>CM057464.1:40643418-45643418 GCA_030035585.1 Dugong dugon | reverse complement strand
CAACTTGACCTCATAGACATATATAGAACACTCCATCCAACCACTGCAAAGTACACATTCTTTTCCAGTGCACATGGAACATTCTCAAGAATAGACCACATCGTAGGCCACAGAGCAATCCTCAACAAGATCCAAAATGCTGAGATAATACAAAGTATCTTCTCTGACCACAATGCCATCAAGGTAGAAATTAACAAACAGAAAGAGCAAGGAAAAAAAATCAATTACATAGAAACTGAATAATACCTTGCTTACACATCACTGGGTAATAGAAGAACTCAGAGATGGAATAAAAAAATTCCTAGAATGAAATGAGAATGAAAACACATCATACCAAAACCTTTGGGACACAGCAAAGGCAGTCCTCAGAGGACAATTTATAGCAATACATGCATATATCAAAAAAAAAGAAAGGGACGAAATCAAAACATTAACTACAGAGCTCAAACAAATAGAAAGAGAACAGTAAAAAAAGCCCACAACCACCAGAAGAAAGGAAATAGTAAAGATCAGAGCAGAAATAAATGAAATAGAGAACAGAAAAACAATAGAAAGAATCAACAAAACCAAAACCTGGTTCTTTGAAAGAATCAATAAAATTGACAAACCACTGGCCACACTGACAAAAGAAAAACAGGAGAGGACACAAATAAACCAAATAAGAAATGAAATGGGGGACATTACAACAGACCCAACTGAATAAAAAGGATTGAAACAGAATATTATGAAAAACTATAGTCCAACAAATTGAAAACCTAGAGGAAATGGATAAATTTTTAGAAACGCATGGCCTACCCAAACTACAACAAAGTGATGTTGAAAATCTGAACAGACCCAGAACAAGAGAAGAGATTGAAAAGGTAATAAAAAAAAAAATCCCAACCAAAAAAAGCCCTGGCCCAGATGGCTTCACTGCAGAATTCTCCAAAACATTTACAGAAGAGCTTTTACCGGTACTACTCAAGCTATTTCAGAGCATAGAAGAGGAAGCAACACTTCCAAATTGACTCCATGAAGCCAGCATAATGCTGATACCAAAACCAGGCAAAGATGTCACAAAAAAAGAAAATTACAGACCAATATCTCTCATGAATATAGATGGAAAAATTCTGAACAAAATTCTAGCCAATAGAATTCAGCATCATATCAAAAAAATAATACACCACAACCAAGTAGGATTCATACCAGGTATGCAAGGATGGTTCAACATTAGAAAATCAATCAATGTAATCTACCACATAGGAATCACATGAAGAATCACATGATCATCTCAATTGACACAGAAAAGGCATTCAACAAAGTCCAACACCCATTCCTGATAAAAATTCTCAATAAAATAGGTATAGAAGGGAAATTTCTCAACATTATAAAGGGCATGTATGCAAAACCAACAGCCAACATCATTCTTAATGGAGAGAGGCTGAAAACATCCCCCTTGAAAACAGGAACAAGACAAGGATGCCCTTTATCACCACTCCTATTTAACATTGTGCTGGAAGTTCTAGCTAGAGCAATAAGGCAAGAAAAAGAAATAAAGGGCATCCAAATTGGTCATGAAGAAGTTAAACTGTCCCTGTTTGCAGATGATATGATACTATACACAGAAAACCCTAAAGACTCCACAAGATATCTACTGGAACTAATAGAAAGATCCAGCAGAGTAGCAGGATACAAGATAAACATTCAAAAATCAGTTGGATTCCTATACACCAATAAGGAGAACGATGCAAAGGAAATCAGGAAAACAATACCATTTTCAATAGCCCCTAAAAAGATAAAATACTTAGGAATAAATCTGACCAGGGATGTAAAAGACCTATACAAAGAAAACTAGGAAACACTACTGCATGAAACCCAAAGGGATCTACATAAATGGAAAAACGTACCATGTTCATGGATAGGCAGACTCAACATTGTGAAAATGACAATTCTACCCAAAGCAATTTACAAATAGAACGAAATCCTGATCCAAATACCAAAAACATTCTTCAAAGAGATGGAAAAACTAATCATTAACTTTATATGGAAAGGGAATAAGACAGGAATAAGTAAAGCACTACTGAAGAAGAAGAATAAAGCTGGAGGACTCACACTACCTGACTTCAGAACCTACTATACAGCTACAGTAGTCAAAACAGCCTGGTACTGGTACAGTGACAGATACATTGACAAATGGAACAGAATTGAGAACCCAGGTGTAAATCCATCCACCTATGGTCACCTGATCTTCGACAAGGGCCCAAAGTCTATCAAATGCGGAAAAGACAGTCTTTTGAACAAAATTTTGCTGGAAAACTGGATATCCATCTGCAAAAAAATGAAACAGGACCCATACCTCACACCATATACAAAAACTACTTCAAAATGGATCAAAGGCCTAAATATAAAGCCTAAAACTTTAAAGTTCATAGAAGAAAAAATAGGACCAACACTTCAGGCCTTAATACATGGCAATAACAGGATACAAACCATAACCATCAATGCACAAACCCCAATTGATAAGCTAGATAACTGTGATCTTCTAAAAATCAAACACCTATGCTCTTCAAAAGACTTCACCAAAAGAGTCAAAAGAGAACCTACAGACTGGGAAAAAAATTTTGGACAGTACAAGTCAGACAAAGGTCTAATCTCCATAATCTACAAGAAAATCCAACACCTCTACAACAAAAAGACAAATAATCCTATTAAAAAATGGGCAAAGGAAATGAACAGACACTTCACCAAACAAGACATCCAAATGGCCAACAGATACATGAGGAAATGCTCGTGATCACTAGCCATTAGAGAAACGCAAATTAAAACCACAATGAGATACCATCTCACCCCGGCATTATTGGCACAAATCAAAAACACTGGCAATAACAAATGTTGGAGGGGCTGCAGGGAGATTGGAACTCTTATGCACTGTTGGTGGGAATGCAAAACGATACAACCATTTTGGAAAATGATATGGCGCTTCCTCAGAAATCTAGAAATAGACATACCATTCGATCCAGCCATTCCACTCCTAGGAATATATCCTAGAGAAATAAGAGTCATCACTCGAATAGACATATGCACGCCTATGTTCATGGCAGCATTGTTCACAATAGCAAAATGATGGAAACAACCTAGATGCCCATCAACAGATGAATAGATAAACAAACTATGGTACATACACACAGTGGAGTACTGTGCAACGAGAAAGAACAACAATGAATCTGTGAAGCATCTCATAACATGGATGAAACTGGAGGACATTATGCTGAGTGAAATAAGTTGATCACAAAAGGACAAATATTGTATGAGACCTCTATTGTAAAAACCCATGAAAAAGTTCACACGCAAAATGTAACTATCTTTGTTGGTTACCAGGGATGGGAGGGGTGGGGGGGAAATACTAAATAGGCAATAGATAAGTTCTATCTTGGGTGAAGGGTGAGACAGTACACAATACTGGGGAAACTAGCACAACTTGTACAAGGAAAGGTCATGGAAGTCCCATAGACACATCCAGACTCCCTGAGGGACTGAATTGCTGGGCAGAGGGCTGTGGGGACCATGGTCTCGGGGAACATCTAGCTCAATTGGCATGACACAGCTTATAAAGACAATGCTCTACATTCTATCTTGGTGAGTAGTGTCTGGGGTCTTAAAAGCCTGTGAGCGGCCATCTAAGATACTCCACTGGTCTCATCCTTTCAGGAGCAAGGGAGAATGAAGAGAACAGGATACAAGGAAAAGATTAGTCTGAAGGACTAATTGTCCACTGCTACCAAGGCCTCCACTGGACTGAGTCCAGTATAGCTAGACGGTACCTGGCTACCACCACTGACTGCTCTGACCAGGGTCACAACAGAGGGTTCTGGACAGAGCTGGAGAAGGATGTAGAACATAATTCTAACTCACAAAAAAAAAAGACCAGATTTACTGGTTTAAAGGAGGCTGGAGAAACCCCAAGAGTACGGCCCCCAGACACCCTTTTAGCTCAGTGGTGAAGTTATCTCCGAGGTTTCACCGTTCAGCCTGGGAGTGGACAGCCCCTAAAACCAAATGAGACTAACGAGGTACAGTAGTCCGGTGACAAGGGCCAGAAGGCAGAAGGGGACAAGGAAGCTGGTGATAGGGAACCCAAGGTTGAGTAAGGATATTGTTGATGTGTTGTGAGATTGTTAACCATTGTCATAGGGCAACATTTATAGTAACTGTTAAATGAGAAACTATTTCGTTCTGTAAGCCTTCATCTTAAGTAAGAATAACAGCACAATTCGAAAAGCGTAGTCAGTGTCACTGAACTGTGCATGTAGAAATTTTTGAAATGGTGTATTTTTAACTATGTGTATTTTCACCAAAAAAAAAGCATTGAGAAGTTAGAGGGTTGACATGTTGTGGGGTTGTTAACCAATGTCATAAAACAATATGTGTACTACTGTTTCATGAGAAATTATTTGTTCTGTAAGCCTTCACCTGAAGTAAAATTAAAAAAAAAAAAACACACAGAAAAAAAAAAAAAAACCGTTGCCTTCGAGTTGATTCTTAATGACTCTATAGGACTATAGGACAGAGTAGAACTGTCCCGTCAGGTTTCCAAGCAGTAACTGGAGGATTCAAACTGCCGACCTTTTGTTTAGCAACCGAATGCTTAACCACTGTGCCACCAGGGCTCCAACAAGCCACATGGTAAGGATATAATAGCGATCATAGACTATTTCCTGAGGGGGCAGACAGGAAAAGGGACAGTTTCACTCACTTCTAAGGTCCTGGGTCGTGCAAAGAGTTTGCACTCCACTGCTAACCTAAAGGCTGGTGGTTCAACCTACCCAGAAGGCCTGGCAATCTGCTTCCGTAAAGATTTCAGCCAAGGAAGCCCAACGGAGCAGTTCTATACTAACACATGGGATTACCATGAGTCAGAATCAACTCAAAAGCAACTACAACAACATTCACTTCTGACTGTACTAGAATTTCTCATATTTATAGATGTTTGCATATTCAACCAATTTCTTCCACTTTGAATTATTGGAAAATGAAATTAATAAAAAATTATAATAAAGAGTGGGATGGAAACTTCTTCAGATTGGCTCTACCGACTTTTCAGCAAAAAGAATATATTTTTAATTAAATATAGGAAATGACAGAGAAAGGTGGGGAAACCCATGAAAGAGTAAGCAATGAGAGAAGGAAGTGGAATGAAAATGGAAGCAAAATTTAAAGTAAACGAGACTTTTCCAGTTCTATGGTATTTCAATTTCTAAGAGAAACTAAATGACAAAAGGAAAATAACTTCACCTCTTTCCTGCCCTTTCAAAATGACTATGTTACTGAAAAAGAGAGACTAAAGTAACTCTTGTGTAAGGTTTGGAGGTTGCTTCCTTTTCATTCCAGCAATTCCTATTGGAAGTGGTATCAATTAGAATGTTATTATATTGTCAATTCTGTTATCAATGTCAACCCATACTAACTATTTGTGTTTGGATTTTAGAACAAGTAGCAGTACCTGTCAGTAAGTTCCTTTTGTTTTCATAATTCTGGTATAAACTGGGATCCCAAATGGTGGAGAAAATTTTTCCTAACTCTGACCAATTCCATTTCACGCTTCTATGTATAAATATCCCTTCTCCCCCTTACTCAGTAACCTGCTGAGTTAGTATTCACTCTATGGAAAGAGAAATATTTGGCTAAGAGACTAAGTATAGAAGAAACATTTTGTTTCCTAAAAAATAAAAAATTCAAGTAGTTTTTAATAACAAAACTTCCCATAACTGCAAAGAAAACAAGGCATAAAGGGTGGGATATGACGAAGTGGAGATACCAAGGAGGAATAGAGGAAAAACTGTGGGGTATGTTACTTGTGGGGAAAGAAGGGAGAATAACTGCAATTCGGATTCAAATTTATAATTGTCTAAAAGTTCTGTGCAGGATTTAAACCCTCCATACTATATTGGAAGGAAAAAGAATTAGTTAAGCTATGAGAAATATACTTAAGACATTCCCATCAGACTGAGACTATTCTTTCATCACCAAAGAAATGCTAATGCATCTTCTTCCATTATGGAGTCTTTCTGGGGAAGGTTAAGTGTCTTACAAGATCCATTTGTTACCTCCTTAAAAAGGGCAAGAAGGGAAACTATATTCTCAATCCAAAAATTCCACTAATACATATTTGTTTCATGTTGTTCTACCAGTTACTCCAATACCTGTTGGTAAGTTATTTCATCTATTTCTAAATTCTAGTTTCTTTAAAAAAAATTCCTTGGAGTAAAGGATTTTGCATGCATATCTCCCAGTCTCCTTTGCCTTCCCGTTATCTAGTATCCTCTTACATTACTGATGAACTTAGGAACTATAATATGCCCATTGATTGGCAAAAAAATAAAAGACAGAAAGTGAACATCCTGAGACAGCATTTTCCACCTAATAAAGAGGAAAATTTAAATATAATAAGCAATACTGGCAAGACATTGGAAAAATTATACATTCATACATTGCTGGTCCAACTGTAAATTAATATAGCCCTGTAAAAAGTAAATTTGAAGTACACTGTCTTTTAAACTCATAATTCCATCTCTAGAGATATGATTAAGGAATAATTCTAAATATGGAGTATTCACATGCCATTAATTGTTAAAATAAAAAAAAGCTACAGTAATATAATGTAGTCCTTAAGAAAGGAATTAGATGGAACAAGGTTCAAATCCCAGCTAAAACACTTACCAGATATGTGACTTTGATTAATTATTTACTCTCTCTAAAAATTTAATTTGTATCATCTCTATTTGGTCTTATCCTTGTTTAATAATTTGCTTGAGAATCTCGATGTTCTCACTCCCTATTTTACTCCCATTTTCACATTTCTGAAGTAACTGACTTACATTTATAAACTGTGGAAAGCATAAACCCCTACTGGTAGAGAAAAGAATAAGAATGAAAAACCATTGCTGGTGACAGTTTAAACATTTTTTCAGTAACAAATCAAGCCACTAGTAAACTCTGAAAATGAGAGAGGGAAAGTGGAGAATTTGGGCCTCTCAGGCAAAAGAGAGAAGGCAGGAAAATTATAAAAGCTAAGTTTGAATGGGGCAACAGCTGATATCCTCCTGTTAGTGCTGCAAGGATCTACCTTAGCACACTGTTCAGTGCAGGATTTTCAAGCAAATCATTTTTTCAAAAATCACCAGGGAATATGGAATTCTGCTTTTTACCCAACTAAGAAAGATGTGTGTATATACATATTTTCCTCCCTTCTCTCTTATCTCTCCTAGCATAGAATTAAAATTTTTATTTTACAGTTACTCTAGGATAACAGCCTTACCAACTCTATTAGCAAGAGAAATCATGTTAGCTACTATTTCAGAGTAAAACCCACAGAGAGGATCTACTTTTATATGGTATAGATGGAGGATCCAGAAGTACATCTACTAGTTTAGTCCTTTATTTGACAGTCTTAAAGAGCTTCTTCTAAGTTGACATTAGCTAGTCCAAGTATTGTAAGTATTGTGAGACAGGTAGTTACGTTTATCAGATGATAAAGCTTTGTCCATTATTACTATTTTTAGGAGCACTAGCATTAAGACAAGTTTTGTTCAAGACATTAGGTGGAGGGTTGACTTTGCCTTGAATGAGATTTTTTATATAAATTTACCTGTTTCCAATCTTCCTTCTACCCAACACACAAGCCAGACATTTTTATCAAATGACTATATTACAATTCTTTTTCTCCTAAATGACCTGTGAGCAAAAGATAAATCTTTAACTTATTGTAATAACAGTCTTTACAGTCACCATTAGCTTATAACTCATAAATAGCACTAATGTATAATAATTATGTGAAGTCAATATTTGGTATTAACTTAAAACTAATATCTAAGTATTAATAATTACTAACACCATTACAATAATAATTAACACATGCCATCCTTCACCACTCTCCAATTACCTGCAGTTTATATGAAGTTGTGGGTATAATGATGTATCTCCAACTTTGCCCTCCAGCCTTAGGCTACTAAATGAAAGCAATAGAAGTTCTGATCTATCAAATTTCATTGCAGCTTCCTTCTTAGGAAGAAGAGTGGTCTCGGGAATTCTTTTTCTCTCCCACTGTAAAGAATATGATTGGTAACTGAATTTTTAGAAGCTTGAACTTCGTGTAGGGTTGATTTATTAGAGTTATTTTCAAAACTCACCAATATGCCATTTCATTGGCAATTCTAGTGTCCTTTGGCCTTCCACAGGGTTTGAGTCCAATGCTCTGATTGCCTGTATTCACATCTGCTAATGCAAAACCTAAGTGGTGCATTTCCCCATCTCCTTTGCTTTCATATTTTTCTGCATTGCCTAAATTTATTGATTTTAAGTGAAAAATCTATTGATGCAAAGGATAAAGAGGAAAGACACAGGCTTGCAAATACATATATATGATACATATATGTATATATATAATTTCCTAAACTAATAAAGGATTTGGTTGTATTATTTTTCATAAGGCAAGTAATAAATAAACTAAGTAATATAGATGTATTACAATGGAAGATACACTATAATATATATACAGAATAATATAATGAAAGGCAAAAAACAGAACAGGGATATTATGAGATTAAAAAATCGAAATAGTAAAAAAAATAAAAAGCAAAATTTAAATTAAAATAAATATAGTTACCTCTTGAAGAGTTTTAATTTCTCATAAAAATTGAAAAGAAAAGGAAAATGGCCTAAACTCACCTCCATTTTGCTCACCCTAAAGATTTACACCATCAAAGATTTAGGGCTATAAAAGAGGATCAGGAAATTGAAGCTCTTGGGATTTTGTATTTGTCATTATAAATGATGCTCGTCCTGCCTTATTCTACACTTCTGAGAGATGTGCAAGTGAGAAACCTTGACTCTATGTCCCAGGCAAATCATAGTACCGTGTGTTGGTAGTTTAGCAAAGGACACAAGCCTCGTGTGTAAATTCCTTTTTCTTCCTTAATTCTGCTATTCTTTAGTATCCTAAAATATCTGGAAGTTTTCTTCTAACACACGTTATTTCTCAAGCCAGCTTTAGAATTATGATGTTCTTATTATAAACCCCAGAGATTATCAGAAAGAAAAACACGGAAAACTTATCATGATGAAAGTATAAAATTTTGATAATTTTGAATAAGCTTTTCTGTACTGCAGAAGGAAATAGGATGACAGCTGGCATGGGGGGAGGGGTTTTAAAGGAAGAGAAAAGTTAAACGACAAAAAAGAAGATGAAGAAGAAAATTAAGTTAGTAATCTGTAATTGTTAACCAGTCTCCTGAAAGGTTGTAATCTTTTGCCCTGGGTAAATTTTAAATTTTTTTTAATTAAAAAAGTAAGCTTTATTCATATAACAGGCCTTCCAAAATGACCTACTTAATTTATTACAGTAGAGTTCATCTTGAATTAATAAGGAGTAGCATACTCTTATAAGATTTAATGTTTCCCAAAAGTCCATTTCCTGGTGTTCCAAGCACATTTTCAGTGGGAACTGAGTTAATGACTTAAAAAAAAATAAATAAAAACAAAAAACTAACTCATTTTATTTTCTATTTTAGCAATTGCTCCAGTAGCAGCCGGTAAATTCCTATTCTCTTTCTCAGTTATAGTTACCTCTAGTCCTCTGTAATACCTGGGTTCCTTTCTTTGCACGGACACTTTTGACATCTGACCACTCTCAACCCCAAGGGTCATATTGTTTTCCATTCCTTTTCCTCCACACTTTCTAGTATCCCTTTAAGATACAAATAGGCTTTTTGTTTGTTTGTTCATCTGTCTGTTTGTTTGCTTGTTTTCATACATCAAAGGTCCAGTGACACAGGAAACCATATGACAAAGACAAAGAGAAAAAGTTGTCGTATGGTTAGAAAATTAAGTTTGAGAAGAGAAACAAAGGGAAACAATGCTGGCAAAGTATATTGGGGTCAGATCACAGGCAAGTCTGTGGAAATAACACACTAAGAAATCTATATTTCAATCAGAAACTATTGGGTCATAAAACAAAATTTCCAACATTAAGGGATGAAAGAGGTCAGAGTATAAGGAGGGACAGACTACAAAATGTTCGCTTTGTTTAAGAGAACACTAACTAATTTAGAGTTGAAAATAAAAGAGAAAGGCTGATCTTTTTCCTGTCCTTCCTAAAGTTTATCATATCTAAACATGGACCACCATTATGGGAGAGAAGAAGAGTTAGGACATCAGTATTTTGGAAGCCTTTTCTGACTTCCTCTCCTTGGGAGAATTGAACTTGAACTTGTCTTTCATAATACTCAAGTAAACTGCACTACTTTACTTGTGTTTCCATTTTCAAAAGAAACTGTAGATCTTAGGCCTACAGTCTAATTGAAAAACAGAAATTGGCAGATGGATAAAAAATATGACCCAACTATATGCTGTCTACAAGAAACTCACTTAAAATTTAACAATATAGGTAGGTTGAAAGTAAAAGGGTGGAAAAAGATATACCATGCAAGCATTAATTTTTTAAAAAATGAAGAATGACTACATTAATATCACATAAAGTAGACTTCAGAGCAAAGAAAATTACCAGGGACAAAGAGGAACAGTAGATAATGATAAAATAATCAATACACCAAGAAGACATAGAAATTGTAAATGTATATGAACCAAATAACAGAGGTTCAAAATACATACAGAAAAAAGACTGACAGAGCTGAGAAGAGAAATACAAAGCTCCACCATTATAGCTGAAAACTTCAACACCTTGAAACTCCGTTCTTAGCAACGAATAACTGAACAACAAATTCAACTAACACAATATAATTGGCATGTTAGAACACTTCACCCAACAACAGCATTATTTTCAAACATACATAGAACATATATCATAATACACCATATCATGGATTATAAAACAAACCTCAACAACTTAGAAGAATTGAAATCATATAAAGCATGTTTTCTGACTATAATGGAATCAAACTGAAAAGCAATAACAGGAAAGTCTCCAAACACTGAGAGATTAAGAATACATTTTTAAATAATTCATGAGTAAAAGGGGAAGTCTCAAAGGAAATTTAAAAATACTTAGAACTAAATGAAAATGAAATACAACATATCAAAATTTGTGGAATGCAGCTAAAGCAGTGCTGAGAGGGAACTATATAGCCTTAAATACTTACATTAGAAACAGGAAGTCTTAGCTCAATAATCTAAGCTCCCACCTCAAGAAACTAGAAAAAGAAGAGCAAAATAAACCTAAAGAAAACAGAATAAAGGAAATAATAAAGAGCAGAATTCAAAAAAAAATTGAAAAGCAAAAAATAGAGAAAATTAATAAAGATTTGGTTCTCTGAAAAAATCAACAAAATTGGTAAATCTGTAGCAAGACTGACAAAGTTAAAAAGAGAGAAGAAGCAATCATCAATATCCAGAATGCAACGGGATTTAACTACAGATCTTGCAACCACTAAAAGGATAATTATACTATGAACAAGGCTGGTTCAATATTCAAAAATCAGTGTAACGCACCATAATAACAATCTAAAGAAGAAAAACCACATGTTCAGATCAAAAAAGCATTTGACAAAATTAAATACACTTTCATAATAAAATCTCTCAGCAAATTTGGAATAGAGGATAATTTCCTTAATTTGGCTAAGAACATCTATAAAAACCTACAGCTAACATTATACACAGTGGTAAAAAAATGAATGGTTTTCCCCTAAGGCCAGGAACAAAGCAAGGATATCTACTCTCTCCACTCTTATTCAGTGTAGTACTGGAAGTCCTAGCCCGCACAATAAGGCAAGAAAAGAAAATACAAGGCATATAAATTGGATAGGTAGAAATAAAACTATCTCTATTTGTAAATGATACAATTGTATATGTACAAAATCCCAAGGAATCCACAAATAAAGCTTGTAGAACTAATAAGTGAGTTCAGCAAGTTATAGAATATAAGATCAACACACAAAAATCAATCGTATTCCTACTTACCAACAACCAATATGTGGAAACCAAAATTTAAAATACGATACTATTTACAATTGCTTCCAAAAAATGAAATGCCTAGGTATAAATCTAATAAAACATGTATATGATCTCTGTGCTTAAAATTATAAAACACTGATGAAAGATATCAAAGATATAAGTAAATGGAGAGACAAAAAGTGTGCATGAATTGGGAAACTCAATATGGTAAAGATGTAAATTTCCTCAACTTGATCTATAGGTTTAATTCAATTCCTATCAAATTTCTAGCAAAAATTTTTTGTAGCTGTATACAAACTTAGGAGCCCTGGTGGCGCAGTGGTTAAGTACTCAGCTGCTAACCGAAAGGTAAGGAGTTCAAACCCACCAATGCCAGAAAGATATGGCAGTCTGCTTCTGTAAAGATCACAGCCTTGGAAACTCTATGGGGCAGTTCTACTCTGTCCTATGAGTCAGTATTGACTCAATGGCATTGGGTTTGGTTTTGGTTTTTTTATATACAAGCTTATTCTAAAATTTATAATGTAGGATAGCTAAAATAATTTTGAGAAGAATAAAGTGGGAGGAATCACTCTATCTGATATTAAGACTTATTGTACAGCTACAGTTGACAAGACAGTGTGCTATTGGAGAAGGTACAGAAACATGGATCAATACAACAGAATAGAGAGTCTAGAAACAGACCAACACAAATGCACCCAGTTAATTTTTTGCAAATGCACAAAAGAAATTCAAAGGAGGAAGGAAATGTAGTCCTCAGCAAATGATACTGACACTTGAATAGACATTTCATCAAAGAAGAAATACAAATAGCCAACAAGTGCATGAAAAGATACTTAATGTCATTAGTCATTAAGGAAATACAAATCAGAACCACAATGAGATATCACTTCACCACCCCCCCACCACACACACACACAAGATGACTGTGATCAAACAAACGGAAAATAACAGGTGTTGGCAAAGATGTGGAAAAACTGAAACATTTTCATTGCTAATAAGACCTGTAAAACAGTACAGCTTCTGCAGAAAACAGTTGGAGTTTCCTCAAAAAGTTAAATATAGAATTACCATATGATTCAGCAATTCCACTGTTAGATATATACCCAAAAGAATTGTAGCACTATTCATAATAGCCAAAAGGTGGAAACAGCTTAAATGTCCAGCAACAGATGAATGGATGAACAAAATGTGCTACATACATGCAATGGAACATTATTCAGCCATCAAGAGAAATGAAGTCCTGATACATACATACTACAGTATGGATGAACCATGAAAATGTTATGCTGAGTGAAACAAACCAGTCAAAAAAGAGCAAATACTGTATGATCCCACTTATGTGAAATATCTAGATAAAGCAAATGTATGGATTGGGAGGGAAGAGGAAAAAGGAAGTCATAGCTTAGGGGTCACTGAGCTTCTGTGAAGAGTGATAGAAAAATTTGGAAATGGATAGTAGTGATGGTTGCACAACATGATGAACATAATGTCACTGAACTGTATATGTCAAAAATGTTGAAATGGCAAATGTTCTGTTATATATATATGTTTGCCACAATAAAAGAAAAAAGGAACTATAGAACCCATAGGTAAGTATCTTTCATTTACTATCTGCAAGGAAAGGATGATAATGGAACAAAGAAAGGGAGAGACAGGAAATAGAAAAGTGGGAGGCAACAAAGTGTAGAAAAAGATGACTAATCTAGGGAAGACAGTGGTAACACTGAAGTTATAGGATTAGGCTATTCATTCATTTGACACAGATTTTTTGAATGTCAATTATAACCAGGTTCTGCTCTAAAACACTGGGAATACAGCAAAAATCCTTGCCTTCATAGAACTTGCGGTAGGTGAGGTGGAAGCGAGGGAAGAGAGACATTAATACAGGTGAAATGAGTAAAATACAGGGTTTATAGAAGGTGTTGGAGTCCTGGTGGAACAGTGGTTAAGAGATTAGCTGTTAACCAAAAGGTCAGCAGTTCGAATCCACCAGCTGCTCCTTTGAAACCCTATGGGGCAGTTCTACTCTGTCCTATAGGGTTGCTGTGTGTCGGAATCGACTCAACAGCAATGGGTTTGGTTTGGTATGGATCATAGAAGGTATTAATGTCTGTAGAAATGCGTAAGGAAATAGAGAGTGGAGGGGAGAGAATTGGAAATTTTAAAAAGGGTGACAGGGAAAGTCTCACAAAGCTGACAATTGAGAAAAACATGAAAGAGATGAGAAAATATAGCCACGGGGAATGGATATCTGAGGGGAGACTATTTTGGCAGAGGAGACAGCAAGTGAGCCACGCTGGAGTAGAAGCATTTCCCGACTATTTGAGGAAAAACAAGAAAGCAAGCGTGGCTACAGCAAAATGAAAAATGAAAGAAATAGAAGTTATCAGAGAGCTATGGAGGGACAGATCTTCCAGAGTCTTCCTTGAAAGCCACTGACTCTGAGCAAGATGGGGAGCCACTGGTGGTTGTTAAGCAGAGGAGTGACTTGATCTGATGATACTTTAAAAGGATGCCTCTCGCTGCTGTATTGGGAATTGACTGAGGGGCAAGTGTGCATGCAGAGAGCAATTAAAGAGGTGACAGTAACTTGGACCATGGACAGAGTCATAAAGGTGGTGAGGAGTATCAGGTTCTTATAACACAGCAAGGGATCTGCTCTCCCATCATATTTCATTATATCCTGCTAGGGGTCTTTATGGTACCCTATAAGAATGATTGGGGAGATGTAAGTAAGGAGAACTGTATTTCTGACCCAAAAAAATTCTATCATTAATCTAGCTTCTTGGTTTGATTTTCAGGAATATCTCAAGTTCCCACTAGTAAATTCCTAATCTATTTCTAAACCCAATGACTCTTTAATTTCCTCTAGTGGAAGGGTGAGCAAACTTTTCCTGTAAAGGACCAAATAATACATATTTTAATCTTTGCAGGCCAAACGGTCTGTCACAACTACCCAACTCTGCTGTTGTAACCCAAAAGCAGTCACAGGCAATATAGAAAAAAATAAGCACATGGATACGTCTCAACAAAACTTTATTTGTGGACACTGAAATTTGAATTTCTTATAATTGTCATACAACAGTACTCTTATTTTTTTCTACTACTTAAAAATATAAAATCCATTCTTAGTTTAAAGGATGTACAAAAACAGGAAGCTGGCTGGATTTCTCCTGTGGTCTGTGCTTTGGCCAACCACTGCTACAGGATTTAAATAGCCTAACTCCCCATTTTTATCCCTGGTAAACATAATCCTGGGTATAGTGTTTCTCAAAAATTTCATACTTTCTTCTTATTTTGTGCTTTTCATGCTAGGTGTATTAAGAAACATCAACACAACAGATACACGCACATTACAGTACCTGGTCACAAATGTACCTTAAGTAGTTTATATTAAACAATGTCAGAGGATAGTATTAGCATGCATCCTCTAAATCAGACCATTATGCAGTGCATCTCATATTTTCCAAATTGTAATCTCGAAACTCTAGAGAAAATTGCTAATGATTAATTAAAAGTAAGGGTGATTAGCTTCAATAATATTTAAAGTAGCTTGTCACAAGACTTCCAAAACTACAACAAGCCAAGAAAAGGAGGAAGGGAAATGGAGGTTCAGGATTATTCATGACATAGGTTTCATCCAATGCAGAGGCTTAGGGATTGGGGAAGATGAGAATGCCCAACAATATCTACTGATGTGTGTGTCTTGTTGTCTCTTTCAGTGGACAGTTCTGGAACAATCAGTAAGTTTGGGTCTGGGGGGGTCATTCCCTTACCTTACCTATTTCTGTGTCTAAATAGAACCTTTAAGCTCTTATTCCCAAATTTTCTTGTATTCCAAGTTCATCTGCCTTAGAGCAGTCAGTGTTTGTTAAGTAAGTGGTTTCCTCATATTTCCATTTCGATTCCCTTATCTATTTTCATTTTGTAACAACATATAATAGTCTTATATTTGATTCTGGAGCCCTGGAGGTACAGTGGTTAAGAGCTCGGCTGCTAAGCACAAGGTCAGCAGTTTGAATCCACCAGTTGCTCCTTGGAAACGCTATGGGGCAGTTCTACTCTGTCCTACAGCGTCACTATGATTCTGGTAGCTTAAATTCCCATATCGTCTATCACAAGGAAGCTTGTTTTTTCTGTGCTGTAATCTGGCAGCTGATAATTTTTATTTTTAAACTGACAAAGGAGTCCTGCGGCACAATGGTTAAGCAGCCAGGCTGCTAACCAAAAGGTTGGCGGCTCAAACCCACCCAGCAGCTCTGTGGGAGAAAGACCCTATGGGGTAGTTCTACTCTGTCACATGGGGTCACTATGAGTCAAAAATTGACTTGACAGCACCCAAAAACAACAATAAAATTGACATAAAGAATAAATGTCAATTTTGATAATTAACCAACAATACACATTTTCAAACTGATCAGAAGGAGAGTGGTAAAAGTCTGACTTGGAAAAAAACAAAGAAAGGTAGGAAATGTAATAGTTCAGTTTTCAGTAGAATAGATATTACTTACCCAACAATTCAATCCCATACACTTTGCTAAATGACATCCTAAACAAATTCCTTTCTGTGAAATGGGGAAGCTTTGGCCAGCAGCACTCCTGCTACTGTATTTCACTGAGGATAAAACAGAGGGTTATACTCCCCAGAAGTCCTGCTTCTGCATTCATGTAGAAGGGGCATCACCAGGGGCTGGGTTGTCTTTGAGTTAGAAAATATTCCCTGATCTTTCTTTTGTGTTTTATTTTTAGCACTATCTCCTATGGGTAAGTTCCTTGTTTATTCTCAACTCTATTTTACATTGTTTATATACTTTCTAGCCTGGATTTTACTCCCAAAATAGAGGCTTATGCTTCTAAGGTTATTTTAAAGGCCCCAATCTCCAGAATCTTCCAAGATTTTAAGTAACTTTTTTTGGAGAGGTCTATATAGAGGAGATGAAGTTCATCTGAAAGGATGCCATAATCTCTGGCCGTATTCTAGACTCTGAAAAGCAATCTCCTCACTGACTCCCAGCAGAATATAATGAAGGAAAGATGAGTTTCTGAATGCCATTAGTTCCTGGCTGAAATTTAAAACTATTTTTAGTTAGAAATGAAGGCCCACTGAATCATATTAATAGGAAAAAAAAAAAAAAAACTAAGAACAAAATCTCATCTAATCAGTTGCTTTTTACCTTTGAGGAACAGTAAGTATTGAGCACCTACTATATATAGTGTAGTGTACTAAGCACTTTCAAAAACATTATCTCTTATTCTTATAATAGCCATGCCCGGTAGCTATTATTATCCCCACTTCACAGATCAGGAAACTGGACAGACATTTGCCTAAAGTTAAAAAGTTGGTAAACATCAGTGTCAACATTTAAACTCAAGACTTCCTGTCTCTGAAGTGCATACTGTTTTCATACCAACACATTGCCTCCTGTACTGAACCACAAATGCCTTTTTTGTGATTAGTCAAGAAACTTTATCTATAAATCAAATGTTTATAAATATAAATATACATCTACTAGAGAAGCGGGATAATTAAATGTACACAAAAGGACTTTTAAAAATAGAAGGATTCCCATTTAAATTAATGTTTGACTTTTAACTGTTTTCTAAATTTAGATTGCTTTGTAACCAGAATTATTTCATGCATGGCTCAGTTCTTCAAGGAAATCATACAAAACAAAACAGAATAATACTGTTTTAAAACTGTAAATATATAGTCTTATGAAACAAGTAAGACTTAAATGTAGTGATACCCATTTCAAGCATCTCAAACATTCTAAACACTGACAAACACAAAATATGTCTTTATATTTAATCATGTTTAAGCCCCATTCATTTTTTCTTAGTTAGCCCTAGAAGGAAGGTGGGTTTCAGGAAGAGAGGGTGAAGTTGAAAGGGACAATTATTTTCTTTTAATTCACAGTATATAAGAACCAGTATTCATTCAGAGCAACACTCACGTGTCTGGAGGACCCGAAAGGGCTCAGACCACCACACGTCCCTCAAGCACCCTCCCCACGTAAGGAAGGTGATAGGACTGTGATCTTGTGTGTTTCCTTTACAAAAAGAAAGGGGGCTCTGAGGAGGGATAACAGGCCAAGTCCCTTCCTGGAAATGAATTAAGTGAATACATTTTTAAAAGTTGCCAGAAAAAAAGCAGTTTAATTAAAAAATATTTTTCTTATAAAAAAAAATACTCTTGTTGATATAATCTTCAAATGTATTCTTCCCAACTGATTTTTTTTAAGGAGGTTAAAGCTTAGTTCAATGTTCACAGAAAGATTGAAAGCAGATCAGTCCCTCAGATTTTACCATCTTCTCAAGTTGAGCCTTTTATTTCTCACCTCCACATTCAGCTAATAAGTAGATGATCTTTAAAAATGTTAACTCGTGGCCTGAGAATTATAATGATTCATCTCTCTGATGCTTAACAGATCTTTTAGAGTCTAGATCTGATTATGCGCTGCCTGCCAGCCACTGGATAAAGAAACTGTTAGATTAGTTCCTAATAAAGTACATAGTCTATATTCTACATTATTTTAATTTTCATATACTTATAATTAGTAATACAACACTTAATTCATGATATCTTTCTGCTTTAACAAAATTAATGCAATTTAAATTTTTTCATCATTAATTTTTAATCCTGAATACTTTGCAATGATCTCCAAAAGCTTGATTAAATCTTTTGATTATATTAGAATTTCATTGTATGGGCTATGGCCTGCATAAATGGAGTTTCGAATTTCACAGAGTTTACAAATCTTTATATTATGGAGATTTACAGTGTAATTAATTATAGCAAGATTATAAGGTTTGAGGAGAAAAAGATTACATGCTATCTTGAGATGTGGCAAAGGAAGGGAGAGAACAACTTAGAATTTGGTGGGATAATTTTCTGTGACTAACTTTTGCAATGCAAAGTTGAAATAAAAGTGAATCTCATTTTATAGAAGAGCTACGTTCCTGAGAATATATCCTAGAAAATCTAATTTCTGTTAATTAAGTTCAAGATAGAAAAGATGCAGAGAAAATATTAAAATGATCAAGGGTATGAAGATACTAATTGTTGCTATTGTTGTTAGTTGCCATCAAGTCGATTCTGACTCGTGACCACCCTATGCGTGCAGAGTAGAATTGCACACCATAGGGTTAGAAGTGACTAAAAATATTTTTCAGTGTAGTGGGAAAAAGAATAAAATTCTTTAAAATTCTATAAGATTAGGAAAAGCATAGCTAGTGTAAACACTGTTTCATTAAGTCCTAGAATACTTAATTTTGATTAATAAAATTTATACAGCTTAGAAGGTAAATTTAGGTTTAAAAATTGGGTGATGTATATTTTACACAGTAGTAAACATGAAATAAATTACTCACCAAGAGATGGTAAAACTAAAAATATTTATATGTTAAGAAAAATCAGCTTGTCTGAGGAGTACACACCATGGAATTCTTAAGGTTAAAAGCTTCAATGAAAAAACATGCTCTTCTCTACACCACACCACATCTCCTCAGACAAACTAAAATGGTGTCCATTGATAGCACTATTAGAGATGAAAATATTCTGTGCTATCTTTCACAATACAGCAATGATTAGAATATATTACTACTTATTTTCTTTAGAAAATTATAAATGGGTTTTTGTAGAAAAAAAATCTGTACCCATACCTTAATGAACAACACTAGAGGGAAAATTACACAAAAGGGTTCAGAAAGCATTACTGCAAGATTCCTAATGTTATTTTTATAGTGGTGTCAAAAGCTTAAAATACCAAAGAGAAAAACCAGAGAAGACTGAACTACAATACCCCTTGTAATTTATAATTACCTTCTTATCTAGTGCAGGTGTACCTCACTTTCTACAACTGATAAAATTCTAAAGTTATGTGCATGTCAGTTTTACAAACATCAAACCCTAAATGTACCAGAAAGCTTTCTATGTAAAAAACACTCCAATAATTAATTTTTAAGCAAGAAATCTTCTTCTAATGTAATTAACTACTCCTCTAAATTATTTATTGCAAACTAAGAATGCCTTGTCTTGATAGATCAGAGAGAGTTTTTGCTTGCATTTGGTAGTAGTAATAGCTAATATTTATTGACTGCTTACTATGTTCCATGTACTATATTGAATGTTTATTTATGTGATAGTATTTAATCCTCACAACCCCTCTGTGAGGTAGCTACTATTATTACCCCCATTTTACAGATGCCCAAGGTCCACCTAGCTAGTTTGGTGTAGAGCCAGGATTTGAACCAGTTTATTTCCAAAGGCTATGCTCCTTAAACATATGTCTAGAATCTCTCAGTAACTCTATAAAGTGGTCAGAGCAGACTAAATAAGAGGAAAGTAACTCCTGGGGGTTAACTGATTTACCCAAATAAACCCAGCTAGCATGAGGTATTAAACCTAGGTGTTCTGATTCAGCTTTCAAATTCATTGTTCTTTCTACTGCATTAAATATTAGGTTTCCTCAAAGCAGGGGGTACCTCAGATCCACAGAAAGAATTCACACAGTTCTCCTTGGTAGCATAGAAATTTTTTAATGTAATTCAGGGAATCAAATTACTGAAAAAACATAGAAGAAAACAAATTCACGTTTATTAGATCACACAAAAATTGAAACATACTACAGCTGATTATGTGCATGATAGCTGCACATGATAAAAAGGACCTGAAATTTCTGCAAAGTGAGTTAGCAGATACTGTAAGAACCAGTCTTGGGTGATGGTTAAAGCTGAACTCTGAGTCTGACTACTCAGGTTCAAATCTCAGCTCTACCACTTACTAGTTACATGACCATGTACACATTTGTTTAAAGTCTATATGCTTCAGTTTCTTCATTTGTAAAATAGGGATAATAATAGTTATCCTACCCTATTCTACGTGGTTGTTGTGAAGATTGAATGAGCTAATACATGTAAAGTGCTTAGAACAGATATAGTAAGCACTCAATAAGTATCAATTAGTACTACCATTAACTTTTGCATAGTGAGATAGATATGCTTTTATTCAATATGGAAAGCATATTTTGAGTTTCCTTTTTCTATTTTAAGAAATAATTTTTTCTTCTTTCCACAATTTTTTCTAAAACCAAATTCTATTTTTCAGAATACATCTTCCTTTAGCCATTAAGCATTATTCATTAGCCATGATCTACTGAACAAATGTCGGTTCACTTACAGTACATTTCACCTTTTCTCTCATTTATCTTCCAATTTACTGAAAAGAGTCTGGAATTTTATCACTACTTATATAATTTTATGTGTAGAGTTCCACCATTTTATATTTTCATGAAAATTTCAAGTTATCTCCAGTTTATCAGTTTTAGACAAAAGAAAAAGAAATCAATATCAGGAAAAATATAGGAATAAACAGAAAATACTTGATATCTGAATCATGCACTTTTGTTGTGTGCTCAGTTATATTTCCAGGTTACATGGATGGAGAACTTGCAAAAAAATCAGATCCCAAAGCCCAGATTCTAAAAAGTGGAAGCATTACAAAGGCTCCGAGTAGCCAAGAAGAAAGCAAGAAAACATTAATAAAAGAAGTCACAATTGCAGATTCTGAGGGATCCTTGATATCAAGAAGCAAAAAGGAGTCAACAGGAAAAGCAAAAAGCACTGAGTTGGGGAAAGACAAGATAGAAACAGAGGTCAAGGTAGAGGAGAGTGATGCTGGAATATTAAAAGGAAAGGAAGCCCAAGTAAAGAAGAGTGATACAGGAATACTAAAAGGACCTGCCTCCCAAGTAAAAAAGAGTGATACTAGTATACCAAAAGGACAGGAATCCCAAGGACAGGAGAGTGATGCTGGAATATTAAAAGGACAGGAATCCCAAGCAAAGAAGAGTGATACCGGAGTACCAAAAGGACAGGAATCCCAAGCAAAGAAGAGTGATACCGGAATACCAAAAAAATCGGGATCCCAAGCGAAAAAGAGCGACACTGGAATATCGAAAGGACAGGAATCCCAAGCAAAGACGAGTGATACCGGAGTACCAAAAGGACAGGAATCCCAAGCAAAGAAGAGTGATACCGGAGTACCAAAAGGACAGGAATCCCAAGCAAAGAAGAGTGATACCGGAGTACCAAAAGGAAAGGAATCCCAAGCAAAGACGAGTGATACCGGAGTACCAAAAGGACAGGAATCTCAAGCAAAGAAGAGTGATACCGGAGTACCAAAAGGACAGGAATCCCAAGCAAAGACGAGTGATACCGGAGTACCAAAAGGACAGGAATCTCAAGCAAAGAAGAGTGATACCGGAGTACCAAAAGGACAGGAATCCCAAGCAAAGAAGAGTGATACCGGAATACCAAAAAAATCGGGATCCCAAGCAAAAAAGAGCGACACTGGAATATCAAAAGGACAGGAATCCCAAGCAAAGAAGAGTGAAGCTGGAGTATCAAAAGGACAAGCAGGGAAAGCAAAGCAGGGTGATGCCGGAATACCAAAAGAACCAGAAGCCCAAGCAAAGGATAAAGGAAAGAAAGGCGATGACGGAAAGGACAATGTTAAAGGAAAGAAAGAAGCAGAAGTAAAGGGTAAAAAAGTAGAAGCCCCAGCAAAGGGCAAAGGCAAGTAAAGGAAGGAAGCACAACAACAAGGTAGAAGAATAAGAATAAATAAAAGGAAGGTCCATAGGACAATTGATCATTATGATTCTCATCCCTCAGATACAAGCCATATCCTAGCCATTGCCTAAATGGATTATACTTGTAAAATCCCTTTAATCTATACAGACATCTGCAGAGTTTCTGCCCTTTGGAAATTTCACCATTTTCAGACCTCTAAGTCACAAACCTCAGCTTCCAAATGTTTGTTTTATAAATTGATACTTATATTATTCAGTCAAGAGAGACTGGATACTTTCTTAAAACATTTTGATTAAAGAAATGTATAATAATTTTCTTTGACAACTATTTTGTCTCTGTGATAGCCTAACCTACCAGTCAATCAATAATCCCTCATAATGGGCCTAATGTGTACAAGGCACTGTACTAGCACTAAAGGGTATACAGAAAAATAAAGTGCTTGCAATCAAGTAGCTTGTAATATATAGTGATTTAGTATATATGTATATGACAATTGTTTTTTAAAAAAAAGGAAATCTAGTGTCCAAAAATAGTCTATATGGACAGTACAGTGAGAGTTCTGAAGCCTCTTGAGTTGAAAAGGTAAAGGGGGTGACTTCATGAGGAAGGGGGTGGTGGTATATGATATGTGTCTCAAAATATGGATATGATTTTGATATGCTGAGTGAAACAGAAAGAGTAGAAGAAAGACAAAGGGGTTAAAGACAGCCACGCCATGTTTCAGAGAGAGTAAGCAATTTTGTTATAGCAGCAGGCTCATGGGGGGCATTATGGGAAATAATTTTAGAAAGTGGGATTAGAAGAAGGAGTTTAAAAACAAACTGGGAATTTGCACTTTATTTTTGAGGCAACTAGAAGACTTCTGGAATGTTTAAGGAAGAGACTGAAGAGAGTAAGTTTTATTACAAGAAAAAATGTTAATATTGTGATTGTACAAAATAGATTGAAGAGGATAGAGATCACAGATATGAACTCAAGTAGTTGGAGTAGTAAGTGATGGAATAAAAATGAATAGGAGAGATTTTCCATATGAGAGATATTTTCCAGAAAGAATTAATATTTCATGATGACTAGCTGCATATGAGTAAGGAAAAGGAAAAAAAAAAAAAAAAAACACGTGATGACTCCACAGCTTTTGAAACTGGGTGACAGAAAATCAGTAATAAACTAGGAAGCTAGTTTGTGGGACACGGAGGGAATAGCAAATTGATGAACTTGTAAAGAGCACTTTTCAAACAGAGGCAGCTAGGAGAAAGAAGTTAAATAAGCAGAATATAGGAACACAAGTTAGTAGCTGGGAGACCGATGTACCTTCCAAAAAATTAATGCTTTAAAAACATAGTTTTTAGGGATTTGATTTTCATCCTGCTCTCTTCTGTGCTGATTAGCCCAAGCCCTGAGTATTACATTCAGTTCTGTCATGGGCTATGGATAAACTAGAGTGCCTTCAGAAAAGAAAGACCACCCATGATGGTAAGGGGACTCAATTCGTTTAAACTGAGAAGGAAGTTGCACAGTGTCACCTGGGGAAAAAATACAAGGAGGCAATTATTTTCAAATAGATAAAGGTCCGTCATGAGTTAGAATATTTTGTATGGCCTGAAGGAAATAAGGCCAATGAACGGAAGGTACAAGGGAACAGATTTTATATCAGTATAACAGGAAGCAGAACATCTAAAAGAGCTTAAGCATGGGAATGCCGCAGAGAAGACCCTTAGGAATCAGTAGAGTGCTTGCAATAGATTATCTTTATGGTTTCTTCAAAATTTGAGAGTCCATAATTCAAAGTGTAGAATTCTCTTGGACTCACTGGATGCCTTTCGAGGAAACTTGGTAAACAAACTTCACAGAAGTTTGATGAAAGGAAAGAAACCAGACTTTAGACCATGTCCAAAGTATAAAATGTTTCATAAACACTTCATGCTACCCAACTACAACCTGAAAAGAGCAGCTCCACATCTTCTGGCACAATCCAAATGACTGTGTAGATCCCTACCATGGGTTCACAGTCCCGCCACAGGTATAGAAGAGGCCTAAGTTTAGAAGTTAGAGTTGGAATCTTGAGGTCTTCAGTTTAATCTCATAGATTTAGCAAGACTGAATTGCCAAAGAAAAGGGGGGGGAGGGGGAAAGAAGAGTCCTTGAACATTAAATTTTTATACTGTAAATTATTTCTGTGTCTCTGGAAATACACATTTAGAGATTTCACCAGTCTTAATGGACATATCTCTTACATACATTATTCTTATCTCAGGGAAAAATTGTGGCCAGAAGACTTTTCACAGTTAAAAAGTATTTAGGTTGTTATGATCCTCACGTCGTTTTTCTATAACTCTCTCTGGTCCATCTGGCAACTAGCTTTTAGAAGGCTATAGGACTAATGCAGCTTCTCTCAGATTTCTGATAAGAAGCAAGGTTGACAAGGCAACTTCTGAAAAACAGGAGATAGACTTCAGCAACCCAGTTCAACTGACTTCTTAACTGTGTGTATATCTCACTAAACCAAGAATTCAGAAGACAGTATCCACAGAAAGCTCCTTGCCACTTCTCCATAACTTCTAATTTGCAGTCAAAAAACATTTCCACTCACATTAGGTCTATGAGAGCAAATAAATTATACTATAGAGAACTCCAACTATGATAATTTGGTAAATCATTCAGTGGCCTTTAGCCACCAAACAACAGGCCAGTTAAAAAAAAATTGTTAATCTTTCATTAAGATACAAGTGTGCCAAATGCCCTCTTCACAAGAATGAGCCATTTTGTGTTTAGGAGCTGAACATAAGCAAAGAAAAGAAGGAAAGTGAATTTGGAGATAACAAAGCTGAATGAGAAATAAAAGGATATTGGAAAATAAACAGTTTACGTAAAATCAGTCTGGCTCCTAACCTGATTAAAGATTTCCTGGCTGGCATTACATTAAAAATGTGATTTCCCATTTGCTCCAAATGTCTCTCACCTCACATATCTGACATATCTAGGAGTGAATACTGGGGTCCTAGTAAAAGAGACAGGATATAGAAGAAAAAATGGGGTCCAAAGGGATAAACGGTTATATTGAAAAATTGATCAAAATAATTCAGTTTTATATTTGATTAAATTCCATTACTCTCCCCCATTTAGAACAGTTAGGAATGAGAAAAAATACCAGCATCCCTACTCTCTACTTGGAAGATTTCAATTATGTTTTTGAGGAAATATAAGCCAATTTACATATTATTTAAGAGATAAAGAACCTCTTATCCATCTTCATCCGGGAGCTTGAGCACCTGCCAAGACTGGAAAGTCAAACCTGAGAGATGCTACACTGCACATTATGCATGTCATAACCCAGGTCTCAATAAATATTTGATTTAAATCTTCATTAAATTCCTCTTCCAAAATTAAAAACACACAGGATATTTCCAGTGTTAACCTCCTATAGATATCTCTGTATCTAAATCCAAGCTCATATAAACATACATGCAAATATATAATTTTTTTCTAAAAATGGGATCAAATTATATACATTATTCTGCAACTTGATTTCTTCATCTAACAATATACCATGAACTCCCTCCAACTCAACAGAAATCAAAGATGTGGATGAATTACTGCTTATTCCATCGTTTCCTTAAAGGTGAACATATAGGTTGTTTCCAGATTTTTGCCACTACAAACGATACTGCAGTAAACATCCTTGTACATGATGAGGATTTTATTTCTCTAGGATAAATTTCCAAAAAAGGAACCGGCAGGTCAAAGGAAATGTGTGTGCACTTTTAATGTTAATAGATGTTACCTAATTACTTTCTCCTAGATTTGTAATAATTCACATTCCTACCAGGAATGTGTGAGAGTTCTATCTTCTCCGTACTCTCATTGGTACCAGAAACAGTACCAATTTTAATTTTTTCTATCTAATGAGAAAAAGTGGAGCCCTGGTGGCACAGTAGTTAAGAGCCTGGCTGCTAACCAAAAGGTCAGCAGTTTGAATCCACCACCGGCTCCTTGGAAACCCTATGAGGCAGTTCTACTTTGTCCTATAGGGTCACTATGAATTGGAACCGACTCGATGGCACATAACAATAACAACAACAAATGAGAAAAGTGTCATCTAACTGCTGCTTTAACTGCATTTTCCTGATTATTAGTGAGAATGAGCATTTTTTCATAGACTTATCAGTCTTTTGGATTTCCTCTTCTGTGTTCTTTTTTACTCATTTTTCTGACCGGTACTTTGTCCTTTCCTAGTCAATTTATAGGTGCTTTTTGCATCGTAGTAACATTTTATCTGCCATTTGTGTTGAAAAAAAATATTTTCTCAATCTATTCATTCTTTCTCTACATCTAATTCATTAACTTGTGCCCTAAAACTACATCCTGAATCTGACCACATCTCCTTCATCTGGTGCTCCGGGCCATTACCGTCTCTCACCTGTATTGCTGTGAGAGCATCCAAACTGGGTTTCTGGATCCAACTCCTGACTCTCATCTCCATTCCCAGCTTGCCCCACAGCCATCAGAATCATGATTTTAAAATGTAAATTAGATCATGTCACTTCTCTGCTCAAGACTCTTCAAGGGCTTTCCAATCCTCTCAGTGTAAAAATTGAAAGTTCTTATTAAGGTCTTCAAAGCCTTACAGGATCCAGCTTCTGGCTTTTCCTTCAGCTTCATCACACACCACTCTCCTCCCTCCTGTTGCTCCACTCACACCGGTTGCTTCGTTGTAGCTTACACCTGCCAAGCATATTCTCATCTCAGAATCTGCCTGCAACTCTCTCCCTCAGACATTTGCACGACCCTTCCCTCAGTTCTTTAAGATTTCTGCTCAGATATGACCACCCTAACTAAAACAGTACCTCCGTTCTCTCTCCTTTTGCCCTGATTTACCTTTCATCCTGGCATCTATCATTACCTGATTATATATTTGACTGTGTATTGACTTTCTGCTCCACTAGAATATAAACTCTAAGACAGGGCCTTTGTTTTGTTCACGGCTGAATCTCCAGTGCTTAGAAAAGTGTCTCAACAAAGATTTGTCAAATAGAAGGAAGTGAAGAAAATGAGGGTATCTTTTGTCATACAAAAATTTAATTCCATTCACTTAAATGTGTCTCCCTTATCCCTGATAGCTTCTGGGCTTTCAAAAGTGTCTCTCCTACTGTTATGGTACACATATTGATACTCACTTTTTTTTTCTAAAATTTTTATTTCTCTTTTATACTTAAATATTTAATCCATTTTGTTTATGGTGTGAAATAGGAATGTTTAGTTTTCTTTCCTTCCAGATGGAAACCAAATTCTATCAGCAGCATTTGTAAAAATAAACCATCATTTTCCCACTAAATCATGCATTTCAACAGGAGTAATGTTGCCTCCAAGGGGGCAAAAATTGCTTCCTGGGGTAAAAATACTTACTCTTTTTATGTATAGATTGCAAATATTCATAAATTACATAAATAATATACAATAGATATATAAAATTTTCAAGGCGGTTAGGGCCATTAGGATAAAAATGTCTAAAAATGCCCCTTAAATTAAAAAAAAAAAAATCCAAAACCATTGTCATCAAGTCAATTTCAACGCATGGTGACCCCTTGTGTTAGAGTAGAACTGCCCCATCCAGTGTCCTTGTCTGTAATCTTAACGGAAGCAAATCGCTAGGGCTTTCTTCCGTAGTATCCCTGGGTGGGTTCAAACCACCAACTTTTAAGTTAGTAGTGAAATGCAAACTTGTTTGAGCCACCTAGAGACCTAAAAATGCTCCTTAAATTTGTTGCCGTTGAGTCAATTCCAACTCATAGCAGCCCTATAGGACAGAGTAGAACTGTCCTTTAGGGTTTCCAGGTAGCAGCTGGTAGATTCAAACTGCCGACCTTTTGGTTGGCAGCCAAGCTCTTAAACCACTGGGCCACCAGGACTCCAAATAGCCTATTATTCCTGACTAAAAGCCTTTAAAATTGTATTTTCATCCGTGGAATTCAAGAATGTTACCAAGATATGCCTGACACTCAGTGAACCCTTTTCAGTGTTTAATCTTGGGTCTATCTTCAGCTCAGGGAAGTTTTCTGTATTATTTCACCTACTCCACCTATTATTCTGTGTCCTTCTGGGACTCCTGGTATTCTCTTATTAAGTGAACTTGATCTGACCTCCAAATTTGTTTTCCATTGTGTTTCTATCCCTTAGTGTTTAATCCCTCTGTTGAGAGCTGTTTCTTCTACTCAGTCTTCCAAAGCATTAATTCACTTCTCAGTAGGGACCATTTTCTCTATTCAACTCTCTCCTTAAACATTTAAATTCAAAAATCTTTTTTGTTAGATTGATCTTTAATTCCCTTTATACTTTTTCTTCATATTCTCAGCTGACCTATCCGACCTTTTCATCAATTCTATTTCACTAAGAGACATGTGTTAGACATTCTACTTGGTTTCCCTCCTCTTGGCTTTTGAGTTTCCTTAGGTGAGCTGTTGTTTTTCTTTGTCTGCACAGAAAACCAACAGATTAAGTATCAGACTATTAGGATTTCACACTCATTGGCAAACACTGTGTGGTGCAAGTCATGGCAGAACCTGCTCAATGGTCTGGCTGCATACAAAAATGGAAAATCCTTGCTCTTATACTGAGGCACAGGAAGGAAGGATCTTTGCTTCCATGTCTCCCCTAACTAGCTCTTTCCTGACTACAAAAGCTGGGAGCAATTCAGTCTAGAGTGGCCAGGACCAAGGATGTTCTTCCAGAAATACAAATGAGCAGAAAAGAACAGGCTTTCCAAATGGGTTCCCAGATATTCATAAGCTCCCTCAAAGAACTTAGATCTCAAAAAAACAAAAATGTCTTCACCTCTAGTATCAATACCTCAGTTCTAGTTTAACATCAAGGAAAATTTGGTGTACCTGCTCTTTCCCCCTGAAGATCCCAAAGGGAATCAGCAACTTCAAATAGATCCTCCAGGCTCCATCATCTACCCTGCTCATGGCTGTCATATTGCTTTAGAGAGTTAAGTAGGGAGGGAGAGGGAGTCACTATGTACTCATATCACTACATATCACTACCCTTTATAATCAAATACAATAAACATTTGAAGTTCCTGGGTGGCATAAACAGTTAAGCCCTCGACTACTAGCCCAAAGGTTGGCGGTTAAACCCACCCAGAGATGCCTAAAAAGACAAACCTGCTGATCTGCTTCTGAAAGTTCACAGCCTTGAAAAGCCTATGGAGCAGTTCTGCTCTGCACACGTGGGGTCGCATTGAGTCAGAACTGACCCCGCAACAACTAACAAGGATAAACATTTGTTAACTGTTACCGAAGAGCAATAGAGAAAAACCCACTACTTACAATTTAGCAAACAGAATCCCTTAGCACCAAAAAGGTATCATGCCTAGGGGACAATGACTCATACTAAGACAACCAACCTAGCAAAAGCAACTACCCATACACTGTACATTTATTTTTGGCATTGCTAAACAAATAGGCAATTTGTAGCCTTGATTTTCTCCAGAGCTCCTGTTTCTGATCCCTCTCTCTCAGACAGGAAACAGACCCAAAAAGGAAGAGGGAACAGACTGCCTTTTGGATAGAATAATATTTTGAATAGGGGTGCTCAAGAGAGTAGGACATAGGAACCAGATACTCTGGAGCAGTCTGATGACCCACTCAAGACATTCACAAGCAGGGACATAATATCATGAGGGAAGAACTGCATTTAGAATCAAGAGTCTTGGTGCTTCTCTGATTTTTTACCTTTTCTAGATTAAATAGTTGGAATTTTTTACCTCTCTGGGCTTTAATTTTCTAGCATGTAAAATCTGTAAGATTTAAAACAAAGGTAGCCTTATTAGAAAACAATGAAATGCTTATGCTATGAAACTCTTCCTATTTGTACTTTTGTCACTTTTCTTAGACTAAAGATTTTAAAAAATAATAATAACAGAATTCTCTTTAATAAACAAAAGATGCCATTATCAGTATACAGATCAAAGGGGAGAATGTTTTGGTCTATTCACAAATAAAGGAGTGAAATTAACATGCCAGGTAGGATTGTAGCAGCTTGGAGCCCCTTTGCTTGAGAAAGATAACAGACGAAGAAGAGGGGCAGAGCCTAAGCTGGTAGGTGTGTCTATACCATCCCCCTTGCCACAAAGGAAAATTCTTTCACAGTAACAAACAGTCCTGACATAGGTGACTAAACAGTAACAAAGAAATAAAACAAAAAATCAAGCCCGTTACCATCAAATTGATTCCAACTCATGATGACCCCATATGTTACAGAGTAGAATGGTTCCATAAGGTTTTCTTCGGTATAATCTTTAAGGAAGGAGCCCTGGTGGCACAGTGGTTAAGTGCTTGGCTGTTAACCAAAAGGTTGGCAGTGTGAACCCACTAGCAGCTCTGTGGGAGAAAGATGTGTCAGTCTGCTTCCATAAAGATTTATAGTCTCAGAAATCCTATGGAGCAGTTCTACTCTGTCCTATAAGGTCTCTATGAATCAACCTGATGGCAACGAGTTTGGGTTTTTGGAATCTTTAGGGAAGCAGATCGTCAGGCCTTTCTTCCTCAGCACTGCTGGGTGGGTTTGAACTGCTAACCTTTATGTTAGTAGTCCAGCACAAACTTTGTGCCACACAGGGACCTAACAAAGATGTACAACAGGAAAATGAACAAATAAGCCTGAGGCTTCACCAGAGCATAAACAGCCTGGGTAAACAAAGGGGCTTAATCCTCAGTATAACTGAAAAAAACAAAACACAAAACTAAACACAATTTACAATGTAAGCACTATTTCTTGATTTGATTTTCTACTGGGATCTAATAGCTCCTTCTTATACAACTTCACAGGGATGAACCAGTAAGTTGGCACCTAGAAAATGTGCCAGCCCTTGGTAAACTAGCACTTTAGTTTCTGCAAAAATTATGGTGAAACTGTATTTCTTTGGATATTCCTAGTTAGACATATGTGATCATTTTGACGGGCTGGGAAGTGCTCTACAGTTGCATTATCTACAAAGAAAGAATTTTGTTTTGGAAACAAGGCCTACTTTATAATTTTCCAATATTTGTTCAACAAATGGAGAGCCCTGGTAGTGCAGTGGTTAAGAGCTCAGCTGCTAACCAAAAGTTCAGTAATTCAAATCCACCAGTGGCTGTTTGGAAACCCTATGGGGCAGTTCTACTCTGTCCTAGAGGGTCACTATGAGTGAGAATCAACTTAACGGCAATGGATTTGGTTTTTGGTTTTATTCAACAAAGATTAATGAATATCTACTATGTGCAAGATATTCTGAGGGATGTCAAGTTGTTGGTGTTATTCTGTTTTTAAGGAACTCAGAAGTCATTTGAAGAAAAAATATGCACGTAACCACAATTTCATTTTAATCATCTAGTAACCTAATTTCATCATACCTCTTCATTAAAGCAAATAACCTATGAAGAGCAATTAGACTACACTTTATTAGTAAACAGTTTCTACTTACCACGTAAGGCCCATTTTTTTACAAAGCAAATGTATCATTCATCCGTTGCCTTAATTCAAAGAAAGTAAGTTTCAATAAATCAGGAATCTAGCTTATACATCACTACAATAATAGTGTCATATATAATGCCAATAGCTCTATGATAATAATGTGAAATGTGTTCAAGTCTGGAAAGAACACCAAATCCACCAAATTAAGACTTTTCTAACCCAAATTAAGACCCTCCTAAAATATTAATACTGTTCTCCAGTTCCCTCACTGTGCTTAATTTGGTGGGTAGGATCCCCACCACATTTTATTCAATATGCTAGGATGATTTGGTGCCATGGACAATCTCATTCCAAATGCTCCACATGGAAATGAGTGGGAACTGATCCAGATGCAAAAAAATCTGTATCCAAACTCCAAAATATGTGTGTGTGTGTGTGTGTGTGTGTATAAATGTGTGTGTGTGTCACACATGCTTTTTAAGTTGAAGAAACAAAATCTCTTAGGAATTCCTACACTGCCCCTTTTCAGCAACAAATCTTCAGACTAGGTGGGGATGGCGTGAATAGGCGGTGGAAATATAAGAGACAAAATAAGATAGAACAGAGAGAAGAAGAAAGTAGAACTGGAAATATGATATAGTGTAGTGTTTACACATCTCAGAGACTGGATTCAAATCCCCAGTTCACTTTTAAAGAGAATCATAGGCTTTTGAAAAAAATCGTAGGCAGGAAAGAACCATAACTTCTTACCCAAAACAAACCGTGGTCATTTATTTATCTTGATCAGTGTTTTAGAAAAAGAAAAAAAAAAGCAGGACCTATTAGCAAGTTTGCTATCTGCTTAACAGCTCTAGTTTTGTTTGGCGTCCTATATATATGATGGTCATAAGGTAGCTTGATAACTATGGGTGTTACTAAGTCCCATTTTGAAAATCTGGATATTCCTATATCTCATTTCCTCTTTCTTCTTGCCCCTGGTTAGCATGCACTTAGCTTACTAACAATGGGCAGGAACACTTAAATGCAGTAATTACCAATATCTATTTTTCTACCATTCCTATGAGGTTACAATATTAAGATGTGGGCTTCCCAACAAAGAGGGCAGGGTAAGAGTATGATGAAAATGTGAATACAGCAAGATTTGCATGTTCTAATGCCTATACATATAACAAAAGGTTTCAATTAAAGGTATGAAAAAAGAGTCATGGATGTTATTACTCTCAGACTTTCAAACTCAGGAAATCTGACTTTTCTAATGCAATACTATAGGTTCATTTTCTGATGCTGTCTAGCAAGAAATAGAAATTCTATTCTTAGTTAAAAACATAAACAAGTAAAAAGATTTTGATACTGTTGTAGCAGAAATTTCTGAGTAAAAATAAATGTTATTTTTCCATTTCTCAGCAACGCAATAGTCCTTGAGGTGAAATGAAAGGGAAGACAGAATGGATGCAAAGATTTTTCAAACCTATGCCCTTTCCACCCTCAAAATCAAGAGTAGCAGATAGAGATGACTTAGATCCTGAAGACAATCTAACTTTAAAATGCATCACCACAGAGGGAATATTAGAGGGAAATGTGACATTGGGCTCTTTCCATGAAGGAAACCACACTCATGTGTTTAGGTTTTAATTCTGTGAAAGATTCAGAACCCTCAGCAAGTCTCTGAACTATATCTCTGCTGAACTTCTGTGTATTAATTCTTTGAGAAGCTTTGGCTTTTTCCACTAATATTTTCAGCTTGACAAATCACGCACCAAAATAATACTGAACAAAATTTGAGTATCCTTCCCTTAGGCAAATGATACTTATGTGTTTATTTATGTTTATATTTCAGAAAGAACATCAGTCCCCAGCAGTAAGTTTCTTTTTGTTTGTTTGTTCCTGATTTGAAACTGGTTTCATATTCAAATGGTATGGAAGCTTTTTGACCCCTCTAGCTGTTACCAGTTCCATGTCTATCATGTTTAAACCTTGAAATGAGGTTAGAGGAAGGGGATTGGAGTGGGTTCCAGTTGAGCAAGGAGTTTACCTTAACTCCCTCCTAAAAGCTCACTGGAATGAAAATTAAAAAATGAAAAAAGCATACACATAAAGGACCAAAAAAAAAAGAGAGAGAGGGAGAGAAAGAAAATGAGAACAAATTAGAAATGTCAAAAAAAAAAATTAAAAACATGACTGACTGACTTAGTAGATAGAAAAAACAAAAATACTGTAAGTATTGTAATTCTTTAAATATTTTATTTTTTAAAACATATTTAACATACAGACCTCAAACAAACAAGCAAAAAAAGCCTGGGCCCTAGTTTGCCTTATAATAAATGTCACCAACAAAAAGTACCCTTCCCAATATACAATTTCAATTGACATTTTTATTCTGCATTCTTAAATTCAAATGGCAAGTCACCGATCATCTGACATTTGCAGAAATGTCCCAATTTAAAAGACATTAATAAAACAGACAAATGGAACACCGGAAGGAACTCTGAGGGAATAGAGATAATGCAATGAACAAGGGAAAAAAACTTTGAGAAATATATAATAAATATCCATAGATAAGAAGAAACACCCATGAAATTAGAACAGTATACAATGATAAATTTTCAAAGAATAAAAAATACTCTCAGAAATTAAAAACATGATAGCCGAAGTTTTATAATTTCATGAAAGTGCTGGAAAATAAATTAAAATCTCCAAGAAACTAAAAACAGAGAAGAAAAGAAAGGAAGGAAGGAGGTAAATTGAAGAATAATTCAGGAGATCTAACTAGCAGGAGTTTCAGAAAGAATAGGAGAGGAAATTATCAAAGAAATCATTTAAATTTATCAAAAATTAAAACACTGAGGCAGAGCCAACATGACACTATAGAAAGAAGCACCATGACGACCCTCTGCAGCAAAGACCAAAAAAACTAAGTAAAATAGATTTTAAAAGTCAATCTTGGAACCCTAAGTACCAAATAAAGGAATAAAGAACTCAATCAAGCACTGAATGGAATAAGAAACTAACAACAAGGAGAGCTATGGAGTGGAGGTCCCACACCAGCTAATGTGGTCAGATTTGCCATCTTGGGCTACAGCGCCCAAAGAACTCAGACAGGGAGTACAAGATGGTAACTTCATTGAGCTTCCAAAAGGAGACAGAGCACGCGGTAACCATGGATACACACTTCCCCAATCCTCACCCTTCTTGCCTCTAGTCAGCCTCCGCTGCTTGCCAATGGGCCATGGTCACTCAGTCACTGCTGCCAGGGTCTACCCTGCCCCCACCAGCCAGCTCCTTCAGCGCTATTGTTTGTTTTCTTTTTGGCTTTTTTTGTTGCTTCTCTCTCTCTCTCCCTTCCTTCTTTCTTTCCCTTTCTCCTGCTCAGCTAGCCCCGTGTGCCATCCCCTTCCCTTTTTGTCAGGCTGTGATTTTTATAGTTTGTTTGCTTTGTTCCTTTTCTTTCTTTTTTATTCTGTTTCTTCTCTTTCTGTACTTTCCTTCCTTTCCTTTCTCCCGCCCACCCAGCCCTGTGGACTGCCCCTGCCCCTTCTGGAGGGGCCATGCTGCACAGCTCTGCTGGAGAGTCACTGCACTCAGCCTCCCTTGGTCTGGGCTGCCATCAATGACTGGCTGCCTCAGTGCCATTTTATTTATTTATTGTTTGTTTCTTTGGTTTGGTTTGGTTTTTCTTTTTTGTTTTTGTTTCGTTGTTGTTGTTATTATTTCTTCTCTCTCTCTTCCTTCCTTCCTTTCCTTTCTCCTATCCACCCATCCTCATGCACTGCTCCAAAACTCTTGGCATCTTTGTGTACTGATCAGCTGGAGACCCTCTGGCACATGGCCTCCCTGGGTCTGTGCAGTCCCCACAGGCCAGCTCCCTCAAGCACTTTTTTTTTTTTTTTCTATCTTTCCCCTTCCCCTTTTCCTTCTCCCTTCCACCTAGGCTCTGCATTGCCTCTCCCAATTCCTGACAGGCTGTGTCAGGCCACCAGGCAAGAGAGACATCAGCTTGCCACCACCCCAATTCTGCCCGGCCCTCAATGACCAGTGCCCCTACCACCATATTTTATGGTTGTTATTGTTTTTATTTTTTTAATTACTTTTTGTTGGTTGGTTGGTTTCTTCTTTCTTTACCCTCTTTCCTTACCTTTCTCCTGCCCACCTAACCCTGTGTGCCACCTATGCCACTTCTCGACAGGCCAATCCACACTGCTTGGCTAGAGAGCCATCAGCATATGACCTTGCCGAGTCTGCTCTACTCCAACCCACTGAATTCTACTGCATTGTTATTTTATTTTCTTTTATCTTTATTTTTTTTTACTCATTTTTTGTTTTTTCCTTTTACTTTTTTATCTTTGTGTCTCTCTCTTCTTTCACCCACCCGCTTAGCTCTGCACATCACATCCTCCCCTTTCCTTTCTGCCTAACTGCACCATGTGCCAAGTGCCACACCACCAAGCAGTACCAGCATGATCTCCCAGATCCTGCCCTGCACTGCCCCCCAGAACCACTCAGTTGACCCCATTTTGTCCTGTAAGCTACCCATCCCTGCCCGTCCACCACCACAGGACTCACCCTGCTGCACCATAGCTGAGTGACTGACCCTGCCCACCTGGACAAGGTGGCAAGAATTTTCGTGCTGACAGGTGAGCAAGCAACAAAACACATCAAGCTTGCCTACCCAGACATAACCAAATAAAACAAAAAGCAGGATGAAACAATAAAATCTACAATCAATAAACGAAGAAAATAAGTCATGAATGTCCCAGAGATAGCAGAAAATATCAAAACTTATTAAAAAAAAAAAAAAGGAGAGGATGACTCCCTAAAGCAACCAAAATAAAACACCAGATGAAATTCTGGAAGAAGACAAGGCAGTGGAACTACCTTATAGGGAATTCAGAACTCTAATACTGAGGGTTCTCTAACAGATGAAGGAAAATTTACACAAAAATAAGGAAAAAATAGACAAAATCATGGAAAAGACAGACAAAACAATGGAAGAAAACAGGAAAATAATACAGGAACAAAATGTCAAAATAAACAACTAGAAATCATACAAAGGCAGCAATTAGAGATCCAAAAGATAAACAACAAGATTTCAGAAACGGATAGTACAATAAAAGGTGTTTGGAGTAAATTTGAAACAATGGAAGAGAGAGTCAGAGAAATTGAAGACAAATCCTTGGATACCACTTTGAGGAAAAATCAGAGAAAAGAACAAAGAAAAATGAACAAACACTGAGAACAATCTGAGATACAATCAAAAGAAAAAATCTGTTGTGATCAGGTGCCAGAACAGGGGGAGAAAACAAAATGTTCGGAGAGGATCATTGAAGATTTGCTGACTGAAAACTTTCCTAATACCATTAAAGACAAAAAACTGACTATCCAAGAATCTCAGCAAACCTCATATAGGATAGACCCCAAAAGAAAAACACCAAGACATATCATAATCACACTCACTAAAACCAAAGACAAAGAAAGAATCCTGAGAGCAGCTTGAGAAACACAAAAAGTCACATACAAAGGGGAGACAGTAAGACTAAGTTCTGATTACTTGGCAGAAATCATACAGGCAAAATGGCAATGGGATGACATACATAAGATCTTGAAAGAAAAAAACTGCCAACCAAGAATAATATATCCTGCAAAACTCTTGCTCAGACATAATAGAGAAATTACAACAATTTCAGATAAACAGAAATTAAGGGAATACGTAAAAAACAAGCCAAACTTAAAAGAATTATTAAAGGGAGTTTTTCGAGTAGACAACCAACAATATGAGCCAACAACCTGAAACTAGCACATAAGACAGCATCAGCCAAATACCAACCTAGATAATGAACTCTCAGGGATAAAACAAAACTTAAAATAGAGAACCAGAGACGTCAATCTGTAAATGACAACAATGTCAGGACAAAGAGGAAATAAACAGTGTAGGGGTATAGAACTTCCAAATGGAGAGAAAATCAAGGCATTATCAAGTAATAAAAACTGGTTTAAATTTAGGAAGATAGGGGTAAAATTCAAGGTAACCACAAAGAAAGTTAACAAACCTACTCATCAAAATAAAGAAGAAAAACACAAAATCCCAGTAAACACAAAATCTATAAAAACAAAAGAAACCAAAAAAATACACAAACAAAGGGAATTAACCACAGAACAGAAAGAGGAACAAAGAAAATACCAGAACCATAGAAAAGCACTACAAAATGACAGCAATAAACTCACACCTACCAATAATCACACTGAAAGTAAATGTCTTAAATGCACCAATAAAGAGACTTAGAGTGACAGAATGGGAAAAAAAAAAAGGACTGATTAATATGCTGTCTACAAGAGACACACCTTAGAAACAAAGATATAAATTTATTAAAAATCAAAGGATGGAGGTTTCTCTCAAATACCTGGTTCCATGCGCCATCTTTTCTTCTTCCTGAATGGCTGCAAAACACTGCTCAACTGTGAAACTGCTTCCCAGTCCATGCCACCATGCTGGTGGGACCCCCCAGGGCTTTTTTGTTAGTTTGTTTGTTTGCCCTGATTTGTTCCGTTTTGATTTCTCTGTTTGTTTTTTTGTTTTCTTTTCTTGGCTTGAGAGCCCTTTCTAGCCAGGCAGTACTGTGCAACTTGGAAGCTAGTCTCTTACTCTGTACAAACACACAGGGACATCCCTGGGGACATTTCTTTTTTCTTGTTTTGTTTTTTTTAATTTCTTTATTTAGTTTTCTTCTCTCTCTTACTCCCTTCTTGTCTTACTTCATTTCCAGTTTCTCCATTTATTCATTTTTTTCTTTTACCCTTTTTTTTTCACTTTTGTTTTCTCCCATTTCTCATTCTCTCATCTCTTCACTCCAATAGCAAGTTCGCTTAGCACTGTTTTTTGTTTGTGTGTATGTTTTTGGCTCCTGTTCCTCTCTCCTCTCTCTCATCTTTCCCATACCCATCTTATCTCAATACATCACAATCTACCCCCTCCTTCCTACCTACCTGCACCATGCACTGAACATCACACTCCCAAGCAACACAGGCACAGCCTACTGGGGCCTGCCCTGCACTGATTCCCGGTCAGCACAGTCAGCCCTGGTACATGCCATGAAAAACCTATCCCAGCAACTACCCTTCAGCTGGAACTGCCCTGCCGTACCATACCTGAGTGACTGACTCTGCCCATTGGAGACCGAGGTGAAAAGTATCATGCCCACAGATGAGCAAACAACAAAGAAAGCACAGCCCGGCAGCTCAGACATAACCAAATAAAACAAAAAAGCAGAACAAAGCAAACAAATCTACAGTCAATAAACAAAGAAAATAACCACTGAATACCCCAAAGACAGCAGACAATATCAAAACATTTACAAAAACAGGACAGGATGGTTCCAGTAGGAGTCCAAAATAAAACACAAGATGACCTTCCAGTAGAATAAAAGGCACTAGAACTAACTGATAGGGAATTGAAGTCTCTAATATTCAGGATTATCCAAGAATTGAAGCAAGCAACAGACAAAAATGAGGAAAAAATAGACAAATTCATGGAAAAGGCAGACAAATTCATGGAAAATACAGACAAAAAATAGAAGAAATCAAGAAAATAATACAGGTACAAAATGCTAAAATAAATTCACAAGTAGAAATCATACAAAAACAACAATTAGAAATCCAAAAGATAAACAACAAGATTTCAGAAATCAACAGTGTCATAGAAGCGCTGAGGAGCAGGTTTGAAATGATGGAAGATAGGATCAGCGAAACTGAAGACAAACACTTGGATACAACTCTGTTTGAGGAAAAATCAGAAAAAAGAATGAAGAAAAATGAAGAAACCCTGACAATTATGTGGGATACAACCAAAAGCAAAAATCTGCTAGTGATCAGAGTTCCAGAACAGGGGGAGAAAATGGAAAACACATAGAGGATCATTAAGGAATTGCTGACAGAAAACTTCCCTAATATCATAAAAGATGAAAAGCTGACCATCCAAGAAGCTCAAAGAACCCCATATAGGATAGACCCCAAAAGAAAATCACCAAGGTATCTCATAATCACACCCACTAAAACCAAAGACAAACAAAGAATCCTGAGAGCAGCTCAAGAAAAACAAGTCACATACAGAGGAGAAACAAAAAGACTAAGCTAGGATTATTCGGCAGAAACCATGCAGGCAAGAAGGCAATGGGATGACATATATAAAACCTTGAAAGAAAAAATTGCCAGCCAAGAATAATATATCCTGAAAAACTCTCATTCAAATATGATGGTGAAATTAGGTCATTTCCAGATAAACAGAAATTAAGGGACTATGTAAAAACCAAACCAAACTTATGAGACTTATTAAAGGAAGTCCTTCGATCTGAGAACAAACAATATCAGACCACAGGCTGAATATAAGACACAGGATTGTACTAGCCAGATATCAACCTAGGAAATGAACTCTTAAGGACTATGCAAAACCAAAAGAATTACACATGGGAACCAGAGAGGTTAATCTGTAAATGACAACAGCATCAGAACAATAAAAGAGGGAATAAATGGTGTAGGTATAGAACTTTCTAATGGAGAGGAAATCAAGCGATACTAAGTAATAATAGACTGGTTCAAATCTAGGAAGATAAGGGTAAATTTCAAGGTAACCACAAAGAAAGCTAACAAACCTACTCATCAAACATAAAAGTCTCAATAAAAACAAAACCTAAAAAAACAAAGGAAACGAAAAAAAAATCCACTAAGGGAACTCAGCACAGGAGAGTAAGAGGAACAAGGAAAATGTCAGCACCACATTAAAAAAAAAAAAAAAGGCACTACAAAATGCAATTCCACTCCTAGGAATATATCCTAGAGAAATAAGAGCCATCACACGAATAGACATATGCACACCCATATTCATTGCAGCACAATTCACAACAGCAAAAAAAAGGAAACAACCTAGAAGCCCATCAACAGATGAATGTATAAATAAACTATGGTACATACACACAATGGAGTATTATCCAAAGATAAAGAACAACAATGAATCTGTGAAGCATCTCATAACATGGATGAAACTGGAGGACATTATGATGAGTGAAATAAGTCGATCACAAGAGGACAAATATTGTATGAGACCTCTACTGTAAAACCTTATGTAAAAGTTTACACACAAAAAGAAACAATCTTTGTTGGTTATAAGGGATGCGGGGTGGGGGGACTAAATAGATAATGGTCACTTTAGTGAAGGGTAAGACAGTACATGCTACTGTGGAAGCCAGTACAACTGGTACAAGGAAAGGTCATGGAAACTCCGTATACACTTCCAAACTTCCTGAGGGACTGAATTGCTGGGCAGAGTGCTGTGGGAACCATGGTCTCGGGGAACATCTAGCTCAATTGGCATAACACAGTTTATAAAGACAGTGTTCTACATTCTAACTTGGTGAGTTGCATCTGGGGGTCTTAAAAGCCTGTAAGCAGCCATCTAAGATATTCCACTGGTCTCACCCCTTCAGGAGCAAGGGAGAATGAAGAGAACAAGACACAAGGAAAAGATTAGTCCTAAGAACTAATAGATCACAGCTAACATGGCCTCCACCAGACTGAGTCCAGTACAGCTAGATGGTGCCCGGCTACCACCACTGACTGCTCTGACCAGGATCACAATAGAGGGTCCTGGACAGAACTGGAAAAGGACGTAGAACAGAATTTTAACTCACAAAAAAAAGACCAGATTTACTGGTGTGACAGATTGGAGAAACCCTGAGAGTATGGCCCTCAGACACCCTTTTAGCTTAGTGGTGAAGCCCCTCCCGAAGTTCACTGTTTAGCTGGGGATTGGACAGCCTCATAAAACAAAACAGGACTAATGAGGCACAGAAGTCCAGGGACAAGGACTAGAAGGCAGGAGGGGACAGGAAAGCTGGTGATAGGGAAGCCAAGGTTGAGAAGGGACAGTCTTGACATATAATGGGGTTGTTAACCATTGTCATAGGGCAAAATATGTACTAACTGTTTAATGAGAAATTATTTGTTCTGCAAACCTTCATCTAAGGTACCAAGAATAAAAAGAATTATGGATGTGAGATCAAATTGACAACAGCAACTCAAAAGGTTTGATGGGAAGCCTAGGGGACAGTGAGTTGAAGATAATGGTAATGGAATAATTTGGAAAAGGATAGTTAGAATAGCAGCACAACTGGAAGAATGTAATCAATGTCACTGAATTGTACATGTAGAAACTTTCAAAATGCTGTAGCTTTGGCTGTGTATATTTTCACCAAAAATAAAGGTCATCAAGGTCTAGAAGTGAGAGTGTTGATATGTCGTGGGGTTGTTAACCAATGTCATAAAACAATATGTGTACTGACTGTTTAATGAGAAACTATTTGTTCTGTAAACCTTCATCTAAAGTACAATAAAAAAATTTTTTAAATCAATGGGTGGAAAAAAATATATCAAGCAAACAGCTACCGAAAAACAGCAGGAGTGGCAATACTAATCTCAGATAAAACAGACTTTAAAACAAAACCCACCATAAAAGACAAAGAAGGGCATTATATAATGCTTAAAGGAACAATCCACCATGAAGATATAACCATAATAAATATCTGCTCACCCAATGACAGGGCTCCAAAATACATAAAACAAACTCTAACAGCACTGAAAAGAGAAATTGATAGTTCCACAATAAAAGTAGGAGGCATCAACACATCACTCAGTAAAGGAAAGAACATCTAGAAAGAAACTCAACAAAGATACAGAAGATCTAAAGGCCACACTCAACCAACTTGACCTCAAAGACATATACAGAACGCTCCACCCAACAGCTGCAAATTACACATTCTTTTCCAACATACCTGGAATGTTCTCCAAAATAGACCACATCTTAGGCTCCAAAGTAACCCTCAAAAAAATCCAAAACATTGAGATAATACAAAGTATCTTCTATGATCACAACGCCATCAAAGTAGAAATTAACAACAAGAAGAGCAAGGAGAAAAAACCAATTACATGGAAACTGAACAATACCCTGCTTGAAAACTACCAGGTAATAGAAGAAATGAAAGAAGGAATAAAAAATTTCTAGAATCAAATGAGAATGAAAATACATCATACCAAAACCTTTGGGACACAGCAAAGGTAGTGTTCAGAGGTCAATTTATAGCAATAGATGCATACATTAAAATTTTAAAAAAGGACAGAATCAAAACATTAGCTACACAATTTGAACAAATAGAAAGACAACAGGAAAAGAAGCCCACTGCCACCAGAAGAAAGAAATAATAAAAATTAGAGCAGAAATAACTGAAACAGAGGAAAGAAAAATAATAGAAAAAGTCAACAAAACCAAAAGTTGGTTCCTTGAAAAGATCGACAAAATCAACAAACCACTGGCCAAATTGACAAAACGAAAATAGGAGAGGACACAAAAACCCAAATAAGAAATGAAATGGGGGACATTACAACCAACCCAACTGAAATAAAAAGGATCACAATAGAGTACTATGATAAATTATACTCCAGAAAATTTGAAAACCTAGAGGAAACAGATAAATTTCTAGAAACACACTACCTACCCAAACTAACACAAAGTGATGTTGCAAATCTAAACAGACATATAACAAGAGAAGAGATTGAAAAAGGTAATAACAAAACTTCCAACAAAAACACAAAGCCCTGGCCCAGATGACTACTCTGGAGAATTCTACCAAAGAGTCAGAGAACTCACACTAGTACTACTCAAACTATTTCAGAACATAGAAATGGAAGGGATACTTCAGAATTTATTCCATGAAGCCAGCATAACCCTGATACCAAAAGCAGGCAAAGACACCATAATAAAAAGAAAATTACAGACCAATATCTCTCATGAATACAGATGCAAAAGTTCTCAACAAAATTCTAGCCAATAGAATTCAGCGTCATATCAAAAAAAATAATACACACTGATCAAGTGGGATTCATACTAGGTATACAAGGATGGTTCAACATTAGAAAATCAATCAATGTGATCCACCACATAAATAAAATAAAAGAATCACATGATCATCTTAATTGACACAGAAAAGGCATTCAACAAAGTCCAACACCCATTCCTGATAAAAACTCTCAATAAAATAGGTATAGAAGGGAAACTCCTCAACATAATAAAGAGTGTTTATACAAAACCAACAACCAACATAATTCTTAATGGAGAGAGGCTGAAAACATTTCTCTTGGAACTGGAACAAGACAAGGATGCCCTTTATCACCACTCCTATTTAACACTGTGCTAGAAGTCTTAGCTATAGCAGTAAGTCAAGAAAAAGGAATAAAGGGCATCCAAATTGATAAGGAAGAAGTAAAACTGTCCCTATTTGTGGATAATATACTATACATAGAAAACCCAAAAGACTCCATGAGCAAACTACTGGAACTGACAGAAAGATTCAGCAGAGTAGCAGGATACAAGATAAGCATAAAAAAAATCAGTTGGATTCTTATACACCAATAAAGAGAACTACCAAAAGGAAATCAGGAAAACAGTATTATTTATAATAGCCCCTAAAAAAATAAAATACTTAGGAATAAATCTAACCAGGATATAAAAGACCTATACAAAGAAAACTACAAAACACAACTGCAAGAAACCAAAAGAGACTTACATAAATGGAGAAACATACCATACTCAAGATAGGTAGACTTAACATTGTGAAAATGTCAATTCTACCCAAAGCAATCTATAAATGTAATGCAATCCTGATCTAAATACCGACAGCATTCTTTAAAGAGATGGAAAAACTAATCATTAACTTTATATGGAAAGGGAAGAGGCCCTGGATAATTAAGGCACTATTGAAGAAGAAGAATAAAGTAGGAGGACTCACACTACCTGACCTCAAAACCAGCTATGGTAGTCAAAAAAGCCTGGTACTGGTACAATGACAGATACATTGACCAATGGAACAGAATTGAGAACCCAGACATAAATCCATCCACCTACAGTCATCTGATCTTTGACAAAGACCCAAAGTCCATCAAATGAGGAAAAGACAGTCTTTTTAACAAACAGTGCTGGCAAAAAAGTAAGTTCATCTGCAAAAAAATCAAACAGGACTCATATCTCAAATCATACACAAAAACTAATTCAAAATGGAACAAAGACCTAAAAATAAAACCAAGAACTATAAAGATCATAGAAGAAAAAAACAGCATCAACTCTAAAGGTCCTAACACATGGCTTTAACAGGATACAAACCACAACTAACAATATACAAACACTAGAAGATAAGCTAGGTAACTGGGATTTTCTAAAAATTAAACACTTATGCTCATCAAGACTTCACCAAAAGAGTAAAAAGAGAACCTACAGACTGGGAAAAAAATTTGGCTATGACAAATCCGACAAAGGTCTAATCTCTAAAATCTACAGGAAAATCCAACACCTCTACAACAAAAAAGACAAATAATACAATTAAAAAATGGGAAAAGGCGATGAACAGACACTTCACCAAAGAAGACATTCAGGAGGCTAAAAGACACTTGAGGAAATGCCCACCATCATTAGCCATTAAAGAAATGCAAATCAAAACTACATTAACATGCCATCTCACCCGACAATACTGGTACTAATCCAAAAAACAAAAAATAACAAATATTGGAGAGGTTGTGGTGAGATTGGAACTCTTATGCACTGCTGGTAGAAATGCAAAATGATACAACCATTTTGGAAAATGATACGGCACTTCCTTAGACAGCTAGAAATAGAAATACCATATGATCCAGCAACTCTACTCCTAAGTATATACCCTAGAGAAATAAAAGCCGTCACACAAATAGACATATGCACACCTACGTTCATTGCAGCATTGCTCACAATAGCAAAAAGATGGAAACAACTTAGGTGTCCATCAACAGATGAATGGATAAACAAACTATGGTACATATGCACAATGGAATACTACCCAATGACAAAGAACAATGATGAATCTGTGAAGAGTTTCACAACACAGATGAATCTGGGGGGCATTATGCTGAGTGAGATAAGTCAATCACAAAAGGACAAATACTGTATGAGACCACTACTGTAAAAACTCATGGAAAGGTTTACACACGAAAAGAAACAATCTTTGATAGTTAAGAGGGAGGGGCGTTGGGAGGGAAAAACACTAAAGAGAAAATAGATAAGTGGTAATTTTGATGAAGGGTAAGACAATACACAATACTAAGGAAGCCAGCACAACTTGTCCAAGGTGAGGTCGTGGAAGCTACATAGACACATGCAAACTCCCTGAGGGACCAAATTACTGGGCTGAGGGCTGTGGGAACCATGATCTTGGGAACATCTAGCTCAATTGGCATAAGAACTAATGGACCACAACTACCACAGCCTCCACCAGACTGAGTCCAGTATAACCAGATGGTGCCCAGCTACCACTACCAACTGCTCTGACAGGGATCACAATAGAAGTTCCCAGACAGAGCTGGAGAAAAATATAAAACAAAATTCTAACTCACAAAAAAAAAAAAAAAAAAGACAAAACTTACAGGTCTGACAAAGACTGAAGAAACCCTGAGAGTATGGCCCTGGACACCCTCATAGCTCAATAATGAAGTCACTCCTGAGGTTCACCCTTCAGCTGAAGATTAGACTAGCCCACAAAATAAAACAAGACTAAATGGGCACACCAGCCCAGTGGCAAGGACGAGAAGGCAGGAGGCAACAGGAAAGCTGGTAATGGGGAACCCAAGTTCAAGAAGGGGAGAGTGTTGACATGTTGTGTGGTTGGCAACCAATGTCACAAAACAATAAGTGTATTAATTGTTTAATGAGAAACTAGTCTGCTCTGTAAACCTTCATCTAAAGTACAATTTAAAAAAATTTAAAAACCAACATAATTCATATAAGAAAATTAAAGGACTTAAATAAGTAAAATGAAGGGACCCACTGAGCACCCAAAAAATCAGCGATATTCCCATAAATTTTTAGAACTTTGAAAATAAAGAGAAGGGTCTCAAAACATGTTACATATTAAAGATTAGGAATTACAATGCATCAATGTATCAGCAACAGCTACCCTGGAAATTAGAACATGATGAAGTAATGCCTTCAAAATTCTAGGTCCAGGCTCAGTGTAGGAAGTCTTGTAGAAGACTCTCCCAGGTTGGACTAGTGGACTAGAAACCTGTACCTTCAGAATAAGGGTAAATCAGAGGTAGGCACTTGGCCTCACATTAACACCAGACTAGTCAATGAGAGACCTAGTGATCTGCTTCCATAAAATTTATAGCCAGGAAAACCCTATGGAGCAGCTCTACCCTGTCACATCGGGCCACTATGAATTGTAAACAACTCAACAGCACCTAACAACAACAGGCAGTAAGACGAGTAATTGAGGAAAAAGGAAAGGAAAAGGAAATAAATCCAGTCCTAGGAAGTTTGACCACGGAACAGTCCTACCACAGGTTTTCACCTTACTTTGAAGAAGAAACAATTAAATTTCAGTGAAACATTTGACGGTGTCAGTTTTGCATTGTGTCCATAATCTAAAGTCTATTAGAGAAAACTAGTCTTCCTTACACAGACAAGCAACAAGTTTCCCTTTGTTTTATTTGTCTTTTCGTTGAGACTCCAGAATCCACCGGTAAATTCATTTTCAATTTTTCAAATCTACTTTGGTCTCCCAGTTGCAATGAACTCTTTAGCTTTCTCAGACTGCTATAACTTCAAGTTCCTCTATAAATCACATTTATGTTATTATTTATATTCTAGGAAAGACTCTAGTAACCATTGCCGTTGAGTAGATTCTGACTCACAGCAATTCTATAGGACAGAGTAGAACTTCCCCCATAGGGTTCCCAAAGCTGTAAATCTGTATGGAAGCAGACTGCCACATCTTTCTCCCTCAGAGCAGCTGGTGGGTTCGAACTGCTGACCTTTCAATTAGTAGCCGAGCTTGTAACCACTGTGCCACCAGGGTTCCTATTAGTTAAATCGCCTCCTCAAAAGTGAAAGTGAAAAACAAATTGAGGGTAAGAAATGATGGACCAGAAAGCTTGTGTTTTTATTTACATACAACAATTTGACTTTTAAACTTAGTGCATGTACTTTGAAACAGTTAAAAAATCATGTAAATTTTCATTCCATTCCATGACCTCAGAAAAATATTAATTGAAAAACACATACACACACAAAAAGACCTTCTAATGAGCAAACAACATTTATACTTTGTCTTGCTAATTCTGTTGTGACTTCAACACGTATCAATAAGATCTTCTTTTGAATTTCAAATTATGTGGGCTTTCATTACCAACTTAATTTGGAACTTTGCATACTCTAGCTGTCATCATTTCTAGCTTTGTAAATCCTCACTTGAGAAAATTAGAGAAAAAGATTAGCTCATCTCTAATTTAGTTACATGTTTATTTGTGTTTGTTTTTGCAGGAAATACCTCAGAACACACCAGTAAGTTTCTTTTCTATCCCTATTTGTTGTATGCTTTAGTCTCTTATAAGTAGAAAAAGATATTTTTCCACCAGGAATTGACAGTAACAATTTTATAAAGTCCTTAATAAAATATTACAAGAAACTGAGGTTGACTCAAAAAACTTGAAAAGCTTCATTTTCCTCCATAAACACTTGAAGTTAAACTAATGAGAGAACAGGTATCTTTCAAAAGGCAAAACCAAGAAGTCTAAGGGTAAGAAAGGAACCGTGAGCAGATGAAAATTTGAAACAAAATATTAAAGCTAAAAATCAGATTGATGAGTAATAACTAACTTAGCTGATCCATAAAATATAGAACCAAGTAAATTCAAGAGACCTAATACTAAATAGCTAACCCTAGATAGCAGAAGCCAGACTGGCTCAGGATCATTAGGGACCAGGTAACATTTTAGTCGAGGATATGAAAGTGGGGCTTAGACAGGATATTTAGATGAAAGTTTGTTTAAAACGGTCTGTGTAAATCAACACCCCACTCCTCTCTATTAGGTTTCCACTCTGCTACCCACATTGAGAATTCTGCCAGTCAGGTTTATATCCCATATACAAGGAGAGTAGAATCCTTCTTTGGAGGAAAGGCAATACACTAGAAGAAGTATCTACAGATTCTGATACTGAGGGTCATCCAGAGAAGCTGACTGGCCCAGTTTAAAATCACTACCCACGCATGCAAGATCAGATATTTACAGCTTCATTCTTCAGTGTAAATGGACTTCCAAAGGATCACATGACATTGTAGGACAGGCTCAAAACCAAAAGATCAAGAACAAAATATTCATGCAGACAATAGGAAATTGGAAGAAACCAAGAAAATTCACATAATTAAAAAAAATTAATGTGATTAATAAGCCTGATAGATATTTTATTCATGAATCAAGAACAGAGTGATATAAAATAGTAATATGCAGGAGGAAAAGAGCTGTAGGATATTAACAATATGAGGACATGGCTTATCATAATTTAATAAACAAAGAATAATGATTTTTATCAAACTTTGTTATCAAGATGCAGAAGAATGAATATCTAGCGGGGCAGGTTCAAATTAGAGAGCTAAACATCATCATATAGAACCTGTTGTGATGCCTCATTTTTCATTTCTGACATTGATAATGTTATGGTCTTTATTTTTTTCTATCAGTCTTGCCAGAGAGTTCGCAGCTTCATTAGTCTTTCCTCAAAGAGCCAAATTTTGCCTTTGTTGGCTATAGTGCACTTATTTTCCATTTCATAAATTTATAATTTTTTCATAATTATTTCCTTCTACTTTCCTGGGTGTTATTTGCTGTTCTTTTTTATAACATGTTTAGATGAATACACTGGTGATTGGTTTTTCAGACTTATTTTTCTAAAATATGCAATTAAGTCTATAAAATTACCCCAAGCATGGATTTAGCTCCATTCAAAAAGTTAGCTTTTTTATTATTATTATTGTACTTTATATGAAGGTTTACAGAACAAACTAGCTTCTCATTAAACAATCAGTACACATATTGTTCTGTGACATTGGTTACCAACCCCACAACATGTCAACACTCTTCCTTCTTAACCTTGGGTCCCCTATTACCAGCTTTCCTGTCCACTCCTGCCTTCTAGTCCTTGCCCTTGGGCTGGTGCACTCCTTTAGTCTCTTTTTGTTTTACGGGCTTGTGTAATCTTTGGCTGAAGGGTGAACCTCAGGAGTGACTTCATTACTGAGCTAAAAGGGTGTCTGAAGGCCGTACTCTTGAGGTTTCTCCCATCTCTGTCAGACCAGTAAGTCTGGTCTTTTTTGTGGTTAGAATTTTGTTCTGCATTTTTCTCCATTTCTGTCCAGGGCCCGCTATTGTTATCCCAGTCAGAGCAGCCAGTCTTGGTAGCTGGGCACCATCTAGTTGTGCTGGACTCAGTCTGGTGGAGGCTGTGGCAGTTGTGGTCCATTAGTCCCTTGGACTCATCTTTCGCTTGTGTCTTTGGTTTTCTTCATTCTTCCTTGTTCCAGATGGGGTGAGACCAGTGGAGTATCTTAGATGGCCACTCACAAGCTTTTAATATCCAAGACGCTACTCACCAAAGTAGAATGTAGAACATTTCCTTTATAAACTATGTTATGCAAATTGTGCAAAATGTTCCCTGAGACCCATGGTCCCCACTTCCCTAAGCCCAGCAATTCGGTCCCTCAGGGAGTTTGGATGTGTCTATGGAGCTTCCATCACCTTGCCTTGTAAAAATTGTGCTGGCTTTCCCAGTATTGTGTACTGCCTTACCCTTCACCAAAGTTACCGCTTATCTATTGTCTAGTTAGTGTTATTCCATCCGCACCTCTCCCCACCCTCTTAACCATCAAAGATTGTTTCCTTTTGTGTGTAAACCTTTTCATGAGTTTTTATAGTACTGGTCTCATACAATCTTTGTCCTTTTGTGATTGACTTATTTCACTCAGCATAATGTCCTCCAGATTCATCCATGTTGTGAGATGCTTCACAGATTCATCACTGTTTTTTATCATTTCATAGTACTCCATTGTGTACATGTACCATAGCTTGTTTATCCATTCATCTGTTGATGCACACCTAGGTTGTTTCCATCTGTTTGCTGTTGTGAACAATGCTGCAGTGAACATCGGTGTACATATCTCTATTTGTGTGATGGCTCTTTTTTCTCTAGGATATATACCTAGGAGTGGGATTGCTGGATCATGGTATTTCTATTTCTAGCTTTCTAAGGAAGCGCCATATTGTTTCCAAAAAATATTTGTACCATTTTTCATTCCCACCAGCAGTGCATAAGAGCTCCAATCTCCCTGTAGCCTCTCCAACATTTGTTATTTTCCGATTTTTTTTATTTGTGTTAGTAATGCCAGGGTGAGATGGTATCTCACTGCGGTTTTGATTTGCATTTCTCTAATGTCTAGTGATCACAAGCATTTCCTCATGTGTCTGTTAGCCACTTGAATGTCTTCTTTGGTGAAGTGTCTGTTCATCTCCTTTTCCCATTTTTTAATCGTCTTATTTGTCTTTTTGTTGTAGAGGTGTTGGATTTTCCTGTAGATTTTAGAGATTAGGACTTTGTCGGATTTGCCATAGCCAAAATTTTTTCCCAGTCTGTAGGTTCGCTTTTTACCCTTTTGGTGAAGTCTTTTGATGAGCATAAGTTTTCAATTTTTGGAAGATCCCAGTTACCTAGCTTATCTTCTGAAGTTTCAAAAACTTTTTATATGTAGATTTCTACTATCGTTCTTTCAAAATATTTTGTTATATGCATTTTTATTTCTTCTTTGATGTATGGGTTATTTAGAAATGTATTTCTTAATTTCAAAAAATTTTAGGATTTTGTGCTCACTTCGGCAGCACATATACTAAAATTGGAACAATACAGAGGAGATTAACATGGCCCCTGCAGAAGGATGACAAGCAAATTCATGAAGGGTTCCATATTTTTTGATAACCAATGTCATAAAACAATATGTGTACTAACCGTTTTATGAGAAACTAGTTTGTTCTGTAAACCTTCATCTAAAGTACAATTTTTAAAAAAGATATAAAAAAATTGGAGATTTTTTCTAGTTATCTTTTTAACATTGATTTGTAGCATAATTCTGCTATGTTAAAAATATACATTCTAAATCATGTCAGTCACTTGAAATTTGTTGACTTTCTTTGTGGCTCAGCATATGGTCAATGTCAGTAAATACTTCTTATATTCTTAAAGAATGTGTATCTATTTTGTGGAGTATAATGTTCTTGAAAAGTCAGTTAGGTCAAGTGTGTTGTGTGTTGTCAAATCTTTTCTATCTCATTGACCTTTGTCTATTTCGTCTATGTTGTTGTTGTTGTTGTTGTTAGGTGCTGTCAAGTTGGTTCTGACTCACAGCAAGCCTATAGGACAGAGTAGAACTGCCCCATAGAGTTTCCAAGGAGCACCTGGTGGACTTGAACTGCCGACCTTTTGGTTAGCAGCCAAGCTTTTAACCACTACGCCACCAGGACTCCACTTCATCTATAAGTTACTGAAAAAAAAGGATTAAAATTTGCCTATTTGTCTTTTTCATTCTGTATTTTTGTTTGTATGTGTGTGTGCATGTGCATGTGCGTGTGTGTGTGTGTTTACAAATTCAGAATTTTATATCTGCCTTATGGATTGACCCTTTCATCTCAATTAAGTGTCCCTCTTTACCTCATAAATTGTGTCCTGCCTTAAAGTCTACTTTTGTTTGGTTTAGCCTTCTAGTATGATGTATATTTACATCCTTTCACTTCCACCCTTTCATGTTAACCCCTATGTTTAAAGTGTGTCTTGCAAACAATATATATTTTAATTTTGATTTTGGATTTGAATATTTAGACCATTGGCGATGAATGTAATTATTTATACATATCATCTTACTGTATTTTTCCTAATTGCTTCACCTATTCTATGTCTTTTTTGCCTTTTTTTGGAATAATTTGTTTTTTATAATTCCATTTTCCTTACTTCATAGCATATTAATTACCCATTCTTTTACTATTTTTCTAGTGGTTACCATAAAGATTACTTTATCTTACTTTATCTTATTAAAAGATAATATAAATTATTACATTTAACATTTCAATTAAACCAAGACAATTTAAGAGCTATAGAACACTTAGACCTAGTTATCCTTGCCTTGTTTATTGCTCTTCTTATAACGCATTTTAAACCTACATTTATTTTAACTCCATAATGCATTATTATTGTTTTATATAGTCAATGTTTGCTTAGTGCTTCTGGCCCATTCTCTCTCTCTCGTCCTTCTATGATTAAAATTTCATGTTTGTTAGACCTTTTTACTACATCCCATATGTCTTCTATACCCTTTTCTGGGGTCCTAAATTTCTTGATGGTTATCATCTGGGAGCCACTCTCAGTTCCTAGGGGCCCCTGTAGTTCCTTATCACATTGTTCTCTCACACATGCTCCCAGAACACAGCAGCTTACTTCCCCGAAGTCAGCAGGAGAATCTCTCACTCCAATATGCTAAAACTGAGTCTTATATAACATAACATTGTCATGGGAATGTCAATCCCATCACCTTGGCCATTTTCTATTGTTTAATGGTAGGTGATAAGTACTGCCCTCAGTCAAGGGTAAGGCATTATACAAGTGTGTGACCCGTTTTTTAGAATTTGGCCTACTCCAGCAAGGTAAAGGAAGTGAGGTGTTGAGGGGAGGAACAAGAAAGCCTCATTTTTGATAGTAGGAGGCCAATAGATACTACATAAAACTGAAAACATAAGAAATCACAGTTTGAGAAAGCTATTTTCAAATATTTAAATTCTAGAAGAGCCTATACCTCACCATTGAGTTTTCTGTCACTTGGAGAGCAAATCTGATTGTGAATGAATAGGGTAGGAAGCTAATCTTTTGCTATCAGTCTACAACATTAGTTTATGTTTTAAAATTAGAATATAGGTTACTTTGATGAAAATCAAATTTTAATGATACATCAAAATGCCAATTTCTCATTGTGTTCAAAATCAAAAAGACTATTAGAGAAAATTAAGTCTTCTTTCACAGGGAAATATCAATTTTGTATTTGTTTTGTCTGTCTTTTAGTTGAGACTCCAGAATCCATCCATAAGTTTATTTTCAATTTTTGAAATCTGATTTTGGCTACTAGTTGCAAGGAAGAATTTGCAGGTGTCAGGCTGTTATATCTTTAAGATTTTTAATCACTTTAGACAAGATTAAGGACAGAAAATATTCAACTCCTTCTCTTAGGAAAATCAAACTGAGGTTTTATTTATGTTATAGAAAAGATCCTGTTGTTGTTGCTAGGTGCCCTCGAGTCGGTTCTGACTCACAGCGACCCCATGTACGACAGAACAAAACACTATCCGATCCTGGGCCATGCTCACAATCGTTGTTGTGCTTGAGGCCATTGTTGCAGCCACTGTGTCCGTCTCATTGAGGGTCTTCCTCTTTTTCACTGGCCCTCTACTTTGCCAAGCATGATGTCCTTCTCCAGAGCCTGATCCCTCCTGATAAAACATCCAAAGTATGTGAGACAAAGTCTTGCCATCCTTGCTTCTAAGGAGCATTCTGGTTGTATTTCTTCCAAGACAGATTTGTTTGTTCCTCTGGCAGTCCACGCTATACTCAATATTCTTCGCCAACACCACAATTCAAAGGCATCAATTCTTTTTCGGTCTTCCTTATTCATTGTTCAGCTTCCACATGCATATGAGGTGACTGAAAACACCATGGCTTGGGTCAGGCACGCCTTAGTCTTCAAGGTGACATGTTTGCTTTTCAACACTTTAAAGAGGTCTTTTGCAGCTGATTTGCCCAATGCAATGCATCTTTTGATTTCTTCCATGGGTGCTGATTGTGGATCTAAGTAAAATGAAATCCTTAACAACTTCAGTCTTTTCTCCGTTTGTCATGATGTTGCTTATTGGTCCAGTTTTGAAGATTTTTGTTTTCTGTATGTTGTGGTCTAATCCATACTGAAGGCTGTGGTCTTTGATCTTCATCAGTAAGTGCTTCAAGTTCTCTTCACTTTCAGCAAGCAAACTTGTGTCATCTGTATAACGTAGGTTGTTAATGAGTCTTCCTCCAGTCCTTATGGCCCGTTCTTCTGCATATAGTCTGGCTTCTCAGGTATTTGCTCAGCATACAGACTGAATAGGTATGGTGAAAGGATACCACCCTTATGCACACCTTTCCTGACTTTAAACCACGCAGTATCCCCTTGTTCTGTTTGAACGACTGCCTCTTAATCTATGTACAGGTTCCTCATGAGCACAATTAAGTGTTCTGGAATTCCTATTCTTCCCAATGTTATCCATAATTTATTATGATCCACACAGTTGAATGCCTTTGCACAGTCAATAAAACACATCAATTACCTTCCCATTCAGTTTCTAATGTGTAGGTGACTTGGTCTGCTAATTGTGAGGCTTCTGAGTTTTTCAGATAGCAGCAATTCTGATTGTAAAACCACCCATGAAGAGAGTATCAGAGTCCATATCAGGCAAATGGAAATGGGCACTTTCTTCTCTTCTCTTGAGAAACTTACTAAAATGACTGAGAAAGAATAACAAAAGGCATAAACCCAAAAAAAACATTTTAAGAAAGTCCAGAAAAAGTCAAAAATTAGCTGAACAGAAAACAAAATTTTGCACCGGATAGCTGGTATAAGATATGATTCAAGAATGAAGATTATTTACACAGTCAGAATATTGCTAACATGATATATTGCTTTACCCAAAAAAGCATGACATGGGTTTGTTGGAAAGAATGGGAGAGGGGAAGTGAATTGGGGAAAGGGTAGAAAAAGAGGTAAAGTCTTGTTGCCCATAGTAGGAAGCCAACTTACATTATCCATATTTGAAAAACCAAAAAATATCATAGATACATTTTATGGTCAAATATTAGTTAAATAGCATTCCTCAAAAATAGTGTAGGTGAAAAATAAATTAGAGGTAGGGAGACATGGGTCAAAGAATTGGTGTTTTTACTCACATTAAATATTTTTACTTTTATAACAAGTGCATATACTATGATATAAGGATAATTAAATTTAAATGCTTCTTGTAAATGTTGCATTCTGTTGAATGATTTTCAAAAGATATTAAGGAAAACGAGTCTCATTCTAGTGGGCATCCAATGCCAGTTTTTCAAATTTTTCTTTCTATTTCAGCGGTGTCTTCAAAACCTGTCAGTAAGTTCCACCTTTGAATCTCATATCTTATGTGCTTTTATTACCAACTTATGGGGGACTATTATATTCTCTAGCAGTCATCATTTCTAGCTTTGTACATCCTCCCTTTAGAGAATTAGAGAAAACAGATCAACTTTAAGTTAGTTTATATGTTCATTTATGTTTGTTTTTATAGGAACTGTCTCAGTACAAACTAGTAAGTTCATTTTTCTTCAGTACTTTACCTTTCTTTCTCTAATCTGGGGGTGATTTGGTCTGCTAACTGTGAGATTTTTGAGCTTTCTGGATGATTCCATTGCTGATCATAAAATCACCCATGAAGAGAGTATCAGAGTCCATATCAGGCAAACTGAAAAAGGGTGCTTTCCTCTATTCCCTCCTGAAACTCAGTAAAATAGCTGAGGAAGGTAAAAAAAAGCAGAAACTGCAAAACATTCTAAGAAAACAGAGAAGAATGCAAAAATTAGCTGGAGTCAATATCTGCTTGTCTACCCACGTATTTATTCTTGTCTTCATTCCTTCCTGTATTTATATACTCCCATCAGCATTTTTTTTCACTTTTATTCTCTGTAGCATTTCCTCTAGTGCTTCAGCCCTATTCTCTTTCTCCCATCCTCTATGACTAAAATTTCATGTGTGTTAGACCATTTCACCATATCCCATGAATGCTATACCCTTTTCTGGGGTTCCTTGCTTCTTGCTTGTTGTCAGCTGGGGGTTGCTCTCACCTCCTAGGGGCCCCCATGGTTTCCTGCCATATTGCCCTTTCACTGATGCTTTCAAACATGGCAGCTTACTTCTTCAGGTCCAGTAGGAGAATCCCTCACTCCAGTTTGTTAAAATGTCACATGTATCATGGGAGTGACTATCTTACCACCTTGCCCATATTCTATTAGCTAAAAACAAGTCACAGGTTCTGCTCTCACTCAAGGAGAGGTGTGGCTCATTAAATTTAAGGGGTTATCTTAAAATTTTGCCTATTTTAGGAAAGTAAAGGAGAAGTGCTGAGGGGAGGCACAAGAAGACCTCACCTTTGATAGCAAGAAGTCAGTAGATACTACATAAAACTTAAACACAAGATATCATAGTTCCAGAAAACTTTTTCAAATACTTAGATAAATTCTGGAAAAAATAGCCTCCATTTAAATATACAGTGGATGTATTATAGGAGAGCCAATTTGACTGCAAATGGTTGTGGCAAGGGACCAATGGTTTTTGCTATAAGCTTACAACATTAGATGGCTTTTTAAAATTTGGTAATATATTAGTTTGATGGTAACGTTTAATTTTAATAATACATGTGAATATGCTAAGTTTGCATTATCTTCATAATGAAAACTGCCAGTAAAGAAAACTAGTCTTCCTTTCACAGACAAATAAAAATTTTGTGTTTATTTTGTTTGTGCTTCAGTTGAGACTCCAGAATCCACTGGTGAGTTCATTTTAAATTTTCCATATCTGCTTTAGTCTCCTAGATAAAAAGAAGTCTTTTGCATTCTCAGGATATTATACTTCAAGTGTTTTAATCACTCTAGATTACATAAGGGAAAGAAAATATTAATCTCCTCCGCTCAGGCAAATCACACTTATGTTATTATTTGTATTCTATAAAAGACCCTAGAACCCATTGGTACCCTTCTTTCTGTTTCTAATCTGTGGATGATTTGGGTTGCTAATTATGAGGCTTTTCTACTTCTGAATATTACCTTTTCTGATGTAAAACTATCCATATATAGAGAATCCATATTAAGAAAATCAGAAAGGGGTACTTTTTTCTCTTCCCTCTGGAAGCTCAATAAAATCACTGAAAAAAAAATTTTTTTTAAGGCAAAAATCTGCTAAAACATTCTACAAAAGCAGAAAAGTATGCAAAAATTAACTGCCGAGCACAGGAAAGCTAGTATAATCTATAACTCAGCTAAGAAAATTCACATGGTCATGACATTGCTAACACGATATATTGATTTACAAAAAAAAAAAAAAGTGACTTAGGTTTGTTGGAGAGATAATTAGAGAAGACATGCGTAAGGGAAGGACAGAAAAGGAGGCAAAGGACCCTATAGTGCATTATCCAAACCCGAGAAGTTATAAAATAGCATGTAGGCATTCAGGGACCAAATAGTACTTTGATAGCCCAATCCAACCAAGGTGAAAGTGAAAAGGAAACAGAGGGTAGATTTGATGGCTCAGAAGGCTGGTGTTTTTGTTTACATTTACAGTTTGACTTTTAAAATAACTAAATGTAATTTGATATAATAAAAATTAAACTTAAATATAATTCAGGTAACTTTTGCATTCCACTGCATAATTTTAGAAATATATTAAGCAAAACTAATACCTTCTAATGGGCAAACAACGCCTATATCTTTATCTGCCTTAGTATTTCAGTTGTGGCTTTCAAACTAGTTGATAAGTTGAATTTCAAATCATTTGTGTTTTCATTACCAAATTATGTGGGATTTTTGTGTTATCTGGCTGTCATCATCTCTAGCTTTGTAAATTCTCATTTTAGCGAGTTAGAAAAAATGGTTATCCCATCTCTAATTTAGCTTACATGTTTATTTTTGTATTTTTGGGTTTTTTTTTTTTTAGGAAATATCTCAGAACAAACTGGTAAGTTCCTTTTATGTCTCTTATCTATAGCATCTATGGCCTCTTAGTAAAAGATTTTTTTCCCCTGGAAGAATTGACTGTAACCGTTTCATAAATCCCTTCATTAAAAGGATATTAAAGGAGAATTGAGGTTAAATATGAAAATTTGAAGATTCATTTTCTTCCAGGCACTCTGGAAATCACATTAAATTGAAAGAAAAGATATTTTTAAAGACAAAATCTGAAAGTGTAAGAAGATAAGAGAAATCACAAGCAGATAAATATTTGAAACAAAACTCTTAAATCTGAAAAGCAGGTGGATGAATAATAACCAACTTAGCTAATCCACAAATCACAAATCCTTAGTAAATACAAAAGGGCTAATCCTAAACAGTGGGGCCCTGGTGGTGAAGTGGTTAAGAGCTTGGCCGATAATCAAAAGGTTGGCAGTTCGAATCCACCAGCCACTCCTTGGAAACCCTATGGAGCAGTTCTACTCTGTCTTACAGGGTCACTCTGAGTCAGAATTGACTTGACTGCAAAGGGTTTGGTTTTTTGTTTTGCTTTTTTTTAATCTTAAACAGTAGAAACGAGTATGGGTCAGGATTAACAAGGACCAGATAGCATTTTAGTCAGAGGCATGAAGGTGGGGCTGAAGACAAGATGACTGCTGAAAGTCTGATTAAACAAATCTATTCAAACGATCTCCTCAGTTCCCCTCCATCATTCTTCCACTCTGGCACTCACATCGTATCACAGTAGAAGGGAATTTATGCTCAGGAAAAATTGAATCAAAGGGTACCTTGGAAACGGGGACTCCATATACACATAAAATCAGGCTTGACATCCTGATAATAGAGGAAAAAAAATAAGAGTCTACATCCTACATTCTTTCCCTAATGTACTCAGTCAGGTTTATATCCAAACACCAGGAGAGTATAGAATACTCCTTGGGAGAAAATGAATACCTTAGGGGAAAGATCTACAGATTCTGATATTGAGGGTCATCCAGAGAAAGTCAACTGTCTTGTGAGACAATCATTATACATGTATGCAAAATAAGCTATTTAGAGCTTATTCTTCAACATAAATTGACTTAAAGCGATCGCAGAACATCGTGGGACAGATTTTACCTTGAAAGACAAAGAACTCAACTATCATGCAGAAAATAAGAAATTGGAAGAAACCAAGAAAACTATGAAACCTTAAAAAATTGTGTTTAAGATATCTAAAAGATAAGTTATTGCACTCATGAATCGAGAACAGATTGTTACTACACAATGGAAATAAGGAACAGTATGTCTAGAATACTGGAGATCCCTTAGGGTGTCTCTTCGTACTACTGTGTCCTCTGATTAAAGTCAATGGAAAACTACAACAACTCAATACAGGCAGAAATGCCCAGACCCTCCAGAAATGAAGGTTAGAGTCACCCAGTCTGGAAAAGAACCATGATCAGCTGAGGCAGTTGCTTAGGACAAAGGAAATATGGAATGGGTAGTAAAAGAGGTTAGTTATCAATACCAGCTACAACCATGTGATCAGTTACAGAAACAAGGATTGTAAGATTTATGAGTATTACTTTCTTATTTTGTCATGAATTGCTGTTGTTAGGTGCCATCGAGTCGGTCCTGACTCATAGCGACCCTACCTACAACAGAAGGAAACACAGCCAATTCCGCGCCATCCTCACAATTGTTGCTTGTTTGAGTCCATTGTTGCAGCCACTGTGTCAATTCATCTCATTGAGGATCTTCCTCTTTTTCACTGAACCTCTACTTTGCCAAGCATGATGTCCTTCTCCAGGGACTGGTCCTTCCTGATAACATGTCCAAAGTACCTGAGACAAAGTTTCACCATACTCACTTCTAAGGAGCATTCTGGCTGTACTTCTTTCCAAGACAGATTTGTTCGTTCTTCTGGTAGTCCATGGTATATTCAATAGGCTTCGCCAACACCATAATTCAAAGGCATCAGTTCTTCTTTAGTCTTCCTTATTCATTGTCCAGTTTTCCCACGCATATGAAGCAATTGAAAATACCATGGCTTGGGTCAGGTACACCTTAGTCTTCAGAGTGACATCTTTGCTTTTTAACACTTGAAAGAAGTCTTTTGCAGAAGATTTGCCCAATGCAATATGTTATTTGATTTCTTGACTACTACTTCCATGAGCGTTGATTGCGGATACAAAACCAAAAAACCAAACCTGCTGTCATTGAGTCAATTCCGACTCATAGCAACCCTACAGGACAGAGTAGAACTGCCCCCACAGGGTTTTCAAGGAACAGCTGGTGGACTCGAACTGGCAATCTTTTGCTTAGCAGCAAAACTCTTAACCACTGTGCCACAAGGGCTCCTTGTGGATCCAAGTAAAATGAAATCTTTGACAATTTCAATATTTTCTCCATTTATCATGATGCTGTCCAGTTGTGACGATTTCTGTTTTATGTTCAAGTGTAGTCCATACCGAAGGCTATAGTCTTTGATCTTCATCAATAAGTGCTTTAAGTCTCCTTCACTTTCAGCAAGCAAGGTTGTGTCATCTGCATATCACAGATTGTTAATGAGTCTTCCTCCAATCGTGATGCTGTGTTCTTCTTCATATACTCCAGTTTCTCAGATTATTTTTTCAGCATACAGATTGAATAAGTGTGGTGAAAGGATACAACCTGGACACAACTTTCCTGATTTTAAACCATGCAGTATTCCCTTGTTCTATTTGAACGACTGCCTCTTTATCTATGTACAGGTTCCCATGAGCACAATTAAGTGCTCTGAAATTCCCATTCTTGGCAATGTTATTCATTATTTGTTATGACCCACACTGTCGAATGCCTTTGCATAGTCAATAAAACACAGGTAGATATCTTTCTGGTGTTCTCTACTTTCAGCCAAGATCTGTCTAACATCAGCAATGATATTCCTCCTTCCATGTCCTCTTCTGAATCAGGCCTGAATTTCTAGGAGTCCCCTGTCAATGTACTGCTGCAACCATTTTTTAAATTCTCTTCTGCAAAATTTTACTTGTGTGTGATACTAATGATATTGTTGGATAATTTCTGGATTTTGTTGGATCACCTTTCTTTGGAAAAGGCACAAATATGGATCTTTTCCAGTCAGTTGGACAGGTAGTTGTCTTCCAAATTTCTTGGCATAAACAAGTGAGCACTTCCAGCGCTGCATCTGTTTGTTGAAACATCTCAACTGGCATTCCATTAATTCCTGAAGCCTTGATTTTCTCCATCAGTGCAGCTTGGACTTCTTCCTTCAATACCATCAGTTCTTGATCATATACTACCTCCTGAAATGGCTGAATGTCGACCCAATCTTTTTTGTTCAGTGACTCTGTATTCCTTCCACTTTCTTTTGATGTTTCCTGGCTCCTCCAATATTTTGCTCATTTAATCCTTCAATACTGCAACTCAAGGCTTGAATTTTTTCTTCAGTTCTTTCAGCTTGAGAAATGCCGAGCATGTTCTTCCTTTTGGTTTTCTAGCTCTAGGTCTTTGCACATTTCATCATAATACTTTACTGTGTCTTCTTGAGCCACACTTTGAAATCTTCTGTTCAACCCTTTTACCTCATAATTTCTTCCTTTCTCTTTAGCTACTTTATGTTCAAGAACAAGTTTCAAATTCTTTTCTAACATTCATTTTGGTCTTTTCTTTCTTTCCTGTCTTTTTAATGATCTTTTGCTTTCTTCATCTATAATATCCTTGATGTCATCCCACAACACTTCTGGTCTTCAGTCATTAGTGTTTAATGCGTCAAATCTATCCTTGAGATGGTCTCTAAGTTCAGGTGGGATATACTCAAGGTCACCCTTTGGCTCTGTGGACTCATTTTAGTTTTCTTCAGCTTCACTTTGAACTTGCATATGAGCAATTGATGGTCTGTTCCAAAGTCAGCCCCTGGCCTTGTTCTGACTGATGATATTGAGCTTCTTTGTCGTCTCTTTCCACAAATGTAGTCAGTTTGATTCTTTTGCACTCCAGCTGGCATGGTCCATGTGTACAGTCATTGTTTATGTTGTTGAAACAAGGTATCTGCAACGAATAAGTTGTTGGTCTTGCAAAATTCTATCATGCAATCTCCAGCATCATTTCTATCACCAAGGCCATATTTTCCAACTACTGATCCTTCTTTGTCTCCAGCTTTTGCATTCCAATCACCAGTAATTATCAATGCATCTTGATCGCATATTTGATCAATTTCAGAGTGCAGAAGTTTGTAAAAATCTTCAATTTCTTCATCTCTGGCATTAGTCGTTGGTGTATAAATTTGAATAGCAGTCGTATTTGAGTAACAGTCATATTAACTGGTCTTCCTTGTAGGCATATGGATATTATTCTATCACTGACAGTGTTGTACTTCAGGATAGATCTTGAAATGTTCTTCTTGACAATGAATGTGATGTGATTCCTCTTCATTTTATCATCTTCAGCATATTAGACTATATGATTGCCCAATTCAAACTGGCCAATACCAATCCATTTCAGCTCACTAATGCCTAGGCTATAGATTTTTGTGCATTCCCTTTCATTTCTGGCAACTTCCAATTTTCCTAGATTCATACTTCCACGCTCTGACGATTAATGAATGTTCACAGCTGTTTCTTCTCATTTTGAGTCGTGCCACATCAGCAAAATGAAGGTGACAAAAGCTTGATTTCATTCCATGTCATTAAGGTTGACTCTACTTTGAGGAGGCAGTTCTTCTTTGGTGGTGCAGTGGTTAAGCACTTGGCTGCTAACAGTAAAAAGGTCAGCCCACCAGCTGCCCTGGGGGAGTAAGATGTGGCAGTTTGCTCCCGTAAAGATTACAGCCTTGGAAACCCTACGGGCAGTTCTACTTTGTCCCACAGGGTCACTATGAGTCAGAATCAACTCAACGGCAATGGGTTTTGTTGCTATATACAATGGTATAACTTTCAAACTTTAATATATTTAAGGCGTGCCATGCAAGCAATACATATTTTTATTTTGTTTTTTAATTCAATCTGATAATCATTGCTTTTTAATTAATTTATTATATTCAATGTAGATATTTATATATTTCAGTTAAAATAATATTATATTTATCTTAATTGTATCACCTATTGTATATTCTTCTTTCTTTCCCTTCTTTTTGATTAATTTTTTTTCTAATTCTGCTTTGTTCCTTTTATTACCTTTATCATTTCCCTCAATGATTCTATCTTATTGTTTCTCTCTTCTCCTTCAATGACTATAATTTCATGTTTCTTAGACTTTCTTCTTACCATTATCTATATGTCTTCTCTGCTCTTTTCTAATACAGCTGGTTGGCCCTTTCACAACTTGGCAGCTTACTTCATCAAACCCAGCAGGAACATCTCTCCCTCCTGCTGGATAGGACTGAGTCTAATATAACGTAACGTTATCATGAGTGTGACTATCCTATCATATTTCTCATCTTCAACTAGCTAGAAGCAAATCATGGGTTCATTGGGGATTATCTTAGAATTTTGCTACCACAGGAAGGTAAAAGAGGTGAGGTGTTGAGAGGAGGAACAAGAAGGGCTCATCTTTGATAGTAGGAAGTCAGTAAATGCTATATAAAACTGAAAATAAGGAAATCACATTTTCAGGAAGCTATTTTCAAATAGATACGTTCTAGAAGAAAAAGCCAATACTTAAATATTAAGTTGTCATTTGGGAGAGCAAACCTGATTGCAAATCGATATGGTAGGAAACTAGTTCTTTTTCACTATAAGCCTACCACATTAGTTTTTTTTTTAACTAGAATATATAGGTTACTTTGATGAAAACAACAAAAATTTGATGATAATTACGAATATGGCAATACATGTATTGCATTGTATTCAAAATCAAAGAGATCATTATTTAAAAAACTAGTCTTCCAACAACAATGAATCTGTGAAGCATCTCATAACATGGATGAAACTGGAGGACATTATGCTGAGTGAAATAAGTCAATCACAAAAAGGCAAATATTGTATGAGACCTCTATGGTAAAAACCAATGAAAAAGTTCACACACAAAATGTAACAGTCTTTGTTGGGATGGGAGGGATGGGGGGGAATATTAAATAGACAATAGATAAGTGGTGTCTTGGGTGAAGGGTGAGACAGTACACAATACTGAGGAAACCAGCACAACCTGTACAAGGAAAGGTCATGGAAGCCCCATAGACACATCCAAACTCCCTGAGGGACTGAATTGCTGGGCAGAGGGCTCTGGGGACCATGGTCTCGGAGAACATCTAGCTCAATTGGCATGAAACAGCTTATAAAGACAATGCTCTACATTCTACCTTGGTGAGTAGTGTCTGGGGTCTTAAAAGCCTGTGAGCGGCCATCTAAGATACTCCACTGGTCTCATCCCTTCGGGAGCAAAGGAAAATGAAGAGAACAGGATACAAGGAAAAGATTAGTCTGAAGGACTAATTGTCCACAGCTACCAAGGCCTCCACTGGACTGAGTCCAGTACAGCTAGATGGTGCCCGGCTACCACCACTGACTGCTCTGACCAGGGTCACAACAGAGGTCTCTGGACAGAGCTGGAGAAGGATGTAGAGCATAATTCTAACTCACAAAAAAAAGACCAGATTTACTGGCCTAAAGGAGACTGGAGAAACCCCAAGAGTATGGCCCCCAGACACCCTTTCAGCTCAGTGGTGAAGTTACCTCCAAGGTTCACTGTTCAGCCTGGGAGTGGACAGCCCCGTAAAACCAAATGAGACTAACGAGGTACAGGAGTCCAGTGACAAGGGCCAGAAAGCAGAAGGGGACAAGGAAGCTGGTGATAGGGAACCCAAGGTTGAGTAAGGACATTGTTGATGTGTTGTGAGACTGTTAACCATTGTCACAGGGCAACATTTGTAGTAACTGTTAAATGAGAAACTATTTTGTTCTGTAAGCCTTCATCTTAAGTGAGAATAGCAGCAGAATTGGAAGAGCGTAGTCAATGTCACTGAACTGTGCATGTAGAAATTTTTGAAATGGTGTACCTTTGGCTATGTGTATTTTCACCAAAAAAAAAAAGTTTGAGAAGTTAGAGGGTTGATATGTTGTGGGGTTGTTAACCAATGTCATAAAACAACATGTGTACTTCTGTTTCATGAGAAACTATTTGAAACTATTTGTTCTGTAAGCCTTCACCTGAAGTACAATAAAAAATAATAATATAAAATAAAATACATACAGACAAAAAAAAAAAAACCTAGTCTTCTTTTCATAGTAAATAACAATTTTGTAATTGTTTTGTTTCTCTTTTAGTTGAAACTCCAGAATCCATCCGTAAGTTTATTTTCAATTTTTTAAATCTGCTTTAGACTACTAGTTGCAATGAAGAATTTGTAGGTTTCAGGCTATTATGGCTTCGAGTTTTTTAAATTACTTTAGACAAGATTAAGGGGAGAAAATATTTGTCTCCTCTCAGGCAAAACAAACTGAGGTTTTATTTGTATTATAGAAGAGATCTTAGAAATAAATATATATATACAGAAATCAACGCTTATTGATGGTTACCAGAGATGAGTGGGGTAGGAGAGGGGTAAGCACTCTCAGGATAGTAGATACTTACTATTTTTGGTAACAGGAAAGGTAGCCTTGAATGTGGGTGAAGTGCACTCAGCTTCACCAAGGTAAATGATGTCACTAAGAAGTGCACAAGGGAAAAGGGCATTTTTGGTAAAGGATATGACAAATAGAATTGTGTGACAATACCAACAACAACCAAAAAATATGAGTGTGGTTATACAAATATGTATATAGGCATATATGTGTATGGCTATGAATATATGAGTACATGTGTACAGAAATATATGTTTCTATAGGCATATGTACATGCAAGTATGTGTGTGCAAGCATGTATAACCATATACATAATAAACCACACAGGGTACACAGTTACAGATACTTCTTAGACACACACACACACACACACACACACACAAAGATCCTAGAACACATCAGCACCTTCTCATTCAGTTTCTAATCTGTAGGTGACTTGGTCTGCTAATTGTAAGGTTTTGAGTTTTCCAGATAGCAACTTTTCTGATTGCAAAACCACCCATGAAGAGAGTATCAGAGTCCTTATTAGGCAAATGGAAAACAGGTACTTTCTTCCCTTCACTTCAGAAACTCACTAAAATAACTAAGAAAGAATAACAGAAGTCACAAACTTGTAAAGAAAATATTTTAAGAAAGCCCAAAAAAGTCAAAAATTAACTGAAGAGAGACTGCCAGGCAACATGCCACTATAGACAGAAGCACCACGCTATCCCTCCAGTAAAGATCTAAAAAACTAATTCAAACAGAGACAAATATCAATCCTAAAACCCTAAGCATCAAATGAAGAGATAAAGAACTCAGACAAGCACTGAATGGAATAAGAAACTGATGAAGAACAGAGAGCAAGGAGAGATACGTGCAGAGGTCCCCATCAGCTAACGCAGCATGGATTCACCATCTTGGACACCTGTCAGAGATCGGAAAACAGGAAGTACGGGAAAGGAGTTTCATGGAGTTCCCAGCAGGAGACAGAACAACCGGTAACCAGAGATATAGGCTTTCCTACCCCCCACCCTTCTTCACCCCTACTTGGCTTCCTGTATTTCCTGTGGCCACAGTCTCTTAGCTGGGAGGTGCCGGTTTCAGCTCTGTGCAGCTTGGATTCCATCCACCTACACTGGCCGGCTTCTGGAGTCTTTTTTGTTGCTATTGTTGCTTTTTTCTGCTTCTTTTGGTTTCTTCCATACCTCTCACAACCTCCCCCTCCTTTCTCTCAAATACCTGGATCCCTGTGCCATCTTTGCTTCTTCCTGAGAGGCTGTGAGACCCCACTCGACTGTGGAACTGCTTCCCAGCCAGCACTGCCATTCTGCTAGAATCCTGGAGCTTTTTGTTTGCTTGTTTTGTTTGTTTCTTTCTTTTCCTTTTCTCAGCTTGGAGGCCTTTCTAGCTAGGCTGTACTGCGCAGCTTGGGAACTACTTCCTTAGTCTGTGCAGCCGCACTGTAGGATCCCTGGGAACATTTCCTTTTTCTTTTTTTTTTTTTTTGTTTTTGTTTTCTTTTTCTTTTTTTTTTTTTTTTTTTTGTCCTTATTGTCTTCTTTTTCTTTCTTTCTTTCTTTTTTTTTTTTTTTTGTCCTTTTTGTCTTTCTTCATTTCTCACTTTCTAATCTCTTTATGCTTACCTTCTCTTCCTGGCTCCTGAATAGCTGGCACTGTGTGACACCTCTATCCCTTCTACTCAGGCTGTACTTCACAGCCCAGGAGGCACTTCCCCAGTCTTCGCAGCCACACCAGTGGAATCCCTGGGGGCTTCACTTTTCTTTTTTTCTATTTTTTTCTTTTACCCTTTTCTTTTTTGCTTTTCCTTTTTTTTCCTCCATTTCTCAGTCTCTCATCTCTCCACTCCAATGACGACCATCCCTAGTACTCCTTTTTATCTGTTTGTTTGTTTTTGGCTCCCGTTTCTCTCTCCTCCCTCTCTTCTTTCCCATACCCATCTTATCTCCACACATCCCAATCTCCCCACTCCTTCCTGCACTGAACATCACACCCCCGAGCAGCACAGGCACGGCCTACCAGAACCTGCCTGCACTGATTCCTGGCCCACCCTGTTGGCCCTAGTACATGCCACAAAAAACCTATCCCAGCAAAACCCCTTCAGCTGGACCTGCCCTGCTGCTCCATAGCTGAGCGACTGACCCTGCCCATTGGACAAGGAGCTGAAAAGTATCCTGCCCATAGATGAGCAAACAACAAAGAATGCACAGCCCGCCTGCTCAGACAAGACCAAATAAAACAAAAAATCAGGACAAAATAAATAAATCTACAATTAATAAACAAGGAAAATAACTACAGAATGTCCCGAAGACAGCAGACAATATCAAAACATTTACAAAAACAGGATGGGATGGTTCCAGTAAGCATCAAAAATAAAACAACAGATGACCTTCCAGTAGAAGAAAATGCACTAGAACTACCTAAAAGGGAATTCAAATCTCTAATATTCAGAGCTATCCAACAGTTGAAGCAAGAAGAAAAAAATAGACAAATTCATGGAAAACGCAGACAAAAAAAATGGAAGAATTCAAGAAAATAATACAGGAACAAAATGCCGAAATGAATGCACAACCAGAAATCATACAAAAACAACAATTCCAAAAGATAAAAAACAAGATTTCAGAAAAGGACAGTGTCATAGAAGGGCTGAGGAGCAAGCTTGAAACAATGGAAGCTAGGACCAGCGATACTGAAGACAAACACTTGGATACAACTCTGAGGAAAAATCAGAAAAAATAACAAAGAAAAATGAAGAAACCCTGAGAATTATGTGGGATATAATCAAAACCAAAACTTTGCAAGGGATCGGAGTTCCAGAACAGGGAGAGAAAACAGAAAATACAGAGAGGATCACTGAAGAACTGCTGACAGAAAACTTCCCCAATATAATGAAAGATGAAAAGCTGACCATCCAAGAAGCTCAACAAACCCCATATAAGATACAGCCCAAAAGAAAGTCACCAAGACATATCATAATCACACTCACCAAAACCAAAGATGAAGAAATAATCCCAAGAACATCTCAATAAAAATGAAAAGTCACATACAGAAGAGTAACAATAAGACTAAGCTCAGATTATCCATAAGAAACCATGCAGGCAAGAAGGTAATGGGATGACATATATAAAACCTTGAAAAAAAACTGCCAGACAAGAATAATCTATCCTGCAAAACTCTCATTCAAATAAGATGTGAAATTAGGACATTTCCAAATAAACAAAAATTAAGGGACTATGTAAAAACCAAACTTACAAGAATTATTAAAGGGAGTCCTTTGATCTGAGAACAAACAACATCAGACTACAAGTGACTCTAGGATGCAGGATTACACCAGCTAGATACAAACCTAGGAAATGAACTCTCAAGGATTATCCAAAACCAAAAGAATTACAACAGGGAACTAGAGAGGTTTATCTGTAAATGACAACAGCATCAGAACAATAAAAGAGGGAATAAACGGTGTAGGTATAGAACCTTCTAATGGAGAGGAAGGCAAGGCAATTCCAAGTAATAATAGACTAGTTCCCACCTAGGAAGATAATGGTAAATTTCAAGGTAACCACAAAGAAAGTTAACAAACCTACTCATCAAAATTAAGAAGAAAAACCTAAAGTCTCCGTAAAAACAAAACCTACAAAAACAAAAGAAATGAAAAAAAATCCACAAACAAAAGGAGTTCAGCACAGGAGAGTAAGAGGAACAAAGAAAACGTAAGCACAAAAAAAAAAAAAAACTACAAAATGACAGCATTAAACTCACACCTATCAATAATTGCAATCAATGTAAATGGCCTAAATGAACCCATAAAGAGACGGAGAGTGACAGAATGGATAAAAAATAAGATCCACCAATATGCTGTCTACAAGAGACACACCTTAGAAACAAAGACATAAATTTATTAAAAATCAAAGGATGGAAAAAAATATATCAAGCAAACAGCTACCTAAAAAGAGCAGGAGTGGCAATACTAATCTCAGATAAAATAGACGTTAAAACAAAATCCACCATAAAAGACAAAAGACTCCACAAGAAAACTACTGGAACTACAGAAAGATTCAGCAGAGTAGCAGCATACAAGATAAACAAACAAAAAAAAAAATCAGTTGGATTCCTATACACCAATAAAGAGAACTACCAAAAGGAAATCAGGAAAACAATACAGTAGCATTTATAATCGCCCCTAAAAAAATAAAATATTTAGGAATAAATCTAACCAGGCATGTAAAATACCAATACAAATAAAACTACAAAACACTACTGCAAGAAACCAAAAGAGATCTACATAAATTGAAAAACATACCATGCTCATGGATAGGCAGACTCAACATTGGGAAAATGACAATTCTACCCAAAGCAATTTACAAATACAGTGCAATCCCAATCCAAATACCAACAAAATTCTTTAAAGAGATGGAAAAACTAATCATTAACTTTATTTGCAAAGGGAAGAAGGCCCGGATAAGTAAAGCACTATTGAAGAAGAAGAATAAAGTAGGAGGACTCACACTACCTAACCTCAGAACCTACTGTACAGCTTTGGTAGTCAAAATAGCCTGGTACAGGTACAAAGACAGATATATTCATCAATGGAAAAGAATTGAGAACCCAGATGTAAATCCATCCACCTATGGTCACCTGATCTTCAACAAGGGCCCAAAGTCCATCAAATGGGGAAAAGACAGTTTTTTTAACAAATGGTGCTGGCAAAACTGGATATCCATCTGCAAAAAAATGAAACAGGATCCATACCTCACACCATATACAAAAACTAATTCAAAATGGATCAAAGACCTAAATATAAAACCAAAAACTATAAAATTCATAGAAGAAAAAATAGGATCAATGCTAGAGGCCCTAATACCCAGCATTAACAGGATACAAACCATAACCAACAACACACAAACTCCAGAAGATAAACTAGGTAACTGGAATCTTCTAAAAATTAAGCACTTATGCTCATCAAAAGACTTCACCAACAGAGGAAAAAGAGAATCTACAGATTGGGAAAAAAATTTTAAACATTCCAAGTCAGACAAAGGTCTAACCTCTAAAATCTACAAAAAAATCCACCACGTCTACAACAAAAAGACAATCCGATTAAAAAATGGGCCAAAGAAATCAGATTTGTCGTAGTCAAAAATTTTTTCCCAGTCTGTAGGTTGTCTTTTTACTCCTTTGATGAAGTCTTTTGATGAGCATAAGTGTTTTATTTTTAGGAGCTCCCATTTATCTAGTCTCTCTTCTGGTGCTTGTGCATTGTTACTTATGGTTCGTATTGTGTTTATGCCAAGTATTAGGACTCCTAGTGATGTCCTTATTTTTTCTTCCATGATCTTTATCATTTTTTATTTTATCTTTAAGTCTTTGATGCATTTTGAATTAGTTTTTGTGCATGGTGTGAGGTATGGGTCTTGTTTCAGTTTTTTGCAAATGGATATCCAGTTGTGCCAGGACCATTTGTTAAAGAGACTGTCTTTTCCCCAGTTAAGGGACTTTGGACCTTTGTCAAATATCAGCTGCTCATAGGTGGATGAATTTACGTCTGGAGCCTCGACTCTGTTCCATTGGTCTATGTATCTGTTGTTGTACCAATACCAGGCTGTTTTCACTACCGTGGCAGTATAATAATTTCTAAAATCAGGTAGTGTGAGGCCTCCTACTTTGTTCTTCTTCTTGAGTAATGCTTTATTTATTTGGGGCCTCTTCCCTTTCCATATGAAGTTGATGATTTGTTTCTCCATCTCATTAAAAAATGCCGGTGGAATTTGGGTCAGGATTGCATTATATCTGTAGATCACTTTGGGTAGAATTGACATTTTCACTATGTTGAGTCTACCTATCAAAGAGCAAGGTATATTTTTCCACTTACGGAGCTCTCTTCTAGTTTCTTGCAGTAGTGTCTTGTAGTTTTCCCTGTATAGATCTTTTACTTCTCTGGTTATATTTATTCATAAGTATTTTATCTTCTTGGGGGCTATAGTAAATGGTATTGACTTGGTAATTTCCTCTTCGAGGTTCTCTTTGTTGGTGTAAAGGAACCCAACTGATTTTTTTATGCTTATCTAGTATCCTGAAACTTTGCTGAAATCTTCTATTAGTTCCAGTAGTGTTTTTGTGGATTCTTTGGGGTTTTCTGTGTATAAGATCATATCATCTGCAAATAGAGATACTTTACTTCTTCCCTACCAATCTGGATGCCCTTTATTCCTTTTTCTAGCCTAATTGCTCCGGCTAGGACCTCCAGCACAATGTCTGGTTCCCGTTCTCAGCGGGAATGTTTTCAAAGTCTCTCCATTTTGGATGATATTGGCTATTGGCTTTGTATAAATGCCCTTAATTACATTGAGGAATTTCCCTTCTATTCCTATTTTGTTGAGAGTTTTTTTCAGGAATGGCTGTTGGACTTTGTCGAATGCCTTTTCTGTGGGCCAAGGAAATGAACAGACACTTCACCAAAGGAGACATTCAAGCAGCCAACAGACACATGAGAAATGCTCACGATCACTAGAGAAATGCAAATCAAAACCACAGTGAGATACCATCTCACGCTGGCATTACTGGCACGAACCAAAAAAACTGGAAATAACAAATGTTGGAGAGGCTGCGGGGAGATTGGAACTCTTATACACTGCTGGTGGGAATGCAAAATGATACAACCACTTTGGAAAACGATATGGCACCTTAAGAAGCTAGAAATAGAAATACCATATGATCCAGCAATTCCACTCCTAGGAATATATCCTAGAGAAATAAGAGCCATCACACAAATAGACATATGCACACCCATGTTCATTGCAGCAACGTTCACAATAGCAAAAAGATGGAAACAATCTAAATGCCCAGCAACAGATGAATGGATAAACAAACTATGGTACATACACACAATGGAATATTACGAAAGAATAAAGAACAATGGTGAATCTGCGAAGCATCGAAACTGGAGGACTTTATGCTGAGTGAAATAAGTCAATCACAAAAGGACAAATACTGTATGAGACCACTACTGTAAAAACTCATGAAAAGGTTTACACACAAAAAGAAACAATCTTTGATGGTGACTAGGAAGAGAAAGGGTGAGGATGGAAAAACACTAACTAGACAATAGATAAGTGGTAACTTTGGTGAAGGGTAAGATAATACACAATACTGGGGAAGCCAGCACAACTTGTATAAGGAAAGGTCATGGAAGCTCCATGGACACATCCAAACTCCCTGAGGGACCTACCTGCTGGGCTGAGGGCTGTAAGAACCATGGTCTTGCAGAACATCTAGCTCAATTTGCATAACATAGTTTATAAAGAAAATGTTCTACATTCTACCTTGGTGAGTAGCATCTGGGGTCTTAAAAGCCTGTGAGCAGCCATTTAAGATACTCCACTGGTCTTACCCCTTCAAGAGCATGGGAGAATGAAGAAAACAAGATACAAGGGAAAGATTAGTCCAAAGGACTAACAGACCACACCTACCATGGCCTCCACCAGACTGAGTCCAGTACAACTAGAAGGTGCCCGGCTACCACTACTGACTGCTCTGACAGAGATCACAATAGAGGGTCCTGGACATAACTGGAAAAAAATGTAGAACAAAATTCTAACTCACAAAAAAAGACCAGACTTACTGGCCTGACAGAGACTGGAGAAACCCCAAGAGTATGGCCCCCCGTACACCCTTTTAGCTCAGTAATGAAGTCATTCCCGAGGTTCACCCTTCAGCCAAAGATTAGACGGCCCCATAAAACAAAATGAGACCAGTGGGGCACAACAGCCCAGGGACAAGAACTTAAAGGCAAGAGGGGACAGGAAAGCTGGTAATAGGGAACCTAAGGTCGAGAAGGGAGAGTGTTGACATGTTGTGGGGTTGCTAATCAATGTCATAAAACAGTATATGTACTAACTGTTTAATGAGAAACAATTTGTTATATAAACCTTCATCTAAAGTACAACAAAAAAAATTTTTTTTTAATTAACTGAAGAGAAAAGAAAATTTTGCACAGGAAAGCTGGTATAAGATATGACTCAAGTCTAAAGATTGTTAACATGGTCATGATATTGCTAACACAATATATTACTTTACCATAAAAAAATGTGACACGGGTTTGTTGGAAAGAATGGTAAAGGGGAAGTGAATGAGGGAAGGGTAGAAAAAGAGGTAAAGGCTTGTTGCCTATAATAGGATATCAATATACATTCACCAAATGTTTAACATTATGAGATATCTGCAGACATTCTGTGACCAAATATTATTTAAATACCCCCTCCTCCCCAAAAAAAGTGTAAATAAAAAGGAAATTGGAAGTAAGAAGATCTGGATCAAAGAACTGGTGATTTTATTCACATTAAAAAAATTTGACTTTTATAACAAGTACATGTACTTTGATATAAGGACATTTAAACTTAAAACTCATGTAAATTTTGCATTCTCTTGAATAATCTAGAAAGATATTAAGGAAAACTAATCTTTTTCTAATGGGCAACCAACACTCTTTTTTCATTTTTCTTCCTTTTTTCAGTTATTACTGCCATACCTGCCAGTAAGTTCCTCTGTGAATCTTATATCTTGTGTGCCTTCATTACCAACTTAAGGGGGACTTTTGCAGCTATAATAATTTCTAGTTTTATAAATCCTCCCTTTAGATAATTAGGGAAAATAGTTATATCATCTTTAGCTTACATGTTTATTTGTATTTGTTTTATGGAAATCATCTCAGGACAAAGCAGTAAGTAACTTTTTCTGTCCCTTACCTCTAGTATACTTTCGTCTCTTAGGAACAAAGAACTTTTCTTCCTGCAGTATCTGCCAGTAACAATTTTATAAAACCCCTTATTACAAGAGTATTACTGGGGAATTTTCCTCCATGCACCTTCAAAATCACACTAAATGGACAGAAAAAAAATTTTTTAAGGCAAAACTAAAATATCTAGAAAATAGGCTTAGAGCAAGATAGTGGCATGAGCAGCTGCACGTTCCCATCCCCTCACAAAAACAAGCAAAAAAGAGCAGACACTGGCAGAACCAACTTTGTCAGAACTCTGCAAGCCAGTCAAAGGATTACAGCACCTAAGCAAATGCTGCATCAAGAACAAGGTGACATATAAACAGTAAGAAAGCTTTGGTTTTCTACTTGACTGAACTCTACCCCCTTTCCAGCTCAGCATGGGCATCTTCAGCTAGACTCCCAGAGAGGAAACCTTGTTTCTGGCTCTACAGAGAACAAAACAGAACAGATTTATTAGTAAATCATTCTGTATGTTCTAACTTGTCTGAGACTGCCTGAGGGACAAAAGCAATGTGCTTTCTTCATTTTGGCTTGTCTCAGAGTTCACAAAGGGCAGAGGGGCAGCAAGTAATGAAGGAAGCCTGTAACCATCTTCTAGTTGACTGGGGCTAAAAAAGTGCCATTAGTGTGAATAAAAAGACTGGAAGGAGAAACTAGGGAGAAAGTTTCTTTCAGAAATTAAGACTTTGAAAAGCACCATGTTAAAAGGATAATTGAAAGAGACACACTCATGCCCAAGGCCAGATGCATACTCAGAAATTACGTAAGAATGTACTCCACTTTTACCTTGGGCTGATGTCTAGGTTCAGTGCAAGTCTGGCTGAGTGTTGAAGGAGAAGCCCCTGCAGAGAGCCAATTTGCAAAGACTGGAATAGTTTTGGGAGAGTTTTTAGTTGTTTGTTTGTTTAGTTTTTTTTGTCTTTGTTTTTTTTCCCCTGCTGTTCAAGGAAATATTTGTCAAAACACCAGCTGAATAAAAGCTATAGAGACTTCAGTTTCCACACATGTCAAGGAGGACAGTCTTTGCAAAAATAATTAGGGGAACTCACTGAACAAACAGGCTACTATAGTCTTCAACAATTAAGAAAAAAAAAAAAGAAATCCCTAGCCCTAGGGAAGGGGAAGAATTTAATTCCCAGTGTCACTGCCTTATAATATTCATATGTCCCATTTTCAAAAAAAATCATAAGGCATACAAAAACACAGCAAAAAATGCCCTATTCAAATAAACAAAATAAAGCAACAGAAACCATACCAGGGAATGTCCAGACAATAAACTTATTAAGCAAAAGTTTTAAGATAATGTTATGAAATGTACTCAAATTGCTAATGAAAAACATGGACAAACTAAAGAAGTCAGAAAAATGATACAGGAACAAAACGAGAATACCAAAGAGATAAAAATTATATAAAGGAACCAAAAAGAAATGCTAATGCTCAAAAGCAAAAAATTAAAGAAAAAATTCACAGAAGGAGTTGAACAGCAGATTTGAGCTGGCAGAAGAAAGAATCAGAGAACTTCAAGATAGAGTAAGTGAAATGATCAAGTTTGAAGGTCTAAAAGAAAAAAAAGAATAAAGAAAAATTAAAAGAGCCTAAGGAACTTGAAGGACACTATCAAGCAATCAATTATGAGATCATATGCATTATGAGATTCTTAGAAGGAAAAGAGAGAGTAAAGGAGGCAGAAAGAATATTTGGAGAAATAGTAGAGGAATACATTCCAAACTTGACAAAAGATATGAAACTACACATCCAAGAACTTCAACAAACTCCAAGTAGGATAAACCCAAAGAGATTACACCAAGACACATTATAATCAAACCTTGAAAACCAAAGAGAGAATCTTGAAAGCAGCAGGAGAAAAGCCAATCATCATTTACAAGGGATCCTCAATGATGCTAAACGCCAATTTCTCCTCAGGGGCCATGGAAGCCAGCAAGCAGTGGTATGAGACATTAAAAGTGCTAAAAGAAAATAACTGTCAGTCAAGAATTCATATCCAGCAAATCAGTCCATCAAAAATGAGGGCAAAATTAAGATATTCTCAGATAAACAAAAGCAGAGGCAGCTTGTTTCCACAGGACCTCTCTATAAAAAATGCTAATAGGAGTCCTTTAGATTGAAATGAAAGGATATTAGACAGTAACTTGAAGTTGTATGAAGAAAAAAAGATCTCCAGTAAAAGTAATTTCATGAATAAATATAAAAGCCAGTTTAATAGTAGTTCTGGTTTGTAACCCTACTTGTTATGTCTTGCAAGATTTAAAAGAAAAATGCATAAAAGATAATTATAAATTTATGTCATGGGTTTAGGTTAAGAGGTAGTTTGAGACAACAACAATATAAAGGAGGGAGGAGCAGTATAGGAACAGTTTTTGTATGCCACCGAAGTTAAGTTTTAAGAATTGAGACTAGGTTGTTACAAATCTAAGGCGTTAAATAATTTCCATGTTAACCACAAAGAAAATATTTTTTTTTTAAAATACACAAAATGAAAGGAGAATGACTCAAAACGGTTCACCACCAAAAAAAAAACCAACAATGAAACACAAACATAGGTAGCTTTGAAGGAAATGAGAGACAAAAAAATGTATATGATATACACAAAATAAATAACAGGATGGCAGAAGTAACTCCTTCCCTATAATTACCTTAAAAGTTAAGTGGATTAGTCTCCCCAGTTGAAAGCCAGACATTGGCAGAATGAAAAACAAAGCATGTTCCAAATATATGCTATGTTCAAGACACCCGCTTTAGCTCCAAAGACACTGGTAGGTTGAAAATGAAATGATGGAAAAACATATTAAATGCAACTAGTAACCAAAAGAGAATTGATTGGCTATAGTAATATGAGACAAAATAAACTTTAAGTCTAAAACCATTGTAAAAGGTAAAGAAGAATATTATATAGTGATAAAAGGATTAATTTATCAAGAAAAGGTAACAATTAAAAATATATATGAACCAAACAACAGAGCCCCAAAATATATGAAGCAAACATTGACACAATGAAGGAAGAAATAGATAGTTCTACAATAATAATTGGAGACCTCAGTAAACCTCTTCAATAATGGATATCTAGAGAGAAAATCAGTAACTCATGTCATATACAAAAATTAACTCGAAATGGATCAATTACCTGAATATAATAACTAAAACCAAACAACTATTGGAAGAAAACTTAGAGGAAAAGCTTTAAGATCTTGTTTTAGAAAGTGGATTCTTAAATCTGACTCCAAAAGCACAAACAGCGTAAGAAAAAATAAGGTAAATAGGACTTCATCATAATGAACAGATTTGTGCATCATAGATTTAATCACAAAGTGAGGAGATAATCTAGAGAATGGAAAAAATATTTGAGAAACATATATCTGGTAAGTGTTTAATATAAAAAATTACTACAACTCAACAGCAAAAAGACAACTCAATTAAAAAATTAGAGAAGAATTTGACTAAACATTTCTCCAAAGAAGATATACAAATAGCCAATAAGCATATTAAAAGATACTCAACATCATTAGTCATTAGGAAAATGCAAATCCAACTACAGTGAAATATGACTTCACACCCACTAGGATGGCTACTATCAGAAAAATTGAAAATAACAAGTGTTGACAAGCATGTGGAGAAATTGAAATCTTCGCGCATTGCTGGTAGGAATGTAAAACGGTACAATGTCTCTGAAAAGTTAAATATAAAATTACCATATGACCCAGCAATTCCACTCTTACATATATACCTGCAAAAACTTAAAAGAAGGGACTCAAACAGATACATGTAGACCAATGTTCATTGTGATATTGTTCATAATAGCCAAAAAGTGAAAACAATCCAAGAGTCCACCAACAGATGAATGGATAAACAAAATGCAGTATATACATACAATGAAACATTACTCTTTCATAAGGATAAATGAAGTTCTGATGTTAAAACATGGATGAACATTGAATACCTTATGCTAAATGAAATAAGTCAAACACAAAAGGGCAAATACTTATATGATATATCAACAATAGGCAAATACATAGAGACAAAAGTTTACTAGTGATTATCAGGGGAGGAGGAGAATAAGGAGTTATTGCTTAAGGAGTGCTGAGTTTCTTTTGGGGATGATAAAATACTTTTGAAAATAGCTAGCAGTGATAGGTAAACATCATGGAGAATGTAATTAACGTCACTGAATTATTTACTTAAAAATAGTTAATACGGTAAGTTTTATATTCTATATATTTTATCACGCATCAGTTGTCTGTCAGTTTGTCATGCTGTAGAGGTTTGAGTGGTGCTGTGTCATCCATGGTGAACAGGTTTCAACTGAGATTCTAGACTAAGATAGACTGGGAAGAAGGACCTGGCAATCTACTTCAGAAAAACACTGACCAGTGAAAACCTCATGGATAGCAGCAGAACATTGATATATCACTCGAAGAGGATCCCCTCAGGTTGGAAGTCCCTCTAAATGTGACTAGGGAAGAGCTGCCACCTCAAAGTAGGGAAGAGAATGAGAATTCCATAACGCTTAATTGTGCTCACGTGGAACCTGTACATAAACCAAGAAGCAGTCATTCAAACAGAACAAGGGGATATTGCATGGTTTAAAATCAGGAAAGGTGTGCACCAGGGTTGTATCCTTTCACCATGCTTATTCAGTCTGTATGCTGAGCAAATAATCCGAGAAGCTGGACTATATAAGAAAGCAGCATCAGGATTGGAGGAAGAATCATTAACAACCTGCATTATGCAGATGACACAACCTTGCTCGCTGAAAGCGAAGAGGACCTGAAGCACTTACTGGTGAAGCTCAAAGACTACAGCCTTCAGTATGGATTGCACCTAAACATAAAGAAAACAAAAATCCTCACAATTGGACCAATGTCTTAGTCATCCAGTGCTGTTATAACAGAAATACCACAAGTGGATGGCTTTAACAAAGAGAAGTTTATTCTCTCACAGACTAGGAGACTGGAAGGCAAAATTCAGGGTGCGAGCTCCAGGGGAAGGCTTTCTCTCTGTGTTGGCTCCAGGGGAGGGTCCTTGTCATCAATCTTCCCCAACCCAGGAGCTTCTCAGCACAAAGACCCTGGGTCCAAAGGACACCCTATTCTCCTGGCTCTTGTTTCTTGGTGGTATGAGGTCCCCCTGTCTCTCTGCTCGCTTCTCTCTTTTATATCTCAAAAGAGATCAACTCAAAATACAATCTAATCTTGTAGATTGCGTTCTGCTGCATTAACATAACTGCCTCTAATCCTGCCTCCTTAGCATCATACAGGCAGGATTTACAGCACACAGGAAAATCACATCAAATGACCAAATGGTGTACAATCACACAATACTGGAAATCATGGCCTAGCCAAGTTGACACACATTTTTGGGGGACACAATTCAATCCATAACAACCAATAAGCAACATTATGGTAAACGGAGAAAATACTGATGTTGTCAAGGATTTCATTTTACTTGGATCCACAATCAATGCCCATGGAAGCAAGCAGTTAAGAAATCAATGTATTGCATTGGGCAATCTGCTGCAAAAGACCTCTTTGAAGTGTTGAAAAGCAAATACAGCACTGTGAAGACTAAGGTGCACCTGACCCAAGCCATGTTTTGTGCTACATACAAACAAACTTAGTTGACTTTTTAAAATTTAAGAATATATTACTTTGATGAAAACAATGAATTTTTATTGCTACATCTAAATATGTCAATTTTGTGTTATGTTCAAAATTAAAGAGACTGGTGGAGAAAACTAGTCTTCTTCTCACAGGAAAATAACAATTTTTTGTTTGTTTGCTTTGTGTTTTAGTTAAGACTTCACAATCTATCTGTGAGTTCATTTTCAATTTTTCAAATCTGCTTTGGTCTCCTAGTTGCAAGGAAGACTTCTAAGTTCTCAGGCTGTTAAAAATTCAAGTATTTGCTCACCATAGACTGTATTAGGGAGATAAAATTGTAATCTATCTCTACACTCCCTTTTGGTTCGAAATCTGTAGGTGATTTGGTCTAGTAATTGTGAGGCTTTTCAGTTACTCTGATGATACTATTTCTGATTGTAAAATCAGCCATAAAGAGAGTATGGCGCCCATATTAGGCAAATGGAAAATGGGGGCTTTCTTCACTTCAGAAACTCACTAAAATGACTGAGAAAGAAGAGCAAACAGCATAAACCCAAAAAATTTTCCAAGAATGTTCAAAAACATAAGTAAAAAACTAACTGGAGAGAAAGGAAAATTCTGCACAGAATCGATGGTATAATACATGACTCAGCTATGAACATTATTTACATGGTCATGACATTGCTCACACAATATATTGATTTACCAAAAACAATGTAATATAGTAGATTTATTGGAAAGAATGGGAGAAGGAAAGTGAATTGGAGGAGGGTAGAAAAAAAGAAGTAAACTCTTATTGCCTATAGTGGGAAGTCAATGTACATTATCCAAATTTGAAATGTAATAGAGACATTCTATGATCAAATATTAGTTAAATGTTGTTGTTAGCTGCCACTGAGTTGGCTCCGACTCATGGAGACCCTGTGTATAACAGAACAAACCATTTCCCGGCCCTGCACCATCTTCACAATCCTTGGCATGTTTGAGTCCACACCAAAAACCAAACCCTTTGCCATCACTTCAATTCCAACTCATGACAACCCCATGGGTTACAGAGTAGAACTGCCCCGTAGAGTTTTCTTTATAGAAGCAGTTCGCCAGGCCTTTCTTCTGCAAGCCACTGGGTGGGTTCAAACCACCAACCTTTAGGTTATCAACCAATCTCAAACCACTTGCACCACCTCCAAAAAAACCCAATGTCTTTTATTCCAACTCTTAGCATTTATTCCAACCCTATAGGACAGAGTAAAACTGCCCCATAAGGTTTTCAAGTAGTGACTGGTGGATTCAAACTGCTGACCTTTTGGTTAGCAGCCAAGCACTTAACCACTGCACCACCAGGGCTCCAACCAGTTGGATAATTTTCTGTTCTGATCCATAGGGTTGTTATTGGCTGATTTTTAGAAATAGACTGGCAGGCTTTCTTCCTAATCTGTCATAGTCTGGGGGCTCCACTGAAACCTTTGCACCATGGGCGACCCTGCTGGCATTTGAAATGCCAGTGGCATAGCTTTTAACATCAGAGCAATACACAAGCCTACAACACAACAAACTGACAGACAGGCAGTGAATTAACTAACCCCCTAACAAAAGTGTAAAGAAATTAGAGGTAAGAGGAGATGGGTCTGAGAACTTGTGTTTTTATTTGTATTTTTTTAATTTTGACCTTTATAACAAGTACATGTACTCTGATATTAGGGAAATGAAACTTAATATGTCTTGTGAATTTTGCTTTCTGTTGAATAACTTTAGAAAGATATTAAGGAAAACTCATTTCCCTCTAATGGGCAACCAATGCCTGTATTTTTATTTTTTTCCTATCTCAGTTGTGACTTCAAAACCTGCCAGTAAGTAGCTCTTTTCAATCTCAAATCTTGTATGCTTTCATTAGCAACTTATGGGGGGCTTTTGCATTTCCTGGCTGTCATCACTTCTAGCTTTATAAATCCTCTCTTTAGAGAATTAGAGAAAATAGTCATATCATCTTTAAGTTATTTTATATGTTTATGTGTGTTTGTTTTTTAGAAATTATGTTAGGACAAACCAGCAAGTTCCTTTTCTGTGCCAATCTATAGTATGTTTTCGTCTCTTGCGAACAGTAAAAGACTTTTTTAATTCCTTTAGGAATTGCCAGTAACAGTTTTATAAATTCGCTTATTAAGAGTTATACTGGGGTATTCAGGTTGAAAATAAAAACTTGAAAAGTTTCATTTTCCTTCATGCATGCTTCAAAACACACTAGATTGAGATAAAATATATTTTTAAAGGCAAAACTAAAATGTTTAAGAAATTATAAGAACCACAAGTAGATGAAAATTTGAAATAAAACCTGTTAAAGCTGAAAAGTAGATGGATGAGTAATAACTATCTGAGTTGACCCACAAAATATGAATCTTCAGTAAATATAAGACAGTACATCCTAAATAGCTAATCGTAGGTGCCAGAAACCAATATTGTTTAGGATTACCAGGGAGCAGGTAACATTTTAATCAATGGTGTGGACATGCACCTGAGGACAGGAAGATTAGCTGTAATCCTGTCAAAATGGTATATATCAATCAGCTCCCCACTCTCTGCATCAGACTTCCACTCTGGTACCTACACTGTACTAAAGCAAAAAAGGGATTTACACTCCAGAGAGGTTGGAACAAAGGAACCCTGGATATGAGAACTCCATAGACAAGTAAAAGCAGGGGTGACATCCTGATAATAAAGAGAAAATATAAGGTTACATCCTACATTGCTTCTCCACTCTAATAATCTTTGTACCCTGATAAGAGTATTTCGCTAACTTACATTCAATGCAATTACTTATGTACTTGAGTTTGAAAATACTATCTCAGTATATATTTCCTAATTGTCCCACCTATTCTATATCCTTTATTCTTTTCCTTTTCACCTCATTTTAGAAAATTTTTTTGTAATTCTAATTTCCTCCTCTCAGCATATTAGTATACATTATTTTACCATTTTTTCCAGTGGTTACCCTAGAGGTTACAACGTGCATTCTGTCTTATTAAAATCTAACATAAATTACTATTATAACATTTGCTAGGCACTTTAAGACCTTTAGAACACTAACTCTATCTCTGACTTTTGACCTGGGTTAGCATGTATTTTATATTTGCAATTGTTTTAACCCAACAATACATTATTATTGTTACATTATAAGCTCAATATTTGTATGTATTTGCCAGCATATTCATTTACTGTTGTATTCATCTACTCCTACATTTTCATGCTTCCATAAGCACTTTCTTTCCTTTTATTCCCTTTAACATTCCCTTTCATGTTTCTGCCCCATTCTCTTCTTGCATCCTTCCATGACTACAATTTCATGTACATTAGACTGTTGCCAGATTCTATATGTCTTTTACGGCTTTCTGAGGTCCCCACTTTCTTGCTGGTAGTCAACTAGATGCTCTTCAGATCCTAAACACCCCTGAAGATCCTTGACATCGTGCCCACTCACAGGTGCTCTCAAAATACGGCAGCTTACTTCCCAGAAGCCAGCAGCAGAATCTCTTGCTCCATCTACTGAGTCTTATATAACATTATCATAGGAGTGACTATCCTATCACTTTGGCCATATTTTATTAGCTAGTGAGGGGTCTGCCCTCACTAATAGGAGAACATTATACAAGAGGTTGACTCATTGAGGGCCATCTTAGATTTTGTCTACCACAGGAAGGTAAATAGGTGCAGTGCTCAGGGGAGGAACAAGAAGGCCACGTCTTCACTTGAATGAAGTCAGGGGATGATATATAAAACTCAAAATACAAAAAAATCACATTTTCAAATATTTAGATAAATTAAGAAGAAAGATCCTACATGCAAATTTGACAATGGTTGTAATTTGGGAGAGAAAATCTGATTGTAAATGAGTATGGTAGAGGAAAAATGCTTTTTGCTCTATGAAGACAAACTTAGATGATTTTTTAAATTTTGATGTTACTTTTGATGAAAATAATTAAATTTCATTAATACATCTGAATGCTATGCATATATCAGTTTTGCACTGTGTTCAAAATCAGAGACCCTTAGAGTAAACTAGTCTTCTTTTCACGGGCAAATAACAATTTTGGGTTTGTTTTGTTTGGATTTTAGTTGAGACTCCACAGTCTATCTGTAAGTTATTTTTATTTTTCCAAATCTGCTTTAGTTTCCTTGTTACAAGAAAGATTTTAAGTTCCCAGGCCTTTATAGTTTCAAGTATTTTAATCACTGTAGACTAGACTGGAGAGAGAAAATAGGAATCACACTTATGTTTTTATTTGTATTCTAGGAAAGATCCTAATATCCATCGCCACCCTTCCTTTCTGATTCTAATCTGTAGGTGATTTAGCCTGTTGATTGTGAGGCTTTTGAACTTTCTACATATTACGATATCTGATTATAAAACCACCAATTAAGAGACTATCAGAGCCCATACAAAGCAAATGGAAAATGGACAGTTTCTTCTCTTGCCTTCAGAAACTAAGTACAATAACTAAGAAAGAATAACAAAAGGCATATCCTAAAAAACATTCCAAGAATGCCTCCCAAAAGACAAAAATTAAGTGGAAAAAAAAGAAAACTGCACAGGATACATGACTCAGCTAAAAACGTTATTTATATGGTCATATTGCTGACATGAATACTAATTTACAAAAGAAAAAATAACAACGTTCTGAAATAAGTAGAAAGAGTGGGAAAGGGGAAATGAATTGGGAAAGAATAGAAAAATGTTTCCCATACTAGGAAGCCAACGTACATTATCCAAATTTGAGAAATCATGAAATATCATAGATATAATCTATGAGAAAATATGAGTTAAATAGCCCCGTGTCTCAAAAAAAAAAAGTGTGTGTAAGTGAAAAGGAAATTGGAGGTAAAAAGGCATAGGTCAAAGAACTAGTGTTTTATTTAGATAAAACAATTTGACTTTTGTAACAAGTACATGTACTCTGGTATAAAGGATTTAAAACTTATATACTTGTAAATTTGACATTCTACTAAATAGCTTTAGAAAGGATACTAAAGAAAACTCATCTCCTTCTGTGGGGAAACAATGCCTTTCTTTTTTATATTTTTTTCTCCTTATTTCAGTTTTGACTTCAAAACCTGCCAGTAAGTATCACTTTTGAATCTCAAATCTTGTGTACTTTCATTACCAACTTACCATGGACTTGCATATTCTCTGACTGTCATCATTTCTAACTTTGTACATCCTACCATTAGAAAAAGAAGCCCTGGTGGCACAATGGTTAGGTGGTTCGAAACTGCCAGCCACTCTGCAGGAGAAAGATGTGGCAGTCTGTTTCTGTAAAGATTACAGCCTTGGAAACCCTATGGGCAGTTCTGCTCTGCCCTTAGGGTCACTATGTGTGGGAATCCACTCGATGGCAATGAATTTTGGGGACCATTAGACAATTAGAGAAAATAGTTGTATCATCTTTAAGTTAGCTTACATGTTTATTTGTGTTTGGTTTTGTAGGCACTATCTCAGGACAAACCAGTAAGTTATATTTCTGTGTCTTATTTCTAGTATGCTTTGGCCTCCTGGGAGCAGAAAAAGATTTTTTTCTTAAAACAGCTTCCAGTAACGATTTTATGTTGCTGTTGTTGTTGTTAGGTGCTATCAAGTTGATTTTCGACTCATAGAAGAAATCACATTTTCAGAGCTATTTTCAAAGATTTAGAAAAATTCCAGAAGAACGAACCTGCATGTAAAATATTGACTGGTTGTAATTTGGGAGAGAAAATCAGATTGTGATTGGATATGAGAAGGGAAAAACACTTTTTGCTCTGTGAACAAACTTAGATGACTTTTTAAATTTTGAAAACATGGTACTTTGATGAAAATAATTACATTTTATTAATACATATGAATGTCAATTTTGCATTGTGTTCAAAATCAAAGCAACTACTTGAGAAAGCTCGTCTTCTTTTCACGGGTAAATAACAATTTTGTGTTTGTTTTGTTCGTGTTTTAGTTGAGACTCCACAGTCTATGCGTGAGTTTCTTTTAAATTTTTCAAATTTTCTTTGGTCTCCTATTTACAAGAAAGACTTTTGATTCCTCAGGCTGTAATAACTTCAAGCATGTTAGTTACTCTAGACTAGATTAAAGGGAGAAAATATTAATCACTCTCATGTTTATGTTACCTGACAGTAGGTTCCTCTTTTCAATCTCAAGTCATGTGTGCTTTAATTACCCACTTACAGGAGACGTTTGCACTGTCTGGCTATCATCATTTCTAACTTTGTAAATCATCCAATTAGAAAATTAGAGAAAATAGTTATATCATCTTTAAATTAGCTTACATGTTTATTTATGTTTATTTTTATAGGAACTATTTCAGGACAAACCAGTAAGTTACTTTTCTGTCTCTTATCTCTAGCATGCTTTGGTTATCTTATGAATAGAATAAGCTTGTTTTGTTTTTTGCTACAGCAACTACTAGTAATATTTCTATATATATAGCCATGTTACAAGACTATTACTGAGATATTGGGTTGAAAATAAAAACAGAAAAGTTTCATTTTCCTCCATGCACTCTTGAAATCACACTACATTGTGAGAAAAGGTATTTTTGAAGAGATAAAACTGAAATGTCTAAGAGGAATCACAAGAAGATAAAAATTTGAAACAAAACTGTTAAAGCTAAAAAGCAGATGGATGAGTAGTTACTAACTTAGCTGATTCACAAAACATGAATCCGAAGTAAATTCAAGGTGGCTCATTCCAAAGAGCTAACGATAGAGAGCAGAAACCAGAATGGCTCAGGATTATCAAGGACTAGGTAACATTTTAGTCAACAGTGTGAACGTGGGACTGACGACAGGATGATTAGCTGTAAGCCTATCAAAATGGGTCTATATAAATCAACTCTTTGCTCTTCTCCATCAGGTTGCCAATCTGACACTGACACTGTGCTAGAGTAGAAGAAAAAGGGTTTATGCTCAGGAGAGGTTGAATCAAGGAACCCTGGATATGGGATCTATGTAAAAGTAAAAGCAGGGATGACATCCTTATAACAGAGAGAAAGTTAAGAGTCTGCATCCTGCGTTCTTTCCCCAATGTACCAGTGAATTGTGGCAATCAGGTTATACCCCATACACAAGGGGAGTATAAGATCCTTCATGTGAGAAAATTAACTACCCTAGGGGAAAAACCTACACATTATGATATTGAGGGTCACCGAGAGAAAATTGACCAGCCCAGGTGACAATCACTATCCATGCACACAAGATCAGATATTTACAGCTTCAATATAAATGGACTTCCAAGGATCACAAGACATTTTCAGACAGATATTAACCAAAAGACCGAAAACCTAACTGTTGTGGAAAAATTAGAAAATGGAGGAAACCAAGGAAATTTGATTAACAATGAGAACTTCAAAAATGTGATTAAGATACCTAAGAGATAAGATATTACACTCAGAATCAAGAACAGGATGATATATATAAGATACAGTGAGGGAAAAAAATACTGTAGGTTATCTAAAATATGCAGAGGTGACATTAATATTCGGTAAAATGGTTGGAAGATGATATTTAAAAAAAAAAAAACCTCCCAGGACTTCAAATGAATCAAACAAAACAAAACAAACACAGAAAATGTGAATAAGGAGAAAGAAAAAGAACTGTTCCAGAAGTTCTACTCCACTTGAACAGGAGTACCAAATATAACATCAATAGTGACAACAAAAAAAATTGTTGTAGAGGGAAAGAGACAGAAAGAGGAAGAAGGAGAGAGATGACACAGTCACCCAGATATTAATACCAGGAGAATTAAAATTGAAAGTGTTCACCAAGGGCCCTGCAAAACAAATACAAAAAAGACAAACACCAAGGCACAGCATCAGTTGTTTTCAGAACAGCAGGAATAAAGTATTGTTGACATATATAAGGGGCTAGGAATCAGAATGGCATCCAATTTCTCAAAAGCAGAAATGGAAATTAGAACACATGGATCAACGCTTTCAAATTCCAAAAGAAAGTTTTCCACGGAGAATTCTGTAAGTCAAAAAAATTCTATTAAGCAAATGAGTAGACTGAATGATCTTGTCATAAAAGCAATATCTCAAAATATATATCTCCCATGCACTTTCTCCAGGAGAAACTGGAAAATGTGCTCCATCATACAAAGATGTAAACTAACGAAGTTGAACTCAAGAAGTCCCAGAAACATGCTATTTAATATAAAAGGAAGATTAAATTGTGTCTTCCCAGTGTGATGTTCATAAAAACCTCATGATGACTACTGTTCTGAAGGAGTCAACTACTCCAGCCAGAAGACTGAGGGGTCTGTAGAAGACACCACCAAAAAGAAAAGGAATCAGAAATGGAGGGTAACTTGCTTTATTGAAGGCCAACTGATTTAATCACATGTAAATACTTCATAACAACAAGATTACTCATTGACTAAACAACTGGACACTATAGTCAAGTGGGCACATAAAATTAACCATCGTAGGGATTAATACTTCTTTTTTTTTTTTTTTTTTTTTTTTGGCTGTATGAAAACAGCTTTAGTTAACTTTTTAAAACATGTTACTTTGATTAAAAACATTTAAGATTTATTGATACATCTGAATATGTCAATTTTACATTGTGTTCAAAATCAAAGTGACTATTAAAGAAACTAGTCTTCTTTTTACAGGCATATAATAATTTTGTGCTTTTGTTTGTGTTTTAGTTCACACTCCAGAAGCCAACTGTAAGTTTATTTACAATTTTTCAAATCTTTGGTATCCAAGTAACAAGGAAGACTTTTGAGTTCTCAAGTGGTTATAACTTCAAGCATTAATCACTCTAGATTGAAAACCAAAAAATCCACTGCTGTAGAGTCAATTCCAACTCACAGCGACTTTATAGGACAGGGTAGAACTTCCCCATAGGGTTTCCAAGGCTGTAAATCATTACTGAAGCAGATTGTCACGTCTCTCTCCTGCGAAGCAGCTGGTGGGTTCAAACCATTGACCTTTTGGTTAGCAGTCAAGCACTCAACCACTGCACCACCAGGGCCGCTAGACTAAATTAGGAAGAGAAAATAATCTAAACTAGATTAGGAAGAGTAAATATTAATTACACTTATGTCTTTATTTGTATTCTAGAAAACACCTTAGGATACATCACTACTATCCCTTTCTGCTTTTAAGCTGTAGGTGATTTGGTCTGCCCATTGTGAAGCTTCTGGCCCTTCCAGATATTACGACTTTTATTGTAAATCTACCCATGAAGAGAGTATCAGAGCTGATATTAAGCAGATGGAAAATGGGCACTTTCTATTTTCCCTTTAGAAACTCACTTAAATGACTAAGAAAGAATAACAACAGGCATAAATGAAAAGTATGTTCTAAGAAATTCCCCCCAAAAAGTAAAAAATTTGTTGAAGAAAAAGAAAATTGTGCCCAGGATAGGTGGTATAATACATGCTTCAGCTATTGACATTACTTACATGGTCATGATATTGCTAAAATGATCTACCAATTTTATTTTTTTAAAAGTGACAAGCGTTTGTTGCAAAGAGTAAGAGGGGACAATAAATTAGGGAAAGGTAGAAAAAGATGAAAGCCTTGTTGCCCATAATAAGACAAAAATGTGCATTATCCAAATCTGAGAAATTGTGGAGTATCATAAAGACATTCTATGACCAATTATCAGTTAAATAGCTCCCCCGCCACCCAAAAAATAGTTTAGGTGAAAAGGAAATTGGAGGTAAGAAGGGATGGATCAGAAATCTAGTGATTTTATTTATCTAAAACAATTTCACTTTTATAATAAGCAGATGTACTTTGATACTAAAAACCAAAACCAAACCTACTGTCGTCAAGTAAATTCTGACTCATACGGACCCTATAGGACAGAGTAGAACTGCCCCATAGGGTTTTCAAGGCTGTGACCTTTCAGAAGCAAATTACCAGCCCTTTCAACTAAGGAGCCTCTGGATTGGTTCTGGATTCAAACTGCAGCCTTCAGGTTAGCAGCTGAGCTCTTAACCACTGCACCACCAGGGCTACACTTTGATATTAGGAAAATTAAATTTAAATACTTCTTGTGAATTTTGATTTCTATTAAATGATTTTAGAAAGATAATAAAGAAAACTAATCTCCTCCTAATAGAAATCCAATGTGCATACTTTAATTTTTCTTCCCATTTCAGTTATGACTTTAAAAGATGTCATTAAATTACTTATTTGAAACTCAAATTTTGTGTGATTTTATTACCAACTTAGAGGGACTTTTGCATTCTGGCTGTAATCAGTTCTAACCTTGTAAATCCTCCCATTAAAGACTTAGAGAAAATAGTTATGTCATCTTTAAGTTATTTACATGTTTATTTATGGTTGTTTTTGTGGGAGGTATCTCTGGACAAAATAGTAAGTTCCTTCTCTGTCCATTATCACTAGTATCCTTTGGTCTCTTAGGAATGGAAAAAGGGTTTTTTTGTTTGTTTGGTCCTTTTGTTTCATTTTGTTTTGCTACAGTAACTGTCAGTAACAGTTTCATAAATACCTTCATTAAAAGAGTATTACTGGGTCATTAAGGTTGAAAATATAAGTGTGAAAAGCTTCCTTTTCCCCCATACACTCTTGAAATCAAACTAGATTGAGAGAAAATATATTTTATAAAAGGCAAAAGTGAAATGTCTGAAAAAATGAAAGAGGAACCACAAGAAGGCAAAAACTTGAAACAAATCTTAAAGCTGAAAAGCAGATATATTGGTGAGCAATAAGTAACATAGCTGATCCACAAAACATGACTCCTAACTAATTTCAAGAGGGCTAATCCTAAACAGAAGAGACCAGAAAGGCTCAGAATTATCAGGAACCAGATAACATTTTAGTTAAGGTGTGAAGGTGGGGCTGAGGACAGGATAATCAGCTGTGGTTGTTGTGTGCTGTGGAGTCAATTACTACTCATAGTGAGCCTATAAGACAGAGCAGAACTGCCCCATAGGGTTTCCTAGGTTGTAATCTTTATGGGAGCAAATTTCCAGGTCTTTTCTCCTTCACAGTGGTAGGTGGATTCGAACCGCTGACGTTTTGGTTCCCAGGCGAGCACTTAACCAGTGAGCCACCAAGGCTCCTTTTGATTAGCTGTAAACCTGTCAAAATAAAACCAGTAAAGTAAACCAGTTGTCATCAGGTTAATTCCAATTCATGGCTACACCATGTGTACAGAGTAGAACTACACTCCATAAGGTTTTCAAGACTGTGACCTTTCAGAAGCAGATCACCAGCCTTTTCTTCTATGGAGCCTCTGGATTGGTTCAAACAAACAACCTTCCAGTTAGTAGTGGAGTGTTTAACAGTTTATACCACCTAGAGACTACCATGTGTCAAAATGGGTCTATAGAAATCAGCTCCCCACTCCTCTCAATCAGGCTTCCACTCTGGTACTTAACATTTTACTAGAATGAAAGAAAAGGGTTTTATGGTCAGGAGAGGTTGAATGAAAGGAAGCCTGGATATGGGGACACCACATACAAGTAAAAGCAGAAGTGATAACTTGGAGACAGAAGGAAAAAATAGGAGTCTACATCCTACTTTCTTTTCCCAGTGTACTCAGCGAACTCTGGCAGTCAGATTTATACCCCAGATGCAAGGCAAGTACAGGACCCTACTTGGGAACAAAAATATGAACTATCCTAGGGTAAAGACTTATGCATTCTGATACTGAGGGTCACCTAGAGAAAGCTGACTGATACAGGTGACAGTCACCACCCATGCACACAAGATAATCTATTTACAGCTTCATTTTCCAATATAAATGGACTTCCAAAGATCACAAGACATAGTAGAACAGATTCTAAACCAAAAGACCCAGAACCAAGCTATTATGGAAAAAATCAGGAAATTGGAAGAAACCAAGAAATTTTGGCAAATGATGAGAACTTAAAAAAAAAAAAAAAAGTGATTAAAATACCTAAAAGATAGGATATCAAGGAACCAAGAACAGAATAATATAAATATGCAACACAGAGAGAAGGAAAATCACTGTAGGATAATTAAAAACATGGAGAGATGATATTAATATTCTGTAAAATGGCTAGAAAATGGTGTCAGAAATTCCCAGTAACTCAAATGAATCAAATAAAACAAAACAAAGACAGAAAATGTGAATAAAGAAAAAGGAAAAGAATAGTTCCAGAGAGTCTACTCCATGTTAACAGGAGTATCAGAAAAATATCAGTAAAAAAAATCTGTTGGAAGGAAAAGAGAGGGAGAGAGAGAAAGACACAGAGAGGGAGACAGTAAATCAGATTTATTAACATGATAATTAAATTTTTAAAAGTTTACCAAGGGTCCCATACAAGAAATAGAAAAAAGACTCACACCAAGACATGGCATCATACACTTTCAAAACAGTAGGAATAGAAAAAAGCTGACACATACAGGGGTCAGGAATCAGAATGGCACGAGATTTCTCAAAAGCAACAATGGAAATTAGAAAACATGGAGCAATGCTTTCAATTTCTGAAGGAAAGAGTTCCATGGAAAATTCCGTACATCCAAAATAAATCTATCAAACAAATATGAGATTGAATGATGTTATTTTCTTAAATTCAAGGTCTCAAAATATTCATCTGCCATGCACATCCTCCAGAAGAAACTGGATAGTGTGCTCCATCAAAACATATATGTAAAGCTAGGAAGATGAACTCAAGAAATGTCAGAAACTTGCAACTCAATAAAAAAGAAAGGTCAAACTGCATCTTCCCAATGTGATAGTCATAAAAATCCCAGGATGACTGCTGTTCTGAAGGAGATCAGCTACGCTACCTGGAAGACTCCATGGAAGATGTATCCAGAAAGAATCACAAAGATGCCCCAGAGGTCTTACAAATTAAAAGATTATATATTGCATTAATTTTGGAGAAGCATTAGAAAATTAATGCAAAGAACATTAGTAAAATAAAAAAATAAAGGCAATCATAATTTCCAAGTAAAATAAAAAGTTGTAAAAGAAATGAAATAAAACTATAGCTACACATTGCTTTTACTTAAATAGGATTTATGTGGTCGCAATGATGTAAACACCGAATGATTTTTATCAAAACTTATGATCAACAGTGGGAAAAATGTAGTGTATGGTGTGGTGGGATCAAATAAGAGAGCTAAACTTCTTCATGTAGGGTTGTGATCTCCCATTTTTTCCTCCTGACATCGGTAAATTTGTGTTTTCTCTTTCTTTTTAAAATCATTCTTGCCAGAGAACTAGCAATTTTATTTGTCTTTTTTCAAAAAACTAATTTTAGACTCATGAAAATATTTTAGAATGAAGTAGGAAGATACAAAAGGTTGCAGAATAAAGTATATAGGAGTAATTGCAGTTACAGTGAAAGGTCAAGCATTTGTGTGTGTGAGATACTAAAAAGAGAGAAGGGAAAGAGGAGCAAGCGATGTTGAACAGAATGATTGCTGAAGATTTTCCAACACTGAAGAAAGATATCATACCCCTTCCAAACAACAACAACCAAAAAACCAAACCGATTGCCGTCAAGTCGATTCTGACTCATAGAGACCCTACAGAACACAACAGAGTAGAACTGCCCCATAAGGTTTCCAAGGAGCAGCTGGTGGATTCAAACTGCCAACCATTTGGTTAGCAGCTGAGCTCTTAACCACTGCACTATCAGGGCTCCTATCATACCCCAGGTTCAAAAATTACTCTGACTTCCAGTAGAGGTCAAAGAAGAAAACCTAGGCACACCAGAATAAAAATGTTAAGAAAATCAAGAAGCATGTCTCAAAAGAAGAGAAAATAAAAGAGTAACTTCAATGGGAAAACTGTAAGACTGACAAGTGATGACTGACAAAAAAAAAGCCAGCCAGCAGAAAATGAAGTTTTCAACATACTGAAAAAAATAAATAACTGCCAACATTTAATTCAAAACACAACCAAATATTTTTACTATGAAGGCTAAATAAAGACCAGGCCAAAAACAGGAAAATTACTTGGTAGAAGATTCTACTAAACAGCCCAGATGGAAGCTCCAAACAGCTATAAGGAATAATGGGCTTAAAAAGGTAAATACATAACCTAAATAACTATTGACTGCAAAACAACAACGTCTTCACAGTTTTCAACACATGTTGGCATTTATATATGTGTGTATGTGTATATGTGTATAATTAAAATAAAGGAGAGTAATACATGTAAGTAGAGACAGGAATAAAGTGAGGAATAAAGTGACCTTGCTCTGTATAACAGAAGTTGTTAGGTGCCCTCAGGTCAGTTCCGATAGTGACCCTGTCTACAACAGAACAAAACACAGTCTGGTTCTACCCTATTCTCACAATCATTGCTATGTTTGAGCCCATTGTTTCAGCCACTGTGTCATCTACCTCACTGAGGGCTTTCCTCTTTTTCACTGACCCTCTACTTTACCAAGTATAACGTCCTTCTTGAAGGACTGGTCCCTCCTGATAATATGTCCAAAGTATGTGGATGAAGTGTTGTCATCCTTGCTTCCAAGGAGCATTCTGGCTGTATTTCTTCCAAGACAGATTTGTTCGTTCTTCTGGCAATCCACGGTACATTCAATATTCTTCACCAACACCATAACTCAAAGGCATTAATTCTTTGGTCTTCCTTATTCATTGTTCAGCTTTCGCATACATATGAGGTAGTTGAAAATATCATAACTTAGGCCAGGCACACCTTAGTCCTCAAAGTGACATCTTTGTTTTTTAGCACTTTAAAGAAGTCTTTCACAACAGATTTGCACAATGCAATATGTTATTTGATTTATTGACTGCTGCTTCTACAGGCATTGATTGTGGATCCAGGTAAAATGAAATCCTTGACAACTTCAATATTTTCTCCATTTTTCACAATATTGCTTATTGGTCCAGTTGTGTGGATTTTTGTTTTCTTTATGTTGAGGTCTAATCCATAATGAAGACTGTAGCTTTGATCTTCGCCAGTAAGTGCTTCAACTCCTTTTCACATTCAGCAAGCAAGGTTGTGTCATCCACATATCATAGGTTGTTAATGAAGCTTCCTTCAATCCTGAAGCCATGTTTTTCTTCATATAGTCCAGCTTCTCGGATTATTTGCTTAGCATACAGATGGAATAAGTATGGCGAAAGGATACAATCCTGACACACACCTTTCCTGATTTTAGACCACACAGTATCTACTTGTTCTATTCAAACAACTGCGTCTTGGTCTATGTACAGGTTCCTCATGAGCACAATTAAGAGTTATGGAATTCCCATTCGTGGTAGTTGTCTTAGGCTGGGTTCTCCAGAGAAGCAAAACCAGTGAAGCATACAAATGAATACATAGAGAGATTTTATCAAGGAAATGGCTCATACGGTTGTAGAGGCTGGAAAGTCCCAAGACTGTGGGTCATGCTGTAGGCTTCTCCTGACTCATGTAGCTGCAGGAACTGGCAAACCCAAGATCGGCAAGTTAGCAGGCTTCTGGTTCACAGGATATGGAGACCAACAAATTTCAAGATCAGCAGGAAGGTGCTAGTTCAAGTCCCAAGAAACAGAGGTCAGATGAGAAGGAGCCAGCTGCAGGATGCAGAAGGTGCAAACACCAGTGAGCTTTGCCACAAAGTCCACCTATATTAGATGCAAGCCACACCCCCAAGGAAACTCCCTTTCAGTTGATTGGCTGCTCATAACAGATCTCATCATGGAGGTGATCACATTAAGTCAGATCTCATTACGGAGGTGATTACATTATTACATAGCTTCCAAACTACATCATAACTGCCAAACCATTGAGAAATCATGGCCCAGCCAAGCTGACACACAACCTTAATCATCACAGCAATGTTATCCATAATTTATTATGATCCACACAGTCGAATGCCTTTGCATAGTAAATAAAATACAGGTAAACATCTTTCTGGTATTCTCTGCTTTCAGCCAGGATCCACCTGACATCAGCAATGACATCTCTCATTCCACATCCTCTTCTGAATCCAGCTTAAACTTCTTGCAGTTCTCTGCTGATGTACTGCTACAACCACATTCTATTGGATCATCTTTCTTTGGAATGGATGCAAATATAGATCTCTTACAGATGGTTGGCCAGGTAGCTGTCTTCCAAATTTCTTGGCATAGACGAGTGAGCACTTTCAGCATTGCATCCATTTGTTGAACATCTCAGCTGGTATTTCGTCAATTCCCAGAGACTTGTTTTTCACTAATGTCTTCAGTGCAGCTTGGACTTCTTCCTTCAATACCATCACTTCTTGATCATATGCTACCTCCTGAAAATGGCTGAATGTTGACCAATTCTTTTTTGGTACAGTGATTCTGTGTATTTTTTCCACCTTCTTTTGATGCTTCCTGCGTCATTCAATATTTTGCCCATAGAATTCTTCAACATTGCAACTCAAGGCTTCAATTTTTTCTTCAGTTCTTTCAGCTTGAGAAATGCTGAACATGTTCTTTCCATAACAGAAGTAGAAATACTAATTTATACTAGACTTTGATAAATCAAGGATGCAATTTGTAATCTCTAAAGTAACAACTAGAAAAATACTAAAATAATATACAAAGCTAAAGGGGCAGAACATGCCATGAAAAAAATCAATGAATTTAAAAGAAAGGGAAGGAAGGAAGGGAGGCAGGGAGAATTACACACTTCAGGCATTAATTTTGGAAATACATTAGTACTGTACTTACTGCAAAGGAATATAACAGGTACCTGGTGGTACCATGGTTAATGCTTGGCTGTTAACCAAAAGCTCAGCCCTTCAAACCCACCAGCTGCTCCACAGAATAAAGATGTGGCAGTCTGCTTCTGTAAAGATTGCCACCTTGGAAATCCTATGGGGCAGTTCTACCCTGTCATGTAAGGTCACTATGAGTTGGAGTCGACTTGAAGGCAGTGGGTTTGGTTTTATTTTTTTCCTCTGGGTAGCGCAAATGGTTAAGCATTCAGCTACTAACCATAAAACTGGTTGTTCAGTCTATTCAGAGGCACCTGGGAATAAAGGACTGGTGATTTACTTCTGAAAGATCAGCCATTAAAAACCCTATGGAGCATAGTTCTCCTCTAAAACACATGGGATCACCATGAGTTGGAGTAGACTCCACAGCAACTGGTTTTGTTTTATACATGCAAAGCATATAATAAGATGGTTTTAAACTCATATGTATCAATAATTCCTTGAATTATAAATGGTTGAAATGCTTACATTTAAAAGACAATGATGATATGACTAGATTAAAAATATAAAATAAAGCTCATATACATGTTTATAAGAGACAAATTTAAAATATAAGGATAGGGAAAGTTTGAAAATTAAAAGATAAAAAATTACTACGGAAACCCTAACCTAAAAAGAGTTGTTACAGATTTTTTGATTTCAGTAGACTTTAATGCAAAAGACATTGTTAGAGATAAATATGTATATCTCATAATGATGATAGGTTCAACTGACCAGAAAAATAAAGCAATTCTAAATGTGTACATATCTAATAAAACCAAACCAAACACACGTTACCATCAAGTCCATTCCAACTTATAGCAATGCCATGCGCTATACAGAGTAGAGCTATTCCCTAGGGTTTTCTTGGCTATAATCTTACTGGAAGCAGATTACTAGGCCTTTCTTCTACGGTACCTCTGGGTGGACTCAAACCACCAACCTTCAAGTTAGTAGTCAAGCACAAACCATTTGCGCCACTAAGGACTTTTATGTCTAATAAGACCAAACCAAACCTGTTGTCATCGAGTCGATTCCGACTCACAGTGACCCTACAGGACAGAGTAGAACTGTTCCATAGGGTTTCCAAGGAGTGGCTGGTGCATTCGAACTGCCAACCTTTTGGTTAGCAGCCTGAGCTCTTAACCACTGTGCCACCAGGGCTTCTTATATCTAATAACATAGGTTCAAATATATACAAAGCAAACGGGGACAGCAATAAAAAGAGAACAAGACCAATCCACAATCATTTGGAGCTTAAAAAATCCTCTCTCAGTAACCAATAAGAGTAAGCACATATGCACACACACAAATGCACACACACGCACAAATAAAACAATTTGAACATGATTAACAAATTTGACTTCATGAAAGTATATAGAATCCTAAACCAAACAATTGTAAGACATACATAATTTTCAGATAAAAACAGAACATTTATAATAATTGACCATATGCTAAGGCATAAGGCAAGTCTCAACAATTTTCAAAGAATAAAAATCATACAAAGTATATTTTCTGTCACATGTGTCACAACCAAGTTAGATTTATTCCAGTAACACAAGATTGCTTTATCATCAAAAATTAATTGAAGTAATTCACCGCATATGGTATACAACATAATGCACCCCATCTCCAAAGATGTCCATGTCCTAACCCTTCAGAATCTGTGAAGATGTTACCTTGCTTAGCAAATGGACTTCGCAGGGGTGATTAAATTAAGGATCTTGAGATGGGAAGATTTTCCTGGCTTAGTCACAGCAGCTTAACATAATCACAAGAATCCTTATAAAAGGAGGATCAGTGTCAGAGAAAAGATGTGACAATGATCTCAGAGGTTAGACAGATGCACTTTGAAGATGGATGAAAGGGTCACAAGCCAAGGAATGTATGCAGCTTCTAGAAGCTGGAAAAGGCAAGGAAACAGAATCTTTCCTAGAGCCTCCAGAAAAAACACATCCCTCCTGACATCTTAATTCTAGCCCACTGAAATTGATTTTGGACTTCTGATTTCCAGAACTGTAAGATAATATGACTGTGTTGTATAATCCGCTAAGTTTGTGGTAATTTGTTACAGTAGCAGTAGAAAACCAATATACCACATTAACAGAAGAAAGGAGAAAAATCATATAATCATCTCAATAGATGCAAAAAACATATTTGATGAAATCCAACATGCAGTCATAATTTTAAAAAAAAAACCTTTTATCTAACTAGAAGAGAACTTCTTTAATCTAAAAAGAAATTTTTTTTAAAAAAAAACTACAAGCAACCTCATATTTAATGGAAAATTTTTTAAATTTTTCCTCAGAGGTCAGAAATAAGACAAGGATGCTCACTATTATCTTTTATTTTCAAATAGAATTTCAGGTCTGAGCCAATTCAGTAAGTCAAGAAAATGAAATAAATGATATCAAGATTTGAAAGAAAAAAAATCAACCTCAATTTTTCGGACAATATGATTGTGCCTACAAGTCTAAAAGACTCCACAGATAAATTGTTGGAATTCACAGGAGTGTTTAACAAGGTTGCTAGATACAAAATCAATATAAACAACTATATTTCTATACACACAAAAAAATTATAAAATGAAATTTTAAGAAAAGATACCATTGAAGATAATAAATACCTAGGTGGAAATCTAATAGAAGGTATGCAAGACCTCTACACAGAAAACTACAAAACCTTATCCATTTGTATTCATTGCCTCATGGCCCCTTCCTCCATCTTCAAAGCACATCACTCCAACCTTTATATCCGTCTTCACATCTCCTCTCTGACACTGAGACTCCTGCCTCCCTCTTGTAAGGATCCTTGTGATTACATTGAGCCCCCCTAGATAACTTAGGATAATCTTCTTAAAGAAGACCTTAAAAAATGAAGAAATATGTCATATTCATAGACTAGAAGGCACAATATTACAAAAATGATAATTCAAAAACATAGCTAAAGATTTAATGTAATCAAAACTCAAAGAAGTTTTTCTTTTGTTTCGTGTCAAAATTGACAAGCTGATTCTAAAACATACCCCAAAAAAAAGAAGAAAAAAAGTAAAGAGCTATGTAGATCCAAGACACTCTTGAAGAAGAACAAGATGGGAGAATGTACTCTTTCGGGTATGGTCTGTTTATAAAGCTTCTGTACTTAAGATAGAGTAACAGTGGGATGAAGATAGACAAATGGACCAGAGAAACAAAACAGAAAATCCAGAATCAAAACCATGAATATCTGGAAATTTGATTTATGAATAAACCAAGTTATCACTGCAGGGTAATGAGGCAAAGAAAATACCTCCTCAATAAATAGTACTGGATCAATTTACTGTCAATACAGAAAATAATTAAACTTGATCCCTCACTAGGGTGATCAGCTCATTTCTGTTTGCCCAGAACTCTTCTTGTTTAACCCTGGAAGTTTTCATTCTAGGAATCCTCTCAGTCCCAGGCAAAGTGAGATGGTTGGTCACCCAATCTTTACCTTACATCATACACAAAATCAATACCAAGTATATTTAGCTCTAAATGTGACAGATAAAATCAAAATGATTCCAGAATATTAAACAGGAGAATATCTTGAGGATTTCAGGTTAGGTAAAGATTTCTTAAATAAGACACAAAGAGCAGTAACCATAAAGAAAAGAATGATAAATATTAAAATACCTCTGTTCATTAAAAGGCAACATTACAACAGTGAAAGGACAAGGCACAGAATTGGAGAAAATATGTGTAAAACATATACCTGGGAAGGGCTAATATTCAGAATATATAAAGAATTCCATAAATCAATAAGTAAAAGACAGACGGCTCAGTATAAATGCAAGAGACTTGAAAAGGTACTTTACAAAAGAGGATATTCAGATGGACAAAAAAAAGAAAAAAGAAAAGGTACTTAACATCATTATCCATCAGGTAAATAAAAATTTTACTCACAATGAGATATCACACACAACTACCAGAATAACTAAAATAAAAAGATTAATAATTAATAATTGTTGGTATGTTCACCACGGAAAAATTCACTGATATGTACACTTCTGATTTGGGTACTTTCCTGTCTGTATTTATGCTTTAATACACAAATTCTATTTTTAAAAAGTTGTAAATATATGCTACAAAAATGCATTTGAAAAATTTAAAGTGCTTCTCTTTGCAGAGACAAAATTAGGTTTGTAGGATGGGAAAGTCATTTTTTTTTTTTCCTTTGCTATAAGTCTGTAAAACTAATTAGCTCTGTTAACTTTTATGTTTATTACTATCACAAAAATAAAAAAGATGATTTTGAAATCAATGTGAATTGTGAATTTTGTAATGTGCTTCATAATTTTTGTCAAAAATAATTATTAGAGAAAGTTATATCCTCTCATTCTTGGGTGGAGCCCTGGTGGTGCAGTGGTTAATAGCTTGGCTCCTAACCAAAAGGTTAGGAATTCGAATCCACCAGCTCTCCTTGGAAATCCTACAGGGCAGCTCTACTCTGCCCTATAGGGTCACTATGAGTCAGAATCCACTCAAGGCCAAGAGGTTTGGTATTTTGGTTTTATTCTTGGGCACCCCCACACATCTTTCACCTTGTCGTACATCTGTGTTACTGTGATGCTGGAAGCTTTGCCATCGGTATTCAAATACCAGCGGGGTCACCCATGGAGGACAGGTTTCAGCTAAGCTTCCAGACTAAGACAGACTAAGAAGAAGGATCCAGCGGTCTACTTCTGAAAAGAATTAGCCAGTGAAAACCTTATAAATAGCAGCAGAACATTGTCTGATGAAACACAACTGGGAAAGAGCTGCCTCCTCAAAGCAGTCGACCTTAATGATGTGGATGGAGTGGAGATTTCAAAACTTTCATTTGCTGATACGACACGACTCAAAATAAGAAGAAACAGCTGCAAGTATGCAATAACAACAGGAACGAGGAATGTATGAAGTATGAATCTAGGAAAATTTGAAATCATCAAAAATGAAGTGGAATGCATAAACATCAATATCCTAGGTATTAGTGAGCTAAAATGGACTTGTAGTGGCCATTTTGAATCAGACAATCATAAAGTCTACTGTGCTGAGAATGACAACTTGAAGAAGAATGGCACTGCATTCATTGGCAAAAAGAACATTTCACACACAAACTCCAGAAGATAAGCTAGATAACTGGAATCTTCTAAAAATTAAACACTTAGGCTCATCAAAAGACTTCACCGGAAGAGTAAAAAGAGAACCTTCAGACTGGGAAAAAATGTTTGGCTATGACAAATCCAACAAAGTTCTCATCTCTAAAAACTACAAGAAAATCCAACATCTTTACAACAAAAAGACAAACAATCCAATTAAAAAGTGGGCAAAGGAAATGAACAAACACTTCATGAAAGAAGACATTGAAGTGGCTAACAGACACATGAGGAAATGCTTGCGATCACTAACCATTAGAGAAATGCAGATCAAAACCACAATGAGATACCATCTCACCCCAGCATTACTGGCAGAAACAGAAAATAACAAATGTTGGAGAGGCTTCGGTGAGATTGGAACTCTTATGCACGCTGGTGGGAATGCAAAAGGGTACAACCATTCTGGAAAACAATATGGCGCTTTCATATGATCCAGCAATCCCACTCCTAGAAATATATCCTAGAGAAATAAGAGCCTTCCCAGAAGTAGACCTATGCACACCCATGTTCATTGCAGCATTGTTCACAATAGTAAAAAGATGGGAACAACCTAGGTGCCCATCAACAGATGAATGGATAAACAAACTATGGTGCCTACACACAATGGAGTACGATAAAGAACAATGATGAATCTGCAAAACATCTCACAACGTATATGAATCTAGAGGGCATTATGCTGAATGAAATAAGTCAATTATAAAAGGACAAGCATTGCATGAGATCACTACTATAAAAACTCACAAAAATGTTTACACAAAAAAAGAAACAATCTTTGATTGTTATGAGGGAGGGGAGGGGTGGCGATGGAAAAACACTAAATAGACAAAATGTAAGTGGTAACTTTGGTGAAGGGTAGGACGGTACACAATGCTGGGGAAGCCAGCACAACTTGTCCAAGACAAGGTCATGGAAGCTCCATGGACACAGGCAAACTCCCTGAGGGACTGAATTACTGGGCTGAGGGCTGTGGGGACCATGGTCTCAGGGAACATCTAGCTCAACTGGCATAACAGTTTATAAAGAAAATGTTCTACATTCTACTTTGGTGAATAGCGTCTGGGGTCTTAAAAGCTTGTGAGTGGCCATCTAAGGTACACCACTGGTCTCACCCTGTCTGGAGCAAGGGAGAATGAAGAAAACCAAGGACACAAGGGAAAGATTAGTCCAAAGAACTGACTAATGGACCACAACTACCACAGCCTCCACCAGACTGATTCCAGCACAACCAGATGGTGCCTGGCTACCACCACTGACTGCTCTGACAGGTATCACAGTGCAGGGTCCTGGACAGAGCTGGAGATAAATGTAGAACAACATTCTAACTCACAAAAAAAGACCAGACTTACTGGCCTGACAGAGACTGGAGAGCCCCGAGAGTATGGCCCCCGGACACCCTGTTAGCTCAGTAATGAAGTCACTTCAGAAGTTCACCTTTCAGCCAAAGATTAGACAGGCCCATAAAATAAAACAAGACTAAAGGGGCACACCAGCCCAGGGGCAAAGACTAGAAGGCAGGAGGGTACAGGAAAACTGGTGATTGGGAACCCAAGTTCGAGAAGGGAGAGTGTTCACATGTCGTGGGGTTGGTAACCAATGTCACAAAACAATATGTGTACTAATTATTTAATGAGAAGCTAGTTTGTTCTGCAAACCTTCATCTAAAGTACAATAAAAAAAAATTTTTTAAAAGAGAATTTCAAGATCTATCCTGATGTTCAATGCTGTCAGTGATAGGATAACATCCATAGGTCTACAAAGAAGACCAGTTAATGTGATTACTCACATTTATTCAATTTAAGACTAAAGATGAAGAAATTGAAGATTTTTACCAAGTTATGCAGTCTGAAATTGATCAAACATGCAATCAGGATGCATTGATAATTACTGGTGATTGGAATGCGAAAGTTGGAAACAAAGAAGAAGGATCAGTAGTTAGAAAACATGGTCTTGGTGATAGAAACGATGCCAGAGATCACACACACACACATGATAAAATTTTGCAAGACCAACGACTTCTTCATTGAAAATACCTTTTTCACCGACATAAACGTGACTGTACGCATGGCCTCACCAGACGAAATACACAGGAATCAAATCGACTACATCTGTGGAAAGAGACAATGGAAAAACTCAATATCATCAGTGAGAATAAGGTCAGGGGCCAAATGCGGAACAAACCATCAATTGCTCACATGCAAGTTCAAGTTGAAAATGAAGAAAAGTAGAACAAGTCAACAAGAGCCAAAGTAAGACCTTGAGTATATCCCTCCTGAATTTAGAGACCATAGAATAGATTTGACTTGTTGAATACTAATGACCAAAGACCAGAGGAGTTGTAGAGTGACATCAAGAACATCATACATGAAGAAAGCAAGAGGTCTTTAAAAAGACAGGAAAGAAAAAAAAGACCAAAATGGATGTCAGAAGAGATTCAAACTTGCTCTTGAAGGTCAAGTAGCTAAAGCAAATCGAAGAAATGATGAAGTCAAAGAGCTGAACAGAGGATATCAATGGGCAGCTCGAGAAGACAAAATAAAGTATTATCATGAAATGTGAAAAGACCTGGAGATAGAAAACCAAAAGAGAAGAACACGCTTGGCATTTCCCAAGCTGAAAGAACTGAAGAAAAAATTCAAGCCTCAAATTGCAATAGTGAAGGATTCTACAGGGATAATACTGAATGAGGCAGGAAGCATCAAAAGAAGATGGAAGGAATATACAGAGTCACCACACCAAAAAGAACTGACTGACGTTCAACCACTTCAGGAGGTAGTATATGATCTGGAACTGATGGTACTGAAGGACGAGTTCCAAGCTGCACTGATAGCATTTGGGAAAAACAAGGCTCCAGGAATTGATGGAATACCATTTGAGATGTTTCAACAAATGGATGCAGTGCTGGAAGTACTGACTCACCTATGCCAAGAAATTTGGAAGACAGCTACCTGGCCAACCAGCTGGAAGAGATCCATATTTATGCCTATTCCCAAGAAAGGTGATCCAACCAAATGCAGAAATTATCAAACAATATCATGAATATCACAGGCAAGGATAATTTTGCTGGCAATAATTCAAAAGCAACTGCAGCAGTACACCAACAGGGAACTGCCAGAAATTCAAGCTGGATTCAGAAGAGGACGTGGAACAAGGGGTATCATTGCTGATGTCAGATGGATCCCGGCTGAAAGCAGAGAATACCAGAAAGATGCTTACCTGTGTTTTATTGACTAAGCGAAGGTATTTGACTGTGTGGATCATAACCAATTATGGGTAACACTGCAAAGAATGGGAATTCCAGAACACTTAATTGTGCTCATAAGAAACCTGTACATAGATCAAGAGGCAGTCGTTCGAACAGAGCAAGGGGATACTGCATGGTTTAAAATCAGGAAAGGTGTGCGTCAGGGTTGTATCCTTTCACCATATCTATTCGGTCTGTATGCTGAGCAATTAATCCTAGAAGCTGGACTATATGAAGAAGAATGTGGCATCAGGATTGGAGGAAGACTCATTAACAACCTGCGTTACGAAGATGATACAACCTGGCTTGCTGAAAGTGAAGAGGACTTGAAGCACTTACTGATGAAGATCAAAGACCCCATGGATTACGCCTCAACATAAAGAAAACAAAAATCCTCACAACCAGACCAATAAGCAACATCAAGATATACTGAGAAAAGATTGAAGTTGTCAAGGATTTCATTTTACTTGGATCCACAATCAACATCCATGGAAGCAGCAGTTAAGAGATCAAAGGATGAATTGCACTGGGCAAATCTGTTGCAAAAAAACTCTTTAAAGTGTTGAAAAGCAAAGATGTCACCTTGAAGACTAAGATGCACCTGACCCAAGCCATGGTGTTTTCAATCGCCTCATATGAATGCGAAAGCTGGACGATGAATAAGGAAGACTGAAGAAGAATTGATGCCTTTGAATTGTGGTGTTGGTGAAGAATATTGAATATACCATGAACTGCCAGGAGAACGAACTAATCTGTCTTGGAAGAAATACAACTAGAATGCTTCTTAGAAGCAAGGATGGAAAAACTACGTTTCACATACTTTGGACATGTTATTAGGAGGGATCACTCCCTGGAGAAGGACATCATGCTTGGTAAAGTAAAAGGTCAGCGAAAAAGAGGAAGACCCTCAATAAACTGGATTGACACAGTGGTTGTAACAACAAGCTCAAACATAAAAACAATTGTGAGGATAGTGCAGGGCTGGACAATGTTTCGTTCTGTTGTACATGAGATTGCTATGAGTCAGAACTGACTCAATGGCACCTAACAACAACATTCTTGGGCAATGAACAGTGTGGTATATATCTGTGTTTGTGCTTTAGATCAGAACACACCCGTATATTTCTTTCCTAATCCTTTTCTCTGATTGTAATATAGATTTGTGCACACAGATTTTGAACTCTCTGTTACCAACTTCAGCTACAAAACCATCCATGAAAAAGTACTAACATGGTTTTCAGATTTAACTTGGCAATCTAAACCTATGTTCTCCTCTCCGTTCTCCTGAAACACCACTAAAATTATAATAAAAGGAGAAAATGGGGCATAAATTCACAAGAACAAACCAAGTACAAGCAGTCCCCAGGTTACAAACGTCCGACTTAAGTACAACTCATAGTTATGAATAAATCCCCATAAAATCTATTGTATTAAAAATTCGAGGTAGATACAATAGTTCGTAATAACATATGGGCTCTACTTTGCAATACGCATCAAAACGTCATTATTTTTATTACTGTATTATTATTTTAAAGATGTTTTAGTGTATCTGGAAGTGTTTCTTTAATGTTTTTTATGCAGAGAAAGATACACTATGTACTATATACTAAGACAAACATTTGACTAACTGACGTTAGTTACAAACCATAACTAACTGTCCTGACTTATGTACAAATTCGACTTAAGACAGACTTAGAAACAAAACTCATTCGTAATCCGGGGACTGCCTGTAAAGTAAAAAAAAAAAAAAAAGTTGAGATTAACTTCATAGAATAAAAAACTTACTAAAAAAAAGGAAGTGTGATCAAATATATCTTTAGCTCAAGTGCAAAGATCAAATGCAAAAAGTATTCACATAGACAATATAGCACAAATGCTGACTAGTATATTGAGTTAAATAAAAATTGTGACTGGATGATATCAGGAGAAAAAGAAAGGGGCAGTGCATAAGCAGAGGAGAAGAGAAAGGTTAAACCAAGAGCAGAGTAAGGTTAAAGCCAGATTGTGCATAATAACATCAATAGGTAATCTGAATCTGATGAATCAAGAAATAGCAACATAAGAATTTTAATTAGAAATACAGAGAAAACTTACACACACACACACACACAAAAAAAAAAAAAAAACACCTAAAAGATTTTAGAATGTTTGCCTCTAAAAGGAGGGAATAGAAGTACAAAAGAGTAACTCTAGAGGCTAATTTTTATTATGTTGGTGTTGGGTGCCATCAAGTCGATTCCAACTGATAGTGACCTCATATGACAGAGCAGAACTGCTCCATAGGGTTTTCTAGGCTATAATCTTTACTGGAGCAGATCGCCAGGTCTTTCTCCCTGGAAGCGGCTGCGTTGATTTGAATCACCAGCTTTTCAATTAGCAGCCAAGTGGTTAACCATTGCACCACAGGGCTCAATTTTTTTTTTTTTTAATGATAGGCCAATGAGATTCTTTTAATTTTAAAAATATATACACACTTAAATTTTTTAAAGTTTCATGTGAATTTTGTTTAATAACGAAAGAATATTGGCAGAATTATATTCTCTTCTCTCCATCAATTATCACTTATTCCCTCTTATTTGTGTTTGCATTTCAGTCACGGTTAAACCACCACCCATGAGTAAGTTCCTTTTCTATTTCTCATATCTAATTTGGTCTCTTAGTTGTCTGAAAATCCTTTGCTCTTTCTGGCTGGTATTTCTAGTCTTAAACATTGCTTGGGGGCACCGAGCTTCTGTTAAGGGTAATGAAAAAATCTGGTGATGGATAATGGTAATGGCTGCACAATAAGATGAACATAATTAATGTCATTGAATTGTACGTATAAAAAAATGTAGAAATGGCAATTTTTTTTGTTTTATATATATATATATATATATATATATATATATATATATATATATATACTCACCACAGTAAAAAAAATTTTAAAAGAGAGCCATTTGTAAGTGATGGGGAAAACAATGACTCTGGAAAAGAATCCTTTAGAAGAATAATCACTCAAGCAAACTACACTTAGGCTTTCATCTATGTCTGTATTTTAGATAAGACCTCAGAATCCATTACTGAGCCCCTGTTTTCTATTTCTCATCTCTAATCTAATCTCTTAATAGCATAGAAGGCTTTTCCTCATTCTTGCTTCTACTAATTCCAATTGTAAAACCACCCATGAGAAAGGTATCAGTGGGGGCTTTAGGGATATTTAGCTGTTTGAGTACACTCATTCCATCAACACATCTAGATAACACAAACAGTAAAAGGGAAGGAACTAAAAAGGAATGAACACAAAAGGACAAACTAAGCAACCTATTTTAAAAAAGAAACAAAAGATTAAGTCCAGGCAATACAAAAAGTTGTCAATTAAACACAACATAACCATAGCATAGTATATGCCTTAGGCATATTGTGACAACATAATCATTGGATGTATTAATTTAACCAAACATTGTGACCAAATTATATTGGGAGAATGAGATGAGGAAATATGCACCATGAGAGGGGGATAATAAGAGAAATAAAGCCTGGTAAGTCAAAAATTAACTTTTTTTATAAATCTTTGTAAATCAAGAAATAGCACTATAAATGTTATTTAGAAAAAAATGGATGTAAAAACCCAAGGGAAAAAAAAAACAGCAAAAGAGTGTCAAAAGTGGTTTCTTTCAAAGAAAGAAAATAGGAGTAAAGAAGATGAGGGTATTGTTGGGGTTTTTGTTTGTTTGCTTTGTTTTTCTTATAAGTTTATGAAGTGGTTTAAATTTTTAAAGGATATATATGTATTATTTTCCTACAAGTAAATTTTAAATTTAAAAACTCACGTGAACCTTTAATCTATTGCATTCTTAAAAGGATTTAGGGAAAATGTAGTCTTAGACTAAAACACCTGTATCTTTACCTATTGGATTTCAGCAAAAGCAATAGAACCCAAATAAGTTCCTTTCCACATATATTTTGATCTTCTATAGCATCTGGGGCTTTCATTTCCAACCCTAAAAAGGCTTTGTATTCACTTTTCTCTCCCCATTTCTCAGCTTTCTGCTAGATTATTAATATTTTCTTTAACATATAATCATTTCTTACTTATAAAAATAGTATGGAATAATAATGGTCCAGAAAAGGGCTTCCAGAGACTGTCAATATGAACCAATACTTACCATCAGGAAAAAAAAAAATGAGTGTAATAAAAATAATACTGAGGAGTGCCTTAGGGATATAAAATAAACTACTCAGCAGATGGAAAAAAGAGAAAGGATGTAATGACCTCCATCCACTTACCTTTCCCAAATTTCTTCCAAGCTAAGGACAATGGCACCTCACAATGAGGTGGTTCAGAATCACAGGGGATGTCAATCTCTTACAATCACTTACTATGTCACAGTCACTGACAATATCATAATCATTCATTGAGAGGAAACATGCTGAAAATGTCCCTTTTTTTATGTTTCTCATGGAGGAATATTGTAAAAGTAGTTATTAATCCAGAGAATGTAACACTAATCTCTTTTGAGGCTAATTAATGTGCATTTTCTTTTCTCTTTTAGAAACCTGTTCAACTTATAGCAGTAAGTCACTCATTTCTTTCTCAATTCTGGTGTATTTCAGTCTTTTAAAACAAATGAGAACCATTCCATACACTAATTATTTTCTATCCTGATTCTGAATGACCTGAGACACATGGTTCTCTAGTTCCTTAGGTTTCATATTACTTAAAATCTTCTCGGTTCGTTGAAGAATATTTGGAAGGCAAATTTCCAATGACTGACCAAAAGAAGCAAGAGAGATGTCTCTGAAGATTGACTGTAATGAGTTATAAATTGAAACGGAAACACCTTCCAAAATAATGAGGAAAAAAATAAGATGGAAACAGATTTTAAAATAAGAGAAGAAAAAGAATGAGATAAGAAACTGGGGGCAGCAAATTTTAGAGTAATGCAGGTCTTAACAGTCTGAAAGCTGAAAGACAGGAGAGAGACGGCAACATCTTTCCTAGGAGGGGCTTCAATGCCACAGAATCTGTGGTGAAGGATCTGGTGGTTGTATGCAAAGAATCTAATTGACGCATATTACTTTCACCATGTATTAGATGAAAGAGATTGACAAATGTGTTTTATTTTAGAAATATCTGTAATAACACCCAATAATTTCCTTTTTTCTACTGGTTTACAGTAGAATGCTTTGAACATTGTATGAAGGACAACATTGTCACTTACACAAAAAATTTAGACCACAAGTTTATGCTCTCTCCTGACAGGTTATTGTTACATTAACCAAAAACTAAACCCATTGTTTTCAAGTCAATTCCCACTGAGAGTGACCCTATAGCGAAGAGTAGAATTGCCCCATAGGTTTCCAAGGTGCGGCTGGTGGATTCGAACTGCCAACCTTTTGATTAGCAGCCAGACTCTTGACTACTGTGCCACCAGAAAGTAAAATCAGCTCAGATAGACGTGAAGAATAGCATGAATGGGAAAATGCCGTGATAAAGCTGAAAATAATTCCTAAGCAACAAAAATTCACTTTTCACATGTTTCTGTACCTAATTAGAGAAATAAGAAAGGGGAGGTGGAAAATAAAAAGAAAGCAGTGCAGCAACAACAACCAATGTGTGTGTGTGTGTGTGTGTGTGTGTGTGTGTGTGTGTGTGCGTGTGGTTACATATGTATGTATAGATGTGTATATATATATGTGTGTGTATGTGTGCATATATACATGTATCTATATGTATATATTGAGCCCTGGTGGCACAGTGGTTATGAGCTATGGCAAGCTACAGCTGCTAACCAAAAGATCAGCAGTTTGAATCCACTAGCTGTTCCTTGGAAACCCTATGGGGTGGTTGTACTCTGTCCTATAGGGTCACTATGAGTCAGAATCAACTCAACAGCAAAGGGTTATATGTATATATGTGTGTGTGCATGAATATATATTCATATATATAATAAAGCACACAGTGGGCACAGTTATGGGTACTTCTTAGACATAACCAAATACCTCACGAGATTGGTTTTCTGGATATGAAGGCATAGGACCACAGTCTTATGGGAAAACTTGGTAAATAGGCACAATATAGTTCATAAAGTTTATGCTTTGCATCCTACTTTGGTGAGTAGTGTCTGGGGCCCTAAAAGCTTGCAAGTGGCCAACTAAGATACAACTATCTGTACCTTCTAGTCCAGAGTAAAGAGAAGGAAGGAAACCAAAGACTCAGAGAAGAAACTAGCCTACAGGACTAACAGTGTACAAAAACCATGGCCTCCTCTACCCTGAGACCAGAACTAGATGGTGGCTGACTACCACTAACAACCATTCTGATCAGGGCCACAACAGATGGATACTGCCAGAAGAGGAGAAAAATGTGGGACAGAACTTAAATTCTTAAAAAGTCCAGACTTACTGGACAGGTTGAGAATAGAGGATTCCCCAAGACTATCACCCTGAGATACACCATAAACCTTGAAACAAAACTACCCCCTGAGGTCACCTTTTAGCTAAATAACGGATTGACTCATAAAATAAAGAATATTGCCAGTGAGTACTCTGCATCTTTAAAAAAATCATCTATATAAAATCAAATAGTCAACAATTACTCTAAAGTAAGGGGACAGGGAAACCAGATTACTGGAAATGACACATTGTGAAAAATGTAACCAATGTCACTGAACAATTTGTCTAGTAATTGTTCAATGGAAACCTAACTTGCTGTGTAAACTTTCACCATAAAAACAATAAAATAGTATCAAAAAAAAGCTACGATGATAGAAAAATAGTGGGAAGTAGGAATGTGTTAAATGCCCAATATTTAGTTCAATGTAAATATTGGGCCGAGTGATAAAATGAAAAATTCTAAGAAGCGACACCCACCACAGCACCTTTGAAGGTCTACCAAACTGAATGGTCAGAGACACTAAAGAACTAGAGCTATTCTTGCATAAAGTCCAGAGTTGCTGCACTCACAGTACATTTTATCATAACAAAGTAACTTAGCGGATGAGATGCTTCCTAAAGAGCACAGGTTTCCTGTGCAAAGATTGGGTAAAATCTGGGTAACTGGTCCAGAAAACCTAACCTCATTCATTTCTTTGGCTTACTTTTAGGTTTAACTTCAACATCTTTCGGTAAGTTTTTTATTCTCATATCTGGTGTTCTCTCAGCCTTCTGGGGAACTTTTTTTGCATTTTCTATTTTCACTTCTAAATAGATTCAAATTTAGACTCAGGTATGTTCACCTCTTTTAATTTTATATAACTAGAATCTCCTTAGATTACTTATGAATGTTCAGCAAGTGAAGAACCCATTAATAAAAGGAATGGAGAGTAAATCAGGAAGGGCCAAAACAAAATTCAGGACCACTGTTAACTCAAGCAAGAAGTGGAGGGATGCAATGGGGAAGAAAAAGATGCCATCAGGAAGGGCACACATCTAGGGGACACCTGGATACTGAGTACATGGATACTATTAACTCTTTAAAGTATATGCAAATATATCTAAGCTCTTAGATATGCATGAGATATTTCATAATAAAATGTTTTTCTTAATTCAAGAGATAGAGGAAAAGTAAATTAGTAATCTCATTAAGATGGTTATAGTAGCTTATTGGCCAAAATATTAATAAAGGATGAGTACGTATCTGAAGGGCAGTGAAAAAGGAGAGAAAAATAGAGGAGGAAGGTCGAGAGCAAGAATAAGAACAACAGGAAGTAAAAGTACATAAAAATGTAGTAACATTCGAATAAAAGCAGGTGAACAAAAGTGGCGTCCTTAAGAAGAGAGGGGTAGAGGTAGCAAAGGATAGAAGATAATATGAATTGAGCACCTAATAAGAAAAGGGAACTTTGCATATAGAACTCACTATAATTCTATCATTTGCCCTATTTCTGAGGCAAGAAAACAGACATATTGAGGTTAAATAACGTATTCGAATCCCTACAGCTATTAAGCAAAACCAGGATTGAAATCAGATCAAAGTGAATTTAAAATTTACACACTTCTTTAATGTTTCACCTTCATCTACAGGCCCCAGTCCCATTCCCTTTGCAATTAATTAACTCTGCAATTAATCTCTGTCCTTAAGTATTCTTTCATCCTTAAATAACTTGTAGCATTCCTTTCTGTGTGTGTGCTGAATTTTCACCAAGTCTTACTCTTTCTCTTTTGTATATTCTGTATGTACATCCCATATATTGCTTTTAAATTCTGTAAAATATTCCAGAGAATGCATCACCACATTTCCATTCTCCTGGTGGTGGATAGGAAACTCTGGTGGTGTAGTGCTAGCCAAAAGGCTGGCAGTTTGAATCCACCAGGTGCTCCTTGGAAACTCTATGGGGCCGTTCTACTCTGTCCTATAGAGTCAATATGAGTTGGAATTGACTCAACGGCAATGGTTTTTTTTTGTTTTTGTTTTTTTTTCTGGTTTGGTGGTGGACACACAGTGGCCTCCAAAGCCCTAAAGTCACAAACATACCATAATGGACAACCTGTTACGTGTTTCCTGTGGGACTGAGTTAGAATTCCTTGAGATATGTATTTAGCAGATAGAGTTCTAGTCATACAACATATGTCAGATAATTTCCACAATTGCTGTACAACTTACATTCAGTTCAGTTCAATTCAACCAATGTTCTTAACAACATCTTGAATCACGCCGCTTACAAATTTTGCCACTGAGATGGAGAAGGGTGTATTAATGTTGCTTTAATTTGCATTTCTCTGACCCCAATGAGTTTTAGCACCTCATCACATACTTGTTAACTATTCAGATTTCCTTTTTGGGAGCTTATTTTCATATCAGTTGCCACGTTTCTACTGGATTTTCTCTCTTTTTCTTACTCATTTTCAGGCGCCACTCATACATCCCAATTATTGTCTCTTCTCCCAGTTTATCGTGTATCTCTAAACTTTTTCTATTGTATGCTTCATTGAACAGAAATCCTAAGTTTTTCACATTATGGAGGTTTAAGTTTTTACTCAACCTCAACCTTTTGAAGATATTCTACTACAATTTCATTCATTACTTTTATAGTTTCACTTTCAGTTCTTTACCACATTTATCAATGTCCTTCACATTGTACCATGCCTTACCCCCGCCCCCATCCCTCAGTTAAAGAAGCATGTTTCCATTACAACCCGGATGAATTCCATAAGGGAAGAGCTCATCAGTTCCCAAAATGTATCAGCCCTTTAGGAGGGGAAAATGAGAGAAAATGGAATGGGGAGTGGTACTTCCTCCTCTGTGTTCCTATGGCACTCTGTCCATACTCTTATTAGAGTATTTACCACGCTGTTGTAATAAATTATTAATACGGCTGGCTCCTTCAGTAGATTATTGAATTCTTCAAGGGTCAATGCAGTATTTCGTCTGTCGTCAGCACTTAATATAGTGTCTGGAACGTGTAAATGCTCAGTACACTTCTGTGGAGTAAATGGAAGCAGATTATGTCTTCTAAAAAATTTGGAAAGAGGTTGAATTACATAAAGACTCTAGAGTATAACCATGCTGGATTCCAGATCTAGGTCTGCCATTAAAGAAAATTTTCTAAAAATGAGAATATGATATTACCCACCCAAAAAGTCAATGAAACTCAGACCTAATGAGATGATGGTGCCAAATCAGCCAAGGGGTAGTTTTTCAAAGCAAGGATCTGGAGACTGAATACTTGGGGGCATATCTTGGCTCCACTAATTATTAGCTGTGTGACGTTGGGTAATCTTGTGCCCAGAATCTTCCTTATAGGGTTGCTGAATAATATCAAACATATAAAGCTCTTAGACAAGTGCTTGGTATATTGTAATTTATCAATATAAGTGATGTAATATTGTTTAGTACTCCAAGATAATTTAAGCTTAGACAAAGTTTTTATCAAGCACTTTAGCAAGCCACATCACACTCACTTGCTTATATTTTATTTTAGGAAGATATTCAGCAAACAGAGGTAAGTTTTGCATTCTTTAACTAACGCCCTTTACCTTTTAGATGAATAAGGAGCTTTTACAAACTCAATTTAAATAAGTCCAACTTTACAAATATAAGAGCTTTTATCTCTTCTTCAACCTTCTATTTCAGGATCTTGTTTCTTAGTATAAAGTTTTTTTTTGTTTTATTCATTTTGTTTCTGTTAAGAATATGCATAGTAAAACAAACTAATTCAACAGTTTCTACATGTACAATTCAGAATATTGACTACATTCTTCAAGTTGTGCAACCATTCTCACCCTCCTTTTCTGAGTTGTTCCTCCCCCATTAACATAATCTCACTGTGCACTAAGGTTCCTTACTAATCTTCTGAGTTGCTGTTGTCAGTTTGATCCCATATAGATAGATCTTAAAAGAGCATAATGCTCAAGGCAGACATTCTTTACTAGTTAAGCTAAACTATTTTCTGGTGTTAAGAAGACTTCAGGGGATCTTAGTATAAAATGTTAATTACAGTGATGAATGAAAAAGAATAAATATAATCTAGCTGTAAGGGTACGTGTCTTTGCCCATCCTCACCCCCACCTCCCGGGCCATATGGAAGGTTTGGAGTGCTAACTTCACCAGGGAGAAGCATGGTAGGAAGACACTCAATCTTCTAATAGTCATATCACACTAATTTATTAATTTGTGTTTGTTTTTTAGAAGCTATAGAGAGTATCATCAGTAAGTTCCATTCTTATTCCTCAATTTGAATGGTTTCTGAATACCAAAGTACACAAAGCTCTTTTGCTAAGTCTGGCTGATAGCATATCAAGCTTTGTAAATCTTGATATTCTCATATCTCATTCCACTTTATTTCCAATTAGTCAGCATTACAGATTACTGATAGTCTGAGGAAAATTTAATTGTGCTGATTAACTAAAAGAGAACAAATAACGGAAAACATAAAAACCTTTCTTAAAAACGTACACTGGACTAGCAGTTTTGGAGTCTAGTTTTAGAGAAAAGAAACAAGAATAATGGAAAAGAGCACAACATTCTACTATGTTGTCTAAATACTTTCAACCTCTCTGCACTGGATGAGAAGCAGAAAGTATATTAAAGCCTTCATCAACACAGATCCACCAAACAGAAAGCACAATGAAAGCTACAGAGTGGGTAAATCAAGTGACAGGAAGTTTTCATCTCTTTTTAATTATCTTTTTAAACATAATAATATGCAATACTTTTAAATTCTTTAAATTTCTCTTTTGTGAGGCACAAAGTGCATGACTGACAATTTTGTTTTAATCCAGGAAACCTACAGTAATTCCTCTATTTGATATTTTCTCATGTCCTAAATATACCTCGTTATTTCTTTCCTTATTAGCCTTGGTTCTTAAAACCAAAATTTTCTCATGTCCTAAACATACCTCATTACTTCTTTCCTTATTTGTCTTGGTCATCATTAGCAAGTTACCTTCTACAGTCCATTGGTTTTGAATTATTTTTTCCCCTATTTCTGTTTCCAGCTCCTACCAGGAAAATCATTAATGCTTATTCTTTAATTCCATGATACAAATAAGACATTAGAGGATCTTGAAGAAGAATTAAATTACACAGATTAATAGATGGTATAAATTAAGAGAAATACTGTCCTCCTAATAGTTTAATACTTCATGAAAAAATATAAAGCTGAATCAGAAACACACATAGATAAATACTTCTGAGTGATAGCCATAAATTAGTCATAAGAGCAAGCATGACAAAAAATATCCTATCAACTAAAATAGAAGGAATTTCCAAAACAATAAAATGTAGCTGGAATAGAAGGCAGAGCAAAATGAGAGAATATGAAAAGATAAAACTGAGTAAAAAATAAAAGTAGCCAAGCTTAAGTAAGCTTTTGCCACTGAAATATGTCAAAGTGTAAGAAGACTGAAAAAAAATTTTAATGCATATAAATGAATTTTATACCTCTCAGCTCTATTTAAGGATAGGTTGCATGGCTAAGGGGAAATAGTAAGCTTTCACATAGGTCAGAAGCACAGACTTCTCTTTTGATACAGATGTTACAGAGGAGATACAACAGTTGAGTTCCCCAAGAACATCTCCAATTCTTTAACTGCATGTCTAGTACCCAGCAACAAGGATTCCTTTACCTGAGACAAACAGCTTCAAAGTAAATTATGCAATTTTTTTTTTTTTTTAGTTTAGTTAGTTTTAGTTTAGCTTTGTAAGTATCGTTTTTCAAGACCACCTTGGAAAAGAATATTGATAGAGATTATGATGGATACATAAAGAGCAACTGAAAATATACTTTTGTGTTTGTATTTCAGAAAAAAATGTGCCACCGACTGGTAAGTTACTTCACTGTTTGGTAACTATAAAGCAAACTGATCTATTACATATGTGCTAAAGAATTTTATTCACTCTAGTGATTTGCATCTACAACTGCCAAAAACTATTCATTTTAATAAGTTATTGAAAGTGTCTTTGAAATTTAACCCCATTGATTTACAGGAAGAATATATTGTGAATAGCAATGTCAACTCATTTGACAATAACAAATTATAATGATTGTACTGAGAAGGACCTTACACCAAAATATTTAGGGAAAGAAGGTGCAATCAGGATCCAGGCAGAGGTTAAGGGAAATAATTTTTTCAAAAAATAAAGCAAATTATGAGAACAACAAATACATCTTATGCACAATACCTATAATGTTGTAGAAAGATGAAACAACAAATGAGGGAGGAAACAAAAGGATAGCTAAACTTACGATATTCTGGATTAACAGGTAATAATTTAAACAACAATATAGAGAAGAAAATTAAGAGAAACAGTCATGATGATGGTGGTGGTGATTGTAGTAGGAAGAGACTAGGAGGAGAAAGTGGAGGAGGAGGAGGAGTAGCAAAAGAAGAACCGGTAGGGAAGAAAATTTAAAAAGCAAAGTTTAAAGAAAATAAACTGACAATATAATTTCCCAGTGAAAGAACTACTTCTCTGGACTTCATTTCAACTAAGAAGAGGTGCACCAATAAGTCAAAATGATGAGTACTTGAGGAAAAGATCATACAAGTTTAGATTTTTTTAAACAAGAGGAAAGAGAAAGAAGAAATATCATCATACATGTCTACCATTTAGGAAAGCAGACTTCAAAAGGTTCAAATAAAAAACTTAGAGTACTTCGTTACAACTACCATAAACCAATTCCTCTGTAACTGTGATCCTGAAGTCCTAGGAAAATAAAACTTAACAAAACTAATAGAGAAAAAAATTAATAAATTTAATCTGTAATCAAAAATCTTTCTCTACACCCAGATGACTTCCCTAGTGAGTTCTACCAAATACTGAAAAATAATATTTTTAGCTTACACAATCTTTTCTACAAAATAGGAAAAGAAGGCACACACCCAAACTCATTTTATGAAGCTAGCTAAACCTTGGTAATAAAATCCAAAAAGGACAAAATAAGTAAGGAATTTTGTGAGAACTCAGAAATAGACCTCTACATAGATTTTCACTGTTGATTTACCACAAAACTGGTACTGCAGCGCAGGGGAGAAAGAATGATCTTTTTCACTAATGCAAAAAACAAAAAGAAAGTGTACCCTGTTTCACAACATACTCAAATTTCAATTTACCTAAATGTGAAAGGCAAAAAGAATAGTTGCTAGAAAATAATAAAGAAATGTATCATCATGAACTTGGGGTACAGACAGATTTCTTTAAAAAGACCCAAACCCACTAACCATCAGGAAATCATGTGATAAATGTGGGGGAAAAAATCATAATGAAAAACTTTTGTTTAACAAAAGTCACCATTAAGAGTGTGAAAAGGCAAGTACTCAGTGGGAAAGTATATTTAAAGCACTCATTAAACACCTTCTCGCCCCAAAAAAAAACTGGCATCAGAACATATGAATTAGAGAAAGACAGACAACCCAGTAGAAACAATGGGCAAAATGCTTGAACAGGCACTTCAAAAAAAAAAAAGGCCAATTATGTAAGAAGTTAACATTAGAGGAAGCTGGGTAAAGTGCATACAGGAGCTTTCTATACTATCTTTGAAACTCTTAAGTATATCTAAAATTATTTCAAAGTAATAAGTTTAAGAAAAAGTTTCCAACAAGAAAATAAAATAACACTGAGATATCTCTTTAGAGCTACTTACTTGACAAAACTTAGAAAACTGGTGGTGGGAGGGACCTTAGAAAACTGGACAATGCCCACAGTTGTCAGGGATATGAAAAACTGAAATATTTATGCTTTATTGATAGGAGTCTTAATTGGTGTAGACCAACAGTGTACTGGTAAATTATTAACAATTAGTGTTCCAGGAAAAAAATACATATATATATATATATAGATACAGATATAGATATATACATATACACAATTTACAAATAATAAGCAATACTTTGTATTGTAAAAAATGTCAACAAATATATAAAAACGTGCTCAACCTCATCAATAATCAAGAAAATGGCAATTCAAAATTATAATAAAATACCAATATAATAAACTCACCAGATTGGCAAAAAATTTAAAGCATTAACAATTGTTAGCAAGGACGAGGAGCAATAGGAACTCTCATACACTGCTAGTGGGGATGTAAACTAGTATAACAACTTCGGAGAACATTGTCATTATCTAGTAAATTGAAGATACAGAGAAATATATGCATATGTGCAAGAGTACACATGTATAAGAATGTTCATAGCAGTATTAGTCATAATAGCAAAAAATTAAAAACAACCCAACTGTCAACAATCCAAATAAAATGAATAAATACTGTGGTATAATCAAACAAAAAAAAAATACTCACGACAACGTAAAACAGTATGAATGAACCATAAAAACAATGTTGAGCATAGGCAACATAACAAAAGAATGTATTGAGTGTGACTCAACTTACATAAATTCAAAAACAATCAAAACTAAGCTATATTGATTAGAGATTTTACTTAAGTGATAACATTATAAAGTAAAGCAAGAATATAATTTAAAATAACAACAACAGGAAAACACTTACCTCCAGGCAAAGGAAGGGAGTTGTAGTGGAGAAGATACATGGTGGTGGAAGGAGGGGTGCTGGCAATAATATTTCTTAAACTGGAAAATATTCATATAGAGTTCACTTTTTACTTGTTAATCTATGCATTTATGTTTTATGCATTTTGGGGGATATGTGTTTTATTTTCCAAGTAAAATGTTAAAGAAAAAAATACTTCCTTCTGAACTGCCCTCATGGGGAAAAAAAAATTTTTTTTTTTTTTTTGCTCACCTTGCTGTACAAGCTAAGAAGAAAAGGAAATGAGGGAGACTGTGTCCTTCTACCATTGTTGAAAATCTACACTAAATGGAAGGAAACACCACTGTACTTCCCAAAGGATTCTATTTATGACACTCTTGTCCCCGATCTGTAAGCTCTGTGAGAACACAGAAAATGTTGGTCTTGTTTATTGCTTACAATGGTGTCTAGGAGATACTGAATAAATATTCACTACATAAATGAACTAAGAATGGATGGCTGGATGGATGGATGGATGAGAAGATGATCACTATAAACTGTTTAGCATGTTGTAGACAAATCTAAAATGTTTCTGTTTCTATTTTAGAGTGAAAGACATTATAATTCATTGGTTCCTTGGTTATATCATATCTATGACATTGCCAAATCTTCCTAATACCTGAAGGCTGTCATATCAAGATTTGAAAATCTTGATGCTCATTTTTCTTCCATCCCCCGAATTACTTAAATTTTTTTATACCAATGATAATTTTTAACAAAAAAAACAATATAGAGTAACATTACCCTGGTAAAAGTTATTGAAAATTTTTATTTCAATAGCAAACAAGACTTTCCATCCTGAAAAAAATGTATTCAAGGTTGAAAATTAGCATGGAAAAATGACATATTAGGGATTGTAAAGATACAGAGGGGAAGAAAGAGAATTCAAAAAAAACAAATGGAATGAAGATAAAAGAATGGAATTTGAGAATCCTGCCTGTCCTAGAAAAGTTTTCCCTATTAGCAAATGTAGAACAAACGAAGGGACAAAATAAGCTCCTTTTACCTACTCCTCCCAAATATCCTTGAAGTTGAGGAGCCATCAAATTGAGGTTCCTGAGAATCACATTTGATACTCCTATCAAATGTCACTATAACTGATTAAAAGAAACTGGTATGTCATGAATGTCCCTTAGTATGTTCCTCCTAGAATAATATTAGAAAAAACTGTTCTTAATCCAGAGAACTCAATACTAATCTATTGCATGTATGTGTGTGTTTTCTTTTTCAGAAAAAGTTCCAGAATTTAAAAGTAAGGCCTTTTTCTATTTTTGATTTCTGATATAATTCAATCTCTGATAAAGTCCCGGGTTATGACTCTACATGACCAACGTCTCAGATTTCATATTACATAGAATTCTCTCAGTTTATTAATGAATTTCCAGAAAGTGAAATTTCCAATTATTTAACAGAAAGCAAGCAAAGGATACATGTCTCCAGAGGTTATTTTTAATAGATGTTTCAATGCCTTTAAACAGCCTGAAAGAAAAAAGTGATAGATGACCTCTTTCTCAGCCTTCCAAAAGACTGCCTTAACAAGGGCTGCAATGTCATAGAATTCGTCATGAGGAACTTGGTGGCTCTAGGGCCTAATGGAGCCCTGGTGTTGCAGTTGTTAAGAGCTACAGCTGCTAACCAAAAGGTTGGCAGTTCAAATCCACTAACCACTCCTTGGAAACGCTATAGGGCAGTTCCACTCTGTCCTATAGGGTCACTATGAGTCATAATCGACTAGACAGCAATGAGTTTTGATGAGTTTTGACGGCCTGATGATCTAAGAAAAAGGATTATCAAAAGGAACTTACAGTCACCAAATGTCAGATGCAAAATATTAAAACATATGCATTTTTATTTTAAAAATAACTGAGGTTACTCTATACAATTCTCTTTTCAATTGATTTATTATAAAATGCTTTGGTCTTGAACACTGTAGAGACTCAATACTGTCATTTGTGCAAAGGATTAGAGCCACATCCTCCCCGCTTACTGGATTAATGATGCAAGTTTAAAAAGTATATATGACTCTGATGGACAGAAAGAAATACAGAGGAAGAACTGCCCCAGAAATGCTGAAAATACATTGTAAACAATCAAAACTATTTAGTGACAGAAATTAGAAAGAGGATGTAGCTAAGAAAAAGACAAAGTAAAAAATGACCAGAATAATAGTAAGAAGAATGGACATGATAAACATATTTCAGTAAGTCTCCTGAAGGGAGATCAGAGCTCAGAGATTAAAAGTGGAAAACTGGAATGGACTATCTCAATACCTCTGAAAGTTTTCAGTGTATGTGTGAAAATATATACAACAAAACATACACTGATTCATAAATTTCTACATATAAAATTTAATTACATTGGTTACATTGTTCAAGTTGTGCCACCTTTCTCAACATCCTTTTCCAAATTATCTCACCATCATTAATATAAACTCACTGCCCCCTTAGCTTCTCATCTAATCTTTTGAGTTGCTATTGTCAAGTAGATAACATATAGATAATTCTTTAAAAGAGCATGATACTCAAGACAAGCAATATTTGTCTATTGTTTGGTTTAAAGATGCCTTCTGGGGATAGTTTTGGTCTAAGGTTTAAAGATTTCCTCAGGGCAATAGTTTAGGGGGTCATCCAGCCTCAATGGCTCCAGAAAGTATGGATTCCATGAGATTTTGAAATTCTGCTCCACATTTTCCTCCTTTTGGACAGAATTCTTCTATAGACTCTTTGATCAAAACGTTCAGTAGTGCTGAGCACAAGACGGTGGCTCTGTTAGAAACGCCATAATATTCCCCTCCAACAAAGACTCGAGAAACCAAGTGAAACAGATACAGATGTCAACCTTGGAACCCTAAGCAATCAAATGGAAGGCTGAAGAATTAAACTGAGCACCGAATAGGAGAAACTGAACGAAAAATGTGGATGAGGAGATTTACAGATTGTCAATGCCCCACCAGCAGCCCAGGACAGCATGGCCACTTTGAGACAAAGCAAGCAGTGTTCCTGGCTAAGAAGAACAGGAAAGCAATTCCACAGAATTCACAACATGAGACAGATACTGTGTAAATAAACCTGGAATGGAACGAGGTGAGCAGGACTCAAGCCAGATCTAAAGACAGAAAGTACAGGAAGGCAGGAGAGAGCTCCAGTGATCCTGGAAACCACAGTGCAGGGAGGAAGCCAGGAACCAGGGACAGGAATACTCACCAGTGGCAGTGCCTGACCATTTGGACAGGAAATGCCCACTAGATATTAAAACTATAGATTAACAACTAGAGATTCCTCCACCCAGTCAGCATCCGTGCAGCTCCCCCTACCTCACATTTAATCAGCCAAGCCCTGATCACCTGGTGCAGGCTACTAGCAGTGCTCCCTCCACCTGGCAACCAGCAGTGCACACTCCACGCTACTCTACCAGGGACAGGTGGCACACTTCCCACACCTCATGCCTGGCGACCAGCAGTGTACTCCTATGTCTCCTGCTTAGCTACTGGCAGCACACTTCCCCCCTGCCCCTCAAATGAACAGCAGCACACTCCCCACAGCGCATGCCTGGTAACCAGCAGGCATGCTCACCATGACCATCACGCCCACTATGCCCACTGCCCAGTGGCTGGTAGGAGCACTCCTCATGCCCCCTGCCTGGTGACTAGCCCAACAGGTACATCCTCTTACCAGCAACCGCCCAGTTAATCACAACAGGCGCCACCCACATCCCTGTCCAACAGTGAGCAGGCAATCCCTGTGCCCTCACCCAAAACCACCCAGCTGTGAGGTTGCCCAGCACACATTGAGACAGTTCTTGCAGGTCGACTACACATGCACTAAGACCCCTTGATCTCCCCAACCTACTGAGACACCAATTCATGCATACACAGAGGGCATATCCTGTCCATTTGAGTAGCACTGCCTCCCTGTGGCTACAAAGATGACCTTCCCTGCTCTCCAGAGGATGCCCTAACTGCTAGCACCAACCTGAATGGTCTACGTGGTGCCACAAGAGCTTTGGAGGAACCTAACCACTCCACATTTGCCTCTTCACATGAGGGAAAGCACCTACTCTTGCACCTCCACTCAGTTCTATAAGGGAAGACATATGTACCTAACAACAGATTACTCACATGTAGGTGTTACCCACCATACCCACTAAAAGACCAAACCAAACCCGTTGCTGTTGAGTCAATTCCGATTCACAGGGAACCATACCCACTACAAGCTACAACACTAAACCCATATATAGACCAGTACCACAAAACAACAACCAAAGAAGAAATACATTCTAAAGAGAAAGAGAAGAAACAAAGCTCTTGCCATATCAAACAAAACAAAAAGATTACGACAAAACAAACATACAATCAATAAAGAAATACATAAATAAAATGGCACATTATGCCTCAGAGACAGCAGAAAATAACAAATCATATGAAGAAACAGGACAAGATGGGTCAAGCAAGTGAGAAAAATACAGGGATGGAAAACCTTCCTGAGGAAGAACTGATAATAGAACTACCTGACAAGGAATTCGAAAGACTTATACTTATGCTCCTAAAAGAGATCAAGGAAAACACAGAAAAAAAAGCCAAGAAGAATTCAGAAGAGCAATACAAGAACAAGACGACAAACTCAACTGTCAAATAGAAACCACACAAAAACAACAATCAGAAATTCAGAAGCATAAAAATGAAATATCAGAAATAGACAACTCAATTAAATGACACAGAACTAGAATTGAATCAATGGAAAAAAGAATCAGTGAAATAGAAGGCAAATCCCTTGATGCTAATTTGAGTAACAATCAGAAAAAAGACTGAAGAAAAATGAAGAAAGCCTAAAGGTTATGTGGGACACCATCAAAAGGAATAATTTACACAGACTAGGAATTCCAGAAGGGGAAGAGAGAAAAAAGAGTGCAGAGAGAATTTTTAAAGATATATTGGCAGAAATTTTCACAAATATCATGAAAGATGAGATTTCTATCCAATAAACTAAAAAAAAATAAAATAAAATAAAAACTTATACAGGATAGACCCCAAAGAAATTCACCAAGACATAACATAATCAAAGCAGCTCATTAAAAGCAAAAAATCACTTACAAAGGGGAATTAGTAAGACTAAGCACTGATTTCTCGTGAGAAACCATGCAAGCAAGAAGACAATGGCATCACATATACAAAGCCCTGAAAGAACAGAATTGCCAACCAAGAATCATATATCCAGCAAAACTGTTTCAAAAACTAAAGCAAAATTAGGACAGTCCCAGATAAACAGAAATTAACGGAATTTATAACCACCAGAGCATCCTTACAAGAAATATTAAAGGGAGTCCTTCAGACAGAGAACCAACAACATCAGACAAGAACCTGAGAGAAAGACACATGACAGCACCACCCAGATACCAAGCCAGGTGAAGACTTCACAAAAGTAAAATAAAGCTGCAAAACAGATTACAGGGAACCAGAGATGTTAAGTTGTAGATGATGACAACTTCAAAACAAAAGGGGGAATAAATGGTGTAGTTATAGAACTTTCATATGGAGACAAATTCTAGGCCATTTCAAGATGTAACAGACTGTTTTAAACATAGGAGGATAAATGTAAACTTCAGGGTAACCACAAAGAAAATCAATAAATCTACTCATCAAAATATAGAAGAAAATAAAAAGGACTCAGTAAACACCGCATCTTAGTAATCTAGTGCTGCTGTAACAGAAATACCACAAGTGGTTGGCTTTAACAAACAGAAGTTTATTCTCTCACAGTCTAATAGGCTAGAAGTCCAAATTCGGGGTGTCAGCTCCAGGGGAAGGCTTTCTCTGTCAGCTCTGGAGGAAGGTCATTGTCATCAATCTTCCCCTGGGCTAGAAGATTCTCCACCCAGGAAGCCTGGGTCCCAAGGACATGCTCTGCTCCCAGCACTGCTTTCTTGGCTGTGTGAGGTCCCTATGTCTCTCTGCTCTCTTCTCTCTTTCATATCTCAAAAAGAGTTTGGCTTAAGACACTAGCTTGTAAATCTCATCAATATAACTGCTGCTAATCCATCTCATTAACATCATAGTGATAGAATTTACCACACATTGGAAAATCACATCAGATGACAAAATGGTGGACAATTACACAACACTGGGAATCATGGCCTAACCAAGTTGATACATATTTTGGGGGGACGCAATTCAATCCATGATGCTCAAAAACAACATTAACAAATGACAGGAAAAGAAAATTGATATACAAAAAGAATTCAGCACACAAAATTAAGAGGAACAAAGAAATCATTAACACCACACAAAAAAAGGTATAACAAAATGGCAGCAGGGGATTCATACCTATTGCTAATCACACTGAATGTAAATGAATTAAATGCACCAGTTAAGACACAGAGACTTGCAGAATGGATAAAAAAAAACACAATCCATCAATATGTTGCCTACAAGAGACACATCTTAGACACAAAAAATAAATAGGTTAAAAATGAAAAGATGGAAAAAATATATACCAAACAAACAGTAACCAGAAGAGAGATGGAGTGGCAATATTAATTTCTGGCAAAATAGACTTTAATTCAAAATCCATTATAAGAGACAAAGAAGGGCATTATATAATGATTAAAGGATCAATTCACTAAGAAGACATAACAGTAATAAATATTCACATGCCTAATGCCAGAGCTCCAAAATATATAAAACAGAATTGAAAACAGAATTAGAGAGTTCTACAATAACAGTAGGAGATTTTAACACACCACTTTTGATAATGGAGAGAAAAACTGAAAGCAAATCAACAAAGATAAATAAGATCTAAATAAAAATATCACTATTAATCAACTCTACCTAACAGACATTTATAAAGCACACCACCCAATAGCAGCACGATACATGTTCTTCTCCAACACTGATAGAACATTCTCCGGAATAGACCATATTTTAGGCCACAAAGCAAGCATTAATAAATCTACAAACATCAAAATTATACAAAGCATCTTCTCTGATCATAACACTATAAAATTAGAAGTCAAACAGGAAGAACAAGGAAAATCAATTAAACACGTGGAAACTAAGTAACACATTACTAAAAAACTATTGGAATCAAAACTGAAATTTAAAAATTCTTAGAATCAAACAAGAATGAAAACACAACATACCAAAACCTTTGGGATCTATCAAAAGCAATGTTCAGAGCGAAATGTATAGCAATAAATTTGCATACATTAAAATATAAGAAAGTCCAAAAACAATAATTTAACCCAACAACTTGAACAAATAGAAAAGTGAAAGAAGGCCAAAGCTATCAGAGGAAAAATAAAGATCAGAGTGGAAATAATTGAAATAAACAGAAAAACAATAGAAAGAATCAAAAAGACTAGAAGTTGGTTCTTTGAAAGGATAAACAAAATTGACAAACCACTGGTCAAATTAACAAAGGAAAAAAAACGAGAAGACACAAATAACCAAAATAAGAAATGAAGTGGGCGTCTCACTCATCTAGTGCTGCTCCAACAGAAATACACAAGTGGATGGCTTTAACAAAGAGAAATTTATTCTCTCACAGTCCAGTAAGTTACAAGTCCAAATTCAGGGCATCAGCTCCAGGAGAAGGCTTTCTCTCTCTGTTGGCTCTGGAGGAAGGTCCTTGTGATGCATCAGTCTTCCTTTGGTCTGGGAGCTTCTCTGCGCAGGAACCTGAGGTCCAAAGGATGCGCTCTGCTCCCGGCACTGCTTTCTTGGTGGTATGAGGTTCCCGTGTGTCTCTGCTCGCTTCTCTCTTTTGTATTTCAAAAGACATTGCATTAAGATACTATCTAATCCTGTCAACCTCATCTGTATAACCTCATCACAGTGAAAGAATTTACAACACATAAGGAGATCACATATAATCTCATCACAGTGATAGAGTTTACAACACATAAGGCAATTGCATCAGATTACACAATCATACAAAACCGGGAATCATGACCCAGCCAAGTTGCTACACACATTTTTGGGGGGACACAATTCAGTCCATGACAGTGTGTGACATTACAACAGATCCAACTGAGATAGAGAAGATCATAACAGAATATTATGAAAAATTGTACTCCAACAAATTTTAAAATCTAGGAGAAATGGATGAATTTCTAGAAACGCACTACCTACATAAACTAACACAAATAGAGGTAGAAAATCTAAATAGATCCATAACTAAAGAAGAGACTGAAGATGTCATCAAAGAACTCCTAAGAACAACAAAAAGCCCTAGCCCAGATGGCTTCATTGAGGAATTCTACCAAACACTCAGAGAAGAGTTGACACTAATTCTATTCAAACTCTTCCAGAACATAGAAAAAGAAGGAAAACTCCCTAATTCATTCTATGAAGCCAGCATAAACGTTATACTAAAGCCAGGTTAAGACATCACAAAAAAAGAAAATTGCAGACCAATATCCCTCATGAATATAGATGCAAAAATTCTCAACAAAATTCTAGCCAACAGAATGCAACAGCATATCAAAAAAATAACGTATCATAATCAGGTGGGATTCATACCAAGAATGCAACGGTGGTTCAGCATTAGAAAATCAATTAATGTAATTCACCACATAAATAAAACAAAGGAAAAGAATCACATGATCATCTCAAATGATGCAGAAAAGGCATTCGATAAAATCCAACACCTTTTCCTGATAAAAATTCTCAGCAAAATAGGAATAGAAGAGAAATTCCTCAACATAATTAAGGGCGGATATGCATAACTAACTACAAACATTATTCTCAATGGAGAAAGACTGAGAACCTTCCCCTTGAGAACAGGAATGAGACAAGGATGTCCATTATCACCATTCTTATTCAGTCTGGTACTGGAAGTCCTAGCCAGAGCAATAAGGCAAGAAAGAGAAATAAAGGGTATCCAGATCAGAAAGGAAAAAGTAAAACTATCCCTATTAGCAGATGACATGATCCTGTTGTTGTTGTTTGTTGTTAGGTTCCATCGAGTCAGTTCTGACTCATAGCAACCCTACGTACAACAGAACGAAACACTGCCTGGTCCTGAGCCATCCTCACAATCATTGCTATGTTTGAGTCCACTGTTGCAGCCACTGTGTCAATCCATCTCGTCAAGGGTCTTTCTCTTTTTCACTGACCGTCTACCTTACCAAGCATGATGTCCTTCTCCAGGGACTGGTCTCTCCTGATAACATATCCAAAGTACGTGAGACGAAGTCTTACCAACTTCTTTTCCAAGGAGCACTCTGGCTATACTTTTTCCAAGACAGACTTGTTCATTCTTCTGGCAGTCCATGGTATATTCAATATTCTTCCTTAACACAATAATTCAAAGACATCAATTCCTCTTCAGTCTTCCTTATTCACTGTCCAGCTTTTGCATGCATATGAGGTGACTGAAAATATCACAGCTTAGGTCAGGGCACACCTTAGTATTTGAGGTGACATCTGTGCTTTTCAACACTTTAAAGAGGTCTTTTGCAGCAGATTTGCCCAGTGCAATGCATCCTTTGATCTCTTAACTGCTGCTTCCATGGATGTTGATTGTGGATCCAAGTAAAATGAAATCCTTGACGACTTCAATCTTTTCTCCATTTATTGTATTGCTTATTGGTCCAGTTGTGAGGATTTTTGTTTTCTTTATGTTGAGGTGTAATCCATACTGAAGGCTGTGGTCTTTGATCTTCATCAGTAAGTGCTTCAAGTTCTCTTTGCTTTCAGCAAGCAAAGTTGTGTCATCTGATATCGCAGGTTGTTAATGAGTCTTCCACCACTCTTAATGCTGCATTCTTGTTCATATAGTCCAGGTTCTCGGATTATTTGCTCAGGTTCTGCATGAGCACAATTAAGTGTTCTGGAATTCCCATTCTTCACAATGTTACCCATAATTTTTTATGATCCACAGAGTCGAATGCCTTTGCATAGTCCTATACATAGAAAATCCCAGAGATTCCACAAGAAACCTACTGGATCTAATAGAAGATTCAGCAAAGTGGCAGGGTGCAAGATCAACACACAAAAGTCAGTTGGGTTCCTTTACACTAACAAGAACTCTAAAAAGGAAATCAAGAAAACAGTACCATTTACAATAGCCTCCAAAGGATAAAATACCCAGAAATAAACCTAACCAGGGATGTAAAAGACATATACAAGGAAAGCTTTAAAACACTACTGCAAGAAACTAAAAGAGCCCTACATAAACGGAAGAAGCTTCCATGTTCATGGATTGGAAGATTTAACATTGTGAAAATGTCAATACTATCCAAAGCGATCTATAGATATAATGCAATCCTAATACAAATCCCAACAACATTCTTTACTGAAATGGAAAAACAAATCACCAACGTTATATGGAAAGGAAAGAGGCCCTGAATAGCCAAAGTAATACTGACAAAGAACAAAGTAAGAGATCTCACACTTCCCAATTTCAAAACATGCAGTCTGGTACTGGTACTATGACAGACACATAGACCAACAGAATAGGATTGAGAACCCAGAAGTAAATCCATCCATCTATGGGCAGCTGATTTTCAACAAGGGGACAAAGTCCATTCAATGGGGAAGAAATGGTCTCTTTAACAAATGGTGCTAGCAAAACCGGATATCCATTTGCAGAAAAATGAAACAGGACCCATACTTCACACCATACATAAAAACTAACTCAAAATGGATCAAAGACATAAATATTAAAGCTAAAATTATAGAGTTCCTGGAAGATAACATAAGGACAGAACTATGGGACCTAATTTTTTGCAGAAATAGACTATTATACACAACTACAAATGTATGAACAACAGAAGACAACTGGGATCTCCAAAAAATTAAATATTTACGCTCATCAAAAGACTTTATCCAAAAGAGTAAAAGAGAACATACAGACTGGAAAAAAATCTTTGGAACAACATATCTGATAAGGGTCTAATCTCCAAAATATATAGAAAACTTCAACAACTGAACAACAAAAGACAAATAATCCAATCAAAAAATGGGCAAAGGACATGAATGCAGACTTCACCAAAGAGGACATTCAGGTGGTTAACAAACACATGAAAAGATGCTGGTAATCATTAGCTATTAGAGAGATGCAAATCAAAACTGCAATGAGATACCATCTCATCCCAGCAAAAATGGCCCTGATCAAAAACACAGAAAATAACAAATGCTGACAAGGTTGTTGGGAGATTGGAACCCTGATCTACTGCCAACGGGATTGAAAACTGGTACAATCACTATGGAAAATGGTATGGAGCTTCCTCAAAAGCTTATGATTCAGCAATTCCACTCCTAGGTGTATACCCTAGAAATCTAATAGCAGTGACACAAACAGACATATGCACACCCATGTTCATTGCAGCATTATTCACAATAGCCAAAAGATGGAAATAACCTAAGTGCCCGTAAAAGGATGAATGGATAAACAAATTGTGGTATGTACATACAATGGAATACTACAGAGCTATACAGAATAAGGATGAGTCCTTGAAACATCTTATAACATAGATGAATCTAGAGGATATTATGCTGAGTGAAATAAGTCAATCACAAAATGGCAAATATTGCATGGTCCTACTTTTTAAAAAAGACAAGAAAAGGTATACACACAGAAAGCAACGTTCTTTGATGGTTACCAGAGATGGGATGGGGATGTAGGGGAAATAACTTTCTAATTAGTAGACACTTGTTATTTTTGGTGATGGGAAAGGCAATATCCAACATGGGTGAACTCTGCATAACTTAGCCAAGGTAAATGATGACATTAAGAAGCGCATGAGAATAACGGACAATTTTAGAAAATTCTATAACATATAAAATTTTGCAACAACAGTAATAACAACCAAAAAATATGTGTGTGGTTACACAGGTAGACACGTATGCATATATGTATATAGGAAGACACATGTGAGAATATGAGTGTGCATGTACAGGTGTATCTGTAGACAAATGTATAATTTGTAGGGGCCATATATATATTCATATATACAATAAAGCACATAGGAGGCACAGTTACTTCCTAGACATAACCAAACACTTTTCAGGATTGGTTTACTGGGTTTGAAAGCTTAGGACCATAGTCTTGGGGGATAACTCAGTCAATTGGCATAACATAGTTCATGAAGATATTGTTCTACATCCTAGTTTGGTGAGTAGCATCTGGGGTCTTAAAAGCTTGTGAGCGGCCATCTAAGACACAACTATTGGTCTTTACTCGTCTGGAGCAAAAGAGAAAGAAGGAAACCAAAGACTCAAAGAAACTAGTCTACAGGATGAATAGTCCACACGAACCATGGCCTATCTATCCTGAGACTAGAAGAACTAGATGGTGCCGGGTTACTACTAACAACCATGCTGATCACGGACACAATAGATGGTCCAGGTAGAAAGGGAGAAAAATGTAGGACAAACCTCAAATTCCTAAAAAAGGTCAGACTTACTAAACTGGTAGAGACTAGAGGATCCCCTGAGACTATAGCCCTGAGATACCCTTTAAATTTGGAAGGGAAGCCACTTCTGGAGGTCGCCTTTCAGCCAAATAATAGGTTGCCTCATAAAATAAACAGTATCTCCCTGGAGTATTTTGCTTCTTTAAATAATCATCTATATGAAACCAAAAAGCCAATATTTACCCTAAAGCAAAGATAAGAAGGTAAGAGGGGAAGGAGAACAAGGAAGCTAGATTAATGGAAACAGAACAACCAGAATGGAAATAATGAGAATACTGACACATTGTGAAAAATGTAACTAATGTCACTGAACACTATGTATAGAAATTGTTAAATGGGAACCTAATTTGTTCTGTAAACTTTCACCAAAAATACAATAAAATAAAAGGAAAAAAAACTTTCAGTAATGGTAACCAGGTGACATTCAGTTCTTCCGGTGTCCTGGAAAAGGAGGCAGTTGCTCATGGAGGCAATTAGACAAGCATTCCAGTTTCTCCCTTGATTTTTAACCCTACTTCATCTTCTGCTACTCCAGGCAAATAGAAACCAATTGTTGTAAACTGGATGGCCACTCGAAAGCTTTTAAGACCCCGGGCACTATACGACAAACTAGAAGGCAGAACAGAAGCAATAAAATCAATATTCAGAAAACACAAAAATCAGAATTAGGCCAATTGACTTGAATGTCCCACGAAGCCATGACCCTAAACCTCTGAACCAAGAAAACAAATCCCATGAGGTGTCTGGCTGACATATGCAGTGGAATTTTTTTGAGTGTTCACAGAAACCAAAGAACTAGAGCTATTCTAATTAAAGCAGAGAATTTTGAAACCCCAAAACCATATTTGCCCAAAAATACATGACTTGAAAGTTTTGGCTTTACCTTGAGAAGTCATTCATGATGTTTCTCTAGAAAAAAAAAAATGAATAGGAACTGTGTTATTAATCTGGATTATTACTATCTAAATTGTTTCATTGTGTTATTTTTAGGCATGACTTCTCCCTATCCTGGTAAGTATTTTTTAATCTTAATTCTAGTGTCCTTAGATATGGCCAGGAAACTTTCCTGCACTTGTTCTTTTTATTTCTGGTTATAATATATAACTTTGAGACTCACGTATTTCAAGCTGAATTTTTAGAAAGTGAAAAGTCCAACTAGAGTTGGAAGGCAGGGAAGGAATAACAAGTTTATTTCAACAGTCTGCTGGGATGGGTCATAGCAGCCTATCAGGTAAAAACAGTAAGTTTTGTGGTTATAGTCTTAAGGTGAATGTAGGAAAGGAATGATACAAGAAATAAAGTTAAGTGGAAATCCATGTAGCAGTGTTTAAAAAATGTACAAGTTGAACAGAGGTGATATGGATCAGAAAAGGAATGAAAGGGAAAAGATTATCTCTAAGAGCCAGACACTTCACATCTGTTTTCACTAAATCTCACAATAATTCTATGAACCAGGTAGTACTTAAAAGAATTTAATGGTGAAGAAACTGAGACATAGTTGAATAAAATAATTTATGAACTGCAACAAATCCAGGCTTGAAACACAGGACAAAAATCAATTCAAAGTGCGTGCTCTCAGACCATTTGTTAATGTTCTTTTTCCCCTTCATCCTTTCCCCACCCTGGCTCCATTCCTCTCTCTATCATGGGCACACACTCTAAAATTGGGTATGCATTTATCCTTTTAAAATACCTAGTCTTGTTTTGTGTGTATGTGTTTTTTAATTTTCATGACTATTTTGTACTTTAGAGCATGTACTACTTCCTACTTTTTCATCTAGCACTGTTTTTAAGAAATGCCTGTTTTTTCCAATTTTCCTGTGTATACATCTAGCAGGTTGCCTCTAAGAGCTGCCAAGTATTCCACACTACTGTACTTATCCATTTTTCTTATGATGGACCCCTAGCTGCCTCTATCTCACTAGAGCCACAAACAACACTTTGACAAACATCCTAGTTTGTGTCTCCTTTTCTTCTATTATAATTTTACCTTTCCCATTTAGGTCTTTAATCCCAAAACCCAGGCTCTTTCCACTATACCACAGAGTATCCCATAAAGAGACATAGGAGAAATATGCAACTTGAACATACCTCTATTAATCTCCTATCCATACAGTTAAGATTTCTCTGGCCAATCCCCTTCCTAGACGGTTAAATAATTCAAGGTCAGGCACAGTGTTCTTCTCAGTCTTCTATCCTCAGCATGTTACGTATTAAGAAACATTTCTTAAATAAATGTGTCACTTTTTTCTCTACGTCTAGGGAAAAGGCAGACTGATACAAAAACCATACTGTGGAACAAAAGCTTTGATTCTAATCCCAGATCTGTCGTTTATAAACTCTGGAACTGTGACCAAATTAATATATTTTTCTGTCTCAGAAAAGAGTTGAAAAGATGAAAAAGAAAGTAAAGGAAATGAGAATAAAACAGCAGACGAAAAGTGGTCTAGGAAGTTAAGTTTAAACAAAGAAGCTTAGGTTAATGACTGGGACACCAGTGCCAAACTGCCAACACAGAGTTCTATGAGACATGAGGTTCAGAAGGTATCCGGTGATGGTCTGTCTTGCTCACATAACAGCACCACCGATTCCCAGCTGTGTGACACTGGAAAAGAATAAGAGGTTGTTAGAGACTAAACTATTTAATCTCTCTGTGAACAGTTTCTTCCTCTATAAAACTGGAGTAAAAATAGTTCCAGACTCTGGAATTAAATCAATTAAATAACAAGAAATTGTTGGAACTGTGTCTAATACATAATCACTTATGGTTACCAAATGTTGGCTATTACTGTTGGATGCTCAGGTGATCTAAGGTGTTAGAGCCCCGGCAAAGACATTATCAAGAACTTCAGTCTCCTTGGAGGCAAACCCTACCACACTCACTTCCTTGTACTTTATTTTAGGTAAAGTTGTAAGATCCAAGGGTAAGTACTTTTCTATTCTTTAATTCAAGGAAGAGAACTAGGCTAAAAATGTAAATTTGTCAGCATGCAAATGATATTTAAACCCACGCGATCAAGACAAGAACACTTAAGAAGTTAGTGAAGATTGAGAAGAGAAGAGGTGTAAGAGGTACAAGGACAAGAGCCCTGAGGTCCACCAACACACTGAAATTGAGAACTTGAAGAAGAAACAACAAAGGAGACCAGAAGTAGCAACTAGCGAGTGAGGAGAATATACACACTTTATAGAGAATGGGAGGTCCCTGGGTGGCGTTAACGATTTATACTCGACCACTAACCGAAAGGTTGGCAGTCCAAATCTACCCAGCCGTACCACAAAAGAAAGGCCTGGTGATCTACTTCTGTAAGATTATAGATATTGAAAACCTTATGGAGCACACTTCTACTCTGAAGCACATGGGGTGTCCATGAGTCATGCCACAAGTACTGGGATTCATTCCTCAATTACACCTTTTCTCTCCCATAATCATGATCCTATCAATTAGCAGAAAATTTTAAGAATCACTGAAAAACAAAAAAGAATAAGTATTGCCAAACGTTGAAACCCTGTATCTTTTCTCTACTTATCTAGAGTATTAAATATGGAAATTTTCAGGCTCTTAGAAAATTAAGTATTGAAACAACTCATAGAACAATAATTTGAAATCCTTAGTCTTCTACCAGTCAAATCACTCTCTGTTTCTTTCTGCATTTTAGGACCTGACATGGCACCCACCAGTAAGCTTAATTTCTGTTTTTCAATATAAGTGGTTTTGGGACACCTAAGTGCATCAAGATATTCAGCTTTGCAAATCTCAATATTCTTAATATTCTCTCCCATTAATCAGAATTTTAGAGGCTACTGACAGTTTGCAGGAAAGTTGGAGGCACTCACTAACAGAGTTTAACTACCATAAGACAAATCAAATCCATTATTTAAAAAAAGAAAAGATCAGAGTAAATCTAGAAGAGAAAAAATCCAGTTTCAGAGAAAAGAGGAAGGTGAGAACAGGAACCCAAAAAATGTAAATGCTGCAATAGCTTACATTTTCCTAAATGCCTTCTATCTTCTCTGCACCCTGGATTAAAAAGTAACAGCACACAAACAAAGTTACCAGCCTCTAGATAGGTCCTCCAAACAGAAAAGTAAAATCTCCTTTATTTCTTCATTTGTGAATTTGTTTTAGAAAAAAGGCCATCAGTAAGTTCCTATTCAGCGTATGAAATCTGCAGGTGTTCATCTCCCCAGGGACCACTTTACCAAAGCCACCAACTATCTTTCTCCCAGAAAATGGCACAGGGCCATAGAATAAAGGTGTGAAAGTAGTGCAGACCATCTTGGCAAACCCCTTACTTTTATAGCTCAAGGCTCAAGCCCAGAAAAAACAATGACTACATTGATTATAAGAGTATGAATAAGGAGCTCTTGATTCAGTAACTAATTTATTTTTGGCAGTATCTTCAGTCCTATATAGAAACATCCTTGTTCATTTGTCAATTCTAGTGTCCTTTGATTTCTTGAAGAATACAAAGAAAATCTTTTAAAATCTTAAAATAGTTTATTTTACTGCTGAATATGCTGGATTTTGAGAATCTATGTTTCTTGACCTCCTTTACTTCCGTATTGCCCATCATTCCCTTGATAGCTGATAAATATAGAAAAATCTAAAAGCCAATGGTTATGACCAAAAACAAAAAATTCAGAGTTAAAATCTCCCGGGATTAGTTATAAGGACTTAAGGAAAATACGAATGTTCAAGTTAAATCCTACTGAGGAGAATGAAGGTATAAGAATTCAGAAAGAATAAAGAAAAATCAGGCAACGTTAGTTAAGGGTTGAAACTAAGAGAACTCTAGGAAGGCTCCTGCCACTCAACAAAGGGAAGGAAAAGGGGCTCACTTTTTTCTCAAATAATGGAGGCTTGATGCCACTAGGAGCCCTGGTGGCTCCGTAGGTAGTGCTCAGCTGCTAACCAAAAGGTCGGCGGTTCAAACTCACCAGCTGCTCCGTGGGAGAAAGATCTGGTGATCTGCTCTCGTAAAGATTACAAAGATTGCAGCCTTGGAAACCCTCCAGGGCAGTTCTACTCGGTCCTATAGCGTCGCTATGAGTCAGAATTGACTCAATGGCAACTGGTTTGGTTTTGGTTTTGATGACACGAAGAAGAGATATAATATCTTCTATTGGAAGGAATCCACCCGCCAATCCCAGGGCGAAAAACTATTTGTTTCCTTTTTGTTGTATTTTAGGAGCAGCTGAAGCCCCCAGAAGTTACTTTCAAGTTCCAAATTTGGTTTCTTTAGGTTTCCACAGTGGCTGGGAGGTTGTTTCTCAGTCCAGTAGCTTTCGTTTCCAACTATGTTTATATTAATACAACCACCTTCTTTATCTTGGTACTTGTTATTAATGATTCTGAGGGAAGTCTGACCAGTATTATAAATAGAGAAGAGCGTCGTCCTGGCCAATAATAAGGACAAAACTCAAGACTTACAGGTATGGTGTACAAATACTAGAGAGGGAAGCAGGTGAATTAAAGGATACAGAAAAAGGAAGGAAATGACTAATACAGAAAGTTAATTTTAAATTTCAAGTGGGTTTTTCCCAGTCCATGCAAGATGTAAGAAAGTGAAATAAAAGAGTGGGCTCTACCTGCCAAAACTCCTTGCACGTTAGGAAGGTGGGCACTAACAGCGCAATGTTCTCATGATTCCCGAAACATAAAAGGGGAAACTCTTTCTTCCACATTTCACAGCCCCTCACTAATTTCACTCAACTGTCCCAGAAAAAGTCATTCTGGCTTCATTCGCTCCTCGAATTCATCCAACAAAAACTTCTTAGGATACCTTCTCTGTACCACACACTGTGTTAAATAACAGGGTTGCAATGGTCAATTAAACCGAGTTCCTGTCCTCAAGTGACTCATAGTCTAATAGGTAAAAAGACAATTAAATAAATATTGTCAAAGTATGTATAGGTGTCAGGTAGTATTCTATGTGCTGAGGTTTCTTACAGAAGTCAAACAAGGTTCCTGTTCACATAGAATTCACATTCAGCTGAATGGAGACAGGCAATTAACAAAGTAAACAAATAAATGCAAGCGATACTTTCATTTTTCCCCATGGAATGGCACCAGTGGGAGAGTCAATCAGATGACAGGCAGTACAGACAGGGGAGATTGTCTCACTGCCTGATGATCACCGAACAAAAGGTCAAGCCATTTTATGGTTGTCAGGGGGAGAAGGAAGAAAGCAGAAAGGCTAGGAATAGAAAACTACGAGTCAGAGTGGAGAAAAGTGTTCTAGTCAAGACCCCCCCATATGAAAGTCTAGGTGGAGGCATCTGAGAAGTCTCACGTGAGACACACTCAACCCAATATGGAGGCATCCAAATGGAGGTTCCTAGGCTAGGAATGCAGATATGCATATGAGCTTGGCCGGCCCGGGGGGCAGGGAGACCTGTGTGATCTGAGTCCTTGACTGCAATTCCCTCCAGAGACAGCAATGCACTGGCTGTGCATCACGTCTAGAGTAGGGAGGTATGCTTTTCCCCTTGAGACCTGCCAGGCAAAGCATTTTTAATTGAATTTTGGCCTGGAGTTGGACTCCTCACAGATAAGCGAGTATTACAGCAACTTTAATAACATGATGGTGGGCTTGACTAAAGTAATAACAGGAAAGATGGACAAAAGTGGATGTTTTTCAGAATACCTTTTGGAGGGCGCGCCAATAGGACTTGCTTATGGATTGGATGTGGGAGTCATCTGCATATAAATACAATGAAATTATTTAAGGAAGAGCATAGAAAGAAAAACATAGTGGATCACCAAACTCTGAAGCACTCTAAATTAGAGATTAGGAAGAGAAGGAAGGAGGAGCTAGCAAAAAAGGCTGAGAACCTTCAAGGTGAGATGTACTACCTACACCAAAAGTGTTCAACTGTTAGCATTTAGGTAAATAAACATAAGATAGGAATGAGACCCAGCTATCTATACTTCTTCATATCCACCAAGTTGAGAGGTTGCTTTGGAATGGGGTTCCTTTAGAATTACATAAATGCTGATCTTCTAGCATATGAAACTGTCTGAGTGAGATTAGGTGGCCTGTAAATGTCCCCTTTTTATATACCTTCTGGAGAAAGTACTGAAGTAAAAAATAGGGTATTTAATTCAGAAAATAAATAAATCTCTCTGGGAATTTGCCTATATATTTTTGTTTTTGTTTTTTAGAAACGCCTGTAAGACCTGTCGGTAAGCTCCTAATTTTTCTCAATTCTGCTGGTTTTCAGTCTCCTATTGAATCTGAGAAACTTTCCACCAAACACCTATGTTTAATTCTGGCTCAGTATGCCCTGACATAGGTATCTTTCTATCTCCTCCGCTTCCATATTACATAAAATACCTTGAGTTCATTGAAGAATTTTTGGAAAGTAGAATGTTTAATCACTAATCAAAAGGGTAAAAAGCAAGAGAAATGTCTAATGAGGTTGAGTTTAATGTTTATTAACCAAATGTTAAACATTCCAAAATAATATCAAGGAGGAAGAAGGTGAAATTAAGGACTTGAAAGAATAGAAATAAGAACTTTAGGGCATTGAGTTTTAGAGTGAAGGAACTTTTAACAATCCATGAAAGTTCTCAACTCCTGTTAAGAAACTGAGAAAAAAGAAGTTTGTGGGGAAGGAGTAGTGACCTTTTCTTGGCCATCTGGAGATCTACCTGGACCAAGGCTAAAACAGCAGATTTCATGGAGATTTGGTGACCTGGGGTCCTAGACACCCATGTACTTAAGAAAGGAAGATTATCAACACTAAATATTTTCATCACTGTGATGTGGCCTTTTCCCTTGGTTCTTTGGAAAAACAGCTTGAGAGATTTTTCCCCTAAGCCCTGAGGAGTTACCTTTGCCCTAGTTTTCTGCCCAGAGCATTTGTTACTTTTGTTCAACTTGATTAACATTTCCTGGGTAAACTGTAAACAACTTGAGGTTTGATACTTTTTGTCTGGTCCTGGGCTGCACCCTGCCATGTGATTGATATGCACCTTTCAGGGATTGGTCAATAGACTGTGCAAATAAAGTGTCTGTAGCCTACTATGTAAATGAAGTGCCTGTGGCCTACCAAGATGGTATTGGTCTGTTCATGGCTCTGGTAAGGGCCATGTCTTGAAATTGACCAGGAATTTGTGTATGTAGGCAGCCAACCCTACAGAGATTTCAGAGACAGAAAGAAGCAAGAAGAAGTAGAAGGAAGAAAGAAGCAGAGAGAGGAGGCAAGGAACATCCTAAAAAAGCTGTAACACAGGTCAATGACTGTAACACTGAAGACAGCTAGAGATCTGGAAGGGGCCCAGCAGCAGAGCCAGTGATGACAGATGGCAGGGCCAAGAGGAGCCTGTCCTCTGGGAACTGAGAGGAAACCTGCACAGTTAAGAGGAGCTGAGAGAGCTATCCTGTAATGAAAAAGGGAGACTTTGCCTACATGCTTCATAATCCTGATCCTGCATTGTAACCTTTTGATCCTGATCCCAAGTTGTATCCTGTTATTTCCTTAATAAACCACTTAACTGTAAGTGTGATCTGTGAGTTCTGTGTGGCCATTGAAACGGATTATCAAATCCAGAAGGGAAGTAGAGAATGCCATGGGCGACGTGGCTGGTGTCAAAGTTGGTAAAAAGGTTGGAGAGTGGAGGTATGTATGTCTGACCTATACCCCTTAGGAATCAGACTTAGGCTGATCTTGGTTCTCATTATCCCCCCTGAAGTTATACAGGTAATGACGCTACCGTTACTTCTACTGTTTTACAATCACATACAAGGAAAAAAAGCAGATTAAAGAATATACGTTTTAACTCTTAAAAGGTTTGTATTTACTCCAAAAAATCTTCTTTTCTATTGACTTAAAAAATGTTTTGGTCTTGCATAGTGTATAAGACACTATCCTTGTCACTTTGCAAAATGTTAGACATCATATCTATCCCTTTCCTGTTGGATTACTGAAGACTTTTAGAAAATAGAAACTACTTGGATGGATTGAAAAATAAATATATGAAGAAAATACCCCCAGTAAAGCTGAAGATAGCTTGTATACGACATAGTGACCAACCACGTGAAATGTCCTCTTAAGCATCTGTGAGAGAGTTCTTCAAAATATAAACAAAGGACTGTAATCACTGGCTCGTAGGACATGCACATACTTAATTAGCACCTCCAAATTACTTCCCAAATTGTTCCAGCTTACACTCTACCACCTATAAGTATACAACCCTATTACTAACAGATGTTTTTAGCTGTTACTTCTCATTTTGAGTCATGCCACATCAGCAAATGAAGGTTCCCAAAAGCTTTACTTCATCCACGTCACTAAAGTCAAAGTCATTAAGGTTGATTCTACTTTGAGGAGGCAGCTCTCCCTCAATTGTATTTTGAATGCCTTCCAATCTGAGAGGCTTATCTTCCAGCACTATTTGAGAAAATGTTTTGTGTTATTCATAAGGTTCTTCCTAGTCTGTCTTAGTCTGGGAGCTCCACTGAAACCTGTCCACCATGAGTGGACACCATACCTATTCAATCTGAATACTAAGCAAGTAATACAAGAAGGTGGACAATATGAAGAACATGGCATCAGGATTGGAAGAAGACTCCCTAAACAACCTGCAATATGCAGATGACACAACCTTGCGTGCTGAAGGTGAAGACTACTTGAAGTACTTATTGATTAAGATAAATGACTACAGCCTTCAGTATAGATTACACCTAAAAAAAACCAAAAATCCTCACAACTGGACCAATAAGTAGCACCATGATAAACAGAAAATATTGAAGTTGTCAAGGATTTCATTTTACTTGGATTGACAATCAGCACCCATGGAAGCAGCAGTCAAGAAATCAAATGATACACTGGGCAAATCTGCTGTAAAAGACTTCTCTAAAATCTTAAAAAGTAAAGATGTCACTTTAACGATTAAGATGCACCTGACCCAAACCGTGGTATTTTCAATCACCTCATATGCGTGCAAAAGCTGGACGATGAAAAAGGAAGACTGAATAAGAATTAATGCATTTGAATTATGGTGTTGGCAAAGAATATTGAATATACCATGGACTGCCAGAAGAACAAATAAATCTGTCTTGGAGGAAGTACAGCCAGAATGCTCCTTAGAAGTGGAGATGGCTTACTTTGGACATGTTATCAGGAAGGACTAGTCCCTGAAGGAGGGCATCATGCTTGGTAAGCTAGAGAGTCAGTGAAAAAGAGAAAGACCCTCAATTAGATGGTTTGACACAGTGGCTGCAACTATGGAGTCAAACATAACCTACTATTGTGAGGATGGCCCAGGACCAGACAAGGTTTCATTCTGTTACACATAGGGTCACTATGAGTTGTAGCTGACTCCACAGCACCTAACAACAACCTATAAGGAAAGTACTTTCACCCCAAATCCTAAACACTTGGTCTTATCCAAGTGTTACCACTCTGTTGAGTATAAAAAAGATACTTTATAGTAGTTTCAACATCACTTCCATTATTACTGGGGATGTTAAATATTTCTGTATACGTTCATGTGAATTATTAACTCATGCCGTTTGTCTTTTTTCCATTGAGTTTCCTGTCTGTATATTGTTGGTTTGCAGGCATTCCTCATATACTCTAGTTAATAACCCTTTGTAAGTTTTAGACATTGCAAATACCGTTTCCCAATCTGTCCTGTGTTGCTAAAATTAATTTATGGTACTTTTTAATATAAATAATTAATTTTTATTTATTTGGTTGCTCACATGTGGTTTTGTGCTTTGAGGGTATTAAACAGTCCTTCACTGCCATTTCTGGTCATGAAGTGTTATCCACCAATTTCTTTCATTAACATTACAGTTCTGTCTTTCACATTTAGGGCTTGAATCCATTTGTCCTTGTTCTTTCCACTGCACTATGCTGATTCCATTAAGACATATTAAGCCATTAACATGCTGTCCTCCATAAATGAAGATCAATAGTTCCTTAGAGAGACTGAACTCTAAAAGAATGAGATTGGCACTTCCTCCTCAGAAATTCTGTAATATCTCTGTTAGAGTTCTCATGATGCAATTGTTTGTTAAAACGACTAATCAACTACTGAGTTAAGAGCAGCACAGCACTCCTTTACTTGCCTCACTCTGCAGCACCTGAGATGGCCTGGAACATAGCAGACACGCAATGAGATACGTGTTTTATGAATGGAAAAGGATCATCATTTCTATTACCTCTGTAAGGCTTAGAACAAGGTAGAATGACATGGAGTCAAACAAACCTAGACTCCAATACCTGATCTGTCATTTACTTGATCTATAACTGAGCCAGGTTAATAATTTTCTTTGGCCTCAAACAATGACAAGCCAGTGTAACAGAAAATGAAGAAAATGGTAGTAATACTATGAATGAAAAAAGTCAAGAAAGTAAAGAAAGACACTTAGAGAGCTAATGGTGCATTGCATAAGCAGCCAGCATGGAACTCTGAGAGTCAATGTAATATAATATAGAAAGGAGTTGGCTCTGGAGTCAGGTTGCTTGAGGTTCAAATTCTAGTGGGACCTGCCTATTTGATTATGGGTGATTTACTTCATGATAAAATGGGATGATATTAGTAGGTACCACATAGGATTACCATGTGAATTATAGTTAAATCTCTTAGAGCCATGTCTGGGGTCTGTAAAATAGTCACTATAAATTAACTATTAGTATCATTAATTCTACAAAGTAATTAAAGGCCCAGACAAATATATTAAAAATAGTTTGTCTCCTCTAAACAATCAATCACACTCACTTGTTTCTGGCTTGTTTTAGATACCACCGGAAGAAGCAAGAGTAAGTTGTTTTTCTATTAACATTGTATCTCATAATACCTGGCAGTAAGAGGTGCTTTTGCTAACTCTGATTGCTACCATGTCCACCTCTGAGAATATCAATTTCTTATATTTCTTTTCATTTTTCCTTCCCACACTAAGAATTTTTTAAGTAGTCAAATAAAAAACAAACTAAAGTTAACTACAAAGATTAACAAAATAGGATAAATATAATCAAACCACAAACCTACATATTTTTTCCATTATGCCACAGTAGTAGGTGTGGAGGTTTCCATATTATAAGGAAATAAGATATTGAAATTCAACTTGGACATGCATATTAGGAATACCCTTCTATGTACACAAAACAAGCTTATTTATTTGTGTTTATAGTTTAGAAAGTACCAAAGAAACCTCTAGAATATTTCTTATTTCTTAATTGCAGTAATTTTTGGCAGGGCTTCGAACTGGTTGGTTCCAGTTCAACCCCCTACTGAGAATTTGCATTTCCACCCCAGATACACTGAATCAGAATCTACACTTTAACAAGATTCTTATGTATACATGTATACATAAGAATCACCTGGGAATCTGTAAGAATCATCTGGGGATCTTGTTAAAATGTAGATTCTTATTCAGCACAGGAACTAAACTCCAAACAGAATATTCACTTTGCTATTCCACCCAATTAAAGAAGTATTGAGGCCACCAAATTGGCTCTTCTCTTAGATCAAAATGTACAAAATATTTTTATATGAAAATATTTTGATTCTCAAAGAATATTATGATTAGGATTCCATACCATGAAGAATAATACATTATCATTAATACTACTTGGCATGTTTGAACTCCTAAATGCTTGTATAATTGACAGAGGCCAGCATGATCTATTCTGTAGTTCATGTAGACAAAAGGTCAAAGAATATGTACAGTTAATTCATACAATCAAAAACTTCAATAGTAAACATTTGGAAGAAATATTAGACCACAATAATCATTAAAGAAACTCTAAGCATAATTTGTGTAATATAAAAGAAACACAATTAGATGGGCAAAGATAAAATTCAATGTTGGCCATGTTGTAAAAACAGATACATGAATTTCTAGAGATGAGTATAGTCTCCAAAATGAATAGATATCCTGATCATGCAAACACACATTAGGTTTTAGCAAAAAATAATAATAATTAGCATTTTGAGAAATAAGCTATATAGATAGTTTAAAATATAAGGAAGAAACCAATTATCTAACTGTAGAGAAATAAATGGGTTATTAATATAAGGTTGTTGTTGTTGCCATTGAATCGATTTCCACTCATAGCAACTCTATGTGTGCAGAGTAGAACTGCTCCATAGGGATTTCAAGGCTATGACCTTTCAGAAAGTACCAAAGTAAGGTCGCCAGGCCTGTCTCCCGAGACACCTCTATTTAGGTGGGTTTGAACTGTCAACCTTTTGGTTAGTAGTTGGGCGCCTAACCGTTTGCGCCACCAGGACTCCCATAATAAGGTAATATGTCATAATCAGTAATGTCAATTTTTTCCTCTCTAAATTAGAAGTTGTGAGATCAGCCAGTAAATTACTTGTCTATTTCTTTACTTCTTTAGATCAGTTAGCTCCAGATGAGTGTGGAACTGATTCTTTTGGTGCAAATTTTTTAAAATTCTCTATGTGCAGAAGCTGATTTTTTTTTCCAATTACCTTTCCTTCCAAACAACAAAAATCAATTAATAAACTTTAGGATAGGGAAAAGACCACTAATTTAAAAATATAAGAATAAGAAAGAGCAAGGGAAAAAAATCCTGAGATTGTTCACACTTTACTGTTTGAATTATTGGAGGGTTAAGAGAATGGACAAAGTAGAGAAGCAAAATGGGAGTGTAGGAAACTAGAAGACTGAAGAATGTGGGAAAGTGAAGCTATCAGGTTTAAATAAACAATATTTTGCCAAATTTAAGAAAGGTCTCAAAGCACTGTGAAGCTAGGAGGAAACTCCAATGAATATTTGTGAACTTTATAACAACAGAAGAAAAGGATAACTATGGAATGAAAGGAGTTTTCCTTTGTTAAAGAGGCATCAAGCATCAGTTTCTCACTCTGTGGAGACACTCCAGAGGAGATGCAACAGCTGTTAGTGGCTAGACCATGACACCCTAAGATTTCTTCTAGTTCTAGAACTGAATAGCTTCCATGTAAAACACTCCTTTTTCTGAAGTTAAAACATCAAAATAATGGATGCAGAAGTTTTGGAGCTTATTGAGTGTCATTTAAAAAGGTCTTTGGGGAACAATTTCCAGTTCCAGTTGCCATCAAGTTAATTCCAACTCATGGCAACCCTATGTATGTCAGAGTAGAAGTGTGCTCCATAGGGTTTTCAATGGCTGTGATCTTTCAGAAGTAGGTTATCAGGGCTTTCTTCTGAGACGCCTCTGGGTGGACTCAAACCTCCAACTTTCTGGTAGCAGCTGAGTGGGGAAAATTAACAATGGGTAAATGTATTGTACACATGACAGACTGATAAAAATTACTTGTGTTTGCATTTCAGCAAAAGTAGCTCCACCTTTACGTAAGTTCATTATCTTTTTTGTAATTTCCATATGCATTGAACTAACACAGGGTAAATAGGACTTTTATTAAATTGACAGTTTTCATTTTCAATAGAGCAAAATCTAACATTTTACTAAATTATTGGTAATGTCCTTGACATTCAACCTACTGAATACACTGAAAAAGACTTTAAATCCACTGACTTTCCAATATCAAAAAAGAAGTTTCACTCAGAAAAAAAGTCTATACAAGCTATCTTTAGTGAAATGATTAGAAGTAGGAAAAGGAAGATAATCAGAGAAATAAAGAGGCAAAAATCAAGAAAGTTAATTGTGAAAAGCAATTGTGACAACTAAACTGCAAGCAACGTCTAAGCTCTAAAGGTAGTGTCCTAATGTATTATTAGAAAGCCAGAAAGCAGAGGAGGAAGTTAGTTTTTAAAATAAGCAGTAGCAATATTTCCCTCAGGATTTCCAAATTATTCAAATATCATTAGAGAGGAGTAAAGATGCAGGGAGGGTAAAATATAAGAGGTCAAGTTACTAGCAAAGGTTGAAATCCAGTGAGCTCTGGCAAGGTCCTGTGGTACTTTTCTTGCCACTAGAATCTTAGGGAAAAGGGGAGACGATTGGGTCTTTCATTTCTGCTAATAGAGGTTTTGGTGCCAGAGGGGAGGAATACAGCCTCCTCCCTTGGAAGGCTGTCAGCGGTAACATCCTCCAAGTCGCATGGGAAGGAAACTAATTTATTTCTTTGTTTTTGTATTATAGGAGAAGATCTTGCAAACAAAGGTAAACTGTTTTTAGCCTCCAACGTCTGGTTTCCTTTATGTTTCCTAGTGACTAAAATATTGTCCTTCCCTCTGGCATTTTTTATTTCCAGTCATAGTCATATTAATCACTCTTTCTTGATGTCATAGAATCAATTATTAATAATTTTGGAGAAAATATGGATCATATTGGGATTAGAGAGTAAAATTAGTCAATTGTATAAGGTCCACATCAAATAAAGAGCAGCATTGATGGTGTGCAAACACTGAAAAGTTTTGATAAATGAAAAAGAATAGAAAAGAAGAAATAAAAATTATGATTACAAATATTTAATGTTGAAACTTCTCATTAGTACTCTGAACTTTGCAGTGTGGAGGAAGTAAAAGAATAGGCAGGATTTCACCTATCAAAATCCCTTGCAGGCACAGCTCTACCTTATTGGAAAGGTGGCATTACAAGCACCACTGTATGATGGCTCCTGAAAAAATAACAGACTTGACAGAGCTTCCTCCACAACTCACTGCCCATGAATAACTGTACTTGATTGTTCCAAAGAAATAATATGAGTGGGAACTGTCGATTCACTCATTTGTCCGTCCAACAAATATTTCTTGTATGTCATATCTGTGCTCACACTCTGCCAAGTGTTGGGAATTCAAAGATAAGTAAAACAAGGTCCTTGTTCTTTATAGAACTCATAATTTACTAGAAAGATAGACACATAAATTTTAAAAAAAGTAGTCTGATAAATGCTATAAGTCATAGTATGACAAAATTGGGCCAGATAAACTTTGTTCTGGGCTTTCCCAAAAATACTGAAAAGAATTATAGTCTGAGTCTTGAAGAGTGAGTAAGGGGTACCATGATAGATTTTTATTTTAGAAATATCACTCTGGACACGATGAGAATGTGTTGGAGTGAACCAGCGATAACAGGCGGGAGTACAAATGAGGAGACTGTTACAATAGACCAGGAAGGACGGAGTGAAGGTCTGAATAAGACTCAGTGAACCTAAATGTGGGGATAATGAAGAGAGCGGTGTAGGATGAGCCCCAGGTTTCTGTTGCTTGGTACTTGGGTAAGTTGGTTAGATGGCAGAGCCATTCATCAGAGTAGAGAAACACAGGAGAAAGTGCAGTACGGGCGCAGACAAAAAAAAAATTAATTTCATCTTGAACTTGGGCTGTTTTAGATAACTACAGAACACCATTAAGGAGATGCCTAACAAGCAGAAAGAAGCACAGACCCACGACACTGAGAAATGGCTAAGCTAAAGTACTCGCTTTGGAAATCATGAGTATATTAAACTGTGAATGTGAGTGAGACCACAGACAGAATTTGTGGAGGGATTGGAAAAGGGCAACATCCTGAGGAAACCAGCATTTTAGGGACAAATGGAAGAAAAATCAGAGAAGCAGGCTGCAAAAGAAAACTGAAGATACAACAGGCAAAACAAGAGCAATCACATCAAAGAAGTCAGCCTATCCTAGAGGTTTATGAAGACAGTAGTCATCAAAGTGGTTATAGCAGATAAACAAATGTGAGAAATGTGAAGTAACTGCTGAACCCAGCAAAAGGGAAGCCATTATGTTGAAGAATAGTTCGAAGACAGACTGTAGCTAACAATTTTCTCTTAAATGGGAGAGACTAGCCTTATATAGAGAGTCTCTCAATCATGGCAAAGGAAAGATTTCCATAGCTCTTAACCACTGTGCCACTAGACCTCCAAGGAAAGATTTATAAAAGCAAAAACCGTAGATGGTCTATGGTACAGAGAGTCTTGATTCTTGGTCCTTGGGTAAGTTGACTGGCTGAGAGTTATCAAGAAAAGGAGGAGCTTTTCCTTGAGTCAACAACAGAGTTTTCAGAGAAGGCAGTTTAAGTTCCTTGTAAACTGTTCCAAGAAACCCTGTGATGTGAGTGAGCCATGGACAGTGTGAACTGTGTTGTCCATCTCTCTGTGGTGGTGCACTCCATTTCCCACATTATCATTTCTTAATTAGTGACCCAACAAGAGAAATTTCAAAGAGTAATACACACAAAAACTACTAGCTGGAGAACAAATTGAAAATAAGGAAAGGAAACAACAATTATAAATTAATTTTCCAAGAATGTGGGCCATGAAGGAAAACAATATGATAACACATTATCCAAGGAATCACAAAACTAACAGTGGGAAAGATGAGGTATTGTATATACCCAGAGAAGATAAAACAAATGTAGAGGTTAAAAGTAAGGAGGGATGGTGGATAAATAATGAAACAAGACCTCAGGTTCAATGGAAAGATGTCTTTTTGCAGCATACCCAAAACCCATTGAACCAGGCTCCTTTGCCTAAGTAGCGCTCTTATGACATCCTAAACGGGGTCCTGTTTAAGGCTTCTCTAGTATCTTGCTTGGAGCCCTGCTGGTACAGTGGTCAAGAGCTCAGGCTGCTAAACAAAAGGTTGGCAGTTCAAATCCACCAGCTGCTCCTTGGAAACCACTTGGGGCTGTTCTACTCTGTCCTATAGGGTTGCTATGAGTCAGAATCGACTCAAAGGAAATGGGTTGGGTTTTTTTTGGTTGCTCACCCCTTTAATAGAGTACTTACCACATTTCCATAATAATTTGTTAACATAACTGCTAACTTCAACTCTATGAGACTTCAAGGCCAAGCAGCATCTGCTACTCCTCTCCAGTACCCAGTATTGTGCCTGGGACATGGCAGATATTTAATAGACACTTATCAAATAAATGGAGGAGGCTTACCCTCTTTTCCCATGTCTAGAAAGCCTGGAAAGAGGTAAAATCATGGAGGAAACTTGGAGTCAAACAAACCTGGATTCCAATTTCAGATCTGGTGGTCATTAGGCCCTTGACTGAGTCCAAGTTAGTAGTACCTCTCTGGCCTCAAAGAAGGTAATTAAACACACACACCCACACTTTTTTTAAAGAAAAGAAAAAAAGGAAAGTGAGAATTTTTAAAGTCTAGAAAATAAATCTTTTTTAAAAGAGAGAGAGAGACTCAGAGCAGTGATATTACAGTACAAATATAGCCATCATGGAGCTCTGGGAAGCAGCATGCCATGTTGGAAGGCAGATTCACCGGGTCTTGGCTGCTTTGGTTCAAATTAATAGCTGTGTGATCTTGGGCAATTCACTTCACCTACCCGGACCCAGTTTCTTCATCAGTGAAATGATAACAATAGGATCATTGTGAGGATTAAATTGGCTATTAATTTAGAACATGCCTGGCAAACAGTAAAAGATGAATAAAATTAATGATTATTATTTAGTGCTCTACATTTGTTAAAGGCAACCCTACTATCAAAATCTTTAGTGACCTCCCAGGCATGCATTTCTGTTTTATTCTAGAAAGAGCTAAGAGAAGATAGAATGGCATCCTTTATTTCCTCATCTTTAATTTAGGGTCAATTTAGGTTTACTGTTGCTAATACTAGCTCTTAAGATGTCCAGCTTTTCAAATATCCTTATTTTTATTTCTCCTGCATTTTCTTTGTTCACCCCTTTAATAGAATACTTACCTCATTTCCGTAATTATTTGTCAACATGACTGCCAACTTGAACTTTACAAGGCTATCAAGTCCTTTAAGGCCAGACAGAGCATCCACTACTCCTTTCCAATACCAGATTTTTGTTAATTAGCAAGAAATATTAACAATGATTAACATAAAAATAATAAATACAGCCAAAAAGAAAAATAAAATAGGGAGACCCTTAGTCTCCTACCAATCAACCATACTCACTTATCTGTTTCTGTATTTTAGGAATGGCCAAGAAATCAATTGGTAAGTTATTTTCCTGTATCTCAATCTGAATATTTTAGGAGATACAAGTGCATGAAGAGCATTATAATATCACTTTGTAAATTATAATTTTCTTATTTTCCATTCTAGGTTCCCTATCCTTTATCCATTAATCATCACTTTTTTAGATTGTAACAGTTTGCAAAAAAGTTTAAACATATATAAAATATTAAAACTTGCATCACTATAGACTGGAATCTATATAGAGGAGGAAAGTCCAGTTTGAGAGACAACAGTGATAAAAAAAATAATAAAGTAAAAGAGCTTAAACAACTTACCACTTTCCTAAAAGCTTTTCCACCGTCTGCCTGCACTAGAAGGGAGCATAAAGGCACCCAAAGGAATTTACCTGCTTCTGCAAAAGTCTCAGCACATGTCCTCCAATAAAGGACACTAAAATCTGCAAAATGGGGCCAGCTCTTAAAATGAGCTTTCGTTCTAGCCTCAATTCCTATATTGTAAGATGTTATGGGATATAATTTTGTCCCCCCAAAATATGTGTTAAGTTCTAACCCCTGTACCTGTAAACATGATCCTATTTGGCCTAGAGGTTCTGAAGTCTGATTGCCTGGCTTGGAGCCTAGCTGCACCACTACTGTTTGTGACTTTGGGTTTTGGACTTGCTTAATACCCGGGACCCCTTCTTTCCCTTCAATTTTTCCCATTTGGAAAGGAAATTCCATCTCCCTTATCCCTGGTTCACGATTATACTTCGGAAGCAGATAACTTGTTTTCTAGGTTTCACAGATCCACAGACGGAAAGGAATTTTGCCCCAGAATGGAACACCCAGAGTCTCACCCATACTTGATTTAGATAATTCAGAAGATGAGATTTTAGACTTAGGGTTGATGCTGGAATAGGTTAAGACTTTTGGGGATAAGGTGATAGGGTACATGTGTTATGCACATGGGAAGTACATGAATTTGGGGGGACAAAAGGATAGGATATTATAGATTTAATTGTGTCTGAATTAAAGCACACTGATTACTGGATAATTGTTTAAATTTCTTGTCATATCAAACATAAAATTATAATCATACACTTAGGTAAGTCAAGAGAATAAAAGTGTTTGTTCTGTATTTCAGGAAGAGCCGTACCACCTTCTGGTAAGTTTATTATCTAACTTAAAATACCAGCATTGTTGTTAGTTGCCATTGAGTCGGCTGGGGAGAAAGGAGTTTGAAGCATAAGAATTTTTGCTAGATTTCTAAATGGTAATAACTTATGGGAAAAGGTGACAAATATAAGTTAAACGAGCCTCAGAGAGAAAATTCACTTATTTTTTTCCAGAAAATTAAGAGAACATGAAGTCATCAAATTTGGTAGAAAAAAATAATGTGATCACTATGGTAACCAAGGGTTAACCAATTTGAAATCCCAAACATCTATGTAGTCATTATAGAGCTACAAGGGGCAAATGGAGATTACATAGTTAAAGAACATGAACACAGAAACCACACAAGAGAAAACTGCAAGAATAAATGTTAATTATTAAATAAATGCACATTATAACCTTGGTAATTTATAATTTGGTGCTTATTTGATGAGCAAGACTAAACTCAATGTTTTTGGAGTAGTAAAGAAACATGTTTCTCTTCAGGTAAGTGACAGGATTTCAAAATGATTAACGCTGGACATGACCAAAGAAAATATTGCAAAAGAAAAAAATATTGTAGCAAGCTATTTATAACTGAGCTAAATGTTTTAGCCAAAATTTAGGAAAGGCCCAATTAGCTAACTATAGAGGAATATCTTGGCTATTAATATAATAATATATTATATTTTAATAATGGATGGCAACTCTTTTTCTCTAAATTAGGATTTGCTGAACCAACCAGTAAGTCACTTATTTTATTCTCAACTACTGAGCCCTTTAATCTAAAAGAGAATCTAGAACTAATTTCTTCAGTGTTATGCTTTTCAGTTCTGTTACGCAGAACCTGATCTTATTTTCACTGACTTGCATTCCAACTTCCAAGCATCCCCCACTGGATTTTTCTGACAGGGAAAAGTCTATTAATTTTAAAAGGGAGAGATGAAACACAGCCCAAAAGAATTCTGAGATTGGTCTGGTTTTCTTATTCAAAATAATGGAGGATGCTTGGAACAAAGGAAGAAAACAAAACACAGTAAGAGAAAAGGAAAAGAGAAAATAAACACAGGAAAATTAAAGAAACAACCAAGGTTAAATAAGCGGTGTTTTTCCATTCTCTGAAAGGTCTCAAAGGCTGCAAAGAAAAACTGAACGTGTGTGTGTGCGTGTGTGTGTAGTTAAATATATTTGATGGGGTAGACTAAGGTTCCTCTAAGATTCTTTTCTATCCCAGGACTGCATATTTTACACTCTTAAAAAAGTGCTTCCTTGTCTGGATTTACAGTATCAAAGTGACTATAGTTTCAATGTTTCTTGCATGTCATTTCAAAAGACTTCCCAGGGGAAAATTAGCAGTGTTCAAGCCCAATAATAGACTAATGAAATAGGTTAACGTTTATTTGTTTTATATTTCAGGAAAAGCTGTACCACCTCCTGGTAAGTTTATCTTACTTACAACACTAGTATAGTTATTTGCCATTGAGTCAGCTGACACATGTACATAAGGTCACCGGAACACTAGTATACACTGGACTAATACAGTGTGCATACATTCTATTAACACATTTTCATTTTTAGAAGATAAAAAGCCAGTAATTTTAGTGGTATTGGTGATTAACTTGTAATCAAACCCCATTGATTTATGCAAAAAATAAACTGAGAACTATATTGTGGTAGCAAGGAAACTTAAGTCCATTGAAAAAAATTAGAATGTTCACGCTAAACTCATTGCCGCTGAGTCGATTCTGACCCATATTTGTGCTAGGACAGGGAAAAAAAAATAACAATGTTTTAAATAAATTGGAAGAAGGAAAAGGAAATTAATTATGGAATTAAAGGTGGGGAGGGAAAGAAGGAAATAAAGCAGCATCTAAACTTTATACACAGTACACTAAGTATCATTAAAAGGATAAAAAATAGAGGAAGAGTGAATACAAGAATCGTCTATATACCTATGTTTCTGCTAGGACTTCCAAATTATAAGATCATAGTAGCTGGTTTGGACACTTTATGTTCTAGGGAAACTAGATATTGAAACGACACAAAGACATATTTTGGGTAGGCATAAGGTGGTAGTAGGTCAAACCACTCTGTTTATTTTTGTTTGTTTTTCAGGAACTGCTGAGAAAATTTCTAGTAAGTTACTTTTCTATGAGTAGTGTCTGGAAAAATATGCACGTGAAGATCCCATGATAGATCTAAGTCTGGCCTTGGCCATAATCCACTTTGCAAATCGCAACGTTATTGTTATGCTTTCTGTGTTCCCCTCACGTTAGTGAGTCTTTGAAGGAAAGCTTAAAGGCACTTACTATAAAACTACATGCCACAAAACAAATAAAAACCCTTTTCAAAACAAAATGTATAAAAAATCTGTATGGAAGACAAGAATTCGGCTTTGAAAGTAGAGTAAAGGGTAACAGGTAAAACTTCAAATACAGAAACACTATCGAGCTTTCTTAAAAGATTTTAATTTTCTCTTTTGCCTGGATAAGAAAAGTGAAGTGTACAAAGGAATAGCCTATCTCAACAGAGGCCTTTCAAATAGAACATGAAAATTTCTGAGATGAATCACCTCTTAAAATGATATTTCATTAAACACAAATGGACTCAACTGTTTTGAAATTCCCTTGCCTTTTCTTTTTGGAATCACCCTCTGAAAACTGCATGAGGGACAATTTTGGTCTAACTCACAAACCTAAAGAAATGTATTTATTTGCTATATTTTCATATACTATATACATTATTCATGTCTTATTTTTCTTTCTGTCTTAAAGAACCTTCATCAACGATCAGTAAGTTCTTTTTCAAATGCTAAAAACCATAGAATGTAAGCTAATTTTGCTCTCTATTACTATTACAGTGTTAACAGTGTAAAACTTCAATACTAACATTTCTCTAAACTTTCTCTGTGTGATATAGATAATTGATGATATTGTTAACTATTAAGAAGCAACAACTAATAGATTACACGTTATGAGAAATACTATCCTTATCAAACCACTACTTGATGCTGACTCCAAGGTGATATTCATAAGCATGAGCAAAGAGATGGGCAAGTTAATAAAAGCGTAACAAGGAGAAAAGAGATTAAATTGTATGACTTCTTGGCAGGCCCCAAAATGGTATAAGCCTATTGCAATGGATGACAAAGTAAAAGCTTAAATGGGCTCCAAGAAGACAATTTACTTTGCTCTGCCACCAGGATAAGGGAACCCCAACCTTAACCATCCATGCCTTAACACAACAAGAAAACACCAACAACACTTACTGTGTAATACAGATTCCTTCAAAGCAACAGAGTAGAATTGATACAATAGATGCTAGTACAATTTTGACCTACTAAAAATGTTTGTGTCATTTTTATAGGTCAACAACTTTCCTATTGATAAATGGTTGAAGAATATGTACAGTTAATTCACACAACAGAAAGTGCAAGCACTGAACATTTGGAGAAGTATTAAGCCTCAGTAACTCAATAAACTTTTGGAGAAGTATTAACCTTCATTCAGTTTATTTGAATAGCTAAATATATTCAAATTTTAACTACTGTGATAGATTTCTTAATTTGTATTACATAAGCAGAGACAAAGTCAGAGATGCTATAGTGAAAAAACTTTGTCTAGATTTAGAAGTGACAAGTGTCCAAAATAATTTTTTACTTGCTTTAACTCATACCTCCAAATTGCGCATTATCACTATGAAATCTCACCACTTCCTAGTAAGTACCTTCGTATTTATAATTCTGTTTCCATAGTCCATGGCTACGTGCACAAGACTACTATTAATTTTTATGGTTGTTATTTTTCAGTGGAGCAAAAGCCAAGAATTTTACTGTTATTGACAATTATATTGAAACTAAACACAAATGGTTTATAGAAAGAATAAACTGAGAATATGAAACAAAGGAAAAGGAAAATAATTTCTAGAAATATATTTACAACTAAATAAGTATCATGGCTAAGATCTAGAAAAGAGTCCAAATATCTAACCATGGAAGAATTGGTTGTTAATTCAATAATATATTGCATTATAATTAGAAGTGACGATTGCTTTTTCTCTGAATTAGGATTTGCTGAACCAATTGGTAAGTTATTTTTTTCTTTTTCTCAATCATTGAAATTTTAGTTTAAGTAATAGGCTGAAAGTTATTTCTTCAGTTTTTGTGTTTTTTTGTTTGTTTGTTTGTTTTTTGTACTTTAGATGAAGGCCTCAGGAGTGACTTCATTACTGAGCTAAAAGGGTACCCGGAGGCCATACTCTTGGGGTTTCTCCATTTAATTTTTTCAATAGTTTTTTCAGACCCTGTTATTTTTTCAGTTGCTCCTCGTGCCAATTAAAAACCAGCTCCTGATGAATTTTTGAATGAGAAAAATCAACTGAGGAACAAAAATAAATTTAAAAAACAATACAAAAGACTTTAAGATTAGTCATACATTCTTCAAACAAGGGAGTAATTGAAAAAGAAGACTAATATGAAGGGGGGTATGAAAAATATTAAAGCGGAAGGAAATGAAATAAGCAGAGTTTTTGACAATCTCTGCAAGCTCTCAAAGTACATGAGAGGCTGAGGGAAAGAATGAACTCATTGATAATATGTGTGTATATAAACTATATAAATTCTGAGCTGTTTGAAAAATAAGGGATGTACAAAGTAATGAGCTCCTCTTTCATGCCGAGTCCCAAACGTAAGTTTCCTAGCTGGCAGAGATTTTATAGAGGGAAACCCACATCAGGTGGGTGCATCTAAAAATGAAGAACTAAAGTTCCTTCCACTCCTGAGACTGCATATTTTACACGTCTCATAGACCACCTTGCTAGGAATCACAGCATCAAATTAAGTGATGCAAAAGTATTTGTGCTTCTCCAGTGTTATTTTATGACTCCCCAGGGAATACTTATGGGGGAATTATGTTGCACGCTTAATAGCTGAAACAAAAAAAATAACCGTTTGTGTTTTTATTTTAGCAAAAGTCTCATCAATTCCTAGTAAGTACGTTATCTTATTTATAATTGTACTTCTATAGTCTATTACTATGTGCACAAGACTATTATTAAGTTTTATGGTTATTTTTCAGTGGAGCAAAAGCCACTCCCTACGTCTCTCTCCACAGGGGCCATGCATCATGTTGAAAAAAGAAAAATAAAAACCATCACATGCAATACCCAGATTTCTCCCACTAAATATCCTGTAGGTAGAATCCATCCATTTCTCTTCCCACCTGTTACAATGGCAACTATGTCTCTTCTATCAAAGATCAACTCCTCCCCCTGTGATCTGTCCCATCAACTCTACCCAATCCTGAGAGCTCTCTCCATTAATCATCCCACTCTTTGCTGAATCTTCAACCTCCTCATCTCTGTTGCATCCTATTCATCAGTATCACATGTTCACCTTATTTTTATACATTTTTAAATCCTCTGGTGGCCCCACCCTCCACTATCTTCTAATGAATTGGACTGTGTACTTAAATCTACCACCTATCATTTTAAAACATGTAATGCTGTTAGGGAACATATGTGTTTTCATTTATAAAAAATGTATGCTGCTATAGCTCTACTCCATTTCTTACTTTTTTCACTTAACATTTTATTTTCAAGATCTATGTATGTCACCCTATAATGAGCCTCTTAGTTGCTTCTAATTTTGTTTTATAAATCTATCCATGTCACTCACTAGTTGCTTCTAATTGCTGCCTACTATTTACTGTCCAGTATACACCCACCACACTGTGCTTATCCACTCCCCTTACAACAGACCACAAGGTCACCACAATTCCCTGCTTACATCAATGATCTAGATCATGTTCTCTTTGAAACTTCTGAGTTATTTCTCTAGAAGGCACACCTGAGGGTGGTACTGCGATAGATAAGGCATCCAAACACTGAATTTCATTTCCAGATTGCTTTCTATAACTAATGAGACAATTTACATTTTCACCAGCTGTAGGGAGGATGTTCTGTTTGCCCCATTCTGGATAGCACTTGGTTTTAGCTCTCTTTCTAATTTTTGCCATTCTGATTGGCACAAGAAATTCTTTTCTGTTTTTTTGATTTGCTTTTCAATGCCTACTGATGAGTTCAAGAATCCTAGGTAAATGCAGATAATAATGGTAGTTACCAAATAAACTTACTCTGAAAGTAAACTTCAGAATGTCAGCTCATAAATAGATAGAACTTCGTTAGAAATCTGAGAAGCCCTGGTTCCTGGGGTAATAAAGCAACTTAAAATAATACAAGAGGAGGTAAAAGCTATTTGGAAAGAAGCATCTGGGATTTTATTGAGAGGACATTGCATACTTTATGGAAGTCAGGCAACATGTTGTTCAAATGTATCTCAGGTAGAGAAACACTAAGATTTTATAAACTGAATATCCTCGAGTTTTCTCTCAACATCATCTCCATCTGATTCCCATGTTGGGTCCGTGGGGAAGGGAAGGTAACTTGTGTCAAAAGGAGAGGAGGTTGGAAAAGCATATAAGGCCCAATTATGAAGGACCTTATAAGTCATGTTAGAAGTTTGAGTCTTAGAAAGATTTTTTTTAAAGCACATAATCCGTAGTGCATTTTAGAAAAATGATTTTGAAAGCAATTTTGATGACAAAGCTCAGAGGGCAGCCACACATGTTATGACCACTTCATACTTAAAGCGTCTCTCAGTGAAAAGTGGATGTATTTTGACATGGAACCAGTTTTCCAATATTTGTGGTGAAAAAAAGATAGAATTAACAAACATAACAACATAATAAACATAAGCCAAAGATCCTAAACAATGCAGCAGAGGAATGCAAAATCTCCTTTTGGAATAGTATCATAAGAAATCATTCTCCAAGTCCCAGGAAAAAAACACTTCAAGTTTGTTTCTTTGCTTGTTTGTTTGTTTTCTTTGTAACTATAAGAGAAAGTTATTATCCACCCCCCTTACAACAGACCACAAGGTCACCACAACTTCTAAATTCTGGGTTTTTTTATGAGAAGACCACTGATTAAGAGAATGAATATAGAGTAAAAAATTTTAATTCTCCTGTGGATAATAATAGCCTGATAATAATAAATAGCATATTTCCAGTTTAAATATGTATTTATGAAAAAAAAAGATGAATGAATGAAAAGACAAATGAAAGAAGGAAAATTTAAGTGATGCTTAAATTTAGGAGGCCCTGAATTTTAACTCCCTATTGAAGACTGTTGAATAAACTCAGTTTTGCTTTCGGAAATAATCTAAGATCTGATTTCAGAATGTAAATTTAGGAAGCTGTCTGCGCATGCCCATTTCTAAAATAAGACCAGGCTATTATCATTTTCATGCCTTTGAAGTACAGTTTTCCCATTGGTGTTTTTCTATTCAACAGAATAGTACAGGTATAAAATATGCATCTATGGATTCAACAAAACTATTTTCATTTTTTATTTTAATTTTACCCCGTATGGAAGTAAAACACCTCTGCACACAACCTAAAGCTTCTGACTCGTGTTTCTAATTTCTGAAAGATGTGAAAAGAAAGGGAGTCTGTTGTTCTCACTCAGGGCTGAGTCCCTTGTGCCAGGCACAGTGCCTGGAACACAGTGGATGATTAATAAATAAATATTTATTGACAGAGCCATCGAAGAAATGAAGGGATGAAGAAAGGAAGGAAGAAATAGATTACCAATATAGATTATATTCAACATGTTCCACACAAAACCAAAACCAAAACTGAACCCATTACTTTCGAGACAATTCTGACTCATAGTGACCCTATAGGACAGAGTAGAACTGCCTCATGGGGTTTCCAAGTCTGTACTCTTTGCAGAAGCAGACTGCCACATCTTTCTCCTGAGGAGCAACTGGTGGGTTCGATCTTTTGGTTAGCAGCCAAGTGCTTCACCACTGTGCTACCAGGGCTCCATTCCACACAACGCACCCTCAAATGTTTTGTTTCGTTTTTTATTTTGGGAGAATTGGTGTTACTCATTGACTCCTTTGCTGTTTTCTTCCCACAGTATACTTTGGTCTTCCATGCTAAAAGCTGCCATTTCCAACCTTTCCAAGCTTAACGAGTATATCTCCCTCTCCCATTTGTTCTGATATATGCTAGATTACTGATAATTTTTATACGTTCCTTACTAACAGGAAAAAAGAGGTATGCAAGTTATCATTTCCAGAGAAAAAGTATTAAGCCTGTTGGTCAGTAGTACATTGACTTTCCACTCTGACACACATACAAAAATAAACTAAAATAAGAAAGGGAAAATACATCCCTGAGCTAGAGATGCAAGAGCAGAACACTTGAGGAAAACTGAGAGAATGACAAGGAAGTGGGAAAGTTCACATGTTGAGAAATTCTGCTTCAGAAATGATTCAATTTGTGAAAACATGTGAAAGTGTGGAATGGGCGCCATCTTTCCTATCCTTCCTCCAGGCCAATCAAAGTTGCCAGATTGCTTTAGAAATACAAATAGGGTTGCTTTGGTACCCTGTAACTGCCCTTCCCCCTTTTTTTTATGTTACTTCTGGAAGAATAAGGAAAGAAACAGTGTATTTAATACAAGAAGAAAAAATTATTTTGGAATTTATCTATATTATTTTTGTCTTTGTTTTTTAGGAGCAACTTCAGTACCCATGAGTAAGTTTCTTTGCATTTCACAATTCTGGCATAAATCAGCATCCTATAGAATCCAGAGAACTTTTCACAAAATGCTTATTTTCAATTCAGGCTCTCTATTTCAATTCACACTCAGATATCTCTTATCTTCTTTTCTTTCATCTTACTTAGAATTCCCACAGTTTTTTGATGAATTTTTGGAAAGTAAAATGTTTAAAACACCAATTGAAAGAGCAGGATATAAGAAAAATGCCTCCTGATATTTAATACATTTTTAATTAAAATGTTTAAAATTCCATTGGAAAAAAACAAGGGAAAAGAAAAGTAGTGAAAAAATAATTTGAAAGTAAGATATTTGATAGAAATTAATAAATTTAAGGAACTTTGGTTTACATTAAGACAAGTGTCACAGTCTTTTAGGGAGTTTCAATTTCCATCAAGAAAGTGAGGGTGGAAAAAGGTAGTTTTGGAGAAAAAGGAGTAATTTTCTTCCCAGCCCTCTTGACTTCTACCTGAACCAGGGCTAAAACCCCACAGAGCACGCTATGGAGGATTTGCTGGCCCTGGGACTCAAATCACTGATATTCTTAAGAAAAGAAGATTGTCAACACTAAATATACTAAAGCAGATTAAAATTTTTAACTTTAGAAAAGTTTGTAGTAACTCAGTAATATCCCTTTCCGTCATCTCAATGTAAAAATACCTTGGTCTTGAACAATCTAGGAGACTGATATTATCACTTATGCACAAGAGAGTTCTTATTTCTTCATTTCTCCTGCTGGAGTATTACTGTCATTTTAGAAAGAATAAACTGTTGTGATTAACAGGAAAATAAATATGAAGGGGCATATACACTGATAAAATAATTTGTTTACCACAAAAATCAGAATTCATCATGAAAAACATATTCATGATTTAAATAAGAATGGGGAAGTAGCAGTTGTGGCAGAGGGAAGAAGGAACTTGTGAACGTGTAAATGTCAGGCTACTGAAGGCTTTCAACTCTGGACTAAGGGAAGATGTAAAAAACTAGAATGGGCTCCATCTGCTCAACTGTCCCTTAAGGCTTACCAAACTGAGGGTTCATAAAACCCAAAAAACAAAAGCCATTCTTGAAGTAGTTATACTGAGCCCACAACACATTACTGTAACTGAGAACGTTCATTATCCTCTAGAAAATTAATTTATGGTGTAAATGGTGACATGGTAACTAATCTAGAAAATGTAACCTAAATTATTTCTTTGGTTTATTTCAGGTAAATATTTACAAACTCCTGGTAAGTTCTAAGGAAATACTAAAAGACATACCAAACAAGTTTAAAAAGATAGAGAAATTACAAAATGCGAGAGCCAGGTATACAGGAAGAAAAACAAAGACAGAAAACGATTTTTTTAATGTAAAATAATATCATAACAAACCACCGAAGGATATCAGTGCTCAATGAGGGGACATGATTCATAAAAAAGGGAAGCTAATCTCTCCTCATATCACATCTACGACTGAAAAAATAGAGGGGTACAGTACTCTCTAAAAATCTCATTTCTGATATTGTCCTTCAAAGACTATGATGTAGGAATTTATATTCTTAGAAAACAAAATCTAATATATTGTTCTGGCTTCTTTTTGGTAGTATCATTTTTTTTAATTGTGCTTTAGATGAAGGTTTACAGAGCAAACTAGTTTCTCATTAAACAATCAATACACATTGTTTCGTGACATTGGTTGCCAACTCTGCAACGTGTCAACACTCACCTCTTCTCCACCTTGGGTTCCCCATTTCCATTCATCCAGCTTTCCTGTCACCTCATGCCTTCTCATCCTCACCCCTGGACTGGTGTGCCCATTTAGTCTTGTATACATAGTTGAGCTACGAATATTATTATTTGTTTTATGGGCCTGTTTAATCCTTAGCTGAAGGGTGAACCTCAGGAGTGACTTCATTACTGAGTTAAAAGGGTGTCTGGGGGCCATACTCTCAAGGTTTCTCCAGTCTCTGCCAGACCAGTAAGTCCAGTCTTTTCCTGTGAGTTTGGATTTATTCTACATTTTTCTTCAGCTCTGTCCAGGACCCTCTAGTGTGATCCCTGTCAGAGCAGTTGGTGGTGGTAGCCGAGCACCATCTGGTTGTGCTGGACTCAATCTGGTGGAGGCTGTGGTAGTTGTGGTCCATTAGTCCTTTGGACTCATCTTTCCCTTGTGTCTTTGGTTTTCTTCATTCTCCCATTTTGGCAGAATCTTTAATATCTACTGGTACGTTCTCTTCCTAATTGTCAATTCCACTATCCACAGATATTCTGAGGGTTCGGGAAAACTTTTCCTCTACTGATTATTTTCACTATTACTGGAGAAAACCTTCAGACTGATGTATTTACCCATTTGTCTCTTAGGTTATTGATGTTTTCTGAAAGGAGGGGCATCACTTATCCAAAAGAGTAAATAGTAGGCAAATTATCTCATTGGGCTGATTAAAAGGGATTATCAACAAAAACTAATAAGCTTTGCCCCAGAATTTATAAGGAAAGTAAAAAGAATAGGTAAAGGGGAAAACAGACGAGTTAGGAGAACAAAGAGGATGCAGGAAAGACAAGTTAGTTTAAACGATTTCAAATTCCTATAGAGGCTGAGAGAAAACGGAAAGTAGAACTGACTTTCCTCTCTCCCTTTCTCTTCAAGCTTTACAATGGGATGTAGCCTCCCAGGCAGAAACATGCATTAGAATCCAGAGTAATATATCTTTAAAACCATTCAAAAACTCCGAGACACTCTGAAAGATTTATTTGTGTTCTGGCTTTAGAAAAATCTGTAACAAGGTACACAGAGAGAATTTCTTTTTCTCTTTAGGTATTATATTATTATTGTTCCTAAAAGTTCCTAAAGGAGCCATCTTTTCTTTTTTGTTTTTCTCTTTTTTTTTTTTTCCTTTTATCTTGGCCCATGAGGCAAAGAGCCATGTATTGAGGATAACGGAGCAACAAGACGGAAAAAACTGAGACTCCGGACCTCAAACTTTTCTTAAGGCATGAGAAATAAAATTCTATCTTGTTTGAGGAAGTGGCATTTTGGGTTTTCTGTCACTCACAGCCAAATTTAATCTGAACTGATACACTTTCCCATATCCATCGTTTGTTTTCTCCACTCATCTGTGTGGTATCAGAGTTGCACTAGTTTTTTTTTTTTTTTTTTTTTTGGGGGGGGGTGGGGCAGGGGTAGGGTGGTTTGTGATAAAATACATGTAACAAAATTTGCCATTTTAGCCATTTTTAAGTGTGTAATTCAGTGACATTAATTACATCCACAAATTGTGCGACCATCACCACTATTTCCAAAACTTTTTCCTCACCTCAAACAGCACATTCTGTACCCATTAAGCAATAACTTCTTATTCCTTCCTCCCCTCATCCCCTAGTAACCACTAATATACTTTCTGTCTCTATGCATTTGCCTGTTTTAGATATTTTATGTAAGTGAGATCACACAATGTTTGTCTTTTTGTGTCTGACTTAATTTACTCAGCATGTTTTCAAGGGTCATCCATGTCATAGCATGTATCAGAACTTCATTTCTCTTTATGACTGAATAATATTTCATTGTATGGATACACTACATTTTGTTTATCCATTTATCTGTTGATTGACACTTGGGTTGTTTCCATCTCTTGGCTATTGTGAATAACACTGGAATGAACATTGGTATACAAGTATCTGTTTGGGGAACCATCATTTCTAGCACTAAAAAATCTTGATCTCTTATTTCTCCTTTCATCTCATTGTCAGCATATGGCTGAGTTATTTAGTGGTGCTATAGAAAGAGCAACTTCCCCTGAGTAACAAGTGGAATTAATAACTGTATCTGAGACAGCCATTACCAATGTTTAAATGGCTCAACAACAGAAAATTGTATTATACTAACAAAACCAAAAAGCAAAGACAGAAATAGTAATAAGGAAACAGGGGAAATGGGATGAGGACAAAGATGAATGATAGAAAGCAGAGAAAGAGGGAATATTAAATGTCACTGAAGGGTTTCAGCCCTGTAGATTGAGCAAAGAAAAAAAAGAGAATGATTCTGATCTCACATTTCATCTTACAGTGACTGAAAAAAAGGGCGGGGGGAGTGCCTAACAGTCAAGGAGCCCTGGTTGCACAGTGGTTAAGAGCTCAACTGCTAACCGAAAGGTCAGCTGTTCAAACCCACTAGCCACTCCATGGGAAAAAGAAGTGGTAATCTGCTTCAGTAAAGATTACAGCCTTGGAAACCCTATGGGGCGGTTCGTCTCTGTCCTACAGGGTTGGAACTGACGTGATGGCAATGAGGTGGCAGGGACCCAACAGTCTTATTTCTGATATTGCTTTCCAATCTATGAAAATGAACTTGATTCTTGACCCAAGAGATAATCTAATTCATTGTTTTGGTCTGTATCTTTGTTTTCTTCCCCACAGTGTCCTCTGTGCCCACTGGTAAGTTTGTCTGTTTCTCAACTCCGTTGCCACAGATATCCTTTCCACTTTTTCTGCACTCACTGTTCCAGCTCTGCTGAACCTTGAAGTTTAGTGTATTTCCCCCAATCATTTAGTTTATTGATGGAAAGAACATTCCCTAAAGAGAAGTGATCTACTATGACTTATTAAAATAAGTTGCTAGCAGAACTAATTAATTTACCACCAGAGTTTACAGTAACAGAGAAAGACAGAAAAAAGAAGGAAGCAAAGACATTAAAAAATGAAAGACCCATAACCCATTGCCATCGAGTCAATTCTGACTTATAGTGACCCTGTAGGGCAGAGTAGAACTGCCCCATAGTGTTTCCAAGGAGCACTTCGTGGATTCAAACTAGTTAGCAGCCGAACTCTTAACCACTGTGCCATCAAGGTTTCTGAAAAATGAAAGAGGGTTCATAAAATTCAAATCAGCAAAATTAGATAGAGTTTTTGACAGTTTCTGATAGGTTTTCAATTCCTATAGAGAGTGAGAGAAAGGAGAATATAAAATAGGTTCCTCTCCATTTCCTCTTCCTAGAGTGCTATATGGAATGGGACTGTAGCATGTAGATACAGACATCAAGGGTGGGTGCTTCCTTCTTGATAAAAATATTATTCAAACCATATTCCAAGATATTTACTTTTCTATTTTAGCAAGATTTAGTAGTAACTACACACATACAGTTATTTGCACTTTCCAGCTCCTGAATACAAACATCATTTTTAATACTGAAAAAGATTATATTGATGCTCATATTTATCCCTTTCTGTCTTTATTATTCACCATCCACTTAAGTTACTGATAATGTTTTAAAAGCCCATGATTGACAGAAATATTAAATGGAAGAAAGGGAAGAGGAAAGATAAAGAAGAAAAACCAGAGGAAGGGGGTACTTAATGGGATGGCCCCACAAACTATCCCCTAAAGGTTTTCACCTCTAGACCGAAGGAGAAAGGAATATACTAGAAGGGTCTCACCCCACACTACCTTGGTTGGCTGACCCTATCAAGGTTATGGAGACACATCATCCAAAGCCCCACCTAATGCCCCACCACAGTTTCCTACAATTTATTAACGTTGAGGGTTGGGTTTCCCTAAAAGTCACATATATGAAAGCTTACTGTAAACACTTTTAATGAACTGAATCACTGAATCAAAAAATAATCTATTGTTTGGGGTTTTCTTCCACAGGACCTTCAGTACCCACTGGTAAGTTCTGTAATTCTCAGTTCCAGTATCTACAAATACATATTTCCCAAGGGACCTGGGAATAATTTCTAGATTCACTGTTTTCACTTCTAGCTATTTACTCAATAACCCTTTAACTTCTTGATTAATTCTGAAAACAGATAACTCACCTACCTAAGAGTAAAATGTAAGAAAGTCATCTTCTAGAACTGCTTCTAGTGAACCATACACAGAAACTAGAAAATTAACCACCTGAGTTTTTTGGGGAACAGAGGAGAGTAAAGGAATCAGGAAAGTAAAGAGAATGCATGACATTCAGTGAAACAGATTTTTGAAAAGGATTTTAACAGTTTCTGATAGGTTTCCATTTCTTATAGGGGCAGAGAGAGAAAAAAAAATGATGAAAACTACTTATGTCTTCTGCCTCCTCATAAAACTGTACCCTGAGCAGGGTTATAGCTCCACAGACACAGAGGGTTGGAGCTTCCTCCCTAAGAACATCTTTATAATCATATTCAAGAGCGTGTGACCGAGTCACATCTGTGTTTTTATTTTACAAAAATCTGTAGTAAAATCATACCCAAACACACACATTATCTTTTCCCTTTCACAATTTTGTCATTATTCGTCCACATTTCCTAGAGGCAGCCATTATTGCTAACTGAAGAAACTCAATACCTATACTTCCCATTCTTTGTTCATGACTAAGCATTCCATCAACTTATTAATGGTGTTCTAGGAAGAAACAATCAAGACAGGAAAACTCTCCCAGTAAAATTTTAAATGCTTATCAACAACAGAAAATCAGTCCATACAAAAAAAAAACGAAAAACAGGCAAAAAAGAGAAACAAAGGAAAGAAGGAAACATATTAAATTGCATGACAGTATAATAATTCACTGAAAGGTTTCAGTTGTGGACTAAGAAAAGAAATAAAACCCTTAAACAAGGGTTCCTTATCCCACCATACCTCTAGACCCAACACACTTTGGGAACCTGACAGGAAGGAATAACATATATGATCTCATATCATATTTTATTGCTCCTGGAAAAAATGAAAGGTTTGGTCTTCCCTGAAGGTCTCATTTCTAATGGGCCTCTGCAAATACCATGAGTAGAAACTACATACTGAAACCAAAAAGCAATCTAATGTGTTACGTCTGCTTGTTTTCTAGCAGTATCTCCCATGCCCACTGGTAAGTTCCTTCTCTGTTTCTCAGTTCTAGAATCCACAGATATCCTAAGTGATTTGGGGAACATTGTTTTGCTCTATCTTCAACTCTACCCAAGCATGGCCTTGGATTGATGTACTTATTCAATAGCCCTAGCTCACTAGTGATTTCTAAATTGAGTGAGATCTGTTAACTAAAAAAAAAGATTAGAGAAGTAATATCTTAGGACTGGTTATCCTAAGGGATCAGCAAAACTATTAAATTTACTAACAATAACCACCAACCGCTATGACAAGGATCACAATAGAGGGTCCTGGGCAGAATGGGAGAAAAATGTAGAACAAAATTCAAATTCACACACAAAAAAACAGACCAGACTTACCGGAGGAACCCCTGAGACTATGGGCCCCAGACACCCTGCTAACTCAGAACTGAAGCCACTCCCAAAGTCCACCTTTCAGCCAAAGATTAGACAGGCCTAGAAAAAGAACAATAACACACATGAGGAATGTGTTTCTTAGTTTAATCAAGTATACAAGACCAAATGGTCAACAACTGCCCAAAAGCAAAGATGACAAGGCGGGAAGGGACGGGAAAACTGAATGAATGGACACTGAAAACTTAGGGTAGAAAGAGAAAACGGGAGAGTGCTGACACATTGTGGGAATTGCAATTAAAGTCACAAAACAATTTGTGTATAAAATTTTTGAATGAAAAACTCATTCTTGCTGTAAACTTTCACCTAAAACACAGTAAAATTTAAAAAAAAAAAAAAAAAAACACTTTACTAACAATAACTCCAAAATTCAAAAAACCAAACCAGCTGCATCGAGTCGATTCCAACTCATGGTAACCTCATATGTGCAGAGTAGAACTGCACTCTTTAGGGTTTTCAAGGCTGTAGCCTTTCAGAAGCAGATCACCAAGCCTTTCTTCTGAGGCGCCTCTGGGTAGGTTCGAACCACCAAACTTTTGGTTATTAATAGAGCGCTTAACCATTTGCACCACCCAGGGACCCCTGTCTCACAAATAGTGTAAACCTAAAATATTTTAAGACATATTTACTATATAAAAGAGTAACATAGCACCCTTAAAACTTTTTATAAAAAGTTTGTAATATAAAAAAGTCTTATTATATTGAATAAAACATATGGCATAAAATTGTTTAAAATATTGTTAGACGATAACTATATAAAAAAATTCCAAATAAAATCTAAGCATTTAGGTATAAAATAAGATAAATAAAAAATGGTAGCCTTTGGGTGGTGGAACTATGGATGATATTTTTTGTCCTACCTTTTTTATTAAAATTTTTATACTTTTAACCATGAAATGTTTTAAATTAAAGATCACTATAGTAATTATGGAAACCCTGGTGGTGTAGTGGTTAAGAGCTACTGCTGCTAACCGAAAGTTCGGCAGTTCAAATCCACTAGGCACTCCTTGGAAATCCTATGGGGTAGTGCTACTCTGTCCTATAGTGTCGCTGTGAGTTGGAATCAACTTGACGGCATTGGGTTTTGTAGTAATTATAATATAGAAAACCAGAAGGGAAGAACATGCTCTGCATTTCTCAAGCTGAAAGAACTGAAGAAAAAATTCAAGCCTTGAGTTGCAATAGTGAAGGATTCTCTGGGGAATATATTAAACGAAGCAGGAAGCATCAAAAGAAGATGGAAGGAATACACACAGCCATCATACCAAAAAGAATTGGTCGATGTTCAACCATTTCAAGAGGTAGCATATGGCCAGAGCTGATTGTTCTGAAGGAAGAAGTCCAAGCTGCGCTGAAAGCTTTGGTGAAAAACAACGTTCCAGGAATTGACGGAATATCAGTTGAGATGATTCAACAAATGGAAGCAGTGCTGGAAGTGCTCACTTGTCTATGCCAAGAAATTTGGAAGACAGCTACCTGGCCAACTGACTGGAACAGATCCATATTTATGCCTATTCCCAAGAAAGGCGATCCAATCGAATGCAGAAATTATTGAACAATATCATTAATATCACACGCAAGTCAAATTTTGCTGAAGTTCATTCAAAAGCAGGTGCAGCAGTATGTCGACAGGGAACTTCCAGAAATTCAGACCAGATTCAGAAGAGCATGTGGAACCAGGGATATCATTGCTGATGTCAGATGGATCCTAGCTGAAAGCAGAGAATACAAGAAAGATGTTTACCTGTGTTTCATTGACTATGCAAAGGCATTCAACTGTGTGGATCATAACAAATTATGGATAACATTGCAAAGAATGGGAATTCCAGAACACTTAATTGTGCTCATGAGAAACCTGTACATAAAGCGGCAGTTGTTCGGACAGAACAAGGGGATACTGCATGGCTTAAAGTCAGGAAAGGTGTGCGTCAGGGTTGCATTCTTTCACCATACCTATTCAATTTGTATGCTGAGCAAATAATCTGAGAAGCTGGGCTATATGAAGAAGAATGGGGCATCAGGATTGGAGGAAGACTCATTAATAACTTGCGTTATGCAGATGACACAACCTTGCTTGCTGAAAGTGTAGAGGACTTGAAGCACTTGCTGATGAAGATCAAAGACCACAGTCTTCAGTATGGATTACACCTCAACATAAGGAAAACAAAAATCCTCACAGATGTACCAATAAACAACATCATGATAAATGGAGAAAAGACTGAAGTTGTCAAGGATTTCATTTTACTTGGATCCACAATCCACACCCATGGAAACAGCAGTCAAGAAATCAAAAGACACATTGCATTGGGCAAATCTGCTGCAAAAGACCTCTTTAAAGTGTTGAACAGCAAAGATACCACCTTGAAGACTAAGGCGAGCCTCACCCCAAGCCATGGAATTTTCAACCGTGTCATATGCATGCGAAAGCTGGACAATGACTAAGGAAGACCGATGGAAGAATTGACCCCTTTGAGTTGTGTTGTTGGTGAAGAATATTGAATATACCATGGACTGCCAAAAGAATGAACAAATCTGTCTTGGAAGAAGTACAACCAGAATGCTCCTTAGAAGCAACAATGGCGAGACTACGTCTTACATGTTTTGGACATGTTGTCAGAAGGGTTTAGTCCCTGGAGAAGACCATCATGCTAGGTAAAGTACAGGGTCAGCAAAAAAGAGGAAGACCTTCAACGAGATGGATTGACACAGTGGCTGCAACAATGGGCTCAGGCATAACAATGACTGTGAGCATGGCACAGGACCGTGCAGTGTTTCATTCTGTGGTACGTAGGGTTGCTATGAGTCAGAACTGACTCGAAAGCACATAACAACAACATAGTAATTACATTTGAAAGTAGAAATTCCTCTTGTACTGCAAAATGTGAAACTCAAATATATATTTCATACACTATTTTAACAATTTTGAAAATCAGATTGAAGTCTTTATCTCATTTTGGTCACACATAAGTATGAGGTAAACACAGGCAAAGACCACATAATAAGTAAAAGAACTCAAATATTTCTTGACTCATTATCCAATGGTCACTTTACTACCATAAATTCAGTCTAACTAGCCTTCTCAAAACAAGAATTAACCCTATTCCACAATGCCCACATTCTATGCTAGAATCTCTATTGAGGATGTTCTTCATAGTGATTGCTCACCCATCTCCCTAGCCCCAACATCACCAGCCTATTTTAACAAATTATGAATCAATTCATGCTTATTACCCCAACTTCCAAGCTGCTATGTGCTCCAGCTCCCCAAAAGTTAACTTTCCTTCACTAATAAAATACAGAAAGGGAGGAGTAAGGGAGCCCAGTATGGATAATGCAACTTTCAACACAAAACGCCCACCTAGACTTCAGCCTATCAGATAAATCAGGAAAAGCCAATAAGAGCACATGTAATTTACAGATGGGCAGAAGTAAATGAATAAATCTGAATGTCCAGTGTCCTGTATCTGAGACTCTCCTACCAAGGGAAGACAGTATGATGCACAACAACATGAGCTCTCATTAAACCCTTGATTCATTTCCAATTTAGAGAGAACTCTTACTTCCATTACTTGTTTAAATTATATTTTCTACCACATTTCAGTATCTATTACCATTATTTGCACTATATTAAATAAGGAAAGGTACACTGAAACACAATAGAAGCAAACACTGAAGATAAATTAAAAATAATGAAATGCATTTACATGTATTTAAAAGAATATGTATTCCAATAAAACAAATAATCATGCTCTATTTTTCCTATTTGTAAAAATATTGTCTAGTTTGCTTTGTATCACATAGCAATAAATATTTCTGTTTAGCATGGGCACTACAAGAACTAGCTGTTTTTCTTCCTTAAGTAACACTTCCATTTCTGAATTGCTTTTAATGCAAATTTCCTGAAAACCCCTAAGATAGCCAAGGAAAGTCTCAGCCTCCTTTTCTCTCAAAGGCGATGGCTTAGCAATTACCCTTATTACTCAAAGGGTGGTGGAGCTTCTTTAAGGAATCATAACATTATTTAAAAGTATAATTTTCTCAGAAAAAGTTTTCTTTTTTAAGCTAATCACCTATTATTCTTTAATTGTAGTCTCTAGCCATATTCTATTGAGCAATTGCCAACTCCTCTGTATTGTCATATTTTTCTCTTTTCTCAGTTCAATTCTCTGAAAAAGTTTGTATTTCAAGGATCTCTTATCTAATCCTGTGTGTATATACAGCTTTACACATTTTATATTATTAGGAAAACAACTTTATTGCCTCAAACTTAATGCAAAAGTAAAAGTGTCTGATAACAAAAATAGCAATTCAAAGAAATTACTTAAGATATGAACTATGCACTTTTATTATGTGCTTTGTTATATTTTCAGGTAATTTGAGAGGATATTCAAAACCAGAAGTAAAAAGTGGCACTAGAGAAGCAAGGAAAATGACCCCAAAACAGGAAACTGCTTTGAGAATTCAGGCAGTCTCATCACAAAATAGCCAAAGTGGTCCTAAATGCCAGTATAAAAAAGTAAGGGGTCCTGAGGATATCCATGAAAAGGGACAAAAACAGAAAACTCGAGTGAAAGTTGAAGAGTTTCCTAAGAAAACTCAGTGTAAAGAAGAGAAGAGAGAAAAGGAAGATACTAAGAAGGGTACAGGCAAGGAAAAGGAAATAGACAAAGGCCAACTGAAGGAACAAGATGGTGAACAAAAGAAGCAAAAGGAGGGCAAGGATAAGAAGGGAGGTGAAGACAAAAAGGAGAATATGGACAAGGATGAAAAGGAAGATAACAAGACAGATAAAAACAAGAAGAGAGATGAAGTCAAGAAGGAAGACGAGGACATGAAGGGAAGTAAAGATAAGAAAGAGGATGAGAGCATGAAGGGAGGTAAAGACAAGAAGGGGGACAAGGTCATGAAGGGAGGTGAAGACAAGGAGAACAAGGACATGAAGAGAGGTGAAACCAAGAGGGAGAATGAGGACAAGAAGGAAGAAAACTACAAGCAGGAAGATAAGGGTATTAAGGAGGATAAGGAGAAAGAGGAGGGCAAGGACAAGAAGGATAAGGATGAAAAGGAAAGCAAGAATATGAAAGATAAGGGGAAAAGGGAGAGCAAGAACAATAAGGAGGATAAAGGCAAAAAGGAGGCCAAGGACAAAATAGAAGGAAAAGATAAGAAGGAGAATAAGGACAAAATGGAGGGCAAGGACAAGAAGGGAAACGAGAATGGGAACAAGAAGGGAGATGAGGTCAAGAAGGACAACAAGAACAAAGACGATAAAGACATGGACAAGAAGGGAGATAAGGATAAGAAAGGGGACAACGACAAGAAGGAAGATGAGCACAAGAAGGAGGACAAGGACAAGAAGGAAGATGAGAATAAGGAGGACAAGAACAAGAAAGAAGAAGAGGACACAAAGGAGGACAAGGACAAGGACAAAAAAGACATGGACAAGGAGGAGGACGAGGGCAAGAAAGAAGATGAAGATATGGAGGGCAAGGACAAGAAGGAAGATGAGGATAAGGAGGTCAAGGACAAGAAAGTAGATGAGGATAAGGAGGGCAAGGAAGGGGACAAGGACAAGAAAGAAGATGAGGATAAGGAGGACAAGGAAAAGGAGGAATATGAGGATAAGGAAATCAAGGAGGAGGACAAGGAAGAAGATGAGGACAAGAAAGAGGGCAAGGACGAGAATAATAAAGACATGGACAAGAAGGAAGATGAGGACCAGAAAGCAGACAAGGGCAAGGAGGGCAAGGACAAGAAAAGAAGTACTGTGAAAAAAAGGGGGAGTAAAGAGGACAAGAAGGACAAAGGCCAGAAAGAGGTTTCCTGGAGCAAAAGGGCAAGTAAAAGAAGGTCATACTGAGGAACAGCTAGCACCATAGTTTAAAAAGAACAAAAGAGAATTGCATAATTTCACTACAACACATCAACTTCAAAACCAGCTTCCAGTCACCTGTGGATAAATTAAAAATGATAGACTCCTTGCATCCTCTTTAGTCACAAGGTTTTGTTCCTTTGAAAGATCCTTTAGAAATTTCATCTTTTTAGCTTTCTCAGTCTCAAACATAAGCTTCCAAATGTGAGTTTTTCGAAGTTTATATTCATAATAAATTATTGTCAGGAAAATACAAATTTTCTGAAATAAAACTCTGATTAAATAAATGTAGAGTTGTTTTTCTTTAAGAAGTATGGTATTTCTTTATCTAACCAAGCAGCTGTTTATTGAGTCGCTACTAAGTACAACATCCATAAAAAAAAAGTAAAAAGTAAAAAAACCAATTGCCGGCGGGTCGATTCCAACTCATAGCAACCTTACAGAGGAATGTAAAATAAATCTTTATGGAGAAGATAAATATAAAAGAGAACACAAGAACAAAGTACAAGAATAAATAATAAAAGCCATTATTAAGTGGTAAGTGTAAAATAAATTATTCAGTACACTATATATAACAGGAAAATTTCAGATGAGGAAAATCTCTTTGGCTAGGGGTAATTCATGAAGGACTTTCATAAGAAGTAGAATTAGAGCTGGGCATTAAAAAAGACAGGTATGATTTTTATATTCTATTAGGCTCCTGGCTTGGTAATTCCTCTACCAGAGTATAAACTCCTTGAAGGAAAAACTGTATCTTATCATTAGCTCCATCCTCAGTGCCAATCACAATGTTTACTGAATTGAATTGACTGGGAAAGGAAGTGAAAGAACTTCAGAAAAACCAGGTAAAACATGCAAAGTATGTTCTAAGGGCAAGGAATATAACAGAGAATTTGTGTATAGCAATATTCCCCAAAGTGTAGCACCCAGACCACCTCTGGTGTGCAAGATAGTTTCAGATGGTACCCAGGTAAGCATTCAATGTTAAACATTTAATATTTACTTTTATGTGAATCAGAAAAAAGTATATCCAGTATATCCACCACCATACGTTTGTCAATTTGTCATACTGTGGTGGCTTGCATGCAGCTGTGATGCTGGAAGCTATGCCACCGATATTTCAAATACCAGCAGGGTCTCCCATGGTGAACAGGTTTCAGCGGAGTTTCCAGACTAAAACAGACTAGGAAGAAGGACCTTATGGTCTTCTTCTGAAAAAATTGGCCAATGAAAATCTTGTGAATAACAGAGGAACACTGTCTGATATAGTGCAGAAAGATGAGCCCCTCAGGTTGGAAGGCACTCAAAAGACAACAGGGGAAGAGCTGCCTCCTCAAAGTAGAGTCAAACTTCATGACATAAATGGAGTCAAGCTTTTGGGACCTTAATTTGCTGATGTGGCCCGACTCAAAATGAGAAGAAACAGCTGCAAACATCCATTAATAATTGGAACGTGGAATGCACAAAGTATGAATCTAGGAAAATTGGAAGTCGTCAAAAATGAAATGGAACTTACAAAGATTGATACCCTAGGCAACAGTGAGCTGAAATGGACTGGTATTGGCCATTTTGCATCAGACAATCATATGACAAATAGAAGAGGAATGGAGTTGCATTCATTGTCAAAAAGAAAATTTTAAGATCTATCCTAAAGTACAGTGCTGTCAGTGATAGGAAAATATCCATACACCTACAAGGGGAACCAATTAACATGACCATTATTCAAATTTACCCACCAACCGCTAATGCCAAAAATTAAGAAACTGCAGATTTTTACCAACTTCTGCAGTCTGAAATTGATCAAACATGCAATCAAATGTGTTGTTAATTACTGGTAATTGATATTCGAAAGTTGGAAACAAAGAAGAATCTGTAGTTGGAAAATATGACCTTGGTAATAGAAACAATGCCAGAGATCACATGATAGAATTTTGCAAGATCAACAACTTCTTCACTGAAAATACCTTTTTCAAGTAACATAAACAGCAACTATACGCACGGACCTCACCTAACAAAAAACACAGGAATCAAATCGACTACATCTGTGGAAAGAGATGACGGAAAAGCGCAATACCATCAGTCAGAACAAGGCCAGGAACCGACTGTGGAACAGACCATCAATTGCTCACATGCAAGTTCAAGTTGAAGCTGAAGAAAATTAGAACAAGTCCAGGAGAGCCAAAGTACAACCTTGAGTATATCCCACCTGAATTTATAGACTATCCCAAGAATAGATTTGATGCGTGGAACACTAATGACCAAAGACCAGATGAGTTGTGTGATGACATCAAGAACATCTTACATGAAGAAAGCAAAAGGTCATTAAAAAGACAAGAAAGAAAGAAAAGACCAAAACGGATGTCAGATGAAACTCTGAAAGTTGCTCTTGAATGTAGAGTAGCTAGAGCAAATGAGAGAATGAAGTAAAAGAGCTGAACATAAGATTTCAAAGGGCAGCTCAAGAAGACAAAGTATTATAATGAAATGGGTTAGAAAACCAAAAGGGAAGAACACTCAGCATTTCTCAAGCTGAAAGAACTGAAGAAAACATTCAAGCCTTGAGTTGCAGTTTTGAAGGATTCTATGGGCAAAATATTGAACGATGCCGGAAGCTTCAAAAGAAGATGGAAGGAATACACAGAGTCAATGTACCAAAAAGAATTGGTCAATGTTCAACCATTTCAGGAGGGAGCATATGATCAAGAACCAATGGTACTGAAGGAAGAAGTCCAAGCTGCACTGAAGGCATTGCCAAAAAACAAGGCTCCAGGTATCGAGTGAATACAAATTGAGATGTTTCAACAAACTGATGCAGCACTGGAGGTGATCCGGTCTATGCAAAGAAATTTAGAAGACAGCTACCTGGCCAGTTGACTGGAAAAGATCCATATGTGTGCCCATTCCAAAGAAAAGTGATCCAACAGAATGTGGAGATTATTTAACAATATCATTAATATTACACGCAAATAAAATTTTGCTGAAGATCATTCAAAAGTGGTTGCAGCAGTACATCAACAAGTAACTGCCAGAAATTCAAGCCAGATTCAGAAAAGGACATGCAACAAGGGGTATCACTGCTGATGTCATATGGATCTTGGCTGAAAGCAGAGAATACCAGAAAGATGTTTACTTGTTTTATTGACTATGCAAAGGCATTCGACTGTGTGGATCATAACAAATTATGGATAACATTGCAAAGAACGGGAATTCCAGAGCACTTAATTGTGCTCGTCAGGAACCTGTACCTAGACCAAGAGGCAGGGGTTCAAACAGAACAAGAGGATACTGCGTGGTTTAAAATCGAGACAGGTGTGTGTCAGGGTTGTATCCTTTCACTGTACTTATTCAATCTGTATGCTGAACAAATAACTGAGAAGCTGGACTATATGAAGAAGACCGCAGCATCAGGATTGGAGGAAGACTCATTAACAACCTGCGTTATAGAGATGGCACAACCTTCCTTGCTGAAAGTGAAGAGGACTTGAAGCACTTACTGATGAAGATCAAAGACTACAGCCTTCAGTATGGATTAGACCTCAACATAAAGAAAAGCAAAAATCTTCACAACTAGACCAATAAGCAACATCATAATAAATGGAGGAAAGATTGAAATTATCAAGGATTTCATTTTACTTGGATCACAATCAATGCCCATGGAAGCAGCAGTCAAGAAATCAAATGGCGTGTTCCATTGGGCAAATCCGCTGCAAAAGACCTCTTTAAAGTGTTGAAAAACAAAGATGTCACTATGAGGACTAAAGTACACCTGACCTAAGCCATTATACTTCAGTTGCCTCATATGCATGCGAAAGCTGGACAATGAATAAGGAAGACTGAAGAAGAATTGATTCCTTTGAATTAACGTATTGGCAAAGAATATTGAATACACTATGGACTGCCAGAAGAACAAACAAGTCTGTCTTGGAAGAAGTACCGCCAGAGTGCTCCTTAGAAGAGAGGATGGTGTACTTTGGACATGTTATCAGGAGGACCAGTCCCTGGAGAAAGACATCATGCTTGGGAAAGTAGAGGGTCAGCCAAAAAGAGGAGGACCCTCAAAGAGATGGATTGACACAATGGCTGCAACAATGGGCTCAAGCATAACAATGATTTCGAGGATGGTGCAAGACTGGGCAGTGTTTCATTTTGTTGTAGATGGGGTCACTATGAGTCAGAACCTACTGGACACACATAACAACAAGGTAGTTCTATGTTTAAATTTTTGAGAAGCCACCATCCTGTTTTCCACAGCAGCTACACTATTTTACAATACCATTAGCAATGGATAAGGGTTCCAATTTCTGTACCACAAAAAGTTCTAAAATGAAATTTAAAAGAAATTTGAGCAAAACCAATGGCCACATCATTCTTAATGGAGAGAGGCTGAAAACATTCCCCTTGAGAACAGGAACAAGACAAGGATGCCCTTTGTCACCACACCTATTTAACATTGTGCTGGAAGTTCTAGCTAGAGGAATAAGGCAAGAAAAAGAAATAAAGGGCATCCAAATTGGTCATGAAGAAGTGAAACTGTCCCTGTTTGCAGATGATATGATACTATACATAGAAAACCCTAAAGACTCCATGAGAAATCTACTGGAACTAATAGAAAGATTCAGCAGAGTAGCAGGATACAAGATAAACATTCAAAAATCAGTTGGATTCCTATACACCAATAAGGAGAACAATGAAAATGAAATCAGGAAAACAATACCATTTTCAATAGCCCCTAAAAAGATAAAATACTTAGGAATAAATCTGACCAGGGATGTAAAAGACCTATACAAAGAAAACTACAAAACACTACTGCATGAAACCCAAAGGGATCTACATAAATGGAGAAACATACCATGGTCATGGATAGGCAGACTCAACATTGTGAAAATGACAATTCTACCCAAAGCAATTTACAAATAGAACAAAATCCTGATCCAAATACCAAAAACATTCTTCAAAGAGATGGAAAAACTAATCATTAACTTTATATGGAAAGGGAATAAGACAGGAATAAGTAAAGCACTACTGAAGAAGAAGAATAAAGCTGGAGGACTCACACTACCTGACTTCAGAACCTACTATACAGCTACAGTAGTCAAAACAGCCTGGTACTGGTACAGTGACAGATACATTGACAAATGGAACAGAATTGAGAACCCAGATGTAAATCCATCCATCTACGGTCACCTGATCTTCGACAAGGGCCCAAAGTCCATCAAATGGGGAAAAGGCAGTCTTTTGAACAAATGGTGCTGGCAAAACTGGATATCCATCTGCAAAAACTGAAACTGGACCCATCCCTCACACCGTATACAAAAACTACTTCAAAATGGATCAAAGACCTGAATATAAAGCCTAAAACTATGAAGTTCGTAGAAGAAAACATAGGACCAACACCACAGGCCTTAATACACGGCATTAACAGGATACAAACCATAACCATCCACACACGAACCCCAATAGATAAGCTAGATAACTGGGATCTTCTAAAAATCAAACACCTATGCTCTTCAAAAGACTTCACCAGAAGAGTAAAAAGAGAACCTATGGACTGGGAAAAAATTTTTGGACAGTACAAGTCAGACAAAAGTCTAATCTCCATAATCTACAAGACAATCCAACACCTCTACAACAAAAAGACAAATAATCCTATTAAAAAATGGGCAAAGGAAATGAACAGACACTTCACCGAAGAAGACATTCAAATGGCCAACAGACACATGAGGAAATGCTCGCGATCACTAGCCGTTAGAGAAATACAAATTAAAACCATGATGAGATACCATCTCACCCCAGCATTACCAGCACGAATGAAAAACACTGGAAATAACAAATGTTGGAGGGCCTGTGGGGAGATGGGAACTCTTATACACTGCTGGTGGGAATGCAAAATGATACAACCATTTTGGAAAATGATATGGCGCTTCCTCAGAAAGCTAGAAATAGACATACCATCTGATCCAGAAATCCCACTCCTATGAATATATCCTAGAGAAATAAGAGTCGTCACTTGAATAGACATATGCACGCCTATGTTCATGGCAGCATTGTTCACAATAGCAAAATGATGGAAACAACCTAGATGCCCATCAACAGACAAATGGATAAACAAACTATGGTACATACACACAATGGAGTACTATGCAACGAGAAAGAACAATGATGAATCTGTGAAGCATCTCATAACATGGATGAAACTGGAGGACATTATGCTGAGTGAAATCAGTCGATCACAAAAGGACAAATATTGTATGACACCTCTATTGTAAAAACTCATGAAAAAGTTCACACACAAAATGTAACAATCTTTGTTGGTTACCAGGGATGGGAGGGGTGGGGGGGAAATACTAAATAGGCAATAGATAAGTGGTATCTTGGGTAAAGGGTGAAACAGTACACAGTACAGGGGAAACTAGCACAACTTGTACCAGGAAAGGTCATGGAAGCCCCATAGACACATCCAAACTCCCTGAGGGACTGAATTGCTGGACAGAGGGCTGTGGGGACCATGGTCTCGGTGAACATCTAGCTTAATTGGCATAACACAGTTTATAAAGACAATGTTCTACATTCTACCTTGGTGAGTAGTGTCTGGGGTCTTAAAAGCCTGTGAGCGGCCATCTAAGATACTCCACTTGTCTCATCCCTTTGGGAGCAAGGAGAATGAAGAGAACAGGATACAAGGAAAAGATTAATCCAAAGGACTAATGGACCACAGCTACCAAGGCATCCACCAGACTGAGTCCAGTACAGCTAGATGGTGCCCGACTACCACCACTGACTGCTCTGACCAGGATCACAACAGAGGATTCTGGACAGAGCTGGAGAAGGAAGTAGAACATAATTCTAACTCATGAAAAAAAGACCAGATTTACTGGCCTAAAGGAGACTGGAGAAACCCCGAGAATATGGCCCCCAGGCACCCTTTTAGCTCAGTGGTGAAGTTATCTCCAAGGTTCACCATTCAGCCTGGGAGTGGACAGCCCCACAAAACCAAATGGGACTAATGAGGTACAGTAGTCCAGGGACAAGGGCCAGAAGACAGAAGGGAACAAGGAAGCTGGTGATAGGGAACCCAAGGTTGAGTAAGGATATTGTTGATGTGTTGTGAGATTGTTAACCATTGTTATAAGGCAACATGTGTAGTAACTGTTAAATAAGAAACTATTTTGTTCTGTAAGCCTTCATCTTAAGTGAGAATAACAGCACAATTGGAAGAGCGTAGTCAATGTCACTGAACTGTGCATGTAGAAATTTTTGAAATGGTGTACATTTGTCTATGTGTATTTTCACCAAAAAAAAAAGTTGAGAAGTTAGTGGGTTGACATGTTGTGGGGTTGTTAACCAATATCATAAAACAATATGTGTACTACTGTTTCATGAGAAACTATTTGTTCTGTAAGCCTTCACCTGAAGTACAACAAAATATTTAAAAATTTTTTAAAAAATAAATAAATAAATAAAAAATAAAAAAAAGTATCCCATTTAAGCTTAACAGAGAGTCTGAACTTCAACTTAAGGAGTATGATTTAGCCACAGAGGTCAGGGAAAAGACTAAGATTTAAAAACAAAAACAACTTCTTTCTCCCTAGCAACAACAATAGAGTGGAGTCAGGTAAACATCGGGTATGGTCAAAATAATCCTTGAAAATCCTTTACATTGTTCCTCAAGTACTGCACCCATGGTTAGGTGTGGACAACCCTGTGCATAAGGTAAACATATAAATGTATAAAGTGTATGGTAATGGACATAATACTATAAACAGGGCTGTGATAAACCAGAAGTGCATCTTTAAACACTAAAATCACCCTTAGTGCTTGAACAGATTCTAACGGTGAGAATCCCTGGGGAACAGAGGCCTTGTGAGGAAACAACAGATTGGCATCTCTCCTTTCACACTCAAACCAAGGCTGACTTGCCTAGAGTCAGGTGAATAGTTTTCAGTTTACATTGCTGTGCTGTTTTGCTTTCTTTTACAGAAAATTCACAGTTTGACTTTCTCATATTCTTATAATACGTCACTGCTTCCTAGTACTGAGGTCAGAGAGACCTCTCCCAGGTGGCTCCTCAGAAGGAGGACACACCAGTTAATAGAGCAGCAAGACTCAGCAAAATCCCTACAATAAGCCCAACAGTAAGTCCAATCAGATTGTTTTTTATGACACTTCCTTTCCTTTTGGTCATCAAAATATACTTTATTATAATGCCCTAATATCACTTTGAATTATATACATTGTGAGAAGGCAGATACCTCAAGGTTTTTTTGTTCTTGTTTTTGTTTTTATTGTGCTTTAGATGAAAGTTTACAAAGCAAATTAGTTTCCCATTTGACAGTTTGTACATAAACTGTTCCATGACACTGGTTGCATTCCTCACAATGTGAGAGTCGTCTCCCCATTTCCACCCTGGGTTCCCCATTTCCTTCTGTCCAAATTTTCTACCCCTTTTTGCCTTCTCATCTTTGGTTTTGGGGAAATGTTGCCCTTTTGATGTGGTATAACTGATTGATCTAAGGAGCACATTCCTTTCAGGTGTTATTGTTTATATTATGGGCCTGTTTATGGTTTGGCTGAAAAGTGGTCTCTAGGAATGTCTTCGGTTCCAGATCAGAAGGGTGTCTTAGGGCCATAGTCTAGAGGGTTCTTCCAATCTCTGTCAGACCAGTGAGTCTGGTCTTTTTTGTGAATTTGATTTTTTGTTCTACATGTTTCTCCCTTGTCTGGGACCCTCTGTTGTTATCCCAGTTAGTGGTGGTAGCTGGGCACCATCTAGTTCTTCCGATCTTAGGGTCATGGAGGCTATAGTTCATGTGGTCCATTAGTTCTTTGAACTAATATTTCCCTTGAGTCTTTGATTTCTTCACCCTCTTTTGCTCAGGTTAAGAAGAGATCAATAGCTGTATCTTAGATGGTCACTCCCAAGCTTTTAATACCCCAGACACTACTCACCCAAGTAGGACGCAGAACATCGTCTTTATGAACTATGTTGTGCCAATTAACAAAGATATCCCCTGAGTCTATGGTCTTCGGCCTTTCAGCTTAGGAACTTCATCCTGTGAGGTGTTTGGTTATGTCTAAGAAGTTTCCGTGACTGCGACCCTTATGTCTTTGTGACATTTCTTAGTGTGGGCCAGGGCAAAATGTCAAAGCCCAAGTAACTGAAGCAATCTCCAGAAGGAATGACAGCAGGTAGACTTAGGACACAGCTTTCTGCTAACCTGACTTAAGGAGGCATAAGTTTATGGAGGAATAGATGTGCAGTGTGCCCTTCATTCATAATTTTCCTCTCCAAGGACCTTTATTAAAGTATTGAGTGGCAGTGGGCCCAGTATTTCCCAACATGTGGGATTCACATATTTGACGGTACATGAGATGATGATTTTAGGTGGAAACTAGATAATCGTCTTAATCACAACAGGATTATTACAGCATCCCTCCACCTCCTTTGGAAAGACCATGTGGTTAATCAGAGGTGTGAAATCAGGGGAAAGAGAGAGAGAAAAAACTAGGGAGGAAAAAAGTGGGACCCTGTGGAAGTGAAAGATAAGCCAGGGAGACCCACAGTGGGAGAGATGTCTAACCCAGGCCTAACCTGAGAGACTTGGATTCTTCTCCAGGAAGGTATGGAGGGAAGACACACAGGAGTTCCAATGAGGGGAAGCAAAAAACATTTTGGGAGGAGGATTCCTGGGCATACACATTGACTCTCCCAAACTTCCCATGACCTTCCCTTTGGGGAGACCTCTCCCTCCGGCTAAAAAACTGTGCACACCCTCAGATGTACTTTCCACTGAGACCAGAGAGACAGTCAGGAAGGCAATTGGAAAAGTGACAGGAAACAACAAAAGATTCATAGAAAATGAGTCAATGGAAATGGCAGTCGAGTATTTTTTGATTCACTGGAAGCTGGAGGGTGAGCTGTATGGGTGAGCATGGGAATGAAATGAGCCAGAGATCCACGGGTAGCAGATAAGAAGCCCTCAACTAACAATTAAAGAATCTGAACTCCAGATTCCGGGGAATCTAGAAAGAACCTCTTCCTCTCGTCAAGTGTCTCTTCAATACTAGAAGGTGGGGGGAATATACTTAGCTTTATTATAACTTGGATTTTATTGTTTTCTATTTTTAAGTTAATAACATAGGATTTTTTCAATGTATTTATCTTTAAAATTACCTAGTGTAAAGGGATTTCTGCTTACAGTTAATATAAGGATTTTTAAAACAAAATTATATATTTTTAAATGAGTAAATATAGAAGAAGCATAATTTCCATAAAATTAAAAACATGACTCTCAGACAAGTATAGAAATCAAAGAATTTATTCAATCAATGAAAGAACTGGTACAATTGTAAAACTGGTTCAAGGCGTATTTTGAGGGACCAGGCATTTATTGTCCACCAGGAAAGACCGTTTGAACTAAGCATGCTGAATTAAAGACGAAAGTGATTACTGTCATATGGGGTGGTAAAACCTGCTATTTCCAGGTTTTAAATCATTTTTCTTAACAATCTAAAGAAAAGATTTAATGGAAAATAGGTAAGATATGGTGAAAGAGAAGGTAAAAACCATGAAACAACCACAAAAGGGGAATACTGTTCAAACAAGAACCTAGACAGCAAGCATTCTGTGTGCTCAGTGAAGTGGATCCATGAGTCATGGGGTTAGTTTGCACGCCCACACTTGAGGTGGTGAAATTTGAGGGGCTTCCCAGAACCTAAGCCTGAAGAGACAAGCCAAGAGGCTTTTGAAGATGTAATATCAGCTCTGCTCTAGCACAAAGATAAATGGAAGATTAAGACTCAGAAGGTCTACACCACGGAATATAGATGCAATGAAAGCAGTCTGGGAAATAACTCTACTTTATGTATAATTAAATGCTTTCCTCAACAACAACAATAATAAAAAGCTCAGAAAAGCATTTTGCATCTTTAATAAATATAACCTCCAAGAAAAACTCATTGCAAAGTATACACATAGGTAATGTGTAAGTCAGACAAAGCTCTACCATTAGTGATGACTTTAATCATTCTTTCTGGAATTACTTAGGCAGTTGGTCCACCTGTCTAAAAATATCACTCTGTGGTGCGATGGATCACTTTTGTATGGCCCTTATAACCGTGGTTTTGTAACTCCCACCCAAGTGATTGGGCAGGACTGTGTGATAGGGTAATTGTGGCCCACAAAAGAGATTGGTCAGTTTTGCCATTCTGCTGGTCTTGAAATGAGCCACCCCAGAGGAAGGAGGGAGAAGATCCCACCGCCACCAAGGAAGAAACAGCCAAGAGCCATCACATCCTTTGGACCTGGGATCCCTGCATGGAGAAACTCCTGCACCTAGGAGACAGAGAGCCAGCTGTAACCCTGAAGACGGTGAGAAGCAGTGGCAGGAGAGACCCAGCAGCAGAGAGTTGGAAGCAGGAGACAGCACGGTGGGCTTCCGGGCCCACAGAGAGAGAAAGCTGAGTGCCTTTGGGCAGAGGCATAGGGCTAGGGAGAGGCATGCCTGTGAGCAAGGCTGGGAAGAGTCTGTCCTGACAGAAGAACTGTATCCTTGAGTGTTCCTGAGACTGAATTTTCAACTGTTACTACCCTAATAAGCCCTGTAATAGTGAGTATTGTCTGTGAGTTCTGTGTGGCCATTGCAGTGAATTATCGAACCCAGCAGAGAAATAGAGTGCTGTGGGAGGGATGGTTTGTGTTAGAAATGGTAGAGATGGCAGAGAGAGGAAGCATGTCTGACATTCGCCTCATAGGAATCAGCCTTGGGCTGTTGATTTCCTTCTTTTAATCTAACTTGTTTTTTCTTGTACTTTAGATGAAAGCTTACAGAGCAAATTAGTTTCTCATTAAACAATTAACAAACATACTGTTTTGTGACCTTGACTGCCAACCCCATGACGTGTCCACATTCTCCCCTTCTTGACCTTGGCTCCCCATTACCAGCTTTCCTGTTTCTTCCTGCCTTTCTGTCCTTGCCCCTGGACTGGTGTGCCCATTTAGTCTCGTTTGGTTCTGTGGGCCTGTCTAACCTTCGGCTGAAGAGTGAACCTCAGGAGTGGCTTCAATACTGAGTTAAAAGGGTGTCTGCGGGTCATATTCTCAGGGTTTCTCCAGTCTCTGTCAGACCAGTAAGTCTGGTCTTTTTTTTTATGAGTTAGAATTTTGTTCTACATTTTTCTCCAGCTCTGTTCAGGACCTTCTACTGTGATCCCTGTCAGAGCAGTTGGTGGTGGTAGCCAGGCACCATTTAGTTGTGCTGGACTATCTGGTGGAGGCTGTGGTAGTTGTGGTCCATTAGTCTTTTGGACTCATCTTTCCCTTGTATCACTGGTTTTCTTCATTCTCCCTTGCTCCAGACAGGGTGGGAGCAGTGGAGTATCTCATAGGGCTGGGCTGCTGATCTTGATTCTCCCTCCCCCTTGTGAAGTTAGAGGAGGTCAGACACTGCCCCCACACCATTTTTACACACTTCTATTTGTGTGGATAAAATCCTAGCATCTGCATATCTTTCCTTTCTCACTACTTCAAAGGAATATGCCCGTAGCTCATTCAAAAGTAATATAGTGTCATAAAGGTACAAGCTAAATGAAAAGGGGGATAAATATGACAGATAATATCTTAACACATTGTTATTGTTAGTTGCTGTCCAGTCGATTCTGACTCATGGTGACCCCAGGTGTTACAAAGTAGAACTGCTCCATAGGGTTTGCTTGGCTGTAAACTTAATGGAAACAGATCGCCAGGGCTTTTCTTCTGCACTATGACAGGGCGGGTTCAAACCTCCAACTTTTAGGTAACCAACCAAGCGCAAATAATTTGCACCACCTAGGGACATTATATTAACGCACTTTGTTGTTGTTGCTGCGTGCTGTCCAGTTGATTCCTACTCATAGTGACCCTAAAGGACAGAGTACAACTTCTCCACAGGGTTTCCTAGGCTGTAATCTTTACAAGAGAAGATTGCCAGGTCTTTTCTCCCACAGAGTTGCTGGTGGATTCGAACCACTGAACTCTCAGTTAGCAGCCAAGCACTTAACCATTGTGCCACAAGAGCTCCTTACATTAACACATAGAGAATATACAGCATACTTAAAACTCAACAAAGACCCCGATTAATATATATTGCCCGAGACATTATTCTGGAAGTGAAAGTTTTTAATAAATTTTTAAGTGTCTCAAGTACCCTTTCCCACATACTGTAAGAAATTCTGTGTCCTTCTCTAAGCGACATTATGGTTTACAGGCTTATATCAGTTCAGAGTCCAGTAAGGAGAAAGAAACTGTATCAGTCATTTGAAGAGAGAAAATTTTAATATAAAAAATTATTGACTAACAGCACAATATACATTCTTCTGCAGTGCATATAGACCATTCTCCAGGAGACACCATATCTTAGGGCACAAAGCAAGTCTCAATAAATTCAAAAAGACTGAAATCATACAAAGTATCTTTTCTGACCACAATGGAATGAAACTAGAACTTAATAAAAGAAAGAAAATTGAAATATATAAAATAATGTGGAAGTTTAACAACACACTACTAAACAACAAACGACTCAAAAAAATTATTAAATAGGAAAAAGTTCTTAACTACTAAAAGAGGTAAAAGAATACAGAAATAGCAGACATAGGAAACAGCCACTACCTCTAGGGCTGAGACAGAGTACCCATGAAAGGAAGAAATTTGGAAGAGGGCCCCCTGATAAGAAGGCATTCAGAGCTCACTGGAAAAAGAGGAATAGGGGCAAATTGGATGATCAAGTTTGCTGAAATGCCACAGGCCAAAGCTGGTGCCAGAAACCTCACATTGGGGAACTGGCAAGACTCCCTGGGAAGCTACCTTCTGGGTGCTAGTAACACTCCCTGGAGAGCCTCACGAAGCAATGCCTGACAAATTCACCAAAAGGTGAACAAAACTAGGCCTCCACACTATAGGATAAAGAAAAAAAGCCCAGAACCAGGAAGAGAAGTCTCTCCTCTGCTGTGTTTTGCAATGTATCTCCACTGTCCTGATACGTGTCTATTATTGTGCCCAGTGGCAAATAAGAAATGTTTACAAGGTCCAGCTGCAGTATCACAAAGCAGGGCAAAGACAGTGTGAATTTGGAACTGAGAGGCAATAAAATGGTAACAGGCACTTTCGTTACTCAGTTTTCATATACATCATTTTACACACATTTGAACTTCCACGCAACAAAACTACTCTATTTTCTCACCTATCCTTATAAAAAAGGATAAAAAGAAAAAAACCTTTTTTTCCCTAAAAATGTTCCAGTCATTATATCCATCACCACTAGTTTATTTACTCCTTAAAATCTGTCACAGTTCATTGGATATTCTGTTATCATATTCTTTACAATAAATGTAACCTCCAACAACTTGTACATAAAATAATAAAGAAGGGGAGAGAAGAAAAAATGGTTTATATATACAAATAAACACATACAAATGAGAACCAAAATTAAAACATGCAAAGCTGTTATACTCCTTGTTTCTGCAACTGGCCACAAAATTAGAGTTGATATCTATGCTTCTTCTACTTCTCATTCCTTGTTTCCCTCACCTTCATCCAAAACCTCAGCTGGTCAGAGTTCTTTACCTGGTGGAATGAATATACCTTCATTCTTAAAGGGCCTCAGTACTCAATAGTTCTGTCCGTTTTTGGTTGCTGTGGTTTTCCATTTACCTCTAGCATTGGACTTGGAAGTACTAAGAGGCAATACACTGATAACTGAGACAATGCTCATGCCAAGGCTCTCTGCAATTGCCCTATCCGGAAAATTCTCTTGTCCATTTACATCTTTATTTGGCTAGTATTTCTCTTCTTTCCACCTAGTGTTCACCAAAGAGGAACTTCTTCTTAATTTCCTGAATTAACGCAACACAGTATTTTCATGGGTAACAGAAATGTACAGAAGATTTGAGAAAATAGGTGTTTTTCAGCCATCCAAGAGTAAGTATATGAAGTGAATATTAGACTTCTCCCATCTTAGAAGTCCATCAACCAAGCATTTCCCCAGAAAATTTTGAATATGCATTTTCTGGTCAGACTGCCTACATCCCCTCCAAAGTAGAGCTAGGGCCCTACACTCTGAACAAAATCAAGTTGGATAAAGCAAACTCTATACTGCAGAGGGATTCAGCCCCTGTCCTTTCATATACAAACAGTATAAAATGTTCATAAAGTATTTTTTATTACCAAAATAAAATGACTTCCCATAGCAAAATTCTACCTACACTCAACCAGCTCAGACAAGTCATTTTTTTTTCCGTTAGCTATAGAAGCACAAAACATGAACTGGCAGTTCTCAGAGCCACATACTCCCCCAGCAGTCTGCAGCCAAAAGCACAAATGCATGACTCCTAGTGTCTTCCAGCTCTCACCTCAGAGTCTTCCACCTCAGGGAGTCTGTAGCTCCAAGAAAAGCATAGTGAGGGAATAGGGACAGAGATGTGTCCCTATGGAGGCACAGCCTTGGAGTTGTGGGGGAGTAATGGAGATTCAGGCCCTGTGATAACACCATCCCCACCAGAGCCAGAGCTCAACCCCTCACCTGAAGGGCTCAGTGGCTCATTCAAAGAAGAAGTAGATTTGTTAAGGGACACAGGGAACCCCTTGGGCCCAACTACCATGGAGCAGATGGTCAGGGACATGTCTCCTGACTTCAACATGAAATATGGAAAGAGGGTCCCAGAGAAGGAAGCCTTAGAGAAGGAGAAAATGTGGGACCTATCAGTCATGTTGTAAAAAGAGATATCTCCATCAACATAGTCCAGGAAAATCCCCATCCTGCAGGGAAACTTCCTAAGGGTTAGCTCTGTCTGATGAGTAGTACAGGCAAAACAATTACCTGCAAAGAATCCCACAACCCAGAATCCCTTTTCTGGACCCTCTCTGAACCAGCCTGTCCTATCAACATCTTCCCTACAAACCCCCACAGCCCATTCACTTTTGTCTTCACCTCTCGCCTCCACCTCCCAGTAACATCGCCCTGAAGTGATGCCCTCAAGACCCAACACACTGCATCTGTCATCGCTCATTTTCTCACAGGTGTCCTTCCAGGTCAGATGCATGTTTTCCTGTGAGAGGGACAGGTTGGGATGGGCAGACCATGGATCCAGAGTGACAGACCCTGTAAAGAGAGTTACCGAATCAGGCAAGGCCCTCCCCTGCCCCATAACAACGGCACAAAACCACTTTCCCTCAGAACTACTTAGTGGCATGAGAGGGGGCTAAGCACCCAGAACTGAGAGCTAGTGATTCAAGTCCCCAGCCTTCCAAGCAGGAGAAGGAACCAAAAGATTGATATGGGGGTAAGATCCATCACAGTGCCCTTGAGGAACAGCGTGGACTCCAGGGGCTCAGGGATATCTATTTCGCATCCAGGATCAGCTACACCCTTTAGCACCAGCTACACGACTGTCCCCTCCACCACCCACACCACCACCATCAATGGTGCCTGTATCTGAATCACCACAGACAACTGAAAGGGAGGCTAGAAGCCATGGGGCAGGCAAAAGGAGCTCCCAGAAAGAACTCTTGAGTCACTCACAGGTCTGGAACTGCTCCTTCCGCCAATCTACAAGAGAACCACACATTTCATATCAGGGAATTGCAGACTTTACACATCAGGATCAGCATGTTTTCTCACAAAACATAGTGATGCAGGAGTTATGGGGGAAATGTTCTGGAAACATTGAACTGATGTGTTTATTTCTGTTTTTCTCTCACACACCCACAACCCTCAACCTTCACATGATATTTTGCAGCCTTCCCATTAAGTCTAAACCATAAGGCTTAACATCCAAGGATTAAGAGGCTGGATACCTACCTGAACAAAAGGTCATTGTCCAGCTTTGACTATCAAATTATGCTTTCTCAATTCCTAGCCGGCAACGACATTTAAACCTATGCTCTGCTGAGAAAGAATTGGGGAGATCAAAATTGCCAAGGCCTCCATTTACTTATCAAGTTCTGATTGAGCTGAATCTCTAGGATGCCTCTAAACAATGGATAGAGAGAATTACAACTGACTGAGCTGAACTTACAGAATGACTATAAGCTATGAGTGAAGACAGTTCAGGATATGGCAGAAGTTGACCCAAGTTAGGAGGCAATGGAGACGTTTCTAAGGAAGGAAGAAAGAGAAGTTCAAAGCAGGAAACATGTAAATGCAGTAAGAGGTCAGACACTAGTGGTTTGTATTTCTTTTTTCAGAAAGAGAAGTTCAAAGAAGGAAACATGTAAATGCAGTAAGAGGTCAGACACTAGTGGTTTGTATTTCTTTTTTCATAGCCATATACATAGCCATGCGAGAACCCAAAAATATTGGATCTAGTCATCTGCTTCCTCCAGTAGCCCAGAGACATCATAATCTTCCAGGAGAAACCCCACTGTGACAGGCAGAATACTGGCCCACAAAGATGTCTATATCCTAAGTCCCAGAAGCTGTGAATATGTTACCATACCTGTTTCCCCTCCCTACGTGCTCACTAATTCAATAGACATCGGCAGGATTAAATCTGCCAAGTCCAGTCAAATGCAATCCCTCTGGATCGAGAACTGCCTAAAATTCCTCAATACCCCCTTAAACCCTGAGGCCATAAAAGGGTTACCACGCATCATCAAGGATTCTTACAGAAGGGATTGATAATCCCCTGCACCAGTCCATGCAACACTCCTGTGTTCCTGGTGCAAAAACCTAAAAATCAAGATTGAAGATTTGGTCAAGATTTAAGAGCAATAAATCAAAGAATACTTCGATTTCCTGTAGTCCCTAATCCCCATTTATTATTAGCTAACATACCTGTTGAAGCCACTTACTTTATAGTAGTAAAAGAAACTTTACAGATGTGATAAAGATTAAGGACTTTGAGATGGGGAGACTATCCTGGATGATCCAGGTGGGCCAATCTAATCACATTCATGCTTAAAAGTAAAGACTTTCCCAGCTGTGGTCAAAAAAAGAGGGATAATGAAAGCAGGGACAGAAAGATGCTGTGTTACTGGCTTTGAAGATAAAGGAATGGGAACATAAGCCAAGGAATGTGGGCAGCCTCTAGAAGCTGAAAAAACAAGAGCCTCCAGAAAGGAAGGCAGCCTTGTCCATACTTTGATTTTAGCCCAGTAGACAGAGGTTGGACTTTTGACCTATAGAACTGTAACATAATAACTTTGTATTGTTTTAAGCCCCTAAATTAGAGGTAGTTTCCTAGGGCAAAAAATAGAAAACTAATACACTCACATCCAACATGCACCAGGGGCACTGGCAGAGAAAGTATCTTGAGAGAGTATGAGATTCCTCATGATCTGCATATGGAAAGCTGAAGACCCAGAAATTTTCACATGCTCTGATGGGAGGTGGGGGGACACAACAATGCCCAGAGAACCAGTGGACCAGGAAGTACTAAGATCAGGAGGTACAGAGTTAGGAGGAACAAGTGGTATAATACATCTATTTTCCAATCAGAGACAAGTGACTAAGACCATGGACTCCACTATGGGGAAGAGGGTCACCAACGATGCCCCAAAATGGCCAGATGAGACCTGCTCCTCCTCAACAGACGCCAATACAAAGGTCTTAGGATCAGATCAGACCAGCCAGCCCAGGACAAGAACTTAAAATGAAACAAACGGAGAGCACAGAGATTCCTCTCCACCACTGCTCTAAAGCCCTATAACCTTCAACTCACATAACCCTTGGGGGAAGGAGAAAGGCAGATTGCGGACCAAAGCAAAGCTTGTATATGTTGTAAGGCCCTGAGATGTCTTCAGTGGCAGAGCTTTTGCCTCTGTGGAGCCTAGAAATCTATGTGGAGACTAAACAAAATGTGAAAACTGATGATATTTCTGCCAAGTCCAGAGAACATGGCCAAAATCTGGTCTCACAGGGCAATTGTTTAAGATATTAGATGACCTAAACTTGAGAGATAATAACTAGCTTGTTTATTTAACTTTACCTGTAATGAACATTCTTAGAATAGCCTACATTCCACACAAGCTGGTGTCGACAGGCACTGACCCCTCAGACCTGCGTCGTTTGTCTTCTGAGCCAAACACAGTCCTGAGGAAGAAAGGATCTCAAGAGCCATTTTGATGAATATTAAATAGACTCATCGAAACTGCTTGGACTTCCCTGGCTTGCTTTGTTCCTTGGACTATAAAAACCTCAGACTGTCTCATCTCAGGAGCAACACCCAGTCTCATACCGTGTGTTGTTCAATTCGCAAATTATATGATGGACAAATAAATCTCCAGCATTGTTTTAACTTTGTTTGGACTCTTAGAAATTATTCAACACCTCCAAAGGGTAGAGACTAAGGAACAAGATTTGATCATTTATAGAAATAAGTAAATGCCATATTTCTTGCATATGTGATGTGTAAATAGTGAACACCATCCCCACTTTCCAAGCTCATTCAGCTATATTGCCATTTCTGTCTTTGTTGATTTGCTTGATGGAAATAACATCACATACAGTGGTCAGGCTGATCCAGTTGCCCCCATAGAGAAAAGTGAGCTTTTGTTTTGCTGATTTTTCACAAAGACATTAGTTGATCCCCAACTATAATTTTCTATACCATAATTGCTGAAGATTACCAAAGAAGAAGAAGGAGAACAATAAGCAGGAGAAGGAGTAAAGAGAACTGGCATTTAATTTTGAAACTCTAAAAATATATCAAGTACTTTGCTATGGACTTTAATACACACATTACTTCATTTCACAGCAAATCTTTAAGTTACAAATTATTGTTCCAATTTTATAAATAAGAGAACATCAGACATTTGCTTGGCTCACACTATAAACCTACTAACATGAAAATGTTGATTCTAGGGTAATGCTGGTGTTTGTCCTTACAAAACAAAAGGATATACAAGATGTACATTACAATACTGGATGGAGACTTCAATTCAGCAAAGAAGGCGGAGACAGTAAAAGAAGATAATCTCCTCATTGTTCCACATTGTTAACAATGATCCTCATTGGTTACAAATAAATCCTTCGAAGAATCAGAAAGATTCATGAAGTGGACTCCTCACACAACCGGTCCACAGATCTCCTGGCTCCCGTGGCTCACACCTCTCTGTCTCTCGGGACCCATATCCCTGACTCAGAACAGAAACATCTAGAGCAGAGAAAGGGAGTGTTACACAGGCCCACAGGGCACACATCCTGAACTCGCCCCAGTGACAACAGGTCTTCTGGATAACCCTTCATTGCACAAGAACCCCCTTCCACTGGAAGGTTGGCATAATCTTATTATCAGAGGCAAACTCAGTTAGATGTTTACTGCAAAAATGGCTAAAAATAAATGCAATCCTTACTGAAATCTCTGAAAGAGGTGTTAGGGAGTTGATTACATTTCATGCACACAAATGACCTGCAAACCATCTGTGCAACTCCCCAAATCCAAACACCATAAATATGACCTTTGGCCTTCTTTGACCATTCTGGTCTGTCTAAAACCTCCACAAGGTGTCTCCCACACTCTCCTTTACTTTTCTTATCTCCTTTCCCTTTCCCACCTATTCTTTTCTTCCCTGATTTGCTCCCATTCCCTGTCTTGTAAATAATTTTAACTTCTCTAGGTTTCTCCTTTTGCAGTCTTCACTCATTACCCCTAACTAGCTCAACCTAGGACTCAGCCCATTAGGCAAATACAGAATTCTCCTAAAAGGGGAGATAATGGCTATGAACAATTATACATTACATTATTTGTTCCCGTTACACACACACAGAATTTTTCATATATTTTCAGGTGGTTCACAGAGCCCTATCCAGGGGCCCATCCATAAATATCTTGAGGTACCTGAACCCCAGATTCAGAACATCTGCTCTAAAGCAACTATTTCTTCTGCAACCAAGAAGACTTAGACGAAGAAACTCAACAAGGGCAGGGAGTCAGAGCATGAGGAAGCAAAGAGAAGACCAATATCCACAGGACCTGAAAGAAATGGGAAAATCAAAACTGGATCCAAAAAGGATAGGATTCTCAGGGCCAGAGGCATCTAGAACCAAGGACTCCCTAAGGAACATCTGAAGCCTCAGCAGGCAAGTGTCATTTCTGAAACCTTCTGGAGACCAGCAATGCCTGACCTGCACAGTTATTACCCTGCACCTGTCCCTCCTGACAACTGAACTCTCCATTGTCACTGACAGCACTCACTGGAAGTATGAAGTGAACAACATGTTTTCAGAGGGTGTTGCTAACCTGAACAGTGGCCTGCGGTAGAGAAAGGACCCCAACAGGACGCACATCTGTGTACTCAAGGAGGAGTCGCTGCAGTCTCAGGAGAGAGGCTACGAAAGTGATAAGGAGAACACAGATACCAGTCTTATCCTGGTGTGGGGTCCACTGATAGAGGAAGGGCCAGGCTGAGGCAGAGCCCCTGGGGCTGAGGGAGGTAAGGCCACAGAAAAGTTAGAGTCACTTACCTGCATACAACTGGGCCTTCCTCCAGGCTGAAAGAGAACACACCCTGGTGAGACTGCAGCCAGATTCAGTGTGAAATGACTGGCTATCAACCTCCCGTCTGTCCTAAGGGTGTGCCTATCCAGAGGTAGACAGATGCGGGAAAAGAGATGAACTCCTGCAGCATGCAAAGCTGCCAAGGGATGGTGGGAAACTCCTGTGACCACAGGCCAGGAAGCCGAGATTACATCCAAGTTCCACACCAACCTGCTGCTGCTGTGGGACTTTGGACAAGTCACTTAGCTGCTCTGTGCCTCAAGAACCTCAGAACCTCCCGTTCTACCTGCATTCCACTAAGAATAAACAAAAAGTGATGATATTTTAAAGAATGAAATATAAATTATTCCATAATTGTAAGAAAGCATTGTTATAACTAGTCCTTTTCTGCAAATGTATTTCTGGAAAATATCTATTCCCTGCAAAGGGGGCAATGAAAAAGGACAAAGGTACATGGCCAGGACCAGGGTAAAAGTGGCCAACCATTTTGGAAAAAAATATTTCTAGAGATAATAACACCTGTATTCTGAGGAGCACTCAGCTCATATTATCACGTTTCCCGGCTTCCTCATTCCGGTCCTCTCCCCATCACTTTTCCATCAGCACCTGCAGGAGCCTGAGAGGACTGACCCCATCGGAGAGGAGGATTCTTGGGAAACCAGTAAGTCACACCCCTACATTTAGTGACCCCATTTATTTATGTAGCTCCTTAAAGGAAATCCCTGAGCATCTGCCTTTTAGCTTCCAGGTGCAGAATGAGAGCTTTGTGTATTGAAGGCTAGAAAACTAACAATACAGTGGACAGGCCGGGGCTGGAATGAGAAAACCCGCTACGCATTGCAGATTCCAGGGATCATCACCACACCAGAGCCACAGCTAAGTAACAAGTGCCTAGAGGCAATCTCTTAGTTGCCCCCACCCCATTCAAGCTCCCAGGGGCAGTCTCTAATTTGCACCCCACCCAACCCAATTTCAAGATGAATAGCCATTGATAGCGGTGACACATCAGCAGAAACACCTTCACCCTCTTGTCTGGGTGCCTCAGTCAGGCACCTTTCATGTTTGTGGTGCCTGGGAATGTCATTCCACACCTCATCCATGCCACTTGGACTTGCACCCCGGGCGGGGGAGCAAGTGCTCCCCTCTGCTCCCCCCTCACTAAGTCTCTGTACCACCCTCAGGGTCCCAGCACTGGGAGGGAAGCAGAGGCCCAGATCATAGAGCCCCAGGAGCAGGATTCCTCCCCCACCACCTTCCACTTCTGCCCCCATGGAATGAGGTCCTCATGTCTATGCCAGAGAGACATGGGAGAGATGGGACACCTGGGCACAGGTGGGACGGGAGACCCAGGAACATCTAGAGAGGTACTTACCAGCCTGGTAAACAGCCTTCCTCCAGTCTGAAAGGCAACACACAGGAAATGAGGTGAGCTAAGAGCAATAATGTCTCCCAAATGGGACACAGAGAGTTCAGAGAGAGAGAAGAACTTACCCAGCTCTGCCTGGAGTTCATCTGAAAGAGAGAAAAAAATAAGCATGAACTCCCATCCCTAAGAAAAGGAAAAGATGGTGTGCCTGGAAAACCCACAAAAAGACCCTCTCCATATGGTGGAGAAAGTTCTCCCTCCAGGCCCATCCAAGCCTCCACAGCCAAGCTGCCCTCTCTAGATCTCCTGAGCCTCCTGCTCTGGGCAGGGGCACTGGGTCTTCCTGGAGGCTGCACCAAGGGCTCTGCTCCTGCTGTCAGCTTTCCCTCTCAGCACCAGCTCTGCCCTCACCCAACCTGGCCCCTCCCCTGCCTTGCCTCTGGCCTTCAGTGCCTCCTCGGTTTTCTGCCTGTCCTCCTCCTGAGCCTGCTGAAGAGTTTCCTGTTCCTGCTGCGCCTGCACCTTTGCTGAATGTTCTTTCTTGAGAAAATAGCCAGCCCCAAGGATGAGGAGACACAGAATGATCAGGATCAAGACAAAAGCCGGCTTCCAGGGAGAGGCCTGGGGGAAGAAGGGCTCTGTGGCCCAGCAAGAGATGCGTCAGGGCGCACCCAGGCCAGCCCAGCCCAGTGCACCCAGGACCCGTTCCCTTCCTTCCAGCCCTGCTGTGAGCAGGAACAGCACTGACCTGGGATGAAAATGGCCTTCACCTTCTCCTGGCCCAGGATGGGATTGAGGACGGAGCAGGTCACGTTCCCAGCTGAGCTGTCTCTCACCACCAGCGAGGCCTCCACGCGGTACAACCCATCAGAGTCTTGGGCATGAGCCTCAGAGAAAGCCAGGAACTTCTCTCCACTAAGGTCCCTCCACTGAACCTGGGGCTTCGGAAACCACCCGGAGGCCATACAGACCACGCGGACCCCATCTTCCTCTGGTCCTTCGATGCGCATTTCAGGGGCAGAACCCACACCTGTGGGAGAGAAGCTGTGGAGCCAGGAGGCCGCCTTGTCCCACGTGTAGGCCCGGGACGTTGTAGCCTGACACATAGGAAGCCATTAGTCTTCCATTCAGGAGGTTCTATGGGATAATACGCCCCCTAGTGGTGGCGGGGCTGAGGCCCCACCGCGGGGAACCAAGGATGAACGGAGCCTGTGGTGTCTTTAGGAGCTCTGAAGGTGGGAACTGTTCTTTCCAACCACTCAGGTGGAAAGACTGAGACACAGATAAAAAAGAAGAATTTTCAAACCTCTTTTCTTGAGATGCAGCCCAGGAAACAAATCAAAGGACAAAACTCCAGACCAGGCCAGGAGAAATAAGATGGTGTCAATATAAAAAGTTTTCAAGGGTAAAAGTTAAACTAGGTCGTAAGGTTTATCGAAACTAAGTCTTTGTTGAACTTACTCTAGCAAGTAGGAAATATTTGAAATTAAGAGATTTATGGGTTTTGTTTTTTTGTTTTGCATTAATTACCCATGAAGTGTTCTTCATCCAAACTGATCTTACTCTCGTCTTCCTGACACCAAGTGAGAGGAAATCTCCCTCGCTCAAGCATAATTGTTTCCCTGAGCTCTGAAACCCAGAGGTCACCATGTCTTCTAAGGCCTGGTCCCAACAATTATCACCTCCCTTTCCTCTCCTCTCTTCTCTCCTCTCTCTTCATTCTCTGCTCCCTACTCACTCAGAAACCCACTGCTGTCAAGTCGATTTCAACTCATAGTGACCCTATAGGACAAAGTAGAACTGCCTCATAGGGTTTCCAAGGCTATAATTCTTTAAGGAAACAGACTGCCACATCTTTCTCCTGCAGAGCAGCTGTTGGGCTCATACTGCTGACCTTTTTGTTTGCAGCCGAGCGTTTAACCACTGCCCCACCAGAGGTCACACTCCTCCCTGCATCATCCTTGTTGTTAATCTCTTCCTCTCCACCTACTTCTTTTCCTAAACACATAAACATATTCAAATTTTTACAGTCTCCTCTCCCCTTCTTAGAAGAGTAAGCTTTATAATCCATGAACACCTCAATGTTCTCACGTCTCACCTAGTTCTCAACCCCCAACAGTCTGACTTCTACTATTGCATTGAGTCTGTTTTTGGTGAGTTAACAAAAATCTCCTACTTGGCAGCCCAGAAGTCACCCTGCAGCCCTTCTTCCTCAGTCTCCCTTCGGCGTGAGACGCTGTTGACCGCATCTTGAAATGGGGTCCATCTTGGCTTGGTCACCCTCCTTTCTGCTTGGTTTGTCACCTCTTGGATCACTCTACTGAGCCTCTTTCCTGCACTTTTCTTCCTCCCCACCACTCCTTAAAGGCAGGAGTCTTTTCAGGGTTTTGTCCTTGAATCTCCACTCTTCTTACATCACACAGTCTCCCTGGCTTCTTTTTGTTCCCACTGCTTCTCATTAAATCACTTCCAAAATTATACCAATTAAGCATCTCTGTTTCCCTAATTCCCCTTATCTATAACTGCATCCTAATGGGTTATCTTTACACGGATTCCTCATATACTCCTCAAACACAAAATTCCAGAACAGAATTCATAATTTTGCCCTATCTGTGGTAAATTGATTACAAGAATAGCCCTGGGTCTTCGCCCTCTTTACATCCACCTGCTCTTTGCCACATCACTTTGTAGTGCCCTCCCACTCTTACTCTTGGATAGGTCATGTGACTTTATTGGGCCAGTGAGAAATCAGCAAGTCTGACACAAGCAAAGGTTTGAAAACTGCTTCACCATTGAGCCCTCTCCTATTTCTGTGGGAGGGACATGCTCAGGCTATCCTGCTGGACAGTGAGATTCTGGGAACATAGCCTTGTCACACCAGCCTTTCAGCTGAAGCTATCTGAGATCAGCCAGCTGTCACCCATTCAAGGTCCACATAGTGACCTCTTTAGCTGAGCAAAAATGTATGGATGAGTCCAGTGGAGATTAGCCTACCCAGCCTAGATCAGTTGAACTGTATAAATGCTCAAATTAAATAAATGTTTATTGCTTTACAGTACTGAGATTTGTGATTGATTGTTACGTAGCATTATTATGGTGATAGGTATTTGATACATACTTATCAATCTTCCTACCACTAAACAGCAAAGGCAAAACCCTGGGAATGTCTGTGGTCCACTCTTCGCTTCCAAACTCTTACGTTACCAAATCTATTTGCTCAGTTAAGTCTACTTTCCAAATCTCTTTAATATCTGACCCCTACTCTCCCACCTTACTGCCATTGCCTGAGGTCAGGCAGTCATCCTCTCTGCCTCCTAGCTACATTCTATGCTTTCAGCCTTTCTCCTTCACATCCTTCCTCCTCATGGCTGCCAGAGTGAGCATTCACAGCACTAGTCTGCTTAATATTTCCTCAGCTGTGCATCCAAACACTGCAACATAACACACAAAATCTAAAGCCTTCTCTGAGATCATAGAAGACATCTGTCTCCCTCCCCAACCCCTTCTCTCAAATCCCCCCCAACCTCTACCACCTGTGCCCCTCAGGTCCCACATGCTGTAGTCCCAAGGGCTATTTGGTTACTTGCTATTAACCACATCTTGCTCTGTGTGCCCCCTGCCTTTTCAACTTCAGTCACTCAATCTTGACGGCTCTGTGGAAACTTGCCTGATGAACTGACGTGCCAGCTTAAGTGTCTACTCCTTAGCGCACTTTTCATGATCGCCCCAGACAACATTAACCAGTCCCTTCTCTGTGCAACCTATACCAGGAAAGTCGCTTTGTCCGGTATGGACACCTCTTACCATCCTGTCCCTCATTCACTCCCACCAGCCATCCATAAGGCCTCCATCTGTGTCCAGAATACACTGGTCACATTCCCATCTTAGGGACTTTGCATTGGCTCTTCCTTTTGTTTGGAATTCTCAACCCCAAATATGCACTTAGCTAAATCCCTACTTTCTTCAAGCATTTACTCAGACAGCACATTCTCAGTGAGGCTTAGCCTAGTCCCAATTCCAGTCCCCATGCCCACATCCTGATCCCCTTTCCCTGTTCTACTTTGTCTTTCATTCTCAGAACTTATCACCTTCTAACATCACCTATAACAGATTGTGATTTTTCTATCTCTGTGTTTAGAATATGAACTCCACAGGGCAGGGATCTCTATTTGGTTCACTGATGTATCCTAGGTACCTAGAACATGGCCTGGCACATTGTAAGGGCTCTGCATTGTTTATACTGAATAAATGAATGAATGAGCCTCCTTTTCTGCATCTATAAAATGAGAGGCTAAATTAATCATCCCTGAGGTTGCTCCAAACTCCAACACTCCAAGACTCTAGAATATATAGACGAAGTCACCAACCTGCCACCTTCACCTCCAAAGTAGCCTCTTCATAGAAGCCTCCTTTTTTGAAGAAGCAGGTGTACAGCCCATCATCAGAAATCTGGACCATGTCAATGCGCACGGCCGCCTTCCCCTGACTAAGGAAGTCCTTCACCAGGGAGGTCCTCCCTGAGTACTGCGGCATCTGCTCCTCCTTCTCCTCCTGCAGGTTCTGATAGATGAACACTGCTTCTGAGAACTTGGAACGGAACCACCGCAGCTCCATGTTCTCGGCACTCATGGCTGGGGACAGGGAACAGGGCAGCATGGTGTCCCTGCCCAGCACTGCCACAATGGGCTCTGTGGGGCCAATCACCAGGAACTCATCTGTAGACAAAACATGAGAGTGAGAAAGCTGGAGGGAAAAAGGCAGAAGGTGGGAGAATACACACTATCAGGTAAAAATTGGAGATGACCCCCAGCTCCTGAAGGAATGAACTGTGAGGACTCTGAATGCAGTGAGATATTCTGACCACAACACCATGGCATAGAAATGATGTCAAAGGGCCTCCGTCATGTGGCTGGGCACATGGTCCTAGGCCCTTCTGTGAAAGACTCTTTAAGTCCTTGCTTCAGAATGACCCACAGGGTTGTAAAACACAGATCTCTGCACCTCAACCCCAAAATTTCTGATTCAGTAGGTCTAGGGGAGGTCCAAAATGTGCATTTCTAAGGAGTTCCCCTGAGGTGTTGGTGAGTCAATGGTACAAGTCTAGTTTCCCATGTAGACAGAGCAGCTTTTGGTTCATTGTTCATACGGTCACCATGACTCAGGTCCAACTTACAGCAGCTAATCACCACAACAACAGAGAGTTCCAGGGATGCGGGTATGCTGGTTCAGGGACCACATTTTGAGAACCACAGCCCCATCTCAGGACAGGACTGAAAAATGACCAGAGGCTACCAGAAATCTGGGTCTGAACTCTATTCATTCAGCCACCACCAGGAAATTGCCCACTCCCGTGCCTACCTTTCATCATTTGTGCCCATATCTTTCTCTTACGCTGAACTATATGTGCACTTAAAACCCAGAGTCAAACGCTATTTCTGTTTCAAAGCTGCGCTCACTCCCATGGCTCCCAGGAGCCTCAATCACTGCTTGTTACAGAAGAAGGCACACTCAGCCTGTCACCCTCGGACTTCTGACCTGGATGGGCTGCAAGCTGGCTCCTCTGCAGGCAAGTCACTCTAGATTCCCAAATACCATCTTCTCTACTGCTCAACACTTGCCTGAGCCACTATTGTCTCCTCCCTGGAGGACGGCAGCAGACTAGTCTTCCCGTCTACCCTCATCCCACCCCCACTGTTTGTGTTCTACATGGCAGCCAGTGTGAGCCTTTTATTGTGTGAGCCACAACATGTCAGGGCCCCACTCTGCTCAAAGCCCTGCAATGGCTCCTCAGTTCCCACCAGCGACCCACAGGCCCTATGGGGTTTGCCCCCAGGGCCGCTCTGACCTCAACTCCTGCTTCCCTCCCCGTCACTCTTCTGCTGCAACCAACAGTCATCTCTTGTTGTTCTCTGAACCACCAGGCACTCTGCCAGCTGAGCACTGGCTGACACTTCCTGCAAGAACCCTCTATCCCCAGTGATCCTCATGCTCGCTCCTCTCCTCTCCCAAGTCTTAGTCCACATCACTCTTTCTTGACCACCCTAATGAGCACTGCTGCCTGCCCACGCCACACTTCTTCTACCCTCCCCCACCACCACCACCAACACTGCTGGTACCTGCTCTACTTCATTGTCCCATAGCACTAATCTCCTCTAACACACTGTAGTTTTTCTTGGTTTATTACATTTACTATTCACTGCCTCCTGCTAGAATGTAAGCTCTGTGAAGACACAGAGTCTCCGACTGTTCTGTTCATAGAGGAACACCTAAGCCATAAGAGACCCCCCAAGAGCATTGGGGGAATAAAGAGAATTAATGCATGCGTGCATGTTTGCTTAGGACGTTAGTAAAGCAGGGAAATGTGGGAAAGTTATTTCCCAATATCATCTGTTTGGCTCTTCTAAACATTAAAGAGGTCATGGTGGGGCAATTGTCAGAATTTTATATACTTATTTATGGTTTAGGGATTTTTTTTTAAATTTTTCACTACAATTAGTGAGGGCACCATAATCTCCCAGGGTGGGGGGTCTCCAATATCTCCATCTCTACTGATGGACAGAACCAGCAGCTGACCTATGGTTCCCACACACCACAGGGAGATGCAGACAGAGGGATGTGGAGCACTCACCTGTAGACCCCTTCATGGGCAGCTGGAGGAGGAGCAAGAGGAAAGTGAGATGGCAGAGCAAAGATCTGCTGAAGCCCCCCTCCATTTCTTCAGAGCTGGAGAGAGACAGGGCAGGAGTCAGGGACCCCACACAGGAGGCAGCCCATCCACAGCTCGGCCTCTGAGAGGAGCAGAACACTTCCTACTCGCTCATCGTGCTAACTGGATGGTGGGCCTCACCAACACTGATACCAAGAAAAGACTGAGCCAGGCTCCTGCCAGCCATTCTGGGGAGACTCTGTGGTGTCAGACAACTGTTAAGTTGACCTGGGAACAAACCACTCCTTCCCTTCCCACCCGCCTAACATCCACACCGCAGCCCCACTACTCAGACATCAGGCCTTCGTTCCTCAGCACCTGTGCCCCTCAAGGAGAACTTCCCTCCATCTCCAGGACTGTCACAACCCCTCCCTCACCCCAGGTCAGAGGACTCTGATGCAGGCCCCCCAGACACAGTGCACATGCCAGCTTCTGCTGCTTCTTGTTCTGTCCTCCTTGACTGTGAACAGGGAGTCACCCGAGAAGCATCAGAGACAGATGGCATCCTCAGAGAGACAGCAGCTCCCATCACAGACACCCTGCCCTGTTAAGGGTGTTTCTTTGCTTCACCTGCATTTCAACCCCTCCCCATACCTCCCTTCTTCCAGTCGGGGCCTAGTCAATTCCCCACTGACAGTTAATCCTCACCCACTCTGTATTTGAGGTGAAACTTCTGGCTAACAGGTAGAAGAACCCAGTTGGAGGCTAAGCAGGAGAGAAGAAAAAATCAGTCCTTGTCAAGAAAAGACCCCAAACCACCTGCTGCATGTGAGGTGAGAGGAGGCGGCATATGGTCAGGAAAGCACAGACTCAAATGCTAGGCTCTCCTCTGGGCTCAGTCACTCACTGTGTGACCACCTTAGGCAAGTTACTGACCTTATCTGTCTTGGTTTCCTCATCTGCAAATTGAGGATATTAGCAATAACTCCCTTGATACTTTTAGGGGTTGTAATGAGGATTACATGAATTTATGTTTGTAAAGTTACTGCAGGTGATGAGAACAGGGCTTGGTCCTAGTAAATGCTACATAAACATCTTTAAAATAAATGAATAAAGGTGCAAGCCTCACTGGGGTCGTCCTCAGTCTTCTTAGAGCAGACTGTGGTCCAGTCCCCAACCCACACACATTCTCAGCCCCCTCCTCACAGCCGGCTGCTCCCGGGCTCCTCCCCGAGCTCCACAGGTGTCTACACAGCCAACTCACCTGCTTCTCCTGGTTCCAGCTTTGAAAGTCTGTGACCTCCTGGAGCGTCTCTAAACTCAGCAGCTCCAGGAGGTTCAGGGATGCAGGGACCCTGGCAGACCCCAGATCTGCCCTCAGAGTTTGTACCTGCAGTTAGCTGCTCTGGGAGCCCCAGTGCTTGCTTCTGGGTCAGACAATGTGGGACCAGGGTCCCCCATCTCTGAGAGGCAGGTGGTTCCCAGTAGCACCAAGGAAGTCGGATCAGCCTCAGTTAAAGAGATATCAGCCGAGACCCCTGCCTTGGGCCCCCACAGAGCGCTTCCAGCGAGAAAAATCACCTTGTTCCCTCTGGCACTTCCACCATCTGAAAGTGAAAGCTTGCAGAAAGTAGCCCAGCAGACTCTGCCCTGCCCTGTGGACAGTGCTCTCTGTTATCAAGGAGGAAGCAGCATTATCACAGCAATAAAATAGCAAAAGGGGCCACAGGAGGCACAGACTCAGAGACCATTTGTTCAACCCCTACTATCTGCCAGCTTGCTTCTGGCTTCAGGAAGTAGGGACTGTATGTGGGCACAGCCATGACTAATACCCAGTTCTGTGCATAGGTCAGGAGTCTCTGGGTAGCAAAAACGGTTAAGTGTTCCACTACTAACAGAAAGGTTGGCTGTTCGAACCCACCCAGAGCCACTTGGGAAGACAGGCTTGAGCATCTCTTCCAAAAGCTCACAGCCTTGAAAATACTATGGAGAGCAGTTCTACTCTGCAACACAAGGGGTTGCCATGGGTCACAATCAACTTGAAGACGACTGGGGTTTTTTCGGTTTATGCACAGGTCTGTCTCTACAGTCTGCTAACACCAAGTGTTTCCGAGCCAGTTGAGAATCAGAGCCACGCCCAAGCCCTTGAACAGCATCTAGTACGATTGGTTTTCTTTGTCTTCACCCACCGGTGATCTGGGACCTCCCCATAATCTGGCAACCAAGGAGTTAACACTGTGCACACCAACAGCTTCCAGAACTTGCTCCAGGACTATGGCCCTGCCTTTCTGAAAAGACAGCATACTACTGATAGTTAATACTTAACATATTATTACCATATATTTCCTTATTAACAGATGAGATATATATTGCAATATAATATTTTAATATCACCAATCATCTTAGGTACAGCCATTCAGTCCTCATTATTAGCCTCTTTTTACAGATGAGAAAACCAAATTTCTTAGCGTTTTACAAGCACACATCCAGCAAAATCTCTATCAGCCTATGCTGCCTTTCCGGTTGTTCTGAATGACCCATTGCATTTGTCTTCATTGGCGCAAGCATGGAGATGCTTGATTTCTGCTCAGAATTCAGCCTGGTAATATCACAACTGTGGGCAAGGTGAGAACTTCTGTATATACCTGAACAGATCCCCAAAGAGTCCATTTCTGCCAGGACCCACTTAGGTGTGGGAATATTTGTTAAACCCATTTTAAACCAAAAGTAACTAATATGACAAGTAAAAATAGTATCCTCCAAATCCACATGCAATTAGAGTTGAAACAGCCACCGACCCCCACCCATTTTTCCACCCCAATCCATGTGATAAAGTCCTAACAGACACTAGAGAAATTTTATGAAAATACAGAGGTCAGAAAACAAAATCGTATTGAATATCTAAGTGCCAGGAATTGGCCTACGCAAATTATTTTGATTTCATTTCATTCTCTCAGCTGCCACTTCAGGGAGGTAGACTTGACCCTATGAGGGAAAGGGGTTTTCAAGTCAGTCTCAATCCACTCAAAACTTCTGCAAAAATGTATAAATTTCACTGTAAATTCAACAATTTGTCAAAGGTATATTGACCATTTACGAGTTAGGCACTCTGAGGCAAATAGTTGAAGTGACACATGAGCCCTGTCATCTAGGAGCATTTAATCCAGGAACTTTCTAGAGGATGAGAGGTTAGAAGGAAGAGGAGACTCCCCTCCCTACACCACTCCCAGGCCTCAAGCCCAGCCCAGCTTCCAGCTCCAGACATGCCAGCACAAAACAGGAGCTCCAGGGAACCATGGACTCTGGAATGCCCCACATGTGACCAGAAAGCTTATCTCACACGGAATCCCAGCACACTGAGCTCCAACACTGGGAGGGGAAGCACAGAGCATAGGTTAGATTCTCCTGAAGAACACTGGGGGGCTGGCAGGAAGGACCTCAAAAAGCACGCTCAGTGCCCTGATGAACACAACCGCATCAGAGTCGGGTTCCCAGCTTCTGTGACAATAACCACTGTTCACGAAGCCACAAACCGTGTGTCTTGCTGAAAATACAAATTATCTGAATGCTACTAGGGTGAATGTTTTACTTTCCTTTCTAACAGACTTGCAAACCTCTTATCTTTTAGTTGTTTCAAGTGCTTTCAAAATAGTTTCAGACAAATACCTCGACCATAAAACAATGGTTAATGTAAAATGTACTGTGGGTTTAACACGTGGAAGTTGAAGGAAAGGATTCAATGCCTTTTCTCCAAGGTCCAGCCTGGAAAAACTTATATGAGTTAATTGATCTTGACACTCTTAAGATGCAGCGTTCACTGGGTTATCTTCTAGTATAGCAGAAATTTCTGCTCATTTTCTGGGAGAAAAAAATGAAAAGAAAAAATAACATTACACATAATTTAATGAGGTTTGTTTTAATTTAATTTTTTCTTTCTGCTCTTTCAAACATTATAACCCCAGCTGGAGGGTTTAATGCTGACCTGGCAACTGCTAAGAGACTCCCAGCAGGCATAGCAGGGCCCTCACTTTCCTCTGCACCTGCCCACCTGCCCCTCTGGTGGGGAGAGTCGCTTCCAGTTGAGGCTGTCACTTCCTTAACTGAAATATCCATCCAAGATTGGCTCAGGGACCTCCTTATGCCCCTCACTCCCTGCTATCAGGGTCTCCCGCGCCCCACCCAGAGATCTGTGGCAGAGCCCTCCTGGCCCATGAAACTTGCCCCACCACCCTCTGAATGGGCACCAATCTTGCATCCCAAGTCTGAGATTACAGGAGAGGTAAGGAGGTGTCATTCACATCCAGTCCCAAAGACATATGGAGGTAAAAGTGTGAGGCAGGAGGGAAAATGACCTTTCCTATAGAAAATCCAATTAAACTTGATTAGACTAATAAGCAACAAAAGAAAATGAAAAAAAAGGATGGAACGAGAAAGATAGTGTAAGAAAGAAAAGGTAAAGGAGGGAGAACAGAAGAAAAAAGTGAAGGTTGTGTCCTCTTGGCATTGAACTGTGCCATATCAGCAGGGCTGGCAGGCCAGAGTGGACCACACGTCTGGTCAGGGGGTTCTGAACACTCTCTCCAGTCACAGAGACGTCAAGTACGTGAGTTCCAGAGAGCAAGCTGGCACGGGTACTGCTGATTATGAGTGATCCAGTCAGTGACCTGAGAAGAACCTACTGACCTTTCCAATCTAATGTAGGACAGACCCAGCCATGGTCAACGGTGGAAGAGGCAAGGGCTGGTGGGAGGGATTTGAGGACCAAGTTATGGGGAAAGGTTGAGAGAATCAGAGGGACAGAGGCCTGGCCCACTGGAGACAGAAGAGGCCCTGTCCAACCCTCAGAGGCAGTTCTAACAAACCCCAGGGCACCAGGCACCATTTTCCTCTCCTTTCATGGAGCCGTGTTTCCACAGGCAGAACTGACACTTGAGCTCTGAGGCCAGGGTGTCTGCTCTCTAGTGACCATTGCCGAATTGTCAGGCCCGCTATTCACCATGCGCCATTTTACTCTGAAAATTGCATACTTATTTCAATGAAGGCTTGTAATCTTGTGAAGCAGTTCTTACTTTCCTCATTTTACTCCTGAGAAGATAGAAGCTCAATGAATGAGGAAGCTTGCACAGGGTCACACAGCTACGTGACCAACCCCTAACAGGAGCCAGGCCCTCCCCACAGTTCAGCCAAGCTTCACACCAGCTCACGGATGCTCCAGGGATCCATGGGGATGATGAGGAGCGCAGAAATCATTAGCTTTTGTATTTATATAAGATTTAATCTTACCTCTTTTAATTTGTTTTTTATGTTCATTTTTATAATCTGCATAATGTTAGTACGTATTTGGAAGCTGAAGGTTCACAAAGTATTACGGAAAGCAGTGCATGATCAAAAGACTTTGAAGACCTTGCTCCATAGCTCTGCTCCAGAAATCCTCCCTAAAGCAGCAGCTCTCCGGGAGGGAAGCTGCCAGAGTTAACCTGAGGGCAATAGAAAGACAGCCCCACCGGCTCACAAGGCTTTCCTCAGCCTCTGCGGCCCCTTTGTGGCCACCACTGGACAGACACAGAGAGGGTTTCCCTGACGGAAAACACTGAAGAAGAAGGGGTATGGACAATACAGAAAACTAATCAAAGACTGTGAAATGGAGTGAAGGAGACCGGATGCAAAACATCACGTGCTAAACAATTCCAAATATATGACATTAAAGACCAGGCAAAACGAATCTGCAAGCTCCCTGTAGGACTTCTTTCTAGGATGCTGCTCCTCTCAGTCAATCATCAGCTGCAGAGAGTGGTTCCCCTGAGGCCCGTTGTCATGGACTCAATTCCAACACATGGTGACTCCATATGTTACAGAGGAGAACAGAGTTCCATAGGATTTTCTTGGCTGTAACCTTTACAAAAATAGATGGCCAAGCCTTTCTTCCATGACCCAACAGAGTGGGTTCTTACCACCAGACATTACCTCAAGGCAGAGTCAGGGAGCCTATCACAGACTGAACTCAGACCCAGACCTGAATCCCAGGCAGCCAGGACTCAGGAGCCCAGGACTCCCAGGCCCACCGGCCTTCAGCTCCGACCCCGGGCTCCTTCTTGCTCCCTTGATCCTTTCTGCACCCCTTCTCTCCTCACAGTCTCCCCTTCACTGGCCCTCTCTTCTCCTCCTCTCTGCATTGCCCTTCGCTCTCCCCCACTCTATAACCCCTGCTCCCCTCACACTTCCCTCCTCTCTCCCTCCTCTCTTTCCACCACTTCACACTCCTTCCTTTCGCCCTCCCCTCCCATTAGTCCCCCATACACCCCCTTCCTCTCACCTTGCTACATTTTGAAGGTAAGAAGAAAAGTAAGAGCAATTATACCTGTGAAATATAAGCGTTTATCACCATTTTACAGATGAAAAAACTGAGGTTTAGAGAGTCCAGAACAGTTGCTCAAGCTGACATAGCTGTAAGCAGACAATGCAGCATGCAAATCATACAGGCTCAACTTTAAAGCCCAAGCTCTTTCCAGTACTGGAATGTTTTTTAAACTGAAACTCAAACACACAGGTACAGGCAAGAAAGGCACATCTTCCCCAAGAACCGAGTTTAATCTACAAATTATTGTTTTTCTTGTTTTTCATAAGGAAGGAATGATAAGTTGAGCAATTCAATGGTAAATACTTTTTTTAATTGTTTTACATTTAAAAGATATTTTATGAGAAAATAAATACTTCCCATGGATTCTCTATATGAAATTTCAAAGAAATTTCAAGCTTGGGCAAGATATGTTAGGCACAGATTGCCTGCCATACCCTTGGTTTTCAGTGTTTGACGGATGAATGAATAACTCCATGTGGAGGGGAAAAGGGGCAAATTAGGAGGCAGTGCAATAGTCAGAAGAAAAGACGAGGCCTGAGCTAAGGCGTTGACCAGAGAACTCAAGGAATTACGGTGGAAGGATGAAGGAGCAACAATTATTCCTCAACTCCCAGGGTCCCAACACAGGGGCCTTCAATTCAGTCTAGGAGTACTGGGTCCCACTTCACCCACCCTGCCATGGGCCACCCTTTCTTCCACGTTTTCTAATAACAACATCGCTACTATCTTTTACTCCCATTTGGCTCCAACTTGTTTCTCAGCTGAGGAAAACTTGTGGAGGGGGTAGTGTGTGATACTTGGAAGGGAGAATTGACAGAACTGTGTGCACTTAGTGGAGGTGATGACTGAGAAGAAGGATTGGGGATGACTCCTAGGTTTCTGACATGGGCACCTGGGTATCTGATGAGAAGACTAATCAAGACAGAATTCAGAGGGAAAAGCATTTCTGCAAATCGGACAGGTGGTAATGTGTTATGTTCTAAACAAGTTTGGTTTCAATTTCTTGTACTATGAAGAATTTTAAGATTTTAAATTTTAAAATATAATTTGAAAAGTGTTTACCAATTAAGTGGCTTAATCTAGCCTCCCCTCTTAATAAAAAATAAAAATAATGTCTTGGGGTATATGTAGTTCTGTGGCTCAAGAAAGGGTTGAGCAGGAAATGTGGACTTGGTAGTTGACAGCACATAGGTGAGAGCTAACTTCTAGATCTCATGTGAGTGGGTTCTCCCAGAAAAAATAGATCTAAAGAGAGATCAGTCCTATCAAGGACTGAATTCTAGAGACAGCAGCATTTTAAAAGCTAGAGTAAGGAGCTATGGAAAGCCAAAGGAAAGATTAGGACAAACAAGTGGGAAGGTTCAGCATTGCAGAAACCAAAAAGGAAGAAAGTGACAGAAACCAAACTCGTATTTGGTTTTTTTCTTTATATATATATTTATTTTTAAAAAAAAATACTTATCAAGGAGTCAATTCTGACCCATGGCGATCCCATGTGTTTCAGAGTAGAGCTGTGCTCCATGTTGTCTTCAGTGGCTGATCTTTTGGAGCTAGATCTCCTGGCCTTTCTTTCTTCTGAGTCACCTCTAGGTGGATTCAAACCACCAACCTTCCGCTTAGCAGCCTAGCATTTAACCCACAGACTCCTGTATGTATTCATACACTAGTTTATTCTAAAGAAAGATGTAGAACAGCTCATAAAAATGCTTTCAAAGCAATATGTAAAATTGAAATGAATAAATGTAGTCATGGAAAATGGAAAACAAGAATGGAAATGCAGGATAAAGTCAGAGAAACTTTATATCTAAAATACGCACTTACTAGATATGGGCTATAAATTTCACCTGACATTCTAACAGCCAACACAAGTATTAGAAAGTCACCAGGGATATTCATTCAATAAATATTTATTAAGTAGCCATGACAAACTAGGCACAGTAACCCCAGGTTTGGGAGACACAATGCCCACCAAGGGACTTACATTCTGGAGGAGGCACAGATATCAGTAACTGAGTAATCAGGACTATCAACTGAGATAACTGCTCCAATGTTAGGAACAGGATTCTCTGGGAACAAATAAGGAAAATATCCCATTTAGAACGGAAAGAGAGTCTCAGCTTAAACTGAAAGAGTAGAAATTAACCAGATAAAGAGTTCAGGGAAAAGGGTAAGATTGAAAAAAAAAAGAAAGAAAAACAGAAGAAAGGGAGAAAAAAATCTCTTTCTCCATAGCAATGCCAGTAGAGTGAAGCCACATCTTACTCAGGGTTAGGTTTTTGGACAAATATTGTGTATGATCAAAACAACTCTGGAAAATTCTTTACATCTTTCGTCATATAGAACACTATGGTTCAGTGTGGACAACCCTGTGCATAAGGTAAACTTATGAATGTATAAAGTGTACACTAATACACATAATCCTATGAACAGCACTGTGATAATCCCAAAATGTATCTTTGAACACAAAAATCACCCTCAGTGCTCGAACAGGATCAAGCAATGAGAAACCCTGGGGAACAGAGGCCTCATGAGGAAACAAGAGACCGGCATCTCTCCTTTCACACCCAAGCCAAGTATGACATGGCCAGAGTCAGGTGGAATAGTCCTTTCCATTTAAATTGCTGTGCTGTTATGCATTCTTTCATTTGGTTTCGTTTTGGTTTTGCAGAAAATTGTATGCTCTCATGTCCTTATGAAACCGCTCCATTGCTTTCTAGTACTGAAGCTAAAGTGACTCCTCCCAGGTGGCTCCTCAGAAAGAGGACACTCCAGTTAACAGAGCAGCAAGACTCAGTACAATTCCTACAGTAAGTCCAATCCCGTCATTTTTGTGACATTTCTTAGTGTGGGCCAGGCAAAATGCCAAAGCCCAGGTTTACAGGAGCAATCTCCAGAGGAAATGAAGGAAGTGGACCAGGACTCTGCTTTCTGAAGGCATAAGTTTATAGAGGAATATAAAGAACATGAGGGCCATGTGCCCTTCATTCATTCATAGTGCTCCTCTCCAAGGAGCTTTTTTAAAATATTGAGTGGCAGTGTTCCAGTATTTCCCAACATGTCAGATTTGCTTCGCTGGTAGTACATGAAATGAGGATTTTAGGTGGAATCTGGATGGTCATCTTGATCACAACAGGGTTATTACACCATCCCTCCACCTCCACTGCATAGGCCATGTGGTTAATCAGAGGTGTGAAATCAGGAGAAACAGAGAGGGAGAAAGAAGGGAGGAAAGAAGATAGGACCCAGAAGAAATGAAAGATAAGTCAAGGAAACTTCCAGTGTCACAGAAGAGATATGTAACCTGGGCCTGACCTGACAGACATGGATTCTTCTCCATGGAGCTGTGTGGAGGGAGGACACACAGGGGGTCCCAGTGAGAGGAGCCAGAAACTCTTTTGAGAGAAGGACTCCTGGGGATACACACTCACTCTCCCAAACTTCCCCTAACCTTCACTTTGCAGGGAAGGGAGCTAAAGAACTCTGCACTCAGTTTTATGTACTCCCCACTGAGATCAGAGAGAAAAAGACAGAAAAGGTGATGGGCAACAACCCATACAGACCCCTCCCAGGTCGCATTTTTCATAGAGAGAAAATGAATCCATGAGAATGGCAGCCTAGGACTTTTTGATTAAGCGGAAGATGGAGGATCCTCTGCTGGACAGATGAATATGCTGATGAAATGACACAGGGACCTATGGGTAGACGATAAGAGGTCCTCAGCTGAAAATGAAAGAAGCTAAACTCCAGCCCTAGCTGGATGATTTAAAAAAAAAAAAAAAAAAAAAAAGCCTCTTCTGCTCTTCAGTCATCTCTTTATTTTGGGGAGACGGAGGGCTGGCAGTGAGATACTGGGGTACATTATACCTTCTTGTAACAGGGTTAGTAATATGAAATTCTTTTTAATGTATTTATCTTTAAATTTCCTAGTATAGAAGGTTTTCAAGTTACAATTAATATAAAGTTTCTGCTATAAATCATGTTTTTCTTTTTAAAAAGTAAGCAAATAGTACTGTAAAAGGATAATTTTCATAAGGTTAAAAACATGAATCCCAGACAGACCTAAAAATCAAAAATTAATTCAACTAATTAAGCAATGAGGGAATTGGTCCAACAGTAAAGCTGATTCCAAAAGCATTTTGAAGAACAGTGTCCACCAGGAAAGACAGTTTCAAATCAGTTTGCTGACAAATACAAGTCGCTGACAAAAGTGGTTAATGTCCTATGGGGCAATAAAACTGTAACCTTTGAGTTATTTTTTCTACTGAACAGATAACATGTAACTTCCAAGAAAACAAGCCCTTAATTAATAGTAATTAGCAAAGTCAAACACAGGTACATTCCCCTAAATAATTATATATATAATCCTTGTATGAGCCTATTAATGTCCCAGCATGATACTGAAAGGAAGTGACATCCAAATTTTTGACCTGTTTCCAAGTTTTAAATAGTTTTTATTACTGATATAAAGAAAAGACTTAATGGATAATAGTTGAATTGATTCTAAGATGTAGTAAAAACTATGAGAAAAAAAAAACCAGAGAGTGGAATACTGCTCAAACAAGGACCTAGACACCAGCCATTCTGCGTGTTCAGTGAAGTGGGTCCATGGGCTGTGGGGTTAGTTTGCACCATCTTATGAAATATGAGGGGTTTCACAGAACCTGCACATGAAGAGAGAAGCCAAGGGGCTCTTGAAGAAGTAAAGTGAGCTCTGCTCTAACACAAACATAAATGGGAGATCAAAGCTCAGAAGGTCTACACCTTGAAGAGCAGATACAACGATTGCAGCCTGTAAAAAAGTCTGCATTATGTGTAATTAAATGCCTTCCTCAACAACAACAATAACTCAAGGCTCAAAAAAGTACTTTGCAACTTTGATCAATCTAACTTTCAAGATAAATGGATTGCACCAAGGTAAGTAATAAGTAGGGGCCGTGGTGGCATAGTGGTTAAGAGCTTAGCTGCTAACCAAAAGGGTGGCAGTTCAAATCCACCAGCAACTCCTTGGAAACCCTATGGGGCAGTTCAACTCTGTCTTATAGGGTCTCTTTGAGTCAGAACCAACTGGACGGTACCGAACAACAACAACAAGTAATAAACATTATTTCTAACAAAGCTCTACAAGTGATCACTCTTATCACTTTTTCTGGAATGCATAGTCTCTCCAACTGTCAAAAAAGATCGCTCCTACTTTTTGTGGATAAACTCATATCATCTGCATACCTTCTGTTTACCTCTAGTAGACAGGAAATGGGCAGACAGCTAATCCAAAAGTGATGTAAACGAAAAAAAGTACAAGCTAAATGGGGGGTGAGGGAAAATGGCTGACAACATATTAACACATAGAGTACTTAAAACACACATAGGATCCATGAGTATTGTCAAAAAAGAAAATCTGAGTAATGTTATCATTGGAAGCTTTATTTGGTTTATAGATTCATGGATGGGCAACACCTTTCTTTTAATTGGGAAAAGTGCTCCTGTTACAAAGGCAGGTTAGGGATTTATATTGGTAACATAAATTAAGGGAAAAAAAAAAAAAAAGCTTTTTTTTCCCTTTGCTTTAAAGTTGCAGTTGGTCATTAATATTATTATATTATTAAGTCATATAAAAGGCAAGTCGTAGATAAAAAGAGAAAGAAAACGCAGGGTATACAAAAATAATTATATTAAAGCTCATCAAACAAAACAGAATATCAACAAAAAGGTTTGCATATATTAAGAAGGCCAAAAGAGAAATTTTTGCGTGTGAGGCCACTAGTGTAAATTTAACCAAGCTCAAGTTTCCATCAAATTTTAAAAAGGTAAAAAATAAATAAATAAATAACAGTATACGACCTATGACCTTATTGTTGGGGTGAATCATTTACTACACTTGTAGTGCCTCAAGGACTAAGGTGTGTCTGACCAAAGCCTTGGTGTTTTCAATCACCTTGTATGCATATGAAAGTTGGAGAATGAATAAGGAAGACAAAAGAAGAATTGATGCCCATGAATTATGATGTCAAGAAGAATACTGAATATACCAAGGACTGCTAGAAGAATGAACAAATCTATCTTGGAAGAAGTACAGCCAGAATGCTCATTAGAAGCAAGGATGGCAAGACTTTGTCTCACATATTTTGGACATGGTATCAGGAGGCACCATTTCCTGGGGAAGGACATCATGCTTGGTAAAATAGAGGGTCAGGTAAAAAGAGGAAGACCTCGACAACAACAGTTTTTCATAGGTAACAGCAATTTACTTGGCTTAGGAAAAAGTAGTGCTTCAGCCATTCCAGAATAGGAAGTATATAAAGTGTAATATTAGACTTCTCTCATCTTAAAACTCCACCAGCCACCCACTTTCATGGACATTTTTGAATGGCTAACTTTTCTGGTCAGATACTCCAGCCTCCAAAAAGATAGTTAATAGCCCACCATCAACCTCTGGGCCTCTCAGCACAAAATCAAGTTAGATGAAGTAAACTCGACTTCATTCTGCAGAATGATTCAGCATCTCCTGCATCATATCCAAATAGTACAAAATAGTCACAAAGTATTTTTCATTACCAAAAGTAAAACAATCTCCCATAGTAAACTTCTGCCTACCCCCAAACAACTCAAATGAAATTCAACCTTTTTCTTCTTGCTGCAGGAGTACAAACCATGAAATGGCAATTCTCACAGCGACACACTCTACGGGAGTCTGCAGCCAGAACAAGAAGACAGGACTCTGGGGGCCACCCAGTACTCACTGCAGAGATTTTACCTCAGGGAATCTGCCGCTTTAGGAAGAGCCATAGTGAAGGAACAGGGACAGTGATAGGGCCCTATGGAGGCACAGCCTCATGGTCTTTGGGCAGTAATGGAGATTCAGCCCCTGGGGGAGCACAGTCACCACTAGAGCCTGATGTCAATCCCACCCCCAGTGGGGTCACAGACTCTTCCCAAGAAGAATTGTTAAGGGGCACAGAGAGCCCCTTGGGCCCATCCACCGTGGAGCAGATGGTCAGAGACACATCTCCTGACTCAAGCATGAAGTATGGAGAGTCCCAGTGAAGGAAACTGAAGAGAAGGAGAAAATGTGGGACCCATCAGTCATGTTATAAAATGAGATATCCCCAAAATCACAGTCCAAGAAAACTCCCACCAAGTGGGGAAACCATCTGAGACTTACCAAAGGCAGAGTGGTAGTATGTGCATAAAATTCATCTAACCACCATTTCAAAATACAGAACCCATTTTCTGGGGACTCTGTGATGTTGTTTGTCCTATTCACATCCTTCCTAGAGACCACAAAGACCATATGCTTCTCTCTTCATTCCTTACCTCCACCTCCCAGTAACATTGCCCTGACTCAATGCCTTCATGACCCAACACACTGCAGGTTTCATTGTTCCAGAATGCACAGCTGTCCTTAAAGGTCAGGTTCATCTTTTCCTGGGAGACGGCCAGGAGGCATCAAAGAAATTTTGTCCACTAAGGAGGCAATAAATAGATTTCTAGGAAGGTGGAGGGAGAAGTTCAAAGAAGGAAACACATACATACAGTGAGAAGATCAAACACTAGTGACTTCTCTTCCCAGTGTATGTGAGAGATACGAGCAAAAATTCCTATAGATTTTTGAAGAACCAGATCTATTGGATCCAGTCATCTCTTCTCCCAAGGAGAGCCCAAAGAGATAACAAGCTTCCAGGAGTAATCCTGCTGTGGTAGGCAGAATAAGACAAAACCAAAACCAAAACCAAACCCACTGTCATCAAGTCGATTGCAACTCATAGCGACCCTATAGGACAGAGTAGAGCTGCCTCCATAGGGTTTACAAGGCTGTAATCTTTATGCAAGCAGACTGCCACATCTTTCTCCCTCAGTGCAGCTAGTGGATTCAAACCACCGACATTTCAGTTAGCAGCCAAGCGCTTAACCTGTTCGCCACCAGGGCTCCTAGGCAGAATAATGACCCCCAAAGATGTCCATGTTCTTATCCCCAGAACCTCTGAATATGTTACACTACATGGCAAAAGTGACTTTGCAGATGTGATTAAGACTAAGGATTATGAAGTAGGGAGATTATCCTGAATTACTTGGATGGGCCAATCTAATAACATGCAACCTTAAAAGCAGAGAGTGTTGGCTTATTTGGTCAGAAAAAGAGAAATGATCATGAAAGAAGGGTAAGAGATGTTATGTTGCTAGCTTTGAAAATGAAGGGCGAACACAGGCCAAAGAACACAGGTGGCCTCTAGAAACTACAAAATGCCAAGAAATTCAGAAAGGAATGCATCCCTGCAGGCACATGGATTTGGCCCACAGAGACCCACATCAGACTTCTGACCTACAGAGTTCTAAGATAATAAAATTATGTTGTTTTTAGGCACTAAGTTTGTGGTAATTTGTTGAACAGCAAATAGAAAACTAATATACCCACATCCAACTTAGAAGAAGACACTAATATGGGAAGGTATCTGGAGAGAGCATGAGGTTCTGCATTACCTGCACATGGAAAGCCACGGATTCAGAAAAATCTCACTTGCTGTGTGATAAAGTGGAGGGACAGAGAGGTGTCCAGAAAGCCAGTAGACCAGTGAATGACTGGGTCAGGAGGAGGAAGCCATATTATTCTTTCAACTTGAGACGAGTGATTGGGACCATGGACTCCACTCGGGGAATGGGGATTAACGAACATTACCCCCGAACGAAAGATGGTACCTGTGCCTCCTCACCAACAGAAGGGTCTTAAGGATCAGATCAGACCAGCCTCCCCAGTGTGAAGACCTAAAATAATGAAGAAGACAGCACAGGGACTTATCTTGCCCAGTTCTCTAAGGCCCCATAATCTCCTCCAACCTCTTACTTCTCCTTGGAAAGAAAAAAGGCAGATCGTTGAGTAAAGCAAAGCCTATATACATCACAAGACTCTGAGATGTCTTCAGTAGGAGAGCATTTTCCCCCAAAAGGGTGAGGACCCAGGCACAGAACAGTTGATTTATAGAAATCAGTAAACTATACTTTTATTCCATAAGGGAGGTGTAAAATTGTGAAACTTACACATATTCATTCAGAGAAATTGACATTTGGTTGATTGCTTTGATGGAAACAAAATCACATAAAATGATTGGGCTGACCCACATGATCCCTTTGAGAGAAGAAGAGGAGGAGGAGGAAGAGAAGGAGGAGAAAATGCAACTGGAATTTAATTTTAACACCCAACATTGTGTTAAATACTGTGCATTGTATATTAACACAGTATTCACTTCATTTTCACAGCAAATCTTTAAGTTACAAATTATCATCCCAGTTTTATAAGTAAGAAGTTGTTGTTGTTGTTAGATGCCATTGAGTGGATTCCAACTCATAGCGACCCTACAGAACGAAATACTGCCTGGTCCCTTGCCATCCTCACAATCTTTGCTGTCTTTGAGCCCATTGTTGCTGCCACTGTGTCAATCCATCTCGTTGAGGGTCTTCCTCTTTTTCTCTGATCCTCTACTTTACCAAGCATGATGTCCTTCTCCAGAGACTAGTCCCTTTTGATAACATGTCCAAAGTATGTGAGACAAAGTCTCACCATCCTCACTTCTAAGGAGCATCCTGGCTGTACTTCTTCCAAGACACATTTGTTTGTTCTTCTGGCAGTCCATGGTCGTCTTAGGCTAGTGTTCTCTAGAGAAGCAAAACCAGTGAAGCACACATTATATATATGTAGAGAGAGAGAGAAATATTTATCTCAAGGAAATGGCTCATGCAGCTGTAGACTCTGGAAAGTCTCAAGTCTGTGGGCTGGGTGTCAGACTGGAGGCTTCTCTTGAGCTTCAGGGACTGACGAACACAAGTTTGGCAGGTCAGACAGCAGGTTGCTAGCTCACAAGCTTCAGAGGCTGAGGAATCCAAGATCAGCAAATAACTGGAGGCTGCTGGCTCACAGGCTACAGAGTTCAGTGAAACCCAAGATCGGCAGGCAATACAGCAGGCTGCTGGCCCAAATTCTAAGAACTGAAGGTCAGATGATGACGAGCCAGATACAGGTTACAGAGTGAGCAAAAGCCAGCGAGCTTTGCCAGAATGTCCATATATGTTGGATGCAGGCCACATACCTCTAGGAAACCCCCTTGCAACTGATTGACTGATCACATCAGATCGCATCATGGAGTTAATTACCTTATATCACAAAACGGAGTATAACTAAATCATTACATAACTGCCAAATTACAGCTCAAGAAAAACAACAAGTCACTTACAGTCGGGAAACAATAAGACTAAACTCTGATTACTCAGCAGAAACTATGCAGGCAAGAAGGCAATTGATAACATATCTAAAACCCTGAAAGGAAAAAATTGCCAAACAAGAATAATATATCCTGCAAAACTACCTCTCAAATACAATGGCGAAATTAGGACATTTCCAGAAAAAAGAAATTAAGGAAATTTGCAAAAAACAAACAAATTTACAAGAAATATGAAAGGGAATCCTTCAGTTAGAGAACCAACAACATCAGACAACAACTGGAGTCTAGGACACAGGATAGCATCAGCCAGATACCAACCTAGGCAAAGAACTCTCAATAATAAAACAAAGCTAAAAGACTTAAAACAAGGGAAAAGAAATGTCAATCTGTAAATGATGACAATATCAAAACATTAAAAGGGGAAATAAATCATGTAAGTATAGAATTTTCAAATGGAGAGGAAATCAAGGCAACAGCAAGTAATAAAAGACTGGTTCAAATTAGGGAAGATAAAAGTAACTTTCAAGGTATCCACAAAGAAAGTTAACAAGCCTACTCATCAGAATAAAAAAGAAGAAAAACAAAGTTTCAGTAAACACAAAATCTGCAACAATAAAAGAAAAGAAAAGAAAATCCACCAAAAAAAAAAAAAAAAAGAACTTAGAACAGGAGACTAAGAGGAACAAAGAAAACATCAACACCACAAAAAAAGCACAATGTGACAGCAATAAATTCATACCAATCAAATAATCACACTGAATGTAAATGGTTTAAATACACCTGTAATGAGACAGACAGTGGCAGACGGATTAAAAAAACATGATCCATCAATATACTGTCTACAAGAGACACATCTTAGACATGAAGACATAAATGTATTAAAAATCAGAGGGTGGAAAAAATATATCAAACAATAACCAAAAAAGGCAGGAGTGGCAATATTAATTCCACATAAAATAGACTTTAAGGCAAAATCAACAAGGAAGGACATTATAAAACAATTAAAGGGACAATCCATCAAGATGACGTAATTTTAATAGATATCAACACACCCAACGACAGGCTCCAAAATACATAAAACAAACTCTAACAGCACTGAAAAGAGAAATAGATAGTTCCACAATAATAGTAGGAGACATCAACACGCCACTCTTGGTAAAGGATAGAACATCTAAAAAGAAACTCAACAAAGATACAGAAGATCTAAAGGCCAAAATCAATAAACTTGACCTCATAGACATATACAGAACACTCCAGCCAACAGCAACAAAGTATACTTTTTTCTTCCATGCACATGGAACATTCTCCAGAATAGACCATGTTTAAGGCTACTAGGTAACCCTCAATAAAATCAGAAACACTGAAATAAGACAAAGCATTCTCTCTGATCACAAAGCTATACAAGTAGAAATCAATAACAGGAAGAACTGGAAAAAAAAATCTAATCCACGGAAACTGCATAACACTGTGCTTAAAAACAACTGCGTAATAGAAGAAATCAAAGAGAGAATTTTAAAAACTCCTAGAATCAAAGGAGAATGAAAACACATCTTACCAAAACCATTGAGACAAAGCAAAGGCAGTGCTCATAATTCAATTTATAGCAATAAACACACACATCAAAAAAACAAGAATGGGACAAAATCAAAACGTTAGCCCTACAACTCGAACAAATAGAGAAAGAATAGAAAAAAAAAAAAGTCCACAACCACCAGAAGAAAGAAAATAATAAAGATTAGAGCAGAAATAAATGAAATACAGAACAAAAACAATAGAAAGACTCAACAAGACCAGAGCTCAGTTCTTTGAAAAGATCAACAATATCAACAAACCATTGGTCAAATTGACAAAAGAAAAACAGGAGAAAAAGCAAATAACACAAATAAGAAATGAGATGGAGTACATTACAACAGACCCAGGGGAAACAAGATCATAAGAGAATACTATGAAAAATTATACTCCAACAAATTTGAGAACCTAGAGGAAATTGATGAATTTCTTGAACAATCTATCTAAACTAACACAAACTGAGTTAGAAAATCTGAACAGACCCATAACACGAGAAGAGACTGAAGAGGTAATTAAAAAAAAAAAAAAAATCCCAGGAAAAGAAAAGCCCTGGCCCAGACAGCTTCACTGCAAAATTCTACCAAATATTCAGAGAAGAGTTCACACCAGTACTACACAAAATATTTCACAGCATACATAAGAAAGGAATACTCCCAAATTTATTCTATGAAGCCAGAATAATCCTGATACCAAAGCCAGGCAAAGACACTACAAACAAAGAAAATTACAGACCTATATCTCTCATGCAATTAGATGCAAAAATCTTCACAAAATTCTACCCAATAGAATTAAGCATCACATAAAAAAAAAAAAAAAGACCAAGTGGGATTCATACTGGGTATGCAAGGATGGTTCAACATTAGAAATCAATCAACTTAATCCACCACATAAATAAAACAAAAGAAAAAAAGTCACATCATCATCTCAATCAATGCAGAAAAGGCATTTGATAAAGTCCAACAGCCATTCCTGATAAAAACTCTCAATAAAATAGGAATAGAAATGAAATTCTTCAACATAATAAAGGGCATCTATACAAAACCGATAGCCAATATCATTCTCAATGAAGAGAGGCTGAAAGCATCCCCCCTGAGAATGGGAACAAGACAAGGAGATGCCCTTTATCACCCCTCCTATTTAACATTGTGCTGGAAGTCCTAGCTAAAGCAATGAGGCAAGAAAAAGAAATAAACAGCATCCAAATTCATCAGGAAGAAGTAAAACTATCCCTATTCACAGATGATATGATCTTATACATACAGAACCCCAAAGATTCCACAAGAAAATTACTGGAACAAATAGAAAGATTCAGCAGAGTAGCAGGATACAAGATCAACACACAAAAATTAGTTGGAACTTCGAAAGGAAATCAAGAAAACAATAGCATGTACAATAGCCCCTAAAAAAAAAAATAGTTAGGAATAAATATAACCAGGGACATAAGAGAACTATACAAACAAAACTGCAAAACACTGCTGCAAGAAACCAAAAGAGCCCTACATAAATGGAAAAACATGCCTTGCTCATGAATAGGAAGACTCAACATTGTAAAAATGTCGATTCTACCCAAAGCGATCTACACATGTAATGCAATCCTGATCCAAATACCAACAGAATTCTTTAATGGGTTGTAAAACTAACCACCAACTTTATATGGAAAGGAAAGAGGCCCCAGATAAGTAAAGCCTTTTTGGAAAAGAAGAACGAAGTAGGAGGCCTCACACTACCTGACCCCAGATCTCAGAACCTACTATGCAGCCATGGTACTCAAAACAGCCTGGTACTGGTACAACGACAGACACATTGACCAATGGAACACAGTTGAGAACCCAGATGTAAATCCATCCACCTATGGTCAGTTGATTTTGACAAAGGACCAAAGTCCATTAAAAGGGAAAAGATAGTCTCTTCAACAAATGTTGCTGGCAAAACTGGATGTCCATCTATAAAAAAATGAAACAGGACTCATATCTCACACCATACACAAAGACTAATTCAAAATGGATCAAATACCTAAATATAAAGCCTAAAAGTATAAAGATCATGGAAGACAAAAAAGGGAAAACACTAGAGACCCTAATATATGGCATAAATAGAACAGAAACCATAACTAACAATGTACAAACACCAGAAGATAAACCAGATAACTGGGATCTCCTAAAAATTAAACACGCTCATCAAACAAACCCATTGCTGTCAAGTCAATTCAGACTCATAGTGACCCTATAGGACAGAGTAGAAATGCCCTGTAAGGCTTCCAAGGAGCGGCTGGTAGATTTGAAACTCCAACTTTTTCGTTAGCAGCCATAGCTAGCCATAGCTGTTCACCACTGCGCCGCCAGAAATCCTGCTCCTCAAAAGAGTAAAAAGAGAACCTACATACTAGGGAAAAAATTTTGGCTACGACATATCTGACAAGGGTCTAATCTCTAAAATCTAAACTGCAACACCTAAACAATAAAAAGACAAATAATCCAATTAAAAAACAGGCAAAGGATATGAACAGACACTTCATCAAAGAAGACACTGAGGTGGCCAACAGACACATGAGAAAAGCTCCCAATCATTAGCCATTAGAGAAAAGCAAATCAAAACTACATTGAGATACCATCTCACCCCCACATTACTGGCACTAATTTAAAAAACAACAAAACAGAAAATAACAAATGTTCGAGAGGCTGCGGGAAGATTGAAACTCTTATGCACTGCTGGTGGGAATATAAGATGGTACAACCACTATGGAAAATTATATGGCATCTCCTTAAAAAGCCAGAAATACCATACGATCCAGCAATCCCACATCTAGGAATATATCCTAGAGACCACACGAATTGACATATGCACACCTATGTTCACTGCAGCATTATTCACAATAGCAAAAAGATGGAAGCAACCTAAGTGTCCATCAACAGATGAATGGATAAACAAATTATGGTACATACCAAAATGGAATACTATGCAACAATAAAGAACAATGATGAAACCTCAAAATATCTCACAACGTGGATGAAATCTGGAGGGCATAATGCTGAGTGAAATAACTCAATCACAAAAGGACAAATACTGTATGAAACCATTATTATAAAAACTCAAGAAAAGGTATACACACAGAAAGGAACAATTATTGATGGCTATGAGGGAGGAGAAGTTTGGAGAGTGGAAAGCACTAACTAGATAGACAAGTGTTAACTTTGGTGAAGGGAAAGACAGTACATAATATAGGAGAAGTCAACACAACCTGACCAAGCCAAGTCATAGACACTTCATAGACACATCTGTGATGGTTAAGATTGTATGTCAACTTGGCTGAACCGTGATTCTCAGTGTTTTGACAGTCATATAATCTTATGATCGTTTCCCTGTTGAGATCTGATATGTGATCACCCCCATGATGGGATCCGCTGTGAGTAACCAATCAGTTGAAAGGGAGTTTCCTTGGGTGTGTGGCCTGCATCGAACATAAATGGACTTTCTGGCAAGGTTCAGGGGATTTTTGCTCATGTCAGATTATGCAGCTTGCTCCTGTTCACCTGACCGCCAGTCCCTGAGACTTGACAAAGCAGCTTACCTGCAGTCTTGCTTGCCGGTCTTGGAATTCATCAATGTTCACAGCCTGTGAGCAAGAGCTCTGCTCCCTGACCTTCCAGTCTTGGGTTCTCCAGCCCCTGCGACTGCATGAATCACAACAAGCCTCTATCCTGACCCAAGGATTTGGCATATCCCAGCCTCTACAACCATGTGAGCCATTTCCTCTCTCTCTCTATGTATATATATACATACATACATACATGTATATATATACATTTTACTAGGTTTGCTTCTCTAGAGAACCCAGCCTAAGACAGCATCCAAACGCCCTGAGAAACTAAGTTACTGTGGCTGAAGCCTGGGGACCATGGTGGTAGGGGTCATCTAGGTCAAGTGGCATAACATAGTTCATAAAGAAAGTGTTCTATGTCCAACTTTGGTAAGTACTGTCTGGGGTCTTAGAAGCTTGCCAGCAGCCATCTAAAATACCTCTACTGATCCCATCCATTTGGAGCAAGGAGAATGAAGAAAACCAAAGACACAAGTGAAATATTAGTCCAAAAGACTAATGGACCACAAGTACCACAGCCTCCACCAGCCTGCGACCAGAACAACTACATGGTGCCCAGCTCCATTGGCTGCTCTGACAGGAATCACAATAGAGGGTCCAGTACAGAGAGGGAGAAAAATGTAGAACAAAATTCAAATTCACAAAGAAAAGACCAGACTTAATGGTCTGACAGAGACTGGAGGAAACGCCAAGACTATGGCCCTCAGACACCCTTATAACTCAGAACTAAAGCCACTCCTGAAGCTCACCCTTCAGCCAAAGATTAGACAGATCTATAAAACAAACAATAACACACATGAGGAATGTGCTTCTTAGCTCGTTCATGTATATGAGACCAAGTGGGCAACACCTGCCCCAAAGCAATGAAGAGAAGGCAGGAAAGCACAGCTAAAATGGACAGATGGAAACAGGGGACCCGAGGTATGAAAAGGGAATTGTGGATACACCGGGAGGGTTACAACCAATGTCACAAAACAATTTCTGTATAAATTGTTGAATGAGAAGCTAATTTGCACTGTAAAATTGCAACTAAAGCGCAATAAAAAATGGATCAGGAAAAATAATAGTAAATATAATCCATACTGAAATCTCCAAAAAGTTAAAAAAGATTACTACATTTCATGGTCACAAATGACCTGCAAGCCCTCTATGCTCTCCCCGGAATCTACCCACCAAGGCAGTGACCTTCAGTGTGTATTCCCCACTCTGGTCCACCCAAAACCTCTACCAGGCATTTCTTGCACAATCTCCTTTACTTCTCATCTCTTCCCCTCCTCCCCACTGTCATGGATTGAATTGTGTCCCAAAAAATATCTGTCAACTTGGCTGGATCTTGATTCCCAGTATTGTATAATTGTGAACCATTTTGTAATCTGATGTGATTTCCTTATGTGTTGTAAATTCAGTCACTATCATCTAATAAGATGGATTAGTGACAGTTATACAGACGAGGTATACAAGATTGGATAGTGGCTTAAGCCAATCTCTTTTGAGATATAAAAGAGAGTAGCGAGTAGAGACACATGGGAAAATCATACTACCAAGAAAGCAGTGCCAGGAGGAGAGTGAGTCCGTTGGACCTGAGGTTCCTGCGCAGAGAAGCTCCCAGACCAAGGGAAGACTGATGACATGGACCTTCCTCCAGAGTCGATGGAGAAAGCATTCCCCTGGAGCCAAAGCCCTGAATTTGGACTCGTAGCCTACTGAACTGTAAAAGAATAAATTTCTCTTTGTTAAAGCCATTCACTTGTGGTATTTCTGTTATAGCAACACTAGATGACTAAGACACACCCCTATACTTTTCTTCCATGATTGGCTCCCCACATTTTGTCTTGTAAACAATTTTAAATTCTCCAGGTTCCTCATTTTCAAAGCTGCATGCATTGCACCTAATAAACCCAACCCAGGGCCCTGAGCTTGTCAAACAAATACAGAATTCTCCTAAAAGGGGAGATAGCTGTTGTGACAAATTATGAGTTACATTTTGTTCGTGTTACACAGAATTTTGCATATATTTTCTGGTGGTTCTTAAACCCTATCCCAGGAATCCAACTATGAACATCCTTGGCTCTGGACTCCAGATTCAGGACTACTGCTCTAAAGCAATATGGTAGGGATCCAGAGCCAAGGACTCCCTGAAGAAGGACTGCTTCCTCGGCAGGCCAGTGTGGTTTCTGAAATCTCCCTGCAAATCCTAATCTACACAGTCATTATTCTGCTTCCATATCTCCCGGCAACTGAATTCTCCATTGTCACTGACAATACCAATGAGAAGTATCAGCTGAACGTCATGTTTTTAGAGGGTGTTGTTAGCCCTAACAGCGACCTTCAGGAAGGGCCCAGACAGGAGGCAGAACTGTGGACCACAGAAGGAGCCCCTACACTTAGGATGGAGGCTACAAAAGTAACAAGAAGAACGGGGATACCTATCCCATCCTGGTGTATGGTCCACTGACATTGAAGGGGCAGGGACAAGGCTGAAGGCCGGGGGCCTGCCTGATGTGACACCACAGGAAACTCCAGCCACTTACCTGCATACACCTGGGCCTTCCTCCAGGCTAAAAGGGAACACACATTGGTGAGAACTCAGCCAGATCACGTCTGCTCATCTTGAATTGAGGGGCATTCCCCCTTCTCTGTCCTAAAGGAATGTGATCTTTAAGGTTGTGTGCCAACTTTGCTTGATCATGATTCTCAGTACTTTGGCAGTTATGAGGTAGTTTGGCAATCGTATGATTATGTAAATACCTCCATGATGATAGAAAGTGAACAACTCCATGATGGCATCTGCTATAAGAAGTCAATCAGTTGAAAGAGAATTTCCTCGGGGGTGTGGCCTGCATCCAATATACGTGGACTTTCTGGCCAGACTCGTGGGCTTTTGCTCACTCTGGATCCTGCAACTGGCCTCTGTTCATCTGACCTCCAGTTCTTGGAACTCGAGCTAGAAGCTTGCCTGCCAACCTCGGGATTCTTCAGCCTCCGTGGTCTGGATCTTGGGTTCACCAGCCCCTGCAGCTACGTGAGTCAGGAGAAACCTGCAGCCTAAGCCATGGATTTGAACTTTCCAGCCTCTACAACTTCATGAGACATTTCCTTTATATATATATATATATATATACATATATATATATATATACACATATATATATATACATATATATACACATAAATATAACATATATGTGATATATACTATATATATATATTATATATGTTATATATATGGAGCCCTAGTGGTGTAGTGATTAAAAGCTTGGCTGCTAACCAAAAGTTGACGGCTCAAATCTACCAGGAACTCCTTGGAAACCGTATGGGACAGATCTACTCTGTCTTATTAGGTTGCTATGAGTCAGAATCAACTTGATGGCAATGGGTTGTTTTGTTTTTTTCTTATACGTACATGTATATAGAGAAAGAGAGAGACATGCTTCACTCATTTTGCTTCTCTAGAGAACCCAGCCTAAGACATTAACTACCAAGAGGGACTCTAGAGAAATAAAATTGTAAGGATGGGTTTTCTAAGTTGGTTCTCAAGTCTGGTTAGTCTTAAAGATGTTGATGACTCTGCTTCCGGTAGTAAAGAGGGCACTGCTAATCCCTGGCATGAGGTGGTAATACAAATATGCAAAATATCACCACCAATACAGCAAGTATTAGTGACAAAGAGAAGTACAGGTACACTGGTTGGTTAGTCCAACTTTCACTAGACAAAGTGGTGAAAGAAAGAGATGAGCTCAGGACTTCAGAATCAAAGCTCAAGTGCCTCATAAACAGCCTCAAAGTTTTCAAATGTGCCTTGAAAGAAAGCCTTATTTCTTGTAGTAACAGAGCTGAAATTGCCAAAAATGAAACCCAGAGTCTTATCATAAGAGTGGCTGAACAACTACAAAGCCAACTCAATTCCCAACCTCAGTGGAGTCTAAACTTAAAGGGAGGGCATTGACTGGGAAGAAATGAGATCCTGAAACTTGAGATGGGGACATATGGGCAGATAATCAGGTAGCTGGGGACACTAAGCCCCTAAACGCCATTGAGTCACTCTTACCGACACAACCAGCCCTCACACTCCCATCTGAGCGATTACTCCATCTTTGTCTGCTAGGCCACTCTAGCCCAGTAAAACCATTAGCCCTTAGGTCTCCATTTGATGAGATGAATCCAGCTGTGTCTGAAGAGTCTTTGTCTGAGTCATTGCCTGGGGCATCACCTGAGGCAGATGCCTTACAAGACAATGCTGAATGTTCTAAAAACACATCCCCACCACCCATTTAAGTCCCAACAAGCCCCAAAAGGTAAAGTATAAAGTGTGACCCAGGAGGAGGTAACCTACACTCCAAAAGAACTGCTTGACTTTTCTAGTATGTACAAACAGAAACCTGGGCAATATATGTGGGAATGGCTATTAAGGGTGTGGGACAATAGTTAAAGGAACATAAAGATGGATCAGTCTGATTTTTATACGCCCACTAAGCACAGACTTTTCATTCAATGTTTCAGCTCGAGAGCTTAGGAAAGGATCTAATAGTTTATTAGGTTGGGCCGTTGAAGCATGGATTATAAGCTGTCCTACTTTAAATCAAGTTGAAGTACCAGGCCTGCCGTGGTATCCTGTAGAAGAAAGTATCCAAAGGCTTAGGGAAATTGGCATGTTACATGGGATTTATCAGGTTCAAACCACAGACCCACACAAGGAGTACCCAAAGAACACACCTTTTAATGCATAGGTAAGGAACAAATTTGTGAAGGGAGCCCCAGTATCCTTGAAGACTGCTGTGATTGCTATTTTATGTAATTAGATTTGACAGTGGGAACTACCCTAACTGAATTAAGACACCTAACTACAATGGGGCTGATTGGACTCCGTGGTGCTAGGGGACAAGTGGTGGCACTCAATCGACAAAGATAAGGTGGTGTGGTTACCTTAATGGACAGCCCAGTCAAAGCAATAATCAGAATAATCTGACTCATATGGACTTATGGAGTTGGCTACTTACCCATGGTGTCCCTAGGAGTGAGATAGATAGGAAATCTACTAAATATTTACTTGATCTGTACAAGTGGAAGAATTCTGGATCAAGTGAACAAAAGTCTAACTCGAATAGCCAAAATAGAGAGTCACAGCTGCTCAATCAATTCCCAGACTAGAGTGAGTTTAAAGACACACAACTCCTTGAATAATAAGGAGACTGGGTCCCCTTGAGGAGGGACCCCACGACACTGCCAAAAATGTATACTATTAACCATTCTCCCAGCCTTCCCAAAAGGGATCTACGGCCCTTTAGGAGAGTGACTGTTCACTGGGGAAAGGGAAATAACAAGATTTTTCAGGGATTACTAGGTACTGGCTCTGAACTGACACTTATTCCAGGAGACCCAAAGCATCACTGTGGCCCACAAGTCAGAGGGGGGGCATATGAAGGTCAGGTTATTAATGCATTCCTAGCTCATGCCTGTCTCACAGTAGGTCCAATGAGTCCCTGAAACCATCCTGTAGTGATTTTCCCAGTTCCAGAAGGAAACATTGGAATAGATATACTCAGCAACAGGCAGAACCCCCACATTAGATCCCTGACAAGTGGAGTAAGAGCTATTATGGGAGGAAAAGCCAAGTGGAAGCCATTAGAACCACCCCTACCTAGGAAAATAATAAACCAGAAGCAATACCACATTCCTGGAGGGATTGCAGAGATTACTGCCACCATCAAGGACTTGAAGAATACAGGCGTGGTGATTTCCAACACATACCCATTCAACTCGCCTATTTGGCCTGTGCAAAAAACAGATGTATCTTGGAGAATGACAGTGGATTATCAAAAACTTAACCAGGTGGTGACTCCAATTGCAGTTGCTGTCCAGATGTGGTTTCACTGCTTGAGCAAATTAATAAATCTCCTGGTACCTGGTATGCAGCTATTGATCTGGCTAAAGTGATTTTCTCCATACTTGTTTCAAAGGACCACCAGAAGCAGTTTCCCATTAGCTAGCAAGGCTAGCAATACACCTTCAGTGTCCTACCTCAAAGATATATGATCTCTAATCTTATGACACAATTTAGTCTGCAGGGATCTTGATCACCTTTCCCTTCCACAAGACACCACACTTGTCCATTACATTGATGACATTATGCTGACTGGACCTAGTAAGGAAAAGGTGTCAATGCCTCTGGACTTATTGGTAAAATATTTGCATGCTAGAGGGTGGGAAATTAATCCAAAAACACTCAGGGGCCTTCCATCTCAGTGACATTTCTAGTGGTCCATTGGTGTAGGCATGTCAAGATATTCCTTCTAAAAAGAAGAATAAGTTATTGCATCAGGCTTCTACCACAACCAAAAAGGAGGCACAATGCCTAGTGGGCCTCTCCAGATTTTGGAGGCAACAGAGCCCTTATTTGGATGTATTATTATGGCCTACTTGTCAAGTGACTAGAAAAGCTCCTAGTTTTGAGTGGGGCCCAGACCAAGAGAAGGCTCAGCAAAAGGTTCAGGCTGCCATGCAAGTGACTCTGCCACTTGGGCCATATGATCTGGCTGTTTCAGTGGTGCTTGAAGTGCCAGTGACAGATACAGATGCTGTTTGGAGTCTTTGGCAGGCCCCTATTGAAGAATCACAGCACAGACCCTTAGAATTTTGGAGCAAAGCCCTACCATCCTCTACAGATAACTACTCTCCTTTTGAGGAACAGCTTTTGGCTTGTTACTTGACCTCAGTAGAGGCTGAATACTTAACAACAAGCCACCAAGTCACCATGCGGCCTGAGCTGCCCATCATCAATTGGGTGTTGTATGACCCACAGAGCCATAATTTTGGACATGCACAGCAGCACTCCATCATTAAATGGAAGTGATACATACAAGATCGGGCCTGAGCAGGACCTGAAGACACAAGTAAGTTGCATGAGGAAATGGCCCAAATGCCCATAATCTCCACTCCTGTCAAATTACCTTCTATCTCCCAGTCTGCACCTATGGCCTCATGGGGAGTTCCTTATGATCAGTTGGCTGAGGAAGAGAAAACTCATGCCTGGTTTACAGGTGGTTTTCTGTGATATGTACGCACCACTCAAAAGTGGACAGCGGCAGCACTACAGCCCTTTTCTGGGACCTCCCTGAAGGACAGTGGCGAAGGGAAATCCTCCCAATTCGCAGAACTTCAAGCAGTGCATCTGGTTGTTCACTTTGCTTGGAAGGAGAAATGGCTAGGTTTGTGATTGTATACTGATCCATGGGCTGTGGCCAATGGTTTGGCTGGATGGTCAGGGACATGGAAGCAACATGATTGGAAAATTGGAGACAAGGAGGTATGGGGAAGAGGTTGTGGATAGACCTCTCTGAGTGGACCAAAGAAGTGAAAATATTTGTGTTTCATGTGAATTCTCACCAAAGGGTGACCGCAGCAGAGGACTTTAACAATCAAGTGGATAGTGGAAACCAGTCATCCTCTTTCCCAAGCCACTCCCAACATTGCCCAGTGGGCTGATGAACAATGTGGCCATGTGGCAGGAATGGAGGTTATGCATGGACTCATCAACAAGGACTTCCACTCACCAAGACTTACTTGGCTACAGCCAGTGCTGAGTGCCCAATACGCCAGCAGCAGAGACCAACACTGAGTCTTCAATATGGCACCATTCCACTTCTATCATAGAAAGGGCAGCATTTTGCTCTTACTGGAATAGACACTTACTCTGTGTATGGATTTGCCTTCCCTGCACACAATGCTTCTGCCAAAACTACCATCCGTGGACTTACAGAATGTCTTATCCACTGTCATAGTATCCCACACAGCATCGCCTCAGATCAAGGGATTCACTTCACAGGAAATCAAGTACAGCAATGGGCCCATGCTCATGGAATTCACTGGTCTTACCACGTCCCCCACTGTCCTGAAGCAGCTGGCTTGATAGAACAATGGAATGGCCTTCTAAAGACACAATTACAGCGCCAGCTAGGTGGCCTTGAAGGGTTGGGGTAATGTTCTCCAGGAGGCTATATATGCTCTAAACCAGTGTCAAATATATGGTGCTCTCTCCCATAGCCAGGATTCATGGGTCCAGGAATCAAGGGATGGAAATGGGAGTGGCATCCTTTACTATTACCCTTAGTGATTCACTCAAAAAATTCTTGCTTCCTGTCCCCACAACCTTATGCTTTATGGGTCTAGAGGTCTTACTTCCAAAGAGAGGAATACTCTCATCTGGAGACACATCACTGATTCCATTGAACTGGAAGTTAAGAATGTCATCTGGCCATGTTGAACTCCTTATACCTCTGGATCAACAGGCAAAGATGGGAGTTACCATATTGGCTGGTGTGACTGATCCTAATTCCCAAGAGGAAATCAGATTGATATTACATAATGAAGGTAAAAAGAGTATGTCTGGAATGCAGGAGATCCCTTAGGTCATCTCTTAGCACTACCATGCCCTGTTATTAAAGTCAATGGAAAACTACAGCAACCCAATTCCGAGATGACTGTTAATGGCCCAGACTCTTCAGAAATGAAGGTTTGGGTCAGGCCACCAAGCAAAGAACCATGATCAGCTGAGGTGCTCGCTGAGCGCAAACGGAATATGAAATAGGTGGCAAAAGAAGGTAGTTCTAAATACCAGTTATGACCACGTGACCATTTGCAGAAATGAACACTGTAATTGTTATGAGTATTTCTTGCTTGTATTTGTGTATCAAGTATTTTTCTTTTCTTCCCTTATAAAATAAAAGATGTAAACAAAGCTAGTGCATTTTTGGTTGTACCAGGTTAGGTGCAAGTAGGACTTTATATTTGTCTTTATTCAGAGATTATGTATGATTTAAGGAGATGTATACAGGTGCCAAGGTGACAAGGGTTGGACTATGATCATAAAGGTTGTGTGTCAAGTTAGCTGAGGCATGATTCTCAGTGGCTGGGCAGTTTTGATGTAGTTTGGCAGTTGTAAAATGATGTAATTAACACCATGATTAGATCTGATATAATGTGATCACCTACACGATGGGATCTGCTTTGAGTAACCAGTCATTAGAAAGGAAGTTTCCTTGGGGGTGTGGCCTGCATGCAATATAGTTGGACTTTTGCTCACTCTGGATCCTGCAGTGGCTCCAGTTCATCTGACCTCCAGTTCTTGGGACTTGAGCTAGCAGCTTGCCTGCGGATCTGAGGAATCGTCAGCCTCCCTGGTCTGCATCTTGGGTTTGCCAAAACTTGCAGCTGCATGAGTGGGGAGAAGTCTGCAGCCTGACCCACAGACTTGGACTTTCCAGACTCTACAACCTCGTGAGCCATTTCCTTAATATAAATCTCTCTCTCTCTCTCTCTCTCTCTCTCTATATATATATATATATATATATATATAGGTATAAATACGTATATATACATTTCATATATATACATAGACACTTCACTGGTTTTTCTTCTGTAGAGAACCCATTGTAAGACAAGGGGTAACTATCCAGAGGGAGAGAGAGGCCAGAGGGAGATGAGCTCCTGCCATGTGCAGAGCTGGCCAGGGGTGGTGGGAACTTCCCATGACCACAGGGCAGACAAGTTCCACACTATGCTGCTTCTGCTCTGTCACTGTGCACACTTGTGCTGTACACATCACTTAGCTGTTCTGTGTCACAACAACCTCCAGAAGGTCTGTTCTACCAGCATTCAGTGTTGCTACTAACAATCAAAAAATATATGTCTGAAAATATATATAGGAATAAAAAGTATAAATTATTCCATAATTGTAAGAAAGCATTATTATATCCAGGTTTTGTTTGTTTGTTTGGTTGGTTGGTTGGTTTTCCTTAGCCAAATATATAACTAGGAAATAACCAGTAACCAGAAAAGAGAAATGAAAGAAAAACAGGGCTATGACACCAACTTCAGGGTAAAAGTGGCCATTAATTCTCAAAAAACTATTTCTAGAGATAATAACACCTCTCTTCTAGGGAGCCCTCAGTTGATTTCATCTCATCTCCCTGCACACTCAGCCCAGTCGTCTCCTCAGCATATTTTTCTATACTAGAACAAATATTCATGAAAAAATATGTTAATTAAACCACTTGTACATGTATATTTCAGTGACATTGATTAAATTCTTCATGCTGTGCAACCATTATCACTCACTTTTTCTAAATTATTTTACCACCGTTAACATAAACTCAGTTCCCTCTGAACAGTAACTCCTCCTTTCTTCTCCCTTCCACCCATGGTAACCACTAATAATCATTGGTTTCCATATATTTGCCTATTTCATATAAGTGAGATCAACTATCTGTCTTTTTGTGATTGACTTATTTCATTAGCATGTTTTCAGGGTTCATCCATGTTGTGGCATACATTGAGACTTCATTTCTCTTTTTGGATAAGTGATATTCCGTTGTAAGTGTATACCACCTTTTGTTTATCAACTTTTCTGTTGATGGACATTTCCATTGTTTCCACATTTTGGCTATTGTGAATAGTGCTACAATGAGCATTGCCGAACAGGTTTCTGTTTGTGTTCCTGCTTTTGAATCTTTTGGATATATACCTAGCATTGAGATTGCTGGGTCCTACGGTAGTTTTATTTTAGTTTTTTGAAGAACTGCCACACTGTTTTCCAAAGTGGCTGTACCATTTTGCATTCCCACCAGCAACAGATGAGGGTTCCCATCACTTTTTGATCAACACCTGCAGGAGCTGGAGAGCACTGGCATTCCAAGGAAGAAGGTATTTGGGGCCTAAACTAATGACCCCTTTTATTTATACAGCTCCTTTCATGATATCCCTTTTGGCTTCCAGGAGCACACTGAAAGATATATGCATTGAAGGCTAGACAACCTACAATATGGTGAACACGTCAGGCCTGGAATGAGAAGATCCAGTGACTTAGTCATCTAGTGCTGCTATAACAGAAATACCACAAGTGAATGGCTTTAACAAAGAGAAATTTATTCTCTCAGTCTACTAGGCTAGAAGTCCAAATTAGGGTGCCAGCTTCTAGGGAAGGCTTTCTCTCTGTGTCAGCTCCAGGGAAAGATCCTTGTCATCAGTCTTCCTCTGGTCTAAGAGCTTCTCAGGCACAGGGACCCCAGGTCCAAAGAACATGATATTCTCTTGGCTCTTATTGCTTGGTGGTATGAGGTCCCCATGTCTCTCCACTTGCTTCTCTCTTTTATATCTCAAAAGAGATTGGCTCAAGAAAATTCAATCTTGCAGACTGAGTCCTGCCTCATTGACATAATTGTTGCTAATCCCAACTCATCAACATCATAGAGACAGGATTTACAACACATAGGAAAATCACATCAGATGACAGAATGGTGGACAATCACACAGTATTGGGAATCATGGCCTAGCCAAATTCATACACATATTTTTGGGTGACACAATTCAATCCATGACACCCAGGATGCATGACAGATTCCAGGTTTCCAACACCGGGTGGGAAGCAGACGCCCTCATCAGGAACAGCCCCAGGAGCAGGATTCCTGCCTCCACTATCTTCCACTTCTGCCCTCAGTGAACACGATCCTCATGTCCATGCCAGAGTCACAAAGGGAGAGGGCACACCTGGGCACATGTGGAACAGTAGACCCAGGGACTTCAGGAGAGTTACTCACCATTCTTGGGAAAGATTTTCCCTACTCTGAAAGGCAACGCACAGGAAACAAGGTGAGCTAAGAACAGTAATATCTTCCCCAAACGAGACACAGAGAGTTTGGGAGGGAGAGAAGAACTTACCCAGCTCTGCCTGGAGTTCATCTGAAAAAGATTTAAAAAAAAAAACAAAAACAGCATGAACTCCCTTCTCTAAGAAAAGGAAAGACTGTGTGCCTGGAGAACACACAAAAAAGACCCCCTCTGTATACAGGAGAAAGTTCTACTTCCAGACTCATCAGAGCATAAAGGGCCCCAGTTGCCCTCTCACGATCTCCTAAGTCTCCTCCTTTGGGCAGGGGCCCTGGGTCTTCCTGGAGGCACCAACCACAGGCTCTGGTCCTGCTGTCAGCTTTCCCTCTCTGCACAAGCTCTGCCCTCACCCAGCCTGGCCCCTCCCTTGTCTTACCTCTGGCCTTCAGCGCCTGCACCTTTGCTGAATGTTCCTTCCTGAGAAAATAGCCAGCCCCAAGGATGACGAGCACCAGCATGCTCAGGCTCACAGCAAAAGCTGGCTTCCAGGGAGAGGCCTGGGGAGAAAAGGGCTCTGTAGCCCAACCACAGACCGCGTCAGGGCGCACCCAGGCCAGCCCAGCCCAGCACACTCAGGGACTCGGTCCCCCTCCGCCTGACCTCGCAGTGAGCAGGAACAGCACTGACCTGGGATAAAAATGGCCATTGCCTTCTCCTGGCCTAGGATGGGGTTGAGGATGGAGCAGGTCATGTTCCTCACAGAGCTGTCTCTCACCACCAATGAAGGCTCCATGGAAACAGCCCATCAGCGTCTTGGGCATCGGCCTCAGAGGATGCCACGAACTTCTCTAGACTACAGTCTCTCCACCGAACCTGGGGCTTCGGAAACCACCCAAAGGCCGTGCAGGCCACACAGACCCCATCCTCCTCCAGCCCATCGATACGCACTTGAGGGGCAGAGCCCACATCTGTGGGAGGGATACTGTGGAGCCCAGAAGGCCGGCTTGTCCCAGGTGCAGACTCAAGACCCTGTCCATCTCTAGGGGGGCATCCAGCCTGCATTCTGGGAGTTCTATGGGAAGGTTGCCCCCTAGTGGTGGGTGGGCCACAGCCCCACCACAGGAAACCAAGGCAGGAGATCTTAGGAGAACTTTTAGGGGAGCATCCGGGACAGGGCTTATTCCTTCCAATCACACAGGTAGAAAGACCAAGGCACAGAGAAAAGACAAAAATGAATTTCAAAACTTTTATCTGAGATCAGCCCAGGAAACATACATCAAGGGACAAAAATTCAGACCAAGCCAGGGGGAACAAGAATGGTCTTTTTCAAAATTATTCAAAGATGTAAATCAAACTACGCCATAGAGTTTTGTCCAAACAAAGTCTTGAGTGGACCTCCTCTATGCAGTAGAAAATATTTGTGATTAAGTGATTTATGGATTTTGTTTTGCTTTTGTTTTAATTACCCACCAACTCTTCTGCATATAAACTGATCTTATCCTCATTATCCTGTCACAAAGTGTGAGGAAATCTCCCCACCAAAGAGTAGCTGTTCCCCTGAGCTCTGGACCTCACAGGTCACCATCTCTTTTAAGACTTGGTCCTATCAATTGTTCACTCTCTCTCTCTCTTCTGTCTTATTGTTAATCTCTTCTTCTTTACCTGTTCTTTTTTCTAAACATATAAATATGTTCAAATTTCTGCAGGCTCTTTTTTCTTCCCTTCTCAGAAGAGTGGGCATTATAATCCATGAACATCTCCATGTTCTCACCACTCACCTTCTTCTAAACCCCCGATAGTCTGACTTCCACTATTCCTTTGAATCTCTTCTTGGTGAGTTAACAAAAATCTCCTACTTGGCAGCCTTAGTGGCCACCCTGCAGTCATTCTTCCTCAGTCTCTGTTCAGCATGTGACACTGTTGACTCGATCTTCAAACTGTCTCCATCTTGGCTTGGTCACTCTTCTGTTTGGCTTGTCACCTCTCAGATCACTCTGCTAAGCCTCTTTCCTGGACTTCTTTTCCTCATTCTGCTCCAGGGTTTGTTTCGTGAATCTTACTCTTCTCACTTCACACACTCTACCTGGTTTCTTTCCATGCACACTGCTTGTCTTTGTAAATCACTTCCAAAATTATATGCATTAACCAACCCTATCTCCTTTATATCCAAAACCCCATGAGTTATCTCCACCAGGAGTCTCAAATACACTTTGAACTAAAAAATTCCAAACAGAATTCATAATTTATTTCTATGAGTAGTAGATTGATTAAAAACTAGCCCAGGGTCTTCACCTTTCTTTATGTACACCTCACCTCCCATTACATCATTTTGTAGTGTCTTTATACTCTGACTCTGGGCTAGGTCAGGTGACTCGATTTGCCCTGGGACCCCAGCAGTGTGACATAGTGAGCTTTGGTTTTGCATTCTGGAGATTCTATGGGAAGGCCGTTCCCTAGTGGTGGTGAGGCAGAGGCACCACCACAGAGAACCAAGGAAGGAGCACATGAACTCATTAGTGGAGCTCTGGGGCTGGGGACTGTCCTTTCCAACCATGTAGGTGGAAAGACTGAGGCACAGACTAAAAAGGATAAGAAATTTCAAACCTCTTTTCTTGAGATACAGCCCAGGAAACATAAATCAAAGGACAAAATTCCAGCCCAGGCCAGGACAAATAAGATGGCATCATTACAAAAAATTTCAAGGGCAAAAGTTAAACTCGGCTCTAAGTTTTGTTGAAACTAAGTCTTTGTTGGCCTTACTCTGGGAAGTAGGAAATACTTGAAATTAAGAGATTTATGGATTTTTGTTGTTGGTGGTGGTGGTTTGTTTTGCTTTAAACACCCACAAAATTTTCATTATCCAAACTGAGCTTACTCTTATCTTCCTGTCACAAAGTGAGGAAATCTCCTCCATTCAAGGATAATTGTTCCTCTGAGTTCTGGAACCCAGAGGTCACCACCTCTTCTAAGGCTTAGTCCCGTCAATTATCATCTCCCTTTCCTCTCCTCTTCTCTCCTCTCTCTCACCTCTACCTCCCTGTCCCATTCTTATTGTTAATCTCTTCTTCTCCACCTACTTCTTTTCCTAAACACATAAACATGTTCAAATTTTTAGTTTCCTTCTCCCCTTCTTAGAAGAGTAAGCTTTATAACCCATGAACACCTCTAGGTTCTCACCTCTCACATACATCTCAACTCCCAACACTCTGACTTCTCCTACTGTTCCACTGAGTCTATTCTTGGACAGTTAACAAAAAAACTCCTACTTGGAAGCCCAGAAGTCACACTGAAACCCTTCTTCCTCAGTCTCCCTTCGGCGTGGTCCTTGAATCTCCATTCTTCTCATGTCATACAGTTTCCCTGGCTTCCTTTTGTTCCTATTGCTTCTGTTTGGAAATCACTTCCAAAATTATATCAGTTAAGCAACTCTGTCTCCCAAATTCCCCTCCTTTATATCCACATCCCCATGGGTTATCTTTATAAGGATTTCTCACATACACTTCAAACTCAAAATTCCAGAACAGAAGTCATAATTTTGCCCTATCTGTGGTAGATTAATCACAAACATAGCCCTGGGGCTTCACCTTCTTTATATCCACCTCCTCCTTTGCCACATCACTTTGTAGTGCCCTCCTACTCTGACTCTTGGATAGGTCATGTGACTTTATTTGGCCAGTAGGAAATTAGCTAATGTGACACAAGCAAAGGTTTGAAAACTGCTTGCACCATTGCGCTTTCTGCTATTTCCATGGGAAGGACATGCTCACACTAGCCTGCAGGAGGATAAGACTCATTATCTTGTCATCCCAGCCTATCCCAGATCAGCCAGTTGACTCCCATCCATGTGACGAACCCAGCCAAGGTCCGCATGGTGACCCCTTCAGGTGACCAAAATACATGAATGAGCCCAGTTGAGATTAGCCAAGCCTAGCCCAGATTAGCTGAACCTATAAATGCTCAGAAGCCCCAGTGGAGCAGTGGATAAGCATTCAGCTGCTAACCAAAAGGTCAGCAATTTCAACTTCTAGGCAACATGGTGCCATCCCTCCACAGCAAAGATCCAAAAAACTAAGTCAAACAGAGACAAAAGTCAATCCTGAAACCTTAAGCATCAAATGAAGAGCTAAAGAACTCAGACAAGCACCAAATGAAATAAGAAAATGACAGAGAACAGAGAGCGAAGAGAGATACATGCAGAGGTCCCCTATCAGCTACTGCAGCATGGGTGTGCCATCTTGGGCTCCTATAAGAGATTGGCAAACAAGGGGTATGAGAAAGTAGCTTCACGGAGCTTCCAGCAGGAGACAGAACAACCAGTAACTAGCGATATTCACTTTCCTGCTCCCCACCTATCTTCACCCCCACTCGGTCTCCTCTGCATCCTGTGACCACAGTCTCTTGGCCAGAAAGCACCAGCTTCACATCAGTGCCACTTGGATTCCACCTGCCCACACTGCCCGGCTCAAATGAGTGTCATTTGTTGGCTGCTGGTGCTGCTTTTTTCTGCTTCTTTTGATTTCTTCCTTACCTCTCAATACCTCACCCTCCTTTCTCTCAAACATCTGGCTTCATGTGGCATCTTTGCTTCTTCCCGAAAAGCTACAAAACACCGCTCAACTATGAAACTGCTTCCTGGGCTGTGCTGCCATGCTGGTGGGATCCCCGGGGCTTTTTTGTTTGTTTGTTTTTTGTTTGTTCTGGTTTTCTCTGTTTTGATTTGTTTGTTTTCTTTTTCATTTCTCGGCCTGGGAGCCCCTTCTAGCTGGGCAGCACTGCGCAGCTTGGGAGCTGCTCCCTTACTCTGCACAGATGCACAGTGAGGTCCCTGGGGACATTTCATTTTTCTTCCTTTTTTTGGTTTTTGTTTTGTTTCTTTGTTTTGTTTTCTTCTCTCTCTTTTTCCCTTTTGGTCTTTCTTCATTTCTTAGTTTCTCGTCTCTCTATACTTCCTTCTTTTCCTATCTCCTGAAGAAGTGGTGCTATGTGACACCTTTACCCCTTCTAGCCAAGCTATATTTTATGGCCTGGGAGAAACTTCCACAGTCCTTGCAGCCACACCAGTGGGATACCTTCGAGCTTTTCTGTTTTCTTTCCTAATTTTTATTTATTCATTTTTTATCTTTTTTCTTTTATTTTTTTATTTTTCTCCATTTCTCACTCTCTCATCTCTCCACTCCAATGGCAAGCTCCCTTAGCACTCTTTTTTCTTTCTTTCTTTGTATGTTTTTGGCTCCTGTTTCTTTCTCCTCTCTCTCCTCTTTCCCATACCCATCTTAGCTCCACACATCACAATCTCCCCCCACCTTCCTGCCTACCTGCACCATATGCTGAACATCACACCCCCAAGCAGCACAGGCATGGTCTACTAGAAGCTGCCCTGCACTGATTCCTGGCCCACTAGGTCAGCCTTAGTACATGCCACAAACAACCCACCCCAGCAACTTCCCTTCAGCTGAATCTGCCCTGCTGTACCATACCTGAGTGACTGACCCTGCTCATTAGAAAAGGAGGTGAAAAGTATCATACCTTTCGAAGACAAAACAACAAAGAACATAAAGCCCGCCTGCTCAGACTTAGCCAAAGAAAACAAAAAAGCAGGACAAAACAAAAAATTCTACAATCAACAAATGAGGAAAATAACTACTGAATGCCCTGAAGATGGCAGACAATATCAAAACATTTACAAAAACAGGACAGGATGGTTCCTGTAGGCATCCAAACTAAAACACCAGATGACTTTCCAGTAGAAGAAAAGACACTAGAACTACCTGATATGGAATTCAAATCTCTAATATTCAGAGATATCTAAGACTGGAAGCAAAAAGCAGACAAAAACGAAGAAAAAAATAGACAAATTCATGGAAAACTCAGAAAAATTCAGGGAAAATACAGACAAAAAAAGGAAGAATTCAGGAAAATAATAAAGGAACAAAATGCTTAAACAAATTCACAACTAGAAATCATACAAAAACAACAATTAGAAATCCAAAAGATAAACAACAAGATTTCAGAAATGGACAATGTCATAGAAGGGCTGAGTAGGAGGTTTGAAATGACGGAAGACAGGATCGTGAAATTAAAGACAAACACTTGGATACAACTCTGTGGGAAAAAGCAGACAAAAGAACTAAGAAGAATGAAGAAACCCTGAGAATTATGTGGGATATAATCAAAAGCAAAAATTTGCGACTGATTGGAGTTCCAGAACAGGGGGAGAAAACAGAAAACACAGAGAGGATCATTGAAGAACTGCCGACAGAAAACTTACCCAATATCATGAAAGATGAAAAGCTGACCATCCAAGAAGCTCAATGAACCCCATATACGATAGACCCCGAAAGAAAATCACCAAGGCATCTTATAATCACACTTGCTAAAACCAAAGACAAACAAAGAATTCTGAGAGCAGCCTGAGAAAAACAAAAAGTCACATACAGAGGAGAAACAATAAGAATAAGCTTAGATTATTTGGCAGAAACCACACAGGCAAGAAGGCAATGGGATGACATATATAAAACCTTGAAAGAAAAAAATCGCCAGCCAGGAATAATATATCCTGCAAAACTCTCGTTCAAATAGGATGGTGAAATTTGGTCATTTCCAGATAAACAGAAATTAAGGGGATATGTAAAAACCAAATCAAACTTACAAGAATTATTAAAGGGAGTCCTTTCATCTGAGAACAAACAACATCAGACCACAGGCTGAATCTAGGATGCAGGATAATACCAGCCAGATATCAACTTAGGAAATGAATTCTCCAGGACTATCCAAAAACAAAAGAATTACTAAAGGAAACCAGAGAGGTTAATCTGTAAATGACAACAACATTAGAACAATAAAAGAGGGAAAAAACGGTGTAGGTATAGAACCTTCTAATGGAGAGGAAGGAAAGGTGATACCAAGTAATAATAGACTGCTTCAAACCTAGGAAGGTAAGGGTGAATTTCACAGTAAACACAAAGAAAGTTAACAAACCTACTCATCAAAATAAAGAAGAAAAACATAAAGTCTCAGTAAAAACAAAACCTACAAAAAGAAAAGAAATGAAAAAAAAGTCCACAAACAAATGGAATTCAGCACAGCAGAGTAAGAGGAACAAAGAAAATGTCAGCACCACAAAAAAAAGCACTACAAAATGACAGCAATAAACTCACACCTATCAATAATTACACTGAATGTAAATGGCCTAAATGCACCCATAAAGAGATGGAGAGTGACAGAACGGATTAAAAAGAAACAGGATCCATCAATATGCTGTCTACAAGAGACACACCTTAGAAACAAAGACGTAAATTCATTAAAAAGCAGAGGATGGAAAAAATATATCAAGCAAACAGCTACCAAAAAAGAGCACAAGTGGCAGTATTAATCTCAGATAAAATAGACTTGAAAACAAAATCCACCAAAAAGACATAGAAGGACACCATATAATGATCTAGGGGAAGATCCGTCATGAAGATATAACCATAATAAACATCTACGCACCCAGTGACAGGGCTCCAAACTACATAAAACAAACTCTAACAGCACTGAAAAGAGAAATTGACAGTTCCACAATAATAGTAGGAGACTTCAACACACCACTCTCGGTAAAGGACAGAACATCTAGAAAGAAGCTCAACAGAGATACAGAAGACCTAAAGGGCACAATAAGCCAACTTGACCTCATAGACATATATAGAACACTCCATCCAACAGCTGCAAAGTACACATTCTTTTCCAATGCACATGGAACGTTCTCCAGAATAGACCACATCTTAGGCCACAGAGCAATCCTCAACAAGATCCAAAACGTTGAGATAATACAAAGTATCTTCTCTGACCACAACACCATCACGGTAGAAATTAACAACAGGAAGAGCAAGGGAAAAAAAACAAATACATGGAAACTGAATAACACCCTGCTTACAATCCACTGGGTAATAGAAGAAATCTGAGATGGAATCAAAAAATTCCTAGACTCAAACAAGAATGAAAACAAATCACACCAAAATCTTTAGGACACAACAAAGGCAGTCCTTAGAGGACAATTTATAGCAAAAGAGGCACACGTCACAAAAGAAGAAAGGGACAAAATCAAAACATTAACTACACAGCTCGAACAAATAGAAAAATAACAGCAGACCCTGTGGAAGTGAAGGATAAGACAGGGAGTCCCCCAGTGCGAGAGATGTCTAACCCGGGCCTAACCCGAGAGACTTGGATTCTTCTCCAGGAACGTATGGAGGGAAGACACACAGGAGTTCCAATGAGGGGAAGCAAAAATCATTTTGGGAGGAGGATTTCTGGGCATACACACTGACTCTCCCAAACTTCCCATGACCTTCCCTTTGGGGGGCCCCCTCCCTCTGGCTAAAAAACTGTACACACCCTCAGATGTACTTTCCACTGAGACCAGAGAGACAGTCAGGAAGGCAACTGGAAAAGTGACAGGAAACAACCAAAGATTCATAGAAAATGAGTCAATGGAAATGGCAGTCGAGTACTTTTGGATTCAATGGAAGCTGGAGGGTACGCAGCTGTATGGGTGAGCATGAGAATGAAATGAGCCAGAGATCCACGGGTAGCAGATAAGAAGCCCTCAATTCACAATTAAAGAATCTCAACTCCAGATTCCGGGGGATCTAGAAAGAACCTCTTCCTCTCGTCAGGTGTCTCTTCAATACTAGAAGGTGGGGGGAATATACTTAGCTTTATTATAACTTGGATTTCATTGTTTTCTATTTTTAAGTTAATAACATAGGATTTTTTCAATGTATTTATCTTTAAAATTACCTAGTGTAAAGGGTTTTCTGCTTACAGTTAATACGTGCATTTTTAAAACAAAACTATATATTTTTAAATGAATAAATATAGCAAAAGTATAATTTTCATAAAATTAAAAACATGACTCTCAGACAAGTACTGAAATCAAAGACTTTATTCAATCAGTGAAAGAACTGGTACAATTGTAAAACTGGTTCAAGGCGTATTTTGAGGGACCAGCTATTTATTGTCCACCAGGAAAGACCGTTTGAACTAAGCATGTTGAATTAAAGACGAAAGTGATTACTGTCATATGGGGTAGTAAAACTTCCTATTTCCAGGTTTTAAATCATTTTTCTTAACAATCTAAAGAAAAGATTTAATGGAAAATAGATAAGATACGGTGAAAGAGAAGGTAAAAACCATGAAACAACCACAAAAGGGGAATACTGTTCAAACAAGAACCTAGACAGCAAGCATTCTGTGTGCTCAGTGAAGTGGATCCACGAGTCGTGGGGTTAGTTTGCACGCCCACACTTGAGGTGGTGAAATTTGAGGGGCTTCCCAGAACCTGAGCCTGAAGAGAGAAGTCAAGAGGCTTTTGAAGACATAATATCAGCTCTGCTCTAGCACAAAGATAAATGGAAGATGAAGACTCAGAAGGTCTACACCACGGAATATAGATGCAATGAAAGCAGTCTGGGAAATAACTCTATGTATAATTAATGCTTTCCTCAACAACAATAATAAAAACCTCAGAAAGCATTTTGCAGCTTTAATAAAAATAACCTTCAAGAAAAACTCATTGCAAAGTGTACACATCGGTAATGTGTAAGTCAGACAAAACTCTACCATTAGCAATGACTTTAATCATTCTTTCTGGAATACTTAGGCAGTTGGCCCACCTGTCTAAAAATATCACTCTGTGGTGCAATGGATCACTTTTGTGTGGCCCTTATAGCCGTGGTTTTCTAACTCCCACTCAAGTGATTGGGCAGGACTGTGTGATAGAGTAATTGTGGCCCACAAAAGAGATTGGTCAGTTTTGCCATTCTGCTGGTCTTGAAATGAGCCATCCCAGAGGAAGGAGGGAGAAGATCCCACCAACATCAAGGAAGAAACAGCCAAGAGCCCTTACATCCTTTGGACCTGGGATCCCAGCACTGAGAAACTCCTGCACCCAGGAGACAGAGAGCAAGCTGTAACCCTGAAGATGGTGAGAAGCAGTGGCAGGAGATAGCCAGCAGCAGAGAGTTGGAAGCAGGAGACAGCACGGTGGGCTTCCTGGCCCACAGAGAGAGAAAGATGAGAGCCTTTGGCAGGGGCATAGGGCCAGGGAGAGGCATGCCTGTGAGCATGGCTGGGAAGAGTCTGTCCTGATGGAAGAACTGTATCCTTGACTGTTCCTGAGCCTCAATTGTAAACTGTTACTACCCTAATAAACCCCATAATGGTAAGTATTGTCTGTGAGTTCTGTGTGGCCATTGCAATGAATTACCAAACCCAGCAGAGAAGTAGAGAGTGCTGTGGGAGGGGTGGTTTGTGTTAGAGATGGCAGAGACGGCAGAGAGAGGAAGAATGTCTGACCTTCGCCTCATAGGAATCAGCCTTGGGCAGTTGATTTTTTTTCTTTTAATCTAATTTGTTTTTTCTTGTGCTTTAAATGAAAGCTTACACAGCAAATTAGTTTCTCATTAAACAATTAATAAGCATACAGTTTTGTGACCTAGACTGCCAACCCCACGACATGTCCACACTCTCCCCTTCTTAATCTTAGGTTCCGCATAATCAGCTTTCCTGTTTCCTCCTGCCTTCTCGTCCTTGCCCCTGGACTGGTGTGCCCATTTAGTCTCATTTTGTTCTATGGGCCTGTCTAACCTTCGGCTGAAGAGTGAACCTCAGGAGTGGCTTCAATACTGAGTTAAAAGGGTGTCTGGGGGCCATACTCTCAGGGTTTCTCCAGTCTCTGTCAGACTGGTAAGTCTGGTCTTCTTTTTACGAGTTAGAATTTTGTTCTATTGTGATCCCTGTTAGAGCAGCTGTTGGTGGTATCCGGGCACAATCTAGTTGTGCTGGACTTTCTAGAGGAGGCTGTGGTAGGTGTGGTCCATTAGTCTTTCGGACTCATCTTTCCCTTGTGTCTTTGGTTTTCTTCATTCTCCCTGGCTCCAGACAGGGTGGGAGCAGTGGAGTATCTCATACGGTTCGGCTACTAATCTTGATTTTCCTTCCCCCTTGTGAAGTTAGAGGAGGTCAGGCAATGCCCCCACACCATTTTTACACACTTCTATTTGTGTGGATAAAATCCTAGCATCTGCATACCTTTCCTTTCTCACTACTTCAAAGGAATATGCCTGTAGCTCATCCAAAAGTAATATAGTGTCATAAAGGTACAAGCTAAATGAAAACGGGGATAAATATGACAGATAATATCTTAACACATTGTTATTGTTAGTTGCTGTCCAGTCTATTCTGACTCATGGTGACCCAGGTGTTACAAAGTAAAACTGCTCCATAGCGTTTGCTTGGCTGTAATTTTAATGGAAATAGATCGCCAGGGCGTTTCTTCTGCACTATGACCAGGTGGGTTCAAACCTCCAACTTTTAGGTAATCGATCAAGGGCAAATAATTTGCACCACCTAGGGACATTATATTAACGCATTTTGTTGTTGTTGCTGGGTGCCATCCAGTTGGTTCCTACTCATAGTGACCCTAAAGGACACAGAACAACTACCCCATGGGGTTTCCTAGGCTGTAATCTTTACAGGAGAAGATTGTCACGTCTTTTCTCCCACAGAGTTGCTGGTGGATTCGAACCACTGAACTCTCGGTTAGCAGCCAAGCACTTAACCATTGTGCCACGAGAACTCCTTAAATTAACACATAGAGCATATAGAGCACACTTAAAACTCAGCAAAGACCCTGATGAATATATTGCTCAGGACATTATTGTGGGAGTGAAACTTTTTAATAATTTTTAAATGTCTCAAGTACCCTTTCCCACATACTGTAAGAAATTCTGTGCCATTCTCTAAGCAACATTATGGTTTACAGGCTTATATCAGTTCAGAGTCCAGTAAGGAGACACAAACCGTATCAGTCATTTGAAGACAGAAAATTGTAATATAAAAAATTATTGACTAACAGCACAATATACATTCTTCTCCAGTGCATATAGACCATTCTCCAGGAGACACCATATCTTAGGGCACAAGCAAGTCTCAATAAACTTAAAAAGATTGAAATTATACAATGTATCTTTTCTGACCACAGTGGAATGAAACTAGAACTTAGTAAGAGAAAGAAAATTGGAATATATAAAATATCTGGAAGTTTAACAACACACTACTAAACAACAAACGAGTCAGAAAAATTATTAAATAGGAAAACGTTCTTAACTACTAAAAGAGGTTAAAAAAAAAAAGCTCTAAAGAATACAGAAATAGCAGATATAGGAAACAGCCACTACCTCTAGGGCTGACACAGAGTACCCATGAAAGGAAGAAATTTGGCAGCAGGCCCCCTGACAACACTGACATCCAGAGCTCATTGCAAAAAGAGGAATAGGGGTCCAATGGATGATGAAGTTTGCTAACATGCCACAGGCCAAGGCTGGTGCCAAAAACCTCCCATTGGGGTACTGGTGACACTCCCTGGGAAGCTAGCCTCTGGGTGCTAGTAAGACTCCTGGAAAGAATCAACAAGCAATTGCACACAAATTCACCAAAAGGTGAGCAAAACTGGGCCTCCACACTATAGGATAAAGAAGAAAAGCCCAGAACCAGGAAGAGAAGTTTCTTCTCTGCTATATTTTGCAGTGTATCTCCAGTGTCCTGATAAGTGTCTAACATTGTGACCAGTGGCAAAGAGAAATGGTTACAAGGTCCAGCTGCAGTATCACAAAGCAGGGCAAAGACAGTGTGAACTTGGAACTGAGAGGCAATAAGATGGTAATAGGCACTTTGGGTACTCAGCTTTCATATACATCATTTTACACACATTTGAACTTCCACGCAACAAAACTACTCTATTTTCTCACCTAGCCTTACGAAAAAGGATACCAAAAAAAACTTTTTTTCATAAAAAAGTTCCAGTCATTATATCCATCACCGCGATATTCTTTACTGCTCAAAATCTGTCACAGTTCGTTGGATATTCTGTTATCATATCTGTACGATAAATGTAACCTCCAACAACTTGTACATAAAATAATAAAGAAGGGGAGAGGACAAAAAATGGTTTATATATACAAATAAACACGTACACATGAGAACCCAAATTAAAATATGCAAATCTGTTACACTCCTTGTTTCTCCAACTGGCCACAAAATTAGAGTTGATATCTATGACTTCTACTTCTCATTCCTTGTTTCTCCCACCCTCATCCAGAACCTCAGCTGGTCAGAGTACCTGGTGGAATGAATACACCTTCATTCTTGAAGGGTCTCAGTACTCAATAGTCCTGTCCCTTTTTGGTTGCTGTGCTTTTCCATTTACCTCTAGCATTGGACTTGGAAGTACTAAGAGGCAATACACTGATAACTGAGACAATGCTCATGCCAAGGCTCTCTGCAATTGCCTGCTCCGGAAAATTCTCTTGTCCATTTACATCTTAATTTGGCTAGTATTTCTCTTCTTTCCACCTAGTGTTCACCAAAAGAGGAACCAGATCCTTCTTCTTAATTTCCTGAATTAACGCAACACAGTATTTTCATGGGTAACAGACATGTACAGAAGATTTGAGAAAATAGGTGTGTTTCAGCCATCCAAGAATAAGTAGATGAAGTGAATATTACACTTCTCCCATCTTAGAAGTGCATCAACAAATCCTTTCCCTGGAAAATTTTGAATATGCACATTTTCTGATCAGATTGCCTAGATCACCTCCAAAGTAGAGCTGGGGCCCTACACTCTGAACAAAATCAAGTTGGATAAAGCAAACTTTATACTGCAGAGGGATTCAGCCCCTGTCCTTTCATATACGAACACTATAAAATGTTCACAAAGTATTTTTCATTACCAAAGTAAAATGAATTCCCATAGCCAAATTCTACCTACACTCAACCAGATCAAACAAGTCATTTTTTTTTTCCTTCACCTATAGAAGCACAAAACATGAACTGGCAGTTCTCAGAGCCACATACTCCCCCAGCAGTCTGCAGCCAAAAGCACAAATGCATGACTCCCAGTGTCTTCCAGCACTCATCTCAGAGTCTTTCACCTTGGGGAGTCTGTAGCTCCAAGAAAAGCATAGTGAGGGAACAGGGACAGAGATGTGTCCCTATGGAGGCACAGCCTTGGAGTTGTGGGGGAGTAATGGAGATTCAGGCCCTGGGAGAACACCATCCCCACCAGAGCCACAGCTCAACCCCTCCCCTGAAGGGCTCAGCCGCTCATTCAAAGAAGAAGGAGATTTGTTAAGGGGCACAGGGGGCCCCTTGGACCCATCTACTATTGAGCAGATGGTCAGGGACGTGTATCTTGAATTTAACATGAAATATGGAAAGAGCTTCCCAGAGAAAGAAGCCTTAGAGAAGGAGAAAATGTGGGAATTATCAGTCATGTTGTAGAAAGAGATATCTTTAGCATCGTAGTCCAGAAAAATCCCCACCCTGAAGGGATACTTCTTAAGGATTAGCTGTGTCTGAGGAGTAGTACAGGCAACACACTCACCGAAAAACCATTCCACTACCCAGAACCCCTTTTCTGGGCACTCTCTAAACAAGCCTTTCCTAACGACATCTTCCCTACAGACCCCCACAGCCCATACACTTATGTCTGAACCTCTGGCCTCCACCTCCCAGTAACATTGCCCTGAAGTGATGCCCTCAAGACCCAACACACTGCATTTGTCATTCTTCGGTTTCATCCAGGGGTACCTCCAGGTCACCTGCATGTTTTCCTGTGAGAGGGACAGGTTGGGATGGGCAGAACGTGGATTCAGAGCGCCAGACCCTGCAAAGAGAGTTACCGAATCAGGCAAGGCCCTCCCCTGCCCCATAACAAGGGCACAAAACCACTTTCCCTCAGAGCTACTTAGTGACATGAGGAGGGGGCTAAGCACCAGAAATTAGAGCTAGTGATTCAAGTCCCCAGCCTTCCAAGCAGGAGAAGGAACCAAAAGATTGATATGGGGGTAAGATCCATCACAGTGCCCTTGAGGAACAGCCTGGATTCCAGGGGCTCAGGGATATCTATTTCGCATCCAGGATCAGCTACACCCTTTAGCACCAGCTACACGTCTGTCCCCTCCACCACCCACACCACCACCATCAATGGTGCCTGTATCTGTATCACCATAGACAAATGAAAGGGAGGCTAGAAGCCATGGGGCAGGCAAAAGGAGCTCCCAGAAAGAACTCTTGAGTCACTCACAGGTCTGGAACTGCTCCTTCCGCCAATCTACAAGAGAACCACACATTTCATATCAGGGAATTGCAGACTTTACACATCAGGAGCAGCACCTTTTCTTACAAAACATAGTGATGCAGCAGTTATAAGGGGAAATGTTTTGGAAATATTGAACTGATGTATTTATTTCTGTTTTTCTCTCACACACCCATAATCCTCTACCTTCTCATGAAATTTTGCAGCCTTCCCATTAAGGCTAAACTATAAGGCTTAACACCCAAGGACTGAGAGGCTGGATACCTACCTGAACAAAAGGTCATTGCTCAGCTTTAACTATCAAACTATGCTTTCTCAATTCCTAGCCAGCAACTACATTTCAACCCATGCTCTGCTGAGAAATAATTGAGGAGATCAAAATTGCCAAGGCCTCCATTTACTTATCAAGAGCTCACTGAGCTGAATTTGTAGGATGCCTCTAAACAATGGATACAGAGAATTATGACGGACTGAGCCGAACTTACAGAATAACTATAAGCCATGAGTGAAGAGAATTCAGGATATGGCAGAAGTTGACTCAAGTTAGGAGGCAATGGAGAGATTTCTAAGAAAGGGAGAAAGAGAAGCTCAAAGCAGAAAACATGTAAATATAGTAAGAGGTCAGACTTTAGTGGCTTGTCTTTCTTTTTTCATAGACTGATGGGAGCAAAAACACACACATAGCCATGGGAGAACCCAAAAATATTGGATCTAGTCATCTGCTTCCTCCAGTAGCCCAGACACATCATAATCTTCCAGGAGAAACCCCACTGTGGCAGGCAGAATACTGGCCCCCAAACATGTCTATATCCTAACTCCCAGCACCTGTGAATATGTTACCATACCTGTTTCCCCTCCCTACATGCTCACTAATTCGATAGACATTGGCAGAATTAAATCTGCCAAGTCCAGTCAAATGCAATCCATCTGGATCGAGAACTGCCTAAAATTCCTCAATACCCCCTTAAACCCTGAGGCCATAAAAGGGTTACCACCCATCGTCAAGGATTTCTTACAGAACGGATTGATAATCCCCTGCATCAGTCCATGTAACACTCCTGTGTTCCGGGTGCAAAAACTTAATAATCAAGATTGAAGATTCGGTCAAGATTTAACAGCAATAAATCAAAGAAGGATATCTAGATTTCCTGTAGTCCCTAACCCCCATTTATTATTAGCTAACATACCTGTTGAAGCCACTTACTTTACAGTAGTAAAAGAAACTTTACAGATGTGATAAAGATTAAGGACCTTGAGATGGGGAGACTATCCTGGATGATCCAAGTGGGCCAATCGAATCACACGCATGCTTAAAAGTAAAGACTTTTCCCATTTGTGGTCAAAAAAAGAGAGACAATGAATGCAGTGACAGAAGGATGCTGTGTTACTGCCTTTGAAGATAAAAGAATGGGAACATAAGCCAAGGAATGTGGGCAGCCTCTAGAAGCTGAAAAAACAAGAGCCTCTGGAAAGAAAGGCAGCCTTGTCCATACTTTGACTTTAGCCTAGTAGACACAGGTTGGACTTTTGACCTATAGAACTGTAACATAATAACTTTGTATTGTTTTAAGCCCCTAAATTAGAGGTAATTTCTTATGGCGGAAAATAGAAAACTAATACACTCACATTCAACATGCAGCAGGGGCACTAGCAGAGGAAGTATCTTGAGAGTATCATGATCTGCATATGGGAAGCTGAAGACCCAGAAATTTTCACATGCTCTGATGGGAGCTGGGGGGACACAGCAATGCCCAGAGAACCAGGAAGGACTAGGGTCAGGAGGTATGGAGTTAGGAGGAAGAAGCAGTATAGTACATCTATTTTCCAATCAGAGACTAAGACCATGGACTCCACTCCAGAGAAGAGGGTCACCCACAATGTCCCCAAATGGCCAGATGAGACCTGCTCCTCCTCAACAGACACCAACACAAAGGTCTTAGGATCAGATCAGACCAGCCATCCCAGCCAGCCCAGGACAAGAACTTAAAATGAAACAAACGGAGAGCACAGAGATTCCTCTCTGCCACTGCTCTAAAGCCCTATCATCTTCAACTCACATAATCCATGGGGGAAGAAGAAAGGCAGATTGCTGACCAAAGCAAAGCTTACGTATGTTGTAAGGCCCTGAGATGTCTTCAATGGCAGAGCTTTTGCCTCTGTGGAGGCTAGAAATCTATGTGGAGACTAAAACAAAATGTGGAAACTGATGACATCTCTGCCCAGTCCAGAGAACATGGCCAAAATCTGGTCTCACAGGGCAATTATTTAAGACATTAGGTAGCCTAAACTTGAGAGATAATAACTAGCTTGTTTATTTAACTTTATGTGTAACTAACACTCTTAGAATAGCCTACATTCCACACAAGCTGCCGTCGCCAGGCACTGACCCCTCAGACCTGCGTCCTTTGTCTTCTTAGCCGAACACAGTTCTGAGGAAGAAAGGATTTCAAGAGACATTTTGATGAATATTGAAAGACTCATCGAAACCGCTTAGACTTCCCTGGCTTGCTTCATTCCTTGGTGTCATGGATTGAGTTGTGTCCCCCAAAAATATCTGGCAGCTTGGCTGGGTCATGATTCCCAGTATTGTATGATTGTGTTATCTGATGTGATTTCCTTATATGTTGTAAACTCTATCACTATGATGAGATTATATGTGATCTCCTTATGTGTTGTAAATTCTATCACTGTGATGAGGTTATACTGATGAGGTTGACAAGATTAGTGTCTTAATGCAATCTCTTTTGCGATATAAAAGAGAGAAGTGAGCAAAGACACATGGGAACCTCATACCACCGGGAGCAGAGTGCATCCTGAGGTTCCTGTGCAGAGAAGCTCCCAGACCAAAGGATGATTGATGACACTGACCCTCCTCCAGAGCCGATGGAGAAAGTGTTCCCCTGGAGCGCCCTGAATTTGGACTCTTAGCCTACTGGACTGTGAGAGAATAAATTTCTCTTTGCTAAAGCCATCCACTTGTTGTATTTCTGGTAGACAAGCACTAGATGACTGTGACACTTGGACTCTAAAAACCGCAGACTGTCTCATCTCGGGAGCAACGCCCAGTCTCATACTGTGTGCTGTTCAATTCGCAAATTGTTTGATTGACAAATAAATCTCCAGCATTGTTTTAACTTTCTTTGGACTCTTAGAAATTATTCAAAACCACCAAAGGGTAGAGACTAAGGAACAAGATTTGCTCATTTATAGAAATAAGTAAATGCCATATTTTTTGCATGTGTGATGTGTAAATATGTGATCACCATCCCCACTTTCCAGGCTCATTCAGCTATATTGGCATTTCTGTCTTTGTTGATTTGCTTGATGGAAATAACATCACATACAATGGTCAGGCTCATCCACTTGTCCCCTTAGAGAAAAGTGAGCTTTTGTTTTCCTTGTTTTTCACAAGGACATTAGTTGATACCCAACTATGATTTTCTATACCATAATTGCTAGAGATTATCAAAGAAGAAGGAGAAGAACAAGCAAGAGGAGGGGTAAAGAGAACTGATATTTACTTTTGAAACTCTAAATATATCAAGCACTTTGCTATGGACTTTAGTACACTCATTACTTCATTTCACAGCAAATCTTTAAGTTACAAATTATTGTTCCAATTTTACAAATAAGAGGATATCAGACATTTGTTCAGCTCACACTGTGAACCTATTGATATGAAAATGTTGATTCTAGTGTAACGGTGGCGTTTCTCCGTACAAAACAAAAGGATATACAAGATGTACATTAAAATACTGGATGAAGACTTCAATTCAGCAAAGAAGGAGGAGATGGTAAAAGAAGATAATCTCCTCTATGTTCCACATTGTTTACAAGGATCCTCATTGTTTACAAATAAATCCTTGGGAAAATCACTAAGATTCATGAAGTGGACTCCTCACACAACTGGTCCTCAGATCTCCTGGCTCCTGTGGCTCACACCTCTTTGTCTCTCAGGACCCATATCCCTGACTCAGAACAGAAACTTCTAGAGCAGGGTAAGGGAGTGTTACACAGGCCCATAGGGCACACATCCTGAACTCGCCCCAGTGAAAACAGGTCTTCTGGATAACCCTTCACTGCATGAGGGCCCCCCTTCCACTGGAAGGTTGGCATGATCTTCTGGCTAAAAATAAATGCAATCCTTACTGAAATCTCTAAAAGATGTGTTAGGGAGTTGATTACATTTCATGCACCCAAATGACCTGCAAACCGTCTGTGCAACTCCCAAATCCAACCACCATAAATATGACCTTTCGCCTCTCTTTGACCATTCTGGTCTCTCCAAAACCTCCACAAGGTGTCTCCCACCCTCTCCTTTATTTTTCTTATCTCCTTCTCCCTTCCACACCTATTCTTTTCTTCCCTGATTTGCTCCCCATTCTCTCTCTTGTAAATAATTTTAACTTCTCTAGGTTTCTCCTTTTCCAGTCTTCACTCATTACCCCTAACTAGGTCAGCCTAGGACTCAGCCCATTAGGCAAATACAGAATTCTCCTAAATGTGGAGATATTGGCACTGAATAATTATACATTACATTTTTGTTCCCGTTACACATACACAGAATTTTTCATATATTTTCAGGTGGTTCACAGAACCCTATCCAGGGGCCCATCCATAAATATCTTGAAGTACCTGAACCCCAGATTCAGAACATCTGCTCTAAAGCAACTATTTCTTCTGTAACCAAGAAGACTTAGATGAAGAAACTCAACAAGGGCATGGAGTCAGAGCATGATGAAGCAAAGAGAAGACCAATATCCACAGGTGCAGAAAGAAGTGGGAAAATCAAAACTGGATCCAAAAAGGATAGGATTCTCAGGGCCAGAGGCATCTAGAACCAAGGACTCCCTAAGGAACATCTTAAGCCTCAGCAGGCAAGTGTCGTTTCTGAAACCTTCTGGAGACCAGCAATGCCTGACCTGCACAGTTATTACCCTTCTCCTGTCTCTCCTGACAACTGAACTCTCCATTGTCACTGATAGCACTAACTGAAAGTATGAAGTGAACAACATGTTTTCAGAGGGTGTTGCTAACCTGAACAGTGACCTGCGGTAGAGAAAGGACCCCAACAGGACACAGATCTTCGTACTCAAGGAGGAGTCACTGCAGTCTCAGGAGAGAGGCTACAAAAGTGATAAGGAGAGCAGAGATTCCAGTCTTATCCTGCTGTGGGGTCCACTGATAGAGGAAGGGCCAGGCTGAGACAGAGCCCCTGGGGCTGAGGGAGGTAAGGCCACAGAAAAGTTAGAGTCACTTACCTGCATACAACTGGGCCTTCCTCCAGGCTGAAAGAGAACACACCCTGATGAGACTGCAGCCAGATTCAGTGTGAAATGACTGGCTACCATCCTCCCTTCTGTCCTAAGGGTGTGCCTATCCAGAGGGAGGCAGATGCTGGAAAAGAGATGAGCTCCTGCAGCATGCAAAGCTGGCCAGGGATGGTGGGAATGTCCCGTGACCACAGGTCGGGAAGCCGAGATTACATCCAAGTTCCACACCATCCTGCTGCTGCTGTGGAACTTTGCACAAGTCACTTAGCTGCTCTGTGCCTCAAGAACCTCAAAAACTCCTGTTCTACCTGCATTCCACTAAGAATTTTTTAAAAAGTGATGATATTTTAAAGAATAATATATAAATTATTCCATAATTGTAAGAAAGCATTGTTATAACTAGTCCTTTTCTGAAAATGTATTTCTGGAAAATATCTATTCCCTCAAAAGGGGGGAATGAAAAAGGACAAAGGTATATGGCCAGGACCAGGGGAAAGGTGGCCAACCATTTTGGAAAAAAATATTTCTAGAGATAATAACACCTGTATTCTGGGGAGCACTCAGCTCATACTATCACATTTCCCAGCTTCCTCATTCAGGTCCTCTCCCCATCACTTCTCCATCAGCACCTGCAGGAGCCTGAGAGGACTGACCCCCTCGGAGAGGAGGATTCTTGGGAAACCAGTAAGTCATACCCCTACACCTAGTGACCCCATTTATTTATGTAGCTCCTTAAAGGAAGTCCCTAAGCATCTACCTTTTAGCTTCCAGGTGCAGAATGAGATCTTTGTGTATTGAAGGCTAGAAAACTAACAATACAGTGGACAGGCCGGTGCTGGAATGAGAAAACCCAGAATGCATTACAGATTCCAGGGATCATGACCACACCAGAGCCACAGCCATGTAACAAGTGCCCAGGGGCAATCTCTTACTTGCCCCCACCCCATTCAAGCTCCCAGGGGCAGTCTCTAATTTGCACCCCACCCAACCCAATTTCAAGATGAATAGCCATTGATAGCGGTGACACATCAGCAGAAACACCTTCACCCTCTTGTCTGGGTGCCTCAGTCAGGCACCTTTCATGTTTGTGGTGCCTGGGAATGTCATTCCACACCTCATCCATGCCACTTGGACTTGCACCCTGGGCGGGGGAGCAAGTGCTCCCCTCTGCCCTCCCCCCTCACTAAGTCTCTGTACCACCCTCAGGGTCCCAGCACTGGGAGGGAAGCAGAGGCCCAGATCATAGAGCCCCAGGAGCAGGATTCCTCCCCCACCACCTTCCACTTCTGCCCCCATGGAATGAGGTCCTCATGTCTATGCCAGAGAGACATGGGGAGACGGGACACCTGGGCACAGGTGCGATGGGAGACCCAAGAACATCTAGAGAGTTACTCACCAGCCTGGTAAACCGCCTTCCTCCTGTCTGAAAGGCAACACACAGGAAATGAGGTGAGCGAAGAGCAATAATGTCTCCCAAATGGGACACAGAGAATTCAGGAGGGAAAGAAGAACTTACCCAGCTCTGCCTGGAGTTCATCTGAAAGACAGGAAAAAAAAAAAAAATAAGCATGAACTCCCATCCCTAAGAAAAGGAAAAGATGGTGTGCCTGGAAAACCCACAAAAAGACCCTCTCCATATGGTGGAGAAAGTTCTCCCTCCAGACCCATCCAAGCCTCCACAGCCAGGCTGCCCTCTCTGGATCTCCTGAGCCTCCTGCTCTGGGCAGGGGCCCGGGTCTTCCTGGAGGCTGCAGCCAAGGGCTCTGCTCCTGCTGTCAGCTTTCCCTCTCAGCACCAGCTCTACCCTCACCCAGCCTGACCCCTCCCCTGCCTTGCCTCTGGCCTTCAGTGCCTCCTCGGTTTTCTGCTTGTCCTCCTCCTGAGCCTGCTGAAGAGTTTCCTGTTCCTGCTGCGCCTGCACCTTTGCTGAATGTTCTTTCTTGAGAAAATAGCCAGCCCCAAGGATGAGGAGACACAGGATGATCAGGCTCACGACAAAAGCCGGCTTCCAGGGAGAGGCCTGGGGGAAGAAGGGCTCTGCGGCCCGTCCAGAGACTGCGTCAGGGCGCACCCAGGCCAGCCCAACCCAGCCCAGCCCAGCGCACCCAGGACCCTGTTCCCTTCCCTCCAGCCTGCTGTGAGCAGAAACAGCACTGACCTGGGATGAAAATGGCCTTCGCCTTCTCCTGGCCCAGGATGGGGTTGAGGATGGAGCAGGTCACCTTCCCAGCAGAGCTGTCTCTCACCACCAGCGAGGCCTCCACGCGGTACAACCCATCAGAGTCTTGGGCATGAGCCTCAGAGAAAGCCAGGAACTTCTCTCCACTAAGGTCCCTCCACTGAACCTGGGGTTTCGGAAACCAACCGGAGGCCGTACAGGCCACGCGGACCCCATCTTCCTCTGGTCCTTCGATGCGCATTTCAGGGGCAGAGCCCACACCTGTGGGAGAGAAGCTGTGCAGCCCAGGAGGCCGCCTTGTCCCAGGTGTAGGCCCTGGACGCTGGTAGCCTGACACGTAGGAAGCCATTCGTCTTCCATTCGGGAGGTTCTATGGGATAAGACGCCCCCTAGTGGTGGCGGGGTTGAGGCCCCACCACAGGGAACCAAGGATGAATGGAGCATGTGGCTTTTTTAGGAGCTCTGAAGGTGGGGACTGTTCTTTCCAACCACTCAGGTGGGAAGACGGAGACACAGAGAAAAAAGAAGAATTTTCAAACCTCTTTTCTTGAGGTGCAGCCCAGGAAACAAATCAAAGGACAAAACTCCAGACCAGGCCAGGAGAAATAAGATGGTGTCATTATAAAATCTTTTCAAGGGCAAAAGTTAAACTAGGCCATAAGGTTTATTGAAACTAAGTCTTTGTTGAACTTACTCTAGCAAGTAGGAAATATTTGATATTAAGAGTTTTATGGGTTTTGTTTTTTTGTTTTGCATTAATTAGCCACGAAGTGTTCTTCATCCAAACTGATCTTACTCTCGTCTTCCTGACACCAAGGGAGAGGAAATCTCCCTCGCTCAAGGATAATTGTTTCCCTGAGCTCTGAAACCCAGAGGTCACCATCTCTTCTAAGGCCTGGTCCCATCAATTATCACCTCCCTTTCCTCTCTCTTCTCTCCTCTCTCTTAATTCTCTAATCCTGACCCACTCAGAAACCCACTGCTGACAAGTTGATTTCAACTCATAGTGACCCTATAGGACAAAGTAGAATGGCCTCATAGGGTTTCCAAGGCTGTAAATCTTTAAGGAAGCAGACTGCCACGTCTTTCTCCTGCGGAGCAGCAGGTAGGCTCAAACTGCTGACCTTTTGGTTTGCAGCCGAGCGTTTTAACCACTGCCCCACCAGAGGTCACACTCCTCTCTGCATCATCCTTGTTGTTATTCTCTTCCTTTCCATCTACTTCTTTCCCTAAACACAGAAACATGTTCAAATTTTTACAGTCTCCTTCTCCCCTTCTTTGAAGAGTAAGCTTTATAATACATAAACAACTCAATGTTCTCACCTCTCACCTAGTTCTCAACCCCCAGCAGTCTGATTTCTACTATTGCATTGAGTCTGTTTTTGGTGAGTTAACAAAAATCTCCTACTTGGAAGCCCAGAAGTCACCCTGCAACCCTTCTTCTTCAGTCTCCCTTCGGCGTGAGACACTGTTGACTAGTCTTGAAACGGGTTCCGTCTTGGCTTGGTCACCCGCACTTTCTGCTTTGTTTGTCACCTCTCTGATCACTCTGCTGAGCCTCTTTCCTGGACTTCCCCCCCCCCCCCCCCACTTCTTACAGGTCAGAGTCATTTCAGGGTTTTGTCCTTGAATCTCCACTCTTCTCACATCACACAGACCCCCTGGCTTCTTTTTCTCTCCACCACTTCTCATTAAACCACTTCCAAAATTATACCAATTAAGCATCTCTGTTTCCCAAATTCCCCTTCTTTATAACCACATCCCAATGGGTTATCTTTACATGGATTCCTCATATACTCCTCAAAATCAAAATTCCAGAACAAAATTCATAATTTTGCCCTATCTGTGGTAAATTGATTACAAGAAAAGCCCTGAGTCTTCACCTTCCTTACATCCACCTGCTCTTTGCCACATCACTTTCTAGTGCCCTCCCACTCTTACTCTTGCATAGGTCATATGACTTTACTTGGCCAGTGAGAAATCAGCAAGTGTGACACAAGCAAAGGTTTGAAAACTGCTTCACCATTGAGCCCTCTACTATTTCCGTGGGAGGGACATGCTCAGGCTACCCTGCTGGACAGAGACTCTGGGAACATGGCCTTGTCACCCCAGCCTTTCAGCTGAAGCTATCTGAGATCAGCCAATTGTCTCCCCTCAAGGTCCATATAGTGACCTCTTTAGCTGACCAAAAATGTACGGATGAGTCCAGTTGAGATTAGCCTAGCCCAGCCTAGATCAGTTGAACTCTATAAATGCTCAAATTAAATAAATGTTTATTGCTTTACACTACTGAGATTTTGTGACTGATTGTTACATAACATTATTATGGTGATAGGTAATTGATACATAATTATCAATATTCCTACCACTAAACAACCAAGGCAAACCCCTGGGAATCTGTGTGGTCCCCTCTTCCCCTCCAAACTCTTATATTACCAAATCTACTTGCTCAGTTAGGCCTACTTCGAAATCTCTTTAATATCTGACCCCTACTCTCCCACCTTATGGCCACTGCCTGAGGTCAGGCAGTCATCCTCTCTGCCTCAGAACTACACTCCACACTTTCAGCCTTTCTCCTTCACATCCGTCCTCCTCACAGCTGCCAGAGTGAGCATTCACAGCATTGGTCTGCTTAATATATCCTCAGCTCTGCATCAAATCCACAACATAACACACAAAGCCTAAAGCCTTCTCTGAAATCATAGAAGACATCTGTCTTCCTCCCCAACCCCTTCTCTCAAATCCCCCCCAACCTCTACCACCTGTGCCCCTCAGGTCCCACATACACTAGTCTCAAGGGCTATTTGGTTACTTGCTATTAACCACATCTTGCTCTGTGTGGTCCCTGCCTTTTCAACCTCAGTCTTTCAACCTTGAGGGCTCTGTGGAAACTTGCCTGATGAACTGACGTGCCAGATTAAGTGTATACTCCCTAGGGCACTTTTCATGATTGCCCCAGACAGCATTAACCAGTCCCTTCTCTGTGAAACCTATACCAGGAAAGTCGCTTTGCCCGGTATGGACACCTCTTACCATCCTGTCCCTCATTCACTCCCAACAGCCATCCATAAGGCCTCCATGTGTGTCCAGAACACACCGGCCACATTCCCATCTTAGGGACTTTGCATTGGCTCTACCTTTTGCTTGGAATACTCATCCCCCAGATACGCACTTAGCTAAATCCCTACTTTCTTCAAGCATCTACTCAGACAGCACATTCTCAGTGAGGCCTAGCCCAGTCCCAGTTCCAGTCCCCATGCCCACATCCTGATCCCCTTTCTCTGTTCTACTTTGTCTTTCATTCTCAGAACTTATCACCTTCTAGCATCACCTATAACAGATTGTGATTTTTCTATCTCTGCATTTAGAATATGAACTCCACAGGGCAGGGATCTGTTTGGTTCACTGATGTATCCTAGGCACCTAGAACAGCGCCTGGCATAGTAGGGGCTCTACATTATTTACACTGAATAAATGAATGAGCAGAAGAATCTATAAAATGAGAGGCTGAATTAAATCGTCCCTGAGGTTGCTCCCAACTCCAACACTCCAAGACTAGAATATATAGACCGAGTCACCAACCTGCCACCTTCACCTCCAAAGTAGCCTCTTCATAGAAGTCTCCTTTTTTGAAGAAGCAGGTGTACAGCCCATCATCAGAAATCTGAACCATGTCAATGCGCACGGCAGCCTCCCCCGAGGTGAGGAAGTCCTTCACCAGGGAGGTCCTCCCTGAGTACTGTGGCATCTGCTTCTCCTTCTGCTCCTGCTGGTTCTGATAGATGAACACTGCTTCTGAGAACTTGGAACGGTACCACCGCAGCTCCATGTTCTCTGCACTCATGGCTGTGGACAGGTAGCAGGGCAGCCTGGTGTCCCTGCCCAGCACTGCCACAATGGGCTCTGTGGGGCCAGTCACCAGGAACTTGTCTGTGGACAAAACATGAGATGAGAAAGCTGGAGAGACAAAGGCAGAGGGTGGGAGAATACACACTGTCAGGTAAACATTGGAGATGACCCCCAGCTCCTGAAGGAATGAGCTGTGAGGACTCTGAATGCAGTGAGATATTCTGACCACAACATCTTGACTTAGAAATGATGTCAAAGGGCCTCCCTCATGTGGCTGGGCACCTGGTCCTAGGCCCTTCTGGGAAACAATCTTTAACTCCTTGGTTCTCAAGCTTGAGTGTGCTTCAGAATCACCCACAGGGTTGTAAAACACAGATCTCTGGACCTCATCCCCAAAATTTCTGATTCAGTAGGTCTAGGGGAGGTCCAAAATGTGCATTTCTAAGGAGTTCCCCTGAGGTGTTGGTGAGTCAATGGTACAAGTCTAGTTTCCCATGTAGACAGAGCAGCTTTTGGTTCATTGTTCATACGGTCACCATGACTCAGGTCCAACTTACAGCAGCTAATCACCACAACAACAGAGAGTTCCAGGGATGCGGGTATGCTGGTTCAGGGACCACATTTTGAGAACCACAGCCCCATCTCAGGACAGGACTGAAAAATGACCAGAGGCTACCAGAAATCTGGGTCTGAACTCTATTCATTCAGCCACCACCAGGAAATTGCCCACTCCCGTGCCTACCTTTCATCATTTGTGCCCATATCTTTCTCTTACGCTGAATTATATGTGCACTTAAAACCCAGAGTCAAATGCTATTTCTGTTTCAAAGCTGCGCTCACTCCCATGGCTCCCAGGAGCCTCAATCACTGCTTGTTACAGAAGAAGGCACACTCAGCCTGTCACCCTCGGACTTCTGACCTGGATGGGCAGCAAGCTGGCTCCTCTGCAGGCAAGTCACTCTAGATTCCCAAATACCATCTTCTCTACTGCTCAACACTTGCCTGAGCCACTATTGTCTCCTCCCTGGAGGACGGCAGCAGACTAGTCTTCCCGTCTACCCTCATCCCACCCCCACTGTCTGTGTTCTACATGGCAGCCAGTGTGAGCCTTTTATTGTGTGAGCCACAACATGTCAGGGCCCCACTCTGCTCAAAGCCCTGCAATGGCTCCTCAGTTCCCACCAGCGACCCACAGGCCCTATGGGGTTTGCCCCCAGGGCCGCTCTGACCTCAACTCCTGCTTCCCTCCCCGTCACTCTTCTGCTGCAACCAACAGTCATCTCTTGTTGTTCTCTGAACCACCAGGCACTCTGCCAGCTGAGCACTGGCTGACACTTCCTGCAAGAACCCTCTATCCCCAGTGATCCTCATGCTCGCTCCTCTCCTCTCCCAAGTCTTAGTCCACATCACTCTTTCTTGACCACCCTAATGAGCACTGCTGCCTGCCCACGCCACACTTCTTCTACCCTCCCCCACCACCACCACCAACACTGCTGGTACCTGCTCTACTTCATTGTCCCATAGCACTAATCTCCTCTAACACACTGTAGTTTTTCTTGGTTTATTACATTTACTATTCACTGCCTCCTGCTAGAATGTAAGCTCTGTGAAGACACAGAGTCTCCGACTGTTCTGTTCATAGAGGAACACCTAAGCCATAAGAGACCCCCCAAGAGCATTGGGGGAATAAAGAGAATTAATGCATGCGTGCATGTTTGCTTAGGACGTTAGTAAAGCAGGGAAATGTGGGAAAGTTATTTCCCAATATCATCTGTTTGGCTCTTCTAAACATTAAAGAGGTCATGGTGGGGCAATTGTCAGAATTTTATATACTTATTTATGGTTTAGGGATTTTTTTTTAAATTTTTCACTACAATTAGTGAGGGCACCATAATCTCCCAGGGTGGGGGGTCTCCAATATCTCCATCTCTACTGATGGACAGAACCAGCAGCTGACCTATGGTTCTCACACACCACAGGGAGATGCAGACAGAGGGATGTGGAGCACTCACCTGTAGACCCCTTCATGGGCAGCTGGAGGAGGAGCAAGAGGAAAGTGAGATGGCAGAGCAAAGATCTGCTGAAGCCCCCCTCCATTTCTTCAGAGCTGGAGAGAGACAGGGCAGGAGTCAGGGACCCCACACAGGAGGCAGCCCATCCACAGCTCGGCCTCTGAGAGGAGCAGAACACTTCCTACTCGCTCATCGTGCTAACTGGATGGTGGGCCTCACCAACACTGATACCAAGAAAAGACTGAGCCAGGCTCCTGCCAGCCATTCTGGGGAGACTCTGTGGTGTCAGACAACTGTTAAGTTGACCTGGGAACAAACCACTCCTTCCCTTCCCACCCGCCTAACATCCACACCGCAGCCCCACTACTCAGACATCAGGCCTTCGTTCCTCAGCACCTGTGCCCCTCAAGGAGAACTTCCCTCCATCTCCAGGACTGTCACAGCCCCTCCCTCACCCCAGGTCAGAGGACTCTGATGCAGGCCCCCCGGACACAGTGCACATGCCAGCTTCTGCTGCTTCTTGTTCTGTCCTCCTTGACTGTGAACAGGGAGTCACCCGAGAAGCATCAGAGACAGATGGCATCCTCAGAGAGACAGCAGCTCCCATCACAGACACCCTGCCTGCCCTGTTAAGGGTGTTTCTTTGCTTCACCTGCATTTCAACCCCTCCCCATACCTCCCTTCTTCCAGTCGGGGCCTAGTCAATTCCCCACTGACAGTTAATCCTCACCCACTCTGTATTTGAGGTGAGACTTCTGGCTAACAGGTAGAAGAACCCAGTTGGAGGCTAAGCAGGAGAGAAGAAAAAATCAGTCCTTGTCAAGAAAAGACCCCAAACCACCTGCTGCATGTGAGGTGAGAGGAGGCGGCATATGGTCAGGAAAGCACAGACTCAAATGCTAGGCTCTCCTCTGGGCTCAGTCACTCACTGTGTGACCACCTTAGGCAAGTTACTGACCTTATCTGTCTTGGTTTCCTCATCTGCAAATTGAGGATATTAGCAATAACTCCCTTGATACTTTTAGGGGTTGTAATGAGGATTACATGAATTTATGTTTGTAAAGTTACTGCAGGTGATGAGAACAGGGCTTGGTCCTAGTAAATGCTACATAAACATCTTTAAAATAAATGAATAAAGGTGCAAGCCTCACTGGGGTCGTCCTCAGTCTTCTTAGAGCAGACTGTGGTCCAGTCCCCAACCCACACACATTCTCAGCCCCCTCCTCACAGCCGGCTGCTCCCGGGCTCCTCCCTGAGCTCCACAGATGTCTACACAGCCGACTCACCTGCTTCTCCTGGTTCCAGCTTTGAAAGTCTGTGACCTCCTGGAGCGTCTCTAAACTCAGCAGCTCCAGGAGGTTCAGGGATGCAGGGACCCTGGCAGACCCCAGATCTGCCCTCAGAGTTTGTACCTGCAGTTAGCTGCTTTCTGGGTCAGACACTGTGGGACCAGGGTCCCCCATCTCTGAGAGGCAGGTGGTTCCCAGTAGCACCAAGGAAGTCGGATCAGCCTCAGTTAAAGAGATATCAGCCGAGACCCCTGCCTTGGGCCCCCACAGAGCGCTTCCAGTGAGAAAAATCACCTTGTTCCCTCTGGCACTTCCACCATCTGAAAGTGAAAGCTTGCAGAAAGTAGCCCAGCAGACTCTGCCCTGCCCTCTGGACAGTGCTCTCTGTTATCAAGGAGGAAGCAGCATTATCACAGCAATAAAATAGCAAAAGGGGCCACAGGAGGCACAGACTCAGAGACCATTTGTTCAACCCCTACTATCTGCCAGCTTGCTTCTGGCTTCAGGAAGTAGGGACTGTATGTGGGCACAGCCATGACTAATACCCAGTTCTGTGCATAGGTCAGGAGTCTCTGGGTAGCAAAAACGGTTAAGTGTTCCACTACTAACAGAAAGGTTGGCTGTTCGAACCCACCCAGAGCCACTTGGGAAGACAGGCTTGAGCATCTCTTCCAAAAGCTCACAGCCTTGAAAATACTATGGAGAGCAGTTCTACTCTGCAACACAAGGGGTTGCCATGGGTCACAATCAACTTGAAGACGACTGGGGTTTTTTTGGTTTATGCACAGGTCTGTCTCTACAGTCTGCTAACACCAAGTGTTTCCGAGCCAGATGAGAATCGGAGCCACGCCCAAGCCCTTGAACAGCATCTAGTGTGATTGGTTTTCTTTGTCTTCACCCACCGGTGATCTGGGACCTCCCCACAATCTGGCAACCAAGGAGTTAACACTGTGCACATCAACAGCTTCCAGAACTTGCTCCAGGACTATGGCCCTGCCTTTCTGAAAAGACAGCATACTACTGATAGTTAATACTTAACATATTATTACCATATATTTTATATATTAACAGATGAGATATATATTGCAATATAATATTTTAATATCACCAATCATCTTAGGTACAGCCATTCAGTCCTCATTATTAGCCTCTTTTTACAGATGAGAAAACCAAATTTCTTAGCGTTTTACAAGCACACATCCAGCAAAATCTCTATCAGCCTATGCTGCCTTTCCGGTTGTTCTGAATGACCCATTGCATTTGTCTTCATTGGAGCAAGCATGGAGATGCTTGATTTCTGCTCAGAATTCAGCCTGGTAATATCACAACTGTGGGCAAGGTGAGAACTTCTGTATATACCTGAACAGATCCCCAAAGAGTCCATTTCTGCCAGGATCCACTTAGGTGTGGGAATATTTGTTAAACCCATTTTAAACCAAAAGTAACTAATATGACAAGTAAAAATAGTATCCCCCAAATCCACATGCAATTAGAGTTGAAACAGCCACCGACCCCCACCCATTTTTCCACCCCAATCCGTGTGATAAAGTCCTAACAGACACTAGAGAAATTTTATGAAAATACAGAGGTCAGAAAACAAAATCGTATTGAATATCTAAGTGCCAGGAACTGGCCTACGCAAATTATTTTGATTTCATTTCATTCTCTCAGCTGCCACTTCAGGGAGGTAGACTTGACCCTATGAGGGAAAGGGGTTTTCAAGTCAGTCTCAATCCACTCAAAACTTCTGCAAAAATGTATAAATTTCACTGTAAATTCAACAATTTGTCAAAGGTATATTGACCATTTACGAGTTAGCACTCTGAGGCAAATAGTTGAAGTGACACATGAGCCCTGTCATCTAGGAGCATTTAATCCAGGAACTTTCTAGAGGATGAGAGGTTAGAAGGAAGAGGAGACTCCCCTCCCTACACCACTCCCAGGCCTCAAGCCCAGCCCAGCTTCCAGCTCCAGACATGCCAGCACAAAACAGGAACTCCAGGGAACCATGGACTCTGGAATGCCCCACATGTGACCAGAAAGCTTATCTTACCCGGAATCCCAGCCCACTGAGCTCCAACACTGGGAGGGGAAGCACAGAGCATAGGTTAGATTCTCCTGAAGAACACTGGGGGGCTGGCAGGAAGGACCTCGAAAAGCACGCTCAGTGCCCTGATGAACACAACCGCATCAGAGTCGGGTTCCCAGCTTCTGTGACAATAACCACTGTTCACGAAGCCACAAACCGTGTGTATTGCTGAAAATACAAATTATCTGAATGCTACTAGGGTGAATGTTTTACTTTCCTTTCTAACAGACTTGCAAACCTCTTATCTTTTAGTTGTTTCAAGTGCTTTCAAAATAGTTTCAGACAAATACCTCGACCATAAAACAATGGTTAATGTAAAATGTACTATGGGTTTAACACGTGGAAGTTGAAGGAAAAGATTCAATGCCTTTTCTCCAAGGTCCAGCCTGGAAAAACTTATATGAGTTAATTGATCTTGACACTCTTAAGATGCAGCGTTCACTGGGTTATCTTCTAGTATAGCAGAAATTTCTGCTCATTTTCTGGGAGAAAAAAATGAAAAGAAAAAATAACATTACACATAATTTAATGAGGTTTGTTTTAATTTAATTTTTTCTTTCTGCTCTTTCAAACATTGTAACCCCAGCTGGAGGGTTTAATGCTGACCTGGCAACTGCTAAGAGACTCCCAGCAGGCATAGCAGGGCCCTCACTTTCCTCTGCACCTGCCCACCTGCCCCTCTGGTGGGGAGAGTCGCTTCCAGTTGAGGCTGTCACTTCCTTAACTGAAATATCCATCCAAGATTGGCTCAGGGACCTCCTTATGCCCCTCACTCCCTGCTATCAGGGTCTCCCGCGCCCCACCCAGAGATCTGTGGCAGAGCCCTCCTGGCCCATGAAACTTGCCCCACCACCCTCTGAATGGGAACCAATCTTGCATCCCAAGTCTGAGATTACAGGAGAGGTAAGGAGGTGTCATTCACATCCAGTCCCAAAGACATATGGAGGTAAAAGTGTGAGGCAGGAGGGAAAATGACCTTTCCTATAGAAAATCTAATTAAACTTGATTAGACTAATAAGCAACAAAATAAAATGAAAAAAAAGGATGGAACGAGAAAGATAGTGTAAGAAAGAAAAGGTAAAGGAGGGAGAACAGAAGAAAAAAATGAAGGATGTGTCCTCCTGGCATTGAACTGTGCCATATCACCGGGGCTGAGAGGCCAGCATGGACCACGCATCTGGTCAGGGGGTCCTGAACACTCTCTCCAGTCACAGAGACGTCAAGTAAGTGAGTTCCAGAGAGCAAGCTAGCCCGGGTACTGCTGAATATGAGTGAGCCAGTCAGTGACCTGAGAAGAACTTACTGACCTTTCCAATCTAATGTAGGACAGGCGCAGCCATGGTCAAGGGTGGAACAGGCAAGGGCTGGTGGGAGGGATTTGAGGACCAAGTTATGGGGAAAGGTTGAAGACATCACCCTTTAGCCCTCTGTCCCTGAGAGAATCAGAGGGAGAGAGGCCTGGCCCACTGGAGACAGAAGAGGCCCTGTCCAACCCTCAGAGGCAGTTCTAACAGACTCCAGGGCACCAGGCACCATTTTCCTCTCCTTTCATGGAGACCTGTTTCCACAGGCAGAACTGACACTTGAGCTTTGAGGCCAGGGTGTCTGCTCTCTAATGACCATTGCCAAATACTCAGGCCTGCTATTCACCATGCTCCGTTTTACTCTGAAAATTGCAGACTTATTTCAATGAAGGCTTATAATCTTGTGAAGCAGTTCTTACTTTCCTCATTTTACTGCTGAGAAGACAGAAGCTCAACGATACGAGGAAGCCTGCACAGGGTCACATAGCCACGTGACCGAGCCCTAACAGGAGCCAGGCCCTCCCCACAGCTCAGCCAAGCTTCACACCAGCTCAGGGATGCTCCAGGGATCCATGGGGGTGATGAGGAGTGCAGAAATCTTTAGCTTTTCTATTTATATAAGATTTAATCTTATCTCTTTTAATTCGTTTTTTATGTTCATTTTTATAATCTGTATAATGTTAGTACAGATTTGGAAGCTGCAGGTTCACAATGTATTACGGAAAGCAGTGCATGATCAAAAGACTTTGAAGACCTTGCTCCACAGCTCTGCTCCAGAAATCCTCCCTAAAGCAGCAGCTCTCAGGGAGGGAAGCTGTCAGAGTTAACCTGAGGGCAATAGAAAGACAGCCCCACTGGCTCACAAGGCTTTCCTCAGCCTCTGCTGCCTCCTTGTGGCCACCACTGGGCAGACACAGAGAGGGTTTCCCTGACGGAAAACACTGAAGAAGGATGAGTATGGACAATACAGAAAACTAATCAAAGACTGTGAAATGGAGTGAAGGAGACCGGATGCAAAACATCACGTGCTAAACAATTCCAAATATATGATATTAAAGACCAGACAAAACGAATCTGCAAGCTCCCTGTGGGACTTCTTTCTAGGATGCTGCTCCTCTCAGTCAATCATCAACTGCAGAGAGTGGTTCCCCTGAGACCCGTTGTCATGGACTCAATTCCAACACATGGTGACTCCATATGTTACAGAGGAGAACAGAGTTCCATAGGATTTTCTTGGCTGTAATCTTTACAAAAATAGATGGCCAAGCCTTTCTTCCATGGCCCAACAGAGTGGGTTCTTACCACCAAAAACTAGCTCAAGGCGGAGTCAGCGATCCTATCACAGACTGAACTCAGACCCAGACCTGAATCCCAGGCAGCCAGGGCTCAGGAGGCCAGGACTCCCAGGCCCACCGGCCTTCAGCTCCGACCCCGGGCTGCTTCTTGCTCCCTTGATCCTCTCTGCACCCCTTCTCTCCTCACAGTCTCCCCTTCACTGGCCTTCTCTTCTCCTCCTCTCTGCATTGCCCCTCACTCTCCCCCACTCTATAACCCCTGCTCCCCTCACACTTCCCCTGCACCCTCCTTCTCTCTCCCTCCTCTCTTTCCACCACTTCACACTCCTTCCTTTTGCCCTCCCCTCCCATTAGTCCCCCATACACCCCCTTCCTCTCACCTTGCTACCTTTTGAAGGTAAGAGGAAAGGTAAGAGCAATTATACCTGTGAAATATAAGCATTTATCACCATTTTACACATGAAAAAACTGAGGTTTAAAGAGTCCAGAACAGTTGCTCAAGCTGACATAGCTGGTAAGCAGACAATACAGCCTGCAAATCATACAGGCTCAACTTTAAAGCCCAAGCTCTTTCCAGTACTGGAATGTTTGTTAAACTGAAATTCAAGCACACAGTTACAGGCAAGAAAGGCACATCTTCCCCAGGAACCAAGTTTAATCTACAAAGTATTGCTTTTGTTGTTTTTCATAAGGAAGGAATGATACGTTGAGCAATTCAATGGTAAATACTTTTTAAATTGTTTTACATTTAAAAGATATTTTATGAGAAAATAAATACTTCCCATGGATTCTCTATATGAAATTTCAAAGAAATTTCAAGCTTGGGCAAGATATGTTAGGCACAGATTGCCTGCCATACCCTTGGTTTTCAGTGTTTGACGGATGAATGAATAACTCCATGTGGAGGGAAAAAAGGGCAAATTAAGAGGCAAGTGCAATAGTCAGAAGAAAAGATGAGGCCTGAGCTAAGGCGTTGACCAGAGAACTGGAGGAATTATGGTGGAAGGACGAAGGAGGAACAATTAATTACTCCTCAACTCCCAGGGTCCCACACAGGGGCCTTCAATCCACTCCAGGAGTGCTGGAGTCCCACTTCAACCCACCCAACCATGGGCCTCGCTTTCTTCCTTTTCTAATAACAACATCTCTATTATCTTTTACTCCCATTTGGCTCCGACTTCTGTTTCTCAGCTGATGAAAACTTGTAGAGGGGGAGGTGTGTGATATTTGGAAGAGAGAATTGACAGAACTGTGTGCACTTAGTGGAGGTGATGAGTGAGAAGAAGGATTGGGGGTGACTCCTAGGTTTCTGCCATGAGCACCTGGGTATCTGGTGAGAACATTAATCGAGACAGAATTCAGAGGGAAAAGCATTTCTGCAAATCGGACAGGCGGTAATGTGTTATGTTCTGAACAGGTTTGGTTTCAATTTCTTGCGCTATGAAGAAGTGATTTTAAATTTTAAAATATAATTTGAAAAGTGTTTACCAATTATGTGGCTTAATCTAGCCTCCCCTCTTAATAAAAAATAAAAATAATGTCTTGGGGTATATGTAGTTCTGTGGCTCAAGAAAGGGTTGAGCAGGAAATGTGGACTTGGTAGTTGACAGCACACAGGTGAGAGCTAACTTCTAGATCTCATGTGCGTGGGTTCTCCCAAAAAAAAAATACCTAAAGAGAGATCAGTCCTATCAAGGACTGAATTCTAGAGACAGCAGCATTTTAAAAGCTAGTGTAAGGAGCTATGGAAAGCCAAAGGAAAAGATCAAGACAAACTAGTGGGAAGGTTCAGCATTGCAGAAAACAAAAAGGAAGAAAGTGACAGAAACCAAACTCGTATTTGGTTTTTTTGTTTATATATATATTTATTAAAAAAAAAAAAAAAAAAAAAACTTCTCTTGGAGTCAATTCCGACTCATGGCAATCCCATGTGTTTCAGAGTAGAACTGTGCTCCATGTTGTGTTCAGTGGCTGATCTTTTGAAGCTAGATCTCCCGGCCGTTCTTCTGAGCCACCTCTAGGTGGATTCAAACCAACAAACTTTCGCTTAGCAGCCTAGCCTTTAACCCACAGACTCCTGTATGTATTTATACACTAGTTTATTCTAAAGAAGGATTTTGAACAGCTCATAAAAATGCTCTCAAGGCAACATGTAAAATTGAAATGAGTAAATGTAGTCATGGAAAATGGAAAACAAGAACGGAAATGCAAGATAAAGTCAGGGAAAACTTTATATCTAAAATACACACTTATTTGATATAGGCTATAAATTTCACCTGACATTCTAACAGCCAACACAAGTAGGAGAAAGTCAGCAGTGATATTCATTCAGTAAATATTTATTAAGGAGCCATGACAAACTAGGCACAGTAACCCCAGGTTTGGGAGACACAATGCCCCCCAGGGGACTTACATTCTGGAGGAGGCACAGATATCAGTAACTGAGTAATCAGGACTAACTATCAACTGAGATAACTGCTCCAACGTTAGGAACAGGATTCTCTGGGAACAAATAAGGAAAATATCCCATTTAGAATGGAAAGAGAGTTTGAGATTAAACTGAAAGAGTAGCAATTAACCAGATAAAGAGTTCAGGGAAAAGGGTAAGATTGAAAAGGAAAGAAAGAAAAACAGAAGAAAGGGAGAGAAAAATCTCTTTCTCAATAGCAAAGCCAGTAGAGCAAAGCCACATCTTACTCAGGGTTAGGTTTTAGGACAAATTTTGCGTATGGTCAAAATAACTCTGGAAAATTCTTTACGTCTTTCATCACATAGAACACTATGGTTAAGTGTGGACAACCCTGTGCATAAGGTAAACTTATGAATGTATACAGTGTACACTAATGCACATGATCCTATAAACAGGGCTGTGATAAACCTAAAATGTATCTTTGAACACGAAAACCACCCTCAGTGCTCAAACAGGATCAAGCGATGAGAAACCCTGGGGAACAGAGGCCTCATGAGGAAACAAGAGATTGGCATCTCTCCTTTCACACCCAAGCCAAGTATTGCGTGCCCAGAGTCAGGTGAAATAGTCCTTTCCACTTAAATTGCTGTGCTGTTATGCATTCTTTCATTTGGTTTCGTTTTGGTTTTGCAGAAAATTGTACGCTCTCATGTCCTTATGAAACCGCTCCATTGCTTCCTAGTATTGAAGCTAAAATGACTCCTCCCAGGTGGCTCCTCAGAAAGAGACACTCCAGTTAACAGAGCAGCAAGACTCAGTAAAATTCCTACAGTAAGTCCAATCCCGCCATTTCTGTGACATTTCTTAGTGTGGGCCAGGCAAAATGCCAAAGCCCAGGTTTACCGGAGCAATCTCCAGAGGAAATGAAGGAAGTGGACCAGGACTTTGCTTTCTGAAGACATAAGTTTTTAGAGGAATATAAAGAACATGAGGGCCGTGTGCCCTTCATTCATTCATTCATAGTGCTCCTCTCCAAGGAGCCTTTTTAAAGTATTGAGTGACAGTGTTCCAGTATTTCCCAACATGTCAGCTTTGCTTCTCTGGTAGTACATGAGATGAGGATTTTAGGTAGAATCTGGATAATCATCTTGATCACAACAGGATTATTACAGCATCCCTCCACCTCCACTGCATAGGCCATGTGGTTCATCAGAGGTGTGAAATCAGGAGAAACAGAAAGGGAGAAAGAAGGGAGGAAAGAAGATGGGACCCAGAAGAAATGAAAGATATGTCAAGGAAACTCCCAGTGTCACAGAAGAGATATGTAACCTGGGCCTGACCTGACAGACATGGATTCTTCTCCATGGAGCTGTGTGGAGGGAGGACACACACGGGGTCCCAGAGAGAGGAGTCAGAAACTCTTTTGGGAGGAGGACTCCTGGGGATACACACTGACTCTCCCAAACTTCCCCTAAGCTTCACTTTGAGGGGAAGGGAGCTAAAGAACTCTGCACTCAGTTTTATGTACTCCCCACTGAGATCAGAGAGAAAGAGACAGAAAGGGTGGTGCGCAACAACCCAGAGAGACCCCGCCCAGGTCGCATTTTTCAGAGAGAAAATGAATCCATGAGAATGGCAGTCAAGGACTTTTTGATTAAGTGGAAGATGGAGGATCCTCCGCTGGACAGATGAATATGCTGATGAAATGACACAGGGACCTATGGGTAGACGATAAGAGGTCCTCAGCTGAACATAAAAGGAGCTAAACTCCAGCCCTAGCTGGGTGATTTAAAAAAAAAAAAAAAAAAAAGCCTCTTCCGTTCTTCAGTCTTCTCTTTATTTTGGGGAGACGGAGGGCTGGCTGTGAGATACTGGGGTACATTATAACTTCTTGTAACATGGTTAGTAATATGAAATTCTATTCAATGTATTTATCTTTAAATTTCCTAGTATAGAAGGTTTTCCACTTACAGTTAATATAAAGTTTCTGCTATAAAATATGTTTTTCTTTTTAAAAAGTAAGCAAATAGTACTGTAAAAGGATAATTTTCATAAGGTTAAAAACATGAATCCCAGACAGACCTAAAAATCAAAAATTAATTCAACTAATTCAGCAATGAGGGAATTGGTCCAATAGTAAAGCTGATTCAAAAAGCATTTTGAAGAACAGGGTTTTATTGTCCACCGGGAAAGACAGTTTCAAATCAGTTTGCTGACAAATACAAGTCCCTGACAAAAGTGGTTAATGTCCTATGGGGAATAAAACTGTAACCTTTGAGTTATTTTTTTCTACTAAACAGATAACATGTAACTTCCAAGAAAACAAGCCCTTAATTAATAGTAATTAGCAAAGTCAAACACAGGTACATTCCCCTAAATAATTATATATATGATTTTTGTATGAGCCTATTAATGTCCCAGCATGATACTGAAAGGAAGTGACATCCAACTTTTTGACCTGTTTCCAAGTTTTAAATAGTTTTTATTAATCATGTAAAGAAAAGATTTAATGGATAACAGTTGAGTTGATTCTAAGACATAGTAAAAACTGTGAGAAAAATAAAACCAGAGAGTGCAATACTACTCAGACAAGGACTTAGACACCAGCCATTCTGCGTGTTCAGTGAAGTGGGTCCATAAGCTTTGGGGTTAGTTTGCACCATCTTATGAAATATGAGGGGTTTCACAGACCTCTGCACCTGAAGAAAGAAGCCAAGGGGCTCTTGAAAAATTAAAGTGAGCTCTGCTCTAACACAGACATAAATGGAAGATAAAAGCTCAGAAGGTCTACACCATGAAGGGCAGATACAATGATTGCAGCCTGTAAAATAGTCTACATTATGTGTAATTAAAGGCCTTCCTCAACAACAACAACTCAAGGCTCAAAAACGTACTTAGCAACTTTGCTCAATCTAACTTTCAAGATAAACTGGTTGCACCTAGGTAAGTAATAAGTGGGGGCCCTGGTGGCATAGTGCTTAAGAGCTTAGCTGCTAACCAAAAGGTTGGCAGTTCAAATCCACCAGCAACTCCTTGGAAACCCTATATATGGGGCAGTTCAACTCTGTCCTGTAGGGTCTCTTTGAGTCGGAACCAACTCGATGGTACCGAACAACAACAACAAGTAATAAACATTGTTTCTAACAAAGCTCTATCAGTGATCACTTTTATCACTTTTTCTGGAATACATAGTCTCTCCAACTGTCAAAGAAGATCACTCCTACTTTTTGTGGATAGAATCATATCATCTGCAAACCTTCTGTTTATCTCTAGTAGACAGGAAATGGGCAGACAGCTAATCCAAAAGTGATGTAAAAGAAAAAAAGTACAAGCTCAATGGGGGGTGAGGGAAAAGGCTGACAACATATTAACACACAGAGTACTTAAAACACACATAGGACCCATGAGTATTGTCAAAAAGAAAATCTGAGTAATGTTATCATTGGAAGCTTTATTTGGTTTATGGATTCATGGATGGACAATACCTTTCTTTTAATTGGGAAAAGTGCTCCTGTTACAAAGGCAGGTTAGGGATTTATATTGGTAACAGAAATTAGGGTAAAAAACAAAGCTTTTCTTTCCCTTTGCTTTAAAGTTGGAGTTGGTCATTAATATTATTATATTATTAAGTCATATAAAAGGCAAGTTGTAAATAAAAGAAAGAAAAGGCAGGGTATACAAAAATAATTATAGTTTAAGCTCATCAAACAAAACAGAATATCAACAAAAACATTTGCATATATTAAGAAGGCCAAATGAAAAATTTTTACGTGTGAGGCCACTAGTGTAAATTTATCCAAGCTCAAGTTTCCATCAAATTTTAAAAAGGTAAAAAAAAAAAAAAAAAAAATTAACAGTATACTACCTATGACCTGATTGTTGGGGTGAATCATTTACTACACTTGTAGTGCCTCAAGGACTAAGGTGTGTCTGACCAAAGCCATGGTGTTTTCAATCACCTTATATGCATATGAAAGCTGGAGAATGAAAAAGGAAGACCAAAGAAGAATTGATGCCTATTAATTATGATGTTGAGAAGAATATTGAATATACCATGGACTGCTAGAAGAATGAAGAAATCTGTCTTGGAGAAGTACAGCCAGAATGCTCATTAGAAGCAAGGATGGCAAGACTTTGTCTTACATATTTTGGACATGTTATCAGGAGGCACCATTTCCTGGAGAAGGACATCATGCTTGGTAAAGTAGAGGGTCAGAGAAAAAGAGGAAGACCTCGACAAGATGGACTGACACAGTGGTTGCAACAGTGGGCTCAAGCAAAACAATGTTATGAGGGTGGCACAGGATTGGGCAGTGTTTCGTTCTGTTGTGCACAGTGTTGCTGTGAGTCAAAAGACACTCAATGGCACCCAACAACAGCAACAACAAGGTTGTCCTTGTTTCTCTAACTTATCATAAAGCCAGAGGTGGCATCTATGACTTCTTCCTTCTAATTCCTATTCCATGTTTTCCCCACTCTTAGCTAGAACCACAGCTGGTCAGAGTTCTTCACTTGGTGGAATGACCACACTTTCATTCGTGAAGGGTCTCAGTACTCAATAGTCCTGCCCCTTTTCGCTTGATGTGGTTTTCCAATTCCCTCTAGCATTGGACTTGGAAGTGCAAAGAGAAACACACTGATAACTGAAACAATGCTCATGTCAAGGCTTTCTGCAATTCACCCTGCTCCTGAAAACCCTCTTGCTCATTCACATCTTCATTCTGGTACAAGTTCTTTTCTTTATACCTAATGTTGACCGAAAAGAGGAACCCAGGTTGTTGTCCCTAATTCCTTGAACTAATACAACACAGTTTTTCATAGGTAACAGCAATTTACTTGGCTTAGGAAAAAGTAGTGCTTCAGCCATTCCAGAATAGGAAGTATATAAAGTGTAATATTAGACTTCTCTCATCTTAAAACTCCACCAGCCACCCACTTTCATGGACATTTTTGAATGGCTAACTTTTCTGGTCAGATACTCCAGCCTCCAAAAAGATACTCAAGAACCCACCATCAACCTCTCGGCCTCTCAGCACAAAATCAAGTAGGATGAAGTGAACTCCACTTCATTTTGCAGAATGATTCAGCCTCTCCTACATCATATCAAAATAGTACAAAATAGTCACAAAGTATTTTTCATTACCAAAAGTAAAACAATCTCCCATAGTAAACTTCTGCCTACCCCCAAACAACTCAAATGAAAGACAACTTTTTTCTTCTTGCTGCAGGAGTACAAACCATGAAATGGCAATTCTCACAGCAGCACACTCTACAGGAGTCTGCAGCCAGAGCAAGAAGACAGGACTCTGGGGGTCACCCAGTACTCACTGCAGAGATTTTACCTCAGGGAATCTGCCGCTTTAGGAAGAGCCATAGTGAAGGAACAGGGACAGTGACAGGGCCCTATGGAGGGACAGCCTCATGGTCATTGGGCAGTAATAGAGATTCAGCCCCTGGGGGAGCACAGTCAACACCAGAGCCTGACGTCAATCCCTCCCCCAGTGGGGTCACAGACTCTTCCCAAGAAGAATTATTAAGGGGCACAGAGAGCCCCCTGGGCCCATCCACCGTGGAGCAGACGGTCAGAGACACATCTCCTGACTCAAGCATGAAGTATGGAGAGTCCCAGTAAAGGAAAGCAAAGAGAAGGAGAAAATGTGGGACCCATCAGTCATATTATAGAAAGAGATATCCCCAAAATCACAGTCCAAGAAAACTCCCACCAAGTGGGGAAACCATCTGAGACTTACCAAAGATATAGTAATACATGCATAAAATTCATCTAACCACCATTTCAACATCCAGAACCCATTTTCTGGGGACTCTGTGATGCTGTTTGTCCTATTCACATCTTTCCTAGAGACCCCAAAGACCATATGCTTCTCTCTTCATTCCTGACCTCCACCTCCCAGTAACATCGCCCTGACTCAATGCCTTCATGAACTAACACACTGCAGGTTTCATTGTTCCAGAATGCACAGCTGTCCTTAAAGGTCAGATTCATCTTTTCCTGAGAGATAGCCAGGAGGCATCAAAGAAATTTTGTCCACTTGGGAGGCAATAAATAGATTTCCAGGCAAGTGGAGGGAGAAGTTCAAAGAAGGAAGCACATACATACAGTGATAAGGTCAAACACTAGTGACTTCTCTTCCCAGTGTATGTGAGAGATAAGAGCAAAAATTCCTATAGATTTTGAAGAGCCAGATATATTAGATCTAGTCATCTGCTTCTCCCAAGGAGAGCCCAAAGAGATAACAAGCTTCCAGGAGTAATTGTGCTGAGGTAGGCAGAATAAGACAAATACAAAACCAAACCCACTGTCATCAATCCGATTGCAACTCATAGCGACCATATAGGACAGAGTAAAACTGCCCCCATAGGGTTTCCAAGGCTGTAGTCTTTATGGAAGCAAACTGCCACATCTATCTCCTTCAGTGCAGCTAGTGGATTCAAACCACCGACTTTTCAGTTAGCAGCCAAGCACTTAACCAGTTCGCCACCAGGGCTTGTAGACAGAATAATGACCCCCAAAGATGTCTATGTTCTTATCCCCAGAACCTGTGAATATGTTACATTCCATGGCAAAGTGACTTTGCAGATGTGATTAAGACTAAGGATTACGAGGTAGGGAGATTATCCTGAATTACTGGGATGGGACAATCTAATAACATGCATCCTTAAAAGCAGAGAGTGTTGGCTTATTTGGTCAGAAAAAGAGAAATGATCATGAAAGCAGGGTAAGAGATGCCATGTTGCTAGCTTTGAAAACGGAGGAAGAACACAAGCCAAAGAACACAGGTGGCCTCTAGAAACTACAAAATGCCAAGAACCTTCAGAAAGGAATGCAGCCCGGCAGGTACCTGGATTTGGCCCACTGAGACCCAATTCAGACTTCTGACCTACAGAGTTCTAAGATAATAAAATCATGTTGTTTTTAGGCACTAAGTTTGTGGCAATTTGTTAAGCAGCAAATAGAAAACTAATATACCCACATCCAACTTGGAAGAAGGCACTAGTAGGGGAAGGTATCTGGAGAGAGCATGAGGTTCTGCATTACCTGCACATGGAAAGCCATGGACTCAGAAAATCTCACTCGCTATGCGATAAAGTGGAGGGACAGAGAGGTGTCCAGAAAGCCAGTATACCAGTGAAGGACTGGGTCAGGAGAAGGAAGCCATATGGTACATTATTCTTTCAAATTGAGTGATTGAGACCATGGACTCTGCTCGGGGGAGGGGGATTAACAAACAATATCCCCAAACGAAAGATGGTACCTGTGTCTCCTCACCAACACAAGGGTCTTAAGGATCAGATCAGACCAGCCTCCCCAGTGTGAAGACCTAAAATAATGAAGAAGAGAGCACAGGGACTTATCTTGCCCAGTTCTCCAAGGCCCCGTAATCTCCTCCAACCTCTTATTTCTCTTTGGAAAGAAAAAAGGCAGATCGTTGAGTAAAGCAAAGCCTATATACATCACAAGACTCTGAGATGTCTTCAGTAGGAGAGCATTTTCCCCCAACAGGGTGAGGACTCGGGCACAGAACAGTTGATTTATAGAAATCAGTGAACTATACTTTTCTTCCATAAGGGAGGTGTAAAATTGTGAAGACTTACACATATTCATTCAGAGAAATTGACATTTGGTTGATTGCTTTGATGGAAACAAGATCACATAAAATGGTTGGGCTGACCCACATGATCCCTTTGAGAAGAGTGAGCTTTGGTTTTACTTGTTTCTCATGAAGACATTAGTTTATATCCAACTCTAATTTTCTGTTACATAACTGCTGGAGATTACCAAGGAGGAAAGAGAAGAAGAGGAGGAGGAGGAGGAGAAGATGCAACTGGAAAGTAATTTTAACACCCAACATTGTGTTAAATACTGTGCATTGTATATTAACACAGTATTCACTTCATTTTCACAGCAAATCTTTAAGTTACAAATTATCATCCCAGTTTTATAAGTAAGAAGTTGTTGTTGTTGTTAGATGCCATTGAGTGGATTCCAACTCATAGAGACCCTACAGAACGGAATACTGCCTGGTCCCGTACCATCCTCACAATCGTTGCTATCTTGGAGCCCATTGTTGCTGCCACTGTGTCAATCCATCTCGTTGAGGGTCTTCCTCTTTTTCTCTGATCCTCTACTTTACTGAGCATGATGTCCTTCTCCAGAGACTAGTCCCTTTTGATAACATGTCCAAAGTATGTGAGACAAAGTCTCACCATCCTCACTTCTAAGGAGCATCCTGGCTGTACTTCTTCCAAGACAGATGTCTTTGTTCTTCTGGCAGTCCATGGTCATCTTAGGCTAGGGTTCTCTAGAGAAGCAAAACCAGTGAAGCATATATTATATATATGTAGAGAGAGAGAAGTTTATCTCAAGGAAATGGCTCATGCAGTTGTAGACTCTGGAAAGTCTCAAGTCTGTGGGTTGGGTGTCAGACTGAAGGCTTCTCTTGAGCTTCAGGGACTGACGAACACAAGTCTGGCAGGTCAGACAGCAGGTTGCTAGCTCACAAGCTTCAGAGGCTGAGGAATCCAAGATCAGCAAATAATTGCAGGCTGCTGGCTCACAGTCTACAGAGTTTGATGAAACCCAAGATTAGCAGGCAATACAGCAGGCTGCTGGCCCAAATTCTAAGAACCGAACGTCAGATGATGACGAGCCAGATGCAGGTTACACAGTGAGCAAAAGCCAGCGAGCTTTGCCAGAATGTCCATATATGTTGGATGCAGGCCACACACCTCTAGGAAACCCCTTACAACTGATTGACTGATCACATCAGATCTCATCATGGAGATAATTACATTATATCACAAAATGGAGTATAACTAAATCATTACATAACTGCCAAATTACAGCTCAAGAAAAACGACAAGTCACTTACAGTCGAGAAACAATAAGACTAAACTCTGATTACTCGGCAGAAACTATGCAGGCAGAAGGCAATGGATAACATATCTAAAACCCAAAAGAAAAAATTGCCAAACAATAATAATATATCCTGCAAAACTCCCTCTCAAATACAATGGCAAAATTAGGACATTTCCAGAAAAAACAGAAATTAAGGAAATTTGCTAAAAAACAAACAAATTTACAAGAAACATGAAAGGGAATCCTTCAGTTAGAGAACCAACAACATCAGACAACAACTGGAGTCTAGGACACAAGATAGCAACAGCCAGATACCAACCTAGCTAAAGAACTCTCAAAAATAAAACAAAACTAAAAGACTTACAACAAGAAAAAAGAAATGTCAATCTGTAAATGATGACAATGTCAAAACATTGAAAGGGGGAATAAATCTTGCAAGTACAGAATTTTCAAATGGAGAGGAAGTCAAGGCAATAGCAAGTAACAAAAGACTGGTTCAAATTAGGGAAGATAAAAGTAACTTTCAAGGTATCCACAAAGAAAGTTAACAAGCCTACTCACCAGAATAAAAAAGAAGAAAAACAAAGTTTCAGTAAACACAAAATCTGCAACAATAAAAGAAAAGAAAAGAAAATCCACCAAAAAAAAAAAAAAAAAGAACTTAGAACAGGAGAGTAAGAGGAACAAAGAAAACATCAACACCACAAAAAAAGCACAATGTGACAGCAGTAAATTCATACCAATCAATAATCACACTGAATGTAAATGGTTTAAATACACTTGTAAGGAGACAGACTGTGGCAGATGGATTAAAAAACCATGATCCATCAATATACTGTCTACAAGAGACACATCTTAGACATAAAGACATACATTCATTAAAAATCAAAGGATGGAAAAAATATATCAAACAAACAGTAACCTAAAAAGGCAGGAGTGGCAATATTAATTTCACATAAAATAGACTTTAAGGCAAAATCAACAAGGAAGGACATTATAAAACGATTAAAGGGACAATCCATCAAGATGACATAATCTTAATAGATATCAACACACCCAACAACAGGCTCCAAAATGCATAAAACAAACTCTAACGGCACTGAAAAGAGAAATAGATAGTTCCACGATAATAGTAGGAGACTTCAACACACCACTCTTGGTAAAGGATAGAACATCTAGAAAGAAACTCAACAAAGATACTGAAGATCTAAAGGCCAAAATCAATCAACTTGACCTCATAGACATATACACACCACTCCACCCAACAGCAACAAAGAATACTCTTTTTTCCCATTGACATGGAACGTTCTCCATAATAGACCATGTTTAAGGCTACTAGGTAACCGTCAATAAAATCAGAAACACTGAAATAAGGCAAAGCATTCTCTCTGATCACAAAGCAATACAAGTCGAAATCAATAACAGGAAGAGCAAGGAAAAAAAATCAAATCCATGGAAACTGAATAACACCGCGCTTAAAAACAACTGGGTATATGAAGAAATCAAAGAGACAATTTTAAAAATCCCTAGAATCAAAGGAGAATGAAAACACATCTTACCAAAACCTTTGGACAAAGCAAAGGCAGTGCTCATAATTCAATTTATAAGAATAAACACACACATCCAAGAACAAGAATGGGCCAAAATCAAAACGTTAGCCCTACAACTTGAACAAATAGAGAAAGAATAGGGAAAAAAAAAAGTCCACAGCCAGCAGAAGAAAGAAAATAATAAAGATTAGAGCAGAAATAAATGAAATACAGAACAAAAACAATAGAAAGACTCAACAAGACCAGAGGTCAGTTCTTTGAAAAGATCAACAAAATCAACAAACCACTGGTCAAATTGACAAAAGAAAAACAGGAGAAAAAGCAAATAACACAATAAGAAATTAGATGGAGTACATTAGAACAGACCCAGCGGAAATAAAAAGGATCATAACAGAATACTATGAAAAATTATAGTCCAACAAATTTGAGAATCTAGAGAAAATTGATGAATTTCTTGAAACACACTACCTATCTAAACTAACACAAACTGAGTTAGAAAATCTAAACAGACCCATAACAACAGAAGAGATTGAAGAGGTAATTTAAAAAAAAAAAAATCCCAGCAAAATAAAACCCCTGGCCCAGACAGCTTCACTGCAAAATTCTACCAAATATTCAGAGAAAAGCTCACACTAGTACTACACAAACTATTTCGGAGCATACATAAGAAAGGAATACTTCCAAATTTGTTCTATGAAGCCAGAATAATCCTGATACCAAAGCCAGGCAAAGACACTACAAAAAAAGAAAATTACAGACCTATATCTTTTATGCATATAGATGCAAAAATTCTTAACAAAATTCTACCCAATAGAATTAAGCATCACATCAAAAAAAAAAAAAAATACACATGACCAAGTGGGATTCATACTGGGTATGCAAGGATGGTTCAACATTAGAAATCAATCAGCTTAATCCACCACATAAATAAAACAAAAGAAAAAAGTCACATCATCATCTCAATCAATGCAGAAAAGGCATTTGATAAAGTCCAACATCCAGTCCTGATAAAAACTCTCAATAAAATAGGAATAGAAATGAAATTATTCAACATAACAAAGGGCATCTATACAAAACCGATAGCCAATATCATTCTCAATGGAGAGAGGCTGAAAGCATCCCTCCTGAGAATGGGAACAAGACAAGGAGATGCCCTTTATCACCATTCCTATTTAACATTGTGCTGGAAGTCCTAGCTAAAGCAATGAGGCAAGAAAAAGAAATAAACAGCATACAAATTCATCAGGAAGAAGTAAAACTATCCCTATTCACAGATGATATGCTCTTATACATACAGAACCCCAAAGATTCCACAAGAAAATTACTGGAAATAATAGATTCAGTGGAGTAGCAGGATACAAGATCAACATACAAAAATTAGTTGGAACTTTGAAAGGAAATCAAGAAAACAATACCATGTGTAATAGCCCCTAAACAAAAACAAAAATATACTTAGGAATAAATATAACCTGGGACATAAAAGAACTATACAAACAAAGCTGCAAAACACTGCTTCAAGAAACCAAAAGAGACCTAGATAAATGGAAAAACCTGCCATGCTCAAGAAGAGGAAGACTCAACACTGTGAAAATGTCAATTCTACCCAAAGCGATCTACAGATATAATGCAATCCTGATCCAAATACCAACAGAATTCTTTAATGAGTTGTAAAACTAACCACCAACTTTATATGGAAAGGAAAGTGGCCCTGGATAACTAAATCCTCTTTGGAAAAGAAGAACAAAGTAGGAGGCCTCACACTACCTGACCCCAGATCTCAGAACTTACTGTGCAGCCATGGTACTCAAAACAGCCTGGTACTGGTACAACGACAGACACATTGACCAATGGAACAGAATTGAGAACCCAGATGTAAATCCATCCACCTATGGTCAGTTGATCTTTGACAAAGGACCAAAGTCCACTAAAAGGGAAAAGATAGTCTCTTCAACAAATGTTGCTGGCAAAACTGGATGTCCATCTATAAAAAAATGAAACAGGACTCATATCTCACACCATACACAAAGAATAATTCAAAATAGATCAAAGACCCAAATATAAAATCTAAAACTGCAAAGATCATGGAAGACAAAAAAGGGAAAATACTGGAGACCCTAATACATGGCATAAATAGGATATAAACCATAACTAACAATGCACAAACACAGGAAGATAAACTAGATAACTGGGATCTCCTAAAAATTAAGCATGCACATCAAACAAACCCATTGCAATTGAGTCAATTCAGACTCAAAGTGACCCTATAGGACAGAGTAGAATTGCCCTGTAAGGTTTCCGAGGAGCAGCTGATAGATTTGAAATGTCAACTTTTTCGTTAGCAGCCATAGCTAGCCATAGCTGTTAACCACTGCACCGCCAGAGCTCCTGCTCATCAAGAGAGTAAAAAGAGAAACTATAGACTGGGAAAAAAAATTTGGCTACAACATATCCGGCAAAGGCCTAATCTCTAAAATCTACAAGATACCGCAACACCTAAACAATAAAAAGACAAATAATCCAATTAAAAAATGGGCAAAGCCTATGAACAGATACTTCATCAGGGTGGCTAACAGACACATGAGAAATGCTGCCAATCACTAGGCATTAAAGAAAAGCAAATCAAAACTACATTGAGATACCATCTCACCCCGACATTACTGGCACTAATTTAAAAAAAAAAATCAGAAAATAACAAATGTTGGTGTCATGGGTTGAATTGTGTCCCCCAAAAAATGTGTGTAGCACCTTGGCTAGGTCATAATTCCCAGTACTGTATGATTGTGTTATCTGAGGTGATTTCCTTATGTGTTGTAAAGGCTACCACTATGATGAGATTATATGTGATCTCCTCATGTGTTATAAATTCTATCACTGTGATGAGGTTATACTGATGAGGTTGACAAGATTAGTGTCTTAATGCAATCTCTTTTCAGATATAAAAGAGAGAAGTGAGCAGAGACACATGGGAACCTCATACCACCAAGAAAGCAGTGCTGGGAGCAGAACACGTCCTTTGGACCTGAGGTTCCTGTGCAGAGAAGCTCCCAGACCAAAGGAAGACTGATGGCATGGACTTTCCTCCAGAGCTGATGGAGAAAGTGTTCCCCTGGAGCTGATGCCCTGAATTTGGACTTATAGCCTACTGGACTGAGAAAGAATAAACTTCTCTTGGTAAAGCCATCCACTTGTGGCAATTCTGTTAGAGCAGCACTAGATGACTGAGACAGTTGCAGAGGATGCAGGAATATTGGAACTCTTATGCACTGCAGGTGGGAATATAAGATGATAGAACCACTATGAAGACGATATGGCATCTCCTTAAAAAGGCAGAAATACCATATGATCCAGCAATCCCACTCTTAGGAATACATCCTAAAGATCACACAAATAGACATATACACACCTATGTTCACTGCAGCATTATTCACAATAGCAAAAAGATGGAAGCAACCTAAGTGCCCATCAACAGATGAATGGATAAACAAATTATAAAAATGCATACCAACAATGGAATACTATGCAACAATAAAGAACAATGATGAAACCTCAAAATATCTCACAACAGGGATGAAATCTGGAGGGCATAATGCTGAGTGAAATAAGTCAATCACAAAAGGACAAATGCTGTATGAGACCACTATTATAAAAACTCAAGAAAATGTTTACATACAGAAAGGAACAATTTTTCAAGGCTACGAGGAAGGAGAAGATTGGAGAGTGGAAATCACTAACTAGATAGACAAGTGTTAACTTTGGTGAAGGGAAAAACAGTACACAATATAGAAGAAGTCAGCACAACCTGACCAAGCCAAATCAGAGACACTTCGTAGACACATCTGTGATGGTTAAGATAGTGTGTCAACTTGGCTGAACCATGATACTCAGTGTTTTGGCAGTCATATAATGTTACGACCGTTTCCCTGTTGAGATCTGATATGTGATCACCCCCATGATGGGATCTGCTGTGAGTAACCAATCAACGAAAGGGAGTTTCCTTAGGCGTGTGGCCTGCATCGAATATAAGCAGACTTTCTGGCAAGGCTCAGGGGATTTTTGCTCATGCCAGATCCTTCAGCTTGCTCCTGTTCATCTGACCTCTGGTTCCTGGGACTTGAGCAAGCAGCTTACCTGCAGTCTTCCTTGCTGGTCTTGGAATTCATCGATCTTCACAGCCTGTGAGCAAGAACCCTGCTCTCTGACCTTCCAGTCTTGGGTTCTCCAGCCCCTGCGACTGCATGAGTCAGAACAAGCCTCTATCCTTACCCACGGATTTGGCATCTCCCAGCCTCTACAACCATGTGAGCCATTTCCTCTCTATATATATCTATACATACATACATATATACATATACATTTTACTAGGTTTGCTTCTCTAGAGAACCTAGCCTAAGACAGCATCCAAACACCCTGAGAAACTAAGTTACTGTGGCTGAAGCCTGGGGACCATGGTGGTAGAGGTCATCTAAGTCAAGTGGCATAACATAGTTCATAAAGAAAGTGTTCTATGTCCAACTTTGGTAAGTATTGTCTGGGGTCTTAAAAGCTTGCCAGCAGCCATCTAAAATACCTCTACTGTTCCCATCCATTCGGAGCAAGGAGAATGAAGAAAACCAAAGACACAATGGAAATATTAGTCCAAAAGACTAATGGACCACAAGTACCACAGCCTCCACCAGCCTGAGACCAGAACAACTACATGGTGCCCGGCTCCATTAGCTGCTCTGACAGGAATCACAATAGAGGGTCCAGTACAGAGAGGGAGAAAAATGTAGAACAAAATTCAAATTCACAAAGAAAAGACCAGACTTAATGGTCTGAAAGAGACCAGAGGGAACGCCAAGACTATGGCCTCCAGACACCCCTATAACTCAGAACTAAAGCCACTCCTGAAGTTCACCCTTCAGCCAAAGATTAGACAGATCTATAAAACAAACAATAACACACATGAAGAATGTGCGTCTTAGCTCGTTCATGTATATGAAACCAAGTGGGCAACACCTGTCCCAAAGCAATGAAGAGAAGGCAGGAAAGCACAGGAAAAAGGCACAGAGGAAACAGGGAACCTGAGGTATGAAAAGGGAATTGTGGACACACCGGGAGGGTTACAACCAATGTCACGAAAGAATTTGTGTATAAATTGTTGAATGAGAAGCTAATTTACACTGTAAACTTGCAACTAAAGCACAATAAAAAATGTATCACAAAAAAATAATAATAAATGTAATCCATACTGAAATCTCCAAAAAGTTTCAAAAAGAATTATTACCTTTCATGGTCACAAGTGACCTGCAAACCCTCTATATTCTCCCCGGAATCCATCCACCAAGGCTGTGACCTTCAGTGTGTATTCCTCACTCTGGTCCATCCAAAACCTCTACCAGGCATTTATTGCACAATCTCCTTTACTTCTCATCTCTTCCCCTCTTCCCCACTGTCATGGATTCAATTCTGTCCCCAAAAAATATCTGTCAACTTGGCTGGGTCATGATTCCCAGTATTGTATAATTGTATACCATTTTGTAATCTGACGTGATTTCCTTATGGGTTGTAAATTCAATCACTATGATCTAATAAGATGGATTAGTGGCAGTTATACCAATGAGGTATGCAAGATTGGATAGTGGCTTAAGCCAATGTCTTTTGAGATATAAAAGAGAGTAGCGAGTAGAGACACATGGGAACCTCATACCACCAAGAAACCAGTGCGAGGAGCAGAGCGAGTCTGTTGGACCTGAGGTTCCTGCGCAGAGAAGCTCCCAGACCAAGGGAAGACTGATGACATGGACCTTCCTCCAGAGTCGATGGAGAAAGCATTCCCCTGGAGCCAAAACCCTGAATTTGGACTTGTAGCCTACTGGATTGTGAAAGAATAAACTTCTCTTTGTTAAAGCCATTCACTTGCGGTATTTCTGTTATAGCAACACTAGATGACTAAGACACACACCTAGACTTTTCTTCCATGATTGGCTCCCCACCTTTTCTCTTGTAAACAATTTTAAATTCTCCAGGTTCCACATTTTCAAAGCTGCATGCATTGCTCCTAATAAACCCAACCCAGGGCCCTGAGCTTGTCAAACAAACACAAAATTCTCCTAAAGGGGGAGATAGCTGTTGTGACAAACTATGAGTTACATTTTGTTCTTGTTACACAGAATTTTGCATATATTTTCTGGTGGTTCTTAAACCCTATCCCAGGAATCCAACTATGAACATCCTTGGCTGTGGACTCCAGATTCAGGACCATTGCTCTAAAGCAATATGGTAGGGATCCAGAGCCAAGGACTCCCTGAAGAAGGACTACTTCCTCGGCAGGCCAGTGTGGTTTCTGAAATATCCCTGTGATTCCTAATCTACACAGTCATTATCCTGTGTCCATTTCTCCTGGCAACTGAACTCTCCATTGTCACTGACAATACCAATGAGAAGTATCAGCTGAACGTCATGTTTTTAGGGGGTGTTGTTAGCCCTAACAGCGACCTTCAGGAAGGGCCCAGACAGGAGGCAGAACTGTGGACCACAGAAGGAGCCCCTACACTTAGGATGGAGGCTACAAAAGTAACAAGAAGAACGGGGATACCTATCCCATCCTGGTGTATGGTCCACTGACATAGAAGGGGCAGGGACAAGGCTGAAGGCCGGGGGCCTGCCTGATGTAACACCACAGGAAACTCCAGTCACTTACCTGCATACACCTGGGCCTTCCTCCAGGCTAAAAGGGAACACACATTGGTGAGAACTCAGCCAGATCACGTCTGCTCATCTTGAATTAAGAGGCCTTCCTCCTTCTCTGTCCCAAAGGAGTGTGATCGTTAAGGTTGTGTGTCAACTTTGCTTGACCATGATTCTCAGTACTTTGGCAGTTATGAGGTAGTTTGTCAGTCGTGTGATTATGTAAATACCTCCATGATGTTATCTGATAGAAAGTGAACAATTCCATGATGGCATCTGCTATAAGAAGTCAATCAGTTGAAACAGAATTTCCTCCGGGGTGTGGCCTGCATCCAATATAGGTGGACTTTCTGGCCAGGCTCGCGGGCTTTTGCTCGCTCTGGATCCTGCAACTGGCCCCTGTTCATCTGACCTCCAGTTCTTGGAACTTGAGCTAGAAACTTGCCTGCCAACCTGGGGATTCTTCAGCCTCCGTGGTCTGGATCCTGGGTTCACCAGCCCCTGCAGCTATGTGAGTCAGGAGAAGCCTGCATCCTAAGCCACGGTTTTGAGACTTTCCAGCCTCTACAACCTCGTGAGCCCTTTCTTTGGTATATGTACATATATATGGAGGCCTAGTGGTATAGTGGCTAAGAGCTCGGCTCCTAACCAAAAGTTGGCAGCTCAAATCTACCAACCACTCCTTGGAAACCCTATGGGACAGATCTACTCTGTCCTATTGGGTTGCTATGAGTCAGAATCAACTTGATGGCAATGGGTTGTTTTGTTTTTTCATATACGTATATGTATATGTAGAGAGAGAGACATGATTCACTCATTTTGCTTCTCTAGAGAACCCAACCTAAGACATTAAGTACCAAGAGGGATTCTAGAGAAATAAAATTGTAATGCTGAGTTACTGACACTTATTCCAGGAGACCCAAAGCATCACTGTGGCCCACAAGTCAGAGTGGGGGCATATGAAGGTCAGGTTATTAATGGAGTCTTAGCTCATGCCTGTCTCACAGTAGGTCTAACTTGTCCCTGAAACCATCCTGTAGTGATTTCCCCAGTTCCAGAAGGCATCATTGGAATAGATATACTCAGCAACTGGCAGAACACCCACATTAGATCCCTGACAGGTGGAGTAAGGGCTGTTATGGGAGGAAAAGCCAAGTGGAAGCCATTAGAACTGCCCCTACCTAGGAAAATAATAAAACAAAAGCAATACTGCATTCCTGGAGGGATTTCAGAGATTATTGCCACCATCAAGGACTTGAAGAGTGTAGGGGTGCCCACCACATCCTCATTCAACTCACCTATTTGGCCTCTGCAAAAAACAGATGTATCTTAGAGAATGACAGTGGATTATCAAAAACTTAACCAGGTGGTGACTTTAATTGCAGCTGCTGTCCAGATGTGGTTTCATTGCTTGAGCAAATTAATAAATCTCCTGGTACCTGGTATGCAGCTATTGATGGGACTAAAGCCATTTTTTCCATAGTTGTTTCAAAGGACCACCAGAAGCAGTTTGCCTTCCGCTGGCAAGGGTAGCAATACACCTTCAGTGTCCTACCTCAGAGGTATATGATCTCTCCAGCCCTATGACATAATTTAGTCTGCAGGGATCTTGATCGCCTTTCCCTTCCACAAGATATCACACTAGTCCATTACACTGATGACATTATCCTGATGGGACCTAGTAAGGAAAAAGTTTCAATGCCTCTGGACTTATTGCTAAAATATTTGCATGCAGAGGGTGGGAAATTAATCCAAAAACACTCAGGGGCCTCCCATCACAGTGACATTTCTAGTAGTCCATTGGTGTGGTGCATGTCAAGATATTTCTTCTAAAGAGAAGGATAAGTTATTGCTACAGGCTCCTACCACAACTAAAAAGGAGGCACAATGCTTAGTGGGCCTCTTCAGATTTTGGAGGCAACATATCCCTCATTTGGTTGTGCTATTATGGCCTTTTTATCAAGTGACTAGAAAAGCTCCTAGGTTTGAGTGGGGCCCAGACCAAGAGAAGGCTCTGCAATAGGTTCAACCTGCCATGCAAGTGACTCTGCCACTTGGGCCATACAATCTGGCTGCTTCAATGGTGCTTGAAGTGCCAGTGACAGAGATGTTGTGTAGAGTCTTTGGCAGGCCCATATTGATGAATCATAGCACAGACCCTTAGAATTTTGGAGCAAAGCCCTACCATCCTCTACAGATAACTACTCTCCTTTTGAGAAACAGCTTTTGGCTTTTTAATGGGCCTCAGTAGAGGCTGAATGCTTCACAATGGGCCACCAAGTCACCAAGCGGCCTGAGCTGCCCATCATCAATTGGGTGTTGTATGACCCACAGAGCCATGATTTTGGACATGCACAGCAGCACTCCATCATTAAATGGAAGTGGTACATACAAGATCGGGCCTGAGCAGGACCTGAAGACACAAGTAATTTGCATGAGGAAATGGCCCAAATGCCCATAATCTCCACTCCTGTCAAATTACCTTCAATCTCCCAGTCTGCACCTATGGCCTCATGGGGAGTTCCTTATGATCAGTTGGCTGAGGAAGAAAAAACTCATGCCTGGTTTACAGGTGGTTTTGTGTGATACATAGGCACCACTCAAAAGTGGACAGCGGTAGCACTACAGCCCTTTTCTGGGACCTCCCTGAAGGACAGTGGAGAAGGGAAATCCTCCCAACTGGCAGAACTTCAAGCAGTGCATCTGGTTGTTCACTTTGCTTGGAAGGAGAAATGGCTAGGTTTGTGATTGTACACTGATTCATGGGCTGTGGCCAATGGTTTGGCTGGATGGTCAGGGACTTGGAAGGAACATGATCGGAAAATTGGAGACAAGGAGGTATGGGGAAGAGGTTTGTGGATAGACCTCTCTGAATGGGCCAAGAAGTGAAAATATTTGTGTCTTATGTGAATTCTCACCAAAGGGTGACCTCAGCAGAGGACTTTAACAATCAAGCAGATAGTGGAAACCAGTCATCCTCTTTCCCAGGCCACTCCCAACATTGCCCAGTGGGCTCATGAACAATGTGGCCATGGTGGCAGGAATGGAGGTTATGCATGGACTCATCAACATGGACTTGCACTCACCAAGGCTGACTTGGCTACAGCCACTGCTGAGTGCCCAATCTGCCAGCAGCAGAGACCAACACTGAGTCTTCAGTATGGCACCATTCCTCGAGGTGATCAGCCAGGCACCTGGGGACAGGTTGATTACATTGGACCACTTCTATCATGGAAAGGGCAGCATTTTGTTCTTACTGGAATATACAGTTACTCTGAGTATGGATTTGCCTTCCCTGCACACAATGCTTCTGCCAAAACTACCATCCGTGGACTTACAGAATGTCTTGTCCACTGTCATAGTATCCCGCACAGCATCGCCTCAGATCAAGGGATTCACTCCACAGAAAACGAAGTACAGCAATGGGCTCATGCTCATGGAATTCACTGGTCTTACCATGTCTCCCACTCTCCTGAAGCAGCTGGCTTGATAGAACAATGGAATGGCCTTCTAAAGACACAATTACAGTGCCGGCTAGGTGGCCTTGCAGGGTTGGGGTAATGTTCTCCAGGAGGCTATATATGCTCTAAACCAGCCTCAAATATATGGTGCTCTTTCTCCTATAGCCAGGATCCATGGGTCCAGGAATCAAGGGATGGAAATGGGAGTGGCATCCCTTACTATTACCCTTAGTGATTCGCTCAAAGAATTTTTGCTTCCTGTCGCCACAAGCTTATGCTTTATGGGTCTAGAGGTCTTACTTCCAAAGGGAGGAAAACTCCCACCTGGAGACACATCACTGATTCCATTGAACTGGAAGTTAAGAATGCCACCTGGCCATGCTGACCTCCTTATACCTCTGGATCAACAGGCAAAGATGAGAGTTACCATATTGGCTGGTGTGACTGATCCTGATTACCAAGAGAAAACCAGATTGATATTACATAATGAAGGTAAAAAAGAGTATGTCTGGAAAGCAGGAGATCCCTTGGGTCGTCTCTTAGTACTACCATGCCCTGTGATTAAACTCAATGGAAAACTACAGTAACCCAATTCCGACATGACTGTTAATGGTGCAGACTCTGCAGGAATGAAGGTTTGGGTCCTGCCACCAGGCAAAGAACCACGATCAGCTGAGGTGCTTGCTGAGGGCAAACGGAATAAGAAATAGGTGGTAAAAGAAGGTAGTTCTAAATACCAGTTATGACCACGTGACCATTTGCAGAAATGAAGACTGTAATTGTTATGAGTATTTCTTGCTTGTATGTGTGTATCTAGTATTTTTGTTTTCTTCCATTATAAAATAAAAGATGTAACCAAAGCTAGTGCGTTTTTGTTGTACCAGGTTAGGTGCAAGTATGACTTTATGTTTGTCTTTATTCAGAGATTTAGTATGATTTAAGGGGATGTATACAGGTGCCAAGTTGACAAGGGTTGGACTGTGATCATAAAGGCTGTGTGTCAAGTTGGCTGAGGCATGATTCTCAGCAGCTGGGCAGTTTTGATTTAGTTTGACAGTCGTATAATGATGTAATTAACTTCATGATGACATCTGATATAACGTGATCACCTACATGATGGGATCTGCTTTGAGTAACCAATCATTTGAAAGGAAGTTTCCTTGGAGGTGTGGCCTGCATGCAATATAGGTGGACTTTTGCTCGCTCTGGATCCTGCAGTGGCTCCAGTTCATCTGACCTCCAGTTCCTGGGACTTGAGCTAGCAGATTGCCTGTGGATCTAAGGATTTGTCAGCCTCCATGGTCTGCATCTTGGGTTTGCAAACCCTTGCAGCTGCATGAGTGGGGACAAGTCTGCAGCCTGACCCACCGACTTGGACTTTCCAGACTCTACAACCTCATGAGGCATTTCCTTAATATAAATCTCTCTCTCTTTCTCTCTCTCTCTCTCTGTATATATATATATATATATGTAGGTATAAATACGTATATATACATTTTATATATATATATTTTATATATATATATATATATATATAGACAGTTCACTGGTTTTTCTATGTAGAGAACCCATTCTAAGACAAGGGGTAACTATCCAGAGGGAGACAGAGGCCAGAGGGAGATGAGCTCCTGCAATGTGCAGAGCTGGCCAGGGGTGGTGGGAATTTCCCGTGACCACAGGGCAGACAAGTTCCACACCGTGCTGCTGCTGCTCGGTCACTGTGCACGCTTGAGCTGTGAATATCGCTTAGCTGTTCTGTGTCCCAACAACCTCCAGAAGGTCTGGTCTACCAGCATTCAGTGTTGCTACTAAGAATCAAAAAATATATGTCTGAAAATATATATATACAAATAAAAATCATAAATTATTCCATAATTGTAAGAAAGATTTATTATATCCAGTCTTTTTTTTTTTTTTTTAGCCAAATATATAGCTACGAAATAACCAGTAAGCAGAAAGGAGAAATGAAGGAAAAACAGGGCTATGACACCATCTTCAGGGTAAAAGTGGCCATTCATTCTCAGATAAACTATTTCTGGAGATAATAACACCTCTCTTCTAGGGAGCCCTCAGTTGATTTCATCTCATCTCCCTGCACACTCAGCGCAGTCCTCTCCGCATCACCTTTTTCTATTCTGGAACAAATATTCATTAAAAAAATACGTCAATTAAACCACTTTTACATGTATATTTCAATAGCATTGATAACATTCTTCATGTTGTGCAACCATTATCACTCTCTTTTTCTAAATTATTTCACCACCATTAACATAAACTCAGTGCCCTCTGAACAGTAACTCCTCCTTTCTCCTCCCTCCCACCCCTGATAACCACTAATAATCATTGGTTTCCATATACTTGCCTATTTCATATAAGTGAGATCAAGTATTTGTCTTTTAGTGATTGAATTATTTCATTAGCATGTTTTCAGGGTTCATCCATCTTGTGGCATGCATTAAGACTTCATTTCTCTTTATGGATAAGTAATATTCCATTGTAAGAATATACCACCTTTTGTTTATCAACTTTTCTGTTGATGGACATTTCTGTTGTTTCCACATTTTGGCTATTGTGAATAGTGCTACAATGAGCATTGCCGTACAGGCTTCTGTTTGTGTTCCTGCTTTTGAATCTTTTGGGTATATACCTAGCACTGAGATTGCTGGGTCATATGGTAGTTTTATTTGTAGTTTTTTGAAGAACTGCCATACTGTTTTCGAAAGTGGCTGTACCATTTTGCATTCCCACCAGTAATAGATGAGGGTTCTCATCACTTTTTGAGCAACACCTGCAGGAGCTAGAGAGCACTGACATTCCCAGGAAGAAGGTATTTGGGGCTTAAACTAAATGACCCATTTATTTATACAGCTCCTTTCATGAAATCTCTTTTGGCTTCCAGGTGCAGACTGTAACATGTATGCACTGAAAGCTAGAAAACCTACAACATGGTGAACAGGTCAGGCCTGGAATGAGAAGATCCAGTGTCTTAGTCATCTAGTGCTGCTATAACAGAAGTAACACAAGTGAATGGCTTTAACAAAGAGACATTTATTCTCTCACAGTCTAGTAGGCTAGAAGTCCAAATTCAGGATGCCAGCTCCAGGGGAAGGCTTTCTCTCTGTGTCAGCTCTAGGGGAAGGTCCTTGTCAGCAATCTTCCCCCGGTCTAAGAGCTTCTCAGGCACAGGGACCCCAGGTCCAAAGGGCATGCTGTTCTCCTGGCTCTTATTGCTTAGTGCTATGAGGTCCCCATGTCTTTCCACTTGCTTCTCTCTTTTATATCTCAAAAGAGATTGGCTCAAGACGAAATACAATCCCGTAGATTGAGTCCGGCCTCATTGACATAACTGTTGCTAATCCCAACTCATCAACATCATAGAGACAGGATTTACAACACATAGGAAAATCACATCAGATAACAAAATGGTGGACAATCACACAATACTGGGAATCATGGCCTAGCCAAATTGATACACATATTTTTGGGGACACAGTTCAATCCATGACACCCAGGATGCATGACAGATTCCAGGTTTCCAACACCAGGTGGGAAGCAGACGCCCTGATCTGGAAGAGCCCCAGGAGCAGGATTCCTGCCGCCACTATCTTCCACTTCTGTCCTCCGTGAACACGATCCTCATGTCCGTGCCAGAGAGACAAAGGGAGAGGGCACACCTGGGCTATGTGGAAGAGTAGACCCAGGGACTTCAGGAGAGTTACTCACCATCCTTGGGAAAGATTTTCCCTAGTCTGAAAGACAACACACAGGAAATGAGGTGAGCTAAGAACAATAATATCTTCCCCAAACGAGACACAGAGAGTTTGGGAGGGAGAGAAGAACTTACCCAGCTCTGCCTGGAGTTCATCTGAAAAAGATTTAAAAAAAAAAAAAACAAACAAACAGCATGAACTTCCTTCTCTAAGAAAAGGAAAGACTGTGTGCCTGGAGAACACACAGAAAAGACCCCCTCTGTATACAGGAGAAAGTTCTCCTTCCAGACTCATCAGAGCCTAAAGGGCCCCAGTTGCCCTCTCTGGATCTCCTGAGTCTCCTGCTCTGGGCAGGGGCCCTGGGTCTCCCTGGAAGCTGCAACCACGGGCTCTGGTCCTGCTGTCAGATTTCCTTCTCTGCACAAGCTCTACCCTCACCCAGCCTCGCCCCTCCCCTGCCTTACCTCTGGCCTTCAGCGCCTGCACCTTTGCTGAATGTTCCTTCTTGAGAAAATAGCCAGCCCCAAGGATGACGAACACCAACATACTCAGGCTCACAGCAAAAGCCGGTTTCCAGGGAGAGGCCTGCGGAGAAAAGGGCTCTGTGGCCCAACCACAGACTGCGTCAGGGCACACCCAGGCCAGCCCAGCCCAGCACACTCAGGGACTCTGTCCCCCTCCACCCAACCTTGCTGTGAGCAGGAACAGCACTGACCTGGGATGAAAATGGCCTTTGCCTTCTCCTGGCCCAGGATGGGGTTGAGGATGGAGCAGGTCACGTTCCTCACAGAGCTGTCTCTCACCACCAGTGAAGGCTCCACAGAAACAGCCCATCAGCATCTTGGGCATGGACCTCAGAGGAAGCCAGGAACTTCTCTAGACTACAGTTTCTCCACTGAACCTGGGGCTTCGGAAACCACCCAAAGGCCGTGCAGGCCACACGGACCCCATCCTCCTCCAGCCCATTGATACGCACTTGAGGGGCAGAGCCCACACCTGTGGGAGGGAAACTGTGAACCCCAGAAGGCCGCCTTGTCCCAGGTGCAGACTCAGGACCCTGCCCATCTCTAGGGGGGCATCCAGCCTGAATTCTGGGGGTTCTATGGAAAGGCTGCCCCCTAGTGGTGGCTGGGCCACAGCCTCCTCACAGGGAACCACGGAAGGAGATCTTAGGAGAACATTTACGGGAGCATCTGGGACAGGGCCTATTCCTTCTAATCACAAAGTTGGAAAGACCAAGGCACAGAGAAAAGACAAAAATGAATTTCAAAACTTTTATCTGAGATCAGCCCAGAAAGCATAAATCAAGGGACAAAAATTCAGACCAAACCAGGAAACACAAGAATGGTCTTTTTCAAAATTATTCAAGGATATAAATCAAACTAAGGAATAGAGTTTTGTCAAAACAAAGTCTTGAGTGGACCTCCTCTATGCAGTAGAAAATATTCGTAATTAAGTGATTTATGGATTTTGTTTTGTTTTTGTTTTAATTACCCACCAACTCTTCTGCATATAAACTAATCTTATCCTCATTCTCCTGTCACAAAGTGTGAGGAAATCTCCCCACCAGAAAGTAAGTGTTCCCCTGAGCTCTGGACTTCACAGGTCACCATCTCTTTTAAGGCTTGGTCCCATCAATTATTCACTCTCTCTCTCTTCTGTCTTATTGTTAATCTCTTCTTCTTTACCTGTTCTTTTTCTAAACATATAAATATGTTCAAATTTCAGCAGGCTCTTTTGTCTTCCCTTCTCAGAAGAGTAAGCATTATAATCCATGAACATCTCCATGTTCTCACCCCTCAACTTCTTCTAAACCCCCGATAGTCTCACATCCACTATTCCTTTGAATCTATTCTTGGTGAGTTAACAAAAATCTCCTACTTGGCAGCCTTAGTGGCCACCCTGCAGTCATTTTTCCTCAGTCTCCATTCAGCATGTGACACTGTTGACTCTATCTTCAAACTGTCTCCATCTTGACTTGGTCACTCTTCTGTTTGGCTTTTCACCACTCAGATCACTCTGCTAAGCCTCTTTCCTGGACTTCTTTTCCACCTTCTGCTCCAGGGTTGGTTTCATGAATCTTACTCTTCTCACTTCACACGCTCAGCCTGGTTTCTTTCCACGCACACTGCTTCTCTTTGTAAATCACTTCCAGAATTGTATGCATTAACAAACCCTATCTCCCTTATATCCAAAACCCCATGAGTTATCTCCACCAGGATTCTCACATACACTTTGGACTAAAAAATTCCAAACAGAATTCATAATTCCTTTCCATGTGTAGTAGATCGATTACAAAAGTAGCACAGGATCTTCACCTTTCTTTATATACACCTCATCTTCCGTTACATCACTTTGTGGTGTCTTCACACTCTGACTCTGGGCTAGGTCAGGTGACTCGATTTGCCCTGGGACCCTAGCAATGTGACACAGGGAGCCTTGGGTTTGCATTCTGGAGATTCCATGGGAAGGCCGTCCCATAGTGGTGGCGGGGCAGAGGCACCACCACAGAGAACCAAGGAAGGAGCATATGAACTTGTTAGGGGAGCTCTGGGGCTGGACACTGTCCTTTCCAACCATGCAGGTGGAAAGACTGAGACACAGACAAAAAAGGATAAGAAATTTCAAACCTCTTTTCTTAAGATACAGCCCAGGGAACATAAATCAAAGGACAAAATTCCAGACCAGGCCAGGACAAATAAGATGGCATCATTACAAAAAATTTCAAGGGCAAAAGTTAAACTAGCCTGTAAGTTTTGTTGAAACTAAGTCTTTGTTGGACTTACTCTAGGAAGTAGGAAATACTTGAAATTAAGAGATTTATGGACTTCTGTTGTTGTTGTTTGTTTGATTTGCTTTAATTACCCACAAAATTTTCTTTATCCAAACTGAGCTTACTCTCATCTTCCTGTCAAAAGGGAGAGGAAATCTCCTCCATTCATGGATAATTGTTCCTCTGAGTTCTGGAACCCAGAGGTCACCACCTCTTCTAAGGCTTAGTCCCATCAATTCTCATCTCCCTTTCCTCTCCTCTTCTCTCCTCTCTCTCACCTCTACCTCCCTGTCCCATTCTTATTGTTAATCTCTTCTTCTCCACCTACTTCTTATCTAAACACAGAAACATGTTCAAATTTTTAGTCTCCTTCTCCCCTTCTTAGAAGAGTAAGCTTTATAACCCATGAACACCTCTGTTCTCAGCTCGCACATACATCTCAACTCCCAACACTCTGACTTCTCCTACTGTTCCATTGAGTCTATTCTTGGACAGTTAACAAAAAAACTCCTACTTGGAAGCCCAGAAGTCACACTGAAACCCTTCTTCCTCAGTCTCCCTTCAGCGTGGTCCTTGAATCTCCATTCTTCTCATGTCATACAGTTTCCCTGCCTTCTTTTTGTTCCCATTGCTTCTGTTTGGAAATCACTTCCAAAATTATATCAATTAAGCAACTCTGTCTTCCAAATTCCCCTCCTTTATATCCACATCCACATAGGTTATCTTTACAAGGATTTCTCATATACACTTCTAACTCAAAATTCCAAAACAGAAGTCATAAGTTTGCCCTATCTGTGGTAGATTAATCACAAACATAGCCCTAGGGCTTTACCTTCTTTATATCCACCTCCTCCTTTGCCACATCACTTTGTAGTGCCTGCCTACTCTGACTCTTGGATAGGTCATGTTACTTTATTTGGCCAGTAGGAAATTAGTTAATGTGACACAAGCAAAGGTTTGGAAAATGCTTGCACCATTGGGCCTTCTGCTATTTCCATGGGAAGGACATGCTCACACTAGCCTGCAGGAGGATGAGACTCATTGCCTTGTCATCCCAGCCTTCCCCATATCAGCCAGTTGACTCCCAGCCATGTGAAAAACCCAGGCAAGGTCCACATGGTGACCCCCTCAAGTGACCAAAATATATGAATGAGCCCGGTTGAGATTAGCCAAGCCTAGCCCAGATTAGCTGAACTCTACAAACACTCAGAAGCCCAGGTGGAGCAGTGAATAAGCATTCAGCTGCTAACCAAAAGGTCAGCAGTTTCAACTTCCAGGCAACATGGTGCTATAGACAGAAGCACCACGCCATCCTTCCACAGCAAAGATCCAAAAAACTAAGTCAAACAGAGACAAAAGTCAATCCTGAAACCCTAAGCATCAAATCAAGAGCTAAAGAACTCAGACAAGCACTGAATGAAATAAGAAACGACAGAGAACAGAGAGCAAGGAGAGATACATGAAGAGGTCCCCTATCAGCTACTGCAGCATGGGTCTGCCATCTTAGACTCCTATAAGAGATTGGCAAACAAGGGGTATGAGAAAGAAGCTTCACAGAGTTTCCAGGAGATAGAACAACCAGTAACTAGCAATATTTGCTTTCCCACCCCCCACCTTTCTTCACCCCCACTCAGCCTCCTCTGCTTCCTGTAACCACAGTCTCTTGGCCAGGAAGCACCAGCTTCACATCAATGTCACTTGGATTCCACTCGACCACTCTGGCCGGCTCCATGAGTGCCATTTGTTGGCTGCTGGTGTTGCTTTTTTCCCCTTCTTTTGATTTCTTCCTTACCTCTCAACACCTCCCCCTCCTTTCTCCAAACACCTGGCTTCATGTGGCATCTTTGCTTCTTCCCAAAAAGCTACGAAACACCGCTAAACTATGAAACTGCTTCCTGGGCTATGCTGCCATGCTGGTGGGATCCCCAGGGCTTTTTTGTATGTTTGTTTGTTTGTTTGTTCTGGTTTTCTCTGTTTTGATTTGTTTGTTTTCTTTTTCTTTTCTCAGCCTGGGAGCCCCTTCTAGCTGGACAGCACTGCGCAGCTTGGGAGCCGCTCCCTTATTCTGCACAGAGGCATAATGAGATCCCTGGAGACATTACATTTTTCTTTGTTTTTTTGGTTTTTGTTTTGTTTCTTAGTTTTGTTTTCTTCTCTCTCTTTTTCCCTTTTGGTCTTTCTTCATTTCTCAGTTTCTCATCTCTCTATACTTCCTTCTTTTCCTATCTCCTGAATAAGTGGTGCTATGTGACACCTTTACCCCTTCTAGCCAAGCTGTATTTTATGGCCTGGGAGAAACTTCCACAGTCTTTGCAGCCACACCAGTGGGATACCTGCGGGCTTTCCTTTTTCATTCCTAATTTCTATTTATTCTTTTTTTATCTTTTTTTATCTTTTAATTTTTCTCCATTTCTCACTCTCTCATTCCTCCACTCCAATGGCAAGTTCCCTTGGCACTCTCTTTTCTTTCCTTGTATGTTTTTGGCTCCTGGTCCTTTCTCCTCTCTCTCCTCTTTCCCATACATATCTTAGCTCCACACATCACAATCCCCCCCTCCTTCCTGTCTACCTGCACCATATGCTGAACATCACACAACCAAGCAGCACAGGCATGGACTACTAGAAGCTGCCCTGCACTGATTCCTGGCCCACTCTGTCAGCCTTAGTACATGCCACAAACAACCCACCCCAGCAACTTCCCTTCAGCTGAATCTGCCCTGCTGTACCATACCTGACCCTGCTCATTGGAAGAGGAGGTGAAAAGTATCATGCCTACAGAAGAGGAAACAACAAAGAACACAGCCCACCTGCTCAGACTTAGCCAAAGAAAACAAAAAAGCGGGACAAAACAAACAAATCTACAATCAATAAATGAGGAAAATAACTACTGAATGCCCCAAAGATGGCAGACAATATTAAAACATTTACAAAAACAGGACAGGATGGTTCCTGTAGGTGTCCAAACTAAAACACCAGATGACTTTCCAGCAGAAGAAAAGGCCTAGAACTATCTGATATGGAATTCAAATCTCTAATATTCAGAGCTATCCAAGACTTGAAGCAAAAAGCAGACAAAAACGAGGAAAAAATAGACAAATTCATGGAAAACTCAGAAAAATTTTTGGAAAATACAGACAAAAAAATGAAGAATTCAGGAAAATAATAATGGAACAAAATGCTTAAATAAATTCACAACCAGAAATCATACAAAAACAACAATTAGAAATCCAAAAGATAAACAACAAGATTTCAGAAAAGGACAATGTCATAGAAGGCCTGAGGAGCAGTTTTGAAAAGATGGAAGACAGGATCAGCGAAATTGAAGACAAACACTTGGATACAACTCTGTGGGAAAATCAGAAAAAAGAACAAAGAAGAATGAAGAAACCCTGAGGATTATGTGGGATATAATCAAAAGCAAAAATTTGCGACTGATTGGAGTTCCAGAACAGGGGGAGAAAACAGAAAACACAGAGAGGATTATTGAAGAACTGCCACCAGAAAACTTACTCAATATCATGAAAGATGAAAAGCTGACCATCCAAGAAGCTCAATAAACCCGTATAGGATAGACCCCCAAAAAAATCACCAAGGCATCTTATAATCACACTTGCTAAAACCAAAGACAAACAAAGAATTCTGAGAGCAGCTTGAGAAAAACAAAAAGTCACATGCAGAGGAGAAACAATAAGACTAAGCTTTGATTTTCTGGCAGAAACCACACAGACAAGAAGGCAATGGGATGACATATATAAAACCTTCAAAGAAAAAAATTGCCAGCCAAGAATAATAGATCCTGCAAAACTCTTGTTCAAATACGATGGTGAAATTAGGTCATTTCCAGATAAACAGAAATTAAGGGAATATGTAAAAACCAAACCCAACTTACAAGAATTATGAAAGGGAGTCCTTTGATCTGAGAACAAACAACATCAGACAACAGGCTGAATCTAGGATGCAGGATTGTAGCAGCCAGATACCAACTTAGGAAATGAATTCTCCAGGACTATCCAAAACCGAAAGAATTACAAAAGGGAACCAGAGAGGTTAATCTGTAAATGAGAACAACATTAGAACAACAAAAGAGGGAATAAACGGTGTAGGCATTGAACCTTCTAATGGAGAGGAAGGCAAAGTGATACCAAGTAATAATACACAGCTTCAAACCCAGGAAGGTAAGGGTAAATTTCACGGTAAACACAAAGAAAGTTAGCAAACCTACTCATCAAACTAAAGAAGAAAAACTTAAAGTCTCAGTAAAAACAAAACCAACAAAAACAAAAGAAATTAAAAAAAGTCCACAAACAAATGGAATTCAGCACAGCAGAGTAAGAGGAACAAAGAAAATGTCAGAACCGCAAAAAAAAGCGGTACAAAATGACAGCAATAAACTCACACCTATCAATAATTACACTGAATGTAAATGGCCTAAATGCACCCATAAAGAGATGGAGAGTGACAGAACGGATTAAAAAGAAACAGGATCCATCAATATGCTGTCTACAAGAGACACACCTTAGAAACAAAGACGTAAATTTATTAAAAAGCAAAGGATGGAAAAAGTATATCAAGCAAACAGCTACCAAAAAAGAGCACAAGTGGCACGATTAATCTCAGATAAAATACACTTTAAAACAAAATCCACGATAAAAGGCAAAAAAGACACAATATAATGATCTAGGGGAAGATCCATCATGAAGTTATAACCATAATAAACATCTACACACCCAGTGACAGGGCTCCAAAATACATAACACAAACTCTAACAGCACTGAAAAGAGAAATTGACAGTTCCACAATAATACTAGGAGACTTCAACACACCACTGTCACTAAAGGACAGAACATCTAGAAAGAAGCTCAACAAAGATACAGAAGACCTAAAGGGCACAATTAGCCAACTTGACCTCTTAGACATATATAGAACACTCCATTCAACAGCTGAAAATTACACATTCTTTTCCAATGCACATGGAACGTTCTCCAGAATAGACCACATCTTAGGCCACAGAGCAATCCTCAACAAGATCCAAAACGTTCAAATAATACAAAGTATCTTCTCTGACCACAACACCATCACGGTAGAAATTAACAACAGAAAGAGCAAGGGAAAAAAATCAAATACATGGAAACTGAATAACACCCTGCTTACAAACCACTGGGTGATAGAAGGAATCAGAGATGGAATCAAAAAATTCCTAGACTCAAACAAGAATGAAAACACATCACACCAAAATCTTTAGGACACAACAAAGGCAGTCCTCAGAGGACAATTTATAGCAAAAGATGCACACGTCACAAAAGAAGAAAGGGACAAAATCAAAACATTAACTACACAGCTCGAACAAATAGAAAAAGAACATCAGACCCTGTGGAAGTGAAAGATAAGACACGGAGTCACCCAGTGGGAGAGATGTCTCACCTGGGCCTAACCTGAGAGACACGCATTCTTCACCAGGGAGGTATGGAGGGAAGACACACAAGAGTTCCAATGAGGGGAAGCAAAAATCATTATGGGAGGAGGATTCCTGGGCATACACATTGACTCTCCCAAACTTCCCATGACCTTCCCTTTGGGGAGCCCCTCTCCCTCTGGCTAAAAAACTGTGCACACCCTCAGATGTACTTTCCACTGAGACCAGAGAGACAGTCAGGAAGGCAATTGGAAAAGTGACAGGAAACAACCAAAGATTCATAGAAAATGAGTCAATGGAGATGGCAGTCAAGTACTTTTTGATTCAATGGAAGCTGGAGGGTACGCAGCTATATGGGTGAGCATGAGAATGAAATGAGCCAGAGATCCCCAGGTAGCAGATAAGAAGCCCTCAATTCACAGTTAAAGAATCTCAACTCCAGATTCCAGGCGATCTAGAAAGAACCTCTTCCTCTCGTCAGGTATCTCTTCAATACTAGAAGGTGAGGGGAATATACTTAGCTTTATTATAACTTGGATTTCATTGTTTTCTATTTTTAAGTTAATAACATAGGATTTTTTCAATCTATTTATCTCTAAAATTACCTAGCGTAAAGAGTTTTCCACTTACAGTTAATAGAAGGGTTTTTAAAATAAAATTATATATTTTTAAATGAGTAAATATAGCAGAAGCATAATTTTCATAAAATTAAAAACATGACTCTCAGACAAGTATAGAAATCAAAGAATTTATTCAATCAATGAAAGAACTGGTACAATTGTAAAACTGGTTCAAGGCGTATTTTGAGGGACCAGGTATTTATTGTCCACCAGGAAAGACCGTTTGAACTAAGCATGCTGAATTAAAGACGAAAGTGATTATTGTCATATGGGGTAGTAAAACTTCCTATTTCCAGGTTTTAAATCATTTTTCTTAACAATCTAAAGAAAAGATTTAATGGAAAATAGATAAGATATGGTGAAAGAGAAGGTAAAAACCATGAAACAACCACAAAAGGGGAATACTGTTCAAACAAGAACCTAGACAGCAAGCATTCTGTGTGCTCAGTGAAGTGGATCCACGAGTCGTGGGGTTAGTTTGCACGCCCACACTTGAGGTGGTGAAATTTGAGGGGCTTCCCAGAACCTGAGCCTGACGAGAGAAGTCAAGAGGCTTTTGAAGACGTAACTTCAGCTCTGTTCTAGCACAAAGATAAATGGAAGATTAAGACTCAGAAGGTCTACACCACGGAATATAGATGCAATGAAAGTAGTCTGGGAAATAACTCTACTTTATGTATAATTAAATGCTTTCCTCAACAACAATAATAATAAAAAGCTCAGAAAAGCATTTTGCAGCTTTAATAAATAGAACCTCCAAGAAAAAACTCATTGCAAAGTGTACACATAGGTAATGTGTAAGTCAGACAAAGCTCTACCATTAGTGATGACATTAATCATTCTTTCTGGAATTCCTTAGGCAGTTAGTGCCCCTGTGTAAAAATATCACTCTGTGGTGCAATGGATCACTTTTGTGTGGCCCTTATAGCCATGGTTTTGTAACTCCCACCCAAGAGATTGGGCAGGACTGTGTGACAGGGTAATTGTGGCCCACAAAAGAGATTGGTCAGTTTTGCCATTCCGCTGGTCTTGAAATGAGCCATCCCAGACGAAGGAGGGAGAAGATCCCACCGCCACCAAGGAAGAAACAGCCAAGAGCCCTCACATCCTTTGGACCTGGGATCCCTGCACTGAGAAACTCCTGCACCCAGGAGAAAGAGAGCAATCTGTAACCCTGAAGATGGTGAGAAGCAGTGGCAGGAGAGACCAAGCAGCAGAGAGATGGAAGCAGGAGACAGCACGGTGGGCTTCCTGGACCACAGAGAGAGAAAGCTGAGAGCCTCTGGGCAGGGGCATAGGGCCAGGGAGAGGCATGCCTGTGAGCATGGCTGGGAAGAGTCTGTCCTGATGGAAGAACTGTATCCTTGACTGTTCCTGAGCCTGAATTGTAAACTGTTACCACCCTAATAAACCCCATAATGATAAGTATTGTCTGTGAGTTCTGTGTGGCCATTGCAATGAATTATCGAACCCAGCAGAGAAGTAGAGAGTGCTGTGTGAGGGATGGTCTGTGTCAGAGATGGCAGAGACGGCAGAGAGAGGAAGCATGTCTGACCTTTGCCTCATAGGAATCAGCCTCGGGCAGCTGATTTTTTTTCTTTTAATCTGATTTGTTTTTTCTTGTGCTTTAAATGAAAGCTTACAGAGCAAATTAGTTTCTCATTAAACAATTAATAAACATACGGTTTTCTGACATTGATTGCCAACCCCACGACGTGTCCACACTCTCCCCTTCTTGACCTTGGGTTCCCCATTATCAGCTTTCCTGTTTCCCCCTGCCTTCTCGTCCTTGCCCCTGGGCTGGTGTGCCCATTTAGTCTCGTTTTGTTCTATGGGCCTGTCTAACCTTCGGCTGAACAGTGAACCTCAGGAGTGGCTTCAATACTGAATTAAAAGGGTGTCTGGGGGCCATACTCTCAGGGTTTCTCCAGTCTCTGTCAGACCAGTAAGTCTGGTCTTTTTTTATGAGTTAGAATTTTGTTCTACATTTTTCTCCAGCTCTGTTCAGGACCTTCTATTGTGATCCCTGTCAGAGCAGTTGGTGCTGGTAGCCGGGAACCATCTAGCTGTGCTGGACTGTCTGGTGGAGGCTGTGGTAGTTGTGGTCCATTAGTCTTTTGGACTCATCTTTCCCTTGTGTCTTTGGTTTTCTTCATTCTCTCTTGCTCCAGACAGGGTGGGAGCAGTGGAGTATCTCATATGGTTGGGCTACTGATCTTCATTCTCCCTCCCCCTTGTGAAGTTAGAGAAGGTCAGACTGTGCCCCCACACCATTTTTATACACTTCTATATGTGTGGATAAAATCCTATCATCTGCATACCTTTCCTTTCTCACTACTTCAAAAGAATATGCCTGTAGCTCATCCAAAAGTAATATAGTGTCATAAAGGTACAAGCGAAAAGAAAAGGGGGATAAATATGACACATAATATCTTAACACATTGTTATTGTTAGTTTCTGTCCAGTCGATTCTGACTCATGGTGACCCCAGGTGTTACAAAGTAGAACTGCTCCGTAGGGTTTGCTTGGCTGTAATCTTAATGGAAATAGATCGCCAGGGCTTTTCTTCTGCACTACGACTGGGTGGGTTCAAACCTCCAACTTTTAGGTAACTAATCAAGCACAAATAATTTGCACCACCTAGGGACATTATATTAACGCATTTTGTTGTTGTTGCTGCGTGCCGTCCAGTTGATTCCTACTCATAGTGACCCTAAAGGACAGAGTACAACTGCCCCACAGGGTTTCCTAGGCTGTAATCTTGACAGGAGAAGATTGCCAGGTCTTTTCTCCCACAGAGTTGCTGGTGGATTCGAACCGCTGAACTCTCAGTGAGCAGCCAAGCACTTAACCATTGTGCCACGAGAGCTCCTTATATTAACACATAGAGAGTATAGAGCACACTTAAAACTCAACAAAGACCCCGATGAATATATTGCCCATGACATTATTGGGGGAGTGAAACTTTTTAATAAATTTTTAAGTGTCTCAAGTACCCTTTCCCACATACTGTAAGAAATTCTGTGCCATTCTCTAAGCAACATTATGGTCTACAGGCTTATATCAGTTCAGAGTCCAGTAAGGAGACAGAAACCGTATCAGTCATTTGAAGAGAGAAAATTGTAATATAAAAATTTATTGACTAACAGCACAATATACATTCTTCTACAATGCATATAGACCATTCTCCAGAAGAGACCATATCTTAGGGCACACACCAAGTCTCAATAAATTTAAAAAGATTGAAATCATATGAAGTATCTTTTCTGACCACAGTGGAATGAAACTAGAACTTAGTAAGAGAAAGAAAATTGGAATATATAAAATATGTGGAAGTTTAACAACACACTACTAAACAACAAACGAGTCAGAAAAATTATTAAATAGGGAAACGTTCTTAACTACTAAAAGAGGTTAAAAAAAAAAAGCTCTAAAGAATACAGAAATAGCAGATATAGGAAACAGCCACTACCTCTAGGGCTGACACAGAGTACCCATGAAAGGAAGAAATTTGGGAGCAGGCCCCCTGACAACACTGACATCCAGAGCTCATTGCAAAAAGAGGAATAGGGGTCCAATGGATGATGAAGTTTGCTAACATGCCACAGGCCAAGGCTGGTGCCAAAAACCTCCCATTGGGGTACTGGTGACACTCCCTGGGAAGCTAGCCTCTGGGTGCTAGTAAGACTCCTGGAAAGAATCAACAAGCAATTGCACACAAATTCACCAAAAGGTGAGCAAAACTGGGCCTCCACACTATAGGATAAAGAAGAAAAGCCCAGAACCAGGAAGAGAAGTTTCTTCTCTGCTATATTTTGCAGTGTATCTCCAGTGTCCTGGTAAGTGTCTAACATTGTGACCAGTGGCAAAGAGAAATGGTTACAAAGTCCAGCTGCAGTATCACAAAGCAGGGCAAAGACAGTGTGAACTTGGAACTGAGAGGCAATAAGATGGTAATAGGCACTTTGGGTACTCAGCTTTCATATACATCATTTTACACACATTTGAACTTCCACGCAACAAAACTACTCTATTTTCTCACCTAGCCTTACGAAAAGGATACCAAAAAAAAACTTTTTTTAATAAAAAAGTTCCAGTCATTATATCCATCACCGCGATATTCTTTACTGCTCAAAATCTGTCACAGTTCGTTGGATATTCTGTTATCATATCTGTACGATAAAAGTAACCTCCAACAACTTGTACATAAAATAATAAAGAAGGGGAGAGGACAAAAAATGGTTTATATATACAAATAAACACGTACACATGAGAACCCAAATTAAAATATGCAAATCTGTTACACTCCTTGTTTCTCCAACTGGCCACAAAATTAGAGTTGATATCTATGACTTCTACTTCTCATTCCTTGTTTCTCCCACCCTCATCCAGAACCTCAGCTGGTCAGAGTACCTGGTGGAATGAATACACCTTCATTCTTGAAGGGTCTCAGTACTCAATAGTCCTGTCCCTTTTTGGTTGCTGTGCTTTTCCATTTACCTCTAGCATTGGACTTGGAAGTACTAAGAGGCAATACACTGATAACTGAGACAATGCTCATGCCAAGGCTCTCTGCAATTGCCTGCTCCGGAAAATTCTCTTGTCCATTTACATCTTAATTTGGCTAGTATTTCTCTTCTTTCCACCTAGTGTTCACCAAAAGAGGAACCAGATCCTTCTTCTTAATTTCCTGAATTAACGCAACACAGTATTTTCATGGGTAACAGACATGTACAGAAGATTTGAGAAAATAGGTGTGTTTCAGCCATCCAAGAATAAGTAGATGAAGTGAATATTACACTTCTCCCATCTTAGAAGTGCATCAACAAATCCTTTCCCTGGAAAATTTTGAATATGCACATTTTCTGATCAGATTGCCTAGATCACCTCCAAAGTAGAGCTGGGGCCCTACACTCTGAACAAAATCAAGTTGGATAAAGCAAACTTTATACTGCAGAGGGATTCAGCCCCTGTCCTTTCATATACGAACACTATAAAATGTTCACAAAGTATTTTTCATTACCAAAGTAAAATGAATTCCCATAGCCAAATTCTACCTACACTCAACCAGCTCAAACAAGTCATTTTTTTTTTCCTTCACCTATAGAAGCACAAAACATGAACTGGCAGTTCTCAGAGCCACATACTCCCCCAGCAGTCTGCAGCCAAAAGCACAAATGCATGACTCCCAGTGTCTTCCAGCACTCATCTCAGAGTCTTTCACCTTGGGGAGTCTGTAGCTCCAAGAAAAGCATAGTGAGGGAACAGGGACAGAGATGTGTCCCTATGGAGGCACAGCCTTGGAGTTGTGGGGGAGTAATGGAGATTCAGGCCCTGGGAGAACACCATCCCCACCAGAGCCACAGCTCAACCCCTCCCCTGAAGGGCTCAGCCGCTCATTCAAAGAAGAAGGAGATTTGTTAAGGGGCACAGGGGGCCCCTTGGACCCATCTACTATTGAGCAGATGGTCAGGGACGTGTATCTTGAATTTAACATGAAATATGGAAAGAGCTTCCCAGAGAAAGAAGCCTTAGAGAAGGAGAAAATGTGGGAATTATCAGTCATGTTGTAGAAAGAGATATCTTTAGCATCGTAGTCCAGAAAAATCCCCACCCTGAAGGGATACTTCTTAAGGATTAGCTGTGTCTGAGGAGTAGTACAGGCAACACACTCACCGAAAAACCATTCCACTACCCAGAACCCCTTTTCTGGGCACTCTCTAAACAAGCCTTTCCTAACGACATCTTCCCTACAGACCCCCACAGCCCATACACTTCTGTCTGAACATCTGGCCTTCACCTCCCAGTAACATTGCCCTGAAGTGATGCCCTCAAGACCCAACACACTGCATTTGTCATTCATCAGTTTCATCCCGGGGTACCAACAGGTCACATGCATGTTCTCCTGTGAGAGGGACAGGTTGGGATGGGCAGAACGTGGATTCAGAGCGCCAGACCCTGCAAAGAGAGTTACCGAATCAGGCAAGGCCCTCCCCTGCCCCATAACAAGGGCACAAAACCACTTTCCCTCAGAGCTACTTAGTGACATGAGGAGGGGGCTAAGCACCAGAAATTAGAGCTAGTGATTCAAGTCCCCAGCCTTCCAAGCAGGAGAAGGAACCAAAAGATTGACATGGGGGTAAGATCCACCACAGTGCCCTTGAGGAACAGCCTGGATTCCAGGGGCTCAGGGATATCTATTTCGCATCCAGGATCAGCTACACCCTTTAGCACCAGCTACACGTCTGTCCCCTCCACCACCCACACCACCACCATCAATGGTGCCTGTATCTGTATCACCATAGACAAATGAAAGGGAGGCTAGAAGCCATGGGGCAGGCAAAAGGAGCTCCCAAAAAGAACTCTTGAGTCACTCACAGGTCTGGAACTGCTCCTTCCGCCAATCTACAAGAGAACCACACATTTCATATCAGGGAATTGCAGACTTTACACATCAGGAGCAGCACCTTTTCTTACAAAACATAGTGATGCAGGAGTTATAAGGGGAAATGTTTTGGAAATATTGAACTGATGTATTTATTTCTGTTTTTCTTTCACACACCCATAATCCTCAACCTTCTCATGAAATTTTGCAGCCTTCCCATTAAGGCTAAACTATAAGGCTTAACACCCAAGGACTGAGAGGCTGGATACCTACCTGAACAAAAGGTCGTTGCTCAGCTTTAACTATCAAACTATGCTTTCTCAATTCCTAGCCAGCAACTACATTTCAACCCATGCTCTGCTGAGAAATAATTGAGGAGATCAAAATTGCCAAGGCCTCCATTTACTTATCAAGAGCTCATTGAGCTGAATTTGTAGGATGCCTCTAAACAATGGATACAGAGAATTATGACGGACTGAGCCGAACTTACAGAATAACTATAAGCCATGAGTGAAGAGAATTCAGGATATGGCAGAAGTTGACTCAAGTTAGGAGGCAATGGAGAGATTTCTAAGAAAGGGAGAAAGAGAAGCTCAAAGCAGAAAACATGTAAATACAGTAAGAGGTCAGACTTTAGTGGCTTGTCTTTCTTTTTTCATAGACTGATGGGAGCAAAAACACACACATAGCCATGGGAGAACCCAAAAATATTGGATCTAGTCATCTGCTTCCTCCAGTAGCCCAGACACATCATAATCTTCCAGGAGAAACCCCACTGTGGCAGGCAGAATACTGGCCCCCAAACATGTCTATATCCTAACTCCCAGCACCTGTGAATATGTTACCATACCTGTTTCCCCTCCCTACATGCTCACTAATTCGATAGACATTGGCAGAATTAAATCTGCCAAGTCCAGTCAAATGCAATCCATCTGGATCGAGAACTGCCTAAAATTCCTCAATACCCCCTTAAACCCTGAGGCCATAAAAGGGTTACCACCCATCGTCAAGGATTTCTTACAGAACGGATTGATAATCCCCTGCATCAGTCCATGTAACACTCCTGTGTTCCGGGTGCAAAAACTTAATAATCAAGATTGAAGATTTGGTCAAGATTTAACAGCAATAAATCAAAGAAGGATATCTAGATTTCCTGTAGTCCCTAACCCCCATTTATTATTAGCTAACATACCTGTTGAAGCCACTTACTTTACAGTAGTAAAAGAAACTTTACAGATGTGATAAAGATTAAGGACCTTGAGATGGGGAGACTATCCTGGATGATCCAAGTGGGCCAATCGAATCACATGCATGCTTAAAAGTAAAGACTTTTCCCATTTGTGGTCAAAAAAAGAGAGACAATGAATGCAGTGACAGAAGGATGCTGTGTTACTGCCTTTGAAGATAAAAGAATGGGAACATAAGCCAAGGAATGTGGGCAGCCTCTAGAAGCTGAAAAAACAAGAGCCTCTGGAAAGAAAGGCAGCCTTGTCCATACTTTGACTTTAGCCTAGTAGACACAGGTTGGACTTTTGACCTATAGAACTGTAACATAATAACTTTGTATTGTTTTAAGCCCCTAAATTAGAGGTAATTTCTTATGGCGGAAAATAGAAAACTAATACACTCACATTCAACATGCAGCAGGGGCACTAGCAGAGGAAGTATCTTGAGAGTATCATGATCTGCATATGGAAAGCTGAAGACCCAGAAATTTTCACATGCTCTGATGGGAGCTGGGGGGACACAGCAATGCCCAGAGAACCAGGAAGGACTAGGGTCAGGAGGTATGGAGTTAGGAGGAAGAAGCAGTATAGTACATCTATTTTCCAATCAGAGACTAAGACCATGGACTCCACTCCAGAGAAGAGGGTCACCCACAATGTCCCCAAATGGCCAGATGAGACCTGCTCCTCCTCAACAGACACCAACACAAAGGTCTTAGGATCAGATCAGACCAGCCATCCCAGCCAGCCCAGGACAAGAACTTAAAATGAAACAAACGGAGAGCACAGAGATTCCTCTCTGCCACTGCTCTAAAGCCCTATCATCTTCAACTCACATAATCCATGGGGGAAGAAGAAAGGCAGATTGCTGACCAAAGCAAAGCTTACGTATGTTGTAAGGCCCTGAGATGTCTTCAATGGCAGAGCTTTTGCCTCTGTGGAGGCTAGAAATCTATGTGGAGACTAAAACAAAATGTGGAAACTGATGACATCTCTGCCCAGTCCAGAGAACATGGCCAAAATCTGGTCTCACAGGGCAATTATTTAAGACATTAGGTAGCCTAAACTTGAGAGATAATAACTAGCTTGTTTATTTAACTTTATGTGTAACTAACACTCTTAGAATAGCCTACATTCCACACAAGCTGCCGTCGCCAGGCACTGACCCCTCAGACCTGCGTCCTTTGTCTTCTTAGCCGAACACAGTTCTGAGGAAGAAAGGATTTCAAGAGACATTTTGATGAATATTGAAAGACTCATCGAAACCGCTTAGACTTCCCTGGCTTGCTTCATTCCTTGGTGTCATGGATTGAGTTGTGTCCCCCAAAAATATCCGGCAGCTTGGCTGGGTCATGATTCCCAGTATTGTATGATTGTGTTATCTGATGTGATTTCCTTATATGTTGTAAACTCTATCACTATGATGAGATTATATGTGATCTCCTTATGTGTTGTAAATTCTATCACTGTGATGAGGTTATACTGATGAGGTTGACAAGATTAGTGTCTTAATGCAATCTCTTTTGCGATATAAAAGAGAGAAGTGAGCAGAGACACATGGGAACCTCATACCACCGGGAGCAGAGCGCATCCTGAGGTTCCTGTGCAGAGAAGCTCCCAGACCAAAGGATGATTGATGACACTGACCCTCCTCCAGAGCCGATGGAGAAAGTGTTCCCCTGGAGCGCCCTGAATTTGGACTCTTAGCCTACTGGACTGTGAGAGAATAAATTTCTCTTTGCTAAAGCCATCCACTTGTTGTATTTCTGGTAGACAAGCACTAGATGACTGTGACACTTGGACTTTAAAAACCGCAGACTGTCTCATCTCGGGAGCAACGCCCAGTCTCATACTGTGTGCTGTTCAATTCGCAAATTGTTTGATTGACAAATAAATCTCCAGCATTGTTTTAACTTTCTTTGGACTCTTAGAAATTATTCAAAACCACCAAAGGGTAGAGACTAAGGAACAAGATTTGATCATTTATAGAAATAAGTAAATGCCATATTTTTTGCATGTGTGATGTGTAAATATGTGATCACCATCCCCACTTTCCAGGCTCATTCAGCTATATTGGCATTTCTGTCTTTGTTGATTTGCTTGATGGAAATAACATCCCATACAATGGTCAGGCTCATCCACTTGTCCCCTTAGAGAAAAGTGAGCTTTTGTTTTCCTTGTTTTTCACAAGGACATTAGTTGATACCCAACTATGATTTTCTATACCATAATTGCTAGAGATTATCAAAGAAGAAGGAGAAGAACAAGCAAGAGGAGGGGTAAAGAGAACTGATATTTACTTTTGAAACTCTAAATATATCAAGCACTTTGCTATGGACTTTAATACACTCATTACTTCATTTCACAGCAAATCTTTAAGTTACAAATTATTGTTCCAATTTTACAAATAAGGGATATCAGACATTTGTTCAGCTCACACTATGAACCTATTGATATGAAAATGTTGATTCTAGTGTAACGGTGGCGTTTCTCCGTACAAAACAAAAGGATATACAAGATGTACATTAAAATACTGGATGAAGACTTCAATTCAGCAAAGAAGGAGGAGATGGTAAAAGAAGATAATCTCCTCTATGTTCCACATTGTTTACAAGGATCCTCATTGTTTACAAATAAATCCTTGGGAAAATCACTAAGATTCATGAAGTGGACTCCTCACACAACTGGTCCTCAGATCTCCTGGCTCCTGTGGCTCACACCTCTTTGTCTCTCAGGACCCATATCCCTGACTCAGAACAGAAACTTCTAGAGCAGGGTAAGGGAGTGTTACACAGGCCCATAGGGCACACATCCTGAACTCGCCCCAGTGAAAACAGGTCTTCTGGATAACCCTTCACTGCATGAGGGCCCCCCTTCCACTGGAAGGTTGGCATGATCTTCTGGCTAAAAATAAATGCAATCCTTACTGAAATCTCTAAAAGATGTGTTAGGGAGTTGATTACATTTCATGCACCCAAATGACCTGCAAACCGTCTGTGCAACTCCCAAATCCAACCACCATAAATATGACCTTTCGCCTCTCTTTGACCATTCTGGTCTCTCCAAAACCTCCACAAGGTGTCTCCCACCCTCTCCTTTATTTTTCTTATCTCCTTCTCCCTTCCACACCTATTCTTTTCTTCCCTGATTTGCTCCCCATTCTCTCTCTTGTAAATAATTTTAACTTCTCTAGGTTTCTCCTTTTGCAGTCTTCACTCATTACCCCTAACTAGGTCAGCCTAGGACTCAGCCCATTAGGCAAATACAGAATTCTCCTAAAAGTGGAGATATTGGCACTGAATAATTATACATTACATTTTTGTTCCCGTTACACATACACAGAATTTTTCATATATTTTCAGGTGGTTCACAGAACCCTATCCAGGGGCCCATCCATAAATATCTTGAAGTATCTGAACCCCAGATTCAGAACATCTGCTCTAAAGCAACTATTTCTTCTGTAACCAAGAAGACTTAGATGAAGAAACTCAACAAGGGCATGGAGTCAGAGCATGATGAAGCAAAGAGAAGACCAATATCCACAGGAGCAGAAAGAAATGGGAAAATCAAAACTGGATCCAAAAAGGATAGGATTCTCAGGGCCAGAGGCATCTAGAACCAAGGACTCCCTAAGGAACATCTTAAGCCTCAGCAGGCAAGTGTCGTTTCTGAAACCTTCTGGAGACCAGCAATGCCTGACCTGCACAGTTATTACCCTTCTCCTGTCTCTCCTGACAACTGAACTCTCCATTGTCACTGATAGCACTAACTGAAAGTATGAAGTGAACAACATGTTTTCAGAGGGTGTTGCTAACCTGAACAGTGGCCTGCGGTAGAGAAAGGACCCCAACAGGACGCACATCTGTGTACTCAAGGAGGAGTCGCTGCAGTCTCAGGAGAGAGGCTACAAAAGTGATAAGGAGAGCAGAGATTCCAGTCTTATCCTGCTGTGGGGTCCCACTGATAGAGGAAGGGCCAGGCTGAGACAGAGCCCCTGGGGCTAAGGGAGGTAAGGCCACAGAAAAGTTAGAGTCACTTACCTGCATACAACTGGGCCTTCCTCCAGGCTGAAAGAGAACACACCCTGATGAGACTGCAGCCAGATTCAGTGTGAAATGACTGGCTACCATCCTCCCTTATGTCCTAAGGGTGTGCCTATCCAGAGGGAGGCAGATGCTGGAAAAGAGATGAGCTCCTGCAGCATGCAAAGCTGGCCAGGGATGGTGGGAATGTCCCGTGACCACAGGTCGGGAAGCCGAGATTACATCCAAGTTCCACACCATCCTGCTGCTGCTGTGGGACTTTGCACAAGTCACTTAGCTGCTCTGTGCCTCAAGAACCTCAAAAACTCCTGTTCTACCTGCATTCCACTAAGAATTTTTAAAAAAGTGATGATATTTTAAAGAATAATATATAAATTATTCCATAATTGTAAGAAAGCATTGTTATAACTAGTCCTTTTCTGAAAATGTATTTCTGGAAAATATCTATTCCCTCAAAAGGGGGGAATGAAAAAGGACAAAGGTATATGGCCAGGACCAGGGGAAAGGTGGCCAACCATTTTGGAAAAAAATATTTCTAGAGATAATAACACCTGTATTCTGGGGAGCACTCAGCTCATACGATCACATTTCCCAGCTTCCTCATTCAGGTCCTCTCCCCATCATTTCTCCATCAGCACCTGCAGGAGCCTGAGAGGACTGACCCCCTCGGAGAGGAGGATTCTTGGGAAACCAGTAAGTCATACCCCTACACTTAGTGACCCCATTTATTTATGTAGCTCCTTAAAGGAAGTCCCTAAGCATCTGCCTTTTAGCTTCCAGGTGCAGAATGAGAGCTTTGTGTATTGAAGGCTAGAAAACTAACAATACAGTGGACAGGCCGGTGCTGGAATGAGAAAACCCGCTACGCATTGCAGATTCCAGGGATCATCACCACACCAGAGCCACAGCCATGTAACAAGTGCCCAGGGGCAATCTCTTACTTGCCCCCACCCCATTCAAGCTCCCAGGGGCGGTCTCTAATTTGCACCCCACCCAACCCAATTTCAAGATGAATAGCCATTGATAGCGGTGACACATCAGCAGAAACACCTTCACCCTCTTGTCTGGGTGCCTCAGTCAGGCACCTTTCATGTTTGTGGTGCCTGGGAATGTCATTCCACACCTCATCCATGCCACTTGGACTTGCACCCCGGGCGGGGGAGCAAGTGCTCCCCTCTGCCCTCCACCCTCACTAAGTCTCTGTACCACCCTCAGGGTCCCAGCACTGGGAGGGAAGCAGAGGCCCAGATCATAGAGCCCCAGGAGCAGGATTCCTCCCCCACCACCTTCCACTTCTGCCCCCATGGAATGAGGTCCTCATGTCTATGCCAGAGAGACATGGGGAGACGGGACACCTGGGCACAGGTGCGATGGGAGACCCAGGAACATCTAGAGAGTTACTCACCAGCCTGGTAAACCGCCTTCCTCCTGTCTGAAAGGCAACACACAGGAAATGAGGTGAGCTAAGAGCAATAATGTCTCCCAAATGGGACACAGAAAATTCAGGAGGGAAAGAAGAACTTACCCAGCTCTGCCTGGAGTTCATCTGAAAGACAGGAAAAAAAAAAAAAAATAAGCATGAACTCCCATCCCTAAGAAAAGGAAAAGATGGTGTGCCTGGAAAACCCACAAAAAGACCCTCTCCATATGGTGGAGAAAGTTCTCCCTCCAGACCCATCCAAGCCTCCACAGCCAGGCTGCCCTCTCTGGATCTCCTGAGCCTCCTGCTCTGGGCAGGGGCCCGGGTCTTCCTGGAGGCTGCAGCCAAGGGCTCTGCTCCTGCTGTCAGCTTTCCCTCTCAGCACCAGCTCTGCCCTCACCCAGCCTGGCCCCTCCCCTGCCTTGCCTCTGGCCTTCTGTGCCTCCTCCGTTTTCTGCCTGTCCTCCTCATGAGCCTGCTGAAGAGTCTCGTATTCCTGCCGCGCCTGCACCTTTGCTGAATGTTCTTTCTTGAGAAAATAGCCAGCCCCAAGGATGAGGAGACACAGGATGATCAGGCTCACGACAAAAGCCGGCTTCCAGGGAGAGGCCTGGGGGAAGAAGGGCTCTGCGGCCCATCCAGAGACTGCGTCAGGGCGCACCCAGGCCAGCCCAGCCCAGCCCAGCGCACCCAGGACCCTGTTCCCTTCCCTCCAGCCTGCTGTGAGCAGAAACAGCACTGACCTGGGATGAAAATGGCCTTCGCCTTCTCCTGGCCCAGGATGGGGTTGAGGATGGAGCAGGTCACCTTCCCAGCAGAGCTGTCTCTCACCACCAGCGAGGCCTCCACGCGGTACAACCCATCAGAGTCTTGGGCATGAGCCTCAGAGAAAGCCAGGAACTTCTCTCCACTAAGGTCCCTCCACTGAACCTGGGGTTTCGGAAACCAACCGGAGGCCGTACAGGCCACGCGGACCCCATCTTCCTCTGGTCCTTCGATGCGCATTTCAGGGGCAGAGCCCACACCTGTGGGAGAGAAGCTGTGCAGCCCAGGAGGCCGCCTTGTCCCAGGTGTAGGCCCTGGACGCTGGTAGCCTGACACGTAGGAAGCCATTCGTCTTCCATTCGGGAGGTTCTATGGGATAAGACGCCCCCTAGTGGTGGCGGGGTTGAGGCCCCACCACAGGGAACCAAGGATGAATGGAGCATGTGGCTTTTTTAGGAGCTCTGAAGGTGGGGACTGTTCTTTCCAACCACTCAGGTGGGAAGACGGAGACACAGAGAAAAAAGAAGAATTTTCAAACCTCTTTTCTTGAGGTGCAGCCCAGGAAACAAATCAAAGGACAAAACTCCAGACCAGGCCAGGAGAAATAAGATGGTGTCATTATAAAATCTTTTCAAGGGCAAAAGTTAAACTAGGCCATAAGGTTTATTGAAACTAAGTCTTTGTTGAACTTACTCTAGCAAGTAGGAAATATTTGATATTAAGAGTTTTATGGGTTTTGTTTTTTTGTTTTGCATTAATTAGCCACGAAGTGTTCTTCATCCAAACTGATCTTACTCTCGTCTTCCTGACACCAAGGGAGAGGAAATCTCCCTCGCTCAAGGATAATTGTTTCCCTGAGCTCTGAAACCCAGAGGTCACCATCTCTTCTAAGGCCTGGTCCCATCAATTATCACCTCCCTTTCCTCTCTCTTCTCTCCTCTCTCTTAATTCTCTAATCCTGACCCACTCAGAAACCCACTGCTGACAAGTTGATTTCAACTCATAGTGACCCTATAGGACAAAGTAGAATGGCCTCATAGGGTTTCCAAGGCTGTAAATCTTTAAGGAAGCAGACTGCCACGTCTTTCTCCTGCGGAGCAGCAGGTAGGCTCAAACTGCTGACCTTTTGGTTTGCAGCCGAGCGTTTTAACCACTGCCCCACCAGAGGTCACACTCCTCTCTGCATCATCCTTGTTGTTATTCTCTTCCTTTCCATCTACTTCTTTCCCTAAACACAGAAACATGTTCAAATTTTTACAGTCTCCTTCTCCCCTTCTTTGAAGAGTAAGCTTTATAATACATAAACAACTCAATGTTCTCACCTCTCACCTAGTTCTCAACCCCCAGCAGTCTGATTTCTACTATTGCATTGAGTCTGTTTTTGGTGAGTTAACAAAAATCTCCTACTTGGCAGCCCAGAAGTCACCCTGCAGCCCTTCTTCCTCATTCTCCCTTCGGTGTGAGACACTGTTGACTACGTCTTGAAACGGGCTCCGTCTTGGCTTGGTCACCCGCACTTTCTGCTTTGTTTGTCACCTCTCTGATCACTCTGCTGAGCCTCTTTCCTGGACTTTTCTTCCTCCCCACCCCTCCGCCCACTCCTTACAGGTCAGAGTCATTTCAGGGTTTTGTCCTTGAATCTCCACTCTTCTCACATCACACAGACCCCCTGGCTTCTTTTTCTCTCCACCACTTCTCATTAAACCACTTCCAAAATTATACCAATTAAGCATCTCTGTTTCCCAAATTCCCCTTCTTTATAACCACATCCCAATGGGTTATCTTTACATGGATTCCTCATATACTCCTCAAAATCAAAATTCCAGAACAAAATTCATAATTTTGCCCTATCTGTGGTAAATTGATTACAAGAAAAGCCCTGAGTCTTCACCTTCCTTACATCCACCTGCTCTTTGCCACATCACTTTCTAGTGCCCTCCCACTCTTACTCTTGCATAGGTCATATGACTTTACTTGGCCAGTGAGAAATCAGCAAGTGTGACACAAGCAAAGGTTTGAAAACTGCTTCACCATTGAGCCCTCTACTATTTCCGTGGGAGGGACATGCTCAGGCTACCCTGCTGGACAGAGACTCTGGGAACATGGCCTTGTCACCCCAGCCTTTCAGCTGAAGCTATCTGAGATCAGCCAATTGTCTCCCCTCAAGGTCCATATAGTGACCTCTTTAGCTGACCAAAAATGTACGGATGAGTCCAGTTGAGATTAGCCTAGCCCAGCCTAGATCAGTTGAACTCTATAAATGCTCAAATTAAATAAATGTTTATTGCTTTACACTACTGAGATTTTGTGACTGATTGTTACATAACATTATTATGGTGATAGGTAATTGATACATAATTATCAATATTCCTACCACTAAACAACCAAGGCAAACCCCTGGGAATCTGTGTGGTCCCCTCTTCCCCTCCAAACTCTTATATTACCAAATCTACTTGCTCAGTTAGGCCTACTTCGAAATCTCTTTAATATCTGACCCCTACTCTCCCACCTTATGGCCACTGCCTGAGGTCAGGCAGTCATCCTCTCTGCCTCAGAACTACACTCCACACTTTCAGCCTTTCTCCTTCACATCCGTCCTCCTCACAGCTGCCAGAGTGAGCATTCACAGCATTGGTCTGCTTAATATTTCCTCAGCTCTGCATCAAATCCACAACATAACACACAAAGCCTAAAGCCTTCTCTGAAATCATAGAAGACATCTGTCTTCCTCCCCAACCCCTTCTCTCAAATCCCCCCCAACCTCTACCACCTGTGCCCCTCAGGTCCCACATACACTAGTCTCAAGGGCTATTTGGTTACTTGCTATTAACCACATCTTGCTCTGTGTGGTCCCTGCCTTTTCAACCTCAGTCTTTCAACCTTGAGGGCTCTGTGGAAACTTGCCTGATGAACTGACGTGCCAGATTAAGTGTATACTCCCTAGGGCACTTTTCATGATTGCCCCAGACAGCATTAACCAGTCCCTTCTCTGTGCAACCTATACCAGGAAAGTCGCTTTGCCCGGTATGGACACCTCTTACCATCCTGTCCGTCATTCACTCCCAACAGCCATCCATAAGGCCTCCATGTGTGTCCAGAACACACCGGCCACATTCCCATCTTAGGGACTTTGCATTGGCTCTACCTTTTGCTTGGAATACTCATCCCCCAGATACGCACTTAGCTAAATCCCTACTTTCTTCAAGCATCTACTCAGACAGCACATTCTCAGTGAGGCCTAGCCCAGTCCCAGTTCCAGTCCCCATGCCCACATCCTGATCCCCTTTCTCTGTTCTACTTTGTCTTTCATTCTCAGAACTTATCACCTTCTAGCATCACCTATAACAGATTGTGATTTTTCTATCTCTGCATTTAGAATATGAACTCCACAGGGCAGGGATCTGTTTGGTTCACTGATGTATCCCAGGCACCTAGAACAGCGCCTGGCATAGTAGGGGCTCTACATTATTTACACTGAATAAATGAATGAGCAGAAGAATCTATAAAATGAGAGGCTGAATTAAATCGTCCCTGAGGTTGCTCCCAACTCCAACACTCCAAGACTAGAATATATAGACCGAGTCACCAACCTGCCACCTTCACCTCCAAAGTAGCCTCTTCATAGAAGTCTCCTTTTTTGAAGAAGCAGGTGTACAGCCCATCATCAGAAATCTGAACCATGTCAATGCGCACGGCAGCCTCCCCCCAGGTGAGGAAGTCCTTCACCAGGGAGGTCCTCCCTGAGTACTGTGGCATCTGCTTCTCCTTCTGCTCCTGCTGGTTCTGATAGATGAACACTACTTCTGAGAACTTGGAACGGTACCACCGCAGCTCCATGTTCTCTGCACTCATGGCTGGGGACAGGGAGCAGGGCAGCGTGGTGTCCCTGCCCAGCACTGCCACAATGGGGTCTGTGGGACCAAACACCAGGAACCTCTCTGTGGACAAAACATGAGAGTGAGAAAGCTGGAGAGACAAAGGCAGAGGGTGGGAGAATACACACTGTCAGGTAAACATTGGAGATGACCCCCAGCTCCTGAAGGAATGAGCTGTGAGGACTCTGAATGCAGTGAGATATTCTGACCACAACATCTTGACTTAGAAATGATGTCAAAGGGCCTCCCTCATGTGGCTGGGCACCTGGTCCTAGGCCCTTCTGGGAAACAATCTTTAACTCCTTGGTTCTCAAGCGTGAGTGTGCTTCAGAATCACCCACAGGGTTGTAAAACACAGATCTCTGGACCTCATCCCCAAAATTTCTGATTCAGTAGGTCTAGGGGAGGTCCAAAATGTGCATTTCTAAGGAGTTCCCCTGAGGTGTTGGTGAGTCAATGGTACAAGTCTAGCTTCCCATGTAGACAGAGCAGCTTTTGGTTCATTGTTCATACGGTCACCATGACTCAGGTCCAACTTACAGCAGCTAATCACCACAACAACAAAGAGTTCCAGGGATGTGGGTATGCTGGTTCAGGGACCACATTTTGAGAACCACAGCCCCATCTCAGGACAGGACTGAAAACTGACCAGAGGCTACCAGAAATCTGGGTCTGAACTCTATTCATTCAGCCACCACCAGGAAATTGCCCACTCCCGTGCCTACCTTTCATCATTTGTGCCCATATCTTTCTCTTACGCTGAACTATATGTGCACTTAAAACCCAGAGTCAAACGCTATTTCTGTTTCAAAGCTGCGCTCACTCCCATGGCTCCCAGGAGCCTCAATCACTGCTTGTTACAGAAGAAGGCACACTCAGCCTGTCACCCTCGGACTTCTGACCTGGATGGGCTGCAAGCTGGCTCCTCTGCAGGCAAGTCACTCTAGATTCCCAAATACCATCTTCTCTACTGCTCAACACTTGCCTGAGCCACTATTGTCTCCTCCCTGGAGGACGGCAGCAGACTAGTCTTCCCGTCTACCCTCATCCCACCCCCACTGTTTGTGTTCTACATGGCAGCCAGTGTGAGCCTTTTATTGTGTGAGCCACAACATGTCAGGGCCCCACTCTGCTCAAAGCCCTGCAATGGCTCCTCAGTTCCCACCAGCGACCCACAGGCCCTATGGGGTTTGCCCCCAGGGCCGCTCTGACCTCAACTCCTGCTTCCCTCCCCGTCACTCTTCTGCTGCAACCAACAGTCATCTCTTGTTGTTCTCTGAACCACCAGGCACTCTGCCAGCTGAGCACTGGCTGACACTTCCTGCAAGAACCCTCTATCCCCAGTGATCCTCATGCTCGCTCCTCTCCTCTCCCAAGTCTTAGTCCACATCACTCTTTCTTGACCACCCTAATGAGCACTGCTGCCTGCCCACGCCACACTTCTTCTACCCTCCCCCACCACCACCACCAACACTGCTGGTACCTGCTCTACTTCATTGTCCCATAGCACTAATCTCCTCTAACACACTGTAGTTTTTCTTGGTTTATTACATTTACTATTCACTGCCTCCTGCTAGAATGTAAGCTCTGTGAAGACACAGAGTCTCCGACTGTTCTGTTCATAGAGGAACACCTAAGCCATAAGAGACCCCCCAAGAGCATTGGGGGAATAAAGAGAATTAATGCATGCGTGCATGTTTGCTTAGGACGTTAGTAAAGCAGGGAAATGTGGGAAAGTTATTTCCCAATATCATCTGTTTGGCTCTTCTAAACATTAAAGAGGTCATGGTGGGGCAATTGTCAGAATTTTATATACTTATTTATGGTTTAGGGATTTTTTTTTAAATTTTTCACTACAATTAGTGAGGGCACCATAATCTCCCAGGGTGGGGGGTCTCCAATATCTCCATCTCTACTGATGGACAGAACCAGCAGCTGACCTATGGTTCCCACACACCACAGGGAGATGCAGACAGAGGGATGTGGAGCACTCACCTGTAGACCCCTTCATGGGCAGCTGGAGGAGGAGCAAGAGGAAAGTGAGATGGCAGAGCAAAGATCTGCTGAAGCCCCCCTCCATTTCTTCAGAGCTGGAGAGAGACAGGGCAGGAGTCAGGGACCCCACACAGGAGGCAGCCCATCCACAGCTCGGCCTCTGAGAGGAGCAGAACACTTCCTACTCGTTCATCGTGCTAACTGGATGGTGGGCCTCACCAACACTGATACCAAGAAAAGACTGAGCCAGGCTCCTGCCAGCCATTCTGGGGAGACTCTGTGGTGTCAGACAACTGTTAAGTTGACCTGGGAACAAACCACTCCTTCCCTTCCCACCCGCCTAACATCCACACCGCAGCCCCACTACTCAGACATCAGGCCTTCGTTCCTCAGCACCTGTGCCCCTCAAGGAGAACTTCCCTCCATCTCCAGGACTGTCACAACCCCTCCCTCACCCCAGGTCAGAGGACTCTGATGCAGGCCCCCCAGACACAGTGCACATGCCAGCTTCTGCTGCTTCTTGTTCTGTCCTCCTTGACTGTGAACAGGGAGTCACCCGAGAAGCATCAGAGACAGATGGCATCCTCAGAGAGACAGCAGCTCCCATCACAGACACCCTGCCCTGTTAAGGGTGTTTCTTTGCTTCACCTGCATTTCAACCCCTCCCCATACCTCCCTTCTTCCAGTCGGGGCCTAGTCAATTCCCCACTGACAGTTAATCCTCACCCACTCTGTATTTGAGGTGAAACTTCTGGCTAACAGGTAGAAGAACCCAGTTGGAGGCTAAGCAGGAGAGAAGAAAAAATCAGTCCTTGTCAAGAAAAGACCCCAAACCACCTGCTGCATGTGAGGTGAGAGGAGGCGGCATATGGTCAGGAAAGCACAGACTCAAATGCTAGGCTCTCCTCTGGGCTCAGTCACTCATTGTGTGACCACCTTAGGCAAGTTACTGACCTTATCTGTCTTGGTTTCCTCATCTGCAAATTGAGGATATTAGCAATAACTCCCTTGATACTTTTAGGGGTTGTAATGAGGATTACATGAATTTATGTTTGTAAAGTTACTGCAGGTGATGAGAACAGGGCTTGGTCCTAGTAAATGCTACATAAACATCTTTAAAATAAATGAATAAAGGTGCAAGCCTCACTGGGGTCGTCCTCAGTCTTCTTAGAGCAGACTGTGGTCCAGTCCCCAACCCACACACATTCTCAGCCCCCTCCTCACAGCCGGCTGCTCCCGGGCTCCTCCCCGAGCTCCACAGGTGTCTACACAGCCAACTCACCTGCTTCTCCTGGTTCCAGCTTTGAAAGTCTGTGACCTCCTGGAGCGTCTCTAAACTCAGCAGCTCCAGGAGGTTCAGGGATGCAGGGACCCTGGCAGACCCCAGATCTGCCCTCAGAGTCTGTACCTGCAGTTAGCTGCTCTGGGAGCCCCAGTGCTTGCTTCTGGGTCAGACAATGTGGGACCAGGGTCCCCCATCTCTGAGAGGCAGGTGGTTCCCAGTAGCACCAAGGAAGTCGGATCAGCCTCAGTTAAAGAGATATCAGCCGAGACCCCTGCCTTGGGCCCCCACAGAGCGCTTCCAGTGAGAAAAATCACCTTGTTCCCTCTGGCACTTCCACCATCTGAAAGTGAAAGCTTGCAGAAAGTAGCCCAGCAGACTCTGCCCTGCCCTGTGGACAGTGCTCTCTGTTATCAAGGAGGAAGCAGCATTATCACAGCAATAAAATAGCAAAAGGGGCCACAGGAGGCACAGACTCAGAGACCATTTGTTCAACCCCTACTATCTGCCAGCTTGCTTCTGGCTTCAGGAAGTAGGGACTGTATGTGGGCACAGCCATGACTAATACCCAGTTCTGTGCATAGGTCAGGAGTCTCTGGGTAGCAAAAACGGTTAAGTGTTCCACTACTAACAGAAAGGTTGGCTGTTCGAACCCACCCAGAGCCACTTGGGAAGACAGGCTTGAGCATCTCTTCCAAAAGCTCACAGCCTTGAAAATACTATGGAGAGCAGTTCTACTCTGCAACACAAGGGGTTGCCATGGGTCACAATCAACTTGAAGACGACTGGGGTTTTTTTGGTTTATGCACAGGTCTGTCTCTACAGTCTGCTAACACCAAGTGTTTCCGAGCCAGTTGAGAATCGGAGCCACGCCCAAGCCCTTGAACAGCATCTAGTGTGATTGGTTTTCTTTGTCTTCACCCACCGGTGATCTGGGACCTCCCCACAGTCTGGCAACCAAGGAGTTAACACTGTGCACATCAACAGCTTCCAGAACTTGCTCCAGGACTATGGCCCTGCCTTTCTGAAAAGACAGCATACTACTGATAGTTAATACTTAACATATTATAACCATATATTTTATATATTAACAGATGAGATATATATTGCAATATAATATTTTAATATCACCAATCATCTTAGGTACAGCCATTCAGTCCTCATTATTAGCCTCTTTTTACAGATGAGAAAACCAAATTTCTTAGCGTTTTACAAGCACACATCCAGCAAAATCTCTATCAGCCTATGCTGCCTTTCCGGTTGTTCTGAATGACCCATTGCATTTGTCTTCATTGGAGCAAGCATGGAGATGCTTGATTTCTGCTCAGAATTCAGCCTGGTAATATCACAACTGTGGGCAAGGTGAGAACTTCTGTATATACCTGAACAGATCCCCAAAGAGTCCATTTCTGCCAGGACCCACTTAGGTGTGGGAATATTTGTTAAACCCATTTTAAACCAAAAGTAACTAATATGACAAGTAAAAATAGTATCCTCCAAATCCACATGCAATTAGAGTTGAAACAGCCACCGACCCCCACCCATTTTTCCACCCCAATCCATGTGATAAAGTCCTAACAGACACTAGAGAAATTTTATGAAAATACAGAGGTCAGAAAACAAAATCGTATTGAATATCTAAGTGCCAGGAATTGGCCTACGCAAATTATTTTGATTTCATTTCATTCTCTCAGCTGCCACTTCAGGGAGGTAGACTTGACCCTATGAGGGAAAGGGGTTTTCAAGTCAGTCTCAATCCACTCAAAACTTCTGCAAAAATGTATAAATTTCACTGTAAATTCAACAATTTGTCAAAGGTATATTGACCATTTACGAGTTAGGCACTCTGAGGCAAATAGTTGAAGTGACACATGAGCCCTGTCATCTAGGAGCATTTAATCCAGGAACTTTCTAGAGGATGAGAGGTTAGAAGGAAGAGGAGACTCCCCTCCCTACACCACTCCCAGGCCTCAAGCCCAGCCCAGCTTCCAGCTCCAGACATGCCAGCACAAAACAGGAGCTCCAGGGAACCATGGACTCTGGAATGCCCCACATGTGACCAGAAAGCTTATCTCACACGGAATCCCAGCACACTGAGCTCCAACACTGGGAGGGGAAGCACAGAGCATAGGTTAGATTCTCCTGAAGAACACTGGGGGGCTGGCAGGAAGGACCTCAAAAAGCACGCTCAGTGCCCTGATGAACACAACCGCATCAGAGTCGGGTTCCCAGCTTCTGTGACAATAACCACTGTTCACGAAGCCACAAACCGTGTGTCTTGCTGAAAATACAAATTATCTGAATGCTACTAGGGTGAATGTTTTATTTTCCTTTCTAACAGACTTGCAAACCTCTTATCTTTTAGTTGTTTCAAGTGCTTTCAAAATAGTTTCAGACAAATACCTCGACCATAAAACAATGGTTAATGTAAAATGTACTGTGGGTTTAACACGTGGAAGTTGAAGGAAAGGATTCAATGCCTTTTCTCCAAGGTCCAGCCTGGAAAAACTTATATGAGTTAATTGATCTTGACACTCTTAAGATGCAGCGTTCACTGGGTTATCTTCTAGTATAGCAGAAATTTCTGCTCATTTTCTGGGAGAAAAAAATGAAAAGAAAAAATAACATTACACATAATTTAATGAGGTTTGTTTTAATTTAATTTTTTCTTTCTGCTCTTTCAAACATTATAACCCCAGCTGGAGGGTTTAATGCTGACCTGGCAACTGCTAAGAGACTCCCAGCAGGCATAGCAGGGCCCTCACTTTCCTCTGCACCTGCCCACCTGCCCCTCTGGTGGGGAGAGTCGCTCCCAGTTGAGGCTGTCACTTCCTTAACTGAAATATCCATCCAAGATTGGCTCAGGGACCTCCTTATGCCCCTCACTCCCTGCTATCAGGGTCTCCCGCGCCCCACCCAGAGATCTGTGGCAGAGCCCTCCTGGCCCATGAAACTTGCCCCACCACCCTCTGAATGGGCACCAATCTTGCATCCCAAGTCTGAGATTACAGGAGAGGTAAGGAGGTGTCATTCACATCCAGTCCCAAAGACATATGGAGGTAAAAGTGTGAGGCAGGAGGGAAAATGACCTTTCCTATAGAAAATCCAATTAAACTTGATTAGACTAATAAGCAACAAAAGAAAATGAAAAAAAAGGATGGAACGAGAAAGATAGTGTAAGAAAGAAAAGGTAAAGGAGGGAGAACAGAAGAAAAAAATGAAGGATGTGTCCTCCTGGCATTGAACTGTGCCATATCACCGGGGCTGAGAGGCCAGCATGGACCACGCATCTGGTCAGGGTGTCCTGAACACTCTCTCCAGTCACAGAGACGTCAATTACGTGAGTTCCAGAGAGCAAGCTGGACCGGGTACTGCCGATTACGAGTCATCCAGTCAGTGACCTGAGAAGAACTTACTGACCTTCCCGATCTAATGTAGGACAGGCCCAGCCATGGTCAATGGTGGAAGAGGCAAGGGCTGGTGGGAGGGATTTGAGGACCAAGTTATGGGGAAAGGTTGAAGACATCACCCTTTAGCCCTCTGTCCCTGAGAGAATCAGAGGGAGAGAGGCCTGGCCCACTGGAGACAGAAGAGTTCCTGTCCAACCCTCAGAAGAAGTTCTAACAGACCCCAGGGCACCAGGCACAATTTTCCTCTCCTTTCATGGAGCCCTGTATCCACAGGCAGAACTGACACTTGAGCTCTGAGGCCAGGGTGTCTGCTCTCTAATGACCATTGCCAAATACTCAGGCCCGCTATTCACCATGCTCCGTTTTACTCTGAAAATTGCAGACTTATTTCAATGAAGGCTTACAGTCTTGTGAAGCAGTTCTTACTTTCCTCATTTTACTGCTTAGAAGACAGAAGCTCAAGGGTATGAGGAAGCCTGCACAGGGTCACACAGCCTCGTGACCGAGCCCTAACAGGAGCCAGGCCCTCCCCACAGCTCAGCCAAGCTTCACACCAGCTCACGGATGCTCCAGGGATCCATGGGGGTGATGAGGGGCGCAGAAATCATTAGCTTTTCTATTTATATAAGATTTAATCTTATCTCTTTTAATTCGTTTTTTATGTTCATTTTTATAACCTGTATAATGTTAGTACAGATTTGGAAGCTGCAGGTTCACAATGTATTACGGAAAGCAGTGCATGATCAAAAGACTTTGAAGACCTTGCTCCATAGCTCTGCTCCAGGAAATACTTCCTAAAGCCCCAGCTCTCAGGGAGGGAAGCTGCCAGAGTTAACCTGAGGGCAATACAAAGACAGCCCCACCGGCTCACAAGGCTTTCCTCAGCCTCTGCTGCCCCCTTGTGGCCACCACGGGGCAGACACAGAGAGGGTTTCCCTGACGGAAAACACTGAAGAAGGATGAGTATGGACAATACAGAAAACTAATCAAAGACTGTGAAATGGAGTGAAGGAGACCGGATGCAAAACATCACGTGCTAAACAATTCCAAATATATGACATTAAAGACCAGGCAAAACGAATCTGCAAGCTCCCTGTGGGACTTCTTTCTAGGATGCAGCTCCTCTCAGTCAATCATCAGCTGCAGAGAGTGGTTCCCCTGAGGCCCGTTGTCATGGACTCAATTCCAACACATGGTGACTCCATATGTTACAGAGGAGAACTGAGTTCCATCGGATTTTCTTGGCTGCAATCTTTACAAAAATAGATGGCCAAGCCTTTCTTCCATGGCCCAACAAAATGGGTTCTTACCACCAGACATTACCTCAAGGTGGAGTCAGCGAGCCTATCACAGACTGATCTCAGACCCAGACCTGAATCCCAGGCAGCCAGGGCTCAGGAGCCCAGGACTCCCAGGCCCACTGGCCTTCAGCTCCGACCCCGGGCTCCTTCTTGCTCCCTTGATCCTCTCTGCACCCCTTCTCTCCTCACAGTCTCCCCTTCACTGGCCCTCTCTTCTCCTCCTCTCTGCATTGCCCTTCGCTCTCCCCCACTCTATAACCCCTGCTCCCCTCACACTTCCCCTGCACCCTCCCTCTCTCTCTCCTCAGTTTTTACCCCTTCACACTCCTTCCTTCTGCCCTCCCCTCCCATTAGTCCCCCATACACCCCCTTCCTCTCACCTTGCTACATTTTGAAGGTAAGAAGAAAAGTAAGAGCAATTATACCTGTGAAATATAAACATTTATCACCATTTTACAGATGAAAAAACAGGTTTAGAGAGTCCAGACAGTTGCTCAAGCTGACATAGCTGTAAGCAGACAATGCAGCATGCAATTCATACAGGCTCAACTTTAAAGCCCAAGCTCTTTCTAGGACTGGAATGTTTTTTAAACTGAAATTCAAGCACACAGTTATAGGCAAGACAGGCACATCTTCCCCAGGAAACAAGTTTAATCTACAAATTATTGTTCTCGTTGTTTTTCGTAAGGAAGGAATGATAAATTGAGCAATTCAATGGTAAATACCTTTCTAAATTGTTTTACATTTAAAAGATATTTTATGAGAAAATAAATACTTCCCATGGATTCTCTATATGAAATTTCAAAGAAATTTCAAGCTTGTGCAAGATACGTTAGGCACAGATTGCCTGCCATACCCTTGGTTTTCAGTGTTTGACGGATGAATGAATAACTCCATGTGGAGGGAAAAAAGGGGCAAATTAGGAGGCAAGTGCAATAGTCAGAAGAAAAGACGAGGCCTGAGCTAAGGCGTTGACCAGAGGACTGGAGGAATTACCATGGGAGGACTAGGGAGGAACAATTACTCCTCAACTCCCAGGGTCCCTACACAGGGGCCTTCAATCCACTCCAGGAGTGCTGGAGTCCCACTTCAACCCACACAGCCATGGGCCGCGCTTTCTTCCTTGTTTTCTAATAACAACATCTCTATTATCTTTTACTCCCATTTGGCTCCGACTTGTTTCTCAGCTGAGGAAAACTTGAGGAGGGGGAGGTGTGTGATACTTGGAAGGGAGAATTGACAGAACTGTGTGCACTTAGTGGAGGTGATGACTGAGAAGAAGGACTGGGGGTGACTCCTAGGTTTCTGCCATGGGCACCTGGGTATCTGGTGAGAACATTAATCAAGACAGAATTCAGAGGGAAAAGCATCTCTGCAAATCGGACAGATGGTAATGTGTGATGTTCTGAACAAGTTTGGTTTCAATTTCCTATGCAATGAAGAAGTGATTTTAAATTTGAAAATGTAATTTGAAAAGTGTTTACCAATTAAGTGGCTTAATCTAGCCTCTCCTCTTAATAAAAAATAAAAATAATGTCTTGGGGTATATGTAGTTCTGTGGCTCAAGAAAGGGTTGAGCAGGAGATGTGGACTTGGTAGTTGACAGCACACGGGTGAGAGCTAACTTCTAGATCTCATGTGGATGGGTTCTCCCAGAAAAAAAAATATCCAAAGAGAGATCAGTCCTATCAAGGACTGAATTCTAGAGACAGCAGCATTTTAAAAGCTAGTGTAAGGAGCTATGGAAAGCCAAAGGAAAAGATTAAGACAAACAAGTGGGAAGGTTCAGCATTGCAGAAACCAAAAAGGAAGAAAGTGACAGAAACCAAACTTGTATTTGGTTGTTTTGTTTATATATATATTTATTTAAAAAAAAAAAAAAACTTCTCATGGAGTCAATTCCGACTCATGGCAATCCCATGTGTTTCAGAGTAGAACTGTGCTCCGTGTTGTGTTCAGTGGCTGATCTTTTGGAGCTAGATCTCCCGGCCTTTCTTCTGAGGCACCTCTAGGTGGATTCAAACCAACAAACGTTCGCTTAGCAGCCTAGCCTTTAACCCACAGACTCCTGTATGTATTCATACACTAGTTTATTCTAAAGAAGGATTTTGATCAGCTCATAAAAATGCTTTCAAGGCAACACGCAAAATTGAAATGAGTAAATGTAATCATGGAAAATGGAAAACAAGAACGGAAGTGCAAGATAAAGTCAGGGAAAACTTTATATCTAAAATACACACTTATTAGATATGGGCTATAAATTTCACCTGACATTCTAACAGCCAACACAAGTAGGAGAAAGTCACCAGGGATATTCATTCAATAAATATTTATTAAGGAGCCACAACAAACTAGGCACAGTAACCCCAGGTTTGGGAGACACAATGCCCCCCAGGGGACTTACATTCTGGAGGAGGCACAGATATCAGTAACTGAGTAATCAGGACTAACTATCAACTGAGATAACTGCTCCAACGTTAGGAACAGGATTCTCTGGGAACAAATAAGGAAAATATCTCATTTAGAACGGAAAGAGAGTCTGAGCTATAGAGTGCAGGGAAAAGGGTAAGATTGAAAAAAAAAAAAGAAAAACAGAAGAAAGGGAGAAAAAAATCTCTTTCTCCATAGCAATGCCAGTAGAGTGAAGCCACATCTTACTCAGGGTTAGGTTTTTGGACAAATATTGTGTATGGTCAAAATAACCCTGCAAAATTCCTTACATCTTTCATCATATAGAACACTATGGTTAAGTGTGGACAACCCTGTGCATAAGGTAAACTTATGAATGTATAAAGTCTACACAAATACACATGATCCTATAAACATCACTGTGATAAACACAAAATGTATCTTTGAACACGAGAATCACCCTCAGTGCTCAAACAGGATCAAGCGATGAGAAACCCTGGGGAACAGAGACCTCGTGAGGAAACAAGAGACTGGCATCTCTCCTTTAACACACAAGTCAAGTATGACGTGCCCAGAGTCAGGTGGAATAATCCTTTCCATTTAAATTGCTGTGCTGTAATGCATTCTTTTATTTGGTTTCATTTGGGTATTGCAGAAAATTGTATGCTCTGATGTCCTTATGAAACCGCTCCATTGCTTCCTAGTATTGAAGCTAAAGTGACTCTTCCCAGGTGTCTCCTCAGAAAGAGAACACTCCAGTTAACAGAGAAGCAAGACTCAGTAAAATTCCTACAGTTAGTCCAATCCTGTCATTTTTGTGACATTTCTTAGTGTGGGCCAGGCAAAATGCCAAAGCCCAGGTTTACAGGAGCAATCTCCAGAGGAAATGAAGGAAGTGGACCAGGACTCTGCTTTCTGAAGCCATAAGTTTATAGAGGAACATAAAGAACATGAGGGCCATGTGCCCTTCATTCATTCATAGTGCTCCTCTCCAAGGAGCTTTTTTAAAGTATTGAGTGGCAGTGTTCCAGTATTTCCCAACATGTCAGATTTGCTTCGCTGGCAGTACATGAGATGAGGATTTTAGGTGGAATCTGGATGATCATCTTGATCACAGCAGGGTTATTACAGCATCCCTCCACCTCCACTGCATAGGCCATGTGGTTAATCAGAGGTGTGAAATCAGGAGAAACAGAGAGGGAGAAAAAAGGGAGGAAAGAAGATGGGACCCAGAAGAAATGAAAGATAAGTCAAGGAAACTCCCAGTGTCACAGAAGAGATATGTAACCTGGGCCTGACCTGACAGACATGGATTCTTCTCCATGGAGCTGTGTGGAGGGAAGACACACATGGGGTCCCAGAGAGAGGAGTCAGAAACTCTTTTGGGAGGAGGACTCCTGGGGATACACACTGACTCTCCCAAACATCCACTAACCTTCACTTTGGGGGGAAGGGAGCTAAAGAACTCTGCACTCAGTTTTATGTACTCCCCACTGAGATCAGAGAGAAAGAGACAGAAAGGGTGAAGGGCAACAACCCATAGAGACCCCGCCCAGGTCGCATTTTTCATAGAAAGAAAAAGAATCCATGAGAATGGCAGCCAAGGACTTTTTGATTAAGTGGAAGATGGAAGATCCCCTGCTGGACAGATGAATATGCTAATGAAATGATAAAAGGTCCTCAATTGAAAACAAAAGGAGCTAAACTCCAGCCCCTAGCTGGATGATTTTAAAAAAAAAGCGTCTTCAGCTCTTAGCACTTCTGTTTATTTTGGGGAGACAGAAGGCTGGCAGTGAGATACTTGGGTACATTATAACTTCTTGTAACAGGGTTAGTAATATGAAATTCTTTTCAATGTATTCATCTTTAAATTTCCTAGTATAGAAGCTTTTCCTCTTACAGTTAATATAAAGTTTCTGCTATAAAACATGTTTTTCTTTTTAAAAAGTAAGCAAATAGTACTGTAAAAGGATAATTTTCATAAGGTTAAAAACCATGAATCCCAGACAGACCTAAAAAGCAAAAATTAATTCAACTAATTAAGCAATGAGGGAATTGGTCCAACAGTAAACCTGATTCAAAAAGCATTTTGAAGAACAGGGTTTTATTGTCCACCAGGAAAGACAGTTTCAAATCAGTTTGCTGACAAATACAAGTCGCTGACAAAAGTGGTTAATGTCCTATGGGGAATAAAACTGTAACCTTTGAGTTATTTTTTTCTACTGAACAGATAACATGTAACTTCCAAGAAAACAAGCCCTTAATTAATAGTAATTAGCAAAGTCAAACACAGGTATATTCCCCTAAATAATTATATATATAATCTTTGTATGAGCCTATTAATGTCCCAGCATGATAGTGAAAGGAAGTGACATCCAACTTTTTGACCTGTTTCCAAGTTTGAAATAGTTATTATTAATGATATAAAGAAAAGGTTTAATGAATAATAATTGAGTTGATACTAAGATAGAGTAAAAACTGTGAGAAAAAGAAAAACCAGAGAGTGGAATAGTGCTCCAACAAGCACCTAGACACCAGCCATTCTGCGCGTTCGGTGAAGTGGGTCCATGCGCTGTGAGGTTAGTTTGCACCATCTTATGAAATATGAGGGGTTTCACAGAACCTGCAACTGAAGAGAGAAGCCAAGAGGCTCTGGAAGAAGTAAAGTGAGCTCTGCTCTAACACAAACATAAATGGGAGATCAAAGCTCAGAAGGTCTACACCTTGAAGAGCAGATACAATGATTGCAGCCTGTAAAAAAGTCTACATTATGTGTAATTAAATGCCTTCCTCAACAACAACAATAACTCAAGGCTCAAAAAAGTACTTTGCAACTTTGATCAATCTAACTTTTAAGATAAACGGATTGCACCAAGGTAAGTAATAAGTAGGGGCCGTGGTGGCATGGTGGTTAAGAGCTTAGCTGCTAACCAAAAGGTTGGCAGTTCAAATCCAACAGCAACTCCTTGGAAACCCTATGGGGCAGTTCAACTCTGTCTTATAGGGTCTCTTTGAGTCAGAACCAACTCGAAGTTACCGAATAACAACAACAAGTAATAAACATTATTTATAACAAAGCTCTACCAGTGATCACTTTTATCACTTTTTCTGGAATGCATAGTCTCTCCAACTGTCAAAAAAGATCGCTCCTACTTTTTGTGGATAAACTCATATCATCTGCATACCTTCTGTTTACCTCTAGTAGACAGGAAATGGGCAGACAGCTAATCCAAAAGTGATGTAAATGAAAAAAAGTACAAGCTAAATGGGGGGTGAGGGAAAATGGCTGACAACATATTAACACATAGAGTACTTAAAACACACATAGGATCCATGAGTATTGTCAAAAAAGAAAATCTGAGTAATGTTATCATTGGAAGCTTTATTTGGTTTATAGATTCATGGACGGGCAACACCTTTCTTTTAATTGGGAAAAGTGCTCCTGTTACAAAGGCAGGTTAGGGATTTATATTGGTAACAGAAATTAAGGGAAAAAAAAAAAAAGCTTTTTTTTCCCTTTGCTTTAAAGTTGCAGTTGGTCATTAATATTATTATATTATTAAGACATATAAAAGGCAAGTTGTAATAAAAAGAGAAAGAAAACGTAGGGTATACAAAAATAATTATATTTAAGCTCATCAAACAAAACAGAATATCAACAAAAACGTTTGCATATATTAAGAAGGCCAAAACAGAAATTTTTACGTGTGAGGCCACTAGTATAAATTTACCCAAGCTCAAGTTTCCATCAAATTTTAAAATGGCAAAAATAAATAAATAAATAACAGTATACAAACTATGACCTTATTGTTGGGGTGAATCATTTACTACACTTGTAGTGCCTCAAGGACTAAGGTGTGTCTGACCAAAGCCATGGTGTTTTCAATCACCTTATATGCATATGAAAGCTGCAGAATGAATAAGGAAGAAAAAAGAAGAATTGATGCCCATGAATTATGATGTCGAGAAGAATACTGAATATACCATGGACTGCTAGAAGAATGAACAAATCTGTCTTGGAAGAAGTACAGCCAGAATGCTCAATAGAAGCAAGGATGGCAAGACTTTGTCTCACATATTTTGGACTTGTTATCAGGAGGCACCAGTCCCTGGAGAAGGACATCATGCTTGGTAAAGTAGAGGGTCAGGGAAAAAGAGGAAGACCTCTACAAGATGGACTGACGCAGTGGTTGCAACAATGGGCTCAAGCAAAACAATGTTATGAGGGTGGCGCAGGATGGGGCAGCATTCGTTCTGTTTTGCACAGGGTTGCTGTGAGTCGAAAGGTGTCCTTGTTTCTCTAACTTATCACAAAGCCAGAGTTGGTAACTGTGACTTCTTTCTTCTACTTCCTATGCCATGTTTTCCCCACTCTTAGCCAGAACCACAGCTGGTCAGAGTTCTTTACTTAGTGGAATGGCCACACTTTCATTCTTGAAGGGTCTCAGTACTCAATACTCCTGCCCCTTTTTGCTTGATGTGGTTTTCCAATTCCCTCTAGCATTGGACTTGGAAGTACAAAGAGAAACACACTGATAACTGAAACAATGCTCATGTCAAGGCTTTCTGCAATTCACCCTGCTCCTGAAAAATCTCTTGCTCATTCACATCTTCATTCTGGTACAAGTTTTTTCTTTATACCTAATGTTGACCCAAAAGAGGAACCCAGATTGTTCTCCCGAATTCCTTGAATTAATTCAACACAGTTTTTCATAGGTAACAGCAATTTACTTGTGTTTGGAAAAAGTAGTGCTTCAGCCATTCCAGAATAGGAAGTATATAAAGTGAAATACTAGACTTCTCTCATCTTAAAACTCCACCAGCCACCCACTTTCATGGACATTTTTGAATGGCTAACTTTTCTGGTCAGATAGTCCAGCCTTCAAAAAGATAGTTAAGAACCCACCATCAACCTCTGGGCCTCTCAGCACAAAATCAAGTTGGATGAAGTAAACTTCATTTCATTTTGAAGAATGATTCAGCCTCTCCTGCATCATATCCAAATAGTACAAAATAGTCACAAAGTATTTTTCATTACCAAAAGCAAAACAATCTCCCGTAGTAAACTTCTGCCTACCCCCAAACAACTCAAATGAAATTCAACTTTTTTCTTCTTGCTGCAGGAGTACAAAACATGAAATGGCAAATCTCACAGCTACACACTCTGCAGGAGTCTGCAGCCAGAACAAGAAGACAGGACTCTGGAGGCCACCCAGTACTCACTGCAGAGATTTTACCTCAGGGAATCTGCAGCTTTAGGAAGAGCCATAGTGAAGGAACAGGGACAGTGACAGGGCCCTATGGAGGCACAGCCTCATGGTCATTGGGCAGTAATGGAGATTCAGCCCGTGGGGGAACTCAGTCACTACCACAGCCTGATGTCAATCCCTCCCCCAGTGGAGTCACAGACTCTTCCCAAGAATTGATAAGGGGCACAGAGAGCCCCTTGGGCCCATCCACCGTGGAGCAGATGGTCAGAGACACATCTCCTGACTCAAGCATGAAGTATGGAGAGTCCCAGTAAAGGAAACTAAAGAGAAGGAGAAAATGTGGACCCATCAGTTATGTTATAGGAGGAGATACCTGCAAAATCACACTCCAAGAAAACTCCCACCAAGTGGGGAAACCATGTGAGAGATAACAAAGGCAGAGTGGTAGTACGTGCATAAAATTCATCTAACCATCATTTCAAAATCCAGAACCCATTTTCTGGGGACTCTGTGATGTTGTTTGTCCTATTCACATCTTTCCTACAGACCCCCAAAGACCATATGCCTCTCTCTTCATTCCTGACCTCCACCTCCATCGCCCTGACTCAATGCCTTCATGACCTAACACACTGCAGGTTTCATTGTTCCAGAATGCACAGCTGTCCTTAAAGGTCAGATTCATCTTTTCCTGAGAGATAGCCAGGAGGCATCAAAGAAATTTTGTCCACTTGGGAGGCAATAAATAGATTTCTAGAAAGGTGGAGGGAGAAGTTCAAAGAAGGAACACATAAATACAGTGAGAAGGTCAAACACTAGTGACCTCTCTTCCCAGTGTATGTGAGAGATAGGAGCAAAAATTCCTATACATTTTGAAGAGCCAGATATATTAGATCTAGTCATCTGCTTCTCCCAAGGAGAGCCCAAAGAGATAACAAGCTTCCAGGAGTAATCCTGCTGTGGTAGGCAGAATAAGACAAAACCAAAACCAAATCCACTGTCATCAAGTCGATTGCAACTCATAGCGACCCTATAGGACAGGGTAGAACTGCCCCCGTAGGGTTTCCAAGGCTGTAATCTTTATGGAAGCAGACTGCCACATCTTTCTCCCTCAGTGCAGCTAGTGGATTCAAACCACCGACCTTTCAGTTAGCAGCCAAGCGCTTAACCAGTTCGCCACCAGGGCTCATAGACAGAATAATGACCCCCAAAGATGTCCATGTTCTTATCCCCAGAACCTGTGAATATGTTACATTACATAGCAAAAGTGACTTTGCAGATGTGATTAAGACTAAGGATTATGAGGTAGGGAGATTATCCTGAATTACTGGGATGGGACAATCTAATAACATGCATCCTTAAAAGCAGAGAGTGGTGGCTTATTTGGTCAGAAAAAGAGAAATGATCATGAAAGCAGGGTAAGAGATGTTATGTTGCTAGCTTTGAAAATGGAGGAAAAACGCAGGCCAAAGAACACAGGTGGCCTCTAGAAACTACAAAATGCCAAGAACCTTCAGAAAGGAATGCAGCCCTGCAGGCACTTGGATTTGGCCCACTGAGACCCACATCAGACTTCCGACCTACAGAGTTCTAAGATAATAAAATCATGTTGTTTTTAGGCACTAAGTTGTGGTAATTTCTTAAGCAGCAAATAGAAAACTAATATACCCACATCCAACTTGGAAGAAGACACTAGCAGGGGAAGGTATCTGGAGAGAACATGAGGTTCTGCATTACCTGGACATGGAAAGCCACGGACTCAGAAAATCTCACTCTCTGTGTGATAAAGCGGAGGGACAGAGAGGTGTCCAGAAAGCCAGTAGACGAGTGAATGAGTGGGTCAGGAGGAGAAAGCCATATGGTATATTATTCTTTCAACTTGAGACGAATGATTCAGACCATGGACTCCACTCGGGGAAGGGGGATTAACAAACAATACCCCCAAACGAAAGATGGTACCTGTGCCTCTTCACCAACACAAGGGTCTTAAGGATCAGATCAGACCAGCCTCCCCAGTGTGAAGACCTAAAATAATGAAGAAGAGAGCACAGGGACTTATCTTGCCCAGTTCTCTAAGGCCCCATAATCTCCTCCAACCTCTTATTTCTCCTTAGAAAGAAAAGGCAGATCACTGAGTAAAGCAAAGCCTATATACATCACAAGACTCTGAGATATCTTCAGTAGGAGAACATTTTCCCCCAACAGGGTGAGGACTCAGGCACAGAAGAGTAGATTTATAGAAATCAGTAAACTATACTTTTCTTCCATAAGGGAGGTGTAAAATTGTGAAGACTTACACATATTCATTCAGAGAAATTATTTGGTTGATTGGTTTGATGGAAACAAGATCACATAAAATGATTGGGCTGACCCACATGATCCCTTTGAGAAAAGTGAGCTTTTGTTTTACTTGTTTCTCACAAAGACATTAGTTTATATCCAACTCTAATTTTCTATTACATAACTTCTGGAGAAAACCAAGGAGGAAACAGAAGAAGAGGAGGAGAAGGAAGAGAAGGAGGAGAAGATGCAACTGGAAGTTAATTTTAAGACCCAAAATTGTGTTAAATACTGTGCATTGTATATTAACACAGTATTCACTTGATTTTCACAGCAAATATTTAAGTTACAAATTATCATCCTAGTTTTGTAAGTAAGATGTTGTTGTTGATGTTAGATGCCATTGAGTGGATTCCAACTCATAGTGACCCTAAAGAACGAAATACTGCCTGGTCCTGTGCCATCCACACAATCCTTGCTATCTTTCAGCTGATTGTTGCCACCACTGTGTCAATCCATCTGGTTGAGGGTCTTCCTCTTTTTCCCTGATCCTCTACTTTACCAAGTATGATTTCCTTCTCCAGAGACTAGTCCCTTTTGATAACAAGTCCAAAATATGTGAGACAAAGTCTCACCATCTTCACTTCTAAGGAGCATCCTGGCTGTACTTCTTCCAAGACAGATTTGTTTGTTCTTCTGGCAGTCCACGGTTGTCTTAGGCTAGGGTTCTCTAGAGAAGAAAAACCAGTGAAGCACATATTATATATATGTAGAGAGAGAGAGAAATTTTTCTCAAGGAAATGGCTCATGCAGATGTAGACTCTGGAAAGTCTCAAGTCTGCAGGTTGGGTGTCAGACTGGAGGTTTCTCTTGAGCTTCAGGGACTGACAAACATAATTTGGCAGGTCAGACAGCAGGTTGCTAGCTCACAAGCTTCAGAGGCTGAGGAATCCAAGATCACCAAATAACTGCAGGCTGCTGGCTCACGGTCTACAGAGTTCAGTGAAACCCAAGATTGGCAGGCAATACAGCAGGCTGCTGGCCCAAATTTTAACAACCGAAGGTCAGATGATGACCAGCTAGATGCAGGTTACAGAGTGAGCAGAAGCCAGCGAGCTTTGCCGGAATGTCCATATATGTTGGATGCAGGCCACACACCCCTAGAAATCCCCCTTACAACTGATTGACTGATCACATCAGATCACATCATGGAGATAATTACCTTATATCACAAAATGGAGTATAACTAAATCATTACATAACTGCCAAATTACAGCTCGGGAAACATGAAAAGTCACTTACAGTCGGGAAACAATAAGAATAAACTCTGATTACTCAGCAGAAACTTTGCAGGCAAGAAGGCAATGGATGACATATCTAAAACCTTGAAAGGAAAAAGTTGCCAACCAAGAATAATATGCCCTGCAAAACTCTCTCTCAAATACAATGGCGAAATTTGGACATTTCCAGAAAAACAGAAATTAAGGAAATTTGCAGAAAACAAACAAATTTACAAGAAATATTAAAGGGACTCCTTCAGTTAGAGAACCAACTACATCAGACAACAACTGGAGTCTAAGACACAGGATAGCATCAGCCAGATACCAACCTAGGCAAAGAACTTTCAATAATAAAACAAAGCTAAAAGACTTAAAACAAGGAAAAAGAAATGTTAATCTGTAAATGATGACAATCTCAAAACATTAAAAGGGGGAATAAATCGTGTAAGTATAGAATTTTCAAATGGAGAGGAAGTCAAGGCAATAGGAAGTAATAAAAGACTGGTTCAAACTTTGGAAGATAAAAGTAACTTTCAAGGTATCCACAAAGAAAGTTAACAAGCCTACTCATCAGAATAAAAAAGAAGAAAAACATAAAGTTTCAGTAAACACAAAATCTGCAACAACAAAACAAAAGAAAAGAAAATCCACCAAAAAAAAAAAAAAAAAAAGAAGGAACTCAGAACAGGAGACTAAGAGGAACAAAGAAAACATCAACACCACAAAAAAAGCACAATGTGAAAGCAATAAATTCATACCAATCTATAATCACACCAAATGTAAATGATTTAAATACATCTGTAAGGAGGCAGTGGCAGATGGATTAAAAAACCATGATCCATCAACATACTGTCTACAAGAGACACATCTTAGACATAAAGACATAAATTTATTAAAAGTCAAAGGATGGAAAAAAATGTATCAAACAAAGAGTAACCAAAAAAGGGCAGGAGTGGCAATATTAATTCCACATAAAATAGACTTTAAGGCAAAATCAACAAGGAAGGACATTATAAAATGATTAAAGGGACAATCCATCAAGATGACATAATCTTAATAGATATCAACACACCCAATGACAGGCTCCAAAATACATAAAACAAACTCAAACAGCACTGAAAAGAGAAATAGATAGTTCCACAATAATAGCAGGAGACATCAACACACCACTCTTGGTAAAGGATAGAACATCTAGAAAGAAACTCAACAAAGATACAGAAGATCTAAAGGCCAAAATCAATCAACTTGACCTCATAGACATATACACACCACTCCACCCAACAGCAACAAAGTATACTTTTTTTTCCCACGCACATGGAACATTCTCCATAATAGACCAAGGCTACTAGGTAACCCTCAATAAAATCAGAAACACTGAAATAAGGCAAAGCATTCTCTCTGATCACAAAGCTATACAAGTACAAATCAATAACAGGAAGAGCAAAGAAAAAAACAATCAAATCCATGGAAACTGAATAACACCGTGTTTAAAAACAACTGGGTAATAGAAGAAATCAAAGAGACTATTTTAAAAATTCCTAGAATCAAAGGAGAATGAAAACACATCTTACCAAAACCTTTGGGACAAAGCAAAGGCAGTGCTCATAATTCAATTTATAACAATAAACACACACATCAAAGAACAAGAATGGGCCAAAAGCAAAACGTTAGGCCTACAACTTGAACAAATAGAGAAAGAATAGAAGAAAAAAAGTCCACAGCCACCAGAAGAAAGAAAATAATAAAGATTAGAGCAGAAATAAATGAGATACAGAACAAAAACAATAGAAAGACTCAACAAGACCAGAGGTCCGTTCTTTGAAAAGATCAACAAAATCAACAAACCATTGGTCAAATTGACAAAAGAAAAACAGGAGAAAAAGCAAATAACACAAATAAGAAATGAGATGGAGTACATTACAACAGACCCAGCAGAAATAAAAAGGATCATAACAGAATACTATGAAAAATTATACTCCAACAAATTTGAGACTCTAGAGGAAATTGATGAATTTCTTGAAACACACTACCTGTATAAACTAACACAGACTGAGTTAGAAAATCTGAACAGACCCATAACAAGAGAAGAGATTGAAGAGGTAATTTAAAAAAAAAAATTCCAGCAAAAGAAAAGCCCTGGCCCAGACTGCTTCACTGCAAAATTCTACCAAATATTCAGAGAAAAGCTCACACCAGTACTACACAAACTATTTCAGAGCATACATAAGAAATGAATACTTCCAAATTTATTCTATGAAGCCAGAATAATCCTGATACCAAAGCCAGGCAAAGATACTACAAAAAAGAATATTACAGACCTATATCTCTCATGCATACAGATGCAAAAATTCTTAACAAAATTCTACCCAATAGAATTAAGCATCACATCAAAAAAAAAAAAAAAAATACACATGACCAAGTGGGATTCATACTGGGTATGCAAGGATGGTTCAACATTAGAAATCAATCAACTTAATCCACCATATAAATAAAACAAAAGAAAAAAAATCATATCATCTCAATCAATGCAGAAAAGGCATTTGATAAAGTCCAACATCCAGTCCTGATAAAAAAATCTCAATAAAATAAGAATAGAAATGAAATTATTCAACATAATAAAGGGCATCTATACAAAACCGATAGCCAGTATCATTCTCAATGGAGAGAGGCTGAAAGCATCCCTCCTGAGAATGGGAACAAGACAAGGAGATGCCCTTTATCACCCACCACTCCTATTTAACATTGTGCTGGAAGTCCTAGCTAAAGCAATGAGGCAAGAAAAAGAAATAAACAGCATCCAAATTCATCAGGAAGAAGTAAAACTATCCCTATTCACAGATGATATGATCTTATACATACAGAACCCCAAAGATTCCACAAGAAAATTACGGGAACAAATATAAAGATTCAGCAGAGTAGCAGGTTACAAGATCAACATACAAAAATTAGTTGGAACTTCGAAAGGAAATCAAGAAAACAATAGCATGTGTAATAGCCCCTGAAAAAAAACAAAAATATACTTAGGAATAAATATAACCAGGGACATAAAAGAACTATACAAAGAAAACTACAAAACACTGCTGCAAGAAACCAAAAGAGACCTACATAAATGGAAAAACCTGTCATGCTCAAGAAGAGGAAGACTCAACATTGTGAAAATGTCGATTCTACCCAAAGCGATCTACAGATATAATGCAATCCTGATCCAAATACCAACAGAATTCTTTAAGGAGTTGTAAAACTAACCACCAACTTTATATGGAAAGAAAAGTGTCCCTAGGTAAGTAAAGCCCTTTTGGAAAAGAAGAACGAAGTAGGAGGCCTCACACTACCTGACCCCAGATCTCAGAACTTACTATGCAGCCACGGTACTCAAAACGGCCTGGTACTGGTACAACGACAGACACATTGACCAATGGAACAGAATTGAGAACCCAGATGTAAATCCATCCGCCTATGGTCAGTTGATCTTTGACAAAGGACCAAAGTCCATTAAAAGGGAAAAGATAGTCTCTTCAACAAATGTTGCTGGCAAAACTGGATGTCCATCTATAAAAAAAATGAAACAGGACTCATATCTCACACCATACACAATAACTAATTCAAAATGGATCAAAGACCCAAATATAAAATCTAAAACTATAAAGATCATGGAAGACAAAAAGGGAAAATACTGGAGAACCTAATACATGGCATAAATAGGATAGAAACCATAACTAACAATGCACAAACACAGGAAGATAAACTAGATAACTGGGATCTCCTAAAAGTTAAACATGCTCATCAAACAAACCCATTGCAATCGAGTCAATTCAGACTCATAGTGACCCTATACGACAGAGTAGAATTGCCCTGTAAGGTTTCTGAGGAGCAGCTGATAGATTTGAAATGCTAACTTTTTGGTGACCAGCCATAGCGAGCCATAGCTGTTAACCACTGCGCCACCAGAGCTCCTGCTGATCAAGAAAGTAAAAAGAGAAACTATAGACTGGGAAAAAAAGTTAGGCTACAACATATCCGACAAAGGTCTAATCTCTAAAATCTACAAGATACTGCAACACCTAAACAAAAAAAGACAAATAATCCAATTAAAAAATGGGCAAAGGATATGAACAGATACTTCATCAAAGAAGACACTGAGGTGGCCAACAGACACATGAGAAATGCTCCCAATCACTAGCCATTAGAGAAAAGCAAATCAAAACTACAATGAGATACCATCTCACCCCGACGTTACTGGCACTAATTTAAAAAAAATCAGAAAATAACAAATGTTGGTGTCATGGGTTGAATTGTGTCCCCCCAAAAATGTGTGTAGCACCTTGGCTAGGTCATGATTCCCAGTACTGTATGTTTGTGTTATCTGATGTGATTTCCTTGTGTGTTGTAAACTCTACCAGTCTGATGAGATTATATATGATCTCCTCGTGTGTTGTAAATTCTATCACTGTGATGAGGTTATACTGATGAGGTTGACAAGATTAGTGTCTTAATGCAATCTCTTTTGAGATATAAAAGAGAGAAGTGAGCAGAGACACATGGGAACCTCATACCACCAAGAAAGCAGTACTGGGACCTGAGGTTCCTGGACAGAGAAGCTCCCAGACCAAAGGAAGACTGATGACATGGACTTTCCTCCAGAGCTGATGGAGAAAGCGTTCCCCCGGAGCTGATGCCCTGAATTTGGACTTGTAGCCTACTGGACTGTGAGAGAATAAATTTCTCTTGGTAAAGCCATCCACTTGTGGTACTTCTCTTAGAGCAGCACTAGACGACTGAGACAGTTGGAGAGGCTGCAAGAAGATTGGAACTCTTATGCACTGCTGGTGGGAATATAAGATGGTACAACCACTATGGAAGATGATATGGCATCTCCTTAAAAAGCCAAAAATACTAAACGATCCAGCAATCCCACTCCTAAGAATATATCCTAAAGATCACAAGAAGAGACATATACACACCTATGTTCACTGCAGCATTATTCACAATAGCAAAAAGATGGAAGCAACCTAAGTGCCCATCAACAGATGAATGGATAAACAAATTATAAAAATGCATACCAACAATGGAATACTATGCAACAATAAAGAACAATGATGAAACCTCAAAATATCTCACAACAGGGATGAAATCTGGAGGGCATAATGCTGAGTGAAATAAGTCAATCACAAAAGGACAAATGCTGTATGAGACCACTATTATAAAAACTCAAGAAAATGTTTACATACAGAAAGGAACAATTTTTCAAGGCTACGAGGAAGGAGAAGATTGGAGAGTGGAAATCACTAACTAGATAGACAAGTGTTAGCTTTGGTGAAGGGAAAGACAGTACACAATATAGAAGTCAGCACAACCTGACCAAGCCAAATCAGAGACACTTCATAGACACATCTGTGATGGTTAAGATAGTGTGTCAACTTGGCTGAACCATGATACTCAGTGTTTTGGCAGTCATATAATGTTACGACCGTTTCCCTGTTGAGATCTGATATGTGATCACCCCCATGATGGGATCTGCTGTGAGTAACCAATCAACGAAAGGGAGTTTCCTTAGGCATGTGGCCTGCATCGAATATAAGCAGACTTTCTGGCAAGGCTCAGGGGATTTTTGCTCATGCCAGATCCTTCAGCTTGCTCCTGTTCATCTGACCTCTGGTTCCTGGGACTTGAGCAAGCAGCTTACCTGCAGTCTTCCTTGCTGGTCTTGGAATTCATCGATCTTCACAGCCTGTGAGCAAGAACCCTGCTCTCTGACCTTCCAGTCTTGGGTTCTCCAGCCCCTGCGACTGCATGAGTCAGAACAAGCCTCTATCCTTACCCACGGATTTGGCATCTCCCAGCCTCTACAACCATGTGAGCCATTTCCTCTCTATATATATCTATACATACATACATATATACATATACATTTTACTAGGTTTGCTTCTCTAGAGAACCTAGCCTAAGACAGCATCCAAACACCCTGAGAAACTAAGTTACTGTGGCTGAAGCCTGGGGACCATGGTGGTAGGGGTCATCTAAGTCAAGTGGCATAACATAGTTCATAAAGAAAGTGTTCTATGTCCAACTTTGGTAAGTATTGTCTGGGGTCTTAAAAGCTTGCCAGCAGCCATCTAAAATACCTCTACTGTTCCCATCCATTCGGAGCAAGGAGAATGAAGAAAACCAAAGACACAATGGAAATATTAGTCCAAAAGACTAATGGACCACAAGTACCACAGCCTCCACCAGCCTGAGACCAGAACAACTACATGGTGCCCGGCTCCATTAGCTGCTCTGACAGGAATCACAATAGAGGGTCCAGTACAGAGAGGGAGAAAAATGTAGAACAAAATTCAAATTCACAAAGAAAAGACCAGACTTAATGGTCTGAAAGAGACCAGAGGGAACGCCAAGACTATGGCCTCCAGACACCCCTATAACTCAGAACTAAAGCCACTCCTGAAGTTCACCCTTCAGCCAAAGATTAGACAGATCTATAAAACAAACAATAACACACATGAAGAATGTGCGTCTTAGCTCGTTCATGTATATGAAACCAAGTGGGCAACACCTGTCCCAAAGCAATGAAGAGAAGGCAGGAAAGCACAGGAAAAAGGCACAGAGGAAACAGGGAACCTGAGGTATGAAAAGGGAATTGTGGACACACCGGGAGGGTTACAACCAATGTCACGAAAGAATTTGTGTATAAATTGTTGAATGAGAAGCTAATTTACACTGTAAACTTGCAACTAAAGCACAATAAAAAATGTATCACAAAAAAATAATAATAAATGTAATCCATACTGAAATCTCCAAAAAGTTTCAAAAAGAATTATTACCTTTCATGGTCACAAGTGACCTGCAAACCCTCTATATTCTCCCCGGAATCCATCCACCAAGGCTGTGACCTTCAGTGTGTATTCCTCACTCTGGTCCACCCAAAACCTCTACCAGGCATTTCTTGCACAATCTCCTTTACTTCTCATCTCTTCCCCTCTTCCCCACTGTCATGGATTCAATTCTGTCCCCAAAAAATATCTGTCAACTTGGCTGGGTCATGATTCCCAGTATTGTATAATTGTATACCATTTTGTAATCTGACGTGATTTCCTTATGGGTTGTAAATTCAATCACTATGATCTAATAAGATGGATTAGTGGCAGTTATACCAATGAGGTATGCAAGATTGGATAGTGGCTTAAGCCAATGTCTTTTGAGATATAAAAGAGAGTAGTGAGTAGAGACACATGGGAACCTCATACCACCAAGAAACCAGTGCGAGGAGCAGAGCGAGTCTGTTGGACCTGAGGTTCCTGCGCAGAGAAGCTCCCAGACCAAGGGAAGACTGATGACATGGACCTTCCTCCAGAGTCGATGGAGAAAGCATTCCCCTGGAGCCAAAACCCTGAATTTGGACTTGTAGCCTATTGGATTGTGAAAGAATAAACTTCTCTTTGTTAAAGCCATTCACTTGTGGTATTTCTGTTATAGCAACACTAGATGACTAAGACACACACCTAGACTTTTCTTCCATGATTGGCTCCCCACCTTTTCTCTTGTAAACAATTTTAAATTCTCCAGGTTCCACATTTTCAAAGCTGCATGCATTGCTCCTAATAAACCCAACCCAGGGCCCTGAGCTTGTCAAACAAACACAAAATTCTCCTAAAGGGGAAGATAGCTGTTGTGACAAACTATGAGTTACATTTTGTTCTTGTTACACAGAATTTTGCATATATTTTCTGGTGGTTCTTAAACCCTATCCCAGGAATCCAACTATGAACATCCTTGGCTGTGGACTCCAGATTCAGGACCATTGCTCTAAAGCAATATGGTAGGGATCCAGAGCCAAGGACTCCCTGAAGAAGGACTACTTCCTCGGCAGGCCAGTGTGGTTTCTGAAATATCCCTGTGATTCCTAATCTACACAGTCATTATCCTGTGTCCATTTCTCCTGGCAACTGAACTCTCCATTGTCACTGACAATACCAATGAGAAGTATCAGCTGAACGTCATGTTTTTAGGGGGTGTTGTTAGCCCTAACAGCGACCTTCAGGAAGGGCCCAGACAGGAGGCAGAACTGTGGACCACAGAAGGAGCCCCTACACTTAGGATGGAGGCTACAAAAGTAACAAGAAGAACGGGGATACCTATCCCATCCTGGTGTATGGTCCACTGACATAGAAGGGGCAGGGACAAGGCTGAAGGCCGGGGGCCTGCCTGATGTAACACCACAGGAAACTCCAGTCACTTACCTGCATACACCTGGGCCTTCCTCCAGGCTAAAAGGGAACACACATTGGTGAGAACTCAGCCAGATCACGTCTGCTCATCTTGAATTAAGGGGCCTTCCTCCTTCTCTGTCCCAAAGGAGTGTGATCGTTAAGGTTGTGTGTCAACTTTGCTTGACCATGATTCTCAGTACTTTGGCAGTTATGAGGTAGTTTGTCAGTCGTGTGATTATGTAAATACCTCCATGATGTTATCTGATAGAAAGTGAACAATTCCATGATGGCATCTGCTATAAGAAGTCAATCAGTTGAAACAGAATTTCCTCCGGGGTGTGGCCTGCATCCAATATAGGTGGACTTTCTGGCCAGGCTCGCGGGCTTTTGCTCGCTCTGGATCCTGCAACTGGCCCCTGTTCATCTGACCTCCAGTTCTTGGAACTTGAGCTAGAAGCTTGCCTGCCAACCTGGGGATTCTTCAGCCTCCGTGGTCTGGATCCTGGGTTCACCAGCCCCTGCAGCTACGTGAGTCAGGAGAAGCCTGCATCCTAAGCCACGGTTTTGAGACTTTCCAGCCTCTACAACCTCGTGAGCCCTTTCTTTGGTATATGTACATATATATGGAGGCCTAGTGGTATAGTGGCTAAGAGCTCGGCTCCTAACCAAAAGTTGGCAGCTCAAATCTACCAGCCACTCCTTGGAAACCCTATGGGACAGATCTACTCTGTCCTATTGGGTTGCTATGAGTCAGAATCAACTTGATGGCAATGGGTTGTTTTGTTTTTTCATATACGTATATGTATATGTAGAGAGAGAGACATGATTCACTCATTTTGCTTCTCTAGAGAACCCAACCTAAGACATTAAGTACCAAGAGGGATTCTAGAGAAATAAAATTGTAATGCTGAGTTACTGACACTTATTCCAGGAGACCCAAAGCATCACTGTGGCCCACAAGTCAGAGTGGGGGCATATGAAGGTCAGGTTATTAATGGAGTCTTAGCTCATGCCTGTCTCACAGTAGGTCTAACTTGTCCCTGAAACCATCCTGTAGTGATTTCCCCAGTTCCAGAAGGCATCATTGGAATAGATATACTCAGCAACTGGCAGAACACCCACATTAGATCCCTGACAGGTGGAGTAAGGGCTGTTATGGGAGGAAAAGCCAAGTGGAAGCCATTAGAACTGCCCCTACCTAGGAAAATAATAAAACAAAAGCAATACTGCATTCCTGGAGGGATTTCAGAGATTATTGCCACCATCAAGGACTTGAAGAGTGTAGGGGTGCCCACCACATCCTCATTCAACTCACCTATTTGGCCTCTGCAAAAAACAGATGTATCTTAGAGAATGACAGTGGATTATCAAAAACTTAACCAGGTGGTGACTTTAATTGCAGCTGCTGTCCAGATGTGGTTTCATTGCTTGAGCAAATTAATAAATCTCCTGGTACCTGGTATGCAGCTATTGATGGGGCTAAAGCCATTTTTTCCATAGTTGTTTCAAAGGACCACCAGAAGCAGTTTGCCTTCCGCTGGCAAGGGTAGCAATACACCTTCAGTGTCCTACCTCAGAGGTATATGATCTCTCCAGCCCTATGACATAATTTAGTCTGCAGGGATCTTGATCGCCTTTCCCTTCCACAAGATATCACACTAGTCCATTACACTGATGACATTATCCTGATTGGACCTAGTAAGGAAAAAGTTTCAATGCCTCTGGACTTATTGCTAAAATATTTGCATGCAGAGGGTGGGAAATTAATCCAAAAACACTCAGGGGCCTCCCATCACAGTGACATTTCTAGTAGTCCATTGGTGTGGTGCATGTCAAGATATTTCTTCTAAAGAGAAGGATAAGTTATTGCTACAGGCTTCTACCACAACTAAAAAGGAGGCACAATGCTTAGTGGGCCTCTTCAGATTTTGGAGGCAACATATCCCTCATTTGGTTGTGCTATTATGGCCTTTTTATCAAGTGACTAGAAAAGCTCCTAGTTTTGAGTGGGGCCCAGACCAAGAGAAGGCTCTGCAATAGGTTCAACCTGCCATGCAAGTGACTCTGCCACTTGGGCCATACAATCTGGCTGCTTCAATGGTGCTTGAAGTGCCAGTGACAGAGATGTTGTGTAGAGTCTTTGGCAGGCCCATATTGATGAATCATAGCACAGACCCTTAGAATTTTGGAGCAAAGCCCTACCATCCTCTACAGATAACTACTCTCCTTTTGAGAAACAGCTTTTGGCTTTTTAATGGGCCTCAGTAGAGGCTGAATGCTTCACAATGGGCCACCAAGTCACCAAGCGGCCTGAGCTGCCCATCATCAATTGGGTGTTGTATGACCCACAGAGCCATGATTTTGGACATGCACAGCAGCACTCCATCATTAAATGGAAGTGGTACATACAAGATCGGGCCTGAGCAGGACCTGAAGACACAAGTAATTTGCATGAGGAAATGGCCCAAATGCCCATAATCTCCACTCCTGTCAAATTACCTTCAATCTCCCAGTCTGCACCTATGGCCTCATGGGGAGTTCCTTATGATCAGTTGGCTGAGGAAGAAAAAACTCATGCCTGGTTTACAGGTGGTTTTGTGTGATACATAGGCACCACTCAAAAGTGGACAGCGGTAGCACTACAGCCCTTTTCTGGGACCTCCCTGAAGGACAGTGGAGAAGGGAAATCCTCCCAACTGGCAGAACTTCAAGCAGTGCATCTGGTTGTTCACTTTGCTTGGAAGGAGAAATGGCTAGGTTTGTGATTGTACACTGATTCATGGGCTGTGGCCAATGGTTTGGCTGGATGGTCAGGGACTTGGAAGGAACATGATCGGAAAATTGGAGACAAGGAGGTATGGGGAAGAGGTTTGTGGATAGACCTCTCTGAATGGGCCAAGAAGTGAAAATATTTGTGTCTTATGTGAATTCTCACCAAAGGGTGACCTCAGCAGAGGACTTTAACAATCAAGCAGATAGTGGAAACCAGTCATCCTCTTTCCCAGGCCACTCCCAACATTGCCCAGTGGGCTCATGAACAATGTGGCCATGGTGGCAGGAATGGAGGTTATGCATGGACTCATCAACATGGACTTGCACTCACCAAGGCTGACTTGGCTACAGCCACTGCTGAGTGCCCAATCTGCCAGCAGCAGAGACCAACACTGAGTCTTCAGTATGGCACCATTCCTCGAGGTGATCAGCCAGGCACCTGGGGACAGGTTGATTACATTGGACCACTTCTATCATGGAAAGGGCAGCATTTTGTTCTTACTGGAATATACACTTACTCTGAGTATGGATTTGCCTTCCCTGCACACAATGCTTCTGCCAAAACTACCATCCGTGGACTTACAGAATGTCTTGTCCACTGTCATAGTATCCCGCACAGCATCGCCTCAGATCAAGGGATTCACTCCACAGAAAACGAAGTACAGCAATGGGCTCATGCTCATGGAATTCACTGGTCTTACCATGTCTCCCACTGTCCTGAAGCAGCTGGCTTGATAGAACAATGGAATGGCCTTCTAAAGACACAATTACAGTGCCGGCTAGGTGGCCTTGCAGGGTTGCGGTAATGTTCTCCAGGAGGCTATATATGCGCTAAACCAGCCTCAAATATATGGTGCTCTTTCTCCTATAGCCAGGATCCATGGGTCCAGGAATCAAGGGATGGAAATGGGAGTGGCATCCCTTACTATTACCCTTAGTGATTCGCTCAAAGAATTTTTGCTTCCTGTCGCCACAAGCTTATGCTTTATGGGTCTAGAGGTCTTACTTCCAAAGGGAGGAAAACTCCCACCTGGAGACACATCACTGATTCCATTGAACTGGAAGTTAAGAATGCCACCTGGCCATGCTGACCTCCTTATACCTCTGGATCAACAGGCAAAGATGAGAGTTACCATATTGGCTGGTGTGACTGATCCTGATTACCAAGAGAAAACCAGATTGATATTACATAATGAAGGTAAAAAAGAGTATGTCTGGAAAGCAGGAGATCCCTTGGGTCGTCTCTTAGTACTACCATGCCCTGTGATTAAACTCAATGGAAAACTACAGTAACCCAATTCCGACATGACTGTTAATGGTGCAGACTCTGCAGGAATGAAGGTTTGGGTCATGCCACCAGGCAAAGAACCACGATCAGCTGAGGTGCTTGCTGAGGGCAAACGGAATAAGAAATAGGTGGTAAAAGAAGGTAGTTCTAAATACCAGTTATGACCACGTGACCATTTGCAGAAATGAAGACTGTAATTGTTATGAGTATTTCTTGCTTGTATGTGTGTATCTAGTATTTTTGTTTTCTTCCATTATAAAATAAAAGATGTAACCAAAGCTAGTGCGTTTTTGTTGTACCAGGTTAGGTGCAAGTATGACTTTATGTTTGTCTTTATTCAGAGATTTAGTATGATTTAAGGGGATGTATACAGGTGCCAAGTTGACAAGGGTTGGACTGTGATCATAAAGGCTGTGTGTCAAGTTGGCTGAGGCATGATTCTCAGCAGCTGGGCAGTTTTGATTTAGTTTGACAGTCGTATAATGATGTAATTAACTTCATGATGACATCTGATATAACGTGATCACCTACATGATGGGATCTGCTTTGAGTAACCAATCATTTGAAAGGAAGTTTCCTTGGAGGTGTGGCCTGCATGCAATATAGGTGGACTTTTGCTCGCTCTGGATCCTGCAGTGGCTCCAGTTCATCTGACCTCCAGTTCCTGGGACTTGAGCTAGCAGATTGCCTGTGGATCTAAGGATTTGTCAGCCTCCATGGTCTGCATCTTGGGTTTGCAAACCCTTGCAGCTGCATGAGTGGGGACAAGTCTGCAGCCTGACCCACCGACTTGGACTTTCCAGACTCTACAACCTCATGAGGCATTTCCTTAATATAAATCTCTCTCTCTTTCTCTCTCTCTCTCTCTGTATATATATATATATATGTAGGTATAAATACGTATATATACATTTTATATATATATATTATATATATATATATATATATATATAGACAGTTCACTGGTTTTTCTATGTAGAGAACCCATTCTAAGACAAGGGGTAACTATCCAGAGGGAGACAGAGGCCAGAGGGAGATGAGCTCCTGCAATGTGCAGAGCTGGCCAGGGGTGGTGGGAATTTCCCGTGACCACAGGGCAGACAAGTTCCACACCGTGCTGCTGCTGCTCGGTCACTGTGCACGCTTGAGCTGTGAATATCGCTTAGCTGTTCTGTGTCCCAACAACCTCCAGAAGGTCTGGTCTACCAGCATTCAGTGTTGCTACTAAGAATCAAAAAATATATGTCTGAAAATATATATATACAAATAAAAATCATAAATTATTCCATAATTGTAAGAAAGATTTATTATATCCAGTCTTTTTTTTTTTTTTTTAGCCAAATATATAGCTACGAAATAACCAGTAAGCAGAAAGGAGAAATGAAGGAAAAACAGGGCTATGACACCATCTTCAGGGTAAAAGTGGCCATTCATTCTCAGATAAACTATTTCTGGAGATAATAACACCTCTCTTCTAGGGAGCCCTCAGTTGATTTCATCTCATCTCCCTGCACACTCAGCGCAGTCCTCTCCGCATCACCTTTTTCTATTCTGGAACAAATATTCATTAAAAAAATACGTCAATTAAACCACTTTTACATGTATATTTCAATAGCATTGATAACATTCTTCATGTTGTGCAACCATTATCACTCTCTTTTTCTAAATTATTTCACCACCATTAACATAAACTCAGTGCCCTCTGAACAGTAACTCCTCCTTTCTCCTCCCTCCCACCCCTGATAACCACTAATAATCATTGGTTTCCATATACTTGCCTATTTCATATAAGTGAGATCAAGTATTTGTCTTTTAGTGATTGAATTATTTCATTAGCATGTTTTCAGGGTTCATCCATCTTGTGGCATGCATTAAGACTTCATTTCTCTTTATGGATAAGTAATATTCCATTGTAAGAATATACCACCTTTTGTTTATCAACTTTTCTGTTGATGGACATTTCTGTTGTTTCCACATTTTGGCTATTGTGAATAGTGCTACAATGAGCATTGCCGTACAGGCTTCTGTTTGTGTTCCTGCTTTTGAATCTTTTGGGTATATACCTAGCACTGAGATTGCTGGGTCATATGGTAGTTTTATTTGTAGTTTTTTGAAGAACTGCCATACTGTTTTCGAAAGTGGCTGTACCATTTTGCATTCCCACCAGTAATAGATGAGGGTTCTCATCACTTTTTGAGCAACACCTGCAGGAGCTAGAGAGCACTGACATTCCCAGGAAGAAGGTATTTGGGGCTTAAACTAAATGACCCATTTATTTATACAGCTCCTTTCATGAAATCTCTTTTGGCTTCCAGGTGCAGACTGTAACATGTATGCACTGAAAGCTAGAAAACCTACAACATGGTGAACAGGTCAGGCCTGGAATGAGAAGATCCAGTGTCTTAGTCATCTAGTGCTGCTATAACAGAAGTAACACAAGTGAATGGCTTTAACAAAGAGACATTTATTCTCTCACAGTCTAGTAGGCTAGAAGTCCAAATTCAGGATGCCAGCTCCAGGGGAAGGCTTTCTCTCTGTGTCAGCTCTAGGGGAAGGTCCTTGTCAGCAATCTTCCCCCGGTCTAAGAGCTTCTCAGGCACAGGGACCCCAGGTCCAAAGGGCATGCTGTTCTCCTGGCTCTTATTGCTTAGTGCTATGAGGTCCCCATGTCTTTCCACTTGCTTCTCTCTTTTATATCTCAAAAGAGATTGGCTCAAGACGAAATACAATCCCGTAGATTGAGTCCGGCCTCATTGACATAACTGTTGCTAATCCCAACTCATCAACATCATAGAGACAGGATTTACAACACATAGGAAAATCACATCAGATAACAAAATGGTGGACAATCACACAATACTGGGAATCATGGCCTAGCCAAATTGATACACATATTTTTGGGGACACAGTTCAATCCATGACACCCAGGATGCATGACAGATTCCAGGTTTCCAACACCAGGTGGGAAGCAGACGCCCTGATCTGGAAGAGCCCCAGGAGCAGGATTCCTGCCGCCACTATCTTCCACTTCTGTCCTCCGTGAACACGATCCTCATGTCCGTGCCAGAGAGACAAAGGGAGAGGGCACACCTGGGCTATGTGGAAGAGTAGACCCAGGGACTTCAGGAGAGTTACTCACCATCCTTGGGAAAGATTTTCCCTAGTCTGAAAGACAACACACAGGAAATGAGGTGAGCTAAGAACAATAATATCTTCCCCAAACGAGACACAGAGAGTTTGGGAGGGAGAGAAGAACTTACCCAGCTCTGCCTGGAGTTCATCTGAAAAAGATTTAAAAAAAAAAAAAACAAACAAACAGCATGAACTTCCTTCTCTAAGAAAAGGAAAGACTGTGTGCCTGGAGAACACACAGAAAAGACCCCCTCTGTATACAGGAGAAAGTTCTCCTTCCAGACTCATCAGAGCCTAAAGGGCCCCAGTTGCCCTCTCTGGATCTCCTGAGTCTCCTGCTCTGGGCAGGGGCCCTGGGTCTCCCTGGAAGCTGCAACCACGGGCTCTGGTCCTGCTGTCAGATTTCCTTCTCTGCACAAGCTCTACCCTCACCCAGCCTCGCCCCTCCCCTGCCTTACCTCTGGCCTTCAGCGCCTGCACCTTTGCTGAATGTTCCTTCTTGAGAAAATAGCCAGCCCCAAGGATGACGAACACCAACATACTCAGGCTCACAGCAAAAGCCGGTTTCCAGGGAGAGGCCTGCGGAGAAAAGGGCTCTGTGGCCCAACCACAGACTGCGTCAGGGCACACCCAGGCCAGCCCAGCCCAGCACACTCAGGGACTCTGTCCCCCTCCACCCAACCTTGCTGTGAGCAGGAACAGCACTGACCTGGGATGAAAATGGCCTTTGCCTTCTCCTGGCCCAGGATGGGGTTGAGGATGGAGCAGGTCACGTTCCTCACAGAGCTGTCTCTCACCACCAGTGAAGGCTCCACAGAAACAGCCCATCAGCATCTTGGGCATGGACCTCAGAGGAAGCCAGGAACTTCTCTAGACTACAGTTTCTCCACTGAACCTGGGGCTTCGGAAACCACCCAAAGGCCGTGCAGGCCACACGGACCCCATCCTCCTCCAGCCCATTGATACGCACTTGAGGGGCAGAGCCCACACCTGTGGGAGGGAAACTGTGAACCCCAGAAGGCCGCCTTGTCCCAGGTGCAGACTCAGGACCCTGCCCATCTCTAGGGGGGCATCCAGCCTGAATTCTGGGGGTTCTATGGAAAGGCTGCCCCCTAGTGGTGGCTGGGCCACAGCCTCCTCACAGGGAACCACGGAAGGAGATCTTAGGAGAACATTTACGGGAGCATCTGGGACAGGGCCTATTCCTTCTAATCACAAAGTTGGAAAGACCAAGGCACAGAGAAAAGACAAAAATGAATTTCAAAACTTTTATCTGAGATCAGCCCAGAAAGCATAAATCAAGGGACAAAAATTCAGACCAAACCAGGAAACACAAGAATGGTCTTTTTCAAAATTATTCAAGGATATAAATCAAACTAAGGAATAGAGTTTTGTCAAAACAAAGTCTTGAGTGGACCTCCTCTATGCAGTAGAAAATATTCGTAATTAAGTGATTTATGGATTTTGTTTTGTTTTTGTTTTAATTACCCACCAACTCTTCTGCATATAAACTAATCTTATCCTCATTCTCCTGTCACAAAGTGTGAGGAAATCTCCCCACCAGAAAGTAAGTGTTCCCCTGAGCTCTGGACTTCACAGGTCACCATCTCTTTTAAGGCTTGGTCCCATCAATTATTCACTCTCTCTCTCTTCTGTCTTATTGTTAATCTCTTCTTCTTTACCTGTTCTTTTTCTAAACATATAAATATGTTCAAATTTCAGCAGGCTCTTTTGTCTTCCCTTCTCAGAAGAGTAAGCATTATAATCCATGAACATCTCCATGTTCTCACCCCTCAACTTCTTCTAAACCCCCGATAATCTCACATCCACTATTCCTTTGAATCTATTCTTGGTGAGTTAACAAAAATCTCCTACTTGGCAGCCTTAGTGGCCACCCTGCAGTCATTTTTCCTCAGTCTCCATTCAGCATGTGACACTGTTGACTCTATCTTCAAACTGTCTCCATCTTGACTTGGTCACTCTTCTGTTTGGCTTTTCACCACTCAGATCACTCTGCTAAGCCTCTTTCCTGGACTTCTTTTCCACCTTCTGCTCCAGGGTTGGTTTCATGAATCTTACTCTTCTCACTTCACACGCTCAGCCTGGTTTCTTTCCACGCACACTGCTTCTCTTTGTAAATCACTTCCAGAATTGTATGCATTAACAAACCCTATCTCCCTTATATCCAAAACCCCATGAGTTATCTCCACCAGGATTCTCACATACACTTTGGACTAAAAAATTCCAAACAGAATTCATAATTCCTTTCCATGTGTAGTAGATCGATTACAAAAGTAGCACAGGATCTTCACCTTTCTTTATATACACCTCATCTTCCGTTACATCACTTTGTGGTGTCTTCACACTCTGACTCTGGGCTAGGTCAGGTGACTCGATTTGCCCTGGGACCCTAGCAATGTGACACAGGGAGCCTTGGGTTTGCATTCTGGAGATTCCATGGGAAGGCCGTCCCATAGTGGTGGCGGGGCAGAGGCACCACCACAGAGAACCAAGGAAGGAGCATATGAACTTGTTAGGGGAGCTCTGGGGCTGGACACTGTCCTTTCCAACCATGCAGGTGGAAAGACTGAGACACAGACAAAAAAGGATAAGAAATTTCAAACCTCTTTTCTTAAGATACAGCCCAGGGAACATAAATCAAAGGACAAAATTCCAGACCAGGCCAGGACAAATAAGATGGCATCATTACAAAAAATTTCAAGGGCAAAAGTTAAACTAGCCTGTAAGTTTTGTTGAAACTAAGTCTTTGTTGGACTTACTCTAGGAAGTAGGAAATACTTGAAATTAAGAGATTTATGGACTTCTGTTGTTGTTGTTTGTTTGATTTGCTTTAATTACCCACAAAATTTTCTTTATCCAAACTGAGCTTACTCTCATCTTCCTGTCAAAAGGGAGAGGAAATCTCCTCCATTCATGGATAATTGTTCCTCTGAGTTCTGGAACCCAGAGGTCACCACCTCTTCTAAGGCTTAGTCCCATCAATTCTCATCTCCCTTTCCTCTCCTCTTCTCTCCTCTCTCTCACCTCTACCTCCCTGTCCCATTCTTATTGTTAATCTCTTCTTCTCCACCTACTTCTTATCTAAACACAGAAACATGTTCAAATTTTTAGTCTCCTTCTCCCCTTCTTAGAAGAGTAAGCTTTATAACCCATGAACACCTCTGTTCTCAGCTCGCACATACATCTCAACTCCCAACACTCTGACTTCTCCTACTGTTCCATTGAGTCTATTCTTGGACAGTTAACAAAAAAACTCCTACTTGGAAGCCCAGAAGTCACACTGAAACCCTTCTTCCTCAGTCTCCCTTCAGCGTGGTCCTTGAATCTCCATTCTTCTCATGTCATACAGTTTCCCTGCCTTCTTTTTGTTCCCATTGCTTCTGTTTGGAAATCACTTCCAAAATTATATCAATTAAGCAACTCTGTCTTCCAAATTCCCCTCCTTTATATCCACATCCACATAGGTTATCTTTACAAGGATTTCTCATATACACTTCTAACTCAAAATTCCAAAACAGAAGTCATAAGTTTGCCCTATCTGTGGTAGATTAATCACAAACATAGCCCTAGGGCTTTACCTTCTTTATATCCACCTCCTCCTTTGCCACATCACTTTGTAGTGCCTGCCTACTCTGACTCTTGGATAGGTCATGTTACTTTATTTGGCCAGTAGGAAATTAGTTAATGTGACACAAGCAAAGGTTTGGAAAATGCTTGCACCATTGGGCCTTCTGCTATTTCCATGGGAAGGACATGCTCACACTAGCCTGCAGGAGGATGAGACTCATTGCCTTGTCATCCCAGCCTTCCCCATATCAGCCAGTTGACTCCCAGCCATGTGAAAAACCCAGGCAAGGTCCACATGGTGACCCCCTCAAGTGACCAAAATATATGAATGAGCCCGGTTGAGATTAGCCAAGCCTAGCCCAGATTAGCTGAACTCTACAAACACTCAGAAGCCCAGGTGGAGCAGTGAATAAGCATTCAGCTGCTAACCAAAAGGTCAGCAGTTTCAACTTCCAGGCAACATGGTGCTATAGACAGAAGCACCACGCCATCCTTCCACAGCAAAGATCCAAAAAACTAAGTCAAACAGAGACAAAAGTCAATCCTGAAACCCTAAGCATCAAATCAAGAGCTAAAGAACTCAGACAAGCACTGAATGAAATAAGAAACGACAGAGAACAGAGAGCAAGGAGAGATACATGAAGAGGTCCCCTATCAGCTACTGCAGCATGGGTCTGCCATCTTAGACTCCTATAAGAGATTGGCAAACAAGGGGTATGAGAAAGAAGCTTCACAGAGTTTCCAGGAGATAGAACAACCAGTAACTAGCAATATTTGCTTTCCCACCCCCCACCTTTCTTCACCCCCACTCAGCCTCCTCTGCTTCCTGTAACCACAGTCTCTTGGCCAGGAAGCACCAGCTTCACATCAATGTCACTTGGATTCCACTCGACCACTCTGGCCGGCTCCATGAGTGCCATTTGTTGGCTGCTGGTGTTGCTTTTTTCCCCTTCTTTTGATTTCTTCCTTACCTCTCAACACCTCCCCCTCCTTTCTCCAAACACCTGGCTTCATGTGGCATCTTTGCTTCTTCCCAAAAAGCTACGAAACACCGCTAAACTATGAAACTGCTTCCTGGGCTATGCTGCCATGCTGGTGGGATCCCCAGGGCTTTTTTGTATGTTTGTTTGTTTGTTTGTTCTGGTTTTCTCTGTTTTGATTTGTTTGTTTTCTTTTTCTTTTCTCAGCCTGGGAGCCCCTTCTAGCTGGACAGCACTGCGCAGCTTGGGAGCCGCTCCCTTATTCTGCACAGAGGCATAATGAGATCCCTGGAGACATTACATTTTTCTTTGTTTTTTTGGTTTTTGTTTTGTTTCTTAGTTTTGTTTTCTTCTCTCTCTTTTTCCCTTTTGGTCTTTCTTCATTTCTCAGTTTCTCATCTCTCTATACTTCCTTCTTTTCCTATCTCCTGAATAAGTGGTGCTATGTGACACCTTTACCCCTTCTAGCCAAGCTGTATTTTATGGCCTGGGAGAAACTTCCACAGTCTTTGCAGCCACACCAGTGGGATACCTGCGGGCTTTCCTTTTTCATTCCTAATTTCTATTTATTCTTTTTTTATCTTTTTTTATCTTTTAATTTTTCTCCATTTCTCACTCTCTCATTCCTCCACTCCAATGGCAAGTTCCCTTGGCACTCTCTTTTCTTTCCTTGTATGTTTTTGGCTCCTGGTCCTTTCTCCTCTCTCTCCTCTTTCCCATACATATCTTAGCTCCACACATCACAATCCCCCCCTCCTTCCTGTCTACCTGCACCATATGCTGAACATCACACAACCAAGCAGCACAGGCATGGACTACTAGAAGCTGCCCTGCACTGATTCCTGGCCCACTCTGTCAGCCTTAGTACATGCCACAAACAACCCACCCCAGCAACTTCCCTTCAGCTGAATCTGCCCTGCTGTACCATACCTGACCCTGCTCATTGGAAGAGGAGGTGAAAAGTATCATGCCTACAGAAGAGGAAACAACAAAGAACACAGCCCACCTGCTCAGACTTAGCCAAAGAAAACAAAAAAGCGGGACAAAACAAACAAATCTACAATCAATAAATGAGGAAAATAACTACTGAATGCCCCAAAGATGGCAGACAATATTAAAACATTTACAAAAACAGGACAGGATGGTTCCTGTAGGTGTCCAAACTAAAACACCAGATGACTTTCCAGCAGAAGAAAAGGCCTAGAACTATCTGATATGGAATTCAAATCTCTAATATTCAGAGCTATCCAAGACTTGAAGCAAAAAGCAGACAAAAACGAGGAAAAAATAGACAAATTCATGGAAAACTCAGAAAAATTTTTGGAAAATACAGACAAAAAAATGAAGAATTCAGGAAAATAATAATGGAACAAAATGCTTAAATAAATTCACAACCAGAAATCATACAAAAACAACAATTAGAAATCCAAAAGATAAACAACAAGATTTCAGAAAAGGACAATGTCATAGAAGGCCTGAGGAGCAGTTTTGAAAAGATGGAAGACAGGATCAGCGAAATTGAAGACAAACACTTGGATACAACTCTGTGGGAAAATCAGAAAAAAGAACAAAGAAGAATGAAGAAACCCTGAGGATTATGTGGGATATAATCAAAAGCAAAAATTTGCGACTGATTGGAGTTCCAGAACAGGGGGAGAAAACAGAAAACACAGAGAGGATTATTGAAGAACTGCCACCAGAAAACTTACTCAATATCATGAAAGATGAAAAGCTGACCATCCAAGAAGCTCAATAAACCCGTATAGGATAGACCCCCAAAAAAATCACCAAGGCATCTTATAATCACACTTGCTAAAACCAAAGACAAACAAAGAATTCTGAGAGCAGCTTGAGAAAAACAAAAAGTCACATGCAGAGGAGAAACAATAAGACTAAGCTTTGATTTTCTGGCAGAAACCACACAGACAAGAAGGCAATGGGATGACATATATAAAACCTTCAAAGAAAAAAATTGCCAGCCAAGAATAATAGATCCTGCAAAACTCTTGTTCAAATACGATGGTGAAATTAGGTCATTTCCAGATAAACAGAAATTAAGGGAATATGTAAAAACCAAACCCAACTTACAAGAATTATGAAAGGGAGTCCTTTGATCTGAGAACAAACAACATCAGACAACAGGCTGAATCTAGGATGCAGGATTGTAGCAGCCAGATACCAACTTAGGAAATGAATTCTCCAGGACTATCCAAAACCGAAAGAATTACAAAAGGGAACCAGAGAGGTTAATCTGTAAATGAGAACAACATTAGAACAACAAAAGAGGGAATAAACGGTGTAGGCATTGAACCTTCTAATGGAGAGGAAGGCAAAGTGATACCAAGTAATAATACACAGCTTCAAACCCAGGAAGGTAAGGGTAAATTTCACGGTAAACACAAAGAAAGTTAGCAAACCTACTCATCAAACTAAAGAAGAAAAACTTAAAGTCTCAGTAAAAACAAAACCAACAAAAACAAAAGAAATTAAAAAAAGTCCACAAACAAATGGAATTCAGCACAGCAGAGTAAGAGGAACAAAGAAAATGTCAGAACCGCAAAAAAAAGCGGTACAAAATGACAGCAATAAACTCACACCTATCAATAATTACACTGAATGTAAATGGCCTAAATGCACCCATAAAGAGATGGAGAGTGACAGAACGGATTAAAAAGAAACAGGATCCATCAATATGCTGTCTACAAGAGACACACCTTAGAAACAAAGACGTAAATTTATTAAAAAGCAAAGGATGGAAAAAGTATATCAAGCAAACAGCTACCAAAAAAGAGCACAAGTGGCACTATTAATCTCAGATAAAATACACTTTAAAACAAAATCCACGATAAAAGGCAAAAAAGACACAATATAATGATCTAGGGGAAGATCCATCATGAAGTTATAACCATAATAAACATCTACACACCCAGTGACAGGGCTCCAAAATACATAACACAAACTCTAACAGCACTGAAAAGAGAAATTGACAGTTCCACAATAATACTAGGAGACTTCAACACACCACTGTCACTAAAGGACAGAACATCTAGAAAGAAGCTCAACAAAGATACAGAAGACCTAAAGGGCACAATTAGCCAACTTGACCTCTTAGACATATATAGAACACTCCATTCAACAGCTGAAAATTACACATTCTTTTCCAATGCACATGGAACGTTCTCCAGAATAGACCACATCTTAGGCCACAGAGCAATCCTCAACAAGATCCAAAACGTTCAAATAATACAAAGTATCTTCTCTGACCACAACACCATCACGGTAGAAATTAACAACAGAAAGAGCAAGGGAAAAAAATCAAATACATGGAAACTGAATAACACCCTGCTTACAAACCACTGGGTGATAGAAGGAATCAGAGATGGAATCAAAAAATTCCTAGACTCAAACAAGAATGAAAACACATCACACCAAAATCTTTAGGACACAACAAAGGCAGTCCTCAGAGGACAATTTATAGCAAAAGATGCACACGTCACAAAAGAAGAAAGGGACAAAATCAAAACATTAACTACACAGCTCGAACAAATAGAAAAAGAACATCAGACCCTGTGGAAGTGAAAGATAAGACACGGAGTCACCCAGTGGGAGAGATGTCTCACCTGGGCCTAACCTGAGAGACACGCATTCTTCACCAGGGAGGTATGGAGGGAAGACACACAAGAGTTCCAATGAGGGGAAGCAAAAATCATTATGGGAGGAGGATTCCTGGGCATACACATTGACTCTCCCAAACTTCCCATGACCTTCCCTTTGGGGAGCCCCTCTCCCTCTGGCTAAAAAACTGTGCACACCCTCAGATGTACTTTCCACTGAGACCAGAGAGACAGTCAGGAAGGCAATTGGAAAAGTGACAGGAAACAACCAAAGATTCATAGAAAATGAGTCAATGGAGATGGCAGTCAAGTACTTTTTGATTCAATGGAAGCTGGAGGGTACGCAGCTATATGGGTGAGCATGAGAATGAAATGAGCCAGAGATCCCCAGGTAGCAGATAAGAAGCCCTCAATTCACAGTTAAAGAATCTCAACTCCAGATTCCAGGCGATCTAGAAAGAACCTCTTCCTCTCGTCAGGTATCTCTTCAATACTAGAAGGTGAGGGGAATATACTTAGCTTTATTATAACTTGGATTTCATTGTTTTCTATTTTTAAGTTAATAACATAGGATTTTTTCAATCTATTTATCTCTAAAATTACCTAGCGTAAAGAGTTTTCCACTTACAGTTAATAGAAGGGTTTTTAAAATAAAATTATATATTTTTAAATGAGTAAATATAGCAGAAGCATAATTTTCATAAAATTAAAAACATGACTCTCAGACAAGTATAGAAATCAAAGAATTTATTCAATCAATGAAAGAACTGGTACAATTGTAAAACTGGTTCAAGGCGTATTTTGAGGGACCAGGTATTTATTGTCCACCAGGAAAGACCGTTTGAACTAAGCATGCTGAATTAAAGACGAAAGTGATTATTGTCATATGGGGTAGTAAAACTTCCTATTTCCAGGTTTTAAATCATTTTTCTTAACAATCTAAAGAAAAGATTTAATGGAAAATAGATAAGATATGGTGAAAGAGAAGGTAAAAACCATGAAACAACCACAAAAGGGGAATACTGTTCAAACAAGAACCTAGACAGCAAGCATTCTGTGTGCTCAGTGAAGTGGATCCACGAGTCGTGGGGTTAGTTTGCACGCCCACACTTGAGGTGGTGAAATTTGAGGGGCTTCCCAGAACCTGAGCCTGACGAGAGAAGTCAAGAGGCTTTTGAAGACGTAACTTCAGCTCTGTTCTAGCACAAAGATAAATGGAAGATTAAGACTCAGAAGGTCTACACCACGGAATATAGATGCAATGAAAGTAGTCTGGGAAATAACTCTACTTTATGTATAATTAAATGCTTTCCTCAACAACAATAATAATAAAAAGCTCAGAAAAGCATTTTGCAGCTTTAATAAATAGAACCTCCAAGAAAAACTCATTGCAAAGTGTACACATAGGTAATGTGTAAGTCAGACAAAGCTCTACCATTAGTGATGACATTAATCATTCTTTCTGGAATTCCTTAGGCAGTTAGTGCCCCTGTGTAAAAATATCACTCTGTGGTGCAATGGATCACTTTTGTGTGGCCCTTATAGCCATGGTTTTGTAACTCCCACCCAAGAGATTGGGCAGGACTGTGTGACAGGGTAATTGTGGCCCACAAAAGAGATTGGTCAGTTTTGCCATTCCGCTGGTCTTGAAATGAGCCATCCCAGACGAAGGAGGGAGAAGATCCCACCACCACCAAGGAAGAAACAGCCAAGAGCCCTCACATCCTTTGGACCTGGGATCCCTGCACTGAGAAACTCCTGCACCCAGGAGAAAGAGAGCAATCTGTAACCCTGAAGATGGTGAGAAGCAGTGGCAGGAGAGACCAAGCAGCAGAGAGATGGAAGCAGGAGACAGCACGGTGGGCTTCCTGGACCACAGAGAGAGAAAGCTGAGAGCCTCTGGGAAGGGGCATAGGGCCAGGGAGAGGCATGCCTGTGAGCATGGCTGGGAAGAGTCTGTCCTGATGGAAGAACTGTATCCTTGACTGTTCCTGAGCCTGAATTGTAAACTGTTACCACCCTAATAAACCCCATAATGATAAGTATTGTCTGTGAGTTCTGTGTGGCCATTGCAATGAATTATCGAACCCAGCAGAGAAGTAGAGAGTGCTGTGTGAGGGATGGTCTGTGTCAGAGATCGCAAAGACGGCAGAGAGAGGAAGCATGTCTGACCTTTGCCTCATAGGAATCAGCCTCGGGCAGCTGATTTTTTTTCTTTTAATCTGATTTGTTTTTTCTTGTGCTTTAAATGAAAGCTTACAGAGCAAATTAGTTTCTCATTAAACAATTAATAAACATACGGTTTTCTGACATTGATTGCCAACCCCACGACGTGTCCACACTCTCCCCTTCTTGACCTTGGGTTCCCCATTATCAGCTTTCCTGTTTCCCCCTGCCTTCTCGTCCTTGCCCCTGGGCTGGTGTGCCCATTTAGTCTCGTTTTGTTCTATGGGCCTGTCTAACCTTCGGCTGAACAGTGAACCTCAGGAGTGGCTTCAATACTGAATTAAAAGGGTGTCTGGGGGCCATACTCTCAGGGTTTCTCCAGTCTCTGTCAGACCAGTAAGTCTGGTCTTTTTTTATGAGTTAGAATTTTGTTCTACATTTTTCTCCAGCTCTGTTCAGGACCTTCTATTGTGATCCCTGTCAGAGCAGTTGGTGCTGGTAGCCGGGAACCATCTAGCTGTGCTGGACTGTCTGGTGGAGGCTGTGGTAGTTGTGGTCCATTAGTCTTTTGGACTCATCTTTCCCTTGTGTCTTTGGTTTTCTTCATTCTCTCTTGCTCCAGACAGGGTGGGAGCAGTGGAGTATCTCATATGGTTGGGCTACTGATCTTCATTCTCCCTCCCCCTTGTGAAGTTAGAGAAGGTCAGACTGTGCCCCCACACCATTTTTATACACTTCTATATGTGTGGATAAAATCCTATCATCTGCATACCTTTCCTTTCTCACTACTTCAAAAGAATATGCCTGTAGCTCATCCAAAAGTAATATAGTGTCATAAAGGTACAAGCGAAAAGAAAAGGGGGATAAATATGACACATAATATCTTAACACATTGTTATTGTTAGTTTCTGTCCAGTCGATTCTGACTCATGGTGACCCCAGGTGTTACAAAGTAGAACTGCTCCGTAGGGTTTGCTTGGCTGTAATCTTAATGGAAATAGATCGCCAGGGCTTTTCTTCTGCACTACGACTGGGTGGGTTCAAACCTCCAACTTTTAGGTAACTAATCAAGCACAAATAATTTGCACCACCTAGGGACATTATATTAACGCATTTTGTTGTTGTTGCTGCGTGCCGTCCAGTTGATTCCTACTCATAGTGACCCTAAAGGACAGAGTACAACTGCCCCACAGGGTTTCCTAGGCTGTAATCTTGACAGGAGAAGATTGCCAGGTCTTTTCTCCCACAGAGTTGCTGGTGGATTCGAACCGCTGAACTCTCAGTGAGCAGCCAAGCACTTAACCATTGTGCCACGAGAGCTCCTTATATTAACACATAGAGAGTATAGAGCACACTTAAAACTCAACAAAGACCCCGATGAATATATTGCCCATGACATTATTGGGGGAGTGAAACTTTTTAATAAATTTTTAAGTGTCTCAAGTACCCTTTCCCACATACTGTAAGAAATTCTGTGCCATTCTCTAAGCAACATTATGGTCTACAGGCTTATATCAGTTCAGAGTCCAGTAAGGAGACAGAAACCGTATCAGTCATTTGAAGAGAGAAAATTGTAATATAAAAATTTATTGACTAACAGCACAATATACATTCTTCTACAATGCATATAGACCATTCTCCAGAAGAGACCATATCTTAGGGCACACACCAAGTCTCAATAAATTTAAAAAGATTGAAATCATATGAAGTATCTTTTCTGACCACAGTGGAATGAAACTAGAACTTAGTAAGAGAAAGAAAATTGGAATATATAAAATATGTGGAAGTTTAACAACACACAACTAAACAACAAACGAGTCAAAAAAATTTTTTAATCGGAAAAGGTTCTTAACTACTAAAAGAGGTAAAAGAAAGCTCTAAAGAATACAGAAATAGCAGATATAGGAAATAGCCACTACCTCTAGGGCTGAGATAGAGTACCCATGAAAGGAAGAAATTTGGGAGCAGGCCCCCTGACAACACTGACATCCAGAGCTCATTGCAAAAAGAGGAATAGGGGCCCAATGGATGATGAAGTTTGCTAACATGCCATAGGCCAAGGCTAGTGCCAAAAACCTCCCATTGGGGTACTGGTGACACTCCCTGGGAAGCTACCCTCTGGGTGCTTGTAAGACTCCCTGGAAAGCATCAAGAAGCAATTGCACACAAATTCACCAAAAGGTGAGCAAAACTGGGCCTCCACACTATAGGATAAAGAAGAAAAGCCCAGAACCAGGAAGAGAAGTTTCTTCTCTGCTATATTTTGCAGTGTATCTCCAGTGTCCTGATAAGTGTCTAACATTGTGACCAGTGGCAAAGAGAAATGTTTACAAGGTCCAGCTGCAGTATCACAAAGCAGGGCAAAGACAGTGTGAATTTGGAACTGAGAGGCAATAAAATGGTAATAGGCACTTTGGTTACTCAGCTTTCATATACATCATTTTACACACATTTGAACTTCCACACAACAAAACTACTCTATTTTCTCACCTAGCCTTATGAGAAAGGATACCAAAAAAAATTTTTTCATAAAAAAGTTCCAGTCATTATATCCATCACCGCTATATTATTTACTCCTTAAAATCTGTCACAGTTCATTGGATATTCTGTTATCATATCTGTACGATAAATGTAACCTCCAACAACTTGTACATAAAATAATAAAGAAGGGGAGAGAAGAAAAAATGGTTTATATATAGAAATAAACACGTACACATGAGAACCCAAATTAAAATATGCAAAGCAGTTATACTCCTTGTTTCTCCAACTGGCCACAAAATTAGAGTTGATATCTATGACTTCTACTTCTCATTCCTTGTTTCCCCCACCCTCATCCAGAACCTCAGCTGGTCAGAGTACCTGGTGGAATGAATATACCCTCATTCTTGAAGGGTCTCAGTACTCAATAGTCCTGTCCCTTTTTGGTTGCTGTGCTTTTCCATTTACCTCTAGCATTGGACTTGGAAGTACTAAGAGGCAATACACTGATAACTGAGACAATGCTCATGCTAAGGTTCTCTGCAATTTCCTGCTCCAGAAAATTCTCTTGTCCATTTACATGTTAATTTGGCTAGTATTTCTCTTCTTTCCACCTAGTGTTGGCCAAAAGAGGAACCAGATCCTTCTTCTTAATTTCCTGAATTAACGCAATACAATATTTTCATGGGTAACAGAAATGTACAGAAGATTTGAGAAAATAGATGTCTTTCAGCCATCCAAGAATAAGTATATGAAGTGAATATTAGACTTCTCCCATCTTAGAAGTCCATCAACCAATCATTTCCCTGGAAAATTTTGAATATGCACATTTTCTGATCAGATTGCCTAGATCCCCTCCGAAGTAGAGCTAGGGCCCTACACACTGAACAAAATCAAGTTGGATAAAGCAAACTTTATACTGCAGAGGGATTCAGCCCCTATCCTTTCATATACAAACACTATAAAATGTTCACAAAGTATTTTTCATTACCAAAGTAAAATGAATTCCCATAGCCAAATTCTACCCACACTCAACCAGTTCAAACAAGTCATTTCTTTTTTCCTTTAGCTATAGAAGCACAAAACACGAGCTGGCAGTTCTCAGAGCCACATACTCCCCCAGCAGTCTGCAGCCAAAAGCTCAAATCCATGACTCCCAGTGACTTCCAGCACTCACCTCAGAGTCTTCCACCTAGGGGAGTCTGTAGCTCTAAGAAAAGCATAGTGAGGAAACAGGGACAGAGATGCGTCCCTATGGAGGCACAGCCTTGGAGTTGTGGGGGAGTAATGGAGATTCAGGCCCTGGAAGAACACCTTCCCCACCAGAGCCAGAGCTCAACCCCTCCCCTGAAGGGCTCAGCGGCTCATTCAAAGAAGAAGATTTGTTAAGGGACACAGGGAGCCCCTTGGGCCCACCTACCATGGAGCAGATGGATAGGGACATGTCTCCTGACTTTAACCTGAAATATGGAAAGAGCGTCCCAGAGAAGGAAGCCTTAGAGAAGGAGAAAATGTGGGACTTATCAGTCATGTTGTAGAAAGAGATATCTCGAGCTTCGTAGTCCAGGAAAATCCCCACCCTGAAGGGAATCTTCCTAAGGATTAGCCTTGTCTGAAAAGTAGTACAAGCAAAAAACCCCCCAGAAAACAATTCCACAACCCAGAATCCGTTTTGTGGGCACTCTCTGAACCACCGGCCTTTCATCCTAACTACACCTTCCCTACAAACCCCCACAGCCCATTCACTTTCGTCTTCACCTCTGACCTCCACCTCCCAGTAACATCGCCCTGAAGTGATGCCCTCAAGACCCAACACACTGCATCTGTCATTGCTCATTTTCTTACAGGTGTCCTTCCAGGTCAGATGCATGTTATCCTGTGAGAGGGACAGGTTAGGATGGGCAGAACATGGATCCAGAGTGACAGACCCTGTAAAGAGAGTTACCGAATCAGGCAAGGCCCTCCCCTGCCCCATGACAAGGGAACAAAACCACTTTCCCTCAAAGCTACTTAGTGGCATGAGGAGGGGGCTAAGCACCCAGAACTGAGAGCTAGTGATTCAAGTCCCCAGCCTTCCAAGCAGGAGAAGGAACCAAAAGATTGATATGGGCGTAAGATCCGTCACAGTGCCCTTGAGGAACAGCCTGGACTCCAGGGGCTCAGGGATATCTATTTCACATCCAGGATCAGCTACACCCTTTAGCACCAGCTACACGAGTGTCCCCTCCACCACCCACACCACCACCATCAATGGTGTCTGTATCTGTATCACCATAGAGAACTGAAAGGGAGGCTAGAAGCCATGGGGCAGGCAAAAGGAGCTCCCAGAAAGAACTCTTGAGTCACTCACAGGTCTGGAACTGCTCCTTCCGCCAATCTACAAGAGAACCACACATTTCATATCAGGGAATTGCAGACTTTACACATCAGGATCAGCATGTTTTCTTACAAAACATAGTGATGCAGGAGTTATGGGGGAAATGTTTTGGAAACATTGAACTGATGTATTTATTTCTGTTTTTCTCCCACACACCCACAACCCTCAACCTTCACATGATATTTTACAGCCTTCCCATTAAGGCTAAACCATAAGGCTTAACGTCCAAGGATTAAGAGGCTGGATACCTACCTGAACAAAAGGTTATTGCCCAGCTATGATTATCAAATTACGCTTTCTCAATTCCTAGCCAGCAACTACATTTAAACCTATGCTCTGCTGAGAAAGAATTGGGGAGATCGAAATTGCCAAGGCCTCCATTTACTTATAAAGAGCTGACTGAGCTGAATCTATACGATGCCTCTAAACAATGGATACAGAGAATTACAACTGACTGAGCTGAACTTACAGAATGACTATAAGCCATGAGTGAACAGAATTCAGGATTTGGCAGAAGTTGACCCAAGTTAGGAGGCAATGGAGAGATTTCTAAGGAAGGAAGAAAGAGAAGTTCAAAGCAGGAAACATGTAAATACAGTAAGAGGTCAGACACTAGTGGCTTGTATTTCTTTTTTCATAGGGTGATGGAAGCAAAAACACACATATAGCCATGCAAGAACCCAAAAATTTTGGATCTAGTCATCTGCTTCCTCCAGTATCCCGGAGACATCATAATCTTCCAGGAGAAACCCCATTGTGGCAGGCAGAATACTGGCCCCCAAACATGTCTATATCCTAACTCCCAGCACCTGTGAATATGTTACCATACCTGTTTCCCCTCCCTACGTGCTCACTAATTCAATAGACATTGGCAGGATTAAATCTGCCAAGTCCAGTCAAATGCAATCCATCTGGATCGAGAACTGCCTAAAATTCCTCAATACCCCCTTAAACCCTGAGGCCACAAAAGGGTTACCACACATCATCAAGGATTTCTTACAGAACGGATTGATAATCCCCTGCACCAGTCCATGTAACACTCCTGTGTTCTGGGTGCAAAAACTTAATAATCAAGATTGAAGATTTGGTCAAGATTTAACGGAAATAAATCAAAGAATGATACCTCGATTTTGTGTAGTTCCTAATCCCCATTTGTTATTAGCTAACATACCTGTTGAAGCCACTTACTTTACAGTAGTAAAAGAAACTTTACAGATGTGATACAAATTAAGGACCTTGAGATGGGGAGACTATCCTGGATGATCCAGGTGGGCCAATCGAAGCACATGCATGCTTAAAAGTAAAGACTTTTCCCAGCTGTGGTCAAAAAAAGAGGAATAATGAAATGAGGGACAGAAAGATGCTGTGTTACTCGCTTTGAAGATAAAGGAACGGGAACATAAGCCAAGGAATGTGGGCAGCCTCTAGAAGCTGAAAAACGAAGAGCCTCCAGAAAGGAAGGCAGCCTTGTCCATACTTTGATTTTAGCCCAGTAGACAGAGGTTGGACTTTTGACCTATAGAACTGTAACATAATAACTTTGTACTGTTTTAAGCCCCTAAATTAGAGATAGTTTCCTATGGCAGAAAATAGAAAACTAATACACTCACATCCAACATGCAGCAGGGGCACTGGCAGAGGAAGTATCTTGAGAGAGTATGAGATTCCTCATGATCTGCATATGGAAACCTGAAGACCCAGAAATTTTCACATGCTCTGATGGGAGGTGGGGGGACACAACAATGCCCAAGAACCAGTGGACCAGGAAGGACTAAGATCAGGAGGTATGGAGTTAGGAGGAACAAGTGGTATAATACATCTATTTTCCAATCAGAGACAAGTGACTAAGACCATGGACTCCACTATGGGGAAGAGGGTCACCAACGATGTCCCCAGATGGCCAGATGAGACCTGCTCCTCCTCAACAGATACCAACACAAAGATCTTAGGATCAGATCAGACCAGCCACTCCAGGGCAAAAACTTAAAATGAAACAAACGGAGAGCACAGAGATTCCTCTCCGCCACTATTTTAAAGCCCTATAATCTTCAACTCACATAATCCATGGGAAAGGAGAAAGGCAGATTGCTGACCAACGCAAAGCTCATATATGTTGTAAGGCCCTGAGATGTCTTCAATGGCAGAGCTTTTGCCTCTGTGGAGCCTAGAAATCTATGTGGAGACTAAAACAAAATGTGGAAACTGATGACATTTCTGCCAAGTCCAGAGAACATGGCCAAAATCTGGTCTCACAGGGCAATTATTTAAGACATTAGGTAACTTAAACTTGAGAGATAATAACTAGCTTGTTTATTTAACTTTACATGTAACTAACACTCTTAGAATAGCCTATATTCCACACAAGCTGGTGTCGGCAAGCACTGACCCCTCAGACCTGCGTCGTTTGTCTTCTTAGCCAAACACAGTCCTGAGGAAGAAAGGATCTCAAGAGCAATTTTGATGAATATTGAAAGACTCATTGAAACCGCTTAGACTTCCCTGGCTTGCTTTGTTCCTTGGACTATAAAAATCTCAGACTGTCTCATCTCGGGAGCAACAGCCAGTCTCATACCGTGTGTTGTTCAATTTGCAAATTGTATGATGGACAAATAAATCTCCAGCATTGTTTTAACTTTGTTTCGACTCTTAGAAATTATTCAACACCTCCAAAGGGTAGAGACTAAGGAACAAGATTTGATCATTTATAGAAATAAGTAAATGCCATATTTCTTGCATATGTGATGTGTAAATATGTGAACACCATCCCCACTTTCCAGGCTCATTCAGCTATATTGGCATTTCCGTCTCTGATGATTTGCTTGATGGAAATAACATCACATACAATGGTCAGGCTCATCCACTTGTCCTCTTAGAGAAAAGTGAGCTTTTGTTTTGCTGATTTTTTCACAAAGACATTAGTTGATACCCAACTCTAATTTTCTGTACCATAATTGCTGGAGATTACCAAAGAAGAAAAAGGAGAACAATAAGCAGGAGGAGGAGTGAAGAGAACTGACATTTAATTTTGAAACTCTAAATATATCAAGTACTTTGCTATGGACTTTAATAAACTCATTACTTCATTTCACAGCAAATCTTTAAGTTACAAATTATTATTCCAATTTTATAAATAAGAGAACATCAGAGATTTCTTCGGCTCACACTATGAACCTATTAACATGAAAATGTTGATTCTAGTGTAATTGTGGTGTTTGTCCTTACAAAACAAAAGGATATAAAACATGTACATTAAAATACTGGATGGAGACTTCAATTCAGCAAAGAAGGAAGAGATAGTAAAAAAAGATAATCTCCTCATTGTTCCATATTGTTTACAATGATCCTCATTGGTTACAAATAAATCCTTGGGAGAATCAGTAAGATTCATGAAGCGGACTCCTCACACAACTGGATCTCACATCTCCTGGCTCCCGTGGCTCACACCTCTCTGTCTCTCGGGACCCATATCCCTGACTCAGAACAGAAACATCTAGACCAGGGAAAGAGAATGTTACACAGGCCCACAGGGCACACATCCTGAACTTACTCCAGTGACAACAGGTCCTCTGGATAACACTTCATTGCACGAGGGCCCCCCTTCCACTGGAAGGTTGGCATGATCTTATTATCAGAGGCAAACTCACTTAGATGTTTACTACAAAAATGGCTAAAAATAAATGCAATCCTTACTGAAATCTCTGAAAGAGATGTTAAGGAGTTGATTACATTTCATGCACCCAAATGACCTGCAAACCATCTGTGCAACTCCCCAAATCCAGCCACCATAAATACGACCTTTGGCCTCTCTTTGACACTTCTGGTCTGTCTAAAACCTCCACAAGCTGTCTCCCACACTCTCCTTTACTTTTCTTATCTCCTTCCCCCTTGCCCACCTATTCTTTTCTTCCCTGATTTGCTCCCCATTCTCTTTCTTGTAAATAATTTTAACTTCTCTAGGTTTCTCCTTTTGCAGTCTTCACTCGTTACCCCTAACTAGCTCAACCTAGGACTCAGCCCATGAGGCAAATACAGAATTCTCCTAAAAGGGGAGATAATGGCTAAGAACAATTATACATTACATTTTTGGTCCCATTACACATACACAGAATTTTTCATATATTTTCAGGTGGTTCACAGACCCCATTCCAGGGGCCCATCCATAAATATCTTGAGGTACCTGAACCCCAGATTCAGAACATCTGCTCTAAAGCAACTATTTCTTCTGCAACCAAGAAGACTTAGATGAAGAAACTCAACAAGGGCATGGAGTCAGAGCTTGAGGAAGCAAAGAGAAGACCAATATCCACAGGACCAGAAAGAAATGGGAAAATTAAAATGGGATCCAAAAAGGATAGGATTCTCAGGGCCAGAGGCATCTAGAACCAAGGACTCCCTAAGGAACATCTGAAGCCTTAGCAGGCAAGTGTCCTTTCTGAAACCTTCTGGAGACCAGCAATGCCTGACCTGCACAGTTATAACCCTGCTCCTGTCCCTCCTGCACTCTCCATTCTCACTGATAGCACTAACTGGAAGTATGAAGTGAACAACATGTTTTCAGAGGGTGCTGCTAACCTAAACAGTGGCCTGCGGTAGAGAAAGGACCCCAACAGGACGCAGATCTGTGTACTCAAGGAAGAGTCGCTGCAGTCTTAGGATAGAGGCTACGAAAGTGATAAGGAGAACAGAGATTCCAGTCTTATCCTGCTGTGGGGTCCACTGATAGAGGAAGGGCCAGGCTGAGGCAGAGTCCCTGGGGCTGAGGGAGGTAAGGCCACAGAAAAGTTAGAGTCACTTACCTGCATACAACTGGGCCTTCCTCCAGGCTGAAAGAGAGAACACCCTGGTGAGACTGCAGCCAGATTCAGTGTGAAATGACTGGCTGCCATCCTCCCTTCTGTCCTAAGGGTGTGCCTAACCAGAGGGAGACAGATGTGGGAAAAGAGATGAACCCCTGCAGCATGCAAAGCTGGCCAGGGATGGTGGGAAACTCCCGTGACCACAGGTCAGGAAGCCCAGATTACAGTCCAAGTTCCATACCATCCTGCTGCTGCTGTGGGACTTTGCACAAGTCACTTAGCTTCTCTGTGCCTCAAGAACATCAGAACCTCCCGTTCTACCTGCATTCCACTAAGAAGAAAAAAAAGTGATGATATTTTAAAGAATAAAATATAAATTATTCCATAATTGTAAGAAAGCATTGTTATAACTAGTCCTTTTCTGCAAATGTATTTCTGGAAAATATCTATTCCCTCAAAAGAGGGGAATGAAAAAGGACAAAGGTACATGGCCAGGACCAGGGTAAAAGTGGCCAACCATTTTGAAAAAAATATTTCTAGAGACATTAACACCTGTATTCTGGGGAGCACTCAGCTCATACTATCACATTTCCCGGCTTCCTCATTCAGGTCCTCTCCCGATCACTTTTCCATCAGCACCTGCAGGAGCCTGAGAGGACTGACCCCCTCGGAGAGGAGGATTCTTGGGAAACCAGTAAGTCACACCCCTACACTTAGTGACCCCATTTATTTATGTAGCTCCTTAAAGGAAATCCCTGAGCATCTGCCTTTTAGCTTCCAGGTGCAGAATGGGAGCTTTGTGTATTGAAGGCTGGAAAACTAAAAATACAGTGGACAGGCCGGGGCTGGAATGAGAAAACCCACTATGCATTACAGATTCCAGGGATCATCACCACACCAGAGCCACAGCCATGTAACAAGTGCCCAGGGGCAATCTCTTAGTTGCCCCCACCCCATTCAAGCTCCCAGGGGCGGTCTCTAATTTGCACCCCACCCCACCCCCAATTTCAAGATGAATAGACAGTGATAGCGGTGACACAGCAGCAGAAACACCTTCACCTTCTTGTCTGGGTGCCACAGTCAGGCAGCTTTCATGTTTGTGGTGCCTGGGAATGTCATTCCACACCTCATCCATGCTGCCTTGGACTTGCGCCCTCGGCGGGGGGGCAAGTGCTCCCCTCTGCCCTCCCTCTTCACTAACTCTCTGCAGCACCCTCAGGGTCCCAGCACTGGGAAGGAAGCAGAGGCCCAGATCATAGAGCCCCAGGAGCAGGATTCCTCCCTCACCACCTTCCACTTCTGCCCCCATGGAGTGAGGTCCTCATGTCTATGCCAGAGAGACATGGGGAGACGGGACACCTGGGCACAGGTGGGACGGGAGACCCAGGAACATCTAGAGAATTACTCACCAGCCTGGTAAACTGCCTTCCTCCTGTCTGAAAAGCAACAAACAGGGAATGAGGTGAGCTAAGAGCAATAATGTCTCCCAAATGGACACAGAGAGTTCAGGAGGGAGAGAAGAACTTACCCAGCTCTGCCTGGAGTTCATCTGAAAGACAGGAAAAAAAAAAAAAAATAAGCATGAACTCCCATCCCTAAGAAAAGGAAAAGATGGTGTGCCTGGAAAACCCACAAAAAGACCCTCTCCATATGGTGGAGAAAGTTCTCCCTCCAGACCCATCCAAGCCTCCACAGCCAAGCTGCCCTCTCTGGATCTCCTGAGCCTCCTGCTCTGGGCAGGGGCCCGGGTCTTCCTGGAGGCTGCAGCCAAGGGCTCTGCTCCTGCTGTCAGCTTTCCCTCTCAGCACCAGCTCTGCCCTCACCCAGCCTGGCCCCTCCCCTGCCTTGCCTCTGGCCTTCTGTGCCTCCTCCATTTTCTGCCTGTCCTCCTCATGAGCCTGCTGAAGAGTCTCGTGTTCCTGCCGCACCTGCACCTTTGCTGAATGTTCTTTCTTGAGAAAATAGCCAGCCCCAAGGATGAGGAGACACAGGACGATCAGGCTCACAGCAAAAGCCGACTTCCAGGGAGAGGCCTGGGGGAAGAAGGGCTCTGCGGCCAGGCCAGAGACTGCGTCAGGGCGCACCCAGGCCAGCCCAGCCGAGCACACCCAGGACCCTGTTCCCTTCCCTCCAGCCTGCTGTGAGCAGGAACAGCACTGACCTGGGATGAAAACGGCCTTCGCCTTCTCCTGGCCCAGGATGGGGTTGAGGATGGAGCAGGTCACGTTCCCAGCAGAGCTGTCTCTAACCACCAGCGAGGCCTCCACGCGGTACAACCCATCAGAGTCTTGGGCATGAGCCTCAGAGAAAGCCAGGAACTTCTCTCCACTAAGGTCCCTCCACTGAACCTGGGGCTTCGGAAACCACCCGAAGGCTGTACAGGCCACGCGGACCCCATCTTCCTCCGGTCCTTCGATGCGCATTTCAGGGGCAGAGCCCACACCTGTGGGAGAGAAGCTGTGCAGCCCAGGAGGCCGCCTTGTCCCAGGTGTAGGCCCGGGACGCTGGCAGCCTGACATAGGAAGCCATTCGTCTTCCATTCGGGAGGTTCTATGGGATAAGATACCCCCTAGTGGTAGCGGGGCTGAGGCCCCACCACAGGGAACCAAGGATGAATGGAGCATGTGGTGTCTTTAGGAGCTCTGAAGGTGGGGACTGTTCTTTCCAACCACTCAGGTGGAAAGACTGAGACACAGAGAAAAAAGAAGAATTTTCAAACCTCTTTTCTTGAGATGCAGCCCGGAGACAGACCAAGCCAGGAGAAATAAGGGTGGTGTCATTATAAAAACTTTTCAAGGGCAAAAGTTAAACTAGGCCATAAGGTTTATTGAAACTAAGTCTTTGTTGGACTTACTCTAGCAAGTAGGAAATATTTGAAATTAAGAGATTTATGGATTTTGTGTTTTTGTTTTGCATTGATTACCCATGAAGTGTTCTTCATCCAAACTGATCTTACTCTCGTCTTCCTGACACCAAGTGAGAGGAAATCTCCCTCGCTCAAGGATAATTGTTTCCCTGAGCTCTGAAACCCAGAGGTCACCATCTCTTCTAAGGCCTGGTCCCATCAATTTTCACCTTCCTTTCCTCTCCTCTCTTCTCTCCTCTCTCTTCATTCTCTGCTCCCTACTCACTCAGAAACCCACTGCTGGCAAGTCAATTTCAACTCATAGGTGACCCTATAGGACAAAGTAGAACTGCCTCATAGGGTTTCCAAGGCTGTAAATCTTTAAGGAAGCAGACTGCCACATCTTTCTCCTGTGCAGCAGCTGGTGGGCTCAAACTGCTGACCTTTTGGTTTGCAGCTGAACGTTTTAACCACTGCCCCACCAGGGGTCCCACTCCTCCCTGCATCATCCTTGTTGTTAATCTCTTCCTCTCCACCTACTTCTTTTCTTAAACACAGAAACATGTTCAAATTTTTACAGTCTCCTTCTCCCCTTCTTTGAAGAGTAAGCTTTATAATCCATAAACACCTCAATGTTCTCAACTCTCACCTAGTTCTCAACCCCCAACAGTCTGACTTCTACTATTGCATTGAGTCTGTTTTTGGTGAGTTAACAAAAATCTCCTACTTGGCAGCCCAGAAGTCACCCTGCAGCCCTTCTTCCTCATTCTCCCTTCGGTGTGAGACACTGTTGACTACGTCTTGAAACGGGCTCCATCTTGGCTTGGTCACCCTCCTTTCTGCTTGGTTTGTCACCTCTCAGATCACTCTGCTGAGCCTCTTTCCTGAACTTTTCTTCCTACCACCCCCCACCCTCCCGCTCCTTACAGGCAGGAGGCATTTCAGGGTTTTGTCCTTGAATCGCCACTCTTCTCACATCACACTGTCTCCCTGGCTTCTTTTTGTTCCCACCGCTTCTCATTAAATCACTTCCAACATTATACCAATTAAGCATCTCTGTTTCCCAAATTCCCCTTCTTTATAACCGCATCCCAATGGGTAATCCTTACACGGATTCCTCTTATACACCTCAAACACAAAATTGCAGAACAGAATTCATAATTTTGCCCTATCTGTGGTAAATTGATTACTAGTATAGCCCTGGGTCTTCACCTTCCTTACATCCACCTGCTCTTTGCCACATCACTTTGTAGTGCCCTCCCAGTCTTACTCTTGCATAGGTCATGTGACTTTATTTGGCCAGTGAGAAATCAGCAAGGGTGAAAAAAGCAAATGTTTGAAAACTGCTTCACCATTGAGCCCTCTACTATTTCTGTGGGAGGGACGTGCTCAGGCTAGCCTGCAGGACGATGAGACTCTGGGAACATTGCCTTGTCACCCCAGCCTTTCAGCTGAAGCTATTGAGATCAGCCAGTTGTCTCCCATTCAAGGTCCACATGGTGACCTCTTTAGCTGACAAAAAATGTATGGATGAGTCCAGTAGAGATTAGCCTAGCCCAGCCTAGATCAGTTGAACTCTGTAAATGCTCAAATTAAATAAATGTTTATTGCTTTACACTGCTGAGATTTTGTGACTTATTGTTATGTAGCATTATTATGGTGGTAGGTAATTGATACATAATTATCAATATTCCTACAACTAGACAGCCAAGGCAAAACCCTAGGAATCTCTGCGGTCCCCTCTTCCCCTCCAAACTCTTATATTACCAAACCTACCTGCTCAGTTAGGTCTACTTTCCAAATCTCTTTAATATCTGACCCCTACTCTCCCACCTTACTGCCATTGCCTGAGCTCAGGCAGTCATCCTCTCTACCTCATAACTACACTCTGTGCTTTCAGCCTTTCTCCTTCACATCCGTCCTCCTCACAGCTGCCAGAGTGAGCATTCACAGCATTGGTCTGCTTAATATTTCCTCAGTTCTGCATCCAAACTCCACAACATAACACACAAAGCCTAAAGCCTTCTCTGAGATCATAGAAGACCTCTGTCTTCCTCCCCAACCCCTTCTCTCAAATCTCCCCAACCTCTACCACCTGTGCCCCTCAGGTCCCACGTACTCCAGTCCCAAGGGCTATTTGGTTATTTGCTATTAACCACATCTTGCTCTGTGTGCCCCCTGCCTTTTCAACTTCAGTCATTCAACCTTGAGGGCTCTGTGGAAACTTGCCTGATGAACTGATGTGCCAGCTTAAGTGTCTACTCCCTAGGGCACTTTTAATGATCACCCCAGACAGCATTAACCAGCCCCTTTCTTGTGCAACCTATACCAGGAACGTCACTTTGTCCGGTAGGGACGCCTCTTACCATCCTGTCCCTCATTCACTCCCACCAGCCATCCATAAGGCCTCCATGTGTGTCCAGAACACACCGACCACGTTCCCATCTTAAGGACTTTGCATTGGCTCTTCCTTTTGTTTGGAATTCTCATCCCCCATTTACGCACTTAGCTAAATCCCTACTTTCTTCAAGCATTTACTCAGACAGCACATTCTCAGTGAGGCCTAGCCCAGTCCCAGTTCCAATCCCCATGCCCACATCCTGATCCCCTTTCCCTGTTCTACTTTGTCTTTCATTCTCAGAACTTCTCACCTTCTAACATCACCTATAACAGATTGTGATTTTTCTATCTCTGCATTTAGAATATGAACTCCACAGGGCAGGGATCTCTGTTTGGTTCACTGATGTGTCCTAGGCACATAGAACAGGGCCTGGCACATAGTAGGGGCTCTACATTATTTATACTGAATAAATGAATGAACAAGCCTCCTTTTCTGCATCTATAAAATGAGAGACTGAATTAAATTTTCCCAGAGGTTGCTCCCAACTCCAACACTCCAAGACTCTAGAAAAAATAGAACAAGTCACCAACCTGCCACCTTCACCTCCAAAGTAGCCCCTTCATAGAAGAGTCCTTTTCTGAAGAAGCAGGTGTACTGCCCATTGTCAGAAATCCGGACCTTGTCAATGCGCACAGCAGCCTCCCCCCAGGTGAGGAAGTCCTTCACCAGGGAGGTCCTCCCTGCGTACTGTGGCATCTGTTCCTCCTTCTGCTCCTGCTGGTTCTGATAGATGAACACTACTTCTGAGAACTTGGAACGGTACCACCGCAGCTCCATGTTCTCTGCACTCATGGCTGGGGACAGGTAGCAGGGCAGCGTGGTGTCCCTGCCCAGCACTGCCACAATGGGGTCTGTGGGACCAAACACCAGGAACCTCTCTGTGGACAAAACATGAGAGTGAGAAAGCTGGAGAGACAAAGGCAGAGGGTGGGAGAATGCACACTATCAGGTAAAAATTGGAGGTGACCCCCAGTTCCTGAAGGAATGAGCTGTGAGGACTCTGAATGCAGTGAGATATTCTGACTACAACATCATGGCGTAGAAATGATGTCAAAGGGCCACCCTCATGTGGCTGGGCACCTGGTCCTAGGCCCTTCTGTGAATGACTCTTTAACTTCTTGGTTCTCAAGCTTGAGTGTGCTTCAGAATCACCCACAAGATTGTAAAACACAGATCTCTGGACCTCATCCCCAAAATTTCTGATTCAGTAGGTCTCGGGGAGGTCCAAACTGTGCATTTCTAAGGAGTTCCTCCAAGGCGTTGGTGAGTCAATGGTACAAGTCTAGCTTCCCATGTAGACAGAGCAGCTTTTGGTTCATTGTTCATATGGTCACCATGACTCAGGGCCAACTTACAGCAGCTTGTCACCACAACAACAAAGAGTTCCAGGGATGCGGGTATGCTGGTTCAGGGACCACATTTTGAGAACCACAGCCCCATCTCAGGACAGGACTGAAAATTGACCAGAAGCTACCAGAAATCTGGGTCTGGACTTTATTCATTCAGCCACCACCAGGAAATTGCCCACTCCCGTGCCTACCTTTCATCATTTGTGCCCATATCTTTCTCTTACGCTGAACTATATGTGCACTTAAAACCCAGAGTCAAATGCTATCTCTGTTTAAAACCTGCGCTCATTCCCATGGCTCCCAAGAGCCTCAATCACTGCTTGTTACAGAAGAAGGCACACTCGGCCTGTCACCCTCAGACTTCTGACCTGCATGGGCTACAATTTGGCTCTTCTGCAGGCAAGTCACTCTAGATTCCCAAATACCATCTTCTCTACTGCTCAACACTGGCCTGAGCCACTATTGTCTCCTCCCTGGAGGATAGCAGCAGACTAGTCTCCCCGTCTACCCTCATCCCACCCCCACTGTCTGTGTTCTACATGGCAGCCAGAGTAAGCCTTTTATTGTGTGAGCCACAACATGTCAGGGCCCCACTCTGCTCAGAGCCCTGCAATGGCTCCTCAGTTCCCACCAGTGACCCACAGGCCCTATGGGGTTTGCCCCCAGGACCGCTCTGACCTCGACTCCTGCTTCCCTGCCTGTCACTCTTCTGCTGCAACCAACACTCACCTCTTGTTCTCTGAACCACCAGGCACTCTGCCAGCTGAGCACTGGCTGACACTTCCTGCAAGAACCCTCTATCCCCAGTGATCCTCATGCTCACTCCCCTCCTCTCCCAAGTCTTAGTCCACATCTCTCTTTCTTGACCACCTTAATTGGCACTGCTGCCTGCCCACGCCACACTTCTTGTCGCCTCACCCACCACCACCACCAACACTGCTGGTACCTGCTCTACTTCATTGTCCCATAGCACTAATCTCCTCTAACACACTGTAGTTTTTCTTGGTTTATTACATTTAATATTCACTGCTTCCTGCTAGAATGTAAGCTCTGTGAAGACAGAGAGTCTCCAACTGTTCTGTTCATAGAGGAACACCTAAGCCATAAGAGACCCCCCAAGAGCATTGGGGGAATAAAGCGAATTAATGCATGCGTGCATGTTTGCTTAGGACGTTAGTAAAGCAGGGAAATGTGGGAAAGTTATCTCCCAAAATCATCTGTTTGGCTCTTCTAAACATTAAAGAGGTCGTGGTGGGGCAATTGTCAGAATTTTATATACTTATTTATGGTTTAGGGATTTTTTTTTAAATTTTTCACTACAATTAGTGAGGGCACCATAATCTCCCAGGGTGGGGGGTCTCCAATATCTCCATCTCTACTGATGGACAGAACCAGCAGCTGACCTATGGTTCCCACACACCACAGGGAGATGCAGACAGAGGGATGTGGAGCACTCACCTGTAGACCCCTTCATGGGCAGCTGGAGGAGGAGCAAGAGGAAAGTGAGATGGCAGAGCAAAGATCTGCTGAAGCCCCCCTCCATTTCTTCAGAGCTGGAGAGAGACAGTGCAGGAGTCAGGGACCCCACACAGGAGGCAGCCCATCCACAGCTCGGCCTCTGAGAGGAGCAGAACACTTCCTACTCGCTCATCGTGCTAACTGGATGGTGGGCCTCACCAACACTGATACCAAGAAAAGACTGAGCCAGGCTCCTGCCAGCCATTCTGGGGAGACTCTGTGGTGTCAGACAACTGTTACGTTGACCTGGGAACAAACCACTCCTTCCCTTCCCACCTGCCTAACATCCACACCGCAGCCCCACTACTCAGACATCAGGCCTTCGTTCCTCAGCACCTGTGCCCCTCAGGGAGAACTTCCCTCCATCTCCAGGACTGTCACAACCCCTCCCTCACCCCAGGTCAGAGGACTCTGATGCAGGCCCCCCAGACACAGTGCACATGCCAGCTTCTGCTGCTTCTTGTTCTGTCCTCCTTGACTGTGAACAGGGAGTCACCCGAGAAGCATCAGAGACAGATGGCATCCTCAGAGAGACAGCAGCTCCCATCACAGACACCCTGCCCTGTTAAGGGTGTTTCTTTGCTTCACCTGCATTTCAACCCCTCCCCATACCTCCCTTCTTCCAGTCGGGGCCTAGTCAATTCCCCACTGACAGTTAATCCTCACCCACTCTGTATTTGAGGTGAAACTTCTGGCTAACAGGTAGAAGAACCCAGTTGGAGGCTAAGCAGGAGAGAAGAAAAAATCAGTCCTTGTCAAGAAAAGACCCCAAACCACCTGCTGCATGTGAGGTGAGAGGAGGCGGCATATGGTCAGGAAAGCACAGACTCAAATGCTAGGCTCTCCTCTGGGCTCAGTCACTCACTGTGTGACCACCTTAGGCAAGTTACTGACCTTATCTGTCTTGGTTTCCTCATCTGCAAATTGAGGATATTAGCAATAACTCCCTTGATACTTTTAGGGGTTGTAATGAGGATTACATGAATTTATGTTTGTAAAGTTACTGCAGGTGATGAGAACAGGGCTTGGTCCTAGTAAATGCTACATAAACATCTTTAAAATAAATGAATAAAGGTGCAAGCCTCACTGGGGTCGTCCTCAGTCTTCTTAGAGCAGACTGTGGTCCAGTCCCCAACCCACACACATTCTCAGCCCCCTCCTCACAGCTGGCTGCTCCCGGGCTCCTCCCCGAGCTCCACAGGTGTCTACACAGCCAACTCACCTGCTTCTCCTGGTTCCAGCTTTGAAAGTCTGTGACCTCCTGGAGCGTCTCTAAACTCAGCAGCTCCAGGAGGTTCAGGGCTGCAGGGACCCTGGCAGACCCCAGATCTGCCCTCAGAGTTTGTACCTGCAGTTAGCTGCTCTGGGAGCCCCAGTGCTTGCTTCTGGGTCAGACAATGTGGGACCAGGGTCCCCCATCTCTGAGAGGCAGGTGGTTCCCAGTAGCACCAAGGAAGTCGGATCAGCCTCAGTTAAAGAGATATCAGCCGAGACCCCTGCCTTGGGCCCCCACAGAGCGCTTCCAGCGAGAAAAATCACCTTGTTCCCTCTGGCACTTCCACCATCTGAAAGTGAAAGCTTGCAGAAAGTAGCCCAGCAGACTCTGCCCTGCCCTGTGGACAGTGCTCTCTGTTATCAAGGAGGAAGCAGCATTATCACAGCAATAAAATAGCAAAAGGGGCCACAGGAGGCACAGACTCAGAGACCATTTGTTCAACCCCTACTATCTGCCAGCTTGCTTCTGGCTTCAGGAAGTAGGGCTGTATGTGGGCACAGCCATGACGAATACCCAGTTCTGTGCATAGGTCAGGAGTCTCTGGGTAGCAAAAACGGTTAAGTGTTCCACTACTAACAGAAAGGTTGGCTGTTCGAACCCACCCAGAGCCACTTGGGAAGACAGGCTTGAGCATCTCTTCCAAAAGCTCACAGCCTTGAAAATACTATGGAGAGCAGTTCTACTCTGCAACACAAGGGGTTGCCATGGGTCACAATCAACTTGAAGACGACTGGGGTTTTTTTGGTTTATGCACAGGTCTGTCTCTACAGTCTGCTAACACCAAGTGTTTCCGAGCCAGTTGAGAATCGGAGCCACGCCCAAGCCCTTGAACAGCATCTAGTGTGATTGGTTTTCTTTGTCTTCACCCACCGGTGATCTGGGACCTCCCCACAGTCTGGCAACCAAGGAGTTAACACTGTGCACATCAACAGCTTCCAGAACTTGCTCCAGGACTATGGCCCTGCCTTTCTGAAAAGACAGCATACTACTGATAGTTAATACTTAACATATTATAACCATATATTTTATATATTAACAGATGAGATATATATTGCAATATAATATTTTAATATCACCAATCATCTTAGGTACAGCCATTCAGTCCTCATTATTAGCCTCTTTTTACAGATGAGAAAACCAAATTTCTTAGCATTTTACAAGCACACATCCAGCAAAATCTCTATCAGCCTATGCTGCCTTTCCGGTTGTTCTGAATGACCCATTGCATTTGTCTTCATTGGAGCAAGCATGGAGATGCTTGATTTCTGCTCAGAATTCAGCCTGGTAATATCACAACTGTGGGCAAGGTGAGAACTTCTGTATATACCTGAACAGATCCCCAAAGAGTCCATTTCTGCCAGGATCCACTTAGGTGTGGGAATATTTGTTAAACCCATTTTAAACCAAAAGTAACTAATATGACAAGTAAAAATAGTATCCTCCAAATCCACATGCAATTAGAGTTGAAACAGCCACCGACCCCCACCCATTTTTCCACCCCAATCCGTGTGATAAAGTCCTAACAGACACTAGAGAAATTTTATGAAAATACAGAGGTCAGAAAACAAAATCGTATTGAATATCTAAGTGCCAGGAACTGGCCTACGCAAATTATTTTGATTTCATTTCATTCTCTCAGCTGCCACTTCAGGGAGGTAGACTTGACCCTATGAGGGAAAGGGGTTTTCAAGTCAGTCTCAATCCACTCAAAACTTCTGCAAAAATGTATAAATTTCACTGTAAATTCAACAATTTGTCAAAGGTATATTGACCATTTACGAGTTAGGCACTCTGAGGCAAATAGTTGAAGTGACACATGAGCACTGTCATCTAGGAGCATTTAATCCAGGAACTTTCTAGAGGATGAGAGGTTAGAAGGAAGAGGAGACTCCCCTCCCTACACCACTCCCAGGCCTCAAGCCCAGCCCAGCTTCCAGCTCCAGACATGCCAGCACAAAACAGGAGCTCCAGGGAACCATGGACTCTGGAATGCCCCACATGTGACCAGAAAGCTTATCTCACACGGAATCCCAGCCCACTGAGCTCCAACACTGGGAGGGGAAGCACAGAGCATAGGTTAGATTCTCCTGAAGAACACTGGGGGGCTGGCAGGAAGGACCTCGAAAAGCACGCTCAGTGCCCTGATGAACACAACCGCATCAGAGTCGTGTTCCCAGCTTCTGTGACAATAACCACTGTTCACGAAGCCACAAACCGTGTGTCTTGCTGAAAATGCAAATTATCTGAATGCTAATAGGGTGAATGTTTTACTTTCCTTTCTAACAGACTTGCAAACCTCTTATCTTTTAGTTGTTTCAAGTGCTTTCAAAATAGTTTCAGACAAATACCTCGACCATAAAACAATGGTTAATGTAAAATGTACTATGGGTTTAACAGGTGGAAGTTGAAGGAAAGGATTCAATGCCTTTTCTCCAAGGTCCAGCCTGGAAAAACTTATATGAGTTAATTGATCTTGACACTCTTAAGATGCAGCGTTCACTGGGTTATCTTCTAGTATAGCAGAAATTTCTGCTCATTTTCTGGGAGAAAAAAATGAAAAGAAAAAATAACATTACACATAATTTAATGAGGTTTGTTTTAATTTAATTTTTTCTTTCTGCTCTTTCAAACATTATAACCCCAGCTGGAGGGTTTAATGCTGACCTGGCAACTGCTAAGAGACTCCCAGCAGGCATAGCAGGGCCCTCACTTTCCTCTGCACCTGCCCACCTGCCCCTCTGGTGGGGAGAGTCACTGACAGTTGAGGCTGTCGCTTCCTTAACTGAAATATCCATCCAAGAGCGGCTCAGGGACCTCCTTATGCCCCTCACTCCCTGGTATCGGGGTCTGCCCCCACCCCACCCGGAGGTCTGTGGCAGAGCCCTCCTGGCCCATGAAACTTGCCCCACCACCCTCTAAATGGGCACCAATCCTGCATCCCAAGTCTGAGATTACAGGAGAGGTGAGGCGGGGTCATTCACACCCAGTCCCAGAGACATATGGAGGTAAAAGTGTGAGGCAGGAGGGAAAATGACCTTTCATATAGAAAATCTAATTAAACTTGATTCAACTAATAAGCAACAAAAAAAAATGAAAAACGAAAGAAAGAGGATGGAGAGAGAAAGATAGTGTAAGAAAGAAAAGGTAAAGGAGGGAGAACAGAAGAAAAAAATGAAGGATGTGTCCTCCTGGCATTGAACTGTGCCATATCACCGGGGCTGGCAGGCCAGAGTGGACCACACGTCTGGTCAGGGGGTTCTGAACACTCTCTCCAGTCACAGAAACGTCAAGTACGTGAGTTCCAGAGAGCAAGCTAGCCCGGGTACTGCTGATTATGAGTGATCCAGTCAGTGACCTGAGAAGAACTTACTGACCTTTCCAATCTAATGTAGGACAGGCCCAGCCATGGTCAATGGTGGAAGAGGCAAGGGCTGGTGGGAGGGATTTGAGGACCAAGTTATGAGGAAAGGTTGAGAGAATCAGAGGAACAGAGGCCTGGCCCACTGGCGACAGAAGAGGTCCTGTCTAACCATCAGAGGCAGTTCTAACAAACCGCAGGGCACCAGGCACCATTTTCCTCTCCTTTCATGGAGCCGTGTTTCCACAGGCAGAACTGACACTTGAGCTCTGAGGCCAGGGTGTCTGCTCTCTAGTGACCATTGCCAAATACTCAGGCCTGCTATTCACCATGCACCATTTTACTCTGTAAATTGCATACTTATTTCAATGAAAGCTTATAAACTTGTGAAGCAGTGCTTACTTTCCTCATTTGACTGCTGAGAAGATAGAAGCTCAACGATATGAGGAAGCCTGCACAGGGTCACACAGCCACGTGACCGAGCCCTAACAGGAGCCAGGCCCTCCCCACAGCTCAGCCAAGCTTCAAACCAGCTCATGGATGCTCCAGGGATCCATGGGGGTGATGAGGAGCGCAGAAATCATTAGCTTTTGTATTTATATAAGATTTAATCTTATCTCTTTTAATTCTTTTTTTATGTTCATTTTTATAATCAGTATAAAGGTAGTACATGTTTGGAAGCTGCTGGTTCACAAAGTATTACAGAAAGCAGTGCATGATCAAAAGACTTTGAAGACCTTGCTCCATAGCTCTGCTCCAGAAATCCTCCCTAAAGCAGCAGCTCTCAGGGAGGGAAGCTGGCCAGAGATAACCTGAGGGCAATAGAAAGACAGCCCCACCGGCTCACAAGGCTTTCCTCAGCCTCTGCTGCCCCCTTGTGGCCACCACTGGACAGACACAGAGAGGGTTTCCCTGACGGAAAACACTGAAGAAGAAGGGGTATGGACAATACAGAAAACTAATCAAAGAATGAGAAATGGAGTGAAGGAGACCGGATGCAAAACATCACGTGCTAAACAATTCCAAATATATGACATTAAAGACCAGGCAAAACGAATCTGCAAGCTCCCTGTGGGACTTCTTTGTAGGATCCTGCTCCTCTCAGTCAATCATCAACTGCAGAGAGTGGTTCCCCTGAGACCCGTTGTCATGGACTCAATTCCAACACATGGTGACTCCATATGTTACAGAAGAGAACTGAGTTCCATCGGATTTTCTTGGCTGCAATCTTTACAAAAATAGATGGCCAAGCCTTTCTTCCATGGCCCAACAAAATGGGTTCTTACCACCAGAAATTACCTCAAGGTGGAGTCAGCGAGCCTATCACAGACTGATCTCAGACCCAGACCTGAATCCCAGGCAGCCAGGACTCAGGAGCCCAGGACTCCCAGGCCCACCGGCCTTCAGCTCTGACCCCAGGCTGCTTCTTGCTCCCTTGATCCTCTCTGCACCCCTTCTCTCCTCACAGTCTCCCCTTCACTGGCCTTCTCTTCTCCTCCTCTCTGCATTGCCCTTCACTCTCCCCCACTCTATAACCCCTGCTCCCCTCACACTTCCCCTGCACCTTCCCTCTGTCTCTCCTCAGTTTTTACCACTTCACACTCCTTCCTTCTGCCTTCCCCTCCCATTAGTCCCCCATACACCCCCTTCATCTCACCTTGGTACATTTTGAAGGTAAGAAGAAAAGTAAGAGCAATTATACCTGTGAAATATAAACATTTATCACCATTTTACAGATGAAAAAACTGAGGTTTAGAGAGTCCAGACAGTTGCTCAAGCTGACATAGCTGTAAGCAGACAATGCAGCATGCAATTCATACAGGGTCAACTTTAAAGCCCAAGCTCTTTCTAGGACTGGAATGTTTTTTAAACTGAATTTCAAGCACACAGTTACAGGCAAGAAAGGCACATCTTCCCCAGGAAACAAGTATAATCTACAAATTATTGTTTTTCTTGTTTTTCATAAGGAAGGAATGATAAGTTGAACAATTCAATGGTAAATACTTCTTTTAATTGTTTTACATTTAAAAGATACTTTATGAGAAAATAAATACTTCCCATGGATTCTCTATACGAAATTTCAAAGAAATTTCAAGCTTGTGCAAGATACGTTAGGCACAGATTGCCTGCCATACCCTTGGTTTTCAGTGTTTGACGGATGAATGAATAACTCCATGTGGAGGGAAAAAGGGGCAAATTAGGAGGCAAGTGCAATAGTCAGAAGAAAAGACGAGGCCTGAGCTCAGGCGTTGACCAGAGGACTCGAGGAATTACCGTGGGAGGACGAGGGAGGAACAATTAATTACTCCTCAACTCCCAGGGTCCCACACAGGGGCCTTCAATCCACTCCAGGAGTGCTGGAGTCCCACTTCAACCCACCCAGCCATGGGCCGCACTTTCTTCCTTGTTTTCTAATAACAACATCTCTACTATCTTTTACTCCCATTTGGCTCCGACTTCTGTTTCTCAGCTGATGAAAACTTGTAGAGGGGGAGGTGTATGATATTTGGAAGAGAGAATTGACAGAACTGTGTGCACTTAGTGGAGGTGATGAGTGAGAAGAAGGATTGGGGGTGACTCCTAGGTTTCTGCCATGAGCACCTGGGTATCTGATGAGAACATTAATCGAGACAGAATTCAGAGGGAAAAGCATTTCTGCAAATCGGACAGGCGGTAATGTGTTATGTTCTGAACAGGTTTGGTTTCAATTTCTTGCGCTATGAAGAAGTGATTTTAAATTTTAAAATATAATTTGAAAAGTGTTTACCAATTATGTGGCTTAATCTAGCCTCCCCTCTTAATAAAAAATAAAAATAATGTCTTGGGGTATATGTAGTTCTGTGGCTCAAGAAAGGGTTGAGCAGGAGATGTGGACTTGGTAGTTGACAGCACACGGGTGAGAGCTACTTCTAGATCTCATGTGGGTGGGTTCTCCCAAAAAAAAAATATCTAAAGAGAGATCAGTCCTATCAAGGACTGAATTCTAGAGACAGCAGCATTTTAAAAGCTAGTGTAAGGAGCTATGGAAAGCCAAAGGAAAAGATCAAGACAAACTAGTGGGAAGGTTCAGCATTGCAGAAAACAAAAAGGAAGAAAGTGACAGAAACCAAACTCGTATTTGGTTTTTTTGTTTATATATATATTTATTTAAAAAAAAAAAAAACTTCTCTTGGAGTCAGTTCCGACTCATGGCAATCCCATGTGTTTCAGAGTAGAACTGTGCTCCATGTTGTGTTCAGTGGCTGATCTTTTGAAGCTAGATCTCCCGGCCGTTCTTCTGAGCCACCTCTAGGTGGATTCAAACCAACAAACTTTCGCTTAGCAGCCTAGCCTTTAACCCACAGACTCCTGTATGTATTTATACACTAGTTTATTCTAAAGAAGGATTTTGAACAGCTTATAAAAATGCTCTCAAGGCAACATGTAAAATTGAAATGAGTAAATGTAGTCATGGAAAATGGAAAACAAGAACGGAAATGCAAGATAAAGTCAGGGAAAACTTTATATCTAAAATACACACTTATTTGATATAGGCTATAAATTTCACCTGACATTCTAACAGCCAACACAAGTAGGAGAAAGTCAGCAGTGATATTCATTCAATAAATATTTATTAAGGAGCCATGACAAACTAGGCACAGTAACCCCAGGTTTGGGAGACACAATGCCCCCCAGGGGACTTACATTCTGGAGGAGGCACAGATATCAGTAACTGAGTAATCAGGACTAACTATCAACTGAGATAACTGCTCCAACGTTAGGAACAGGATTCTCTGGGAACAAATAAGGAAAATATCCCATTTAGAATGGAAAGAGAGTTTGAGATTAAACTGAAAGAGTAGCAATTAACCAGATAAAGAGTTCAGGGAAAAGGGTAAGATTGAAAAGGAAAGAAAGAAAAACAGAAGAAAGGGAGAAAAAAATCTCTTTCTCAATAGCAAAGCCAGTAGAGCGAAGCCACATCTTACTCAGGGTTAGGTTTTAGGACAAATTTTGCGTATGGTCAAAATAACTCTGGAAAATTCTTTACGTCTTTCATCACATAGAACACTGTGGTTAAGTGTGGACAACCCTGTGCATAAGGTAAACTTATGAATGTATAAAGTGTACACTAATGCACATGATCCTATAAACAGGGCTGTGATAAACCTAAAATGTATCTTTGAACACGAAAACCACCCTCAGTGCTCAAACAGGATCAAGCGATGAGAAACCCTGGAGAACAGAGGCCTCATGAGGAAACAAGAGATTGGCATCTCTCCTTTCACACCCAAGCCAAGTATTGCGTGCCCAGAGTCAGGTGAAATAGTCCTTTCCACTTAAATTGCTGTGCTGTTATGCATTCTTTCATTTGGTTTCGTTTTGGTTTTGCAGAAAATTGTATGCTCTCATGTCCTTATGAAACCGCTCCATTGCTTCCTAGTATTGAAGCTAAAATGACTCCTCCCAGGTGGCTCCTCAGAAAGAGGACACTCCAGTTAACAGAGCAGCAAGACTCAGTAAAATTCCTACAGTAAGTCCAATCCCGCCATTTCTGTGACATTTCTTAGTGTGGGCCAGGCAAAATGCCAAAGCCCAGGTTTACCGGAGCAATCTCCAGAGGAAATGAAGGAAGTGGACCAGGACTTTGCTTTCTGAAGACATAAGTTTTTAGAGGAATATAAAGAACATGAGGGCCGTGTGCCCTTCATTCATTCATTCATAGTGCTCCTCTCCAAGGAGCCTTTTTAAAGTATTGAGTGACAGTGTTCCAGTATTTCCCAACATGTCAGCTTTGCTTCTCTGGTAGTACATGAGATGAGGATTTTAGGTAGAATCTGGATAATCATCTTGATCACAACAGGATTATTACAGCATCCCTCCACCTCCACTGCATAGGCCATGTGGTTAATCAGAGGTGTGAAATCAGGAGAAACAGAAAGGGAGAAAGAAGGGAGGAAAGAAGATGGGACCCAGAAGAAATGAAAGATATGTCAAGGAAACTCCCAGTGTCACAGAAGAGATATGTAACCTGGGCCTGACCTGACAGACATGGATTCTTCTCCATGGAGCTGTGTGGAGGGAGGACACACACGGGGTCCCAGAGAGAGGAGTCAGAAACTCTTTTGGGAGGAGGACTCCTGGGGATACACACTGACTCTCCCAAACTTCCCCTAAGCTTCACTTTGAGGGGAAGGGAGCTAAAGAACTCTGCACTCAGTTTTATGTACTCCCCACTGAGATCAGAGAGAAAGAGACAGAAAGGGTGGTGCGCAACAACCCAGAGAGACCCCGCCCAGGTCGCATTTTTCAGAGAGAAAATGAATCCATGAGAATGGCAGTCAAGGACTTTTTGATTAAGTGGAAGATGGAGGATCCTCCGCTGGACAGATGAATATGCTGATGAAATGACACAGGGACCTATAGGTAGACGATAAGAGGTCCTCAGCTGAACATAAAAGGAGCTAAACTCCAGCCCTAGCTGGGTGATTTAAAAAAAAAAAGAAAAAAAGCCTCTTCCGTTCTTCAGTCTTCTCTTTATTTTGGGGAGACGGAGGGCTGGCTGTGAGATACTGGGGTACATTATAACTTCTTGTAACATGGTTAGTAATATGAAATTCTATTCAATGTATTTATCTTTAAATTTCCTAGTATAGAAGGTTTTCCACTTACAGTTAATATAAAGTTTCTGCTATAAAATATGTTTTTCTTTTTAAAAAGTAAGCAAATAGTACTGTAAAAGGATAATTTTCATAAGGTTAAAAACATGAATCCCAGACAGACCTAAAAATCAAAAATTAATTCAACTAATTCAGCAATGAGGGAATTGGTCCAATAGTAAAGCTGATTCAAAAAGCATTTTGAAGAACAGGGTTTTATTGTCCACCGGGAAAGACAGTTTCAAATCAGTTTGCTGACAAATACAAGTCCCTGACAAAAGTGGTTAATGTCCTATGGGGAATAAAACTGTAACCTTTGAGTTATTTTTTTCTACTAAACAGATAACATGTAACTTCCAAGAAAACAAGCCCTTAATTAATAGTAATTAGCAAAGTCAAACACAGGTACATTCCCCTAAATAATTATATATATGATTTTTGTATGAGCCTATTAATGTCCCAGCATGATACTGAAAGGAAGTGACATCCAACTTTTTGACCTGTTTCCAAGTTTTAAATAGTTTTTATTAATCATATAAAGAAAAGATTTAATGGATAACAGTTGAGTTGATTCTAAGACATAGTAAAAACTGTGAGAAAAATAAAACCAGAGAGTGCAATACTACTCAGACAAGGACTTAGACACCAGCCATTCTGCGTGTTCAGTGAAGTGGGTCCATAAGCTTTGGGGTTAGTTTGCACCATCTTATGAAATATGAGGGGTTTCACAGACCTCTGCACCTGAAGAAAGAAGCCAAGGGGCTCTTGAAAAATTAAAGTGAGCTCTGCTCTAACACAGACATAAATGGAAGATAAAAGCTCAGAAGGTCTACACCATGAAGGGCAGATACAATGATTGCAGCCTGTAAAATAGTCTACATTATGTGTAATTAAAGGCCTTCCTCAACAACAACAACTCAAGGCTCAAAAACGTACTTAGCAACTTTGCTCAATCTAACTTTCAAGATAAACTGGTTGCACCTAGGTAAGTAATAAGTGGGGGCCCTGGTGGCATAGTGCTTAAGAGCTTAGCTGCTAACCAAAAGGTTGGCAGTTCAAATCCACCAGCAACTCCTTGGAAACCCTATATATGGGGCAGTTCAACTCTGTCCTGTAGGGTCTCTTTGAGTCGGAACCAACTCGATGGTACCGAACAACAACAACAAGTAATAAACATTGTTTCTAACAAAGCTCTATCAGTGATCACTTTTATCACTTTTTCTGGAATACATAGTCTCTCCAACTGTCAAAGAAGATCACTCCTACTTTTTGTGGATAAAATCATATCACCTGCAAACCTTCTGTTTATCTCTAGTAGACAGGAAATGGGCAGACAGCTAATCCAAAAGTGATGTAAAAGAAAAAAAGTACAAGCTCAATGGGGGGTGAGGGAAAAGGCTGACAACATATTAACACACAGAGTACTTAAAACACACATAGGACCCATGAGTATTGTCAAAAAGAAAATCTGAGTAATGTTATCATTGGAAGCTTTATTTGGTTTATGGATTCATGGATGGACAATACCTTTCTTTTAATTGGGAAAAGTGCTCCTGTTACAAAGGCAGGTTAGGGATTTATATTGGTAACAGAAATTAGGGTAAAAAACAAAGCTTTTCTTTCCCTTTGCTTTAAAGTTGGAGTTGGTCATTAATATTATTATATTATTAAGTCATATAAAAGGCAAGTTGTAAATAAAAGAAAGAAAAGGCAGGGTATACAAAAATAATTATAGTTTAAGCTCATCAAACAAAACAGAATATCAACAAAAACATTTGCATATATTAAGAAGGCCAAATGAAAAATTTTTACGTGTGAGGCCACTAGTGTAAATTTATCCAAGCTCAAGTTTCCATCAAATTTTAAAAAGGTAAAAAAAAAAAAAAAAAAAATTAACAGTATACTACCTATGACCTGATTGTTGGGGTGAATCATTTACTACACTTGTAGTGCCTCAAGGACTAAGGTGTGTCTGACCAAAGCCATGGTGTTTTCAATCACCTTATATGCATATGAAAGCTGGAGAATGAAAAAGGAAGACCAAAGAAGAATTGATGCCTATTAATTATGATGTTGAGAAGAATATTGAATATACCATGGACTGCTAGAAGAATGAAGAAATCTGTCTTGGAGAAGTACAGCCAGAATGCTCATTAGAAGCAAGGATGGCAAGACTTTGTCTTACATATTTTGGACATGTTATCAGGAGGCACCATTTCCTGGAGAAGGACATCATGCTTGGTAAAGTAGAGGGTCAGAGAAAAAGAGGAAGACCTCGACAAGATGGACTGACACAGTGGTTGCAACAGTGGGCTCAAGCAAAACAATGTTATGAGGGTGGCACAGGATTGGGCAGTGTTTCGTTCTGTTGTGCACAGTGTTGCTGTGAGTCAAAAGACACTCAATGGCACCCAACAACAGCAACAACAAGGTTGTCCTTGTTTCTCTAACTTATCATAAAGCCAGAGGTGGCATCTATGACTTCTTCCTTCTAATTCCTATTCCATGTTTTCCCCACTCTTAGCTAGAACCACAGCTGGTCAGAGTTCTTCACTTGGTGGAATGACCACACTTTCATTCGTGAAGGGTCTCAGTACTCAATAGTCCTGCCCCTTTTCGCTTGATGTGGTTTTCCAATTCCCTCTAGCATTGGACTTGGAAGTGCAAAGAGAAACACACTGATAACTGAAACAATGCTCATGTCAAGGCTTTCTGCAATTCACCCTGCTCCTGAAAACCCTCTTGCTCATTCACATCTTCATTCTGGTACAAGTTCTTTTCTTTATACCTAATGTTGACCGAAAAGAGGAACCCAGGTTGTTGTCCCTAATTCCTTGAACTAATACAACACAGTTTTTCATAGGTAACAGCAATTTACTTGGCTTAGGAAAAAGTAGTGCTTCAGCCATTCCAGAATAGGAAGTATATAAAGTGTAATATTAGACTTCTCTCATCTTAAAACTCCACCAGCCACCCACTTTCATGGACATTTTTGAATGGCTAACTTTTCTGGTCAGATACTCCAGCCTCCAAAAAGATACTCAAGAACCCACCATCAACCTCTCGGCCTCTCAGCACAAAATCAAGTAGGATGAAGTGAACTCCACTTCATTTTGCAGAATGATTCAGCCTCTCCTACATCATATCAAAATAGTACAAAATAGTCACAAAGTATTTTTCATTACCAAAAGTAAAACAATCTCCCATAGTAAACTTCTGCCTACCCCCAAACAACTCAAATGAAATACAACTTTTTTCTTCTTGCTGCAGGAGTACAAACCATGAAATGGCAATTCTCACAGCAGCACACTCTACAGGAGTCTGAAGCCAGAGCAAGAAGACAGGACTCTGGGGGTCACCCAGTACTCACTGCAGAGACTTTACCTCAGGGAATCTGCCGCTTTAGGAAGAGCCATAGTGAAGGAACAGGGACAGTGACAGGGCCCTATGGAGGGACAGCCTCATGGTCATTGGGCAGTAACAGAGATTCAGCCCCTGGGGGAGCACAGTCAACACCAGAGCCTGACGTCAATCCCTCCCCCAGTGGGGTCACAGACTCTTCCCAAGAAGAATTATTAAGGGGCACAGAGAGCCCCCTGGGCCCATCCACCGTGGAGCAGATGGTCAGAGACAAATCTCCTGACTCAAGCATGAAGTATGGAGAGTCCCAGTAAAGGAAAGCAAAGAGAAGGAGAAAATGTGGGACCCATCAGTCATATTATAGAAAGAGATATCCCCAAAATCACAGTCCAAGAAAACTCCCACCAAGTGGGGAAACCATCTGAGACTTACCAAAGATATAGTAATACATGCATAAAATTCATCTAACCACCATTTCAACATCCAGAACCCATTTTCTGGGGACTCTGTGATGCTGTTTGTCCTATTCACATCTTTCCTAGAGACCCCAAAGACCATATGCTTCTCTCTTCATTCCTGACCTCCACCTCCCAGTAACATCGCCCTGACTCAATGCCTTCATGAACTAACACACTGCAGGTTTCATTGTTCCAGAATGCACAGCTGTCCTTAAAGGTCAGATTCATCTTTTCCTGAGAGATAGCCAGGAGGCATCAAAGAAATTTTGTCCACTTGGGAGGCAATAAATAGATTTCCAGGCAAGTGGAGGGAGAAGTTCAAAGAAGGAAGCACATACATACAGTGATAAGGTCAAACACTAGTGACTTCTCTTCCCAGTGTATGTGAGAGATAAGAGCAAAAATTCCTATAGATTTTGAAGAGCCAGATATATTAGATCTAGTCATCTGCTTCTCCCAAGGAGAGCCCAAAGAGATAACAAGCTTCCAGGAGTAATTGTACTGAGGTAGGCAGAATAAGACAAATACAAAACCAAACCCACTGTCATCAATCCGATTGCAACTCATAGCGACCATATAGGACAGAGTAAAACTGCCCCCATAGGGTTTCCAAGGCTGTAGTCTTTATGGAAGCAAACTGCCACATCTATCTCCTTCAGTGCAGCTAGTGGATTCAAACCACCGACCTTTCAGTTAGCAGCCAAGCACTTAACCAGTTCGCCACCAGGGCTTGTAGACAGAATAATGACCCCCAAAGATGTCTATGTTCTTATCCCCAGAACCTGTGAATATGTTACATTCCATGGCAAAGTGACTTTGCAGATGTGATTAAGACTAAGGATTACGAGGTAGGGAGATTATCCTGAATTACTGGGATGGGACAATCTAATAACATGCATCCTTAAAAGCAGAGAGTGTTGGCTTATTTGGTCAGAAAAAGAGAAATGATCATGAAAGCAGGGTAAGAGATGCCATGTTGCTAGCTTTGAAAACGGAGGAAGAACACAAGCCAAAGAACACAGGTGGCCTCTAGAAACTACAAAATGCCAAGAACCTTCAGAAAGGAATGCAGCCCGGCAGGTACCTGGATTTGGCCCACTGAGACCCAATTCAGACTTCTGACCTACAGAGTTCTAAGATAATAAAATCATGTTGTTTTTAGGCACTAAGTTTGTGGCAATTTGTTAAGCAGCAAATAGAAAACTAATATACCCACATCCAACTTGGAAGAAGGCACTAGTAGGGGAAGGTATCTGGAGAGAGCATGAGGTTCTGCATTACCTGCACATGGAAAGCCATGGACTCAGAAAATCTCACTCGCTATGCGATAAAGTGGAGGGACAGAGAGGTGTCCAGAAAGCCAGTATACCAGTGAAGGACTGGGTCAGGAGAAGGAAGCCATATGGTATATTATTCTTTCAAATTGAGTGATTGAGACCATGGACTCTGCTCGGGGGAGGGGGATTAACAAACAATATCCCCAAACGAAAGATGGTACCTGTGTCTCCTCACCAACACAAGGGTCTTAAGGATCAGATCAGACCAGCCTCCCCAGTGTGAAGACCTAAAATAATGAAGAAGAGAGCACAGGGACTTATCTTGCCCAGTTCTCCAAGGCCCCGTAATCTCCTCCAACCTCTTATTTCTCTTTGGAAAGAAAAAAGGCAGATCGTTGAGTAAAGCAAAGCCTATATACATCACAAGACTCTGAGATGTCTTCAGAAGGAGAGCATTTTCCCCCAACAGGGTGAGGACTCGGGCACAGAACAGTTGATTTATAGAAATCAGTGAACTATACTTTTCTTCCATAAGGGAGGTGTAAAATTGTGAAGACTTACACATATTCATTCAGAGAAATTGACATTTGGTTGATTGCTTTGATGGAAACAAGATCACATAAAATGGTTGGGCTGACCCACATGATCCCTTTGAGAAGAGTGAGCTTTGGTTTTACTTGTTTCTCATGAAGACATTAGTTTATATCCAACTCTAATTTTCTGTTACATAACTGCTGGAGATTACCAAGGAGGAAAGAGAAGAAGAGGAGGAGGAGGAGGAGAAGATGCAACTGGAAAGTAATTTTAACACCCAACATTGTGTTAAATACTGTGCATTGTATATTAACACAGTATTCACTTCATTTTCACAGCAAATATTTAAGTTACAAATTATCATCCCAGTTTTATAAGTAAGAAGTTGTTGTTGTTGTTAGATGCCATTGAGTGGATTCCAACTCATAGAGACCCTACAGAACGGAATACTGCCTGGTCCCGTACCATCCTCACAATCGTTGCTATCTTGGAGCCCATTGTTGCTGCCACTGTGTCAATCCATCTCGTTGAGGGTCTTCCTCTTTTTCTCTGATCCTCTACTTTACCGAGCATGATGTCCTTCTCCAGAGACTAGTCCCTTTTGATAACATGTCCAAAGTATGTGAGACAAAGTCTCACCATCCTCACTTCTAAGGAGCATCCTGGCTGTACTTCTTCCAAGACAGATGTCTTTGTTCTTCTGGCAGTCCATGGTCATCTTAGGCTAGGGTTCTCTAGAGAAGCAAAACCAGTGAAGCATATATTATATATATGTAGAGAGAGAGAAGTTTATCTCAAGGAAATGGCTCATGCAGTTGTAGACTCTGGAAAGTCTCAAGTCTGTGGGTTGGGTGTCAGACTGAAGGCTTCTCTTGAGCTTCAGGGACTGACGAACACAAGTCTGGCAGGTCAGACAGCAGGTTGCTAGCTCACAAGCTTCAGAGGCTGAGGAATCCAAGATCAGCAAATAATTGCAGGCTGCTGGCTCACAGTCTACAGAGTTTGATGAAACCCAAGATTGGCAGGCAATACAGCAGGCTGCTGGCCCAAATTCTAAGAACCGAACGTCAGATGATGACGAGCCAGATGCAGGTTACACAGTGAGCAAAAGCCAGCGAGCTTTGCCAGAATGTCCATATATGTTGGATGCAGGCCACACACCTCTAGGAAACCCCTTACAACTGATTGACTGATCACATCAGATCTCATCATGGAGATAATTACATTATATCACAAAATGGAGTATAACTAAATCATTACATAACTGCCAAATTACAGCTCAAGAAAAACGACAAGTCACTTACAGTCGAGAAACAATAAGACTAAACTCTGATTACTCGGCAGAAACTATGCAGGCAGAAGGCAATGGATAACATATCTAAAACCCAAAAGAAAAAATTGCCAAACAATAATAATATATCCTGCAAAACTCCCTCTCAAATACAATGGCAAAATTAGGACATTTCCAGAAAAAACAGAAATTAAGGAAATTTGCTAAAAAACAAACAAATTTACAAGAAACATGAAAGGGAATCCTTCAGTTAGAGAACCAACAACATCAGACAACAACTGGAGTCTAGGACACAAGATAGCAACAGCCAGATACCAACCTAGCTAAAGAACTCTCAAAAATAAAACAAAACTAAAAGACTTACAACAAGAAAAAAGAAATGTCAATCTGTAAATGATGACAATGTCAAAACATTGAAAGGGGGAATAAATCTTGCAAGTACAGAATTTTCAAATGGAGAGGAAGTCAAGGCAATAGCAAGTAACAAAAGACTGGTTCAAATTAGGGAAGATAAAAGTAACTTTCAAGGTATCCACAAAGAAAGTTAACAAGCCTACTCACCAGAATAAAAAAGAAGAAAAACAAAATTTCAGTAAACACAAAATCTGCAACAATAAAAGAAAAGAAAAGAAAATCCACCAAAAAAAAAAAAAAAAAAGAACTTAGAACAGGAGAGTAAGAGGAACAAAGAAAACATCAACACCACAAAAAAAGCACAATGTGACAGCAGTAAATTCATACCAATCAATAATCACACTGAATGTAAATGGTTTAAATACACTTGTAAGGAGACAGACTGTGGCAGATGGATTAAAAAACCATGATCCATCAATATACTGTCTACAAGAGACACATCTTAGACATAAAGACATACATTCATTAAAAATCAAAGGATGGAAAAAATATATCAAACAAACAGTAACCTAAAAAGGCAGGAGTGGCAATATTAATTTCACATAAAATAGACTTTAAGGCAAAATCAACAAGGAAGGACATTATAAAACGATTAAAGGGACAATCCATCAAGATGACATAATCTTAATAGATATCAACACACCCAACAACAGGCTCCAAAATGCATAAAACAAACTCTAACGGCACTGAAAAGAGAAATAGATAGTTCCACGATAATAGTAGGAGACTTCAACACACCACTCTTGGTAAAGGATAGAACATCTAGAAAGAAACTCAACAAAGATACTGAAGATCTAAAGGCCAAAATCAATCAACTTGACCTCATAGACATATACACACCACTCCACCCAACAGCAACAAAGAATACTCTTTTTTCCCATTGACATGGAACGTTCTCCATAATAGACCATGTTTAAGGCTACTAGGTAACCATCAATAAAATCAGAAACACTGAAATAAGGCAAAGCATTCTCTCTGATCACAAAGCAATACAAGTCGAAATCAATAACAGGAAGAGCAAGGAAAAAAAATCAAATCCATGGAAACTGAATAACACCGCGCTTAAAAACAACTGGGTATATGAAGAAATCAAAGAGACAATTTTAAAAATCCCTAGAATCAAAGGAGAATGAAAACACATCTTACCAAAACCTTTGGACAAAGCAAAGGCAGTGCTCATAATTCAATTTATAAGAATAAACACACACATCCAAGAACAAGAATGGGCCAAAATCAAAACGTTAGCCCTACAACTTGAACAAATAGAGAAAGAATAGGGAAAAAAAAAAGTCCACAGCCAGCAGAAGAAAGAAAATAATAAAGATTAGAGCAGAAATAAATGAAATACAGAACAAAAACAATAGAAAGACTCAACAAGACCAGAGGTCAGTTCTTTGAAAAGATCAACAAAATCAACAAACCACTGGTCAAATTGACAAAAGAAAAACAGGAGAAAAAGCAAATAACACAATAAGAAATTAGATGGAGTACATTAGAACAGACCCAGCGGAAATAAAAAGGATCATAACAGAATACTATGAAAAATTATAGTCCAACAAATTTGAGAATCTAGAGAAAATTGATGAATTTCTTGAAACACACTACCTATCTAAACTAACACAAACTGAGTTAGAAAATCTAAACAGACCCATAACAACAGAAGAGATTGAAGAGGTAATTTAAAAAAAAAAAAAATCCCAGCAAAATAAAACCCCTGGCCCAGACAGCTTCACTGCAAAATTCTACCAAATATTCAGAGAAAAGCTCACACTAGTACTACACAAACTATTTCGGAGCATACATAAGAAAGGAATACTTCCAAATTTGTTCTATGAAGCCAGAATAATCCTGATACCAAAGCCAGGCAAAGACACTACAAAAAAAGAAAATTACAGACCTATATCTTTTATGCATATAGATGCAAAAATTCTTAACAAAATTCTACCCAATAGAATTAAGCATCACATCAAAAAAAAAAAAAATACACATGACCAAGTGGGATTCATACTGGGTATGCAAGGATGGTTCAACATTAGAAATCAATCAGCTTAATCCACCACATAAATAAAACAAAAGAAAAAAGTCACATCATCATCTCAATCAATGCAGAAAAGGCATTTGATAAAGTCCAACATCCAGTCCTGATAAAAACTCTCAATAAAATAGGAATAGAAATGAAATTATTCAACATAACAAAGGGCATCTATACAAAACCGATAGCCAATATCATTCTCAATGGAGAGAGGCTGAAAGCATCCCTCCTGAGAATGGGAACAAGACAAGGAGATGCCCTTTATCACCATTCCTATTTAACATTGTGCTGGAAGTCCTAGCTAAAGCAATGAGGCAAGAAAAAGAAATAAACAGCATACAAATTCATCAGGAAGAAGTAAAACTATCCCTATTCACAGATGATATGCTCTTATACATACAGAACCCCAAAGATTCCACAAGAAAATTACTGGAAATAATAGATTCAGTGGAGTAGCAGGATACAAGATCAACATACAAAAATTAGTTGGAACTTTGAAAGGAAATCAAGAAAACAATACCATGTGTAATAGCCCCTAAACAAAAACAAAAATATACTTAGGAATAAATATAACCTGGGACATAAAAGAACTATACAAACAAAGCTGCAAAACACTGCTTCAAGAAACCAAAAGAGACCTAGATAAATGGAAAAACCTGCCATGCTCAAGAAGAGGAAGACTCAACACTGTGAAAATGTCAATTCTACCCAAAGCGATCTACAGATATAATGCAATCCTGATCCAAATACCAACAGAATTCTTTAATGAGTTGTAAAACTAACCACCAACTTTATATGGAAAGGAAAGTGGCCCTGGATAACTAAATCCTCTTTGGAAAAGAAGAACAAAGTAGGAGGCCTCACACTACCTGACCCCAGATCTCAGAACTTACTGTGCAGCCATGGTACTCAAAACAGCCTGGTACTGGTACAACGACAGACACATTGACCAATGGAACAGAATTGAGAACCCAGATGTAAATCCATCCACCTATGGCCAGTTGATCTTTGACAAAGGACCAAAGTCCACTAAAAGGGAAAAGATAGTCTCTTCAACAAATGTTGCTGGCAAAACTGGATGTCCATCTATAAAAAAATGAAACAGGACTCATATCTCACACCATACACAAAGAATAATTCAAAATAGATCAAAGACCCAAATATAAAATCTAAAACTGCAAAGATCATGGAAGACAAAAAAGGGAAAATACTGGAGACCCTAATACATGGCATAAATAGGATATAAACCATAACTAACAATGCACAAACACAGGAAGATAAACTAGATAACTGGGATCTCCTAAAAATTAAGCATGCACATCAAACAAACCCATTGCAATTGAGTCAATTCAGACTCAAAGTGACCCTATAGGACAGAGTAGAATTGCCCTGTAAGGTTTCCGAGGAGCAGCTGATAGATTTGAAATGCCAACTTTTTCGTTAGCAGCCATAGCTAGCCATAGCTGTTAACCACTGCACCGCCAGAGCTCCTGCTCATCAAGAGAGTAAAAAGAGAAACTATAGACTGGGAAAAAAAATTTGGCTACAACATATCCGGCAAAGGCCTAATCTCTAAAATCTACAAGATACCGCAACACCTAAACAATAAAAAGACAAATAATCCAATTAAAAAATGGGCAAAGCCTATGAACAGATACTTCATCAGGGTGGCTAACAGACACATGAGAAATGCTGCCAATCACTAGGCATTAAAGAAAAGCAAATCAAAACTACATTGAGATACCATCTCACCCCGACATTACTGGCACTAATTTAAAAAAAAAAAATCAGAAAATAACAAATGTAGGTGTCATGGGTTGAATTGTGTCCCCCAAAAAATGTGTGTAGCACCTTGGCTAGGTCATAATTCCCAGTACTGTATGATTGTGTTATCTGAGGTGATTTCCTTATGTGTTGTAAAGGCTACCACTATGATGAGATTATATGTGATCTCCTCATGTGTTATAAATTCTATCACTGTGATGAGGTTATACTGATGAGGTTGACAAGATTAGTGTCTTAATGCAATCTCTTTTCAGATATAAAAGAGAGAAGTGAGCAGAGACACATGGGAACCTCATACCACCAAGAAAGCAGTGCTGGGAGCAGAACACGTCCTTTGGACCTGAGGTTCCTGTGCAGAGAAGCTCCCAGACCAAAGGAAGACTGATGGCATGGACTTTCCTCCAGAGCTGATGGAGAAAGTGTTCCCCTGGAGCTGATGCCCTGAATTTGGACTTATAGCCTACTGGACTGAGAAAGAATAAACTTCTCTTGGTAAAGCCATCCACTTGTGGCAATTCTGTTAGAGCAGCACTAGATGACTGAGACAGTTGCAGAGGATGCAGGAATATTGGAACTCTTATGCACTGCAGGTGGGAATATAAGATGATAGAACCACTATGAAGACGATATGGCATCTCCTTAAAAAGGCAGAAATACCATATGATCCAGCAATCCCACTCTTAGGAATACATCCTAAAGATCACACAAATAGACATATACACACCTATGTTCACTGCAGCATTATTCACAATAGCAAAAAGATGGAAGCAACCTAAGTGCCCATCAACAGATGAATGGATAAACAAATTATGGTACATATCAAAATGGAATACTATGCAACAATAAAGAACAATGATGAAACCTCAAAATATCTCACAACATAGATGAAATCTGGAGGGCATAATACTGAGTGAAATAAGTCAATCACAAAGGACAAATGCTGTATGAGACCACTATTATAAAAACTCAAGAAAATTTTACATACAGAAAGGAACAATTTTTGATGGCTACGAGGAAGGAGAAGATTGGAGACTGGAAATCACTAACTAGATAGACAAGTGTTAACTTTGGTGAAGGGAAAGACAGTACACAATATAGGAGAAGTCAGCACAACCTGACCAAGCCAAATCATAGACACTTCATAGGCACATCTGTGATGGTTAAGATTGTGTGTCAACTTGGCTGAACCGTGATCCTCAGTGTTTTGGCAGTCATAGAATGTTATGGCCGTTTCCCTGTTGAGATCTGATATGTGATCACCCCCATGATGGGATCTGCTGTGAGTAACAATCAACTGAAAGGGAGTTTCCTTAGGCGTGTGGCCTGCATCGAATATAAGCAGACTTTCTGGCAAGGCTCAGGGGATTTTTGCTCATGCCAGATCCTGCAGCTTGCTCCTGTTCATCTGACCTCTGGTTCCTGGGACTTGAGCAAGCAGCTTATCTGCAGTCTTCCTTGCTGGTCTTGGAATTCATCGATCTTCACAGCCTGTGAGCAAGAACCCTGTTCTCTGAACTTTCACTCTTGGGTTCTCCAGCCCATGCAACTGCATGAATCACAACAAGCCTCTATCCTGACCCAAGGATTTGGCATGTCCCAGCCTCTACAACCATGTGAGCCATTTCCTCTCTCTCTCTATGTATATATATACATACATACATACATGTATATATATACATTTTACTAGGTTTGCTTCTCTAGAGAACCCAGCCTAAGACAGCATCCAAACACCCTGAGAAACTAAGTTACTGTGGCTGAAGCCTGGGGACCATGGTGGTAGGGGTCATCTAGATCAACTGGCATAACATAGTTCATAAAGAAAGTGTTCTATGTCCAACTTTGGTAAGTATTGTCTGGGGTCTTAGAAGCTTGCCAGCAGCCATCTAAAATACCTCTACTGATCCCATCCATTTGGAGCAAGGAGAATGAAGAAAACCAAAGACACAATGGAAATATTAGTCCAAAAGACTAATGGACCACAAGTACCACAGCCTCCACCAGCCTGAGACCAGAACAACTACATGGTGCCCAGCTCCATTGGCTGCTCTGACAGGAATCACAATAGAGGGTCCAGTACAGAGAGGGAGAAAAATGTAGAACAAAATTCAAATTCACAAAGAAAAGACCAGACTTAATGGTCTGACAGAGACTGGAGGAAACGCCAAGACTATGGCCCTCAGACACCCTTATAACTCAGAACTAAAGCCACTCCTGAAGTTCACACTTCAGCCAAAGATTAGACAGATCTATAAAACAAACAATAACACACATGAGGAATGTGCTTCTTAGCTCGTTCATGTATAAGAGACCAAATGGGCAACACCTGCCCCAAAGCAATAAAGAGAAGGCAGGAAAGCACAGGTAAAATGGACAGATGGAAACAGGGGACCCGAGGTATGAAAAGGGAATTGTGGACACACCAGGAGGGTTACAACCAATGTCACAAAACAATTTCTGTATAAATTGTTGAATGAGAAGCTAATTTGCACTGTAAACTTACAACTAAAGCACAATAAAAAATGTATCACAAAAAAACAATAATAAATGTAATCCATACTGAAACCTCCTAAAAGTTTCAAAAAGAATTATTACCTTTCATGGTCACAAATGACCTGCAAGCCCTCTATGTTCTCCCCATAATCCACCTACCAACGCTGTGACCTTCAGTGTGTGTTCCCCACTCTGGTCCACCCAAAACCTCTACCAGGCATTTCTTGCACAATCTCCTTTACTTCTCATCTTTTCCCCTCTTCCCCACTGTCATGGATTCAATTCTGTCACCAAAAAATATCTGTCAACTTCGCTGGGTCATGATTCCCAGTATTGTATAATTGTGTACTATTTTGTAATCTGATGTGATTTCCTTATGTGTTGTAAATTCAATCACTATGATCTAATAAGATGCATTAGTGGCAGTTATACCAATGAGATATGCAAGATTGGATAGTGTCTTAAGCCAATATCTTTTGAGATATAAAAGAGAGTAGCGAGTAGAGACACGTGGGAACCTCATACCACCAAGAAAGCAGTGCAAGGAGCAGAGGGAGTCCATTGGACCTGAGGTTCCTGCGCAGAGAAGCTCCCAGACCAAGGGAAGACTGATGACATGGAACTTCCTCCAGAGTCGATGGAGAAAGCATTCCCCTGGAGCCAAAACCCTGAATTTCGACTTGTACCCTACTGGACTATGAAAGAATAAACTTCTCCTTGTTAAAGCCATTCACTTCTGGTATTTCTGTTATAGCAATACTAGATGACTAAGACACACACGTATACTTTTCTTCCATGATTGGCTCCCCACCTTTTCTCTTGTAAACAATTTTAAATTCTCCAGGTTCCACATTTTCAAAGCTGCATGCATTCCTCCTAATAAACCCAACCCAGGGCACTGAGCTTGTCAAACAAATATAAAATTCTCCTAAAGGGGGAGACAGCTGTTGTGACAAATTATGAGTTACATTTTGTTCGTGTTACACAGAATTTTGCATATATTTTCTGGTGGTTCTTGAACGCTATCCCAGGAATCCAAATATGAACATCCTTGGCTCTGGACTCCAGATTCAGGACCACTGCTCTAAAGCAATATGGAAGGGATTCAGAGCCAAGGACTCCCTGAAGAAGGACTGCTTCCTCAGCAGGCCAGTGTGGTTTCTGAAATCTCCCTGCAAATCCTAATCTACACAATCATTATCCTACGTCCATATCTCCTGGCAACTGAACTCTCCATTGTCACTGGCAATACCAATGAGAAGTATCAGCTCAACATCATGTTTTCAGGTGGTGTCGTTAGCCCTAACAGCGACCTTCAGGAAGGGCCCAGACAGGAGGCAGAACTGTGGACCACAGAAGGAGCCCCTACACTTAGGATGGAGGCTACAAAAGTAACAAGGAGAACAGGGATACCTATCCCATCCTGGTGTATGGTCCACTGACATAGAAGGGGCAGGGACAAGGCTGAAGGCCAGGGGCCTGGCTGATGTAACACCACAGGGAACTCCAGTCACTTACCTGCATACACCTGGGCCTTCCTCCAGGCTAAAAGGGAACACACATTGGTGAGAACTCAGCCAGATCAAGTCTGCTCGTCTTGAACTGAGGGGCCTTCCCCCTTCTCTGACCTAAAGGAGTGTGATCGTTAAGGTTGTGTGTCAACTTTGCTTGACCATGATTCTCAGTACTTTGGCAGTTATGAGGTAGTTTGGCAGTCGTATGATTATGTAAATACCTCCATGATGATATCTGATAGAAAGTGAACAACTCCATGATGGCATCTGCTATAAGAAGTCAATCAGTTGAAAGAGAATTTCCTCGAGGGTGTGGCCTGCACCCTATATAGGTGGACTTTCTGGCCAGGCTCGTGGGCTTTTGCTCGCTCTGGATCCTGCAACTGGCCCCTGTTCATCTGACCTCCAGTTCTTGGAACTTGAGCTAGAAGCTTGCCTGCCAACATGGGGATTCTTCAGCCTCCATGGTCCAGATCTTGTGTTCACCAGCCCCTGCAGCTACGTGAGTCAGGAGAAGCCTGCAGCCTAAGCCACGGATTTGAGATTTCCAGCATCTACAACCTCGTGAGCCATTTCCTCGGTATATGTAAATATATATGGAGCCCTAGTGGTGTAGTGGCTAAGAGCTCGGCTCCTAACCAAAAGTTGGCAGCTCAAATCTACCAGCCACTCCTTGGAAACCCTATGGGACAGATACACTCTGTCCTATTGGGTTGCTACAAGTCAGAATCAACTTGATGGCAATGGGTTGTTTTGTTTTTTCTTATACGTATATGTATATATAGAGAGAGAGAGACATGATTCACTCATTTTGCTTCTCTAGAGAACCCAGCCTAAGACATTAAGTACCAAGAGGGTTTCTAGAGAAATAAAATTGTAAGGATGAGTTTTCTAAGTTGGTTCTCAAGTCTGGTTAGTCTTAAAGATGCTGATGACTCTCCTTCCAGTAGTAAAGAGGGCACTGCTAATCCCTGGCATGAGGCAGTAGTAAAGAAGGCACTGCTAATCCCTGGCATGAGGTGGTAATACAAACATACAAAATATCACCACCAGTAGAGCAAGTATTAGTGATAATGAGAAGTATAATGAAACTGGTTGGTTAGTCCGCTTTCACTAGACAAAGTGGTGAAAGAAAGAGAGGAGCTCAGGACTTCAGAGTCAAAGCTCAAGTGCCTCATAAACAACCTCAAAGTTTTCAAATCTGCCTTGAAAGAAAGCCTTATTTCTTGTAGTAACAGAGCTGAAATTGCCAAAAATGAAACCCAGAGTCTTATCATAAGAGTGGCTGAATTACAAAGCCAACTCAATTCCCAACCTCAGTGGAGTCTAAACTTAAAGGGAGGGCATTGATTGGGAAGAAATGAGATCCTGAAACTTGAGATGGGGACATATGGGCAGATAATCAGGTAGCTGGGGACACTAAGCCCCTAAATGCCATTGAATCACTCTTACCGACACAACCAGTCCTCACACTCCCATCTGCGAGATTACTCCATCTTTGTCTGCTAGGCCACCCTCCCCCAGGAAAACCATTAGACCTTAGACCTCCATCTGATGAGATTAATCCAGCTGTGTCTGAAGAGTCTTTGTCTGAGTCATTGCCTGGGGCATCGCCTGAGGCAGATGCTTTACAAGACAATGCTCAACGTTCTAAAAACACATCCCCACCACCCATTTAAGTCCCAACAAGCCCCAAAAGGTAAAGTACAAAGTGTGATCCAGGAGTAGGCACCCTACACTCCAAAAGAACTGCTTGACTTTTCTAATATGTAAAAACAGAAACCTGGGCAATATATGTGGGAATAGCTATTAAGGGTGTGGGACAATGGTGTAAGGAACATAAAGATGGATCAGTCTGAGTTTATTGATATGGGACCACTAAGCACAGATTTTTCGTTCAATGTTTCAGCTCGAGAGCTTAGGAAAGGATCTAATAGTTTATTAGGTTGGGCCGCTGAAGCATGGATTATAAGCTGTCCTACATTAAATCAAGTTGAAGTACCAGACCTGCCTTGGTATCCTGTAGAAGAAAGTATCCAAAGGCTTAGGGAAATTGGCATGTTACATGGGATTTATCAGGTTCAAACCACAGACCCACACAACAAGTGCCCAAAGAACACACCTTTTAATGCATAGGTAAGGAACAAATTTGTGAAGGGAGCCCCAATATCCTTGAAGACTGCTGTGATTGCTATTTTATGTAATTAGATTTGACAATGGGAACTACCCTAACTGAATTAAGACACCTAACTACAATGGGGCTGATTGGACTCCGTGGTGGTAGGGGACAAGTGGTGGCACTCAATCAACGAAGATAAGATGAGTGGGGTTTCCTTAAGGGGCAGTGCAGTCAAAGCAATAATCAGAATAATCTGACTCATACGGACTGATGGAGTTGGCTACTTAGCCATGGTGTCCCTAGGAGTGAGATAGATAGGAAATCTACTAAATATTTACTTGATCTGTACAAGTGGAAGAATTCTGGGTCAAGTGAACAATAGTCTAACTCGAATAGCCAGAATAGAGAGTCACAGCCACTCAATCAATTCCCAGACTTGAGCGAGTTTAAAGACCCACAACTCCTTGAATAATGAGGAGACTGGGTCCCCCTGAGGAGGGACCCCACTACACAGTCAGAAATGTATACAATTAAACTTTCCCCCAGCCTTCCCAAGAGGGATCTACGGTCCTTTAGGAGAGTGACTGTTCACTGGGGAAAAGGAAATAATCACATTTTTCAGGGATTACTAGGTACTGGCCCTGAACTGACACTTATTCCAGGAGACCCAAAGCATCACTGTGGCCCACAAGTCAGAGTGGGGACATATGAAGTTCAGGTTATTAATGGAGTCTTAGCTCATGCCTGTCTCACAGTAGGTCCAATGTGTCCCTGAAACCATCCTGTAGTGATTTCCCCAGTTCCAGAAGGCATCACTGGAATAGATATACTCAGCAACTGGCAGAACCCCCACATTAGATCCCTGACAAGTGGAGTAAGGGCTATTATGGGAGTAAAAGCCAAGTGGAAGCCATTAGAACCGCCCCTACCTAGGAAAATAATAAACCAGAAGCAATACCACATTCCTGGAGGGTTTGCAGAGATTACTGCCACCATCAAGGACTTGAAGGATGCAGGCATGGTGATTTCCACCACATCCTCATTCAAATCGCCTATTTGGCCTGTGCAAAAAACAGATGTATCTTGGAGAATGGCAGTGGATTATCAAAAACTTAACCAGGTGGTGACTCCAATTGCAGCTGCTGTCCAGATGTGGTTTCATTGCTTGAGAAAATTAATAAATCTTCCTGTACCTGGTATGCACCTATTGATCTGGCTAAAGTGATTTTCTCCATGCTTGTTCCAAAGGAGCACCAGAAGCAGTTTGCCATCAGCTAGCAAGGCTAGCAATACACCTTCAGTGTCCTGCCTCAGAGGTATATTATCTCTCTAGCCCTGTGACATAATTTAGTCAGCAGGGATCTTGGTCACCTTTCCCTTCCATAAGATATCAAACTGGTCCATTACATTGATGACATTATGCTAACTGGACCTAGTTAGGAAAAAGTGTCATTGCCTCTGGACTTATTGGTAAAATATTTGCATGCTAGAGGGTGGGAAACTAATCCAAAAACCCTCAGGGGCCTCCCACCTCAGTGACATTTCTAGTGGTCCATTGGTGTGGCGCATGTCAAGATATTCCTTCTAAAGAGAAGGATAAGTTATTGCATCAGGCTCCTACCACAACTAAAAAGGAGGCACAATGCCTAGTGGCCTCTCCAGATTTTGGAGGCAACAGATCCCTCATTTGGGTATGCTGTTATGGCCTATTTATCAAGTGACTAGAAAAGCTCATAGTTTTCTGTGGGTCCCAGACCAAGAAAAGGCTATGCAAAAGGTTCAGGCTGCCATGCAAGTGACTCTGCCACTTGGGCCGTATGATCTGGCTGTTTCAGTGGTACTTGAAGTGCCAGTGACAGATACAGATGCTGTTTGGAGTCTTTGGCAGGCCCCTATTGATGAATCACAGCACAGACCCTTAGAATTTTGGAGCAAAGCCCTACCATCCACTACAGATAACTACTCTCCTTTTGAGAAACAGCTTTTGGCTTCTTACTGGGCCTCAGTAGAGGCTGAATGCTTCACAATGGGCCACGAAGTCACCAAGCAGCCTGAGCTGCCCATCATCAATTGGGTGTAGTATGACCCACAGAGCCATAATTTTGGACATGCACAGCAGCACTCCATCATCAAATGGAAGTGATACATACAAGATCGGCCCCGGGCAGGACCTGAAGACACAAGTAAGTTGCATGAGGAAATGGCCCAAATGCCCATAATCTCCACTCCTGTCAAATTGCCTTCCATCTCCCGGTCTGCACCTATGGCCTCATGGGGAGTTCCTTATGATCAGTTGGCTGAGGAAGAAAAAATCTCATGCCTGGTTTACAGGTGGATTTGTGCGATACGTAGGAACCACTCAAAAGTGGATAGCGGCAGCACTACAGCCCTTTTCTGGGACCTCCCTGAAGGACAGTGGAGAAGGGAAATCCTCCCAATTGGCAGAACTTCAAGCAGTGCATCTGGTTGTTCACTTTGCTTAGAAGGAGAAATGGCTAGGTGTGCGATTGTATACTGATTCATGGGCTGTGGCCAATGGTTTGGCTGGATGGTCAGGGATTTGGAAGGAACATGATTGGAAGATTGGAGACAAGGAGGTATGGGGAAGAGGTTTGTGGATAGACCTCTCTGAATGGGCCAAGAAGTGAAAATATTTGTGTCTCACGTGAATTCTCACCAAAGGGTGACCTCAGCAGAGGACTTTTAACAATCAGGCAGATAGTGGAAACCAGTCATCCTCTTTCCCAAGCCACTCCCAACACTGCCCAGTGGGGTCATGAACAATGTGGCCATGGTGGCAGGAATGGAGGTTATGCATGGACTCATCAACATGGACTTACACCCACCAAAGATGACTTGGCTACAGCCACTGCTGAGTGCCCAAACTGCCAGCAGCAGAGACCAACACTGAGTCTTCAGTATGGCACCATTCCTCGAGGTGATCAGCCAGGCACCTGGTGACAAGTTGATTACATTGGACCACTTCTATCGTGGAAAGGGCAGCATTTTGTTCTTACTGGAATAGACACTTACTCTGTGTATGGATTTACCTTCCCTGCACACAATGCTTCTGCCAAAACTACCATCCGTGGACTTGCAGAATGTCTTATCCACTGTCATAGCATCCCGCACAGCATCGACTCAGATCAAGGGATTCACTTCACGGAAAATCAAGTACAGCAATGGGCCCATGCTCATGGAATTCACTGGTCTTACCATGTCCCCCACAGTCCTGAAGCAGCTGGCTTGGTAGAACAATGGAATGGCCTTCTAAAGACACAATTACAGCACCGGCTAGGTGGCCTTGCAGGGTTGGGGTGATGCTTTCCAGGAGGCTATATATGCTCTAAACCAGCCTCAAATATATGGTGCTCTTTCTCCTATAGCCAGGATCCATGGGTCCACGAATCAAGGTATGGAAATGGGAGTGGCATCCCTTACTATTACCCTTAGTGATTCGCTCAGAAAATTTTTGCTTCCTGTCCCCACAACCTTATGATTTATGGGTCTAGAGGTCTTACTTCCAAAGGGAGGAATACTCCCACCTGGAGACACATCACTGATTCCATTGAACTGGAAGTTAAGAACGACACCTGGCCATGTTGAGCTCCTTATACCTCTGGATCAACAGGCAAAGATGGGAGTTACCATATTGGCTGCTGTGACTGATCCTGATTACCGCGAGGAAATCAGATTGATATTACATAATGAAGGTAAAAAAGAGTACGTCTGGAATGCAGTAGATCCCTTGGGTAGTCTCTTAGTACTACGATGCCCTGTGATAAAAGTCAATGGAAAACTACAGCAATCCAATTCCGACATGACTGTTAATGGCCCAGACTCTTCAGGAATGAAGGTTTGGGTCATGCCACCAGGCAAAGAACCACGATCACCTGAGGTGCTTGCTGAGTGCAAACTGAATATGAAATAGGTGGCGAAAGAAGGTAGTTCTAAATACCAGTTATGACCACGTGACCATTTGCAGAAATGAAGACTGTAATTGTTATGAGTATTTCTTGCTTGTATGTGTGTATCAAGTATTTTTGTTTTCTTCCCTTATAAAATAAAAGATGTAAACAAAGCTAGTGCATTTTTGGTTGTACCAGGTTAGGTGCAAGTATGACTTTATATTGGTCTTTATTCAGAGACTATGTATGATTTAAGGGGATGTAGACAGGTGCCAAGTTGACAAGGGTTGGACTGTGATCATAAATGTTGTGTGTCAAGTTGGCTGAGGCATGATTCTCAGCGGCTGGGCGGTTTTGAGGTAGTTTGGCAGTCGTATAATGATGTAATTAACTCCATGATGACATCTGATATAACGTGATCACCTACATGACAGGATCTGCTTTGAGTAACCAATCATTTGAAAGGAAGTTTCCATGGGGGTGTGGCCTGCATGCAATATAGGTGGACTTTTGCTCGCTCTGGATCCTGCAGTGGCTCCCGTTCATCTGACTTCCAGTTCTTGGGACTTGAGCTAGCGGCTTGCCTGAGGATCTGAGGATTCGTCAGCCTCCATGGTCTGCATCTTGGGTTTGCCTACCCTTGCAACTGCATGAGTGGGGAGAAGTCTGCAGCCAGATCACCGACTTGAACTTTCCAGACTCTACAACCTCGTGAGGCATTTCCTTAATATAAATATATATATACATATATATATATATATATATATATAGGTATAAATACGTATATCTACATTTTATATATATATATATATATATATATATAGACACTTCACTGGTTTTTCTTCTGTAGAGAACCCATTCTAAGACAAGGGGTAACTATCCAGAGGGGGAGAGAGGCCAGAGGGAGATGAGCTCCTGCAATGTGCAGAGCTGGCCAGAGGTGGTGGGAACTTCCCATTACCACAGGGCAGACAAGTTCCACACTGTGCTGCTGCTGCTCTGTCACTGTGCACACTTGTGCTGTGCATATCACTTAGCTGTTCTGTGTCACAACAACCTCCAGAAGGTCTGTTCTACCAGCATTCAGTGTTGCTACTAAGAATCAAAAAATATATGTCTGAAAATATATATAGGAACAAAAATCATAAATTATTCCATAATTGTAAGAAAGCATTATTATAGCCAGTCTTTTTTATTTTTTAGCCAAATATATAGCTAGGAAATAACCAGTAACCAGAAAGGAGAAATGAAGGAAAAACAAGGCTATGACACCAACTTCAGGATAAAAGTTGCCATTCATTCTCAGATAAACTATTTCTGGAGATAATAACACCTCTCTTCTAGGGAGCCCTCAGTTGATTTCATCTTATCTCCCTGCACACTCAGCCCAGTCCTCTCCGCATCACATTTTTCTATTCTGGAACAAATATTCATTTAAAAAAATACTTCAATTAAACCACTTTTACATGTATATTTCAGTAATATTGATTATATTCTTCATGTTGTGCAACCATTATCACTCTCTTTTTCTAAATTATTTCACCACCATTAACATAAACTCAGTGCCCTCTGAACAGTAACTCCTCCTAATAATCTTTGGTTTCCATATATTTGCCTATTTCATATAAGTGAGATCAAGTATTTGTCTTTTTGTGATTGACTTATTTCATTAGCATGTTTTCAGAGTTCATTCATATTGTGGCATGAATTGAGACTTCATTTCTCTTTACGGATAAGTAATATTCCATTGTAAGTATATACCACCTTTTGTTTATCAACTCTTCTGTTGATGGACATTTCCATTGTTTCCACATTTTGGCTATTCTGAACAGTGCTACAGGGAGCATTGCCGTACAGGTTTCTGTTTGTGTTCCTGCTTTTGAATCTTTTGGGTATATACCTAGCATTGAGATTGCTGGGTCATATGGTAGTCCTATTTTTAGTTTTTTGAAGAACTGCCACACTGTTTTCCAAAGTGGCTGTACCATTTTGCATTCCCACCAGCAACAGATGAGGGTTCCCATCACTTTTTGATCAACACCTGCAGGAGCTGGAGAGCACTGGCATTCCCAGGAAGAACATAGTTGGGGCCTAAACTAATGACCCCTTTTATTTATACAGCTCCTTTCATGAAATCCCTTTTGGCTTCCAGGTGCACACTGAAAGATATAAGCATTGAAGGCTAGAAAACCTAAAATATGGAGAAGAGGTCGGGCCTGGAATGAGAAGATCCAGTGTCTTAGTCATCTAGTGCTGCTATAACATAAATACCACAAGTGAATGGCTTTAACAAAGAGAAATTTATTCTCTCACAGTCTGGTAGGCTAGAAGTCCAAATTAGGGTGCCAGCTCCTGGGGAAGGCTTTCTCTGTGTCAGCTCTAGGGAAAGATCTTTGTCGTCAATCTTCCCCTGGTCTAAGAGCTTCTCAGGCACAGGGACCCCAGGTCCAAAGAACATGGTATTCTCTTGGCTCTTGTTGCTTGGTGGTATGAGGTCCCCATGTCTCTCCAGTTGCTACTCTCTTTTATATCTCAAAAGAGATTGGCTCAAGACACAATTCAATCTTGTAGACTGAGTCTTGCCTCATTGATATAACTGATGCTAATCCTATCTCATCAACATCATAGAGATAGGATTTACAACACATAGGAAAATCGCATCAGATGACAAAATGGTGGACAATCACACAATACTGGGAATCATGGCCTAGCCAGATTGATACACATATTTTTGGGCAACACAATTCAATCCATGACACCCAGGATGCATGACAGATTCCAATTTTCCAGCACCAGTGGGAAGCAGAGGCCCTGTTCTGGAAGAGCCCCAGGAGCATGATTCCTGCCTCCACTATCTTCCACTTCTGCCCTCAGTGAACAGGATCCTCATGTCCATGCCAGAGACACACAGGGAGAGGGCACACCTGGGCACATGTGGAACAGTAGACCCAGGGACTTCAGGAGAGTTACTCACCATCCTTTGAAAAGCCTTATCCTACTGTCTGAAAAGCAACACACAGGAAATGAGGTGAGCTAAGAACAGTGATATCTTCCCCAAACAGGACACAGAGAGTTTGGGAGGGAAAGAAGAACTTACCCAGCTCTGCCTGGAGTTCATCTGAAAAAGATTTAAAAAAAAAAAAAAAAAAGCATGAACTCCCTTCTCTAAGGAAAGAAAAGACTGTGTGCCTGGAGAACACACAAAAACGATCCCCTCTATATACAGGAGAAAGTTCTCCTTCCAGACTCATCAGAGCCTAAAGGGCCCCAGTTGCCCTCTCTGGATCTCCTGAGTCTCCTGCTCTGGACAGGGGCCCTGGGTCTTCCTGGAGGCTCTAACCACCGGCTCTGGTCCTGCTGTCAGCTCTCCTTCTCTGCACAAGCTCTGCCCTCACCCAGCCTGGCCTCTCCTTTGTCTTACCTCTGGCCTTCAGCGCCTGCACCTTCGCTGAATGTTCCTTCTTGAGAAAATAGCCAGCCCCAAGGATGACGAGTACCAGCATGGTCAGGCTCACAGCAAAAGCCAGCTTCCAGGGAGAGGCCTGGGGAGAAAAGGGCTCTGTGGCCCAACCACAGACCGCGTCAGGGCGCACCCAGGCCAGCCCAGCCCAGCACACTCAGGGACTTGGTCCCCCTCCACCTGACCTTGCTGTGAGCAGGAACAGCACTGACCTGGGATGAAAATGGCTTTTGCCTTCTCCTGGCCCAGGACGGGGTTGAGGATGGAGCAGGTCACTATCTCCACAGAGCTGTTTCTCACCACCAGTGAAGCCTCCACACGAAACAGCCCATCAGCGTCTTGGGTGTGGGCCTCAGAGGAAGCTAGGAACTTCTCTCCACTACAGTCTCTCCACTGAACCTGGGGCTTCGGAAACCACCCAAAGGCTGTGCAGGTCACATGGACCCCGTCCTCCTCCAGCCGGTCGATGTGCACTTGAGGGGCAGAGCCCACACCTGTGGGAGGGAAACTGTGGAGCCCAGGAGGCTGCCTTGTCCCAGGTGCAGACTCAGGACCCTGCCCATCTCTAGGGGGCATCCAGCCTGAATTCTGGGGGTTCTATGGGAAGGCTGCCCCCTAGTGGTGGCGGGCCACAGGCCCACCACAGGGAACCAAGGAAGGAGATCTTAGTAGAACTTTTAGGGGAGCATCTGGGACAGGTCCTATTCCTTCCAACCACACGGGTGGAAAGACCGAGACACAGAGAGAAGACAAAAATAAATTTCAAAACTTTTATCTGAGATCAGCCCAGGAAACATAAATCAAGGGACAAAAATTCAGACCAAACCAGGAAGAACAAGAATGGTCTTTTTCAAAATTATTCAAGGATATAAATCAAACTAAGGAATACAGTTTTGTCAAAACAAAGTCTTGAGTGGACCTCCTCTATGCAGTAGAAAATATTTGTAATTAAGTGATTTATGGATTTTGTTTTGTTTTTGTTTTAATTACCCACCAACTCTTCTGCATATAAACTGATCTTATCCTCATTCTCCTCTCACAAAGTGTGAGGAAATCTCCCCACCAAAGAGTAGCTGTTCCCCTGAGCTCTGGACCTCACAGGTCACCATCTCTTTTAAGGCTTGGTCCCATCTATTATTCTGTCTCTCTTTTCTGTCTTATTGCTAATATCTTCCTCTTTACCTGTTCTTTTTTCTAAACATACAAACATGTTCAAATTTCTGCAGGCTTTTTTTTCTTCCCTTCTCAGAAGAGTGGGCATTATAATCCATGAACATCTCCATGTTCTCACCCCTCTCCTTCTTCTAAACCCCCGATAGTCTGACTTCCACTATTCCTTTGAATCTATTCTTGGTGAGTTAACAAAAATCTCCTACTTGGCAGCCTTAGTGGCCACCCTGCAGTCATTCTTCCTCAGTCTCCGTTCAGCATGTGACACTGTTGACTCGATCTTGAAACTGTCTCCATCTTGGCTTGGTCACTCTTCTGTTTGGCTTGTCACCTCTCAGATCACTCTGCTAAGCCTCTTTCCTGGACTTCTTTTTCTCCTTCTACTCCATAAAAGCAGAAGTCCCGGCGTTTGTTTCATGAATCTTACTCTTATCAATTCACACGCTCTACCTGGTATCTTTCCATGCACACTGCTTCCCTTTGTAAATCACTTCCAAAATTATATGCATTAACCAACCCTATCTCCCTTATATCCAAAACCCCATGAGTTATCTCCACCAGGGTTCTCACATACACTTTGGACTAAAAAATTCCAAACAGAATTCATAATTTCTTTCCATGTGTAGTAGATCGATTACAAAAGTAGTGAAGGGTCTTCACCTTTCTTTATATACACCTCATCTTCCGTTACATCATTTTGTGGTGTCTTCACACTCTGACTCTGGGCTAGGACAGGTGACTCGATTTGCCGTGGGACCCTAGCAGTGTGACATAGGAAGGCTTGGGTTTGCATTCTGGAGATTCCATGGGAAGGCCGTCCCCTAGTGGTGGCAGAGCAGAGGCACCACCACAGAGAACCAAGGAAGGAGCATATGAACTCATTAGTGGAGCTCTGGGGCTGGGGACTGTCCTTTCCAACCATGCAGGTGGAAAGACTGAGGCATAGACAAAAAAGGATGAGAAATTTCAAACCTCTTTTCTTGAGATACAGCCCAGGAAACATAAATCAAAGGACAAAATTCCAGACCAGGCCAGGACAAATAAGATGGCATCATTACAAAAAATTTCAAGGGCAAAAGTTAAACTTGGCTCTAAGTTTTGTTGAAACTAAGTCTTTGTTGGCCTTACTCTAGGAAGTATGAAATATTTTAAATTAAGAGATTTATGGATTTTGGTTGTTGTTGTTTGTTTGTTTTGCTTTAATTATCCACAAAATTTTCTTTATCCAAACTGAGCTTACTCTCATCTTCCTGTCACAAAGTGAGAGGAAATCTCCTCCATTCAAGGATAATTGTTCCTCTGAGTTCTGGAACCCAGAGATCACCACCTCTTCTAAGGCTTAGTCCCATCAATTCTCATCTCCCTTTCCTCTCCTCTTCTCTCCTCTCTCTCACCTCTACCTCCCTGTCCCATTCTTATTGTTAATCTCTTCTTCTCCACCTACTTCTTTTCCTAAACACATAAACATGTTCAAGTTTTTAGTTTCCTTCTCCCCTTCTTAGAAGAGTAAGCTTTATAACCCATGAACACCTCTAGGTTCTCACCTCTCACATACATCTCAACTCCCAACACTCTGACTTCTCCTACTGTTCCATTGAGTCTATTCTTGGACAGTTAACAAAAAAACTCCTACTTGGAAGCCCAGAAGTCACACTGAAACCCTTCTTCTTCAGTCTCCCTGTGGCGTGGTCCTTGAATCTGCATTCTTCTCATGTCATACAGTCTCCCTGGCTTCCTTTTGTTCCTATTGCTTCTGTTTGGAAATCACTTCCAAAATTATCTCAGTTAAGCAACTCTGTCTCCCAAATTCCCCTCCTTTATATCCACATCCCTATGGGTTATCTTTATAAGGATTTCTCACATACACTTCAAACTCAAAATTCCAGAACAGAAGTCATAATTTTGCCCTATCTGTGGTAGATTAATCACAAACATAGCCCTGGGGCTTCACCTTCTTTATATCCACCTCCTCCTTTGCCACATCACTTTGTAGTGCCCTCCTACTCTGACTCTTGGATAGGTCATGTGACTTTATTTGGCCAGTAGGAAATTAGCTAATGTGACACAAGCAAAGGTTTGAAAACTGCTTGCACCATTGGGCCTTCTGCTATTTCCATGGGAAGGACATGCTCACACTAGCCTGCAGGAGGATGAGACTCATTGCCTTGTTATCCCAGCCTTTCCCAGATCAGCCAGTTGACTCCCATCCATGTGAAAAACCCAGCCAAGGTCCACATGGTGACCCCTTCAGGTGACCAAAAATGTATGAATGAGCCCAGCTGAGATTAGCCGAGGCTAGCCCAGATTAGCTGAACCCTATAAATGCTCAGAAGCCCCAGTGGAGCAGTGGATAAGCATTCAGCTGCTAACCAAAAGGTCAGTAGTTTCAACTTCCAGGCAACATTGTGCTATAGACAGAAGCACCATGCCATCCCTCCACAGCAAAGATCCAAAAAACTAAGTCAAACAGAGACAAAAGTCAATCCTGAAACCCTAAGCATCAAATCAAGAGCTAAAGAACTCAGACAAGCACTGAATGAAATAAGAAACTGACAGAGAACAGAGAGTGAGGAGACATACATATAGAGGTTCCCTATCAGCTACTGCAGCATGGGTCTGCCATCTTGGGCCCCTATAAGAGATTGGCAAACAAGGGGCATGAGAAAGCAGCTTCACGGAGCTTCCAGAAGGAGACAGAACAACCAGTAACTAGCGATATTTGCTTTCCCACCCCCCACCTTTCTTCACCCCCACTCGGCCTCCTCTGCTTCCTGCGACCACAGTCTCTTGGTCAGGAAGCACAAGCTTCACCTTAGTGTGAACTGGATTCCACCCACCCACACTGGCCATTCCGTGAGTGCCATTTGTTGGCTGCTGGTGTTGCTTTTTTCCTATTCTTTTGATTTTTTTCCTTACCTCTCAACACCACCTCCTCCTTTCTCGAAAATACCTGGCTCCGTGTGGCATCTTTGCTTCTTCTTGAAAAGCTACAAAACACCACTTGACTATGAAGCTGCTTCCTGATCTGTGCTGCCAAGCTGGTGAGATCCCCAGGGCTTTTTTTGTTTGTTTGTTTGTTCTGATTTTCTCTGTTTTGACTTGTTTGTTTTCTTTTTCTTTTCTCGGCCTGGGAGTTCCTTCCAGCTGGACATTAGTGCACAGCGTGGGGGCTGCTCCCTTACTCTGCACAGATGCACAGGGAGATCCATGGAGCATTTCATTTTTCTTGGTTTTTTGGATTTTGTTTTGTTTCTTTGTTTTGTTTTTTTTCTCTCTCTCTCTTTTTCCCATTTGGTCTTTCTTCATTTCTCAGTTTCTCATCTCTCTATACTTCCTTCTCTTCCTGTCTCCTGAATAAGTGGCGCTATGTGACACCTTTACCCCTTCTAGCCAAGCTGTATCTCATGGCCTGGGAGCAACTTCCCCAGTACTCGCAGCCGCACTGTTTGGATACCTGTGGGCTTTTCTTTTTTCTTTCTTAATATTTATTTATTCTTTTTTATCCTTTTTCTTTTTTTTCCTTTTTGTTTTTCTCCATTTCTCAGTCTCTCATCTCTCCACTCCAATGGCAAGCTCTCTTAGCACTCTTTTTTCTTTCTTTCTTTGTATGTTTTTGGCTCCTGTTCCTCTCTCCTCTCTCTCCTCTTTCCCATACCCATCTTAGCTCCACACATCACAATCTCTCCCCTCCTTCCTGCCTACTTGCACCATATGCTGAACATCACATACCCAAGAAGCACAGGCACGGCCTACTAGAATCTGCCCTGCACTGATTCTCAGCCCACCCTGTCAGCTCTCGTAAGTGCCACAAACAACCCATCCCAGCAACTTCCCTTCAGCTGAATCTGCCCTGCTGTACCATAACTGAGTGACTGACCCTGCTCATTGGAAAAGGAGGTGAAAACTATCATGCCTACCGACGAGCAAACAACAAAGAACACACAGCCTGCCTGCTCAGACATAGCCAAATGAAACAAAAAAGCAGGACAAAACAAACAAATCTACAATCAATAAATGAGGAAAATAACTACGGAATGTCCCAAAGACAGCAGACAATATCAAAATATTTACAAAAACAGGACAGGATGGTTCAAGTAGGCGTCCAAAATAAAACACCAGCTGAATTTCCAGTAGATGAAAAGGCGCTAGATTACCTGATAGGGAATTCAAATCTCTAATATTCAGAGCTATCCAAGAGTTGAAGAAACAAGCAGACAAAAATGAGGAAAAAATAGACAAATTCATGGAAAAGGGAGACAAAATCACGGAAAATACAGACAAAAAAAGGAAGAATTCAGGAAAATGATAAAGGAACAAAATACTAAAATAAATTCACAGCTAGAAATCATACAAAAACAAAATTCGAAATCCAAAAGATAAACAACAAGATTTCAGAAATGGACAATGTCATAGAAGGGCTGATGAGCAGTTTTGAAACGATGGAGGACTGGATCAGCAAAATTGAAGACAAACACATGGATACAACTTTGAGGGAAAAATCAGAAAAAAAAACTAAGAAGAATGAAGAAACCCTGAGAATTATGTGGGATATAATCAAAAGCAAAAATTTTCAACTGATTGGAGTTCCAGAAAAGGGGAAGAAAACAGAAAACACAGAGAGGATCATTGAAGAACTGCCGACAGAAAACTTCCCCAATATCATGAAAGATGAAAAGCTAACCATCCAAGAAGCTTAATGAACCCCATATAGGATAGACCCCAAAATAAAATCACCAAGGCATATCGTAATCACACTCGCTAAAACCAAAGACAAACAAAGAATTCTGAGAGCAGCTTGAGAAAAACAAAAAGTCACATACAGAGGAGAAACAATAAGACTAAGCTTTGATTATTTGGCAGAAACCACACCGGCAAGAAGGCAATGGGATGACATATATAAAACCTTGAAAGAAAAAAATTGCCAACCAAGAATAATATATCCTACAAAACTCTCGTTCAAATAGGATGGTGAAATTAGGTGATTTCCAGATAAATATAAATTAAGGGAATATGTAAAAACTAAACCAAACTTATAAGAATCATTAAAGGGAGTCCCTTGATCTGAGAACAAACAACATCAGACCATAGGTTGAATCTAGGATGCAGGATTGTACCAAGCAGATATCAACTTAGGAAGTGAATTCTCCAGGACTATCCAAAACCGAAAGAATTACAAAAGTGAACCAGAGAAGTTAATCTGTAAATGACAACAACATTAGAACAATAAAAGAGGGAATAAATGGTGTTGGTATAGAACCTTCTAATGGAGAGGAGGGCAAGGTGATGCCAAGTAATAATAGACTGCTTCAAACCTAGGAAGGTAAGGGTAAATTTCACGGTAAACACAAAGAAAGTTAACAAACCTACTCATCAAAATGAAGAGAAACATAAAGCCTCAGTAAAAAACAAAACCTACAAAAACAAAAGAAATGAAAAAAAATCCACATAGAAAAGGAATTCAGCACAGGAGAGTAAGAGGAACAAAGAAAACGTCAGCACCACAAAAAAAAGCGCTACAAAATGACAGCAATATACTCACACCTATCAATAATTACACTGAATGTAAATGGCCTAAATGCACCCATAAAGAGATGGAGAGTGACAGAACAGGTTAAAAAAAAAAACAGGATCCATCAATATGCCGTCTAAAAGAGACACACCTTAGAAACAAAGACATAAATTCATTAAAAAGCAAAGGATGGAAAAAATATATCAAGCAAACAGCTACCAAAAAGAGCAGAAGTGGCACTATTAATCTCACATATAATACACTTTAAAACAAAATCCACCACAAAAGACAAAGAAGGACACTATATAATGATCTAGGGGATGATCCATCTTGAAGACATAACCATAATAAACATCTACGCACCCAATGACAGGGCTCCAAAATACATAAAACAAACTCTAACAGCACTGAAAAGAGAAATTGAAAGTTCCACAATAATAGTAGGAGACTTCAACACACCACTCTCAGTAAAGGACAGAATATCTAGAAAGAAACTCAACAAAGATACAGAAGACCTAAAGGGCACAATCAGCCAACTTGACCTCATAGACGTATATAAAACACTCCATCCAACAGCTGCAAATTACACATTCTTTTCCAATGCACATGGAACGTTCTCCAGAACAGACCACATCTTAGGCCACAGAACAATCCTCAACAAGATCTAAAACGTTGAGATAATACATAGTATCTTCTCTGACCACAATGCCATCAAGGTAGAAATTAATAACAGGAAGAGCAAGGAAAAAAAATCAAATACATGGAAACTGAATAACACACTGCTTACAAACCACTGGGTATTAGAAGAAATCAGAGATGGAATCAAAAAATTCCTAGAATCAAACAAGAATGAAAACACATCACACCAAAACCTATAGGACACAAGAAAGGCAGTCTTCAGGGGACAATTTATAGCAAAAGATGCACACATAAAAAAAGAAGAAAGGGACAAAATCAAAACATTAACTACACAGCTCCAACAAATAGAAAGAGAACAGAAGAAAAAGCACACAGCCACTAGAAGAAAGGAAATAATAAAGATCAGAGAAGAAATAAATGAAATGGAGAATAGAAAAAAATAGAAAGAATCAACAAAACCAAAAGTTGCTCTTTGAAATGATCAACAAAATCGACAAACCACTGGCCAGACTGACAAAAGAAAAACAGGAGAGGCTGCAAATAACTCAACTAAGAAACGAAATGGGGGACATTACAACAGACCCAACTGAAACAGAAAGGATCATAACAGAGTATTATGAAAAACAATACTCTAACAAATTTGAAAACCTAGAGGAAATGGATAAATTTCTAGAAACACACTATCTACCCAAACTAACACACAGTGATATTGAAAATCTGAATTGACCCATAATAAGAGACTGAAAAAGTAATTAAAAAAAAAAAAAAAAACTCCCAACCAAAAAAAGCCCTGGCCCAGATGGCTTCACTGGAGAATTCTCCCAAACAGTCAGAGAAGAGCTTATACCAGTACTACTCAAACTATTTCAGAACATAGAAAGGAAGTGACGCTTCCAAATTCATTCTATGAAGCCAGCATAACTCTGATACTAAAACCAGGCAAAGACACCACAAAAAAAGAAAATTACAGACCAATATCTCTCATACATATAGATGCAAAAATTCTCAACAAAATTCTAGCCAATAGAATTCAGCATCATATCAAAAAATAATACACCATGACCAAGTAGGCTTCATACTAGGTATGCAAGGATGGTTCAACATTAGAAAATTAATCAATGTAATCCACCACATAAATAAAAGGAAAAAAAAGAATCACATGATCATCTCAGTTGACACAGAAAAGGCATTTGACAAAGTCCAACACCCATTCCTGATAAAAACTCTCAATAAAATAGGTATAGAAGGGAAATTTCTCAACTTAATAAAGGGCATCTCTGCAAAACCAATGACCAACATCATTCTTAATGGAGATAGGCTGAAAACATTCCCCTTGAGAACAGGAACAAGACAAGGATGCCCTTTATCACCACTCCTGTTTAACATTGTGCTGGAAGTCCTAGCTAGAGTAATAAGGCAAGAAAAAGAAATAAAGGCATCCAAATAGGTAATGAAGAAGTTAAACTGTCCCTGTTTGCAGATGATATGATATTATACATAGTAAACCCTCAAGTATCCACAAGAAAACTACTGGAACTAATAGAAAGATTCAGCAGGGTAGCAGGATACAAGATAAACATACCAAAATCAGTTGGATTCCTATACACCAATAAAGAGAATGATGAAAAGGAAATCAGGAAAACAATACCATTTATAACAGCCACTGAAAAAATAAAATACTTAGGAATAAATCAAGCCAGGGATGTAAAAGACCTATACAAAGAAAACTACGAAACACTACTGCAATAAACCCAAAGGGATCTACATAAATGGAAAACCATACCATCTCATGGATAGGTAGACTCACCATTGTGAAAATGACAATTCTACCCAAAGGAATTTATAAATACAATGCAATCCCAATCCAAATACCAACAACATTCTTTAAAGAGATGGAAAAACTAATCATTAACTTCATATGGAAAGGAAAGAAGCCCCAGATAAGTAAAGCACTATTGAAAAAGAAGAATAAAGTAGGAGGACTCACGCTACCTGACCTCAGAACCTATACAGCTACAGTAGTCAAAACAGCCTGGTACTGTACAACGACAGATACATTGACCAATGGAACAGGATTGAGAATCCAGAAGTAAATCCATTCACTAATGGTCACCTGATCTTCCACAAGGGCTCAAAGTTCATCAGATGGAAAAAAGACAGTCTTTTTAACAAGTGATGCTGGCAAAACTGGATGTCCATCTGCAAAAAAAGAAACAGGACCCATACCTCATGCTGTATACAAAAACTAATTCAAAATGGATCAAAACCGAAATATAAAGCCAAAAACTATAAAGTTCATAGAAGAAAAAATAGGATCAATGCTAGAGGCCCTAATACACAGCATTAACAAGATAAAAACCATAACCAACTGCACACAAACTCCAGAAGATAAGCTAGAGAACTGGGGCTTCTAAAAGTTAAACACTTATGCTCATCAAAAGACTTCACCAAAAGAATAAAAAGAGAACCTACAGACTGGGAAAAAAATTTTGGACATTATAAGTCAGACAAATGTCTAATCTCTAAAATCTACAAGAAAATCCAACACCTTTACAACAAAAAGACAAATAATCCAGTTAAAAAATGGGCAAAGGAAATGAACAGACACTTCACCAAAGAAGACATTCAAGAGGCCAACAGACACATGAGGAAATGCTTGCGATCACTAACCATTAGAAAAACACAAATTAAAACCACAATGAGTGAGCTACCATCTCACTCTGGCATTATTGACAGGAATCAAAAAAACTGAAAATAACAAATGTTGGAGAGGCTGCAGGAGATTGGAACTCTTATGCACTGCTGGTGGGAATGCAAAATGATACAACCATTTTGGAAAATGTTATGGTACTTCCTTAAAAAGCTAGAAATAGAAATACCATACAATCCAGCAATCCCACTCCTAGGAATATATCCTAGAGAAATAAGAGCTGTCACACAAATAGACATATGCACACCCACGTTCATTGCAGCATTGTTCACAATAGCAAAAAGATGGAAACAACCTAGATGCCCATCAACAGATGAATGGATAAACAAAGTATGGTACATACACACAATGGAGTATCATGGAATGATAAAGAACAATGATGAATTTGTGAAGCATCTCATAACATGGATGAAACTGGAGGACATATGCTGAGTGAAATAAGTCAACCACAAAAGGAGAAATATTGTATGAGGCCTCTACTTTAAAAACTCATGAAAAACATTACATACAAAAGGAAACAATCTTTGTTGATCAAGAGGGCTGCGAGGGGGTGTGAGGGGGAAATAATAAACAATAGATAAGTGGTAACTTTGGTGAAGAGTAAGACAATACACAATACTGGGGAAGCCAGCACAACTTGTACAAGGAAAGGTCATGGAAGCTCCACAGACACATCCGAACTCCCTGAGGGACTGAATTGCTGGGCAGAGGGCTGTGGGGACCATGGTCTCAGGGAACATCTAGCTCAGTTGGTATAACACGGTTTATTAATTAAGTGTTCTACATTCTACCTTGGTGAGTAGTCTCTAGGGTCTTAAAAGCCTGTGAGCAACCATCTAAGATACTCCAGTGGTCTCGCCCCTTCAGGAGCAAGGGAGAATGAAGAAAACAAGATAAAGGAAAAGATTAGTCCGAAGGACTAATGGACCACAACTACCACGCCCTCCACCAGACTGAGTCCAGTACAACTAGACGGTGCCTGGCTACCACCACTGACTGCTCTGACCAGGATCACAACAGGGGTCCTGGACAGAGCTGGAGAAAAATGTAGAACAAAATTCTAACTCACAAAAAAAGACCAGACTTACTGGCCTGACGGAGATTGGAGAAACTCCGCGAGTATGGCCCCCAGACACCCTTTTAGCTCAGTAATGAAGTCACTCCCGAGGTTCACTGTTCAGCCAAAGCTTAGACAGCCCCATAAAACAAAATGAGACTAATAGGTCACAGCAGTCCAGGAACAAGGACTAGAAGGCAGAGGGGACAGGAAAGCTGGTAATAGGGAACCCAAGATTGAGAAGGGACAGTGTTGTCTTGTCTTGGGGTTGTTAACCATTGTCATAAAACAATACGTTTACTGTTTAATGAGAAACTATTTGTTCTGTAAACCTTCATCTAAAGTACAATTTTAAAAAAAAAAGGAAAAAAATTAATAAAATTCAAACTTGTAGCTTGGTGCTAGGGGTCCCCAGTTAGCAAACACACACACACACACACACACACACACACACACACATAAAAAAAAAAAGATCAGGTCAGCAGTTTGAAGCCACTGGCCCAATTTCCTTGGAAATTCTATGAGGCAGTTCTACTTTGTCCTATAGGGTACCTATGAGTCAGAATCAACTTGACGGCAACAGGTTTGGTTTTTTGTTTGTTTGGTTGGTTGATTGGTTCATAAATGCTAAAGTTAAATAAATGTTTATTGTTATATAGTACTGAGATTTTGTGACTGTTACATAGCATTATGACGGTGATAGACAATTGATACGTAATTATCAATATTCCTATTACTAAACAGCAACTAGAGAAGGCAAACCCCTGGGAGTCTCTGCGCTCCCCTCTTCCCTCTTCACACTCTTGTGTCTCCAAATTTACTCACTCAGTTGAGTCTACTTTCCAAATCACTCTGATGTCTGACCCCTCCTCTCTCACCCCAGAGCAACTACCTGAGGTCAGGCAGTTACCCTCTCTGCCTCATAACTACACTCCACGCCACCAGCCTTTCTCCCTCACATCCATCCTCCTCACAACTGCCAGAGTGAGCATTCCCAGCATTGCTCTGCTTAAAATTACCTCAACTCTGCATCCAAACCCTTAACACAGCACACAAAGCCTTCTCTGATCTGGCATCTGCCTTCCTCCTCAATCTCTTCTCCCAAATCCCCCAGAACCTCCACCAGCTGTGCCCCTCAGGGCCCACATACTATAGCCCAAAGGACTATTTGGTTAATTGCTATTAACCACACCTTGCTCTGTGTGCCCCCCTGCCTTTTCAACTTCAGTCCCTCAACCTTGGGGGCTCTTTGGAACATTGCCTGATGAACTCAAGTGCCCATTTAAGTGTCTACTCCCAAGGGAAATTTCCATGATCGCCCCAGGCAGTATTAACCAGCCCCTTCTCTGTGCAACCTATACCAGGAACATCTTTTTGTTCAGTATTGACACCTCTTACCATCCTGTCCCTCATTCACTCCCACCAGCCATAAGGCCTCCTTGTGTGCCCAGAACACACCAGCCACACTTCCACCTTAGGGAGTTTGCACTGGCTCTTCCTTATGCTTGGAATTCTGATCCTCTAGATATGCACTTAGCTAAATCCCTACTTCCTTCAAGCCTTTGCTCAGACAGTACATTCTCAATAAGGCCTAGCTCAGTCCCCATTCCAGTCCCCACACCCACATCCTGATCCCCTTTCCCTGTTCTACTTCGTCTTTTATCCTCAGAACTTATCACCTTCTACCATCATCTATAACCTATTTATTTATTGTGGTTTTTCTGTCTTTGCATTTAGAATACGAACGCCACAGGGCAGGGATCTCTGTTTGGTTCACTGATGTATCTAGGCACCTAGAACAGGGCCTGGTGCATAGTAGGGGCTCTACCTTATTTTACTGAATAAATGAATGAATGAGCCTCCTTTTCTGCATCTATAAAATGAGGGACTGAATTAAATCGTCCCTGAGGTTGCTCCCAACTCCAACACTCCAAGACTCTAGACTATATATATCAAGTCACCAACCTGCCACCTTCACCTCCAAAGTAGCCTCTTCATAGAAGCGTCCCTTTCTGAAGAAGCAGGTGTACTGCCCATTGTCAGAAATCCGGACCTTGTCGATGCGCACAGCAGCCTCCCCCTGGATGAGGAAGTCCTTCACCAGGGAGGTCCTCCCTGTGTACTGTGGCATCTGACCCTCCTTCTGCTCCCGCTGGTTCTGATAGATGAACACCACTTCTGAGAACTTGGAACGGAACCACCGCAGCTCCATGTTCTTGGCACTCATGGCTGGGGACAGGGAGCAGGGCAGCGTGGTGTCCCTGCCCAGCACTGCCACAATGGGGTCCGTGGGGGCAATCACCAGGAACTCATCTGTGGACAAAACGTGAGAGTGAGAAAGCTGGAGAGACACAGGCTAGAGGTTGGTGGGGGAGGGGGATAAACACTATCAGGTGAAAATTGGAGATGACTCCTGGCTCATGAAGGAATAAGCTGTGAGGACTCTGAATGGGATAAAATGTTCTGACAACAATAACACAAGCAAGAAATGATATCAAGGACCTTGCTCATGAGCCTGGTCTCCTAGTCCCAGGCCCTTACTTGAAAGACTCTTTCAAGCCTGAGTGTGCATCAGAATCACCCAGGGGGATTATAAAACACAGATCTCTGAACTCCACCCCCAAAGCTTCTGATTCAGTAGGTCTTGGGGAGGTCCAAAACATGCATTTCTAAGGAGTTCCCAAAGGCATTGGTGGGTCAATGGTAGACCAAGCAGACCAAGCACCTTTTGGTTCGGTGTTCATGGGGTCACCATGAGTCATCTTTGCACTGGCTGACCCTTCCTGTGAGAATGCCCTTTCCCCAGAGATCCTCACTCTCACTTCCCTCCTCTCCCAAGTCTTAGTCCACATCTTTCTTTCTTGACCACCTTATTGAGCACTGCTGCCTGCCCATGTCTCACCTTCCATTTCTCCACCCCCTCACACAGACACTCCTTATACATGCTCTACTTCATTGTTTCGTAGCCCTAATCTCCTCTAACAGACCATAGTTTTTCTTGATTTACTGCATTTAATATTCACTGTCTCATGCTAGAATGTAAGCTCTGTGAAGACAGGGAGTCTCTGTTCTGTTCATAGAGCAACATCTAAGCCATAGTAGACCTCCTGTTATGGATTGAATTGTGTCCCCCAAAAATGTGTGTCAACTTGGCTAGGCCTTGATTCCTAGTACTGCGTGATTGCCCACCATTTTGTTAGCTGAAGTGATTTTCTGATGTATTGTAAATTCTATCTCTATGATGTTAATGAGGCAGGATTAGAGGCAGTTATGTTAATGAGGTAGGACTCAATCTATAAGATTAGGTTGTATCTTGAGTCAATCTCTTGAGATATAAAAGAAAGAAATGAGCAGAGAGACAGCAAGACCTCATATCACCAAGAAAGCAGCACCAGGTGGACCCAAGTTTCCTGTACTGAGAAGCTCCTAGATTAGGGGAAGATTGATGACAAGGGCCTTCTTCTAGACCTGACAGAGAAAGAAAGCCTTCCCCTGGAGCCGGCACCCTGAATTTGGACTTCTAGCATCCTAGACTGTGAGAGAATAAATTTCTCTTTTTAAAATCACCCACTTGTGGTATTTCTTTTACAGCAGCACTGGATAACTAAGACACCCCCATGAACATTTGGGGAATAAAGAGAATTAGTGTATGCATGCATGTTTCCTTAGGACATTAGTAAAGCAGGGAAATCAAAAACTGAGGGGAAAAGGTATTTTCAAATATTGTATATTCGGCTCTTCTAAACACTAAACAAGTCATCATGGGGAATTGTCAGATTTCTTTACCCTCCTTTATGGTTTTGTGGTTTGTTTGTTTGTTGTTTGTTTTTAACTACAATTAGTGGAAGACACCATAGTCTCTCTGGGGTCTGACTCCAATAGTCTAAATCCGTCCTGATGGAGAGAACCAGCAGTTCTCCTGTGGTTCCCACACACCACAGGGAGATGCAGACAGAGGGATGTGGAGCACTCACCTGCAGATCCCTCCATGGGCAGCTGGAGGAGAAGCAGCAAGGAGGTGAGATGGTAGAGCAAAGAGCAGCTGGAGCCGCCCTCCATTTCACCAGAGCTGGGAGAGAGACAGGGCAGGAGTCAGACGACACCACCAGACAGAAGGCAGCCCACCCACAACTCAGCCTCACCCTACTTGCTAATGTGGTGGTGGGCCCCACACAACTCTGATATCAAGAAAGGCTTGAGCCGGGCTCCTCTCAACTGTTCTGGGGAGACTCTGTGGTGTCAGAGAACCATTAAGTTTACCTGGGAACAAACCACTCCTTCCTTTCCCACCCCACTAACATGCACACCACAGCCCCACTGCCCAGACACCAGGACTTCCTTCCTCAGCACCTGTGCCCCAGGGGAAAACCTTCCCTCCATCTCCAGGACTTGTACAGCCCCCAGGTCAGAGGACCCTGATGCAGGCCTCCAGCCACAGGGAACATGCCAGTTCCTGATGTTCCTTATTCTGTCCTCCTTCACTGTGACCAGGGAATCACCTGAGAAGTGTCAGAGACAGAGGCCATCCTCAGAGAGATGGGGCTCCCATCACAGACACCCTGTCCTGTTTAGTGTTTTTGTTTGCTTCACCTATATTTCACCCCCACCCCAGACCTTCCTGCTTCCAGCTGGTACCCAGTCAACCCCCCACTGACAGCTAATCCTCACCCACTTTGTCTTTGAGATGAGACTTCTGGCTGACAGGTGAAAGACTCTGGTTGGCACAGAGCAGGAAAGAAGAAAAAACTGAGCCCTGGTCAGAGAAAAGACCCCAAACCACCTGCTGCACGTGGGGTGAGAGGAGACAGCATACGGTCAGGAAAGCACCGACTCTGGGGTCAAATGCTGGGCTCCCCTCTGGGCTCAGTCACTCGCTGTATGACCACCTTAGGCAAGTTACTTGACCTTGTCGGTCTTGGTTTCCTCATATGCAAAATGGGGATAGTAACGGTACCTCCCTCGATACTGTTATTGGTTGTAATGATGATTACATGAATTTATACTTGTAAAGTTACTACAGGTAATGAGAACAGAAGGCTGGTTCTAGTAGGTACTACATTAAAAAAAAAAAAAAATTGCCATCGAGTTGATTCCTACTCATAGCGACCCTATAGGACAGAGTGGAACTGCCCCACAGGGTTTCCAAAGAGCAACTGGTGGATTCGAATTGCCAATCTTTTGGTTAACAGCTGAGAGCTCTTAACCACTATGCCACCAGGGCTCCAAGTGCTACATAAACATCTTAAAAATAAATGAATAAAGGTGCAAGCCTCACTGGGGTCGTCCTCAGTCTTCTTAGAGCAGACTGTGGTCCAGTCCCCAACCCACACACATTCTCAACCCCCTCCTCACAGCCGGCTGCTCCCGGGCTCCTCCCCGAGCTCCACAGGTGTAACACAGCCAACTCACCTGCTTCTCCTGGTTCCAGCTTTGAAAGTCTGTGACCTCCTGGAGCGTCTCTAAACTCAGCAGCTCTAGGAGGTTCAGGGCTGCAGGGACCCTGGCAGACCCCAAATCTGCCCTCAGAGTTTGTACCTGCAGTTAGCTGCTCTGGGAGCCCCAGTCTTTGCTTCTGGATCAGACACTGTGGGACCAGGGTCCCCCATCTCTGAGAGGCAGGTGGTTCCCAGGAGAGCTGAGGAAGGAGGGTCAGCCCTAATTAAAGAGATATCTGCAGAGATCCCACCCCTGAGCTCCTGTAGATCGTTCGTAGCCTGAAAAGTCACCCCACTATGGTCCTTTAACCATCTGAAAGGGAAAGCTTGCAGAAAGTAGCCCAGCAGACTCTGCCCTGCCCTCTGGACAGTGATCTCTGTTACCAAGGAGAAAGCAGCATTATCAGAGCAACAAAAAGTCAAGTGGGGCCACACAGAGATGCAGACTCAGGAACTACTATGTGCCAGCTTGTTTCCGGCTTCAGGAAGTAAGGACTGCGTGGGGGCACAGCCATGACTAACACCCAGTTCTGTGCATAGGTCAGGAGTCCCTGGGTAGCAAAAACGGTTAAGTGTTCCACTACTAACAGAAAGGTTGGCTGTTCGAACCCACCCAGGCTTGGGCATCTCTTCCAAAAGGAAACAGCCTTGAAAACACTATGGAGAGCAATTCTACTCTGCAACACAAGGGGTTGCCATGAGTCACAATCAACTTGAACACGACTGGGGGTTTTTTTGGTTTATGCACAGGTCTGTCTCTACAGTCTGCTAACACCAAGTGTTTCTGAGCCAATTGAAAAATGGAGCCACGCTCAAGCCCTTGAACAGCATCTAGTGTGATTGGTTTTCTTTGTCTTCACCCACAGGTGATCTGGGACCTCCTCATAATCTGGCAACCAAGGAGTTAACACTGTGCATGTGCACATCAACAGCTTCCAGGACCTGCTCCAGGACTATGGCCCTGCCTTTCTGAAATGACAGCATACTACTGATGGTTAATACTTAACATATCATTACCATATATTTTATATATTATTAACAGATAATATATACATATATAGTAATATAATATTTTAACATCACTGATCACCTTAGGTCCTCATTATTAGTCTCATTTTATAGATAAGAAGACCAAATTTCTTAGTGTTTTACAAGCACACATCCAGCAAAATCTCTATCAGCCTATGCTGCCTTTCGGTTTGTTCTAAATAACCCATTACGTTTGTCTTCATTGGAGCAAGCATGGGAATGCTAGATTTCTGCTCAGAAGTCAGCCTGGTGATATCACAACTGTGGGCAAGGTGAGAACTTCTGGATATACCTGGATATATCCGTTTCTGCCGGTACCCACGTAGGTGTAGGAATATTTGTTAAACCCATTTTAAACCAAAAGTAACTAATAAGACAAGTAAAAATATTATCCTCCAAATCCACATGCAATTAGAGTTGAAACAGCCACCGACCCCCACCCACTTTGCCACCCCAATCCCTGTGGTAAAGACCTAACAGACACTAGAAAAATTTTATGAAAATACAGAGGTCAGAAAACAAAATCGTATTGAATATCTAAGTGCCGGGAATTGGCCTGCACAAATGATTTTTATTTCATTTTATTCTCTTGGCTGCCACATCAGGGTGGTAGCCTTGCCCCTATGAGGGGAAGGTGTTTTCAAATCAGTCTCAATCCACTCAAAACTTCTGGGAAAAAGTATGAATTTCACTATAAATTCAACAATTTGTCGAAGATACGTTGACAATTTACAAGCTAGACACTCTGAGGCAAACAGATGAAATGAGACATGAGCCCTGCCATCCAGGAGTGTGTAATCCAGGAACTTTCTAGAGGAGGAAGGGCTACAGGTACAAGAAGACTGCCCCCTACATCAACTCCAGCCCTCAAGCCCAGCCCAGCCCATAGCTCCAGACAAATCAGCACGAAAGATCTCCAGAGGACCATGGACTCTGGAATGCCCCACAAGTGACCAGAAAGCTTATCTCACACTGAATCCCAGCCCATGGAGCTCCAACACTGGGAGGGGGAGGACAGAACATAGGTTAGATTTTCTTGAAGAACACTGGGGGCTGGCAGGAAGGACCTTAAAAAGTACACTTCAGTGCCCTGTCCCAGCTCATCAGGATTGTGTTCCCAGCTTCTTTGACAATAACCACTGTTCACTAAGTGACAAATGATGTGTCTTGTTGAAAATATGAATTATCTGAATACTAACAGGGTTAATATTTTACTTTCCTTTCTAACAGACATGCAATACCTCTTATCTTTTAGTTGTTTCAAGTGCTTTTGAAATAGCTTTAGACAAACACCTGGACCATAAAGCAATGGTTAGGGTAAACATACTGTGATTTTTAACATGTGACAGTTAATGAAAAGGATTTAATGTCTTTTCTCAAAGTTTCATCCTGATGAAAATTTCTAAAACTTTATCTTGACACTCTTAAAAGGAAGAGTTCGCTAGGTTTTCTTCCACTGCAGGAGAAATTTTCAAGAACTTTTTCCTGACTGCTCATTTTCTGGGGAGAAAAAGAAAAATACACCCGCAACTTGATGGTTTCTGTTTTGACTTAAAATTTTTTCTTTCTGTCCTCTCGACCATCATGACCCCAACTGGAGGTTCACCATGTATTACTGAAAGCAGTGCATGATCAAAAGAGATTGAAGACTTTGTTCCATATCTCTGCTCCAGAAATTCTCTCTAAAGCAGCAACTCTCAGGGAGCGAAGCAGGCCCACAATTCAGAAGCGGGTTGGGAGGCGCTCATGCCCAGGCTGTGTATGCGTGCCGGGGGGGGGGGGGGGGAAGGGGGGAGGTGTGATGGGTGCTACTTGGGTTAAGGAAGCAACCCACAGCGCGGATGGAAAAGCGGCACAGCAAACTCACCAGTCTTTTCTCAGCCTCTGCTGCCCCCCTTGTGGCCACCATGGGGCAGACTGAGAGAGGGCTTCCCTGCCAGAAAACCCAGAAGGAGGAATAAGGACAATGCACAAAATTAATCATAGCAATGTGGAAACCAGACACAAAAGACCAACATGCTGTAGGATTCCAAATATATGCAGTTAAAGAACACGCCAAACGAATCTGTGGTGATAAAAGTGAGAAAAATGGTTCCCTGGCAGGCTGAGGGGAGTGGTTAGGATTGGAAACAGCAAGAGGGAGTGACCTGAAGGGGTGAGAATGCGCCATATCTTCATCTGGGGAATGGTCACATAGATGTATAAATACATAAAAATTCATCTGGCTGTACACAGAAGATTAGTGCACTTTATTGTATATGTTATACCTCAGTAAAAAAAAAAAAAAAGTTTAAAATGCAAACATGTTGAATGGGCCTTAACCAGGTTGTAAAAAACGGTACAGAGGTATCCGACCTCCTCTAACTTCACAAAGGGGGAGAAACAAGATCAACATCAGCCCAGGGCTGATTCCTATGAAGTGGCTATCAGACATACTCCCTCTCGACAATCTTTTTACCACTTCTGACTCCAGCCGTCCCTCCCACGACACTCTCTACTTATCTGCTGGGTTTGATAATTTGTTGCAATGGCCACACAGAACTCACAGACAATACTCACAAATATGGGGTTTATTAGGGAAGTAACAGGTTACAGTTCAGGATCAGGAATGACTCAGGATACAGTTCTTCGATCAGGACAGCTTCTTCTCCAACCATGCCCACAGGCAGGCCTCTGCCACCTGGCTCTACTTGGGGCTGGGTCCTTGCACTCGGCCTCCAGAGGACAGGTTCCTTTCAGACCCCTTAGGACAGGCTCCTCTCGCCCTCAGCCCTCAGGCTGGTCTTTGCCCTGCAAGTGTTTCAAAGCTCTTTCAGCTCTGCCAGTAAATGCCCAGAGGCACCCCACTCTGCCACGAAGCCTCCTGCCCGAAGGCGCTCAGCTCTCTTGCTCTGCAGATTGGCATGCCCACTGTAGCCGCCTTACTCCGTGGGCTACGAGGCCGGTCTCCTTGTTCTGCTGCTGCCATTCCTCTGCCATGCTTGCCGCCGCTTCTCGCTGTCTCACACCATCTCTGGTGTTTCAGATCTGTCTGTCTCCTAGGTCTAGGAGGTTCTCAGCACAGGGACCTGTCCTAGGGTAAAATCACCACAAAGTTATATTAAAGCAAAAAGAAAGATTTTATTTGGCATATGTTAAAAAGGCAAAAGTGGGAAATGGACAAGCATGCTGCCAGGGCCATGTCTGCCCTGAGTCCAAGGAACGTTACAGAATCATCAGTGTATATTAACATTACAAATGAGTAAAATCATTGAAACTTCACCTTTTCACAGATTGGCTAAAAACTGCCGAATCACCATGATTCTACATTTTGAATCGTCTTTCTTAATTATTATCGGTACAAGTTTCAGTAACGACAGTCAAGAAGGTCTTCACTGGTGCAACACATCTTACTGTTTACTAAACCATAATAAAAAGAGATAAGAGTGGAAACTACGTGGGTCTTCTGTGCTCTGTTTATGATTTGTTTGTGAAAGTTTCCCTAAAAAATGTTTTCCAAGGTTATCCCAGCTATTGTCTTTATACCTCAGGGCCCAGTTGATGTATCCTTGTGAATCCTTGTGAGTCCAGCTGCAGCTGGGTCACATTCTTTATGCTCAACTTTGGGGAATAATGGCTGCAATTTTATCTCCTAAATCAGATCCCGGTCCAAAGGATGTGCTCCACTCCTAGCTCTTCTTTCTTGATGGTAGCGAGGTCCTCCCTTTCTGCATCTGGGATGGCTCATTTTAAGCCTAGTGAGATGGCAAAAATGACCAATCCCTTCAATAGGGTTCCATACACCTTATTTTTATAGTCCCGCCCCCACAAGAGTGTCATGCACCTTATTTGCATTATTAGCAAGCTGTCCAATCCCCTTGGTGGGCCACAAGCACTTTATTTGCATAGTCCCACCCAATCATTTGGTGGGAGTTACAAAAACATGGCAAAAAAGGCCATATAAAAGTGATCCATTGCACCACACTGGTTGTCACAGTGGTCAGAACAGACTCTGGAGTAGGACTGCCCATCTGAATCCTACTTCTTACTTACTGGGCATGTGACCTGGGCACAGTTCTACCTGCTCTGTGCCTCTTTTCCTCACCTGTGAAATAAGGATAATCTGAGTACCAACCTCATATGGCTCTTGTGCAGATTAAAGGACTTAATGCATGTAATCATTCATCTACTGATGTGTTAGCTAGTATTTGTATTCATCTTACAACAAGAAAACTGATTCCTCACAGAGGGAAGTGATGAGACATCATCCTTTCTGTCCAGTTGTCTCTCTCACACATTAGTCTACCCATGTTGATCCCCAAACAACTCATTACTCCCCTGACAGAGAGGGTGAGAATTCCGCCCCTCTTCTGGAGTATATGTGCAGACACACAGACACACGCGTGCGCGCGTGCACACACACACACACACACACACACACACACACACACACACACGTGCATCCTATCTTTGCAAAAGGTCAGAGCCAGAACTCGACTCCTCCATTTCCCTTCCACCAAAAGTTTTTCTCCTCCCCTTAGATCCCTCCCTTCTCACTCCTGGTTGTGCCCCTGATGATAGGTTACGGGACACAATCCCTACACTCATGTGTTCAGACAAAGAGTTGGAACCAGGGATTCAAAGTACTCCAAAGACAGAGGAAGAATTAAAGGCTGAATCCCAGGAGGGTGGAGGATGAAAATGAAGTCAGGACTGCCCTGCAGTTTCTGCTGAGAAAGAGCACAGTTCTGAGTGAGTAGAGAATGGTCCCCTCTCCACAGGAAAGTCAGCCCTTCCTACCCTTCCTGTGAGGGTCGGAATGAGAAGTGAAGAATGAGAGACAGAAGGGTCCCAGCTGGAAACAGAATTCCACTGAGATTATTCAACTATAAACCAAAAATCAAACCAGTTGCCATCGAGTCAGTTCTATTCTGACTCATGGCAACCCCATGTATATCAGAGTAGAATTGTGCTCCATATGGTTTTCATGGCTGTGGCCTTTTGGAAGCAGATCACCAGACCTCTCTTCCGAGGTGCCTCTGGGTGGCTTCAAACCACCAGTGCTTAACCTTTTGTGCCACCTATGGTCTCCTTTAAGCTCATTGCAGTCTAATCGGTTCTGGTCCATAGCAACAACCTTTTAAGACAGGGTAGAACTGCCTCATAGGGTTTCCAAGGCTGTAATCTTTATGGAAGCAGACTGTCACATCTTTCTCTCTTGTAAGATCCTTTACCAGTTGCCGTAGAGTCGATTCCAACTCATAGAGACTCTGTAAGACAGAGTAGAACTGCCCCATAGGGTTTCCAAGTAGTAGCTTGTGGATTCGAACTGCTGACCTCTTGGTTAGCAGCAGAGCTCTTAACCACTGCTCCACCAAGCACCTTTAGAGTCCTGTAAACAGTAGCTATTTACAGAGGGGAGATGGGGTGAAGGAAATAGCTAGGTGTGGGAGGGAGCAGCAAGAATCACCATCCCTGGGACTGAAGGGGTGAGGGGAGGAGGAGCCATGGGACAACAGCTGTAGTCAGAGAGGAAGACAGTCACTGATGGGGAAGGAGCTTAGGAGAAATACTCCATCTCCTCTATTCTACCCATAGTCTTCTGCTAGTGCCTCCTTTGGCCAAACCCAGTGAGAAGCGTCCAGTAAGGAGGCCTAGTGATCAATCCATAGACGTCTCCCAGGTCACAAAAGAACAGCAAGAGAAAGTGGAGAATGGATGGGGAGAGGGGTAGACAGAGGTTAGCCAATACACACACACACACAAATCCAAGTCCTAGGCTGACACCTTCCCAGCTTACCCAGCTACTGCTTCTGCCAGGTGACAATCCCCACAGTCACAAAGATGGTGACACCAATGACCAACCTGGTGACAAGCCCAATGAGTAAGGATTCAGGGTGGCCATGGAGGTGGGAGATGTAGACCAGTCATATAGTGTTGGCCCTAAAGTGGGACAGGACAAAGGGAAGGCACTGGGCTCTGTTCCCAGAGCAGAGCCCTGGGTATCTCCAGGGCAGAAACCACAGCCCAGCCCACCTGTGGGGCCAGCAGAGCCCCTCCACTGACTTTAGTTCTCCACCCTCAGCAACCAGCCGGCTGAGCCAGGGAACCCAAGAAAGCTCCTTGGCTGAGAAGGTGGTGGCCTCCCAGCAGTGCTAAAACACAGCTGAGGCTGTGGGTTCTACAGAGCCTCCCCTCCAGCCCTAGAGCCAGAACGTGCTGCCCTCCTCATGGCCCCAGGGGAGGCCCTGTCCAGCTCTACTACCACCACCCCAAGAATACAGGAGGAATAGCCTCCTTTGTCCCTTCAGTTCACACTCAAGAGGTAGAGGGTTTTTTTTTTTTAAACTACTTTTCCTAAGAAATGTAAAAGGAAATACAGAGAACACAGGAAAATAGGGGGTTTTGGAGGACAAGGCTCTGAGCGTTTTGGCCCACGGCATCCTGAAAGCCAGTGAGGCTGGCCTGGCTGCCCTCAGGCTGAGTGAGATCAGATTCAGGACACTCCAGATGCCCCTCTTTTCCCCAAATCTTTCTCCCAGTGAGCTCCCAGGCACTTCCCCACCCCCTGGCTTCAGGCCGTGTAGAGCTTCACTCTGCAGATGTCCTTTTGCACACTTTAGACTTTCTCCTCCCTGACCTGCTTGCCCAGGGAAGCCTAGTGCCTCCACCCGTGCCAAGCTCACCCCTCACCTGCCTGACCCCACCTGTCCTGTCCTCATGCATTGGCCCTGCTCTCACTGCCACCCACAGACAACCAGCTCCTGTGGTCAAGAAGCATTCTCAGTTTCCCTTTGACTAGCCCCTCCAATCTTTTTCCTGCCAGTCTGTTCTACTCAGTCCTTCCTTGAACTGACTGCTGCCATCAGGTGTCAGATAGGAGATCCAAACGGACACAGGAAGACCCACCATGGTCCCCATCCAGCCAGGATCCTGGATCCCAAACTCAGGTAATTCCAAAGCCTCTCAGGATTCACCTTTTCCAGGAATAACTTGGCGATTCCAGCTTTCACCCCAACCAGCTCCCTACCATGCTTGATGGCCAGAGACCGGGTGCTACTGGCCAGTCAGATCTGGGAGACCAGGTCAAAGGTGAGGAAGGTCTGCCCATGACATCTGTACTGCAAGCTCTCTGTGGAACCTCCATGGTATTGATCCTCCCAGTCAATCATCACCTACAGAGTGAGAGCCTAGAGACCCTAAACCCCACCACAAACAGATGAGTGAACTGATAAAAGTCAGGGCCTGGGGACCCACTTACTTAGACCCAGTATAAAGCCCTCTTTCCTCAGAGATGTGGCCCACCTGAAAGAGAGAGGCTTTGCCTATGGGAAGGTCACAGAAAGATCTATGACAAAGAAAGAGGACAGAGTGAACCGAGACTTATTTAAAAATAAAACCTAAGATTCCCAGACATCCAAACCCTCATCCTGCTCCCCTTGAAAGCAGAGCTAAGTAGTCATAGAATATTACAGTTTCCAGTTGCTGTCAAGTCAATTCCAGTTCATGGTGACCCCATGTGTCAGAACAGAACTGTGCTCCATAGGGTTTTCAATGGCTGATTCTTCAAAGTAGATCACTAGGCCTTTCTTCCAAGGTGACTCTGGGTGACCTTGAACCTCTAATGTTTTGGTTAGCAGCCAAGCACGTTAGCCATTCATTAGCCATTTGCACCACCCAGAAACTCCGGGTCATAGGCTATAGAGAATGTAAATAATCTGAATCCAGTAGATAAGCAGGAGGATACAGAGGGAAGGAGGAGCCCTGGGCATGGAGTTAGGGGCTTGCGTTCAAACCTTAGCCTTGAAACTCAGTAGCAATAGGATCTGGAGCAAGTACAAGCACCCTAAGGTGTCTCAATAGTACCCTAAATACCTCCACCTAGGGAGGTGTTGCTCTTCCCCTTCCCAACAGATAGGGGTAGGAATCCCAAGTTCACCACATTCCTGTTCACCTCCCATCTCCCCTCCTGGAGAGGTGACAGGCCAGACAGTCCCACCACCCCCAGGTTCTGGACTGACAATGGCAAAAGCAGAGGAGTCAGTGCTGTGACCTTAGACTCTCCCAGACTCTGTGGATTCTAGACCTGCATTCACTCTCATCTGCTTGTCCTTCAAAACCACCTCTGTCACCTTCCCCAGATCTGACTCTTGGCCTTCAGGCTCTGCTGTGTTCTGGCCCTGCCCTTGTTCTCTTCCTTGGAGACCAGCCAGGGCATCAGCTGGTACATTCTTTTCTCTGGTCAGAGCAAGCAAAGGTGTGGCCACCCACATACCAGACAAAGGCTTACAGGCCTGGTTGTGGAGCCACCACTGGGTACAGCCAGCTCAGTGAGCCAGTCCCTGAGGGAATATTTGTCCCAAAAAGGAAGTAACAGGGAGTCGAAATGGCCTCAGGCAAAGCCAAGCCCTCCAGGAATTAATCTTTGCCTCCTCACGCTGCCCTTGATCCACCCTTTACCCTAGAGACCTGCCAGCTACACAGGGTCAGATCCTATCACTCACCCTCCCTAAAACTCCCACCCTGGAAGGAAAGACCAGGCTAGGGACTCAGGAACCAGCACATACAAGTATAGAATTTACCTCCTGTCCCAAACACCCAGGGGAGAGTCCGGTCAGTTGTTCCTAAACATGAACCACAGGTGGGTAGTGATTTAGGAAATAATATTGGAGTCATTATTCCCTGTGCTTTAGCATAGAGAATGTGACCCAGCTGGAGCTGGGCTCACAAGGACACATCAGCTGGGCCCCGAGGTATAAAGACAATAGCTAAGATAATCTTGGAAAATATCTTTTAGGGAAACTTTCACATAACGCTGGTCAAACACAACACAAAAGATCTGCCACTCTTATCTTTTTCTATTAGCATTGTGAATAGAAATTTGTTGGACCAATGAAGACCCTCCTGACTCTCCTTAGTGAAACCTGTACCAATAATTTTAAGAAAGACAATTCAAAATGTAGGATCACAGTTTCTAGCAAATCTGAAAAGGCTAAGCTCTCAATGGTTTTACCCATTTGTAGTGTTAATATATACTGATTACTCTGTAATTGTTCTTTGGACTCAGGCAGACATGGCTGTGGCAGCATGCTTGTCAGTTTTCCCATTCTAGCCTATTCTGTAATATTCTTTGGACTTGGGCAGACATGGCTCTGGCAGCATGGTTGTTCGCTTCCCACTTCTGCCCCTTTGAATATATGCCGAATAAAACCTCCTTTTTGCTTTACTAAAATTTATGACATTTTTCCCCTACAGCAGTTAATGGCGTAGTCGTCAAGGATTCTGAAGCTATGAATCCAGTCGACCTCGAGGAGACCTGGACTGTGGAGCAGAGGCTACCAAAGGAGAGGTCCTATCTTCTGGACCCACGAGTTCCCACTCCATGTCCCTTCGACACTGACGGGGTGAGTGCTCTCAGAAAACTAGCCTTTGCTTACTCTTTTTTGTTCTCTCTCATGTTTTCTTAAATTTTGTTTGGCATATTTGTTTGAAAAGCTGGTTGTTTGATTAAGGAGACTCTTTCTTAGATTTTTGCTTGATCATTTGGCTAAGAGTGACATTCAGTAAGTCCTTAAGTGAACAGTAGTTTAGGTCTGGATTCGGGCGTTTGAAACATTAAAGAGGTAATTCTATTTTCAAAGAGCTTTGAATCACTATAAGCCGCAAAATTTGGACCTTTTTGTGGCTCAGAGAAAACCTGGAAAATAATACTCTGCTTTGCCAAATTTGCAGGGAGAGGTGGCAGCTCTTGCCTGTTCTGTTGAATTCTCAGGGGGAGGTGGCAGCTCCAGACTTGTGTTTTGATATTTAAGGGAGAAGTGGTAGTTCTCGACCTGTTTTTTTCCATTAAATGGAGTCGATCTTACCAAAAATCGCTATATACACTTTAAGAAACTAGGATCCCCATATCCTTATTTTGCTTGGTATTGTTTGGTGAGTTTATGTGGTCTTTCTGTCTCCTTCTGTTCTAAGAGCTTGCTTCCGGTCTAGAGCATTGTGTCTAAGTTTGTCTTGTATTAGATTGGTGGCTATGGCTAAGAATTGTTTTTTGTAAGGCTAGTCATAGAACCTCAGTTCTTTCTTCCTCCAGAAAAAACTGTGTCTCGTGTCTGTCTTATGACTTAGATTTTTAACAGCTACTTGGAGAAACTTTGATATAAATTGGTCTATTTGAAAAGTACACTAAGATCTTTATATTTTATACTATGTCAGTCTTAAAAGAGAAAATTTTCTAAGTAATTTAAGGTAGATATTATATGAAATGAGTTTTATTTAAGAAAAAAGGATAGACAGATACATATACATATTTAAGTCTGCTAATGAGTGCGTTCATTTTTGTCATTTAAAGGGATGTACTATGAGGTATGCAGCAAAGGCAACGTTTAAGAAGTTTATTGAAAAAGAAATTTATTTGATATGTTCAAGTTTTATCTGTCTGACTAAAGTTTAATGGTTTGATTTATTAGATTTTTAGGAGTTTTAATGTTAAGTATCACAGAAAACCAAGAATTGGGTTTCTCGCTATTAAAATAACAGAATTTTCTTTAATTTCTGAGTTAAAGGGTTAATTTATTCTTTGTGTGATCTCCCTGGAAGACAAAGGTTTGGCCTCTCATTAGAATAAGATTCCTCAGTCTGAATACTAAGCTGCATGGCTTTTAGAAAAGAAAGCTAAGATTTTTACTTTAAGATCTTTGGTTAAATAACTTACTTCTTTATTGTTAACTTGGTCGCAAGTTTATCTTTCTGAATCTAGCATCATCAAAACCAATGGTTTGATTGGGGAATTCACATCATTTGCCTGTGATTTTTTTTTTTTTTAATTACTATTCAGGTATTTAGAGATTTGATAATCTTGGTATATTCTTGGTAGATCTGACTATATAGTATTTTATCTCAAAATTATTATGTATTATATCTGAAGCTCTTTGAATACGGTTAATAGTTACATTTAGAAATTTTTTTATCTAAAGTTTTTTTTTAACTGATTTTATTTGGCCTTTACATTGGGTTTATAATTAATTTCAATCAGGTCTTTTACTATTAAGAATATTATTTTTATAAATTAATCATGGCCATATTAAGTTTTGTCATCTGCAGATAAGTTTTTACTTTGCTGATTTGCTGAAAACGTTTGACCAAAATATCTCAACAAAAAGATGGACTATATTGGACTTGTGAAAAAGACTGATTAGACTCAATCAAGATTTCCAGAACTCTTATGCAGAAGCTGATGAGTTCTCAGACTGCAGCTGATCCAGAACCACATGGAACAGAAATTAACTAGGTAAAACTGAGTAAACGAAAGGAAATTATGGTTTTTTAATATTGCTGATGTTTTAAGGTCCTAATTTCTGGATCTAAGAAACTACTTTCCTTTCTCCTAAATTATCTAACTAATTGGTTTAGATATTGTAACTCTTGAATTAGAAGTTCCTGTTGGTAAACTTAACAAAAAGTTGTAAATATCATAACCAAAGAAGTATCTGAAATCTGAGCTATGATTTTACGAAATAGAATGGCAATAGATTTCCTATTAGTTCTCCCAAGAAACAGTTTTGTGCCTTAATAGGTGAATGTTGCTGTATTTACATTAATACTCAATCTGAGATTTTGCAGAATATAGTTGCTGTTAAGGCACATGAAAAGCCATTACTGATGCTGCTTATGTATAAACAAACACCTCATGAGATTTGTTTCCTTGGTTCAAAGACCTTAGGGTCATGGCTTCATTGGTTATTTCAGACAATTGGCCTAATGTTATTGTTAGTGCTTCTGTTTTATTTCCTAGTTTGCTGTATAGTGCCTGGGATCTTAAAAACCAGATGATGCCCAATTACCATTTGTTGACCATTTTTGTTAAAAGATTCCATAACAAGATCATGATCCAAAGGAAAGAATGCTGAGAGAGTTGTGTGTAATTCTCCTGGAATCCAGATTTCTGGTTTTCATGGAGGTTGCGGTAACTCACATGGGACATCGCCTTTGGGTGTCCTTTTGAACCTCGAGCTTTGAGGGGAAAAAAAAAGGTTCCTGAAGCCACTTGGAGTCAAACAATGGTCCAGATAAACCAGTAAGACCATTTTGCTCTGGGTATTGTGTTTTGTTTTTTTTTTTTTTTGAAGAATTCAGTCTGTTTTAGGAAACTAACTTCAAAGATCAGACTGAGAGTTATGTTTAAGGTAAATTAGTAATTAGTTTAATCAGTCTTTAAGACAATGTCTAATGTTTGTAATCAAACTGTCACCCTCTTAGGATACAGAAGATTATGTATCTTAAAGAAACCAGGTTCTCAGTGGAGGTCAACATCATGGCTCAGACTCCTTTTTGTCTTAGGTTCCATTTCTGCTTCTGAGTAAGTGACCCATGACTATTAGTAGGTAAACCAAGGAGGGGCAGCTTGCGCTTGGGAAGAACAGTTAGTATGTTTTAAAGAGACTAATTGAAGACATCCTATAGGAGAGGTCCTTCCTGTATTATCTTGCTAAATCATTAGTTCTCTAATGAAAACTTGTTTGTCACATGTAAATTTTTATATATTTTCTGTTTTCTCTAGACAAAATTTGTGTGCTTTTTATGGATATATATTTCTGTGTGATAGACTCAACTATGCTAATTTAGATGATTCCTTTCCAACTGATAGTGGGCAATCTCTTGTTTAGATTTCTGGGCAATGCGCATTAGAAACTTTAGGATTATCTTTAGATATTCATAGTAATAATCCTAGTAAATATTGGGAAGGTTAATGTTAATTTGTTACACATTGTAAAACGAAAATCAGAAGAAAACCCATTGGTCCAACACTCAGGATGTGGTTGGCCGCTTTATTTCTATTTACGGTTAATTCCTACTTATGGCAGAGTTGAATTGGAGAAATCTTTAAGAAAATTTGTCAGCCACTATGGGATAAATAACAGATGAGGTGGAAGCACAACAGTGATCTGTAACCTCAGAAGCCAAGGTGACATAAGATAACAAAATAGCGTTAGATTTTTTAATTAGTATAGTCTGTGCTGTAGCAAATACCTCTTGTTAATTTGGATAAATAACACAGGAGAAGTAGGTTACACACTGAAACACTCTTACAAACACAAGGTTTGTTTGGTTGGTTACCATCAGGAATAAATACATGGGCTAGATCAATATCGCAAGGAATAGTAATATTCTTAGTCTACATCGTGATAGTATTAGGCATAATAAAATTTATCCTCTATTGTCTTACACATCTAAAAGGCAAAAGAAAGCCTCAGGCTGAAATATTGATGTACATTGAGTCTGCTCACTCCAGCAAAGTGACTGATAAGAACATTGCTCTTACTTAAGATCCTGGTGAAGAACCAGATGGTATCCAGTGGAAAACCAGCACGTGAGCTTAAAGAGCCTGCAATGGCCCCATCTAGGAGCTTGACTAAGTCCAGGTATTGATCATCGATGTGTTATCTCCAATATCCGATCAAAACGAGGGAATGATTTAGGAAATAATATTGGAGTCATTATTCCCTGTCCTTGAGCATAGAGAATGTGACCCAGCTGGAGCTGGGCTCACAAGGACTCACAAGGACACATCAACTGGGCCCCGAGGTATAAAGACAATAGCTAAGATAATCTTGGAAAATATCTTTTAGGGAAACTTTCGCATAAAGCTGATCAGACACAACACAAAGGACTTTCCACTCTCATCTTTTTCTATAAGCATTTAGTGAATAAAAATTTGTTGGACCAATGAAGACTCTCCTGACTGTCGTTACTGAAACCTGTACCAATGATTGTTAAGAAAGACAATTGAAAATGTAAGATCACAGTTTCTAGCCAATCTGAAAAGGCTAAGCTCTCAATGGTTTTGCCCATTTGTAACGTTAATATATACTGATGACTCTGTAATTGTTCTTTGGACTTGGACAGGCATGGCTCTAGCAGCATGCTTATCCATTTTCCCACTTTTGTCTGTTCGGTGATATTTGCTTGGATTCGGGCAGACATGGCTCTGGCAGCATGGTTGTCCGCTTCCCACTTCTGCCTTTTTGAATATATGCTGAATAAAACTTCCTTTTTGCTTTACTAAAATTTATGATGTTTTTCACCTACAACAGTAGTCAGCTGCAGATCCCACCCCCTCAGGCTGCCTCCATCCCAAGCTGCAGCCTGACACATCCCTATGCCCACCCAGTGTATCTCATGATCCTCTGACTTCCCCCTGAGACTGCCTCTTCATCCACCTCCACCAGCAGCCCCCAGACAGGTCCTGAAGCCCCAGCCAGATGCCCACTGCCCACCCCAGGCTCACAACCCATCTCTATTACCTTGCCCTCCCAGCCCCCTCCTACTCCCTCGCCCACCCAGGCCTTTTGATCCCCAGCTTCCTGCTCCTGCAGTCACTTCCCCTCCCCTTCAGAACCTTCAGCTGCCTCAGGGCTTCCTCCTAATACTGAGAAAACACTATGATTCCACTGAAAACGTATACAACATCCTCTGTCCTCAGCAAAGTTTCCATCAAAGTTTGGCAAGCAAAACAGAAAAACAGAATATACAGATTCAAGAGTCCTTGGGTGGTACAAGCAGTTAACTTGCTCAGCTGCTAACCAAAAGGTTGGAAGTTTGAGTCCACCCCAGCGGTGCCTTATAAGAAAGATCTGGCTATCTACTCCCAAAAAATCAGCCATTGAAAACTCTATGGAACACAATTCTACTCTGACACACGGGTCACCATGAGTTGGAATTGGCAACTGTTCTGGTGTACAGACTCACAAACCCTTTTAATTGGAGCCCTGGTCGCGCAGTGGCTGAGTTCCACTGCTAACCAAAAGGTCAGCAGTTCAAATCCACCAGCCCAATTTCCTTGGAAACCCTATGGAGCAGTTCTGCTCTGTCCTATAGGGTCTCTATGAGTCAGAATCGACTCCACAGCAATAGTTTTTTAATCCCCAGGGACTTAGGTCTTCATGACATTTAATGAAGGGTGATTTAGGAGATAATATTGGCTCTATTATTCTTTGTCCTAAAATGTGACCCAGCTGGAGTTGGACTCACAAGGACACATCAACTGGGACCTAGGTATAAAGATAATAGCTAGGACAATCTTGGAAAACATCTTTTAGGTAACCTTCCACATAAACATATCAAAACACACACAAAAACCCACATACTCTCCACTCTTTTTCTATTAGCATTTAGTGAATAGTAAGATTTGTTGGACCAATGAAGACCCTCCTGACTGTTGTTACTGAAACTTGTACCAATGAGTCTTAAGAAAGACAATTTAAAATGTAGAATCACGTTAAATTTAGCAGTTTCTGGCCAATCTGTGAAAAGGTGAAGCTTTCAATGGTTTTGCCGATTTGTAATATTAGTATATACTGATAACTCTGTAACGTTCCTCGGACTGGGGCAGACATCGCAGTGACAGCAAGCTTGGCCTTTTTCCCATTTTTGTCTATCCTGTAATATTCCTTGGACTCAGGCAGACATGGCTGTAGCAGCGTGCTTGTCTACTTCCTACTTTTGCCTCTTTAAATATATGCCAAATAAAACATTTCTTTTTGCTTTACTAAACTTTGTGATGTTTTTATGCTAGAACACAGGCAAGTCATGTTATGCTTATTTTATGTATCCATTCTTATACTTACGGATTTTTGGCTTCAAAAAACAAATTTATATTATAATAGATTCCTTCCTCGTACTTCCTCATATTAGACCCCAACACATGATCCTTTGTCTCTTCACAAAAAGAAAACAAACTCATTTGTGAATCTTTAAATTTGGCCTCATTATGTGACTAATAGTCTCTAAATTTAAAATGTTTGTCTGAATCCACAATCATAGATGGCCAACAAAAGTTTAAAAGTCTATTTTCAGGGTTAATTGTCAGTCTTTCTGGAAAAGGTTTAGCCTGTAATGCTGCTCCCCTGGGTGTCCTAAGATAGAAACTGACACAGGCCATGCCCCCAAGTATCTCCTTGTCCGTCTCCCAACCTCTTCACCCAGCACCCACTCACTGACCACATCAGCCCCCACCCTCTCCTGACTTAGGTGTCTGAGTGCCAGGGCCAGGGTGTGTGAAGTTTATGAAGGTGAGGGGGGCACATCTTACTGACTGAGGGGGGACGCACTCTGGATATGAAAGGAGCTGCTCTTAGCCCCACATGGGTCCCAGCCCACCCGCTCCTGCTAGGGCTCCCACTCTGGGCTTTCTAGAAGGAAATACTGTGGGCTTACCCAGGCAATTCATGAGAGAAGATCAGCAGTGATTTAGGAAATATTAGAGTCATTATTCCCTGTCCTTGAGTATAGAGAATGTGGACCCAGCTGGAGCTGGAATCACAAGGACTCACAAGGACACATCATCTGGGTCCTGAGATATAAAGACAATAGCTAGGATAATCTTGGAAAATATCTTTTAGGGAAACTTTCACATAAACAAATCATAAAACAACACAAAAATCAAAAGAGTTTCCTTTCTTATCTTTTTCTATTAGCATTTAGTGAATAGAAAATTTGTTGATCCAGTGAGGACCCTCCAGAGTGTCCTTACTGAAACCTGACTGTTAAGAAAGACAATTCAAAATGTAGGATCACAGTTTCTAGCCAATCCGTGAAAAGGTGAAGCTTTCAATGGTTTTGCCCATTTGTAAAGTTAATATGTACTGATGACTCTAATGTTCTACGCACTCGGGCAGACTTGGCTCCAGCAGCATGCTTATCTATTCTCCCATTCTTACCTATTCTGTAATATTCTTTGGACTCAGGCAGACATGGCTCTAGCAGCATGCTTGTCCATTTTCCCACTTTGTCTGTTCTGTAATATTTCTTGGATTTGGGCAGACATGGCTCTGGCAGCATGCTTATTCATTTCCTGCTTTTGCTTTTTTGAATATATGCTGAATAAAACTTTCTTTTTGCTTTACTAAACTTTGTGATGTGTTTACCCTACAACAGCACCATCAGGGTCAGCTTCAGAGCCATGATCCTGAGCCCCAGGGGCTCCTGACCAACACCCTCCATAAACCTGGAGCAGACACTAGAGCCCTGTAAGTCTGATTCACCAAACCCCAACCAGTTGTCATGTAGTTGATTCTGACTCATGGCAAATTTATGTGTGTCAGAGCAGAACTGTGCTCCGTAGGGTTTTCTATAGCTGATTTTTTTCAGAAGTAGATCACCAGGACTTTCTACCAAGGCACCTGTGGGTGGGCTCAAACCTCCAACCTTTTGGTTAGCAGCCAAGTATATTAACCATTTGCACCACCCAGAGACTCCTGCCAAACCCCAGTACCCTGGAAGGAGGTCATTTAGGAAATATTAAAGGCAATGTAATGTCCTACTAACAAAAAAAGAAAAATCCCAATAATATTTATAAAATTTACCATTTGTTGATTGCTTATTATGGGCCAGACTCTATATATAACCATTATCTCATGTAATTCTCACAGAATTCCTCTACATTAAATTATCTTTTAGAAGGAGTTGAATGAGGCTCAGAGAAGTTAGCTAGTCTGACCAACATCATAAACTATTTAGTGGTGGAGACCCAAAACCAAACCAAACCCATTGCCATCGAGTCGATTCTGACTCATAGTGACCCTATAGGACAGCATAGAGCTGCTCCATAGGGTTTCCAAGGAGTACTCGGTGGATTTGAACTGCCGACCTTTATGGTTAGCAGCTGTATCTCTTAACCACTACACCACCAGGGTTTCCAGTTGTGGGGAAGGCAGAGTTAAATCCAAGCGTGTCTAACTCCAAAGCCATGTTTTTCCACTATAGAGCACTCCTCCTTCACCAATATATATTTCCCCATCATGCCCTTTGTTGTTAAAATGTTTTGTCCCAGAGTAAGAAATACTAATGAAAATGATCCAAGTCATTCAGTGAAGGCTCAAGAATAGAGACAGCATGGCCTTGATCCATCTCCATGCCCCTGCTCTGCCTTCAGATTCTTCAAGCACAAGTGACCAATGGGCAGGACACTAGGCACTGGTCTTAGGTCTGTGTCACCTTGGACGGGTCACTTCTCCTCTCTGGACCTCAGTGAAAGAAGGAATTAGAAATTAGACCAAGGGAGCAGTTTTCAAGCTGTGTTCCCCAGAATGCTAGATCCCATAGGAACCTCTTGGAGGCACAATGGGTGGGGTAGGGTCCCAGCAGGAGCCAGACTCAACCAGACATTCATCCTATATCTCTTTTCTATTTTGGGACCCAAGATATAATTTTGATGGACACAACTCCTCTACATTTGATATGATGAAAAAAAAAAGTTTGAAAACCACAGGCAAGACCATCACTAAGATTCCTTTCAACTCCAAAGTTCTTCAACTCCACAGGTGATTCTGATGCCACCACCTCTCTTACCACCCTGAGAGCACTTTCACCTTGACCTCCTTTCATGAGGTCACCAGGTTCTGCACAGGCTGGGGCTTTCTGTGGGAAAGAGTCAGTGAACTTAAAGATAGAACAATAGAAATTACCTAATCTGAACAACAGACAGAAAATAGACTATGGGAAAAAAATTAACAGAGGCTTATAGATGTACGGGACTATAACAGAAGATCTAATATTCATGTCACTGAAGTCCCAGAAGGAGAGAAGAGGGTGGGGCTGGAAAATGGAGTCAAAGAAATAGTGGCTGAAAAGTTTCCAAAATTGGAAAAAGACACAAGCCTACAGATTCAGAAAGCTGAATGAATCTCAAACAGGATAATCCAAAAGAAATTCACACGAAGACCCATCATAATCAAACTTTTGAAAACTAAAGACAAGGAAAAAATCTTGAAATCAGGAAGAAACAACTCCTTAACTACTGTCTTAGTTACCTAGTGCTGCTATAACAGAAATACCACAAATGGGTGGCTTTAACAAACAGAAATTTATTTTCTCACAGTTTCGGAGACTAGAAGTCCTAATTCAGGACTTCTAACAGTTTTATAGTTTTAGCTCTTACACTTATATTTATGATTGATTTTGAGTTAATTTTTGTGTATGGTGTGAGGTAAGGGTCCAAATTCATTCTTTTGCATGTGGAAAAGCAATTGTCCCAGTACCATTTGTTGAAAAGATTGTTCTTTCCTTCTTGAATTGTCTTGGCACCTTTGCTGAAAATCAATTGACCATAAATGTAAGGGTTTATTAGTGGACTGTCAATTCCACTGCATTAATCTATATACCTATACTTATGTCAATACCACACTGTCTTGATTACTATAGCTTTGTAGTAAGTTTTGGAATTAGGAAGTATAAATTCTTCCCTCTGTTCTTTTTCAAAATTTTTTGGCTGTTCTGGGTCTTTAGCATTTCCATATTAAGATCGGTTTTCCAATTTCTGCAATAAAATAAAATAAGCCATCTGGGATTTTGATAAAGATTACATTAGATTGACAGATTGGAAGTATTGTCATCTTAACATATTAAGTCTTCTGTGCAAGAGTGGAAACCCTGGTAGCATAGTGATTAAGAGCTATGGCTGCTAACCAAAAGGTCAGCGGTTCAAATCTACCAGGTGCTCCTTGGAAACCATATGGGGCAGTTCTACTCTGTCCTATAGTGTTGCTATGAGTCAAAATCGACCCGAAGGCAACAGGTTTTGGTTTGGTCCAAGAACATCAGATGTTTCTCTACTTATTTAGTATATTTGAATAAATATCTCTCAGTTTGTCATTTGCTCTTTTATCAATTTCCAGAGGCTTTAAATGGCTGAAAGTTTTTGACAATTTTGTTCAGTTTTAATAATGTTTTTCTGAAGAGAGGATTTGCCAAGCTCCTCACACACAGCCATTCTGGAAGTTCCACTCCACACACAAACACACACACACACACACACATTCTCTCTCTCTCTCTCTTTCTAACTCACTCCAATTAGGCTTTCTTCCTCACCATTCTACTGAAACTGCTCCTGAAAAAGGTCACCAGTGATCTCAATATTGCCATATCTTAAAGTAAAATCATATTCCTCATTGTTCTCAACTCTTAGCAACATTGTACCACTCTCCCCTTGACCCACTTTCCTCACCTGTATCCTAGGACACCACACTACCTTGGTTTTCCCATCTCCATTACTGTTTCTCCTTCACAAGCCTCGTTTGTGAATCCCCCTCCTCTTCCAAGAAACTAAATGCTGGTTTCCAGTCCTCTTCCATATCTGCATGTTTACCCAGGTTCAATGCTTAAATACCATCTGTGTCCAGGAAACTCACAAATTTATGCATCTGGCCTCATGTTTCCCATGAGCAATAGATTCTCAAATCCCACTGCCTGCTCATCATCTGCATTTGAGTATCTAATAGCATCTCACACTTAACATACCCAAAATAGAATTCTTGATCCACAAACCTACTCCTCCCCCAGGATTCCCCATCTAATTCGACAACTCCACCCTACCAGTTGCTCAGGCCAAAATTCTCAATTTCCCTGACTCCTGTCTTCCTCTCAAATCCCTTATAACGGATATTGTGATGCAATATGCAGGTTTTCCCCTTCAGGATGAAGGACTTATTCTCCTAGTTGCTGGCAGTGCTGCTGGAAGATGGTCTTCAGGTGTCAGCCTTCTTTGGGTACTGAAGAAAGCTGTCTCCCCATGATCACACCTCCTTCCAGGGGCAAACCACATCCTCCAGATTTCATGGCTTGTCAATGTGAAGGTGTGTCTTAGCTATCTAGTGCTGCTATAATAGAAATACCACAAGTGGATGGCTTTAACAGACATTTATTCTCTCACAGTCTAAGAGGCTAGAGGTCCAAATTCAGAGTGCCAGCTCTAGGGGAAGTCTTTCTCTCTGTGTCAGTTCTAGAAGATCCTTGTCATCAATCTTCCCTTGGTCTAGGAGCTTTGCTGTGCAGGAACCTCAGGTCTAAAGGACACACTGTCCTCCCTGCACCGCTTTCTTGGTGTTATGAAGTCCTCAACTCTCTGTTAGCTTCCCTTTTGTTTTATCTCTTGTAAGATAAGAGGTGATACAGGGCACACCCCAGAGAAACTCCCCTTACATTGGATCAGGGATGTGGCCTGAGTAAGGGTGCTATATCCCACCCTAATCCTCTTTAACATAATCTGATCTTGCCTCATTAACCACAGGCAGACATTAGGATTTACAAAACACAGGGGAAGTTACATCAATCACAAAATGGAGGACAACCGCACACTACTGGAAATCATGGCCTAACCAAGTTGACACGTATTTTAGGGGGACAGGGCGTAAAGTCCCAAACTTCTCACCCAAATTCAGGGCATGCCTGAAGGGCCATTCCAGCTACAGAATTCCCCATGGAGTTAGCTGAAGCCTTTGTTGGGACTCTATCAGGGTTGAACTCCTCCGTTTGACCAATCTTGTATCCCTCCTCTCCCTTCCCCAATGTCAATCCCAAGAGCATTCCATAAAAATTCCCAAGGGCATTCCAAGAGCATGTCCTGCCCGCTAATCTCCATTGCAAAGTTTGCTTCCCAAAGTCCCAACCTGAGCACCTCTTTTTCAGTGGAGCAGCAAACTATGGCAACTCTATCTGCCTCTCACCACTCCCCCGTCTCTCATTAGAAATATTACAATAGTATCCTACCTGGCTGCTTTGCTTCTGTTATAGTGGAAAAAACACCACAAAGTTTAGTAAAGCAAAAAGAAAGCTTTATTCAGCATATATTCAAAAAGGCAAAAGTGGGAAACAGACCACCATGCTGCTACAGCCATATCCACCTGAGTCCAAGGAAATATCACAGAACAGACAAAAGGTGGGAAAACGCACAAGCATGCTGCTAGAGCCATGTCTGTCCAAGTCCAAAGAATATTACAGAACAGGCAATAATGGGAAAACAGACAAGCATGCTGCCACAGCCATGTCTGCCTGAGTCCAAAGACCATTACAGAGTCATCAGTGTGTATTAACATTACAAATGGGCAAAACCATTGAAAGCTTCACATTTTCACAGATTGGTTAGACACTGTGATCCTACATTTTGCATAGTCTTTCTTAAACAATCATTGGTACAGGAGGGTCTTCAAAAGTCTAATAAATTTCTATTCACTAAATGCTAATAGAAAAAGATAAGAGTGAAAGGTCTTTTGTGTTCTGTTTGATTGGCTTGTTTCCCTAAAAGATATTTTTATTCCCTAAAAGATAATTTCCAAGATTGTCTCACCTGTTGTCTTTATCTCAGGGCCCAGTTGATGTGTCCTCGTGGGAGCCCAGCTCCAGCTGGGTCACATTCTCTATGCTCAAGGAGAGGGAATAAATGATTCCAATATTATTTTCTAAATCACTTCTAAACTTACCTCAACCCCGAGCCCAGGCCATTCTCTACACCAGAGTGATCAATATGCTCTTTTTCACCACTCTCCACCTAGCTCGCTGTATTCCAGAGACTCTGACCTTCCTGCTGTTCTTCAAACTTCTCAACTCTGTTCCCATCTCAGGGACTCTGCACTTGCTATTCTCTTTACCTGAAACGTTCTTCCTTCAGATATTCACATGATTTGCTTCCTTCATTCAAATTTCATCTCTTCTGAGAAATATTTCCTAAACACCCAATCCAAAATAGCTCCCAAGTCATTCTCTCTCCCCTTACCTTGCCTTATATTACTTCCTACTCTTTATTACTACCTGATATTATATTTTATATTTACTTGACATCTGTCTGTTTTTCCACTAACGTATATTCAGGGCCTAAAACAGTGCCCAGAATAAAGTATGTGTTCAATAAATAATTATTGAATGAATGAGTAAATGACATGCATCAATGCTTACTGAAAGCTGTACTGAACGTTAGTAAGGCATAAGAGAATGGTGCAATCCCAAATAAAAACTTGTTTCCCAGTAATTCCCACGTTATTTTTTTAAATGACAGAAAATAATCCCCATAAAGATAATGCCTCATGCTGGGAAAAACATAGACTTGGGTGTAAACAGCCTATATCTGAACCCCACTCGGTAACTGTGACCTTGGGCGAGTTACTCAACTTCTCTGAGTTCTACATCTCACCTGTGAGTGGAGGAATTAGCATCCACCTCCTGGGAGTATTTTAAATGAGGTAGTATATGGTCAACTGAGGTCCCGCTTCACACACTGGTGCATGGTCAAGCACAAAAACAAGTAAACAAAACACAAAAATCCCTGCCTTTGTGGAACTGACAGTCAGTAAATAAGAGAAATAAATGAAATATATAATATGTTAGTTACACCAAACCAGTTGCCATTGAGTTGCCTCCAACTTATGGTAACCCCATGAGTACAACTATGCTCCATAAGGTTTTCAGTGGCTGGTTTTTTGGAAGTAAATCGCCAGGGCTTTCTTCTGAGGTGTCTCTGGGTGGACTCAGGCCTCAGCCTTTCAGCTAGCAGCCAATGGTGATAAATTGTAAGGAGAAAAATCAAGAGGGTAGGGAGTGTTGGAGAAAGCTTCCAACTTTGAAACAGGGTGGACAAGGAAAGCCTCAAGGAGAAGGTGGCCTTTGAGGCGAAGGAGTGAGCCTTGCAGATAGCTAGGGAGGAAGCTATCAGGGCAGTGGGAAGAGCAAGTGCAAAGGCCCTAAGATATGAATGTGCCTATTTAAAGAACAGTGATGAAGCCAATGTGGCTAGAGTACTGAGATGGAGGGGAGGAGTAATAGGAAATGAGGTTAGAGAGTTAAATGGGCTGGGGCAGGGAGGGGCTTCGTATAGGGCCTTATAGGCCATTGTAAGAAGTTTAGCTTTACTTTGAGTGAACTGAGAAGTGATTGGAGAGTTTTGAGCCGAGGAGTGACATGATCTAACTCTTTAACAAACTTGCTCTGGCTGCTATGTAGAGAAATGGCTGAGGGAGCAAGGACAGAAGCAGAGAGACAAGTTAGGAGAGGCAACAGATGATGGGGGCTTGAGCTAGCATATTAGCAGTGGGAATGAGAAGTAGTCAGATTCTGGATATATTTGGAAGGTAGAGTCAATAGGAGTTAAGAGAGATTGGATGTGGGTATGAGAGAAAGAGAGGAGTCAGCAATGTCTCCGAAGATTTGGGCCTAAACAACTGAAAGAACAGAACCGTGAAGCCCGATTCCAGTGAGAGAGAGGAGAAGGTTTGGAAGGGAAGATCAGATCAGTTCTGGACATGTTAAGTTTGAGATACTCATTAGCCATTGGAAGTACAAATCTGGAGTTCAGGGAAGTAATCTGGTCTAGAAAGATAAATTTGGGAATCATCAGCACAAAGACAGTCTTCACAGATGGTATTTAAAGCTGGCGGGGTGCCATGAGACTGGGTGAGATCACCTAGGGACAGATAAAAAGAGAAGCAGTCCAGGAAATGAGCCATGGACACTACAGTGGTAAGAAGTTGGGGAGATAAGGAGTAAATGGCATGGGAGACTGAGAGGGAATGGCCAGGGAGGTAGGAGGAAATCAAGGGTACAGTGTCCGGGATGCCAAGTAAAGAAAGTGTTTCAAGAAAGACAAAATGATCACATACGTCAAATGCTACTGATGGTTCAAGTAATATGAGTACTGAAATTTGACCATGGACTTGGCAATGTGGGAATCCTTAGACCACTAGAAGTGCAATTTTGCTAGAAAGATGAGAGGGTAAAAGCCTGACTGGAATAGGTTTAAAGAAAATGGGAGAAAAGGAAGTGAGATGAGGAACATAGACAACATCCCACTGGGGGATATGGTTAAGCTGGGGAACTGGGAGCCAGGGGCCCTGATTACATGACAGGCAAAAGGAGGAGTGGGGCAGATGAAGAAAGGAGTCCTCTTAGCAGGCCAAGATGGAATGAAGCATGGGTGAGCAGGGCCAGCCTAGCACAAGTTGTATCCCAGCCACTGTGTCCACCTTGTGCCCAGTTTGGTGGCTCCACCTTGGCCCAGGAAGTGCCTCTATAAAATATGAGACTATTCCCTCCCAGGCACCAAAACTTTCCATCATAAATGAATTCTGATACATGCTATGACATGGGTGAACCTTGAAAGCATGCTGAGTGAGGTGTTAGTCACAAAAGGACAAATATTGCATGATCCTACTTAAATGAAATATCTAGAAGAGGCAAATACATAGAGACCAAAGTTTGTTAGTGGTTACCAGGGGTGGGTGGGAGTGAGAAAGGGGAAGTTATTGCTTAAGGGCCACCAAATTTCTGTTAAGGGTGAGAAAAAAATTGGAAACAGATAGTGGTGATGGTTGCGCATCATGGTGAACATAACTCATGTCACTGAATTGTACACATAAAAATGGTTAAAAAGGCAGCCAACAGACATATGAGGAAATGCTCACTATCACTAGCCATTAGAGAAATGCAAATTAAAAGCACAATGAGATACCATCTCACCCCGGCATTATTGGCACGAATCAAAAACACTGGAAATAACAAATGTTGGAGGGGCTGCGGGAGATCAGAACTCTTATGCACTGCTGGTGGGAATGCAAAATGATACCACCATTTTGGAAAATGATATGGCACTTCCTTAGAAAGCTAGAAATAGAAATACCATACGATCCAGCAATCCCACTCCTAGGAATATATCCTAGAGAAATAAGAGCAGTCACGCGAATAGACATATGCACACCCATATTCATTGCAGCATTGTTCACAATAGCAAAAAGATGGAAACGACCTAGATGCCCATCAACAGATAAATGGATAAACAAACTATGGTACATACACACAGTGGAGTATTATGCAACGATAAAGAACAATGATGAATCTGTGAAGCATCTCATAACATGGATGAAATTGGAGGATATTATGCTGAGTGAAACAAGTCAATCACAAAAGGACAAATATTGTATAAAACCTCTACTGTAAAAACTCATGTAAAAGTTTATACTGTTGTAGGGGAAAAACATCTTAAAGTTTAGTGAAGCAAAAAGTAAGTTTTATTCGGCATATATTCAAAAAGGGCAGAAGTGGTAAAATGGACAACCATGCTGCCAGAGCCATGTCTGTCCAAGTTCAAGGAAATATCACAAAACAGACAAAAGTGGGAAAACGGATAAGCATGCTTTCACAGCCATGTCTGCCCGAGTCCAGAGAAAAATTACAGAGTCATCAGTATATATTAACTTTACAAATGGGCAAAACCATTGAAAGCTTAGCCTTTTCAGATTGGCTAGAAACTGTGATCCTACATTTTGAATTGTCTTTCTTAAAATTATTGGTACAGGTTTCACTAAGGAGAGTCATGAGGGTCTTCATTGGTCCAACAAATTTCTATTCACTAAATGCTAATAGAAAAAGATAAGAGTGGAAAGTCTTTGGTGTTTTGTTTGATTAGCTTTGTGTGAGTTTCCCTAAAAGATATTTTCCAAGATTATCTTAGCTATTGTCTTTATACCTCAGGTCCCAGTTGATGTATCCTTGTGAGTCCTTGTGAGCCCAGCTCCAGCTGGGTCACATTCTCTGTGCTCAAGGACAGGGAATAATGACTCCAAATATTATTTCCTAAATCATCACACAAAAAGAAACAACCTTTGTTGGTTACAAGGGATGGGAGGGGTTGGGGGAGGAAACTAAATAGACAATAGATAAGTGGTAACTTTGATGAAGGTAAGACAGTACACAATACTGGGGAAGCCAGCACAACTTGTACAAGGGAAGGTCATGGAAACTCCATAGACACATCCAAACTCCCTGAGGGACTGAATTGCTGGGTGGAGGGCTGTGGGGACCATGGTCTCAGGGATCATCTAGCTTAACTGGCATAACAAAGTTTATAAATGTTTGACATTCTACGTTGGTGAGTAGCATCTGGGGTCTTAAAAGCCTGTGAACAGCCATCTAAGATACTCCGCACGTCTCACCCCTTCGGGAGCAAGGGAGAATGAAGAGAACAGGATACAAGGAAAAGATTAGTCCAAGGACTGATCATCCACAGCTACCAAGGCCTCCACCAGACTGAGTTCAATACAGCTAGATGGTGCCCCGCTACCACCACTGACTGCTCTGACTGGGATCACAACAGAGGGTCCTGGACAGAGCTGGAGAAGGACGTGGAACAAAATTCTAACTCACAAAAAAAAACCAGATTTACTGGCCTGACAGACTGGAGAAACCCCGAGAGTATGGCCCCCAGACACACTTAGCTCAGTGGTGAAGTCACTCCCGAGGTTCACCATTCAGCCGGGCATTGGACAGTCCCATAAAACAAAACGGGACTAATGAGGCACAGCAGTCCAGGGACAAGGACTAGAAGGCAAGAGGGGGCAGACAGCTGGTGATAGGGAACCCGAGATTGAGAAGGGATAGTGTTGACATGTCATGGGATTGTTAACCATTGTCATAGGACAATATATGTACCAACAGTTTAATGAGAAACTATTTGTTCTGTAAACCTTCATTTAAGGTACAAAAAAAAAAACAAACAATTATCTATGCGAGATCAAATTGACGACAGCAACTCAAAAGGTTTGATGGGAACCCTAGGGGGCAGTGAGTTGAAGATAATGGTGATGTGATAATTTGGAAAAGATAGTGAGAATAGCAGCTCAACGGGAAGAATGTAATCGATGTCACTGAATTGTACATGTAGAAATTTATATTTCCCAAGAGGGTAACTCATGCTCTACCTGGCCCCCATAGTTAGTGGTCTCCTGCTGGAGATTGCAAGGAAGCAGAGAAGATTGCAGGGCCTGGGGAACAGAGGGGCCTCAAGTCTCCTGAACTATATATTTACAAATAACTTCTCAGGGTGGGTCACACTTGCATATTTCTACATCTGCAATAGGTTATCGTCTTCTTTGTGTTTGGTCACATTATCAGCGGACAGCTGAGAGGTTAATGCTCTTTAAGTCAACAGTCCTCATGATTAATGTGTGAACAGTTGACAAGTTTAGCCTTCTCAGGGAGTCCCCAAGTTACCAAGTATTCATGTTACTACGAATCGCACTTAAGACCATCAGTATATTTGGAACATTGCATCTTCCTGGGAGGAAGTTACTGGAAAATGCATGCAAGGGGATATGGAAAAAATTGCTTCAAGCGTTTTGTCAGGATACGTTCCAAGCATTTGATCAGGATGATACGACGGAAGAGATCAGTGGAAAAATCGTCCATATGGCAAGAACGCTGAATTTAGAACTTAATATCAATGATGTGGAACAGCTCATAGACTGTGAAGAAGGAGGATGCACAGATCAGGACTTAATGGATTTTGAAGAGGAAAGAAATGCTGAAGAAGAAAGAAATAAGGAGGAAGACGAAGCAGGGAAGTTGTCAAAAATTTTTAAGTGAAGGAATTAGCTGGAATGTTTTCTAAATCAGGGGCTTCAATTGCTTGAAAACATGGACCCAAACACTGATTGCTTTGCTAAAGTCTATAGGCAGACTCAAGAACCAGTGAGATGATACCGTAAAATATATGAAGAAAAAAAGAAAAGGACCATATGAACAACTCTCACTAATTTTCTGACTAGAAACACCATCCCCGTTCCCAGGAATACTCCAGATGATCCAGAACTTTCCATAGGTGGCGTCATTCCTGCAATTAACAAAATGCCAACATCGTCCAACTCTTCGTCATAGAAGTAAATTTTTACAATTTGTGTATTTTTTATGTCTGTCTGTATGTATTAAAATATATCTGTCAGTTTATATGTAATACTACAACCCCCAAAGACCAATAAAGATCGGATTTATAACAATACTGATAATAAAAGGCAATAATAATGAAAACTAAAAAAAAAAAAAAATGAGGCATTCAACTGACGTCAGAGCCAACTTATGATGAAGTCTTCAAAACGGAACTCTGCTGTAAGTCAGGGACTACATGTACAATGGAAGAAAAGTTAACCGAGCAAACTGAACTTCTATTTGTTGGGATATTGTGAGGGAAGGGTCACATTAGACTAGAGAGAACTTTCTGTGCCCCTGGCATGCTGCAGCTCACTGTAATGGCCAAATATAAGATGGCACCACCCTCACTGGCATCAACCATTGGGAAGTCATTGGCAAGGAGAAACAAGCTCTTAGGGAGGCATCCATACTGTTTGGTCTATAAGGTCCTGAAAGCCAGGGATGGCGTCTGGGACCCAAGCACAGCTCATAACACCTGAGCAGGTGCATACTGCCTTCCCTGAGGCAGGTTTAAGGCAAGAAGGGGGCTGTGCACCTTCCTGACACTGTCCTTAAACTCAGCTTCTGCTCTACGGCACTCCTGGTTCCTCTTCCACCTAACCGCTCCTTCTCTATCTCCGCTGTCATTTCCTCTTCTTTCTCACAAGCTCCAGTCTAGTGCCCCAACCTCCTTTTCTACAAATGGTGTGAAGTTAGGAACATGGCAGAAATGGAGAGTTCCCTTTCTTTCCACCCAGGCCTTCTGACTTTCTGGAGAATGACTGGTTCCAGAAGAAGCCTGGTGTCTCTTCCTATTTTTGTTTTGCTTCTCACCAATACCAGATCACCCAGTCAGGAAGCCAAACAGAACAAAAGTATGGCTTTTTCACATGGATTGAATTGTGTCCCCCAAAAATATCTGTCAACTGAGCTAGGTCATGATTCTCAGTTGTGTATGCTTGTGTACCATTTTGTAATCTGATGTGATTTCCTTATGTGTTGTAAACTCTATCACTATGATGCAATAAGAGGGATTAGTGGCAGTTATACTGATGAGGTCTACAAGATTGGATAGTGTCCTAAGCCAATTTCTTTTGAGATATAAAAGAGAAAAGCAAGCAGAGACACATGGTACCATCACACCACCAAGAAAGCAGTGCCGGGAGCAAAGCGTGTCCTTTGGACCTGAGGTTCCTGTGCTGAGATGCTCCTAGACCAAGGGAAGACTGATGACAAGGACCTTCTTCCAGAGTCAACAGAGAGAGAGACGTCCCCTGGAGCCGGTGCCCTGAATTTGGACTTCTAGCCTACTGGACTGAGAGAATAAATTTCTCTTTGTTAAAGCCATCCACTTGTGGCGTTTCTGTTATAGCAGCACTAGATGACTAAGACACCAGCTTCCCACACCAATGGCTGCCTCCTCAACTAAGAAAAGTGATGGGAAAATGACAGTGATGCCAATAGGAGAATGGGCCAAGAGCATAGAAAGAAAATTCACAGAAGAAACATGAACAGCCATTAAGCAGATGAAAATAATGCAAACCCTTAGAATGAAAGGGAATTAAAAGTAACAATGAGATACCGTTTCACCTATCAAAGTGGCAAGGGTTCTAATACCCAGGGTTGGTGAAGGTGAGAGCATGCTCAGACACTGCTGATGGAGAGTATAAAGTCCTGCGCTGCTTTCTGAAGAATGACTTGGCAACATTTATGTATCAAAAGCATCAAAAACAAGTCTATCCCTTGACCTTTTGACTCAGTGGTTTCACTCCTTGGAATTTAGGCTAAGGAGATAATTAGCAACCAGAACAATACAGTAAAACCTGCGAAAGCTGGAACCTGTATAAGGCGGAAATCTGTTACAGAAGACAAACTCAAATATTCTCCACTAATAAAGAGTAATGGAAAAGTGGTAAGACTGCACCCTGTCAAAGACAGAAAACTTTTGAAACCCAGAAAAACCAGGCAATCTCGTCAAGTTCCGGCCCTCATAGGTTTCAAGAATATTCATTGCAGCATAGTTTATCATACTTTTTTAAAAATGAGACTCACCTAAATGCCCTACAATAGGAAATTGTTTTAAATGAACCAAGGTTCACCAAATAGTGGAATATTAAGAATGATGTTGGTTTATGCATCTCCTGATGCAATGTACTGAGGACACATCACTTCTGTAGTGTTTCTGCTGTTATGGATTGAATTGTGTCCCCCAAAAATATGTGTTGCAATCCTAAGCCCTGAACCTATAAATGGAATCCTTGGGTGGCTAAAACAGTTAAGCATGAGGCTATTAACCAAAAGGTTGGCCGTTTGAACCCACCCAGAGGCACCCAAGAAGAAAGGCCTGGTGATCTGCTTCTGAAAGGTCACGGCCATGAAAACCCTAGTCGGAACTGACTTGACAGCAACTGTTTTGGTTGCTTTTCGTACCAGTAAATATGACCGTGTTTGGAAATAGGGCTTTTCTTTTGTTAGCTTAATGAGGTCATACCAGAGTAGGGTGGGTCCTAAACCTAATCACTTCTGAGTTACAAAAAGAGCAGAATAGACACAGAGGCACATATAGGGAGAAGAAGAAGACAAACTACAGAGACAGATGCATCTACAAGGCCAGGAACACCAAGGATTGAAGGCAGTAACCAGGAACTTGGAGAGAGACCCACTGAAGGAATCAACACAGCCAAAACCCTGATTTGGACTTTTAACCTCTAGAACTGTGAGAAAATAAATTTTTGTTTAATAAATAAAGCCATCCACATGTGGTATTTCTGTTAAGGCAGCACTAGCAAACCAAGACACCTGCCCCTCCCCACCCCAAAAAAAAACTGCATAAGCTGAAGAAACATCAGACAAACCCAAATTTAGGAACAGTCTTCAAAATAACTGACCTTATTCTTCAAACACGTCAATGAAATAATAGTGAAATATAATGAAAGACAAAGAAAGGCTAAGGAACTCTACCCATGTTAAAGGAGACTCAAAAGACATGGCAGCTAGATATAATGCATGATCCTGGATTGAATTCTGGACCAGGAGAAAAATATATTATAAAGGACATGGGAATTGATGAAGTTTGAGTATGAACTGTAAATTAAATAATAGTATTACATCAATCTAAATTTACTGATTTTGATCATTGTACTATGGTCATGTAAAAGAATGTTCTTATTGTTAGGAAATACACACTGATGTGTTTAGGGATAAAAAGACATCTTGTCTGCAACTTACTCTCAAATGATTCAGAAAAAAAAAAAACTAATATATGTTTATAGGAGCCCTGGTGGTGCAGTGGTTAAAGCACTGGGCTGCTAACTGAAAGGTTGGTGGTTCAAACTCACCAGCTGCTCTGTAGAAAAAAGATGTGGCAGTCTGCTTCTGTAAAGATTACAGCCTTGGAAACCCTATGGGGCAGTTCTACTCTGTCATAAAGGGTCGCTATGAGACAGAATCAACCTGACGACTTAGGGTTTGGTTTGATTTTTAGTTAATGATCAAAGCAAATATGGCAACATGCTATCAGTTAGTGAATATAAGTGAAGGGTATCCTGGAGTTCTTTTTACTCTTCTTGCCCCTTTTCTGTGAGTTTAAAATTATTTCAAAATAAAAAGTTTAAACAAGAAAAAGAAGGAGGAGGAGGAGGAGGATGCTGGTGAAGCGTATTTCTTGGCTTGGGAAGGTGCTCATGTCACAGAGCACCAGGTTGTGGCCGTGGGTGCCTCGACCCTGGGCTGTGCACAGCTGCTAATGACACCTGGGACTCTCGCTTCTCAGTGCTACTAGAGGAACTCAGTGTGTGGCTGACCCCAAAGCTTTCCAGGACTGACTCAAGAAGGTAGGGTGAGTTTTTTTCAGGGCAGTGAATTCCCTTTTGTGATTTTATTTATTCCAATTTTGTATTCCAACAGAGTGGCATTCCCTGGATCCCAGGGAACTCTGCAGTGAAAGGAAAGAGAGATGGGGGAAATGAAAAAACCAGCTGCCCTCGAGTCAACTCGGACTCATGGCGACCTCGTGTGTGTCAGAGCAGCACTGTGCTCCATAGGGCTTTCAACGGCTGATTTTTTCCCAGAAGTAGATCACCAGGCCTTTCTTGCAAGGCACCTCCGTGTAGACTAGAACCTCCACCCTTTTGGTTAACAGCCAAGCTCGTTTGCACCACCCAGGGACTTCGGGAGAAGGGAATCCACCCAAAATTCAGTATTTGCTACAGAGAATCCAGACTGCAAAATTAAGAGTAGACTGTGTTCGTTTATCATTGATAATGATGGTCTTACACTTCCTCCTCCCAAGGAATACCAAGTTTTTCCCCAAAACGAGTGCAGCACCCTGCCCAGTCCCCAACAGGAAAAAACCAAATCCCCAGTGAGGGACAAGGTGAGGCCCCGAAGTCCCCTGAGTTCCCTCTGCCAAGGCTGAGTGGTTTCAAATTATGGAAAGTTGCAGGTTCTCTAAGAAGCATTTGTCCTGACCTCACAAAACAAGCAGTCTCTCTTGGGAAGAGGAATAAGGAGGTCTCACCCCCTACACCTCTGTTTCCAGGTCCAGCCCCTCCAGAGCATGGGACGGCCACCTTGCAATCCCATCTCTGGAAAGCAGAGACCACATCAGAAACAGAGACACTTGTGGGCCCTCCCCTCCTAGCACCTGCCCTCCAGCCACACTGTCCTACTTCCCTCACCTCCCCAGGGACTGTCAGGGAGGCCCCTCCCTCATCCCCCTTGTTCCTCCACACATCCCCCTCCACATCACTAGGGTGTCCAAGACATTGTGTGACTCAGGAAACAGCTCAGACGTGAGGCTTGCTGCAGGCCAGGGAGGAGGAAGAAAGGGCAGTGGGAGCAGAGGAGGTGGCTCCTGCCCCAGGGAGGCTCTGAGGGTCCTTGCCTGAAGAGGGAGGAGACAGAGCCGGGGGCAGGGGCTCTGGAATGCAGCCCCTTTCATTGCTGCTGCTGCTGCTACCGTGCTTCTCAACTGTCAAGACCAGAGGTGAGGCGTGTGGGTGGGAGAGGTGGGGGCCTCATCTCTCTTAGGAGGATGTCTGGTGGGGCCTGGGGAGAGGATTGAACCACAGACTCTGAGGGAACAGTAGATGGAGAAGATTCTCACCCCGCAACGGGGACAGCCTGCAGGAGAGACGACTCCGCCGCTGGAGCTGCACAGACCAGGGCTTTGGGCCCAATGCCAGGGGTGGTGACTGTGGGGGGTCTGGGCGAGAGGGTGCCCACCCCCAGGGAGAACCCAGTCCACCCTGGAGGTGAGAGGCAGAGGGCTCTTGCAGCCATGTTAGGAGAGGAAGAGGGAATAGACTCATCACCTGCTAGGAGAAGAGGTGAGAGGGGACAGGAGATGGAGACTGGGGAAGGTCAAGGGCCCACTAAGTGCCTTTCCTGGTCCAGCCGTCCCCACCCTCCAGATGGCTCAATGCTGGGCCCTTCCGGGAGGAAATCCCTTCAATGTCTCAGCCATTCACTTCCCAGAGCCCCCTTGGCCCCCCCTTCTGATCCCTGTTGTCTTGCTTCCTAGGGACAGAGGAGGGACAAGGGACAAGGGATGGAGCCTGAGGCTGGAATTGGAAGCTAGAGAATAAACAGGAAGGGGCGTGGGGTATGGAGAGTAAAAACTGAGAGGCCTGGGACCTAGGGGGCTGGGGCGTGGGGACCACGTGAGGACTGGGAACAGGGTGTGAGAGGAGATGATGGTTTTGAGAGCACATGGGCAGGGCTGCTGTGGGCAAGTCTCTGGAAGAGGAAAGGGGGCAGCACAGAGCTCCCCCTTCCAGCTCATCCTCCCTGTCTATCCCCAGGGCTGCTGTGCAAGAGTTTGCCAGAAGTCTGTGCCAATGGAGGCACCTGCCTGACCCTGTCTCAGGGGCAACGGGCCTGCCAGTGAGTGTGCCTTGGGGGAGTGGGGCATTGGAGGAAGAGGCGAGGAGGGAGAAGAAAGGAGAAAGGGAGGAGGGGAAGGAGAGAAAGGGAAACAAACAAAGGCAAAAGGAGGGAGGTTGGAGAGCCGAGGAAGGGGGCCAGTGATGCGAGTCTCCCTCTCCTCCCTGCCCAGGTGTGCCCCTGGCTTCCTTGGTGAGACGTGCCAGTTCCCTGACCCCTGCCAGGATGCCCAGCTGTGCCATAATGGGGGCAGCTGCCAAGCCGTGCTCCCTGCTCCCTCCGGCTCCCCTAGCCTGCTCTCTCCCTCGGCCCCCAGCTTCTTCTGCACCTGCCCCCCTGGCTTCACCGGTGAAAGGTGCCAGGCCTGGCTCAGGGACCCTTGTTTTCCCTTCTTCTGTTACCAAAGGGGCCGCTGCCACATCCAGGCCTCAGGCCACCCAAAATGCTACTGCTTTTCTGGATGGACAGGTGAGTGCTGATGGAGGTTGAGAGGAGGGGCAGGGTGCATGATGGAAAAGATGGAACTGGAGCTTGGGTGAGCCCTTTGAGGACAGAGGCCGTGAGAATCAACAAGCCAGTTCTTGGAGACCGACCCACTTACCCAAGAGTGACATTCACCAGTATAGATGTCTAAACTGGTTACCGTCAAGTCTATTCCAACTCACAGCGACCATATAGGACAGAGTAGAACCACCCCATAGGGTTTCCAAGGAGTGGCCGGTGGATTTGAACCGCCGACCTTTTGGTTAGCAGCCGAGCTCTTAACCGCTGCGCTACCAGGGCTCCAGTATGGATGTACTGGTTGTTAAAATATTGAAATGTTTCCAAATTCATTGGTAAGTAGCTACTGCCATGAATCCCCTCAGTGTACCACCCTAATCCCTCTCCTGACCCCCTCAGCCTTCCCTCTATCCAGCAGCTAAATGTTTAATGCCTAGCCCACCAGGGGATCTCCAGGACCCTGCATTTTGAGCATATGAACGGCCCCTATTCTGAGTGGTAGTGTCCACAATATCACCTGGAAAGCCTGCCATGGATGGGAGGCAGAGTAGAGACGGGGTGGACCTGATCTAGAGGGAGGAATAGGGACCCATCCCAGGAGGAGGGGTATAATCCTAGGGCAAGGGAGCTGGGCACGGGATGGGCATGATGGGCAGCCCTGAGGACGTGGTCAGGGGTGTAGGGACAGAGCTGTGAGGCCCTGGAGAGGAAGGATCCATGGGATCCAGCCAGGATGGAAGAGGCTGGGCCAGGAAGCAAAGGCCATGTGGGTGAGACAGTGCTAGTAAACTGAAGCAACCCCCAAACAGGGTGCATCTGTGAGTGTGGATTAGAGGCAAGGCTTCTGGAACTTGGCTGGGTGTGGCAATCACGTGGGCAGCTTTAAAAATACTGACGTGGCCAACCTAGAAAGTCAGATTTAATCAGTCTGGGGAGGGCCCAGGGCATGGAGATTTTCAAAGCTGTCCAGGTGATTCTGAGCTAAAGGATCAAGGAGGGAAACCAGAGCTGAGACCAGGTGGAAGGAACCAGGAGTCAGACAGCATGTGTGATAATAATGTGAATGATCATGGCATGACTTGTCAAGCTCAGTTCCTCATAGAGGGGCTCTGGGGCAGCCCCCAGGGCCAAATGCCAGGTCTGCCACTGACTAGCTATGCGACCCTTGCACAAGATATTAAGCTCTCCGGATTCTCAGCTGTCAGCTGACAAGCTGGGATATTGATATTTACTCTTCACAAGGTTGTTGAGAGGGTGAGAGGGGACGATGCTCATAAAGTGCTTATTTAGCTCAGTAGCCAGCACATAGTAGGTGTGCAATAAGTGGAGTCACCACTAGTACACATGGTCTGTGAAGTTAGTATTGTTATCATTGCCTGTGTCATTAAACCCACCTAAAGATTAGGTAGGCTCCCTGAGTGGTGCAAACAGTAAATGCACTCCACTGCTAACTGAAAGGTTGAAAGTTCAAGTCCACCCAGAGGTGCCTCAGAAGGCCTGGCAATCTACTTCTGAAAAATCAGCCATTGAAAATCTTATGGATTACAGTTCTACTCTGACCCGCGTGGGCTCACCATGAGTTGGAATCAGCTCGATGGCAACTGGTAAAGATTAGGAAATCAGGATCAGAGAGGCAAAGTGACTTGCCCAAGGGCGCACAGCAAGGATCCTAACCTATGTCTCCTGCCTACAGATGTCATGTGCTTTTTGCCTTCCCCCCAAAAGTCACCACTGCGGGGACCCCATGACCCAGATTTTCCCAGGCATTGCCAACTTACAGTACCCATACTGTCAGACACACGTCCTATTTTCAGTTTGAAAAATACAGTCACTCCAGATATAACCCTCCCAAGGCATGGTGAAATGGAGGCAAGGGGAGATAGAACAGGGCAGAGAGGGTATGGGGGTAAAGGTAAGGAGATAATCCGGAGTGAGGGCTGGGTTTTCTCGAATCAGCTGGAATGTGTGCAGTGCCAGAAACGGCCCCCTCTGCCCTCTGTTGCAGGCGAGCGATGCCAGCTGCGGGACTTCTGCTCAGCCAACCCTTGTGCCAATGGAGGGGTGTGTCTGGCCACATATCCCCAGATCCAGTGCCACTGCCCGCCTGGCTTCGAGGGCCATGCCTGCGAACATGATGTCAATGAGTGCTTCCTGGACCCAGGACCCTGCCCCACGGGCACCTTCTGCCATAACACCCTGGGCTCCTTCCAGTGTCTCTGCCCTGCTGGGCGTGAGGGTCAACACTGTGGGCTCCAAGCAGGACCCTGTCCCCCCAGGGGCTGTCTCAATGGGGGAACCTGTCAGCTGGTGCCAGGGAGAGATTCCACCTTCCACCTATGCCTCTGTCCCCCAGGTGTGTCCTCACAGGGGACTGCCTGCAGCCCCTCTCTCTGGGCAGGGAGGGTTATCTCCCTTGGGACCTTCACCTCCTAGCTGAAACCAGGCCTCTGTCAGGTTTCACAGGCCCAGACTGTGAGGTGAATCCAGATGACTGTGTCGGGCACCAGTGTCAGAATGGGGGTACTTGCCAGGATGGGTTGAGCACCTATACCTGCCTCTGCCCAGAAACCTGGACAGGTGAGTGGTTTAAGCCAAGCCCATGCATTTGTGGCCCAGAAGGCTGGTGCCTGGCCTCCCTCCTCACCAGCTCCAAGCCCCAGCCCTTGGCCTCCCCCCACCCCTCTGCAGGCTGGGATTGCTCTGAGGACGTGGACGAGTGTGAGGCCCAGGGTTCCCCTCACTGCAAAAATGGAGGCACCTGCCAGAACTCAGCTGGCAGCTTCCACTGCGTGTGTGTGAGCGGCTGGGGAGGCACAGGCTGCGAGGAGAACCTGGACGACTGCGTCGCTGCCACCTGTGCCCCAGGATCCACCTGCATTGACCGTGTGGGCTCCTTTTCCTGCCTCTGCCCACCTGGCCGCACAGGTGTGGGGGCAGCCGAGGGTACCGGGGAGGTGGGAGATGGAGATGGAGGGTGAGAGAAGCACCTGGGGGGCAGCTAGGAGAGCTCTGAGGGCCTCACCCACTCCTTCCCCTCACCCCCTAGGCCTTCTGTGCCACCTGGAGGACATGTGTCTGAGCCAGCCGTGCCACAGAGAAGCCCAGTGCAGCACCAATCCCCTGATGGGCTCTCCCCTCTGCCTGTGTCAGCCAGGCTACTCTGGGCCCACCTGCCACCAGGACCTGGACGAGTGTGAGATGGGTAAGGCACCCCACAGCAGGTCTGCTCTGAGGCCTCTGCACTCAAGACAGAAATGAGCCAATGAACATCTCTTTTTCCTGAAGTTTTGCAGATTTGGCATTCTTTGCCAATACTCAGCCCTCCAGACCCCACGGATTTGCCCCCTTAGTCTTCCTTCGTCTTAAAGACACCAGCCCCAACTTGGTCTCATCTACCACAGATAAGTCCCCATGCCTTTCCTGACTCCGTTCTCTTTCCTCCCAGCCCAGCAAGGCCCCAGTCCCTGTGAACACGGCGGCTCCTGCCTTAACACCCCTGGCTCCTTCGACTGCCTGTGTACCCCTGGCTACACGGGCTCCCGCTGCGAGGCCGATCACAACGAGTGCCTGTCCCAACCCTGCCACCCAGGCAGCACCTGCCTGGACCTGCTTGCCGCCTTCCACTGCCTCTGCCCACCAGGTACCAGCTGGATGGGGCCTTGGGTAGGGGGCACAGGGAACTGATCCTGACCCCACTGGGCATTCCCCCTCCAGAGCAAGGATAGCCTCAGGCCAGCTGGGGTCAGTTACCAAAGGCGGCTTCTCCTCCTCTTCTCTCCCCCCAGATGAAAACTCTGGGAAACCGCGACCCCTAGGAGAAGGGCTGCCATGGAGGGTAATGGGGTTGGGCACTGCTCAACTCTAGGGGCCCCATTCATTTCATAACCTGGTCCACGGTACACTGCAGCCTCTGTTTGTGCCAACCCACTAATCACAGAAATGCTCCCTAGTAGAGAACAAGAGCAAACCCTAAAAACCTCCCAAGAGCCTGTGTGCTTGAATTTAGTGCAACAGGAGAGGAGAGCTGTGAGGCAGCACCCACCTCCAAGCTAGTTTTGAGGGGAAGAAGCCTCCCAAGGGAGAGAGCAACGGATCAAATGTCAGGGAGTTGGATGAAACCACAAAATAATAGCTTACTTGTGCCAGGTACTGTCTGAACATCTTACATGCATTATCTCATCTAATCTTTACAATAAGGAGCCTCGTGGCACAACAGTTAATTGCTTGGCTGTTAACCGTACGGTTGGCGCTTTGAACCTACCCAGCGACTCTGTGGGAGAAAGACCTAGCAATCTGCTTCTGTAAAGATTACAGCCAAAAATACCCTATGGAGCAGTTCTACTCTATCACATGGGGTCACTATGAGTCGGAATTGACTCAACAGACTCCAGAACAATCTTTACAGTAACCCTATCAGGTCAGCATTGGTACTAGGCCCATTTTATAAATGAGGAAACTAAGGCACAGAGAGGCTAAGTCACTTGTCCAGGGTCACCCAGCTAGTAAGTGGCAGAGCCGGGATTCGGTAGTTTTCACCACTACACAACCCCACGTTTCTAAGCTGAGCAGGAGCCAAGGATAGGTAGCTCAGGCCACAGACAATCATAGAAAAATAAAAAATTGCTCAGTCATCCATGGGACAAGGCCGTGGACAGCAAGGAGCTTCAGAGGCAGGCTCCCCAGGCAAGAAGACAGACGCAGCCAAGGCTCAGAGGATGATCCAGCCTCAGTTAGGGTGAGGCAGCGGAAACCAGAATCAGCACAAAGTAATGGGACAAATATAGGAGCAACTCAGCTTCCCAAATGTCCTTCAAATCCTTTGGGATTGCTGGTCTCCCTGGCACAGAGGTTTGATCAAGTAGAACAAGAGGAATGAATGACCCTCCAACTTGCTGCTCACTGGTCTCATGTAAGGATCTGTAGACTGATCAGCCACCCAGGTGAGCCCTACCGTCATGCACACAGGAATGGCCCCTGAAAGGCATTGCTTGCAGGCCTCCCACAGGCCCCAAGCAGATGCCCTGCTCCCCGAGCTTACACACCTAAAGGAGGCAGAGGCACAGACTGCAGAGGAGCAGAGCTTCGAAAACCAACTCCTCCTACCCACGGGCCATCAGCACCCAAGGAGGGGCTGCTCTGTGGGGGCAGGGCAGGGCTGGCTCTAGAACCTGGGTCTCCTGGGCAGAAGTGGGGCAGCCAAGGCAGGGCTGGCCTGGCCAAGCCTCATCTCTCGCACACCCCCGTGTCCCACACACCCCCATATCCAGGCTTGGAAGGGCGGCTCTGTGAGATGGAGATCGACGAGTGTGCCTCAGCTCCTTGCCTGAACCACGCTGACTGTCACGACCTGCACAACGGCTTCTTGTGCATCTGCCCGCCCGGTGGGTGCAATTCCACTCTAGACCCCTCAGCCCCCAGGCCTCTAAAACACCAGAGTTCAGGCCAGCAATCACCAAAAGCCTCTTTTTTTTTTTAACATTTTATTGTGTTTTAGGTGAGAGTTTACACAGAAAATTAGGTTCCCCTTTAATTTTTACACAAATTTATCCATGACTTTGGTTACAATTTTCACAGTGTGTCAGCATTCTCATTACTTCCATTCTGTTTGTTCTGTTTCCGTTGATCTAGCTTCCCTTCCCCTCCTTGCCTTCTCATCTTTGCTTTAGGGTAAATGTTGACCGTTCGGTCTCATATGGTTGATTGTTTAAGGGAGCACATTACTCATGGGTAATACCGTTTGTTTTATAAGCCAATCTATTATTTGGCTGAAAGGTGGCCTCCAGGAGTAGCTTCAGTGCCAAGTTCAAAGTGTATCTTAGGGCGATAGTCTCGGGGATTCCTCTAGTCTCTATCGATCCAGTAGATCTGGCCTTTCTTATGAATTTAAATTTTGTTCTACATTTTTCTCTCACCCAAAGACTCTTGAATCTCTCTCTAGCCTGGCCAAAGAGTTCCCCCATTTCACCAGCCCCTTCTCTGCTCCCCAAACTCTCCTCCATTACATCCCCAAATCTTCCCTTGCTTACTCACCCACCTTATCTCTGTTGCTGTCAAGTCACCCAAATATCCTTCCTTTCCAGTCCTCCTCAGAGTCCTGTGTGTACCCTCCCTTCATGTGGGGGGTTCCAGGATGGTCTTGGCACTGTTCGCCTTGGACACAGCGAAGCTGTCCCAGGCCTTTCTCCTCCAGCATCACCAAACATCCCTCTGTTTCCTGCTCGGATAACAACTGACATATATTGCATATTTGCTCCAGGCCAAGCACTTGGCTATGTACTTTTCAGGCATTTTCTCATTAAATCCTTTCAACTGTACCATGAGGTAGGTTTTATTATTATTTCTCTTTTACAGAGGTGGAAACTCAGTTGTAGAGAGGTTGAGTAACTTGCCCAAAGTCACACAGTTAGCAGGTGGCCAAGCTTCACCTTTTTGCATCACTTTCCCGTTACCCTCACCCCAACCTGCCCAGGGGTCTTCTCTGGGAATCCCTCCAGGTTCACCTTTCCTGGCAAGGGAAAGGGCTTCGCTGCATCTCCCACAATGACCTTTGCCTTCTTCCCCCACCCACTCCCTGCCCTGCCAGGATTCACTGGCACACGATGTGAGGAGGACATCAATGAGTGTGGAAGCTCTCCCTGCGCCAATGGTGGGCAGTGCCAGGACCAGCCTGGAGCCTTCCATTGCAAGTGTCTCCAAGGTAAATTGGGGCTCAGACACTGGAGGGGGATATGAGGGTGGGGGCAGATGTCCTGAACGTCCCTGAGCCTCCTGTTGTGCCCCAGGCTTTGAAGGCACGCGCTGTCAGACAGAGGTAGATGAGTGTCTGAGTGGTCCATGCCCTACTGGTGCCAGCTGCCTTGATCTCCCAGGAGCTTTCTCTTGCCTCTGCCCCTCCGGTCTCACAGGTAAGCAGGAGAGGCACTGGAAATGACTGGCGGGGTGCTTGAGACTGTTTCGGGTGGGAGGGGAGGTCATTGATGGTGTTTGAGGGTTGGGATGTGAAACTGAAATGAGAGTTATTGTGCAAAATGTGCACAACCACACAATCATGGGGGCAAGGGTGGATGTTACCGTAGGACTTACATAAGGTCCAACATGAATGGTGTGATTGGGGATCAGGAGCAGAAGATGGGGCCCAAATGGAAGCCATTCATTTGTTTATTTATCAAGCATTTATTAAGTACCTACTATGTCAGACACCTGGGGGTGTAGCTCAGTGGTAGAGTGCATGCTTTGCATATATAAGGTTGCAAGTTGGGTCCCCGTCACCTCCTTGGAGTCCTGGTGGCACAGTGGTTAAGAGCTTGGCTCCTAACTAAAAGGTCAACAGTTCAAATCCCCTAGCCGCTCCTTGGAAACCCTCTGGGGCAGTTCTACTCTGTCCTGTAGGGTCACTATAAGTCAGAATCAACTCGGCGGCAGTGGGTTTATTTTTTTCGTTTATGTCAGACAGAAGGAGCCCTGGTGGTGCAACCGTTAAGTACTCGGCTGCTAACCAGAAGGTCGGTGGTTCAAACCCACCAGCGGCTCTGTGGGAGAAAAAACCCGGCAATCTGCTCTCATGAAGATTTCAGCCTAGGAAACCCTATGGGGCAGCTCTACTCTGTCCTATAGGGTCGCTATGAGTTGGAATCAATCTGACAGTACCTAACAATAACATGTCAAATGGAATAAACTCAATGGCAATAGGTTTGCTGTGTCAGATGGTATACTGTGTGGCAGACGCAAAGCTGAGTAAGAGACTTACTACCCTCAAGTAGCTTTGAGTCTAGCGGGGAGACACCAACAAGTAAACCAATGATTATAGCCCGAAGAGGTGTTCTGAGAGAGGAATGCACAGGATCCTATGGGAGCATAAAGGACCAGTTAACTCAGACTAAAGATGTGAAGGCTTCATGGAGGAGGTGATGGCTGAGCTGAGTCTTGAAGTATGAGTAGGAGTTTGTCAAGACAGAATGTAAGACATTGTTTTAGCTGGAGATAACTGCACCCCATTCAAGGAACTGTAAGTGGCCCAGAGTAAAGATGAGAAATGCAGCAATTGTAAGAAGGTCATGCCATGCAGGACCCTGAGCATCATTCTGGGGAGTTCAGACAGTATCCTGAAAGCATAGAGAGCCATGGAAGGGCAGGTCCATGGGGAAGTGAGCAAGCCATGCATTAGAAGTGGCCTTTGGCCCCATCAAGGACATGGAAGTACTCTGTTTTCTCTCTGACCCATCTCTCTTCACTCAGGCCAGTTTTGTGAGGTCCCCCTATGTGCCCCCAACCTCTGCCAGCACATGCAAGAATGTCAGGATCAGAAGGACAAGGCCCACTGCCTCTGCCCCGATGGAAGCCCTGGCTGTGCCCCTGCTGAGGACAACTGCACCTGCCACCGTGGGCACTGCCAGAGGTAACATCTTCTAGGCCCTCCCCATCTGCCCCGCCCTTTCTGTCCTCCTCTGCTTGGGCAGGAGAGGGCAGCCAGTGAGGGGAGGGTCTATGGGAAATGGTGAACAGGGAGGAGATGACAAAGTTCTTAGGTCCCGACCAGTGGGAGGGCTCCACTGGTGATCATTCTCAAAAGAAGGGAGAGCTCATAAATCACGGGGGAAAACAGAGCAGTTAGGGGTCTGAGCAGAAAGAAGAGCATTGACTCCCAGGGCCAATAACACATGTATAGTTGGAGAATATGAGGGGAAGGATGATGCTGAGAACAAAGTCACTGAAGAAAGAGACCAGAATCTCAGAACCAAAAAAAAGAGGAGGTCAGTGAGGTCTGGCCAACGGAGAGGGAAGAGGATATACTAGGAGAAGAGAAAAACCCTCCCCTTTCTCTTTATGACCAGGTCCTCATGTGTGTGTGACATGGGCTGGACAGGGCCAGAGTGTGAGGCAGAGCTGGGGGGCTGCATCTCCATGCCCTGTGCCCACGGGGGGACCTGCTCCCCCCAGCCCTCTGGCTACAACTGCACCTGCCCTGCCGGCTACACAGGTGAGGCCCTCTAAACCATATACACCCTTGGATGGTCACCCCCTAAGTCGAGGTCAAGACCAGTGGAGACATGTGTCCAAGTCCAGGTTGCAGTCACCATCAAGAACTAGGCATGGGCTGCAGGGGGACACAGGTGATGGGCGGGAGGTGGGAAGGAAGAAAAGAGGTGGGATGGGGGAGAACAACAGGAATGGAGATGAGGAAGAGGGGGAAGGAAAGAGGAGGTGGGCAGAGGTAGAAGGGAGAGGAGAGAAAAGAGAAGGAATATCCCCTGTCTCAGACCCCACTGGTCTCCCTCAGGGCCCACCTGCAGTGAGGAGGCAACAGCATGTTACTCAGGGCCCTGTCTCAATGGAGGCTCCTGCAGTCCTAGCCCTGGAGGCTACTCCTGCACCTGCCCCCCGAGCCACACAGGGCTCCGCTGCCAGACCAACACTGACCACTGTGCCTCTGGTGAGTGCCCACCATGTCCTAGGCTAGGCCACAGGAGGATGGAGGGACTGCCCAGGGTAGAGTTGTGCCATATTAAAATTAATTGGATGGCAGTGAACTGTTGGTCTGATGGTGTAGGGGAAAGCGGGGGCTATGCCCTGTGTGGTGTGTGACTGAGGTTACAGGTAAGGAACCAAACCCCTCACAGCCTCCTCTCTCCAGCCCCGTGCCTCAATGGGGGTACCTGTGTGAACAGGCCTGGCACCGCCTCCTGCCTCTGTGCCACGGGCTTCCAGGGCCCACGGTGTGAAGGAAGGATCCATCCCAGCTGTGCAGACAGGTAAGACCCCTGGAGGAAGGGAGGGAGAGCCTTCGCCTCCCCACCCTTCCTCTCCATCTGCCCTTGGGCTCTAGGCTGTCTCCCATCCCACATCCCTGAAGCTTTCACTTGACCTTCCCTCCTGGTTTCCCATCTCCCCCATAGTTGCCACCTCACCACATCACACAGTCCCTTCCCCTTGTTTCCCAGAACTTCCTCCTACTGTGCCCTGTCTCTGTCTTGTCCAGACCCTGTAGGAACAGGGCAACCTGTCAAGATGGCCCTCAGGGTCCCCGCTGCCTCTGTCCGCCTGGCTACACAGGAGGCAGCTGCCAGGTAAGGGGCATTGATTGAGCCAGGTGTGCCAAGGTAACTGGAAAGCTCTAGTGGAGAGGGCAACAGCCGGGAATAGATATGCACATGAAGGGAGATATGAAGTCTAGGAGTTGGGATCTAGCCTGAGGTTCGTATTGAGTGAAAAAGGAAGGACTGAAGGGATTTCTGAACCCAGGGGCTGTTCTAGAATGTGAGTATTAAAGGAAACCAAGAAGGGTCACCTAGTCTCAGACCACCAAAAGAGAGTTTTAGAGGGAAGGGATTTTGAGGAGGTGGAGTTTAGCAAAGCACTATCTCTGGGCCTGGGAACCTGATGCTCTGTCCTGTCTCATGCTCCCACCATTAGACCCTGGTGGACTTATGTGCCCAGAAACCCTGTCTACACAATGCCCGCTGCCTCCAAACTGGACTCTCCTTCCAGTGCCTGTGCCTCCCAGGATGGACTGGGCCTCTCTGTGACCTTCAACTGTCCCCCTGCCAAACGGCTGCTCTGAGCCAAGGTACCAACCCAAGGACTGATTGAGGAGCAGATAAAGGAGGAAAGGGTTCCTCCTCTACCCCATCCCTAAGGGCATCCACACTCAACCTTTGGCCAAAACAACCGAGACTCAAGACAACACAGACCACTCACAGTTATTGATTCCACTGCTCAACACCCAGTTCAGCCTAACACAACTCAACTCCTGTCACCACATTCTACACAACTCCAACAACACCAACCAGCCCAGTCAGCAAGACTCAAGTGTAACAGAACCAGCAGGGATATAACTCAGTGTGGAGGAACTCAATTCTGTCATTATCATTGTTACTCAGAGCGGACCACATTTAACCCAACTACACTCAATGCATTCCACTCCACCCCATTCATTTTGGTGTTATACCATCTCTCTTGTGGAAGAATAGCCCCCTTATTCAAACAAGGTTTGATATGAGAAGAGCTTGGGAAAGAGACTATGGTGGGGCTAGGGAATGGTTGATGGAAATCACAGTGAGAGAAAATCAAAGAGGATACAAAATTCAGGCAGCAGGCTTAAGCCACTTGTTAAGCTACATGTCCCTACCTAGAGTTTCCCTCCAGTTCTTTCTTGCTTAAGACTTATTTTAAGCCAAGAAAACAGTCATTTATAACACTCTGATAGCCTAAGAAGCCAACATTCTGGCTAAAAAGGCCAGAGGAGGAGGAATTTGATGTTTTAACCTCTTCATTGTTAGGAGTACTAACTCCTCAGGCTCAGAGTAGCCTCCACCTACCTCAGGCATATTAGCAGCCCCCAAGGTAAAGGCCTCTGCTCAGTGTCTGGTGGCCATGAACACCGTTCCACCCCACTTACCTTCATCTATGCCTGTCTGTCTCTCTCCCCAGGCACAGAGGTCTCCTCCCCGTGCCAGAATGGAGGCCTCTGCATCAACAGCAGCCCCTCCTATTTCTGCCACTGCCCCCCTGGATTCCAAGGCAACTTATGCCAGGACAGGGTGAGCCCATGTGAGTCCAGGCCCTGCCAGCATGGGGCCACCTGCGTGGCCCAGGCCAGTGGGTATCTTTGCCAGGTGAGAGGGTCTAGAGGGGAGTAGGGACACAAGGGTGGGCTGGAGGTGGGAGACAGTAGTCACAGGGGGATCCCCAGGTGTCCATTTCTCCTCCTTTTCCTTTACCCCCCACACAACCAACCAACCACCAAGTCATGCCATTTTACCTCCTAAATATTTCTAAAATTTGTCCTTTCCCCTTCACCATTCATCCTACAACCTTAGTTCAGGCTTTCACTGCATTCCACCCAGACACCTGAGGCAGCCTCCTAACTATCACCCCTGTCTCCACACTTGTGCTCCTAAAGATTGTCTTTCTTTGGCTACCAGGGTGCTATATTGAAAATGTTACACTAACTTGTAACTCCTCTGCTTAAATCCTTCAGTAGCTGCCCTCCTCTTCCAGAATAAAGCCCAAGGCTCTGCATGACCCAGCCCTGCCTGCCTCTCAGGCTCATCCCTCCCCATCCCCACTCTCCTACTCTGCTTCAAAGCAAGACCAAACCTATTTTGGTGTTACACCAACCCTCTTGTGGAAAAATACCCCCCTTATTCAAACAAGGTTTGATATGAGAAGAGCTCAGGAAAGAGACTATGGAGGGGTTAGGGGATGGTTGATGGGAATCACAGTGAGAGAACATCAAAGAGGATACAGAACTGAGGACAGACTTAAGCCACTAGTTAAGCCACATGTCCCTACTTAGAGTTTCCCTCCAGTTCTTTCTTGCTTGACACTTGTTTTAAGCCAAGAAAACAGCCATTCCGATTCATGGTGAGCTCATGTTTGCAGAGTAGAACTGCTCCACAGGGTTTTCTTTTTTTTTTTTTTAATTGTACTTCAGGGGAAGGCTTACAGAACAAATAGTTTCTCATGAAACAGAAGTACACATGTTGTTTTATGACATTGGTTAACAACCCCACAACATATCAACCCTCTAACTTCTCAATCTTTTTTCTTTTTTTTTTTGGTGAAAATACACATAGCCAAAGATACACCATTGCAAAAATTTCTACATGCACAGTTCAGTGACATTGACTACGCTCTTCCAATTGTGCTGTTATTCTCGCTTAAGATGAAGGCTTACAGAACAAAATAGTTTCTCATTTAACAGTTGCTACAAATGTTGCCCTATGACAATGGTTAACAATCTCACAACACATCAACAATATCCTTACTCAACCTTGGGTTCCCTATCACCAGCTTCCTTGTCCCCTCTGCTTTCTGGCCCTTGTCACTGGACTCCTGTATCTCATTAGTCTCATTTGGTTTTACGGGGCTGTCCACTCCCAGGCTGAACAGTGAACCTCGGAGGTAACGTCACCACTGGGCTAAAAGTGTGTCTGGGGGCCATACTCTCGGGGTTTCTCCAGTCTCCTTTAGGCCAGTAAATCTGGTCTTTGTGAGTTAGAATTATGTTCTACATCCTTCTCCAGCTCTGTCCAGAACCCTCTGTTGTGATCCTGATCAGAGCAGTCAGTGGTGGTAGCCAGGCACCATCTAGCTGTACTGGACTCAGTCTGGTGGAGGCCTTGGTAGCTGTGCACAATTAGTCCTTCGGACTAATCTTTTTCTTGTATCCTGTTGTCTTCATTCTCCCTTGCTCCCGAAGGGATGAGATCAGTGGAGTATCTTAGATGGCCGCTCACAGGCTTTTAAGACCACAGACACTACTCACCAAGGTAGAATGTAGAGCATTGTCTTTATAAGCTGCGTCATGCCAATTGAGCTAGATGTTCCCTGAGACCATGGTCCCCAGAGCTCCACAGGGTTTTCTTGGCTGTAATCTTTACAGAAACAGATCACCAGGCCTTCCTTCCACAGTGCCACTGATGGGTTCAAATCAACAACCTTTAGATTAGTATGTGAGCACAAACCGTTTGCACCACCTAGCAATGCCCAGCTTCCCTACATACTCCATACTGGTTCCTGTCTCTCAGCAATTACTCCTGCTGTTGCCTCTACCCAGAATGCCCTTCTCCACTCCTCTTCCACTGGATGATGCCACTTACCTTCTGAGACCCAACCCAGGAATTATCTTCCTCAGGAAGACGTCCTAATTTCTCCCCAGGCTGGGTTAGGACTTCTCCTTGGTGCCCCAGGCCACTGAGCCCAGAGAGGCAGTGCTGGGACCCAGGTCCAGGCAGCCTGCTTACTGTGCTCTGAACTACAGCTTTGGATGGAAGGCATGATGCAGATCCCTAACTTTCTTTAAGTTTTTAATTTTAAACTTTTTATTATGAATGCTTTCAAACACCCACAAAAGTAGTGTAGTGATCAGTAATGAACCCCATACACCGTTACTCCCTTTCATGAAACTCCCTCTTCCAAAGGTTTCCAAGACACCACCCTCAGCTCTGTGGCAATTCCTCAGATGCCTTTGTGAATTCCCTTTTCTCCCACATAACCCAATGTCCCATCTTTCTGAAGTCTTCCTGGTTCCCCTGTTCTTGGGTGCTCTCCTTCTTCTTCCAAGAACTCGACAGACGGTACAGACCTCTTCAATGACCCTTATCTCACTAGCAGCATGGTATAAAGCAACTAGAAAATGGTTAAGAGCATTGGTTATGGAGTCGCATAGGAGACCTGGTGGCACAGTGGTTGAGCGCTAAGGTTGGCAGTTTGAACCCACCAGCCACTCACAGGGAAAAGATGTGGCAGTCTGCTTCCATAAAGATTATAGCCTTGGAAACCCTATGGGGGTCACAGATCTGCACTGAATCACAGATATGCCACCTACTAGCTGTGTGACTTGTGCAGGTCACTTAATCTTTCAGTGCCTCAGTTTCCTTATCTGTAAAGTGAGTCAAATGAGATAATCCAATTAAGAAGTTGTCTAGGAGACTTATATGAGGTTATGCATATAAATCATGCAATGAATGTTAGCTGTCTTTCTCCTCTGGTTGACCGAGAACTTCACGGAAGAAGGAATAAGTTCTAATTTTCTAAGCATTCCTAGTGTCCAAAATGGTGCTTGGCACAAAGTAGGCATTCAATAAATTCTTATGAATTAATAAAGCCTGAAAGAGCCTAGTGGGTGTGTGGGTAAAGAGAGGGTGGTTTTGCAAAAAATGGAGCTATGTTTAGTGGTAATGTGTTGTAGAGATTGTTTGGGACTGGAGAGGTGTTATGTTGTATGTTATTGAACAATTGTGTATTACAAGAAGTTGAGAACGAAGGGTTAAGCGACACATGGTCCTGGTGGATGGCAAGTTGAATTGGAAGGTTGGGAGCTGGGCAGACTATATTGAGCTGGGGTCCCTGAAGCACTGGGCTGTGCTCATCCACTGGATCCCTACCTGATCCTCTGTCTGCAGTGTGCCCCAGGCTACAGTGGACAGAACTGCTCAAAGGAAACCGACGCATGTCAATCCCAGCCCTGTCACAACCATGGGACCTGCATCCCCAAACCTGGAGGCTTCCACTGCTCCTGCCCTCCCGGCTTTGTGGGCCTGCGCTGTGAGGGGGACGTGGACGAGTGTCTGGACCGGCCCTGCCACCCCAGGGGCACTGCAGCCTGCCACCCTCTGGCCAATGCCTTCTACTGCCAGTGTCTGCCTGGACATACAGGTGTGGTCTGGGGCTGGGAGAAGTGGTGTGAAGGCATCTCTGAGGCACAGCTAAGCAAGTCATGGAAACCTAGACAATCCTCACCCCCAGGGAAGCCAAGTCATCTTGTCCATCCCCCTACCATCTTCCCCCACCCCAGAGAAGCCACCCCAGGATCCCCTTGTCTGCACATCTAGTGCTGGGCCAACTCCTAGGAATGAGCTAGAAGAGGCAGTGACTGAAGCAGTGTGTGAAGTCCAATCTCACCCCCACCTTTCCATCTGCCAGGCCAGTGGTGTGAAGTAGAGATAGACCCCTGCCAGAGCCAGCCCTGCTCCCATGGAGGGTCCTGTGAGGCCACAGCAGGACCACCCCCAGGTTTCACCTGCCACTGCCCCATGGTGAGTGACCACAAAGCTCCCTTCTCTGTTGCCCCAAACACTTATGTAATTGGAGAATACATAGACCAGAATCCTAGGGGAAGCCCAGGGGAGCTTTGGAGCAGGAATTATTGGAGAAAGCCACCCTAAGCTCACAGTAGTGAATGGTTCTAGAAGCAGGCAGGGGAAAAGGCAGGATCAGGTAGTAGCATGAATGGAATTTTCCGGAATCACAGGCATTGCCTAAGGGAAGGCAAAGAGCTCCCCAAGGTCAAGCTGAGTGACCTTGAATAAGTTCTTTTAACTCCATGTTTCTGTGTGTGTGTGTGTGTGTGTGTGTGTATTTAATGGACCTCAGATGACTGGAATTGGGTTCATCTTAAAGCCTTAGTTCATAATACATTGACGTCCTTGGTTTACGCATGGCCTTTTATTTTCTTTATTGTTTTAACAATATAACACCCATGAACCTAAACTAAAAATTACAATATTAACAATAACTTAAATCTACTTAATGTGATCCTCCTCCAGGGAAAGAGTGTGTGTGTGTGTGTGTGTGTGTTTATTCAAAACCCATTGTGGATAAGTCTGTTCCATCTCACAGCAACCCTATAGGACAGAGTAGAACTGCTCCATAGGGTTTCCAAGGAGCAGCTGGTGGATTCGAACTGTCGACCTTTTGTTTAACAGCCAAGTTCCTAACCACTGTACCACCAGGGCTCCATGTATGTATTCAGGAATATATGTATTTAATTTTTCCTGAATATATGTTGTTGTTAGATGCCATCAATTAAAGTTCAACTCATATTGATTCCCTGTGACAGAGCAGAATTGCCCCATAGGGTTTTCTTGGCTGTCATCTTTCCAGAAGCCGATCATCAGGTCTTTCTCCTGTGGGGCTGCTGGGTGGGTTCAAACTGCTGACCTTTTGGTTAGCTGTCCAGCACTTTGCTGTTGTGCTACTAGGGCTCCTTCCTGAATATATACATATATACTGCATACGTATATATGTATATAGGAGCCCGGTTAAAGCACCGGGCTGCTAACTAAAAGGTCAGTCGTTCAACCCCACCAGCTGCTCCATGGGAGAAAGATGTGGCAGCCTGCTTCCATAATGATTTATAGCCTTGGAAACCATATGAGGCAGTTCTACCCTGTCCTATAGGGTCGCTATGAGTCAGAAATGACTTGATGGCAATAGGTGGGTTTGGGTTATAGATGTATATATGTGTGTATATATATATAGGTAATCTCTCATTTACAAAGGGGCTCCATTCCAACAACTCCGTTATAAGTCAGTTCTGACGTAAGTTGAATACCTCATTTTTTTTAGTTTTCATTATTATTGCCTTTTATTATCACTATTTTTATAAATCTGATCTTTGTCTTTGAGGATTGAAAACATTACATATAAACATCTGTGAGTGAACATCTAAGCAGATAACATCAGGAAATTAAGCACTGCAGCATTGAATGTAGTACATATTACTAACAATAAGATGTACCAAAAAAACAAAACAAAAAACTGGACGGTCGATAAGTGCAGTTCATTATAACTCGAATACATCATAAGACGGGGACTACCTGTATATATCCTAAATAATATTAGTTCATTTTAAACCTTATTAACAGTTGCAAGCTCTTTGTAGTCCTCTAGGACTTGTATTACAATGATATAATTCATTCAGGTTGTTGCCCACAACTGTAGTTCATCCATTTTCATTACTATGTAATATGTCATTGTGTGAAATTACCATGAGACATGGTTTCAAAATCTGTAAAATGATGAACTTGATGCTTTTTGAAGCCGTTTCCAGATATGGCCCTCGGATCAAAGATAACCCAGGACTTTGCTTGAGAAGTGGAGGAGTAATAAAATGTCCTTCCCCAATCTTTCTCCTCCCCTCCGCAGGGTTTTGAAGGCCCCACATGCAGCCACAGAGCCCCCTCCTGTGGCCTCCATCACTGCCACCACGGAGGCCTGTGTCTGCCCTCCCCTGAGCCCGGCTTCCCACCCCGCTGTGCCTGCCTCAGTGGCTACGGGGGCCCTGACTGCCTAACCCCTCCAGCTCCTCAAGGCTGTGGCCCCCCCTCCCCATGCCTACACAATGGCAGCTGCTCAGAGACCCCCGGGTTGGGGGGCCCAGGCTTTCGATGCTCCTGCCCTCCCAGCTCTCCAGGGCCCCGGTGTCAGAGGCCAGGAGCCAAAGGGTGTGAGGGCAGAGGGGGAGACGGGGCCTGTGACCCTGGCTGCAGTGGCCCAGGGGGAAACTGGGATGGAGGGGACTGCTCCCTGGGGATCCCAGACCCCTGGAGGGGCTGCCCCTCCCACTCCCGGTGCTGGCTGCTCTTCCGAGATGGGCAGTGCCACCCCCAGTGTGACTCTGAAGAGTGTCTGTTTGATGGCCACGACTGTGAGACCCCTCCAGCCTGCAGGTGAGCCTGAAACCGACTGAAGTAGGGGTGGAAGGACACAGATGCCTCTGAGTTAGTGTGACCAAAGCCTCATACCCCATGAGCCCTGCTGCCAGGGAGTCTTCTGCCCTAATAACCATTGCTAATTAGGGGTAGAAGGCTCTGACGTCCAACCCAGGGGATGGCGGGGCAGATGAGGGGATCAAAATGTAATGTAGGGACCAAGAAAGAGGGTACAGCCTCTGGGACCCTGTCTTAGAGTTGTGGGAACACAGTCCTCAAGCATCCCTTCCTAAGCCCTGTGGCCATGAAGCATCTCCCCTAGCAACCAGAGCCCCTGAGGGAAAAGGGCCTGGACCCTCCTTTAGGGGAGAGTCCCCTGGGGAACCAGGGGAGCACGGAAGGATAGGGTGGCAGGAAGCCAGGAGAGCATAGGAGGTAGGGTGAAGGATGATGTTAGGACACAAGCATGTCAGTAGACATTCAGGTGTCTGCACTGCCATCCGGGACCTGAATAAGCCCATTGCTGTACCCCGAACCCTAGAGGCAGTGGATATCAGCAACTCTCTGGGCAGAGAGGGAAGTCGGGCTTCTTTGGAGTCCTGAGTGCCCCTCTCCTTGCCCCACAGCCCAGCCTATGACCAGTACTGCCACGATCACTTCCACAATGGGCACTGCGAGAAAGGCTGCAACACTGCCGAGTGTGGCTGGGATGGGGGCGACTGCAGGCCCGAAGCTGGGGACTCACAGTGGGGACCCTCCCTGGCCCTGCTGGTGGTGCTGAGCCCCCAAGCCCTGGACCAGCAGCTGCTTGCCCTGGCCCGGGTGCTGTCCCTGATCCTGAGGGTAGGGCTCTGGGTGAGGAAGGATAGTGATGGTATGGACATGGTGTACCCCTATCCTGGGCCCAAGGCCGAAGAAGAGCTGGGAGGAACCTGGGACCCCTCTCAGCAGGAGGCAGTAGCCCCTCCAACACTTCCCCTGGGCAAGGAGACAGATTCTCTCAGCACTGGGTAAGAAGGCTGGTCAGAGGGGAGAGCCAGACACTAGTTTAATGAGCAGAGGAAGGGAAGGGAACCAGGGACCAACACAGGGGTCTCTGAGGTGTCTCCCCCACAGGTTTGTGGTGGTGATGGGTGTGGATTTGTCCCACTGTGGCCCTGAGCACCCTGCAACCCGATGTCCCTGGGACCCTGGGCTTCTGCTCCGTTTCCTTGCTGCCATGGCTGCGGTGGGGGCTCTGGAGCCCCTGCTGCCTGGACCCCTCCTAGCTGCCCACCCTCGTGCAGGCACTGGTAGGTGGCCCCTGCCTTTTGCTCCCAGGTTAGCTCTCATGCCAGCAAATGGCAATGGAGGTCAAATGCTCCTTGTGTGGCCTCACCCTCGTTGCCCCCTCTTTCTCTAACTGGATCTCCTCATGGCCCATTTGCTCTGCAGTCTCTTTCCTTACCTCCCTAAGCACCTTATCCTAACCTCTCTCATAGCCATCCCACAAACCTTGGGCTCTGGTTTATCTCCTCTGCTAGAGAGAGTATCCCATCATCTGTGTATCAAAGTTCATAGTACATGAAAGAATAACAGACACCACTTATATTGTGCTTACTATGTGCCATGCCTGGCTCTAAGTGCTTTTACATTAACTCATTTAGTCCTCCCAATAACCTCATGAGGCAGTACCCTTATTATCCCCATTTTACAGATGAGAAAATTAAGGGAGAGAGGTTACTGCCCTTGCCCACAGGTTCCACAGTAATAACCAGCCTCACCAGGAATGGCCTCTCTGTGACTGTGTCTCTCCCACCAGCGGCCCCGGCTAACCAGCTCCCCTGGCCTGTGCTGTGCTCTCCAGTGGCTGGGGTGCTTCTCCTGGCCCTCGGGGCTCTTCTTGTCCTCCAGCTCATCCGGCGTCGGCGCCGAGAACACGGGGCCCTCTGGCTGCCCCCTGGTTTCACACGACGGCCCCGAACTCAAAGGGCCCCCTGCCGACGCCGGCCCCCCCTGGGCGAGGACAGCATTCGCCTCAAGTGAGAGTGAGGAGGAACCAGGGCTTGGGGAGGAGTCTTTCCTATGGAGATATTTCTGATCAGAAACAATAAGAGATAGGGGAAGTGGGGAGGAAAGCTGCTGGAAATCTTGGGGATCCTGAGGGTCATAACCCCGTGTAACCTCTACTCACCCACATCCCTCCAGGGCTCTGAAGCCAGAAGCAGAAGTTGATGAGGATGGAGTAGTGATGTGCTCAGGCCCCGAGGAGGGAGAGGAGGTGGGCCAGGTGAAAGCGCTGGGATGGGAATGGGTGGTGGAGAGGATGGAGGATGAGTCAACCACCGTCGCTGATCCTTGCTCTGATTCCCAAGGCTGAAGAAATGACCCCAACTTCCATGTGCCAGCTCTGGACTCTGACTGGAGACTGTGGAGAGCTCCCCCAGACAGCCATGCTGACTCCCCCCCAGGAGTCCGAGATGGAGACCCCTGATGTGGACACCTGTGGACCTGGTACGTGAGCCTGCACAAAGCAAGAAAACAAACACCACCTTTGGCCCTTTCTAGAATCAGAAAATCCTTCAGTGTCAGAACTGGAGGAACTAATGTTAGAGTTATTGCCTTAGAACGGTGGTTCTCAAAGTGTGGTCCCCGGACCAGCAGAATCAGCATCACCTTGGAATTTCTTAGAAATGCCAATTCTCAGGCCCTACCCCAGAGATACTGATTCAGAAATTCAAGACAATGAGCCCAGCTTGTTTTAACAAGCCCTCAAGGTGAGTCTGATCCAGGCTCAAGTTTGACAACTACTGCCCTAAAATGTAAGACAACTAAGGCCTGCTGGCTCCGTTTACAGATGAGGAAACTAAAGCCCAGAGAAAAATACAAGTCACTTGACTAAAACCACACAAAATCAAGAGCCAGAGCTGGGCTTCCTGAAGCCTCCAGCTGTGATTCTCCCTTTCTGAGCCTCCATTTTCTCCCCTACCCCCAGTTGTGTCCTTTTGATTGACCTGCCCCCTATTCCTCATGTCTCTCACCCACAGATGGAGTTACACCCTTGATGTCAGCAGTTTGCTGTGGGGGAGTAGAGTCCAAGACCTTCCAAGAGGCATGGTTGGGAGGCCCTGAGCCATGGGAACCTCTGCTGGGTGGAGGGGCCAGCCCCCAGGCTCACACAGTGGGCACCGGGGAGACCCCCCTGCACCTGGCTGCCCGATTCTGCCGGCCAACCGCTGTCCGTCGCCTACTTGAGGCTGGAGCCAACCCCAACCAACCAGACCGGGCAGGGCGCACCCCTCTTCACGCTGCTGTGGCTGCTGATGCTCGAGAGGTCTGCCAGGTCAGCAAACACTGGAGTCCCTGAAGGGAATAGGAGGAGAGCTTTCAAGTAAAGCTAGGAAAAGGTAATCCCCTAGGGTTTGGCAAAGAAGTTGATTTGAGCTTGAGGACCTGAGAGAAAGAAAAACAAGGACAGATGGCTAGATATGGATTACCCAGTTGCCTCAAGCCAATTCCTACTCATGGCGACCCCACATGTGTCAGAGTAGAACTGTGTTCCATAAGGTTTTCAATGGCTGATTTTTTTCAGAAGTAGATAGCCAGGTCTTTCTTCTGAGGTGCTTCAGGGTGAACTCAAACTGCCAATCTGTCGGTTAGCAGCTGAGTACTTAACTGTATGTGCCACCCAGGGAACTCCTGGATATGGATTGATAGGGGGTTAAAAATGTGTGGGACCTAGGCGAGGAGTCCAGAGTACCCCAGGGGTCATTGGCCCTCTCTGGCGTTCCAGCTCCTGCTCCGGAGCAGACAGACTGCAGTGGATGCGCGCACAGAGGATGGGACCACACCCCTGATGCTTGCCGCCAGGCTAGCGGTGGAGGACCTGGTTGAAGAACTGATTGCAGCCCGAGCAGACGTGGGGGCCAGAGACAAATGGGGTATGCATCTGGAGAAGATGATGTTGTGCTATAGAGAAGTTGAGCAGATGGAATGTGAGGTGAGGTGCAAAAACAAGGAGCAGCAGAGGGGCAGACTGGAGGGTGAGGCATTCCTTCCCACCCTGCCAAGTCTGCAGCAGTGGCAGTATGGAACGCGAGGCTCTCCCCCTCCCCCACCATCTTAAACAACACACACTACTGCAGCCCACAGGGATTTGGGATGAGGAAAGATTCTGTGGGAAGGGAGAGGGCCGAGGTGTAGGAGGAGGTGGTCTCCCGGTCCCACCGACCCCAGAACAATGCCCTATTGTCCCGCCCGCGCGCCAGTGACGTCACCAGGGGCAACGCTTCCTGCCGGCCGGCGGTCGCCAGGGCGACGCTTCCCGCCTTTGAGGGACCCGGCTGGCCCGAGTAGCCCTACCCCCAAGGCCAGAATCCGTGGGAAACCGGAACCCAGGCGTCGGTCCCCAGCTCCGGGGTAACAACTTCCCACGTCGTCCCCCAGGAAAAACTGCGCTGCACTGGGCCGCAGCCGTGAACAACGCTCGGGCCGCCCGCTCACTTCTCCAGGCCGGAGCCGATAAGGACGCCCAGGACAGCAGGGTTAGACTGGGGCATCGCGTTCCCTACAAAAAAGTGGGCGTGGGAGGTGGAAAGCGCGGGAACTGTACAAAACGCGAAGGGGCGGGGCCGGCGGCGAAATAGGTGGAGTCACGAAGGGGCAGTCCTGTGAGCGCGGCCCCCCCGGCCTTTCTTCCCTGGGTGTTTCTCCCCATGCAGGAGCAGTCGCCGCTGTTTCTGGCGGCCCGAGAAGGGGCAGTGGAGGTAGCCCAGTTGCTGCTGGCGGTAGAGGCAGCCCGAGAGCTGCGGGACCAGGCCGGGCTAGCGCCCGGGGACATCGCCCGCCAACGCAACCACTGGGATCTGCTGACGCTGCTGGAAGGGGCGGGGCCACCGGAGGCGCGTCACAAAGCCGCGCCGGGCCGCGGAGCTGGCGCATTCTCGTGCGCGCGGATCCCGCGTGGAGGCGGGGCTCTGCCGCGCACTCGGACGATGTCTGCGGGAGTAGGCCCTCGAGGGGGCGGGGCTTGTCTGCAAGCCCGGACTTTGTCCGTTGACTGGGCCTCGTACGGGGGCGGGGCCTATTCCCATTGCCGGAGTCTAACGGGAGGCGGAACAGGAAGAGTCCCGCCCCACCGCGGTCGTAGATTTTCTGCGGGCATGCGCAGGCCTCGGCCCAGCCCTGCGATTATGCGGGGAAGATCTGGGGTCGCCCGGCGCGGGGGTGGAGCCTCGGCGGCTGACTGGCCCTGTGATTGGGTGGCTCTGGGAGCCTGCGGTCCTGCCCCCAACACTACGATCCCACCTCCTTGCCTTACTCCGTCCCCGGAGCGGGGTTCCCCTCAACCTGCCTCGGCTCCCCATCAATCTGCCTCGGGTCCCCGAGCCCTTAATTCCGGAGGCGAGGGCCAAAAATAGGTTATATGGGGGGAGGGGGAACGTCTTAAAATGAGTGCTCATTAAATGACAGGCAGTCCGGAAGGCCCTACAGATTTTGAGGTTCTGGAGCCCCAAAACTGAGGTCATGAGCTTAGTTTCCCTCCCAAAATGAGTGTGTGCTCACCAGAACAGATACCGTCTTCCACGTGCACAAGCCTCAGCTCTAGAAAGAGTGTTTAGGTGCTGGGGTGAAGCGGTCCTAGCCTCTCTAAGGGCGAGGGGCTACAGGAGGCCAGAATGGGGTGGGAGAAGTCCTCTAAATTGGAACCAAGAACTGCGGGCAAATGAATGTAAGATGAAACCTCTATCACGCCTCATCGTCTTTGCCCACAAACGGCTAACACCTACTATGTTCCAGGCCCTGTAGGTGCCAAAGGGGGGCCCAAGGCCAACTCCGGCTGATGACCCTTTGCATTCTCCCCATCTCTCCCCGACCAAAAAAAAAAAAAAAACTCCACCGCAGGGATGAAGCACCACTCTCCTAGCCATCACTGTCTATTTAAGACCCCTCAAATCCGTCACCCTGCAATAAAGCTGATTTGAAGTGTGACTTTTTTTTGGAGGGGTTGGGAGCAAAAGGAGAAAAAATATGGGAATGACTGGAATTTTTGTGCCCTATGCTCAACATTTGGATAGAGGCTCTTAGTATAAAGAGCAAGAATAAATAGATTTAGGAATCTTATGTTGATTTACTCATATAGGGTCTCGAGGACTGGAAATAGACTTGATGGCAATGGGTTTGTTGTTGTTTTAATGTTAATTTAGGGTACCAGCTGAGTCTCTAGTACCCCAGGGAGAACCCACATACACACTAGGAACTACCCACTGTTTGTCCTTCACCCAAAGGCATTTAGTGATGACCACTGAGGAGATTTCTAAGGCCTCAAGTTAAATAGAGAGAGATGGAGAGGGCATCTTAAGGAAACTTTATCCACCTTTCAGCAACCTGGTTACTCTAATAGTGATGGGCCTAACACACAGAGGTGTAAAGCATTTCAAAGTTAATAATAGCTACCATTTACTGAGCACTCTATATGCCAAGCGCTTTAACATTTAATCTTCACATCAACTCTATGAGGTAGAGGCTATTAAAACCCTATTTTCCTCTTTTAGAAACTGATGCACAGGGAGGTGTACTTTGCCCAAGGTTGCACAGCAGTTAGTGGTAGAACCAGATCTTCCTTATGCTCTAAGTCACTCACTGTAAGCCCCCTAACATGGCAGGTTGCCATTTAGGAAAAAAAGAAAAAAAATTGCCGTTGAGTCGATTCCGACTCATAGCGATCCCATAGGACTGAGTAGAACAGCCCCACAAGGTTTCCAAGGAGTGGCTGGTGGATTCGACCTGCCAACCTTTTGGTTAGCAGTCAAGTTCTTAACCACTGCACCACAGGGCTCTATTTAGAGGCCCCAAATGTCTCTACCTGTCCTGCTCCCACCTTGGTGACAGCCATCCTGATCAGCATTAATCAAGGAAGGAGCAGGGAGGTGGTCCACTCCCTTTTCCATTTCTGTGTCCCTCGTTCATGACCAGAGGAATGTCTCCCCTGCCCCTTGTCTGTGCAAAATTGTGAGTTGCCAGAGTGAACGCCATCCCATTTTCTTATATTTGATGCACGTCTTGTCCCCTGTAAGCACCTTGAGGGCAGGGATAATTATTCAACACATATTTATTGAATATCCAGTAAATATGCAATGTTTACCCGTTGCCATCAAGTTGATTTCGACTCATAGTGACCCTACAGGACAGAGTAGAACCACCCCATAGAGTTTCCAAGGAGCGCCTGGTGGATTCGAACTGCCAGCCTTTTGGTTAGCTCTTAACCAGTATGCAGCCAGGGTTTCCATGCAATATTTACTGAATATTTACTGTCTGTTGGATAAGATGCTAGGGGTGTACAGATACACTTGAGGGCAAAACACTCCTGGGTCTGCATTCTCCGCTTCCCACTGGGACAGCACCCCTTCTAGTCCCAATAGGTCTGAGAATGTGTGGGGAGGGCTGAATCCTACATCAGGGTCTATCTTGGAGAAGGAAAGGACGAGGGTGGGGGGAGCCTGGGGGGTTCTGAGGAGCGAAACCACTTCCTGTGTAGCTAGTTCCTGTGTTGACAGAAAGAGCTGAAGGGGAGGTAGGGGTGGAGGAAACAAAGCCAGGGGTTATGGGGGTCTGAGACTGAGGATAAGAAGGCCAGGAGTCCTTCCCCACCCAGAGCCCCCCTCCAACTCCTGCAGCTAGAGGAGCTTTTCCTGGTCTCTGTGCTCCCCTGGGGCTAGAGAGGTTGACAAATTGGGTAGGGAAAAGAGAACTGGAGGAAGTTGACAGGGATGGGCGGGGCCCGTGGGGGGGCTGACCGGGAACCCAGCTTCCTGCTCAGAACCCAAGCATCTGGCCCCCAGCTGGCCCCCACCCCTTCCAGCCCCCACGCCCCCCCCTGGAATCCAGGGTTCCGGCCCTCTTCCAAATCCCAGCCACCCCTCCCCCATCAGTTTCTCCCCTCCAGGGGATGGAGGCCAAAAGAGCCCAGGAAGGAGAAGAGGATGGTGAGCAGGTGAGCCGGGCACTGAGAGGGGAGGCTGACACTGGGAGAGAGGGAGGGGAGAGGACCCAGGCAGAGACCCAGCAACAGAGAACTCAGGAGACTTAAAAGGGCTTGGGCACACTGAGGCAGGAAGGGAGATACAGAGAGGAAGCAGGCTGTTTGCCTAGCCCCCCTGCCCGCTCCACCTCCTCCACCCACCCCTGCTTGACTGGAACGGACATCTCCCGGCATCAGGGCTCTTCCCAGGATGAACAGGGCTGGCCCCCTCTGAACACCACAACTCGGCCTTGGCGATCTGCTCCTCCATCCCCTCCTCCAGGGAACCGCCACACAGGTACCTCCACCCGCCCGGGGAGCTGCCGACCCTGGTGCCCATCTTTCCTGATCCCATTACCAAGACCCACTCCATTGTGGCCCTTCCCCTCCCCTCCTCCAGACTCCTCATCACACCCCCTCAGCTCTAACTCCAAATCCCTAATCACCTCACCCTATTCCCCTCCACCCGTCTGCCAGTTTCTCTGGGTTTCTGAGCCCTCCCCATCCTCTCCCCAGCCTTTGGGCCCCGCTCGGCCTCCCTGCTCTCCCTGCAGACAGAGCGCCTTCTGGACCTAGTGGCTGAGGCCCAGTCCCGTCGCCTGGAGGAGCAGAGGGCCACTTTCTGGGTCCCCCAGAGTCCCAAAAAACGAGCCCCAGCCCCACCCCGGCCTGTTGAGGACAGAGAACAGCTCTACAGCACCATCCTCAGTCACCAGGTGAGACACCCCCAGGAGGCAAGACCCAGACCACCTGGCTCCCTGGTCCCTGTTCTCTTTCAGGCCCTATCCCTCCTTCTCCCCAGGCAACTGCTCCATTGCCAGCCCCTAATCCTCCCATCCTCATCATAGGCATCCTGTCTCCCCACATAGCCCTGGCTCTTCTTAAATGTCCACTCCCCTCAGAGTCTCACTAACACCCTTTCTTCTTCCTCCACTCCTCCAGTGCCAGCGGATGGAAGCCCAGCGGTCAGAGCCTCCCCTCCCCCCAGGAGGACAGGAGCTCCTGGAGTTGCTGCTGAGGGTTCAGGGTGGGGGACGAATGGAGGAGCAAAGGTCCAGACCTCCAACACACACTTGCTGAGACCTGAACTCCTAACTGGCCCCTCTGTGCTCCTGGGGCTCAAAGCTGGGCAGCCCACTGCCTGCCCTCAACCCTGCTTGGCAGGGGCAGCAGAGACTGGAAGACACAGAAGAAATCTCAATATTTATCCCCCTTGACCAGCAGCCATGGGAAATGGAGGGGGTGAAAGTACTCAAACCCTGAGAATAGGAAAAAGGCAAGGTAGGATGGTCACTGAACTCCCTCCCCAAGTACGTGGGAGCTTGAGGCAGTGAGAAGATCCCAGCCACCAAGCGATACCCCACTCCTCAGATCTCAGGGGGTGGCTAGGAGTCTCCAAAATGAGCTGTGGGGGCACCCCTAGAAATCAAGCCACTAGGCGGGGTCTGAGGACTCAGGCCTCTACCTTGCAAGAAAAGGCAAACCTGCTAAGGTTGTGACCGGAAAGACAGCCTACCCTCCTTCCCAATTAGAAGAAAGGAAGGGTGGGCGGGCAAGAAGAGAGATTAAGACTGCCGACGCCCACCATGGCACTCCCCCGCCCCAGGACTGAGGGACCTAAAGGCTGGGAACTGACTACTAGCCCTGCCCACTCGCCCTCCCCGCCGCTGCTGCTCCAAGTCCGTCTGATGTTTTGGTTGCGTGAATAAATGTAATTCCCCTCTGGACTGAAGGCTAGTGTCTCAGGGGCGGGGGTGGAGGGTGGGAAGGTGAGGCCAGAGGCCGCCTCTCTCCCTAGTCTGGCCGGAGGCCAGCTCCCCTCCCCGGCTGGTTAATTACTACCTCATTAAGCAGCGGCTGGAGACCTCCCTAATTATACCCCCCCTCAGTCCCCCTCTCCTGGTTTTAATTAAGTAGAACTAGGAGGAGAGTAGGACAAGAAATATGAAGTGAGCTGACTGTGAACCCAGACATTCCAGCGGCCGGAGCGTCCACACCACCCCGAGCCCTGACGCGGAACCCAGGTGGCTGCCCCCCGTCCAGCCCCAACACTCTCCCTCCCGGTCCATAGAAGTCTAGCCGTGAGGCCCTTCTGAATTTCCTCCGATGGGCCAGTCTCCTCCCCTCGCCCCCGCGTCCCAGTCCCCTCCTCCACTCGGTCTCAGTTCCTCTGTCTCTCTCTCTCTCCGCCCCCAGCTCCTCCCTGTTCCTCCTCCCTTCTCCCCTCCTCTTCCTCCTCGGCTCCCCTCCCCCCGCCTCCCTCCCTTGCTCCCCCCCTTCTCCCTCCTCCCTCCTCCCTCTCTCTCACACACCCCCGCTTGGGCCTCCTCTCTCTCTCTCCGGCTCCATTTTCTCCGCCGCCGGGGGCCGGGGTCTCCTGTGGGGGGCCCAGCCGGTACCCCAGGTCTCCCTTCAGGGCCGGGGTGAACCTCCGGGGGAGCCGGGAGGGAAGAGACGGGCGGGGGTGGGGGCGGAGGGAGCAGCGGCCCCGGCGAGTTTTCGGGGGGAGTAACCAGGCGGGGGGAGGGGCGGAGCAGGGAGGGGGCCCCAGGGCCCCCCCCAGCTATGGACGAGCGGCTGCTGGGGCCGCCCCCTCCAGGCGGGGGTCGCGGGGGTCTGGGATTGGTGGGTGGGGAGCCCGGGGGCCCTGGTGAGCCTCCCGGTGGCGGAGACCCCGGTGGGGGCAGCGGGGGGGTCCCGGGAGGCCGAGGGAAGCAAGACATCGGGGACATTCTGCAGCAGATAATGACCATCACCGACCAGAGCCTGGACGAGGCCCAGGCCAAGTGAGTGCCCCCACCCCGGGACCCCACACAGACCTGGCAGGACCCCGTTCACAATCTCTGAATCTTTTGGGAGCCCCCCTAACTCCAAAACCCTTTCCAGAATCCTTCAGCTCTCTTTTCTCGTCACTCCTGGGATTCTCGAGATAAAGGATCCTTCTTAAACCTCCCTTCACCCCCAGGCCCTGAAACATTCACAGAGGGAACCCCAGGTGGTCCACAACCACCCCCACCTACTAACCTCTTGCTGACCCCCACACTCCCTTGGAACATCCTTCCATCTCCGGAGCCCCCTTCTGGCTCCCAGGCTAAGAAACTGCTCTCAGGCTATGTGGTCCTCTCCCCTAACTCTCCAGACCTGGGGGCCCCTGTACCCCCTCCCCAGAGCTCCTAACACTCCTCACCCACCCTTCCCCATCAGCTCAGCCAGACACTAGGCCGGTCACATCCTCCACCTTGCTCAGTCCCAGGCTCCCTACACACACATCTATACTGGACTTCTTCGCACTTGAGCTCAGCACCCCCAGATCTTCTCTGGCACCCTCAAACTCTGACTCTTTTCCACCCCAGCCTCCTTCTCTTTTCCTCTAGTCACCCTCATTTCTCCAGTGACCCCCCCACCCCCACCCCAAACTCTTCCCCCACACCCTTCCTAGACCATTCTGCGAAGCCCCGAGGCCACCCATGGCTTCTTTAGCATCTTCCCTCAGTCTTCCTGAAGCGAAGCAGCTTCCCCACATCTCCTGTACTCTAGGAGCTGGCCCCTTCCCAAGGTCTCCCAAATCCATTCAGCCCCCAAACCCACTTTCTATTTCCCTTCTCCTTCCACAGATTTCCCTGCCTCTCCCCTGGTTTTCAGGCTCTCCTCTCCTACCCTCTGTTCCTTTCCTCTAGCTCCTCAACTTTTCTCTTTCCCCATTCCCATTCCTCTGAAGGAAACATGCCCTAAATTGCCACCGAATGAAGCCTGCTCTCTTTAGCGTCCTGTGTGAAATCAAGGAGAAGACCGGTATGTGGTCCCCCTCTGATTCCTTAACTCTGGAGACAGAATCCTGTTCACTGTAGGACTTGGGCTAAGAGTTTGACAACTTGGGGCCGTGAGGAAAGTGAGGAGTCTGGGAGGTTGCTAAGGGGACTGGGGAGGAAAGCAAAGTTGGGAAACGGGGGGCTCTAAGAGGCACTAGGAGAGCTGAGAGCTGAGTGTGGGGGACCCTGGGTCCCAAAGTCCACTTGCCTACACATTAGGCCTCAGCATCCGAAGCTCCCAAGAGGAGGAGCCGGTGGACCCGCAGCTGATGCGCTTGGACAACATGCTTCTGGCAGAGGGTGTGGCTGGACCCGAGAAAGGCGGGGGCTCAGCAGCAGCAGCTGCAGCTGCTGCAGCCTCTGGGGGTGGCGTATCCCCTGACAACTCTATCGAACACTCGGACTATCGCAGCAAACTTGCCCAGATTCGCCACATCTATCACTCGGAGCTGGAGAAGTATGAGCAGGTGAGGAGAGAAGTTTGGGGTGAGTGGAGGGAGAGGCTCTTGGGGGAAGTCCCAAGGCCTAAGGACTCTTCCTCACTGACTCCTGGGCCCTCATGCAGGCATGTAACGAGTTCACAACCCATGTCATGAATCTGCTGAGGGAGCAGAGCCGTACACGGCCCGTGGCACCTAAGGAGATGGAGCGCATGGTGAGCATCATCCATCGAAAGTTCAGCGCCATCCAGATGCAGCTCAAGCAGAGCACCTGTGAGGCTGTCATGATCCTGCGTTCCCGCTTCCTGGATGCCAGGTGGGGCCCAGGGGCTCCTTCCTAGTCCTCTCTAGCCTCCAAGCCACCATGTTGTTCAACATGGTACCTTGTGACGGTGGTGTCCTCTGGCGTTATGGAACATGGTGCCTCTTCTAAGACACCAATATTCTCCTCACCACCCTTCTCTCTCCCCTGTAGACGAAAACGCCGGAACTTCAGCAAACAGGCCACAGAGGTCCTAAATGAGTATTTTTACTCCCACCTGAGCAACCCGTACCCTAGCGAAGAGGCTAAGGAAGAGCTCGCCAAGAAGTGTGGCATTACCGTCTCTCAGGTATTGGGGTGGGTGGCTTGAGGAGAAAGAGTCTAGGCAAAAAGCTCTCAGCTCCCATTGAATGAGGACCTTCAGAAGGAAAGGTTTCCTCCTGACCCTTCTTTCTGCCTAATCAATACCCCACAGGTCTCCAACTGGTTTGGCAACAAACGGATTCGCTATAAGAAAAATATTGGAAAATTTCAAGAGGAGGCAAACATCTATGCCGTTAAGACTGCCGTGTCAGTCACTCAGGGGGGCCACAGCCGCACCAGCTCCCCGACACCCCCTTCCTCTGCAGGTGGATCCCACCGCCACCCTGCCTGGCTGTTTTGCACACTTCCTGCTTTTGTTCCCATTTCTTGCCTAGACAGGATCATAGTAGAGGGGGTGTTTTGGGGTGAAAGGGACCAAGCTGAGACAAGGTGGGGATGTCGGTACAGAGGCCACTCCAGTGTAGTTACTTCTGCTTTTCTTCCAGCGGGTGGCCAGAGGTGGCTTGGGAACAGCCTGCTCTTTCCAAGTGGTGGAGTATTGTTCTGTGGATAGTTTGGGTATAGTAGCACACCCCCAAAGAGCTAGTGCAGAAGGATTTTTGGAAACTGAGATTTGTGGTGAATCTCCTGTCTGCCCTTTTGGGCTCTGTTGTGCTTTCCTAATTCCCTCTCTGCTCCCCAAGGCTCTGGCGGCTCTTTCAATCTCTCAGGATCTGGAGACATGTTTCTGGGGATGCCTGGGCTCAACGGAGATTCCTATTCTGCTTCCCAGGTCAGATGTCTCATCTCTTGAGTAGGGCCTTCTCAAATCCTGTTTCCATTTCTTTAAGATACAAAAACTTTTTCTTCTGTAGCTTCTCCTCACTATGTCATACCTTCCTGTGCTGCCTACAGGTGGAATCACTTCGACACTCGATGGGGCCCGGGGGCTATGGGGACAACCTCGGAGGAGGCCAGATGTACAGCCCCCGGGAAATGAGGGTGAGTGGATACCGAAAGCCCCCCTCTCTCTGGCTCTCACCAGGACAGGAGGGCATTCTCCGTGGCCGCATTGTCCCCACACAGGGCTTCCTAGGGCCCTCACCTAACTCTCATTTTCCAGGCAAATGGCGGCTGGCAGGAGGCTGTAACCCCATCCTCAGTGACATCCCCAACAGAGGGACCAGGGAGCGTTCACTCTGACACTTCCAACTGATCTTGCCCCTTGGGGCCACAGGGCGGGGGCTCACAAGGCGACTCTTGAAGAAGATGCAGGCATCCAGAGGACAAACCCCAGACGGAGGAGAAGCACAAGACAGAGAAGGGCAAATGGGGTCTTCCCCTCCCGGATCAGACTCTCAGTGCTGGGGGTGGTAACTACATGGCAGGGAGAATGGGGTCCCCTAAGGGGACAGTGAGGTCTGTCTTCCCCTTTTTTCCTCCTTTCATCCTTTCTCCTACACAGAAACACACACTCCCAGAATCCTCTTTTTCAGATCTCTCTCTCATACACGTACAACTGTTCTGTTTCTCTCTTATGTTCTCTCTTTCTCTCTCTCTGGCCTTCTCCTACTTCTCCTCCCACGCGACTTACCTACTCTGGAATCTATGGAGACACCAGCCCTGCCCAACCAGAGATGCCAAAAATGGGGACACAACTTCTGGACAGAGGACATGGGCCGTGCCCCCTGTGCATCCCCACACCCTGCTCCTCCAGATGGCTTTATTACCTCATACGCAGCTCATCTTAAACCAATAGAATCGCTCGGTGGACGAGAGTGTCTGACTCAGATATCTACCTCGGAGGGAGTTTCTGCTACTTTAGGGAATTGTTGACTGGGCTTTGGGGTTGAACTTGTTTTTTTAAAGGAAAAAAAAGAAACCCTGGGATCTGTATTTGGGGGGGTGGGGTGGGTTTTTGTTTTGTTGTTGTTGGTTTTTGATTTTTAATTTAGTTTGGGGAAGTAGACATTTTTATAAATATGTCGATTGTTTTTTTTTTATTTTTATTTTTTGATTTCTTGCTTTCCCTTGTTAGGGGTGATAGCCAAAGGGGTCCTGGTAAGAGAAAGGGAAACAAACAGAACTGATGAAGAGGCTCACCTGGCTCCAGTCCTGTCCATCAGGAAGTGAATTTTGCAAGGCACCAATCCCTCACCCATAGAGTGGCCAAAGTGTTCTCCTTTGCTTGTGCAGGCAGCTGGATGCTGCATTTGGTGTGGAGGCTGTGCGGGCCGTGCCTTGCTGGCCTTCTATCCCCCTCTCCCCACAGCCCTTGGGTAGGTCTGGACTCAGTAATTTTGAGGAAATCGAAGGTGCTACCTTCCCCTGTAACATGCCGGTTTTTGGGTTTTTTTTTAAACTATTTTCAGATTGGAAGGGGAAGGATTGGGAGGGGGTTATTGCCAAATATGTTAAATATGGGTTGGGGTGCTTGTATATGTATCTTCCTCAGTTTCCCCAGAAATGAGGTATCTTTTTTCTCACACCAAAATTAAGGGGGTAGGGAGACAGAGGAGGGAGGTTGCAAAAAGCCAGGTGTGGGGAAAAGTAAAGCCAACACCATCCCATCCTCGGCCCCAAGCCCTGCCATCTGAACCCCTCAAATATCCTCAGGATTTAACAAGACTGTCTGAGTGGGGAACCCCTCCCATCAAAGATGTGGGCAGGATTGGGGGGGGCAGGTTGGGAGTGTGATGGGGTGGGCGGCGGGAGGCACGGTCCAGGGGCAGTTCTCTCCTCACTTGTAAACTTGTAGTTTCACAGAACAAACCGCAGTTTTAAATAAAGAATTTCTTTTTTCCCCCTGGGTTTAGTTGAGAATTTTTTTCAAAAACATGAGAAACCCCAGAAAAACTTTTTTCTCTCTCACAAAGCCCCAGACAGATTCCTCCCAAAGATCCCCTAATGCTTCCTCCCAGCCTTGCCCTTTACTATCCAGGCCCACAATTCACCCATCTCCCTCGCCACTGGGAACAACAGCCTGGCCTGAACCCGGTTGCCTAGCAACCTCACCTAGTCAAGATGGGGCTCCAGTCGTCCACCAGGCAGGTCTCAGCAGACAGTGATGGAATACGAATACGGTGGTGGGTCCTGATTGTTGGGGTCCCTGAGGGGATGAGAGACTCTAGAAGGTATACCTACCCACCCCTACAGGTGTGGCTGTGCCCATAGGCTGGTAGTACCCAGGGGTGGGGTGATAATAGTTTCTCCTAGTACCTGAAGGGCCCTTCAGAGAAGCATGAATTCCTAGCATTCCCTGTGACTGAACGGGATGGGGAGATGGGGGCAGGGGATAGGGTGCAAGCCTTCCCTAGGGCGGTGGCCACAGCAGCGAAAGGGGCAGACAGCGTCAGGAGCCTGGGGAGGAAGCAGGATGGCAGCAGGGGCAGCAGCTGGAGCCTGGGTGCTGGTCCTCAGTCTGTGGGGTGAGCTACTCCCCCTGCCAACTCCCCCCAACCAATCTTCCACTGCAGAGAGCACTCTGTGAGCCCCCCCCCCCCCACACCCCAGTCTCCCCAGAACTGACTAGGAACCTGGGCATTGCTTTTCAAGCTCTTTCACCCAAACTGTCCTAATTTCATCAGCCCCTATCTCCCTTGCCCTTTCACTGCTGTCTCCCAGGAGCAGTAGTAGGCAGTCAGAACATCACAGCCCAGATTGGAGAGCCACTGGTGCTAAATTGTAAGGGGGCCCCCAAGAAACCACCCCAGCAGCTGGAATGGAAACTGGTAAGCAGGGCTCCTGCCCAGCCCCCTAACTTCCAGAGATACCAGTGATGATTTGCATCCCCATCTTCCTACATCATCAGTCCTACTCCACAGGAGTTGCACTGCTTCGGCCCCTCTTCTCTGTCCCCAGAACACAGGCCGGACAGAAGCTTGGAAGGTCTTGTCTACCCAGGGAGACTCCTGGGATAGCGTAGCTCGTATCCTCCCCAACGGCTCCCTCCTCCTTCTTGCTGTCGGGATCCAGGATGAGGGGACATTCCGGTGCCGGGCAATGAGCCGGAAAGGAAAGGAGACCAAGTCCAACTACCAAGTCCAAGTCTACAGTAAGGGTTCCGGGGCCTTCTCCAGGGCCCACCTCTCATCTAAGGAAAAGCTTTCAACCCCAGCCCTTGACTCCTTGGCCCTGGTGTGTGAGAACCTCTGACTTCTGCTGCCCCCATCCCCACACCTGGGTATGAGAACCTTCAATGCTGCAGCTTCTGATTGGATTTTTCCTCCTCCAGAGATTCCTGGGAAGCCAGAAATTGTAGATCCTGCTTCTGAACTCACAGCTGGTATCCCCAATAAGGTAGTGGAAGAAAAAGAAGAAGGTGACCCTGTGAATGAGAGAGGAGTGTGGCTGGGTGTGTATGTGTATGAAGTCTCTATTTCAAAGAATGAGGTGGTCACTCTTTCCCCAGGTGGGGACCTGTGTGTCGGAGGGGGGCTACCCTGCAGGGACTCTCAGCTGGCACCTGGATGGGAAACCCCTGATATCTGATGGGAAAGGTTAGTCCCAAGGTCCCCCTCTGAGCTGCCAAGCTGCCTTCTCTCTGACCTTTCTCCCATATCCACCCTTGGAAGTCTCATCTTGTCTTCCTCCCACCCCAGGAGTGTCTGTGAAGGAAGAGACCAGGAGACACCCTGAGACAGGGCTTTTCACAGTTCAGTCGGAGCTGATGGTGACCCCAGCCCTGGGACAAGCTCCTCGCCCTACCTTCTCCTGTAGCTTCAGCCCTGGCCTGCCCCGGCGCCGAGCCCTGCATGTAGCCTCCATCCAGCCCAGTGTCTGGGGTGAGCACAGAGTTGGGGAGGGGCCCGAGCTTGGCAAGCACATTCTGGATACATAGCCCTCAGGAAGAGAGGGGACAAGCCCATCTCCACAGGACCATTCACAGGTGTGATTCTCAACCTCATGCCCCTCCCCGGCCCCAGAGCCCGTGCCCCTGGAGAAGGTCCAATTAGTGGTCGAGCCAGAAGGTGGAGCAGTAGCTCCTGGTGGAACTGTGACCCTGACCTGTGAAGCCCCTGCTCAGCCCCCACTTCAGATCCACTGGCTCAAGGATGTGAGTGACCTGGAGAGAGGGAATTGGGAGGTAGAGAGACACATCACTGGCAACTGGAGGGAGGGCGGGGCTAATGGATGGAGAGGCAGGCTAGTAGCTGGGGAGGAAGACAGGGTATCTGAGGGTGTAGATACAGGAGTATGGGATGTGTGGAGAGGAGTTTCATAATAGCGTCCTGTCCCGTTCCCCCATCAGGGCATGCCCCTGCCCCTGCCTCCCAGCCCCGTGCTGCTCCTCCCTGAGGTAGGGCCTCAGGACCAGGGAACCTACAGCTGTGTGGCCACCTATCCCACCCACGGGCCCCAGGAAAGCCCTGCTGTCAGCATCAGCATCATCGGTGAGACCACCCCCAAATCCCAGGGATCCTGGGGCTAGGGTAAGGGACAGTGCAAGCTCCTATTCCCTACCCCAGCCTGGCATTGTCCCAAAGCCATGCCATCCCTTCCCTGGTGCACCACACCCAGGCCTCCTCTGCCCCACACAAACCCTGCCAAGAGAGCAGCCCAGCCCTGAAGAAGCCTCTCTCCCCACTGAACTGAAGAAAGGGAAAGACACTCCACTGGGGACCCACTGAACAGCCCTCTCCCAAACTGAAGCCTTCCCTTCTGACTTTTTGTCTTCCAGAAACAGGTGAGGAGGGGACAACCACAGGTGAGGGGTTGGATAAGGTCAGAGAAGCAGAGGCAGACACACCCCAAGACACATGGCTGGGGGTATGGCCAACAAGAAAGGAAGAGTGAATGGTGGGGACTGTGCCTTCAGTCCTCCTCTTCCTACAGGCTCTGTTGGGGGGCTGGGGTTGGGAACTCTAGCCCCGGCACTGGGGATCCTGGGATGCCTGGGGACAGCCACCCTGCTCATTGGGATCATCATCTGGCAAAGACGAAAACACCGAGGAGAGGAGAGGTGAGTGAAGAAAGCCAGATATCTCAGACTGGGGCTTTCAGGCAGCAAGTGAGGGGTTTGGGGTGGAACAATGGAGTGCTGGGAACCATGTGCAGGATTCTCTCCAATGCTCCTCCCCAGGAAGGCCCCAGAAAACCAGGAGGAGGAGGAGGAATGCGCAGAGCTGAATCAGTCGGAGGAGCCTGAGGTGGCTGAGGGCAGTGCAGGAGGGCCTTGAGGGTTCCACAGCCAAACCTCAGCTGTCAGCTCCCTTTTCTTTTTCCCTCTCGCTGTTCTGGCCCCAGCCCAGCTCTTCCCTGTACAATATCTACCCCAACTTGCCAAACTTCCTTCCACAACCAGGGCCCCCTGCAAACAGTGACAAGTAAACACCTGACACATCCTGCACCATGTTCTTATGTGTCTGTGTGTGTTTATGTGGTGACCTCACCTGCTGCATGCCTGAGAGCCTTGGAGCGGCTCTCCCCCATGCTGCCCCACACCACCCCAAACATCTACTCAAGGTGGGGAAAAGATGCTCCTGTCCTGGAAGGTGGAGGGAAGGAAGACTTTGGGAAGAGTTCCCACCAATACATTTCACCTTTTTTTATTTAATTTGTAATAAAGGAGGTCGTGAGTGGGAGGAAGCATTTAGAGTCAGAACCCATATTAAACACTGGGGAGAGAAAAATTAAATTAAATTAACAAGTGGGGAGTGGGAGAGGGTCAGAAGGAACCCTGCCCACCTTTCAACATGAAATCTAGAAATCTGGGGGAAAGCAAAGGATTAGGAGAGAGGATAAACAGACATTCTCCTCAGTCTGTCTTCCTTCCTCAGGGCCAGGAATTAGAATGAGTGAGCAGTTCAGAGCAGAAGGCTCTCCCATCCTTTGTCCAGATATCACTTTTCCTCCCTGTGCCCTCCTTGAGAGTGGCTGGTTGGGCCTTAGCCAACAGAAGTGGAGGGGCTGGGGGAAAGGGGTCCAGGAGTAAGGAGGGTCAGGAGGGACCCCCAATACTGATTCTCCTCTGGCTGGAGGTGGGCAGGAAGGCGGCACAGCTCAAATACTGAGCAGCCAGATAAAGAAGAAGATGGCGAGAAACAGAAAGAGAGAGTCCTGCCAGCTGGAGGCCGTGCGGCCCTGTCCCAGATCCACACCTGTGGGAGAGAGAAGGGCTGTAGAGGAAGCACCCATTCCAGGGTCGGGAAGCAGGTTGGGGGGATTCAGAGGGCTCCCCGGTAGGAGCTGAGGGATGGCTCTTACCTGTGCCTCGATGGAAAGGCTCATGGGTATTGAAGACGGTGGTGAAAAAGCCAAAGGGAAAAGCACCAACACCAAATGAGAAGTGAAAGCCTCCAGTATCACCAAATGGCTGGAATCCCTAGGGAGGCAGAGAAAGTCAGAGGGGAGCCAAGCAAGTCTTGGACAAGGAAGGCACACAGTGGGAGAAGACGACTCACCCCTCTGCTCTCCGGAGCTGGTCGCTGGCCCTGAGGGCGGGGTGGAGTTTTCAGTCTGAGAAAGATGAAAGGGAGTATTAACAGGAAAGTTCTCCTCTTCTCTTCCACACCCTGGTGGCGTAGTAGTTAAGGGCTACGGCTGCTAACCAAAAGGTCGGCAGTTTGAATCCACCAGATGCTCCTAGGAAACTCTGCAGGGCAGTTCTACTCTGTCCTATAGGGTCACTATGAGTCAGAATTGATTCAACGGCAACAGGTTTTGTTTTTTGTTTTTTCTCTTCCACACACCCCTCCCAGGGCAGAAAGCCTTTGACCTTCCTGAGTACCACCTCCTCTCTCACCTGGGATCCTGGGGCTTCTGGCTCCCTCGCCCATAAAGTGGGACAACCTTCTCTCTGCTGATCCCAGCTTTACACACTGGGCACTCTTGCCGCTCAGGTCGTGTCTCCAGCCACTGAGGAGAAAAAAGATGAAGTGGTTTCCAGTACAGTCTTCCAGCTCCTCAGGCCTCCCCATCTCCCTCTTTATCTCCTTTGAGTACGCACCTGATGAAGACAGGGCCAACTGGATGGGGGGAGAGAGAAAAAAAAAGGTCAAACTAACTACAGAAAAGATGCACAGACCCAGACTTCATAGATACCCATCTCACTCCTCTTCCCAGGTATCCATGCTGTCGCTTTTCATCTTTTCCGCAACTTCTACCACGAAAGCCAACCTGGCCTTCCTGCTTTTCTGATCTTCCAACACCTGAAGCTCCAACCATCCTCAACACACTCAATCCTCTTCTCCCCCAACACACACACACACACACACATACATTCTCAACCCTCTGCCTGTAGACTTAATTTCTAGTTAACTTTCAACCCAGCCCCATCACTCCCAAGCCAAACCCCCTTTACTAGCATATCTCCCCCTTACTCCTTTCCACTCACTTTCAGGCCCATAAAGTCTATTTCCAGGACCCTTTAACCTCTCAAGGCTGCCCCTCCACAGTGCCCTTATCCCCAGATTTGTCATACCAACCCCTCCCAGATCTCACCTGAATGTGATCCTACCATTCCCTGGGTCTCCCAGCCTCAACTAATGCATGCCTCCCCTAACCTTTGGGTATGTTTCCGTCTCTACTGCTAAGACCACTGTTAAGCTGGTGTCTCCTTACACACTGTGTCCCCTCCGTCTCACACTCTCTTAACATACCCCACGCCCCAGCTCCTAATTCCCATGACCCCTACTTTTCACAAGTCTGTCTTTACAGACGCGACCCTCCCACCCACACATACATAAAGAGACATAGGTCTTCTTCGCGTGCCTCACCTATAGGGATGTGCTCTCTAATTAGCTGTATGATTGTACGGTCCCCCGCCGCCAGCCTCCTCAGTACAAACGTGAGCCCCTCCTCCCGCCCCCTTTCCCGCTTCTCACCAGTACAGGTGGCCACACACACTGACCACAGCTTCCCGAGCAGTCTCCAGACATATATTACATTCGAAGGTCGCGCCTGCCCCGCCCCGCCCGCGGTTTGGCCCTTCGGGGACCCCGTCCTCCTCCTCTGCTGCGGCCATGGCCGATTCTATTTCGCCCCCGCGTACCCCCTCAGTACACCCAAACACACATACACGCACCCCAACAAACGAGAAACTGCCTCCTGCCCACGATAATTGGGCAGGCTTTAAGGCTTTTTAATCACTATTGGTCTGAGTGCCTGCCAATCACATAGGGTTCAAGGAAAATGATTGGTATAATAGGCGCGGAAAGGGGTTTGCGCGGTCCCGCCCTTGCACAAAGACTATTGGTTGCTACAGTGGCAGTCAGTATGTAGAGCCATGGGGATGGTAATAACTCGAAAGTCCTGTCGCTCAGCCAGGGAGGGTTTTATTTATCTGAATAACTGCCTGTCATAACCAAAGGCCAGAAACAATTGGTTCCGGACTGCACAGACCTCGCCCACTATAAACCCTTTTCTTTCCTTCACTTCCTCTTTCAGAGAAAGTCTGGGTTCCTACTGGACTTTGGATTGTGACTCCAAAGCAATTGATTGGTTAGAACTTGGCCGGAAAATGGAAAGTAGGTAAAATGTGCATGCGCAGCATGCGATGGGCCGAACCAGCCCAATCCTGAGAGGGTTGAGCCTTCTATAGTCCCACCCCCTCACCGTCTTGTCGCCATGGTGACTGCTCTACAATTGGCTGGGCTTTAGGTTCAAAGGCCCCAGTATGGCTTAATCCGGGTCCTCTGGCTGTGGACTCTCTCGGCTGATTGGGCTGTTTCCTTCGCCCCTGATTGGCCGAGATCTGGAAAGCCGGCGAAGAGCTCGGAAAAGAGGGCAAATACTGGGGTGTCAGAGTTCAAAATGGCTCCGGCCTCCTTTGGTGACGTAGAGAGCAGAATTTGGGTCCGCCCCTCCGTTTTAGTGAAGAAGGGAGCAGAACTGGGATCACTCCGACGTTTGGACGGTGCGAGCATCCATCTGCGGCGTTGGTGTTAACCCATCTCCCTCGGCTGGACAGCTCAGCCTGTCCCTCTTTAGGTGATTTACAGACCAGAACTGAGCTAAAGGCCCATCCCCTTTTTAGTGTAACACACAGGGTAGAACAGAGCTGACCTCAACTCCATTTTAAGCCTAAAAGCTGAAAAGCTCTGTCTCCACCCCTTTGTGCGTGGGTGTAGATGGGCCCGCCCCTTTTTAGGTGACACGCGACGGAATGGGGTTAGGCCCGCCCCTTCCTTCTCACGATATGTCTTGCAGAACTGGGGTCTTCCTACTGGCCTGGACCCCTAGGAATTTGGCAACTGCTTCAGAGCTTAGGCCTTCCCTACGAGTTTGGGCCTTTCCTACAGTGACCCTCACTCTGGCCCAAGGAGCAGAACTAGGTAACAGTCCTCCCACTGCTAGTGTTCTTTACATCTTCATCCCCAGGGTGTGAAAACTCATTCAAGGAAAAGGTGTGTCTAGGGGCGGGAGGCAGTCGCTGGCTGAAGGCTGTTCAGCAACACCCTGATAAAAGGTCCCACGTGACTCAAGTGGGGTGAGGTGAGAAGTTGGGAGATGCCTAGAAGACGGGGGAGGTGAGGGTTCAGGAGGCCTGAGGTCGTTTAGGAAAGAAGGAATTGAGAGGGAGAGGTGGAGACCTAGGAAAGAGTGAGGGAACGATCCTGGTAAAGGGATATGGGGCACCCTGGGGTATGGGGAAGAGGGGAGCAGGGTTGGAAAGGGAGCTAGATGAGGAGGAATCAGCATTCTTACCCATTTTTTTTTTTTCTTTCAAGGAACCCATTGGAAGAAAAGATGCAGCCACATTCTATGTTCGGGGGGGAAGGGTTCGCTCAGCTTGAGTAAGGAGGTTGGTAGGAAGGAAGGAACTGGGAAGGGAAAAGTACTGAAGTAAATAAAACGGCATGGAAGGGAAAGGGGAGAGAAGAGGGCTAGGGAATATTCCTTAACTTTGAAGGCCAGCGAGGGTGGGGGAGGGAGCTGGACTGCTGGGAGATAATGGGGGAGGGAAGGGGTGAAAGAGACCAGACCACACCAGAGGGCTGGAGGGTGAGGTGAGGAGAGATGGAACCCTAGAGAGAAAAGAGGTAAAGAACTCAATGCGTAGCATTAATAAATGCTTGAAACGGAATCGAGGACAGGAAAGGGGATCTTAGAGAAGAGTTGGAGCTTGAGAGAAGAAGCAACAGATACGGGAGTTAAGGAGAAAGGGAGAAACCAGAAAGAGACCAACCAAATAAAAGTGGCAGCAAGTGGAGAGCTGATGGAGAATGAGGGGAAGGAATGGGCTGAGGAAAGAACACAGCGCCCAGGGACCCAGAGCTGTGGGTGCTGAAAAGGGGTTGGAGAAAAAAAGGATGACAGCTGGACCCCGAGAGGGCCAGAGGCAGAACCCAGCTGAGCTCTTGCGAGGAGGAGCTAGCTAGGGGATGCTAGAGGATGAGGGAAGGAAATGCCTGGGTCCCTGGGAGGTGATTGGCAAAATAGGCCGCCCATCACCGCCCCCCACTTCCTGGCCGGCCCCGGAAACCAGCAGGCGTTGGGGAGGGGTGGGGGGCAAAGCGGCAGCAGCAGCCCTCAGAGAGAGAGAGAGAGAGAGAGAGCAGGAAGGGAGGGAGGGCTCTGGGGGGACAACCCTCCATCATTTCTTACCGCTATGGGCCCAGCCTCCCACTCCCACCTTCCCTCCATCGGCCGGGGCTAGGACACCCCCCCAATCCCGTCGCCCCCTTGGCACCGACACCCCGACAGAGGCAGAGACACAGCCAGCCGCCAACACCGCTGCCGCAACCTGGCTGGGTAGGGGGCCAGCCCCCCAGGCCCCCCACCCCACTGAGGTGGGGGCAGAAAGGGACGAGAGGAGGAGGGAGGAGGGTGCTGAAAGGGACGTGGATGAGGGGATGGGGAGAGATTGGGTCTGGGAGTGCCGACTGGGGAGAGGGATGCTGGGGAGAGGAGAGGGGGACAGAGAGGGAGGAAGGGTGGAACAGACGGGAGGGAGGAGAGATGGAGACCCTGTGAATTGGGGACTGAGGGTGTGGGCAGGGAATCCTGAAGAGGGCATTCCCTACACCTTCCCCAATACCTCTTCCTGGTCTTTGGCCCCACATGACTCTTGAAGGGGGGAGGGGGAGAGAATAAGGCGGTTTATTGCCCCTCCCCCGCCAGAAGAATTTGCTTCCTAGGAATGTCTTCAGAGACCTCTCCTGTTTCCCTCCAGGCACAGGTCTTCAGGTTTCACTGTGTCCTTCCACACTGTGCTAACCCTTACTGACACAGATGCCTTGTGTGGGGCATGTTTTCTACATTGAGCCTGTGTGCCTTTGACACATTTAATGGCTTGCGTGTACCTCAGTTGTCCCTATATTGTCCATGGGCTATGGAGAAATGATGTGTTATTTTCCCTCAGAATTACTAATTTCTCATATTTTGGGTCCCATGTCTCCCATCCAGTTTTGACGTGTTCAAGTACCACTTCTTTGTGTGTTTTCATATATCACATCTGCTGTGTGTGTGTACTGGCATGTTTTATGTTTTTGTATGTCTCCTTCAGCAGGTAAAGGTTATACCTTATTTTGTCTTGGTGCACATGTCCGTGGTCTATGCCAGAATCTTCATGTGTGGAATCCAATGGTTTAGCTGACTAGCACACACTCGTGTTGTGATTGGACTGGCCTGTTTGCTGTGCGTGTTTTCACACTGTACATGTACGTGTTCCTTCTCAGGACACACTGATGTGGCATGTGATAGTATGTGTGCTTCTGGTTACACATACTGTTTATTTCATAATTTTATTGGCAGTATCTTTTGTGAGCCATTTGCTTCTTAACCCATTTGGCACTCCCATGTGTTTCTAAATCCTTGGATATCACATATTAAGAGGAAGGTAACTGAGCCCCCAGGTCCCCAAAGAACCGTCCCATATGCCTTACTTGGCTGAGCTCCCTGACCTGTGTCTCTTCATTCACGTTATCTCAACAGTGGCTGTGTACTGTCTGTCTGTGGAATTCATCAGTGCATGTCACAGGGTCAGTGACCTCCCCCCCCCCCCCCCATCATCTGGTTTTGTTTGTGGACATTATTAGTCACTCCACTCTTTGCACTGTTGGCGTGTATTTGATGGCAGCAACATGTTCCTTCCCCTGTGACATGCAGGCCCCTATTCTATATGTCTCTCATCTGTGAGCTGACATCTACACTCTGCCTTCACCATGCCCGTGTATTGTTTGTGTGTATTCAGAATAGGTTACTGTTAGACTTGGCGTGTTCATTGTTTTCTTGGTGCCTTTTCTTTTTATGGTTAATATTCCTTGAGAGGTGTAACCATCTGATTCATGATCAGAACTGTCTTCTCTCATTAATTGTGGGTGTGTGGGTACAGCCTTATAATCCATTCAGCAAATGTTCATTGAGTGTCAGCTCTACCTCCTCTCTGGGGCATTGGCGATAAGGCAGTCCCTGTCCTCAAGCTGCTTACAGCTGAGGGAAGGAAATGAAAATGCCAGTGAGCAGTTAACACACAGCATGGTGTCAAGATCAGTGGACTTCAAACTTGTGTGCATATCAGGCTCACCTGGAGGGCTTGTTTAAACAGATTGCTGGGCCCAATGCCCAGCATTTCTGATTCAGTAGGTCTGGGGTGAGGCCCAAGAACTTGCATTTACAGCATTCCCTGGCGATTCTGATACCACACTTTGAGAACCGCTCATCAATATAAAAGTGTAATAAAAACACAGGCCTGCAAGGTTCAAGAAGCCCTCTAAAAAGTGACACTCATCTTGTGAGGCAGGTGAAGAAGAGGGGGAAGCACATTCCAGCCAAAGGGAACAGCATGCTCAAGGCACAGAAGCATGAAAGCAAATGGTGTGTCTGAGGAACTAAAGTAAATCAGTTTGACTGGAGCAAAAATGGCTTTTGTGGCGATGTGGCCAAAGACGTAAGCAGAAGTCCCGTTGTCAAGAAGGGCCTTTAGGCGAGATGGGGAAATTCTCAGATTTGTGCTACAAAAAAACTCTGGTTGCCATTTGGAAGACGGATTTGAGGGAAAAGAGGAACCTACTGCAAATAGCTTAGGGTCTGGGGGAGAATCTAAGCTGATCTGAGCTGGCAGGGGCAGCAGGGATGGAACAGCTCACAAAAGTTACACTGTGTGTAACTGCCCCGTTTTAGAGCTGGCAGAAGCTTGCGTTTCCTGTGTTGCCTGTTAACCTTCACCCTTGGCAAAGGGCTTACCTTTGAGTCCAGCCCTTCTGTCATCGGGAGGAAGTGACTGTGACCTTAATGGGAGAATGACAGGTATTAGCCTGAATACCCTTTTTGTGAAATGTGACCCTACCAGCAGTGGGCAGAGTGGAGGAAGGAGGAAGAACTAGAACGCAGGTGCTGTGTGCCTGGGCCTCTTCCTCTTGAGCCCTTTCCTCTCCTGAGGCAGGTGGTGTGATGCTCCTTTCATTCTCTGCCCTCTCTCCACTTGGTGAGGCCTTTAACACTCTACCTGCCTGACCAAGTTGCCTCCAGGGTTTGCTGGAAGAGAGGGAGGGGGGTGGTGGAATTTGCTTGCCTGTCTTTGTAGGTAGCAATTCCCTGTACTGGGAACAGGGGAGGTTGCCTGGGTGGAGAGGGATTTTTCTAGCTATGCATTTACATTCCTTTATCCGTCACTGAGGAGCCCTGGTGGCGCAGTGGTTAAAGCAATTGACTGCTAACCGAAAGGTCAGTAATTCAAAACCACCAGCAGCTCCATGGGAGAAAATGTGGCAGTCTGCTTCCGTAGAGATTTACAGCCTTGGAAATCCTATGGGGTCACTGTGAGTCAGAATTGACTCAATGGCAGTGGGTTGGTTGGTTGGTATCTGTTACTGGGTATGTTTGTAAACTTGTGTGTGTGTATATGTGAATGTGTCCGTCATTGCATTACAGTGTGTGTCTGCGCCTGCATTAGTAATGTGAGTCTTTATTCTTACCAGTTAGCCCTTCAGTGTGTGTCTGTGGGTGTTCTGTCACTATCACTGTATCTGCTGTTTGCTGTGTATACCTGTATGTAGTATATACTTACAGGCGGCAGCATAACCAAGTGGTTAGGAGTATGAGCTGCTTATGTTTAATCTAGGAACTGCCTCTTAGGAGTTATATGACTAGAGGTAAGTCATTTAACATTTCTGGGTCTACTTCCTATAAAATGTAAATAATAATAGTACTTCATAGGTTATTGTGTAGATCATACTTAAGAGTTTAATATAGCCTGTGGACCAGCACTGTCCAACAGAAATACAATGCGAGCCACATATGTAATTCTTAATTTTCTAGTAGGCACATTCAAAAAGGTGAAATTCATTTTAATAATATGCTTTATTTAACCCAGTATATCCAAAAGGTCATCATTTCAACATGTAATCAGTATAAAAAGATTATTAGTGGGATATTTGACATTCTGTGTTTCATTGTAAGTCTTTGAAACCTGATATGTATTTGACAGAGCACATCTCAGTTTGGACTAGCCACAATTCAAGTGCTCAGTGGCCACATGTGGCTGGTGGCTACTACGTTGGGCAGTGCAGGTACGGACCATTATAAGACCCTTACCAGCTACAAGTGTTAGCTATCATTATTATTATCAGCCTTTTATTATCATGCCTGTGAATTGTCATGTCCACGTCTCATGTCTCTTGTCTGTCTGAATGGATCTGGGGCATGCAAGGAGCAGTCCTGAGGTTCCCATCCCCACTGCCCCCATCCTGGAGAGGCTATCTGAGAAGATTTTGGGGTCCAGTGGGAGCCCTGGCCCTTGTCCTCATAGTCCCCCCGCCCCCCACCTTCCGTGCTTTACCTGCCCTGCTCCCCTCCAGGAACCAGGCCCACTGCCCCTTGCCTGTCCCCTGCAGGTGGCCAGAATGGAGCTGTGGCCAGGGGCATGGACGGTGCTGCTGCTGCTCTTCCTGTTGCTGCTCTTCCTCCTTCCCACCCTGTGGTTCTGCAGCCCCAGTGCCAAGTACTTCTTCAAAATGGCCTTCTACAATGGCTGGATCCTCTTTCTGGCTGTGCTCGCCATCCCTGTGTGTGCTGTGCGAGGACGCAACGTCGAGAACATGAAGTGAGCGGGGAGGGGAGGCAGGTGATGAGGGATCCTAAGGATCAAGGGTGAGCAGTGGATGGGGGGGGGCATGGGGTGTGTGGGAGAGGCTGAGAGGCCAGGGACAAGGAAGGAGGAGAGGGCTGCAAAGATGCCCAGAAAGACAGAGGGGCCAAGGCAGGGAGCACGTCAGTGGATCCCACCGGAGCCCCTTGCTGTGACCCCACAGGATCTTGCGTCTGATGCTGCTCCACATCAAATACCTGTACGGGATCCGGGTGGAGGTGCGAGGGGCCCACCACTTCCCTCCCTCACAGCCCTATGTCGTCGTCTCCAATCACCAGAGCTCCCTCGACCTACTTGGTGAGACACCTCCACAGGGCGCACCTCGCCCAGCCATGTCCTTCCTTCTGGAATCTTCCCCAGAATTCCCTGCCTTGGAAGCCCTTAATTCCTCCTCTGGGATCTTCTTCCTAGTTCCCTCCCAAGCCTTCTTTCCCTAGAGCTGCCCTTATAGGCAGGATGTATATACCTTTACTCACTCCTTCCTCCACTTGGGGCTTCCTGCCCCACCCCCAGTGCCTCCCTTCCTTTACCTCCACTCCCTAGAAATGTGGGTGATGACCTGGTGAAGTTACCTCCTGTGACATTCTACCTCCACCCTGATCCTCACCCTCACCCCGCCTCTGCCCAAGGGATGATGGAGGTCCTGCCCGGCCGCTGTGTGCCCATTGCCAAGCGCGAGCTGCTGTGGGCTGGCTCTGCTGGGCTCGCCTGCTGGCTGGCAGGAGTCATCTTCATCGACCGGAAGCGCACAGGGGATGCCATCAATGTCATGTCTGAGGTGGCCCAGACCCTGCTTACCCAGGACGTGAGTCACACTGGGGAAATGGGAGTTCAGGGGCTGTGGAGTAGAATAGTTGTAAATAAACTGATATGCAGGGCCAAAGGGGCCTCAGAGGTCCCATCATAGCATCACACTCACTTTCTGACCCTTCCATATGCGTGTGTCTTCCTTGACCCTTTCTTTCCCTCAGGTGCGGGTCTGGGTTTTTCCTGAGGGAACGAGAAACCACAATGGCTCTATGCTGCCCTTCAAACGTGGCGCCTTCCACCTTGCAGTCCAGGCCCAGGTAATTACTATTTCCCTTTCCTTCTGCTAAGCTCCCCATCACCCCATCATCCCTTCTTCTCTGGCCAGAGGCTTACTGTGAGGGTCTCAGAAGGAGGCTGCAGACTAATTCCCTTTTCTCCTCCACTAGGTTCCCATTGTCCCCATAGTCATGTCCTCCTACCAAGACTTCTATTGCAAGAAGGAGCGCCGCTTTACCTCGGGTGAGGGCTCTTGGCAGGGCTGGTGGGGGGCGCCAGAAAGGCCATGGGAGAGGCTTGGGGGACATCCCCATGAGACATGAGGACCCATCAGTGTGGAATGTCAGAGCTGCGAGGAATCCATGGGATCAACTAGTCTGACCCCACATCATTCAAAAAGTATTCAGGCAGCCCCCAGGTTATGAACATCCAACTTACGGACAGCTCATACTTAAGAACGGACTGCCATAAAACCTATTATATTAAAAATTTGAGTTAAATACAGTGGTTCGTAATAATGAGTGCATGTAGTACTTTGTGACGCTTGTGAAAACATTGTGCGGTTTAGAAGTGTTTCTTAAGTGTTTTATATGCATAGAAAGGTAAAATATATGCTATAAACCAAGACAAACTTTTGACTAACTGATGCTAAATAAGAGCTATATGTACCTGTTCCAACTACAAATTCGACTTAAAGATAGACTTAGGAACGGATCTTGTTTGTAACCTGGTGACTGTCTGTATTCAGCACCCACCATGTGTAAAGTGCACGCTGCTGGTTGGGTAATACTTGGTCCTTCCAAGAGGGGTTGTAATCTAGTGGGAAAGACAGGACCTGTGTGGGCAAAGCAATAATGAATAACACACTGCAGTAAGTGCTAAATCCAGACAACCGGGGCTGAAAGCATGCTGAAGAGGTGTCTGGACTGGGGTCTTGGGAAGGCTTTGTGGAGGGGGGCCTCAGAGAACGGGTGGCTGCTGGCAGAGGGGTGGTTGTCTGGTAGAAAGGGGAGAGAACTGTATGTCTGAGGAGGGAGTAACAGGAGAGCTCAGAAGGAGCTGGGTCCCACCTGGAGGCAGAGGCCTGGGTGGACAGGCCATGACAGTTTCCCTCCCTACTCCCAGGGCAATGTCAGGTACGAGTGCTGCCCCCAGTGCCCACAGAAGGGCTGATACCAGATGACGTCCCAGCGCTGGCTGACAGAGTCCGGCACTCCATGCTCACAGTTTTCCGGGAAATCTCCACTGATGGCCGGGGTGGTGGTGACTATCTGAAGAAGCCTGGGGGGGTGGCCGAGGCCCGGCTGTGAGCTCCCCTCCCATCTACCCTGCTTTCTCCCCCATACCTACCAGCCCAGTGGGCCCTGGAGCAGGGCCCAGCCCTTTTCCTCATTTCCCTTCTCCCCACCTGTTCATCTCTTTGGAATCTTCAACTTCTGAAGTGAATGTGGATACAGCGCCGCTCCCTGCCCCTTCCCAGCCCCACTCATGGGCTCTCTTGCCTTGGTGCAGTCTCCACTCTGACCCCTTCTCCTGCCATCTTGTCTGTGGAACAGTTGACCTCCTCCCATCTCGAGTGGCTCAGCCTACACAAGGGTGGGGAACACTCTATCCTGTCCCCAGTGGACACTTTTCTTTTGTGGTCTTCTCTCCCTCCCCACTCCACACTGGACAGTGGACTTATCCACTCTATGGAACATTTCCCCTCCACTCCAAGTCCATGGATTCAATGGACTCATCCGTTTGTGAGGAGGACTCCTCCCCCTGTGGCTGGAAGCTGATACTTCCATCTGCTCCTGGAACAATCCTCCTAGGCTCATCCTGGGAACACTTCTCAGCACCTTTACTCCCGCCCCATGGAGCCGCCTGTCAGTGGGGGCTGGACTCTTGTAACTCAGAGGTCTCATCCCTGCCTGTGCCCAGATGCCCAGGGTCCCATACACTCCTGGGCACACACGGCCAGATTGGTCTCCACACATTTTTCTCTGCTTCCCCCAAATACACCCCCATGGTACAGTTCTTCAGTGGTCCTGGACCCACCCAGCCCCCTGCAGCCTCACTACTATTCCAACCAGACACAAGGGGAAGAGGCAGACATCAGTTGCTGCACTCACTTCTGCTCCCTGGGGACTTGGGGAAGAAACTGAACCCTGGCTGGAGGGGATAGGGCTTTTAATTTATTTCTGTTTTTTTTTTTTTTTTTTTTTTTTTTTTTTGAGGCTTTCCCTCTCTGGGCCAGTTTTCATTTCCTTGCTGTGGTATTAACCACTCCCTGCCTCCCACCCCAGATGCGTGCCCACAATCGGGGAAGTGGGCTGGGAGCAAAAGGAGAGGGTGGGACACAGTTTTGCGTGATTGGTTTTTATTACTTATCTGGTTAATAGCAAGAAACCAAGAATAAAGAGAGAGAGAGATCTGGGCTCTTCATGGCTGTGTTTGTTAGAGATTGAAGACTCGGGTGGGCTTGAGGCAGGTTTCCTTCCCCTTTCTTCCTCGGCTGTCCTCAGTTTCCTTTGCTCCTAGGTGGCCAGACAGCCTTATCTACAACTCCCCAGACAGCCAACCCCAGAAGATTAGGGGGTCCAGTTCCTGTATAAATTAGGTGGCAGGGCTGCCGCAGAGGCTCTTTATCTGTGGTTGAGGCCAGGGCCCAGGCTGTTGTCCTCACAGGAGCCTGGTTAATGACAAGGAGATAGAAACACTGGCTGTGGCCTGTGGGGGCTGTCTCCAGGCTGGAGTTGGGCAGTGGATGCTGGAGAGACTGACACTCTCACCCAACAATTAACCAGAATCACTGGACTAGGCTCCCAGGAAGAGAGGGGTGGTGAAGTGGGCATATCCAGAAGGTGTGGGGAGAGAGTGTTGGGGAGGGTTTCTGGCAAAAGAGGAAGCATGAGATGGGGAGGAGTCTCCCAAGAGTTGGGGAAGGTAGGTGGGGGACAGGAGGTCCCTGGTGGGGAGGAACTGGGGGAGGACTCACAGGCACCTAGCTTCTCCTCCAGTAGCAGCACCTGGTCGCTGAGAGAGTCGATCCTGTCACCCCGGCCCCACAGCTCAGCCACCTGTTTGGGCTGCAGCTCTTCAGGCGGCATGGGCAGCACAGCTCTGACCCAGGCCCCGGCCTGGCCAGCCCACTGCCAAGACAGACACCTCAGGATGGTTGGGGCGGGGCCCATTGTGCCCCGAGGACCCAGGTGCCTCTGCTCACCTGCTCCAGCTGCTCCAGGCGCCCACGCAGCTCCCTAATCTCCCGCCTTAGGGTGTGCTCGTCATGTTCTGCTTCCCGAACTAAGACAAAGAGCATCACCACTGCTGGGGCCCCCACTGCTGACCCCATGCCCTCCCTGTGGCCCCTACCCCCCGTGGCTCACCAGCCATGCTGAGGATGCTGGCACTGGTTGGGGGCTCCCAAGAGCCCTCCGTGCAGGTGCGCCCATCCGGGCCCAGCACCAGGTCATGGGGGCAGCCGCAGGTAAAACTGCCTGCCGTGTTGAGACAGCTGTGTGAGCAGAGAGTGACGCCAGTCCTGCATTCATCCACATCTATTTAGGGAAAAGAAGAGGGGGCTGAAGGGATGGGGCAGGGCCAGGCGCCAGCATGGGCAGGGAAGCCCCCAGTGCCACAGTAGGGGGCCCCCGGGGAGGGGAGCAGACATACCCACGTGACAGTGCTTCCCACCCCAGCCAGGGGCACACTCGCACTGGTCCGGCTGCACACAGATGCCTCCATTCTGGCAGGGCTTGGTGCAGATGGCTGCGGGGGAGAGGAAGGAGAGTGACATACCCTGACTGATGATCCCAGCCCCCGAAGGGCGGGCCTCCCCCAGGGCCTGGGAAGACCCAGCCTTACCTTGACAGGTGAGTGCCCCTGGGTGCCGCTTCTTCCAGCCCTGGCAGCACACGGTGTGGGTCTGCTGCACCTCCCGCCTCACCTCCCTCCACGCCACATGGTACGTGGTCCTAGAACACAGCACCAGGTCAGGACACTGGGATGCGGTTCCCAGTTGGGACTCTTGGGGTCCCTCCTGAGAAATTCCCACAGTCCCAACTCCCCATCCCTCACCTGTAAGTGCTGCAGACACGTCGCCCCGTGCATAAGGTCAGGTAGGGCTTGTATGTGGGTTGGCTGTAGGACTCGTTGTAGCGGAGCGGAACCACCAGCGTCTGCTTGGAGCAGACACCATGACTGCATCCACACCAGAGGAGTTGGGAGACATTGAATGGGCCAGGCCCTGGGGAGCTTCACTTCTCTCAAGGCTCCACTGAGGCCCCTGTCCTCCCTCCAGTGACGGTGAGTACCCGTCACCCCCATTCTAAACTTCCACCCCCAACGGAATGCTCAGTGACTACATCCCCCCCCAGCCCCGCCCCCTCTGTTGTCACCTCTCTTTGAGGGATCCACCCTTGGCCCCCTCGCCTGGCAACAGTAGCAGGAAGAATGAGAGTCCACTTAAGAGAGTGTACAGCTCAATTCTGGACCCCATGATTCTCCTTGACACCAGGCTCTGTGGGCTGCAGGCAGGAAGAGGTTAATGGAGGCCCTTCCCCTCTCCTGCTAACTTCATCAAGCCCAGTTCCACCAAGAGCAGTCTGCTAGTGTCTCCTAAGGCATTCAGGAAACTCACTTATATACACTGGCACTAGCTACTAGGAATGTCTACACCTACATGTACATTCATCCATGCAGCACCATTCATACAGGCTTACACCCTACACACGCCCTCCACCACCCCTCCAACCTAGCCAACCAGGCCTCTACACAAACCTGAGGGACATACATCTCAGTGACGCTCCTATCTCAAACCTGCCCCTAATCTTGATACCTCAAAACCCCAGATATATACCATTTCCTCTTCACCATTCTCTAGACGCCCTCACACCTTACAAACACACAAACCCACCTACCTGGAAACTCCACACCTTACATGTATTTTTTACTACCCTTATACTCCACACCATCACATACACCCTGGACACACACCTACACACTTCACTCACACAACACTCAACACACACACACCCTAGGATCCTGTCTGAGTGTCCAGCACTCCCTCCCCATTGACATTTCCCACCTGCCCTCCCCTCTTCCCATTCCCACCTGGCTTCTCTCTCCCCAGAGACTTCAGGCAGACCAGCCTCAGCAGCCAAAGCTCAGACTGGTAGGCAGGCTGGGCAGGCTGGGCAGGCTGGGAAGGAGGAGGGGCCAGGCCAGACAGAGTCTACCCACCTCTGCCCCCTCCCACAAGCCTCCTCCTTAGCTCTAGCCTGGTCAGCTCAGAGGAGTCTGAGTGCCACTCCCCTCATCCCAGCAAAGGGCCCCCTAGAAGTTTCTTCCCAACACTGAGGTCCCCTATTTTTGGACCCCCCCTAATCAGCAGAAGCTACTGGATCTATACCACCACCAGTGACCTCCCCCGACCCTCACCTTCAACCAAGACTAGGGGAGAGCTGGGGGGCAGAGAGGGAGACAGAGCTGAGGGAACAGTGTGGGGCCAGATCATGGGAGAAGAGGCAAGAACAGCTGAGGAAAGAAAAAAGGGCAAGTCATCACAAAGGGGCAGTTGGGCCAGGGGGACAGCCCAAGGCACCAAGGGGAGAACTGCCCCCATCTCTTGATGACATTTGCTAGGGCTTGGAGGGGCACAGGGTTGAGTTAGCTGCCACCCCCCATACCACAGCAGACAGGGCCCTATTGTCTCAGCCAAAATTCCTTCTTTCAGGGAAGAGGAGGCTCATTGTCTAGCCCCTCACCCAACTCTGCCCTACAAAGGTCAAGAAGAGCCACAACAAATGCCCACCCTGACCCTCGGCCCCCTCGTCTAGCCTGGGGGATGGCAGGCACATTTCACCCCATGGGGCTGGGGCCCAGACCACGGGAGCCCCTGGCTCAGCCCCCCAATCTTAGGCTGGGACAGGAAGAGAATTGTCCTCAGCAGGAAAGAACCCGCAGAGAATCAGGAACCCATACAGAATGGGCATTGAGAGAACGGAAACATCAGTGGGGTCCCCACCCCAGACCAGGCATCCGGGCACCCAAGCCTCAGGCTCTCCATCCCCACCCTCCTTGGGGAGCCAGGTTCCCCTCACCTGGAAATGAACCAAGCTACACTGAGGAAATGGAACTTTATTTCCATAAATACAGGAGAAACACCCCATTCAAGGGTAGCTAAAAGAGAGGGTGGGGCCTCAGAGAAACTAGGCTCCCACGGGGTACCCCAAAACTGAACATAGGGACTGGGGGATCCCAAACCTGAGATGGGCCTTGCAGGCCACAGATATTCCCCAACACTGACACTTCAAGAATGGGACTGTCCCCATAGGGGAGCCACAGAAGCCCACTCTCAGGGGCAGTCTTTTCTGGGGGTTGGGAGGGCTAACAACTAGGGCATTCAGAGGAAAAAGGGAACATGAGGAGAAGAGAAGCTAAAAATGTCCTGAGTGGCCTGGAAGGAGACCCCCGTGGTAGGCAGGGGCTGGGTTTCTCTCCTGTACAGCCAGATACAGAGGAGTAGCAGCCACAAGTTAAAAACCTGGTTTCCCACTTCCCACCCTCAGCCTTAGGAGAAAGGGAGAGCATAGAAAAGCCCCCCAAATGAGAGGAGATGTGGGCGGGGAGACTAGGATTTGTCATTCACGAAGGAGCGGGGGCTGTGGGAGCCCTGGTTGTCGGGGGCAGTGTGGAAGCAACGAGGTGGTCACAGGCACGCCAGAGCCTGACGTCTGCTTTCCAAGGCCGCCACTGGGTCTCTGGGTTGGGGGGTTCCTGGGGGACCCCTGCAGATGTCCTCAGGAGAGCCATGGTTCAATGCAGGCCTCATAAAGGGTACGGTTAGAATGCCAAGCCGTGTGTGGGATCCCAGTCATCGGACACCTCACTATGGCCCCCCGGGCCAAGAGAGTCTTCAGCCCAAAAGAATCCCGCAGATAAACCTTCAAGGTAGGTAAAAGGGCACGGAAGCATGGAATAAAGACACAAGAAGAGACAAAATGAATGACTACCGGTGTGCCAGGTCCCCTTCCCACAGGGTGAGCCCTTCAGATCAGGGGTCAGTGATGGAAGATTTCGGAATGAGATGGGACAGTGCATGCAGAGAGGGGACATGATCCCAGGAGGCTTACCAGTTGTTCCTCCATCTCTAAGACCGTCTCATTTGCATCATAGAAACCAAAGAAACTACAAAGAGATTTGAGGGAAGGTTATCAGAAGAGCTGGAGAAAATGAGGAAACCCTGGTGACATAGTAGTTAAGAGCTATGGCTGCTAACCAAAAGGTTGGCAGTTCAAATCCACCAGGCGCTCCTTGGAAACTCTATGGGGGAGTTCCACTCTGTCCTATACGGTTGCTATGAGTTGGAATCGGCTCGACGGCAGTGGGTTTTGGTTTTTTGGAGAAAATGAAGGTGGGCTAGTGCCCTTCAGGAATTCCCGGCCTTTTGGGGAGACAAACACCAGGGAGGACTACTCAAGATATTTAACCAGCTATCATGTACCTCATGAGGTGATGCACTGAGAACACATGAGGATCTAGCATCACTTCAGCAGAATTCCCACCAAAAATGCATAACCTGAATCTAATTGTGAGGAAACATCCAACAAACCCAAACTAAGGGACATTCTACAAAAGAGCAGGCCCACGTGCTTCAAAAATGTCAATGTCATAAAAGACAAAGATTGAGGAAGTGTTCCAGATTAAGAGACTAAAGAAACAAATACAGCATGTGATCCTGGACTGTACCTTGCCCCTGGATTTTTTTTCTGTAAGGACAATTGGAAAAATCTGAATAAAATCTATAGATTTCTGTATCACTTAATTTCTTGACTTTAATAATTGTAGGATATGTGGAGTCCCTGGGTGGTGCTAACGGTTAGCGTACTTGACTGCTAACCAAAAGGTTGCAGGGTTGAGTCCACCCATAGGTGCCTTGGAAAGAAGGTCTGGTGATCTACTGAAAAATCAGCCATTGAAAACCCTATGGAGCACAGTTCTATTCTGCACACATGGGGTCACCATGCGTCAGAATTCACTTGATATCAACTGTGTGTTGTTTTTGTTTTTATTGTAGATATGTAAGAGAATGTCCTGTTTATAGGAAACACACAGAGGTATTTAGGAGTAAAGGGACATCATGTCTGCAACCTACTCTCAAATGGTACAGAGAAAGAGGATGCTAATATGTTCCTATGAACGACAATAATAGCTCACCTTATATAGCATTTTTTTTTTGTCCCAAGGCACTGTTCTAAGTACTTTTCATATATTACCTTGTTTAATCCTCACAACAACTCTATCTGGTAGTGACTATTTTCCCCATTTGTCATGTGAGGAGATTGACGTGCACAGGTCTAAGTTCAAAGTTAGTAAGCAGTGAAGTCAGGCTCTCTGGCTCGCAACCACAATGTTTTACTGCCTGTCTATGAAGGACGTATTCTATATATGTAGATGGATGGATAGACAGATGATGGAGGGAGAGAATAGGAACATGAATGTGGTAAAATACTAGCACTTTTGAAAACTAGGTGAAGAGTACAGGAATTGTTTCTACTATTTGGTAACTTCAATATGAAATTACTGCAAAATAAAAAGGTTTACGATGTTTTTAAATTAAGAATATTTAACTGGCACAGGCACTGAGTAGACATTGGCCATGAATAAGTGGACAAATGCTAATGGTGGTAAACCCAGGGGACTGTGGAAGTAGAGAGGAGAGGCCCCTACCCTAGCCTTAGACCATCAGCAAAGGCTTCCCAGCGATGACCCTGGGGAAGGCTGTCCCAGGCAGAGGGAACAGTGAGAGCAGAGGCACAGAGGTGAGGAACAGCTGGGTACATGGAGGAGCTAGGTTGGGGGCCTAGAGGCCACATTGAGGAGCTAGATTTCATAAGGGCTAAGAAATCTAGTGTTGAAAATCTGCCTGTGAAAGTCTATGGATCACAAAGGTCTAGGGTCACCATGAGTCAGGGGTGACTCAACAGCAGCTAACAACAACGAAGAAAGCAGTTAAGGGTGTGTGGATCTGGATTTGAATCCCAGCTCTGCCATACGCCCTCCCCACTGTGTGTTTGAGATTGTTACTTATCCTCTTGGTTCTATATAAGAATACCTCCCTCAACGAGAGGCAGTAAAACATTGTGGTTAAAGGTCATACAGCCTGACTTCACCACTTACTATGAACTTAATCAAGTTATTTAATCTCTCTGCATCTCAGTCTCATATATCAAATGGGGATAATAGTCGCTAACCCATAGGGTTGTTGTGAGGATTAAATGAAGTAATATATGAAAAGTACTAGAACAGTGCCTTGGAGCAATAAAAAAAAAAACTACATAGCCATGAAGGAGCCCTGGTAGCGCAGTGGTTAAGCACTTGGCTGCTAAGCAAAAGGTTGGCAGTTCGAACTCACCAGCCATTCCTCAGGAGAAAGATGTGGCAGTTGGCTCCTATAAAGATTTAAAGCCCTGGAAACCCTATGGAGCAGTTCTACTCTGTCTGACCGGGTTGCTATAAGTCATAATCAACTTGATGGCAAAGGGTTTGGTTTGGTATATAAACATGAGCCATTACTGTTGTTCATAGGGTTATAAATGTGGAATGAGATAGTGTATATAAAACTCATCTCTTGCTACTGTGAGGGATATCACTCCTTCACTTAAAATCCTCCAGTGAAGGCAGAGCCAACATGGCACCATAGACAGAAGCACCGTGCTGTCCCTCTACAGCAAAGACCTGAAAAATCAAGTAAAACAGATACAAATGTCAATCCTGGAAGCCTACGTGTCAAATGAAAGGATAAAGAACTCGATCAGGCACCGAAAGGAATAAGAAACTGACAGAGAACAGAGAATGAGGAGAGCTATGGAGTGGAGGTCTGCTACTAGCTAATGAGGCACGGCTTTGCCATCTTGGACCTCAGCCACCAAGAATGGCAGACAGGGAGTACAGGAAGGCAACTTCCCAGAGCTCCCAACAGGAGATAGAGCACCTGGTAACCAGGAATACATGCTTTCCCACGCCCCATCCTCCTTCCCTCTATGCAGCCTCTGCCACTTTCCAGCGGGCCACAGTCTCTTGGCCAAAGAGACACCAGCTCACTGCTGCCCAGGTCTGTCCTGGCTCCTTCAGTGCCATTTTTTTTGTTGTTACTATTTTTTGGGCTTTTGTTTGTTTCTTCTCTCTCTCTCCCTTCCTTTCTCCTGCTCAGCTAGCCGCCTGTGCCATCCCTGCCCCTTCTGGATGGGCTGTGCCACACTGCTTGGCTAGCGAACCACCGGCTGTGTGGCACCATTTTTTGTTTGTTTTTCTTTTTTTTTTTTTCTTATTGTCCCTTCTGTCTGTCTGCCTTCCTTTCCTTTCTCCCACAAACCTAGCCCCATGCGCCACCCCCACCCCGCCCCCCGACTTCTTGATGGGCTGTGCTGTACTACTCGGCTAGAGAGCCTCTGGCACATGGCTTCCCCAGGTCTGCACTGCTCCCACAAGCTGGCTCCCTCAGCACCATATTTTTTATTTATCTTTTCCCTTCTTCCTCCCATCTAGGCCCTGTGCTGCCTCTGTCCCTTCCCGACAGGCAGTGGTGCATCACCTGGCAAGAGAAACATCAGCTTGCCACCACCCCAATTCAGCCCCTCCCCCAATGGCTGGCTCCCCCACACCATATTTTTTTGTTTGTTTGTTTTGTTGTTGTCTCTTCTCTCTTTCCCTGCCCACCTAGCCCTGTGCACCACCCATGCCATTTCTTGACAAGCTGAGCTGCACTGCTCGGCTAGAAAGACACTGGCATTTGGCCTCAATGGATCTGCCCCACCCCCACCCACCAAATCCTACTGTGCTGCCATTTTATTTACTTTATTTCCTTTCCTTTTTTTTTGGTTCTTTTTCTTTCTCTCACCTACTTAGCTCCATACATCACATACTCTCCCTTCCCTCCTGCCCTATCTGCACCATGTGCCAAGCACCGTGCCCCTGAGCAGCACTGGCACAGACCACTGGACCCTGCCCTGCACTGCCCCCCAGCCCTGCCTTGTTGGCCCCAATACATGCCACAAACTACCCAGCCCTGCCCCTCGCCACCCACACTGGACCTGCCCTGCTGTGCCATGGCTGAGCAACCAGCCCTGCCCACCTAGACAAGGTAGTGAGAAGTATCATGCCTGCAGATGAGCAAGCAACAAAGCACACCCAGCCCACCTGCTCAGACATAACCAAATAAAACAAAGAAACAGGACAAAAACAAATCTACAATCAATAAATGAATAAAATAATTCCTGAATGTCCCAAAGACAGCAGACAATATCAAAACATATTAAAAAAACAGGACAGGATGGCTCCAGAAAGCAACCAAAATAAAACACCAGATGACCTTCCGGTAAAAGAAAAGACACTGGAAATAGCAGTAGGGAATTCAAAACACTAATATTCAGGGATATCCAAGAGATGACAGAAAACACAGACAAAAGTAAGGAAAAAATAGACAAAATTCATGGAAAATACAGACAAAATCAGGGAAAACACAGACAAAACAATGGAAGGATTCAGGAAAATAATACAGGAACAAAATGTCACAATAAACAACTGGCAATCATACAAAAACAGTAATTAGCACTTCAAAAGATAAACAAGATTTCAGGAATAGATAGCGCAATAGAAGGTTTTAGGAGCAAATCTGAAACAATGAAAGATAGGATCAGCAAGATTGAAGAAAAATCCTTGGATACCACTTTGTTTGAGGAAAAATCAGAGAAGAAAACTGAAGAAACCCTGAGAACGATGTGGCATACAATCAAGAGCAAAAATCTGCATGTGATCAGAGTTCCAGAACAGGGAGAGAAAATGGAAAACAGGGAGGATCATTGAAGATTTACTGACAGAAAGCTTCTATTATGTCATGAAAGATGAAAATTCAATCATCCAAGAAGCTCAATGAATCCCACATAGGATAGACCCTAAAAGAAAATCACCAAGACATCATAATCACACTCCCTAAAACCAAAGACAAAGAATCCTGAGAGCAGCTCAAGAAAAACAAAAAGTCACATACAAAAGGGAAACAATAAGACTAAACTCTGATTACACGGCAGAAACCATGCAGGCAAAAAGGCAATGGGATGACATATTTAAAACCCTGAAAGAAAAAAACTGCCACCCAAGAATAATACATCCTACAAAACTCGTGCTCAAATATGATGGTGAAATTAGGACGTTTCCAAATAAACAGAAATTAAAGGAAAGGAATATATAAAAACCAAACTAAACTTATAATAAAGAGAGTCCTTCAGTTAGAGAACCAACAACATCAGACAACAACCTGAATCTAGGACACAGGACAGCACCAGCCAGTAACCAACCTAGGTAATGAACTCTCAAGGATAAAACAAAACTAAAAGATTTACAACAGGGAACCAGAGAGATCAATCTGTAAATGACAACAACCTCAGAACAATAAAAGAGGAAACAAACGGTGTAGGTGTAGAACTTTCAAATGGAGAGGAAATCAAGGCAATATCAACTAATAAAAGACTAGTTTAAACTTAGGAAGATAGGGGTAAATTTCAAGGTAACCACAAAGAAAGTTAACAAATCTACTCATCAAAATAAAGAAAAACATAAAGTTTCAGGAAACACAAAATCTACAAAAACAAAAGAAACAAAAAAAAAATCCACAAACAAAAGGAATTCAGCACAGGAGAGTAAGAGGAACAAAGACACTGTCAGCACCACCAAAAAAAAGCACTACAAAATGACAGCAATAAACTCACACCCATCAATAATCACACTGAACATAAATGGCTTAAATGCACCCATAAAGAGACAGAGTGAAAGAATGAATAAAAAAAACAGACCCATCAATATGCTGTCTATAGAGACACACCTTAGAAACAAAGACACAAATATATTAAAAATCAAAGGATGGAAAAAAATACATCAAGCAAACAGCAACCAAAAAAGAGCAGATGTGGCAATACTAATCTCTCATAAACTTTAAAAGAAAACCCACCATAAAAGACAAGGAAGGACATTATATAATGATTAAAGGGAAAAACCACCATGAGCACATAACCATAATAAATATCTACGCAACCAATGACAGGGCTCCAAAATATATAAAACTAACTTTAACAGCACTGAAAAGAGAAATCGACAGTTCCACAATAATAATAGGAGACTTCAACACACCACTCTTGGTAAAGGACAGAACATCTAGAAAGAAACTCAACAAAGATACAGAAGATCTAAAGGTCACAATCAACCAAACTGACCTCACAAACATATAGAACCCTCCACCCAACAGCAGCAAAGTACACATTCTTTTCCCACGCACAAGGAACATTCTCCAGAATAGACCATATCTTGGGCCACAAAGCAACCCTCAACAAAATCCAAAACATTGAGATAATACAAAGCATCTTCTCTGATCACAATGCCATAAAAGTAGAAATTAATAACATGAAGAGCAAGGAAAAAAAATCAAATACAAAGAAACTGAATAACACCTTGCTTAAAAACCACTGGGTAACAGAAGAAATCAAAGATGGAATAAAAAAATTCCGAGAATCAAATAAGAATGAAAACACATCATACCAAAACCTTTGGGACATAGCAAAGACAGTGCTTAAAGGTCAATTTATAGCAATAGATGCACACATCAAAAAAGAAGGGAAAAAATCAAAACATTAGCCATACAACTTGAATAGAAAGAGAACAGCAAAAGAAGCCCACAGCCACCAGAAGAAACGAAATAATAAAGATCGGAGCAGAAATAAATGCAATAAAGAATACAAAAATAGAAACAATCAACAAAACCAAAAGTTGGTTCTTTGAAAAGATCAACAAAATCAACAAACCACTGGCCAAACTTACAAAAGAAAAATAGGAGAGGATGCAAATAACCCTAATAAGAAATGAAATGGGGGAACATTACAACTGACCCACTGAAATAAAAACGATCATAACAGAGTACTATGAAAAACTATACTCCAGCATACTTGAAAACCTAGAGAAAATGGACAAACATCTAGAAACACACTATCTAACTAAACTAACATAAACTGAGGTCAGAAATCTGAACAGACCCATAACAGAGAAGAGATTGAAAAGGTAATTAAAAAAAAAAAAAACTCCAGAAAAAAGCCCTGGCCAAGATGGCTTCACTGGAGAATTCTACCAAACATTTAGAGAAGAGTTTGCACCAGTACTACTCAAACTATTTCAGAACATAGAAAAGGAAGGGATACTTCCAAATTCAATCTATGAAGCCAGAATAACCCTGATACCAAAACCAGGCAAAGACACTACAAAAAAAGAAAATTACAAACCAGTATCTCTCATGCATCTAGATGCAAAAATTCTAGTCAACAGATTTCAGCATCATATCAAAAAAATAATACACCCCAACCAAGTGGGATTCATACCAGGTATGCAAGGAAGGTTCCACATTAGAAAATCAATCAACATAATCCACCACATAAATAAAACAAAAGAATCACACGATCATCTCAATTGACGCAGACAAGGCATTTGACAAAGCCCAACACCCATTCCTGATAAAATCTCTCAATAAAATAGTTATAGAAGGGAAATTCCTCAGCATAATAAAGGGCATCTATACAAATCCAGCAGCCGATATCATTCTTAATGGAGAGAGGCTGAAAATATTCCTCTTGAGAACAGAACAAGACAAGGATGCCCTTTATCACCGCTCCTATTTAACATTGTGCTGAAAGTCCTAACTAGAGCAGTATGGCAAGAAAAAGAAATAAAGGGCATCCAAATTGGTAAGGAAGAAGTAAAACTATCCGTATTTGTGAATGATATGATACTATACATCAAGAACCCAAAAGACTCCACAATAAAACTACTAGAACTAATAGAAAGATTCAACAGAGTAGCAGGATACAAGTTAAACAGACAAAAATCAGTTGAATTCCTATACACCAATAAAGAGAAATATGAAAAGGAAATCAGGAAAACAATACTATTTATATAACCCCTAAAAAAATAAAATACTGAGGAATAAATGTAACCAGGGACGTAAAAGACCCATACAAAAAAAACTACAAACCACTACTGCAAGAAACCAAATGAGACCTACATAAATGGAAAAACATACCATGCTTATGGATAGGTAGACTCAACATTGTGAAAATGTCAATTCTAATCAAAGCAATCTACAAATACAATGCAATCCCAATCCAAATACCAACAGCATTCTTTAATGAGATGGAAAAACTAATCATTAACCTTATATGGAAAGGAAAGAGACCCAGATAAGTAAAGCACTATTGAAGAAAAAAAAATAATAAAGCAGGAGGACTTGCACTACCTAACTTCAGAACCTACTATACAGCTACGGTAGTCAAAACACCTGGTACTGGTACAACGACAGACACATTGACCAATGGAACAGAATATAGAAACCAGATGTAAATCCATCCACCTGTGATCACATGATCTTTGACAAAGGTCCAGAGTCCATTAAAAGGGGAAGAGACACTTTTTGACAAATGGTGCTGGCAAAACTGGATGTCCATCTGTAAAAAAATGAAACAGGATCCATACCTCACACCATACACAAAAACTAATTCAAAATGGATCAAAGACCTAAATATAAAACCAAAAACTATAAAGAGCACAGAAAAAAAAATAAGATCAACACTAGAGGCCCTAACACATGGCATAAACAGCATACAAACCATAACTAACAATACATAAACAACAGAAGATAAGCTAGATAACTAGGATCTTCTAAAAATTAAACACTTATGCTCATCAAAAGACTTCACCAAAAGAGTAAAAAGAGCACCTACAGACTGGGGAAAAATTTTTGGCTATGACAAATCTGACAAAGGTCTAATCTCTAAAATCTATGGGAAAATCCAACACCTCTACAACAAAAAGATAAATAATCCAATTAAAAAATGAGCAAAGGATACGAACAGACACTTCACCAAAGAAGACATTCATTCAGGCGGCTAACAGACACATGAAGAAATGTTCGTGATCACTAGCCATTAGAGAAATGCAAATCAAAACTACAATGAGATACCATCTCACCCCTACATTATTGGCATGAATCAAAAAAAAACAGAAAATAACAAATGTTGGAGAGGCTGAGGGGAGATTGGAACTCTTATGCACTGTTGCTGGGAATGCAAGATGGTACGACCATTTTGGAAAATGATATGGTGCTTCCTTAAAAAGCTAGAAATAGAAATACCATACGATCCAGTGATCCCACTCCTAGGAATATATCCTAGAGAAAATAAGAGCTGTCACATGAATAGACATATGCACACCCATGTTCACTGAAGCATTATTCATAATAGCAAAAAGATGGAAACAACCTAAGTGCCCATCAACAGATGAATAGATAAACCATGGTACATACACAAAATGGAATACTACGCAACAATAAAGAACAATGATGAGTCTTCGACACATCTCACGACATGGAAGACATTTATGCTGAGTAAAATACGTCAACCACAAAAGTGCGAATAGTGTATGAGACCACTATTATAAAAACTCATAAAAAGATTTACACACAGAAAAAAACAATCTTTGATGGTTATGAGGGAGGGGAGGGAAAACCAACTAGACAATAGATAAGTAGTAACTTTGGTCAAAGGTAAGACAGTTCACAATACTGGGGAAGTCAGCACAACTTGACCAAGACAAGGTCAGGGAAGCTTCAAAGACACATCCAAACTCTCTGAGGGTCTGAATTACTGGGCTGAGGGCGGGGGACCATGGTTTCAGGGGACATCTAGCTCGATTCACATAAGGTAGTTTATAAAGAAAACGTTCTACATCCTACTTTGATGAGTAGCATCTGGGGTCTTAAAAGCTTGTGAGCAGCCATCTAAGACACTCCACTGGTCTCACCCCATCTGGATCAAGGGAGATCAAAGAAAACAAAAAACATAAGGGAAAGATTAGTCCATAGGACTAATGGACCACAAGTACCACAGCCTCCACCAGACTGAGACCAACATAACTAGATGGTGCCCAGCTACCACTACTGACTGCTCTGACAGGGATCACAGTAGAAGGTCCCAGACAGAGCTGGAGAAAAATGTAGAACAAAATTCTAACTCAAAAAAAGACCAGACTTAGTGGCCTGACAGAGACTGGAGAAACCCTGAGAGTATGGCCCCCGGACACCCTTTTAGCTCAGTGATGAAGTCATTCCTGAGGTTCACCCTTCAGCCAAAGATTAGACAGTCCCATAAAATAAAACAAGACTAAATGGGCACACCAGCCCAGTGGCAAGAACAAGAAGGCAGGAGGGGACAGCAAAGCTAGTGATGGGGAACCCAAGGTTGAGAAGGGGAGAGTGTTGACATGTCGTGGGGTTAACCAATGTCACAAAACAATATGTGTATTAATTGTTTAATGAGAAACTAATTTGCCCTGTAAACTTTCATCTAAACCCCAATTTAAAAAAACAAACAACAACAAAAAACCTCCAATGGCTTCCCATCTCACTCAGAATAAAAAATCAAGGCTCTTACTCCAGCTACAAAGGTTCAACGTAATTGGTCTCCTACTACCTCTCTCACCTCCTCTCCAACCACTCTCCCCTGCTCCCAGTGCCGAAGCCATGCCGTCCTCCTTCTTCCTCATACCTTCCCCAGGGCCTTTGAAGGTGCTACCCTTCTCCTTGGGTCACTCTTTCCCCAGAGACTGTACAGCTCCCTCCCTCACTTCCTTCAGTCTCTGCTCAAATGGCACCTCTTCCAGGAAGACCTGTCTGGCACTGTCTAAAATAAGTCCCCGTCATCTTTTAATCCCTTCCCCTGCCTTATTTTATCACCACCTGACATATATATTTACACTTATTATCTGTCTCCCCCACTAGAAATGTAAGCTACATGACAGCAAGGACTTCTGTTTCATTCACCACTGCATTCCAGGGCCCAGAACAGTGCCTGGGTATATAGTAAACCAAAACTAAACCCATTGCCATTGAATAGATTCTGACTCATGGTGACCCCATGTGTTACAAAGTAGATGCTCCATAGGGTTTTTTTGGCTGCATTCTTTACAGAAGCAGATCTCTAGGCCTTTCGTCTGCAGCGCTGCTGGGTGGGTTTGGACCACTGACCTTTAGGCTAGTAAAGTGCAAACCATTTGTACCACCCAAAGAGGGCGCACAGTAGTACTCAATAAATGTTTGTTGAGTGACTAAAGTAGATCAATTGTGATGATCTGTAACAGAGGCTGCACATACCTAGTGCCCTGGAGCCATGGATTTTTCCTAGGGAATAGGATGGAGGGGACCCGGCTGGAGGCAGAGGGCCAGGTGGAGGCTGTTACAATGGTCCAGTTAAGTAAAAAGGATGGTAAGAAATGTAATACAATCGCATGGAACTGTACACACGTATTATACCAATGTAAATTTCCTGGATTTGATATTATGGTATAGTTATGTAAGATGCAGTCATGGGGAAAATGGGAGAAGGGTCATGGTACCTCTCTGTACTATCTTTGCAACTTCCTGTGAATCTAATTATTTCAAAATAAAGTTTTTACAAAGGTGGGGCAGAAGGTATAGAGAGGAAGTAGAATCACTGACTTAATGACTAGGACTTGGTAACTTAGCTAGACACAAGGGGTCAGGGAATGATTCCCAGGTTTTGGTCTTGGGTGACAGGATGGATAGGAGGGTATTAACTGAATGGTGGGAGAAGCAGGCCAGTTTTAAGCATGAATTGGAAGGTGCCCCTGAATACAGATGTATAGCAGACATTTGGATAAAATCATTTAAAGCTCAAAGCTAGAAATAAAGATTGGCGGGGGTGGGCAGGAGATGTCCTCAGCCAATCTTAAGACCACACACACAGCCCCTTATTACCTGGACTGCCAGGGGGTAATAACACCATCATCAGGGCCCCCGATCAGCACCAGGTGACCCACACGGAGAAAGTTCTTCCTCCATGCTGCAGGGTGGCAAGGAGAGAGAGTGGGTCAGCCACAGGGGTCAGGCCAGGTTGAGGAGGGGGATACAGGAGATGAAAGAAGCAGAAAAGGGGACCCAGGTAGGGGTCTGGGGTCTCACCAGTGGCATTGGGATGGTCTCTTTCCCCATTGATCAGGGCCAGGAAGCTGCTGGCATTGAGGTACAAGTCATCATGGTGAGGGTCTGGGTACAAAGAGCAGTTAGAAAGACAGTCAAAGAAGACCCGAGGCTGAAAGACCAATCAGGAGGTTGCCATAATAGTCAAGGTGCACAGTTATGTAATAGTAGTAATAATAATAGTAGTAAAAATGATAGCAAACACTTTTATCTAGTGCCTAATATGTGCCAAGTACAGTACAAAGTACAGTACATTCGTTATTTAATCCTCACAACCACCCTGTGAGGTAAGTGCTATATTATTATTTACAGATGAGGAAAACTGAGTCACAGAGACATAAAGTAACTTGCTAAAAATCATCCAGCAGGGTCAGGATTCAAATCCAAGTAGTCTAGCCCCGGCATCAAGGATCTTAAACATTACATTGGGGGTTAGCAAACTATGAACCATAAGACAAATCCAGCCTGTAGCTTGTTTTTGTAAATAAAGTTTTATTGGAACGGTCATGCTCATTCATTTATATATTGTCTAAGGCTGCTTTCACACTATAACGGCAGAGTTAGGTACTTGTGAAAGAGACTGTGTGGCCTGCAAAGCCAAAAATATTTACCATCTGACCCTTTATAGAAAAGGTTTGCTGACCTTTGTACTAGACTATACTCTCTGAGACAATAAGGTAATACACATAAAACATTTTGAACAGCGCCTGGCACATAGTATGTGCTCAGTAAATGTAAGTTCTCATGGTTGTCATCGTTGCTATTGGTTATGGTGGAGGTAGGAGCAGCAGGCCCTACCCTCCATGTGCCCTCTCCCATGGAGACCCCAGCTTGACACCTCCACTCACCGTGCCAGTAGTTACAAATGGAAAATTCCTGGCCCCAGGGGCTATAGCAGATCCGGTAAAGGTTAGATCGCATGGAGGTAGGGAACAGCCACTTCAAATAGTCTGTGTCTGGCAAGAGAACAGCAGTGTTAAGTGTCTCCAAACCTCTGTGCCCCCAAACTTGCAGCCCTCTCTGAAGCCCACAGTGCCCACTCACCTCCATACTGTCCCATCTGTGGAGAGGAGAGGGAGATGAAAGAATCCACATTGTGATCATCCATGACAGAGAGCAGTGCCCGGCACACAAGGCCCCCTGTAGGCAGAATACCACAATGGGCAGGGACTTAGGGACAGCCAGGCCTACAGCCCCCACCTTCCCCCGACCACACTATTACACAAAGGAGGGTGAGGCTCAGAGAAGGCAGGCACACACTATGCCAAAGGGCATGTAAGTGGCAAGGCCAGAATTAAACTCGGGGCCCCCTGACTCTCTAACTCCCAAGTGCTCTTCACTGCTCAGTTATCCCTAAAGTCAAAGGGTGTCAAGAACCCTAGGAAATAGGGAAAGAAGTAGGCAGCAGCTCAGGGAGCCTCCTTCCCATTCAGGACACAGAGACAAGACCCAGGTATGAGGGACATTAGAAAAGAAGGGCTCAGGAGTCAGGGCTCTGGCTGCAGCAGGGTGGTTCAGAGAAGGGGACACTAGGAGGTGTCCCTCAGATGGGGATCAAGACTTAGATAGGGTTCAGGAGTTGGGGGTGGGAGGATGGGGGTGTCCCTACCCTGTGAGTAGCAGATGAGATGTACTCCTTCAGGGGCCTTCGCCATGATGGGGGCCACGGCCTCCCGGAACCCTTGCACCTGTTCCCACAGGGGCCGCAAGCTCTCTCTCCCATCGAAGAGATCAAGCACTGTTACCACAGTCCCGGGGTGTGTCTGTGGAAAGGGGGCAATGCAGCCACTGACTATGAAGACCCTCCCACACTGGCCCCTGGCTAGAGGCCACATGCCTGTGCCCTGCTGGAACCAGGGATCCTGTCCCCTAGCTCTCGCTACTCCCGCACCAGCTCCCCAAGGAACTGGGCAGGACCAGAGAGGCGGCTTTCAGTTCTCCCCTCTGCCTCCCCAGTCATTTTACACGCCTCCAACCACCCTCCACTGGGTCGTCCCTTGCCAGACCTCGTTGATGTATTCCAGCAGGTGGCGGAAGCTGTACGAGCTGTCAAAGAGCCCGTGCACAACTATGACCGGCTTGTAGGTGGCGCGGTGGGGCGATGGGGTCGCGGGCAGTAGCAGCAGTGGCAGGAGGGGCAACAGGAACAGGACCCCCGCCGGGGGAAGCCGCGGCCACAGGAGCCCCAGCATGCTCCCGCCTGAGAAGGGGACGATGAGAAGGCCTGTGAGGCCCTCCCTTTGGAACAGACGCCCGGCAACCAAGCCACCTCCGTTCCCACCAGGACCTTGTCACAGAATAACCTACTATTAACCTACTCGGGTCCTCCCCTCCCTCCCCCTCACACAAACCCCCCCTACTACGTAGACGCACCAAAGCACTCCCGAAGCTCCGCCTCCAACTCGGCGCTCGGGGATTCTGTCCCTAGGCCCAGGATCTTCCTAATGCATCACGCACGACTCGGGGTTTTGCAAGACCCCTGAGTAGCAGCCCAGGCCCCCTGGAGAGTGCAAACTCCCACCTGGCCTGAGTCCGCGAGCCTCGGTCGGCCCGCTGTTCACTTCTCCCGAGTCTAGCACCCAAGGGGGAGGGGAAGCGTGTAAGGAGGGAACGCGCACAGGAATGACGGATGGAAGTGGGGGAGGCTGCTCGGGGTCGCGCACAGCCGTCACGTCCGGGGCTTTCCATAGCAACCGTGCAGGCGTCCCTAGCAACGCAGGCCGGGGACCGGCGGGGCAATGGGACGTTCTATTGAGCCTAAGGGACGGAGGAGGAAATAGGTGGAGCGATCCATTTAGGTCTGTGGGGAGAGGAGGAAGCAGCAAGCGTATCCTTGGGGGAGGCAGCCTCTCCAGGTGCCGCTGCACCCAGCCACCCAACGGTTCGATGTCCCTGCCCTGATTCTCCCCTATTTCCCAGTCCAGCCGTCCGACTCCGCAGCGGAACGCGAAGTTTTCCTTCTCGGGAAGAGGGGGCGTGGGGAGGAAGAATGGACTTGGAAAAGGTGTCTGCATTTTCTTCTACACCGGGCGAGTGGCCGGATGGCCTGAACGACTGAAGCCAGCCCGGGCGGACCCATGTCCCCCACCTGACTGCCCGACCGCCCGGCAGCCCCAGGTCACCGTCTTACAACTCTTTATTCTGGAGTGCATGTAGGGCCCTTGTCTACAAAAACGCGGAGTGTCCTCGAGGCCCCTTGAGCTAAGTGTGACCTGGCCCAGTTTCTCCTGCCCTACTCTACTCCCTTCCCCATATACACCCCACTCTCGTGGGGCACAGGGCCCCTGGGGCCATACTGACCTGCGCCCGCGTGGTTTCAACCACTCTTTCAACCCAAGCGACCCTCCAAGTCCCGGTCTTCAGAACTCTCTGTGGGCGGCACCCAGTCCAGACTTCTGGGCTCTAAGCGTCCCCCACCTCTCCGCCTGTCTGTGACTCCCCTGCCCGACACCTAGGCACCTGGGTTAGGACTTTTACTTAGCGTTTAAAGACGTTTCCCTTGAGAAAAGGAAAATGTCTCTAAATGCTAAACGCGCCCACAACACTTCCCCTATTCAACCTCTCCGCCAGTCGGGGCTGGGGGAGTAGATGATTTCGCAACTTGTCTGAGCTCCTCCCTCTGTTCACAATGTCTCTGCTGTGTCTAAACTCGCCTCTCCCAGTAAAACCAATTTTCGCTGAGTTGTGCAGAGTGGGGATGGGGTGGGGGTAGGGAATAAGGGTTCACGCGAACGTCTGAGGAACCAGAACGACCCGTAAGGGCTGTGCTTTCAATGTCGGGCCTGAAATTGGCCCATGCCAGGGCCTCGGTACAGCTCTGTAGCCTCCGCTTGGACCTTGTCCGACAGGGACGTAGACCCGGAGAGCGACTGCCTCAGGCGGGGTCTGGGAAGTACTAATCTAAATGGGGGGGGGGGGCATAATAATGATTCTCTAGCTGTGTTTTCGCAAAAAGCCCAACCTGTGTACGTCTCGGTAGACCATCCAAGCACTCCCAAGATGTAATAAGCAAATAAAAAGACTGCAATAACGCTGCGCCCCAGGTCTACTCAGGAGGTGGTGCTGCGCCTTGGCGCGGGTGGGGAACTTAGGGAATGGATCTGAATACTGACCGGCTCAGGGACTCTAAGCACCCCAGGAAGCAAAGGGGAAAAAGAGAAGGAAGCGCCCATTCCGAAACCGAGCTGCCAGGAATGAACAATTAATTCTCTTCCCTCTCCCAAAACGCTTCAGCTCCTTAGTCTGGGACGAAGAAGGTATCTATGCATCCCCAAGCCACTCCCCCCGCAGGCCCAGCTACCACCAAATTACAGACCAGAGCCTTACACTGTACCTCCCGATTCACCCCAGGCCCCGGTAGCAGTCAAGGCCATAACTCTGAGAACTTTTCAGGCCATCGCAGGTCTCAACTCTGCACACGGTTCTCTCTTTCACAGATATCTCTGTTAAGGAGGGGGAAGCTAGGGCAAGGGTTTGGAAGAAAATTCTAGGACCTTTCTGGGACCCCTGAGAAAAGCTGAGGAGGGGGCTCCTGACTAGCTTGAGCCAGGTTCGGAGAGAACTGGGGTATCCAATTCACTGAGCACCTGCTCGCTTCCTCCCACAGTATAATCACTACAGCGGGTCTTGGTAGGGGGAGAGTCTAGAGAGTTCTCTCTCCCTCCTTCCTTCGCTTAGTCCCACCCGCCTCGCTGGGTCTGGCCTCCCTGTTTCCATGACAACTCCAAGGGAACCCAAACTGGGGGGCTTGAATGCCGGGGTGAGAGGAGGAGGTCTAGGAGCCTAGAGAGACGGATTGGGGGAAGTCTGAAGCGCTCCCCCTCCTTCGCCTCTGTCCCTTTAAGCTCCCCCCCTCCCTCCGCCCCCCGCCGCTGTCTCCATCTCTCCATCTCTGCGCTGCTCGCCGGCTGCGCCATCCGCTCACCCAGACCCGGGCGCCGGTCAGGGGCCCCGACTCCGGCTGCAGGGACCCTGTCCCAGAGAGAACGCAGGCATGTCATCGGAAAAGTCAGGTAAAAACAAAAACAAAAACACCTCCCGCTCCCTCCACCGTTTCCTGACTCTCCCCAGCCCCCACTTTGACCCCAGCCCCTTCCCCCACCTTCCCACCCCCGACGGCGGTTCTTTTTCACTCCCCTTCTCTCCAGCCCCAGTGCTCCTCCTCCTCTATCCCCTTCCCTTCTCTTTCTTTTCTCCTTCCAATCTCAGCCTCTGCCACTTGCCAACAACAAGGGAAGGGCGGCAGGTTGAGGGAGTGAGGGAGGCACAAGAGTGGCTTAGCATCAACCAGGTACTGCAGGGATAGCAGCCTTGGGACTGACAGATGGGCATTCGCCAGCTCGCATGGAGGCATCCAGTGGGGCAAAATGAAGACATGATCAGATGGAGATCGGTAGTGAAGTAAAATCCAGAGGACTCTTCTTTATCCGCCTTAAAAGAGATCCTTAGAGTCCCATAGAGGCTAGAGCACCGCCCCCCCCCCCCCCAAGGAGCAGCAGAGCGGAACATGCCATACCACATGTGTTCACACAACTGTTGAATTGAGCACATGTTAACACTGTGTGGCATGTCTACACATATGCACACGCAGGACTCGCTCAGAGAGGCCAGCGTCGAGTGCAAGCAGGACAGGAGATTGCGTGTGAGAGCTGTATGCAAGCTGCTGAAGGAGAAGGGAGAGGAGCAGAGAATTGTGACCTCAAAACTAGATTAAAAGGAAGAAAGGGGGGCCAGATGGCCTAGATATAACCCCTCCCCTGCCCCAAGAATGAGAAATTGCGTCTGACGCGTCTCTATCTGTGTCTGTCTCTTCCATTTCTCCATCTCTGGCGGTCTGTGTTTCCCCCTGCCCCTCCTTATCTCACCTCTGTCTTCTCCTTCTCCTTGCCCTCTCCCGCGTTCACGCCCCTCAGGCCTCCCAGACTCAGTCCCTCACACCTCCCCTCCCCCGTACAATGCCCCTCAGCCCCCGGCCGAGCCCCCTGCCCCTCCCCCGCAGGCTGCCCCCTCCTCGCACCATCACCACCACCACCTCTACCACCAGTCCGGGACGGCCACCCTTCCGCGCTTAGGGGCCGGCGGCCTGGCCTCTTCCGCGGCCAGCACTCAGCGCGGTCCCTCGTCCTCCGCCACGCTGCCGCGGCCCCCGCACCACGCCCCGCCCGGTCCTGCCCCCGGGGCGCCCCCACCCGTCTGCGCTACCTTGCCCCGCATGCCACCCGACCCTTACCTGCAGGAGACTCGCTTCGAAGGTTCACTACCCCCGCCGCCGCCCGCCGCGGCCGCTCCGCCCCCGCCACCGCCCTCCCAGACTGCCCAGGCCCCGGGCTTCGTGGTGCCCACGCACGCGGGGGCGGTGGGCACCCTGCCTCTGGGGGGCTACGTAGCCCCGGGCTATCCCCTACAGCTGCAGCCCTGCACTGCCTACGTGCCGGTCTACCCTGTGGGCACGGTGAGTGCTGGGCAGACAGGGGCCTGGGAGGAGGGAGGGCATGATGGTGCGGGACCTGGAATTAGGGACACACTGGGGGCTGGTGGGATAGAGACTGGGCCAGGGGGCCGGGAAGCGTCCGAGGTCAAGGCCTAGAGAGAACAGAGCCTGAAAACGGGGAGGGACTAGAGCTAGGCCTGGGAGTGTGGGTGGTGGTGGAGCTTTAGAGTCAGTTGGGGTCAGAGGTCTGGGCCTGGGAGGGAGAAAAGAGCCTGGAGGTTGGGTAGAGATTCCTAAGAAGCATCTGTATTGGGGGCACCTAGCCTAGGGATCTTTGGGGTCAGAGGTCAGGGCCTGGGAAGGCGAACAACCTGGAGGTCTAGAGTTAGTCTGAATAAAAGAACCAGTCTTCAGGAAGAGGAAGAAATGGAACCTGGGCACCAAGGGGCAGAGGCCAGGTAGGTGTGTCTGGAGGGAGGAAACTAGGTTGAAGGGATAGGGCCTTTAGGAAGAAGGGCCTGGGGCAATGCAGAAGGTTGAATCTTGGGAGAAACCACCGGTGAGGCAGGGATATTGCTGGTGAGGTCATGCCTTGGGGAAGGGTGTGTGGAGACCTGAAAGAACATGGGGGTTAATGTTGCAATGAGAGGAGGAGACCTAGGCAGAGACTTATATGTGTCCTGGAAGGGTTGTAGGCGATCAAGTTCTTTGAGGAGCTCTGGGCAAAAACTTCTTTAAAAACCTCTCTGCCAGCCACGACTGCTAGTAGGATGGAGAGGGTCGGAGTAACACCCCCTCCCCTCAATCTTCCTTCTACAGCCCTACGCGGGCGGGGCCCCAGGGGGAGCGGGGGTGACCTCCACGCTTCCCCCGCCGCCCCAGGGTCCCGGACTGGCCCTGCTGGAGCCGAGGCGGCCGCCGCACGACTACATGCCCATTGCGGTGCTGACCACTATCTGCTGCTTCTGGCCTACGGGCATCATCGCCATCTTCAAGGCAGTGCAGGTGTGTGGGGGGAGGGGGAGGGGGCGGGGCAGGGGACGTTGTATAGGCGGGGGTTCGCTCGGGGTTTCTTATAACCTGGGAGTGCTGGGCGTTCTGGGGGAGCGTCTCAGAAGGAGGCTGAGGCATGGGAGCAGGGCAGCAGTCCTCTCACCAGCTTCCGCACCCTTCCCCCGCAGGTGCGCACGGCCTTGGCCCGCGGAGACATGGTGTCGGCCGAGATCGCCTCACGCGAGGCCCGGAACTTCTCTTTCATCTCCCTGGCTGTGGGCATTGCGGCCATGGTGCTGTGTACCATCCTCACAGTAGTCATCATCATCGCTGCGCAGCACCACGAGAACTACTGGGATCCCTAGGGACGCCCCCGGCCCCGCCCTACCCTGCGCCCCTCGACCTCCCAAGGGCGTTCTACAGTCACGCCGCGGACCCACTGGACAACCTGTACACCCGCCTCCGGAGCCACGAGACGCGGACGCATCCTAAACTCGGCCTCCACGGAACCTCTCGCCTTGCGAGCACGCTCTGAATCCAGTTCCTCAGGAACCCTCCCAAAGCCCACTCCCCAAGGGAAGCCGCTTCGCGGGATCCCCACCAGACGCCAGGCCCTCAGTCCCTCCAGACCCTCACCCCCTCTAAGTGCAGCGCCCCCAGCCATGCTCCCTTAGCTGCGGCTCCCCAGTCAAGAGACTGGTCCCCAATGCCCTGCTTCTGTAAGCTCCGCCCCAGCACTGACAAAACCCCACCTCCAGGTCGGCCAGGCTCCGCCTTCTGTTCTTCCGCGGGGTGATTCAGTCCGGTGATTGGGTTGTTGCCCCGGGCCCCGCCCCAGACCAACAGGCTCCTCCCCTTCTCCCAGCGCAAAGTCTGAGCCCGGGGTATAGGTAAGCCCCTGGCGAGCGACCCTGGATTTTGCTAGTACAATCTCTTCCCGCCTTCACCCCAGTGTCCACCTATTTTCTTGCTAATCCCAGAACATCTACTTTTGTTGTTTTTGGAGTGAAATTTGGGAGGTTTTCGTTTTAGGACCCTTCACCCTGGGTGAGAAACAGGTCCCCGTTCTCTGTAAATACTCCCTCCCACTCATCCCAGCCCCTGGGTGGCCAGGCAGAAAGGATCCAAGGCTACGGACCTCCCAATCCTGGGAGGGAGTCGACCCGCTCCCTGCTCCCCTTGGCGACCCCTGCCTTGTTCTGGTCTGTGTGTGGGTGTATGTTTGTGTGTGTGTGTGTGTGTGTGTGTGTGTGTGTGTGTGTGTGTGTGTGTGTGTGAACGTCTGAAAGACAATATTAAAGAGACTACGTGGATTTACCACTCACAGTTCCGAAGATTGCGGCCCACAAAGACCCTGCCCTTCTCTTGGCTCCTTTCACCTCCCTTCGTCTCCCCTTCCAGGGAAAAAAAGAAAAGTGACAGAGACAGAAGTGTGAGGAGATATATTCACAGGCTGCCAGAGAGACAGACACAAAAAGGGGCGTCAACAGAGGGCTTCTCAGGAATCCACCTGGGAAGACCTTGGGGTCCATTCTCAGTGGGGCTTTCTTTCCTCAGTGCCCCTTTTCCACACCCTACCAGATTGGATTTAGGGCTTTGGAGAAGGGGGGTTTACAAGAAAACCCAGGGATCTATGCCCAGAATGCCAGAAAGGTGGGAGGAGAAAAGAGAACAGACCACTTGAGTGAGTCAGGGATGGGGTGGCAGGGGCAGGGAAAAGATGCCAGCAGCCCACAGCTGTTCTCTTGTACCTGACACCCATGTGTTGTGTAGGCAATACAGAGAAGGCAAAGGGGGCAGAGGGGAGGAGTGAATAGATTCTCAAATACAGTGGATCTAGTTGTCCTCTTCTATCCTGAGGTAACCAGGAGGGCTGGGGGTGAGGTGGCTGGACAAAAACAGTGGGCTTTGTGTCTGGGATTGTACACCTGTAGGGCAGGGTCGTAAAGTGCTGGCCCTGGATTTGTACATTCAGATTACACACAGTCACTGTGAGGGTGCTGGTGAGACCGCAGCCCAGACAGCATATGTGACCCCTGACTCATGGAGCTTACAGTCTAGAAGAGAAGCCATGCACTGAGATAGGGGACACAGGAAGAGGATGGGATGGGGTGTGGAAAGCATTGATTCTCCTTTGGACATTTCAGTTTTAATGTGCCTTCCTCACCAAACTACTTGAAAATGAAATTCACATTTACAGCTTTCACTTCCTCACCACCTACTCACTTTTTTTTTTCTTCCTTAAATAGGGGAGTATTGTTATCGGAGATGTATCTGGTTCTGTCTTTTCTTTCATACCCACTATTTATTAACCCCTTGAGATCTGTTTCCTCTCCCTACTCTACTGAAACTGTTCACTCAAATGGTACCCACTGACTAAAGGTTACTAGGAGCGAAAATCAATGACATTTTCACAGTACCTTGCCTCCCTGAATCCTCCCATGTTTGTCCCTTGGCCTTGGATTCCCCACTCCCTGGAATTCAGGAACAAGTTATCTTTACCAAGCCAGTTGCTGTCAAGTCCATTTCAACTCATGGTGACCCCTTTTGTGTCAGAGTAGAACTGTGCTCCATAGGGTTTTCAATGACTGATTTTTTGGAAGTAGATTGCCCAGGCTTTTCTTCTAAGGTACCTCTGGGTGGACTCAAACCTTTAACCTTCTGGTTAGCAGTCTAGCACGCTAATCATTTGCACTACTCAGGGATTCCTCCTCCTTCACACAAACCTCTAATCTTCTCTCCTTCCCCTCACCCCTTGTTTTTTTTTTGGTTTTTTCTTCCTTTCCCTAAGTGTCTATCTCTGGACTTAATTTCTTCTCTTAGACTTTTTCTTGAAAAACTGATCCATTCCAAACTCAGCCATCATTTCTAACCAAATGTTTCTTCAACTTATATATTTACATGCAGACATTCTGGCAATGCCTGCGGAGTACGGCCACATGGACTATCCTGCTGGTCTTCCAGACTCAGTATGTCGCAAACCAAACTGATGAAATGTTATGAAAAACCTGCTTCCCTGTCTCCATTAATGGCCTCATTTCTCCAGTCACTCATCTGAAAACTCAATGCCTCCACCATCTCTCTTCTGCTCTACTTTTGATATGCTATGAAACCCAGTCCATTTTACCGCCACAGTATCTTTTGAATTAGTAACTTTCTATTCACTCCTCAGCTCTTACCAGAAAAATGACATCATCTAGGATTATTGCAACAGCGCCCTATCAAGTCTCTTTACTTACTACCTCCTGTTATTCCAAGCCTCCCCTTGACACTGCTGTCAGATTATCCTTCCTAAACACACTTCTTGTATAACTCCACTGCAAAAGTCCCTGAAGACTCCTTATTGCTTACTAAATTATTTACAAAATTTCAATCTGACCTTCAACCCTTTCTATAATTTAAAATCATCCAGCTTTCTCTCTTCAACCTAATCTCCAGTCAAACTGAGTTACTCACCATTCCCACCTCCACGTCTTTGCCCAAACTGTTCCCATATCTTAGATCTCCTTCCCTCACCTCTGCTGCTATAAACTAAATCGATTACTACTTGTCAATTGCCTCAGACAACCTCCAGGCTTTTGCTCACCATGTCCTCCTCACCTCCTTTATATCTGCCTCTCCACTTTGTCAAAGTTTACCTATCTTTCAAGGCCTCCTCACTCCAGCAAGAAGGAATCTCTCCACTAGGTTAGACTAAAGCAGTGGATTTCTAAACAGAACTCCAGGCATTCCTTGGAGCAATGGTGTTCAACCCTGACTACACATTAGAATCATCTGGGGAGCTTTTAAAAACCCCAAAGCCCAGGTCGCATCCTAGACCAATTAAATCAGAATCTCTGGGGGTGGGACTCAGGCATTAGTATTTTTTAAGACTCACAGGTGATTCCAAAGGACAGCCAAGGTTGGGAATCACAGATTCATTGAGGTCACTTCAGGAACCACCAGGGGGATGGGGTGGGGGGGAGAAACAATTGGTGTCTATTCGCTGGAGTAACAGAGGAAGAAGGAGCATCATGAATAGAAGGAGGAAATGGAATGTGTGGCTAATTGCCTCCATGAACAACTGCTTCCTTTGCCAAGAGACCAGAAGAACTGGATGATGCCAGACTACTATTACTGAACATTTTGATCAAAGATTCTATAGAAGAATCCTGATCAAAAGGGGGAAATGCAGAACAGAATTTAAAATTTTCATGGACTCAGACTTCCTGAAGTCACGAAGGTTGGATGAACCTCTGAAACTATTGCCCTGAGATAATCTTTAAACCTTAAACCAAAAATATATCCTGAAGTCTTCTTAAAACCAAACAATAGTTTAGCTTAGCTAGTGAAAAAAAAAGGTCTGCTTCGAGCATTAAGCTCCTCTAAGGACTATATGGGATCTAACTGTCAATAGCAACTTGAAAGATTAGATAGGAACCTTAGGGGATGGTCAATTTATGTTAAAGAGGGAGGAATAACTCCCAAAAGGAGGATGAGAATGGTTGCATAGCTTGAAGAATGTGATCAATGTCACTAAATGGTACATGTAGAAACTTGATTTGGTGTATGTTTTGCTGTGCATATTCTCAACAACAATAACAAAATAAATAAAATTTAAAAATTGTTGTCTGGTCGACTCTGTCTCAGACTACTGTGTCAGAGTAGAACTGTGTGCCAGAGGGTTTTCAATGGCTGATTTTTTGGAAGTGGATCACAAGGTCTTTTCTTCCTAGGCACCTCTGGGTAGACTTGAACATCCAACCTTTTGGTTAGCAGCCAAGTTCATTAACCATTTGCATCACCCAGGAACTCCGGGGGGAGAGGAGAGGTCAAAAGGTATGGCTTCAACCAGAGCAAATTTGTTTAGAAGAAAGGTATCTGGGTCTAAACACATTGTTCACTTTATCTGCTTTTTTTTAATTTCTTCCCATGTGATATCTTGATGTATGCACCTTACCTGGTAAGTTACTTAAGGGCTGGAACCAAATCTGGTTTATCTATGGCTTACAGACCCTCATCAGATAAAACTAGTACAACAAATCTTTGAACTCAATTGAGTTGAAAGCAATTGGGCAGGGGGAGTAGTGAATGAAAAGGGCTTCTCCCTTGTCTATTCAGGAATCTCTGGGTGGTGCAAATGGTTAACATACTTGGTTGGAGGTTCAAGTCCACCCAGAGGCACCTCAAAAGAAAAGCCTGGTGATCTACTTCTGAAAAATCTGCCACTGAAAACCCTATGGAGCAGAATTCTAACACACATGGGATCTCCAAAAGTAGAGTCAAATCCATGGTGACTGGTTACTGGTTATATCTCTTCACTTCACCCAGATTCCTTCCTCAGGGGGAAACACGGTATTCCAATCTGATTCTCCTCCTACCTTAACCCAATCCCCTCAGAATGTGGTGTTCTTGGTTTTATGCCCCTATTGACTGGGACTCCATCCTCCAGAAGAGGCTCTGGCCTCCTTTAACATTTACATGGGAATTCTGATTTCCCCCAGAATTCAATCCTGGGTCAGCACTCCCCACCCCACCCCTTCATGGAAGATTCAGCACTTGGCTCACTGTCATTCTCTCTACCAGCACTTCTGTCTGTCATTTCATTATTTTTGGTGCCTTCAATATCCATGGAGAAAATCCATCCAGCACCTTGATCAATTCCTTGACTTCCTCACCTCCAATGATCTGTTCTCCCTCTCCCTAGCCACTCTCTCCCTATGTCATACCTTTGACTTGGTTACCACCACTAACTGCCACACCTCTAAAATCTCATCTTTTCATGTCATCCCTCCAGTATCCCTATTCCAAAAAAATTTCAACCCCACTGTGATGGTTAAGATTGTGTGTCAACTTGGTTGGGCCATGATTCTCAGTGCTTATATGAGATCACTCCCATGATTGAATATGCTGTGAGTAGCCAATCAGCTGAAAGGGAGTTTCCTTGGGGGTGTGGCCTGCATCCAAATATAAGCAGACTTCCGTCCTTTTGCTTGCTCTGGATCCTGTGGCTGCCTCCTGTTTGTCTGACTTCCAGTTCTTGGGATTTGAGCTATCAGCTTATCTGCCAATCTTGGGATTTTCGATCTTCACAGCCTGTGAGAGGAGCTCTACTCTCCAACCTGCCGATCTTGGGTTCACCAGACCCTGTGGCTACATGAATCGGGAGGAGGCTCTATCCTAATCCAAGGACTTGGGACATTCCAGCCTTTACAATCGCGTGAGCTGTTTCTTTGATGTAAATATATATATATATATATATATTTATACACTTTACTGGTTTTGCTTCTCTAGAGAACCCAGCCTAAGACACCCACCTAGTTCTCCATCTATTGACTCTATCACTATTCATTGTCTTTCGATTGTCTCAGTTTCTCACTTGGCTCTATATTCTGTTGACCCATCTCCTTTTGAAACACTTTGTTGGTGGTGGTGGTGGTGGTTGCCGTAAAGTCGATTCTGACTCACAGCAACCTTATGTGTGTAGAGTAGAACAGCTTCATAGGGTTTTCAAGGCTCTGATCCTTCAGAAGCAGATCGCCAGGCCTGTCTTCTGAGGCACCTCTGGGCAAGTTTGAAACATCGACCTTTCAGCTAGTAGTAGCTTAAAGGTAGCTAGTAGAGTTTAACAGTTTGTGCCAACCCGACCCCTGCCCCCCAATACACTTTGACTCTGGTCAAATCCAACTCTGCCTACTCCAACAGCTGAATGTGCCTGAAGAAAACACACACAATCATATTGACTGGTTTCACTTCCAGTGGGCCTGCAAGCCCATATTTTCCTAGTAGGTTCACATCCCCCAAATCAGAGACCACAGTTTCACAAGATGACGACTTTTCTTCCCATTTCAGTGACAAAATGGAAGCTTTCAGAAGACAATTTCCTCATGGTCCCGCCCCAAATCCACCAGCCTACCTGCATCTCTGCATATTCACTGCCTTCCCCCTTCACCACAAAGAAAGTGATCTGTCCTCCCCAACCCCCAGTCTGTTCACTGGGGCCATATTCCTTCTCACCTGCTAATCCTGCATGATTAGTTTTCTCCTCTTTTCTGAAACGTTCCCATTATCATATAAACATGCTAAAATATGCTTCATCTTTGAGGGAAAAACAAAACAAAACCTCTTTTGATACTTATCTATGCAGTAAAACACAACGTTCAGAATAGTTGTTACCTCTTGTTGAGAGAGGAGATCTGATTGGGGGGGGCACTCAGGGAGTTTCAGTGATACTGGGGACATTTTATTTCTTAAGCTGCACGATGTTCATTTAATTATGCTTTGTAATATGCATGTATATTATATATGCACGTATACATAGCCTAGGTGGTGCAATGGTTAAATGCTCAGCTGCCAACAAAAGGGTTGGCGGTTCAAACCCACCCAGTGGCTCCACGGGAGAAAGATCTGGCAATCTGCTCCTGGCAATCTGCCTTCATAAAGATTACAGCCAAGAAATCCCTATGTGGTAGTTCCACTCTGTCACATACAATTGCTGGCACACAACAACAACCACACCGCTTGGTACAGAGGAGATTTTCAGTAAAGATTTGTTGAATGACTAAATGAATAAGTAGCTCATGGAGTTGTGTGAGAAGATGAGATGATGTATATGAGACACCTAGCACAATGCCTGGCACGTGCTGAGAGTTCAGTAGAGAGCAGCTCTTATCATTAAACACTTTACTGCTGCAAAGTTGGCCTTTCGCCGCCTCTGAAAACCCTGCCTATAAGGGAAGCACAAGCGAAATGTTTCAGGAGCAAAGAGGAGGGAGGAACAATTTTGACACAAATCCCAGCAGAACTAAAAACCACAGAAACCACCAAAGCTAAACAGAAGGGGAAATTTATTTAGCCTTTGGAAGACTAGAATTTTTGTGTCACATTCGATGATAAATGGCAGAGAATAAGTGCAGCATATGGTTCCATGTGGTGAGCATGGAAGGCAGAGAAATGTGAGGGTGTAAAAACTTCCAGCCAGTTTGATGTCTGGTGAACAGCACCACAAACGAATATTCTGGGAAAGCTGAGATTGACATGCTGGAGATGAATAATACTGAGTGTAAAGTGACTTTGCTTTCTTTATCTTTCCTGCCTCATGCTGGTTCCTCCACCTGAAAAAAAAAAAAAAAAATCCCTTCAATCCCTTCAGTCTCTGCATGTCAAAATCATGCCCATCCTTCAAAGCTCAACTTTCCAAACTCCTTTGTGACACTTTTTCAGATCACTCTGTTGGAAATTATATTCCCTGCCACTTGTCCCTTTTGCCCTTGTACCTGGGGCATTTTTTAACTATGACCCTTTATCCATAGTAGACTGCTGGTAAGGATCCTTTTGTATTTCACTGATGAATTCCAGGTAGTCAGTAAGGATTATAGAACCAGTAGAAAAAGACTCCTACTCCACCCATTTAGAGGGCAAGTGTCATATGCATGCAGGGACAACGCCAACCAACCACCACCTCACAAACTACCTTGCACCAGCTTTTGAACCTCTCCTTGGGCTCTGCTTTCAGTTTAGATTTTTTTTTTTTAAGTGTAGTTTATTTTTTAAGGAAGCTATCTATGTAATTCTGCACTTTTTTATTGTGGTAAAATACATATAACCAAACATTTACCATTTCAACATTTTTTACATATACAGTTCAGTGACATTAATTACGTTCATGTTGTGCAACCATTATCCATTTCCCAATTTTTCCGTAGCCTTGACAGAAGCTCTGTGCCCCCTAAGCAATGACTCCCCCTTCGCCCTTCCCTCCTGCCCCTGGTAACCACTAATAAACTTTGGTCTCTATACACTTGCCTATTCTACATATTTCATGTGTGATCATACAATATTTGTCCTTTTGTGACTGATTTCACTCGGCACAATGTTTTCAAGGTTCATTCATGTCACAGCATGTATCAGGACTTCATTTCTCTTTCTGGCTGAGTAATATTCCAATGTATGTATATTTCACATTTTGTTTATCCAATCATCTATTGATGGACATTTAGGTTGTTTCCACCTTTTGGCTATTGTGAACAGTGCTGTAATGAACATTAGTGTACAGGTTTCTGTTTGTGTTTATGCTTTCAATTCTTTTGGGTATATACCTAAGAGTGAAATTGTTGGGTCATATGGTAGTTCTTCGTTTAAGTTGAGGAACTTCCTGACAGTTTTCCACAGTGCCTGCACCGCTTTACTATCCCACCGGTAATGGATGAGGGTTCCAATTTCTCCATATCCTCACCAACACTTGTTGTATTACATTTTATTTTAAATCATACCCATCCTAGTGGGGGTGAGGTGGTCTTTTACTGTTGTTTTGTTTTGCATTTCCCTAATGACTAATGATGCTGAGCATTTTTTCATGTGTTTATTGGCCATTTGTATATCTTCTTTGGTGAAATGTCTATTCAAGTCCTTTGCCCATTTTTTGATTGGATTGTTTGTCTTTTTGTTGTTAAGTGGTAGGAGTTCATAATACATTCTGGATATCAGGTTAGATCTTTAATGAAGGCAGAACTGTGCCCTTGTTGGGTAAGGCAAGGAAAGTAGCAGAATGTGGCCAGATCCTCTGAGCCACCTTGTAAGGAGGAGTCTCAGAAAGAAGGAAGGGACTCCAGGTGGTTGTGTAAATACATTTATTTTCAGTGTTTTATTCTCCAGTAGGAGGCTGGGTGGCACAAGCAGTTTGCAATCAGCTGCTAACCGTAAGTTTGACATTCAAACCCACCTAGCACCTCTTCGGAAGAAAGGCCTGGTGATCTGCTTCTGTAAAGATTACAGCCAAGAAAACCCTATAGAGTAGTTCTACTCTGTAACACATGGGGTTGCCGTGAGTCGGGGGTGGACTCAACAGCAGCTAACAACAACAATTCTCCAGGTAGGAGTCCTGGGTGGTGCAAATGGTTAACTATTCAACTACTAACCAAAGGTTGGCAGTTCAAACCTACCCAAATGTGTCTCAAAAGAAAAGCTGGGTGATCTGCTTCTGAAAGTTCACAGCCTTGAAAATCCTATGGAGCGTAGTTTTACTCTGCACACATGAGGACGTCATGAATTGGAATTGACTTGATGGCAACTGGTTTTTGGTTTGGTATTCTCCAGGTAAATCCTCAGAAACGTGTCAGATAGGGGTTTCCCCTTGAGAAAGGCATCACCTGCCCCCTGTAGTGAGGAGGGGAGAATTTTTCAGAATGAAACTCCCTTTTGACAATCACAGACAGCAGAATCAGTGTCCCTACCCCAAGTCCCATTCTCTCAGATGTCTCTTTGACTTTCTTAACCCAGAGCTTCCCATAATTTCCAGAGGTGCCTGTGTGCTCCTCCCTCCAGGTTAATTCCTGCAACACCAAAGGCAGAGAGTGGGCAGAAGGACACTTGTAGTGAGAGGAAGGGTTTGGATCTTGTCACCTGGGGAATGGTGAGAATCCTTTTCATCTTTCCTCCTCAAGCCTACCCTTCTTCCATTTCATTTTAAAATCTTTAGGGGAAAAGGAAGAGATGTTGCTTCTTCTTCATTCCAGAATCTAAGCCTCTATCTCAATAGATAAGCAGTTTTTCATTTATCTTACTCTTCTTGTGTCTTCTTCAGACCCCATGTTCTCTAGCAAGGCTGGGGATGTAATCCTTTTGACTTGTTTCTGTTCTCCTTTCTGAGTCCTTGGTGGCTGCCCCCAGAAAGTTGAGCCCTGGCATAATGAGAGTCCAGGGACAGGAAGCTGGGAGAGAGCAAGTCGTGTGAGTCAGTCAACATTCATACAGTATCTACACTTTAGGGGAGAGCCCTTATACTCTTTTGCATTTCTGAGTCTTCACACGGTGGCCCCTTTCTAGTCCTGTTTTTCTCAAGCTTAGACCTGGGGGAATCCGCAGATTTCTGGCTATCTTCTCTGGGGACCTCTGAATACTTTTCTAAAGATTTAAAGTTTTGTGCTTTCATTTTGATGGGTTACCTTTTTAAAAAATGAAAATATTTGCACCTTGTGTGATTTAGATTACTCTTTCAGGTATTTCAGTGCTTATGTTTGTGTTTGTATTTACAATCACAATGGTGACAAGGGATCCCCTAAAGAGACAAAGCTGACTGTTTAATTCAGTGTTTCTCAGTATGAGGCCTACAGGTATGGTTCTCTGAGGTCCAGCTCCAACTTGTTCTTTAGATGGCAGCAAAAATGTCACCTTCTCAAGGAATATTCCCTCATTGCCATTATTCACATTCATAGCACCTCACACTTCTTCATATCACTGTAATTACTTCCTGTCTTTGGCCAGACTATAAGCTCCATGAGGGCAGGAACTGTGTCTGTCTCATTCACCTACATATCCCCAATTCCTAGCATGCTGCCTGGCACATAGCAGGTGCTCGATATACATTTGTTGACTGAATGAATGGAGAAGGAAGTGAGACACAAAAGAAATAGGAAACAAGGTCCTTGTCCTGTGGAGTCTGCTGGAACTGAAAAGGACACACACAAAACAACTAGAGAACATTATAAAGCAATACATTTGTTAACAGAGTGCAATTTATTTTAGTACAGAGAAGCTGATCATTAAAGGGTCATTGTAGTGATCCTCTCAGTTAAGACACACATTATACACACCAGCAGTCTTTGTCCAGGGATTAGGGTGTAACCAAATCTTATGTGACTCATTTAAACTGCCAGCCTTTCCCTGAAATGGAAAGGAGAAAGGGGAGGGAGGAAACGTGGATTAATTTTCATTAGGAGCCCAGGGAATCCAAGCATCTGAGTAGTGGCGACTCAGCCTGTACAGGGTGCTGGACTAGCAAGGCTGAATCACAAAAGGGAGGAGGACCAGTTTTCCATTGCTACAGCAATGGAGCAGATTATACCAGTTGTACATGCAAAATGTAGGACAAACTGAAGGGGCACAGAACAAGGAGTGAAGAGAATGGGATGAAGATATTCTAGAATCATGTTATTCAAAGTGTGATCCACGGACCAGCAGCACTAGCATCATTTGGGAGCTTGTTAGACATGTAGAATCACAGGTCCCACCTCAGACCTCCTATATCATAATCTGCAAGCCACAAATTCTCCAGGTGATACGTGTGCACGTTGAAGTTTGAGAAGCACTGTCTAAGATTTCTTGACGTAGGAGAGCTTGAAAAGCCACAAGGAATATGATAGAAAAGGTGAAGAGAAGTCTCAGGTGGCTCTCCAAGAGAATAGGGCTGTCAGGGAGAAAAAGACTTGAGGGCTTATCTTGGAGCACTCTGGGACTGAACCGTATAAGGAGCAGACAGGGATTGACCGTGGCTGGGAGCCCTGGTGTCAAAGCGGTTAAAACTCGGCTGCTAACCAAAACGTCCACCAGCCGCTCCCTGGAAACCCTATGGGGCAGTTCTCTGTTCTACAGGGTCGCTATGAGTCGAAATCGACTCGACGGCAACGGTTTTTTTTTTTTTTTTTTTGCGGGGGGGGGGGGTGGTTGGAGCCCGTAACGGGAATAATGAGAGCATAGGCGGGCCTGAGGTCTGCCAGATAAAACGACTGGTCCGCCGCCACTATCATTCACCACCACCCCCGCCACCCTCCGACCCATCTTCATTCGCCCAAGTCTCCCATTCCAGGACTTCTTCAGACTTAAGACTCGGAACAACCTAGCCGGTCAGAATCCTGGCCTAAATTGGTTGCTAACGCCGGGAGCTTCCCTGTTGAGTGGGAAATGATGTCACGCCCAATGGGCGGGGTAACCAGACTCCTTCCTTCTCCCGATTGGCTGCCAGGAATTTGAGTTGTTTCGCCGTCTTGCGGGCTGCAGGGTTACCTGTCAGCTTCTCTCCGGCTTGCCGGTGCCTCCCAGACAGTCCTCTCCACTTGGGGCAATACTCTGAGGACCGTATTCAGTCAGCACTTAGCTTCGGAAGGAGACATATTTCGAATGGCCCGGTTATTGCCACCAGGATATGCGCTTCGGCCTCTAGGGGTTTTTTTTTTTGATCCTATTGGCTTTCCGTAGTTGGGGCGGGTACTTGAACAACGCGGGGAATTGTGGAATTTATGGCTTTAGATAAGGTCGTGGTGCAACAGAGGCTCGAATATGGCAGAGAACTTGGGGGTGAGTGAGTTGGGGACTTTCAGCACCGGGGGCCTGGTTCTCAGAGGGACGGGCGAGAGAGGAATCTAAATAAGAATTCTGCAATTAGCATTGTTTTGATTTTCTTTTCAGCTGCTGACCTGAATCTGGTCCCACCCTCTCCGACTAAAACTACCCGCCCACGGTGGAAGGGACCAGACAGCCAAATGGAGATGCCACCAGGCAGTCCAGAGGGAGAGGAGGACACCTCACAACCGCAAGAACAATGGAAAAAGAACTCCCGGGAGAATCTTGATTCAACCACTCAGATTAGGCAGCAGCCCAGAGATCCTCCTACTGAAATCCTTGAGCTGTGCCCAGAGCCAATCAGTCAAATTCTCGAGAATCCTCAAGGGACTGAAAAACTGGCCGCTGAACTTGAAGGAGACTCTGATAAGTCTCATGGATCAGCCAGTGAGCTGCCAGAGCCCCTTCAAGCTTCTGATCTCTGGTACTGTCCTGATGGGAGCTTCATCAAGAAGATAGTAATCAGCGGCCAAGGCTTGGATAAACCCAAGCTGGGCTCCCGCTGCCGGGTACTGGTTTTGGGGTTTCCCTTTGGGTCAGGACTGCCAGAGGGCTGGACAGAGCTAACTTTGGGGATAGGGCCGTGGAGGGAGGAAACGTGGGGAGAGCTCTTAGAGAAATGTTTGGAGTCCATGTGTCAAGGTGAGGAGGCAGAGCTTCAGCTCCCTGGGCACTCTGGACCTCCTGTCAGGCTCACACTGGCCTCCTTCACTCAGGGCCGGGACTCTTGGGAGCTGGAGGCCAGCGAAAAGGAGGCTCTGGCTAGGGAAGAACATGCTCAAGGCACAGAATTATTTCGAGCTGGGAACCCTGAGGGGGCTGCCCGGTGCTATGGACGGGCTCTTAGACTGCTGCTGACTTTACCCCCACCTGGCCCTCCAGAACGCACTGCCCTTCATGCCAATCTGGCTGCCTGTCAGCTGCTGCTAGGGCAGCCCCAGTTGGCAGTCCAGAGCTGTGACAGGGTGCTGGAGCGAGAGCCTGGCCATTTGAAGGCCTTGTACCGAAGGGGGGTTGCCCAAGCTGCCCTTGGGAACCTGGAAAAAGCAACTGATGACCTCAAGAAGGTGCTGGCGATAGACCCAAAGAACCGGGCAGCTCAAGAGGAGCTGGAAAAGGTGGTCATTCAGGGGAAGAAACAGGATGCTGGGCTGGCTCAGGGTCTACGCAAGATGTTTGGGTGATTAAAGGTTCAACCTTAAAAGAGACAGAAACCTGTGACTTGTGGTCTGTGCTGTGAGACTTTTGGGGGGCTTAGAGGGAGGGTTTCACCCCATATCCCATTCCCAGCTTCTGTCTTCCTAGAGGAGATAGCAGTGGTCTCGTTGCACCTCCTTACCTTTTTAAATTTTTATATGGTTACGTGTGCTTCATTTGTGTGTGTGTGGCGGGGGAAGGGGTGTTGCTCGCCCATTTCCAATGTCTAGGTAGCTGTCTGAACTTAAAAACTTAGGAATGGTTGAGGGAAAGGGGGGAATTTTTAAATCCTGAGGACTACAGCTCCCAAGAGGCTTTTTAATCCCTGGGACCGGTTTGGCGCATGCGCAAATTTTACACCCGGGTACGGTGGAACCACCGCCCGCCTTCTGCCGTGCTCCTATTGGCCGGGCTTGTACAGCCGCCTCGTCTATTGATCCATGTGCTCAGCACCCCGGTCTCTTACTGGTCGGTAGAGCTTTCGGGACGCCCTTTTTTTTTCAAGAGTCAACTGATTAGTTAGATGGGGAAAGGCGGGCCTTGAGCACTGTCTCATGGTTGGGGGGTGGGGGGGAAAGATGGCGGAGCTAATGCTCCTCAGCGAGATTGCCGACCCGACGCGTTTCTTCACGGACAACCTGCTGAGCCCGGAGGACTGGGGTCTGCGGAGTGAGGGCTCGGGGATGGGAGGGGGCTGTGGCAAACCATGCCCCTGAGGCACACGGGAAGGAAGCGGAAGCCCGAAAAGGAAGGCTGGGCAAATATGGAATCCACCATCTAAAGGAGGGCGGAGCAGGGGGGCTCGCTGTGCGTTCGAGGGCTGTGGGCGTTGGGGAAGACCTCCATTCGCTGCTGGAACACTTAGTTGTTCTGGAGTCGGGGAAGGAGGAAGAGAAGCTCTATGGCTGTATCACTTTTCAAGTGGGCGGGCGGTGGGTCTGGCAGGGCCGAGCCAATGAGGGATGGGCGGGGGTTTGTGTGCCTATCTGTAGGCTGGGCCACTGGACGACCCCTAGACGCTCCTCACCCTTTGCAGACTGTACCCTGTATACTGGCCTGGATGAAGTGGCCGAGGAGCAGACGCAGCTCTTCCGTTGCCTGGAGCAGGATGTCCCGGTATTGATCCCCCAGCCTTGTCTCTAACCCTTGGTGGGTGGGAGTGGGCCTAGAACCGGGACTCATCCCCAGGCTAGGTCTCATCTGAAACCACTACTTCTTTCTCACATTCTTCCCCTCTGATTCCTTCCCTTTTTCAGTTTGACAGCAGCTCCCTGGACGTGGGGATGGATGCTAGCCCCCCTGAACCTCCATGGGACCCCCTTCCTCTCTTCCCAGGTAGAACATCCTTTGTGGTTTCCTCATCCTTCCAGAAACCCTCATCTTCCCACCGTTTCCCAGGAACTATGAAATATATAATTCCCTGTATCCTCACACCACCTGTCTGTCTGTAATTACCATGCACTCTTCTCCCCTTTAATCCCTTAGGTTTGCTCCTTTCCCCTTTTTCTAGTGGGGGAATTCCCACCCCCATGCCCTTGGACACTTTCTGGACTCAGGCTCTGCTTTCTGGTTATTTTCTAACCCCTTTTTTTTTTTTTCAGATCTTCAGGTGAAGTCTGAACCATCCTCCCCCTGCTCTTCCTCCTCCCTCAGTTCTGAATCATCACATCTCTCCACAGAGCCCTCCAGCCAGGTGAGAAAGCCCTGTCCTTGTACTTGCTCTCTGTGGCAGGGACTCTGCTCCATACCCTTCACCCACAGGTGCTGATGAAATGATTTGTGTGCTGTAAGTCCACAGGGTGAGGTGCTCTTCTTCCTTGCCTTTGCTGTTTCTGTGATGCCTTCACATCTCCATTCTGTCTAAAAGTGTAAACAGAGTCTTTTCAATATACAGAGATATGAGTAGCAGTGGTGGGGCTGGGAAGAAGAGAGTTGTTAATTGCTGAAAATTCTGGTACTGCTTCTTGCCAGGGTGCCTACTCTAAGGCAATATTTGAAATCTTGAGACTTCAACCCTCCCACAAATAAAGTAGAAGGAGAGAATAAGGGACCAGAGATAGCTTAGGGAGACGCTCCGTACCATTCAAATCAGAATGTTGAATAAGCGGTGATTTGTAAGCACTGAAGCTTTTGTTCTTGCTCTTACTCTCAACACCTCTCTTGGTTTTTTTTTTCCCCCTTCTTTCTGCCTCCTGCCCCACCCCTACTCTCACCCAGAGCCCTGGTGTAGGGGAGGTGCTGGATGTGAAGACAGAGTCCTTAGCACCCCCATTCTGCCTCCTGGGAGATGGTCCAACATCCCCATTTGGAACCGTCCAGATCAATGTGGGCCCTACCTCTGATGATCCCTCAGGTAATAACAGCCTGCCACCATCCCTAGTCTCCTAGTCTTGACCAAGGTGGAGTGAGAGAGAGAGAGAGAGAGAGTGTGTGTGTGTGTGTGTGTGTGTGTGTGTGTGTGTGTGCAGATGGGGGAGGCAGCAGGACAGGGAGAAAAAGGTGGAGGGAGGGGAAATGGCAGATAACCAGAAAGAGGCCAGGAGGGAGAGGAAGAAATTTAGGAAACCACAGCAAGGGCAGTATTGAGGAGATGGAGATGATTTTTCTTTTCCCTAGTATCCTGTTGTGTGATTTAACTTCTTATGATTTTGCATTTTTTTAAAACTTAGGAACAAAATTTAGGGCATATCGTTTATGTTACTCTCCCCCACCCCACCCCCAGCATTTTATTAGAAAAATTTCCAGATGTACAGAAAAGGTGGAATACCATATACCCAACTCATAGATTCTACAATTAACATTACTTATACTCTTTTTAAAAGTGTTCTCAAGTTTATTTTCTCTTGTGTCAGTAAACATTGGATTGAGCATCTACTCCATGCCAGGTACTGGACAGGGTGCTGGGGATGCAAAGGTGAACAAGAAGTGACACCATGCTGACTTAAATTTTGCAGTGTAGTTGGGGGGGGGGGTGCGGGGGGGGTTGGTGGTAGAGGAGAAAGACAAGTACCAGTCAGGACAGGTGTGGTCACTCTAGGGTAGAGCTCATCAGGGTGTTCCATGAAAGTTTATGAAAGGGGGTGTCTTAGTTTCCTAGTGGTGCTGTAACAGAAATGCCACAAGTGGGTGGCTTTAAGAAACAGAAATTTATTTTCTCACAGTTCAGGAGGCTAGAAGTCTGAATTCAGGGCACCAGCTCTAGGGGAAGGCACTTTCTCTCTCTGTCAGCTCTGGGGGAAGATCCTTGTCTCTTCCATCATTCCTCAGTTCCTTCATGATCTTCACATGGCGTGGCATCTATCTTGTCCTGTTTGTGCTTGCTTGTCTCTCTGTCTATACAGCTTTTTGTAACTCAGGAGTGATTAGGTTTAGGACACATTCTACACTGATAGGCCCTCATTAACATAACCAAGATAACCCCATTTCCAAGTAGGATTATATCCATATGTACAGGAGTTAGGATTCCAGCACATGTTTTGGGGGACACAGTTCAGTCCATATCAGGAGGCATCTCACCTGGATCGGGGCTGTAATCTTTACAGAGGCAGACTGCGGCATCTTTCTCCCGTGGAGCAGCTGGTGGTTCGAACTAGCAATCTTTTGGTTGGCAGCCAAGCCCTTTAGCTACTGTACCACCAGGGCTCCTAGAACATAGGAGTGGAGAAGTATAGTACACCCACCCAGTGGCACTGTGGAAGAAAAGGCCTGGTGATCTCCTTTCATTAACATTACAGCCAAGAAAACTCTATGGAGCAGTTCTGCTCTATAACACATGGGGTCACCATGAGTTGGAATCAGCTTGACTGCAATTTAGGTATTTTTTTGAGGGTCTGTAGTTATCACTTTGCTAGACATGAAACATAAGATATAATCCTTGCTTTTGGAGAGTCTTGTGAGGGTTGTAACACGTTATGGTTAAATAGTTCTAATAGTGGTCACCTCTGGAGAGGAGGGGACATGGGTGACTGGGGGACAGAGAAGAGAAGGAGATTCACTTTTGACTGAATTCCTCTTTGTACCTTTGGAATTTTGTATCGTAGGACTGTACTACCTATTCAGAAATATAAATTGAGTTGAAATTATAAAGTAGCAATATTAGTTGACCATATAATTACCAAAATGAGTGGTGTGAACCAGAGGTGGTGACTGACTGGTGAGCTTTGGGCTGAATCTGGCTCTCACATGGGTTTTGTTTCACTCACATGGAGCCTAACGTTGGTTTTCATGGAACAATCAAGTTTTTTAAGATAATCTGAAAAGAGACCATACAGGCTCACAGGTGACTGGGCTTTGAGATTAAGTTTCTGGGAAGCTGACAAGGTGAGCAGTCCAGGATGGAGGGGTGATAACAGTATTGGGATAGTGGCTCAGTGTCCCAGGGCTGCCATGAGAAAATACCACAAGTGGGCAGTTTTAAGGAACAGAAACTTATTTTTCTTACAGTTCTGAAGGCTAGAGTTCCAAATCAGGGTCTCAGCTGTTTCGACCTCTTCTGTGGGCCTCTCTCCTAGTTTCCAGGGGCTGTGGCAATCCTTTGTTCCTTTGCTGCTTATAGATGCACCTGCCTGTTGTCACATGACATCTATATTCCCCCTGTCTGTCACTCCCTTTTTGTAAGACACTACTCAGAAGGAATTAGGATTAGGACCCACGCTACTCCCGTATGACCTCATTTGACCCAACTGGTAACAAAAGAAAAACCGCATTTCCACGAACAAGATCACATTTATAGGTATAGGAGTTAGGACTTCAGTATATCTTTTAGGGGGACATAATTCAATCTCTAATAGATAAGATGAGATGGAAATCCAGGAAGATAGGAATTTGGGCCCATATGAATGCTGGAGATTCCTCCTGCTTGATCCTCCTCTATGTGATTGGACTAGGTCTCTGAGGATGACAGGGACAGGCAGAAGGCTAAGATAGCCTGAGGGAAGTTGAGCAGTGTTGAGAAAAATCAGAGGAGCCGTTGAAGGAGAAAGGAGAATGTTAGGCAAAGAAGTAGGAGGAGAGCCAGCAGATTAGCAGCTGAATGTCTTCTCCTTCTGGATTGCGTGCCTCGGGCCAGAATAGGTATATTTTAGGGATTTAAATTCCTGCCCACCTGAGGTGGATGTAAGTATTGCAGAGGAGAAGAGTAGGATTAGTAACAGGAAGGGTCATTTAACGAGAAATGACTGTCTCCCATTTTCCCATCTTAATCCTCTTTCCCTTCAGCGTTTATCTGCTAGCCAGTTGTTTGTCTCATGCTTTCGCCCCCCCCACCCCATTCCCTACCCACAGATGTACAGACCAAGATAGAGCCTGTCTCTCCTTCTTCCTCCATCAGCTCCGAGGCTTCCCTGCTCTCAGCAGACTCCCCCAACCAGGTGAGCATCAACTTTCCTTCCTCCTCCTGCAGGCACTCCAGTGAGCTTCTCTGACTCTCAGGGGTATGAGAGCTTTCTCTTCTTTAGCTCCTTCTCCTTGCCACTCCTGGCTAACATCTCTCTGGAATGCCCCACATAGGTGCTCCTAGGAGAGGAGGTACTGGAAGTGAAGACAGAGTCCCCAGTCCCTCCAGGGTGCCTCCTGCAGGATGTCCCGACCCCCCTATTTGGAGCTGTCCAGATCAGCATGGGCCCATCCCCTGATGGCTCCTCAGGTAATGGGGCCTCCGGCCACCTGGGGTCCCTGGCAAGAGGCCTGTAGTCCTGATCTTCCTTCCTTTCTTCCTTCCTCTCACTTTCCTGCAGGCAAAGCCCTGTCCACACGGAAGCCACCACTGCAGCCCAAACCTGTGATGATAACCACCGTCCCACTGCCACCCAGAGCTGTGCCTCCTAGCACCACCGTCCTTCTGCAGCACCTCGTCCAGCCACCCCCAGGTACTGAAAAAGGAGAGGGGCTGGATGGGTCTTCTCAGGGAGCTCACAGCTTCTAAGGCTTCCAGCCCTTAGGTGCTCAGGTATGGGTGTGGACACAAGAGCCCCACCTGACTCATGGCTCTCTGACCTCTCTCTCCTGTTCTGTTGCTCCAGTGTCCCCAGTTGTCCTTATCCAGGGTTCTATTCGAGTCCAGCCTGAGGGGCCAACCCCTCCTGCTCCACGACCTGAGAGGAAGAGCATTGTCCCAGCTCCTATGCCTGGGAACTCCTGCCCACCGGAAGTGGATGTAACTATTGGGGAGGAGAAGAGCAGAGTTGGTAATAGGAAGAAAAGAGAGAAGTCTGTCATGGGAGAGAACTGAAAAGGGGGAACTGAGAACTAGGAACAAAAAGTGAGGCAGTTGATCTATAAGATGTGGACCCCTGTTTATATATGAACATCAACCCCATGAAGTTTTAGGGTCCTTAGATTTGCTATCACTGCAGATGGCGAAATGGGGGTGGTCCTCAGTAAAGCAAAGGCAGGGAAGTCACACTGTATCATGGTTGAGGCAATAATTGGGGAAGGGGAGAAGCTGCCTCCTAGGGGAAAACCAGGTGAAGAATTCTTTAATTATAGCAAGATTAAACTTTGGACTTTAAAAAGGAAGACTCAGAAGAAGGAAACCCACCAAGGAAAGGAACCAAGGTTCTACCAGAATGGAGGAAGTTCCTCCTGCAGTCTAACTTCTCCCAGCTTAGAGGAACAGGAGCAGGGAGTGATTGAGAAAAGGATTCCTTCTCTGGACTGCTTTTGTAGACAGGAAAAACTCCTTTCTGGCTGTGTAGGTGGGGGTTGTAAGGCAGGGGAAGGGCCCATGTTAGCTTTGGGTGGCCAGTCCCTGGAATTGGGGGCATGGTCCCCCTCTCCTACCCATCTTTCATTCTCCTTTTGATCCCCTGGTTGCATAGGCAAAGCTGCTGAAGCGGCAGCAGCGGATGATTAAGAACCGGGAGTCGGCCTGCCAGTCCCGCAGGAAGAAGAAGGAGTATCTGCAGGGGCTGGAGGCGAGGTTGCAGGCAGTGCTGGCCGACAACCAGCAGCTGCGTCGGGAGAATGCTACCCTCCGCCGGCAGCTCGAGGTCCTGCTGGCTAAGGTAAGGCTGGTCTGTCCATGGGAGGCCAGCAGCAATACAGGCTTCCTTGGGATGCCTCACCCTCCTTCTTGTCTCTTCCTTTGCACCTTAGAACAGCGAGCTCAAGTTAGGGTCTGGAAACAGGAAGGTGGTCTGCATCATGATCTTCCTTCTCTTCATTGCCTTCAACTTTGGGCCTGTCAGGTGAGACCCGCCCCACCACCCCAGAACCTTCTGTGGTGGAGCCCACCCTTGCAGCGCCTGTTTGCCTGCTTTGTCGAGTCACTCATTCCATGCACACACAGACGGTTGTGGTTGCCTTGGCACTGATGGTGTCTCTGGCTAGCCCCTTCTTGCTCCATCATTTCATAAATTGTACGTCCTGGAGGAGATGATGGTGCTGATGTTGATAAAAATATTGACTTAAGCACTTACTGAGTTCTAGGCTGTAACTTAAGGGCTCTCCTTTTCTCATGTGTCTTGGCTCTATGAGGTAGGTACTGTTCTTATTGCCGTATTACAGATGAAAGACAGGCTTGTAGAGCAGATTGGGGTCCAGGCAGTCTGCCTGCAGAGCCTTCGTTCTTACCCAGATGCTCTCTAAAGCGGGGATTCCTCCTTGTGCTTTGTCCTTCTTCCACAGCATCAGTGAGCCTCCATCGGTTCCAGTCTCTCCTCGAGTGAGTGGGGAGGAACCTCGGCCCCGGAGACACCTGCTGGAGTTCTCAGAGCAAGAGCCAACTCTTGGAGTCGCACCCCTACAGGGCTCCTCGCAGGGGCCTGAGGAGCCCCAGCCCAGCCCTGCAGGCCGACCCAGTTTTAGGTGAGGAGAGAATGAGGGCCCCCTCTCCTTTGGGGGTGCCCTTTCTTTTTGGGGAGAGCCAGAGCTGTTCTCTTGCTGTCATTGCTTTGTTGTCTGTCACTGTGGGAGTGCTGGCAGTCTCTGATCGTTGCTTCCTCCTGGCCTCACTCCAGGAACCTGACAGCCTTCCCCGGGGGTGCCAAGGAGCTGCTGCTGAGAGACCTGGACCAGCTCTTTCTTTCCTCTGATTGCCGTCACTTTAACCGAACTGAGTCCCTCAGGTGTGGGGGATTTATGGCTGGGGCTGAGCGTTTCTGCCTCTGCCTGCCCTCCCTGCCTGCTTCCCTCCCTCCTCGAGGCCCCTTCACAGATGGCCGGGCTGTCCTCGTGTGCTGAAGCACCAGCTCTCCTTGCCCTCTTGTCTCACTCCTGTATGCGGGCAAGGAAAGTGGGAGTCTTGGCCTGGCATGGTGGCATGAACCTTCCTCTGCCTTCCCAGGCTTGCGGATGAGTTGAGTGGATGGGTCCAGCGCCACCAGAGAGGCAGGCGGAAGATCCCTCAGAGGGCCCAGGAGAGACAGGTAGGAGGGGTGGGCTGGTTCAAGGATGGGCACATGAAGACAAGGGCTAAATGTCCTGCGGATTTTGAGTGGGTATCTTGTTGTGGAGGTGTGAGGGATTGTTTGGGGTAAGTGGTGGGGTGGATGTGAGGTGACATCAGCTTCCAGGGGCTGTCTGTCTCTTTCCCTTTTCCCTTTACCCTCTCCAAATCCTTAGATACCTCTCCTTCCAGAAGTCTCCGCTATGGAAGAAGTTGCCTCCAGTTAAGGCAGTCCCCACTCGACCCCCAGGGCCCCCAGAAAGGTGAGTATAGGAAGAGGGTGCTTGTTGGTTAACTGAGGCTCCACTCTAAAGAGCTGTGCCCCTAGGAGCTATCCTGTGCTCCCTGCTGTTCCACCTGTGGGATTATGCTCCCTTATTCTCTGGGGCCTCTTGTCTCTTTTTCTCTCATCCTCTTCCCCCTGCCCCTAGTGGGAACTGGGCCCTGGGCTTAGATCCTCCCAAATCCTGTTTCCCACCTGCCTAGGGGTTCTGTGGGCCAACTGCAGCTGTATCGCCACCCAGACCGTTCCCAGCCGGAGTTCCTGGATGCAATTGACCGGCGGGAAGACACATTTTATGTTGTCTCCTTCCGAAGGGTGAGACTTCTCCCTGCCCTATCTACATTCTCCTGGGTTGCCCAGCAGTCTGTCTTCAGAGGGACGGTGTAGAGTAGGGCCAGGGAACCTGTTGGTATCTTTTCCTCCATTCTTCTGGCCTGGCCCCTCTATTTCCCAGGATCACTTACTGCTCCCAGCCATCAGCCACAATAAGACCTCTCGGCCTAAGATGTCCCTGGTGATGCCCGCCATGGCCCCCAATGGTAATTCGTTCCCTGCAGGGTATGGGAGGGTTACTCAAATTGAGGAAAGGGGAAGTCCAGATGGGGAGATCCAGCATGGGGAACTGAGGAGGAGAATTAGGGAGAGGAGTGGAACATCCCAGAGAAGTGCTAAACTCATAGGTGAGAAGAAGCAGGAAATGGGTGGAGAGAAAAACAATTCAGGAGACTCTGATGGGAGGAAGATGGAGGTGCTGGTCTTCCTTTGCCCAGGGTGTTTGGGTAGGTGGCTGGGCAGAGGGGAGCAGGCTGGGAACTTGCCAGACTCTCACTTCCTATTTTCCTCTTGACTTCCTCACCCCTATGACCCCACTCTTACCTATGTCATTTTCTTTCTTTCTCGCTGCACCAAACTCCATCCCTGCTGTCCCCTTCAACTCCCCACATGGAGCCGCCTCCTCTTGCCCTTTCCTTTCCTCCCTGCACACCTCTACTTTCCTGGCCCCTCCTCTGTATGCCACTCTTCACTTTCCCCTTCTCACAGAGACCCTGTCGGGCCGGGGGGCCGCAGGGGACTATGAGGAGATGATGCAGATCGAGTGCGAGGTCATGGACACCAGGGTGATTCACATCAAGACCTCCACGGTGCCCCCCTCGCTCCGAAAGCAGCCGTCCCCAACCCCCAGCAATACCACGGGGGGCCCCTTGCCAGCTCCTGCAGGCAGCCAGGCCCACCAGGCCTCCCACCAACCCCTCTACCTCAATCACCCCTGACCTCGACAACTCACACTGACTTCAAATTGGGGAGCAGGGACTAGGGGTGACCAAGTGGGAATATTGCTCATTTCCCTGCTCCCTGGGCGTGGGGCAATCTGTCGAGGAAAGACAGGATATGAGGGTCAAGCACTTATTTGGAGGTAGGGGATTCACCTCTCCTCTCACCCCCTCTGATTTCGGTGGACACTCAGTCCCTGCTTCCTCCTTTGAGGGCATTAAGTGAGCTTAAGTTTGGGGGTGGGCTCCTGCATACTTTTTATCCTTTTATTTGTCTGTTTGAGGGATGCGAATTGAGTCCCCAGGTGGGACAAGGGAAGTTTTACATTTCGGAGTTAGTTACTGGGAGTAAAGGAGGGCTGGTGGGGGGAGATCAGGTTTATGTGTGTGCATATCTTCTTTTTTATTATTAAATAAACAATTTAGAGGGAGTTGAAGGAATGGTGGTTGCCTTCCTGCTGGGGTCGGGGAGTTTGGGGGAAGGTGGTTTTTATAGGGGCCAGCATCAAAGAACCAAGTACTGAAGAGACAGCTGGCTCGGGTGGATTGGTTGTGGGATCACAAACTTTATGTCATCCCCTTGCCCCTGCTCCTGCAACATGGGTATGTCTGTGTCTAGCAGGGGATAATGGGGCGGGGGGTTGTCTCATGCTTTGATAGATCAGGAGATAACTGATTTCCGGAATGTGTCTGAGTAAACAGGAGTGACAGGGGGCCCTACGCCCTTCAGGGTGAACAGCCTCTCTGGGTCCCCTGCTCTAGAGCAGGTTCCCTTCCCTCCCCTCGCTTTCTAGGGTGAACAGCTCGAACAAACAACACGAGCTGGGGCCAGAGGGCCCTGAGCTCAGGAAGCGGGAGACCACAGTGGAGAAGGGGGTAGTATTTGGGAGGGAAGGGGGATGTTGCGGGGTACCCTCTTAGCCCAGAGCTGGAGGAGACAGACTTGAGAGTCCAGGTGAAAGGAAAGGACGTGAGCAGGTCTGGCAGAACAGGCTGTGCATTCTGATTATGGCGAAGGGGAGCAGGAAAAGGGTGAGGAGCCAAGTGTCAGCCCCAACCTGTGGGGATGCCTGGCCAGCAGCGCCTCAGGCTTGACCCTGCAGGAGTGTCCTGGGTCAGCTGGAGGGTGTTGGCTGGGCCTGGGCTTAGAGCCCAGATGACTGGACAGGGGCCGCCTGGGCCACAAGCCCAGCCTGAAGGACCTCACATGTCCAGCCAGGCTCTCCCCCAGCCCATTACTGTGTTTGGGGTGAAAACAGACTGAGTCACTATGACAACCTGGAACTGGGGCTCCCAGGATCTCAGCCTGTCCTCCCTCCAGAGGGCAGCCCTGGCTGCTCAGCCCACGCTTCCTGTCCCAGGGTCCCTGGGGCTGATCCCAGCATTATCCAGGCAGTGTAATGCATGAACAAGGATTTTGGAGAAAGATTACCTGAATTGGATTCCCTGCCTTGCCTTTTATTAGTGAATGTCTTTGGTACATAACAACAACCCTGAGTCTTAGTTTCCTCGTCTATAAAATGGGAAACTCCGACCTACTCAAGCCAAATATGAGGATGAACGAGATGATGTTCTCAATGCCTGGTCCATAGTAAACATGCCTGTTCCTTGTCCCTTGCTCCTTTCCCCATTTACAGTGCCCTTTCCTCCTGCTCTCCCCTGATTTGATCCCATCTTGTTCCTGTTGCTGTTTCTCCTTTTTGACCCACCCCAGCTCAGGAAAGTGCTTGAAGTGCTGGCATCTCAGACTGGAGGCTCTGGAGTGTGGTGGGTTTCACCTTTGCTGTGTGGCAAGGGGCAGCTGGCAGTTGGGTGTGAATTAGGAGCCGGGCCTCTCTTGACTGAGGGAGTAGGGTGGTGGGAAGGAGGCATTGCGAGTGGGTATACGTGGGGGAAAGCAGGTCAGGCTCTGGGCTGCTGCCCTCCAGGCCCATGTGGATCTCCATTCCGAAGGCCACCTCAGCATGCCAGGCCACTCCTGTTCATTGGCCTACTTCTATCCTGGACCCTCATGTCTTTTTTTTTTTTTTTGTCCTGTTTTCCTGGTGCTACCACTTCCCCGTTTTCTGTCCTCAGGATCCCTGCCTTTGGTTTCTCTGTCATCCCTGACCCCATTGTCCCTCCCTTCCTCTAGACTTCTTTCCTGCCTTTCTTTGATCTCTACCCCCAGCACAAGTTATCACTTTCTCTTTCTGACCGTTTATTCTTTGTTCAGGGAGCCCTGGTGGTGCAGTGGTCAAGTGCTCAGCTGCTAACCAGAAGGTCAATGGTTCAAACCCACCAGCTGCTCCACGGGAGAAAGATGGGGCACACTGCTTCTTTAAAGATTTACAGCCTTGGGCACCCTGTGGGGCAGTTCTACTCTGTCCTGTCGGGTCGCTATGAGTTAGAATCCTCGACTCGATGGCAGTGGGTTTTGTTTGGATTCTTTGTTCATTTTATTGGTTTCTTGCTTCTTTTGTATTTTTCCCTTTCTCCTCCTCTGCTTCACTGTCTCTCTTTCCTTGATTTTTTCCTGTCAGTGTTCTCATCTCCTGCTGCTGAACCTGGGCTTGCCTTCTCTCTTTTTCATGCCACCCCTCCTCTTTCCCTTCCCATTCCTTTGTCCACATTCCTTGTCCCTTTCCATTACTTCCTCTCTTCTCCCCCACTTCAGTCCTCTCCTCCTCCTTCCTCTCCCCCCCCCCCACTTCCCCACTCCAGTCCTCTGTCCTCTTCCCAGCTGTGGGGGCCGGGACTGGGGAGCCTAATGTTTGCCTCATCGTTATGCTATGGCTTCTGGATACAGCACATCTGGATTCCGGGGCCCAGATGTGTGGTTGCCACAGCGACCTCGGTCCCTCTGGTAAATACAGGCGCCCACCCGCCTCAGAGCAGAGAACAAAACAATTGTGTGACTTTCTTTTGTCACGAGATAGAAATGTCCTCCCTCCTCCCTTCTCCCCACACCCATGTCTCCAGGCAGAGGAAGTTTTAAGGGTCTAAATCCTTCTTTCCATGACTCTCTTGCCCCCCTTTCAGCCCTAGTCTCTTAGTTTTCTCCCATCTTTGATCTGAGGCTCAGTCCTTTCTCTCCATGTTCCCCTTCCTCGCACCCCTCCTCAATTCTCAATAATGGCATGTTGACCCCCTTGTTATGTACTTGACAGTTTCTTCTAACTGAATCTATGTAGTGACCGGGTGCACAAAGAAGTTTCAAAAATCTAAATTCTCCACCCCTCCTTCTCAAACAAGTCCTTCAAGAAGCTACTTCATTTATTTCTGCCCCAAGTCGTCAATCCTGTCCTTTCCCAGGGCTGTTGTTGGGTGAGGGGAGAGACTACAGGCTTTGGAATCAGAAAACCTGGTTGAGGCTCACCTTCACCACCACTAGCAAAGTCCCTTGGACAAGTCACTTAAGGTCCATAAGTCTTTCCTAAGCCACAAAGTGGGGGCTGATAAAATGCTGCACTGTGAAGGAAAGTGCTTTGTAAACAGAAGCCCAGTACAAACACTTTGTGTCTTTCCCCTCTCTGGGACTGCTTCCTTGGATCTCAGCCTCTGGCCTCTCTTTATTCCCCTGTCTCTATCCTTCAGGCCCTTGCCCTTAATTGCTCTTACTCTTATGTCTTCTCTTTCCCTTCTCCCTGTCTTTCCTTCCTATATCTTTTATCACTTATCCTCCTGAGGTCAGGACAGGCACCTGGAGGATCATTCAAAGATAGAGACTCGGAGCTGAGGACACCTGGACTGAGGCTTCAGAGAACAGCCTGTGCACATGGACAGTTCTCGACAACACCCCAACCTTCCTGTTCACCGCTGAGGACAGGGCAATGAGATCTACCCAGCTCTGATCACTGGAATTCCCTACCTTTTATGCCTGTGGCCCCCTATCAGGCACTCTCTCCTCCATCCTTTTATAATTCAATATTGACAAGTGTTTTTTGGGCAACTACTCTATGCAAGTCCTGGTGCTTTCCTGAGATACAAACATATATAAGATATGAGCTCCTGCAAGACCGTGAAATCCAGGTGGTGAATCAGATTTTAGACAGTGTTTGTCTCAGAGCCTGGAATTATGTCCATCAAGCTCCCAGTGGCTTCCCCAAATGCCATGTAAGCTGTAAATACCTGGAATCATGCACTCCCGCTCTGAGACTCTGGCATCCAGTCCCCAGCAGCAGACTTCCAAGACACCCCAGGGCCATATTTCCAGCTCTTGCTGCTCTCCAGGTTCTCCTGGCCACTCTCTGGGTCAAGTATTCTTATGGTGATCATACACTAAATAATAAAACCAGGAAGTAGGACCAAAAAAAAAGATGACTATAGCACAGATTTATTGAAATCAAAGAAAATCCATACTCTGTGCAGTCTGCTCTCCCCGTGTAATGATGTTCAAGACCCTCACCATTTTTGTACTCTCCCCCACCTCCCACCCAGGGCTCCTAGGGTTGCTGCTACCTACCCTTGGCTGTGGGGCTTCAAGCCAAGGCAGAGGAAGGAAGCTGATCCCAGCTCTGTCCAAGATGCTGACTTCATCCTCCTATCAAAGCCAGGAAAAAAACACACACACACCCAGACACACGGACACACACGGGGACACCCACGCGAGAGCTGATGAATGCTTTGCCCTCAATCACTGGGAGCTAACTGGGCATCTGGTCACAGCCACATACTGTGCTAGCATGCTGTGACTCAGAAATGCCAGCACACCTGCAACCCTGGGGGTCTAACCTGAGTGCAGGCACCTGTGCCCCAGGCCATGTGACAGAATCAGGCACACGCAGGCTCCTTTCACCCGTGACCGTTAACCTGGTCAAGTTACACACCAATGGTGGGTTTGCAGGGGGATAGAGAGAACTCTATCCTCAATGTGAAGCCTGGGGAGGGTTCCTTAGCCTCGGTATTTCTGTTCTGTGACATAAGGATCCTTTTCTGTCCCTCATTGGGGCAGTACATGGGGAAATCAGGCCAGAGAAATGCCCAGTACATGAATGTGGGGTGTGTCTGCCTCTCCATCAGCCCAGCCCTGTTCCCTGGTTGTCAGTCTTCCTGTCTTGCCTGAGACCAAGGTGCCCTTTTCCTCCAGCTTCTAACTCTCTCGCGGCCTCTGCTTCCTGCTCGCCTGCAGCTCCCAAACTTGAGCCCCTTCTGCTTTCCACAGCTTAGCCCCTCTTCATATACCCCACCCCTATTTTTGCCTCCTGCTTTTAGCTCTTTATCAGTCTGCAAAAATTTCTCCTAACCCTCAGGATTCCCATCCCTGTCTACCCCCAGCCCAGACTTTCTTCCCAAGTTTTATCTGCCCCGGAGTTTAGGCAAGCCTTTGCCCAACCTCACCTGCCATTTCTCTAGGCATTTGCTGAGATGAGAGAATGAAAAGGGGGCAGTGGTCCGAGTTGAGAACAAGATATGGACTGGACAGAACAAGGAGGGGTTGATGCGGCTCAGGGACGGGCCATGCCCAGGAAATAGGAGACGAAGAGACGGAGTGCAGGTGGAAGCATTGGGGCTGGAGCTGGGGCAGAGATGGGGACACGGAGTCCCTGAGAAGGTCCACGGTGGGAGGAATTCAGACTTGGGAGGGGGTTTCCTCCTGCCCCCACTCTACCTCTGTCCCCTGCCCCAACCTGCTAAGGGAGAATTGGATGGGGGAATGAAGGAGGCGGTGCTGGGCAACAAACAGATGGAGGAGGTCGAAGCTGGAGCACTGTCAGCTGGGAAGGGGTGGGAGGGAGGCTGCAGAGGGAGGGTGGCTGTCCATGGGGAGGGGTGTTGGTAGACAGGAGAAAACAGGTCAGAGAGAAGGGGCAACAGGTGGGGAAATGAGGAACGGGAGAAGAGGGTTGGAGGATGTTATGCTGGGCAAAAATTAGGGTGAGGAGGAAGAGTAAAAATGAGGTGGGAAAAGGACACTGGAGGTATGAATAGGGATGGAGGGGAGAGATGAAGGTATGATGGGACTCATGATCCTAGACAGGGAAGGGGCCGCAGTGTTGGCGGGGGAGAGGAGGGGGTGGCATGTGATGACGCTGGAGGCCTGGCAGGCGGGAGGAATGGGAGGACCTGCCCTATCTCCGCTCCCCTCCCTGACCTCATGCTGGTCCTCCCCTTCTCCTCCCCCGGCTCACTGCAGGCGCCCTCCTTCTCGCTGTCGCTGCTGAGATCGACAGTCGTGGCTTGGTGAGCCCCTGCTGCAGGGGACAACTGACGGGACCTCCGGGGAGCCCAGGGCTGCCAAAGGGAGCCCACTCTGTCCTCTTCTGAGACTTCATCCCCTTGCCCCCCAGCCCCAGGGTTGAGGACAGAGCAGGTGCAGAGGCGCTGCAGCTGCCCCGTCACCAAGGTAAGGAACAGTGCTCCTGGACGACCCAGATGGAAAGTCAGGGGGTGTCTATCCTACCCCCACCCCAGGTGAAGGGCAGAGCTCTCGGGAGTACCTCTCAGGGCAGGGGCTTTCTGTTAGAGGAGGTAGGACCTGGCACTGGGGACCAGACTCCCTGTGGAGGGTGTGTCTGGGAGGACAGGGTGGTGTGTTTGTTGGGTGGAGGGGGAATGCAAGGGTTTAGACTGGATGCAGGTACTTGAGAGGGTCTGGGGACAAGCTAAGAGACACAATGGTCAGGTGGTGGCACCAGGGTGGAGGCGGTTATTGGCAAGGTGGGTCGCTGGGCCCCGAGAAAGCTGGGGCCGGGGGCAAGAATGGTGGCCGGCTGAAGCTCGGGACGAAAGTGCTGGTGGCTGTGAGCAGGGGCTCCGGGAGGTGCCAGAGGGGGCTTCTTTAGGCGTCCAAATGGGGACTCCCTAGGTGGCAGTGTGTGGGTTGCAGCGCCTGGGAGGGAGGTCTGGGGATTTGCACCTTTAAGAAATGCTGAAATGGGGCGAATCAGGGCGCCCAGGTGTGGGAAGGGCAAGGAGCCTGCAGAGAGGATCCTGAAACCTGTTTTTGATTGAGAGCTCTGCACCCATGACTCACGGTTCAGCGAGGCTGAGCCGGCTGAGAGATGCCCCCAGGACACAGGGGCTCCCTCCTTCCCTCTGCCAGGCTCCCCTGCTTCTGTCCGTCTGAACCCCCCGACCATACACGTGACACGCCCTGGGTGGGGCAGGCAGGCCCCTTATCTTGCCTGGAAAGAATTTAATGGCTTGGAAATAACTGGAAGTGGAACTGAGGGGAACTACTGGGAAGCAACTCGGAAACACCGCAGCTGCGGGTCAGCCGCTTCCAGGTCCCGCCCTTGCTTCCTGGATCCCCTGGCCCCACCTCCAAATCCTTGGGGAGATAGCACCTCAGTTCCCCAAACTGCCTTCTGGTCTCTCACTGCCCCAGATCCTTTCCCGCTAGAGGTGTGGAAATCTTTTAATATCTCCATTCACCTGGCCCATTAGCTCCCCAGAATAAGGGACCTCTGGATCCCTCAACTCGCCCCTCCCTGGCACCCCTTCCCACCTGACTCCCTCCCAGTATCTGGGATCCCCCCATGATCCCTCCCCTCTCACATGACCCCTCCTTCTACTTTAAGCCCTCATTTTCAGATATAGAAGGGGCAACAGGAGCAGAGGGAGGCATGGGGGTGGGGATAGAACCCCCATTTCTGGAACATCCTTAGTGGAAGCCAGCCCCTCTCCCCACCCCTTGGGACCTACAGTCCCTGATGAGCGAAGTGTCAAAGTTGGCCACAACACTAAATAGCCGGGACACTGAGTCACAGCTTGGGAAGATGACCCCCTGCCAGCCCTCCAACTGTGGGGAGGGTGCCAGGAGGGTAAGTCCATGCCACCCCTCCACTGCAGAGAAGCACCCGGAACATAGTGGTGGGGGCACGGCAAGCAGCGAGGGGGAGACACAAGAGGCATGCTAATTCTTTGCTTCTCCAGTGCTGAGAGATGAGCAGAATTCTTCCATGAGTTGCCTGCAGGAGCTGGGGTGGGCTGGGGGGTCGTGGCAGGGCAGGGTGAGGGGGACTGAGAAGGAGACTTTAGACGTGTGGCCTGTGTGGCCAAGCCTCTCTTCTCACACCATCCTCACCAGCTTCCGGGAGAGGCTGATGGGCTCCCTTCTCTCCTTCTGCAGATAACTGCCCCCGACCAGGGAAGGATGCAGGGTCTGCTTGTGTGTTGGGGGATGGTGGGGGATGGCGTGAGGGCAGGAAGGGGGAACTGGACAACTCCCAAAGGCCTCCAGGGACGTGCGAAAGTATCTACTCCCCACTTGGGAGAGGGCCTCCTGTTTGATTCTCCTCACTCCAGCCAGGTTTTTTGACTGGCACAGCTACCCCATCTGAGCCCATGAGAAATCATTTTTAGGCATCACCCAATGACCAGGTGTAGAGGAAAACATGAAGGGGAGGTTTTGTGTGTGTGCACGTCTGTGAAAATGCAGGCTTATTCGGGTGTGTGTGTATGTGTACAGGTGGGTTCATATTTGTATATGTGGATGAATCAAAAAACAAAACCCAGTGCCATGGAGTCCATTACAATTCATGATGACTCAAGGTGTTAGAGTAGAACTGCTCCATGGTAATCTTTAAGGAAGCAGATCATCAGGCCTTTCTTCTGCAGTACTGCTGGGTGGGTTTTTTACCACCAACCTTTAGTAGTCGAATGCAAATGGTTTTCACCACCTTCTGTGTGTGAGCACACACGTGTATATGCATATGTGTATATGTACCTGTATTTGTGTATGCACACGTCCCCACGGTTGGTGTGGGGGCCGTTTTCATTGCCTTAGGTAGAGAGTGATAAGATTTAAGGGTAGGTCAGAGCCCATCTCTTAGTGAAGGCTACACCTCAAGTTGAGAGAAGGGATGAAGGTCACAGGAAAGGGCAGGTCTACTCATGCCAAGCCTCTCTGCCTGGGCTTTTTCTCAAGTTGGGCTGCATTTTGGTGTGGAAACGCCCTGTCCCTGATGCCCAGCTCCCTTCTGTCTCTCATTGGCTACTAGCCCTGGAAACTCCCTTTTCTCGGACTCAGAGGAGAAGTTTAAGAGTAGGAAGCCAGAAAATGTGTGTGTGTGTGTGTTTGTGTGTGTGTGTGTGTGTGTGTGTGTGTGTTGGGGTGGGGGTCACAGTCCCCTTCCTCCTTACCAGCCCTCTTCACTCTCCTCTCTCTTCAGCCTCTCTGGTCTCAAAGAGCTGGGCATCTGCTCACATCTCTCCTCAACCCTTTGCCTGAACTCAGTCCTGACCTGCTCCCTCCACGCTCCTTTGTCCACTGCATCCCCCTTTCCTATCTCACCTTGGGCATCCCATTGCCTTTCCTCTCTAACTCTCATCTCTCTGTGTTCCCCAGTCCTTGCCTCAGTGAATTCCACAAATGAACACAACTGAGTAACCAGCACCCAGTTAAAAAAACAGCATGTTCTTAGAATCCCCCCCACCATGCCCCTTCTGTTCACTACCCCTCAAAAGTAACCACTCCTGACTTGGAACGCTGTAGATTAATGTTGTCTCTCCTTGAAGTTTACACAGATAGAAATATACAGCATGTACTCTGTTATGTCTGGCTGCTTTTGCTCAACTTCACATTAGCAAGATCCATCCATGTTGTTGCAGACAGTTGTAGTTCATTCTCATTGCTGTATTTTATTCCACTATGTGAATAAACCACAATTTATATATCCATTCTACTGATGTGAGACGTTTGGATAGTTTCCAGTTTGGGGCTATTATGAGTTCTTCTGTTATGTTGGGTATATTCCTAGGAGTGAAATTGCCAGGTCATAGGGTTTGCATATGTTCAGCTTTAATAGACTTAGTAGATTCTGCCAAACAGCTTTCCAAAGTGCTTATACCATTCTGGCCCTGCCAGGTTCCGCCCTTGGCCTCATCTCTGGCTCTTCTTCTGCCCCGGCTGATGTTTCTAACTGGCTTCCAGTCCCAGACACTGTCCGTGGTCCTAGCCCTGACCTTGGTCCTGTCCTTGGTTTCAGCCCTGATGCTCGTCCTGGGCTTAAATTGAACTTTTCGTTCATTCATATGTTTAATAAATATTTATTGAGCACCTACTATGTGCCAGATGCAAGGATACAATAGTCAAGAATAAAACAGGTGCCATGCCTGCCCCATGAGCCATAGAGTCTAGTGGGCAAGATTGAAGGTGGGCAAGAAAGTAATATGATTATCCCACAAATAAATATACAATTGCAAATTGTTATAAATGCTCCAAAAAAGGAGAGTTACATGATGCTGTGATATCACATGATGGAGGACCTTACCTTGTCAGGAAAGACTTCCCTGAGGAAGTGATGTGGAGCTGAGGCCTGAAGGATGAGGAGGCCAAGTGAGAAAGAAGAGTGTTATGGAGGGAACAGCATATGTAAAGGTTTGAGGTTGGGAAGGAACATAAAGAGTATGAGAATAAATTAAGACACTGAGAGGTACGCAAGAATAAAGGACAGCTATAGTAAATGCTATAACATATACAATTTTGCAACAACAGCAATAACAAGGAAAAATATGCGAGTGATTACATAGCTGTGTATGCTATATGGATGTGGGAAGGCATATGGGAGTACATGCATGTGCATATATAGGTATATTTGTGGGCATATGTATATACATGTTTGTATGTGCTACATATATATTCATATATACAATAAAGTACATAGGGGGCACATTTATGGGTACTCCCTAGACATATCCAAACACCTTGTGGGATTAATTTCCTGGGCTTGAAGACTCAGGACCATAGTCTCATGGAACAACTAGGTCACTTGGCATAACTTAGTTCATAAAGATAATGCTCTACATCCTAGCTTAGTGAGTAGCATCTGGGGTCTTAAAAGCTTGCGAGTGGCCATCTAAATTACAACTATTGGTCTCTTCCCATCTGAAGCAAAGGAGAATGAAGGAAACCAAAGACTCAAGGAAGAAATTAGTCTGTAGGACTAATGGCCCACACGAACCACAGCCTCTTCTAGCCTGAGACCAGAAGAGCTAGATGGTGCCCAGCTACCACTACTGACTGTTCAGACCAGAGACACAGTAGATGGTCCCAGTTAGAATGGGAGAAAAGTGTAGAACAAAACTCAAATTCATAGAAAAGACCAGACTTACTGGACTGATAGAGACTGGAGGAACCCCTGAGATATCGCCCTAAGATACCCTTTTAACCTGGAACTGAAGCCACTCCTGGAGGTCACCTTTCATCCAAATAATAGATTGGCCTATAAAATAAACAATAACACCCATGGGGAAAGTGCTTCTTTAAACAATCAACTATGCAAGACTGAATGGTCAACATTTACCCAAAGCAAAGATGAGAAGGCAGGGAGGGGTAGGGAAACTGGATGGATGGAAATGGCAGGGGAGGTGGACATGGTGAGAATGCTGACACGTTGTAGGGATAGTAACCAGTGTCATGGAACAATGTGTGTATGGATCGTTGAATGGGAATCTGATTTGCTGTGTAAACTTTTACCTAAAACACAATAAAACATTTTTTAAAAAAAAGAGTATGAGAAACTGAAAAGGCCGGTAGGGTTGAAGTGGTGAGAGGGAGGGAGACGTTATGAAAAAATGAAATGGGAGAGGTCAGCAGGGGCTGGATGATGCAGGGCTGTCTGTCGGTGTCTAAGAATTTGGAAGGAAGACCCTGGAGAGTTTTAAGGAGGAGAGGGACGTTCCAGTTGCCTTTTGAAAAGATCACCTGACTGCAGTGAGATGTAGGAGCCAAGAATGGAAGCAGAAGGACCAGCTAGGAGGCAATTACTTTTGTCAGGAAAGTGGTGGATGGTATCTTGGATTATGACAGTACGCTAGTAAGAGAGAGAGTAGTAAATGAATTAAAGAGATGTTGATGAGGAAATATAGGTAAGTATGGTGGCATTGAGGGGTTTTGAAGCACTCTGGTAGGTTTCTGGCTTGTAAAGCTGGATGAACGGTGGGACCATGAGCTATAATGGGGAACATTGGGAGAGGACTGGGTACAGGAGGAACAATCATGAGTTCAGTTTCAGATACGTTGAGCCTGAGGTTCCCAAGAGGAGATGCCAAGTAGGCAGTTGGATATATTGCCATGGAGTTAAAATGAGATGACTGGGCTGGCCTTATAAATTGGCATATAGTTTGGAAAATAAAGTCATGGTTTCAGATTAAGTGACGGGGATGGGTGACTAGAGCAGTAAATCTCAACTCTGGCAGCACATTACAGTCACCTGGGGAGCTTTTAAAAAATATGGAATAAAATTCAGTTTTTCATCACATTTCAAGTTTTCAAAAGCTGTATATTCCTACTGGTTACCACATTGGATAGTGCTGATACAGAATGTTTTAAAAAGGAAGATGTAGTCAACAGTGTCCAGTGATTTTGAGAGAGATCACATAAGATGAAGACAAATGTTGCTTAGACTTTGTGACACTGAGACACTGAGATCACTGGTAGACCTTAGCGAGAGCTGTTCAGTGGGTTGATGAGGGGTGGGGAGGCCAGATGGGAGTGGATTGAGGCATTGATGAGAGGTGGGGAAATGGAAACAACTAGTACAGATAAATCTTTTGACAACTGTGGCTTTGAAGTAGAGGAGAGAAACAAGTAACTGGAGGGTGGGAGGTTTTTTTTGAGGTATAATTTTCATACGGCAAAATGCACAAATTTTAAGTATACAGTTCAATGAATTTTTGAATATTTATACATCTGTTTAACCACCACCCAGACAAAAACACAGAATATTTCCAAAAATCCCCGCTTGTAACCACTTCTAGTCAATACCACCCTAAAGGTAATCTTATCCTATCTTCTAAGGGCACAGATTAGTTCTACTGGTTTTTGAGTCGCATAGAAATAGACTCATCATCCAAATGTTTTCTTTTTGTGTCCGGTTTGTTTTGTGCAGCATTATGTTTGTGAAATTCATCCATTTTGTTGCATCTAACAATAGGGTGTTCTTTTTCATTACAGTACAGCATTCCATTGTATGAGTATACCACACTTTATTTATCCATTCTACTATTAATGGACACTTGAGTTGTTTCCAGTTTTTGGCTAATATGAGTAAATAAATTAATATTTTTGTACATGTCTTTTGAAGGATATATGTGTTCATTTCTTTTGGATATTTACCAAGGAGTGGAGTTTCTGGGTTATAGGCTATATGCTTTAGTACTTTAGTAGATACTGCTAAACAGTTTCTAAGTGGCTGTGTGAACACACGCTCCTGCAGGGATGAAGAGTTCCAGTTGCTTCACGTTCTTGCCAATATCAGGCAATGATAGCCCTTTTATTTTTAGCCACTCCGGTGGATATTTATGGCATCACATTGTGGGTTTAATTTGTGATATAATACACCTTTTCATATCTTTATTGTCCCTTTGTTGTTATTGTTGTTAGTTGCCATTGAGTCAACTCTTGGCAACCCTATGCACAACCAAATGAAACATTGCCTTGTCCTGTGCCATCTCATGATTTTGGTATGCTCGAGTCCATTGTTGTGGGCACTGTTGTATTTGCAACACCATATCAGACAATATTCTATTGTGATCCATAGGGTTTTCATTAGCTAATTTTATGAACTATATTGTCAGGCCTTTCTTCCTAGTCTGTCTTAGTCTGGAAGCTCTGCTGAAATCTGTCCAGCATGGGTGACCCTGATGGTAGTTGAAATACTGGTGGCATGGCTGTGAGCATCATAGCAACACATAAACCACCACAGTACAACAAACTGACAGATGGGTGGTGGATCGGCCCTTTAGGTAGATTTCTTTTGTGAAGTGCCTGTTTTAAGTCTTTAGCCAATTTTAAAAATTGGATTGCTTGCCTTTTGTTTGTTGTTTGTTTTGTAGAAGGTTTTTATTCTGGATTTTAATCCATTGTCAGATATTTTCTCACGTTTCACGTATTTCTCACATATTTCCCCTCAGTCTGTGGCTTTCCTTTTTATTCTCTTAATGGTGTCTTTTGATGAACATAAGTTATCAATTCTAATGAGCTCCAGTGTATGAATCCCTTTTTATGGCTAGGTTGTCTGTGTGTTCCATTTAAGAAAACTTTGCAAAAAAAAAGAAAAGATTACAGCCAAGAAAAAAAATATAACTTAGGGGAAATTTGTGTATTAATTTCATTAATACATTATAAATTCCTACAACCAGTAAGAAAAACACCAATAAATTAATAGAAAAGCAGAGGATATGAATAGTTCACAGAAAAGGAAACACAAATGACTTTTAAACATAGGAAATATCTTTGATCACATTTATAATAAAAGGAATGCAAGTTAAAACTATACTGCATTATTTTTCATTTATAAGATTGCATTGTTTAAAAAATTTGGAGACACGCTTTGTTGGCAAAGCAGGGGAGAAGACATGCACTCTTGTATGTTGCTGCTGAGATGTAAATTGGAACATCCTTTAGAGGCAATTTGGCAATACTTATCAAAATCACAAATGCACATATCACTTTTAGGAATTTATCCTACAGATATATTAACAGATTACAAAAATGACATATGTACATTGTTATTTACTGCAGCACTGTTTGTAATAGAAAGGATTAAAAATTACCTAAATCTCCATCAAATTATCTGTTAATTTCATCTGTTAATAACTGTCTGTTATCATATTCAGTGAAATATTGCACTGCTATTAAAAAAAAAAAAGGAATAAGGGGGGAAAAAAAACTTTGTTTATTCCAAGATCATGAAGATTTTACCCTATATTTTCTTCTATAAGGTATTGTTCTGAAAGTATTATTTGACATTTCACATATAGGTCCACTATCCATCTCAAATTAATTTCCATATGTGGATATGAGGTAGAGATCAATTCATTTCTTTTCCACATGAATCTTCAGTTGACCCAGCGTCGTTTACTGAAACAACTGTCCTTTCTCTACTTAATTGCAGTGGTATTTAGTACCATATATGTGTGGGTCTGCTTCAGGACTTCATTCTGTTCTGTCTATCTTTGCACCAATTCCACATGGTCTTATTTACTGTAGCTTTATAAATCTTGATAGCTGGTCATGGAAGAGGGTTTTTGTTTTCTCTTTTTTGGGGGTAGGGGGCTATGGGAGAGATGTTAGCTCACATAAAGTCCCTGGGTGGTGCAAATAGTTTGCACTCAACTACTAACCAAAAGGTTGGTGATTTGAGGTTGGTGATTTGAATTCATCCAGTGGTGCTGCAGAAGAAAGCCCTGGCAATCTACTTGCATAAAATTACAGCCATTGAAAACTCCTTACAGTGCAGTTCTACTCTGAAATACGTGGGGTCGCCATAAGTCCAAGTTGATGGCAATGTTCTGTTTTGTTTTTTTAAATTGGCTCATATAAAATCTGATGGGGGGATCCTGTTGAGAGTGAGGTATTGAATAAGAGGGGTGTAGGATAATTTACATTTAAAATTTCTGAGAAGGTAGTAGGAGCTGGTGGAAGGACTGGCCTTAGATGCTTATCTGCTAATTCATTCAACATGAATTTGCTGGATGGCCTGGTGTGCCAGGCACAGGAATACAGCAGTGCCAGGATGGACGGGGTCCCCATTCTCACTCTAGTAGTGGGAGAAAGGTAGCAAACAAGCAGACAGGTGATTCAGGCCGCAGTGAATGCTGTGAAGAACATAAGCAGGCTATTGCGATGGAGAGTGATGGAAGGCTGCTTCTGATTGTGGATTAATCTCAGAGCCAATAACGTGTTAAGATTTAAACAAGAAGGGGCCAGCCTTTGAGAGCTGAGGAAAGAGCGTTTCAGACAGAGGGAACATCCAGTGCAAAGGCCCTTGGTCTAGTGTACGCTTGTAGTGTTTGTGGGACATATAAAAGACCAGTGTGGCTAGATGGAGCACAGTGAAAAGCGGAGAATCAGAGAGTGGCACAAATGGTTAAGCACTTGATTACTAGCCACAAAATGGGCAGTTCAAATCCACTCAGAGGTGCCTCAGAAGACAGGTGTGGCTATCTGCTTCCGAAAGGTCAGAGCCTTGAAAACCCCATGGAGCAGTTCTACTTTGCACACGTGGGGTCATCCTGAGTCAGCATGGACTCCCCAGCAACTAACAACAACAGGGCAAAAATGACATCAGAGAGAGGTAGAGACCAGATCTGCCCAGGGAGCCATCCCTTAAGGTCGGACTGAATGTGGATTTTTATATACATGTGAGTTGGGTGGGTTAGTTCTTGTGGGTGGTGGAACTGTGGGTGTGTGTGGGGCGGGGGGTTCCATCTTGCCTCTTTTGCTAAGCTGCTCTCACACTTGCTTTTTCTCCCTGTAGCCTCCTGAAGGATGCCAGCCCAATGTCCCCTGACCTCCAGCCTGGCCCTCCTGGTGCTGCTGGGCACAGCCAGAGCAGGCCCCTTCTCTCCACGGTCCAATGTGACACTCTCAGCCCCACGGCCCCCTCCCCAGCCTGGGGGCCGCACAGCTGTGACAGGAAGGGGAAACCCTTCCTCTCAGCTGTACGAGCACACGGTGGAGGGAGGGGAGAAGCAGGTGGTGTTCACCCACCGCATTAACCTGCCCCCTTCAGCTAGCTGTGGCTGTCCCCCGGGCACTGAGCCACCGGCCCCTGCTTCAGAGGTGCAGGCCCTGAGGATCCGGCTGGAGATCCTGGAGGAGCTGGTGAAGGGGCTCAAGGAACAGTGCACAGGGGGATGTTGTCCCACAGCTGCCCAGGCTGGTACTGGTGAGCACATGATCACATGAGCAGGCACAGAAGGGAGGGAAGATGGAGAGGTAGGTGAGGGTGGGCTGGGCATCACTAGACCATAGGGGCCTTGGTATAAAATAGAAAAAGGTGTCCCTTCCTTGTCCTAGGGTGGGGGTGCAGCCCTACGTGAAGGCTGTGCCTGGGTACAAACCTGGGGAGCCCAGCAGGGCTAGATGTGAGCTCCTCCCTCCAAGTATATGCTAGGACCGTGGGAGGTCACATATATTGACAAGAAGCAGCTGGGAGCTACAATGGCCTTATGAAATGAGGCTGGCCCTGCTGGACGGGCCCCCCCACCCCCCGCCCAGAGAAAGTACCCCCCCCCCCAGACTGACGCCCTCCCCGCCCTCCTGCTTTAGGCCAAACAGACGTGCGCAGCCTCTGCAGTCTCCATGGCGTGTTTGACCTGAGCCGTTGCGCCTGTTCCTGCGAGCCAGGCTGGGGTGGGCCCACCTGCTCGGACCCCACGGACGCCACGGTGCCTTCCTCCTCCTCGTCGCCCTCAGCCTCCGAGTCCTGCCCCGACGACTGCAACGATCAGGGTCGCTGTGTCCGCGGCCGCTGCGTGTGCTTCCCTGGCTACACTGGCCCCAGCTGCGGCTGGCCCTCCTGTCCTGGGGACTGCCAAGGCCATGGGCGCTGCGTGAAAGGTGTGTGCGTTTGCCGCTTTGGCTTCTCAGGCGACGACTGTAGCCAGCGCACCTGCCCTCGAGGCTGCAGCCAGCGAGGCCGCTGTGAAGACGGGCGCTGCGTGTGCGACGCCGGCTACATTGGCGAGGACTGCGGGGTGAAGAACTGCCCTCGCGGTTGCAGCCAGAGGGGACGCTGCGAAAACGGACGCTGTGTGTGTGACCCCGGCTACACTGGCGAGGACTGCGGCGCGCGCAGCTGCACCTGGGACTGTGGCGAGGGCGGGCGCTGCGTGGACGGCCGCTGTGTGTGCTGGCCGGGATACGCGGGCGAAGACTGCAGCACGCGCACGTGCCCGCGCGACTGCCGGGGCCGCGGGCGCTGCGAGGACGGCGAGTGTATCTGCGACGCGGGCTACAGCGGGGATGACTGCGGCGTGCGCAGCTGTCCCGGGGACTGCAACCAAAGAGGCCACTGCGAGGACGGCCGCTGCGTGTGCTGGCCTGGGTACACTGGGCCTGACTGCGGCGCGCGCGCTTGCCCGCGCGACTGTCGGGGCCGCGGGCTCTGCGAGAACGGCTTGTGCGTGTGCAATGCGGGCTACAGCGGCGACGACTGCGGCGTGCGTAGCTGCCCCGGGGACTGTCGAGGCCGGGGCCGGTGCGAGAGCGGCCGCTGTGTGTGCTGGCCCGGGTACACTGGCCGGGACTGCGGCATACGCGCCTGCCCCGGCGACTGTCGTGGGCGCGGGCGCTGCATGGACGGCCGCTGCGTGTGCAACCCGGGCTTCATCGGCGAGGACTGCGGTAGCCGTCGGTGCCCTGGGGACTGCCACGGGCGCGGCCGCTGCGAGGATGGCGTGTGTGTGTGCAACGCGGGCTACGAGGGCGAGGACTGCGGCGCGCTCAGCTGCCCCGGGGGCTGCCGAGGCCGCGGCCAGTGCCAGAATGGGCGCTGCGTGTGCGATGGTGGCTACGAGGGCAAGGACTGCGGCGTAAGGCAGTGTCCGGGAGACTGCAACCAGCGAGGGGTGTGTCAGGACGGCGTGTGCACTTGTTGGGAGGGCTACGCGGGCGAAGACTGCGGCCTCCGCACCTGCCCAGCCAACTGCCACCGGCGAGGCCGCTGTGAAGATGGGAGCTGCGTGTGCGACGCAGGCTACACTGGGCCCACCTGTGCCACCCGCACCTGCCCTGCCGACTGCCGAGGCCGTGGGCGCTGTGTGCAGGGAGTGTGCCTGTGTCACGCAGGCTACAGCGGGGAGGACTGTGGGCAGGAAGAGCCCCCCTCCAGCGCCTGTCCCGGAGGCTGCGGGCCGCGGGCGCTGTGCCGAGCTGGCCAGTGTGTGTGCGTGGAGGGCTTCCGAGGCCCCGACTGCGCCATCCAGACGTGCCCTGGGGATTGCCGCGGCCGTGGAGAGTGCCATGAGGGCAGATGCGACTGCCAAGACGGCTTTGCAGGCGAGGACTGCGGGGAAGGTGAGCGGGCAGCCTTCTCCAATATGCTCCCTACCCTAGGAGACTGGGCTTCTGGAAACAGGAGATGGTGGGAAGGCCCAGCGTGGAGACCTAGAGGAACAGTGCAGGGAGGTCATATATTGGGGGCTGGGGTGTGGGGGGATGGAGGCAGTCAGAGGAACCAGCATGACTGGAGCAGCAAAACCGTGAGGCATTTCAACAGGCTGGACCAGCCTTCAGATCGTTCCTGAGGAGGTCCCAGCCCCTTTAATTGCTTTGAGGGAGATTATGTTCCTGGGTGAAGAAGGCCCGGGTCCTGTAGTGCCCCAGCTGGAATGAACCACTGCCCCTGCTCAGGCCTCTGCCCATTTTCCCCCACCCCAGAGAAGAGTAGGAGCCCTGATGGGCCTCTTGATGTTGCCCTGGAGAGGGAGGGCTGTGGTGGTGGGGTGGAGGGTGGCTGCTTTCGGCTAACCAGCTCCTCTACCCCTTCTGGGCAGAGGTGCCAGCCGTCGAGGGCATGAGGATGCACCTCCTGGAGGAGACGACAGTTCGAACAGAGTGGACCCGGGCTGCCGGCCCTGTGGATGCCTATGAAATTCAGTTCATCCCCACAGTGAGTGGGATGCCAAACTCCAGGAGGGGGCTGAGTGGAAGGACCTGGGGGTGGCAGGGGGGCTCACCCAGTGCCGGATGTTGCAGTCCTTGTGTCTAGAAGGCTGGATTCCAGAAGTTGCTGTAAAGGCCTTCTTATCCTGCCCTACATGGGGTGCATAAAGCCTCTGCAGCATCTCGGGCAAGCCCCTGGCCCACTGCTACTGGGACACCTCTGTGACTCTTCCTGAGGCTGTCCAGTCCATTGCTGGGCATCACTGCTAGACAGTTCTTTTTATTGCTGTCAAATCCAAATCTGCCCTCTCCTAATGTCTGTCCACTGGCCCTGGGTAGGCCTTCCCCAGCAGCTGGACTGTCTGTCTGCTTTCCCTTCTACACCACAGGCCTTCAAGCATTAAGAGACATCAGCCATCACGTCCCTCTTCAGCCTTCTCTCAAGGAAAACCCACTGGTTTCTTCATCCCTTTCTCCTAAGACTGTTCTCTAAATCCTTCACCTTCCTGGGTTCCCTCCTCTAGTGCCTCCTGCTTTTTGCATGTGCCTCCCAAATGTGGGGGCAGAAAGTGGCCCAGCCTGTCGCCTAGATGACTCTGAATACAGTGGCACTTTTCTCAGAGTTGGTTTATATTGACTTGTGGTCAAGCAAATTGTCAGCTATTTTGTTCTTACTTTTTTTTAAAGTAACTTTTTATTATAAAAGTCACATAGACCCATTGTAGAAATTTTAGAAAAATATAGCTAACCAAGGAAAAAAAGGATGGAAAGAAGACAACATTCAACTATATACACTTTTTTTTACTTAAGCCTAAATATAGGCCTTTGCATTTAGCTCTGTTAAATGTTATCTTTTTTTGTTTGGGCCAGACTGTCTAGCTGTTGCAATAATTTCGAGTCTGTGAACTGGTTCTCTGCCTCCATGCCGTCAGCGCGTTGTGAAGCATCCTTACTTTGTTTCCCTCCAAATTGCTCTTAAAGCATTGGGGGGCACCCAAACAGCAAAGCCTGTGGCCTCTGATTAGGAATCTCTCATTACTGGGCTTTTAGGATGTGGCTGTTCTGGCTCCAAATCATCTGACATTTCTACCGTCCAACTCATGTTTTCCAGAAGAACCCACAAGTGCCAGGGGGACGGGCCACATCACCTTCGTCTCTAGATGAGGACTCTGTAAAAGTAAATAACTCCCTGGGCCCAGAGCCTGAGAAGGGACAGTTCAGAGATGTTGGCTGTCATCCCTACTCCACTCCAGCATGGTCATCCTAAATCTTTTCATTATACCCCCAGGCCGGACCCCTACCACATTCGCGCTCTCCTCACTCTTCTGGCAGAAGTAGAAATCCTTACTTTGTGGTGCAACCAAGATAACTTGACTTTTTTCTTCTGTTTAAAAATTAGTGGGTTTTTTTGGTTGTAAAAGCAATTTAATCACAAGACAAGAATTTGGCAACCAGAGATAAGAAAAACAAATAATTCTTGACTGCTTCACAATCAGACAATCACTGTTAACATTTTAAAGTGTTTCTCCCAGTCTCTTCTTCTGTGTGTGTATTATTTACATAGTTCTAATCTTGAAAGGGTGTTTTAAAAAGGAACTTTCCTAAGAAACTGCAGGGAAAGAAGAATTAAAACAAACAGTTGAGGAGCTTGCAGGCCAGCGCTGCCTGTTGCTCTGAGTAAATACAGATCCATTGTTGGGTTTTCTCAAGGGGTCAGCTTCCCAGGCCGGAGCCCTGGGCTTCCCCCGATGGCAGGGTCGAGGGGCACCGAGCTGGCCTGTGCCAAACTTGGCCATGCTCTCAGCTTATCTGCTCTGCTCTGCTCTGGGTATGAGCCTCTGTCACATTCTAGGTCCTCTCTGAGCATAGGTGTGGAAGACGCTTTTTAAAATTTGGTCCCTGGACACCTCTCTTAGACTTCACATTCGCCTAAGCTCTCTATGGCTGGCAGCCTGGAATTGTGCCTTTTGCCTTGGCTAGCGCTCTCTGTCCATTTCCATTGGCATGGAGTATATTCAGCAGCTGGCTGTCTTCTGGCCACTGCCATCTTCCTAGAAGCCTGTCTCTACCGCACTTATCCCCCTTTCCAGAAGCCCTTCTCTCTCGAAGCCCAAACTCTGCTATTCCTGGCAAGGGACACATCTAGTTATTGGGATTATTTTCAGAACAAAGAGGAATATTCCTCCTCTCTCTGCATATGTGGCATTGTTGCTTTGTCAGTGGTTCTCGAAGTGTGTTCCCTGGACCTGCAGCATCCCACAGCCTTGGGAGCTTGTTAGAAATGCAAATTCTCAGGCTCCACCCCCAGATCTACTGAAATAGAAGTTCCAGGAGTAGAGTCCATTAACCTGTGTTGTAACGAGCCCTCCAGGTGATTCGGATACCCCTCAAACCTGAGGGCCACTTCCTTAAGGAATGTTGCTCCTTTGCAAAAGGCTGGCTGCTCTATGAATGTGAGAGAAAATGTGGGAAAACTGAGGGAGGTGAGCCCTTGAACCAGGAAGAGGTTTAGGTATTCTCCATCTGGGTGTATTTCGCAGCCTGGAAACCAGGGCTATGCCAAGTTTTCACTGGGATCCAAGACCTTGCAGCCTCAGAAGAGTTTTTGTTTGAGTCTGGTCTGAAAAGGGAGAAGAGGATGAGGTAAGCTCCAGGGACCAGCCAAGGTGGAGTCCTCCATCTGGGGCCGCTAGGTTGATACTGAGAATAGGGTTAGAAATTTGCCAGGAACAATAGGTGAAGCAGCCAAACTTTACCTAGGGACAGAGCTAGCTGCTAGCTAGAGAATCTGGCTAGAGAAGCCCACCTCAGACCTGTCAGATGGTGCTGGGAGACAGGAGTTAGGCTGATAATAGGACTTTCAGGGCCTGTCTCCAAGTGGATCTCAGGAGGGATGAAGAGGTGATCAAAGAGTTCTTGTAGGTTGGTCAGAAGGAGGAAGGAGAACCCTGGGGGCTGGCTTGTCTCCCTGAAAGGACCAGATTTCATCAGGGAGCTCCCAAGGTGTGTGTGTGTGTGTGTGTGTGTGTGTGTGTGTGTGTGTGTTGTGGGTTGGGGGAGTAAGGAGAGAGATTGAGGGAGAAAAAGGGCAACAACAAGCAATTAAGTTGGAGCATCCTTCTGGGAAGGATGAGGATTTCATGGGTCTTGAGCTGAGGTCACGCAAAGGCTTCCCTATACTGGGGTGCCCTAGGGCAAGGAGCATAGGAGAGATGGGGTACTGTGTGCCCAAGAAAACTCTTCATCCAAGAAAACTCTTCATCCAAGAAAACTCTGGCAAAGCTTTATTTCATCCTCAACCCAGAAATCTCTACGTGGCCTTCTCATCTGGTTTTATACTTTGGTATTTACTGTGTTGATTCCCCCTCAGTCCTCTTGGTTTAGGAGTGCCTTTTGAAATTTCCAATCCTACTTGGCTGAATGGAGGTGTCCCCATTACGGTCAACATAGCTAAGCAGAACAGAGCGTCCTTAGCAGCCCTCTGAGCTGGACACCCCAACAAAATGTGGGACTGTTAGCATGCTAACAAATGTCCAGTTCCTCCTATTTCCCCAGTGGCTGGCACTCCAGGAGACTTTGCCTGGAGCAGGAATCCCACAGATTTCCTGCCAGGTCACCACACATCATCACAACACTTTAAATGTTCACTTGGAGGAGGGTTGTTCTCTCACAGGTGTTTACTGTACATAGAGATTTGTGTTGTTGTTCTGTGCCATCGAGTCAATTGTGACTCATAGCGACCCTATATGACAGAATATAACTGCCCCATAGGGTTTCCAAGGCTGTAATCTTTATGAGAGGGAGCCCTGGTGGCGTAGTGGTTAAGCACTTGGCTGCTAACCTAAAGGTCAGCAGTTTGAATCTACCAGCCGCTCTGTGGGAGAAAGATGTGGCAGTTTGCTTTTGTAAAGATTACAGCCTTGGAAACCCTATGGGGCAGTTCTACTCTGTCCCATAGGGTCACTATGAGTCAGAAACAACTAGATGGCATGCAACAGCAACAAAATCCTTATAAGAGCAGATCATCAGATCTTTTCTTCTGCAGAGAGCTTGGTGGGTCCAGTCAGTTAGCAGTCGAGCACTTAACCATTTCACCACCAGGGCTCCTTAGAGATTGGTATAGGAGTCTAATAAAACATAAGGCGTGGCCATACATTTAGCTGCTAGAGTATGAGCTACCTGAGGACAGGGACCATATCTTTTTTCTAGGCAATTTTTTTTGTATGGTAAATATACATGTAACAAAACATCTACCATTTCAATAGGGACCATTTCTTTATGTTTGTGTCTCCAGTGCCCAGCACAATGCCAAGTACAAAATCAGCAACTGGGAAATGTATTTGTGGAACTTTGGGCAGGTAGACCTTGCTTTTGAGGGGCCTCCAACCCAGATGAAGAGACAAGAAATGTCCCTAAAGGGAAATGTAATGTCAGTCACACCAAAGCCATACAGCCAGTGGCAGGAGTCTGTGGGTAAGCTCAGGCTAGGGCAGACGCTTGAAGGAGGAAATGAGATTTGAGGGGTTACCCCTCATCTACTTCATCTGTTTTGACAGGAACAGGCTAAGGGGAAGCCTCCTCGTGCCCAGGTAGTCAGGGTTGCCAGGGGAAAGCCAGAGGGAGAGTCCCGTGTGTGTCCGGTGGAATTCTGGCAGAGGGCCGATGAAGTGGCTAAAAACAGAGTGAGAGGGGACTCTGTAGGTCACGTTGTTGTTGTTAGTTGTCATTGAGTCGATTCTGACTCATGGCATCCCCATGTGTTACAGAGTAGAATTGCTCCATAGGGTTTTCTTGGCTGTAATCTTAACATAAACAGATCGCCAGGCCTTTTCTTCCACCGTGCTGCTGGGTGGGTTAGCAGTCAAGTAAAAATGCTTGCGCCTCCTAGTGACCTTGAGGTCACATTACCAGAAAAACCAAACCCATTGCTGTTGAGTTGATTCCGACTCATAGCGACCCTAAAGGACAGAGTAGAACTGCCCCATAGGGTTTCCAAGGAGTGGCTGGTGGATTCGAACAGCCAACCTTTTGGTTAGCAGCCATAGCTCTTAACCACTATGCCACCAGGGTTTCCTAAGGTCACATTGCCTGGGTTTAAATCCCTGCCACTTTCTTGGTGATGGTGACCTTGGGCAAGGTATTCATCTTTCTGTGCCTCAGTTTCCTCAACTGTAAAATGGTAATAAAAGGATCTACCTCATAGATTGTTTGGACTAAGCGAGTTCGTACGTGTAAATTGTCTAGAACAGTACCTGGCATAGGGTAAGTGCTCTAGACATTTTTGCTGTCACCACCCATGCTCCCAGCTCTAACAGGGCCAAGTTCCACACAGTCCCATGCTGACTCTGCTTGGAAGTGAAGAAAGAAGAGATAAAGGGAACTAAGCAGCAGGGGCGAGAGTGCCAACCCCTGATCCGCCTGGGGCTCTCTCTCTTGCAGACAGAAGGGGTGAATCCTCCGTTCACAGCACGGGTGCCCAGCTCCGCCTCGGCCTATGACCAGAGAGGACTGGCCCCGGGCCAAGAGTACCAGGTCACTGTCCGTGCCCTTCGAGGGACCAGCTGGGGCCCTCCTGCCTCCAAGACTATTACCACCAGTGAGAGCTGAGGCTGTGGGACAGGGTCCTGGGTGGGGATCTGGAATTGAGAGGGCAGAGGGTTGGGTCTGGGTGGGGGAAAGACTCTTAGAAGGAAAGCTGGTGACTGCAGAGTCAGACTCCTGCCTGAGCCCTCCTCTCTCCAACCTGGCTAGTGATTGATGGCCCCCAGGACCTCCGCGTGGTGGCTGTGATGCCAACAACACTGGAGCTCAGCTGGCTGCGCCCCCTGGCTGAGGTGGACCGATTTGTGGTGTCCTATGTCAGTGCTGGCAACCAGAGGGTGCGGCTGGAAGTGCCTCCTAAGGCAGATGGGACGCTGCTGACAGACCTGATGCCAGATGTGGAATATGTTGTGACTGTCACCGCGGAGCGCGGCCCGGCAGTCAGCTACCCGACTTCTGTCAGGGCCAACACAGGTATGGCTGGCCAGGGGATAGGGAAGGACCCCAGTGTCAGAGGGCAGAAGCTCCCTCTTTGGGAGCCCAGGTGTAGGGCCCACAGGCTTTGTTGGGTATGTGGTAGTCCCAAAGCACCTGCTGGGAGCCTTGCTCTGTACAGAGGGCTCTGAGGAGGCAGAGCACTCAGGTGCTTGGAATCCTGTAGGAAGGCTGCAGGTTAGACTATGGGAAGAACTGCCCCATAGAGAGAAGCAGTCAATAGGAGTGGGCACCCAGCTGAGATGGAGTCTAACCCACTCAGATGGGGGAGGTTCTTATCCAAACTTAGGTACAGGGTCAGGGCTTGTGCTGACAGTCAGCGGTCAGATCTTGTAGGCATTGGAACTGGGCAGGTACAAGAGCAGCAACCCTGTTAACTTTAGAATTTAATGCGGGGTAATTGAGCCTCACAGGAGTCATTTTCCACTAACCCTCAAGGTTTCTTAACAGATGCCCGGATCTTTTTCTTTCGCCGTGACAGGGGGCCGCCCACCTCGCTGTGGCTCGCATCCCCTCCCCCCACTCCCCTTTCTCTCCTTCAGACCCAGGGCTCCACCCGCTGGCTTCTCTCTTCTTTCTAGGGCACCAACAGTAGCGGGCTTGGGGGTTGGTGGGGTGCTGGGACACTGACTTCTTTCTCTCGGTTCTCTTTGCAGGTGGGGCTGGGGCAGAGTGAAGAGGCCTTTGGCTCCAGTGGGAGGGATGGAGGGAGGAGGCACTGTCGTGGGGAGGAGGGCGAGTGGCTGCCACTGACCTGCTCTCTTCCCCCCCCCCTTTTTCCGCCCCCCTGGCAGCACCAGGCCACTACGATTACTCGGAGGTGCGCCCCCCAGCCCCGCCCCCCAAGCCCCATCCCCGGCCGACCCTGCGGCCCCCGCGACCCCCGCGGCCCCCGCGGCCTGCCAAGGAGGAGGAGAGGGAGGAGCCCCGACCCGGGCTAAGCCTGTCCCAGCCCCCGCGGCGGGCGTGGGCCAACCTGACCGCCGAGCTGGGCCGCTATGGCGGCACGGTGGAGGACGTGGAGCGCCACCTGCGGGCGCACCGCTACCCCCTGCGAGCCAACCAGACCTACCCGTCAGTGGCGCGCTACATCTACACTTACTTGCAGCGGCATCTGGCGGCCGCCTCCCCTGCCGGTTCCCCCGCAGCCCCGCCCCACAGCCCCCACCCCACTGCCAGCCCCGACCCGGGCACTTGGAAGCGGGACTCCAACCGGAGCATCTACAGCCCCTCGCCCGAAGGAGTCGACAGGGTGGCTGCGCCCCGCCACCCCAAGCCCGAGGTGCTGGGCACTTCCGCCGACGGCGCCCTGCTAGTGTCCCTCGACGGTCTCCGCGGCCAGTTCGAGCGCGTGGTGATGCGCTGGCGTCCCCAGCCCCCTGCAGAGGGCCCCGGCGGGGAGTTGACTGTGCCAGGCAGCACGCGCGCTGTCAGCCTCCCCGACCTCAGGCTGGGCACCACCTACCACGTGGAGGTCCACGGGGTGCGGGCGGGGCAGACTTCCAAGTCCTACGCCTTCATCACCACCACAGGTAGTGTGGGCTGCGGCCGCGCGACCACTCATCCCTTGCCAGGCCTCACCTGCCGTAGGAGTCCGCATCTTTGAGTCTCGCTCCCTGCCTCCCTGCCTCAGACTGCCACCCCCCCACCACACCCCTTTGCCTTCAGCTCCTACCTGGTTCAGGCTCCAGAGGCCCCTACAACAACGCACGCTCTCCTGTGCACCCTAAAAGCCATCTCCCACCCCCCACCCTCTCACTCCATGCCCACCGGGCCTGTTCTGGCATCATCTTGTGAATACCTAAGGCCAAGGAGACCCAGTCCTTGGAGCTCCCTGATGCGCACAAGGGTTCCCAGGGCACTTCTGCCAGGATTGCTGTTCTGGGCAGTAGAAGCTCATTTAAGGCTGGGGTTGGGGAGGGCTGCAAAGATTCACTGGAGCAGTTTGGGTGGGCTGGGGTGTGAAACCAGTGGTTCCCCACTCTGACTAAGGGTGATGAGAGTGGCTGAAGACTGGTTCTTGGTTGCCATTTTCCACAATTTAGCCTTGACCTCAAAGGGACTCATCGGAACTGCTTGGAGGTGGCCTTTAAACCACCAGGCACCATGTGTATGTGGGGGGTGATGAAACCGCTGCTTCTTTCCAGACTCCCTGGCTCACTTCTCAAGCAAGCGTCTCTCCCACAGGAATGATCTCGGGCTGGGCTGGGGAGGGGGAGCTGCTCTGTGGCTGCGTGGGGAGGGTTGTGGGCTTCTTCTTCCCCTATAGGCCCCAGATGCCACCTGAGCTGGATATCCAGCCCCCCATGCCCTCTCTTTCTTCTCACTGCCCACTCTCCTCTTGCATCCACCCTCCCTAACACCACCATCTCCTCCTTTCTTCCAGGCTTCTCACTGCAGCACTAATGGAAGCCGTGATCACCACCCACTGGGGAGGGGAATGTGTGTGGGGAGGGACATGGAGGTCTCTGGGGGCTGGAGGGGTCACAGAAGCCTTGTGGGGGAGGGTGAGAAGACTTTTATTACCTGCCGTAAGCAAAAGCCTATCTGTTCAGGAATGTGGTGGACAGGGGTGTTTGGATGACTGGGCAGGCCTTAGGGAGGACAGAGTGACCAGGTGGTGGACCCAAGAGGGTCTTCAGGCTCTTCTTAGAAGCTACAGGGCAGAACACTGGGACCCGGTATTCCTTTCCGGCTCTCATACTCGCCTTTCCTGTTTTTCTCACCCTGCCCCTTCCCAGGGTTCTCACCCTCACGCCTCTTGGGGGCCACTGATGAACCACCTCCCTCAGGCCCCTCAACGACCCAAGGGGCCCGGGCCCCTGTTCTGCAGCAGCGCCCACAGGAACTGGCAGAATTGAGGGTGCTCGGCAGAGACAAGACCGGGCGCCTCCGCGTGGCCTGGACTGCCCAGCCTGACATCTTTGCCCACTTCCAGCTGCACCTGCGTGTGCCCCAGGGGCTGGAGGATCATGAGGAGCTGCTGCCAGGGGACACTCACCAGGCCCTGGTGCCACCACCCCTTCCCGGATCCCCCTACGAGCTGTTGCTTCATGGGATCCATCCTGATGGCCAGCTCTCTGCCCCCCTCATCTACCAAGGCATTATGGGTACATCCTGGACTCTGCTCAGACCAGGGTCCTGAGGTTGGGGGTGGGGCCAGGGCCACAGCCATCTGGACTTCAGAAGTGGGATGGGGCTTGAGGGACCAGTGAAGGGCAGGCTGATGTTGGGCTGAGTGGAGAAAACAAGGAGAGGAAATGGGTTGAGGGTTCAGAGGGGATAGGGATGGAGGGGGTTTAAGAACAAAGGATGTGGAAGGGAGTACCCCAGAAGGACAAATGTCAGAAGGTGGGACAGGGATTCAGGGAGAGAGGCTGTAGGCTCCTAGCTCTCCACCTGTGGCTATCTTTGCCTTGTGACCTGCCATCATTTCCTGGTATCGCCTCTGCCCCACCCTGCCCACCCCAATAGACCTCTTAGGGTGGGAGTGGGAAGTCTTCTGGCCCTGAGGGTACTGACCTTCAGCCTCCTTCTTCCCACCCTTTCTCCACAGTCCCTGCCACCCTACACTGGACAGGCTAGGATGGTGGCTCTGCTCTCCTGCCCCAGGAGCCTGGCCAGCAGTGAATGCCACCCATGGTCTCATCAGCCAGTTGCTGTAGGGGATAGGGGCCCCTTAGGTTAGGGGGCTCCAGAGCTGTCAGGGCTTCAGAGATGAATGAGGTTTGGGAGAGCAGAGCCTGGGGTGCTCACATCCTCTCCTGGTCCCTCTCTGTGGGGTTCAGGGTGGCTGGCTCTCCCCTCAACTCCAGGTTAAGAGGGCAGCAGGGAGAAAGCTCAGGTGGGCTGAGGAGACTTATGACTGCTCTGAAGAAGCAGCGGGGAGTCTTAAAACTCTCCAGCAGAACCATGGGGAACTGAAACTCCCCCAAAGATGGTGTGTGTGGAGAGGGACTGAAACCTTTGTGAGGTTTCCCAATTGGGAAAAGAGACTGAGGGAGAAATGCCCCCCTCTCCAGGAGGGCCCAGGGGTAGGGGGAGTGCAGGCTTCTAGGGAGGGAGCAGAGCCCCCTGGTGGCACAGTGGTTAAGAACTTGACTGCTAACCAAAATGTTGGCAGTTCGAATCCACCAGCTGCTCCTTGAAAACCCTTTGGGGCAGTTCTACTCTGTCCTATAGGGTCATTATGAGTCAGAATCAGCTTGATGGCAATGGATTTTTTAGGGAGGGAGCTGTCCAGGGTGGAGTGAGCCAGTGGGCAGAGAGGAAGGACAAAGGAGACAAGGGAATGATTGAGTTCACTGTGCTTTGCTTTTGTCCCTCACACCCTAGACAAGGATGGAGAAAAGCCTGAGCCATCCTTGGTCCAGCCACGCCTGGGTGAACTGACGGTGACAGATGTGAGCCCGAACTCACTGCTCCTGCACTGGACAGTCCCCGAGGGCACGTTTGAATCCTTTGTGATCCAGTACAAGGACAGGGATGGGCCACAGGTGGTACCCGTGAAAGGGCCACAGCGCTCATGCCTCATCACCTCCCTGGACCCTGGCCGCAAGTACAAATTTGTCTTGTATGGGCTCGTCGGCAAGAAGCGGCATGGCCCACTGGTCACTGAAGCCAAGACTAGTGAGTAGCCCTGCCCTCTGCACTGTCCCAAAGGAGGCCTTTCTAGTGCTCTGGGGACCCACTTTGGGAAGTCCAGGAAGGCTCCCTGGAGGTGGTGCCTGAACTAAATCCTGAAAGGAAATAGTGGTCAGGCAGGCAGAGAAGTTGAGGAGAGCAATACAGACAGAAGGAGCTGTGGAGGGCAAGGCAGGAGAGAGCATGACCCTTAGGAGGACCAAAGCCATATTGCCCCTGGCTGGAGAGCAGGGCCTTTGGGGAGCTAAGGGGCCTGGTCTCAGGGTCTGTGAGGCTCAGATGTCTTTGAGGGTCCCAGGGGGCCTCTGAAGGATTTCAAGTGGAGGAATGACATGATTAGATATTGATTTTGTAAACAGCACTGCCATGGCTGCTGAGGATGGCTAGAGAGGTGAGTTAAGGGCCAATAAGAAATGATGGAGGCCTGGCTGGGATGGTGGCAGCGGGGCTGGATATGAGCGGTGAAGGAGAGTGAGCAAGGAGGCCCAGGCAAGCCCCAGGTTTCTGGTATAGACAGTCATGTTCCCTGAGGCAGGAAACAGCAAAGGTGGGGCAGTTTGAGAGGCCTGTGGGACACTTAGATAAACATCTTTTCAGTGTTGAGTGTCAAAAGCATTCGAGATGTTCCAAGCATATTGTCACGTTTAATCCTGACAGCAGCCCTGGAGGCATTCCCATTTTATAGATGAGGAAAATTGAGCACAGAGAGGACAAGGTGGCAGACAGTGGTGGGGCCATGGAGTTATACTGCCACCCATGCATCAGGAAGCCCAGAGAGGAGGCCTGAAGATAGGGATGTGGGTGTCATCAGTGTGGATGGACGCTGGGGATGGAGTTGGGGCCCAGAGTGAGGGTGTGGAGAGGAAAAGAGGCAGGGCCTGTGGAGCCCTGAGGACCACCAGCACTCAGGGCAGAGCAGAGGAAGAGGAGCCTGTAGGGCAGCTTGGGGGTGAACTGGGGAGGGGCAGAGCCGGGGCGGGGGGTGTCCTGGATGCCAAGACGGAGGGTGCGGTCAGACATGTCAGATTCCGTAAGGGTGATTCAGGGGCTACAGAGTGTCCACAAGACTTAGCAGTGGCCAGGTCACCATCCACCCCACTGGGCAGTCTCGGTGGAAGGGTGGGGCTGGAGGCCCAGCAGCGGCAGGGCTGGGGCGGGTGACGGAAGTGAGAACATGGCTACAGCCAGTGTAGACATCTCTTTCTGGAATCTGGGTTGGGAATAGAGAGCAAAGAGGGAGGATGGGGCCTGGAGGGAGTTGCAGGCAGTACAGGGAGGGAGACAGGAGCAGGTTTCAGTGCTGATGGCAGAGCCTACAGAGAGTGGAAGGTTGGTGATTTGGGCAAGGGTCATCAATGGATAGAAGGTCCTAAGGAAGAGGAGGAGGAGGGGCCCAGAGTCCAGATGTGGGAGGCTTTTCCATGTTAAAACTCTCAAGGAGACTGCTCCCCTTTCTTGGAGGAGAGACCAGCTAGTAGTCAAGTCTGGAAGCAGTGAAGGTTGTACTGGAAGATTTCCCTGGCCAGGGAGCTGTGCAAAGGCCTGGCTAGGCCTCTCCTTCCTGGGCTGTGCATAGTCAGGGCCCCACTAGTCCATACAGTGCTTCTGTGCCATTTAGAAGAAGGCACCCCTCCTCTAGGTGGACACAGCCCCTCCCAGGGCACACGGCTTGGCAAGCAGTGCGCCAGCTGGATTTCAGTCCCTGTATGCTCTTTTAGCCACACACCTTTGTGCAGTGAACAGCCTGCACAACCTCACACAGCATCCCTGTGGGGTGTGGACTCCCCCTTCCCCTATGACCTGTGCCCCTCCCTTCTCTTTATCCCCCCTCCTAGTGCCTTGGAGTGACCCTGGCCCAGGGTCCTTGCCCCGTCTGGGAAAGCTGTGGGTGACTGACCCCACCTCAGACTCGCTGCGCCTTTCCTGGACTGTCCCTGAAGGCCAGTTCGACTCTTTCATGGTCCAGTACAGGAACAGGGATGGCCAGCCCCAGGTGGTACCAGTGGAAGGGCCTGAGCGCTCAATCATCATCTCCTCCCTGGACCCTGACCACAAGTACAAATTCACTCTGTTCGGGATTGCCAACAAGAAGCGGCATGGTCCCCTCACGGCCGATGGTACCACAGGTGAGTGGCAGCCACCCAAGCCCCCGTGTGTCCGCCTCCTCGCCCTGTGCACACTTGCCCTCAGCCAGGAACCACCTGGGCTTCCCAGCGAGACTGCTGACTCCAGTGTCCTGTCCTTGCTCCCGGGCTGAGGGGCCGCCAGCCTCCCCCGCCTGCTGGGCCCCTTCCATCCCATCAGCCGCTCCCCAAGGCCCAGAAGGTGTGTCACACACTAGCTGTGCCAGACAGATTGCCCAGGAGTGTATGCTCACAGGAATCAAATAGTGACCCCCTAACCGTGCCATCCTGTCCAAACCCCAAGCCCTAATCTGAGCCAGTTCAGCCCTGGCTGGATCCTCTTTTTACAGCCCCAGGGAGGAAAGAGGAGCCCCCCAGGCCCGAGTCCCCCGTGCAGCCCCTCCTGGGGGAGCTGACGGTGACTGGCGTGACCCCAGACTCCCTGCGCCTGTCCTGGACGGTGGCCCAGGGCCCCTTCGACTCCTTTGTGGTCCAGTACAAGGATGCGAAGGGGCAGCCCAAGGCAGTGCCCGTTGGAAGGGATGAGAACGAGGTTACCATCCCTGGCCTGGAGTCCGAGCGGAAGTATAAGATGAACCTCTACGGGCTTCAAGGCAGGCAGCGTGTAGGGCCCGTGTCTGTAGTGGCCACAACGGGTGAGTCAGGACCTCTGGGGCCTCCCCTGTTAGGCCCTAGTCCTCTGAACAGGCCCAGGCCAAGGCCTCTCTCCACCTTCTCCTCCTCTGCTCTGACTGTGCCAAAGCTCCTCCCATTTTCTCCCCCACTGCTCTCCTGTCCATCTTATCCCGAACTCCTCATACAGCCTCCAGCCATCTCCAGCCTCTAATTCCCTTCCCGGCCCTGCTTCTCCATCTCTCAGGGAGTCTTCCCTCCATTGCAGGCTGTCCTCCCCACAGACGTCCTCACAATTCAGTAACCTTCTTCTCTCCCCATGGGTTTTGCTGGGCTCTTTCCCTACCACAGTCATTTCTGAACTTCTTTGACCTACTTCTCACACCCTCCTGCCAATGCTGCTCTGTTCAGAGCTGGCAGACTCAAGGGAGAAGAGCACCATTTTCCTCCACCTCTTTCCAGGATGAAGAGGGCTCCTCCCCCACCCGCACGCCCACTACCTGTCTTCCAGCCAGCTGGGAGCCAAGCAAAGGGCTCCGCCAGCCCCTGACTGGCCACTCACTTCCAGTCCAGCACCCCGCCCCATTCCTCCACGTCCCCACCTCTCCCTGTCCTGTGCCATGTCCGTGGCCCATGGGTCTTTCCTTGCCCAGAGGGAGTGTAGCATTGTGGTTGAGAACAGTCTCTGAGGCCAGCTGCCTGGATTTCAATCCCAGCTCCGCACCTCACTAGCTGTGGGACATGTCCAAGTTCTTAAACCTCTCTGTGCCTCAGCTTTCTCATCTGTCAAATGGGGATAATAATGGTAACTATTTCATAGAGTTGCTAGGATTAAATGAGTTAATCTATGAATAGCATCTGAAACTGCTATTTAAGTACAAGCTGCTGTTGCTCCCTGATCCTCTCACTCTCCAGTAACCTTTTCTCTCCCCACCTCTCTACCCTCCCCATCCTTCCCTGGGTTATTGCTCTAGCCTGCTCTCCTTCTCAATCTCCCCTCCTCTAAGGAGACCCATGGACAGGGTAATGGGTCACAGAAGGGCTCTCTCTCATGCACCATAGTCTCCCCACCCTATGGTGTCCTGGCTTTCCAAGAGCAAAGACCCAGTGGCAGGGGATGATGGGTGATGCCAGTGGGGTGTGATCCCGGGAGTCAGCTGAGGGAGAACAGGGCCCTCCCTAGCTCCCACCTCCCCCTAAATCTTTCTCCCACGCTTGCCTGAAGCCCTGCCTTAGCGATTCACTCCTTAGGGTTAAAGGGGAAAAAGGGTAGGGCCGGCCACAGTGGGAGGCCTTAGCAGGAACACATTCCGCTACCCTGACCTAGTAAGAAGGGTGGGAGCAGCTGAAAGCTCCGAGGAGGGGCAGGAGCTGAAAGGGAAGAGCACAAGGTGGGGAAGTGAAATTCACCCTCCATCCTGCCCGCAGCCCCAGCCCTCGCTGTCTGTGAATACAGTATAGGAGAATTCCTCAAATGTTTCCTCTCTTCCCATCTCAGCTGCTTTCTCAGATGTGACTGAAGAGACCGCTGCCTCCACAGAGGTGGACGAGACCCCAGCTCCCACAGAGCCCTCCACAGAGGCCCCTGAGGAGCTGCTCCTGGGGGAGCTGACAGTGACAGGATCCACCTCAGACTCGCTGAGCCTCTCCTGGACCGTCCCCCAGGGCCACTTTGACGCCTTCACCGTGCAGTACAAGGATAGGGATGGGCGGCCCCAGGTGGTTCGTGTTGGGGGCAAGGAGCGCGAGGTGACCGTGCAGGGCCTGGAGCCTGGGCACAAGTACAAGATGCACCTGTATGGCCTCCACACAGGGCGGCGCGTGGGCCCTGTGTCCACCTTGGGGCTGACAGGTGAGTGAGGGAGCGCTTGGGCCTGGCTCAGTACCCCCCCTCCCACCCGGGGGTCCCCAGCCTCCAGTGGACGGCTGATTGCTCCCTCTTCCTCGCTTGGAACCACAAGGCTTCATGTGCTTGGGGCTACACCAGCTGTGTGACCTTGAGTGAGTTTCACACTTCCTGAGCCTCTGTTTCCTCATCTGTAAAATGGGGATGATAACACCCATCTCACAGAATTGCTGAGAGGATTACATGAGGTGACAGCCATAAAGCACTAAGAATGGACCTGGCACAGAATAAACGTGCTGGCAGTGTTTGCTGCCACGAGTATTATAGTTATCCTTATTCTAACATCTGCTCTGTCCCCTTCATGTCCTTAGTTGGTCAGAATGTGCATGAAACATTGGCCTCTTCCTCAGTGCAGCTTAAAATTTTCTTTACAGCAAAAAGTTATATCCCTTCCACACCCTTTGTGGGCCTGGTCACATGACCACTTCGGCCACCACAAAGGACCCCACCTGGGCACTTCCTCTCAGATTTTGAATCTAACAAACTGAGTTTTGTTCCTGGCTTCCCCAGTTCTTAGCTGACTAATTTTGATAAAGTCACCTTCTCTCTCTGAACCTCAACTTCCTCATCTTCAAGATGGAGCAAACGAATCCACCTTGTTCTAAGGGCTAGAGGTGGTGATGTAAAATGCTTAGTACATTCATTTTGACTTTGTGCTCAAAACTGCCTGTGGAGAAATCACTGCATATCCATGTCCAAATACTCACTGTTTTAAGACATGTATTTTAGATGTCCTGGATAAAGTTTAAGTGGCCCTTTAAGAAAGAACCGAGCACCCATGCTTATTTGAAGCAGCAGGTGAGGAAGCAGCAGAGTCTGTGGAGCTGACTGAGGGGCCTGTCTGGCACATAGCACAAGCTGGACCGTTGCCAGCAGATCAAATGCATGGACACTAGTTAGAAACACTTCTAAATTGGAAAAGGATTATCCTGAATGCAGCGTGGGGAATGTCACACTTATGGGTAGTTCTAATCTCACCTTTCCCAGTTAAACCAGACCACCAACAAGGAAGACTTGATGATGAGAGACAGTTTTTCTCCCTCACGGAAGGAAGTACATTGTTGCTCTCAAGTCGGCTCCGACTCACGGCGACCTTATGTATAACAAAATGAAAGGTTGCCTGGTCCCGTGCGGTTTTCATGTATGTTTGAGTCCATTGTTGTAACCATTCTATCAATCCCTCTCAGTGAGGGTTTCGCTCGCCTTCGCTGGCCCTTCACTTTACCAAACATGATGTCCTTCTCCAGCAATCGGTCCCTCCTAATGACACATCTAAAATAAGTGAGTTGACGTCTTAGACAATATTCTGTGATCCAAAGGGTTTCCGTTGGCTGATTTTCGGAAGTAGATCACCAGGCCTTTCCTCCTAGTCTGTCTTAGTCTGGAAGCTCCACTGAAATCTGTCCATCATGGGTGACCTGGCTGGTATTTGAAATACCCATGGCATAGCTTCCAGTATCATAGTAACTAACACGCAAGCTATCTCAATACAACAGATTGACAGATGAGTAGTAGGGAAGGAAGTACAGAGGGCAAAAATAAGCAGGAAATGGATGCTATAGGAACTAATAAAGCTAGAAGGTAAATGAAATGAAATAAAATGCCTGGCCTGATGACTAACACATAATAGATGCTCAATAAAACCAAACAATCAAACCTGTTGCTGTTGATTCCAACTCATTGCCACCCATGTGTGCCTGGGTGGTGCAAAATGTTGGTCCTTGACTACTAACCTAAGGTTGGCAGGTTGAACCCACCTAGCTGCACTGTGGAAGAAAGATCTGTGAACTGCTCCTGTAAAGATTATGACCAAGAAAACTGTATGGAGCATTTCTACTCTATAACACATAGGGTTGCCATGAGATATTCAATACATGATGGTTAATCTGGTCTCTCCTATCCCCCCTTCGTCTGCCATTGTAGCTTCTTCCTTCCCTGCTTACCCTACCTTGACTCATGTCTGTCTGCGTGAGGCCTCATCAGAGCCCTGGTTGTACAATGGTTAAGAGCTACAGTGAGCTGCGGCTGCTATCCAAAAGGTCAGCAGTTCAAATCCACCAGCTGCTCCCTGGAAACCCTGTGGTGCAGTTCTACTCTGTCCTTTAGGGTTGCTGTGAATTGGAATTGACTCGACAGCAACAGGTTTGGTTGGTGGTTTTTGGAGGCCTCGTCACCAGGTGCTGTGTTTTTGTTTTTACCAGTCTGTTTTTAACCAGGTTTTACCTCTCTAGGGCCTAGTCTTCCCTTCCCTCAGGATCCAGAGAAAAAAGTTCTTGGGAGTCGAATCCATCTAGCCTCTCCACCATTGTGCCTTTTGGGACCACTTTCCAGATACTGTCACTAATGAAAGATGCCTCCTAGACTCAGTTCCTTCCAGGACAATGGGGGCTGGCTGTCCTGAGCTCAGCCTTCTGCAGACTGCTTACTAATTTTTTTAATGTAATTTTGTTGTTGTTGAGAATATATACAGCAGAACATACACAAATCCAACAATTTCTATATGTACACTTCAGTGACAGTGGTTAGCTTCTTCAAGTTGTGCAACCATTCCCACCCCCCTTTTCCAAATTGTTCCTCCCAAATTGACATACACTCACTGTCCCCTGAGACTGCTCCCTAACTTAACACACTTTGGCTGAGTGCCTCCTCTGTGGACAAGGCCTGAGGGCTCACATTCTAGTGGAGGGAGATGGGCAGCAGGGTGCATCCACGTGTTGGTGGGGCTGCAGGTTAAAGCTGTGAGCACCATAAAGAAAAACAATGGCCAGCAGGTGAGATGGTGAGTCTGAGCAAGGGGGCAGGAAGAAGGGCCTCACTGAGAAGGCAACGTCTGGGTTAAGACTGGAAGGAGGTGAGATGACAAGTTGCACAGGTATCTGGGGGAAGAGCATCCCAGGCAGAAGGAAGAGCAAATGTGGAGGGCGGCAGGCAGGGAGGTGACATGGGGAATGAAGTGGAGGGGAGGATGTGAGAGATTGATGTGTGAGACCTCGTAGGCCTTTGTAAGGACTAGGTTTTTACTCTGAGGGAGATGGAGTCACTTCAAGCCCCCGTGGCTGCTGTGCAAGGAATAGACTGAAGAGGAGTGAGGGCGGGGGAAGGAGGTGACTTAGGAGGCTATTGGGATAGTCCAGCAAGAGATGGTGGTTCCTGGAGATGGGGCAGTGTGGGCATTGAGAAGGGGTCAGATCCTGAAGGTTGTGCCAACGGGCCGGATGTAAGTGAGTGAGGACTCAGAGATGAGTGTTCTGGCTTGAGCAGCTGGAAGATGGAGTTGTTATTTTACTGAATTGGGTAAGGCTGTGGGGGGAGCAAGCATGGGGGGAGCTCATGAGTCAGTTTTGGACTTGTTGTGTCTGAGACACGCATTAGGCATCCAGGGGAGATGCTGAGTAGCACGAGTGTGGGGTTCAAGGGAGAGATCTGAAAGAGGAGGTATGAATTCGGAGTGATGGACATACAGACGGAATTTCAGCCACTTTCCCAGGGTCTCTGTGACAGCTGACACCCTACCCCCACCCAGCACAGCCCACACCTGAAGGGGACTTAGGGAAGAATTGTTGGCCAGACAGATGAGCTGGCCAGTGTAGTTTTATAACATCAAAGCCACTTCATGGGTACCACAAAAACAATTACATAATTACCGCAGAGGGAAAGGAGGGCCTTTTCTAACCCCTTCCCCATCTCTGTCCCAGCCCCACAACAGGAAGAAGAGGCTCCTCCAGCCACCGAGCCTCCCCAGGAGCGGCACCTGGGGGAGCTGACAGTGACAGACGTGACCCCCACCTCTGTGGGCCTCTCGTGGACAGTGCCTGAGGGCGAATTTGACTCCTTCATGGTCCAGTACAAGGACAGCAATGGGCAGCTCCAGGCAGTGGCTGTGGCTGCAGACCAGCGCGAAGTCACCATCCCCAGCCTGGAGCCCTCCAGAAAGTACAAGATCAACTTCTATGGGATACATGATGGACAACGCATGGGTCCCCTCTCTGTGGTAGCCATGACGGGTGAGTGAGGGGGATGAGACCATCCCACCCAGAGACCCGTCTCCCAGCCTTGCATGGGGGCCACCATTCCCTCACTGAGAGGCTGGGCCCTTTCAGGCCCTGCTTCAGTGGCCCCACAGGTCCTTTCTGGGGTCACAGACACCTTAATCTGTTTCCCCGACCCCTTGGCTCCTTCCCCAGGCTGGAACCTTCCCTGCCCTCCAGTTCCTTCTCCACCCCCCACCCACCCCCTCCCTGAGTGGGAATGTCTCCCTTCCATCTGACCTACATCCAGCCAGAAGACTCTCTGATTGTCCACAGCTGTTTCCTCCCCTTCTCTTTACAACCCTGTGGTGACTTGGACACGGCTGCCACCTCCCTGCTGCTCTTTTTTATTGAGGTCAAATGACACATAGCTTAGAATCTTTTGTCAGAAGTCCTCAGCCACCTGGCCCGGGCTGCATTTCCCTCAGCAGTGCCACATTCTGCATCCTCTGGGAAGTGGCCCTCTCCAGGATTGTGCTTCCTGCCCCTCATAGCTTCCCTGGCAGAGGTGCTCCACCGTCTTGGGGCCAGGAGCCTGGAGAAGCCTACAGAGCCCTCTCAGAAGAGTGTTTGTAAATCTGTAAAGTAAAATGCATAGAATGACAAAGGAAACCAATTATATTGATAGATAATTATCTAAATACTTTATAAAATTCAAACTTATGATTTAATAATACTTGGACTTCTTTGTTAAGGAGGCTGGGTGGTGCAAGCAGTTTGCACCCAGCTACTAACCTAAGAGTTGGTGGTTCAAACCCTCCCAGCTGCACTTCGGAAGAAAGGCCTGGCAATCTGCTTCCGTGAAGATTACAGCCAAGAAAACCCTATGGAGCAGTTCTACTCTGTAACACATGGGGTTGCCAGGAGTCAGAATTGACTCAACAACAGCAGGTTTGGGGTTTTGGTTTGGACTTCTTTATTAGTTCATTAAATAATAAGATTTAGCAGCAAGTTTAATAAACTACCCACATTTAAAAGTAGCGATGAGTGTAAGCAGTATTTTGAAGTTTCTGCAGTCACTCTAAGGTGGTGTGAAAACACCTGTGATTTCTTTTGGAGGCAGAGTCATAGGTACTGCACATACCACTGACTGGTTTCTTACATTCATATTGAAGGCAATGCTACATTTCAGGTAGAAGTCCATGAAAATAAAGATGTAACTGTTTCCCATCTCAGTTCACGGACTCCCTGAGGCCCATGGAGCCCAGGAGCCCTGTGGGGTGGGGGTTCTCCCCTCAGAAATCTCAGTCATTTTCTTTGTCCTCCCGGATCCTAGCTCCCCTCCCACCAGCCCCAGCCACAAATGCTCCCGAACGCCCCCAGGAGACTCGCCTGGGGAAGCTGGCAGTGACGGGCATGAACTCCAACTCCATTGACCTCTCCTGGACAGTCCCCGAGGGCAAGTTCGACTCCTTCGTGGTCCAGTACAAGGACAGGGATGGGCAGCCCCAAGTGGTGCCTGTGGCCGCAGACGAGCATGAGGTCACCGTGCCTGACCTGGAGCCCTCCCGCAAGTACAAGTTCCTGCTCTTCGGGATCCAGGATGGGAAGCGACAAGGCCCAGTCTCTGTGGAGGCAAAGACAGGTGAGAGCCCCCCTGTGGCCTTCCTGCCCTTCCTCACACTGCTGATTTCCTCTCCCTCTGCCGGGGCTTCCCTTGTCCACCTCTCTCTTTCAACTGGAAAGTTGCACTGCCTTCCCCGTACAAGGCAGACAAGGACGGGAAACCAGGGCCAGTCCTGGTGCTCTCCCTGGTGACCTTTCCTCTCGTCTCATGATTTTCATCTCTGTTGGGTGGGGGAAGCCCCTTCAGCCCCTTCCTAGAGGATGGAACGGGAAGGCTGTGGGCATTGGGAGAAGGCCAAGGGTAGTCAGGAGCCCTTCCTGCCTCCCAGGATCTCGCAGGGCTTCAGCTCTGTGTAGTGGTCACCTCTGAGGGTTTTGCCACCTCCCCGCTGACTCCCCACCGCAGTCCCTCACCCAGATACTTACCCTCCTGACTCAGGCCCATCTGGTCCCGTATCTGCCTCCCCCAGAGCCCCCCTTCCTCCTCTGCCCTTCTCCTGGGGCCTCAGAAGCTGGAACCAGAGGAGCCTTGGGCAGGCTTCCCAGCCTGGCCTGCCTGGCGCAGCCCAGTCACGCCCCTTTCCTGGGGTTCAATCCAGGCCCTCCCTTGCCCCTGGGGGCTCCTTGTTGCCAGAAAACTCTCGAAATAACAATGCCGTCAGAGTCCTCGCTGTCCAGGAAGGCAGCAGGCCAGCTCCTTCCCAGGCCCCGGATGGCTCCTTGGGCAGACACCAAATCCTTTTCCCGTCTGAGCTCCTCACTTCACCCGCATACCCCACCCGCAGGCAGCCCCCACTCCACCAGGCCCTGTGGGAGTGCTGCATGAGAAAGGGATAAGGTGGAGCCAAGACCACCTCCATCATAGTACCTCCCCCACCTTGCAGTCTGCCTCCATCAGGGATCCTGGGCCCACTCTGACCTCCCTTGGAATCTCCCCAGGAGCCAGCCAAATCCCAAAGCATGGGCTTCTGGGTAAAAAGAAACAGACAGAGACCAAGTCCTGTGATAAGCTGCACCTGCTAGGAAAATGGTCTCCAGTAGATGGGAAGAGGCTGGACAGAGAGGGAAGCTAGGGGTCTCTGTTCCTAGAAATGTCTCTGGGCAGAAGACCCTTCCCCACATTGGTCAAGTGGAGAGAAGCCTGGGCCAACTGGGGCTGGTGGCAGGGATGAGAGGGCAATGGAAACATTTTGGGGAAGCAGTGACCATTTGGGCAGCTTTGGGTTTTTCCAACCCCAGTGGGAGGCAGTCAGGGAGTCATTTGGAAAAAATAAACACAAGAACCTTTTGTCTCTGTCAGCTGCCCGAGATGCCAGCAGCTCAGGAACCCTGCCCCACCTTGGGGAACTGTGGGTGATGGACCCCACCCCAGACTCGCTGCGCCTCTCCTGGACGGTCCCTGAGGGCCACTTTGACTCTTTCACGGTCCAGTTCAAGGACAGGGATGGGCCCAGGGTGGTGTCCGTGGAGGGCCACCAGCGCTCAGTCACCGTCACCCCGCTGGACCCAGGCCGAAAGTACCGATTCCTCCTCTATGGCCTCCTGGACAAGAAGCGCCACGGCCCCCTCACAGCTGACGGCACCACTGGTGAGTGGGGTCCCCTGCAGGCCCTGCTCTGCATCCCTGAGCCCCCTCGGAGAAGGCGCCCAGCACCCTGCCAGGCCACTGGTCACTTGTGGTGGCTGCCATTGTGATTGTGATTTGGCCCCAGCCTCCTCGCTCTGATCCAGCTCCCCCAACACTTGCACAAGCTCGTTGCACCAGCCCCTGCAGGAGCTCTGCCATGGCAAAACTCTTCCTTCAGGCCCCTCAAGCCTGCTCTCAGAGGTCACCCAGGCATCCAGAAACAGCTCAGCTGTTCTCTCCCTGTGTCTCCATCTTAGAGACCCAGAGAGCTGTGGACGAGACTGTAACAAAACATCCCCCAAAGCCCCGTCTCGGAGAGGAGCTGCAGGTGACCCGTGTGACCCCAGACTCCGTGGGCCTCTCGTGGATGGTCCCCGAAGGCGAATTCGACTCCTTTGTGGTCCAGTACAAGGACAGGGACAGGCAGCCACAGGTGGTGCCCGTGGAGGGCAGCCTCAGGGAGGTCACCATCCCGGGCCTGGACCCCGCCCGCAAATACAAGCTCCTGCTCTACGGGCTGCACGGTGACCGGCGTGTGGGTCCCATCTCTGCCATCGCCGTGACTGGTGAGTGGGCTGCGGCCAGGACACCCCACGCCTCCTTCCCCACCTCGGCTTCCTACTCTCGCTAAGCCCACCCCATTTCTGAGCTTCCCATCTGCTTTTTTTTTTTTTTTTTAGGGAAGGGATTTTTATTTATTTATTTTTTATTGTGGTAAAAATTTATATAACACAATACTTGCCAATTCAGTTTTTTTTGTATGTGTGGTGAAAATATACACAGCAAAACAGACACCAACAATTTCTACATGACAATTCAGTGACATTGATTACATTCTTCAAGTTGTGCAGTCGATCTTGCTGTCCTTTTCCAAATTATCCCACCATCATCAACATAAATTCACTGCCTCCAAAGCCAAAATCCCCTTTCCCCGTTCCTCCCACCCCTGGTAACCACTAATACTTTTTAGTTTCTATATATTTGTTTATTTCACATAAGTGAGTTCATATAATATTTGTCCTTTTGCGACTGATTTATTTTGCTCATCATGGTGTTTTCAAGATTTATTCATATTGTGGTATGCTTCAGGACTTCATTCCTCTTTATGGCTGAATAATAGTCCACTGTATATGTATACCACATTTTGTTTATCCATTCATCTGTTGATGGATATTTCGATTGTTTCCACTTTTTGGTTATTGTGAATAGTGCTGCAGTGAACACTGATGTACACGTGCAATTCAACATTTTTACATTACAATTCAGTGACACCTATTACCTCAACCATGTGGTGCAAGCATCATCGGTATCTTTTGCCAGATTTTTCACCACCATTAATGGACGCTCAATGCTTCCAGGATCAGCTTTATTGAGTCATCATTTATATACAATAAAATTCATCCATTTTAAGTCAACAGTTAGATGAGTTTTGACAAATGAAACCACTACCACAATCGAGATATAAAATATTTCCATCAACCCAGAGAGTTTCTTTGTGTCCCTTTGCAGTCCATTCCCTCAACCCCAGTCTCTAGGAACCATCCATCTGCTTCCTATCATGATAGCTGTAAGGCCTTTCTAAGTATGCTGTCTAATAGAATCACATGATAAGTAGTTGTTTTCACCTGGCTCTTGCACTTTAAAATCTCTGGGTGGCACAAACGGTTTGCACCCAACTACTAACCAAGTTTAAGAGTTCAAATCTATCCAGCAGCACTGCAGAAGAAAGGCCCAGCGAACTGCTTGCATTAAGATTATAGTCGAGAAAACTCTATGGAGCCTCAGTTCTACCCTGTAACACATGGGGTTGCTGTGAGTCGGAATCGACTCGTCGGCAACGGGTTTGGTTTGTTTTTGGTTTTCTTGCACTTTGAATAATGCTTATGAAATTCATCCACATGGATCAGTAGTTGGTCCTTTTTTTGGCTGACGTCTTGCCCTCACCGCCTTTTCGCTTCCCCTCCGCCCCGATGGGTGCAGTGGACAAATTCATCACCCATGTCTCTTGTCTCTGAGCCAGCCCCCAGGGAAGAAGACAGAGGTGTGATCCAGGCCACAGCCCCTACAGCGGCCGAGCCCCGCCTGGGGATGCTCACCGTGGTAAAGGCCACATCGCATACCCTGCATCTCTCCTGGATGGTGACTGAGGGAGAATTCGACTCTTTCATGGTCGAGTACACAGACAGGGACGGGCTACTCCAGGCAGTCAGTTTAGAGGGCGACCAGAATGATGTCACCATCTCTGGCCTGAAATCTGACCATAGATACCTGGTGGACTTGTATGGCTTCCATGACGGGCAGCGGGTGGGTCCTGCCCACACTGAGGCCCTGACAGGTGAGCAAGAAGAGCTCTGGCCGCTCTGCTGCTTTCTACATGGCTGGGGGGCCCAGAGAAGACCAGAGCCCCGTGGACACCCTGCCATTGCTCAGGTCCTTCTCTCTCTCTCTGTGTCTCTGTTCAGTCCCCCAGGAGGATGAACCTTCAGAATCGCCCACGGCAACCCCCAAGCCTCTCTTCAAGCCTCACCTGAGGGAGCTGACCGTGACTGATGCCACCCCTGACTCCCTGCACCTGTCCTGGACGGTCCCGGAGGGCCACTTTGACCACTTTCTGATCCAGTACAGGAACGGGGATGGGCAGCCCAAGGCAGTGCGGGTGCCGGGGCATGAGGACGAGGTCACCATCTCGGGCCTGGAGCCAGACCAAAAGTACAAGATGAACCTGTACGGCCTCCATGGGGGCCAGCGTGTGGGCCCGGTCTCTGTCATTGGGGTGACTGGTGAGTGGGGTGGAGGCCCTGGGAGGGTACCCAGCAGGAGGGTCTTCTCTCTGGTGATGGTGGCCATAGTACCTGTGTGTCTTCTACCTTCAGCTCCCTGAGGTCTGACTGTTCCTCCAGGGTAGAGGAGGGTGGCCATGAGCTATGCTGGTGGCTGCCACCTGCTCCCCTCACCTGGCCTGGGGCTCTGGGCACATTTGTGAGATGCTGACCCAGCAGGACCACCCAGTCTAAGAAGGGCTTCTCTGAACTGACCTCAGGTCCCTGTCGTGGCCACAGTTTCTCTATCCTTGTCCCCGAGGACCCAAGGACATCTCACAGGGCCCCTCCTCACACTCTCTGTATCTCCCTTCTCAGCTCCAGAGGAAGAGACCACCACCTCCACAGAGGTGGAGGAGACCCTGACCCCCACAGAGCCCTCCACCGAGGCCCCGGAGTCCCCCAAGGACCCACTTCTGGGGGATCTGACAGTGACAGGATCCACCTCGGACTCGCTGAGCCTCTCCTGGACCATCCCCCAGGGCCGCTTCGATGCCTTCACCGTGCAGTACAAGGACAGGGACCGGCGGCCCCAGGCGGTGCGTGTCAGGGGCGAGGAACTCAAGGTGACCGTGCAGGGCCTGGAGCCTGGGCGCAAGTACAAGATGCACCTGTACGGGTTCCACGCAGGGCGGCGCGTGGGCCCCGTGTCCACCGTGGGTCTGACAGGTGAGTGAAGGGTAAATTGCCCCTGGGTTGGGTCTCTGGAAAGGTCTCATTCGCGGAGCCTCCAAAATCTCCTCCATGGAGACCAGGGCCCTGAAGCCTCCAAACCCAACACCCTGTCCACCAACACCTCAGGCATGTGTGATCTGGGGAAGGGAGAGCAAATCCCAGAGATAGTGCCAGGGCTGTCTGGGAGAGACCACTGGGGATGAGGCCTCCAAGGCTGGTAGTTCACTGACCAGTCTGTGGCTCTCTGCTCCGCATGGACACTCAAGAGAACTCCTTTTGTGGCACTGGGATAAATGCTATGAATATGAATTCATTCAACACATTTTATACAAATGTCAAAAATATAAACAAAGAGAAAGAATAGTATAATGAATCCTATGTACCTGTCACACTGCTTCAACCAGTTGTCAACTCCTGGCCAGTCTGTCTCATATATACCCCACCTACTTCTCACCCTTCCCCACTAGAATTTTTTTATTAACAGCTGTATTAAGGTATAATTTACACACCATAAAATACCTGTTTTAAGTATATGATTCCTTGATTTTTAATATATATTTACAGAGTTGTGTGACCATCACAATTTAATTTTAGAACTTTTTAAAACCATCACCTCAGAAAGAAACCTCATGTCCATCCCCATTCCCACCCCAGCCTTAGACAACCACTAATCTACTTTCTGTCTCTATAAATTTGCCTATTCTGGACATTTCCCATAGATGAAATCACATAATATGTGTTCTTTGCTGTCGAGCTTCTTTCACAGAGCCTAATGTTTTTGAGGTTCATCCATGTTGTAGCATGTATCAGTATTTTGTTCCTTTTTGTGGTTAAGTAGTATTCCATAGTATGGATATACCACTGGAATATTTTAAAACTAATCCGCAACACCCTGTACTTTCATTAGAAAAAGAAAAAAAAAAGGCGAGGGGACTCTTTACTTTAAAAATAACTACAATATAATTACCACACCTTTAAAAATGAATGCTCATTCCTTAAATATCATCAAGTATCTAAGCAGTGCTGTAGTCTCCTGCTTGTCTCATAATCATTGTTAGGCCATTCGTTGCTGGAATCAAGTCCAGTTAAGGAGGAGACATTATAGGTGGGGAACTGGAAGTTTAAATGGAGAAAGCATCAAGGAGAAGGTGACATTTGAGCAAAGACTTAAAGGAAGTGTGAACAGGAGCCATGCACATCTAGGGAGAGAACATTCAGGTGAAGGGAACAGTCAGTGCAAAGGCTCTGGGTTGGGAGGCAGCCTAGCACATTTGAGGGATGGCAAGGAGTTCAGTGTGGTGCCACACAAAGACTTCGATGATCATAATCAGAAATGGATCTTAAGGGGAGCTAGGACTTCAACAGCAACAGCAAAGACTCTGTTTGCATCCCTTCCTAGCCCCTGTAGAGGAGCCCTCAACTCCTGCAGCCCCAGCTCCCACCGCCATGCTGAGCTTTCCGAAGCCACGCCTTGGGGAGCTGACTGTGACTGATGCCACCCCCGACTCCCTGCACCTGTCCTGGACAGTCCCCGAGGGCCACTTTGACCACTTCCTGGTCCAGTACAGGAATGGGGATGGGCAGCCCAAGGCAGTGCGGGTGCCAGGGCACAAGAACGAGGTCACCATCTCGGACCTGGAGCCAGACCACAAGTACAAGATGAACCTGTATGGCCTCCATGGTGGCCAGCGTGTGGGCCCCGTCTCCGTCATCAGGGTGACTGGTGAGTATGAAGTAGGGCCCTCCCCAAGCTGGACTGGGTTTCCCTTTTATTGTTGGTGTTCAGGTATCTTTGTACCACTTTCCCCAAGACCAAGCCTCCGGAGCTCCTGGGAGTGAGTCTACTCATGTCTTCTCTCCAAGCCTTTGGTGTCACCCAGCCCTCTTACCCTTCACATGTAGGCTTTTGGGTTCTTTGAAGAGGCAGGGCTCAGAGAACCTGCCAAACCTCTGACTCAACCTCCTGTCCACTGAAGCCTCAGCCAGGTATGGTCAGGGGCGTGAGGAGAGTGAATACTGGAGAAGTTCTAGGCCCTTCTGGGGGAGGCCGCTGGGGATTGAGGCCTCCGGGCTGGTAATTCCCTCCAAGGTAGGGAAATAACACAGGCTCAGGCCGACCTAGCCTCCGCCCATTCAAGCTGTGTAACCTCAAAAGAGTCAGTCAACTTCTTTGTGCCTTCCTTTCCTCATCCATGAGGAAGGAATAACCACACCTGTCTTGCAGGGTGGGCATGAGTATGGCTTGACTCACAACACAGTGAATAGTAACTACAGGCTTCCCCTCCTGAGGGAGGTAATTTGTCCCTGAAAACCAATTAGAGCGAACTCTCATAATTGTCACTGATTTCAGTGGGAAACATTGTGTTCCTCGAGCCCCCAGACTGATGCTAAAACAATCCTGAATTCTGTTAACATGCATACCACCCCATCCATGGTTAAAGTTAGTTATACGCACATCTTAACAAGGCATTTTCCCTTCATTAATTAACACAACTGTTGGCTGTTTTCCTTAAGCTGTTTTGTAGCTATTACCCTCTAGAAGCTTCAGACCCAGTTCTCGAACAGAATAGGTGTATGAAATGTGGTGGTTTTGTAATTCAACCATTAAGGCAGAATAAAACCTTACACAGAACAGAAAGGATGAAAGAAATCAGTGAAAACAAATCAAGTGATTTCACACATGGCAGTAGGGCCAGCCTCACAGGGGCACCATGGTGGACAGCTCTGCCGTCATTTAGCAAGAGATAAGGAATCCAAGACCCAACAACGACTCAGGTACAAAGGTAACCCCACTGTGATCTTATCTCTGCCCTCTGCTGTGAAATCCAAATTGGCTTCCGTAAATGCTTAGAAAAGCTTTGTCTACTATAACAGAAATCACTTCAGTGGCTTTAAAGGATAGAAATTTATTTTCTTACAGTTAAAAAAAAAAGCAACCAAACCCATAGCTGTCGAGTGGATTCCGACTCAGTGAGCCTATAGGACAGAGTAGAACTGCCTCACAGAGTTTCCAAGAAGTACCTGGTCAATTCAAACTGCTGACCTTTTGGTTAGCAGCCGAGCTCTTAATCACAGCTTAGAGGCTCTTTCTCACAGTTAGAAGGCCAGAAGTCAGAATTCAGGGCACTGGCTCTAGGGGAAGATCTCTCTCTGTTGGCTCTGGGAGAAAACCCTTGTCTTGACTTCTCTAGCCAGCCACCCTTGGGCTTGTAGGCTGGTCTACCTCTGTTGTCTTCAGATAGTGTCAGCTTCCCCTATCTACTTTCTTCTGTGCCTAATCTGCTCTTTTTTATCTCAAAAGTGATTCATTGAAGACACACCACACACTGTTATGGTCCCATTAACAGAACAAAGAAACCCCTATTCCCAAATGGGATTACATCCACAGGTACAGGGGTTAGGATTTATAACACATTTTTTTGGGGGAACACAATTCAATCCATAACACCTTGGAAACCAAAGGGGTATTAAAGGAAAACGCTCGAAGTGGGATCCTCGACCCCGGAGTAGATGTATCTCCTGATGTGACTTTCCTGTTGTATTTGGTGCTGTGATACAGCATTCCTTCTATCCCGCTAATGGATCCACTTTCCCGGGGGTTTAGTGCATACCTGTCACCGGGTCTCGGCCCCACTGTGCAAGACTCCCCACAAGTGTGTACTCTGACCTCAGGTAACTGAACATTCAAACTGAGGAAATGATGCTTCATCCTGAGGCATGGCATATGGGGTGCGGGATCTTGGTGTGTCTGGGAGAAGTCCCAGGACCCCTGACCAGAGGGCCCCCCATGAACACGTCCACTCATCCTCTTTATCTCCCAATCCATCCCCAGGAAAGGAAGAGGAAATGACCCCAGCGCCGACAGTCCCATCCACTGAGACCCCGGAGCCGCCCATCAAGCCACGCCTGGGGGAGCTGACTGTGACTGATGCCACCCCCGACTCCCTGCACCTGTCCTGGATAGTCCCTGAGGGCCACTTTGACCACTTCCTGGTCCAGTACAGGAATGGGGATGGGCAGCCCGAGGTGGTGCGGGTGCCAGGGCACGAGGATGAGGTCACCATCTCAGGCCTGGAGCCGGACCACAAGTACAAGATGAACCTATATGGCCTCCACGGCGGCCAGCGTGTGGGCCCCATCTCTGTCATCTGGATGACTGGTGAGTGGAGGGTGGAGGCTCTGGGGAGAGGACCAGCGGGAGGGTCACTCTCTCTCTGGTGATGGTGGCCGTGGTACCTTTGTGCCTTTTCCCTGCTGCTCCCCGAGGTCTGACTGTTCCTCCTGGGCAGAGAAGGGTAACTGTGAGTCATGCTGATCACTGCCACCTGTTCCCCCCACCTGACCTGGGGCTCTGGACGTGATTGTGAGGTGTTGACCCAGCAGGACCAGCCAGCCCAAGAACGGGCTTCTCTGAACCAATCTCAGGATCCAGTTGTGGCCACGACATCACTATCCTTGTCCCCGAGGACATCTCACAGGGCACCTCCTCATCTTCTCTGTGTCTCTCTTCTCAGCTCCAGAGGAAAAGACCCCCATCCCCACAGAGGCCTCCACAGAGGCCCCAGAGGCCCCCAAGGAGCCACTCCTGGGCGAGCTGATGGTGACAGGATCCAGCACAGACTCGCTGAGCCTCTCCTGGACCATCCCCCAGGGCCACTTTGATGCCTTCACCGTGCAGTATAAGGACAGGGACGGGCGGCCCCAGGTGGTGCGTGTCCGGGGCGAGGAGCGTGAGGTCACCATGCAGGGCCTGGAGCCTGGGCGCAAGTACAAGATGCACCTGTATGGGCTCCACATGGGGCGGCGCGTGGGCCCCGTGTCCACAGTGGGCCTCACCGGTGAGTGGGGGCAGGGGCAAGGGACTGTGGGAGAACCCCTTTCCCTGGTGGATAACAGCTTAACCATTCTGCTCCTTCACACTGAGTGTCCAGGCCTTGGTTCCCCTCTCTTCCCTCCCTCCATGGCCGCCGTGGCTCATGCCTAGTGGTTTGGCCTTTGCCACTCTGCATTCTCATTGTAGCCTCTGGCGTGGCCTCCCTCTGATGGTCAGGCCACCTCTGAGGGTGAAATGTGTCAGGCATAGGCCACGACTGACTTACTGGAATTTTCCTTTCTTTCCGTCTTAATTACAGCATTCTTTGTGACAACCACAAAAAAAAAAAAAAAAAAAAAAAAAAGACAGAAAACAGCCCAACATCCAACCACACTGGAATGATTAAATAATAATTTAGGCAACATCTATAAAATGAACTAATATGCCACCTTGGAAATGTTTTAACATAAGACAATTGCTTTATAATGTTACATGGAAAAGAGAGTGCACACTTTTTGTAAGGATGCTAATCACGAGCACTTGAACATAACGTGAGTGGCAAGAAGGCTGGAAGGAAATGCATCTCTGAGAGGCCTGGTCTGTGGGACAAAAGAGGGTGTTCAAACACTTCGTATTTTCTGTTGTGTTCTATTCTCTGTTGTCCAGACTTTCTTAAATGGCAAGCATTTCTTTTATAATCAGGGAAAAGAGAAAAATAGAATGTCTTCTCCTCCCTTCTACTCCTTCATCCCCCCGGCCACCCCCCGCCTTGCAATTTATTTCATTTCTAATTATGGGAAAGTTAAAATTTCTATTCCATAAGAAATTGGTGTGTGTGTGGGGTGGCAGGGGGGAATCACAAGGCAAATTAAATTCCAACAGCACAGTCAATCAGGCCTGCCTTTCCTAAGCCATTCTCAGCCAGATTCTTATATCTATTAAGATATAAGAATCTCATGAGAGTTTCTATGGATGTTAAAAAAGCCATTCCCTCTGAGAATCATTACTTTGGAGGACAAATAGCTGCTCCTATGATACCAGTTGAAGGTCCCTGGATAGAGCAAATGGTTTATGCTTGACTGCTAACCTAAAGGTTGGCAGTTCAAATCCACCCAGCAGTGCCATGGAAGAAAAGCCTGGCAATCTGCTTCCAAAAGATCATAGCCATTGAAAATCCTATGGAGCACAGTTCTACTCTGAAACACATGGCATTGCCATGAGATACATAGGCAATAATAGGTTTTTTTGTTGTTGACACCAGTTGAGCAACATTGAGAGTCATGCGTTCATCTCCTGAAGATAAGTCAGATGGAAGAAACCATTTTCTATCTCAGTCACAGCAGTCTTTGTTATAACCAAAGGGTGATAGACATCAGGGAGCTTCATTTCTATATGTATGCTCAGAGTGTGTCTGTGATGAGGGGAGGGGAAAGATGTGGGGGTCATTAGAAAATGAACATTAAAAGAATTCACACCCTGGGAATACGCTGTTAATTCTCATCCATTGTTCAATTTTTGTTTCGTTTTTGCCTTGCTATCATGATGAATCGCAAGCATATACAAAGTAAACCAAAACAAAACAAAACAAAAGGCCCGTTGCCCTTGAGTTGATTCCAACTCATGACAATTCCATGTGTTACAGAATAGAACTGTGCTCCATAGGGTTGTCGTGACTGTAATCTTTATGAAAGGCCCTGGGTGGTGCAAACAGTTTGCTCTCAACTACTAACCTAAAGGTTGGCAGTTTGAACCCACCTAGCAGCGCCACGGAAGAAAGGCCTGGCAGTGTGCTTCTATAAAGATTATAACTAAGATGACCTTATAGAACAGTTCTCTGTAACACATGGGTTCACCATAAGTTGTAATCGACTCTATGGCAACAGGTAATCTTTATGGAAGTAGACTGCCAGGCCTTTCTTTTGAGGTGCTGATGGGTGAGTTCAAACCACCAACCTTTAGGTTAGTAGTCAAGCACAAACTGTTTGCACTATTAAGGGACCTTCATACAAAGAGAGTAGAATAACAAACCAACATCCCCTGTTCTTCCTGTTCCATCTGTACCATACCCCACTCCCTGCCCTCCACCCCATTATTAATTTTTTCTCATCAGGAATTTTTTTAAGCCCTTTTTTTTTTTTTTTTAGTTGTGAAAAGAAATAGCAACATTATGGAAACTTTGAAAAATAGGAAAAAAAAAACCTTTCATCATTCCCTCCTGAAGCAACACCCGTCACCAGTAATGATGTGCATAACTCTCACTCGCATTCTGTGTTTTCCATGCAGCACATGTTTTAAACTTGCCTTCAGCATGTTTATGTAATTCTTGGTCTTACTTCTGCATGCACTAGTTACATCCTAAACGTTTCCCCTGTGACTACACAAGCTGCATTAATCATCATCATAATGGTTATTTGATGCTTCACGGAGAATGTGCCATACTCGAATTAATCATCTTCCACTGGTCATTTGGGTTCCTGACACATTTTGCTGTCATGAATAATCCCTTAATGAACTCTTCCATGCTATAACTTTTTCCTTCTTTTTAATAATTGTTTTAGGATAGGTGCCCAGAAATGGGATTATTGGGTCAAAGGAAATGAGAATTATTTTGGCTCCTGACACATGTGTCCAAATCGCTTTCTGAAGGTTTGTAACAGTGCAGCCTCGCCAGCAGTTTGTGAATGGCGATGGGGCCTGTCTCAGAGTCTTGGCCACTCCTAATGGCTAATACAAAGGCTCCAGAGCCCTCTAAGCCTATGCTTGATGGAGGAGATTTGTGGGCTGTGTTTGATTGATGACACCAACAGAGAAAGTCACCCATTAAGCCTGGTTTCTCCATCTCTCTCCTCTCAGTCCCTCAAAAGGTCATGGAAGAGACCCCCACCCCCACAGAACCCATCACCGAGGCCCCAGAGCCTCCCAAGGAGCCGCTCCTGGGGGAACTGACAGTGACAGGCTCCACTACAGACTCGCTGAGCCTCTCCTGGACCGTCCCCCAGGGCCGCTTTGACACCTTCACTCTGCAGTACAAGGACAGGGATGGGCAGCCCCAGGCAGTGCGTGTCGGAGGCAAGGAACGCAAGGTCACTGTGCAGGGCCTAGAACCCGGGCACAAGTACAAGATGCACTTGTACGGCCTCCACGTGGGGCGGCATGTGGGCCCTGTGTCTGCAGTGGGCCTCACAGGTGAGTGCGGGCCGGGGGCAGGGCAGGGTGTGGATGATGAGCCTGGGAGAGTTTCCCTTGTCTACCAGCTTCCTGGAAACAGAAATGTTCTTCATAGCACGGGTTCCCTTCAAACTTTAATGCACACCTAAGTCACCTGGGGAACATTGTTAAAAGGCAGACTTGATTCATCAGGTTTGAGCTGAAGCTTGAAGTGCTGCATTTCAAGCAAGATCCTCTGTGATGCTGATGTTTCTGGTCCACGGACCTCGCTTTGAGTAGCAAGCCTCTTCACAACAAAGGAGTGTGAACCTTTACTTTGAATTTTGTTGAACATATTTAACCTCCATCAGTGATTTCTTCCTGAGGCCCGGCTGCTCTGTGGCTGACCAGGACAGGATGGGAGATGACAGGGGTCAGGCTACAGTGCATCCTGACAGTAACACCCAGAGCTTCCTGGTTGGAGTATTAACAGAGTTTTTACTCCACTGGGTCAATCTGTTTATTCAGCAAAGACTTGCACATCCTCGTCCAGGCATTATGGAGGCCAGGGTACAAATGGCCTGCAGCTAAAGACCCCCAGGAGCACACCTGTGTGTGAACAAGTTGGGTTTATGCTTCGTGCAGTGAGGGAGAATGCACACCCTGCGGAATCATGGGCATCTCAGAGAGAGGGTGTCAGAAAGGACTTGTTAGAGTATTTGGGCTTGTGAGAGGTGATTTTGGGGAAAGCTTAAGGAGCAGGGAGTTCTGGGCAGTGCAAATGATTATTCTGCCTGACTGCTAATTCAAAAACTTGAAATTGGAGTTCACCCAGAGACACCTCAGAAGAAAGGCCTAGCGATCTACTTTGAAAAAATCAGCCATTGAAAACCCTATGAAGCACAGTTCTACTCTGACACACATGGGGTCTCCGTGAGTCAGGATCAACTCGACAGCAATTGGTTACAGGTTGGCTTAAGGAGCAGGGTTTTGCTCTGGATTGGATGCTGTCAGGAAGGAGTGATCCTACAGCTGTATCTCTTAATAAATTTTATCTATAGAGAGGGCAGACGAGAGTGAGGTGACAGCTGTGATTGGTACAGAAGCAGCAGTCACTCCAGTGAGCCAGGAGAAAGACAGATTTGGTCACTTTTGTGGCTGGGCAGTGTTCAAGTTTTGTCTGTATTCAGACAAATTACAGAGTAATCCCTGGATCCATGATGGTCACAGATGGCCTGGTCTGAAGTTGATATTCCCCCAAATTGCCCATAGTCACTAGGAGAACTGTAGACTGTGCAGTGCCACTCCAGCTCCTAGCAGCCTCAGGCCAAGCAGATGGACCAGGAGACTGTCAAATGTCGGAGCTGCTTATCTCCTTCTTTGAGATGAAGCTTTGAAAGTGCCACACAAGTTCTTATCCTAACAGGGTGCACAGTCGTGGGGACAGCGAACCTGCAAATATGGCAACGGGGAGGAGAGTAGGACAGAAAGCCCAGGAGCCAGACCGAGACAAGGCAGGGACACTTTAGCCTGCCCATGGAGACCCCCAAGAGCTAAGACCTGCCTGGTGACAGTATTAGAGAAGGAAGAAGAGGGTGTCAAATCACCCTCACAGCAGGTGCAAAGGCCCAGAGGCTGGAAACAGCATGGTGATGGAGGGACTGAGAGACTTTTGTAGGATGTCTTTTGAAGTGGGGAGATAGCCTTGAGATGTGTCTGGAGGGGAGGGGCAGCTCATGGAGTGTGGGATTCCTTCCAGGGGTAAGGAGGGTGATTGTACAGATCTAAGCTGAAGACTGACACCATCATATTTGCATTTTTAAAAACTCATTCTGGCTGATAGGTGAAGAATGGATGTGGGACGTGGGGAGAAGCCTGGTATAGGGAGAACAGTAGGGAGGCAGTAACCTAGGTGAGAGGAGACAGTGGCCTGAGCCAGAAGAGTAGAGGGGTGCAAGGCTCCAGGGGGAAACTAGGAAGGAGAGCTGACCGCACTAGGACATTATGACACCTGGGAGGAGCAGAGGACACTCCCTGGTTTCTGGTTGGGCAGTGGGTGTTCAGAGCTGCCTTCGGCAAGGCAAGGACCCAGTGGAGGAGCATGTTTGGGAGCAAAGGCATCATCCAATGGACAATGAGATGCTAACCTGACCCCCAGTGGAGGGAGACCCAAGCACAGGAGCCATGTGGGCCTGGGCTCAGAAGAGAAGCCAGTGCTGGGACAGAGGAAGATTACAGGATGTTAGTGAATGGTGGTGACAGCAGGAGGGTCAGGGAATAGGGAAAGAATCATGGGTTAGAACAGCTGTGGAAGGCGCCTTTCTTACTGTTCATTATCTTGTTTTTGTACCTCACCCCTACCCATGCGGAAATGAACGATGAGAGACCTCACCTGTCCCCTCTGTCTCTGTCCATCTCCAGAGAATGAAGTTAGGACGACCCCAGCCATGCCCACAGCTGTCTCTGAGCCGCCCTTCAAACCACGCCTGGGGGAGCTGACTGTGACCGACGCCACCCCTGACTCTCTGCACCTGTCCTGGACGGTCCCAGAGGGCCACTTTGACCACTTCCTGGTCCAGTACAGGAATGGGGACGGGCAGCCCAAAGCAGTGCGGGTGCCAGGGCACAAGGACGAGGTCACCATCTCGGGCCTGGAGTCGGACCACAAGTACAAGATGAACCTGTATGGCTTCCACGGCGGCCAGCGTGTAGGGCCCGTCTCCGCCATTGGGGTGACTGGTGAGTGGAGGGTGAAGGCCCTGGGGATGACCCAACGGGAGGGTCACCCTCTCTCTGGTGATGGTGGCTGTGGTACCTTTTTGTTTTTTCCCTGTGGCTGCCCGAGGTCTAACTGTTCCTCCTGGGCAGAGAAGTGTGGCTGTGAGCCATGCCACCTGTTCCCCCAACCTGACCTGGGGCTCTAGGCACGTTTGTGAGGTGCTGACCCAGCAGGACCACCCAGCCTAAGAATGGGCTGCTCTGAACTGATTTCAGGTCCCTGTCATGGCCACAGCGTCTCTAGCCTTGTCCCCGAGGACCCAAGGACATCTCACAAGGCCCCTGCCTCACTCTCTCTGTGTCTCCCTTCTCAGCTCCGGAGGAAGAGACCCCCACCCCCACAGAGGTGGAGGAGACCCTGACCCCCACAGAGCCCTCCACCGAGGTCCCAGAGTCCCCCGAGGAGCCACTTCTGGGGGAGCTGAAGGTGATAGGATCCACCTCAGACTCGCTGAGCCTCTCCTGGACCATCCCCCAGGGCCACTTTGACGCCTTCACTGTGCAGTACAAGGACAGGGATGGGCGGCCCCAGGCGGTGCATGTCGGGGGCGAGGAACTCGAGGTGACCGTGCAGGGCCTGGAGCCCGGGCACAAGTACAAGATGCACCTATACGGGCTCCACACAGGGCAGCGTGTGGGCCCAGTGTCTGCTGTGGGCTTTACGGGTGAGTGGGTGCTGGAGAAAGGGCAAGGTGTGAAGGATGGGCCTGGGAGAGTTTCCCTTTTCTACTAGCTTCATAGAAACTGAAATGTTCTCCCCAGCAGGGTCTCCCTTCAAACTTTAATCACATACAAATACTAAGGCAGATTCAATATAGCAGGTTTGGGCTGCAGCCCAAGATGCTACATTTCTGACAAGATCCTCTGTGATGCTCATGCTGCTGTTCTGTGGACTTCCTTTGAGCAGGATGTCTCTTCTCAACCTGAACCTTGTCTTAGAATTTGTTGAAAATTATTTAAACTTTATTTGAGACTCCCCACTGAGGCCCAGCCACTCTCTGGCTGACCGGGGCTGGGGTGGGATATGAAAGGCTGCAGCGCGTCCTGACAGTAACCCTGGAGCCTACTGGTTTGGTTCTCACAGATACATTGATTCAGTGGGTGAGCCCTGAGCCAGACATTGCGGGAGGTCACCGGGCAGCGTCTGACACAGCAGACACCCATGTTCCTGTCCTAATGGGGTGCACAGTCCTTGGGCACTGGCAGTGAACACACAAATACAGCAGAGGGGAGGAGCATGGGACGGGGAGCCTAGAGTCAGGCCAGAACAAGATAGGGACCCCTTAGCCTGCCCAGGGGATGCCTAAGAGCTGAGACCTGCCTGGTGACAGCCTTAGAGGAGGAGGAAGAGGGTGTCAGATCAGCATCACAGCAGTTGCAAAGGCCCAGAGGCTGGAAAAACCATGGTGCATGGAGGGACTGAGAGACTTTTGTAGGATGTCTTATGAGGTGGGAAGATAGCTTTCACATGTGTCTGGAGGGGAGAGGATGGCTCACGGAGTGCGAGATTCCTTCCAGGGATAAGGAGGGTACTTGTACACAGTTTTAAGCTGAAGACTGACACCATCATATTTGCATTTTTAATAACTCATTCTGGCTGTTGGGTGAAGAATGGATTGAATTTGGAGGGGTGGGGTGGCGGGTAAGCCTGGAGTAGGGAGACTAGTAGGGAGGCAGTAATCCAGGTGAGAGGAGATGGTGACCCAAAACAGGAGTGGGGTTGATGTGTAGAGATGGCAGGGTTCCGGGAGGAACCTAGGGGGGAGAGCTGAGCACTTTGGAGTCTAATGACAGCTGGGGAGAGGGAGGAGTCCAGGACACTCCCCAGGTTTCTGGTTGGGCTGTGGGTGTTCTGAGCTTCTTTGGGAGCAAAGACATCATCAAATGGACAATGAGATGTCAACCTGACCCCCGGTGGAGAGAGGTCCTAGATGCAGTGACCACACAGGCCTGGGCTCAGAAGAGAGGGTGGTGCTGGGACAGAGGAGGGGTCACAGAGATGTTAGTAGATGGTGGTGATGGCACTGGTGAATGAAGGTCAGGGCGTAGGAAATTGACAGTGAAGTTTCTGGAAAAGAATCATGGATTAGAACGGCCGTGGAAGGCATCTTTCTTACTATTCATTATCTTGTTTTTGTACATCACCCCTACTCATGCTGAAATGAGGAATGAAAGACCTCACCTGTCCCTTCTGTCTCTGTCCATCTCCAGAAGATGAAGTTAGCACGACCCCAGCCACCCTCATGGCTGCCCCTGAGCCGCCCTTCAAACCACACCTGGTGGAGCTGACAGTGACCGACGCCACCCCCAACTCCCTGCTCCTGTCCTGGACGGTCCCTGAGGGCCACTTTGACCACTTCCTGGTCCAGTACAGGAATGGGGACGGGCAGCCCAAAGCAGTGCGGGTGCCAGGGCACGAGGACGAGGTCACCATCTCGGGCCTGGAGCCGGACCACAAGTACAAGATGAACCTGTACGGCCTCCACGGCGGCCAGCGTGTGGGCCCCGTCTCCATCACTGGGGTGACTGGTGAGTGGAGGGTGGAGGCTTTGTGGGGAGGACCCAGCGGGATGGTCACCCTCTCTCTGGTGATGGTAGCGGTGGTACCTTTGTGTCTTTTCTCTGCTGCTCTCCAAGGCCTGACTGTTCCTCCTGGGCAGAGAAGGCCAGCTGTGAGCCGTGCTGGTGGCTGCCACCTGTTCCCCTCACCTGACCTGGGGCTCTGGGCACGACTGTGAGGTGTTGACCCAGTAGGACCACCCAGCCTAAGAATAGGCTCAGGACACCAGTCTAGCCCCAGCATCTCTGTGCTTCTCCGCGAGGACCCAAGGACATCACACAGGACCCATGCCTCACCCTTTCTGTGTTTCCCTTCTCAGCTCCGGAGGAAGAGACCCTCAACCCCACAGAGGTAGAGGAGATCCCAACCCCCACAGAGCCCTCCACAGAGGCCCCAGAGGCCCCTGAGAGGCCACTTCTGGGGGAGCTGACGGTGACAGGATCCACTTCAGACTCGCTGAGTCTCTCCTGGACCGTCCCCCGGGGCCGCTTCAACGCCTTCACCATGCAGTACAAGGACAGGGACGGACGGCCCCAGGTTGTGCGTGTCAGGGGTGAGGAGCGCGAGGTCACTGTGCAGGGCCTGGAGCCTGGGCACAAGTACAAGATGCACCTGTACGGGCTCCACCCAGGGCGGCGTGTGGGCCCCGTGTCTGCTGTGGGCTTCACAGGTGAGTGGGGGCCAGAGAAAGGGCAAAGTGTGGAGGACAGGCTTGGGAGAGTTTCCCTTTTCTGCCAGCTCCTTGGAAACAGAAGTGTTCTCGATAGAGGGGCTCCTCTTCAAATCCAGTGCACATCCAAATGTGCACGGGGGATCTGTTTAAAGGCAGACTCCATTCAGCACGTTTAGGCCTGAGTTCCCTGTGATGCTGATGTTTCTGGTCCACGACCCTCAGTTTGAATAGTAAACCTCCTCAGAACAAAGGAACGTGGAGCCTCCCTTAGAATTTGTTGAAAATTATTTCACCTGCATCCACGATTCCTCCCGAGTCCCAGCTGCTCTCTAGCTGACTGGGGCTGCGACGGGAGATGGCAGTGGTCAGGCTACAGCACATCCTGACAATAATACCTGGAACTTTCTGGTTCGGTTTCCACAGATTTATTGATTCAGTGGGTGAGGCCTGAGCCGGGCACTGTGGGAGGTCACATGGCAGCCTTTGACACAACAGACACACAGGTTCCTGTCCTAATGGGGTGCACAGTCATGGGGACAGGCAGTGAACTCGCAAACACAGCAAAGGGGGAGGGGCACGAGAGCCCAGAGCCAGGCCAAGATAAGGCAGGGACCGCTGAGCCTTCCCACGGGGACCCACAGAAGATTAGAGACTTGCTTGGTGACAGCCTTAGAGAAGGCAGAAGAGGGTGTCAGATCAACGTCACAGTAGGTACAAAGGCCCGGAGGTTGGAAACAGCATGGTGATGGAGGGACTGAGAGTCTTTTGCAGGATGTCTTTTGAGGTGGGGAGATAACCTTGACATGTGTCTGGAGGAGAGGGGATGACTCATGGAGTGTGGGATTTCTTCCAGGGGTAAGGAGGGTGGTTGTACAGATCTAAGCTGAAGACTGACATCATCATATTTGCATTTTAAAAGACTCATTCGGGCTGTTTGGTGAAGAATGGATGTGGGGAGTGGGGACAAGCTTAGAGTAGGGAGACCAGTATGGAGGCAGTAACCCAGGTGAGAGGAGATGGGGGCCCAAACCAGGAGAGTAGGGTGGAGGTGGGGGAGGGCAGAGCTCCAGGAGGAGCCTAGGAAGGAGAGCTGAGCACTCTGATCCTGTGACAGCTGGGAGGAGTCCAGGACACTTCTGCGTTTCTAGTTGGACAGTGGATGTTCTGAACTTCTTTGTGAGCAAGGATAAGATGAAATGGGCAATGAGATGCCAAGGTGACTCCTAGTGAAGGGAGACCCCAAGCACAGTGGCCACCAGAGCCAGGCTCAGAAGAGGGACTAGTGCTGGGACAGAGGAGGGGTCACAGGGATGTTAGCGGACGGTGGTGAGGGCACTTGTGAATGAAGGTCGGGAGATAGGAAATTGACAGTGAAGTTTCTGGAAAAGAATCATGGATTAGAACATCCTTGGAAGGCATCTTTCTTACAGTTTATCCTCTTGTTTTTGTACCTCACCCTTACCCATGCTGAAATGAAGAATGAGAGACCTCACCTGTCTTCTCTGTCTCTGTCCATCTCCAGAGGATGAAGTTAGGATGACCCCAGCCACGCCCACAGCTGTCTCTGAGCCGCCCTTCAGACCACGCCTGGGGGAGCTGATGGTGACCGACACCACCCCCGACTCCCTGCACCTGTCCTGGACGGTCCCTGAGGGCCACTTTGACCACTTCCTGGTCCAGTACAGGAATGGGGACGGGCAGCCCAAAGCAGTGCGGGTGCCAGGGCACAAGGACGAGGTCACTATCTCGGGCCTGGAGCCAGACCACAAGTACAAGATGAACCTGTACGGCCTCCACGGCGGCCAGCGTGTGGGCCCCATCTCCGTCACTGGGGTGACTGGTGAGTGGAGCGTGGAGGCTTTGTGGGGAGGACCCAGCGGGATGGTCACCCTCTCTCTGGTGATGGTGGCGGTGGTACCTTTTTGTCTTTTCCCTGCTGCTCTCCGAGGCCTGACTGTTCCTCCTGGGCAGAGAAGGCCAGCTGTGAGCCATGCTGGTGGCTGCCACCTGTTCCCCTCACCTGACCTGGGGCTGTGGGCGTGATTGTGAGGTGTTAACCCAGCAGGACCACCCAGCCTAAGAATGGGCTTTTCTGAACTGACCTCAGGACCCCTGTAGTGGCCCCAGCATCTCTATGCTTCTCCGCAAGGACCCAAGGACATCTCACAGGACCTCTGCCTCACCCTCTCTGTGTCTCCCTTCTCAGCTCCGGAGGAAGAAACCCCCAACCCCACAGAGGTAGAGGAGATCCCAACCCCCACAGAGCCCTCCACAGAGGCCCCGGAGTCCACTGAGAAGGCACTTCTGGGGGAGCTGACGGTGACAGGATCCACTTCAGACTCGCTGAGTCTCTCCTGGACCATCCCCCGGGGCCGCTTCAACGCCTTCACCATGCAGTACAAGGACAGGGACGGACGGCCCCAGGTTGTGCGTGTCAGGGGTGAGGAGCGCGAGGTCACTGTGCAGGGCCTGGAGCCTGGGCACAAGTACAAGATGCACCTGTACGGGCTCCACCCAGGGCGGCGTGTGGGCCCCGTGTCTGCTGTGGGCTTCACAGGTGAGTGGGGGCCAGAGAAAGGGCAAAGTGTGGAGGACAGGCTTGGGAGAGTTTCCCTTTTCTGCCAGCTCCTTGGAAACAGAAGTGTTCTCGATAGAGGGGCTCCTCTTCAAATCCAGTGCACATCCAAATGTGCACGGGGGATCTGTTTAAAGGCAGACTCCATTCAGCACGTTTAGGCCTGAGTTCCCTGTGATGCTGATGTTTCTGGTCCACGACCCTCAGTTTGAATAGTAAACCTCCTCAGAACAAAGGAACGTGGAGCCTCCCTTAGAATTTGTTGAAAATTATTTCACCTGCATCCACGATTCCTCCCGAGTCCCAGCTGCTCTCTAGCTGACTGGGGCTGCGACGGGAGATGGCAGTGGTCAGGCTACAGCACATCCTGACAATAATACCTGGAACTTTCTGGTTCGGTTTCCACAGATTTATTGATTCAGTGGGTGAGGCCTGAGCCGGGCACTGTGGGAGGTCACATGGCAGCCTTTGACACAACAGACACACAGGTTCCTGTCCTAATGGGGTGCACAGTCATGGGGACAGGCAGTGAACTCGCAAACACAGCAAAGGGGGAGGGGCACGAGAGCCCAGAGCCAGGCCAAGATAAGGCAGGGACCGCTGAGCCTTCCCACGGGGACCCACAGAAGATTAGAGACTTGCTTGGTGACAGCCTTAGAGAAGGCAGAAGAGGGTGTCAGATCAACGTCACAGTAGGTACAAAGGCCCGGAGGTTGGAAACAGCATGGTGATGGAGGGACTGAGAGTCTTTTGCAGGATGTCTTTTGAGGTGGGGAGATAACCTTGACATGTGTCTGGAGGAGAGGGGATGACTCATGGAGTGTGGGATTTCTTCCAGGGGTAAGGAGGGTGGTTGTACAGATCTAAGCTGAAGACTGACATCATCATATTTGCATTTTAAAAGACTCATTCGGGCTGTTTGGTGAAGAATGGATGTGGGGAGTGGGGACAAGCTTAGAGTAGGGAGACCAGTATGGAGGCAGTAACCCAGGTGAGAGGAGATGGGGGCCCAAACCAGGAGAGTAGGGTGGAGGTGGGGGAGGGCAGAGCTCCAGGAGGAGCCTAGGAAGGAGAGCTGAGCACTCTGATCCTGTGACAGCTGGGAGGAGTCCAGGACACTTCTGCGTTTCTAGTTGGACAGTGGATGTTCTGAACTTCTTTGTGAGCAAGGATAAGATGAAATGGGCAATGAGATGCCAAGGTGACTCCTAGTGAAGGGAGACCCCAAGCACAGTGGCCACCAGAGCCAGGCTCAGAAGAGGGACTAGTGCTGGGACAGAGGAGGGGTCACAGGGATGTTAGCGGACGGTGGTGAGGGCACTTGTGAATGAAGATCAGGGAATAGGAAATAGATAGAGAAGCTTCTGGAAAAGAATCATGGATTAGAACAGCCATGGAAGGCATCTTTCTTACTGTTTATCCTCTTGTTTTTGTACCTCACCCCTACCCATGCTGAAATGAGGAGTGAGGAGACCTTACCTGTCTTCTCTGTTTGTGTCCATCTCTAGAGGATGAAGTTAGGATGACCCCAGCCACCCCCATGGCTACCCCTAAACCTTCCTTCAAGCCTCGCCTGGGGGAGCTGACTGTGACTGATGCCACCCCTAACTCCCTGCACGTGTCCTGGACGGTCCCCGAGGGCCACTTTGACCACTTCTTAGTCCAGTACAAGAAGGGGGACGGGCAGCCCAAGGGAGTATGGGTGCCGGGGCACGAGGACGAGGTCACCATCTCAGGCCTGGAGCCGGACCACAAGTACAAGATGAACCTGTACGGCCTCCATGGTGGCCAGCGTGTGGGCCCCATCTCCATCACTGGGGTGACTGGTGAGTGGAGGGTGGAGGCCCCCGGCGGGGAGACCCAGCCGGAGGTTCACACACTTGCTTTTTGGTGGTGAGTGAGCTGGGTTTTTTGGGTGGGACTTGATCAGTGACCACAGACCTGCTCTTGGTAGAGGCCCTTTAGCCCCCTTTTCTTGGTTGACTGTTCACTCCTCCTGGGCAGGGAGGGGCTGCTGAGAGCTTTGCTGTGCTGGTGGCTCCCACCTGTTTCTCCCACCTGACCCGGGCCCTGGGCATGTTTGTGAGGTGTTGACCCAGGAGGACTACCCAGCCCAAGAACTGGCTTCTCTGAACTGACCTTAGGACCCCAGTTGTGGTCACGGCTTCTCTCCGAGGACCTGAGGACATCTCACAGGGCCCCTCATCACCCTCTCTGTGTTTCCCTTCTCAGCTCCTGAGGAAGAGACCCCCACCCCCACAGAGGTGGAGGAGACCCTGACCCCCACAGAGCTCTCCACTGAGGCCCCAGAGCCCCCTGAGGAGCCGCTCCTGGGGGAGCTGACAGTGACAGGATCTACCTCAAACTCGCTGAGCCTCTCCTGGACCATCCCCCAGGGCCGCTTTGACGCCTTCACCATGCAGTACAAGGACAGGGACGGACGGCCCCAGGTGGTGCGTGTCAGGGGTGAGGAGTGCAAGGTCACTGTGCAGGGCCTGGAGCCTGGGCACAAGTACAAGATGCACCTGTATGGGCTCCACGCGGGGCGGCGTGTGGGCCCTGTGTCTGCTGTGGGCCTCACAGGTGAGTGAGGCCTAGGTGCAGGGCAGGGTGTGGGGAATGGGCCTGGGAGAGTTTCTTTTTTACCAGCTTCCTGGAAACAGAAAAGTTCTTCACAGCAGGGGCTCCCTTCAGACTTTAATGCACATCTAAGCTGCCTGGGGAACATTGTTAAAAGGCAGACTTGGTTCTTTAGGTTTGGGCTGAGGCTGGAGGTGCTGCATTTCAAGCAAGATCCTCTGTGATGCTGATGTTTCTGGTCCACAGACCTCACTTTGAGTAACAAACCTCTTCACAACAAAGGAACATGGACCTTTACTTAGAATTTGTTGAAAAGTGTTTTACCAGCATCATGACTCCTCACCAAGGCCCGGCTGCTCTCTAGCTGATCAGGACAGAGTGGGAGATATTATGCATCCTGACAGTAACACCCAGAGCCTCCTCGTCCAGTTGTTCACAGATTTATTGATACACTGGGTCAACAAAGACCTGTGGGTCCAGAGCTGGGAGCTGGGTGCAGTAGGAAGTTACTGGGGCAACCTTTGACACAACAGATGTACTAGTTCTTATCCTAATGGGATCACCGCCATGGGATCAGGTGGTGAACTTGCAAATTGAGCAAAGGCACAGGAGTGTGGGGCAGGGAGCATAAGGCCAGGACAGGACGAGGCAGGGCCTCCACAGCCACCCACCCACGCTGGCCGCTGAGAGCTGAGGCCTGAAGATTGGCCGGGGTTAGCCAGACGACAGCACTGGAGAAGGAGGAAGAGGGTGTCAGATCATTGTCACAGCAGGGCAAGGGCCTGAAGGCCAGAAACAGCACGGTGCTCAGAGGAGCTGGGATTCTTTTGTAGGGTATCATTTGGGTAGGGAGATAGCCTCGAGATGTGTCTGGAGGGGAGGGGCAGCTCATGGAGTATGGGATTCTTTCCAGGGATAAGGAGGATGGTTGTACAGTTTTAAGCTTAAGACTAACACCATCATACTTGCATTTAAAAAAAACTCATTCTGGCACTTTGGTGAAAAATGGATGGAATGGGGAACAAACTTGGAGTAGGGAGACCAGCAGGGAGGCAGTAACCCAAGTGAGAGGAGATGGTGGCCCAAACCAGGAGAGTAGGGTGGGGGTGGGGAAGGGAAGGGCTCCAGGAGGAACCTAGGAGGAGAACTGAGCACTCTGAGCCCAGTGGCGGCTGGGAGGGGCCCAGGACACTTGAGGATCTGGTTGGAGAGTGAGTTCAGAGTTGCCTTCCCCAAGGCAAGGACTCAGCACCTTTCCCCTCTGTCTCTGTCCATCTCCAGAGGATGAAATTAGGACAACCCCAGCCACCCCCACAGCTGCCCCTGAGCCTCCATTCAAGCCGCGCCTGGGGGAGCTGACTGTGACTGACACCACCCCCGACTCCCTGCGCCTGTCCTGGATAGTCCCCGAGGGCCACTTTGACCACTTCCTGGTCCAGTACAGGAATGGGGATGGGCAGCCCAAGGCAGTGCGGGTGCCAGGGCACGAGAACGAGGTCACCGTCTCGGGCCTGGAGCCGGACCAAAAGTACAAGATGAACCTGTACGGCCTCCACGGTGGCCAGCGTGTGGGCCCCGTCTCTGTCATTGGGGTGACTGGTGAGTGGGGTGGAGGCCCTGGGAGGGTACCCAGCAGGAGGGTCTTCTCTCTGGTGATGTTGGCCCTGGTACCTTTGTGTCTTCCACCTTCGGTTCCCTGAGGTCTGACTGTTCCTCCAGGGCAGAGGAGGGTGGTCATGAGCTATGCTGGTGGCTGCCACCTGCTTCACTCACTTGGCCTGGGGCTCTAGGCACATTTGTGAGGTGCTGGCCCAGCAGGACCACCCAGCCTAAGAAGGGCTTCTCCGAACTGACCTGAGGTTCCAGTTGTGGCCATGGCTTCTCTATTCTTGTCCCTGAGGACCCAAGGACATCTCACAGGGCCCCTCCTCACCTCTGTGTTTCCCTTCTCAGCTCCGGAGGAAGACACCCCCACCTCCACAGAGATGGAGGAGATCTCCGCCCCCACAGAGGTAGATGAAACTCCAACCCCCACAGAGCCCTCCACAGAGGCCCCGGAGCCCCCTGAGGAGCCACTCCTGGGCAAGCTGACAGTGACAGGATCCAGCACAGACTCACTGAGCCTCTCCTGGACCGTCCCCCAGGGCCACTTTGACACCTTCACCGTGCAGTACAAGCACAGGGACAGGCAGCCCCAAGCAGTGCGTGTGAGGGGCGAGGAGCGTAAGGTCACTGTGCAGGGCCTGGAGCCGGGGCACAAGTACAAGATGCACCTGTACGGGGTCCACATGGGGCGGCGCGTGGGCCCTGTGTCTGCAGTGGGCACGACGGGTAAGTGAGGGCCAGGCCCTGATTCCGGCATTCTTCTGTATTGTTCTTGCTCTTTTTCTCTGTCATATCTCAGCCCTCCTCACAGATGGGCACTGGTTTTCCTCCCTTTTTCAAATGGTGCTAATGATCCTGCTTTGGTCCTTGAATTGAGTGATGAGGATTAATGGAGATTGTACGGAGTTGGTTGGGCATGTAGTTATGCTTCATGATCGCTAGCTTTCTTCCTCTAATCGTGATCTGAGACCTCAGACTTGCTCAGTTGTTGAAATGTGGCTTTCTGACTGGGTAATATAGTGCCTCAGACCATGGTTCTGAAATAAGTGGCCTGTGTCTGAATCCCACATGCAAACATACTGTGATTTTGTAGCAGTTTCTTAACCTCTCTGTGCCTCCCATCACTGCAAAACGGGGACGATAATAATAACAGCACCTGCTCCGTATGCTGTGTGAGGCACACACTATGTGTAAACTGCTTACAGCAATGCCTGGCATACAGTAATTGCTCTAGAAGGGTTTGCTGTGTAAGTGTTAATCTCACAGCCTCAGAAGAGCCCTCCCTTCCAGGGTACAGTTGCCTGTCTACAGACCCCTCAGCCTTCCTCCTTTCTTCCAGTCCCCCTGCCCACTGAGCCTCTGAAGGAGCCCCGGCTGGGGGAGCTGTCCGTAGCAGCCGTGACCTTGGACACCGTACACCTCTCATGGACAGTGGCCCAGGGCCCCTTCGACTCCTTCCAGGTCCAGTACAGGGATGCGCAGGGGCAGCTCCAGGTGGTTCCCGCTGGCGGAGAGCTCCGAGAGGTCACCGTCTTAGGCTTGGAAGCAGCCCGAAAGTACAAGTTCCTCCTCTTTGGACTCCAGGATGGGAAACGGAGGGGGCCAGTCTCTGTGGAGGCAAAGACAGGTGAGTGAGGAGGGCTGGAGGCCGCCTGTGGGCTGGGAGTTTCATGGCTGTCCTTCGCCCCCTTGTGGCGACAGTTGGAATTTCATGAGTCAGAATCCACTCCAAGGCGATGGGTTTGCTTGTTTTTTGGTTGGTGCCCCGGACTCCAACCTCTCAGGGCCTCAGGGTGATTTGTTTACTGGATCCAGTGACTTCCAGGCCCTTGGCTCCCTTCCTTCCCTCCACTCCTGTCTTTCCTTCTACCCTTCCTACATGCCAAGGGCCACCTGCTTTATTCCCCGGCTCTTCTTTCATCTTTCTCCTTTGCCTCCCCGCTTCCTCCTGGCTCACGGGAACCTCCATTCTCAACTACCAGCTCACAGAGCCCCAGCACCCAGAGGGAACTCGGTGGTCTGCCTACTTCTGTCACCATTTCTGTCACTCTCCATGCACCCCACTCTCTTTTCCAGTTCCAGACGTGAAAACTTCTCCCCGCCTTGGGGAACTGACAGTGACAGACGTGACCCCTGACTCTGTGGGCCTCTCGTGGACAGTCCCTGAGGGCGAGTTTGACTCCTTCATGGTCCAGTACAAGGACAAGGATGGTCAGCCTAAGGTGGTGCCTGTGGCTGCAAACCAGCGTGAGGTCACCATCCCCAGCCTGGAGCCCAACAGGAAGTACAAGTTCCTGCTCTATGGACTGGCAGGCAGGAAGCGCCTGGGGCCGGTCTCTGCTGACGGCACCACTGGTGAGCACCCATACTACCTCTCACTTTTTCCAGACCCGTCTCAGCCCAACCCCCTAGAGCTGGCCCCTGGCCTTCCCATAAAATCCATTCTCCTGTGTTCAGCCTTGGCATAAAAATCCTACTAACAAAAACAAACATTTACTGAGCTCCTACTGTGTGCCATGAGTCCCTGAGTGGTGCACATGGTTAAGCACTTGGCTACTAACTGAAAGGTTGGCAGTTGAATCTACCCAAAGGCACCTCGAAAGAAAGGCCTGGCAGTCTACTTCTGAAAGGTCACAGCCATTGAAAACCCTATGAAACACGGTTCTACTCTGAAACACATGGGGTTGCCATGAGTTGGAATTGACTTGATGGCAACTAGTTTGGGTTTTGTTTTGGGGGGGTGGCTACTGTGTGCCAGGCACTATTTTGAGCATTTTATACGCATTATTTCCTGTATTTGTTGACTGCCCATGTAATAAAAAGGACACAGGCTTTGGCGCCAAACAGACCTGTGTTCAGATTGCAGTTCTAATCTTTGCCAGCTATGTGTGCCGGCTGTGTGGCCTCTTCATTCTCCTGAGCCTCGGTTTCCTCACCTGCATAATGGTTATGAATGATACCCATTGTGCTCCATAAATGATCACATCCTCCTCCCTCCGGCCCAACTCTGAGGCAAGAGATGGAAAATACAGGAGGACCTTGGCTGCAAAGACTATGGAAAAATCAGTGTCATTGTGCCATGACTCAGCCCCTGAGGAGGGGTGGGGTAGGCCACTGACCCTTACTCCATTCCCAGGACCATGAGTCACCCTGGCCAGACAAGGATGGGGCATGTGGCCAGTCAGGCCTGGGGCCCTCAGACCCCATAATTCTCTTTCCCAAGCCCCCATCAGTCAACACCCACCCCTACCGGGGCAAGTCTCTTCCCAGCTCTGTCTCTGGCTTCCTCTCTGCCCTACCTGGCTTCCCTGGACTGTAGTGTTCATGCCCTGCTGGGAAGTGGGTGGAAAGGGAGGCCATGGCCATGGGTGATGGGAGCCCATGAGACTGGCTGGCTGCCTCACTTTTTGAGTGTGTCTCCCTGACAAACTCAGATCCACTCTGGGAGTTTTTCTCAGCTCTGGCTGCACCATGGTCAGGGTGCTGGGGGTCAGGGCAACCCAATCCCCTGAGAAATGTGGCACTGCTCAGCCTCACCATTCACCCCTCCTCATGTGAGGAGCTTTTATGCATGTGCTGCACCCTTCATCAAAGCAGGGAAGGAGCCAGGGGAGGAGACTGCACTGGTCAGCCCTCATACCCGTAGGGCAGGACAAGAGCAGGCCTCTTTCCTCAGGTGGATTTCCCTGAGGCCACACTTCAGGGACCCCTCCCCAGACCCTCACATCTCCCAGAAGTTGCAAGGGCCAAGGTGAAGGCTGCTCTTGACTAAGAGTTTCCCTGCCACCCACAGCACCCCTGAAGGAGGAGCAGCCCCCACCCCGCCTCAGGGAGCTGACAGTGACTGATGAGACCCCAGACTCCCTGCGCCTCTTATGGACAGTGGCCCAGGGTTCCTTCGACTCCTTCGTGGTCCAGTACAGGGACACGGACGGGCAGCCCCAGGTGGTGTCTGTGGCTGGAGACCAGCGCGAGGTCACCGTGGAGGGCCTGGAGCCAGACAGGAAATACAAGCTCCTGCTCTATGGACTCCTCGGAGGAAAGCACCTGGGCCCCGTCTCTGTTCTGGGAGTGACAGGTAAGCGGGTCGCTGTCCTTCTTGTACTTGGCAAAACGTTGGCCTGGCAGCCCTAGCACAGCTTGCCTGAGGGAATTTCCTTGTGCCTTTGGGCTGAAGAGGAAGGGATGGGCAGAGTGGGCAGGCGGGGAAGAGGGAGCCCTGCCCAGGGCAGAGGAAGAAGGAAGAGGGCTTCCTGGGGTGTCAGTGCTGACTTTTATCTGTTGGCCAGTCAAATGCAGGGGCCAGGTCAGGTGGGAAGGAAAGGGCCCAGCAGTGGTTCCTGGGCCTGCTCTCTGCCCCACCACTGCCAGCTGCTCCCATTACTTGGTTGGGGCAGCTGTCACCTCCTAGCAGAGTGGCCTTGACAGACAGCGGCAAAACCCTCTCCCATGGACAAGGCCAGACTATTTTCTCCAATGGAAAATTACTGGACACACCCACACAAAAATCCATTGCCATCAAGTCGGCTACCCTGTAAGATGGAAGGGGAGATGATGGGAACCTATAGCAGTGATTGCATTTATGGGGCAGGTTCCTCTGCTGGGCCACATGGGCCTGACCTGGCTGGCACGATTTGCCCCAGGGTGCTCCCCAGCCAGTCCCCCATCCTCTCACCCTTGGCTCTTCTAGAATGCGGCTGCACATGGCCTGAGCTCAGCAGTGGCCAAGATATTCATAGGTTGGGTGATGAGCATGGGCTTCCCAGGTCGAGGCATAGCTTGTGGAAACATCCAGAGGTGGGTTTGATAGGACTCAGGGGTGCAGAAGGGGACAGCAAGTGGCTGATTCAGACACAGCAAAGGAACCCCACAAAGGAGTAAGGGGCCACCATGGCCTCCTGAGCAGGAAACGGACCGTACCGTTGGGGCTCAGAGAAGCCCTAGGGGTGGCAGGAGTCAGTGCCAAAGCAGGGATCTGGGGGATTCAAGAGAAGGAAGGTACTAGAAGAGCCTCAGTCTCCCCTTTCTCTCCACCTGGCTGCAAAGGCCGGGATTTGAAAAGTCCCACCTCAGCCTTGGGCCAGCCCTGGAACCCCCTCTTTAGGGGAAGAAATGGAGAGGGGAGGGCCCCATGGCATCCCACTCAGCTGCTCCGCTGGGCTTCTCCTATTCAGCCCCAGAAGAGGACATGGCAGCCACGTTGCACCCTGACACAGAGGCCCCTGAACCCCCTAAAGAGCCCCGCCTAGGGGCACTGGCAGTGACTGACGTGACTCCAGACTCCTTGCACCTCTCATGGACAGTGGCCCAGGGCCCCTTTGACTCCTTTGTGGTCCAGTATCAGGACGCAGACGGGCAGCCCCAGGCTTTGCTTGTGGGCAACAACCAGCACAAGGTCCTGGTCTCAGGCCTGGATCCCAGCACCTCCTACAAGTTCTTCCTCTACGGCCTCCACGAAGGGACACGCCTGGGGCCCATCTCGGCCGAGGCCACCACAGGTACCAACAGGCGAGGGCCAGCTGCTTTGCCTCACCCACCTCTAGTCTGGGCTGGGAAGGGTGAAGGGGTGCCTAGAAGTGGTGATTGCAGGGAAAGAGCATGAGGAGGGCACCATGGAGGAAGAAGTGGACTGTGTCTGAGCAGCTCTTGGCACTGCACAAACATGTTGCTGTTATGGCTCCTTCCTATGGGTGCGAGCCCCTCCTTAGCTCCATTTGGCAGATGAGGAAGTAGGGGCCAGGGGTGGGGTGGCCGAAGGGACCTGCCCAGGTCACCAAGCCAGTGTGCTTCTGTCTCCAAACCCTTCTGTCCCGCCCACTCCATACAGGGCAGGCTCCTGCCGGGCAGACCCCAGGGGAGCCAGGCCCCCGCCTGTCCCAGCTCTCGGTGAGTGACATGACCACCAGTTCCCTGCGGCTCAACTGGGAGGCCCCGCCCGAGGCCTTCGACTCCTTCTTGCTCCGCTTTGGCGTCCCTTCACCAAGCACTCTAGAGCCACGCTCACGTCCTCTGCTGCAGCGGGAGCAGACAGTGCCCGGGGCACTTCGCTCAGCTGTGCTCCGGGACCTGCGACCCGGGACCCTGTACAGCCTCACACTGTATGGGTTGCGCGGGCCTCACAAGGCTGACAGCATCCAGGGCAGCGCCCGCACCCTCAACCCAGGCAAGGCCGCACGCCAGGCACACACACTCAGCCCAAAGTGGGGGTCTTTGTACTCTGTATATGGTTAAGCACTCTAGCCGGAAGACTGGTGATTCGAACCCACCCAGAGGTGCCTCAGAAGACAGGTGTGGCGATCTGCTTCTGAAAGATTACAGCCTTGAAAAACCTGTGGAGCAGTTCTACTCTGCACACCTGGGGTCACCATGAGCTGGAATCCACTTGATAGCAAGTAACAACAACAACATGGTGGCACTTAGGGCCTCAGCCAGAAGGAAGCTGGTAGTTGGTGGAGGGCTTAGTGGGTTCTAAAGCAACTTCCGTTTCTAGGGTCTAGAGGAAAGGGGTTGTGGTGGGCACATCCAGGGAGAAAAAGGAGGAAAGATCCTGGCCCTCCCTGCCCTGTGCCCTCACCATCATTCCTTGCCCCCCTCTCCCCCCAGTTCTGGAGAGCCCCCATGACCTCCAATTCAGTGACATCAGGGAGACCTCAGCCAAGGTCAACTGGATGCCCCCACCATCCAGGGTCGATGGCTTCAAAGTATCCTACCAGCTGGCAGATGGAGGTGACACCCTTTTGCACATGTCCTTTGCTTTTGTTTCTCCTGGCCCCCTGCCCTGTGTCTACCCTCCAGCTCCTCTCAGGTTCCTTGGGTAGCTTTCCAACCCATGACGTGCTTTCAGGGGAGCCACAGAGCGTGCAGGTGGACAGCCGGGCCCGGACCCAGAAACTCCAGGGGCTGATCCCAGGCGCCCGCTATGAGGTGACTGTGGTTTCTGTCCGAGGGTTTGAGGAGAGCGAGCCTCTCACAGGCTTCCTCACCACAGGTGAGAGGGACAGGGACATGGGTGGGAGGTAGGGGGACAAGAAGAAGAGAACCTGGGTAGGGGTTGAGAGTGAACACCATGGGGAAAGGGAGGCATTGGAGGCTCCAATTTTGGACAAGAGGCCCAGCAAAGTATGGGACAGTGGTGGGGGGAGCAGCAGGGAACAGCTCTGAGCCCCTTCCCTTTCTCGCAGTTCCTGACGGCCCCACCCAGCTTCTTGCACTGAATTTGACCGAGGGATCTGCCTTGCTGCACTGGAAGCCCCCCCAGGCGCCAGTGGACAAATACAATGTCCGGGTCACAGCCCCAGGGGGTGAGCGGGGACTGAAGCCTCTGGAGGGAGTTGTCCAGGGTTGGGAGAACGGGCTGGACTTGGCAGGGCCTGGAGGGCAGCAGCTGACGCCTGCCCCCTCTCAGCCCCGCCACGACAGGCCTCTGCCCCGGGTAGCGCCGTGGACTACCCCCTGTACGACCTTGTGCTCCACACCAACTACACGGCCACTGTGCGTGGCCTTCGGGGCCCCAACCTCACCTCCCCAGCCAGCATTACCTTCACCACAGGTACAGCCTCTGGGGAGTGCGGGGCAGAAGAAAGGGGTGAGGGAGCTGGGACGAGCATCCCTCATCTTCTCTTCTCACCTTTCTGTCCCAGGGCTGGAGGCTCCCCAGGATTTGGAGGCCAAGGAGGTGACCCCACGCACAGCCCTGCTCACTTGGACTGAACCCCAGGTCCCGCCCACAGGCTACCTGCTCCGCTTCGACACCCCTGGTGGACAGACCCAGGTGATCCACCCCTGCCCCACTCCCCTCCCTTGGCTGTAGTCTAGGAGGTGCTGCCTCTGCCTCTCCTGTGGGGTGTCCCCTCCCCTGACTTGCCCTTGTCTATCCCACAGGAGATACTGCTCCCTGGAGGCATCACCTCTCACCAGCTCCAAGGCCTCTTTCCCGCCACCCCTTACAGTGCCCAGCTCCGAGCTGTGTGGGGCCAGAGCTTCTCGCCACCCGTGTCCACCACCTTCACCACTGGTACCTGGGCCTAGCGACTGAGGTGGGGCTAGGGGTGGAGGGCTCAGAAAGAGGACTGACCCCTCCCTCTCCTCCCCTAGGTGGACTGCAGATCCCTTTCCCCCGGGACTGCGGGGAGGAGATGCAGAATGGGGCCGGCACCTCGAGGACCACCACCATCTTCCTCAACGGCAACCGCGAGCAGCCTCTGAACGTGTTTTGCGACATGGAGACAGATGGGGGTGGCTGGCTGGTGGGTGATAGCGGGAAGCCACACAGGGGAGGGGCTACTTTCCCAGGAGTCAGAGGCTGATGGTGCCCCCACCTGACTCCCAGGTGTTCCAGCGCCGCATGGACGGACAAACGGACTTCTGGAGGGACTGGGAGGACTATGCTCACGGCTTTGGGAACACCTCTGGGGAGTTCTGGCTGGGTCAGTGCCTCACAGGGATTGGGGGTCCAGGGAGAGAGTGGGGATCCCGTGGACACCCAGACCCTGATGAGGGCTTGCTTCCCTCCACCCCCAGGCAACGATGCCTTGCACAGCCTGACCCAAACTGGTGACTATTCCATGCGTGTGGACCTGCGGGCTGGGGATGAGGCTGTGTTCGCCCAATACGACTCCTTCCAAGTAGACTCGGCTGCTGAGTACTACCGCCTCCACCTGGAGGGCTACCATGGCACTGCAGGTCAGGGGCGGCTGCGGGGTGGGGTGCGGGAAGGGGGTGCCCAGAGGGAAGGCTCTCACTGCTCCTTCCAATCCTGGCCCAGGGGACTCCATGAGCTACCACAGCGGCAGTGTCTTTTCCACTCGTGACCGAGACCCCAACAACTTGCTCATCTCCTGTGCGGTCTCCTACCGCGGGGCCTGGTGGTACAGAAACTGCCACTACGCCAACCTCAATGGGCTCTATGGGAGCACAGTGGACCACCAGGTGAGGGGCCAGGGACGTAGCTTGAGCTGCGGTGGCTGGGGATCGGCCTGCCTGGGTTTGAACCCAGCAGTGTGACAGGATCCCTGAGTTATGGAGCCACTGCATGCCTCAGGGCCTTCATCTGTGAAATGGGATAATAATGCCAGTTTCATGGTAAGAAGATGATTTATTGGATGCCTAGGATCAGCTCAGGATTAAGCCTCAATCCTTTGCAGTTGAGGGTGTTGAAGGAGGCAGGGAGGAAGAAGGTTGAATGATTAATAAGAACCCCCCCCCCACAATGGGACATCTGGTTTTGACTCTCTCCACAACCCCCTTCTCAGGGAGTGAGCTGGTTCCACTGGAAGGGCTTCGACTTCTCGGTGCCCTTCACGGAAATGAAGCTGAGACCAAGAAGCTACCGGCCCCTGACCCGGGGAGGCTGAGCCGTTGCCCACCTCTCTCGGCCCCAGCACGACAGCCGAGCACTGAGGGGTCGCACCGAGAGAAGAGTCAGGGGCCACCTTCACCATCCAGCCACCGGAGGACGCCTTCTCCGCCCGCGATCTCACAGCACTATGTTTACAGGGGGGAGGGGAGGGATTTGTACGGGGGCAATAAAAGGAGAAACTGAGGCACGCGGCCGGCAGTCATTGGCTGTCTCCCAGGCCCGGGACACCCGAGCCCCGAGGCTGCAGCCGCACCTGGAAAGGCGGCACCTGGAGGGAGATGCTGCTGTGGGGCTGGGGCTGCAGCGAGGGCAGGGCGCCGGCGGGCGGCAGCAGCGTGAAGGTCCGGAGCAGCTGCATCAGCACCACGAAGATCTCCAGGCGCGCCAGCGGCTCGCCCAGGCACACGCGCGCTCCGCAACCGAAGGGCAGCGCGCTGGGGTGCGCGCCTGGCTCCAGAAAGCGCTCTGCCGGCGGGCGGGCGACAGAGTGGGGTTAGCAATGCCCAGACCCGCCTCCGCCCGCGCTGCCGGCCCGGCCCGCCACCGCTACCTACCGGGCCAGAACTCGTGCGGCCGTTCCCAGACCGTCTCGTCGAGATGGGCGCCTAGGAGGTTGGGGATGACGACCATGCCCTCAGGGATGTCATAGCCTAGGATGCTGGAGGAAGGACGGAGTTAGAGACAGGCCAGGACCCCGCTTGGGCCCTCCCCACAGATCCCTACCCCCTCCGAAGCCACCTGCTGGGCCGAGTGGTGCGGTGGGGCAAGGCCAGTGGCACGGAGGACCGCAGGCGCAGCACCTCGGCGATGGTGGCGTTGAGCAAGGGAAGCCGGGCGCGATCTTTGTACTGGACCCAGGAGTCCGAGGCACTGGGGCCCAGCTCCCGATCCAGCTCCTCCTGCAGTTGCTGCTGAATCTGGAAAGCGGGGCAAACCTGGCGTCTCGTGTCGGGACCCTGCCCCCATCCCTGTCGGGACTGCCCGGCCCTTGGTCATGCCCCAGCACCCCCAGCTGAGCCCAAGTTCTGGTTAGGAGAAGGTGCCCCCTCTGGGGTAACACAGCCCGCGGAAGTTGCACCGCTCTGAGCAGAGCGAGCCGGGTCTCTGTCTGCCCTTGCCAGGCTTCCAGGAGTCTTTGTGCCTGCCCCAGGCGCACCTCAGGGTGATGAAGCAAGAACATCACTGCCCAGGAGAGGGTGGTCGCTGTGGTGTCCGTGCCACCAATGAACAGGTCCACTGTAGCCATGTGCACGTGCCCTTCAAGGAGCTGCCCGGCGCTGCCCTCTTCCACGTTGTGCTTCCTCAACCCTTGCAGCATGTAGTCCATCATGTCCCTGCACTCCCCGACCATGAGGCTCTCCTGGGGAGAGGAGGGGGAGTGGGGCTGGGTGCCAGGCTGGGGTGGAAGGGGCTGAGGGTGGCAGCAGGTCCAGGGCTGGGGGGATTTCAGAGAACCTGCCTAGCCCTGGGCAGTGGCGCTCCTGCAGAGGGCCTGGCAAGGAGCTCACAGTGCAGTTCCCACCTTGTGCCGCCTCAGCTGCTCCCTCACCATGTGGTCCCTCCTCTTCAGGGCCCGCTTCAGCCTCCGTAGACCTGGGTTAGGGAAGAACTGGGGCAGGAAACAAGAGCGTGTAGTCGTTGGGAAGGAAGCCTGCTGCCTCACCCCCCATGCCACGATCTGAAGTGTATGGGCTCCACCTCCTCACCCTGAGAAAGGGAACAATGTCCAAAATTTGGATGGACCAGTGGTCCCAGGTGCTTAACAAGTCATAGATGCAGTCATGAAAGGCGTGCACTAGGGAGTCCTCCTGCCAGAAAAGGAGGAAGCCCTTTCCATTCAGGCCCAGGAACAGGTCAGGAAGGAGCTGGGGAGGGGCCGGAGGTGTATGAGGGCAACAGAATCTGGACCTTGTCTCCAAAGGTGAGGTAGCAGATGATGGTGCAGGTGAGCAAGGAGAATTCCTTGTAGATGGCCACGGGGGCACTGGCCTGGGCTCTCATGCGCTGGGGAGAAGGGACATGAGCTAAGTAGGCCAGGGGGCTGCTGGGAGAGGTGAGGCTGACCTGGGGCAGCTGTGGGAGGCCAGAATCACCTCACAGAACTCCTGGGTCAGCTCCTGCATAAGGGGCTCCATGGAGCTTCGGATGCCCAGCAGCAGGGCTGAGCGGGCGAGCTTCTTGTGGGTCTTCCAGAGCGGGGAGTAGTCCCCTAGTGACACATCCTGGTAGTCCTGAGATGCCAGCTTGTCTGTGGGGGAGGGGGAAGAGGTCAGGTACTGAGGAAGCCAGGGGCCTGGTGCACCCCTCTGAGCCTCACATTCGGGCCCTCTGCCTCCTCCAACCCCATCTCTTCCCTCAAGAAATGCTCCTGCCCCTTACAGGACGGTGTCTGGGGTCTGCCAGCGAAGTCCACCCACTTCTTGACCATGGCCTCCTCAATGGTCCTCTTGGAGTTCAGCACTACTACCTCTGGGAAGGAGCCAGAGCAGGGTGTCAGCAGGGAGAGGACCCCGCTGGCCCATTCCCATGGGAAAGAGGAGGTGCTCACCTTGCAGCCCCAGGCGAAGCCTGTACACAGGCCCGAGTTTCTGAGTCAGGCCAAGCAGGTAGAAGGGGAGGTTGGGCTCCAGCAGGTGCAGGAAGCCGGGGACGAGAGGTGGGAGGTGGAGGGTCCTGAGCATCCACCAGCCCCACAGCAGGCGGGCAGTGGCCAGCAGGGGCAGCAGCAGCAGGAGCCCCAGGAGTAGCATGGCCGAGACCCACACAGAGGCCCCGGTGCAGCCACTTACAGCTCTTGAGCCCCTGCCAGCCAACTTGGGCTGTTTTGAGACTTCTTTGATCCCTCCCCTCAGGCCCCTTCTCACCATCCTGCCCACCAAGTGGTGATGCACTCCTGAAATGACGCTTGGCCTTGAGGAGTCCCATTTCAAAGACCTTACCATCCATCAGAAGAAAGGAAGGAAAAAGAAGCCCTGACCTTGCTCCTGCAGCAGGAATCTGTCTTCTGGCTCCACATCAATCATGTAGGCCAATGTGTTTACCCCCCATTCCCTACCCCAGGCCTGGGCTCTCTCCTCCTATCACCCTGCCTTGGATCAGGTTGTGGCTACAAAGTCTGTCTCAGAGAGACAGTATGCCATTTCTAATATGTCTTTCAGGATTGTCTGAAGAACAAAATGAGATGAGTGATTTGCGTAGTTTTTTTTAAAAACCAGGGCAACCGTGTGCACTGGTTTGCCTGGGGCATCCCAGTGTACGCCTGTAGTCCCTGCGTAATTAATAGTGCCCTCTTTCACTCTCAGCTGTGTCCAGGAGAAGATGAAGAATTACACGGTCCCCCATTTTAGAGCACTTACCACCTACCAGACACTGTACTTTACCCGTATTAACCAGGCTATGGGGTCAATACTATCATGAGTGGCTTGCCCACGAGCACACAGCCAGCAAGTGGCTGAGCCAGGATTTGGCCTTAGCAATCTGGCTGCAGAATCTGTGCCCTTAACCATTCGGAGAGCCTCTCTTTGGTTGCAAGGAAGAGACCAGCTTGAGCTGGCCTGAGCCAAAAGCAAGAATTATTTTATGGATACAGGGTTGTCTTATGAGAATTGTTTCATGGATACAGAGGAGGGGACCTCATTGGCGTTGGAAGGCCAGGGATGGGGGACTGAAAAACCCCTAAGGATGGGCAATTTACTAGCTCCGTCCTTCCTCTCGCCCCTTTCTGTCTTCCTCCCTCCTCCGCTCCCTTCCCTTCTCTGTTTCTCTACTTTCATGCTTCTTCTGCGCCCCGCCCCCCACCAGTGCAGAACTGCCTTCAGGGGGCAGGCCCAGCCTCAGGAAGAGTGTAAATTCCTGACAAGTGACTGTCAGGAGCCAGTTTGTGGGTGAGGAGGCAGTTGAGGAGCTTAGAGAAGGGGCTTGGGGAGAGGTCATGCCAAATAAGGGTGGCAGGTATCGGTGAAGGTTTGGAGGTAACATGATGCCCAAGCCTCAGGTGACGGCCTGTTCACACTGTCCCCAACTCCCTACCCCTGGCTCTGTAGACTGACCCAGATGAGCATCAGACCCCGGCGTCCAGAGGTGGGAGGTCCTTCTCCCCTTAAAGCTTTACCCAGAGCGTAGCTGGTGGTGTCAGAGAGCCAGAGTTGAGATCCAGGCTGTGCTACCTACTAGCCTGACTGATTAACTGCTGGAGGCCCTGAGGAAGAGGTTCAGGCTGTGCCTGGTTCCAGGCCTGGGATGGGAGGGAGAAAAGAGGGGTGGGCTTTCTGGGGTTGGGCGGTGACAGATTCCTCCTTTCTCATAGTTGACCTCTTAGACCCAGGCCATGTCTTGCCACAATGGCAGCCAAATCCTCAGCTCTGTTAAACAGATTTCTACTACCACCATGATGACCGGCTTTTGGGAAAGAGATCTGATAGGCAACCGCTGGGCCATGTAAGCAACAGCCCCGGGAAGCCTCTGAGAAAGGTCAGAGGAATAGGAGGGGCTCAGTTCGAAAGCTGGAGTGCTTGTGGATGCATCCCTTTATAACCGGACTCCATTTACCTCACCAGCCCCATCTCTTCCACCCCACCTCCAAATCCAAATTCTAGACCTGATGAACTACATACAGTGCCCCAAATGTGCTCTGTCCTGGTCCTGGCCTCTGGCCTTTGTCTCTTCTTCTCCTGCCTTAACTCTTCTACCCCCACTCTCTTTTTTTGCCTGGCTCCTTTTCAGCCTTTGAACCCAACTTAGATGTCACTTCCTCCAGGAAGCCTTTCCTGCCTCTCTTCTGACACTCTCCCTCCTGATTGGGTTCGATGCCCTTACTGTGTGCCCCTCAGGACCATGGGGCTCCCCTACATCACACCTTTCACAGAAGACAGTGACTGCCCATCTGCTGGTCTGTCTCCCCCAACAGTGAAGTGAGTGAGTTCATAGCTGTATCCCTGGTACCTAGCACAAGGCATGGGGAGGAGCCAGGAATTTCTGTTGAATGACTGGCAGGTTGCTGGACTATCTCAGTTTTCATCGAAATTAACCTTGCATAAATTCCTTTATACAGATTTCTGAGTCACCCCTGAATATCCCAGTGATGCCACCGAATGGAGGGGAGACTAGACAGGCGGGGTGGGGAGGGTTAACCCAATTGCACAGCAGTCTCCTCAGAATATTAGCAAATCCATCAAGGTCAGCCTTTTGGCTCGTTTAAAGTCAGTAACTGGAACGAAGACGTGACTGGATCTGAGGATTGCACAACTCTGGGGAAATTACCAAATGCCACTGATAATAGGATCGAGTTTCAACAGGCTTTCAGCTGACCTGGGCTCAACTAAGTGCAACAGACCCAGAACTGCCAACTGCATGAGGACGGAGGGGCATGTGTGGCTGGACAGCAGCTTCTACGGCCGAAGAGCTGAGGTGTCAGCTGCCCACAAGCCCAGCCTGAGGTGGTCACATGGGCAGTGGAGTGCCCAAAAGGCACAGCTGAAGTATGTATGGACTCTGGGGCCTCAGGGTGCAAGCTGTGAGTCACAATTCTGCTCAGGGGGCCCCATGATACACTGAGCTCCCTAATGAGCCATCTGGGAAGGTTCAGAGGGAGCTGGACACCCCGAGAGTCACCAGGCTCTGAGAGTCCAAGATGATGCCAACCCTGGCCTGGACCTGTGAGAACCTGGAGTGGGCAGTGGGAACACTGTTCTCAGTCCTAGAGACACACATTGACACTTTGCAGCCAAATGCCTTTATTATGCCCCTGCCTTGCCCTGGGGCTGTGTTCAGGGTAAGCCACAGCACCTCCAGGCCCCGCCTTTCCCTGGAGCAGGCTCCTTCTGGGCAGGTGGAAAGCCACTTCACACCTGGCACCCCTGAATGCCATACTCCTGAAGAAAGTCACTGAGCTGGGCACAGGCTGCCCGCTGGCGGGTGCTCCGGCACAGGCGCTCCGAGGGCATCTCCTCAATCCAGCTATTTGAGTCCAGCAGGTATTGGGGGCTGCAGGGGACAAAGGGGGCAGTCAGCAGGGGTCAGGAGGATGGGCAGATGGGGAAGAAGAGCACAAAGCACATAGCTTCTTAGGGTGCCTAGATGCCAGGGACCTGCTCCCTAAGGAAGGTCACAAGACCTGAGGAGAGTAAGAGACAGAGGGGCCCAGGGGACTCACTCTCCCTTGAGGTCATAGGTGGCCCCATCCAGACCCATGATCAAATATTCTTTCTCAGGCTCCAAGCGAAGGCGGCAAGAGGCTCGAACCAGGAAGTTTCGGGTCTGACCAACAGTGGCCTTGGCATCCTTGGCTGAGATGACGTGCACAAGAGATGTCAGAGGTGAAGAGGTCTCACTGAACCCTCACCACTCGCCCACCAGAGGGATATACTGCTCTCCTGGTTATGGACAAGTCCCAGGTTCTTAGAGGCAGAGGAATTTGAGCTCAGACTCATCCAAAGAGTGGGGTCAGGCTCTCTTGAGAGCTGTGAAGTCGGGCCCCAAGCCCAGACCTTAGTCCCCCTCCAGCCCCAGCCCCACCAGCCTCGCCCATGACGCCCTTCATACAGAAGTGCAGGATTTGGGTGATTTCGGTCTCAAAGAGGCGGAAAGCAGCTCTGCTATCTTCTCGGAGAACCTTCACCTGGAAGCCTAGGAGGGGTTAGAAAGGAGGGAAGGTGAGTCTCCTGAGGCCAAGAGGGCTGGAAGCTGGGGGCAGAGCAAAGAGGCTACACGTGGGTCTGTGAGAGGAACAGGCATAACTGGCAGGACCAAAGAGCTGGTCCCTGAGGGCAGGCCAGGCCAGGGTCAGGTGGGTAGACTGACCGTACTCCACACGGGGGTAGTAACAAGCAAACTTCATCCTGTAACCATCCTCCTCCTGCAGCCCCCGCTCCAGGGCGCGGCGCTGGTGAGGGCACTTCCCTGAAGTCAGGGCCCCAGAAGAAACGTCAGTATGCCCCAACCATTCCATGTCCCCCCACACCCCCGCCCCCAGGCCCAGGGTCTCACCCTCAGCACACTGGCAGACATCACCAGAGCACAATTTGGACAGGAGTTTGCTCTTACTTGGTGCTCCATAAAACACAGAACATTTGTGCTCTGGAGCAAAGCGGAGAGGGGGTTAGGACACAGTGCCTGTCCTCTGCCTCCCAGTCGCCCAGTCCCATAGAGGCCCAGGACTCCCTTGCCCCCTTCACTGCCCACATTCCTGATGGCCCATATGGTGGCACTGCCCCAAACCTCCCCTGAATGCCAGGGTGTTGCACTACCCTGCCTCCCAGGTACCCAGTGCTCACCGGGGTTATAGTAGTCATACAGGGCCGCACTGGCTGGCTGCACCAGTCCTACTGCTACCTCCTGCACGGCTCCAAAGCCCACGCATTCCCTCGAGGTGGGGACCTGGCCCAGGATGGGGAGGGGAGGTCAGGACACACTCTCTGGGCCTGGCAGGCCTCTGAGCTGCATTTTCTTGGCCTGTTCCTGTTGGTCTTATCTCCAGTGTCCTTCATACTCAGTTACCATCCTGCCACCGGAACTGTAAAAACTGCTCCCAAGGTCTCTGATGACTTCATGCCTAGCTGGTGGCCTTCTCCCAGTCTTCAGTGTCCTGACCCACGGCAGAGTGGCCCATCATGGAACTTTCTCCATGAAACTCTCCCTCCTCTTAGCTTCTGGGCCATCTTTGGTTCTGACCTAATCGTTTCTCACATTCGCTTCTTCCCTCCCAGAGGCACAGCACCCACCCCACTTCTTCCCTTCCTCTGCTCTCCCCTGTGGAGGGCTTGACCACTCTCTGGCTGTCCCCAAACCCTTCCAGGCTGAAGAGTCCCAAACTGAACTTCCAGCCCTAACCAATAGTTAGGATTTGGGCAAGACTGATAAATTCACCAAATCTACTCTGCCTGCCCCCTAAACCTCCTCACCCTCCTGACGGCCTTGTCTTGTCACTGATACTTTGAGATGGCTCGGCCTCCTCTATCTGCTGTAACCTAACATCAGGTGCTTCCACTCTACCTACTCTCCTGGACCTCTTTCCATACGCCCACACAGGTCCTGTCTCGCCCTAGGGCAGCCCCATCATCAGCCCCCTGCCCAGAAATCTTCCTGACTCCTTATTTTCCATTGTGTTCAGCCCAGACTCCTCAGCTAGGCTTGTCGGGCTAATGGGGCCTGTCCCTTCTGCACACACTGGGCTGGGGTCTTCCCTGGCCCACAAACACCTGGCTAATGCTGTCACTACGCTTTTCTCACATATTCTCTCAGAGATTACAGTAAAGGTTCATAATAATTTTCAAGGGCCATTGAAGTATTGTTAGGTCTTTGTTTAAGCCAAGTAATACAGTGAAAAGACAAAAACGACTGTCATCTATGACCACCGTCGCTTCATAAAATACATTTTAACGTCAAAACCGAAAGGCAACAAAAAATTGTTACCCTTCTTTTAAACCTTTCGATGCTGTTTGATGTGTATGTGTTAAGAATAAAAATTAATTTTAAAGAAAAATGTAAAAAATTATAACAGCTGTTTAAAAAAAAACTAAGAAGGCTATAATCTCAGCAAAACCCAAAACCAAACCACACTTATTGCCACTGCATTGATTCCGACTCATGGCAACCCCATGTGTTACAAAGTAGAACTGCTCCATAGGTTTTTCTTGACTGTAATCTTTACAGAAGCAGATTGCTAGGCCTTTCTTCTGTGGAGCCGCTAGGTGGGTTCGAACCACCAACCTTGAGGTTAGTAGTCAAAAGCAAACCATTTGTACCACCCAGGGACTCCTAAAGCAGAATAAAATCAGCCTTGTGAAAGGCTCGCTCCGCAGTGCTGACTTTCCCTTCCCTACTGACTGGCTGGCCTCCAGCATGCATCAGGGGCCCCAGTCTGCCTCCCTCAGGGCCCGCCTCCCTCAGGGTCTGCCTCCACCTCTGGCCTGGCTCTCGCTGTCCACTGCTGATCCACACTCTGTCCTGTCTGCCTGCTTACCCCACAAGTCCTCAAAAGCACTGACTGCTGACACCTGAGTTTCCCGAGAAACCAAATAACATCTGCTCGGTAAACTGGGGCCATTGGTTCCCTCCTATGTCGCCTCTCCCCACTCACCGAGTCGAAGTAGAGCAGGACGTGGGGCCCCTGGGTCTCAAAGTGACTCACGTAACGGTCAGAGAGGGAGGTCAGCTGCGAGAAGGGGGAGATGGTGATAGGGAGGTGCACCTGGCAGGGTATAGCCTCTGGGGGTGCTGTGGGGGTGGGGAAGGGCTGCTGAGGGCAGGGGGTCTGCTGGGTGGCTAGCCATACCTTCTCCAAGTCAGCCCGCAGGGCGTGGAAGCCACTCAGGAGGGTGATGTCTGCGATGGCCATGCCAAAGAGCCCCACCTTGCCATTCCGCCTGCAGAGAGATGGAACCTGCTGTCCAGATTCCACCTGCTGCTAGGGGTCAAACACCAGAGCCCACCTGGTCCTGCCCTCCCTCACCTGGCCCAGCAGCCACCCCCACCACACCCAATGCAGCCCAGCGCTCACCAGATACACACGGTGTACTGCACCCGGGACTCCTGCTCCTCTGCCACCTTGGGTGCCTCCCTCCTGCGGCGGTTCCTCCGTCCCTCAAACAGCTGCAGGGGTGTCACAGGCTGCAAATGGGCGCCTGGGTCGTCCCTGGATGGAAGCTCATCATACTCATAGTCCTCGTAGTCCTCGTTTGCTTCCACTGCCCAGGGACGGAGGGGCTAGGTCAGCCACTTGGTTGCTGGCACCCACCCCCCGGGGACCCCAAGGTATCCTAACCCCAACACTCACTCATGTATTCAACGTGGCCCATGACTGTCACTTCAATCTGAAGATCCTGGCAGGTCGTGTTCTTCATGTCCAGGACATTGTAGGTACGAAGGATCTGGCTCAGCAAGGGGGTGGGAAGAGGACACATGACATTAGGGGCCACAGACCTCTCTCCAAGCCATAGCTAAGGGCATCTGCCTGGACTGAGAGATTTGAGGCCTCCAGCCTTTCTTGTACCACTCACTGAACAGTCCATAAATGTAACAAGTAGCAAATCTGGCACAAGCATTGCATAAGACAGAGGGGCAGAGAAATGAAAAGGCACAGGGTGCCCAGAGGAGGCTTGTAGGATGAGGATGAGCTCGTCCCGTGGGACGAGAAACAGTGGAAGGACATTCAAGGCGGGGTCTGTGCAGATGAGTGGGTCTGGCTGGCTGGGGCCCAGTCACACGAGCCTGTGGAGGAGTCTGACTTGGCTCCAAGGCTGATCTGACTTGTGTTTTCAGCTCAGTCTCGCTGAGGTGAGAACATGGATCAGAGTGGGTGAGACTGGGGGCAGGGAGAAGTTACATGACCACCTTAGCACAGAGTCCAGGACACAGTGACAGGGCCATGAGCAGCAGGGGAGCAGAGAAGGAGTGACTGGGACAATAAGGAGGGGCTCAGAACAGGGAGGCACTGAGGTGGCCTCCAGAGGGGCAGCTGGGCACCTGGTGGAAGGGGCTCTCGTCAGCCAGAGGAGGGGGCACGGGAGGAAGAAGGGGTTGGGGACATGCTGTGTCTGAGGTGCTGTGGGCCTTGTGGTTCTGGGAGGGGCCTGCGCTGAGGGTCTGGGTGTGAGAGCCATCAGCCCTGGAGGGTAATGGATACGACAATTGTCCAGAGATAGTGGAGACCAGAGTGAGGAGGGAAATGCCCAGGACAGGAAGCATGGGCAACATCAACCCTGAATGACTTCCTCCTTCCCCACCACTGAGCTCTGAGCACAGTTCTCCCTCAAGACCCTGTCTCGTTCCCGCCCTGCCCCTGCCTGGCCCGCTGCTTTCCCAGGCCCAGGTGTCCGCTGCTGTACCTCTCACCTTCAAGGTTCCTTTGCTGTTTCCTCCCACCTTCACATTAATCTTGCTGTCCAAGAAAAACTTCCAGGAATAGAAAAGGGAAAGATGTCAGAGGGCCTAGGAAAACGTGTTCATTGCTCCAACTCTTCTTCTCCCTAAAAACACCCTGCTTCCTCTCCCCACATCACATTTCACAGTATACACCTTCACTTGCACGACCTCATCTCAGCCTCTTAAAACTCTGCTGGGTAGACTCTGCAGATACTGTTTTGCAGCTGAGAGAAATGAAGCTCTGGGGCTAGGTAACTCTCCCAAGGTCACATGGCAGTCAGCCTCCCTGCAAAGATCTCAGGAAGAAGAGGGGCTGTGGGGAGCCCACAGGGTGGGAGGGTGGGGTGGCTTCCGGCTGGCCGCCACAGGCCCAGATGTAGTGGCAACCCAGGAGAGGGAGTGGGTCACCTGCAGCTCCTCCTCCAGGCCCTTGATTTGGCGATTGTTCAACTGGAGCACAAGGGACTTGAAGCCACTGCGGCCGGCGGAGCTGAGGGTCACATTGAGCGTCTTCTCCTCGGTGGTGTGGGAGGCGATCCAGTATTTAGACAGGGCATCTAGGGCAATGACCGTGTCCTGGGGAGGAGGCATCAGGACTCAGTGCTTGGTCTCAGGATCACCTCCCAGGCCCTGGGGCAGCCCCTACCTGGGTGCTGCGGAATCCCCCCTGGAAGCTGCCCTGGTGTGTGAGCCAGGCTGCAGCCTGGTCGGCCATCTCGGCCTTGCCCTCCCGAAGCAGCAGGTGCAGCAGGCCATAGGCCGTGGTTTCAATCCACAGGGCTGGGGCCCGGGGCACAGGGTCTGACGGGTTGCGAGGAGCCAGGGTGGGTGACACGACGTTGTTCTGAGACCTGACAACTGTGCCCCAGTAGAGGTTGTCTGCAGTGAAAGGAGACCACATGCAGACAGGGGGCAGCCACGGAGCACCCTAGTCGCCCGCCAGCTCACCTGGTTTCACCCCAACCATCCCTGCCTATGCTTTGAATTCCTTCTCAGGCTCTTCATTCCATCTCTCCCTTCGGGGGCACTCAAGGGTCCCAAGGTCCCGTAAGCCCCAGGCTCACTGCCAGGACCCCTTGTCGCTCACCACCAGCCTCCTGGGCCATGGCCATGAGGTTGTTGTGGGCCACATTCTGTAGATCTTCGGGGGCCTGGGACAGCGTCAGGGCATAGGCCGTGATGGCTGCCGCGTGGGCCTCCAGGAGCCCGGCACTCACTTGCTTCCCCAAGAATGAGTTTGCATGTGAGATGGAGGTTTCCTAGCAGAAGAAAGCGAGGAAGGAGGTCTGGGGGCTGGACAGCTGGGTTCCTGAGGAAAAAGAGGTGTGGGGGAGGACTGGGGGCCAGCAAGGGGGCAGGCACCGGTGTCTTTACCACTCTTTTCTTCAACCCCTCGGCACTCTTGTCCTGGAAGGTGACCAGCCCGTGATGAAGGGCGATGACCACAAAGGCTGTGAGCGCTGTAGTCTCATCATCCCCCACCAAGCCTCCCTGGAGGAGGGAGGAAAGATGTCAACCACGAGAGGGAGGGCTGAGAGGGTGTCCCCACCAGAGCTCCTCAGCCGTGCCTTCCCACCCGCACCTGCATGCCCCTGTGGATCACGGGACAGGGGTCCAGGAAGGAACCGTCAGCCTGCTGCTGGGACAGCAGCCACGAGGCCGTCTCCTGCAGCTTGTCAGGTGAGCCGCCCACCTGCTCCTGGGCTGAACTCAGTACCTTCAGCACAAAGGCTGTGAGCCTAGAGGAGAGGAAGGGATGGTGGGGATAGGGACTGGTCCCTGGAGGGGGCACGTCCCTACTCCCCCAGGCACCTGTAGTTGTTCTCCCATCCCACTGGACGTGGCTTTACCCCAACAGCCTGCACCCTTCTCAGAACCACACGTCCAGCCTCACCAGGTACTGCTGTCCCGGTGTAACCAAGCCCCGTAGGAACCATCTGATTTCCGGAACTGCTGGATCCGCAGGTAGCCTGCAGAGGAGAGGCAGCTGCTGAGGTGAGACCCACTCTCCCATGACTTCGGGCCCCGAAACATGCTCCCCATTCCCATCAGGTGCCCCCTTCTTCCCCTCTCCATTCTCCTGGGCCTCCCATCTTCCATCAATTGCCCTCTAGCCCCAGCTTCTGCCTGCTCCCGACCCAGAACCTTTCTGGATCAGATCCACAGCGTGGTCCTTGGTCTCTGGGGGCAGGGTGCTCCACTGCTCCGTCTTGTCCAGGTAGTGGGAAGCAGCGAGTGTGGGAGCCAGGTAGATCATGGTTTGCTCTGCGCAGCCCTGGGGCAGCCTCAATAGGGAGGCCAGGCCTCCTGGGGACAAGGCCCCCCCAGAGCCCAAACTGTCCAGTGGATCTGAGGCTAGAGGGAAAAAAGGGTAAGGATCAGAGAGTAGGTCTGGGGACCCAGGGCCAGAGGGCTGCGGGAGCTAACGGAGGTCCACAGGTCTCACATGAATCTGAGGGCAACCCTGGGAAGGGGCGGAGGACATTCCTACCTGTGACCCTGACAAAGCTGCTGAAATCTCCGTTGGGGATAATATTGGGATCAGAGTTTCCAGGAATTTCCAAGGTGCGGCCTCGGTGGTCTGGGGAAATGGGGAGTTGGCAGCCTGCCATGCTGTCCATAGCCCCTGCCACCCCAACTCCTTAGGAAACTGCTGACAGTGAGGGGTGGTTGGGGGTGGGGGTCACTCACCCAGGGGGTTGAGCGCATAGACAATCTCCTCCCTGAAGATGGCCCCTTCCCTCTGTCTCGGGAGAAACGTGGCCATGAGAGATTACGCAGGACTCAGAGCCTGCCCCCTCCAAGTACAGACTCCCCAGGGCTTTGAGTTTGAACTTCAGGGACCGAGCTGGGTCAAACATTGGGTTTGGGCGTTGGGCCCTTGGCCTGGTCAGCACTGAGGGTGCTGGGGGTGGGGGCAGGTGGTAAATCTGGGAGTCTGGGGACCTGAAGTCAGGGGTGCTGTATTCACCTCAATTTGAAGAACCTTAGACACTACATCCCCCACAGGGAAATCGAAGGACCCTCGAGCCACCACCTTCAGGGACACAGCGGCGTCTGCCGTGGGCACCAAGGAGAAGGCCACAGGCCGGGCAGAGCCAGCAGGCACCAGCACCTGCTGGGCCAGCCCTCCGCCCCCAGCCAGGCACAGCCCCTCCACTGGGGCCACGTGGACGCTCACCTAAGGGCAGGAAGAAGGGAGGAGGATGGCCAGAGCCCCAGCCAGGGTAGGCTCCCCACCCCTCACCTGCCCCCAGGCTCCCATCCTGACAGCCCTCTGTGCTTGGGCACCAGCAGGCCCTCACAGTCAGGTCTGTATCCAGGTAGTTGTACAGCACAGGCCGCAGCTCGAGCTGCTCAAAGCGGCGTATGGAGGTGGGCAGGCGGAGATGCAGGTGGAAGTTGCGGAATACTCGCAGTCGTGCTGGCGTAGCCACACACAGGCCTGACGGGAGGACATATAGGAGCTCAGAGGTGTAAGGGCATCACAGCCAGAGTCCCAGCAGGGAGGGGCAGGGAGTGGTCCAGTGCTCTGCTCTCCGCCACTGGTGGCCACTGCTCGCTAGCCTCCCAGCCCAGGTGGATGCTGAGTAGAGACTTCGCCAACTCTCTGGGCCCCCTCCCTATACTAAGAGCAAAGGGCTAAACAGGGAGCCTGGGTCGAGGAGAGATGGGAAGGGGTGACCTCACCTTTGCTCTGGGACAGGCTCACGCCATGGATCTCCCACGTGGTCAGCGAGTCGGGGAGCGACAGTTTCAATCTGTGACAGGAAAGGTAGAGAAGCCCATCACACCCAGGGCTGGCTTCACGCACAGCCTAGAGGTGAGCAGGCCCCCCATGCCCTCACGTCTTGGAGCGGTCTACTGTCTCCAATCTCCAGAGCCAGTTCTGGGGGAAGTAGCTGCGCACAGGGATGTCATCTTCCTCTATCAGTTCCTCCTCCTGCAGCATCTGCATGGCTGGGCGACCGGGGGAGGAGAGTGAGGAGAGGGCTGCCTGCCCTCCCAGGCACCCTGCCTGTCCCCCAGCCCACCCAGCCCCTCACCTCGGGCAAGGCCTACCCGGGCCCTGGCATGGGCCTTCTTGCGTAGGTTCTCAGCAAACTGGCAGCAGGACAGGAAAGGCTCCCGGCAGGCCAGCTGTGGCACACGGGCCGCCCGCTGCTCACAGGAGCGTACCATGGGCAGCCGGGTCAGCCCATCCTGGCAGCAGCGCTTGGCTGTTGGGGAAGTATACTGGCCCACTGCAGGGCCAGGCTGAGGGTCAACATAGGGGACAAGAAGGAGACACAGCTCATACCCTGTCCAACCCTGGATCCACAGGGACTCACCCCTGAGAGGGCAGGAATTGAAGAGAGACCAGGGAGGGAGCCACCCACTCGTCTACCCTCAACCCCAGAGCTTGGCTCTCTGGCCCCAAATACGACACAAGGGCTGCATGAAGAGCCAAGCAGCCAAGAGGCAGAGCCTACGCTGGCCCCTGGCTGTAAGTGAAGAGCTTAAGTTGCCTTTCAGGCACCCAGCCACTCACACTTCTCACTAATGGCCTTTTGGAAGTTTACGTTTCTCTTCTTCCGAGTTTTCTCCTGGGGGCAGCTCAGACCTAGTAGAGAGCAGGGCTGCAGCCAAGCCATAGGGTGTGTGGCCTCCCCCCTCCCCTCCCTGTTCTCCTGCCCCTGCCCAGCCCTTCCCACCCCTGCCCTTCCTGTGTTACTCCCCAAGGCCCAGCCTCCTTCCTTATCCCCCACCCACCCCCTTCCTCCTCTGCTCTCACTCTTTCTGGGTGAGGTCAAGTGTTCTCCATCAGAAAAAGCCAGACCCGCAGCCTGAAACACCTGAAGGGCGGTGTCCCCGCCACCAGGGCCACAGCCCAGGTCATAGCTGTTCATAACTTCAAAGACCTGGCAAGAAAAGGCAGGAATGTTGTGGAGACAGGAGTGGCCAAGGGGCAGGATTGGGTGGTTGGTGGGAGATGAGGATATGAACAAACATGAGAGGGATGTGGAGAGTGGGAAACGGGCCAAAGGGCCAAGAGCTGTGAAGAGGCCCAAAGCTTGTGGGAGAACTGTGAGGAGTCTGTGGGGAGCTGATGAGATCTGGGGACTGGGCTCAGACTCAGAGCGCAGGGCAATGGGAGAAACGAGGCACCAAGGGGAGGAGACTGGGGAGAGGTCTTGACACACCTTGCCCATGTTGAGGGGTTTGTGGGACCTGCTGCCCACAGCATACAAGGCCGTGTCCACAGCTCCTAGCGCCACCAGGGCTGGGGAGTCTGTTTGCAGGTGGAACTTGACAGTCTCCCCAGGACGATACTCCTTGGCACCGTCCACGTTCAGCTCCAGCTGGCAGAGGTGGGGGGTGGGGGCCGTCAGAGTGGGAAGAGCTGCTTTTGGTCCCTTGCATCCTCAGTGCACCCCAAACGAAATCCATGCCCCATGTGCAATCACCTTGTAGCCCTGTTAGGGACTGAATTGTGTCTCCCCCAAAATATGTGCCAGAATCCTGACCCCTATAACGGTGGATGTAATCCCACTTGGGAATAGGGTTTTCTTTGTTATGTTAATGAAGTCATCAGCGTAGGGTGTGTCCTAAACCTAATAATTTCTGAGTTATAAGGAGCAGCATAGACACAGAGACAAGCAAGCACAGAAGGGGGAAAGATAGATGCCACCCGGAGATCACCAAGGAAGTGAGGAATGCAGGGGCTAGAGTAGCTGTAACAAGGACTTCCCCCAGACTCGATAGAGAAAGCGCCTTCCCCTAGAGCTGGTGCCCTGAATTCAGATTTGTAGCCCCCTCAAATGTGAGAAAATTAATTTCTGCTTTCTAAAGCCACCATCTGTGGTATTTCTATTACAGCAGCACTAGGAATCTAAGATATCCCCCTGACACACACACACACCCCAACTCTCCTGTTACCTTGCCCTCGCAGGCCTCGGCCTGGACATCCACTCGCAGGGAGTTGGCAATAGGGAGGCTCCCGTGGTAGTAGAAGGCCACGAAGTGGAAGGAGGGTGCCAGGCGTTGGTCCACAAACACGGAGACTGAGGTCACGGCCCTTCTGGGCTCTTGGTGCATGGACACGATCTCACCCCGGGACAGGATCTGGGCCGAGAACGGTCTCTCTCCATTGCACATCCCCAGCCCTGTAACCACTGCCCCCCCTCAGAGGGCTTTTTCCTGCCAGAGACCCTCCCTGCAGGCCAGCCTCCTCTCTCCTCTCCATGCACACCATGTAGTAGTAATGAGAGAAGGTGACCCCACTGACGCCCACGGCTCGCAGGTTCAGGTTGAGAGTGTCCCCAACTCGAGGGGGCCGAAGATGCAGCCGCTCAATAGACAGAAATGCAGAGCCTTGTGAGGGTGGGGCTGTCACTGTGAGCCTGGCCACGTCAGGATGAGGGGAACCTGCGGACACCTGGAAAAAGGGTGCATGGTCAGTAGCAAGGACCCAGTACCTAGCTCTCCCCTCTCTCCGGGACATGGATCCCCAGGAACCCAGATCATCCTCCTTTTCTCCCCCATCCTCTCCCACAGGGAGGAAGAGCTGGATGGGGGAATCTCACAGAGAGCCGCAGTTCTTGGGTGGTCTGAGGGATATTGATGGGAACGCTGACTTGGCCACTCTCATCTGTATTCTGCTGAAAGTCCTGGGTTTTAGAAGCAGGCCCAGGAGAAGACAACTCAGCAGAAACTTTCACAGGAACGTCAGCAGCTGGAGAGCCCAACATGTCACGGACCCGAGCCTACATGGGTGGCGAGGGGCAAGTCAAACAGAGGTCACTGAGAAGGGAAGCAACAGAGAGCAAGGGGACCACCTTCTTTCTTCCCAATGCTCTGCCCTCTGACTAACATCCCCCTGCCCCACATCCATACTCTCATCCTTCCCCTTTAGGAGAAACCTGCAGCAGAAAGGGGGCCCCAGGCACAAGATGGCGCTTGGTGTTGCTAAGATCCAAGAAGAAGGGAGATGACACAAAACGCCAGGATGTGAGCTCGGCCTCCTCCAGCTCCCCACCTGCAAGACATGAGCACAGAGAGGTAGAGGACAGAGTCCAGGGAAAAGAGGAACAGGAGCATGAGGAGTGGAGACGGTGACCCCCTCAGGGGCACAGGCCAGCTCTATTCATCTTTATGTTTTCCAAGGCCCAACACAGACCCTTAGGAGCCCTGGTGGTGCAACGGTTAAGTGCTTGGCTGCTAACCGAAAGGTTGGCGAATCGAATCCACCACCCAGCTGCTCCATGGGAGAAAGACCTGGCAATCTGCTCCCATAAAGATTACAGGTTAGGAAACCCTATGGGGCAGTTCTACTCCGTCACATGAGGTTGCTATGAATCGGAATCAACTTGACAGCACCTAAGAACAATAACAACAACAGGTCCTAGCACACAGACAACGCCTAACATATGTCTGTTGAATTAATTAATTTAAAAATGAATGAATGAATGTGCAAAAAAATAAACACTGAGATGGGGGAAGAGGCAGGATTACCCAGAGACAGAGTTGGAGTGAGACAAGGTCTCCTGAGGCTTTCCTGGCCTTGGGTCCAAGCAAAAAGTGGAAGAAATGTGTGTTTGTGTGCTTGTGTGTTTGTGTTTGGGGGTGGGGAGGGGACAGGCATTGACACCAGAGAATGCAAGGTCAGCTCAGAGGTCAAAGGCATGTCTGGGGTTATGATAAGGGGAAGCCACTAACCTGGAGACTCAATGACCGCTGCTGCAACGTAGAGACGCAGCCCCAGAAGGTCAGTAACACGCATACTAAGCTTCGCCAGGGCCCCCTGGACCTCTGCCTCTGTGAGGGAAATGTGGCTCTGGCCATCCACCAGCTGGGGCAGAGAGGAAACAGGATGTGGGGTGAGACTTGAGTCTCCAGCCTCACCCCCTTTTCCTCCCTAGTCCCTTACCTCCCACATCCCCCTTCCTACCTTGGTCTGACTCTCCAGCCCCCGAAGGAACGTCTTCCCACCATCCTCACCCAGGAGCGCAAAGCGCACGTATGCCACCCCCTGCACTGGCTTCCCGTAGATGTACCTGTAGCCGTGGGGAGATTGGTCAGGGGGTGGGCCAAGGGCTGGAGGACATAATCAAATGGTCTGGGAGGGAAGGAGAAGCAGGCCGGAGGGAGGCAGGGCTCCCTGGCATGTTCACACTGAGTGGGGAGCCCTGGGCAGGGCCTGCATCGGGTGCAGGGCAGTCACCTGGCCTGGATGTCTAGCTGGATTTCATCAAGAAAGCCAGGCACTGTCAGGATGTAGGGCTTTCCAGGGATGATCTTCACCTCAAAGTTGGGAAGAACTAGCATGGGGTAAAGGGGGAGGCAGGTCAGACTCTCGTGAAAGGACCCTTCAGAAACCTCCCTTCCCTCCAGGATGTGGCACCCATGACTCCCTGGCTCTGCCTGGCCCCCACCCCCTCTCCTTCAACCCCTATGTCCCTCGTGTCTCCAGCTCTCACCGTATTTCTTCACCTCAAACTGGGTGCTGCTGTTGGATTCCGGGGCGCCTGAGAATCGGGCTGAGACCTTCCAAGTCCCTGGCCTGAGGACAGACACAGAGGGGACTCAGCCTGCCTGGGCCAAGGGGCCAAGGAGAGCCAATGGCCGGGTGACCTGGTAAGAGGACTGTGGGGTAAACCAGAGGCTTGGGGAGCTTGGGATTGTCCTGTGTGCGTGCTGGAGGAAACAGGAGCCTGGAGCAGGAATTGGGTGGTGTAGCTGAGGGCAGCCCCAGGTCGGGGAGTGCTCACTCTGAGATGTCTGGGATCACAAATTTGTCCTGGAAGATGGATGTGGCAGAGAATACCTCCCTCTTCTGTACACGGAGGCCCTGAGAGTTCTGCAGGAGGAGGAGAAGTGGTCAGGAAAGGGTAGAGGGGTATGAGGTCAGATCAGTGGCCAGAATCAGGTCAGAGGTCGGCAACTCACCTCCACAGTGACCGTGAGGGGGTCCGTGGACGGGCGCATCTTTTGATCCAGTGCAAAGATCCGGTACCAGACTAGGGAGTAGGGGGAGAGAGGTGAGGAAGAGCCCAGGTGCAAAGGGAGGGTGGGCCCCGATTCCCCGCTTCTAGGAGTGAGAGGGAAGGGAACACACATTTGCTAAATACCCTCCTGTGTGGCAGGCACTTTCTTTGGGGTTGTCTCACTTAAGGGGCACCACATGTGTCCTGAGCAGGCTGGGAGGGAGTTAAAGGTAAGGCCCCGAGGTCACAACTCACCCGTCTGGCCAGGGTTATAAATGGGCTGGTTAGTCTGCAGAAAGAGGTGTCCCCGGCGAGATGTGAAGAGCAGGTTGACACCCTGAGTGTCTACCTTTCTGGACAGAGAGTCCTTCAGCCATGACGACTTGGCCACTAGCTGTACCTCAGGGCCTCTGCGGAGGTCATGGAGGCCACAGATCTTGGTATCTTCCAGGGGGATCTGTCAGGACAGGGAGGGGGAGCCATCAGAGACAGTGAGAGCTGGACAGGATGGGGACTGAGGCAGAGACCTGGAAGACAAGCTGGGGTGGGAGGAAAGGAGGGGAGGTGAGCCAGCGAGGAGAAACAAAGATGGTTACAAGAAGACAGAGGGAAGCAGGGTGGGAAGCCCCAAGAAGCAGCAATGGGGTCCAGTTACCTGGAGGCTGAGGAGTATGAAGACTTTTTCTGAGCTGAGTGTGAAGCCCACCTCTGGGGAGCAGCGGAGATTGATTTTAGGGTTGCTTGGGTTTCTCAGGTACACTGATCCTGTCACTACTTGGCCCAGGGGGACATCCTGGAGCTGCACCCCCACTGATAGGGGGACCCCAAGGTGAACCACAGAAGGAGAAAATAGGAGCAATCTGGGGAGAACAGAGGCGGGTCAGCAGCTGGACTTCATGCTGGCCCTCCACTCTTCTCTCCCCCACTCCTGAATCCCATCCCTCAGCCCGTAGCCAGCCCTGCTGCCACTCAAGGACCCAACATCCTGCCTGCAGGACCTGGGTTTCTGCAGAGACAAGGCAAAGAAACTGGAGGCCCAGATCAGCCCCCAGAGGAACCTCATGGCTGGAGGATCCACAAGGGGTCAGATCCGTCTGTCCGTCTGCTCCCTTCTGGTCAATCTAGGGCTTGGGGCAGAGTTGACTCTGGACCTTGCTCCTCCCCTGGCCCAGCTAAGCTGGGAAACCACGTGACAGCCAAGAAATGCAACTGGCCCTAGGCCCAGTGTTGGGGGGGCAGCCTGGACACCTGGGTCTCTGAGGGAATCTTGGCCCAGAGATAGAGCCTGTCCTTCCCCATTAACCCTTCTCATCCCACCCCATACTGGGTACCTCCCCGCTACTATCTGTGTATGTGTACACATGTACATGTGCTCGTGTACACGTGGCTCAGATGTGCAGGAGATGGAACGGTCTAACCAAACAAGGATGGGCTTGTAAGACACTTGGGTCTTGGTTTCACCACCACAAAAACTGAACTACACTAGGCCTTTGCTTGTTGTAGGTCCTAACAGAAATTCTGTGGTTTAGGAGACCGGGCATACCCTCACTACACCCCAGGGAGAACCAACCTGAATGTCAATGTTAACCCTTCTCCTCTTTGAACAATGAGGCAAAGCTCAGGCCTAAACTTGGCTTTACCTCTACCCCCACAAGAGGCCCCCAAACACACATATTACACTAAATAAAGGACAACCAGAAAACGTCATAGACAGAAATACTTTATTTGGCAGTTTCAACACCAACGTGAGGGGAGAGAATCCTGCCCTCCTTCACCAGCCACCCCAGAAATCCCACCGTCCTATCTCAAGAAAGAGTAGTAACATTAGCACTTCACTTCCACAGAAGGGCAGAGAGGCATTGTCCAAACCCCATCTCTGGGTCAGAGCCCATGTAAACAGCAGCAGTCACGTCTGACCCTTTGCACGGACGTAAGCCTAACACCCATCTGGCTTCCGAGCCTTCCCTACATGACCCTGTCTCAGCCACCATGGGCTGCCCTCCTGGGTCCCTCTTCCCCACTCTGAGGAGATGTGCAACGACGAGCAGAATCCTCAGGTCTCTGGCAGGCGGAGGAGGGTTCCAGAAGTGGTAGAGATACTGTGCAAAAGAAAGACAAGGCTGGAGTCCAACGTCTAGGCCCAAGATTAGGGGAGAACTCACAACCTGGCAGGGAATGTTCCTGGGCTTCAGGGAAGAATGAGAGAGGAGCTGGGCTTGTCCAGTGGCTTAAACATGAGCAGGGATAAAATCCAACTTTGGGTCAGTGTTGTGTGTCATCTGGCCAGGGGCTGGAAAGCAAGACTCACCAGTCCACCAACTGGGCCCCGATGAGATCGTGCACATGATAGGAGAGGCCAAGCCGCACGGCAGCAGGTGCCCGCCGGCCCAGGAGCTCTGACAGGAGTAGCTCCCGGTACTTGGCCTTCCGGACCATGCCAAGGACAGCCTGGCGCCCTGGAGGAGGTGGCACAGGAGAGGGAAAAGGTGAATACAGCCTGGAGGCTTAAGGAGCTGCCAAAAATGTGTTTCTGAGGGGTTGAGGGCTTGAGGTGCACCCTAGGGCTACCTTTAACAAAATACTTGATGAATTTCCCAGCTCCAGGCACAGCTAGCCACCAGCTCCCAGCATCGCGGACAGTGAGGACTCCAGCATTCACCAGCTGCCTGGGGGTAGTGAGAAGCCAAGATAGATAAGGCTTTGGCTCTGAGAACAATCTCTCCTCCCCACTTCATCCCTGCTCATTAATACTGGATACTAAGTTCCAGAAACAAGGACAACCAAGCAAGAGGGCATGAAAAACAAAACCCCGACCTGGGGCAGCTCTCCGTGCCCTTGCTTGTTCCACTCCCTCTGCTGGGACTTTTCTCCCTCCACCCTTTCTTCTCCTGTCACTATTACTCATTCATTAAACAGTTCCTCCTCTTGGAAGCCCTCCCTGACTACTACCCTGACACACGCCCACTCCCACTCCCAGGGAAGGCTTTCTTCCTCAGGGTCTTTCTCCTGCGTTCCCGCCACTGCCATGCACAACTCACCATGGCTCCCACCACATCACACTGAAAGTATACAATCATAAGCTGGTTTCCCACATGACATAAGTACTTTACAGTTTATAAAATGCTTTCACGTATGTCATGGGTTACAAAGCAGGAAGCATAAGCCAGATATAGCCTCCCAAAATTATATTTCTGTTTATCCCTTGCCTGGTTTCCATTCTTTATCCTCAGTCCCAGCATGACTCACGGCAGGCAGCTATGGTTCCTGCCAGGCCCCTGGATGCATTGGATTAGCCACCCAGATCTCCTGAATTCTAGTCCAGGGCTTTTTCCAAGGCTCCAGATAAGACAGGCCTCCTCTCTTGGGTAGAGGAGTACAAATATAGGGTCACTTTACTAAAAAGCACCATTGGCAGGTTCACTAGAAGGAAAAGGACAAGGTTGGATGGGACCAGGAGGAGGAAGGAAAAGGCCAGATGCTTGAGTCTGTTGGTCTCCCCAAGTCTCACGTGATCTCTGGGTCCTTGAAGCCAAAGGTCTTTGTCATCTGGTCCTGCTGGAAGCTAAGGTCCCCACAGGCTGGAAGCACCAAAGCCAGAAACTTCTGCACTGCTCCAGCATATGGTCGGCCATCACAGGCCTTAAGGACCTGGAACCAGAGACGAGATACACGGTCTGGCCCCATCTCAGCCTCTACCAACCTCCAGACCCAGGACAACGTTGCACTTCCTACATTTTCCCCTCTTGCTCATGTCCTTCCATCTCTCACACCTTTCTCCTCCTCCTCTCTCCCCCTTCTCATAGTGTTACTTACCAGAGCCCTGTGCCCCCTCCATGGGGTGGGGGAACTGCCTCTTTATATTTGTTCCCTAATTTCCTTGTCCCCCGCCCCTAAATATGTGTACATAGTCACACGCACTTTGGTCCTGTAGTCCTCGGTGAAGATAATCCCATGGGCATCCAAGTCAAAGCCCAGCTGGACGACTCTGATCTCCCCCTGCTCTTGAAGCTCCTTCTATCTCCAGAGAGATGGGAGTAAAAAAAAAAAAGAAGGGCTTCAGAGGAAGATGCTTTGCTAAACTTCTGGGCACTTTTGGGCATTGAGATTCTGTTTGCCTGTATTTAGGAGTTTTTCTCTTAGCAAAAGAAAAACTGTGTGGGCAAAATAACCAGAGTGATCGCTAAGGGGCCTTTTCTAACTAGTTACCCACCTTCTCATCTACCCTCTTCATCAGATACCTGTCAAACAATCAATACATATTTTCTAAGACCAATCGTATGCTAGGCACTAAGATAAAACAGTGATTAAGACATGGGTCTTGCCCTCAAGGGACTAACAGTCTAGATGTTGGTTGGGGGACGATGCGATGGAGTATGGAATAAAATGTTTAAAACATTACTAGCAGCCATCACAGATACAACTATTGGTATCTACTTGTCTGGAATAAAAGAAAAAGAAGGAAACCAAAGACTCAAAGAAGAAACTAGTATACAGGACTAAAAGCCTACACGAACCATGGCTTCATCTATCCTGAGACCACAAGAACTACATGGTGCCCAGCTACCACTACTGACCCTTCTGACCAGGGACACAATAGATGGTCCCAGATAGAATGGGAGAAATATGTAGAACAAAAAAATTCTCAAAGAAGGCCAGCAGAGACTAGATTAACCCCTGAGACTATCACCCTAAGACACTCTTTAAACTTTATACTAAAATCACACTTGGAGGTCACCTTTCAGCTAATAGACTAGCTCATAAAATGAACAATATCACCCGTGAGTACTGTGCTCCTTTAAAAAATCATCTATATGAGACCAAACGGTCAACATTTACCCTAAAGCAAACATGAAAAGGTAAGGGGAGGGCAGGGAAGCTAGATTAATAGAAATAATGAGAATACTGACACACTGTGAAAAATGTAACCTATGTCACTGAACGATATGTACAGAAATCGTTACATGGGAACTTAATTTGCTGTGTAAGTTTTCACCAGAAACAAAATAAAATATTATCATAAAAAATGTTTAAAACAAATAAAAGTAAACCAGGACCACCTCTGTTTCCAGGAATATGGCAAGAACAAACCCAACCACTGAAGATGAATAAAAATGGCAGATGAAATATTTTTTTAAAATTTAAACATTAAAGAGCCCACAAGATACAAGATAATAAGGAGTTATCGGACTAATATATACCTAAGTGAAAATAAGAACTCATAAGCACAGAGAGCGTTTGTCGATCTAGGCAAATTTTTCCAGCACACAGTCAAAAATAACTAGGCACACAAGGAAACAAAACTCGTAAGCAAGCACCAGAAGAAATGGACAACAGAAACAGACCCAAAAAGACATCTAATATTGGAATTATCAAAAACAGACTATTAAAAAAAACCAAAAACTATGCTTATAATGCTCAAATAAATAAAAACTAAGATGGAAAATTTCAACAGGAAACTGGAAATTTTGTAAAATATCCAAGTAGGTCTAGATTCTAAAATTCTAGGACTGAAAAATAAAGTAAATGAAATTAAGAACTCAATGGATGGGTTTAATGGTTAGGCAGAGCTGAATAAAAAGCTATTAATCTGTAAGACAGATGAAAAAATTAATCAGAATACAACAATAAGAAGAGTCAAAATGACCGAAAACACAGAAAAGAGGCTAAGACGCTTAAAAAAACAAACCCACTGCCATCGAGTCGATTCTGATTCCGACTCACAGACACCCTATAGGACGGAGTAGAACTGTCCCATAGAGTTTCTAAAGAGCACCTGGTGGATTCGAACTGTCAACCTCTCGGTTAGCAGCCATAGCTCTTAACCACTACACCACCAGGGTTTCCAAGACAGTTGTAGGGTACAAAAAGAAGGTCCAATATGTGTTTAATGTAAAGAAAAGAGGGAGGGAGGGAGGGAGGGAAAAACAGAGCAAGGAAGGAAAGAAAAGAGAGAATAAGGTAGGAGAAATATTTGAAGAGACAGTAACAACTCTATAATCACAGTGGGTATAATAATCCACCTCTCATTTAAGTTCACAGAAAAAACTGATAAAATAAAGTGAGCATACAGAAGATTTTAATAATAACTTCAGTGACTAACAAATTAATGACTGAATAATACACATTCTTTCTAAACATAGATTATTAAAATTGAGAAGCCACTGATGAGGCTAACCAAGAAAAAGGAAAAAAAAAAAAACTAGAAAAAACACAAATAACCAATACAAGGAATGATAAAAGGGTTATCACTACAGATCCTGCAGATAATAAAATGAGCATATCACAAACTTTATGCCAATAAATTTGAAAGGTTAGAAGAAACTGACAAATTCCTAGAAAAATATGATTTCACTAGACAGGACAAATTGGGGTATATCCACAAAAAGGAAATCTATGACAATGAATTAACTATAACTATAGGCAATGTCATAGATTGAATTGTGTCCCCCAAAAATATCTGTCAACTTGGCTGGATCATGATTCCCAGTATTGTATGATCGTGTACCATTTTGTAATCTGATGTGATTTCATTATGTGTTGTAAACTCCACCACTATGATGTAATAAGATGGATTAGCGGCAGTTATATTCGTGAGGTCTACAAGATTAAGTAGTGTCTTAAGCCAATCTCTTTTGAGATATGAGAGAGAAGCGAACAGAGAGACACAGGAACCTCATATCACCAAGAAAGCAGTGTCGGGAGCAAAGCATATCCTTTGGACCTGAGGTTCCTGTGCTGAGATGCTCCCAGACCAAGGGAAGACTGATGCATCACAGGGACCTTCCTCCAGAGCCAACAGAGAAAGCCTTCTCCTGGAGCTGATCCCCTGAATCTGGACTTGTAGCCTACTGGACTATGAGAGAATAAACTTCTCTTTGTTAAAGCCATCCACTTGTGGTATTTCTGTCATAGCAGCACCAGATGACTAAGACAGGCAACAACTAGAAGGATCTCGAAAATATATTCCACCTAATGAAATAAGATATAAATAAATACATACAATATGATTCCATTTATATCAAGTTCAAAATGGGCAAAACTCAGCTTTGTCGTTTATGGATATACATATAGGTAGTATTAAAAGAAACTAAGAGAACAACAATCATACCAGTTGGGCCAATAGTTACCTCCCAGGGACATAAGGCATTCTGATTAGAGAGGGATATATGTGGGATGGTGGTCATGTTCTGGAAGAGCTCTGGTGGTATGGTGGTTAAGTGCTCCACTGCTAACTGAAAGGTCTACCATTTGAACCCACCAGCTGCTCAGCAGGAGATGTTGCAGTCTGCTTCTACAAAGATTTACAACCTTCAACTCAACGGCAATGGGTTTGGTTTGGTTTTTGGCCATGCTCTGTTATTCTGATCTGGGTGGTGATAAACGGGTATTTGTTTTATAAACGCTCTTTAAATTGTGTGTGTGTGTGTGTATATGTTTTATTTTGTGCAATTTTTAAAGCTTGCTTAAAATACAGGATAATACTAGATTAAAAACAACAAATACTCTATAGGGAGTGGTTATATCACTTCCTCATGTAAGACTGGAGCTAGTCTCCACCTTCCTTTTCTTTCCTCTTCTTGACAAGTCAACACTAACCTTCTACCTGCTAAATCCAATGGATAGATTTCATTTTTTATTTTACTTGACCTCTTCACAGACCACTGCCTTGAGTCGCAAGTTCTAACACGGCCAACTACTCCTATCTTCTTGAAAATTCTCATTACTTTCACAATAGGCCCCTCTCTAGATTCCTCCTGACTCTGACAATTCCTTCCCAGCCTCCTCCACAGACTTGTCTTCCTCTGCTTTCCCCTTTCATCAGTGGGACATGAATTTTAAGGTACATTAAGAATCATTTGGGGCAATAATTTAAAGATATGTACTACCTGATCCCACCCCAAGAAATTTTAATTCATTAGTCTTGAGTGAGTCCCAGGAACCTGTATTTTTTAACAGGCAGCCCAGGTAATTCTGATACAGATAGAACTCAGGCCATACTTTGAGAAATAGTGCTTTAAACGCTGGTGTCTCCCAGAATTCTGGATTTGGTCCTATTATCTTTCACTCTAAAGCTGGGGTCTTTAACACTGGGCCTCAGAGGATCTGTGAAACACTGCCTGAAAACTCTACATGTGCTTTGTGTGTATGTGGCATATGTGCATTTTTCTGGAAAGAGCCATAGCTTTCACCATCTTCCAAAGTTTGTAAAAAGGCTAGAAATCACTCCTCCACTCACTCTTCCTACCAGATCTCAGCTACATCCCAGTGACTTCCTATTCTATACCACTAGCTCAGTTCTCTCCGAACTTTCATATCCAACTGTCTACTACACTGTCTTAGTTACCTACTGCTGCTGTAACAGAAATACCACAAGCAGGTAGCTTTAACAAACAGAAACTTATTCTCCCCCCATCCAGGAGGCTAGAAGTCTAAATTCAGGGCACCAGCTCTAGGGGAAGGCTTTCTCTTTCTCTCTCTGTTGGCTCTGGGGGAAGGCCCTTGTCATCAATCTTCCCCTAGTCTAGAAGCTTCTCAGTGCAAGTCCAAAGGATGCATTCTGCTCCCAGCTCCTCTTTCTTGGTGGTAGGAGGTCCCTCCCCTCTCTGGTCGATCTCTCGTTTATATCTCAAAAAATATTGACTCAAGATACAACCAAATCCTATAGATTGTGTCCTGCCTCATTAACATAACAGACAGCTTACTCCCTAATAGGATCATAATCACTGGCATAGAGGCCAGGATTTACAACACATAGGATAATCACGTCAGATCACAAAATGGAGGACAACCACACAAAATGAAGTACTGGGAATCATGGCCCACCCGAAATGACATACACATTTGCCTTGGGATGCTCCACAAGTGTATCTCCAACTCAGCCTGTACAAAACTGAACACATCATCTGCCTCCAACAACTCAATCTGCTCCTACTCTATGGGGAAACTTGAGAGTTATCCTGGACTCCTCCTCTTCCTCACTCTCTACATCCCTCAACTTCACCCACCTTCTCCCTCCCTACTACACTGCCCTAATTTACACCTTCCCCAGTTCTCAGCTGCAACATCTTCCCAACCGATCTCCTTGCCTCATCTCACTACTTCCAATTCACCCAATACCCTCTCCTAACATTCTGTAGTGGCTCACGGCCTTCAGCGTAATACGGAAACACTGAAGTACAAGGCCTGTCAAGATGTGACACGGCCTACATTCCCAGCGCTGAATGCATGAACTATGCCCAATGATTCTGCTTCCCCAAAAGCCTCGCTTTTCCACCTCCATAACTTGTCATGCTCTCTACTGCCTGGGGATCTTTTTAACAGTGTCTGTCGCATTCTCAGTGGTACAGCAGTGCCTGGCATAGTGCTTGGCCCAAAATAGTCTAACGTTTGCTGAACGGCTGGCGGACCAACCGAGCGTCTGAGTGACGGGGGAGCCTCCAGAGTGGCAGCGAGGCCGGGGAGGGTTCTCCGTCGATCACTCCGACGCCCCTCACCAGCTGCCTGTCGGCCACCGTGCGGTCAGGCAGGAGGCTGTACACCTGGCTCCTCAGCGCGATGGGCGGGAGCGCATCCTCGAACAGGCCTCGTGGAAACAGCCGCACTAGCTCCGCGACAGCCGCTCGCGCCGACCCTGGGGAGAGACCGGTCACAGAAGCGTACACTGGGCGGAGTAGGAGGCTACACCTCAGAAGGAAGCTGGTCCCCCAGTATCCATGGTTACTGGAGGTGAGGCCCCACCCGCTAGGTCTTTAGCCCCGCCCTGGGTTGCCATGATTACCAGACTCGCCCCTCAGAGGATCCGCTTCTCCATCCTCACGCTCCCGCCGCCTCTTCAGCCCAAAGGTCTCCGAGACCAGGCGATGCCTCTTCCGGCTCATATCCCGGGACTTCTGGCTTTACAGTGCTGGGGAGGGGGCAGGGACCGGGGGAGGAGAGCGTTAAAGGACGGTCTTCCGGCGCAGAGAAATGACATCAAGCTCGTTGGGCGTCCCTCCTTGGAGAGCCGGCGGGCGAGTGTAAGAACGACTACGTGATGACGAAAAGGCGTCCCCTGGTCATCTCCCGGGCTCTTGCTGGAAGAGGCGGTCCCAAGGAGGATACCACAGCCCCACGCCTGCCGCTGATTGGCTCACTCCAAGAGCACTCACGTCCAGGGACGCACAAGCAGGGCGGGGAGGAAGAGAGGGCGCCGGGGCGCCGCGCTGGGATCAGCTTCCTGGTGTACAGTGAAACCCTTTACGGGTTTGCCCGCCACTGTCGCTAGATGATTGCGTCATCGAAAGCAGGAAAACTACCTTTGCAACCCTCTTGTTTCTGAAGTGCCTGCCATAACGTCATAGCCCTGTGGAGGTGGAAGTCGAAGTTGGGCGGCTTTGAGATAACCAGATCCTGGATCTAAGCCCAAATCGGAGGCGAGTGTCCCGGGACTGGGAGTAGAGGCCTTGGGGAGAGACGGGGTATGTGACTGACTGGCCGCGGTTCTGTTTGAGCTGTTGGGACCTGGGTGTTTCAAGACCAGAGCCTGGCGATCGGGAGGCCCATCTAGTCCTGACCTGGAGTCATCCTTCTCAGTAGCCTTTTCTGTAAAATGGGAATTGTTTTCCCCTCTCAGAACTACATGGAGCCGAGAGGGACCAAGAAAGGAGCTGGGAAGCTAGAAGCAGCTGAGCCTCGGAACAAACTTCCTCGCCCCGCACCATCACTGCCCACAGACCCTGCCCTCTATTCTGGGCCTTTTCCTTTCTACCGGCGCCCTTCTGAACTGGGCTGCTTCTCCCTGGATGCGCAACGCCAGTACCATGGAGATGCCCGAGCCCTGCGCTACTACAGCCCACCCCCTACCAATGGTCCAGGCCCCAACTTTGACCTCAGAGACGGGTACCCTGATCGGTACCAGCCTCGGGATGAGGAGATTCGAGAGGGGCTGGACCACCTGCTACGCTGGCTTCTGGAGCACCGAGGCCAGCTGGAGGGGTGAGTGGAATCTCTCACACAGGGAGAACCTGGAGACCTGCACCTCCCCTTAAAATTGTTGTCATCAAGTGGCTCCTTGAGTGGCTCAAGTTGATTCCGATGCATAGCAACTCCACATGAACTGTCTCATAGTGTTTTACTGGCTGTAATCTTTACAGAAGCAGATTGCCAGATCTTTCTCTCAGGGAGCCTGAGTGGGTTCAAACCACCAACCTTTCGGTTAGCAGCTGAGTGCTTAACTGTTGCACCACTAGGGCTCCTTCCCCTTGAAAATCAGAAGAGCCAAACCTGGAGTGAAGATCAGTCCTTAGAAAGAACGTAGGCTATTCTTTGGGGAAGCCACCCCAAGCTAATGCTTGGCAGTCCTCCAACCTCTAACTCCTTCCTCTTAGGGGTCCAGGCTGGCTGGCAGGAGCCATAGTGACATGGCGGGGACACCTGACAAAACTGCTGACGACACCATATGAACGACAGGAGGGTTGGCAGCTTGCGGCCTCCCGGTTCCAGGGGACACTGTACCTGAGTGAGGTTGAGACACCGGCCGCTCGGGCTCAGAGGCTTGCTCGGCCACCCCTCCTCCGGGAGCTTATGTACATGGGGTACAAGTTTGAGCAGTACATGTGTGCAGGTGAGAGTTGCCCCTGCTCTGTAGCCCTGTCCGCCTTCCCCAGAGATTGAGAGTCCCTCCCCTCCCGCTGCTTCTCTCCTTGCAGACAAGCCCGGAGGCTCCCCAGACCCCTCCGGGGAGGTCAACACCAGTGTGGCCTTCTGCTCTGTGCTACGCAGCCGCCTGGGGAACCACCCTCTGCTCTTCTCGGGGGAAGTAGACTGCACAGACCCCCAGGCCCCATCCACACAGCCCCCCGCCTGCTATGTAGAGCTCAAGACCTCCAAGGAGATGCACAGTCCTGGCCAGTGGAGGAGCTTCTACAGGTTCAGGGTGGGGGTAGGCAGGACGAGAGCCTAGAATTGTCACTGGGAAAGGGACTCGGGGTGGAGGAGGAAGCTTCAGGGTGAGGACAGAATGCAGGGAGGAGGTTCCCACTATCCCCTTGCCTTTCCTGACAGACACAAGCTCCTGAAATGGTGGGCTCAGTCATTCCTGCCTGGGGTCCCGAATGTAGTCACCGGTTTCCGTAACCCAGAGGGTTTTATCTGTTCCCTCAAGACCTTTCCCACCATGGAGATGTTTGAAAATGTCAGGGTAAGGCAATGGTGTTTCAGCACCCAGCTATATCCCCCAACTCCAAGACGAAGGGCTGCCTTCCCCTTCTCCCATCCTCACCCTCACTGCCTCCTCCCCTGCCCTCTCCAGAATGATCGTGACGGCTGGAACCCCTCTGTGTGCATGAACTTCTGTGCTGCCTTCCTTAGCTTTGCACAGAGCACAGTTGTCCAGGATGACCCCAGGTAAGGCGCTCAGCTCTGCCCCTCCCGACTCGGTCCTAGCAGCAGGGCCTCCAGCCCTCACGCCTGCCTCTGTCTGCCTCCAGGCTCGTCCACCTATTCTCCTGGGAGCCCAGCGGCCCAGTCACTGTGTCTGTACATCTAGATGCACCCTATGCCTTCTTGCCCACGTGGTATGTGGAAGCCATGAGCCGGGACCTCCCATCACCCCCCAAGACTCCCTCCCCCCAGGACTGATGCTTCAGAGGGGCTGGTCCCTTCTGTGTGCACAGATAATAAAGGCATATTTCCAAGTGGTTCTCCCCACTATGTCTTCTGAGCTGAGCCATGCCTACCCAACACCTTGAGCACACACGGGTGGTTTGCTGTTTTATTACATTTTTACACAGGGTCATTCCCCAGGCAGCTCACTGGGTATAGAGGCTGGCTGCAAAGACAATGTCCCGCCGTAGCAGCGTAGCTGCTGTCTCCATCTTGGCACCTAGCACAGGCTCACCTACCAGGCGGGCTGCCCCCCGCAGCGAGCGACACATCTCAGCCAGGCGCTGGATGCAGCGGACCACCAGGCCCTCAGGGGTCCCTGAGAGCCCTGCCAACTCGGAGAAGGGCTGTGGGGAGAGCAAAGTGAGGTCGAATGCAGGAGGCCTGGGCAGCGCTCTCCAACCAGCCATGCACAAAACTCCAAGCCCTAGTCACTTACCATGCCCCGGGCCCACTCATACACAACCTCGACCAGCCCAAAGTTCAGCTCCCCAACAAATTCCTCCACTGTCTGGTTCAGGCCACAGGCCACCTGGACCTCGCCTATCCGCTTAGCCACAGCCCGGACCCGCTCCACTCCCTGCAAATGGAGAAGGAAGGGTTAAGGCCTGCTTCCTACTCTAGAATGGAGAGGCCCAGAGCAAGGAAGAACCCTCTGCCACCCTCAGGGGCACTTACAACCTGATGACTAGTGGGTTAAGTACTTGGGGTGGGGGGTGGGATATGGAGCCAGCATACGGTGGGGGGGTGGGAATGCTGCTGCCTAGGGAGGGGCGTGGGTATCCTCTACCTGCTTGAGGGTGCTCGGGAGCTGATCCCCAGAGTCCCCAGAACTCTGGCAGACCAGGCCGGAAAGCAGGGCTGCAATCTCCTCAGGCCGCAGGGCGCTCAGTGCGTTGTCGAACATGAGCTCAGTGAGGAGCAGCTCGTGGCTGCTCATGGCACAAGCCACCCGCCCTGCCAGCTTCACAGTGCCTGCCTCATCCACATAGCCCAGGGTCTGGAGCACCTGGAAGAAAGAGGATAGGTGTTAAGGAGCCTGTGTCCTCTCCCACACTAGCCCTCCAGCCCTTCCCTCTGCCCCCTCACCTCTACTCGCTGGTGATACTCTGGGAGCAGCAACAGTGACTGGTCCGACAGCAGGAAGCGCAGCCGCTCCATCTCCTTCTGTATCTGCACTCGCTCCCGTAACTTCAGGTACTGCAGAGAGCCCCAGGCAGGTGCCCGTTAGCCTTCCCCTCGCCCCTCGGCAGGGCTGTACCAAGGACAAGGTCTGAGATGGAAGCGGCCAGTGTACAGGAGGCCAGAGAGGAAAAGCACCCACCTCCCAGCTTGGGAGCTGGCATCAGGGGCCCTACCTGAGCAGAAAAACGTGGGCTGTGCACACACTGAGCCCCCCGGATCAGCTCTTCCAGCTTGCGGACCCGAAGACCACCCTCCACCACTGACACATCCTTGAGCTGCAGGTCGTTGACAGGGTCGAGGGTTGGGGGTCCCGCCGGGTAGGCCTGAGCCAGGCGCAGCAGTTCCTGGACAGCAGTGGTCACAGCTGCACAGGGAGGATCCTTCCTGAGGAGGGAACAGGTCTTGAGACCTGGGGCAAGAGGCTTCTCTCCCACAGGCATCCCCTCAGGCTGGGCCCCGTCACCACGTGGTCCCTCTCATGCTAGGGGAGCCCTCTTCATCACACACACACCCATCCCCCGCCACAAGGCCCCTTCTGGCTATGGCAGCCCACTCACCACACCTACACCCAGCCCCTGCCACATGGCCCCTCCCCAAACAAAGGGCCTCCCCTGCATCTCTGACTTGAATTTTGGTTGCTGTCTCCTGTTGAAGTCCTCCAAGATCTTCTCCCCATTCACCCGGAGTACCTTAGTGGTGATGGCAGCCACATCTCCTGGCTGGAGCTTGGCCATGACATGGTCACAAGGCCCTGTGGAAGGAGGGAGCAGGGTCAGGCCTCGCCATGGACCCAGGCATCCCCCTGCACAGCTGTCAGAACTGGGCACCTGCCTCACTCTCACCTTCAGGCAGGAACAGCTTGAATCCCACAAGGTCATCTGGAAAGGGCACATCTGGGGTGGCTGGCCCCTTGTCCTGTGGGTCCTCAGACGTAGGCTTATCACACAAAACCAGGGTTGTGAATACTCTGCTGGTGGAGTTTGAGGAGACCTGGGGGGCGGGAAGGCCAGGGCGGGGTGTGAGGAGTGGACATCAAAAGTGGAGACCAAATCCTCACCCTCGGGCAGAGGCCGTGGAAGCAGCCACGTAGAGCCCACCAGTATAGACGGATGACCCAATCAAACGATGAGGGCAGACTTCAAGGGGACAGGGAGGTAGAAAGGAAAGGAGGGGAGAGGGAAAACGAGAGCACTGTGGTGACTGCAACTTTCCCCAGACTTTTGGGCTCCAGTCCCCATCCCCCTCACCTGAAGGATCACCCCCAAGGCGTTGTGATGCTCCTGATTCTTCACGACCACCACCCTTCCTGCTGAGAGAGACTTCAGCCCATTCACAGACTCCATGATGCTCCGCTGAAGAGCAGAGATGTGCATGGAGAATAAGAGAGGTGTCACAAACGACAGTGGGACCAGGTTCAGGGCCCTCGTTATCCCCTCAACACTTACACACACTCACCTGGATCAGGCTGCGGGCCTCTGTCAGTTCCTCCCCCCAGCTGTAATACTCAGGCAGGTCGACCAGTTGGCCAGTCACATCAGGCTCCTCCAAGGCCCCCAGCCTCTTGGTCAGTTCAGCCAGAGACTGTTCATGGGCCTGATGGGGCAGGAACAGGGGGAGGGGAGGAGCTGTCAAATGAGAGTCTCAGGCCCAGTCGGCCACCCCCAGCCTCACCCCTACGGGCCTCTAGATGGCCACCTGTTCCTAGCCTGGCTTCTCCTGCCTGGCCTACTAGTCACCCAACTTCCTCACCTTGCTGTCTTTGCGGGACGGAAACTCAGAGAAGCTCCTTTTCATCATGTCCTCCACCCTGAGAGCATCCACGCGCAGCAGGTTGAGGATCATGGTGTACGTGAGGCGGAACTGGGACTGCAGCTGGGATGGCTTTCCCTAGGGCCAAGTCAGAGAAATCAGGGAGATCAGGGTGGGACCTGCTGCTCCCCAACTACAACCCAGTCCTCTGGGGACTACATCTAGCAGCAGACCTAGTTCCAGCTCTGCAACCATGGGGCCCTAGGCAAACTGCCTGCCCTCCTTGTCTGTAAGATAAGGGAGCTGAACTACATCATAAATAGACTCTCCAAGGCCTCAATGAACTCCATATTCACAGTGGGAAAACACTACAGGAGATGCGATCTCTTAACTCCAATCTCATCTGTCGATCTGTTCACTCCTAGCCTGGCTTCAAGGAGCCCTGATGGCACAACAGTTAGGCACTCAGCTGCTAACTGTAAGGTTGGTGGTTCAAACCCATCAAGCAGTTCTGCAGGAAAAAGACCTGGTGATCCACTCATAAAGATTACAGCCTAGAAAACTCTACAGGGCAGTTCTACTCTGTCACGTGGGGTCACTATGAGTTGAAATCAACTCAAGGGCACCTAACAACAGCAGTAGGTTTACTTCTCCTGGGCAAAAGAAAAAAGTAGAAAAAGAGGAAAAAGGAAAGAAAGTTAGAAAAAAGAGAACCCAGCAGGTTCCCCAGAGCTGGGGCATGCCCACTGGCCTCATATGCCCGCTCACCATCATCATGCGGTGCAGGTCTGCCATCTCAGGCACGCGGCCCTTGCAGAGCAGGATGACGGTTCCCGTGGGGTCCAGGCCCCGCCGCCCAGCCCGGCCTGCCATCTGCACATACTCTCCAGGGAGCAGGTCCCGGAAGGTGGAGCCATCGTGCTTGCGCATGGAGTCGAACACCACTGTTCGGGCCGGCATGTTTACGCCCATGGCAAAGGTCTCCGTGGCAAACAAGACCTGGGGAGGTAGGGAAGAAAGAGGATCAGCAAAGGGCCTACGCACACACCTCAGCCCTGGCCAAGCCCACCTTACTTTGTACCTAAGGCTAAGCAGGCACTAGGCACGGTACCAGGCCATTAAAACTCACCAAACCCAACCAAATGCCGTTGAGTCGATTCCAACTCATAGTGACCCTATAGGACAGAGTAGAACTGCCCCATAGGGCTTCCAAGGAGCGCCTGGTGGATTCAAACTGCAGACCTTTTGGTGAACAGCTGTAGCTCTTAACCACTATACCACCTGGGTTTCCCATTAACTCACAGGATGTCATTTAATTTTCCAGGCAAATCTGCACATGAGTACTATCATTATCCTCATTTTATTTATGCAGTTAGCTACCTGTTTCTTTCCTTTTACCCCACCCCGTCCCACTCCCATACTCCACTGGCAACCATTCCAATGTGTTTACCAATACTACTTGCCATTGAGTTGACTCCAGCTTATGGTGACCCCATGTGTGTCAGAGTAAAACTGTGCTCCATAGATTTTTCAATGGCTGATTTTTTGAAAGTAGATTGCCAAGGCACCTCTGGGTGGACTCAAACCTCGAACCTTTCAGTTAGCAGCCAAGTGCCTTATCTGTTTGTACTATCCAGGGACTCCTTCAACATGTTTAACGGGTATCTTTTTTTTTTTCTTTTGAGAATGGCACAAGTGCACATGACCTTTATTTTATTTTATTTTTTTAATTGTGCTTTAGGTAAAAGTTTACAGCTGAAATTAATTTCTCACACAAAAATTTATACACCCGTTGTTATGTGACACTGGTTGCAATCCCTACAATGCAACAGCACACTCCACATTTCAACCCCGGCTTACCTGTGTCCATCCAACCAGCTCCCATCCCTTCCTGCTTTTTCATCCTGCCTCCAGACAGGAGCCACCCTTTTGGTCTCGTGTATCTGCTTAAACTAAGACGCACACTCTTCACAAGTATTATTTTCTGTTTCATAGTCCAGTCTAATCTTTGAAGAGTTGGCTTCTGGAATGGTTTTAGTTCCGGGTTAACAGAGCATCCAGGGGCCATAGTTTTGGGAGTGCCCTCAGTCTCAGACCATTAAGTCTGATCTTTTTAGGTGAATTTGAGTTATGCTTCACATGCCATCTAGTTCTTCTGGTCTCAGGCTGATGGAGTCTCTGGTTGATGTGGCCTTTTGTCTCCTGGGCTAGTATTTCCCTTGTGCCTTTGGTGTTCTTCATTCTCCTTTCCTCCTAGTGGGCTGGGACCAACTGATGCATCTTCGATGGCCGCTCGCAAGCTTTTAAGACCCCAGATGCCATGCACCAAAGTTTCCTTAATAAACTTTGTCATGTCAATTGACCTAGATGGCCCCCAAAACTTAATGGGTATCTTCTTGTGTGACTGTATTCTTGTAGACTGTGTCTTGCGTGCATATAACTTCTAACTTACATAAAGATGTTGTTATATATCTCACTTTATTTTTTTTCTCCACAGACTGTTTCCAACATCTGCCTATGTTCCTGTGGTTCTATCTAATCCATAGCTTCCAACTGCAGGAGAGTACTTTGTGTCCTGTATACATTCCCCACATTTTACCTACTCGTTTTCCCAGTGAAGGCCACCCTAGTACCACCAATGCACTGCCACCACAAACAAGATTATACAGCAAACAGAGTAAGAGCATACATGTTGTCTCATGGCCTGGGCTGAGAATCTCTTTGCAGTACACACCGAGGAGTGGAATCATAGACTCAAAGACTGTGTTACTCTTATTTTGCCTAAATAGTGCCAGAGTGCACTGAGAACTGGTTATACTTACTCGCAGCATACGAAAGTTTTTATCATCCCAGGTCTCTTTTGACACTTGGCATTAACCAGCTTCCTGATTTCTGTTGTCAAGTCTCATCGCTGTTAAGTCCTATCTTGCATTTGTTTGCATTTTTGATCACTGTAACTTATGCTTGTCAGCTTTTTTGGCTTTCTCTTCTCAAAACTCCCTGCTCCTGTCGTACACGTCCCCATTTTAAGACAAGTAATCTAAAGCTCAGGTTAAGTCATTTGCCCATGGTCACTCAGCTAGTAGGTGGTACAGCTGGGTTCAAATCCAGGCAGTATGGATCCAGAGCCCAAGCTCTTCACCACTGCACTGTCCTGCCTCAAACACCCACCTCTCTACCCTCTGAACAGCCCCTAAGGAGTGGGGAGTCCGCCTCCCACCACCCTGTGTACCTTGACCAGGCCGCGGCTAAAGAGCATCTCCACGATCTCCTTGAGGATGGGCAGGATGCCGCTGTGGTGCACGCCCAGGCCACGTTGCAGGAGCTCCGACATGTGCAGGACCTGAGGGAGGCTGAGGGTGTGGTCAGGGACGGGGCTGCGGAGAACCCATCCCCTTCAGTCTCCCAGGCCCACCCTCCACACCTGGGGCAGCTGGCGGTCAGAGCCACGGAGGCGGGCAAGGCAGCGCTGCAGGAAGAGGTGAATCTCGCTCTTCTCTGAACTCGTGGTGAGGTCAAGGGAGGTGAGGCCTGAGGCCTGTTCATCACAGCGGCCCCGGGAGAAGGTGAACACCACCACAGGCAGCTGGGCACGAGTACGGAGGGAGGCCAGGAGGGACAGGTATACACCACGATCCTGGGGAAGGAGCGGGAAGGGGCAGAGGTTGTCTCTGAGCCAATAGAGCTGAGGTGGGGGGATGCAAAGCTGTGTCAGGCCAGGAAGGGTGCAAAGTTCAAGTCCAGACTCCTGGGGGAAAAGGGAAGAAAGGCTGAGGGAAAAAGTGGTGGCAGGTACTAACCCTCTCAGTCTCACCTGGGCAGGTCCCCCGTGGTGTGTGGGCTGCTTGGCCCCAAAGGTCTGGGCATGCTTGCTCATCCTCTCCTTCTTGGCCTCCACTGCTGCGTAGTACCTGGGGCACAGGGTGGGGCGGTGGTCATGCCCAGCCGGGCCCCAGCCCTTACCCTTACCCATCTCTGGGCTTACCCCTTCGTGTGGAAGACTCCTCGGGAGTCCAGCAGCAGGAAGAGCTCCCCCTGGGTCTTGGGGCTGTTCCCTGTGAAAAGATAATGCTCCAGGGGGACAGGGCGGGCAACAGTGCTGATCACGTAGATCTGGCGACGCTTCAGTCGCCTGGGTGGGAGGGTGGAGGTGGGGAGAGGGCAGTAGATCAGTGGTGGGAGAGCAGGAAGGAAGCCACATCCCCACACCCTTCCCCATCCCCTCTGACTTCACCTAGTCTCTCTTGGAAGCCAGATTAGAGGACTGCCCCCCACCATCCCACCTCTCAACATGAAAAGTGATCTGGGCCCAAATGGGATCTCCCACAGGCCAAATCAGACAGGTTCCTCTGCTGGTCTCTCCTCCCTACCCTGAGGCCTGACCACTCTCTTTGCTATGGTAGTCTTAATGCCCCCCGACCAAGGAATATTGCATCCCCCCAAGAACCCTAGGACACATAGCTTACCCAATCCAGTCAGCAAATTCCAGGGCGTTGGGGACAGTGGCACTCAGCAGGATGATGGAGACGTGGTCAGGGAGCATGATAAGCACCTCCTCCCATACGACCCCACGCTGGGCACAGAAAGGGAAGAAGGGTCATGGGGCATTCAGAGAGGGCTACCCCTCTGCCCCCAGAGAGGTGGCACGGGGTTCCATTTGCAGGGAAAGAAGGCGGTAAGGTCCACGGGTGTGCAGAACAGGGGAGTCGCTGAACCATTCCCACAGGAAAGGGCTGCCGAGGTCTGGGAGGTCCCATGCTCCTTACCTCAGCATCATTGATATAGTGAACCTCATCAAAGATGACCCACTCCAGATCCCGGATGACATCTGAGCCACTGTACAGCATAGAGCTGGGGAGAAGAGGCTGAGGCTGACTCTCCAGTGGGTCCTCTCCTCCCTCTCCTCAGCCAACATGCTCTCTAGAACAGCCTCGTCTTCCCAGGGCCCCACCCAACCCAACGTCCACCGCTGCTGAGTGCCATCTCTCACCGAAGAATCTCTGTTGTCATGATGAGGCAGGAGGCCTCTGGATGCAGCTGCACATCCCCAGTGAGCAGCCCCACGTCCCCAAACGTGTTCCGGAAGTCTCGGAACTTCTGGTTGCTCAGGGCCTTGATAGGTGAAGTGTAGATGGTGCTGGAGAGAGGCACGGAGTTAGCCAGTCCCTCCACACGGACCCGAAGTCAGAGCCTCCTCACCCAGCTAAGCCTGCCCAAGAAGCACGCCCCAGAGCTCAGGTGCCCCCTTCTTCACCCCAGCTGCTCTCAAACGTTCTCCTTTACAATATAACCCCAGAGTCATTCTGTTCCCCAATCTCTTGCTAACTGAACACAGATCATTGTTCTAACCTTTGTCCCCACCCATACCTTCTTGTTTCTCTCTGGGTCCCTGTCTCATTCTCTACCCTTCTCCAAACAAGATAAAGAAGTGGGGGAAAATGATACTTAAAAAGGAAACAGGAGAAAACAGGGCTGGAAAGTGAAGAGGAAGTTGGGGGGACCTGTACCGTGTCATGTGTTTCTGGGCCAAGGCGATGGCATATTCAGCCACAACTGTCTTCCCTGCAGATGTGTGAGCTGCGACAAAGACAGAGTCGTGCCGTTCCAAGTGTAGGATGGCCTGTTTCTGAAACACATCTGGCTCGAATGCCCACTGTGAGAAAGAGAGAGAGATGGGGGCTGAAGAAGGGAGAGGGGCCTTCCTGCCTCCCACTCATGGGGGCGTGTGGGGTGGTAAAAGGAGGCCAGAGCGAGGAGAGGCTGGGCTTGAGGTCCAAGCCTGGCCTGGCAGGTGGAGAGAGGAGACAAGGAGATGGGCTGGGAAGCAGAATGAGCAGGTGAGGACTGGGGCTACACTACCTGGAAGGCTGGCTGGGGAATGAGGCGGTAGAAATCCCCAACAGGGGAGGTAACATCCACAGGAATGGCCCACTGCTCCTGAGGTGGGGGCTTGGGCACCTCTGGGGTGGATACAGCTGTGGATGCTTCCTGGAAAAGCCGGGAATGAGGGTGATAAAGATGCAACCAAAGAGCTCTCCATTCCTACTCCTCCTCAAAGATGTTCCATTCTGCCCCTGTAACTCACCCAAGCCAGCCCATGGTCCCCATGGCAAGGCCCCCCCTTTCCCACCTCCAATGCCTAGAACCACCAACCTTCAACACTAAGTCCTCTAAGCTGCTCGCTCGAACTAGGGGAGCACTGCAGGGAAATGCTGAAACAGTGTCCCCCCTGGTATCTCCTGGCTGTCCCACTGCCTCACTCCCGTCCTCGTCACCCCCGCCCAAATCCAGGGGCTCCAGCAAATAGCTGAGGCTGAGCAACCCAGGAGCCGGGGCTGGGTGATCTGAGGACAGAGGAAAAAGGAAGACTGTCATTTCCATCTCCGTTCCAGAACAGAAGGGCACCACTCTTGCTACACTCCCATCTCAAAACTAAAACTCACTCTTTGGTGCAAAGTCCACGCCTTTCTTGAAGCCAGGTGGAACAGTAAGGAGATCTGGAGAACATGGAGAGAAAGATAGACTTAGGGCTGTGGTACCCTGTTGTGCAAGTTGCACACTGCACAAACCTAAGGGCTACCGTTCGCAGCATAAATATTATCAGTAGGGATGTTTGTCATGACGGTTTTCCAACAGAGGACCATAAAGGTCGGTATAACAGAAGCACCTTTTCTAATCTGTTCAAGGACGTGGAAGGGCTACCAGCAGTTCAGTGACAAGCCTGGACCCCCCTTCCTCAGAGCACAAACTCAGAGCCCTATCTCCCAAGGTCAATGCTGGCACCACCTCACCTTTCTCAAAGTCTATCTCCTCCTCAGCCTCCTCCCGAATGCTCAGATCTGTTATCGTGGGCTCATCCATTCCACCTGGGGGAAAGGGTGGAGAGGCATTCATGGGGTGGAGATGATTGCGGATCGGTGGGGAACCCCTCCCAGGAGACTAAGGACCCCTGTCCTACTGTCTTGTTCCCACAAGAGTTACCTGGCCAGAAAGGGTACTGTGTCGGATTCCCCCACAGGGCCTGTGAGAGGGGCCCTGGGGGCCGGCGAAGAGACAAGGAGGTCGTGGCCGACAGGTTTGTGTTCTCCAGCAGGACCTGAAGCAAGAGACCACAGCCCCAGTGATGCCAAGTTTGCCTCTGACCTCCCCCCACCACTTTCTCTCAACTTTGCTTCTTGTGGCCCCTGACCTCTTACCTCTTTGTAGCCCAGTATCTGGCCTGTGGTTGAATGTCTCTGGGCTTGCAGGTCAGAAGGGACTGGGGCCCCCGGGGCGGACAGGAGAGACCAAGGATCCGTCTTCCTCTGCCATTTCCTGGAGAGAAGAAAAGTAATTTTCAGATCTTATTTCTTTCAAAGATTCATCTCTCTAGTCCTGGCCCCTCCAGATCCCTCACCGGGCTGAGTGTTCCACACCATGCAGAGGCAGCCAGGCTGGGGATGACAGAAACAACTGCTCTGCTTCTTGCTGCAGATCTGGGGCACAGGGAGGGAGCCCATGGGGAAGCTGGAACAAAGGTGAGATAAAAGGCATTAGCTAAGAAAGGGGGTGAGAAAGCACAGACAAGAAAGGTGACGAGATTCTTGTTTAGATTATCAGTAATGGTAGACGTCCCAAAAGACTGAGACAATGACACTAAAGTGATATTTTTCAAAGGTTGTCCAAAAACTATCTGCTATTGAATTATCTGGACTGCTAGTCGATAATGCAGATTTTGGATTTCAGAATCTCTGGGGAGGACCTGGGAACCTGCATTTTTAAAAAGCTCCCCCAGCAATCATGAGGCACACTGAAATTAAAGACTCACTAGTTTTAGACAAAGAAGTCCTACAGCTAAAGATGAAGAGCTAAAGACTCAAACACTAGCATCTCAGCCACCAACTGCCCTGGTGTCCCTCACATGGGTTCTGACCCACTGCAAGTCCACTGGGCTGGGGTCTGTCCAGCACCACATGGGGTCCGGGTGACAGGTGTCCAGGGACAGGACAGCGAGGTCAGGTTAGACCGTACTGTGAGAGGGTGGAGGTGGTTTTCTCAATGCAGAATCAAAAATCACTCACGGTGCTCTCTGGAGCCCCGGGCACGTTTAGCAGCTCCCAACGACCGGTGCATCCCAGCTCCACGGCCCGAAGGGGCAGGTCCAGGGGACCTGGGGGTGGTAACACTACGGAAAAAAAGAAGCAGAGGTCAGGGGTCAAGGGTCATTCCCTCTCTACTCCTCCGTTCCACGCCCTCCTCCTCACCAAGTCGCTCAGTCTCCAACATTTTGGTGCCACTGCAGCTGCCCCGTAGCCCGAAAGTACAGCAAGGTGCCGCGGAATAAGTCCCGCCCGCAACGGGCGGAAGTAGAGGTGACTTCCGGCGCACCCACCGCCGGGGGCGTGAACGAACGCTACCAACGGGCCGACCGGGAATAGTGTCAGGCCGGGCGGAAGTGTCTGCGCCTTCAGCCGCCTTGGTTTCCACGTTCTCCGCCCCCTTTTACGTCATCGCTCTGAGCTCGCTATCCGCGGCCCGCGCGGGCGCTGCCCGAGATCGTGGGACCACGGTTGCCGCCCCCCTCAGGTAAGGCCTTCTGCTCCTCATCCTTCCCCCTTTTTTTCTGGGCTCTTTCTCTCTTCGTCCCCTTTTCGTTGCTCTGAGAGCGCCGCGCAGGTTCCACCGCCTCCTCTGCCGTTTGCATCCCGCGGTTGCCATACTAACCCCAGCGTGGGTAGTGGGGTTGAGTGCCACCGTCATGGCGACGAAGGGGTTGTTTTTCCCTCCCGAGGCCACATGGTGTCCCCAAGGCTCAGGTGTTTGTGGTCCTTGAAGAAAGGAGGGAATGCCGGTTTCTCTGGACGAAGCGGGAGTTTGGGCGGCAGCTGGTTTTAAGCAAGGGGTAGGCAGAGGCTGAAGACAGGAATGGGCAGGTCTAGAGGTGTGGAGTTGGGTACGGTGTGGACGGCGTGTGAACCCTGGGCGGTGGCATTGGAAAAATGTCTTGAACCCTGCCTCTGAACTAGGCGTCACCATGTTGGTGATACCCCCTGGACTGAGCGAGGAGGAGGAGGCTTTGCAGAAGAAATTCAACAAACTCAAGAAAAAGGTGAGAGAGTGTACGTGGGCATGGCCTAACCCTTCACAGACTGCACTCTGAAGAACACCTGGGGTGAGTGTGAGGGGGTGAGGGCTTCTTCTGGCTCGTACGTGGAGACTTAACCACCTCTCAGTGTAGGTCCAAGAGGCAGGCTTTCCCAAGTGTACTTTTTCTCTTCTTTGTAATCTGCCATGGAGTTGTTTTTCTTTCCTATGGCTTTTAACACTACCTAAAAGCTGGTCATCCCCAAACTTGATTTTGCCAGTTCTATCCAATGTTTTACCGATAACTCTTGGATACCCAGAATTGAAGCTACTGTTTTCTTTAGTATCCTAATATAGTTCCTTTTCTTGACTCTCCAAATAGGACTGACTGCAGTCAGTTCTCCCATGTTTGGGTGCAAAATCTCATCTCTGACTTTTCTCGTATTTGCATAGCCAAGCATTTGCCAAGTTTTCTTGATTCTCCTTTGAAGTTGTCTCTACCATTCATGCTTTCCTGTGTTTTCCCTATACTCGGCCTTTACCGATACTTACCTAAGCTCTTGTGGTGTGCTCTCAACAAGTCTCTTAGTCTTTTTTTTTTTTTTGTACAAACTTCTTTGCTTTTCCCCAAATAATGTGTTGAAGATGCAGAACTCTATCCCTCTTTTTTTTTTTTTCTCAAAATCCATAGTGGTTTCATGTCTGTAGAACATAGCCCCAAAGCCTTAGCTTGACATCCCTTTGTGGCCGAGCAGAACTATTCACTAATCCCAAAATACACATCCCCAAAGCCTTGTCTCTCCATCTTTGCTACTCAGTTTTCTTTGTTTAAAATACTTTTTTTCTTTTTATCTGTGTTGTGTAGATTGTACCTAGATCCCAGTTTAATAGCCATAAGGCATCAGAAAAGTTGACTTGCTCTCAGCTGCAAGTGATCTGCAGCTATTATGGGCCATCCTGGCAGTGTAGTTTAGTCAGACTGTAACTTTCTTTAGAAGAGGTTTATGTTTTATACATCTGTGTAGTCTTCTTATAATAACGGCGCAGTAGGTTCTCAATAAACATATGGTAGGTCCTCATTAAACGTATGGAGGTTGAACAAAGCACCAGAAAAGGGCACATAGGCCTATACGTGCTTGCACCTTATATCCTAGGACTCTGATCATTGAATGAACTCCTTGTCTCCAGCTTCAAAATTATGAGATTCTGGGAAGCCTCTGGGTATCGTAGTTTGGTTAGGTTAGATATCACTGGCATTATAAATGATTTTGGGGACTATATGTTAAAGGCAGGGCTGCCTCAGTGCACCACTTCAGGGGACACCATTTGCATTATTTCCTCCAAGAAGAGTGTCCCCAGGAGTGATGTGCCCAGGGACTTTGAGAGAGGACCTGGAACCCACCAACTCCTCTCTTAACCTCATTCCCAGAAAAAGGCATTGCTGGCTCTGAAGAAGCAAAGTAGCAGCAGCACAGCCAACCAAGGCGGTGTCAAACGCTGTGAGTGATGGGGACATGGGGATGGACTGGAAGTGGGCAGCATGGGGCTGACCTCTGTCACAGCCTGGCCAACCTAATGCCTCCTTCCCCCACTGTTCCAGCGCTGTCCGAGCAGCCTGTGGTGGACACAGCCACAGCAACAGAGCAAGCAAAGCAGCTGGTGAAGTCAGGAGCCATCAGTGCCATCAAGGCCGAGACCAAGAACTCGGGCTTCAAACGTTCTCGAACCCTAGAGGGGAAGTTAAAGGTGAGCACAAGCAGAAAGGTTGTTCAGGGAACCCTTGACTTCAGAGGGCATCTCTCTAAGTTGGAATGGAGGTGAGTTTAAGGGAAGAGTAATGCACATTCAATCATGGGCAAATCACTGTGCCATTCTGAACTTTGGGTTCTTAATCTATAAAATGAAAGAAACTGGATGACCCCTAAATTCCCCTTCATTTTACACATTCCATGGCTTTTATCACCACGAGTGGACAGCAACTCTGGGGATCTGTTGCTCTGAGGGCTTGAGCAAGCTGAAAATGTCGTCACGTTCTCAAAAAAGACTTATTTATATATTAAATACTTCAAAAGTATGTATCGGGTCACTTAGAAAACTTCTACATGATTAAATAAAAATGCAGCAGAATTAAAAACTAAAATAGAGGAAGCTGAGAAGAAGGTGAGAGGGAGGAGGAACTGCTCTGTCCTGTGGCTGGGTAGTCCCCTGCTCCAGCTGAGGTGGGTCTCTACCACCTCCCCAGGACCCTGAGAAGGGGCCAGTCCCCACTTTCCAGCCATTCCAGAGGAGTATATCTGCCGACGACGATATACAGGAGGTAATGATTCCCAGATTTTTGTTCCTGGAAGGGGCTGGGGACTGAGGAAGATAAGAGACCCATACCAGCAGCTAGGAATCATCTTAATTGTTCTTGGTCTTTTTCAGTCATCCAGACGTCCCCAGAGGAAATCTCTGTATGAGAGGTTAGAGAGTGCAGTCCCACTTGGCAAGGGGTGGAGAAGGAGAGAGTTGCCTGGGTTCTTGGGAGGTGTGGGGCTGGAATGAAGGGAGCTGGGGCCGCAGAGGGGCTTTAAAGTCTCCAGAGGGTTTGGGAGGAGGAGATAAAGGTGTCCTTTGATCCTCACTGTCTGCCTTTTGCCAGCTTTGTGTCTTCCAGTGATCGGCTTCGGGAACTGGGGCCAGATGGGGAAGAGTCTGAGGGCCCAGGCGCTGGCGATGGCCCCCCTCGGAGCTTTGACTGGGGCTATGAAGAGCGCGGCAGTGCCCGCTCCTCAGCCTCCCCTCCCCGGAGCCGTAGCCGGGACCGTAGTCGTGAGCGGAACCGGGACAGAGACAGAGAGCGGGAGCGGGACCGAGACAGAGATCGGGATCGAGAGCGGGACAGAGATCGAGACCGGGACCGGGAACGAGACAGGGATCGGGATCGAGACCGAGAGGGCCCTTTCCGCAGTGAGTGATCTTGACTGGTGGGGAAGATGGTCTTGGCTAGAATTTAGGTAGATCCTCCTGAATCGAGCTCTTAAAGTGGAGGGTGAGATGGGTTATGTCTTCTAACTGTAATTCCTGATCCCATAGGGTCAGACTCATTCCCTGAACGCCGGGCCCCTCGGAAGGGGAATACTCTCTATGTGTACGGAGAAGACATGACACCCACTCTTCTCCGTGGGGCCTTCTCTCCTTTTGGAAACATCATTGACCTTTCCATGGACCCACCCAGAAAGTAAGAATGGTATCAGGAAAGGTGATGAGTCCTGGGGGAGGAATCCAGCCTGTCTCCAGTGGCCTGCAAGCACTGGGTTTGTTTGGATCAGAGGAGGCCATAGGCCCTCTACTGACCCTGTTCTCTCTCATCCCAGCTGTGCCTTCGTGACTTATGAAAAGATGGAGTCAGCAGATCAGGCCGTTGCTGAGGTTGGGACTTCCCAGATCTGTTCTTTCTATTTCTCCTGCCATTTTCGTGTTTCCTTCTTAAAATATTGGGAGTCAGGAGAAAGTTGGTTCTTCTTGACAGAAAAAGCCCCTTCTTATTCACACAGGAAACATTATGCTTTCAGACCCCCTGTTCAGTCTTACTCCTAGGATAGTAACTCCTGGAAGCCCTCCTTTGGTTTGTCTGTAATATTTCCTCTATCCCCTTCCCTTTTCTGCCCCAGCTTAATGGGACCCAGGTGGAGTCCGTACAGCTCAAAGTCAACATTGCCCGCAAACAACCCATGCTGGACGCTGCCACTGGCAAGTCTGTCTGGGGCTCCCTCGGTAAGGCAGGATTCTTCTTTCCTCATCCTCTCTTTTCCCCACAGCTCATCCCTTCTTTTTGTTTCGCTCCGTGACCTGGGGTTCCCTAGAGGTGATAGAGGTCTGGATTTGTGTGAAGGTGGTGGGAACGGGAAGGAGAATTGCCGGTCCTTATGTCAAAGGTAGGAGAAGGAGAGAAAAAGATTGCAGGTGGCTCTTAAGGGGATGACTGGAATGGGGAAAAGTAGGAGCCAGAGTCGGGCTAGTGAGGAAGATGGACCTCTCATGTAGCCTTATTCATTTGGAGATGCAGTACAGTGATTTCCTAAGCACTTGAAGCTAGGGATCAAGAACACAGTTGTGAGATGAAGAACAATAATGTAGATAAGTTATCTGTATGAAAGGGTGGCTGCAAAATGATCATGTCAACGAGGAGGCTGATTTTGGAGAAAAAAATGTGCCAGAACTGGGCTTGGGGAGTATGTTAGGGATTGTACTCCTTATGCCCTACATGTCCCCAGTCTGCCTGACATGTTAGGTTGAAGTTGAGGATGTAGCAAAGGAGACAAAAGGAAGGGTCAGAGGGCTGGGCTGGGAGTAGCGCCAGAGGGGCCTGGGCCACTGAAGCTAAGGGACACAGCTTTGAGGAGGGAGTGGTTAGCAGTGCTGAGGTACAAAGATCAAAGAATGGAAACTGGGCCGGGGAGGAGCAAGGGCAGTGGGATTCACTCTAGCCCTGGAGTGGTGGAGATGGAATCCTTGGAGATGGGGTGAAGAGGGGGACAAATTGAGTGCAGGAGGAAGGGCGAGAAGCAGCTAGAGACTCGAGGGAAAATGTTTAGAGCCAAAGCTGTACCCCGAATGAGTTCCCCTGATGGGGCTAGGAGTACTTCTCAGTGTGAAATAACCTGACTGGGTCTTTTTCACTGAAAATGGATTACTCCTAAAGGGGTAGGCAGAAAGAGGGCTCAAAGCAAGAGTGACTGTCTGTATGAAAGGAGTGGAATTGACCAAGCACATTAACAAAGGGCTACCAAGGTTTTCTGATTTTTAATTTTTCATATATTGACTAAAAGCAGTGAGTTAACATCATTCATGAGTCTCAACAACAATCACATTTTGGGTTTTTTAAAGAACAAAGCATTCATCACAGCATCCACAGTGTTACAGTAACATCTCACACTCCTTGCTGTGGCAATAGGTTGGCCACCACTGGCTCAGGAGGACTCATGGGAGACAAGGCAGCCCTGGCCACCAGAGGGCAGCATGAAAACTGGGCTTCCAAGGGTCAGCAGCAAGGAGTGAGGAAGTCCAGCTCTGGACCTCAGGTCTAATCAGTGATTTCCTTCAGACCTTAACTGTCCCTCTCCTCCCTCCCTAGCTGTCCAGAACAGCCCTAAGGGTTGCCACCGGGACAAGAGGACCCAGATTGTCTACAGTGATGATGTCTACAAGGAGAATCTTGTGGATGGCTTCTAGGGAGTGGAGCTGGATTCCTTGTGCCTCATATGCCCCCAATGCTGGTCTCAGTAAAACACTGAGGTGGACGCTCCCTCAGCCTCTGGTTTTTCAGCACTTGGGATGGGGGGTTAGCCTTTAAAAATGGCTGTCAGATTTCATTTCAATTGTAGCAACACAGCTGGTGCACGTTCCCCACTCCCTTACCCCAGAAGGATCTGGAACACAGGCATTGTCACAGCTATTTTAATTGGATCCCATGTACCTTTCCAGCAGGAAACCCCTTATAGAAAACCCAGATCCTCATCTTTGAGTTTCTCTTTGAGCCAGGGCAGCACTTGGAAGAGGTTGATGTGAAAGTCTCGGGCGTGAGCAGGTACTTCCCATTTTTGGCCTTGTTTCTGGTCCTTGCAGACATCCACTACACCCCAGCTGATCACGCCAACCTGGAAAGGGGAAGGGGGTGCCGTGGGTCATTTGGTAGCATTGCTTCCGAACCCCAGGGAGCATGGCTACTCCTGGGTACATCTGAGCTGACCTAAAAGAAATAGACTAGGAAGACAGCTTAGTCTTGTCTTCCCTGACACACAAAGGCCAGATCCATGGCCCCGAAGCAGCCAGTCCACGGACTGGTCCTAAGGTGAGATGGGCACTGCCCTCCCTACCTCCCACCAGCTCCCAGTATTGGCCCTCCCTATTGTGGGGCCTATGATGACCACTTGGCTTCTCCCCACAGGTAGGAGAGGGAAACTTACTTGAATGTAGCGACTCTTCTTACGAATAATCAGGGGGCCACCGGAATCCCCTGCAGGGAAAGAGGCTGTAGGGAAAAGGACTCTTGGGCCTCAGGAACTTGTAGCATAACCAAACAGTCTTCTCTTACCTTTGCAAGTATTGGGGTCAGCATAGGGATCCACCCCTCCAGTGCAAAGGAACCTGGGGGTGACCACCTGAGAGATGTCCTTGACTTTGTCATAACCTTTGGCATTTCGAGCATCTTTCTCACAGCTGGTTTTCTGTAGGTGAGGTGGGAAGGATGAAGGAGAGAGGTGATAAGCAGAGCTGGGCTTAGGAAGGATTGGGGCCTAGAGGATCTCCTCCTTAGAATCCCACACTTCTCACCTTATCCCCATTCTTGATGTAGACCTCTTTCCGAACCAGCGTTTTCTTCTTCTCAGACACAAACAGAGCTTTGACATCCTTCTCAGGGAGCAGCTCTTCCTCTGGGCAAGTGAATACTCTGGGTCACTCCAAGCCCCCGCCCCTGCCATTTCCACATTGCTTTTGTCACTCAGCAGATGTCTCTCAAGAAGTCCTTCCTATAAGCTAGAGACAGGCTGGGCACCAGCTGCTCCTGCTGCAGCTCCTGTGTGCCTCCCTCATCCCTCAGAATCTCATCCTTGTGCTCCTCTCCCTGAACATGTCTTACTGTGTTGCTGGCATGTCGCTGACTGGGGGAGCCTCAGAGCTCGAGTTGTTCCCTCGGTGCAGGGCAGACAGATGGGCCTGTTAAGGAGAAATGAGGAAACTCGGCTGCTCGCCCCAGACCGTGGTCCTCCAGCCCCAACTTTCCTAGCCTTTTCTCCTTAGGAATCCTGATGCTCTCACCTGAGAGTCTGGCTATACTTCAGCTTCGTCTTGAGCTTTATCAGGGCCACATCGTAGTCATAAAATTCAGGAATTCCTTCTGCTTTTTTTCCATTGATGTTGTAGCTGGGGTGAAATAGGACTTCTTCTATATCCAATTCCTGCTTCTTTACAGTTCCTCCTGTTAGGAGGAGAGTGGGTACCCCTGGATCACCCACTTCTCTGTGGGCATCCTCCTGCCTGTGGCCCCATCTCACCCCTGACTTCAAGTATTCCCCACCCCTGGCTGTTTTAGGGTACAAGGGAGGGAGCTGCATTAAGGATGGGTGGAGTGTGAGATGTTGGCATGGGTGGAGCTCAGGCTCCATTCACTGCGTCCTTACTTGCATCCTTAGCCACGCTGACCTTGATGGAGTGTTTCTCGTCCTCCACAGTGAAGCAGTGTGCCACTGTCAGTACAAAGTACTCAGACACCACAGCCCCCATACAGTTCTCCAATCCCTTCCCAGGGCGCTGGGAAGAACAATTGAGGGGGAAAGCTCAACTTCCGCAAACACCATGCTCTAATAAGAACATTATACCCTTTACCTTCCCTTATCCTACCCCTATTTCATCCTGACCTTACCTCCCGCAAGTCCCCACACTAGGATGCTGTACTTACAGTGACGGAGATCTTGACCTGCCACGGTTGCTTGTGGGAATCAGTAGCTTCCCTGTGCTCCCAGACCATGCCACAGAGACTCAGAGACTGGCTTTCATCTGGCAGAAAAGGAGAACATGCTGGAAGTGGGGACACTTTGTTCCCAAATGGCAGCAGCCTTTAGGGGAGGGACACATTTATTTCTATGGGGAGGAAACCCAGGGACATTTGTTTTCTTTGTGTTAGGAGGCAAGGTACCACTGTGGTGTGAAAAGAACTTGGAACTAAGACACCAAAGGTCTGGCTGTTACCAGGCCCAACTTTGTCACTAGCTTGCTGTCCCTTGACCTCTTGGCCTCAGTTTCCACATGTGTCAAATGAGAGGCTTGAGAAAGATCTCTGAAGTTATCCAGAGATCTGTGATTCTAAGATCAGGAAGTGGGAGAGTGCCAGAAAACAAGAATAATGACAGAGAGGGAATGAAGGGTGAGAAAGGCCTTCCAGCTGGTAGGGGTAGAGAAGGAATGAGTGGCCTCAGAGGATCTGGGGAGAGCTGAGTTTCCTGACAGTCTATGCCCTTCTGTTATCTTCCCACCAATCATTTGGTAGAAAACATCCTCCAGGTGTTCCATGTCCTTGACTCTGAACACATGTTGCTCTTTATCCTTCTTGGAAGCCAAAGCGTTGATGTTTGATTGGTCCACCAGGGGCCCGATCCCAAACACATAGACGTCTAAAGGAGCAAGAGAACAAAAAACCCAAACCCATTGCCATCGAGTTGATTCCAACTCAGTGACCCTACAGGACAGAGTAGAACTGTCCCATAGAGTTTCCAAGGAGCACCTAGTGAACTCAAACTGCTGACCTTTTGGTCAGCAGCTGAACTCAACCGCTACACCACCAGGGTAGGAAGGTGAGGAATAAATGAAATAATGCATGAGGAGGGGAAAAGGGTGAGGGCAAGACCCTGTGGGAGGTGGGGTGCAGGAGCTGGGGAAGCAGGGTTCTGGGTTCTGGGGAGGTCACTCACCCAGATAATCCTCCCTTGGGTTTTTTCGGTCCCTGCCAATGTCCAGTAAGCTCCGGATCTCACCAATGACAGGGACTGGGTCTCCACCCATGTTGTGCAAGCCTGAAGAAGAGGAAGGAAGAGGGTCAAGGGAGACTAATTGGCTATAGGCAGTGACATGCATGGCTGGGTGGGTTGGGCAGAGGATGGAGGTGACAGATCACAGAGGGCTTTGGGGAGAAGGGGCCTTTCTTACAAAGGGTCTCAGGAGAGCTCAACAACCAGATATAAGTAGCATCCAGAGCCCCAACCATGGTTCTAGTGTAGGGACATGTGCATGTGGACTTAAGGACCACATACTGGAGTCAGAAAATGGGGAGTCTAGGGCAAGAGAGAGATCTAACCATCAGTCATGAGGATGATGACATGGCGGGTGCGGTTCCAGCCCTCAGGAGGGGTATCCCCTGGCCAGCTCATCATGCTGTACACTGCCTGGAGGGCCTTCTTGGTGTTGGTCCCTGCCTTCAGCTTGTGGTCTGTGGAGAAGGAAGAGGTCACCACCTCACTTGGTCTTCCAAGCACTCTTTGAGCTCCAGAGGCCTATGAGCCCCTGGGATCCCACGTCTTTCAACTTTTTGAGTTTGTTGCTACCCCACTGACTTCCCTTTGACCACAAAGTGGTCCTCTCAGCCCCTAAGAGATTCCCACTAGCTCTCGTTGCCCCACTCACCCTGCTGTCCTTTTTACTACAAAGCAGTCCTCCTTGCCCCCCTACATGAGCACACTATCCATCCCCACCACACCCCTGAGCCCCCTGACCTCTCTGACCCCAGAGTGAACCTCCCACCATTCTTATCCCTAATGTCTGACCGTCATAGCTGATTTGGTTGAGCCGCTCCGTGACCCAGTCTGCATCACTGCTCTTTGCATCAGATACTCTGACCAAAATATTGGGGTCTGTGGCATATGTCACTAGAGCATATTTTGGCTTCACCCCATAACTTGCCACCTGTGGGTGAGGGTAGCAAGGGGTCATGGACATTGAAATGAGAATACTGTGATTGGGAGAAATCAGCAACTTTGCTGGGACAGGGAAGGTCATACATAGCAAGAGGCTCAAGGACTGGCTGGTCACCCTGAGGTTCACAGACGAGTCTGTGTTAAAGGTCAACAAACTGCTTCAAGTAAAAGGGGAGGAGGACAGAATAGCACCTGGGATTTTCTGTAGTTCAGAGGCTGAGGGCACCAAGGAGCTAGCTCTGGAAAGATAGTAAGGCCTTTTTGGGGTCACAACTTGGAAAAAAGACCTAGCAATCTACTTTTGAAAAATCAGCCATTAAAAACCCTACAGAGCACAGTTCTCTGACACACATGAGGTCACCATGAGTCAGAGTCCACTCGGCAGCAAATGGTTACTGATGACCTGGGGGAGAGAGAGCTCCACCTTTTCGATGAGGCTGCTGAGACATCGCTTGGCCCCTGTGAAATTGCTGGTTCCAATGCTGTCTGATCCATCCAGCACCATATAGATGTTCATGGATCCCGAGGGATCCAGGACAATCTTCCGCTTCTGGTGTTCTCCTAGGTTCGTAGAGGGTCAGGCTCAGCATGCCCAGTTCTGCCCCTTCTCCATCCTCCTCCAGTTCCCAGCCCTGCCTCCCCTCTCTGCCTTCAAACCTGGGCTGTGCCCATCCTCAGCATCAGCTCCTTCTATGGTCTCTGTGAGGGAAGACAGGAAGGCTTCGGCCACCTCTTCAGGGGTGTCATACATGAAGGAATCTGGGGAGAGGTCAGAAATTGGGTCAAATTTCTGGGAAGATCCAGGACACAGTTATAAGAGAGACGGAATAGTGGGTTTCCAGGATGGGAAATGCTCAGAAGTGGGAAAAGCTCTACAGGGAATTTTGGAAGAAGTGAGGAAGTAGCTGGTTTGAGGTAGGGGGAGAAGATGGTGCCTTGGCATGGGGACATTAGGACAGGAGAACAGAATCTGACCTAGGGACACAAGTCAAGGGTCACCTTGGCAGGAAGGCTCAGTTCCACTCCAAGAGCCACCTTCCAGACATGTTCGCTGCTGGGAGCCACGCAGTGTGAGCCCCCGGTTGCATTGGTAGGTGACCCTGTCTTCAAGGCGATACTGGCTGCCCACCTTCCTTGTGCCAATGGGAATGCCCGGGTTGGGGCAGTATCCCGCTGCAAAAGTGCAAGACATGGAAGTGAGGGCCAAAGCCTGAAGCCTGGAGAGCAAGCATTTGGGTGCCAGTTTCTCAGGCTGGAGGGGTATCAGGGAGAGGGTGATGTTGTGGGAGAAGGGGCCCCTTCTTACCTCCATTGTCACAGATGGCTGTTTGCCCATCCCACCGGCCAGTCACTTGGCAGGTGCGGTTGGCAGAGCCCCGGAGAGTGTAGCCGTCGTAGCATTGGAAAGAGATCATATCACTCAAGTTGTAGTAGGGGGCCCGGGGCCAGAACTCCCCATTCTCAAAGTCCTGTGGTCTCGGGCAGCGAATCGCTTTGGGGAGGGAGGCAAGTAGAAGTCACCGAGACAGAAGGGTTGCCCTTTAGGGCGTCCTTCCTGGTCTCAGGATCCCGGTCACTGAGAAACAGTGCCTTCCTGATCCATCAGGAGCAGCGTCAACCCACCTCTGTCCTTCAACCCATGGAGTATCCAGCTGCTCCTCCATCCCCACTTCTGAGTGGTCCTTTAACTTCGAGGGTTGCCTGGCACATGGTAAGTGCTTAGCAAACGTTTGCTCCCCTTCCTCCTTCTCCCTTCCCACTTCCCCTAGAACAGCTCCTATTCCTACTCAATCCAGCTTGTCAGCCTGCCTGGTTTCAACACAATTCTAATCCCATCCAGTCTCTGTCTTGGCAACCCCCTGCTCCATCCCTCCCCTGGCCCACCCCCACCCTCATGCCCTCCAACCTCTGCACTCTGCCTTCTTGACAATCTTTTCGCCTCGGGTCTGCAGGGCGCTCCAGGACCCTGAGGATCTGCAGACCCGCGTCTGCACAGGGTATGGGTAGAAGCCAGAGGGACACAGGTACTCCAGCGCCTGGCCCTCCTGGAGGAGTTGGAAGGAGCCACCTGTGATCTCTATCCCCTCCAGGGAGCAGAGGCTTCGGTGCTGGGCCGCAGGCAAAGGAGTTGTGCTCACATCTGAAGAGAAAGGAGGATTTCATCTGGCCCCCCAAGACCAAGGCCAAGGCTGAGGAGGGTTGCTGGGGCAGCAGAAGGGGAAAGGGACCCTCACTTACCTCCAGACAAAAGGCCCAGGACCAAGGGAACCAGGCAGAGTAGGGGGCTGAGATTTCGCCCCATGGCGATGGAAAACAGAAGAGGAGTGGGCTGAGGCAGATGGCCTATCCTGGCCCAGCTTGTGCTGTCGATCTGTTTGCTCAGTGTCCAAGCTGAAACTTCAGCCCTGGGCAGGGGCACAGTCCCTTCCCTGTCCCCAGCAGCCCCCAGCCTTTTATGCAATACCTCTCTGGCACCTGCAGCTTACCCCACCCACCCCGCCCACTTCACTTTCCGGAATGTCCAAGCGGGAGGGCCCCACTGAGCTGCCAGCCAAGAAAATAAAAACTGCATAAACCCCACCCTTTGCTGCCCAAGCTCCAGAGCTCACCCATCAACGCCTCCCTCACCCCCTACTCCTCTCCAACAAACCCAGACCGCCCTTTGAGGGACCAGAAATAAGCACCCCCTCCCCCAGCTCACTCCCCTGTGGACTGTGTGGACAGGGCAGAGTCCAGGGGCTGTTTGTCCTGTAGGATCTCTGGCCTGCCTTCCCAAAGTTCCTGGAATCATCCTGGCCTCCCTGTCCCTCCCCCTCACCCAAGCCTGCCTGGCTCCCAGGCAGAGGACAGGTGGATGTGGAAATCATTGACTTTTATTAATTTCATAACTGGGAAATTCCACGTAAAAGTGAAAGAGGAAGCGAGCACATTACATGGGAGGGAGGAATTTTCATGCATGCCAGGAGGGGAACACTGGGAATTCCCCAACTCAGCTGCTCTGCCAGCTGGGATCCAGGAGGCTGGATGCAGACCTAAGTGTGAGGCCGGGTCACAGGGTCTGGGGTGGAAGTTCAGGGGTAGGAGTTGAGAGGGATGGCATATCCTTGCAGGAGGGCAAAGGAGTTAGTGGCCATGATTAGAGGGGTAAGAATTGCAGGACCCCCTGCAGATGCTGCCTCAGCCACGGCTGCAGTTGGAAGAGACTGATGTGGAAGTCCCTTGGCGGCGGCACCCTATTATTGGGGGCCTTTTTGCGGAAGTTTTTGTCGGAGTTAACACAAGGGTTGTAGAGACCCCAGCTCACCAGGCCCACCTGGAGGAAGGCAAAGAACGGGGTGAGCAGCTGCCCAACCCCAGCTCCAATCTCCTTGCTTCTCTCAGAGGCCTCCCCCCTCCGCCACCAAGACCAAGATCCTGTAACCCCATCCCTCGGGCTCTTCCCCTTTCTCTCTTACCTGAAAAAACCTGAATTTCCGCTCAAGGAAAACTGCTCCCCCAGATTCTCCTGCCAGAAAGGAGGGAGATGAGACAGTGTTACCCCTGACTCTCGCCCAGCCCCACCATCATCAGGGCAGCACAGAGGCGTCCTGGCACAAACTTTGGCCACACGGGCACTGCTGGGACACAGGCGTGGAGGGAGGGAAGGGACTCACCCTTGCAGGAGTTGTCATCATTCTGGGTCCCACTGCACAAGAACTGGTCTGTCACCACCTCTCTGACATCTGTCAGGTTGGGGAACGTGGTTTTGTCTTGGGAGACGGCCTGGATACAGCTTGCCCACTGCAAGAGGGTGGAGCAGGAGAGAGGGATGGAATAAGCAGACCCGGGGATACCTGGCAGGCAAGCTAGGCCTCGGAGGAGGGTGACCCAGGATCAGATGGAGACGGCAGCCAGAGCTGGAGAGGAAGAGGGATGTCTCAGGAGCTGCCACGGGAGGGACCTCACCCCCACAGCACCCTGGACCTGAGACCCTCACCTCTATCCCGGTCTTGAGGTTAACATTCAGTTTGCTCCCATTCAAGGCGACAAAATGCGCAGGAACGCTCGATTTGTCCAGAAGTTTGTTCTCTGCAGCCAAGGAAAGGGAGTGTTGGTGCTGGTGCCTTTACCAGAATCTGGACTCCTGCCAGGGCACTCCAACCCCAGCCCAGGTTATCCCTCCTGCCCTGGCCCAGCTTTGCACACCACTCACCGTGGTCCTGGCAGGTGCTGTTTTGAGGCCTCCGAAGAGCCAGATTGGCCTCCACTGTGCAGGGAAGGCAGATAGGCCTGGGGAGAGGGTTAAGGGTCTCATAGGCTGTCCTCAGTGTCCCCTCCTCTTGGTATCCCCAGAGGACTCTCCCCCGCAGGGCACCCTCCCACCCAAGTCTCCTGGAACCTGGCATGGGTGGACATCTTCACTTTCTCGGCCAGCTTCAGCAGGGCAATGTCATTGCCGTAGAACTCTGGGATCCCCTGGTTCTTCTTGGCAAAGACATTGAACCCCGGGTTGATCACTACCTCCTCGATACGGAAGTCTTTGCCCCATGGGGAGTTGGGGTCCCCTGGGAAAAACATGGCGGATCAGGCTAGACCTGGGCTCCTGAAGGGCAGGGGCTGGGGAACCTCAGGCTACGGGGTCAGAGCCTTACCCACAATGACTCTCCACAGGGAGCGTCCCTCAGCGTTGCGGAAGCAGTGAGCAGCTGTCAGGACCCACTGGTCAGAGATGAGGGCCCCCCGGCAGTTCTCCTGGCTCTTAGGCTGCAGGGGAACAGGTGGTCTTCAGGGCCTGCTGTGTGCCTGGTCTGTGGCCACCTTCACCTCCGGGATCCCAGCCCCACCCCTCCTTCCTGCTACCTTAATGGTGACGTGCCAGGGTGTCCTCTCCTGGTCTGAAGCATTGGCTGACATGTTCCCCACTCCACAGATGGTGTCTGTGAGCTGGGAGACATCTGTCAGTGTGAAGAGCAGATAGAGGAGGAAGCAGGTAAGGGGCCCTGTGCCCAGGTTCCCAACCCAGGCCCCCAGCTGGCTGCTGCCTGCCCAGCCAGCTCTAAGAGGGTGGAGCTCACTCACCCAGCATGTGCTCAAAGACCTGGTGCAGAGCCTTTGTGTCCTGCAGGATGAATGCATGCCGCTCCCCGTCCTTCTTGGACCCCAGCTCATTCAGTTCTTTCCAGTCCACGTCTATCTTGCCCACCCCAATGGCGTAGATGTCTGGTAGGGAGGAGGGAAAGCACAGAGTCCTGTGACTGAGGGGCTACCTGTGAGACGGGTGCTGTGATTTGGAACCCACTATGGAACACTGGTGGCACAATGGTTAAGAGCTACAGCTGCTAACCAGAAGGTCGGCAGTTTGAATCCACCAGCTGTTCCTTGGAAACCCTATGGGGCAGTTCTACTCTGTCCTATAGGGTCACTATGAGTCAGAATCAACTCGATGGCAACGGTTTTTTCTTTTTTTTTTTTTTTAATGTCCTACAAGGAGCCTTGGTAGCGCAGTGCTTAAGAGCTCGGTTGCTAACCAGAAGGTCAGCAGTTTGAATCCACAAGCCTCTTCTTGGAAACCCTATGGGACAGATCTACTCTGTCTTATAGGGTCGCTATGAGTTGGAATCAACTTCACAGCAATGGGTTTGGTTTTTGTTTGGTATGTCCTACAAAGCTCTATATGAGCTGGACATCCCTTTGACCTGCTATCTATCTGACCTCATTTCCTACCATTCCCCACCCTTCACTCTTTTCCAGCCAAATAGCCCCCTTCAGGCTCTTCAAGTTCACAAGCACATCCACAGCGTAGGCCTTTTGCACCAGTTGAGCCTCTGCCTGGTTCACTCTTCCCCCAGATTCCACATGGCCCACTCTCTTACCACTTTTTTTTCTTTTACTTTGTGTGATGAAAACATACACTGCAAAACATTCTCCGATTCAACAATTTCTACATCACTGACAAATTGATTACATTCTTCAAATTGTGCAACCCTTCTCACTATCCTTTTCCAAATCATCCCACCACCATTAACATAAACTCAATGCCCCCTAAGCAAAAACTCCCCCTTCCCCCCTCCCTCCCACCCTTGGTTACCACTAATAATCTTTGGTTTCTCTATATTTGCTTATTTCATATAACTGAGATCATACAATGTTTGTCCTTTTGCAACTGACTTATGTCGCTCAGCATATTTTCAAGGTTCATCCATGTGGTGGCATGCATCAGAACTTCATTTCTCTTTACGGCTGCATAATATTTCCTTGTATGTATATACTACATTTTGTTTATCCATTTTGTTATCTGTTGATGGACATTTTGGCTGTTTTCATATTCTCTTACCTTTTTAAGTCTAAAACTGCAATGGCCTAGATGCTTCCATCCCTCACCCCGCTTTATTTTATACCTTAGTACATATCATTATCTAATGTGCTGTAAGATTCCCTCAGTTGTCAAGTGTATGGCCTCTGTGGGGCAGGCATTTTCATTTGTTTTGTTCACAGCTGTATCCTGGTGCTTGGCCCGGGAGAGGCTCTCGGTAAGTATTTTTAACTGACTGAAGGGATGAAAAGAACTCATGAACATAGCATGATGACAAAACTTCAGACCTGGTCTTCCTCTGTAAAATGTACAATCCGGAAGAGGGGCCTAAAGACATCTCTTCCCACTGGAGAACTTGGACCCACACCACCATCCATGCCAGGCCTCCAAGCATGGGTACATACTGTCAGAACCGCCCTCAAGAGGCCCCCAGAGTCCATTTTTTTCCCACCCTTTGCACCTCCTCATGGTCCATTTTTGCTCCCAGAGGGCCCTGTGTTGTGTGTAAGGAACGAGGTGCTCAGATGGACTGTGAGGGAAGTCTTCAGCCAGGAAGCGATTCAGCAGGATCCAGGGACAGAAGCAGTTGCAGTAACAGCTAAATGATTATCATGCCCTGGGTTTTTTGTTTGTTTGTTTTTTCACTATTTCCCTTCAGTTTCCCACTTGATGGAAGTCAAAAGGTCAGCAGTTCGAATCCACCAGCTGCTGCTTGGAAACCCTCTGGGACAGTTCTACTCTACTATGAGTCGGAATCAGCTCAACGGCAAGGCAGTTTTTTATGGGTATGTGTTTTAATTGTGGTAAATATATATGTAACAAGACATTTGCCATTTCAACAATCTTCATGTGTATAGTTTAGTGACATTATGTTCATCATGTTGTTCAACGATTACCCTATCCGTTCCCAAATTTTTCCATCACCCTTAACAGAAACTCAGTGTCCCGTAAGCATTGAGTCCTCCCTTCCCCCTTACTCCCTCCTTCCCCTGGTAACCACTAATAAACTTTTGACTCTATACACTTGCATAGTCTACATACTACATATAAGTAGAATTATATAATATCTATCCTTTTGCAATTGACTTACTATACTAGCATGATGTTTTCAAGGTTCATCCATGTTGTGGCATGTATCAGGATTTCATTTCTCTTTATGGATTAATAATTCCTTGCTTGCTGAAAGTGAAGAGGACTTAAAGCACTTACTGATGAAGATCAAAGACCACAGCCTTCAGTATGGATTACACCTCAACATAAAGAAAACAAAAATCCTCACAACTGGACCAATAAGAAACATCACAATGAACAGATAAAAGACTGAAGTTGTCAGGGATTTCATTTTACTTGGATCCACAATCAACACCCATGGAAGCAGCAGTCAAGAAATCAAAAGACACATTGCATTGAGCAAATCTGCTGCAAAAGGCCTCTTTAAAGTGTTGAAAAGCAAAGATGTCACCTCGAAGACTAAGGTGGGCCTGACCCAAGCCATGATGTTTTCAGTTGCCTCATACGCACGTGAAAGCTGGATGATGAATAAAGAAGATTGAAGAAAGATTGATGCCTTTGAATTGTGGTGTTGGCAAAGAATATTGAATATACCATGGACTGCCAAAAGAATGAACAAATCTGTCTTGGAAGAAGTACAACTAGAATGCTCCTTAGAGGCAAGGATGGCAAGACTTCGTCTCTCATACTTTGGACTTGCTATCAGGAGGGATCAGTCCCTGGAGAAGGACATCATGCTTGGTAAAGTAGAGGGTCAGTGAAAAAGAGGAAGACCCTCAACGAGATGCATTGACACAGTGGCTGCAACAATGGGCTCAAGCATAACAACGATTGTGAGGATGGTGCAAGACCAGGCATTGTTTCGTTCTGTTGTGTGCAGGGTCGCTATGAGTTGGAACTGACTCAACAGCACCTAACAACAACAACAACAATATTCCATTGTATGTATGTGTCACATTTTGTTTATCAGTTCATCCTTTGATAGACATTTAGGTTGTTTCCACCTTTTTGCTATTTTGTACAGTGCTGCAATGAACATTGGTGTACAAGTATCTGTGTTTCTGCTTTCAGTTCTTTTGCATATATACTTAGGAGTGGAATTGCTGGATCATACGCTAATTCTATGTTTAACTTTTTGAGGAACCACCAAATTGTTTTCCACAGCAGCTGTACCATTTTTCATTCCCACCAGCAATCGATGAGCGTTCCTGTTTCTCCAAATCGTAGCCAATACCTGTTGTTTTTCTGTTTGTTTGGTTTTTTTAGTTATAGCCATCCCGTTGTTGTTATTGTTATGTGCCGTCGAGTCAGTTCTGACTCATAGTGACCCTTTAGGACAGAGTAGAACTGCCCCATAGCGTTTCCAAGGAGTGGCTGGTGTGGGTGTAAAGTGATATTTCATTGTGGTTTTGATTTGCATCTCCCTAATGATTAACAAGAGCCCTGGTGGTGAAAGAGTTAAGAATTTGGCTGCTAACCAAAAGGTTGGCAGTTCAAATCCACCAGGCACTCCTTGGAAACCCTATGGGGCAGTTCTACTCTGTCCTATAGGGTCTCTATGAGTTGGAATCGACTCCATGGCAACAGGTTTGGTTTGGTTTAATGACCAATGACGTTGAACATCTTTTCAGGTGCTTCTTGGCCATTTGTATTCTTCTTTGGTGAAATGTTTGTTCAAGTCGTTTGCCCATTTTTTGATTGAGTTGTTTGTCTTTTTGTTGCTAAGTTGTAAGAGTTCTTTATGTATTCTGGATTTTAAACTCTTATTCAATATATGGTTTCCAAAAATTTTCTCCTGATCTGTAGGTTGTTTCTTCTCTTTCTTGATAAAGTCCTCTGAGGAACAAAATTTTTAAATTTTGATGAGGTCCCATTTATCTATTTTGTCTTTCATTGCTCATGCTTTCAGTGTCATATCTAAGAACCCATTGTTAAAAACTAGGTCCTGAAGAATTACCCCGATGTTTCTTCTAAGAGTTTTATGGTTTCAGTTCTTACATTTAGGTCTTTGATCCATTTTGAGTTAGTTTTTGTACATGGTGTGAGGTATGGGCCCAAGTTCATTCTTTCACTTATGAAAATCTAGTTGTCCTAGCACCATTTATTAAAGAGACTATTCTTTCTCCATTGAAGAGACTTAGCAAAATCTGTTGACCATAGATGTGCAGGTTTATTTCTAGACTCTCGATTCTATTCCATTGATCTATATATGTCTATCATTAGACCAGTACCAGACTGTTTTGATTACCGTAGCTTTATAATATGTTTTGAGTTCAGTAAGTGTGAGTAGTCCTATTTTGTTCTTCTTTTCCAAAATTGCTTTGGCTTGTCAAATGGGAACTTAATTTTCTGTGTAAACTTTCACTGAAAATGCAATAAAATATGATCTTAAAAAATTTCTTTGGCTATTTGGGGTCCCTTGCTGTTCCATATAAATTTGCGGATTGAGTTTACCATTTCTGCAAAGAAGGCTATTGGAATTTTGGTGGGGATTGCACTGAATCTGCAGATTGCTTTAGGTAGTACTGACATCTTAGCAATATTAAATCTTCTGATCTGTGAGCATGTAATATCTTTCCATTTATTTAGGTCTTCTTTAATTTCTTTCAGTAATGTTTTATGGTTTTCAGTGTAAAAACTATTTCGCTTCCTTGGTTAAATTTATTCCAAGGTATTACATTCTTTAGGAGCCCTGGTGCTGTAATGGTTAAGAGCTTGGCTGTTAATCAAAAGGTCAGCAGTCTGAATCCACCAGCCACTCCTGGGAAACCCTATGGAGCAGTTCTACTCTGTCCTATAGGGTCGCTATGAGCCGGAATCAACTCGACGGCAACGGGTTTGGTTTTTTTGGTTTATTATATCCTTTTAGATGCTATTGTAAATGGAATTGTTTCCTTAATTTTCTTTTCAACATGCTCATAGTTGCTGTATAAAAACATGACTGACTTTTGTGTGTTGACCTTGTATCCTGTCACTTCGCTGCATTCATTTATTAGCTCTAGTAGATTTCTTGTGGATTTTTTTTGGGTCTTCTATATGTGTATTGGATCATGTCATGAGCAAAAAAGGATAGTTTTAGTTCTTCCTTCCTCATTTGGATACCTTTTACTTCTTTTTCTTGTCTAGTTGCTCTGGCTAGAATTTCCAGTACAATATTGAATAGCAGTGGTAAGCGGGGGCATATTTGTCTTGTTCCTGATCTTAAAGGGAAAGCTCTCAGTCTTTTTCCATTGAGTATGATGTTAAATGCAGGTTTTTCGTAAGTGCTCTTTATCATTTTTGAGAAATTTCCCTTATATTCCTAGCTTATTGAGTGTTTTTATCATGAAAGGTTGTTGGATTTTGTCAAATGCTTTCTCTGTATCAATTGAGATGATCATGTGGTTCTTTTCCTTTATTCTATTAATGTGGTACATTATATTGATTGACTTTCTAGTGTTGAACCACTCTTGTATTCCTGAGATAAATTTCACCTGATTGTGGTGTATAATCCTCTTAATGTGCTTTTGGACCCAGTTTGCTAGTATTTTGTTAAGGATTTCTCCATCTATATTCATAAAGGATATTGGTCTGTAGTTTTCTTGTGGTGCCTTTGTCTGGCTTTGGCATCAGGGTAATGCTAGCCTCAGAAGAGGAGGGAAGAGTTGTCTCCTCTTCTATTTTTTGGAAAAGTTAAAGAAGGATTGGGGTCATTTCTTCTATAAATGCTTGGTAGAATTCCCTAGTGAAGCCATCTGGTCAAGGACTTTTACTTGTTGGGAGGTTTTTTATTACTGATTCAGTCTCTTCACTTGATATAGGTCTATTGAGATCTTCTATTTCTTGACTCAATGTAAGAAGTTTATGTGTTTCTAGGTATTTGTCCATTTCATATAGATTATCTAATTTGTTGTCATACAATTGTTCATAGTATTCTCTTATGAACCTTTTTATTTCTGTAGGGTAGATTATAATGTCCCCACGTTCATTTCTGATTTTACATATTAGCACCTTCTGTCTTTTTTCTTTGTTAGTCCAGCTAAAGTTCTTTCTATTTTATTAATCTTTTCAAAAAACAAATCTCTAGTTTCATTGATTCTATTGTTTTTCTATTCTATGTTTCATTTATCTCTGCTCTGATCTTTGTGATTGCCTTCCTTCTGGTTGCTTTGCTCTTCTTTTTCCAATTCCTCAAGTTGTAAAGTTAGGTTATTGGTTCATGCTGTTTATTTGTTTTTAATACATTTCTTTCATTGCAATCCTGCTGACTTTCAATAAAGTCCTTTTGAGAATTTAACCCTGCCCAGTGATACAAGAGAGGAGGCAGTAGGAGTTGACTTTTTCGTCCTTGGACCAAAGGTGCAAAATGGGATAGGCCAGTGTAAACGTGCTTTGTGATTAGTAAAAAGAAAAAGAGAGGACCCAAGGGGAAGGTGAAACTTGGAACTCAAATTAGGTGCCCTCTCCATTTGGAAAGTCTCTCTCTAAGATTCTTTTCTGGTCAGAGGTCAGTGCAATTTGTCTTTAGTTTGTTGTTGTTGGGTGCCATCGAGTCCATTATAACCCACAGCGAGCGATCCTAGAGAACAGAGTAGAACTGCCCTATAGGGTTTCCAAGGAGCAGCTAGCAGATTTGAACTACTGACCTTTTGGTTAGCAGCCGAGCTCTTTACCACTTTGCCACTAGGGCACCTGTGTTTAGTTTGAACCTGAGTAATTGTTCCTTTAGAGGCTGCAACTGCCAAAGCCTCAGTCATCTCTGCTGCTAAAACGGGGAAATTTCAGGGACAGAACCTGCAAGGAATCTAGGACCCTTTTTCCTAGGCAACTCCTGGAACATGAGATGATGGTGATGATGGCAGCAGTGGCTGCTAACATATACTGAGAGTTTCTCTGTGCCAGGCAGTGTTTTTCTGAGCATTTTCCCCTATCAGCCTGTGAAGTAAGTCTTAGTGCTGTGATCCTCTTACAGATGTAGAAACTGTCTGTCCACGGCCACAACCAATCAAAGATGAAGCCAAGGTTGAAACCCTGGGCAGTTTCACTCTAGACTTCACATGCTTCGGTGTGACACTTGGCTGCCTCAATACAGATGACACAGCCTGTGGTGTCACTAGAAATAAAACCGTCTAGCTCTGTACTAGAGCCAAGGTGCTGGAACCCCTGGCTGAGGACCTAGACCCCCCCGCAGGGGAAGTACAAATGGGGCAAGAGGTGGAGGCTCACCCAGATAGTCATTCCTCTTCTGGTTGATGTTCAGGATTTCTTTGATACTGTCAACAGCTGGCTTGGGAGAGCCTCCCATGTTGGACTTCCCTAGAATGGGAAGGCAAGGAAATCATTCACCTGGGTGTATGTCAAGATTCCCCAGAGCCCTGGAAGAATGAGGAAGCATCCATCTTGGAGCCCAAAACACACTTCTTATGTTAATTTTAAAATATACCATTTACTGAAATTTTCTACATTCCAAGCATTGGGTCAGGAGCTTCATATATTTTATCTCATTTAATTTTCATGATAAACCTAGGAAGTTTGGTTATTCTTATTTTATAGAAGAGAAGACTGAGTCTAGGAGAGTAATTTGTACAAAATCAAGAGATAAATGACAAAATGACAGAACCCAGATCGACTACCCAGACTGCTCCTTCCGTCCACACCACCTGAACATCACTGTTCTCCAGCCATGTCTCCCTGTCTGTCTCTAGGTTACCTCCCAGCACATTTACATTAGCTGCTTAAATTGCACTTCAAAAAATTGTGCAAGGAAAGGAGGGCAGCTGTCATCATTGTCATTGTCATCATTGTTGTCATCATCAACATTATTTCTATCTTACAAGAAACTGAGGCCCAAAGTGGCAGAGGAAGAATCAGAATTCAGGTCTTCTGCCCCACACTGGTGCTCCTCTCACTACGCTAAACTCACTCTCAGAGACAATACTCACCATCTGTCAAAAGAATGATGGTATGTCGGATCTCCTGCCAGGCTGCTGTACCAAGGCGTTGCATTTGGTTATTCATCATGATATAGACACTATTCAGGGCCTTGTAGGTGTTGGTCCCAGTTCCGTTTTCATGATCTGGAATATGCCAAGAAGGATTCTTTTAGAAACTTCTCACCTATCACCCCAGGGAAGGGACTCACTCTATCCCCCAACCTTTGAAAATGTTTTTATTGTCTGCTTTGATAAACTCAGACCTTTGCCATACAGGTAGAGATTTAGCATTATTGCCTGTTCAAACATTAAGTCTTTCCACCTTAGAAATGCTCATTGCATGACCCCCCCCCCAGCCCCCAATAACACCACTCTAAAATCCCAAGATCCAAAGAACTTGGATTTTTTTTAGCTGTTCACTACCTACCACTCAGGTAGTTTTACACACTGCGCAGGTGGGTAATGACCTGGGGAGATTACATGTTGAGCCATGAAAACCAGACCTACTACTTAGGACACTCAGGACCATGCAGTTCTGGCATCAAGAAGGAGCTAAAGACCTGTATGATGCATTTGGACTTGTAACACTTCAAAGTAAGCCATGAGTTGGTGGAATTTGGGACTTCTTCACCAAGACCCTGGATTTGGAAGCCAATTCCACTTGAGGAACCAAAGCCCCAGAGCTCAGGGACTTGAATGCCATTGAGAATCTGTCTGCAGGCACAGGGGTCATCTCCTCCTCTCCTATCACCTCATTTGATGACACTCATACCTTTATAGTTGGCGTTTTCCAGACTGCTGATCACTTCAGTTACATCCTGGGAGTTTTCGTGCAAGACAGACATGATGACTTTGGGCTCTGAGGCAAAGGTGATAATGGCGACTCTTACCTTGATCTCAAAGCTGAAGAGCTGTGAAAGGAAAGCAAGAGGCAGTGTGAGGGGCCTCAAAACCAAAGGAGAGATGGTAAGAGAGCAAGTAAAGGGCAGGAGAGGAGGTAGAGAACCTGGACTGAGACTGACAGAGGTATGATCCATGGGTAGACACTTAATAAGAACGGATGCTTAAAAGAAGCCCAGACATGAACATGAGCACGTACTCTCTTGACAGGCTCGCTCCTCATTTAACCTCACATCAACTCTGTGAGGATGGTATGATGGTCCCTATTGTATAGATGAGGAAACTGAAGCTAGTTACCCTGCCCCAGATCACACCACTTGTAAGAGGTGGAGGTAGGATTTGAACCCTGCCACTGCACCTCTGAGGCCATGTCTCTGATTGTTGCATTTTGCAGCCTCACAGCCTAGTGAGTTACTTGACTCTAAGTCCTAAGAGAGACTCTAAGGAGCACAAACACTACCTTTACTAAAACATTGTTGTTAGTTTCTGTCAAATCGATTATGACTCATGGCAACCCCATGTGTTATACAGTAGAACTGCTCAATAGGGTTTTATTGACTATACAGAAGCAGATCACCAGGCCTAGCCTTTGTGGTACCGCTAAAATATAGCTGGAACGAAAAACATATACCTACATAAATTATCAAAAAAAGCATAATTACAAAGCAAAGTGCCAGTGAGGAATCTAAACCAGTGGACTTCAAACTCTTCTGTTTGTGCATCCCATTGATAAAAACATTTTGAGCATATCTCAATAGAGGTATATGTATGTATAAATGATCAAGTGGGTCACTATTCAAATATTGTTGCAGCCACTGTTGCTGCAACAATAGGCTGAAGCATAACAATGATCATGAGGATGGCACAGGATTGGACTGTGTTTCGTTCTGTAGTACATAGCGTCGCTATGAGTCAGAACCGACTCAATGGCACCTAACAACAGCATTCAAACGTAGGCATGTTAAAATATACATGAAATGTTAAAATTTTTAAAGGAAGAGATAAAGATCTTTAAATAGGGATATCACTATTCTTTCTGCAACACTCCAGTGGATTATCTTGTGTCCCACTTTGTGGAGACCACTGTTCTAGACAATGAATTCCTGGAAAGTAAGACCTCGGCCTTGTTCATCTTTGGTTTTCCCCAGCACCCAAACCAACCAACAAGTTGCTGTCAAGCCAATTCCAACCCATGACAACCCCATATATGTCAGAGTAGAACTGTGTTCCATACGGTTTTCATGGCTGCAACCTTTCAGAAGTAGATCATCAGGCCTTTCTTCCAAAGCACCTCTGGGTGGGTTGGAACCACCAACTTTCTGGTCAAGCACATCGACGGTTTGTGCCACCCAAGGGATTTGTCCCCAGCACCCAGTAAAGTGGCTGACACATAGCAGGTGCCCTGACAGTGTATGCAGAATGAAAAATATAATTGTATAACTTATATCTATGATTCCTACATGGCATGAGAATAATCTGGAAAGATTTCTTAGAGAAGGTGGGCTGGGTAGGTATGCAGGAAGAGAAGGAAGCAGAGAAATAGTGAACGCGGGAAGGCCTCCCTGCTTGCAGGCTCCTAATTCCTGACCCTGTCCACCATGAGGGTAGCGCAAGCCTTGAAGGTGTGGAAGTTGTCTTCTGTCACACTCTCAGAGGCATCCAGGAGCAGGTAGAGATTCAGGTGACCAGAGCGCTGGATTTGGATTTTACGGCCCACATTTTCTGGGAGAGATGTAGAAGGTAAGGCTTCAGATCTCCATCTCCTACCTGCACTCTCGCCAAGGAGACCGGGGCCTCCCTGCCTCCCCTCCAGTCCGCTCAGCCTCCACTGAGCCCACCCGAGGCTCCCCAGCCTCCAGGAAGCTCCTTCCCTCCCCTGTACTCTGCCGCCCCCGCCTGAAGTGCTCACCAGTCTTCTTCTGGGTGGGATTGGTGGCTCCAAGTATGTGGGACAAAGAGGAGCCCAGGGCAGGGGCCACATCTTCAGGGAAATCGTAAGAGTAGGGTTCTGTGGGAAGAGCCACACAGGGGTCAGCGAAGCAGGGGTGGCAGGGATGCTCAGGAGTCTCAGGAGGGGTAGAGCAGCTACTCACGGCGGCAGATGGGCTCCGTTCCACTCCAGACCCCATTGTCCTGGCACTCCCGCTCCGTGGATCCCGTCAGCACCAGGTTCGAGGAGCAGCGGTATTTGACTTTGTCACCAAGACCAAAGCGGGAGCCTGTCCTCACTGCACCCACTGAAATACCTGGGTCCGCGCAGTGGCCAGCTGTGAGTGAACAAAAGAAGACAGAGGTGAGCAGGCCACCCCAGCCTCCTCTGGCCTCTCAGCCCTGCTCACCACCATCTCCCTCCAGGCTCTTCCTCTTCTCCAGACCCTCAGAGTCTCTGAGACTCCTTTGGCTTCCCCCTTGGGAGACACTAGAACTATGCTTCCCAGGGGTGTAAATAGAAAACTTAGTGTAGGGCAAAAAGTCTAGAACTCAGCTGCCTAAGTTGCCAGTTGAAGCACCTCAATCTCAGCCCCAACCCCAGGGTAGCCCGTGTCGCAGAGCCCAGGAAATATGTCAGCTGATGAGCCCTACACCTCTGCCAAAAATATTTGCATTTCATAAAGCCACAATGAGACATCACTATACACCCACCAGAATGACTAAAACTAAAAAGATGGATAATTCCAAATGTTGGCAAGGATTTGGAGCAACCAGAACTCTGTTATATTGCTGGGGTGTCAACTGGTGAAAACATTTGCCACCCTAAAGCTAAACATACGCCAACCTGTGACAAATAATTCCACTCCTAGATATTTACTCAAGAGAATCAAGTACGTATGCACACCAAAAGACACCTACAAGAATGTTCATAGAGCTTTATTTGTAATAGCCCCAAACTGGAAACAAACCAAGTGCCCATCAACAGGAGAATGGATGAATAAATTATAGTGTATTCATTCATACAGTGGAATACTACACAGCAATAAAAAAGAACTTACTGTACTGATACAGACAACATAGATGAATATCACAGATGTAATGCTGAGTGGAAGAAGATAGATACAAAAGAGTACATTCTGTATTGTTTCATTTATATGAAGTTCAAGAATAATTTAAACTTATCTATGGAGTTAGAAGTCAGAAGAATGGTTCCTTTTGGAGAGGGGACTTACTGGGTGGGAGTAGGAGTGAGCCTCCTGGGATACTGGAAGTGTTCACTACCTTGGTGGTGATTACATAGGTAGATACCTATGTAAAAATTCATCGAGCTGAAACTTAAGATTTGTACACTTTACTGTAGGTAGATTATACCTCAATTTTAAAATAAATTACATTTATGTTTATAACAGATGGTTACTTGGGAAACAGTCATGGGCATGAGTAGGGAGCAATCAGCTGGGCCACTGGGTAAGGGTACAGTTCTGCCATCTTGAGGACTCTGTGTTTTCTGTATTACGTGCTCAGAACCATGATCCTGGAAGCACCCAAAGTCCACAAGCAAATGTGTCTCTGGGGAGTACTGGGAGCCTGACTTGTGTCGAGCAGAGCCCTCACCACTCACAAAGGCAGTGATAGTAAAGACAAACGTGCATGTGGCACCTCTGAGAGTCCAGGGGCTGTTCCAGATGCTTACTGATATTGACTCCTCTAATCCACATGGCAACCCCATGAGGTCAGCACTATTATTGTCCCCATTTTACAGATGCAAAGACTGAGGCATAGAGACGTTAAATAACCTTCCCAAAGTAAAGGGCAGAGTCAGGCTTTGAACCTAAACCTGACTCCAGAGGCAAAGCACTTAGGCACAATACTCGGCTCTCTCAATATGTCTGTGAATAGTCTGTGGGGCCTGGATACTAGGTCCTGCTTTGAGGCATTTAGAAGAGCTGAACAGAGCGTTTGGAGCCTTTGTGTTGAACCTGAAGCATATCACAAACTGCAGACCAGTGAGTGTATGACCTGTAGACCTCCATTTACCAAAATCCAGAAATATTACTGGGCACACTGGGAACACCAGGCCCCAGCCCTTAGTCAGGGTACTCACCGCCGCTGTCACACACGGCTGTCTCTCCATCCCACATGCCGTTGGGGAGACACCGTCGCACAGGCGAGCCCCGCAGTGTAAACCCATCCTCACACTCAAAGCTGAGGTTTCCGCCCACAGGGTGGGATCCCAGGCGTGGGGTGTACATGCCATTCTCAAAGGAAACAGGGGCTGGGCAGCGAACAACTGGAGTGAGAGAAGAGAGGGGTGTGTGTTGGAGGGGAAGTGCAGAGGTGGGTGGTTAATGATTGGGCTAGGCATCAAGTGGGTGATGTTCAGCAGAGCTACATGGGAATGGCCACCTGATTGTCAAACTATTGAAATATCAGGTTGAAACACATGAAATTGCCATTTTTGGCAACTGGTTGAATATTGGCAATTTCACCCAGTTCAACCTCGTTGAGCCTCCCTCAGCACCCTGAGGGCCATGGCTTCCCCAGCCCCTCCCCTAGGGTCTTCAGGTGTCCCCATGACTGGGTAACTTAAGAAGTAACACCTGGCACAACAGGGGGCTCCAGGACCCTGCTCCACCGGCATCCACTCTGAATGCTCAGTATTGCCCAGTCATTGTTAAGTATTTTAAAAATTTTCCCTGACTTTGTTTCCCCACAATCTCCATCAGAGCCTGCCCCCCAATTCCTTGCTATGGACAACTGACAATGCCGAATGTTTTGAGAGGAAAAGAAAAAAAAAAAACACCATTGCCACCAAGTTGATTCTAACTCATGGAGACCCCCTGTGTTGCAGAATAGAACTGCACCATAGGGCTTTCTTGGCTGTAATCATTATGGAAGCAGATCACCAGGCCTTTCTTCTGGAGCACCTCTGGGTGTATTTGAACCACCAACTTTTAGGTTAGCAGCCTATTGAAAACCATCTGAGCCACCCAAAGACCATATACTTTGAAAACCGCTCTGCAAAAGCAGCTTCGCCATCCCTCCCACCCCTTCCAGCCAGGTCAAGCCCAACCCTGAGCAACTTCTTAATAGAAGTTCTCGAGCAGTCACTGGTGGGGGCGCCCGGAACAAGGCCTGGGGGAACCTCACATTTGCAGACCGCCTTTGTCAGCCTGGTGGCTCCAGGGGCCTGCCACTGTCTGTTGCTCTTGCACAGTAGTGACGCAGGGGATGGGTAACGGCCCAGAGGGCAGGAGTAGGTGAGGAGGCTCCCAGGGGCCCAGCCGTGACTGAGGGTGAAAGTGCCTCCAGAGATATTCACATTCCGAGGGCAGGAGGGAGTGACTGCAGCCAGGCCTGTGGGCATGAGGACACAGAGACAGAAATGGGGGAAAGAAGAAAGGCACAGATGAGAAAAGGAAAGCAAAAGATTGTCCATTTCACACGTGGGAACTCAACCTGGGTAGCACCAGCCTCACCTGCAGGACCCCAACACCACCCCTCCCCTGCCTCCTACCTGGATACAGGGGCAGCAGGCAAAGGAGAGCCACCAGAGGGTCCATGGTGTCCACCTAGGGGCAGAGAGAGGCAGACGCTGGTAAGGGAAAGGTCATCTGACTTCCCGAAAACCAGAGCTAGCTCAGCAGGCACTTCATTTGCTGCCACAGAAGAGAAAGTAGGGAGTGGCGTGGCGAAAGTTCTCTTGTTAGGGAAAAAATAATCAGGGGTTGGGGACTGAGTTGAGGAGGCTAGGACTTTGCCCTGTCCCCTTAATCCAATATATCCAGAGTCAGTAGATCTGCACCACAGGTTTTGTGTGTTCTTCCCAACCTACACACACACACACACACCCCCATGCTCTTGCATTAACAGTCTAAAGCACACAGACCCACAAACCATCCAAGACATTGAAAAACATTTTATTTAAGTACAGTTTCTGTTTTCTTTTGGGTTTTGCCAAGTGAATTTTACTTCCTGAAAGCCGAGGACAGTGCTGCCTTCTTGAATGTGAGGGACTAAGACTAATTTTCTTAGAGTTTCTTGACAAATAGGAAGATTCACGATCCTCTTCTTCCCTGAAGCCCTTCCCCAGGGAGGATCTACTGGTAAAAATGAAATCAGCACTTCGTTTTGGAGACTGGAAATGTTTTAGAACATTTTTACAGAAGTCCAGTAAATAAAATTCCCAGCTTACAAAATAAATCAATTTGAGACTTGTTAGTCTTGTCACAAAAGTATTTTAGGATGGAAAATTTGGGAATGGATAAGGATGTTGGTTGAACAACATGATGAATACAATTAATGTCACTGAACTGTACATGTGAAGATTGTTGAAAAGACAAGTATTTCGTTACATATACGTTTACCATAATAGAAAATAAAATTTTTTTAAAGTTTTTTGGGGCTTGGGGTGTGCCTTTAAGTTACAACCTACACCTGTATGGAAGACAAGAAGCAAAGAAACTTGAAACTAGTGTGTTAGCCTCCCTATTCCATGGAAGTCAATTTAATATTTTTTGGAACAATGTAAGGTATAAATAAATAAAATCAATCAAAAATGAAGATGCAACATCTCTGAAGTGATCATTTACGTTCAGGAAAACTTTGATTTACAAATAACTTCTTAGAAACACATATACATAAAGTGAGGCTCACCCTACACAGGACGGAGTGTCCCGAAGATGGTGACACTCCTGGGGTTGGGAGTCCCCAAGCTGCTACTGTGACAGAACTGCTGGTGCCACCCTCCCCTCATACCTGTTATCCTTTCTTCTACAGTAACTCAGCTGAAGATCACATTCCCCAGCCTCCCTTCCAGCTAAGTTGGCCAGGTGACTTGATTCTGGCCAATGGGATGTGAGTACGTGGTGCAATGGATCACTTTTATATGGCCTTTCTCACCATGGTCTCGTAACTCCCACCAAATGGCTGAGTTGGGACTATGCAAATGAGGTTCTTGTGGCCCACCAGAGGGATTGGATAGCTTGCTAATAATGCAAATAAGGTGTTTGGCACCCTTGGAAGGGGATCATGCAAATAAGGTGTATGGAACCCTAACGAGAGGATTGGTCAGTTTGCCATCCTGCTAGGCTTAAAATGAGCCATCCTAGAGGCAGATGGGGGGAACTCACTACCACCAGAAAGGAAGAACTAGGAGTGGAGCACATCCTTTGGACCCAGGATCCCTGCACTGAGAACTTCCTAGACCCAGCAGACAGAGAGAGAGAGAGAGCTGTAACACTGGAGACGGCAAGAGACAGCAAGCAGGAGGGGCAGAGAAACTGCAGCAACAGAGGCAGCAGAACCAGGAGACCAGCAAGAGACAGTGCAGTGGGCTTCCCAGCCCACGGATCAAGAAAGCTGAGTGCCTTCAGGCAGGAGACTTGCTGGTGAAGTGGGGCACCTCCAGGCACTTGTCGACAAAGCCAGGCTTGCCGACCACGGAGCTAAAGAGCTGAGTGTCTTTGGGCCAAGGCTTAGTGGCAGAGTGGGGTGCCTCTGGGTACTTACTGGTGGAACTAAAAAGCTTTGTAACCCTTGCCCGAGCAGGGCAGAGGCCAGGCTGGCCCAAGAGGTGTGAGGGGTCGAAGGGCCAAGGGCCAGAGAGAGGCCTGCCTGCAGGCACTGCTGAAAAGAGGCTGTCCTGATCAAAGGACTTTATCCTGAGTCGCTCCTGGTCCTGAATTGTAACCTGTTACTTCCTGTAATAAACCCCATAACTGAGTATTTTCTGTGAATTCTGTGTAGCCACTGCAGTGAGTTATCGAACTCAACAGAGGAGTAGAAACTGCTGTGGGAGGGAAGGCTGGTGTCAGAACTGGTAAAAAAGTCTGGAGAGAGGAGGTATGTCTGACCTCTGCTTCATAGGAATCAGCATTGGGCTGATGCTGATGGTGATTTTCTCTCCCCCTCGTGAAGTTAGAGGAGGTCAGACACCGCTCCCACGCCATTCTTACAGAGCAGAACGGATGTTCAGACTTCCAAGCTATGACCCTAAAATACAAAAGCATGCCCTACCCTTCCAAAGGGCTGGAATATAAAGCTGGTGGTGATCTGGCTTCTGCCATGAAGATGAGAGCAACATCCAGGAAATGACAGAGCAAACAAGTGTAGGAGCCTGGGACCCTTACACTGTGTTGATGTCATGCCAGCCATGCCCACTTACTCAGATTGTTACAAGAGAGAAATGAATGACCCTAAGTGTGGTGGGCAATGGGGATGTTGACAAATATTCTGGCTTTGTCTCCTTTCAGGCCCACAGTAGGATTGAACTTCCCCACCCATTTGCTTTAGCCAATGAAATGTGCGCACAAGTGATGTGTTATCACTGTGATGGTTAAGATTGTGTGTCAACTTGGCTGGGCCATGATTCTCAGTGTTTTAATGTAATCACTCCCATGATTGAATATACTGTGAGTAGCCAATCAGATGAAAGGGAGTCTCCTTGGGGGTGTGGCCCGCATCTGCATATAAACAGACTTTCTGGCTTTTTGCTCTCTCTGGATCCTGCGGCTGCTTCCTGTCGTCTCATCTCCCATTCTTGGGACTTGAGCTGTCAGCTTATCTGCTGAACCTGGGATTCATCGATCTGCACCGCCTGTGAGTGGGAGCCCTGCTCTCTGACCTGCCGATCTTGGGCTTGCCAGCTTCTGCAGCTATGTGACTTGGGAGAGGCCTCTACCCTGATCCACGGACTTGGGATAGTTTAGCCGTCTACAATCACATGAGCTGTTTCCTTGATATAATCTCTCTCTATATATATATTTATACACTTTACTGGTTTTGCTTCTCTAGAGAACCCAGCCTAAGACAATCACCTCCAGGTGGAAGCTTTAAGAGGCAATGCAGCCTTCACCAGGCTCTTTCCCTCTGTATGACAATGTTTGTGATAGGCGTTGCTCTGTTACCCTAGATCCCTGAGTGACACCATAGCAGAAGCCCCTTCTGACTCACAGCGGATCTGTAATGTGAGCCAAAAATAACCCTTTGTTGTTTTAATCCACTGCATCACTACTGCTGCGGGGCCCTGGTGGCACAGTGTTCAAGAGCGTGGCTGCTAACCGAAAGGCTGGCCATTCGAATCCAGCAGCCACTCCTTGGAAACCCTATGGGGCAGTTCTACTCTGTCCTATAGCATCAGTATGAGTCGGAATCGACTTGACGGCATCGAGTATGGTAGTACTGCTGCAGGGGAAGAAAATTACTATCCAAAATTTAAAAAAAAGAAAAAAAGCAGTTACCAGTGGAGTTGATTCTGACTTATGGTGACCCCATATGTGTCAGAGTAGAACTGTGCTCCATGTGGTTTTCAATGCTGTGATCTTTCAGAAGTAGATCGCCGGGTCTTTCTTCTGAGACACCTCTGGGTGGATTTGAACCACCAACCTTTCCATTAATAATAATAATAAAAGACAGTTGCTATCAAGTAACTTCCAACTTATGGCAACCCCTTGTGTTGCAGAGTAGAACTGCTCTCCGCAGGGCTTTAGAGGCTGTGATCTTTCGGAAGCAGACTGCCAGGTCTGAAGCAGATTACAAGGTGTATCTGAGTGGGTTTGAACCACCAGCCTTTCAGTTAGTAGTCAAGCACGTAACGGTTTGCACTACCCAGGGACTCCTTTTGGTAAGTAGCCAAGAAGTGCTTAACTGTTTGTGCCACCCAGGGACTCCTGTATAAAACTTAGAGGGTTAAAAAAAAAAAACCATGATTTATTCTTTCTCACAATTCTGTGAGTTGGCTGGGCCATTCTTCTGCTGGTCTTACCTGGGCTCGCCCATGCAGCTGCAGTAGCTGGGGGCTGAGTTCAGTGGGAACAGCAGGACAGCTGGACTTCTCTCTCCTTATAGTCTTTCCTCCCCAACTCCTCATGGCCTGGCAGCCACAGCATCCTAAGAGACCCAAAGTGCCTGGGGCAAGGTCTCTTGAGGCCTATGCTCAACAGTCACATGACATCACCTCTACATATTCTACTGGTCAAAGCAAGTCACAAGGCCAGCCCAGGTTTGCAGGTGGGGAAAAGTCACATTGGTAAGGGGCCTGCACACCAGAATAGGAGAAATTTCTGGCCATATTTTGCAAACCACTACAGCAACCAAGATTTAGGGGTTGTTTGTTACCAGAGCATAATGAAGCCTATCCTGACTAAATACTTAAGCCACTGAATTTTGGGTGCCTTGATAAGCTGCCAAGCTCATATCTAAAAATAAAGGGCTTGACCCAGTTCTTTCTTTCATGAACCGCTTCCAATATTTGTAGAGTTAAATCAACTCAGCAGAGTATAGCAGAATCCATTTCCCCTTCTTCCTTAAGTAATAAAACTCCCAAATTTTTTGCTAGGCCCATGGAGTGTGCTGTTAAGGAGAAAGATGTGCTCCTCAATATCCTTTCTCCCCTTCCGATGGGTTCTAGTCACGTGGACAGAATGGCAGAAGCTGAAGTAGCTATCATAGACCACAGATGGAAGTCACAGGTTGATTATGACAAAGCAAAAAATTTTTAAAAGCCCAGGGCCCCAACCAAAGGAGCCCTGGTGGTACAGTGGCTAAGCACTCAGCTGCTAACTTAAAGGTCAGTGGTTCAAGCTCACCAGCCGCTTCATGGGAGAAAGATGTAACAGTCTGCTTCCGTAAAGATTTACAGCCTTGGAAACCCTATGGAGCAATTCTACTCTGTCCTATAGGGTCGCTATAAGTTGGAATCAACTCAGTGGCAATGGGTTTGTTTTGGCTTGGGGTCCCCAAACCTTCAGGGCTCTCATAGCTATTCTGGACTGCTTAAGCTCAGGCCATTTAAGCCACAGTTATTCTGAACTTTCTTATAGAACCAAAACTCTAATTAACTAATATACCTACCCAGAAATCAACATGGGAGCCAAAAGCAACACCCAGGGAAGTGTGTTTATTAGGATACAAGATAACCAGTGTAATAAAGAGACACGACTTAAGATGGAAATTTACTTTTCTCTTGCACAAGAGTCTCAGCATAAGCACACAGGGATGATGTGGGGAATGGGTGGTGCTGGCTGGCAGGGCAGGGTTGTTCTCCTGTGTCATCAAGATCCCAGGTCACTTCCATCTTGTGGCTTTACCACACCACTGCACATTGTCCTTGTCTGCATGGTTGAAGCTGGGTCTCCATCAAGTCTGTATTCCAGTCCCAAAGAAGCAGAATAAGAGAGGAAATAGGGGGCAAATAATCACATGGAGAGGTCCCTGGGTGGCACAAACAGTTTGCACTAGACTGCTAATCTAAATAGTAAAGTAGAGGGTCAGCGAAAGAGAGGAAGAGCCTCAACCAAAGGGATTGACACAGTGGCTCCAACAATGGGCTCAAGCATAGCAACGATTGTGAGGATGGCAGAGGACGGGCAACATTTTGTTCTGTTAAGACAGAGGTCCCCACCATGGTCTCAGGGAACATCTAGCTCAACTGGCATAACATAGTTTATAAAGAAAGTGTTCTGCATTCTACCTTGGTGAGTAGCATTTGGGGTCTTAAAAGCTTATGAGCAGCCATCTAAGATATCCCACTGGTCTCACCCCTTTGGGAGCAAAGGAGAATGAAGAAAACTAGACACAAGGGAAAGATTAGTCCGAAGGACTAATGGACCACAACTACCAGAGCCTCCACCAGACTGAGTCTAGTACAACAGATGGTGCCCGGCTACCACCACTGACTGCTCTGACTGGGATCACAACAGAGGGTCCTGGACAGAGCTGGAGAAAAATGTAGAACAAAATTCTAACTCACAAAAGAAGACCAGACTTACTGGCCTGACAGAGACTGGAGAAACCCTGAGAGTATGGCCCCCTGACACCCTCTTAACTCAGTAATGAAGTCACTCCTGAGGTTCAGCCTTCAGCCAAAGATTAGACAGCCCCATAAAACAAAACGAGAGTAATGGAGCTCAACAGCCCAGGGACAAGGCCTAGAAGGCAGAAGGGGACAGGAAAGCAGGTAATAGGGAACCCAAGGTCGAGAAGGGAGAGTGTTGACATGTTGTGGGATTGTTAACCAGTGTCATAAAACAATATGTGTTCTAACTGTTTAATGAAAAACTGCTTGTTGCATAAACCTTCATCTAAAGTACAATTAAAGAGAAAAAAAAAAAAAAAAAAGACAGAGGTCCCCAGGCTGCAGAAAATTCCACTGCCTCAAGCAGCTTGCTTGGTATGCCCAGTAGCTTTGCATTAGAATCCTGGTTCCTTTGCTTGGCACGCCCCCGTAACTTTACATTAAAATCCTGGCAATGCATGAAGTTATATGTAAACTCCATCACACCTGCATAGTATGATTAAGAATGTTGCTGATGTAACTCGTATGAACTTCCTACTTCTAAATCCCTTAAAAGTAAACTTTCCCCTCACCCTCACTGAGCAGTCTTGGCGGCAGCAGCCCCAACTGTCTTCTTTCCTTGCACAACGAAATAAAGGTACCTTTCTACTCTCCCTCCTTGGTCTCTCATTTATTGGCTGAGATGAGTCACACTGAGCAGAACCTGGGGTTTCCACCCAGCAGCACTGTTATACATCATGTCACTATGAGTCAGAACCAACTTGACAGCACCTGACAACAACAAGTAACCTAAAGTTTGGCTGTTCGAACTCACCCAGCAGCTCTGTGGAAGACAAGGCCTGGCTACCTGCTTCTGTAAAGATTTTTTTTAAAGCCAAACCAAACTCATTACCATCAAGTAGATTCCAACTCATAGCAACCCTATAAGACAGAGTGTAACTGCCTTATAGGGTTTCCAAGGCTGTAATCTTTACGGAAGCAGACTGTCACATCTTTCTCCTGAGGAGCAGCTGGTGGGTTTTAACTGCCAACCTTTCTGTTAGCAGACAAGCACTTAACCACTAAGGCACCAGGGCTCCAAGAAAACCCTATAGGGCAGTTCTACTCTGTAAACACACGGGGTCACTATGACTCAGAATCAACTCGATGGCAATTTTTTTTTTTTTTTTAATGACATGGAAATTCCACCCAAGTCATCCACTCACCTTCCACTGGCAAAAACTTGATTATATGGGAGGATGAGAAATGTGGTCTCTAGTTTGTCTACCATGTGCACAGCTAAAACTCAAATACTATATAAGAAAACGAATTTGGGGAGGCAATAAGTAATGTGCTACAGGAGACCAACTTTGATGAGAAACTCTGCCCATCAGACACCGTATTGGATAGTGGCAAATCAAGAAGAACAAAGAGAAAGTGAGCCACTGGAGTTGGTCCACTGTTCTAGTTCTTGAGGCCCAGGCCAATGTGGAAGGACCATGACCTGAGCGGCTCTTGGGCTGGTTTCTCTCTCCCTCTCTGTGCTTCCAGGTTTCTTACTCCCTCTCTATGCTCCCAAGCAGCCTTTCAGTAAACCTCCATTTGATGAAGGTGACCTTGGCTTATGTATTTCTTGCATCGTTAAAAAGCCTGGCAAATGCAACCCGTATCTTCACTCCAGGTGGAAGTAAGGAGATAGATAATGCCTAAAATGACAGACCCTCAGCTTCTGCCAGCTTCTTCTGTCTTGCTCAAATCTCTTCTCATCAATTCAAAGTATCTAATATTTGCTCCCAGGGGACCAGTTCCAAAGAGGAGAAATCAATAGCCCCATATTCTGCACCTCATCTCCTATTCACAGATTAAAAAAAGGAAATGATGATGTGATATCCTTTCAACAGGCCTCATTGCTCCCGTAAGGAGCTCAGCACCTTGGCAGCTGAAAATGACAAGATAGAAAACATAGGGTGGGGCCACTGTAGTGTAGTCTCTGTCTGGCCACAGTTTACTCCTTGTCCAGTCTGAACACTTAAACATGGATTTTCCTAACATCCTAGAATCTTCCATGGCAACTGCAGTGCCAAGTCCCAATCCTATATCAAACCCTAATTTAGGAAACTAAGCTGACCTGGCCTGGTTCACAGCTATACTGTGTGATTTTAGCTAGGGATTCAGTATTACTCAACAAGGCTCTTAAAGATTATAGTGGATGCTGGCATTGCCACACTCATATCCCTCTGGACTTATCATTGGGGTGTGCCACAACCTCCAATAGCAGCATCTCTATCTCTTTGCCTGAGAGTTTTCTATGGCATCCTCTTCCATCTGTACACAAAACCAAAAAAAAAAAAACCATTGCCATCAAGTCAATTCCAACTCATACCAACCCTACAGGACAGAGTAGAACTGTTCCATACAGTTTCCAAGGAGCACCTGGTGGATTCAAACTGTAGACCCTTTGGCTAGCAGCTATAGCTCTTAACTGCTATGCCACCAGAGTTTTGGAAATGCCAGAGAATTAACATATCCTGAAACCAGACCTCAGCCAATGAATGAGTGGAACTGGTATATAAGCACCATGGGATAATTCTAAAGTGCACATTCTACACCAGTCCAGGGTTCCTCAGCAGGATTAATCTCTACTCACGCACAATGGTAGCGTGCTTGATAACTTAAATCAGGTAACTTCTGAAGTCCTTTAACTTCACAAGAGGGGATGATAAGCAACATCAGCCTAAAGCCGATTCCTATGAGGTGAAGGCCAGACACACCTCCACTCTCCAAACTTTTTACCAATTCTGACACCAGCTGTCCCTCCCACGGCACTCTCTACTTCTCTGCTTGGTTTGGTAATTCATTGCAACGGCCACACAGAACTCACAGACCATATTCACAATTACGGGGGTTATTAGGGAAGTAACAGGTTATAATCCAGAATTTGGATCAACTTGGGACAACTCAGGAGGCAGGATACAGTTCATCAATCAGCACAGCTTCCAACCAAGATAGCTCTCAGTTTCTTCTCAGTCATGCCTGCCGTCAGAAGCTCCATCTCAACCTCTGCCACCAGGCCCGCTTGGGCCTACTGATACCAAGACAACTTGGGCCTGGACTCTGCCCTGCTTGGGCAAGTGTTACAACTCTTTAGCTCTGCCAACAAGTGCCCGGAGGTGCCCCACTCCACCAGCAAGCCTCCTGCCGCAAGGCACTTAGCTTTCTCACTTGTGGGCCTTCAAGCCCACTGCAGCCATCTGCCAGTCTCCAGATGTCTGCTGGTCTCATGCTGCTGCCATCCTGTGCCACTGCCATCTCCAGCCTTACAGCTGTGTATCCTAGGTCTAGGAGGTTCTCAGCACAGGAACCCCAGGTCCAAAGGACATGCTCTGCTCCCAGCTCTTCTTGATGGTAGTGAAGTCCCCCTCAGCCTCTGTGGGATTAGCTCTTTTAAGCCTAACAGGATAGTAAAACTGACCAGACCCCTTGGTAGGCCACAGGCACCTTATTTGCCTAGTCACTGTTCAATCCCAGCAACAGTCTTACTTACCTTATTTGTAGACTCCTAGCCAATCGTTTTGTGAGAATTACAAGACCATGGCTGGAAAGGTCATATAAAAGCTGTTCACTGTACTGTAATAACACACCCCTTTCTTGACTGCCTTCCCTTCCCTGTCCACTTTCCCACCCATCTACCCATGACTCCTGGAACCACCTCCCAAGTGCACTACTTGCACTTGAATCCTCATTTCAAGGTCTGCTTCTGGGGGAAGATGTCCTATTAACAGGCCGTACTATGTGCTAGACACTACTCTAAGCTTTTTATTGGTAAGAGCTCACATAATCCTCAGAACAAGACTATGAGACAGGTTCTGTCATTACCTCCTTTACGAGAAGGAAACTGAAGCACAGAAAGGTCAAGTGCCCTGCACAGACACAGGTACTAAGTGGCAGAGTTGGGATTCCAACCCAGGCAGCTTAGCTCCTAAGTCTACACTCACAACCACTACGCTTTAGTGCCTCTCTCTAACATCTCTAAAGTGGCTGTTCTGAGCCTTCTGCACTTCCCTCAAGGCTTGTTGCGGATTAAATTGTGTCTCTCCAAAATATGTGTTGGAATCCTAACCCCTATACCTGTGGGTATAATCCTGTTTAGAAATAAGCTTTTCTTTGTCATGTTAATGAGGCTGTATCAGTGCAGGCTGTGTCCTAAACCTAATCACTTCTGAGTTACATAAAGATGGACACAGACTGAGGCACATACGTGGAAAGACAGATGGCATGTGAGGATCGCCAAGAGCCAAGGAACACCCAGGCTACTGACAAGGAAGAGATCAACAAGGTTGTTCTAATAACTTCAAGTATAAGAATCAGCACAAAGCCAATTCCTATGAGGTGGGGGTCAAATATATGCCAGAGTTCCACATTCTCCAACCTGCTGTACCACTCCATCTTTGACACTAGCCACTCTCCCTCCCCTCAGCACTCTTCCCTACCCCATCTGGGTTCAGCAACTCATTGCAACGTCTCACAGAACTCACGAACCGTACTTAGACACTTAAGTGGTTTATTAAAGAGCAGGGTACAACCTGGCATCAGGATTAACAGGCTACAACTCAGGAATCAGGATTAGGACGCATGTATGCAAAGTCTCCTTCTTCAGTGCAGGACAGCTCTCTCATCTCCTCTCTGCCATGCAGGCCTCCTCTCAGCCTCTTGAGAACAGGCTCCTCTTGGCCCTGCTGTCTGCCACCTCCAGCTCTGCCACTGAACCCCTTCCAGGCCTCTCGCTGTCTTCAGTATTATAGCCCTTGACCTGTGTTATAGCTCTTTTAGGAGGTTCCTTGCCTCCTCTCTCTTTCTGTCTCTGCTTCTTCTCTTCTTTCTTCTTTCTGCTTGTACCTGCTGCTTCTCTTCCTGCTTCTTTCTGTCTGCTCTACCTCTACCTCTGTGGGGCTGAATATATATATATATATCTATATACACACACATACATATGTATGTATATATACATATATTTGTATATATACATATATATACACAACTCCTTGTCAATTTCAAGGCACAGGCCCTCTGGAGTAGGGAGGGGGCACAAACTGACTAATCCCCTCTCAGTAGGCCATAGACATTTTATTTGCATAGTAGGCGTGGCTGGGCTACAACTCACCTCATTTGCATGGTCTATTGACCAATTCCTGCAAGGTGAGTAGTAACCACAGGGCAGGCTGCAGCCCAGGGCCAAGCAGAAACCAAGTTGTTTACAGTTTGCCTGGGAAATGTCAATCAACCTGGACAAAAGCAACAAGCCCCCTGGGGTAGAAAACTAGGGCAAAAGTAACTCCTCAGAATTTAGGGGAAAAATCTTTCAAGCTGTTTTTCCAAAGAACCAAGGCAAAGGGCCACATAAAGGAACTAATTTCACTGTAGTGGTCAAGACCCTGATTTGGACTTTTTGTCTCCACAACTATAGGAAATAACATTTCTGTTCTTTAAAGACACTCACTTGTGGTATTTGTGTTACAGCAGCAGTAGGACACTGAGACAAAGCCCAGTTCCACATCCAACCCCTTGCACTGTGCCTTTTCCAAGCCTTCTCTTCCTCTCCTGTAATAGCCTCTCCCATCTCCGTTCTTCTCAAATCCCTCATCCTCCAGGAAGCTCTCAGTCCTCCAGATTCCTGCAAGACCTGCCCACAGGACTGACTGCCTTCTTGTTCTGTGTGTGCTTGTCTCAACCTCACCAGAGGAAGGAGTTTTGTTGAAACAATGAGCTTCATGGGTAAGGTCAAGACCAACCCTCTGCTCAGCACTACCCTCACCCCCAAGTAAATAACATCTTTTAGATCAACAACAGAAGTAGCCTTAGTTTCTAATCTTTCATTTTTTTTTTTTAAATAAAAATACTTACATTAGGTCAAACCCCTCCCACTTCTTCCAACACAGGCCGCTGCTATGGCACTGGGTACGCATGCCATCCCCAATTCCACCATTTGCTGACCTACTTAATTTGAACTGATTGCCCAGCTGTGACCTTGGGGATCCTTTACATAAATTGCCTTTAAAAAAAAAATTGCCATTGACTGTTCACGATAGCAAAAAAATGGAAACAACCTAGGGGTCCATCAATGGACGAATGGATAAACAAATTATGGTATATTCATGCAATGGAAAACTACACAATGATAAAGAACAACGATGACTCCAGGAAGCATCTCATAACATGGAGGTATCTGGAAGACCTTATGCTAAGTGAATTTAGTCAGTAGCAAAAGGACAAACATTCTATAAGACCACTATTATAAGAACTCAAGAAAAGGTTTAAACACAGAAGAAAACATTCTTTGATGGTTGCAAGGGTGGGGAGGGAGGGAGAGGGGTATTCACTAACTAGGTAGCAGAAAAGAATTATCTTAGGTGAAGGGGAGGACAACACATACTACAGGGGAAGTCAGCACAACTGGACTAAACCAAAGCTAAGAAGTTTCCTGAATACAACCAAACACTTAGAGGGACAGAGTAGCAGGTGATGGGGTCTGGGGACCATGGTTTCAAGGACACCTAGGTCAACTGGCACAACAAAGTTTATTAAGAAAACGTTCTGCATCCCACTTTGGTGAATGGTATCTGGGGTCTTAAAAGATAGTGAGTGGCCATCTAATATGCATCAATTGGTCCCAACCCACCTGAAGCAAAGGAGAATGAAGAACACCAAAGACACAAGAAAAATATTAGCCCAAGAGACGGAAAGGGCCACATAAACCAGAGACTGCACCAGCCTGAGACCAGAACTAGATGGTGCCCGGCTGCCACCAATTACCACCCTGACAGGGAGTACAACAGACAGTCCCTGACGGAGCGGGAGAAAAGTGGGGCGCAGAACTCAAATTCTAGTAAAAAGACTCGACTTAATGGTTTGACTGAGACTGGAAGGACCCTGGAAGACATGGACCCCTCACTCTCTGTTAGCCCAAAACTAAAACCGTTCCCAAGGCCAACTCTTCAGATAAAGATTAGACTGGACTATGGGACATAAAATGACACTCATGAAGAGTGTGCTTCTTAGCTCAAGTAGATACATGAGACTAAATGGGCAGCTCCTGTACGGAGGTGAGATGAGAAGGCAGAGAGGGTCAGGAGCTGGTTGAATGGACATGGGAAATCCAGGGTAGAAAGAAGTGTGCTGTCACAGTATAGGGAGAGCAACTAGGATCACATAACAATGTATGTATAAATTTTTGTATGAGAGGCTGACTTGAATTGTAAACTTTCACTTGAAACACAACAATAAAAAAAGAGAAAAAAAGAAATTTAAAAAAATTTCCATTGAATCAGAATTGTGGTGGATTCGAACTGCTGACCTTTTGGTTAGCAGCCAAATTCTTAACCACTACCCCACCAGGGTTTCCAAAATTGCCCTTAGAGCCTCAGAAAAAGATTATGCGCAGTCCTTGCCTAATCACACCCTCTTCCAGGCTCCCAGACCCCAGAGGTCACCCTGCAGGCTCAGACTCTGGATTGGGACATTGAATCTTCTCTCCCCACCTATCCATTTTACAAACATTTCCTGAGAATTAAGCAAGGCACCAAGGGATGGGGGTGGGAAGCATTCAAGAAACAGGCCTGTCCTTGCCCTTCTCTAAGAGGCTACATCCCTATATACCCCACGCACTTCCTCCAGGATTATTTTTAAACAAATCCAAAACATCATATTATATTTCATCTTTAAACATAGCAGTATGTAACTGTACAAGATAAGGACTTTTTTTTAAACAACCGTAATACAACTATCATACTTTTTTAAAAAAATCAACAATATCAAATCTATGTGATGCTTCAACTTTGGGAGTCCCTGGGTGGCGCAAATAGTTAACGTGCTCAGCTGCTAACCAAAAGGTTGGAGGTCCAAGTTCACCCAGAGACACCTGGGAAGAAAGGCCTGGCAATCTACTTCCAAAAAATCAACCGTTGAAAACTTTGCAGAGCACAGTTCTACTCTGACACACGTGGGGTTTCCACAAGTTGAGACTGACTCCTTGGCAAATGGTTTGGACATTTCACCTCTGCACAGCCAACTTGCATTATCTTGGGGTGTAATCATTCCTTTTTATTTATTTTAATTTGATTGAGGTATAACACATATAAAGTGCGCAAATCTTATGTGTACAGCTAGTTGACTTTCTGCACAGGCTGCCACCTGAGTAACCACCACCAAGATCAAGATATGGAATATTTCTAGTCCCCAGAAAGCTCTCTCATGCCTTTTCCAGTCAATCCCCTGCCACAATTTCATTTTTAAATGTAATTTCGTTATGAATTTTTATGTTAAAGCTGAAATACTTCATTTCTTTTAGATACTTCTCTTTTTCTTTTGGCTTTTCCTAAATGAAAATCTCTTTTGAATTACACATTTACAAAATGTTTCATCATTCTCTGTATTAGAATTTTACTTCCATTTTTAAAGTATGTGGAATAACAGGACAAAGAACCTGGCTTTTTTTACAAACAATTGGCGTGAAAAGAAGGAAGAACTGTTATTGACTGAAAGGCTTAAGAGTCATATTGACGAAATGCAATCTGTGGCCCTTGCCTGGATCCTGATTCTTATAAGCCAACCACAAAAAGACTTTTCGGAGATGACCTAGGGCATCTGAACACAGACCACGTAGCAGATGATATTATGGATTGTGGTTAATTTTGTTAGGTGAGATCATGGTATTGTGGCAATGCTGTTTTAAAAATCCCTTTGATGTCCTGTTGGCACAATGGTTAAGCGCTCTCGGCTGCTAATTGCAAAGCAAAAGGCTGGTGGTTCACACTGACCCAGCATCTTCAAGGGAGAAAGACCTGGCAATCCGCTCCCATAAAGATTAACCAAAACCAAACCCAAACCCATTGTCAAGTTGATTCCAACTCATAGCAACCCTATAGGACAGAATAGAACTGCCCCATAGAGTTTCCAAGGAGTAGTTGGGTGGATTCAGACTGCCAGCCTTTCGGTTAGCAGCCAAGTTAGCCTAGAAAAACCTCTGGGGCAGTTGTACTCTGTCACATGGGGTCGCTCTGAGTCGAAATAGACTCCACAGCACTTAACAACAACGACCCACATACAACAGTATTTGTGGAAAAACGGATACAATGTCTGAGATTTGCTTTATAATATTCTAGTGGAAGTGGAGGGGCCAGATGAAACAGGCTGGTAAACTGTTGATAATTGTTGAAGCTGACTGATGAGTACATGGGGATCCTGTATACTATTCTCCCTACTGTTATGTATGTTTGACAGTTTCCATAATAAAAAGTTAAAAAGATATATGTTGACCCCTTTGACCATTAAGCGACTGAGATTAAACAAACAAACAAAGACACTAAGAGTCTGGCACACAGTAGGTACTGCCAAAAAGAAAAAAAACTCGAATGAATGAAAAAGCTCAGGAAACGTAAGTATTGAATCATCTTGAAAATTATATCTACCACTGAAATTAATCAATAAGCAGTTTATACATTAGTCTCTCATGAGCTTTTAGTAGCCTGAGTCAGCTCCTTGGAGCTCAGTCATATCTATATTTTTAAAATCCAGTTCCTGAGTTCACAAAGCCAAGGACCAGGCCTTTTGAAAAATGATGGCCTGTCGGGGCCATCTGTTACCTTTCCCCAAATAACACGCTACTGTCTTTCTGTTGTTGAGTGAGTGTATCTTGAGTCAGTCACTTTCGAGATATAAAAGAGATTAAAAAGCAAGTGAGAGAAGCAGAGATGAGGGAAGAGAGATGCCAAGCCATAGGAAGATCGCCCTTCCTCCAGAACCCACAGAGAAGAAAGCCTTCCCTAGAGCTAACACCCTGAATTCAGCCTTCTAGCCTCCTAAACCGTGAGAAAATAAACTTCTGTTTGTTAAAGCCACTCAGTTGCGATACTCCTGTTATAGCAGCACTAGATAACTAAGACAGTTGCCATCAAGTTGATTCTGACTCTGGCGATCCCATGTGCAAAGTAGAACTACTGCATAGGGTTTTCTTAGGGTGATGAGAATGTTTTGGAACTGGATAGAGGTGGTGATTGCACAACATTACGAATGTATTAAATGACACTGAATTGCTAACTTTAAAACAGTTCAATTTATGTCACTTGAATTTCACCTCAATTAAAAAAAAAATCTAAAAATATCAATCAGCTGACAACTCAATTAGTCCTCCTTCAATTTGTTGAAAGGAAAGAAAGGGAAAGGCCCTGACTTGCAAAATGATGGGAACATGCCGGTCACTGAGTCACTCACTTTTTCAGAACCAGCACAGATTTTTGGAACTGTCCGTTTGGTGCCCTGGATGTTTTGACCTTCCTGACCACCCCCTTGGGCCTTCTTTATGGGGTGAGGGAGAATTGGGCAAGGGGGAGGTAAAGGAGGTACCTCCTCCTTCACAGGGGTCCTCTCAGCATCCTGTCATATAGGAGTATCAGATATGGAAAATGATTCCCTTAAATCTATCCAGGACACCTAACCTTGGACAGCCCCCTCCTGCCCACAGGGACAAATGTGCCCTAGTGGGAAGACTGCTGTCCCGGAGGAACTTACACTCTGTATCCGTTAGTACAATCAAGTTCACAGCAGCATTGTGCATGATAAGCACAACTTCTAACAAAGTTAACTGTCTATCAACAGGATAAAGAAATTGTGGTATAAGCATGCAATGGAAAGAAAAATAAATGAATTTCAGCTACACAAGCCAACAAAAACATACTGTTGAATGAAAAAGCAAGTTCCAGAAGAACACATTGAGTATGATTCCATTTACATGAAAGGGAAGCATGCAAAACTAAACAGTATACTATTTACAAATGCCTACAGCATACATCAGGAAAGACCAATTGCTAGAAAAGGACATCATGTTTGGTAAAGTAGAGGGTCAGCAAAAATGCGAGAAACCCTCAATGAGATGAATTGACACAATAGCCTCAACGATGGGCTTGAACCTATCGAACATCGTGGAGATGGCGCAGGACCAGGCAACGTTTCATTCTGTTACATAAAAGGTCACCATGAGTTGGAGCCAACTCAATAGCAACAACAACACACGCATATACAAAGTGAAACTATAAAGAAAAGCAAAGGAAGTACGTATAAGAAATTTAGGATAATTGCTACTCTTTGGGGAGGGAGAGGATACAGTTAGCATGGAGCACACAGGGGCCATCTAAGGTGATGGGAATTTATTTCTTAACCTGGGGGTAGGCACCCAGGTCTTTGTTTCATCCATCTTTTACTGTGCATGTTCATGTCATACATTCTTCTATGTGTATAATATAGTCACAATAAAATTTTTTGGAGACAGGATGAGTGTGACCAGGGAGTGATTGAGGGAACACTATGAATGGTGATTGTGCTGGGAAAGGGGGAGGTGAGATGCGAGGCGGCAGCTAGAGAAGGATTTTTTTTTTTTTTTTTTTTTTTTAACATAGCAAAGACCTGTCTCGGTTTATAGACTTTAGATCAGAATCAGTAAAGAGATACGGGTGAAGCCCAGGAGGGCAAAAAATGCAGCAAGGTTAGGGATGGGGTGAAGGAAGGAAGGACGGGTTGGCTTTCTACAGGCTCTGAAACTAAGATAGGAGAATAAGGATGAGTAAAGAGAGAGATGCTTGTTGATGTGAAGGAGGGCACTCAAGTCTCAGTTTTCTCAGCAGTTATGAGACAAGGTCATCTGCTGGGAGAGGGGATCAGGAGTGGGGTAGGGGACTCAGGAGAGTGGAGAAGGTTGGAAGACACCTCAGTGGGGAGAGGGGACTTATCCGGGTGCACAAAGAGACACTGAGGGCCCAGCTGAAGGGTGCCAGCCAAAGAGCAACTGAGTGATGGATGCATCATGAGTGAGACCTTGAACACTGGACAGGGAAGGAATTGAGGTGGGGCAGGGGGCCTGGCAGAAAAGAGGAAACTAGGATTGAAGCTCTCCCTGGCGTGGTGGAGCAGTTATACCTGCCGACCTCTGGAAGGGGGAGTTCTGAGAGCAAGGGTCTCCATATTCAGATGATGGTGTGCTGGAGTTTTAGATTTCAGAGAGGATGAAGTTCCAGATGCTGGTAACCACCAGAGTGTGATCCTTGGAAGGAAGGAGATGAAATAGAGTCAAGATAAAAGTTATTGGAAGGACATACATACACCAATGTCCGTTGTAGCACTTTTCACAATAGCTAAAAGGTGGAAACAACCTACACATCCATCAACATATGAATGGGTAAACAAAATGTGGTACATACATGCAATGAACTATTACTCAGCTGTAAAGAGAAATGAAGTCCCGCTGCATGCTACAACATGGATGAAACTTGAAAACATGATACTGAGTGAAATAACTCAGTCATAAAGGAACAAATATTGCATGATTCCACTTACATTAAATATCTAGAGTAAGCAAATGTATACAGAACAAAGTTAGTGGTTACCAGGGGCAAGAGGAAGGGGCAAAAAGCAGTTATTGTTTAGGAAGCAATAAGTTTCTGTTTATGGTGATGAGACGTTTGGCAACAGATACTGATAACAGTTGCACAACATGATTAATGTGACTGGTGTCACTCAGCTGTACACGTGAAAACTGTTGAATTGGCAAATGTTGTATTAAATATTTTTTTACAACAATAAAAAAAAAGTAAAATGTGAATAGTAGAATCTAGGCAGTAGGGATACAGATGTTCGTGGTGATATTCTTTCAGCTCTGGTGCACAGTTCAAATTTTTCATAATAAAATGTTGGGAACAACAACAGAAAAGGTTATTGGAAGGAGGTAAAAAGCTTTAAAGAAACCCATAATATTAGTTACTGAAGGGAAGGCGAACTGGGTGGGGGTGGAAGGGAGGCCTTTCACTACGCACCCTTTTATACTTTTTGAATTTTGAAACGAATGATTGTATGGGGGGGCGGGAAATAAACTGAACAAATATTTTTTTAAAGCTAGAGTGTAGGTTGTATCATCTTCATGGACATCGGATGACCTGAGCCAGGCACGACAGGCCTGGAAGTCAGCTATTCAGGGCAACAAGGAGAGGCCAGGGATGGCAGGACAGGACTCCATGCAGTTTGGAGGAAAGGGTGCTCAGCATGAGGTGGAAGAGTCCTGTTCTGTCTGGGACTGGCAAGGAGCTAGAAGAATCCACCACTATCTCCTCTGACCTGGTGCTGGGCAGAGTAGGGGAGGGTGTGTGATTTGTTTCTTTATGACTGAGCTATTTCACGCAGTATCATGTTCTCAAGGTTTATCCATGTTGCAGCACGCAGCGGGACTTCATCTCTCTTTATGGCTGAGTAATACTTCATTGTATGTATGTACCACATTTTGTTTACCCATTCATCTGTCGATGGATGTTTAGATTGTTTCCACCTTTTGGCTATCGCGAAAAGCCTGCTTAGGAAGACTTCAAGAGGGGGAAGGTGGTGGTTCTGGGGAGAACTCAATTCCCTCTAAGGTAGTGGGGGAGGGGAGAGTGTACCGGGAAGCTGAAGCTGGGAAGGGCTTCCAGAATGCTCAGGAGAGGGAGTTAGGAGGAAGAAGGAGAGGAGGCAGCAGCAAGGAACAGGATACAGAGCAGGAGGTGGATGGAGAGTTCAGGGAAGACGGCTTTGTAAATGGGTGGAATGGCATGGGTCCTTAGTTTTCATAAAACTTCTTAAGTGGTGAGCCCCAGCCAGTGTCACCGAAACTGGCTCCAGTCTTCATCAGGCTTCCGGCAGTGAGGGCAGAGTTGAGTGTGGGGCAAAGGAGAAAGAGGGAGAAATTAGAGGTTTTGTTGAAATACAGGCAAGTTTTATCAGCCTCTTATTATTGTTAGTTGCCAGCTAGTTGATTTCGACTTATGGTGACCCCATGTGTGCAGAGTAGAACTGCTCCACAGGATTTTCAAGGCTGTGACCTTTCAGAAGCAGATCACCAGGCCTGTCTTCCAACGCACCTCTGAGTGGGTTTGAAGCCCCCAACCTCTCGGCTAGTAGTCGTGCACTTAACCATTTGCACCACCCAGCAACTGGTTTATCATCCTATGGATTAAAAAGTCCAGGCTGCTGACTTCCTTCCCCCTTTTCCTGTTGGCTGCTCAGGGAATATAGTTATTTTAATTCCAGTCTGGGCTAAGCAGAATTGTAAAGGTAAACCCACTGTCAAAAATATTCTGAATGTCTTGGAGAAACACCTGACTTTCCCTACTGTTTTGGATTATGTAGGCCACTACTCACCACCTTTAGTAACCAAGAATAGTATTCCGGAGTAATCCATCCAGGTCTAAGCCGTGAGCTAGCCTTAGACATATACACAAATATACACATGCCCCTTTTCAGACTGAGAAACTTCTATGGACTTGTGGGGCTGGAAAAGACTTCTGAGGGCAATCCCTTCATTTTATTGAAGACAAAATGGAAAACTCTGGGACCTGGATGACTTCAGACCTGGTCTAGAACCCAGACCTCCTGTCTCCTAATTGTACCTCGCATCCCTTGTCAGATTCTCTTTCTAAAACCCACTAAGAATCCTGACTTAGCTGTTCTTGGCACTACCTGAAGGCATTTGGTATTATAAACCAGGAGGGACATAAGGCCCCCTCTTCTTACACTGGCGGAAATTGGGAACCAAGAGACAAGGGTCTAGGTGATTCTAGGCCCCCTCCATAGGTGTGTATGTGACAAAACAGTCCCACAACATCTCCCCACAAGAAGACTATACAGGAAAAGACAGCCATGTGCACCTACAGCTTATTTCTATGTAAATCTGCAACTAGGGTGGGGGGCACTTGTAGGATTCATAGGCTCTCCACTCCACCTGTCACCAAAGACTGCCTGTCTTAAACTATTTAAAAAAAAAAAAAAGTTACCATAGAACTGACTCTGACTCATAGCAATCCTATTTGTATTAGAGTAGAATTGTGCTCCATAGACATTTAAATGGCTGATTTTTCAGAAGTAGATTGCCAGGCCTTTCTTCTGAGGTACCTGAGTGGACTCCAACTTCCAACCTTTTTGTTAACAGCTAAGCGCATTAACCGTTGCAACATCCAGGGATTCCATCTTAACTATAGGCTAAAATTAGGCCCCGTCTCACCCACACTCCCAGAAAAGAGAAGTAGCAAAGAGGGGACGGAATCCAAAACTTTTCAAATGCTTAACTTGACAGCTTTTTGTATTTCTGCTCTCACTAGAGTGTGAACTATTCTTTTGAGATGTTTGGTGGTGAGGAAAAGAGGAGGTGGGATAGGAAAGATTTTTTAGTTAAAATTCTTTTAAAAATTTCATAATCTGCCTCCCAATTAGTCGAAGAGGAAGGGAGCTATCATTGATTCAGCAAGGCTCACTTAAACCTCACGTTAGCTTCCAACTCAAAGACAGAGATGGCTGATTCAGAGAGCTAAGCAACTTGCCCAAGGGCCCTCGTTTAGTGAGTAGTGGAATATGACTTCAAGCGTAGGTGTGTCTGACACAACAGCCGGTGCACTCTGTCTAATCCACAGTGCCTGACTACAAAGGAGAAGAGGGGAGGGGCATTTGAGAACAGAGAAAAACAAGCATGGGCATTAAAAGTCAGTGAATTTATAAGGGAAAAATAAAGAGTCAAGCACCACCTAAGCACTGCCTCAGCCCTCCTCCCAAAGGGCATCCCTTGAGTTTGGGGATTCAGTTTAAGCCAGAAATAAACTTTTCGTGAGTGGGTGCTGGCTGAGCCCAAGAGGAATGACTTCAACAGTCAGCTATTTATTGTATGATTTTTATTTGCAAAACGTAACCCCATGACACAATTCTGGCAATCAAGGAGTTTACAATCTAAAAAAAATAAATAAAAAGAAGTTTACAGTCTAACGGTGAGACTGATACTGAACACATTATCTAATAAACAGCTTCATTGGAATTGATGTGTAAAGAAAATAGTTTCCTGGAGGATGTCATAAATCTAACTGGTAGAAAACAGTGGCATCTTCATTTGGACTTGGATGGGTGAAGTGAGTGTAGGTTTGAGGGGTGCAGGGAAGAGGGGGTAAGGAGCCAATTGTCTTTTAAAGGCACTAATTAAGGGCTGGTGGTGAAGCTATGGAACTTGGTTTGGCATGACAGAGAAAGAGAAGGCAGAGGAGCAGAGTTGAGATGTTTTACCTATGGCGTGGAGCCCTGACTTTGTCACTCTAGGGAGTGTGGGAGGGACGGGTGCAGTAGAAAGACTAAAGACAGTAAAATCATACTAATATATATAATCATGTAATTAAAAGGATTACTACTAGGGCTAATTATATAGCAGGAGTGAAATGGACACGGTCCTCTACAGCACAAGTAAAGGGCGTTTGCCTTGGCCCCAGAAGTTAGGATCAATTCTGAGAATGGACTGGTGTGATTTTAAATGTGAGCTAGAGAGGAAGAAAACTGAGGTCACTGGATTGTCGGGCTTTGAAGGAAGCCATCTTTTGGGCCAGGAGGGGTGAGGTGGTTACTAGCTTCAGGGTTGAGAAAAGTCTGGAGGTGTAGTTAGAAGAACTTGGAACACACTCAACAGGGGACGGAGGCATGGAAAGAGCGACCAGCAGCTGACAGGCACCGGGTGGTTTGGCGCCCAAAAAGGGCAGGGGCTGCACCCGGGACCCCGCTCCCCACAGCTGGGTCAGGGCCGCACCAGCTCTGGGAGCAGGTGGCAGCCCAACACGGCAACAGCCAGGCCCGCCGACAGTGCAGCCAGGCGCGAGCGCGCGTCTGCACCGGGCGGGCGGGGCGCGCGCTGGCGCGGAGTGGCCAGCAAGGCCGGCCGTCGGGAGCGGGGGGCGGGCTTAGCGAGCGGGCCTCCGCGCGGCAATGGCACGCAAGCGCAGACGAGCCGCGGGGCCCAGAGGCACAGAGGAGAGGGGGGCAAGAAAGAGGCGGGAGTGGAATGTATTTCCGCTCTGGCGGACAAATAATCCCGGCCAAAGGGGAGGCAAGGCCGTCCGGCCCCTTTAACCGCGTGGGGCGGCTGGAAAAGAAAGGGGGGTCGGGAAGGGGGGATCCTGCTCCTTTAATTCCCTCCCTTCTTCCTCCTCACGGAGTCCTCGCCAACGCCGCTGCGCGCGGGGCCTGGGACACACGGCACGAGCCGCCCCCGCCCCTTCCCTCTTACGCCCACGCGGAGCCGGCCTCGCGCGCGCGCCGCGTGCACCCCCGCGCCTGCGCGCTGCCCAGGACCTGCCCGTGTGTGGGGGGCGCCGCCAGCCCTGGGGGGGGGTGGGGAAATAGGGGGGGAAAAAAACAGCGCGCGGAACCGGGCCAGGTGAGAGGCGCGTGCTCTCAGGGTTTTGGGCTGGGGGGGGGCGTGCCACGGAGCTCTGAGCGGGGTGGGGGAGGGGGCGTGCACGATGCGTGCCCGCGGGCGGTTGGGGGGGGGTGGACGTGAAAGGCGCGTGCAAAAGTGTAAAGGGGGGCGGAGGAATGAGGCGGTGAGTAAAGGGGGCGGGTTAGGAAACGCCCGCACCCCAGGCAGCCTCAGAGCCCCAGGCCTCTACCCCCCGCCCCGCCGTCCCTCCGTCCCTCCCCCGTGGCGGCGCGGGCTTGCCCCATCCTCTCCCGGCTGCCGGGCGAGGGTGTGTGGATGCCGCTGCCCCGCCCCTGGGAACCACGCCTCCCTCCTCTCGGAGGGACAGCGCCTCCCTGAGGACGGGGAAACTGAGGAAGAGCCCTGAAGACGGGGAGATCGGATGCTGAGCGGCTGGGCAAGAATGGGGGCGAGGGGCCTGGAGCCTCGGCTTCAGAGAGCCGGAGACCTTTGTCTCTGACCGGTTTCCTTCCCAACCAGGGTTGCCCACCCCCGCCACAATGGCCTCTGGGGTGGAAGTCCTGCGCTTCCAGTTGCCTGGCCACGAGGCCGCTACGCTGCGAAACATGAACCAGCTCCGCGCAGAAGAGCGGTTCTGTGATGTGACCATTGTGGCTGACAGCCTCAAGTTCCGTGGCCACAAGGTCATCCTGGCCGCCTGTTCACCGTTCCTGCGGGACCAGTTCCTGCTGAACCCCAGCTCTGAGCTGCAGGTCTCGCTGATGCACAGTGCGCGCATCGTGGCCGACCTGCTTCTCTCCTGCTACACGGGCGCGCTGGAATTTGCTGTCAGGGACATCGTCAACTATCTGACGGCCGCCTCCTACCTGCAGATGGAGCACGTGGTGGAGAAATGCCGGAATGCCCTCAGCCAGTTCATTGAGCCCAAGATTGGCCTCAAAGAAGATGGGGTCAGTGAGGCCAGCCTCGTGAGCGGGGTCAGCACCACAAAGTCCCTCCTCCCTCCTGCCAGGACCCCAAAACCAGCCCCCAAGCCGCCTCCCCCACCTCCTCTACCCCCTCCGCTCCTGCGGCCCGTGAAGCTGGAGTTTCCTCTGGATGAGGATCTGGAGCTGAAGGCCGAGGAGGAGGATGAGGATGAGGACGAGGATGTGTCTGACATCTGCATCGTCAAGGTGGAGTCTGCCCTGGAGGTGGCACACCGGCTTAAACCCCCAGGAGGCCTGGGAGGGGGTTTGGGCATTGGGGGCTCTGTGGGCAGCCATCTTGGGGAACTGGCCCAGAGCAGTGTGCCCCCCAGCACTGTGGCCCCTCCACAGGGTGTAGTGAAGGCCTGCTACAGCTTGTCTGAGGACGCAGAAGGGGAGGGCCTGCTGTTGATCCCTGGGGGCCGGGCAAGCGTGGGGGCCACTTCAGGTCTGGTGGAGGCAGCAGCAGTGGCCATGGCTGCCCGGGGGGCGGGGGGCAGCCTGGGGGCGGGGGGTAGCCGAGGCCCTGTGCCTGGGGGCTTCTCAGGTGGGAATCCGTTGAAGAACATCAAGTGTACCAAGTGCCCAGAAGTGTTCCAGGGCGTGGAGAAGCTGGTCTTCCACATGCGGGCGCAGCATTTCATCTTCATGTGCCCACGCTGCGGCAAGCAGTTCAACCACAGCAGCAACCTCAACCGCCACATGAACGTGCACCGTGGCGTCAAGTCGCATTCATGTGGCATCTGTGGCAAGTGCTTCACACAGAAGTCCACACTGCACGACCACCTCAATCTGCACTCGGGAGCTCGACCATACCGCTGCTCCTACTGCGACGTGCGGTTCGCCCACAAGCCTGCCATCAGGCGACACCTCAAGGAGCAGCATGGCAAAACCACAGCCGAGAATGTGCTGGAGGCCAGTGTGGCCGAGATCAATGTCCTCATCCGCTAGCGGGGCAGGTGCCGAAGCAGGAGGCCGGGGTCCCTGGGCTGGGTGGGAAGGCGCCTCCCATGGCCTGGGAGAATAAGGGGGTGGGGGATCTGGGGCAGGAAAGTACACTGGGGAACCTGAGCAGACACACATTCTGAGAGAAGGGTCAAAGATTCATTGGTGAGAAGACCCAGTTTCTTCAGAGCTGAAGAAAAGACAAAGATGGAGGGAGGGTTCTTTGAGAAGACCAAGAGAATATGGGGTCCCAGAGAAAGATTTTCGTCTCTTAGAGGTGCATGGATATGTGAAGGGAGGGGAAGGGTCCTGTAGAATGAATAGAAAAAAGACTGGAAAATGTTTTATTCTGGGCTAAGGCTGCCCAGGGAGAGGCTCTGACGTTTCTTGAGGTAGGGATTGGGTGGGTGGGACTTGGGAGGGAATTTGGCAGGGGCCGCTTACATGCTCCTGTTTAGAATAGATTCTTGGGAGAGGGAGTGGAGAGGGAAAAGATTATCGAATCCCAGAAAAGGAAGCTCTTGCATGCTGGGTAAAGGGGGTACGATTTCTAGGAAGAACAAAGTAAGGTGCCAGGTAAGAGAACATGAAGGTGAGCATCCTGGGTAGATACTGGGAAGTAGGGGCGGGTGGGAGGGCACTTAGCAGAAAGGACACAAGAAGGGCTGTTGGGGAGGGAGAGGAGTAGAGACTTATACAGTATTTTTTAAGAAAAAACATATTTTTTAGGATTTTTTCTGGAGTTTGGGGTTTTAGTTTTTCTGCTTTTATTTTCCACAAAATAAAAAAAAAAAAAACCCAGCTTGTTTTTTCTTTATATTCTGGTGACCGTGTGTATGAGTGGCCCTTTTCTCCCCACCAGTTCTATGAGCATCCTACCCTAGACAGCCTCTCCTTCCGAGGCTGTGTGCTCAGTACCTACAGGTCACAATTCATGCAGGTCCCATGGCTGAAGAAGCCCAGGCATTGGGGCAGGGGATTCCTCTGGCAAAGGACTCTCAGTCTTGTGACCTCCCCAACTGGCAGGGTATCTCATAGCACAAGTGTACAGCAGTTGTTTGGCAGCGGTGATGATACACATGAACTGCTCCTCCATTTGAGGAGTTTGGTATCAGGGCTAGGGATGGGCTCCGGGTAGTCAATGCAAGCAGAGTTCTGTGTTGGACCTTTTTTTTTTTTTTGGTCCAGAGGAAGGGTCCATGGGGTGAGGGGGGGAAGGAGTTAAAAACCACTGTTTGGGCTAGGATGCAGGGAAGACTACAAGTCCCAGAAAGCTCTGGAATAGTTTTTAACCAGAGTACTACAGTTCCCAGAAGGCCTTGAAATGGCCTCAGGTGCCCCATATCCCAACCACCTGCCTGTATCAAATAATGCGTGTGAAATCATAGATATTTCCAAACTTAGGCCAGAATGCGATACCTAAGAGGATGGTACCCTAAATTCTACCAAGGTTATGTGTTTTGGTATAATATTCATAACTTCCACTGACAGTTGGACTACGTATGACCCACGGAGTGCCTGACTTTGCTTGTGTTTAGTAAAAAACATTACTTACTGCAGTGTCACCAGATAGTAATGACTCTCGGGCTGCTGGGGGCTTTCTTGGATCCGTAATGTGTGTGATGCCACAACGCCTGGCATAAACAGAAGAGACATTTAGTCCTAGGTTTTTAAAAGGGGAAGCCGCTCCAGGGGACATGAAGCAGCATATTAGAACCAGTCAAGAGTAAAGATGTCCTCCGCGCAGCCCTGTTACCCACTTCTTGCTCGTTAGAAAAGTCAGGCTGAACCTTCTATTTGGTGATCCAGAAACTAGAAAGAGCAAAGCAACCAGAGGCGGGAGACGCTCACGAGGGCTGCAAGGAAATACAGCCGCTGTCGAGAGCCGGGAGGTTCAGACGCTCTGCTAGTTACCTAAATCCAGCTTGGGGTGGAGAAGCCACACCTGGACCTGCGCGTGCCTCGCTCTCGGTTCCCCGCAGAGCTGAGGTGAGGAATGGCAGGAATTCTCGGCCCCCAGCTTCGGCCAGCCACCGCCATTCCCAGTGCCGCTCCCGGGGAAAAATGGCCAGAAAGCGCGTCGCGGCTCCTTTAAGGCTCCTCCTCGCCTCCCCCCCCCCCGCCGCTCACGTGACCCGGGGCGGCCGCGCGCCGGCTCAGCCCCCCGCGCAAGCGGCGATGGCGGCGGCGGCGGGAGCTGCAGCGGCGGCGGCCGCCGAGGTGCGGAAGGGGAGGGGGAGAGGCGGGTGCATGCCCGCGCGCGCGCCCGGGGGAAGCGCGCACCCGTGCAATGCTCCGGGGGTGCAACGGGGCCGGGGGGCCCGGGCGGGACTTGCAGCAATCCGGGGGGCCAGCACCGGGGGCGGATGAGGGGACCAGGGGGTGGGAGGTGGGGGGAGTGGGCACGGAGACGCGCATGCAGCCGCCGGCTGTCCCCGAGTGGGCGGCGGGCGCCGCGGCCCCAGCGGCACGCGCGAGGGGCACGAGGGGCCGTCCGCCGGGCTGGGGGGCAGCGGGCGCTGGAGGGGTTGGTGCCAGGGGTCCCCGCGGCCTGGGGGACAAAGGGGGAGCGGCGCGTGCAGCCGGGAGGAGGGGGCGGGGCCGGGGCGCGGAGGCCCCGCCCCCTCCCCCTCCTCTCCTCTCGGCCCCAGAGATGCGGGGTCTACCGAGAGGGAGGGGGCTGATGCGGTCCCGGGGTAGGGGTCGTGCGGCCCCTCCGGGCAGCAGAGGCCGCGGAAGGGGGGGCCCCCATAGGGGAAGAGGTAGGCCCCGGAGCCTGCTCTCTCTTCCCAGGGCCCAGGCGTCCTGGGCCCCCCAACTTCCTACCGGGCTGACCAGCTCTCCCGTACCCTGTCTCCCCTCCCAGGGGGAGGCCCCCGCTGAGATGGGGGCGCTGCTGCTGGAAAAGGAGCCCAGAGGAGCCACCGAGAGAGGTGAGTGTACGGCAGAAACGGCTTAGTTGGACCTTCACCTCCCCCAACACAGATCCTGAATTCTTAATCCTGAACTTTTTCTCTTTCTGTTCAGTTCATGGCTGTTTGGGGGACACCTCTCGTAGTGAGGAGACCCTGCCCAAGGCCAACCCCGATCCCCTGGAGCCAGCCGGCCCCTCATCCCCAGCTTCTGTCACTGTTACTGTTGGCGACGAGGGGGCTCACACCCCCGTGGGAGCCACACCGCTCATTGGGGATGAGCCTGAGAGCATTGAGGGAGATGGGGACCTCCATGGGGGCCGCATCCTGCTGGGTGAGAGGCTGGGGAGTCTGGGGGGTAACGTTTGTGGGGGCGGGTAACATGGGAGGGAATCCTCTGACCCTTCCCTCCTGTCTTACCTTCTGCCTGCCTGCCCATCTGTTTTCTAGGTCATGCCACAAAGTCATTCCCCTCTTCCCCCAGCAAGGGAGGTGGGGGAGTCTGTCCCAGTCGAGCCAAGATGTCAATGACAGGGGCTGGAAAGTCACCCCCTTCAGTCCAGAGCTTGGCCATGAGGCTGCTGAGTATGCCAGGGGCCCAAGGGGTGGCAGCAGCAGGGCCTGAAGCCCCTCCAGCCACCACCAGTCCAGAGGGGCAGCCTAAGGTCCACCGAGCCAGGAAAACCATGTCCAAACCTGGAAATGGACAGGTGAGAGTGGGGGCAGGGTGGGGTGAAGTAGGATTATACACCTTTCAAACTGCTTGTGGGCTTTTTAAAAACTTAGTTTCAGGTATCTTTTAGTCTATTTAAATATCGGTTAAGGATGTATTGCCTGTTAAATAATGGGCTGGGACTTAATTCGTGAACAAACGCTGTTCATGTCTTCCTAGAGTTCACCTTCTTGGAGGAGTAGTAGAACAGAGAGAGATTAAAGTGTTAATTACATAGTTAATGTTTTAATTACTTCTTTGATAACGACTATGTAAAGAAACTTTAAAGCACTCTTATTTTCTACCTCAAAGCAAGCCCCCAGGGGAATGTTTTCCTCCCTTTGAAACCTGCCGCTGCTCCATTTTAAGGTTTTATTGGGAATTCCTGCGGGAAAGAAAGTGAGGGCCATAGAAATGACAAAGGAGGTAAATCACAAATGCCTCAATCTCAGAAGCTTTATGGCAAGGTTTTAAGGGCTTTTGGTCTTTTCTATCCTGGTGGCGCAGTGCTTAAGCACTCGGCCACTAACTGAAAGGTTGTTGGTTTGAACCCACCAGCAGTTCTGTGGGAGAAAGATGTGGCAGTCTGCTTTCATAAAGATTTACAGTCTTGGAAATTCTATGGGGCAGTTTTCTGTCCTAGGGTCACTATGAGTGGGTTCGGTCCTGGATGTGGTTTCAACCACAGGGATAAAGTCTAGCTTTACTGAGCTTATTTTTTCATCTGTTGAATGGGAATAAAGGGTCAATGGCACCAGTCGATTGGAGAGATAAGTGAGTGTTAGCTATGGAATGTGCTTGACATCTTGTTGTTATTGTTATGTTCTGGTTCCTGGGGCTCTAGATGGCATTTCTGAGGGTGTGACTCACCAACCCGCCTCCACCTGGGGCTCCAGGCTAATCAGAACTGTCGGTACTCCTTGATCCAAAATGCTCCCTCTCACTCACAGCCCCCAGTCCCTGAGAAGCGGCCCCCTGAAGTGCAGCATTTCCGAATGAGTGATGATGTGCACTCGCTGGGGAAGGTGACCTCAGGTCAGTTTCACCTACTACCCACCTGTGGCCTGATGTGGCCTGTCTTGAAGGTGTAGGGCACAGGCCTTACCCCTTTCTCTGTTTCTTTCCAGATGTGGTGAAAAGGAGGAAGCTGAACTCAGGAGGTGGCCTGGTGAGCTGGGAGAGGCAGGGAGCAAGGCCTTCCCACTGGGAGGGGGGAAGGCTGCTCCAAGTATGTCTAGGCTCTGGGGCCACACCCTGAGTCCTCAAAGGAAGTGGGGGCTGATGGGGGTGGTTGCCAGCAGCTTCAATTTTTCTGATCTTTTTCTAGTCGGAGGAGTTGGGTTCTGCCCGGGGCTCGGGAGAAGTGACCCTGCAGAAGGGGGACCCTGGGTCGCTGGAGGAGTGGGAGACGGTGGTGGGGGATGACTTTAGTCTCTACTACGATTCCTACTCTGTGGACGAGCGCGTGGACTCTGACAGCAAGGTGAGGTCTGCAGGCCTGCCATCCCACCAGCACTCCCCCAGGTCCAGAGCCTTCTCACTAGTCTTCGTTTTGTTGTTTATTGGGTTTTTGTTTGGGTTTTTTTGTTTTCTTGCTCCAATGTCTCTATCCAACACATATCTACTGGATTGTTTTAAAGCAAATCCAAGATCCCAGATACCATACCATGCTATCTATTAGTATTTTCATATGTGTTTATAAACAAAAGGAACTCTGGTGGCACAGTGGTTAAGCACTCAGCTGCCAACGAGAAGGTCAGCAGTTCGAACCCACCAGACGCTCTGCAGGAGAAAGATGTGATATTCTGCTTCCATAAAGATTTACAGCCTTGGAAACCCTATAGGACAATTCTACTCTGTCCTACAGGATCGCTATGAGTTGAAATCGACTCAACTGGCAATGGGCTTGGTGTGTGTGTGTGTGGTGTTTTTTTTTTTGGTCTATGGGTATAAGGCTTTTTGTATTTTGACATCATTGCGTTACTATTTTCGTATCTAGAAAATTTACCTCTAATTCCTTAATACTGTTAACATCTAGTCAGTTTTCATGTTTTGTCAATTGATTCATAAGTGATCTTTTTTTTGTTTGTCAAGATCCAAATGAGGTCCATACACTGATTTGATTGGTATTTGTCTTAGGTTTCTCTTGACATATAGCTTCCACATTTCTTCTGAAAGTTTTTTTTTCTTGCCATTTATTTGTTGAAGGAATCAGGTCAGTTGTCCTACAGAAGTTCTCGCGTTAGGAGTTGGCTACTTGGGATGGGGTCTGACATGTTTCTCTCTGCCACATTTTTTTGGTAAAGTGATAGATCTAGAAGCATGATCAGCTTCAGATTCCTTTTTTTTTTTGCAAGAAGACTTGATAGTAGGTACCACGTGCTTCCATTTGCATCACATCAGGAAGCACAGAGCATCAGGCCCCTTTTCTTGTTTGTGATGTCAGGATTGGCCAGCAGGTTCAGGTGATGTCAGGCTGATCCATTGGTTATAAAGTTCTTCACTTACCATTTTTAGCAGCCAGCGGTAATCTTGCTTACTTATGAACTTTATGAAAAGGGAATTATACTACTTGTTTCCTGGTACGTGTTTTTTAAAAAACTCAGTATTATGTTGGAAGACTCACATATATGGTTGCATGTAACTGTAGCACCTTTCTCATGCTGTATACTAGTCAATACCTTTCTTTTTATCTAGCTTTTTCCTTTCTTTCCTGCCCACACTCCCGTTCTCCAGGGAACCACCATTCCTGGTTTTTGTTGTTGCCGTTTTCTTTCTTCCACCTCATTGTCTGAATCCTCGGGGCTGGAAATGTCCTGCTCTGCCTATCTCTCAAGTTTCCCCCACCCCAGGAGAGAGCTGTGGCCTGGGAGTCATTGTCCCCCCAGCCCCATCTTGCCTCTCCCCCAGTCTGAAGTTGAAGCTCTTGCCGAACAGTTGAGTGAAGAAGAGGAGGAAGAGGAGGAGGAAGAAGAGGAAGAAGAAGAGGAAGAGGAGGAGGAAGAAGAGGAAGAAGATGAGGAGTCAGGCAATCAGTCAGACAGGGTAAAAGGGCCAGAAGCTGGCATCCCCGTAGGAGGCAGGCACTGAGGGGCTGGAGGCTGGGGTCCCTGACTCCTCCTCCTCCTCCCCAGAGTGGCTCCAGTGGCCGGCGCAAGGCCAAGAAGAAATGGCGGAAGGACAGCCCATGGGTGAAGCCAACCCGGAAACGGCGGAAACGGGATCCTCCGCGGGCTAAGGAGCCACGAGGTGAGGGTGCTGCTCTGCTTTTGGGTCCCCTCCTCCAGCCCCCTCGCAGCCCCCAGAGAGCACGCACACACACACACGTTCACGCATGTACACCCGCGTGTACCCACACTCGCGCGCCGGTGAGCTCACACTCTCACTGTCTCTGTCTCTGTGTCAGGAGTGAATGGTGTAGGCTCCTCAGGCCCCACTGAGTACATGGAGGTCCCTCTGGGGTCCCTGGAGCTGCCCAGCGAGGGGACCCTCTCCCCCAACCATGCTGGTAATTGCCATTTGCTGGGACAGGGAGCCACTAGGGGGCGCCCTCTGGGCCGGAGGGAACCGGGAGGAGGGAGACCTGTCGGAACCAGGACGTTCACAGCCAGGCTTTGGGGGTTCTAGAGCATGGAGGGAGAGTTAGGGTGGGGGTGAGAGGACCTGTCAGGGGTCCCAGTGGATGAGGGGCGTGGCCCTCCTCAGCTCCTTTTTTTTCTTCCATTCGAGGGGTGTCCAATGACACATCTTCACTGGAGACGGAACGTGGGTTTGAGGAGCTGCCCCTCTGCAGCTGCCGCATGGAGGCACCCAAAATAGATCGCATCAGTGAGAGGGCGGGGCATAAGTGCATGGCCACCGAGAGTGTGGACGGAGAGGTGGGCCTCTGGACTGCTAGAAGAGGTGGCAGGGAGAGCCCACCCTGAGCCCCAGCCTCACTGTCTCTCCTTGGTATCCTCACTACCCACAGCTGTCGGGCTGCAATGCTGCCATCCTCAAGCGGGAGACCATGAGGCCGTCCAGCCGTGTGGCCCTGATGGTGCTCTGTGAGACCCACCGTGCTCGCATGGTCAAACATCACTGCTGCCCAGGATGTGGCTACTTCTGCACAGCAGTGCGTGACCACTGGAGTGGGCAGGCATGCCTGGTGGGGGAGAGGCTTCCAGGACCTGACTTCGTTTCCTCACCCCCAGGGTACCTTCCTGGAGTGTCACCCTGACTTCCGCGTGGCCCACCGCTTCCACAAGGCCTGCGTGTCCCAACTGAATGGGATGGTCTTCTGTCCCCACTGTGGGGAGGACGCCTCTGAGGCCCAGGAGGTGACCATCCCCCGGGGGGATGGGATGACCCCACCAGCCAGCACTGCAGCCCCTGCCCCTCCACCCCTGGCCCAGGATGCCCCTGGGAGAGCGGACACATCCCAGCCCAGGTACTGGTCTCCCCATCTCTATTCTCTGTCCCTACCTCCTCCGTATCGCCCCCAGACATCAGCACCTTCTCCCGTAGCGCCCGGATGCGAGGCCACGGCGAGCCCCGACGCCCCCCCTGCGACCCCCTGGCTGACACCATCGACAGCTCAGGGCCCTCCCTTACCCTGCCCAATGGGGGCTGCCTCTCAGCTGTGGGGCTGCCTCCTGGGCCAGGCCGAGAAGCCCTGGAAAAGGCCCTGGTCATCCAGGAGTCGGAGAGGTGAGCAGGGATTGGATGGGGTGGGAGAAGCCCTGACTCTGCAGGCGTGGAGGCTGGTGCTCCAGTCACAGGAGCCGACCCTCTCCTCCCTCACCATTGCAGGCGGAAGAAGCTTCGTTTCCACCCACGACAGCTGTACCTGTCAGTGAAGCAGGGGGAGCTGCAGAAGGTGATCCTGATGCTGTGTGAGTATTCCTCCACTCGCTCGTTCAGCAAACCTGTATTGAGTACCGACTGTGCACCAGGCACTGGGCTCAGGGCCAGGAGGACAGGGATGAAGGGTGTAGTCCTCACCTTGAAGGACTTGGTGTGTGGGGAAAAGATACAGGTGACCCAGGATGACGGGGATGATGAGAGCACATTGGTGCTGAGTGATGTGCTGGGTGCTTGTATGTTTATCAGGTTGTGTAAGCCTTCTAGGGGTAGAGGCACAGAGAGGTTAGGTACTTTACCCAATGGCACGGTAGTACTAAAGGGCAGGACCGGGATTTGAACCCAGGCATTCCAGGAGCTCTTAACTCCCCACTCTGATAAGTGTCGTGGTGGAGGGGAGCACAGAGGATGCCCAGGAGGGGTCTCTCACCCAGATTGGGGCCCTGAGGAGGTGCCGCCTGCCCCCTGGCTTGCTCACTGCTTGTCCCTCCCTCTCTTGGTGTAATGGGATTTCCACACAGTGGACAACCTGGACCCCAACTTCCAGAGTGACCAGCAAAGCAAGCGCACACCCCTGCATGCGGCTGCCCAGAAGGGCTCTGTGGAGATCTGCCACGTGCTACTGCAGGTCAGCATTGCTGGCCCTTTGCCTAGGTGACCGGGCCTTGGACCTCCTCCTCAGCCCCATTCCCACATGGTGCAAGCCCGGGTCCCACCTCCTTGCAGGCTGGAGCCAACATCAATGCAGTGGACAAGCAGCAGCGGACACCACTGATGGAGGCTGTGGTGAACAACCACCTGGAGGTGGCACGTTACATGGTGCAGCGCGGTGGCTGCGTTTACAGCAAGGTGCAGGCAGGGAGTGGTCCGGGGGTCAGGGACTGGTTTGCAGTGCCAGCCAGAGCCTTCATCTGCCTATGTCTCCCCCAGGAAGAGGACGGCTCCACCTGCCTCCACCATGCGGCCAAAATTGGGAACCTGGAGATGGTCAGCCTGCTGCTCAGCACGGGACAGGTGGATGTCAATGCCCAGGTTGGTGGCCCCCAGGCTGACACCCAGTCCCAACTCCTCTGGGTGTGTGATAACCTGGTTCTTTGTCTTAGCCTGGGGCTCTGGCCCTCTTTCTCCTTCATCTGATCTCCGACCTTTTCATTCAGTCAACGCTGCTCATGTCTGTCTCCATTTATTTTTTTATTTTCTTTTGTATTTCTCTTGACTTTTCTTCTTGGCTGCTTATTTTCATTTATCATTTTCAGAAGAATGAGCTGCTGCCCTGATCTCTGAAAGTGACCAGTGAGTTTTTTAGTAGCTCTTGGACTCTCCTCATATGTCGGTTGTGTTTTAGTCTGTTAGTAGTTGCCGTTGACTCTGACTCATGGTGACCGCGTATGTATCAGAGTAGAACTGCGCTCCATAGGGTTTTCAGTGGCTGATTTGTTAGAAGTAGATTGCTAGGCATTTCCTTCAAGGTGCTTCTGGCTAAACTCAAATCTCCAAACTTTTGGTTAGCACCTGAGCATTTAACCATTTGCGCTACCCAGGGACGCCTTTAGTCTATTGGTGTCATTCTTTTTGATCTTTGAATTGTTCCATCTTTAACCAGGGGGAGCCCTTGAAGTAGGCTTCTGCAGCTTTTGACATGACTCAGAAGCTTTGAGTGCCTTCACACAACATGTCCTGCCCCAAACTCAGAATCTGCCATTTCTCTAAGAAACTGTGGTTCCTTTAAATGGGAAATCTTTAGAGAATACGGTTTGTGTGTCTGGGTGTGTTTGTTGCTCCTGGGTTGTCATTGCTTCTAGGACTTTTCAGTAGGCACACCTAGGAAACAAGTATTTTTTAGAAAGAAAAAAATTACTCATTTAATTCTCTCAGCAGCCCTGCACAATAGCCACTGTAAGCTTTATTTTATAGATGAGAAGACTGAGGCCCAGAGAGGTTAAGTGACTTGCCCAAGGCTCCACAGCCTGTGAGTGGTCAAGCTGGGATTCACACTCAGTCTGCTTGCAGAATGTGTGGTCCTGACTGTTTGGCCCGGCCTGCTCTGGGGCCAAGGAGGAGCTGGCCCCACCTGACCCTCCTCCCTCTCTCCCCACCCACAGGACAGTGGTGGGTGGACGCCCATCATCTGGGCTGCAGAGCACAAGCACATTGAAGTGATACGCATGCTGCTGACACGGGGCGCCGACGTCACCCTCACTGACAACGTGAGTGGGAGTTTGGTCGGGCTGGGGGAGGTGGGGATATCCCCAGGCCCCTGAGCAAAGTGGAGGGCTTGGCGGCCTGCGTCCATCCCTTCCCCTTGTGTATCCACAGGAGGAGAACATCTGCCTGCACTGGGCCTCCTTCACTGGCAGCGCTGCCATCGCTGAGGTCCTCCTGAACGCCCGCTGTGACCTGCACGCTGTCAACTACCACGGGGACACACCCCTACACATTGCGGCCCGGGAGAGCTATCACGACTGCGTACTGTGAGCCCCCACCTGGCTCCATCTCCTGATTCCCCTTCCCCACCTCTCACAGCCCCAGACCCCATGGACTCCCCATCCCCTCCCCAGGTTGTTCCTGTCCCGTGGGGCGAACCCTGAGCTGCGGAACAAGGAAGGGGACACAGCGTGGGACCTGACCCCCGAGCGCTCCGATGTGTGGTTTGCGCTCCAGCTAAACCGCAAGCTGCGGCTGGGAGTGGGAAACCGGGCCATCCGCACTGAGAAGATCATCTGCCGGTGAGCCCAGGCTCTCCCTGGTCCCTATCAACCGCTCAGAACATCCCCAGACCCCACTGGATCCCCAGAACTGTTCCTGGTCCTCTCCCCCCTAGTGTTGCCAGATTTAGCAAATAAAACTAGGGGACACCCAGTTGAATTTGAGTTTCAGATAAAAGTGAATAGTTTTTTAGTGTAAGGGGACACTGAGCTTCTGTTATGGGTGATGGGAAAATCTGGGAACAGTTAATGGTAATGGTTGAACAACGTGATGAATGTGATGTCTCCGAACTGTACGTGTGAAGAATCTAGAAATGGAAAATGTTCCATTATTTATATATATATATCACAATTTAAAAAAAAAGTCATGAGCAATATTTGGGACATATTTAAAGATTATTTTGTGTTCATCTGAAATTCAGACTTAATTGAGGTTTTGTATTTTATCTGGTAACTCTACTCCCCATGCCCCAGTGAACCCCTAGAACCACCCCAGACCCACCCCCAGGCTTCCCCATGGACCAGTGAACCCGGCACCATCCCCAGCTCTGTCCCATGCCCCCGTGAGCTCCCTGAGCCTCCCTAGCCCCTCCTTGCACCTGGGGGAGCCCCTCACCGCTGCTCTAGCCCTCCAGCTCCAGCTCCCCTTCTGCTTCCAGGGATGTCGCTCGGGGCTATGAGAACGTACCCATTCCCTGTGTCAACGGTGTGGATGGGGAGCCCTGCCCCGAGGACTATAAGTACATCTCAGAGAACTGCGAGACGTCCACCATGAACATCGACCGCAACATCACCCACCTGCAGGTAAGCAGGTGGCCAGAGGCGCTCCCAAAGGGACACCCAGAGTAACCAAGTACAGTAGGGCATGCTGTGGGCCAACCAGGACACCTGGCTGAGGGTGGGGGGCTGTGTCCACTCAGAGGAAGGGCTCCTTTTTCTAGACCACAGGAAGGCCCCAGGGCAGCCCTGGGGATACTCCCATCAGCAATATCTTGATTCTCCTTCACCCCGGGACCCTGACCACCACTATCCTAAAACATGAACCCCCAGAGAAGATAGCAGTTGGGGGGCAGGGAGCATCTGGGGGTTGAGCTAACCCTCTCCTGCCCCCCCAGCACTGCACATGTGTGGACGACTGCTCCAGCTCCAACTGCCTGTGTGGCCAGCTTAGCATCCGGTGCTGGTATGACAAGGTGTGTCCTCTTCTCAGAGGATCTGGCCTGAACAGTGTTCACTCCCTGGGCCCTTGTTCTGACCTCCTGCCCTGAGAGGGAAGTGGCTGGGAGGGTGGGGCAGCACCTGCGGATGTCCTGGGGCACTGCCAGGACAGAGATGGGCTGTGCCCAGGTATATGCAAATCAAGGGTCATGGCTGTGTGCTTCCTGTTCTCGGTCTCAGAGCCTGTGTGGCCTCCCTCAGTCCCCCTCCCCCATCTGGGATGGGACAACAGTGCATTTTTCCATGGGGTCTTGGGGGTCCTGGGCAGCTGAGGTGGGCATCACACAGACGACTCTCCTCCCCTCTCTGGACCCCAGGATGGGCGGCTTCTCCAGGAGTTTAACAAGATCGAGCCCCCCCTGATTTTTGAGTGTAACCAGGCCTGCTCCTGCTGGAGGAACTGCAAGAACCGGGTGGTGCAGAGCGGCATCAAGTGAGGGCACACCCTGCAGCCCACCCATACACGCCTCACCCCCTTTATCAGCAGAAAGTGGTGGGGTGCCCCTTCCCCTACCCTGGGGCTTTTCCAGGCCCCTCCCCCCAAACATCACCATCTCTCCTGCCCCCAGGGTGCGACTGCAGCTCTACCGGACAGCCAAGATGGGCTGGGGGGTCCGCGCCCTGCAGACCATCCCCCAGGGTACCTTCATCTGCGAGTGAGTCTGCTGGGGCACCTTGGCACCTGGGGGTGCAGGGTGAATGCACAGCCACTGTCCAGGCCTCCTTCTCTGCTCTTCTCCCAGACGGGCCCCATCCCTCTCACTGCCCCCACTCTGGCCAGCTTCTGTGCCCCCCTCCCACAGCCAAGGACCACACCTCCACTCTGCCCAGACCCCAGAGCCTTCTGTCACTGTGCCCACATCTTCCTCCCACTTCACCTCCACATATCTCTGATCCTTACACATCCTCTCCCCTGCCCTCTGAGCTGGGAAAAGTGCTCATTTGGGAGACAGACAGCCCTGAGTTTGAGCCGATCTGACACTGTGCCCTTGGCCAAGTTACTGAACCTCTTTGAGCCTTATTTTTCTTGTCTGTAAAATGGAGATAACTATCTTTCAGCCCTCCTTTTCAGGGTCCTTGTTCCTCTCCATCAGTCCTTTCACTGCCCAGCCTCTGTAATCACCTCCTCTCCCCTGGCTCCTACCCCATAGCCTTCAAACTTAACGTAGGTTTCCCCTTAGCTAACCGTGCTAACCAAAAGGTTAGCAGTTCGAGTCTACCCGGAGGTGCCTCGGAAGAAAGACCTGGCAATCCACTTCTGAAAAATCGGCCACTGAGAATTTGGGGGGCATAGTTCTACTCTGGCACACGCGGGACTGCCACGAGTTGGAATCAGCTCAGCAGCAGTTGGTGATGGTCGTGGTGGCTTTCTGTCCCAATGTTTCTCCTTCATGTCCTCTCAGCTTCTTGGACAAGTGCCCCCCTTCCTCCTAGGCCTCCGTATCCCCACCATCCGCTCACTGCTTATCCCTGCCAGGATCTGCCTTTGCCCTCACCCTCTGCAGATGCTGCCTCTCAGCAGTCCTCATTCTCCTGACACCTCCTTAGACTACTCTGGTTCCCAGGACCCTGACATCAGCCCTTGGACCCATCCATCCTGCGCCAGCTCCTGTCCCTCACTTTGCTGTCCCAGTGTGCTGTTCTCACGCCGACTCCTTCCTCGAGTTCCTCCTGGCTTCTGTGGCTCTGGCTCTCCTTGCAGCCCTGACCCCCTCCCGTCCTTCAGTCCTGCATTGCCCACCACCGGCCGGGTGACCTAAGTACACAAACCTGTCTGTGTCTAACTACACCTGAGCAAATTTCCCTACCCAACCAACTGCCAATAAATACTAATCCCCATAACCACAGAGGCTTGGCGTCTTTAGGCTCACTGGAATCTTCCTTTGACAAGTCTCAAACCTGTACCTTTAACTTCCATGTTGTAGCCTCTCCAGGTCATCCCTGGCCTACCTGCCTCGGGCTTCCCTCACACCTGCCAGTGCTGCGTGTGGTTCCAGCTGTTCAGTGGGGAGCTGGCATCTTGTGTCCTATGTTGTCCCCTTACATGTGTATATCCCCATGTTCCTCCTGAGTCCCCCCTGGGGGGGCTACCCACCTCCCTCCCATGTGATGTCCAGCCTCTTCCCTGGGTCTCCCCACCAGCCTCAGCCTGGTGGTCTGTGGGACTCATGGATGGTGACTGGACCAGCTTATGGAGTAGTGGAAGGGGGTTCCATGGGATTGTGAGGAGAGAGGGGGCCTGGAGTAGCTTTCCCATAACCCCTGCTCACCTTGAGAACCACCACTTGCTGCCCAACAGGTATGTCGGGGAGCTGATCTCTGATGCTGAAGCCGATGTGAGAGAGGATGATTCTTACCTCTTCGATTTAGACAACAAGGTGGGCAGGATACCCCTATGCTGCCATCCCATCCCTGCACTCCTAGTGGCTGGGCTCCTAGGGTCCCCTGGGAAGTCAGCAGATTGGATACCTGGGAAGGAGGGACTAGGTGGTTACTGGTAGTTGGCTGGGCAGGCAGGATGGGGGAGATGTGGAGAGTGATGCTGTTGCCTTCAGGATGGAGAGGTGTACTGCATTGATGCCCGTTACTATGGCAACATCAGCCGCTTCATCAACCACCTGTGCGACCCCAACATCATCCCCGTCCGGGTTTTCATGCTGCACCAAGACCTGCGGTTTCCACGCATCGCCTTCTTCAGTTCCCGAGACATCCGGACTGGGGAGGAGCTAGGGTGAGGCGTCCCAGGACCTTTCCCGGTGTGGGAGATGTAACAAGCCTGGGACCAGTTGCTGAAGGCTGGGGAGCACTAGTTTCCGGGCATAGGTTAGAGCAAGCCGCTCAGACTTCAGTGTACCTAAGTACCATCTGGAGGGCTTGTTGAAACAGAATCCTGGACCTCACCGAGAGATTCTGATTCAGTCAGTCAGGGATGGGGCCTAGGATTCTGCATTTCTCACGAGCTCCCAGGTGATGCTGATGCTGCAGGTCCAAAGAACACACAAGGGCTTTGCGCTCATCAGAGGAAGATGGGAATGGGTGCCTGAGTTTCTCCTGGGGAGCAGGCTTGTCAGAGGCCTTGGGGTGGACTCAGGGCAGCTGGGTCTGGGTCCTGAGCCCCATGTGCTCCTTTGACAGGTTTGACTATGGTGACCGCTTCTGGGATATCAAAAGCAAGTATTTCACCTGCCAGTGTGGCTCTGAGAAGTGCAAGCACTCAGCCGAGGCCATTGCCCTGGAGCAGAGCCGCCTGGCCCGCCTGGACCCCCACCCCGAGCTGCTGCCCGAGCTCGGCTCCCTGCCCCCTGTCAACCCCTGAGAATGGACCACACTCACCCTCCCTCCCCACCCCTGATGGCCAGCCACCTGCCTCAGCAGCCTCTACCACCTGCTGCTCATGGCCCACCCTGGGGGCACTGCCAGCTTCTCCCCACCCTCGCCCTTGACACATTCCCTGGCCAGATACCCTAGCCAGGCCCTGGAGGTCTGACAGCCCCCTTCTCCCAGAGCTGGTTCCTCCCTGGGAGTGTGACTTCAGGGCTGGCTGCCCCTCTGTTCCCCATCCTCAGCTGAATTTGGATGAATTGAAATCGGGCCTTTTTGCCAACTGGTTTCTTTTGTTCTCAATAAATTGTTAGGTTTGATAATGAACTATCTGGGTGATTGAGGGGTGGGGCACACATGGCAGCAGGAATGTGGATCCAAGGGGCAGAGGGGATGGGAAGCAAGCTGGACAGGTATGGCTGGTGTGGATGGCTGCCCAGAGGGAGGGCAGGGTGGTAGGGGACCACTGTGGGGCAAGGTTTAGTCAAGGACTAAAAGGCAAATCCTGATACTTAATCTTTGGAGGGAAGGTGTGGCATGGAAATAACTACCATAGGTGAGGCCCTTTGCAAAACTATGAAGGGTTTTCCTATCGGAACGTGCCAGGTCCTTCCTGCCGTGGACTGTGGGGCCCCCAACAGCCAGCTTTGTGACTCTGTCACAGGCTCAGCCTTCCCAGCCCACTGGGCACAGGGTTGAGAAGGAGGAACTAGTGTGTGTCCGGTGGGGATCACAGGCAGGGGTGGGGCCGTGACGTGGCTGGGGGGGCGGGGCGGGTGGCAGGTGAGACGACAGGTTTCCCTGGCTCCAATCACTCTGGAGACTGAACCATGGGGCAGCAGCACAAGGAGGACGCCAATGGTGAGGCTGGGGCTAGAGGCTAAGACCCTGCAGAGGGAAGGGAGGAAGGGAGGGCCAGGCCCGGGCCACTGCAAGGAATGGTGGCTGGGCTGCTCCCAGGGAGAGTCCTCCCAGGGAGAGGAGCTGAGGAGAGCTGTGGGTCCCTGAGGGGAGGGCCCAGGAAAAACGCACCGATGGAAGGGGGGTGAGGCTTAGGGGCTGGAAGCCCTTACTGGGGCCTTTGGAGAGGGAAGTTGGAGTCTGGCTTTCCATAAGAAGTTGGGGTCCCTGAGAAGAAGAGGAAGAGTTTCAGGCCTGGACTCTGGGTCCTTGAAGAGAGAGCCCGAGAAACAAATCCTGGCTAGAAGGAGGCAGAGCTGGGATCCCGAGCTGGGGATGGAGCTCGGGCAGGGAGTGTCGTGCTTTGAAGCCGTTGGGGGTGGGGGGGGGGGGTGGCTGGGCCTGGTCCCAGGGAGGAGTAAGGGCTGGGGTCCCTGTGAAGAGAAGGATTTTCAGCCTGGACTATAGGTCCCTGCGGAGAAAGGTGCTGGAGACCTGCCTGCTGAGCTTTCTGTGAGTGGTTGGGGATTGGACCCCTGACGGGCTGGGGGCCTACCTGCAGGGGTCTCTGTAAGGAGTGGTAAATAGTGGCAGGGGCCCAGGTAGGGTGGGGGGCTGTACTGGGAGTCCATCTGAGGAGTTGGGGCTGAGGGTCTTTGCAGAGAGGGAGCTGGGGACCTTCCTCCAGGGTTTCTGTAAGGAGCAAAGAGTAAGAACCTGCCTCAGGGTACCTGAGGAATGGGAGCAGGGATTCTGGTGTTCCTGTGAAGGGTAGGGGCCCTGGTTGCGCAGTGGTTAAGCATTTAGCTGCTAACCAACCAAAAGATGGGCAATTTGAATCCACCAGCGGCGCCTTGGAAACCCTATGGGGCAGTTTTACTCTCTCTGTCCTATAGGGTCTCTATGAGTCGGAACTGACTAAACAGCAATGGGTTTTTTTTGTCTGTTTTGTGAAGGATAAGACCTGGGGCAGATGGGGGAAGCAGGGCCTGTCACCAGAGTCTGTGAGGAATAAAGGCTGGGAGCCTGTCCCAGGCATCCTGAGGAATAGGCACTGGGGGTCTGAGGGAAGAGGAAGCTGGGGACCTACCTCAGGAAGCCCTGTGAACAGTAAGGGCTGGGGCCTGCCTGCAAGGTCCCGAGGGGATTGGGAGTCTGGGCTCCTGGTCTGGAGGGGAGGCATCCCTGAGGGAGGAACTCCCCAAGGCAGAGCTTGGATCTGTAGGAGGTTAGGGAAAGGGGCAGCGAAGAGTCCCTAGTAGACTTCTGGATTGGCTTTGAGTCAATCATTGACCTCATGTCCATCAGTCTTGGTAGGACAGAGTCCAGAGCACCTGGGGAGAACAGATCCCACCCCTTCTCAGCCTCTTGCCCAGGCCTCCACCCTCCCTAAACAAGGGACCCTGGCTATCTGGCCCCACCTTTTCCCATGTGTACTCTGGGAGGACAGGGAACAGCACTTGTCCACAGTCTCAACGGTCGGGCTCAGGTGTCACCATGACTTCCAGTCGGAGGCCGGCGTTGCGGGGGGGACCTAGGGACTGAGATCCCTTAGGGACTGGGGTCTACAAGGGGCCCCTCCCATCCCCAGGCTCTGCAGGGTTTAAAGCCACTTGGCTCCAGTTGCTTTCCCTATGGCTTCAGGCCAGAGGGTGGAAGGAGGGCCTGGGGTAGATGTGAGAAGGAGCTGTGACCTCCCAGAGGGGCTCAGATTTGTGTGGTCCCTGGGTAGGGTATGGGGAAGGGAGAGGGATGAGGATGGGGGCGTCAGAGCCACTGAGATGGCTGACACAGAGTCCCACATCCCAGCTAGAAGGAGACTTAGGAGAAACTGGCCAGGGTGGGGGCAGGGGATGAAGGCCATTTGCCAGGCTGACGGCCTTGAGGTGTGAGCCGGAAACAGCCCATGAAGGCCCCCCTCCCCCTCCTGCCAAGGCCACCTGGGTGGAGTTCATGGCCCGAGCTGCTGAGCTGCTCAGCTGCTGACCAGGTTCTGGTCCTACTTTTCCTGGTCTCCAATTCCGCCTCTTCCAGGGCCAGCCCTGCCCCTGTCCATACCCTCCAAACTCCCAGGTTGGGAAAGAATGTGGGAGGGCCAGGAAGTGGGGAGAGAGAGTCCTCTCAGTGCCTCATTCTCCACACTCCTCCCCATTCCCCTCAGGGAAACCAGTCAAATATGACCCCTCCTTCCGAGGCCCCATCAAGAACAGGTGAGTTCTAGGCACTCGGTGGGTGGGGAGGGGGCAGGTCTTGTTTTTGCTTTGTATTTGCTGAAATATTGGCAAGGAACTTGTAGGAAAGACAAGGTAAGGAGAGTGGTGCTTTTGGGGGGATTGTTGTGTCTGGGAGGGTGCTCCAGAGGGGCTTCCGGGGGCTAGTGATGTCCTGGCATGCTCACTTTGTGAAAATTCATCAAGCTGAGCACTTCTGAGTTGTGCGCTTTTCTGTGTTATACTTTAGAAAAAATGTACCCACCCCCTAAAGAGCTTTCTTAAAAAAAAAAAAGACTGATCCCACTTTCCAATTCAGCATCCCCCAACTCTCCAGCCCTCACCCCCAGACACCCCACCCCCATTTCCTCAGCTTAGGCTCCCATTTCTCTCCCAGGGGCTGCACAGATGTCATATGCTGTGTCCTCTTCCTGATCTTCACTTTGGGTTACATTGTGGTGGGGATCGTGGGTAAGTTTCCAGCTGCCCAGAGTTGGGGCAGTGGGTAGGGGGCAGTAACCCAGGGAGGGGCCACACCCATAGTTGCTCCCCTACCGAAGTCCCTACCCTCCAGTGATTCATCTGTGTGTTTCTGTCTCCAGCCTGGGTGTATGGAGACCCCCGGCAAGTCCTCTACCCCAGGAACTCAACCGGGGCCTACTGCGGGCTGGGGGAGAACAAGTGAGTATGAAGAAATGGGGGGAGGAGGGAGGTAAGGAGGAGAACAGGCAGGAGATTCCCCCCATCCCCCAGGCTCCAGACCCATCCATGCTAGAATTGGGAGGCTACAGTCATGGGGAGTCCCTTGGTGGCACAAATTGTTAAGCAAGCGCTCGACTACTAGCCAAAAGGTTCGCAGCTCGAACCCACCCAGAAGCATCTTGGAAGACAGGCCTGGCAATCTGCTTCTGAAAGGTCACAGACTTGAAAACCTTATGGAGCAGTTCTTCTCTGCACACATGGGGTTGCCATGGGTCGAAATCGATTTCCCAGCAACTGGTTTATGGAGTCATGGTTAAGTACATGGGTTTTAGAGTTTGGAGATGGGTGCGCAAATCCCAAAGAGGCTATGTTCTGGTTGTATGGCCTCGTGTAAATTACTTAATCTCTCAGAGCTTTGATTTCCTTATCTGAAACACAAGGATGATTACAGAAGTGACGCTGTCAGTTCCCAGCATGCAGGAAACGGTCAGTTCAATAGATAATACAACCTCTAACACTTATATGGAGATTGCTGTGTCCCAGGCAGGCAGTGTACTTTACACACACTAACTCATTTAAACCCGATGAGGTAGGTGCATGATGGACTGAGACAGTGAGGGGTCAACTGACTTGCCCAAGGTCATACAGCTGGTGAGTGGTGACTTGGGTCCAGAGTTCATAGCTGTTACAATGCTAAATTACTCTGGGAAATCTTCTGGGTGTCTCCCCTACCTTCACAGGTAGACTGAGCTTACTGAGGCCAGGAAAGGTGTAACATGTCCGGGGCATGCTGGGCCCACTGTACCACTGAGGCAAGGCCCTGGTAGTCACTCCCTGTGTCCCCAAGCCTGACCAGGCCCTGATGCACCATGCCCTCCCCTCCCGCAGAGACAAACCATATCTACTGTACTTCAACATCTTCAGCTGCATCCTGAATACCAACCTCATGACAGCTGTCACAAATGACCTGCAGTGCCCCACTCCCCAGGTCAGAGCCTGGGTCCTGCCTTTGCCCCAGATCTCCTCCGGGGTCCTGGGTACCAGCCCCTTAGCATGCTCTCTGCCCCCAGGTGTGTGTGTCCTCCTGCCCAGAGTCCTCATGGACCGTGCAAGGGAACCAGGTCTCCCAGACAGTCGAGGAGGTCTTCTATGCTTTAAATAGAAATTTTTGTCTGCCGGGGGTGCCCGGGAGTATGGTGAGTGCTGCCCTCAATGTTAACAAGAAGGGTCATTAGGGGCGGAGGCAGGAGGATGGAGGATCCCCAGGGTGGCTCTCCTGTGGAGGGCAGGGCAGGCTGAGCCTGAGGGTGGGGTGGGGGGGATCCTCACTCTTCCTTCTGCTGCCCCAACATCTTTTATCTTTTATCCTGCTCTGTGTCTGTGTGTCTGTCTGCCTCTCTCCCTCCCCCTCAGTTGGTGCTTAAAAGCCTGCAACAAGAGCTCTGCCCCAGTTTCCTTCTCCCCTCCAGTCCAGGTGAGACGCATGAATTCCTTCCTTGGCCATCATCTAGTCCAATATTTTTCTTACTCAAATGAGGAAACCAGGCCCAGAGAGGGTGAAGTCACACAGCTCATTAGTGGCAAAATGGGATTTTGCACCAGGTCTCCATTTCTCTCTGCTGCACGACCCTGTAGTCAGATCACTAGTGTTTACCAGGCACCTACTGTGTGCCAAGGAGTCCCTGGGCGGCACAAATGATTTGCACTTGACACCTAAAGACTGGCTATTTGAACCCACCCAGAGGCATATCAGAAGAAAGGCCTGGCAATCTGCTTCTGAAAGGTCACAGCCATGAAAACCCTGTGGAGCTCAGTTCTATTCTGCAACACATGGGGTCACCATGAGTCAGAATTGACTCGACGGCAGCTGGCTTGGTTTAGATACTGTGCCAGCCACTGGCGAGAGATACAGAGAAGATGAAAACTGCTCCTGCCTGGAGCTACATTCTAGGCAGAGAGATCAAAGATGCTCACAAAGAGAGGATGCCATGAAAACATGCATGGGTGAATCCACACACACATACACTTATATATATGTGTGTGGAAAAAAGATTAGAAAGATGTTCATCCAAATGTTACAAGTGAGTGTGGCTGGCTAGTAGGATCACCTTTGTTTTTTTTTGTTTTTTTTTTTTCCTTTTCCCTGTATCCTCTTCTCTTCTTTCCAACAGTAAATGTTATTTTTTTAATAGAAAAAGGTTTTTTTAATTAAAGCATGAGAAAATATATTCACTTCTTAGTTGTGTCTCAAATAAATGCTTCAGACTCAGATAGATCTGGATTTAAATTCCAGCACTTGCTAGCTGTGTGATCTTGGGCCAGTTACTCGACCTCTCTGAGCCTGTTTCCTCATCTTCAGAATGTAGATGACAAAGCCAATTTGCTAGACAAATATGTTGTGATAAATGGCTCTATAGGCACAGAGCACGTGCCACAGGAAATGGAGGAGAGGTGTGAAGGTTTCCTGGAGGAGGGGGAATGGAGCTGAACAGGGAGTGATGGGTAGTATTTCTGGAGGAGAGAGCACTCAGAGGGGGATACAGCAGGAGCAAAGGCATAGAAGAGAGAGGAAAGTGGGCTGGACCTGGAAGCCTGACCAGGGAGTGTGGACACTGTCTCCAGGACAGAGCCTCTGGAGGTGTCTGAGCAGCAGAGTGACCTAGAGTCTAGGAATGAGAGGGCCGTGCTGTGGCATGGTCCCCCTGGCACTCAGGAAGAGGTCGGATTGAAGACTGGCTCTGGTTGTGGGGGCAGGGGCTTTAAGAGTCCAGACTAGAAGAACCAACGTAGCAGCTGGGGGCTAGGAGAGGTGGAGGTGGGGAGAGGCATGTTGAGACAGTGAAGGAAGAGTGGATTGGGCTCAGCAGGACAGGAGCTCCCATCTAGCTGTGACATCAAGAGCAGCCTCCCTTTCCCTTCCCAGCTGAGAAGCAGAGCCCATCGCTCCTTGCTCCCCTGAGGGCTCTGTGGGCTGGGGTGGGGGCTGAGCCCTGGGCCTTCCCACTCTGCAGCCCCATTCTCTCTCTGCAGCTCTGGGACGCTGTTTTCCATGGTCCAACAACACCCCGCCTGACCTCCCCGGGATCACCGGCAACATCTCCCAGGGGATCAGGTGGGCATCACCATCCCACACATCTCTACCCCATAGCCCTTCCCTTCCTTCCTCTCCAGGACCCCATCTGACCCTATCTCTTCCCAACAGTGGTCTTTTTGACACCCTCAATGCCCGAGACATCAGTGTTAAGATCTTTGAAGATTTTGCCCAATCCTGGTATTGGATTCTTGGGTGAGTCACCAGAGTCCCCCATCCTCCTGTCCTTCTCCCCTCCCTGATCCTCTATCCCCTAGCCCAGTGACTGAAACAGAGATTTGGACAGGGGAGGAGGAGCCAGAGCTCAGGATGGACCTCAAACCCAACAGGATTTGGAAGGGAAATGTCTAATCTGGGGATGTTAGGGGTGTGAAGAAAGGCATCTGGGGGCCTCTGAAAGGGGAAAGATTTTGGGGACCAGAGGTGATCCTCACCTACCTCACGCTTCCTGCAGTGCCCTCGCTGTGGCTCTGGTCCTGAGCCTGCTGTTTATCCTGCTTCTGCGCCTGGTGGCCGGGCCCCTGGTGCTGGTGCTAATCCTGGGGGTGCTGGGCGTGCTGGCATACGGCATCTACCACTGCTGGGATGAGTACCGAGTGCTGCGGGACAAGGGAGCCTCCATCACTCAGCTGCACTTCACCAACCTCAGCGCCTACAGCAGAGTGCAGGAAACCTGGCTAGCTGCCCGTGAGTGCCCTACTCACACCCAGTCACCGGCTCCTGCCCTGGGCCACGCCAGCCCGGGCCCTGACCCAGGCTCCACTGCCCCCATCTTTCTGCAGTGATTGTGCTGGCCGTGCTTGAAGGCATCCTGCTGCTGATGCTCATCTTTCTGCGGCAACGGATTCGAATCGCCATTGCTCTCCTGAAGGAGGCTAGCAGGTCAGAGCCTGTCTGGAGGGAGATGGGGCCGGGGGGAGGGGTTCGGGCCTGGATAGGGGAGCTGGCAAGGTGGCAGGGAGCCATGGAGGAGAAGGGCAGAACAGCATAGAAGTTAACACTGCTCTGCGACTTAGCCTTCCTGGGTCTCATTTTACCTATCTAAAAAATAGTAGTTCCTACCTTATAGGGCTGTCATGAGGATACAGTGAGTTAATGTCTGTCAAGTGCTGAGGCCAGTGCCTGACACAGAGTAAGCCCTCTAAAAGGGTTAGTGGTAGTGGTAGGTGCCACCGTGTGATGGCTGTTGGTGGGTGGGATTGGCAGGATCCAGGCAGGGGGGAAAAGCAGCAGCTTGCTCCCAACCAGGACCTGTCATATCAGTCAAGAGACCATACAGACTATTTGGGGATGCTCTTACTTTTCTCTCCCTGAAGCTACCCCAGATGGCTTCTCTGTGACTCTGGTCTCCTCTAAGGGTCCCTTAAGCCTGACTTATTCAATTCAGTTTATCCAGTGAGCACCTACTGTGTACTCTGTCCTGCACAGGCACCAGGGATACAGATATGAAAGACAAAGTCACTGCTGCAGTTGCTTCAGCCTAGGGGGTGTGAGATGGCCCTGGCAAGGGCAGAGTGGGGTCCTTGCTGGGTGCCAGGGCTATGCTGTTGAGCATTCTTATCTCCCTGCAGGGCTGTAGGACACATGCTGTCTACCATGTTCTACCCGCTGGTCACCTTTATCCTCCTGCTCATCTGCATTGCCTACTGGGCCATGACTGCTCTGTATCCTTTGCCCACACTCTAGGCCCTTCTGGGGTCCTCGGGGATGGGGGCAGATCTTAGTGCCATTGGAAGAAGGCTTCCCTTCCACCGGGCAGATGCAGCCCTGCACCTGCCCCCGCGCAGAGTGGAAAGAGCGGGCACAGGCTGATTTCAGCCCTGGTGGTGTAGTGGTTAAGACCTCGGCTGCTAACCAGAAGTTTGGCAGTTCAAATCTATCAGGCTCTCCTTGGAAACCATGTGGGGCAGTTCTGCTCTGTCTTACAGGGTCGCTAGGAGTCGGAATCGACTCCATGGCAACAGGTTTGGTTTGGTTTTGGTTTCTTTGCAGGGAACGTTTGGGTCCATGGGTGGCACAAACAGTCTGCACTGAACTACTAACCTAAAAGTTGGCTGTTCAAACCCACCCAATGGTTCCACAGAAGGCAGGCCTGGCGATCTGCTTCCATAAAGCTTACAGCCAAGAAAACCCTATGGAGCAGTTCTACTCTGTAACACACAGGGTCATCGTGAGTTTCAGTCAACTTGATGGCAATGGGTTTGGTTTGCAGGGAACAACTGGTACAAGCATATGGCAGCCCCGGGAAGCGGTCCCTGAGAAGGGGACCTATGGAGACCCCCTGTGACCATGGTTTCCTTGACTCCCTTCTGGGTACCTGGCCACATCGGGGCAACCCCAGTATGTCTTGTGGGCACCCAATGCAAGCTTGCCTGGCTGTGAGGAAGCGTCAGTGAATGAGTCATGCGATCCCATGGTGAGAGGTGATGGGATGGGCATGGAGGGGACACCAATAGGGCTGAGGGGATGTTAGGGACTGTCTAGTTATCTAGTGCTGCTGTAACAGAGATACTACAAGTGGGTGGCTTTAACACACAGAAATTTCATTTCTCATAGTTCAGGAGGCTAGAAGTCCGAATTCAGGATGCCGGCTCAAGGGGAAGGCTTTCTTTCTGTCGGCTCTGCGGGAAGCTTCATGTCTTTTCTCAGCTTCTGTTCCTTGGTTCCTTGGTGACCTTCAAGTGGTTTGCATCTATCTTCCCACATCTCTGCTTGCTTGCTTAATCTGCTCTTTCATATCTCAGATTGATGTAAAACACACCCTACACTACTACCGCCTCATTAACATAACAAAGAAAATCCATTCCCAAATGGGATTATAACCACAGGTACCCCATCAAGTTGATTCTGACTCATATAGTGATCCTATGAGTAGACTAGACACCAGAGTAGAACTGCCCCATAGGGCTTCTGAGGCTGTAATCTTTACGGAAGCAGACTGCCACATCTTTCTCCCAAGGAGCAGCTGGTGGGTTCGGAACCACTGACCTTTGGGTTAGCAACCAAGCACTTAACCAGTGTACCACCAGGGCTCCTCCCCACAGGTATAGGAGTTAGGATTTATAGCACATATTTTTTGGGGACACAATGCAATCCATAACAGGGACCTACTGGTCCAAATCCCTCATTGTGCACATGAGATGGAGGCCCAGAGAGGGCAAGGGGCCCACTCAAGGTCACACAGCCACCCCCAGCAGAGCCAAAAAGGGAGTGTCCACTGACTCTTGATCTAGTACTCCCAAGCTCATCCATTATAAAGAGAAAGACACTGAGGCTGGGAAGAGGCAAGGCGAGCCCAAGGGCAGGGCCAGGCCCTGGGGAAGCTGGAGACCAGAACTTATTCCACCCCTCTCCAGGAGATTCCTCACCTTGAGGACCACCTCGTTCCTCTGCCTTCTGAGTCTCAGTCCACTCATCTGTTAAATGGAGGTCATTATAATATTTGTCCCACAGGGCAGCTGAGAAAATGAAGTGACACATTACAAACATAAAGTGTTTAGTATAATACCTGGCACCAGATAAGCATTTGATAACTTGTGGTTGGGTTTGTTTGTTTGTTTTTAAGCCTTTCTGCCTGGGAACACAGTCCCTAGCAGCCTAGCCAATAAACATATGGGCACTCCCTGGGGTGAAGCTGCTTCCAGAAGTGCTGCCCAGTAAGGTGGCCAGGGCATTGTCCAGAACCCTGGCCTACTGGGAATTTACTGTCCTCCAAGCCTCTTCTGAGCTGGCACCATGGACTGGGCCAACAGGCATCAATCCCACTCTACATCAAAGGAAAGGGAGGCTTGGTTACATTGATGGAGGACCTACTACGTGCCGGTCACAGGGTATGCAAAGCCCAGCATGACCTGGTTCTTGCTTTCAACTTACTCATGATCCAGCAGTGGATACAAACCCATACTTACATGCAAAGTAGAAAGTGGTTTGTTCATTTTATTATTATAAAGTGTTAACATATACTGAGATTTTTGTCACATTTGCTGGAAAGGGTTTTTTTCTATCTGTGTGTTTTGACTTTTTATTATGGAAATTTTCCAACACACCCAAAAGTAGAATAGTACAGTGAATCCCTGTACCCATCACCCAGATTCCACAACCCTCAACTTTCTGCCATTCTTGTTTCCTCTATCTTCCTACTCCCCACCTGCAAATTTTTTTCCTGAAGTTTTCTAAAGCAAATTCTAGCATCATGTCATTTCCCCTGTAAATACATTAGGATGATCTCAACAGATAAGGACATTTTGAAAACAACCACTAAACCATTAAGAGCTCACTTGGCTACTAACCAAAAGGTTGGCAGTTTGAATCCATCCAGAGGAACCTCAGAAGAAAGACCTGGTGATCTACTTCTGAAAGATCACAGCCATTGAAAACCCTATGGAGCAGTTCTACTCCGAAACACATGGGGTCACCATGAGTTGGAATCATCTAGACAGCAACTAGTTCATACCATTATCACACTCAGCAAAATTAACAATAATTTCTTAATGTCATCTAACACCCAGTTAGTTCAATTTTGCTAGAAAGTGTTTTGGTTGAAGTTGCAGAGGCTGCGCTGTGAGTTCAGAGGCAGGGTAGCTAGCCCAGACTGGAGGCTCTGCAGGCTTCCAGGAAGGGACAGCTGCGTGAGGGCGAGGCAGAAGAGGGCATTGGTCCCAGGCTCCTTAGCCACACTGCCTTCACATGCACCATTACATCTTTTCCCAGATGGCCTGGGAGCTCTTGTGCCAATTGGGAGACTGAAGGATGTTAACTACATTCACACGATAGGCACTGTTTGAACCCACAGATGGACACTCCTGGTTCCCCCAGCTCAGAGGGGGTGCTACTTCCCTGCCTCTTCTCTGGGAGGGGCAGGAGCTGGCTGGGAATGGGCAGAGGCCACAACTCTACACCAAGATCTCTGAAGGCTACTCTGTCCTCCCAGGCCCAGCAGGTGAACTCCTCATGTCCAGGGCTGATGTGCATCTTCCAGGGCTACTCGTCCACAGGCCTGGCACAGCGTACCCTCTTCAACCTGCAAATCTATGGAGTCCTGGGACTCTTCTGGACTCTCAACTGGGTACTGGCCCTGGGCCAGTGCGTCCTGGCTGGGGCCTTTGCCTCCTTCTACTGGGCCTTCAACAAGCCTCGGGACATCCCCACCTTCCCCTTGGGTGCTGCCTTCATCCGTACACTTCAGTAAGCCAGGGATGGGGACGTGGGAATTGTGAAAGTGAGGGTCTCAGGGCATCCCAAGGCTGCCTCTGACCACTCAACTCCCTCTGCAGTTACCACACTGGGTCTCTGGCCTTTGGAGCCCTCATCCTGACCCTCGTGCAGATGGCCCGGGTCGTTCTGGAATACATTGACCACAAGCTGAGAGGTGAGTTGGGGAAGGCCAGGTTGAGCAGTTGGAGCCTTAGGGAGGGTCTGTCAGAGGCTTGGGGAAAACACAGGCCTCCCTTGCCTGCAGGAGTCCAGAACCCTGTCGCCCGCTGTATCATGTGTTGCTTCAAGTGCTGCCTCTGGTGTCTGGAGAAGTTTATCAAGTTCCTGAACCGCAACGCATACATCATGGTGAGCCGCAGTGCAAGAGCAACCCCTTGCTCTTGTGCCCTTGGGCCCAGGCCCAGACCCCAGCCCAGGCAGGCTCACCTCAGGTAACTCTGACCTTCCCACTTCACCCAGATCGCCATCTATGGGAAGAATTTCTGCATCTCAGCCAAAAACGCCTTCATGCTGCTCATGCGGAACATCCTCAGGTCAGGCTGCCCGCAACCCCCACGTGGTCCCCTCCTCAGCTCTCCCATCTAAGCCAGACTGTTGAGTGTTCAACTGTGCCCCTCAGAAGGGCCCTGGGCTTAGTTTAATACTTCATTGTTTGCCTCTTGAAATCTGAACAATTTTCATTTTTCACTGGGTCCCACAAATTATGCAGCGGGTTCTGCTCCTACTCTTGCCAGGCTTCTCACCCCCACCCTCCCCCAATCCTGGTACAGGGTGGTCGTCCTGGATAAAGTCACGGACCTGTTGCTGTTCTTTGGGAAGCTGCTGGTGGTTGGAGGCGTCGGTGAGGGCCAGAGCCAGGGGTTCTGGGGACAGAGGACAGGGGTGCTGGGCAGAGGGCAGGGTGCTGGGCAGCTGATGTGGGGACTTTGGAGGGGCAGCACTGACCTCCGGGCCTCTCCCACAGGGGTCCTGTCCTTCTTCTTCTTCTCTGGCCGCATCCAAGGGCTGGGTAAGGACTTTGAGAACCCCCACCTCAACTATTACTGGCTGCCCATCATGGTGAGTGACTCTCCCTCTCTGCCTTCCCCCTCACCTTCCCCAAGAAACCCAGCAGCCCCAACAAGCCTTGTGTCTTCCAGACCTCCATCCTGGGGGCCTACTTCATCGCCAGTGGCTTCTTCAGCGTTTTTAGCATGTGTGTGGACACGCTCTTCCTCTGTTTCTGTGAGTGACACCCCAACCACCTCCTCCAACCCTCAAAGTGTGGGACTACTCAGGCTTTTATGGGGAATTGGTGCTTCTAGAAATTGCAACCTCATCAGTTAAAAAAGCCAGAGGGAGACTCTTCTGACATACTCAGGCGATGGGATTGGGGAAGAAAGGAGAGAGTGAGCCCCAGGCTGATGGGTTCTCCCCAGAATGAGCATTCTAGAGAAGATGCCTCTGCTTTCTTCTCCTAGCAAAACTAGGCTGCAAGTTAACAACAAGAGAGACTTCCCAGCTGGTGGATCTAGTGGGAGGGTTATGTCTTACCCAATTCTGTGCATTTAGGTCCCTTGGGTGGCAGTTTGTATCAGACTACTAACAGAAAGATTAGTGGTTTGAACCCATCCACTGGTGCCACGGAAGAAAAATCTGGCTATCTGCTTCCATAAAGATTATTGTTGTCATTGTTAGTTGCCATCGAGCAGATTCCAACTCATAGCAACCCCATTTGTGCAGAGTAGAACTGCTCCATAGGGTTTTCAAGGCTGTGACCTTTCAGAAGCAGATTGCCAGGGGTGTCTCCCTAGGCGCCCCTGGGTGGGTTCGAACTGCCAACCACATGGCTAGTAGTCAAGTGCTTAACTGTTTGCGCCAAACAGGGACTGCCCATAAAAAGTACAGCCAAGAAAACTCTATGGAGCTCAGTTCTAGTCTAACATGTGGAGTCACCATGAGTTGGAATCCATTCGGAGGCAATGGGCTTGTTTTTTTGGTGTGTTCATTTATTGAGGGCTTGGTATGTATCAGGCTCTGAGCAATCGACATGAATTTCCCCCCTTAATCTTTATCATCACTCTAGGAAATACAAAAAAACCCATTGCGGTGGAGTCGATTCTGACTTACAGCAACCCTATAGGACAGTAGAACTGCCCCATAGGTTTTCCAAGGAGCGGCTGGTGGATTCGAACCGCTGACCTTTTGGTTAGCAGCCAAATGCTCAAGCACTGCGCCACTAGGAAGCCCCAAAAAACCAAACCGTTAGGGTCGAGTCGATTCCGACTTATAGTGACCCTATAAGACAGAGTAGAACTGCCCCTTAGGGTTTCTAAGGAGCGGCTAATGGATTCAAACTGCCAGCCGTTTTGGTTAGCAGCCAAACGCTTAAACCACTGAGCCACCAGGGCTCCACTAGGAAGTATAGTAATTACTGATCTGACTTTACAGATAAGGAACTGAGGTTACAAAACGTGCCCTCAAAAATCCAGTCAGTGGTGGTGAAGCCTGGACTCACCACCCAGTCTCCTAGTCCCTGATTTTCCTTGGGGTGGGAATGGCCCCCAAGGGTCCACTCTGACTGGTCTATGTTGCGGCTCAGTGGAAGACCTGGAGCGGAACGATGGCTCTCTGGACCGACCCTACTACATGTCCAAGGGCCTTCTGCAGATTCTGAGCAAGAAGAACGAGGCGCCCCCGGCGGACAAGAAGAGGAAGAAGTGAGAGACCCAGCCCCGCCCTGACCCCGGGCTGCACTCCGCCTGTACAGCCGCCCTAGCCCCACTCTGACTTCCAGATTGCGATTTTGTAGCAAAAAGATTTTATTAAAGACTGATATTTTGTTTTCTCAATCAGTCTGAGACTTCTTATTCCCTCCACTACAACGCGCCGCCTTTTTCCCCGCCTGGCTCTTTAAATTAGGACCCGCCCCCTAAAAAAAAGAAGACCTAGGTGCCGCAACCAATAAAAAGGCTCATATGGAGTGACGCGCCTCTTCACCTCAGCCAGTCGGCTTCCCTCCAGGTCACGCGCTTCGAGCTTCAAGGGGGCCAATTGAAAAGCGAGTTCGGCGGCGCCGGAGGGTCACGTGAGGGCCCGTAGCCCGTGAGGCCAATTAGAATCATGGAAGCTCGGCCCCGGGCCGGCGGGAGGAGAGGTCTGTGTGGATGACACTGGCGGGTTTAAAGGGCCGGGTCAGGCCACCGGCTCCAGCCCGTGTCTAGCTCCGGGGGCTAGTGTTACGGCTGCCCCGTGGGAGCAATGACGGTGGAGCTACTGCGCACAGCGTTCCTGGGTAGACCCCGGGGACCGCGGATGCTGGGGATCTGGAGAGACTTTGCGGCTCAGGTGTTTGCCGCGACCCTCCTGCTGCTGCTGTCTCCGGCAGGATTCGGAGCCAGGGCGAAGGACGACTTCAGTCTGGTGAGTCACCCCCCCCACTCAGCCCCTTCCCCGACCCGAGCGGGCGGTCCTATGCCCGGTGTCCCCCGGAACGCGGGCAACTTGGCCCCCTCTCCGCTCCAGACCACTCCCTCTGCTCCCAGCCAGCTCCCCTCTTTTGGGTGCCCTCTCTGAGGACTCCTTACCTCCTCGCCCCTCCCGACTCAGAGACCCGGTTTTGCTCCAAAGTCTCCATTAGGTTACTCATTCTTCTTCTGGGACCCCGCCCCTGCTCCGAATCCCCATCACTTTCCTGCCCCAGGGGAACCTGAGTACGAGATGCTGTCCATCCGCCCCCACATCCCAAGTTCACAAGTCTGTCTGGACAGACAAACTCCTTCCGTCGCAGGTGCAGCCGTTGGTGACCATGGAGCAGCTGCTCTGGGTGAGCGGAAAGGAGATCGGCTCTGTGGACACCTTCCGCATTCCGCTTATTACCGCCACTCCTCGGGGCACTCTCCTCGCCTTCTCTGAGGCCCGAAAAATGTCCGCGTCAGATATGGGGGCCAAGTTCATCGCTCTGCGGAGGTCCATTGACCAGGGTATAACGATGCCTGGGTGGCAAGAACGGGTGTAGGTTGCCTGGGTGGGGTGCCTGTAGGTTGCAGGGGCTCTTAGGATAGGGGAACTTGGAGGGCTGGAGGCCTGGGTCCCTAAGAGGTAGAGGAGCCTAAGGAGTGAAGGTGCCCAGGGCAGGGATGTAGACATTAGGATTACCAATGAGTTGAACATTTATTCAGTCAACGTTTATTGGTCATCTGCTATATACCAGGCAGTGTTCTAGATTCTGTGACTCCAAACCAAAACCAGTTGCCATCTGGTCAACTCTGATTCGTGGTGACCCCACGTGTGTCACAGTAGAACTGTGCTCCATAAGGTTCTCAATGGCTAATTTTTCAGAAACAGATTGCCTCTAGGTGGACTCAAACCTCCAACTTTTCAGGTAGCAGCCAAGCTTGGTAACCATTTGCACCACCCAGCAATTCCTCAGTGAATACAGCCATGAACAAAACAAACCAAAAATCCCTCTCCTCACAGGGCTTATTTTATACTGGGGAGAAACAGACAATTAACATAATAAAGTTTATTTTTGTGTTGAAAGGTGATAAATGCAATGGAGACAAAACAGCAAGAGGTATGAGGAATGCTGGCATTTGAGGGATTGCGATTTTAAGTAGGTGACATTTGAGCAAAGACTCAAAGGAGGTGACAGTGAGCCTTGTGGAGGAAGAGTGACTAGACAGGTTACAGTCTGTGCAGAGGCCCCAAGGAAGAGTATTTGAGGAATACAAAGGAGCTCAGGATGTGGTGGAAAGTAAGATTCCCTGGGTGGCACAAATGGTTAAGTGCTCGGCTACTAACTGAAAGATTGGTGGTTTGAACCCACCCAGAGGTACCTCAAAGAAAGGCCCAGCAATCTGCTTCCGAAAGGTCACAGCCATGAAAACCCTATGGAGCACAGTTCTACTCTGCACACATGGGATCATAATGAATCAGAATTGACTCAACAGCAATGATTTGGGGAGAGAAAGGGTACCTCCTGAGTACTCACCCTGGGTGTCTTCCCTTTTTTCTTCAGGCAGCACATGGTCCCCAACAGAGTTCATCATAGACGATGGGGAGACCCCTGATGGGCTGAACCTGGGGGCAGTGGTGAGCGATGCTGAGACAGGAGTGGTGTTCCTTTTCTACTCCCTCTGTGCTCACAAGTTCGGCTGCCAGGTGGCCTCTACCATGTTGGTGTGGAGCAAGGACGATGGCCTTTCCTGGAGCAAACCCCAGAACCTCTCCCTGGACATCGGCACTGAGATGTTTGCCCCTGGACCAGGTTCTGGCATTCAGGTGTCTGTCCTGGGAGATGGGTACGGGAGCTGCTTTGTGGAGAGACTGGGGGATGCCCCAAAACGGACTTCTTCCCTCCCTCTGCAAAAAAATTGACTCCTTCCTAAGAAGAAGATCCTGTGGCATCAGATTTTCCATTTCACGTGGGATTCTGTGGAAAAAGGGGACAGCCTGGAAGGAACAGCCTACCAGGGAAAGATGGAATGTTACCGCTGTCTTCTCTTTTGGGGGTTGTCACCAGGGCTGTACTAGTTTGTGTGGTACAAATTAGAAAAATGCACCCCTTTCTTCAGGCAGACACAAGCCTACGCCATGGTGCAGAGCTTGGCAAGGAGAACAGGTTGGGTTTAAACTCCCATGTACCCTCTTGCCTGGGTCCCCTTGTAGGCTGCACAACCTGTCCAGTTGTATACCTTGGATGTCCTGAAGAAGATTATTCTGAAAAAGAGCCTCTTAATTGCAGCAGTAGGTGTTTGTGGGATCCTCCTGGGACCCTCAGTGAGCAATGGCAGGACTGAAGGGACCAGACATGTCCTCACATACGGGAGGTGGTAGGTTCCAGGTGGTGTGGGCACCCCTTCTCTGCCTTGGGGTGATTGCAGTGTCTCCTGTGACACCCAACTCCCCTTTCCACAGAAACAGTGGGAGCCGTGGAAGGGCCGGCTTATCGTGTGTGGCCATGGGACGCTGGAGCGGGATGGGGTCTTCTGCCTCCTCAGCGATGACCACGGTGCTTCCTGGCGCTACGGGAGTGGGGTCACTGGCATCCCCTATGGCCAGCCCAAGCAGGAACATGATTTCAGTCCTGATGAGTGCCAGGTCAGGGTCCCTGGCTGTTCCCATCCACTCTTCCTGCCCTGTCTTCGAGAGCACCATTTCCCTCCAGACACAGGGCCTGGCTGCCAGCTCTGTCCCACCTAGCCTTGTTCCCCTCAGAGACAGAGGCATTTGCCCTTTCTCCTCCTCCGAGGTTCCCCTGAGGCCCTGGTCTCTCCCCTCAGCCCTATGAGCTCCCTGATGGCTCCGTCGTCATCAACGCCCGGAACCAGAACAACTACCACTGCCACTGCCGAATGATCCTCCGCAGCTATGACGCCTGTGACACACTGCGGCCCCGTGATGTGACCTTTGACCAAGAGCTCGTGGACCCCGTGGTAGCTGCAGGAGCTCTAGCCACCAAGAGTGGCATTGTCTTCTTTTCCAACCCAGCCCATCAAGAGTTCCGTAAGTGCCTGATGGGTGAGGTCAGTTGGGGGAGCCTCCATGCCCAGAGAGGGTCTAGGCAAAGGCCCTCCTTTCCCTGACTATGCTGTCTCCCCAGGAGTGAACCTGACCCTGCGCTGGAGCTTCAGCAATGGTACCTCATGGCAGAAAGAGAGACTCCAGCTATGGCCAGGGCCCAGTGGCTACTCCTCCTTGGCAGTCCTGGAGGGCAGCATGAGTGGGGAGGGCCAGGCTCCGCAGCTGTATGTCCTGTATGAGAAAGGCCGGTACCAGTGCACAGAGAGCATCTCCCTGGCCAAGGTCAGCATCTATGGGATTTTCTGAGCTGTACTCCTGCCATAGGGGTAAGAGGCCCTGGACTCAGCCTTGAAGACCATGGGTCTATGGAGGGATCTGCTGGGGGGTACCTGAAAGGTAGTTCCACCTTCCTTTAGACTCAATCCTTTTTCAGAATCACCTCTTCTTTGACAGGGAAGTGACTGTTAAAATGAAAAGCCTGACTTCCCCTCCTCACACAGGAAGTCCCACCCTCAACTGGGAGCACTTCCTTTCTACAGCCCTGCATGTGGTTCCTCTACCCTCTCTGCCCTCGTAGGACAGTGATTGGTTCTTTTCTTGGGCGAAGTGGAAGTGGGGCCTAGGTGGGCCTGTAGAATTGAATAAATGTGACCTCAGAATTGAGTAGGCAGAGCTTCCTCTTTGGGGGTGGAGGAAGTGACTGGCATTGGAGAAGGGAGTCCCAGAGGCTCAGGATATTTGGTTTCAGGGTAAGGAACTAAGTGTCACCCCTCCCCTGTTAACTATTTGTGAATCAATATAACTTAAAAAATTTTTAATGAAAGAGAACGAACATTTGTAGAGGCTCTGTGGTTCTGTCTATGCACATCTTCATGTTTATTTTCCGAAATACACTTGTGAGAGAGGGAATGAGTTGTGGGGAGGGAGCTGGTGTGCTTATTGCCTATGAAACATATGGCCAAATGAAAATTGGACCTTGACAAATCAAATCCTCCTTTCTCTTTGAGATTCCATCTTCTCACAGAAACACACATTGATCTTCATGAGTGTAATGAGGAGTAGGAAGGGAAACTTCACAAGATGTTTAAAATCTTCCTCAGCAATATCCATCAAAATTCCAACAGCTGTCATTGCAGAAATGGAAAAACCAATCCTCAAATTGATAAGGAGTGGCAAGGGGTCCCAAACAGTCAAACCAAACCCATTGCCATCGAGTTGATTCCAACTCATAGCAACTCAAAGCAATCTTGAAAAAGAACAAAGTAGGAGGACTCACACTTCCTGATCTCAAAACATACTGCAAAGCTTCAGTAATCATAACAGTCTGGTTCTGGTATAATAATAGACAGATAGACCAATGGAATAGAATTGAGAGTCCAGAGATAAACCCGTACGTCTATGGTCAATTGATTTTCAATACGGGTGCTAGGTCCGTCCAATGGGGAGAGAAGAGTCGCTTCAATAAATGATGCTGGGACACCTGGATTTCCAAAAGCAAAATAGTGAATCTGGACCTATACTTCACATCATATAGAAAACTAACTCATAGTGAATCAAAGGTCTAAATGAAACCATAAAACTCTTAGAAGAAGACATAGGAGTAATGTTTTGGGACCTAGTTTTTAATAATGGAATCTTAGGTATGACACCAAAATACAAGCAACAAAACACAAAATAGATAAATGGAACCTCATCAAAATTAAAAAGTTTTGTTCTCAGTTTGTGAGAAAATTTTTGAAAGCCTGATATCAGATAAGAGTTTAATATCCAGAATAAAGAACTCTTACAACTTAACAAAAAGACAACCCAATTTTAAAATGGGGAAAGGCCTTGAATAGACATTTCACCAAAGAAGAGATACAACAAGCACATAAAAAGATGCTCGCCATCATTAATCATTAGGAAGACGCAAATCAAAACCACAGTGAGATACACTTTACACCCACTAAGATGGCTATGATTTAAAAAACAGAAAACAAGGGGTGGTGAGGATGTAGAGGAATTGAAACCCTCGTCCATTGCTGGTGGAATTTTAAAATAGTGTGGAAAAGTTTGGTGGTTCCTCAGAAAATTAAACATGGAATTACCATATGATCCAGCAGTTGCACTCCTAGGTATATACCAAAAAAAAATTGAAAGAGGAATGCAAATAGATACTTGTACCCCAGTGTTAATTACAGCACTATTCACAATAGCCAAAAGGTGGAAACTGCCTAAACGTCCATCAGCAAATGGATAAACAAAATGTAGTACATACATACAATGGAACATTACTTAGCCAAAAAGAGAGATAAAATTCTAATACATGCTACAGTGTTCTCAGTACCTTACTTTACTCAGCATAATGTTTTCAAGGTCACAAAAGCACAGATACTGTATGATCCCACTTACATGAAATAGCTACAATAGGCAAGTGTATAGAGACAAAAGTCTATTAGTGGTTACCAGGGGCAGGCAGGAGGGAGGGGAAAAGGGGAAAGTCATTGCTTAAGGAACACTGAGCTTCTGTTAAGGATGATGAAAATGTGGAAACTGATAATGGTGATGGTTGCACAACATGATAAACAGTGTCACTGAAGGTACATGTGAAGAATGCTGAAATGGCCAATGTTTTGTTACATGTATATTTACGTGGTATACTTTTTAAATATTTTTTTCCGGATTTGTGGTGAATAATGTAATACTTAATTTTTCTTGTTACAGACATTTGATAAAACACAAAAGTAGTAAATAGTATAATGAACCCCATGTATCCAACACTTACCTTCAGTAGTTATCAAGATGTTGCCACATTTGTATCTTCCGTTCCTTTTTTTCCTTTTATTTCCTTTGCTGAAGTATTTTAAAACAAATCCCAGGCCTCATGATACTTCACCCCTACATTCCTAAGTATGTATCTCTTTAAAAAAAATCACCTCATAAAAATTAAAAGCTTTCGTTCATCAAAAGACTTGACGAAAAAAGTGAAAAGACAAGCTACCAAGGGAGAATATCTTCAGAAACTATATATCCAACAAGAATCTAATAACCAAAATATATATAAAACTTCGATAACAAAAAGACAAATAATCCAATCAAAATGGACAAAGGACTTAGACATTTCACCAAAGAGGACATTCAAATGGCCAACAAATACGTGAAAAGATGCTCAGCAGCATTAGCCATCAGAGAGATGCAAATCAAAACCACAATGAGATATAGCATTTCACTTCCACTAGAATGGCTAAGGAGCCCTAGTGGCACAGTGGTTAAGAACTCAGCTGCTAACCAAAAGGTCCACAGTTTGAATCCACCAGCTTTTTGGAAATCCTATGGGGCAGTTCTACTCTGTCCTATAGGGTCGCTAGGAGTTGGAATTGACTCAAAGGCAATGAGTTTGGGTTTTTTTTGGGTTTAGGATGGGTAAGATTAAAAAAAAAAAAACACGCAGAAAATAACCTAACAAATGGCGAGGATGTGGGGAAATTGGAACCCTCATCTGTTGCTGATGGGAGTGCAAAATGGTACAGCCATGGTAGAAAATAGTGTGGCAGTTACTCAAAAAACTAAAAATAGAACTACCATATGACCCAGCAATTCCACTCTTAGGTGTGTACCCAAAAGACTTGAAAACAGAGACTCAAAAAGAGACTTGGATACCAATGTTCATTGCAGCACTATTCACAATAGCCAAAAGGTGGAAAAAAACCTAAATGCCCATCAACAGATGAATGGATAAACAAAATGTGATACATACATACAGTGGTGTACTACTCAACCAGTAGGAGAAATGAAGTCTTGATACATGCTATAGTATGGATGGAGCTTGAAGACTTTATGCTGAGTGAAATAAGCCAATCATGAAAGGAAAATTTTGTATGACCTCACTTACATAAAAACACAAGGAAAGGGAAATATATAGATACCAAAGTTTATTAGTAGTTACCAGGGGCAGGAGGGAGGGTGGAAAGTGGGAGGTTAACGGTGATGGAAAAATCACATTAAGGGTAGGGTTGCACAGCCTACTATATTATAATTGCTGTCAATAAGTTGTACACCTGTAAAAAAGTTAAATTGAAAAAAGTGGGTAATAGATAAATTTACAAAAATGACTAAAAAAAAGTAGATGCTGAGGCTGCTTATGTACAACAAAAAACCTCATGGGATTTGGTTCCTTGGTTTGGAGGTTCAGGGCCATGGTTTCATGGGGCATTGAATTGGCTTAATTTGCCTAATAATGTGTTTAGTGCTTCTGTTCTACCTCCTTGTTCATTGAATAGTGCCTGGGGTCTTACAAGCTTGCAAGCAGCCATCCAAGGCACAACAATTGGGCTTTATTCATCTGGAGCAACCTAAGAAGGAGAACAGAACAGAAATAGGAGGAGGATACGGAATGTGTGGCTAATTGCCTCCATGAACAACTGCCTCCTTTGCCATGAGACCAGAACTGGATGGTGCCCAGCTACCATCACTGAACACTTTGATCGAAGATTCCATAGGAGAATCCTGATCAAAAGGGGGAAAATGTAGAACATAATTTGAAATTCTCATGGACTCTAGACTTTCTGGAGCCATGGAGGGTGGATGAACCCCTGAAACTACTGCCTTGAGATAATCTTTAAAACTTAAACCAAAAATATCCCCTGAAATCATCTTAAAACCAAACAGTAGTTTAGCTTAACTAGTATAAAAGGTCTGCCTTGAGCATTATGCTCTTTTAAAAACTATGTATGGGATGAAATTGACAAAAGCCGCTCGAAAGATAGGATGGGAACCTTATGTTCATGAAGGAGGAACAACTCAGAAAAGAAGAATGAGAATGGTTGAACAACTCGAAAAATGTAATTAGTGTCACTAAATAGTACATGTAGAAATTGTTGAATTGGTGCATGTTTTGCTGTGTATATTCTCAACAACAACAAAATAAAATTTAAGAAAAAAAACTATTGCTGTAGTTCAGCTGTAATAATAAAAAAAGAACATTCTATTATATGACCATGATGCCATGCACAGCCGAAAAAATTAGCAATAATTCTGTGGTATCTAATACTTAGCCAATATTCAAAGTTTACCAAATATCTCAAAAATATCTTATTTACAGTTGATTTGTTCAAATCAGGATCCAAAGAAAATCTGCATATTACATAATGATGTTGTCTCTTAAATCTCTTTTAATCTATAGAAGTGTCACCTCCTCTCCTCTTTTTTTTTCTTTTTTTAAATGCCATTTATTCAGAAACAAGGTCATTTGTCCTATGAAACGTTCCACTCTCTGGATTTGCTTTTTGCTTCCTCAGGGTGCTTTTGAACTTTTCCCTCCATTCTTTGTTTTTCCAGTTACCAAAACTCTGAAGGTCTGATTGGACTCAGATTTTGTTTTGGGGGGACAAGCTTCCTTCATAGGTATCGGGTGCTTCCTGTTGTATGCCAGCGGAAGACACATACTATCTGCTTGTCCCTCTCTGAGTAAAGCTGAGCTTGAGCAGCAGGTTCAGATGGCCACAGTCTGACCCCTCCCTTGGAAAGTTCTTTCATCAACCTTTCAACAGACAGTTTCATCATGGATGATGTTTGCCTAAATAAATTTTTTTCTCCAGGGGTATAAAATGGTGATTTTAAAATTCTGTCATTTCTTCTTCATTTGTTAGCTGAAAAGAAGAGCTTTCCTTCATCAAGGCTATTTGGTTGCCCTGAAACACAGTTTGTATAGGAAAGGCAGAATGAATGCTTAATTTCCTCCTTTAATTGCCAGTTCTCAGCGTAAGGTGATATACTCGGCTTTGGTCAGTGAAGTGCATCCTTACCACACAGCAGACCCATTTGGAGGCAGAACGCATGGGCCTGAAGGAAGACACAGCAGGAGAACAGCTGAGGGACGATAAATGGGGAAATACAGGTGCTGTGATTGTGGGGATCTCCTAAGATCGCTAAACAGATACGAAGCAAGGGAGAATGGTTAGGGGTGGCATCTTCAGCAACTGGGATATTTGCTGCATGTCTAATACCACTAAATACTGCACATCTGGCAAAGTCTTGTTGACAAGTTTATCAGAAATAGTAGAAGAAAAAGGAGCCCCTGGGTGGTACAAACTGTTAAGCACTCGACTACTAGCTGAAAGGTTGGTGGTTCAAACCCACCCAGAGGCATCTCAGAAGACAGGCCTGGCGATCTGCCTCTGAAAGGTCATAATCTTGAAACCCCTATGAGGCAGTTCTACTCTGCATACATGGGGTTGCCAGGAGTTGGAATCAACTTGATAGCAAACAACAACAAGAAGTAGAAGAAAGAGGGGAAATGATACTATGGCTGTCTGCCTGGAGAAGTAGAGGTGGCAGGAGGCTTGTGAGAAAGTGACCTTGTTCCTTCTTCAGAGCCAAGAATCCTCTGCTTAGAGAGATTGTAAAGAGGAAGGTATGACGCTTATAAGGAGCCCTGGTGGCACAATGGTTAAGGGGCTGCTAACCAAAAGGTGGAAACCTGTGGTTTGAAACCCCTCACTGGCTCTGCAGGAGAAAATACCTGGCGATCTGCTCCTGTAAAGATTAAAAAAAACAGTTGCTGCCCAAGTCAATTCCAACTTGTAGCAACCCTATAGGACAGAGAAGAACTGCCGCATAGGGTTCCCAAAGCTATAATCCTTAAGGAAGCAGAGTGTCACATCTTCCTTCTGCAGAGCGGCTGGTGGGTTTAACTGCCAACTTTTCAGTTAGCAGCCAAGGGCTTAACCACTGTGCCACGAGGGCTCCTTCCTGTAAAGATTACAGCCTATAAAACCCTACTCTGTCCTATAGGGTTGCTATGAGTCAGAATCTACTTGTTGGAACACAAAAATACAACATAGCGCTTATTTGTAAAATGGGATGAAGTGGACTTTGAAACCACAGCCTGGTGAAAGCCACATGGGTCAACAGCCAAATTCTAGCATGAAGCCTCCCAGTGCTCTAGCTCAGGCCCTCCTCCCCCTCACACACACTCCTCCCCCTCCCCCAGCCCTTTGCTTAGAATTGCTCTGGTTCTGGGCTCTGGGTGTCTTATCCAGCTGCCTTGAGCAAAGGCGATAGTAACAACTAATATTGACTGAGCAGCAAATACCAGGGACCAGGCACCATGTACATGAATTAACTAATGTAGCCCTCATAACCAAAAGTCATTACCAAATTGAGAAATGGAGTTTACTTCTCCTGGAATCCAGATTTCTGGGCTCCATGAAGTTGGAGGGACCCACCCAGGCTGTTGCCCTGAGAGCTTCTTTTGAACCTTGAGGCTTGAGAAAACTGGTTTCCTAAAGTCACCTTGAAGTCACACAATAGCCTAGTAAGTAACTTAGTAAGACTATTTTGCCTTAGGCATTGGGGTCTTTTGAAAAGTTATCAGTGTGTGGTCAGAATCTCCAAGGTCAGACTAGAAGCTGTGTTTTAGGGTAAATTGTTATTATATAAACACACTGTTCTGGCCCTGTTTCCATGGCAATGTCTATAACATGAGATATAAAAATCTTTGGAAGTTCTTTCATCTTCGGAACATTTCTGATTCCCTAGTCAAATGGTAGGAGCCACGGTGGCACAGTTTTAAAGAACTTGGCTGCTAACTGAAAGGTTACTGGTTCAAGTCCACCAGCTGCTCCTCAGGAGAAAGATGTGGCAGCCTGCTTCTGTAGAGATTACAGCCTTGGAAACCTTATGGGGCAGTTCTACTCTATCCTATATGGTCACTATGAGTTGGAATCCACTCAACAGCAGTAAGTTTTTTTTGTTTTGGTAGTATATTACCCCAATTTGCAAATTGTATATTAAATAAATTTCAATCAATCTCTATTATTGGCTTAATATGATTTTTGTTTTAATACCAGGAAGGAGTAGGAGGAGGTTTCTTTGCCCTCCCCCTACCACACACACACACACACAAAGGGGTTTACAAAGAAGATCTAGGACAAAGGCTTATACTTCTTTTTTTAATATATAATTTATTTTATTTTTGTTGTTGAAAATATACACAGCAAGACCAATGTCTTAGGCTGGGTTCTCTAGAGAAGTAAAACCAATAAAGTGTATAAATATACAGAGATCTATATTAAGGAAATGGCTCACATGGTTGTAAAGACTGGAATGTCCGAAGTCCGTGAGTCAGGCTGGAGGTTTCTTCTGAATCACGTAGCCATAGGCTGGTGAACTCAAGGTCCACAGGTCAGACAGCAGGGCTCTTGCTCACAGGCTGCGAAGATGGATGAATCCCAAGATCAGCAGGCAAGAAGGTAGGTAAACTGCTAGCTCAAGTCCCAAGAGCCAGAGGTCAGATGAACAGGAGCCAGCTGCAGGATTCAGAGCAAGCAAAAGCCCACGAGCCTTGCCAGAAAGTCCACCTATATTGGATGCAGGCCACACTCCCAAGGAAACTCCCTTTCGACTGATTGGCTGCTCACAGCAGATTCCATCATGGAAGTGATCACATTATATCAAATCTCATCATGGAAGCGATCACATCATCAGTCATACGACTACCAAACCATATGATAACTGCCAAACCACTGAGAATCATGGCCCAGCCAAGATGACACACAACCTTAATGATCACAACCAATTCAACAGCTTATACATGTACAATTCAATGCAGTGATTACATTCTTCCAGTTGTGCACACATTCTTACTCTCCTTTTCCAATTTGTTCCTCCCCCATTAACATAAACTCACTACCCCTTAAATTTCCTATCTAACGCTTTGAGTTGCTGTTGTCAATTTGATCCCATATAGATAGTTCTTCAAAAAAGCACAATACTCAAGGAAGAAATTCACACTTCTTCTTGACCAAAAAAAAAAAAAAAGCCTATATTCAAATTACTGCAATGAAAGGACAGATCTTCTCCTTCCTGATATTCTAGACAGAATATTTTTTAAAACACATTTTTAGGGCAAGGCTAAGCTGGCAGGAGAGTAAGGGAAATCCTCAAAGACCATAAATAATAGCAAGAATCCAGAAAAGCATGTAAACCCAGAGCTGGTATTTGCCCCAGGGGCACTGGCCTAAATCAGAGTTTCAATGGATCACATGTTTCAGGTCAGGAGACAAAGCTAGGGCCTGAGAAGGGTTGGAAGTTAAATAAGAGCCCTCCCCACCCCCCACAAAGCAGGACTTGAGTGAGGCACTCGCCTGGGACACGAAATAAGGGGCCAACAAAAAACTCAGGAATTAAATAATATTTTAATGCAATGTTTAAAAAAATCAAACCTGCTAACTATAGCCCACAGGATCATACAGTATTTGTGCTTGCCCAGCCTCCTACAGGAGAAATCATCACGACGTGGCACCCAGCCACTCCAGATGCTGGGAAACGGGGCTGGGTGGGGGTGGGGGGGCCTCCCTGAACCAGGGCGGTACCTGCCACTATTGCAAGGCCCTGTAGAGATAGTTCCCACCTCCAGGTTTATTACCAACATCAACATATAACTGGGGATTATTGGCTGACATCCTTATCTACTACATTCTCTAGAATTTAATGGTTTAATGACTGGCAATAGCCAGCCTAGAACTGAACCATGTTTAGCTGTGGCTCACCTGACTGGGGGGAAAAGAATTTAACATTTTAAGAGCCAGCAGGTACTTTAACCTTTATAGTAATCTCTGTTTCCTTATTCCTTGGGAAATAGCAATCAAAAGACAATAATGGGAAAGTGGGATGTTAATAGAAAGGAAAGTACTGTAATAAACAAACAGAGGGGCCAGAGCTGCTCCAAGCCAGACTTCCCCCATCTGCCAAAGAACAGAGCTAAAGATGGCGCCCGCAGTTGTTCTGGCTGCAGCATCATAAATAACCAGCATGGTGACAACATCTCTAAATAAGCATTGCCTGGTGGTTGAAGCATCTCATTCCACTCTTCGTGTTTCATAACCTCCTTTTCATATTATTTATCTCTGATTTCTCATTTCCACACGATGGGTGATTTCTTCTCCCAACTCACTAACTCTCTATTCAGTCGTGTCTGGTCTGTTGTTTAAGCTGTCTATACATGTAATACAGATGTATTTATTTTTTTATTTCAATTCTTGAATTTCTTCCTGTTTCCTTTTCAAATACACCTGCTTTTTCTTTATAATGTGCTGTTCCTTCACTATGGATTAAATACTTTCCTTTAGCTCTTCGAACATCCGCCTTCCTACTGTTTGCTCTTGGAGGGTGCTCTGTATCTGAGTTTCTTAGCTGTAAAGTCACCTTTTCTTTTGTCTGCTGACTTGCTCCTGTGGTGGTGGATTCCCCTGTGTTTTTGAATCTGACTCATCTTCTACACGGTTGTCTTCTCAGCAAGTTACAAGCATAAGCTTCAGAGTATGGAACTGTCCCTGCGGGATGGTTTAGCTTTTGCTTTTACTCAGCCATTTGGGATTCACAGGTCCCAAGCCATGTTTTTAAGTTATTAAGAAATATTTCAGGCATACAAAAAAATATGAAAAATTATACGAGCTTTCTTGTATCCCAGGTAACTACTTTCTTGAATTTGGTACTGAGCAATCCTATGCATTTCTTTCTATTTTTACTACATTATACTTCACCTTAATATATTGTTTAGTTGTGAATGTCTTTTATCATTACATGCTATGTGTGTATTCTTCTATGACTTGCCTTTTTTCTTAACATTCTTTGTGGGATTAATCCATGGTGGTATACTAGTCCTGTCACTGCTGTAGTTAGCATGTCACAGGATAATGTATTTTATGAATATACCACAATTCATCTAGTTTCTTTCTGGAGAACATTTGGGTTGTTTCCTTTTTCTTTTTGCTACTATAAACAATACTACCAATGACTTCCTCATTCATTAAATTATTGTGTATACATATGACTTTCTTTAGGATGCAGTACCGGAAGTGGAAATGCTGGGCTTAAGAGAATGTGCCTCATCAAAATTACAGGTAGTCCCTGATTTACGACGGGATTCTATTGAATACCTCTTTTTTAAAAATTTTCACTATTATTGTCTTTTATAGTCAGTATCTTTATATCCGATCTTTATTTGTCTTTGGGGTTGGAACATTACATATAAATTTACAGATACATATTAATACATACATAAAAAATACACAAGTCATAAAAATTTACTCTGACAATGAAGAAGAGTTGGATGACATTGGCATTTTATCAGTTGTGGTAGTAACTCCACTTGGGGAAGCTTCTGGATTATCTGGATTATCCCTGGGAATGGGGGTGGCATTTCCAGTCAAAAAATTAGTGAGAGTTGTCTGTATGGTCCTTTTCTTTTTTTCTTCATATATTTCATGGTGACATCTCACTACTTCCTGAATCGGCCTATTGACTTTAGCAAAGCAATCAGCATTTGGGTACATGTTTTCAAGCAACGGAAGCCTCTGATTTAGCTTAGGAAAAAACTCCAGCTAATCTTTCCCTGTAAAATTTTTTGACAACTTCTCTCCTTCCTCTTCCTCATTATTTCTTTCTTCTTCAACATTTCTTTCCTCTTCAATATCCATTAAGTCCTGATCGGTCAATTCCCCTTCTTGGTAATCTATGAGCTGTTCCATATCAGCAATATCAAGTTCTAAATTCAGTGTTCTTGCTATATAGACAATTTTTCCACAGATCTCTTCCATCATATTATCCTGATCAAATGTTTGGAATGTTCACTTAACTCAGCAATTTTTTCCATATCCTCTGCATGCATTTTCCTGTAACTTCCTCCCAGAAAGATGCAATACTCCAGATACACTGATGGTCATAACTTCAGTTCATGGTAACTAGAATATGGCATAAATTGGAGACTGCCTGTACTAGATATTGCCAAATCGTTCTCCAAAGGGATTATATAAAGTTACATTCCCATAGGCAATGTCCGAAACAGTTTTTAATAGTATTAATATTCATGTACCTATCACCCAGCTTCAACAATTATCAACATTTGCCAATCATGTTCATCTGTTCCTACCAATTTGTTATTGCTATACTTTTGACTGATATACTGTAGAGCAAATCCCAGAAGTCATGTCATTTTGCTCATAACTACTTTAGTATTCAGCCAGCATTTTTAAAAATTAAAAAGAACAGAATAAAAAATACCAAAATGCTCTATAGTACTAAGAATAAATGCTATTTAATGAAACCTTTTTCTATTAAGTATATTATGGAAGTATGCATTTGATTGTGAAAAACAATGGTCAGGGTAGATCGTAAGAGAAGCCTGTGCTATGTAGATGTCGAAGAGTTGTGAAAATGGAGCATGTGTATGCTGAGCATCAGGAGGGGGATGGACCCAGGAGGGGAAAAGGTAACAGCTATAGGAGCCAGTGCCGAGAAGGGAGAAAGCAAAACCCTCCTCTCTGACCAGTGGGCAAAGCTACCTGAGGATAAGAGTGAGTGGTCCTGAGAGCCCCGTTCCAGTAGACAGGAGACACCATGGCTGCATTGCAGTGAATTACTTAATATCAGCCTTCTAGCCATAGTCTTTGAGACTCCCACCAAATGACTGGGTGGGACTATGAAAATGTGGTGCTTGTGGCCCACCAAGGGGATTAGATAGTTTGCTAATAATGTAAATAAGGTACGTGCCATCCTTGTGGGGGTGGGACCATGCAAATAAGGTGTATGGAACCCTAACAAGAGGATTGGTCAGTTTTGCCATCCTTTTAGGCTTAAAATGAGCCATTCTGGAGGAGGGAAGGGGGGAACCTCACCACCACCAAGAAGAGCTGGGAGCAGAGAGCATCCTTTGGACCAGGAGTCCCTGTGCCGAGAACCTCCTAGAGAGACAGAGCTGTAACACCAGAGATGACGAGAAGCAGCAGTAGAGAAACTGCAGTAGCAGAGACAGCAGAACCAGGAGACCAGCAGGAGACCGGCAAGAGATTCTCAGGAAAGAGCACAATGGGCTTTCCTGCCCATTGGAGTGAGAAAGCTGAGTGCCTTCGGGCAGGAGACTTTTTTGCAAAGTAGAGTGTCTCTGGGCATTTGGCAGAGTTAGCCTCACAGACTCATGGAGCAAGAGAGCTGAGGGTCTTCGGGCAGGAGGCTTGCTGGCTGAGCAGGGTGCCTCTGGGCACTTACTGGCAGAGCCAACCAACTGAGCAAAAAAGCTAAGCACCTTCAGGTTGAGGCTTACTGGCAGAGTAGGGGGATGGGGGAGGTGCCTCTGGGCACTTATCAGCAGAGCTGAAAGAGCTTTGTAACACTTGCCAAGCAGGGCAGAGGTCAGGGCGAGGGGCCAAGGGTCAGAGAGAGGCCTGCCAGAGTGCACAGCTGGGAAGAGGCTGCCCTGATGGAAGTACTGTATCCTAAGTTGTTTCTTGATCCTGAATTGTAACCTGTTACTTCCCTAATAAACCCCATAACTGTGAATATTGTCTGTGAGTTCTGTGTGGCCATTGCAATGAATTATCAAACCCAGCAGAGATATAGCAAAGTGCTGTGGGAGGGATGGTTGATGTCAGAATTGGTAAAAACGTTGGCCAGAGGAGGTATGTCTGACCTCCACCTCATAGGAATCAGCCTTGGGTGGTTGATGCTGTTGCTTTTGATTCTTCTCCCCTCTTGTGAAGTTAGAGGAGGTCAGATAGCCTTCACCACACCATTTTTACAATGGCTGATGAGGGAGGGCTTACCACTCATACCAGTTCAGAGGACAAAAGTTCACACAGGAGGAGTGCTGTCCCCAGCTTCCCTGTTCCTCCTTTCTCATACAGAAAAACATCATAAACCACATATTTTTGGTCTGTTTATTGCCCATGTATGGGAATAGGGTCACGTGGAGTGAGGAGACAAAATAATGTTTGGGGCAGGAGGTCTTATCAAATCACCATTACCCCTGTGAGGAGAGGCTGTGGGGCTCACAGATGGGGAGGAATATTGGACAGTGATTTCCATGCCTGGAAAAAAAAAAGTTTACACACCCATCCCCACCTTGACTATAGCTTAATCTTTTATCTCAAACCTGTGGCTGGCACCAGGAAGGAGGGTCTCACCACCTGGGGAGGACTTGAACCATGCAAAGGACAAGGGAAAGCAGAAGAGGCCCTTGGTCTTAACCATGGGTACAAGAAATGAAGTTGACCATCTAATAAAGACGCCCAGGATTAAAAAAGCATGGGTAAGCCCATGGCTGGCGATGTTTACATAAAGATTATAGCCAAGAAAATCCTATAAGGTAGTTCTACTTTGTCACATGTGGTCACTCCAAGTAGGAATTGACTTGATGGCACCCAACAACAATAACAAGGTACCAGCTAGGGTATGTAGGTTAGTAACTAAAATATTTGAAATAATATAATAATATACATAGGGTTTACTATGTGCTAGGCACTGTTTTAAGTACATTTACGTTTAATTAATTCCAACAACAGCTCTATAAAGTAGGTATTCTTTAACTGTTGTTTGGCAAATGAGGAAACTGTGACACAGAGTGGCTAAGTAACTTAGGCAAGGTCACACAGCTAATAAGTGTTTAATCTGGCTCCAGAATCTTAACTAGCCCCCAATACTTCCTTTCTGTGATATTCACCCTAGAAGAATTCACTTGATAGATTGCCAAGTGCTATAAAAATTGTATACAGGTAGTTCTCGACTTATGAGAGTTCTATTCTGACAACTCTGTAGTAAGTAGGTTCTGACATAAGTCAAATACCTCTTTTTTTTCTTTTTTTAGTTTTGATTATTGCTTGCTATACGGCAGTGTTTTGAACAGTAAATCATGACATTGAACATCTGCAAGTTAACATTTGAGAATGATAAATCAGCAAATTACAAGCTGCAACACTGTATGTAGAACATATTACTAAGGATAAGATGTACAAGAAAACAGACGGTCATAAGTGCGGTTCATCATAAATCAAATATGTTGTAAGTCAGGGACTACCTGCATACTACCCAAAGACATTCATCAACCTAAAGAAATACAAAGTTTTAAAGGTTCAAAATAAAAATGGTCAGAAATGTGTGGGTGTGGATGTAAAAAGACCAGACTTAATTGTCTGACAGAGACTGAAGGAACTCCCCAAACTATCGCCCCTGGATGCTCTGCTAACCCAGAGCTAAAACCATTCCTGAAGCCCACTCTTCAGACAAAGATTAGACAGGACTATAAAATCAAAAATAAATCACGTGAGGAGTGTGCTTCTTAGTTCAATCAGATACACGAGACCAAATGGGTGGCTCCTGTTCGGAGGCAGGATGAGAAGGCAGGAAGGGACAGAAACTGGTTGAATGGACACAAGAAACCCTGAGGTGGAAAGCAGGAGTATGCTGTCACATTGTAGGGATTGCAACTAATGTCACAAAACATTATGTGTAGAAATGTTTGTATGAGAAATTAACTTGAGCTGTAAACTTTCACCTAAAGCGCAATAAAAAAATAAATATGACCAAGGGTTAATCTTAATATGCAAAACACTCTTACAAATCAGTAAGAAAACCTGAATACTCTAGATAAAAGGGCAAAGGACATAAATAATGCACTAAAGAGAAAACATAGATAACTAATAAGCAGAAGAGAAAATGCTCAACCTCAACTAGATATCCAACAAATGTAAATGTAAACACATTGTAAGGTGTAATTTTCCATGACGTTAGCAAAACACTAACGATATTACTCAATGCTGGAGTAGAAACAATGGGGTAGCATCCTCCAAGGATGCTGGTGGAAGTTTACGTTATCACAAACTTCAGGGAGGATAATTTGGCAGTTTCAAGAACATTTAAATGTTGATACTGTTTAACTCAGAATATAAGGAAATATGTTAGGATATAAGGAAATAATCTCAAGTACAGCACATGCTGTATGTGCGAAGATGTTCACTGCAATACTGAAAATTACCTATATTTTTAATGAGAGTAAATACTTGGAAACTGCGATATGTTCAGACAATGCAATACTTAGTAGCTATTGAGAACACTAAGTGAAAACCTAGGATAGAAGTTATATGTGACTGGGAAAATCTGAAGAGAATAAACTGAAATGTTAATAGTGGGGGAAAAAAATTAACATGTGTGGAAGGGTAGAATCTAAATTAACTATAGGAAAATACATGAACAAAAAAAGCAAGTTGCAGAACACATGAGGAATTAGTCCATTTTTATAAGATTCAGAAAGATGCAAAACTAAATAATATATTGCTCAGGGATACATTCACAGAGTAAACTCCAAAGTCAAGTCAGGGAATGATACAGCCACAATTTAGCCTGGTGGATCCCTCTGAGGGGAAGGGAGAGAAGAGAGACTGAATAAGAGGCATGGTTTGCATCTGTCGTTGTCTTTAGCTGCCCTTGAGTCGGGTTCGACTCATAGCGGAATGCTCATAGAAGCATTCTAGTTGTACTTCCTCCAAGACAGATTTGTTCATTCTTCTGGCAGTCCAATATTCTTTGCCAACACCATAATTGAAAGGCATCAATTCTTCTTCAGTCTTCCTTATTCATTGTCCAGCTTTCGCATGCATATGAGGCAATTGAAAATACCATGGCTTAGGTCAGGTGCACCTTAGTCCTCAAAGCGACATCTTTGCTTTTTAACACTTTAAGAAGGTCTTTTGCAGCAGATTTGCCCAATCCAATACGTTGTTTGATTTCTTGACTGCTGTTTCCATGAGTGTTGATTGTGGATCCAAGTTAAACGAAATCCTTGAGAACTATAATCTTTTCTCCGTTTATCATGATGTAGCTCGTTGGTCCAGTTGTGAGGATTTTTGTTTTCTTTATGTTGAGACATAATCCATACTGAAGGCTGTAGTCTTGATCTTCTTCAGTAAGTGCCTCAAGTCCTCTTCACCATCAGCAAGCAAGGTTGTGTCATCTGCATATCACAGGTTGTTTATGAGTCTTCCTCCAACCCTAATGCCTCATTCTTCTTCATATATTCCAGCTTCTCAGATTATTCACTCAGCATACGGATTGAGTAAGTATGGTGAAAGACTACGACCCTGCCGCACACCTTTCCTGGCTTTAAACCATGCAGTACCCCCTTGTTTTGTTTGAACGACTGTCTCTTAGTCTATGTACAGGTTTCACATGAGCACAATTAAGTGTTCTGGAATTCCCATTCCTTGCAATTGTATCCGTAATTTATTATGATCCACACAGTCGAATGCTTTTGCATAGTCAATAAAACACTGGTAAACATCTTTCTGGTATTCTTTTCTTTCAGCCAGGATCTATCTGACATCAGCAATGATATCCCTCGTTCTACGTCCTCTTCTGAATCTGGCTTGAATTTCTGGCAGTTCCCTGTCAGTGTACTGCTGCAACTGCTTTTGCATGATTTTCAGCATAATTTTACTTGCATGTGATATTAATGATATTGTTTGATAATTTCTGCATTCTGTTGGGTCACCTTTCTTTGGAATGGGCACAAATATAGATCTTTTCCAGTCAGTTGGTCAGGCAGCTGTCCTCCAAATTTCTCGACATAGACAAGAGAGTACCTCTAGCCCTGCATCCATTCGTTGAACCATCTCAACTGGTATTCCATCAATTCCTGGAGCCTTGTTTGTCTCTAATGCCTTCAGTGCAACTTGGACTTCTTCCTTCAGTACCATCAGTTCTCGATCATACGCTACCTCCTGAAATGGTTGAACATCAACCAATTCTTTTGGTACAGTGACTCTGTGTATTCCTTCCATCTTCTTTTGATGCTTCCTGCTTTGTTCAATATTCAACAAATGAAGATCCCGAAAGCTTGACTCCATCCACGTCATTAAGGTCAACTCTACTTTGAGATGGCAGGTCTTCCCCAGTTGTATTTTGACTGCCTTCCAACCTGAAGGGCTCATTTTCTGGCACTATATCAGACAGTGTTCTGCTGCTATTCATAAGGTTTTCACTGGCCAATTTTTTCAGAAGTAGACCGCCAGGTCCTTCTTTCTCTTCTGTCTTAGTTTGGAAGCTCTGCACCAAGGGTGACCCTGCTGGTATTTGAAATACCAGTGGCAAAGCTTCCAGTATCACAGCAACAAACAAGCCACCACAGTACAACAAACTGACCAGATTTGTGGTGGGCTTTGCATCTAAGTTACTGGTAAAGCTCTATAGCTGGGTGAAGGGTACACTGGATATCCATCTATCTATAGATAGACAGATAGATAGATAGATGGAGCCCTGGCGGTGCACTGGTTAAGCGCTTGGATTGCTCCTCCAAGCTGCTCCACAGGAGAAAGATGTGGCAGTCTGCTTCCGTAAAGATTACAGCCATGGAAACCCTACTCCGTCCTATACAGTCACTATGAGTCAGAATTGACTCGATGGCAAAGAGTTTTATATAAACCAAAACCCAAAACCAAAATGCCCCATAGGGTTTCCAAGGAGCTGCTGGTGGATTCAAACTGCCGACCTTTTGGTTAGCAGCCGAGCTCTTAACCACTGGGTCACCAGGGCTCCAGCATATGTATGTATAGAAAACCCATTGCTATCGAGTTGATCCCAAGTCATAGAGGCTCTGTAGAGCAGAGTAGAACTGCCCTGTAGTGTTTCCAAGGAGCGGCTAGTGGATTCGAACTGCCAACGCTTTGGTTAGCAGCCATAGCTCTTAACCACTGCACCACCAAGGTTCTCTTTCTCTCTATATATATATACGTATCTTCAGAAAGAAATGAATTTGAATCCCGCCTCTGACTCTGATAGCCCGTCTCTGTAAGCAAATTATGTAACCTCCCTAAACCTTTGTTTCCTTACCTGTCATGTGGGGTAGAAAAGCCCTAGCACAGGCCTGGTGTGCTCTAATTGCTAAATACATGGTAGCTGTTACAATGATGACGACGATGATGCTAATGATATAGAATAATGCTTGAGAACCAAAAAGAATTACATGCTGGGGACCTTCCATCATGAAATAGTACATTCTTAGTGGTAACAATTCAAGCGCAGAGATCCAAGTCTCCTACCCCCACCCGTTCCTAGCTCTAATCCCCTCTACAAAAGTAACCTTAACTGGCAGCCAACTGGTATGTGTCTATGCAATAGAAGTCTTTATCAAACTCCTATTTTGGTGCCGGAACCCTGGTGGGGAAGTGGTTAAACACTCAGCTGCTAACCAAAAGGTTGGCAGTTTGAATCCACCAGCTGCTCCTTGGAAATTCTATGGGGCAGTTCTACTCTGCCCTATAAGGTCACTATGAGTTGGAATCGACTCAATGGCAAAGGGTTCGGTTGATTTTGGTATTCTCGTGCCAGACACTGTGCCAGGAGCTGGGTTATAAAGATTAATAAAGACATATGAACTTGCTCTCAACTTCAAGTCTAGTGGGAGAGGCACACATGTAAACTGATAATTGAAATACAGTGTGATAAGTATTGTAGTAGATATTATAACGATGGTAAAATTCAACTAGACCACATCTGGGGGAGGTAAGAATGAGGTTAGATATTAGATCGCCTATGGCTCTATGGGGCCAACCACTTAGTCCAGCCTTCCTCAGAGGCCCCTTTCTGCCCTTTGATGAGATTTCAAAATGGGAAGCTTTTCTTGTTTGAGGGGAGGGGTTGTTAAAGTTACGGAGTAATTTTGAGAAGAAGGGGATTGTGAGAACCTGGATCCTGAAGAAAAACCAAAAAAACCAAACCTACACCACCAAGTCAATTCTGACTCATAGTGACCCTATAGGACAGAGTAGAACTGTCCCATAGCGTTTCCAAGGAGCGGCTGGTGGATTCAAACTATCTTTTTGGTTAGCAGCCCAGCACTTAACCACAGTGCCACCAGGGCTCCAGATTCTGAACAGGTGAGTTATAAATAGGTTCTATTAGCTTTTGTACAAATACTCACTTATAGATTACTGGGTCATTGGGGAAGGGGAAAGAGGAAGCTAAGGATGAAAAAAACACTTTTTATTTTTTTTTTTGCCCTTAAGGAGTTTATAAACTAGACAAACAATTCAACAAATAATTTAAAAACACTACAATTTACTAAGCAATGATAGAAGTATGCCCAGAGCACTATGGGAGACTAGTCAAAGAGGTGGTACCTGGGAGAATTTTAACTTATCCAGACAAAGAAAAGGAGGAAAGTGTTCCAGCTGAGGGTTCTGCTATCTTGGAGGTATGGCAGGTGCAACATCAATGATCCGCTCTAGTGAATCCTGCTCACAGTGCCAGTTTTGCAAACCAGTCCACAGAGACTAAGATAATCCACTTCCGGCACTAAATTATGCTGTCAGGGCTCACTCTAGTGAATCCCACTGTTGTCACCAATTTTGTGAACCAGTCCAGGGAGGCTAAAATCATCCACTTCTGACACCAAATTGTGTGGTGGATAAAATACCACTCCATACGCCAGCTGCATTCTGTGGAAAACTCAGCTTCCCTTCCTTGTTCAGTTCAGGCCCCAGCTGTCCATGCAGCCCTTCTCTGTCTCACTCCCAGCCACCAGGGATGGTTCAGCAGGTACAGGCCGCAAGCTCAGGAGTATACGTGACTCTTCAGACCAGCCAGCTCCTTCTCAGGCCTCAGAGGTTTTATCAGCTGCACCACATGGCCACGATAAATTACATCATACCTCCTGAGGCTTAGTCCGCATCAGGCCCCCAGGTGAGCCTCTGTCCTTGGAGATCTCAGGACCCAAGATCAAAGGCCAAATGTTTTTCTGCGAGGTGATCCCACACTTTGCAGCAGGAGAAACACTGAATCCAGTATTATTGGAACACAATGTTTAAGTGGAGTTGAGAACGGAGAGAGGCCTAAAACCAAGTCTTGAATAACCTCACCCTCCCAGCAAAGGGATTTAATTCTAAGAGAATTAATTGAAGGGAAAACAAAGGAGTGACCTGACCTGGTTTGCCATGTTACTCTGCCTTCAGCAGAGGCTGCAGTTGATGAGGGACAAAACCAAGGTGGTGGTAGTAGGGATGGAGAAAAAATAAATATAAAAAATATTTAAGGGATAAAATTAACAGAACTTAGTACTTGAATTGCAGCCAGGGAAGATGAGATGGGGAAACTGGGAGCGACGGATGGGCTGTCTGTGATGTTCGGTTTTCCATCTTGGAGGACCATGTGGATGGTGAGGAGGAGCTTGTATGGGGCAGAAAGGACTAGGGGATGGTTTGGAACATGTTAAATTTAGAGATGTCTTTCTGATATTCAGGTGGAGATGCCCAGCAAGCATGTGTTTGCATGAAATGGAAATTCAGGGCAAAGACAAGGTGGGAAGCACTGATCTGGGTATCAGCAAGTAAGCTATGATAGATCACCTGGGGAAGAGTAGGTAGAGTGAGAAGAGGCTGAAGACTGTTAATTCCTACGTGGAAGGGACAGGGGAAGGTGCCCACAAAGGAGACTGGATGTGAATGGTCAAAGTAGGAGAAGGATCAAAAGACAAAAGTATCATAGAAGCTAAGGGGGAAGTTTCAGGGAGAAAGTGGTCAAAGCCTCACCAGGTCCAGTGAGATGGAGACTGAAATCTGGATTGGATTTGGCCATATGGAAAGGTGCTGGTGGGCTTGATGGGAATGGTTTCAATGGAATGGTGGGTGGGGGTTGGAGCCACATGGCACTGGGTAGAAGAATGAATACAAAGTGTACTACTTACTTTTTCAAGAACTCTGGATGAGGCTGGGAGAAGAGGAAGTGGGAGTGCAGAGTCAAGGGAGGATTTTTTTTCCCCTGGAATTAAAGAGACTGAAGTTTGTTTGTAGTCTGAGGTGGGAAGGCTGAAGATATAGGGGAGGGAATTACAGGAAGTGATGGTTAAGGTCCTACCAAGGAGCCCTGGTGGCACAAACAGTTAAATGCTCCGCTGCTAATCAAAAGGTTGGTAGTCTGAACCTAACCCACTCCGCAGGAGAAAGATCTACTCCCATAAAGATTGCAGTCTGGAAAGCCCTATGGGGCAGTTCTACATTGTCACACAGGGTGGCTGTGAGTTGAAAATCCACCTAACAACAACAACAAAGTTCCAAGCAGGTCCCTGGGTGGTGCAAATGGTTTGCATTTGACTGCTAACCTAAAGGTTTAAGGTTTGAATCCACTCAGCAGCTCCACAGTAAAACGCCCTGGCACTCTGCTTCTGTAAAGATTACAGCCAAGGAAACTCTCTGAAGCAGTTCTAGTCTGTAACATATGGGCTTGCCATGAGTCAGAATCAACTCAATAGCAACAGGGTTGTTTTTTTTTAAGGTCCTAGCACAGGTGGGAGGTGACAGAATCAAGAACACTGGGAGGATGACCGACTGATACTGGAGGTAAGATGATGAGATGATGTAGGATGTTGGAAGAGTTCACACCCAGCTGCCTCACTTTCTTCAGTGAAGTTGAGAGGGGGGAGGGGCTGATGAAAGGTGTAACTGCTACTACAGGGTGGGAGAGGGAGAATGCAAGGACTCTCAGCAATGCAGGAGCAGCTGGGGCAAGAAAACATGGAAGCAGCGGAAGGGTAGGTGACATGGGGACACTGGGAGGGGGATGAGAGAACTGAAAGAGCAGAAATAGGAAGCAGGAATGGGCATGACAGTGTTCCAGGACAGCAAAGGGCTGCACACTCAGGTTTGGCAGAGGTGGGAGATCAGGTCAGTGGGGGCAGATTATGCAGGGCCTTGAGAGGCAAGCAGACTTGTCCAGCTGAGGGAAAAAACCACTGTGAGGAAGTTAATCTGACATGGTAATTTCCTCCCATACTCTCCTGTGCTTCCACACCACCCCACAGGTTTGCACACACTGACACAACGCAGATAATCTGCCAGATACCTATCAGGTGCTCAATTCGTGTAAGTCAGGAAAGCCACCAGGGAGGCTGCTGCAATTGTCCAGGGAAGAGCCAAGTGAGGCCCTAGGCCAGGACCATGGCTATTAAGGGTACAGAGAAGGAAGATGGTGAAGGAACAATTACAGAATATTCCAAGGACCTCAGCCCAGTAGTATATGTGACAAAAGTGACACCAAAGGATGAGAATTTTTAAACAAGTGCGCCACCTTCCAGTTAAGAACCTGAAGTGAAAGTACTGTGGAGAACATAAAAAAAAAAACCCAAACCTGTTGGCCTCAAGTCAATACCAACACATAGCGACCGTATAGGAGAGAATACAACTGCCCCATAGGGTTTTCAAGGAGCAGCTGGTGGATTCCAACAGCCGACCCTTTGGTTAGCAGCCAAGCTCTTAACCACTACACCACCAGGGCTCCTAGGAGATTCCTAACCTACACTTGGGAAGAAAGTCTTTCCTAGAAAGAAGAAAATCTGAATGATAAATCAGCATCAGCAAGGTGAAGAGTAGAATGGGTGAGGGTCTCATGTGAAATAATCAGCATTAAAAAACAACTTTTGAGGAATTCCAAGTTTTGAATGACTGGGTATATGCGGGAGTAGCAGGCAGTGAGGATAGTGAATAGCTAAGCACAAGGCTTAAGGACAGGGTAGGCCAGAATATACAAAACCTCTATTAACCATTCTTGATTCTTGTCCTAAGAACCCTAGGGAGCCAGTGAAGAGTTTTAAATTTTTAATAAAACATTACCTTTTTTAACTTGTCATGTTTTAGAGAGTTCCTCTCAAATAAGCCTGAAGTTTGGGGTTAAGGACTGAAACTCAGGGAACCCTTATCAGAGAAAAGCAGTAGGAGCAGCAAACCCTGTCCCCTAGAGAAATACTGAACACAGCAATTTCAAGGAGGGAAAATGAGCCTAAGAGGTTACTGCTGAAAAAACCCAATCTTTGGTAATGAGGTAAAGCGGTAGGCATCAAGCTGGAAATGTTCAACAGAAAAATAGATGCAGAAGAAACAGCACTGTTGCCACTGTTTGGCTGCAAAAGCAGCAATGTCAAGAATGCAGTTTTATAAATGAATGAGTACACAAACTTTATTAGTTAATGATAGTGAGAAGGTGGCGGGAATACCGGCAATCTCAAGAAGGCACTGATATTGGCAGGATTAATTAGTACAACTTATACAGGATATACTATGGGCAGAATTTTAAATGTGCATATCCTGGCTAAAATTCTGCTTCTGAAATATTACACAGTAACTTGAAAATTGGTGCAACTAACAGAATCAGCACTGTTATTAGCATAACTGCCCTCAGCAGAAGTCCGACATACTTTTAGCTGATTCATCAAAAGGTAAATTAAGGGCCTGTGGTAATACTGTTCACCATCATAAAAATCTCAAATGTTTTGGGGGCATTACCTTTCACTTCCCTAATCTTTTTGTATCTGATTTTTATTGAGACCAAAATACAAAAAAAAAACAGTTATTCGTTTTCAAAATATTTTATTGGAACTCATTTTATAAAAAAAACCAGGCCCTTGTATAGTGACTTAAAATTTCTAAACAGTTTTTTTTCACAAGTTGTCAGCTGCTCATACAGGTAATACAGGAAAGAACAGATGCCAAGTTTCTACATCTGTCCAACACCAGATACAGGACATCCTCTGTGCCAACAAAATCTTGTAATTTCATAAAAGGAACACGTTATAACCATGTAGGCAATTAGTAAAAGAAAAAAAAAATAAAGCAGGTGGGCAGGTGAGATGCCACAGAGTTGAGGGAGGGAAGAGTGGAACAGGTGGTTTCAAAGATCCTCAGAGAAAAGCTCAGAGACTCTAGTCCACCAGGTCATCATTCCCACTCTGGGGCTGGTTGCCAAGATGGATGACACTCACCACAGCAGCCGTGGAGAAGGCACATGGCTCTCTTTTTTGTCACAGCCTGTGAATTAGCTATCAGGAACCACCACCACCAGGCTTGCCAGCCATCTGACAGCACTTCTCCAAGGAGGTAGATTCCAATTCCTTAGGCCTTCAGTCATCACGTTAATGCAGACACTCTGGGGAGGACACTGCCCCTGGCTTGAGCTTCCAGCACTCACACTAGAAAGAGGGAAACAGAATAACCAACCAGGAGATGAATGAACAAGATAGAGTGAGGACTCCTGTTGGCCCTTCTCAGAAACTAAAGTACCCAGTTCTCCAAATGAGTCAGAACTTATTGTTGACATCAAGACCAGCATCAGAGACTCTAGTCTGAGAAATCATCATTCCCAATTCAAGGACTGGAGACTTGGATCAAGATAAGACATTCTGAAAAAGGATCTAGTACACGGCCTCAGTAGGTATAAAGATCTAGCAATGAAGAGTTCAGGGATGCTCTAAGTGTGAGAAAAGGAATAGGAAATAAATGCAGAACTGTAGAGAACACTCGGGGCGGCAAACATACTTGAGTAGGAAAACTGCCTATACAAAAATATGTAGGATTACAAAAGATTAAAAGAGTAAGTAACAGTCACAAGACAAATGTAAACTAGTAAGTGCAATTTTTGCATCTTTGCACACGCTCATTAGGAAATAAACCCTACAGTGCCTCGTGAAGAGATAGCTTGCGAACAAATAATATGTAGCGGCACTGGGATAAAGAATACTCACCTTTATCCAAAGATGACACCCTAGTGGACGTCTTAAAATCCCTAAAAGGTGAGAAATGAGTGGAATGAAGGATTACTAAGGGCTCCTGGCCGCCAGCTTCTCCCCAAACCCAGGCACCAGGGATTCCGGCCCAGGGTGAGAGAGTAGGGATGTCAGCGCGCTGCGGTGATGGCGTCAGCGAGACACTCAGAATCACACGGAGTCATCAGCCACCCCCGTACTTTCCATCTGGCGACCACCACCCCACCTCGCACAGCATACTCACCCTCGTGGCGCTGCAAACCCACGTGCAGGACTCAGGAGCCTGGGAAAAAAGCAAGGAGTCAGCAAAGGCGGGAGCGACTCCAGCCAAGTTCCCCCTGCCCCGGGCTGGGTCAGTTCCGAACAGCGGCGTCACGGAAACATCAGAAACTCTAGTCTGTAATGGTAATTCATCCTTCTCAGCCCGGGAATACGTCCCATCACCCAACAGAGCTCCGCCGTACCTGCACGCAGCGATGTGCCAAGATGGCGCGGGGCGCCATGGCCGGACGCCCCTCCCTCGCTCAGGGGCAGCCTCTGCGGCGGGCGCCGGGGAAACGAATGAGATCCCATATTCAAGTGCCACAACCCTTGCTATGCAAAGGAGAAAAGAGGATTACAAATATCTGGCCAAGACTATTTATGATGGCGCAGGCGTCGGGGGCCTGACACGCATGGCTGTCTTCTTAGATGCCTGATTCGACCCGCGGCATTTTCGCCGTCGCTCTTCAAATAGGAATAAAACAGGGTGAAAGAGAGGTCATGAAAGTATGTTTCACACTCTTTTGAGCAAATATTCGGAGGTGCTTTGTGAATTTTGAAAAACAAAAAACAGGTGATCTGACTGGCCAGACGAGAGAAAGCCCCTGGCGCCGCGGGACGCGCGAGCGGGCGGGCGCTCTGCCGCCCCCTCCCGGGTTGTCCAATCGTCTCGGCTGTGTGGGACCGCTGGGAGGGGGTAAATGACAAGGACCTTGAAGGTCGTTAGGACACATAGACTCCTCCCTCCTCCTCACCCCTCCCAGCTTGGGGTCCGGTCACCCTGGAGGATGGTCACTCCGCTCCGTCTAGTGAGAAAAATCTACCCAGCCTGCAGATCTGTCAGGCAGATTAAGCTTCATGTCCTTTTCATGAGCAATGTGTGGCCTGGGAGTTGGCGAGAGGCGAGGGAAAGTGTTCCGTACTCTGAATACTACTGTAGGTCACATGGGGGTTATGAGCAAACCGAATTGGGGAGGGATTGTTGCCAGGCCCTGTTCTTAGCCATTTGCTCTTTGCCTTTAATTCACCAATTTGTGTGTGATCCCAAAACCCACCTTCCTGGCCCTTTCCTTACCTCCCTTGTTTACAAATACAGATAATGTTTGGTGATACGTGTTGGCATCCTTTTTTCATGTTTTGTAAGAAAGCCACATATAATAGGGTGATTTGGGGGCTACAAAACATGCAAAATCAATCTCCTTTTTGAGTCATAATTTAGGTGCAGTGGGCATAAGAGTACAATTTTGGAAGGAGGCCATTGTGGGTGCAGGAAATAACGTATTTTCACAAATAACGCACACACAAATAACGGGCCCATACCATAACGCCGGGCACAGCTCGCTTATGAAAATAGCAAGGGGGGTTACACAGATAGCTCAAATACAGGATATTCTTTTACTTCCTCCCCTGCAATTATTTTTCCCCAAAGTTTTGACCTTCCATCAAAATCCTTTCCAAGAATCCTACAGAGGTTTCCAAGATCCCAGGGGCTGAGTTCCAGTTGTGACTGGTATTGCAAAGTGATTACTTTTAAGTTCCCAGATGTGTGTAGGTAGGCAATAACTTCTGATGTTGCTTCCTAATGAACCACTTCCCTAACTAGGGAGTCATGAACTTAATTGGTTCAGACTCAGGAATTTTCCTTTTTGTCCCCATTAAGCTGTTAGTGGAGATTTCCCCAACCTCTTAAATCATTTAAGGCCTTCCAAGCCTTCAGGCTTCCACTCACCAGCAGAAAACCGCTTACCACCAACTTCTGCCCCAGAAGCAATGACACCCTCCTGTACTCTCTCTTCCATTACCCCTTCCCCCAAGATAAAATCAGGAATAGCCTCTGGTACGATGGTTCTTACCTTTGGCTGCACATTACAAACACCTGGGCAGCTTGAAATGTATGCAAATGCCTAGGCCCACTTCTGAATTGGTCTGGGTTAGGCATCTGTTTCTTAGCTTCCCCAAATGATTTTAATATACCACTTGGGTGGAGAACCATGGTTCAGAGGGCTTCAAGCTAAAGGACTTGTTCCCTTGACTGCTTGGCAGTTAAAAAAGAAGAGAGAGCCCCCAATTACTGTTTACAGCAGTTAAATTGCATTGTGCTGTGATCAGAGACTATAGTATTAGAATATTGAAGGTTCAACTATCTTGTGAGTAAAACAGGTCTTTAAGAACTAGCCCAGGAACCAAAGGCATTCTTACTACAGTCTATTCCTTTTACAAGCTTTCAAGGAGGGACTTCCTATACTATTATTCTTAAAATGTTTCATTTTCTCAGAAGGCAAAGATATTAGTGAAAAGTTAACAGTGGACCTTTAATCTGATTCTGGAGTATTTACTTCCAGGCTCAGTTTTTGGGAGGAAGGGAGTTGTGGTTCTCTCAGGCTAGAGGAGGTGCTAAGCAGGAAAAATGCCCTAGGAAGGACCTGTGGGACAAACCTCATAAGCTTGATCTTCCTAGTTTTATGCTGTGCAGCTTTTCTCATAATTTTGTTATTGTTCAAAAATTGCTTTTGTTTTTAAAACATTTATAAGGGCAGAGCAGCTGCTGATTGCTAAACTTAGAGTAAAACCATCACTTAGACAGGTACAACTGAACAGCATCAGTATTCAGACAGTGGAAAAAAACCTCGTCCCCCCAAAACTGTTGCTGCTCTCTCATCTAGGCCTGGATGCAGCTGACGTGACCACCTCCACACACTAGCCTGCACAAAAGCTTTAGAATACTAATTTAGAGGATAGTGGGGTGAAGATTCCTAAGGTGACACAAAGAACCTAATACAGCAGCACCTCCCCCACCTCTCCTTTGCTGCCAGGGGCCCAAACTCTCAGCTTCACTCAAGACTTCACTGGGATAATTGCAGCTAGTGTGACCACAGCTGGAGATATTGCTGCTTATTTCATGTCGCCGCTGAAAATGACTTTAAAACATTGGAAGTGAGGCCATTCAAGTGAAATACTTTATTTTAAAAGACTAAGTAATTTGCACTTGGTAGCAGCTAGAATTTACAGAGCCAGGGTGCTTCATCCACCCCATAACTTACAAGCTAATTAAAAGCCTAGAAAAGTCACAGGTAAGGAGAAATGAAGCTCAAGGGCTATACATAACACTAAGTGCAGGTAAGAGAGCAAGGAGCCAAGAACCACCCTCCACACTATCTCCCCCTTTCTGCCCAGTCAACCCACACCTTTAATACCCTTTTGTGGGCCCCATCCCTATTTTTCCCAGAAACAAGCACCATTCTAATAAAAACGGGCCCTGCAATTTTTGCTTTCTCCCTAACAAAGATGTCATTCACCTCCCACAGTAAGTCTCAACAAAAATAGCCACAGCTTTTGGTATATGTACCCCTGCCCCACAAAGCCGTTGTCCCTTTCCCTGTCCATGGAATTCAAACATACTGAGAAGGTTCATTAAACAAGTTGCCATCAAGTTGACTGATTCATGGCACTCCAATGTGTATCAGAACTATGCTCCACAGGATTTTCAATGGCTGATTTTTCAGTAGATCACCAGGCCTTTCTTCCCAGGAACTCAAATCTCCAAACTTTTGGTTTGCAACTCAGCCATCACCCAGGAACTGAAAGCCCATTATCCCTCCCCACGTACAAACAATAGAAAAATTAACACATTTTTGATCTTTTATTATTCAACTTTAAGTAAACAAATTATAAAAATAAAACATTCATCTTTCTCATGCTTTGCACAGCAGAAAATTGGACAGAGGGTGGCACTGTTGATTCAGAGATTGAGAGAAAACAAAGACTCTTATAGTACTAACTTACATAAAATGCAAACAATTCCAATAAACACTAATTATACCACAAAAAAAACACAAAAAAACCACAGCTAGTTATCAGGTTCAGCTTAACTACATATACAATGAAGAAAAACAGCTAAAAGAATAACAAATATAGGGCAATGCAAGGTCCTTGAGTTCTAACCGTTTCAAAGAACATAGTAAGCAAACCCGCAAAGGGCCCTAATCCACCTCCTCAATGGTGGGGCCAGATGCAGAGGCGCCTCGGGGAGCCTGAGCTCCAAAGCCACCAGCTCCAGGGCCACCCGCCCCCTGATACAGTCCGCTAATGATGGGGTTACACACCTGCTCCAGCTCCTTCCTCTTGTGCTCAAACTCCTCCTTCTCGGCCAGGGTGTTGGCGTCCAGCCAGGCGATCACTTCCTGGCACTTGTCCAGCACCTTCTTCTTGTCCGCCTCACTGATCTTGCCCTTGAGCCCCTCGTCCTCCACTGCGCTCTTCATGTTGAAGGCGTACGACTCCAGGGCGTTCTTGGCGGAAACCCTCTCGCGCTGCACCTCGTCCTCGGCTTTGTACTTCTCGGCCTCCTGCACCATGCGCTCGATTTCCTCCTTGCTCAGGCGGCCCTTGTCGTTGGTGATGGTGATCTTGTTGGCCTTGCCCGTGCTCTTGTCGGTGGCCGTGACGTTCAGGATGCCGTTGGCGTCGATGTCAAAGGTCACCTCGATCTGGGGCACGCCCCTTGGGGCTGGAGGAATGCCGCTCAGCTCGAATCGACCCAGCAGGTTGTTGTCGCGCGTCATGGCCCTCTCACCTTCGTACACCTGGATCAGCACCCCGGGCTGGTTATCCGAGTAGGTGGTGAAGATCTGCGTCTGCTTGGTAGGGATGGTGGAGTTGCGCTTGATTAGGGCAGTCATCACACCCCCGGCCGTCTCCAGTCCCAGCGACAGGGGAGCCACGTCCAGCAGCAGCAGGTCCTGCACGTTTTCAGATTTGTCCCCCATCAGGATGGCTGCCTGCACCGCCGCCCCGTAGGCCACCGCCTCGTCGGGGTTGATGCTCTTGTTGAGGTCGCGCCCGTTGAAGAAGTCCTGCAGCAGCTTCTGCACCTTGGGGATGCGCGTGGAGCCCCCCACCAGGACCAGGTCGTGGATCTGCGCCTTGTCCAGCTTGGCATCGCGCAGAGCTTTCTCCACGGGCTCCAGCGTGCCCCGGAACAGGTCGGAGCACAGCTCCTCGAAGCGCGCCCTGGTGATGGACGTGTAGAAATCGATGCCCTCAAACAGGGAGTCGATCTCCAGGCTGGCCTGGGTGCTGGACGACAGGGTCCTCTTGGCCCTCTCACAGGCGGTGCGCAGCCGCCTCACGGCCCGCTTGTTCTGGCTGATGTCCTTCTTGTGCTTCCTCTTGAACTCCTCCACGAAGTGACTCACCAGCCTGTTGTCGAAGTCCTCCCCACCCAGGTGGGTGTCCCCGGCCGTGGCCTTCACCTCGAAGATGCCGTCGTCGATCGTCAGGATGGACACGTCGAACGTGCCGCCGCCCAAGTCAAAGATGAGCACGTTGCGCTCCCCCTTGCCCGTCCGGTCCAGGCCATAAGCGATGGCGGCCGCCGTGGGCTCGTTGATGATTCTCAGCACGTTCAGCCCCGCGATCACCCCAGCATCCTTGGTGGCCTGGCGCTGCGAGTCGTTAAAGTAGGCCGGCACGGTGATCACCGCATTCGTCACCGGGTAGCCCAGGTACGCCTCGGCGATCTCCTTCATCTTCGTCAGCACCATGGACGAGATCTCCTCGGGGTAAAACGCCTTGGTCTCCCCCTTGTAGCTCACCCGCACCTTGGGCTTGTCTCCGTCGTTGATCACCTGGAACGGCCAGTGCTTCATGTCTGACTGCACCACCGGGTCGCCGAACTTGCGACCGATCAGCCGCTTTGCGTCGAACACCGTGTTCTGAGGGTTCAGCGCCACCTGGTTCTTGGCCGCATCCCCGATGAGCCGTTCCGTGTCGGTGAAGGCCACGTAGCTGGGGGTGGTGCGGTTGCCCTGGTCGTTGGCGATGATCTCCACTTTGCCGTGCTGGAACACCCCCACACACGAGTAGGTGGTGCCCAGGTCAATGCCGATGGCCGTGCTTTTAGCCATGTCGGACCGCTGCTCTCGCCCTGCACTGAGGTTCAGGCCTGGAAACGGCGGGTAGAAGCCGCGACGAGCCCCGCTGTCTCTGCAGAAAGCCGAAATCTGAACGCACCGGAACCGCAAAAAACGTTCTTCGAAGCTGCAGGTCTGCGGGAGTCTCGCCACGGAAAAAACAGCAGCACTTCTCACTTTCTCCTCAGGCAGCTGTTTCTCCGCTGTCCTCGCGTCTCCGATTTTATAAGTCTCCACCGAGCCCCTCCTTGTCCCTCCTGAGCCAATCACCGCGCTGGGCAGGGCTGCCAGGTCGGGAATATTCCAGGAGCTTCCCCGCGCGTCATACCCCTAGGCTTCCTGGGACCAATCAACGTACAGGGGCCGCCCTTCCCCAGAACGCTCCAGACTTTTCTTGGCTTCACTGGGAGACTCTGGGGGGAAGGAGCAGAGACGGTGCGTAGGCTGTTTGCTGACTCCGCCCACTCCGTATCCGATTCCTTGGCAAAGCTGGCGTCAGCCCCTTAGCCAGTTTGGAATTGATCGGAAAGGTCAGCAGTTGGCTTGTAATTGCACGGCAGTGCAAGGCTCGTGGGACTCAAACTAATTTGGTAGTTTAAGGTAGAATTAAGGGCTACATCCTTTCCCCTTCCTCCCCCGCCCTGCCACACACACCCAGAAAACGGAAAGTTCGAGTTTCTAGAAGGAGGCGGAGCAAGGGTTGGCAGAGAGACTCTGATTGGACCTTCAGGGTGGGGAGTGAGGCCGCGTTCAGGCGCGGGGGGCCTGACGCGCTGGCTGCCTGAGGAATGTGTTGGTCATTCGCTGCGTTCTTCCCAAGTTAGGTTTCAGAGGGAAATTAGAAGGAAAGAGATAATGTAATACATTTTTCTAAAATGTGGTGAAAATTTACATGACAAAACATTCGCAAAGTCAACGTTTTTTACATGTACAATTCAGTGACGTTAAGTTCATCATGTTGTGCGACCATTACCACCATCTGTTTCCAAATTTTTCCATTACCATTAATAGAGACTTACGTCCCCTATGCGATTACTTCCTCTTTCCCCCTCCTGCCCACACCTGGTAACCACTAATAATCTTTGGTCTCCATATAGTTGTCTATTGTAGCTATTTCATAAAAGTGGGATCACATAGTATTTATCCTTTTGTGACTAATTTATTTCACTCAGCGTGCTTTTAAGGTTCATCTGTGTTGTAGCGTGTATCAGGAGCAATATAATTTTTGATATCATCTTTAACCTATACAGACGGAAAATGTGGACCTCGAGAAAGTGTGACTTTTCAACTGAAGAGCAAGCAGGTAAATAGGCTATTCTAAAACAGGAGAAGTTTCCATCGTCAGAGGAAGGAACCTGCTGGGTCGGGCGAGAAGGGCAGGGCTGAGTTCTCCCCGTCCTGCCCCGCCCTGAGCCGCTCCCCTTTGCCTCGGGCTCAGCTTGGGCTTTGGGAAGAGAAAATTTTTCCACAGGAAGTAGAAAGTCTTGAAGGCCTTTTTGGATTTCGCTTTTTCTCTCACCCTTCCCTCCTTGCTGTCTGCTCCTCAGTCCATGGCTCAGTCCCGGATGGTGGGCAGGGCCAGGGTCCACTTTGGAGTCTCAATTAGATATTCTGCCCTGTCCCTACAGACCCCCAAAGGCTGTCCACCACTTAGATTAAGTGTTCATTCCTCCTTAACAGCACACGTGCCACAGTGGGTCGAAAGGTGGCCAGTTTGAGGCATCCGTGTCGGGTAAGGCTGTAAGGCTGGAGAGGTTGGAGACTCCAGGTTCTAGTTCTCTAAAGTCTCAGGTTAGTAGTCGTGAACTTAATTTATGCACTTAATCTTTTAGCCTAGATTCCACCTTCCAGCGCATTTCCCTCCCTCTTGTTTTAAATACAATTTGGTAATTTCTTTTGGCCTTTCTTCTTCATTCCTTGTGGGAATGTCAGACCCCTTGTTAGGTACCAGAAATGAAAATGTGAGGGGCATTAAAACAATCGTACTGGTTTCACAAAATTATAGACGCATTACTTTACCCACATGTCTTGTGCAGAGAAAGCATAAGATCACAAGTTAAGGGGGGGCAGTTTTGGATGGAGGAAATCTGGCCTTTAAACTCTTAGCTCACTTGGCGTTCTTTTACACACACACACACACACACACACACAGAGTCCACTATCAAAACATCTCTTCCTGGAATCCACAGGTATTTAGCTGTTTTATATATAATTTGCTCAACCTGATCTAAACTGATGTTGCAAAGAAATTGCTTTAACAGTCCTGTGTGTTTGTGTGTGCAGCTAGGCAGTAACTGTTTACATTCAAATGTAGGTCCCTGATAAATCAATTCCTAATCTAGTCAAACTTGTTAGCTTTCAGAACTTTTCCATTTCTCTCTACCCAATCCCTTGCTGGGGATTGCCCAAACTTCCATCCCAGCTGCCTATTGTATCAACACTTCCAGAGGCCCTCAACCTCACACTCTTTCTCTGGAAGCCCCCTCACCACCACCTGCTACCAGTGGGAGTCCTGCATTCATTCCTCCCTTCCTTCCAAATCTGCAAGTTAGGATACAGGAGTTACTGGCTTGGAGCTAAGGGAGTCACTGTCTCTCCACTGCTGGCAGGTGAAAATGGTGATAGGGACCCAAATCCTGCTGCTGCAGCAGATAGCCAAAAACTATCCACAAGAAATGCTTTTTCCATGAATCAGACAGTCAGCTACACATTGTGGTCAGAATCTACAGTACTATAGTTGACCAACCTTTTGGGTTAAATCTCCCTTTGTGGACTGGTCTAAACATCACCTATATTCCTTTTCCAATCCTTAATAAGAAGAAAGTCATCTGAATTTTATCTTTCCTTTTAGATTGGATGCTCCCCAAGGCAGAAACCCAGTCACAGGTTTAATTGGTGTCTAAAATGACTATAAGAACCCCAAGATCAGGTACTGGCATCCCTGACAAGTACACTAACAAGAAAATCTATCTTCAGATCCAAAGAGGTGCAAGCCATACTGAAGTGGGGATGAGTTCCATTTCATGAAATCCCAATCAACACAAAATGAAATGAGCAGCTTTATTACAGATTACTGGAAACTACTAGTAAGCAGCTTCTAATTCAAAGATGCAATTTGTAACATAGTAGTCTCTAAGGCTAGAGGCATGACTTTATTATCAAAGATCAGCTGTTGGCCTCTTTTGTAAGAACAATTATAAGAAATTGCAAAACGTGAAAGGCTCTTTTCCCTATATGTCTCTCTCTTGGTCAACCCAAATCCCCAGAGGTAACCACTGTTAACAATTTGTTGACTGTTCTTCCAGACTTTCTTATAAACCTGCAATAATTTAAGAAATATGTAGGCACATACACACATGCTCTCAAAAAGTGGGGAGTCATGCTATATAGACTCTTTTACAACATATTATTTCATTTTATCATCTTGGACATCGTTCCAATCAAGATCTGCCTGTTTCATTCACTCTAAGATGCACCCCCCCCCTACATTTCAATATCTCTGAAATTAAAATGTTGCTTGTAATGTATGGTGTCTTACCGCTGCTGTCAAGTAGCAGTATGATGTAACTGTGTAAAAATCTTCCATCTTTCCAGTAACACGAAGAAAGCACCAGCATCAAAATGTCTTGGAAATAGTTATCATTCTTTTTATCATCTGCATAGTCAACTGCATAGATGTACATAATTTATCTAATTCTCTACTGTAGGCCAAATTCCCTGAAGAATTGCTGGTTTAAAGGGTAAGGACATAAAAAAAAAGTTACTATATATTGCCAAAGTCTGTAATAATTTATGCTCCCAATAGTGAGTAAACGTGCCCATTTTCAACAACAACAACAAAAAGAACCCCAAGAGCTTTCCCAGAATGTTAATTTGATTAATTTTTGAATTAGGTTTTTATTGGACTCAGTGTTGTAAGAATCAGGGCTCAAGTTTCCCAAGCTGGAAGAGCTCTCAGGTTCTTTTAAATGGGGGAGGGGGTCACAAGAAAGCATCAAGAATGCTGACAGCCACAGCAGAAAGGAAGTAGAGTGGGGGGTGCCCTCCTTACCAAGACTGCAGGATCTTTTTTTTGCTTCCCTCTCCTCCTTTTTCTTGTAGTTTTCTCAGATAGTATCGTTTTCTCCTCAATTTTACTGGTTTTTTAAGACGGTATAATTCTTAAATTTATCCAAAAGCATAAGAAATAACTGATTGTGGAACCTAAAATTAGGCATTTTTAACAACCAAATGGCAAAAGCTTCAATGATATGGGAACTCTGTGAATTTCCAGCAAGAGGAATAAAACCTGGCCCGACTTCTTTGTTGAGGCTGTTTTTTTCCTTTAAAAAAAACAAAAACTATGAAGTACTTGGAAGGTACCTAAATTTTGTCTCTAAATGTTAATCTCTAAAATAGAATTAATGATATCTACTTCATAGGACGTCGGCATCAAGGATTAATAGGATAACACTTAGAAAGTCTTGGTTCACTGCCTGTCATCATAGTTCAAAAGTTTTCTCTTTTTCCCTTCTTTTGTTGGGATCCCATACTCTCAGGTCTGACTTCCCTGTCATTCTTACTGAAGTCCAGGCCCACTACCAGTACTGTGGCATTACTTTCATTTTCTTTTAGAAACTGTTCTAAGATCTTTAGGCAGAGACTATTCAGCCAAACGCTTTTATTTTCAAAGATCAGCACAAAGAGAGGTTGCGGACTTTGTGTGTACCCCCACACAGGTAATTACAGAGCAGGTGATTGAATCTACATGTTCTCACACTCCCTATTTTGGACTCCTTCAGATACTGGCATCTATCCAATCATTTTATTCCTAACAAAGGGAAGAGATGGGCACAGAGGAAGGAAGTGAAGAGTGATGTCTGGGCTCTATGAGCATTAGAGGCACTCCGGAGTCAGCAGCCAGGGACTCCCCCCTAGGCAGCCGCTCCCCACTTGTGGCTCACCACCACTCTCCCACAAGCTCCTGCTTTCTACACCGTTCCATCTTCTACCAGCCCCCTTCAAAGAGGTGGAGCCCTGGTTACATGACAAAGCTGGCTTGTAGTTCAGAATCTTCTGGAAATTAAAATGCTGAGCCCTAAGCTTGATGTTCTAGGGTGGGGCGGGGTTGGGAAGTAGGGAGACTCGGGTGGGGCCGTTTGTTTGTTAGGGGCGTTTCTATGAGTCATAACAGGCCATCTCAGATTTCGGGCCGAGAAAACTCGAGAAAGTTTCTAGAATTGACAGAAATAGGGGGAAGAAGCCAAAGCCATACCGACTCCGATAGGACGCGGGGAAAAGGGGCGGAGCCCTAAAGGGGCGGGGCCCCAGAGCCACCCCTGGGGCCTGACGGCGGGGCTGGCCACGTAGCTGCCTGGCCCGGTGCGTGCGTTTTCTCATTGTTTTTTTCAAAACGAGCTTAAAGGACAAAAAAGGAGAGACCTTTCGAGTTTCTCTCCCGCTGGCTGATTTATGAGGCGGGAAAATTGAGACGTTTTGTAACTCTCACAACAAAGACAGATGAATTAGGGGCCAGACGCGTTAAGAGAAGTGCTATATAGCCTGAGGGAAGCCCTCGCTGGGCTGGGCCGGGACTGGCGGCGGAGGGGAGGAAGGGATGGACCCTGCTGGGTTCTCTAGGCTCTCGGGCCTCTTGGGGACGTTTGGAGGGTGACAAAGATCGAAGACCTTCGGGAGTCATTTGCCCTCTATGGACTTCTCTGCCTTTCCAACCTGTGGACCTGCCACCCCTCTCCTGTTGTGCTCCTCCCTCCAGTTCTTGATTCTGATGGACCAGGGCCGGCGGAGTGGGGCTGGTTGACCTCGTGTCTAGAATTCCCTCCTCTCCCGGATCCCCAAACATCACTAGTTTGTCCATCCTGTTAAGCTTAAACGTCCTTTTAATGAGTGATGCTAGGAGAGAGCGAGGAGTCGCTCTGTCCCTCAGAACTGCACCGGATATTTTGGGGGACCCCAGGGGACGGTTTTAGGGCGACCAGTTAGGGTGAAGGATGATGGCAGTCACTGTTTCTTATTCCTACCATAAGGAGCGCCTCCTCAGAAATCAACATTAGCTTCTCCCTTGATGTAACCCCATCTTTTAGCCCAAAGCCCATGTTCCTGGCCACTTCTTCACATAAATTTTGGTTGTTATTTTTTGAGGATGACAGAACACTGGTTAAACTCAAGAATAATTAAGTGTAAATGTCACTAATAAAGCAGTATCCTAGGTTCAAAAACTATATGAAATCAGTGTTATTACCCTAGCCACCTGTCTCCTGAGACCTGGCATAAGACAGGAGTGAGATGGGAATCAGGGAAGGTTTTGATTTTTAAAATTCTCTCCTCAGTTATTTTCCTACATCATCCCCCCCACCAAAAAAAAAAGTTCTTTCTCCTACCCAAAACACTACTTCTTCAAGGGATGGTACTGTATTCTCTTGTTAATTCTACAATTCCCTCAGCCTGATCTTGAAGTTAGAAAATGATGATTTTCTAGGTACTTTGGGGTGGGGGTGGGGGGAGGCAAACATGCAGGCAATGACTTATCTTGTACTGATTTCTTAATAAAACATTAATAGCATTGATCGATCTAGCCCTAGGAACTTTATTTTCTCCATTCAAGGTTACTTCTGGAGATTTCCCTAACTTTTTATTTCTTATCGGAAGTGTTTGGTAGGTCCTTACCACTCTTCACCCTCTTGCAACCATCCCTCATCACTGGCTTAAATAGTCGCTGTGGAAGATGACAATCACAAATGCTACCACAGCTCTAAGAAGGAGAGGAGGTCCTATAGCAAATGCATATTACCATGAAGATGGGTTTACATTGTGGCCAGCGTCCATAGTGCTACAGTTCTCCTACCCTTAGTGTTAAATGTGGCTTTATAGGATGGGCAGGAAACCTAGCCCATTGCTGTCGAGTTGACTCTGACTCATAGCAACCCTATAGGAGAGAGTAGAACTGCCGCATAAGGTTTCCATGGAGCCGCTGGTGGATTCAAACTGCCAACCTTTTGGTTATCAGCCAGGCTTTTAACCACTGCACCACCAGGGCTCCGGAAGCCTAAGCATCTCTTAAGATTTTTTTCCATTTTTAAGTTTCTAAGGCAAGATCTACCTGTATGTGCCATGCCCATAATATTGGAACTTCTTTAAAAGCAAGTGTTTAGTGAAAGGTATGAGGGGCTGTGAGGTACCCATTAAGCTCACAAAGGTCTTTTATGAAATGTTGGTGCAACTATTTTTACTTTAAGTGAAATTCACATAACATAAAATTAACCATTTTAAAGTATACAATTCAGTGGAATTTAGTACAAATCCAAATGTTGTGCAACCATCACATCCAATTTTTTAAAGGGGGCCCATTCTCCAAGCCCTGAGGATTGTGGTAGGCCCAACAAGAACGCTGTGGAGAGGATTACTTCTAAGATGCTAGCAGCTAAGCTAGGGCGTGAGGAACCTCACAGGGAAAGAAGTGCATGGGAGGGAAGCCTGGTAAGCTTGGTCTCTCATGAAGGGCTGCAAGTTTTTCTCCCTCTCTCTTCTGAATTAACAAAAAACTAAACCTTTATCACCAATTCTTTTATTTGGCATAATTGTTTAGACTCACAAAAAGTAAATGCAAAAGGGGTAACTGTGAAACCTAGGGTAGAAATATAACCTAAAACCAGGGATGCAGAAACAAAACCCCTGTGTACTCCGGACAGCATTACAAAACATCTTAGCAACCCTGGGTAAGTTTTTCTTTTAAACCGTTAAGTAGCTTTAGTTATGTAACTTTTAAGTTTCTCCATATGTTCACCAGTGAAAGAACATTACCTAACTCAGTGTGGTGGTTGCAAGGATTAATAAAGTAACACATAAGAGTCCCTACTATGGTGCATGGTATAAGAAACACTCAAACTTTGGGTCCCTTCTGCTGTTGTGGCCCCACACTCAGGTGACACCTCTCTAAAGCGCTTCCTGGAGTGCTTCAAATGAGGCCTCAGATCAAAGCCTTTCATTTGAAAAAACAAAAACTAGGGATCAGTGGCTAAGGCACTTGTGCATAACTCAACAAGCCAACACTTACACCTACATCTCACTGCCAATTTAGAACTCTTCTTTGATTTAATGTTGAATCCAGATGAAATATTGGGGCTCTGAATGTACGTAGCCATGGTTCTCCCATTTAACCCCCTCTCCTTTCCTCCTCCAGAAATTCTCCACCTCCCGTTACTGAGGCCACTGTTACTCAGGTCTGCCCTCTTGTCCACTTCCAGGCCACCATACCACAAGCCCTTAACTTTCACTTAGCCCACAGACCCAACCCACTCAGAATACAGTTGTTTTTACCCTCCCAAGGATACTATTTGCTTAACACAAATGGCTCAATGCAATATAGCCATATTTCCCCAAATCCCTGCCCTCAAGACACAAATTGCCATTCAATTTGAGACACTAAGAAAGACAACCTACGCAGGCCCTTCTTTAGCAGAAATAAAAGACAAATGTACACAACACGCTTGATATTTTGACTTTTTTACTTTGAAGTAACCAGTAAAAAAAAAAAAAAAAAGCCTGAGTATAGGTATGAGTATTACAAAAACAGAAATGGACAAAGGGTGGCAGTATATATTCATCTTTACATTTAGAAACTGGAAAAAAAGCACATTCATCACTTCACTAAAACAAATACAATTCAACTTTGCAACCAACATACGAAGTTGAGAGCCGAGGAAGGAGAAATATAAGGCAATGCAAAGTCTTGAATGCCAACGGTCTCTAAGACACACAGGGACAAATAAGAGAAAGGTCTCTAATCCACCTCCTCAATGGTGGGGCCAGATGCAGAGGCGCCTCGGGGAGCCTGAGCTCCAAAGCCACCAGCTCCAGGGCCACCCGCCCCCTGATACAGTCCGCTAATGATGGGGTTACACACCTGCTCCAGCTCCTTCCTCTTGTGCTCAAACTCCTCCTTCTCGGCCAGGGTGTTGGCGTCCAGCCAGGCGATCACTTCCTGGCACTTGTCCAGCACCTTCTTCTTGTCCGCCTCACTGATCTTGCCCTTGAGCCCCTCGTCCTCCACTGCGCTCTTCATGTTGAAGGCGTACGACTCCAGGGCGTTCTTGGCGGAAACCCTCTCGCGCTGCACCTCGTCCTCGGCTTTGTACTTCTCGGCCTCCTGCACCATGCGCTCGATTTCCTCCTTGCTCAGGCGGCCCTTGTCGTTGGTGATGGTGATCTTGTTGGCCTTGCCCGTGCTCTTGTCGGTGGCCGTGACGTTCAGGATGCCGTTGGCGTCGATGTCAAAGGTCACCTCGATCTGGGGCACGCCCCTTGGGGCTGGAGGAATGCCGCTCAGCTCGAATCGACCCAGCAGGTTGTTGTCGCGCGTCATGGCCCTCTCACCTTCGTACACCTGGATCAGCACCCCGGGCTGGTTATCCGAGTAGGTGGTGAAGATCTGCGTCTGCTTGGTAGGGATGGTGGAGTTGCGCTTGATTAGGGCAGTCATCACACCCCCGGCCGTCTCCAGTCCCAGCGACAGGGGAGCCACGTCCAGCAGCAGCAGGTCCTGCACGTTTTCAGATTTGTCCCCCATCAGGATGGCTGCCTGCACCGCCGCCCCGTAGGCCACCGCCTCGTCGGGGTTGATGCTCTTGTTGAGGTCGCGCCCGTTGAAGAAGTCCTGCAGCAGCTTCTGCACCTTGGGGATGCGCGTGGAGCCCCCCACCAGGACCAGGTCGTGGATCTGCGCCTTGTCCAGCTTGGCATCGCGCAGAGCTTTCTCCACGGGCTCCAGCGTGCCCCGGAACAGGTCGGAGCACAGCTCCTCGAAGCGCGCCCTGGTGATGGACGTGTAGAAATCGATGCCCTCAAACAGGGAGTCGATCTCCAGGCTGGCCTGGGTGCTGGACGACAGGGTCCTCTTGGCCCTCTCACAGGCGGTGCGCAGCCGCCTCACGGCCCGCTTGTTCTGGCTGATGTCCTTCTTGTGCTTCCTCTTGAACTCCTCCACGAAGTGACTCACCAGCCTGTTGTCGAAGTCCTCCCCACCCAGGTGGGTGTCCCCGGCCGTGGCCTTCACCTCGAAGATGCCGTCGTCGATCGTCAGGATGGACACGTCGAACGTGCCGCCGCCCAAGTCAAAGATGAGCACGTTGCGCTCCCCCTTGCCCGTCCGGTCCAGGCCATAAGCGATGGCGGCCGCCGTGGGCTCGTTGATGATTCTCAGCACGTTCAGCCCCGCGATCACCCCAGCATCCTTGGTGGCCTGGCGCTGCGAGTCGTTAAAGTAGGCCGGCACGGTGATCACCGCATTCGTCACCGGGTAGCCCAGGTACGCCTCGGCGATCTCCTTCATCTTCGTCAGCACCATGGACGAGATCTCCTCGGGGTAAAACGCCTTGGTCTCCCCCTTGTAGCTCACCCGCACCTTGGGCTTGTCTCCGTCGTTGATCACCTGGAACGGCCAGTGCTTCATGTCTGACTGCACCACCGGGTCGCCGAACTTGCGACCGATCAGCCGCTTTGCGTCGAACACCGTGTTCTGAGGGTTCAGCGCCACCTGGTTCTTGGCCGCATCCCCGATGAGCCGTTCCGTGTCGGTGAAGGCCACGTAGCTGGGGGTGGTGCGGTTGCCCTGGTCGTTGGCGATGATCTCCACTTTGCCGTGCTGGAACACCCCCACACACGAGTAGGTGGTGCCCAGGTCAATGCCGATGGCCGTGCTTTTAGCCATGTCGGACCGCTGCTCTCGCCCTGCACTGAGGTTCAGGCCAGGAAACGGCGGATGGAAGCCGCGACGAGCAGCGCTGTCTCTGCAGAAAGCCGAAATCTGAACGCACCGGAGCTGCAAGGATCGCTCTTGAAAGCTGTGAGTCTGCGGGAGTCGCCACGGAAAAAACAGCAGCTTTTCTCACACTTCTTTCAGATTGCTGTTTCTCTGCCGTTGTTGCGTCTCTGTTTTATAAGCCTCCACCGAGCCCCCCCCCTTGTCTCTCCTGAGCCAATCACCGCGCTGGGCGGGGCTGCCAGGTCGGGAATATTCCAGGAGCTTCCCCGAGCGTCCTCCCCCAGACTTCCTGGGATCAATCAGTTTCCAGGGACGGCCCCTCCCCAGAACGCTCCAGACTCTTCTGGGGCTCGCTGGACTGGCGCTGTCTCGGGGAGCGGGAGAGGGACAAGGGGGGGGGGGGGGAACGTGTGTGACGCCGCGTGTGGTCAGTCGCGTTACAATGGCGATGCTGCCTCTGACATCACCGGCCAGTTTGGAATCAGGATGACACGACAGGGCCTCGCTCAAACTTGTGGGAGAGGGAGGGGAGGGGGGAGGGGGGAGGCCTGCTGCGCAGTTTGGTTATTGAAGGAGGCCCCAAGCGAAGGGTCTCCGCAATCTGGAAGATTTCCAAACTGGAGCGGAAGCGGCAGGGCAATAGGTGAGCCGGGAGGGCTCTGATTGGAATTGGGTGGGAATAAGAAAGGTCAGTGGGTCCTTGTTTGAGAATGTGCTGGAAAGTTCCCTAGTTGATTTACATTTGAAGTATTGCGCACTGAAGTGACCGAGATTGGCCAGAGTTGCAAAAAGAGGCGGGTGAGCTGCCTAGGGCAAGAGTTCCGGGCAGAAAGTATCAGGAACTCCCTTTTGGTTGTTACTGACTCCAAAGAATAGGCTTTTTATTCAGGAGAAAAGTAGAGGAAGAGACTGCCTGGAGCACCCCACCTGCCCTAAGGAGAAAACTTGTAAGGGCTCGATTGGATTCCTAGAAGCCAGCTTGAGACTGGCCTAAATTTACTCCCTATGAATCCCCAATAGAGGGTAAAAGAGCCCAGGAAGGCAGCAAAACCCAAGTTGGAAGTTAATGTATTTTGAGGAGATCAGAACATAAGCTAACCTTAGTTCAGCAAGAGACAAGTACAATCCCACAATATATCACAGACATGGGAACTGGACAGTTGAATCAGATCCTTTAGAAGATTGGAAATAGTGCACACCCACTCCTCCTCCCTCTCCCCCTCCCTCCTTCTGGTTGGCTGAAAGTTTCATTTAACCTGTCCAAAAGCACTCTGCTAAAACCCTCTGTCATTCATTCTCAACAGGCCTCGGAAAACCATGGCTGCTAGTAAGGGAATGGCCATTGGCATCGACCTGGGCACCACCTACTCGTGTGTGGGGGTGTTCCAGCACGGCAAGGTGGAGATCATAGCCAACGACCAGGGCAACCGCACCACCCCCAGTTACGTGGCCTTCACTGACACTGAGCGGCTCATTGGGGATGCGGCCAAGAACCAGGTAGCCATGAATCCCCAGAACACTGTCTTTGATGCCAAGCGTTTGATAGGAAGGAAATTTAATGATCCTGTGGTGCAATCAGATATGAAACTTTGGCCTTTTCAAGTGATCAATGATGGGGGCAAGCCCAAGGTGTTGGTGTCCTACAAAGGAGAAAATAAAGCTTTCTATCCTGAGGAAATCTCTTCTATGGTCCTGACTAAGATGAAGGAGACTGCTGAGGCTTTTTTGGGCCACTCTGTTACCAATGCTGTGATCACTGTGCCAGCCTATTTCAATGATTCTCAACGCCAGGCCACCAAGGATGCAGGTGTTATTGCAGGACTCAATGTGCTGAGAATCATCAATGAACCCACAGCTGCTGCCATTGCCTATGGTTTAGATAAAGGAGGTCAAGGAGAGCGACACGTCTTGATCTTCGATCTAGGTGGAGGCACGTTTGATGTGTCCATTCTGACTATAGATGATGGGATTTTTGAGGTGAAGGCCACGGCTGGGGACACCCACTTGGGTGGGGAGGACTTTGACAACAGGCTGGTGGGCCACTTTGTGGAAGAGTTCAAAAGGAAACACAAAAAGGACATCAGCCAGAACAAGCGAGCTGTGAGGCGGCTGCGCACTGCCTGTGAAAGGGCCAAGAGGACCCTGTCGTCCAGCACCCAGGCCAACCTGGAGATTGACTCCCTGTTTGAGGGCATCGACTTCTACACATCCATTACCAGAGCTCGGTTTGAAGAGTTGTGTGCAGACCTGTTTAGGGGCACCTTGGAGCCTGTGGAGAAGGCTTTACGTGATGCCAAGATGGATAAGGCTAAAATCCATGACATTGTTTTGGTAGGGGGCTCCACTCGTATCCCCAAGGTGCAGAGGCTGCTGCAGGAATACTTTAATGGTCGTGATCTCAACAAGAGCATCAACCCCGATGAGGCAGTAGCCTATGGTGCTGCAGTACAGGCAGCCATTTTGATGGGTGACAAGTCTGAAAAGGTACAGGACCTGCTTTTGTTGGATGTGGCTCCCCTGTCCCTAGGTTTGGAGACGGCTGGGGGCGTGATGACTGTTCTGATCAAGCGCAACTCCACCATCCCCACCAAGCAGACGCAGATCTTCACCACCTACTCAGATAACCAGCCCGGGGTGCTGATCCAGGTGTATGAGGGTGAGAGGGCCATGACCCGGGACAACAATTTGCTAGGGCGCTTTGACCTGACTGGAATCCCTCCTGCACCCAGGGGAGTTCCTCAGATCGAAGTGACCTTTGACATCGATGCCAACGGTATTCTCAATGTCACAGCCATGGACAAGAGCACGGGCAAGGCCAACAAGATCACCATTACTAATGACAAGGGCCGCCTGAGCAAGGAGGAGATTGAGCGCATGGTTCTGGATGCTGAGAAATATAAAGCTGAGGATGATGTCCAGAGGGAGAAAATCGCTGCAAAAAATGCCTTAGAATCCTATGCTTTTAACATGAAGAGTTCTGTGAGTGATGAAGGCTTGAAGGGCAAGATTAGTGAGTCTGATAAAAAGAAAATACTGGATAAATGCAATGAAGTCCTTTCATGGCTGGAGGCCAATCAACTGGCTGACAAAGATGAGTTTGATCACAAGAGAAAAGAATTGGAGCAGGTGTGTAACCCAGTCATTACAAAACTCTACCAGGGAGGATGCACAGGTCCTGCCTGTGGAACAGGGTATCCATCTGGAAGGCCTGCCACAGGCCCCACCATTGAAGAAGTAGATTAATTTCATCGGGAACTGGAGAGTTCTAGAGTGCCTGTAAGGTGAATTTTGTTCCCCTCATCTTCACTGTTACAATTATTGAATTGACTGGAACTGAACCTGTTTACCATCCTTTGGGATTCTGATGGTGGAGTTTTGTATACCATCTTTTCACATGAAGGTCCTTTTTTCTGATTGTGGAATGGAACTCTTAGGAAAACTAGGCCTCTCTTTGAACCATTTGATGAATTTGAATGTCTGTTATTTATTTCTGGCTAGCCTCAACTTTCTTCTTCCTGTGTGGATGGTTGTCACTCATTAAATTTGTTCCTAAAGCAAATTACTTCTGATATCTTTAGGCTGTGCATGTATCTCAAAAAGCAATGAAAAGAGCTCATGGAGACGCTATGTGTCCCCTGATTGTCAGCTCGTTGTGAATGATTTAGCTAGTAAGGGCAAAATATTTGAATTTTCATGAGCTAATCGTTTCAAACAGGCAAATAATTTTTGTCCACCAGGCACCTTTAACCCTAGCTACAGCAGTTGCCAACTGTAGTTACTGCTTATATTCAGTGATGGGCTAGTTTAAGTGCTTAGGATTCAGCTGGGAGAGGCAAACTTCTGCTTGATATCCTGAGGTTATTTACAGGTAGGATCCAGGAGATCCAGGGTCTGTGTACTCAGAGATTATTACTATATCTTTTACATGCAAAAACAACTTCTACAACAAACGCCTGACAAATGGATTTTTTTTTTTAATTGTACTTCAGGTGAAGGCTTACAGAACAAATAGTTTCTCATCAAACAGTAGTACACATATTGTTTTATGACACTGGGTAACAAACCCACAACATGTCAACCCTCAAACTTCTTAACCTTCTTTTTGGTGAAAATACACATAGCCAAAGATACACCTTTTCAAAAATTTCTACATGCACAGTTCAGTGCCATTGACTACGCTCTTCCAATTGTGCTATTCTCACTTAAGATGAAGGCTTACAGAGCAAAATAGTTTCTCATTTAACAGTTACTACAAATGTTGCCCTATGACAGTGGTTAACAATCTCACAGCACATCAACAATGTCCTTACTCAACCTTGGGTTCCCTATCACCAGCGTCCTTGTCCCCTTCTGCCTTCTGGCCCTTGCCACTGGACTACTGTACCTCATTAGTCCCATTTGGTTTTATGAGGCTGTCCACGCCCAGGCTGAACGGTGAACCTCGGAGATAACTGAACTAAAAGGGTGTCAGGGGGCCATATTCTCGGGGTTTCTCCAGTCTCCTTTAGGCCAGTAAATCTGGTATTTTTTGACAAATGGGTATTTTTGTGCAGGGTAAAAGTGAGGATGACTTAGTAGTCTTATTCCATGAAAAAAAAAATCCCTCGTGTCATAATACCGCATATTATATATGCCTGGGGGACATGAGTATAGAAGTATTTTGTGTTTGAGGGGGCAATATTTGAAGGTAAAATATTGTAATGGGTATTTCTATCCCCGAGCCAGTCTCTGTGTATAGTAATCTACTCAGGTCTTTTACAGGACAGTCCTAGGCAAAAGTGTGTAAGAAATGTGAACACAGATTGGGTCCTTGAGAGAATCTATTAGGAACCTTTGATAAAATAAAAGCCGTGGTGGCACAGTTGTTAAGACTTGCTGCTGCTAACCAGTTCGAATCCACCAGCTGCTCCTTGGAAACCCTATGTGGCAGTTCTACTCTGTCCTATAGGTCGCTATGAGTCGGAATGACTCGAAGGCAACCGGGTTTTTGATAAAATCAAGATTTTTTCCCAGTCTACTCTTGATCTTAGGGACTCAACGATTTTTAGAACTTTTTATCCAAGTGTAACACAGAAAAATGCACAAATCCTAATAAAGTTCCACAAATTCCCCCAACAACTTTCAGTAGGAAGTTCACATAGGTGTGTGTATATCACAAACGAGGAGCTTCTCCAGCCTTCTTTGGCCCACGCCTGCGCGGTGGGAGCCAGCGGCCCCGGGAGGAAGTGGGAAGGCAGGAAGTTCCGCCCCTTTGCCGGGTTTATCTTCTCCTCGGTTCTGTCGTGCCCGCTACTTCCCCTGGCGAGGAGGCTGCTGCGCTTTCTCCTTCGTTCGCTTCGAGCTTTCGGCGGCGCCTGCGCCACTCCGGATCGGTCCACGCACGGGTTCGCGCTGCACTTGCAGCCCGGCCTCCGGCCCCCGGCATTAGTGCTTCTCTTCTCCCGTCTGGCCTGCAGCACGCGACGCGAGCATCATGGTAGGTACCGTGACGTCACAAGGGGGCGCCCTTGGGGTGCCTAGACGGTTGATCCGATTATGGGGAGCTGGGGGCCCGGGCTCTACTCCTGTGAGCTAGCGTTGGGCCTGGGGCTTTTTCCTCCGTCCTTAGTTCCTGCGGCTCAAGTTTTTTGAGGAAGCACTTGGGAGTGAATGGGTTTTGTTCTTGTTTTTTTTTTTTCTTCTCCGTTTACGAGGTAGAAGAATAGGCAGAAACAGCAGGAAAGAAAAGCTAGCTCTCAAGAAGCATTTCCCAGCCAGACACCAGGCTTCGGGAGGGTGGGTGGGATGCCTTCAACAATAAACTGGAAGGAGTACGCTGCGGCCCCAGAAGAGGTCGACTGGGAGAGCATGTCTAGGAGCCCGAGTAGCGCAGGACAGAGCTGCCCTCTGGTGCTTCAAGTAAGGGGCTCCGTTGAACGTGCAGAATCATTTCGGCTCCAGCCTTTCCCCTGTCAACCGAGTGTTCTTTCCTGTGAAGTTTTGAGAACTGCCAGGGATGTGGTGGGGATTCCAAAACCAGTTATTTCAGAATACTGGCAGGGGGACACTCTGCCCTACCATGTCTGTGTCCACATGATGGTTTTTCCTCTCTCCCCGCATAGCTCTTCTACTCCTTTTTCAAGTCCCTTGTTGGAAAGGATGTGGTTGTGGAACTAAAAAATGACCTGAGGTGGGTACCTATTTCAATAAATGTGTAGTGGGTGGATGTGCCCAGGGCCCTGGAACCTTTTTAGTTTGACAAGTATTTGATGGGTAGGCAAGATGGAAAGAGATACTGAAGAAATAAATGACCCAACCTGTGCCTTAAGCTTACAGGTTAGCTGGCAAGTTGTATTATGGGTAGGAAAACAATACAAAGCAATATATAACCTAAAGGGTAAATACTAGAGAGGTCAGAAGGTGGAGATGTCAATAAAATGTTTTCCAAAACGAGCATTGTTTTATTTTTTGTGATTATATACTCCTTTGATTCAACTTCTAGAAATTTAAGGATCAATTTCACAAGTAAAGATATATGTACAGAGGCGCTTTTTAGCTTTATTTGCAATAACTAAAAGTTGGAAACAATTTAAATATCCATCAATAGGGAATTGGTTTATTAAATTGTGATATTTCCAGACTATACAGCTGTCCCTTAGGAATGAGACATACTGATATGGAAAACTGTTACAGAATAGAATGTGTGGCATAATCTCCCTTTTGTTAAAGAAAATGTAGAGGAATAATAAGACCAGTGCAGTCTCTTCTGTCTGTATTGTCTTGTGTTTATAAATCCTTTATCTCCCTGTATCATTGGCTCTGAATCATCTTTCAGGACTTGGTTAAATGCTCTATCCTTGGACAGACTTCCTGGTCTTTCTAGTCAAGTAGGCCCCTCTGTCACTGAGTCTATTTTCTTCCTAGTAGATGCTTCTAAATTGTGATTTCATAGAACTATATTTACTTTTTAGGACCTGTTCTCCCTGTAGGACAGGACCACATTTAGTTCACCACTGTGTACCTAATGCCTAGCATAGGCCTGGTATATAATAGGAGTTTAATAAATGTGTGGTGAATGAAAGAAAAATCACTAATGTTTGAGAGCTTCCTCTGGACTAGGCACTGTTTTGAATAAAGTGCATTTTTTAACTCATTTAATTCTCATAACACCCCTCTGTGACATATATTATTATTCCTGTTTTATGCTGGAGGAAACTGAAGCTTAGGTTAAGAAACTCACTCAAGTCTACACAACTAAGCCACACAGCCAGAACTGAAATCCAGTTCTGGCTGGCTCCTTTTTTTAAAAAAACTGTTAAAAGTAGGATAGTATTCTCCATCTAATTTTTAAACTTATCTGTGTTATGGATATTTTTCTGTGTAAATAAAGTTGATCCTTTAAAATTTTTAATGACTGATTGGTATTTTATTAGATGGCTGTATTTAACCAGGAGCCCTGGTGGTGCAGTGGTTAAGAGCTTGACTGCTAACCAAAAGGTTGGCAGTTTGAATCCTCCAGCCGCTCCTTGGAAACCCTATGGGGCAGTTCTGCTCTGTCCTGTAGGCTCACTATGAGTTGGAAATGATTCGATGACACCGGTTCTTGGTTTTGGTATTTAACCAAGATCTTGCTGTTTCAGACACAATACTTTGCTTTTACAAATGATGCTATCTTGAACACCCTTATGTACACATCTGATTATTTCTTTTGAAAAAAATCCTTTAAATGAAATGTACATTTAAAGTATTGATAACTATTACCTGATTATACTTTACAAAGAGATTGAATTAATATATTCTCTCCCCAACAGTTTTCTTCCACCCAGGAGAATGTGAAATAATTTCTTTATGGGAGAAGGATTGACTTGGCAGGGAATGATGAGGAGAGGGGCTGAACTTGAAGGCCCTTGCCTTTTAGGCCAGAGATTTCAATTTATGGCACTGATGCCACTAACAGTGTGGAGGATATTAATTGGCATATGGGTTGGGGCCATAGAACAAGACAAAAATCAGCCCTAGGCCATTCTTTGAGGTGACTTATCTTTGAGTTATCTCTTCTTCCTGGGTCTTCATCATGGCAAGGATAACTGTTGTGTTGTAGCCCAGGGCCTAAAGCAAGGACTTGGAAGACTCTAAGGCAGTCCCTTGGTTGGGAGAAGAGCTCTTTCATCCTTGTTGTCAGACCATTTTTGTGCTAAGTGTTTCCTCCTTAAGGGACCGAATGAAATACCACCTGATTCAATTCCTGAAAGTTGCTTCCACTGCTGCATTCAGTGGAGTGTTGTCACAGGCTTCTGAGCAGCCAGGGACATGGTAAGAAACACCACTGAGGCACAGTAGGTCTCAGACACTGTAGATTTCAAAGAGTTGTAGAATTTTCCAAAAATTGGGGGTCCTACATAGAATTGCTGACTTTATTTTTGACAGGATAAGGACATTTTAAAAACTGCCATTAATGATTATCATTTAAAACATTTTTAATACCCCCTGCCCTCCAGAAAAAAATGAGGAAGGGCAATTAAAGACCAGTTATTCTTAAGAAAAACTATTGGTAACCCTAAGGACAACACACATGCACATTCCCTATATTATCTTATGTTTCCTGAAACTTTTATGTGCACATATCACTGTTTGAGAACCACAGTTGTAAGGAACTTGAATTTGGTGGTGATGTGCAGGATGGTTAAGATCAAGGCAACCAGTGCTTCAAAATAATATGAAGGAGTGGATGGAGGTGTTGATAGGGAAGGACTGTTAAGGATGGGCCATGCCTATGGGAGTCATAACATTTATGTGTCTCCATAATAAAGAAAAATAATGTAATTGTATTTGACATAAACAAATTTGAATATATTAAAATGTAAATTAAAAAAAAAAAAAGCAACCAGGTTGGACGTTGGCCTAGATTGAGGTGCAAAATAATAAGATTTGGGTTTGTAAAAGTCAAACTAGAAAAGGAATTACAGAAACATTAGAAGTCAGCAGATGATGGAGATTCACAGGACATGGAGGGTGAAGAAGTACAACTCATAGAATTTTAGGTTATGAGACTGAATTGTTGAAGCCATTGATAGAAATTAAAGAAGTTGGGAAAGAGGTAGCATAACTTGGAGCACTGGTGTTTATAATAGCATTCCCTGTTAACATTTGAGGGTGCTGGGGACAGTAGTGGTTGAGTGATAGAATTCTCGCCTTCCATGCAGAAAACCCAGGTTCGATTCCCAGCCAGTGCTCTTCATGCGCAGCCACCACCCATCTGTCAGTGAAGGCTTGCATGTTGCTGTGATGCTGAACAGGTTTCAGTGGAGCTTCCAGACAAAGATGGACTAGGCAGAAAGGCCTGGCAATCTGCCAAAAATCAATCAGTGAAAACCCCTATGGATGACAAAAGTTTAGCCTGCAACCCATCGTGGGAATGGCACAGGACCAGGCAGCATTTCATCCTGTTGTACACGGGGTCACCATGAGTCGGGCCAACTTGACAGCAGCTAACAGCAAGAACACAGATTGGGAGAGTCAATGTCCCTGTGTCTGCGTCTTCAATAGCAATGCTAACTACCTTTATCTACATATGGGGCTTCTGGTTCCAAAGCAATAAATGTTTGAAAATAGCTGATGGTCTGAGCATAAGACCTGAAGTCCTTGCATATTTGTTCTAAAGTCAGGCAAGTTAGACAACCTCTCTGAGCCCCACATGGTAATAGCTACCTTGTAAGGTGATTGTAAAGATTACAAATACTGTGCAGAATACAGGTTGAGTGTTTAACAGTAGTTTAATGGTAGCCATCAAGAGTGGGTTGGTTCAGAGGGAAGATATGGAGTCTAAAATAATACACCATTCTTGAAGCTTTGTCTTTCTTAAGCCAGCGCTTAGAAATGTCCCTTTTGGTCCACCTTTTCTAGCTTCTTCATGTTTTTTTACTTCTCCCAACCATGTTCCCCCAGCTCTGAAGTCACCTCTATGTTTGTTGACTTTGGTGTAAACTAATTTGGTTTTTCCCTCCCTCTGCCCCGACAGCATCTGCGGAACACTCCATTCTGTGGATCAGGTGAGATATAGCAAGAGCCCAGAATTGGGTCGTGGGGAAGGACGGGGAGAGCTTAAGGCTGGATACTTGCATCTTGTCTCTAGGGTTAATGATGGTATTCCATCTTTTTTTAGTATCTCAACATCAAACTAACTGACATTAGTGTCACAGACCCTGAGAAATACCCTCACATGGTGAGTTGGGGATGGTGGAGAAGAAGAAACACCTCCAAAAGTAGGAGGCCCCAGGGTGGGTAGAGGACATTTTTAAGGGTGTTCTCAACATTTGTCCATCTTTTCTAGTTATCAGTGAAGAACTGCTTCATCCGGGGCTCAGTGGTCCGCTATGTACAGTTGCCAGCAGATGAGGTCGATACACAGTTGCTCCAGGATGCAGCAAGGAAGGAGGCGCTACAGCAGAAACAGTGATGGTTCCTCCTCTGCTTCCCCTCCCTCTTCCGTTGAGGACCCATAACCTCATATCCCAGCCCAGGGCCCCTCTCACCCATGGGATGGTTGTGTTTTTTGGTTGGTTGGTTTTTAATAGTGAAGGCTTTTTCTTTAATGATGAGTAGATGAGAGGAATAATAGTGGGGAGCAGGTATCCTCTGTTGAGAAGGGGAGGACAAGTAGGGTGGGGAACTGCAAAGCCTTCCCAGTCCCCAGCACCTGCTCACTCCTTGCCTGGAAATTGTAGGAGAGCCTCTAGATCTCTCCAGGGCAGGATGTGATTCTGTTTGGGGGTGGAAGGAATCTATCCCGCATCGGGAATAAAATTTATGATGCAAATTTGAGTTGCGGTTTTGTGGTATGTCTTTTTGGGGGGCGGGGGCGGGGGCAGGAACCTGATGCTGGATTCATTCAAGCCCCGTTTCTCTCCACTTCTACAGCCAAGAACCTAGCCCAACTATACAGCATTATCTGCCGCTACTCCCCTTTGTATAAACCATATAATACTGGACTACATACCATATTTCCTGAATGTGCCCCTACCTACATGTTCTCTCTCTTGCCTTTTGATTATACTGTATATGCCCCTACCTACATTTTCTCCCTCTGGCCTTTTGCTTATACTGTACCTATAACTAGAGTGCTTTGCTGCTGTGGTGTCATACCAGTCCAGGGAGGCTGAGATTATCCACCTCTGAAGTCAAATGTGTGGTGGATAACAAATCCCACTCTACATGCAACTTCGTCCTGTGGGAATCTCAACTCCTTTCCCTGGTCGGTTCAATCCCCAGCTGGTCCATGCAGCCCTTTTTCTCTCATCTTCATTCACCGGGGGTAGAACAGCAGGTACAGGCCTCTTTTGTTAGGTCCGATAATTCTTTGAAATGACTCACAAACTGCAGGGAAGGGGCTATCTTTCATCTAGCAGCACAAAGGATACAAACACCTATGGCGAGGCGCAGGAGGTCCCAGAAACCTCCAGTGAACCTGCATTTTAAAAGGTCTTTTATTGGCCTCATGACATGGCCATAATAGATTACATTGTGCCTCCAGAGGGCCCGTCTGGTCAGCCCCTGCCTCACTGGTCTCAGGTGTGGCCAGGCTCTCAGGAACCAGGACCAAAGGCCAAATTGTTTATTGCAAGGGGGGTTCCACACTTCTCACTTGCCCTTACACACTTCTGCGTACTTTCATTTATGTGACAGTTTAATGCTATGAGACACCAAAATCCATGCGATGTTTTGGGTTTCTTCCTCAATCCAGCCAAATCGGTAGTCTTTCTGAATATCTCTAAGAAAAATATTGTGTAGAGTTACGGCTGGGAATAACTAAACTCTTCGTTCGGCAAATGAGTTCCCGCCACAGGCGAAAATTCACAGCGTTAAAGGGACCATAGAGGCCACCTTTGTGACGCCCTCATCGCATACAAGAAGAAATGAGGCTCAGGAAGGAGGCTGGACTCCCGGGGCTCTGGCAAAGTGAATCTCTTCTTCCCCATCAGGGACAGGAGAACCCCACTGCGCCAACACCATCGTCGCCGGTTCCCCAGCGACCCGCTAAGCACCGCCCTCCGGGACCTGCCCAGCAGCCCGCCGTTCGCGCCGGCCGGCCCCGAGGACCCGAGCGGGGTGCCCGCGGCGGAGCCTGATGGCAGCGCTGTCCCGGGGGGCATGGGGGGGGCCTCCCCTGCTGTGCATGCGCCCCGCGCCGTTCTTCATGAGCGCAGCCCCGGGAGGCGGCTCGTTCCCGGGCCAGTGCCGGCCAGGGGCAGAACCCGCACACGCAGGCGGGACGCGGTCGCCCGCGCCAGGACCTGCGGGCCCGGAATCGCTCTCTGTCATAAAGGGTGGGGGGGACACGTGGGTGCCGACCGGCGGGGAGGCGGTCGCAGGAAACTACGATCGTCCGAAGGACCGCCACCGCCACCGCCCCCACCTGGCCTACTCTGACCCGGGCCGCCCGGCCCATCCCGCCGCGACTCGGCCCGGCCTAACCACCTCCTTCCAGTATGTACACGCGGCCCGAACGTGCGTCCTGCCGGACGCCGAAAGCCCCCTTACACTCCGGAGGACCGTGATCTTGGGGGGTCCCGCCCCCCTCTGCCCCAGGCGCTCCGACAGTCGGGCCCTAGGCTCCTGAGGCCTCGTCAGACCCCCAACCCTGGGGGTCTCGGGTGCCTGCGGCAGCGGAGTCCCGGTGAGGGTCCCCTCTCCTCGAATAGTACCCCCCTGGATCCCTCATCTTACCCTGTCTCTCTTTCTCCCTAGGTTTTTCCACCTTGTTACGGAGCACCTGAATAACCATGTCCATCCTCTATGTCTCCCTTCACCCAGATGCTTTCCCCAGCCTCCGAGCCCTCATAGCCGCGCGCTATGGGGAGGCTGGAGAGGGTCCCGGATGGGGGGGTGCCCACCCCCGCATCTGTCTTCAGCCGCCCCCGACCACCAGGACTCCCTTTCCCCCACCCCGCCTGCCTGCCCTGGAGCAAGGGCCCGATGGGCTCTGGGTGTGGGGAGCCACAGCTGTGTCCCAGCTGCTGTGGCCGGCAGGCCTCGGGGGCCCAGGGGGTAGCCGGGCAGCTGTCCTCGTCCAACAGTGGGTCAGTTATGCCGACACGGAGCTCATACCGGCTGCCTGTGGGGCAACACTGCCAGCCCTGGGACTCCGAAGCTCTGCCCAGGACCCCCAGGTGAGTGGAGAAAAAGAACGGCGAGATTAATAGGGAAGGAAGCAAGGATTGGGATGGATAATGAGAAGGAAGATAATAGGGAAAAAATTTGATCAAATCCACATTGCCACCTGGTATGGTAACCCTGAGCACGTTTTTTAAACCTTCAAGCCTTGCTTCCCCTGTGTCTTTGAAACAAAAGTGATGTGATACCTGCCTCAATGAATTGTTAAGAAGGTGAAAGGATGTGTGCAGAGCACGTAGCCCAGTGCCTTGCTCTTTAAAGGCTCAGAATAAATGTTTGACGAGTCTGAAACTGAGGATGATGGGGTTACTTTGAAATGGAGAGAAAGACTGGGTGAGGGAGAGATGATTAGACTTGGGCAGCTTGGGCAGGGTGGGGAGAGAGAACAGTCACTAGGAGGAGATGAATGAGAAATGAAATGAGGAAGGGAAGTAAGGGAAGGAAAGGAGAGATAACTTTAATGAATCACTTACCCACGTGTAAATGTACTTCCCGAGTGTGGCTGTGCCTAACTGTCCTTGTAGCTCCTAGCAGAGTATTGAGCATTTGGTGGATATTTAGTATTTCATCACTAACTGACTGGATGGATATGTAGCATAGGCCCTGGCTTGCTCCTTGAAATCCTGGTCACCATATTTGAAAAAAGAGAGCCACCCTCTCCTGGAACTCCCTGCCCCCTCACCCAGCTTTATTTTTCTCCACAGCATTTAAGAAGAAAAATAGGGTGATACATTATATATTTACTCATTTATTGTCTCTTCTAGTAGAATGTAAACTCCACTCGGTCAAGGGCTTGGTCTAATTGTTCAAGTTCTCTCCTCACCCTGGAGTAGTGTCTGGCACATAAAAAAATAAACCCAAACCAGTTGCCATGGAGTCAGTTCTGACTCATGGCGACCCCATGTGTGTTGGAGTAGAACTGCTCCATAGAATTTTCTTTCGTTCATTGTTTATTTACAAAGAGAAACTATTCTTTAGTCCACATAGTCATGTTTCATAATTCAGGAACATAGGTCAGTGACAGCTTCCATGGAACTCAATCCAAAGAAATTCTTTACATTCCAAAATCACTTTGCACTCTGAAACATACCAGATTTCCTCATCTCTTCATGGAATCATAATTTCTGTAGAAATCCGTATATGCCTTCTTTCTTGGTTCAGCTACTGCAAATTTACAGACAGCTGCAATCCCCACGGCCGTAATGAATGCTCCAACAATATGAGTTCACAGACACTTGGCCAGAAGGCCTTACATCTGAGGTTTCACCAATATGCTGGAAGAGATAGTGGTTCTTCTCCCTCAACACCAGTGTCCTTCTTGACTGATGGAGAAAATCCATAGGGTTTTCAGTGGTTGATTTTTGAGAAGTAGATCATCAGACCTTTCTTCTGAGGCGCCTCTGGGTGGACTTGTACTGCCAACCTTTTGGTTAGCAGCTGAGCACATTAACCGTTTGCACCTCCCAGGGACTCCTGCCAGGCACATAACAAAAACCAAACCCGTTGCTGTCGAGTTGATTCCTACTCATAGCGACCCTGTAGGACAGAGTAGAACTGCCCCATAGGGTTTCCAAGGCTGTAATCTTTATGGAAGCAAACTGCCACATCTTTCTCCCGCGGAGCAACTGGTAGATTAGAACCACTGACCCTTAGGTTAGCAGCCGAGCTCTTAACCACTGTGCCACCAGGGCACCTCACCAGGCACACAGTAGGTGCTTCATAAATATTTGTTGAAGCAATCTGTTATCTCAGATGTTAATCTGTTCTTAATAGCATCTGGCACATAATAAGCGTTCAGTAGGGGTTTGTTAAATGAATGGGGAGGAAGCATTTTTATTATGACCATTTGAGAGAAGAGGAAACTGGCCTCTGGGATTTGTGGGAGTAGAGGGAGGCCAAATGAACTGGGTTCTGGGAGAGGTGAGGTTGAGGTGGGCCAAGACTTGTCTCACACCCCTTCCTCTTCCTGCTAGGCTGCACTGGGGGCCCTGGGCCGGGCCCTGAGCCCTTTGGAGGAGTGGCTTCGACTGCACACTTACCTGGCTGGGGAGGCCCCCACTCTGGCTGACCTGGCAGCTGTCACAGCCTTGCTGCTGCCTTTCCGATACGTGAGTTACTGGGGCCTGGGGAAAATGAGGGTAGCTCCCCTCAGACCTCACTGTAGAGTGACTAAGGGTAGCTCATTTCTTTTCCCTCGTCCCAGGTCCTGGACCCCTCAGCCCGCCGGATCTGGGGTAACGTGACTCGCTGGTTTATCACGTGTGTCCAGCAGCCAGAATTCCGGGCTGTGCTGGGAGAGGTGGTTCTGTACTCAGGGGCCAGGCCCCTCTCGCAACAGCCAGGTGAGGAATGGTGGGAGTGGAAGGATTGGGATTCTTTGGGGCCTTCCGTGCAGCTTACTTCCTCTTTTCTCTCAGGAATGGCAGAATCACTGGGGCAGGGGCCTGGGGAAGGTACAATGGGAGGATCAATATGGGAGAGCCCTCAGGTAGCTGGAATAGCCCATCTGAAACATAGGAGCATCTTCATGAAGGGTCCCTAGCAGGCTCAGGCTGTGTCTGCATTTCTGTCCCTCTCTTCAGGCCCTGAGGTCCCTGCACCCCCAAAGACAGCTGCTCAGCTCAAGAAAGAGGCGAAGAAACGGGAGAAGCTAGAGAAATTCCAACAGAAGCAGAAGATCCAACAGCAACAGCCACCTTCAGGGGAGGTGAGAGACTGAGGGTGGAGGTGACAGAAAGACTGGTGCCTTGAGTGGGGTGACTCATATCTGGGCCTATGTCTTCTTCCTCTCAAGCAGAAGAAGCCCAAATCAGAGAAGAAGGAGAAATGGGATCCTGGGGTCATTACCTATGACGTCCCAACCCCACCTGGGGAAAAAAAAGGTACTGGGATGGGGAAGGGGATACCCACCCTTCACCCCAACCGTCCTTAGCTGCTACTTCCAAGCATTTATCCCTTCTTGCTTCATCCTTGTTCCCACCACTTTGCTTGATGAGGTTGCAGATCCCCCAGACCCCCATTGCTGCCCTGTGATATGAGTGAGAGGCCCAGAGCTCCTTCTCTGCTGGCCTGTCCCCTTCCGAGCTCTTCCTAGCATTCAGCCTTGGCACTGACCCCACCTTCCCTCTCCCCCAGATGTCAGTGGCACCATGCCTGACTCCTACAGCCCTCAGTATGTGGAGGCTGCCTGGTACCCTTGGTGGGAGCAGCAGGGCTTCTTCAAGCCAGAGTATGGGGTGAGTGGGCACTGCCACCCACACCTAGACGGGATGGAGCAGGGAAGGGCAGGGCTGAAGAACACATCACTTGGGAGGAGGTGGGGAGAGGTGACATGAGGCCTTAGCATGTATCCCGTTGCTCCACCCGTGTCAGCGTTCCAGAGTGTCAGCACCAAATCCCCAAGGCGTCTTCATGATGTGCATCCCACCCCCCAACGTGACGGGCTCCCTGCACCTGGGCCACGCACTCACCAACGCCATCCAGGACTCTCTGACCCGATGGTGAGCTCCTGTCCTCTCTCTGAGCCGAGCTAGTCTCCTCTACTTTCTCTCCCCACTCCTGTGGCTCCCTTGTCTTCCTGATTGGTGCCCTCTGTCCACTTTCCTTTTTTTTTAATAATGTATTTTATCTTAGTTGTTCTTGTTGCGAGTATACACAGGTAAACATACACCACTTCAGCAGTTTCTATATGTACAATTTAGTGACACCGATTACATTCTTCAAGTCATGCAATCCTTCTCATTCTCCTTTTCTGAGTTGTTCCTCCTACATTAACATAAACTCACTGTCTCCTAAGGTTCCTGTCTAATCTTTCAAGTTGCTGTTGTCAATTTTATCCCATATAGATAGTTCTTAAAAGAGCATAATGTTTAAGGCAGACCTTTTTTACTGGTTAAGTGGAGCTGTTGTTTGGTTTTAAGACTTTAGGGGATATTCTTGGTTTAAGGTTTTAAGATTATCTCAGAGCAGTAGTTTCAGGGGTTCTTCCACCCTCCATGGCTCCAGAAAATCAAGATTCCATGAGAGTTCGAAATTCTATTCTGCGTTTTCCTCCTTTTGATCAGGGTTCTTCTACAGGTAGTCCCTGACTGGGGATGGGGTTCTGTTCTGACGACTCCGTTTTAAGTTGGTTCTGACATAAGTCAAATACCTTTTTCTTTTTTTTTTAAGTTTTAATTACTACTGCCTTTTATTACCAGTATCTTTATAAATCTGATCTTTGTCTTTGGGGGTTGGAAACATTACATACAAACATCTGTGATGAACATCTGAGAATGATAACATCAGCAAATTACATGCTGCAACATTGTATGTAGTACCCAAAAAAAAAGGTCATAAGTGCAGTTCGTCATAACTGGAATATGTCATAAGTCGGGGACTACCTATGTAGAATCTTTATCAAAATGTTTAGTAATGGTAGCTGAGCACCATCCAGTTCTAGTCTCATGGCAAAGGAGGCAGGTTGCTCACGGAGGCAATTAGCCACACATTTCATTTCCTCCTCCTATTCCTGACTCTCCTTCTCCCTCTGTTGCTAGGAAGTAGAACAGAAACACTGAACATGTTATTAGACCCATTAACTGGAATTGCCATGAAGCCGAAACCATGACCCTAAACCTCCAAATCGAGGAACCGAATCCTGTGAGGTGTTTGGTTGAACATAGTCAGCCTCAGCAGCAGCCCTTTTTTTTTTCTTGTCATTGTTGTAAATATATCTATCATACAACTTTTGCCTATTCAGCTTTTTGCAGGTGTACACCTTATTGACAGCAATTACGTTAATTGGCTGTACAACCCATTCTTCTTTATTGGCCCTCAGCTCTGCCCCCTGGTGGTGCTACACTTCTCTTTCTTGGTCATTTCCTTCTGATCATACCATCCTACTCTAGCCAAATAACCCCATTTAGCAATCTCACTTGTGGGCTCGCTTCTCTTTCTACCAAAAATTATTTTGACTTAAACAAGAAATATTTTTTTTGTTTGTTTGTTTTTATTTTTTTTTTATTATACTTTAGGTGAAGGTTTACAGAAAAATAGTCTCTCATTAAACAGTCGGTACACATGTTGTTTTATGACATTGGTTAACAACCCCACGACATGTCAACATGCTCCCTTCTCAACCTTGGAGGACCCTTTTTTATTTATTTTTTTTTTTTTGGTGAAAATATACATAGCCGAAGATACACCATTTCAAAAATTTCTACATGCACAATTCAGTGACGTCGATTACATTCTTCCAGTTGTGCTGCTATTCTCACATTAGATGAAGGTTTACAGAACAAAATAGTTTCTCATTAAATAGTTAGTACATGTACTGCCCTATGACAGTGGTTAAGAACCCCACTACATGTCAACACTGTCCTTACTCAACTTTGGGTTCCCTATCACCAGCTTTCCTGTCCCCTTCTGCCTTCTAGTCCTTGTCCCTGGACTGTTGTGCCTCATTAGTCTCATTTTGTTTTATGGGACTGTCCAATCCCCAGCTGAATGGTGAATCTCGGGAGTGACTTCACCACTGAGCTAAAAGGGTGTCCGGGGGACATACTCTCGGGGTTTCTCCAGTCTCCTTTAGGCCAGTAAATCTGGTCTTTTTTGTGGGTTAGAATTATGCTCTACATCCTTCTCCAGCTCTGTCCAGAACCCTCTGTTGTGATTCTGGTCAGAACAGTCAGTGGTGGTAGCCGGGCACCATCTAGCTGTACTGGACTCAGTCTGATGGAGGCCTTGGTAGCTGTGGTCCCTTAGTCCTTTGGACTAATCTTTTCCTTGTTTATATCCTGTTCTCTTCATTCTCCTTTGCTCCTGAAGGGGTGAGACCAGTGGACTATCTTAGATGGCTGCTCACAGGCTTTTAAGACCCTAGACATTACTCACCAAGGTAGAATATAAAACATTGTCTTTATGACCTGTGTTATGCCAGTTGAGCTAGATGTTCCCCGATTAAACAAGAAATATTTTAATACATTGTTATTGTAAGAATTTTGAAGTTTTAAGTTTCTTTGACGCTTGTCTTAGTTTCTTAGTGCTGTCATAACAGAAATAAAAGTGGGTAGCATTAATACATATAAATTTATTTTCTCCCTGTTTATTGTTGTTGTGTGTCGTGGAGTCAGTTCTAATTCATAGTGACCCTATATGATAGAGTAAAACTGCCTCACAGGGTTTCCTAGGCTGTAATCTTTACAGGAACAAATTGCAAGGTCTTTTCTCCCATGGAGCCACTCGTGGGTTCAAACTGCCAATCTTTTGGTTAGCAGCAGAGTGTTTAACCATTGCACCACCAGGGCTCCTTTTTCTCACAGTTAAAGATGCTAGAAATCTAGATTCAGGGCACTGGCTCTAGGGGAAGGCTCTCTCTCTGTCCCAAAGAAATTTACTGCCTAGGTTATCCTTCCTTACTGATCTGAAATGCCATCATTAACAAATAGTACATTTGCTTGGGTCTGTTTCCAGTCACCATTCCCCTCATCATTCATTTATTCCTTTGCACTAACTTACTGTTTTAATAATCATAGCTTTTCTCATATGTTCTTCTATCTAGTTAGGCAAGGGCATCCTCTTTGTTCTTTTTCAAAATTGCCTTGGTTATTCCGCAAATCCTGTCTTTCTCAGTAATTTTAGAACCAGGAGGGGTTCGAACTTCACCAGCCCTTTCTTTCCTTAGAGCCCATTGACTCCCTTCCCACAGCCCCTTCTCCCTTTGGGGCCAGGCTCTCCCAGCCCAGCTCACCCACTGGGTCAGCCTGTGGGTGAGCCTGGTCCTCCACCTGTCTCCCATAGGCACCGTATGCGTGGGGAGACCACCCTGTGGAACCCTGGCTGTGACCACGCAGGCATCGCCACCCAGGTGGTGGTGGAAAAGAAACTATGGCGTGAGCAGGGGCTGAGCCGACACCAGCTGGGCCGCCAGGCCTTTCTGCAGGAGGTCTGGAAGTGGAAGGAGGAGTGAGTATGCAGCATCCCTGTGGGCACCACAACCCTGCCTCCTTGCCCCTCTCTCAGCAAAGACCTCTGTCACCTGTGGTGACCCCTGGCTGTAGTAGGCAGAGCCCCTCACAGAGGCTGAAGGTCAGCTGGCTTCTGAGCCCAAATCAAGCCGAAAGGATGAGTGATCCCAACACTGCCATATCAGTCCCCCGGTGTCTCCCTCCAGCCCAGGACTCCTTGCTGATCCTGGCTTGTCTGTCCACTTCAGGAAAGGTGACCGGATTTACCACCAACTAAGAAAGCTCGGTAGCTCCTTGGATTGGGATCGAGCTTGTTTCACCATGGACCCTGTGAGTGGAAGGCGTCTCAAGGGTTGGGGGAGTGGACGGAGCCTACCTGCTGCACCCCAGGAGGGGAGCACACTCACAGGAGACCACTGAGGGCCCCACTGCAGATGTCGCTCCCCACCCTCGTCATGGCCCTTCCATGAGCTCCTAGACCTTCTCGCCACACGTGAGGCTCCCTGACCGGGTCTCGCCCTTCGGTGGAGCCTGCGCTCTCGCGATTCTCGGCACCAGCACTAGCCCCTGCCGTCTTTAGCATCACCAGACTTGTCCCCTGCCCTTGTGTCCCCATCATCCCCTCTCCCCCTCAAGAAAAGTACTTCTCCCCTCTAGCCCGCAGAGGGGTCCACGTGCTAGGAGGTGGGACTCGAGCCTCTGTTTCAGTCTGGCCATCCAGGCCCCTGGGCACCAAGGCTCATCTCTCTTGACTCCCCTCTGCTCCACCCAGAAACTTTCAACGGCTGTGACAGAGGCTTTTGTCCGGCTCCACGAGGAAGGGGTCATCTATCGCAGCACCCGCCTTGTCAACTGGTCCTGCACCCTCAACTCTGCTATCTCTGACATTGAGGTGTGGCCCCTCCTCCCTAGACCCTCACCATCTCCACCCGGCCCCAGCCTCTGGGCCACTTCTCTAAATACCCATCTCACAGGTGGATAAGAAGGAGCTGCTGGGCCGCACCCTGCTCTCTGTGCCTGGCTACAAGGAGAAGGTGGAGTTTGGGGTCCTTGTCTCCTTTGCCTACAAGGTCCAAGGCTCAGGTGGGAGCCTGGGCACCAGGATCCTGGACTAGGTGGGGTGGGGGCATGGGAAGGGGCCCTGGCTGAGACCACAAGGCCACTTGTCACCTCAGACAACGACGAGGAGGTGGTGGTGGCGACAACTCGAATCGAGACAATGCTGGGTGACGTGGCTGTGGCTGTGCATCCCAAAGACCCCAGATACCAGGTGTGTGGGCACGCTGCCCACGGAGGTAGGGTGGGGTGGCAACTGAAACCCCGGGCTGAAGAGAGAAAATGAAAAACTCCATCTTCCAGCTCCTTTCCTGACCCTGAAGATAGAGCCTTCAGTGGCCATTTGAGGGGTTTGAGCCAGAGCCCTGGGTGAGAGAGCCTCAGGCCCAGCCCTTGGTACATTTTTGACATCTCCGTCTGTCCCCAGCACCTGAAGGGGAAAAGCGTTGTCCACCCTTTCCTGTCTCGGAGCCTCCCCATTGTCTTTGATGATTTTGTGGACATGGAGTTTGGCACAGGTGAGCAAGGGCCTGGTCCTGTGGGGAGCAGAAGACCGGAGCCCATGACGCTCCCCACTGGCCATCCAACTTCTCTGTTAAAGAAAATTAGCTTCAACTGGACAGACTAGACTTGGGCTGGATCTTTAGGGAGCCTTGCATTAGGGAAGCGGGGGGCCAGGGGCAGTCTGGGAGCACATCCTTCAGCAAAAGCAGGGGATTGTGGGAAGGGACTCTGCCTGGGACCCATGTGCACCCTCAGGTGCGGTAAAGATCACCCCTGCACACGACCAGAACGACTACGAGGTTGGGCAGCGGCATGGGCTGGAGACAGTCAGCATCATGGACTCACGCGGGGCCCTCATCAACGTGCCCCCGCCTTTCCTGGTGAGGCCGCTAGGGTGTGGGGCCTGGGTTGAGCAAGAGGAAGGGGTGTCTTGGTATGGCCGTGACAAGACCTCTCTCCCACCCAGGGTTTGCCCAGGTTTGAGGCCAGGAAGGCAGTGCTGGCGGCACTGAAGGAGCAGGGACTGTTCCGGGACATAAAGGACAACCCCATGGTGGTGCCGCTTTGCAAGTGAGGGTGGGGCTGGGGCAGTGCTGGAGGGAGAGGGGCTCCTTGCTTCTCAGGGTGCTGACCACCCCACATGGACCCCAGCCGTTCCAAGGACGTGGTGGAGCCTTTGCTGCGGCCGCAGTGGTATGTGCGCTGCGGGGAGATGGCCCAGGCCGCCAGCGCTGCCGTGATGAGGGGCGACCTCCGCATCTTGCCCGAGGCCCATCAGCGGACGTGGCATGCCTGGATGGACAACATTCGGTGCGTAGGACCCTCACAGTGGGGGCAGCTGGGTGAGGGGCTGAGCAGGGCCCAGGCGAGGGCACCTTCCTGCTTCTGACCCCACCACTCCCACCCCGCGGCCACCGTCTGCAGGGACTGGTGCATCTCCCGGCAGCTGTGGTGGGGCCATCGCATCCCAGCTTACTTCATCACCGTCAACGACCCGGCTGTGCCTCCTGGGGAGGTGAGGCTGGGGCCAGGGCTGGGCACTGCAACATCTGGGGCAGCTGTGGATTCCTTGGGTGCTTGGTGGAGGGAGGGGTCAGGGCTTGAGGTCTTAGGGAGCAAGACAGAGGAGCCCCCTTGGGTGCTCATCCCACTCTTGGCAGGACCCCAATGAGCGGTACTGGGTGAGTGGGCGCAGCGAGGCGGAGGCCCGGGAGAAGGCGGCCAAGGAATTTGGAGTGTCTTCTGACAAGATCAGCCTCCAGCAAGGCAAGGCGAGCCCTGGGGTGGGGGACTGGGCAGAAATGGGGCTCTGGTCCTCCCCTACCTTCTCTGACCTCTGACCTCCCTCAGATGAGGATGTGCTGGACACTTGGTTCTCCTCTGGCCTCTTCCCCTTCTCCATCCTGGGCTGGCCCAACCAGGTGGGTTCCTGGGGTCAGGCAGGGGTGGGGTAGGGGTCTTGGAGGTGGGCACTTGGCTCCCCATCATGCCCTCCTCTGCCCTCAGTCGGAAGACCTGAGTGTGTTCTACCCGGGGACACTGCTAGAGACGGGACACGACATCCTGTTCTTCTGGGTGGCCCGGATGGTCATGCTTGGCCTGAAGCTCACTGGCAGGCTGCCCTTCCGAGAGGTGTGAAGACTGCCCAGACCCCTCCCACAGCCCATCCCAGGCTTATCGTGGGTGGGGCCCAGGGCAAAGCTTCTGTGGAGGGCTGCGGGAGAGCCTGGGGGTAGTCAGGCTCACAAGCCTTGTCATCACCTGCCCCATAGGTCTACCTCCACGCCATCGTGCGAGATGCCCATGGCCGGAAGATGAGCAAGTCTCTAGGCAATGTCATCGACCCCCTGGATGTCATCCATGGAGTCTCCCTGCAGGTGGGGCTGGGCGATGGGGCACGCCAAAAGGGGCTATGGGGCTGCAGCCACTGCTACTAACACTCCCACCCTCAGGGCCTCCATGACCAGTTACTGAACAGCAACCTGGATCCCAGCGAGGTGGAGAAGGCTAAAGAAGGGCAGGTATGAAAAAGGTGGAAACAACCTAAATGCTCATCAGTGGATGGACAGGCAAGATGCAGTACATACACACAATGCAATACTACTCAGCCATGAAGAAAATGAAGTCCTGATACACACCACAACACGAATGAACTTTGAAAACATTATGCTGAGTGAACTAAGTCACTAAAGGACAAGTATTGTATGATTTCACTCAGACAAAATATCTAGAAGAGGCAAACGTATAAAGACCAAAGTTTATTAATGGTTACGTAGTGGGAATGGGGAGCGGGGGCGTCATTGCTTAGGGGGCACTGAGTTTCTGTTAAGGGTGATGGAAATATCTGGAAATAAATAGTGGTAAGGCTTGTGCAACATGATGAACATAACTAATGTCACTGTATACATATAAAATGTAAAAAAAGAATGTTGTAATGGCAGATGTTTTGTCATATATACGTTTTTACCACAGTTGAAAAATAAAAGGGCAAGTATGGAGGTGGGGCTGGCTGAGGATGCCCCCTCTCTCTTCTCCCTGTAGAAGGCAGACTTCCCAGCAGGAATTCCCGAATGTGGCACGGACGCTCTCCGGTTTGGACTCTGCGCCTACACGTCCCAGGGTATGGTCCTACGGCCTTTCCGTTGGCCACCTCCTTCCTCCTTCCCTGAGGCCCACCCCTTTCCTCCTCCACTCTTGGCCCCTTGTGGGGTCTCACACTTCACCCCCCCCCCCAGGCCGGGACATCAACCTAGATGTGAACCGGATACTGGGTTACCGCCACTTCTGCAACAAGCTCTGGAACGCCACCAAGTTTGCCCTCCGCAGCCTTGGGAAGGGCTTCGTGCCCTCACCCACCTCTGAGGTGAGGGCCTGGTACGCGGGGAGGCAGGCAGCACCTATGCAGTCCGTACCCCTGCCACTCCATCATCAAGCCCATGTTGTGCCAGGATCACAGCCAGAGAGTCGAGGCTCAGCCCCTTCCCCTGAGGAGCTTCCTTGTAGTTGGGGCGACAGATGGACACAGGGACAGACTGGTTATGGGGAAGGCCCAGAGCACTGGGGCTCTCCCTAGAGGTGACTGGAGCCTGTCCCGTCTCCCCCAGATGCTGGGCATATGCTTGATTGCTTTGGACCCCATTTGGCTCCTGCCCCCAGTTCTGGCCCCTGCCATATGGGGCCGCCTGGCTGATATGTCCACTTCCCCCCTAAGCCTGGAGGCCACGAGAATCTGGTGGACCGCTGGATCCGCAGCCGGCTGGCTGAAGCTGTGAGGCTCAGCAACCAAGGTTTCCAGGCCTACGATTTCCCAGCCGTCACCACCTCCCAGTACAGCTTCTGGCTGTATGAGCTCTGTGACGTCTACCTGGTGAGAAGGAGCAAGTGGGGCCTCCAGGAAGGGGCAGAGGACTGGGGAGACAGAGCCCTGGGTCCAGCTTTGCCAGTGTTGGGCCATGAGACATGAGTCACCCCTTCTCCCACCCTGACCCATCCCTCCCTGTCCCCTAGGAGTGCCTGAAGCCTGTGCTGAATGGGGCGGACCAGGTGGCGGCAGAGTGTGCCCGCCAGACCCTCTACACCTGCCTGGACGTTGGCCTGCGGCTGCTCTCCCCCTTCATGCCCTTCGTGACTGAGGAGCTGTTCCAGAGGCTGCCCCGGCGGGCTCCACAGGCTCCCCCTAGCCTCTGCGTTACCCCCTACCCAGAGCCCTCAGAGGTATGGGGTGTGGCCTGGAGAGGGAACTCTGGCCTTCTCTTTTAGCCTCCCTCACTCCCTCCTCTGCCCCACAGTGCGCCTGGAAGGACCCTGAGGCGGAAGCTGCCCTTGAGCTGGCACTAAGCATCACGAGAGCTGTGCGTTCCCTGCGTGCTGACTACAACCTCACTCGCATCCGGCCTGACTGTGAGCCTCAGGCCCTGCTCCCGTCCCGTCCCACAGGCCCCTTCACCCACTCTGGAACGTAATAGGCCATGGCTGCCAGGCCTCCTGTCTCTTTGGGGCCAGGCCTCACTACCTCCCTCTACCGGCAGGTTTCCTGGAAGTAGCTGATGAGACCACAGGTGCACAGGCCTCAGCTGTGTCGGCCTATGTGCAGGCGCTGGCCAGCGCTGGAGTGGTGGCTGTCCTGGCCCTGGGGGCTCCTGTACCACAGGGCTGTGCTGTGGCCGTGGCCTCTGACCGCTGCTCCGTCCACCTGCAGCTGCAGGGGCTGGTGGACCCAGCCCGGGAGCTGGGCAAGCTGCAGGCCAAGCGTGGGGAGGTGCAGCGGCAAGCCCAACGTCTGCAGGAGCGCCGTGCTGCCCCGGGCTACCCAGCCAAGGTGCCCCGCAATGTCCAGGAGGCAGACAAAGCCAAGGTGTGTGGTGGGGAGGGCCCTTCACGTTTCTCCCTGCAAAACCCCTGCCATCATCAAGTCCAGGCTGAGAGGCCAGCCTTTTCCCTGGGAAATCTGGGGGGAGCACAGAGCCCAGGCTCGTAAGCAAGTGGAGTCTTTGCCTGTGGGGGGCCATGGAATCCTTCTTACACGTGATGGGAGGGCACAGCCTAGGGCCACAGTTCTAGGCTTAGAATCGGGTACCCTGCCCCCAAGCCAGGTCCCTCACATCCCATCCAGCTGCCCTCAAGATGGAATTCTACAGACCTGGGGCAGGGCTCAGGACCCCACATACAATCAGGGAGCCCCAGGTCTAGCACCTACTTCAGAGCCCACTGGGTGTGCCCCTCCTGCACAGCCACTGCCTCCTGACCCCTCCTAGGAGGAGCAGTGGGGTAAACCACACAGATGCAGAGGAAACAGTAATGGTGGTCAACCCAGGTGGGGGCACTGAGGCCTGGGCACTTTATGGCGTCCATGGGCTCTGAGGCCTCTCTCTCCTTGAGGAAGGACCACTGAGAAGAGGCAGACCCAAGAGGGCAGGGGTGTTGGTGGGGAGGCCAGTGAGAATTCTGGGGGTGGGGGAGACCAGCCAGCTAAGTACACACTCCCTGAATTACCCCTCCCATGGTCCTTAACCCATCTTTCCAACCTTACCCCCTCTGTCATATGGGTGTTTGGGAGTCTGCTATCTTGGGCCCAGGTCCTCACTACCCACCACCCCCTTGTTCCACCTCCAGCTTCAACAGATAGAAGCAGAGCTCAGGAAGGTGGACGAGGCTATTGCCCTATTTGAGAAGATGCTGTGATACACCCAACTCCAACCCTCATAGCCCCCAGTGGCCCACCATGGGGATGGCAGCAATAAACTATTTTGCCACAAAACCATTTCTTGTCTGTATATGTTGGGTGGTGGGGGCTGCTGAGGGGTTGGGCTTTTGAGGCAGTGTGAGCAGCAGGAGGTCTGCAGGCTGGAGTGAGGCGCTGGGTCCTGGTGGGCACAGGGTTGTGTCTGTCTGGGCCTGTCCCTGGCACTGCACCAAGCCTGAGTCATGCTGCTTGCAGCTCCCTTCCTCTTCCCGGCTCTTCTCCACTCACCTCCGCACTGCAGCTGAGGGAGGCCCGCCCCTGGTATCAGCGGCTGCTCTGGCCTTGGGCAGGCATGAAAAGAGGGGCCAGGGGCCACCCATCCCACCCCTACCTGACCCTGCATGGGCCTCCCTTCCCCTCCACTGAGTCCTGGTTAATTATAACTCTGACCTAAGTGCCCTGTGACGCCACGCCCCGGCCAGCCCTGCCCAGAAGACCCAGCAGCCAGGTAGGGGAGAGGCCTGAGAGACTTTTGATGTGTGGGGGTGTCCCTGTAGTGGGGCTGGGGACTCAGCTTGGGGCTGGTGAGAGGGGGGCCCTGGGGAAGGGGCCGTGAACTTCTCTCCTGGCAGGTGTGTGTCCTCCTGGCCTGATAAGACCTTCAGGTTGTCTGGGTTACTGAGGAGAGGGTAGGGAAGCCAAGCAGGAACAGATAAGGTCCTTGAGCCAAAGCCAGAGGAGGAGAAGGCTCAAGCAGGTCCCACGGAGACAAATAGCTGGGCCTGTCCTGGAATCACTGCTTCCCCTCCTTGAGAGCTTTCTGTCCCGTAGGTCGATGTCTTGGCCATGCTCCCTGTGAAGGTGCCCCCACCCAACCTGGGCCCCTCAGCACTGCTCCTGCTGCAGCTGCTGCTGCCCCCTACATCCGCCTTCTTCCCCAATTTCTGGAGCCTTCTGGCTGCTCCCGGCTCCATCACCCACCAGGACCTGACGGAGGAGGCAGCGCTTAATGTCACTCTGCAGCTCTTTCTGGAGCAGCCACCTCCCGGCCGCCCACCCCTTCGTCTGGAGGACTTCCTGGTGAGCATCCCAAACCCCATCACATCCCAGCTGGATTCCCCAATTCCCTGGAACCTCTGCTTCAGGGACCTGGTTGCCAAGAGAAAGGAGGCCCGCCAACCCTCAGCAACAATGCCCCAGGAGGTCTGGTCCTGGAAATCAAGAGTCTTCCCTCCTTAGAAAGGCCCAGGACTGCCCCTCCCTGGTAGGGCCCACATTACCCTCAATTCCTTCTATACCAGCCTTGACTGCCAGGCAATCGTCCAATCTAAGTGGCTTCCCTGGAGCCCCTGTCCCCTGCCACTCTCCCCAGGGCCGCACCCTTCTTGCCGACGACCTCTTTGCCGCCTACTTTGGGTCTGGATTTCCTTCCCGACGGTTCCGAGCAGCCTTAGGGGAGGTGTCTCGTGCTAATGCAGCCCAGGACTTCCTGCCAACTTCCAAGAATGACCCTGACCTGCACTTTGATGCTGAAAGGCTTAGGCAGGGGCGCACACGCCTGGTGACAGCTCTAAGGGAGACCCTGGTGGCTGCCAGAGCCCTTGACCACACCCTGTCCCGCCAGCGCCTTGGGGCTGCCCTTCATGCCTTGCAGGTGAGAAGAGAGCTGCAGGTAAGGTAATGGTAAGAGGGGTCTTCACTTCCAGTCTTCCTGTCTCTCAGATGGAGAACTTTCTGATGGTGCCTTCTTTATCTTACCTCCTCCGGTTCTAGAAGGGATTGGGGCACTGCCTGCCAATGCCCTGAGACTATTTTCTAATTCCCCACCCCCCAAAATGGCAGCACTACCTGTGGAAACAGCAAGGAGGCCATTCTGGTTAAAGAGAAATGAGAGTGAGAGAGAAAGGTGGTGAGGTCGGAGAGATGAGGAGGAGCAGCACGTCATGTAGGGCCTCGTCGGCTGTTGAAAAGCCTCTCTGAGTGAGATGGAAAGAAACACTGGGAGAGTTCTCGCTTTGGGTAAAACTCAAAATAAATGAATGAATGAATAATTAATTGTTCTGGGTAATGGGGAGAGAGCAACAGAGGGAGACGTGGGATATCTGACAGAAGCAGTGGGGATGGGAGGCTTCCTGGGTGAGGAACTCGAGGCAGTACTGTGTTAGGGCTGAAGATGTGTGAGTAGCCTCACTCCTCTTCTCCTTCCAACCCCCCGGGGACCAGGATTTCTACAGCCACAGCAACTGGGTGGAACTGGGGAAGGAGCAGCCACACCCTCACCTCCTGTGGCCAAGGCAGGAGCTTGGGAGCCTGGCACAAGGTACAGACATGACCCAGGTGGTCAGTGGGAGCCCACTGAGCCGCTTCCTCTCTGTCTTACCCAGCCATGGTGTCACATGACATAAGATGTGGCATCATTTCATCTCTGCAAGGACCTGTGAGCTCCCCTAGTCCAACCAAGGGCCGGGTGGATTATGCGGCTTCCCCTAGGTCACACAGGGAAGAATAGAGCCAAGACCAGGTCTCCAGACCTCAGTCGAGTGCTCGTCTTTCACGTGGCTTCCTCCCCATACTGGGTCACAGAATGCCTTCTCATAGTCCCCTCATCCTCCCAGCTAGACTTGGAACAAGAAGCTACCTCCTGTGCCCATTACAAGTTCACCGTCTGTCCACAGCTCACAGAGGGCATAATCCCCATGGATGGGTTCTCAAACTTCCTGGGTTTTCTAGCATAGTCACAGCCTCAAACACTCAGTGTCATTGCCAGTTCATGAACTTAGAGTTTTAGTTCTAAAAGCCTAGTCATGGTACCTATAGGCTTTTCACTTTGTTCCAGTTGGGAAGAAAAGCCAAATAAGTTTGGATGGACAGGGATAAAGGCTGGGGGCAGGGGAATCTTGGGTTCTAGCTCCTTGTCTTCTCTTCCCAGAAAGTGACCCTACCTGCTCCGATTGTGAGCAGTTGAGCTGCCTTGGGAATTTGCTGGACTTTCAGTTCCTCACCTCTGGCTACTTTGGAACACATCCTCCCAAACCTCCAGGTACCAGACATGAAAGCCTCTCAGAAGCAAGGGGAGAAAGTCCTTTCCTTTCCACTGACATTTTCCCTCAAGCCCTCGGTGCTGAAGGCCCTTCTCCCATTTCCTATGGCATCATTTCCTGGAAGAAGGAAAGGATGTTGGTAATGGAGTGGGTAGATGAAAGCCCACTGAGGTGGCCATGATTGTTGGGGTTGGACAGCTTCTTGCTCAGCTGATAGGACTTCTCCATTGCCCATAGGCAGCTTTTGGGGGCTGAGTGGAGGAATCAGGGATCCACTGTGTGCCGTGGTGACTGAACCCCTCCACATTTACTCCACATTTGCCCTCCACAAAAAGTCACTATTTCCTGCTGATCCTTTGCAGAGGTGAGAGAGGATCAGGCCAGGTCAGAAAGGTCATCATTTTCTTAGAAAGCAGTGGATTTTTTACCTCCATCCTCCAGGATCCCTTTTCCCATCCCAGGGAAATGCAGCCATGGGGGCTATTTTGACCAGAGCAGCACCCAGCCACCCCGAGGAGGCATCAACAAGGATAGCACATCCCCAGGCTTCTCCCCCCACCATGAGCTGCACCCCCAGGCTGCAAAACTGGCCCTTCTAGCCTCCATCCAGGCCTTCAGCCTCCTGCGAAGCCGACTGGGAGACAGGGGTTTCTCCAGGTGAGTGGCCTCCTGGAGATGGGCTCCCTTATGGGTAAGTGCTCCTGGAGGAGCCGAGAAACCGAGGATTGGGGATGAATGTGTGGACCCTTCACTGGGTCTTTTGCCTGCTCCCCAGGCTCCTAGACATCACCCCAGCCTCCAGTCTGAGCTTTGTCCTGGACACCACGGGCAGTATGGGTGAGGAGATCAATGCTGCTAAAATCCAGGCTCGCCACATTGTGGAGCAGCGGCGGGGCAGCCCCATGGAGCCTGCCCACTATGTCCTGGTACCTTTCCATGACCCAGGTAACCGTGGTCTAGGCAGGAGAGCTGGGGGAAGGAAAGTCCAGAGCAAGGGATGCGTACTCCTGGTGGGAAAATGGGCCTTGTAGCTCTAGTTTTTTAGCAAAATGGTGGAAACATCCTATGGTCCTGAGTGGGCCTTTACTGGGTACATGTGTGTGTATAGGAAACAACTGGCCCTTTCTTCCACTGTTTCCAAAATTTCAGCATTTGCCATGAGGTTTTCTTTTTTTAAAAAAAAAAAATATATTAATACTATGTTTTGATGTTGTTTTAATTTTTTTTATTGTGGTAAATATATAGGTAACAAAACACTTGCCATTTCTACAATCTTCACATGTACATTTCAGTGTTCCATATGAGTTTAATGCATGATCCATGCTTAGGCAGATGGCCTCTGCTTTTTTAAGCTTCCATGCTAATAAGTCATTTTCAATTCCCTCCATTTCCTGTAGACAGAGATTGGGATGAAGATCAGAGGTTGTTGGGTCCATACGTCTGCAAAGTGTCTAAGGCAACTAGCTATATCACATTTCTTTCCCCACTGAATTAGAAGTCAAAAGATCTGGTATGGGTTGACCAGTCTTACTATGTATGTCCTTAGGCTGGTCATTTAACATCATTTTGCCTCAATTTTATCCATAAAATGGGTCAGTATACTTGCCTTACAAAGAGCCCTGGTGGTACAGTGGTTAAGTGTTTGGCTCCTAATGGAAAGGTCAGTGGTTTGAGCCCATCAGCCACTCCAAGGGAAAAAGATGTGGCAGTCTGCTTCTGTAAAGATTACAGCCTTGGAAACCCTATGGGGTAGTTCTAGTTTGTCCTATAGGATTGCTATGAATCAGCATCTACTTGACAGCAGTGGGTTGGGTTGGGTTGGGCTGGGTTTTTATGCCTGCCTTATCCTGCCTATCTCCCAGGGTTGAAATGATGATCAAATAAAGTGCCTACTGGGCTAGGATTTCCCTAACGGCAGGGTTTGAGTCTGCTTTGTCTATACAAGTCTTATCGTGGCTGGCACTTAATAGGGACTTATTACGTTTTGCCGAAGTACGAATGAATGAATAATTAGGAATTTAGCACTTACGTGTCAAGGCACTATTCTAAGATTTACAAAATCAACTCAGACAGTTCTACCCATAACCCCTTGAGGTACTATTATTTGCTCTGAGTTTTCTGATGAGGAAACTGAAGCCCAAATTGCTTTTTTATACACACACATACCTAATAAAGGTCCACTCAGGAGCACCATTTTGTTAAGGGAATGGAGTCATGAGGCCCACCTTCCCACCAGGCCCAATGTTATTTCAACAGTTCTCCACCGCAGGAGCACAGCAGACATGTCAAATGGGGAGGTGCCCCTGGATGGGAATGAGGAGATCCTTCTCCTCACTCATCTCAACCTCTTTCCCCCTCTCCAGGGTTTGGCCCTGTCTTTTCTACCAGTGACCCAGACAGCTTCTGGCAACAACTCCATGAGATCCATGCCCTGGGAGGTGGAGACGAGCCTGAGATGTGCCTATCAGCCTTGGAGGTCTGGTCCATCCCTTCTCCTCTTCTTATCCCCTTCTTCCCAGGCTTTACCACGAAGAGAAGCTAGAAACTTCCTGGGACACCCCCCCATCTTCCCTACTCCCTTCCCCATCTTCACTCCAGCATTCCAGAGCCATATTTCCTTCTTCTCTGCCCTCCTTTGCTCTCCCCATCTCCCTGCCACTGCCATTTTTAACATTAGCCCTTTCCCTCCCTGCCAGCTGGCCCTGCTGCACACACCTCCACTCTCAGACATCTTTGTCTTCACTGATGCCTCCCCCAAGGATGCCCTTCTCACCAACCGGGTGGAATCTCTGACTCGGGAGCGACGATGCAGAGTGAGCATAGGTGGTGGGAGACAATGTTAGCCACCCAGTGATGTGGAAGACCCTATGACAACAACCTATGGTGACAGAGCAGCCTTGGCACGGGGTGGGGAGAAGCAGGCAGTTAATGTCATGTTTCCTGATACCATTAATAATACTCAAGAGTGTGAGGCCCTACCCTTACTGATGTTGAATTCATATTTGAAACTGCTCCAATAAGCCACTTGAAGAACTGGAGATATAGGTACCAAAAATCTACTGTGAAATATTATGGTGACCGTTACAAGGGAGTGACCAACTATTAACTGAAGGCTGGAGGGCTGTATCATTGGAGACCCCACAGGAGCAGCCAGAGGGCAGAGAGAGACCTTTTCAGCAATCAGCTCTGCAGAAAGCTTGCGCACAGGAGAACCCTCATTCCTGATAGTAGATGGCACTTGGACACCACAAGTACTAGGCTCTCTTCTGGCCATAGGTGACATTCCTAGTGACTGAAGACCCATCAAGGGTTCAGATTCGGGCCCGGCGTGAGGTCTTGTCCCCTCTGCGTTTTGAGCCATATGAGGCAGTGGCCCTAGCCTCAGGAGGAGAAGTGATCTTCACCAAAGACCAACACATTCAGGATGTGGCAGCCATAGTTGGGGACAGCATGGCTAACCTGGTGAGTAAGTGTGGGGGCCAGAGGGGCCAGTGCCTTGAGCTCAGAACTGAGGGAATAGGTGACATTGTATCTCTCTTTCTCGTAGTTAAAAGGGGAACAGATCCCATTTCTGTGTTGTCATTCACGTCAGAAGGGTGGGAAAGGAAGCTTCTTTCCCTTTGAAATTCGTGGCTACCCACCTTCCATATTGTTCCTTCCATATTAGTACCACCTCCCATCTTGGTCTCCAGTATTCTGCCCTCCAGGCTGCCACAGGAAGTTCTGCCATCTTTAAGGGGGGGGCAGGAAGTGAACACCTCATCCTTAATCCCTTGCCCCCAAGTTTGCCATTGACTATAATAATCTCATCCCTGTTCCTGTGCCCCTCTGTCACAGGTATCCCTTCTCCATGTGTGACTTAATTTCTTTCTGTCTCTGTCTTTCTCCTGTCTTTGTTCCCACCTCATTCCGTGTCTTATCATCCCCCCTATTTTTTGTTCCTGCCCATCCTTCAAGGTGACCCTTCCCCTAGAACCCCCTGTCGTGGTGCCGGGAAGGCCGCTTACATTCAGTGTGGATGAGCTGCTACAGAATATTACAGTCCGGATCCACGGGGAGATCAGCAGCTTCTGGATCAGAAATCCTACAGGTACTTCCATGTTTGTGTCTCAAGGGAGGGAGAAGAATAGACACTGGAGAATGAGGGAAATGGGAAACTGGACTTCAGTTCTGAGACTTGGAGGGAAAAGAGAAAAGGAATTGCCTCATGTGGCAATCTTTTGTCCTCTCCCCTCAGGGGTCTTTCAGGGCCAAGAAGAAGGTGAGGGTCCTTTAGGTCACACTCGACGTTTTGGGCAGTTCTGGATGGTGACCGTGAATGACCCTCCACAGACAGGGACCTGGGAGATCCATGTCACAGCTGAGGGCACCACCCGAGTGAGAGTGCAAGGTAAGGTGGGAGGTACTCCAGTGAAGAGGAAGGGGAGACTGCAGACCTCAGGGAGCTGTGTCAGTCACATTCACCTTGGGAAGGTCTCTGACTGCCTTTGCCCTCCCTCAGCCCAGACCTCACTGGACTTCCTCTTTCACTTTGGGATCCCAGTGGAGGATGGGCCCCACCCTGGCCTCTACCCCCTGACTCAGCCAGTTGCAGGTACGCCTGTTTCCCCGCCCTCCCCCACCTCGTTCATTAATCCTCTTAAAATATTGTTTTAAACTTTTGCGTTATAATTTACATATAGTAACGTGCACTAAGGAGCCCTGGTGGTGCAGTGGTTAAGTCGTCGGCTGCTAACCGAAAGATACCAGCCAGGAGAAAGATGTGGAAGTCTTGAAAACCCTAGGGGGCAGTTCTACTCTGTCCTGTAAGGTCACTATTAAGTTGGAATCGATGGCAACGGGTATTCTTTTTGGGGGGCGGGGAGTTTAAAGTGCACTTATCTTCAGTGTATAGCTTGATGAATTTCATATATACAAACCCATGTAATCATCACCTATTTCAAGATACAAAACATTTCCAACACCCCGGAACTCTCTCCTGGCTCTCCCCATCAATACCCCTCAGAGGTAACCCCTTTTCTCCATCTTTACTCCCCAGAGGTAACCCTTATTCCGAAGGCAGTTCATCTTTTTAACCTGTGTCGCTGAATCTCACGGAGACCACTCTTCTCCCCTCCCCTGTCCCAGGTCTCCAGACTCAGCTGCTGGTAGAGGTGACAGGGCCCGGCTCCAGAGGCAATTCTGGGGGTCATGGGCCACATTTCTCCCACGTCGTCCTTCGAGGGGTCCTGGAGGGCGCTGAGCTGGGCCGGGTGCCCTTGGAGCCCACAGGACCCAGGGAGCAAGGTCTTCTCGTGGCCTCGCTGCCACCCACGCTGTTGTCCTCGCCAGGACCCTTCTCTCTGGAATTGATTGGCCAGGACGGCGGGGGGCGGGGCCTGCACAGGGCGGCCCCCCAACCCTGCGCTGTGGTCCCTGTTCTTCTGGAGGTGAGATGCCAGGGGAGGATGCTGGAGTTGGAGCGAGCTGGGCTGGATCGTACTCTGACGGGCCCACCTCCGCAGCTCAGTGGCCCCCCTGGTTTCCTGGCCCCGGGCAGCAAGGCCCCACTCAGCCTCCATATCGCCACTTTCTCGGGCCCTCAGGATCTCGACCTTAGGACATCGGTCAACCCCAGCTTTGCCCTCACCTCTAACCTCTCCAGGTGAAGCCCCCAAACCCTCCGGCTCCCTTCTGGCGCCACAAGCCGGCTCCCGGGCCTGGAACTCTGGCCCACGCTCAGTATTCCAAGCCCCGCCTCTGGCCCCTCCTGATTGGCCCTCACGTTCCTCGTCTGCCCGCCCGCTGCACTTGGCTCCGCCCCTTTCAGTCTGGGGCTTCGGCAGGTTGACTGTACTCATTCTCCAGGGTTCGTCTAGGGCAGAATGAGTCCGCCTGGGGGCGCCTGTGGCTGGAGGTCCCAGACTCAGCCGCCCTGGACTCCGTGGTGATGGTGACTGTGACTGCGGCAGGTCGAGAAGCCAACTCAGTGCCCCCGACCCATGCTTTCCTCCGGCTCCTTGTGCTGGCCCCAGCCCCCCAGGTGAGACGCCCCCCTTTTCCTTCAGAGGGTCGGACAAGGGGAAGGCGGTGTGGGCTTAATTTGGGTACAGCCCCAGTCCTGGCCTGACAGTCTCTCTTTCTGTCCCCCTAGGACAAGCTCACTGCCTTTGCCCACTCAGCCGGCCCTGTCCTCACCACTGCCAGTCCTGCCTTTCGCCTCTCCACTTTGGTGACTCAGGGCAGGGCCAGCGGAGGGATGGCAGGCAGCCCCTGGTGGGGAATAGTTGGAGGGGTACTGATCCTGCTCTGCTTAGCCTCTTGGTAACACAATAGCCCTTAGAGGTATGGGTCTCCCAGCGCTCTTTTCACCCTGCCCCACGGTCAAAAGGGAATATGGGCCCCACCTCTCCAACCTGGGATGGAGTTTTCCTTCTCATGCACTTTATCCTTTCTCTTTCTTAAAAACTATCAGTATAGGGTAGAGAGGGCAATGGATATTCCCACAGTGCACTTTCCCTACCAACCCTGTGGGAACCAAACCAAAGATTTTTGGAGAAAGTTGCTTTCTATTTCTCTGTAGCACCTTCATTCTACTACCTACTCATGTTTGCTCAGGCTCAGGTAAAGGGGAAGGTATAGGGGAGGGGACTAAGAGTATAAGGAGTGGGGTAGGAGGTACCAGGAAGTGTTATTTATAGAATTTTTTAAATTTGAAACTCCAGAGCAACTTCTATTTTATTTTTGTATTTAAAGCTGAAGGACAGTTTCCATGAACTAAGGGATTCAAAGCAGAATAATTTTTGCACATCAAATAGGGGAGAGTGAGGGCATGAAACACCAAAAAAATGAAATGGAAGTTTTCAGGAACAGAGGAGAAACTACACCAAGATGTCTGAACTTCAGCTGACCTACCACCTAACCCACTTAGGTGTTGAGTTAAGAAGCAGAAAAGGGCGGCTGAGGGTTCTGACTCTGCCTCCTCCCTCACCAGACTGAAGGGAGTGGGAGGAGGCCCTAGACAAGGGTAGGGCCCCTCTGCCCCTTGGGCTCAACCTTCTCCTCCTTTGGCTGGATGACTCCTTTCTGCTGCCTTGAGAATTCCTAGGGAAGAGGAGAGAAACAGTCTGGGAATCAGAGCTCCTCCCTATGCCAGGAGTTGGGGCTCCGTGCCTCCCACGCCCCTACAGTTTACCTGTCGCTGCCTCAAGTTCTGCTTCCTTGGCCTTTCCTTCCAATCCTGGGTAGTGTACGAACTAGACTTGTTCAGTGGATGTGGGGAGAACTGGGGGGAAATAAGCTGTGTTTTCTGTTAAACCAGTGCTGACCTTAACAACTCCCCTCTCTCTCCCTGTTTCCTGAAAGTCTAAACTAAAAACAGTAAACTCACCTTCCTCTGAATCAGATTCTGCAAATAGATGTTCACCTTTTGAATCTGGGATAATGGGGGTCCACAAGGATCTGAGTGTAAATCTGTTAGAAAATTCTAAAGAAGGGAGAGTTACAGGCTGACAACATGAAGAAAACCTGAGATCCACCTGCCACTCTTGTCCCATCCCCACAGGACAGTCCTTTCCACATCGACCATCTCCTCCTGGCAGGTGGAAAAATCCAATAGTCTGCATCTTTGTCTCTTCAACATTCTAGTTCCTCTATCCCCTCAAATAGCACAATACCCCCTTTCTCTATTCTTTATGGATCCTGTCTATCTTTGTTTCACTGGAATAATCCAGGCCACCTCCTCACCTCAATGGAATGATCCAAATCATGTCCCTCTGAATGGAGTGCAGACCAACCCACTCCATCTCCAACAATGGACGCCACCTACCACTCTCAGCATCCTGTCATTACAATGTTGCCTCCGATTAATGATGCCTGCCCATTAACTCTCCCCTCTCCGGGATGATCTCAGGCTGTGTCCACACATTCCCTGCCCCTCCCTACACACATACAGAGGCAGCCCCGTACCTCACCAAGGGCCCCCAGATGCAGCTGCTTCCACTGTGCCTCCCTCAGATGGCCCCCGAACCAGGCCTGGCAGTGCTCCAGCAGCTCCAGCCCCTGCCACAGGGCATCCTGTTCTCGCTCCAGAGCCTGCATCCTCTGAAGCTGGAAGAGGCAGGAAGCAGAAGTTGACTCTGGGCTACTGCCATTCCTCTCAGTCCCTGGCTGGGTTCATTGTCTGGTCACTGGGTATGAGCCCAGACTGACCACTGAGGACCTAGAGGGCAGAGGAAGGGGGAAGACTTGTAAGTCCTTAAAGTCGAGTAGAAATATGGGGGCGGGGGTGCAGATCTAGGGAGAGGGGCTTCCCTTGGCTAATACTCACCCAGAGGAAGAAGCTCCGGGCCCCTCCATCTTGGCGGCTTGTCTCTAGTGGCAGCAGCAGGACTGTGTAGGGGGTTTGCACCAGGGGTAGCCCACTAGGAGCCCTGCTCCCCATGGCTCTGAGGTGGGAAGGGTGGAGCCACTCCCACTGGTGCAGCTGGGCGGGTCCCTGCCCTCCACCCCTGCTTTGCACCCATCCTGCCTTGTCTTTCAGCCTCTCAGCGCCTCCCCTGCTGTGTCTGTCTGAGGTTGGGGTGTTCCTACTTATGGGGAAAGGCCATCCCCCTTGGGCTCCTCTGTCTTCCCTCTACTCTGTTTTTGTAGGGCCTCCCTGAAGTGCTTTGTTCTCATGAACGTCCCCTGGGCAGAATCCGAGGGTCTCCCTACAGCAGTGTCACTGTGTTTTTAATGAGGCGGGGCAGGTCCCTCTGTGGACTCCTGCCTGGTGTCTCAGCTGCTGCCTATTCTCTTGTTTTGTTTTGGCTGGTCTAAGGAAACAATAACTCTATCCAAAACAAACTTTATTCCTAATATGAAACAAAATGTCCAGGGAAACTGAGGACTCTGGGTCGAAAGAGATAAGGAAACAAAGAGGGCATGGGGTGTACACTGGGGTCTTGGGAAATTGGGGAGGGCAGAGGAAGAGCTCTCAGAGGATGGAGGTGGCCACAGGCAGCACTTCCTGACTCATGAAAATGTCCAAGTCCAGGTTAGGGTCTTCCAAATCCAGTTTCAGAAACTTATCCACCAAGGTCTGGCAACTGAAGGGGAGAGAGAATGGCGAGATTTATGGGGGAAGAGATACGTGTGTCTCTGGGAAGAAGGGAGAGGGGAAAGCTGCAATACACGAAACCTAGGAACTTGAAGATGTAGAGACTTCAGAAAGAAAGAGTGGGTTTCTGAAGGGAAAGTGCTGGAGGAAGGCTCTCTGCATCCCGGAGAAGATGCTAGAAAGAACAAAGACACTGGGCCACATACTCACTTTTCCATTTGAGTCTTTTTTAACAACTCCTTAACAGGCTTGATGGGTCTTCCACTGCGAATTAAGTCTGAGACCTAGGATCAACAGGAAGGAAGCGGGGAGAGGAGGTCAGGTAAGAGAGAGGAAGTAAGGGTCAGTCTTGTGGGCCCAGAAACCCAGGTCCCTGAGACGAGCAGAGACAATGGGAAGGGATCCCTGGGAGGGAGGTGGTTGGATGGTTGGATAGCATCACCTCCTTGCTACGAGCAATGAGTGTGTCAGGAAGCCCAGCCTGTGCAGCTGTGTGAGAGGCATGGCTAGCATTGGCAACACCTTCGCAAATCTGGTAGAAAAAGACAAGGTCGTCTCCATCCTCACAAGTCTCCATGGTCTTAAAAGAGAATAAAAGGGGACAGCGTGTTATCCATCATCCTGCTTCTTGTCCTGAAACCCCTGGCCAATCCCCGTGGGGAAAAGGGAAAGGACATGGTCCTTGTGCTTAGGGAGTCCCTGTTCTATTGGAGTCGTTGATTCCCATCTTGGGAAATGCCCAGCCGAGGTGCCCCTAGGGGCTAGAGTGGTTTCCTCACCAAATACTTAATGAGGGGCCCTTGCGGCAGCAGCTGTAACTGAACAAGGCTCAGGAAGTTGGTGGCCACAAAGATCTGTGGGCATGTGGGTCCGAGCGCCAGCCAGTGTCGGAGCACTGCGGCCAGAAGTGCAAGCCCATCCACCTGTGCGGAGGGCAGGGGTGAAGGTGTGGATGTGGGCAGCCCACATGCCCCCTCCACCTGCCCTGGCCTTTCCTCATCTCCCACTCTGTTTCTGTTTTGCCCACACATCCCTATTCTTTCCTCAAGGCCCAGCCTCACCCTCATGCTCCATCCGCCTCCATTTTGCCTCCCTTAGTTTCTAATCATGTCTCCCCTCACCGTGTTGGTTCCCTTTCCAAATTCATCAATAAGGATCAGAGACTGCTCAGTGGCATTGTTCACTGCTTTCGCCACCTGCTGGACATGAGGTGGACAAAGGAGAGTCTGCTTAGCATCCGAGAGGCTTGTGACACACCAACCACAGTATGCCTGTGAATAAAGCTATTTGTATATGTGTCCACTCTACTGGTCTACAAGTTCTTTCATGGCAAGGCACATGGTTTGTTCATCCCTTTATTGCCAACAGTGCCTTGTACGAAGCAAGGGTTCAATAAATGCTTATGGTATTGATTCTACCAGTCTCTGAATTGGGTGTTCTCTGCCCCTAGTGTAGAGGGCATGCAGGCAAAGGGAATGGTTTGCCTGCTCTGAGCATTTTTGGGGGTGGAGTTTCTTTCCCACCCTCCCTTCCCTCAATTCCACCCCCCTTTGCACCCTTTGACCTGGTTGAGGTCGATCATGAAGGTGGAGAGGCCAAGGGAAATGGATTCGCAGCTATGGATTCGGGTGAAGATGGCATCTACTGCCCCGATTTCAGCCTCCTCTGCTGGCACAAAGCTGCCCACCAGAGCCATGAATGTGATCAAGCCTACCTGAACAGGAGAGGAGACAGGGCCTGAGGCCTAATATGTGGGCTCAGGTGAGGTGAGGCTAAACTGAGGACGTGAATAATATACCAAGGAGAGGTGGACACTGTTCAATAGAAGAAAAAAGGTAATAGAACCACTGTTCCTCTCCTCTCACAATCCTGATCGCCACTCCTTAAGCTCACTTTAGAGTGGGCAGAGGCATACTGGGAAATCAGAGGTGGGTGAAGGGAACTCAGGCCATGTAAAGACTTATTAGATCTAGTAGAGAACAGAAGACGTGAGAAAGACCAGCATGGGGGTGTGGGCTCTAGTCTTTTCATGACAGATGGGGTCAAGATAGAGGGGAGAAGAGCTAGAGGGATCTAGGTTTCCTAGCAGGTGGGGGGTGAAGAAGGTAGAGAAGATCCCAGAGGCCCAGGCTGTAGGGATTCTCCTCACCTGTTTGAGGTATATGCTCTTCCCTGAGGAGTTGGGCCCAGTGATGACTTTGATCCGCCCTTTGTCCCCACCACATTCTGCAGAGTTGGGCACAAAGGTTCGGGCACAGAGTTCCATGAGAGGATGTCTGCAGTGGATAGAGAGGCACCTGACACTAGGCCTGTGGGCCCAGGTGGATGAACCCCTCAGGAGACAGGGCCTTTGGGCCCCTTGGGCCTATGCCTCCACCCACTCTGTTCTCACCTGCCATTCTGGATTCGTACTCCAAGGAGTCTGGAGGAGTAGTGCGGCCTTGAGTAGCCATAATCCCGGGCAGCACTGGCAAGAGCCAGCAGGACGTCCAGGCGGGAGGCAAGGTCCAACACCCGGGTCAAGACAGCTGCCCGAGCCAGCACCTGGCACTGCAGCTGGTACATCAACAGGGTCTCCTGGTCTGGGAGCAGGTAAAGTGAAGGAGCTGGGGGTCAGAGCCAGGGGAAAATGAAGCAAAGATAAAGAGACCCACAGAGGGACCTAGAAACAGGCTTGCAGACACAGTCTGAGACCCCAAGAGACAGCAGAGAAGATGCAAAGTCAGAATGCGAGAGACTGCAGGAAGAGAAGATGCCTGTTAGAATAATCTCTGCACTCCCTCATACCCCAGCTGCCTCCTCTTGTTTCTCCTCACCCCGGATCTCACAGTGCAGGTCCCCCAGCAATGCATCCAGCTCCTTGGTTCGAGCACTACGATAGTGCAGCTTCTCCTCTGAGAGAAACTGGACACAAGGGTTCAAAGCTGGAGGCTTTGCTCTTGGTCCTCCTTTCCTTTTCCACCTTTCTAACTCCACCTCCAGCCTCCCACCCCAATTTCTCCCTCCATTGTGTCAGAGCTGATAAAAATCAAAGTAAAACTACAGAGGAGAGATCCCATGTTGGGCAGCACTCATGGGGTGAGGCCTCTTATCACCCCCACTACATAGGTCGAGAGTCTCACCATGAAGTCCAGTCCCTCGATCTCAAAGTCACTGGCCTCCACCATGGAAGGCAGGCGGGGAATAGAAAGAAGGAAGCCAATCTGGGGAGAGTACAGAGGAGATAATGCAGAGAGTGACTGGCTGGGTTCTTCTCTCCCTAGAATAAGCCCAGAGACCCCTGTATCTCCCTCAGGAGGTTAAAGCCACCAAGAGATGTTTGTGTTCTTCGGGCTTTCCCAAAAGTTTTCTTATCTACCAATGTGCCTCTCATAAACCTAACGTCTCCCCTAAAAGACCCCTGGAGGTTACACCCACCCTCCTGCCCTCACCAGAGGGATGTAGATGACACTGCATGAAGGAATACGGGAGTCCAGAGTCTCCAGCTCCTTCCGAGCGACCTCCGTGAGGAAACTGGGAAGTCCCATCAGCCTTCGTTTTTCTAGCAGGGGTGAAGACACAAAAGGAAAGTTGACTCTCTTTTCCTGCCCTGGTTGCTGTGATGATCCCCAATTATGGTAAATGCCTGCTGACACTACCCCATCTCTGGGCAGACCCGTGTGTCAGGACTCACAGGCCCTTCAGCACACCCAACACTCACTCTCGTCAATTTCAGGATCTATGTTGGGGAGGACAGTGAAGCGATTTTCAGCAAGGCTGCCCTCAAAGTCCACCTGAGGAGATAAGAAGTCCTGTTTCTTCTCACCCCAGCACCATCACTTAGTCCTGTTCCTCAGTTCTCCTTGGGCCCCAAGTTTCCCTGCATAGTCCCTGCTTCAACCCTAACCCTCCAGGTACATCCCAATGTTCTCCTCTTACCGTCCCATTCTTTAGTCACCTAACTGACCTCAAAGTCTCCCATGCTTCCCCATCTCCCACATTCCCCAGACCCCAGTCCCTCCCCATTCTCCAACCCTACTTCTCTCTCCTTCCTCTCTGGTGCTCGGCCTCTTTCCTTCCACTCACCACTTTCCCAATAAGGCTGGCAATGTGGTGCAGGTCATCAGAGAACTCCTGGGCAATGTCTTGAAAGAGCTGTATGGACTGGGGCAGGGAGCGGCAGGCATCCCTTAGGCCCAGGGCACTGTACACAGTCTGTGGGTGAAATGGACAGAGGAAGGCGGCCCACACCCAGGCTGAAGCGAGGGAATAGGTATGGACTGAGACCAACAAAGACCAACAGGAAAAAACACAACAACAAAGAGAGAAGATCTCAAAGGCAAAAAGAAATAGATAGTGAGAGAGGAAATAGCATCTGTTAAATTCTGTGCCAGGCACTATACTGAACACTGAAGTTATGAAGACAAATAAGACATGGTCCCTGTCCCAAGGAGCTCAAAGTCTAGTGAGGGAAGAAGAAATACACTCAGAAGATTTCAAAATAAGGTAGTAGGTGCTTTGATAGGGGTTTGCCCAAACTTCCAAGAGAACAGAGGAGGGAGAAAGAGAAAAAGGAATATGAAAGGGAAGGAAGAAGGGACAATGACAGTGCTGGGGTAAGAAAGAGCAGGAAGAGAGAAAGGGTGGGAATCCTTGTGAGTTAACTCCCCAGAATGAAGGTCAGTGACCTGAGGCAGCTGATCTAATCATGGATTAGTTTGAGTGGACAGACCTAGTCCATGAAACGTTTACTGAGCCTTACTTTGTGGTGGTGGTAGGATAAGTAAAGTATATAAATCAAAGGGTTTATAATCTAGCTGTGAAAGAAACAAACAGCAACAACGACTATCCATAATTGGCCAGGTTGTGGAACTGACTAAAACTACTAAGGAAATTTAGAGAATAAGACTAATAGGGGCTAAAACAGTTGGGGAGATCTTAGTAGAGAAAAGGAAATAAATTGGGTCTTGAATAAGGCTGTTTAAAAAGAAGGAGGTATTCTGGGTGAAAGCAAGAGCTTGAGCAGATGCACTGAGGTAAGAATGAGCGCTAACATTTACTGAACAATTACTATGTGCCAGGCAATGTTCTGAACCTTTTACATGTGTTAATTTCATTGACTCCTCAAAATAATCCTGTGAGGTAGGTACTAGCATTATCTCCATTTTGTAGGTGAGCAACCTGAAGCACAAAGAAGTAGTATAATTTGCTCAAGGTCTCACAGAGAGTAAATGGAAGAGCTGGGATTTGAACCCAGGCAATCTGGCTTTTAAACACCAAACTATACTGAAAATGAACACAGTGGGTATCCTAAACAGAGTGCTTAAATACAGAGCCTGGCCTATCTGAAGCAGAGGATAAATGTTAAGAAGCACTGCGAAAGGGAGATATAGTCATATATACCTGCTCATATTAAAAAAGAAATGAAACTACTTTATGTGTTAAGCAAATATACTGTAGACAATGAGAGCCAGGTTTCTCACTGTCAAAGAAAGAGGTGACAAATGAGGTAAGGAAGGAAGTCTAGAGTGAACTGTATGGTATTAGATTAGAATCAGAGGTATCAGTATGAACTCATGGGTTCTTTAAAAGATAGATAGGTAGGTAGACAGGTAGATAGTTAGAAACATAGATAGACAGAGAGGAATACAGATGTGTAGGCATGGGTTAATACACATACATACATTTCCTAGCTCTGTCTGTGGTGAGAGCCTAGAAGTGACAGCCACCCTAGTAGCAACAAGCACACCTAGAGTCCAGATCTTGGTTTCTAATACCGTTCTTCAAAAAAAGAAACCAAGACTCCTTGAAGAAGTGGTTGATTCCAGGGCTAAGGCAAGGAAAATACATGATGAGCCTGGAAAATCTTGCAGTGCTAGAAAGTTAGGAGGTGTTCAAAACAGGATGAGAACCAAGTTGAAAGAGCATGTCAAAAGCTAACCTGAAGAGCTCCCAATGACTAAAGCTAGAAAATTTTCAGCAAAAATAAACAGTGATAGCATTGCATTATAACCCACAAAATAAAATAAATATTTATGAGATAATTACACTATAGCTACGGAAGATGTTAACATTAGAGGAAGCTGGGTGAAAGGTATATGAGAACTCTCCATACTGTTTTTGTACTTTTAAGTCTTACATTATTTTCAAAATTAAAAAGCTATAAAAACAATAGATGGGGAATTATTGCTTAAAGAGTATTGAGCTTCTGTTTGGGATGATGAAAAACTTTTGGAAATAGATAGTGGTGATAGTTACACAACATAAATGTAATTAACGTCGCTTAATTAAGTACTTAAATACGGTTAAAGTGGCAAATTTTTGTTACATATTTTACCACAATAAAATTTTTTAAAATTAAAAAAAAAGGCGGCTACATCCTAAAATTTAAAAAATAAAGTTATCTATAGGTGGAGAGAATACAGTAGAGGGGACTGCAACAGAAGCTAGAGTTAATTGACTGTACCTTGTTGGGGAGATTTGATTTTGTGTAAATATTTCATATAATTAAAAATTTTTAAAGCAATTCCTAAAAATAAAAAATAGACTTAACTAAATGAACACAAATGTATATACAGATAGTGGCATAACCAGAGAGGAACTATTCCAAGGGACTAAAACACAGTAATTTGACTGTATATCCCTACTGATGACAAAAAGAACTACCCCCCAAAAAAATCTTAAACAGTTTTCAATAATCATTTAGTTGGTATTAGTGCTAGAATTACTAAACGAAGAAAACACTGAAGTTGTCAAGGATTTCATTTTACTTGGATCCACAGTCAATGCCCATGGAAGCAGTAGTCAAGAAATCAAATGACATTGCATTGGGCAAATCTGCTGCAAAAGACCTCTTTAAAGTGTTAAAAAGCAAAGATGTCACTCTTAGCACTAAGGTGTGCCTGACCAAAGCCATGGTATTTCAATCACCTCATATGCATGCAAAAGCTGGACAAGAATAAGGAAGACCGAAGAAGAACTGATGCCTTTGAATTATGGTGTTGGCAGAGAATATTGAATATACCACGGACTACCAGAAGAATGAACAAATCTGTCTTCAAGGAAATACAGTCAGAATGCTTCTTGGATGGAGATGGAGAGACTTCATCTCATGTACTTTGGACATGTTATCGGGAGGGACCAGTCCCTGGAGAAGGACATCATGCTTGGTAAAGTGGAAGGTCAGTGAAAGAGAGGAAGACCCTCAGTGAGATGGATTGACACAGTAGCTGTAACAATGGGCTCAAACGTAGCAATGATTGTGAGGATGGTGCAGGACCAGGCAGTGTTTCGTTCTGTTGTACACAGGGTCACTGTGAGTCAGAACTGACTAGACAGCACCTAACAACAACAATAACAGCGTCATTGAAAGGAGCCCTGGTGGCACAATGGTTAAGCCCTCGGCAAGGTGGCTAATCGAAAGACAGCCGCTCTGTGAGAGAAAGATGTAGTAGTCTGCTTCTGTAAAGATTATGGCCTTGGAAACGCTATGGGGTGTTCTACTCTGTCCTATAGGGTTGCCATGAGTTGGAATCAACTTGACAGCAACAGGTTTGGTTTGGGGTTTGGTTATTGTCACTGAGAACCAGAATTTCCAGTGTGGAAGAAAGGAAATATTGAAGACAATAAGTAAAGAAATATAGAAGGTAAGTAAGAACCCTGTGGTTCTGGATTTAAATTGGTAGTATCAGATGAATTCATGTACTTTATTTTTTTTTAAAAAAGTTCCTACGTTTGTCCACAGAACAGGTCTAAAAGCAATGAGCAAAATGTACTCAGCACCCTCTAGCATCCAGACTGTGGCACTGAAATACCATTTCCCACTAAAAGAAACCAGGGCTCCTTGGAGAAATGGATGATTCTGGGTCAGAACCAGGAGATGTCAACGATAAACCTGGTACATCTTGTTAAACCAGAAAGCAAGGAAGCTATCAAAGTCTACTTGGGTCCTGTTTAAAGGATGCAGAAGCCAACAACAAGGGGCTCCCATTGGTCAAGATGGAATCATTTGAACATGTATAAAGATTAAAAGTGCAGTGGATTGAAGCACATATATAAATTCATGAGTTTGTAATAATGCTAAAAGAACAACTACAACCAAAAAAAAACCTCATTGGCTACCTTGGAGGATATCAGGAAACTAATTTACTATGTTGGTAACCAGTAAATAAAGGGAGAAATAAAATCAAGCAATTTTCTGTATTTCTATATGAACTGTCTAACACTGGGCAACCAAACAGGAGATGAGAGGAAGTTTCTCTTTACAGAAGTGTCCTGGCTAATAAATGAAGAAGGAATGACAGAGTTAGAATAACACAATTTTACAATCTCTAAAGAATTAATGGATTTATATATTGACCATCAAAGGCTGCTAACATCACAAAAAGAGATAATCAGACATTATGTTCCTCCACTTATGAAACAGTCTAGGAGGAAAAAAAAAATCAAACCTGAAGCTGATCAAGTTTCTAGATTCAACTATTAATTTACAGAAAATATAAAAGAGAGGGAAACGTGTCAAAAACACCTAGGGAATGTAATCAGCAAAATCCAGACTAAGGGAAAGTCTATAGGACAAATAATCCAGTTTCTTCACTAAATAAATTGCAAGGGGGTGGGGGAGAGAAGAAAGATGGAGAAGGAACTCATGATTAAAGGAGACTAAAGAGACATCATCCTATTGTCATACGCTGATCATATTTGGATATTAATTCAAACAAACTAATAAAGAAAATCATGACATTTAATAAATGAGTAGAAATTTAAACATCCGATATTGCATGATAATAAGAATTGTTAATTTTTAAGTAAGGTAATGGTATTGTGATTCTTTTTAAAAATAATTCTTTTCCTTTTAGAAATCATATTGAAATACTTATAGATAAAATGATATGATGGATGGAATTTGCTTCAAAATAATCCAGGAAGGCCATTGAGGCTGGATGAACCCCTGAAACTATTGTTCTAAAATAATCTTTAAACCTTAAAACAAAAATATCCCCTAAAGTCTTCTTTAAACCAAGTAATGGTTTAACTTAATTAGTAAAGAATATCTGCCTTGAGCATTGTGCTTTTTTAAGAACACAATGCGATCAAACTGACAACAGCAACTTGAAAGATTAGATAGGAACCTTAGGGAACAGTGAGTTTATGTTAATGGGGGGGACCAATTCAGAAAAGGAGGGTAAGAATGGTTGTACAACTTGAAGAATGTAATCAATGTCACTGAATTGTACATGTAGAAATTGTTGAGTTGGGGTATGTTCCACCAAGTATATTCCCAACAACAAAAAATAAAATAAATTTTAATAAATCCAGGAAGGGGAAAGTGGGTAAAGATACAGCTGTAACAGGATCAGCATGAGTCAAGTGTTGAAGCTGCATGGTGGATACATGGGAGTTCATTATATTATTCTCTCTAATGTTTTTGAAATTTTCCATAATACAAAGTTAAAAAAAAATGTTGGGGTAAAGTTGGACAGGGTGACCAGAGAGTCTGGAACAGAGGCTGAGGGGCTAAACCTGGGCTTCTAGGATTCAGGAAGGGAAGCCTTACCTTGTAGAGAACCTGCCAGTCACTGACCTTGGTGTGGGACAATTTCATGCGTTTCAGAATCAGCTACAGTCAGACAAGAAGACAGCTACTGTTTTCCCTCCCGGACCTGAACTCCTCTCAAGAAGCCCAGTGCCCAGTATCAGCCTTGAACGTCCTTCCCCACCCCTCCCCTGCTTCCCTGGGCACAAAGGCCTCCTGCTCACAGGCACATTCTTGATGTGACCCAGCAGCCGATGCAGCATCTGAGCCATATCCAGATTCTGGGGTAGCAGGAAAAATTGAATGACGTCCAGACGAGAATTTAGTTCCACTAGGTCCTGAGTTGGACGTGTGAACCACAGCCTAGAAAGGGATTGGGGTGAAAATTATATCTGTTCTCATCACTGTCTTGATCTCAATTTGCCAACATATATGTTTGGAGTCTCTAGGAATTGTGATAATCTGTATCTGATATGCTGTAGGAATGTACTGGCAGATGCAGTGTCCTCATCTATATGGTGTGTTTACATGTAGCTACTCAAAGTCACTGGGAGTGAGCATGACTGTCTGTATATTACAGTTTCAGTGGGTATGAGCATGTGTAGTTCCATGTGGATGTGTGATGGAGCACGTCAATATTTGAGATGAAGAGCAGTGTGTTGAGGTATTTCTGTGCCAACACTCCGACTCTCTCTGTGGCTGAGTAGGAGGGGGTGAATCAGTATGCGTTTGTTCATTTTTTTCAGCTGTTAAAGTGTCTCTGGGTGTAACAGCACCAAAATTAGTCTTTTCGTGTTCTTCCTGTGAAAGCGTATAACCGCCGCATGTGAAATAAGAAACTTTCAATTCATAATGGTCATTTCTGCAGGAAAGAAAGAAGGATGAAGGAGGGACTCTTAAGGGGCTTCAATAGCACTGTCTTGTTATTAAGATGATTGATACAGACGTTTGTAATATTAATACTTATACCTTTTTTGTGTGTCTGAAGCATTTTTTAAGAAATTACATCTGTATACAGAAACAGATATCTCATCTGTGCTTGTCTAATCCTAGGTGCCCCAATCTCCCTGTGGCTATGAAGACTGTGAGAATCTGTAAGGACTCGTGAGCCCAGGGGTTCTTTTCTACATTAGAGCGAGCCATTAGGCATGCCATTTTATATTAGAGCCCAAGTGTGGAGACACTGGGGCCTGAGGATATGTACCTCATACTGGAGTCCCTGGCCAGTTACCCTGGGCTAGAATACCCCAGGTTAGAATGAGGTAGAGGTTCCAACTAGATTTGAGGGTGAGTTGTAGGCACCTCTGCTCTTGGAGCTCTGGTGGCACAGTGGTTAAGAGCTCGGCTGCTAACCAAAAGGTCGGCAGTTCAAATCCACCATCCACTCCTTGGAAACCCTATGGGGCAGTTCTACTCTGTCCTATAGGGTCACTGTGAGTCGGAATCAACTCAACAGCAATGGGTTTGGTTTGGTTTTCGCTCTTGGCCACAGATGGTTCCAGCCAAGGCAGGATTCACCCTGTGAATACCTGTCTCCATTTTGGACAGCATATGAAGTCTCACCAAGCTGACTCTCTTGTAAAAAACCTAAGTTATCTCTGACTCATGTACTGCTAGTGCCAGAAGACATCTTAGTGATCACCTAGTCAAGCCAAACCTCCCAGTATTACAGCTAAGGAAATGAGGCCCAGAGAGGACAAGTAACTTGTTCAAAGTCATACTGCTGGTAAGTAGCACAGCTGGTTCTCAAACTCAGGTCTCCAGACTACTAGGACAGCACTCTTTAGGGCACACTGTGACATTCAGTTCACCTTCCTGGCACCCTGTGCAGCTTTAGGCAGCTAGGATCTTAGTTTATCATTCAAGTTATGATTCAATGCCCTACCAGATCCTATCTGGGGAATTCATACTCCTCCCCCACCTTTAACTCAGTTGTCTTCTCCACTAAGAATCCCTTCCCTCCCCTCCCTGGCTGAGATTAGAGAGCTGCACAGGAAGCAGTAGAGAATGTGTGGGTAATTAAATTACCCCACCAATTACCTGGAGATGACCTTAGAAGTTATTCTAAATTAACCTCCAAAAGATACCCATTGCAGGGCAGGTGAAGTGGGGAAAGGATTGTACAACTAACTGTAGGCTAGAAAAGGCTTCTGCTCTGAGATTTTAGAGATGAAGTGACCAGTGCACTTGTGTTCGTGTACTGTGTTCACTCACGGAGTGCTACCAGGTACAAGGCCAGGTACCAGGCACTGAGGTAACAGAAATGGCTACTGCACACTGTTCATAGCTATGAGGGCAAGCAGATTCACAGACTGCTAATTCTAACCTGAAGTGATAATGCAACCAGAAAAACATAACAAGCATGAAGTGAGCACACAGGAAGGTGTACATAAGTCTCCTTACAGGTGCTTGTGAAAGCTTTAAGGAAAAGGTGATAGCTGGGTTGCACCTTGAAGAGAAAGTAAGATTTTGACAGGTAGAGAACAGGATAAAGACTTTCCAGAGGAAACAGGCATGGTTTCCAAAATGGGAAGTAGCCTTAAATGACTGGAATACACAGTGAACCCAGTAGGAAAGAGCTCTGGGAGGGGAGCCTGGAAATTAAAATTGAGGTGAATGGGAGAGGCCTTGAACATCATACTGCTAAGGATGCTAATATTCATCCTGCAACGAATGGAGGAACGGGGAAGCCTCCTGAAGTTTATTTATTTATTTTTCTTTTTTTCTATTTAAGGTTTAAAAAACAGTGGCATGACATGCTCAGATCTCTTTTGGAATGTCAGGTATTTTAGAGTAAAGTATGGATTGGAAAAAGAAGAGACTGGACCCAGAGAGACCAATTTAGGAGCGAAAGCAATACTCCACCACTATTCGTCTGTCAGTTTGTTGTACTGTGGTGGCTTGCATGTTGCTGTGCTGCTGGAAGCTATGCCAATGGCATTTCAAATACCAGCAGGGTCACCCATGGTGGACAAGTTTCACCTGCGATATGCAGATGACACACAACCTTGCTTGCTGAAAGTGAAGAGGACTTGGAGCACTTACTGATGAAGATAAAAGCCTTCAATATGGATTATACCTCAACATAAAGAAAAAAATCCTCACAACTGGACCAATAGCAACATCATGATAAACGAAGAAAAGATTACTGTTCTCAAGGATTTCATTTAACTTGGATCCACAATTAATGCTCTTGGAAGCAGCAGTCAAGAAATCAAATGACGTATTGCATTGGGCAAATCTGCTGCAAAAGAACTCTTTAAAGTATTAAAAAGCAAAGATGTCACTTTGAGGACTAAGGTGCACCTGACCCAAGCCATGGTATTTTCAATTGTCTCATATGCATGCAAAAGCTAGACAATGAATAAGGAAGACTGAAGAAGAACTGATGCCTTTGAATTATGATGTTGGTGAAGAATATAGAATATACCACGGACTGCCAGAAGAACGAACAAATCTGTCTTGGAAGAAGTACAGCCAGAATGTTCCTTAGAAGTAAGGATGGTAAGACTTTGTCTCACATACCTTGGACATGTTTTCAGGAGGGACCAGTCCCTGGAGAAGGACATCATGCTTGGTAGAGAAGAGGGTCAGCAAAAGAGAGGAAGACCCTCAATGAGATGGACTGTCACAGTGGTTGCAACAATGGGCTCAAACACAGCAATGATTGTGAGGATGGTGCAGGACCAGGCAGTGTTTTGTTCTGTTGTACACAGGGTCACTATGAGTTGGAACCAACTTGACAGCACCTAACAACAACACCACCAATACTCCAGGTTAAAAATGATGATAGCCAGAATTAGAGCAGTAGATGTGAGAGACATTTCACGGTAGAATCAATAGACCTTGGTGAATAATTGAATATGGGGGGTGAGGGGAAACCATCAATCCAAGGTTCATAGCTTGAGAAGCTGTATTGCCAGTAATGCCATTAACCCAAGACAGGGAACACAGGAAGAGGGGCAGGTTTGGTGAGCATCAGATTTGGATGCTCTGAGTTTGAGTGGTCTGTGGAAATTGCAGGTGGTGATGATATGCAATTAGCATTCCACATATAGAGCTTGAAACCAGAGACACACATTTGAGAGTCATCAGAGAATAGCTCAAATTTGAAGTGTGTTTTCTATAATTACAGAGATATTACAGCATGTACATTGGTGTTTTATGGATGTGTTTCTGCTGCTTGTATGTGTTCAAGTCTGTGTATCATCAATGGGTACATTTGCACCTGTGCTGACCATATAGAATGACGATAATACTAGCTACCACATGGGGTTGTTGTAAGGATTAAACGCATTTAGCCAGCACTGGGTAAAGGGCAGCTGTTGTTACTGCTAGATTTAGATGTGGTGTGTGTGAGAGTCTGTATACGGCTATTAGTATGTAGCTTGTACATGTAACTCATGCATTAGTTCGTAGCATGTGTGTGAGACCCACTCACCTGAGCAGCTTTTCTCCCCACTTACAGCGGCATCTGTTGAGGATTCCTGTGCGGGAGGGGGCAGGGGAGTGAGCTTGTTACAGGCAGAGGCCTGAAAAGAAATGTGTGTGTGCCTAAGCTGAGGCATCTGGGTCAGGGGCACGAGTGTTGGGCAGGCTGGCCAGGAAGCATTCCTCGGACACAGGACACAAAGTTAGCTAAAGCTGATGCCTGGCAGCACGCCTGAGCTAAAATTACCGCACTTGGAGATAGGAGAGGGGCTGGGCACTCGCAGGAACACTCAGGCAGAAAAATAACACAGAACAGGCAGAGTTAACCTCACAAAGAGCCCAACACACATATGTAAACATTATGCACAGTGAAACCAGGTGGTTACTTGGGGCCATGCCACTAATACACCCTAAAGTCAGAGACATCTGATAAAGACTCTATGCAAATCAAAGACAAGCATTTACGTACCTCTCCTTTATATATAGGGCCTTTCCCAAAGTCCTTAGACAGGTGCATGTAGTAGAAACAGTCATACAAACCCAGAGAATGAACAATGGTTTAGTAAAGTAACAGCTGATATGAAAATGAAACTGTACAACTACCGGATGTGGGGAGATGCCCAAGCTCAGAGAAGGTACAGAAAGGATAAGAAAACTGGATGGAGTGGAAGAGACACCTGGCAGTGGGGGTAAAGTGGGAAGGGAGGGCTGGGACACATCTTTAGAAGCAACTACTTTTCTGGTAGGTTTTTATAGTGTGGGATGAAGCATACCTACCAAAAAGGCTGAGCCCCTCCTTCAATCCAGTGGCCACTTTGTACACTGAGGGGTGAGACTCACTCTTAAAGATCTGCAAAACACTGTTGGAGAAATGGAGAAGTCTGGGGTAACTGAAGGCTTGAATTTTTTAAGAGAGTGGGAGCTGGGGACTGAAGAAAAGGGTATACAACATCCTCCTGAGATCAAGTCTTACTGTGAGGTTTGCCCCCCACTTCTCTGTGCCTCAGTTTTTCCCTTTAGAAAGGGAGAGTGACAGCTTTGTGCTTTTCCTTCCTCTCTTTCCCATACCCCCCTCTTCCTTTTCCTTCAGGGAAAGAGATCTTAATAGCCCAGGATTAGGGAAACTGGAGCCTCAATAAGGATTATTAGGAGCATTAAGCTTAATCCTTCTCCCTCCCATGAGACAGCAGCCTGCCTCTACCTCCTTACCTGTAAGTGTCTTGATCTATGCTCACCAGATGGGTCCTGTGGACAGAAAACAAGCAGAAGGGAAGGTGGCATGAAAGGGGTATGAGAGGTCTGAGTTCATTCCAAAGTTTGGCCTCCCCCACCCTCACCCTTGAATAGGCCTCCATCATCTCCCCAGGGCTCCATAACCCTCAGGTTCTCCTGTAAGTCCTAGAGCAGTCGACCCTCTGGGTCCCTGCCCCTGCCCACACTCTATCTTACTCTTCAGGCCTCCCAATCACACCTTTACTTTGGTTGACGTTAGGGTGAATCACCTACAACACAAATTTCTTAAAGCCCAGGATGGGGACGCTGACGTTATAGTCTTCCAGTTCAACGCCAATTCTTCTTCGACCCAGGAACTTGAGCAGCCCTCCAAGTGCTCGAACCTGGAAGGGGATCAGTAGTGGAGTTAGAGTAAATGCCAACGTCCTGGAGCCTGGACAACACCAGGGAAGAGTCTATTTTCCAGGGCTCGGCCAGTACCTCTCACGATTCCACCCTAGGACTGAGATGCTTGTGGCTTTCTCCAACCCTTCTCATCCCAGCCCTTATTGTCAGGCCCCACCTCACCGTGAGCAGGCAGTCAAAGGGAATAATGGAAGACAGGAAGAGGATTTTCTCAGTGGTAGTCATGGAGTCTGGGATGAAGGAGTAGTTTCCAGAGAGGAGGCGCTGTTTGCTTATCTCCAGACCTACGTGAGGGGAAGAGAAGATAGAAGAGGGGAAGGAAAGGCCATAGAATCGATTCTAGAACTTTAGAATTAAAAGGGACTAGAGATCTTCTAGCCCAATTTTTTACCCCATTTTAAGGAGGCAATAGAAGCCAAGAGAGATTATGTGACTTGCCCGAGCTCATACAGGCAGTTAATGAAAAGCTGAAGCAAGAACCAAATTTTCAGACTCAGTCTAATTCTCTTTTCATTCTACGTATCAGATAAAGCTGTCTGGCTGAGAGCACAACCTGAGAAAAATAAATGGCTCAGGAGAATAAGATATCTGTCTGGAATTGGGGATTTTTGATCAAAAAGACTGTATTAATAGAGGAACTAATAACACTGATGCTCTAAAATCTAATTAGGATAGGACATTCCTTGTCCTTTTTGCAAAACTGTGAAGTGATGGAAGCGGCTTATGGATCACCAGAGTCACTGAGGCAGTGACTTGTTTTTTTTTTTTTTTTTTAAAGGGATAAATGGCTTTGGCTTAAAGGGGAAAATTCTAACAATCAGAACTGTCCAAGTGTCACTGCTCCCTCTTGGGGGACAGGGGGGCTCATCTCTAGACATGCCTGAGTGGATGTCCGCAGCTTATGAAAGGGTAGAGGGCAGAAAAGACCTTGGGGAGACTAGTCATGGGGCATGGAGATCACAAAGGTTAGGATGAGAATAAGGCTAAGGGAAGACCTCTGATGATAAGAGTGAAGCTAGAAGGGGCTGGAAAACTGGGACAGGTGGTTGGGCAAAGCAAAAGGAAGGAGATACCAAAATCCACACTTGGCAAAAATACAATTTCAGGTCTTTTAGGCTCCGCATGCTCCTGGGAGGCTGTAGGAGAGGCAAAAGAGTAGAGGCCATCAGTCTGTACATCTAAGTTGTTCTGCCTCTGCCCCACCATCCCTGATGCCCAATTCTAGCTTCTGGCTCTAGCTCCCTCCAAACCATTCTGTCTCTTGGAACATTCCATATCTCAGTTCTCTCTCCCCTGCCCAGTCCTTACCAAGCTTCCCCAGAAACCGAGTCATATTCTCATCCTGTTTGGCGCTTGTAACAATGGACCGGGGATTGACTTCATCCAGAACTTGGAATGAGAACGGAGACCTCATGAGTTAAGAGATCTTTATCTTTTGACTAAGAGGAAACCCACTGACCTCTCCTTGCTAACCTTCTCCCCCCTCAAAAACTTATTTCCTCCCTCTAAGAGCAGGGAGTGTTCTGCACATTGGGAGCATAGACAGGAGTCAGGAGTAAGATTCAGGGAAGGAAAGAGTAGTGAGACTGGCTGAGGAACAGGTGTGCCCTGGAGATTGTCACTAGACTATAACCTGTTGGAAGAAAGACATGACTAATTTGCTCAGCACTGTATCTCCAGCAGAGCCCCGGTGGTGCAGTGGTTAAGAGCTTGGCTGCTAACCAAATGGTTGGCAGTTCGAATCCACCAGCTGCTCCTTGAAAACTCTATGAAACACTGTCCTATAGGTTTGCTATGAGTCAGAATCGACTCAATGGAATCGTGTATCTCCAGCTCCTGATAAATAGTAAACACCTAATAAGCACTGGTTGAATAGTGAAATGAATTCCTAAGAACAACAGAAGTCTCTGGGAGTCAGCTAATAAAATGTTAGACAGATTGAGTCAGGTAAGGGCATTATCAGTGAGACACACTCCCAATCCCAGAGAATAAAGGAATTAATGGTTCTGTTCCCACCTCTCTGGAGAAGCTTGAGGGTCTCATGGTCTGGGGTATCTGCCATGAAATGGATGGTGGAGTCACTAGTGTCATAATAGGCAATGCCCAAGTATCCTGAATTCCACAGCACACACAGATGGATCTGTCCGGTGATGAAGGAAATAAACTAATATTTGAACCACTCATAAGTGCAGGATAACTGGTGGTCATTGAGTCAATTCTGACTCCTGGCGACCCCATGTGGTGCAGAGTAGAACTGCTCCATAGGGTTTTCTTGGCTATAATCTTTACAGAAGAAGCCCTGGTGGTGCAATGGTTAAGTATTTCAGCTGCTAACCGAAAGGCTGGTGGTTCAAATCCACCTAGGAGCTCTGTGGAGAAAGACTTGGCAATCTCCTCCTGTAAAGATCACAGCCTAGAAAACCCCATGGGACAGTTCTACTCTTGTTACTATCAGTCAAAATCGAATCCACAGCACCTAATAACAATCTTTACAAAAGTAGTTTCCAGGCCTTTCTTCTGCAGTACCACTGTGTGGGTTCGAACTGGCAACGTTTAGGTTAGTAGCCCACTGCAAACTGCTTGCGCCACCCAGGCTAAGGCAGCACAAAAACCCATTGCTGTCCAGTCGATTCCAACTCACAGCAACCCTAGCAGACAAGAGTAGAACGGCCCCATAGGGTTTCCAAGGAACAGCTGGTGGATTCGAACTGCCGACTTTTTGGTTAGCAGCTGTATCATTTAACCACTGCGGGATACTGCCATGCATTATTTAATTTTAATCATTTTATCAAATCTCTGAGATAGGCATTATCACCCCATTCAGACTATATGAAACAGACCCTCACGGAGGTGACTTGTCCAGCTCTACCTAACCCCTTTTTATTCTAATATTCCTATCAACTCCCAGCAATCCTGATCCGAGCTCTCCCAAGACATCGCTGGCCTCCAGAGACCTCTGCCGGCTCTTCCTCGTCGTCCTCCACCTCTTCAGGGGCCGGCACGGGGGTCGGGATGGGGAAGCCGACCGAGGCTGCCCCGGGCCCCGGTCCCTGCGGCGTCCTGCCTTGGGTCGCTCCTAAGGAGGCCATGGACTTGAGGTTCTGCAGATGGGAGAAAATTAAGGCGGTTCAGAAGCGGTGTTTCACCCGCGAGGGCGCTGGGGCAGGGTGGCGCGCAGAAATCCAAATCCACTGAGAGAACTTCTGGGAAAGGTCTAAGGCGCTGGACTGCAGGGAGGGTTGAGAGCTGTGGGAACTGGTATGGGGGACTTTGAGGGGACGATTTCTGAAGTACAGATTGTGGAAAACTCATACGCCCCACCCTCGTTTCTGTCACGCAGCGGTTGTAGTTTGTGAGGAGGTGGTCTGTGAGCCCAGAGGGGCGAATTGTACACGCCTCCTCACGATCGTCGCCTCGCACTCTGGACTTCCCAACCCCAGCCGCCGCCAACTCACGGCGTTTTCCCGCCTTTTCCCTCACTTAGGCTGCGACGTGGACTATACTGCTGCACTAAACAACCGCCACCAGTTTGCGGTAGTGCGCACCAACGCGAAGGCACGGTGCGCGCGCACACGCCCAGGGAAGAGTGGACCGCAGGCTCAAGGAAGCTGAACGTTGATTGGCCTATTTGCATTGGGGGCGGTGCCAGAAAGTTCGAACTTCCCGCCCTGTGCCGTTGCTTAGCAGCCGGGCCTCGGGCCCTCCATGTTTCTGCGCTTTGATTGACGCGGGGTGGAGCCAGCGAGAAGGTCGGCCCAAGAGCGGGAGCCCGAGCCTCGAGGAAGGGGCTTGGGCCGCTAGGGCGTTGTTGGGAGGAGGCCGACCTTAAAGGGCCGGAGTCACGTTCTTTCCGGAGAGTGGCTCTAAGCAACATTAATTCAACCTGTGCCAACAACTCTAGGTTAATATTTGTACCCTCTGAGTTAATATTTATAAAGAGCTTAGAACAGCGCCTGGCAAACATAGTAAAAGCTACATGAGTGTTAAATAAGTGGAAGTAAGACTATCTCATTCCTCTGCCTATTTCCTGGGTGCGAAGTATAACGACCCCCACAAGGGCACCTCAGGGCCTAATTTAGAATTTTCAGCCCTCCAATTACCCCAAATTCCAGCAGACAGTAGTAGGCCTGAGAAGTCCACCTACACCCCTCTGGAACATTCCCATATCCCTACCCCCATATACACCCCCTTAAAAACAGAAGTGTCATTCATTCATTCAGTAACTATTTAGTGCCTACTCTGGGCCAGGTGATGGATTCAAAGCAGTGAACCAAATTAAGTCCCTTAATTTGAAGTTTATTTTTTGAGTGTGTGGAGGGAGTGTATGTGATGGAGACAGAAATAAACAAATACATACTTTATAAAACAGATCCTTTAAATAGATCGTTGTTCCTGGAACTCTGAGATGGAGAGATCCCCTTCACCCAACAGGTTATGAAAGGTGGTGGGGCGAGATGACCTGGCTCTGCTGACCAGCAGTTCGAAAATCCTCTTCAGAGAGAAAAGTGGGAGAGCAAACTGAGGGCTGGGTTAATGGTTACCCTGGCAAATTATCGAGCAGTGGAGCGATGGAAACCTGCGGGAGGCTGGTGACAGTTCTGGGGAGTGTCAGGGTGGGCCACACCTTACAATCTGGGGTGGGAAGAGATTAGGGACCAGTTTACCAAGCTGAGGAAGGGGAGGGAGTGGAAAGAGAAGCTCAGAGGAGGAAAGAAGAGATGAGATAGAAAAGAAAGGGCAAGGAAACAAGAAAAGAGTCAAACTTCTCTCATGCAGGATTTAGGGGTGCAGCCTTGAGCCTCAAATCCATGAGACACTCTTGGATGGCTCCAGGAGAAGGCAGCGTTGTTTGTCATCTGGGGAATCAAGGAAAGATATCTTTTTTTTGTTTGTTTTTAATCTCGTGGGTAGCCATGCCAGCCAGTCAAAGTCAATATTGATGATCAAAGCAGCTGCAGCTATAACACTACAGGAGAGAAAAGAGAGGCAGGTGAGAGGTTGCCCAACCTGTTTGTTCCCAGGGCTGGCCCCATTTCCCTGAGGGAAGGTCTATGTAGGACACTGACCAGCTAGAGCAGGAGAGGACCCTGGGAAGTGGAGTTGCTTTGACCCCCCCTTCCTCCAAGGGGAGGGGTCCTGTCTGCAGATTTTGAGTGTCATTCATGGAGGGGATTCCCACCCCCCAATCATTCTACATTCTTTTTTTTTTTTTTTTTTATTCTTTTGTTGTACTTCAGGTGAAGGCTTACAGAACAAATCGTTTCTCATGAAACAGAAGTACACATGTTGTTTTATGACATTGGTTAACAGCCCCACAACATATCAACCCTCTAAGTTCTCAACCTTTTTTTTTTTTTTGGTGAAAATACACATAGCCAAAGATACACCCTTTCAGAAATTTCTACATGCACAGTTCAGTGACACTGACTACGCTGTTCAAATTGTGCTGTTATTCTCACTTAAGATGAAGGCTTACAGAACAAAATAGTTTCTCATTTAACAGTTACTACAAATGTTGCCCTGTGACAATGGTTAACAATCTCACAACACATCAACAATATCCTTACTCAACCTCGGGTTCCCCATCACCAGCTTCCTTGTCCCCTTCTGCTTTCTGGCCCTTGTCACTGGACTCCTGTACCTCGTTAGTCTCATTTGGTTTCACTCCCAGGCTGAACAGTGAACCTCGGAGGTAACTTCACCACTGAGCTAAAAGGGTGTCTGGGGACCACACTCTCAGGGCTTCTCCAGTCTCCTTTAGGCTGGTAAATCTGGTCTTTTTTGTTGGTTAGAATTATGCTCTACATCCTTCTCCAGCTCTATCCAGAACCCTCTGCTGTGATACCAGTCAGAGCAGTCAGTGGTGGTAGCCGGGCACCATCTAGCTGTACATTCTTTTTTTCTTTTAATTTTATTTTATTGTACTTAAAGTGAAAGTTTTCCATTCAAGTTAGTCTCTCATACAAAAATTTATATATACATTGTTATGTGACCCTAGTTGCTCTCCCTATATTGTGACAGCACATTCTTCCTTTCCAGTCCTGATTTCCTGAGTCCATTCAACCAGCTCCTGACCCTCTCTGCCTTCTCATCTCACCTCGGGACAGAAGCTGCCCATTTAGTTTCATGTATCTACTGAGCTAAGAAGCACACTCTTCACGAGTATCATTTTATGTCCCATAGTCCAGTCTAATCTTTGACTGAAGAGTTGGCCTCAGAAGTGGTTTTAGTGCTGCATTAACAGAGAGTCTGGGGGCCAAGCTTTCTGGGGTTCCTCCAGTCTCAGACCATTAAGTCTGGTCTTTTCACTAGAATTTGAGTTCTACACCCAACTTTTATCCTGCTCCAACAGGGACTGTCTGTTCTGTTCCCCACCAGCGCAGTCATTGATGGTAGCCAGGCACCATCTAGTTCTTCTGGCCTCAGGCTGTTGCAGTCGCCAGTTTATGTGGCCCTTTCTGTCTCTTGAGCTAATGCTTTCCTTGTGACTTTTGTGTTCTTCATTCTCCTTTATTCCAGGTGGGTTGGGACCAATTGATGCATCTTAGATGGCCACTTGCTAGCTTTTAAGAACCCAGATGCCACACACCAACGTGGGATGCAGAACATTTTCTTAATAAACTTTATTATGCCAGTTGACCTAGATGTCCCCTGAAAGGATGGTCCCCAGACCTCGGCCCCTGCTACTCTGTCCATCAAAGTGTTTGGTTGTGGAATCATTCTACATTCTTGTTTGCTAGGTGCCATCAAGTTGATTTTAACTTATAGTGACCCCATGTGACATAGTAGAATTGCCCCATAGGGTTTTATAGTCTTTACTTGAGCAGATCACCAGGTCTTTCTTCCTCGGAGCTGCTCAGTAGGTTCAAACTGCCAACCTTTCAGTGAGCAGCTGAGCTCTTAACCTGTTGTGCCATCAGAGCTCTTTCTACATTCTTTTTGGAAGTTACAATTAAAAGGGGCAAACACCAAATATATCCTTTCTTTCTGAGAAGAAAGACAGGCCTTCCCACAGAAAAGGAAGCATGAGAGGAAACCACCAACTGCTGGTTTCTAGCAGCATGTCATGTCACTCCACCCCACTCCTCCCCCAAGTCTCTTTAAGTCTCCAGCCCTTTTTTTGCTTCCACCTCCTTGCGTGTTCTTCTGGAACTGTGGGTCTTTTGTTGGACAGAGGCTGATGAGGGGGAAAGAGACGGGATGGCTGGACAGGAGAAATTTAGGATGTGGGAGAATTTCTGGCTATTTACCCAGTTTGGAAGGAGCCCTCGTGGTGCAGTGGTTAAGAGCTCAGCTGCTAAAGTGGTTCAAACCCACCAGTTGCTCCTTGGAAGAAAGATGAGGCAGTCTGCTTCCATAAAGATTTGCAGCCTTGGAACCCCTATGGAGCAGTTCTACTCTGTCCTAGGGGTTACTAGGAATCGGAATAGACTCAATGGCAATGAGTTTGGGTTTTTTGTTTGTTTTGTTTTTCACCCAGTTTGGAGGACCTATTCTGGGGCTACTTTTCAGCAGGTCATAGGTTTTTATACCAAATCAAAACCAAGCCCATTGCCATCGAGTCCATTCCGACTCCTAGCAACCCTATAGGACTGAGCAGAACTGCCCCCATAGGGTTTCCAAGGCTGTAATCTTTACAGAAAGACTGTCACATCTTTCTTCCACGGAGTGGCCGGTGGTTCGAACCGCTGACCTTTTGGGAGGGTTAGAGCTACTCTTTCTCCCTACTGATTTATTCATGTGCCCCCAAGGACTCCACTCACGCTACTCAGTCTGATTTTTGTTTTTTCCCCCTGGCAGGTCCAGCTACCACCACCCCACAGGGTCAGTGCAGCTCTAACCTGGGGCCACAATAATCCCAGGATATCTCCAAGGCAACCTATCAGTGAGAAGAGAGCAAGGGGCACTGGATGGGGCCCAGGGTTGGCAGGCAGAAGTGAAAGCATTGAAACTAACTAGGCTGTGGGGAGGGTACCTCCCTCTCCATAAGGCCCCTGGCTCAGCTTCCCGTTTCCCTAGCACAAGGTTTGTTGTGTCTCCCTTCCCAATCCCTGCCAGACCCTTCACCACCCCCTGCCCCTTTCCCAGTTTCCACTTCCGATTTCTTCTCCGGGACCACAGTCCTAACTCAGAATCTGGACTGGAATCTGGAAGGAACACGGAAGGGGGAATAAAGGACCACCCTTTCAGTTATAAAATCCTTTCTCTAGGCCCTGTTGAGTGTGCCCAAGCCGTCGGTGTCAAGTTTCATGTGTGAGGGTGGAGTACTGTTTGTCCTCTGATTAATGAAGCGAGGAAACTGAGGCAGAAACCAAATCCTGTGTCCCGGAGACGGCTGGAGAAACAAGGTGGTTCCCAAAACTCCCTCTCCTTAACACCTCCACAACCGATCCTCTGGGAGATTTGAGGACCTCCCCTCTCGGCCCACTCCGTAGACCCAAGAGTCCCACCCATCCTCCAGTTCCCTCCCCAGGTTCAGGGCGGGGCCGGTCGGTGAGTCAGCCGCTCCCAGATTCAGCCCTGGAAGGGACGGAGCTGAAGGAGCTGGGCTCGGGGTATGCTGGGCTGGTAGGGAGACCTTGTCTGGAGCGAGCGGGTCTGATCGGGCTTGTGTCGCACTGAAGGGACAGCCCTAGGTCCAGAGGAAAGACTCCCTTTCTGTAAGACCCGCCTTCCCTGGCCCCGGCCCCTCCCAGTTCCCCCAGCGACGGCCGCTTTCTGGTCGCCGTCTCAACCATGGCTGAAGAACAACCGCAGGTCGAATTGTTCGTGAAGGTAAGAACACTCTCTCTCCTTGGCTACCCTCTGAATTTCTGGAAGCCAACTTTGTCACCTTCCCCCAGCTCCAACCTTAACTCCCCAACACCTTCCCTCCCGACCCCTACGGCCAGCCCCACAGGCAGTCTCTAAGGGGGGGTTGCGAGAGGGAAAGACAATTGACTTGGGAGCAGGTAAGGAGAGTTCTAGGCTTGACGCTGAAAAGTTTGTAAAAGTGCGAGTTTCCCGCAGCCTAAGGGAGAGGAATGTAGAGAAAACGGAGAGTTCCTGGGAGTTGAAAGATTTACTAGGGCTGGGGGCGGGGGGCGGGGTGGAGTCGAGCTGGTGGAAGGGCTGGGAGAGAAAGGGGCGGTGGAAGTCCAACAGGGTTTGGGAGGGACACTGATTAGGACATGTGGACCTAAGAGAAGTTCAGAGGTTGGGGGCGAGGGGTGTAGTGGGTGAGACTTGGAGGAGAGGTTGGGGGTAGGGGAGCAAGGTTACAAGGAAGAGGGTATGTTGTGGTAGGCTTGGGGGTGGGAGGAAGTAAATTGGGAAGAATTGTGGGATGGAAGGAAAGAGAGAGGAAAGTGGGAGCAAGATCAAGAAGCAGGGCTGGAAGCACGATGGGATGGTAGCACATATCCCGGGATTTGGGGAAGCATGAGAGTGGGAGGCGGCAAGAAGATGGGAGTTTAGCTGTAGCTACAACAAGGATATGTGGGGAAAGAGATCAGAGGGAGGAGGGGAGCTGAGGTACGGTGTTTAAAAGATTGGGGGGTTAGAACCAGGAGAAAAAGCCTTGCCCCTGTCTCTCCTCTGTCGGTGTAGATAAGGAGAGGTGGTCTTATGGCATTTGGGTATTAAACTGCAGGCAGCAGCCTTTTCAATTTCTGCCCTGCTGGCTCAGAGGCTGGAGGCCACTCCCCTCCCACCCACATTGCTTGCCTTTCCCAGTCCCTGGACCTCCACTCCTTGCCCCTCCCTCTTTTCCTTTGGTCTCCTCTCCTCCTCAGTGTCTCCCTGTCTGAGCATTCTTTCACCCTTCCCTTTCCTGCCTCCTCTCTCTCCACTTTTCCCCTTTTGTTCATCTTGTCTTTGTGTGTTCCTACCTATCTTTCCCTCTCCTTTTATGCTTGGGTTCCTCAGGCAGCCATTCCCTCTCCCCGTGCCCAGTGAAGTCAAGGTGGACTGGGTCCATCCCCTTAGGTGCGGTCCCCACCTCACTCTCACACTCGCCTCAGGGGCTATTTTTACTCCTGGGTGAGGCTATGCCACAGAGGTCCTGGCCCTGTGTGTTGTGAGGAAGATTAACTGGAGCCAGAGGACTGACTCCTCATGCTAGAAGACCCCAGTAAGGTCAGTGGGATAAGGGAGGTGGCCTTAGCTACCCAGGCCGAGGCCTCACAGATCCCTGCCCCCACTTCCTTGCCAGGAAGGAAGCTGCTGAGGCCTGAGACACAGAGATGAATCACCCTCAGCATAGGGGGAGGTGTGTGTCCCTTGGGGGATGAGGTCACCACTTGCCAATTAGAGAGCAGCCCCCCTCTGCAAGGCCCTTCATATCTCTAGAGGGGAGGCTCAGGACCCCTTGATTGCCCAGAAACAGCTTGGGTGGAGGTTTAAAGAACCAGAACTCTAGCTTCCAAACCCCACTCCGCCTCAGGTCCTGCCCTCAGGTCCTAATCCATTCAGGAATTGGGAATCTGGGCCTCTAGCTGCAACTTTGGCCTCACCAAAGTTCCACACCCCTTCCCTCTCTGGGGTCCAAGTTCTCCAAGACCCACTCCCTCTGCCTACCTCCTACCTGTCCTCAACTCTGAGGAACCAGAAGCCTGTCTTTCCAGAAAATTTCCCCTTTCACCCGCTCGAGGATGGAAAACTGAGTTCTGGGGGGAGCTTTTAGTAGTAAGATGGTGTGTGTGTTATGACTAGGCAGAAAACAGCTGGGTCTGGGAGCAGGAGATGCACAGAATGGTCTGGGGAAGGGGATGGGGTGCACCAGGCCTAACCTTGGGGTGGGGGTTGCTTTTCAGGCTGGCAGTGATGGGGCCAAGATTGGGAACTGCCCCTTCTCCCAGAGACTGTTCATGGTGCTCTGGCTCAAGGGAGTCACCTTCAACGTCACCACTGTTGACACCAAGAGGTGGGCCCACTTCTGTTCCTTTAAACACCCCTCGCACACACACACATGCACACACGAATACTCACCCACCCGAGTCCTTCCGTCTAGAACCTCTTTCCCCTCTACCCAGAGCCCCTTTATCTTCCCAAGTCCCTCCATCTCCCCTTTCTGGTTCTCCCTGCCCCCTTTTCCTGTCCTAATGCCTAGCCTCTTCCTCCAGGCGGACCGAGACAGTGCAGAAGCTGTGCCCAGGAGGGCAGCTCCCATTCCTGCTGTACGGCACCGAAGTGCACACAGACACCAACAAGATCGAGGAATTTCTGGAGGCAGTGCTGTGCCCTCCCAGGTATAGGGGCACTCAGGAAGGGGAGGGGGGAGCTGGAAAATTCTGGAAAAGAGAGAGGTTGAAGAAATCAAAGACAGAGATGGTGGTGGGGCTAAGGCAGGGGAGCTGAGGCTCCTCCCAGGAAGGTATTTTACCCTGTTTCTCCCATTGGCTCTCAGGTACCCCAAGCTGGCAGCTCAGAACCCTGAGTCCAACACAGCTGGGCTGGATGTATTTGCCAAGTTTTCTGCCTACATCAAGAATTCAAACCCAGCACTCAATGACAGTGAGTCTTGTGGGTAGGAGGCCTGGGTCCTAAGATGAATGGGGGAGACCCAGAGGGTTGTGAGGCAGTAGGGTCACCTAGAAGTTCAGATATCAAGATAATCAGAGAGATGGAACAGATGTTGGCAAACCTCTTCCCCCCTTTTATTTTTGCTTAGCCCTTATATTTCCCTGCATTCTCACTGGCCATGACTTTTAAGCCTCTCTCATTTGTTTCCTAGCCTTTTGTGCCCCATTGGGGGACATTAATTGGCTACTGGACTGCTTTTTGGCAGAATAGGGTTGTGCTTAAGAACAATGACTCTAGATCCAGATTACCTGAGTCCAAATCCAACTAGTTGTGTGATGTTGGGCAAGTCATTTAACCTTCTATAAATCCATTTCTGGAACTATAAAATGAAGATAATAGCTCATTCATAGGTTGCTGTGAGAATTAAATGAGTTTTTATTTGTAAAATGCTTAGAGTGACTTAGAAAACTAACTACATCAGTGTTAGTTATTATTTTGGGCTGACCTCACCATTATTATCCAGCCACCACGGACCTTCTTGGACTGGCTAGGGGGTGCTTATTCCCAGTGTTGTAATCAATTCTTCTCTTGCAAGATCTGGAGAAGGGGCTCCTGAAAGCCCTGAAGGTTTTGGACAATTACTTGATATCCCCCCTCCCAGAAGAAGTGGATGAGACCAGTGCTGAGGATGAGGGCATCTCTCAGAGGAAGTTTCTGGATGGCAATGAGCTTACGCTGGCTGACTGCAACCTGTTGCCAAAGCTCCATATTGTGCAGGTGGGTACTCAATGGGAGGAGAGGATGGTTCTTTAAGGAACTCCCACATGGGCTTTCCATGACAACCCCTCCAAAGGTGGCTGCTTTTTAGGGTGGTTTACAAAGATTGCCACCAATAGCAGACCTCACCCAGTCCTTGGCAGTCACTGCTGCCAAAACCACTGCTTAAGAGGATTACTTTCCATGATATAAGCTGTGGGTGCAAACAGGCTGTCCAAAAGTAATACATCCCAGTATTACTTTCAAGAATGCTTTTCCTGCCTCTGTATCACTGCCAAATCCCTAAATCAGACAGAAAAGGCTTTTCCTGATGTCAAAGCTTTACCTCCCTTTATAGCTTCAGTCTCTACTTCCTGTTGTGGAAGATGCTAGTTCCCATGTTTCTGTCATAGGCTCAAAGCTATGGTTTAGTTTTTGAAACATGGGCCCATTGTCAGTCTGCCACACAACTATGTATTGAACATCTGCTATGTACTAGGCATTGAAAGATACAAAGATGTGTGATGATTGGTCCTTGCCTGCAAAGTGTTTGAAATCTAGCTAAGATAAAACATTCAATTAAAAGTTAATAGTACATGATTCAAAGCCAAATAAAAAATAGAGACAAAAAATCACTGTGGAAATTCAAGAGGTGAGTTTTATGGCATGTGAACAATAACTCAAAAAAAAACAATCAAGAGAAGAAAAGTGGCACCATGGAATAGGGTGGTCTGGAAAGGAGCTGGCTATAAATGGCTAGGGTTTCAGTAAGGGGAGAGGAAGAGTGAAAACACTGGAAGGCAGTGAGGAGTTCAGAAAGAGGATTGAAGAAGATGATTCATGTGGGAGATTACAATCAGTAGGCAGAGAAGTCAGATGGTGGAGGTTCTTGAACGACTGGACAAGAAGGCTGGATTTTGTCATGTAGGCTGTGGGAGAAGGGGAAGACCACCAGCATGACAGCCAGTGTGGCTACCCAGGGCTAACATGTTGGTCCCTCTCTTCTCCCCACCACTAGGTTGTATGTAAGAAGTACCGGGGATTCTCCATCCCGGAGCAGTTACGGGGAGTGCATCGGTACTTGCGCAATGCGTATGCTCGGGAAGAATTCGCCTCTACTTGTCCAGATGATGAGGAGATTGAGCTGGCCTACGAGCAAGTGGCCAAAGCCCTCAAATAAGCCTCTCTTGGGGCTCCCTTGCCTCCCTCCATTTTCTCCACAAAGGTCCTCGGTGGTTTCCACATGGCTACCCAATGGACAGACACACTCCGAAATGGCCAGTGAGCAGGGAATCCTGGAGCATTTGTGCAGGCTGGCTAGGGGGATGAGGGAAAAGGATGGGAGGCCTGGGCGAAATTTTTATTGTACGGTAGGGTGGGTAGGACAACGTATTTCAGTAATAAAATACAGAATGAAAATTTAGTGGTGTTATTACATAAAGGAGGCTTGAAGTGATATGGAATGAGGGGTGGGTCAATGGCTTTGCGCTCAAGACCAAAGCCAGGCTGCCATTTTTAGTGTGAGCTCGAAAGCAGGATTCTGCCCCATCCAGCCATCGCAGCTCGGCGGTCCATGCCGCGTTTGCAGCCTCGCCGCCGGGACCGGCTAGATCTGGGTGGGCCCGGTCTGCGCTCGTGGGGCGGGGCCCGAGTCCTGCGAAGGCGGGTGCAGTTGTCGTGGGGCGGGGCCGGGGGGGGGGGATGCAGTTCGAGTGGAATGGGTGAGGCCTAGCAGGGCGGAATGGGCGTGGCCTCGGGGAGCCCCGCCCCGTCCCGCTTAGACAATGCCCGGGAGCCGCCAGACTGTCGCGCCCCCGCCGGATCATAGTACATCAGCTCGCTTACCCTAAGACCCCCCCCAAAAGCAAGAGCTTCCAATTCTCAAGGCTTGAAGACTAAGGCTCCTATCTCCACCAACTCTGCCCCCGGGAGGGAGGGACCCGAGCCGAGATCGCAGCACGGCAGGAGTGGGGGTGGCCGTTGGAGGTGAGTCTCGGGTGAGGGGTGTCTTCTGGACCGTGTGGGGACCAGAGTTTGGTTCTTGGGGGTACTGGCCCCATAGCTGCACCAGACGGAGAGTGCAGGGGACCAGCATTTGTATGCGGAGCTTGGCGGGTGGACTTTGGGGAAGATGGACCGGGGAACCGGCTCCAGGAACCCGGAGTGGCGCCCGCTCCCCTGGACCACGCCCCCCTCCCCCGTTTCCCCGCCCCTCATTTCGTTTTCGACCTCTCCCAGTCCCCGGGGGCTCGGTTTGGTTTATACTGGGTCGCGCTAGGGGCAGAGTGACCGGCCAGGGTGGAGAGAAGATGTTTAACTCCTTACATGCTAATCCCTCCTTCCCGGTCCCTCTCTCCCTTCCTTGCTCGGGGATCCGGGACTTCCATTCCCCGGGCCCTGACTCTCCCTAGCTGTCTCCTTCGGTCCCATAACCCCTGTCCATAACCCCTGTGAGTCCCTTGCCGGACTTCAGGTCCCTCCGGCCGCGAGCAGCCGAGGGTTAAGGGGGCGGGGCCGCTGCATTTTTGGACAGTGAGCGCATCCTAGTGGCTGCCAAGAGGGGCGCCCGACAGAAACCTCACGAAGCCCCTGGGCAGGGGCAACAGGTGTTTTGGAGATTAGGGATCCCAGTCCTGTTCGTGGGACTTCCCCTAAAGCAGCAGACTCACCAGGGTGCGAGGTGGAGGGGGTTCGCCAAAAGGAGGAGGTCTAGAATGGGTGGGGCTAGTGGGAGGGGCGCCCGGAGATGGCAAGAAGAAGACCTGGGCGTTCTTAACCACCAGCCATGCCCTTCTCTGCATGTCTCTTTCTCTGCTTCCCCCCTTTCTGTCTCTTCTCCCAGACAGGTGAAGTAAAAAGAGAAAACTAAGCAATCAGTGCTGCCAGAGGAGGCGTTTGTGTGGATGGGATGGGGACGCCGGGGGAGGGGCTGGGCCGCTGCTCGCATGCCCTGATCCGGGGGGTCCCGGAGAGCCTCGGGTCGGGGGAGGGTTCAGGGGCTGGTCTCCCGGCGCTGGACCTGGCCAAAGCTCAGAGGGAGCACGGAGTGCTGGGGGGTAAACTGAGACAGCGACTGGGACTACAGCTGCTAGAACTGTCTCCTGAGGAGTCGCTGCCGCTGGGACCGCTGCTTGGTGACACGGCCGTGATCCAAGGGGACACAGCTTTAATCACGAGGCCCTGGAGCCCCGCCCGCAGGCCAGAGGTGAGCGCCAGGGCTCGGACGGGAGGAGCTAGAACCCTAGGCTTTAGGGAAGAAACGGGGGGAGGGCGGTGTCTCTCAGCCTCGCGCCCTCCTCGTCTCCTGCCCCAAGGTCGATGGAGTCCGCAAAGCCCTCCAGGACCTGGGACTCCGAATTGTGGAGATGGGGGACGAGAACGCGACGCTGGATGGCACCGATGTTCTCTTCACCGGTGAGGCGGGGTGCTAGCACACCCAGGTTCTGACACAGGGAAGCAAGGTGAGAGACTGGGCCATCTCAGGCCTTGTTTCCAACTCACTATCGCCCTCACCTCAAACCTCCCTGGCTCAGGCCGGGAATTTTTCGTAGGCCTCTCCAAATGGACCAATCACCGAGGAGCTGAGATCGTGGCGGACACGTTCCGGGTGAGGAGCTGACCCAGCCCTGGACCCTGGACGGGGGAGGGGACCCACGGAGGATGGGTAGCCTGAGAGCAGCCTTTGTTTGAGGTCATCCCTTCACCCCTCCCGCACCCCTAAATGCCTCCCTTTATTCTCCCTAGGACTTCGCCGTCTCCACAGTGCCCGTCTCGGGTTTTTCCCACCTGCGCGGCCTCTGTGGCATGGGGGGACCCCGCACTGTAGTGGCTGGCAGCAGCGACTCTGCCCAAAAGGCTGTCAGGGTGAGGAGGGCGGGGCTGGGATGGGGCGTGGCTCTGGGGCGGGGAGGCTAGGAGCTAGGAAGGCCTAGATAATTAGACCCAGCCTTGCCCTCACGGAGCCGTCCATCTGGTGGGAAAGAACTCGCGAATAAACAATAAATTACAATAGCGGAAGATGGTGCTGGGAGGCCACGGAACAGGGGCGCTGTGAATTGGAATCGACGGCAACGGGTTTGGTTTTTTTGGATTTCTGGAGTTTCAGGAAATGCCCCAAAGGTAGCATCTAAGCTGTGACTTGAAGGATGGGTGGGACAGACAGGTGCAGGCTGGAGACGGGGAGAAAAGGGACGGTTGCAAGTGGAAAGAACTGCATGTGAATTCGAGGTGGTTGTTGTGTGCCCGTCAACTCGATTCCAATTCATAGTAACCCTATAGGACATAGTAGAACTGCCCCATGGGGTTTCCTAGGCTATAATCTTTATGAGAGCCGCTGGTGGGTTCGAACCCCAGTCCTTTCAGTTAGCAGCCCAACACTTTAACCACTGCACCACCAGGGCTTCTTGAATTTGAGGTAGAAGTTAGCAAACGTAACTAAAGCGCTTAGCACAGTGCCTGGCAATAGTAAGTGCTATGTTCTTAAGTGTCATTATTATTCCACAGATGTAACTGTCCCCAGTCCTTAGTGGTGGTCAGGCAAACGGAGTCAGGTGCAGAGAGGTTTTGAGATTTGACAGCTTCCTCTTTCCTCTCCACCCATCTCTCCTCCAGGCAATGGCAGTGCTGACTGATCACCCCTATGCCTCCCTGACCCTCCCAGACGATGCAGCTGCTGACTGTCTCTTTCTGCGTCCTGGGTTACCTGGTGCATCCCCTTTCCTCCTGCACCGTGGAGGTGGGGACCTGCCCAACAGCCAGGAGGTGAGGGAGAGCAGGGTCCCCACTGGCACCACTAGCAAGCAGGAAGGAGCCACAGGCCTTCCTGGTGGGAGGACAGAGGGTGGGGTGCCTTCTCTAGAAGCCTGGGTGGGGCCACTATGAGCTGACTGGAAGTAGGGCCTGGCTCTGGCCTCAGAATCTTACCTTCCCCCAACTGTGCCCTCCTTGCAGGCACTACAGAAGCTCACAGATGTCACCCTGGTACCTGTGTCCTGCTCAGAACTGGAGAAGGCAGGCGCTGGGCTAAGCTCCCTCTGCCTGGTGCTCAGCACACGCCCCCACAGCTGAGGCCTGGCCCTGGGTCCTGGCTGGCTAGGGGTAGGGCAGCAGAGGGAATAGAAGGAGAGGAGGGTTAGGTACAGGATGGTGCGTAGGTAGTAGTGGGGAGAGGCCTCAAGATGGGGGGAGGGCATAGTGTGGGAAAAAAGATAGGGACCACTGGGTGAGCGCTCTCCCCCAGAACCAATAAAACAGAACTGACCTTTTAGACTGGGCTGTGGCTGCTGTCTTCCTGGGCCAGAGGGACAGGGGCAGGGCTGAAACCTGAGGTTGGGATCAGGGCTGGGAAGGAGGCCTCTCATTAAACAAACCCTCATTAAGTACTTACTCACTGCCCGGCCCTATCTTAGGTGCTTGGGTGCAAGATGGACAAGAGAGAATTTCTGTTGTGGGGAGCGTGTCCGGAGCAGAGAAGGGACAGTGTGGGTGGATCACTCTGGATTTATCTAAATGTCAGGTGATTCAGAGAAGGGTAGATTACCAGCTCACCCCGATGTGAGAGAGTGGAAGAAATGATGCATCCAACGACATTCATTTTCATTCACTCATTTACTGAGGCATGGCAGTAATATAAAAAAGGGTCAGTCCCCTGAAGTCAGGGAACTCAGCTGCAAACTGAAATACAGGTTGTAATGGAAAAATTCCCAGGTGGCTGTTGCTATGAGAAAAATAAGGGGGCTCCCTCAGGCATCAGAGTGTATGCAGAGATAGGGCAAGGAAGGTCAGAAAAGGCTTCCCAAAAAATGTTACACTTGAACTGAGTCCTGAAGATGAATAAGAATTAGGCAATTAGTGGAAAGGAGAGGAAAGCGCACTCCAGGAAGAAGGAACTGCATAGGCAAAGGCACATTTGGGAGCTGAGGAGAATTTCACTAAGGCTGGCATGTTGTATGCATGCAGAGTAGGGACAGGGATGAGCCTGGAGAGTGGACAGTCCTGTAGCACCTTGTACCCAAAGCCAAAGACCATGGGCTCAGAGCTAAAGGCTAAGGAGAGAAATACTGTAGTTCTGGAATAAGGGCTGTCAGGAGCACGTTAGCATTTGGGGAAGATCTCTGGCTACAGCGAGGTGGACATGAGCAGGTGTGAGGTGGGGCTATGGACAATGCAGGCAGGAAATGAGAATACATTCAGGCAGCAACGCTGGACATGGAGAAGGGTGTGGATTTGACAGTGATAAGACAGAAACAGAGAGGACTTGGCAGCTCACTGTGTGAGGGTGAGAGGGGAAAGAGATCTGCATGACTCCCAGTTTCTGGCTTGGGCAACTGGGTTGACCAAGACAGAATCCAGAGGATTGAGTGGGTGGCTTGGGAAATGACATTGAGTTGGAATTTGGATATGCTGTGTGTAAGATGCCTGGGGCCAGCCAGGCAGGGATGTCCCTGGGACAGTTTTGGAAATTCCAGATTTGAGAAGTGAGCTGGAGAGAGATCTGGGTGTCATTGCAGGGGTGAGGGCTGAATGCCTGGCTGTGAATGAGAGCTTCTCAGAAGACAGAGAAGAGGAAGAAAGAAAAGGACAAACCTATAATGGTTAGGAATGCTGTGGGTGTGGGGAACATGGACGAGGAGTCCAGAAGGAAGTCACCAGTAGCAAATGAAAAGTTTAAAGAAGGCAGTAGTCAAAGGCCAATCAGATGAATGCTAAACAATTTTTACTGGGTGTGGCCATTAGGACATCACTGGCACCTTATGGAGAGCAGATGAGCAGTTTCAGCAGATGAGCAGTAGGAGGGAGAATGAAGAAGAGAATAGAAGAAGCAGGTGTAGGACACTGGTTCACAAAGCTTGACTGTGAAGGGAAGGGAAGAGGTAGGGCAACTACCTGAGAGTTGTTGATGTCTTAAGATGGGGAGGCAGGGCTCGATTGGGTTTAGCAGTTGGGAGAGGGCGCCAGTGATGAAGGAGAGATGGGAGTAACTGAAGGAGACAGATCAGTGGCAGAGATAGCCTGGAATCCACTCAGTCTAGTGTTCATTTCTTTCCCATGGTGCCTTCCTTTTCCAGATGAGGGGGGGATGAGACCTATGGAGAGCTATGAGCCTCAGATTGTGAGATCTGGAGTAAGGGTTTCCCTTCAGACTACAACTGCATAGATGGTGGAGGCATCAGCAGGGACTGCGGGGGACAGCCGGCGGGGGCTTCTGAGGGCCATCTGGTCCAAATCCGCATAGAGCAGGCTCTGAAGGGTGGGGAGGAATGCAGGATGGAACCAGCAGTCTGATTCTCTTGGGCATAGAGGCCTCTGTCTTTCCCAGCCCACTTCCCGCAGGGATTCTGGCCGGCTCCCCTCCATCTCCACACCCTTACCGGCTCCTGGTCCGGGTCTCCTGGGAGTTTGGGCTCCTCTTTCATTATTGGCCTCTGCGGCTCGGCTTTCACGAGTGGAGCTACGTGGGGGGAACAGAGCTGAAGGATGGAGAGAGGATGACCAACTTGTCTGCTCCCACCAAGGGCTAAGACTCAGGAACTGAGGGGTGGGGGATGTGCGAGTAGGAAAATGGAGTGGAGTTAGTCTCACCAAATCTGGAGAGTGGTCTAAGCTGGTGCGGGGGAGAGCGCCTGAAAGGGAAGTATACGAGTCTTCGAGAGCCACCAGTCTTTTCTTGTTTAGTCCCCTGGGCCACAGGCCCCACCGTAGACGACTCAGCGACTTTCAGGCTTTGGCTCAAGAACAGCATAGACTCCACCCACACAGATAGCCCCGCCTACTCTGCGATCCTGTTCTCCTTCCCCTCTCCGCCCCCAATTTAGCTTTGCCTCCATTACCAGGACTCCACCCACCAGGCCTGTGGCCTCGCCCCCAGGTTCTGACCTCCCCCATTCTCCAAACCACACCCTAGGGCTCCAGATCTAGAGCGTTCGCCTGCTCGGGTTATGGCCCCGCCCCTCTCGCCTCTGGTCACGCCCCACTAAACCTTGCCCAGCTCCTCTGGCTCACCTGCGCAACCACCGGGCCACGCCCAATGCTCCGAGTCCCAGCGCCAACCCGGCGCCTAACAGCGGGATCAGGAGCTGCGGGTACGTGGGCCCTGGGGGGAAGAGATGGGGGTACCGAGGTCACGATTGCCAAGACTGATAGCTCGCTCTCCCACTCAGGAGCCTCCAGCCAAGTCCCCTCTCCCTCCTGAGGGTGTGTGTCCAAGTTAAGATCCCTTTTGCGGGCAGACCTCGACTTACTGTGGGGAGGCCTACAATCGGCCCCGTCCTCCAGCACATGAAGCAACGTACGGCTCTCATCCTCTTGGCGGCCCTTACAGAAAAAGGTGCCTGAATCTCCCGCGCTCAGGAGCAGCTCCAGCCGCCGGATGCCAGTGTCCAGGGCGCGTAGGCGGCCTGCGAAGGGCTGGGCAGGTGGCACGGTGGGAGTCCCGCTCGCCGAGGCCCACAGGATCGGACGGCGTCCTTTGGACAAGCCTTTACAAGCTGGGAAGCTAGGTGCCCAGGCCCAGCGGATGGGGTGCGAGACTCCTACGCAGGAGAGATTCACCCGGTCCCCAGGGCGGCCCTCCAGGGAAGCTAGGAGAGCCCGGGGCGGTGGTTAGGGCAGTTACAGACGGCGAGACAATCCCCTTCCAAGTCTCCTCTCTCTAGGGCATCTTGTGTCTTCCCTGGTCCCCCTTCCAGGCGCCCTTACCCCTGCCTCTGTCTTTACTCTTGCATCCCCACTTCCCCAGACATCGCTTACCCCTCGGGTCCCCTTGAGTTCCTGAGAGCAGCAACAGCTGCAGAACCAGGGCCATGGTTGGGATGTGGTGGGGAGAGGGAACAGTGAATCAGCGGGTAAGACCGGAGGGAAGCGGGGAGCAGGGGGCTCAGATAAGAGCAGGGCGGGGCCAGCAGCTGCCCTAATCCCTTAAGAATGAGACCCTCGCAGGCCACCTCTCAGCCCTCAGACAGTGCTCACTTAAAATTCATCCTCTGGCCGTTTACACAAGCACTTTCACATACTTTAACTCCTTCAGTTTAGCGGTGTCCAGGAGCACCCACGAATTCTGGGGCCTGGCTAAGTTCAAGTACTGCCATTGCCATCTACTAACTGTATAATGTGGGCAAGTTTCTTAACGTCCTTGGGCCATTTATCTGTAAAGTGGAGATAATAGCACTTACTTCATAGGGTATTGTTGTGAGGACTAAATAAATTAATATACGTAAAACGCCTAAAACAATGGCTAACACAGGTTACTTAAGTGCTTGCCATTATTGTTACTAATAACCAACCAACCAATTGCCACCCAGTTGATTCTGACTCAAGGTGATCCCACGTATGTCAGAGAACTGTGCTCCATAGGTTTTCGAAGGCTAATTTTTGAAAGTAGATTGCCAGGCCTTTCTTCCGAGGTGCCCCTGGGTAGACTGGAGCCTCCAGGAGATCAAGTTAGTTAACCTTTAGTTAACCACCCAAAAAACCAAAAACCAAACCCATTCCTGTTGAGTCGATTCTGACTCATAGTGACCCTATAGGACAGAGTAGAACTGCCCCATAGGGTTTCCAAGGAGTACCTGGTGGATTTGAACTGCCAACCTTTGGTTAGCAGCTGTAGCTCTTAACTACTATGCCACCACGGTTTAGTAAACCACCCAGGGACTCCATTATTACTGTTCTTATTTTAGCTTTACCTCATCTCCCAGCTGAGGTGCCCTGCCCAAGCTGGCATGCTTTGGTTGGGTAGGCGTGCTTTGGAGAATGTGAACACATCCCACATCCAGGATTTCAGCGGCCCTCATTGACGTGAAGTGACTGAGGCCAGATCAACGCCAAGTGGAGTCAGGGCAAGGTCCCAAGAACCTTCAGGGAGCCTAAGGCAGTCACCTCTTAGCAGGCAGATCTCCTAGACCTGCAGCCGCAGCCCACGTTTCTGCCCCTATGAGGTCACAGAAATTCTCCCTAAAGTTACAAACCCCATTCCTTCATTCTGGAGCTGCAGAGAAGATCAAGTGGAGCAGAGTTAAGATTAATTCAACACCTCTCATCCTCAATTTTTACTTGCTGTTGCATGCCCCTCCAAGTGCCCTCCCAGGACCCAGCCAGGAACCAAATTTGGCAGCCAGCTTGAATCGTACCCCACTGTCCACTTCCCAGGAACCAGTAGAAGCCACCATCGTGGCCACTGCAACATCACAGAGGCTTTTGGTGACGCTGCTTCAGAGGCACTCATCTCGGGGCCAGGAGGGGAATTGGCCGGAAACCAAGAATGAAAATGGAATTGACAAGTGGTTTTCTCCCATTCCTCTCTCCCCCTCACCCACTTCAGGCCTGCTCAACCTCTCCCCACCCCTTATTTTTCCCTGGTGAGCTGTGTGTAAATGTAGAGGGAGGGGCTACCAGAGGCAGGGAAGGGAGGGGCCTTTGAGAATATAAATTCACAAAAGGCCACTCACCTCCCAGAGCCGGATTCCGGATTCCTGAAATACTACTGTCTTCTGCTGTGGCTGCTACCATTCTCAGGATCCTCACCATGAAAGGACTTCTGCTGCTCGCCCTGTCTACTCTGGTCTGCTGGGTCTCAGGTGAGCATCTGGGGGTACAAGGACCTGGTTCACCTGGCCAAGACTTTCACACGCTGCCCTACCTACTGCCCTACACTACCTGCTACTCAGGATCCCAAGCACCCCAGCCCCAACTGGCTCAGCACTCCTAGGCTTCCAAGACCAGGCCTCCCTGCCACAGTGTCCTTGCCCCACTTCTCAGGTGCCCAGGTCTCCATCCTCAGACTCCTCTCCACCTCTAAGACCCACTCTTCTCACCTGCCGTAGCTCCCAGCCCCAGTTCCCCACCCCAAGAAGCCCCTTTCTCAGAAACTCTGATATCCAGTTCCCCAGCCAGGCCCCTACTTCAGTACCCAACTCGCCAAGATCCAGCTCACTTGCCTTCTTTCCTCTCCTCTCTTGTGCTCATCAGGGTATCCTCTCAGAAACCCAGGTGTCCACCCCCAGCCTCCTTTTGCACCCCACCCTCCCACTTCCTCCATTTGGGGCTAGTAGGTACTCAGTCCCTCAGCCGAGGCCTTTCCTAGTCTTCCCTGCTCCTCCCTGGGTCACATATCCCCCTTCCCTATGAGGGACACAAGCCCCCATATCCTCCTGAAGACTGAAGTGGCTTTCTGGATGATTCTTTTCCCAGGTAACCTTTTAGAACCTCCCAGGGAACCAAAGAGACTTCGTGAACCTTCTGGGGCAGGGGTGCCAGGGCAGGCTCACAACCAGAGTAGAATGAGCTTCACTGAAGTACATTCACAGGGCTCCTCCACCCTTGGACTACTGGATCCTTCCTTCCCCAAACTTTGCATGTCCAAACCTTGAAATAGCAGAGGCAGGCACTTTGGGGGCACCACATTCTGCACCCACCCTTTCCATCTTGGTAAGGTGCTAGGATGGAATCTGATGATATGTTTCCCAGATGTTACTCTTTTCTGCTGGAGAGCTGCTGCGGTGAGAGGATCCCAGTCATGTGTGTTTCCTCTTCCCAAGCTCTTGGCAGCCCCAGGAGGTAAAGAGTAAGTTTCTAAAGCTGGCCACAGATGGCTTTTCCTCCATTCTCAAGTTCCTAGACATTGTTGCCAGTGTTGTTACCCCCATGATTTTTATTTTTAATAATGTTTCCTCCCATTTCAAGTCTCCATCTGTGACCACTTCTGAAGTCCTTACCTTCTCCCTTGCCTCCCCTCAGTCCTTCCTTGTGGTATCCCCACATTCCATTCATTCCCAATCTTGAGTTTGTGCTGTGCCCCTTTTGACTCATTCCCAAATGGTGTGGAGTGAAGGAAGGTATTTAGGGTGTGGGCCTTTCACAAAGCAACAACTCCGCCCGCACCTGACCTCCACTTCGTACTTAAGCTGCGTCACTCACCTGCTCTGTCCTGACCAGACCAAATGAGTCCCAGTGCTTATGTGATTGGTACTTCTCCCTCCTTCCCCCCAGTTCAGCCACCCCTAGTGAGCTGGGCATCCCATCTTCTCAGCCCAACTTGTGTCTCCCCAGCTGACATCCACTGTCACTCCTGCTACAAGATCCCCTTGATGGGCTGTGTGGACCGGCAGTCCTGTCACCTGGAGCCAAACCAGCAATGCATGACAACAAAAGTGTACCTTGGTAACAGCCCCTTCTTCAGTGGGGACAAGGGGCAGGTGGGAGACTCAATGGAAGGGACTGAGGCCCAACTGGGATTAAGGCTGAGATGGAACAGAGAATTAAAATGATGATATTTGGCCAAGGACTATTATGTGCCAAGCACTGTTCTAAGTCTTTACATGGATTGTTCCAATTAATGTTCATAACCACCCTATGATGTGGGTGCTATTATTATACTGAGGAAACTGAGCCTCAGAAAGAGACAGTAACAGGCCCAAGACCTCACAACCAGCAAGTGATGGAACCAGAATTGAGAGTGGGGAGGGGTAAGGAAGTGCAGGAGGAAGATTAGACTGAGGACAGATTAAGAAGAGGAGGGCCAAGGGCAGGGTTGGGAAGGAAGGAAGCCTGGGTAGGTGCATGAGGTGGGGAGGGGGCCACAGGCCTGCCAGGTGCCCATCCTAGCTGACCCCCTGCCCACTCCTACCCCCAGGTAAAATGTGGCTTTTCTCCAACCTGCGCTGTGGCACACCGCAAGAGCCCTGTCGTGCGGCCTTCAACCAAACCAACCACAAGCTGGGCCTGACCTATAACACCACCTGCTGCAGTACAGACAACTGCAACAACCCAGCCCCCAGGCCCACCCCAGCCCTGGCGCTCATCTTCCTCACCTCCCTGGCTGGCCTTGGCCTCTGGCTGCTGCACTGAGACTCACTCACTCGGTGGCTGCCCCTCCTCCCACCTGCCTCAGCCTGAGCCTCTCTTCCTGTGTCTCCATTTCCCCTGGCTTCCCAGAATGGTCTCTCCCTGTCTCCCTTTGCTTTGTGAAGGTTTCCCGGTCCCTTCCTTTTTTTTTGTTAGAGACTCCCCCAGAGTGGTCTCCCTGTCCTTCTCCCCACCCCGCCACTCTGCTTTTATCCAGTCCCTTCCCATTTCCCCTCTAGACCACTGCAGATCCTCCAATGCCCCCTTGAAAGGCTCCTGCTTTTGCCTCCTGTGCCCTACCCTGCCCCACTAGGAGAGAGATTGGGATCTGGGCTTGAAATGGGGCTTCTATCCTGTCCCCCGCGTGAAGGCTCCCAGGAAGGACCAGATGACCTCACTGCATGGGGCTGATTCCCCAACCCCTGGCTCCCCATATATACCCCATCCTCATATTCACCTCTTCCCAGTTTGAGTAATAAACGTCTGTGTCTGATAAATTGTGCATTTATTGTTAGTAGGCCTGTCAGGCACCCTCCCATGAAATAACCCAATCCCCATTACAATATTCTCATTCCCTGTTGCTCACCCAAGAATCCTCCAGGGAGTTTCCCCAGGGGAAGCTGAGCTGGGGTGGCTGGAGGAACAGGTTTTGCAGGCCTCCCTCTTCCCTTCCAGTGCGTGGTGGAGACACATAGGCCTCAGTGTTTGGAGAAACAATAGTCCCAAATTTAGGCCACACCTCTGTAGTGCTGCCAAGAAGGAGGTACAGCCAGGCCTTCAGCTCCCCAGAAAAGGTAGGAGAGTTGGATGGAGATGGGGTCCAGGACTCTCTTCCCAGGCCTCAATCCCTCAGGTTAGAGCCATGAGGCCTCTCCTGGCCTGGTTACTAAGTGGGACACCAAGCAACTGTCCTATCACAGTGTTTACATTTCCTTTCTCAATTCAAAATAGTCCTACTGGGAGCCAGTTGTAAATAGGAGGGAGGAGGGATACAAACACAGACAACCAGGCTCATGGAGTCCTGATGATCTCTACTCAGAGCTCAGAGCCTGCTCCCTCAGTGATTCTTCTTTGCTAAGGAAGATTGTCCCTAGTAACAGGATCAAGGAGTAACTTAGGGCAGATTTGCCATTGTCATTTGGGGTTTAGTTGGTTAAGAAGTGCATGCACCCTTGTAATAAAGTTCATTGAGGTTTGGTAACCCCCAAACTAGAACCTGGATGCCTCCATATTAACACTTCAGCCCTCCCATCAACAACAACAACAAAAAAAAACCAAACCCATTGCTGTTGAGTCAATTCCACTCATAGTGACCCAATACAACAGAGTAGAACTGCCCCATAGGGTTTCCAAGTAGCGGCTGGTGGATTCAAACTGCCAGCCTTTTGGTTAGCAGTCAAGCTCTTGACCACTGTGCCACCAGGGCTCCACCTATCAACAAAAACCAAACCTGTTGCCTTCGAGTTGATTCGACTTATAGTGACCCTATAAAGGTAGATGGAATTTTCCAATCAGCTGTAGAGTGGTTAGTAGATTTTAATGGCTTACGGAGGAGCGTTTGTCTTCTCATCTTCGATGTCCAAACCTCCCTTGCTCCCTCACTCCCTTCCCTACCACTACCCTCTCCACAGCCCTGGCAAGAGCCAGGTCAGAGCAGTGGCTGCTGCAATCAAGATGGATGCTGGGACCACAGTGCTTGCCACGGCACTGTTGCATAGGTCTCCGAGGCAGCAGTCCCTGTGGGTTGTATAAGTCACATCTCCCACCAGCTCGGTTTCCACTTGATTGCAATGACGCTCCTCCACGCAAGCTGGACGATGACGAATCATGGTCACTGAGGCTGGGGGAGAGAATGAGACGGGAGTGTTGGATCCCGGCTTGAGGGCTTGCTTTCTGGGGCACAGCAGATGTGATTTCTGGGAGCCCAAAGGGATTCTCTGCCCCCTCCAAAAACACCTCCATGGAACCAAGTCATCAAAATTAATACTGACATTGTGACCCTTCTGATACGATGCACTGAGAAGGATGCAACATCACTTCTGTGGCATTCCCGCCAAAAAATTCGTGACCTCAATTTAATTATGAGAAAATATCACATACACCCAAACTGAGAGACATTCTATAAAATAATTAATGCAACACCCTTCAAAAGTGTCAGGGTCATGAAAGACAAAGACTGAGAACTCTCACAGATTGGAGGAGACTAAGAAGACATGATAACTAAATTCAACATGGGATCCTGGACCAGAAAAAAGACATTAGTGGAACAATTGGCTAAATAGAATAATATCAGTTAGTAGTATTGTACCAATGTTATTTTCTGGTTTTAATAATTGTACTATGGTTACAAAGTCCCTGGGTAATGCAAACGGTTGACACGCTTGGCTGCTAACCAAAAGAACGGAGGTTTGAGTCAACCCAGAGGCGTGGTACTCTACGTCCAAAAAATCAGTCACTGAAAAACTTGTGGAACATAGTCTACTCTGACATTCATGGGATTGCCATGAGTTGTAATTGACTTCATGGCAACCAGTTTGGTTTGGTTTTGGTGGCACAGTGGTTAAGCACTCAGCTGCTAACTGAAAGGTCAGTGGTTTGAACCCACCAGTCTCTCCTCAGGAGAAAGATGTGGCAGTCTGCTTCTGTAAGATTACAGCCTGGGAAACCCTATGGGGCAGTTCTACTCTGTCACGTGGGGTTGCTATGAGTCAGAATCAACTCAATGGCACCCAACAACATAATTATATAAGATGATAATACTAGGGGAAGAAGATTGAAGGATATATAGAAACTAGGTACTATTTTTGCAATTTTCTGTTCATCTAAAATTATTTCAAAATAAAACATTAAAACATACATACCTCCCTGGTCCTTAGCTAATGCCTAAAAGTTGAAGTTTGGTTTAATATTTTGGTTCCTGCCTTTAAGAGACAGAGCTTTATCAGTCATTTATATATGAGTAACTACGCCTATGAGATTCTTTTTGGAGAGGAAAGGAGGGAGGTGAAGCACAAGGACCCTGGGCTTTTGAGGGGCTCAGTGCCAGGAGCCAGAAGGGGCTACAGACTGCTCTACTCTGACAGCTTCACCATCTGTCCAGAGCCAGACTGAGCCTGAAAGATTTGGAAGCCAGAAAGATTGGAAGGAAATGGGGGCTGGAGGCAGGAAACGGCTGGGGAAGAGGGAGAAACAGGACTCACAGTTCCCAGAAAGTTTCATCTGTCCGGAGCCTGAGTGGGGTCTGCGCTCCAGGAAGCCACAGCGTTGGCCCTCGCCACAGGTGGTCACCGTTTCTTTGCAGGAGCTTCCAGGGCCTCCACAGTCAAAGCACCACATGCGGTTTCCTGGCAGGAAAGAGGAGGGGCTGGATGGAGACACTTGGGACCTCAAGGGAGCCAGCTGGCAGAGGAGAGGACAGGCTGGATGAGAGGTGCCTGGCTTTCTCCTTACCCGAGACAGCCCCTAGCAGGGTGCCCAGCAGGATCCCGACTAGTTGGGGGTTCATTGTGTCTGCCTGTGTCTGTAGTGCCTCTCCCTCCCACCCACCTGCCTCCCTGGCTCTGTTCTGGCAGCCTTATATCACCCTTGCCTTAGGATTTATAGAGCAATAAAATATAAAAAGGGGAGGGAAGAGTTGTGTTTCAGCCCACAGGCTGGGCACGGGGGTGGGGGGGCCTCAATGGGGACAGACAGGGAGGGGCCCCCACAGGACAAAGAGCTTTCTGCATCATGTGGAGCCCCCAAAATCCTCCATTCTCCGCAGCCGTTCTAAAACTATGACACAAGAACCCCTAACCCATGAACCCGTTGCCATCAAGTTGATTCTGACTCATGGTGAGCCCATGTGTGACAGAGTAGAGCTGTGCTCCATAAGGTTTTCTTGGCTATAATCCCTATGGAAGCAGATGACCAGGCTTTTCTTCCGAGGTGCCACTGGATGGGTTTAAACCGTCAACCTTTAGGTTAGCAGCTGAAGTGCAAACCATTTGCTACCTAGGGACCTCCAAGGATCCCTCGGAGTTCCTAAAACTCTTTTGAAGGATCCTCAAGTGTCTTCCTTTTCCCACTGCATATCTGTGTGAGGCCGGATTTTCTTCATATACTTCAACCAAAACATCATATCCCGACAGATTGAATACAGAATCAGATATTAAAAACGCAGCCATCTTTTGTTAACCCTGACATTAAATAGATTTGTAAAAATGTAAAGTAATGCCACTCTTCTCACTGTGTTGTTGGGAAGTAATAGTTATTTGTCATGAAAATATGTTAACTTGTAATAGGTTTATTATTTTTATCTTTAAATGAGTTTATAAACAACTAAATTTTTTGTTTTAATTTCTAATATAGTAAATACTGATATAACCCACCTAAAGCAAAGCTCTGTGAAGACTTTCGTGGTTTTTAAGGGTGTAAAGAGGTCCTAAGACAAAAAAATAAATTATGTGTGTATCATTTTCTGAGGCCAAAATCTTTTTTGAAAACTGCTGCTGTGCAGATACCTGTGTCTCCCCTCGTCCCACCCCTCCCCTTCCCGGTTTTAATCTTCCTGGCGCATTCCTGCCCTGATTTTCTAGAAGCAGCTTGTCTCTCCTCTCCAAACTCTTAAGTTCCAGTTTTCCAGATTCTATCACAACATTCCCCTCCCCTAAATCCTCCTAGAGTATCCTATCCTCCTAGAGTATACACGTTTTCCTTCCCAGTCCTTCGGACCACCAAACCTCCCACACACCAGTGGAAACACATCTGTCCTTCCTGTCCCACCCATGATTAAGTCTTTCCTCCAAGGTAGTAAAGCCAGCCGAGAGGGATAATTATGGGGTAGGAGTGTTGAGGCTTGGGGGGATCAAAGGGATCTGAAGCAGAGTGGGGTCCTCTCTCACTCAGCTGGGCTTTTGTATGTGGGAGTGATGCTGTTGATGCCTCACTCACACATCCCTCAGATCTGGGATGAGGCTGTTTAGTTGGGTGACCTTGGGAGACACAAACACACTGAGGGGAAAATACAGAGAAAACAAACAGATGGAGAGAGCAGAGAACAGTTTGAGACAAGGGGAGAGAGGGAGGGAGAGGAGCAGAAGGGAAGGTGGCAGACGCACCCCAGAAGCGGCTGACAGAGTAACAGAGACAAACACACTGAGGGAACTGAGAAGACCCTCAAGGGCAGGGAAGACTCCATTGGAGGACAGGGAGGAGGTGAGAAATGTGGGGCAGCAGGAGAGGAGGGCAGGGGCCCTCGGCTACTGTGTCAGGCTGATGAGTCTGGTCCTGGTTTCTGCCCTCACAGATTCACTCCCTAGGTGTGTTTGTTTTTGGTCCCTCCCTGTCTTGCACCCATGCTCCAACTCGAGGATCTCGGGGTACAGAGCACATTCTTGAAGACTCCTGCACTCCATAGCCAGCCATGGGCACCTCCAGCACCTTCCTCTGCCTCCTGTACCTCTCTGGGGCACTGGGTAAGGGTGGGTTCTGGAAACCCTCATGGCCAGGAGGCTGGGGGAAGAGGCTTGTGGAGGAGCCTGAGGATTGGGGAGAGGGTGTCCAGAGGAGGCTGAGATGAAAATTGTGGGAGCTTTAGAAAGAACTACTAGGAATGGTGTCAGGCCAGCTTGTAGGGTAGAACAGGAAAACTTGCGGGAAGAAGTTTTCTTTCAAAGGCATTTGAGAACGACTGTACTGTCTCTTCGTCGCTGTGTCTTTGACTTTGACCTGCCTCTGTCCCTTTTGTTCCTCACCTCACCTTTTTCTTCTTTGCTGGACCTCTGCCTGCCCCCTTCCGTCAGTTTCTATTTCCTCACCTGTCTCTGGAACCATCTACTTAACATCTTCACTTACCTTCTCTGACTTTTGTGTCATTGTCTGTGTTTGGCTGTGATTCTCTTGGCTTCTGTTCACATCCATGTCGTGTCTCAACCCTTCTTGCCTCTCCTCTGTTTCTTTTCCTGCTAGGTCTCCCCTCCCTTCTCTTTGTCTCTGTTTCTACTTCTCTCTGCCCTTCTCCCCACTCCTTCCCCTCCTTCCCTTGGCCTCACCTCTCCCTTCTGCCCTATCTCCATAGCCCCTACAGATTTCACACTTCTCCTGCCCCAAGACGGCTTCACACTTATACCTGCGACTTTGCCCAACCCTGTTACCTTCTCTCTACCGAGTGTCAGGACGATGAAGCTTTTAGTATCAGTATTGGCACCTCAGGTAATACCCTGGTCCGATGGCCCTTCTCCAGGTAGCTCCCTACCTCCACCTCCATCCATCCTCTTGCCCTTCCTGCCGCCCCAAGGCCCCTTGCCTTCTTCCAGGCCCCTGCCTCAGCCTTCCGCTTTGTCCCACAGAGCAGGGTGAGAGCACTGAACAGAGGGGCTGCCTCCCAAGGTCTCAGTGCCCCCTGCAGGGCCATGCCACCTATTGGTCGTGTTCCTACACTCTGCTGCACCGCTGCTGCGAGCAGGACTTGTGCAATGGCCACAGCCCTGCAGTGGCTTCCCAGCCCCCTCTTCCTCACCGCCCGGCTCCTCCTCGCTGCCAGCTTTGCCTGGGGAGGCCACCTCTTCCACTAGCCATGCAGATCTGCAGCCCCCAACCCACGACGCCTCCACCATCACCATGGCCTTGGAAACACCAGCACAGACACTTTTAGATGTGCCCAAGAAACTGATTTTGTACGGAGACCTCAGATCCCTGAACCCAACACCGCCCTCTGAAGACCTGATTCCTATGGACACAGCTCCAGCCCCTATAGAGCCCAGCCTCGTAAAGAACACCTGTTGCATATCGTTCTAGATGTCCATTGCTGATGCCCTCTCTTAGTCCCAGATGTCTAGCAAGGCAGGTGTTTTGATGGGGTTCTGGTCCCAGGCAAGGGGATTGAAGGAGTACCAGATATGGGGAGGAGGAGAGTCTTACTAGGAAAGATCAGTTTGGTCAGTCAGGAACTCTGGAAGGAGGACTTGGGGAGTACATTTAATTTAACGAAAAGGGCTATCTGATTCCAGTAACACTAAGTGTGTGTGTGTGTGTGTGTGTGTGTGTACACACTCTGTGTGTGTGTGTCTACACACTACTTGGTTGGTTGGGCTGGGGTGCTGGAACCTGAACCAGAACTTTCACCTCCTTCTCCATCATTGTCATTCATGTCCCCCTTCTCGCCAATAGCTTAGCTTAAGCCACTGCAGCGTGAAGGCATTAGGCGAGACTTCCAAGAAGGCTTTTCTCCAGTGAAGCCCAAGCTCCAGCAGAGACACACAGGGGGCCTGGTGGAATGGCTTGTGAGGATGTGGCTGGGAGTCCAGCTCATTTCTGCTGGAGACCTGGTGGGGATGGGGGCAGGGTGGTGTGGGGGATGCAGCTGGCTGAGTTGGGAGCATCAATGCCCTTCCCTGCTTCACCGGCCCAGACTTGCCCGCAGTTTGCAGTGATGGGTGACAGTGAGCACCTGGGCCCAATAACAGACCCCCACCTGGAGTGCCAGAGGAATCCTGCCTGCCAGCCAGCCCCAGGGACACTCCCTCCACCCAGGGGCAGCAGGAAGGCAGGACTCTCAGCCTGCCTGCATCAGAACAGCGATAAGCTGCTCACATGCTCCGGATGTCACAATGGAGCTCCACCAAGGAATGTGTGTGCTTGGGATAACGGGGTTCCACAGGCACCCCTACCTTGACTCAGCTCCCTCCTCTTCCGTCTGAGGAAGTCTGGGACCTGATTAAAGACTCTTGTTTCCTCTCTCAACTTCTTCCCTTCTTTGTGGGGATGAGGGGATATCTGGCTTAATCTGGGGGCAAGTTGAGTCTTCTTTCTGCTCTCTCTGTCCTTCATTCCTCCCACTTTTTGTCCTGTTTTTCTCCATCTCTTTGTCCATCTCTGTCCTCTTACTCTGACTTGAATCTCTTCCCTTCTCTCTTTCTCAGTTTTCCCCATTTGTCCTTTGGTTCCCCCCTGACTGATTCCTCACTCCTGCACAGGATTCTTTTGTCTCCTCTGTCCACCCCATCCCTCCCCATCCCCACCAGCTCCCCCAGGCTCCCTTCAGTCACTGCCATACTGGGGGCTCAGGGCCATCCTCCACTGGCTGCTGCAAGACAGAGGACCACACGTTTTTGTAGATGACATCATAGAGGATAATGCTCTTCCTTTCCTTCAGCCCCTTCCCCACCACAGTTGGCAGCTGGAGACCAGCTGCACTAAGAAGTCAACACTCAGCCTCTCCCCTCTGGACAAGTTCGCTGTGGAATCCTTCAAGTGCCAAATGGCCAGGGAGATAGCAGGTCACACTTTCCAGCAGGAGATGTCACTGAAATCACCTGGTCTTGGGGGCAGGTGGGCTGCGGAATTTGTGAAAGAGACCCAGGTTAAGAATTTCTCCATTTTCTTCTATGAAAGAAACCTGATCAAAAGGGGAAAAAAATGCAGAAAAGAATTCCAAATTCTCATTGGACCAGACTTTCTGGAGCCATGGAGGCTGGATGAACCAGCGAAACTATTGCCCTGAAATAATCTTTAAACATTAAAGGAAAAATATCCCCTGAAGCCTTCTTGAAACCAAATAATACTTTAGCTTAACTAGTAAAAAATGTCTGCCTTAAGCATTATGCTCTTTTAAGAATCTTCGATATATAATCAAATCGACAACAGCAATTTGAAAGATTAGATAGGAACCTTAGGGGAAGTGAGTTTATGTTAATGGAGGAGGACCAATTGCGAAAAGGAGGGTGAGAATGGCTGCACAAACTGAATGATGTAATCAACGTCACTGAATTGTACATGTAGAAATTGTTGAATTGGTGTATGTTCAGCTGTGTATTTTTTAACAACAACAACAACAAAATAATTAATTAAATAAAAAGAATACTTCCATTCTCACCTCCTCAAGAACCAAGACCCCATCCCCACCCCCACCCCCACCCCCACCCCCAGTGTTTCCTCCTCCATCCTCAATCCCCTCTGGGAAGACCTGCCTCTGCCCTCTAGTTTTTCCTCACCCGAGACAGGCCAAATGGATGTTCTCGTAGACCTGGATTTCGGGTTTGAACTGAGGAATCGAGGCATCTGGGGAGAAGGAGCCATATAGGGTGAGGAAGAGAAGAGAAGTCACCAGAAAACCCAGATCTGTATTCCTTGCTACTCCTTCCCCAAGAAAAGAGGCTACAGAGGTGAGATGTGAGACCTCACACCCATACTCGCTCTCTCTCTTCTTCCCCCTGGGAGGGAGGGACCCACTTCTGCATGAAGTTCTCTGAGTCCTGTGCCTCCAGAGCACAATGCTGAGGGTCAGGATGATGACTCCCTGGCCTGCCACGAGCAGCAGCATCAGGATCCAGGGCATATCCCAGCCTGTGGAGGCAGCACAAACGGCGGGAGAGGCATCCACAGAGGCTATAGCAAGGGCAAGACAAGAGGGGTGGGGAGGGAAAGAGTGAAGGGGCTGTCTCTCTGCCCCAAAGAGAGGCTTCCCCCATAATCTAGTGGGCTCTTCCAACAGATGACTTCATGAGCGTCCCTGTGCCCAACGCTTGCCACCCACTTTTTCCCCTTCCAGGCCTCTCACCCTGACTCCATGAGGCACCATTCATAGAGAATGGCTTTGCCCTCCTGAAACACCTAAGGATAACTAACTCCAGAAGAGCTCACCAGTTGTAACTGTGCTTTTTTCCCCTCTTCCCTTTATAGTAAACTATCCTTTCAGAAAATAATAATAATAAACAAAGAACCTTCCATTTATTCATTCTTCCATTCATTCACTCCATAAACATTTGCTGAGCATCCACCCCATGCCAGGCACCGTGTTAGCTACTGAGCATGAAAAGGTAAATAAGACTCAGTTACTGCCCATTCATTGGCTTTTGCTTACTGAAATAAAAGCCATTTACTTCTCTCTCCTGCCTTGTAAATGGATTATTCTACACCCAATAACATTCCTTCTCTGTATAATGGACTTTTTATTGTAAAACAATTATATATATTTTTTTCTCCTTCTGCTTTCACTAATAGGCCGTTATAACATCAGTGCATATATCCTTTCTAGAAAAGACAACTCCCTCAGCAGTTTCTTAGTTTCTTCCTCTCAGCTATGGGACAGTCCAAAAAATCACAGATTACCCTAGTCCCCCTCCTCTAGGTAATGGTCTGCTCCACCAGAAGTCACTCCCTGACCTAGCCAATAATGGATTGGCCTCCAGTCTAGCCTCCTCCTCTAGCCAGCTGGTATGAAAATATGCCCATCATCCCTTCCCATCTCCTCCTTCAGCTTACCTGCCAGGCTGAAGCTGATCCCTTTGTTCTGAGGCAAGAGGCAGTGGATGATTCTTGGTCTGCGGCCTCTGGGCCCAGGAAGCCCCTCCCCGGGGCACACCAAGAGCAGGGCAGCCCCCTCACCCCAGAAGGACTGTACCCGGCCCCTCACAGGCCCCTTCCCCTCCAGCCAAGTCACAGAGTCCAGGCGCCTGGGAGGGATCACAGAGCACAGGAGGACAGAGCAGGGGGATCCATCTGCAGTCCTTGCAGATAACTGGGAGCCTGTGGGGAAAGAGGAGACCTTTCAGTTCTTTGCGTGTGCCTCCCCAGACCCAGTGGCCCTGGTTTGCGTGCTGCCCCCTCCCGCCCCCGGCTGCTCACCACCACTTACCTCTGAGCACGGAGATGTCATACACCCTCCAGTTCTGGTACATGTAGTGCTGACCCAGCACTGCGCACCAGTACCGCCCGGCATCCCCCTCCTTGGTCCCCTCCAGCCACAGAGAGTAGTTCCCCAGAAGTTTGGGCCTGGATTCCCTTCCAAGCTTTCCTGGGTCTGGGGCTGGTCTGGCCACCTGGGCTTGGGCCACCAGAACGGTAGAGGAGCCTGCTGCAGAGCTGCGGAACCAGGACAGGTGTTCATCCCCGTGCAGGGTGGGTGGTGAGGGACATGGAAGCTCCATCGCTTCCCCCAAGGCCACATAGATGGCCTGGATGTTCTCTGTGGGGAGAGGGTTGTGTGAGACCAGAGACCTCCACAGGCTCAACACCCTCCCCCCCCCACTCAATGTCCTCCCCTTTTAGGGTCCCTCAACACTAGCCTGGCTGGTGAGCACATTTCTCAAGTGACAACTACAAAAAAAAAAAAGTGGAGAGAAGAGGGTAATGGCTTTCTTCCCCTTTCCTCAGCCAGTAAGGGAATCTGGCACAAGAGGGAAAAAGCTGAAATAGTTGGCAAATGCCCACCTCTCTTCCTCTCCTTTCTCCTTTTCTGAAAGCATTTACTCGTCCATCTCTTATTTTCTAAAGGAAACTATGTGACCTGGACCCTCACTGTCTCTGGGACTTCTCCAGTAGTAGAAGCAAAGGGAGGTCACTTGGAGTAAATCTAGCTTCTTAGGTCAGATGCTTCCGCCAGGACTCTAAGGAGAAAGAGCAGCAGTCTCTCCCCAACCTTTAGAATAGCTGAAGAATTCTCCACTTCCTGTTTCTTACCTGCAGCAGCCTGGGGGGGCCAGCATAGGAACAGAAGGAGGAGGAATAAGACCGCCATGGGGAGGACCTGCCAAGTTCTCTTGCCCTGGGACCTGGTGTCCCCAGGGAGGAAACAGAGTCTAGATAAAAGCCCACAGTCGCTGGACTGGAGTGACATGGGCCTCTGGCAGGGGTGGGAATGCTGGGGAGATAAAGTCCAGCTGCCTGTCCACTGGGGAAGAAGTGACCACCACCTCTTGATCCTGAGGGGGAAGAGGAGGAGGATCCAGTCTAGGCTGTTCTGAAAATGACCTCCTAACCCTTCTGACTCCATATTAGCTGAGGGACTCAGAACAAAGACTCTCCATGCGAAGAAGCCTGCACAGAAGGGATCACAGCCATCCATCTCTTATCAGTCTGGAAGTACATTCTGTAGTCTCTCTTCCACCCCTAACAGACACCAACCATGAGCAAAGCAGCTGAGTCATCATGTTGGTCTACATGAGACCCAGCACAATACTGGGCACCCAATTAGCAGCCCATAAATGATTTGGAATGACTTACCCTTCAGATGTCTCCTGAAACCATGATGAGTTGGTTTATATAGCTATCACTCAAGGAGAAGAGTAGCAGAAGCCTGGAGGGGCCACTGATTCATCCCTCTGGCCCAGGCAGCACTCTCTCAAGGCAGATGTTCATACAGTTCCAATACTTTGTAATGTGTTATTTATTTTTAAAGTCTACTTATTTATTTTAAAAATTATTCTTGTTGAAATATTCCATACATACAAAAGACACGATGCTTTGAAAACCTTATGCTGAGTGAAATAAGTCACAAAAGGACAAATATTGTATGATTCCACTTATATGAAATATCTAGAATAGGCAATGTATAGAGATAAAAGTTTATTAGTGTTACCAGGAGCAGGCCGACGGGAGGGGAAAGGAAGATACAACGCTTAGGGGTTGCTGAGTTTTGTTAAGGGTGGTGGAAAATTTTGGGAAGCATGAATGGTGATGGTTGAACAGTATGATGAGTGTATTTAATGTCACTGAACATGTGAAGATTGCTAAAATGGCAAATGTTTTGCTCCTTATATGTTTACCACAATAAAAAATGGTTAAAAAAAAACCATGATGTACAACTGTGTAATGGATAAATAACTGTATAACGGACAGCAATGAGCCTGAAGAAATCACAAGGACACACAACAAGACTGAATCTCATATAATGAGAGTAAATAAAACAAGACACAAATAGCATGTAAAGTACAAAAATAGACAAAACTAATCTATGGGGTTAGAAGTTAGGATAGTCGTTCCATTTAGGGTGGGGGTAGCAACTGGTAGGGAGCTGGAGAGGGCCTTCTGGATTCTGGTAATGATCTACTCATGATTTGGGTGTTGATTACATGGAAATATTCAGTTGGTGCCTTTCTCTGTATATAAGTTTATGCCAATAAAAAGCTACAGAGATTATATACTAGGTAGGTGTAAGGTCCCTGGGTGGCACAAACTATTTGCACTCGATTACTAACAGATAGATTGTCTGTTTGAATCTACCCAGCAGGCCCCATTGAAGAAAGTCCTGGTGATGTACTTCCTTGAAAACCCGGTAGAAGGAAGTTCTACTCTGAAACACATGGGGTTGCCATGAGTCGAAATCAATTCAACAGCAACGGGTAAGGTACAAAGAAGAATAAAATAAACCCGTATATTTATTAAGAAATTGAAGTTCAGTCAAAGATCCTCTGTGCTCTGTAACCACTGTTAGCTTCACCTGCTTTATTATTTCGTGTGTTTTTGAATTTTATACAAATGGTATGGTGTAAGTATTCTGTGGCTTCTTTTCCCATTCATTAGTATGGTTTGAGATTTGTCCGTGATTATGAGAGTTAATTCACTCATTTTCTTTTTTTACGAATATCCCACACATCTTTACAACACTGTCTTCCTATCCACGACCATGGTGCTGTCATTGTTAGGTGCCACGGAGTTGATTTTCAACTCATAGGGACCGCACTTGACCGAGTAAAAGTGCCCCATAGGGTTTTCTTGGCTGTAATCTTTACAGAAGCAGATCGCCAGGTCTTTTCTCTTGCAGAGTCACAGCCAACCTTTCGGTGAGCAGCCCAGCAATTAACCATTGCGACCCCGGGGTTCCTTCACCACGGTGTAGCTCTCCATTTATTCAAGCCGCCTTCTACCTCTTTCAACAACTTTTTATAATTTTCTTCATAAATTCTTGCATTTCTTTTACTAGATTTATTCCTAGACGTCTTTTTGTTGCTCTTGTCAGATGCTCCTCTTACCCCTCGTTTCCACTCTCGCTCGAGAGTGTGCCAAGTATTAAGGGACAGAAAAAAAATGATTTAACTATGCCGAATAATTTTGAAACTCTTCGCGTTCCAAACGCCTGCAACTAGTTTCTAACCAGTGCCGAAGCCCTAGGTCCAACTGCGCGAAACCCTTCTCAAAAAGAGAGAATAATGTCCCGACTCGCCACTAGGCGGGGCTAGTACGCGCGGACGTCAAGGGCACGCAACACCTCAGAGGCTGGGGGAGGGCGGGGCCAGCAGGGGGACCGGCAGCCGAAGGAGCCGCGCCCCGAGCCGGGGCCATGGCAAAGCTCCTGAGCTGCGTCCTAGGCCCCCGGCTCTACAAAATCTACCGAGAAAGGGACTCAGAAAGGACCCCGTCCGGCGTCCCTGAGCCTCCAACTACAGTCACCACTCCCTCTTCCAGCTCCTGGGTGAGTCGACTTCTCCCCCGGTGAAAAACATGGTACTTGCTCAAACCGCTGCGGCCTTTGCTCCCAAGAAGTGCCCATTATGGAAAATAGGGGGAGACTGTTTGTCAAGCCAGTTGTCCGCAAAGTCTGAGCTCTTTGTGCTTCCTGGGTTAAAGTCACGCCTATGGGCTGGCTGCCTCCTTTCTTTATAGCTGTTTGCGCACCGCTTTCTCATTCCGACCACCACTCCTGATTTTTTTCTTCTCCGCGGCCCCCCCACCCTATCTGTCGTGGTCCCTGGCGATCCTAATTGACTCTTAAACCCTAGAAGAGGCCCTGCGCGGTTTGGGGAGCTGGCGGATTTTTCCTTAAAACTCCCGGTTTCTTCTTCGGTGCCTCTTGGATCCTCCCCCAGGCTCCGTTTATCTTCCCTCTACACTGGCCTTGAATTTCAAAATGCCTTCTTCAACATATCATGTATCCGCCCCCCCCCCCCTCAGTTTAACCTGAAGACTCCAGTCATTGCATTTATGAAAGCTGGGGGTGGTGGTAGGCTGTGACCCTAAATATTCTTTTCCTTTTATCGGTAGTCCCAAATTATGTTTACTGTCCCCTACAAACTGCCAGAGTCAGCTCCACGGTTGGTCTCTTCCCTAATCAACCTGCCGTATAGCTGATGCTCTTCTTTCCCTCTTAAAGTTGTCATGTGTCTTTTCCTTCGTCACTAACCCCTCTCCCCATATACACACGTTCACAGCCCATTTGAAACTGGGGTTAGAAAGGAGCAAAACTCCCCCCATGCTGCTTTCACTTTTACTTCCAAGTCCTGTGCTTGTCCTGGTCTGGGGTGGGAAGTCATCTTTGGTTGGGGGTAGGGAAGAAGGGCTTCCATGGGGGCTAAGTGAGGGGTGTCCCAGGGGAGATAGCTTTGGAGGCCAGAACCAGAGGACATACCTCTGGGCTTCTGAAAGGGAAAGGAGAGACATGCCAGTGGGTAGAGTCCTTAATGAGCTTATCTGTCTTGGCAGGATACGTACTATCAGCCCCGTGCCCTGGAGAAACATGCGGACAGCATCCTGGCCCTGGTATGTCTGCCCTGGCATCTGGGGCTTACTGCATCTTTTCAGACCCAGCTGTGCTTTTGAACTTAGTCCTCCCCAGACTGGAAGAAGGCAGCACCCAGGGATGGGGGATGCTCTGGACTCTGCAGCAGAACTCTTCAGCACATACACATGCTCTCCAGTGTACATACTTGGTACTCCCCTTTGGTATGGAGCACTGCTTTCTACTAGGCAGCTGAACCATGAGGAGGATATTGTTACTCTTATAAGTCCTGTAGTCCCCAGTGACCTGTCCTCCCTGGCAGCTAACCTCTTTGGCTGCAGAGAACTGTTCTCTCTGGCTGGGTTCCTATGGTGACATTTGCGCATCTCTTGGGGACCAGGCCAGGGCTCTCCTGAGCAGGGCCAATTGAGAAAGCTTGACTAACTTGAGTAGAAAGAGGGACTCACCTTTAAATGTGATGGAATTACCTCCAGAGGTGATTTGGGGGGAAAAAAGAATCTAGTTTTCCCAGCCTCTGTTATGCTCATACACACTGCATTTCAACAAGCACCTACTGTATACTTAATGTTATGCACAGAATAGGTACTTGATATGATATCCCTCAGTTTACCCACCTCGCTCAGAGCCTAGGCCTGGAAATGGCAGAACTGTGTGTGTGTATGTGTGTGCATGCATGTGTGTGTGTGCATGTGTGTATGTATATTGACTGCTTGTCTCTGTCTCTCTGCTGCAGGCTTCAGTCTTCTGGTCCATCTCTTATTACTCCTCTCCCTTCGCCTTCTTCTACTTGTACAGGAAAGGTCAGTGTGGTTTCACAGGTGGTGGGCAGGAAGCGGGCAGGTTGTTAGCAGATGAGCAGGCCCCTTAAAGAGGAAAGGGGGACTGTGAGGATGGCTTGGCTTCCCTCTTCCATCAGGCGTCTTCTTCCTCTGAGGGTGTGGCTGCCCTAAAGAGAGGCTGTGGGTTGGAGGTTGGGGCTGAATTGGGAAGAGGAGCTGAGAGGCAGTGGGGAGAGCTTCTCATGTGTTCCCTCTTCCTTCCCCAGGTTACTTGAGTTTGTCCAAAGTGGTGCCATTCTCTCACTATGCTGGGACATTGCTACTACTGCTGGCAGGCGTGGCCTGTCTCCGAGGTAGGTGGAGGGGGAGCCTGGTTTGGAGCTGTCCGTCATTAGTAAATATTTATTAAGTACCTTCTGCAAATACAATTTGGTGGTAGCTTCTGAAATAATTGAGAATGATCTAAGGCATAATCTTTTCTTTAAAGGGCTTTAGTCATCAATATGAAAAAATAATTAGCAGAAACGTTTGCCATTGTCTTGAAAAGCTGCATATACCCTACCACCCAATAATTCCACTCCTAGATATATACTAGAGAAACTCCTGCACATGTGTAAATAATATATATGTGTAAGAATACAGCATACAACATTGTTTATAATAATCCTAAACTGTAAACCACTCTAATAGGCACAAATTGTAGGATGGATAAATACATTATGCAGTATAGCCATACAACAGAACACTATATAGCAATGCAAGCGAGTGAACTATAGCTATACCTGACTTATGCAGATAAATCTTTTTTTTTTTTATTATTATGCTTTAGATAAAGGTTTACAGAACAAACTAGCTTCTCATTAAACAGTACACATGTTGTTTTGTGACATTGGTTACCAATGCCATGACATGTCAGCACTCTCCCCTTCTTGAGCTTGAGTTGCTGTTACCAGCTTTCTTGTCCCCTCCTGCCTTCTAGTCCTTGCCCCTGGGTTGGTGTGCCCCTTTAGTCTTGTTTTGTTTTATGGGCCTGTCTAATCTTTGGCTGAAGGGTGAACCTCAGGAGTGACTTCATTACTGAGCTAAAAGGATGTCCGGGGCCATACTCTTGGGGTTTCTCCAGTCTCTGTCAGGCCAGTAAGTCTGGTCTTTTTTTGTGAGTTAGAATTTTGTTCTACATTTTTCTCCAGCTCTGTCCAGGACCCTCTATTGTGATCCGTGTCAGAGTGGTCAGTGGTGGTAGCCGGGCACCATCTAATTGTGCTGGACTCAGTCTGGTGGAGGCTGTGGTAGTTGTGGTCCATTAGTCCTTTAGACTACTCTTTTCCTTGTATCTTTGGTTTTCTTCATTCTCCTTGCTCCAGATGGGGTGAGGCCATTACACAGATAAAGCTTACAAAGATGTTGGATGAGAAAAGCTGGCCACCAAATAATTTATGCAGAATGTTTTTGTTTATATAAAGTTCAAAATGGACACATGTAAGTGGCAAAACACTGAAGAAAAACAAGGGTGTGATTATCTTGAAGTGAGGAGAGCAGTCACTGGTTACCTTGCAGGGGGAGAAGGAGAAGATAAGATGGTGAGGACTCCTGGGGGAGGGGTGACTTTGTTCTCTTTCTTGACTTGGGTGATAGTAACGTGAATGTTTGTTTTGCATTTTTTAAGCTGAATATATGTTTTATGTATGTCTGCCATATCTCACAATTAAAAAAAAATAGACAAAGCAAATCCTAGATCCTTGGCAGGTACGGATAGTGAAAACCGAGTGAGGGTGATGCATAGAGAAGGGTGGGTGTTGGGTGGCTGCAGTTGGGGCAGGTCCAGGGTGAGGACCTTCTGCCTGTGGCATCAGCCCGCATATCTCTGGGGGGTGGGGCTCTCAGGCTTCTCTATGAGCACCCCATCAAAAAGCAGCTCCTACTGCTCAGTTTCATCTTAATTTTTTATTTCCTTTATTTTTAGTTTAGAAAAAGAAATTTAAATACAGAAAAGGCCAGACAACACAATATCAAAAAGAACAAAAGTGCTAATGTTTTGTGACATTTGCTTCAAATCCTTTTTTTGTCAATAAAATATTAGCAATAGAGTTGGGGTTCCCATTGGATTCCTTCCCAATCCCATGTTCCTCTTTCTTCAGAAGTAACCACTGTCATCTAGTGTGGGGTTTTTTTTTTTTTAATACTTCTACGTATAAAATTTTATACTTTTACAAACTATATACCTTATTTCATCAAATCTAAGCTGCCATTAATCATAAAACGCATTCTGATTTCAGAGTTTTCAAATGTGAAAAAAACGTATGTCTTAGAATCGGTGAAATATGAAGTCTGTAACAATGTGTGGAATTATTTTGTGCGTTTCACATTTTTGGCATAAATGGCATCGATCCATACAAAGCATTCTGCAGCTTGCTTCATTCTCCTGCATTGTTTTGGGGCTTACCCTTGATGATAAGATCCTTCTGGGTTTGTTTTGTTTATAGCACTTATCCCTGTCTGAAATTGCCCTATTGTTTATTGTAATAATCCTAAACTCTGATGGCCATGAATCATAGGATGGATAAATACATGATGTATTTATCCATAAATACATTATGTATTATCCACCCCCAACCAAAATGGCAGCTCTGTGAGGGCCTGGGGCTTGGGTCTCATTTCTTGCTGGGTCTCCTACATGTAGAACAGTGACTAGATCAGCGTTTGGGACTCCTCAGCAGTGAAGGAAAAGTAGACTAGATCACTGAGGGGGCCAGTGGAGAGAGAAAAGAGCTAAGTGTTGAGGATTACTCCCATTTGATCGAGGGAAGTAGAAAGGAGGCAGAGTGGGAGCAATCCAGGAATGGGAAGGAGGCCCAGGACGGGCCCAAGGAAGCAGAGGAGGAAGGACTTTCAAGGGACAGGAAGAGTGATGAGTGGTACAGTTGATGAGAACTGATGAAGGGCAGTCGAGTTCAGTGAGGAAGTAATTACGGAGCAAGAGTAAGAGACTATGAAGGCATTTTGCAGGGGGTTAAGGAACAGTGGAACATACAGAAAGGAGACAGAAAGCAACCACTGGAGAAGGGTGGCAGTGAAAGAAGGGAAAGCCAGTGTTAGCAAGGTTCAATGACAGTATTTTAAGACTGGGGAGAATGAACATTCTAGAAGGTGGAAGGTTGATAGTCTATAAAGAAACAAACTGAAGAAGTTAGGGAGAGGAGGAATCCTGTGGGCCAGTTGCTGGATGTGGAGGAAGATCAGTTTCTCCAGATCCCAGGCCCTCAGCTCTCTTTTCTCTTACTTCTCCTCCCAGGGCCTTCTCCTTGCCCATCCACAGTTCTTTTCCTAAAACCTGGGCATGCTGTTTCCCAGTTTTCCTAAGACTGTTTCCTGTCTCTCTCTACCAGGCATCGGTCGCTGGACCAACCCCCAGTACCTGCAGTTCATCACTATCTTGGAAGCAACGCATAGGAACCAGTCCGCAGAAAACAAGGTGAGAGGTTCTAGGAAAGGTGCCAGACAGGTGCCCTGGCAGCAGCTTCCTCAGCTACCTCCCTGGAGCACAGGGCGCCAGCTTCTGCCAAGAGAAGATGTATTTTGCCATCCACCACAAAGGGTGTTTGCTTTTACATTTCTCCTCTCTATAAGTGAACTGTCCACCTGAGGAGTTTTTCCTCCCTACTTCTTCTAATGAAATTTTCTTCTAGAACAGTTCTCAACTCCTCCATCCTCCATCTGCAAGAATTGCCTAAATGTGGAGTGTGGAATATTTATTAGAAGGGAGTTTTCTCTTTATCACAGTAGCTCAGTTCTGTAAATGTTTGCTTATCTTTGCTGTGTGAGTTGAACGTCATGTTAGATTTGTTCGGGGATGGGACAAGATGGACAGGTATGTCCACTCCTGTGCCTGGGAGCAAGCACAGTGTGGTGCCAGGAGGGAGAAAAGCCAAGTTGCAGTGTTCTTGGAATTGTGCCAGCCCAGCTGGTGCTGGAGTTGGATTATCTTTGAGAAGAGGTTTTGGGGCCCCATAAAGCTCTCCTATTATGAGGGGATTTCTGACATCAAATATTTATGATCACCATCATCATATTACTGGTTACTCCATGCTGCTGTTTATGGAGGTGTGTAATGAAGCTCTGTACCACACTGCTGTCTGAGGCATTTTGCATCCACCCTTTCTAATCCTCACAACAACTGTGTGAGGTGGCATTATTATCCTCATTTGTACGTGTGAGGAATCACGGGCAAACAGGTTAAGTGTCCCATCCAGGGTCATAGAGCAAGGAAGTAGCTGAGACTGGCTTCAAGTCCAGGTCTGTGCAGAGCCTGCCTGAAATGTGCTTTTCTTCATTTTGTTTTGTTTTGTCATTTATATTTTTGTATAGTTTTTCTATCACTCTCTCATAGTCAAGTTATTTTTGAAAATGTCAGAAAAAAAATTCTCTGGCAGAAAATAAAAAACCACCCTCCAAATAGAGTGCTGGGAGCTCTGGGGGTGGGAGAAGGAACACAGCACTACAAGGCCTAGCTCCCACTGCCCTCAGAAAGCATGTGGACTCAGTGGTGTGACCAGAGGCACAGATGGTCTGTGTGGCAGCCATGGCCTGTGGCTGCAGGAGTTGAGGGAAGGGAGGTGGCCGTAGGATGAAACAGTCAGAGAGAACTTCATTCAAGAGGTGGCCCCAGATGCAAAGGAGCCTGCTGCGGGTGTGACTTCACTGCCTTCTCTCTCCCACCCAACTTTGATCCCGTGGGGATTTCTGAGCCTACAGGGCAGCTCTAGGTAAAGGACTCAGGTAGGGAAGGGAGCGTAACCAGTTAGCAGACCCTTCCCTACCTCCCTCAGAAGCACCAGCACCTCCAGCCACGCCTCCCTGGGGTGAGCCAGTCTTAGGTTTTTGGAAAAGCAAAGAGTGTGAGCTTTCTTCAGCTGGAAGAGGGCACATAGGGCAGTCCTGATACCTAGTAAGGCATCCTCTCTCACCTGGTTTTTCGGGCCACGTCAAGAGCCCTCCATCTGAGAACAGGAAGGGTGTTGATCTCCGTTTGGTCTCCCAGTGATGTGTGGGGCCAGTCTCCTGGATGACGAGGGTGTTGAGGGTGGGTAGTGGGCCTCCCCAGTTCTCAACTTCTCTTTGCTCACCTCCTCTCCCTCCCTGCCCACCACAGAGGCAGCTTGCCAAATACAACTTTGACTTTAGGAGCTGGCCAGTTGACTTCCATTGGGAAGAGCCCAGCAGCCGGTAAGGCCCCAGTTCCTTTGCTCTCTGTCCCTCCCCTTGGAACTGTTCCAGATAGTCCCTTCCCCACCCTGTCCCCCCACCTCCATCCCCCTCTGGGGCTCCGGTGCCTGCCTTCTCTTCATTCCTACACCCCACCGTCCTCTGGACCTCAGATGTCCAGATTGCTGCTGCTGACCCCATCCTTCCTGCATCTTTCCCTTCCTCAGGAAGGAGTCCCGAGGGGGCCCTTCTCGCCGGGGTGTGGCCCTGCTTCGCCCAGAGCCCCTGCACCGGGGGACAGCAGACACCTTCCTCAACCAGGTCAAGAAGCTCCCTTGTCAGATCACCAGGTGGGAAAGGGCAGAGAGGAGAGGCCAGCTGGGGTGGAGGAGACACGGGGGGAGGGCTCCGGGGACTGGGCGCTCCATTGTAACATAGCGGTCACTTGTTGGCCTAGTGCTGTGTTTTAGGTGTTATTTGTGACAAAGTAGTTTTTATTCACATTTACGTGTGAAAAAAGAGACTCAGAGAGGTCCAAAGTCACACAGGTAGTGGTTGAAGAGCTGGGTGGGATGTTAACACAGTTCCCTCTGATGCAAAGGCTCTTTTAGACAAGGCAGAGGAAGGTGTGAGGTTGGGGGTGGGGAGAGGACACATAGGCTGTACCTGGAGCAGGGTTTGGTATGCAGTGGTGTGCTCTTCTGGACCCACTGCTCCTTGGTCATCCCACCTTGGGCGAGCTACTTGGCCCCTCTGTGCCTCAGTTTCCGCATCCTGAATAGCCTGCCTGACAGGGTTGTTGAGGAGCTTAAATGTGGTAGCATATTCTGAAGGGCCCCTCCCTTGCTTGGATGCCTGAGACACACGGTAAAGCCCAAATGCATTGCACTTACAGGTACTGAAGATGACAGAAGAAACGACAGTAACCATTCATGTCTTGTAGTGGAGCGGTGTCTTAGTTATCTAGTGCTGCTGTAATAGAAATACCATAAACGAGTGGCTTTAACAAACAGAAATTTATTTTCTCATAGTTTAGGAGGCTAGAATTCTGAATTCAGGGTGCTGGCTCTAGGGGAAGGCTTTCTCCCTCTGTTGGCTGTGGAGGAAGGTCCCTACCTCTTGGAGCATCTGCTGCTGGGCAGTCTTCATGTGACTTTGCATCTCTGTTCGCCCTGCCTCTTGCTTTCTTATTTAATCTCTTTTATATCTCAAAAGAAATTGGCTCAAGACACACCCTACACTAACTCTGCCTCATTAACATAACAAAGACAACCCATTCCCAAATGGGATTATAACCACAGGCATAGAGGTTAGGATTCACAACACATATTTCCGGGGGACACAACTCAATCTATAACAAGCAGGTTCTGGGAATTGGCTGTTGCTAGGGGTTAGGAGGCAGCTTCTAGAATACGAAGGAAGGAGGTAGACTTAGTGGTTCTGCTGGTTGGTCAGAGAGATGAGCCAAATTTGGGGTTTTGAGGGGGTTTTGAATGGGATTGTACAGTTTTGTTCTGGGACAAATCCTAACTCAGGATTAACCAGAAGTGGTTGATCATCTCAGAACAGACCCTACCACGTTATCGGTCTAGATTAATCCATTTGCTCAATAAATGTTTATTAAGCTCCTACTCTGTGCCAGGCTCTGGGTACCTACTTCGTGGCAAGTGTTGGGGATAGCTCATTGAACAAAACAGCCAGGTCCCTGACCCAGTGGAGTTTGCAGTCTAGTTTAGTGTTTTTCAAACTAAGGATCTTGACCATTAGTGAATCTTGAAATCAGTTTAGGGAACTACAACCATCATTTTTTAAAAGTATTGTTTATTTGAGAGCTTTCATTAAGTTGTATTTATGCGTTAACAAGGAGACCCCAAGTGGCAAACAGTTAACATGCTTGGCTGCTAACCGAAAGGATGGTGTTGGAGTCCACCTAGAGGTACATTAGAAGAAAGACCTGGCAATCTACTGAAAAATCAGCCACTGAAAACCGTATGGAGCACAGTTCTACTCTGACACATGTGGAGTCACCATGAGTCAGAATCGACTTGATGGCAACTGATAAATAAAATTGTATTTGTTAATAACTTTGTTTTTACTTACATATACCAAACCTGTTGCCGTTGAGTCGATTCCGACTCATAACAACCCTGTAGGACAGAGCAGAACTGCCCCATAGGGTTTCCAAGGCTGTAATCTTTATGGCAGCAGATTGCTACATCTTTCTCCCATGGAGCAGCTGGGTTTGAGCCGCCAACCTTTCAGTAAGCAGCCAAGCACTTTAACCACTGCACCACCAGGGCTCCTTTTATTATGTATAGAAAGTATCTTGTAAAACTGTCGTTCCAGAATTTTATATTGTTATCTTACAAAGTTTGCAGTAAAAAATAGTTTGAAAAACACCAGCCTGGTACATGTATTATTTCATTAAGTCCTGAAAGAGGAGTGCGGAGCTCTGAAGGTCAAGGGTGTAGCAGGCCCCAGAGTATGTGAGTATTAGAGTTAGGAGGTCCCCAGGATGGTCACTGGGCCTCACCGAGGTTGGGGTCATTAACCCCATGTTTCCTGCAGCTATCTGGTGGCACACACCCTGGGGCGCCGGATGCTGTACCCAGGCTCTGTGTACCTGCTCCAGAAGGCCCTCATGCCTGTGCTTCTGCAGGGCCAAGCCCGGCTGGTGGAAGAGGTGAGGCTCCCCTGCCTCCTCTGCCCTGGCAGCCCTTACCCCTTGCCCCCCTCTCCACAGGGAGGTGGCTCTCCTGCCCCTCACAGCCTGCCATTGCATCTTCCCCACCCAGTATAACGGGCGCCGGGCGAAGCTGCTGGCCTGTGACGGCAATGAGATTGACACCATGTTTGTGGACCGGCGGGGGACAGCTGAGCCTCAGGGACAGAAGCTGGTGAGTGGGAACAGGGAGCCCAAAGATGGAGCGTGGGGAAGGCAGTAGAGGTTCTGGGCACTCCAGTTCCACAGCAGCCCTCAGGAAGCTGACCTGCCATAACCCATCTCCCAGTTCCACCCCAAAGACCTCTTGATGTAGGAGAACCTCTTGTGATAGGGAAATAGATGGAGGAGTTGACAGTCAAGGACCAACAAGTAATAATCATAACAGTAAAAACTTATATAGCACTTTCCACATGCAAGGCATATGTTCAATCCTCACAACAATCCTGTGAGGTAGATACTGTTTGTATTAGCCCATTTTACAGATGATGAAACTGAGGCACATAATAACTTTCCCATTATCACATAGCTAGTGGAGCCTGGCTGCAAAGTCTCCTGCCTCTCTGAAGCAGCTCTGGAAAGAGCACTGAGTCAGGAGTCTAAGGACCTGGGTTCTAGTGCTGGCCCTGCTCAACTGCTGTGAGAATCTGTGCACGTCCCGTATCTCTGGGCCTCAGCTTGGGAATTAGTGAGTTTATCTGGCCGTAAGGCTGGAGCCCAGAGAGGGAGAGAGATAGTCTGTGTACCACACAGCCGACATGCATAAAAATGCTGTAGAAAAAAACAGATCCAAAAACTATAAAGAAGAAAAAAAATCCATTATCCCAAATCTTAGAGAGATCCACTTCATGGTCTTCCAAGGAAAAACGGGCACCTTGCTAGATGGTTTAGCAATTTCAACCATTCATCTCCCTCTGGGGGCCAGGTTTGCTGAACCTTTGCATCCACTCTGCTTCTCATTTTTGTGGACATTGTGGAATGAGAAGTGTCCCTTCCACTTGGAGAGAACAGGAACCTGCTTTCATCTCCCTGTGAAGTTCCCACTGGCTTCCCTCCCTGCTGAGGGGGATTTTCAGTCCCAGCTTGGCTCCTTCCCAGCCTGTCTTTCCACTTTCTTCCCACAGGTGATCTGCTGTGAGGGGAACGCAGGGTTCTATGAGGTGGGCTGTGTCTCCACACCTCTGGAAGGTAGGCCCTGGCTCAGCCCTCTTATCTCTGCCCCTTGGAACAGAATGTCCCCACCTTCACATGCTGATATGACCTCCCTGGAGCCTGACCTCCACTTTCTCTGGGTGAGGTTTGATTCCTCACCCTTGGGAAAATTCAGTCCACTCCCCAATTGTAATAACTTTTCATCTCTCCCCTTGGGTTGTACCCCTAACCTTATTATACTCTATTCTGTCCCCACACGTGCACATACCCCTGCATACAACCACACATCCCTCCCTTCTGCTGCCTCAAAGCCTTTGGTGTGTTGCCCCAGTTCTGGGAAGGCTTGGAGTCATTTGCCTCTGGGGTGGGGAGTGTTTAGAGCTCGTGGTCCTTTTGCTCCTTCCCCAGGGCAGGAAAGAGAGGCATAAGCTGAGGTCTCAGTCTCTCTTCCTGTGTTACAGCTGGATATTCAGTCCTGGGCTGGAACCATCCAGGCTTTGCTGGAAGCACGGTGAGACCCTCTCTGGAATCCTTTCCTTTTCCTGAAATATGATTTGTCTTCCTCTGGAGAGAACATACCTCCTTTCTCTTCTAGAGAGAGAAGAAGGGAAGGGGGTTGTATATTTCTGTGGGGCCTCCCACTTCCTGTGACCTGGGTACCTAGGGCAAGGAGACTGGGAAGGCAGCAGTAGGGGGATGAGGTGGATCTCCTTGTAAACAGCTGTCTTCTCGGAAGAACCGCCCCTCCCACCATCCTTGTCTTTTACACCTTCTCATGTATTGCCAGGTGGCTGCAGGAGGGGTACACATTGTTGGGAGGGTGCTGGTGGTGGTGCGTGAGCCAGCCTTTGGTGCTGATGTACTCCTGCCTTTGCCCTTCCTCCTGCAGGGGGTGCCGTTCCCACAGAATGAGGCCAACGCCATGGACACTGTGGTCCAGTTTGCCATCCATCGCCTGGGCTTCCAGCCGCAGGACATCGTCATATACGCCTGGTCCATCGGTGGTTTCACAGGTACCATCCTCCCTGCCATCCACCACTGTAGGCCTTTCCCGCCCACCCTCCTACCCCAGGAAAGGTGGGGAAATGCCCAAGGTGGGGCAGAGCTCAAGGAAGACAGGGAGGAGGGTGGGACCTCCAAGTCGGCCTGGAAGAGGGTATCATACTTGTACATGCTTCACATTTCCTCTCACCCTTATACACGATTATTAAAAGGAGGAGAAATAAACCAGAGTCCCAGGGAGGGGAGGTCAGAGAAAGTGAACATTTCTTCCACCTGTTGTCTTCGATGCACTTCCAAGAGTGGTCTGTTCACGCTCCAGCCTCTAGATGATGCCCCAGCTGAGTGAAGTGAGGAGTTAAGGAGAGATCAGGGATAACATAGTAGGGAGGAAGGGGTTAGCTATAGGGTCAATGGGATGAGGGTGGGGTGGTGGCAGGAGCCCCCCTCAGTCCTCATCCTTCTTCCCTGTCCTGGTACTAGCCACGTGGGCAGCCATGTCCTACCCAGACGTTAGTGCTGTGATCCTGGATGCCTCCTTTGATGACCTGGTGCCCTTGGCCTTGAAAGTCATGCCAGATAGCTGGAGTGAGTACAGCTCCCATGCCCGCCCTTCCAGGGAAGGGGTGGGTTGGAACTGGGAGCTGTTCTAAGTAGGGATGGTTTCCTTTTCCATGGGTGGGGACTAAGGTGCCCTGTCTGAGGGCCTCAGTCTTCTCTCTCCATGAACATGGAGACCTTTATGTTGGGCAAGGCTTTTATCTCTGCCATCCCTACCCCTTTGTCCCACTCTAGGGGGGTTGGTGAGCAGGACCGTGAGGCAGCACCTCAATCTGAACAATGCAGAGCAGCTGTGCAGGTGAGTGCAGCCGGCATCCAGCGTACACACCCCATACAGCTCTGCTGGGCCCGCAGACACTGAAAATAGTGCTGAAGTGCAATGGCCACTACCACCTACACAGAGCCCTGGTGGCACAGTGGTTAAGAGCTACGGCTGCTAACTAAAAGGTCGACGGTTTGAATCCACCAGCCGCTTCTTGGAAACCCTATGGTTGCTCTGTCCTATAGGGTTGCTATGAGTTGGAATTGACGATGGCAATGGCAGTGGGTTTGGTCACACACACCCCCCCCCCACCCCAGGTGACCCTGCCACCACCCCAGCAGGCTTAAACCTTCCACAGGTCCCCTGGGACCCTGGACTGCCTCATGATCTGACAACCCAAAGGTTAATGCCTGGCACATCAGGGGATTCCACCAGCCAGGGCAGATTTGAACTAAGCAATTCCCATTTTTAAATATTAGGTGAAGGGCTAGCCATGGGCCTTACTTTAGGGGAGGGGAGAATGCAGCCAGTGCAGGGGTTGGGGTGAGCCTGTTGTCACCTGTCTCCGAGTTCTTCCTCCCCACTGTTCTGTTCTTCCTGAAGGTACCAGGGCCCTGTGCTGCTGATCCGGCGAACCAAGGATGAGATCATCACCACCACGTGAGTGCCTGGGCACCTCTGCCCTCCCTGATCCCCGAGAGAGCTAGGAGGTCGCTCCCCCGCCTCGCCTACCAGCAACCCTGGTATCCAGACCCTTGCTTCCCAACCTCCAGACCTCTCCAGTGGGCCTTCTTCTCACCCCCAGGGTTCCTGAGGACATCATGTCCAACCGAGGCAACGACCTTCTGCTGAAGCTCCTGCAGCATCGGTGAGAGCTGGGTGTGTGTGCGTGTGTGCGTGCGTGTGTGCGTGCATGCGCACGCACATCTATACGCTGGCACAGGGAGGGGCAGGAAGGAAGGTCCAGGGATGAGGAGTGAAGAGAATTTGGTTCTGACCTCCTTTCCTGGCTCCCTTTCTAGATATCCCCGCGTGATGGCCGAGGAGGGCCTGCGAGTGGTGAGGCAGTGGCTGGAGGCCTCCTCGCAGCTGGAGGAAGGTGAGAGCAGATCCAGTGATGCCTTTGGGTGGGGAACTGGCAAGGCCAGGTTGCTGATTGGCCCTCCTCTCTCTCCCTGACCAGCCTCGATTTACAGCCGGTGGGAGGTAGAGGAGGACTGGTGTCTGTCTGTCCTCCGCTCCTACCAGGCAGAACACGGGCCTGACTTCCCCTGGAGTGTGGGTAAGGAGGTCCTGGGGCAGGAGAGGAGGAAGTGGGGTGAATACCCAGATGTGGGGCCGGTGTCTGAGCGCCTCCTCTCCGCAGGGGAGGACATGTGTGCAGAGGGACGGCGGCAGCTGGCTTTGTTTCTGGTGAGCTCAGGGATAGGAAGCAGGAAGAAGGTGCTGGAATGGCAGCTTCCATGGAGTGGGTGGTGGGCTCAGAGAGCAGGGGCTGGACAGGATGTCCACGCTGCTGCTCCCCACAGTACTGTGCACCTCACCCGCTCCACCCGGCCTCTGTCCTCAGGCTCGGAAGCATCTGCACAACTTTGAGGCCACACACTGCACCCCACTTCCAGCCCAGAACTTCCAGATGGCCTGGCACCTCTAGGGACCACGCTGGGACTCATTCTGGAGGATTGGGATGGGAGGGGGCATGAAGAAGGACCCTCTTATTTGTGATTCTCCATTCGTGTTGCTGTTTATAGTTTGTGAAAGTGGGGGAACATCCCCCTTCTCACTGTTCCTCTTGCACGTTTCCCCTCTTCCACCTGGCAGTACCCTCCCCTCCCCAATACACACCCTGCATTAAATGAGTGGATTATTCCTAATGATTAATAAAAAGGTATTTTTTCTACTGGCTGGCTGATTGTGTGACTTCCCAAATGTCCAGGGAGCCAGGGCTGGCAGTCGGGACAGCTGAGGCCTCAAAGGACTGAGTCTTGGGATACCCCATTCCCAGGTGGCCCAGTTTAACCCTCCCCATCCACTGTACCCCCAGGCCTTCAGCCTCTACCCTGAGCTGTCCTCATGCAGTGGGTCACCGAGCCTCACCCTTCCCTGGTGTGCCTAGCATTCTGACCACTGTGCAGCCTTCCCAGCAGCCTCCCTGGCCACTGCCCCCTTCCTCAGTCCATCCTGTACACAACCACCCAAGGATCCCATGGCTCCACTCCTCTTGTTTATAAGCTTTGTTGTCTGCAAAGCATTTCCTAGTGCCTGAGGAGTCCTGGTGGTGCAGTGGTTAAAGCACTCGACTGCTAACCAAAAGGTCCACTGTATGAATCCACCAGCCGCTCTGCAGGAGAAAGATGTGGCAGTCTGCTCCGCAAAGATTTAAAGCCTTGGAAACCCTATGGGGCAGTGCTACTCTGTCCCGTGGGGTCGTGATGAGGCAGAATCGGCTAGACAGCAATGGGTTTCCTAGTACCTGATTTCACCTACTTAGCTCCTCTCTTGATTTCCAAGTCCAACCCGCATGGTTTCATCGTCAGTACCCTCGATTTTCCTTGCTCCCAGCTTATTCCTGCAGGGAGTGAGAGGCAGCCTGCTCCTCACGTCTTACCCAGCAAGCCCTGCACACCCTCCTCGCTGTGTCATGAAGTCTTTCTCCATCCTTTTTGCAATTCAACAAACACAAGGCTTGCCAGGGACTGAGGGCCAGGTGCCAAGGACCTGTCCTCCCAAAACCACACTGTGCATTTTTGAACAGCTCTGTTAGAAGAAAATTCTTAGGTCGGAACTGAGGAAATAGGTTCCTCTGAAACTTCCATCCTATTTCTAACCCTTGGACCTCTTAAAACAGAATGAGTCCCTCTTCCACCCACTAGTTTGTTGCCTGGGCACCTTCTTCCCATGGAAACTTCCCTTTTCCAGATGAAAAACCCCAGGTTTACCAACCTGGGTCCTCTGTTTTGAACAAGGTACTTAACATAGGTGACAATGTTCTGAAGCCCTAGATGCATTCTCTGTCTCCTTGGATACCAGTGCATTAAGCTCCTCTGTGATCCTGGGGGCAGGGAGAGAACAGGGGCTGTATCTGGCCCCAGTTGGTCAGCAGCTCAAGAAGTAGGGGTTGGGGATCTGAGACTTGTCAGGCAATATGATGCCTAAAGCTTGGGGCCAAGAGGGGAGGTAGCCACAGCTCCAGAGCGCTCCACCTTCAGCAAACAGAAGGTGTAAAGCTGATCCTGGCACCTCTCTCCTCTAGTCCCGTCCCAGGGGTCAAACAGTGGGAGGTGTGGAGCATGGAGCTCTGGGACCAGCTGCATGGTTCTGAACCTCACCGTCCCAGATCCACCAGAGCAGTTAATCACCTGGAAACCAAGTCTTTGTTCACCTAAGGGAACCTCCTTAAATGCAAAGAGGGGGCAACCAGTGCCACCTCCCACCCCTGGAGACCAAGGACTCCCTTTTCTTGGCCATGGCTATAAAGGATTCTGCTGACCTGCCCCTACCTCCACTTTCCCCCTTCTTTCTGCACATAGTATAGAGAATGGATGTCGTGAGGGTTTCTGGACCATAAAGAGGATCCTTGGATACCCGAAGTGGGGGGGGGGGGGCAAAGGGGAGGCTCAATACATGGATCCTGGACAGCACCACAAAGGGGCCTCAGTCTACCCTCTCAGATGACTCCCTATCTGTTAAGGCTCAGAGCAGGTGAAGAACCACTCCCTCCCCCAAGGTAGGACCAGCTTCCCATCCACTTCTCACACTATATAGCCAGGTTCCAGCAGCTCCAGGGGAAGACTAGATGAGATGCAGACCCCACAGCGCTGGGGCTCCGGGCCCTGCTGTACCGGGCACCAGGTGAGGCCTGCACAGCCAGGAGGGCCCAAGGAGCTGGGAAAACTGAGGGAGAGCGTGAGGGCTGACAGAAAGGAGAGTTAGAGCCTGGTGGGAAGCCTGGGAAGAAGAGGTGGTTCCGGACTGAGCCACCACTTATCCTACTCTATCTCATTGACCCAGGCTGTGAGCTGCGATGCTCCCTGTGTGAGGTGCTCTGTGAGCTCTGGGCTGCGTGCTTGGACTGAGGATCTACTCCATGCCCCCAGGAGGGGCATTTGTCTCCTGCACAGCTGTCCCAAGTGAGTGACAGCCCCGGAGGGTGTGGGATCCAGAAGTTGGGGATAGCCAGATCATTCATTCATCCATTCACCCATCCATCCAATAAATCAACAAGTCATCACAGCTCCTTCAGGATTCTAGTCATTATCACGCTTTCGATTCATTTATATTCGGGTTAAAACCCGTCTCTAGTTCCTAACCAGACCGCAGTCCAGGGCCGCGCTCCGCAACAGAAGCCGGCTCTCCCCAGGACCTATCATCTATGGCCCCGCCTCTTTGGCCCCGCTCCATTGCCCTATCTGTAGCGTCTTTTCTCAGGTCCCACCTCCTTTACTTTATCGCTTGGCTGCTTACTCCCAGGTATCCCTTGTCCCGGAGGTGGGGCATCTGGGGTAGGCATCGACTCCGCTGCTGTCACCAGGGTGACTATTACAGTGCCCCGCCTCTTCACCCCAGGAAAGTCTTCGTAGAGCCCGTCACCATGGCAACGAACTCTCTGGGATCCGAGAAGACCTGCGCGCACTGGCCTTGCCCTGCCTTGTGGACTGGAGAGGAGAGAGGCGGAAACAAGGGTGGGATTAACGACTCTAAGGTCACGCCCCTCCAAAGAAGGCCCCGCCCGCGCCAGGCCCCGCCCATCCCCCAAATACTGCCAGGGTCTACACTCCAGTGACCCTCAGGGCCCACGGTCGCTGTAAGTCCACAGCCTGTCCTCCTGGACCTCCCAGGGCAACCTTCTGTGAGCCCAGCCTCAGCCCCCCATAACCCCCTAGTCCTTGCCCTTTAGTTGTGGCCATACTCGAAAAAGGGGTTCGGAGGGCGATGTGAGAGCCCTTCTGTGTGCCTTTGCGCTCTTTGCTTTAAGAGCCACTGCTCTCTGATTCCTTTTGTCTATCATTCCGTGCACTCATTCATTCAACAGACATTTGCACTCTTCCCAATTTTCCATTACTGACTTTTCTTTAATACAGGATGAGGAGGGGAGGGGGAGAAGGCCCCTGGACAGCGCAAGCAGCTTGCAATTGGTTGCTAACCTAAAGGTTGGTGGTTTGAACCCACCCAGCAGCTCCGCGGAAGAAAGGCCTGGTGATCTGCTTCCGTAAAGATTACAGCCAAGAAAACCCTTTGGAGCAGTCCTACTGTAACATACGGGGTCGCCACCAGTCGGAATGAACTAGCCGGTAGTTCAGTTTTTAGTTCTTTGACGTAGTGGCGTGCGTTTTCCTCTCGTCCAACTTTTTTGGCAGGTGTTTCTTTCTTCCCACATTCCCCACAATACCCCCCAGACCGGATGATTCTTGAGTAGCCTGGGGCCCTAGCAGGGAACCCGACGGCCGGGTCCCACCCTGAAACTCCAGCCGGGAAATTGGGACAGGTGGTGTTGTTCCTGGACGCTGAGGACCTCCACTGCCTACCAACCCTTACAGTAAAAACCCTGAGTCTCTCGCAGAACGTTCAACTGACCAGGAGAGCCTGGAACAAAGCAGGCTCCAGCTGACGAAATGGGGGGGCGTCCGGGGCCGCCCCGGCAGCTCATTGGTTGCAGCACGGACTCTGGAATCTCAGTCTGGGAGGGATGGTGGCGCCACAGCGCCACCTTGCGGAGCAACCTCGCCCTGCTCTGGGTGTCGGCTGGGGCCGGACGTCTGTGTCCTGACGCTGGGCCTGCGCGTCCCAGGTTTCTTCCCGCCGCCTGGTGGAAAGCTGAGCTTGGGCAGGGCCGCCCTCGCGTCCTCAGAGGAGCTCTGAGGTGCAGTCAGGCGCGGAGGGTGAACGTGTCGTGCCGGAGCCTGTGGGCGCCGGAGATCAGACTCATCAACCCGCAGTTTGAGTGGGGCGAGAGAAAGACGGGGGAGGAGGCACTGGTTTCCCGGAACCCCAAGGGGGCCCCAGGCACCGGGCTGAGGAGTGGGTTACTCGAGACCCAGATGTCCTCGCTTTTGGATTTCTGACAGTGCCACAGCTTTCCCATCTTGGAAAATGGTACCCCAACTACCCCCTTACACACATCCAGCCTGACACCAAATCTGTCCAGTCTTCCTTCTAAATATATCTGGGATTCATTCCGCCCTTGCACACCGCCCTTCTGCAAGGCCAGGTCGCCATCTTGTGACTGAACTCAGGAATAGCTTCCTAACTGGTTTCCCGGCCTCCACTCTTCATCTTTTTAGTCTCCAGTATGCAGCCACAGTGATCTTTACAAACAGAACTCTGATGGTGTTACCCTCTGCTGAAATCCCTTTAATCAGTGGTCTCACCGTCCAGGTGCTCCCCGGAAGCACTCTGCCATCCCCTCACCATTGCATGTTGACTTGTCCTCCCCACTAGACTATGCCCTGTAGGGGCAGGGACTTTGTGCACAGTTGTATTCCCAACTCCTAATGCAGTGATTCAATAAGCGTCTGTTGAATTAATAGAAAGTCCCCTTCTCATTCACCTCTTGCTGGGCCCCTGCCCCTGAGTCAGGATGTTAGACCTCAGACTGCCTGTGGGTGAGGACGCCCTGTGCCTCTGACTGTTTTGGCACTGATTCCACCCTAAACTGGTGCTGCCTCTCTCCTTCCTCTTGGCCAGTCGCTCCTCCGCCAATATAAGCCCAAACTGGGGGCTGCTGGGCAGTCATGCATTCCATGGCAGGTCCTGCAGGTAGCCGGAGTCTGGGGCTCCTGGGCCTACACAGCAACCCCCAAGCCCTATGCATGGTGCTCTTCTTAGTGCTGGTCATGAAGAGCGTGGTGTTTGGTAAGTGACTTTGAGGGGTCAGAGGGTCTCCTGGCCTGCTGAATGGGGACACCTACAGACACCAGGTGACTGGGTGCATCTGCCCAGGACACTCAGGTAAATGCAGGCTGGAGGGAAGATGGGATAGGGGGATGTGGTAGGCCTGGGGACTGATAATAGACTAGCGGTGGCCCTGAGAGAGATTTCTAGTAGCAAGCCAGGGCTGTCTCACTCAACAGCAGTGACCTGAATGGAGATACTAAAGGGATCCTCTTCAAATCTGAGGGCAGACACAGAATAGAGAGGGTTGGGGAACATGCCAGGTGACAGAAACAGGATCCACAGGGTAGAATAAGGCCTAATCCAGAACGACAGCCTCCTCAATCGGCTGCAAAGCGCCATCTGCATAGAAACAGGATTCAGAGTGTTTGTTCAGCAACTGCCTCACACCAAGTGCTCTGCTGGGTCTGGGGACATCTGAATGTTATGTGGCCTGGGCCTGGGACCAGAGGAAGAGGGATATGTATATGTTTGGGGAGGGGAAGCAGAGAATGGGGCTTTTGGTAGACAGAGTGTAATATGACTCTGTCCAGTGATAAAACCACCAAAAACAAAGAAAGTGGCCCTGGGCTGCTTGAAGTCTCCTATCTAGCGGAAGCAGAGATCCTTCCTGCCCTGTGATGCACCTTGTTTTCACAGATTAAGAAAGCATGTTCAAGTGAGAGTTTCCAGGATGGTGGGGGACTGAGAAGCCAAGTCACAGAGGAAGAACTGTGCTAACAGGGCTGCCTAAAACTGGAATGGGCTGCCTCAGGCTAACTTTTGAACTTAGAGGCTTACACAGTGCTGGGCACGTTAGCCCCTCAAATACATGTTGATTGAGTAAATTCAATTCTAAGAATCTCTTCAGTTTTTGGCCCAGGTAGGGTGTGGGACAGGCAGTAATAATAAGTCTGTGTGGAATGAAGGGATGAGAGGATTTGAGGTCTGGCCCGGGGACCTCCCCATCACTAGTGCCTGCAGCCTCTACCGGTAAGTGAGTGAACATATTCTTCTTTTCTGTATAAGAGGACCAAAAACCAAAGAGATTTCAGTGAGGAATAAAGCTTTGGATGGAAGGTTAAACCAGATGACTTTAAAGAATTGATGGTTTTATGGTTTTACTGAGATGGGAAAGTGAGGAAGGAATAGTGGGGTTGACCTGCCTGGAATTGGGTGGGCAGGGACTTGGGGTCAGTGCTCCCCTGTGTTCTAGGTAAGTTTGCTGTCATCAATCGGGAAGCCCCTCCTCCACTTGAGCTCCCGAAATACCTGCGCTGCTATCGATGCCTCTTTGAAACCAAGGAGTTGGGGTGCCTTCTGGGATCTGACACCTGTCTTGCCCCGCGTGGTGGCAGTTGCATCACACTCCACATAAGGAACAGTAAGCTGCCCTCTCTCGTTGTGGACCAAGCTCTCTCCCAAACTGAGCCCCCACTGGCCTCCTAAACTGCACCCCAAGTCTCATTCCCACAACCCTAAGATACTGTTCCATCAATGCTTCTCTTTCCATCAGAGACACTCCCTGTCTCCACTTCCGCTCCCCGCTTTCCTTCCTCAGGCTCAGATAATTGACTTCCAGCCTCACAGTGCTGAGCCCTCCAGAGTATCCTTGAGATCTCCATATCCACTGGCCTTTCCTCAGGCTTCCTGCTCCCCTGTCCATCTGCAGTAGTTACTGCCAGCCTTGCTCTTCTCTGACATCTTTGGCAGCTTCTTCTCAGCTTCCTTCCCTGGGACTCATCTTATTCTCCCTGCCCCTTACTGGTTCATGTTCACCAAGGTCTGGTCCTTAGCTGTCTTCCCATTTCATACACTCTCCCTGGGAAATTTTATCTGCTTCCTTGGCTTCAACCAGCAGCCACATACTGCTCCTTCTGAATCTGAATGTTCAGCTCCAACGGCTCTCCTCTTGTCAAATTGTCTTCTGGACATCTCTGCCTCACTTTCAACTTAGCAAAAATTGACTACATCCCCTTGTTCCTCACAACTTCTCTTCCACCCAATCCCGCCTCTCTTTAAGTTAACAAACATATATCACATACTATGTGCCAGGCACTGTTCTAATCACTTATAACCCCTTGAGGTAGGCATTATAGAGGCTGAGCCAGAATCTGTGGTAATTCCAGAGATGGTGTTCTTAACAACCACTGCGTGAAGCTGCCTTTGTTCAAATCCTTCATTACACTTTTTAGATAGCTGATGCATAGTTCAAATATCAAAGAGTATACAAGGGTATCAAAGGAAAGTCTCCTTCCCGCTTCTGTCTCCAATCCACCCAGCTCCCATGCATGAACCACACATAGCTACTTTTTTTGTTTTCTTGACTATCCTTCTGGGATCCCTTGTGCACACTCAGCCTATACAAATTTTTCTGCCTCTTCCCCCTGCCCCAAAGAGTAGCATACCATTGTAAACACTGTTCTGCACTTGTTTTTTAAATGTAACAGTTTGTAAACAGCTTCCTTGCTGCATTGACCTGCTGCAGCGTACTCCATGGCATGGGCATATCAGAGCAGGTTTATCCATTCTGCCTGTGATGGTCATTGAGGTTGTTTCTAATTTTTCACGCTCTCAAGGCAGCAGTGAACAACCCTGGACCTGACTTCTTAGGACATGGGCACTGTCTTGGTCATCTAATGCTGCTATAACAGAAGTAGCATAGGTGAATGGCTTTAACAAAGAGAAGTTTATTCTCTCACAGTCCAGTAGGCTAGAAGTCCAAATTCAGGGTGCTGGCTCCAGGGGAATGCTTTCTCTCTCTGTCAGCTCTGGAGGAAGGGCCTTGTCATCAGTCTTCCCTTGGTCTGGGAGCATTTCAGCACAGGAACCTCAGGTCCAAAGGACACACTCTGCTCCCTGTGCTGCTTTCTTGGTGGTATGAGGTTCCCATGTCTCTCTGCTCACTTCTCTCTTTTATGTCTCAAAAGAGATTGGCTTAAGACTCTATCTAATCTTGTAGATCTCATCAATATAACTGCCACTAATCCATCTCATTACATCATAGTAATAGGATTTACAGCACATAGGGAAATCACTTCAGATGATAAAATGGTAGACAATCATACGATACTGGGAATCATGACCTAGCCAAGCTGACAGATATTTTTGGGGAACACAATTCAATACATGACAGGCACAAAGATTTTTTTCCCTCTAAGATACATTTCTAGAAACAGATAATCATATTATTCTCCTACTTGGGACCTATAAAATAAATGACAAACTCTTCCTGTCAGCAGTCCAACCTCCAATACGTTTTTCCAACTTTTTCTTACATGGTCCCTCAGTGCTGGTTCTCCACTTTGTCCACAAGTCCTAACTCAGTCCCCTATAACACCGTTGCTGCATTTTTCCGACCCCCCTCCCCCAGCCTTCCATGGGAGACTTCAGCCAAGTTCCATGGCTAGTGACTCACTGAGCACTCCCCATCCCGGCCTGATTCTAGGAGTCACTTCAATTTTTGGCCCAGGGCAGGGGTTGGGGGCAATGATAAGTCAATGTGGAGTAAAGGGATGAGGGGATTTGGGGCCTTGCCCAGGGACCTCACTATCACTAGCACCTGTGTCCTCTCTCCCAGGCAGTAGTACTGACATCATGGTGAGTGACTGCCGCCGCAAGGAACAGATGAGCGACTGCTCATATACTCGAACTTCTCCAGTGTTTGGCTTCTGGATGTACTCTCGATGCTGCTTCTTGGATTTCTGCAATGACCCTCAGAGTAGAGCGATCTATAATCCTTAGAACAACTGCAGAGACCCTTGGAAGAAATGCCACATTTCCAGTCACCCTCCCGACTTCCACCTGGGCTCAGCCAGGAGAATTCCAGCCCCTCACGCCATTTCTCCCTGCCTCCCTTGAGTCATCTGACCCCAACCCTAGCCCTCTTCCTCTTGGTGGTCGCCTCTCAACACCCCTCTGCCCGTCCTCAAATCACCCTCTCCAGAATTTTCTGGAGTTTTCCCATGAGATCCTTACAGTCTGACATCTTTCCTGCTCTCTTCTGCCACCTCTCCCTCCAATCCCACAGATGCTCCTCCAAAATATATTGGTGTGCAAACTGGTGTGTGTATTTCTTCCGAGGGAGGGGGATGCTGAGGGAGGTGGTCATGCCTGACTGCCCCATCATGGCTCCCAGCCTTGCTGAGCTCTGCTCCTGCCCTGAGTGTCTCCAAGTCAGCTCTAAGCTGAAAAAAATGGAGAGAAACTAGAAATCTTTTTATGGTGAAGGCCAAAAAGGCAGTGAGCATCCTCAGAAGAGCAGTGTGGGGGCTGGAGGGTGGGCAGTGGGGGCTTAGTGTTGGCAAGAGTGGGGCTGTGAGATGGCCAGGCCCAGGGAGAGGAGGTAGGGAGGAGGCTGCTCTGTGGAGGAGATACTCAGCCAGAGCCCTGACCACTCTGATCCCCAGACCTAGCTTCCCTCTTCAAGGACCTTGGCAAGTTCCTCCCTAATTTGGGACCTTAGTCTCTGAGGCTGTCTTCCAGTTTGACTTGCTAGAGTTGTATGAACCTGGGTCTTTCTCTTGCACTAAAGTCGAGGTCATGGGGAAAGGTAGGCCCAGCAAGAGGGGAAAACACTGTACCTCTGTGTACCTTCAATTGCCTCATAACCTGAACATGGTAGGTTTTGGTGCCTCCTGCCAGAGTATAGGCCTTCAAGGGGCTGTGGAGAAAAACCTAAACTGTGTGCAAAATATTGTGTAGCTAAAGAGTAGACACTGTATGATGCCATTTATATCAAGCACTCAAAAAGGCAAAACTCATCTAAGCTGCTACAAGTCAGCACAGTGGCTACCCCAGAGTTGAGGGAAGTGCCTGGGAGGGGCATGAAGGCAGCTTTGAATGTTGGTAAAGGCCTTTGTCTTGATTTGGAGTGAGTTGCACAAGTGTGTGCACATCACAAAAAATCCGTTTTATGGTATGTGCAAGCTCCTGTATGTTTTCTGTCAAAAAGGTTTAAATGGGCCGAAAATTGTGTTTATCTGCATGTGGAACAGTCTCCAGACTAGACCACATATTAGGCCATAAAGCAAGCCTTAACAGAATCCAAAGTACTGAAATATTATAAAGCATCTTTTCTGACCATAAAGCCATAAAAGTAGAACTCAATAACAGAAAAAGCAAGGAAGAAAATAAAATACATGGAAACTGAACAACATTTTGATCAAGAACTACTGGGTTATAGAAGAAATTAAGGACAGAATAAAGAAATTCATAGAATCAAATGAGAATGAAAACACATCCTACCAGAACCTTTGGGACACAGCAAAAGTAGTGCTCAGAGGTCAATTTATAGCAATAAATGCACACATCCAAAAAGAAGAAAGGGCCAAAATCAAAATATTAACCCTACAACTCGAACAAATAGAAAGAGACTAGCAAAAGAAGTCCTCGGGCACCAGAAGAAAGCAAATAATGAAAATTAGAGCAGAATTAAATGAAATAGAGAATAGAAAAACAATTGAAAGAGTTAATAAGACCAAAGTTGGTTCTTTGAAAAGATCAACACAATCGATAAACCGTTGGCCAAACTGACAAAAGAAAAACTGGAGAAGAAACAACCCGACTAAGAATGAGATGGGTGATATCACAACAGACCCACCTGAAATTAAAAGTATCCTAACAGAATACTATGGAAAATTGTACTGTAACAAATTTGAAAACCTAGAGGAAATGGACAAATTTCTAGAAACACACTACTTACATAAACTAACACAAACAGACGTAGAACAAATAAATATACCTATAACAAAAGAAGAGACTGAAAAGGTAATTAAAAAAAGTCCCAACAAAAATAAGTCTTAGCCCAGATGGTTTCACTGGAGAATTCTACCAAACTTTCAGAAAAGAGTTAACACTACTACTACTAAAGATATTTCAGAGTATAGAAAAGGATGGAATATCCCCAAACTCATTCTATGAAGTCAGCATAACCCTGATACCAAAACCAGGTAAAGACACCACAAAAAAAGAAAATTACAGACCAATATCCCTCATGAACATAGATGCAAAAATCCTCAACAAAATTCTAGCTAGTAGGGGGGCAGGGCCAAGATGGCAGAGTAGTCAGACACTTCCAGTGGTCCCTCTTACAACAAAGACCCAAAAAAACAAGTGAATCAATTATATATGACAATCCAGGAGCCCTGAACATCAAAGGCAAAGTTGAATCAGACTGAGTGGCAGAGGGAAGGAGAGACGGTTTAGAAGCAGCGAGGAGTTGCCAGACCTGACCCGGCAGGAGTTGAAGTCGTTCACGCCAGATCAGCTCATGGTACATGGTAAGCCAAGCAGCGGCACTCTGGAGGTGTTTTCCACATAGGGAGAGACCCAGCAGCAGAGGGTCTACTCAGCCATCCAGAACCAGTGAGAAGCAGCTCAGAGAAAAATAAGTACTTGTGTCTGCCCTACCACGTGGATCAAAAACACCCCCCTTTGGGAAAAATCTCTCTCCCATTTACCTCCCCGCTCCCTGCTCTGCACTGGGTCCGGGATGGCTTCAGCAATTGCTGAGTCCCCTGGGCCAGAGGTAGGACCCGTCACGTTCCCTGAGCTGTTCTCCTGGCCTTGGAGAGGGAACAAATTAACAAACAGGGGAAAAAATAATCTGCTGGCTCCCTAAGCCAAGAACTCAGGGTGGGCACAGCTACTTTTCCTAGGCCCAGCATAACGGGGTCCACAGACTTTGAGTGCCCTTCCCCCTGCATAGACTTATGTGGACTCATTTCAGCAGCATAGGCCCTCATTACCACAGTACAACAGGGTATATACCTGAAGTCTAACTACAACTATTTCAGCTGTCAAGTGGCAGGTTCATGACATTTGACACTGCTCTGCCTACATCAGGGGCCTGAGGACTGGTGGCTCCACTCACGCCACCTAACCACCTGTGACAGGGGCCCAAAACTAAGTGGTGCTCCCCAGTTCTTACAGCCAACAGCATTGGGTGCTCATAGTCCAGCTGCAAAACCCACCCACCTACACGCTGTAGGGAACAGGGACACACTTTCCTACCAGACACATGGGGGCGGTAGTCAGCCCCCTGCCTTGCTCAGTGTGAACCTCTGCTGCAGCCAGATGCCTGTGCCTATACCAATCACCCAGGCCTGTCTAGGACTGTAGGTGAGAGCCTGCACCAAACACTTGGTGACCGACTACCTGGACACCTGAGCTGAATCCATACAGGAGGAGTGGGCAGACTCCTGGGTTCACATACTTAGTGGCAGGTCTGGCCACCTGGTGACAGGATATTGGAGCTTCAGGTGTGCTGGTGTTTGGGCTAGCTCACGTGAGCAGCCTATTGGGGCATATCAAAACAAGAAGCTAGGACACAGTAAGCAAACATAAAATAAATAAATATAACGACTTATTGATGGCTTGAAGACAACCGTAAAGATCAAATCACATAAAGAGGCAGACCGTGATGACTTCAGCAAGCTCCCAAAATAAAGAATCAAGAAATCTTCCAGGGGAAGATAATTTCTTGGAATTACCAGAGGCAGAATACAAAAGATTAATCTACAGAACTCTTCAAGAGATCAGGAAGGAAATTATGGAAAACGCAGACCAAGCAATAGAGGAACTTAAGAAGACTACAAAAGAGCACAATGACAAATTTAACAGGCTGCAAGAATCCATACAGAGACAGCAATCAGAAATCCAGAAGATTAACAATAAAATTTCAGAATTAGACAACTCAATAGAAGGTCATGGAGCAGAATTGAGGCAATGGAAGTCAGAATTAGTGAGACCGAAGATAAAGCACTTGACACCAATTTATTTGAGGAAAAATCAGATAAAAGGATTAAACATTCTATCCACTAGAATTCAACAACATATCAAAAAAAAAAAAAAAATTCACCATGACCAAGTGGGATTTATACCAGGTATGCAGGGATGGTTTAACATCAGAAGAACAATCAACGTAATCTATCACATTAATATAACAAAAGACAAGAACCACATGATCTTATCAATCGATGCAGAAAAGGCATTTGACAAAGTCCAACACCCATTCATGATAAAAACTATCAGCAGAATAGGAATAGAAAGGAAATTCCTCAGCATAATACAGGGCATTTATACAAAGCCAAGAGCCAACATCATCCTAAATGGAGAGTCTGAAAGCATTCCCCTTGAGAATGGGAACCAGACAAGAATGCCCTTTAGCACCACTCTTATTCAAAATTGTGTTGGAGGTCCTAGCCAGAGCAATTAGGCTAGAAAAAGAAATAAAGGGCATCCAAATTGATAAGGAAGGAGTAAAAGTATTTCTATTTGCAGATGATATGCTCTTATACACAGAAAACCCCGAAGAATCTACAAGAAAACTACTGGAACTAATAGAAGATTTCAGCAAATTATTAGGATACAAGATAAACATACAAAAACCAGTTGGATTCCTCTACACCAACAAAGAGAACTTCGAAGAGGAAATCGCCAAATCAATACCATTTACAATAGCCCCCAAGAAAATAAAATACATAGACTAAATCTAACCAGAGATGTAAAAGACCTATACAAAGAAAACTACAAGACACTACTGCAAGAAACCAAAAGAGACCTACGTAAGTGGAAAAACATAACTTGCTCATGAATAGGAAGACTCAACATTGTAAAAATGTCAGTTCTACCCAAAGAGATCTACAGATACAATGCAATCCCAATCCAAATTCCAGTGGCATTTTTTAAGGAGATGGAGAAACAAATCACCAACTTCATATGGAAAGGGAAGAGGCCCTGGATAAGTAAAGCATTACTCAAGAAGAAGAACGAAGCAGGAGGCCTCACACTACCTGATTTTAGTACCTATTATACTGCCACAGTAGTCAAAACAGCCTGGTACTGGTACAACAACAGATACATACACCAATGGAACAGAATTGAGAATCCAAACGTCAATTCATCCACCTATGAGCAGCTGGTATTTGACAAAGGCCCGAAGTCCATTAACTGGGGAAAAGACAGTCTCTTTAGCAAATGGTGCTAGGATAACTGGATGTCCATCTGCAAAAAATTGAAACAAGACTCATACCTCACACCACGCACAAAAACTAACTCAAAATGGATCAAAGACTTAACTATAAAATTGAAAACGATAAAGATCATGGAAGGAAAAATAGGGACAATGCTAGGAGCCCTAATACATGGCATAAACAGAATACCAACATAAGTAACAATGCACAAACACCAGAAGAGAAACTAGATATCCAGGAGCTCCTAAAAATCAAACACTTATGCTCATCAAAAGACTTCACCAAAAGAGTAAAAAGACAACCTACAGACTGGGAAAAAATTTTGGCTACAATGAATCCGATCAGGGTCTGATCTCTAAAATCTACAACATACTGCAAAACCTCAACAACAAAAAGACAAATAACCCAATTAAAAAACGGGCAAAGGATATGAACAGGCACTTCACCAAAGAAGACATTCAGGTGGCTAACAGACACATGAGGAAATGCTCACAATCATTAGCCATTAGAGAAATGCAAATCACTCCAACAAGGCTAGCATTAATCCAAAAAACACAAAATAATAAATGTTGGAGAGGTTGTGGAGAGACTGGAATACTTATACACTGCTGGTGGGAATGTAAAATGGTACAACCACTTTGGAAATGAATTTGGCGCTTCCTTAAAAAGCTAGAAATAGAAGTACCATACGACCCAGAAGTCCCACTCCTTGGAATAGATCCTAGAGAAATAAGAGCCATATATATGCACACCCATGTTCATTGCAGCACTGTTCACAATAGCATAAAGATGACAACAATCTAGGTGCCCATCAAAGGATGAATGGATAAACAAATTATGGTATATTTACACAATGGAATACTATGCAATGATGAAGAATAATGATGAATCTGTGAAACATCTCATAACATGGATGGATCTGGAAGGCATTATGCTGAGTGAAATTAGTCAGTTGCAAAAGGACAAATATTGTATATGACCACTATTATAAGAACTCAAGAAAAGGTTTAAACATAGAAAAAAACATTCTTTGATGGTTATGAGGGTGGGGAGGGAGGCGGAAGGGTATTCACTAACTAGATAGTAGATACAAATTATCTTAGGTGAAGGGAAGGACAACACACACTACAGGGGAAGTCAGCACAACTGGACTAAACCAAAGCTAAGAAGTTTCCTGAATACAACCAAACACTTTGACAGAGTAGCAGGGGCAGGGGTCTGGGGACCATGGTTTCAGGGGACATCTAGGTCAACTGGCCTAACATAACAAACTTTATTAAGAAGATGTCCTGCATCCCACTTTGGTGAGTGGAGTCTGGGGTCTTAAAAGCTAGTGAGGGGCGATCTAAGATTCATCAATTTGTCCCAGCCCACCTGGAGCAAAGGAGACTGAAGAACACAAAAGACACAAGGAAAATATTAGCCCAAGAGATAAAAGGGCCACATAAACCAGACTCCATCAGCCTGAGACCAAAAGAACTAGATGGTGCCTGGCTACCACCTATGACCACCCTGACAGGGAACACAACAGACAGTCCCTGAAAAGTGGGGTGCAGAACTCAAATTCCTGTAAAAAGCCCAGACTTAACAGTCTGACTGAGACTGGAGGGACCCTGGAAGACATAGCCCCTGGACTCCGTTGCCCAAAACTAAAACCATTCCTGAAGCCAACTCTTCAAAGATTAGACTGGACTGTGGGACATAAAATGATACTCGTGAAGCGTGTGCTGTTTAGCTGAAGTAGATACACGAGTCTAAATGGGCAGCTCCTGTCTGGATATAAGATGAGAAGGCAAAAAGGGACAGGAGCTGGTTGAATGGACACAGGAAATCCGGGGAGGAAAGGAGGAGCGTGCTGTCACAGTGTGGGGAGAGCAACTAGGGTCACATAGCAACGTGTGTATTAATTTTTGTATGAGAAACTAACTTGAACTGTAAACTTTCATTTAAAGCACAATAAACAAAAAAATTGTGTTTGCCTCTAAGACATAGGTATTTTTTGAGGGGAAAGGTCCAAAACTTCCACCTGATATGCAAACTTTAACAGCTAACGTTCACTGAGCACTATGTGCCAGCCCCCAGGTAAGCACATTCATATGCATTTTCTCAATCCTGTAAGGCACAATCTCTATTTTACAGGTAACTAAAGTGAGGCTCAGAGAGACCAATTTATCCCAGTGGCAGAGCTGGCACTGGGCCTCCCAGCCACAAAGGCTTTATAATCCCAGCGCTTGGCTGGGACTTGGGGGTGGGGAGGACACTTTGCTGTATTCGCTTGCAAGTGCCAGCACCTAACACAGGGCCTGACTCAGAGCAGTACGTGTCCAGTGTTTACTAAACGTATGGGAAAGGTTATGAGTACTCATTATTGCTTTCTGTAAGCTTGCAATTTCTCAAAAACATTAAAAGAATGAATGAAAGATCCAACTACTTTAGCCCCACTTGTGTACCCTGCACTTTCCTCCCTCAACTTCGACTCCCACAGAGGGGGTCCTGGGTAGCAGGATTCTGGAAAGGAACTGAGGACAGGCAGGAGAGCTCAGCTCCCAAAGCACCAGGTAACTCTGGGATGTGGGCTTAGATCCTTTGGCTTATTCCTGAGTCTTCCTGGTTTAAAGAGAAACTTTTTTCCTCCTTTCTTAGGTGGAAAAACCTGGCATTCCCTGGGTTTACCTTTCTAGGTTTTGCAGGGTATGTTTAAGGCTGGGAGGGGTCACAATCTCCATGCTTTGATCTCTAGCTGAACAGGGGGTGGGATAGACAGAGACCCTTTGCGGCAGGTTGTGAGAAAGCCACAAAGGCCAAGTGGAGTGGGCAGGGCTCTGCAATCCTCTTTGAATCCCATACTGAATTCTCTTTAACCTGCTTACACCTGCCCACGCTCCTGAGCCTAGCCCACAAACAATGTGACACAGACTTAGCCCAGTCCCAGTTTATTGTGGAAGGAAATCAGGAGATGTGGAGCAGAGTTGAACAGACCCTCTCCTCTCCCCTGGAGGTGGGTGATGGGACTCAGTGAGGGTGAAGTTGGGCTGAGGAGGCCAGAGACTGTGCTGAGAGATGTTGAAGGGAGGGCAGCAGACCAGGGCAGGAGTGGAGGTGGTGGAGATGAGTGCAGTAGGGACACCAGAGTGCCGAGTCAGAAGTCAGAACTGAAGTCTACCCCTCATCTTTCTGGCTGCAAGTTCAGCCTGGCACTTGGTCTTAGAGACAGGTATAGGACAGGGGATCCAGAGCTGGATCCAAATGGAGGTGGCAGATGATGTGATTGAGAGGGGACTGGGAAGATGAGGGGGAATGACGGAACTCAGATGGTGGGAGAGGAATGAAGGAAACAGCTGTACCTTTCCCAGGTTAGCCTGGGCAGAATCCACACTTGAGATTCTTTTCTAGGAGGAAAGAGCAGCACTGGTGGCAGCACCAAATAGCTTCAGAGGAGATTAAACCACACCCATGTAAATGTTGGAGGTACAAAGGAGGGAAGCCCAAGAAAACATGGTGACCAAAGAATGTGGGTGTTCCCAGAGAGAGCTGTGCAGGACTAGGGATGTTAGGGGAGAGTCGCTAAAACAGGGTGGATTCTGGGAGGGGTAAGGTGTCAGGGCCCAGCCCGGGGAAGAACCAAAAGTCCTGATCTGTTGAGAAACAGGTATGTGTGGCGCAGGTCAGCAATGGACAAGCCTAGGCTCAGGGGCAGGGGGGCCAGAGGGTCCAGGCCTTCAGGCTCCATCCCAGCATGGAAGCTGGGTAGGGGCAGGGACAGGTTCAGGGCTTGGTAGAACCGTTGGATCTGAGACTCAGACAGGGGCAGGGCCAGGGGCCTGTCAGGGGGTTCAGATGGGTGGCTCTGGAGCTGGGGGCTGGACCAGGAGTTGCAGTAATCGTACTGGCAGCACTGTGCCTGGTACCAGTACTTCAAGAAGTAGGTGCTATGTTGTTCTTGGCAGCGGTAGGAATTGTACTGACCACAGGCTCGGATGATGAAGCGAGGCTTGATATCTGGAGGAGAGGGGATAGTCAATAACCCTTGCTGCCTCCCATAGTCCCCAAACCTGGCACTCTGACCACTGACTCTCCCTAACCCTCACCCAGATGTGGCTTCCATCCCAGTCTCCTTCAGAAGGTACCAGAAGATACAACTCAGCTGGCTCCCCAGAATCTCAGGCCCCTCCTTCCAAGATCTTCCTCTTTTCTTCTTGCACCTCAGGCCCAAGCAGTCTAAGTGGGGGAAACCAAACCCAGGGCTGTTCCACCCACAGCCCCTTCCTGGGACTTGACTCACCATAATAGATGGTGATCACCATGCATGGCGATAAGCTGCTAATTGTGCACTTCTCTGAGCCCGAAATGCAACCTACAGCAGGGTCTTCTAAGAGGCAGAAGTGGCAGGTCCGAACTTCGGGAACAGGAACAGGAGCTGGGGAAGCAGAACATAGGAGGAGGGGTGGGAATCTTGGCTCGCTCCCCAGTTCACTGCCCTGCAGGGAACCCGGGCATCCAGCCCCACCCCCTTCCAGGACTCATGGTCACCCCCTCCTCCCTACCCCTCAGCCCCACTTACCCTTTTCTGCTGAGAAGCCCACCATGACCAGCATGCCTACAAGCATGTGGATCTTCATCATGGGATTCTGGGGAGTGGTAGTCCCCGAGGGGTGCCCTGAAACCCCACTTTTCTATGGCCACGTGCCTTGATTCTGAGCTGCAGCTAGTTTTGATAGGCAATCTGAGCAGGAAGGGCTGTAGATGCAGAGCTATACTCCTGCCCAGGGCAGGACCCTGGGCTGTGAGGGGAAGTTATTAACTTGGCAGGAGAGACAACATGTCCTCACCCACGAGGTCTGGTTCCTGAGTGTGGGAGTAATGGCCCAGACAGAGGTAATACCTGGGCCCCATCTGGCCCTTTATTTTGTCAACTATTTTTGTTCTGCATGCCCCTCAAGGCCCTATCCCCCATCCTGGGGGTCCATGAACTAGTATGTCTATCTCTGGGATCACCTGCTGTCTACCCTACACAAAGGGCCAGACCAAGGCTGCTGGAAGAATCTTTGGCCAGCAACCCTGCATCCCCATGTTTCTAAGACACACACACACACACACACACACACACACACACACACACACACACACACACACACACACACACACACACACACACACACACACACACACACACACACACACACACACACACACACACACACACACACACACACACACACACACACACACACACACACACACACACACACACACACACACACACACACACACACCACTGAGCAGCAATTCTGGACTTTGTTCCTCCTCTCTCCACCTCTTAGTTCTGTTGACTTTAGGATCACTTTCCCTTTAAAACCATAATTGAAAGACAATGCTGTTGATTACGTCCCTTTAAGCATAAACAGACAGTCGTAGATGGCCCCAAAAAGAACAGATATTTTTCTAATCTTTGAAACCTGAGTTTTCTCTGGGTCTTTTCCTTGTGAACTTGCACTTCACATCCAGCCCTAGGAGTTATGTTCCATTCTCCACTAAAAACATCACTCAAATCCATGGGGCACAAATCTGGTTTCCAACTTGGGGAGGGTGAGCCCTGAGGGGTCCCAGGGTCTAGCACACTGCTACCCACCCATCCCCAACCCCAAGCACCAGCAGACCAGCTCATGGCCTTTTCTTCCACTTTATTTCATAACCCCACCACAATAATGACCCCTTTAATTTAAACTAAAAACCATAAAGAATTCCTGAAAGGGTGGCAGCAAAGGAACAACGGTGTAAAAGACTGAAGGACAGGTCAGGTAGGGAATCAGCGAATCGTCTTGACTGGGCTCTTGAAGTTGCTGGCGGCTTGCAGCTGCAGCTGGTAGGCCATCGGGTGGATCTTGAAACCATAGAGCCTGGGCCGGGCAGAGGTCAGAGAGGCATGGGGTGAGTGGCCTGCATTCCTGCCTCCCCACCCTCTCTGCCTCTGTGGGCTTGCTCAATGCTTAAGGGCAGCAGTTCCCTAACTTCTTCACTCAAGAATATTTGGAGATGTATCTTAAGCATCAATTAACTCAAATTCTATTACGTATCAGTTCTTGTAGTAATATAAAACTGAGCTTCTCTTTTCTACTAGAGTAAAATTGATGTCCCAGGAAGATGAATCATATTTATTAACCTGGTAAAAGGTTGAACACCCAAGACAGTGATAACAATAACCAAAAACCAAACTAGCTGCCACTGACTCGATTCCATGGTGACTCAATGTGTGCAGAGTAGAACTACTCGACAGGATTTTCAACGGCTGTGGCCTTTTGGAAATAGACTGCTAGGCCCTTCTTCTGAGGTATCTGTGGGTTGGTTCGAACTGCCAACCTTTTGGTTAGATGACAGCTTAACCACTCATACCAGCCAGAGACTCCAGTGATGACAACAACTGAAGTTTAAATGATGTTTCAGATGCCAAATATTGTTCTAAGCAATTCACATGTTCAAAGTTACCCTGACAGGCAGATACTGTCATCATCCCCATTCTATAAACAAGGAAACACGCTTAAGGCAATTAAATAACTTGCCCAAGGGAGAAGCCTGGCCTGGGAGAACCAGACCTCAAAAAAGGGCCATGCTCTGCCCTCCTTATCTCCAGGAGATCTTGGGTCTTTTCTTTTACCCTTGGTAACTCTGTCCCTGCTCCCCACCTGGGCACAAACTGGTTGGCAGGCCGCTTGGGCCGGTACTCTGGGTGCACCATGAAGAGCATGTGAGGGAAGCCGGTGCCGAAGTAGGCGCCATCCGTGTGGTGATGCCTCGATGACTTGGGTGTGTACACATCCATGCACTTGGGGCAGTAGAGCTTCACCATGGCCTCGCCTGGGATGTCCGACAGGCCTGTGAGACAGCTAGACTCAGCTGACCAGGCACCCTCCAACTCTGCCCAACTTTTCCCCAGGATTTGGGCCCCGACTTGCTAAGTCCCAATACATTCCCAGGGGACCTGCCATATGTCACCCTCCCCTATCCAACACTTACCAATGGGAAGCATTGGCTGGTTCTCACAGTACACACGGGGACAGTAGCCAAAATCTCCCTGCTGGTACTTTTCCAACTGAGGTGAATAAAATGGAGGGGACTGGTAGATAGGTCTGAAGAGATGATGCAACCCACCTAATGCTGACTCCCTCCTCAGCCCAACCCATATCACCATGTCCCCTAATCCTTCTGCCTCTGTCCAGAGGCCCCTTCTCTGGCCCAGATAGGTCCTCAGATTCCACTGCCTCCTTTCCTCCAGATGGCAGGCTGCAGACCAGAGTCATTCACCCTTTGTTCCCTGAGGAAGAGGCAGTCTATAAGACCCTCCCATTCAGGGTCATATCTTCCTCCTGAAAACAGCTCCTGTAACACGGCCTGAAATCAGGACTCAATTCCCAGGCTCTGATTCTGGGGTTCTTCCCCTCTTCTCAGCTAGACTCCTTGTATGACTTCTTGCTGCAGGAACCTATTTCCCTTACTGCCTCAGAAGGAGTCAAGTGGGAGTAGAGAGGCCTCACCATCTGGGCGATGCCACGGTTGGTGAGGATATAGCGGGCATGGATCAATCCATACAGCATCTCAGCTGCCTGCTCAATCAGGTCACTCTGGTTGGGGTTGTCTTCCAACTCTTCATCTGAAACATGGCCCGGCCCAAATACAACCACTTGTCATTCAACTTTCTTGAAGGTGCTCCACCCACTCCCAGTGGCTGCTGGCTACTCAATTTGCCCACCACATATCTTTGAGTCTCACCCCACCCATCACCTGCACATTCAACCCAAAAACCTGGGTCTCTGACCCTTCCACCAACCCAAGGCAGCTCTGCCTTCCCTCCACACCTCTTCAACCTCTGTTCTCTTCTCTCCCCCTAACTCCCTTCTCAATATGTAAATACAAAGATGTCAATGCAGAAGGTGGAACTCTAGACTGGAAGGTGCAGGACAGAAGAAACAGACACAAAACAAGACACTTGGGGAAACTGAAATTACGGAATAAAACTGAGTTACAGAATCAGAGAGCACATGAACACGTGGTACATGTCACTAGGCAAGAGCCAGGTGGAGAATCAAAATGAGGCAGGAGATTTTGGGATAAGGGAAACAAAGAACCAAAAGGAAATTTAGAAATTCAAGTAACAGGTGAGTAGGATTTGAAAAGAGAGGAGAAAAAACAAAACAAAACAACAACCCTGAAGGTGCCTCACCAGGCTCCAGGTCCAAGATCATGTCTAGAGCTTGTCGATAATGGGGCACCTGCTCATTGAGCCCTGTGAGGTTGAACTTGTCCTGGATGTAGTCTTCATCCACCTGTCAGGATGTGGAAGTAAAGAAAGAACGCACAAAGAAACCCCAGGCTTTGGCGCAGTCACGTTGCTCTAACTGATGCCTTGTCTGCAACACAGCTGCTTCTGTTCCCATAAGCCCCCACGCCCAACTCTCAGGAGAGGTACTTATATACTCCCTTCCCTAAAAGCTTTGGCCTTTCTTTTCTAACGATAACTCCTCAGAGAGACATTCTTTTCAAGTTCCCTATTCCTACTCCTGTGCCCCATCTCTAGGAACCAGTTCTGTCCTCTATTTAAGGACAGCTGGCTCTCTGAGGAAGGTGGAGGCTGACAGCTTGGATTCTGAAGGCAGTTACAATCTCTTATGTTGAGTTTTGCACATTACAAGACACTTTAACAGGCAGTACTTCAGTTCTCCTAACAGCCACCTTAAACAGGTACTATTAACACTATTCTAGTAATGACAAAGACACAGACTGACTTTTCCAACATTATATTGTTGGAAGGTGGAAGGCTTGGGACTTGAGCACCAGTCTTGCCACTTCCCTACAGGTTAACGGGAGGTACTGAGGGGACCCTTCCTTGACAAGAGAGGGTTTCCACGGAAGCATACGACAAAATCATGAGAACGCTGAATACGTAGGGGAACATCTAGAGCCAGAGTATATGTGGAGATGTGCTGAAAACTAGGGAGATTGAGAAGAACTCACTTCACAGAAGAATTCATTGCCACGGAGCCCACAGAACCAGGAAATCCAGGACACCTCCTCTGAACTGCTCATCTTCACGTCAGCTAGAAAAATAAGTGTGTAAGTAAAGCCGGTAACGTAGAGCTTTCCCTCTCTCCCACTGTCTCTGGTATCCTCCCTCCTCCCACACTTTGCCCTCCAACCACAAAAGAATTTGGGGTCAGCCTTTCTTAATGGGAAGGCCTGGTGGTGCCACGGTTGAGAGCTATGGTGAGCTACGGTCCCTAACCAAAAGGTCGGCAGTTTGAATCTACCAGCTGCCCCCTGGAAACCCCATGGGGCAGTTCTACTCTGTTCTATATGGTCACTATAAGTCGGAATCGACCCGATGGCAACCGTTTTTTTTTTTTTTTTAACAGGTTTTCTTAAAGGCTTTCAGACTCCGAAGCACCCCTCTCCAACTCCTTTTATTTACACCTCAGCCCCTTTTCTCTGCAGTTAGAAATCCTGCGCCGTCCACTTGCGAGAAACTAAAAGATCTGACCCACCAGTCCTACCCACATCCCTGGCGCTCCCGAAAGCCAGACCCCTCTCCCTTCCGGGTCAACTCCAGCAGCGCCCTCGACTTCGGCTCCCTACCACAGTAGGGTTCTGCAAGTTTCCGGCGCCTTTCCCAAAGATTCCGAAGTTTATCCTTCCCGGGCAAGAGTCCGGCCCCTCCTTTTCTCACGGCCTGGGGGTGGCTGTCAGGCCCTTCCACAGAAGCCCGCACATCCCGCCTCCGCCCCCCAGGACACCCTTAGGGCCGGACCGGGTCACTTCCTTCCCCGCCCCCACATCGAGGCGCAAAGACCCCAAGTGCAGTGCCAACGGAACAGAAGGCTCGGCGCAGCGACGACCTCAGACTCACCTGCAGGACAAGGGCTGGGACTGGGGCGGGGAGAGGAGCTGCTGCTTCCAAGGGGCGGCAACGACAGCTACACCGAAGGCCGTGCACCCGACCGCGGCAAGCGAAGCCCGGTAGGGGAGGGTGGGGGGAAAAAGGGCAACGCGCAAGCGCCAAGGGTCAGGCGCCGCGGTGGACGCCGGGAAATAGAGTACCCGGTAGGGAGAAACTGGCCAAACGAGGGAAAAGCGAACTACAAATCCCAGGAAGACCCGCACACGACCAGTGTTCGCGGGGGCCACGAGGAAGAAGCTCGCGGGAGGGCGTAGCGAGCCGTCACCTGAAGCGGAAACCGAAAACCGCATCCGAGACCAGAGAGCCTGGGAAATATAGTCCTACGCTCCTAGGACTGAGGGGCCGGAACGGGGCGGAGAAAGGAGCGCGCCGGGCTGAAGTCCCTCCCCGCCTCTCGCCTCACTGCTGGATCTTTAGGTCCTGGGGAAGCGCCTCCGCCCGAGGGGTCTAGTCCCATTCCTAGTCTCGTCTAGGCCGTCTAGACTTTCTCACCTGTTAGGTCCCTTGCCCCAGTTTGCCTGCGCCTGGAGCTTCCCCTTCTCCATAGGGCCCACGTTTCACCCCGGGCCCCGGCCTCCTGAAGAGGGAGGTGCGACCCGGCTCGTGCTGAGAGACCTAGGTGGGCTGGTTTGGTCTGAGTGATGTGAGAACCGGGACGGCTCAGTGCGCTAACCTGAGGTGGTACCAGCCATCCTGGCGCTTGTCCCCTTGCACTTTTCCATATCCTCTTAGGGCTTGAGTGGGCCTTTCGGCTGCGGGCTCTAAGTGTGACCTTCGAACCCTGGTCAGAGAAAGCGTGAGGGGTAGCGTGACGTTATTTCATGTCACAGCTTCTCGGCATTCCACAGATTTCCCTCCTCCTCCTCAGTGCCTTTCTTAACCAAAGGGATGGTTTCCCAGCTCCAGAAAATGAATTCGGAGCTGGGGGCCACCTCGAGGGAGGCGAAGGGCATTGTGGGGCGTTATGTAAAAGCAGGCCCCCAACCGACAGATCTTCCTGGGTCCTCGCGCCACCTAGGCACGCGGCCCTTTGCACATCGACTACTGGAAAGATTCCAGGGTGGGAAACTGAACCCAACGATTTGCGCACGCCTGCGCTCTGAAGTAATGATGGCTTTGGTTTTTTTTCTGCGACGCATGCGTATTCGTATGGTGTGGCTATTTGATTGTATCATCTCTCTTGATTAGAGTAGCGCCATTTTGCCGTACGGAAGCTACAAAGCAATGCAGGCGGAGCCTCTTGCCGAAATCTTCCGGAGAAGTGTCACGACCGTTTATCGTGTGAGAGACGGAACGTCGAAATAGGAGCAATGAAGATTTAAAGAACCAGGCTGAATTTTTATCTTAAAGGTATGTCATACGGTGTGAGAAAGTGGGTTCAGAGGGAGACTGTTACTAATTACTTTTATATGGGAGCGAGGTGGGAGGGCGGAACGTAGGACCTCTGAGCAACTCTCTCATGGAATTTCCTTTGTTGACGTTTAGTAAGGAGCAGGTTTGTTATTGTAGGATTTCCTGTTTTTACATGTGACCTATGGCCCTTGGAGGCCTGGTGCCGCAGTGGTTAAGAGCTTGGCTACTAACCAAAAGGTCGTCAGTTCGAATCCACCAGTCGCTCTTTGGAAAGCCTGTGGGGCAGTTCTATTCTGTCCCGTAGAGTTGCTATGAGTCAGAATCGACTCGACGGCAAAGGGTTTGGTATGGCCCTTAGGCCCTGGCGGGTCTTAGATTGTGGGGTCACTTTTGGAGCCGGAGGGGATCTTTGACTCTAAGGCTACTTTTCCTCCTTCCAGCAGCTTCCTGGTGGTGGATCTGGTCGCTGCAGGGGCCTTGGGGCTGTTGGCTTGCTTGTCGCAGCCTTCCCTTGCCCAGTATCATTTTCTCAGCTCTCCCAAAAGCCATGTCTAGGCCCTCCCTCATCACCTTCACCCCAGCCAGCGATTCTAGTGATCTCTGGAAAGATGGGCAGCAGCAGCAGCAGCAGCCACAGCCTAAGGAGCCAGAGCCCGCCTTGGATGGGTCTGCAGTCCGTGCTTTCTACGAGTCCCTGATTGGGAGTGAGAGCAGCCCTCCTGAACCCCAGAGATCACAGTCTGAGCCTGCAAGGGAGAGAAATAGGAAGAAAAGAAGACTGACGAGGGAGGCTGTGGCAGCAGTGGCAGCGGCGGCATCAGGGGGACATGGGCAAGAGGGATCCCTTCAGGCAGAGGACAAGATGACCCAGTGGATACTGAGGGCAGCTCAGGAGGGGGACCTAGCAGAACTCCGAAGGCTGCTGGAACCCCGTGAGGCAGGAGGAGCTGGGGGGAATATCAACACCCATGATGCCTTCTGGTGGACTCCGCTGATGTGTGCTGCCCAAGCAGGCCAGGGGGCAGCTGTGCGCTATCTCCTGGGCCGAGGGGCTGCCTGGGTGGGAGTCTGTGAGCTGGGTGGCCGGGATGCTGCCCAGCTGGCTGAAGATGCCGGCTTCCCTGAGGTGGCCCGCATGGTCAGGGAGAGCCATGGAGAGACGAGGAGCCCCGAGAACCGGTGAGGAAGCCTTACCCCACACACATCTTTCAGTATGTTTGGCTCTTCCTACTCACTCTGCACCAAAGTCCCCAATAGAGTTGAGGGCACCCCTGCCCCAATATAGGTTGGTAAGGCAGTATAGTAGCATGATTACAGACATGAGCTCCCTGGGTTTGAATCCTGACTCCACTTAACTTGGGCAAACAACCTAACAACTATGTGTCTCAGTTTCCTCAACTGAGAAATGGTGGGTAATAGTAACAGCTTTCTCGTGGAGTTGTTAAGATTAAATTGCCTAATATGTGCAAATTGCTCGAACAGTGCTTGCCACATAGTTGTAGTTAGTTGCCATTGAGTCAATTGTAACTCATGGTGATCCCATGTGTGCACAGTAGAATGCTCCATAAGTTTTTCAAGGCTTTGCCCTTTTGAAAGCAGATTGCCAGGCTTGTCTTCCTAAGTGCCTCTGGGTGGGTTTGAGCTGCCAAGCTTTTGGTTAGCAGCAGAGCGCTTCACCCAGGGGCTCCTTTTCCACATGGTAAGCACTATATAAATATCAACTATAATCATTGTTACTATTATTGCTTCCTTCTCCCAAAAGCCTTATGAGGCCTGGTTACCATCTCTTCTCCCAACCATTCCCCTCTGGGTTCCTCATTGCTAAATGGGGAGGAAGGCAATTTGTTCCTTTGCAGAAGGGCTGAAAAGACCCTTTCCCACACTGTCAGCCCCCCCGAGGCCTCTGTACCCTTCTCCTGACCCATAACCCACTCCCTCAACTCCTTGTTCCTCTGCAGGTCCCACTCTCACTCCTCCCAGTATTGCGAGACCTGTGATGCCCATTTCCAAGATGCCAACCACCGCACATCCACCGCTCACCTGCTGTCACTGTCCCAGGGTCCCTGGCCCCCTAACCTGCCTTCTGGGGTGCCTGCCTCCAGCCCGGGCTTCAAGTTGCTTCTGAGGGGGGGCTGGGAGCCAGGGATGGGGCTGGGACCCCGAGGCGAGGGTCGTGCCAACCCTATCCCTACTGTCCTCAAGAGGGACCAGGAGGGTCTCGGCTACAGATCAGCACCCCAGCCCCGGGTCACACACTTCCGGGCTTTGGATACTCGGGCTGTGGCTGGGAGAGAGCGAGCACCTCGGATGACCACGCTGAGCCAGAAAGAGGAGAGAAGGCGAGAGGAGAAGAGCAGGGCCTGGGAGCGAGATCTCAGGACATACATGAACCTTGAATTCTGAGCTTGGTGAGGTCTGACCCTGGTCTGTTGCTAGAGTCTGAACTTTGGCCCATGACTTGGGCACTTTGGCCTCTACTTTCTGAGGTCAGCCCAAGTTTCAGACCCTCAGTTTTTGGTCAGTGGGCCCTGCCTTTTGGGAGGGAGTGGCTGAGAGTTGAGAAATAAATCAATCTTTACCCTCTTTTGTGATCTATTCATTTTTCTGGATACTGTTTTGGGGAAGCCATACTTAAGTCTGGGGGCCATATTAGCAAGGCTCATTGGAGCCAGAGGAGCAGCCACCTCCAGATGGCATGACTGGGTCATCTCCCTGCCAGTGTGGTTCACTTCGAGGCCTAGCCCCTGTCAAGAGTACCATACCTATTCTTCCAAACCCCCTGAACCAGTATCTTAGTCATCTAGTGCTATTCTAACAGAAATACCACAAGTAGATGGTTTTAAGAGAAATTTATTCTCTCACAGTCCAGTAGGCTACAAGTCCAAATTCAGCTCCAGGGGAATGCTTTCTCCATTGGCTCTGGAGGAAGTTCCATGTCATCAATCTTCTTTTGGTCTGGGAGCTTCTCTGCGCAGGAACCTCAGGTCCAAAGGACGTGTTCTGCTCCCGGCACTGCTTTCTTGGTGGCATGATGGTCCCATGTGTCTCTGCTCGCTTCTCTCTTTTATATCTCAGAAGAGATTGAATTAAGACACTACCCAATCTTATAAACCTTATCAGTATAACCTCATCACAGTGATAGAATTTACAACACATAAGGAGATTACATATAACCTCATCATAGTGATAAAAGAGTTTACAACACATAAGGAAATCACATCAGATTATACAATAATACAATACTGGGAATCATGACCCAGCCAAGTTGACATATTTTTGGGGGACACAATTCAGTCCATGACAAACAGGAAGCATTTGCAGCTCCATGCAAGTCTCATGACCACTCCAGTCAATTAAATCACTGATTTCACAAACATATACAGTGTGCTAAGAATAAGACATTCCCAACCCTCAAGGAGCTCACGAGTGGAGGGAGAGAGAGCCCTGCGGTCAGATATTACATTGCATGGCGGTCAGATATTATACTGCATGGTGGTGGTGGGGATCAGGGAAGGCTCAGAGAAGAGGTGATGAGAGTGGGTTGGATCTTGCAGGAAGAGTCCAATGTGATGAAGGGCCCAGAGACTTATGACAACCCAGCTTGAACACCACTGGCTGAGCTGCCACCAGAACTCTGGCCTTCCCAACTCTAAGCTTTTAAGCCCAAACCCACTGCAGCCCAATTGATCTAGACTCATTGTGACCCTGTAGGACAGTAGAATTGCCCTGAAGGGTTTCCAAGGCTGTAAACCTTTACAGAAGCAGACTGCCACATCTTTCTCCTGCCGAGCAGCTGGTGAGTTCCAACTGCCCACCTTTTGGTTAGCAGCCAAGCGCTTAACCACTGCGCCACAGGATTTTCTAACTTTAAGCCAGTGTTCTTCATTTCACTAGCTGATACCTCCTGAGGACAAGAAGTACCAATTACTAAGTACTACTTGTCTACAGTCGCCTTTCCCACCCCTTCGCACTCCCCACTTCCATGTCCTGCTCATGGCAGGTGCCAGGCACTTAAAGAGTTCGCTACTGTCATACCCAGGGAATAAAATCTGTGCATGGAGTGACAGGAAAGGGCTACCCAAGTTCCAAGACTCCCCTTATCGTTTTCCTTTCTGGAAAAGGCTTTTATGAAGTGGGAGACAGGAAGAGGGAATCCGCGAAAGGGAGCTCTGGCTAAGGTTGGGGGTTGGTGTGCAGGGAACAACCCAATAGCAGGGGCTGCGGGGAGCGTTCGAGTTAAGGGAAGCACGGGGGCTTCCGGGCGGCAGAAATGGAGGACTGGATTTCTGTTCAGACCTGTACTGTACCTCGCTAATTTGGTCCGCACAGCCGGGTAAGGCCGACTGCGTACGAACGGCGCGCGCAGACGGCGCGGGGTGGGGGTGGGGTGGGGGTGGGGTGGGGGTGAGCGGCGGCGGTCGATTCTCAGGGTCCGCCCCGGGAGCTGCAGGCTCCGCCCCCGCCTCTCCCTTTGGTCCCGGTGAGGCTTCTTCCGGGCACCGCGGATCCCGGTGGCTTTGCGAGGCCGCGGCCAGACGCTAGGCCGTGGAGGGGCCGCCGCGCGCTGCACCGGGACGCCTGGGTCCTCAAATAGGCCCGCGCGTCGCCCCCGCGACTGGAATCACCGAGGACATCCCCGGCCTGACCTTGGGGAGGCCGCGATTCGGCTGCGCGCTCGGGGATTGGTCGGGCCACCTCATAGGACGAATAATCCCCTAAATCTAGAGACAAACGCTGCTGGCTGGAGTTTGCTGGACAGCCCCTCCCCCAACAAGGACACTTCCTATTCCTTCAGCTCCCCTAGGGCAGCAGTTCAAGACTCCCCACATCCAGGAATACTTAGGACCCAGGGCCACATCTCTTCTTGAATGGAGAACAGCCTCCCCAGTTTCTGGGGCACCTCGGGGCGTGGCTTGGTGAGTGAAACTTGGGGTGCTGCCTGCTGGGAAGGAACTCAGAAACACAGAGAGGACACTTTGTGGGGGTGACCCAGACCTTGTTAGATCCTGAGACTTGTGTGTGTGTGTGTGTGTGTGTGTGTGTGTGTGTGTGTGTGTAGGGGGTGAATGAACCTGGATGTGCCTTTCTTCTTTACCCCCAAACTAAAAAGGAAACTGGCTACCGCCCCCTGCCACATTTGAGGCTACATGACCACCCGGGGAAGTGGGGAGCCACTTCTGAATTCAGAATAGGATGGCTTCACCAAGCAGACATCTGTTATTCTGACCCAATCTGAGTCTGAGCAGTGCCAGGAACGGGGCCCAGAGTTTTGGGCCTCAATAAGCACCACAGCCATGTTTCTCCGACGACTGGGTGGCTGGTTACCTCACTCCTGGGGCCGCCGGAAACCGACGAAGCCCGACCTGTCTGCCCCAGAACTCAGACGGATGGACAGCTCCCCAGAGAATTCAGGGAGTGACTGGGACAGTGCCCCCGAAACCGTGGGAGATGCGAGGCCTCCCAAGGCCAAGGACTCAGAGACACGAAAGAGTCCTGGGACTGCTCCAGAACCAAGCAGGGGCCCCCCAGTTGCTCAGCTGGGGAGCAGAAGAACGGAATCTCTCAAGTTGGACAAGGCTGTCACTGGCACTGAAGAGTCTGGGAGACTGGAGGCTGGAGGGACCATTGCCAAACTGGGACAGGATCCTGTAGACTCAGGCAGTGCCAGGAGATCCGGGGTGCTCCCCGAAGGGGGACTGAGCCCCCCTGGGTCTGAAGCCCCAGTGGAGAAGCCAGGTCGGCGGCAGAAGCTACTGGGCTGGCTGCGGGGGGAGTCAGGTGGTGGTGCAGAGACTCCCGCACCATACATGGGGGACCCAGAGGAGTGTCTGCAGATCTCCACCAACCTGACCTTGCACCTGTTGGAGCTGCTGGCCTCAGCCCTGCTGGGGCTGTGCTCGAGGCCGCTGCGGGCAGCCTTGGATGCGTTGGGCCTGCGCGGGCCACTGGGTCTCTGGCTTCATGGGCTGCTGTCCTTCCTGGCTGCCCTGCATGGGTTGCATGCCGTGCTAAGCCTCCTTACCGCCCATCCCCTGCACTTTGCCTGCCTCTTTGGCCTCCTGCAGGCCCTGGTGCTGGCTGTCAGTCTCCGGAAGCCCAGCGGGGATGAGGAGGCCACTGACTGGGAGGGTGAGAGATTGGGGAAGGAGGGCGAGGAGCAGAGGGGAGACCTGGGAAAGGGGCTGTGACTGTGGGGGGGGGGCGTGACCCAGGACCCTACCCTCAGTGGGATGGGGGCAAGTGGTGAAGACAGTGTGGACTTCAGGAGGACAGTCGGGGGCATGACCCAGATCGGGAGCACAGGAACTTCAGGGATGGGGAAGAAAACCCAGGGCATGAGGGTACAGAGCACCCTTCACACACAGGAGAGAACAGGGCTGTTTTAGGGCTTCTGTGTTTATGGATGGTGGGAGCATCCCTTAGATTCACCAGCTGTCGTCACTTTTTACTTTTACATTTCCTCCAGTTCATTAAAAAAAAAGGAGGGGGAATACTAAAGGGTTCTTTCTATCTTTTATAACTGCCCAAGGATGGAGGAGACCAGAATCAGGACAGACAGACCTCTGGGGTAAGAGGATGGTTGGGACACTCAAGGGATCTCCTGCATTCTGGGATCTCAGCCATCCTGGAAGAGTAGGCTGCTAGGCAGGTAGATGGGGGGGGGGGGGGCGTCTGGATGCGGGCCTACGGGGGGTAGGGAGCCTGCAGGAATGTTCATGGGGGCCAGAGGGAGCGGGGATGATGCAGGCAGGTCAGGCAGCATGGGGGAGGCACTGGAGTTTGCAGTTCCGCTCGAGTTAGGAGTTTGCTCACTCAGCAATAAATTGTGTCATACCCAATCCTAAATATACCACTACAAAGTGAGAGTTACCACCACTCAGTGTCCTTCCTGACGCCGTCCAGCTGGGGGTTTAGTGGGAGTGTTGAAATTGGAGAGTAGGATTGATATCTGGAGACAAACCCAGGAATGAGGATTGGAAAATAATCTTTATTATTCTTGAAAGGGAGTCGGGAGTCTCTATAGTTAGTCTCCTCCCAACCACCACCCTGGCAGCTCCCACAGTATCCATCTGGGGGCACAGATGAAGCCACAGGTCAGTTACTGGACAGCTCACAGGCCTCTGGCAGGAGAAAGAAAAGAGAAGATGGAAAGGAAGAGCAAGGAAAGAAGCCAGCAAGGTTGGTGGTAATGGGAGGGGAAGAATGCATTCCTTTATTCCACCATGTTCTTTCTTTCCAAAAAGGGATCTCTGAGGCCTTCTTCCCTCCACGTCTGACCCTTTACCCACTATAAACTCAGAAACCCCTCTTTTGAGTAGCCCAGGGCCCAGCCTGGGTTCCTTGGGTGACATCACAGCCCTTGGCCACCTGCCTCTGGTGCTATCATAGCTTGTGACACAAATGGGAGTGTCAGCATAGCCATTCTGATGATGTCAGCTTTGGCCATGTCCTCCTATGATGCCACATGAGCCCCTTCCATCCAGCACTCCCAGAAGACTTGCTCAGTCCTTGTCCTCTACGGTAGGACTTTATCCCCTCACCTTGATCCCTGGGCGTCAGTAAGAAGGCCTTGGAATCCATGCAGGAGGTCAGGGACTGGAATTCCTCCACACATTTCTCTGGAGGGTGTGGTGAGCGATCTAGAAGGGCAGAGCAGGGCCAGGCTAGCTGAGCCCCTGCTCCTCAGCACATACCCTGGTAAGGGCCTCATGGAAACACTCAGCCCTCCCTGGGGTGATGTCATTGGGCCCAGAGTGAGGGGCCCTCCTGCCCTCTCCTTTCCCTCTGACCCTTCCTGCCTTACATCCTACTCACTATAGAGGAGGAAGCGCTGGTAACCCTGGCCCATCTCTTTCAGCATGATTCCACCTGGGCATGAACTGGAGAAGAGCTCGGTCTTCATGTCAGGGCGGCCTGTGAGGGTGGGTGGGGGGAAGGGGTGAGGACAGAGATGCAAAACCAAGCAAGCCCAGGGGATTTGGGGAGGGTGCGGTCTGGAGAGAACCAACCTTCGGTTCTGAGATCAGTGCTCCCCTCAGTCAGGTGGTAGGTCCATTTCCGGGGCACACAGAGCCCGTTTTTCCTGCAGAGGTGGTGGTGGCATGGAGGAGAGATTGAGTAACACCCCAGCCACACAGCATCTGCCTCCATTTATTCCATCTTATTCCTCCTTGAAGCCTGGATCTCCTTGGGTTTCAAGCTACCAGGGGATGGTTAGGGCCATCTCTCTCTGTCCAGAGGGAAACTAATAGAGCTTTTGAGCCAAGTGGGCCAAGAACAGTGGATATATCAGCCAAGAGCATGGCTCTTGGAGGTGGGTGCTCACACTTTGGTCAGAGACTGCACCCACTGGTACTGCCACCTCACTCACGTGCGGATGGTAGCTCGAAGCTGGAGCTGCATTGGGATAGAGCCAGCAGTCATGTTGAAGACAATGTTGTCCACAGGGTCAAAAGTGGCCAGTTCTTCTCTGGTGGGAGCTGCCCCTGCAATAAAGTACCACTGGCCCAGGTGGGGCTCTGGAAACTGGAGAGACAATTAGGGGAGCAAAAGAGAGTGGGTCCCATCACAGGATCCATCCAACCTCTTCATCAGCCAGCATGGGGAGACTTAGGGGTGGGAGTGTTGGCTGCTTTCCTTTTTCCATTTGAATCTATGACAGAGAGTCATCAATGACTTTTTCCTCTTTGCTCCTCCCCAATCAACCTAGCTAACCAGCCCACTCGCAATTCTGCCATGTCTCCACGCTGATGACTGCAGTCCTAGTATTATTCTTGCATTCATCATCACAACACTCATACCCTCTTCCTACTCTCCCAGTGAGGCTTCTGGTCATCTTAGGCCACCCACCTGAGTCCTCAGAGCCTCCACCATAGGCTTTCCTCATTCCCAGTCCATACCTCTTTCCCATCCATTTCTAGAGTTGTCAGTTGACTGGGCTCAGGGCACTGGTAAATGGAGTTGAGAATGCCATAGAGGTAGAGCAGAGCTGCCCAGATTTGGTGGAACATCTTCAGGCAGGAAGGATCCGATGCCCTGCTTGGGGTGGCTGGTGCCTTAACTGCTCTGTCCCCTGCTGGCTGCTCAGTCCACTCTGCTCCCAGCCCCCTTGCCTTGACCCTTGACCCTTTCATCTGCTAATGAGTAACTTCAACCTTGTTTTCCAACCCAAGCCTGGATTCGGATCTTCCTCCCCCTCCTCTAGATGCAACCAGTCCACAATATACTCTGGTATGCCCAGGGTCTCTGAGTCAGAGTTACGAGAGCTGAGCTGCTCAATCCATACCTGAGCTGGATATCTGCTATGTTGTGCAGCATTGAAGAGGCGCTGCTTGATTGAATCCTTCATTCCTTTGCTTAGCAAACTTGTTTTGAGTCCTAGTTGTTTGCCTGGAACTGGCTAAGCCCTGGGGACATAAGGGTGAATAAGACATAGTCCCTGGCCTTGAAGAAGTCTAGGGAAAACCAGCTGTATAAACAAATCCTTGCAATACAACCTGATAAGTACTTTAGAGCAGGTATGAACCAGGTACTGGGGGGGTGATGGGTGGGAGGCTCTCTCTCTGAAGGAATTTGTAATTGGGGAAACTGTACCTTTGGAAAAGTTTGCTGACAAAGTGAGTTTATTCATTGAAGTTTATTGCTAAGTAAAAGGCTATATAATCCAATGGCTAACAGGAGAGACTGGTGTCACAAGGACCTGGGCTCAACCCCCAACTCTACTACTTATTAGACCTTGAGCAATTTTAGTAATCTGTTTCCTCATCTGCAAAATGGGCTAATAATCAGTTTCATAAGATTAAATAATACATACAAAACCTAGCAAATGCCTGCATTTGGTAAACTCAAGGTAAACAGTCACTGTAATTAATAGTAATATTTGCAAAACACTTACTAGTTTCTGGTGGGTAGTAAGTTCTCAAGTAATACGAGGAAAGGAAATAAAAGTTGTCAAGAAGCAGTAATTGGATAGTGCCAAGTGGGTGGAGCAGACATTTAATGCAAAGAGGTGAGGCTTTCCTATTTGTAACACAGAGACTGCAAACAGAACAAAATTGTCATGAGAGGCGAGGTTTGCTATAGGCTTGTGATTTAGTTAAAAAAAGAAACAGAAATTAATCTGGGTGATGGGTATGTAAGTGTTCCTTATACTATTCTACTTGGGTATGTTTGAAATTTTTTATAGAAAAAAATAAAAATACAACTTATTGGAGCATCAAAGTAGAGGTGCTTGAGCCGGAGTCTGGCAAGCCTATGACTGTCAGTTTTGCCACTTACGTTCCCCTACGCGTACTCACCTATAAAATAGATGAAAACATCTATCTTAGATGTTGAAAGGCTTAAACATGACCACAGTACGTACAATTTTTAATATATTGCCTGGCACAAACTAAGTGCTCACTAGACAGGTGTTTATTAGAACTTTTCATTGGGACTTGGGTATGTAAAACCTATAAATCTTGGAAAGGCACCCCCTGCGGCACGCAACCCAGCAGCAACGGTCTAGCTGGAGGAGTCGTAGCGTCGCGGGGCCGAGGGCCTTGCCCCTGAAGGAAGGGCACAGAGGAGCAATAAGACAGCCCGGGCCTGCCAAAGCCCCGAGTCAGAGTTTCATCTTTCGGTCCAGTGTGACTCCATTTGCCACAATTACCAAATTTGGAAGGGCCCCTCTTCTCGACAAAACTCCTGAAAGCTGGCAACACCCTTAGCTTTCCAAAAGCATGGCGTGTCCCCTCGGCCGCGCACCAACGGTAAGGAACATGGCGCCCGGACACCACAAAACGCCCACCGGGTAGAACCGAGGACTGACGAACGACAGTACCGCACGCAAAAGAACGAACACTGCACGAGTCACCCCAACCGCCTGCGGAAATATGATTTCCGGACGGGGCCGAAGGAAGGGCATAGCGAGGTCTACACTGAGAGGATGGCAGAGCTTTAGGTGTCCAGAGCAGTGCCGCCTGAAAGTCTCTGCCTGCCAGGACTTTAACAAAGATTAAACGAGGCAGAGTCTCAAATATTCACATTTCAAGAGCCGTGCAACAGTCCAAAGCCTCTCTCCAGGCAGTCGTAGAGTTCCATCTAGTAATTTATTTTCAGGCATTTATCGTGGCCACCTCAACCTTCTATCGCTCAAACGCACGAGTAGGAGAATCGGGGGGAGGTGGGGAAGTGCTTCAGAATGTACGCATGCGTAGTGCGACTCACGCAGGCGCAGTACGGTCCCCCGGGCGACGGCGGTGGCGGCTCGTCGGGGTGCTCGGCTCCCTCCCATCTAGGCCGGCCCCGGCCCGTCTTGCCCCCAAGGGATTCATTCCGTTGGGGGCTGCGGACTTTCTCCTCGTATCCCACAAAAGGAAAGCTTGGGGACCTGGGGGGAGCCGGAAGTACCGCCTTGCGATCCCAAAACACGATCGGGGAAACGGAAGTGGCCGTCGGTGGCAGGTTGGGGGAGACCGGAAGTGACGGTACCGTGGGGAAGTCGGGGGTGGGGCTGCGGAGTAGTGTGTGTGTGTGGGTGTGTGGGTGTGTGGGTGTGTGGGTGTGTGGGTGTGTGTGTGTGTGTGTGTCTGGCTGTGTGTTGATTTCGCCGCTCCGCTGGATCACCGAGGGAAGGCGGAAGAGGGGGGCAATCAGCTAGCCGGTCCCGCCCCCCGTGAGTGTCTGCCGTCTGTCGTGACTTAGGCGGGTTCGATGGGCGTGGCGCGCGTGCGCGAAGCCACTTTCTCCGCAGTGTCTGGCGCGACCCCCGGTCTCGCAGTGTCCCAGGGTTTGCCGACCCCTAGGGCCCTTGTCCTGTCGCGACCGGTGATGACATTGGTCTCGTGCTTCCTTTCCTGCTTCCTAATCCGACCGGCCCGCCCTTATTGTGATTGGCATCGTGGAGCCCCTCTCATCTCCCGTCTTCCAGCTCCCTTTGCCGTCGATCCCCTGCCCTTTGTGTTTCTCTTTCTGCGCCCTGGAATCAGAAGGGGGATGGGGGCGGGTGTGAGTGCGTGTGTTTGTGTGGGAGAAACTTTTTAGATGTTGGGGCGGGGACTCAGGCTGGGGAGGCTTCCGGGTATATAAAATCTGCTCCGGGCTACAGCCGACCTCGCTCCATTCTTCTCTAGAGAGCTGTCGGCCATGGAACCCAATGATAGTCCCAGTACCACTGTGGAGGAGCCTGACAGCCTGGAGGTGCTGGTGAAGACCCTGGACTCTCAGACTCGGACCTTTATTGTGGGGGCCCAGGTGAGACTTCACCACTTTTGGAAGACACTGATTAGCTCCGTCTTTTGTAGGCTCCTTAGCCTGAGGGAAGAGCCTGATTTTCTGGTCCTCCAAATTTTCTCCCCGATTTGTTTATTCATTCAGATTCTATACAAAACGTTTCTGGTGTTTCTTGTTGAGTGAAAAGATATGGTTTCTGATGAGTGAGGCAGATGCCTTCCTCTACCTCCGTAGAACTCATTGTAGAGGATAATACAGAGGAAGAGCAATCTGTATCCCATCGTTGTAGGTGGGCGTCAGCCCAAAAGGGCAGACACGTCTCCTGCCTTTGGGAGACAGAACACACGGACCCAAAACACAAGTATGTCTTAAAGACAAAAATCAGTCAGGTCTATACCATGTTTTTAAGGTCTGTACCATGTTTTTAAGGCTAGAAATCAGAGCTCATAATGGAAGTAGAGCCCAAATAGACTGCTGAGTGGATTTAGGAATGTTTGTGGCATACTTTTAATTTGTTGAGTTTGATATCATGGACACGGTTATCTTTGTCTTTATTCGTGTAATACTTGGAGACAATATTGTGAGTGGATTCATCCAGGGGCTTTTAAAACGTGGTATTACGTGTAGTGTTTAAGAAAACTATATGGGTTTTTGTGATTAGATGTTACATAAACACCATGGTACTTCTTAGAGGTGTTTAGTTGTGAAAAGTGTTTTCCTTCCTGCTCCCTTCTTGCTTCCTTCTTGGTTGGATCTTCCTTCCTTAACCAAGTTCCTCACTCATCTTCGTCATTTTTGTTATTTTTGAGATTACAGGGTTGTCTGTGGTAAATAAACTTTTGGTATCGTTTTGTGTTTGTGGAGGGGTGACCCCCTCTGGCATCTCAAGACACACATTCCCTTGGGAGCCAAGCATAGAAGGAGAGAATTGGAATGTCAGTTGGCTTTTCTGTTTCTCAGTCGTGTAATTCTGTTTTGGGCCTGTAACCTGAGCTTCGTAAGTTTATTGACTGTATCTTGACAGGTGTTTTCTCAGATATTTGCATGGTAACTGTTGACAGCCAATACAAATCGTTAGTGATTTTATGATGGTTTTTGCTCCTCATCCTCATGAGTCAGTTGTCACTCCTCTGTTCTTCCTCCTTTTTTCTCCGTTCCCTGATTCTATTCATGTCTCTCTTTCCTTGCAGATGAATGTAAAGGAGTTTAAGGAGCACATTGCTGCCTCTGTTAGCATCCCTTCTGAGAAACAAAGGCTCATCTACCAGGGTCGTGTTCTACAGGATGATAAGAAGCTTCAGGAATACAGTAAGGGGGTGGGGGATGGCAGTTCAGAGGTTGAGGCTGCTGTGCCAGAGTGATGGGCTGAGGTCGTGGATTTACCTGACCATATAATGTTTTGGTGTGTGTCTTTTTTTTTGCACTGCAGATGTTGGAGGAAAGGTTATCCATCTAGTGGAACGGGCTCCTCCTCAGACTCAGCTCCCTTCTTCTGGGGCATCTTCTGGGACAGGATCTCCCTCAGCTACCCATGGTGGGGGACCCCCACCTGGTACTCGGGGTCCTGGGGCCTCTGTTCATGACCGGAATGCCAACAGCTATGTGATGGTTGGAACCTTCAATCTTCCTGTAAGCTTGTGTTCTGCATGGGAGGGTTTTTGTGGGTAAGGGTAGATTTGGTTGTGGTAGCAGCAGGGGGCTTATAAGACAGGTGTCTCAGTCTATAGATGGGGTTTTGAGGTTCCTGTAGTCTGATATTTGCCTCAGTCTTTCAGGAGAAAGGGAGGTGGGGCTCCAGAGAATGAGTTGGAAGTATGGGGGCCTTAGTGTTTGGCTTCTCCCAGAGCAACTTCCCTTACCCTTTCCCCAGAGTGACGGCTCTGCTGTGGATGTTCACATCAACATGGAACAGGCCCCGATTCAGGTATTGCGGGGCCTGGGAGGGTCAGGGAAGGGGATCTGGGAGAAGGAGGCCTTGAGGTGGGGTGGACCTTGCTGAGGAGATGGCTGGGACCTGCTTTAGTAGGCGGTGGAGCTCACGGCTTCAAACCTGCCCTGATCATCACTCCTCTTGCCATAGAGTGAGCCCCGAGTTCGGCTGGTGATGGCTCAGCACATGATCAGGGATATACAGACCTTACTATCTCGGATGGAGGTAAGCAGGCAGGGATGGCTAGGGTCTGTCTGTCTTTCTCTGTGTACCGTCTTTGTCTCAGCCTGGGGGTGGGGGAATGACGGGCCATATCCATAGGATTTTGCCTCGCTAATCTGGTTTTTTCTCTGTAGTCTTCATTTTTTCGAGCAGAAAAAGTATCTTTGTGAGGCTATCTTGTCCCTGTGAATCCTCTTGGTGGCTGATGTCTGGGAAGTTTGTTTCAGATTTTTCAGATAATTCTCATGGTTGCTTTTCTTTTCCTTAAAAAAAATTTCACGTTTTAATTTTTTATTTCTTATGTTTAATGTGAGGACATTCTGATTCCATTACTTTGTACTGTAGGTGCAGCTTGCTTATTCTCTGTCTTTTCTTGTGAAGGTTTAGAAACCACAGTGTCTACTTTTTTTTTTTTTTTTTTTTGGTACGTTATTTACAAATATTATAAATGTTTATCATGCACCTAATTCGTGGAAGTCTTTTGCTAGTTGCTGGGGAGTCAGATGTATACGCAAAGCTCTGCTTTCAAGCAGCCAAGTTAGAGCATATTCTCCACTCAGTTTCTTTTGACCCGAGTGGTGCTCTGCAGTGGTCTCATCCTGCCTTTGGTGTCCTGATTCTCCTCTACCTTCAGTGTCGTGGGGGGCCCCAAGCCCAGCACAGTCAGCCGCCCCCACAGATGCCGACTGCTGTCCCGGAACCAGTAGCCTTGAGCTCTCAAATATCAGAACCCGTCGAAAGCGAAGCCCCTCCTCGGGAGCCTATGGAGGCAGAAGAAGTAGAGGAGCGTGCCCCAGTGCAGAACCCAGAGCTCACCCCTTCTGGTCCAGCCCCTGCAGGGCCAACACCTGCCCCAGAGACAAATGCACCCAAGTGAGAGACAGAGGGCACCCACAGGGGAGTGAGGAGTCTTAAATGAAGTATGGGAACTAAGAAAGGTGTGATGGGAGAGAAGGATTGTTTGGAGGTCTTGCTTATAAGATCAGCTGTGAGGGGCAGGGGGCGCTCTGGTTGTAGGTAAATGGGATTGGACTGGCAGCTGAGCAGAGGCACTGCTGTCTGTGGGGCAGGGAAATCCTAATGGTGCCACCTGAGCCTGTTCCAGACTCTCCCCAGTTGACATGGGCCCCGTTTTTGCTTTTCAGAATTAGTTTCTTACTTTTGTAGGTACAGGAGTGTGCAGTGGGGAGGGTGGGTGCAGTTGTTTTTTCTCTCCACATCTTCCTTGGTGGGGGCAAAGCACAGACGCTCTGTTAGTCCAGGAAGGGTTGGATCAGGGTCTGGGAGGCCAGGGAGAGACGGGGCACGTGTGGGCGTGGTTGACTGTGAGGTTGGGAGCCCGAGGAAAGCCTTGGCTCACTGCCTCTTGGGGTTGCCCGCAGCCATCCTTCCCCCGCGGAGTACGTCGAGGTGCTACAGGAGCTGCAGCGGCTGGAGAGCCGCCTCCAGCCCTTCCTGCAGCGCTATTATGAGGTTCTGGGTGCTGCTGCCACCACGGACTATAACAACAATGTGAGTTCTCCCACTTCCTCACCCCAGAACTCCCTGAACAGAACAGGCTGGAATACAGATAACCAGTCTCCTCCCCCGCCCCCCAAAAATAAGACATTGTGTGCAGTGAAATGAGTTGCGCCTAGATATGTAAGTCAGTCGTTTGTTTTTCCCTTCCAAGGAAGGTGAAGCAAATTCTCGTTCCCCTGAGTAAGTTATTTAGAGAGTTTACAAAATAGGAGAGATTAGTGGAAGTTAATTTACCAATTTACTGTAGAGTTTGTTTTAATAGGAGACTTTTTATGTGTATGAGCTATAGTTTACTTACAAAGATTTGGGATACACAGAAGCTGTTAAGCATGTGACTGAAAGTTTAAAGGCGTGGCATTTCAGAAAGCACTGATGCTTTTGTTGGTGAGGTGGGTTCCCACCTGATAGTCTCTGTCTCTGTGTTTGGTGTGGGAGTACAGCATGAGGGCCGTGAGGAGGATCAGCGGTTGATCAACTTGGTAGGGGAAAGCCTGCGGCTGCTGGGCAACACCTTTGTGGCGCTGTCCGACCTGCGCTGCAACCTAGCCTGTGCACCACCACGGCACCTGCATGTGGTCCGGCCCATGTCCCACTACACCACCCCCATGGTGCTCCAGCAGGCGGCCATTCCCATCCAGGTGGGCCGGGTAGCCTGGCTGGAGGGACATTGGAGGGTTGTTGGTGGGGTGACCCAAGGTAGCCCTTGGGTTTAAAGGATGCTAGAAGGGGAGGAGACTTTGGAAACAGTGATGACGCATGGGAGAGACTTTAGAGGTATATCATGGAGTCCTCTGGGTTGGACTTTTATGTTTTTCTTCTTTCTGCCTGTTTCTCTCCTCTAGATCAACGTGGGGACCACTGTGACCATGACAGGGAATGGGACTCGGCCCCCCACGACTGCCAATGCAGAGGCACCACTCCCTGGTCCTGGGCAGGCCTCATCCCTGGCTCCCTCTTCTACCACTGTCGAGTCCTCAACTGAGGGGTCGCCCCCACCGGGCCCAGCTCCCGCACCAGCCACCAGCCACCCGAGGGTCATCCGTATTTCCCACCAGAGTGTGGAACCCGTGGTCATGATGCACATGAACATTCAAGGTGAGTTAGGATTTGGCAGGGAAGAGCAGCAGGAGGAGGGTGGGTGAAGTCGGTGCTGTGGGATGAGGGAGCGAGAGTGGGGAAGGGACAGGCTGGTGGTGGTATCCTAGGGTCAGAGGAGAAGTGTGTGTGGGGAGGGATAGGAGAGGACTGTATTGTACTTGGAGACTTGTATAGTGAAGAGAAAAGAAGGAAAAGGCAGGCTCTCTGGTCAGAGAAGTGGGGCCTGGAGGACGGGTGATGTCGGGAGGATGCCTCTAGGTCTTGCCACCACTCTCTCTGTTTCCCCGCCCAGATTCTGGCATGCAGCCCAGTGGAGTTCCGAGTGCTCCCACTGGCCCCCTAGGACCCCCTGGTCATGGCCAAACTCTGGGTAAGAGTGAGGGTATGAGAGCAGGCTGAGCTCTGGGTAGAGAAGGGGTAGGGCCGAGTGGGTGGGTTGAAGGGGGTCCAGGTTCAAGGTTACATCAGACCCGCCCCCCAGGCTCCACCCTCATCCAGCTGCCCTCCCTGCCCCCTGAGTTCATGCACGCCGTCGCCCACCAGATCACTCATCAGGCCATGGTGGCAGCTGTTGCCTCCGCGGCCACAGGTAATGACCTGGAAGGGGAGGCCTGGGAGGCGGGTCATGGTCCAAGGTGGCGGGTGCTATCGGCTGGTGGGTAAGGGCCCAGCCCTCAGCCCTCTTCGGTCTCTTCTCCTCTGTCACCCACAGGACAGCAGGTCCCAGGCTTCCCAACAGCTCCGACCCGGGTGGTGATTGCTCGGCCCACACCTCCACAGGCTCGCCCTTCCCATCCTGGGGGCCCCCCAGTCTCTGGGGCTCTGGTGAGTATGTGGTGGAAGGTTCCAGTGTGGAAGAGCCTGGGAAAGAATCCTATGTAGTGGATGGCAAGGGGAGGACTGAAGGTCTCCCTTTCTCCTCTTCTCCCAGCAGGGCACTGGGCTGGGCACCAACGCCTCTTTGGCCCAAATGGTCAGCGGCCTCGTGGGGCAACTTCTTATGCAGCCTGTCCTTGTGGGTGAGTCTCATTCTTCTTTTTCCACCTCAAACTTATCAGGTTTCCGTGGTTCTGAAGTCTCGACGCTCTCTCCCTACTTTGCTGACTGGCATTGCCCAGTTCTCTCTATATTTTCTTTGTTTTTGCTTTCGTGCTAGAAAGACCATAAGTGGGGCTGCTGTGGTGTCTTGTTTTTCCTCAGATTTCAATTTTCTCCCTTTGGTCCCTACAGCTCAAGGGACCCCAGGAATGGCTCCACCTCCAGCCCCTGCCACTGCTTCAGCCAGTGCCGGCACCACCAACACAGCTACCACCGCTGGCCCTGCCCCTGGAGGGCCTGCCCAGCCTCCACCCCCTCAACCCTCCGCGGCTGATCTTCAGATCTCTCAGCTCCTGGGAAACCTCCTGGGGCCAGCGGGGCAAGGGGCTGGAGGGCCTGGTATGGCTTCCCCCACCATCACCGTGGCAATGCCTGGGGTCCCTGCCTTTCTCCAAGGCATGACTGACTTTTTGCAGGTGAGTACCAAGCTTAACCTTCACCTTACCCTTTTCTCTCCCCCAGCCCAGTCAGGCATTGGTACGTTGTTGCCATTACACAGCTACTGTGCTACAGCCCCCTGGTGGCGTGCTAGAGTGGGAAGGAACTCTGGAAATTCGTTGACTCTGAGCCCCTCAGTTTGAAGAGGAGGAAACAAGACTGAGAGAGAGGACAGTAATTAGTGTCACTGCCTGGTGCTCTAATCCATTTAGGAGGAGAGAGGTAGTTGCTCAGCTTAACTTTCTCATTGAATCCTGCGCTTGAGCACCTGCCCGTGAGTATTAGGCTTCGAAAAGTAAAGACCAGACTATAACTTTCCACCCTCCCAGACACTTGTTGACGTGCTTTCCTGATGCCATTTTATGTCTTTGTCTCCGTTCTCACTTCATCTTCTGTTCTTTATTGCTCTTTTGCTTGCCAGGCAACACAGACGGCCCCTCCACCCCCGCCACCACCCCCACCACCACCCCCTGCCCCAGAGCAGCAGGCCACACCCCCACCAGGGTCCCCTTCTGGAGGCGCAGGGAGTCCCGGAGGCTTGGGTCCAGAGAGCCTGCCACCGGAGTTTTTTACGTCAGTGGTGCAGGGTGTGCTGAGCTCCCTGCTGGGCTCCTTGGGAGCTCGAGCCGGCAGCAGTGAAAGTATTGCTGCCTTCATACAGCGTCTCAGTGGATCCAGCAACATCTTTGAGCCTGGGGCTGATGGGGTCCTCGGTGAGCATAAGGGGGGTGCCTTCATCTTCTTCAGGAAGGGGTAACCCAAAGAGTAGATGGCCTTTGTTTAGGGGATGTTCTTAAGGTGGGGTGAGGCTGACGGACTGGTGGTGGGTGGGCAGGGCTGGTGGTAAAGGCCACTGCTAACTTCTGCCCTTGCCCCTAGGATTCTTTGGGGCTCTGCTCTCTCTTCTGTGCCAGAATTTCTCCATGGTGGACGTGGTAATGCTTCTCCATGGGCATTTCCAGCCACTGCAGCGGCTCCAGCCCCAGCTGCGATCCTTCTTTCACCAGCACTACCTGGGTGGCCAGGAACCTACACCTGGAAATATCCGGGTAAATGAAGGCCCTGGGCCCCAGAGCCCTCCTCCTTCTCACCTAAAAATCCCCATTCCTGACTCTGCTTCTCTGTCAGTTAAAGCTGCAACATGTCAGCCTAAGCCATGGGGGTGGCGGCAGGGAAATGTCTTGAGGACTGGGCTTGAGAGTAAACCTGTGTTGTTCCCCCTGTAGACAGCAACCCACACATTGATCACCGGGCTAGAAGAATACGTGCGGGAGAGTTTTGTGAGTAGTCCTTCTCCCTTCCTTTCCTCTCCTTTCGGGACAGGATGGCTGCTATTCCTTACATTCTCCTCCTTGACTCCTCATTTCTGAGTGGTCCTGACTTTGGGTCTTTGTGTGTCTTGTATCAGTCTCTGGTGCAGGTTCAACCAGGTGTGGACATCATCCGGACAAACCTGGAATTTCTCCAAGAGCAGTTCAATAGCATTGCTGCCCACGTGCTGCACTGCACAGGTCAGGGTGGCTGGGCCAGGGTGCATAGGGTGTGCTGGAGGGGCAGGGCTGCGAAGTGCCAGCATTCATTCCCTCCATTTTTCCACAGACAGTGGATTTGGGGCCCGGTTGCTGGAGTTGTGTAACCAGGGCCTGTTTGAATGCCTGGCTCTGAACCTGCACTGCTTGGGGGGGCAGCAGATGGAGCTTGCCGCTGTCATCAATGGCCGAATCGTAAGCACCACCCATCCCTGCTTTTTGTTTCCTCAGGTGTCCATTCTCTTCAGCATCTTGCAGTTTTCATTTTTCTCTTCCAAACTGCCATCCTGTATCCTGGATCTAGCTTTCAAAGGCTGTCTGGGCTTTTATGATGCTGGCCTGTTTGCTTTCCCTCAGCGCCGTATGTCTCGTGGGGTAAACCCGTCCTTGGTGAGCTGGCTGACCACTATGATGGGACTGCGGCTTCAGGTGGTACTGGAGCACATGCCTGTAGGCCCTGATGCCATCCTCAGATATGTTCGCAGGTTTGGCGACCCCCCCCAGGTAAGGGACGTTAATACCTAATGCATGGGTTGCGGGATCAGGGGACTTGAGGGAACTGGAGAGATCTGAGAGGGCCTTTTGTGTTGTTCTCTTTCCAATTCCACAGGCACTTCCTGAGGAGCCAATGGAAGTTCAGGGAGCAGAGAGAACTTCCCCTGAGCCCCAGGTACCTAGGACAGGTTGAGGGGACAGATAATTTGGAGGGCTAGGGGAGGATGGCTGGTGGCTGAGAATTCTGAAGCCTGTACCTTTCTGCTGACTCCCAGCGGGAGAATGCTTCCCCAGCCCCAGGAACAACAGCAGAAGAGGCCATGTCACGAGGTCCACCCCCTGCTCCTGAGGAGGGCTCCCGAGATGAGCAGGATGGAGCTTCAGCTGAGACAGAACCATGGGCAGCTGCAGTCCCCCCAGTAAGTGTCAGGAGGTGACCTGGTGGGCTAAGGCAGCTGAGAGTTGTGGGAAATCACTACTTCCTCACCTTATTTTCCTCCCCAGGAATGGGTCCCTATTATCCAACAGGACATTCAGAGCCAACGGAAGGTGAAACCACAGCCCCCTCTGAGTGACGCCTACCTCAGCGGTATGCCTGCCAAGAGACGCAAGGTTGGTTTGCTTCTTCCCTGAGGATTCCTTTTTATCCAAATTTCCCTGTCATGCTTAGACTTAAACTGTTTTGAGCTGGAAGGAATGCTTCTTTCTTCATTTCCCTTTAATTGATGAGGAAACCTTTCTGGGACTCAGATTTGTTCAAGGTTATTATGTAACCACACAGGACTTTTAGTTTTCTACCAGTCCTATTTTAGTTTCTCAGTTTATTAATCCACAGGTGACTGGGCCCATTTTTTTTAAAAAGGGCTTATTCTGTGGATTAGCAAGTACTGAATCCCGGATGGCTTGACCCATCCCACCTCTTATTTTGAAAAGCAAGTTCAGCACATTTGAACACTTTTTGGTCAGAGCCAAAAAGAATTAGGAAGGCATTCTGCTGTCCAAACCACCTGTGGTTTATTCGCCTTCTCTCCGCTAGCATGGAGACTCAGCGGTTGACTTCATTGGAAAGGGTGAGCCTGGGTGGTGCTGTTGGATCTGACCTTGATCCTCTTTTCCCTCTCCAACCGTGTCCCCCAGACTATGCAGGGTGAGGGCCCCCAGCTGCTTCTCTCAGAGGCTGTGAGCCGGGCAGCTAAGGCAGCCGGAGCTCGGCCCCTGACGAGCCCAGAGAGCCTGAGCCGGGACCTGGAGGCACCAGAGGTTCAGGAGAGCTACAGGCAGCAGGTGCCCCCATCTTGAAACAGAATAGGGATTGTCTAGTGGGAGGGGTTGGGCTAGGGTCCTTCTTCTCTGATCTTTTCAGAGATGAACTGGTCAGTCTGGGGCTACCACGGTTTCAAGTGTTTTTTCCTAGAGGCACTGGGAAATCCAAGTGATACCTATTGGGCTTTGTTTTGACAGCATGTGGCTGGTGGGGGAAAGCATTAGCTCCCGAGGGATGGCCTTGTGTACTTCCTGGGACCAGAGGGCCTCAGCCAGTGCTTCTCCAACTTGTCTGCTCTCTCTAGCTCCGGTCTGATATACAAAAGCGACTGCAGGAAGACCCCAACTACAGTCCCCAGCGTTTCCCCAATGCCCACCGGGCCTTTGCTGATGATCCCTAGCTCTTTGCCCTATGGCCCTGCCTCATCAGTGGACTGTTTCCCCATCTTCCTTCACAGTATTTAAGAAATAAAAGTCGGATTTTCCTGGCTCTTTGGGTCTCTAAATTGTCTTAAGTAGTCTGAGCACCTTAATCTTGTATGACCTTTTTTTTTTAAATATCCATAGGAACCCAGCCTAGAAGCACAATGGTTAAGCACTCAGCTGCTAACTGAAAGGTCATCTATTTGAGGGAGAAAAGACCTGGTGATGTGCTCCCATAGATTACAGCCTAGGAAACCCTACGGGGCAGTTCTGTCATGCGAGGTTACTGTGAGATAGGAACCGACTCGACAGCACACAACAGGAACCCAGCTATACCAGACAGCTTTTAGCATTTTCCTGTAAACAGACACATACTACCGTGTTTGTTCCTGTAGCTTAATACTAAAATGTGCAGGTGTTGATAGTTGCGTGTTTTCAAGGAGCTTTTTTTGTGCAAAAGCATCTTGCCTATTAATGGAAGAAACCTATCCCAGGTGTATGCTAGGATAGAGCCCTCAAACTATCTGGCAGTAAACCTTTCAGTCTCAGCAGCTGCAGACTCTACGAGAGGCATTCTGAGGCCAGGTTGTAAGCTCTACAGTTTCCACTTGGGCCTCTTGGAACACAGGCCCAGACGCAGTTAAGAGGCGTGTCAATGCTTGGAACATCCTGCTGGAGAGGTCACTTGGAGCCATTGGCTGATGGCTCAGTGGAGCTCCACCTTCTCAGTATCCTAGCCAGCAAGGCCCCAAAGGTGAGTGAAGGTGAAGCCCTATGGGACCAGCCCGGCTGTTAGCTGCAGACTGGTCACCACCTGGCTTCACCTGCTGGCAGTTCGCAGGGCTCTGCCAAAATTCCCAATCCATACAATTTTAAGACACAATAAAATAATGGTAGTTTAAATTTTGAAGTAGTTTGTAACTGGAATCAGTAAAATAGTTCTCTGACTGAAACTAGCCTACAGACAGCACTGTGCTATAACAGTGCAAAGAACTAACCCATCCCCAAAATCATTTTGGAAATATTTTTTTAATCCTTTTATTATTCTTTTTTAACAAACAGCCCCAGGGATAGGGGACCAGGGGAAGGGAGTGGAGGGGAAGCGAGGCCCCAGCCCCACAACCCCTCCCCACCCACCCCTTTCCCCCTTATATATTTATAATCTATATACAAGTCCCGGGGGGTGGAGGGCAAGGGGGAACTCCCCCCTCAGCGGGGTGGGGGCAAGCCAGGATTCTTGTCCCCTCGGGACCCAGGATCCTCTGCCCGTCGAGAGGGCCCTTCTTGAGAAGGCGGCCCTGTCCGTTCCCAAGGCTTCGACATCCAGCGCAGGGCATCCGGGGGGGAGGACTAGGGGGCAGGAACATGTGAAAGAGTAAGTCATACTGGGAAGACAGGGACAGGAACTCAGGTGGTAACTTTTGGATTTAGTTTCACCTGCTGGTAGAGGTCAATGCGCTGAGTGCGGAAGACTCCACTGTAGGTGGAAGGCGGGGCCTTGAGACGAGAATTGAGGCCAGAGAAGGACCTAAGGGAGAAAGAATGTTTAAGGCAAGTCTAGGACTCAGTTCCAAGGATAAAGTCTTTGGGGATGGAGTTGGTATCCCTATTCCCTTCTCTTACCTTCCAGCTGGGGGAGTACGTGACGACCCAGGTCCCCCAAGGTTGCTGCTCAGTTTTCGATAATCCTGGAACGGCTTTAGTTCTACTGAGTGCAGCTGGAAAAAAAAATCTCATGAGCCTCCAGCCTCTCAATCTATGCATTTTTGAGATACTGAGTCCCTACCCCTAACTCTTGGGAGTTCTCTACGCCTCAGTTCTGGTACCTTACCTCTGCTCGCCCCAAGTTAGGGGGGAAAGGCCGGGCAGGTGAAGGCAGCACCCGAGTAGCAGGAGCAGGTGGGGGCCGCACAGCCAGGCTGGGGGGCTGCAGAGCAGGGCCCACAGGTAACAGAGAGAGGGAGGGTGGGGCAGGAGGCGGCGCTGGTGGCAGAGAGCCAAAGTTCATCACGGGCAGCTGTGAGTCCACCATGGGTAGAAGCATCTGTTAAGAAGAAATTTGACTATGTGTGTTGGAGTGGGGGGAGGAATGTCAAGAAACCCAGGAGCACACAGTCAAACCAACAATAACAAATAAACAAGCCAGAGGCTGGAAGGAGAAAATGGCATGAAGGGGAAGAAGAAAACAAAAGGTACCTGCTGAGCAGGGGCCCCTGAGGGGAGGAAGCCATTCTGGCCACCAGGTTGCAGAGTAGAATAAAAATCCGAGGGGGATGGCAGATCCTGGCGTACCTGTTGGGAAATGGGCGGGACATGTCAACGCCTCCAAAAGCATTCTTCTCCAGCCTCTAACTGCCTAACCCTAACACCTGCCCACCTCTTACCTGAAGCAAGGGTGGGTCTGGCAAAGGGCTGGGGCAGAAAGCTGGAGAGTAGAGAAAGGAAGGTGGAGGGTAGAGAACTCCTCCCGCCGGCAACTTCCCCAGTTCTGCTGCTTGCAGTGCTGAGAAATCCAGAAACTGGCTCTTGAGAGCCACCCCAGAGAGCAGTGCCGAGGGAGCGGCTGGGCCCGGGGGTAGGTACAGGGGATGTGACCTGAAAAGAAAGTGAGAGGGGGATGCCAGTCAGCTGAAAAAGACTCAGGAAGCCAGAGCCATTTCTTCCTTTAGTCTGAGTAATGCTTTAGGTTCACTAGCCTTTGGTACCCTGTAATTGTCCTCTTTTCTCTTCCCTGAAACATAGTCCCACTTACTTCCGAGATCCACAGGCATATAATCCTTACCTGTAAGTGTGCACTGAGGGGGTGCCAGGGCGGAAGCCCCCATTGTTAGGATGTAACTGAGAGTCTAAGGCTCCTCCAGAGACCTACAAGAGAAGAAGAGCAGGGCTGGAAGAACTCTAGTTTTTCTGGTCAAGAAAAGCTTACATACCCCACCCACTGGAGTAAAAAACGAGAAAAATGGAATGACAAAAAAAATGAAATGGTGTTTTAAAGCTGTATAAACTTGAAAAGGCTTAGGTATGAAACACGGCAAGCAGATGGATGGGATGGGAAACGGGGCCTACCTGAGAACCGGGAGGCCCAGGGCTGCCATAAAAGACTTCAGGGTATAGGCGCTGGCCTGAGGAGGTGGGTTCAGGGACACAGTGCCCAGAGCCCAGGCTTTTGGATTGTGGCTCAGCAGAGGCAGAAGCAGAAGCACTGGGAAGCAGCTCCCAGTCTCGGGATATGGGGATGGCCTTTGAAGGAAAAGCTTTGTCAAGAGGATGTCAAGACATCCTCCATCCCCAGATCATTCTCAGCAATCTTCTTCAAAAACCAAAGGTCTTTCCACCAACTTTCACTCTCCCACTCACCTCAGGGACTGATGTTAGCTCCTTCTCTGCTTTTAAGCTGTCTCCTACCACTAGGCACAAGTCTGAGTCCTGTGGTCATGAGACGGGAGATTATTCCGAGATTCAGACATGTCTCCTGTGTCACACCTCCAGCCCCTCCCTTTTCTTCACTCAAACTCAGTATACCCACAGATCCAAGTCTATGCAAACCTTGTCACTGGTGCCAAACTGGACTGGGGGGGCAGGTCGATGGGATGCCCGGAGGGGGCCACGCTCTGGACCTCGGTCTGTACGCTGTGATCGTTCTGTGCCAATGGGACCAGGGGGCAGAGGCTGCTCCTGGGGCAGCTCCTGGGTTGGAGAACACAGTTAAGTGGAGTTAGGTAAGGAAAAATCCGTTGCTGTTGATTCTGACTCATAGCGACCCTAAAGGACAGAGTAGAACAACTGCCCCATAGTTTTCAAGGAGCAGCTGATGGATTCGAACTGCTGACCTTTTGGTTAGCTCTGAACCACTATGCCACCAGGGCTCCCAGGGAAGCCAAAATTAGGGGCTCCCCAGAACATGAAGACAGAGGAAAGTGGAAAGACAAAGGGCCAAAGTTCAATTCCTGGAAACACTCCCCAGATACTTTCTTGATCTTTTACCTTTCTGTCCCCATCATGGGGGGCAGGTGGCCGTCTCCTAAGAGGTTCAGAGGGTTCAGAGCCAGGTGGAGCCCCACTAGAAACAGCATTCAGAGGTGAGGGGCCTCCAGGCCGTTTGGGTGGTCCCTCTGCTGCCCCCTTGAGTCCTCCATCAGGGGAACTTCGCTGGCTGCAGGGACCTGATGACACCTGAGAATCCCCACTCAGGTCTACCCCGCTGTCAGACTGACTCATCTGAGAAGAGAGGAGTCGGCATTAAGTCAGTGCAGAAAGCACCCCAATACCTGTCTGATCCACATATAACTATAAACAAACTAAAGAAAAGAGACAGCTATGTGAGAGGGCAGCCCCAGACTCAACCCAAAACAGGTGGGGAAGTATGGCCAGTGCACCACAAAATCTCATCTCCAGACAGCCAGGTGCTCCCTTCCCAGCCTTGCTCACCTCAGTGCCAGCCACTTCCTCAAAGGGGCTCAGGGGCTCCATCCAGGGCTCCATGGAGCCAGGCCGGTAACTCTTCTGGCTAGTGGCTAGGGAGAGACGCACCAACCAGAAGAGAGGAAGTGAAAGACAGTCCTGAAGCTCATCTCTTGCTCTAATCCCTCCAACTTTGATTCACTCAGTTTTACTCACCAGTATGTAAACGATTCCAGATGTGAGGGGTCAGGGCCTCAGTGCCTACATCTCCGGACTCTCCCCGAGGGCCTGGGCCCTCAGGCTTAGGGCCCAACAACCCAGAGCTATGAGAAGATGGCAAGGATTCCTGTAAGGTTAACAAAGACCAGAGCCAAAACATGAATTAGGTGGGAACTGGGGAATGCTGGCAGCTAGGACATACAGCGAGGTGTGGTACCAACAAGGAGAAATCAGACATGTTAGAAACAAACAGTGACTAAGAGTGAGGACTCAGAGTGTGAACACAATGAGGAACAGGAAGAGAGTGAAGAAAAGGTAACCAGGAAGAACTTCAGGACAGAGAGAACAGTTAAACACCATCTTGAGCCCCAACCCTCACCTCTTGTAGCAGCTCCGGTTTTCTGGGAGGCCGTTCGCGACGTTTGGGGGGGAAAGGATTAACCCTGGGAGAGTCCCGGGATGTCCCACCCAACCCCCTCACCATCGGGCCTGGCTCCTCGAGGTGGGGGTCTGTGGAAAAAGGAAAACTGTCAGCAACTGCCTTGCTCTATCCTTTACCCTCATTTTCCCAACCTGTGCCACCTCTCAACCCTCCCCTGCCAGCACCTGGCCGTCTCCAGAGGCAAAAACATTCCCACCCTTCCCTCTTCCTGCTTACCAGTACTGACACCATTGCTGTTGGCCCTCTGGGGGTCATACTGGGGTGGGGGCCGAGGGGATGGACTTTGAGGGGTTTGGGGAGGCCCAGGCTTGGGCCTTGGGTGTCCCCCTGGTATAGCTGCACTCCCTTGACGGTTGCTGAGCTGGGCCAAAGCCTGTTGGATGCCAGCAGGGTTGCTGTGGATGACTTGGTCCAGGCGGAAGACAGCAGAACTGCTAGGGGGTGGGGGAGGCAGAGGAAGTCCTGGGGGCCGCTCCTCTGGGGGCCGGCTGGAGACAGAAGAAGACCAGCTCCAGTATTCACTAATCATTACCCTTCCTCTACAAGTCAAAACGTCTCAGACTTCCTACTTCTTTTCCTTTCAACCTTCCCTATTCTATGTTAAAACCAAGGTGTTTTTGAACCATTCTCTGGATTTCTATGTATACAGGTGTATACAGGTCTACACAGAGCGGAAAGCAAGAGACAGGGTGTATGAAAGTTCCTGATGCTAGCAATTGCTTTCCAGCTACTTTACCTAGACAAGGAAAGCCTAGTTTTTACTGAGCCCACCTGTCTTCACCTCAAACCCCAGTGCCCAACTGCATTCCCCACCGCCCCAGGTTTCTCCCCTCCTACAATTTTTTAACTCCAAGAATCATCTAACAGTCTGTCCCCACCCACCTTCGATTCTTGGGAGACGGCCAGCTCCTCTTGTCCCCTCGTCCTGGGCCAGTCCTTCCCCCAGGACCCCCGCCACCTCCTCCACTGCTGCCGCCACTGCCGCCAGTCTTGCCCCCTGGGCCTGGGCGCCGGTTCTGCCGTTCCATGCCTGGCCGCTGACTCGAGAAGCTCCGCTTGCTCAAATCCTTGGCTCTCTGGCTCAGGTCTCCACGGGGCACAGCGGAAACACCTGGTCCAGCTCCACCCCCAGTGCCTCCAGGAGCTCCCACAGCCTTAGGGGTCAGCAGCGCTGGTGGGGGAGCCTCCTTGTCCCCCCGACGCTCACTGGCAAAGTCGCTACTCTCTGACGCAGTCTCCCACTCCTCATTAGCTTGGTCTGAGTTCTGGTTCGATAGATCCGGAGATTTGGCAGCTGCCCGGCGAGGCGGTGGGGGCACTGCTACTGTTTCAAGGGCCTCCTCAGGCCCTGGAGCAGAGGCTGGCAGAGCCAGGGAAGAGGGCTTGCCCTCAGCCCCTCTAGCAGCATTCTCTCGTTCCTGTTTCAGCCTTCGGAACCGAGGCGGTTTGTCCTGCTGCTGTGCCCTCCCATGCCGCCTTCTTCTGGGCCGCTCACCATCTTCTACACCCACACCCACACCCACGTTGCTGCCTCCACCATTGCCTCCCCGAGACATGGGGGACAGAGGCCCTGGGATCAGCTTCTCTTTCAAAGGCTCCTTGCTTGGTGGCAAAGGGCCTGCTAGAGGCTTCTTGGGGGCCAGGGACTTTGTTGGAGGGCTCCAGCCTGGGCAAATGGGAGGAGGAAGGGGTCGCCCACCTCCTCGGCCCCTGCGTGACGGCACCCCTCTGGGAGTGAAGACTCGCCCACCCCGGGCAGTGGAGAAACGGGCTGGGGCTGGTGAAAGGGGAGCTCCTGGTGGTGGGGGTGCTACAGGAGCTTGAGTGAGTACTCCCTCCTTGGGTGGAGGGGCCTCCTTGTCTGAGGGAGCTAGGTCACTCTCATGGGTCTCACTGCCTGTTTCTGAGCCCCGCTGCCGGCGCCGCTTGGGGATTTCTTCATACTCTGAACCCTCGCTTCGCGTCTCACTGGCAGTACGGCCTCGGGGAGCAGAAGGGTGGTTTGGCCCCCCTGCCCCACCTCCTCGCCCATCGTCTCCACGAAACTCTCGGTAACTGCGGAACTCCCGGCTTCGGGCTCCCCGCCCTCGTCCCCCATAGGTACCCCGAAAACCCCTCCCTCGGGCAAAGTACTCGCCCCGGCCCCGACCTCGGCAAGAGGTCGGCCCCACCCTTTCATAGGAATAGTCCCTCCGGAGCCTTTGAGCAGGGGAAAGATTCCCACTGGGTGGGGGCTCCTTGGGGCCCCCCACCTTTCCTTTGGCCATCTTGAGTAAGTCTGGCTTTGGGACTTTGGGGGTTTCATCCCCCTGTTCAAGTGGCTTGGGAGGCAGCTCTTCGACTTTTGTAGGTGGCAGGGGTTTCTTTATAGGCCCAGCTCGGCGGGGAGGGCCCCCTGACTCCTCCAGAGGGATTCCCCGGCGACTGCTGCCTGGACGAGGGCCCCACCGGGTTTCTGTGCGGCTCTCCCTGCGTGGTGGTGGGGGGCCTTGGCTGCCTCCTCCAACCCCGCGGGCAGGCTTTCGTCCTGCTTCTGACCCTGTCAGCTGTGGAGGCTCCTCCTTGGGGGGTTCCTTCTTGGGTGGTGGAGCTTGTATCTTGGTTGCCTCATCACTGCCTGGGGGCCAGGGGAGTGGACGAGGCCCTGGGGGAGCTGGCTCCTCCAGTGGGAAGCGCGGAATTGTTGGCCCAGGGGCTCCATTCTCAGGGAAGCCTGGATAGCTGGCCAGATAGGGTGGTGGAGGAGGTACTGGAGGGGTCTCACTCCTGAAGAGGGAGAAAAAAAAGAATGGAAATAAGTTATCTTAGGAGAAAACCGGGACTAACCAGGTAGGGAGAGAGAACACTTTATAACCTAGGTGCTCCTTTCTAGGTTCATGCCTACCATCAAACCCATAATCCAAAGTACTCTTTTTCCTAAGCCCAGTCCTCTCACTAGGCATACACCGTATCTTGCTAGTCAGACTCACCTCATCCCCTTGTCATCTTCATCCGCAGCCTGGCGCAGGGGGGATGCCAGCGGGTGGGGGTCGGTAGGTGTTGTGGCAAAGACGTCTCCTACCCAGGCCAACTTTGGATCCACGGGTGGGGTAGCTCGTTCGCGGAGCAGAGGGGGCGCGTGACGTTCAAATGGCTCTGAGCTTGAGCCCCCACTGTCCGAGCGCTCCCGGGGAACTAGGCCTGAGAAGATAAAACAAAGAAATATTTCAATAACCCTTTTCACAGGACAACTTGCCCAAAAAGATCTCTCCAGTCTAGTCCTCCCTGTCAATTCAGTTCCTCTCTTGTTCCCAATAAACTTGCGTCTGGTCTGCTCTTATACACCATGATTATACACTCACCTTCCCTCCAAATAAATTCTGGCCAATAAAGAACCCCTGCTTACTTCTCCCCTAACGCCCATTCTCCCAACAAAGAGCTATCTCAGCAGGGCTAAGCATATGCCCTTCCCTTCTTCACTGGTGGCCCAGCCTCCCCAGTGAGACCTCCCTATCTACCTCAGAGGGTCAAGGGGTTCCTCTGCCCCTCCTGTGGTACCTTACCAGAGGGATGCACACTGGGAGGGTAGAAGTCCAGAGGGGGCCGGCCCTGGAGGAGCCGGGGGTCCACATAGGGAGGTATCATCATCCAACGGGGATCAAAGTTCATTGGGGGCATGGGTGGGGGCCGGCCCAGAGCACCTGGGTACAGGGCCTTGGGGGGCAGTGGTGGGGCTTGTGGAGTCGGCACAGCCCCCATGGTCACAGGCTGTGGTGGTGACGGGGGCACTGGGGCAGGTGGGGCAGAGCCCTGCTGGTGCTGCTGCCACTGCTGCTGCTGTTGCTGCTTCAGGAGCTGCTCCTGGGAAAAAGGGCATGACAGAAACACCAAAGCCCGGAGACAGAGAAGGCCTCGGTGAAGGACAACACAAAACGACACACGAAGCTGGAGAGGCAACCCTAACGAGGGCAGTAACCGGACCTCACCTGCTGCTGCCGCTGGAAGCGAGGAGGCAACGACTTCTGATACTTAGGGTAGCCCAAGCCCTGGCTGGGGGGCTGCCGGGTGGGACCAACCCCATCGCCCTTGGGTTCTGCCTTTGAGGCTGGGGGTGTAGCTGGAGGAGGAACCTCTTCTGGTGATTCAGGACCCTCTTTTGAGAGCAACTGGGGTTCCACTGCATTGAAGAAAAGAAAATTCAGAGTGGCCAAGTCCATCAACAGACATTCCATGAATACCCGGAGCATTTCAGCCCTCACCTCTAGCTCCTTCTCTGAAGATTGAGGAATACAAGCCCCGGTTCCCAGTAAAATCCATGAAAATACTTCCTGATCCCTCAAGAGCCAATGGTGGTGGCAGTAAATTCCTATGAAGCCACCAAAAGAACAAATACCATCTGTCCCACTCTAGGCCTATGGAAAGTGGTTTTAGGTCATCACTTATTCTGGAAACCAGGTAATAGAACTTTGTCTTTCTCCAGTATCTGTAACATAAGGTTTGTTGTCCAAAAACACAAAACAACTGCCCTCTCCACCTACTCCCATCCTTACCCCTCCCGTGCCCTCAACCCAAGTAGAAAAGACACCCGACACCTGGCAGTACTATCCCCATCTCCCTACCTGGGCTGGCTTCGAAGCTGCCGCTGCTGGTGCTACTGGTACTGCCACCACCACTCACAAGGGTGGGAGCAGGAGCTACACCTAGAGTGGGGGTGGACTGGGCAGGAGGGGCCTGTGCTGGCTCTTCAGGTTCTTTCTCTGGTGCTGGGGCTGGTGCCGGCGGTGCAGCTGGAGGCATAGAAGATTCTTTGGGGACTGCAGGTGGTGGAGCAGGGGCAGGTGGGGCAGCAGGCAGGACAGCAGGCTCTGCCTTGAGCCGCTTGTCAGGTGCCCCAAACTTCTCATCAAGCCGCTTAAGCTTCTCGGCGCAGGCTGCCCTGCGCTCCTCCTGCATGCGGCGCTCCTCCTCCTCCCGCCGTCGCCGGGCTCGCTCCACAGCCAGGGAGATCTCAGATGACGACTGCTTTCGCCTCTGCCGCCATGCCTCATCCTCGTCTTCGGGTGCAGGGAGCTTGCAGGGAGGGCCCCCGCGATCCTGTCAACATGGAGACCAAGCAGGGCCGAGAGTATCAGTTATTTAAGTTTATCACCTCTTTCACAGATCCATAAATTGCCTCTAGCTATAGGATGCAAAGACCAGGTCCCTGGGTTGGTGGCCTTTCTGGGTAGGGCCAAACACATCACCCTTGTCTTTTCTGTTCCCCTCTCCTTTCAGGTACCCAAACCACCAGGCCTCTTTGTTCTTCCTCGCTAGCATCCTAACTTCTCTTCCTTTTCACCCAGACTCCCGTAACACCACGTTCTAAACATTTTCAGAAAAGCTCTGCAGCCTCTCCACCGCAGACAGTCCACTTCTGGGCCTCCCTCCAGCTTCTTCAATTAGTACTGTTTCAACTACTTCACTGACACTCATCTCCCACAACTGACCCTCTCAACCCTCATTGTAGACACTCACTGGGTAGTCCCCAGGGGGGCCCCAGTTCCCAGTGGGGCCCCTGTGAGGTGGGGGTGGGGGAGGCTTTGGGGCAGGAGGTCCCGGCTCTGTCTCTGGAGGCCGAGAGGTCTCTGCCCAGGCCGTCTTGGGAGGGGGCGGTTCGCTGCCGGGGGAGTTGCCCTTTTTGCCATCTGCTTCAGGGGGCCGTTCCTCACCAGCAGCTGATTGAGAGTCCTTGCTGTGAGCAGACCAACAGTGGAATTAAAATCAGCTACAGCCCAGCTCCTTTAAGAGTACATCACTACAAGAGAAACTGAACACTCTCCTCTCCCCATATGGTTCTAACTCACTGGCCCTCAGCTCCCTCCTCATCGGAGTCTCGCCCGTCTTCCTCATCGCTGAACTTGAGCTTTTCAGTGTAGTCGACCTCCTCATGGGCCCCTGAGGGGAAAAGTGAAGGATAGTAACCTAAACATTTTTCTTTCTAATCTCAGCTATCTTCCTGGGACGAAGCAAGCCGTCTGGAACTATAATGGGATGTGCACTACCAATGCTATGCCCCCTTACGCTCCCCTCTCTCTGATGCTACATCTACGTCTCTGAGTGTTACCACATTCCACCCCAATTCTCACTTCCTTTTCAGCACTTTGCCAGGGCTTGGCTTTCCTCCAAGTATCTCCCCTGCCCTTCATGTTATGCTTTCTCCTTCATATTATTCATCAAATTTTACCTTTCAAGACCCAAACTCCTGACCCTTATTACCTACTTACCAGCCCAACCATCATCATTTTCCTGGTCCAACTGGTCAAACTCTTTGAGATTATCCTCTTTAAGAATGGAAGGCCGACCCACAGGCTCTACCAGGCGCATTGGTGGCCCTGAGCCCCGGGGGCCTGCCACACGGGGGAAACGGCTATGTATAGAAAAGAAAATGAGAGAAAAGACAGAGATACTATGTTGTATAAAATATACAGCACTAAGTCTCCTGGCTAGAAAACCATCTCCTCCTCGAATAGGCCTCCCCTGCCCCCAACCAAACCCAGACCTGGATTGCTCACCTGGGCCCATCAGGAGTAGGGTATCGGTAAGGCCCCTGGGGTCCATAGGGCGGAGGAAAGGGGAGGTATGGAGGATACATCTGCAAAAGAGCCCGACAGTAGCTGCTCAGAGGAATAGTCAAATAACCTGCTAACTCCCTAAACCTAGTATCATCCTCCCCACCCTCATTCTATCCCACAGGCTCCTACTTCCCAACCATTCCCTCCTCCAAAGACTAAGTCCTGATTCCTAACACCCTAGTTTCCAGTGCAACCATGCCAAAACAGGATATCCAAACTCACGAAGGGCGGCATCATTCCGCGGTAGGGAGGGAACTGGGGTGGGCCAGAAGGCTGCAGCCCCCCCCGGGGCTCATGGCCATGATGAAGTTTGGAGTCTGGGCCCTCCAGCTCATCAGGGCCACGCCCACCTCCGTCCCTCCAAGTTGTAGAATCTGTATTTTGGAAAAGAAAGAAAAGCGATTAATGAGTCAGGGGCAAGTGAACATAGCTGAACAGGATGAGGAAGGTGAATAAGCCAGCACTTGGCAATAAGGAAATGTTCTGGCCAAAAGGTAATGGAATAGGTGAATTTGAACCACAAAACAGACCACTTACTTTGGGGGCGGAGGCTTGGTCCGGGCCCAGACGACTGTTCGGCAGACTCCCTTTCCTTGGCAGCCTTGTCCTGGTCTCCAGCCGCCTGCAGGGTCGGAAATTCCTCTCGAGAGAATCGTGACAGTAGGCTTGATGCCCTTCCACCTGTTGGGGTGGGGGTGCAGAACAGGAGAGAGTAATATGTCTACTGAGGACCCACCATGGAAACAAAACGATCTGTGTTAAGTACAAAGTCATCAGGTTCCTGCCTTCAAACCCACCCCCGACAGATTCACCAATAAGCAAGGTCAGTTCTGGAACACCCCCTCCTCTTGTGAATCTGAGACTTAAACTTACTCACGTGCCCCATGACATGGAATATGGTATCCAAGAGTTAGCCAAAGAGAAGGGAGGACATGTCACTGAGGGCAGACAATTTAGGGCTCCTGCTCACCACAGTGCCTAGACAAAGCTTCCCAAACAGCCCGACACTCACCATCTCCGTGTGCTCCATGAGTGACGCTGGCTTGCGCCCAGGACTTTACCCCGCTTGGAACCGAAGGAGTGCTCTAGAGAGATGACGAATGGTGATGTGGGTGGTGGAACTACAAGCTCCCCCTACCCCTTCTCCAATAATATCCAGTTCTCCAGGTACCTCGGGGGCTGCTGGGGGTCGTTTCGGCTGGTTGGAGGCAGGCGTCTGTGAAGCCGGCAGTGGCTGCGATTCCGGCGGCTGAGCGGTTGAGGCATCGGAACTGAGGGAATAGAAGGGTGAGAAGGTTATCCAGAGACTGAGATGTCTCCCCTACTTCTCCAACTGGTGGAGAGTGGGGACTGAAACCAGGCCCATTGCTACTACTATGTATATCCTAAAACAAAATATTATAACCGTGTCACCCTGTACAGGCTGACTTCTGTCTCTTCATGCTTTCTGTCCATCTATGAGAGAAAACTAAAGGTACCATCCGTTAGTTATGTAACAAAGGACCCAAAATAGGATGGAGAAGGATCTCCAAACCCCAACTCAACCTCAACTTCAAAGTTAAAATACTCATCGCTCTAGGTATCCTAAGCCTCTGTCTACCTCTTGGGGTCGGACTGCTCCTGTTTGCTTGCCCATCCTGTTCCGTCTTTCGGTACTAGTGAGACGTTGGGGTCATTGCCTTTGTTCTCGGCTTTCAGGCTTGGAAGGTTGGCTGGGGGTGGCATACGTCGGGCAATGGCAACTTTCCCAAGACTCTGCAGGCCATGGCGAGGGGCAACTGGAGAAGAGGTGAAGGGGGTCAAAAATGACTCACATGGAAAATTGGACAGCCTCCCACACTATGTCCTGTTTGGACATCCTCGATGTCTTACTAACCACTTACTCCAGACTTCTCTTAGAAGCCCATACCTTCCCCTGCCAAGATGCCTACTGGGATGGCTAAGATGCATTACATTCAATGTGGGATGGGTGAGTTTGAGCCTGCGAGGGGCAAGCTGGCCCCAGACTTCTTCAAGTCCACATTTCTTTGCCTCCAATTCTTACGTGTCCAAGGACAGGGAACCAAAGACACGCCTTTGTAGGAGGATAACTGGCATTCACTCACAGCCCAGCACCCCCTACAGGACCCAAGGTAAAGTTGGGAAGTCTCCAGTACTTCACTGGTCTTTCAATAACTCTACTATAACCCCATTTCCCTTCAAAAAGCTCCGAAAACATATGCTCCATTTATGCTTATGTGCATATACCCATCGCCATCCAGTCGATTCCAACTCATAGCGACCCTATAGGACAGAGTAGAACACCCCCATAGGGTTTCCAAGGAGTGGCTGGTGGGTTTGAACTGCCAACCTCTCAGTTAGCAGCCAGAGCTCCTAACCACTGCATCAGCAGGGCTCCCCATTTATTCTCAGACTCCACTTATTAGAAGGATCGTTGCAGGGCCCTCACCAGCGGGTTTCTGGATCTCTAAGGACTTGCCCTTATACGTATCAAACAGGTTGAGCGAGGAATACTTCTTTCCATCCTTCCCCTTGGCAGTCGGCCCCGAGCGATCGGACATTGCGCTGGAAGCTCATTGAGTATGTTGGGTCCTGCAGGCACCTCCCCCAAAACGTGCCGGAGCCTGTGAGTCAGACACCAAGTACTTCAGTCTCTGCCCCCTTCACAGATTCCAACAGAAGCCTAGAAGCTCCCTTTCATCCTCATTAAGGGCCCAGATATGTGACCCTCTGGTGTCTTCTCTCTCTTCTGCTTGTTCAAACTCCCCAGTTCCTTTAAGCAACCACGTCTACTCAGCTTCCTTATAGTCCAAATGCCATGTTCCCTCTTTCCCCCAGATACCTCTTGCCGAAGAAACCCAAATACAAAATCTAGCGTCCTCCTAGTATAAACACTCTCCCCTTTGTGCCAGTCTACGAAGTGCAGCAGCCTCTTCATTATTCCAAGTAATAATCTCTTTCCCCTCTACCAAAATCATTTCACAGACCTACAGTAAAACAGGGCAAGCATGTTCAAGCCCCGGAGAAAACCAGAAAGAGGCATGCAACTCCATTATAGAAACAATTGAACTTTAAATCCCCTATTTATTAGACACCAACTCCCTGACCATACCCCAGGGCCCTGTGCCCCAGGCTCCATTCCCAGCAGCCTCCAGTCCCATCTGGGGAGGTTTGCAGGAAGGTATGCTGTGAGTTTAAGGATTTTATGAGCTTGCTCAGCCAGACTAGGGGGTGGTGCCAGAGAATCCCCACGGAACAACTGGGGCTTTACATACTCCCAGGCCACAGAACCCCAAGTGTTTGGAATACCCCATTTTTTCCTAAACTTGCCACCCATCCCAGCTCCTGGAAAAATGTGGTCTCCAGAAGAAATAAATACTGGCAGGTACTGGCTTAACCCAAATAGATCTAAGAAAAACAAATCACCACGGAGCTACCCCCACAGCACCATGTAACCATGGGGCCAAAGACAGGACCAAGAGAACCAACTTCATTTTCCTAATGTCCTTATGTAGTCATTCCTTTCCCTAATATCCCAGCGTCTGCTCCTCACCCAGGCCCTACTTTCCTGCTTCAGTTCGTTCCAGAGTGACCATGCATTAATTTATTTGGTGGGGGGGAGTGGAGGTTGGGGGAGGGAGGCAGTGTAAAGAGATGGTAGGCGGTGGGAAGAAAGCAAGGAAATCCAGAGGGAACCCGGGTGAAGGCTAAAAATATAAAAGGAAACAACTTTATGACCGGATAGAGATGAGACTATTGGAGTATGTTTTATAGATATTTAATAAATATGAAAATATACGAAAGAAAAAGAGAAAAATCCTGGAGTGAAAAGACTAATACAGGAGAGGATGGAAATTATTATATGGAAGCAGGGATGGTAAAGAATGGAAGAGACAGAGAGCGTAAGGAGGCAATGTTTAGAAACCCAGGGAGAAAAGGGGGGTTGCGATAGAAAGGAAGGTGACACGGAATCCAAAAAACGAAAAAGCAGGAGGGGAAATTGAGGAATGCAGAAAGCAAAGATGTGGGGTAAGAGCAGAGTGGGAGTGCCTCGATGCCAACAGGGGCGTTAAGAGGGGGGACCAGAGTGCTGGGTGATGGGAGGGGGTCCAATATGGAGGAAAAGAGGCTCTCGTAGAAAAGGACCGGCGGGGGCAGTCCATCCCAGGGCGGCGGCGGGGGAGGGGGCCGACAGAGGGGAGTGAGAGGCCAGAACCGGAGCAGAGAGTGGGGATTACGAGCCCAGGAACGGAGGTCGCCCCATGAAGCCAGGAAGGTGGGTAGGAAAGGAAAGAGCAGGTTATAGACCCTGAGAGAGCGGCTCGGGGTACGAGTTCGTGGGTGGGGGCACCGGAGGGGGAGGGGCAGGCAAGCCCCAGTGGCAGGAGGACAAAATGGCGGCGGCTAATGGCAGCTTCTCCTCCCCCCGGCCGTCGCCGCCGTCGCCGCCGCCGCCGCCACCACCACCACCGCTCCCGCGCCGGAAAAGGGCGTCAGCTCTCGGCTCGCCTAGACTCACCTGGCCGGATGCGCGGGGGTCCGGGACCGGTGCCTAGGGGCTCCCCGGGACGGGATGGAGATGGGGCGGGGGAGGATGGCGGCGGATGGCGCCGGGTTCGGCTCCTCCCGTCTCCCTCGCTCACTCCGCGGCTGGGCTCCGACTAACGGCCCATCCGGGCAACCGCCGCCCCCGGGAGCGCCCCCACCACCTCCCTCCGCGAGTGGGCACGCCCACTTATTTGCATAAAGGGCGGGGCGCCTTCTACCCCAGCACTCTTTACTTCCAGGGCTGTCCTTATTTAAAATAGGCAGGGCGTGCGGAGTTAGCGGGATCATTTACATAAAGAGGAGGTACTTACAGGCGCTAGGACACCGGTTGGCTGTGGAGGCGGGCCTCCGACGTCGGGCGTTGATACGTGTAGAGGAGGCGGGAATGCGGCGCCGGCCGGCCCGGCGGTTGGGACGCAGAATTTACACGACGAGTTGAGGAGAAAGAGGTGGGGCGTGCGTCATGCGTTCGTGGAAAGATGGGAGCGGAGAGACGTAGGGCGCTGAGAGTGGAGGGGAGCTACGCAAGATCCGTGGCGCTTTCAATGGAGAAGAGGAGAGAGGATAGGGGCGGGAAGGATTAGCCGCTGGTGGGCGGAGCTTACGTAGACCCAAGAAGAGTCCCCGACGCACGCATCCTTTCGCGAGGGGTGAAAGCACCAGAGAGGTGGCGCTTTCCTTTTACTAAATCACGTCATGCAAATGAGGTGGATAGACAGGCCAATCCAAGGGTCCGGGGGAGCGTGTCATCAGCACCACACAGTGTAGGCATTCTTTGGGTAGTTCTGTTTATTTGCATAATGCAAATCGTTGGAACAAAGGCTAGGAATGATCTATTCACCAACATATCAGCAACCGATGACTAAGATGAACATTTATTTTTATAACCTATCATTGTTATGAGGATACTTGTGTATTTGATATTATTGGCAACTTGTATTCACGGTGGGTTTCGTTTTACAAAATGCAGTAGTACTGGTTTTTCCACCCTTTGTCTCCTATTACTCAACTGTAGAACCCTCTGCTCCAATCAAACCTACCACCCATGCAACAGATTCGTTTTGAAGGCTCAGTCAGTTCAGTGTTACCATGGAGATATGCATAGAATGTTAAAGAAGAACAAAAACCAAAACCAAACCCATTGCCATCAAGTAGATTATCTGACCATGCATGGTGAGGTTTAGAAATGCTTCTAGAATAACGTGACTCTTAGTAGGAACTATGAAGAACTAGTTAGAACTTAGCCAAGTTTGAGGAGAGGGGTGCACATCTCAGGCCCACTGAACAGATGAAAGAAGGCATGGGTTTGGGGACCCATGCTTAGGCTGGTGTGGTTAAATAAAGGGACTGCCTTTCCATTGTTGTAAATGAGGGTAGAAAAGTTAGCAGGAATCAGGTACAATTTTTTCCTGTGGCACACTAAAATATTTAAGATGACTTTAGTTCTCAAATTTCAAAATGATTCTCTCTCCCCTCTACCTGGCCAGCTACCAGCCCATTTCTTTGCTTCCCTTTACAGCAAAGCTTCTTGGAAAAGCTATCCATACTGTCTCCAATTTCTTTCCTCCCATTGTCTCTTAAACTCATTTCAGTCATGCTTTCACCCCCACCCTCTACCAAAACTGGGTTGGTCAAGGACATCCAGTCTCACGCCTTGAAATAGGATTTAGGCTCTGATTACTTCCAAAGGTATACCTCCCTCCCAGAACTCTGTCTGAAACTCGGGACTTGCACACACAACTATGTACTTGACATCTCCTCTTGGGTATCTAACAGATCACTTCAAAGTCAGAATATCCAAAACTGAATGTTTGCTCTTTGGTTCCCCAAAACCTGCTCTATCCACAACCTTCACTATCTCAGCTGATGGCAGTCTGAAAAAATCCAGTTAACCCAAAACCTTGGAATCCTCATTAACTCCTTTATTTATCTCACTCCCCACTTTCAGCCAGACAGGATATCTTATCCTGAGAAAATATCCAGAATCCAACCTCTTCACTTCTACTACTTCCATCTTAACCTGAGCCAGCGTCATAGCTCACCTGCGTTGCAGCTTCCTGACTGGTCTCCCTCATTCTACCTCTGCTCCCACAGCCTATTCTTTACACAACAGCCAGAGTGGGCCTTTTCTCAAAAGAGCCCTCAAAGGACTCCTTTGCTCAAAGTCCTGCAATGGCTCCCGGTTTCTCTCAGAAGACAAGCCAAAGTCCTTACAGTGACCTACAGGCTCTAGTGATCCAGCCTCAGTTATGTCTCTGACTTTATTTCTTATTACCCTGCCTACCTGCTACTAGGCATGGTCTCACCTTGGGGCCTGTTAACTTTTCCCTCTGCCCAGTTGGCTTTTCCCCAAGAAATCCTTTACTCCAATAACTCTAGTTCTTTCATTTGTCCATTCATTTGAGTTTTAAATATTATTGAAGTTTTATGGTATGTCAGGAACTGCAGCATAGGTCATATTATCCTCATTTTCAGATGAAAGACTCAGAGAGGCTGAGCAATTTGCCAAAGTCACAAAGCTTCTAGTGGCAGAGAATGTTGGCTTAAGGTTGGCTCACTTGCTCTTTGTGAAATTGACCAAGGGCCTGGTGATATATCTTTTTCTGTACTTGTCTTTTCTTTCCACCTAAATTCCTTGAGAACAAGGCTGTCTTATACATCTGAAATCCCACTCCACGTGCAAAACCATCTATATCTACTAGTAGACACACTACAGAATTGTTCATGGATTGCTCATATGGGCAAATCTTTGCTGCGCTTCCCTTGAAGGCGCTTCCTGCCCCCAAACCCAAGAAAAAAAAAATCTCCTCAAAAAAGACCAAGCTGACTGGATCAGGAGAAGGAGGGTAATTTATTTAATTTACAGTTTGACTCTGGCTCCCAGTTGGGGACATTGGCATCCCCTTCAGTCCCGCCTCACCCCCAAATCAGGGCAACTCAGAGATAGCTTTCTTGGTTGGGGGACCCATTGGCTTCTCCTGTTCTCTCGCTTTCTCCTCATACATCAGGATCCTGGTTGGGATGGGAAGAGACACAGGGATCAGGGAACATTCCTCTCAAGAGAATAATCTTAGTCTGCTTGGAAAGTCCAGAAGAGGATGGGAATTGTGAGGGTGAGAGAAGGAAGAGGAAGAGCAGGGATGTGACTGATGGAGGCTGTGAGGATCAGAACCATGGATGGTGTCATGGATTGAATTGTGTCCCCCAAAAATGTCAGCTTGACTGGGTCATGATTCCCAGTATTGTATGATTGTGTAATCCAATGAGATTTTCTTGTGCGTTGTAAACTCTATCACTATGATGAGGTTATATGTGATCTCCTTATGTGTTGTAAATTCTGTCACTGTGATGAGGTTATATTGATGAGGTTTACAAGATTAGATAGTGTCTTAATCCAACCTCTTTCGAGATATAAAAGAGAGAAGCAAGCAGAGACACATGGAAACCTCATACCACCAAGAAAACAGTGCCGGGAATAGAGCGCGTCCTTTGGACCTGAGTTCCTCTGCAGAGAAGCTCCCAGACCAAAGGAAGATTGATGACGTGGGCCTTCCTCCAGAGCTGACAGAGAAAGCATTCCCCTGGAGCTGATGCCCTGAATTTGGACTTATAGCGTACTGGACTGTGAGAGAATAAACTTCTCTTTGCTAAAACCATCCACTTGTGGTATTTCTGTTGGAGCAGCACTAGATGACTAAGACAGATGGGTACAGGTGGGACCTTGGAAAGTCCCTCTAAGAATGGAAGAAAAGGAAGCTGAGGAATTCATAGAAAGCGAGCCTGGAGATAGGAAGGGTCGGGAGAAAACAGGTAAGTATAGGGGAGGCTGCAACTGGACTCTCACATTTTTAGGATGGCAGATCTCTTGCCCAACATCATCCTGAGGAAGTCAGGATAGCTGAATGTCTCCCCAGAGCTTCTGGACACCTCCTGGATTAATTTCTTTAGCTCTAGATGAGTCTTGGGGACCCCAAGTTTCTCCAGCATTTGCTTCAGGGACATGATATCTAGTGGCAGAGGATGGGGAAGGGGAGAAGAAGGGCAGTCAGCTTGTCTCTCTTTCTGCCCCTATCTCCCTGTTCCCATTCCTCTTCCTCCAAGTCTGGTAGGTAGAGTACTTAGGGGAGACATCTCCCTTCCCACGTCTGCACACTCCCCCAAATCACCCTTTTCTCACCGATATCTCCATTTCCGTTGAGGTCAAACTCCATGTATTTCTCTGGGTGGGTGAGAGAACAGGGAGGGTGATAGCTGGCTAAAGGGTCACAGACAGTAGGCAGAGTCTGGACAGGGATTGAGGAGGGGGTTGCTGAGAGTGCTAGGTGGGGAGAACATATGGAATGACAAGGCAGGGCAGTCAGAGAAGTGGGGGTGGGGGGAGTTGAGGTTTGAGGGCTCTGTTAAGGTGTAGGGACCTAGAGGGTGGACTGAGAGGGGCAGGCCAAGGAGAGAGACTGCAACCTGGGGGTTAATAGAGGCAGCCTCTCCTCTTCCCACTACAAAAGTAAATTTTGTGACTCAGCATCCCCCTCTCCTTTTGTGGAAATCCTACTCCCTCCTCCACCCCCTCCCATTCCCCCCCTCTCCCCCAACTCACTCTTGAAGGCTTCCAGTTTGGAGGGCAGATCCTCATCACTGCTGTATTTAGGATCATCCAGGAATTGCTGGGGGTGGGGGGGAGAGTAAGGACCAGGGTAAACCACCCCCCCATCCAGTCCCCCCTTCTCTGTGTCTTGCCCACTTAGTCCTTCCTTTTACCTTGTTGATTTCTTCTAGTTGCTCTTCCTGCTGGGCCTTCAGCTGTCCAAAAGCTTTTCCCCCTGCGGGGGTACAAAGGTTCATAGACCCTCACCCCACCCCTGCTTCTCTCTTTACTCCTGCACCCAGCCCAGTGGCATCCACAATTCCACCTTCCTAGGCCAACTAACTGCCCTCCCAGACCCCCAGCCCAGGGCTGTCCAACTCCTTGCTCCTCTTTTATGCTCCTTCCTGCTCCATCTTTCTTACCCTGTAAATCTCTGATTTGACTCATGGCTCCACAGATGCTGGCAGATGTAAGGAGACAGTCAAAGCTAGCCAGCTTTCTTCTGCCAGCTTGCCTGTCCCACTGGCCTCCTCAGAGGCCTCCCTCCCAAACTTCCCCTTTCCCCTCATTCCCTTCTCCTCTACCTCCGGCCTCACTTCCCCATCAGCTTCTGCTGACACTAGCACCCAGGAAGAAGGGGGAGTCAAGTGTAGGGTGGAGATGAGAAAATAACATTCTCCCAGATGCCTCTTAATGAGAGCCCTGTGTGTGCATTGAAGAAATATTTTGATAAGCCACTGGAGGTGCTGGGGAAGGGGCAGTAAGACCCCCAAACCAAATCCATTGCATCAAGTCGATTCCAACTCATGGCGACCCCATGTGTTACAGAGTAGAACTCTATAGGGTTTTTTTTGTTTTTTTTCTATAATCATTATGGAAGCAGATCACCAGGCCCTTCTTCCATGGTGCCACTGGGTGAGTTCAAACCATCAACCTTTTTTTTTTTCTTTACTGTGATTTAGCTGAAAGTTTATAGCTCAAGTTAACTTCTCATACAAAAATATATACACATATTGTTTTGTGACATTAGTTGCAGTCCCCACAAAGTGACAGCACACTCTCCCTTTCCACCCCAGGTTCCCTGTTTCCATCTGACCAGTTCCTGTCCCTTCCTGCCTTCTCATCCTGCTTTTGGACAGGGGCTTCCCATTTGGTCTTGTGTATTTGATTGAACTAAGAAGCACATTCCTCATGTGTATTATTTTTTGTTTTACAGTCCTGTCTAATCTTTGTCTGAAGAGTGGGCTTCAGGAATAGTTTCAGTTCTGGGTTAACAGTGCGTCTGGGGGGCCATAGTTTTGGGGTTCTTCCAATCTCTGTCAGACCATTAAATCTGGCCTTTTCACCTGAATTTGAGTTCTGTTCTACATTTTTCTCCTGCTCTGTCCAGAACTGTCTGTTGTGTTCCCTGTCAGGGCAGTCGTTGGTGGTAGCCAGGCACCATCTAGTTCTTCCGGTTTCAGGCTGATGGAATCTCTGGTTTCTGTACTCCTTTAGTCCGTGGGCTAATATTTTCCTTGTGTCTTTGGTTTTCTTCATTCTCCTTTGTCCCAAGTGGGATGGGAACAATGGATGTATCTTAGATGGCCACTCGCAAGCTTTTAAGATCCCAGACACCACTCAAGAAAGTGGGGTGTAGAACATTTTCTTAATAAACTTTGTTTACACCAATTGACCTAGATGTTCCCGAAACTGTGGTCCCCAGGCCCCAGCCTCAGCTACTCTGTCCCTCAAAGTGTTTGGATGTGTCCAGGAAACTTCTTAGCTTTTGCTTTGGTCCAGTTGTGCTGACTTCCCCTTTATTGTGTGTTGTCCTTCCCTTCACCAAAGTTGATCCTTGTCTACTATCTAGTTAGTGATTTCTGTGTTTAAACATTTTCTTGAGTTCTTATAATAGGGGTCTCATACAATATTTGTCCTTTTGTGACTGACTAATTTCACTCAGCATAATGCCCTCCAGATTTGTACATGTTGTGAGATGTTTCTTAGATTCATCATTGTTCCTCATTGTTCCATAGTATTCCATTGGGTGTATGTATCATAATTTGTTTATCCATTTGTCTGTTGATGAAAACTGAGAAAGTAAAAGTAATTTATTGTGGTTTGAAAAACATGATGATCTACCTAATCAAATATAGTACTTCAAATCATGATTGAAGGACCCAAAGATAAACTGGAACACCAATGGAAATAGTTGCAGACAATATAAAAACTTAGAAATTATTTAAAGCAATCTGTAGCTAAATGTTGTATACTCTAGAATATGTAATATATTGGCAGATGTCATTCCAGAAAGTCTAGCTAATAGCTGAATTTATAGGCGACACTGATGAATTAATGAATTAATTAGGTTGTTTCCATCTTTTGCTAATGTGAATAGTGCTGCAATGAACATGAGTGTGCATATGTCTATTCATATGATGGCTCTTATTTCTCTCGGGTATATTCCTAGGAGTGGGATTGCTGTATCATATGGTATTTCTATTTCTAGTTTTTTAAGGAGGCACCAAAAGTTTTCCAAAGTGGTAGTATCATTTTACATTCCCACCAGCAGTGCACAAGAGTTCCAATCTCTCCACTACTGCTCCAACATCTGTTATTTTGTGTTTTTTTGGATTAATGCCAGCCTTGCTGGGGTGAGATGGTATCTCATTATAGTTTTGATTTGCATTTCTCTAATAGGCTAATGATCATGAGCATTTCCTCATGTGTCTGTTAGCCTCCTGAATGTCTTCTTTGGTGAAGTGTCTGTTCATATCCTTTGCCCATTTTTTAATTGGATTATTTGTTGTTGAGGTGTTGCAGTGTCTTGTAGATTTTAGATTATTAGATATTAGATTTAAATATTCAGATATTAGACTTTTATTGAGGTGATAACCAAAAATTTTTTCCCAGGCTGTAGTCAAACCATTGATCTTTAGGTTAGTAATCCAGCACAAACCATTTGTGCCACCTGGGGACCAGTACAATCCCAGAAGCCTTTATTCTCAGGAACAAATGGTTTTTAAATAGGTCCTGTGGTTCAGGTAGCTAGAAGGCCCTTCATTGTGTTGGGTTTCATGAGTCTAGGCATGCAGGTTTGGATAGGGAGCTGAAGCAGGGCTGGCTCTGTGGGTAGGCGAAGAATCTGAAGTCAGCTGGGAGCTCTGAGAGGGAGCAAGGCCAAGAAAAGGAGAGAAATCTCACTGCCAGCCCAGCAGCTCCAGAGAGGGACTTGGAAGTATGGAAATGTCTAATGAAGGAGTTTTCATTTGTTTGCTGGAGGGTGTGCAATATAGTCCCCTCTACTTACCTCCTTTGAAATCTTTAGTAAAATCTGCAGAACTCAGCAATGTGAGAGTGTAAGTAGAGTCTTTGGGGGAAAGTGCTGCTGGTCCCTGTGGATTCAACAGAGTGGGTGAATAGCCTCTGATAAACAAGGCCTTCCCTAGGCATAACCTTTATCCTCGCTGCTGCTCTGTTTGCCTAGATTCTTCTAGATGCGAGGACAAGACATCCCTTGTCCCTGAGACCTCCTTGTACAAACTCCCAGCCCATAACTCCATTTCACTCTGCCCCAGCGTTCATGGAGACGCTTTTCCTTCTCCCTCCCCTCCCTAGCCTATTTCCCCTTTGCAGCTGAAACTTTTTACTGCTTACTGTCCTCCCCCTGACCCATGCAGATGGGGAGAGAGAACTGGGGTGGACTATGACTTCTTGACTTCCCTTTATTGCATCTCCCTGCTTCCCCTGTAGAGACAGCTGCAACCCCGCACTCCCAGTCATTTCAGTGCCTGGCAGGAATTCATTACTTTATTCCTACATTCATTCAACAAATATTTACTGAGTGCTTACTGTATGCCAGCCTCATGGACAGACTAGTCAGGAGACGCAGACAATAAAAATAAATAAGTATACTAAAGGTAATAGGTGCCTATGGAGAAGAACAAAGATGGGAGGAGGAAAAGAAGTGCTAGCAGAAGGCTGCAGTTTTAAATAGGGTGGTCAGGAAGGCTTCCTTGAGAAGATGATATTTGAGAAAGGATTTCAAAGGGATGGGAGGAAAAGCCATGTGGCCATCTGATAGAAGACCATTTCAGGCAGAGGAAACAGCAAGTGCAAAGGCTGTAAGGTGAGCGCATGTCTGGATATCATGGACTAGCAGGCAAGCTTGTGCAACTGGAGCTGAGTGCATGAGGGGAAGAGGAGTGAGATTGCCTCCCAGAGTAGTCTTCCCATCAAGGATGGCTTGGCAATCTACCATGTGGGATAGACCTTAGATGCTCAGAAAAAGTTCCTGGGATAGAGAAGGTCGACATCTGCTCTGACTGTGTGACAAAAGTGAAGACTTGAGGGTGACTAGAAGGGCAAGAAAGGGGCCCTGGTGGTACAGTGGTTAAGCGCACAACTGCTAACTGAAAGGTTGGCAGTTCAAACCCACCAGCTGCTCCACGGGAGAAAAATGTGGCAATCAACTTCTGTACAGATTAACCTGTTGCTGACGAGTTGATTCCAACTCATAGCAACCCTATAGGACAGAGTAGAACTGGCCCATAGAGTTTATGGAAGCAGATTGCTGCATCTTTCTCCTGCAGAGCAGCTGCTGCATTCGAAATATTGACCTTTCAGGAGGTGGGGCCAAGATGGCAGAGTAGTCAGATGTTTCCAGTGGACCCTTTTACAACAAAGACCCGAGAAAACAAGTGCTTCAATTATATATGACAGTCTGGGAGCCCTGAACATCTAAGACAAAGTTGAGGAACTGGACTGCGTGGCAAGGGGAGTGGGAGATGGTTCGGAAGCAGCGAGGAGTTGCCAGACCTAACCCAGCAAGAGCCTGAGCCCTTCAGGCCTGATCAGCTCATGGGTGAGCAGTGAGGCAGGCAAGCAGGTACGTTTTCTGCACTGGGAGAGACCCGGCACCAGAGAGTCTACTTGGCCACGCAGAACCAGTGAAAAGCAGCCCACGATCAGTGAAAAATAAGTACTTGCATATGGCCTACCGTGCGGATCAAAAACACCCCCCTTAGGGAAAAACCTCTCTCCCATTTACCTCCCTGCTCCCTGCTCTGCACTGGGTCCCGGACGTGCTTCAGCAATTGCTGAGTCCCCTGGGCCGGAAGTAGGATCCGTCACATGCCCTGAGCCATTCTCCTGGCCTTGGAGAGTGAACAAATAAACTGCTGGCTCCCCTAAGCCAGGAACCCAGGGTAGGCACAGCTCCTTTGCCTAAGCACAGGCATATGGGATCCACAGACTTTGAGTGCCTTTCCCCCTGCGGAGACTTGTGTGGGCTGATTTCAACAGCGTAGGCCCTCATTACCACAGTACAACAGGGTATACATCTAAAGTCTAACTTGAACTGTTTCAGCTGTGAAGGGGTAGGTTCGTGATATTTGACACCACTCTGCCCATTAAACAGGGTCTTCACCTACCCACATCAGGGGCCTGAGGACTGGTGGCTCCACCCATGCCACCTAGCCACCTGTGATAGGGGCCCAAGAATAAGAGGTGCCCCCCAGTCCTTACAGCCAACAGCACTGTGTGCTTATAGTCTGGCTGCAAAACCCACCCAGCTACACGCTGTAGGGAACAGGGTCACACCTTCCTCCTGGACACTCAGGGGCAGCCATCAGCCCCCTGCCTTGCTCAGAGTGTGTCCCACTGCTGCAGCCAGATGCCTGTGCCTACACCAATCACCCATGCCTGTCTAGGACTGTAGGTGAGAGCCTACACCACACACTTGGTGGCTGTCTACCTGGGCACCTGAGCTGATCCCATACAGGAGGAGTGGGCAGACTCCTGAGCTCACATACCTAGTAACAGATCTAACCACCTGGTGACAGGACATTAGCGCGTTAAAGGTGCCAATAATCAAACTAGCTCATATGAGCAGCCTATTTGGGCATATCAAAACAAAACAAGAAGCTAGGACACAGTAAGCAAACATAAAATAAGTAAATATAATAACTTACTGATGGCTTGGAGACAATAGTCAATATCAAATCACATAAAGAGGCAATCCGTGGTGGCTTCAGCAAGCTCCCAAAATAAAGAATCTAGAAATTTTCCAGAGGAGGAAAATTTCTTGGAATTACCAGAGGCAGGATACAAAAGATTCATATGCAGAACTCTCAGGAAATTAAGCAAAATGCAGAACACGCAGTAGAGGAAATTAAAAAGATTAGAGAAGAGCATAATGACAAATTTAACAAGATGCAAGAATCTGTAGAGAGACAGCAATCAGAAATCCAGAAGATTAACAATAAAATGTCAGAATTAGACAACTCAATAGAAAGTCATAAGAGCAGAATTGAGGCAATGGAAGTCGGAATTAGTGAGATTGAAGATAAAGCACTTGACACCAACTTATTTGAGGAAAAATCAGATAAAAGGATTTAAAAAACTGAAAAAACCCTAAGAATTATGTGGGACTCTATCAAGAGGAATAACCTACGAGTGACTGGAGTACCAGAACAGGGGAGATAACAGAAAATACAGAGAGAATTGTTGAAGATTTGTTGGCAGAAAACTTCCCTGATATCGTTAAAGATGACAAGATATCTATCCAAGATGTTCATCGAACCCCACATAAAGTAGATCCCAAAAGAAAGTCACCAAGACATATTTTAATCAAACTTGCCAAAACCAAAGATGAAGAGAGAATTTTAAGAGCGCTAAGGATAAACGAAAAGTCATCTACAAAGAAGAGTCAATAAGACTAAGCTCGGACTACTCAGCAGAAACCATGCAGGCAAGAAGGCAATGGGATGATGACATATATAAAGCCTTGTAGGAAAAAAACTGCCAGCCAAGAATTATATATCCAGCAAAACAGTCTCTCAAATATGATGGTGAAATTAGGGCATTTCCCGATAAACAGAAGTTTAGGGAATTTGCAAAAAGCAAACCAAAATTACAAGAAACACTATAGGGAATCCTCCGATTAGAAAATCAGTAACATCAGATAACAACCCAAGACTAGAACACAGGACAGAGCAACCAGATATCAACCCACATAGGGAAGTCACAAAAATAAATCAAAGCTAAAACACTGAAAATAGGGAAACAGATGTCAATATGTAAAAGATGACAACATTAAAACAAAAAAGAGGGACTTAAAAAATGTAGAGATAGATTTTGCATATAGAGAGGAAGTCAAGCTGATATAAAGAAATAAAGGACTGGTATAAACTTAGAAAAATAGGGGCAAATATTAAGGTAACCACAAAGGAAACTAACAATCCTACAAGTCAAAATAAAAAACTAGAAAAATATAAAGACTCAGCAAACACAAAATCAACAACAATGAAAAAGATGAAAAGAAAATACATAAAGAAATGAAATGTTGACCTTTCACGTATGAGAGCACTTAGCCACTTCATCACCAAGGCTCCTTCCCATGAAGACTACAGCCTTGGAAACCCTATGGGGCAGTTCTGCTCTGTCCTGCAGGGTTCCTCAGAGTCAAAATCAACTCGACGGCAATGGATTTAACAGGTTTAGAAAGGCAAGTGGTAGAGAAGGACCTAAACACAGGGTCTAAACACAGAAGTGAGAAAGGGCTGTGAAGAACAGACATGCAAGAAGACACCCCATCCCACCCAGACTCACAAACTCAGGGGCCTGGCCCCCTCTGACCACAGAGAGGTCTAGCTCACAGTAGGTAGGGCTGAAGGGCAGGGGGCTCTGGGCAGGGAGCTACAAGGGTGCATTGTGTGGCTGCAGCAAGGAATCTACTGAAAACTTGGAAATAAAGGAAGTAGATAATTCTGTTGGTTAGACTACAAAGTCCAGATCTGATCAGAGATATGCAGAATCTCCTTAAAGCAATTTAAAAAAAATTTTTTTGATTGTGCATTAGGTGAAAGTTTACAGAGCAAATTAGTTTCCCATTCGATAGTTTGTACATAAAACGTTCTGTAACATTGGTTTCATTACAGCAGTGTTTTGAGTCTCAAGTAGTGGTCCTTTGACAAGCATCAGCACCACCTGGAAGTGAATTAGAAATGCAAATTTTGGGGCCCGACTCCAGACCTACAGAGTCAGAAACTCTGAGGATGAGTTCCAACAATCTCCTTTTTTTTTTCTTTTTTAAATTGTGGTTAAATATATACGTATAACAAAATACCTGCCAATTCACCAATTTTTACATGTACAATTCAGTGACATTGATTATGTTCATCGTGTTGTGCAACCATTACCACTATCCTTTTCTAAATTATTCCACCACCATTAACAGAAACTCAGTGCTCCCTATGCAATGACTCCCCCTTTCCCACTCCCTGCCACCCCTAGGGAGTCCCTAGGTGGTACAAATGGTTAATGTGCTGGGCTGCTAACCCAAAGTCTGGAAATTCGAGTCCACCTGGGGGCGCCTCAGAAAAAAGGCCTGGCGATTTGCTTCTGAAAACATCAGCTATTGGAAACCCAATGGAGAACAGTTCTACTCTGACACACATGGGGGTTGCCATAAGTTGGAAATGCCACCCCTGGTAACCACTAATAAGCTTTGGTCTGTATACATTTCCCTATTTGATGTAAGTGGAATCATACAATATTTACCCTTTTGTGACTGACTTATTTCACTCAGCATAATGTTTTCAAGGTATATCCATGTTGTAGTGTGTATCAGGACTTCATTTCTCTTTATGACTGATTAATATTCCATCGTATGCATGTGCCACATTTTGTGTATCCCCAACAATCTGCTTTAAACCAGCACCTCAGATGATTCTGATGCACACTTAAGTTTCAGAGCCACTGCCTTAAAGAAGTAAAGTGGTTCCCAAGCCTGCAAGGCTTAGCTGAACCTTGGCTGAATGTGTTAACATGGCTTAAATATGGGTCAGTGGGTGGTGGGTTAGCCTGGGAGGCATGGAAAAGGAGGAGTCACCAAGGCCAAGGTTGTCAGTGACCAGCAAGAGGTCAAGGAAATAATGCTGAGGCAGCTCAATAAATGGACCTGCTAGTACCCGTTGAGGTTAAAGCCTCTTGTGGAACTGGGACTGACTGAGTTGCTAAGAGCCTTTGTGATGATTCCGTGTTCTCCCGGGAATCTGCTGAGTAGAATTAGGCCCCATGGAGTGTGCCTACAGGAAGAGAATGCACTGGCCAGAAAGCTTGTCTGTGTGTGTGCTCTGGATGTCTTCTGTTTGCCCCTCCATTTCCCCTCTCCCACTCTTCACTCTGCCCCAGGACACCAACCTGTACAGTCCACATCAAAGGGCACCTCTAGCTTCTGGCTGGTTAGGCCTCTGGAGAGGCCTAGCAGGAAGATGGCAGGAGGGAGAACACTGAGTTGGGGGCCTTCATTTCCTTGGCTACCTTCCTGCAAGGTCACCTCCAGCTGGCTGAGACCTCCACCTGTGGGCAGTGGTCCTCTCCAGGAGACCTGCTCTCCAGGACTATCTTTCCCAGGTTTCAGTAGCCCCAGGAATAGATTCCAGGTGGTCTGTGAACTTGGACGGGGAAAAAAATGTACATCCCTTCCTCACATCCAACATGAAGTGTGTTGTCTTGTCAAAGACTGCTTCACAGTCAAAACTTTTTAAAGCCGGGCAATAATATCCTTTGCACTGATATGTCTTTGTTTATTAAAATTAACTTCAGCTTGCTTGTATTTTAAATGTATTATTATTACTGCAGTAGTAAAGAAGTCCATAATTTATTCTATCACAAATTTTTACTAATATTTTGATAACTGGAACTCGATATAATTGCTTTATTTTGTGATTATATTTTCTTTTATTTTATGCTTCGCTAGACACCAAGGGGATGTGTGACACAAAATAAGTTAAGGGCCCCTGCCATGACCAGTCCCTCCCCTTATGCCTCTGGTCCTGGGATGGTAATATCTCCTCTGCTTCTAATCCCAGGTTATGTTCCCCAACACCCCACATACCATTGTAAATAAACTGTCCTCCTCAAATTATCCTAATTTGAGGGTGTTATCTGTTTCCTGTTGGGACCCTGACTGATAAAGTGTACACATGTGTGTATATTGGGTAGGAAGATGGGGGGAAAGGGGTGAACCCCTGCAGCCAGCTCTATTTCTTTTTGTAAATGAACAAAAGGGCATCCTGGTGTATGCACTGGACTCCTGAGCTTGGTTAATAAGAGGCTGTCCCTAAGGAGGGAAAACAGGATTCTGAGCCTACAAGGGGCAGTCCTGTAGGAAGATAAAGACTCACCAACATTGCTGTTCCCAGAAGCTTTTTCTTTTCTAAAACGTCTCCATGTAGGACTTTGAAAGGAACATGGCAGCAGCTTATTTTGAGATCCTCCCCCTTCTTTCCTGGAAACCATATACTGCAGAGCAGTAAAGAGAATGAAAACATACACACACACGCATCATTTTCAGTGAAACTAGAGGACAAAGAAAACCTACAAACTCCAAATTATGTGTATGTGTGACCAAATGCCAAGCTGGGCAGGCAGTCCCTACTAGTGCCTCAGGGAAGAGCAGGGAGGGAGGAGGGCTCCTGGTAACAGTAGTAAATAGTCATTCCTGGGAGGAAAGGCCTTACTCTGAGAGGGGAATGCTGAGTGCAGGACTGACTAAACAGATTCAAGGGCTGAGAAACGTGAAGAATGTGCCTGAAGGGCAGTGGTGGCTTTGCATGTTGCTGTGATGCTGGAAGCTGTCAGTCATTGGTATTTGAAATACCAGCAGGATCACCCATGGTGGACAGGTTTCAGCAGAACTGCCAGATTAAAACAGACTAGGAAGAAAGGCCTGGTGATCTACTTCTGAAAATCAGTCAGTTAAGATCTTATGGATCACAACAGAAGAATTTCGGACTTTCTTGCTTTAGACATGTCATTAGGAGGGATCAATCGCTGGAGGAGAATATCATGTTTGGTGAAGTAGAGGGCCTGCGAGGGAAAGGAGACCCTTGATAAGATATATTGGCACAATAGCCGCAGTGATAGACTCATACAAGACAGTGGTCAGAAGGATGACGCAGGACTGGGCAACGTTTTATTCTATTGTACATAATGTCGCCATGAGTTGGAGTCCACTCAAAGGCAACGCTCAATCTATGTGTCTATCCATGTATCTGTCTGTGTCTCTGTCTATGTATGTATGTATCTATCTATCTAAAGGGGCCTAAAGGTGGCAGATCTCAGAAAGGGCCAGCAAAATTCTCCATCTAATAGTAAGTGCATCGCCCTATTAAGTGCAGCCTATGAGGCCTCCCAAGTGTGGGGGGTGGGGGGGGGAGGTGAGGGGAAGGAGGGGGGGAGGGCGAGGAACACAAGGAAGCCAAAGATTTGTGGTAGAAACTTTCTTAACCAGAGAGCTTCTGAGAGGCAGAGGAGGTAGTGGCTACAGAGAGGTCCCACATTTTAAGGAAACAATCCATTGTTACAGCAAAAGAGGAGGATGCCTTGACCTTGTAAGCCTGAAAAGCTATCCTGGGCCATCTCGTCACCCCTCCACAAGGTCCTCCTGCTAATAGTTCATAAAAAATATAACTAATCTAAATATGAGTAACAAAAAGAAATGACCAAAGCTTCTTTCCAATTAAAACATCAGATAAAAGGTAAAAAAAAAAAGAGCAGCACAATTTTCCAACAGATGATGATGATATACCAGAAATATATTGTCAAAAAAGATGGAAATTGTAACCCAAAATTCCATTATGAATTGAAAAATAAAACTTGGCATAACATTTTAGCAATGAAGGAAGGGCATAAACAAAAAATGCAAATACTCAGAGAAGAGATGGCAGATAACAGGAAGGTATGAACAGGAACAGGAGGAAAAGTACAGAATAATAATACAAAACTACTTTAAAAATTAAGGCTAAATTTCTTGGGAGAATAGAAACATGAGAAACACAGTAAGGGACATAGAAGCTAGACATAAGAAAAATATCATGGGGGTCATCTAGGTCAATTGGTGTCTTAGTTATCTAGTGCTGCTATAACAGAAATACTACAAGCAGATGGCTTTAGCGAAGAGAAGTTTATTCTCTCACAGTCTATGAGGCTAGAAGTCAGAATTCAGGGTGCCAGCTCCAGAAGAAGGCTTTTTCTCTCTGTTGGCTCTGGGGGAAAGTCCTTGTTATCAATCTTCCTCTGGTCTAGTAGCTTCTCAGTGCAGGGACCTCGGGTCCAAAGGACGTGCTACCCTCCTGGTTCTTCATTCTTGGTGGTAGGAGGTCTCTCTGTCTCTCTGTTCCCTTCTCTCTTTTATATCTCAAAAGAGATTGACTCAGGATACAACCTAATCTTGTAGATTAAGTCCTGCCTCATTGATATAACTGCCTCTAATCCTGCCTCATTAACATCCAGAGTTATTGAAAGGGGTCCTTAAATCGATACACGTATCAGGATTTATTCTAGAAAGACTAAGAAAATATTCAACTAGTATATTCAGGACCCACAACATTTTTGGATATTACAGATGAGCTGGGAATCCCTTAGATAGAGGAAAGAGATGGGGGAGAGCAGGATATCCTTGAGTCCAGGTGTGGCTATACCATTGGCCATCCTAGCCCAGGACTGGGGAGGAGCTGGGGCCTAGCATACACTGAACACCATACAGTGGGGTCTGGAAGTTTACTGGTGACTCTCATTTGACAGATGTGGAAGTAGTCGAGCCAAAACCCAAACAGGCTAGTTGGACTTCTAAGCTACATTGCTTTGAGGCATGGAGTAGTCCCCATGACTAAGTGTGCACTGTCAAAGTATGGGGTTTTATCCTCAGGCCAGTTGCCATTCTACCCCAACACTCTCTCATTTGTGGCCTCCTCTCTCTTTCCTAAAAGTGGGCTTCTCACAGCTGAAAGAAAAAGAGGTAATTTTCTCCACATTGACTCTTTGAGGTGGAGATGGGGTGCTGACAGAAACAAGGCAAGGGACAGGGCAGAAGCTGAGGAAGGGCTGGAGTTAAGGCCCAGTTGAGAGAAGTCACATATTGGTGCCTCAGTCATTCCTCATGCTCCGTGACCACCAGGGGGCAGCCCTTGCCTTGCCAGGGCACCTCTGTCCTACACCCTCAAGTTCGATGGCTTTGAAAGAGGCAGTCACAGGGCTCAGAGGGGTGTGTGTGGCGTGGGGGGAGGGTGGGGCGGCGGGGGTTGACCCATTAATTCATTGCCGTCGAGTCTTTTACAACTCATAGCAACCCTACAGGACAAAGCAGAAGTGCCCTATATGGTTCCCAGGCTGTAAATCTTTATGAAACAGACTACCACATTTTTTTCTGCAGAATGGCTGATGGGTTTGAACTGCCAACCTTTCGGTTAGCAGGCAAGTACTTTTAACCACTGCACGGCCAGGGCTTCTGAGGTGGGGGTTAGAGATGGGCATTTGCCCCTGGGCGCAAGTCCAAGGGGGTGCCAGACGAGGCCAGCCCACAAATCACATCCCCCCTTTCCTCTCCCTCCCGCGCTGCGACAAGGCCGGCCGGAGTGTAGGGCGCAAATTTAGAGATTGGTCCTGGGCTCTCGCTACCCTTGCTACGCCTCTGACTGGACTGGCTGATGGAGAATGGCTGAGTGGGTCGGTCCCAGATTATGTGGCATGTTGTGGTTTTCCAGATGGCTTGTTGTTGTTAGGTGCCATCCATTCAATTCCGGCTCATAGCGACACTATAGGACAGAGTAGAAACTGCCCCATAGGGTTTCCTAGGTTGGAATCTTTACGGGAGCAGATCGCCAGGTCTTTTCTCCCACTGAGTGGCTAGTGGGTTGGAACCTCCGACTTTCAGGTTAGCAGCTGAGCACTTAACCACTGTCCCACCAGGGCTCCTTTTAGGTGGCTTAGAAAGGTTAAATAACTTGTTCAATATTATTAAAAAAAAAAAAATTAAATGAAAAGGTTATATAACCAGTTAGTGGGGAGCTGGCATTTAAACCTAGCCTGACTCCCTTCTTTACCATTAGACTACTGGCTCCCCACCAAAATAAAGCTCCAAATTACTGCATCCTGAAGGGTGGGAACTGGACAGTCTATTAATGTATCATGAAACAGAGCTAGAAGCACAGACACAAAGAAAAAAGTCTGTATTAATATAAAGGAGTCAGAAAGTGTGTGGCGAGGGCTGGGCACATGTTTCACTTGGCATATTACATGCAATTATTCTTTTCTATGTGCCGAATTATCTCGAGTAGGTATGTATATATGTGACACACTCTTGTACTAATCCCTGTATAACCTTGGAGTTACACGTAATGCAATGTGTCTTTGTGTCTATAACATTCACTACATTTCATGTAATGGGCACTTCGTAGGTTCTCAATCAATGTTAATCAAATGGTGAATAAAATAATTAATGAGTGGCTTTCCCAATGGGTAATGTGTCCTTTTGGAATGCACTAGATAAAGCAGACCTCTGCTGGGGGTGTATTCCTTTAATGGAGATCTGAGTATGAATCAGTCCAAACTTCTCCATCAGTTGCACTCATCCTGCCAAACCATCCAAGTCAACACAATCTATGTAAATGCAGCTTCCAGACAAAGTTTCTAGCCACCTCCTCCACTGCCCTTCAACACCAATCAGTTTACTCCCCCTACTCCTCTCCTATATATAAATTCTGAAACAGCCCTAGCAGGAGGGCCAGACTCCAAGGAAATAGATGGGTGAACCTGGGCACTGATGGGCAGTGAGGCATGGAAATAGGCTAGCTTCTGGGTCCAGAAGAGCTCCTGGAGGCTTATTCTGGGTAAAGGGCTGGCCTTCTTAAACTTCAGAAGGTGGGCAGAACCACATCAGAAGGTGGGAAGAACAACATCCTGGTCTCAGCCGCCCACCCACCCTTGCCTATCAACCTACCCACCCTTTCCTCACTAGGCATCTGAGCCCTACCCTGCCCCTCACACTTAGGCAACTTGCCCAGCAGCTGCTTGTGCCTCCTAGAGACCCAGGCATCTTCATCAGCAGCGTCTTCTCTCCTCAGGGAGATGTGCCGTGCAGTTGATACTCAAGGTCCCAGGCAGTTGAGGTCCTTGGGGAGTGATGTGAGTCTTGCGTGTCATAGGAAGCTCCCCACCCCCGCTGGTGACCGAAGGCCTGGCCTCAAGCAGTGGGTTGTTCCTCCTCCACTCAGACCTCACTGCTCAGGTCCCCCTCACCAAATCAACCACCCTCCGACATGGCCTGGATGTTGTTGCTCATCTTTATCATGGTTCATCCAGGTGACAGGGCTTTCAAGGAGTGTGGGGCTGGGAGTGAAGTGGGGGGGGGGGCAGGGAGGCAGGACGCATGGATGCCCAAGGGAGCAGACTTGAGGGGGGTGCTGAGCATTAAGCTCTGAGGGGATTGGATAGGAAAGGGGAGTGGGAGCTGATGGGGTCCTCCGTAAAGCTGACAGCCAGGGGACTCCCCCCGTTCCCTCCCTGCCCCACGCTGAATTTCTCTGTCACCTGGCTGGGAGGGTCATTCCCAGTTTGACCCCAGATCCCTTTTCTTCTCAGTCTCCTCAGTCTCCCTTCTACAAAGGTTGTAAGGACCAGTAAAAAGGCTTGAAGGAAGTAAGGACTTGACGGAAGGGGCTAGGTTGTTTTTTTCTTTTTTTTTGAGGGGCCAGTTTTAATTTGATGAGTTTAATAAGCCGACTAAATTTGACTCATTATCTAGGGTCTAGATATATAATCAGGAGTTTGGGAAATCTAATTAAATCTAAGATAAATTTCTTAATGAAACTGATTTTAATAAACTGAGAGACTTTAACCGTCAGAAATATTCATTAACTAGGCTCAGTGCTTTTCAAAGTGTGGCTCCAAACCAGCAGCTTCAGCATCACCTGGGACCCCCGCTAAAACTTCTGGGAGTGGGGCCAAAGAATCTGTGGTAACAAACCCTCCAGGTGATTCTGATACACACTCAGGTTTGAGAACCACTGAAACAGTGAATTTCACTAACTAGGGAATGTAATGAGTAGTTTTCATCATTGGTCTAATTCATCAGTTTGTATGAATTAGCTAGGGCTCTCAGCCAATCACAGCCATGCCTTCACCTGGGAGATTTAATTAGTTAACACTGTTTAACAAAAAGCATAGTGAGAAATGTCATTAGTACTAGACTAATACCTGGAATAATGTAATTAGTGATACTAGTTAACAAGGCAGTCATTCTTAATGAGGTTCAATTTGACTGTGATAGGTTAAATTTCAGGAAGACAAGTTACTCCTGAATGTAGCTGGAGAATGATGGGGGGAGTGTGAGGGTGACATTTGAAATGGAAAATAATTTGAAAAACTATTTAACAAGCAAGGTTAAGAAATTAGAGCGGTTAAGGAGGAGAGGGTTGAATGAGGCAGGTTTATTACCCAAAGTGCTTGTCCCTGTGTGCCTTCCATGGTGGGACAACTAGATATCTGATTCCAAGGTGTCTCATCTTTTCACTTTGGTGAAACTGTGGAGGTATTTCTCTGGGTCTTCTTTCTACCCCCAGGATGTTGTGCTCTCTGGGTGATCCAGCCTCCTGAGATTCGGACCCAGGAGGGTGCCACCACCTCCCTGCCCTGCTTCTTCAATGCCAGCCAAGGGAGACCGGCCATTGGCTCTGTCACATGGTACCGGGACAAGGTGGCCCATGGGAAGGAGGTGAGGAACAGGACCCCAGAGTTCTGGGGCCGCCTGTCCCCCCTTGGCTCTGTCCGCTTCCTCTGTGACCACCAGGCTGAGCTGCACATACGGGACACCCGAGTGAATGATGCCGGAGTCTACCTGTGCAGGGTGGAGGTGCTGGGCCTGGGCATCAGCACAGGGAATGGGTCTCTGCTAGTGGTGGAGAAAGGTGAGGCACTGAGAGGTGGCCCTCTGTGGTTGGAGATCCCACTTGGCAATGTCCCTGGAAGTGGAAGGTCCTTCCCAGAGGCCCCCTGCCCCCTACCCCTCCCTGAGCCTGTGCACACTTTTTCCCCAGGGCCCACTTTACCAACCCCCTTCCTCTCCACCACCCCACATTCAGGATCCTGTCAGCAAGAGACCAGCACCATCCTTTACCTCCTCCTTCGGGCTGCGTTCTATGCCTTCAGTTTTCTCTCTGTGGCCATGGGCAGCACCATCTATTACCAGGGCAAATGTGAGTAATGGCACCAGGGGCAAAGGCAGAGGAGCTGGGAGGAACAGTAAGAGGGCTAGAGAAGGGAGAGACAGAGGCCAAGAAGACAAGGGGCTGTAGTGCTGAGCTGCACTTGTGGTCTCTCCTGCCAGGCCCCTGTTGCATGGGAACACCCTGCCATGCCTTGGATGGCCTCTGAGGAGTGATTCCAGATCTGTGATCTCCAGCCCTCTTCAAGGGACTCCTATAAATCCCTCTCTGCCCCACCATTAACTCCCCCTTATCAGTCTCCCGTATTTTCCTCTCCATTCTCTGGGGGCCCCAACATGCCTCTCTCCAGGGGCTCCAGGCTCTTATCTATCCCCTCTACCAAGTCCAGACCAGAAAGGCCCAAGGAGGATGCTTCCCTAAATCGAGCCCAGAGCCCCTTCCCACCACCTTCCTGAGGCTCAACACACCCACCTCTCCCAGGTCCAGGGGGCTGAGGTAGATTCTCCTGAGGTGTGGGGACTATGGCATCTATTATTCCTACTTGTCAACAATCTTGTTCTGGGCAGGCCCACAGAAAAATACTCTTTCATGACCTGTAGGGGATCTCGAGTTCTTAAATGCCCTTCTTGATCCAATAAATCATCACTTGATCCCAAAGTGAGTGGGAGTGTGGTGGTGGTAAGCCACTTAAGTTTTGACTGTGTTCATTTTGAATGGGGGCTTGAGATGGACAGAGAAGCCTGAGACAAAGGTGGGGAGACCACAGCCTTTACTGAGTAAACCACAGGATGACCCTGTCCACCTGCCAGAGTTGAGGGAGGCATCTAGGGGTGCTTAGGTGGGTTTTTTCTTGGCAATGCAGGCATAGTCAGCACCGGGGTCTTCCTTGGCATCCTTCCCGTCTCCCTCGCTGAGGTCGAGCCCCTCAGCACCGCCTGTCCCTGGTAGCCTCTGCAGAGATGCATAGTGGAGCTCCTGCTCTGACGACAGGGCCTGGGGCTGGCACAGAGCGGCAGGTACAGGGGGGTTGGCACAGAGGGGTGGGCACAGGGGGGTGGGCGCTGGGGGATGGGTACAGAGGAACAGGCACAGAGGGGCTGACACAAGAGTGAGCACTGAGGGGTGGGCAGAGAGGGGCTGGCGGTGGGCCCAGGGAGGGGCCTCCCTTCCTTCCTTCCTTCCTGGTGGGTTTCTGCCCCCTCGTCCTGCCTTTCTTATCTCATTGCTACCCTCTCAGTCTTCCTTGCTCTGTTCTCTTCCTGTGCTCTTCTCTCTCCCTCTGTTTCTGTCTACCAGCTTAAGCCCTTGCTCTTTTCTCTCCTTGCCCTTTCTCTTTGAGTCTCTCTGATTTTCTCCACCTCTCATTTTTCTCTTTTACTTTTTCTCTCAGTTCCTTTCTTTTCTTTTCTATTTCTCTCTTTGTGCATCTCTTTTTCCTCTCCTTTCTGTCTTGTTTTCTCTTATTTCTACACCATTTCTTCCCTCTCTTCTCATTGTCTTATCTCTCTCTCTCTTTCTGCCTCTCTTTCATTTTCTCTGCCTCTCTCATTCTCCTGCGTTCCTTGTCTTTTTCTCTTGGCCCCACCTCTCTTCTCAGCCCTCAGCCCCTTCTTGTCCTCCCATCACCCACTGGGGCCTTCTCGTGCCCTTCCCCTCCCCCTGCCCCCAGACTCACCCAGCTCCTCTCCAGCCTCTTCACTGGAAGGAAAAGAAGAAACTCAGCACGGTCCTCCCATTGTGTCTTATGCAACCCTCCCCTCTGGGGGTGTGGAGCCCAGGAGCAGAGTCCCCATCTCAGCACCAGGGAGGTCATGATCAGGCGGGGGTTTCCTCACCTGACTTCCCTGTGGTTCCCATGGGTGAAGCTCTTGCCTCTCTCTTTGGGCACTCTTCCCTCACCCCTCACACCCAACTCCCACCATCCTCCTCACCCAGGGCCTGTCTGGATCAGTGGAGACATCTGGGAAAGCAGTAGGAAAGAGCAGCGGAGGGGACATTGCTATGGGGTGGGTGAATGGGAGAGGTGAGGGTGGAACTCACCTCTCTGATGGAGCCAACACAGACAGGTGGACAGAATGATCATGACCAGGAGGAGGAGCCCTCCCAGTGCCGGCACCCCATATATGCACAGTTCTCCGGGGAAAATGGCAAGTATTAGATGGCCCATTTCTCTCTCCAGCTTGCCCATCCTTCTGGCTGGTCATGGATATCCCAGTTCTCCTCTCCAACAGCTTTAGAGGCAGAATCTCCCCTCAGACATTCTTCACCCCAGACCACTTTATCTCACCTCCTATCAGAGGTCCCATCCCTCATCAGTTACCTCACCTTGTATCTGAGACCACCCACTGTCAGGGGCATCCACTGCAGTCCCTGCTGCCTCTAGGCCCTCACTAGGAAGTCCCTTTGCCCCTGTGCCAGCTGGTCCTGAGAGGCCCTGACCACCTACTCATGAACTGACCCACCACTTTTCACTCATTGCTCCCTGTGATCCACAAACCTGGTCCAGAAGGGAAGAGCTCCTTATTCTTTCAACATGACATCGTTGGCTTTCAAGAGGCTGTGGACTGAGGACTGGCCTTGAGGTTAGGATACCTAGCCTCTGCTCTTGGGCAAGCCATGTACCTCAAGTTCCTTATCTGTAAAGTGAGGGGCCCTCTGTTACAACTGTTTCCTGGGCTGAGGAGCCACACCTTTGTGCCAGCTCTGAACTAAGAACTTGTCATTCTTCACCACTAATCTCCACAACACAGTGGGGGGTTATGGTGCCCATTCCCCAGGCGAGGAATCTGAGTGTTATGGATTGAATTATGTCCCCCCCCCCCCCCCCCCCAGGTATGTGTTATAAATCCTAACTTCTATGCCTGTGGTTATAATCCCATTTGGGAAGGGGTTGTCTTTGTTATGTTAATGAGACAGGATTAGCATAGGGTGTTTCTTGAGTCAATCTCTTTTGAGATTTAAAAGAAATTAAACAAGAAAGTAGAGAGAGAGAGATGGGGTAAGACTGATGTCAAGACACATCAAGACTCTAAGGAATCAGGAAGAAGAAGCTAAAGAGACAAGGTGCTCCCTCCAGAGCCAACAGAGAAAAAAACCTTCCCCATAGAACCACCGCTCTGGATTTGGACTTCTAGCCTCCTAAATCGTGAGAAAATAAATTTCTGTTTGTTAAAGCCATCCACTTGTGGCATTTCTGTTATAGCAGCACTAGATAACTGAGACAGTGAGGCTCAAGCCACTGACTTTTACAAGGACCCCTAGACCAGAAGTAGCAGAACTGGGGTTCAAGCTCAGCTCTGTCTAGCTCCAGAGCCCACTCTTTTCCCTCTGCCCTAGGCTAACCAGGTGGTTCATAGGGGTATGTCCAGTATTGGATAGTTCTAGACTCTGGTGAGGGGCCTGACAGAAGAGCAGCAGCCAGGGTCTGGAGTGGATGTGGTAGAAAAATAGGGAAGGGACTGCCCTGCAGTTGGGGCCACTCCCTCAGCCCCAGGGCAACTCACGGGGCCCTACTTGGCTGGTGTGGAAAGCTGCTCCTCACAGGTAGGACTGGGGCTGAAGTGGGGCATGAGAGAGTGTCTAGGGCCCCATAACTTCCCCTCAGGCATTTCCTGTCCTCCAACCACTGGTTCCTGTTTGAGAGCAAAGAGGGGGCTGTTGACTTCACCCCAGAGCCAGATGCATTGACCAGAGTCTGGAAACTGAGATTCACCAGGGTTAAGAGGAATGCTAGGGTGTGTGGGGGGTAGGGAGCAGAAGCATAGCTGACAGGGAGAGCCTGAGGCAGTCATGAGGGGAGTGGTGGGTTATTTTTAATTTCTTTGGGGAACAGAGACCCAGAGGCTGGAGAAGATTCCTTCCTTTTGGGCCTAGGGACCCTCAAACCCATTCTCTCCCTCTCCCATCTTAGCCTCACCTTACTCTGGGGTGTAAGGGTCCTTCCTCCCACAGTCCCCACCACCACCACCATCAGGGTCCCTGTACACTCCCAGCTTACCCAGAGCCTATGGCCTGCAGGGTGGACAGACTCCAGACTGACCTGAGCTTCCTAGGTGGAGAGAAGTGTAGCCGCCTCAGACATTCCTGCCCCTCCTCTGGCCTTAACTTCTCCCCCAGGATTGCTAGGAGAGGAAGTTAAGCTTTGTGGGTTAGGATTGCAACAACTTTCCTTTCAGACTTCTGGGACTGTAACTAGGCCTGTAATCCCCCTCCATTCCAACCATCCTATTGATCCTGGTGAATGTACACCTCCAGGCAGCCTTCCCTGATTAACTTTTCCCAATTACCCTGTTAAAATAAAATCAGTATTAAGCCAATAAGAGAAATTGATTAAAGTTTATTTAATATACAATTTGCAAATCAGGGCAACATTTCTGACTAGAGAGTCAAAATGTCCCAGAGAAGAAAGATCCTTTACAGATTTTTATACCTCAGCTTATTGCTAGTAGTTATTCATTGTCATGGAAACAGGGCCAGAACAAAGTTTACAAAATAACTTGCGAACATGCAGGATCCTATACAACATTTTCTTGAAGAACAATTCAAGTAATTACTGATTGACCTTAAAACAGCTTCTAGTCTGATCTTTGGAATTGCTGTTGTCAAACTGACTGCACATAGATAATTCTTTAAAAGAGCACAATGTTCAGGGCAAACATTCTTTATAAATTAAACTGAACTATTGTTTGGTTTACTAGGAGCCCTGGTGGCACAGTGGTTAAGCACTCAGCTGCTAACCAAAAGTTTTGAACCCACCAGCCACACTGCAGGAGAAAGATGTGGCAGTCCACTTCTGTAAAGATTTATAGCCTTGGAAACCCTGTGGGGCAGCTCTACTCTGTCCTACGGGGTCACCATGAGTCGGAATTGGCTCAACGGCGGTGTTTGTTTGTTTGTTTTTTGTTTTTTTTTATTGTATGGTTTAAAGATGACTTTCAGGCAGCAGTTTTGGTTTAAGGTTTAAAGCTAACCTCTGGGCAATGGTTTCGGGTGCATCATTTTAACTTCAATGGCTCCAGAAACTCCAGATTCCATAAGCATTTGAAATTCTGTTCCTCAACCGTTTACACTGCATATACCAAAAGTTCCTGATCTTTGCACATGTGTTTGGGCACACACATTGCAGCTCTCACATCACACTGGGAGCTCTGGCAGATTTGGGATGACTTCCCTGGTGTTCTGGGGCTGTATGCAGCAGAGTGCTTGGCTAGCTGATTAACAAATAGGACAGTCAGAGGCAGCAAAACAAGATCTACATGAGCACTGCTGATGGGTCTAGGACAGAAAGTTGATGAGGTGCTTGGGAAAGTAGATGGGGACAATCCAGGTGGACTTCCTGCAGGAGGCAGCACTCTGATGTCAGCAAGTAAGAGCAGTGGTCCCAGGCCCTCTACTCAGAGACCTGGGTGAGGGCCTGTTTGTGGCCCTAACTATGATGAGGAGGGAGCAGGGTGCTAGATGATTGCATACACAGTCCTTTAGGAGGGTGAAGACTGGGGAGCCCAAAGGAAGGAAAAGGGGAAGGAGATCTGGTGTCTGGGTCCATATGCATTTGTATTTCCTTCTCCAAATTCAGGAACTTTCTGCTACTTTTCCACCCCAACCTTCAACATGCCTGTTGCAGGACAAGAGAACAATACTCAAGGTTTTTTTTTTTTTTTTTTTGTTAAAAAAACTCTTATCGTTTAAAAAATTCAAAGATAAAGAAAAATTGAAAAAATTATACAGTGAACATATCTCTACCATCTAGAATCTACCATTAACATTTTGCTGTATTTGCTTTATCACATATCTATCTATCAAGTCATTTCATTTTTGGATGCCTTTCAAAGTTGCAAACATCAGTGCATTTCACCTCTAAACCTTTCAGCACGCTTATCATTGACTGGAGTTCAGTATTTGATTCCTCTTTTTTGTGGAGGCTGCGGAAAGTAAAATTTACATACAGTGAAGTGTGCACATCTGAAGTCCATACTCAGTTTTTAAACTGTCTTGCGGTCAAGGCTGGAGCCAGTAAGCCTGGGTGCAAATCCTGGCTCTGCTGCTTACTATGTGACCTTCCACAAGTTCCTTAACCTCTCTGTTCCCCAGTTTCCTGTCAAGATTAAAAGACTATTATATGTAAAGTGTGTAAGATCAGTGGCAGGCACATGCTAAGTGCTATTTGTATATTATTATTTTTACTATTAATATTGTTGTCTTAAACACACAGAGACATCATCAAGGGGAGATGATCTGGGACGACCTCCACCTTCCACCGACCTGATCTTTTCTCCCTTCAACTCCTACCACACTGCCTACCTATACCATTCATTTGGTCCTTGCTGCTTTGTTTTGCTTATTCATTCATTCATCCTTTGGTTCATTTATAGGCATTTAATAAGTACCTACAAGTGGATCAGCTCATCCTAGACTGTGAGAGGCGAGGGCGTGTCTCATCTCTCTCCTATCTGCACTCTGCATACAACGGAAGTAGTGCTCCGTTTCCATCCCTCCCCAGTGAGTCAGTGGTGAGGCTGAGACTCTTTTCAGTGGCCATTGCTGTACATGGCTTAACTCTGCCTTTCCTACCATCAAGAGGGGGATAGGCGTGAGCAAGGCAATGGGAGGGAGAGGTCAGTGTGGGAATATGTTCTTCTCAGAGATCCCTCAGACCCCAGTTCTTATCCTCTTACTCCAGCCCCTGACTTCGGGAAGAGAAGGCAGCCCTCCCTCCAACAACCATCTGGGGGCGGGGTGGTGAAGAAGAATGCAGACTGCACTGGAAACCTAGAGTCCTGTGTTCTCATTACAGCCTTGCTGCCTGACTTTCTGCAAGCTACCTTCCCTCCCTGAGCCTTGGTTTCCCTCCCTGCTGAGCCAGAAGATCTCAAAGGCCCCCTCCAGTTCAACTCTGAAAGTCTGTCTCTCCACCCCAACTCCTTCCCCAGTTCAGAGAACCCAGGCATCCAGCTGCCCTGCCCCAGCTCTGGGTAAACAGGAAGCTGGGTGAGGGGAGCAGGGGTGTGTGGAAAGTCCCAGCCAGGTGTGTGGGTCTATGGGGAGGGGGTGGCCCCACCTCTGGGTATGAAAGCCCCCCCTGCCCTGGCACTGGCTCACAGTCTCCATGGAGGCACTGGGGCTGGAGGGCCGGGGTGGGAGGCCCCAGGGGAGGGGCTGTCTCCTGCTGGCTGTGGCTGGAGCCATTGTACTAGGGTCTGTGGTGCTGTCTGTGCCTATCACTGTCCTGACTGTGCTGGCCTTGGTGCCCCAGGAGCGGGGAGGACTGGTGAGTGGCTGCAACAGGAGGGCTCTATCCTATCATGCTCACTCACCTCCTGTTATGCTTTTGGGACTCCTGCCTCATCCTGCTCAGCTGTCTCTTCTGTCCCTGGTGCAAATGTCTTGACTATCTCTTCGCTGGCTCTTTCCAAGCTCCCATGATGCCGTGTTTCCTGTTGTCTCCAAGCTCCTTACTGGTTGCCTGTCTGTCTTCCCTCATCCCTCCCAAGACACAACTCAGGCCCAAGGACATGCCTTGCTTGCTCTCCCTCCCAGGGAGATGTGTGTTGGGGGTGGGGCAGGTGAGAGAAACGTCAGGCTTGGAGCTTGGGTCCATGTTGGGAGGGGTGGGGTTGGCATCAGCTGAGTCTAAACTCTGGGTATTGTGACCCCAACCAGGTAACAGAGACCGCTGATCTGGGGGGACAGACCCAGCAACAACTGGGTAAGAGCAGATCATTTCCCCCTCCCCTGCCCACCCCTAAGGGACCCCCCAGCTCTTGTCCTTGTCCCCATACCCTCTTCCTCCAGGAATCTGGGTGCTCCATCCCTGAACCCTGGGGCCCTGTCCTCTTAGGGGGACCATGCATGGGTGGCCCCCCAAACCCCCAATCATGAACTCTCTGCTCCTTCCAGAGTTCCAGAAGCTGCCGGAGGAGAAAGCGGAGGAAACAGATCTCAGCCCGAGGCTCCCGGCTGCCCACCTCATAGGTAAAGACTTCGTAGACCTGCATAAACGTTTACATAGCCGGAGAGAAATCAGTCAAGGATCCAGCGGGCTCAGCTCACTGTTACAAGGGTGACGGATCTGCCTGCCCGCAGTTAGAGTCCCTTTGCCCTATTATTCCAGTGCTGGATTTCCCAACCCTCTCCACTACCTCTAGCACCTAAAGAGTTCACCCTTCCGCTGGTCTCCCTATTTTAGCTTCTAGCTTCCCTCGGGGAGCAGGCAAAACCTGGCCTGGATCTTCCCACCAGAGCGCTCTGCACCTACATCCAAGTTCCCTCAGCCCCCAACGCGTACTGATTCCAGAGGCAGCACCACCTCCCCACTCCTCCTCGCCAGGATTGATTCCTGCAGGGGGATAAAAGCCTCACTCCCACGCCCATGTCCACTCTCTCAGGAGTCCCAGGTCTAGATTGCTCCTATCAGGATCGGATTCCCCGAAAACCGACGGACCATTTTTTCTGCAGGCTCTTGGAAGACTGGACAGGGGTTAGGTTGGGAGACGAAGAAAGAAGAAGCGTTTCTGAGAAGCGGCACGCAGTTCTTAGGCGCGGAGGGGCTGGCCCTGCCGCAGGACGGCCTCTATTACCTCTACTGTTACGTCGGCTACCGGGGCCGGGCGCCCCCTGCCGGCCGAGGACCCCTCGGCCGCTCGGTCACTCTGCGCAGCTCACTGTACCGTGCTGGGGGCGCCTACGGGCCAGGGATTCCCCAGCTGCTGCTCGAGGGTGCCGAGACTGTTACATCGGTTTTGGACCCGGCCAGGAGGCACGAATACGGACCCCTTTGGTTCACGAGCGTAGGGTTCGGCGGTCTGGTGCAGCTCCGGAGGGGCGAGAGGGTGTACGTCAACATCAGTCACCCCGATATGGTGGACTACAGGAGAGGGAAGACTTTCTTTGGGGCTGTGATGGTGGGGTGAGGGCCGCCCGCGTCCTAGGAAACACGACTGCATGGTACGATTGTGTGAATCAGCCCAGATACTGGGAACTCAGACACCTGGGAGCCCATGGCAGTGGAAAAAATGTAGGAAACAGTTCGGAAACTGATTTTGAGCCTGATGAAAATAAAGAATGTAAAGCTTTAGTGCTGCCAATGTAGATGCTGAAATGCTAATATATATTAAATCAGGGTGGGCACACAAGTGGTTATATTATTCTCTATTTTTTGGGGGGGAGGGGTTGCTTGCAGCAATTCATAATACTGCTTATGGGCTTTGCTTCCTGGGATGGTGGTCTGCTGGTCCGCCCGAACCCTGGCCTCTGAATGGACAGGCCCCAACAGTAGCCCAGAGGGAGTTAAGAAGGAAGAGGAGCTCCCAAAACCCCAAAGCATCTCCAAGCATGATTCTCAGAACCACATGGTCCCCACCAGATACAGGCACTATACTCTTTTTTTCTCGGGTCTCTCCCAACAGAGAGAGGCGTCACTGTAGGGAAAGACAACCACCAGAGTAAGAAAGGCCCATTGCAGAGTAAGCCCTTGATGTGGCTGAGGAATGATGCTCTGAGGGGCCCAACACTTCTCCCTGCTGGCTGCCTGGAGGCACCTTCAGCCACTGCCCACTCCCCTTCCCGCCCCCCTCCCGCCCCCTCAACACTTCTCTCCAAGGAGCAATGAGCAGCTCACCAGATCTGAAGGGAGGCGGCTGCTGGAGAAAGTTGGGGAGGATGTTTGAGAAAGAGGGAGCGATGGGGTGGTAGGGGGAGGAAAAGCTGATGCCGCCCAGTCCTGTCCAGAGGAGGATGGAAAGTCCTTACCTCTGGTTCATACTTTAGGTCCTCCTTCCTGTAAGTGGGCAAGAGTCAGGGGCCCCCGCGGTGAGTTAACAGCACCCTCCCCATGACTGACTTTCAGCCCCCACCTGGAGGAGGCAGAGGGGGACCCAAGGCCCTATCTAGGTCACTCCCACGGGACAGCTTACCCCTGTGGTCACACCATGGGGTTTTCCCCTCCCTGGCAACCCTGGGCCGGAAGGAAAAGCTCTTGAGCCTAGTTGGGGTTCTTACTCTCTGGGTCCCCATTTCTTAACTCCATATTTTTCTTTGACTCTGTCTCTGGGAAAGAGCTCCTCCTGGATGTGGGGAGTTCTCTTTCTGGTTTGCCCACCTCACACTCCTTCCCTTACCATTTGCCAAGAAATTGGTGAGAAAAGACTGGCATGTTGGCCCTTCACCTATATGTTATTGCTTGTTTTTAATATTCTTCCTTAGGTTCCATTCTGCTCTCTGAGGAAATGGAAGGGGATAGACGGCTGGGGGCTGGATATCTGAGTGTTGAGCTGGATAAAAGAAGAAAGCCAGGATCCACTGAGTGCCTACCGCATGCCAAACCCTGCTAGGTGCCCTGAGGTAGTTATTGCTTCTGTTCACAAGTGACCCCATTAGCAGTGGGCATTCCCATCTCCACTTGATAGATGAGGTTAAGTGACTGGTTCAAGTTGCACAGTTAGGACAGGGCTGGGTGGGTGGCCTGGAGCAGGGAATTTGGAGTCCAGACATCTGAATCCTTGGAAGTTCCTTGGCTGTGATTCAGGTGCCTGAGAATGTGGCTCCTCCCTGCTCTCTCAGGCCGAGGCAACAGCTGGAAATCTTACCTGAGCTGCAGGACTTTCCCGTCAGGGATTGGAATTCCCAGAGTCGGAAATTCCCATTCCCTGAGGGCAAGGTAATTGGGTTCAGATTTCTGTTTCCTGAGGGAAGGGGTTATTTGGCTGGACTTTGTTTCTGTAGGGTCTCCTGGACCCTGGCTGGTCTCAGAGTCTAAGGACTGGGGACTGGGTCTGAGGAATCTTAAGTCCTGTGGAAGGAGGACTTCAGGAAGGGAATCACTATCTCCAAGGAGAGGCAGCTGCAGTATTAATTCCAAGAAAGAGACCATGTTTCTTTTCTAAGCAAACTTTATTTCTCGCCACTGACCAGTAGGGCGGTTACAGACACAACTCCCCTGGGGAGCAGAGGTTCAGCGATATAGCGACAATCTGTCACCAAATCAGCATTATTCAGACAACTTGATCAGATAAATATTTTTTAAAAACATAAGCAAAGGGAGGCACAGAGGCCAGGAGGCCAAGTGGGAATAGCCTACGGTTCAGCTCCGTTTTCACAGAAAACATGTCTAAGCATAGGCAGCCCTTACATTGGGTCCGCCAGGGCCCCTGACCTCCCGAATAAATACATTCTCATCAGTAAATAAATAAATAATAAATAAATAATAAATAATCACAAGTGCAAACATAAATAGAGGGGGCCCGATTTGTGCGGAGAGGCAGGGGCTCCATATCTCAGGGAAGGGTCTGGAAACTTCTGGAGAGAGGGAGGTCTGAGGTCCACTCATGTCAAGTTCTAGGTAAGGTCTTCTCAGGATGTTCTGAAGTGTGCTGGATAGAACGAAAGCCTCTCTGGCTTCCACATTCTGGATGTTCCAGTTTGCATTCAGGGATCTAATAGGTTCTGGAAGCCTAAGTTTGGATTCTAGGCGGTGGCCAGTGCCCCATTGTCCAGGTTACACATCCCTGCATCTCAGGTTTCTAAGTGTTGTTGCTTAAAGTTATAAACTTGGGCCCACCCCTGAGCCCCTAATTTCCTTTCTAAGCCAGGAGGGGATGAAGGGGCCTAAAGAAATGGATTACAAAGGGACTGAGGTGGGTGAGGGGATCAGGGAAGGATGAGTGTCCATTCTCCCTCATAAGGCAATGATCCCAAAGTAGACCTGCCCAGACTCAGCAAAGTCGAGATAGTTGGGCAGATTAATCTCAGCACTGAGTCGATCACCCTTCTCCAACTGAAAGACTCCTCCCAGGTAGATGGGCTCATACCAGGGTTTGGCCTCAGCCTCCTCCGGGGTCTCCCTATGGCAAGGGCTCTTGATGGCAGAGAGGAGGTTGACCTTGGTCTGGTAGGAGACAGCGATACGGCTGATGGTGTGGGTGAGGAGCACATGTGTGGAAGGGCAGCCTTGGCCCTTGAAGAGGACCTGGGAGTAGATGAGGTACAGCCCGTCAGAAGGCACCATCAGCTGGTTGTCTATTAGCTCCACACCATTGGCCAGGAGGGCATTGGCACGCCGGCTCAGCCACTGTAGTTGTCCCTCAGCTTGGGGGTTTGCTGGAGGGAGGGAGAGAGGGAGAGAGAGAGATGAGTCGGTGTGACCCAGTCAGTCAGTTCCACTCTCCACATCCTGGCCCTCAAGTTCTGCCACCACCCCCGCCACCGCCATGCCCCGCATCCGGTTCCTGTCCGCTCTGTCTTCCCACATCCCATCTGGCCATGAGATTCTGAGTATTCCCCTTAAGATCTGTGTTATTCCTCCACTGTCCCCTTAAGCTCACACTGTCTCCAGAGGTCTATCTACTCTCAGCCCCATTTAGTCCCCCAATCCTATCCCTCCACATCCCATCTGCTCCCTCCTTTCAGCCACCAAGACACAGCTTCAGAACTCTTACCTACAACATGGGCTACAGGCTTGTCACTTGGAGTTCGAGAAGATGATCCTGAGGAGGAAAGAGGAAAGAAAAAGTGAGACCCTTAAGCTTCCCAGAAAAATATACTCTTACCTTGACCTCCATTCCTCCTCCCCAAAAACCAAAACTCTGAAATCTACCCCCCCCCCCATTGGTTCCATCCCAGGACTAACGCCCATCCTCACTCAAACCCAGCATTAGGTGATTTGGGAGACACTTACTGAGTGTCTGGGCCAAGGGGTTGATTAGATGGAAGCCATCTGGGAACTGCTGAGGAGAAGAAGGAGGAGTTAGCATTAGAGACAAGTCCCCACAAAGGGAGAAATAGCTGGGCTGCTAATCTAGCTTGGTTTCTCTGCCCTGAAGCCTCTGGTTTTCTTTCTCCATTCATCCATTTATTCATCCATCCATCCTTCCATTCAACAACTCTGTCATCGAGTGCCTTCCATGTACCAGACACCTTATCTTCATCTTTCCTTATCTCTTCATCTCTCTCCTCATCTCTTTCATATTGCCTACATCTCATTCTACATTTCTTTTGATCTCATCAGTTTCATTCATATCATTTATTTCTTCTCCAGGTCTCTACCCACACCCCATATCACTCTATCTAGCTCTTTAGATATATCCAATCGTTTGTTCATTTGTTTGTTCATTCATTCAACCAATATTTAGCGAGCTCCTTCCACGTTCCAAGCATCTTATCTCTTTATCTTTATCTTTCTCCATCTCTCCACATCTCTTTCTGACTCCCCGTCCTTCTCTGTTTTTCCTCCCCATCTCTCCCCATCTACATACTTGTACCCCCCACTCCAACTCTTTTGCCCCAATTTCTGAATGAAGGCTGGTGAGGCACTCACCTCTTCCCTCTGAGGGCCGATCACCCCGAAGTGCAGCAGGCAGAAGAGCGTGGTGGCTCCTGCCACAAGCAGGAAGGAGAAGAGGCTGAGGCACAGGCACCGTCTGGAGCCCTGGGGGGCCCCTGCCTTCTTGGGGAGCGCCTCCTCGGCCAGCTCCACATCCCGGATCATGCTTTCAGTGCTCATGGCGTCCTTTGCAGAGGGGCTCAAGTGCAGCTGGAAGACGGTGAAGCCCTGGGGTAGTGTGTGTATGAAAGAGAGAATCCCACCAGGCTGCTTGTCTGGGGGTGTGGTGTCTGAGGGATTCTTTCCAGGGGTGTCTGGAGTTGCTTCTCTCCCTCCTGTCTGGTCCCCTGGTGTCCTCGCTGAGGGAGTTCTGCTGGCTGGGTGTGTAAACAGCTGCCTTTATATGCCCCTGGGGCACAGGAGGGCGGGGAGAAGCTTTCATTCAACCAGTGGAAAACTTCCTTGGTGGAGAAACCCATGAGCTCATCTGGAGGAAGCGGTAGTGGGCCCTACACCTTCTGTCTCGGTTTCTTCTCCATCGCGGGGGCGGAGGTTTGGAAAGTTGGGGACACCCAGGCATCAAGGATACTTCCCACCCTCCCCATTTGGATTCTGAGGGCAGCTTCCTGGGCCAGTTATGGATGTATGCGTAGGACCCTGGAGGCTTGATCCCAGTTCCCCCCTGTTCCTCAATTCTCATTGTCTCCATTTCTTTTGAGTACCAGTTCTGTGAGCTGTTTCCCTTTGATTTCCGCACAGGACTCACATGGGGGTAGAACTCCAAAGGCAGGGTGAGAGGGGTTTCAGAAAGCTGAGTCCTTGATGGGGAGGAAGCTGGGAGCTAAGGACTGTGTTTGGGTCTTGGGTCCTGAGATGTGTGCTTGGACTCCTTGGGAGAAGGAGCTGGGGGAAGAGGGACTAACCTGAGACTAGGGGTGTGAATGGGGCCTCTGGAAGGGCTGGTGGGCATAGCAGGGACAAGTCTGGGACAGCCCCAGGGGAGTAACAGCCCTGGGAATTCACAGACCCCACGGGGTGGATCTTCTCCTTTCATTCTGACCTTGGGACTCAAACTGCTGGTTTCAGTCTTGGCTTCCGAGGGAACCTGAGGTCTCTGATTTTTGCATAAAGCCCCTATCCCTGGAGCCCCTGTATGTGGCCATGTGTCCGAGAGAACCCCTGTTCCCCCCAAATTCCTGCAGACACCCCCACCCCTCAGAGCCCCTGTGTGTGTCCACGTCTCCCAGAGAACCCCAGTTCCCCCAAATTCCTAGACACGCCCACCCTCAGAGCCTCTGTGTGAGCCCATGTCTCCTCAAACAACCCATTCCCTCCAAATTCCTGGAGACACCTCTGCCCCTCAGAGCCCCTGTGTGTGCCCATGTTTCTTCAAATCTCCCCTGCATTCCACACCCTCCTAGTCCTGGAGGCTCTTCTATCCCTCAGGGCCCCGTGCACACCCCACCCCAGAGTCTTGAACATTCCCCCCTTTGATGTGGTCGCCTCTTCTCAGAGGCCTCCTGTATTCCCATTCCTCAGAGCCCCTACGTGTGACCATGTCTCCTAGGGGTCCCTGACCTCCACCCCTCCGGACTCTGGACCTCATTTCCCTCTGTTGTCTTAGCTTATCCTTTGGTTCCCCTGCAGCAGGGTGGCTGCCCCTTTGAGTCCACCACACATCCCCAGAGCCCCTTGGGCGTCTTTATCTCCTTGTTCTCCCACAGCTCCTGCTGCCTTTGAGGCCTCTTTTCCTCCCTCCATTTTGCATACAGACCTGGGAAATTCTCCTCTCCCAGACAGACAGATATAGACAGACGGCGTTTCAGAGAGAGTTTTATTGGTCTTCGTTGAGGGTGCAGATTTCACCCCAGGGGTGTCTAGTTAAACAGTGGCTAGCTCTCAAGAACTTTCCACTTTCCTTCTACAGCCTCTCAGAATCTCAGACCTACTGTTTTTTTCTCTCTGTCTCTAGGCCAGCCTATGCTGATGCCTTTTCATTCTTCATCTCTTGGGTCTGTTTATCTCTCTGTCTTCTAATGTCTCTCTATTGTTCTGCTTTCTCCATCTTCCATAAATAAATAATTTAATTTTCCCATCATAAATAATTACCCCTCCCCACCTCCAGTCATCCACTTAAGCTCCTCCACATGTCTGCTCCTCCTCCATGTCCGGATCTAGGCTCCACCTAGACTGGCAGGACAGACTGCTCTGGGCTGGGAATTTCTAGGCAGGCTTGAAATCCTTGGCAGAGCATCCGGGGTGGCTAAGGAAGGTGTGGTCCCCTGGGAGCCCAGAATTCCTTCTTGGAAGCTCCAGGTGATTTGAGTGGGGGAAGACTTGAGACTGTTGGAATGGTCAAAGGAGAGGTGGTGGTAACCCTTGAAACTGTCAGAATGGAGGCAAAATGGGGAGTAGGCCTTGAAACCAATATTTTTCTTCTTTCTGGGTTTTTCCAAGTTCTACAGAGCAAAGGCTCCAAAGAAGACACTACTGGGGCTGAGGAGTAGGTGGGAGCTGCCGACTGTGTGAGTGGATAGCTGGTCTCCCCGGGTAAGCAGGAACACAGCCCCCTGGTACACTGACCGCACCCAAGGTCCCTGTGGCCCTGGGCACACGGACTTCTGGGCACTGAGGAGAGGCACATGGGAGGGGTACTGGGAGGAGAAGAGCTGGACCTCATGAGCCAGGTAGAGAGGAGTGGGGGTGGCCTTGGGGGAGCAGCCTTCCCCGGAGAAGACCACCTGGGAGTAGACAAAGTAGAGGCCACTTGTCGGGACCAGGAGGGAATTGTTGCTCAAAGCAAAGCCATGGCGGAGGAAGGCGTGATCCGTGTTTGCTCTCCAGCGCAGAGAGGTCTGGGTGCTGGGGTCTCCTAGGAAGAGCCATGGGGGCAAGGGTCAAGGGTCTGGGGCCTCAGCGGTCTCACTCCCTGGGGAAACAGGCACTAGATGACTTAGTCCCTGGGGCATGGTTAGGGGAGAGATGGGGGCTGGACACCTCTGTCCTTGAGAGGTAGGGCAAGTAGGGGCAGAGATGGAGTAGATGCTTGAGGTCTAGGTGGGCTGAAGGGTGGGAGTTGGATGTCTGGGCAGTCAGGTGGATGCTTACCAATGAGGTGAGCAGCAGGTTTGAGGGTGCCTGAGGTGAAGTGCTTCTCGGGGTGCTGCTGGGCAGTCTGAGCAGCTGAAGGTGAGAGGCCAACCCCAGGGAGCCCCTAGGAGAGAACAGAGTTAGAGGGGGCTCCAGGACCCAAGGCTCAGCTGGGCCACCCCAGAAGCTCCCATTCTCCTGCTGCCTCACCTGGGTTTCAGACAGCAGGGCCAGCAGCAGCCCCAGAAGGAAGAGGAGGAGGGGGTTGCCATGCACCCTCAGGAGGTAGAGGCGCCCAGGTCGTGTCATGTGGAGAACCTGCAGGGAAAGAGACAGTGAGCGGGGCGGGGCGCGCTGCGGAAGAGGGCCTCCTGCCCTCGGAGACAGCCACCCTGAAAGACAGGGCGATAGAGAAGGGGACAAAATGCAGTCAGGGAAACCCCGAAGTAAGTTGGGGGAGAGAGAGACAGAAAGAGAAACAGAGGTGGGAAGGGAACAGAGAGCAGAAGGGAACAGAGCAGCAGAAACAGAGAATGTGTGACAGAGACAGAGAGTCAGACACAGGGGAACAAACCAAAACCAAACCCACCAAGCCAAGCCTCAGGCAGACTGAGGCACAGGAGAGACCGGGCACAGGCCAAGAGGCAGGATGTGGCGGCAGGAGTCCACCACCAGGCAGCAAAGGAGACAGTGCGAGAGAGTCTCACCTGCTGTGCAGGGCCCCTGGGCCGGGACGCCTGGGTCCCTTTATAGAGGAAGCGGCAGTGGCAGCGTAGCAGTTGGCGGGCGGTTCTAGGCCGGGGCTGGGGCCCGGGGAAGCCCCCAGGGCTTAGAAGATGCTGCTGTTTAGTCGAAGGCAGGAAAGGCTGAGGCCTAGGAGAGAACCGCAGGCTGGGGGCTCAGGCAACTGAGTTCTGGGAAAGGGAGTGGGGTCAGGGGAACCGTGGGCTGGGAGGGCCAGGGTGCAGGGTCAGGCTTAGGAGTTTCAAAGAAGGGACAGTAAATTCGAGGAGAAGGAGGGGGAACAACTGGGGTGTGGGCTAGAGGCCTGGTTCCCTGAAGAGCGATCATACAGAATACCTCTGCATCCTTGGCAGATTAAAGGCTCCTTTCTGTCTCCATTTCCTTCTCGTGTACCCCCTGCCCTTGTCCCAACCCACCCAAGTCACACTTGTACCAGTATGTGTACTTTCCAGGTTGTCTGGTAGCTTTTATATCAAGAAGTTCCATTATACACCCCTTGCCTGGGACATCTGGTTTATGCCTACTGTCCTGGTGAAAATATGAGTCCCTTTTTGTTCTTAAAATGTCCTGGTTTGGAAGATAGATTTTATGGTCACCTTACTCAGAGATAATACCATGCACTCATGTGAGATGGGATCTCATCCCATTCCTGATGGGCGCCCTCAACCTTGTCCTGACCTCAAGTGGCCCTCAATGATCAGACTTAGAGAATCCAAGACAAACGCGCACTCCAGGCTCAAGGAATGCAGCAGACAACTTCTGAAGCTCTCTGCAAGGGAAGGCTTCAGAATTCTACACAGGAGGGTGGTGACCTCGGATGAAGTGGGGGCAGCTAAGTTACTTGTCTTGAAATTGCATTTGCAGAGCCAATACATGTTATGTTTTTTTTAAATTTAAGGATTTTTCCCTTTTATTGATGTATAACTTACATACAATGAAATGCACACCTCTTAAGTGTAGAGCTTGATGAATTTTTACATGTGCATATAGCCATGTAGCCACCACCCAGTTCAACATATTTTCTGGACCCTGGCAGGTTTCCTTGGGCCTCCTCCCAGTTGCTACCCTCCAAAGGTAACAAATTACTCTCTAACCTCTATCACCGTAGAGATCAGTATACCATAGTTTTGAACCATACTTTTGAACTTCATATAAATGAAATCATACAGAATGTACTCATTTGTGTCTGGTTTCTTTCACACGACATTGTGTTTGTGAAATTCATCCATGTTGTTGAGTGTATCAGCAGTGTTTTTTAAACTGCAGTGTAATATTCTATTGCATGAATATACTCTTAATTTATTCATCCATTTTTCTGCTGACGGGTATTTGGTTTATTTCCAGTTTTTGGTTAATATGAATAAAGTTGATAGGAACATGACCCAGTTTTCGCTTAGCTTGTAAGCTGTAGATTTAAAAAAAAAAAAAATAGGCAAAGTTTCTAAAGATGATTAGTTTTTTCACCATTCATAAGATTGAGAAAGCAACATCATGATAAATGGAGAAAATACTGAAGTTATCAAGGATTTTATTTTACTTGGATCCACAATCAACACCCACGGAAGAAGCAGTCAAAAAATCAAATGACTTATTTCATTGGGCAAATCTGCTGTAAAAGGCCTCTTTAAAGTGTTAAAAAGCAAAGATGTCACTTTGAGGACTAAGGTGCGCCTGACTCAAGCCATGGTATTTTCATATCCTTATGAAAGCTGGACAGTGAATTAGGAAGACCAAAGAAGAATTGATGCCTTTGAATTACTGTGTTGGTGAAGAACATTGAATATACCATGGATTGTCAGAAGAAAGAACAAATCTGTCTTGGGAGAAGTACAGCCAAAATGCTCCTTAGAAGCAAGGATGGCGAGACTTTGTCTCACATACATTGAACATGTTATCAGGAGGAACCAGTCCTTGGAGAAGGAGTAAAGCAGAGAGTCAGTGAAAAGGAGGAAGATCCTCAATGAGATGAACTGACACAGTAGGTACAACAATAGGCTCAAACATAGCAACGATTGTGAGGATGGCACAGGACCAGGCATTGTTTCATTCTGTTGTACATGGGGTCACTGTGAGTCAGAACCGACTTGACGGCAGCTAACAACAACAAACAACAATAAGATTGAGAAAATGCCAGTTGGCCACCTCAGATATTTTCATTCCTATTACTGATGTTGTTATGATTTCATTTAAATGGTCTTAGATGGGCTATTGCTGGGGATGTAAGACTTGGGGACTAAAGCCCTCCCACTGTTGCATTGGCTACTGCTGCTTTCCTCAGGCACAAAGTTCCTGAAGGTTCTTGGTGCCTCTTGATACACAAGTAACTTACAGGGTATGCATGAGCTATTTTGCCTCTGTTCTCCTTTCCCCTCCTCAAGGCCCTGCAATGTTGCCTTTCATGTCTTACTACTCTAAGCTATCATTTCTTTTCTTTTTCATTCCACCTATTTAGCTTCCTCTTTATTCCATAAAAGGGGCCCTGGTGGCGCAAGGTTAAGCACTTGGCTGCTAACCAAAAGGTCGGTGGTTCGAACCTATCAGACACTCTGTGGGAGAAAGATGTGGCAGTCTGCTTTTGTAAAGATTTGCAGCCTTGGAAATCCTATGGGGCAGTTCTACTCTGTCCTACATGGTCACTGTAAGACAGAATCAACTTGATGGCGGTAGGGTTTTTGGTCTATTCCATAAAAATTTATTAAGCACTTTGTACAAGATGGATACCCTGGGTGGTGCAACTGGTTAATGCACTTGGCCGCTAACCAAAAAGTTGGAGGTTTGAGTCCACCCAGAAGTGCCTCCGGAGAAAGGCCTGGTGGTCTACTTTCAAAAAGTCAGCCACTGAAAACCCTATCGAACGCAGTTCTACTCTGATATATTTGAAGTCATCATGAGTCGAAATCAACTTGACAGCAACTGTACAAGGCATTGAGGATACAGACGCCAAAGACAGTCCCATGACCTCTAGGAGCTCAAGGGCTAGTGTGGGAGGCAGCCAAGTTACCAGATAATTACAACAAAGTGTTGTAAGTTCCAGGACAATGGGGTTATGGCAGCCCGTAGAAAAGTCATCATACCTGGCCTGGGGGAGGTGTTAATTATTGAGTTGTGATTTGGGTTGAGGTTGATTACTGAGGCAAAGAAGAGCATTCCAGACGGAGGGAACAGTATATGCAGACTGGAGGTAAGAGACAGCATTAAATGTCCTGAGATCTGTAAATGGGTACAAATGGAAGCAGGAGAGATGGGGCTTAAGAAGTAAGCTGAGAAAATATCACGAGGGGTTTAAAACCAAGCAAAGAAGTTTGAATTTCATTCTAAATATGATTGGGAGCCACCAAAAGTTTTGAGCAAGGGAGGGGCCAACTCAGACTTGTATATTAGAAAAATGAGCCTGGTAGCTACATGAGGAATGGACTGGGGTAGGGGACTAGGGGGCTGGAGGGAAAGCCAGAAGTATGGAGATCAGTTAGGAGGGTTTTGCAATAACCTAGGGAGAGGATGTTGAGGGCCTGCATTCATATCGAGGCAGCAGCAGGAGAATGGAAATGAGTGGAGAGTTTCTAGGCAAAATCTACAGGTCTTGGCTGACCAGATGGGATGCAAGAAGAAGAGAAAGGTCAAGAATGCCTCTTTTAAATTTCTTGGTCTGTATCTTGGCTTCTTATTTAATCTGACTGTATCTTGTGTCACTGTCAGATTTCCTCTTGGTCCCTGCTCTTTTCCTTATCTCTGTGGAAAGATCACTCTGTGTCGCTCTTTGTTTGTAGGTTCCTTTTCCTTCCTATTGTCTCTTTCTGCCTTTCTACTGGTATGAGAGGATAGCTGAGAGATCCCAGGCAAGCTATATCGAAATATAAAAAAGTGTTGTACACCTTGCTCAAAAACTACTGGGTTATAGAAGAAATTAAGGATAGAATAAAGAAATTCACAGAATCAACGAGAATGAAAACACATCCTACCAGAACCTTTGAGACACAGCAAAAGCAGTGCTCAAGGGTCAGTTTGTAGCAATAAATGCGCACATTCAAAAAGAAGAAAGAACCATAATCAAAACATTAACCCTACAACTGGAACAAGTAGAAACAGGGCAGCAAAAGAAGGTTTCAGGCGCCAGAAGAAAGGAAATAATAAGAATCAGAATTAGAAATGAAACAGAGAATAGAAAAACAATGGAAAGAGTTAACAAGACCAAAGCTGGTTCTTTGAAAAGATCAACAAAATTGATAAACCATTGGCCAAACTGACGAAAGAAAAACAGGAGAGGAAGCAGATAACCCGTATAAGAAATGAGATGGATGATGTCACAACAGACCCAACTGAAATTAAAAGAATCATAGCAGAATACTATGAAAAATTGTACTATAACGAATTTGAAAACCTAAAGGAAATGGACAAATTTCTAGAAACTCACTACCTACCTAAACTAACACAAAGAGAGGTAGAACAACTAAATAAACCCATAATGAAAGAAGAGGTTGAAAACGTAATTTAAGATCTCCCAACAGAAAAAAAGCCCTGCTGTGGGGACCATGGTCTCGGGGAACATCTAGCTCAATTGGCGTAACACAGTTTATAAAGACAATGTTCTACCTTCTACCTTCGTAAGTAGGAGCTGGGGTCTTAAATCCTGTGAGCTGCCACCTAAGATATTCCACTGGTCTCATCCCTTTGGGAGCAAGGGAGAACGAAGAGAACAGGACACAAGGAAAAGATTAGTCCGAAGGACTAACAGACCACAGCTACCAAGGCCTCCACCAGACTGAGTCCAGAACAGCTAGATGATGCCTGGCTACCACCGCTGACTGCTCTGACCCGGATCACAACAGAGGGCTCTGGACAGAACTGGAGAAGGATGTAGAACAAAATTCTAACTCACAAAACAAAAAAGACCAGATTTACTGGCCTAAAGGAGACTGGAGAAACCCCGAGAGTATGACCCCCAGACACCCTTTTAGCTCAGTGGTGAAGTCATTTCCGAGGTTCACCATTCAGCGGGGGAGTGGACAGCCCCATAAAACCAAATGGGACTAATGAGGCACAGCAGTCCAGGGACAAGGGCCAGAAGGCAGAAGGGGACAGGAAAGCTGGTGACAGGGAACCCAAGGTTGAGTAAGGATAGTGTTGATGTGTTGTGAGGTTGTTAACCATTGTCATATGGCAACGTATGTACTAACTTTTAAATGAGAAACTATTTTGTTCTGTAAGCCTTCATCTGAAGTGAGAATAACAGCACAATTGGAAGAGTGTAGTCGATGTCACTGAACTGTGCATGTAAAAATTTTTGAAATGGTGTATCTTTGGCAATGTATATTTTCACCAAAAATAAAGAAGGTTGAGAAGGGAGAGGGTTGACATGTTGTGGAGCTGTTAACCAATGTCATAAAACAATATGTGTACTACTGTTTCATGAGAAACTATTTGTTCTGTAAGCCTTCACCTGAAGTACAATTTAAAAAAATAAAAGATAGATAAACAGAAAAAGAAAAAAGAAAGAAAAAAAAAAAAAAAAGCCCTGGCCTGGCCTGGATGGCTTCACTGGGGAATTCTTCCAAACTTTCAGAGAAGAGTTAACTCCACTACTGCTAAAGGTATTTAAGAGCATAGAAAAGGATGGAATACTCCCAAACTCATTCTATGAAGCCAGCATAACCCTGATACCAAAACCAGGTAAAGACACCACAAAAAGAGAAAATTACAGACGAATATCCCTCATGAACATTGACACAAAATCCTCAACAAAATTCTAGACAATAGAATTCAGCAACATATCAAAAAAATAATTCATCATGATCAAGTGGGATTTATACCAGGTATGCAGGGATGGTTCAACATTAGAAAAACAATCAATGTAATCCATCACAAATAAAAGACAAGAACTACATGATCTTATCAATTGATGCAGAAAAGGCATTTGACAAAGTCCAACACCCATTCATGATAAAACCTCTCAGCAAAATAGGAATAGAAGGCAAATTCCTCAACATAATACAGGGTATTTATACAAAGCCAAAAGCCAACATCATCCTAAATGGAGAGAATCTGAAAGCATTCCCCTTGAGAACAGGAACCAGACAAGGATGCCCTTTATCACCACTCTTATTCAACATCGTGCTGGAGGTCCTAGCCAGAGGGATTAGGCTAGAAAAAGAAATAAAGTGCATTTAAATTGGTAGGGAAGAAGTCAAAGTATCTCTATTTGCAGATGATATGATCTTATACACAGAAAACCCCAAAGAATCTACAAGAAAACTACTGGAACTAATAGAAGATTTCAGCAAAGTAGCAGGATAGAAGATAAACATACAAAAATCAGTTGGATTCCTTTATACCAACAAAGAGAACCTTGAAGAGGAAATCACCAGATCAATACCATTTACAATAGCCCTGAAGAAGATAACATACTTAGGAATAAATCCAACCAGAGACATAAAAGATCTATACAATGAAAACTACAAGACACTACTGCAAGAAACCAAGAGACCTACATAAGTGGAAAAACATACCTTGCTCGTGGATAGGTAGACTCAACATGGTGAAAATGTCAATTCTACCCAAAGCGATCTACAGATACAATGCAATCCTGATCCAAATTCCACTGGCATTTTTTTTTTAATTTTTTTATTGTACTTTAGATGAAGGTTTACAGAACAAATAGTTTCTCATTAAACGGTCAGTACACTTATTGTTTTATGACATTAGTTAACAACCCCATGACATGTCAATACTCTCCCTTCTTGACCATAGAGGATCTTTTTTTTTTTTTTTTTTTTTTGGTGGTGAAAATATACACAGCCAAAGATACGCCATTTCAAAAATTTCTACATGTACAATTCAGTGACATCGATTACGTTCTTCCAGTTGTGCTTCTATTCTCACTTTAGGTGAAGGTTTACAGAGCAAAATAGTTTCTCATTAAACAGTTACTACACAGTTGCCCTATGACAATGATTAACAACCCTATTACATGTCAATACTATCCTTACTCAACATGTAAAATTCAGTGACATCAATTATATCCTTCCAATTGTGCTGCTATTCTCACTATCCTTTTCCAAATTATTCCATCGCCATTATCTTCAACTCAGCGTCCTCTAGGCTTCCCATCAAACCCTTTGAGTTGCTGTTGTCAAACTGATCTCACATACATAATTCGTTTTGTTTTTTTGTACCTTAGATGAACGTTTGCAGAACAGAGTTTCTCATTAAACAGTACACATATTGCCCTATGACAATGGTTAACAACCCCATGACATGTCAACACTGTCCCTTCTTAATCTTGGGTTCCCTATCACCAGCTTTTCCGTCCCCTCCTGCCTTCTAGTCCTTGTCCTTGGATTGCTGCATCTCATTAGTCCTGTTGGTTTTATGAAGCTGTCCAATCCCTGGCTGAATGGAGAACTTCAGGACGGGCTTCACCACTGAGCTAAAAGGCTGTCCGGGGGCCATACGCTCAGGGTTTCTCCAGTCTGTCCAGCCAGTACATCTGGTCTTTTTTTTTTCCCACTGGCATTTTTTAATGAGATGGAGAAACCACCAACTTCATACGGAAAGGGAAGAGACCCCGAAGAAATAAAGAATCACTCAGGAAGAAGAACAAAGTGGGAGGCCTCACACCACCTGATTTTAGAACCTATTATACCTCCACCACAGTCAAAACAGCCTGGTACTGGTACAACAACAGATACATACACCAATGGAACAGAATTGAGAATCCAGACATAAATTCATCCACCTATGAGCAGCTGATATTTGACAAAGGCCCAAAGTCTGTTAATTGGGGAAAAGACAGTCTCTCTAACAAAGGGTGCTGGCATATCTGGATATCCATCTGCAAAAAACTGAAACAAGACCCATACCTCACAGCATGCACAAAAACTAACTCAAAATGGATCAAAGACTTAAATATAAAATCGAAAATGATAAAGATCATGGGAGACAAAATAGGGACAATGCTAGGAGCCCTAATACATGGCATAAACATAATACTGAACCATAAGCAACAATGCAGAAGCACCAGAAGAGAGACTAGATAACTGGGAGCTCCTAAAAATCAAACACTTACACTCATCAAAAGACTTCACCAAAAGAGTAAAAAGACAACCTACAGACTGGGAAAAATTTTTGGCTACGACAAATCCAATCAGCGTCTAATCTCTGAAATCTACAAGATACTGCAAAACCTCAACAACAAAAAGACAAATAGCCCAATTAAAAAATGGGCAAAGGATATGAACAGGCACTTCACCAAAGAAGATACTCAGGCAGCTAACAGACACATGAAGAAATGCTCACGATCATTAGCCATTAGAGAAATGCAGATCAAAACTACAATGAGATATCATCTCACCCCAACAAGGCTAGCATTAATCCAAAAAACACAAAATAATAAATACTGGAGAGGTTGTGGAGAGACTGGAACACTTATACACTGTTGGTGGGAGTGTAAAATGGTACTTCCACTTTGGAAATTGATTTGACGCTTCCTTAAAAAGCTAGAAATAGAAGTACCATATGATCCAGCTATCCTGCTCCTTGGAATATATCCTAGAGAAATAAGGGCCATCACACGAATAGATATATGCACCTTGTTCATTGCAGCACTGTTCACGATAGCAAAAAGATGGAAACAACCTAAGTGCCCATCAACGGACAAATGGATAAACAAATTATGGTATATCCGCACAATGGAATACTACGCAAGGATAAAGGACAACGATGAAGCTGTGAAACGTAGCATGGAGGAATCTGGAGGGCATTACGCTGAGTGAATTTAGTCAGTCACAGAAGTACAAATATTGTATAAGACCACTATTATAAGAGCTCTAGAAAAGGTTTAAACACAAAGGAAAACATTCTTTGATGCTTATGAGGGTGGGGAGGGAGGGGAAGGCTTATTTACCAACTGAATAGTAGATAAGAATTACCTTAGGTGAAGGGAAGGACAGCACACACTACAGGGGAAGTCAGCACATCTGGACTAAACCGAAGCTAAGAAGTTTCCTGAATACAATCAAACACTTTGAGGGACAGAGGAGCAGGGGTAGGGGTCTGGGTACCATGCTTTCAGGGGACATCTAGGTCAATTGGCATAATAAAGCTTATTAAAATAATGTTCTGCATCCTATTTTGGTGAGTGGCATCTGGGGTCTAAAAAGCTTGCAAGCGGCCATCTAAGGTGCATCAACTTGTCCCAACCACCTGAAGCAAAGGAGAATGAAGAACACCAAAGACACAAGGAAAGAATTAGCCCAAGAGACAGAAAGGGTCACATAAACAAGAGACTTCATCAGCCTGAGACCAGAAGAACTAGATGGTGCCCAGCTACCACCAATGACCGCCCTGACAGGGAACACAACAGAGAGTCCCGGGTGGAGCAGGAGAAAGTGGGGTGCAGAACTCAAATTCTAGTAAGAAGACCCGACTTAATGGTCTGACTGAGACTGGAGGAACCCTGGAAAGCATGGCCCCTGGATACTCTATCAGCCCAGAACTAAAACAATTTCCGAGGCCAACTCTTCAGACAGGGATTGGACTGAACTGTGGGGCATAAAGTGATACTCAGGAGGAGCTAGATGCAAGAGACTAAATGGGCAGCTTCTGTCCGGAGGTGAGATGGGAAGGCAGAGAGGGTTAGGAGCTGGCTGAATGGACACGAGGAATCGGGGTGGAAAGGAGGAGTGTGCTGTCACAGTACGGGGAGAGCAATTAGAGTCACATAACAATGTATGTATAAATTTTTGTATGGGAAAAAATAAAAAAAAAAGTGTTGTCATCAACAGTGAGAAACAGGAAACAGAGAGAAAGGGAGACACTTAGGTCATTCAATACTGAGACATTGAGGGACAAAAAGAGGAAGAGAAGGAAGAGTGATGAGGAGACATGAGGGACAGAGAGGAAGGAGGCGCAAGAACTGGGCTGAGGCTCCGTGTCACGGGCGCTTGCAATGTGCTGAAGGATACTCCCTGAGATGGGCCAATCTTAGTTTCGATCTCAGTTTCAGAGGTTGTGTTAAATTCGGTTTCTTTCTTGGGGAGGCCAGCAGTTGGTTTGGGGCTTTCCCTGGGTGGGAGGGGTGATGACTGGAGTCTTGTGGCTCAAACTCAGGGAAATACAGTCTCTATAGTGGTCTCTGTGGAGACACTAATGAAATCTCTGAGGCCTCCAAATGAGGCTGAAATGACGTTTGCCTCAAAGCTGAATTTAGCCCCAAAACCTAAAATGGGATTCAATACCAACTTTGATCCTAGCCCAAATTTAACCTCAACTCAAATCACAACTCAAACTCAACCTCAACTGTAACCATAACCTCAAATCTAAATGCATCCCAATAAATAACCGCCCAAATAAAACTTATCTTCTAAACCAACCCAACCCTGTTTGTATGACTAATCTTGAAACCAACTCATCCCCACTCCTAACCCTAAACTTAAACCTAACTCTGAATGTAATCCCAATCTGAGCCACAAATCTAAAGTTAAGCTTTATCCTGCTTGTTTTTCTTATCTAGTGCTGCTATAACAGAAATACCACGTAAATGGCTTTAGCGAACGAAAATTTATTTTCTCACAGTTTAGCAGGCTGGAAGTCCAAATTCAGGATGTTGGATCTAGGAAAAGTCTGTTTCTGTCTGCTCTGGGGGAAAATCTTTTCTTCTGGTGTTCCTTGGAGATCTCCATGTGACATCTATCTTTCCCCATTCATGCTTTGCTGCTCCTGTGCCTAATCTACTCTTTTTATATCTGAAAAGTGCTTGGCTTAAGAACACCCTACACTGATATGGCCTCATTAACATAATAAAGAAAACCCTATTCCCAAATGTGATTACATCTATAAGTATAGGGATTAGGATTTACAACACATTTTTTGAGGGGACACAATTCAATCCATAACAATCCACCCCCAAATTCATGTTCTTCCCACATACAAAACACGTTCACCCATCACATCATCCCAAAAGTTTTAAATCAACTCCAAGTCTAAAATCTTATCTTCTGAATCATCTAAATCAAATATGGGTGAGATTTTGGGTGTGTTCCAACCTGGGGCAAAATTCTACTTCATCAGTGGAATTGGAAACCTAGAACATAAATTATTTGCTTCCAAAGTACAATGGTGGAACAAACACAGGGTAGGCAGTTTCATTACAAATGGGAAAAATTGGAGGGAAAGAAGGTGTCTTAGTCATCTAGTGCTGCTACAACAGAAATGCCACAAGTGGATGGCTTTAACAAAGAGAAATTTATTTCTTCACAGTAAACTAGGCTAAAAGTCCAAATTCAGGGCATCAGCTCCAGGGAAAGGCTTTCTTTCTCTGACGGCCTTCTTCTCATCAGTGTTGCCCCGAACTAGAAGCTTCTCCACAGAGGGATCCCAGGTCCAAAGGACACGCTCTGCTCCTGGCACTGCTTTCTTGATGGTATGAGGTCCCCTGTCTCTCTGCTCACTTCTCTCTTTTATGTCTCAAGAGATTGCCTCAGGACACAATCCAACCTAGTAGACTGAGTCCTGCTTTACTAACACAGCTGCCACCCAACCTCCCTCATTAATGTCATAGAGGCAGGATTTACAACATATAGGAAAATCACACAATACCAGGAATCATGGCCCAGCCAAATTGATACACACTTTTCGGGGGGACATAATTCAATCCATGACAGAAGGGTTCATGGGCATCAAGCAAGTCCACACCCAGCAGAGTAAATTTCATTAGCTCTCAAGACTTGAAAATAATCCTGTTTTTTCATACCATCTGGGCAATGATACCATCTTCCAGACTTTGGGTGTTGGTCATGGTCTCTGGATTCTGGGTGGAAGCCCCAAGGCCCTGGGAGTCAGCCACGCCTTCCAGGCCCACTAGGACAGCAGCCCAGCACCCTGGGCTTTGGGTGGCTCTGGTCTCCTGGCCCTTGGGCATGTCAGCCCCACCCCCTTAACTCTGGGCAGCGACCCCAACCTCTTGACTCACCTGAATGGCAGCCCCACCCTCCTCCAGAACTGAGGTGGTGGAGACCTGACTCTTTGAAACTTACCTGTTGCTATAGAGTCAATTGTGACTCACAGCGACCGTACAGGACAGAGTATAACTGCCCCATGGGTGCAAGGCTGTAATCTTTATGAAAGCAGACTGCCACATCTTTCTCCTGTGAAGCAGCAAGTGAGTTGGAACTGCCAACCTTTTGGTTAGCAGTTGAGCTCTATAACTACTGCACCTCCAAGGTTCCTTTCCTTTGAAACCTAGGAAGCTGGTTTTCCACCCTTTGAAATGGAGGCAAACCTGCCCATCACAGTCCCTCCAACAGTTCTGCTGATCTTTTAAGTGTTCCAGGGATGGTGCCTTCCTTTTCTTGGAGGACCACCGATGTTTGCAACCAAGTCACTCCATTGGCCAGTTTCCTGCCTGTAGAATTCCAGGAGGCAGGCAGTTTTTCCTTAATTTTGTACTCTCTCTGTTCTTTAGTCTAAGCTGAATAGATCCATCAGTCACTGGTTTAATCTCTTTAACGAAAGATGGAGTAGCCACGCCCTTGGTGAAATTTTTTCAGGACACATTTCCTTAGTTTGTACAGCAGAATTTTCCAAATCTTCATAGAAGGAGTATATGGAATATGTGTTTAATTGCCTCCATGAACAACTGCCTCCTTTGCCATGAGACTGGAAGAATTGGATGGTGCCTGGCTACCATTACTGAACATTTTGATCAAAGATTCTATAGAAGAATCCTGATCAAAAGGGGGAAAATGCAGAACAGAATTTCAAATCTCATGAACTGTAGACCTCCTGGAGCCATGAAGGTTGGGATGAACCCCTGAAACTATTGCCATGAGATAATCTTTAAACCTTAAATCAAAAATACCCCCTGAAGTCTTCTTAAAACCATAGTTTAGCTTAACTAGTAAAAAAGTGTCTGGTTTGAGCATTATACTCTTTTAAGAACTATTGATACGAAATCAAATTGACAACAGCAACTTGAAAGATTAGATAAGAACCTTAGGGGGCAGTGAGCTTATGTTAATGGGGGAGGAACAACTCAGAAAAGAGGGTAAGAATGGTTGCAGAACTAGAAGAATGTAATCGATGTCACTAAATGGTATATGTAGAAACTGTTGAATTGGTGTATGTTTTGCTGTGTATTTCTCAATGAGGACAACAAAATAAATAAAATTTAAAAAAAAAGAACTTTCCATATCCTTCTGTTCTGGTTTTATTTGGCACAGTTCGTTTTTAAGTCCATCTCTTTCATCTCACATTTTACTAGAAACAGCAAGGAGAACCACACAGCCTCTTTAAGATCTTGCTTTGAAATCTCCTGAGTCAAATATCCAAGTTCATCATTTACAAGTTCTACATTCCACCAAACATTTGAACGTAATTCAGACAAGTTCTTTGCCACTGCATAAAAAGCATCACCTTCCTTCCAATGTCCAATCACATGTTCATCATTTCCTTTTAAAGCCTTACCAGAAGCACATTTAACATCCACATTTCTAGTAGCCTTCTGTTCACAACAATAGAAGCTTTCATCACATCTCTCAGTTCTTTCTGAGCCCTCATCAGAATCACCATTAAGGTCAGTAATTCTAACAGTATCATAAAAGTACTGTAACTTGCTTAAGGCCACACAGCTAAAATGGGGAATTAGCATTAAACTCGTCTGAATCCCAAACTCATGTTCTTTCTACTTAAGTCCAATGACTCCAAATGACATTGAAGGAAGGAACAGATTTTATAAAATTTGAGGGGATAAATCATTAGGATGTAACACCTGATTGGATGGTTGGAGTAGGGGAAGAAGAGTCTTAGAAGACTCCAAGTTTGGAGCCTGAGAGTTTGGGAAGATGATGGTGCCCTAAACCAAGAAAAGAGGAGCAGGGCTGAGAGGAAAAACAAGGAGTTCTGCTTTAGACATTCAATCAAGGAGTTTTTATTAAGCACCCGTTAGGAGCAGGGCACCTTGTTAGGCAATGGTATAAATGAAATAGACAAGTCACTGCCCTCATAGTACCTTACTATGAAGCACATAAAAATTCCTCCAGATTCTATCCATTATCCAATAGCACAACCACTTCCACATTTAGGTTACAGCAGCACGCCACTCTCTGGTACCAAATTCTGTCTTAGTTAACTAGTGCTGCTATAACAGAAATATCACAAGCAGGTGGCTTTAGTGAACAGAAATTAGTCTTCTCACAGTTTAGCAGGCCTGAAGTCCAAATTCAGGGTCAGGGTCTAGGGGAAATCTCTCTCTGTTTGCTATGGGAGAAAATCCTTTCTTCTGGTATTCCTTGGTAATCTCCACATGGCACCATTCCCCATTTGTGCTTCCTTGCTCCTGTGCCTAATCTGCTCTTTTTATATCTCAAAAGTGGTTGGTTTAAAACACACCCTACACCAGTATGGCCTCATTAACATAATAAAGAGAACATTATTCCCAAATGGGATGGCATACACAAGTACAGGGGTTAGGATTTACAACACATTTTTTGGGGACACAATTCTATCCATGACACTGCTTTATCCCATTATTCATCCATCCCTCCAATCAGTATTTAGTGAGTGCCTCCTCTGCCCTGAGGATAGAGTGGTGAACAAGGCAGACATGGAGCTTACATTCTAGTTAGGCCAAGTGAAAAAGAAATAAACTGAAAAAGAAATCAATAAATGCTTTGAGAAAACATGACAGGGTGATGTGTTCACAGTGGCAGAGAATTACTTTAGATGCAGCTTGTGAAAAGTCCATTGAGTAGATGACATTTAAACTGAAAATCCGATGGCAAGAGTGACCAGGTAAGGGTTTGGGGGAAAAGCACTCCAGTCTGCACTAATAAAGAAGGGACAGTGGGCAAATTCCACCTTTATTGCTAACTGCATGGTGAAGATCAGTATGAATTTAATTCCCACCTGAAAATGGATCCAGTCCTCACCTCCCCATATCTCTTTCCACTTGGAAGGTGGGGGAAAAGCAGTGAAGCAAAACTGAGTAGAGCCTAAACATGTTTCTCTTGCACTCTCTGAAGCAAAAAAAAAAACAAAAAAAACCAAAACCCTCAAACCCATTGCCTTCGATTCTGACTCATAGCGATCCTACAGGACAGACTAGAAGTGCCCTATAGGGTTTCCAAGGTGTAAATGGTTTGTTTTATTTTTAATTTTATTGTGCTTTAGGTGAAAGTTTACAGCTCAAGTTAATTTCTCATCCAAAAATTTATACACAGATTGTTTTGTGACATAGGTTGCAATCCCCACAATGTGACAGCACATTCCCTCTTTCCACCCAGATTCCCTGTGTCTGTCCATCCATTTCCTGTCCCTTCCTGCCTTCCCGTCTTGCTTTTGGACAGGAGTTGCCCATTTGGTCTCATATATTTGATTGAACTAAGAAGCACGTTCCTCACGTGTGTTATTGTTTGTTTTATAAAAAACCAAACCCAGTGCTGTGGAGTCAAAGCCGAATCATAGCGACCCTATAGGACAGAGCAGAGCTGCCCCATAGGGCTTCCAAGGAGCGACTGGTGGATTTGAATTGCTAACCCTATGGTTAGCAGCCAAGTTCTTAACCACTGCGACACCAGGGCTTCGTTTGTTTTATAGGCCTGCCTAATCTTTGTCTGAAAAGTGGGCTTCAGGGGTGTTTTCAGTTCTGGCTGGGCAGAGTGTCCAGGGGCCATAGTCTTGGGGCTTCCTCCAGTCTCCATCAGACCAGTAAGTTTGGTCTTTTTTTGTGAATTTGAATTTTGTTCTACATTTTTCTCCCTCTCTGTCCAGGACTTTCTGTTATGATCCCTGTTAGAGTACTCGGTGGTGATAGCCGGGCACCATCTAGTTCTTCCGGGCTCAGGCTAGCAGAGGTTCTGGTTCATGTGGTCCTTTAGTCCTTTGTGCTAGTATTTTCCTTGTGTCTTTGGTTTTCCTCATTCTCCTTTGCTCCTGACAGGATGGGACCAGTAGATATGTCTTAGATGGCTGCTTGGAAGCTTTTAAGACCCCTGATGCTACTCACCAAAGTGGGATGTAGAATATTTTCTTTATGAACTATGCTATGCCAGTTGACCTAGATGTCCCCCAAGGCTATGGTCCCCAGCTCCCAGCCCCAGCATCTCTGTCCCTCAAGGTGTTTGGATGTGTCTAGGAAACTTCTATGCCTTTGTTTTGGTCAAGCTATGCTGACTTCCCCTGTATTGTGTGTTGTCTTTCTCTTCACCAAAGTTGACACTTGTCTACTATCTAGTTGTGGTTTCCCCTCCCTTTCCCTCCCTACTCTCATAACCATTAAAGAATTTTTTTTTGTGTGTGTAAACCTTTTCCTGAGTTCTTATAATAGTAGTCTCAAACAATATTTGTCCTTTTATGACTGACTTATTTCACTCAGCATAATGCCCCCCAGATTCATCCATGTTGTGAGATATTTCGAGAATTCATCATTCTTTATCATTGCGTAGTATTCCATTGCATGTATGTACCGTAATTTGTTTATCCATTCAGTCTGTTGATGGGCACTTAGGTTGTTTCCATCTTTTATTATTGTGAATAGTGCTGCAGTGAACATGGGTATGTATATGTCTATTTGTATGATGACTCTTATTTCTCCAGGGTATATTCCTAGGAGTGGATTGCTGGATTGTATGGTATTTCTATTTCTAGTTTTTTAAGGAGGCGTCATATCATTTTCCATAGTGGTTGTACCATTTTACATTCCCACCAGCGTGTAAGAGTTTCAGTCTCCCCGCAACCTCTCCAACATTTGTTATGTTGTTGTTTTTTAATTAGTGCCAGTATTGTTGGGGTGAGATGGCATCTCATTGTAGTTTTGATTTGCTTTTCTCTGATAGCTAGTGATCAGTAGTGAAACCTCCTGTGTCTGTTAGCTGCCGGAATGTCTTCTTTGGTGAAGTGTCTATTCATGTCCTTTGCCCATTTTTAATTGGATTATTTGTCTTTTTGTTGTTGAGGTGTTGAAGTATTTTGTAGATTTTAGAGATTAGACTGTTGTTGGATATGTCATAGCCAAAATTTTTTTCCCAGTCTGTAGATTCTCTTTTAACTCTTTTGGTGCAGTCTTTTGACAAGCATAAGGGTTTAATTTTTAGGAGCTGCCAGTTATCTAGTTTTTCTTCTGGTGTTTGTTTATTGTTAGTTATGATTTATATAAATTTATGTCATATATTAGGGCTCCTAGCATTGTCCCTACTTTTTCTTCCATAATCTTTATCGTTTAAGATTTTGTATGTAGATCTTTGATCCATTTTGAGTTAGTTTTTGTGTATGGTGTGAAGTATGGGTCCTGTTTCATTTTTTTTACTGATGGACATCCGATTATCCCAGCACCATTTGTTGAAGAGACTGTCTTTTCCCCCATTTAACACACTTTGACCCTTTGTCAAATATAAGCTGCTCATAGATGGATGGATTTACCTCTGGGTTCTCAATTCTGTTCCATTGGTCTATGTGTCTGTTGTTGTACCAGTACCAGGCTGTTTTGATTACTGTGGCTGTATAGTAGTTTCTAAGATCCGGTAGTGTGAGGTCCCCCCACTTTGTTCTTCTTCTTCAATAATGCTTTACTTATCCAGGACCTCTTCCCTTTCCATATAAAGTTGATGATTTGTTTCTCCATCTCGTTAAAGAATGCTGCTGGAATTTGGATCGGAATTGCATTGTATCTGTAGATCGCTTTGGGTAGAATTGACATTTTCACAATGTTGAATCTTCCTATCCATGAGCATGGTATGTTTTTCCACTTAATGTAGGTCTCTTTTGGTTTCTTGCAGTAGTGTTTTGTAGTTTTCATAGTATAGATCTTTTATGTCTCTGGTTAGATTTATTCCTAAGTATTTTATCTTCTTGGGGGCTATTGTAAATAGTATTGATTTGCTGATTTCCTTTTCAAAGTTCTCTTTGTTGGTGTAGAAAAATTAAACTGATTTTTGTATGTTAATCTTTTATCCTGCTACTTTGCTACTTTACTTCTATTAGTTCCAGTAGCTTTCTTGTGAATTCTTCTGGGTTTTATGTGTATAAGACATATCATCTGTGAGTAGCAATAGTTTTACCTCTTCCTTACCAAAGTGGATGCCCTTTATTTATTTATTTTTTCTTGTCTTATTGCTCTAGCTAGGACTTCCAGCACAATGTTGAATAAGAGTGTTGATAAAGAGCATCCTTGTCTGCTTCCCGTTCTCAGGAGGAATGCTTTCAGTCTCTCTCCATTTAGAATGTTGTTGGCTGTTGGTTTTGTACAAATGTTCTTTATTATGTTGAGAAATCTCCCTTCTATTCCCATTTTGCTGAGAGTTTTTATGAGGATTGGGTGTTAGACTTTGTCAAATGCCTTTTCTGTGTCAATCGATATGATCATGTGATTATTTTGTTTTATTTATGTGGTAGATTACCTTGATTGATTTCCTAATGTTAAGGCTGTAAATCTTTACTGAAGCAGACTGCCACATCTTACTCCCATGGAGTGACTAGTGGGTTTGAATTGCTGACCTTTTGGTTAGCAGCCAAGAGCTTTAACCACTGCACCACCAGGAGCCTTCTGAAGCACAAAAAGCCAATAAAAACTGTGCTGTATGTCACCATGCACCTGTCAGTTTGCTGTGCTGTGGCGGTTTGTGTGTTGCTGGGATGCTGGAAGCTATGCCACTAGTATTTCAAATACCAGCAGGGCCACGCGTGGTGAAAATGTTTCAGTGGAGCTTCCAGACTAAGACTAGGAAAAAGGACCTGGCAGTCTACTTCTGAAAAAATTGGCTAGTGAGAACCTTATGAATAATGGACTGGGAAGTGTTTCGTTCTGTTGTACATAGGGTTGCTATGAGTCAGAATCGACTCAGTGGCACCTAACAACAACAACAATGCCAACAGGAGACTGCAAATGGCTATGGGGGAGGATCTTGGGGAGGGGGTGCAGGGAGACCCTGTGCATAGCTGGCAAGTCAGATTGATGCTGGTTGCCCTGGGAGGCTACACTTACTTTGGATTAGACTTTGTTTATGGAAACCCTGCTGGTGTAGTGGTTAAGAGCAACGGGTGCTAACCAAAAGGTCTGCAGTTTGAATCCACCAAGTGCTCCTTAGAAACTCGGTTCTACTCTGCCCTATAGGGTCACTATGAGTCAGAATTGACTCAACAGCAGTGGATTTTGTTTTGTTTTGTTCTTTGTTTATGCCGTGGTGGATGCGGGTACTCAGAGTTCTACAAGAGAGCCAGAACAGAAGCTCCTACATATTTTCTCCAGACTAAGGGGCATGCTTTTATCCTCAGAGTAATAATAGACAGTTCAAACATTGGTTGTGTTAAACAATGGGAAATACAGGAATAAAAGGCTGACTTACTCGTCTTCATGAGTGTGTGCTCACACTCAAAATGAGGGGGACAAGGAACGATCCCCAGTAGATAAATTCCTTTGCTTTTCTAGTGGATCTGTAAAAGAGGTGGTGGGGGAGGATGCTGATATTATACTGTCTTTCCCCACATCACCTCAACTAACTTTCTTGTTTTTCCTACCTGATGTAGTGGTTCTAGAACCAAGGTTGCAGTTGGGCATAATGGAAGTGGGAATGATTAAACTGTAACTGTAAATGAGTGGACTGAGGGGGAAGCAAATACTGGACTAGACCAGTACAGTGGCCAAACCTGATGTCCTTTATGGGTTATACAGCAGAGGAAATCCAATATTATGTTAATATCTCAAGAGAGGCTTAGAGCAAGGGAGTAATATTATCTCCTAGCTTGATTTCAACAGATGCCCGAAAGGGCAAAGCCAAGATGATGCCTGCTTTTGGAGCCTGTGGAAACTGAGGAGATGAGACGGAGGCCTGAAGCAGATCTTGACCTGGAAGGAGTTTTTTGCAATATGATATGACTATGGACTGGACTAACGGTTAATAACTGATTGGGAGTCTAATATTATGCCAGTATCTTTTGATTCGTATTTTTCAGGTTATGGTATAATATCAGCACTGTTAAATGCTGATATTCATGGTTAAATATATAAACAAATACACACATGCCATAGCCAAAGGCCAGGGGGTCAAGTATGATACAAAGAACTCAATTTGGCCTTTGTCTTTGGTTCCTGAAAGATGGCCCATGTGATCATCTCAAGTGAACATACCAGGATATCTACTTATCAGCTCCAATCAACTTCCAGCCTGGAAAGGGGTTCTTCTGATGGGCACTAACATGTCCTAGTTCAATGTACCCCTCAGATTTCCACAGGGCTGTGCCCCACAGGGCATCCCTTCAATAGGCCAAGTTTTCATTGCCCTTTTACCTGACTCCATAGCCAGGCCGTTGGCTGTTGACCGTAAGCAGGAAAAAAAAAAAACACACACACAATAGAACAAAGAAACCAGACATGCTGGTAAACAGCACTCAGTCCACAGAGTTGAGTGTTTTCAGTCAGTCTATCTCCTGATCTCAAGAGCTCAGCCTTCGTAGCTAGGTGGGGATCACAGGTTTTCGGCATAAACTCCAATCTACTCTCCACACAGGACTAAGCCAGATATCTTAGTTCCCCTTTTAGTGTGTCCAATCAAAGCTGGCCTAAGGTGGATTTATACACCTTCCGACCATTACCCAGTTAGATACAGTATCCTTTTCATAATACATTCAGATAAACGCAATCACTTCACAAAAATCTTTTAAAATATTTTAGTGTTCATCCAAACCTCTCTTTTTCTTACCCCCTGGTCATTTTACAAGGAGCCCTGGTGGCACAGTGGTTAAAGCTCTCAATTGCTAACCAGAAGGTTAGTAGTTTGAACCCACCAGTCACTCTGCAGGAAAAAATGCGGCAGTTGGCTTCCTTAAAGATTTATGGTCTTGGAAACCCTATGGGGCAGTTCTACTCTAACCTATAGGGAAGCTATGAGTCAGAATGACTCTAGGTCAGTTGGTTTGGGTTGGGATCATTTCACTCATTCATATGCATATGGCGTCAGGTCCGTAACTAGACCTTGGCCCCTTGTTAACCACTTTGGTTGACCTGCTGGGCCCTTGCCTTCAAAGGCTCCAGGTGAGGTCTCTCATCCTTATCTCTGCCTTCTGGCTTTTTAAATTCCTCCCAACTAGGGTAAATACAACAAACTTGTTTAGGCCTTTTTAATATTGAAAAACCAGCAGGAGTTTCCATTGGCCCACCCAATCTTCGGTAGTTCTGCATTAGAACCTCCATTCTAACTCCATCAGTGTCTGCTTTATTCATCCCATTCCTTAATAATCATTCAAAAATTTCCACCCAGCTGGAAAGAGTTCCTTGACACTCTCTTCTGTCTTCTCTTACTATTTTCTTATCAATCTAGCTTCATTATTTGCTCATTCAGCATAACTTCTCCCTTTGGAAGGAGCTTGTGGGCTGGTGGATGTGCCTCTCAGCCAGAATCTAAACTCAGCCCTTCCTGAGGATTCTCCCCAACACACTCCTTCGGTAGTGGTGTCTCAGCTATGGGCTCCAATCTGGACTGTTAGGATCTAAGCTTGGCTCACCCATCTCTTATTTTCATTTTAGTCATTACAGATAACCACAACCAAAGTAACCATCCATCAATCAAACATTTCTCATTCCCCATGCATTCATCCTGTCTCTTCCAAAACCTCCTGTCTCTGTGAATTAGGGACATTCCAAGGAATCCCATCCTTATCGCCAACTGCACTATAAAGGACACAGTGGGGAAATCCCACCTTTATTGCTAACTGCACTGTAAGGATCAGTGTGAATTCAATTCCCGCCTAAAAATGGATCCAGTCCTCACCTTCCCGCGTTTCTTTCCTCATCGTCAGTCACCTATGTGGCACTTTCTCTCTCTGACCCCAACCCAGAGTTGAGTCAGACTTTACAGGTTAAAAGGACTCCATCCTTCAGATCAACTGCCTGTACAGCTCTCCTCTGAATTAGCCACCCCAAGGTAAGTTAGAGTTCACAAATTAGAAGGACTCAGATACCAACCCCTGCTGGCTCTCATTGCTCCCTATGGGTTCATTAATTTTCTCTAAGAGCTCACAGAATTCACAGAGACTATCTATACCTGAAGGAGCACTGGTGGTGCAGTGGTTAAAGCGCTTGGCTGCTAACCGAAAGGTCAGTGGTTTGAAGCCCCCAGTTGCTCCGCGGGAGAAAGACGTGGCAGTCTGCTCCATAAAGATTTACAGCCTTGGAAACCCTAGGTGGCAATTCTACTCTATCCTGTAGTATTGCTATGAGTCAGAATCGACTTGACAGCAATGGGTTATCTATACCTACTTATACTTGTTGTTAGTTGCCATCACGTTGATTCTGACTTATGGAGACCCCAAGTGTGCAGCGTAGAACCTCACTCCACAGGTTTTTCAAGACTGTGACCTTTCAGAAGCAGATGGCCAGGCCTTACTTACAAAGTGCCTCTGGGTGGGTTTGAACTGCCAATCTTTTGGTTAGTAGTCCAGCACTTAACCATTTGTGCCACCAGGGACTCTGTATCTATATTTACCTGTATCTGTTGAGTTGATTCTGACTCATAGCGACCCTATGGACAAAATAGAACTGGCCCATAGGGTTTCCAAGGAGCGACTGATGGATTTGAACTGCCGACCTCTTGGTTAGCAGCCAAGCTCTTAACCACTGCTGCCACTAGGGCACCATCTATACTTAGTGTCATGGATTTAACTGTGTCCTCAAAAAATATGTGTCAACTTGGCTAGGCCATGATTCTCAGTATCGTGTGATTGTTCACCATTTTGTCATCTGATGTGATTATCTTATGTGTCCTAAATCCTACCTCTGTGATGTTGATGAGTGTCTTAGTTATCTAGTGCTGCTACAACAGAAATACCACAAGTGGATGGTTTTAATGAAGAGAAGTTTATTTCTTCATAGTCAAAGTAGGCTAAAAGTCCAAATTCCGGGAGTCAGCTCCAGGGGAAGTCTTTCTCTCTCTGTTGGCCTTCTCATCAATGTTCTCCTGGACTAGGAGCTTCTTCACGCAGGGACCCCGGTCCAAAGGACGCGCCCTGCTCCTGGCACTGCTTTCTTGATGGTATGAGGTCCCCCTGTCTCACTGCTCACCTCTGTCTTTTATACCTCAAGAGATTGCCTCAGGACACAATCCAGTCTTGTAGATCAGGTCCTGCTTTACTAACACAACTGCCACCCATCCTCCCTCGTTAACATCATAGAGGCAGGTTTACAACATACAGGAAAATCACACAATACCAGGAATCATGGCCTAGCCAAATTGATACACACATTTTCTGGGGGACAGAATTCAATCCATGACAATGAGGCAGGATTAGAGGCAGTTATGTTAATGAGACAGGACTCAATCTACAAGATTAGGTTGTGTCTTAAGCCAATTTCTTTTGAGAAGTGAGCAGAGAGACATGTGGACCTCATACCACCAAGAAAGAAGCCCAGGAGCATAGTGTGTCCTTTGGACCCGGGGTACCTGCGCTGAGAAGCTTCTCGTCCAGGGGAAGATTGATGACAAGGACCTTACTCCAGAGCTGACAGGGAGAGAAAGTCTTCCCTTGGAGCTGATGTCCTGAATTTGGACTTCTAGCCTACTAGACTGTGAGAGAATAAAGTTCTGTTTGTTGAAGACACCTACTTGTGGTATATCTGTTATAGCAGTACTAGATGACTAAGACAGTTACCCATTTATTATAACCAGAAAGGATATAAATGAAGAGACTTGAGGTGAGATCTAGAAGGACCCTGCCACCAGGCTTCCACTGTCCCCAGGGACATGGCACCCTTCCAAAAGCACATGCTCTCCTGAATCCAGAAGCCGCAGAACTGTATTCAAAGCCTTTTATTGGTTTCATTGCATAGTCATGATTGGGGTCTTATTGCATAGTCGTGATTGATTGAATCACTGAATATGCATGATTAAAATCATGCCCCCCTCCCTTCATAAGTTTAGTTGCCAAATGGGGTCATTGTGGCCTCACTCATTTGCACACATTCTCAGGTGCTGTACAGAGGTTTCACATAATAAAGGCACCTCCATTGTTGGGGAATTCCAATAGCTATATTGCAGGTAAGGAGCCCTGGTGGTACGGTGTTTAAGCACTTGCTAACAAAAAGGAACCCTCCAGCCGCTCCATGGGAGAAGGTTGTGGCAGTCGGCTTCCACAAAGATTTAAAGCAGTTCTCCTCTGTGCCATAGGGTCACTGTGAGTCGGATTGACTCCATGGCAATGAGTATATTGCAGTGTGGTGTGATGGATAGCTTTTCTGTAGCCTTTCTAGCCATGGTCTTGTAACTCCCACTCAAATGATTGTGCAGGACTGTGTGATAGGGTAATTGTGGCCCACCAAAGGGACTGGTCAGTTTTGCCATCCTGATGGGCTTGAAATGAACCACCCTAGAGGCAGGAAGGAGAATATTCCATTACCACCATGGAAAACCAGCCAGGAGCAGAGAGTGCATCCTTTGGACCTGGGATCCTTGGGCTGAGAAGCTCCTGGAACCAGGAGACCAAGAGAGAGAGTGAGCTGTAACACTGAATACAGTGAGACCCGGCGGCAGAGACCTGGTGGCAGGAGACAGCATGGTGGGCCTCCTGGCCCATGGAGTGAGAAAGATGAGTGCCTTTGGGCCGAGGTTGAGGGTCAGGGAGAGGTGTGCCCATAGGCATGGCTGGGAAGAGGCTGTTCTGATGGAAGAACTGTATCCTGAGTGTTCCTGAGCCTGAATTGTAACTATTACTTCCCTAATAAACCCCATAATCTTGGGTATTGTCTGTGAGTTCTGTGTGGCCATGAGCAATGAATTATTCAACCCAGCAGAGAAGTAGAGAGTGCTGTGGGGAGGACGGCTGGTGTCAGAATTGGTAAAGGTGGCAGAGAAAGGAGGCATGTCTGACCTCCACCTTATGGGAATCAGCCCTGGGTTGTCGATCTTGATTCTCCTTCTCCCTTGCGAAGTTAGAGGAGGTCAGACACTGCCTCCACGCCATTTTTATGGCTGGCATCAGAATCAAGATTGTTTGCAATGGCTCCAGACACATGAAAGCATGGAACTTTGTAAGAGAAAGAATGAAGGGGCTTGGGAAGTGAAACTTCTGATTCTTAGATAGTTACCTTGGTTGTTGTTACCTGTAATGGCTGAAAGGAATGTTCTGCTGCATCTGGAAAGGCCTGAGACGAAAGCCAAGCCCGTTAAATGGGATGATAGGGGGCCAGGGTCTTCTTGTTCCACCCAGCCAGAGGTCCAAGCCGTATGCATATAAGTGGGAAGTTAGTTAAGGTGTGGAGAAAAGATGAAACTGAAATATTTTAGAAAGGGTTATGTGTTTAGGATTATGTGTTTAATTGAATGTACTATGGGTAGTGAATGTTTCTCCTACCTACTGTTGTAAAGCAGACCTAAAGTTATGGTAGAAATGAATATTGCATACTATATATTACAGAGTGTGTGTAACTCCGCCTTCAGCCAATACTTGATTGGATATGCTAAAAGGGAACTAGGATTTGCTCAAGGAAAACACAGGCTGTTTGAATTTGGTAGGCCTGTGTATAGACTGGGGGCTTAGGTGGAAAACCTGAGCTCCACCCAGATTTTGCATTTGAAAAGATATGCAGAAGAACCTAGAACTTCTGAGAGAAAGGGAGATTTGCATTTGAAGGAAGGACCTGCAGGAGAAAAAAGTGACTGCTTTCCTTTTTGAATTTCTAGTTTGCTGTTGGATGCATCGAGGCAGGAAGTAGTGCCATTGGAAGGAAAACTCTTCCAGACTGGAAGTTAAAGGAAGCTGGTGAGTAAACAGTTTGGTCTGCTAGCTTGTGGTAACCACTTGGGTCCACTCAATGAGTGGAAGTGGAGGAAGTTCAGCAATGAAGAGATGGGCTGAGTTTGGACATGTTTCATTGGCACCCATTGACCTAGCCCATGGGGGCTAGGGATGAGAGAGAGAGGAAGGGCTGGTTGGTCAGAAGTAAAGGGAGTTGTGTGGACTCCTGAAGTTTACAGGTGGAACCTGTTGACCTAGCCCAACGGGGCTAGGGATGAGAGCGTGAAGGAGCTGTCTGAAGTGTTGGGAGGTGCGTGTACTCTCGAGCCTAAGGCTGCAACCCATTGTGATCTAGCTTGGATAGCTACGAATGAGCTGACCAGAACCTGACTGAATGAGAAGAAAGATGTTTGACGCTGTGAGCTGGTATAGACTGCTGCAATTTGATGGCTTGCTCTGGATTGGACTTTGCTTATGGATGCAGATGTTCACAGTTCCAACCAGAACAGAAGATTCTTCAAGACCAAGGAACATGCTTGTCTTCTCAGAGTACTGGTTTGATAGGGATGGGCAATTTAAAAATTGGCTATCTAGAATGGGGGGAAATAAAGGCATGAAGTGGCTGGCTTATACACTTTCATGAGTGTGCTTACATTAATTAGCGAGGATCCCCACTGAATAGATTCCTCTTTTCCTGATGGATCTGGGGAACTGAGGGTGGGGGAAGATGCTAATAGAATTATATGATTCAGTTGTGAGTGTTGATTGTTAATAGGGTTAATTGTGATTGTAAAAACTGTAATTGTAGAAGCTGTTTAAGTGCGAAAAAGTGGACTAAAGTGGAAGCACTACTGGACTGGAGTAGGGTGGCCAAACCCTAAAGTCCCTTAAAGGTTTTGCTATGCTAATACCTCCTGAGGCTCAGAGCAAGGGTATAATCTTCTCTCAGTTAAATTTTATCAGATTCTAGAAAAGGTGAAGCTGACATGACTTTTGGAGAACCTGACCAGATCAGAAGAACACCTGCAGCAGACCTAAATGCCTGGTACCTGAGTAACCTTACCCTGTGGACTCTTTGCTCTATTGAGGGACTAATTGTTAATGACTGTTTTGGACTGGTAAAATGACTGGGAGACAGAAGTTATCCTCCAAACATGAAAGAACCATGGCTAGAAAAGCCAGGGGGTGGCCTGCGGTTTGATGGATTGCTTTTGTGTGGCCTGTCTAGCCATGGTCTTGTAACTCCCACCCGTGATTGGGCAGGACGGTGTGATAGGGTAATTGTGGCCCACCAAAGGGATTGGTCATTTTTTACATGCTGGAACAAAAGACAAGGGCCAAATTGAGTTCTTTGTATCCCGAAGGCAATGGGAATAGCTACTGCAAAGGCTATGACGTGGAAACAAGCTGGGGGTGTTGAGGAACAGATAAAAGGCCAGTGTAGAGGGAGTGGAAGAGGGATGGGAGATGAGGTCAGAGAGAAGGCATGGGCAAGATCATGCAGGGCCTGCAAGGAGGGATAAATCATCTGGATTTTACTCAAACATGGGAAGCCTTTGGAGAATGTGAGTGTGTGTGTAAGAGACAGGAAGAAGGAGAGGGAATGAGGGAGGGTGGAAGGACAGAGAGAAGAGAACAGAAGATTGGATTTATGTTTTTAAACGATCACTGTGGCTCCTGTGTTTAGACTGGATCGTAGTGGGCAAAAATGAAAGCAGAAACATCAGTTAGGAGGCAATTGCAGTAATCCTGGAGAGAAGATGGTGGCAGCCATGGAGATGGAGAGTAGTAGACAAATTTGGGATGCATTCAGGGGTAGAACTGACCAGGATTGATGATGGACCAGATGGGCAGGGGTGAGATGGGGAGAATGGGGGAAAAGCAGGATTCTGATGGGGTGGGAGCACAGAGAGTTTTATTTTGGATGTAAGTCTAAATCTATTAGACAGAAATCCAAGTGGAGATGTCATTTGGCAGTTGAATATGAATCTGGATTTCAGAAGCAAGGTCAGAGCTAGGGAGACAAAATTGGGAGTTGTTAGCATGAAGATGGCATCACAGACTGGAAAAGATACCTTATTTTGTGTATCCTCCTAAGACCCCTTCAAGATTTTTATGTTTTCCTCCACAATAAATGCAATGTATCTTCCATTCTAAATTCCAGCAGCGTCAACCTCCTGCTCTCCAAAGCAAGACTTTGTCTTCTCTTGAACTTTCCCTGGGATTTGACCTCCCCAGATTCAATTCTGTACCCTACAAAGACCCTTCTACCAATCTATTCCACAATATTCTGTGGAACTCCTCATATATTTGAATCTTCCATTTCATTCTTGAAAGTGTCTTCCTCTGGGCACTTTGTCTGAAACCTGGCTTTCCCATAACAGTGCTACTTCTGCCTTTGCTGAAGGCTGCTCTTTCTTCCACTCTGTCAATTGAGGGATGGGGTGGGAGCAGAAGAGAGGTCATTATTCTTTTTCTATCCCTGAACCACTGATAACCACCTCCTCCCTCGAAGCCTGTGCCTTTTGCATTTGCCATGCTCTTCCTATCTTCACAGTATAATCTTCTCCACCAATTTCTTCTCCATCTTACTCTTAATAACTTGTGTATCTGGCTCAGTTTTTCTCCATACCTCATCCCCTGCCACCGTCTTTAGTGACTTAAAAATCACACAGATCAGATGAATCTTACATCTTGGCCTTTCAATTCTTCAGCTTTTTCTACTCCAACAGTCTCACAGCCTCTTTCTCTGGTCCACTTTAGCCACTCATGAGCAAGGTGGTACCTGGAACCGCAGCATTGCTTCGTTCAAGATCTTGCACTCTGTTTTCTCTCCAATTACAACCACTCACTTTTCAAATCTCGTACTCTCTCCCTCCCACTAAATCTGTTCTTGGTTCTCACCAAGACTTCCAGCTTCTTCTCTCCTTGTTTTCTGTTTATTTAGTTTAACTTGTATTGCATGGTCAACAATTTCAACTACACTTTCACTAGCACTTTAGAATCTTTTGCTTTACCTGATGTTCTAGCAAGAAGCCCTTGACAAACTCCAGATTTGGGTAAAAGCAACAGTCTCATATTCTTGGGTCTTTCTCCTAGGTTGACAAGCATTGCAGGAGAGTCATTTCACCACAACAGGCCTACTACCAAACCCTGCTGTCTTAGTTATCTAGTGCTGCTACAAGAAAAATACCGCACGTAGGTGGCTTTAACAAACAGAAATTTATTTTCTCACAGTTTAGGAGGCTGGAACTCCAAATTCAAGGTGCAGGCTCTAGGGGAAGGCTCTCTCTCTCTGTTGGCTCTGGAGGAAGGTCCTTGTTTCTTTGGCTTCTGCTTCCTGCTTCTTTGGAGATCTCCACGTGTCTTGGCATTTATCTTATCCCATCTCTGCTCACTCGCGTGCTTGTTTAATCTCTTTTATATCTCAAAAGACATTGACTCAAGACACACCCGATACTAATCCTGTCTTAATAACATAACAAAAACAATCCATTCCCAAATGGGATCATAATAACCACAGGCACAGAGGTTAGGATTTACACAACATTGTAGGGGTACATAACTCAATCCTAACACTTGCCATCTAACCTCAGAGAGCCCTCAGTGTTTCTTGACAAGTCTTTTAATCATTCTTCATTGACTACCTGTTATACTCCAGCAGGTAATGTTCTAAATCTCCACTCCTCTTATTTTCTTCACCCTACCTCCTTACTTTCAGTTGGTAATGCTGTCATCTATTTTATTGAACTCAGGGTCATCCAAGGTGGATTTCCTTACTTTCTGTTTTCCCCTTCACTTCTATGTCTACATTTTTCCTTTCCTCTTGACTCAGGGAAGAATTCTTTCTCCTTTCCAAGGCTGATCCTTTTGTCTACACTCTTTGTCCTATGTCCTGTCTCTACTATATTCTTTTCTATCTTCTTTCTTATATTTTCTGTATCTTTCTCGCTTATTTTACAAACTTATTCAGTTTAATTTCTTAAAAATAAACAAAAAATCCTTCTCTGGACTGTCTTCCTCCCTCAGATGTCCATTCCATCTCTTACCTTCCTTTTCCATGTGATGTCTCAAGAGACTAGTTCCCTTGAGTAACCACTTTTTCAGGAACTGGTGTAATTGTCCTCATCTGTAAAATTCGTGGGTTGAACTGGGGATGATTCTTAGGTATATTCCGTATTCACCATTCTATGACTTTGTACCCACCATCTCCCTTGCCTCACCTCCCACTCATTCCTCAATTTATGTAGTTATTTCTGCCCTTCTATTAAATGGAAACTGCTTTCTCAAAATTCGTAATCATCTAGTTCTTGAACCAAAAGGATCTTCTCAACCCTCACCTACTAGACATGGCTGCTCAGTCTCTGCTTGGTACACCCTTTCCTTTGCCCTACTTCTCTGACTGCTCTCTTTACCTCTCTCCTTTATTGGTTCCTCTCCCTTTGTCAATCCTCAGAGCTCTTTTACTCACTTCACTGGGTGTTCTTGTCCACTCAGAAGCTCAATCTCCACTGTGAAGGGAATGGTGTCCAAATCTCTTTCTCCAGCCCAAACTTCTCTCTCGAGCTCCACTCCTCCTTACTGGAAAACTCTAAGTGTCAAGCTGGCACCTCAAAGTCAGCAGGCCTTCTTCGACCACTTAATGCCTTGCTTTATTATTCTAAGCAGGTGGACTTCCCATTATGTGTGTTGTTACTTATACAGAAGAGTCTCACTAGACTGGAAGCTCTATGAGGGTAGTGACTTGTCTATTTATACCATTGCCTAGTATAGTGACCTGCTCCGGTGCTTAATAAAAACTGATTGAACTCCTTATTTTTCCTCTCAGCCCCACTCTTCTTTTCTTGGTTTAGGGCATCAGCACTTTTCCAATCTCCCAGGCTCAAAACTTGGAGTCCTCTAAAACTCTTCTTCCCCTACTCCAACCATCCAATCAGTTGTTACATCCTAATGATTTATCTCCTCAAAGTTTATAAAATCTGTTCCCTCCTTTAATGTCATTTGGAGTTATTAGACTGAAGTAGAAAGTACATGAGTTTTGGATTCAGATGAGTTTAATGCTAATTCCACTACATTTTAGCTGTGTGGCCTTAAGCAAGTTACAGTACTTTTATGACTCTTGGTTCCCTCATCTGTATAATGGGGATCCACCACTCACCTTTTGGACAGTTGTGGATAGGATTAGATGTTAGGAAAAGTGCTTGCCATGGTTAACACAGTGTTGTTGTTAGGTGCTGTCGAGTCAGTTCCAATTCACAGTGACCCTGTACAACAGAACAAGACACTGCCCGGTCCCGTGCCATCCTCACAATTGTTGCTATGCTTGAGCCCATCACTGCAGCCACTGTGTCAATCCATCCTGTTGAAGGTCTTCCTCTCTTTGGCTGACCCTCTACTTTACCAAGCATGATGTCCTTCTCCAGGGACTGGTCTCTCCTGATAGCATGTTCAAAGTACGTGAGACAATGTCTCGCCATCCTTGTTTCTAAGGAGCATTCTGGCTGTACTTCTTCCGAGACAGATTTGTTCCTTCTTTTGGCAGTCCATGGTATATTCAGTATTCTTCACCGACACCATAATTCAAAGGCATCAATTCTTCTTCGGTCTTCCTTATTCATTGTTTAGCTTTCACATGCATATGAGACAATTGAAAATACCATGGTTTGGGCCTGGTGCACCTTAGTCCTCAAAGTGACATCTTTGCTTTTTGACATTTTAAACATGTCTTTCGCAGCCAATTTGCCCAATGCAATTCGTCATTTGATTTCTTGACTGCTTCTTCCATGAGCATTGATTGCGGATCCAAGTAAAACGAAAGCCTTGACAGCTTCAATCTTTTCTCCGTTTATCTTGATGTTGCTTATTGGTCCAGTGTGAGGATTTTTGTTTTCTTTATTATTGAGGTGTAGTCCATACGAAGGCTGTAGTTTTTGATCTTCATCAGTAAGTAATTCAAGTACTCTTCAGTTTCAGCAAGCAAAGTTATCTGCATATTGCAGGCTGTTAATGAGTCTTCCTCCAATTCTGATGCCGTGTTCTTCCTCATATATTCCAGCTTTTCGGATTATTTGCTCAGCATACAGATTGAATAAGTATGGTGAAAGGATACAATCCTGATGCACACCTTTCCTGATTTTAAACCATGCGGTATCCCCTTGTTTTGTTCATTTGGAATGGGCATGGATATGGATCTCTTCCAGTCGGTTGGCCAGATAACTGTCTTCCAAATTTCTTGGCATAGATTAGTGAGCATCTGCAGCACTGTATCTGTTTGTAGGTGTTCAAAAAATGAGTTTTCTTCCTACTCCTTGTCTGTACTCCTGCAGCACTCTTCTGTTCTCCCTCTTTAGAGGTGTCACCAGAGGCAATGCCCACAGGACAAAGTTCAAATTCATTACCTTGCCATTCTGTGGTCCTTTCTCTGACCACATGTTCCCTCACATCTGTGCTTCATCTACCTCAGGACATTCACCTTTTCCTGACATTCCCTGTTTTCTGACTTCCTGCCTTCTCTTGAAGCCATCTCATTTACCCATGGAGCCCTTCCACCCACCTCCACACATTGAAATCTTATCCATTCATCAGAGCCAGCTCAAATGCCATCCCCTCTCTTGGAAGCCTCCCCACGTCTTCAGATTGAATTCTTTTCTGTACCCACTGTACCTTACTTTAACACTTACTCAGCACGCATTGAATCACAATTAGGCATGGATCTGTCTCTCCTACTGATTGCAAACTTAAAGAAAGCAGGGTCTGAATTTAACTTTGGGCCACTTGATGCTCAGCTGAACTGCACTGAATACAGAGGCTCTCCCAGATCCTTTTTCTAACTTAACCCAAACCTGCCCCAAACCCAATGTGAGGCTTTATGACCCAAATGGACTCGTTTAATCTTCTTAGCCTCTTTCCCAACCCTCTTTCTCTAAATGAACCCCAGCTCATCCTCCACGGAGAATCGATTCCTGGTTCCAGCTCCAGAGAGCAGAGACGTGCACACTTCCACTACCCCTGCTTCATGGTAGGCACTGAGTCATCCCCTTGGGATCTCTGGGCCTAATTCCCTACCCCCACTGGGGTGGACAGGATGCCTGCTGCCTGGCCCCAGGAGGTCAGAGGAAGCCAAGGGCCTCTAGGGCTCAGTATTTTTATCAGCCTAGGAAACAAGAGACAGAGAAGCGGAAACCATGTGGTCAGAGAAAGTGAACAACCCTCATCTCAGGGGAACCCCCACCAGGGCTGGGGGCCAGACACAGGGAGGGACGTTGAAAAGAGGGAGGTCTAGGGGCCCAGGTATCAGGGCTTACTGTGCTTTGATTTCATGTAACTCTTTCAGAGGGGGAAATGTTGTGTAAAACCAGAGAAAAATATCCTGGGTGGGGTAGTAAATATGGACCATGGCTTTCTGTTGCTTACCTCTCAACCCCTTACTTAGGGATCCTAACCCCAACTGCCCCCACTCCAAACCTGGGTTCTTTGCATGCCACTTCCGAAATCTCTGGCCTGTGAGAGGAACCGGACGCCTGGGTTGCTCATAGCTCTAAGTCTCTTCTCTGAATCACAGCAGCTTCCTCTCACAGGATCTTTCTCACCAGCTCTTCCCCCTCCAGCCCATGAACATCTGCCTGGTCTCTTGGAGGCCTTGAGCCCCTTCTCAACTTCAGGCTGTCTTCTCCGAGGGTCTTATGCCCACCCCACACTCCCATGTTTCCAGAGGCTTTCCCTTCCTGTCCTCCGCCACCCTCCATTTCCACTCCTGGAATCTCCTGTGTAGACCTGGGCTCAAAACCTGAAAAATAAGTTTCTCATTTGATTTTCTAGTGTAGACACACCAGCACGTGCATACCATGCACTGTCTCCTTACAGTCCTGCCCTTTCTTTTTGCTGAGTCCCCACCTGGGTCCTGGGGGATGGCAGCAGGGTTTGGTACTGTCTACAACTTTCTAGCCCAGTTTCCAGGAAGCTGAGTGGGATAGGAGTATGAACAGTGTGAGGATGCTGCCCCACTCCTTGTGGGAATCTTAGACCCTTTCCTTCTGCCCCTCAGGTCTTCAACCACTGGTTCTGGAAAAAGATGTTTATACCAAAGGGCAAGCCTGAGCTGCCCAAAGATAAAGGCCAGGTTTGGGATGGGGGCAGAACCTGGACGGGTGGAGAAACTGGATGGAGGGAGACAAGATTTGGGGCCCTGATAGCAGAGGGCCTGGAGGATAGACAGGACTGAGAAGTTTGAGGAGGCAGACAGCTGGGAATCCAGCAGTGTAGCTGGGCTCGTGTGTGGATCTCTGGTTGCCCAAGAACAGACAACCCAGGTTACATAATTTGGCCCTTTCCTCCTCCTTCCCCTCCTCCTATTTTTAGCGATCGAAATTCCACTCCACCACAGGGCTCTTCATCCATTCTGTTTCTGTCCCCCACCCTCCCACGGCCTCCTCACGGTCCTTCAGTCCCAGCTGCCCCCCAACTCGGATCATTCTGTGACTCAGCAAAGGGAAAGCCCTGTGTTGGGGGAAGGGGGTGTTAAATGGGGAGGAGGATGTGGTTCTGGTTGGGGAGCTGCGGAGGGGAGGGGAAAGGAAACTGGTGTTGTTCCCTTTTTTTTGCCTCTGTTCACATCAACTTTTCTAGCCACAGACTGCAGAGTAGAGAGGACCCCAGCGTCTGGGGTGGCAGAGACTGGAGGACAAGCTGGGCCTTCTTAGGGATGACCTTGAGAATGGGCAAGCAGGAAGCTTCTTGCCTCCAGCTGAGGGCATGTGTTAGTGTGTGCATGCAAGTTGCAGATGTATAGGAGCTGGAGGTTTCGGAAGGAGGGCAGGAAAGGAGATGTCATGGGTGATGAAAACCACAGCAATGGAAAGAGGCAGAGGAGACACCGGGAGATGTGGAACTAGGTCTTATTAGGAAATGGCAGAGTCAAGGAGCAGTGGTGGTGGCCTGCATCCCCTACCTCGGCTCGTTACAAGTTTTGCTCCCTCCCCATATACTCTGCTGTGCAGCATCTGCCTTGTCCTTGTCTTCCCCATCCCAAGCCTTACCCTTCCTTCTGCCCCACCCCTAAGGCTTCATCCCCTAGTTTATTGCGCTGTCCATGGGGTCACTTGAGGGCCTCTGCATGGCGATTCAGGGCCTGAGAAAGCGCTGTCACAGCTCCCATCACACGGCCCAACTCCCAGGTCTCAATCTGGCTCCGGAATCGCTGCAGGAAGCGGTCAGGGTGCCATCGGACCTGCTGGACCCTCAAGTACCTCCTCAGAGCCCCTGGCTCCTCCAAGGGGGGGCCCCTGGCCACCAGGGCTGCAGCCATGGCCTCCGGGTCCCCTCCCCCAGGGCATGGCCAGGGCACATCGCCAAAGCGCCAGAGTCTGCCCCTCCCTGCCCCTCTTGTGTGCTCGGCCCTGAGCCCAGCCCTGGCTGGCTCTAGTCCTTGGTCTCCGCGAGCCTCCTGGGCCCTCCTGGCTCGGTTCTCACGCAGTTCCTTCTCCTTGGCCCGGGCTTGTTCTCGAAAGAGCCGCTGCTCCTCCTCCTGCTGTCGCCAACTGTGGCTGGAGCCCTCAGCCCGCTGGGGTCTGCAGGCTCCCTCTGCTTCCCGCTGCTGCTGTTGCTGGCGCTTCTGGGCATGCTCCCGGGCCAGGCGGTCTGACCAGGCTGAGAAGGACTCAGGTTCCTGGGTCTCACGGGATGCATCATCTGTTTGGCAGGATGGGATGGAGGCAGTTAGGAGAGGCTGTGAGAAGGGGATGGGTCAAGGGAGGCAGGAAAGCATAGACGAAGGGGACAGAAGAAGCCCAGTGTGGAGCATTCATGCAGTGGGTGTAAGAAAAGCAGCCAGTGGGGAAGGAGGGCAGCTGTAGATGAATGGATTCCTCACCTTCAAACCTCCCAATGACCTCCTGCCACTCATCCTCCAGCTCTCCCTGCAGCTTTTGCCTCCATTCTCGCTCCTTGGAAGCCTCATCTTCTTCCTCTTCTTCAGCAGAATCCCAGGGGGGTCCCCAACCCAGAATTTGCCCAGGGGTCTCCCCGTCCTTATTCTTTATTCCCATTGCAGAGGGACAGCGACTCAACAATGGCAGGAAGAAGTCTGTGTAGGCTGTTGGTGGGAGAGCAGTGAGAAGTTAGCTTGGGCTCTCACACTTTGACAGGGCCACCATCTTGACTTCCAAGGAGTTCTGTGGTTACTCCCTTGGCGTCAGAGCATTGGATGCCTCTGGGTATAAGGAAATCACCATCACTAACAAATATTTACTGATTGTTTACCACACGCCTGATAAGGTATGGCAACTTAAAATATTCTGACCTGTGTCCCCACAAACTAGTATCTTTGGATTCCACAATGTCAAAGAACATTTTCTGGCTTGCCTCCAGCTAACTAGGGTTATATCAAAATCCTTTGACTAAGAATTCCATTTGTGGCTTGAAATATTGTCACTATAGACCTCTTGGAAACCCTGGGGGTGTAGTGGTTAAGAGCTATAGCTGCTAACCAAAAGGTCCGCAGTTGGAATCTGCCAGGCACTCCTTGGAAACCCTATGGGGCAGTTCTACTCTGTCCTACAGGGTCACTATGAGTCGGAATTGACTCGATGCCAACGGGTTTGGTTTTTTGGTACAGACTTCTTATTGTGTGTTTCTCACCCAAAACTGTACCTCAGACTTCAAAAATATCTGAAGATTCTTCTCTACCATTACAAGTATACATATAAAAAAAAAAAGAAACGTGGCCACCGAGTCGATTCCAACTCATAACAACCCTACAGGACAGAGTAGAACCACCCCATAGGGTTTCCAAGGAGCGGCTGGTGGATTCGAACTGCTGACCTTCTGGTTAGCAGCCAAGCACTCAACAACTGTGCCACCAGGGCCCTGTTGCAAGTATACAAAAATAGTATCACCTATTATATTATTTCTCAATAAATGGACTAAAATGCTTTCAGGGAAATTTCTCTCAGCCAGCCTTACCCAGGGGATGATGGGAGGAGAGTGAGGGGTTAAGAGGTCCAGACCATAGAAACAATCCCAACAGCAGAGCAAGTTCTTTCCAACTGCTGACCTAGGGTAGGGGAAGGGGGCTGAAAGGGAGGGTTTCTCCCAGGCACTGGCTGACAGGAGGCTGGGGTGAAACAGGAAAGAGATGGATCTTCCTGAACTCCCATTTTCCTGAGCCCTGCCCTCACTGCACACACTCCAGTGTTAGAAGAGGGCCATGCCACTGGCTTCACTGCCAGCCCAGGCACCCTTCCCCAGGCCATGGCCACCAACCACTCTTTCACTCTGAGGACAGAGGAAGGTGAGTGAGACAGACACCTCCCTTCCTGGGGACCTACTTTCTTTCCCTAAGGCAGGAGGAAGTGGGCCAGAGTTCTTAAATCTTTATTCTGTGGTGCTGGAAAGTACTGGTTATCTCGCAAAAGGATGGGACGGGGGAAAGGGTTGTCCTGCCACTGCCAGGAAGGCAGGAAGACAGAATGGGCCTAAGCCTTGGCCTGCAAGGCCCACGACCCCCACTTGTCCCCTGGCACACTTGAGTGCTGCTCAACCCAAACCATGTCAGGGAGGGGGAGGGGGCATTTGTCTTTAGTACTGACATGACCTGTCACCAGCCCTCCCGATCTGTCCTATCCAATAAGTACATGGCCCTGTCTTTCAACTACTTCTTCCCACTCAGGTCCACTGCAAGTGGGAGGGTAGGTGGATGGGAGCTCAGGCTTAAATGGGAAGTTTTAAAATTCAGGCTTTAAGGAGTAAGGCTTCCAACAATAAAAACATGGTACGTAACTTACGGTATAGAATGTTAACAGTCAGTGAAAATAAGGTTTATGCGTGAAAAAGTTGGCTACAAAATTGTATATAGGATCTGATCACAGCTATGCAAAAAAAGAAACACCAAATTCTATGACTGAAAAAGAGAGACTAGAAGGAAACACGCAAAAATTCTAGTCTCTGGGTAGTAGGACTACAGTTGGTTCCCCCCCACCTCCAATTTTATTTAATTGACATTTTAACCTGAAAGTGATACAATTAATTTGAATATTTCCTTTTTCTTGTTTTTTTTTAAAGAATGAAAAATAAATGTAATCTCTGTTAACAGTTTGCTGTGGTCCCTTCTAGTCCTGTCTTTGAGTATATAAACACATACATGATAATTTTTTTTCCCCAGAGATATGTGACTAAACTATACGTATTGTTTGGCAACTTGCTTTTTTCACTTAACATCTCATGTGTATTTTCCACAGCAGTATATTCAGGTCTACCTCATTCTTTTTTAATGAATTTGTAGTGTTCCGCTAGTGTATGAAACAAACACCCCCTCCAACCTACAGGATTTAATTGTTTCCGAAAATGTTCAGCCTCACACCTATGTCTCTGTGGACTAGTTACAGTATTTGTGTGGGGCAGATTCTTAGAAGTGGAATTTCTGAGTCAAAGAACATATGCAATGTTGCCATATTGCTTTTAAAAATGTTTGTGCCAATGTATACCTCCATCAAGAATATATAAGAGTGCCTGTGTCTTTCCATACCAAAACTGAATATCATCCATCTTTTTAATTTTGCCAATCTGATGGATTAAAAAAAAGTTTGTTAATGAAGTTTTCCTCTTTTTCATATGTGTGGTGATATGAATTTCTTTTGTGAATGACTTGTTCATATTTTTGCCCACTTTTAACTGAAAAATATATATATAGATACAACTATAGAGTATAGATATCAACACTTGGTGTTTCTTACCTACGTAGTAAACATTTCCTCCTGTCTCTTAAAAAATTTTATGCAGTTAAACTTGTATCAATCTTTTCTTTTATGGCTTTTGACCCTGCAAGATTATAAAAACATTCCCTTGTAGTTTCTACTATTTTTATATATCTTATATTTATTTTTATTTTTAGGAAATAAAAAAGATTTTAAAAAGTAAGATGCATAATACGTGAAATACCTCTGTTCATACCACAGGGTATGTTAACATGTCATTTTTGCAACACTGTTTTATCTTAAGGAAATAAAAACATTATAGATAGGAGCCCTGGTGGCATAGTGGTTAACAGCTTGACTGCTAACCAAAAGGTCAGCAGTTCGAATCCACTAGCCACTCCTTGGAAACTCTATGGGGCGCTTCTACTCTGTCCTATAGGGTTGCTATGAGTTGGAATCGACTCCATGGTTTGGTTTTTAGTTTTTTTTTTAATAGATAAAACTAAAGCTCTCTTTAACACTTCCTTCCAAGTTTAATCCCCTTCTTGAAGCCCCAGGGGCAACTTCTCCCATGAATTTGATATGTGCCCTTCCTGTCATGTTTAGTTGTTTAATCTGTCTGTAAACTACTTTTGTGTCAGGTGTGAGGTAGGACTCTATTCTTCCCCAGATGAAACCAAATTTTCTTCCATCATTTACTGAATAGCCCATCCCCACTCCAGAGATTTGAAATGCTACCTTTATCACAATTTAGCAACGTAGATCAGTTTTTCCCAATGTTCTTTAATTAAAATGTACTTCTTCACTGGGAAAGATAAATATGAAGAAAAATTTTGTGGAGTAAAATTATATTTTGTCTTACGCGATAGAAACACTGCTCTTCCCCTAGCCGTAGTAAGACACAATTTCTACTTGAAGGGACGTACAAAAAGACACTTAAAAAAATGCCAGTATCAGAAGCTTATATTTAGCGATGGTTGACTAAAGCTCAGAGGAGGAAAAGGTAATAAGTGATGGGGTTGGAGAAGGCCTGAAGGAAGAGGTGGCTTCTGTTGGGCCAGCAAGGGAGGATAACTCTTAGCAAAGTGGAAATCAGGTGAAAGAGAAGGCAACAGGCAAGAGACAGGCAGACATGTGAAAGGCATGTTTGGGTCCCCAAAGACACAGCCACTTAGCTGGAGTCTCGAGTTTGTGGGTGTGCAGTGGGAGGTAAGGTTGGAAAGACGTGGGACATAAACCAGATGGCGTGGCTATCTGAAAAATGGGGCCACCGCCTACTTCTACCAAAAAACCAAACCCACTGTCGTTGATTCCGACTCATAGTAACTTTATACGACAGAGTAGAACTGCCCTATAGGGTTTCCAAAGAGTGGCTGGTAGATTCGAACTGCCGACTTTTGGTTAGCAGCCAAGCTCTTAACCACTGTGCCACCAGGGCTCCACCTACTTCTACTGTGCAGATTAAAGTGGATAATGGATGTTAAAGGCCTGGTACTGTGCTGACACATAGCAGAAGTGCAGCGAATGTTATATTTAAAAAAATACCAGGCTGGTTTTGGGCTTTATTCTTTTCGCAAAGACCAAGAGAAAATGACCCTTCTGTTGCAATGTTCATTAATTCCAGCTAACTCTTGTAGAGAATTATCTGGCTAAGGTGGGTTTATACAAGAGTCTTTGACACCTAAGACTACTTCCTCATATGGTAACAGGTCCCAAAGGGAAGCCACCAAAAGCCCCAAAGGTAGGGGCCATTCACTGCAGTCTCACTGGTTAGAATAACCCAGCCCAGCCAATCCAACATAAACTGACACATCCCTCACACCTAACAGGGGAACTGAGGGCAAAGACTGAGGGGATTCTGGGTCATTTCATCTGCTGAATTAATAATATTTGCATTTTATTAAGCAGGATGGTCTCTAAGGCAGCTGGAAGCTGAATGACACAGGCCTTTCGACCAAGGAGTTAGAAGGCCACCTAGTGGCGAGGCCGGTGGGAGACAAGGAGGAGATAAAGGACATCAGACTTTTGGAAGAAAAAGACATGGACCTCCTTATCAGCTGTGAGATTTTGGTCAGGTTTCTGAACCTTCTGGGCCCTACTCTCCTCATCTGTGAGATAATATCAACCTCATGTGCTTGGTAGAATTTAATACAAGGAAGGAAGTGCCTAACACACCGTTAGGGACATTTTTATTACTCAAAAAGCCTTTACTGAATAATATACAAATAACAATACCTGTCATTTAGTGAGTGCAAAATCTGCACCAAGTAGGCATACCTCATTTACTCATCACAATCGTCATCTTAGAGAGGCAAATGAAGCTCACAAAGGTTAAGCTGAGTGATCCTGTAAGTGATAGAGCTGGGATTCAGATGCAGGTCTGCCTCACATTATTCTGCTGCCTTCCAGTGTCCTGCCTCTTAAAAATCAGCTGTTGAGTTAGACACCTGCATTTACTTTGTAAACTTCCCTTTGTTATTAAGTTAAAAAAAAAACAAAACTGAATATGCCAGCCTATCTCATTTATATTAAGGGGAATTAAAGAAAAAGGGATTTTTTCCCCAAGGGGAACTCCCCAAAGGCGGAGTTTTTCTAGGGGGAGAAGGGGTTCCTGTATATACTTGAGGAGTTGGAGGATGGTAAGAGCAGATCAAATTGAGTTAGTGCTGCTCATCCCAACCTAGAGCTTTTCCTCCAGGAAAACAGCATATCCTCATCTGAAACCCTCAGTGTCAAAGGTTTTTCAGAACTCAGGTGTTTTTGGGACTTGATACAACTGATCTAAAAGTATATACACTGTATATTAGGCAGCATCTACAAGATGGCCTGGGCATCCCCAGTAACCAAACACATGAATATTTTGCAGTGAAACGTATGAATATAGACATCAATTAGGATAAAAACAAATCAAAGATAGCCTCACTTTTGTTCAGTGACCAAAATGAGTTTGCCACCAAATGAGTTTGGATGGCAGACTGATGAAAAATGTTTGGCTTTCAGAGTCTTTCTGAGTTTCAGAACTGTGGGTAACAGAGTATGGACCTGTTGACAGCAACAGCAGGAACAACAATTGCCAGCATCTACCAAGTCCTTACTGTGTGCCAGGTGCTCTTAATATGTACTATGGTACTATGTCAGTTAATTCTCAGTATGGGTACTTGGAACATGGGCACTATCGTATAATTTCATAATGTAGTTGTTAAAAGCATGGACACACTAGCCAGGCTGCCTGGGTTTCACTCCTGCTCCACCACTTAACAGCTGTGTGACCGTAGTAAATTACTTAACTTCCCTGTGGCTGGTTTCCTCATCTGCAAAATGGGGGATCATATCAGTATCTACTTCATAGGGTTGTGCTGAGAATTAAGTTACTTTGTGAAAAATGTCTGGCACATAGCAAAGGTTATTATTTTGTTTAATTTTGCACATGGGCAAATTATGGCTCAGAGATGTTCAGTAACTTGCCTGAGAGTACACATCTATTAAATATGGAGCCAGAATTTGAATTTAGCAAATCTAACTCCAGAGGTACCCTCTATGCTAGAAACAAGAAACAAAGTAACTACCAATCTAGAAACATATGAAATTTGAAGACCAATCGCTATTTTGGGAATGCTGAACTCTTCAACATTACAATGGTAATTCAGTAATGCAAAGGCATAATGACAGTCACATGCCAACTTGGTCAACTACTTCCCTAGGTTCCACTGACCAAACAACTAGTTTATTTTTCAACTGCTGGCCGTCATTTCAGATCTGGCCAATTGCTCATGACCTTGTCCCCACCAGGCAGACTCACCATCAGGGCCCTGGCGTGCAGCGGCGTGCAGTGCTGTGTCCCCATGGCGGTCCTGGTGGGCAGGGTCAGCTCCAAGCCGAAGCAGCAGGCACAGGGCTGAGGCATCGTGCCGGACACAGGCCCGGTGCAGTGGAGGGGGCTGCCCAGCATCTACGTCAAGGCCTGGGTGTCGCTGGAGGAGAGCCTGGGCCCGGACCAGCCGTCCTGCAGACAAGTAACGACGGAAGCGACGCTCTCGGCGTTGGCGGCGGGAGGTAGAGGCCATGGAACTCTTAGGCTGAGGAGGAAGGAAAAAGGCAGCAGTCAGGACCCCAGCCTTGGCTGGTCTCTCCCTCTCCATCTAACACTCTATGCCTTATTCCTCCCTCCAGTTCCCCGTTTCTTCTTAAATCCTCATCAAGCGATGAGGCCTATCTTAACCCTCATCCCTTACCAGATGGCAGGTTTGGAAAAAAATTTGAGGGGAGTTGAGGTCACAGATTTAATATTTTAATGTAAAATTTGAGAAAAGGATAAATGTCTTAAGGCTTATGAGCCCAGGTAAAATTTTACTTTTTAATAAATGCCTTTGAAAAAGGCTAGAGACTGATGGTGTAAATTCTTGTCAGCTGAAATTTGAATACAAAAAAGGCACAGATATTTTCAAATAATGATCTAGAAATTGAATATAATGTACCCGGCACACAGATGTAGAGGCTTCTCCCTCGGGGACCTGGGGGGAGGGGTTACTCATCAGACCTGCCCCCCGCCCCCCTTCAAGTACGCCCCAGTGCCGTAGGCCGGAGGCCTGTGTTTAAGACGCTCAGAGGAAGGGAGGCGGGAAGGGCGGAGACACTCCAGGCTGGCGGAAATGACGCACGAGAGACGCAGGGGAAGGGCGGAAATGAACTGTAAGGCGTGTTACCGGATGTGGTTCCACCCCGAGGGAGTGTTTCTCTAGTCAGGTTTCCGGGAGGGAAACTAGGGCCTGCCTGCAACCGGAAGACTGGACGAGAGGCGAGGAAAAGGATGGGGAGGTAAAGGAGGGCGATTTTGAGGTTTAATGTCCCCTCCCCTGGATGGAAGTAGATGGTTCAGTGATAGACAAAAAGATGATGAGAGAAAGAAAACGGGAGATAAAGACAGAGTAAAAACCACAGTGAAAATGGAAACAAAAACAAAATACAAAACACCAAAAAGCCATAAAACTACAGTGAGAACAGGAGAGACATATGAAGATAATCGTAGCACAAGGCGAATTTGGTGGATGCAGAAATTCGGACTTGAGGAAGACGTAGAAAAAATAGAGATGGAAACGAGGGAGGAAAAAGGGAAAATTTGCTAGAATTGAGAACACCCTTTCTCCAACACATCCTTAACTTCCTCACCCCATTCTCAACCCTTCTGTTGCCCAATTAGGGTCTGTGCCCTGGAGCAGTCGAGCCAATGAAACATACTCCAAGTCAGAAAGAATGAGAAAATTTAGGAGGTGTCCACCAATGGGGAATCCCAAAGCAACACGGGCTGTCTCTATGGAGTCCCAAAAGGCATTTTTACGTTAGAGCTTATATATGATTTTTACAAAGGCTGGAAGTGTTTTTGTAGCCTGCAGATGGCATCGCCAGATGAGTTACTCATAATGATTTAGGCCCTGTCCTTGAGCATAGAGAATGTGACCCAGCTGGAGCTGGGCTCACAAGGACTCACAAGGACTCACAAGGACACGTTAACTGGGCCTTGAGGTACAAAGGCAATAGCTAAAATAATCTTGGAAAATATCTTTTAGGGAAACTTTCACATAAAGCCAATCAAACAGAACACAAAAGACTCTACTCTTTTTCTATTAGCATTTAGTGAATAGAAATTTGCTGGATCAATGAAGACCCTCCTGACTGTCGTTACTGAAAACTGTACCAATGACTGTTAAGAAAGACAATTCAAAATGTAGGATCACAGTTTCTAGCCAATCAGAAAAGGCTATGCTTTCAATGGTTTTGCTTTAATATATACTGATGATTCTGTAACTGTTCCTTGGACTCAGGCAGACATGCCTGTGGCAGCATGCTTGTCTGTTTTCTCACTTTTGTCCTTTTGAATATATGCCAAATAAAACTTTATTTTTGCTTTACTAAACTTTATGATGTTTTTACCCTACAACAATTATAAGGTAATTACAAGAGACTATTTATCAGACTAAAGAGTTACATGCTGGACATCTCCTTATCAGGCTAAAGATATACATGTCAGACATCTGGGCTCTAATATTCCTGTGGGGGGCTGTAAGTCACAGGTGGCCAGACAGAGCAAAACAAAGTCTTTAACAAAGGTATGAGGAAAGGAGAAGGCAGGCAGAAAAGAAAAAAAGAACTTATAGGTTCATCGTGGCATTAGTTGTCAAGATCTCAGTTGCCCATTTTGAAAAGGAGAAAACACGCTGGGGAGTATTGGGGTCACACTTCTATGGCACCTGCTTTGAGACCATCAACCACGTTCTCCTTCCATCTATACACACCTCCCTTTTCCACCCTGCCCCAATCCCCAGACCATCCAGACTGGAAAGGCCCTGCTCCTCGGGCAGTGTTAGCTGACAGCTTTGGGCCCGGTCTCTGCTGCTCCCAAGCGGTCCTTCTGGGTACTGCCAGGATAAGATGTGGGAGAAGAGGACCAGTTATCAATGCGGAGAATCTGATGGGGGAGACACTGGGTGCAGGAAGCTGAGCGAAAAGGGGAGCACTAAGACCCAGGGGTACTGGAGGACTACAACATCGAGCAGTAGGAGGAAAAGCAGGAGGTGGGGGTGGGAGCCATCTGGTACCTTGGTAGCATCCACAACAGCACCAGTGATAACGACAGCAATGGCCAGTCAGTCCCAGGGCATCCAGCAGCTTCTGCAAGCCGAGAAGCGAGCGGCTGAGAAGGTAGCAGATGCTCGAAAGAGTAAGTCTTCTCTTTCCTCCCTATGAGTTTCAGAAGGAAAATAGGGGTGGGAAAGCAAACATTTGAGTCCTTAGGAAAACCCAAGGCAGGTGAGGAGAGAGCTGGGGACTGGGAGCTAGTAAGCAGGAAAGAAATGGGTGGGTGTTAGAATCTACCACCTGGTTGATTAAGAAGGCAGAACTTTCTGGAAAGACTGACCCCTATGATCACCTTTTTTTTTGAGGTGAGGGTCCATCCATGCCCCCTGTCCTTCTTCTGCTTCTAGGGAAGGCCCGGCGTCTGAAGCAGGCAAAGGAGGAAGCCCAGATGGAGGTGGAACAGTACCGCAGGGAGCGAGAGCAGGAATTCCAGAGCAAGCAGCAGGCGGTGAGTCCTGGGGCAGTCAAGATGGGAGGCTGAGGGAGACACCCCCCGCAGTTTATGTGGAGAATGTTAACATTTGGGGTGGGGGACAGAGGTTTATGGTCATGGGTGGTGAGGTGGTAGGGATTTTACAGTCTGTTTTAAGACAAAGGTGCATGTCATGTCTCAGAGAAAAGGGGATTGTGTTATATCTTTGGCGTCTGGACATTTCTGTGGGATGGGGGTGGTTTCAGAGGGAGCAGTTCGAATCCACTAGGTTCTCCTTGTAAACCCTATGGTGCAGTTCTACTCTGTCTTTTAGGGTTGCTATGAGTTGGAATCGACTTGATGGCAATGGGTTTGGTTTTGCTTTTTGGTCATTCTTTCTGATCTTGCTTCAGGATCTTTCCCTCCACATACCTGGACCTTTCTTTCTCTGTTTCTGCTTTTCCTTTTCTCTCTCCCCTCCCTCTCCCCACCCTCCAGGCCATGGGCTCCCAGGGGAACCTATCTGCTGAGGTGGAGCAGGCAACAAGGCACCAAGTGCAGGGCATGCAGAGCTCCCAGCAGAGAAACCGTGAGCGTGTCCTGGCCCAGCTTCTTGGCATGGTCTGTGACGTCAGGCCTCAAGTCCACCCCAACTACCGGATCACTGCCTAGGACGCACCCAGGACCTGACACCCCTGCTAGTCCCCTCCCTCAAAAAAAAAATCCCCCAAACCAAAACAACCTCCCATCATAGTCCTTCTCTCCTTTCTGTTCCCTGGAAATCCTAGGAGACAGGATCCAATAATTCTCCTGTAAAACTTATAAGTATCCTTCTCAGACCTGAATCTCCTTGTTCTTTAACCCTCACTGGGACGTTGTTATCCTCATCCAACCCCTATGTGAAACTTGTAGTATAGAGAAGTAGGGATATGGGAAACACCCTGACTTCAGAGCCTGGCTGGCTTGGGTTCCCCTCCCCTCCCTGCAACTTGCCAAGAGGCATCCCGTAGCCTCAATGTCTCACTCTGTGAATCTGGAATAATAACAATGCCCACCTTTTTAAGTTGCTGTAATGATTAGGAATCATTCTGTAAAGAGTCTAGCATGGTTCCTGGCATGTAGTAGCTGTGATTCCATACATGACAATCCTGTGATGTCATTACTCATCCCTGCCCACCTGCCAAACCTAGATACAGCTGTTTTTCTGCCAGTGGCTCTCTGATTTCAATAATTCATTCTGTAACCCTAGTAATTCTCTGAAGAATTGTTTGTTCCTGCCTCCCTTTCTCCAGACTTCATAATCCCTGAAAGGATGAAATGATGACCTCATTCAGCCTCTCTACTATGATGCCAGGAAGACACTGCCTCTCTTAGCTTCTCTTTTTCTCTCTCGTTTATCTTTCTCTTTATTGAATTTCCCCTTTTTTCTATGTACCCAAAAACCATCAGATGCTCACTGATTCCTGAGAAGTAAGGACACTGTGTCTCCTCGTATGCACAATTTTCCTTTTTACATCCTCAACACTTGACTTTCCCTTTGGATTCCACCTAACTGTGACAGTAAAAATGTGTTAATAAAATAACTTATGGGCAAAGCAATTGGTGAGTCAAAGCAGCCTCCTTTTGCCTCATCATTTCTTACTTTCAGTCACTCTTGTTCCTTGTTTACATATTCCAAACACCCAAGAAGACTATTCATTGAAACTTGTTGCAGAAACAAAAGCACTAGTACATTATGGTTCCTTATTTCAGAACCTGAGGACTACAGATGGCAACTGTAGAGAAAAGCTGGCAAGTAGAAACAAGCACTCTTTGTCCCCTTACTTTGCTTTTTCTCTATAGCACTTGTTGCTACTTGACATTATATTTATGTGTTTATCTGTTATCTCCCCATCTATGTAAGCTCTTCAAGGACAGGGCTGTTCACTGCTATGTCCCCAGATCCCAGGACAGCACTTGGTACAGGGTGGCCAGTTGATAAACGTTGTTGAATAAATTAAATATTTAAGATTGGGAAAATGCCCCTTCTATGACACCATCCTTGAAGAATCAATGTTATTTTTCTTGGCCACAGTAGACAAGTCTACTTCACCACAGACTTGGGCCAATGAGGTAATCTGTAGTGTATTTATTAACCCAACTAGTTAGGATACAATTGAGATCAAGAGATCAGGTCCTGGAGATGTCCCCATCTTGGCTCTGCCATATTATTAGCTGTATTACTTTGGACGTGCTGCTTTACTTCTCTAAGCCTGTTTGCTTGTCTATGAAAGTGGGAATAACTATGGCATCTACTCCATAGCGTTAAATGGTTAAGTATGGTAACAGGTAAAGAGCTTAGTTCAATGCCTGGCTAAACGTTTGTTAATTTTGTTAAGCAGTTGGACATCACATCTGTAGCATCTCAAAGAGGGAGTGTCAAATATTTCATTTAGGATAAAAATCCAGGTTGAACAATCGGGCTGTTGGGGGACAGGGAGGGCTAAAAACATTTTGGTCGAATTAACAGTATATGTGGAATGTTGTACAACCCTCAAGCCCTATCATTTATCTTTAATGCTCAGGACAGAATTCAAACCCTGCTTCTCACTCAGCAGATTCAGGACACCTTCCTGGCTCGCAGCCCCTGAGCCCTTGGGGCATCAGCTACCGCGGCCAACATGATTCTGGGCAAATGCCACCAACCCTGCCGTCTATCCCCACAGTTGGAGGAGCAGGACCCCCGAGTATGGCTCCCGCCAGTTTCCTTAAACCGTTTCTCTCCATCCTTGAGTCAGCTGGAGCGCTACGCCCCTAACAAGAGCCAAGGCGCCCACAGGTCACCTTGACTACAGGGCCAAGGACCCCGTGGGAACTCGCAGCCCCAGCCATCCTCCATCATAACGCGCTCACGGAGAGGTGTCCAGAGAGAAGACCTGTGTGGCAAGAACCTAAACGAAGTGGTGAGGAGCGTGGAGAAGAGCAGGACAAGAGAAGATAGATAATGATGGGACAGGATGCTAGTTTTCTTTTTGCCTATTTTTATGGCAATAACGGAGGCGTTAGAAGTGGCTTTCAAATAAAGAAAATATCAGACAGGCATTTACCAAAGGCAACCCCTGAGCGCGCGAAACTTTAGAACCACAGATGGTTCTTCTTCCGGTCCCTTGCGCCTGCGTGCTGACGGTCGAGAAGGCGGGAGAGCGGGGTAGAAGGAAACCAGGGACCGGAAGTGAAGGCAGATTTTCTTTTTCGTTTGTACTGCCGCCGCCATAGGCGCCCGCCCTTCTCAGGTAAGCTTCGGCCTTATTTAACATCCGCCTCCATCGGCGCTTTTCCGCCGCCATCCGGCCGTATGGGCTCCCGATACCCCTTCCATAGGCGACAGTCTGGTCTCTGGGGTCTAGTTAGGTCGTTATTTCTGCTTCCTGCATCTCTTTCGAGAGCAAAGAGTTCCTGGGGGGAGGCTGGGGGAACGGGAGGGGGGCAGTCCAAGATGGTGGCCCCAGCGCCATTGTCTTCCGTTTGCTCCCCGCTTCTCCGGTGGGTTGCTTGTTTACCGGAGGCCCCCGCGACGACGAGAGGCGTTCCCTGGTCCCGGGCATTTGCAGAGGGCGGGGCTTTTCTCAGTTTACTCTGCTCTTTCTCCTCGGCGGGAACCGGCGGGAGCCCATTTCTGGGCCCAGGTGGGCTTTTGTCACCTCGACTTGCTTGCGTTTATTTGGTGCATTTTCCAAATATTTACGAGTGGTGTCATTGTGTGTTTTACGGAAAGGAGTCTCACCTAAAGAGTAGGACAAAGGTGATGTGAGACCATTTGGTAACAGTGCTGGTAGATCTGGAGCGAGGATACACCACTTTCCCCTTTAGTTATTAGCTTCTTTCTTAGCCATATGGTGGGAAGATGAATATTATTTTCCGACCGGGTCATTTCTCTCATTTCCTCTCCCGCCATTAATTATGGAGAGATTTCTTAGGCAGCGGAAGAGGGGAGGGATCTGAGGAGTCAGGCTGGAAAGCTGTGGGAAGTGGATGGCAGCCACATGATGTTTTCATTTTGAGAGATGAGCGCTTTGCACCCTGATGATCTTAATATGTCACCCTTGACTGATGGCTGTTGGGTTGGGGGTCGACACCTTGAGACTGTAGATAGGGACAGCACAGGATTCTTCTTTCAGAATGTCTCAGGACTTCATCTCATTTGCAGTCTCCAACCTTCTCAGTCGTTAATGTATTGTGTTTCATTATGTGTTCTTTTTCTATTGCTAGTTAACAGGTCGCTGGGTGGTGCAAACTGTTCAGCCCTTGATTACTGGTTACATGTTGGCTGTTCGAACCTGCTCAGAAGCACCTCAGCAAACAGGCCTGGCAGTGTGCTTTTGAAAGGTCACAGCCTTGAAAACCCAATGGAGTTGTTCTATACTACACAAATACAGGGTCACCATGGTGGGAGTCCAGTGACTAACAACATCCCTAGTGTAAAAAAACCTCTTGCCGCAGAGTGGTTTCCGACTCAGAGTGACCCTGTAGGACAGAGTAGAGCTGCCCCATAGGGTTTCCAAGATTGTAACCTTTAGGGAAGCATACTGCCACATCTTTCTCTGGCAGAGTGGCCGGTGGGTTTGAATCACTTTTTCTTCCATTAGCAGCCTAGCACTTAACTACTGCGGGCCACTGCGGGCCACCAGGCCTCCTCGTTGCTAATTACAAGTCAAGAATGTATATGCTGGTTTTCCTTTTCTAACTTTTTGGTTTCTACTGCTCTGATCTTAGTCCTGTTGGGAATCTGTGTCCTAACCACCTGCCCCAGGAGCACTTTTTCCATTTAATACTTTTTATTTTTATTTGTTACTCTTCTGTCCGGGGAGAAGTTTCGTAATTTAGGGAAAGAGAAGAGTGTGGGGATGAAGGCTTTTGAAATGGTGAAGGTTCTGGTCATAACTGATAAGTCTTCCTTTTTTTTTTTTCCCCTTTTTTAGCTTTTGTAACAGAAACTAGTTAGCTTCCTTTTCCTCTTATTATTCCATAAACCCCACTCTTCCCTCTTGATTTCACTTATTCTGAGTGAGCCTCTCCAGAGACCCCTCCTCTTCTCCCCCTGCCGGCCCAGTTATGGCAGAGAATGATGTGGACAATGAGCTCTTGGACTATGAAGATGATGAAGTGGAGACAGCAGCTGGAGGAGATGGGGCTGAGGCCCCTGCCAAAAAGGATGTCAAGGGCTCCTATGTCTCCATCCACAGCTCTGGCTTTCGTGACTTCCTGCTCAAGCCAGAGTTGCTCCGCGCCATTGTTGACTGTGGTTTTGAGCATCCATCAGAAGGTAATTTTTTTTTTAGGCATAGAGTAATCATTAGGCTATTTAAGACTGTAGATAATAGACATGTTTGTGATTCCTCAGGTGTTAGTGGTTTATATTTAGGATGGACTAGAAGTACTAAAAGAACTATTTTAGCAATAGAAGAGGCTTGTGTAGGCCCTTCTGCCATTTGTGATAGCACAAAAGTGCTAGTGAGCCAAAAGCACCTTAAGAGGTCTGCCATTCATACTTGACTTGCTTTTTTCTTGTCTGCTTGTTTTTAGTTTTGTCACTTTTGGCTCCTAATTTTAAACTTCTAGAGAGGGGCTAGTTGGACTTCTAGTCCCCCTTTACTGGGCCAGGCCAGCTCTGGTCTTTGGGAACCTTTACAGCTGGCCTAAAGATGGCTGGCTCCTGGGTCAGTTACCAAGTGCTTCCTTCATTTTGTCCAAGCTTGTAGGGCTACGTGACCCAAGTACAGCAGCCTAATTGGGAGAAATAGCCTGTGGCAGGCACTCAAATGCCACGGATTGTTACAGGTTAAGGAAAATAAGGACAGAGCCACAAGCACTAAAGGTGAGCTGTTGGTAGACCCAGGAGGGTTATTAGCAGGACCAGTGAGGCCTAGAGCTAGCGGAGGCTAGAGATAGAAGGAACTAGGAGGGTCTGATTTGGGGATGAGTGTGATTGAGGGAGCAGAGCGATAGGAAGGGTCTGAATGTTGACGAAAACCAGGGAATTCTCTGGGACTTGAGTGGTGAAAAATGGCTTTGGCACGGTGAAGAAGATAGTGGAGTTATCTGGAGACTGAAGTCTAACTTATATTTTTTCCTCTTTAACTTTTAGTCCAGCATGAGTGCATACCTCAGGCCATTCTGGGAATGGATGTCCTGTGCCAGGCCAAGTCAGGCATGGGAAAGACAGCAGTGTTTGTGCTGGCCACACTGCAACAGCTGGAGCCAGTTACTGGGCAGGTACACTGGGGGCGGGGGGACGGGGGGGGGGGCTAGTTCTGGGGAAGGTGGTTTAGTTAGGGATAATTAGGAAGGGTGTTACTGTCCCAGCTACGTGATGCTTTCAGAGCCATGAGCGTTTGTTGTTAAGATGACCTCTATCACCCTTGACTGTTGGCTGTGGGGGAATACTGTAATAAGCCTTGTTGAGGTGGAGGGGTGGGGTTAATGATTTACGGCTCAGATTTGAAGTTATGATCTACCAGGTGTGCTTTTTCATTTCCCCAGAGGGGAGAGTGATAGTGAAAGGATATACTGTATGTCTGTATCTACTTCTCCCCTAAGGTGTCTGTGTTGGTGATGTGTCACACTCGGGAGTTGGCTTTTCAGATTAGCAAGGAGTATGAACGCTTCTCTAAATACATGCCCAATGTCAAGGTAAGCCAGGGTGAAGAAATGTGGGAGGGTGAGAGCTTGGGGAGTTGGAGATAAGAGACTTGCAGATAGGCAGTCTTCACATCCACAGGTGTCAAATACCTATACCTGAGCCTCCGTGTACCGTATTTTAATGCAAATAATGCATGTGTTAAACTTTTTTGCCAACCGCGCAACCCCCCTCGCTATTTTTGTAAGTGAGCTATGTTGCGCCTTATACGTATGGGCATGTTATTTATGTGGGCACATTATTTGCGAAAAATGGTACGTTAACAGTAAGTTCCTGCAAACTTTGGGTGTATAAGAGATTTTATTAAAGTCTAGGGCTCATTTGGATATGCACTGTAATTTCATAAATGCTTGCTGTATCTTAGTTTTGGAGAAGCTTTAGTTTGTTGTGGTTTTTAACACATAGGGTAAATGTGTCTGCATAGCAGGGGAGTCCATCATGATTGGGCTGTGGATGGTGCTTACCACAAGACCACCCTTTTTTTTTTTTTTTACAACTGTATGCCAATTTTGAATCATTTCTTGGTCCTTTGGCTGACAGTTTTAGAGTTCTGGGTTGTGTGGCAGGGCAAGGCTGGAAGCACTCAACAGCTTTAGTATTGTGTGTGAATTTTGAGAATTAAGATGGCAAAAGATGGAAAGATGTCTAGGGGCCACCACAGAATTGGCTTGTGCTGTTTTTCATTATATAACTGATAAAGTGTGGTTCCCAGACCTATAGCTTCAGCATCATCTGGAAACTTGTTGGAAATGCAGATTATATGGGCCCCACCCCAGACCTATTGAATAGGAACATTCATTTTAAAGAGATCCTCAGGAGTTTGAGAAGTGAGGTATATAATAGTTTATCTTACTGGCTAACGTGAGGTGACAAACGATACTTTTGTTCAGGTTATTATAATTCGTTCTATTATTTATTTATATTTTAAAGGAATTAGGAATGTTTGATCATAGTTCTAAACTAAAAGTAATTTTTTAAAAATTAGAGTAGTATCTACACGGTAAAAACACCGAAATAGTCCACAAGGCCTTGTAATGAAAAGGTATATAACAGTATTTACCATTTCAGCGTTTTTTGTGTGTACGATTAAGTGACATTAATTATGTTTACTTTGTTGTGCAGCCATCATCACTATCCTTTTCCAAATTTTTTTTATCACTCTTGACAGAAAGGCACTGTTTTCTTGATTTATCAAATTATAGACCTTTTTTTAGTTCATTTTAGGAAAGGTTATTTACCTCACGTATACTACTCTTTCCTAGTTTTTTGAAATTATGTTAATTTTAGTCCTTTAAATGTGACATGCATGCCACATGTATTTGTATGCGCGGTACCAGAGTCAGTGATATTTACATTCTCTGTCCTTTCACCAAATAGCCTGGTCTGTAGGTTGATTTTAAAAGTTGAAAATGAGGAAGGGCAGTTTACGTTGTTATGACTATGGAAACATTGCTGAGCCCAGTAGTGAGCTAGGATTATACTTCCTCTCCTAGAGGTCCAATTTATTACCCTTTTGCCACTTGAAACATTTCTACTGTAAAGGTCAATTACGAATTGTCTTTTTTACTCTCTTTTTTAATTATTGCTTAAAATGAATGCTCTGATGACTTGTTGAGAGATTGGGCCATTGTCCCACCTCTGGATTTGTTGGGTTATTTCCTTGTGTTCAGCTTATTCTTTGTTAGTATTTCCTGTAACTGGGGTTTATATCTGAAAACTTAATTCAAGTTAAACATTTTAAGTGAGAATTTTTCATAGATGATACTATATACTTCCTATTTTATCACATACCTAGGTGATGCACAATTAGTGATTTTAAGAATTACCATAGAATTAGCATTATAACAGTCTGATCCTGCCATTGTTCTTTTCCCCTTTGAAACTCGTGTTACTCAGCGCTGTACTGACGCCCAGATCTTCAACAACCATTTACCTAATGGTTTTAATGTGGAGTGATGAGTTTAGCCTGAATCAGTAATTTCATAAGGTTTGTGTTAAGGAGTTTAAAAACTTAGGTTCAGTTAGGAAAATGATGTTCTGTGTGCTTTTTGTGGTACTTGACACTCCTTTATCCTCATTGTTATAGTAAAGCTTGGCCTTAGAGTCACCTGAAGGAAGATTGTTAGATTAAGTGAGATTAGGATGCAGCTTTGTGCAAGTCACTTGTTTCTGAGCCTCAGTGTTTGGGGGACATACAAATTTTAGGTTAGATGACTTCTAAAATCTCTTTTGTAAGAAGTCCTGGTGGCATAATAGTTAAGCACTTGGCTGCTAACAGGTTGGCGTTTTGAACCCACCAGCTGCTCCATGGGAGGAAAGACCTGGCATTTTGCTCCTGTAAAGATTACAGCTTAGTAAACCCTTTGGGGCAATTCTTCTCTGACACACTGGGTTGCTGTGAGTTGGAATCAACTTGCTGACACACAGCAACAAAGTCTCTTAGCTCTGAAATGTTTTAAGAATTGGTTTAGATCAAGCTTAAAGAATGAAACTGGAGAGACTGGAATCTTTCCTTCCTTGTGAGACTCACTTTCTTTTCTCTCCTCGGTTGGCAGGTTGCAGTTTTTTTTGGTGGTCTGTCTATCAAGAAGGATGAAGAGGTGCTGAAGAAGAATTGCCCGCATATCGTCGTGGGGACCCCTGGCCGCATCCTGGCCCTGGCTCGAAATAAGAGCCTTAACCTCAAACATATTAAACACTTTATCTTGGATGAGTGTGATAAGATGCTTGAACAGCTCGGTGAGTTGAATGCTAGCACTGAGATGGTAATCTGGGAAATTGCCCTTTGGAGCCAAATGATGTTTGTTTGATACAGGAGCACTTCAGTGCAAGGACGACTCTTAATCTATCACCCATGACTGATGGCTCTGGGCTCCCTGATTGGTGGCAAGGGTTAGGGAGCTTAAGTCAGTCTTTGTTATCCTTTTAAGCAACCATGGTGATCAGGGGAGAAAGGTGTCATGTTCTTTTTATGACAGATATCTGTTTCTTTGCTTTTGAGAGTAGGGGACTTTGCTAATCGTAGAAATCCTCACCACCATCCTTTCTTTGATAGATTCCCATAGTGGGTGTTATAAGGAAGACGTTAAGGAGACAGTCTACCATCTGGTAGTCCCAATACAGCATGTATGGTCAGAATTTATAGCTGAATAGATCTCTAAAGTTCTAGGATTAGTGTGGAGAATGTTTGTATTATGTGGTATTCCAGTGTGTTAAGGGAGGTTAATAATGGGAAACTTTACATAAGGACTGAATTTTGGAGAATGGGGGCATGGGGATGGACATAGCCCAAGGAAGAAGTCACCCCAAAAGGTCTTGGGTTATACAAGATGGCAAGCTGTCAGGTAGGCTCTAGGTAGAGATGTTATATCTCCCTGACTAGATGGGAAAGTACGATTTAGAGGAGATGTAAAATGGACTCTGGAATGGAATAGGTCTTCAATATTTGTTGAGTGCTATAGACTGGGACTTGGGGAGTGATGAGTTGGGAAAAGGGCCTTAAAAAATGCTTCATCCTTGTGAAACTCTGAAAGGGGTTTTGTCTCCATTTTATTGTTGTAGACTTGGTGGAGTTACATGATCTTGTTTCTTGCCCAGTTAAAACACAACTGGAACCTGATCTCAGATCTTCATTCGAAATTCATCATTCTTTCCATTGTATTACTAGGTTTTGATTTTATAGCGGTTGGAGAAATAGAGCAGAGAGACCAGAGGCAAATCTTTCCATGAAATGACTCCCTTGCTTGTCCATTTCCATTAGTTTCCACTTCATTTGGGAAGCCTGCCTCTGTTCTTAATCACATATGCATCATTTCTCCTGTAATTTTTTTTTATAGACATGCGTCGGGATGTCCAGGAAATTTTTCGCATGACCCCCCATGAGAAGCAGGTCATGATGTTCAGTGCTACCTTGAGCAAAGAGATCCGTCCAGTCTGCCGCAAGTTCATGCAAGACGTAAATACCCTTCTACCTTCTCTCCCTCCACTCCCTGCCCGCTGCCTCCTTCCCTTCCTCGCCCTTTTCCTCCAGACTCCCTTATCCTTCAAGCGCTCAGAAGGGAGCATGTGCCCGTCTGGGAGTGATGACTCCTTGAAGAGACAGACAGAAGCAGAGACAGCTAGTGTTAGGGTCTGCGCGGGTGCCAGGGAAACTCCGGAAGACTTGGTCGGGTTAACATGAGAGCGGGTAGTGTTCGACTTTTTTTTTTTTAACCACAAATTTTTTTGAACCTCTTCTCCCTTCTGGGGGAGGGCAGGATTTTCTGCCCTACCACCCATCGTCTCCTGCATATCCTTTACAACCACGCACCCTCAAGGTGGCATCAAGCATACAACTGGAGCTTTCCACTCCCCAAAACTCACACCTCCCGGTGGCAGGAGAGCAAGAGAGGGACAGACAGATGACAGGGCATGTCCAGAAGAAGAGCAAACAGCACAGATCTGCCCCCTCCCCACCTCTGGGGTGGGGGCCTTTGGCACCTCAATCCCCGATCCCCTACTCCTTCCCACCCTTACCTCTTCGCACCCATCTGGAACCTCGGTTGATGTGAGCCAGCAACAGAGAACTCACCGTGATGCGGCGGGGGAATGCGGACAGCACCCAGCGGTGGATGGCGGCAGCGGAGGCCGCGGGGAATCCTGACCAGGAAGCTGAGGACCAAACCAGCCTCTTTTTTTCTGTTCCCGGTTTTTTTCCTGAACCCAATGCGTGGTGTGCCTCCCTTCCCCCTCCCATGTGTGTTGTGGGGAGGGGTGTCCTGAATGGGATGGTAGATTTTTTTTCTTTTTTAATACTTAGGGGAGAGGGGTATGGGAAAGCTTAAAAGGGAGGAGTTCCACTTGGGTGTATCCAGGTGGGTGTTAGGGTTTAGGGCTAGATGAGGCCCATTGTATAAGCAGTGGAGTGTGTTCTTTGCCTCCTTGCACCACTTTTTCCTGTGGTATCGTAACTCTTTAGTTGTATTTGGGGGCTAGAATTAGACTTGAAGGCGGTCATGGAGCTTTTCTTTGAAAGCCTGCCTTTTGTTAGCCTGTCTTCTAGGATTGAGCTTATGGTTTTTGTCCATGACACACACACACACACCCTTTCCCGTCTTGGTTTATGGGTGTTCGTGTTAACTGTGTCCCTGAGTTAGTATGAAGGGTGGTAGGAAAGTTGAACTTTGGGTTGTTGAATCTTGTCACTTTCTGTTTTGCTTATGCTACCTTCCTCCCCTTCAAGGGTGGTTTTTTTTTTTTTTTTTTTTTTTTAAAAAGCACCAATTATCGATACATTCCACGTAACCCTGTAGATGATTTGACTTCATTCAGAGACCAATTTTATTTTCTAAAACTATTGTCTTATGGTCTGAGGGCAAGTTGTTACGCACCTTGACTAGTTTTTGTTTTTCTTTTCATGTTAGCCGTGTCTATTGTAGCATTCTGATCTTAAAGATACCCGCTCTCTTTATGAGTATATGATTCTCCCACTTGAGAGAATATTCAAGTGGAGAAGTCCTTGTCCCCTGCTGCATATCATAATCAACTCTGATGGGGTTGTTGTGACCTTGAGTCACCTTTTTCCATCATTTCCGAGATGTTTGGATCATGTTTTCCATTTGAGAAACATCTCCTGTTGTTTTGATTCTTTTCTCCACCATCCATTTGCAATAATGACCTCTTGCCATTGGGTGCTTTCACCATTTTTTTCCTCTCTTGGAAAGTTCCCTTCCCGTGACAGTTTTCAGTTGGGCAGTCTTAAAACCCCATCGACAGGGAGGAAATTAGGTCCAACATGGAAGAAGCCACATTAAAATGCGGATTTTTTGGGGGGAGGTTGGGATTTTCAGTCTTCTTTCTTCTCCCCATCCCCCCCATGGGGTGTATTGGATATCAACTTCCTCCACCCACCCCCCCAGGTTTAACCCCCCCACTCTGCCCTCCTCCCGTTCCCTACCCCCTTCCTCCCCCCCAGCCAATGGAGATCTTCGTGGATGATGAGACGAAGCTGACGCTGCATGGGTTGCAGCAGTACTACGTGAAACTGAAGGACAACGAGAAGAACCGGAAGCTTTTTGATCTTCTAGATGTCCTTGAGTTTAACCAGGTCAGTTGTTAAAAGTCTGGTAGACGGTGAGCATTGGCTTCATCTCCAGCTGTAGCGGAAACTTGTCAAACAGTACCGTTTGACTGAGGAAACCACATGTGATATAGGAGAGAATGGTGGGGAAATTAAGACTATATGTGTTTTATTTGGTCAAATTGGTGATCTCTGATGTGTACCAAGGGGGAGAGAGCATGAGCAAGGTGGGAGCTTCTTTTCTGTTCCCTTGGTTATGTGGACAGATAGTCAGTGTACTAATAATTACTTTAGTAAGTAAACTTGAAAAAATAATCTCAAAGGGTTTTAGATTTTTAAAAATCCGGAACTATCTTGGGCCTGGTATTCAAAAATGACTGCAGCCGTACATCAACAGGGAACTTCCAGGAATTCAGAAGAAGACATGGAACCATGGATATCGTTCTGATGTCAGCTGGATCTTGGCTGAAAGGAGTGACTACTAAAAAGATATTTACCTGTGTTTATTGACTATGTAAAGGCATTTGCGTGCATCATAGTAAATTATGGATAACATTACAAAGAATGGGAATTCCAGAACACTTCCTTGTATTTACCGGTCAAGAAGTAGTCACTCAGACAGCAAGTGGATACTGTGTGGTTCAAAATTGGAAAAGGTGTGCAGTGGGGTTGTATCCTTTTACCTTATTTAGTCAGTCTTTGTGCTGACCAAATAATCCAGGGAGCTGGATTGTATGAAGAACATGGCATTACAATTGGAAAAAGACTCGTTAACAACCTTGCGATAAGCAGATGACACAACTTTGCTTGCTGAAAATGAGGACAGCTTGCTCTTAACTGATGGTCAAGGACTATAGCCTTCAGTATGGATTGTACCAGAATGTAAAGAAAATGAAAATCCTTGCAACTGGAGCAGAAAACAACATAATGATAAATGGAGAAAAAATAGAAGTCACGGATTTCATTTTATTTGAATCAACCGCCAATACCCATGGAAGCAGCAGTCAAGAAATCAAACGGCGAGTTGCATTGGGCAAATATGCTTCAAAAGACCTCTTTGAAGTTTTAAAAAGCAAAGATGTCACTTGGATGACTAAGGTGCATCTGACCCAGGCCATAATCTTATCAACCTTGTATGGATGTGAAAGCTGGACAATGAAAAAAGATGTATTGCTGGATTTGAATTGTGTTGGGGAAGAACAAGCAAATCAGTCTTAGAAGAAATACAGCTGGAGTGCTTCCTAGTAGTAAGGATGATGAGATTTTTGTCTTTTTATTTTGGACATGTCACCAGGAAAGATCAGTTGCTAGAGAAAGTACATCATGGGTCAGAAACAACGAAACCCTCAACAAGATGGACTGACACAGTAGCCAACAATGGGCCCAAAGATCATGGAGATGGCACAGGACTGGGCCATCTCTGTTATGCATGAGGTTGTCATGTGTCATAGCCAACTCAGTGGCAACTAACAACAGGGTTCTTAAATGTTTATTTCTTGTGCTACTGCTAAGGAGAAGCGTTAACGTCAGTTTACCTGTTAACGTGGTTTATTTGCGCTAAAAACTTCTGCCCAAAATTAGGGTAGGTCCCTTGGGTCTAATATTTTGGTGAACAGGAATATCGATCATGATCTTTGCAGATTTTGGTTCTAATTTTTATTGCTTTTTAATGAGGTAGCTTCATTCTTGTTTCCTTACATGTCTGACTGTTTTGGCTACTGTTCTCTGCACCTTCTCAGAGGCCAGTCTGTTGTGGGTTGCTATTGAGTCTGTGCTGACTTGTGGCAATCTCATGTTGTGTACAGTAAAACTGCTCCATAGGGTTTTTTTAAGTCTGAGACCTTTCAGAAGCAGATTGCCAGGTCTGTCTGCCAAGGCACTTCTGGATTGGTTCAAACCACCAACCTTTCAGCTAGTAGTTGGGTGCTTAACCATTTGTGTCACCCAGGGATCTGAAGCCAATCTAAAAAATAAACTAAACTTGTTGCTGGTGAGTCGATTCCTACTCATAGTAACCCTGTAGGACAGAGTAGACCTGCCCCCATAGGGTTTCCTAGACTGCAAATCTTTATAGAAGCAAACTGCCACATCTTTCTCCCATGGAGCACCTGGTAGGTTTGAACTGCTGACCTTTTGGTTAGCAGCCAAGCGCTACCAGGGCTCCAGTGAGGCCAGTCTACTCAGGTAAAATCAGAGCCAAAAGGGAAAGTTTAAGTTAGATTTAGAGCAGAAGGGAAAATTGGTGGGGAATGAGGGACTGGGAGGAATTCCTTTGAAAGTGAAATTACTGAAAACTTTCTCGCACATATCCTCTTTCTCTCTCACACATAAATTTCGTGGACCTACATCTCCCCCTACACAACGCTTGCACAGGTGGTGATCTTTGTGAAGTCTGTGCAGCGTTGCATTGCCCTGGCCCAGCTCCTAGTGGAGCAGAATTTCCCAGCCATTGCCATCCACCGTGGGATGCCCCAGGAGGAGAGGTGAGTTGGTGGTGGAGAGGATATTTTTGTATCCTTGGGGGAAAAGGACCATTGAGAGAAGAGAATTTCAATGTTTTTCTAATTTCTTTTCTCACAAAGGCTATCTCGGTACCAGCAGTTTAAAGATTTTCAAAGACGAATTCTTGTGGCTACCAACCTATTTGGCCGAGGCATGGACATCGAGCGGGTGAACATTGCCTTTAACTATGACATGCCTGAGGATTCTGACACTTACCTGCATCGGGTAAGCCCCACACTCAGATTGACATCCCATTTTTCTCTCCTGTCCCCTTATTTTCTGTATCTTTTCATAGCTTATATCTTCATCCCTTTTGGGTGTCTTCCCTCTTTTGAGTTCTCCAGTCCTAACCTCTTTCTCCATCCAGGTGGCCAGAGCAGGCCGGTTTGGCACCAAGGGCTTGGCCATTACGTTTGTGTCGGATGAGAATGATGCCAAGATTCTTAATGATGTTCAAGATCGCTTTGAGGTCAATATTAGTGAGCTGCCTGATGAGATAGACATCTCCTCCTACAGTGAGTATTGATCTCGTGCAGCTGGCTTCCCCTACTTTTTAGCTTCTTGTTCTTTAGTATATTTGTTTTAAATCCTGTTATGTGTATCAGGCACTTGACAAGGAATAAAATTCATGCTCCCCTGGTTTTTGATACCATGTTGGGATGATTTGTTGACATCTATGTGGGGTCTCTCTTCTCTCATCAAATTATTCTCTTTCCCCCACACCAGGCCTGTTCTCTGAACCCGTACATGACACAGATATCTGCATGTTTGTACGTGTGTCTACCAACCTCACTTTTTCCTTTCCGTGCCTTATTCTAACTGTCATATTTTCTCTTCAGTTGAACAGACACGGTAGAGGATTCACTCATTCTGGAATATGACAGTCTGTCCCTCTTCAGGAGACACCACCAGGCGTGGGGGTGAAGGAGACACTACTGCCACCTACCCCTGACCCCCTCCCCCACGGCTCCCCTCTGTTGCATCAGCACCACTCCTAAGTCCCCATTCCTGATTTGTCAGAATTTTTTTTAACAAAACTAAAAATGAAACAATGTGCGTCTGTGGTATCTGTAAATGCTCCATCCCTTTATTGGATTTGGGGTGAGGTCATTTTCAGGTGTGATGCAAGATAAGGGCCCTGCTTTGGGCCAAGAGGTCAGTGGGTGGGGGCATAGTGGGGATGTGCCTAAGCAGATGGCAAAGGTTGAGGCTCCCCGCTGTCCTCTAATTTCTGGCCCATTTTGGAGGGTTCAGTTGGTTTTCTCATTAGTCTGGGAGAAGCTGGGATGTTCCTAATTGAAGGGCTTGTCGGGGGTGGTGTGCAGTATTTCCAATATGGGAGACTGAGTTGGGGACTGGTAGGAAGCTTAGGCATCTCCCCCCAGACATCTCGGTGTCTTCATTTGTTCCTTCAGCTTCTGGATCTTGAGCACCAGGGCCTGGGCCTCCCAGACCCCCTCTTGCCCTTCCAGCAGGGCCTGGTACAGCTCTAGTTGCTGCTCCAGCAACTTCTCAGCTTGGGCCAGCTCAGCTGTGCAATGGGGCCAGGACCTTGGTGAGGAGGGATTTGGGGGGAGAGTATCAGTCAGGGAAGGGGCTGAGGCTCTGGTTGGGAGTCAGGAATCCCACCTTCCCCTTTCTCCTTTGTTTAAGATCACTTGGGAAGCCAAGGTGCTTCCTGTGTAGGGCATAGGCCTCTGGGGGGTGGTTAAGAGATCACTGGCTCAGGGACTGTAACTGGATCCTGAGAGCCTCTGCCCTTGTACAGGAGTCTGGGGTCATAGGAAGGAGAGGACTGGCTGGCCCTCTTCTCTAAGAAATAATTAACTGTCATATAAGGGGAAATTACCGTTCAAGGACTTTGTGAACTACTGCTCTGGGGAGGGGGAGGAAGCTCTGAGGTCAGGAGGGTGGGGGGAAGGAGTTGAGAGCTAGAGCTAGGTGACAAGCTCCTATGGTGAGGGACAGTGTGGGTCTAGCAGTGTTGGTGTGGAATGGGATCAGGGAGGCTCTTGTCCCACATGAGTACCAGTAACCGTTCACACTGTCCACCGCTACCACTGGTGTCACTTACCCTGGGGGGTGACCTCATCTTTCCACTGTCCAAGGAGCTGGTCTTCTGTGCTTGCCTTGGGGCTCTGGGAACAGCACTCCCGGGAGGCCTGGGGTACCAGGGGCCAGGAGGGCTGGAGGCCCTGGCAAAGCCAACAGCATTGAGAGAGCCAGGGCAGAGGGAGCATCGTGGTGAGGCAGGGAGCTGTCTGAGCTGCCCAGTAGCTGCCAAGAACTGGCTCCCACTGGGCTTTCGGCCTTGCTTCAGTGCCCAGCCCTCTCAGGCACTGGCCCCTGCCCCATTTCTCTACCACCACCTCCCAGCCTGGCCCCAGACAGAGTCCAAAAACTGTTGGTTGATGTGAAAAACATTGCTGCCAGTTTAGGCATAACTTGCTTCAGAGTGCTGCTGCCCAGGCAACCACACCTCTCGTGTCTGTTTTGCTTAGCACTGTCTTCTCACTCGGCTCTCCAAGGTAGGAATGGTATCGTTGGTTTGCAAATGAAGAAATTGGCTCAGAGGGTTTCGTTCAACACTCACTTATTCAGGCAAATATTTGTTAATTGAGGCCAATTCTAGGCCAGATGTGCTCAAGGCTGCACAGCTGGTTGGTAGAAGAACCTGGAGGATTCACATCCAGGTCTGTTTGGTGCTGTTGAGTGGATTTTCGACTCTGACTCCATGTGACAGTAGAACTACCCCACAGTTTTCTTGGTTGTAATCTATGGGAGCAGGTTGCCAGGTCTTTCCCCGGTGGAGCTGCTGGGTGGTTTAGAACTGGTAACCTTTCAGTTAACAGCCGAGCACTATTCTGTTGTGCCACCAGGGCTCCTTATATCCTGATCTACCCAACTTGAAAACTCATACTTGGATCTGGTTCATGTGCTGATTCCCCCATTATTTCCCCTTCCTCTTTTCTTGCTGGCCCAGAATTGCCTTTTTTCCTTGTCCCTGATTTGTGTTGTATCTTGTTAGGGTTTGCCTTCTCTAGTAGATCTGGGCATCTTTGTATCACTTATAACCTTGGCTCCTGACAGAGCCTGACACTAGTACAGGTTTCAGCTTTGCTGAACTACTGAGCTGCTCCAAATCTTCAGCACTAGATCAGAAGCCCGCTCTGTACATCATGTGTGTGACCCTTGTGCATAAAAGTTGGACTTCTGCAGTGTGTTCTGAAATGGTGTCCTGTTGTGGCTGAAGAACATAGCAACATCCCTCTGGGCAGAGATGACTCAGATGGGAGTGGATAATCATATGGGGAAAGGTGGGTTCTCAGAAAAAACATGATTCAGGAGGCAAAGATTGCTGGATAGTGGACAACTGCTAACCAGCTCACTATCTTTGGGACATCTGTCTATTCACAGGGAAGATGGTCTCTACCATGGTGTAGTGGTCCATGAGCCAGGCAGGGAGACCTTCCTACAGGTTCTCAAACTTGGGATGAAGCGTCTTTAGAGGCCAAAGATGATGTGCTCCCCATTAGCTGACTGGTTCCCACTTTTCAGTGGAAAAATGACTAAGTACCACTGTAAAAACTTTGAGGGAGGGGAGTTTTCATTCATTCTCCTTTGTGATAGGGTTGTGCATGACTCATATTTGAATTGCAGTGTATACACTTCTTAGTCTAATTATTGGAACATTAGGGGCCCAAACTACCACTGTTACAGATATATGAAACCACCCAGTGTAAGGTTAAACAGTCCACAACAAAGTAACACTGAAGCTGAACTAATCATATTTGTAAATTAAAGGCAAGATTAGCAATTGGAAAAAAAGAAGCGAGACTTCTGCAAGACAATCCAGACTCTACACTAATAAAGTTTCCTTCCTGAAAACTGGGAATTCAACCATCTGAGTTTGTGCTTTAGATTATAAACTAAAAAATGGAGTAACCTCCAGTAATTTATGGTAGGTAGTCCTGAGCCATAAATTAAAAATAGTCTGTGGATTTTGGCTTTGTTCATCTGTGAGAAATGAAGAAAGGGCTTTGGGTCAATTCAAGATCTGTTGGGTAAGGTGTGGAGCTCATAATCATGGATATGAAAAAATGAAGATAAATAGACCAGATTACCTGGTTTTATGTTACTGTGTACATTTATTTACTTTTTGTTTCCTGAGTCTGTAATAGTATCTTAAATGAGGGTTCTGGGCTGGCCTCTGCAGGGTTCTGTCTTCAGGCAGGGATAAGCAGGGAACTATGGGAAGCATCATCCACAAGTTAAAGGGGCTGCAGAACCTCTCCCCATCCCTCCAGGCCAGCATGTTGATGGTACCTTTAGTACTGCATCATACCCAGATGACTGGCAGGACTGGGCTGACATGAATCATTGTACCTTTCGTGCGAAACTCCACTGGAGTTGGAGACACAGGGTTATTGAAATCCACCTGTTTCATAAACGTGAGAGCCTAGTAAGTGTGAGACCCTGATGGGCCCTGATCTGTTTCTGTCATAGGTGATCTTCACAGGAAGCTTTCAAGAGAGCTCTTCTCATTTCGTTTTTTTAAATTAAAATTTTTATTTTGGGATACTTTTAGATTTACGGAAGAGTTGTACAGACAGAACAGAGGGTTCCTGTATATGCTTCACCCAGCACCCCCTGATGTTAACATCTACATAATCATGGTATATTTGAAAACTAAGAAATTAACATTGGTACAATACTTTTAACTATAGCCTTTGGATTTCACCAGTTTCCTGAAGAAGACACTAAGGTACACAGGTTTCAGGGCCTGCACAAGCTCACACAGACAAGAGGCTCTCATTAAGCACCACATTTGAGTTCATTCAGTGCAGCCTTTAATATCCAAGACATGATGGCCAGTTCTCCATACATATCTTCATTTCTTAGAACTTTTTTCTTTTTTCAGTCTACAGGGCTTATAAATTCAATAATTTTATTCTCTAATAGTTGGAAACTTCCCTAAAAGTTTCAAGTTTCAGTGTAAGCCTCTGAATCCAGGGTTTCTGGGATTTGGTGAACACATCTATATCACAAAATTGGCCAGAATAGGTAAGAGGAAAAAGGCAGCAGATGGAGGAATCACTTGCGTTTTTCTCTCATGTACAATATTTCCCTCTTTCTGCTCTTTCCATGTCCCTGAGTGTGAGGGAAAAAAACAGCTCCAATGCACTATGAGAAATGATGTGGAAACATTTCTTTATCCCTTCCAATCCTTCAAATTTTACTTTAGCTGTGCCCATTCTCCCTCCACAGCCCCTGGTCTGTTGAGCCTTTGCCTTCTCTCAGATTCAGCTAGAGCCCACTCACCTAGTGAGCCATTTATTCTTGGAGGGTAGAGGTAGAAGGAGAGGTCAGAGCCTGGGGCTGTGGCAGAACATAGAGAGGAATGAAGGAGGTTGGAGTGAGAAGGACTTCCTTCCCAGTGAGGGCTGAGATGTGAATAGTCAGGGTGACTGAGGACATTCCCAGCATCTCCATTTAGGAGAGAAGGGCAGATCTTGAATAGAAGGGCAGAGAGTATGAGCAGGGTTTGGATGAGATTCACCCTACCCTCACCTCCGGTCTTCTGACAATGCCTCACCTCAAATCACACTGAGGGGCCCCTTCAGGCCCAGGTGCTCCACCAAGCAGGTGTATCTCAACTCCTCCCCAGGGATGACCACGACAGCTGCCTTGCTCTGGGGGGTCTCATGCCCCCCTAGGTCAGTTCCTTCCATTCTAGCAGCCAGGTCAGTGTGATGCTGGCAGGTAAGAAGACAAAGGATTGGCCTCTCAGACAGTGATTGCCTTCAGGGTCCTCCTTGTCAGTCACCAGAACCCTGGAGAGACCCTGGATGTAGGAAAGGGGGAAGAGAGATGAAGTGAGAGTGGGATCCCACTTCTGTTTTTTTTCCCAGTCCTCCTCCACACAGCAGCACCTTCAACTCTCACAGTCCCCAAGACTTCTAAAAACTTGGGCAGAAAGGAGAGACCCAGAACCCTACAACTGCCTGCCTCTACTCCTGCTGGGCTTTAGGGCTTGCCCCAGCATAGAGTCCTAGGTATGCACAGAGGGTGGTCCTGGAATTTTCTTCCTTCATTTACCTGCGGGGCTCAGTTCCTCACCTCCTTCAAGTTTGCTCAAATGTCACCTCAACAAGGCTCACCCTGACCATCCTATTTAAAAGTTCCACTTCTTCCATTATCCTCATTACTTGGTATTAATTTTTTCTCTATGTTTCTTATCACTTTTTAATGCACTGCGTAGATTTATTTTTCCAAAGATGGCCTCAACAATACCTCCCGTTCCACATGTTGTTTTGTAATGTGACCTTGCCATTCCCTATCTAGAAGTGGGCCTGACTTCCCTCCCCTTGAGTCTGTGACTAACTTCCATGAATAGAACATGGGGAAAGTGACACTGCCTGACTTCTGAGGTGCTGACATAAGATGCCTTCTGGTTTCTGACTCGGTTGCTTCAAACACTCCCTCCTGGAACTCAGGTGCCATGCTAGCAACAGCTAAGCCATATGGAGTAGCCAGGTGGAGGTGAACCTAGGTAACCTGGTTAACAGCCTCATTGAGCTCCCAGCTGACAGCCAGTACCAGCGGCAGCCCTGTGATGGAGCCCTCTAAAATGTTCTGAACCAGTTGGGCATCCAGGTGACTGAAGCCCCAGCTCGTATCACATGAGGCAGAAGAGTTTCCCTGCTGACCCAGACAAACAAAGAATGAGAGAAAATAAAAAGATGGTTTAAGTCACCCATTTTGGGATTGTTTGCTACTCAGCAATAGATAATGGAACATATCCTATACCGTATAATTTACTACTATTACTATGTTTTTATTTTTTGTCTACCTTTCCTGTCAGATTGTAAGCATTAGGAGAGCAGGTTTTTTGTTTTGTCTGTTTTTTGATTTAATGATTATCAAGCCTAGACAAGGAGCTCTGGTGGTGCAGTGGTTAAGTGCTTGGCTGCTAACCAAAAGTTCAGCAGTTCGAACCCACCAGCCACTCCATGGGAGAAAGATGTGGCAGGCTGCTTCCATAAAGATTACATCCTTGGAAACCCTCTGGGGCAATTCTGCTCTGTCCCACAGGTTGCTATAAACTGGAATCAACTCGAAGGCAACAGGTCTGGTTTTTATAAGCCTAGAGCAGTGCTTGTCTCAGAGAGCTCATTAAATGTTTTTCAATGAGTGAATGAATGCTGTGTCTCCAACACCTCTTGGGCCCTGATCGCACCCCTTCCTCCAGGCTGGGGGCCATCTTTGGCTGCTGCCTCAGCTCATAGCTGTGACTCAGCTGCAGTGTGTGAGGCCCTGGGGGAGCCCTCACCTGGTCTGGGACCCTGGGTCAGTCCTCAGGTAGAACTGAGATTTGGGGCTGGGGCTGCAGAACTCCTAAGTACAGGGGCTGGGGTAGTGGAGAGCTGGGTATGAGGGGGCCTAGACTGACAATCTGGGAGCTAGGGTCCCCAAGAGAATAAGAGGAAGGATCCCAGGGTCCACAGACTGCAAGCTGGAGAGGAAGCCGTGACTACCCTCAGGATCCAGGGAGATGGGTAGTCAGTCACTTGGGACATGTCCTACTGCCAAGATTTGACAGCCCACAGTGATGTCCAGGCCCCACACTGCATCTCACCCACGTTCATCTGAGGCCCTGTGGCTTCATTTGGCAACTCTGGTTGTCATAGGCGTCAAAGGGACAACTGAGGCCTTGACCACAGGTTGCTCAGGGCTGGGCTCAGACATGGCTGTGAGGTCCTAGCGCAGAGTGGGACCCTAGAAATATTAAGAATTTGGGACCAAGGCTGGTCCCCACAGGATGGCATAGGCAACTGCTCTTGGCTCCAAACACATCTCCACAGTGTCCCCCTGCTCCAGCCCTCCTAATGATGCTCTCCTCCCTGGCTCCTTCCTGTCCCCTCCTTTTGGCCTTGAACCCCCTGGTGTCCCCATTTTCTCCCTCTCCTCAGTTATCCAGGAGCCTTTCCTCCTGCATAACCTAGGGCCCCAGAGGCTCCTCCCACAGATCCCAGGTGGGAGACTCACTAAGGGATTCCTGGGAGGAGGGAGCCTCCTCCTCCAGAGGCTGCAGGTGGAGCGATGGACAGGAACTCAGAAGTCCAAGGTCCCATCCAAGAAGACAGAAAAGTTTTCTATTGGGGCTCACAGTACATTTGTGGGGTCCACCCAGGACCTGGAAACCAGATATTATGACCTGGAGACTCCCTTCGAGGACACTGCAGTAGGTCCAGGCCATGCTGTGATCAGCCACCAACCAGTAGACCCCATGGTGTTAGAGGTGTCAGGGGTGCTAAAAGATGCAGAATGGAGCTAAAGGCAAGCACCAGTGGGAGAATCCCAGCAAGCCTCTGGTATTCTGGAGGAAGGCCATGCCATCCACAGCAAAGAAACACACTATTTGAAAAGTAACTCTGAGTGTGTTACTGGCCCTAACAGAGGCAGAATGCTTCACCATAGGACACCAGCAACCATGCGATCACCACTGCCCATTTGAGCTGGGTTCTGTTAAACCCACTAAGTCATAATATTTGACATAAGATGGACATGGTACATCTGGGATTGAGCCTGAATCACAAGCTAACATGCACCAGAAAACATCCACCACTGAAGAGGCACTGAACCAACAAGCAGACAAACTGACATCAGCCAGCCTTCATCATTGGCCAACACAGAAATGGCACAATGGATACATGAATGGAGTGGCCATGATGGCAAAGACGGGGCTACATACTGGTCCAATAGTATTGACTTCCACTTACCAAGGTTGTTCAAGGTAAGTGTCGCCTCTGAATGTCCAACTTCTCAGCAACAGAGACCAGTACTGGGCCCCCGATACAGCACTATTTCTTGAGGTGATCAGCTGACCACTAGGTGACAAGATGACTACACTGAGCCCCTTCCATCCTGGAAGGACCAGCGTTCCTTCCTCACAGGGACAGACACCTATTTCATGTATAGGTTTTTCTTTCCTGCCCTCAGACCCTCAGCCAGTACCACTACCTGGGGGCTTTTGGAATTCCTCTCAGCACAGGATACGACCAGTGTACCCTCTTCACAGTGAAGGAGATGCAGGGTGGATGATAACCATGGGGTCTACTAGGCATATCACATTCGGCACCATCCAGAGTCAGCCCGTCACCCAGAAAGCTGGACAGACCTTCTCAAGGCAAAAAAGGAGGTGTCAGTTTTTAGGACACACTTTGAAGGGTGAGTGGCACTTTCATGATGCAGTGTATTATCGAATCAGAGACTTCTATACGGTGCTGTGACCCCAATAGGAGGAGTACATCGGTCCAGGAACCAAGGATTGGAAATATATTTGGACCCACTTACCATCACTTCCAATCACCCACTGGGAGATTTTTTGCTTTCCAACCCCACAACTCTAGGCTCTGCAGGGTTGGAGGTCCTCGTTCCCAAAACAGCTGCACTCTTACCAGGGGACACAAAGGTCCCATTATGGTTGCCACCAGGGAAATTAGGAGTCCTTGTGCCCAGAGACCATCAGCTGAGGAGTCACTTTTCTCTAGTCAGGAGTAATCAACCCTGGTAAGCAAAAAGTAGAGCTGCTGATACACAGTGGGGGCAGGGAGGAATATATGTGGAACTCTGTTGATCCACTTGATGCCTCCTGGTTCTCCTTGGCCCCATTGTAACTGTGAACAGACACGTGCAGCAACCCCAGCCTGAGAAGGAAATGATTTCCAAGGACACCTCAGAGATGAAGGTTTGGGTCACACCCCCAGGTAAACTACAAAGCACCCAGCTACTGTGCTCTGAAACCCACAGCAGCATTTGTGCAGAGGCTACGCTTTCCAGGGGGCTCTTCCCAGCAATGGCTGATCATAGCAGGGGACACTGAGGCAGGCCCACTCCTGGGGGACATGGGACTCCTCTGATGGCCAACTGTGGCTCAAGGACTCCCTGATGGTCTTGCTCAACTTTCCTTAGACTGCCTGGTGGTCTAGGAGGTGTCCACCAAACTTCCTCTCCTTCCAGTGCTTGGCGTCAGACCTGCATGTTGGTCTGATGGCTCTCCCAGCCTATTCTGGCTCCTGCCTCACAGTCTCTCACAGAAGTTTCCCCTAAGAAAACACTGGCGGGTTTAATCCCATCTTGGTGTCTGTTTCTTGGAGGTCCTGGACTAACAAAATCACTTTCATCTGTGTAACCAACAACCTATTGCTTATTCCAACTTGGAAAATCCTTATCTTTAGCTAATGTCTTCCACCAGCATCTGGTCCACTTTGCTTATCTTTGTATTATCTCTTTGAGTTAATAGATTGTTTTAAGCTACTAAGTTTTGGAGTAATTCGTTACATAGCAAAGATAACTAATAAAGCTCTCTATTATTCTAGAGGTATTGTCCATCTCTTTTATTTCCTTGCACTATGAAAACATCATCTATACTCATTGTTTCCAATCCCTCTCCTCCTATTCTTTCCTTTCTTCCTTCTTCCGTCCATCCTCCCTCCGTCCTGTCTTCCTTCTCTCTCTCCCTCTCTTCTGGCCTCCCTTTTTTTTTGGTTATGAAAGATTCCAAACATATTAAATAATGCTACGTGGGTATGCTAAAAGGAAGCATTATCTGGACATAATGCTAGAAGTATAACGCCAAAGTTTATGGAATAAAAGTAAAAGAAAGGAAGTTAATAATACAGTCTGAAAAGGAAATGCCTGGGTGATTCTAAAGCCAAGGCATGTCCTTCAACTCTTAACGCCTCCCCTTCAGCTAAATGTTTTATTTTCAGGACAAGTACATTAGAACAATGTGAACTCTGATGCATTGCTTGTAAGAGTTTAAATTGGTATATGCATTTTGGAAATCAAGTTAGCCTTTATCAATCACGGTGAAAGTACATGCACAATATAATCCAGCCGTCCTACTCCTGGTCATATACTCTGGGGAATTTCTTGTCCATGTGCCTCAGGAGACATGTACACTAATGTTTATGACAAAAACTGGAATCAACCAAATAGACATCAATAGGAAAATAGCACAATTTTGTGCTATTTTCATAAAATGCTACTTCACATGAGTAAAAATGAATGAACTACAACTTCACACATCAGAGATGCCTCTCCTACACATAATGTTGTGTCACAGAAGATACATGCAGTGCCACTCCACTCTCCGTGCAGACACAGCAGTGCCACTCCACTCTACATGAAGTTTAAAAACATGCAAAATGAAATAATACTTGGTTTCGGGATATATACACATACTGTAAAAATCTTTAGAAAACACAAAATAGTAAACACAGGACTCAGGATAGAGTTTATACTTGGAGATGGGGTTGGGGGGCACCTATGGTGGTTCAACGGTTGTATTTCTTATGCCAGTTGTGGGTGCCCAGGTATTTACTGTATCATAATTCCTTAAACTGGATTTTTTCAAAGTGAAGCTTAGAACCATTACTGGTTTTTTTCTTCTTTTTTTAAAAGAAAATAAAATACCAATGTTCACTGCAAGGACCTACTTACATTGGAACAAAGCCACAGTCAATTATTACGAGCCATGTCAGAGGGAGGACAGGGAAGTCGTGAAAAATGTGATGCTGGAAGCTATGCCACTGGTATTTCAAATACCAGCAGGGTCACCCACGATGGACAGGTTTCAGCAGAGCCTCCAGACTAAGAGAGACTAGGGAGAAAGACCTGGCAATCTACTTTTGAAAATCAGCCAATGAAAACCCTATGGATAAGAACAGAACATTATTTGATTTGCAGCTGATCATGGGGACGGGACAGGACCAAGCAGTGATTTGTTCCATCGTGCATGGGGTTGCCGTGAGTCGGGGGCCCACTCATTGGCAACTAACAACAGAAATATGTCACTTGATCATTTACTCACCGGTGTCTGTACTGATTTTCTGGTGTACAGTGTTCAATCTGATGTGCAGGGTAATTCTATCTTATGAAGGATTTGTTGTGTTGCTTACACTTAAGCTCACATACAACTGTATTAAGTACACTTACTGAATGAGAAAAGCACACTGTTGATCAATATAAATTAAACTGGAAAAAATAATCAATAACCAATGATAGACTAGCAAGTACAAATGGCAAATGCATAGAACTGCTTTAAAAAATTCTAAATGCACATAATAAGATTGCTTTTTAGAATCACTCTGGTGTCTAAAGCACTTGTAGTAAATCACAATGAAAATCACGGCAAAAGATGTTAGATTTATTATAGAATGCCCGATCAATAGTCAGGTGTTTGAAAACATTTGGTTCCTAGATTGGAGTTAACCTTTTTGCCAACCACATCACATCCAAAGTGTTGTCATGATTCCAAGGTAGATGTACACACTGAGGTATGAGCTTCACATTTTTCTAGCTGAAAATCAACGTCATTAGGCAAATATTTTTGAAGATGACACCTGAATGTGAAAAAGAAAAAACAAAGATAGTTAGTATCTTAAAAGCATTATTGTTATGGCACCCAAGCTATTTACTCTATATTTTCAAGATTGTTGTAAATTAATGAAGAAAATATTATTAATAAAGGCATTTGCAAGAAGAATGAGATATCTGTGTATCTCCCCTGTCTGTTTTAAACTTTTAATCATTACTTTTTTTTTAAACGTGAAGCACTAAAGAACAATAATTGGATAAAAAGAAGCATTTGACTTACAAAATCCTGAAATGATACTTAATTTTTTGGTTTTAACATACAAGTAAATTATTTGATACTCTTCCCTTCAAACGGTGGAGCTTAATTACCTCCTCTTAAGTGTAGACTGGTCTTAGGAACAGAGTTTTGTTATGAGTCTAGGAGACAAAACACATTGTGATTTTCGTCTTGGTTTCTCTCTGAGATCACTTGCTCTGGGGGAAGCCAGCTGCTATGTCATAAGCCTCCTGGGACCAGCCATTGAAGAACTGAGGCCTCTCTCAACAGCCATGAGTGAGCCATATCTGATGTGGATGCGGATGCCACAGCCCCAGCCAAGCCTTCAGATGATGCAGCCCTGGCCGACATCTCAGCTGTAACCTCGTGAGAGGCCCTGAGCCACAAACACTCAGGTAAACTTCCCTGATTACTGACCCTCGGAAACTGGGAGAAAAATGCTTATTGCTGTTAGTTGCTAAGTTTTGGGTAATTTGTTAGGCAAAGGCAGATAACTAATATAGCGTCCAAAGAGGATAAGGAATTATTGCACGTTAATTTTGATTTGCTCTAAATTAGCTATAAGACATTAAATGTATCATTACATGATTCTGAAATTTAAGAATAATTTCAAGACTAACTTGACAGATTGTATTTTATTACCAATCACAACAATCTATTTACTTGAACTTCTATTTCCAATCGTAACCAAATAAAACACAAAAGGAAACACCAGGCCATGCTAAGCAAATTCTAAGATGGCCCCCATGACCACCCACTGGTTATTCATCTTCTCTCAGTTATTCAATCAAACACCAATGTACGTGCTGCTGTGAAGAGATTTTGCAGATATAAGAAAGATCCAAATCAGTTGATCTTAAAACAGGGAGATTATATAACAGGTGAGACCTTAAAAGGACTGGGCTCTTCCTGAGCAAAGAGATTCAAAGTGTGACAGGGGTTCAATGTGAGGGAGGGTCTACACCATGGGCTTGAAGACGGAGGGGGCAACATGGCAAAGAACGCTGGTGGCCACTAGGAGTTGGGAGGACCTCCTCCCTGACATCTAGTAAGGAAATGAGGGTGTCAGGACCACACCTGCAAGAAGCAGAATTCTGCAAATACCTCTGTAGGAGCTCGGAGGAGAATCCTGAGTTTCCAATGAGAGCACAATTTTGTGAAACCCTGATTAAAGAATCCATCCACACCATGCCTGGACAGCTGACCTAGAGAACTGTGAACAAATAAATGGGCATTGTTTTAAGCCACTAAGTTTTTGGTAATTTGTTACGCAGCAGTAGAAAACCAACACACAGGCTCAATTCCACCATGGATAGGCACATGGCATTTTCTCCACTGAATGACGTTATCAACTGTCATGCACACTAGTTACATAATATAAAATATTTTCTAATTTTTGTTTTTGTATTTTTCACTTTGTGATTTTTATGTGATGTAAGTAAAATTTTCTACAATCATATTTGTCATTCTTTTAGTCAACAAAAATTAATTTAATGCCTACTATGTACAGGCACAGCTCTACATACTCTGAACAAAACAGCCCAAACCTGCTGTGTTCATGGACCTTGCATTCTAGAGTGTTCACATGAGTGACGCGAAGCCACTGGAGCGTTTTAAGTGAAGAAATGGCACGATTTGATTTACCTTAGCAGGATGGCTGACCACTATTGGGAGACTAGTCCGTGTGTGGCAGGGAGGGAGGGGTGGCGCTAGTGCCACAGTTCAAGAGAGGGTTGGGGAGAGTCATGTGTATAACACTTGGTGTCAGAGACATTCGAATGCATCTGAACTCACTGGCAATGCGTCAAACTCAACTTGAATAAAATACTCCAAATTAAAAGAAAAAAAAAAAGAAAAGCAGGGCCCCAAGAACCCTTAAACTGCCTTTCATGGAAGGTTGAAAAAGCCTTCACAACTGATTATGTGCCATAAGTACATTTCTGGACTCAATCACTATGCGGGAAAGAAATACTAATAAATATAACAACATTTAAATTCTCACTCTAGAATGCTGTTTTCTACCCTGATTACACGCTATTAGTCACCACACTACCACCTCTCCGCCTCATGGCCCAGAAAGCTCAGTGGCCTTCTAGTCCACGTTTGCATAGTATTAATAACATCGTCTGGAGGCAAGCTTCTATCCCCGCATGCGCAGCCCCGTTTCTGAAGAGCACTGGTCCAATCTCACATGTTCAGAAACAATACATTAGTGTCTGCAGCCAGAAACTGAGCCTCTCTTAGCAGCAAGCTGTCCACATTACTAAGAAACAGTCCTTTTTCCGAGGGATAAGAATCAGGCAGCTTTGTCTGCAACGTCAGATTTTGCTCTTTGCACCACGCAGCGACAGACTATGCTATCGAAGCTTCCAAGGTAAAACAAAGCGATCGTGTGGAAAAGGCCCATGGTCACCACCTGCTGGAGCCCTTCAGTGACAGAAGTTACTGGAGCCATTCCACAGGTCAGGGACGAGAGCACGTACCCATCTGAGCCAGTGGAACTGTTGAAATTGCCTTGTATGGCATCTTTAACGCTTTGTTTGGCCACCTGCTCTGGTCTGCAGACAGATGTGGTCTCTGAAATAAGTTGAGTCTCCAGAGGCTTTGTTTTGTTTTCTTCTGCGAGCCCGGGTGTCTGGTGGGTAGGCCACTGCAACATAGATGTTATTTGGCTTCACCTCCATCTGCAAAGCTTCAGCGAATCCCCTAAGGCGAACTTGGACGAAGAGTAGGCCCTGAAGCCGAATAAACCCAGCTGTCTCTCCCGGGAGGACACAAAGACGCTCCTGCCCACTTGGCGCTCCTTCATGGTGGTGACCACTGCGCGGCTGGGGTGCGCGCTGCCCAGGTAGTTGATGCTCATTAGTCTTTCAAAAGTACTAACTTCCAGCTCTTCAAATTTTCCTGAAAGTGACATTCCTGCACAGTTTACAAGCATGTCCACTGGACCCAGTATTTCCTGAGCTTGTTTTATGACGTTCTCTGCTTGGTTGTAGTCTTGAGATACATCAACTGATATAAAGCACCACCTGTTTATCATTAACAGACTGCTTTTCAATTTCTTTCTTGGCCGGCAGCAGCTTGTCCTCATTTTGTGCCACCAGAGTGATAAACGCCCTTTGTTTATAGCACTCAATAGCAATACACCTTCCGATGCCACTGGAGCCTCCTGTAACCACCACGTGCGCTCCGGGCAGCGCGAGGGGCTTGGGGCTGATGAGCGGGGACACTGTGTAGAGCAGCAGCACGAAGGCCACGAGGAAGGCGGCCACCAGCAGCAGCATCGCGGGGCCGGGCTGGGGCGGCGGGCAGGGGCCGTGCAGGGCTCGGGCTCAGCTCCGCGCTGCGCGGTGGGCGCAGCAGGAACGGGCTCCCAATATTTTTAAGAAGCATGATTCTGGAATTAGGGAGAGGGATGTGACAGTTTCTTGTTTTAGATAAATTCCTGTTATGTTTCCATCCTTTGCTCTGCCAACCTCTCTCCCTGCCCTTAGCTCCATAATCCTAGTGCTGACCCAACCCAACCTTGTGGATTCATAAGGTAGAGTCTAATTTAAGTTCACCATTGATTGTAAAATAGGGCCCATAACCCCTAGGATCATTCTTGTCTGCAGAGGGAAATGAAATTGTGTGCTGTAGGTGGGCAGTAGGGAGGGGATGGAGAAAGGGAGTGGAGAGCAGTCCGTACAGGAAAAGTAGAGTTGACATTAATGTCAATGTGAGTGGATGTGCTGCAGCTGCCACAGAACAGCATTTGGACTGAGGCTACATCGGTAAAGACACTGTCTCTAGAATGGGGAGGTATGCTACACTGCATCGATCATTCACTCTACTGATGGCTGCTGAGGGCCAGATACATTATAATTTGCATCTGGGCAACATCAGGGAACTAAAACCAGACAAAAATTGGCAGCCTTGTGGAGCATGTGTTCTACTGGAGAGAGACTAGAGACTATATTCATTGCCATCAATTCCAACTCACAGCGACCGTACAGGACAGAATAGAGCTGCCCCATAGAGGTTCCAAGGAGTGGCTGGTGGATTTGAGCTGCTAACTTTTGGTTAGCAGCCATAGTTCACCATAGCTCTTAACCACTGCACCACCAGTGCGATGAGCACCGTCAATAAGGGAAGTGCTTATGTTGGAAGGAGGGAAGTGCTATGGGCAAGGTGATCCAGTGTGTCCGTGTGAGAGGAGAGGGGAGTCGACTGGTGTAACTCAGGTGGTCGGCGTGGGTCTCACTGAGAAGTGGCCTTTGAGGAAAGATTTGAAGGACATGAGGGAATTAGCCATGAGGATGCCTGGGGAAGGTCTTCCAGGCAGGGGAACACCCAGTGCAAACACAGTAGGGCAGGAATGTGCCCGTGTTCTGGGATCAGCGAGGAGGGCAGTGGGGTGGGAACAGACAGTAGCTGAGATGAGGCCAGAGGTGTGGTCAGATCACATGGGGCCCTTACATCAGAAGGTTTTTTTTTTTCTTTTTCCTTTGAGTGAGATGAGGAGTTACAAGACAATTTTGAACAGAGGAGAGACATGGTATGACGGCTCTTAAAAAGATCACTCTGGCTTCTGTGTGAGAAAAAAACAAGTGGTGGTGGATGAAAAAGTCAGTAGGAAAACACTGGGATATTCATACAGTTTTCAAGCTAGAGATGTTGGTGGTTTTGCCTGTGTGAGCAGTGAAAAAAGTGGGAAGTGACTGGATTCTTGATATATTTTGAAATTGAACTCTGCAAGATTTGCTGGTGGATTAAAACTGGAGTATGAGAGAAAAAGTGGGGTCAAGGAGGACACCAAATATTTTGGACTATGTAATGTCACTGAACTGTGCGTGTAGAAATTTTTGAAATGGTGTATCTTTGGCTATGTGTATTTTCACCAAAAGAAAGGTTGAGAAGTTAGAAGGTTGACATGTTGTGGGGTTGTTAACCAATGCCATAAAACAATATGCATACTACTGTTTCATGAGAAACTATTTCTTCTGTAAGCCTTCACCTGAAGTACAATTAAAAAAAAAAAGTATAAAAAAAAAAAAGTACAGAATATTAAAAAAAAAAAAGTTCTAGGCAGGAGAGCTGGACAAATGAAGAGTTAAGCTGTATGGCTACTTGAAACAAAGACGTAATTCAAGGCTGGGGCAATTTCAGCAAGAGGTCAGTTAATAAATTCAATTAAAATTTGAAAAAAATTAAAAAAAAGAAAGAAAGAAAGAAAGAAATCTGCTTTCCCAGTATCTCTGGTCATTTTTTAAAGAGACCTGCAGAAGTGACACAGACAGACAGTCTGTTTCTTTCGCAGACACAGAAACCACGCCAACACGGTTTTTGTTTTGTTTCATACCTCGGTTTTGTGGATGCTGAACTTGAGTCCATTTTTTTAGTTTTTCGTAGCCTGCTATGAAGCATTGCCGTGCATGTGAATTTTTGCTACATCTTAATTTGGAGATCATTTTGATGTGACTTCCCTTTACATACAAGAATAAATCATTTGAAAAGGAGTGGTGAGTGACAAAAAAGAAACAATTACCTTGTTTTACGTATTTTATAATATTTTTCACAAAAATTTCCACTTAATATGCTTAGCTTGTTCTACGAGGAGCCCATTTTCCATCACTTAAGCTATAATTGCGTTTCATCAAACCGAGAAATCTCTTGCTAAGGAAGAAAGGGTTTTCATTTTTAAGTGGCTCTATTTGGACGCAGTGGAGTCTTGGCCTAGGAATCAAATTTTTTTTTTTTTTTTTGTAATCTGTGTAAACCCGCTGCCTCATTAAAAATAAAATAAACCAGGTTCTGTAATGAGAAAAAAACATATTTTGGACTATGTAAATAGAAAGATGGAGCTGCCACCAAATCCTTAGCAATATGGAGAATTAAAATCTTTTTAAAACTTTTCAACTTGATAGGTAAACAATGATACCTATAGAAGGGCATTTGGCAAGTTTAGAGGTAAAAATCTCCAGTCTCCTTATGCAGTGCAGTAAATTACTTAATATGGCCTTTCTAGCCATAGTCTTTGTGACTCCCACACAAGGATTTGGTGGGACTATGCAAAGAAGGTGCTGGTGACCCTCCAAGGGGACTGGACAGCCTGGTAATAATGCAGAGAAGGTGTATGGAGCCCTTGTGGAGGTGGGACTATACAAATAAGGTGTGTGGAACTCTAACAAGGGGATTGGTCAGTCTTGCCATCCTACTAGGCTTAAAAAGAGCCAATCCCAGAGTGAGAGGGGGACTTCACTACCAAGAAGAAAGAAGAGCTGGGAGTGGAGCCTGTCCTTTTAGCTCAGGGTCCTTTTGCTGAGAAGCTTGTAGACCCAGGAGACAGAGAAAGAACTGTAACAGCAGAGATGGCACAAGATGACGAGAAGCAGTGGCAGAGAAATGGTGGCAGCAGAACTAGGAGACCAGTGCCAGACGGTGTGTTGGGCTTCCTGGCCCATGGAGCAAGGTGGCTACAGTGGGCGAGCCAACCCACAGAGGGAGTGAGCTGAGTGCCTTTGGGCAGGAGCCTTCCTGGCAGAGTGGGGTACCTCTGGGCACTTACTGGTGGAACTAACCAGCTTTGCAACTCTTGCCCGAGCAGGGCAGATGCCTGGCCCTAATGGGGCCAAAGGCCAAGGGCTGAGAGAAGAGGCCTGTCCTGAGAGGGCAGGGAGGAGCCTGTCCTCACTAGGGGAGAAGAAACTTGCAAGGCCAAGAGGAGCTGAGAGAGCTGTCCTGCACTGAAGAAGGGAGATTTGCCTAGATGCTTCCTGATCCTGATCCTGAGTTGTAGCCTGTTGATCCTCATCTTGAGTTGTAACGTGTTACTTCTCTAATAAACCCCATAATCATGAGTATTGTCCATGAGTTCTGTGACCACTGCAATGAATTAATGAACTCAGAAAAGAAGCAGAGAGTGCTGTGGGAGGGATGGCTGGTGTCAGAACTGGTAAAAAGCTGGAGGGTGGAGGTATACTTGAACTCCACCTCATAGGAATCATCCTTGGGCTGATGTTGATCTTGATTCTCTCCTCTCCTTTGTGAAGTGAGATGAAGAAGCCCGCTGCCTCGCCATGCCATTTTTAATACCTAGTTTTATGCTGTTATAACTTGTGGTTTTCCAATAAAATGTATGTAATATATAGATATACGAGAATAATAGACTTCTGCTTCCCACAAAGACAGTAACAGGAATTAGATGTACCCTCCTAAATGAAACTTCCAAAAAATGGGACAAAATATATGAAAGAACATAGGACGTTAGGCAATGAAGGAGAGTGATCCCTGACAGATGAGAATCCAATGAGGTGAGCCCTACCGTTGCCTCAGTTTCCTGTTTTGAGGGAGGTTCCAGACCACCACGAAGAGAGGGGAACAAAAATGGCGCCCAGTGGACTCCCTGAGTTGAGGAGACAAAGCTAAGAGTCTGAGAGACCAGGCTTCTAGAGTTCACAGGACAGTCTAGAGAGGAAAGTGCTGCACAGAGACAACTCTGGTGATCTGCAGAGGGTCCCTCACAAGTGTTGGGTTCAGTAATGATCAGTACACGCACATGAGGAGAATACCCAAGGACAGGGAAAGAAGAACCCGAAAGAACTACAGAGAGCAGTACCCGGTGCCCCACAGGCTGGTGATAGTGCCTGTCCTAGCAGCCAGACTGCAAAACCTCATCATTCCCCGGACATAAGCTAGAGTGCCGAAGGGTCTTGTGTCAGTAGTGCGCAATAATTAGTCCTTGACTAAATCCTGCTCTGGTTTTGCCTAACAAATCTTAAGCAAGATCCAAATGGATCAAACAGTTTCCAAGTAACTTAATGTGTCCCAGAAATAAAAGATCAAGAATATTTGTAAGAATACAGAAACATCCAGTGCCTAACAAGTTAAATCATAACGCCTGGAGTACAATAAAAAATAACTAGTTAAGTAAAAAATATCCCTTGAAGTCTTAAAACCAAACAATAGTTTAGCTTAACTAGTAAAAAATGTTTGACAGGAGCTTTAAGTTCTTTTCAGAACTATGTATATGGGATCAAATTGACAAGAGCAACTTGAAAGATAAGCTAGGAACCTTAGGGAATAGTGAGTTATGTTAATGGGGAGGAACAACTTAGAAAAGGAGGATGAGAATGGTTGCAAAACTCGAAGAATGCAATCAATATCACTAAATGGTATCTGTAGAAGCTGTTGAATTAGTGTATGTTTTCCTGTGGATATTCTCAATAACAAAAAACAGAACAGAACAGAAAGAAACACACACACAAAATAATAGGCATGGAAAGAAGCAAGAAAATGTGACCTAAAAGGCAGAGAAAAATCAATCAATCTAAACTGATCCAGAACTGACACAGATATTAGAGTTAGCAGACAGTTACAACTGTATTCCATATGTTGACAAAGTAGAGACATGGAAGATATGTAAAAGACCACTGTGGAGTGAGAAGCCTGGACCACCTGGTTATTCCACAAAACGTTGCATTGTCCACCACATCGAAGGCATCGTGTTAATTGGAGCCAATGAGCAAGAACTGGAATGGACTCTGGACGCTCTGGCAACACAGGTGCACTTCCGGGGCCGGTTGTTAAACTGTACAGATTTTCAGGGCCCTGCCACAATGGTGAAGTCTTGAAGGGTTGAGTGGTCTGGGTTATGCTGGAACATCTGGAAAGTAAAGGACAGATGATTGTACCCTGTATCTCCTGCTGCTGAGAAAGAATTGCACTAGTAGCCATCTTCAGGGTTTGGGGACAGTGTGTTCCCTGCTAGGGTACCATTGTTCTGACCTATTTTACCAGGTGACATGAAGGCTGCTGGTTTGAGTGGGACCCAGAGCAAGAAGGGCTCTGCAGCGGGTCCAGCCTATAGCATGAGCAGCCCTGCTGACTAGTTCATGTGACTGAGCATCTCCCACAGCACTAGTGGTATGTGTGGTAGGCAGAGTTGCCATGTGGAGTCTGGTGGCTCCCAAGAGGAGAGTTGTAATGCAGACCTCTAGGCCTCTGGAGCAACAAGGGCTAGCTATCTGCAGCAGAGAAATATGCACCATTCTACAAGCAGCCCCTGGAATGCTGCTGGGCCCTGGGAGAGAAGAAGTATCTGATCATGAGACATTGAGGAACCGTGTGGTCATACAGGCCTTTCATGAGCTGGGTCCTTTCACACCCTAGCAGCAACCCACTGTAAGATAGAAGTGGCACCAGAGCAGGGCTCAGCAAATTACATTCCATGGCCATGTCGGGTCCACTGCCTGGTTTTGTAAATAAAGTTTTATTGCAACAAACTCCACTAGGTCAAATGACCTATTTAAAAAAATCGTGCAGTTGATTTCTGTTTATTTATTTTTATGAAGGATACGTGCTCTGACATTCATAAAGCAAGCTGGTCTGCTGTCTCCATTTTGTGCAATTTCCCTCAGATTTTGCTATGAATATTATTTGTCTCATTTAATACAATAAATTTGAAAGTTTTCCTTATTTTTCCATGGTTTGAAATAATTTAGTTAGCATTGTGATTGTTTATTTTTGTAAGGGTTGGACGAATATCTGGGAGTCTTTCTGAGGATTCATACTTTTTCATGGGGAAGCTCTTTAACAACTTTATTTCTTTAGGAAAATTGGTTTGCCTAAACATTCTTTCTCTACTGGATTGGTTTCTAGTGAATTACATTTTGGAGAAAATGACCTATTTTATGTTGTGAAATTTATTTGCACAGAGAGGTACAAATCTGTCTCATGATTGAAAGACATTCGGTTGTGATGTTATTTCCATGAACCCGGCTGTGCTCATTCATTGAAGTGCGCCCTCTGCTGGTACTTATTGAGATCTGCGGCTGTGGACCACCTCCCTCTGCTTCCTGCCAGATTCACCTTTCATCTTTACAGACTTTTAGCCTATTTTGTGTTAAGGGTTTCAGGTCCTAATATACCTACAATTTTTAAACTTAAATGAATAAAGGTAAGACCTATATAGAAAATGGATGAAATCAGAATTGGACAGATCTAGGTTTTTTCACAAATTCTCTACCCAGTTCTTACTACTGCCCGATCAAGAAATAGGTTACCAGCGTTTTGTCATGCTCCCTCCAGATAGTAATTCCCTCCCCGCTCCACTAAAGTAACTAATATCCTGGGCTAAAGTAACATAAATCAGTTTGGTCTGTTTTCAAACTTACCTAAGTGGAATTATCTGGCATCTACTCTTTTGTGAAAACTTCTGATTTTCTTGCACACTGTTTCTGCTTATAAGCTGTGCAGTATTCCCTTGTTCTGTGTGTACTACTGCATTTGGGTCTATGTACAGATTCCACATGAGCACAATTAAGTGTTCTGGAATTCCCGTTCTTTGCAATATTATCCATAATTTGTTATGACCCACAGTCCAATGCCCTTGTGTCATCAAGAAAGCACAGGTAAACATCTGTCTGCTATTCTCTGCTTTCAGCCAGGAGAGTCAGTAAAGTCTGCCCAAAACCCTACTCAGCCTCTCAGCCTCTCAGTCACCACGCTCAACTTGACAAATGCCTTGAAGCCTGTTAACAAATATTGGGTTCACATATGTGGAATCTCCCTCTTTCTAGACTCTGGCTCCATCAAGTCCTCACTACCTTGGTGGCTCCAGTGCCTTCAAGCAGATGTTCTTACCCCTTAATCAGCTTTTATAGTTGTTCTTGGAGGGAGGGTTGGTCTGAAACAGGCTAGTCTGCCATCATTGGAGGTGGAACCCTGACTAGTTTCTTTTAAGACAGATTTGGGATCTCTGAATCCTATACCCTTGTGACTTTTGATTTCTGAGAGAAAGGGAGGAAAAATGCATCAATTAACCTGTAGATTTCAGTGCAGAAACCCAGTAGGAAACAAAAGATCTCCTAACAGACTTTGAACTTTCCCAAAATACAGCCCTTCCTTCACTTCTCACAGGTGAACAAGGCCTAGGCCATAGAACTGCCTTTTAACCAATGGGTTAGAGCAGCCTGCTGTGAGGTGAGGGCTACTCTGACTTGTGTTCACAATCTAAAGATAAACACCGGTGGTAGGAACTTCCACAGCTTCAAGGAAGGATACTGTGTTGCTGTGAGGAAGTCTTGATTTTTTTAAATTGCTACTGAACTGGCATTTCATTGAGCGATTAGTTAGTTTAGCCCCAATGTTAGACTGGGTGTGGGGGAAGTTCCTTAGCCCTGGTGTGTTCTTGTGCATATTTCCACCAGGAGGGGATCGGATCAACAATGTTCTACTAGTTAGGCTGAGCCCCTGACCCAGCTTGCAACCAACGAGCTGGCAGTGTGACCCCGCACTGGCGCAGCCACAGCCGCTCAGTGGACAGGCGGCGCGGTGCAGGTCTGCTGTCCATGATGCCTACTGTACCCCGAGGGACCATGGGCCGTGTTGGGAGGGACCGCCGGCCAGGTTGTGAGGTCATCAGCGGTGAAATCCTCCTGTTGGCGCCAGAGCTGTAACTCCGGAACCCCCAGCTGCCGCCCAGCTCCCAGCCCAGGCTCAGCTGCAGCACGTGATGCTCCAGCAAGCTTCCCCTGCCCCGCAGCCCCCAAACCCCTGCGTCAGCCATCAGAACTGAGATTTGGGACTGGGTCTGCTGTGCTTCTAAATTCAGGAGCTGAGGTGCTGAGAGCAGGGTTTGAAGGGGTCCAGGATGAAGATTCAGGTGCTGGGGTCACAGGAGGGGAAAGAGACAGGATCCCAGATTCTGTGGGTGTGAGTTGGGGAGGAGACAGAGGCAGTCCTGGGATCCTGCCGCCTAGATTCATGTGGCTGCGATTGTGTCCGGCCCCCATGCAATGCCCAGGGCACAGTCCTCCAGGGCCATTTGTCCTGGCATGGAGACTCCTGTTGTCATAGATGATGAAGGGACAACTGAGGCCATGACTGTGGGCTGCCTGGGGCTGGGCTCAGACTTGCCTGTGAGGCGCTAGCACAGGGAGTGGGACCCTGGAAATATGGGGAATTCCGGACCAGGCCACCTGCCCCTCACTCACATGGCCCAGTGCCTGGGAACCCTCTGCAAACTCATCTCCACAGGTGTCCCCTCCCCCAGCCCTCCCTCTCTGCTCTCCTCCCTGGCTACTTCCTGCCACCTCCTTTTGGCACGGACCCCCCTGATGTCCCCATTTCCTCCCTTTCTTTAGAGCTCCAGGAGCCGCCCCTCCTGCCCAGATCTAAGGCCCCAGGGGCTCCTCCCTGGATCCTGGGTGGGAGACTCACTGACTGATTCCCCAGAGGATTGGCCTCCCCACCAGAAGCAGCCAGAATAATAAGTGACAGAGACTCAGAAATCCAAGGTCCCATCCTGGGAGCCTGTGGGACTGGGTATTGTGGCTCCAGGTGTATTTGTGGGCACAGCTCCAAAACTAGGATCTGGCTCTTATGACTTAGAGACCTAGCTTTGCCCTAAGGCCGGAGTCCACAGTCACTCAGTTGGGAAGAAAAATCTGTGTCAGCGTGGATTTCAGGAAACACTTCACACCCTTAGTCTGACTGGGAACAGGATCGCTCCCTCTTGTGCAGAATCCTGTCCTGCTTCTGGGAGCAGAGGAGAGACCCTGGGCAGGTCCAGGGTGAGGAGGCAGAAGGGGAACTCGGGTCTTCTGTCCTCAGCCCTGTGACCATATAGGGGCACTGCCGCCCTGCTTTCCAATACCTAAGAGCAGCCCAGGAGGGGTCTGGGTTGTGATCTGAGTGGGGCAGAGGAGGCTGACAGAGGCTGGGCCTCCATGTGTGGTTGAAGATGCATTCTGACTTCATAGGGGTCACGTTCATTGGCAGAGGAGGCATTGGAGAGGAGAGGAGAGCTCAGAGCCCTTCCATTCTAGCAGCCGGGTCAGCCTGATGTTGGCACGTAAGAAGACAAATGATTGGGCTCTCAGTGATTTCCTTCAGGGTCCTCCATGTCAGTCACCAGAACCCTGGAGAGACCTTGGATGCAGGAGAGGGGAAGAGAGATAGAGTGAGGGTGGGATCCCACTTCTGTTTTTTCTCCCAGTCCTCCTCCACACAGCAGCACCTTCACCTCTCCCAGTTCCCAGGACTTGTAAAAACTTGGGCAGAAAGTAGAGACCCAGAACCCTACAACTGCCTGTCTCTGCTGCTGGGCTTTAGTGCTTGCCCCAGCACAGAGTCCTAGGTATGTGCAGAGGGTGGTCCTGGAATTTTCTTCCTTCATTTACCTGCGGGGCTCAGTTCCTCACCTCCTTCAAGTTTGCTCAAATGTCACCTCAACAAGTCTCACCCTGACCATCCTATTTAAAAGTTCCACTTCCATTATCCTCATTACTCGGTATTAATTTTTTCTCTGTATTTCTTATCCCTTTCCAATGCACTGTGTAGATTTCTTTTCCCAAAGATGGCCTCAACAATACCTCCCATCCCACATGCTCTTTTGTAATGTGACCTTGCCATTCCCCTATCAAGAGGTGGGCCTGACTCCCCCCTCCTTGAGTCTGTGACTAGCTTCCATGAATAGAACATGGGGAAAGTGACACTGCTTGACTTCTGAGGTGCTGACATAAGATGCCTTGTGGTTTCTGACTTAGATGCTTCAAACACTCCCTCCTGAAACCCAGGTGCCATGCTAGCAGCAGCTAAGCCATGTGGAGAAGCCAGGTGGAGGCCAACCTAGGTAACCTGGTTAACAGCCTCATTGAGCTCCCAGCTGACAGCCAGTACCAGCGGCAGCCCTGTGATGGAGCCCTCTAAAACGTTCTGAACTAGCTGGGCATCCAGGTGACTGAAGCCCCAGCTCGTATCACATGAGGCAGAAGAGTTTCCCTGCTGAGCCCAGACAACCAAAGAATGAGAGAAGATAAAAAGGTTGTTGTTTTAAGTCACTAATTTTGGGATTGTTTGCTACCCAGCAACAGATAATGGAACATATCCGATACCATACAATTTACTACTATTACTATGTTTTTATTTTTTGTTTGCCTTTCCTGTCAGATTGTAAGCATCAGGAGAACAGGTGGTTTTGTGTGTGTGTGTGTGTGTGTGTGTGTGTTTGATTTAATGATTACCAAGCCCAGAGCAAGGAGCTCTGGTGGTGCAGTGGTTAAGTGCTTGGCTGCCAACCAAAAGGTCAGCAGTTCGAATCCACCAGCCCGTTCCACGGGAGAAAGATGTGGCAGTCTGCTTCCATAAAGATTACATCCTTGGAAATGCTCTAGGGCATTTCTATTCTGTCCCACAGGTTTGCTATGAGTTGGAATCAACTCAAAGGCAACAGGTTTGGTGTTTTTAAGCCTAGAGCAGTGCATGGCTCAGAGAGCTCATTAAATGTTTTTGAATGAGTGAATGAATGCTGTGTCTCCAACACCTCTTGGGCCCCGACAGCGCCCCTTTCCGCTAGGTTGCGGGTCGCCTTTGGCTGCTGCCCAGCTCATAGCTGTGACTCAGCTGCAGTGTATGCGGCCCTGGGGGAGCCCTCCCCTGGTCTGGGACCTGGATCAGTCCTCAGGGTAGAACTGAGATTTGGGGCTGGGGCTGCAGAGCTGCTAAGTTCAGGGGTTGGGGTAGCAGAGAACTGGGTATGAGGGGGCCCAGAATGATGATGTGGGAGCTGGTGTCCCCAGCAGAATGAAAGGAAGGATCCCAGGGTCCACAGGCTGCAAGACGGAGAGGAAGCAAGGGACTACTACCCTTAGGATCCAGGGAGATAGGTAGTCAGTCACCTGGGACATGTCCTACCGTCAAGATTTGGCAGCCCACAGTGATGTCCAGGCCCCACACTGCATCTCACCCACGCTCCTCTGAGGCCCTGTGGTTTCGTTTGGCAACTCTGGTTGTCATAGGCGCCAAGGGGACAACTGAGGCCTTGACCACAGGCTGCTCAGGGCTGGGCTCAGACATGGCTGTGAGGTCCTAGCACAGAGAGTGGGACCCTAGAGATATGAGGAATTTGGGACCAAGGCTGGTCCCCACAGGATGGCACAGGCAACTGCTCTTGGCTCCAAACACATCTCCACAGTGTCCCCCTGCTCCAGCCGTCCTCATGATGCTCTCCTCCCTGGCTCCCTCCTGTCCCCTCCTTTTGGCCTTGATCCCCCTGGTGTCCCCATTCTCTCCCTCTCCTCAGTTCTCCAGGAGCCTCTCCTCCTTCACAACCTAAGGCCCCAGGGGCTTCTCCCCCAGATCCCAGGTGGGAGACTCACTGAGGGATTCCCGGAAGGGCCTCCTCCTCCAGAGGCTACAGGTGGAACAACTGACAGGAACTCAGAAGTCCAAGGTCCCACCCCAGAAGACGGAAGAATTTGGTACTGGGGCTCACAGTATGTTTGTGGGGTCCACCCGGGACCTGGAAATCAGATGTTATGATCTGGAGAGCTCCCTTTGCCCTGAGGCCGGAGTCACAGTTGCTCAAAAAACCAAACCCCTTGCCATTGAGTTGATTCCCACTCACAGTGACACTATAAGACAGGGTAGAACTGCCCCCCAGGGTTTCCAAGAACGTAATCTTTTTTAGGGGAAGTGGATTGCTACATCTTTCTCCCGCAGAGCGGCTGGTGTGTTTGAACAACTTTTGGCCCAGCATTTAACCACTGCACCACCAGGGCTCCTTCACAGTCACTTAATGAGGGGGAAACATCTCTGTCAGCACGGATTTTGGGAAAACACTTAGCACTCTGAACCTAACCCAGACCTGGGGTGCCCCTTTGTGTGCAGAGCTCTGTCCTGCTAATGGGAGTCCAGGAGACCCTGGGGAGGTCCAGGGTAAGGAGGCAGAAGGGGTGCTCAGGTCTTCTGTCCTCAGCCCTGTGGCCACAGGGTGGCACCATTGCTCTGCTCTCTGGGGTTCTGACTGAGCAGCCCAGGAAAGGACTACGCTATGGTCTGAGTGGGGAAGAGAAGGCTAAGGGAGGGTGGGTGTCCATGGAAGGATGAAGATGTCTTCTGAGCAGCCATGGACTCCACAGGGGTCAGGCTCAGGGGTGGACGAGGGATGGGAGGAGAGGAGACCTCAGGAGCCCTGCACCATATCTGAGGTTCCATCTCCTCCTTGTAATTCCTCTGTCAGACTCTTGATGGCCACACCCCAGAAAATTGAAAACTAGACAAATTTTCTTCTATTCCCTATTCCTTTACAGGGCTCCTACTTGACATAGCAACAGTAACAAGGTTTACATCATTTTTTTCGGGAAGGATACGTGAGAAACTGGTAACATGCTCATCGCTGGGAGGGGAACTAGGTGCCTGGGGCCTGGGAAGGGAGGGAGATTTTCCACTGTAAAATCTTTGCAATATTTTGAGTGATATTTTCAAAATATAAGTTATACTAAAAATTACTTCCATTTGCAAGACACTTTACACTTACAGTCAAGTATACATGGATATGGTTGTGTGATGGGCCCAGATTTGGACCTCTCCTCTATTGTAGAACTCTCTAGGGTGTTCCAACCTCAGGGCCTTTGCACCTGCTGCTCCCCCTGTGGAAAACTTGTCTCCCAGGTATCATTTCCCTCCCTGACATTCTCTTCAATGTCATCGCTGAGAGGCCCTCCCTGGACGACCCACCTCAAGTGGCATTGTCAGCCTCCCTCTGAGCCTACCCTGTTTTGCTTTTGTTCACGTCCTTTTTACTGACATTTAAAAAATGTGTTTATTTTAATTGCTTGTTGTCTATCCAGAATATAAGCTTTATAAGAACAAGTTTTGGGATTTTGATTGTTTACATCTGTGTTTCCACTGCCTTGAATAGTACCTGGTTGTTGCTTTAAAAACATTTGTTTGATGAATGAATGAATGAATTCACACACAGACTGATACACTCACACAGAGACTCACACAGGGACACACAGTTACAGATACTGTCACACACATTGGCAAACTCTCACACGCATACTCTTGTAAGTCTAGTTTTCCTTCAACATTATGTTGTGAACTTTCCCCATGTCATTAGGTATTATTTCCAAATTATTGTGAAAAATTTCAAGGGTACAGAATGTTGAAAGATTAGTACAATATTTGCTTTATGCATATAATAAATTATTTCTATAATTTTTGTTGAAACACTTGGAAGTCTCTTGCAAACCTCATGACCCCACTCCTAAATACTTCAGCATTTATCTCTTACAAATGAGAAGGTTTGTCTTCAATCCATAATATTATTACACTGAGAAAAATAAGTATAATTCCCAAATATTATCAAATATCAAAGTCATATAAAATTGTCTTCATTATCCTCCAAATGTCTTTCATATCAGTTTTCTGGAAAAAAATCATTTTATTTGGAAACAACATTTCGGCATCCACACAACATGCAGTAGTGTGTGTAGGCCACGGGGACTATTAGGACTAAGCGCACAGTTCCCCTCGGTCTTCTATCCCCTCATCAGGACAGAGGAGGGGCCCCTGTGCCAGGGTGTCTCCCCTGTGACAGCAGGTGTCCAGACTACCTGAGACCTGGTGGAGCGTACTCCCCTGCCACAGGGGTTAACAGGGAACTGGAGTACTTCCTGTAAGACCCCCTGTCCCAGGCATTCCACCCCATAATCAAAGGGTCAAGAAAGGGTCCACACACTGAATCAACACCTCACTACCCCAGAACTCTTCATCTCCATGAACAGAGGCCAAGTGAGAGAGCCCTGAACTCAACTCCTCCCCACCTTCATCTCTCACCACCTCACTACCAGTATCTGCCTCCAGCCCACCAGGACTCATCCCATCATGCCCCTTCCCCTGGCTGTGTCAGTCACCCCAGGTCCCCCATTACCCTGCACTCTCATCTCCACAAGGCTCTGCACACCCGGATTCTGTCTCCACTCACACCCTCTCCCCAACTCCTGGCAGCTTTCCACTGTGCCCTGGAGTTCTCAGCCCAAGATCAGTGCAATCTCCTGAGTCTTCTCAGGATGGTCCTTTCATCTTGAGCTCTGACAGAGACCTGGGTCTCCTGAGGATATTGTCCCTCTGAAGTGCTCCTACAGGGGAAGTTTCCCCTCCCACAGGCCTTGTCCCCCTGGCTGTGGAGGTGGGTGGACTTCCTTGTTTCTCCTTGCTGCTTTCAGACCTTTCTCCCTTCCTCCTCCCTAAAGTCCCCAACTGTGAATCTCCTGTCCTCAGATTACAGCCACTCCTCCCCTCATTGTAGCTCTCACCTATGGTCCCTGGCCTATTCCCCACATTTCCCAACTGTCTTAACTTTTTTTTATTGAGGTGTAAATATACACAACAAGACACACATGGATCCGACAATTTCCACATAATTCAGTGATGTTGATTTCATTCTTCATGTTGTGAAACCATTCTTACTATCCTTTTGCAAATCATTCCACCACCATTAACAAACTCAATTCTCCCTAAGCAAAAAATCCCCCTGTCCCCCTACCTCTTGTCCCTGAGGAAGCCCAAAAAACCAATTGATTCCGACTCACAGGGACACTACAGGACAGAGTGGAACTGACCCATAGGGTTTCCCAGGAGTGGCTGATGGATTCAAACCGCTGACCTTTTGATTAGCAGCTGAGCTCTTAACCACTGCACCACCAGGGCTCCACACATGGGGAAGAGGGTAAGAAACACCCAGACGAGAAGGGGGAGGGGGGCTTATGTTCATCTTTGAGAAATCCCCCTGTAGCACTAATAATTTTTGTATTTTATATGTTATTTGTGTATATCTGGTGGTGCAGTGCTTAAGAGCTATGGGTGCTAACCAAAGCTTGGCAGTTCGAACCCACCAGCTGCTCCTAGGAAACCCTATGGAGCAGTTCTACTCTGTGCTATAGGGTCACTATGAGTCAGAATTGTCTCGACGGCAACAGGTTTTTTTTTTTTTTTTCTTTTTCATATATTATCTATATCATGTAAGTGAGATCAGACAGCATTTACCCTTTAGTGATTGACCTAACACGCTCAGCATAATGTTTCAAAGTTCGTCTATGCTGTGGCATGCATCAGGACTTCGTTCTCCTTTATGGCTGAGTCATATTCCATGGTGTGTGTATACCACAATTTGTTTATTCATTCATCTGTTGATGCACGTTTTGGTTGTCTCCACATTTTGGCTGTTGTGATCCCCACATTTCTTGACTGTTTTAGCTCATGGCTCACGGTCACTCGAGCATCACTATCTCTGCCCTTGTCCCACGCAGCTAGAGAAGGCTAAAGATAAACACACAGCCATGGTGACTGCTCTCCCAAAACTCCATGACCCAGACCTCAGGGGTGCCCACACCGTTGTCCAGCGGTCATCCTGTGCTTGCTGAGTTCGTTCAGTCTCCTTCCATCCTAGATGACTACTACAGACCATCTCTCTCTGCTCAAACATCCACCCCCATTCCCCATTCTTATTTTGGCAAATGACTTTGCTTCCTAATTTACTGAGAAAATTGAACATATTAGAAGACAACTTTTACAGATTCCCACCACCACCTACTCATGTCCTTGCATCTGAACGGCAGGATGGCCCTCCAGTCTGTCATCACTGGTCCGCTGTCCTTGTTCCCAGCAGAGTCTGTCCCTCTGCTGGTGCCCTAGGCCTCATCCCTCCTCCTCTACTTAGTGGCATCGATCCAGCAACTCTTCCCCTTCTATCTCCTTTGTTGTCAATTTTTGCTCTCAACCGCATCACTGTGGCAGCCATGAGAATGCCCATCACAGACCCTCATTTAGAGGCAGCATGACTGACCGATGGCGCCAGGTACTGCCCTCTGAAATCCATTGCCATGTTTGTGCTGAGAGCACTCTTCCCACAGGCTTCTTCCAGGCAGTGGTTGAGAACACAGGGAAACTAAGGCAGGACCAGTCCTCCACTGAAGGCTGACTTTGTTTGCCTCAAGGGCTTCCTGATGTCCTTACTGAACTTTCCTTAGACTTCACCACATCTACGACAATTCTGACCGCTATTCCTTCCCTCTCTCCTTCACTTGGGTTCAGACTTGCGTCATGGTCTGTGACTTCCAGTGTTATCTGGTTCCCTCCCATTTTTTCACAGATGTTTCCACTACCAAAATTCTTGTGCATTTAATACTGTATCAGTGTCTGCCCCTCACAGGACCCTAACTAATACAAGTGCTATCAGGAGCAGTCTGAGAAAAGATGGGCATTTGGGACTGGCTCACCCAGCACCTGGCAGACCAAGAGGACAACGTCCTGGCAGTAGATGAGACATGGAGAGTCCCTGGCACAAGGTGGCAGCTCAACTGATAAGGGTTTGACTGGTGGGGACTGGAGAGAAAGTCCTGGTGTGGAGGACGGCTGTGGCAAGTGTGATGCTAGAAACCTTTGAAAACTAACAAGGGGGGTGGGATGCCCGGAAAGGTAGTAGATCAACACCCTGAGAAGAATGCTGAGGATCTGAAGCTTGTCCACGTGTGAGAGCCTCTGCACTAGCTCATAGAGAGGCTTTTACCTCCTGTAGAGGAAGGGCAGGTAGAGTTGAATGGCCGGATGACAACCTAACTGTGAGAACACGGAACTTAAGAGATATTTGAAAGCTCAGCCAACGCAGGTATGTTATGAGCATCAGGGCCTTGTGGGAAAACCTGAGATTCTGCAAACTGGAACAGGGTTATCCCGATGGATGCCGTCTGGACCCTCTGGGCTTGCAGAGTGAGCTCATTCTTCCCTAATAATGGTTAGCAAGTCCACCATGCCGAAGATGCTGCTAAAGTCTCACCCTTATAATAGAGCAAGTGTCCCACTCAGAAGCTGCTCCTACCTCCTCCCTGGCTGCCCAGTCCAATGTTGCTGTTGTTGTTAGTTGCTGTTAAATAGAGTCCCCATGTGATAGAGTAGAACTGCCCCATAGGGTTTTCTTGGTTGTATCTTTACAGGAGCAGATCTCCAGGCCTTTCTCCTTCATTGCCACGGCATAGGTTCAAACCACCAACCTTTAGGTTAGCAGCTGAGCACTTAACCATTGCACCATCAGGGCTCCAATAACTAGGGTTAAATACCAGCACAATCTTGCTGGGGGCATACTGGGGTAACAACGCGGAAAACGAGAATACACATATTTGCAAAAACTAGTGCGTGTTGCTGTAGGAGCCAGAGGAGCAGCTCTGGGATGGGATTTTGAGGGTGTTTGATCAAGGGGCTCAGAATGTCGGGCTGCATAAACAAGCATTCACTGGCTGGTGGGCACTTTCTCAGGACTTGAGTTTATCAAGGACCTGAGGACAAGGGGCATACTCACTGCTGGGGTGGCTCTGTGTATAGCTGAGAAAGAAACGATGTCCAGCTCTCAACAAGGTAGACAGCACTTAGTTGCCCTGGCAGATGGTAAAAGATGGACTAAAGATGCTGAGGGAAGCAGGCATGTGGAATGGATATGTTGTGTGAGTCCAGCCGACCCATGAGAGAGTCATGTTCCATGGAAGGCCCAGAGAACACACTTTTCACCAAGGTCATTGAGAATGTGCTGGTGGGAGGCATTAACATCACTAAGATTTTGGCGCTGGTGTCCTCTGCAGGGCATGGATGGTGATAGCGAAGGCAGTCCCAGAACCGTCCTCACTAGAATCCTTGGGGATGGTGGGACCTTGGAGAAACAGAGGACCAGTGGTAGCACTTATCCCCAGAAGCCAGGGACCCCATTTAACATAACAATTCTGGAGGAGTAAATAAGGGAGCTAACCTGCAGGTAGTTGTGCAGAGGGCTAATAAAGCACAATGTCCCGAGGGTCAAAACAGTGGGGCAGCCAATGAGGGTGCTGCTTAAAATCTACAGTGAAAAAAGAACTGAGGAGGAGAAGGCTGAGGGTGACTGCCCTCATAAAAGTCATGATCCTTTGCTCCGTTCTCAGGCCTGAGCCAATTTTCAGATTCAGAACCCACTGACTGACAGAAAGTTTCCACGTCCCTAGGAGGAAGGACCCTGGAACACCTTAACAAGCATTTACCTGACAATCCTCCCATTCCTTCTTGGAAGTAACTTAAGGCCACTTACTCAGATGACTGTACACTACTGAGGAAAGAGGAAATTTCAAGGGCTACTGGACACTGAGTTGACATGGATACCCACAGGATTATCATGTTCCCCCTGTTACAGTGGGAACTTACAGAGGCCAGGTAAAAATGAAGTCCTCGACAAATTTGGATTCACAATGGCAGTTAGAGTAACCCTCACGTTGGGTCCCTGGGCTGTGGAGTAAGGACTCTCATAGCGGGGAAGGCCAAAGGGAAACCTCTGAAAGTAACCCATCACAGCCAGGTCAGAAATGATAGTGTCCAGGGGGCATGTACTGTGGAGGTTAGAACCATTAGAGACCTAAAGGAGTCAGGGGTGGTGGTGCCTTTATCTCAATTTACTTCTGCAATATGGCCCTGCAGAAACCTGATGGAGCCCAGAGAATGATGTAGCTGACCGCAGAGCAAATCCAGTAGATGTCCTGAACGAGCTACTCTGAATGCAGTGATATCACCGCTACAGCAGATTCATAAGGCCTCAGGCACATGAATCGTCAGTTCAAGAATTGATGCCTTTGAATTGTGGTGTGAACTCATTGCCATCGAGTCGATGCTAGTGAAGAATATTAAATATATCATGGACTGCCAAAAGAACAAATTTGTCTTGTAAGAAGTACAACCAGAATGCTCCTTAGAAGCAAAGATGGGGAGACTACATCTCACATACTTTGGACATGTTATCAGGAGGGATCAGTCCCTGGAGAAGGACATATACGCTTGTAAAGTAGAGGAAGTGAAAAAGAGGAAGATCCTCAACGAGACGGACACAGTGGCTGCAACAATGGGCTCAAGCATAACGACGATTGTGAGGATGGCGCAGGACTGGGTAGTGTTCCGTGCTGTTGTCCATGGGGTCGCTATGAGTCGGAATCGACTCGATGGCACCTAACAACACAACGACAGGCACATTACTGTTGTTCTGTGCCGTTGAGTCGATTCCGACTCATAGCGAACCCTACCGGACAGAGGAGAACTGCCCCATAGGGTTTCCAAGGAGTGGCTGGTGGATTCGAACTGCTGACCTTTTGGTTAGCAGCCTGAGCTCTTAAACCACTGCACCACCAGGGCCCCCTCCGGCACATGGTAATCAGTTATTGATTTGGTAAATAAATTCTTTTTCATTCCAATTAGAAAGGAACATCTGAAATGATTCACGTTCACATGGGAAAAATAACAGTATTTATTTATAGTTTGCCTCAGGGCTATTTTTAAATGCACCAGCCACTCCTTGGAAACCCTAAGGGGCAGTTCTACTCTGTCCTGTAGGGTTGCTATGAGTCGACAGTGACTCGACAGCAATGGGTTTGGGTTTTCAGGCCTATTTTAACTCCTCTGACCTTTATAATTTCCTTATAGATATCGACCTCCTGGAAATCTCATAGAATATTACATCAGTTCATTACGTCGATGACATGTTGATTGGAACGAATGAGCAAGAGGTGGGAAGTATGCTGGAGGTCATGGTAAAACACATTGTCTTAGTTATCTAGTGCTGCTATAACAGAAATACCACAAGTGGATGGCTTTGACAAATAGAAGTTTATTCGCACAGTCTAGGAGGCTAGAAATCCAAATTCAGGGTGCCAGCTCTACGGGAAGGCTTTCTCTGTCTGCCAGTTCTGGGGGAAGGTCCTTGTCATCCATCTTCCCCTGCTCTAGGAGCTTCTCAGTGCAGGGACCCTGAGACCGAAAGACACCCTCTGCTCCCAGCACTTCACTCTTGGTGGACATGAGGTCCCTCCCCTCTCTGCTTGATTTTCTCTGTTATATCTCAAAAGATATTGACAGAAGCTACAGCCTAATCCTGTAGATTGAGTCCTGCATCTTTAATATAACTGCCTTTAATCCTAACATCATAGAAGTTAGCATTTACAACACATAGGATAATCACATCAGATCACAAAATGGTGGACAACCACACGCTACTAGGAATCATGGCTGTCTTAGTCATCTAGTGCTGCTATAACAGAAATACCACAAGTGGATGGCTTTAAAAAGAGAAGTTTATTTCCTCACAATAAAGTAAGCTCAAAGTTCAAATTCAGGGTGTCAGCTCCAGGGGAAGGCTTTCTCTCTCTGATAGCCTTCTCATCAATGTTCCCCTGGACTAAGAGCTTCTCCGTACAGGGACCCCGGCTAGAAAGGACACGCTCTGCTCCTGGCACTGCTTTCTTGGTGATATGAGGTCCCCCTGTCTCTCTCCTCTCTTCTATCTCTTATAATTCAAGAAATTGCCTCAGGACACAATCCAATCTTGTAGATTAAGTCCTGCCTTACTAACAAAACTGCCACCCATCCTCCCTCATTAACATCATAGAGGCAGGATTCACAACATACAGGAAAATCATACAATACCAGGAATCATGGCTCAGCAAAATTGATGCACACATTTCTGGGGTGACATATTTCAATCCATGACAATGGCCTAGCTAAACTGAGACACATTTTATGGGGAGACGATTTAAGCCATAACACACATGTACTATAGAGGGTGGAAGGTGAACCTTAAAAAGATTCAGCAAATAACCACTTTAGTGAAGATTTTATGCTTCCTGTGATTAGCAGCATGCAGGCTTATCCCTTCTAAAGTAATGAACAATCTATTGCATCTTGCATCTCTTACTGCAAAGAAGGAATCACATTGCCTGGGAGGCCTCTCTGGATTCTGGAAGTAATACATTACACACATATTTAGTTTTGGCCTATATACTGGGTGACCTAGTGGCCACCAGCTTTGAGTGGGGTCTGGACAGGAAAGGACACTGCAGCAGGTCCAGGCCATGGTATAATCGGCCACCAACCAGTAGACCCCACGGTGTCGGAGGTGTCCGGTGGGAAAAGATGCAGAATGGAGCTAAAGGCGAGCACCAGTGGGAGAATCCCAGCAAGCCTCTGGTATTCTGGAAGAAGGCCATGCCATCCACAGCAGAGAAACACGGTATTTGAAAAGTAACTCTGAGTGTGTTACTGGCCCTAATAGAGGCAGAATGCTTGACCATGGGACAACAGCAATGGGATCACAATTGCCCATTTGAGCTGGGTTCTGCTAAACCCACTAAGTCATAACATTTGACTGCCCAGCAGCAGTCCATCATAAGATGGACACGGTACATCTGGGATTGAGCCTGAATCACAAGCTAACATGCACCAGAAAACATCCACCACTGAAGAGGCACTGAACCAACAAGCTGACACACTGACGTCAGCCAGCCTTCATCATTGGCCAACACAGAAATGGCACAATGGATACATGAACGGAGTGGCCACGATGGCAAAGATGGGGCTACATACCGGTCCAGTAGTATTGACTTCCACTTACCAAGGTTGATACAGGTAAGGGTCGCCTCTGAATGTCCAACTTCTCAGCAACAGAGACCAGTACTGGGCCCCCGATACAGCACTATTTCTTGAGGTGATCAACCGACCACTAGGTGGCAAGATGACTACACGGAGCCCCTTCCATCCTGGAAGGACCAGCGTTCCTTCCTCACAGGGACAGACACCTATATCATGTATAGGTTTTTCTTTCCTGCCCTCAGACCCTCAGCCAGTACCACTACCTGGGGGCTTTTGGAATTGCTCTCAGCACAGGATCTGACCAGTGTACCCTCTTCACAGTGAAGGAGGTGCAAGATGGACGATAACCATGGAGTCCACTACTCATATTACATTCTGCACCATCCAGAGTCAGCCAGCCACCCAGAAAGCTGGACAGACCTTCTGAAGGCAAAAAAGGAGGGTGCCAGCTTTTAGGACACACTTTGAAGGGTGAAGGGCACTTTCAGGATGCAGTGTATTATTGAATCAGAGACTTTTATATGGTTCTGTGCCACCAGTATGTCAAATACCAGCAGAGTCACCTATGGTGGACAGGTTTCAGCGGAGCCTTCAGACTGAGACTAGGGAGAAAGGCCTGGCAATCCACTTTTGAAAATCAGCTAGTAAAAACCCTGTGGATCAGAAGATAACATTATTTGATTCGCAACTGATCATGGGGATGGGGCAGGGCCAAGCAGTGGTTTTTCCATTGTGTATCAGGTTGCCGTGAGTCAGGGGCCCACTCATTGGCAACTAAGAACAGAAGTAGGTCACTTGATCTTTTGCTCACCGGTGTCTCTACTGATTTTCTGGTGTACAGTGTTCAATTTGATGTGCAGGGTAATTCTATCTTATGAAGGATTTGTTGTGTTGTTTACACTTAAGCTCACATACAACTGTATTAAGTACACTTACTGAATGAGAAAAGCACATTGTTGATCAATATAAATTAAACTGGAAAAAATAATAAATAACCAATGATAGACTAGCAAGTACAAATGGAAAATGCATAGAACGCTTTAAACAATTCTAAAACCACATAATAAGATTGCTTTTTAGAATCACTCTGGTGTCTAAATCACGTCTAGTAAATCACATTGAAAATCACGGTGAAAGATATTAGATTTATTATAGAAAGCCTGATCAATAGTCAGGTGTTTGAAAACATTTGGTTCCTAGATTGGAGTTAACATGTTGCCAACCACATCACATCCAAAGTGTTGTTGTGATACTAAGGCAGGTGCACACACTGAGGGATGAACTTCACATTTTTCTAGCTGAAAATCAATGTCATTAGGCAAATATTTTTGAAGATGATACTTGAATGTGAAAATTGTCACTTATTAGCTAATATTTTTTGCATTCTTAGCAACCTAATTTTAAAAGTTCAACAAAATCAAAGATAGTTATTATCTTAAAAGCATTATTGTTATGGCACCCAAGCCATTTACTCTAGTTAGTCTACATTTTCAACATTGTTGAAATTAATGAAGAAAATATAATTAATAAAGGCATTTCCAAGAAAAAATAAAAATGAAATATCTGTGTATCTCTCTTGTCTGTTTCAAACTTTTAATCATTACTTTTTCTTAAATGTGAGGCAGTACAGAACAATAATTAGATAAAAAGCAGCATTTGCTTTACAAAATCCTGAAATGATACTTAAATTTAATTTTGGTTTCAACATATAAGTAAATTCTTTAATACTCTTCCCATCAAAAGGTGGAGCTTAATTCTCTCCTCTTAAGTGTAGACTGGTCTTAGGAATAGAGTTTTATCTCTGAGTCTAGGCGACAAAACACATAGTGATTTCCATCTTGCTCTCTCTCTCAGATCACTTGCTCTGGCGGAAGCCAGCTGCTATGTCATAAGCCTCCTGGGACCAGCCATTGAGGAACCGAGGCCTCTCTCAACAGCCACAAGTGAGCCATATCAGATGAGGATGCTGCAGCCCCAGCCCCAGCCAAGCCTTCAGACGATGCAGCCCTGGCTGGCATCTCGGCTGTGACCTCGTGAGAGGCCCTGAGCCACAAACACTCAGGTAAACTTCCCTTATTACTGACCCTCGGAAACTGGGAGAAAATGTTTATTGCCTTTAGTTGCTAAGTTCTGGGGAATTTGTTAGGCAAAAGCAGATAACTGATATAGTGTCCAAAGAGGATAAGGAATTATTGCACGTTAATTTTGATTTCCTCTAAATTAGCTGAGACATTAAGTGTATCATTACTTGATTTTCAAATTTAAGAATAATTTCAAGGCTAAGTCGACAGACTGTATTTTATTACCAATCACAACAATCTATTCACTTGAACTTCTATTTCTAATTGTAACCAAATAAAACACAAAAGGAAACAGCAGGCCATGGTAAGCGGATTCTAAGATGGCCCCCCTAATATGAATTCATCTTCTGGTTATTTATCTTTCCCTAGTTATTCAAACACCAATGGACCTGCTGCTGTGAAGGGATTTTGTAGATGCAAGAAAGGCCCAAATCAGTTCACCTTAAAACAGAAAGATATCCAATCAGGTGAGCCCGTAAAAGGAGTGGGCTCTTCCTGAGCAAAGAGATTCAAAGTGTGAGAGGGGTCCAATGTGAGGGAGGGTCTACACCATGAGCTTGAATATGGAGGGGGCAACATGGCATGGAACGCTGGTGGCCACTAGGAGTTGGGAGGACCTCCTCCCTGACATCTAGTAAGGAAATGAGGATGTCAGGACCACACCTACAAGAAACAGAATTCTGCAAATACCTGTGTAGGAGCTTGGAGGAGAATCCTAAGTTCCAGATGAGGGCACAAGTTTGTGAAAGCCTGATCAGAGAATGCATCCACACCACGCCTGGACAGCTGCCATACAGAACTATGAATAAAAAACGACTGCTGTTTTATGCCACCAAGTTTGTAGTAATTTGTGACGCAGCAGTAGAAAACTGACACACAAGCTCAGTTCCACCATGGATAAGCACATGGCATTTCCTCCACTGAATGAAGTTACCAACTGTCATGCACACTAGCTGCATAAAATCAGATCATTCGTAATTTCTGTTTTTGTATTTTCCATTTTGTGATTTTTATGTGATGCAAGTAAAATTTTCTACAATCATATTTGTCATTCATTCATTCATCCAACAAAAATTAATGCTTGCTATGTACAGGCACACTCTGCATACTCTGAACAAAACAGCCCAAACCTGCTGTGTTCATGGACCTTGCATTCTAGAGTTTTTACATGAATGACACGGGAGCCACTGGAGCGTTTTAAGTGAATTAATGGCACAATTTGACCTACCTTAGCAGGATGGCTGACCACTATAGGGAGACTAGTCTGTGTGGGGCAGGGAGGGGTGGCGCTAGTGCTGCAGTTCAAGAGTGAGGGGGTGGTGGGGACCAAGGCGAGAAGAGGGCCTGAGGGAGGAGAGAGACAGAGAGCGGGGCTGGAGAAGCAGGATGCCAGGAAACAAGCCCAAGTAAAGAATTATAAGCAGTGGAAATTTCAAGCATGTAGTTTTATAGATTTTTAATCAATGTATATACGTAATTATCTAGCTGGGTATTCTTTGCATTTGATATTTAACACATTCTGTGGGATTACCTAAAAATGAATTGCCTCCTCATGTTAACCAGGTTAGAGAAAACATCAATACCAAGTGACCCAGTGAAAAACAGACATCCTTGTTGTCGTCTTGTGCTGACTCATGCCAAACCCCATGTGTTATAGAGAACTGCTCCATAGGGTTTTCTTGGCTGAAATCTTAAGGGAAACAGATCAACAGGCCTTTTTGTCCCCAGTGCCCCTGTGTGGGCTCAAACTGCCAACCTTTCCCTTATATCCTTTAGATGTTAAGAATTCATACACACAGTCAATGCGTGTGCACTGGTGAAAGCATTTTAACTGGACTGAACACTTGCAACTTGGAGGTTAAGGTTCCTACACTCTTTTGGTTAAAACATACAGTAACAAACTATGCTTTCATGGGCTTCTTTGTATTGAAGACAGGTGTGGGACTCAGACAAACTCAGGGCTATGAAAGGAAGACAATTTTAATATACGATAACCCAGGAGACAGAGATACATTGTTTGGGAAAGTGAAACTTCGCAACTTCCTGAGCCTGACTGCAGAGCCTTTCAGACACATTCACACAAAAATGGACAAAATCACTCCTCTTACAGATTAGATTCCTGATGGTTTGGGGTTATCAAAGTTGAGCTACTCACTGCCCTTAATAAAAAAGAAACTGGTCTCTATGGGACTATCTCTGTGGTGTCTTCAGACACAACCACTTCTGGGTTTAAAGAGGAAACCCTTGTCCTTCCACCCCATTCCTAAGGTGAGCTCACTCACTGGCATGAAGTTCTTTGCCGGTGAATTTTGTTCTAGAGGAGTCCAGTGGGGAGAAGAAACGGGTGGGAGGTAGGGAGTCCAGTTCAGCGAAAGGCATTCCAAGAAGGGAGGAGGACGAAAAGGCCTGGCCCCAGCCTGGGGGTCTTTCCCCGGTTTCCTCAGACAGCCTAGGGTAGGACTCAGGGAGCCAGTGCGACAGAGTGGTGTGTAAAGGAGGAGAGGGATCAGGACAAAGGCCTAATACCCGGGCTTTGCTCTCAGGCCCGGAGGGCGGTGTCCGCAGTGAGAAAGCCCAGCGCTGGGGATTCCCCATCTCCCGGGAGTTTCGCTTTCTCGCTCTCACAACCTGTGTCACTTCTTTTTGCCCGGACGCACATGACGAGACGCCAGTTCTCACTCCCATTGCGTGTCTGGTTTCTGCAGTAGCCAATCAAGTGTCTCCTCGGTTCCTGGCTGTAAGGTTCGCACGAACCTGCCAGAACTCAGTCTCCCCAGAATCCAGTGTTCAGGGTCATGGCGTCCCAGATCCTCCTGCTGCTGCTCTCGGGGGCCCTGGCCCTGATCCAGACCCGGGCGGGTGAGTGCGGGGTTCGAAGGGAAACGGCCTCTGCGGAGGGAGGAGCGAGGGGACCGTCAGGGGGGGACGCAGGACCCTCGGGGAAGCCCCGTCCCTGCTGCCCCCGCTCAGACACCTCTCCCCTCCCCCTGGTCAACCACACTCCCCGCCCCCTTCCCTCCCACCCCGACGTCCCGGCCCTGCTCCTCCCGCCGCCCCTTCTCGGTCCACGAGCTCCCCTTCCCTCCCCGCCCCCATCGACCCCGGACCCGGGCGCCGCGCGGGAAGAGGGGTCGGTGGTCTCAGCCGCTCCCCGCCCGCAGGCTCCCACTCCCTGAGGTATTTCTACACCGGCGTGTCCCGGCCCGGCCGCGGGGAGCCCAGCTTCATCGCCGTCGGCTACGTGGACGACACGCAGTTCGTGCGGTTCGACAGCGACGCCGCGAATCCGAGGATGGAGCCGCGGGCGCCGTGGGTGGAGCAGGAGGGGCCGGAGTATTGGGAGCGGAGCACACGGAACGTCCAGGGCACCGCACAGACTTTCCGACGGAACCTGCGGACCGCGCTCGGCTACTACAACCAGAGCGACGCCGGTGAGTGACGCCGGCCCGGGTCGCAGGTCACGGGTCCCCTCGTCCCCACGGACGGGTCGCCCCGAGTCTCCGGGTCCGAACTTCCCCCCGAGCCCGCGGGACCTGCCCCGCCTTTGGACCCAGGAAGAGCCGCGGGGGTTCGCTCTGGTTTCCCTTTCAGTTTAGAAGCGAACCAACCGGCTCTGCCCGGTCCCGGCCGGTCTGGGTGGGGGCGGGGCTGACCGGGGGCGGGGCTGACCGCGGGGGCGGGGCCAGGGTCTCACACCCTCCAGGAGATGTTTGGCTGTGAAGTGGGATCCGACGGGCGCTTCCTCCGCGGGTACGATCAGTGGGCCTATGATGGCTTCGATTACATCGCCCTGAACGAGGACCTGCGCACCTGGACGGCGGCGGACACGGCTGCTCAGATCACCCAGCGCAAGTGGGAGACGGCCCGGGAGGCCGAGAATATGAAGGCCTACTTGGAGGGCAGGTGTGTGGAGTGGCTCCGCAGGTACCTGGAGAACGGGAAGGAGATGCTGCAGCGCGCAGGTGCGAAGGACTGTAGGGTGACTCTCATGTCTCCCCTTGGCCGAGGCTGTTCCCCCAGCTGGCCTCTCATAGGGAGAGAAGGGAAATGGGACAGACACCTGAATACCCCTTCCCACTATCCCAAGGGTCTGGGAGAGGGAGGAGTCGGCCCCTATTCCGAGAATCTGCCATAGAGAGTGACTTACCCAGAGAACATGCATTTCTGTCAGAGACAGTTACGGGATCCAGTCTCTAGGGATAGTGGGGGAGAGGATTCCTGAAAGAGCTGATCAGCAGATCCTTTGACCCTGGCAGTGGCCTTGGTAACCCCCAGGGACTTGTTCTCTGCCCTTGTTCTCTGCTCCACACCCAACCAACCTCTTTGGTGGTCTGACTCCACCTTTTCTGAGTTTCTGGGTCACCACCCAGGTCAGGGTCAGAAGCCCCTGCTCTCCTCAGACCTGGATCCTACTCGACCGGGCAGTCTCAGCTAGATTCTAGAACTTTCTAAGGAATAGAGTATTCCAGATCCCTGAGTTCAGAGTAGTGTCTGGGTTTGACACTCTCTCTCTTCACCCAGATGTTCTGTCCAATGTCAGCATGGTCACATAGGCCCTGCTTCCGTGGTCCATGGGACAAAATGCAGAGTTTCTGAATTTTCTTACCTTTCTCCTCAGAACCCCCAAAGACAGATGTGACCCACCACCCCATCTCTGACCGTGAGGCCACACTGAGGTGCTGGGCTCTGGGCTTCTACCCAGCGGATATCACCCTGACCTGGCAGCGGGACGAGGAGGACCAGACCCAGGACGTGGAGCTTGTGGAGACCAGGCCTGCGGGGGACGGGACCTTCCAGAAGTGGGCAGCCATCGTGGTGCCCTCTGGAGAGGAGCAAAGATACACATGCCGTGTGCAGCACGAGGGGCTGACTGAGCCTCGCACCCTGAGATGGGGTAAAAGGGGACCGGGGTGGAGCCTTTTCTCAGGGAAAGCATGAGCCTTTCTGGAGACTTCCAGCACGGTTGGGACTGAGAACTGTCGGTCAAGACCCTTCTCCTTTCCTTCTCTTCCCAGAGCCACCTCCTCAGTCCATCATGGGAATTGTTGCTGGCCTGGTTGTCTTTGGACTGCTGGTTGTTGGAGCTGTGGTGGCTGCAGTTGTGATCTTGAGGAAGAAGAGCTTAGGTAGAGATGGGAGTAGGGTCTGAGTTTTCTTATCCAACTGGAGGGTTTCGATCCCCAAGTAGGAGTTTGCGCATCTTCTGCCTCTTTATTGGGAGGTGTCCACACACACATGCGCTTACCCAGCCTGGGGCCTTGTGCTAACATGTAAATCACATGTGTAGATGAAGGTAAGTTTTTCACATTAGATGATTTTTGTTTTGGGGACCTGATTCCCACAGTTGCAGATCAGAGGGAATGTCCCTGCTGAGGACAGATCTCTAGGAGAGTGGTTGGTTCAACCCCACGTATTTCCTTTGCTTTTGTTTTCTGGTCCCTCTGTGGGTCTGCAGTCAGAGTTCTGGAAACTTCCTGGGGGGTCCATGACTAGTGGATTCTTCTAGGACCTCGTGGTCCTGGCTCCGTCCTGCTCTCTCACAGGACGTTTTCTTCCCACAGGTGAAAAGGGAAGGAGCTACACTCAGGCTGCAAGTAAGTGAGGGTTGTGGGCTGATCCTGAGACCCTTGGGATAGTGTAGATGGAACCCCGTGGGAGATCCCCCCCCCACCTCATATTTCCTTCTTTAGTCTCATCTCCTCCTGTGAGCTCTGACCAGGTGATGTTTTTGTTCTTCTCCAGGCAGCGACAGTGACCAGGGCTCTGATGTTTCTCTCACTCCTAAAGGTGAAACCCTGGATGGCCTGAGACTGTCAGGGTTTGGGGCAGAGGGAACATGACTGGGTTATGGGGTTACTTTTCATCTGGACATTTTGATCATTTGGTAGGATGTTCAGCGTGTCAAGGCTTACAGTGACTGACGAGAATTTGTTCATACTTACTATTTTCTGTAGTGTGAGACCGCTGCGTTGTGTGGGACTGAGTGATACAAGATTTGTTCACACCCACTGTGTGAGTCAAGGCTTCTGTTGCTGCAACTGGTTATGAATGTACCTGCGTTCCTGTCATCATAATGTGAGGATGTGGTGGGACTCCCCCACCCTTGCCAACCAGGACATCCTCCTCACACTGACCTGTGTCCTTTCCCCTGGATCTATGTTTCCTGTTCCCACAGAGACAGGGCCAGGATGTCTCCATCCCCATTATAACTTCTCTTGCTCTGAGCTGCAACTTCTTACTTACTTATTGAAAATGAGAATCTGGGAATGATCTTTTTTGTCAGATTCTTGCAATGAGGTGGGGTTGATGGGTTAATTATAGGAGAGGATAAGACTAAAAATTTGAGAGAGGAAATAAATGGAGAGCTGAGAACCTTCCAGAATCCTGTGTTTGCTTTACTGAGTGTGTCGCAGGTGGGGACAGAAAAAGGCTGTGAAGGAGCCACGTGTGGTCAGGGCCTGTGTTCAGGGCAGCGTGGACTTTGCCGTGGTCACTCCTTGCCTGAGTCTTCTTTGTTGCTTTGTTGTTCTTGTTCCCTCAGTGGGACCTGTGATCACAGGGACTCAGGAATTGTCCGGGCCTTTTCCTATCTTCAGAGCCAAGGGAGGTGTAAGGATTGAATTATGTCCCCCCCAAAATATGTGTTGTAAATTCTAACCTCTATCCATGTGGTTATATTCCCATTTGCGAATGGGTTGCCTTTGTTATGTTAATGAGGCAGGATTAGTGTGGGGTGTATTTTGAGTTAATTTCATTTGAGATATGAAAGAGATTACAGAAGCAAGTGAGAGAAGCAGAGAGAGGGTAAGAGAGATACCAAACCACATGAAAATCGACCAGGAGCAGAAGCTCAAAGAGACAAGGACCTTCCTCCATAGTCAACAGAAAAAGCCTTCCCCTAGGGATGGCACCCTAAATTCAGATTCCTAGCCCTCTAAACTGTGAAAAAATAAATTTGTTTGTTAAAGCCATCCACTTGTGGTATTTCTGTTATAGCAGCACTAGATAACTAAGGTAGTGAGGGCTTTGTGTGCTGGCTCAAGCCTGGGCTCACGCCTGGTCTGACCCTCAGATCCCAGAGTGTCTTGGTCATCTAGTGCTGCTGTAACAAAAATACCCCAAGTAGATGGCTTTAAAAAAGGGGAGTTTATTCTCACAGTCCAGTAGGCTAGAAGTCGGAATTCAAGGGAAGGCTTTCTCTCTCTGTCGCCTCTGGAGGAAGTTTCTGATCATCAGTCTTGGTTTGGGAGCATCTCAGAGCAGGAACCTCAGGTCCAAAGGCCGCACCCTGCTCCTGGCACTGCTTTCTTGGTATAAGGGCCCCAACTCTCAGCCTGCTTCCCTTTCCTTTTATCTCTTGTAAGATAAAAGGTGGTGCAGACCACACTCTAGGGCAATTCCCTTTACGCTGAATCAGGGATGTGACCTGAGCAAGGGTGTTACATCCCACCCTAATCCTGTTTAACCACATGCAGAGATTATGATTTATAACACATAGGAGAATCACAAAATGGAAGACAGCCACACAATATTGTGAATCATGGCGTAACCAAGTTGATACATATTCTTGGGGGACACAATTCAATCTATAATACAAGGTTTGTGTTTTTATTTTTCGTGCCTTTTTTTATGTAGAGAATCTGCCTGTTTGTGTTTTGTGCACGAGTTCTGGTCTCACCCTCTGGGTGTCCCCATCTGACAACAGCAGAAGTCATTTTTGCTGTCAGTGTCCCCACCACGCCCTGGGCAGCCCCTGCACACAGGGGTCTCTGTGGTGTGGAGAAACCAACTCTCAGACTCGTTCAGCTCTTTTCTTCCCACTGGCGTTGTTTCCAGGATTATTATTTTCCCCTTTTTTCCAGTTTTTTTTTTTAAAGCTTGTTCTCCATTTATTTTTTCTTGTGATACAAGATATGAAATACGAGATATGAAAATTAGTTTACAGTTCTACCACAAAAGCTTCTAAAGTAGCAAACACAAGTTCTAACAGGTATCAGAATAGCCATGTGCACTTTGATTAATTTAAAAGGGTCTTCAGAGTCATCACATCAAGCAAGGGTAAAATATAATAGCTATTATCTCCGCTTTAAAATATCAGATCTTCCCTCACTGCACTGAACCATAAACTGAGCCATTAGTCCGGAATATGGAGTATGATGGTTACTAGGTACTTTTAAAAGCTGAGTTACTAAAAATTAAAGGAACTGAGAAGGATATCAAAACATGTCAAAAAGGTATGAACATTTAAAACTGGTTACAAGTGAGTGATGCATGTTTAGAACATGATGCAATAAAATTAAAGCTGGTGATGATACAATTCAGAAAAAAGAATTATCATATTATCATGGTGTTGCCTTCTTCTAGAAAGACAAAGACATGAAATTCTTTGAATTAAAGCAACTATTACCAAAAGAATTTTGTTATCTAAATATTACACAGTCTCTCCAGTTTCATATGCAAGAATCAACGTATGGTTTAACAGATCCAGGTAAAGATTGATAACTAAATGTACGTATTAATGCAAACAGGCACCATTAACAGCATTTTTAACTTCTTCTTTTCAACTGTGTAAATTACTGAACTGAAAAAAAGAAAAAACCAGCAAAGAGAAAAGAACAATTCCTATGATTTTGTTCATGTAAAAAGAAATGAGGATTTTTTAAATACATTTTCAATTATGTAGAGTCCTTAAACATATTGTAATTTCTATGGCTGAATGACATTAAACTTTTTAAATTAAATATATTCACAAATACATTATAATAAAACAGTCCAACCAAGCCCAGCAGAGGCAGGCTCTTCAGAACTGAAATTTGCATAATAGGCTGTTGCTGGTCACACACAGTCAACGTCTCAACAGAATTGTAATTAAACTTCTTTTGCCACAGGTAAGACCTACTGGTTCTAGGTACAGAAGGTGTCGAAACAATGTGATCCTCTAAAAAGAAAAGCCGATAGTTTCCCCAACAATCTGACTCAGGGTTGGTTTGTTCTTTTTCTCCCTGAGCAAAAGAGGACGTTTTCAAAAAGGAGTTGTACACGAATCAAGGGAAAATAGAATTTACCTTGTTAGCATTTTCACTTTTTGGATGAGGCCCAACCACTGTGCAATGCGATTTACTATCTATAATCCCTTGTCCAAAGCCCTTCAGGTCTTAGAATTCGTAATTTTTTGGATTTTAAGAAGGTAAGATGGGGCATATACTGGATATTACCAAACACCTCCACAGAGGCTGGGCAATACCCTGTAATCAAACCCATTAATATTTCTTCAGGAGTGTTAATGAACAGTCACATGAACGGGGATAAATACACACTCTAATAACCTCGTGTCAGTTCAAGTCGGGTTTTGCCACCAAATGAACGATAATGCCAGACTTAAAACAATTTAGTTTTCAAGACTTTTTGGATAAGGGACTATGGGCCTGTGATACCTCTGACGAGGAAACTCATTTCCTGACGCGTCAGATAACTACGATGTCTGAAAATCTACCCTCACGCCTGCCCTTAAACTGGGTCAGGGATCATATCTCCCACCGCAAAACTCTTAAACTTGGCAGATTACCTGCGGGTGACAGTACTCTCTGTGGGATACCTTGAAAAATGCATGTTAAAATAACTATTGATACTCAGTTTTATTAAGTCAGACACCATCTTGGACTAGATTTTAATACAGACCATCAGTAGAAGATGCCAAAATTCAAGGAACTTTTATGAGAAAAGCTTAAAATTGAGCAAATCGCATACATTAAGGTAACTGTTTTCTGTGAATTAGGAATACAGCCATCATCCCACTGCAGCATCTGCACAAGGTGGCTCAACACAGTCTGGGAGCCCTCACTAGGGAAACCTGAAAGATTCAGGAAATCACGTTCGCATGAACCCACCCCCATAAACTGTCATTTCACACAACCTATATACCACGTAATCTTTTCTTCTGTATTTACCGGTTGTTTAAAATATGCCACTCTCAGATCTTGATAAAAAGATGTCATGAATTAAAGCCATTAAACATCTTATTTAAAAACTAGGTCATTTTCATGTCAAGAGGTTCAAAAACTCAAGAGCAAAAGAAGGTGGGACAAACGGTTAAGTGCTCAACTACTAATGGAAAGGCTGGCAGTCTGAACCCACCAAGAGGTGCCTTGGCAGACAGGCCTGGTGATTGGCTTTCCAAAGTTCACAGCCATGAAAACCCTATAGAGTGCAGTTCTCTTCTGCACACATGGAGTCGCCATGAGTCGGAATCAACTTGATGGCAATGATTTTGTTTTCTAATAGTTTTTAAGCCTTCAATCTCTTGTAGTTTTGTGTTTTGTTTTTTACCAAAAAGTTTCTTCTTCAAAAGCCGAGGTCTTTTTTCACCAAAGAGAACTGGAATGTTCTACTGTGTGTGTGTGTGTGTATATATATACAGCGTATGCAAAAAAAAGGGGCGTATGGCTTGCAGATGAAGGTAACTAACATCAAGTCAGGATGAGCACTTACAATGAACAGGATGAAACAGGTAGCATTGGCTAAAGCTCGTCATAGCCACTTACTGTGGAAATCCACTGAATGTACAATAGCTCCTATAACCCAGAAACAACCTTCAGGGGCCATAAGGATTTCAGGGCTACAGAGTTAGAGTGATGAGTGAGCCTCCTTAAAATGCGGTACAAAGATAATCTTTGCAGAGCCGGTGGGAGTGTCACAGAAGGAACAGGGTGATCATTTTATTTCCAAAACGAGATCATTTTATCTTCAAAATCAGGCTTGCCCTACCTTTTCCCTTAATGAGTAAAATTTAAATATACTATCTTCGGCCTTTCCTGAAAGCTACATGTGTGCTATGAGAAAAATTGCACACCTTTTCATTTTTTGTTTTAAATTCATTGATGAATTAATTTAAAAAGTCAAGTCAAAAATTTTAGCTTTTTTTGTACAAAAATATTACAGCAGGAAAAGCCAAACTGGAAAGGAAGAGAAGGAAAGAAGAAAGCATGATAATCAGACGAACTTCAGGTCATCATGGCTATTTTAAGAAATTGTAAACTTTAAGCTTCTAAGCTTTTATTTCTCTTCAGAAAACAACTGTGGAGGCTGCCTTTCCCCAGGAATGAAAAATGAAAAGTTCCCTAAGAATTCACATCTAAAGAAGATAAGAAAGCATTATTTTTCCTCCTGGAAAATGTTTATCTATGAAAGCTGATCGCCTTGCCTTCCACTGCTTTGCTCTGTCTTGTTGTCCCCCCCACCCCAATAGCTTTCTGGGATCAAAGAGAGAGAGAAAGCTGAGCTTCCACCAGCAGCAGGGAGAGTCATGTGTATAACACTTGGTATAAGAGGCATTCGAATGCATCTGGACTCAGTGGCAGTGCGTCAAGCTCAACTTGAATAAAATACTCCAAATTAAAAGAAAAAAAAAAAAAGCAGGGCCCCAAGAACCCTTAAACTGCCTTTCATGGAAGGTTGAAAAAGCCTTCACAACTGATTATGTGCCATAAGTACATTTCTGGACTCAATCACTATGCGGGAAAGAAATACTAATAAATATAACAACATTTAAATTCTCACTCTGGAATGCTGTTTTCTACCCTGATTACACGCTATTAGTCACCACTCTACCATCTCTCCGCCTCATGGCCCAGAAAGCCCAGTGGTCTTCTAGTCCACGTTTGCATAGTATTAATAACATCGTCTGGAGGCAAGCTTCTATCCCCGCATGCGCAGCCCCGTTTCTGAAGAGCACTGGTCCAATCTCACATGTTCAGAAACAATACATTAGTGTCTGCAGCCAGAAATTGAGCCTCTCTTAGCAGCAAGCTGTCCACATTACTAAGAAACAGTCCTTTTTCTGAGGGATAAGAATCAGGCAGCTTTGTCTGCAGCGTCAGATTTTGCTCTTTGCACCACGCAGCGACAGACTATGCTATTGAAGCTTCCAAGGTAAAACAAAGCGATCGTGCGGAAAAGGCCCATGGTCACCACCTGCTGGAGCCCTTCAGTGACAGAAGTTACTGGAGCCATTCCACAGGTCAGGGACGAGAGCACGTACCCATCTGAGCCAATGGGACTGTTGAAATTGCCTTGTATGGCATCTTTAATGATTTGTTTGGCCACCTGCTCTGGTTTGAAGACAGATGCGGTCTCTGAAATGAGTCGAGTCTCCAAAGGCTTTGTTTTGTTTTCTTCTGCGAGCCCGGGTGTCTGGTGGGTAGGCCACTGTAACATAGATGTTATTTGGCTTCACCTCCATCTGCAAAGCTTCAGCGAATCCCCTTAAGGCGAACTTGGACGAAGAGTAGGCCGTGAAGCCGAATAAACCCAGCTGTCTCTCCCGGGAGGACACAAAGACGCTCCTGCCCACGTGGCGCTCCTTCATGGTGGTGACCACTGCGCGGCTGGGGTACGCGCTGCCCAGGTAGTTGATGCTCATTAGTCTTTCAAAAGTACTAACTTCCAGCTCTTCAAATTTTCCTGAAAGTGACATTCCTGCACAGTTTACAAACATGTCCACTGGACCCAGTATTTCCTGAGCTTGTTTTATGACGTTCTCTGCTTGGTTGTAGTCTTGAGATACATCAACTGATACAAAGCACCACCTGTTTATCATTAACAGACTGCTTTTCAATTTCTTTCTTGGCCGGCAGCAGCTTGTCCTCATTTCGTGCCACCAGAGTGATAAACGCCCTTTGTTTATAGCACTCAATAGCAATACACCTTCCGATGCCACTGGAGCCTCCTGTAACCACCACGTGCGCTCCGGGCAGCGCGAGGGGCTTGGGGCTGATGAGCGGGGACACCGTGTAGAGCAGCAGCACGAAGGCCATGAGGAAGGCGGCCACCAGCAGCAGCATCGCGGGGCCGTGCTGGGGCGGCGGGCAGGGGCCGTGCAGGGCTCGGGCTCAGATCCGCGCTGCACGGTGGGCGCAGAAGGAATGGGCTCCCAATATTTTTAAGAAGCATGATTCTGGAATTAGGGAGAGGGATGTGACAGTTTCTTGTTTTAGATAAATTCCTGTTATGTTTCCATCCTTTGCTCTGCCAACCTCTCTCCCTGCCCTTAGCTCCATAATCCTAGTGCTGACCCAACCCAACCTTGTGGATTCATAAGGTAGAGTCTAATTTAAATTCACCATTGATTGTAAAATAGGGCCCATAACCCCTAGGATCATTCTTGTCTGCAGAGGGAAATGAAATTGTGTGCCTTAGGTGGGCAGGAGGGAGGGGATGGAGAAAGGGAGTGGAGAGCAGTCCGTACAGGAAAAGTAGAGTTGACATTAATGTCAATGTGAGTGGATGTGCTGCAGCTGCCACAGAACAGCATTTGGACTGAGGCTACATCAGTAAAGACACTGTCTCTAGAATGGGGAGGTATGCTACACTACATTGATCATTCATTCTACTGATGGCTGCTGAGGGCCAGATACATTATAATTTGCATCTGGGCAACATCACGGAACTAAAACCAGACAAAAATTGGCAGCCTTGTGGAGCATGTGTTCTACTGGAGAGAGACTAGAGACTATATTCATTGCCATCAATTCCAACTCACAGCGACCATACAGGACAGAATAGAGCTGCCCCATAGGGGTTCCAAAGAGTGGCTGGTGGATTTGAGCTGCTAACCTTTCGGTTAGCAGCCATAGTTCACCATAGCTCTTAACCACTGCACCACCAGTGCGATGAGCACCGTCAATAAGGGAAGTGCTTATGTTGGAAGGAGGGAAGTGCTATGGGCAACGTGACCCCCAAAGTGTCGGTGTGAGAGGAGAGGGGAGAAGACTGGTGTAACTCAGGTGGTCGGCGTGGGTCTCACTGAGAAGTGGCCTTTGAGGAAAGATTTGAAGGACATGAGGGACTTAGCCATGAGGATGCCTGGGGAAGGTCTTCCAGGCAGGGGAACATCCAGTGCAAACACACTAGGGCAGGAACGTGCCCGTGTTCTGGGATCAGCGAGGAGGGCAGTGGGGCGGGAACAGACAGTAGCTGAGATGAGGCCAGAGGTGTGGTCGGATCACGTGGTGCCCTTACATCAGAAGGTTTTTTTTTCTTTTTCCTTTGAGTGAGATGAGGAGTTACAAGACAATTTTGAACAGAGGAGAGACATGGTATGACAGCTCTTAAAAAGATCACTCTGGCTTCTGTGTGAGAAAAAAACAAGTGGTGGTGGATGAAAAAGTCAGTAGGAAAACACTGGGATATTCATACAGTTTTCAAGCTAGAGATGTTGGTGGTTTTGCTTGTGTGAGCAGTGAAAAAAGTGGAAAGTGACTGGATTCTTGATATATTTTGAAATTGAATTCTGCAAGATTTGCTAGTGGGTTAAAACTGGAGTATGAGAGAAAAAGTGGGGTCAAGGAGGACACCAAATATTTTGGACTATGCAATGTCACTGAACTGTGCGTGTAGAAATTTTTGAAATGGTGTATCTTTGGCTATGTGTATTTTCACCAAAAGAAAGGTTGAGAAGTTAGAGGGTTGACATGTTGTGGGGTTGTTAACCAATGTCATAAAACAATATGTGTACTACTGTTTCATGAGAAACTATTTCTTCTGTAAGCCTTCACCTGAAGTACAATTAAAAACAAATAATAAAGTACAGAATATTAAAAAAAAAGTTCTAGGCAGGAGAGCTGGACAAATGAAGAGTTAAGCTGTAAGGCTACTTGAAATAAATACGCAATTCAAGGCTGGGGCAATTTCAGCAAGAGGTCAGTCAATAAATTCAATTAAAATTTGAAAAAAATTAAAAAAAAGAAAGAAAGAAAGAAAGAAATCTTCTTTCCCAGTATCTCTGGTCATTTTTTTTAAGAGACCAGCTAGGGAATGACAGAAGTGACACAGACAGACAAGTCTGTTTCTTTTGCAGACACAGAAACCATGCCAACAAGGTTTTTTGTTTTGTTTCATATCTCAATTTTGTGGATGCTGAATTTGAGTCCATTTTTTTAGTTTTTTGTAGCCTGCTATGAAGCATTGAGGTGCATGTGAATTTTTGCTGCATCTTAATTTGTAGATCATTTTGATGTGACTTCCCTTTACATACAAGAATAAATCATTTGAAAAGGAGTGGTGAGTGACAAAAAAGAAACAATTACCTTGTTTTACGTATTTTATAATTTTTTTCACAAAAATTTCCACTTAATATGCTTAGCTTGTTCTACGAGGAGCCCATTTTCCATCACTTAAGCTATAATTGCGTTTCATCAAACCCAGGAATCTCTTGCTAAGGAAGAAAGGGTTTTCATTTTTAAGTGGCTCTATTTGGACGCAGTGGAGTCTTGGCCTAGGAATCAAATTTTTTTTTTTTTGGTAATCTATGTAAACCCGCTGCCTCATTAAAAATAAAATAAACCAGGTTCTGTACTGAGAAAAAAACATATTTTGGACTATGTAAATAGAAAGATGGAGCTGCCACCAAATCCTTAACAATATGGAGAATTAAAATCTTTTTAAAACTTTTCAACTTGATAGGTAAACAATGATACCTATAGAAGGGCATTTGGCAAGTTTAGAGGTAAAAATCTCCAGTCTCCTTATGCAGTGCAGTAAATTACTTAATATGGCCTTTCTAGCCATAGTCTTTGTGACTCCCACACAAGGATTTGGTGGGACTATGCAAAGAAGGTGCTGGTGACCCTCCAAGGGGACTGGACAGCCTGGTAATAATGCAGAGAAGGTGTATGGAGCCCTTGTGGAGGTGGGACTATACAAATAAGGTGTGTGGAACTCTAACAAGGGGATTGGTCAGTCTTGCCATCCTACTAGGCTTAAAAAGAGCCAATCCCAGAGTGAGAGATGGGGACTTCACTACCAAGAAGAAAGAAGAGCTGGGAGTGGAGCCTGTCCTTTGAGCTCAGAGAGAACTGTAACAGCAGAGATGGCATGAGATGATGAGAAGCAGTGGCAGAGAAATGGTGGCAGCAGAACTAGGAGACCAGTGCAAGACGGCGTGGTGGGCTTCCTGGCCCATGGAGCAAGGTGGTTACAGTGGGTGAGCCAACCCACAGAGGGAGTGAGCTGAGTGCCTTTGGGCAGGAGCCTTCCTGGCGGAGTGGGGTACCTCTGGGCACTTACTGGTGGAACTAAACAACTTTGCAACTCTTGCCCGAGCAGGGCAGACGCCTGACCCTAATGGGGCCAAAGGCCAAGGGCTGAGAGAAGAGGCCTGTCCTGAGAGGGCAGGGAGGAGCCTGTCCTCACTAGCGGAGAGGAAACCTGCAAGGCCAAGAGGAGCTGAGAGAGCTGTCCTGCACTGAAGAAGGGAGATCTGCCTAGATGCTTCCTGATCCTGATCCTGAGTTGTAGCCTGTTGATCCTCATCCTGAGTTGTAACGTGTTACTTCTCTAATAAACCCCATAATCATGAGTATTGTCCGTGAGTTCTGTGACAACTACAACGAATTAGTGAACCCAGCAGAGAAGCAGAGAGTGCTGTGGGAGGGGTAGCTGGTGTCAGAATCGGTAAAAAGCTGGAGGGTGGAGGTATACTTGAACTCCACCTCATAGGAATTAGCCCTGGGCTGATGTGGATCTTGATTCTCTCCTTTCCTTTGTGAAGTGAGATGAAGAAGGTGGCTGCCTTGCCATGCCATTTTTAATACCTAGTTTTATGCTGTTATAACTTGTGGTTTTCCAATAAAATGTATGTAATATATAGATTTACAAGAATAATAGACTTCTGCTTCCCACAAAGACAGTAACAGGAATTAGATGTACCCTTCTAAATGAAACTTCCAAAAAATGGGACAAAATATATGAAAGAACACAGGACGTTAGGCAAATGAAGGAGAGTGATCCCTGACAGATGAGAATCCAATGAGGTGAGCCCTACTGTTGCCCCAGTTTCCTGTTTTGAGGGAGGTTCCAGACCACCACGAAGAGAGGGGAACAAAAATGGAGCCCAGTGGACTCCCTGAGTTGAGGAGACAAAGCTAAGAGTCTGAGAGACCAGGCTTCTAGAGTTCACAGGACAGTCTAGAGAGGAAAGAGCCGCACAGAGACAACTCTGGTGATCTGCAGAGGGTCCCTCACGAGTGTTGGGTACAGTAATGATCAGTACACGCACATGAGGAGAATACCCAAGGACAGGGAAAGAAGAACCCGAAAGAACTACAGAGAGCAGTACCCGGTGCCCCACAGGCTGGCGATAGTGCCTGTCCTAGCAGCCAGACTGCAAAACCTCATCATTCCCCGGACATAAACTAGAGTGCCGAAGGGTCTTGTGTCAGTAGTGCGCAATAATTAGTCCTTGACTAAACCCTGCTCTGGTTTTGCCTAACAAATCTTAAGCAAGATCCAAATGGATCAAACAGTTTCCAAGTAACTTAATGTGTCCCAGAAATAAAAGATCAAGAATATTTGTAAGAATACAGAAACATCCAGTGCCTAACAAGTTAAATCATAACGCCTGGAGTACAATAAAAAATAACTAGTTAAGTAAAAAATATCCCTTGATGTCTTAAAACCTAACAATAGTTTAGCTTAACTAGTAAAAAATGTTTGACAGGAGCTTTAAGTTCTTTTCAGAACTATGTATATGGGATCAAATTGACAAGAGCAACTTGAAAGATAAGCTAGGAACCTTAGGGAATAGTGAGTTATGTTAATGGGGAGGAACAACTTAGAAAAGGAGGATGAGAATGGTTGCAAAACTCGAAGAATGCAATCAATATCACTAAATGGTATCTGTAGAAGCTGTTGAATTAGTGTATGTTTTCCTGTGGATATTCTCAATAACAAAAAACAGAACAGAACAAAAAGAAACACACACACAAAATAATAGGCATGGAAAGAAGCAAGAAAATGTCACCTAAAAGGCAGAGAAAAATCAGTCAATCTAAACTGATCCAGAACTGACGTAGATATTAGAGTTAGCAGACAGTTACAACTGTATTCCATATGTTCAAAAAGTAGAGACATGAAAGATACGTAAAAGACCACTGTGGAGTGAGAAGACTGGACCACCTGGTTATTCCACAAAACGTTGCATTGTCCACCACATCGAAGGCATCGTGTTAATTGGAGCCAATGAGCAAGAACTGGAATGGACTCTGGACGCTCTGGCAACACAGGCGCAGTCCAGGGGGCGGTAGTTAAACTGTACAGATTTTCAGGGGCCTGCCACATTGGTGAAGTCTCGAAGGGTTCAGTCGTCTGGGGTATGCTGGAACATCTGAAAAGTCTAGGATGGATTATTGTACCCTGTATCTCCTGCCACTGATAAAGAATCAGACTAGTAGCCATCTTCAGGGTTTGGAGACAGCGTGTTCCCTACTAGGGTACCATTGTTCTGACCTATTTTACCAGGTGACATGAAGGCTGCTGGTTTGAGTGGGACCCAGAGCAAGAACGGCTCTGCAGCAGGTCCAGGCTGTAGTATGAGCAGCCCTGCTGATTAGTCATCTGACCCAGCATCTCCCACAGCACTACAGGTACATGTGGTAGGCAGAGTTGAAATGTAGAGTCTGGTGGCTCCCAGGAGGAGAATTGTAGTGCAGACCTCTAGGACTCTTGAGCGACAAGGTCTAGCCATCTGCAGCAGAGAAATATGAACCATTCTACAAGCAGCTCCTGGAATGCTGCTTGGCCCTGGGAGAGATGAAGTATCTGATCATGAGACATTGAGGAACTGTGTGGTCATATAGGCCTTTCATGAGCTGGATCTTCTGAGACCCCAGCAGCAATCCACTATAAGATGGAAGTGGTACTAGAGCAGGGCTCAGGAAACTGCATTCCACGGCCATGTCGGGTCCACTGCCTGGTTTTGTAAATAAAGTTTTATTGCAACAAACTCCACTAGGTCAAAATGACCTATTTTTAAAAAGTGTGCAGTTAATTTCTGTTTATTAATATTCATGAAAGATACGTGTACTGATCTTCATAAGGCAATTTGGTCTACCATTTCCTTTTTGTGCAATTTCCCTTAGATTTTGCTATGAATATTATTAGTCTCATTTAATACAATAAATTGTAAAGTTTTCCTTATTTTCCTATGCTTTGAAATAACTTAGTTAGCATTTTGATTGTTTATTTCTGTAAGGTTTGGACGAGGATTCTGGGAATCTTACTGTGAGGATTCATGATTTTCATGAGGAAGCTCTTTGACAACTTTATTTCTTTATGAAAATTGGTTTGCTTAAACATTCTTTCTCTACTGGATTGGTTTCTAGTGAATTACATTTTTGAGAAAATGACCTACTTTATGTTGTGAAATTTATTTGCACAGAGAGGTACAAATCTGTCTCATGATTGAAAGACATTCGGTTGTGATGTTATTTCCATGAACCCGGGTGTGCTCCTTCATTGAAATGCGCCCTCTGCTGTTACTCATTGAGATCTGCAGCTGCGGGCCGCCTCCCTCTGCTTCCTGCCAGAGTCTCCTTTCATCTTTAAAGACTTTTAGCCTATTTTGTGTTAAGGGTTTCAGGTCCTAATATACCTACAATTTTTAAACTTAAATAAATAAAGGTAAGACGTATATAGAAAATGGATGAAATCAGAATTGGACTGCTCTAGGTTTTATCACAAATTCTCCATCTATTCTTACATCAAGTAATAGGTTACCAGCATTTTTCTCATGCTCCCTCCAGATGTTAATCCCCCTCGCCTACTAATATCCTGGGTTAAAGAACTGTAAATAAGTTTGGTCAGTTTTAAAACTTACATATGTGGAATTATCTGGCATCTACTCTTTTGTGAAAACTTCTGATTTTCTTGCACACTGTTTCTGCTTTTAAGCTGTGCGGTATTCCCTTGTTCTGTGCTTGCTGCTACATCTTGGTCTAGGTACAGATTCCACATGAGCACAATTAAGTGTTCTGGAATTCCCATTCTTTGCAATGTTATCCATAATTGGTTATGAGCCCCACAATCCAATGCCGCTGTGTTGTCAAGAAAGCACAGGTAAACATCTGTCTGGTATTCTCTGCTTTCAGCCAGGAGAGTCAGTAGAGTCTGCCCAAAGCCCTACTCAGCCTCTCAGGCTCTCAGTCACCACGCTCAACTTGACAAATGCCTTGAAGCCTGTTAACAAATATTGGGTTCACATATCTGGGATCTCCCTCCTTCTAGACGCTGGCTCCATCGAGTCCTCACTACCTTGGTGGCTCCAGTGCCTTCAGGAGGATGTTCTTACCTATTGACTAGCTTTTGTAGTTGTTCTTAGAGGAGGACTGGTCTGAAGCAGGCTACTCTGCCATCACTGGAGGTGGAACTCTGACTACTTTCTTCAAAGATGTATTTGTAATCTCTGAGTCTTACATCCTTGTGACCTTTGATTTCTGAGAGGAAGGGAGGAAATGTGCATGAATTAACCCATAGATTTCAGTCCAGAATTGCAGTAGGAAATGAAAGATCTCCTAAGAGACCATGAATTTACCGAAAATACAGCCCTTCCTTCACTTCTCACAGGTGCACAAAGCCTTTTCCATAAAACTGCATTGTAACCAATGGGTTATAGCCGCCTGCTGTGAGGTGAGGGCTACTCTGACTTGTGTTCACAACCTAAAGACAAACACAGATGGTAGGAACCTCCACAGCTTCAAGGAAGGATACTGTGTTGTTGTAGGACGTCTTGATTTTTTAATTGCTGCTAAGCTGGCATTTTATTGACCAATTAGTGAGTTTAGCGCCAATGTTCAACTGGGTGTAGGGGAAGTTCCTTAGCCCTGGTGTGTCCTTGTGCATATTTCCACTAGCAGGGATTGGATTAACAATGTTCTACTAATTAGGCTGTGCCCCTGACCCAGCTTTCAACCAGCAAGCCTGCGGACACCACCTGGCACTCATGCAGCCACAGCCACACAGGGGACAGGTGGTGCCATGCACACCTGCTGTCCATGATGCGGTACTGTACCCGGGAGGGACCACGGGCCAGGTTGCTAGGGCGTCAGTGGTGAAGTCCTCCTGTGGGAGCCAGAGCTGTAGCTCCAGAACCTGCAGCTGCCGCCCAGCTCCCAGCCCTGGCTCAGCTGCAGGGCATGATGCCCCTATGAGCCTCCCCTGCTGCGCAATCCCCAAGCCCCTGGCTCAGCCATCAGAACTGAGATTTGGGGTCGGATCTGCAGAGCTCCTAAGTTCAGGGGTCAGGGTGCTGAGAGTGGGGTCTGAGGGGGTCCAGGGTGAAGATTCGGGTGCTGGAGTCCCGGGAGGGGAAATAGGCAGGTTCCCAGGTCCAAGGGTACAAGCTGGAGAGGGGACAGAGGTGGTCCTGGGATCCTGGAGAATACGTAGTTCGTCACCTGCCGCCTAGATCCATGTGGCTGCGATTGTGTCCAGCCCCCCTGCCATGCCCGGGGTACAGTCCTCCCGGGCCAGTCGTCCTGGCGTGGAGACTCCCGTTGTAGTAGGTGATAAAGTGACAACCGAGGCTGTGAGCGCGGGCTGCTTGGGGCTGGGCTCAGACATGCCTGTGAGATCCTAACACAGGGAGTGGGACCCTAGAAATATGGGGACTTCTGCACCAGGCTTGGCCCGTACAGGGGTGGCCCAGGAACCTGCCCCAGCTCACATGGCCCAGTGCCTGGGAACCCTCTGCAAACTCATCTCCACAGGTGTCCCCTCGTCCAGCCCTCCCCCTGCTACTCTCCTCCCTGGCTCCTTCCTGCCCCCTCCTTTGGGCACCGAACACCCTGAGGTCCCCATTTCCTCCCTCTCTTTAGAGCTGCAGGAGCCTACCCTCCTACCTGGATCTAAGGTCCCAGAGGCTCCTCCTCAGATCTTGGGTGGGAGACTCACTGACTGATGTCTAGGAGAGGGGCATCCACCCCAGAAGCAGCCATAAGAACAAGTGACAGGGACACAGAGATCCAGGGTCTTATTCTGGGAGCCTGTGGGACTGGCTATTGTGGCTCCAGGTGTATTTGGGGGACAACTCCAGAACTGGGAGCTGGCTCTTACGACCTAGAGACCTCTCTTTGCCATAAGGCCAGAGTCCACGGTCACTCAGTTGGGAAGAAAAATCTGTGTCAGCATGGATTTCAGGAAACACGTCACACCCTTAGTCTGACTGGGAACAGGAATGCCTCCTCTTGTGCAGAGTCCTGTCCTGCTGCTGGGAGCAGAGGGACACCCTGGGGAGGTCCAGGGTGAGGAGGCAGAAAGGGAGCTCAGGTCTTCTGTCCTCAGCCCTGTGACCACATGGGGGCGCTGCAACCCGGCTCTCCGATACTTAGGAGCTGCCCAGGAGGGGGTCTGGATTGTGGTCTGAGTGGGGCAGAGAAGACTGAAAGAGGCTAGGCCTCCATGTGGGGATGAAGATGCCTTCTGAGCAGCCCTGGACTCCACAGGGGTCAGGTTCAGGGATGGAGGAGGGATTGGAGAGGAGAGGAGAGCTCAGAGCCCTTGTGCCATCTCTGAGGTTCCATCTCCTCTCTGAAACCCGTCTGTCAGACACTTGATGGCAGCACCGCCGAACACTGAAAAGTAGACACAGTTTCTTTTCCTTCCTATTCCTTTCAGTGCTCCTTCTAACATAGGAACAATAACAAAGTTTGTATAACATTTTTTAGGAAGGATACATGACAAATTGGTAAAATGCTCATCTCTGGGAAGGTAACTGGGGGCCTGGTGCCTGGGGAGGGAGGGGGCTTTCCACTGTAAAATCTATGGAATGTTTTGAGAGGTATTTTCAAAGTATAAATTACATTAAAAATCCCTTTCATTTGCTAGACCCTTTACAGTTAATTTCCGGTGTACACAGAAGTGGTCGTGTGATGGGCCCAGGATGTGGCCTCTGCTCTGTTGTCATAGCGCTCACCAGGTGTTCAAACCTCAGAGCCTTTGTGCCTGCTGTTCTCCTGCTGTACACCCCTCTCCCAGACATCAGTCCACACCTCCCTCCTGCCCACTGCATTGACTTCCAGTGTCATCACTGAGAAGCCCTCCCTGGCACTGCCAGCCTCTCTCTAACTCTACCCTACTTGGCTTTGATTCACATCCTTTTCATTGATGGACATTTAAATATGTATTTACTTAAACATCTACTGGAAGGTCAAAGTTTCAAAACCATCAGAGGCTCTGCAGGAGAAAGATGTGGCAGTCTGCTTTCACAGAGATTTACAGGCCTGGAAACCCTATGGGGTCGCTATGAGTTGGAATCAACTCAACATTATTGGATATAACTGAATAACAAAAACACAAGGAAACCAATAAAAAAAATGGGCAAGGGACTTGAACAGATGTTTCACCAAAGAGGATATTCAAATAGTCAATGAGCATGTGAAAAGGTGCTCAAAGTAATTATTCATTGTTTTTATGTGCCATCAAGGAGATTCCAAGTCATAGCGACCTTATAAGAACAGAATAGAACTGCCCCATAGGGTTTTGTAGGCTGTAATCTTTAAGGGAACAGATTGCAAGGTCTTTTCTCCTGTGGAGCAGCTGGTGGGTTCGAACCACAGTCCTTTTGGTTAGCAGCTGAGTGTTTAACCATTGCACCACCAGAGCTCCTCCTTAGCCATTAAACCCATTGCTGTTGAGTCAATTCTGACTCATAGCAACCCTATAGGACAGAGTACAACTGCCGCATGGGGTTTCTCAGGCTGCAATCTTTCTGAAGGTAGATGGCCAGGTCTTTTCTCCCGCGGAGCCACTGGTGGGCTTGAACTGTAGACCTTTTGGTTAGTAGCCCTCTTGGTTAGCAGCTGAGTTGCACCACCAGGGCCAGCAATCCCAATGCTAGGTCTACACTCAGAAGAAGTGAAGGCAGGAACACAACAGAAACCTGTACAGCGATGTTCAGTGCGGCTGTTTTCACAATAGCCAAAAGGTGGAATCAACTAAAATATCCATCAAGAGATGAATGGATAAACAAAATGTGGTCCATACATACGATGGAACATTACTCAGCCAGAAGGAGAAATGAAGTTCTGAGGCATGCCACAATATCGAAGAACCTTGGAAATGTTATTCTGAGCGAAAGAAGACAGCCACAAAAGGACAGATACTGTATGATCTCACTTATATGAAGTAAGCAAATATACAGAAACCAAAGATCACTGATGGTGACCCGGGGTTGGAGGATGGGAAACGGGAAAGTTTTTGCTTGTGGGCATGAAGTTGATGTTAATGGTGCTGGATAATTTCAAAAAGGATGGTGGTAATGGCTGCACAACATGAAGAATGTAGTCGATGTTATTGCCTTGTAAATACAGGATTGTTCTGTTGGTGAATGTTTTCGTGTGTATATTTTCACCACAATGAAAATACATTTATTTAATTGTTTATTGTCTGGAGTGAGTTTGAGGGAAATTGGGGTTGATGGTGAAAAAGGCACAACCACAAGATTACGTCGTAAAACAAGCTATTTATTGGGGGGACACATTGGCAGCAACTGAAGGGGGCAGTCCCCACAGCAGCAGGTCTTCCAGAGGCAAGCGGGGAGCCAGCAGAAGGGGAAGAGGACAGGAAAAAACCCGGGGAAGAGGAGAAGGGGTGCTTATCTTCATCTTCACCAAGTCCTTCGGCAGCAAGGTGGGAGTCAGCTGGGGTCCTTATAGCTCGAGGATTTCATCTTGTCTGGGCCTAGCTGATGTGGGACACAGTTCCTCAGGGTATGTGAAGCAGGCAGGCTCTAAGTGGCTAAAAGTCCACCTAATTGGGCTATTTTAAAAAAGAACAACATTATTTCGATGTAACTATGTTTACAGAAATACAGTCATAATGGTTAACACAATAAAATGTAAATTTAACTTATCCCATCCAATTTGATCAAAAACTTCGTACACGGTTTAAGAGAAAAAAAAAGGATCTGCAATTTGGTTTCTTTTTCATCCATTACAAATACAAATGTATGAAAGAGCATCCCTCAAATGCTGCTAAAGCCGGCAGCGAGAACCATGAGACATTTACTTTGGTTTCCTTCAGTACAACACATGCATTGCCCTGTGAAAGTTAAAAAAAGCAGTACAACAATTTTGTTGCAGTTTCGGTGCTGGCTGACAAAGTTCAGTGATGAAGGAATGTGTATGTGGGGGTTGGGGGAGGCGGATACACACGGGAAACTGTGAAAGTTACCTGACGTTGTTAGTATTGAAGAGACTGTAAATCTGCACAGACCAAGACTCAGGTAATTCCTTGACGCTACATCAACACTATCAGCTCATGTCGCCTGCTGAGGTCAACAAGGAAATTCGGACACTGGCTGTAAGTTTTTTGATTTATACAATAAAGAAAAGAAACTAAGCTTCATCCCCAGTACTGATAATGTACTAGAGGCAGGGTATTGTTTCCATAGTCAACACCCACAGGGTGACTTGCCATGGGGTCTACACGGGTTAAATTTGTATCAGCACCCACATGTAAAATAGTCCCCAAAGTTCAAAGACCATAGGACTTTAGAAGTGACTCTGAAAAACAAAAAGGCCCTTTCTTGGAAGACACATCCACCCAGTTATAAGAATTGTAAGAAGCCTTATAGAGATCACTTAGCCACTTGTGAATTTCACCTCAATTAAAAATAAAAATGAAAAGAATATTGAACAAGTAGCCCCCAAAGGAAGAAGTAGCTCTGGAAAAAAAAGAGAAAAAAATATAATTTAAAATATCTTAAAAACCAATGTTACTACAGGTTCAAAATGTAGTTAAAAGACACACATTTTTATAAGACTATCTAGGATTAGGCTCATAATGTATTCTAGTATTTAGTTTATTTCTAGCTACTGCACATCAGTTTACAAATAATATGTTCACTTTTTGTTCCTTAATCAAGAAGGAAAACTTCTAGTTTTACTTATATCCAGTAGGAGGTGGGGTGGGGTATTTTTAAAACAATTGGCTGTGTACAAATTTTAGTTTTGCGCTGGCAGGCTTTCTTGGGCCAATGGGCTTCAGTTTGCTATGAAGAAGTGTCTTAGTCATCTAGTGCTGCTATAACAGAAATACCACATGGATGGTTTTAACAAAGAGAAGTTTATTTCCTCACAGTTAAAGTCGGCTAAAAGTACAAATTCAGGGCGTCGGCTCCAGGGGAAGGCTTTTTCTTTCTGTTGGCCTTCTTCTCTTCGGTGTTCCCCTGGACTAGGAGCTTCTCTGTGCGGGGACCCCAGTCCAAAGGACGCTCTCTGCTCCCAGCACTGCTTTCTTGATGGTATGAGTCCCCCAACTCTCTGCTTGCTTCCCTTTCCTTTTATGTCTTGTAAGGTAAAAGGTGGTGCAGGCCACACCCTAGGGAAACTCCCTTTACATTAGATCAGGGATTTGACCTGGGTAAGGGTGGTGTTACATCCCACCCTAATCCTCTTTAACATACAATTACAATCACAAAATGGAGGCCAACCACACAATTCAGGGAATCATTAATGCGCACATTTTTGTGGGGATATAACTGAAACCATGATAAGAAGTAAACAATTTGGGGCCAATACACAGAGGCCTTTTTTGGCTCATTTATATAACACTGTCTCTCCTCCGGAATAGAAGCTTTATGAGAACAGGGATAAGGATTTTGATTGTTCACAGCTGTATTTCCATTGCCTTCCATAGTGCCCGGATGTTGCTTAAAAAATATTTGTTGAGTGAAGAATGAATGAATAAATGAATTTAACTGCGGACTGATACACTCACAAACACAGACTCATACGTACAGGACACACCCTTGAAAACTCTATGGAGTAGTTCTCCTCTGCTCACGTGGGGTCACTATGAGTCAGAAATGGCTCCACAGCAATTAACAGCAACAATACAGTGCTTTGTGCCAGACACTGTGTTAAGTGCTTTACATGCATTTCCTCATCTAACCCTTACAAGTACCCATGAGGTAGGTACTTTTGTTATACCCATTTTACAAAGGAATAGCCCCAGCCAATAACCCCAGCCCTTCCATCCTCTCATTTCATGCTTCCCACTCTCTGACCACCAACTTTCCTACCCATCCCTTTCCAGGGTGGCCATAAACTCTGAAACATTGCTGTTATTATTTTATCCTATATTACAGTGTAATAGAAGCAAACCATTCACGGTGCATTTGCCTGTTTTCCGGCTTGGTGGTCATCCATCCCAACAATCCTCTGAGTTACCGATCTGATGATCCTCCCTTTAAGTCCTCTCTTCCCTCATTCCACCACAACCACCATCACCAGTTGCCATTTAGTTGACTCTGACTCATGGTGACCTCATATGTGTCAGAGTAGAACTGTGCTCCATAGGGTTTTCAATGGCTGGTTTTTAGGAAGTAGATCACCAGGCCTTTCTTCTGTGGAGCCTCTGGGTGGACTCAAACCTTCAACTTTTCTGTTAGCAGCTGATTGCTTAACTGTTTGCACCACCCAGGGACTCCTTTCCCTCATTACTCATCTTAAGTTCTATGCTAAATTGTTTCAACCTCTCCCCTCCTCTCTCTTTCTTTTTCATACCTGATGGCAAAACTACACCGCTGGTGATTTCTACCTCTGCCAACCCTGCCCTGCCCTCATGCAGTTAGACGAGGCTGGAGGAAAACACAGCCACGCTGACCACTCTCACTTTAATTCCATGATCCATACCTCAGAGGTGCCCACACGGTTGTCCGGTGGTCATCCTGTGCTTGCTTAGTTGGCTCAATCTCCTCCCATCCTAGATGACTTCTACACACCTTCTCTCTGCTCAAACATGCGCCCCTCCTTCCTCATTCTTATTTTGGCTAATGACCTTGCTTCTTACTTTACTGAAAAATTGAACACATCAGAAGACAACTTTTACAGATTCCCAACAGCACCTTCTCATGTCCTTGCATCTGAACTGCAGGATGGGTGCCCAGTCTGTCATCAGTGGTCAGCTATCCCTGCGCCCCGCAGAGCCCTTCCTTCTGCTGGTGCCCAAGACCTCATCCCTCTTCATCTGCTTAGAGGAGTTGTTCCAGCAACTCTTCCCCTTCTGTCTCCTTTATCGTCAATTTTTGTTCTCAACTACATCACTTTGGCGGCTACGAGAATCCGCATCGGGGTCCTCAGTTAGAGGGAGAAAAATTGACCGATGGACCAGGTATTGCCTCCCCAATCTATTGCCATGTTTGCACTGAGACCATGCGCAGTGTGATGAATTGCTTTCAGATGGCCTTTCTAGCCATGGGCTTCTAACTTCCACCAAATGATTGGGTGGGACTATGCAAATAACCTGCATGGAGCCCTTCTGAGGATTTTAATAGTCTGCAGATAAGGTGCATGGAACCCTAATGGAGGGGATTGGTCAGCTTTGCCTTTCTGCTAGGCTTAAAAGGACCAATCCCATAGAGGTGGGGGGTGGGGAACTTCACTACCATCGAGAAGAAGAGCCAGGAGTGGAGCACGTCCTTAAGACCTGGGATCCCTGTGCTGAGAACCTCCTAGGTCCAGGCAACAGACAGAGCTGTAACATTGGAGGTGGTGGGAGTTGATGAGAAGCAGCGGCAAGCACGACAGAGTCCAGAGGCAGAGAAATGGAGGCAGCAGGACCAGGAGACCAGTGCCAGAGGGCTGTGGCGATCTTCCTGGCCAGGGAGTGCCAGGGAGCAAGAGAGCTGAGCACATTTGGGCAGGAGTTTCGCTGGTAGAGTGGGGTGCCTCTGGACACTTATTAGCTGAGCTAAAGAGCTGTAGCACATGCTCTAGCAGGGCAGACGCCAAGCCCAACCAGGGCCTGCTGTGGAGGCCGAGAAGAAGGTGTCCTGATCCAAATACTACCTCCTGAGCTGTTCTTGTTTCCTCCAAGTTGATACTGAATTGCACACTGTTACTTCCCTAATAAACTCCACAATTGTGAGTATGGTCTGTGAGTTGTGTGTGGCCATTGCAAGGAATTATCAAACCTAGCAAAGAAGTAGAGAGTACCGTGGGAGGGGTGGTTGGTGTTAGAATTGGTAAAAAACGTTGGCGAGTGGAGGTGTATGTCTGACCTCCGCCCCATCAGCATTAGCTTTGGGCGGATGCTGATCATGGTTATTCTCTCTCCTCCCCTTGAAGTTAAAGGAGGTCCGAATTTGCCTTTTTGCATTCCATGCTTCTCAGGGAAACTAAGGCAGAACATTCCTCCTTGAAAGGCTGACTTAGGCTCAAGGGCTTCCTGGCACCCTTACTGCACTTTCTTTAGGCTCCACCACATCGAAGACGATTCCAGCCACACTTCCTTCCCTGTGCCCTTCCCTGGGCTTGGACTTGAATCTGATGGCTCTCTCAGCCTTTTCTTTCTCCCTTCCCATGTTCTCACAGGTGTTTCCACTAGTAAAATCCTTGCACACTTAATACTGTATTGATGTCTTCTCTTCACGGACCCTAACTAATACAAGTGGTACCAGGAGTTGTCCCAGAAAATAGACAAAAAATAAAGATTTGAGACTGGCTGCCCTCCTCCAAAGGAGCCTTGGTGGCACAGTGATTAAACTCTCGGCTGCTAACCAGAAGGTTAGTGGTTTGAACTCACTAACCACTCCATGGAGAAAGATGAGGTAGTCTGCTTCTGTAAAGATTTGCAGCCTTGGAAGCCCTATGGCACAGTTCTACGCTGTCCTATAGGGTTGCTGTGAGTCAGAATCAACTCTAAGGCAATGGGAGTTTTGTCCTCCTCCTGGAGGCTAACAGGATGTTGTGCTGGTGGTAGGTGAGGCATGCATAGTCCATGGCACAAGATGGCAGCTCAAGAGCTAAGGATTTCACTGGTGGGGACCTGACAGAATGGCTCCATCTCTTTTGTTTCCTTGCACTTTGAAGTATACTGGCTACTTCCAGTTTCTCTCCTGCTCTCTCTTTTATTTTCTTTTGTCTTTTCGCTTTCCTTCCCTTCTCCCTTCTCTTCCTTCCTCCCTCTTATCCTCTTTCCTTTCTTTCTTCCTTTTGATTATGGGAGAATCCAAAGTTAAATAATCCTATATGATTATGCTAAAAGGAAACTTTGTCTAACAGTAAAATGCCAAGGTGGATGGAATAAAAAGAAAGGAGAGGAAGTTTCAAGTCTAAAGTTAGAGTCTAAAAAGGAAATGCCCGGTGATCATCTGCAGCCAAGGCAGTGGTTTTCAACTTTCAATCCCTCTCTTCCAGCTGAGTGTTTTATTTTCAGAACCAACACACCCAAAACACTACTTCTAATGGTTTCTGGTAAAAGTCCAGACTGGTATAACTGCTTTGAAACTCAAATCAGCTTTATCTAATATGGTTAAGAGAGCAGAAGTGGTTCCGTGGTAGGGTTCTCACCCTCCATGCTAGAGACCTGGATTGGATTCCCAGCCAAGGCACTTCATTTGCAGCCACCACTCATCTGTCAGCGGAGGCTTGCATATTGCTATGATGCTGAAGAGGATTCAGCACAACTTCTAGACAAAGACGGACTAGAATGAAAGGCCTGGCGACCTACTTCTGAAAATCAGCCAGTGAAAAACCTATGGATCACAACAGTCCAATCTCATTGTGCTTGGGGTTGCTATGAGCCAGGGGCCGACTCAACAGCAGCTGACAACAACTGTAAGGTTAAAGTACATATACCATATAATCCAACAATCCTCCTCCTGGTCATATACTCTGGGGAATTTCTTGCGTATATACCTCAGGAGACTTGTACACTAAAGTTCACGGCAAAAACTGGAATCAACTCAAATATACATCAATAGGAAATCGGGAAAATTGTGGTATATTCATAAAAGGTAATACTCCACAGCAATAAATATGGATGAGCCACAGCCTCACACGTCAGGGATGACTCTCCTACAAAGAATAATGTTGAGCAAACAAGGCAAATCCCAGAAGAATGCATGCAGTGAGAGTCCACTGTTGATGAAGTTTAAAAACAGGCAAAACTGAATAATACTAGGTTTGGGGATAAACACATTTACTGTAAAAATCTTTAGAAAAATGCAAGAGAATGATGAACACAAGACTCAAGACAGAGCGGGGAATGGAGCTGCGAGGGGCAATGGTCGCTTCATCAATGCTACTTTTTACCCCAGAGGTGAGTGCCAAGGCGTTTACTTTATCATAACCCGTTAAACTGGCATTTTTCAAACTGCAGCCTGTGAACCATTCCCATTTAAGTTTGATAGAAAAGAAAACAGCAAAGTTGATTGCAAGGATCTCTAGCAAGAACTACTCACATCAGAACAAAGCTACATCAGTTGTTAGGAGCTGTGTCAGGGTGAGGGCAGGGACACCATGAGCAACAGCATTGGCTAGAAATAAGTCATTTGATCTTTTGCTCACTGGCGTCTCTATTAATTTTCGGGTGATGTTCAGTCTGATGTGCAGGGCAATTCTGTTTTACGAAGGATTTGATGGGTTGCTTACGTTTAACTTCACATACGACTAGACTGAATACAGTTATAGAACTGAAAAGGCACATTGTTGCTCAATATAAATTAATTGAAAAATACAGAGGAATAACCAGTATAGAAGAGTAAATATGAATGCAAAATACAGTAGAACTGCTTCAAATGTTTTTTAGAGGCACATAATGAGTGCGTTTTAGAACCACTTTGACATTCAAATCACTTCTACCAAATTCCGTGGAGAAATACACTGACGGATGCTAAATTCATTATAGGGCGTCAACTGAGTAGCAGTGTTTTGAAAACCTTTGTCCCCAGATTGGAGTTAACCTTTTCTGCCAACTGCATCACATCAGAATTGTTGTCGTGATACTAAGCTAAGTGTACACCCTGAAGTATGGGCTTCACATTTTCTCTAGTTGAGATTCAATCTCAACAAGGCAAATATTTCTGAAGATGATATTTGAGTATAAAAATTGTCATTTTTGCTAATATTTTTGATAATATTAACAAAATAAATTTGAAATTTCTAAGGAAAAACAAAGATAGCTATTATCCTAAAGGCATTATTGTTATGGCACCCAAGTGCTGGAACTATTTGATCTAGCCACTGTGTGTTCTTAACACTGTTGCAACATAGGCACTGACAGGAACAATTAGAGACATTTGTTTATCTCCCTTCTGTGTCTTAAACTTTTAATCCTTACTTTCCAAAAGAGAAATTCAAAGCATTAAAGAAGAATAATTGGGTAAAAGATACACTGGATTTACAAATTCCTCAAACAGGATTTAATTTTAATTTTGGTTTTAACATGTACATAAATTCTTTGATACTCCTCCCTTCAAGAGGCAGAGCTTAATTCCCCTCTTTTATGTGTGGGCTAGACTTACTGACTCATTCCTAACTGAAGGAGTAAGGTTGCCAGGAGGGTGACTCTGAGTCTAGGACATACATTGCAGCTTCCATATTGGTCTCTCTCTCTCAGATCACTTGCTCTGGGGGAAGCAGCTCTATGGAAAGAACCACGTGGCTAGGAACTGAGGCCTTCTGGGCTCAGCCAGTGAGGACTTGAGGCCTCTCCCAGGAGCCATATGAGTTAGCCATATCAGAAGTGGATCCCTCAGCCCCAGTCAAGCCTTCAGATGATTCAGCTGTGGACGACGGCTGGACTGCAACCTTGTGAGAGGCCCTGAGTCACAAACACTCAGGTAAACCTCTCCCGATTCGTGACCGTTGGAAACTGGGGGATAAGGTTTGCTGTTTTCAGCTGCTAAGTCCAGTGTAAGTTGTTAGGCAGCAGGAGGTAACTAATACAGTGTCCAAAGAGGGTCATATGTTATTGTATTTTAATTTTGATTAGGTCTAAATTAACTATAAGATATTAAAGGTATCATTATTTGACTTCGAGATTTCAAAAGTTTTGTAGCTACGTAGACAGAATATATTTTATTACCTTTCACAGCGACCTATTTTTTGAACTTTGATTCCCAACTGTGACCCAATTAAACATAAAAGAAAGAGCCAGGCTATGCTGGGCAGATTCTAAGACGGCCCCTATAACCATCCTCTGGTTTTCGCCTTTTCCATTATTCTAGCAAACACGAATGCAGGTGCTGCTGCAAAAGGATTTTGTAGATGTAATTAAGGCCCAAATAGTTGGCCTTAAAGCAGGGGAATTATCCTGGGTGGGCCTGACCTAATCAGTGATGCCTTAAATGGAATGTCCTCTTCCTGAACAAAGAGATTCAAAGTGTGAGAGGGATTCACTGGAGGGAGGTTCTCCTTTGTGGGTTTGAAAATGTAGGGAGCTACGTGGCAAGGAATGCTGGTGGCCACTAGCAGCTGGGAACAACCAGCAAGGAAACGGGGGCCTCAGTCCTACAATAGCAAAAATAATTCTCCAACAAGCTCTGTATGAACTTGGAGGAGGACCCTGAGCTCCACGTGAGAACACAGCTTTGTGAGACCCTGGGCGGAGAACCCATCTGTATCATGCCTGGACATCTGACCAACAGAACTGTGAGCAAATAAATCGGTGTTGTTTTAAGCCACTAAGTTGATGACTGTTAGAAAATTAATACACAGGCTCAACTGTGCAACAGATGAGCACGTAGTACTTTCTCCACTGGAATGAATTTATAAGGTGTCATGCACACTAGTTGCAAGAAATAAAATGTTACCTAATTCTTCTTTTTGGAGTTTTCATTTGTGATTTTATGGGATGCAACTAAATTTTTAATGCAACAATATTTGTCATTCAGCCATTCAACAAAGATTAATTTAGTTCCTACTATGTGCCAGGCATGGCTCTACAGGCTAGGGAGTTTGACAGTTTGAACAAAACAGCCCAAACTCCCTGTGCTCGTGGACCTTACATTCTAGAGTTACTACACGAGTTACACAGAGCCATTGGAGCGTTTCCCGTGAAGAAGTGCCACAATCTAAGTGACATTAGCAGGACCGCTGACCACTGTAGGGAGAATAGTCATGGGCGGCAGGGAGAAGAGGTGCTAAGCCCAGGAGTGAGAGGGTGGCGGAGAAGAGGACGTGAGGGAGGAGAGAGACAGAGAAAAGGCTGGAGAAGCAGGAGGCAGGAAAGGATGCAGAGATAAAGAATTCTCAAGCAGTGGAATTCTCCGATTTATATATGTTGCTATTGATTTTTAATAAAATACATATATCTACCGGGCCTAGCAGGATATTGTTTGCATTTAATGCTTAATGCATTGTTTGGGGCTGCCTAAAATCTTATTATGCCTCCTCCTTATACTAACCAGGTTAAAGAAAATAATATTACCAAGTATCACAGTATTCACATCCTTTAGCCATTAATAATGCATAAACATAGGCAATGCATAGGCACTGGTGAAGGGCATTTTGACTGCAATGAACACTTGCGTCTTTGAGAAGATTACAGTCTGTACACCCTCTTGGTTGAAATACACAGTAACCAATCATTGTTTCATGTGCTAATTTTAATATACAACAACCCAGGAATCACATTGTTTGGTAAAGTAAAACTTGGGAGCTTTTGAGTCTAATTGCACAGCTGTTTAGACACATTTATACAGGAAGGGGCCAAAATCACTTCTTTTACAGATTAGATTCCCGACAGTTCAGTGTTATTAAGGTTGTGTTAGTCACTGTTGTTAATAAACAAGAAAGAAACTGGTGTTGGCGGGAATCTCTATAGAACGCCTTCAGATACAACTTCTCCCAAGTATTTTATTTTATTTTTATTGTGCTTTAGGTGAAAGTTTATACCTCAAGTTAATTTCTCATACAAAAATTTAGACACATATTGTTATGTGACATTGTGATCCCTATAATGTGACAGCACACTCCCCCTTTCCACCCCAGGTTTCCTGTGTCCCTTTAACCAGTTGCTGTCCCTTCCTGCCTTCTTATCTTGCCTCCAGACAGGAGCTGCCCATTTGGTCTCATGTATCTGATTGAACTAAGAAGAACACTCTTCACAAGTATTATTTATTTTTTATAGCCCAGTGTAATCTTGGTCTGAAGAGTGAGCTTTGGAATGGTTTTAGTTCTGGGTTAACAGAGCATCTGGGGGCCATGGCTTCGGGGGTTCCTCCAGCTTCAGTCAGACCATTAAGTCTGGTCTTTTTGCATGAATTTGAGTTCTGCTCAGTGCTTTTTTCCTGCACCATGCAGGACTCTCTGTTGTGTTCTCTGTCAGGGTGGTCATTGGTGGTATGCGGGCACCATCTAGTTCTACTGGTCTCGGGCTGATGGAGTCTCTAGTTCATGTGGACATTTTGTCTCTTGGGCTAATATTTTCCTTATGTCTTTGGTTTTCTTCGTTCTCCTTTGCTCCAAGTGGGTTGGGACCAATGAACTCCCCGTTTTAAAGATGAAACCCCTATCTCTCCACCCTCACTCTTGGGGCAAATTCACTCTCAGGCATCGAATTCCCTGAGAGTGAGTTTTCTTCTAGAAGAGTCCAGGGAGAGAGTTAAGTGGTGGAGGCCAGTTTAGCCAGAGACATTCAGAGAAGGGAAGGGGAGGAAAAGGGTCTGGACCCAGCCTAGGGGTCTCTTCCTGGTTTCCTTACACAGCCCTGGAAGAGGACTCAGGGAGCCAATCTGACAGAGGGTCCAGTGCAGGAGGAGAGGGGTTAGTGCAAAATCTCAGGTCCCCTTGGTTGGCAATCAGGGTCTCAGGTCCCGAGGGCGGTGTCTGAGGTGAGGAACCTAGCGCTGAGGATTCCCCGAGTGCCCGGAGTTTCACTTCTCCCCAATCCCAACCTCTGTCACAAAGCGTGTTCTTCTGCGTGTACACACATGACGAGGCCCCAGTTCTCACTCCCACTGGGTGTCCGGTTTCTGGAGAAGTCAATCAGAGTCACCACAGTTCCCAGGTATAAAGCTGGCACCCTGACCCAAACTCCGGGAGAGTGAGTGTGCGGCCCGGAGGGAAGGAGCTTCTGGGAGGGAGGAGCGAGGGGGTCGCCTGGTGGTGATGCCTTGGGGAAGCCTCGTCCCTGCCGCCTCACCCAAAACCCCTTACCGCCTCCCGGTCCAGAACCCTCTACACCTCTCGGCCCAGACCCCTCTCCGGCCCCGCCCCCTCCTCTCCCACCCCGACGTCCCGGCCCCGCTCCCCCCGCCGCCCCTTCTCGGTCCCCGAGCCCCCTCCCCTATCCGCCCCCATCGACCCCGGACCCTGTAGGCGCGCAGGGAGGGGGGTCGGTGGTCTCAGCCGCTCCCCGCCCCCAGGCTCCCACTCCCTCAGGTGTTTCCACCCCGTCGTGTCCCGGCCCGGCCTCGGGGAGCCCCGCTTCGGCTCCGGCTACGTGGACCACACGCAGTTCGTGCGGTTCGACAGCGACGCGGCGAATCCGAGGATGGAGCCCAGGACGCCGTGGGTGGAGCAGGAGGGGCCGGGGTGTACGGGGCCGCGAACGCCGAGAGCCAAGCGCAGCGCACAGACTTCCCAAGGGCACCGCCGACCCTGCGGCGGCTGCGACCAGAGCGCGGCGGGTGAGTGAGGCCGCCCGGGGGCAGGTCGCGAGTTCCTTCGTCCCCACCGGCGGGCCGCCCGGAGTCTCCGTGGCTGAGCTTCGCTTCAGGGCGGCGGGACCCGCCCGACCCTTCGACCCGGAACGACCCGCAGGGATTCGCTCAGCTTTTCAGTTTAGGTCGATGGCCAGTCACTGTCAGAGGGGACAAAGGGGGGGGGGTGGCTAAACGGGCTTGCTGACCGCGGGGGCGGGGCTGACCGTGAGGGTGGGACAAGGTCTCTCGGTCCGGAGGATGTCTGGCTGCGGCTTGGGCCTGACAGGCGCTTCCTCCTTAGGTAAGAGCAGTTAGCTTACGACAGGCCAACTACCTCGGCCTGAAGGAAGACCTGCGCTCCTGGACCTCGGCGGACACCGTGGCTCAGATGAGCCAGCGCAAGTCGGAGGAGGCGGGTGTGGCGGACCACTTCAGGGCTTATCTGGAAGGGGAGGGCGTGGAGTGGATCCACAGGTACCTGGATACCGGGAAGGAGACGCTGCAGCGTGTCGGTACTACATCTCGCCGATCTCCTGTCCGGGTAGGGCTGTTCCACAAGCTGGTGTCCCAAAGGAGGGGAGGAGAATGGGACTGAGGTGAGAATACCCCCCTCCCAAGGCTCGAGAGAGGTAGGAGGCGTCCTGGTTTCCATGTCCCTTAGCAAAGAGTGACTCTCCCAGGGTTTTCCTCTTCTCTCAGGGACAATTAAGGGATCCAGTCTCTATGGGTTAGAGGAGAGATGTCTCTGAAATAACTGATTTGCAGTTCCCTTTGACGGTGGCTGCAGCCTTGGGAACCACAAGGGATTTTCTCTTTCAGGCCTTGGTCTCTGCTCCACACCTAATGTCTTTGGCGGTGTGACTCCAGCTTTTCTGAGTCTCAGCCTCCACCCAGATCAGGACCAGAAGTCTGTTCTCCCTCTCAGAGACCTGGAACCTCCTACCCTGGGCTATCTCACCCTGATCGTAGAACTTTCCAAGGAATAGGAGACTGTCCCAGACCCCTGGTCCAGGTTGGTGTCTGGGTTTTTCACTCCCTCCGCCACCCCAGTTGCCCTGTTTATTCTCATGATGGTCACATGGGCACTGCTCAAGTAGCCCATGGGAGGTCCTGGAAAGTTCCTGAATTTTCTGACCTTTCCTCTCAGATTCCCCAAAGACACATGTGACCCACCACCCCATCTCTGAATGTGAGGTTGACCGTGAGGTCATGCTGAGGAATTGAGTCCTGGACTTCTATCTGGCGGAGATCACTCCGACCTGGTAGCAGGATGGGGAGGACCAGATCCAGGACACAGAGCTTGTGGAGACCAGGACTGTGGGGTGTTGGATCTTCCAGAAGTGGGCAGTCCTGGTGGTACCCACTGGACATTGTGCAGCACGAGTTATGGTAAGGAGGGGGATGAGGGTGGAGCCTCTTCACAGTGAAAGTAAGAGCTGTTCTAGAGATCTCCAGCAGGATCAGGGCTGAGACTTGGGGTCAGGCCCCAACACCTTCCCCTTCCTTCTAAGAAGCACCTTCTCAGTCCAGAACGCCCAGCATGGGAATTGTTGTTGGCCTGGTTCTCTCTGGAGCTGTGGTGGCTGGAATTGCACTCTGATAGAAGAGCTCAGGTAGGGAAGGGGGTGAGATCTGAGGTTTCTTGTCCCACTGTGGGTTTTAAAGTCCCAGGTAGGAGATTTGCAGTCTCCTGCGTTGTTATAGGAGGCACCATGTATACATGTGCTGACCCAGTCTGAGCCCTAAGTGCTAACACTTGTTCCGTTGTAAAGCACATATAAAGATGAAGTGCAGATTTTTCACCTTGATGATTCTGGTGATGGAGACCTGATTCCCAGCTGTTGCAGGTCCGAGGGGAAGGTCCCTGCTGAGGACAGACCTCCAGGAGGGCAGTTGGTCAAGTCCCTGCACATTACCTTTACTCTTGTTTCCTGATCCTGTCCCAGGTCTGGTGTCGCAGTTCTAGAAGCATTCCTGGGGTCCAAAACTATCCGACTCTTCTAGGACCTCATAACCCTGCCTCCTCCCTGGCCTCTCACAGGACATTTTCTTCCCACATGTGATAACGGATGGAGCTATGCTATGAATTGGAATCGACTCATGGTGACAGGTACAATTAGATTGTGAGTGAGTATGGAGGGGAGGGAGCTGATCATTAAGAAACTTGGGACAGTGTAGATGGGAGCCCATGGGGGAGCCATGATTCCTCCTTTAGTCTCATCTCCTGTGGGCTCTGGCCAGATCTTGTTTTGTTCTTCTCCAGACAGTGCCCAGGGCTCTGGTGTTTCTCTCTTGGCTTCTAAATGTGAGACTGGAGAGCCTGTCATGAGAAGGGAGTTGGGGCAGAGGGGAAATAACTGGATTATGAAGATTCTCAGAATTTGGACATTTTGAGTGGGCTGTCTGGAGTGTCAGCATGACCTGAATTTGTTCATGATTACTTTCTTCTGTAGCATGAGACAGCTGCTTTGTGCGGGACTGAGTGATACAAGATGTGTTCACATTCCACTTTCGGATTCCAAGACCCCTGACTTCTCTTTCTACAAAGAGCATCTGAAAGTGTCTGTGTTCCTATTAACATAATATGAGGATATAGGGAGACTAGCCCACCACTGCCCACCAGGAATCCCTCCCCACACTGGCCTGTGTCCCTTCCCTGATTGGTGTTCCTGTTCCAGTAGAGGTGGGTTTGGGGTATCTCCATCATTTTGGTAACTTCGTGTTGCTCTGAACTGCAACTTCTCATCTCTATTAAAAATTCAGAATCTGGGAATGACTCGTTTTTGCAACTTTTTTCCATGAGGTGGGTTGATGGGTTAATTAAAGGAAAGGAAGATAAACAAAGATCTGAGAACCTTCCTGAACCAGCATCTTGCTGTGCTGAATCTTGCAGGCGGGGACAGGAGAAGCTGTGGAGGAACCAAGTGTGGATGAGGCCTGTGCCCGGTCAGGCCTCTGCTCAGCTCAGGACAGCATGGGCTTTCATATGGCCACTCTTTGGGTGGGTCATGTTTACTGCTCCATTGTCCTTGTCCCTTCAGTAGAACATTGTGCCCCCAGGACCAGTGGTCACAGGGACTCTGACATCGCCTGTGCCTTGTCATATCTGCAGAGCTTTGGGCCAAAAGGCTTTGTGTTACTTGGTCAGCTTGGGCTCAGGCCCAGTCTGGCCTTTAGCCGCCTTTTGAGTGTTGGTTTTTTGTGTCTTTCTTTTTATAGAGGATTATGCCTGCTTTGAGCCCTGGTGGCACAGTGGTTAAAGCGCACGGATGCTAATTAAAAGGTCAGCGGTTTGAGCCTACCAGTCACTCCATGGGCTAGAAATGTGGCAGTCTGCTTCCGTAAAGAATTATAGCCTTGGAAACCCTATGGGGCAGTTCTTTTCAGTTCTGTAGGATCACTGTCAGTCAATATTGACTGGAAAGCAGTGGGTTTGGTTTTTTGGGATTTTATGCCTGTTCTGGTTTTTATATGAGTTCTGGTCTCATTCTGTCTGAGTGTCCCAGTGTCTGACAGGAGCAGTAGTCCTTTTTTCCTGTCGTTGTCCCCACAAGGTCCAGGGAGCCCCTGCATGAAGGAATGTCTGTGGTATTGAGAGACAAACGAATTTTCAGACTCGTCCAGCTCTTCTCCTCCTAGAAATGTTTCCTGGATTGGTCTTTTCATCTTTTACCCAAACGTTTTCAAGGAACCAGATTCTGGTATTAGCAAAGAGGGGGGATCTGATAGTTTCTCATCTTAGATAAATTCCTGTTATGTTTCTATCCCCTGCTCACCTACCCTCTCTCCCTACTCCATAATCCTAGTGGTGGCTCTAATCCAAACTCATGGGTTCATAAAGCAGAGACTAGTTTAAGTTCACAGTGATGGCAAATAGACCCATTAGCCTGGATTTGTTGTTTTCTGAAGAGAGAAGTGAAATTGTGCTGTAGTGGCCAGAGGGTGAGTGTGGGAGGGACAAGAGGGAAGGAGAGAGAGCAGCACTTGTGAGAAAAGTCCAGATGGCATTAATGTCAATGTGAGTGGATGATGTGCTGTAGCTGCCACAATACAGCATTTGGTCTAGGGTTACATTAATAAAGACACTGTCTCTAGAATGAGGAGGTGCTCTATACCTCACTGATGATTGATTTTTCTGACTTTTTTTGAGTGCTAGAAAAATGACACACTACTTTTGCATCTGGGAAACCTCAGTGAACTAAAAATGCAAACAAATCGTCGGCTTTGTGGAGCATGTGTTCTAGTGGGGAGACACAGGCCATTGAATACAAGCATAGCGATAAGGAGAGCGTTTGTGTTAGAAGGTGGTAGGTGCTATGGAAAGTGACACAGAGTGCGGGTGTGTGGGGAGAGGAAAGATGGCTGTTGAAATGGGCTTCATTGAGAAGGTGACCTTGAGGGGCATGAAGGAATTAGCCCTAAGGATGTCTGGGGTAATATTTCCAGGTGGGGGAACTTCTAGTGCAGATGCACCAGGGCAGGGCTGTGTCTGTGTTCTGGGAACAGCGAGGAGGCCAGTGTGGCTGCAGCAGAGTCACTGAGATGAGGTCAGAGGTGCTGCTAGACTTCATAGGGCCTGAGGGTGTGGGAAGGGTTCTGACTTTTACTCTGAGTGAGATGGGGAGTTACAAGACAGTTTTGAGTCAAAGAGAGATATGGTGTGACTCCCCTTTTTAAAAGGTCGCTCTGGCTTCTATACTGAGAATAGAATCAAGAGGCAAGGGGTGAGTGAGGCAGTAGGAAATCTGGGCTATTTGTGCAGCATTCCAGCTAGAGGTGTCGGTGGCTTTACCTGAGTGTGAGCAATGATAACAGTGGGAAATGATTGCATATATTTTGAAACTGAATATTATAGGACTTCCTAATGGATGAAATTTGGGGGATGAAAGAGAGGAGTCAAGGAGGACACCCAAATTTTTGGTGTGTGCAAATAGAAAGATGGAGCTTGTGGTGGTTAAGATTGTGTGTCAGCTTGGCTAGGCCATGATTCTCAGTGTTTTGGCAGTTGTATAACGTTGTGATCACTTCCCTAATGAGATCTGATACACTATCACCCCCCATGATGGGATCTGCTGTGGTACAGGTGGGGGCGAGGCCTGTGGCAGCTCACAGCCCCCCTCTGCCTTCATCTTTCCACCCTCCACCACCTGACTCTTCCTGCTTGCCTTGCCCGGGCTTTTGCTTTTTCCAGACCCTGCAGCTGACTCCTTTTCCTCTGACCTCCAGTTCTTGGGACTTAAGCTGGCATCTTGCCTGTAGTTTTGCCTGCCGATCTTCAGATTTATCGATCTTCATAGCTTGTAATCAATATCCCTGCTCTCCAGCCTACAGACTTTGGGTTCTCCTGCCCCCGCGGCCTTGTGATTCAGGGGAAGCTTTTTTCCTGAACCATGGACTTGGGACATTACAGCTTCTAAAAACTGTGAGCCATTTCTTAGATATAAATCTCTTTCTTTCTGTATATATTGATACACTTTACTGGTTTTGCGTCTCCAGAGAACCCAGCCTAAGACAGCTGATGTCAGCAGAGATGGGAAAAAGACTCTGGAAGAAAGCATACTTGAGAAGTGAGCATCAAAGGCATTCGGTTTCAGAAATGTTATATCTAAGATGTCTATTAGAAATGTAAGTAAATTTTTTGAGTTGGCAGTTGAATATATGAGTCTAGACTTTAAGGGGAAAGTCTGGGCTAGGGAAATAGATTTGGGAGGTGACACCATATAAATGATATTTAAAGCTTTGATTGTGGATGAATTCACCAAGGGAATGATTAGCTGCAGAAAAGAAAGGAAGAAAGACTGAAGCTTAGACCATCCAGTGCTAAGCAATCTGATAAGACCACACTCCAAGAGCAGGCTGGAGGGTTCTGGTACTGTGTCTATAAAGCACATAGATCAGGGAATCTAAACTGTACTGTGCACAGGAATCACCTGGAAATCTCATTAATATTCAAAAGTTCAGATGTTATGGATTAAATTGTGTCCCCCAAAAATGTGTGTCAACTTGGCTAGGCCATGATTCCTAGTATTGTGTGATTGTCCAGCATTTTGTCATCTGATGTGATTTCCTTATGTGTTGTAAATCCTACCTCTTTGATGTTAATGAGGCAGGATTAGAGGCAGTTATGTTAATGAGGTAGGATTCAATCTACAAGAGTAGGTTGTATCTTGAATCAATCTCTTTTGATAAAAGAGAGAAGTGAGCAGAAAGACAGGGGGACCTCCTGCCACCAAGAAAGTAGTGCCAGGAGTAGAGAGCATCCTTTGGACCCAGGGTGCCTGGGGTGAGATGCTCCTAGACCAGGGGAAGATTGATGACTGGACCTTTCCCCAGAACTGGAACCGGGAATTTGGACTTCTAGCCTCCTAGACTGTGAGAGACTAAATCTCTCTTTGTTCACACCATCCACTTGTAGTATTTCTTTTGTAGCAGCACTAGATAACTAAGACATCTGGAGTAGAGTGTGAGATGCTATACTTGTAACAAGATTCATGCTGATGCTACTGGTCTTCAGATTAGTCTTCTAGTAGCAAGAATGTAGACCAGGAATTTCCAACATCGTTGTGAATCAGTCTCAACAATAATATGGTTTGTTAAGTAAGCAATTCCTAGGTCCTGTGCCCAGTATGGAGCTCTGGTGGCCCAGTGGTTAAAAGCTTGGCTGCTAACCAAATGGTCCACAGTTCAAATCCACCAGCTGCTCCTTGGAAACTCTATGGGGCAGTTCTAATTTGTTCTATAGGTTTGGAATTGACTCGATGGCAACAAGTTTGGTTTTGTTTTTTGTTTTCTTTTTGATTTTGAGTTCCCAGTATGGAGCCCTGATGTCCCAGTGGTTAAGAAGTTGGCTGCTAATCAAAAGGTTGGCAGTCTGAATCCATCAGCCGCTCCTTGGAAAGCCTATACGGCACTTCTACTCTGTCCTATAGGGTCGCTATGAGTCGGAATTAACTTGACAACGATGGCTTTGTTTTTTTTTTTTTTTTTTTACGGTTGCCAAGTGTTTTGGCGTGTCCAGCTAGAAGTCTGTGTAGGTTGTAACATGCCCCATAAGCACTCCTGGTGCACAGCCAGGAATCAAACCCGAGTCTCCTGTATGGAAGCAAAATTCTACCACTGAACCACTAATGCTTCTCTGAAATCTTACACACCTGCATTTTTTAGCTTTTGTAAGAAAGAAAGATGAGTCCCTGGATGGTGGAAATGGTTAAGCATTTGACTACTAGCTGAAAGGTTGGTGGTTTGATCCCACCCAGAGGAACCTCAGAAGACAGGCCTGGAGATGTGCTTCCAAAAGTTCACAGGTTTGAAAACTCTATGGAGCAATTTTACTTTGTATACATGGGGTCACCAGGAGTGGAAATTGACTCAGTGGCATCTAACAACAACACTACCCAGAAAATATAAAGAACTTATACAATTCAACAAAAAAGGTAAATAACCCAATCAAAAAATGTGCAAAGGATTTGAATAGACATTTTCCCAAAGAAGACACACATTTCTTCAAAGAAGATATACAATAAGCACAAGAAAACTTGCTCAACATTCTTAGGCATTCAAGAAATTCAAATCAAAACCACAATGAGGTACCATTTCACTTCCACTAGAATGGCTAAAATAAAAAATAAAATAAGAAGTGTAGGCAAAGAAGTGGAGAAATTGGACCCTCTTACATTTGTGGTGGGAATGTAAAATGGTGCAACTGCTGTAGAAAACAGTTTGGAAGTTCCTCACAATAAACATGGAATTACTGGAGGCAAGGCCAAAATGGCGGAGTAGTCAGATGATACCTGTGGTCCCTCTTACAACAAAGACCCCCCAAAAAACAAGGAATCAATTCTACGTGACAATCTGGGAGCCCTGAACATCAAAGGCAAAGTTGAGGAATCAGACTGAGTGGCAGGGGAAGGGAGAGATGGTTCAGAAGAAGCGAGGAGTTCCCAGACCTGACCTGGCGGGAGCAGGCACCCTTTAGGTCAGATCAGCTCGCGTGAGCGGTGAGGTAAGCAGTGGCTCTTGGGAGGCATTTTGCACATTGGGAGAGGCCCAGTGGCAGAGAGTCTACTCGGACACCGAGAAGCAGTGAAAAGGAGCACTCAATCGGAAAAGATAAGTACTTGTTTCTGGCCTACCGCACAGATCAAATAACGCCCTCTTTGGGAAAAACCTCCTTCGCATTTACCTCGTCCCTTGCCGCTCTGCACCAGTTAGCTGGCTTTTGCGATTGTCGCATCCCCTGGGCCCGAAGTAGGACCCGTCATATGCCCTGAACTATTCTGCCCACCTTGGAGGGGGAACAAATTAAAAAACAGGGAAAAAAAATAATCTGCCAATTCCCCTAAGCCAGGAACTCAGGGTAGGGGGTAGGCAGAGCTCCTTTGCTTAGGCATAGGCATAAGGAGTCCACAGACTTTGAATGCCTTTCTCTGCTGCATAGACTTGTGTGGGTCCATTTCCACAGCATAGGCCCTCATTACCACAGTATAACAGTGTATATACGTGAAGTCTAACTTCAGCTGTTTCAGCTGTGGTGTGGCAGGTTTGTGATATTTGACAATGCTCGGCCCATTGGACAAGTCCTCAGCTGCCCACATCGGGGGCCTGAGGACTGATGGCTCCATCCTTGCCACCTAGCCACCTGTGACAGGGGTCCAAGAATAAGTCATACCCCCTAGTCCTTATAGCCACCAGCATTGGGTGCTCATGGTCCAGCTGCAAAACTCACCCACCTACGTGCTGTAGGGAACAGGGACACATTTTCTTCCCGGACACTAGGGGGCAGCTGTCAGCCCCATGCCTTGCTCAGCGTGTGACCCCCTGCTGCAGCCAGATGCCTGTGCCTGCACCAGTTCACTCATGACTATCTTGGACTCTAGGTGAGAGCCTGCACCACACACTTGGTGGCTGACTACCTGGACAACTGAGCTGAATCCATACAAGAGGAGTGGGTGGACTCCTGGACTCACATACTCAGTGGCAGTTCTGGCCACCTAATGGCAGGACGTTTGGAGCTTTAGGGGTGCTGGTGATTGGGCTAGCTCACACAAGCAACCTATCTGGGCATATCAAAACAAAACAAAACAAGCAGCTAGGACAGAGTAAGCAAACATAAAATAAAAAAATATAATAACTTATTAATGGCTCAGAGACAACAGTCAATATCAAATCACATAAGGAGGGAATCCATGGTGGCTTCAGCAAGCTCCAAAATAAAGAATCAAGTAAATTTCCAGAGGAAGAGAATTTCTGGAATTACCACCAGAATACTAACGATTAATATACAGAACTCTTCAAGAGATCAGGAAGGAGAGCAGGCAAAACGAAGACCTAGCAATACAGGAACTTAAGAAGATTAGAGAGGAGTATAATGACACATTTAACAGGCTGCAAGAATCCATAGAGAAACAGCAATCAGAAATCCAGAAGATTAACAATAAAATTTCAGAATTAGACAACTCAATAGAAAGTCACAGGAGCAGAATTGAGGCAATGGAAGTCAGAATTAGTGAGATTGAACATAAAGCACTTGACACCAACTTATTTGAGGAAAAATCACATAAAAGAATTTTAAAAAATGAAGAAATCCTAAGAATTATGTGGGACTTTATGGAGAGGAATAACCTACCAGTGATTGGAGTTCCAGAACAGGGGAGGATAACAGAAAATACAGAGAGAATTTTTGAAGATTTGTTGACAGAAAACTTCCCTGATATCGTGAAAGACGAGAGGATATCTATCTAAGATGCTCATTGAACCCCACATAAGGTAGATCCGAAAAGAAAGTCACCAGGACATATAATCAAACTTTCCAAAACCAAAGATAAAGAGAGAATTTTAAGAGTGGCTAGGGATAACCAAAAAGTCATCTACAAAGAAGAGTCAATAACACTAAATTCGGACTACTCAGCAGAAACCATGTAGGCAAGAAGGCAATGGGAGGACATATATAAAGCCTTGAAGGAAAAAAAAATTGCCAGCCAACAATTATATATCCAGCAAAACTCTCTCTCATATATGCTGGTAAAATTAGGGCATTTCCAGATAAACAGAAGTTTAGAGAATTTGCAAAAACCAAACCAAAATTACAAGAAATACTAAAGGGAGTCCTCTGGTTAGAAAATCAGTAACATCAGATAACAACACAAGACTAGAACACAGGATGGAGCAACCAGATATCAACCCAGGTAGGGAAGTCACAAAAATAAATCAAAGCTGAAACACTGAAAATAGGGAAACAGAGATGTCAATATGTAAAAGATGACAACATTAGAAAAAAAAAGAGGGACTAAAAAATATAGACATAGATTTTTCATATGGAGAGGAAGTCAAGGCGATATAAAGAAATAAAAGACTGGCTTAAACTTGGAAAAATAGGGGTAAATACTAAGGTAACCACAAAGGAAACTAATAATCTTACACATCAAAATAAAAAACAAGAAAAATATAAAGACTCAGCAAATACAAAACCAACAGTGAAAAAGATGAAATGAAAATACATAAAGAAAAACAACTCAGCACAGAAAAATAAGTGGAAGAAAGAAACTGTCAACAACACACAAAAAAGACATCAAAATGACAGCACTACACTCATACCTATCAATAATTACGCTGAATGTAAATGGACTAAATGCACCAATAAAGAGACAGAGAGTGGCAGAATAGATTAAAGAAACATGATCCGTCTATGTGCTACCTACAAGAGACATACGTTAGACTTAAAGACACAAACAACTACAACTCAAAGGATGGAAAAAAATATATCGAGCAAACAACACTCAAAAAAGACCAGGACTGGCAATATTAATCTCTAACAAAATAGACTTTAAGGTAAAATCCACCACAAAGTAAAAGGAAGGACACTATATAATGATTAAAGGGTCAATACACCAGGAGGACATAACTATAATAAATATTTATGCACCGAATGACAGGGCTCCAAAATACATAAAACAGACCGTAACAGCATTGAAATGAGAGATAGACAGCTTCTCAATAATCGTAGGAGACTTCAACACACCACTTTTGGTGAAGGACAGAACATCCAGAAAGAAGCTCAACAAAGACACAGAAGATCTAAATGCTACAATCCACCAACTTGATCTCATGGATATATACAGAACACTCCACCCAACAGTAGCCAAGTATACATTCTTTTCCAACCCACATGGAACATTCTCCAGAATAGACCACATATTAGGCCATAAAGCAAGCCTTAACAGAATCCAAAGCATTGAAATATTACAAAGCATTTTTTCGGACTCTAAAGCCATAAAAGTACAAATCAATAACAGACAAAGCAAGGGAAAAAATGAAACACATGGAAACGGAACAACACCTTGCTCAAAACCTACTGGGTTATAGAAGAAATTAAGGATGGAACAAACAAATTCGTAGAATCAAACGAGAATGAAAACACATCCTACCAGAACCTTTGGGACACAGCAAAAGCAGTGCTCAGAGGTCAGTTTACAGCAATAAACGCACACATTGAAAAAGAAGAAAAGGCCAAAATCAAAACATTAACCTTACAACTGGAACAAGTAGAAAGAGAGCAGCAAAAGAAGCCCTTGGGCTTCATAAGAAAAGAAATAATAAGAATTAGAGCAGAATTAAATAAAATAGAGAATAGAAAAACAACTGAAAGTGTTAACAAGACCAAAAGCTGGTTCTTTGGAAAGATCAACAAAGTTGATAAACCACTGGCCAAACTGACAAAAGAAAAACAGGAGAGGAAGCAAATACACCATGTAAGAAATGAGATGGATGATATCAAAAGAGACCTAACTGAATTAAAATAAACATAACAGAATACTATGAAAAATTGTACTTTAACAAATTTTAAAACCTAGAGGAAATGGACAAATTTCTAGAAACACACTACGTAGCTAAACTAACACAAACAGAGGTAGAACAACTAAATAAACCTATAACAAAAGAAGAGATTGAAAAGATAGTTTAAAAACTCCCCCCCCAAAAAAAAAAAAGCCCCAGCCTGGACATTTTCACTGGAGAATTCTACCAAACTTTTAGAGTAGAGTAAACACCACTGCTATTAAAGGTATTTCAGAGCATAGAAAAAGATGGAATACTTCAAAACTCATTCTATGAAACCAGCATAACCCTGATACCAAAACCAGGTAAAGACGCCACAAAAAAAGAAAATTATAGACCAATATCCCTCACAAACATTGGTGCAAAAATCCTCAACAAAATTCTAGCCAATAGAATTCAACAGCATATCAAAAAAATAATTCACCATGATCGAGTGGGATTTATAACAGGTATGGAGGGATTGTTCAACATTAGAAAAACAGACAATGTAATCCATCGGATAAATATAACAAAAGACAAGAACCACATGATCTTATCATTTGAAGCAGAAAAGGCATTTGACAAAGTCCAACACCATTCATGATTAAAAAACTTTCAACAAAATAGGAACAGAAGGGAAATTCCTCAACATAATTAAAGGCATTTATACAAAGCCAAGAGCCAACATCATCCTAAACGGAGAGAGTCTGAAAGCATTCCCCTTGAGAATGGGAACCAGACAAGGATGCCCTTTATCACCATTCTTATTCAACATTGTGCTGGAGGTCCTAGGCAGAGCAATTAGGCTACAAAAAGAAATAAAGGGCATCCAAATTGGTAAGGAAGAAGTGAAAGTATCTCTGTTTGCAGATGATATGATCTTATACACAGAAAACCCCAAAGAATCCACAAGAAAACTACTGAAACTAATAGAAGATTTCAGCAAAGTATCAGGATAAAAGATAAACATACAAAAATCAGTTGGATTCCTCTGCACCAACAAGAGAACTTCCAAGGAGAAATCACCAAATCAATACCGTTTACAATAGTCCCCAAGACGATAAAATACCTAGGAATAATTCTAACCAGAGATGTAAAAGACTTACATAAGGAAAAGTACAAGACACTCCTGCAAGAAACCAAAAGAGACTTGCATAAGTGGAAAAACATACCTTGCTCATGAATAGGAAGATTCAACATTGTAAAAATGTCAATTGTACCCAAAGCGAACTACAGATACGATGCAATCCTGATCCAAATTCCAATGGCATTTTTAATGAGATGGAGAAACAAATCACCAACTTCACATGGAAAGAGAAGAGGCCCCGGATAAGTAAAGCATTACTGAAGAAGAACAAAGTGGGAGGCCTCACACTATCTGATTTTAGAACCTGTTATACTGCCATGGTAGTCAAAACAGCTTGGTACTGGTACAACAACAGGTACATAGACCAAAGGAACAGAACTGAGAATCCAGACGTCAATTCATCCACCTGTGAGCAGCTGATATTTGACAAAGGCCCAAAGTCCCTTAATTGGGGGGAAAGACAGTCTCTTTAACAAATCGTGCTGGCATAACTGGATATCCATGTGCAAAAAACTGAAACAAGACCCATAGCTCACACCACGCACAGAAACGGACTCAAAATGGATCAAAGACCTAAATATAAGATGGAAAATGATAAAGATTATGGAAGAAAAAATAGAGACAACGCTTGGAGCCCTAATACATGGCATAAACAGAATACAAACCATAAGTAATAATGCACAAACACCAGAAGAGAAACTAAATAACTTGGAACTCCTAAAAATCAAACACTTATGTTCATCAAAAGACTTCACCAAAAAAGTAAAAAGACAACCTACAGACTGGGAAAAAATTTTTGGCTCTGACAAATCCAATCAACGTCTAATCTCTAAAGTCTACTAGATACTGCAAAACCTCAACAAGAAAAAGACAAATAACCTAATTAAAAAATGGGCTAAGGATATGAACAGGCACTTTGCCAAAGAAGACATTCAGGTGGCTAACAGACATGTGAGGAAATGCTCATGATCATTAGCCATTAGAGAAATGCAAATCAAAACTACAGTGAGATACCATCGCATCCCAACAGGGCTAGCTTTAATCCAAAAAACACAAAATAGTCAATGCTGGAAAGGTTGTGGAGAGACTGGAACACTGAGTTGGTGGGAAAGTAAAATGGTACAGCCACTTTGGAAATCGATTTGGCGCTTTGTTAAAAAGCTAGAAATAGAAGTACCATATGATCCAGCAATCCTGCTGCTTGGAATATATCCTAGAGAAATAAGAGGCATCACACAAATAGATATATGCACACCCATGTTCATTGCAGCACTGTTTACGGTAGCAAAAAGATGGAAACAACCTAGGTGCTCATGAACGGACAAATGGATAAACAAATTATGGTATAGTCACATAATGGAATACTGCACGACAATAAAGAGTAACGCTGCATCCATGAAACATCTGATAATGGAGGGATCTGGAAGGCATTATGCTGAGTGAATTTAGGCATTATACAAATATTGTATAAGACCACCATTATAAGAACTCAAGAAAAGGTTTAAATACAGAAGACAACATTCTTTGATGGTTACAAGGGTGAGGAGGAGAGGGAGAGGGGTATTCACTAACCAGATAGTAGACAAGAATTATTTTAGGTGAAGGGAAGGATAACACACACTACAGGGGAAGTCAGCACAACTGGACTAAACTGAAGCTAAGAAGTTTCCTGAATACAACCAAACACTTCAAGGGATAGAGTAGCAGGGGCGGAGATCTGGGGACCATGGTTTCAGGGGATATCTAGGTCAATTAGCATAACAAAGTTTATTAAGAAAATGTTCTGCATCCCACTTCGGTGAGTGGTGTCTGAGGTCTTGAAAGCTAGCTAGCGGCCATCTAAGATGCATCAATTGCTCCCAACCCACCTGGAGTAAAGGCGAATGAAGAACACCATAGACACAAGGAAAGTCTTAGCCCAAGAGACAGAAGGGACCACATAAACCAGAAACTTCATCAGCCTGAGACCAGAAGAACTAGATGGTACCCGGACCACCAATGACCACTCTGACAGGGAACAAAACAGACAGTCCCTGATGGAGCAGGAGAAAAGTGGGGTGCAGAACTCAAATTCTGGTAAAAAGACGAGAGTTAATGGTTTGATTGAGACTGGAGGGACCCCAGAAGACATGGCCCCCAGACTCTCTGTTAGCCCAAAACTAAAACCATTCCCGTGGCCAACTCTTCAGACAAAGATTAGACTGGATTATGCGACATAAAATGATACTCGTGAAGACTGTGCTTCTTTGCTCAAGTAGATACATGAGACTAAATGGACAGCTCCTGTCTAGCGGCAAGATGAGAAGTCAGAGGGGGTCAGGAGCTGGTTGAACGGACACGGGAAACCCAGGGTGTAAAGGAGGAGTGTGCTGTCAAAGTATAGGGAGAGCAACAAGGATCACATAACAGTGTATGTTAAATTTTTGTATGAGAGACTAACTTGATTTGTAAACTTTCACTTGAAGCACAACAATTAAAACGAAACAGAATTACCATATGACCCAGCAATGTTACTCCTAAGTATATACACAAGGAAATGGAAAACATATGTTCGCACAAAAACTTGAAAAAAAAACTTATGAGTGTTCATAACGTGATTTTTCATAGTGGCCAAAAGTGAAAACAACCTAAATGCCTGTCAACTGATGAGTGGATAACAAAAAATGGTATATCCATAGAATAGAATGTTATGTAGCCATAAGAAGAAAGTATTGATATGTGCTATAACATGGATGAACCTCAAAAATGTTACACTAAGTGAATGAAACACGCTATGTAATAGGTGTGCAATTTGAAAATGATTCCATTTATATGAAATGTTCAGAATTGGCAAATCCATGCAGACAGAAAACAGCATTTGAAGTAAAGAAAGTAGATTAGTGTTTGCCAGGAGATGGGAGGCAGTGGGCAACTGGGAATGACTGCTAACAGATACGAGTTTCTTTTTAGGGTGATAGAAATTTTCTGGAATTCGATGGTGGTGTTTGTTGCACAACATTGGTGAATACACTAAAAATCCACTACACTGTACACTTGAAAATGATGAATTTTATGTTGTGTGAATTTCATCTCAGTTAAAAATCACAGACGACATAAATAGGCTATAGAAGACTTGACTAGTACCCATAACCCATTGTATCTATCTATGTGCCTGCCTGCCTGCCTGCCTGCCTGCCCACTTGCCTGCCTATATGTAGTCACACACCAAAAATCAAATACCCAGTTTTCTCAAGTACGACTAGTAGATATGAAATTTTTTCAAGTATTAGGCTATAAATTAAGTCTCAGTACATTTCAAAGATATTTCACACAGACAGCAAGCACCCTCTAACTTCAATGCATTAAATATAAACATTGAGAATAATGCCCTCACCAAATGATTCATGCAGAAATTTGCAAAAGGACATCTCCCCAAATTCAGAGTTTAAAACAGAAAATGACAGAATAGTGAGCAGTCACAATGATGAAAACATTAAATGTAAAGCATTACAGTTTATCACATTAAATGAATTTATTAGAAAAGCCCAATCGTTAATAAATTAATGAGAGAAAAAACTGAGATGTAAGCTTGTTGTTCGAGAAGACAAACTTCTAGCAGCCGTGACTGATATAAAAGAGAGATGGCATAAATAACATTATGGAAAAAAGACATAATAGCTAGCTTGGCTACTGTATATGCAATATTAACAAGTAGAGAAAGGTAATTTGCATGTTTTGGGAAATTGTTACGTATCAGGAATAGTCAAGATATATTTGAAACTCTTCCACATTCCTTTTCCACTGTGATAGTTAATGTTATGTGTCACCTTGGCTAGGCGATGATTCTCAGTTGTCTGGCAGACACTATGTAATCATCCTCCATTTCATGATTTTATGAGCAGCCAATCAGTTGGAAGGGAGTTTCCTTGCGGGGGTTGCCTGCATCCAATATATAAATGGATGTTCTGTCAAAGCTCTCTCTCTCTCACTCGATCCTGCACTTTTCTAGTCTGACCTCCTGTTTTTGGAATGTGAGAAGCCTTCAGCCTGCTGCCTGACCTGCAGATTTTGGATTTGATGCATGGGTTTGGGACTTGCCAGCCCTCACAATCGTGTGAGCCATTTCCTTGAAGTAAATCTCTCCCTTTATATTTTTATGTATACTTCATTAGTTTTGCTTCTTTAGAAAACCAAGCCTAAAACATCCACCAAACACACCCACTGTCAAGACTATTCTTCCTACTGGGATGAGTACAATAAGCTTTCAGTACATTAAGTGTTGTGGAAGACTATATATTTTTACTTTCAAATTTTTGTATATTACTTATATAAACTTGTTTTCATTGCTCTATTGATATATTTTTTATCTGTAAAAGTTGTCCATGAGTCAAATATTGGTATAGAATGCACTATTACCAAACTTTTTTCCCCCCATTTAATACTTTTCCCTTAGTGTCAGATGTCCAAGAATGAATTAAAGTCATTAAATGAAGAATTAAAACTGCACTTGGTTCTCTTTCTGGACTTACTCTTCTACTCCATTGGTCTATTTGTATATCAGTGCCACATTATTGTAATGACAGAAACTTTACAAAATGTTTTAATTTTTGGCAAGGCTAGAAGGCTTCTTTTCTATTTGGATCTTTATTTTTAAGGATTTCCTGATCTTATTTATTTTCTCATATGAACTTTATAATCAGTTTATCTAACTTGTGAATAAAGAACCTGTTGGTATTTTTATTAGGGTGTTGTAAATTTATAAAATTAACTCTGTGAGACAGCTTTGTAATTTATCTTCCTATCCAGAAACATTGTGTGTCCTTCTATCTGTTGGCAGCAGTTAAGAAATCAAATGAGATATTGGACAAATCTGTTGCAGAAGACCTCTTTCAAGTGTTAAAAAGCAAAGATGTTGCTTTAAGGACTAAAGTCCGCATGACCCAAGCCATGGTGTTTTCAGTTGCCTCATATACATGTGAAAGTTAGACAATGAATAAGGAGGATGGAAGAATTGATGCCTTTGAATTATGGTGTTGACGAAGAGTATTGAATATACCATGGACTGCTGGAAGAATGAATAAATCTGTCTTGGAAGAAATACAACCAGAATGCTCCTTGGAAGCAAGGACGGTGAGACTATGTCTTACCTCCTTTGGACATGTTATCAGGAGGGATCAGTCTCTGGAGAAGGACCTTGTCATGGATTGAATTGTGTCCCCCCAAAATATGTGTCCACTTGGTTAGGTCATGATTCCCAGTATTGTATGATTGTCTACGATTTTGTCATCTGATGTGATTTCCCTGTGTGTTGTAAATCCAATCACTGTGATGTTAATGAAGTGCATTAGTTGCAGTTATATTGATGAGATGTACAAGATTAGATAGTGTCTTAAGCCAATCTCTTTTGAGATGTAAAAGAGATAAGAGAGCAGGGAGATAGGGGAACCTGACAGCACCCAGAAAGCAGCTCCAGGAGCAGAGCACGCACTTTGGACCTGGGTTTCCTGTGCAGAGAAGCTCCTAGTCCAGAGGAAGATTGATAAGAAGAACATTTGTCCAGAGCAGATGGAAAGAGAAAGTCTTCCTGTGGAGCTGACGCCCTGAGTTTGAACTTCTGGCCTAGCGGACTGTGAAAAAAATAAATTTCTCTTTGTTAAAGCCATGACTTGTGGTATGTCTTTTACAACAGCACTAGATAAGACAGACATCATGCTTTGTAAAGTAGAGGGTCAGCAAAAAGGAGGAAGAGCCTCAACGAGATGGACTGACACAGTGGCTGCAACAGTGGGCTGAAGCATAATGATTGTGAAGATGGCACAGGACTGGGCAGTGTTTCATTCTGTTGTACAGAGGGTCTCTATGAGTTGGAACCGAGTCGATGGTACCTAACAACAACATCCAAAAACATTGTATGTCCTTCTGTCTGTTCAAACCTACTGTTGTAAATTTTAGGAGCATTTTAAAGTTTTCCTCCTGTTGGATTTTACACTTTTTAACTAAAAAAAAATTTTAAAGTCATTTTGTTAGTGTTGTATGTGGAGTAATCTCTGTAAAATTTTCAGACTTGTTATGGCTTGTATGCACAAAGGCAATTGTTTACTGTTTGGTAGTTTGTATTCTACTAATTTATTAAATTATCCTATTGTTTCTCAAGGTTTCTCTTGTGTATTTCAATATGCAATTACATAACCTATAAATGGAGATAGTGTTAACCCTTTCTTTTTCATTCCTTTGTCACTAAGTGCTTGTTATTGTCTAATTGCATTAGGTAATATCTTCCAAATAATGTCACCTAATATTGGCAAAAGTAAGGATCCTTGTCTTGTTCCTGGAACCGTGGTGGTGTAGTGGTTAACAGTACAGCTGCTAACCAAAAGGTCGGCAGTTTGAATCCACCAGGTGCTCCTTGGAAACCCTATGGGGCAGTTCTACTCTGTCCTTTAGGGTTGATGTGAATCAGAATAGACTTGATGGCAACGGGTTTGGTTTTTTTTGTCTTGTTCCTAAGCCAGCAGGAATGAATTCAGTGTTTCTTCATTAAAATCATCTTTCACAATATCAGGGAAATTTTCTGCCAACAAATCTTCAATAATTCTCTCTGTATTTTCTGTTGTCCCCACCTGTCCTGATACTCCAAACACTCATAGGTTATTCATCTTGATAGAGTCCCATATAATTCTTAGGGCTTCTTCATTTTTTTAAAAACTTTTATCTGATTTTTACTCAAATAAGTTGGTGTCAAGTGCTTTATCTTCAATCTCACTAATTCTGACTTCCATTGCCTCAATTCTGCTCCTGTGACTTTCTATTGAGTTGTCTAATTCTGAAATTTTATTGTTAATCTTCTGGATTTCTGATTGCTGTTTCTCTATGGATTCTTGCAGCCTGTTAAATTTGTCATTATGCTCTTCTCTAATCTTCTTAAGTTCCTGTATTGCTTGGTCTGCGTTTTGCCTAATTTCCTTCCTGATCTCTTCAAGAGTTCTGAATATTAATCTTTTGTATTCTGCCTCTGGTAATTCCAAGAAGTTCTCATCCTCTGGAAAATTTGATTCTTCATCTTGGGAGCTTGCTGAAAGCATCATGGTCTGCCTCTTTATGTGATTTAATATTGACTGTTGTCACTGAGCCATCAATAAGTTATTATATTCATTTATTTTATGTTTGCTTACTCTGTCCTAACTTCTTGTTTTGTTTTGTTTTGATATGCCCAGATAGGCTGCTTGTGTGAGCCAATCGCCGGCGCCCCTGAAGCTCCAACATCCTGCCATCAGGTGGCCAGACCTGCCACTAGGTATGTGAACCCAGGAGTCCACCCACTCCTTCTGTATGGATTCAGTTCAGTTGTCCAGGTAGTCAGCCACCAAGTGTGTGGTGCAGGCTCTCACCTACAGTCCTAGACAGGCATGGGTGATTGGTGTAGGCACAGGCATCTGGCTGCAGCAGGGGGTCACATGCTGAACAAGGCAGGGGGCCGATTGCCACCCCTGAGTGTCCTAGAGGACAGTGTGTCCCTGTTCCCTAGAGCATGTAGGTGGGTGGGTTTTGCAGCTGGACTATGAGCACCCAATGCTGTTGGCTGTAAGGACTGGGGGCACTACTTATTCTTGGACCCCTGTCGCAGGTGGCTAGGTGGCATGAGTGGAGCCACCCGTCTTCAAGCCCCTGATGTGGGTAGGTGAAGACCCTGCATAATGGGTGGAGCAGTGTCAAATGTCACAAACCCACAACTTCTCAGCTGAAACAGTCGAAGTTAGACAGCAGGTATATACCCTGTTTTACTGTGGTAATGAGGGCCTATGCTGTTGAAACGGGCCCACACAAGTCTCTGCAGGGGGAAAGGCACTCAAAATCCATGCAGCCCTTATGCCTGTGCCTAGGCAAAGGAGCTGTGCCTACCCTGAGTTCCTGGCTTAGGGGAGCTGGCAGATTATTTTTTCCCGTTTGTTAATTTGTTGTCTCTCCAAGGCCTGGAGAATGGCTCAGGGCGCGTGATAGGTCCTACTTCCAGCCCAGGAGACTTGGCAATTGCTGAAGCCGTCCTGAACCCAGTGCAGAGTAGGGAGCAGGGAGGTAAATGGGAAAGAGGCTTTTCCCAAAGGGTGTTGTTTTTAATCCGCATGGTAGGCCAGACACAAGTACTTATGTTTCACTGATTGGGGGCTGCTTCACACTGGTTCTGAATGGCCAAGTAGACTGTCTGCCGCTGGGTGTCTCCCAGGTCACTCCCAGTGTAGAAAACACCTCCGGAGTGCTGCAGCTTGCCTACCTCACCGGGCACCTCCAGCTGATCCGACCTGAAGGGCTCAGGCTCTTGCCAGGTCAGTTCTGGCAACTGCTCACTGCTTCCGAACCATCTCTCCCTCCCCCTACCACTCAGTCCGATTTCTCAACTTTGCCTTTGATGTTCAGGGCTCCCAGATTGTCATATATAATTGATCCACTTGTTTTTTCAGGTCTTTGTTGTGAGAGGAACCACTGGAAGCATCCGACTACTCCGCCATCTTGGCCCTGCTTCCCCTCTTCATTAAAATCAAATGTCCACTTTTTAGCTGAGGTGTATGTTTGTGTTTATGTTAGGAATAATATTTTTTATAACTTAGCAAGAATTGTTGAATTTTGTCAAATGGTATTTCAGCATCTATGGAGAATATAATAGAGTTTCTCCTCCTTAGATTTTTCTAATGATAAATTACAGGTTGTCCCTGACTTATGACATATTGGAGCTATGACAAAATGCATTTATGACCGTCTTTGTTTTGTTGTTGTTCATCTTGTTATTTGTAATATGTACTACATACAATGTTGCTGTGCATAATTTACAGATGTTATCATTCTCAGATGTTCACTTGCAGATGTGCAATGTTATGATTTACTGTTCAAAACCCTGCCGTATAGTAGGCTATGAAAACTAAAAAAGAAAAAAAGGAGGTATTTGACTCACGTCACGACCGACCTACAAAGGAGTCATGGTAAGTCAGGAACTAACTATATATTAGGGGATTTATCTTAAAGTGTACTCTAAATGCCTTCCTGCAATAAAGTCCACCAGGTCTTAATGACCTATTTTTTAAAATTGTACAGTTTGTTTCCATTTGTTAATATTCATGAAAGATGTTTGCACTGACATTCATAGGGGAAAATGATCTGTAGTTTTCTTTTTTCAATTTGTCTTAGATTTTGCTATCAATTATATTCTCACTTAATAAAACAAATTTGAAAATTTTCCTTATTTTTCTATGCTTTGGATACTTTAGTTAGCACTGGGATTGTCTGATCCTTAAATATTTGGAAGAATATCCTGTGACTCTTCTTTAGGAGTCATGTTTTTCATGGGGAAGCTCTTTAATAACTTTCTCTATTTCTTTATGAAAATTGATTTGGTTAAACTTTCTCTACTAGGTTGGATTTTAGCAAACTATATTTTTGATAAAATCATCTACTTTTTTTTAAATTGTACTTCAAGTAAAAGTTTACAGTTCAAGTCAGTTTCTCATATGAAAATTTATACACACTTTGCTATGTGACCCTAGCTGTTCTCTCTATAATGTGATAGCACACTATTCCTTTCTACCCCGGATTTCCTGTGTCAGTTCAACCAGCTCCTGTCCCTTTTTGCCTTCTTATCCTGCCTCCGGACAGGAGCTTCCCATTTAGTCTCATGTTTCTACTTGAACTAAGAAGCGCTCTCTTCACGAGTATCATTTTATGTCCCATAGTCCAGTCTAATCTTTGTCTGAAGAGTTGGCTTGGGAATGGCTTCAGTTCTGGGCTGACAGAGAGTCCAGGGGCCATGTCTTCTGGGGTCCCTCCAGTCTGAGTCAGACCATTAAGTCTGGTCGTTTTACTGGAATTTGAGTTCTGCACCCCACTTTTCTCCTGCTTCATCAGGGATTCTCCATTGTGTTCCCTGTCAGGACGGTCATTGGTGGTAGCCTGGCACCGTCTAGTTCTCTGGCCTCAGGCTGATGGAGTGTGTGGTTTATGTGGCCCTTTCTGTCTCTTGGGCTAGTATTTTCCTTGTTTCTTGGTGTCTTCATTCTCCTTTGCTCCAGGAGTGTTGGGACCCATTGATGTATCTTAGATGGCCACTTGCTAGCTTTTAAGACCCCAGACGCCACTCACCAAAGTGAGATACAGAACATTTTCTTAATAAACTTTGTTATGCCAACTGACCTAGATGCCCCTGAAACCATCGTCCACAGATCCTTGCCCCTGCTACTCCATCCAAAGTGTTTTGTTGTATTCAGGAAACTTCTTAGCTTTTGGTTTAGTCAAGTTGTGCTGACTTCTCCTGTATTGTGTGTTGTCCTTCCTTTCACCTAAGATAATTCCTAACTACTATCTAGTTAGTGAATACCCCTCTCTCTCCCTCCCCACCCTCATAACCATCAAAGAATGTTTTCTTCTATGTTTAAACCATTTCTTGAGTTCTTATAATAGTGGTGTTATACAATATTTGTCCTTTTGAGACTAATTTCACTCAGCACAATGTTTCCAGATTCATCCATGAGATGTTTTGAAGATTCATCATTGTTCTTTATCAATGCATAGTATTCCATTGTGTGAATATACCATAATTTGTTTATCCATTCGTCTGTTGATGGGACCTAGGTTGTTGCCATCTTTTTGCTATTGTAAACAGTGCTGCAATGAACGTGGGTGTGCATATATCTATTTGTGTGACGGCTCTTATTTCTGTAGGATTTATTCCACGGAGTGGGATTGCTGGATCGTATGGTACGTCTGTTTCTAGCCTTTTAAAGAAGCAGCAAATAGATTTCCAAACTGGTCGTACCGTTTTACATTCCCACCAGCACTGTGGAAGTGTTCCAGTCTCTTCACAACCTCTCCAACATTTATTATTTTGTGTTTTTTGGATTAACGCTAGCCTTGGTAGGGTGAGATGGTATCTCCTTGTAGTTTTGATTTGCATTTCTCTAATGGCTAATGATCGTGAGCATTTCCTCATGTATCTGTTAGCTGCCTGAATGTCTTCTTTGGTGAAGTGCCTTTTCATATCCTTTGCCCATTTTTCAGTTGGGTTATTCGTCTTTTTGTTGTTGAGGTTTTGCAGTATCTTGTAGATTTTAGAGAATAGACACTGATTGGATTTGTCATAGCCAAAAAATTTTTCCGAGTCTGTAGGTTGTCATTTTAGTCTTTTGGTGAAGTCTTTTGTTGAGCATAAGTGTTGGATTTTTAGGAGCTCCCAGTTATGTAGTTTCTTTTCTGGTGTTTGTGCATTGTTAGTAATGTTCTCTATTCTGTATATGCCACGTATAAGAGCTCCTAGCATTGTCCCTATTTTTTCTTCCATGATCTTTATTGTTTTAGATTTTATATTTAGGTCTTTGATCCATTTTGAGTTGTGCATGGTGTGAGGTGTGGGTTTTGTTTCGTTTTTTTGCAGATGGATATCCAGTTATGTCAGCACTATTTGTTAAAGAAACTGTCTTTCCCGAGTTAACGGACTTTGGGCCATTGTCAAATATCAGCTGCTCATAGGTGGATGAGTTTATGTCTGGATTCTCAATTCTGTTCCATTGGTCTATGCATCTGTTGTACTAGTACCAGGCTATTTTGACTACCGTGGTGGTATAATAGGTTCTAAAATCAGGTAGTGTGAGGCCTCCCACTTTGTTCTTCTTCTTCTTACTTATTTGGGGCCTCTTCCCTTTCCATATGAAGTTGGTGATTTGTTTCTCCATTTCATTAAAAAAATACAATTGGATTTTGGATCAGGGTTGCATTGGATCTGTAGTTCGCTTTGGGTAGAATTGACATTTTCACAATGTTGAGTCTTCCTATCCATGAGCAAGGTATGTTTTTCCACTTACGTAGGTCTCTTTTGGTTTCTTGCAGTAGTGCCTTGTCGTTTTCTCTGTATGGGTCTTTTACGTCACTGGTTAGATTTATTCCTAAGTATTTTATCTTCTTGGGGGCTGCTATAAATGGTATTGATTTGGCGATTTCCTCTTCGAAGTTCTCTTTGTTGGTGCAGAGGAATCCAACTGATTTTTGTATGTTTATCTTGTATCCTGTTACTTTGCTGAAATCTTCTATTAGTTCCAGTGGTTTTCTTGTGATTCTTTGGGGTTTTCTGTGTATAAGATCAGATCATCTGCAAATAGAGATATTTTTAGTTCTTCCTTACCAATCTGGATGCCCTTTATTTCTTTTTCTAGCCTAATTGCTCTGCGTAGGACCTCCAGCACAATGTTGAATAAGAGTGGTAAGAAAGGGATCCTTGTCTGATTCCCATTCTCAAGGGGAATGCTTTCAGAGTCTTTCCGTTTAGGATGATGTTCGTTCTTGGCTTTGTATAAATGCCGTGTATTATGTTGAGGAATTTCCCTTCTATTCCTATTTTGCTGAGAGTTTTTATCATGAATGGGTGTTGGACTTTGTCAAATGCCTTTTTGCTTCAATTGATAAGATCATGTAGTTCTTGTCTTTTGTTTTATTAATGTGATGGATTATGTTGATTGTTTTTCTAATGTTGAACCATCCCTGCATAGTTGGTATGAATCCCACTTGGTCATAGTGAATTATTTTTTTTGAAATGTTTTTGAATTCTATTGGCTAGAATTTTCTTGAGGATTTTTGCGTCTATGTTCATGAGGGATCTTGGTCTGTAATTTTCTTTTTTTGTGGTCTTTACCTGGTTTTGGCATCAGGGTTATTCTGGCTTCATTGAATGAGTTTGGGAATATTCTATCCTTTTCTATGCTCTGAAATACCTTTAGTAGCAGTGGTGTTAACTTTTCTCTGAAAGTTTGGTAGAATTCTCCCGTGAAGCTGTCAGGGCCAGGGCTTTTTGTTGTTGTTGGGAGTTTTTAAATTACCTTTTCAATCTCTTCTTTTGTTATAGGTTTATTTAGTTCTACCTCTGTTTGTGTTAGTTTAGGTAGGTAGTGTGTTTCTAGAAATTTGTCCATTTCCTCTAGGTCTTCAAATTTGTTAGAGTACAATTTTTCACAGTATTCTGTTATGATTCTTTTAATTTCAGTTGGCTCTGTTGTGATACCACCCATCTTATTTCTTATTTGGGTTATTTGCTTCCTCTCCTGTTTTTCTTTTGTCAGTTTGGCCAATGGTTTTTCGATTTTGTTGATGTTTTCAAAGAACCAGCTTTTGGTCTTGTTAACTCTTTCAATTGTTTTTCTATTCTCTATTGCATTTAATTCTGCTTTAATTTTTATTATTTGCTTTCTTCTTGCACCCAAGGGCTTCTTTTGCTGCTCATTTTCTATTTGTTCAAGTTGTAGGGTTAAATGTTTTGATTTTGGCCTTTTCTTCCTTTTGGATGTGTGCATTTATTGCTGTAAACTGACCTCCGAGCACTGCTTTTCCTGTGTCCCAAAGGTTCTGGTAGGATGTCTTTTTCATTCTCATTTTATTCTGCGAGTTTCTTTATTCTGTCCTTAATTTCTTCTGTAACCCAATAGTTTTTGAGCAAGGTGTTGTTCAGTTTCCATGTGTTTGATTTTGTTTCCTTGCTTTTTTTGTTACTGATTGCTACTTTAATGGCTTTATGGTCAGAAAAGATGCTTTAGAATATTTTAATACTTTGGATTCTCTTAAGGCTTGCTTTATGGTCTAATATGTGGTCTATTCTGGAGAATGTTCCATGTGAGTTGGAAAAGGAAGGATACTTGGCTGCTGTTGGGTGGCGTGTTCTGTAGATGTCTATGAGATCAAATTGGTTGATTGTGGCATTTAGATCTTCCATGTCTTTGTTGAGCTTCTTTCTGGATGTTCTGTCCTTCCCTGAAAGTGGTGTGTTGAAGTCTCCTACTATTATTGTGGAGCTGTCTATCTCTCTTTTCAATGCCATTACAGTTTGTTTTATGTATTTTGGAGCCCTGTCATTGGGTGTGTAAATATTTCTTATGGTTATGTCCTCCTGGTGTATTGACCCTTTAATCATTATATAGTGTCCTTCCTTATCCTTTGTGGTGGATTTTACTTTAAAGTCTATTTTGTCAGAGATTAATATTGCCACCTTGCTCTATTTTGATTGTTGGTTGCTTGATGTGTTTTTTTCCATCCTTTGAGTTTTAGTTTGTTTGTGTCTTTAAGGTGTGTCTCTTCTAGGTAGCATATAGATGGATCGTATTTTTTTTAATCCATTCTGTTACTCTCTGTCTCTTTATTGGTGTATTTAGTCCATTTACATTCAGTGTAATTATTGATAGGTATGAGTTTACTGCTGTCATTTTGATGTCTTTTTTTTGTGTGTTGTTGTTTCTTTGTTCCACTTAATTTTCTGTACTGAGTCATTTTTCTTTATGCATTTTCTTTTCATCTTTTTCATTGTTGTTGGTTTTGTATTTGCTGAGTCTTTATGTTTTTCTTGTTTTTTATTTTGTTGTGTAGCATTGTTAGTTTCCTTTGTGGTTACCTTAATATTTACCCTTATTTTTCTAAGTTTAAACCAATCTTTTATTTCTTTGTATTGCCTTGACTTCCTCTCTATTTGAAAGATCTATGACTGCATTTTTTAAAACCTCTTTTTTGTTTTAATGTTGTCATCTTTTACATATTGAAGTCTCTGTTTCTCTATTTTCAGCATTTTAGCTTTGATTTATTTTTGTGACGTCACTGTCTGGGTTTGTATCTGGTTGCTCTGTCCTGTGTTCTAGTCTTGCGTTGTTATCTGATGTTATTGATTTCCTGAAAGAAGAAATTCTTTTTCTTTTAATTTTGGTTTGGTTTTTGTAAATTCCTTAAACTTCTATTTATCTGGAAATGCCCTAATTTCACCATTATATCTGAGAGACAGTTTTGCTGGATATATAATTGTTGGCTGGCAATTTTTTCCTTCAAGGCTTTATGTATGTCATCCCATTGCCTTCTTGTCTGCGTGGTTTCTGCTAAGTAGCTTGAGCTTAGTCTTATTGACTCTCCTTTGTAAGTGACTCTTCGTTGTTCTCTAGATGCTCTTAAAATTCTCTATCTTTGGTTTTGGCAAGTTAGATTATAATATGTCTTGGTGACTTTCTTTTGAGATCTACCTTGTGTGGGTGGGGTTCAATGAGCGTCTTGGATAGATGTCTGCTCATTTTTCACGATGCCAGGAAAGTTTTCTGCCAACAAATCTTTAACAATTCTCTCTGTATTTTCTGTTGTCCCCCCTGTTCTGGTACTCCTATCACTCGTAGATTATTCCTCTTGATAGAGTCCCACATGATTCTTAGGATTTCTTCATTTTTTAAAATTCTTTTATCTGACTTTTCCTCAAATAAGTTGGTGTCAAATGCTTTATCTCCATGTCACTAATTCTGACTTCCATTGCCTCAATTCTGCTCCTATGACTTTCTGTTGAGTTGTTTAATTCTGAAATTTTATTGTTAATCTTCTGGATTTATGTTTGCTACCTCTCTATGGATTCCTGAAGTCTGTTACATTTGTCATTGTGCTCTCCTATAATCTTCTTAAGTTCCTCTATTGCTTTGTCTGTGTGTTCCTTGGCTTGTTTTGCATTTTGCTGCATCTCCTTCCTCATTTCTTGAAGAGTTCTGTATACTAATCTTTTGTATTCTGCCTCTGGTAATTACAAGAAGTTCTCTGCCTCTGGAAGATTTCTTGATTCTTTCTTTTGGGAGCTTGCTGAAGCCATCACGGTCTGCCTGTTTATGTGATTTGATATTGACTGTTTTCTCTAAGCCATCAATAAGTTATATTTATTTATTTTATGTTTGCTTACTGTGTCCTAACTTCTTGTTTTGTTATGTTTTGATATACCAAATTGGCTGCTTATGTGAGCGAGTTTGATTATTGGTGCCTTTGAAGTTCTAATGTCCTGTCACCAGGTGGTTAGATCTGTCACTAGGTACCAAAGCCCAGGAGTCCATTTACTTTTCTTGAATTCATTCAGCTCAGGTGTCCAGAGAGTTGGTCACCAAGTGTGTGGTGCAGGCTCTCACCTACAGTCCTAGATGGGCAGGGGTGATTAGAGTAGGCACAGGTATCTGGTTGTAGTAGGGGGTCACGTGCAGAGCAAGGCATGGGGCTGACGGGTGCCCCTGCATTTCTGGAAGGAAAGTGTGTCCCTGTTCCCTAGGGTGCTTAGGTGCGTGGGTTTTGAAGCCAGACTATGGCCACCCAGTGCTATTGGCCATAGTGCTAAGGCCTGGGAGGCACCACTTATTTTTGGACCCCTGTCGCAGGTGGCTAGGTAGCATGGGTGGAGCCACCAGTCCTCAGGACCCTGATGTGGGTAGGGGAGTACCCTGCTTAATAGGCAGAGAGGTGTCAAATGCCATGAAGTTGCCACTCCTCCATATAGCTGATACAGTGACGTTAGGCTTTAGGTATATACCTGTTGTACTGTGCTAATGAAGGTCTACACTGTTGAAATCGGCCCACATAGATCTATGCAGGGGTGAAAGTCATTCAGTCTGTGGATCTCTCATGCCTGTGCCTAGGTCAAGGAGCTGTACCTGCCCTGAGTTCCCAGCTTATTTTTTCCTGTTTGTTAATTTGCTCCCTCTCCAAGGCTGGGAGAATGGCTCAGGTCACATGATCGCATGATCATTCCTACTTCTGATCCGGGAGAAGCAGCAATAGCTGAAGCTGGCTCCTGGGTGCAGAATGGGAGGGCAGGGAGCAGGTAAATGGGAGAGAAGTTCTACCCAAATGGGATGTTTTTTGATCTGCACGGCAGGTTAAACGCATGTATTTATCTTTTCCCTACTGAGTGCCGATTGTCACTGGCTCTGGAGGCCTGAGTGGACTCTCTGCTGCTCGGTCTCTCCCGACATGGAAAACGTGTCCCAGTCGCCACTGCCCTCTTCACTTCACACCCCAGCCCATCGGCCTACACAGTACTGGCTCCTGCCATCAGTGCTGGCAACTCCTTGCTGCCTGTGAACTGTCTCTCCCTCCCCCTGCCACTCAGTCCGATTCCTCAACTTTGTCTTTGATGTTCATGGTGCCTAGATTGTCATATATAATAGATTCACTTGTTTTTTTGGGTCTTTGTTGTAAGAGGGACCACTGGAAGAGTCTGACTACTCCACCATCTTGACCCTGCCTCCTCTGTTTCTTTTTTGTTGTCAAATTTACTTGCATAATGTCTTAGTTATCTGGTCCTGCTATAACAGAAACACCATAGGTGGACAGCTTTAACAAATGGCAATTTATTTTCTCACAGTTTAGGAGATTAGAATTCTGAATTCGGGGTGCCAGCTGTAGGGGAAGGCTTTCTGTCTCTGTGGGCTCTGATGGAAAGTCCCTGTCTCTTTGAGCTTCTGCTCCTGGGTGATCTTCATGTGGCTTGGCATCTCTCTTCCCTCATCTCTGCTTCTTTTGATTGCTTGTTGAATCTCTTATATCTCAAAAGAGACTGACTTAAGACACATTCTCCACTAATCCTGTCTCATTAACATAACAAATAAAACTCATTCCCAAATGGGATTATAACCACAGTCATAGAAGTTAGGATTTACAATACATATTTTGGGGACACAATTGAATTCATAATACAGAGATTTGTACAAATTCATCTTATGAGCGAAGAACAGTCTGTGTTACAATGTTTATATCTATGCGCCCAGCTTGCACTCCTGAGTTGAAGAAGTGCGCCCTCTGTTGGTTCCCTGAGATCTGCAGCTGTGAGCTGACTATCTGCTTTCTCCCAGATCATCCTTTGGTCTTCACTGGTTTTGGCTGATTTTTAACTTATTTTGTATTTGGGATTTAAGGTGTCAAATGTCTCTAAAATTTAAAAAAATAAACTTAAAAAAAGAAAGTAAAACATACATAGAAAATGGATGAAATAACTAGACAGCTCTAGGTCTTATCACAAAATCTCCACAGAATTCTAATCATGACTCAGATTGAGAAGAGAATGTTACCAGCACTTTTCTCATACTTCCTCCAGGCACTAACTCCCCCACTCCAGACTAAAATAACCACTATCCTGGCTTATAGTATCCATCAATTATTTTGGTGTGTTCTTGGATTTATATACATGGAAGCATCTGATAGCTGCTCTTTTATGTCTGACTCTTTTTGCTCACTTTTTTTTGGGGGGGGTGGGATTCATCCATGTTCATATGCATAGCAATAGTTCATCCATTTTCATTTCTGTATAGCGTTCTATGCTTCAAGTTTTATCTCTCTGCCAGTAGCATCTGCCAAAAGCCCTACTCAGCTTCTCAGACTCTTGGCCACTATACTCAATTTGACAAATGTTTTAAAGCAAAGACTGTTAACATATACTGGGCTCACATATCCAGGATCTCCTTCTTTCTAAATTTGGCTCCACAAAGTCCTCACTGCCCTGGTAGCTCCAGTGCTTTCAAGCAGATATTCTTACCTTTTGACTAGCTTTTGCAGTTGTTCTTGGAGGGAGGGTTGGTCTGAAACAGGCTAGTCTGCCATCATTGGAGGTGGAACCCTGACTAGTTACTTTTAAGATAATGTGGAATTTCTGAATCCTTACAACTTTGTTACTTGTGACAGAGCCCTGGTGGTGCAGTGGTTAAGAATTTGACTGCTAACCAAAAGGTGGGCAGTTCAATCCACCAGCCTTTACCTGGAAACCCTATGGGGCAGTTATACTCTGTCCTACAGAGTTGCTATGAGTTGGAATCGACTCAGTGCCAATAGGTTTGGTTTTGGGTTTTTGTTGCTTTTGGTTTCTGAGAGGAAGGGATGAAATATGCAACAATTAACCCATAAGGTTCAGTCCAGAAATCCAGTAGAAAACCAAAGCTCTCCTAACAGAACTTGAACTTCCCCAAATACAGCCCTTCCTTCACTTCTCACAGGTGAACAAGGGCTAGTCCATAGAACTGCATTTGAACCAATGGCTTAGAGCAGCCTGCTGTGAGGTGAGTGCTACTCTGACTTGTGTTCAGAGTCTAAAGACAAACACCGATGGTAGGAACTTCCAGTTTTCAATAAGGATACTGTGTTATTGTGAGCAAGATTTGATTTTTAATAGCTGCTAATCTGGCACTTCATTGAGAAATAAGTTTATCCTCAGTGTTAGATTGGCAGTGGGAGAAGTTACAGCTCTGCCTGCAAGCAGCAGGCTCCACAGCACCACCCTGATCCTGGTCCAACCACACTTGCATGTGGACAGCAGTGCTGTGCACAACTGCTGTCTGTGTGATGCCTACTGTGTCCCGGGTGGGGCCCTGGTCAGGCTGGGAGGTTGTCAGCAGTGAAGCCCTCCCGTCATAGCCTTAGTGCCAGAATCTGCAGCCACCACCTAGCTTGCAGTCCTGGCTCAACCTCAGTGCGTGACACCCCTGGGAACCTTCCCTAGCTCGCAACTCCCCAACCCCTGGTTTGCGTTCAGAACTTGGTTTGCAGAGCTCCTGAGTTCAGGGATCGGGGTTGCAGAGAATAGGGTCTCAGGGGATCCAGGCTGAAGATCTGGGTGGTGGGGTCCCAGTGGGGAAAGAGGCAGGATCCCAGGGTCCATTGAAGCAGGCTGGGGAGGGGTATGGGCGGCCCCTGTGATTCTGAGTGATGGATAGTAGGTCACCTGGGAGATGTCCTACCACCGAGATCCTTGTGGCTTCGATGGTGTCCAGCCTCCATGCCACATCCCATGCACGAGACTCTGGGGCCAATCTACCTGGAGCAGTGACTCTTGTCATAGGCAATGAAGGGATAACTGAGGCTGTGACTGCAGACCAGGGTGGTTCAAAGATTCCCCTACAGTGTTGCTCAACTTTCCTCAGATTGCCTGGTGGTCTAGGACTGTTTATTGGTCTAGGTCCAAAAAACATTTTCTCCTCCGTTCATCACTTGAGATCAGATTTGCATCTTGGTCTGATGGCTCTTCCAGTCTGTTCTGGCTCCTGCCTCCCAGTCTCTCACAGATGTTTCCTCTAATAAAATACTGGTGAGTTTAATCCCGTCTTGGTATCTGCTTTCTGGAGGACCCGGACTAACAAAATCATTTTCATCTGTATACCAACAACCTATTGCTTATTCCAACTTGGAAAATCATTCTCTTTAAGAAATATCTCCACCAAAATTTGGTCCATTTTTCTTATCTATGTATTACCTCTTTGAGTTAATAGATGTTTGTTATTTTAAGCCACTAAGATTTGGGATGCTTTGTTACACAGCAAAGATACCTAATAATGCTGTCTATTAGTCTAGAGGTTTCTATTATTCTAGAGGTATTGTCTCTGTCTTAGGCTGGGTTCTCTACAGAAGAAAAACCAGTGAAGTGTATATATACATATATATAACCAAACCCATTGCCATCAAGTTGATTCCAACTCATAGAAACCCTAAAGGACAGAGTAGAACTGCCCCATAGTGTTTCCAAGGAGCAGCCGGTGGATTTGAACTGCCAAGCTTTTGGTTAGCAGCCGTAGTGCTTAACCACTGTGTCACCAGGGCTCCATATATATGAGACAAAGAGAGAGGGAGAGATTTATTTCAAGGAAATGGCTCATGTGGTGGTAGCAGCTGGAATGTCCCAAGTGTTTGGGTCAGGCTGCAGGCTTCTCCTGACTCAGATAGCTACACTGCCTAAGGAACCCAAGATCCACAGGTCAGACAGAAGGCTGCTGGCTCACGACTGTGAAGGCTGATGAATCCAAGATCAGCATGTAAGATGGCAGACTGCTGGCACAAGTCTTAAGCACTAGAGGTCAGATGCTGACGAGCCGTATGCACAATCCGGAGCAGAGCAAAAGTCAGCAAGCTTTGCTAGAAAGTTTCCCTATATTGGATGCTGGCCACACCCCCAAGGAAACTCCCTTTCAACTGACTGGCTACGCACAGCAGATCCTATCATGGAGGTGATCACATTACATCAGATCTCATCATGGAGGTGATTACATCATTATATGACTGCCAAACTACATCATAACTGCCAAGCCACTGAGAATCATGGCCCAGCCAAGTTGACACAACCTTAAGCATCACAGTCCACCCCTTGTCAACTTGGCACCTGTACACATCTCCTTAAACCATACATAATCTCTGAATAAAGACAATTATAAAGTCATACTTGCACCCAACATGATACAACTAAGACACATATAATTGAAAATGCACTAGTCCTCTGTCTTAGTCATCTATGTCTAATATAACAGAAATACGACAAGTGGATAGCTTCAAGAAACAGAAATTTATTGTCTCACCATCTAGTAGGCTAAAAGTCTGAATTCAGGGCACCAGCTCCAGGGGAAGGCTTTCTCTCTCTGTAGGAGGGTCCTTGTCATCAATCTTTTATTGGTCTAGGAGCTTCTCTGCACAAGAACCCTGGGTCCAAAAGTGCTGCTTTCTTGGTGGTATGAGCCCCCTCCCCCAGGTCTCTCTGCTTGCTTCTCTCTTTTATATCTCAAAAGAGATTGGCTCAAGACACAATCCAATCTTGTACATTGAGTCCTGCCTTGTTAACATAACTTCCACTAATTCCATCTCATCAACATCATAGAGATAGGATTTATAACACATAGGAAAATCACATCAGATGACAAAATAGTGGACAATCACACCATACTGGGAATCGTAGCCTAGCCAAATTGATACATATATTTTTGGGAGACACAATTCAATCCATGACACCTTGTTTACACCTGATATTTTACAAATGAAGAAAACAAAAATATTTGATGCACACGTGCAAGGAAGAAATACTCAGAAGAATTAGTCCTTGTTTCTGCAACTGGTCACGTGGTGGTACCTGGTATTTAAAACTACCTTCTTTCACCACCTATTCTGTATATCCTCTGCCTTAAGCTGGTCCTGGTTCTTTGTCTGGTGGGGTGACCCAAACCTTCATTCCAGAAGGGTCTGGGCCATTAGTAGTCAAGTGGAAATTGGGTTGCTGTAGTTTTCCATTGACTTTAATCACAGGGTATGGTAGTACTAAGAGATACCCTAAGGGATCTCCTGCCTTCCAGACATACTCTTCTTTACCTCCATTATGTTACATCAATCCGATCTCCTCTTGGTCATCAGGATCAATCACACCAACTGTGATTGTTAAGATCATGTGTCAACTCGGCTGGGCCACGATTCTCACTGGTTGGCAGTTATGATGTAGTTTGGCAGTTGTATGATTTTCCTAGTTAGGGGCAGTTCTAATAGCTTCCACTTGGCTTTTCCTACCTTAATAGCTCTTACTCCACTTGTCAGAGATCCAGTGTGGGAGTTCTGCCAGTTGCTGAACATATCTATTCTAATTATGCATTCTGGAACTGAGGAGTTAACTACAGGATGGGTGTTGGGGCCCCCTGGACTTACTGTGAGACAGGCATGAGCTAAGACTGCATTAATAACCTGATCTCCATACGCCCCTACTCTGGTGGGCCACAGTGACATTTTGGGTCTCCTCAATTAGTGTCAACTCAGAGCCAGTATCCAGTCATCCCCAAAAAGTCTTATTTCCTTTTCCCCAGTGAACTGTTACTCTTTTAAAAGACTGCAGATTGCTTTGGGGAAGGCTGGGAGAAAGATTGACAGTATAAATTTCTGGCAATGTCGTGGGATCCTTCTTCAAGGGGACCTGGCCTCTCCTTCATTCAAGGAGTTGTGGGTGTATAAACTTGCTCAAGTCTAGGAATTAATTGAGGGGCCGTGACTCTATTCTGGTGATTGGAGTTAGACTGCTGTTAGTCAGACTAGACCTAGAATTCTGCTTGTAAAGATCAAGTAAATATTTCATAGATTTCCTATTTATTTCACTCCTAGGGACACCATGACTATGTAGCCAATATCATAAATCCATGAGTCAAACTATTCTGATTACTGATTTGACCCTGCTGTCCATTACGGTAACCACTTGCACCTTGTCTTTGCCGACTGAGTGCCGCCACTGGGCCCCTACCACCATGGGGTCCAATCAGTTCCATTGTAGTTAGGTGTCTTAATTTAGTTAGGGAAGTTCCTGCTGTCAAATCTAACTTACATAAAACAGCAATCACAGAAGCCTTCAAGGATGCTGGGGCTCCCTTTGTAAAATTTTTCATCACCATCACCACTGTGTTAAAAGGTGTGTCCTCTGGGTGCTCCATGTATGGGTCTGTGGGTCTAAACTGATAAATCCACTCTAATGTGCCAATTTCCCTAAGCTTTTGGATATCTTCTTCTACAGTATACCAAGGCAGGTCTGGTACTTCAGCTTGATGTAGTGTAGGCCACTGCATAATCCATGCTTCAGTGAGCCAACCAAATAAACTGTTAGATCCTTTTCTAACCTCTGGAGCTGAAACACTGAATGAAGAATCTGTACTTGGAGGGCCTATATCAATAAACTCAGACTGATCCATCTTTATGTTCCTTGCACCCTTATTCCACACCCTGAATAGCAATTCCCATATATATTTCCCAGTTACTATTTGTACATATTAGAAAAGTCAAGCAGTCCTTTTGGAGTGTAGCATACTTCCTCCTGGGTCATCCTTTGTATGTCACATTTTGGGGCTCACTGGGACTTAAGTCTAATTATAGATCTAGAGGCCAAAATGGGTACTGGGAATGTGTTTTGAGAACATTCTGCATTTTTGAAGGCATCTACCTCAGGCAATTCCCCATGCAGTGACTCAATGTCTCTTTAGATACTGCTGGGTTAATCTCATCAGATGGGGCTGGAGGGGTTTAGTTTTACTGTGGAGGGTGGCTTAGTAGACAAAGATGGAGTATTCTCTTCAGATGGGAGTTAGATGGCTGGTTCTGTTGGCAGGAGTAATTCAATGGAATTTAGGGGCTCAGTGTCTCCAGCTTCCTGATTATCTGCCCATATGTTGCCATCCTAGGTTTCAGGATACCATTTCTTCCCAGTCAATGCCCTCACTTTAACTTCAGACACCACTTGACGTTGGGAATTGAGTTGACGTTGTAATTCAGCCCCTGTTACAATAAGACTCTGGGTTTGGTTTTCAGCAATATCAGCTCTGTTACTACAAGAGCTAAGGCTTTCTTTCAAGGCACAAGTGGAAACTTCATGCGGTGCTTGAGCTTCCACTCTGAAGCCCTGAGCTCATTTCTTTCTTTCATCAGTTTGTCTAGCGAAAGTAGGACAAAACAACCAGCTTCTTTAAACTTCTCATTAATATCAAACATGTGATCACCCAGAGCCTTGCCTCAAACCCATACCTGATCTATTGGGGTTTTGCATAGTTGTATTGCCACCTAGACACCATGGATCAGCAGTGCCCACTACTGGAAGCAGAGTCATCAACATCTTTAAGACTAACCAGACTTGAGAACAAATTTACAAAACTCAACCTTAACATTTTGTTTCTCTAGAACCACTGTCAGTACCAAATGTCTTGGGCTGGGTTCTCTGAAGAAGCAAAACCAGTGAACTGTATATATGTATACACACATTATATATACACGCTCTATATATATATGTTGTTGTTGTTAGGTACTGTCCAGTTGGTTCTGACTCATAGCTACCGTATGTACAACAAAAGAAAACACTGCCCGGTCCTGTGCCATCCTCACAATTGTTGTTATACCTGAGCCCACTGTTGTAGCCAGTGTGTAAATCCATTTCGTTGAGAGTCTTTCTCTTTTTCACTGGCCCTCTACTTTACCAAGCATGATGTCCTTCTCCAGGGACTGGTTCCTTCTCATAACAAGCCCAAAGTATGTGAGATCAAATCTTGCCATCCTTGCTTCTAAGGAGCATTCTGGCTGTGCTTCTTCCAAGACAGATTTGTTCATTCTTCTGGCAGTCCATAGTATATTCTATATTCTTCACCAATAGCATAATTCAAAGGTATTAATTCTTCTTTAGTCTTCCTTATTCATTGTCCAGCTTTCACATGCATATGAGGCGATTGAAAACAGTATGACTTGGATCAGGCGCACCTTAGTCCTTAAAGTGACATCTTTGCTTTTTAAATACTTTAAAGAGGTATTTTGCAGCAGATTTGCCCAATGAGTCGTTTGATTTCTTGACTGCTGCTTCCGCGGGTGTTGATTGTGGATCCAAGTAAAATGAAATCCTTGACAACTTCAATATTTTTCCCATTTATCTTGATGTTGCTTATTGGTTCAGTTGTGAGGATTTTTGTTTTCTTTACGTTCAGGTGTATGGTATTCCATACTAAAGGCTGTAGTGTTTGATCTTCATCCATAAGTGCTCCAAGTCCAATTCACTTTAGCAAGCAAGGTTGTGTCATCTGCATATCGCAGGTTGTTAATGAGTCTTACTCCAATCCTGATGCTGCGTTCCTCTTTATATAGTCCAGCTTCTTGGATTTTTGCTCAGCATACGGATTGAATAAGTATGGTGAAAGGATACAACCCGGACACACACCTTTCTTTATATTAAACCACACAGTATTCCTTGTTCTGTTTGAATGACTGCCTCTCGATCTATATACAGGTTCCCCATGAGCAAAATTAAGTGTTCTGGAGTTCCCATTCTTCACAATGTTATCCATAATACGTTATGATCCACACAGTTGAATGCCTTTGCATTTTTAATAAAACAGGTAAACATCTTTCTGGTATTCTCTGCTTTCAGACAGGATCCATCTGACATTAGCAATGATATCCTTCATTCCACATGCTCTTCTGAATCTGGCATGAACTTCTGGCCATTCCCTGTGGATATACTGCTGCAACCATTTTTTAAATTGTCTTCAGCATAATTTTACTTGCATGTGACATTAATGACATTGTTTGATAATTTCCACTTTCCATTGGATCACCTTAGTTTGAAATAGGCATATATGGGTCTCTTCCAGTCAGTTGGCCAGGTAGCTGTCTTCCAAATTTCTCGGCATAGACAAGTGAGCACTTCCAGCGTTGCATCCGCTTGTTGAAACATCTTAATTGATATTCTATCAATACCTGGAGGCTTGTTTTTTGCCAATGTCTTCAGTGCAGCTTGGACTTCTTCCTTCATTACCATCGGTTCTTGATCATATGCTATTTCCTGAAATGGCTGAACATTGACCTCTTTTTTTTTTGGTACAGTGACTCTGTATATTTTTTCCATCTACTTTTGAAGCTTCCTGTGTTGTTCAATTTTTTTGTCCATAGAATCCTTCAATATTGCAATTTGAGGCTTCAAGTTTTTCTTCAGGTCTTTCAGCTGGAAAGAACTGAATATATGTATACATAGAGAGAATCATCTCAAGGAAATGGCTCATGTGGTTGTAGAGGCTGGAATATCCCAACTCCGTGGGTCAGGTTGGAGGCTTCTCCTGACTCACATAGCTGCAGGGGCTGATGAACCCAAGATCCACAGGTCAGACAGTGGTCTGCTGGCTCATGACATTGAAGACTGACGAAGCAAGAACCAGAGGTCAGATGCTTATGAGCCAAGTGCAGGATCCAGAGCAGAGGAAAAGCCTGCGAGCTTTGCCAAAAAGTTCACCTGTATTTGATGCAGGACACACCCTCAAGGAAACTCCCTTTCAACTGATTGACTACTCACAGCAGATCCCATCATGGAGGTGATTTCATTATATCAGATGTCATCATGGAGGCAATTACGTCATCATATGACTGTCAAACTACATCATAACCGCCAAACCACTGCGAATCACGGCCCAGCCAAGGTGACACACAAAGTTAACAATCACAGTCTCTATCTCTTTTATTTCACTGCACTTCGAAAACGTTATCTATACTTACTGTTTCCAATTCCTCTCTTCCTGTTCTTTTATTTTCTCCTTTCCTTCCCTCCTTCCTTCCTTTGTCTTTCGCTTCCCCCACCCCCGTCTCCTTTCTCTCCCTCCTTCTCTTCTTGCTTTCCTGCATTTTTTTTTTTGTTGTTGTTGTTATGAAAGATTACAAACATATTAAATAATACTATGTGGATATGCTAAAAGGAGGCATTATCTGGATGTATATGCTAAAAGTATAACGCCAAGGTTTATGCAATAAAAGTAAAAAGAAAGGAAGTTATTAATAGAGTCTGAAAAGGAAATGCCTGGGTGATTCCAAAGCCAAGGCATGTCTTTCAGTTCTTAACTCCTCCCCTTCAGCTAAATGTTTTATTTTCAGGACAAATACATTAGAATAACATGAACTCTGATGCATTGCTTGTAGGAGTTTAAATTTGTACAAGCACTTTGGAAATCAAATTAGCTTTATCAATCATGGGGAAAGTGCACACACCATACAATCCAGCAATCCTACTCCTGGTCATATATTCTGGGAATTTCTTGCATATGTGCCCCAGGAGACATGTACACTAATGTTTATGGCAAAAACTAGAATCAACCAAATATACATCAATAGGAAAATAGTAAAATTGTGGTATATTTATAAAATGCAAAATTTCACAGCAGTATAAATGAATGAACTACAGCTTCATGTATTAGAGATGAATCTCCTACACATAATGTTGAGTCACAGAAGAATACATGCAATACATGCAGTACAACTCCACTCTACATGAAGTCTAAAAACAGGCAAATAAAAATAATATTTGCTTTAGGGATATATACACGTACTGTGAAAATCTTTAGAAAACATAAAACAATAGTAAACACAAGACTCAGGATAGAGTTTATACCTGTGAGATGGAGTTTGGAAGGGGCTATGGTGATTCAAAGCTTCTATTTCTTATGCCAGCGGTGGGTGTCCAGGTATTTATCATAACTCCTTAAACTGGAATTTTTTCAAAGTGAAGCTTATGAACTGTTACTGGTTTTTCTTTTTTTTAAGGGAAAATAAAATAGCAATGTTCATTGCAAGGACCTACTCACATTGGAACAAAGCCACAGTCCATTATTATGAGCCATGTTAGAGACAGAACAGGGAAGTTGTGAAAAATATGATGCTGGAAGCTATGCCACCAGTATGTCAAATACCAGCAGAGTCACCCACGGTGGACAGGTTTCAGTGGAGCCTCCAGACTAAGACAGACTAGGGAGAAAGGCCTGGCAATCTACTTTTGAAAATCAGCTAATAAAAACCCTATGTATCAGAACATAACATTATTTATTTTGCAACTCATCATGGGGATGGGGCAGGACCAAGCAGTGGTTTTTCCGTTGTGCATCAGGTTGCTGTGAGTCGGGGGCCCACTCACTGGCAACTAACAACAGAAGTAAGTCACTTAATCTTTTGCTCACTGGTGTCTCTATCGGTTTTCTGGTGTACAGTGTTCTATCTGATGTGCAGGGTAATTCTATCTTATGAAGGATTTGTTGTTTTGCTTACACTTAAGCTCACATACAACTATATTAAGTACATTTACAGAATGAGAAAAGCACCTTGTTGATCAATCTAAATCAAACTGGAAAACATGATAAATAACCAATGACAGACTAGCAAGTACAAATGGAAAACGCATAGAACGGCTTTAAAAAATTCTAAAAGCACACAGTACGACTGCTTTTTAGAATCACTCTGGTGTCTAATCACTTCTAGTAAATCACACTGAAAAACATGGTGAAAGCTGTTAGATTTATTATAGGATGCCTGCTGAATAGTCAGGCGTTTGAAAAAACTTTATTCCCAGATTCAAGTTAACCTTTTTGCCAACCACATCACATCCAAAGTGTCGTTGTGACACTAAAGTAAGTGCACACACTGAGGTATGAACTTCACATTTTTCTAGCTGAGTATGAAGGTCATTAGGCAAATATTTCTGAAAACGATACTTGAATGTGAAAATTGTCACTTACTAGCTAACATTTCTGGCATTCTTAGCAATCTAAACTTAAAAGTTCTAAGAAAAAACAAAGATAGTTATTATCTTAAAAGCATTATTGTTACGGCACCCGAGCTATTTACTCTAGCTACTCTGTTTTCAACATTGTTGTAAATTAATGAAGAAAATATTATTAATAAAGGCGAGAAGAATGAGATACCTGTGTATCTGCCTTGTCTGTTTCAAACTTTTAATCATTACTTTTTTTAAAATGTGAAGCACTAAAGAAAAATAATTGGATAAAGAGAAGCATTTGATTTACAAAATCCTGAAACCATACTTAATTTTAATTTTGGTTTTAACATACAAGTAAATTCTTTGATACTCTTCCCTTCAAAAGGTGAGCTTAATTCCCTCCTCTGAAGTGTAGACTGGTTTTAGGAATAGAGTTTTATCTCTGAGTCTAGGAGACAAAACACATTGTGATTTCCATCTTGGTCTCTCTCTCAGATCACTTGCTCTGAGGGAAGCCAGCTGCTATGTCATAAGCCTCCTGGGACCAGCCATTGAGGAACCGAGCTATGAGTGAGCCATATCAGATGTGGATGTCTCAGCCCCAGCCCCAGCCCCAGCCAAGCCTTCAGATGATGCAGCCCTGGCCGAGATCTCAGCTGTAACCTCACGATAGGCCCTAAGCCACAAACACTCAGGTAAACTTCCCTGATTACTGACTCTCGGAAACTGGGAGAAAAATGTTTATTGCTTTTAGCTGCTAAGTTTTGGGTGATTTGTTAGGCAAAACAGATAACTAATATAGTGTCCAAAGAAGATAAGGGATTATTGCATGCTAATTTTGATTTGCTCTAAATTAGCTATAAGACATCAAATGTATCATTACTTGATTCTGAAATTGAAGAATAATTTCAGGACTAAGCTGACAGATTGTATTTTATTACCAATCACAACAATCTATTTACTGGAACTTCTATTTCCAGTTGTAACCAAATAAAACACAAAAGGAAACACCAGGCCATGCTAAGCGGATTCTAAGATGGCCCACATGACCACCCACTGGTTATTCATCTTCCCCTAGTTATTCAATCAAACACCAATGGACCTGCTGCTGTGAAGAGATTTTGCAGATGTAAGAAAGATCCCAATCAGTTGACCTTAAAACAGGGAGATTATCCAATCAGGTGAGCCCTTAAAAGGACTGAGCTCTTACAGAGCAAAGCGACTCAAAGTGTGATAGGGGTTCAGTGTGAGGGAGGGTCTACACTAAGGGCTTGAAGACGGAGGGGGCAACATCGCATGGAACGCTGGTGGCCACTAGGAGTTGGGAGGACCTCCTCCCTGACAGCTAGTAAGGAAACGAGGACGTCAGGACCACGCCTGCAAGAAACAGAATTCTGCAAATACCTCTGTAGGAGCTTGGAGGAGAATCCTGAGTTCCAGATGAGAGCACAAGTTTGTGAAACCCTGATTAAAGAATCCATCCACACCACGCCTGGAGAGCTGACCTACAGAACTGTGAACAAATAAATGGGCAGTGTTTTAAGCCACCAAGTTTGTGGCAATTTGTTACGCAGCAGTAGAACACCAACACACAGGCTCAATTCCCAAACGGATAAGCACATGGCATTTTCTCCACTGAATGAAGTTATCAACTGTTATGCACACTAGCTGCATAAAATCTTTCCAAATTTTTGTGTCTGTATTTTTCAATTTCTGATTTTTATGTGATGCAAGTAAGCTTTTCAACAATCATATGTGTCACTCATTCATTTATTCATTCAACAAAAATTAATTTAATGCCTACTATGTACAGGCATGGCTCTACATATTCTGAACAAAACAGCCCAAATCTGCTGTGTTCATGGACCTTGCATTCTAGAGATTTTACATGAATGACACGGGAGCCACTGGAGCGTTTAAGAAAGGGCACAATTTGACCTACCTTAGCAGGATGGCTGACCACTATAGGGGGACTAGGCCGTGTGTGGCAGGGAGGGGAGGCACTATTGCCACAGTTCAAGAGTGAGAGGGTGGTGGAGACCAAAGGGAGAAGAGGGCCTGAGGGGGGAGAGAGAGGGGCTGGAGAAGCAGGAGGCTAGGAAAGCAGAAGTAAGGAATTCTAAGCAGTGGAATTCTCAGAGTTAAGTATGTCATTTTATAGATTTTTAATCAATGTACATACCTAAGGATATTCTTTGCATTTGATATTCAACACATTCTGTGGGAGAACCTAAAAATGAATTGCCTCCTCATGTTACCCAGGTTAAAGAAAAGAACAATACCAAGTGACCCAATAAAATACAGACATCCTTGTTGTCATCTTGTGCTGACTCATGCCAAACCCCATGTGGTATAGAACAGAACTGCTCCACAGGGTTTCCTTGGCTGAAATCTCAAGGGAAACAGATCAATAGGCCTTATTTTCCCCAGTGCCCCTGGGTGGGCTCGAACTGCCAACCTTTCGGTTATATCCTTTAGATGTTAAGAATTCATACACAGTCAATGCGTGTGCACTGGTGAAAGCCTTTTTGACTGTACTGAACACTTGCAACTTGGGGGCGGTTAAAGTTCCTACACTCTTCTGGGTAAAGCACACAGTAGCAATTCTTTCAGGAGCTTCTTTGTACTGAAGACAGGTGTGGGGCTCAGACAGACTCAGGGCTGTGAAATGAAGATAATTTTAACACACACTAACCCAGGAGGCATAGATACATTGTTTGGGAAAGTCAAACAGGGCAACTTTGTGAGCCTGACTGCAGAGCTTTTCAGACACATTTATATAAAAATGGACAAAGTCACTTCTCTTACAGATTGGATTCCGGATGGTTTGGGGTTATCAAAGTTGAGCTACCTACTGTCGTTAATAAAAAGGAAACTTGTCTCTACGGGAATATCTATGTGTGTCTTCAGACACAACCCCTTCTAGGTTTAAAGAGGAAACCCCTCTCCTTCCACCCCCATTCCTAAGGTGAGCTCACTTTCTGGCATGAAGTTCTTTGGGGGTGAATTTTGTTCTAGAGGAGTTCGGGGGGAGAAGTAAGGGGTGGGAGGTAGGGAGTCCAGTTCAGCGAAAGGCATTCCAAGAAGGGAAGAGGAGGAAAAGGGCTGGCCCCAGCCTGGCGGGTCTCTCCCTGGTTTCCTCAGACAGCCCAGAGTAGGACTCAGGGAGCCTGTCTGACAAAGCGTGGTCCCTACAGGAGGAGAGGGGTCAGAACAAAGTCCTAGTACCAGGCTTGGCTTTCAGGCCCGGAGGGCAGGGCGGTGTCTGGAGTGAGAAAGCTGAGCGCTGAGATTTCCCATCTCCCTGGAGTTTGCTTTCTCTGTCTCACAACCTGTGTCAGTTCTTTTTGCCCGGACACACATGACGGGACGCCAGTTCCCACTCCCTCTGAGTATCTGGTTTCTGCAGTAGCCAGTGTCTCCTCGGTTCCCCGTTATAAGGTCCACACTGACCCGAGGGAACTCAGTCTCACCAGATTCCAGTGACAGGGTCATGGCGTCCCAGACCCTCCTTCTGCTGCTCTCAGGGGCCCTTGCCCTGACCCAGACCCGGGCAGGTGAGTGCGGGGTTGGGAGGGAAACGGCCTCTGCGGAGGGAGGAGCGAGGGGACCGTCCGGCGGGGACGAAGGACCCTCGGAGAAGCCTCGTCCCTGCGCCCCCGCACAGACACCTCTACCCTCCCCCCGTTCAACCACCCTCCCCCGCCCCCTTCCCTCCCACCCTCCCGCCGCCCCTTCTCCGTCCACGAGCCCCCCTCCCCTCCCCGCCCCCATCGACCCCGGATCCGGGCGCCCCGCGGGAAGGGGGGTCGGTGGTCTCAGCCCCCTCCCCGCCCGCAGGCTCCCACTCCCCGAGGTATTTCCACACCGCCGTGTCCCGGCCCGGCCGCGGGGCCCCGGCTTCATCGCCGTCGGCTACGTGGACGACACGCAGTTCGTGCGGTTCGACAGCGACGCGGCGAATCCGAGGATGGAGCCGCGGGCGCCGTGGGTGGAGCAGGAGGGGCCGGAGTATCGGGACGAGCAGACACGATCGCCAAGGACGCCGCACAGGCTTCCCGAGTGAACCTGCCGACCCTGCGCGGCTACTACAACCAGAGCGACGCCGGGGAGTGAGGCCGGCCCGGGTCGCAGGTCACGGGTCCCCTCTTCCCCACGGACGGGTCGCCCCGAGTCTCCGGGTCTGAACTTTCCCCCAAGACCGCGGGACCTGCCCAGCCCCTGGACCCACGAAGAGCCGCGGGGGTTCGCTCTGGTTTCGTTTTTTGTTTAGAACCAAACGGGCGCTGACCAATCACCGCCTGTCTCTGGTGGTGGGGGCGGGGCTGACCGCGGGGGCGGGGCCAGGGTCTCACACCTTCCAGGGGATGTTTGGCTGTGAAGTCGGGCCCGACGGGCGCCTCCTCTGCGGGTACTATCAATCGGCCTATGATGGCTTCGATTACATCGCCCTGAAGGAAGATCTCTGCACGTGGATGGCGGCGGACAGGACTGCTCAGATCACCCAGCGCAAGTGGGAGGAGGCCCGTGTGGCCGAGAATAAGAAGGCCTATTTGGAGGGCAAGTGGTAGAGTGGCTCCGCAGGTACCTGGAGAACGGGAAGGAGATGCTACAGCGCGCAGGTACGAGGGGCTGTGGGGCGACTCTCACGTCTCCCCTTGGCTGAGGCTGTTCCCCTAGCTGGCCTCCCATAGGGAGAGGAGGAAAATGGGACAGACACCTGAATACCCCTTCCCACTATCCCAAGGGTCGGGGAGAGGGAGGAGTTGGCTCCTATTCAGAGAATCTGCACTAGAGAGTGACTTACCCAGAGAACATGCCTTTCTGTCAGAGACAGTTAAGGGATCCAGTCTCTCTAGGAACAGTGGGGGAGAGAATTCCTGAAGGAATTGATCAGCGGATGCTTTGACCCTGGCAGTGGCCTTGGTAACCCCCGGGGACTTGTTCTCAGCCCTTGTTCTCTGCTCCACACCCAAACTCTTTGGAGGTCTAACTCCACCTTTTCTGAGTTTCTTGGCCACCACCCAGATCAGGGCCAGAAGCTCCTGTTCTCCTCAAAGATCTGGCTCCTACTCTACTGGGTAGTCTCACCTAGATTCTAGAACTTTCTAAGGAATAGAGTATTCCAGACCCCTGAGTCCAGAGTAGTGTCTGGGTTTGACACTCCCTCTCTCCACCCAAATGTTCTGCCCAATATCAGCATGGTCACATGAGCCCTGCTTCCATGGCCCATGGGACATAATGCAGTTTCTGAATTTTCTGACCTTCCTCCTCAGACCCCCCCAAAGACACAGGTGACCCATCACCCCATCTCTGACCGTGAGGCCATAATGAGGTGCTGGGCTCTGGGCTTCTACCCAGCCAAATATCACCCTGACCTGGCAGCGGGAGGAGGAGGACCAGACCCAGGACATGGAACTTGTGGAGACCAGGCCTGCGGGGGATGGGACTTCCAGAAGTGGGCGGCCATGGTGGTGCCCTCTGGAAAGGAGCAAAGATACACGTGTCATGCGCAGCACGAGAGGCTGACTGAGCCTCTCACCCTGAGATGGGGTAAAAGGGGACGAGGGTAGAGCCTCTTCTCAGCGAAAGCATGAGCCTTTCTGGAGACTTCCAGCAGGGTCAGGGCTGAGAACTGTGGGTCAGGGCCCTTCAGCTTCCCTTCTCTTCCCAGAGTCCACCATCTCCATCATGGGAATTGTTGCTGGACTGGTTCTCTTTGGAGCGCTGTTGTTGGAGCTGTGGTGGTTGCAGTTGTGATCCTGAGGAAGAAGAGCTCAGGTAGAGATGGGGGTGGGGTCTGAGTTTTCTTATCCGACTGGAGGGTTTTGATACCCATGTAGGAATTTGCCCATCTTCTGCCTTGTTCTTGGGGGATATCATCCACACACACGTGCTTAACCAGTCCAGGGCCATGTGCTAACATGTAAATCATGTGTAGACGAAGGTAAATTTTTTACCTTAGATGATTCTGGTGATGGACACCTAATTCCCACAGTTGCAGATCAGAGGGAAATGTCCCTGCTGAGGATAGATGTCTAGGAGGATGGTTGGTCCAGTCTCCACACATCTCCTTTCCTTTTGTTTCCTGATCCTGCCCTGAGTCGGCCATCATAGTTCTGGAAACTTCCCAGGAGTCCACGACTAGTGGGTTCCCCTGGGACCTCATGGTCCTGGCTCCTCCCTGCTCTGTCACAGGATATTTTCTTCCCACAGGTGGAAAGGGAAGGAGCTACACTCAGGCTGGAAGTAAGTGAGGGGTGTGGGCTGATCCTGAGACACTTGGGATAGTGTAGACAGGACCCTGTGGGAGAGCCCCCCCCCCCACAAAATTTCCTTCTTTAGTCTCACCTCCTCCTGTAGGCTCTGATTAGGTAATGCTTTTGTTGTTCTTCAGGCAGCGACAGGGCCCAGGGCTCTTATGTGTCTCTCACAGCCTAAAGGTGAGATCTTGGGTGGCCTACATGGGGGAGGGGTTGGGGCAGAGGGGACATGACTGGGTTACGGAGATACTTTTTTGATCTGGACATTTTGATCATTTGGTGGGCTGCTCAGAGCGGCAACACTTACAGTGACTGACTTGAATTTGTTCATAATTACTGTCTTCTGTAGCGTGAGACCACTGCCTTGTGTGGGATTGAGTTATACAAGATTTGTTCACACCAGCTTTGTGATTCAGGACTTCTCTTGTTGCAACTGGTGTTGGAATGTACCTGCGTTCCTATCATCATAATGTGGGGATGTGGTGGGAGTAACCCACCTTACCCACCAGTACGCCCTCCTCACAGTGACCTGTGTCCTTTCCCCTGGATCTACATTTCCTGTTCCCACAGAGACAGGGCCAGGATGTCTCCATCCCTGTCGGAACTTCTCTTGCTCTGAGCTGCAACTTCTCACTTACCTGTTGAACATGAGAATCTGGGAATGCTCTTTTTTGTCAACTTCTTGCTATGACGTGGGGTTGATGGCTTAATTAAAGGAGAGGATGAGACTTAAAATCTGAGAGAGGAAATAAATGGAGACCTGAGAACCTTCCAGAATCCTGTGTTTGCTCTACTGAGCCTGTAGCAGGTGGGGCCAGAAGAAGGCTGTGAAGGAGCCAAATGCAGATGGGGCCTGTGTTCAGGGCAGCATGGGGTTTGATGTGGTGACTGCTTGCCTGCATCTTCTTTGCTGCTTTGTTGTTCTTGTCCCCAAAGTAGGAACTGTGATCACAGGGACTCAGGAATTGCCGGGGCCTTGTCCTGTCTCAGAGCCATGGGCACTGTTATGGATTGAATTATGTCCCCTCAGCACCCTGAATTCAGACTACTATCCCTCTAAACTGTGAAAAAATAGATTTCTGTTTGTTAAAGCCGTCCACTTGTGGTATATCTGTTATAGCAGCACTAGATAACTAAGACAGGCAGTGAGGGCTTCGTGTGCTGGATCAGCCTGGGCTGAGGCCTGGTCTGACCCTCAGATCGCAGGGTGTCTTAGTCATCTAGTGCTGCTATAACAGAAATAACAAAAGTGGATGGCTTTAACAAAGAGAAGTTTATTCTCTCACAGTCCAGTAGGCTAGAAGTCTGAATTCAGGGCGCCAGCTCTGAAGGAAGGTCCTGATCATCAGTCTTGGTCTGGGAGCATCTCAGCACAGAAACCTCAGGTCCAAAGGACGCACTATGCTCCCGGCACTGCTTTCTTGGTGGTATGAGGTCCCCAACGGTCTGCTTGCTTCCCTTTCCTTTTATCTCTGGTGCAGGCCACACACCAGGGATGCGAGCCGAGCAAGGGTGTTACTTCCCACCCTAATGCTCTTTAACCACAGGCAGAGATTATGATTTATAACACTTAGGAAAATCACAAAATCTAGGACAACCACACAATACTGGGAATCATGGCGTAACTAAGTTGACACATATTTTTAAGAAACACAATTCAATCCATGTCACAGGGGTTGCATTTATTTTTGTACCTTTGTTTTTATAGAGGGTGTACCTGTTCTTGTTTTGTGCATAAGTTCTGGTCTCATTCTCTGGGTGTCCCCGTTTGACAGCAGCAGAAGTCGTTCTTCCTGTCAGTGTCCCCACAAGGCCCAGTGCAGCCCCTGCACACAGGCGTCTCTGTGGTATCAAGGAACGAACTCTCAGACTCATTCAAGTCTTTTCTTCCTACTGGAGTTGTTTCCTGGGTTATTCTACCTTTTCCCAATATTTTTAAGAAATTTGATTCTGGATAGTTTTCTTGTTTTAGATAAATTCTTTTTATGTTTACATCCTCTGCTCACCTACCTCTCTCCCTGCCCTTAGCTCCATAACCCTAGTGCTGACCCAATCCAACCTCGTGGATTCATAAAGTAGAGTCTAATTTAAGTTCACCATTGGTTGTAAAATAGGGCCCATAATCTCTAAGATCATGCTTGTCTGCAGAGGGAAATGAAATTGTGTGCTGTAATGGGTAGGAGGGAGGGGATGGAGAAAAGGAGTGGAGAGCCTTATGTACAGGAAAAGTAGAGTTGACATTAACGTCAAGGTGAGTAGATGTGCTGTAGCTGTCACAAAACAGCCTGTGGACTGAGGCTACAATAATAAAGACACTGTCTCTAGAATAGGGAGGTGCGCTACACTACATTGATCATTCATTCTACTGATAGTTGCTGAGTGCCAGATGCATCTGCGCAACATCTGGGAACTAAAAACAGACAAAAATTGGCAGCCTTGTGGAGCATTTGTTCTTGGAGAGAGACAGAATATAGATTCTATCCATTTCTGTTTAGTCCATTCCGACTCATAGCGACCGTACAGGACAGAATAGAACTGCCTCATACGCTTTCCAAGGCATGGCTGGCAGATTTGAACTTCTGGCTTTTTGGTTACAGCCATAGCTCCCATAACTCTTAACCACTGCACCACCAGTGCGATGAGCACCGTCAATAAGGGAAGTGCTTATGTTGGAAGGAGGGAAGTGCTATGGGCAAGGTGACCCAGAGTGTCAGTGTGAGAGGAGAGGGGAGAAGACTGGTGTAACTCAGGTGGTCGGCGTGGGTCTCACTGAGAAGTGGCCTTTGAGGAAAGATTTGAAGGACATGAGGGAATTAGCCATGAGGATGCCTGGGGAAGGTCTTCCAGGCAGGGGAACATCAGTGCAAACACACTAGGGCAGGAACATGCCTGTGTTCTGGGATCAGTGAGGAGGGCAGTGGGGCGGGAACAGAGAGTAGCTGAGATGAGGCCAGAGGTGTGGTCAGATCCTGTGGGGCCCTTACATCAGAACTTTTTTTTTTTTCTTCTTTTTCCACTGAGTGAGATGAGGAGTTACAAGGCAATTTCGAGCAGAAGAGAGACATTGTATGACGGCTTTTAAAAAGATCACTCTGGCTTCTTTGGTGAAAAAAAATCAAGTGTTGGTGGATAAACAAGTCAGTAGGACAACACTGGTATATTCATGCAGTTTTCAAGCTAGAGATGTTGGTGGTTTTGCCTATGTGAGCAGTGAAAAAAGTGGGAAGTGACTGGATTCTTGATATATTTTGAAATTGAACTCTGCAAGATTTGTTGGTGGATTAAAATTGGAGTATGAGAGAAAAAGTGGAGTCATAGAGGACACCAAATATTTTGGACTGTGCAAATAGAAAGATGGAGCTGCCACCAAATCCTTAACAATAGGACAAATTAAAATATTTTTAAAACTTTGTAACTTAATAGGTAAAAAATGGTACCTATAGAAGGGAATTTGGCAAGTTCAAAGGTAAAAATCTCCAGTCTCCTTAGGAGGTACAGTAAATTACTTAATATGGCCTTTCTAGCCATAGTCTTTGTGACTTCCACATAAGGATTTGGTAAGACTATGCAGATAAGGTTCTTGTGGCCCTGCAAGGGCACTCAACAGCCTGGTAATAATGCAAAGAAGGTGTATAGAGCCCTTGCAGAGGTGGGACTATACAAATAAGGTGTATGGAACTCTAACAAGGGGACTGGTCAGTTTTGCCACCCTACTAGTGTAAAAAGAGCCAATCCCCGAGTGAGAGAGGGGAACTTCACTACCATGAAGAAAGAAGAGCTGGGAGTGAAGCATGTCCTTTGGACTCAGGGTCCTTGTGCTAAGAAGCCCCTAGACCCAGGAGACAGAGAAAGAACTGTAACACCGGAGACGGCAAGAGATGACAAGAAGCAGTGGCAGAGAAATGGCGACAGCAGAACCAGGAGACCAGCGCAAGTTGGCTTGGTGGGCTTCCTGGCCCATGGAGCAAGGTGGCTACAGTGGGCAAGCCAACCCACAGAGTAAGAGAGCTGAGTGTCTTTGGGCTGGAGGCTTCCTGGCAGAGTGGGGTACCTCTGGGGACTTACGGGTGGAGCTAAAGAGCTTTGTAAAACTTGCCCGAGCTGTGCATATGTCGGGCCCTAATGGGGCCAAGGGCCGAGAGAGGAGGCCTGGCCTGAGGGGGCAGAGAGGAGCCTGTCCTCAGGAGGCCAAGAGGAAGCCTACAAGGCCAAGAGGAGCTGAGAGAACTGTCCTGCACTGATGAAGGGAGATTTGCCTAAATGCTTCCTGATCCTGATCCTGAGTTGTAACCTTTTACTTCTTTAATAAACTGCATAATCATCAGTATTGCCTGTGAGTTCTGTGGCCAGTGTAACGAATTAATGAAACCAGGAGAGAAGTAGACAGTGCCGTGGGAGGGATGACTGGTGTCGGAATTGGTAAAAAGGTGGAGGACGGAGGTATAGTTGACCTCACCTCACAGGAATCAGTCTTGGGCTGAAGATGATCTTGATTTTCTCTCCTCTCCTTTGTGAAGTTAGACTAGGAAGTCTGCTGCCACACTGTGCCGTTTTTTATACCTTGTCTTATGCTGTTATAAGTTGTGGTTTTCCAGTAAAACATGTATAATATTTAGATTTAAGAAAACAGTAGACTTCTGCTTCCCTCAATAATAGTAACAGGAATTAGATGTACCGTCCCACCTGAAACTTTCAAAAACTGGGACAAAATATATGAAAGAACATAGGACATCAGGCAAAGAAGGAGAGTGATCCCTGAGAGATGAGAATCAAATGAGATGAGCCCTACCATTGCCCCAGGGTGCTGCTTTGAGGGAGATTCCAGACCGCCACTCAGAGAGGGGAAAAAAAATGGAGCCCAGTGAACTCCCTGAGTTAAGGAGACAAATCTAAGAGTCTGAGAGACCAGGCTTCTAGAGTTCACAGGACAGTCTAGAGAGGAAAGAGCTGCACGGAGACAACTCTGGTGATCTGCAGAGGGTCCCTCACAAGTGTTGGGTACAGTAATGATCAGTACATGCACATGAGGAGACTACCCAAGGAGAGGGGAAGAAGAACCCGAAAGAGCTACAGAGAACAGTACCCGGTGCCCCACAGGCTGGGGATAGTGCCTGTCCTAGCAGCCAGACTGGAAAACCTCGTCATTCCCTGGACATAGGCTAGAGTGCCAGAAGGGTCTTGCGTCAGTAGTGGGCAGTAATCTGTGCTTGACTAAACCCTGCTCTGGGTTTGCCTAACAAATCTTAAAGACAAGACCCAAAAGGATCAAACAGTTTCCAAGTAACTTAATACATCCCAGAAATAAAAGCTCAAGAATATTTGTAAGAATACAGAAACATCCAGTGCCTAACAAGTTAAATCATAATGCCTGGCATACAATAAACAATAACCAGTTAAGCCAAAAATATTCCCTGAAATCTTCTTAAAACCAAACAATAGTTTAGCTTAACTAGTAAGAAATGTCTGACTTGAGCATTAAGTTCTTTTAAGAACTATGTATATGGGATCAAATTGACAACAGCAACTTGAAAGATTAGATAGGAACCTTAGGGAACAGTGAGTTTATGTTAATGGGGAGGAACAACTCACAAAACGAGGATGAGAATGGTTGCAAAACTCGAAGAATGCAATCAATATCACTAAATGGCATATGTAGAAGCTGTTGAATTAGTGTATGTTTGGCTGTGGACATTCTTAACAAAAAACGAAAACAAAAAGAAATACATAAAAAAAAAGAAAAAAGAAAAACAGGCATGGAAAGAAGCAAGAAAATGTGACCTAAAAGGCAGAGAAAAATCAATCAATCTAAACTGATCCAGAACTGACATTAGAATTAGCAGACAGTGATTATAACTGTGTTCCATATGTTCAAAAAGTAGAGACATGAAAGATATATAAAAGACCAATATAGAGTGAAAAGACTGGACCACCTGGTTATCCCACAAAATATTGCATTGTCTACCACATTGAAGGCATCATGTTAATTGGACCCAATGAGCAAGAACTGGAAGGGACTCTGGATGCTTTGGCAACACATGTGCACTCCAGGGAGCAGTAGTTAAACTGTGCAAAGATTCAGGAGCCTGCCACATTGGTGAAGTCTTGAGGGGTTCAGTGGTCTGGGGTATGCTGGAACATCTGAAAAGTAAAGGACGGATTATTGTACCCTGTATCTCCTGCCACTGAGAAAGAAGCAAACTTGTAGCCCTCTTCAGGGTTTGGAGGCAGTGTGTTCCATATTACGGTACCATTGTTCTGACCTATTTTATCAGGTGACATGAAGGTTGCTGGTTTCAGTGGGACCCAGAAAAAGAAGGGCTTTGCAGCAGGTCCAGGCTATAGTATGAGCAGCCCTGCTGATTAGTTCATCTGACCCAGCATCTCCCACAGCACTAGTGGTATGTGTGGTAGGAAAAGTTGGCATGTGGAGTCTGGTGGCTCCCAAGAGGAGAGATGTAATGCAGACCTCTACGCCTCTGGAGCAACAAGGTCTAGCCAACTGCTGCAGAGAAATATGCACCATTCTACAAACAGCTTCTGTAATGCTGCTCGGCCCTGGGAGAGATGAAGTATCTGATCATGAGACATCGAGGAACCGTGTGGTCATATAGGCCTTTCATGAGCTGGGTCCTGTCAGACCCTAGCAGCAATCAGCTGTAAGATGGAAGTGGCACCAGAGCAGGGCTCAGCAAACTACAGCCCATGGCCATGTCGGACCCACTGCCTGGTTTTGTAAATAAAGTTTTATTGCGATAAACTCCACTAGGTCAAAATGACCTACTTTAAAATATTAGGCAGTTTGTTTCTGTTTCTTAATACTCGTGAAAGATACGTGCACTGATATTCACAAGGTTTGGTCTGCTCTCCTCTTTTTGTTCCATTTCCCTCAGATTTTGCTATGAATATTATTCTCATTTAATACAATAAATTTGAAAGCTTTCCTTGTTTTTCTATGCTTTGGAATAATTTGGTTTGTATTGGGATTTTTTAGTTCTTTAAGGTTTGGAGGAATGTTCTTGGAATCTTTCTGAGAATTCATGCTTTTTCATGGGGAAGATCTTTAATAACTTTCTCCATTTCTTTATGAAAATTGGTTTGCTTAAATCTTCTTTGTCTACCGAGTTGGGTTTTCATGAATTCTATTTTTGGAAAAATGACCTATTTATTTTATGTTGTCAAATTTATTTACACAGATATGTACAAATCTGTCTCAAGACTGAAAAACATTCTCTGTTGTGATGGTTATTTCTATGAATCTGGCTGTGCCTCTGCGGTGAATTGCGCCCTCTGCTGGTTCTAGCTGAAATCTGCGGCCGCAGACGGCCTCCCTCTGCTTTCTTCCAGATTCTCTTCATCTTCACAGACTTTTAGCTTATTTTGTGTTAGAGGTTTCAGTTCCTAATATACCTAAAATTTTTAAACTTAAAAAAGTTATGCTTAGATATACATGCAAAATAAATGAAATCAGAATTGGACAGCTCTAGGTTTTATCACTAATTCTCCACACAATTCTTACTACTGCCCAACTAAGAAATAGGTTACCAGCATTTTTCTCATGCTTCCTCCAGACTAATCCCCCACCCCCACTAAAGTAACCAGTATCCTGGGTTAAAGTGCCATAAATCAGTCTGGTCTGTTTTTGCATTTATATACTTGGAATTATCTGGCATCTACTCTTCTGTGAAACATTTTCTGATTTTTTTGCACACATTTTCAGATTTTAAACCATGCAATATTCCCTTGTTCTGTGTGTACTACTGCCTCTTCATCTATGCACAGACTCCACATGAGCACAGTTAAGTGTTCTGGAATTCCCATTCTTTGCAATGTTATCCATAATTTGTTATGACCCACACAGTCCAATGCCGTTGGGTCGTCAAGAAGGCACAGGTAAACATCTGTCTGCTATTCTCTGCTTTCAGCCAGGAGAGTCAGTAGAGTCCGCCCAAAGCCCTACCCAGCCTCTCAGGCGCTCAGTCACCGCGCTCAACTTGACAAACGCCTTGAAGACTATGATTTAGGAAATAATATTGGAGTTATTATTCCCTCTCCTTGAGCATACACAGTGTAACCCTGGACTCACAAGGGCTCACAAGGACTCACAGGACACATCAAGTGGGCCCTGAGGTATAAAGACAACAGCTAAGATAATCTTGGAAAACATCTTTTAGGGAAACGCTCACATAAAGCCCGTCAAACACAACACAAAAGACTTTCCACTCATCTTTTTCTGTTAGCATTTGGTGAATAAAAATTCGTTGGATCAATGAAGATCCTCCTGACTGTCGTTACTGAAACCTGTACCAATGATTGTTAAGAAAGACAACTCAAAATGTAGGCTCACAGTTTCTAGCCAATCTGAAAAGGCTAAGCTTTCAATGGTTTTGCCCATTTGTGATGTTAATATATACTGATGGCTCTGTAACTGCTCCTTGGACTCGGGCAGACATGGCTGGGGCAGCATGCTTGTCTGTTTTCCCATTCTTGCCTACTCTGTAATGTTCTTTGGACTCGGGCAGACATGGCTCCAGCAACATGCTTGTCTGTTTTCCCACTTTTGTCTGTTCCGGGATATTTCCTTAGATTCAGGCAGACATTCTAGCTCTGGCAGCATGCTTGTCTGCTTCCCATTTCTGCCCTTTTTGAATATATGCTGAATAAAACTCTCTTTTTGCTTTACTCAACTTTATGATGTTTTCCCCCTACAACAACTGTTAACAAATATTGGGTTCACATACCTGGGATCTCCCTCTTTCTAGACTCTGGCTCCATCAAGTCCTCACTACCTTGGTGACTCCAGTGCCTTCAAGCAGATGTTCTTACCTCTTGACCAGCTTTTACAGTTGTTCTTGGAGGGAGGGTTGGTCTGAAACAGGCTAGTCTGCCATCATTGGAGGTGGAACCCTGACTAGTTTCTTTTAAGACAGATTGGGAATTTCTGAATCTTACACCCCTGTGACTTTTGATTTCTGAGAGGAAGGGAGGAAACATGCATCAATTAACCTGTTGATTTCAGTCCAGAAATCCAGTAGGAAATGAAAGACCTCCTAACAGACTTTGAACTTCCCCAAAATACGGCCTTTCCTTCACTTCTCACAGGTGAACAACGCCTAGGCCATAGAACTGCCTTTTAACCAATGGGTTAGAGCAGCCTGCTGTGAGGTGAGGGCTACTCTGACTTGTGTTCACAATCTCAAGATAAACACAGATGGTAGGAATTTCCACAGCTTCAAGGAAGGATACTGTGTTGTTGTGAGGAAGTCTTGATTTTTTCATTACTGCTAAGCTGGCATTTGATTGACCAATTAGTTATTTTAGCCTAAATGTTCGACTGGGTGTGGGAGAAGTTCCTTAGACCTGGTGTGTCCTCGTGCATATTTCCACCAGGAGGGATTGGATCAACAATGTTCTACTAATTAGGTTGTGCCCCTGAGCCCAGCTTGCAACCAGTGAGCCTGGCAGTGCGAGGTGCAGCCACAGCCGCTCAGTGGGCAGGCGGCGTGGTGCACGTCTGCTGTCCATGATGCGTACTATATCCTGGGAGGGACCGTGGGCCAGGTTGGGAGGGACCACGGGCCAGGTCGTGAGGTTGTCAGTGGTGAAATCCTCCCACTGGCGCCAGAGCTATAACTATGGAACCTCCAGCTGCCACCCAGCTCCCAGCCCTGTCTCAGCTGCAGCGGGTGATGCTCCGGGAAACCTCCCCTGCCCCACAACCCCCAAGCCCCTGGGTCAGCCACCAGAACTAAGATTTCGGACTGGGTCTGCAGAGCTCCTAAATTCAGGAGCTGAAGTGCTGAGAGCAGGGTCTGAGGAGGTCCAGGCTGAAGATTCGGGTGCTGGGGTCACGGGAGGGGAAAGAGACAAGATCCCAGATTCTGTGGGTGCGAGTTGGGGAGGAGACAGAGGCAGTCCCGGGATCCTGGAGAATAGGTAGTTGGTCACCTGCCACCTAGATCCATGTGGTTGTGACTGTGTCCAGTCCCCACACAGTGCCCGGGGCATAGTCCTCCGGGGCCATTTGTCCTGCATGGAGACTCCTGTTGTCATAGGTGATGAAGGGACAACTGAGGCCATGACTGTGGGCTGCCTGGGACTGGGCTCAGACTTGCCTGTGAGGTGCTAGCACAGGGAGCGGGACCCTGAAAATATGAGGAATTCGGGACCAGGCCACCTGCCCCCCGCTCACATGGCCCGGTGCCTGGGAACCCTCTGCAAACTCATTTCCACAGGTGTCCCCTCCTCCAGCCCTCCCTGTGCTGCTGTCCTCCCTGGCTCCTTCCTGCCACCTTTTGGCACCGACCCCCTGAGGTCCCCATTTCCTCTCTCTCTTTACAGCTCCAGGAGCCTCCCCTCATAGCCACATCTAAGGCCCCAGAGGCTCCTCCCCGGATCCTGGGTGGGAGACTCACTGACTGATTCCCGGGAGGAGGGACCTCTACCCCAGAAACAGCCACAATAAGTGAAAGGGACTCAGAAATCCAAGGTCCCATCCTGGGAGCCTGTGGGACTGGGTATTGTGGCTCCAGGTGTATTTGGGGGACAGCTCCAGAACTGGGATCTGGCTCTTATGACCTAGAGACCTCCCTTTGCCCTAAGGCCAGAGTCCACGGTCACTCAGTTGGGAAGAAAAATCTGTGTCAGCATGGATTTCAGGAAACACTTCACACCCTTAGTCTGACTGGGAACAGGACTGCCCCCTCTTGTGCAGAGTCCTGTCGTGCTGCTGGGAGCAGAGGGAAACCCTGGGGAGGTCCAGGGTGAGGAGGCAGAAAGGGAGCTCCTGTCTTCTGTCCTCAGCCCTGTGACCACATGGGGGCGCTGCCTCCCTGCTTTCCGATACTTATGAGCAGCCCAGGTGGGGTCTGGTTTGTGGTCTGTTTGGGGCAGAGAAGGCTGACAGAGGCTGGGCCTCCATGTGGGGATGAAGATGCCTCCTGAGCAGCCCTGGACTCCACAGGGGTCAGGTTCAGGGATGGAGGAGGGATTGGAGAGGAGAGGAGAGCTCAGAGCCCTTCCATTCCAGCAACCAGGTCAGCGTGATGTTGGCAGGTAGGAAGACAAATGATTGGCCTCTCAGAGAGTGATTGCCTTCAGGGTCCTCCTTGTCAGTCACCAGAACCCTGGAGAGACCTTGGATGCAGGAGAGGGGAAGAGAGATAGAGTGAGGGTGGGATCCCACTTCTGTTTTCTCTCCCAGTCCTCCTCCACACAGCAGCACCTTCACCTCTCCCAGTCGCCAGGACTTGTAAAAACTTGGGCAGAAAGTAGAGACCCAGAATCCTACAACTGCCTGCCTCTACTCCTGCCGAGCTTTAGTGCTTGCCCCAGCATAGAGTCCTAGGTATGTGCAGAGGGCGGTCCTGGAATTTTCTTCCTTCATATAACTGCATGGCTCAGTTCCTCACCTCCTTCAAGTTTGCTCAAATGTCACCTCAATGAGGCCCACCCTGGCTATGCTATTTAAAAGTTCCACTTCTTCCATTATCCTCATTACTTGGTATTAATTTTTTCTCTGTATTTCTTATCACTTTCTAATGCACTGTGTAGATTTCTTTTTCCAAAGATGGCCTCAACAATACCTCCCATCGCACTTGCTCTTTTGTAATGCTACCTTGCCATTCCCCTCTCAAGAGGTGGGCCTGACTCCCCTCCCCTTGAATCTGTGACTAGCTTCGATGAATAGAACATGGGAAAGTGGCACTCCTTGACTTCTGAGGTTCTGACATAAGATGCTTTGTAGTTTCTGACTTGGTTGCTTCAAATACTTCCTCCTGGATCTCAGGTGCCATGCTAGCAGCAGCCAAGCCATGTGGAGTAGCCAGGTGGAGGCGACCCTAGATAATCTGGTTACCAACCTCAGTGCCCTCCCAGCTGACAGCCAGTACCAGCTGCAGCCCTGTGACAGAGCCCTCTAAAATGTTCTGAACCAGACGGGCATCCAGGTGACTAAAGCCCCAGCTCGTATCACATGAGGCAGAAGGGTTTCCCTGCTGAGCCCGGACAACCAAAGAAAGAGAGAAAATAAAAAATGCTGTTGTTTTAAGTCACCAATTTTGGGATTGTTTGCTACCCAGCAATAGATAATGGAACATATCCTATACCATATAATTTACTACTATTACCATTTTTTTATTTTTTGTTTGCCTTTCCTGTCAGATTGTAAGCATCAGGAGAACAGGTGGTTTTGTGTGTGTGTGTGTGTGTGTGTGTGTGTGTGTGTTTGATTTAATGACTACCAAGCCTAGAGCAAGGAGCTCTGGTGGTGCAGTGGTTAAGCGCTTGGCTGCTAACCAAAAGGTCCGCAGTTCGAATCCACCAGCCCGCTCCACGGGAGAAAGATGTGGCAGTCTGCTTCCATAAAGATTACATCCTTGGAAACACTCTCGGGCACTTCTACTCTGTCCCACAAGTTCACTATGAGTTGGCATCAACTTGAAGGCAACAGGTTTTGTTTTTTTAAGCCTAGAGCCGTGCTTATCTCAGAGAGCTCATTAAACGTTTTTGAATGAGTGAATGAATGCTGTGTCTCCAACATCTCTTGGGCCCTGCTAGCGCCCTGGGTCAGTCCTCAGTGTAGAACTGAGATTTGGGGCTGGGGCTACACAGCTCCTAAGTTCAGGGGTTGGGGTAGCAGAGAGCTGGGCATGAGGGGTCTGGACTGATGATATGGGAGCTGGGGTCCCCAGGAGAATAAGAGGCAGAATCCTAGGGTCTACAGGCTGCAAGCTAGAGAGGAAGCAGGGACTACCCTTAAGATCCAGGAAGAAGCGTGGTCAGTCACCTCAGACATTCTACCGTCAAGATTTGGCAGCCCACAGTGATGGCCAGGCCCCACACTGCATCTCACCCACGCTCCCCTGAGGCCCTGCGGCTTCGTTAGGCAACTCTGGTTGTAATAGACATCAAAGGGACAACTGAGACCTTGACCAGCTGGGTAGGACATGGCTGTGAGGTCCTAGCACAGACAGTGGGACCCTAGAAATATGAGGAATTTGGGACCAAGGCTGGTCCCCACAGGATGGCACAGGCAACTGCTCTTGGCTCCAAACACATCTCCACAGTGTCCCCCTGCTCCAGCCGTCCTCATGATGCTCTCCTCCCTGGCTCCCTCCTGTCCCCTCCTTTTGGCCTTGATCCCCTTGGTGTCCCCATTCTCTCCCTCTCCTCAGTTCTCCAGGAGCCTCTCCTCCTTCACAACCTTAGGCCCCAGGGGCTCCTCCCCCAGCTCCCAGGTGGGAGACTCACTGAGGGATTCCCGGGAAGAGGGGCCTCTGCCTCCAGAGGCTACAGGGTGGAACAAATGACAGGAGCTCAGAAGTCCAAGGTTCCATCCAAGAAGACGGAAGAATTTGGTATTGGGGCTCACAGTATGTTTGTGGAGTCCACCCGGGACCTGGAAACTGGGTGTTACGACCTAGAGACCTCCCTTTGCCCTGAGGCCTGAGTCACAATCACTCAAAAAACCAAACCTGTTGCCACTGAGTTGATTCCCATTCATAGTGACCCTATAAGAACTGTCCCATAGGGTTTTCAAGAATGTCATCTTTTTTAGGGAAGCAGATTGCTACGTCTTTCTCCCACGGAGCAGCTGGTGTGCTCCAACCACTTTTGGCCCAGCCCTTAACTACTGCACCACCAGGGCCCCTTCACAGTCACTCAATGAGGGGGAAACATCTCTGTCAGCACGGATTGTGGGAAACAGCACTCTGAACTTAACCCAGACCTGGGATGCCCCCTTGTGTGCAGAGCCCTGTCCTGCTGGTGGGAGCCCAGGAGACCCTGGGGAGGTCCCAGTGAGGGCTTGAAAGAGCAGCTCAGGTCTTCTGTCTTCAGCCCTGTGGCCACCGGGGGGCGCCACTGCTCTGCTCGCTGGGGTTCTGACTGAGCAGCCCAGGAAAGGACTCGGCTATGGTCTGAGTGGGGAAGAGAAGGCTAAGGGAGGGTGGGCGTCCATGGAGGAATGGAGATGTCTTCTGAGCAGCCATGGACTCCACAGGGGTCAGGCTCAGGGGTGGACGAGGGATGGGAGGAGAGGAGACCTCTGGAGCCCTGCACCATATCTGAGGTTCCATCTCCTCCTTGTAATTCCTCTGTCAGACTCTTGATGGCCACACCCCAGAAAACTGAAAACTAGACAAATTTTCTTCTATTCCCTATTCCTTTACAGGGCTCCTACTTGACATAGCAACAGTAACAACATTTACATAATTTTTTTCGGGAAGGATACATGAGAAACTGGTAACATGCTCATCGCTGGGAGGGGAACTAGGTGCCTGGGGCCTGGGAAGGGAGGGAGATTTTCCACTGTAAAATCTTTGCAATATTTTGAGTGATATTTTCAAAATATAAGTTGTATTAAAAATTACTTTTATTTGCAAGACCTTTTACTGTTCCAGTCTAGTGTCCATGGATGTGGTTGTCTGATGGGCCCAGATTGTGGCTTCTCCTCTGTTGTTCTAGAATACACTAGGGTGTTCCAACCTCAGGGCCTTTGCACCTGCTGCTCCCCCTGTGGAAAACTTGTCTCCCAGGTATCATTTCCCTCCCTGACATTCTCTTCAATGTCATCGCTGAGAGGCCCTCCCTGGACGACCCACCTCAAGTGGCATTGTCAGCCTCCCTCTGAGCCTACCCTGTTTTGCTTTTGTTCACGTCCTTTTTACTGACGTTTAGAAAATGTATTTACTTTAATTGCTTGTTGTCTATCCAGAACATAAGCTTTATAAGAACAAGGTTAGGGATTTTGATTGTTTATAGATGTATTTCCACTGCCTTGAATAGTGCCTGGTTGTTGCTTTAAAAACATTTGTTGAATGAATGAATGAATTCACATGCAGACTGATACACTCACACATACAGACTCACACACTGTTATAGCTATTCTCACACACATTAGCAAACTCTCACATGCATACTCTTGTAAGTCTAATTTTCATTCAACATTATGTTGTGAACATTCCCCATGTCATTAGGAATTATTTCCCAATTATTGAGAAAAATTTCAAGGATATAGAGTTTGAAAGACTAGTACAATATTTGCTTCGTGCATATAATAAATTATTTCTATAATTTTTGTTGAGACACTTGGAAGTCTCTTGCAAATCTCATGACCCCACTCCTGAATACTTGAGCATTTACCTCTTACAAATAAGAACATTTGTCTTCAATCCATAATATTATTATTACACTGAGAAAAATAACTAATTCCCAAATATTATCAAATATCAAAGTCATATAAAATTGTCTTCATTATCCTCCAAATGTCTTTCATATTAGTTTTTTGGAAAAAAGTCATTTTATTTGGAAACAACATTTCAGCATCCACGCAACATGCAGTCGTCTGGCTAAGCCATGGGGACTCTTGGGACTAAGCACACAGCTCCCCTAGGCCTTCCGTCCCCTCATCAGGGCAAAGGAGGGGCCCCTGTGCCAGGAGTCACACCTGGTGCCCAGAAGTCTCCCCTGTGACAGCAGGTGTCCAGATTACCTGAGACCTGGTGGAACGTACTCCCCTCCCACAAAGGTTAACAGGGAACCTGAGTACTTTCTCTAAGACCCCCCGTCCCAGGCATTCCACCCCATGATCAAAGGGTCAAGAAAGGGTCCACACACTGAATCAACACCTCAGCACCCCAGATCTCTTCACCTCCATGGACGGAGGCCAAGTGAGAGCCCCGAACTCCAACTCCTCCCCACCTTCATCTCTCACCACCTCACTACCAGTATCTGCCTCCAGCCCACCAGGACTCATCCCATCATGCCCCTTCCCCTGGCTGTGTCAGTCACCCCAGGTCCCCCATTACCCTGCACTCTCATCTCTACAAGGCTCTGCACACCCCGATTCTGTCTCCGCTCACACCCTCTCCCCAACTCCTGGCAGCTTTCCTCTGTGCCCTGGAGTTCTCAGCCCAAGATCAGCACAGTCTCCTGAGTCCTCTCACGATGGTCCTTTCATCTCCAGCTCTGACAGAGACCTGGGTCTTCTGAGGATATCATCCCTCTGAAGTGCTCCCACAGGGGGTGTTTCCCCTCCCACAGGCCTTTTACCCCTGGGTGTGGAGGTGGGCGGACCTCCTTGCTCCTCCTTGCTGCTCTCAGACCTTTCTCCCTTCCTCCTCCCTAAAGTCCCCAACTGTGAATCTCCTGTCCTCAGATTACAGCCCCTCCTCCCCTCATTGTAGCTGTCACCTATGGACCCTGGCCCATTCCCCACATTTCCCAACTGTCTTTTTTTTTTAATTGAGGTGCAAATATACACAACAACACACACATGGATCCGACAATTTCCACATAATTCAGTGATGTTGATTTCATTCTTCATGTTGTGAAACCATTCTTACTATCCTTTTGCAAACCAGTCCACCACCATTAACAAACTCAATGCCCCCTAAGCAAAAAAATCCCCCTACCCCCCTCCCTCTTGTCCCTGGGGTAGCCAAAAATCCCATTGGTTCTGACTCACAGCGACGGTATAGGACAGAGCAGATCTGCCTCACAGGGTTTCCCAGGAGCAGCTGATGGATTCAAACTGCTGACCTTTTGGTTAGCAGCTGAGCTCTTAACCACTGCACCACCAGGGCTCCACCCATGGGGAAGAGGGCATGAAACACCCAGACAAGAGAAGGGGGAGGGGGGCTTACGTTCATCTTTGAGAAATCCTCCAGTAGCACTAATAATTTTTGTATTCTATATGTTATCTGTGTATATCTGGTGGTGCAGTGGATAGCTGCGAAACAAAAGGTCAGCAGTTCGAATCCACCGGCCGCTCCTTGGAAACCCTATGGTGCAGTTCTACTCTGTCCTATAGGGTCGCTATGAGTCTGAATCGACTCGACGGCAACGGGTTTGGTTTTTTTTTTTTTTTTTTTTGTATGTTATCTATATCATGTAAGTGAGATTTTACAGGATTTGTCCTTTAGTGATTGACTTAACATGCTCAGCATAGTGTTTTCAAGGTTCTTCTATGCTGTGGCATGCATCAGGACTTGGTTTTCCTTTATGGCTGAGTAATATTCCATGGTGTGTATATACCACATTTTGTTTATTCGTTCATCTGTTGATGCACATTTCGGTTGTTTCCACCTTTTGACTATTGTGACCCCCACATTTCTTGACTGTTTTAGCTCATGGCTCACGGTCACTCGAGCATCACTATCTCTGCCCTTGTCCCACGCAGCTAGAGAAGGCTAAAGATAAACACACAGCCATGGTGACTGCTCTCCCAAAACTCCATGACCCAGACCTCAGGGGTGCCCACACCGTTGTCCAGCGGTCATCCTGTGCTTGCTGAGTTCGTTCAGTCTCCTTCCATCCTAGGTGACTACTACAGACCATCTCTCTCTGCTCAAACATCCACCACCCCTTCACCATTCTTATTTTGGCAAATGACCTTGCTTCCTACTTTACTGAGAAAATCAAACATATTAGAAGACACCTTTTACAGATTCCCACCACCACCAGCTCATGTCCTTGCATCTGAACGGCAGGATGGCCCTCCAGTCTGTCGTCACTGGTCTGCTGTCCTTGTTCCCAGCAGAGTCTGTCCCTCTGCTGGTGCCCTAAACCTCATCCCTCCTCCTCTACTTAGAGGCATCGATCCAGCAACTCTTCCCCTTCTATCTCCTTTGTTGTCAATTTTTGCTCTCAACCACATCACTGTGGCAGCCATGAGAATGCCCATCACAGACCCTCATTTAGAGGCAGCATAACTGACCGATGGCGCCAGGTACTGCCCTCTGAAATCCATTGCCATGTTTGTGCTGAGAGCACTCTTCCCACAGGCTTCTTCCAGTCAGTGGTTGAGAACAGCAGGGAAACTAAGGCAGGACGAGTCCTCCACTGAAGGCTGACTTTGTTTGCCTCAAGGGCTTCCTGATGTCCTTACTGAACTTTCCTTAGACTTCACCACATCTACGACAATTCTAACCGCTATTCCTTCCCTCTGTCCTTCACTTGGGTTCAGACTTGCGTCATGGTCTGGTGACTCTTCCAGTCTTATCTGGTTCCCTCCCATTTTTTCACAGATGTTTCCACTACCAAAATTCTTGTGCATTTAATACTGTATCAGTGTATGCTCCTCACAGGACCCTAACTAATACAAGCGCTATCAGGAGCAGTCTGAGAAAAGATGGGCATTTGGGACTGGCTCACCCAGCACCTGGCAGGCCAAGAGGACAACGTCCTGGCAGTAGATGAGTCATGGAGAGTCCCTGGCACAAGGTGGCAGCTCAACTGATAAGGATTTGACTGGTGGGGACTGGAGAGAAAGTCCCAGTGTGGAGGACGGCTGTGGCAAGTGTGATGCTAGAAACCTTTGAAAGCTAACAAGGGGGGCGGGATGCCCGGAAAGGTAGTAGATCAACACCATGAGAAGAATGCTGAGGATCTGAAGCTTGTCCACGTGTGCGAGCCTCTGCACTAGCTCACAGAGAGGCTTTTACCTCCCGTAGACGAAGGGCAGGTAGAGTTGAACGGCAGGATGACAACCTAACTGTGAGAACACAGAACTTAAGAGATATTTGAAAGCTCAGCCAACGCAGGTATGTTATGAGCATCAGGGCCTTGTGGGAAAACCTGAGATTCTGCAAACTGGAACAGGGTTATCCCGATGGATGCCATCTGGACCCTCTGGGCTTGCAGAGTGAGCTCATTCTTCCCTAATAATGGTTAGCAAGTCCACCATGCCAAAGATGCTGCTAAAGTCTCACCCTTATAATAGAGCAAGTGTCCCACTCAGAAGCTGTTCCTACCTCCTCCGTGGCTGCCCAGTCCAATGTTGCTGTTGTTGTTAGTTGCTGTTAAGTAGAGACCCCATGTGACAGAGTAGAACTGCCCCATAGGGTTTTCTTGGTTGTATCTTTACAGGAGCAGATCTCCAGGCCTTTCTCCTTCATTGCCACGGCATAGGTCCAAACCACCAACCTTTAGGTTAGCAGCTGAGCACTTAACCATTGCACCATCAGGGCTCCAATAACTAGGGTTAAATACCAGCACAATCTTGCTGGGGGCATACTAGGGTAACAACGCGGAAAACGAGAATACACATAATATTTGCAAGAACTAGTGCATGTTGCTGTAGGAGCCAGAGGAGCAGCTCTGGGATGGGATTTTGAGGGTGTTTGATCAAGGGGCTCAGAATGTCGGGCTGCATAAACAAGCATTCACTGGCTGGTGGGCACTTTCTCAGGACTTGAGTTTATCAAGGACCTGAGGACAAGGGGCATACTCACTGCTGGGGTGGCTCTGTGTATAGCTGAGAAAGAAACGATGTCCAGCTCTCAACAAGGTAGACAGCACTTAGTTGCCCTGGCAGATGGTAAAAGATGGACAAAAGATGCTGAGGGAAGCAGGCACGTGGAATGGATATGTTGTGTGAGTCCAGCCGACCCATGAGAGAGTCATGTTCCATGGAAGGCCCAGAGAACACACTTTTCACCAAGGTCATTGAGAATGTGCTGGTGGGAGGCATTAACATCACTAAGATTTTGGCGCTGGTGTCCTCTGCAGGGCATGGATGGTGATAGGGAAGGCAGTCCCAGAACCGTCCTCACTAGAATCCTTGGGGATGGTGGGACCTTGAAGAAACAGAGGACCAGTGGTAGCACTTATCCCCAGAAGCCAGGGACCCCATTTAACATAACAATTCTGGAGGAGTAAATAAGGGAGCTAACCTGCAGGTAGTTGTGCAGAAGGCTAATAAAGCACAATGTCCCGAGGGTCAAAACAGTGGGGCAGCAAATGAGGGTGCTGCTTAAAATCTACAGTGAAAGAAGAACTGAGGAGGAGAAGGCTGAGTGAGGGTGACTGCCCTCATAAAAGTCATGATCCTTTGCTCCGTTCCCAGGCCTGAGCCAATTTTCAGATTCAGAACCCACTGACTGACAGAAAGTTTCCACGTCCCTAGGAGGAAGGACCCTGGAACACCTTAACAAGCATTTACCTGACAATCCTCCCATTCCTTCTGGGAAGTAACTTAAGGCCATTTACTCAGATGACTGTACACTACTGAGGAAAGAGGAAATTTCAAGGGCTACTGGACACTGAGTTGACATCGATACCCACAGGATTATCATGTTCTCCCTGTTACAGTGGGAACTTACAGAGGCCAGGTAAAAATGAAGTCCTCGACAAATTTGGATTCACAATGGCAGTTAGAGTAACCCTCACGTTGGGTCCCTGGGCTGTGGAGTAAGAACTCTCATAGCGGGGAAGGCCAAAGGGAAACCTCTGAAACTAACCCATCACAGCCAGGTCAGAAATGATAGTGTCCAGGGGGCATGTACTGTGGAGGTTAGAACCATTAGAGACCTAAAGGAGTCAGGGGTGGTGGTGCCTTTATCTCCATTTACTTCTGCAATATGGCCCTGCAGAAACCTGATGGAGCCCAGAGAATGATGTAGCTGACCGCAGAGCAAATCCAGTAGAACAAGCTACTCTGAATGCAGTGATATCACCGCTACAGCAGATTCATAAGGCCTCAGGCACATGAATCGTCAGTTCAAGAATTGATGCCCTTGACTTAATACATTGTGGGGTTGTTAACCAATGTCAAAAAACAACATGTGTACTACTATTTCATGAGAAACTATTTGCTCTGTAAGCTTTCACCTGAAGTACAATAAAATATATATTAAAAAAAAAAAAAAAAAAAAGAATTGATGCCCTTGAATTGTGGTGTGAACTCATTGCCATCGAGTCGATATTAGTGAAGAATGTTAAATACATCATGGACTCCCAAAAGAACAAATCTGTCTTGTAAGAAGTACAACCAGAATGCTCATTAGAAACAAAGATGGGGAGACTACGTCTCACATACTTTGGACATGTTATCAGGAGGGATCAGTCCCTGGAGAAGGACATACGCTTGTAAAGTAGAGGAAGTGAAAAAGAGGAAGATCCTCAACGAGACGGACACAGTGGCTGCAACAATGGGCTCAAGCATAACGACGATTGTGAGGATGGCGCAGGACTGGGTAGTGTTCCGTGCTGTTGTCCATGGGGTCACTATGAGTCGGAATCGACTCGATGGCACCTAACAACACAACGACAGGCACATTACTGTTGTTCTGTGCCGTTGAGTCGATTCCGACTCATAGCGAACCCTACCGGACAGAGGAGAACTGCCCCATAGGGTTTCCAAGGAGTGGCTGGTGGATTCGAACTGCTGACCTTTTGGTTAGCAGCCTGAGCTCTTAAACCACTGCACACCAGGGCCCCCTCCGGCACATGGTAATCAGTTATTGATTTGGTAAATAAATTCTTTTTCATTCCAATTAGAAAGGAACATCTGAAATGATTCACATTCACATGGGAAAAATAACAGTGTTTATTTATAGTTTGCCTCAGGGCTATTTTTAAATGCACCAGCCACTCCTTGGAAACCCTAAGGGGCAGTTCTACTCTGTCCTGTAGGGTTGCTATGAGTCGACAGTGACTCGACAGCAATGGGTTTGGGTTTTCAGGCCTATTTTAACTCCTCTGACCTTTATAATTTCCTTATAGATATCGACCTCCTGGAAATCTCATAGAATATTACATCAGTTCATTACGTCGATGACATGTTGATTGGAACGAATGAGCAAGAGGTGGAAAGTATGCTGGAGGTCATGGTAAAACACATTGTCTTAGTTATTGAGTGCTGCTATAACAGAAATACCACAAGTGGATGGCTTTGACAAATAGAAGTTTATTCGCACAGTCTAGGAGGCTAGAAATCCAAATTCAGGGTGTCAGCTCCAGGGGAAGGCTTTCTCTCTCTGATAGCCTTCTCATCAATGTTCCCCTGGACTAAGAGCTTCTCCGTACAGGGACCCCGGCTAGAAAGGACACGCTCTGCTCCTGGCACTGCTTTCTTGGTGATATGAGGTCCCCCTGTCTCTCTCCTCTCTTCTATCTCTTATAATTCAAGAAATTGCCTCAGGACACAATCCAATCTTGTAGATTAAGTCCTGCCTTACTAACACAACTGCCACCCATCCTCCCTCATTAACATCATAGAGGCAGGATTCACAACATATAGGAAAATCATATAATACCAGGAATCATGGCTCAGCAAAATTGATGCACACATTTCTGGGGGGACATATTTCAATCCATGACAATGGCCTAGCTAAACTGAGACACATTTTATGGGGAGACGATTTAAGCCATAACACACATGTACTATAGAGGGTGGAAGGTGAACCTTAAAAAGATTCAGCAAATAACCACTTTAGTGAAGATTTTATGCTTCCTGTGATTAGCAGCATGCAGGCTTATCCCTTCTAAAGTAATGAACAATCTATTGCATCTTGCATCTCTTACTGCAAAGAAGGAATCACATTGCCTGGGAGGCCTCTCTGGGTTCTGGAAGTAATACATTACACACATATTTAGTTTTGGCCTATATACTGGGTGACCTAGTGGCCACCAGCTTTGAGTGGGGTCTGGACAGGAAAGGACACTGCAGCAGGTCCAGGCCATGGTGTAATCGGCCACCAACCAGTAGACCCCACGGTGTCGGAGGTGTCCGGTGGGAAAAGATGCAGAATGGAGCTAAAGGCGAGCACCAGTGTGAAAATCCCAGCAAGCCTCTTGTATTCTGGAGGAAGGCCATGCCATCCACAGCAGAGAAACACACTATTTGAAAAGTAATTCTGAGTGTGTTACTGGCCCTAATAGAGGCAGAATGCTTGACCATGGGACAACAGCAGTGGGATCACAATTGCCCATTTGAGCTGGGTTCTGCTAAACCCACTAAGTCATAACATTTGACTGCCCAGCAGCAGTCCATCATAAGATGGACACGGTACATCTGGGATTGAGCCTGAATCACAAGCTAACATGCACCAGAAAACATCCACCACTGAAGAGGCACTGAACCAACAAGCTGACACACTGACATCAGCCAGCCTTCATCATTGGCCAACACAGAAATGGCACAATGGATACATGAATGGAGTGGCCATGATGGCAAAGATGGGGCTACATACTGGTCCAGTAGTATTGACTTCCACTTACCAAGCTTGATACAGGTAAGGGTCGCCACTGAATGTCCAACTTCTCAGCAACAGAGACCAGTACTGGGCCCCCGATACAGCACTATTTCTTGAGGTGATCAGCTGACCACTAGGTGACAAGATGACTACACTGTGCCCCTTCCATCCTGGAAGGACCAGCGTTCCTTCCTCACAGGGACAGACACCTATTTCATGTATAGGTTTTTCTTTCCTGCCCTCAGACCCTCAGCCAGTACCACTACCTGGGGGCTTTTGGAATTGCTCTCAGCACAGGATCTGACCAGTGTACCCTCTTCACAGTGAAGGAGGTGCAGGATGGACGATAACCATGGAGTCCACTACTCATATTACATTCTGCACCATCCAGAGTCAGCCAGCCACCCAGAAAGGCTGACAGACCTTCTGAAGGCAAAAAAGGAGGTGCCAGCTTTTAGGACACACTTTGAAGGGTGAAGGGCACTTTCAGGATGCAGTGTATTATTGAATCAGAGACTTTTATATGGTTCTGTGCCACCAGTATGTCAAATACCAGCAGAGTCACCCATGGTGGACAGGTTTCAGCGGAGCCTTCAGACTAAGAGAGACTAGGGAGAAAGGCCTGGCAATCTACTTTTGAAAATCAGCTAGTAAAATCCCTGTGGATCAGAAGATAACATTATTTGATTCTCAACTGATCATGGGGATGGGGCAGGACCAAGCAGTGGTTTTTCCATTGTGTATCAGGTTGCCGTGAGTCAGGGGCCCACTCATTGGCAACTAAGAACAGAAGTAGGTCACTTGATCTTTTGCTCACCGGTGTCTCTACTGATTTTCTGGTGTACAGTGTTCAATTTGATGTGCACGGTAATTCTATCTTATGAAGGATTTGTTGTGTTGTTTACACTTAAGCTCACATACAACTGTATTAAGTACACTTACTGAATGAGAAAAGCACATTGTTGATCAATATAAATTAAACTGGAAAAAATAATAAATAACCAATGATAGACTAGCAAGTACAAATGGAAAATGCATAGAACGCTTTAAAAAATTCTGAAAGCACATAATAAGATTGCTTTTTAGAATCACTCTGGTGTCTAAATCACGTCTAGTAAATCACATTGAAGATCACGGTGAAAGATATTAGATTTATCATAGAATGCCCGATCAATAGTCAGGTGTTTGAAAACATTTGGTTCCTAGATTGGAGTTAACATTTTGCCAACCACATCACATCCAAAGTGTCGTTGTGAAACTAAGGTAGGTGCACACACTGAGGGGTGAACTTCACATTTTTCTAGCTGAAAATCAACGTCATTAGGCAAATATTTTTGAAGATGATACTTGAATGTGAAAATTGTCACTTATTAGCTAATATTTTTTGCATTCTTTACAACCTAATTTTAAAAGTTCAACAAAAAGCAAAGATAGTTATTATCTTAAAAGCATTATTGTTATGGCACCCAAGCCATTTACTCTAGTTAGTCTACATTTTCAACATTGTTGAAATTAATGAAGAAAATATAATTAATAAAGGCTTTTCCAAGAAAAATGAAATATCTGTGTATCTCTCTTGTCTGTTTCAAACTTTTAATGATTACTTTTCTTAAACGTGAAGCAGTAAAGAACAATAATTAGATAAAAAACAGCATTTGCTTTACAAAATCCTGAAATGATAGTTAATTTTAATTTTGGTTTTAACATATAAGTAAATTCTTTAATACTCTTCCCATCAAAAGGTGGAGCTTAATTCCCTCCTCTTAAGTGTAAACTGGTCTTAGGAATAGAGTTTTATCTCTGAGTCTAGGAGACAAAACACATAGTGATTTCCATCTTGGTCTCTCTCTCAGATCACTTGCTCTGGCGGAAGCCAGCTGCTATGTCATAAGCCTCCTGGGACCAGCCATTGAGGAACCGAGGCCTCTCTCAACAGCCACGAGTGAGCCATATCAGATGAGGATGCTGCAGCCCCAGCCCCAGCCAAGCCTTCAGACGATGCAGCCCTGGCTGGCATCTCGGCTGTGACCTCGTGAGAGGCCCTGAGCCACAAACACTCAGGTAAACTTCCCTTATTACTGACCCTCGGAAACTGGGAGAAAATGTTTATTGCCTTTAGTTGCTAAGTTTTGGGGAATTTGTTAGGCAAAAGCAGATAACTGATATAGTGTCCAAAGAGGATAAGGAATCATTGCATGTTAATTTTGATTTCCTCTAAATTAGCTGAGACATTAAGTGTATCATTACTTGATTTTCAAATTTAAGAATAATTTCAAGGCTAAGTCGACAGACTGTATTTTATTACCAATCACAACAATCTATTTACTTGAACTTCTATTTCCAATTGTAACCAAATAAAACACAAAAGGAAACAGCAGGCCATGGTAAGCGGATTCTAAGATGGCCCCCCTAATATGAATTCATCTTCTGGTTATTCATCTTCCCCTAGTTATTCAAACACCAATGGACCTGCTGCTGTGAAGGGATTTTGTAGATGTAAGAAAGGCCCAAATCAGTTCACCTTAAAACAGAAAGATATCCAATCAGGTGAGCCCGTAAAAGGACTGGGCTCTTCCTGAGCAAAGAGATTCAAAGTGTGGCAGGGGTCCAATGTGAGGGAGGGTCTACACCATGGGCTTGAATATGGAGGGGGCAACATGGTAAGGAACGCTGGTGACCACTAGGAGTTGGGAGGACCTCCTCCCTGACATCTAGTAAGGAAATGAGGACGTCAGGACCACACCTACAAGAAACAGAATTCTGCAAATACCTCTGTAGGAGCTTGGAGGAGAATGCTGAGTTCCAGATGAGAGTACAGGTTTGTGAAACCCTGATCAGAGAATGCATCCACACCACGCCTGGACAGCTGCCACACAGAACTATGAATAAAAAACGACTGCTGTTTTATGCCACCAAGTTTGTAGTAATTTGTTATGCAGCAATAGAAAACTGACACACAAGCTCAGTTCCGCCATGGATAAGCACATGGCATTTCCTCCACTGAAAGAAGTTATCAACTGTCATGCACACTAGCTGCATAAAATCAAGTCATTCGTAATTTCTGTTTTTGTATTTTCCATTTTGTGATTTTTATGTGATGCAAGTAAAATTTTCTACAATCATATTGTCATTCATTCATTCATCCAACAAAAATTAATGCCTGCTATGTACAGGCAGGCTCTACATACTCTGAACAAAACAGCCCAAACCTGCTGTGTTCAGGGACCTTGCATTCTAGAGTTTTTACATGAATGACGCGGGAGCCACTGGAGAGTTTTAAGTGAATTAATGGCACAATTTGACCTACCTTAGCAGGATGGCTGACCACTATAGGGAGACTAGTCTTTGTGGGGCAGGGAGGGGTGGCGCTAGTGCTGCAGTTCAAGAGAGGGTGGTGGGGACCAAGGCGAGAAGAGGGCCTGAGGGAGGAGAGAGACAGAGAGAGGGGCTGGAGAAGCAGGATGCCAGGAAACAAGCCGAAGTAAAGAATTATAAGCAGTGGAAATTTCAAGCATGTAGTTTTATAGATTTTTAATCAACGTATATACGTAATTATCTAGCTGGGTATTCTTTGCATTTGATATTTAACACATTCTGTGGGACTACCTAAAAATGAATTGCCTCCTCATGTTAACCAGGTTAGAGAAAACATCAGTACCAAGTGACCCAATGAAAAACAGACATCCTTGTTGTCGTCTTATGCTGACTCATGCCAAACCCCATGTGTTATAGAGAACTGCTCCATAGGGTTTTCTTGGCTGAAATCTTAAAGATCAACAGGCCTTTTTGTCCCCAGTGCCCCTGTGTGGGCTCAAACTGCCAACCTTTCCCTTATATCCTTTAGATGTTAAGAATTCATACACACAGTCAATGCGTGTGCACTGGTGAAAGCATTTTAACTGGACTGAACACTTGCAACTTGGAGGTTAAGGTTCCTACACTCTTTTGGTTAAAAAATACAGTAACAAACTATGCTTTCATGGGCTTCTTTGTATTGAAGATAGGTGTGGGACTCAGACAAACTCAGGGCTATGAAAGAAAGACAATTTTGATACACACTAACCCAGGAGGCAGAGATACATTGTTTGGGAAAGTGAAACTTCGCAACTTCCTGAGCCTGACTGCAGAGCCTTTCAGACACATTCACACAAAAATGGACAAAATCACTCCTCTTACAGATTAGATTCCTGATGGTTTGGGGTTATCAAAGTTGAGCTACTCACTGCCCTTAATAAAAAAGAAACTCGTCTCTATGGGACTATCTCTGTGGTGTCTTCAGACACAACCACTTCTGGGTTTAAAGAGGAAACCCTTGTCCTTCCACCCCATTCCTAAGGCGAGCTCACTCACTGGCATGAAGTTCTTTGCCGGTGAATTTTGTTCTAGAGGAGTCCAGTGGGGAGAAGAAACGGGTGGGAGGTAGGGAGTCCAGTTCAGCGAAAGGCATTCCAAGAAGGGAGGAGGACGAAAAGGCCTGGCCCCAGCCTGGGGGTCTCTCCCCGGTTTCCTCAGACAGCCTAGGGTAGGACTCAGGGAGCCAGTGTGACAGAGTGGTGGGTATAGGAGGAGAGGGGTCAGGACAAAGTCCTAATACCCGGGCTTGGCTCTCAGGCCCGGAGCGCGGTGTCCGCAGTGAGAAAGCCCAGCGCTGGGGATTCCCCATCTCCCGGGAGTTTCGCTTTCTCGCTCTCACAACCTGTGTCACTTCTTTTTGCCCGGACGCACATGACGAGACGACAGTTCTCACTCCCATTGCGTGTCTGGTTTCTGCAGTAGCCAATCAATGTCCCCTCGGTTCCTGGTTATAAGGTCCGCACGAACCTGCCAGAACTCAGTCTCCCCAGAATCCAGTGTTCAGGGTCATGGCGTCCCAGATCCTCCTGCTGCTGCTCTCGGGGGCCCTGGCCCTGACCCAGACCCGGGCGGGTGAGTGCGGGGTTCAGAGGGAAACGGCCTCTGCGGAGGGAGGAGCGAGGGGACCGTCAGGGGGGAACGCAGGACCCTCGGGGAAGCCCCGTCCCTGCTCGCCCCGCTCAGACACCTCTCCCCTCCCCGCGTTCAACCACCCTCCCCCGCCCCCTCCCCTCCCACCCCGACGTCCCGGCCCTGCTCCTCCCGCCGCCCCTTCTCCGGCCACGAGCCCCCCTCCCCTCCCCGCCCCCATCGACCCCGGACCCGGGCGCCGCGCGGGGAGGGGGGGTCGGTGGTCTCAGCCGCTCCCCGCCCGCAGGCTCCCACTCCCTGAGGTATTTCCACACCGCCGTGTCCCGGCCCGGCCGCGGGGAGCCCCGCGTCATCGCCGTCGGCTACGTGGACGACGCGCAGTTCGTGCGGTTCGACAGCGACGCCGCGAATCCGAGGATGGAGCCGCGGGCGCCGTGGGTGGAGCAGGAGGGGCCGGAGTATCGGGAGGAGCAGACACGGATCGCCAAGGACAACGCACAGATTTCCCGAGTGAACCTGCGGACCGCGCTCGGCTACTACAACCAGAGCGACGCCGGTGAGTGACGCCGGCCCGGGTCGCAGGTCACGGGTCCCCTCGTCCCCACGGACGGGTCGCCCCGAGTCTCACGGTCCGGAGTTCTCCCCAAGGCCACGAGACCCGCCTGTGAAGACCGCGGATATTCGATCCCGTTTCGATTTCAGTTTAGAACCAAAGGGGCTCTGCCCGGTCCCGGCCGGTCTGGGTGGGGGCGGGGCTGACCGCGGGGACGCGGCTGAGCGCGGGGGCGGGGCCAGGGTCTCACACCCTCCAGGTGTTGTATGGCTGTGACGTGGGGCCGGACGGGCGCCTCCTCCGCGGGTACGATCAGTGGGCCTATGATGGCGCCGACTACATCGCCCTGAACGAGGACCTGCGCACCTGGACGGCGGCGGACACGGCTGCTCAGATCACCCAGCGCAAGTGGGAGAAGGCCGGTGTGGCCGAGAATTGGAAGGCCTACTTGGAGGGCACGTGTGTGGAGTGGCTCCATAAGTACCTGGAGAACGGGAAGGAGATGCTGCAGCGCGCAGGTACGAGGGGCTGTGGGGCGACTCTCACGTCTCCCTATGACTGAGGCTGTTCCCCTAGCTGGCGTCCCATAGGGAGAGAAGGGAAATGGGATAGACAGCTGAATACCCCTCCCCACTATCCCAAGGGTCGGGGAGAGGGAGGACTCGGCCCCTATTCGGAGAATCTGCACTAAAGAGTGACTTACCCAGAGAACATGCATTTCTGTCAGAGACAGTTATGGGATCCAGTCTCTCTAGGGATAGTGGGGGAGAGGATTCCTGAAAGAGCTGATCAACAGATCCTTTGACCCTGGCAGTGGCCTTGGTAACCCCCAGGGACTTGTTCTCTGCTCCACACCCAACCAACCTCTTTGGTGGTCTGACTCCACCTTTTCTGAGTTTCTGGGTCACCACCCAGGTCAGGGCCAGAAGCCCCTGCTCTCCTCAGACCTGGATCCTACTCGACCGGGCAGTCTCAGCTAGATTCTAGAACTTTCTAAGGAATAGAGTATTCCAGATCCCTGAGTTCAGAGTAGTGTCTGGGTTTGACACTCCTTCTCTTCACCCAAATGTTCTGTCCAGTGTCAGCATGGTCACATGAGCCCTGCTTCCATGGTCCATGGGACAAAATGCAGAGTTTCTGAATTTTCTTACCTTTCTCCTCAGAACCCCCAAAGACAGATGTGACCCACCACCCCATCTCTGACCGTGAGGCCACACTGAGATGCTGGGCTCTGGGCTTCTACCCAGCGGATATCACCCTGACCTGGCAGCGGGACGAGGAGGACCAGACCCAGGACGTGGAGCTTGTGGAGACCAGGCCTGCGGGGGACGGGACCTTCCAGAAGTGGGCAGCCATTGTGGTGCCCTTTGGAGAGGAGCAGAGATACACATGCCGTGTGCAGCACGAGGGGCTGACTGAGCCTCGCACCCTGAGATGGGGTAAAAGGGGACCTGGGTGGAGCCTTTTCTCAGGGAAAGCATAAGCCTTTCTGGAGACTTCCAGCAGGGTTGGGACTGAGAACTGTCGGTCAAGACCCTTCGCCTTCCCTTCTCTTCCCAGAGCCACCTCCTCAGTCCATCATGGGAATTGTTGCTGGCCTGGTTGTCTTTGGACTGCTGGTTGTTGGAGCTGTGGTGGCTGCAGTTGTGATCTGGAGGAAGAAGAGCTCAGGTAGAGATGGGAGTAGGGTCTGAGTTTTCTTATCCAACTGGAGGGTTTCGATCCCCAAGTAGGAGTTTGCGCATCTTCTGCCTCTTTATTGGGAGGTGTCCACACACACATGCGCTTACCCAGCCTTGGGCCTTGTGCTAACATGTAAATCACATGTGTAGATGAAGGTAAGTTTTTCACATTAGATGATTTTTGTTTTGGGGACCTGATTCCCACAGTTGCAGATCAGAGGGAATGTCCCTGCTGAGGACAGATCTCTAGGAGAGTGGTTGGTTCAACCCCACATATTTCCTTTGCTTTTGTTTCCTGGTCCCTCTGTGGGTCTGCAGTCAGAGTTCTGGAAACTTCCTGGGGGGTCCATGACTAGTGGATTCTTCTAGGACCTCGTGGTCCTGGCTCCGTCCTGCTCTCTCACAGGACGTTTTCTTCCCACAGGTGAAAAGGGAAGGAGCTACACTCAGGCTGCAAGTAAGTGAGGGATGTGGGCTGATCCTGAGACCCTTGGGAAAGTGTAGATGGAACCCCGTGGGAGAGCCCCCCCCACCTCATATTTCCTTCTTTAGTCTCATCTCCTCCTGTGAGCTCTGACCAGGTGATGTTTTTGTTCTTCTGCAGGCAGCGACAGTGACCAGGGCTCTGATGTTTCTCTCACTCCTAAAGGTGAAACCCTGGATGGCCTGACACGGTCGGGGTTGGGGCAGAGGGAACATGACTGGGTTATGGGGATACTTTTCATCTGGACATTTTGATCATTTGGTAGGATGTTCAGAGTGTCAAGGCTTAGAGTGACTGACATGAATTTGTTCATACTTACTATGTAGTGTGAGACCGCTGCGTTGTGTGGGACTGAGTGATACAAGATTTGTTCATACCCACTGTGTGATTCAAGGCTTCTGTTGCTGCAACTGGTTATGAATGTACCTGCATGCCTGTCATCATAACGTGAGGATGTGGTGGGACTCCCCCACCCTTGCCAACCAGGACGCCCTCCCCACACTGATCTGTGTCCTTTCCCCTGGATCTATGTTTCCTGTTCCCGCAGAGACAGGGCCAGGATGTCTCCATCCCCGTTATAACTTCTCTTGTTCTGAGCTGCAACTTCTTACTTACTTATTGAAAATGAGAATCTGGGAATGATCTTTTTTGTCAAATTCTTGCCATGAGGTGGGGTTGATGGGTTAATTAAAGGAAATGATGAGACTAAAAATTTGAGAGAGGAAATAAATGAAGAGCTGAGAACCTTCCAGAATCCCTTGTTTGCTTTACTGAGCGTGTCGCAGGTGGGGACAGAAAAAGGCTGTGAAGGAGCCACGTGTGGTCAGGGCCTGTGTTCAGGGCAGCATGGGCTTTGCGGTGGTCACTCCTTGCCTGAGTCTTCTTTGCTGCTTTGTTGTTCTTGTCCCCTCAGTGGGACCTGTGATCACAGGGACTCAGGAATTGTCCGGGCCTTGTCCTATCTTCAGAGCCAAGGGCAGTGTTATGGATTGAATTATGTCCCCCCCAAAATATGTGTTGTAAATTCTAACCTCTATGCATGTGGTTATATTCCCATTTGCGAATGGGTTGCCTTTGTTATGTTAATGAGGCAGGATTAGTGTGGGGTGTATTTTGAATTAATTTCATTTGAGATATGAAAGAGATTAGAGAAGCAAGCGAGAGAAGCAGAGAGAGGGTAAGAGAGATACCAAACCACATGAAAATCGACCAGGAGCAGAAGCTCAAAGAGACAAGGACCTTCCTCCATAGCCAACAGAAAAAGCCTTCCCCTAGGGATGGCACCCTAAATTCAGACTCCTAGCCCTCTAAACTGTGAAAAAATAAGTTTGTTTGTTAAAGCCATCCACTTGTGGTATTTCTGTTATAGTAGCACTAGATAACTAAGGCAGTGAGGGCTTCGTGTGCTGGCTCAAGCCTGGGCTCAGGCCTGGTCTGACCCTCAGATCCCAGGGTGTCTTGGTCATCTAGCGCTGCTGTAACAAAAATACCCCAACTAGATGGCTTTAAAAAAGGGGTGTTTATTCTCACAGTCCAGTAGGGTAGAAGTCGGAATTCAAGGGAAGGCTTTCTCTCTCTGTCGCCTCTGGAGGAAGTTTCTGATCATCAGTCTTGGTTTGGGAGCATCTCAAAGCAGGAACCTCAGGTCCAAAGGCCGCACCCTGCTCCTGGCACTGCTTTCTTGGTATGAGGGCCCCAACTCTCCGCCTGCTTCCCTTTCCTTTTATCTCTTGTAAGATAAAAGGTGGTGCAGGCCACACTCTAGGGAAATTCCCTTTACACTGAATCAGGGATGTGACCTGAGCAAGGGTGTTACATCCCACCCTAATCCTGTTTAACCACATGCAGAGATTATGATTTATAACACATAGGAGAATCACAAAATGGAAGACAGCCACACAATACTGTGAATCATGGCGTAACCAAGTTGATACATATTCTTGGGGGACACAATTCGATCTATAATACGGGGTTTGTGTTTTTATTTTTTGTGCCTTTTTTTATGTAAAGAATCTGCCTGTTCTTGTTTTGTGCACAAGTTCTGGTCTCATCCTCTGGGTGTCCCCATCTGACAACAGCAGGAGTCATTTTTGCTGTCAGTGTCCCCACCAGGCCCTGGGCAACCCCTGCACACAGGGGTCTCTGTGGTGTGGAGAAACCAACTCTCAGACTCGTTCAGGTCTTTTCCCCTTTTTTCCAGTTTTTTTTTTTAAAGCTTGTTCCCCATTTATTTTTTCTTGTGATACAAGATATGAAATACAAGATATGAAAATTAGTTTACAGTTCTACCACAAAAGCTTCTAAAGTAACAAACACAAGGTCTAACAGGTACCAGAATAGCCATGTGCACTTTGATTAATTTAAAAGGGCCCTTAGAGTCATCACATCAAGCAAGTGTAAAATATAATAGCTATTATCTCCGCTTTAAAATATCAAATCTTCCCTCACTGCACTGAACCATAAACTGAGCCATTAGTCCGGAATATGGAGTATGATGGTTACTAGGTACTTTTAAAAGCTGAGTTACTAAAAATTAAAGGAACTGAGAAGGATATCAAAACATGTCAAAAAGGTATGAACATTTAAAACTGGTTACAAGTGAGTAGTGCATGTTTAGAACATGATGTAATAAAATTAAAGCTGTCGATGATACAATTCAGAAAAAAGAATTATCATATTATCATGGTGTTGCCTTCTTCTGGAAAGACAAAGACATGAAATTCTTTGAATTAAAGCAACTATTACCAAAAGAATTTTGTCATTTAAATATTAAACAGTCTCTCCAAGTTTCATATGCAAGAATCAACATATGGTTTAACAGATCCAGGTAAAAATTTATAACTAAATGCATGTATTAATGCAAACAGGCACCATTAACAGCATTTTTAACTTCCTCTTTTCAACTGTGTAAATTACTGAACTGAAAAAAAAAAAACCAGCAAAGAGAAAAGAACAATTCCTATGATTTTGTTCATGTAAAAAGAAATGAGGATTTTTTAAATACATTTTTCAATTATGAAGAGTCCTTCAACATATTGTAATTTCTATGGCTGAATGACATTAAACATTTTTAACTAAATATATTCACAAATACATTGTAATAAAACAGTCCAACCAAGCCCAGCAGAGGCAGGCCTTTCAGAACTGAAATTTGCATAATAGGCTATTGCTGATCACATAGAGTCAACGTCTCAACAGAATTATAATTAAACTTCTTTTGCCACAGGTAAGACCGACTCGTTCTAGGTACAGAAGGTGTTGAAACAATGTGATCCTCCAAAAAGAAAAGCCGATAGTTTCCCCAACAATCTGACTCAGGGTTTGTTTGTTCTTTTTCTCCCTGACCAAAAGAGGACGTTTTCAAAAAAGAGTTGTACACGAATCAAGGGAAAATAGAATTTACCTTGTAACATTTTCACTTTTTTGATGAGGCCCAACCATTGTGCAATGTGATTTAATATCTGTAATCCCTTGTCCAAAGCTCTTCAGGTCTTAGAATTCGTAATTTTTTGGATTTTAAGAAGGTAGGATGGGGCATATACTGGATATTACCACACACCTCCACAGAGGCTGGGCAATACCCTATAATCAAACCTATTAATATTTCTTCAGGAGTATTAATGAACAGTCACATAAACGGAGATAAATACACACGCTAATAACCTCATGTCAGTTCAAGTCGGGTTTTGCCACCAAATGAACGATAACGCCAGACTTAAAACAATTTAGTTTTCAAGACTTTTTGGATAAGGGACTATGGGCCTGTGATACCTCTGACGAGGAAACTCATTTCCTGACGCGTCAGATAACTACGATGTCTAAAAATCTACCCTCACACCTGACTTTAAACTGGGTTAGGGATCATATCTCCCACCGCAAAACTCTTAAACTTGGCAGATTACCTGCGGGTGACAGTACTCTCTGTGGGATACCTTGAAAAATGCATGTTAAAATAACTATTGATACTCAGTTTTATTAAGTCAGACACCATCTTGGACTAGATTTTAGTACAGACCATCAGTAGAAGATGCCAAAATTCAAGGAACTTTTATGAGAAAAGCTTAAAATTGAGCAAATCGCATACATAAGGTAACTGTTTTCTGTGAATTAGGAATACAGCCATCATCCCACTGCAGCATCTGCACAAGGTGGCTCAACACAGTCTGGGAGCCCTCACTAGGGAAAGCTGAAAGATTCAGGAAATCACGTTCGCATCAACCCACCCCCATAAACTGTCATTTCACACAACCTATATACCACGTAATCTTTTCTTCCGTATTTACCGGTTGTTTAAAATATGCCACTCTCAGATCTTGATAAAAAGATATCATGAATTAAAGCCATTAAACATCTTATTTAAAAATTAAGTCATTTTCATGTCAAGAGGTTCAAAACCTCAAGAGCAAAAGAAGGTGGCACAAACGGTTAAGTGCTCAACTACTAACAGAAAGGCTGGCAGCCTGAACCCACCCAGAGGTGCCTTGGAAGACAGGCCCGGCGACTGGCTTTCCAAAGGTCACAGCCATGAAAACCCTCTAGAGTGCAGTTCTCTGCACACACGGGGTCGCCATGAGTCGGAATCAACTTGATGGCAATGGTTTTGTTTTTTAATAGTTTTTAAGCCTGCAATCTCTTGTAGTTTTGCGTTTTGCTGTTTTTTACAAAAAAGTTTCTTCTTCAAAAGCAGAGGTCTTTTTTCACCAGAGAGAACTGAAATGTTCTACTGTGTGTGTGTGTGTATATATATATATATACAGCGTATGCAAAAAAAAAGGGGTGTATGGCTTGCAGATGAAGGTAACTAACATCAAGTCAGGATGAGCACTTACAATGAACTGGATGAAACAGGTAGCGTTGGCTAAAACTCATCAGAGCCACTTACTGTGGAAATCCACTGAATGTACAATAGCTCCTATAACCCAGAAACAACCTTCAGGGGCCGTAAGGATTTCAGGGCTACGGAGTTAGAGTGATGAGTGAGCCTCCTTAAAATGCAGTAAGAAGATAATCTTTGCAGAGCCGGTGGGAGTGTCACAGAAGGAACGGGGTGGTCATTTTATTTCCAAAACAAGACCATTTTATCTTCAAAATCAGGCTTGCCCTACCTTTTCCCTTAATGAGTAAAATTTAAATACACTATCTTCGGCCTTTCCTGAAAGCTACATGTGTGCTATGAGAAGAATTGCACACCTTTTTATTTTTTGTTTTAAATTCATTGATGAATGAATTTAAAAAGTCAAGTCAAAAATTCTAGCTTTTTTTTTTGTACAAAAATATTACAGCAGGAAAAGCCAAACTGGAAAGGAAGAGAAGGAAAGAAGAAAGCATGATAATCAGACGAACTTCAGGTCATCATGGCTATTTTAAGAAATTGTAAACTTTTAAGCTTCTAAGTTTTTATTTCTCTTCAGAAAACAACTGCAGAGGTTGCCTTTCCCCAGGAATGAAAAATGAAAATTTCCCTAAGCATTCACATCTAAAGAAGATAAGAGAGCATTAATTTTCCTCCTGGAAAATGTTTATCTACTAAACCTGATCGCCTTGGCTTGCACTGCTTTGCTCTCTCTTGTCCCCCATGTAGCTTTCTGGGATCAGAGAGAGAGAGAAAGCTGAGCTTCCACCAGCAGCAGGGAGAGTCATGTGTATAACACTTGGTGTCAGAGACATTCGAATGCATTTGGACTCACTGGCAATGCGTCAAACTCAACTTGAATAAAATACTCCAAATTAAAAGAAAAGAAAAAAGGCAGGGCCCCAAGAACCCTTAAACTGCCTTTCGTGGAAGGTTGAAAAAACCTTCACAACTGATTATGTGCCATAAGTACATTTCTGGACTCAATCACTATGGGGGAAAGAAATAATAATAAATATAACAACAGTTAAATTCTGACTCTGGAATGCTGTTTTCTACCCTGATTACACGCTATTAGTCACCACACTACCACCTCTCCGCCTCATGGCCCAGAAAGCCCAGTGGCCTTCTAGTCCACGTTTGCATAGTATTAATAATACCGTCTGGAGGCAAACTTCTATCCCCGCGTGCGCAGCCCCGTTTCTGAAGAGCAATGGTGCAATCTCACATGTTCAGAAACAATACATTAGTGTCTGCAGCCAGAAACTGAGCCTCTCTTAGCAGCAAGCTGTCCACATTACTGAGAAACAGTCCTTTTTCCGAGTGATAAGAATCAGGCAGCTTTGTCCACAACGTCAGATTTTGCTCTTTGCACTACGCAGCGACAGACTATGCTATCGAAGCTTCCAAGGTAAAACAAAGTGATCGTGCAGAAAAGGCCCATGGTCACCACCTGCTGGAGCCCTTCAGTGACAGAAGTTACTGGAGCCATTCCACAGGTCAGGGACGAGAGCACGTACCCATCTGAGCCAATGGAAGTGTTGAAATTGCCTTGTATGGCATCTTTAACGCTTTGTTTCGCCACCTGCTCTGGTTTGCAGACAGATGTGGTCTCGGAAATAAGTTGAGTCTCCAAAGGCTTTGTTTTGTTTTCTTCTGCGAGCCCGGGGGTGTCTGTGTCTGGTGGGTAGGCCACTGTAACATAGATGTTATACGGCTTCACCTCCTTCTGCAAAGCTTCAGCTGATCCCCTTAAGGCGAACTTGGACGAAGAGTAGGCCCTGAAGCCGAATAAACCCAGCTGTCTCTCCCGGGAGGACACAAAGACGCTCCTGCCCACGTGGCGCTCCTTCATGGTGGTGATCACTGTGCAGCTGGGGTGCGCGCTGCCCGGGTAGTTGATGCTCATTAGTCTTTCAAAAGTACTAACTTCCAGCTCTTCAAATTTTCCTGAAAGTGACATTCCTGCACAGTTTACAAGCATGTCCACTGGACCCAGTATTTCCTGGGCTTGTTTTATGACGTTCTCTGCTTGGTTGTAGTCTTGAGATACATCAACTGATACAAAGCACCACCTGTTTATCATTAACAGACTGCTTTTCAATTTCTTTCTTGGCCGGCAGCAGCTTGTCCTCATTTCGTGCCACCAGAGTGATAAACGCCCTTTGTTTATAGCACTCAATAGCAATACACATTCCGATGCCACTGGAGCCTCCTGTAACCACCACGTGCGCTCCGGGCAGCGCGAGGGGCTTGGGGCTGATGAGCGGGGACACCGTGTAGAGCAGCAGCACGAAGGCCACGAGGAAGGCGGCCACCAGCAGCAGCATCGCGGGGCCGGGCTGGGGCGGCGGGCAGGGGCCGTGCAGGGCTCGGGCTCAGATCCGCGCTGCGCGGTGGGCGCAGAAGGAACGGGCTCCCAATATTTTTAAGAAGCATGATTCTGGAATTAGGGAGAGGGATGTGACAGTTTCTTGTTTTAGATAAATTCCTGTTATGTTTCCATCCTCCGCTCACCTATCTCTCTCCCTGCCCTTAGCTGCCCTTAGCTCCACAATCCTAGTGCTGACCCAACCCAACCTCGTGGATTCATAAGGTAGAGTCTAATTTAAGTTCACCATTGATTGTGAAATAGGGCCCATAATCCCTAGGATCATTCTTGTCTGCAGAGGGAAATGAAATTGTGTGCTGTAGGTGGGCAGGAGGGAGGGGATGGAGAAAGGGAGTGGAGACCAGTACTTACAAGAAAAGTACAGTTACCATTTATGTCAATGTGAGTGGACGTGCTGCAGCTGCTACAGAACAGCATTTGGACTGAGGCTACATTAATAAAGACACTGTCTCTAGAATAGGGAGGTGCGCTACACTGCATCGATCATTCATTCTACTGATAGTTGCTGAGTGCCAGATACATTATATTTGCATCTGGGCAACATCAGAGAACTAAAACCAGACAAAAATTGGCAGCCTTGTGGAGCATGTGTTCTGCTGGAGAGAGACTAGAGACTATATCCATTGCTGTCAATTCTGACTCACAGCGACCGTACAGGACAGAATAGAGCTGCCCCATAGGGGTTCCAAGGAGTGGCTGGTGGATTTGAGCTGCTAACCTTTTGGTTAGCAGCCATAGTTCGCCATAGCTCTTAACCACTGCACCACCAGTGCGATGAGCACCGTCAATAAGGGAAGTGCTTATGTTGGAAGGAGGGAAGTGCTGTGGGCAAGGTGACCCAGAGTGTCGGAGTGAGAGGAGAGGGGAGAAGACTGGTGTAACTCAGGTGGTCGGCGTGGGTCTCACTGAGAAGTGGCCTTTGAGGAAAGATTTGAAGGACATGAGGGAATTAGCCATGAGGATGCCTGGGGAAGGTCTTCCAGGCAGGGGAACATCCAGTGCAAACACAGTAGGGCTGGAACGTGCCCCGTGTTCTGGGAGCAGCGAGGAGGGCAGTGGGGCGGGAACAGACAGTCACTGAGATGAGGCCAGAGGTGTGGTCAGATCATGTGGGGCCCTTACATCAGAAGGTTTTTTTTTTTTCTTTTTCCTTTGAGTGAGATGAGGAGTTACAAGACAATTTTGAACAGAGGAGAGACATGGTATGACGGCTCTTAAAAAGATCACTCTGGCTTCTGTGGTGAAAAAAAAAACAAATGGAGGTGGATGAAAAAGTTAGTAGGAAAACACTGGGATATTCATACAGTTTTCAAGCTAGAGATGTTGGTGGTTTTGCCTGTGTGAGCAGTGAAAAAAGTGGAAAGTGACTGGATTCTTGATATATTTTGAAATTGAACCCTGCAAGATTCGCTAGTGGATTAAAACTGGAGTATGAGAGAAAAAGTGGGGTCAAGGAGGACACCAAATATTTTGGACTATGTAAATAGAAAGATGGAGCTGCCACCAAATCCTTAACAATATGGAGAATTAAAATATTTTTAAAACTTCAATTTAATAGGTAAACAATGATACGTATAGAAGGGTATTTGGCAAGTTTAGAGGTAAAAATCTCCAGTCTCCTTATGCAGTGCAGTAAATTACTTAATATGGCCTTTCTAGCCATAGTCTTTGTGACTCCCACACAAGGATTTGGTGGGACTATGCAAAGAAGGTGCTGGTGACCCTCCAAGGGGACTCAACAGCCTGGTAGTAATACAAAGAAAGTGTATGGAGACCTTGCCGAGGTGGGACTATACAAATAAGGTGTATGGAAGTCTAATGAGAGGATTGGTCAGTTTTGCCATCCTACTAGACTTAAAAAGAGCCAATCCCAGAGTGAGAGAGGGGGACTTCACTACCATGAAGAAAGAAGAGCTGGGAGTGGAGCATGTCCTTTGAACTCAGGGTCCTTGTGCTGAGAAGCTCTTAGACCCAGGAGACAGAGAACTGTAACAGCAGAGATGGCACGAGATGATGAGAAGCAGTGGCAGAGAAATGGCGGCAGCAGAACCAGGAGACCAATGCAAGACAGCATGGTGGGCTTCCTGGCTCATGGACCAAGGTGGCTACAGTGGGCCAGCCAACCCACAGAGAGAGAGAGCTGAGTACCTTTGGACAGGAGGCTTCCTGGTAGAGTGGGGGTACCTCTGAGAACTTACCAGTGGAGCTAAAGAGCTTTGTAACACTTGTCTGAGTAGGACAGATGCCAGGTACTAATGTGGCCGAGGGCCGGGAGAGGAGGCCTGTCTTGAGGGGGCAGAGAGGAGCCTGTCCTCAGGAGACCAAGAGGAACCCTGCAAGGCCAAGAGAGATGAGAGAACTGTCCTGCACTGAAGAAGGGAGATTTGCCTAGATGCTTCCTGATCCTGATCCTGAGTTGTAGCCTGTTGATCCTCATCCTGAGTTGTAATGTGTTACTTCTCTAATAAACCCTATAATCATGAGTATTGTCCGTGAGTTCTGTGGCCACTGTAATGAATTAACGAACCCAGCAGAGAAGTAGACAGTGCCATGGGAGGGATGGCTGGAGTCAAAATTGGTAAAAAGCTGGCGGGTGGAGGTATGCTTGATCTCCACCTCATAGGAATCAGCCTTGGGCTGATGTTGATCTTGATTCTCTCTCTTCCCCTTCGTGAAGTTAGACAAGGAAGTCTGCTGCCTTGCCATGCCATTTTTTATGCCTTGTCTTATGCTGTTATAACTTGTGGTCTTCCAGTAAAACGTGTATAACATTTAGATTTAAGAAAATAATAGACTTCTGCTTCCCGCAAATATAGTAACAGGAATTAGATGTACCCTCCCAAATGAAACTTCCAAAAAATGGGACAAAATATATCAAAGAACATAGGACATTAGGACATTAGGTAATGAAGGAGAGTGATCCCTGAGAGATGAGAATCCAATGAGGTGAGCCCTAACATTGCCCCAGGTTGCTGCTTTGAGGGAGATTCCAGACCACCACGCAGACAGAAAAACAAAAATGGAGCCCAGTGGATTCCCTGAGTTGAGGAGACAAAGCTAAGAGTCTGAGAGACCAGGCTTCTAGAGTTCACAGGACAGTCTAGAGAGGAAAGAGCTGCACAGAGACAACTCTGGTGATCTGCAGAGGGTCCCTCACAAGTGTTGGGTACAGTAATGATCAGTACATGCACATGAGGAGACCACCCAAGGACAGGGAAAGAAGAACCCGAAAGAACTACAGAGAACAGTACCCGGTGCCCCACAGGCTGGTGATAGTGCCTGTCCCATCTGCCAGACTGCAAAACCTCAGCGTTTACCAGACATAAGCTAGAGTGCCAGAAGGGTCTTGCGTCAGTAGTGGGCAGTAATCTGTGCTTGACTAAATCCTGCTCTGGGTTTGTCTAATAAATCTTAAAAGCAAGATCCAAAAGGATCAAACAGTTTCCAAGTAACTTAATGTGTCCCAGAAATAAAAGCTCAAGAATATTTTTAAGAATACAGAAACATCCAGTGCCTAACAAGTTAAATCATAACGCTTGGCATACAATAAAAAATAACCAGTTAAGGCAAAAATATCCCCCGAAGCCTTCTTAAAACCAAACAATAATTTAGCTAAACTAGTAAAAAATGTCTGACTTGAGCATTAAGTTCTTTTAAGAACTGTGTATATGGGATCAAATTGACAACAACAACTTCAAAGATTAGATAGGAACCTTAGGGAACAGTGAGTTATGTTAATGGGGAGGAACAACTCACAAAAGGAGGCTGAGAATGGTTGCAAAACTCGAAGAATGCAATCAATATCACTAAATGGTATACGTAGAAGCTGTTGAATTAGTGTATGTTTTGCTGTGGATATTCTCAGTAACAAAAAACAAAACAAAACAAAAAGAAACACACACAGATACACAAAAAACAGGCATGGAACGAAGCGAGAAATGTGACCTAAGAGGCAGAGAAAAATCAGTCAATCTAAACTGATCCAGAACTGACACAGATGTTAGAGTTAGCAGACAGTTATTATAACTGTATTTAGTATGTTCACGAAGTAGAGACATGAAAGATATATAAAAGACCACTGTGGAGTGAAAAACTGGACCACCTGGTTATTCCACAAAACACTGCATTGTCCACCACATCGAAGGCATCATGTTAATTGGACTCAGTGAGCAAGAATTGGAATGGACTCAGGACGCTTTGGCAACATAGGTGCAGTCCAGGGGGTGGTAGTTAAACTGTACAGAGATTCAGGGCCCTGCCACAATGGTGAAGTCTTGAGGGGCTGAGTGGTCTAGGTTATGCTGGAACATCTGGAAAGTAAAGGACAGATTATTGTACCCTGTATCTCCTGCCGCTGATAAGAGAAGCAGACTTGTAGCCATCTTCCTGATTTGGAGGCAGTGTGTTCCATGCAAGAGTACCATTGTTCTGACCTATTTTATCAGGTGACATGAAGGATCCTGGTTTTTGGTGGGACCCAGAGCAAGAAGGGCTCTGCAGCAGGTCCAGGCTATAGTATGATCAGCCCTGCTGATTAGTTCATGTGACCGAGCATCTCCCACAACACTAGTGGTATGTGTGGTAGGCAAAGTTGGCATGTGGAGTCTGGTGGCTCCCAAGAGCAGAGTTGTAATGCAGACCCTCCAGGACTCTGGAGCAACAAGGTCTAGCTATCTGCAGCAGAGAAATATGCACCATTCTACAAGCAGCTCCTGGAATGCTGCTGGGGCCTGGGAGAGATGAAGTATCTGATCATGAGACATTGAGGAACCGTGTGGTCGTATAGGCCTTTCATGAGCTGGGTCCTTCCAGACCCTAGCAGCAACCCAGTATAAGATGCAAGTGGAACTAGAGCAGGGCTCAGCAAACTACATTCCACGGCCATGTCGGGCTCACTGCTTGGTTTTGTAAATAAAGTTTTATTGCAATAAACGCCACTAGGTCAAAATGACCTATTTTTAAAAAATTGTGCAGTTTGTTTCTGTTTGTTAATATTCATAAAGTATACGTGCACTGACATTCATAAGAGAAATTGGTCTGCTGTCCTCTTTTTGTGCAATTTCCCTTAGATTTTGCTGTCAATATTGTTCTCACTCAATACAATAAATTTGGAAGTATTTCTTATTTTTCTATGCTTTGGGATAGTTTAGCTAGCATTGGGATTGTTTAGTTCTTTAAGTTTTGGACAAATATCCTGGGAATCTTTCTGAAGATTCATGTTTTTTCATGGGGAAGCTCTTTAACAACTTTGTTTCTTTATGAAAATTGGTTTGCTTAAGCTTTCTTTCTCTACTGGGTTGAGTTTTAGTAAATTATATTTTTGAGAAGATGATATATTTCTTTTATGTTGTCAAATTTATTTGCACAGATACGTACAAATCCGTCTCATTACTGAAAAACATTCTGTGCCGTGATGGTTATTTCCATGAACCTGGCTGTGCTCCTGCGTTGAAGGGCGCCCTCTGCTGGTTCTTGCTGAGATATGCAGCTACGGGCAGCCTCCTCCTGCTTCCTCTCAGGTTCCCCTCGGATCTTCACAGACTCTTAGCCTACATAGTTAGAGGTTTCAAGTCCTATTATGCCTAAAATTTTAAAAAGTAAACTTTAAATAATGAGGGTAAGACATATATAGAAAGTAGATGAAATCAGAATTGGACAGCTCTAGGTTTTATCTCAAACTCGCCACGAAATTCCAACCACTGCCTTGATCAAGCAATAGGTGACCAGCATTTTTCTCATGCTTCATCCAGGCGCTAATCCCCCACCCGCACTAAAGTAACCGGTATCCTGGGTTATAGTACCATAAATCAGTTTGGTCTATTTTTGAGTTTATATACCTGGAATTATCTGGCATCTACTCTTTTGTGTCTGACTCGATTTGCTCACTTTTTTGTTTTTTTGGGAGACCCGTCATTATGGTTATGTGCATAGAAATAGTTGATCCATTTTCATTTTTCCATAGCATTCTATGCTCCAAGTTTTATCTCTTCGCCAGTTGTTGTTGTTATTAGGTGCCACTGAGTCTGTTCCGACTCACAGCGTTCCTGTGCACAACGGAAAAAATACCGTCTGGTCCTGTGCTATCTCCACAATCGTTGCTCTGTTTGAGCCCATTGTTGCAGCCACTGTGTCAGTCCATCTTGTTGAGGTTCTTACTCTTTTTGGCTGACCCTCCACTTTACCAAGCATGACATCCTTCTCCAGGGACTGGTCCCTCCTGATAACGTGTCCAAAGTATGTGAAACCAAGCCTCGCCATCCTCGCTTCTGAGGTGCCCGCTGATGTGCTTCTTCCAAGGCAGATTTGCTCGTTCTTTCTGGCAGTCCATGGTATATTCAATATTCTTTGCCAACATCATAATTCAAATGCATCAATTCTTCTTCAGCCTTCTTTATTCACTGTCCAGTTTTCACATGTATAGGAGGTGATTGAAAATACCATGGCTTGAGTCAGGCACAGTTTCGTCCTCAAAGTAACATCTTTGCTTTTTAACACTTTAAAGAGGTCTTTTTGCAGCAGATTTGCCCAGTGAAATGCGTCTTTTGATTTCTTGACTGCTGCTTCGTTGGCTGTTGATTGTAGATCCAAATAAAATAAAATCCTTGACAACTTCAATGTTTTCTCTGTTTATCACGATGTTGCTTATTGGTCTAGTTGTGAAGATTTTTGTTTTCTTTATGTTGAGGTGTAATCCATACGAAGGTTGTAGTCTTTGATCTTCATCAGTAAGCACTTCAAGTCCTCTTTACTTTCAGCAAGCAAGGTTTTGTCATCTGCCTATTGCAGATTGTTAATGAGTCTTCCTTCAGTCCTAATGCCACATTCTTCTCCAAATAGTCCAGTTTCTTGGATTATTTGCTCAGCATACAGATTGAATAAGTATGGTGAAAGGATACAACCCTGACACACACCTTTCCTGATTTTAAACCATGCAGCATCCCCTTGTTCTGTTGGAATGACTGCCTCTTGGTCTATATATCGGTTCTGCACGAGCATGATCAAGTGTTCTGTCATTTCCATTCTTCGCAATATTATCCATAATTTGTTATAATCCACACAGGAGAATGCATTTGCAAACTGATAAAACACAGGTAAACATCTTTCTAGTATTCTCTGCTTTCAGCCAAGATCCATCTGACATCAGCAGTGATATCCCTTGTTCCACATCCTCTTCTGAATCTGGCTTGAATTTCTAACAGTTCCCTGTTGATGTACTGTGGCAACTGTTTTTTAATTATCTTCAGTAAAACTTTCCTGGGATGTGATATTAATGATATTGTTCAATAATTTTTGAATTATGTTGGATCACCTTTCTTTGGAATGGGCACAAATATGGATTCAGTTAGTTGGTGAGGTGGTGAGGTAGTGAAATTTCTTGGCATAGACAAGCGAGCGCTTCCAGCATTGCATGCGTTTGTTGAAACATCTTAGTTGGTATTCTGTTTAAAATGATTTTTTGTTTTTGTACTGTAGATGAAGGTTTACAGAACAAATAGTTTTTCATTAAACAGTTAGTGCACATATTGTTTTATGACATTGGTTAACAACCCCACGACATGTCAACACTCTCCCTTCTCGACCTTGGGTTCCCCATTACCAGCTTTCCTGTCTTCTCCTGTCTTCTAGTCCTTGTCCTGGGCTGTTGTGCCCCATTAGTCTCGTTTTGTTTTATGAGCCTGTCTAATCTTTGGCTGAAGGGTGACCCTGGGGAGTGACTTCATTACTGAGCTCAAACGGAGTCCAGGGGCCATACTCTCAGGGTTTCTTCAGTCTCTGTCAGGCCAGTAAGTCTGTTTTTTTTTTTTGTGAGTTAGAATTTTGTTCTACATTTTTCTCCAGCTCTGTCCAGGATCCTCTTTTGTGATCCCTGTTGGAGCAGTCAGTGGTGGTAGCCGGGCACCATCTAGTTGTGCTGGACTCAGTCTGGTGGAGGCCATGGTAGCTGTGGTCCATTAGTCCTTTGGACTAATCTTTCCCTTGTATCTTGTTTTCTTCATTCTCCTTTGTTCCCGAAGGGGTGAGACCAGTGGAGTATTTTATCTTTAAATTTTTTTAATTTTTAATTTTTTTTTATTGTACTTCAGGTGAAGGTTTACAGAACAAATAGTTTCTCATGAAACAGTAGTACACATATTGTTTTATGACACTGGTTAACAAACCCACAACATGTCAACCCTCCCCCTTCTCGACCTTTTTTTTTGGCGAAAATATACCTAGCCAAAGATACACCATTTCAAAAATTTCTACATGGACAGTTCAGTGATATCGACTACGTTCTTTCAGTTGTGCTGCTATTCTTACTTTAGATGAAGGTTTGCAGAACAAAATAGTTTCTCATTAAACAGTTAGTACACATGTTGTCCTGACAATGGTTAACAACTTCACAACACATCAACACTATCGCTACTCAACCTTGGGTCCCTATCACCAGCTTTCCTGTCCCCTTCTGCCTTCTAGTCCTTGTCCCTGGACTGCTGTGCCTCATTAGTCCCGTTTTGTTTTATGGGGCTGTCCACTCCCCGGCTGAGGGGTGAACCTCGGAAGTGACTTCACCACTGAGCTAAAAGGGTGTCTGGGGGCCATATTCTTGGGGTTTCTCCAGTCTCCTTTAGGCCAGTAAATCTAGTCTTTTTTGTGTGCTTTAGAATTTTGTTCTACAGCCTTCTCCAGCTCTGTCCAGAACCCTCTGTTGTGATCCCTGTCAGAGCAGTCAGTGGTGGTAGCCAGGCACCATCTAGTTGTACTGGACTCAGTCTGGTGGAGGCCTTGGTAGCTGTCGTCCATTAGTCCTTCAGGCTAATCATTCCCTTGTATCCTGTTCTCTTCACACTCCCTTGCTCCGGAAGGGATGAGACCACTGGAGTATCTTAAATGGCTGCTCACAGGCTTTTAAGACCCCAGATGCTACTCACCAAGGTAGAATGTAGGACATTTTCTTTATAAACTATGTTATGCCAGTTGAGCTAGATGTTCCCTGAGTCCATGGTCCCCACAGCCCTCAGCCCAGCAATTTGGTCCCTCAGGTAGTTTGGATGTGTCTATGGAGCTTCCATGACCTTTCCTTGTACAAGTTGTGCTGGCTTGTGTACTGTCTTACCCTTCACCAAAGTTACCACTTATCTATTGTCCATTAGTTGGTATTCTGTATGATCCACACAGTCAAATGCCTTTGTGTGGTCAGTAAAATAAAGGTAAACATCTTTCTGGTATTCTCTGCTTTCAGCCAGTAGAGTCTGCCAAAAGCCCTGCTCAGCTTCTCAGGCTCTCAGTCACCACGCTTAACTTGACAAATGCCTTGAAGACTATTACCAAATATTGGGCCCACACATCTGGGATCACCCTCTTTCTAGACTCTCGCTCCAACAAGTCCTCACTACCTTGGTGGCTCCAGTGCCTTCAAACAGATGTTCTTACCTATTGACTGCATTTTGTAGTTGTTCTTGGAGGGAGGGTTGGTCTGAAACAGGCTAGCCTGCCACCATTGGAGGTGGAACACTGAATAGTTTCTTTTAAGATTGATGTGAAATTTCTGAATCCCTACACCTTTGTTACCTTTGATGGAGCCCTGGTGGTGCAGTGGTTAAGAGTCTGACTGCTAACCAAAAGGTTGGGGAAAGAGGGCATGAAAAAGCCTGGGAAGAGGAGAAAGGAGGAGGGTGCTTAGGTTAGTCTTGGAGAAGTCCTCCTGAAGCAAAGTGAGGAGACTCTGGGTCAGAGAACTCAGAAGGACAGATGCAGCTGGGGGTCCTTATAGCTCCAAGGCTTTAGGTAATCTAGGGCTATCAGTGGAACATTGATTAAGCACTCGGCTGCTAACTGAAAGATCAGCTGTTCAAACCTACCACTGCCTCTGTGGGAGAATGACCTGGCGATCTGCTCCCATAAAGATTACAGCCTAGGAAACCTTAAGGGCAGTTCTACTCTGTCCTATAGTGTCACTATGAGTTGGAATGACTGGATGGACCACAACTATAGCAACTAAGGGCTAGCAGAGGTTGGATGCAGTTTCAGGGGGTATGTAAGGTAGGCCTAAGACCTGGTGGAGCACACTTCACTCCCACAGTGAACCCAAGTACTTTCTCTAAGAACCCTACTGTCCCAGGTATTTCATTCCATAATCAAGGGCTCAAGAAAGGGTCCACACACTACAGCTAATATCAGCCTCCTAGACCTCCCCTTTTTCATGGATAGAATCCAAGTGAGAACCCCAAACTTCAACTCCTCCTCAATTTCATCTCTCACCACCTCACTACCAGTATCTTCCTCTAGCCCACCAGGACTGATCCCATCATGCCCCTTCCCCTGTATGTGTCAGTCACCCCAGGTCCCCGATTACCTTGCACTCTCATCTCCACAAAGCTTTGCACACCCCAGTTCCGTCTCCCCTTACACCCTCTCTCCAACTCCTGACAGCTTTCCACTGTGAGCTGAAGTTCTCAGCCCAAGATCAGCACAATCTCCTGGATCCTCTCTCAGGATGATCCCTTCACCTTGAGCTCTGACAGAGACCTGGGTCTTCTGAGGACTCTGTCCCTATGAAGTGCTCCCACAGGGAGTGTTTCTCCCACAGACCTTGTACCCGTGAAGGTGGAGGTGGGCGAGCATCCTTGCTCCCTGTTGCTGCTCTCAGATCTTTCTCCCTCCCTCCTCCTTAATGTCCCCAGCTGTGAATACCCTGTCATTAGTTAGGGAGCCCACTTGTCTCATTGTAGCTATTACCTACGGACCACTTAGGCCAGTTGTCTTAGTCATCTAGTGCTGCTATAACAGAAATACCACAAGTGGAAGGCTTTAACAAAGAGAAGTTTATTCTCTCACAGTCCAGTAGGCAACAAGTCCAAATTCTGGGCATCAGCTCCATGGGAACACTTCTCTGTCGGCTCTGGAGGAAGAAGCCATGTCATCAATCTTCCCTTGGTCTGGGAGCTTCTCTGTGCAGAAACCTCAGATCCAAAGGACGTGCTCTGCTCCCAGCACTGCTTTCTTGGTGGTATAAGGTTCCCACGTGTCTCTGCTCAATTCTTTCTTTTATATCCCAAAAGAGATTGGTTTAAGACACTATCTAATCTTCTAGACCTCATCAGTATAACTGCCACTAATCCATCTTATTACATCATAGTGATAGAGTTTACAACACATAAGGAAATCACATCAGATTACAAAATGGTACACAATCATACAATACTGGGAATCATGACCCAGTCAAGTTGACAGATATTTTTGGGGGACACAATTCAATCCATGCCACCAGTCCTCTCATTTCTTAACTATATCAGCTCGTGGACCACTGTCACTCTCTCCAGCATTGCTATCTCCTTGATCCTTGTTGATTTCACCATAAGCAAATGTGGTAGGCTAAAAACGGCCCCTCCCCCTAAAGGTGTCCATGCCTTTGTCTTTGGAAACTGTGAATAGGTTTCATTATGTGGAAAAGGGACTTTTTCTGAAGTAATTAAAGGTTAAGGATTTTAAAATAGGGCAACTATCCTGAATTATCTTGGTGTGCCCAACGACATCACATGAGCCTTTAAAAGCAGAGAAATTTCTCTGGCTGGAATAAGAGGGATATGGCAGAAGAGAAAGGCAGAAGAGATGCAGCAGAAAGGAAATCAGAGAGATTCCAAAGCGGGAGGACTCAATGTGATGTGAGTGGCTACATGCAAGGACTGGAGAAAGGCTTCTAGGAGTTGAAGGTGGCTCTGGCTGACAGCCAGCAAGGAAATGGGGACCTCAGTCCTACAGCTGCAAGGAACTGTATTTGGACAACAACGTGAATGATCTTGGAAGTGGATTCTTCCACAGAGTCTCCAGTAAGGAGCACAGATCTGCCGATACCTTGATCTTAGCCCAGTGAGACCCATGTTGGAACTGGAACTTACAGAACTCTGAGATAATAAACAGGTGTTGTTTAAAGTCAGCAAGTTTGTGGTAATTTTTTCTGGCAGCAATAGAAAACGCATTCAGTAGTGATGATGTACTCACCTCTGCCTTCTCAGTTCCTTGAACTAATTTCCTCCATGACCTTCTACTCTGATCCACCTGGGCCACCTCTCTCCTGTCATTCCTTAGACCTTGTCATTGACAATAACCCCAGTCCTTCCATAGTCTCAATTTCATATGTCCCACTCTCTGACCACCATCTTTCTTCCTTGTTCCATTGAGGGTGGCCATAAGCTCTGGAAACATTGATTCTATTATTTTATCATATATTATAGTGTAATATTGAGAGCAGTGGTGGTTCAGTGGTAGAAGTCTCACCTTCCATGCAGGAGACTCAGGTTTGATTCACAGTCAATGCTTCTCAAGTGTAGTCACCACTCATCTGTCAGTAGAGGTTTGCATGTTGCTATGATGCTGAGCAGGTTTTGGTAGAGCTTCCAGACTAAGGTAGACTAGGAAGAAAGTCCTGGCAATCTACTTCTGAAAATAAGCCAATGAAAATCCTGTGGATCACAATGATCTGATCACGTTGTGCATGGAGTCACCATGAGTTGGGGCTGACTGAAAGGCAGCTAACAACAACAGCAACGTAGTAATATCAGCAAACCATTCGTTATATATTTGCCTGTTTTCCAGGATTGGTGTCCATCAATTCCAACAATCCTTTTGCCCTACTTGGATTCCTGATATATTGATCCTTCCATCTTTTCACTGTTCCTCATCCCTCGATATCCTCTCTTCCTTTCTTCTACCACCACCACCAGTTGTTGTTGAGTTGACTCTGAATCATGGAGACCCTGTCTTAGGCTGGGTTCTCTAGAGAAGCAAAACCAGTAAATTGTATCTCTATAGAGAGAGATTTATATAAAGAAAATGGTTCACGCCATTGTAGAAGCTGGAATGTCCCAAATCCATGGGTTAGGCTAGAGGCTTCTCCTGATTCACGTAGCCACCTGGGGCTGGCAAACCCCAAGATCAGCAGGTCAGACAGCACGGCTCTTGCTCACAGGCTGCGAAGACTGATGAATCCCAAGATCGGCAGGCAAGACGGCAGGTAGGCTGCTAGTCGCAAGAACCAGAATTCAGGTGAACAGGAATCAGCTGCACGATCAAGAGCGAGCAAAAGCCCAAGAGCCTTGCCAGAAAGTCTGCTTATATTTGATGCAGGCCACATCCACAAGGAAACTCCCTTTCCATTGATTGCCTACTCACAGCAGATGCCATCATGGAGGGATCATATTGTATCAGTTCTCATCGTGGAAGTGATCACATCATCATGTGACTGCCAAACTACATCATTAATTGCCGAACCACTGAGAATCATGGCCTAGCCAAGTTGACACATAACCTTAAGGATCACAGACCCCATGTTTGTCACAGTAGATCTGTGTTCCATTGGGTTTTCAGTGGCTGATTTTTCAAAAGTAGATTGTCAGGCCTTTTTTACAAGGCACCTCTGGGTGGACTTGAACCACCAATCCTTTTTTTTTTTATTGTACTTTAGATGAAGGTTTACAGAAAAAATAGTTTCTCATTAAACAGTACACGTATTATTTTATGACATTGGTTAACAACCCCACGACATGTCAACACTCTCCCTTCTCGGCCTTGGGTTCCCTATTACCAGCTTTCCTGTCCCCTCCTGCCTTCTAGTCCTTGTCGCTGTACTGTTGTGCCCCATTAGTCTTATTTTGTTTTATGGGCCTGTCTAATCTTTGGCTGAAGGGTGAACCTCGGGAGTGACTTCATTACTGAGCTCAGAGGGTGTCTGGGGGCCCTAATCTTGGGGTTTCTCCAGTCTCTGTCAGGCCAGTAAGTCTGGTCTGTTTTTGGAACCACCAATCTTTTGATTAGCAGCCAAATGCATTGACTGTTTGCCCCACCAAGTGACTCCTACTTGACCTTAACACAGGATATTATCCTGGGTGAGCCTGACCTTAAAGGGACTGGCCTCTTCCCAGAGTTTCAAAGCGTGAGGGAAGTTCTCTATTGTGGGCTTGAAGATGTAGGGGCCACACAGCAAGGAATGCTGGTGGCCACTAGCAGTTGAGAATACCTCCAGCTGACAGCCAGCAAAGATATGGGGACCTCGATCCTACAACTGCAAGAAACTGAATTCTGCCAACAAGCTCTGTATGAGCTTGGAGGAGGGCCCTGAGCTCCAGAGGACAACACAACTTTGTGAGTCTCTGAACAGAGAACCAATTCACACCATGCCTGCACATCTGACCTACAGAACTGTGAGCGAATAAGCGGGTGCTATTTTAAACCACTAAGTTTGTGTTAATTTGCCATGCAACATTAGAAACTAATACAGAGGCTCAACTGTGCAACAGGTAAATGCACAGCATTGTCTCCACTGAAATGAATTTATGAACTGACATTCACACTAGTTGCATAAAATAAAATCTTTTCTAATGTTTGTTTTTGTATTTTTCATTTTGTAATTTTTCATAATACAATGAAATATTAGTATAATCATATTTGTCATTCATTCATTCAACAAAAATTAATTTAGTGCCTACAATGTCCCAGGCATGGCTCTATAAGCTGGGGAGACAGCTTTGAATAAAACAGCTCAAACCTGCTGCAAAATATTGGAAGTTGTCAGAAAATTTAACATTTGGTTAAATATGATCGTAAGTCACTGAAAAACAATTCTTGGATGACTATTTAACTGATGCAACAATAAAACAATTTAAAAAGTTAATAGAAAAGGAAACTGTAGTGCCATGGGTTTCTCTTTATATATGACGTTTCTGGCCTGAGTTTTTAGTTTTGCCAAGATGGTTTACTAGGCCACAGTCTTGCAAAGGGATTGGACAATTTACTATGCAGATAAGGCATATAAAATGCTTGCAGGGATTGGACAGTTACTGTGAAAATAAGGTGCTTAAAAGCCTTGTAGGGATTAGTCAATTACTATGAAAATAAGGTAACTGTGGCCTACTAAAGGGATTGGTCAGTTTTGCCATCATGCTAGGTTTATAAGGGCTAATCCTACACAGGTTGGTGTCTTTGGACCTGGGGTCCATGTGCTGAGAACCTCCTAGACCAGGAAGACAGAGTTGTAACCCTGGAGATGGTACAAGATGGCACAGCAGCATGAGCAGTGAGAACCAGTAGTCCAGCACAAGACAACTGTGGTAGTCTTCCCAATCTACAAAGAGAGAGAGCTGAGTGCCTTTGGGCAGGATGCTTGCTGGAGGAGTTGGGTGTCTCCAGACACTATGTTAGCGGAGCTAAAAACAGTAACACTTGCCTGAGCAGGGCAAAGGCCAGGCCTGAGTGAGGTCATTGGCAGTAGCCCCAAGTGGGACCCACTGGCAGAGGCTGAGAGTGAGGCCTGCCTGCGGGCAAGGCTTGAGAAGAAGCTGAGAGCTGTCTTAGTTGGAAGCTGTTCTGATTGATGAACTGTATCCTGTCTCCTGCATTGTTCCTGTTACTTCCAAGTTGATCCTGATCCTGTTACTTCCCCAATAAACCACATAATCATGAGTATGATCTGTGAGTTCTATGTGGCTGCTGCCACAAATTAGCAAACCTATCAGGGAAGTAGAGAGTGCTGTGGGGAGGATGTTGGTGTCAGAATTGGTAAAAAGGTTGGAGAGTGGAGGTATATCTGACCTCCACCACATAGGAATCATCTTTGGGCTGATCCTGAAGGTGATTCTCATTGTTCTCCCTGAAGTTAGAGGAGCTCTGAATGTGCTGGACTACAGGAACACAACGGTAAAAACCTTAGCTTTTTCAAAAGCGAGGAGGCTTGGTTTTCTTAAATAATCACAGACATGATAAAGTCAACACAACACACAGAATCCCTCCCTTCCAGGTGGGTTATGCAGAAGATAAAGAGAAACTTTTACTGCCGTTTACAAATAACAGTCAAGCAATTAAAGAAAATTTTGTCATTTTTAACAGAGAGAAAAATCAAATTTTAGCTTTGTATATACTATTTGATATTTAAAGAGCTTTAGCTCTTTAAATATCTTATAAATAAGCCCATTAAACTTCAGCCAGCTTTGATCACAACAAAATCCTCTTTATATGAACCTCTTAAGATTTCCTATCTTTACCACGTATCTCTTATTACTACAAGTTTTAAAATGGCAAGAAACAAACACATTCATTAGCAGACCCAGATATATATCCTCTCTGTAGCATATAAAAATATACAGTAAAAGTACATAAACTTAAATTATAATGAATATCCATTAATTAACTGAGTTTAGCATTAGTTCCAGGTTTTAAGATACCTAAAGACCTTGGAAATTATCTTTATGCCTATGTACCACAAAAGATAATTGCCATTGAAATAAAGTTTGTCAGAATTATGATACGATTTGGTTAAGCACAAATTTATATTTTTCATAATCTTAAATATTTAGCAGAAGTAATGCTATCTTGTTCTATCAGTAAACTTGTATACGTTAGGAAAAGTATACCCAAGTAGAATAAAATGTATGCTTATATTATGCTTAAAATGGTAACTCAGAGAAACCATGGTTGTTTTTATCAAAACTAAAACTATTAAATTAGCCTAGTTAGCCAAAGATTTATCTAAATCGTGTGAAATTCAATTTTTAAAAAGTTTCTGGGTTAGTTTCTATAACAACTCTTTTTAACACTGAAAGAATTTGAGGTTTAATTTCTATACCAATCAAAATAAACAATCCATACTTCTATTTTTTTTCAGATGAACCAATTTATATCAAAAAATTTCCCAAAGTACCCTATGAAGGCTGAAATCATCCTTAGTGAAATTTTCCATTTAGAAAGATAGGTGCAAGAATTAAGAATGAAGATAACACATAGGAAGCGATTTTAAGAGAAAAGAATTAAGACTTAACCTCATGGTAGCTGACAATGGTTGGTTTGGGGCCTCCAACATGACAGCAGGTGGAAAAATCAGACAGAACACTCTCAAAGCCAAGCTCTTAGGACAAAAACGAGACGGAGGAATGCCTGCGTTCTACCCTATGATTCTCCTTTTTATGACAGTCAACAATCCTAGACAGCACAACAGAAAACAAAGAAATGAGAACCCAGTTCCCTAAAGTGCAACTCCATGTTGTCTTGGTAAGACTGACTCATTTTGACAGAAAGAAAAACGGGTTCTGAATCCATAATTTTTAAACATATAAACTTGCTAGTCTCAGATGGAGGGGTCCCAGACCCTTTGGAGCCAGCTGCACCCATTTTAAAAACTACCTGAGGCCTCTGTCAGACCCAGTCGAACTTTCTTCATTGGACGCAATCCAGTTTCCCTTGAACCTAATGAAGGAGAGTGTTCATATACTTTAAATAGGAATCAATCACAAAACAGAAGTTCCTCCAAGTGGCCGCTGTAAATTCAGTCCTTGGTATAGTCAACCCACTTCTAAGAAACTTGCAGCTCTGGAGTGGGAAAGAAAGAGCCCATGACAGAATCTTAAAACAGCTGTATCTAAACTGAGGTCCCTGTTAAACTGCTGTCTGAAGGCACAGAGATTGATGCATCTTACCCCAAATAGAAAGAACAAAAGAGTGACTTACCAAGGAAAAGACACTCAAAACTGCTTAGATATAAACCCTCAAGAGCTCCAACACGAAAGGAGTGGAGCTCAAATCCAGGAGAGATTTACCAAGTTCCTGGGTCATGGTGAGTGAACAACTGAGCACAAAGGGCCTTCATGGGTACCTGTCTCGTGATCTCTTCACCAGCAGCGACGGGTTCTTGGTGGTCTTCTCTGGGTCCCAGCTCTGACATCAAAATCTGTTAAAATAATCAAAACACAAAGAAATTAAAACATAAGGTTTATTTGAGCAGTTAATCTGTATATATGTAGGGAGATCATTTGGTTCCTAAAGAGAAGTGGCTCAAAGTAGGCTAGTTATGATTGTAAAAAAAAAGAAAGAAAGAAAACAAAACAAGCAAAAAATCCCAGAAAGCTTTGGATTAACTCATGGCTGTATGATTCAGTAAACATTTTGCAAGTTGGGGAATCGCCTTTCCCTGCGAAAAGACAAATACTCCAACAGACTAGAGATTTTACAGAAGTTTAAATAGATTATCTTTTTTTTTTTTCTTGCTTAATGAATAGAAGTTTCCATGGTGACAAAGCACTTACCAATTATTGATTTAGCATTAAAAAGTAATTCCTGAAAATTTGGTCTTTTATGGATTTGTAGCTCTGTGACCTCTTGAAATTAAAATTAAGGAAGCACACAGTCTTTTCCGTTAAGTCATGAGGTAATGGGTTTTTAATTGACTACCCTTTTTGAGCTGGAAAAGACAAATTTACGGCTGCAGAGTAGTTAGCAGTTCTTGAGTTTTGCAGTTTTGGGTCAGGCTTTTACTGTTAATCTTGAGCTCGGGGGTAAAAGAAAGCCCTTGCAATCAGAGTAACATATCTGTTTTATTTTTTTTTTCCCCACACAATTTTGAGGTACTTAAAGTTTGTACACTCTTCTGGTTGAAATATACAGTAGCAAATTGTGCTTTCATGTGCTTCTTTGTATTGAGGATATGCCTGGGACGCACACAGGCAAACTCAGGACTATGAAATGAAGATAATCTTAACAGACAACAGTCCTGGAGTCGCAGATACATTGTTTGGGAAAGCAAAACTAGGAGCTTTGTGAGCCTGACGGCACTGCCTTTCAGACACATTTATACATAAAAGGGCCAAAATCACTTCTCTTCCAGATTAGAGTCGTTATGGTTCAGGGTTATCTGAGTTACCTACCCACTGTAGTTAATAAACGAAAAGGAAACCCTGGTTTCAGTGGAAATCTCTGTCTGATGGCTTCAGGTACAACTTCTCCCAGGTTTAAAGATGAAACCCTTACCTCTCCACCTCCATTCTGGAGGGGGCAGGGCTCACTCTCTGGTATCAAATTCCCTGAGAGCGAGTTTTCCTCTAGATGAGTCTGGGGGAAAATAATTAAGAGGTGGGAGGCTGGAGGTATTCAGGGAAGGGAAGAGGAGGAAAAGGGCTAGGCCTAGCCTGAGGGTTCCTCTTTGTTTCCTCAGAGAGCCTTGGGGGAGGACTCAGGGAGCCAGTGTGACAAAGAGTCCTTGGGTGCAGGAGCAGAGATGTCAGGACAAAGTCCCAGGTCCCGGCTTTCAGGGTCTCAAACTCTGAGGGCAGTGACTGTGGTGGGGAAGCGGCGCGTTAGGAATCTTGCGAGGGAATAGGAGCGACAGAAGAAGGGCGGGGACTTAGGGATGAGTTTCACTTCTCCCTCACAATTTGTGTCACAATGCGTGTTCTTCTGCCGAAACACACACGACGAGACCCCAGTTCTCATCCCCATTGGGTATCCGGTTTCTGGAGAAGCTAGTCAGCATCATCGTGGTTCCCAGTTTTAAAGTCCACATGTCTCGGCGGGGACTCAGATTCTCCCCAGAATCCAAGGGCCAGGGTCATGGCGCTCCGGACCCTCCTCTTGCTGCTCTCGAGCGCCCTGGCCCTGACCCAGACCCGGGCCGGTGAGTGCAGAGTCGGGAGGTTAGCGGCCTCTGTGGAGGGAGGAGTGAGGGGACCGCCCGACGGTTTCCCCGAGACCCCCGGGGAAGCCGCGTCCCCTCCCCCCCGCCCTGACACCCCTCCCCGCTTCTTGTCCGGATCCCCCTCCCCCGTCTCCTGCCCCTGCGTCCCGGCCCTGCTCCTCCCGCCGCCGCTTCTCTATCCACGAGCCCCTCACCCCTCCCTGCCCCCATCGACCCCAGATCCGGGCCCTTCGCGGGGAGGGGGGTCGGTGGTCTCAGCCGCTCCTCGCCCCCAAGCTCCCACTCCCTGAGGTATTTACAGACCGCCGCGTCCCGGCCCGGCCATCGAGAGCCCTGGTTCATCGCTGTCGGCTACGTGGACGACACGCAGATCCGGTGGTTCGACAGCGACGCCGCGAATCCGAGGATGGAGCCACTGGCACCGTGAGGAGCGGGAGGGGCTGGAGTTTTGGGACCAGCAGACAAGGATCGCCAAGGACAACGCACAGTATTACCCAGTGTGCCTGCAGAACCTACTCGGCTGCTACAACCTGAGCGACGCCAGTGAGGGACGCCGGGCCCGGGTGTCAGGTCACGACTCCCCTCGGGGCGTCCCGAGTCTCCGGGTCCCAACTCCACGCAGAGGCGGTGGAACCCGCCTGACACCTGGACCCGGGAAAAGCAGTGGGGATTCAGCTCTGGCTTTTAGTTTACGCTGAAAGGGACCCTGACCAATCACCGCCCTTAGAGATAACAGGGGGCGGTGCTAAGTGGGCGGGGCTGACCTCGGGGGCGGGGCCAGGGTCTCACACCAACCGAGAGACGTTTGGCTGCGAAGTGGGGCCCTACCGGCGCTTCCTCCAGGGGTACTATCAGCTCGCCTAAGATGCCACCGATTACATCACCCTTAATGAGGACCTGCGCTCCTGGACAGCGGCAGACAGTGCTGTTCTGATCACCCGGTGCAAGTGGGAGGCGGCCAGTGTGGCGGAGCACGTCAGGACCTACCTGGAGGGTGAGTGTGTGGAGTTGCTCTGCAGATGTCTGGAGAAAGCGAAGGAGACGCTGCAGCGAGCAGGTAAGAGGGGCTGCGGGACACATTCCTGATCTCTCAGGCTGGGACTCTTTCCCCAGCTGGTGTCACACAAGGAGAAGAGAAAAATGGTATCAGCGCCAGAACACCCACCTCCCATGGGTCGGGAGAGGGAGGAGTCCACCCAGGTTTCCAGACCCTGCACCAGAGAGTGACTTGATCAGAGCACCGCTAAGGGTCTCAGGGACAATTAAGGGATCCAGCCGCTGGGGATGGAGGGGGAGATAATTCCTAAAATAACTGATCAACAGTTCCCATTAAACTTGTCAGTGGCCTTGGGAACCACGGGGGACTTTTTCTCTCAGGCCTTGTTCTCTGCCCCACACCCAAAACACCCAACCTCTTTGCAGGTCTGACTCCAGCTTTTCTGAGTCTCTCTGGTCAGGACCAGAAGTCCCTGTTCTTCCCCTCAGAGACCTAGAGCGTGTTATCCTGGGCTCACTCAAATTATAGAACTTTCCAAGGAATAAGAGATTGTTCTACAGTCCTGGGTCCAGGCTGGGGTTTGGATTTTGCTCTCCATCCCCCTACCCGAGTTGTCCTGTTCATTCTCAGGATGGTCACACAAGCCCTGCTCAAGTGGCCTCTGGAATCTGAAAGTTCCTAAATTTTCTTACCCTTCCTCTCAGATCCCCCAGAGACATATGTGACCCACCACCCCATCTCTGACCGTGAGGTCATGCTGAGGTGCTGGGCCCTATGGAGATCACACTAACCTGGCAGCAGGACAGGGAGGACCAGACCCAGGACACAGAGCTTGTGGAGACCAGGCCTTCTGGGAACAGGACCTTCCAGAATCGGGCCACCATGGTGGTGCCCTCTGGAGAGGAGCAGAGATACACGTGCCGTATGCAGCACGAGGGGGCTGCTGGAGCCCCTCACCCTGAGACAGAGTAAGAAGGGGGCAAGGGCAAAGTCTCTTCTCAAGGAAAGCAGGGGCTCTTCTGGGCACCTCCAGCAGGGTCAGGGCTGATACCCTTCCTTTCCCTCCCCTCTCCTCTCCCCTCCCCCCTCCCCTCCCCTTCCCTTCCCTTCCCTTCCCTTCCCTTCCCAGAGCCACCTCCTCAGCCCACCACTTCCATCATGGGAATTATTGCTGGCCTGGTTCTCCTTGGAGTTGTGGTCACTGGAGTCGTGATCTGGACGAAGAAGAGCTCAGGCAGGGAAGGGGATAGGGTCTGAGTTTTATTATCCCACTGGTGGGTTTCAAGCCCCAGGTAAGAGTTTGTTCCTGTCCTGCCTCACTATAGAAGACACCATCCGCACACCCAATCCTACCCAGTCTGGGGCCTTGTGTGCTAACACTTACTCTTATGTAAAGCACATGTGAACATGAAGGACAAACATTTGATTTTGATAATTCTGGTGATGGGAGGAAATTCTCAGGAGTCACAGGTCAGAGGGGAAGGTCTCTGCTGAGGACAGACCTGCAGGAGGGTAGATGGTCCAGTCCCACACATCTTTACTCTTGTTTCTGGATCCTGTTCTGGGTCTGGAGTCACAGTTCTGGGAAATTCCCGGGGGTCCAAGACTAGCTGGTTCCTCTAGAACTTCATGGCCCTGCCTCCTCCTTGGTCTCTCACAGGACCTTTTCTCCCCACAGATGGAAAAAGAGGTGTCTTAGTTATCTAGTGCTGCTATAACAGAAAGACCACAAGTGGATGGCTTTACAAAGAGAAGTTTATTCTCTCACAGTCTAGTAGGCTACAAGTCCAAATTCAGGGTGTCAGCTCCAAGGGAATGCCTTCTCTGTTGTCTGTGGAGGAAGGTCCATGTCATCAGTCTTCTGTTGGTCTGGAAGCTTCCCTGCACAGGAACCTCAGGTCCAAAGGACATGCTCTGCTCCCAGCACTGCTTTCTTGGTGGTATGAAGTTCCCATGTGTCTCTGCTCACTTCTGTCTTTTATATCTCAAAAGAGATTGGCTTAAGATGCTGTCCAATCTTGTATACCTCATCAGTATAACTGCCGCTAATCCATCTTATTAGATCATAGTGATTGAATTTACAACACAAGGAAATCACATCAGATTATAAAATGATACACAGTTATACAATACCGAGAATCATGACCCAGCCAAGTTAACAGATATTTTGGGGGGACCCAGTTCAATCCATGACAAGAGGGAACTATGTTCAGACCCTTAGGACAATGTAGACAGGAACCCATTAGCCCCTGAACCCCACCCCATAATTCTTTCTTTAGTCTCATCTCCTGTGAGCTCTGACTAAACCCTGTTCTTCAGGTGGTGACAGTGCCCAGGGCTCTGATGTGTCTCTCACACCTTCTAAAGGTGAGACCCTGGAAGGCCTGTGGAGGACGGGCTGGGGTAGAGGGGAAATGACTAGGTTATGGGGATTTGGAGATTTGGACATTTTTGGACATTTTGAGCTTGTGTGAGCTGTTCAGCATATCAAAACTTACAGTGACTGACCAGTACTTGTTCCTGATTCTTCTGTAGTGTGAGATCACTGCCTTGTGTGACACTGAGTGATACACGATTTGTTCACATTCCACTTCGTAAATTCAAGAACCCCTGACTTCTGTTTCCACAAGTGATGTCTGAATATGTCTGTGTTCCTATCAGCATAATGTGAGCATGTGGGGAGACTAGCCCACCCTTGCCCAGCAGGACCCCCTCCCCACACTGACTTGTGTCCTTTCCCTGATCAACGTTCCTGTTCCAGCAGAGGCAGGGCTGGAACTTCTCTATCCTGTCATAACTTTGTGTTGCTCTGAGCTGCAAATTCTCACTTCCCTACTGAAATTAGAATCTGGATATGAATTTTTTTCAATTTATTGTTAAGAGGTGGGGTTGATGGGTTAATTAAAGGTGAGGAATACTCAAAATATGAGAGAGGAAATAAATGGAAGACCAGAGAACCTTCCAGAATCTGCATCTTTGCTATGCTGGTTCTGTCACAGGTGGGGACAGGAGGAGGCTGTGGAGGAGCTGATCATGAACAAGACCTGTGCCCCATGTGTGCATATGCACATTTGCATATACACAGAATGTACTCTAAATCCTAAGTAATCATAAGACTGTTAGTATATGGACTCTACTGTCCAATCTGATTGGGTCGTACACACAAAGACACTTTACAAAGTGTTGGCAATTGAAAGGTGTTATTATTATTTTTATAAAGCAAACCATAAACAACAGGAACATATTTGAGGCAAACTGGTCCCTTCCATCCCTGAGTACTCCATTTAGCATCATAGGAGAGGAACCCAGTTATGTCTAAAAGGGGGGCCCATTCACCTGTCCCAAATTACCCATGTCCATTTTTGTGTCGCTGGGTGGTCATGCTGTGGATCAGGTGTTAGCAGGTGTGTCTTTTTCTAAGCAAGTGTGTCGCCACCTCAGACCAGGAGCAGCATAACTATGTTTGTTCTCGGTCTCACTGTCTCTTTCTGTTGCTTTCCTTGGCTGCGTCTGGATCCCTGTGCTACTGGTCTAACTCTCAACCAGCAGGTTTGGGACAACCTGAGCCAGTGCCAGGCTTAGGCTGACATTATGACAGCTCTTGATGCAAAACTGTTTACAGGCAACACCTGTACAGTGAAGGAGTATTGGTGGTTCAACTGTCAAGCACTTGGCTGCTAACTGAAAGGTTGGCAGTTCGAACTCACTCAGAGGCTGGTTGTTATAGGATTTCCTAACGGATGAAATCTGGGGTATGAGAGAGAGGAGCCAAGGAGGACACCAACTTTTTTGGTCTGTGTAAATAGGAAGATGGAACTGATGTCAGCAAAGATGGGGAAGACTCTGGAAGAAGCATACTTGAGAAGGGGACAACATAGGCATTAGGTTTCAGAAATGTTATATCTGAGATGTCTATTAGAAATGTGAGTAAGTTTTCTGAGTTGTCAGTTGGCTATATGAGTCTAGCCTTTAGGGAAAAGTCTGGGCTGGAGAAATAGATTTGGGAGGTGACACTACATAAATTATATTTGAAGCTTTGACTATGGATGAATTCACCAAGGGAGTGATTAGCTACAGAAGAGAGAGGAACAAAGACTGAACCCTGGACCCTCTAGTGCTAAGCAATCTGATGAGACCACACTCTAAGAGCAGACTGGAGAGTTCTGGTACTGTCTATAAAGCACACAGATCAGGGAGTCTAAACTGTACTGTGCACAGGAATCACCTGGAAATCTCATTAATATCCAAAAGGTCCGGAGTAGAGCATGAGACTCTGTATTTGTAACAAGGTTGATGCTGATGTTGCTGGTCTTCAGATTCGTCTTCTAGTAGCAAGAATGTAGACCAGCAATTCCCAACATGGATGTGTATCAGCCTCAACAGCAGGGTTTGTTGAGTAAGCAATTCCTGGGTCCTATCCCCAGTATGAAGCCCTGGTGGTGCAGTGGTTAAAAGTTTGGCTGCTAACCAAAAGGTTAGCAGTTCAAATCCACTAGTTACTCCTTGGAAACTCTATGGAGCAGTTCTACTCTGTTCTATAGGGTCAGAATCAACTCGACGGCAACAGATTTAGTTTAATTCATCAATTAGTTTGGTGTGTTCTTGAATTTATATACATGGAATCATCTGATATCTGCTCTTTTATGTCTGACTCTTTTTGCTGACTTTATTTTTTTTTTTTTTTGGTGGGATTCATCCATGTTTATGAACATAGTGATATTTCATTCATTTTCCTTTCTGTGTAGCATTCTGTGCTCCAGTTTTTATCTGTCTTCCTGTAGCATCTACCAAAAGACCTACTCAGCTTCTCAGGCTCTCAGTGACCACGCTCAACTTGACAAGTGGTTTAAAGCAGAGAATGTTACAAATATTGGGCCCACACATCTGGGATTTCTTCTTTCTAAGTCTGGCTCCATCAAGTCCTCACTTCCCTGATAACTCTAGTGACTTCAAGTGGATGTTCTAACCACTTGACCAGCTTTTATAGTTGTTTTGGAGACAGGATTGGTCTGAAACAGGCTAGTCTGCCATCATTGGAGTTGAAACCCTGACTAGTTTCTTTTAAGACAGATTTGGAATTTCTGAATCTCTACACCCTTGTGACTTTTGATTTCTGAGAGGAAGGGAGGAAACATGCATCAGTTAACCTGTAAATTTCAGTCCAGAAATCCGGTAGGAAATGAAAGATCCCCTAACAGACTCTGAACTTCCCCAAAATACAGCCCTTCCTTCACTTCTCACAGGTGAACAAGGCCTAGTCCATAGAATTGCATTTTAACTAATAGCTTAGAGCAGCCTGCTGTGAGGTGAGGGCTACTCTGACTTCACAGTCTAAAGACAAAAACAGATGGTAGGAACTTTCACAGTTCTAAGGAAGGATACCGTGTTGTCGGGAGGGTGTAGGTGTCTTAATTTTTTAATTGCTGCTAATCTGGCAATGTTAGATTGGAGGAGTTACTTAGCCTTGGTGTGTAATTGTGCATATTTGCACCAGCAGGGATATCATCTACAATATCTCACTAATTAGGCTGTGTCCCTGAGCCCCACCAGCAACCAGCAGGCCCCTCGATGCCACCCAACCCACACAGTGGATAGGCAGTGCCATGCACAGCTGCTATCTGTGATGCATACTGTGTACCAGGAGGGTCCCCAGCCACGTCACAAGGTGGTGAGCAGGGAAGCCCTCCTATCGGGGCAAGAGCCCTAGCACCACAATCTGCAGCTGCTGCCCAGCTCAAAGCCTTGGCTCAGCCACAGCATGTGGCGCCTCAAGAAGCCTCCTCCGCCCGTGACCCCCAAGTCCCTGAGTCGGCTGTCAGAACTGAGATTTGAGGCCAGAGCTATACAGTTCCTAAGTTCAGGGGTTGGGGTAGCCCAGAGCCAGGTCTGAGGGCATCTAGACTTAAGATCTGGGTACTGGGATCCAGAGGAGAAAGAGGCAGGATCCCAGGGTCCGCAGATGCGAGCTGAGAAGGGGACAGGGGTGGCCCTGGGATCCTGGGAGATGGGTAGTCAGTCATCTAGAATGTGTCCTACTGCTGAGATCCTTGTGGCCAGGATGGTGTCCAGTCCCCACGTCTCCTTCATGGTTCTCCAGGGCCACCTTGTCTAGTGCAGCAACTCTCCTTGTTGTAGGTGACAAAGACGCGACAGAGGCTATGACTGTTGGCTGCTTGGGGCTGAGCTCAGATGTATCTCTGAGGGGAATTCAGGACCAGGGCTGGTCTCCCAGGGTGGCACAAGCACCTGTCCCTCACTTACGTGGCCCACTGCCCAGGAAACCTCTCTAAACTCCTCTCCACAGATGTCCCCTGTGCCAGCTCTCCCCGTGCTACTTCCTCCCTGTCTTCTTCCTCTCCCCTCCTTTTGACATCCATGATTTCCTCCCTCTCTTCAGTTCTCCAGGAGTCTCCTCTCCTTTTGGGACCTAATGACCCTAAAGGGGTCCTTCCCCAGATCCCAGATCTGAAGACTCACTGACTGATTCCTGGGAGTAGGAGCCTCCATTCCCAGAAACAGCCACAGGAATAAGTGACAGGGACTCAGGAGTCCAAAGTCCCATCCTGGGAGCCTGTGGGACTGGGTATTGCGGCATGAGATGTATTTCTGGGGACAGCTCCAGAACTGCAAACTAACTGTTAGGATCTGGAGATCTTGCTCTGCACCGAGGCCAGAGTCCATCCGTGGTCACTCAATGGGAGAAGACATCTATGTCAGCATGGATTTGGGGAAACACTTCTCATCTGAATCTGACCCTGGATGGGGGCGCCTTCTTGTGTGCAGACCCTTGTCCTGCTACTGGGAGCCCAGGAACACTGGAGAGGTCCAGGCTGAAAGGGTAGACAGGGAACTCTGGTCGTTGGGCCTCAGCCTGTAGCCACACGGGGGCGCAGCCCATCTGCTCTTGGATTCAGGAGGGGTCTGGGCTGTGGTCTGAGTAGGGCAGAGAAGGCTGACCCTGAGGCTGGGCATCCATGGGGGAATGAAGATGCCTTCTAATCAGCCCTAGAATCCACAGGGGTCAGGATCGAGGGTGGAGGAGGGGATGGAGGAAAGGAGAGCTCAGGAGCCCCTGTGCCATGTCTGAGGGGTTTCAGGGAGGAGCCGGAACCTCAGAAATGGCACAAGGGGAGGGCGTTATTGCTTATGAGGTACTGAGTTTCAATTTACAGTGATGGAAAAAATCACACTGATTAAGGGTAGAGTTGCACAGTTGATTAAGTAATTGCTGCCAATAAGTTGTACACCTGTAAAAAGTTTAATTGGCAAAAATTTGTGTGATAGATATATTTACAACAATGTACATAAGCAGCTGCTGAGGCTGCTTATTTTCAGACAAACACCTCATGGGATTTGGTTCCTTAGTTTGGTGGTTTAGGGACATGGCTTCATGGGACATCCCAGTTAATTGGCTGGATATCATGCTAGTGCTTCTGCCCTACCTCCTAGTTCAATGCATAGTTCCTGGGGTCTTAAAAGCTTGTAAGCGGCCATTCAAGGTACAATAATTGGTATCTATTCACCTGCAGCAACAGAGGAAGAAGAAGAGTCAGGAATAGGAGGAGAAAATGGAATGTGAGGCTAATTGCCTTCATGAACAACTGCAAAGGAAGCAGACTGCCACATCTTGCTTCTATGGAACAGCTGGTGGGTTCTGACTGCCAACCTTTCAGTTAGCAGCTTCGTGCTTAATTGCTTTGCCACCAGGGCTCCAAAAACCTAACACAGGCTTAAAATAGATGAAGCCTGGACTGACACAGTTGAAAGCAGAAACAGAAAAATTAATAATTACATTTGGAGAAATCAATATTCCTCTCTCAGTAATTGATAGAATAAGCAGAGAAAGTAGTAAGGATATAGAGAACTTGAACATACTATAAACTAAAGTGACAGCAATGAGAATGTGCCTTTCTGAACTCCTGCTATAGGTATCATAATTTCCCAAGGGCCTCAGTTGCTGCATTTTGAAAGCCATCATAGTGTTTGTGGTGAGGCCACATCTCCCATGGGCTGCTCCCCATCAGTGACTTAGTGTGATCAGGATATTAAGGAAGATTCCATCCAGAGAGACATGGGAGTCATTTGTCAGCTAATTTCAGCTCAAGGACTCCTCCAAGCCTTTGTTGAAGCTTACTTAGAATACACAATTGTCTAGAACACATCTTCTACCCTTTTCTCCATCCAGGGCTATTGGCTATATGGTCCAATTTGATCATGATGCCTAGGAGAAGTAAAGAAACTTCATGGACCCCCATTAGAAGAAAGGTATATGGGGAACAGGAAATAAGTGGAGTCCTATTCCAGGCCCATCCATCTTTCAGTAGGTTCTCTGGGTCCACACAACCACTTGGTGGTCATTTCCTTGGTTTTCAAATATATAATCAAAACAGACATATTGAGCAGTTGGCAGAACTCTCACATTGCTTCTTTGACGTGTAGAGTAAAAGTTTTTGTGATCGTTAAAATTGTGTGTCAACTTGGCTGGACCATAATTCTCAGTGGTTTGGCAGTTATGATGTAGTTTGACAGTCATTTAATGATGTAATCACCTTCATGGTGAGACCTGATATAATGTGATCACCTCCATGTTGGGATCTGCTGTGGGTAGCCAATCAGTTGAAAGGGATTTTCCTTGGGGGTGTGGCCTGCATTCAATATAGGTGGACTTTCTGACAAGCCTTGCAGGCTTTTGCTCATTCTGGATCCAGCAGCTGGCTTCTGTTCATCTGACCTCCAGTTCTTGGGATCTGAGCTAGCAGCTTACCTGCTGATCTTGGGATTTGTCAGTCTCTGCAGTCTGTGAGCCAGTGGCCTGCTAGCTTACCTGTTGATCTTGGGTTTGCCAGACCCTACAACTACGTGGTGGAGCCCTGGTGGCAGAACGGTTAAGCACTCAGCTGCTAACCGAAAAAAAAAAAAGAATGTCGGCAGTTTGAATCCACCAGCTGCTCCTTGGAAACTCTCTGGGGCAGTTCTCCTCTGTCCTATAGGGTTACTATGAGTCAGAATCAACTCAACATCAACAGGTTTGGTTTCGGTTTTAAAGGAGCCTGACCAATGAGTGCAATGTGTATTCTTGGATTAGATCTAGACTGGAAGAAATGCCTAGAAAGAACTTTACTGTGACAATTTGTGAAGGTTGAATAAGGACAGTTATGCTGATTGCAGTGCAGTGGATTACTTTATATGGCTCTTCTAGCCATGGTTTTATGACTCCCACAAAATGATTGGATGGAACTATGCAAATAAGGTGCTGTGGCCCACCACCAAGGAGATTGGACAACCTGCTAATAATGTAAATAAGATGCATGGAACCCTTGTGGGAGGGGAAGGGGGGTGGAACTATGAAAATAAGATGCATGAAACCCTTGTAGAGGATTGGTCAGTTTTGCTACTCTTCTGGGAAAGGGAACCAATCCCAGAGGAGGGGGGAACCTCACTACCATCAAGAAGAGCCAGGAGTGGAGCGTGTCCTTTGGACCCAGGGTCCCTGTGCTGAGAACCTCCTAGACCCAGGAGACAGAGCTTTAACACCGGAGATGTTGTGAGATGACAGCAGCATGGGACCGGCAGGCTAGACTTGCCGACCCTCAGAGTGAGACACCTGAGTGCCTTTGGACAGGAGGCTTCCTGGTGGAGTGGGGTGCCTCTGGACACCTATCTATGGAGCTAAAGAGCTTTGTACACTTGTCCAAGCAGGAAAAAGGCCAGGCCCAAGTTGGGGGAGAAGCCAAGTCTGAGCTGGGATAGAGGCCAGGCTGAGGGAGCAGGGCCCAGGCCAAGAGGAAGGTCCAGCAGCAGCAGCTGAGAAGTTGTCCTGATGGAAGAACTGTATCCTGACTTGTTCCTGTTTCCTCCAAGTTGATCCTGAATTATAACCTGTTACTTCCCTAATAAACCCCATAATCGTGGGCATGGTCTGTGAGTTCTGTGTGGACATTGCAAGGAATTATTGAACCTGACAGAGAAGTACAGAGTGCTGTGGGAGGGACAGCTGATGTCAGAATTGGTAAAAAGGTTGGAGAGTGGAAGTATGTTTGACCTCCACCTCGTAGGAATCAGCCTTGGGCTGATGTTGATGGTGATTCTCCTCTCCACTCCTGAAGTTAGAGGACCTCTGAATTTTTGCACTGATGCAATGTTTTCCTGGTTTTGATCATTGTGCTCTGATTATGAAATATAATGTCTTTGTTCTTAGGGAACATACGCTAAAATATTTAGGGATAAAGGGAGAATATTTGCAACTTACTCTCAAATCATTATATACAAGCAAATGTGGCAAAAATGATACTTATTGGTAAATATGGGAAAGGAATGTATGAGATTTCCTTGTACTAACTTGCAAGTTTTCTCTAAATTTAAAATTATTTCAAAGTAAAAGCTAAAAGAAAACAAATTTTTCTGACTTGAATACCACATCATAATTTATTTAGTGCCTAAGGCCTTTTAAAAAAGTTTTCATTGTGCTTTAGGTGAAAGTTTGCAGCTCAAGTTAATTTCTCATTCAAAAATTTATACACATATTGTTTTGTGACATTAGCTGCAATCCCCACATTGTGACAGCACACTCCACCTTTCCACCCTGGGTTCCTGGTGTCCACTTGTCCAGTTCCTGTCCCGTCCTGCCTTCTCATCTTGTTTTAGGACAGGAGTTGCCCATTTGGTCTCGTATATTTGATTGAACTAAGAAGCATGTTCATCACGCGTGTTATTGCTTGTTTTATAGGCCTGTCTAATCTTTCTGTGAAGATTGGGCTTCAGGCCTAAAGGCTTTAAGAGCTAAATATCAATGGTCATTTCTCCATGGATGTTTTGACCTCTTTTGGAAATCATTTGTTTCAAGTCTCTAGGTATGAGAATATGCTTAATATTATTCCCTGCTATTTGGAGACTTTCCAAAAAATATCTTTCAAGTTCATAGAGAGTGTCCAAATCTGAGATTCTGGGATTTGTGAACAAACCAGTGTAGCTTATACCACAAACAGTGGCCAGCAATGTAAGAGGAATAAGGCAAACAGGGAGGAGATATTTTTATTTTTATTTCACTTGAAATACCTCCCAGTTCCTGCTGCTCTTCCCATGTTCTTGAGCATAGGGGAAAGATGGCTCCCTTGGGCTATGTCTTAGTTTTGTAGTGGTGCTATAACAGAAATGACACAAGTGAGTAGCTTTAACAAACAGAAAATTATTTTCACACAAGTTAGGAGGCTAGAGGTCCAAATTCAGGGCACTGGCTCTAGGGGAAGGCTTTCTCTCTCAGCTCTGGGGAAAGGTCCTTGTGTCTTCAGTTTCTATTCCTTGGCTCCTTGGTGATCTTTATGTGACATGGCATCTCTCTTCCCCCAACTCTGCCCTGCTCACTTGTTTCGTCTCTTTTCTATCTCAAAAGAGATTGACTTATGATACACCCTATGCTAATCCTGCTTCGTTAGTGTAACAAAGACAACTCATTCCCAAATGAGATTATAACCACAGGCATAGAGGTTAGGATTTAACACACATATTTTGGGGAGACACAATTCAACGTATAACAGGCTATGAGAGAGAAATGATCATGTGGGAACATCTTTCTTCATCATCTCCCTCAACCGTTCAACTTCTGCTCTGGCTGTGTCCGTTCTCCTTCTCCAACCCTTTGTTCACGCATATTTTCCTTCTCTGAACCTCAGCTAGAGCCTGGATTCACCTAGAGCTGGCTCATCAGTGGGAAGTGATCCATTACTCCCTGGAGAGTAAAAGAGAGAGAAGTCAGAGCCTGAGGCTGTGGCAGAAGGTCCAGAGGAATGAAGGAGGTAGCAGTGAGAAGAACTTCCCAGTGAGGGCTGAGATGTGAGTGATCAGAGGGCCCCTGAGGGCATTTCCAGCATCTCACTTTAGGAGAGAAGGGAGGGGCTTGAACAGAAGGGTAGAGAGTATGGGCAGGATTTGGATGAGATTCACTCCAGACTCATGGCTGGTCCTCTGACAACATCTCACCCCAAGTCACCCTGAGGGGCCCCTTCAGGCCCAGGTGCTCCACTAGGCAGGTGTATCTCAGCTCCTCTCTGGGGAGGATTCCCACAACTGCCCAGCTCTGGTAGGTCTCATCCCCCCCCAGGTCAGATTCCCCTGAATCCTGAGTCCTGGGGTCAGCTCCTTCCAGTCTTGAAGCCAGGTCAGCGTGATACTGGCAGGTAAGACGCCAAATGCTCTGCATCGCAGGGTGTGATTGCCCTCAGGGTCCTTCTACTGAGTTGGGAGAACCCTGAGGGCCACTAGATCCAAGAAACAGCACAGAGAAAGGGTAGGGGTGGGACTCCACCTCAGCTTCTTCCCTCGGAGCAGCCTCCTCCACACACCAGCGCCTTCCCCTTCTTTCCTTCCTTGAGTCTTTAAGAAACCCCAGGCAATAATGTTGTCACGGGACACAAACCCAGGTCCCCACAACTTCCTGCAAAAAGTCATTGCATCAGTCCAAAACAAAACCAACCAAACCCACTGCGGTGGAGTCAATTCCAACTCGTAGTGACCCCACAGAGTTTCCATGGCTGTAAATCTTTATGAAGCAGACTGCCACATCTTTCTCCCACCCAGCGTCTGGTGGTTTCCAACCGCCGACTTTTCTGTTAGCAGTCAATCGCTTTAATCACTGCACCACTAGGGCTCCCTTGCATCAGTCCACCAGCCTTCATTCCAGCTGCAGCTTCAGTGCTTGTCCCAGTGGGGAGCCTCACGTATTTGCAGAGGGTGATCCCTGAAAGCTCTTGCCTCAGTTAACTGCATGGCCCAGTCTCTCACCTTCTTCAAGAAGTTGCTCAAATGTCACCTACCTGATCGCCTTGCCACAAATTGCCACCCGTTCCCCTACACCTCCCTCCCTCGTTCTATTCCCCCCCTCTATATCATGTAATGCTTTCTAACCTACCATATAATCGACTGAAACCGGAGACCTGAACACTTTAAGATATGGATCTGGGACTGAAAGAGTTGGGGGTGGGGGTCTTTCTCACTGTGTGATTCTGGTATGACGTTTATGTGTATGCTTGTGTGTTCGTTACCGATTGGTGCCGGGCCCCCAAGTCCCGCAGCCAGCAGGGTCCCCACCGCGGCGCCTCACTTGGGATCCAGCCACCCGCGCACTGCAGGCAGGCGGCGCAAAACCAACCACTAGCTGACTCCACCGCCTCTCGGCCCGGGGAGCGCCACGCCCCAGGCCCAAGTCGCCGGGTCGTAAGCGGTGAAGTCCTCTCCGTCGTAGCCGTAGCTCCAGAACCTACCACTGCTGCCCAGCTCGTAGCCATGTCTCAGCTGCAGGGTATGGGGCCCCTGGCCCGCGACCCCCAAACCCCTGGGTTAGTGGTCAGGGAAGAAATGAGATTTGGGGCCAAGCTGCAGGAGCCAAAAGTGCAGGGTTGGGGGTGACAGGGAGCGGGACCTGATGGGGTCTAGACCGAAGTTACGGGGGCTTGAGTCGCCAGAGGAGATAGAAAGAGGCAGAACAAGTGGAGAGGGTGGCGGCAGCCCTCGGAGCCCGGGAGGTTGAAAGGAAGAACTGGGGAATTCGAGACAGGGAAAGGGCCGGCCCTTGGAATCCAGGGGAATGAGGATCAGACGCCTGGGCCAGACTCACTGCTGAGCTTGCTGTAGCCCACGAGGGTCTTCAGAGCCCAAGCCACTTCCTGCAAGCGATCTTCCAGGAACGCAGTCTCCTTGGCTGCCAGCAGCTGGGCCAGTTCCCGGCCCGCGGGCTGAGGTCCCCTGAGCCTGGCACTGCGGCTCTTGCTGTCATAGGCTACGAAGAGCTGGCCGTCCAGGTAGCCAAGGGCTGTGACCGCAGGCTGCCCAGAGCTGGACTCGGACGCAGCGGTGAAGTCGTATAGCAGGGAGTGGGACCCTGGAATACCCAGGGCTGAGTGTCTTAACACCTGCCCTTAGTTCTCCTTTCCGCAAACAAAACAAAAAACAAACCCCTTGCCGTTGATTCCCAGAGCCATGTGCCTATCGCTAAACATACCTACACACAGAACTTATAACCCTTCCCAGTTTTCTCTCTTCCCTCTCCCCAGCCACCCACCACCCCCTTATATCCCATTTCTTCTCCTTCCACCTCTCTGGGGAAACCCCGGTGGCGTAGGGTTTAAGAGCTACAGCTGCTAACCAAAAGGAGCTATGGCTGCTAGTCAAAAGGTCAGCAGTTGGAATCCACCAGGTGCTACTTGGAAACCACATGGGGCAGTTCTACTCTGTCCTATAGGGTCGTTATGAGTCGGAATCTACTTGATGGCAGCAGGTTTGGTTTGTTTTTGGTTCACCTCTCTGGAGCCTCCCTCCTTCCTGGACCCGTTACTGCAGATTTTCCTGCTGCCCAGACCCCTGGGTTGGAGACTCACAGGGCTAATTCCTGGGGTGAGCAGCCTTCATTCCCAAAAGCAGCAGCAGGAGCAAGGGATTGGGCCCAAGAGTCCAAAGCCCCATCCCGGGAGGCTGAGGAATTAGGTCTCGGGTACCAAAGGTTTTGGGATAGATCAATCCCAGACCTGAATCCCACCTGTTATGGCCTGGAGGCTTCACTTTGCCCTGGAGTCAAAGTCCGGAGTCACCCAGTGGTGGAAGGAAACTTCAGTATGAATGTGGATTTTGGAAAGCTGAACGGGACCTGAGCCTGACCCATGACCAGGGTACCCTCTTATGCGCAGAGCCCTGTGCAGTTGCTGAGAGCAGAGGGAGAGAGACCCTGAGAATATCCCAATTGAGGGGCAAAAGGGGAGCTCGGAGAGCCTAGCCTCAGCCCTGTGGCCACACGGGGGCGCTGCTGCCCCGCTCGCTCTGATTCTGCCTGAGCAGCACAAGAGGGTTCTGAGCTGTTGGTCTGAGTAGGGCAAAGGTGGCTGACCAGGAAGCTGGACATCCATGGGAAAATGAAGATGCCTTCTGGGCAGCCCTGGAGTCCACAGGGGTCAAGCTAGCCTTTCTTGTTCTGAAAAATCGGAGCAATAGTGGAGCAATAAATTCTGGCTCTGAAATTCTTACTGCAAATACGGTTCACATAGAATCCACTCAGAATGAGAGAGTTCAAGGTCTAGGTTAACTCCGACTTGGGCACACCAGACTAATGGGTGACCAAAAATGTAACTCTGGCATTTACAGAAAGTTCAACTATTGTGGCAAATTCCAAAAGAATTATCTGCAATTTCATTTCTAATGAAACAACAAACTTACATCTCTGGCTGTGTTCTTGAAAGGGCAGAAAGACCAATGAAAAGAGAGTGAAAGACTCCTCTGGAAATTCTCAAATCCTTTTTCATATCAGCAACTTGAACTTAGAGAACAAAAGATGGAAGGAGACACAGACAGGGATCTGGAGAAGTGGCCCTTCCTTCAAATCCACCAGGGCACAATGTCTGGGCACTGCTCCCACTCTCTGTTTGCTTTCAGCAGGTTCAGCTCTGCAAGTGAAACACAGCCCTGTTCTCCCCTGTAGGCCTCAGTTCCATGCATCTTCTGCCTGCTGCAAGTCAGAAGCATCTGATTCCCCTATCCTGGTTTTCACAGATTCCTTTCCTTTTTTCGTTGTGTGACCAGTAATACAATTTACAGGCAAGATCCTCTAAAATGAGATAAAAGATGTTACTTATGAAAGTGGAAGTATGATTATGAGGAGCCAATGGCAGATATAGACAGATATAGAAATAAAGGGCAGAGGGACAGATACAGACAGAAGTAGAGAGAGACACACAGAAAATGCATACCTGTCCATCCATCCATTCATCCATCCATTGATCCACCTACCTACCTGTTATGGATTGAATTGTGTCCCCCAAAAACATCTGTCAACTTGGCTAGGTCATGATTCCCAGTGTTCTATGATTGTCTACCATTTTATCATCGGATGTGATTTCCCTATGTGTTGTAAATCCTATCACTATGATGTAATAAGATGGTTTAGGGCAGTTATATTGATGAGCTCTACAAGATTAGATAGTGTCTTAAGCCAATCTCTTTTGATATATAAAAGAGACAGGTGAGCAGAGAGACTTGGGGACCTCATACCACCAAGAAAGCAGCGCCAGGAGCAGAGCGCGTCCTTTGGACCTGAGGTTCCTGCACTGAGATGCTCCCAGACCAAGGGAAGACTGATGACAAGGACCTTCCTCCAGAGCTGACAGAGAGAGAAAGTCTTCCCCTGGAGCCAGAACCCTGAATTCATTCTTCTAGCCTACCAGACCATGAGAGAATAAGCTTCTCTTTATTAAAGCCATTCACTTGTGGTATTTCTGTTATAGCAGCACTAGATGACCAAGACATTACCTATCTATCTGTTTGCAAGGTAAGCATATTAAAATTTTAAATTTATGCTAAGACAGAAATCACAGAAGTTTCCCTCCCCACTTATACCTACCCTCTTTTGCTAAGCCAATAGATTGATTGCTGAGTTCTAGCCACATTCTGCACCTGGTGCTGAGCATTGGAATCTGAATAGGAATAGATACGTGTAACCCATCCACACAGGCCCTTTACTGTACCTGATTGTGAGATAACCTCCCAATGCTTATCTCCCTGATGCTTTTCTCTTTGGTCCTTGAGAAAAGTCCCTGGGTCACCTCACTATTGCCATCTGGGAGACTCGGTCATCCTGGAACCATAACCATCTTTGAATCAAGCACTAATTTTTCAGCATTTGCCCAGCGACAACTTGCTAAATGCCCTCTCAATGACTTTCTCACTTAGAAGCTGTTTAAAGAAGATATTGTTACAATCTCAAGCACAATGTTTAAGAGAACCCTACAAATAAGAAAACCTCAGGGAAAGGCCCCCTGATTTCTCCTGGAACTTCTCGTTTTCATCTTCTCATCAGTGTTTGGTTGGTTGCAAGCTGGTTCCATTCGCCTTGGCTTTATTGCAAGAAGTAGAAACACTTGTTCAGTGAACAGATCCATCGATAAACCCAGGGTCTCGAACCCTCCCTTCAGGACTCACATCAAAAAGATACATATCTCTACTCCCTCAATCCCAGAGCTGTCCACAGACTGTCTGATTCCTTACAGACTTTACTCCTGCCCTACTGGAAGAGGAAGATGACCCTAAAAATGCTTCAAATCCTTTTGGGTAGCCAGTTCCTCTGTGCCCACCACAGGCAACTAGACAATTGGACTTTTCAATCCCATTTGGCATCTGAAAATGAGCTGAGTTTTCAGTGTATACCCCTCCAGAGAGTAAATTGCAGAGGAAACTTGTCCAAATCCAAATTTGAAAACAAACGAAACAAAGCCAAATGTGAGATCCTTCAAGAAACACTAAGAGACTTCTCTGACCCCAAATTTCATGTGGAAGCTGTGCGATGGGGCTGGGAGGATCTGTCACCACCTCTGGTTACACAGCAGCATATGAGGTCTTTTTAGGACCTGCAGGAGGCAGTCAGCACACAGTGTCTGGGGACACCTAAGCAAATCGTCAAGGACTCTGTCCACCCAGAACCCTCCTTAAGTAGTTTCTTAAGTAGCTTAAGAAACCCTGAAAGTCTGTGAAATCAGTTAAAAGGAAAGATATTCCATGTCTCTGAAAAATAAAATAAAAACCAACAACCCACCACCCAGTACAGAAGCTATTTGACTACAATTTCTGCACGCAAAGACTGGTCTACTGCAGAAGTGGGAATCTGTCTCAAAAAGGATTGGAACAAAAGTGAGAGAATGTGGTTGTCAATGCCACCACCCATTTATTACTTGTTTAAGTGAAACTTCCACTATTTGACTAATACTCCAATGAATAAAAACACTTTGCACCAAGGAGAATGAAGAACACCAAAGACACAAGGAAAATATTCACCCAAGAGACAAAAGGGCCACATAAACCAGAGATTCCATCAGCCTGAGACCAGAAGAACTAGATGGTGCCTGGCTACCACCAATGACTGCCCTGACAGGGAACACAACAGAGAGTACCTAATGGAGCAGAAGAAAAGTGAGGTGCAGAACTCAAATTCTAGTTAAAAGACCAGACTTCATGGTCTGACTGAGACTAGAGGGACCCTGGAAGACATGGCCCCTGGACTCTCTGTTAGCCCAGAACTAAAACCATTCCCGAAGCCAACTCTTCAGACAAAGATTGGACTGGACTATAATACACAAAATGATACTCGTGAAGAGTGTGCTTCTTAGCTCAAGTAGACACATGAGATTAAATGGGCAGCTCTTGTCAGAAGGTGAGATGAGAAGGCAGAGAGGGTTAGGAGCTGGTTGAATGGGCATGGAGAATCAGGGGTGGAAAGGAGGAGTGTGCTGTCACAGTACGGGGAGAGCAACTAGGGTCACATAGCAGTGTGTGCATAAATTTTTCTGTAAGAAACTAACTTGAACTGTAAACTTTCATTTAAAACACAATTTTTAAAAAACTGCATCTTTCTCTACTATAATAAGTTTATTATAATAAATCATCTCTTTCTGTTGATTTTTCAGTTAACAGTGGAATAATCAGGGTAATTGCTGCTGGTAGACCACTTTTTAGAGAAGTTCTCAGGACACTTCATGAGCAGTTTTCCAGGAGGCTGTACCAGTTGGGATGAGACCTTGTATCTTGCCACTATGTAGTATCCATCAGGCTCGAGTTTGGGCCCAGCTAGGAGCCCTGATGGCACAGTGGTTAAGAGCTCGACTGCTAACCAAAAGGTCAGCAGTTCAAATCCACCAGCCACTCCTTGGAAACCCTATGGGGCAGTTCTCCTCTGTCCTACAGGGTCACTGTGAGTTGGAAATAACTCTACACCAATGGGTTTGGTTTACGATTTGCAGAAGGGAAAGGTGGGAATGCAAATACAAGATCAAATCTCTCTCCGATGGTCCTGCTCCCACTTGTTGGTCTACTGCTCTTGATCTGTCTGTTCTAGGGAAATTCTTGAAGGCAACAATTCGGGTGCCATATCTTTTGTCAGCCTTTCTTGTTGTCAAAGGACATGACCAGCCGATGATGCACTGGCCATTTCATTTTCTTGCCCCGGTGTTTTCTCTGTTCTACCTTACCCGTGAAGTGGGTAGGAACCTCACAGGTACAAATAAACAGGAGTGACTTTGTTTTTTGTTTTTTTTTAATTTGAGCTTGGGAGTCCCTTTGCTATAGTGGGAACAGAAATGTCCAGAGTTACAATTCAAAGATACCAAATACTGCCCTGAAAACAAGCCAAACGAAATTTTTAAAAGGATATGCTTCCTGCTGGCTTTGCTGGTATCTTAGCTTTGAGCTTTCTTTTATTAAGTGTCTAAGATGTGCTGAAGGTCGCTGGTGGTACAAACAGTTTGCACTCGACTAGTTACCTAAAGATTGGTGCTTTGAATCCACCCAGAGGTGCCTTGGAAGAAAGGCCTGGTGATATGCTTCCATAAAAGATCACAGCCAAGAAAATCCTATGGAGCAGTTCTACTCTGTAGCACATGGAGTCGCCTTGTGTCAGAATGGACTTGTAAAAATGGTGTGGCAGCAAGTCTGACCTCCTCTAACTTCACAAGGGGGAAGGAGAATCAAGATCAGCAGCCTAAGGCTGATTCGTTTGAGGTGGAGGTCAGACATGCCTCCTCTCTCCACCATCTTTACCAATTCTGATCCCAACCATCACTCCCATAGCACTCTCTACGTCTCTGCTGTGTTTGATAATTCATTGCAGTGGCCACACAGAACTCATAGATAATACTCATGATTATGGGGTTTATTAGGGAAGTAACAGGTTACAATTCAGCTTCAGGAATGCTCAGGATACAGTTCTACCATCAGGACAGCCTAGTCTCAGCTGTGCTCACAGGCACGCCTCTCTGGCCCTTGGCTTCTGCTCTGCTTAGGCAAGTGTTAACAAAGCTCTTTTAGCTCGATAAGTGCCCAGAGGCACCCCACACTGCCTTGGCCCGACGGTGCTCAATTCTAGCTCCGTGGGTCAGCAAACCTAGCCCCACCAAGTACTTGGAGGCTCCCTACTCTTCCAGTAAGCCTCCTGGCTCAAGGCACTCAGCTTTCTCGCTCCCATGGGCCGGGAAGCCCAATGCGCCATCTCCTGCTGGTGTCTCCTGCGGCTGTTCCTCTGCCGCCACTTCTCGACATCTTCAGTGTTATAGCTCTCCAGGAACTTCTCAGCACAGGGATCCCGGGTCCAAAGGACACCCTCCACTCTTGGCCCTTCTTCCTTCATGGTGGTGAGATCTTCTCTTTCCTGCCTCTGGGATGGCTTATTACAAGCTCAATGGGATGGCAAAACTGACCAAACCCCTTGGTGGGCCACAATTACCCTATCTGCACTTGGGTAGGAGTTACAAGACCATGGCGAGAAAGGCCACACAAAAGCCAACCACGGTGCCGCAGGACTTGACAGCAATGGGCTCAGGTTTGGGTTTGGTTGAGAGGTGCTGTTCATTCAGTATATATATATATATATATATATATATATATATATATATATGTATACAGAGAGTTCTCACAAATATATATTTTAATTGTATTTGAAAATATGTTTTGTCAGTTTAGCTTCTTTCTCTCTCTCAAAGAAGCTAAATGCTGGCATCTTTTTTAAAAATTACCAATAGATGAAATAATACACTGTCTAAAACTTACTTCAAAATAATACAGTGTGGGTTATGGTTGGGAATATACATAAACCAAGATTGGGCCTGACAGCTGACTGAACAGTACATGGATATTCACTGTATTCTTCTGTCTACTTTCGTGTATGTTTAAAATTTCCACAGAACAGAGTTTAAAAAAGAAGCACCAAGGTAACCTAAGACCCAGTGGGGCATTGCATATTCTAAAGAATCAAGAAATACTGGTTATATCACTAAAAAAAAGACCAGACTTACTGGCCTGACAGAGACTGGAGAAACCCCAAGAGCATGGTCCCTAGACACCCTTTTAGCTCAGTAATGAAGTCACTCCTGAGGTTCACCCTTCAGCCAAAGATTAGACAGGCCCATAAAACAAAACAAGACTAATGGGGCACAACAGTACAGGGACAAGGACTAGAAGGCAGGAGGGGACAGGAAAGCTGGTAATAGGGAACCCAAGGTCAAGAAGGGAGAGTGTTGACATGCCGTGGGGCTGTTAACCAATGTCATAAAACAATATGTGTGCTGTTTAATGAGAAACTACTTGTTCTGTAAACCTTCGTCTAAAATACAATAAAAAAGTTTAAAAAAAGATATACTGGTTATGATTTCTAATCAAACTGCCAATAAAAATAAACATTTTAAAATGAAAGCCACAGAGAAAAGACACCATTAACTCCTCGTTTTCCTCTTCTCAAGTGAATGCTTTCTTTCATCCGTTGGTTCCATGTGGGCAAATGCTGGAGCCCAACCTCTGAAGGGACAGAGTGGGGATTTAAAAACTATATTATGATCAATAGCAGGAAATAGTTTGACACTGAGAGGGGAGGAGACAGTCTGGAGACACTTGAAGATTTGCTGTTCCCACGAATTTCTTTTTCACTCTCTGAGAGAAAGTTTGGACAGAAACCATAGATCCTTGGGATTCAGGGGTCCCAAAACCCCCTGAAAGTTGCATGCACAGTTTTATGGGATTGCAGGTACTTTAGCTGGAGGCAGGTGTTGGGGAAGGTTTTCATCAGATTGTAGAAGGGTTTTATAATCCACGGAAGGAATAAGAGTACTGAATGAGAGTTTGCCCATCTGACTGACTCTGAGGGACAGCACTGGAGACACAGGTGTCAAACGACTCTAAGACACCAGCCCCGACAGGGATCCCCTGTGGCAGTCATTGCTCCCTCAGCTCTTGCTTCAGCTGGATAAACTTCTGAAAGCTTCCAGGTCATGTTCACCGCCTATGTGGAGTTACCCTTAAGCTAGTGAAACTTAATCCTCACAACACTTTTATGGGGCATGATTATCTTTCTTCTCTTTTACAGATAATGCAATAGGAATGAGAGGTTCAGTTACCCACCAAAGGTCACACCAGAAGTAGTGGTGGAGCACCCACACATTTGGCCCCGTGGCCCATGCTCCTGACCACTGCACGATTCCAGAATAGGAGAGCTGGGACCTGGGAGTCCAGCTCAGAGAGAGAGATTCTAGAAAGAGAAGAACAAAAATGAGCATAGCGATTCACTCTGATAGTGGGGCCCAGGACTCCAGAGGAGAAGGGGACAACTGTTCCTTTGTTAAAGGATCAAGGAAAATCAAAAAATCTCCACTTGGATCTGAACATCTCCCGCTGTGACACAGTGGCTAAGTGGGCAAGAGAAACTCAGCCAAGGGACCATCTGTGAGACTGTGAGGATAGCTGTTTCCTGAGAACTCTGCAGCACTTTCCCTTCCTAGTGGCCACCTCTCATTCCTTGCTCTTATTTTCCTGCCCGGAACTGAGGACACCATATCCTCTCTAGTTTCCAGTGGGGCTGTGGATTCTAGGAAAGTCAGTCAGAGTTAGTGGGGGGATTGTCTCAATAAAACAGAATAATAGTCCAGAATCATCCCTGGACTTCAAGAGAAGCCAGGTCATGCTTCCCCAGGCCCTTCTCCCTGCTGGTCTAGTGGGTCCTGACCTTGACTGCGATCCGGCAGATGAGTAAAGAATCAGGACAAACTAATGGGTGGAGGAGCAAAAGGACTGGCTTTATGGGTGCTGAGCAGGCCCTTAAGAAGCGGGGGAGGTGGGGTGGTGGTGGGGTGTCTCCAGAATCCTCATTACATTTTGGTTTCTCCACCACCCATCCCCATCCTCCTGGGGTTTCTCATCCCTCTCCTCAGTTCCCCACTCCTCATAATTAGGAAGCGGTCCAAGGCGCAGGCAGTGGGGGTATGTAGGAGGGAGCCTCGAGGCTCAGTGCCAACGGGAACGCAGGAGGGAGCGTCTCCAGCACGGAGACAGGTGGCTGGTGAGAAAGACCCGGGAGGAGAAGTAGGGCTGGGGTCTCTGCCTCTCACACCCCTTCCCTCCCTGTTCCCCAAAATTACTGGTTTCCTGGGCGGCTGCCCCAGGCCCGCGCATACTCAGGTACTTGGAAACCGCCTGGTTCCTACTCAACCATTCGGATCCTCCCTTCATCAGCGTCACTTACCTGGACGATACCTGGTTCCTGCTGTCCCACAGTTACCACCTGAATCAGAACATTAAGCTGAGGGCGCGGTGGGGAGAGAAGGTAGGACTGGATCTTTGGATCTTAGAGGAAAAATACTTGAGGTGCACTAGAACTCAGTTGCAAAACCTTCTGAGCAAACTTGACAGGGACAACAAACGGGGCAAGGCCGGTAAATGACGTCAGGTTCAGGGCGCAGGTCCCGGCCACCCCGCCCACTGACAGGTCAGGTGTCTGGAGGGCGGGGCTGCAGCAGTTAGGCTCGGAGAACTTGGAACAGAGAATGTGTGATTGACTACAGGTTCTAGTTTCATGATGGGTTTTGACTGACACAAACAGTGATCAATCCCAGGGAAGAGTAGGGGGTAGGGGCCTGGAGTGGGAGTGGCGGGACCTGGTGGAGAAGACAGGTCTGGGGCCGGAGAGGCGTGGCGAAGGGGCCCAGGCTGTAGCCGCGCGCCAGGGCTTCACAACTTTCAAAGGCTGCGCGGCTGCGTTGTGGCTCCAAACGGGAGCTTCCTCAGGGGACACTTTCTGTGTGCCTACGACTGAGAGCGGAGCCCTGGTGGCTCAGTGGTTAAGCGTTTAGCTGCTAACCAGAAGGTCGGCAGTTCGAATCCACCAACTTCTCTTTGGAAAGTCTATGGGGCAGTTCTATAGGGTCACTATGAGTTGATGTCCCTGAACGAGGACCTATGAACCTGGACAGAAGCGCAAAAGCAAACTCTGAAAGCCATACCCAACTCTTACAAAATCAGACTGACAGAGAAGGCAGATAAATACCTGATGGGTGGTTTATCGAGTGGCTTCTTTGACACCTGGAACATGGCAGGGAGACTCTACTACTGTGGGCTGGTTATCAAGGGCCGGGGGGGCTGCCCCTCAAGGCCTTTCCTAGGCTGGAATTTCACAGGGAAGAGGACCCTAAAGAGGATAGAACCCAGCAGCCTCCTCCACCTCCATCTTTTCTCTCTGAGGAGCTGGCGATTCTGCCCAAGGTCCCAAAACTGTGGGGAGAAAACAGACAGAGAGGGAATGTCGAAAGGTAAAGAGAAATATTAGGATAGCAGTTCCCTTTGACAACAGTAATGCATTTGGAGTCCAACTTCACAGGGATGACTTTCGATTCCCTGGCCCTCTGTGCCTAACTGTACCCCTCTGAGGTCATGACCCCACCATTGCACTGATGCTCTCCCTGCCTCAAAAGCAAAAACTCCCCTTGTCTACAGGGGTGACTGGGCCCCACTCTGTGCCATCTTTCTTAGGCTGGAGTAGGTCTCCAGCTTCTGGTAAAGGAGGCCTATGTGTTTGTACTGACATTGTCCCTGAGAACAACGAGGAAAGCTGGATGAAATGTGAAGGTTATCTTCTTAAAATCATCACAGACCACCAAAACTGTGAGGAAGTGCCAGGCAGGCCCAGGTAAGAATATAGCTCAGGAATCTAGGGCACTAGGTCCCCTTCTTCCCTGAAAGCATTTGCTGAACCTGCAGATATGCTAAGTGGAAAGGGAGGTGAAAGCCAGAGGACATGAAGGTGGGGACTCTGGTGGACCACCCCCACTTTAAGCAGGGACTCAGAAATGCTGCTTCCAGAGGTAGTTTTGACCTGTGGTAAACAGCTCTCACAGGATTTTATAATAGTGCACATCTCCTCTTGGTGATCTGATTTGGACTCCAGCTTCCAGTTTGGAATGAAGCACTCCTGAATTGGAAACCTATCAGGTATAACAGACACAAATGTACAGAAAACTTTCTGGAGATAAAAAATTGTCATCTTAGGTTAAAATTAATTCTATAATTTTTTATTTTTTAATTTTTTTTGTAAAAAATGCAGTATACAATCAAAGATAGCTTTGTTCACATTCAGAAGACGCCATGAAGTAGAAACAGCAGAGACGACAGTGATGGAAGTTGTCCCACAAACACTTCCATATCATCAGTATCAGGCCCTGATAGTGAAACTCCTTTGTCTTTTTGTTCAAAGAAACGACATACTTGAAAACCTGATCAGAGAACTGGAAGTTATAAAATCTAAGAGAAAACTAGAAAAGAAACCAAATAGAAATTACAAACCTGAAAAATAACAGGTAGATGTGGCACATTTATAAAAAGAGAGAATTAGTAGTTTACAAGATAGGCTATCCTAGAACCCAAATTTTAAGTTTGAGAATTGCAGCCACCCAGACCCTAGATAGTAGGCTGGTGTCTGGGTTTCTCGCTTATTTTTCTTACCCTGCAAAAACCATATGCCTCCCCTATGTGCTTAAATGTTACTGAGATGTTTCACCTTCTTCAGGCATATGCCATCAGCATATATGACCAGTCAACCAGGTCCTAATGCGAACATTACCCCGAGGTGCTGGGCCCTGGGCTTCTACCCAGCAGAGATCACCCTGACCCAGCAGCGGGACAGGGAGGACCAGACCCAGGACACGGAGCCTGTGGAGAGCAGGCCTGCGGGGGATGGGACCTTCCAGAAGTGGGTGGCCGTGGTGGTGCCCTCTGGAGAGGAGCAGAGATACAAGTGCCATGTGCAGCACGAGGGGCTTCCCAGGCCCCTTACACTTAGGTTGGTTACAGAGGGGGATGTAGGAATGGAAACCGCTTAGCAGAAGTGGCATAACAGGAGCTGTTCTGGGTGCCTGTGGCAGGGTCAGGGTTTGGCCTGAGGGCTCAGAATCCCTTCGATTCTCTTCTCAGAACCAGCTTCCCAGCTCATCCCAATCATTGTGGGAATCATTAGTGCTCCTTGCTGCTCTGATCCTTGGGGCCATGATGGGCAAGAGGAAGGTCTCAGGTATGGAAGGGGATGGGATATAGGGCCTTCCTTTGTCTGACCCGTAGGAGTCCTACTGCACATGAATGATTTGCCCTATCCCTTCCTATTGCTACTGTGTGGCTAGAGATGGTGACGCCAGACAGGCCAAAAATCCTGGGAGGGATTTGGCAGACAGACTGGCAGACAGACCACTCCCTGGTCTAGTGGCCCTTTGCGCCCAGATATGAGAAGTTAAAGATAAGAGAGGAGATTGCTTGGTAGCCAGGGAACCTGAGAAAGTGCAGGCTGAAGGCCGAGGCTGGAGGCTGGAGGCTGCAGGTCTGGTCAGTCAGTGTCATCTCCTCCCCTGAGCACCACTGTCCAGGGTAGGTCCTCTTTCACCAGGGAGCCTCAGCCCTTGTGCCCACCTCTGGGCTCCATATTTCCCCTGAACCTCCATGAGGGTCCTAAACAGCAGAACTGGGAAGTTGCCTGGGCACCAGGAACTGATTCTCAAGTCACCTGAATTGCCTTTATGGAAAATGTCATCTTTCTGCTTTTCTCATTCCTGACAAGATACAATATGTCATTAAACCAAGCACTCATAAAGGATTAATTACGTGTAACTAACAGGTGTATGGAGCCCTGGTGGCTCAGTGTTTAAGAACTCAGGCTGCTAACCAAAAGGTTGGCAGTTTGAATCCACCAGCCTTTCCTTAGAAACCCTATGGGGCAGTTCTGCTCTGTCCTATAGGGTCTCTATGAGTTGGAATCGACTTGATGGCAACAGGTTAAGGGGTAACAGGTATATATTGATGCAGCCTCCTAGTTGTGCATACTGGTGGGAAGAAAGAAGTTAAGCCCCGTTCACAGATGAGAACAGCAGAGTAGCAACATTCAGATCAAGGACACGAGGTGCCCACATACACCGCAGAGATAGTTGCAAACTGACTTCCAGGACAGTGAGTGCATGGACCCCACACTGTTCTTTCCTCCATTTTTTCCTGATCCTGCTCTGGTTTCTGGGGCTTAGCCTCCTGAATCTCAGCAGGGTAACAATATTAATCAGTTACTCAAGAACCTTAGCGCCCCCATCATGGCATCTCGTAGTATCTTCTGTCCTCGTGAGAACTGCTGGCTGTATGGAAGAGGAGGCTGGGTGGGGAGGTCATCTCTATAAAGCTGAAATAGAGAGGCTGAGTACCAGCGTCGTATGTTTTGTGTATCTCACAATCCTGCTTTAGGTATCATCTTCTCCTGTAGGCTCTGCTTGGGTTCTCTATTGTTTAGGTATCATCTTCTCCTGTAGGCTCTGCTTGGGTTCTCTATTGTCATTCCGCAGGTGGTGACTGGGCCCTAGACACTGAGGTGTTGCTCACAGCTTCTGAAATATGACAAGAATTGAGGCAGTGGGGAACAGATTTGGGCTATGGAGGATCTTATGACGTTAAAGTTGAAACTTTTAATTTCAAAATGCCCAGAACATCTGAATCTGGTCATTAACGTTTTCTCCCACAGGCTGAGAGAGCTGCCTTGTGTGGGACTAACAAGATTCCAATGGTTCTTGCTTCCACTTTGTTTCTCTATGGACCCTGACTTCTCTTCCTTCAGCTTCTCTGTGGTGAGGTCTGTCTCCTCCTATATAACACATAGGAAGATGTAAGGAGATGTAAGGAGAGCGGTCCATTACCCCCACGTACTCAGAACTCCTTCTACATAGTATCCCATATCCTAGGCCAACCTTCCTTTCCTGGGGATGAAAGGGTCAAAATGTCTTACTCCCAGACCTGTCTTATCATTTACTTGCCCTAAAGATGAACTCAATGTTTTAGTAATTTTTCTCTTACCCTTTCATTGAGGATGCAGTAAATGGTTAATACGATTATAAATTAGAAAAAAAATGAGATTAGAATATCTTTTAGAATCTGCATATTTGCTGTGCTGAGATGAGTAGCAGGTGAAGGAGAGAAGGTGGTGGAATGGTGTGTGTCCTCACTCTGTGCTCAGTAAAGCTTCAGCTTTGACTTGGTCACTTTTGGATATTTGTCAGCTGGATGCTATTACCATCTCTAGTCTGAAGAGAAAGCAGAAGAGAGTTGTTTTGAAAATCCAGCAAAGCTATACCCTTTGGAGAAGCGCTGCCCAACATGCACTGTAGGTAGAGGAATGAAGTCATTATGGTAGACCAGCGCTGGATGAAAGGGGAGGGGATGGTGGTAGTGAATTCTTTCTCCTTCCACACAATGATCCATATAGTGTCTCCTCTTGTCAAACTCAACTGGAAGCCATAGGGCAAAGAACCCAGATGATGCATTCTGTGAGGATAACAGAACATACACGTGATGCTCCACAATGCATTTATGACATAGAGAGTAGACGAAGGAGAACAATTAGGATGATGAGATTATACAGATTCGGTGAGGGAGGAGAAAAGGCAGGATACATGTCTTCTATTATAAGAAGAAATGTTAGGAAAATGCCAGCTATTAGGCTTATTCTATGTGGACTTATGGGTCATGTCTAGGTGGATGAAAGAGGAAATGGCTACAGAGAACCATGATGGAGCTTCCTATGCAAAATCCTCAAAATGAAATGTGATGAGGTCTCCATCAACCAAGATAGACACGCACAGGCCACACACCGACTTAAAAAGGATGTTGTTTCGGAGTCACACTACGGACTAGATGACCTCAATCTTCAATTCCTGGGCTTTATATCAAAGTGTAAATCTAGAGATAAGTATCATGGTGATAACTAGGAATGTTTCCCTCAGATTCTACTAGCACATGAGAGCCCATGACCTGAGGGAATTAGTCTACTGGAAAAAGGAAACTGTTTGCTTCCCTGGATTTTTTTCAAAAAAAAGTCACAGCCTTAGCTAACCTGCTTTTCGTATTTCATGTCTTTTTAAACATAATTTTATGTTACTAGGCAAATCAATATCATTACTATCACATGCTAGTAAAATTTTGCTGACAATAATTCAAAAATAACTATGACAATACGTAGACAAGGGAACTGACAGAATTTCAAGCCAGATTCAGAAGATAAAGTGGACTGAGATAGTATTGCTGATGCCTGATGGATCTTGGCCTAAAGCAGAGAATACCAGAAAGAAGTTAGCCTGTGTTTTATCAACTATGCAAAGATATTCAATGGTGTGGGTCATAACAAATTATGGATAACATTACAAACAATGGGAATCCCAGAACACTTAATTATGCTCATGTGGAACCTGTACCTGGATCAAGAAGCAGTCGTTCAAACAGAATAAGGGGATACTGTGTGGTTCAAAATTGGAAAAGTTATGAGGCAAGATGTTATCCTTTCACTGTAATTATTCAGTTAAGGGAAAGCCCCTTCACAAATAATATAAGAAGCCAGACCTTACGAAGAAGAATGTGACACCAAAATTGGAGACTCGTTAACAACTTGTGATAACACAACTTTGCTTGCAGAAAATGAAGATGACTGGAAGCACTTACCGATAAAGGTCAAAGATCTTCAGTATGGATTACACGTTAGCATAAAGAAACTGAAAATTCTCACAACCAGACGGATAAACAACATCATGATAAATGGAGAAGAAATTGAAGTTGTCAACAATTTCATTCTACTTGGATCAACAGTTTACATCCATGGAAGCAGCAGTCAAGAAATCAAGTGACATATTGCATTGGGTAAATCTGCTGCAAAAGATCTGTTTAAAGTTTTAAAAAGCAAAGATGTTACTTTGATGTTTAAGGTGCACCTGACCCAAGCCATGATCTTTTCAGTCACCTCATATGCATGTGAAAGCTAAACAATGAAAAAGGAAGACAGAAGAAGAATTCATGCATTGTGGTGTTGGCAAAGAATAGTGAATATACCCTGGACTGCAAGAAGAACGAACAAATCAGTCTTAAAAGAAGTATAAGCAGAATACTCCTTAGAAGCAAGGATGGCGAAACTTTGTCTAGCTGACTTTGACCATGTCACCAGGAAAGACCAATGGCTAGAAAAAGACATCATATTTGGGAGCGGGTCAGTGAAAACAAAGGAAACCCTCAATGAGATGGATTGACACAATAGTTGCAAAAATGGGTTCAGACATACCAACAATCATGAGGATGGCACAGGACTGGGTAATGTTTAATTCTATTATATATAAGTTTTCCATGAGTTGGAGCTGAGTTGATGGCAACTAACAACAATAACAGGAAAATCATGTGTTTGCCCTCACTCATATGCTTTGAATTTCATAAGGGTCACATATCCTTATCTGTTAAGTTTTTATTGGAAAGCCCCTTCACAACCCTACTAGTTCTATCTGATGTTAAGAATTATACTGAGTAGGTAACAAAAACGTGTTTTTTTCAACAGCAAATCATTTTTTCTATTTTTTAAAAATAAAAATTGTCCAAGTACCTCTATGTATATCTCAGTCCACTTCCTCTACACGGTTGTGCACTTCATGAAATAATTGGTTGGGTTATTTTGTTGCAAGCAACAAAAGCAGAGTCTGATTATTTAACAAAAAGAGAATGTGTATGGACAACTGATTTTTGACAAGGGGTCAAAGTCCATTCAATGGGGGAAGAAACAGTCTTTTTAACAAATGGTGCTGGCAAAACAGGATTTCCACATGCAGAAAAATTAAACAGGACCCATACCTCACACCATACACAAAAACTAACTCAAATGGATCAAAGTTCTAAATGTTAAAGCTAAAACTATAAAGTTTATAGAGTCAAAACTATGGAACCTAATTTTTTTAAAGATAGATTATCAAATACAACTACAAATATACAAAAAAACAAAACACAAAAAATAGTTAACTGGGACCTCACAAAAATTAAATACTAATGCTCATCAAAAGACTTTATCATTAACGAAGTCACTCCCGAGGTTCACTCTTCAGCCAAAGATTAGACAGCCCCATAAAACAAAACAAGACTAACGGGGCGCACAGTCCAGGGACAAGGACTAGAAGGCAGAAGGGGACAGGAAAGCTGGTAGTAGGGAACCCAAGGTTGAGAAGGGACAGTGTTGACATGTCGTGGGATTGTTAACCATTATCATAAAACAATATGTGCACTAACTGTTTAATGAGAAAACTATTTGTTCTGTAAACCTTCATCTAAAGTACAGTTAAAACAATAAACCAATTAATTAATTTAAAAAAAAGACTTTATCAAAAGAGTAAAAAGATAACCTACAGACTGGGGAAAAAATCGGGAAATGCGTATCCAATAAGGGTCTAATTTTCAAAATATATATCAAACTCTACAACTCAACAACAAAAAGACAAATAACCCAATTAAAAAATGGGCAAAAGACATGAGCAGACACTTCGCCAAAGAAGACATTCAAGTGGCCAACAAACACGTGTCATTAACCATTAACCATTAACCATTGTTGCTGTTAGGTGCTGCCGAATCATTTCCATCTCAGCGTTCATCTAGCGCTGCTGTAACAGAAATATCATAAGTGAATGTCTTTAAGAAAGAGAAGTTTATTTCCTCACGGTAAAGTAGGCTCAAAGTCCAAATTCAGGGTATCAGCTCCAGGGGAAGTCTTTCTCTCTCTGTGGGCCTTCTCATCAATGTTCCTGTGGACTAGGAGCTTCTCTGAGCCTGGACTTCGGGACCAAAGGACGCGTTCTGCTCCTGGCACTGCTTTCTTGGTAGTGTGAGATCCCCATGTCTTTCAGCTCGCTTCTCTCCTTTGTATCTCAACAGACTGCCTCAAGACACAATCCAATCTTGTAGATTGAGTCCTGCCTCACTAATACAACTGCCGCCCATCCTTCCTCATTAATATCATAGAGGCAGGATTTACAACATATAGGAAAATCACACACAATACTGGGAATCATGGTGACCCTATAGGGCAGAATAGAACTGCCCCATAGGGTTTCCAAGAAGCAGTTGGTGGATTTGAACTGCCGACCTTTGGGTTAGCAGCCGAGCTCTTAGCCACTACACCACCATTAACTATTAGAGAGAGGCAGATCAAAAGCACAATGAGATACCATCTCACCCCTGCTCACGGGTCCCTCCAACACTTTTGCTGCTCTGAACTTTTCTTGGGATGGTGCCTTCCTTTTCCTGGAGGACAATAGATGTTTGTCACCAAGTCACTCTATTAACCCATTTCCTGTCTGTAGCATTCCAGGAAGCTGTCAGCTTTCCTTCACTTTGTACTGTCTCAGTGAATCTCCTTAGGCATAGGGTACACATAGACAATTTAGAACATTTTAAAATAATTTCTCATTTGATTTGATCTGATCCCTGAAATAGTATAATGCCATGTACTTGACTTGTAGTGAGTGCACAATAAATATTTACTGAATGAAGTGATAAGCCACCCAGGAACAAATACAATGCCAAGTACAGGGTTATTTATATTCACATTTTATAGATGAGGAGCAATGTGCCTAGATAATTAAAGTAAAAGAAATTGAATTAGATCATCCAGATAGCAGAATAGAGAACACACATTCCCTGCCCTAAAGGAATCAGAACTCTACTGGGGGTAATAGCATGTATCATCCAATTCCGAATATGCTAATTATAAGAATTGAATTTGATACATTTCAGGATATACCTAAGAAGGAGTGAAGAAGTTCAAAAATTAACTTAGGAGCAGCTGGTGGATTTGAACTGCTGATCTTTTAGTTAGCAGCCATAGTTCGCCGTAGCTCTTAACCACTTGGCCACCAGTATTTAAAAGATAGATAGAATATTTAAAGACAAAGTACACAGGGAAAAACAAACAAATAAACACCCTTATTTGGACCAAAGCAAAAGATGTTTTCAAGTGTCAAGGTATAAAAATGCCTGACTCAGTACTGTCTTTAGACCCTGGCAAGATCCAAGCAAATGAGCCTCTTTGCGCTGTTCTCAGTCAGGTGTGATTTTGACCCCAGGGGATATCTGAAATGTCTGGGGACATTTTTGCTTGTAACAACTGGGGGAAGCTACTGGTATATAGTAGTTAGAGGCCAGGGATGATGCTAAACATCCCACAATGCACAGAACAGCCCTCCACAACAAGGAACTATCCGGCCCCAAATCTCAGTAGTGCCAAGGCTGAGAAACCTGCTCTAGAGGTAAACTCCCTAATGTCCTCATCATTTCACAGATGAGAAAACTGAGGCACCGAGAGGGAAACTGCCAGCAACAGCAGAGCAGGGAGATGAGTCTAGGCCATCTGGGTGCGGATGCTATTCTCCCCCAGTAGAACCAGTGGACTCAGAAGCTGACCAAAAACCAAAAATCCAAACCTGTTGCCATCAAGTCAATTCGGACTCATGGTGAGTCTACAGGACAGAGTAGAACTGCCCCATAGGGTTTCCAAGGAGTGCCTGGTGGATTTGAACTGCCGACTTTTTGGTTAGCAGCAGACTTCTCAATCACTAACGCACCGGGGTTTCTGAGAAGCTGACCACTGAAACCGAAATCTCAGCTGCACGGTGCTATTATGTTCTGTTGGTCCCATCTGGTGTTGGCACTGGGCTGTAGCCACACAGACTCAGGATAGTCTCTTACACGTGCTCTTGTCCTTACCATCTAAGCAATGCTAGGAAGTAGCAGAGCCTCAGGACTAAAGGAAGGAATACAGAAGTAGAGTACAATTGTTCTCCCTTTCTCAAGTCTATATTCTTCCATGACAGGAAGGCCATGTGCTTTTAAAGAATGGGAAGCCCTTGGCAAAGAAAGGCCCCCAACTCCTTGTTCTTTCAGCCTACAAGTGGATCCCAAAACACAGTTCTTTCTCTTCTATAATTGTAAAACTCTCTTATCCTGGAGAAACAAATACACACCAGCGCCAGTCCCTGCTCCACAGGCCCTGCTCAGAGACAGTCACTGGCCTCAATTTGCAGCTTAGTCTTTTTCCCCAGCCCCCAGCTCCTGAGTTAGCAGCTGCTAATGGAAAGCCCATCAGGAGGCTCAGGTGACAGGTGATGAGCAGACCCAGTCTAGAAAAACTTGGCTTTCACAGGGTCTGTATGTGACCTGATCCCGGAGCATCCCCTGTTCAGCCTTCCCCTGACCCTCTGCACCAGCCCAGGCTCTCAAGCTGCATTTCAGCCTTCCTTGCCCCTTAATGGTCCCCTCTGCCACTGCAAATGCAACCCTTCCCTAAAGTCTTGCTGCTTGGTTGAGGATTCCAAGGCTTTCTTGCCCCTTTTTCTACCAGGGATTCAACTTAGGTAAAAAGTGTGGGGGTTGTTAACCAATGTCATAAAACAACATGTGTACTTCTGTTTCATGAGAAACTATTTGTTCTGTAAGCCTTCACCTGAAGTACAATTAAAAAAAAAAAAAAAAGTGTGGAATTGCCTTATGTGGTGTTTGTTCTTGGTTCTTTCAAGCCAGACCAGCACCTGGGGCCTGATGAGTTTCTTTGTGTGGTCTTTTGCCCTTGGTTTTTGGAAAAAACAATGTAGGGGCGTTCCCAAGTTGTTGACTGCTGCTAAGGTTTTGTTACTTTTTCCTGGTAATTGACAAGCGCTGAGTTGGTGCCATCTGGTGTTGGCACTGGGGTTGTAGCTGCACAAACATTTCCTGGGTAACTGAGGATTGGTTGGGCACTAGTCTGGCTAGTCGGGGAGCCCACCTTGTAGTGAAGAAGGAACGTAAGAACTGTCTTATGTAAAGGGCAGAGACACAGAGGTTCTTGGAGCTTCGTGGCTGAGGGCTGAGAGGGATTGGTGTGTCTATTAGGAAATAGAAACCTTGCGCCGGATACCCTCCCTCCTAGGTAAAAGAGTTGTAACATGTCTAGGGCAGGGGACAGCAGCAGCAGCTGTGAGGGTGCCAGAAGCAGCAGAGACAACAAGCTGGCCTAGACAATGGCAGCAGAGTGTAAAGGCCAAACCCCAGCCAAGAGCTGGAATATTCTGACGGCTGTGGGCACTAGAGAGGGCAGGCAGAGTAGCACACCTGTCCAGAACAGAACCGGCCTGCAGCAGAGGCAGGCAGACTTAAACTGACCGGCAGCAAAGGCAGATGGAGCTGAACTGGCCCAGAGCGGTGGTAGAAGCAGAGAGGCAGGGAGAACCAGAGGCAGTGGCAGAGCCTGGCCCAGAGCGGCAGTAGCCAAGAGAAGGCAGGGGACATTTCTGCTCTGAGAGCTTCACCACTGGAGGCATTTCCACCCTGAGAGCTCCACCCCAGTCAGGGGGCCACCCAGAGCTCCCCGCCCCTAGCAGGGTGCCGCCTGAGAGCAGTTCTACTCCAAGAGCTGTCTTGATGCTGGCCTAGAACAGGGGTTGTCCTGGAGCTGTTCTGGAGCCTGCAGGAAATAGTTGTGAGCCTGCTGAAAGGAGCAGCAAGCAACCAAATCTGCTGAGTGATGTCATAGAGCATTTCCTGTTGAAAAATTTCCTGCTTCTTGAGAGTGAACATCTGTTCCTGAGAGGGTGAACGTGTTCCTTTGGGATTTACAAGCTTTACACTGGGACCCTTCCTGGACCTCGCCCTATGCATTTCTTCATTTATATCTTTCTCTGTTATATTCAAGTTGTTATCACAGATACGGTGTTTTTACGAGCTTTGTGAGACTTTGCATGAATTTTCAAACCCAAGAGAGAGAAAGCGTGCCGTAGGGGAATGGTTGGTGTCCAAAATAATGGAGAAATTGGAAAGTGGGGTTATATTTGACCTTTGCCTAATAGGAAGCAGGTTGGTGCTGATTCTTGTAGTTAGCTATTTAGTTGGTGTTAGTATAAGTGGTATTCATTGCAATGGCACCTAACCATGGAAGCATGGGGTATGGGAAGAGAAAGAATAAATGGTAAGAGAATGAGACACCTTTGGTTTTTGGATGGGATAAAAATCACCCGTGGTTTGAAGCAACTGCTATGCTGCAATCAGTTAAAACCAAACCAAACCTGTTGCCATTGAGTATGTTATTTGTGGGACTTAGAAGTAGTGAATCCAGCTCCTGAGGAATTGGCTCATTGGATGCATAAGTAAATACACAGTAATGAGAAAAGGGCAAGATATACAATTCTTTGGTTGCTGTTATCAGGAGTAGCTGAAAAGAAAGGGGTAAAGAGAAATCTGTGAGACCTGAAGGTTTGAAAAGGTTGACATAAAACTGTTATGTGAACGAAAATGGTTACTGTATCTGACTGGGGAACATTTCAAAAGGCATGCAAAACTGCCTTTAAGCCACCTTTCATTGGTTATTCTAAAAGGGGAAATAGTAAATGAGGCTTACACCAAAAGCCCGTGAGATCAAGAGATTTGCATCTGAGAGACAATTATATTGGACTTTGATGGAGGAAGGCTCAACTGATTGAAGAGCTGCTTGCTGAATCAACAGTAAAGGGATACCCAACTGAAGTACAGCCCTATGGAATATGAGGGGTACACTGGAGTAGGACATGTTAGTGCCCATCAGAAGAACCTCCTTCCAGGACTAGAAGTTAATGGAAGCTGGTAAATAGAGAGCATGGTATATTCACTTGAGATAACCACCTGGGTCCACGGGATGAGTGGAAGTGGGGGAGGTGCAGCCATACAGATATGGGCTGAGTCTGGCCATATTCCTTTTGCACTCGTTGATCTAGCCCTGGATAGGTAGGGATGAGATGACCTAGCCTCAGGTGGTTAGGGATAAGAGAGAGATTTTTGATGTGACAAGTTGGCATAGGCAGCAGGATTCACTGCATTTGGTAGCTTGCCCTGGTCTGGACTTTGCTTATGGATGCAGATGCTCAAGTTCTAACTGGAACAGAATATTCTTTGAACCAAGACACATGATTTTCTCCTCAGAAATACTGGTCTGGTAGGGATAGGCAATTAAAATATTGGCTATCTAAAACAGAAGAATATAAAAGGCATGAGGGACTGGCTCACTTGCCTTCATGAGTGTGTACTCATGCTCCAGATGAGGAGGCACAAGGAAGAATCCCCACTGGATGTATTTCTCTTCTCTTGGTGGATCTGGGGAAGAAAAGGTGAGGGAAGATGCTGATATAACTATGATTCAGCTTTGAATAATGGAATCAAGAATGATTACTAAAAAGATGTAATTGTGCCCGAAAGCAGAAGGGGACAAGGAAGCTGGTGATAGGAAACCCAAGGTTGAGTAAGGATATTGTTGATGTGTTGTGAGATTGTTAACCATTGTCTTAGGGCAACATTTGTAGTAACTTTTAAATGAGAAACTATTTTGTTCTGTAAGCTTTCATTTTAAGTGAGAATAACAGCACAATTCGAAGAGCGTAGTCAATGTCACTGAACTGTGCGTGTAGAAATTTTTGAAATGATGTATCTTTGGCTATGTGTATTTTCACCAAAAAAAAAAAAAGGTTGAGAATTTAGAGGGTTAATATGTTGTGGGGTTGTTAACCAATGTCATAAAACAACATGTGTACTGTTTCATGAGAAACTATTTGTACTGTAAGCCTTCACCTGAAGTACAATAAAATATAAAAAATAAAAAAAAGAAGGATTACTAAAAAGATGTAATTGTGCCAGAAAGCAGAAGAGGACAAGGAAGCTGGTGATAGGGAACCCAGGGTTAAGGATATTGTTGATGTGTTGTGAGATTGTTAACCATTGTCATAGGGCAACATTTGTAGTAACTGTTAAATGAGAAACTATTTTGTTCTGTAAGCCTTCATCTTAAGTGAGAATAACAGCACAATTGGACAAGCGTAGTCAATGTCACTGAACTGTGCATGTAGAAATTTTTGAAATGGTGTATCTTTGGCTATGTGTATTTTCACCAAACAAAAAAAGAGGTTGAGAAGTTAGAGGGTTGATATGTTGTGGGGTTGTTAACCAATGTTATAAAACAACATGTGTACTTCTGTTTCATGAGAAACTATTTGTTCTGTAAGCCTTCACCTGAAGTACAATATAAATAAAGATGTAATTGTGATAGATGTAATCGTGATTGTGAAAACTGTAATTGTAGAAGATGTAATTGTAAATGAGTAGACTGAGGGTAGGCACATACTAGACAAGTACAGTGGCTGAACCTAATGTCCCTTGAAAGTTTTGGTGTACTGATGCCTTGGCAGGGCTCAGAGGAAAAGATACAGATATCACAGAGCATTTTCTGGTTGAAAAATATCCTGACTGGTGAGCATGAACATCTGTTCTCCAGAGGGTAAGCGTGTTCCCTTGGGATATAGATTTTTAGCTGGGGCCCCTCCCAGACCTCACCGTATGTATTTCTTCATTTATATCCTTCTCTATTATATTAAATTTGTTATTGCAGATATGGTGTTCCCATGAGCTCTTGAGATCTTGCGACACATTTTCAAATCCAGTAGAGAGTGAGTGTGCCGTGGAGGGACGGCTTGTGTCCAAAATAATGGAGAAGTTGGTAAGTGGGGATGTATTTGACCTTCGCCTCATAGGAACCAGCTTTGTGCTGATTCTTATAGTCAAAGTTAGGTATTTATTAGGCTACTGCCCTCACAGCCCTTAGGGATCTTCATATCAACTCAGGGTAGAAGCCTTATTGAGATTCCTCAGCCCGAGGCTATGTCTGCCATCTCCTGCACCTCAAGATTGCCATTACCACATGGAACCCTCCTAAGTGGTGTTTTGAAATCTAACTTCCTTTTCTAATTAAATTTAATTACAAGATCTGAAATACAGAAATTCTGTAATGAGCATCCAAGTAAAATGAGAATACATTTCTATTTTTACTTCAAAAGTCAAAACAGGGATTATGAGAAATGAGCACATTCTCTGACTACTTTTCTCTGGATAATCCCCACTGAGGTAATTCTATAGACATAAGAGGTACTTTCTACACAGAAAACCAGAAAGAGTGGCCCACCGTAGGGTTTATATAGAGACACTGCAGGTGAGAGGAAAAGTAACAGCAAACCTGCACTGCTCTCCTGCTCTGGGCTCAAGGTGGATGTTGACCTCTTGCTTTGGGCAGCTCAATCTTCTGGACCAGGGCAGTCTCTATCTCACCTAGGAGAGGCCTTTCCTTCTCCACTGCCAGGCTACCAGGAGAAGCCAACAAAGCCTGCAGCTACCCACATTGTCTAACAGGAGGTTCTTGCCTTTAGGCAGAGCTGACCCTTCCTCTGGTACACATGAGAGGGAATCGAATGCTTGCCCAGGGAAAAACCAAGATCTCCAGCCTGACTTAGTAAAACTAATAAGAAAACCCAGTGTGATGTTAAGATTGTGTGTCAGCTTGGCTGGGCCATGATTCTCCGTGTTTTAATGTAATCACTCCCATGATTGAATATACTGTGAGTAGCCAATCAGATGAAAGGGAGTCTCCTTGGGGGTGTGGCCCGCATCTGTATGTAAGTAGACGTTCTGGCTTTTTGCTCTCTCTGGGTCTTGTGGCTGCTTCCTGTCCTCTCATCTCCCTTTCTTGGGACTTGAGCTGTCAGCTTATCTGCCGAACCTGGGATTCATCGATCTGCACAGCCTGTGAGTGGGAGCCCTGCTCTCCGACCTTCTGATCTTGGGCTTGCCAGCTTCTGCAGCTGTGTGACTTGGGAGAGGCCTCTACCCTGATCCACGGACTTGGGACGTTCTAGCCTCTACAGTCACGTGAGCTGTTTCCTTGATATAATCTCTCTCTCTGTATATATTTATACACTTTACTGGTTTTGCTTCTCTAGAGAACCCAGCCTAAGACACCCAGTTACCACTGGCCTCTAAAAATAAAAGGCATTACTGAAACAAAATGATATTTTAAACAGAAATGAGCAACAAAATGAAATGTATTCTAAAATCATGTTATTGATTTTGAAGCCCAACTTGAAGACAACACAAATGTAGAATAAAATCACGAAAGAATGAGAAACCATGACAGAAAAGATAAGATACAGAGGACTGATCCAGTACGTATGTTATATAATACACAGTAGTGCAGAAATAAAGAAAACAGAGAGGATATCATCTAAGATCTCCCTATAGCAGGGATTTCCAAGGATGACTAAACACTAGAATCATCTGACAAGCTTCAAGAAAAATACTGGTGTTCAATCCACTCTAGACTACTTAAATCAGAACCTCTGCATGTGGTGTCTAGGCATAAATATTTTGAAGCTTCTACTTGTGAATCTAGGGCTCCTATTCCCTCACCATCATGATTTTACAGGAGCAAATATTCTGTCTGAAATGCCCCTCTCCCCAACCACCTGGAAAATTTCCACTCAAAAGAAGAAAAAAACTAACTTAATGCATATCCTAGGTGGGATTCAAAAATACCTATTGGAATAAACAAAACCAGCCTATCAAGAAAAATAAGCAATCTGAGACTAAAACTCTTCTTAAAAATGTTTCAGAAGATTTCTTAAATAAATTTTTAGTAAGAGCAACAAATAACAAAACAAACCCCATTTAAAATCAAAATCTGATATTGAAGAACATCTTGTAGAGGTGGAGAATACAGAAAAGGAGAAAATATATTGTCTTAGTCATCTAGTGCTGCTATAACAGAAATACCACAAGTGGATGGCTTTAACAAAGAGAAATTTATTCTCTCATAGTCTAGTAGGCTAGAAGTCCAAATTCAGGGCTCCAACTCCAGGGAAGGCTTTCTTTCTCTGAAGACTCTGGAGGAAGGTCCTTGTCATCAATCTTCCCCTGGTTTAGGAGCTTCTCAGTGCAGGGACCCTGAGTTCAAAGGGCGTACTCTGCTCCCGGCACTGTTTTCTTGGTGGCATGAGGTCCCTTTCCTCTCTGCTCAATTTTCTCTTTTATATCTCAAAAGAGATTGACTCAAGATACAACCTAGTCTTGTAGAGTGACTCCTGCCTTATTAACATAACTGCTGCTAATCCCATCTCATTAACATCATAGAGGTAGGATTTACAACACACAGGAAAATCACATCAGATGACAAAATGGTGTACAATCACACAATACTGGGAATCATGGCCTAGCCAAGTTGACAGATACTTTCGGAGGACACAATTCAATCTATGACATATATTAACTATGAAAAAATTATTTAAAAGGAAAGAAATGGTGTGGTAAACTTAATAATGGCCCTCAAGATATCCAGGTCCTAATCCTTGGAACCTGTGAATCTTACCTTACATGGCAAAAGACATTTTGCAGATATGATTAAGTTAAGGATGTTGAGGTGCAAAGATCATTCTGGATTACCCATATGAGCCCTAAATGCAATACAAGTAATATTATAAAAGAGAAGCAGAGGGAGATTTGGCATAAACGAGAAGACAATGTGACCACAGAAGCAGAGATTGAAGTGATATGGCCACAAGCCAAGGAAGGCTGGCAGCAACCAGTAGGATTCTGTGATATTCTTTCCTGGTGTTGCTCCCGTTCCACTCCAGCTATCAGCATAGCAATTTTACTAAGAACAAGTAAACCATATAAACCAGCCAGAGAGGACTGACTAAGAGCAGCGCACAGAAAAATCCCACTCCGAGTAGCATTGCCAATAACTTTAGCAATCTCAATGGCAAGTGAATAGGGAATATCAGCAGCTCACCTAGGCTGGAATTATGATCCTGGCTGGGACAGCAACAAACTGGCAAACTAGCCAGAAACAGGGAGATCTAAGAAATTAGGCAGCAATAGGAGTCCTTGGTACACTCTCTATACATCCACACAAGAGAGAAAGGAGAGGGCCTATCCACAAAAGCCTGGCTGACTGTGACTCTGCATGTATGCACAGAGGAGACATGAAAGAGCCTGGTGTAAATAAAAAAACTAAAGACTTTAAAAATGCCTAGCCTTTGAATGTTCCACCCTCCATGCATGTGGATACATAAGGAGAGGGTGGAAGTCTTACTGATTCAAGGTGTTTGAGCCAACTTCTGATGAATCATTGGCTGAAAACTAAGCTATAGAGACACAGGGGTCACCTCTAGGAAGGCAGGCTTAAAATAAAACCAAGAAGAATAAAAAAGAACTGAGGAAAGACATCAGTGACCAGTCTGTGAGGAAACATATCTCACAGTTTTACTGCAGGCAAATTAGCAAACAAATAAATAAAAAAGGCAACAGAAAAAACCCTTGGGGAGAATTAGAACTCAGAATTGCTACGATACATTATGTAACATGTAGAATTTTCAATAAAACATGTAAAAAGAAAAACAAGCATACCCAGGAAACTGTGATCCATACTCAGGAAAAAAAGAAATTCGTAGAAACTTTCTCTGAAAGGGCCCATGCGTTGACCTTATCAGACAAAGACTTCAAAGCAGATATTTAAAATATGTTGAAAGAACTAAAAATAAACCATACATGAAAAAATAAAGAAAAATATAAAAGCAATGACTCAACAGAGTCTCTAACAACAAAATTATAAAGAAGAGCTAAATGAAAATTCTGGATTTGAAAAGCACAATAACTGAAATGAAAACATCAATTAAAAAAAAAAGGAACTCATTGCTGTTCAGTTAATTCTGACTCATAGCCACCCTACGTACAACAAAATGAAATACTGCTGGTCCTGTACCATCCCCATTATTGTTGCTATGTTTGAGGTCATTATTGTAGCCATTGTATCAATCCATCTCATTGAGGGTCTTCCTCTTTTTCACTGATCCTCTACTTTACCAAGCATGATGTCCTTCTCCAGGGACTAGTCCCTCCTGATAACATGGCCAAAATACATAAGATGAAATCTCACTATCCTTGCTTCTAAGGAGCTTTCTGGCTGTACTTCTTCCAAGACATATTTGTTCGTTCTTCTGGCAGTCCATGGTATATTCAATATTCTTTGCCAACACCATAGTTCAAATGCATCAGTCTTCATCGGTCTTCCTTATTCATTATCCAGCTCTGGCATGCATATAAGGCAATTGGAAGTACCATGGATTGGGTGAGGCAAATCCTAGTCCTCAAGGTGACATTTTGCTTTTTAACAATTTAAAGAGGTGTTCTGCAGAGCAGTGGAAAGGTGAGGTGCAGAACTCAAATTCTAGTAAAAACAATAGACTTAATGGTCTGACTGACACTGGAGGAACCCCAGAAAGCATGGTCCCTGGACTCTCTGTCAACCCAGAACTAAGACAGTTCCTAAGGCCAACTCTTCAGACAAAGATTGGACCAGACTGTGGGACATAAAACGATACTCATGAAGAGTGTGCTTCTTAGCTTAAGTAGATACATAAGACTAAATGGGCAGCTTCTGTCAAGAGGTGAGATGAGAAGGCAGAGAGGGTTAGGAGCTGGTTGAATGGACATGGGAAATCAGGGGTGAAAGGACGAGTGTGCTGTCACAGTATAGGGAGAGCAATTAGGGTCACATAACAATGTATGTATACATTTTTGTATAAGAGACTAACTCGAAATGTAAACTTTTACTTAAACTACAACCATAAACAAAAAAATAATAATAAAGAGGTGTTTCGCAGCAGATTTGCCCAATGCAATACATCATTTGATTTCTTGACTGCTGCTTCCATGGGCGTTGATTGAGAGGGACTCAATCTGAGATGGCATAAGAAAGAATCAGTGAATGTAAGGATAGATTAATTGAAATTATCCGGTCTGAAGAGCAGTGTCTTAGTTATGTAGTGCTGCTATAATAGAAATTCCACAAGTGGATGGCTTTAACAAAGAAATTTACTCTCTCACAGTCTAGAAGGCTAGAAGTCCAAATTTAGGGTGGCAGCTCCAGGAGAAGGTTTTCTCTCGATTGGCTCTGGGGGAAGATCCTTGTCATCAATCTTCCCAGATCAAGGAGCTTCTCAGTGCAGGGACCCTGTGTCCAAAGGACACGCTATTCTCCTGGCTCTTGTTTCTTGGTGGTATGAAGTCCCCATGTCTCTCTGCTTGATTCTTTCTTGTATATCTCAAAAGAAATTGACTTAAGACACAACCTAGTCTTGTAGATTGAGTCCTGCCTCATTAACATAACTGCCTCTAATCCTGCCTCATTAACATCATATAGGTAGGATTTACAACACTTAGGAAAATCACATCAGATAACAAAATGGTGGAGAATCACACAGTACCAGGAATCATGGCATAGCAAATTGACACATATTTTCGGGGGATGCAATTCAATCCATGACATTCCACCCTTTGGCCCCCCAAAATTCACTTCCTTGCCACATGTAAAACATATCCACACTATCACATCATAGCTAAAGTCTTAATTCAACTCCAAGTTCAAAATTTAAAAATTCCTCTACATATGTGAAATTTAGAATACCAGTTATCTGTTTCCAAAGTACAGTTGTGGAATAGGCACAAGGCAAACTTTTCCATTACAAATGGGAGAAATTGGAGGGAAAGAAGGGATAACAGGCACCAAGAAAGTCAGCAGAACACATTACATTAGCTCTCAAGGTTTGAAAATAATCCTCTGTTATTTGAGGCCATCTAGACAATGGCCCTGCCCTCCAGACTCTGGGTGTTGGCCACACTCTCCGGATTCTGGGTGGAAGCCCCTTGGTCCTGGGCTTCAGCTCCACCTTCCAGGCCCACTGGAATGGCAACTATGCTCCCTTAGCCTTGGGTGGCCCCATTCTCCTAGTCCATCTGAGTGGCAACTCCACCCTCTGAGAACTCAGAAGTCCATGGCCCCACCCTTTGTGATTGAGGCAGCTCTGCTTCCTGTGTTCCTTGTCTCTTCAGCTTCTGCTTCCTGGTTCCTTGGCCTCTCGGTCCCTCAGCCCTCTTTGCACTGGTCTCCTGCCATTTCTCTGCTGGTGCTTCTCACTCTATGTGCCATCTCCAGTGTAACAGCTCTCCTCACTTCCTTCTGAGTCCTCACCAGAATTGTCTTTGATGCCCATAATTCCACCAATAGTCTCTTCAAGGCAATCTAGGCTTTTACTATTAGGAGCTTTAAAACTCTTCCAGCCTCTATCCATTCACAGTTTCAAAATTGCTTTCACACTTTAGGTATCTGTCAGAGCAGCACCCCACTCTAGCAATACCAAATTCTGTCTTAGTTATAGCGCTGCTGTAACAGAAATACCACAAGTGGATGGCTTTAACAAAGAAATGTATTTTCTCACAGTCTAGGAGGCTAGAAGTCTGAATTCAGGGTGCTAGGTCCAGGGGAAGGTTTTCTCTCTCTCTGTCAGCTCCAGAGAAAGGTCCTTCTCATAAGTCTTTCACTGTCGGGGAGCTTCTCAGCTCAGAGACCCCGGGTCCAAAGGACGTGCTATTCTCCTGGCTCTCATTTCTTGGTGGTATGAGGTCCCCATATCTCTCTGCTCACTTCTCTCTTTTATGTCTCAGAAGAGATAGATTTAAAACACAACCTAATCTTCTAGATTGAGTCCTGCCTCATTAACATAACTGCCTCTAATCCTGCCTCAATAATATCATAGAGGTGGGATTTAGAGCAGATAGGAAAATCACATCAGATGACAAAATGATGGACATTCACACAATACTGGGAATCAAGGCCTAGCCAAGTTGACACATATTGTGGGGGGGACACAACTCAATCCATGGCAAGCAGAGAGACAAAGGAATGAATATGGAGCCTCAGAAACTTGTGGGATAATATCAAACATATCAATATGCATGTAATAGGCCCAGAAGGAGAGGGGAGAAAGAAAGGTAGAAAAAGTATTTGAAGAAATAATGGCCAAATTCCTTCCAAATTTGATGAAAAACATTACAGATCCAAGAAGCTCAATGAACCCCAAGTAAGATAAACAAAAAAGGATACATACATAGAGACATCATAGTCAAATTGTTGAAAGACAAAGAGAAAATTTTGAAAACAGCAAAACCAAAAAATGGAAGTAATAACAATAATAAACTCATCACATATAGGGGAGCAACAATATTGTTAATGATTGACTTCTAATCAGAAACCATGTAGGCCAGAAGGCAGTGTAATGACATATTCAAAGCACTAAAAGGAAAAAGGAGCCCTGGTGGCACAGTGGTTAAGGGTTCAGCTGCTAACCAAAAGGTTGGCGGTTCAAACCCAACAGCCACTCTGTGGGAGAAAGATGTGGCAGTCTGCTTCCATAAAGATTTACAGCCTTGGAAATTCTATGGGACAGTTCTACTCTGTCCCATAGGGTCGCTATGAGTTAGAATTCAACTCAACAGCAATGTTTTTTTGTGTTTTGGAAAAGAAAACAATACTGTCAGCCAAGGATCATATATCCAGCAAAAGTATTTTTCAAAACTGAAATTGAGATAAAAACATTCTCAGACAAACAAAGACTGAGAGAATTTGTTGCTAACAGATTTGCCTTACAAGAATTACTAATGGAACTCCTGCAGACTGAAAGGAAATAACACCAGAAGGTAACTTAAATCCACACAAAGAAATTAAGGACACCAGGAAAAGTAAATGTGTGAGTAAATATAAAAGACTGTATAGATACATATTTTTCTTTTTTTAAATTGATAAGATCACATAAAATAGTAACAGTGTGTTTTTACATAGATATGTATATACGTGTGTGTGATATTAATAACACTAAGAAAGGGGGAAGAAATGGAGCTATTTTGGAGCAAAGGTTTTATATTCCACTGGAATTAAGTTAGTATTCATCTGTAATAGATTGTCATAAATTAACATGTATATTATAATTATAATCTCTAGAGCAACCACTGGGGAAAAAAAGCAAAGGAATTAAATGCTCTACAACCTCCTTTGGTGAGTAGTGTCTGGGGGCTTAAAAGCTAGTGAGCTGCCATCTAAGATACTCCACTAGTACCACCCCATCTGAAGCAAGGGAGCATGAAAAAAACCAAAGACATAAGGGAAAGCTTAGTCCAAATGACTAATGGATCACAACTACTACAGCCTCCACCACTGAGTCCAGCACAACTAGATGGTGCCCAGCTAGCACCACCAACTGGTTTGACAGGAATCAGAATGGAGTGTCCCGGACAGAGGTGGAGAAAAATGTAGAAAAAAAATTCAAACTCATCAAAAGGACCGGACTTAGTGATCTGACAGTGACTGGAGAAAACTCGAAAGTATGGCCCCTTTTAACACACACATAATTATCTCGGTAGGTGCAGAAAAAGCATTTGACAAAATTCTGACAACCATTCATGATAACAACTTTCAAGAGATTAGGAATGGAGGGGAACTTCCTCAATCTGATGTAAAGGACATCTGTTAAAAACCTACAGCTAAAATCATACTTAACTGGTGAAAGACTGAATGCTTTTCTCCTTAAGATCAGAATTAAAGCAAAGTTGCGCACTCTCGTCACTTCTGTTTAAAATTGTACTGGAGGTTCAAGCCAGTGTATTAAGGTAGGTAAATCAATGAACAATCAATCCAGATTGAAAACCTGCAAGAACAAATAAAAGGGCTTATCAAAGTCACAGGATAAAAAATCTATATAAAAATCAATTGTATTTCTATATACCAGCAACAAGCAATCCAAAATTTTTATTCACAACAGCATAAAAAGAAATTAAACAGGAATAAACTTAGGAAAAGTGCAAGACTTGTACACTGAAAAGTCCAAAATATTGCTGAAACACATTAAAGATCTAAGTAAATAGAGAGACATGCATTGGGAAGCTCAATGTTGTTAAGACGGCAATTCTCCCCGCATTGACCTATAGATTCAATGCAATCCGTGTCAAAATCCCAGCAGGCAATTTTGTAGAAATTGACAAGATGATCCTGAAATGTATATGGAAATGCTAAGGACACAGAATAGCCAGCACAAATTTGAAAAAGAACAAAATTGGACTTTAGTATAAAACTACAGTAATCAAGATGGTGTGCTACTGGTGTACGGATAGGCATGCAGATAAATGAAACAAAAATGAAATTCTAAAAATAAACTCTTACATTTGTGGTCAAGTGATTTTCGACAAAGTTGCCTAAGCAAATTAGTGAGGAAAGAATAGTCTTCCTAACAAATGATGTGAAGACAATTGAATATTGTCTTAGTTACCTAGTGCTGCAGTAACAAAAATAACACAAATGAGTGGCTTTAAAGAACAGATCAAATCAGGGCATCAGCTCTAGGGGAGTGTCCTTCCTTGGAGGTAGCCCCAGGCGTTCCTTGGCATTTCTTCCCTTGTAGATGGTTCCTCATCTGGTCTCTTCCTCCTATATGTGTGTATCTCTCTGTGTCAGTTTTCCCTTTTTATAAGACCCCACAATGTGCAAACTCCACCCTCCACCTATGTTTCATAGCATCGCCCTTATTTTTCAATTGAAGAATAAATATTCCTATTTTCTCTTTTCCTCTTATTTAAAGCAATTAGGTTGTGGAGCAAAAATCATTTTCTGCTACTCCTTACTCCAAATTCACTTGGCACTGACCACCGTAAGAAATGAGAATTGGCTTAGGAAAGGCAAGGTAAGGGCACAAGAATAGGGATCAAACGACTGTCTGTAAATGGTCCCTGTGTACTGTGCCCAGGTGGGGCTAGCCTGGAAAAGAACTTAGAGGCGGGGTAAAAACAGTGACCACAGTTCCCCTGAGAATGGGATGATCCCCTCAAATGGTTGCTGTATATCTGCTCTCCCATATTCTATTGAATTCTATTGAATACTTTTCCATATCTTGTTACACTCCAGTGAACAAGGAGAAGGTGTGCCCTCTCCACTCCTATCTGTGCAAGGGGAAGTTAGAAGGAGCCCCACTTTCCAGGCAGAACCCCTCCCACCCCTACTCACATGGCACAGTTTTCTTACCTGGACTTTCCAAACCTGATGTGTCCCTCCTCCTCTTGCACCACCAAAGGACAAAAATAACGACAGCAGCAACAACAAGAACACCAGGAATGATTGGCCATGGACTCTCTTGTACCAGGCCCGCTCCTGAAAAACAACCTTAGTTTCCACTGGGCCCCCCAGACCCATAAGCCTTCTACCCTTTCCCACACTCTGGACCCTGACTACCAGAGTCAGAACCCCCTCCAGGAAGGCCGGTGCTCACCAGAGATAACAGGGTGTGCACTGTTCTTCCCGCTGTGTTCCACGTGGCAGCAGTACCTCTGCTCCTCTACTTGCGGAATCCTTGTGGACACCCAGGTCTGGTACATGCTAGTCCCATCAGGCAGGATACATCCATGCTCCTGAGAGTCCTGGCTCAGGGGCTTCCCGCCCTGAAGCCAGGTCAGTGATATTTTCCAGGGATAGAAGCCAGAAGCCTAGCATGTCAGGGTGACTTTGCCCTCCGCGGCCTTGCTGCAAGTCACATTCACTTCTAAGGGCACAGGGAGAAGAAAGGGAAGAACCTTGGAGGCATATGACCATGCCCTGCCTCCCCGTTGAAGTGAGACAGAACAGCGCTGGTCCTCTCTACTTTTCCTGCTCTGGGCTGAAGCCACATTCCCCTACCAGCACTTGGGCTGCATGCTGCTCACAAGTCTGTTTGGGACCATAAGACCCCAATTCTTAGACTGGCAGGAGGATGGGGCCTTGGGTTATAGTTTCACTCTCTGGATCCACATGTTAATGCTGGAGAGGGGAGGTGGCTAGGGGGGCTTCTGGGTCATGGGGATTAAGAGGAGGGAACTCTCCAAGCTGAGGCAGGCTGGGAGCCAGATGGGGGCAGGTCCACAGCTCTGACGCCTCCATTGACAAAGAGTGTCCTCTTCCACCTAACAGCCACCTTTCCAGGTTCAGTTTTCTGGCCGAGGGCCCCCTGCTTCCCTGCATATTGACACTGGAGAGTTCATTCCTCCACACACCTGGGCATCTTTACCCAGTTACCACTCAGAATACAATGTACCAACAGAACATATGTGCATCCCATAGGATAGGCTTTCTCTCACGTAATGCGGGGGGGGTTAGAGGAGGGAGATGAAGGCCCTGTCCAGAGTCAGTACCTATTTTCTCCTTGTAGTGTGTCCAGGATTCATGATAGCTCTGTAGTTTTCCACAAATCTTTGCCTGCACACGGGCCTGGTAATCCCTGCTTTTACCCCTATCTGCATCCCAGATCTTCTTGATTTTCACAGCCAAGGTCTGAGCCAGGACCGTCCATCTCTGGGTCTCAGGGTGACAGGAGAGGAAGGGCTCTCTTGTAAATCCCAGAAGACCCTGGTGCTGTTATCTTGCTGGATCTCACAGCCCAGCATCTCCTGCAGGGAATGCAAGCCTGCCCCAACCCAGCAATCACTTCTCCATTCCGTGGTCTCTCTGCCTCCCATACCCATGGTGAGAAACTCCAGCCAAGAGGGGCCCTCCTTCCATCTCTTCCCTGGTGCTGGCTGAGAGAAGGCTCACCTCCTGGTTGAATTCGACAGACCCCCATCCCTGTCACCTGCATCCACAACTAAATCCAGTGGAAAGAGACAGGTCTCCACCTCTCTGCTCTGTGTCAAAGCTCTTATATCTCTTGCCCCCTCCCACTTTCACCTTATCACAGTTCTACTGGAGTCATTCTGAGCTCCATCCCTGTGTCTGTCAAGTCCTTGATCTCTATGTCCCAGGTCTCAGCTCCCAGCTGGGCTTCTGCCCACAGGCTCCCAGGGCTCTACCCTGTCTTTCTCACTGTCATATCGCAGGAAGGGCTTTCCATCCAAATGCTCCTCGGTGAAGAATCATGGTTGCACAGTCCATCCTGGGAGACCACCATGAGGTCATAATGAAGACTGTGGGGGTCCTGTAGGGGGAGGAGAACACATATACAGTCTCCCAGAAAAGGACTACATCTCAAAGTTTTGACATGTAAATTCTGTTGTCCTGATGTTCCTGACGATGAAGGAGGGGGACAAGAAGGAAGATTTCAAATGAAAGGAAAATAGGAAATGACATAATGGGAGGGGAATTGAGGAAGGGAGGTAGATGGAGAATGGATGCAGCACAGGGGCCGGGAAAGGAAAAAGAAATCTGCTGCTCAGACCACAGGCAGCAGGCAAGGGTGAAGGCTGGCCTGCAGGAGCAAGGGGTCAGGCAGCAAATGCCTGTGGGACAGGGAGGAGGTTCTTCTTGGGGAGAGGGAGGAGCACTAGGGGAGGTGGGAGGTAGTGTAGTCAGGGGAAACCGGGAAAGAAGCTGGCGTGGAGGCTAGAAAGAGTTAAGTTTAGGTGGCAGTGGTGTTCTAGTCAGCTGCCCTGGAGTTGAGCCACTGGACAATGATCCTAAGGCCGGTTAAGTGTCAGCTCAGGACTTGGGGTGGGGAGGGCCTGTGGGTGGGAGGCACAAATGAAACAGCAAGATGATTAGGGTTGAGGAAGGTTCGAGGTGAAGGGGCGACGCTGGGCGCTGGCTCATCTTGTGCCAGGGCCCTCAGAGGGGCGAGAGCAACGATCTACGATGCAGGGTGTAGCCCAAGGACCTGGTTGGGGACAAAGGCGCGCCGGGAATGGCTCAAGGAATCGAATGACTAGGGTTCCGGGAGGTAAGGCGGGAGGGGTGGAGACAAGCATCAGGGCGGGACACAGGACCAAGCAGGGAGCAGAGAAGGAAGAGGAGCGGCGCCAGGGAGGTCGAGGAGCGGAGCGGACAAAAGCGAGGCTGGTGGGGACAGCGCGTGCCAGTTCCGGTTAGCATGAGGATGGCGAGGAAGGCGTGAGATCTGCTTCCAGGAGTTTGCAGGGTCTCCGTTCGGGGACTAGGAGAAGGACATGAGCGGCGATGGGCACCTCTCACTACCTCGGCAGGGCCTCTCCTGGGGCAGGATCCGGGGAGATTCTCACCAAAACCCTCCCGAACTCCAGAAGGCGCCCCCGCTCCTGAGCTCTGTGAGCAATACAACTGTTCCCACTCACCGGCGGCGGTGCTCAAGGGTGACAAAAGGGCAGCTCTTGCCAGGAATATCAAGACTCCATACAGTCTCATAGCACCAGCCTGCTGCGCTCCCGCCAGCAGCCACAGCTGCCGCCCGCTGCCCGGGACAAAGATTAAACAGCACCTGCATGCTCATGAGGACCCCACCCGCGAGAGACAATCAAGTGGTTATTCTCCTGGCACACCACCCACAGCATTACTTGCCACATTACCTGTGATCCCAAATGTACCCACTGATGCCTCTCAGGAGGAAGCCACCGGTTAAATCATTCAGACTGGACAGGCTCTTATCCAAGACTTTGTTCTAATATATGCTTACTACAATTTAAAAGTATATTCTTAAACTTTTCAGCCACTATAATCTCCTACTTCTCCAAAGGACTCACAGATCCACCAGGTCCTGTTTTTCTGGCCACATCAGAAGAGTCTGCCCTCTCCCAGGGCAGCTCACCGGTGCCTGTCTCCTACACCAGTCTTTCTTCAAACTTTTGTTTTCAACCCTCATCTGAGACAATTCCACCTCTGAAACATCTCCGCCTCTCAGTGCCATTCACCACTCAAGTCCAACCTGTCTACAATGAATTTCTTCAAATCTCCCACCTAGCCAGCCTCCCCCTCTTCCCGTTTCTCTTAATAACATTGCCAGCCTGAGTCCTCTCTGCCTTCCCTTCTCTCCTGTTTCTCCACCACCTTTCCAATCCCACAGTCAATCAGCCTGGTCCAGATGCCCGTTAGTATTCTCTCTAGAATATTGAAAGACTTCCTAAACACTCTACCTGTAGCAGCAGTGCTGAAAAACTCTCCATGGCTCCCCTGGCCCACTCCTGTCTGCTGAATTTAACACAGAACACCTCTACTCTATCATCAAAGCCCAGCACAGCTGCCCCAACCTGCTGTCAAGCATTACTCCACCTTTTTGTGGTGATATGTCCACTAGATTGCAGTAAAACCTCTGGAATACATTACCCCTGCCTTTCCACATCCTTCAAGTTCATTCTGAAGTCCACCTTCTACAGAAAATTCTACCTTATCCCCACACATCTCTTGCTCTTTGGAAAACCTAGCCCAATGGTCCTCAAATTTGACTACACGTTAGAATCACCTGAGGGATTTTTAAAATACTTATGTCCAGATATTGAGCCAGAATCTGGTAAGTGTACCAAGCATTAGTATTTTTTTTTTAATGCACCCCAGGTGATTCCAATGTGCAGTGAAGTTTGAGACCACTGAGGTAGTCCATTGCTTGAACGTCTTTGATGGTTCTAGTTATATAACAGGTATTTGTGCCTCTGCATTGAACCCCTATACTTGCTTACTAGATGGTAAATTACTCCCTAAGTCCATTTCATCTTCATCTCCCTGCAAAACTGAGTACAAAGCTTAGCACACAGAACGTGAATTTTAAACATCGCTGTCTCTACTGACCATGGCCCCAAATTCCTAAACTCATTTTTTCCCGCCAGTGGATGAAAATAAAATCCTTTTAGGAAGTTTTTTTTAACAATTTCTTAGATTTTATCCTCATTTTCATCAAGTTGGCCTTCATAACTTATTCAGCACAGAAAAAAGGGTACATCTTGAATCCATTTTACAGATGGGAATAGTAATGTTTAGAGAGATTATGTTTAGATGTTAAGGTCACAAGGCAACAGGGCTAGCGAGAGGCAGACAGGGTAATGGAGCCTAACTCCCCTGACGGCTCATCCCAAGCCCTTTCCTACACCCCCATGTATTTTAGTTTCTAAGTGCTGCTATAACAGAAATATCACAACTGGGTGACTTTAACAAACAGAAATTCATTTTCTCATAGTTTAGGAGGCTAGAAGTCTGAATGCATGGTGCTGGCTCTAGGGGAAGGCTCTCTTCGTCCGCTCTGGGGGAAAATCCTTGTCTCAGTTTCTCTGGTGTTCTTCTCGGTGGCCCTTGGCCATCTCCATGTGGCATCTATCTTTTCCTCATTTAAGCTTGCTTGTTTCTGCGTCTGACTGTTCCTTTATACCTCAAAAGTGATTGGCTTAAAACACATACTACACTGATATGGCCTGATAACAAAGAAAAATCCTATTCCCAATGGGATTACATCCACAGGTATAGAGGTTAGGATTTACAACACATATTTTTGGGGACACAATTCAATCCCTAACTAACACAGTGTATCTGCATCTCCTTCAAGAATTTCATATGAGTGGCTGTTCCAACAAACTATACCACCCAAACCCACTCCTTAGCTAACAACAGGAACAAAAATAGCAACAATTAATAGTATGTTAGGTTTGTAAGAAGGCATTTCAACATGATTGCAGCCAGAGATGGAGCCAATCTCACCCTTTCGGGAGTGGGGACTGATAGTCTTGAACTAAGTACCCCCAGAATCCAGGCCTGGCTGCACTTCCCCCACGAAGACTCAGAGGAGGTTGTCTTCTGTACAAAGTCCTTCCCTTTGGTCTCCAGCTACTTACACTGTGCTCCATAAACTACTTTTTCTCCCTCCTATGTTGCCTTTGGGCCCTTGGATTCACAAACATAGGTGTCACAGATTAGGTGCCAGACTCTGCAGAAGTGAGTCACCAGGCTGCATTCCCATAACGGAACACAAAAAGAATCCAGGCAAGATGGTTTCATTGGTTTCAAATCCAAGGCAGGGCTTGGACTAGCTTACCGTTTATCAGCTTCCTTGGAAGTCTGCGGGCATGGAGGAATAAAGATGACCATCATCTTCACCCTGGCCTAAAGAAAATAAAAATTATTGATTGGTATACAAACAACACCGGTGCTTATGGGCAGAGGGGAAGAGGGCAAGCTGCTTTTTGGTTTCTGGTCCTCAAACATTATTTTACTGAGCAGGTTCACGTGCCAGGTGAGGAAAAACAGACTCTGTCCGCTCTGGGGGAAATCCTGAGTCTGTGGGTTTGGAGGGAACTCTGGTGGGATATATACACATTTTTAAACAGCATCCTGGTGGTTTCTGAGGAGGATGAGTAGGGAAATGCTGCTTCCACTTTGCTCTCCTTGTGGGTCCTGCTCTTGGATTCGAAGATCTGAAAACACTTCCTGCACCCTTGCTTAATTCCTAAAGAGAAAGTGACCCCGTCTGAGGGAAACCTGGTCAAAGAGCAGCAACTAAGTTTCGGAGAAAATCCATCAACGGCTCCCCCACATCAGTGAGATCCTGAATTTAGACCCTGAGTGTGCTTTCCATCGAAGATGTATTTTTACTGGAAAGATATGATAATAGCGGGGCTTTATGCAGTCCCTGGGTGGTACAAAGCAGCTCTCTCCTAACCTAAATACTAGATATTCCAGTCCACCCAGGACGCCTGGGAAGAAATGCATGGCGATCTATTTCCAAAAAATCAGCCATATACAACCCTGTGGAGCACAGGTCTATTCTGACACACATGGGGTTGCCATGAGTCTGAGTCCACTAGACCACAGCTGGGTTTTTTGGTTGGTATGTTTTCTTTTTAATCGTGCTTTGGGCTTACAAAATCCCCTGGTGAGTGCCTTTCAGTCCTCTCTACCTACTTAGCTGGAGGGGGAGCACAGCAGGGATGAAATACGAAGGAGAGAATGGAAGACGGGGGCAAAGTATTGAAGATTGGGAACTGTTAAATGGAGAGGAGGAAAAAAGGAAGACAGAGACTGAGAACAAAATGAAAAATGGAAGAAAGGGCAGAGAATGCAGGACTAGGAAGGGTCTACAGCCCCTGCCCTCTCTGCGCCTCCACCCTAGAACTACTCTCTGCTTTCCACAGCAGGTCCCTCCCTCTCCCAGACCTCCTGGAGCCTTCAGCTGGAGACCCGGTGTTCCGAGAAGAGTTCAGCGTTTCTTCCGTGTTTCATATATATATGGCATATATATATATGTGTGTGTATACATCTTAATACAATTTATTTTATTTTTGTTATTGTTGAGAACATACACAGCAGAAGATAAATGAATCCAACAATTTCTACATATACAATCAGTGACACTGATTACAGTCTTCAGGTCGTGCAGCCATTCTCACCCTCCTTTTCCAAATTTTTCCCCCCCATTAACATAAACTCACTGTCCTCTAAGTTCCCTATCTAATCTTTTGAGTTGCTGTTTTCCATGCATTTTATTCTTTAAAAATATATTAAGCATACTATAATTGTAAGAATATCCAACAGTTTTTATTTTGCCATGATTACAACTCCAATACTTTAAAAAAATATCAAATATAAGTTTTTCAGTAAACATTTCTCTTCTTTTCCAGTGCACCAGCCAATTACTTCATCTACCCACGGTATTATGCAGAACTGAATATTACTAATACCTGCAAGTATTTATGACAACCTGTTTTGTACCAAGCTTTGTTACATGAACTCATTTAAAATCAGTTAAATTCTGCTAGTAAGAATTTTAAAAATCCAACAACACCAGGGTTTGGATCTTGCATGTGATTGACATTAAAATACAATAAATCATTCAGAATAACAATCTTTTAAATATAATAATGTATTTTCTTCCATATTAGCACATCAAATAACAAGATCTGGCAGCAAGTCTAATAAGTGCCGTAATTTCAAAGTAGGATGAGCATAGGTACTACCTTGAGTTCCTCAGGTAGGGAGGAGGGTGAGGTAAGCGAGGCATGCAGGGTTCAAAATTGAAGGAAGCACTCACTGGCTCACAGCGGGCTCCTGCCAGCATCCACCCGGAATTTGCAGGACCCTGAGAATGAGTGCTTCTTTCACTTTTTCCCCCTTCACGCTAGTCCTCCCCTCTCATGCGGGTAAGAAAATGTCTGTGGTGTCTAGTGGTTGCAACGTCATAAGACTAATACTACTGTGGTTTTCAGCCTTCACTCAAAATTGAAGAAACTGCTAATTTTCAATTCGAAATCAAAGATGTAATTTTTAAATTTCTGACTTCTATTTCTACCCTTCCCCTAGTTATGAACTTTTCAACATAGCTGTTTGATCTCTCTCTCCAAATAGATAAATGTATGGTTATTATTATTGCTGAACTATCTGAAAGTAAATTACAGACTAAATGAACCTTTAAATAGATGAAGATGTATTTCCTAAGAAAAAGGAGACTTTTTTTTTTAACATGATCATTCTATAATTTTCAAAGAGGATAATTTATAAAATCAACTTTATTGAGATATAATTTACAATCAATAAATACATCTATTTTAAATGTACAGCTTGTAGAGTTTTGGCAATTGTACACACCCACTTCACCACTACCACAGTGAAAATATAGAATATTTCCATCATCCCCCAAAGAAAACAGCATGGATAAAATTCTATGTGGTCATTAAAAGGAGTAAGATGGGATTTAATGTACTATGATGAAAAGACACACTCAACATACACATCCTGTTGAGATGACTTGTGTAATATAAACTTATAAACAAGGGAGACCTGGAAGATTCTTCACTAAATTATTGCCTGTGTGACCCCTAGAGAATGGGTTGACTTGGTGATTTTCACGATCTCTGAAATGTTAGAATTTTATCTTTTACTATAACCTTGGTTCTGGCAGGAAAAGAATGTTTTAGCTTTTAAAAAATAATACATTAAGCCCCGCACCCGCTAAGTTACAATTTTTTAAAACCAAAATATTAATTAAATCCCAACGCCCAAAACTCAGATTTTTTTTTTTAAATCCGTAACATTTTCATAGTATTGAATCTTTCTTCAAGTGTTTTTAAACGGTTGTTTCTAGAGGAGTAGACAGAAGTGTAACAAATATGTACAAAAGTCACAGGCTAAAATACAAAGAAATGCAAAGCTTTGTGGGCGCATGGGACAGCAGCATGTTTATAAATAAACCAGGTTTGAACTCAAGATTTGTTTGGGTCCTCTGGTCCTGGATAGTGTGGGGCAAATCGGATTTTGTGCATCGATTTGTTTCTGCAAACTGGCAAAGGCCGTTTGAAACCAGGTCTGAAGACTGAGACTGACTTTCTGGTTAGAAGGAAGTTTTGACACTGTTTGGGAAATGACAGAGTCTCTGAAAGGGAATCTGGTGATGCTCAGGCTCCACAATGAAAATAAAAAGTGACTCTTATCAGTTTTCTAAAATCTGGTTTGCTTTATTGGTATCTTCAAGCATCTATAATTGTGTAAGTGGGCATGCTTAGGACGGGAGCTGGAAGCAGATCTAAGGGTTCCAGAGAAAGGGTTGGTTCCTGGGTAGTGGAGCCCCACACACCATCGCCTTCCTACTTCCTGGTACCACCTCTCACACTGGAGTTTTACAATTTACTAAGCCCTTTCCTTATCACATGATTCTCACAACATCCCTCTAAGACAGTGGTTCTAAAATTTCGGTCATGACCCCTTTGCACCCTTAAAAACTATTGAGGACTGCAAAGAGCTTTTGCTTAAAGAGCTTATAAGCGTTTTATATTTATAAGCATACTTCCTATTTTATCACATAGAATACTAAAAACACATGTACTCAAGGATTTAAATTTAACTAAATGAATCATTTTTACGGCTTCATCAAAGATATTCTTAAGTGAAGCTGGCTCTTTTTCTGCTGGTGAATGGTGGTTGGGAAGAATACCCTATTAGTACAGTTTGGTGCCACTGTTTTGATTCCTGCTAAGGTGCCAGGCTACGTCCCTGAGTGACGCAAATGGTTTGCCCTCAGCTGGTAACAAAAAGGTTGGTGGTTCAAACCTACCCAGTGGCTCCATGGGAGAAAAGGCCCAGTGATCTGCTCACATAAAGATTACAACCAAGAAAACACTATGGAGCACTCTGTAACACATGGGATCACCATGAATTGGGATCAACTCCACGCACAAGATTACCATGACAACAAAGGTGCCAAGTGCTTTACCTACTTGGCATGTGCACCATCAACGGAAAAGTCAATACTGTACAGTGAAACTGGCAAATAACATCTTAGTATTATTGTCAAAACAAGCTTCCCTCCTGGACCTTCCGAAAGCGATTCAAGAATCGCTGGGGTCCATAGGCCACACTTTTGAGAATTGCTTCTCTAAGTTAAGCAAGACAAGTTTTTCTTTTATCCTTATTTTGTATGCAAGAAATTCACCCATGATGCAGAAAGATTAAGTGGTTTTTCCAGTGGGACACATCACCTAGGATCTTCAGATTCAGCATCCATTCTTTCTCTCTCTCTTATTTCTCCAACTTATCAAAATCTACCAGTGTGCAAAAAAGTTGAAAGAATACTACAATGAGATTCAATAGTTGTTAAAATTTTGCCATATTTGCCTAATGTCTTTTTAATGATATAAATAGAGGTTTGGATATGTGTGTGTGTCTAGAGAGACTGACTGACAGATAATTTCTGTATCTATATCTAGAGACAGAGAATGAAAAGAGATTAAGATTTTCAACCAAAATATTCTAATTTGCAGGCCTCATAACACTTGACCTCCAAAACATTTCATTGTGTATCTCCTAAAAATAAGAATCTAGGTCCTCACAATATCATTATCACACCTAAGAAAATCAACAGTGATTCCATAATATTATGTAAAACACTCTCCATATTCGAATATCCCAATTTTTTCCCAGAAGGTTTTTACAGCTATTTTTTCCCAACATGGTTTCATAAAAGATTCTCATATTGCATTTTATTGTGCCTGCTTAGTTACCTTTAATCTAGAACAATCCTCCCCACCCACTTTTTGAAGAAGGGATCAAAATGGTACACTAGAAAAAAAATCAATTAAACACAAAAGACAATGTTGGAGGAATCCAGGAACAAAAAAGATTATCAGACATAAAGAAAACAAATGTTGTTGTTGTTGTTGGGTGCCATCGAGTTGATTCTGACTCTATGTACAACAGAATGAAACACTGCCCGGTCCTGTGCCATCCTCCCAATCATTGTTATGCTTGAGCCCATTGTTGCAGCCACTGTGTCAATCCATCTCATTGAGGGTCTTCCTCTTTTTCGATGACCCTCTACTTTACCAAGCATGATGTCCTTCTCCAGGGACTGGTCCCTCCTGATAACATGTCCAAATCACGTGAGACAAAGTCTCACCATCCTTGTTTCTAAGGAACATTCAGGCTGTACTTCTTCCAGAACAGATTTGTCCCTTCTTCTGGAAGTCCGTGGTGTATTCAATATTCTTTGCCAACACCATAATTCACATGCATCAATTCTTACTTGGTCTTCCTTATCCATTGACCAGCTTTTGAAAGCAAATGAGATAATAGAAAACACAGTAAAACCTGTGAAAGCCGGGACCTGTGTTAGGTGATGAAGGGGAAAAGAGAGCTTTCAAGGCTGAACTTTGGCTGACCTCATGATTTACGTTAGTTCACTGCTGTTTCTGTTAGTTCGCTGCTGTTATATGACCTTGCTGAGGCAGATTTGTAGCTACTATTGCCCTTGACCACTATAAAAATCTCTGCCCTCCCACTGTGGAATGCGGAGATCTTTTTGGTCCTGCTGCCACCCCATAACACCTCACATGTTAAGTCTGCCTAATAAAACTCCTTCACTCTCACGCTGGAGTTGCCCACCTCGTTCTTCAGTCTCTCGACACCCTCCAATTATGGAGGCAAATTTCAAGTTGCTGGTCCATTCCTTGACAGGGAAGAACCTGCCAGAGAAGGAAAAGTTAAATATTTTCCACTTAAATTTTACTTTAGCCTAGTAAATACTCTCTGAAAGCCAGAACCTGCTAGACATGGACGGAATCAGAAAATCGTTGATATTACAACCCAAATACAAGGAAATACAGATGCAAAAACCAGAAATAGTTCCCAGAAGTACAAGAGACAAGAGCCACAGATTTAGGCAGTCTTCCACTTCCTTTTGAATTCTTACTTCATGAGTGAGTACTGACATCGCTACCGTTCTCTGAGTGTGCCTATTCCTTACATTTTTTCCACAAACTTAGAAATTTGCTTTGATAATTTTATCAAAACAAACAAACCCAAAAAACTAAATAGTTAATGCTAGATTTTTTTTAAAGTGAATTTTACCCATATCTTTGTTTGAACAGTACGTGCACATACAAAAAAACCTGCTGCCATCGAGTCAATTTCGACTCATGGCGACAGAGTAGAACTGCCCCATAGGGTTTCCAAGGAGTGGCTGGTGAACTTGAACTGCTGACCTTTTGGTTAGCAGACAAGCTCTTAACCACTCTGCCACCAGGGCTCCATATGCACATATCTGTACATAATTTGAATACACATACAAATTATTTTAAAAATGGTTTAGTTTATTTTCCAGTCCTATAAAATTGAAAAGAAACAGTTTCTGGGTGACTATGAGGTAGGATTCTTAATAGAGAAGGAGCCATAACAGAAAGGGAAAATATGGACAAAGTTAATCTATGATAACAATGACAAAAATAATGATAACTAACATGGACCAGCTACAAGCAACTGACTCTTTTAATCTTCCCAACTACACTAGGAAATAAGTGCTTCATTTTTCCCATTTCACAAATGAGAAAACTGAGGTTCCTAGTGGGAAAAATGCTCAGATGAAGTTAAATCCAGGGCACCAGGCTGAAGACTCTGTGCTCCCCCAGTTGAACCACTGCACTCAGGAGCTGACAGTAGAAACTGAGAGCCAAGCTGCACGGCGCCATTGTGTTCTGCTGTCGCCTTCTGAGGTAGGTCCAGGACTTGTAGCTGCTCATGCTCTGTGGACAATGGATAAATGGAAACCATCAAGAGAAATCAGTGAGGACCTACTGAGGCAGGAGAAGTCTCCTAGACTAAGGCCCTGAGTTGCTCCTCAAACCTTGAATGGAAACTACCCCCCAAAGTCACCTTTAAACTAAGTAACGTTTAGCCCAAAGAGTGAAGATTATCATTCTTAAGTATTGTGCTTCTTTAAAAAAAAAAAATTATCTGTATAAGACCAGAGGGTCAATTGCTATTTTAAAGCATAGATGAGAAGTTTGAGGGGCAGGGAGATTAAGTAAATGGAAGTGAAGCAACTAGAACAGAAATAAGGAGAATACCGACACAATGTAAAGAATGTAACCAATGTCACTAATCATTATGTCTAGAATCTGTGGGGTGGGGGTGGGGTGCAATTTCACCAAAAATTAAGTTAAATTTTTTTAAAAAGGGACACTAGGAGTGCTCAATTGCTGAAAAAAGTTGGTTTCTAATCCCTCAGAGATTCTCCCTCCTCAATCTTTCATAAAATAGATTCTGCCTTGTCCTCAAGGGAGAGAAGACTCCTATTTTTTTTTCTCCCTCTCACCCCACTTCTCCTAGCCTTTGCTAGTCTCCTCCCATCACTTCAACAACACTGTCACTTATCCTTGCTTGTCACTGAGGGAGTGAAACAGTAACAGGAAAAAAGGATGAGTCCAGGACTAGTCCTCTTGTCAAGCCCTGGCCCATCCCCCAACAGTGAGTATCTTCCCCAAAAGGAGGATTAAGTCCTTGTTCTTCAAGGCCTGGTCATGGATCACAAACACAGTTCCATCTCTCCATTACTTCTCCATCCTCCTCACCTAAAAAGCATAGGTACACGAGTGCCCGGCCTTGCTCCACCTGCCTGCTCAAGTACAGGCACCGACCTCCACCTGCAGCTCACCACCTCTCTACCCCTTGCTCCTGCCACCCGCTTGAGATAGCAGCTCCTCGCTGGAAAGTTCAGGGTGACCAGCAGGCCCATCTAGGAAAACTTGGCTGCCAGAGTCTGTATGTGCCCCGACTCAGGGCATCCCCTATTGGCAGGGACCCCACCTTCACCTGACCCTCTGTACCTGCCAGGCTCTGAAACTGCACTCAGGCCTTCTTGCTGTTGACCATTTCACCTGGCCACTGTAAAAACTGCTGTACCCCAAGTCAGCTGCTCAGCTGAGGCAACCAGGCCTTTACACCCCTATCCATCAGAGAAATCTGACCAGGCCACTGCCCACAGGAGACCTTCTTCTCAATGTAGAAGAGGAGCTTTCTTGAGACACCTCCCACACTGAAACCTCCTAGACAGGGATCTCCACATGTGAATTCCTGCTTCATTTCAAATTTGTTGCAGAACACTACTGGAAAAAATCCTATTAAGATTATCTGGTGAATTCATAAAATTGTTATTGGTCATCAAAATTTAAAGCAGGAATTTTAAGAAATTAGCACATGCCTGTTACACACGTTTCCTGACAAATGCCTCACTGATATGGAGGCAACACTTTCTGCCCCACAGGGAATCAAAGCTGCAGGTGAGAGCAGGGCAACAACAGGCCTGCACTGTTCCCACTCAATGCAATGTGAATGGATCACTTTGCAGTGGGGGAGGGGACTCACCGTCCTAGGTTGCCCAGGACTGAGGGGAAAACTGTGATGAAATTAGATTTAAGGGAGAGAAATCACCGCCGCCCTCCTGCCCTCTGGTCACACAGAAGAAGTGGACACAGCAGAAAGACCGCTTCTCCTGGACACCTTACCTTCTCACACTTCACGAATCACATTTGCTCTTGGCTGAAACACAAAACTTCCCGTTTTCTCTTTTCCTCTCTCCTCAAGCAATCTGATTACTGGGGAAAGTATTTTGGTCATCCCTTACCCCACATTTACAGAACAGTGACCATCACAAGAGAGGGAATTGGCTCAGTGTGGATAAGGGGAGGTCATACAGCACAGACCAAATGCCCCAGTAAACAGCCCCTGTGGACTTTCCCCTGGAAGGCAGGAAACCCTCAGAGGCAGGACAAAACCAAGGTCCACAGCTCCCCTGAGGATGGGCTGGTCCCTCTTTCCAAATAGTAAGGGACATCTGCTCATGTGCTCTCCATGTTATCCACAAGGAAGAGTCAAGGACATGAACACATGTGATGGGGACTTGAAAAGAGCACAAGCCAGGAGTCGGAGGAAATAAAACACGGGACTCAGGTCTGCAGGAGGGATGTGAGGCGCTGCCAAATACACAGAAGACGCCTACCTGTGCTCAAGGCCCATCTGTCTGTTCTAAGTAGAGGCTCCCCAGGGGGCTTTAGGCAGGAGGCTCAGAGGCCATCCCATGAACCTGGCTCATGGGTCTTTTTCTTGGTTTTCTCATGAAGGCTGGAAAGATTGGGGGAAAGGGAGGCAGACAGATACTAGAGCCATCATATGTCATCCATATTCCTGTGAGAGTTAACCACCTTCCACCCCACCAGATCATAAACTCTTGTACTATTTGTTCCCTCTGATTCCACAATCATCCAGGGCCGTGTCAATTAGCCCATGATTCCCCACACAGTCCATCTGGACCGGCTCTGGCATCCTGAGAGATGGAGAGAGAAAGAAGAGATCGCAGAGAGGAGCCCAGGCCCATCACTAGGCACCCTCATCACCCAGGTAGCAAGAAGCCCAAGCTGGTCATTTGAGAACTCTGGCCTGGTCTTGGCTATGGGCAGGACTGAGGGGTGTTGATGGAGATGTTGCTCCTAATTCCCCTCCCAAATACCCCAAATTTCATCTCCTATTACTTTCTGGTGAGAGGGAGAAGATGTGCCTTCTCCACCACTATCCATGCAGAGGGAAACATGAGGAAACCCCACTTCCCAGCTGAGTCCCTCCCAACCCGACTCACGATGCAGTTTCCTCACCTGGGCTTTCCACATCTGAGGATTCCTTCTTGAACCAGCAAAGAACAAGAGCAATAATACTAATAATAATAATAGCAGCAACAAGTACACGAAGAATGATTGGCCATGTACTGTCTTGTACCAAGGTCCCACCTGAAAAAGAACCTAATAATTCATTGGGTCCCCCAGACCTGCAAGTCTTCTAACCTTTTCCCCAACCTGGGCCCTGGCTATCAAGTCATAACCCCCTCCAGGATTGCCGTTGCTCACCATGGCTCACAGGGCATGTAATGTTCTTCCCACTGTGTTCCACGTGGCAGCTGTACCTCTGCTCCTCTCCTTGGGGAAGCCTCGTGGACACCCAGGTCTTGTAGGTCCCATTCCCACCAGACAAGACACTCCCAGACTCCTGGGAGTCCATGCTCAGAGGTTCCCCATCCCGAAGCCAGGTCAGTGTGATTTTCGGGGGATAGAAGCCAGCAGCCCAGCAAGTCAGGATGATGTTGCCCTTCACGGCCTCACTGAGGGTCACATTCACCACTGGGGGCACTGGGAGGAGAAAGGGCAGAATCAGTGTGGCACGTGGCCAAGCCCTGTCTCCAAGTCTAAGGGAGACGGAACAGGGCTGGTCCTCTCTACGCTTCTTGCTCTGGCCTGAAGCTGCATGCACCCACCAGCGCTAGGGCTTCATGCTGCTTACAAGTCTGTTTGGACCATGGGATACCAATTCCTTAGTTTGGCAGGACAATTGGGCCTAGGGTTGGAGCCTCACTCCCTGGATCCACATGTTGATGCTGAGGAGGGAAGGTGGCTCGGGAACTTCTGGGTTGTTGGGGCTAAGAGGGAATTCCAGGCTGAGGCAAGCTAGGAGCTGGATGGGGCAGGCTAGTGGCTCTGAGGCCTCCATGGACAAAGTGCATCCTCTCCTGCCTAACATCCACCTTCGCAGGTTCACTTTTCTGTCTAAGGGCCCCCTGCTTTCCTGGATGTTGACACTGGAGAAGTCAATCCCCCACCCACCTGTGTGTCTTTACTCAGAGGCTTTAACAGGATGAGTAACTCAGAATACAATATACCAACAGGACATATAGGGATCCCATAGGACAGGGAGGGTTTCCCTCAGGTAATGCAGAGTGAGGGGGTTCCAGGGGATGGGGGAAATGAAGGCCCTTCCCCAGCATCAGTACCTGTCCTCTCCATGAAGTCTCTCCCAGAGTCCAGGTAGCTCCACAGTCTTTTACAAATCTCTCCCTGCACATGGTGAACATAATACTTGTTTTTGTCCCTATCTGCATCCCAGGTCTTCTTCATTTCCAGTGCCAATGTCTGGGCCAATGACTGGGGCACTGTCCATCTCTTGGTCTCCGGATGATAGGAGAGGAAGGGCTCCCTGTCATAGCAGTAATCCCAGAAGCCGCAGGTGCCATTGTCTTCCTGGATCTCACAGCCCAGCATCTCCTGGAGGGAATGCAAGCCTGCCCCCACCCAGCCATGACTTCTCCATCCCTGGGTCCCTCCACTTCCCCCACCCAAGGTGAGAAACTCCAGCCCACAGCACCCCTTACTCTCCATCCCCATCTGTTCCCCGAGAGACAGCTCACATCCTGGCTGAATTCCACAGACCCTATCCTATTCATCCACATCCCAGCAAAATCCAGTAGAAAGAGACAGGCCTCTTCCTCTCTGCCCCAAACCCTTCAGGAAACATCCTCACACTCCTCTGTCTCCTCCCCACTCTCACCTCTTTTCTGATCCTGCAGCTTCATGATGTCTGACAGAGTCATTCTGAGCTCCATCCCTTTGTCTGTAAAGTCCATGGTCTCTAAATCCCAGGTCTCAGCTCCCAGGTTGGCTTCTCCCCATGGACCCTGGGGCTCTGCCCTATCTTTCTCACTGTCATAGTGCAGGAAGAGCTTTCCATCAATGTATCCCTCAGCGACAAATTGTGGTTGCACAGATCCATCCTGGGAGACCACCGTGATGTTATAACGAAGACTGTGGAGTCCTGTGGGAGGAGGAAGCCAAAGATGAATCTTCTCCTAGAAATAACTGCACATCAAACATGTAATAGAAGGGTCTGTGGTCTTGAACTCCCGAAGATGGGAGTGGTATAGGTGTGTGCCCATGGAAGTGTGGAGGGAACATGTAACATTCACAAGAGGTAAGGGTTAGAAAACATCACAGGAAAAGGGCCAGTGCTGGGAGAAGTATCAATATGGGGAAAGGACAGAGTAAGGCCAGTAGAAAAATCAAGGATTTAGGTCAGTTATGTGAGCCAAAGAGATCCCACTGTAGTCAGGGAAGCAAAGGGGGAAGTTCAAGGCCAAGGAGCTGGGCACTTAGACCAAGAACAGTGTGAGGCCTGGGGGAGTTGGGGAGGTAGGAGGGTAAGAGGAACAGGGAGATGGATGGTGGTGAGGCCCAGGATTGGTGAGGGGCATGGGGCATGGATGAACTTGGGTTACAGTAAGATCAAGAGAGGAGGGGAGGACCTGTTTGTGGAGAGTGGTGATTACAAGGTCCCCAGGGGACAGGGCTTGTGAGAGATGAGAACTTGGCAAGGGCCTAGACAGTTGGCAAGGTCCTGGGGTGAAGGTAGAGGTAGAGACAGACCAGGGAGGAAAGGGGTCCAGCACCTTAGGGGTTAAGAGAGGAAGGAGGTCATAAAGTGTTAGGTTTGGGATGAAGGCTTGGGGAAGAGGTGCACTGGACCAAAGCCTGTGGTGGGAAGGGCCAGGAGCAGACATATGCATTGGAAAGGGAGAAGAGGGTACGGAGTATCGAGACCTAGGGAGAGGTCTATGGACTAGGGGCTGCATGCTGCTCTTAAGGCCCAATGATTGTTAGCTCTGGACTCCCTGTAGTGAGGGCTCAAGTGAGTGGGGATGAAGGGAAGACCAGTTGGGCAAAAGGTACCATCAGGAATTCAGGGTGAGACATGGAGATCGGCAGCGAGCACCCTGTGCTCCCGGTTGCTTGCCGCATGCCCTGCCCCACACCCCATCCACCCAGCAAGTGGTAAAAAGTGCCATGTCCTCCCGGTAGCCCACCACAGCCCCCTCCTATTGCCCTGTGCACTTGGTGAGTGGCAAAGAGTGCCCTGTGCTCCCAGTTGTCTGCCACACCCCCCGTCTGCCAACTCCTGCAGCCCCCACACCAAAACTATGAGTGGCAGAGAACACCCAATGCTCCCAGTCACCACCACACCACCCCTCCACCTCACCCTCATGTTGCATGGCAGAGAGCATTTCTGTTTCCCCAGATACCCACCACAGCTACCCCACCCTACTCCCACCCACCTAGTGAATGCCATCACACATTCCCATGCCACTGGCCGACAACAAGTAGCATCCTATGCCTGCCCAGCCAACTATCAGCCACCCAACACACTCGGTGAAAAGCAATATGCACTCACCCTGCCCACCGTTGCCCCACCCACCTGGCCAGCCCTGATATATCAAAATAAAATAAAAAATCAGGACAAAACAAACAAAAACATAATCAATACATAAATACAATAATAAATAAAATAACACCTTAATGCCTCGAAGACAGCAAACAAAAACAAATCATATGAAAAAACATGATAAGATGGCTCAAATAAGGGAGCAAAATAAAGGGGCAGAAAACCTTCTGGAGGAAGAAATGGTAATGGAACTACCTGGTAAGGAATTCAAAAGATTTATGTATAGGATCCTCAAAGATATCAAGGAAAACACAGACAAAACCCTAGATGAATTCAGGAAAACAATATAAGAATAAAATGACAAAATAAATAGATAATTAGAAACTATATGAAAACAACAACTAGAAATCCTGAAGTTTAACAATAAAATATCAGAAATAGATAAGTCAATGGAAGGACATAGAAGTAGAATTGAATGAATGGAAGAAAGAGTCAGTGAAAAGAGGACAAATCCCTTGACACTAATCTATTTGAGGAACAATCAGAAAAAAGAAGGAAGAATAACAAAGAAGTCCTAAAAGTTACATGGGACACAATCAAGGGGAAGAATTTATACGTAATTGGAATTCCAGAAGAGGAAGAGAGGAAAAAAAGCACATAGAGAATTTTGGAAGATTTATTGACGGAAAACTTCCCTAATATTATGAAATATGAGAAGGTTTTCATTCAAGAAGCTCAAAGAACCCCATACAGGATAGATCCCAAAAGAAAGTCATCAAGACATATTGTCATGGATTGCATTGTATCCCCAAAAAAAACTGTCAACTTGGCTAGGCGATGATTGCCAGTATTGTATGATTGTCTGCCATTGTATCATCTGATGTGATTTCCCTATGTGTTGTAAATGCTATCACTATGATGTAATAAGATGGATTAGTGGCAGTTATATTGATGAGGTCTACAAGATTAGATAGTGTCTTAAGCCAATCTCTTTTGAGATATAAAAGACAGCAGCAAGCAGAGACATGGGGGACCTCATACCACCAAGAAAGCAGCGCCAGGAGCAGAGCAGGTCCTTTGGACCTGAGGTTCCTGTGCTAAGATGCTCCCAGACCAAGGGAAGATTGATGATGATGACTTTCCTCCAGAGCCAATAGAGAGAGAAAGCCTTCCCCTGGAGCTGAATTTGCACTAGTAGCCTACTAGACTGTGAGAAAATAAATTTCTCTTTGTTAAAGCCATCCGCTTGTGGTATTTCTGTTACAGCAATACTAGATGACTAAGACAGAATGTGGTACTGAGAGAGTGGGGTGCTGCTCTGACAGATACCTAAAATGTGGAAGGGGTTTTGAAACTGTGAATGGATAGGGCACCGGCAGAAGCAGAGAAGCGGCAGTGGCAGAGAACCAGCAGCAGCAGAACCAGGCGACCAGTGCGACACAGTCCTGAAGCCAACCCGTGGAGCAAGAGAGCTGAGTGTCTGTGTGCAGGAGGCTTCCTGGTGGAGTGGGGTGCCTCTAGGCACTTATTGGTGGAGCTACAGAGCTTTGGAACACTCGCCCCAGCAGGGCAGATGTGGGCATGGGGCCTGAAGAGTGGAGAGGCCAAGAAACCAGGAAGCAGAAGCTGAAGAGACAAGGAACACAAGAAGCTGAGCTGCCTCAGTCTCAAAAGGTATGGCCATGACCTCATGGGTTTCAAAGGGTAGAGCCATGGCCTCTGGTGTTTCTAAGGGTGGAGTCACCACTCAGATGGAGTAGGAGAATGGTGCACCTAAAGCCGAGGGAATAGAGTTGCTGACCCAGTGGGCCTAAAAGGCAGAGCTGAAGCCCAGGGCTGAGGGGCCTCCACTCAGAATCCAGAGAGTGTGGCCAATACGTAGAGTCTGGAGGGCAGGGACATTGTGTAAATTGTCTCAGAGAACAGAGGATTATTTTCAAAGCCTTGAGAGCTAATGTGATGTGTTCTGCTGACTTGCTTGCTGCCTGTTTTCCTTTCTTTTTCTCCAGTTTCTCCCATTTGTAATGTAAATGTGTTTCTTGTGCCTGTTCTGCCATTGTACCTTTGAAAACTTTGCCTATTCCTTACCAATTTGGATGTGCTTTATTTCCCTTTCTAGCCTTATTGCTCTGGCTAGGACTTCCAGTACAATATTGAATACTAGTGGTGTTAATGGACATCCTTGTCTCATTCTTGTTCTCAAGGGGAATGTTTTCAATTGTTAACACCACAAAAATAAATAAATAAATAACAAGATGGCAGCAGTAAATTCACACCTATTGATAATCATACTGCATGTAAATGGTTTAAATGCAACAGTCAAGAGACAGAGAGTGGCGGAATGGATTTTAAAAAAAGACTCATCAGTATGTTCCTACAAGAGATACATCTGAGACACAAAGACATAAAAGGTTAAAAATCAAAGGATGGAAAAAAATATATCAAGCAAACAGTAGCCAAAACAGAGCAGGAGTGGCAATATTAATCTCTGATACAATAGACTTTAAGTCAAAATCCATTATAAGAGACAAAGAAGAGTATTATATACTGATTAAAAGATCAATTAGCCAAGAAGACATAATCATGATAAATATTTACACACCCAATGACAGAACCCCAAAATACATAAAACAAACTCTAAGAGAATTGAAAAGAGAAATAGACAGTTCTACAATTACAGCAGGAGACTTTAACACACCACAGAATTCTACAGCGTATCAAAAAAATAATACATCACAATCAGGTGGGATTCATACCAGGGATGTAAGGGTGGTTCAACATTGGAAAATCAATCAACGTAATTCAACACATAAATAAATCAAAGGACAAGAATCATCTGATCATCTCAATCTATGCAGAAAAGGCATTTGATGAAATCTAACACCTTTTCCTGATAAAAATTCTCAGTAAAATAGGAATTAAAAGGAAATTCCTCGACATAATTAAGGGCATATAGACAAAACCACTGCCAACATTATTCTCAATGGAGAGAGATTGAAAACATTCCCCTTGAGAACAAGAATGAGACAAGGATGTCCATTAACACCACTATTATTCAATATTGTACTAGAGGTCCTAGCCAGAGCAATAAGGCAAGAAAGGGAAATAAAGCGCATCCAAATTGGTAAGGAATAAGCAAAACTTTCCTGATTTGCAGATGACATGATCCTATACATAGAAAACCCCAGACATTCCACAAAAAAGTTACTGGGACTAACAGAAGCATTCAGCAAAGTGGCAGGGTACAAGATCAACATATAAAAATCAGTCTGATTCCTCTACACTATCAAGGAGGATTCTGAAAGAGAAAACAAGGCCATATACAATAACCCCAAAAGGATAAATTACCTAGGAATAAATCTAACCAGGGACCTAAAAGACAAGGAAATCTGCAAAAAAATTACTGCAAAAAAACAAAAAAGACCCACATAAATGGAAAAACATGCCATGCTCATGGATTAGAAGACTCAACATTGTGAAAATGTCAATACCACCCCAAACAATCTACAGATATATTGCAATCCTGATCTAAATCCCAGTAACATTTTTTAATGAAATGGAAAAACTAATCTCCAACTTTATACGGAAAGGAAAGAGGCCCCAAATAGTTAAATCATTATTGAAGAAGAAGAACAAAGTAGGAGAACTCACACTTCATGATCTCAGAACTTACTAAAAAGCTACAGAGGTCAAAACGGTCTGGCACTGGTACAACAACAGACACACAGACCAATGGAACAGAATTAGAACGCAGAATTAAATCCATACAGCTATAGACAGCTGATCTTTGACAAAGGGTTGAAGCCCATTCAATGGTCTCTTTAACACATGGTGCTGGCAAAACTGGATATCCACTTGCAGAAAAATGAAACAGGATCCATACCTCACACCATACACAAAAACTAACTCATAATGGATCAAAGACCTAATGTTAAACCTAAAACTATAAAGTTCCTGGAAGATAACATAAGGACAAAACTAGGGGTCCTAATCTGTAGCATAAATACACTGTCAAACATAACTGAAAATGCAGAAACAACAGAAGATAAACTAAATAACTGAGACCTCCTAAAAATGACATACTCATGCTCATCGAAAGATGTTACCAAAACAGTAAAAAGGCAACCTGCAGAAAGGGAAAAATAATTCTGGCAATGACATAGCCGACAAGGGTCTAATCTCTAAAAGTTCAACGCCTCAGCAACAAAAAGACAAACAATCCAATCAAAAAACGGGCAAAGGACATGAACAGACAATTCACCAAAGCAGACACTCAGGTGGCTTACAAACACATGGAGAGATACTTGCGATCATTAGTCATTAGAGAGATGTAAATCAAAACTACATTGAGATACCATCTAACCCCTGCAAAAATGGTACTGATCAAAAAAAAGGAAACAACAAATGCTAGTGAGGTTGTGCAGAGATTGGAACTCTTATATACTGCCAGTGGGATTGTAAAGTAGTACAACCATTACGGAAAACGGTATGGCACATGGCACTTCCTCAAAAAGCTAGAAACAGTAATACCATACGATCCAGCAATCCCACTCCTAAGTATATAACCTAGAGAAATAAGAGCAGTAACACAAATAGACATCTGCACACCCATGTTAATTGCAGCATTATTCAAAAAGATGGAAACCTAAGTGTCCATCAGCGTAGGAATGGATAAACAAACTACGGTACATACATACAACGTAATACTACAGCACAATAAAGAATAGCGATGACTTTGCAAAATATCTGATAACATGGATGAATCTGGAGGACATTATGCTGAGTGAAATAAGTCAATCACAAAAGGACAAATACTGTATGATACCACTATTATAAAGAGTCAAGAACAGATTCACACATAGAGCAACATTCTTTGATGGTTACCAGTGATAAGAGGGAGAGGGAGGGAGAATCACTTACTTGATAGTGATAATTAAGTGTTAATTCCGGTGAAAAGAAAGGCAATACACAATATGGAGGAAGTCAGCACAATGTGACCAAAGTAAATGAAGACACTGAGAGGTTTGCAAGAGTAAAGGACAACTAAGGTAAATGCTATCACATGTACAATTCTGCAACAACAGTAATAGCAATCAAAAGTTTGTTGATGGTTATGTAGGTAGATACGTATGCTATATAAGTGTGGGAGGGTGTATGGGAGTACATGCTTGCGCATATATAGGTATAGTTGTGGGTATTTGTACATGCATATTTGTATTGCTGCATATATGTTTATATATATGTTTGAGCACACTTATGGAAATTCCTTAGACATATCCAGACACCTCGTGGGACTGACTTACTGGGCTTAAAGGCTAAGAACCATAGTCTCGGGGGACATCTAGGTCAATTGGCATAACATAGTCCATAAAGATAATATTCTATATCCTAGTTCGGTGAGTAGTGTTTGGGGTCTTAAAAGCTTGCAAGCAGCCATCTAACATATAGCTATGGGTTTCTTCTCCTCTGGAACAAAGGGGAGTGAAGGAAATCAAAGACTCAAGGAAGCAATTAGTCCACAGGCCTAATGGCACACACAAAACGCAGCCTTCTCTAGCCTAAGACCAGAAGAATTAGATGGTGCCCAGCTACCACTAATGACACTCTCCAACCAAGGACACAACAGAAGGTTCCATTTAGAATGGAAGAAAAATGTAGAATAAAGCTCAAACTCATAAAAAAAGACCAGACTTTCTGAACTGATAGAGACTAGAGGAACCTCGGAGACTACTGCCCTAGATACCCTTTTAACCTGGAACTGAAGCCACTCCCAGAGGTCACCTTGCAGCCAAATAATAGATTGGCCTATAAAATAAACAATAACACCAGTGAGGAATGTGCTCCTTAGAACAATCAACTATAGGAGACCAAATGGGCAACATTTGCCCAAAAGCAAAGATGAGCAGGCAAGGGGAGGCGCGGAGAGCCGAGGGGAAGGCAGGGTGGAAATGGCAAGAGTGCTGACACATTGTGAACATAGCAACAATGTCACGGAACAATTTGTGTATAAATTGTTGAATGAGAAACTAATGTGCTGTATAAAGTTTCACCCAAAACACAATAAAATGTTCAAAAAAAAAAAAGAAGACAGAGTAAGAGAAAGATGAGAGGGGACTTAGAGGCTCTTGCAGGAAATGGCCCAAAAGCCTGGAGGAGAAGGGCCTGGGGTAGGAGAGGCAGGAGATGAGAGTGAGGACACACTAGAAACAGATCAGAGAACCGAAGACAGGAGGAGACAGCGAGGAGAGGGGAGGGCGGGGGGTATAAGAAATGAGGGTTGGAGTGAGGAGAGATGCTGGTGTGGGGACACAGGCATGTGAGAAAATCAGAGTTAATCTTAGGGTGGTGGGGGAGAATCAAGAGGGGAGAGGACCCCCAGGAACGGGAGACCAGGAGAGAGGTGAGAGTCCAGAGCAGAGAAGTCTCTAAAAGAATCCCCTGACCACTGAAACCTTCAGATTCTAACCTCCCTCAGTGTGAGTGTCTGTCTACACAGCAGGAGGGAGACTGGTTCGGGCCTGGGTCCCCGTATGTGCTCTTGGTTATGGGAATGCACCCCCACACCCCACCCCCGGTACTGAGACACCTGTGAGTGAAGTTGCGCTGGGATCCTTCTCGTTACCTGAGGAGAGAAGTGGGAAGGGAGCTGAGCTGCTGACTCAATCACGCAGCTGAAGGGGAGGGGGGACGCGGTGGCGGTGGGTGCGGGGTGCGCCTGGGGCCTGAGAGCTCCTCACACAGGGCGGAAAGTGGTTTCCTGAGCTTCACAGAGCCAAGGGCCCTGAGTGTCACTCAAAGGAGCAACCTAGGAGGCGGCCGGGACCCCAGGGGCCTCAGACAACTGGGCTGTCTACAAAGCAAGCCAGGAAGAAGGCATGGAGATCCTGAAGGGTAAGCAAGTCCAGCTAGTACTAAGAAAAGGCGGCGGGAGGGGAAGGAAGGTGGATGAGAGACCCCGAAGAGCACCAAAAAGATTTGGGAAAGCCGGATACTGTAGGATGACAACGGGCCATTACAGCCCCGACTCCACCACAGACATCCCACCAGAGACCCGCTGAGGCCAGATCAACGCTCCCGTGAGCTCAAGAAACCCTTCTGAAGCTTGGCCGAGGACCGCAAGGAACCCCACTCACCAGCGGCAACGTCCAGGGGCGAGAGACAGGCAGCCCAGGATAGGACCGGCAAGACTAGACACACCCCCATCACGGTCAACGCCGCCTCGATCCCCAGCTGAGCTGAGTACTGCGTGCAGCGGGGTATAAATGGCCTGCAATACCCGCGAGAAGCCGCTAAACCTACTGTAACAACTTTCAATCTGAGCCCACGGGGCGGAGCTACACTTGTGTTAACTAATAGGAAGTTCCAGTGAGCCTATTACCCAGGCGACGTGCCCAAGAGCCGGCAGGCCTCCGCCCCTCCGCCCCTCCGCCCACCCGGCGCTGACGACCAGCGCCTGCTACTTCGGCCTCTCCAGGTAGGTTAGGAGCCCTGGTGGCTAAGTGGTTAAGAGCTTGACTGGTAACCGAAAGGGCAGTGGTTGGAATCCACCAGCCGCTCAGCAGGAGAAAGATGTGACAGTCCGCTTCCGTAAAGATTTACAACCTTGGAAACTCTACGGGCAGTTTTACTTTGTCCCATAGGGTAGGTATGAGTCGGAATGGACTGGACGGCAGTGGGTTTGGTTTAGGTAGGTTAGATGGCACGGGAGCGCGCGGCCAAATGGTGCAGGAACAGGGCTGAGCAGGTGAGCGCTGGGGCTCTAATCCAAGAAGCACGTCCAGACCACTGCCACCCTCCCCGAAAAAGCGACACCCCGCCTGCAAAGCCGCGCCTATCTCCCCAAGCCACCCGACTGCCTCACTCTCGCTTTCTCATCCAGGATAAATTTCAACAAGAGGGAACCCCCTGGTTATTCAGTCAACACGCCCTCCCTGAACTGCTCAAAGCCTTACTGTCAATGTCACCACTGACCCCCTGTTTGCAGATTTTAGCCACCCCTGCCTCTCAGAAGCACCTTCCACAGTTGAATCAGACTCCAAAGTCCCTTAGACGTTTCAACGATTATAATTCCTCCCTCCTCTCAATGACTCAGATTCCACCAGGCCTCCTGCTTCTGGCCACATCCTGTGTCTGTGCTGGCCCAGGGCAGCGTTGCTACTTAGCCCCTGGGTGATCCCAAGACCAGTGAGGTGACTCCTCATGGTCCACACCAACACCAGCCTCTCTGTAGACTCTGGTTTCCAATCCCCCTTAGGGATATCTGTGTCTCCAAGGCCCAATGCCCTCAATCCCAACAGGTTGATAGCGAAACCCTGCACCTATCCCACAACACCAGCTGCTTCCTCCCCTATTTTATCAGCATCACCATCCTAGGTCCCTTCTGACTCCCTCTTTCTCTTGCCTCTCATGTACTCAAAGGCAGCTCTTCCACCCCTTTTCCAATCCCTCTGCCACCACCCAAATCCAGGCTTTCATCTCATTTCAGTCTAGAATAAATACTGCACAGGCTCCTAAAAACCATGCCTGCACCAGATAAAACCCCAGCACTCCAAAGCCATCTACAGCTCTCCATCTGCTGAATTCAACACATAATGCCTCTGTTCTGCCATGGAAAGCGCAGCACAGCAGCGCCAACCTGCTGCCTGGCTTCAGGCTTCATTTCTCTGGTGACATCTCCTCAGATTTGCTGTCAAAATGGACTCCTCCAATCTTACCCTGTTCAGCAGGATGCCACTGCTGAAGCAGTGTTACTCACCTCTGCCTTCTGACCCGTCATCAGACCTCTCTACATCCTTAAAGATCATTCTAATTGGATAGCGGTGATGGTTGCACAACCTGGTGAATATACTGAAAACCACTGAATTGTACATTTTAAAGGAGAATTTTTAAATGAGAAATTTATAGTTTGTGAATTATATAATAGTACTAATAATAATGTCTTCCTGAAAGCTTTGCCTCAACCTGACACACCTCTCTTGGTCTTTGGAACATCTAGCTAGTGGTCCTCAAACGTGGCTATTTATTAAAACCACCTGGGGACTTTATGAATCTTTATGCCCAGGCTATGGCCAAAACCTGCTGAATGAGAATCCCTTGGTTTGGACCTAGGCCTCACCATCTTTGAAAGCTCTGGAGTGATTCCAGTGTGCAAGCAAGATTTAGAACCACTTGTCTAGCCCATGGTTTGAACCTCCCTAATGGCACCAGTTGGGCCCTGCCTCACACTCCATCTTACAATCCCCCCACTAGACAATGAACCACCCCCCAGGATCAAGGAGTGTGTCCATTTCATCCCTGATTTATCTGCAAAGCCCAGTACAAGGCCTTGCACACAGGAGATGCCCAACACATGGTTTACTAAAGTTGAACTCTACCTATCATTCCTGACCATTCCCTCAAGACCCCTAGCCTACACTTTCTCCGTGGAGGGAAGTAAGTCATGCATCCTAAACTTAAAACAATTCCTTAGGTTTTTACATCTGTATGTCTTAATTATTTAACTTGACCATCATGATTTATTTAGTACAGCAGGGATTGAGGGCCCTGTCCTCATTTGACAGACAAGAAAAATTCATTCTCAGATTGTTTTGATTGCTAGAGGTCACAGGGTAGTGAGGGGCAGAGAGGGAGATGGAACCCAACCACCCTGACAGCTGGTCCTGGGCCTTGTCCTCCATGATAGTGACTCTTCTCAGGGACTTCCAGGGGTGGCTGCTCCAGCAAACTCACTCAGCTTGCTCCTCCCCACACTTTTCAATACTTTAATAATAATAATAAACTAGATTTGTTCCAAGCCATTTAGAGATGATTGCAACGAGACATAGAGCCAAATACCCCTTTCTGTGAAGGCTCGGGTTCCGGGTTTGGGTGCAGGATCCAGGCGGGCTGCCCCTCCTCCACCAACCCTCCGAGGTCAACAGCGGTAGGAAGCCCTCTCCCTGTAGGTCTCCAGACCCCTCTGCTCTGTCCCATAAACTCCCTGTTCTCCCTCCACTCTCGCCTTTGCCCCAGGACTCACGAGAATAGGGGCGAGGAACGCTGAGCTCCGCAAAGACTTTAGTCGCCACCGCTGCGTCCGGAAAAGAAAACTGAAACCGCGCATAGCGGTGGCTTGTCGTGAGACTTTGTCTGCCTCCTGGGCTGCGCCCGCTTTTTCGCCTCTGCCCGGACATACTTAGGTTACCGAGAGGACTGAAGTTCACCGTCACCCCACATAGGCCTAAAGAGAATAAAAATTGTTGATTGATGAACAGAAAAATGGAGCTTACGGGAAAAACGGCTGGTGGGGGCAAGCTGCTTTTTACTTTCTGATTCTAAAACCCGATTTTGCTTGGCAGGCACACGAAGTGCCTGATGAGAACATGCAGACCTGGTCCCATCTAGGGGGAATTCCGGGTCTTAGGAAGGAATTCTCTTTCCAAGGAAAGAAATTCACTTCTCCACAATCCCTGATTCATCCTTGAGTTGTAGGGTTCGGCTGAGCAATAAAGGTAGTACTAAGAATATCATCAATTTATAGACTAGTGATATATATGTGTGTGTGTGTGTGTGCGTGTGTGTATGTGTGTGTGTGTGTGTATATATGTATGGAGTCGAGTGATTGCGGTTCAGTAGATTCCGGCTCATAAGACAGAGTAGAAACCACAGGGTTTCCAAGGAGTGATATGGATTCGAACTGCCAACCTTTTGGTTAGCAGCCAAGCTCTTAACCACAACACCATCAGTGAAATATATATACAATATTAGTTGTTGTTGTTAGGTGCCGTCAAGTCGATTCCAACTCACAGCGACTCTATAGGACAGAGTAGAACTGCCCCATAGGGTTTCCAAGGAGCGGCTGGTGGATTTGAACTGCTGACCTTTTGGTTAGCAGCCAAGCTCTTTTTTTGTTGTTGTGAAAGTTTACAATTCAAGTTAGTCTCTCATACAAAAATTTATACATACACTGCTATGTGACCCTAATTGCTCTTCCTATACTGTGACAGCACACTCCTCCTTTCCACCCCTGATTTCCTGTGTCCATTCACCCAGCTCGTAACCCTCTCTGCCTTCTCATCTCACCTCTGGACAGAAGCTGCCCATTTAGTCTCATGTATCTTCTTGAGCTAAGAAGCACGCTCTTCACGAGTAACATTTTACGTCCCACAGTCCAGTCCAATCGTTATCTGAAGAGTTGGCCTCAGGAATTGTTTTAGTTCTGGGTTGACAGAGAATCCAGGACCCTGCTTTCTGGGGTTCATCTGGTCTCAGTCAGACCATTAAGTCTCGTCTTTTTACTAGAATTTGAGTTCTGCACCTCACCTTTCTCCTGCTTAGCAGCCAACCTCTTAACTACTACTCCACCAGGGCTCCAAATATATATGTATATATAATCACCACACCTGAGAGAAGGGAATAGAATCTTTCCTTTACACAGCTTATGAACTGAGTCCCTGAGAATCCACATGCTTGCCCTGGTTCACCGGAAATATTGGCCTTGTCACTTAAAGGACACTGAGCCTGTGAAGCCCACCTGGGCATGAGCCACAATGTTGAGGCTCCACAACAGTGGGAAAGGCAATGCCAGGGTCAGACCCCAGAAACCTTCACACCTGATGATGTCCACGTCCAGTGGAACACACCTGAAGGGTGGATCCAGCCAGGTGTGAGTCCAGCTCCTTCCTTCAGCCATGGGTGCAGATGGGTGGGCCAGTCAGCCCGAGTGCAGGACCTGGTGTTCCTGGGACTATCTCTAATTTTTCTCCTGAAGACCTCACCCCTGCGCATACCAAAACTGTATATTCATTGGGGAATATGCTCTTTTTAGAAATACAAACAGGACTACCCTAACCCTTAAACCAAACACTGTCACTCCCAGTGAATCATCCCAATCAGATAATCTTCTCAGAGTTATAGCTGAGCATATGGATCCAAGGCACAAAGTCATTTTGGAGCTTGGGCCCAGCTGATCTGGAAGAGGGTCCTGAGAGGAAGCATTTTACCAGATGGGCTGTAGGGGAGGAGATAAGAATGCCTGATGAGAGGAGAATGAAGACATATGAGACAATTTCAAAAGCTAAAGTCAGTAGTGTCTGTGACCCAACAAAGGGATTTGGAAAATGTCCTACCAGCCACTTTTGGCTTGTGGTTACCCATTCCAATTCTCTGTCTGCTATGCCATCTCAGGCAAAACACTTATTACACACCTACTATATGCTGGGCAAAGGAGTCCCTGGTGGCACAGTGGTTAAGCACTGGGCTGTTACCTGAAAGGCCGGTGGTTGGAACCCACCAGCAGCTCTGTGGGAGAAAAGACCTGGCGATCTGCTCCCATAAAGATGACAGCCTAGGAAATCCTATCTGGCTGTTCTACTCTGTCGTATAGGGTCTCTGTGAGTCGGAATCAACTAGACAGCATACAACAAAACAAACATATGCTGGGCATTGTCTTTAGGAGAGTTTGTAAGAGGAACCAAGCACTCCCTGCCTTTGAGCTTGGCAGAGATTGGTAAGGAAATTATCACACAAGTAGTGTGACATGGACATATGCTTTGTGAACAAAGATGAGGACCATTAACCCTGATGAACAAGTCACAAAAACTTCATAAAAGACAGCATTTCAGGTGAGGTTTGAGGTGTAACTAGGATCCCAACAGATAAGAGATTTGGGATAGTACTGACACAGGTGAGAATTGCTCAGCATCCAGGACCTGAATTTCTTTACCTGGGCCTGGCCAGGGTTCAGACTAAGCTAACTGAGAAACCTGGCCAGAAAGAGTATCATGAGCCATGAAAAGAAATGAAGTCCTGATACATTCTACACCACTGATGGGCATTGAAAACATTATGCTGAGTGAAATAAATCATATGTAGAATATCTAAAAGAGGTAAGTATATAGAGAACAAAGTTGATTAGTGGTTACCAGGGGCAGAAGGGAGGGGGAAAGATGGAGCTGTTCCTCAAGGGGCATTGAACTTTTGTTAATTGTGATAGAAAAAATTGGAACTGGATAGTGGTGATAGTTGCACAAGATGATAAATATAATTCATGTCACTGAATTGCGTGTGTTAAAAATGTGATGATAACAAGTGTTTGTATGTGTGTGTGTGTGTGTGCGTGTGTTTGTATCCGCTGCTGTCGAGTCGATTCTGACTCACAGTGACCCTACAGGACAGAGTAGAACTGTCCTAGGTGTTTTCTCCCCCAGAGTGGTTGGTGGGTTATCAGGCGAGCGCTTAAGCATTGCACCACCAGGGCTGCTTAGACTAGAGCTGCTGAAATGTTTTCTTCTTTTCTAAATATTGCATCCTTGACCTCACACAGACACTAGAGGGCACTCTGAGTTTACCAGACCTACGGTATGGTGCCTAACCACCTAGTGGCTTTCTCACTTACATTAAGATTTGGTAAATATTTCCTTCTCCAAACAAATCGCATGTGTTAATTAATCATGCCTTATTTTACCGTTTAGTGAATGAAAACAGATATATAAATAAATGTAATGCAATTAAAAAGCAAACAACACACTGAGTTCAAATGGTAGTAAACATCCATGTCTAAAGAGTGACATAATTTTTAGACAATTTGATCAGGTCCGTGGGTGGAGCAAATTGTTTGCACTTAACTACTAACCTAAAGGTTGCTGGTTTGAACCCACCCATTGATGCTGCAGAAGAAAGACCGGGAGATTTGCCTTCATGGTGACCTGCTTCCATAAAGATTACAGCCAGGAAAACCCTGTGGAGCTCAGCTCTACTCTCCCACATGGAGGATCATCATGAGTCAGAACTGACTTGACAGCAACAGGTTGGGGTTTTTTTGTTTGTCTTTTATCTTAAGACAAATGAGTTATTTCTATCAGGTTTTTTCTTTTTTTTTTTGTTTTTTAGATTTTTCATTTTGAGGGTTGTTTTGTTTTTGTCTCTCTTGGAATTATCTTTCATGTTTTGATTTGGTTCAAAATTCAAAAAGTTCAAAAATGTTAAAAGTCTCTCTGTCTCACCCCTAATATTAGTTTCTCGCTTGTCTTCTAAGGACTGATTGCTTTTATGCATATATAAACAAAAATAAATGTACATGAATATATTACTTTCCTCTTTTCACACGAATTTTAGCAGACTACATATACTTTTCTGTACCTTGTTTTTTTTTCCCTTAGCAGTATATCATTTCATGAATGAGGGAATGACAGTACATCAAGAGCGTCCTATTTCTTTTTTTTTTTTTGTCTTCATGGTATTGCGTTGTATAGATAAGCAATGCTTTTTGGCCAGTGTCCTACTGATAGACATTTTGATTATTTCTAGTTTGTTTGTTGGTTTTTGCTTCTGTAAACAGTGCTGCAATATGTAATTTCGAATACATTCATTTTGCAAGTATACACATATGTTTTTGGACACATTCCTAGAAGTGGAACTGCTGGGTATATACATTTTCAGTTTGGACAAATGTTGCCTAATTGCCCTGCCTAGAAATATTCCCAGTTTGCATTCCCATCTGCAATATGTGAGAGTACCTGGTTTGGCAGTTATTTTTTAAATTAAAAAATACATAGATACACATATTTGGGAGCCGTCTGTGTATAGATGGTATTTAAAATCCTGGGGCTGGATTAAACTAGAGCAATTAGGAAGACCTTAGAGAGAAAAGCCAGCCACAAGCCATCCAGGTAAAGCTGTCCAGCTCTTCAACATTTAGAGCAAAAGTAACTGGCAAAGGAGGCTGAGAAGAAGCAGCCAGTGCGGCAGAGAGAAAACGAGAACTGTATAATGTCACAGAAGCTTAAAAAAAAGGGGAGGGGGTGTTTTAAGAAGAGAAGATGTATGAAATAATACAAATACTTTGGAGAACAATCTGATATTCTGTAATAAAGCAAAAGATATGTACACATAAAACCAAAAAACCAAACCGCTTGCTGTCAAGTCAATTCCAACTCCTAGGAACCAACCCTGTAGGACAGAGTAGAAGTATCCCATAGAGTTTCCAAGGAGCTACTGGTGGATTCAAACTGCCAACCTTTTGGTTAGCAGCTAAGCATTTAACCACTGTGCCACCAGGGCTCCACGTTATCTGGTAATTCCATTCCTACATACATATCCTAGGGGAGCTTGCCCACAGGACCAAGGAGAAAAGTCCCAAAATGTTCACTTCAGAAATATCTGTAACAGAAAACAACTAGAAACAACCTGAAGGCCAGCATAGAGGGGATGAGATAAATTGTAGCATATTCATACCATGGAATAGTATCCAGCAATGAAAACAAATAAGCTATATGTATAAACATGGATTCAGCTCATATACAATATTAAAACTGAAAATGCAAGCTGAAGAATGATACATTCAGCAAGAATCCATTTATTCAAAGTCTAAAGACATGCAAAACAAAAGGTTTAAAAAATTACTTAGTAAAAATATAGAGGTATACACCAAACTGAACAGACACGCACACCACAGGCAGTTCTGGCTTTGCACAGTACTGTGTTAACTGAAACCTGAAAGTCAGAACCATGCGAAGTAAAGACTGCTTGTATATTTATATTATTTGTTTTATATATTACATATAACAAAAACGTTACCAATTGACAAAGCTGGGGGTGGCTTCAGAAAGATTTCTTATAATTCTATATTCTTTTCTTTCTGCTAGAACTACTTCATAATATAAGTTGTGAAGTAAATTCACAGGAATTGAGCAAGAATAAATGAATAAAAACAAGAGGATGGGGTTGTCCAATGTAGGGAAAGCTGCTGAGAGGCAAGGAAAGACGAGAACGCAAACATCTCCATTAGACATGGCAACACTGAGGTTGTTAGTGACCTTGACAAGAACAATTTTCCTGGAGGAAAGTGAGTTGAAGCCAGAATGGAGGGGATAGAATGTGAAGGAAGGATGAGGAATTGTGGAGGCAGGGGCAAACAGGCCTAGGTGTCAAATACTGGGGGTGGGGCGGGCAAACCCAGAGATAGGGTTGAATTCTGAGCATTCTTCTTTTGGTCCAAAGCTTAGAGAAAGAGAATTAACATTTATTTAGCTCTTTACACAATCTTCAGAGAAATCTTCTCAAGTAGGTTTTACAAGTTAAGGTAGGAATTCCTCCAGCAGCCCCTGGGCCCCTCAGAGAAATTAAGTACTTTGCCCTCGTTTCTGAATACAAAGATGAATAATGTGAGGTTCCTGGGGCCTGGGCCTGCCAATCTGAAGTATTATTCTCCATAACGTGTGAAAAATCAGTAGGTTTTGCCCTCAAGGGATTTTTCCCCCTAAATTCTTTGTTAGAATATTTGCAATATCTGTACCTGACAAACAACTCATGTACAGAGTATATAAACAACTCAGTAATAAAAAAAGACAAATAACTAACAACAACCCAAAAACATGAGTGAAAAGCTTAAACAGGCCCTTTATAAAGGACAGATATATGAATGGCCAACACACATATGAAAAGGTGCCGCTTACTGGTCATTTGGGAAAAAGCAAAATAAAACCACAATAAGGAGCCACCGCACAACGTTTAGAATGGCGAAAATTAAACAGATTAACAACTCTGAGTGTTGGCAAGGATGTGGAGCAGCCAGAACTCTCATCCATTGCCTATAGGGGTATAAAATGGAACTACCACTTTAGAGATCGTTTGTAGGTTCTTAGAAAGTTAAACAAGTGCCTATGACTAGCATTTCCATCCCTCAGGTATTTACTCAAGAGAAATGAATATGTATGTCCATAAAAACCATGTAAAAAAAAATGTTGAGAGTTGCTGTATTTGTAATAATAAAAAACTGGGAATACCCCCAAAATGTCCAGTTGTGACCCAATCATGTAATGAAATACTACTTAGCAATGAAAATGAACACACTGCCAACACATGCAATAAAATCGATGAATCACATAGACGTTATGCCAAATGCAAAAAGCCATATGCAAAGGAGGCCATACCATGTGAGTGCATTGATCGGATGTTTTAAAACAGGTGAGAAACTAAGCTGTGCCGATAGTCATCAGAACAGTGGTTTCTTAGCAGGGGAGGGGAGTCTGAATGCAAGGGGGGCAGAAGGAACTGTCTAGGACAATGGAAATGTTCAGTATCTTGATAGGGACGTAGGTGACATGACTGTATGTATTTGTCAGAATTCATTGATTGGTACACTAAAGATCTGTTCATCTCATTAGAGGGAAATTGTACTTCAATTTAAAAAGATTAATTACAAAATGGAATAGCTGGGGGCAAGACAAATGTATGAAGATATCTACTGCAGCACTGTAAAGGCAAAAACTGGAAACACCCCAAAATCCATCAATGAGAGATGGTTTAAGTAAATAAGAGTACAATGGAATTCTCAGTTTTTGTGGCTTCTTTTTTTTTTAGAATATAACCTTGTATTTTCAGGTGTATTTTTAACTGTTTATCTATCTCTTTTATACTCCTTGAAGGTAGTGATCACACCAAGGGTAGGTGTTTTGATCATCTAAAAATCAAATATTCTTCCCTGTTATTCGTATAAACATCTGAATCGTTTCTTTTCTAAGCTTCAGGACTCTATTTGGACATCTACCCCACTCCCTTTCTGTCTCTCAAATACCATCTGTGTGGGGCCAAGATCCCAGAGGAAAGGAAGGGGAGGCTGCACAAACAGGTGGCCTGGACACCTGCCAAGCTTCCAAACAGGGCCAAAAGGGAGCAAAGCAGAAAAAGCACCTCCATATTTCATTTAACAGAAAAGAATAAATGCAATACGTAATCACAGGATAATGATACAAGATCATACATAACTTCAAGCTGACATTTTGTGACCTGGAGGATTTCTGAAAAGAGAGAGATCAACTTGGGCCAAAAGAGACATTAAAGGTTTGGGGAGAAAAGAGGGAACTGAAGGGGAGAAAGGAGTTCACTTCTTTACCATACTCTCATCTGCCAGAAACTTTATACTATCACCTTTAATCTTCACAGTTCCCCTCTAAGGAGATCTATAAACTGAGAGGCAAGCGTTTTAAGTAGCCAGTTCACAAAATCACCCAGGAGCAAAGTTGGATTGACACCCAGGACTGCCTGCCTCCAAGTTAGCCTAGACTCCGTAAACCACCTCAGGACCATGAAAAAAGGGAAGATTTTGAGGGGCTCATGAGATTGAGGACAGTGTGTTCCAGTGCTTGTTGTTGTTAGCTGCCATCAAGTGGATTCCAACTCATGGCAACCTCATGTGTGCAGAGTAGAAATGCTCCACGTGGTTTTCAAGACTGTGTGAACTTTTGGAAAGTATCACCAGGCTTCTCTGGGTATGTTCAAACCACCAACCTTTCGGCTTGTAGTCAAGGGCTTATCAATTTGTGAAAGCACTGGAAAAGCAGCCCCTTCTCTCCCCATCCCCACAAACTATCTTCAAGGAACTGAAATGGTCCCCTCTGATACATCCAGCACTCACCTCCCCCACCCCATAACAGTATGAAGAATAGGGGAGGAAGGAAGAAGAAATTGCCTTCCACTTCTTCCACTCGATCTTTCCTGGGGTCTCTGCATTTTCTATCATTTATCCTTCCCCATACCAGCTCATTCACTTAACAATTAACTGAGTACTGATTAGGTTCCAAGAACTGTACTTGCCTCTGGGAATAAGAAAATGAGTAAAATAGCCTCTGCCCTAAAGGAGTTTCCTCTCTAGACCAGAACAGAGACACTTGAATAGATTGCTCAATTTAACCCTTCTGTGTTAAATTAGGTCAGTGGGGGAAAGACAGGGCTAATTCAGGCAAGGGGGCCTGGATAGAGCTGACCCATAGGGTATGGCATGTTCCAAAGCTCTCTTTATTGGAATTCAAGTATGGACACATGTAATAATGTCTTTCTAATTTAATTCCTTTCAGTCTTCCTGCAAGGTGGGCCAGATCATTCCAGAACAAGGAAGACAGGTTGGGTTAAGAAGACCAGTCCCCAAGGGCATTGGCCCAGGATGCTCAGGTTCCACTGGTCACCACTGCCCTTCTGGACTTCTCCTAGATGGAGCATTCTTCCAGACTTCTCACAGCTCTTGACAGCCTTCCCATGGTGTTCACCATGAATTACATGACCAGTCAGCCTGAGAGCCAGACTTGTTGAGAAATGAAGCCAACACTGGCCTTTGCTAAATTAATACCAAAAAACAAACCAGTTGCTGTGGACTTGATTCCGACTCACAGCGATGCAAAGAGTGTGAGAGTAGAATTGTGCTCCATAAGGTTTTCTATGGCTGATTTTTTTGGATGTAGATTGCCAGGCCTTTCTTCCAAGGTGCCTCTGGATGGATTTGAACCACCAACCTTTCAGTTATAAGCCGAGCTCTTAAGAGTTTGCACCCGAGGACTCCCTTTGCTGAATTAATAGGAAAGCAGAAACCTCTTTGAGGCAGAGATAGCTTGGCACTTCAGCCTCATTAAAACTTGAGTTATAAATCCAAATGGCCTACAGGACCATGAAAGGTCACTCAACTGATTAGCCATAACATTTAGGGATGGTAGAGATATAGGCAAACTGTCATTCTTCTGTTTTAGTGTTGGGAGTATAGTATATGCCATTGTTTGTGAGTGTAATATGAAAATATCCACCACTCCCTGACCTAGCAATCCACAGTGAGAAATACCTCCTATAGAAATAAGACACTTAAAGCTAAGAATATGTAAGAATGTTAATTGCAGCTTTATTTATAGTGTTGAGCTGGGAACAACCCAAATGTCCATCAAGAATGGAAAGACTGGGTAGGTAAATTGTGATACATCCATACCATGGACTATTTATGCAGTTCCCAAAAATGATGAGTTTAACCTGAACATGTGGAGGGGTGTCTATGAGTTGTACGGTAATATGAATAGTATTGTTCTATCTTTGTGAAAGCAAAAAACCAAAGCCTCAAATACGCGGATATCCATCTGTACCACCATTAGAGAAAGGTGTGGAGGGGCACGTGGAGGGCTGTTGGCATGCTTATGGGGGCAGTTTGTTAACTTTTCCTATATACATTTTTGGATCATTCACCTCTAACAACAAACATGTTTACTTTTGGAATTTAAAATTTAGATAAATCAAAAAACATCTTTGCTTCTTCAAATGATCCTGGGACTGGAAGTGGAATTCGGGGATGGAGCTGGAGAAAGGCAAATATAGAAGCAGACTTTTAAAAACATAACATTTAGTGGAGAGGGGAGTCTTAAAACAAACAAACAAAACACTCATAATCCCACAATGACCAAGAAGAAATAATTTAAACCTAGAACCCCAAAGTTACTAGTGGACCCAATCACCTTTTCCATCCAGGAAGCAGGCCTATTTCCGTCTCTGACCAGATTTACTCAAAGAGATTCAAGGAAAAGGGAAAATCCCACCTCCCCAGCAGCTACAGCCCAATAGGAGCCTCCTGGGTAGGGCCCCTGGGGCTGGACCAGTGGGTCCAGACTGCAGCCAGTGGTGAGCTAGGCCTGTGATGTCCACGGGGCCAGAAGCCAGAGGCTGGAGGTCAGCTGAGTTGCATGCCCCCCAGCCAGCCCTCCTGCTCCCCCTCATTCTGCTGCTGTCCTTGCTGGGGGTGGCTCATTCCGGAAGCTAGGACAGTGAGTGCTGGTGGCCAGTGTGCCAGACCCTACTCTGCCTTCCAGCCCAACTTGCAACCTCCCTCCCTACACCTCCCACCCTCCCTCCATTAACCTCGCAGTGACAGGCCTGCCCAACAGGGAAACTGAGGCCAGGTGCCTCCACACATCCCCAACGGGCGTCCTGACGGTGCCACACACAGAAAATGAGTTGGGAGGAGGACACAATTGAGTAGATACTTTCCCTGTAATCCCCTCAGCCATACCCTCCTTTCGCTTTCTGAAATCCAGACTGTGGCTCTTAAGAGGCCCCTTGCAAAGGCTTCCTGGAACCCAGCCAGGGAGGACTGGAGAGGTAGAGGTTGGTGAGTGTCAGAGAAGACAAGACCAGGAGTAGTGTTACCTCTGAAACTGCTTTCCTCTCACAAGCAAATTACCCCAAATTCTCTTCCCCACACTGGAACCTTAAACTTAACCCCTACAGTTAGTCCTGGAGTCCCTGGGTGGTGCGAGGATCAATTTGTCTTCTGAGGTGCTCTGGGTGGGTTCTGATCTGCATCTGAAAGGTCACAGCCTTGAAAACCCTTTGGAGCAGATCTACTCTGAAACGTAGGGTCACCATGAGCAGCCGTAACTAAGAACAACTACACAGTCCTACAGCATGGCAGGAGATAATAGAGAAAAAGTGAATGTTATAGCAAATCGATTTTTGCAGACTTCTACTTACCGATCAAGTACTTCATGCTTGATACTGGGGTTGCAAAGATGAATAAGTTATCTGTTCGTAAAGATATCTGTCTGATAAAATAAAACTAGCAAATTAGTGCAATAAAATGTTATAGATGCTATGGCAGCAGAATGTGTTAGGGTTTTGGGGCTTCCCAAGGAGGGAATGTGAATTCTACCTCTGGACATACAGAAAGGCTTAACAGGAGGGAACTGACATGCACTGTTGGAAGAAAAGCAGGGTCTTGGTTAGACAGACCCAAGGGGGGAAGGGCACTCCAGGCAACAAGAACAGCCAGAGTGGGGAGTGGTTTTCTGGGAACCACAGGTAGATCTGAAAGACTGATTGGGAGTGGGGCTTATTGTTAGTTGCCATATAATTGATCTCATCTCATGGCAACCCCATGTGTTACAGAGTAGAACTGCTCCCTAGGGTTTTCTTGGCTGTAATGTTAAAGGAAGCAGATCTCCAGACCTTTCTTCAGCAGTACCTCAGGGTGGGTTTGAACAACCAACCTTAAGGTTAGCAGTCAAGAACAAACCGTTTGTGCCACCCAGGGACCTTGGGAGTGGGGCTAGCACGGGCTGAATGAGAGCATATGGATTGTTACAGCGTTTACCTCTGTCATTGCTTTCTGGGCATTTCCTGACATTAAATTGCTGAGTTTCAGTCATACCCCTTCGTGGTATGTCTTATTTTCTGGGTTACAAATGAGAAAGGCAGGCTTAAAAGTTATGTTATCTCCCTAAATTCACACTGCTGGTATCTTGGTGAGCGAGGAATGTCAATCCAAGTCTTTTCTGACTCTAAATGTTAGGTGGGTTGAAGTTACCATATGAGCCAGGCCAAGAAATTGACTGTTTTTGAAGACACTGGGTAGGGTCTCATTGAAGGATCTCAGGCAGGGCAGTAAAATGATCGGATATGTGTTTGGGAAAGATTACTTACACAGCTGTGTGGAGGAGAAATGGGAACTGCTGGGGAAGTGAGAGAGGGAAGCACTGAAGAAGTATAGAGGTGGGTGGGTTTCTCCAGGAAATAACTTGTTGAATGAACAGAGGGTAGGGCTAAGGAAGTGACTCAGGAAACTCTATAGTCACTGCTCAGGCACTGGAGCCAGTCAAAGAGGCTGAGAAGAGCCAGAGAGCTTCCAAGGAGGAAAGCTACAAGAGGAAGAGAAATCCAGCGTCACAGGTTTCTGAGAGGCCAAATCAGATAAGGGCTGAAAAGAGTTGGTGGATTGGCAATTAGGAAGTGGCTGGTAACCTTGCCAGTCCAGTATCCAGCTGAGGTGGGGGTGGCATGGGGGGAAGGGGAGTAAGATCTGAGGGAGACATATATATTTTTTATTTACTAGTGAAAAAAAAAAAAAGCTGCACAACAGAATTTCATTTTGTTTTAAAAAGCAGGTTACTATAGTCATAAAAAATAAGCTGCAAAACAATTCAAGCTGACAACAGTGGTTATCTTGGGGAGGAGGGGTGTTGGAGGGCTGTCACGTTCTTTGTGATACAATTCTGAGACAGTTCATGTAACTTTTTATCAGAAAGAAATCAAATAAAATATTTTTTAATTAAAAAGTGAGTGCGGATGTAACTAATGTCACTGAATTGTACACTTAAGACTGGTTGAAACAGCAGATTTTTTGTGGCATAAGTTTACCACAATAAAAAAATAAAACAACAACAACAAAAAAAAGTGGGGGCTAAGAAAATAGAGAAGGGTAATTTATTCTAGGATCTTGTTTGGGAAGAAAAGGAATGGGTTTAAAGGAAGAGATATTTCTGAAAAGGAACCAATAGTAAATTTTAAAATACTCACTTGGTGCTTTTTGGTATTACGTCTAATCCCCTAAGATAAGTATTATTTCCTCATTTTACACAGGAGGAACGAGGAACGTGAGGCTCAGAAGTTAAAACAAACAACTGGACCAAAGCAAAAGCAAAGAAGTTTCCTAGACATATCCAAACACTTTGAGGGACAGAGTAGATGGGGCCTGGGGACCATAGTTTTGGGGGACATCTAGGCTAATTAGCATAACATAGTTTATAAAGAAAATGTTCTACATCCCACTTTGGTGAGTAGCATCTGGGGTCTTAAAAGCATGCAAGTCGCCATCTAAGATATACCCATTGGTCCTATTCCACTCAGAACAAAGGAGAATGAAGAAAACAAAAAACACAAGGAAAATACTAGCCCAAACGACTAAAGGACATATGAACCAGAGACTCCACCAGCATGAGACCAGAAGAACTAGATGGTGCCCAGCTAACACCAATGACTGCCCTAACAGGGAATACAACAGAGAGTCCCAGACAGAGCAGGTGCAAAATGCAGAACAGAACTCAAATTCACATAAAAAGACCAGACCTAATGGTCTGACAGAGACTGGAGGAACCTCCAAAACTATAGCCCCCAGATGTTCTGTTAACCCAGAACCGAAATCATTCCTGAAGCCCACTCTTCAAACAAAGATTAGACAGGCCTATGAAACAAGAATAATATACATGAGAAACGTGCTTCTTAGTTCCATCAAATATAGAAGATCAGATGGGCAGCTCCTGTCTAAAGGCAGGATGAGAAGGCAGGAAGGGATAGGAACTGGTCAAATGGACACAGGGAACCTGGGACCTGGGATGGAAAGGGGGTATGTGCTGTCACATTGTGGGGATTGCAACCAATGTCACAAAACAATATGTGTATAAATTTTTGAATGAGAAATTTACTTGAGCTGTAAATTTTCACCCAAAGCACAACTGAAAAAAAAAAAAAAAGTTGTCCAAAGTAGCACATCTCCTAAGTATCCTCTGAGGTACTTGTTAAAAATACAGACTCCTGGGCTCACTTCAAACTCAAGTCAAGCTGTCAAGATGGGTGGTCTGGAAAACAAGCAGCATCATGATTCCTAGCCTCTGGCAAGCTTGGGAGCAATGCGCTATCTCAGGAGCCCTCCTACTTCTCTCCGGAGCTTGGTATTCTGGAGAGGATTTCCCTGCGCGAAAAACAATAAACCAGTTGCTGTGAGTCAGTTCCGACTCATGGCGATCCCAAGCATGTCAGAGTAGAACTGTGCTCCATAGGGTTATTGATGACTGATTTTTTTGGAAGTAGTCACTAGGCGTTTCTTCTGAGGTGCCTCTGGGTGAACTAGAACCTGCAACCTTCCCTTTAGCAGATGAATTAACCATTTACACCACCCAGGGACTCCTTCCCTGCTGGATAGAGGGGAATAACCAAGAATCAAAGGGAGGCAGGAGGGATTAGTTTTAATAGGAAAAAGGATGTCTGCCTATGAAATCAGGAAAAAGTGAAGGAAGTACAGCTGCAGTTAAGTGTGTAGGGTGTGTATTTGTGTTGTGAATTAGCCCACGATTTTCTAAAGTGAGAGTCAGAGGTCATCTCTGGATGAAAGGGGTACAGCAGCGAGATAGATGGTTTGAGGTGAGGCGCAAAGGTTTAGGGTAGCTGGTATGAGGAGCAGAAAGGAGGAACGGGCCTTCCTTCCAGAGTGGGCCATCTCAGAAATGCCTGGGACATGGAGAAACACCAGGAGTAGAGATGCTAAAACATTCCTGTTCCTAGAGAGTCATGTGAAGGCAGGGTGGGAGCTGAGGGTGGAGACATCAGCCTCTGAAGGGTCTTGTTTAGCCTGCTAAGGAGCTTGAAAGTCATCCTAAGGACAAAAGGGAATCCTTAAAGGAGGAACAGGGTGGTATGCAGTGAGATAGATGTTTCAAGATAGATCACTTTGATTATATTAAAGAGGACAGATTTAAAACTCTTAAGACTGGAGGCAGGGAGACCAGTTACAAAGACCCTGGCTATAATCCAAGCAAACCATGCCATAACCTGAACTAGGGTTGGCTTAATGGGAGTAGAGAGGAATATCTAGGTTGAGAAATAGGAAGGAAAAAATAGGCAGGACCTTGTGATGTTTGAATCTGGGAGGCACTGAAAGAGGCAGCAATCTGGGATAAACACCCATGGAAATCACACTAGCTGAGTGTTTGAATATATTCAGTTCTGCTATGGAAACGAGAACAAATGGGATGGACGAAAGTCAGAAGTGTTAACACAGATAAGTTAGTAATCTGTGAGACCTGCTAGACATAGATAAGTAGAACATATTTGTGTGAACAGAGATAGGGGTAGAAAAACAACTAGGCATGAAACATTCATGATACTCTAAATATATGAGGCATATGAGCCCCTCCATATTCATTAAGTCTTAATTTGACCATCCTTTGGTGGCATCTGTAGTGAACCATGTGCTCTCTGCCTGAGAAAAACTTATGGCTGCACATCAGGCTAACTGGTGGATTACAGCTGTGGCAAGGCTACTCCCCACTTCACCCCTCTATTGAGAAAGTGTATGTTTTGGCCCCAGGCACCTTCTGTCTACAGGGCCTTCTTGCTCTAAACTCAGCTCAGGTCCCCATAACCCCATCAGTTGAGAAGCCTGATGCGCCAGAGAGAGACAGGGTGGATGGATCTTGCCTAACCAAGAATTCAGGTTGTGGATTCTTCCATCAAGCTTGCACCATATCTTAAGTGTGTTAACATACCTTATCACTTTTTCCCTGCTCCTCACTATGTGTTTTAAATATATTTAACAAACCATGTGATCCAACCATCTTAATGTAGTCTATGAGTCCTTCTGTTTGTTCCATGACCTCTGGGATAGCTTCATGGTACTGTGCCAGGAGGCAACCATGGCATCACAGTCATTTCCCACACCACAACCCAGTTCTGAGAGAGAAACTGGCTATATGTGATGGTGGAGCTACCCATCAGGAATATAGGATGAGAGGCAGGTTTTTCCATGGTGGAGGCAAAGAGGATATGCTCTGGTTTGAATGTGTTATAGTTGAGATGATGTGGCACATCAAGTCAAGATGGCCATCAGGTGGTTGGATTATATGGATGGGAAGTGCAGGGAAGAGCTGGAGTTGGCTTTAGAGATTGAGAGTCATTGCTGTTTCAAACAGTAAGCCTGAGTGCGATCCTTCGGGGAGATAAGAGTTCCCATTTTTGTTGCCCAACCCCAATCCTCTTACCCCCTCATTTGGTGCCCTAAAAAATAGTCATGTTGCCTCACCTTCTCGTGGGAACCTTGTAAGATCTTCTCCCAGGCAAGACACCTATTAGAGATAACACTTTTCCTGTCATTTCCTTTTCCTTCAGCAACCCACTCTCTGCACTATGATTTCTTTGCTCTTTCCCAGCCTAGCCCTGGGCAAGACCTGTATGAGGCCTCTGGCTACTTGGATGATCAGCCTTTCTTATGGTGCTTCAAGGAGGGTAGGTGGGCAGAGTCTCAGGCATCCTGGTCTCGGGCCAGGGACCCAGAGGCTTTGTAGAAGCCTATTCTCAGACTGAAGGCCAAGAACCCAGCATCTCATAATCATCCTAAGGAGCATCATGGAGCACAACAACCAGAGCCAAGATGATTGAGGTGGGGTAGGGGATCATGAGCCTTTGGGGAAGAAGAGGAAGAATTAATACAGGCCTAAGATGAGGAGCTGTGCATTCATTTATTGCTCAACCACTATTTATTAAACTCTGTGCCAGGTGCTATGCTAGATATTCTACATATGGCACCCTGTTTCTAAGATTCTGATGCTATCTCTTCCTTCTGTCTGGCGGACTTAATCTCTGACTCCAAGCCCTAGTAATAGCCATGTACCCAATGGCACCAAAAGGATTGGATAGTGAATAATGGGAAGGGTAGGACATAAATACAATACGCCCACTGTTTCACCTAATCAAGGGACAGTTGCTGTTGAGTCAACTCCAACTTATGGCTACTCCATGTATGTCAGAGTACAACTGCACTCCATAGAGTTTTCAATGGCTGATTTTTTCAGAAGTAGATCCAGGGCTTTCTTCTGAGGCACCTCAGTGTAGACTCTAACCTCCAACCTTTGGTTAGCAGCCAAGCATTTTAACCCTTTGCACCACCCTGGGACTCTAAGGGATAGGGCTAGAGAATTCTCCATTATCTCTAAGCTCCACAGCTTCCCTTCTGGTGAAAAAAATCCAACTTTTTCCAATCCAGGGACTAGGACATACTTGGCCTTTTTCTAACATATCCACCTTCCCACCCCCACCAGTAGTTATAGGAACCTTGGGGACCTGATCAGGGTCCTGAGGGAAGAAAATGTTCAACCTGCATCATTTTTCTCTTACCCAGCAAATATTTGAGTGCCTGTGAGTGTGGCTCATTTTAATAAATATTACAATAGCAGCTGCTATTGTAATTCTTATTGGGAGGATTTACATTAACACTGACAGGCATTATCTCATTTGACATTTTCTTGGGAGGTAAGGCTATTATCTCCAATTCCCCGCCGAGGAAAGCTAGGCTTAGGAAGGGTTCAGTAACATTTGCCATGGGTATAAAGCCAGTAGGAGGCATTGAGTTCTGACATTTAAACATTATGCTGTGCTAGGCACAAGGGCCTGGGACCCTGCCTTCCAGGAGGGTTCAGTGTGGTGGGGAGTGTAACTAAGGAGGATACTGTGTGGTATCTGTATATGCATGGCATGCTGGGAACACAGGCAGCAACCCCTAGCTGCTGCAGGGGATGGAGGGTGTGATATAGCATGACTTCACTAGGGAAGTGCATGACAGAGAAGATAGGTCTTGGTGGATGAGAGGTTTATCAGGCTGAGAAGGGAACTGCAGGCATTTTGGGAGATGGTGGGAGTGGAGGTGGAAAGGGCCGCTGTTTTGCTCTCCTGTGAATTTGGAGTTCTGGGCTTTGGCATTTCAGGGTCATACACCCTCCAGACCATGGTGATCTGTGAGTTGCTGAGGAACAGAGCAGCTGGGGACACTGGTGATACAACTATGATGGCCAGGACTTCCTTCTCAGCACAGTTGAATCTTTCAACCCCAGTAAAAGCAGAAACGCAGATGGGGAAATGGGAAAGGAGCAATCCTTCCTGACCAAGAGCTGCATCTATCCTCTCCAGAAATGCCTGGAAGCTGGGGTGTGTATCCAAAAGAAGTAATAGATGTGGACTGATCATTGGCGAGGAAGGTGGAGGGGCTGCGGGTCCTGGGGGAGGGATGGAAAGTAGCCTCCTCAGCCAGCCTCAGAAACCTTGTTTTTTCCCTGTGTCCTGTATGACCACTGTCCTATCCTTACCAGCCCAGTCATTCTGCTTTCCTTCTTTCACATATGCTGGGTCAGCCCTGTCTTCGCTTGGTGTTCAAGTTCTGACCCAGGGTGCACACCCAAGGGCACATATGGTTGCGCATCTGACAGTCACCATGGAATGCAGGGTGAATGGTGCCTGGTAGTAGCCCTGGCCTGGTGTGGAGGATGCATGGCAGTTTGGCAAGACCAGAGGCAGGGTGTCCCCTGGTCTAGTAGAGTCTCTAGCTCTCCTTTGCCACCACCCCTCCATGTAGCACTAGAGTGCTCCCTACCCCCATGCCCTTGCATGTGGCCTTCCACCAAGCCCCTGGAAGGGAGCCCCTCCAGTAGTCCAGCTAACCTAGTTGAGGGATAAGCTGCCTCTGAACACCAAGTCCTTGGGGCCTCAGGCCATCTGACCCCAGGGGGTGGGACCGCTCAGAGCCAGCAGTCCACTGAGATCCCCTTTGAGATGAGTAGAGTCTCTCCTACCTGGAGGAGCACCAGGCCAGTGCTGTGTTTCTGCAGGACCTCAGAAGAACAGACAGGGTGGCTCTGGAAAAGGGGAAAGGGTGAGAGTCCAGCCCTGGGGCTGTTCTGTCAGCAGCCCACATGCTCTTACCTTTCAGAGCCTCCTGGTTTTAAGCACCCACTAGCCTGGATCTTCTGTGGGGTCCTGTCTTCCGCGGTGGTCATTGTGGGAGTTGTAGGCACCTATCTCAAGATACCAGGGAAGAAGATCAGGATAACAGGTATGTTAAGAATTTTAGAGCTGGAGGTGATCTTTAGGATGCCTGGCCTCTCTCTCTCTGGGAGGCTGAGGCCCCAGATAAGCATTTTAGAGAAGAGCAAGGGAGAGAATATGAATAGGGAAGGGAGTAGATTAGGGTCTCTGTTTCCTCTCTAGCTTTTGACCTGGGTTGCCTCCTCCCAACACGCAGACACACACACACACACACACACACAACTCACACTCTCTGTTTTTGTGAGAAATTTTACCTTGTCTTTCTCCTGGAGTGTGTTTCTTGTCAACTCCCAAGCACTGAAAACCAAATCAAAACTGGGCTCCCAAATTCCTCATCATATCTTGATCAAAATTGAGGAGAAAACCTCCAGATTTTCCAGAAAGTCTGCTTGGAGGTGGGGTGCGGGGAAGGCTTGTGCCAACATCTCACTGAGTGCCTCCCCTCCCACTCCTCCAATCCCAATTTCTCTTTGCAGGTATGCAGAGAAAAATCTACATTCCCATGTCAAGAAAGTAGACAAGTAGATGGGCGTGCACATGATAATAGGGTCATAATTTTATGGCTGATTTGGATTTAGAATTCATTGAGCCCAGTTCCTTTTTATAGATGAGGAAACTGAGGCAAAGAAAGGGGAGGTGCCATTAGCTGGAGAAGTCAGAACCAGAGCCAGAGCCTAGAACCCTGGTCTACCAACTCTTAATTTTATTCCTGACTGCTTCTCCCAGCTTCACCACCCTCACCACTTACCTCTCTATCTTCCTGCAGACTACGACCAAGAGCTGACTTCTTTATCTGAGGTAAGAGTGTCTGGGTTTGGGTAAAGAATATATTGGGATGCAGGCCTGGTGGGGATGTCAGAGGGTCAGTTGTTGAGAAAGACGGGGTCAGTTTCTGTGAGCAGCAGGATACTCGTAAACTGAGGTGGAGAGAGGTAATACCCAAGGTGGGCAAGGCCTCAATCCTTTTCTCAGCCCTTCTTTCCTTCCCTTTCTTTTGCCTTCAGATTGACAGAATCCAGGAGTCAAAATAAGTAGTTTCCTACTCTGGTTGTTATCGATTGTATTGTGTCCCCAAAAATATATGTTGTAAATCCTGTGGTTACAATCTCATTTTGGGAATGGGTTGTCCTTGTTCTGTTAATGAGGTAGGATTAGTGTAGGGTGTATCTTGAGTCAATCTCTTCTGAGATATAAAGGAGATTAAACAAGCAGAGATGAGGGAAGACAGATGTCAAGCCACAAGAAGATTGCCCAGGAGCAGAAGCTCAGAAGAGACAAAGACCTTCCTCCAGAGCTGAAAGAGAGAGAAAGCTTTCAGCTAGAGGGGACACCCTGAATTTGGAGTTTTAGTCTCCTAAATGTGAGAAGAAAAAAAAAAGGCTAGATTGCCTTGAAGAGACTGTGGGCAGAATTATGGACATCAAAGGCAATTCTGGTGAGAGCTCAGAAGGAAGTGAGTTGAACTATAGAGAAAGTCTCTCTTGTTTTAGAGAATACACATGGCACCAGCAGCAGAATGTTGTTAGAAATGTGGACATTAAATGTGCTTCTGGGGAGGCTTTAAAAGAAAATGATGAACATGTGATCGGATAATGGAGGAAGGGAGATTCTTTTTATGCCGTGGCAAAGAACTTGTCTGAATTGTGTTCAAACGTTTGGTGGAAGGTAGAATTTGTAAGTGATGAACTTGGTTATCTCACTTATGAAATCTCTAAGCAAGATCTTAAAGGGCCACCTGGTTTCTCCTTGCTGCTTATAGTAAAATGGGGGAGGAAAGAAATGGACTTAAGATGAACAGTGCAAAATAAAAACAGAGCTTAGACATTTGGAAAATTCTGTTGTATAAAGTAAGGACATGTATCCTAGAATGTTCAACAAGGACGTAGCTACACAATCTTTTGTTAAAGAGATTAAGCCTGTGACTGGTGGATCTAACCAACTACCACAGCAGAAAACCCATTAACTTAGACTGAAGAAAACCAAAAAAACCCACTGCCAGCAAGTTGATTCCAACTCATAGTGACCCAATAGGACAGGGTAGAACTGCCCCCATAGAGTTTCCAAAGAGCACCTGGTGGATTCGAACTGCCAACCTTTTGGTTAGCAGCCATAGCACTTAACCACTACACCACCAGGCTTTCCTTAGACTGAAGGGGACAGAGAAATAAGAAAAGAAAAGAATACTGTCTGCCTCTTGGAATTCTATAGGCAGGAAACAGGCCAAAGGAGCTACATCTGTTGTTCTCCAAGAAAAGAAAAGGACCATCCCTGGAGCAGCTTGCAGATCAGCCAAACTGTTGGAAGGAAGTAGAAGTAGGACCTTCTTGGTTTCAGAGAGTGGGACCATGGTTTCCTGGATCTCAAAGGGTGGGGCCACAGCCTCCTAGGTTTCAAAGAGTTGGATCTTCACCAACTAGATTCTGGAGTGCGGGGCTGCAGTTTAAGTGTGCCAGCGGAATGGGGCTACCGCCCCAAGCTGAGGGGGCGGGGCTTCCATCTCAAAGGGGCAGAAGTGGTGGGGTTGCCACTCAGATGGACTATAAAATGGGGCAGCCTAAAGCCCAGGGAGGGCCTGGAAGGCAGAGCTGAAGCTCAGGAGGGAGGAGTCTCCACCCAGAATCCAGAGGGTGTGGCCAACACGCAGAGTCTGGAGGGCGGGGCCATTGTCCAGAAGGTCTCAGAGAAGAGAGGATTATTTTCAAACCTTAAGAGCTAATGTAATCTGTTCTGCTGGGTTTTGGACTTGCTTGGTGCCTGTTATCTCTTTTTTCCTTTGATTTCTCCCATTTGTAATGGAAATGTCTACCTTGTGCCTGTTCTTATCATTATACTTTGGAAGCAGAAAACTTGTATTTCAGATTTCACACGTTCACAGATGAAGAGGAATTTTGCCCCAGGATGGAATATGCCTAATAAAGTCTCACCCATATTTGATTTAGATGACTCAGAAGATGAGATTTTGGACTTAGAGTTAATTTAAGACTGTTGGGAGGATGTGATGGGGTGAATGTGTTTTACATGTGGCAAGGACGTGAATTTTCCAGGCTGAAGAGTGGAATATTATGGATTGAATTGTGTCACCCTAAAATACATGTAAATCCTAACCTGTGGTTATAATCTCATTTTGGGAATGGGTTGTCCTTGTTACGTTAATGACGCTGGATTAGTGTAGGGTGTATCCTGAGTCAACCTCTTTTGAGATATAAAAGAGATTATATAAGCAAGGGAGAGAAGCAGAGATGGGGAAGATCGATGCCAAGCCGCATGGAGATCTCCAAGGAACCAGGAACTAGAAGCGGAAGAAACAAGGACCTTCCCTCAGAACTGAGAGAGAGAAAGCCTTCCCCTAGAGCCAGGGCCTCAGTTTGGACTTCTAGCCTTCTAAACTGTGAGAAAATAAATTTATTTGTTATAGCCACCCACTTGTGGTATTTCTGTTATAGCAGCACTAGATAAAACTAAGACAGTGGTCTAGAGCGTGTCTCCACTGGTCCCCACCTAAGCCCTTCCAAATGGTTTGGCTAAACAAGGAGCACCCCCACCCCCAGTGGAGGATGGCTGGGCTGACAGCAGCAAGACCACCATTACTCCTTACAGTGAGGCTGGCCAGATACACCTGGGGGAGAGGCAGACCTCATCTGCCCTCCCTGGACTTTCCGGCAGTGTTCTGCAACCAAACCAAAAAAACCCATTGCTGTGAAGTCAATTCTGACTCATAGTTATAGGACAGAGTAGAACACCCCATAGGGTTTCCAAGGAGCGGCCGGTGGATTAGAACTTCCAATCTTCTGGTTAGCAGCTGTAGCTCTTAACCACTGCGCCACCAGATACTTGAATTTGTTTGTGAAGGGCCTTGACATTATTGGAATAAAGATATATGTGGAGAGTTTGCGAGCCCCGTCTTAAGTTAGCTACTAGGACTTGAGGTTTCTCAGCGACTCCTCAGAACTCAAGAGAATCAAGGAGCCAGGTCTGATGACTTAGCCTTGCTTCCAGTCTCCTCCAGGCCCAACAGGGACCAACAACACTGGGCGGACTCTGGGGAGAGTGGGCCTTGGCAGAAGGGAAGCCGCCTACCCTTTAGGCTAACAGGCGGGTGGGTGGGGGAGGGGAGCCTGTCTTAGCCTCCTGTGGGCCTTAAGCTCCCCAGGAGGGGCTGGCTAGGCCTCCAGACGAGTTTAGCTGGCCTTTAAGGTTCCAGGTTAGACTCCAGGCTTGCACTGGGCTGACCTGGCTCAGATGTCTGGCCACAGCAGCCAAGGACCCAGGAACTCACCCCTCCTCTGGCTCCCCCTCTGGAATGGGCCTCTTGCCCAAGCCAGAAACATACTACACAGGAGAAAATACAAACTGTGATCTGAAAAGCAAGAGGGTGATGTTGAATGGGAAAGGTGGGGAAAATGAGTCTCTGGGAAGACAGGGGCAGCTGGGGTGAAGGGTTTTTAGAAGCCTAGAGGGTGGTGAGCTTAAAGGCACCAATGTGAGGATTTTAGCCAAGTCTGGGTCTGCCCCTCCCCCTCTCAGGGAGGCCGTCTTCTGGGCCGACAGCAGATAGGTGCATGACAAAGGTGCTGTGATGGCTGTGTCCTGCGGAGTGAGGAGCTGGCTGGGGAGGGCGCCTCCAGTTCCAAGTCTCTCCACTCCCACCAGGCCCCTTAATCTACCTGTCTTTTGGGCAGTGAGTGACTTAGAGGTGAACACAGCTACAACCCTTCTAGATTTTCGTACACCCATGAAAAGTATTGAAACACACGCGTATAGTTTGCTGCCCTAAAAATATACACAGATGGGCGTGTGAACGGGCCAGTTTGATACAGTCGCAGAGGAAACACAGGCTCAAAGGACTCACTGATACCACCTAGGTAAAGACAGCAGACTCCTTGGCCACAGAAGGGCCCTGCTGGGACACCCAGCCCCCCAGAAAGCAGACACTGAACCTCTTGACCCCAGGAAGCAACCCCAGAAAGGGCCGAGCCTGGAGTGGAGATGACAAGGTACCTTAAGCTGGGCAGAGGTCAGCGTCCCCAGGCTGAGGCTTCTGCCTTCCAAGCTGTGGGGAGCTCTGGTCCAGAATCTTCCCAGAGCCCCTAATTCATCCCAGGGCCTCCACTTAGGACAGGTTTTAGGAGCAGACAAACATCATCCCTAGCAGACGGACACAGGGAGGGCTATTCTCTTGCAAACAGCATCAAACACTAACTAGGCCAGCAGTTTGAGCCCTTGGAACACCAGGCCAGGTCCCAAAAAAACAGACCCTGAGGGAGAGCTTAGGACAGGTTTCCTACACCCCCACCCCAAATCGCTCCCTATCTCCTCAGTACCTTTCTGTCAGTCCCCCAAAACAAAACACATCCTGTGGCCTGGGGGTGGGAGAAGGGTGGGTGGTGAGGCCGGACGCCTAAGTCCTGAGGAAGGAGGAGTGGGATACCTGGGTCCCGGTGGGGGCCCTTGGAGCCTGTCCGAGGAGGCACAGTCTTTGAGGGGCACTGGGGAGGGGGGTTGCTAGAGCTCCTTTTAGCTGCTCTGAGGGGGATTCTGTGTGAGGGGGTTGGGGCTGGAGGGCTAGGGGGAGCAGGAAGCTGTCCCCAGGGGAGCCATCCAGGCCCATTCAAGGGTTGAGCACTTGTTTAGGGTTAGAGCTGCCCCCTCTGGGGACTGGGATTGTCCAGCCTAGGCCATTGTCCTGCCCCCTTCCCCCGTCCCTCCCAGGCTGCTTTGAACCTGAAGTCAGATATTTTCTCCTTCCCCCTCCCACCTTGACTTTCCCCACCCCGGGCCTAGGGCTGGAGGCCAGTTGTAGGGAGGTGGGGGAGGGAGAGCAGGACCTACACTACTAGATCCTTGGGTTCCTGAAGAGGGGCGGCAAAGACCCTGATGTGTGGGTCCCACCATGGGGGGTCCCTTGTGAGGGAGTGTCTGGTTCCTCTGTCAGGACCAAGATTGGGTATCTCAGACCCACTCAGTCCAGCGCCTTGTCCCAAGAAGGGGAAGTGGGGGTCCATCCCAGAGTCTGTTAGGTGAAGAGACTCTGGGGCCAGAAGACTGGGGGTTGGAGGTGGGGGATGAAATGGGATCCTTAGGGCAGAATCAGAGGTGTGTCAATCTGCCCCTGTTGATGGGGTTGGAATTTAGCAGGCTGGGCCAATGGGTGCCAGGGACTTGAAGCTGTGGGGTAACTGAGTCTGGCCAATAAAGTGGGTGGGAATGCCTGGGTTTCTGGTGGGAGGCATGGAGCCCACAGGGGCGATTAATGAGTAAGCACAGTATGTACCAGTTTATGGCAAGCAACGTACTCACAGGCTTAACTGTGTTTACTTACTAATCTGTAGTGCACAATTTCACACGGATTGTGAAAAACACGTGAAGTTGTGCACTACAGATTAGTAAGTAAGCACAGGTAAGCCCATGCGTACCTTGCTTATTGGGTAATCCATCCCTGCCGGGGGTAGCTGGTGAATTTATTTGTGGCTGTTAATGAAAGGAGGGTAATCCCAGCAGTACTTAGCACATACAGTTCAATAAATGTTTAAGGAGCCAACTGGGTGGCTGGGCCCCAGTGAGGGAATCGTGCCAGGAGTCTGTGGAGAGGGTCAGGCACAAGGTTTATGAAGAACGTGGAGTGTCCAAGAGATACCAGGCCTGAAGGTGTGCATGGCCGGGCAGTCTGGTGGGAGTCAGAAGTCAAGGTCCACATGGGGGACATGCACTGAGGACCCTGGAAACTGGTGGGGTGCCCAATAGGATCTCCTTAGTTGTCCGGGTCCACAAACACCACTGCCACCAACAGGCAAACACCCTTCGCCTCAGTTTCTCCCACCCCCACTGCCCTCTCCTCCACCCATCTAGGGGGCGGGGCCAGAGGTCAAGGTGGTGGGTGGGATTGGGGAGGGAGAGAGGTGTAGAGCAGTCCCTCACAGAGCCCTCCTTTCACCAGGCCCCCGGCTTGGGGCGCCTTCCTTCCCCATGGCGGGACACCTGGCTGCCGACTTTGCCTTCTCGCCCCCGCCGGGCGGTGGAGGCGAAGGGCCGGGGTCAGAGCCGGGCTGGGCTGACCCTCGCACCTGGCTGAGCTTCCAAGGCGCCCCAGGTGGGCCAGGAATCGGGCCAGGGGTTGGGCCGGGCGCGGAGATGTGGGGCATTCCCCCGTGCCCTCCGCCGTACGAGTTCTGTGGAGGCATGGCGTACTGTGGACCTCAGGTTGGCGTGGGGCTGGTGCCCCAAGGCGGCCCGGAGACCCCTCAACCGGAGGGCGAGGCGGGGGCCGGGGTTGAGAGCAACTCCGAGGGGGCCTCTCCCGAGCCCCGCGCTGCCCCCGCTGGTGCCGTGAAGCTGGAAAAGGAGAAGATGGATGAGAACCTCGAGGAGGCAAGTGATCTGCAAAGCGGAGAGGTGGCGGGGGCTGGCTGGGGCGGCAGCGCGAGCGGGAGGCGGTCGCCTGCAGCTGCCTAGGCCTGGAGCCCCAGAAGGGAGCAGGCAAGGGCAGATCACCCCACGGAGAGCGGTGTGTGGCTGCCTTGGGCAGTCCAGAGAGTCAGGGTCAAAGTGGGGACTAGAAACCGGAATTCGGAGAAGAGATAACCGCAAGCGAGGCCTGGGGCGGCCTGGGGAAGTCGGAAGCCAGGTCAGGGTAGGCCTAGCTGTGGAGCGGGCCACTGACAAGAAGGCCTCTTGTATTCCCTAGGCCTGACCAGGGTTAGACCGCTCATTACTCGTCCAGCACTGGGCCGAGGTTGGGGTTTGAGCTCCTTCTCCCCACCCTTAACCCTTCTTTAAAATTTGATCCTATCAGACTCAGGATCTGTGGCCTTAGGGGTTAAGAGTAGCCCGAGAATAAAAACCAGTGTTCTTATCCTAGAATAATTGTTCTTGAAAGTCTAGGGTGTGACTGGTTTCTGATAACTCTTGGTTGGTCTTCTTGGACTGTGGATTTGTGTTTACCCTGAGTCAAATTTAGGGTCCTTTTACCTCTACTGAGGAGCCCTGGTGGTGCAGTGGGTTAGAGTTCTGTTCCAACCCACCAGCGTCTCCAGGGTAAAAAGATACTGCGATCTACTCTGGTAAGGACTACAACTAGGAAACCGTATGAAGCAGTTCTACTCTGTCTTGTACGGTCGCGGTGAGTCGGAACAAAACTATCTCTGCCTTGAGGGCCAGTGAGACACCATTATGCAAAGGGCACACCCTGGCAGCCCCTTGTAAACAGCTGAAAATACCTGATTTTGATCGATTCAACCTCAGTTCATAAGTTGTGAATAAGAAAGAAAAACGTGATGGAAGATGTCATCTCCAGGCCATTCCTTAAATGTAGGGTTTGCCGAGGGATTGAAGACTTTACATGTTCAGCCCTGCTGGGGCCATTAAAGATGTGTCTTCCAGGCCTCCGGAGAGACAAGTGTAAGCAATTAGAGATCAAGTACTAAGCCTTTAGGTCCCACTGAAGGAGGTGTGAGTGGTTTCAGCCTTAACAGAGTTGCCCCAGACTCTTTGCAGGAGGTGACTGCTGAGCCTTGAATAATAATGGCTGCCAATTGTGGGCCACTTCCTAAGTGCCTGGCTGTGTGCCCAGTTTATACATCATTATCTCATTAACGGGCACAAAATCTCCTAGGGAGGTATTATTAGCTTATTTCACGGGTCTTAGCTACTAAGGGGTGAAACAAGGAATCGAACTGGGGTTTAGCATATTCCATAACCCCAAAATAGGATTTGGAAAAGCTGAGAAGGGGAGAGCTGAGGGCCTTTATAGGACTGAGTCATTACTTGAGCAGGCATTGGGAATGGAAATTAAAACTTATTTGAATTTAATATGATCGATCATCCTTGAAATACTTCCCTTAATGCCTCCAGGGCTATACATAGGCTTGGTTTTCTTTTCTCGCTAGTGGCTCCTACACTGTCTCCTTGGAGTGCCCCGGGGCTCAGTCCTCCAACCTCTGCTCTCTCTACCTTTCCTTCTTCTCATCCACCCTCAAGGCTTTAAATGCCATTTATACATGGATGACAACTACATTTTCTATGTCCAGGAAGATGGCTCCGTGAACTGCATCACCCCGTCCAGAGTTGCTGAAGGCCCAAACCGTCATCCTCAATTCCTTTCCAATCCATTGGAAGCACTGCTGTCTTTAGCTCGGAAATACATCCCGAATCGATCGCTTCTTCCACCCTCATCCCAGCCACCATCATCTCTGTCCGATTACAGCGGTATCCCTAGTTCTACCCATGCCCTCTCCTTCCAGTCGATTGTGAATGTATCAACTGAGTGGTCGATTTAAAATGTAGGAGCTGATCTTTTCACTCCTTAAAACCCTTCAGCAGCTTCCCATGTCACTGAGTAATGCCGAGGGTACTGCAGTGCCTACAGGCTCTGCCCTGCTCACCTCTTGGACTTCATCAGCTCCTACCCTCTCTGCTTTGTACTCGCCCTGCTCCAGCCTTGCTGGCCTTGCTGCCTCCAAACACACCAGACACAGTCCCACCTCAGGGCCTTCCCACTGGCCTTTTTCTGTCTAGAATATTCTCCAGATAACCCTTTGCTCAAATATCCCCTTCCCTGGCCATCTTAATTTAAAATTATTACTTTCTTCCATAACCCCCTACCCTGCTTTACTTTTTTTCCATAGCATTTCTTACATTCTAACATATACTGGGTAAATTATTTGTCTACTTTATGTAGCGGCTAGCATATAGAAGGTGCTCAATAAATTTGTTGAATGAATGAATGAATCAATGAGAATGCTTCTATATTGCAAAAGAGTACAGAAAAAAGGGATAATCGTATATATTTTTTAATCGAGTGCTAACTATATACGAAGCACTTTATTCCTACCTGCGCTAACACCTATTACTTTTTGCATTGTATTTGTGTATATACGCGCCTGTGTCATATAGTTTGTGGGACCACTCAAAGCAAGCTGGGGAGAGTATATTGGATTTAGTATCAGAGGCAGGGTGCTCTTTCTCTATTCTCAGCTTCCTCTAATGGGGCAATGCTTGAGTCAAAAGGCCTTTGTGAGTATTAAATGAACTAACAGGCAGGAATTCCCTTTATAACCTGACAGGTGTTGTCTCTGAGGCCAGGGCCTGTTTGCTGCTCTGCATCTACTTGGATGTGGGGATTTCTGGAGGAAGAGGGGTCCCTTGTCATGCATGAAACAATGAGTAGTGAAGGAGTGCATGATGTTTGTAGATGGATGTTAGGTGGGCAATCTGGGAGACAGAGATACTACCATAGACCATTTCTTGGGACCATAGTTAGAAAAAGTATGAAGAAGGAAAATGGGGAACAGGGGTAGGTAACTTGCATGTTGATATTGTTATGAGTTCTCTGCTTTTTTTTTTATTAAACTGCAGTCCCAGGACATCAAAACTCGACAGAAAGACCTCGAGCAATTTGCTAAACTCTTAAAGCAAAAGAGGATCACCCTGGGGTATACCCAGGCCGATGTGGGGCTCACCCTGGGGGTTCTTTTTGGTGAGTCCACTCAGCATGTTTTGACGCACAGGAGCCACACACACCCCCACCAAATGAACATTCCTGAACTTGGGCCTTTCCTTCCCTCAAAGGCCCCAGGGGATGGGGGGGCAGGGTGTTTCAGGAGCAGGGTTTACCTCCAACCATGAAGAAGGAGAGGAGGGGTGAAGAGATACTTGGGCTTAGAGAGGTGGGACCCTAGTGTGGGATATCTCGTGAGGATCAGAAGAAGGTTGAGGCCTGGGTCTTGGCGTCCTCAGCACTCTGGATGCTACCTCATCTTGCCTCTCTTTCAACTGGCCTCCCCCAGGGAAGGTGTTCAGCCAAACGACCATCTGCCGTTTTGAGGCTCTGCAGCTCAGTTTCAAGAACATGTGTAAGCTGCGGCCCCTGCTACAGAAGTGGGTGGAGGAAGCGGACAACAACGAAAACCTCCAGGAGGTAAAGGCAGGAGGAGGGTTGCTCAGGGACCTGCCTTCTCAGTCCCATTTGCATTGCTCCCATCCCTTGCTTGCGGCTCTCCCCTTACTGAGGCAGCAGTTCTCAGTGGGATAGGGTGTAATTCGTCAGTTTTGCTGGGAAGAAGGTCTGCAGCCATTGATCTACCACCCTTCTAGATTCTTCTTTGTCATGCTTCTTGGCTCTGGTAACACATCCAGTCAGTGCCCCCTTAGCCCTCCTGTCACTTGCCCCTTGGTGATGTTGTTCGTGGTCCGAGGCCCACCCTCCCACCTCCCTGGTCACCCCCTTTCCTCTCCACTTGCCCAGATATGCAAAACGGAGACCCTCCTGCAGCAGGCCCGAAAGAGAAAGCGGACAAGCATTGAGAACCGAGTGAGAGGCAACCTGGAGAGCCTGTTCCTGCAGTGCCCGAAACCCTCGCTGCAGCAGATCGGCCACATTGCCCAGCAGCTTGGGCTTGAGAAGGACGTGAGTGCCCTACCCCGCTGGTTCCATTTCCTACTTCTCCCCACTGACTCCCTCTTCCCTAGCTCCGGCTCCGGCTCCGGCTCCGGCTCCTGCCCTGCAACCACCCTGTTGGCTTTGGATATAATGACCAAACACAGTCAGCCCCACCCTCCTGGAGATTATGGTCTAATGTCACTCCCTCCTCTGTGTCCACTCCCAGGTGGTCCGAGTGTGGTTCTGTAACCGCCGCCAGAAGGGCAAACGATCAAGCGGTGACTACTCCCAGCGAGAGGATTTTGAGGCTGCTGGGTCTCCTTTCCCGGGGGGACCAGTGTCTTTTCCTCTGGCACCGGGGCCCCATTTTGGTACCCCAGGCTATGGGGGCCCTCACTTTACTACTCTGTACTCCTCTGTCCCTTTCTCTGAGGGGGAAGCCTTCCCCTCTGTCCAGGTTACCTCTCTGGGCTCTCCCATGCATTCAAACTGAGGTGCCTGTCCTTCCTTCCCAGGAATGGGGGGCAGAGGAAAGGGTAGAAGCTGGGGAAATAGGACCCTGGGGTTTGTACCAGGGCTTTTGGGGTTAAGTTCTTCACTAAGGAAGGAAGGAATTGGGAACACAAACAGTGGGGGCAGGAGATTTGGGGGTATAACTCGTTGGAGGGAAGGTGAAGTTCAATGATGCTCTTGATTTTAATCCCCACATCACTCATCACTTTGTTCTTAAATAAAGAAACCTGGGACACAGTAGATATTAGATAATTTTGTCTTTGGTTTATTCTACTTTGGTTACTGAAGAGAGAGTGGGCGGGGGGATGAAAACAAAAAAAAAAACACACTTGTTTCCATCGAGTCAATTCAGACTCATAGCGGCCCTATATGACAGTAGAACTGCCCCATAGTTTCCAAGGAGCGACTGGTGGATTCAAACTGCCAACCTTCTGGTTAGCAGCCAAAAGTCAGCAGTCACTGGGCTCTTAAGCTCTTAACCTCTTAACCACTGCAGGCTGGGTTCTTAACCACTGCTCCACCAGGGCTCCAGGGCATGGGGATACCCAGTGCTAAATATTAGCTGTTTTCATAAGCAGATGGTCCTGGAAACCAAAGTGCCATTCAGATTGCTCAAGGTCACATGGAGGGAGAGTCAGAATTAGAACCAAAGTTTATTGGTAGAGAGCCCTCTAGGCATAAGCTTGTTCTTGGGAGCCTGTGACATGGGTTCCTGGGGAGAATGAGTTGAACAGATGCAGTCACCACGCATCCTCCTTGCCTATTAGGAATTGCCTTTTTTTTTTTTTTCCTTTCCCACTTAGTATTCTAGAAGTCCTCAGTGGCTTTATATGTACTGAGAAACCAAGTCTGGGTGGTCGTTTTTGCTGATCACCCCAACCAGAAACTCCACCTTGTGCTTTCTTGATACAAGGGTTCATTTGGTTTCCACTTAGTTTTTGGCTGCCCTGTCTTAAGTGGCTTGCCAAATCCTCATGTTTTAAGGTCTGACTCTGTCACTAGCTATGGGGTACCCTTTTCCTGGAGCTGATTCCTTAATGAAAACCTTGGGTTGTTAAGTCTTAAGTAGGGAGAGGGACATTCAGGTTGCAAAATAATCAAGGCTTTCTTAATAGGAACTATATAGGTCTCCAGGTGGCACAAAGGGTTTGTGCTCTACTAGCCTAAAGGTTGGTGGTCTGAACCTACCCAGCAGCACAGCAGAATAAAGACCTGGCGGTCTGCTAACACAAAGATTACAGCCAAGAAACCCTATGGAACAAGTTACACTGTTAACACATGGGTCACCATAAGTTGGAATCAACTTGATATACAGTAAAGTTTTTGTTTTGGGTAAAGGAAACTATAGAAAACTATGGGTCTGACAAGCTCTTAGCTTGGTGTGCGGTTCACCAAAGAAAACCACAAGGATTGTGTGTGGGTTAGGAGCTTGGTCCACACTAAACCAGGTCAGCACCTACTTTAGCTTTCTCTTTTCCTGGTAGTACTAGTGAAACCAGTGAAAAGTTTTGCCATCCTCATGAAGTTAACCAAATCTCAACTACTTTACTTTAATGGCAGCGATTCAAGAAGACTAAAGAACCAGGCACGGGTGAAATTGTTTATTTGGAAATAGAAGCAGAAAGTCCAAAATGTCTCAAGCCAGGTCATGATGATCATGGCCACAGGCAGAACTAGCCATAATACAGGGAGATTTTAGGGCCAGGTTTTCCAGAATCCCTCAGGTGATGCCATCAAAGGACATTAAGAAACCCACTTGTCCAAATCTGGGGCACATGACACATCTTCCCAGGCATGGCCTTTGCAATTGATGGATGCTCTGGTCCCAGACCTTCTTGTGTCCACGGAAACAAGCTCTACAGCCTGTATCAGTGGGAATTTCCAATTCCCAGGCTACAACTTCTTGGAGGCAGTATCTTTGGCAGGAAACATTTCTTCTGTCACCTTTGGCCATGAGCGCCTGCTCCAGTCCCTGAATCAGTATCCATGGCAATGGGCCCTTCCCTGGTGTCACTCCCTCCTGGGGAGGGAAGGGAAGAAGGGGCATTTCTTAGGATCCATTTGCACACTACTGTTTACACGCCTTGCCTGGAGGTCCCAGCTCTGTCCTCTGGATGTTGGGCCTTAGGCCTGGATGCCAACACGGCACCCTGGGCATTGGAAATCTGCCTCCCTGGCAACCTGGATGCTACAGCCAACACAGGCCACATGGAACCAGGTGTCACAACCATCACACTGAACCCAGGCCACTGTCTCTTCTTGGGGCAGGCGGCAGTGGGGAGCTGCACAGGGTTCCCCACCCCCAGCTGCAGGGGGGGCCATGTGGGCGCTCACTGGGTGCTTCCGAGGACGCCCACGACGGTTTCTAGGAAGTTGAGGGGAAGACACAAAAACCAGGGTCACTGGAAACCTGTAGGAGGAGCCTTGAAATTATTCCTGGATAACCACGGTGAACCTGGAAACTCCTTGGAAGCTTGTAGGGTGACCTAGATAAACTCTGTAACACATCCGTAATGTGAACCTGGAAATTGTCCTTAGAATCTGTATGGTGGACCTAGAAACAGTCCCTGAAAATGTGTAGGGTAAGCCTGGAAATTCCCCATCCTTAGGCACTAGAAGAATGTGGCTGAAGATGTCTGAACATAAAAGGAACTTCTGTGCTGACCTACCCACTCAATTTTAAAACCAGTGCCCCCACCCCACCTAACTCTTGCTTTGTCCTGTATATATATTTTTTCTGTCTGTAGAGCTAACCCAGGTCTTGCCATTCCAATATCGATTCCACCTCTGCCCACCTCCTCCCATCTCCACCCCCAAGCAGAAGGCCTCCTCAGGGACTGGGGCTCTGAAACAGAATTAGAAGGTAGCGAAAATATTGCCAGAAGGCAGACGTGATCCAGAAGGCCTCTCCACTTACCCGCTGGGTGTCAGTGGGACTTTCTCTCCTCGTTGTTTCTTCCTGGGCTCCATGAGGACTGGTGAGGGGCTCTCAGGAGGCCCTCTCTCGTCATCGTCCAGTTCTGCCAACACTCGGTGAGCTGATTTCCTCCGGTTTCTAGGGGCTGGGGGTGGGGCAGAAGGGGTGGTCCCCACTTCCCCAGAGGGAGTGGGAGGGGGTAGGCTCTGGGGCCCACTCCCACTCCGGGAGAAGGTGAGAGGCTGGGGCCGGAGCTTGCTGAGGCTGCCGATGGAGTTGAGGATCAGTGTGGCCTTTGGGGCAAGGGAGAGGGTGCTGAGGGGCCGCTGTGGAGCCCCCTGAGAGGGCAGCATGGGCTGGAACCCACCCCTGCCCCCTGCTTCTCCCCGAGACAGTGGGATGGTAATGGCCGCAAAGTCCTGAGGTTTGACTCGAACTTGTTGGAACATGAAGTAGAACTCGGAGGGGCTGGTTCCTGGGGGCCCTTCAGGACCAAAGGTTAGGAGGTCACCATCACTCAACTCCAGCCTGTGACCCCTTGGGAGTCGGACATTATTGACTAAGGTCCCTGTTGATGGTGGGGTACCAGACAGATACAGAGAACAACAAAAAGAGAAAGGACCGGAGTCAGGAGTGGAGAAATCTAGACATGCTCAATTTCCTGGGGCCCATCAGGAGGAACGTGGTACACTGTTGTCATTCTTCCCTCGCTCACATTCTAAGCCCTCAGCCGGTGACACCAGATAGTAAGCTGCTTGTGAGCTTACGGCAAGTTTTTTTTTCTTTCTTGTGCCCTCCCATAGGGCACACAGAGGGAATGGACTCCTTCTCTCACTCCTGAGGTCCATGTCTCCATCTCCACAGAAGCTCTATCACCCAGCTCCAATTCAAAGAACAGTTATTATCTCAGCATAGCTCTGGAGCCAGGCTGTTTGGGTTCAAATCTTGGCTCCAGCACTTACCAACTCTGTGACCCTGGACAAGTTTCTTAACCTCTTTGTGCCTTATTTTCCCAGTCGGTAAAATGGGAATATTAATGCCCACCTACACTCAATGAACTTAAAACAGTATCTGGCTCATAACAGGAAATCTTAAATGAACGTTGGCTACTATAATTATCTAATCCCTACAACTACCAAAGCAGACCCACTAAGCTTTACTATTTACATTTTACCTAAGAGGAAACTAAGACCCAGAGAGGTGAAGTGACAGGTCTGAGGTTTCACCAGGAGCCAGTGGCAGAACTGGGACTTGAACCTTAGCCTTCTGAGGCTGAGACTGTAACTGCCTTTGAGTTAGGGAGAAAGACACTTGCCCAAGTCATTAAAATGTGATTCAACATAACTACCCTAAGATGAAAACAGGTACCTCAACAAACCTAAAAACTGGGTCAAGTCTGAGTCTGGCCCTCAGTGGCCACAGATTAACCCCACTGACATCCCCAACGATGCTCCAGGCCCCGGATCTACTTCCCAGCCCCTTGTATGAGCTAAAAAGGACCATCAAGGGTCAGCCCTACAGACGACTTCTGACACCGCCCTTTTCGGAGGAAGATGGTCTGGATCACGGCTCTCCATCCAACCAGACAAGGAGTTTGGAGGCAGGCGGGGCCCCCATGGAGTCCCCTAATCAAAAGCCTGGATCTGCGACTGTCCAGGAGCAAGGCTGCCCTGTTCACTGCTCACCTTGGCTGCTGTGGTCCTCCAGGCTGACCCTCCAGTCATCACCCTGGCGTTCAGCGTGCAGCTCGGCGTGCACCCCAGAGATGAGGCCAGGCTCTCGCTGGGGCCGCAGGGCCACATCACACAGGTCGGCCCTGCGGCCCAAGCGATAGGTGCAGCCAGCTCCGGTGGGAGGGTGGAAGGTGTAGAGATCACTGCCCCCTATGCGCAGCAGCTGGAAGCAAGGCAGCATGGGTGGTGCTCCTTTGCACCACGCCTTCCACTTCAGGAATTCATCACTTTTCCCACTCCTAGGTCATGTACAACTGGTCCAAGTTCTCTTCCCAGTGTAATGCAAACTTGGGTTCTGCCTTGTGCAGTTTCAACCTGGAGCACACTCCCTGAGTAGGGGAATTTCAGGCTACAAGCAGTCCAGGCATGCAATGCAAAATTGGCTGTCCAGCAGCTCTGAAACTGGAAAATTCAGGGAGGATCCTTGGTGCAATGCCAAACAGGCACACGCCCTATGGCACCTCAGGTGAGCCGGATCCTCAGGCCGCAAAATATTCAGGAGGTCTCCGGTCTGTGCAAAACAATGACACATTAGGCAGCTTCTGGGGAAATGCCAACTGGAGGGGTGGGGTGGGGCCTTGCTTCTGTGCAATAGAGCGCATCACCTCAGTGTAATTTGAAAAGAAGAAGCTTCCTGTCAAACCTGCATAGCCAAATGGAGTACCCCTTCTGCTCGCCCGCACCTCGCTTCTCTGGTCAGTCCTCACTTGTAACTAGTTTGGCACCCTGTGGGAAGCGTATCCACTGTCACCTCCCGTAAAGGCCCCCAAGTTCTTCACCAAAGCTGATCTAAACCCCTGCTTCCCAGCTTCTCTGGGTGGGATGAAAACAGAGGAAGAAGCTCCCCGCGATCATGCAAGACAAACTCAGCCCTTCCCCTCCCGGTCCCAGCCCGGTTTCGGATCTACCCACGCAGTGACATCTCGGAGTGGTCTTTCCAGACAGTGTCGGCCTGTGCTGGGGCCCCTGGACCCCTCAGGCGCCTTGGCCCGGACCGAAGCTCCCGCAGATGTTTGACAGCCAGGGTGCTCAAGCCAGGAGGGGCGGGTCCTCCGTGCGCGGGCTGGCGCAACCCCTCCTTCGGAATTCCCGGGTCTCCGCTTCGCGCCAAGAGAGCCCGCCCCCCGTGCTGTCCCCGAATGGACAGCTCACTTGTCCTTGCTTCGCTCCATTGGGCGGCGCCCTGGGTTCCCTGTACGCCCGCCTTCCACCTTTTCTGATTGGCTCACAAGTTTTCCCGGGTTCCCGGAGTTGGGAGGAGCTGCCAGGGCGCGGAGATGCTCAAACACCATAATTGGCCCCAGTTTTAGACGCTCCTGCGCCTGCGTAAACCCTTCCTCTCGCTCTCTTCCGGGTTGAGATCGGGCTTTGAAGCGGCCCTCCAACCTGTCCGCTCTGCGCAGGCGCAGTCAGGGGCGGAGTCCAGGGCCCCGGAGTGAGGCGTAGGGGGTGTGGCCTAAGGGCAAATTGGGGCTCTCGCGCTGGGTAAGGGTAGTTCGAGACGAGTCGGTTGGGGGCGGGAAGGGGTCAAAGGGGTACGAGGGTGGGCTCAGGGGTCCATGGGAAACGAGCGATACAAGGGCCAGATGAGGTGGTCAGAACAGCCTTAGCGCCCAGGGCCCCCAGGGTGAAGGCTCAGGGGCAACGGGTGTGTGGGGAGAGCTGGGTTGAGAGCCGAGAGCCAGCTGGAGTGCAGGGAGCGAGAGCAGACCGATGAGTTGGGAGGTGAGAGTGAAGAGCCAGGATAATTCCTTCAGGATAAAAGCAGATTAGGATGTAGGGAGGGACAGGAGTACGAATCCCCGATTAAGGAAAAAATAGATAAATTGGGGTAGGATGGTGGGGGAAAGATCTTGAAGAGCTAACTCTATCTTCCAAGTCTCTGGAGAGGAGAGGGTGGGCAACAGGAATGGAAGCTGAGGGTATAGTAGAGAGCAGTTGAGAGGAAGGTTTCAGGGAAGGTTTGGATGAGATGGCCGAAAGCTGGTCTTTCTGCCTGGGGATCTAGGCTGGCTGTATTCCCAAGGGATCCTGGGGAGGTGCTTTGCTCCACATGTGGCCACGTTCATCTGGGGCCAGGCCTTGGGCAGGCGCTTTTATAGGGAAGGACCCAGGAGTCATGGCTTGGTGGTGTCTGGATGGGCTTCCCCAAGGCCTTTCTGAGCCATGGAGAGAACTCTGGAGATTGGGCTTGCAGCCCCTGGAATCCATACCTTCGATGTGCAGGAGCAGCAAGGACTATAGAAGCTTAAGGAAGAGGGTAAAATCACTGCCCAGAATCCTAAAAGTATGAGTAGAACCTAAGAGCATCCCTCCTCAGCCTGTCTCTCAGTAAATTCCCTCCATTTCTGGTTATTGCCAGAGTTCTGTCAGGATCTTAGTTGGGACAATCTATGGTCTTGAGGCATCTCCTTTCAGAAAATAAGAGGAGCTGAGAGTAGGGTGGACCTGGCTGCTATTTAGGGAGGATGGCTTTGTTATTGTAGGGGCTTTCTCTTTGGAAATAGGCTTGAAAACTGAATTGGAGTGTCCTTGTTTCTCCAATTGTTCAGGGGAACATGGATGGCTGGAGACAGAATCTAGAGACTTCAAATAATGTGGAGATGTTGCGACCTTCAGGTCAGTGGGACCAAGCAGGGGACGGGTGATTGCCTCTCCTTGGGAGACTGACCATCTGTGCCCTTGTGATTCCTCAGGTTCCACTGGGCTAATTCCCCCATCCCACTTCCAAGCTCGATCGCTTCCAACTCTGCCAAGAATGGCTCCCACCTGGGTTGCAGACATTCCCTTGGTCCAATCCCCAGCCCATCAAGATGTCTCAGAGAGGCGGTTAGACAACTTGAGACCTCAAATGGCCATGTGGGAACGAGATGCTTCTGGTGATGGGCAGGAGCCAGGGCGGAGAGTCAGGTAGGGATCCATCATTGCTGTTTTCTCAGCCTTGCCTGCTGCTGATCCTTCATGAAAATAGATTCCTTACTCTGTTTCAGCTCTTTTTTTTTTTTTTAAGATGTTAATTTTATCTGCATGCATTTATTCCTCTTTCAGCTCTTGGTTCCATAATTCATTCATGTTTACATAACAACTATTGGGCACCTACAACACATAAATAATAATAAGGCAGAGTGCTAGAGACTAGGGATGGGGATAACAAAAATGAATAAGAGATCCTGATGATAAAGAATCGAAAATCCTAGGGGAGGAGATAGACTGGTCAATAGCTGATCCTAATAAGCACGAAGAAGGGCAGTCCAGGAGTATAGACTCAGTACTCTGATGGTGAAGGAGCCCTTGTGGCACAATGGTTGAGTGCTTGGCTGCTAATTGAAAGGTTGGCGGTTCCAACCTACCCAGTGGCTTTGTGGGAGAAAGACTGGCGATCTGCTTCCATAAAGATTTGCAGCGTAGGAAACCCTGTGGGGAGTTCTACTCTGTCACATTGGGTTGCTATGAGTCGAGATTGACTGACGACACCTAACAACAACTGTGGTGGTATAGATTCATTCTGATGGTGTAGTTGAAGAAAGCCTTTACAGAGGACATGGCATTAGAACTGACCATGCTATTTGTTGATGTGCTGTCTATGAAAATTCTTATTCTTAATGTTTCGTGTGTGTTTTCCCCAAATGTACTGGAATGTCATTCTGCCATTTTGCTCTAGAGTGGGCTTGCACACGTGAGTCTGCGTTGGACCCTGTCAAAGAGGAAGGAGCATACTAAAGAAGGCAGAGCCCTGGACTAGGCTTCAGGAGATGGAGACCCTCTAAAATGCTTGCTTGGCTGCTAGCTGACAGACCTTTAGCCAGTCACTTAATTTCTCTAGGCCACAGATCCCTGCCACTTCTGAAAAATCTTTTGACTTTGGGCTTCAGTGAGGAAGCTGTCTCAAGAACGTTGTTATGAGTTAGTTTAAACTTTACACGACACCAGTAGACTGTATACTCCCCAAAGGTAGGGCCTGTGTAATTTATTGATGTCCTATTCTCTTTGACTTCTCATACAGTATGCTGAACACTCACTAGGTGCCTTTAACTAACTCCTGGCCTTACCATATTGGTACTAGAAGCTCATGATCTCTGTACCCCTGCTCCTCGTCCAAACTTCCTTGCCCTTAAATCAGAATCTAGAAGTCTCTGAGTGTTCTTCCAGCCTGTCTACTCAGAATGTGTGTCCTAATGATGTACCCTACTCACACCGCTTTCCCCACCTCTTGCTTTCCCTTTCTACCACGATCATGTGTGCATTTGATGTTTTATGTATATATATATACATATATATATATATATATGGCTCTCTCTAGGTATATGTTCCATGATCTCAGCTAGCCCTTAGGTCCTGTGAGCCTGGAGAAACCCACTGCCATCGAATCAGTTCCGACTCATAGCGACCCTATAGGACAGAGTAGAACTGCTCCATAGGGTTTCCAAGGCTGTAATCTTTATGGAAGCAGATTGCCACATCTTTCTCCCATGGAGTGGCTGGTGGGTTCGAACTGCTGACCTTTTGGTTAGCAGCCAAGCATTTAACCGCTGTGCCATCAGGGCTCCTTGTGAGCCCAGACAGTGGGCCTAATGTGCTTAGGGCCTCGATGAAGGATGATGGTGATGTAAATGCAGAGATCTCTGTGTAATATTCCTCATGCCTCTGCAGAGGTCCCATGCCCATCTTCATGCTCCACCTCCCCACGTGGGAGAAGAGGAATCTTCTCCTGTCTCCTATGGCCCTAGATGGGAGCAGAGAGGCCCAGGTGTCTGTGTCTACCCTCCCAGCACCAGAAATATGTCTCACCTATGTGAACCTGTCTTTGAAGGTCCGTGGAGGGGTCTCAGGCCCTGACCCAGCAGGCTGAGCTGATTTCTCGGCAGCTGCAAGAGCTGCGGCAGTTTGAGGAGGAGGTCCGGCTCCTGCGGGAGACCTCACTGCAACAGAAGATGAGGCTGGAATCCCAGGCCATGGAGCTGGAGGCTCTGGCACGGGCGGAGAAGGCCGGCCGAGCTGAGGCTGAGGGCCTGCGGGCTGCCCTGGCTGGGGCTGAGGTCATCCGGAAGAACCTGGAAGAGGGGAGCCAGCGGGAGCTGGAGGAAGTTCAGAGGCTGCACCAAGAGCAGGTGAATGCTGGAGTGGGAAGGGCTCAGCTTCACAAGAGTGTGAACTGGGCAGTAGCTTCCCACCAAAGAGCTAAGGTACCACAGAAAAGGTGTCTGTGAGCAGTGAAGTGGTGAGATCATCAGTAAAGGAGAAAAAACAGGTGACCTGAAAAGGAGAACTTAGAGGTTTTGGTCTTAATTAGATTCCACTCTTTTCCCAGGACTCATATGCTCTCCCTCCGCTTGATGCCCTCCTTCTCCTTCCAGGACCTTTATAGTTTTTGCTTTCCTACTTCACTTCAGGACCCAGTTCATCTGGGAGCCATGCAGTGGGGGAGATTGAGGAGGTCGGAGGGGGGGCCTGCTGTGAACCGAGAGAGGGAGATTCTCCAGTCACCACTTTTTGATGCTTTCTCTTTGCCACCCTGAGATAGGAGCTGGGGATTCATTGGGGGAATAAACGAGCCCAAGCGCTGCCCTCATGGGTGAATTTACAGTCGAGTAGGGGAGACACATGAAATACTGGATGTCCTCATAATTAATTGCAATTGGGAGAAGTGCCATGAAGAAGAAGGGCAAGGGAGCCCTAGTCTAGTTGAGGGTGGTAGGGAACGCCAGCCTAACAAATTGACATGTTAAACAATGAAACCATAAAGGAAGAAAACATGGCTGAATTCTTTTATGACGTTGGAGTGGCAATCCACTGAAGGTGTTTAAAAACTCTTTAGAAGATTGTTGCAGTTGTCCAGGCGAGAGACGAGGGTGCAGCTAATCATGAGTCCATCACGTGTTTAATGTGTGTCTCCCCCAGTAGACGGGAAGCTCATCCATGAGGGCAGGGCCTCACCAGCCTAGGTCAGCAGCAGTGGAGATGAAGATAAGTGAAATTATGCTTTGAGGGAAGAGCAGACAGGAATTGTGATGGACTGGGTGTGGGTGACGGGGGAGAGAGAGGTACCCATTTGCGGGCTCCGTCTTGCCATGTGCAGTTGGGTGGTTTGTTGGGTCGTTACCTAAGGTCACGGAAAGTGAGAGGGAAGGGACAAAGCCAAAGCAGGAGGAGGTGGGGAAGGCACAGAAGTGGGAGTTAGCTGACCCAGCTGAGCCCTGTCTTTTCTCCATAGCTCTCCGGCTTAAGAGCGGCTCACCAGGAGGCTCTTTCCACTTTGACCAACAAGACCGAGGGCTTGGAGAAGTCTTTAAATAGCCTGGAAGCCAGGCGGGCAGAGGAAGCCAAGGAGCTGGCCGTGTCCCAGAGGGAGAATGAGCTGCTGCAGAAGCAGCTGAGGTAAGTGCGTGGGGGTGGGGGGTGGGCCACCCTGGAGGGGGCCAGCAGTTGGTGGGTGTGGCATATCTCCAGAACACCCTACTGGTGGTTTGCTTGTTCCCACCTCAACCCCAGCAAGACCAGAGAAGACTTGGAGGCTCAGGTGACCCTGGTTGAGAATCTAAGGACGTATGTGGGGGAACAAGTCCCTCAAGAAGTCCGCAGCCAGGCTTGGGAACTGCAGCGTCAGGAGCTCCTGGAAACCGTACAGGTGAGAGAGAGTGCTGGGGTGCATTTATGTGTGCGTAGGGGGGGTCTGGGTGGGATGTGAGAGCTCAGGGACCAGGTCCTGAGGTAGGGGTGGCCCCTGGGAATGGGGACAGCATGGAGACGGGCTGTGAGGGAGACCAGGTTGAGTGAGGGCAAGCATGGAGGCCCTACAGGTGGCTCCCCTCCTGCCCACAGTGCTTGCAGGAGGAGCGGGATGCCCTGCGCAGCACTGCTGAGCTGCTGCAGGTGCGGGTGCAGAGCCTCACGTACATCCTGACACTGCAGGAGGAGGAGCTGGCCAGGAAGGTAGGGGCCCTTTTTCCACTCTGGGTCCTGACCTGTCCCCAGCCTCACTGCCTTCATGCGGGAGGGGCAGGTGTGCTGTAGAACTGCCCAGGGTCATTCCCTGAATTCCTCTTCTTGCTGTAGCTCCTGTTGCTCAGGGTGGGACAGAGAACAAGCAAAGGATGCCCTGTCCTTCCTCCCCTCCCCCAGGAGCCCACACCCCCTCATTCCTCCCACCGCAGGTTCAGCCTTCAGATTCCCTGGAGCCTGAGCTCTCCAAGAAGTTCCAGTCCTTGCTGACCTGTTGGCGGGAGAAGGTGTTTGCCCTCATGGTGCAGCTGAAGGCCCAGGAGCTGGGCCACAGGGAGTATGCGGAGCACCTGAAGGGACAGGTCACTTGACTCTCTTTCTCCCAATGATTCCCTCCCTTGCCCCTGCCAACCCTTTGCTCCTTACGTAAATGGGAAGGTGTTTCTTCATTTAGTCAACAAAAATTTATTGAGTGGTACCACATGCTGGGGATGCAGCCCTGAGCAAAGCCAGACCAAGTACCTGCTCTCATGGAGCTTACATTCTAGAGGGAAGGCACACAATAAGCAACTAAGTAATTCGATGATGTCAAGCAATTGTATGTGCTGTAAAGAAGAATATAAAAGATATGTGATGAAGAGGGACTGTGGGGTGGCAGCAGTTGTAGTTGGGATGGTCAGGCAAGGTCTCTCTGAGGAGGTGGGTGACATGGTCAGAGGTGGTGGGTTCTTGTTGGGGGGTCATGGAGCAGTTCCTTAAGGTGTGGACACATAGAACAATGCTCCTGGAAGGAAAAAGGTCCCACTCTCAGGAGCCCAAGCTTCTTGTCTCCCTGCATGGCATTCTTTCAGCAAGCCCCGCCCTGACACCCTTCATCCTCAGTGCTCCTCCTGCAGCTTTGGGCTCTAGAAATGCCTGGGCCCCAGCCTCCTCTCCTCCCCAGGTGGTCGAGCTGGAGGGCAGAGTTGCGGCGCAGAGTCAGGAGCAGGCCATCCTGCAGCGCTCCCTGCAGGACAAGGCAGCAGAGGTTGAGGTGGAGCGGGTCGGCGCTAAGGTCGGGGTCTGAGAGGGCCAGAGGCTACCGCGGGGAGGGATGGGGCCAGGGGCGGGTACATTGTGGTGACCTGCATCCTTCCCAGGCCCTGCAGGGGGAGCTGAGCCGTGCTCTGGACGCCTGGCGCCGGCAGCAGCAGCAGACGGCCGTGGCAGAGGAGCAGCTTAAGCTGGTGGCCAATTCTGTGTGCAGGTACCTGGGAAGCAGGCTTAGGGTGGGGTTGTTTCCGCTTCTCCGCTTCCAGGGCACCTTGCGTCTGAGGGCCTCAGGCAGGAGGGGCTGACAGGCTGGCGAATGTTGAGGCTACAGGGCTAGAGGCATTCAGTGCCGTAAAAGTCCTTGGATTTGTTTTTCCTGCTGCAACCCCTCCACATTCACACTGAGAGCTGTTGCTGTGAACTCCCCTGATGTGTTCTGTCTTGGGGTGAGGTAGTGGCTCCTCAGGCAGTTGAGTCTGTAAACAGCTGGGGCTTATAGAGCACCTGGGAGGAGCTCCAGCTTTAGGAGTTCCAGGATGGGGGTGTGGGTACTTAATCGATCTTTCTGCCTTTCTTTCAACCTTTCTCTCTTTTTCCCTCTCCCCCCTCCCTCCCTCCTTCTCTGTCCACCTTTTTTTCCCACCTCCAAAAATTTACAGGTGTGACTTGTTTAGTTGGAAAAAAAATATTTTAAAACTCTACACCTGCTAGAAAAAAAAATCCAACTTTTTCACTATATATGCTTTGTGTAGGGTACACTATTTCTTCTTACTTATTCTATGGTGTTTTAAAAATGGTGGAGTTCTGTCATTTTAATGTGACAGTCACTAAAGGGTCTCAGTGTTTCTCATACCAACTTCCTAGTTGTTCTATTACCGACTCATGTTATAGAACCTTTATCTCCTTGAGGAAGACCTCGATGGAAAAATAGGTAGTAACGTCTTTTCGGCTTTGGACGTCGAGGTACCTGAGGTATTATGTAACATTGAGAAGTCAGAAAATTGTTTAAATAAGAGCCACAGTAGGTGTTGGAAGCACCTACTTAAACAATGTCCAGGTATCAGTGTTCTTTGCTGTGCTGTTTGGGACACAACTTTCAGACCTTTGTCATTCGTTTGTCGTTTTGCTTGCACAGACTTGGACTCTCCTGAGGAAGTCATGGCCCTGTCCCCAGACATCCCCGGGGCCCTTGTCCATAGGAACCTGTGGCCTGCTTAGGCTTCTCACTCTTGTGAGCTGGTGTCGGTCCTACGTCTGGCACAGTCAGTCATGAAGCATAGGGACCTGCCCTTCATTGGTATCAGAATCTACTTTCATGGACTTGGTGGAGAGGATAACTTTGATACATAGTAGTGATCAGAAACCACGTTGTGAGGAATAAGCTTAGCTGGTTGTTGAAAAGATAAGCAGTCATTTAATGCCTCTGTGGGGCGGGGGCCCTCCCAAAACCTATCGGTTCATATACCCTAAATCTGGCACGCAGCGCCAGGGGACTCCCAGAACCTCCAGATCCATCAGGGGCCTGCAAGTGACAAGTCTAAATCTGCTGCAGATTACACAGCTCTGTGGTGCGTGCTGTTTTAGCCCCAACAGCATTGTTTTTACTGAACGCTTTACTGTGTTAATGGTATCTAGGGCCAGATAAGATACGATTCCATGAAGCTCATAATTGTTTTGACTGTAGGACTATTATTAAGGACACTGATTGCTAGGACCCAAATGGGAAGCTTACCATAGATTTGGTTATCGGGGATAGCTGTGTTTTCTTATGAGGAACTGGATTTTTTTTTTTTTTTTTTTGAGATTAAACAGGCAAGTTTTATTAAATGTAACAATTCTACAAAAAATGTAGTGAGTATTACTGTTTATCAAAGCTTTAGGCAGAACTTTAAGGCATAAGTACAAAGAATTGTTTTCTGATCTTAAAGTGCCAGTTATTACCAATTTTCACCCAAAATGTCTTTTTCTCCCCGCTGCTGAAGTTAAACAGCCATTGCTGGTCAGCTGAAAAGGGAAATTTTGGTTCTCCGTTTAAGGTGTTAATCAAAGTAATGCAAACTAAATAAAAATCGCAACCACATAAATGTGCATAGCATTGCATCCAAGCAAAGGACTGTGGGGTAACTTAAAGAAATATGTGCACTTAGTTAATCAAATTCTAGTTTCCTTTTTGGAGTTACACAAAGTAGCAGTACCAGCTAGCTGGTGTCTAATATTGCACTTTTGTAGCATAAACACAGTTAAACACACAGTGCTGATCCCTGACAGCGTCAGTACCTGCTCACAAACTGCATTGGTATTTACCTCTCAGTCTAGCCTGCTAACTAAATTCCTGTGCTTTTAAGTTTTAATTACTTGACAGCTAAGGCAAAAGAGGAAAAGATTTAAGGCTGTCTTAATATATACAAGCATTCACTTTAGTTAGTATATTGCTTTTGAGAATAGTCTCATTTCTATGACATTAAAAACTATGGAATTTCCTTTATTAAAGTCCAAACCATCAATAATGAAAGAAGTACAATATAAAATAATACATATGAAGCCACAATATTCAGTTACAGTTCAAACTAGAAATTACTAACTATATGTAGCTACTTCATTTTTGGTTTTGCATTTTGGCCCCTAGTTCATTCTTACACATTCTTTACAGCTGGCACCCGCTGGAAAAAATCCAACTTTTTCACTATGTATGCTTTGCGTAGGGTGCACCATTTCTTCTGACTTAGCCTACAGTGTTTTAAAAATGGTGGAGCTCGGTCATTGTAATGTGACAGTCACTAAAGGATCTCAGTGCTCAGGCTCTCTTCTTCCCTGTTGTCTGTGAAGTAGCTGGGACAGGAGGACAGACTTACAGTGCAGCTCCGGCAAAGGGCCGGCAAGTGGTGGTGTGTGTTACAGGCTTGGCTTTGCCCTTGGCTCCAGCTTCTCTTGCCCATTCTTGTTTCCCCTGCCCAACTTTCCTCTCTTGTTTGACAGCTCAGGATAAAGTGGGTTGTCTATACAAGGTCTGGCAAGGCCATTTAGGAATGAGGTAAGGGTTGAAGTGTCAGTGACCTTTACCTTCTCCAGCTCTCAGATATGGCTCCAGAACACCGTGGCCAAGGTGGAACAGGCTGTCACCCGGCTCCCCAGCCTCAGCAACCGACTCAGCTATGCTGCTCGCAAGGTCCACACCATTCAGGGTGGGTAGGGCCACTGCAGGACACTTTCTGCCCCCTGCCCCTACCAGCTCTGACCTTCTTCTTGGCCCAGTTCATTCTGATCCCATATCCATCCCCCATCTCTTCTTTTTGCCTCTGAAAACTCATTTCTCTGTTCTCTGCCTTTCCCCCACCCAGGCCTAGTGGCTCGGAAAGTGGCCCTTGCTCAGCTGCGCCAGGAGAGGTGAAGTTTGGGGCCTGGATCTGTGGGGGAAGAGTGGGCTTTGGGGTGTTGGTTGCTGGGACCCAAAGCAGTGAAGACTGAGGAGGGGAGGGCTATAGGGGTTGGTGCTGGGTGTGAGCTCCCCTGACTCTCTGCCTCTTCTTGTCTCAGCCGTCCTCCGCCCCCATCCCCAACCCCTCCCCAACTGACCACAGATGTGGGCGTTGAGTTGCAGCAGCTTCGGGAAGAGCGGAACCGTCTGGATGCAGAGCTGCAGCTGAGTGCCCACCTCATCCAGCAGGAGGTGGGCCGGGCCCGGGAGCAAGGTACATCTGGCCCTGAGATCCTAGGGGCCAGGTCGGGTGCAGTGGGGATGGAGAGGAGGAGGAACCTCTGGGGTTTGGGTGTGGAGAGGCCTGGGCACTGATGCGCTGGCCTGGGGAGGAGGCTGCGGCTGAGTGCCACCTCCTCTAGGGGAGGCAGAGCGGCAGCAGCTCAGCCAGGTTGCCCAGCAGCTGGAGCAGGAGCTGCAGCAAACCCAGGAGTCCCTGGCCAGTGTGGGGCTGCAGCTGGAGGCGGCTCGCCAGGGCCAGCAGGAGAGCACAGAGGAGGCTGCCAGCCTGCGGCGAGAGCTGATGCAGCAGCAGGAGATCTACGGGCAAGGTGTGGTGGAGGGGAAGGGGGGACATGCGGAGGGAGGGGTGAAGGTGGGAGCCGTGAGCCATGGCTCCTCCTGACACACCCCATCTGCACCTTTACTCCAGCTCTGCAAGAGAAGGTGGCCGAGGTGGAAACTCGGCTTCGGGAACAGCTGTCGGAAACAGAGAGGAGACTGAATGAAGCTCGGAGGGAGCATGCCAAGGCTGGTGAGATTTGCCAGGGGAGATGTGGGCCTTCTAGGAAGAAGGAAGTGTTGAGACAGGAGCCTATTATTTCTTCCCCCAAACTTTTTTTTTTTTTAAATTGTGCTGTAGGTGAAAGTTTACAGCCCAAGTTAGTTTCTCATACAAAAATTTATATACACATTGTTAATGTGACCCTAGTTGGCTGTCCGTATAATGTGACCGCACATTCCTCCTTTCACCCTGGACTTCCCATGTCCATTCAGCCAGCTCCTATCCCTTTCTGCCTTCTCATCTCACCTCTGGACAGGAGCTGCCCATTTAGTCTACTTGAACTAAAAAGCACGCTCTTCACAAGTATCCTTTTATGTCTTATAGTCCAGTCTGTTCTTTGTCTAAAGAGTTGGCTTTGGGAATGGTTTTAGTTCTGGGTTAACAGTCCAGGGGCCATGTCTTCTGGGGTTCCTCCAGTCTCAGTCAGACCATTAAGTCTGGTCTTTTTACTGGAATTTGAGTTCTGCACCCTACTTTTTTCCTGCTCCGTCAGGTACTCTCTGTCGTGTTCCCTGTCAGGACGGTCATTGGTAGTAGCCAGGCACCATCTAGTTCTTCTGGTCGCAGGCTGATGGAATCTCTGGTTTATTTGGCACCTTTTGTCTCTCCCCTAAACTTTTTTTAAAGACATTATCGTTATATACAAGTAATGAAGTACGCAAGGAAAGGGTGTAAATGGAGTTTTATGTGGTAAACACACCCACGTTGCCAACACTTAGATCAAGAAGCAGAACATGACCAACACGAGAGACCCCATGCCCCACCAGTCACTACCCTGCCACAAAGGCCACACCATCCTGACTAACACCACAGATTACCCCTCAGTTTTCTTTTTTTAATAGATATGATTTATTTGTTTTTTGTTGTGGAGAATATACACAGCAAAACATATACCAGTTCAACAGTTAACCCCTCAATTTCTATTAAGAAAAATTTCGGACACCTGGATAAGTTGAAAGAGTGCCATAATGAATAGCCATATACCTTCTCTAACTAGATGCATTTGGGAACATCTAGTGGGGAACAACCTGGGGAGGAATTAAGTTCTGTTTTGGACACATTATTTCTAAGAGACTTCTAATACCTCCAGGCAACAACCTTTTGCCACATTTGATCTTTCTAGTTATGTACACATTTATATATTCATTTTTCTGAAACTTTGATAGTTGTAAAATCATGACCCTTCGGCTGCATTGCCCACAAATAGGAAATTATCCTATATAACCTCAATACCTTACCACATTTTAAGAAAACGAAAACTAATTGCCCCACATCTGATATCCAGTCCATATTCAGCCTTCCCCTAGGTGACTCTGGGGTGGTTTGGGGATAGGGAAGGTGCTTTGGCTTCAGAGATCCATAGGCTGCCTGAACACCAGCCCACCAGCCCACTGTACAGAAGAGACACAGATGTCCTCAGAACGTAAGTGACTGCCCCAGGTCACAGAGCTGGGTGACCCAGCGTTCCTGCCTGTCATTCCAGTGTGTTTTCATGGGATCTTGCTGCCTCTGGGCTGACCCACCCCGCCCCCTCTGTGCCCTGGCTTCCCCGTAGTGGTCTCCCTGCGCCAGATCCAGCGTAAAGCCGCCAGAGAAAAGGAGCGAAACCAGGAGCTCAGACAGCTGCAGGATGAGGCCCGCAGGGAGGAGGGGCTGCGGCTGACCCGGCGCCTGCAGGAGCTAGAGAGGGACAAGAACCTCATGCTGGTAGGGGACAGTGAGACCTGGAGACCAGGGCCTATTGTGGGCTGGTTGGAGGGCAGAGGTGTGGAAAGGAAGGGGAGGCTCCCACAGGGCTAGGTGGCGTTTAACCCTCTCCTTCCCAGGCCACCTTGCGGCAGGAGGGTCTCCTCTCCCGTTACAAGCAGCCCCGGCTCCTGGCAGTCCTTCCATCCTTACTGGACAAGGGGAGATCTGTGGAGTCCAGCCCCAAGCCTCCAGGATCTTCAGCTCCTTCAGCTCCCCCAGCATCTTCATCTCCAGCAGTGGCACCCTCCTCCAGGGACCCCATAAAAGGTAAGGGCTCAGGTGTGAAGGGATAAATGAGAGGACTGCAGGGATCTCTCCTGCAGACGCTCTTGGGTACGTGAGTGGTATTCTCTGTGATCCTTGGAGGCCCACAGCCTCCTTTATCCACACTCACCAGGGCCCAAGGAACTTTCTCCCTCACGACCCTCATACCCTGTTCCTTCTGCACAGTCGCTGTGGGAGCCTTCTCTTGTCCAGTTCCTACCCCTTGGCATCTTCTTCCCCAGGGTCCCTCTCTGCTCTGCTTGATGACCTACAGGGCCTGACTGAGGCCATTGCCAAAGAGGAAGGTCTGTGTCAAGGAGACAACCAGAACTCTCCTGTGCCTGTCCACTGCTGAAAGGGAGGACCAGGAAGGATCTGGAGAAGTGGAGCAGGCAGCCAGCCCTCTTTACCACCCGATACCTGTGAATCCTCCTGTGCTAAATAAAGATGATTACAGTAAGAGCCATTGTTTGGAATTGTCATATCTGAGAATGAAAGGGATTCCTCCCTACAGTCAGCTCTTTTCCTGGAGGCATGAGAAGTCTCCCGTACAGCTCTTTCTCTAGACAGTTCCTTTTCAAAACCCCTTTCCTAGGCTGCTTTGGAAGCTGTTTGAGAGTTTTCAGGTTTTCTTTGTTCTCATCTTGTTCTAAAACTTCACCTCAGGAAGTTGATAAATGCCGGGAATGGGAAAGAGAAAGCAGCCATTTATTCACCAGGCAGTGTGCTGGCTAGGGCTGCAGGGGTGGGCTTGACAGCCAGGGTCCGTGCTCCCATGGCCTCACAGCCTAGTGAGGAGAGACGATGGTACACAAGCATCTGAGTGAATAAGCAGGGTCCCCGGGTGGTGCAAACGGTTTATACTCGACTACTAACCAAAGGTTGGTGGTTTGAACCCACTGAACAGCACCATGGAAGAAAAGCTTCTATAAAGATTACAGGCAAGAAAACCTGTAGAACAGTTCTACTCTAACACATGGGGTTGCCGTGCATCAGAATCAACTCAATGGCAATGGGTTTGGGTTTTTTTTTGATGAGTGAACATTGTAGATTACTTCAAACAATAGTTAAGTGCTGTGAAGAGAAAATAAAATTTAGTAATGTGATGGAACTGAACAAGGAGACCCAACTAGGGCATTAGGGGTGTCCAGTGTGGCACAAACGGTTTGTGCTGGACTAGTAACCTAAAGGTTGGTGACTGGAACCCACCCAGTGGTGCTACAGAAGTGGCCATCTGCTTCCATAAAGATTATAGCCAAGAAAACCCTACGGAGCAGTTTTACTCTAACACGTAGAGTTGCCATGAATTGGAATCGACTCCATGGCAATGGATTGAGGAGAGAGATGGTGGTGGTTCAGGCTCAGGGGAGGTGGACAGGAAGTGCTGGGTTTGGGGTGTCATGCAGGTGAGTTGGGTAAAGGTGGAGGAGGGGAGATGAGAAGAGGAATGAAGTTTTTCAACTTGAGCCACAGGGTGGGTGCCCCTCACTGCCATGGGGCAGACCAGATGGGAGACAACATGGGGAGGAATTCAGTTCTATTTTGGACTTCTGAGAGGCTTATTAGACCTACAGGCAGAGGTGTCCTTGAGGAAAAAAATTCTATGGGTATCTCAGGCTTAGACAAGTAAGCTGAGACCCACAGAGAGGCAAGGGTCAGGGGAGGGAGGAGGTGGACAGAGAAGGTTGGAGCCAAGGACCAGGGGAGAGGGGCAGAGGGCAGAGAGGAGTCCTGAGAGAGGAGGGAGAGGCTAAGGTAGTTTCTTCCACAGCCTCGGCACTGTGACTGATGTTCTGCTCTGGGTGGGGAGCGGGAATCAGGGTGTCCTCATGTTTCCTTCCTCATCCACAGTCACCCCAGGAAGCTCCTGGATGGAATTCCTCACAAGTGCCTGCTTGGGAGGCCCCCTGAACTCCGCATGCCTGAAGAAGGCAGATCCTATAGAGCTTTGCGCCTGGGTCCTGAGGGGCCATGTTCCAGGGAAGAACTAAGCCCATCTGGGAGTGTTCACAGTGGAGGTAGGTGGGGAGGCTCCTGCACTGGCTGAGGTGCCCTAGATGCATCCAGGGGTTCAAAGGCCCCCCCAGCCCACACGTTCTGCCTGCCAGCCCTGTAATTAGACTGCTTCCCCACGCGTGGCTGCCTCCCATTCTTTGGCTTCCGGCAGCCATGAGGGATGAAAGATGGACGTCTCTGATTACGGGGGGGGACAGATGGGTACCGATTGCTGCAGAGTGTAGATAGAGGGGGGCATGAAAACAAGGGTAAGGTGACCCCTGGGTCACTGATAGGGAGAGCCGGGCCGCTGGGCCCTGGGCTGGGGTTCTAAAATGAGGGACGCCACTATTGTCAGAGGCTACATATTAGCCATGACCTTCCAAACAGGTTACACCAGTTAGGTTCTGAGGAGAGTCGTGTTACTGGGCCAGTCCCTCCCCAGAGACTGGCCTCCTCCTCTCCCTCCTTCCCTATAAAGCCTCTCAGGGTTCCCAGACACCCAGACAGCTCACCCCTTGCTTTGGGGATCAGGAGACATCCATGATGCTCAGCTGGAAACTAGTGGGGATCCTGGTCCTTTGCTTGTGCTCCCAAGGTGAGCTGGGGATAGAGGCCTGGAGTGTAATTTTGGGGATGATAGGGGATGGTCCAGGTGAGGCCAGGGTGCCCACTAAGTAAGAAGGAAGGGGGTGAATGGGATGCAGAGCAGTGAAGGAGATTCTGAGACTTTGCATGAGGGGAAGAATTCACAATCAGATGATGCTGGAAGATGCTTTTTGGTGGGGTCAGGGGTAGCTGCATGTGGAGATTTAGATCAGAATTCGGTGTGTGGGCGAGTATTGGAGCTGGGGTCTGAGCTAAGGAGGGTGGCAGTCATTGTGCAAGCAAGATCTGGGTGCCACATGGGGTCAAGGTGTAGACCACTTTGGGCGTGCACACCAGCTTAGGGGCCATGCCAGTTGGCTGTCCCAACCAAGGGCGGACGGGGCTTATCTGAGGGATCAGTTTAAAGTTGGTCAAGTCCATGGTTCAGATCAGTATGGGGTTTTCATGTCATTTTAAGATCACTTCAACCTTTTGTAAATGTGAGGGAGCTCTTTGAGAGTTACTTTTGAGGTTGGTTTGTGGGATCAGCTCCCCTGGGGCTATGGCCCATCCCAGAGAGCCTATGCCCCTGGAATTGTAGCTGAGGGGGATCTGGCCCTCACATACCGCTTACCTCTGCTTCCTTCTCTACAGGCATCTCAGGCAGTGGGGACCACCCCTCTCCCTCACCCACAGAGGCCCACGAGGAGGAGGGCTCCCCAACATGGCCTCAGGGCCCCCCAATCCCCGGTGACCCCTGGCCAGGGGTGCCCCCTGTCTTTGAGGACCCGCCACCTCCAGGCCCCAGTCGTCCCTGGAGAGACCTGCCTGAAGCTGGAGTCTGGCCCCCTGAGCCCCCTACAACAGATCCCCCTCAACCTCCCCGGCCTGATGACCCCTGGCCAGCAGGACCCCAGCCTCCAGAAAACCCCTGGCCGCCTGCACCTGAGATGGACCTTGACCTGCCCCGGCAGGAGTTCAGATAGCTGGGCGGAGGGCTCCCGCTCCCAGGCACCCTCGCTGGGTAAGCACCCAATCCTCTAGGCAGAGTGTACCCAAGCCCACCCCTACCCTTCAGATTCCCCTGAAAGTCTCCCCAGTTTGGCCTAACTCCACAATTCCTTTTCCTCGTCCCCTCAATTTTATTCTGAACCCTGAGGGTGTCGTTCTCAATATTTTCTATCCTCTCTTGAGATCCTTATTTAGTCCTCACATTTCCCTTCCTTTTTCCTCTGACAGCCTAAGCATGCACCTCTACCTCACGTCCAGGCTTCGCTCCTCCACCTTGCCTCTCCTACCTCCTTCCCACCTCCTCTCCCTGCTCCCTGGGAACAGGGATGGCGGCACTGTGTTCTCTGCTGCCACCTGGTGGCCAGAGATGGAACTATCGGCAGACAATGATGGTGCTTCCCCGAAATGGAAAAATAAAAACAATATACTCTTAATTTTGAATCTAGGCTGCTTCTTTGTCAATGATTAGTTCTTGAATATCCAGCTACCCTACTCATAGCATTAACTTACTGAGATCTGGAAGTAATTTGAGTTTCTGTCTTGTCCATAATGGGGCTCAGCAGGAGGGTTGGAAATATAGCTATCAGGAGTTACAAAGACATTTACATTTCTCCCTGACCCTTTTCTTGGATCCAGACTGCTCTTCCCAGGGCTGCCAAACAGTCAATGGCAAATATCAGTTAACCCTTTCCAGCTCATTAAGAGATGCATTTTCTTTCTTTTTAAAAAATATTTTTGTTGTTGAGAATATACACAGCAAAACATATACCAATTCAACAATTTCTACATGTACAATTTAGTGTCATTGATTATTACGTTCTTTGAGTTGTGTAACCATTCTCACCCTCCTTTTCTGAGTTGTTCCTCCCCTATTGACACAAACTCACCGCCCCCTAAGGTTCCTATCTAATCTTTTGAGTTGCTGTTGTCAATTTGATCCCACATAGATAGATCTTAAAAGAGCATAATGCTCCAGTAGACATTGTTTATTAATTAAGCTAACCGATTGTTTGGTTTTAAGAAGACCTAAGGGGATATTTTTGGTTTAACGTTTAAAGATTATCTCAGCGCAATAGAGGGGTATGCAGTGTCCATGGATCCAGAAAATCTGGATTCTATGAGAACTTAAATTCTGTTCTGCATTTTCTCCCTTTTGATCAGTAAGATGCATTTTCAATAAAAGTTTATGTCTTATATTTAACAACAAAAAAAACAAAACCCATTGCCAATGGGTTGATTCCGATTTATAGCGACCCTATAGGACAGAGTAGAACTGCCCCATAGCGTTTCCAAGGCTGTAATCTTTACGGGAGCAGACTGCCCTATCTTTCTCCTGCAGAGTGGCTGGTGGGTTTGAACTGACATCCTTTCACTCAGCAGTCAAGCACTTTAACTACTGTGCCACAGTTGTCAATATTTGCAGTTTTGATCAATTGTGTCTTTTCATAGCTATACAGGTAGTCCCTGACTTATGACGGATCCGTATCCGAGTTACGATGAACTACACTTAACGACCATCCAGTTTTTTTTGTGTGTGTGTACATCTTATCATTAGTAATATGTACTACAATGTTGCAGCATGTAATTTACTGATGTTATCATTCTCAGATGTAATGTTTCCAACCTCAAAAGGCAAATAAAGATCAGATTTATAAAGATACTAATAATAAAAGACAATAATAAGGAAAACAAAAAAAAAATGAAGTATTCGACTTACATCAGAACTGATTTATGATAGAGCAGTAGTTGGAATGGAACTTGGTCTTAAGTCAGGGACTACCTGTAATTGTAAATTCAGTGTAGAACAACTGCTGTTAATACTTAGAGTCTGTGGTAACAGGTATAAATTTCAATTTATATACATGTTTTTGTTACAGAGATAGGTAGTAAAAGACTTTCAAGTATTGGATTATATTTCTTTAGGATACATACAACTCTGTAGGGAAAGTGGAATGGAAAAAGAAACAAGTCAAACTTTCTAACTGGTTAATGACTTGTTGACTTCTTAAGAGTATTAATGGATATAAAATTGCTATGATATTGTATTTCATAGGCTATATTCAAAAGAGTGAAGTGACTTTTGTTTTAATATGTAAATATTTAAAATTCCCTGGAAATTACACACCTTGCAACTATAAACTTATGATTAAAAATGTTAGATGTTGACTTAAAAATGTGTAAATGTGTAGGGTTTTTCAGAATTCCTTATGGGAGTATTTGAACGGTAAAGTTAAAAAAGCCTAGAGATTCCAATGGTTGAATCAATTGAGAGGCTATCAGGGCTGGGATTGAAGAGAGGCTAAAAGAAATTGAGGGTGCATGACCTTAAAATTCACCCCTTAGGGCTAAGTTTACTTATGTAGTAATTCCCATTAAAACCTATATGTGGTGATATCGAAACAAAATTAAGTTTAGGATTTAGACCTAATTTTAGAACACATAAGAATTGTAGGAGTGAGTCTAGTAGAATTCGTTGTAGTTGTTGTTAGCTGCCATTAACTTGGTGGACTCACGGCAATCGCATGCACAATGGGATCAAACCATTGTGATCCATAGGGTTGTTTTTCGTTTTTTTTTTAAATATATATTTTATTTTATTTTATGTTGTTGAGAATATACACAGCAGAACATACACCAATTCCACAGAGTTTTCACTGGCTTTTTTTTTGGGGGGGGGGGGAGTAGATTGCCAGGCCTTTCTTCCTAGTCTGTATTAGTCCGAAGCTCCATTGAAATCTATTCACCATCATAACAACATGCAAGTCTCCCCGACAGACAAGTGATGGCAGCTTGCCAGGAATCAATACTGGGTCTCCTGCATGGAAGCCAGGAATTATACCACCGAACCACCACTGCCCTTGGCAGTAGAATTTAGTAGGTCTAAGGTTGCTATGGAAACGCTGGTGGCGCTGTCGTTAGGTGTTCGGCTGCTAACCAGAAGGTCGGCAGTTTGAATCCACCCGCCGCTCCTTGGAAACCCTATGGGGCAGCTCTACTCTGTCCTATATGGTCACTATGAGTCTGAATCCACTCCACAGCAACGGGTTTTTTGGTTAAGGTTGCTATGAGTCGGAAACGACTGCATGGAGGCTTTTGTTTTTCTTTTTGAAGTGGACTAGATTCACCTATCTGTTCATTCATTATCTTATACCCTTCATATAGCCACCAATGTCAGTCGTGGTGCGGGAATATAAAGAATGAAAAATATACAGCTTCCACTCTCAGGGCGCTTACAAATAAGCCGGGGGAGACCAGCTGGACTTACATGTAAAGTTAAATACCGATGTCATAAGTAAAGATGCAGATAATTAAATAACTACGTGAGTAAGCACCAGAATAGTCTTGGCAGTAAACGCCTTGAGTTCAAAGGCGGAAGAGTGACTGCGAGCCGGTATAGGCCAGTGAGGCTTCCACGAGGAGGGGCCGGAGCAGGGCCTGGGGGGAAGGGCAGAACTTGTGGTGGGAGGACAGTCCAGAAAGGGGCCGCCCAGGAGCTTTGCGTGAATGCGCAGGCGCAGGAACTGCCTCCCTTCACCCTCAACATCCCCAAGGCTCTGGCGCCTCAGGTGCTCACTGGTCCCCCCCAAGACCCGACTTTGCTCCTGTGTGCAATAGGCTTTATCAGGCCTCTGCATTTGTGCGTGCTGTCCCCTCTGCCTGGAGTGACCGACCTCTGTGTGTCTCTTCAGTGAAGCCTCTCCTCGCCCACCCCCTTCCCGCGTCCCCCACTCTGTGGTGCCGTTGTGCCTGGTATAAAACTCCGACTACAGTGATGTACTCACCGCCGCCTTCCCCTCCTAGGCCGTGAGCCTCGGAGAGAGACTGTTCTGCACGTTTCTTCTCTATCCTTGACTATTTTGTTCACACTGACTCCCAGTGCACTTTCAGCCCCAACTGCCCTACCTGTGCCTCTGGCTGCAGGAACTGTTTCCTGGTGCTGGGAGTGCTGGAAGCTCCTGGAAATTTTCGTCCCCTTCGCTAAGCCCTGAAGCGATGGCTGACAAATAACCAAAAAAGCCAAACCCATTGCAGAGTTTGGGTTTCCACTCATGGTACCCATGTGGTACAGAGTAGAACTCCATAGGATTTTCTTGGCTGTAATCTTTACAGAAGCAGATCGACAGGCCTTTCTTCCATGGCGTGGCTGGGTGGGTTGGAACTGCTAACCTTCTGCTTAGCAGCCAAGTGCAAACAGTTTGCAACACCCAGGGACCTTCGACTGACAAATCTGGGGGTATAAATGCTCCAGTTCCCTCTGAGCCGCAGTTGCTCTCTGTGAGACTTTGCTTGGCCTCCTTCCCTTCCAGGTCTCACTCTCCACTTTCCTGTCCCTTCTTACATCCTTCCCACCCCCACTCCCCCCATTCCCCGCCCCACACTTTCTAATACCTGCTTTTTAGATGAGTCTGCTCTGGGGAATACAGCCAAAAAGTATCATTTGCTACATACCATTATAACTTATTAAAAAAAAAAAAAAAAAGACATTTTTTAGAGCAGTTTTAGGTTTACAGAGAAATTGTGCAGAAAGTATAGAGTTCCCATATACCCATGCTCTCCCCAGCACAAGGTCTCTCCTGTTATTAATATCTTGCATTCCTGTGGTACATTTGTTACAATTAATGAACCAATATTGATACATCATTACTAAAGCCTATAGTTTATATTGAATCCCTGGGTGGCCCAAACTACTACTAACTGAAGGCTTGGCAGTTCGAACCCACCCAGAGGCACCTCGAAAGAAAGGCCTGGCAATCTGCTTCCAAAAGGTCACAGCCTTGTAAACCCTATGCAGCAGTTCTGCTTGGCAACACAGGGGGTCAGCATGAGTCAGAAACTACTCCACAGCAACCGTGTTGTGTTTTTTTTTTTTGTTGTTGTTTATAGTTTACATTAGGTTTCACTCTTTACGTTGTACAGTTCTATGGGTTTTGACTAATGCATAATGTCGTGTGTCCACCATTACAGTATCACACAGAATAGTTTCACTGTCCTCAAAATGCCCTGTGCTCCATCTATTCATCCCTTTCCCCTCCCCCTGCATTACAGCTACTTTTTACTGTGCAGGCCAAATGCTGTACAGATTAAGCTCTCACTTAATTTACATAGCAACCCATTGTTAACCTCGTTGTGCAGAGGAGGTGGTGACTCATACAAGTCATTCAGAAGACAAATGGCAGAGCCGGGCTTTCCACTCAGGTCTGTCCTACTCCAACGTCTCCAATTTTGCCTATTATGTCATCCCACCTCTTTATTCATTTATGTAACCTGACACGGGATACAGTGCATGGATATTTTTTAATTTAATTTTTATTTGTTTTTTGCTGCTGTTGAGAATATACACAGCAAAACATGCACCAATTCGACAGTTTCTACATGCACCGTTTAGTGACATTGATTACATTCTTCAAGTTGTGCAACCATTCTCATCTTCCTTTTCTGAGTTGTTCCTCCTCCCTTAACATAAATTCAAGTTGCTGTTGTCAATTTGATCCCATATAGATAGATCTTGGAGCCCTGGTGGCACAGTGGTTAAGAGCTTGGCTGCTAACCAAAAAAAGGTCGGTGGTTTGAATCCACCAGCCACTCCTTGGAAACCCTGTGGGGCAGTTCTACTCTTTTCTGACTCCACGGCAATGGGTTAGATAGTTCTTGAAAGAGCATAAAGCTCAAGGCAGACATTTTGTACGGTTGTTGTCAGGTGCTGTCGAGTCAGTTCCAACTCATAGCGACCCTAGGAACGACAGAACAAAACGCTGCCCTGTCCTGCACCATTCTCACAATAGTTATTATGCTTGAGCCCCTTGTTGCAGTTACTGTGTCAATCCATCTCATTGAGGGTCTTCCTCTTTTTGCTGTCCCTGTACTTTACCAAGCATGGTGTCCTTCTCCGGGACTGATTTCTCCTGACAACATGTCCAAAGTATATAAGATGTAGTCTCGCCACCTTTGCTTCTAAGGAGCATTCTGTCTGTACTTCTCCCAAGACAGACCTGTTCGTTCCTTTGGCAGTACATAGTATATTCAATATTCTTCACCAACACCCCAATTCAAAGGCATCAATTCTTCTTCGGTCTTCCTTATTAATTGTCCAGCTTTCGCATGCATATGAGGCGACTGAAAACACCAAGGCGTGTGTCAGGCACACCTTAGTCCTCAAGGTGACATCTTTGCTTTTCAACGCCTTAAAGAGGTCTTTTGCAGCAGATTTGCCCAATGCAGTGCATCTTTTGTTTCTTGACTGCTGCTTCCATGGGTGTTGATTGTGGATCCAAGTAAAATGAAATCCTTGACAACTTCAATCTTTTCTCCATTTATCATGATGTTGCTTATTGGTCCAGTTGTGAGAATTTTTGTTTTCTTCATGTTGAGGTGTAATCCATTCTGAAGGCTGTGGACTTTGATCTTCATCAGTAAGTGCTTCAAGTCTTCATCACTTTCAGCAAGCAAGATTGTGCCATCTGCATAACACGGGTTGTTAATGAGTCTTCCTCCAATCCTGATGCCCCATTCGTCTTCATATAGTCCAGGTTCTCTGATTATTTGCTCAACATACAGATTGAATAGGTATGGAGAAAGAATACAACCCTGACGCACACCTTTCCTAACTTTAAACCATGAAGTATCACCTTGTTCTGTCCAAACAATTGCCTCTTGATCTATGTACAGATTCCTCATGAGCACAGTTATGTATTCTGGAATTCCCATTATTCACAATGTTATCCATAATTGGTTGTGATCCATACAGTCAAATGCCTTAGCACAGTCAATAAAACACAGGTAAACATCTTTCTGGTATTCTCTGCTTTCAGCCAGGATCAGTCTGACATCAGCAATGGTATCTCTGGTTTCACATCCTCTTCTGAATCCTGCCTGAATTTCTGGAAGCGTCGATATACTGCTGCAGCTGTTTTTGAATGATCTTCAGCAAAATGTTACTTGCATGTGATATTAATGATACTGTTCGATAATTTCCGCGTTCAGTTGGATCACCTTTCTTGGGAACAGGCATAAATATGGATCTCTTCCAGTCAGTTGGCCAGGTAGCTGTTTTCCAAATTTCTTGGCATAGACGAGTAGCACTTTCAGTGTGGCATCCATTTATCGAAACATCTCAAGTGGTATTCCCTCAATTCCTGGACCCTTGTTTTTCGCCAATGCCTTCAGTGCAGCTTGGACTTCTTCCTTCAGTACCATCGGTTCCTGATCATATGCTACCTCCTGAAATAGCTGAACATCGACCAATTCTTTTTGGTATCATGACTCTGTGTATTGCTTCCATCTTCTTTTGATGCTTCCTGCATCGTTTAATATTTTCCCCATAGAATCTTTCACTATTGCAGCTCGAGGCTTGAATTTTTTCTTTAGCTCTTTCAGCTTGAGAAATGCTGAGTGTGTTCTTCCGTTTTGGTTTTCTATCTCCAGCTCTTTGCACATGTCATTATAATACTTTCCTTTGTCTTCTTGAGCCTACCTTTGAAATTTTCTCTTCAGTTCTTTTACTTCAGCATTTCTTCCATTTGCTTTAGCTACTAGACTTTCAAAAGCAAGTTTCAGAGTCTCTTCTGGCATCCATTTTGGTCTTTTCTGTCTTTTTAATGACCTCTTACTTTCTTCGTGTCATGTTGTTGTTCCACAACTTGTCTGGTCTTCGGTCATTAGTGTTCAACACTTCAAATCTATTCTTGAGATGGTATCTAAATTCAGGTAGAATATCCTGAAGGTCGTACTTTGGCTCTAGTGGACTTGTTCTAATTTTCTTCATATTCAGCTTGAACTTGCATGAGTAATTGATGGTCTGTTCTGCAGTCGGCCCCTGGCCTTGTTCTGACTGATGATATTGAGCTTTTCTATCGTCTCTTTCCACAGATGTGGTCGATTTGATTCCTGTGTATTCCATCTGGCGAGGTCCATGTGTATAGCCGCCATGTATGCTGGTGAAAAAAGATACTTATAATGAAGAAGTCACTGGTCTTGCAAAATTCTATCATGCAGTCTCCAGCATTGTTTCTATCACCAAGGCCATACTTTCCAACTACCAATTCTTCTTCGTTTCCAACTTTCTCATTCCCATATCAGTAATTATCAATGCATCCTGAGTGCATGTTTGATCAGTTTTAGACTGTAGAAGCTGGTAAAAATCTTCAATTTCTTCATCTTTGGCTTAGCGGTTGGTGTGTAAATTTGAATAGTCATATTAACTGGCCTTCCTTGTAGACATTCGGATATTATCCTATCACTGACAACGTTATACTTCAGGATAGATCTTGAAATCTTCTTTTTGACTATGAATGCAACTCCATTTCTCTTCAAGTTGTCATTCCCGGCATAGTAGACCATATGGTTGTCCAGTTCAAAATGGCCAATACCAGTCCATTTCAGCTCACTAATTCCTAGGATATCGATGTTCATGCATTCTATTTCATTTCGACGATTTCCAATTTTCCTAGATTCGTACTTCATACATTCCATGTTCCAATTATTAATGGATATTTGTAGCTGTTTCTTCTCATTTTGAGTCATGCCACATCAGAAAATGAAGGTCCCGAAAGCTTGACTCCATCCACGTCATTAAGGTGGACTCTACTTTGAGGGGACAGCTCTACATTTTTTACTAGTTAAACTATTCTTTGGTTTCAAGAAGGCTTCAGGGGATATTTTTGTTTTAAGGTTAAAGATTATCTCAGGGCAATAGCTTCAGGACTTCATCCAACCTTCATGGCTGCAGGAAGTCTGGAGTCCGTGAAAATTTGAAATTCTGGTCTGCATTTTCCCTCTTTTGATCAGGATTCTTCTATAGAATCTTTGATCAAAATATTCAGTAAAGGTAGCTGGGCACCATCCAATTCTTCTGGTCTCATGGCAAAGGAGGCAGTTGTTCTTGAAGGCAATTACCAACACATTCCATATCCTCCTTCTATTCCTGATGGTCCTTTTTCCTCTCTTGCTCCAACTGAATAGACACCAATTGTTATGCCTTGGATGGCCACTTGCAAGACTCCAGGCACTACACAATGAACTAGGAGGTAGAAAAGAAGTACTAAACATGTTATTAGGCCACTGTGATCGTTAAGGTTGTGTGTCAGCTTGGCTGGGTCATGATTCTTAGAGGTTTGGCAGTTATGATGTAGTTTGGCAGTTGTATAATGATGCAATCACCTCCAGGATGAGATCTGATATAATATGATCACCTCCCTGATGGGATCTGCTGGGAGTAGCCAATCAATTGAAAGGGAGTTTCCTTGGGGGCTTGGCCTGCATCCAATATATGTGGACTTTCTGGCAAGGCTTGGAGGCTTTTGTTAGCTCTAGATCCTGCAGCTGGCTCCTGTTCATCTGACCTCTTGGGTTCTTGGAACTTGAGCTAGCAGCTTACCTCCTGATTTTGGGATTCCTCAGCCTCCACAGCCTGTGAACCAGAGGCCGGTTGTCTGACCTGCCAATCTTGGGTTCACCAGCCCTTTGCAGGTACATGAGTCAGGAGAAGTCTCCAGCCTGACCTACAGATTTGGGACTTTCTAGCCTCTACAACCACGTGAGCCTTTCCTTGATATAAATCTCTCTTTCTATATATGTATATAGACACGTCACTGATTTTGCTTCTCTAGCTAACCCAGCCTAAGATGGTCAGTTAACTGGGATGTCCCATGAAACCAGAACCCTAAACCTCCAAATCAAGAAACCAAATCCCATGAGATTTTTGGTTTTACATAAACAGCCTCAGCAGCTACTCTTTTTTTTTTTTTTTCCCCTCCAGTGCCTAGGTCTTAATGGACACTTAATAACGCATTTCATGAATGGCTGAATTCATTAATGAATGATGAATCTGGGCACAGAAAGTAGGTTGAAATGGCTGGTTGTTGTTGTTATTTGCCTTCAATTCCATTCTGACTCACAGCGATCCCATGTATGCAAAGTAGAACTGTTCCATAGGGTTTTCAAGGCCTGTGACCTTTTGGAAGCAGATGGCCAGGCCTGTCTTTCTCCTCTGGATGGGTTGGAACCACCAACATCGACTTTTTGGCTAGTTCAGGTAGTCCCTGACTTACCATGGGGGTCCATTCTGACGACTCCGTCGTAGATCAATTCTGATGTAAGTCGTGTATCTCTTTTTTTTTTTAGTTGTCATCATTATTGCCTTTTATTACGGTATCTGTATAAATCTGATCTTTATATGTCTTTGGAAGTTGGCGTGAGAATGATACCATCAGTGAATTATGTGCTGCAACATCGAATGTAGTACATATTACGAACGACAAGATGAAAAAAAAAGGATATTTATAAGTGCAGTTCACAGTAACTCAAATATGTTGTAAGTCGGGGACTACCCGTAGTTAAGTGCTTAACCATGTGTGCCACCTAGGGACCCCCGAAATGGCTGGAGTGAAGGGTTTATAACCTGGAAAAGATGGAGACCTGTTGGACGGGTAGTTTAGGAGCAAATTTGGGAAGGTCTGGATGCCAGGCACAGGAGCTTCTATCTGACACTTCTTTCTCCTCTGTTAGAACTGGGCTCAGGGGCTGGGGACACACACATGTTTGGGTGTACTGTGGCAGAGAGGTATGGGATGGGAGAGTATACCCCTCAAACTGACCCTCAGCAACCTCCCAAGCCAGTGAGAGGGTGTTATTTGGGAAAGGAAAAGAGAAAAAACAAAACTTAGACGAGTAAGAAAATGAAGGAAAGGAACGGAGTCCTTGAGAGTCCAGGCAATGAGCTCAGTCTCTTCGCATCCTGCTGTCTTATTTAGTTTCCACAACATTGAGTTGGTTTCCATGTGGTTTTTTTTTCCCCTTGTAAAGCTTATGCTTTTTGAGGGCAAGGAGAGACTGAATACACAAACAGACAATGGCCAGACCATGTATAAAATAGAACTCTGACCCACAACTTGCAGCACCTGCCCAGGAAGCCAAACCACTATCCACAGCAACCAGTTCAGGAAGCTAAACAACAACCGCGGTAACAACCAACCCCAAAAGGCTAGGACTTGATTAATCACTGCCCACTTCCCTAATACTTGCCCTCACTTTCAATTCAGGACAAACTGGAGAAAGGCAAATAGGTTCAGTGGTAGAATTCTCGCCTTCCATGTGGGAGACCTGAATTCAATTCCAGCCAATGCCCTTTAAGCATAGCTACCACCCATCTGTCTGTGGAGGCTTGTCTGTTGCTATGATGCTGAACATGTTTCAGTGGGGCTTCCAGACTAAGATGGACTAGGAAGAAAGGCCTGGCAATCTACTTCTAAAAATCAGCCAATGAAAATCCTATGAGTCATAACGGTCTAATCTTTAGCCAGTCATGGGGATAGTGTAGGACTGGGTAGCATTTTGTTCTGTTGTGCATGGGGCCGCCATGAGTCAGGGGTCCAGTTTGAAGGCAGCTAACAACAATCAGTAATATTGATGCCCTTCTTCTAGTTAGCTCAACTGCAGTTTCCCCATGCCACCGGCCTCCAGTCAGGACGTACCTGAAGCTTTCCCTTTTCTCCACTATACAGCTTTCCCACTCTTCCCCCTGCCTCAGAGTCTCTGCCAAAAGCAACTGATGATGGCCAAATAAATCGCCTTTGCTCATTCTCATTTGGGTGGTGTGCCTCATCTGTCTTTATATCCCTTACTTCTTTCCTAGTACCTGGCACAGAAGGTGTTCAATAAAACAGATTAGTAGCCCCATTCGCAGATGAGAAAACTACAGTTGAGAGAGGTAACTCACCTACCGAGACAAACCACAAGACTAGATGCAGGCCTGCCTGGCTCCAAACCCGTCCTTCTCAGTACAACACCACAGGTGGATGAGTGGGAGAGAGAAGGGGGAAGGCATGAGGTCACCGGAGACTTAAATATCTATTAATAGGCAATGGGTATCGACACTTTAATGTGCTGTGCTTATCAGCTAGGGAAAAGACTGAGTGGGACTGGATGGTATGGAATATTAACACAAGGAAGCCATTGTCCAGTTTATCCATTCCGACTAGACAATGCTGGGTTCTTCCTCATCTGCCTTGGCTGACCTCACCTAGAAGTGAATAAGGCCAGGACAGAATGACGTCTTATGTCAACATAGAGTCATAGAACTAATAATAGAATAGGATCACAGATATATGGACACAATGGTCCAGAACCTCAGATATGGCAGTAGTCAATAAATGCTTGGCCAATGAAAGCAAGGAGCCTAGAACTAGTATCATGGCATAATTTAATTATAGAAACTGACTCAGCAAAGCTGCAAGTTACCTTGAGAAAGCATCGGGACCAGCCCTCGGCCCTTGGGCATGTGAATAGTGTTTTTGGACCAGACAGAAAAGATGGTTGTCTGCTCTTCTTTGAAGATCTCCAGGCAGGGAAACTCCAAACCACTCATTTGTCCATCCATTTGCCCACACAGCTCACTTTTATTGAGCATCTACTGTGTGTTGGTGCTAGGTGATGGTGACAACCCGAGGAAGTAGTTTCAGCCCTCCCTGCCCTCCAGGAGCTCTGTGTCTAGGAGGAAACAAACATGTAAATCATGGCAATAAAATGGGATAAAAGTTAAGTTAGAGAGGAGCACACCCTAAGGTAGGAGCCAGGGAGGGAAGGTCCAACTCCTCTGCCAATTTTGTGATTCAAATTCATTTGACCAGAGACTTCCTTTGGTATAAACTTAAGCTCTCTTACTGTACATTTTGATGTCCCTAATCTTCAATTAAGGGTCTACCAGGTGCCTGGCACTGTTGAATTAAACCAAGTCAACTTCCTAAGGTTTTTCCCCCTCTCAAGGAGTTTCTGGGTGATGCAAATGGTTGAAGTTCTCGGCTGCTAAACAGAAGGTTGGACGATTGAGTTCACCCTGAGGTGCCTTAGAAGAAAGACCTGGTGATCTACTTTTGAAAAACCAACCACTGAAAACCCTATTTTAAAAAAGAAAAGAAAAAACAAACAAAAAAACTATGGAGCACAGTTCTGCTCTGACATACATGAGACCACCATGAGTTGGAATTGACTTGACAGCAACTCATTTTTTTTTTTTAAGTATCCTCAAAGTCAGTTATAAATCACCCCCTAGCCTGCCCTTTTGCAGCATAATCTCAACTCTCATGATGGGAGCAGACGGGATAGTATAGTGGTGAGAGCATCAGCTTATAACCTGGGTTCTTATTCCACTCTGCCATTTCTGCTCCCTGTGTAACCTTGGGATGCTACTTTAGGAGATTTCTCTAAATATAATCTCTAAACTCCCTCACAATGCCGAGAGCCCGCTTCCCGTGTGTGGGTTTTCCAGGCTCTACCACAAGAGGGCAGCCTAGGAACTCCTTTGAGGTGTTTTCCTCTAGAGTCCTTTCTCTGCCTCTCTGCCTCACCTGACATCATAGGCCCCCTACTCCCACACTCACCTTCATTAGGTGGCACTGGAGCCAAAACAGTTGCCAAGGTGACCTCCTCTAAAGGGAGTCTGGCATGTGAGATGAGGCAAGACAGGCCCCTGGGCCCTCAGGAAAATTGGCCAAGGGGTCCACACATCCATTCTTTCTCTCATTGATTATTTACTGAGTTCCTTCCACAAGCCAGGCAGTGCTCTAGAGCTGTGGATACAGGGGAGAGTCAAAGACACAAGGCTGTATCTTCAAGGGGCTTGCTTCTAGTGGGAGCAGTGAACAGCAAACAGCAGCACACGTGCTGTGTGTAATAGAATGCCACGTAGTGATAAGTGCTATGAAGAAAAATAAGGCAAGGGAGGAAAACGGAGGGTGGTGGTGCATGTGTGCGGGGTAGGGGGTGCAATTTTAAATAGAGAGTCAGGGAAGGCCTCTGAGGAGATGACGGGTGAGCAAGAACTGCATGAAATGAGGGAGCAAATATCGCAGGAGAAAAGGGCAAACAGCTTAGTGTAGTGTGTAGATTACAGCATCAGAACTCCAGGGTGAAATGCCTAGTTACTCACGGTAAGCAGGAAGTTCCTGGGTGGCACAAATGCTTAAGCATTCAGCTGCTAAGTGAAAGAGTGGCAGTTTGTGGCATCTTGAAAGAAAGACCTGGCAATCAACTTTCTAAGGATCACAACCATTGGAAACACTATGGAGCACAGTTCTACTCTGACACACATGGGGTCACCATGAGGTGGGGTCTACTCAACAGCAGCTGTTTTTTTTTAAATTTTGTTTTGTTTTTAGTTGTAAACATCATGCTTAACTCCCTGAACTTGTGTCTGCAACTCCAAAGAAGGAATAATAATTCCTGTCTCCTAGGGTCACTGAGAGAACAAAAAAATCCTGTACATGCAAATGTCTGCAATGAGCTGAATGCTACAGTAGGTCAGTACCCATTCTGGTGGAGATGTTCTAGTCCTGGGGTCCAGGTGAACCGAGCTGGACACGAGGTGCAAGCCTTTCCAATAGCATTCCATGTTTACAATCACCTTCCTGGAGCTAGGTGAGGCCTCAGGGCCCTAGAAAACACTGGGGAGTAAGAGAAGCTCCTGCTAGCAGGAGCTCTCAGGCCAGAAAGATGCAGCCAATCCAGAGATAGGAGAGGACGCGGGCCATGTAGCTCTCATCCCAGACAGCGCTGAGAGCCTCGCCCGGCCCTGCTACAAGTCCATCCAGCCTCTCACAAAAGCACATGTTCAGAGAGCACTTTCAGACCACGCCCTGGCCCTCCCTCCCACCCTTTCCTGTATGGTCACCAAGATGGGGGAGAGGGCTTGGCAGGTCTCTGATTTTGGGTGACCAATAACAATAAAAAGCATTAATAGCAGAGTGAAAAGCCTGACTGTTTAATAGGTATGCATGATGAGCAGACAAGAGTGTTGGATCAGAGATGGAAGGGGGAAATATTATTGTTACTCGGAGCTAATCACAGCCTGTGTTCACCCCCTCACAAGATGAAGGAGGGGTGGTGACCAAAGCAGACGTACTTAAGCAAAGTGATGGAGTCTTGGCCCAGGGAGATGGACTGCTGCTCAGCTGACTTCCTGCTGCTTTAGGGAAGAGGGAATGGGTGGAGACCTCAGGCAGATAGCCTGGTGAGCAAGCCCCCTCCTGCTAAGTCATCCTCTTTCAGGATTCAATGCTCTGACTCCAAGCCTCACTCCTGTGTCCTTTAGAGGTGCCAGTGAGCTGCTAAGAGGGTGGGGACAGGACGCAAAAAGAGGCTACGTTCCAGGAGGTCAGTTCTAGAGGAGTGAGTGGGGTTCCAGGGAGTCAAGCGGAGAAGGAAGGAAGGAAGGGTTGAACTGAGTATGTTGTTCATTGCCATAGAGTCGATTCTGACTCATGGCGACACCATATGTGCAAAGTAGAGCTGCTCCTTAGGGTTTTCAAGGCTATGACCTTTTGGAAGCAGATGGCCAGGGCCTTCTTCTGAGGCTTGTCTGGGTGGGTTCAAATCACCAACCTTTTGGTTAGGAGTTGAGCACTTAACTGTTTGTGCTATCTAAGGACCTTCAAGCTGAGTAGAGATTGCACCACTGTGTCTATTGTGAGGGAGAGGAACAGGGTGCAGATAGCTCCCAAGAACAGTGATTCTCAGCTAGGGCAACACTATGCTGGTGTGGGGGCGCCTAAAAGAATCATCTAGGGGTTATTTAAAGTGAGTAGCATTGCCCCTCCCCACCCCAGCATCAGGGGGAAACACCAGTCCTTCCTTATCATGGCCCTGTCAGCTCGTTACTTGCTAATGGAAGCTGTTGTATCCCTCAGAGAAAGGACATAATCCAGTGGAGTGGTTTAGCGGAGACAGTCACCTGAGAGGAATGAGGGCAGGCCAGGGGAGGCCTGTGGGCAGCATGGGGAGTCAGTGAGTGGCTCTGTGTCAGCAGGGCGCTCCTGGAGGCAAGGCCTTGATCATCAGACGGCCCCTGCCACCCCAGCACTACACCGGGCTTTGTACCTGGTAGTGTGATGGGAGGTGGGGGACGGGGACCAGGGAGATGCATCCCAGAGTAAGGTAAAAAGGGGAAGTGTGGCCTGGATGCATTCATTCTTTCATTCCAAAAAAATCACCCAGTACCTACCATGGCTAAGTACTTGGAGTTCAGTGAACAGACATGTGCTTTGCTCTGTCATGGAGCCCACAGTCCAGTACGAAATAATTTCTGGAAATAATTTTGAATGCCTGTGGGGGTTGCGTAGATTATGTGCTTCAGAGTCTATCTGAGGAGAGGGTGAAGGAGTTGGGCCAGGTAGAATGTGAATTCCAGCATTGATCATCTACCACAGGGAAGACTCCACAGATGTAGGTGGGGCACTCCCAAAAGGTAGGCCCAGAAGTAGAAAATAAAACTGGGTGACACAAATGGTTTGCACTCTTCTACTAACCTAAAGATTGGCGATTTGAAACCACCTGTTGTGCTGTGCAAGAAAAGCCTGGCGGTCTGCTTCTGTAACGATTATAGCCAACAAAACCCTATGGAACAGTTCTACTCTGTCACACATGGAGTCACCATGAGTCAGAACTGACTCAATGGTAACCGGTTTGATTTTGGTTTGGAGATGTTTAGCCCATCACTTCAGGATCCCTGAGCTAAAGAGGGTTCATCTCAGCACAGGTGAGGTAGGGCCTCCACATACAAATGTATCTTCTCCTTCTATGTTTTGGTCATGAGAGGGACCAGGCAAAGAGTATGGATGGCTCAGGTCCACCCATCCCCACTACAGGAAAAACAACCCAGAGTACATACCCTGCTGGAAGTGGGCCAGGAGTGTCAGCTTCCCACAGCAGGGAGAGCAGGGTGTTGTTGCTAGAGACATGAGTCCATCTCGGGAAGAGAGGGGGAGAGAGAGAGGAGGAGAGGAAAATGCCTTTAACTAGAACAGCACAGAGAGAGGTATGGAGAAGGGGAAGAGCCATAGGTGGAGCCACAGGGTGGCTCTGGGTGACCTCCCTCCACCTCTCCCACCACAAAAGAAGTTCCTCTTTCAGGCCTTTTCTCTTCCTATCTTTTTTTTTTTTTTTAATTGTTATTATTGTGGTAAATATATAGGTAACAAAACATTTGCCATTTCTACAATCTTCATATATACAGTTAAATGACATTAATTATGTCCATCATGTTGTTCGGCCATCATCATTTACCATTTCCAAATTTTTCCATCACCCTTAACTGAAGCTCAGTGTTTCCTAAGCGTTGTGTCTTCTTCCTTTTTCCCTCCTTCCCACCACCCCCTTAAACCAAAAACCCAAACCCACTACTGTCAAGCTGACGGCGACATATAGCGACACTATAGGACAGGGTAGAACGGCCACATAGGGTTTCCTAGGCCTTAATCTTTACGGAAGCAAACTGTCACATCTTTCTTCCATGGGGCAGCTGGTAGGTTTGAACAGCCGGCCTTTCAGTTAGCAGCTGAGCACTTAATCACTGTGCCACCAGGGCTCCTTCCACCACTCCTGGTGACCACTAATAAGCTTTGGTCTCTATACACTTGTCTATTCTAGATATTTCATGTACACAGGATCATACAATATTAGTCTTTTTGTGACTGACTTGTTTCACTCAGCATAGTGTTTTCAAGATTCTTCCTATCTTTTTTCATCCTTCTCCCAAGCCTAAGCCCTGGGTCTACCAAGGACCCCTACATGCAAAACTTGTTCCAGAATTTCTGCCCTGACTTTTGGTGCTGAAGAGGCTGCTGAGTCTGTGGGTGAGTGGTAGACACAGAGTGTGCTGTGGACTCTCTTGCTTTGGGCTTCTTAACTTTTGAGACTTTGATGAAAGCTGGGACCATCTCTCCAGAAAGACACACACACGCAAGGAATTTAGCACATGTTCTTACGATGTTTAAGGGACTTTTTTTTTTTTTTTTTTTTAATACTGGTAGCTGAAGTGCAAGGTTTTATTTTATTTATTTATTTATTTATTTATTTGTTGTGCTTTAAGTGAAAGTTTACAATTCAAGTTAGTCTCTCATGCAAAAATTTATACATACACTGTTTTGTGACCCTACTTGCTCTCCATATACTGTGACAGCACACTCTTCTTTTCCACCCCGGATTTCCCGTGTCCATTCAACCAGCTCCTGACCCTCTCTGCCTTCTCTTCTCACCTCTGGACAGAAGCTCTCCGTTTAGTCTCATGTATCTACTTGAGCTAAGAAGCACACTCTTCATGAGTATCATTTTATGTCCCATAGTACAGTCTAATCTTTGTCTGAAGAGTTGGCCTCAGGAATGGTTTTAGTTTTGGGCTAGCAGAGAGTCTGGGACCGTGTCTTCCAGGGTCCCTCCAGTCTCAATCAAACCATTAAGTCTGGTCTTTTTACTATAATTTGAGTTCTGCACCTCACTTTTCTCCTGCTCCATCAAGGACTTTCTGTTGTGTTCCTTGTCAGGCCGGTCATTGTGGTAGCCGGGCACCATCTAGTTCTTCTGGTGATGAAGTCTCTGGTTTATGTGGCCCTTTCTGTCTCTTAGGCTAATACTTTCCTTGTGTCCATGGTGTTCTTCATTCTCCAGCATTTAAGGAACTTCTGAGGTCTGTCCCTGAGCCACTGCCATTAATTTATAGCATGATGTCAGCTGCACAGAGCTAATGGTACCTACATGGGCTTTGTAGTCCAACAAGCTTGGGTTTCTTTTCCAAACTCTTCTGCTCACTAGTGTGCTGGTTTGGGGCAAATAATGCAAACTCAGTTTCCTCCTCCATGAAATAGGAAGAAAATTTACTTGCCCCGTAAGGTTGTTGTGTGAATTACACAGAAAACACACATTGTCCAGGGCTAGATGGTAACTGCATGTGAGTATTTACATTCAAATTAATTTAAATGAAATAATAATTAAATTTGAATAGCTGATTCTTCTAGAGTCAGCTGTTGCCCTATTCAAAATCCTTCAGTTCTCTGTGCCCTCCCACATTTACTCCATTCCCTATAAAATCCAAATTCCTTTAGCTTGGTGTTATCCAGTTGCCCTTGAGTTGATTCTGACTCATGGCAACCCCAGGAGTGTCAGAGTAGAACTGTGCTCCAAAGGTTTTTAGTGGCTGATTTTTTGGAGGTAGATTGCCGGATCTTTCTTCAAGGCACCTCTAGGTGGACTTGAACTTCCAACCTTTCCGTTAGCAGCCAAGCACGTTAACTATTTGCACCACCCAGGGACTCTAGCCTGATGTTATAGGTCACTTAAAATTTCTCCATTCCTCCACTTAACTGTTCCTTTGCATATAGACTTCTCACGCCAACCCAAGCCAGTCACTATTTCTAAGCCCTTCCAGGGTCCTGAGTCTGAGGTCCTGCTCCCTGCTTTTCTCCTCATTCCTCAAGGCTCAGCGGAAGTCCTGCCCCCTTCTCGAAGTCAAGTGACCAGAGGCTTCTAGCCTTCTTTCTATGCAGCTGGAGTACAGCTCCTGGAGGGCAAAGACAAATTCATTTTCCTCATCATTGCAACTTGCAAAGCATAGGACCATGAACATGGTAAGCCAGTGCCTGGTGCAGAAGGCAGTGGCCTGGAGTGGGCAGTGTCCTTCCTTCCTCATACATAAAAGGGAGAGGCCCCCCTGTTCCTTGCCTATAGAAGCTGCTTGCTTTGAGCTTGGTTTTCTCTGGTGGAGGTGGGCTGCCCTGTGCCATCCACACTCTTGCACCCAGTCCATCCATTGCACTGGGCACTCGCTGTCTGGGGTTAAGGGTATGCTCTGAGGCTGTGAGATGCAGCACATTCACCTGTGCTACAATGAGCATCGTCAAGCAGGCGAGTTTTCCAGGTGACCCTGGCCTGTGTTGGGCATCGGCCAATGTACCTTCCTTCCTTTCCCTCCTTGGCCCCATTAGCTTCAGGTTTTCACTGCTTGAGCAGAGAGAAAGGTTACTGGTGAGCACCATGGGGCACAGCGGGTTCAGTACAGGAGAGCAGATAGGATCTCAGCAAGAAAGAGGAAGAGGAGCTCAGTGGGGCCCAGATGTGGGGAGTTCAGTGGGGCCCGGGGTGGTAGGATGGACAGGAGAGGGCTAGACAGAAGGGGCAGAGTGGCCAGGAGGAGAGCAGCAAGAGAAAGGAATGTGGCCAAACATGAGAGTTGTGTGGGAGGGTGGAAGTTTGACAGGAGGCGGAGAGAGATTGTGTCTCCTCAGCCCTGGCCATCTGACAGCACCTGAGAGGAACGTGAGGAAGAAAACAAGACAAACTTTGCCACCTCTGGCTTGTTGAGGAAGTTTGTGTTGGAAAAGAATAACTCACAGGCTCTGCTGTGCCTCTGCCCTCTCTCTACCCACACTTGGGAACAGGCTCTTGACCCCTCTCACCTCTCTGCCACTCCCCTCCCAGCTCCCAGAGCTCCCTCCCTGCTTCTCCCAAGTCCCTAGAACAGAGGGATGGGACATGGGACGGAATCAGTGCCTGAGAGTCTGGCAGGGAACAGACCTGAGGTAGGGAGGGGCGCCACTGACATTCAGAAAGAACAACACCGTGTTAAATAGCATCCCTGTCCACATGTTTGTGTTTGTTGTTCTGTCTGGGGGCAGGAAGGGAGCCAAGGAGATTCTTCTAGAGTCAGTTGGGCCAGATTCCTAGGAGACAGAGAGAGAGCCTGGAGCAAACCCATCCTATTTGCTTTCCCAAAGTGGGAGGAGGCAGACAGGGTCAACTGGGGGGCAGCATTTGCTGAGCATCTCTGCTAGGAGGGCTGCATCCCTCATTCCAGTTCATCTTTCTGATCATTTCTCATTTGATCTTCACAAAAATCCTACAAAGCAGGCATGACTGAAAACATACCCATTTTACAGATGAGGAAATTAAAGTTCAGAAAGTTTCCCAAAGTCATGGGGCTAGCTGGAACTTGAACACAAGTCATCCTGGGTCTAAAGCCTCTGCATCACCTCTCTTTAGGGGATGCTACCACATTCTTTCTCCTCTCTCCACAGCTCTTCCTTTCCATCCCCATTCTGAGTGCTGGCAGAAAGTCAAGGGCTATATTAAATGGTAGCCCTTAGCTACACGTGAATATTTAATTTAAATTAAGTTAAATTAAACAAAATCAGAAGTTCAGTTCCTCGGTTATACTAGCGCCATTTCAAGTGTCCAATAGCCACGTGTGGCTAGTGGCTACCATATTGGACAACACAGGTATAAGACATTTGCCTCATTGAAGGAAGTTCTCCTGGACAGTGCTGGGCTAGAGTTAAAGACAGGCCAGGACTAGAGAGAAAGGAAGGGCCCAGCTCACAGGCCCCTAAGGATGGAGCTGCCTTTGGGAGAAGACTGGGGACATTGTGCAAATGGGGGAAGGGTGAGGTGAGCAGGGGCTCCTCCAGGGCACCGTCTGGGATGAGTCTGGGCCAGGGGAGAGAGCAGCTAGACCCGACTCCAGGGCCCCTCCCTCCAATACTGATACTCATGGCAATACTAGTGAGCAATTAATTGGTTGGGGTGGGGCCAGAGCTGAAGCAGGAAGGAGGGGAACGGGATGGAGGAGAAACTGGTATCTCTTTGAAGGTCCCGGGCTCTAGGCCTCCTATCCTGGCTTTTTTTCTCATCCTTCAAGAACCCAAAGATGCCTGGCCCTCCCTTATCCTATCCAAACATGAGCTGGCTGCTTCCTGTTCGCTCATCCAGGCCAGGGAGACTGCAAATTGGCTGTAAGGCCACCACCTTCCCAATTAGCCTTATTAGCCTCTTGCTCAGAGACACCAGTTGTGGGGGAGGGGCTGTGAGTGGCCTGTGAGTAACTGAGGTCCAGCTATGACCGGGGTCCCCAGTCCAAGCCTCCTCCTAGGCTGAGGCCCTGGCAGCCAGCATCTCCCAAACTGTCCTTGGAGTCTCCCAGAAGGGAGAGGCTCTGAGGGAGCTTGTTGCTGGAATGCAGATGCCTAGTTTAAGAGAGGAAAAAGGTTCATTCATTGATGGAGCACATAAAAGGTGTGTGGCAGGCACAGTGTTTGGGCAGTGATAACAGGCGGAGACTATGGGGCACAGATCCTCATGTCTGGAGAAGGAAAGCCCAGGCTGACTGACAGGATACTAAGGAAAATTGCGGAACCGGGGCCTGTGGTGGAAACCCCGGTGGGATTGCAAACCTGGGGTGGGGTGTGCTGGAGCACGTACGTGGGTCCGGAAGGGAAAGCTGAAATGTCTGCATCTGTGAGTGGGAGGAGGTCAGGGAGTCAGGAGTGGGGGAAGGATGAGGAATTGGGAGTGGAGGGAAGACTAGGGAGTTGGGAGTTGGGGGGAGAATGGGAGGATGGGGAGTTGGGCATGGAGGGAGGATATAGAGTCAGGAGAGGAGGGACTATGAGGAGGATGGAGAGTTGGGAGTGGAGGGAGGATGGGTGGATGGGGAGGCGGGGGTGGGGGAGGCTGGAGAGTCAGAGGACAGGCGAACACTGGGAGGGAGGAGAGTAGCCACCTTAGAGAGGGCGGTGGGGGCAGGTTCCGTGCTGGGCAACGCACATATGAGGAGCTAGGGCAGGCCAGTCAGGTGGCAGGAATTGCTCAGCCCCATGGCCATGGGTACCCCACTGTCCAGCCACGGCTGTTGCTGAGTTGGCAGATGCTCCCCACTTATTAATTCGACTCCTCCCTGCCACACCAAGTTCCCCCGGGCACCTGTCCCTCCACCTCTCCTCCCCTGCCCACAGTGACTCCTGCCCAGAGAATGTCCAGCTCTGGAATAAAGGACTGCGTGTCCACGAGCTGCTGTCAGTCGACTGCACGGTCAAGATGAGCTTCTCTCTGGCATCCTGGATGGGGAGTGTGGGAGGGCATGGGATGATGGCATTGCTGCTGGCTGCCCTGCTCCTGCCAGGTAGGAAGCTGGGGCCCTGGGAACTGAGGGAGCGGGAGGGACACGCGGTATGCCCACACCAGCTCAGGGGAAAGCTGAGGGGATCCAGTGCCTGGAGAGGCCACAGTTCATGTAGGGAGAGTCCCAAGGAGGATGGAAGGAGGGGGAAAGCAAGCACTCTGGCATCTGATGTGTGAGTCCTGGGCTGGCTTCACCGCCTTGTTACCTCAGGAGGGTTACTTAAACTTGGCTGAGACTCAAGTTTCTGAAACTCTAAAACAGGCTTAATAATAACATCAAGCCATAGCCTCTGTGAGACTCAAATAATGTAAGTGATATGTGCTTTGGAAATTCTAAAGGGTTATATAAATGTTGACTGCTGTGCTGTCGTTGTTACTATTATTGTTATTAGAGGGCTAGAAGATGAGGAGTAAATATTTAGTACTAATAATAATTGCTACCATTTAGAGAGCCCTTTTTGTGTGCCAGACACTACTCTAAGCACTTTAAATGCATTAGCACTTCTGATCATTACAATAACTACGAAACAAGATTTATTATTCCCATTTTACAAATGGGAACACTGAGGCTCAGAAAGGTTAGGACACTGGCTGAAGATCACCAAGTTAGAAAGCAGTAAAGCCAGGATTCAAACTCAGACTGGCTGACTCCAGGGCCTGTGCTACTGACCACTGGATATATCGCCCTTGAGGAATTTCTGTCACCTTCCCCATGGTCTGGGTGGGTGGAGAGTGGCGTCTGTGGTGTGGAGTGTGGTGGGGAGGAAGGGGAGGAGAGAAGAAGCCCTTGTTGAATTAGTGCAGTGGAATGAAGAGAGCTCTGGGCAGAGCAGGGATCTGGCACGGAGGGATATGCAGAGGAGCCTTCTTGAGAGAGGATGTGGCATCACAGATTATGAAGATCTGGTTGCTGATGGGGGTTCCAGAAAAAGAGGCAATAATAAATTGTAACGCATAATGCTTTGTTTTCTAAAGCACCTTCCATGTAGATTCTCTCACAGTCCTCACAGTAGTGCTGTGAGAAAGGCTGGGCAGACCCAGCCTCTCTGGTTGTATAAACTAAAGCTCAGAGAAGTTTAGTGCAATGTCACAGCTAGTATGTGGCTCTGTCCACACCACTTGGGACCTGTGGGGTTGGAGTGGGCAGAGGAAACTCAAGTGAGAGAGAGAGAGAGAGGAGAGGAGGAAGGATGGGGGATAAGTTGAGCCTGGGGATTGGTGTGAGCAAAGAGTCAGTTAGGGCAAGAAGTTGTTCCCCATCCCCAAGCGAAGTAAGTCAGGAGAAGTCAGATGTGGGCCTGGGTGGTCAGGGAGGGAGGCTGACAATGGTCACCAGCCTCAGAGGAGGGTTCCCTCCTGCTGTCCTTGGGCTGGGCCACTGAGCGCAGGGGTGTCTCTGGGTGCGGTGTCCTGTCACGCTGGTACCAACAGGTTCTGAAGCAACAGGTGGGTGCCCCTATGTCCTGGCCCCCACCCAGCTTTACTGGCATGGCCAGTGCCGGTACAGGAAATGGATTTCCACCCCTTACCCAGGCCTGGACTCTCACAGCAGGATGGTGACTGGATCTTAGTCCTCTGATACCCTGTCCCTTATTTCAGTCCCTTTGCCACCTGGTTTCTCTTTTCCCAGCATTTCTTTTATGTTTTTCCTTCACTTCTCAGCCCCCCATTGTTTTGTCTTTTGTCTTCTCCTTCCACTTGGTCCCTCGGGATCTAGTCCCCCACCTCTCAGGTCTTGGTCTCCTCCACTGTGTCTATTTGGGTTCCTTTCTTTTAGATCTGTTCATTCCTGACACTTCCCCATTCCCCCTTGTCTTCAGCTTACTTCTTTGAGGTATCCCACTTCTGGGTTCTATTTTCTTTTTTTCTGGTACATCTTTGGCCTTCCTGCCTCCCCAAAGCCTTATAACTGTCTTTATTCTGCCATCTCAACAGCCTTCAGAGACTCAACAGTCAGTTCTCCCTCCCTTTTCAGCTGCAAACCCTCCCTGAGCTGTTCTTGGGAGAAGTCAGGGTGGCAGATGACTGGAGTGGGCTGAGGCGTGAGAGAGAGAGCCAGCCTCTCTTTCCCTTACTAACCACTACTTTCCTCCCCAGGGATCTTGGCTAAGAGTATCGGGACCTTCTCAGACCCCTGCAAGGACCACACTCGTATCACCTCCCCCAATGACCCCTGTCTCACTGGGAAGTATGGTTCCAGTAGTTTCGGTGGCCACAGTGGTTCCGGCAGCTCCAGCAGTTCCATTTCCCGTTCCAGTGGCTCCAGTGGTTCCAGTGGCTTCATTAGTGGGTCCAGCGGATACAGTGTCTCCCAGAGTGGTTCTTCAGGATCTTCAGTATTTAAGCCAGGAGCAGGGTATTCCCAGATGAGCTCCTCCTCCAGATCTGGCTCTGCTCTACAAGGTTCATCCGGCTTCTCCCAGTCCGGAAGCAGCAGCTCCCAGTCAGGATCTGGCCCTTTACTGACTGGTGGAGGCTCAAGCTCTTCGGTTTCCCAAAACTCTTGGAAGTCCAGCAGCAATGGCCAAAGTGTCAGCAATAACCTGCACCCCTGTAGTTCTGATGTCCCTGACTCTCCCTGCAGTGGGGGCCCCGTTGTCTCACACTCTGGATCCTACATCTCTGGCTCCCACACTGTGTCAGGGGGTCAGAAGCCTGTGGTAGTGATGGTGGAGCAGCATGGCTCTGGTGGCCCCAGAGTGGGTCAAGGTGCCCCCTGTAGCAATGGTGGCCTTCCGGGCAAGCCCTGCCCACCTATCACCTCAGTGGTAGACAAATTCAACGGTGGCTATGAGGTAGTAGGTGGCTCCTCTGACAGTTATCTGGTCCCAGGCATGACCTACAGTGAGGGTAAGATCTACCCTGTGGGCTACTTCACCAAAGAAAACCCTGTCAAAGGCTCCCCTGAAGTCCCCTCCTTTGCAGCTGGGCCCCCCATCTCTGAGGGCAAATACTTCTCCAGCAACCCAATAATCCCCAGCCACAGCTCTTCTAGTTCCAGCATCTACCAGTCTGGAGCTTCCTCAGCCATTGTGTTCCAGCCCGTGGGCTCTGGTGGGGTCCAGCCCTGTGGGGTTGGCTCCGCAGGCTCCAAGGGGCCCTGCTCCCTCTCCAGTTCTGGAGTCCACAGCAGTTCCAGCAGCTCCAGTTCATCCTTCCATCCCTGTGGCAGTGTTTCCCAGGGTCCCTGCTCCCCACCAGGCACTGGCTCCCTCAGCGGCAGCTCCAGATCCCAATCCAGTGGCAAAATCATCCTTCAGCCCTGTGGCAGCAAGTCCAGCTCTTCTGGTCACCCTTGCATTTCTGTCTCCTCCTCAACATTGAGTGGGGGTCCTGATGGCTCTCCCAAACGTGATCCCTCAGCTGGTGCTAAACCCTGTGGCTCCAGCATCCATGGAAAGAACCCCTGCCGTTCCATCCGGGACATCCTGGCCCATGTGAGACCTCTGGGGCCCCATCTAGCTGACCCTGAAATTTTCCTCCCCCAGGGAGAGTTACCTGAGAGTTCATAAGTCAGCTTCTGTATATGTGCAAGTGCGGGTACACACATATGGCACACCATCTCCCAAGTGGGAGAAGTCCAGGAGCCCAGGCATGGGGTGCACTCAGTTTCCCTCCTCCCTCCCCAGACAGATGCTCTGCCTCCCCCATTACTGCAATGTAGCAGACTCTCCCTCGTCACCTCTTCTTTCTTCATCTCCCCAAAATGGTAGACCTCAAATCCTATTCTCATTCCCTCCTACTGCTTAGATTCCCATTCCACTGCAATGCCTTCTCTGTCAGATTACCATCCCCTAAATTTCCCCTGACATTTCTTTGAGATGGTACAGTCCATTGTTAACCCCACCCATTCAGGTTCTTGACTGGGAAACTCCCTAAAATGTTCCCAAAAGGTGAGGATTTCTATGCCTGGACAGCAAGTTGCCCCATCCACTCCCCCTTTGCTAAATAAAGCAACATCCATACAGTTATCTGAAAACAGTGGCTACTTTTCACTCACCTTGGGTGGACTCTTCACCATTTGGTCAACCAACTTGATATCTCACTGGTATATTATACTTTCAATTCCATGTACCCTCCCCCATCATCGAGCTCACTGTAACCTTGGAAATCACTGTTCCAAACATCACCCCCCCCCCCACCCCGCTTGCCTCTTAAGGTCTCCATCCCAGCTCCCTTCCTGACTGCCACTTCCCTCAGTGCTCAGATGTTGCCTGTGTGAGGGAGATGCCAGGACATCCTCAGAGACCTGTGCAGGTTCCTTGTGCTGTGTGGATCCTGGACAGATGGCTCAATAAACTGGGTGAACTAGATGCAGACTTTTTGCTTTCTTGGAGTCCTGGGTCTCCTCTTAGGACGTGGGTGGTGCTCCTCTTTGCTTCTAGTGGCCCCCACGTCCCCCATTTTCATTATAAGCTGGCCCAGTATTTCTTCACATACTCCTCCCACAAAGGATAACAATAAATATTTGTTGAACTGAATGCAGAGGCTGCCTGATCTCCCAGATTCTTCCTCCCACTTCTCTCCTCTCTCATTGTTCCAGAAAATCCATTCTCTCTCCACTCCTCCTTCACCCTGAGGTCCTTCCTGCCCCTGGGTAGACCCCTAATTATTTCCTCCCCATCCCCACCCAGTTCCTTCTCCTCCATTAATTTGTCTCACCTTCTAGAAGCCATCCTCTCTGGGAGTTATGAGGGTCGATTTCTTGGGTTTCTGGGACACCTGGAACCTTGGGAAAGTCTGGGACACAACAACCCAGACCAGATTCTTGGTGACTGAGTAGGAGCCCAGTTGGGTGTTCTGGGAATTGAGGGCGGAGAGAGTAAAAGGAAGAGAGGAGAGGAACATGACAGGGAGTGCAGCCAAACACGGTGACTCACTGGCCTATATAGTAAGGTCCAAAGCAGGGTGGCAGCCAGCTCATGGAGGACAGAGGCTGACAGAGTCCTCTCCACCTCCACACTCCTGCTGCCTCTGCTGTGGTTCTAGAGTGAGAGCTGTGGGCGACATGGCTCTCAGGTGAGAGAGGGCAGAGTACAAGAGTGGAGAAGTGGAGGTGGCCTGCCTGGGAGAAGGGAGAGAGAACATGGACAGAGTGATTTCAGAGCCATGCAACTTATGTGCTGGAGACAGGTGGTGGAGATTCTGAGGCTGAGGAAGTCCTCACATCCCAAGGAGGGGAGAGTGGGCTGTGCTTGTACCTATAGGAAGGGCCCCACCCCAAGCACAAGCCACCTCTAAGAACCTGTGCTCGGCTGCAAAGGAATTCACCTCTCCCTTAGGACCTAAATCATTCCCTCCTTTTGGGATAGTGCTGGCTGGTCCCTGACACATGGCAATCACATGAACAACAGAACAAAGCACTGCCCAGTCCTACATCATCCCTATGATTGGTTATGGATTGGACCATTGTGATCCATAGAGTTTTCACCGGCTGGCTTTCGGTAGTAGATCCCCAGCTCTTTCCTCCTAGTCTGTCTTAGTCTGGAAGCTCTGCTGAAATCTGTTCCATATTACAGCAACACCCAAGCCTCCCTGACAGATGGGTGGTGGCTATGCATAAGGTGTATTAGCTGGGAATCAAACCTTGGTCTCCCTCATGAAAGGTGAGAATTTTACCACTGAACCACCATTGCCCCTTGGTCACAAATTTAGGGCTGTTGAAAGTTCAAGTCCTGAACCAGGAGAAATGTATTACGTTGATCAGAAATGACCTGGGGCAACTCAGCCAGCCTGCAGGGTTGTTTGAAGACAGAGAAAGACTCCAAAACAGTCCCGTTTCTGTCATCATGGTTGAGTCCCCCTTGGTCCAGCAGCTGGCAGCCACTGCAGGAGTCAAGGCAATCAGAGGCTTATGGATTAGAATCACAAGGGGGAGACAGCCTCTGATGTGGGGACTCCTGTAGTCCCTGGTGTGGTCAAGATTAAAAGCTTTGCAAAAATGGTGGATGTCACTCAAAAGGGCCACTGCCCTCCACCCATTGGCCGGTCTGGAGAGGAGCTCTTCACTCCTCCAGCAGCTAGCCTGCACCAGGTATGGATGGTGGTGAAACAGTAAAGTCTGTTAACAGCTAATGTTTAGACCTCAGGCAGCCAGGCAAGTTTAGTCTCCGGACCTCCCAGAAGCAGTGGTGAGAACAAGGGCATTTCAAAACTTTTTATCATGAGAAATTTCAAACATATTTAAAGTAGACAGAATAGTCAAAGAAACCCTATGCTTCCATCACTCAGTTTCAACAAATATCAACTCATGGCCATTTGACAGTAATATTTAAATGCTGTATTTTACTGCTAGTTGGAAACATCTGCTGTCTTTCTATATCTCTTATATTCTGTGGATATATCTGACCATCTGTAGTAGGCAGAATGATGCTTCCCCTGAAGATGTCCACATCCTAATCCCTGGAACCCACGAATATATTAGGTTACATGGCAAAGGGAAATTAAGGTTGCAGATGGAATTTTCTAATCAACTGATCTTAGAGTAGGGAGATTATCCAGGGTTATCCCGGTAGACCCAATGTGATCACAAGGGTCTATAAATGCAGAAGAGAAAGGAGGTCAGAGCGATACAATGTGAGAACCTTACCTGCTGTTGCTGGCTTTGAAGATGGAGGGAGGGGCTATAAGCCCGTGCAGGTGGTCATTAGAAGCTGGAAAAGGCAAAGAAATGGATTTTCTCCTAGTGCTTTCAGAGAGGAATGCAGTCCCCTCAACACCTTGATTTTGAGCCAGGGAGGCCCATTTTGGACTTCCAACCTTCCAGAAATGCAAGATAACAAGTTTTTGTTGTTTTAATCCATTAAGTTGTGGTAATTTGTTACAGCAGCAATATTGTTGTTACATGCTGTCAAGTCAGTAGTAACCCTATAGGACAGAGTAGAACTGCCCCATAGGGTTTCCAAAGAGCAGCTGGTGGGTTCAAACTGCTGGCCTTCTGGTTAGCAGCCGAGTTCTTAACCGTTGTGCCACCAGGGCTCCACAGCAGCAATAGGGAACTAATAACACCATCATCTGTTAAGGATGGGAACCAGGTCTATTTCCCTAGATACAGGAGTTCACCTATTGGGATCAAGGTGAAGGAGACATGAGGATGCTTGAGAAAGAGGTCCTGGGGGAGAAAGATCTGGATTCCAAGGAGAGAGAAGAGAACCAGGTGTTTCTGTTGCTGAGAAGATGCACTGAAGTGATTGGGACCCCAAGGGTGATGGTCCTTATGTACTTGGTGCAGGGAATCAGGGAAGGGTAAGGCTGGCAACCTGTGATGAGCTGTGAGCCAGGACAACTGCATCAAGAAGGGGCCCAGAGCTCAAGGAAAGGTGCCAGGGTGGGGAGACACCCAGCTTCCTCTCGGACATTCAAGTGGCACCTGTTGCCACAGACAGAATTAGGAAGGAGGGTGGAATGTGGAGATTTATTGTCTTCAAACCACTGGCCCAGCCTGTTTCTGTTGTCCCCCGCCCCATGAGGAGGATAAAGGACTGGCCGTCCTGGGGCTGAGGGAGATGGTAGAGCTGAGCACAATGCAGGGCCGCATGGCAGGGAGCTGGGCTCAACTGGGCTTGCTCCTGGTTTGTCTTCATCTCCCAGGTATGGAGGCTATGCCCAGCCTTCGGGCAGGTGGGTGGTGGGGCACCCAGGGGAAGTGGAATGAAGGGCAGGGATAAAGGCAGGAAGAATGCACACTTGGGTCCCTGAGGGAAGTATGAGATGGAGTAGGGAAGGGTTAGGAACCAGGGAATCCGGGAAGGGAGGGCATTGGGACCAAACATGAGAGTCCATTGGTTGATTTATCTTCACTTTCCCTCAGGTCTTTTTGCCCGAAGTATCAGTGCAGTAGAGGAGAAACTCCCCCAAGACTTGGGGATCAACTTGCCTCTGCTTGGACAACCTTCCTTGGCCAGGTCCTCCAACTCGGAACAACCTCAGCCCAAGTCAGATGCTGGGTCTAATGGCTTAGCAAAGGGTCTTCTGAAGCCCAAGATGTCTCCATATGATGGCTCCCAGGCTGCACAAGGTTTTAGTGTACAGAATTGGCTCTCACCTGAGGGGCTGCCCTCTGTGGACTCCTGGCCCCCTGAGGGTCCTTGGCCAGTGATGCCTGCAGCAGTCGAGGACCATCCCTGGGATGTGCTGCTGGAAGGACTGTCTTACCTTACTAGTGCTGCTGCCCTCCCTCTGAGTAGTGGCCCTATGTCTGAAGGTCCTTCTGCACACTTTGCAGATGCCCCCCTGGATGCTTCTCTCCTCCACCAGGACTCTGAGCTTAGATGGCCACCCCGTTCTAGTCCACTGGAAGCCCAGGGGGAAGTCCCTGCCCAACACCCACTCTGCTTTCTCATCAACAGGATCTGTCAATCACTTCTGCCTGGTCTCCCCTGGGGGACCCTGAATCCTTGTGTGTCCTGGGGAAGTGGACATCCTGGAACTGGCTGGGAGACAAGGCCCATGCCATCATCCCATGCAGGATGCTGGGGAATCAATAATCAATACCCAGGTTCCAGCTGGGGGAATATCAATCGGTATCCAGATGGCAGCTTGGGGAATAGTAATCAACATCCAGGAGGCAGCTGGGGGAATATTAATCAATATCCAGGGGCTACCTGGGGGAATATTCATCTACCCTCAGGTAACAATAATCAATTCCCTTCCAGAATTCTCCGTCCTCCTGGCTCTTCTTGGAATATTCCAGCTGGCTTCCCCAGTTCTCAAGACCCTGGGTTACAGTGGGGTTAGGAGTGTGACAGGGATGGGAAGGGGGCCCCTAAATTGGAAATCAGAGAGGGGAGTCCTGCCCCCTGCCCTTGCAGTACAAACTGAATTGAGACTCAGTCAGCTGATCTCCCAGCATTACCCCTGCTTCTCACTGCCTCCCCTTCCTCCCTGCACTGATCAACAATAAAACACAAGTGGTTATGGAATTTCCTTCTCTCAGTGTATTTTTTTCTGGTCATAAACTGAAGTGAGTTTTGTCCTTTCTAGCCGTGCTCAGTGCCTCTTTGGTCCCCTCCAGATGCTCTCCTGCTGCCCACCCCCCCCCCCACATTCTTTGCAAAAGATCAAAGCCCAGGCGTTTGAGGGTGGAGCCTCACGGTCTTACTCTGGCAAAGTGGGAGAACCGATTCCAGAATTGTACTGGAACCTGAAGAAGGGAGGAGGGGAGGCAGGACTAACTGAGGTGGCACCTGTGGCAGAAGGAGGGCTGAGTCCAGGGAGTTGGTACCAGGGCCAGGGGGGTACTGAACACCCTTCTATTCCCAGAGACACAGAGAGTCAGAGAAAGCCGTATTGTTGACGCTTAGGTTTTCAACCGTGGAAAGTTCTTGGAAGTGGGTCTCCTTACACACATCACTTAGCACATTGTGCCCCAAAGAACCACGGTCTTTGAAGATTTGTTGACTAAATTGTGGGCCTCGATAAAGGAAGAAAAGAAAGGGAGAAGAGAAAAACTTTGGAGCCAACAATCCCACCTGCAGTGGCATTTGATGCTTTTATTCTCAAGTGATGACACTTTCTCTTGCTTTAGTCACACTGTGGTCTCCATGCCCTCCCTTTGCTTCTCCCAGGACCTCTGCATCTTTGTACAGGAGTTGGAGGGAGGGGAGGGTCACTCTAAGGAAGAGCGCATGGGAGCCGGCAGGAGCCAGATGGAGGTGGTGAGGCTTCCAAAAGGGCACGCCTCTGGTGGAGGTCTGTATTTGTTTCCCCAAATGTATAGTTCACCCTCAGGGTTCAGGTGTGTGCACCCTCCCCACAGTGGAACACCCCAGATCCAAGGAATTGGTTCTGTTGTGGGGGAGGGAGGCAGGCGGAGGACAAACACCAGCACTGGAGGTGTTTTCAGAACATTCTCCTCTCCCAGTGTCTGCCACGATCCCCATCCCGCATGGAGAATTCTCTCTTGGGGTACCTTCCCCATCAGCCAACCTTTATCACCACCACATTCCCTTCTTTATCCCCTCAGCCTCCTCGCTCAATTCTTTTCCCACCTTGGACTTCCTTGGTTTCTTCTGGTGCTAAGGCAGGCTGGCCTGTTGTCAGTGTCTGTCTCTGTCACAAGCCCAAGTTCATTCTCTCAGGCTATCTCTAACCCTCTTTCCGGTTGCCCCCCTCTCTATTGTTGTGGCTAGTTGCCATCAAGTCGGCTCCAATTCATGGTGACCCCATGTACAACAGAACCAAATGTTGCCTGGTCCTGCACCATCTTCATGATGTTGATATGCTCAAGTCCATTGTTGTGGCTACTGTCTATTTTAAGTACTTTCCAACCTAGGGGGCTCATCTTCCATCACTACATCAGACAATGTTCTACTGTGATCATAAGGTTTTCCACTGGCTAATATTCAGAAAGAGCTCTGGTGGTGCAGTGATTAAGAGCTCGGCTGTTAACCAAGAGATTGGCAGTTCAAATCTACCAGCCACTCCTTGGAAACCCTATGGGGCAGTTCTATTCTGTCCTATAGTGTTGTTATGAGTTGGAAGTGACTCGACAGCAACATGGTTTTTTTAAAAATAGTTTTTAATATTCAGAAGTATTGCCAGGCCTTTCTTCCTACTCTGTCTTAGTCTGGAAGCTCCACTAAAACCTCTCCACCATGGGTGACCCCGCTGGTATTTGAAATACCAGCGTGATAGCTTCTGGTATCATAACAACAACACACAAACCACCATAGTACAACAAACTAACAGACGAGTAGTGGCCCCTCTCGATAGTCACTCATATTTTCACTATTAAAGTCTGTATCCGCACTCCCCTCCTCTCTTCCCCACACTCGCTAGAATGTAAGCCCCATGAGGGCAGGGACTTTGTCTTACTTTGTTTACTGAGAAAAGTGAGAACAGTGTCCAGGTCATGGTAGCCCTTTGCCTTCGAGCCCATTTTGACTCACAGAGACCCTGTAGGACGGAATAGAACTGCCCCATAAAGTTTCCAAGGAGCAGCTAGTGGATTCGAACTGTTGACCTTTTGGTTAGCAGGCGATGTCTTAACCAGTGTGCCACTAGGACTTCCTGGGCCATGGTAGGCAGTCAGTAATCACCGAATGAATGGGTGAATCCTCTCTCTCTCTAACTGAGACTCCCCGTTTTCTCTCTTCTTCTAACCTGTTCCCGAGCCACATGGCTACACTAAGAGTCTAATACTGATGCAGACTTTTGTTGTGGCCTTTCCTGGGCCTCACAGACATTTCCTTACAAACGTCACAAAGCCCCTTTCAGCTCATAAAATGCTGTGTTCATTGCTTCATTTAACTCTGACTATCTGTGAGGTAAGGAGCTGTGGTGACGCAATGGTTAAGTGCTGGACTGAAAGGTTGGTGGTTCAAACCCACCCAGCAGCTCCATGGGAGAAAGACCTGGCCATAGAGATTACAGCCCAGAAAACCCTATGAGGCAGATCTACTCTGTCACATTGGGTGGCTTTGAGTCGAAAATCAGTTTGATGGCACACAACTACAGCAATCCTCTGTGAGGAAGGTATCATAAGATCTCCTTTAACTCTTTACAGATGATGAAACTGAGGTAAAGGGAGATTAAACAACTAAGACAAGTTTATATAGCTAATAAGTGACAGAGTCAGTGACTCAAACTTAATTTTTCTCATTATCTGTCCGGGGAGTATTCAAATACAATATGCAGTTAAACAAAACAGAGAAAATCAACTAACTTTTACTGAGTACCTACTTTGTGCATGACACTGGGTGAGGTGCTTTCATACACAACCTTCTAGCTAAGCCTCATGACAGTTTTACTGGGTAGGCACTGCTGGGCCCATTACACAAGGGAGATACTGAGGCCCAGAGAGGAAAGCAAGCCAAGGATTGCACAGAGGTAACACTGAGCCGAGGGAGTGAGGTTTGTCCCATAGTCAGTCGGTGTTGATGGCTGGTGGGTGCTGAGGCTACAACAGTGGAGGGTCTTGGGGTAGCTGCGGCCAGCCTTGTCAGAGTGGTCAATTGTTGCTAAAAATAGGAATAAAAGTAATAAGATTTGCAGCCGTCTGTCAGTTGGTTATACTGTGGCAGGTTGCATGATGCTGTGATGCTGGAAGCTATGCCACCAGTATTTCAAATACCAGCAGGGTCACTCATGGTGGACAGGTTTCAGCAGAGCTTCCAGACTAAGACACTAGGAAGAAAGGCCTGGCGATGTACTTCTGAAAATCAGCCAATGAAAACTCTATAGATCACAATAGAATATTGTCCAATGCAGTGCTGGAAGATGAGCCCTCAAGGTTGGAAAGAAACAATGGGCTCAAGCATGCTGGTGATAATAAGGATGGCATGGGGCTAGGTGTCATGGACTGAATTGTGTCCCCCAAAAGTATCTGTCAGCTTGGCTAGGTCATGATTATTTCCAGCACTGTATGATTGTCTTCCATTTTATCATCTGACGTGATTTCCCTATGTGTTGTAAACTCTCTCACTACGGTGTAATAAGATGGATTAGTGGCAGTTATATTGATGAGGTCTATAAGATTAGGTAGTGTCTAAAGTCAATCTCTTTGGAGATATAAAAGAGAGAAGTGAGCAGAGAGACATGGGAACCTCACACCACCAAGAAAACAGCGCCGGGAGCAGAGCACGTCCTTTGGAGCTGAGGTTCCTGTGCAGGGAAACTCCCAAAGCAAGGGAAGCTTGATGACATGGACCTTCCTGCATAGCTGACAGAGGAATTGTTCCCTGGAGCTGATGCCCTGAATTTGGACTTGTAGCCTACTGGACTGTGAGGAAATAAACTTCTCTTTGTGAAAGCCATCCACTTGTGGTCTTTCTGTTATAGCAGCACTAGATGACTAAGACACTAAAACACGACTAGGTAACGTTTGGTTCTGTTGTACATGGGGTCACCATGAATCAGAACCAACCTGAGGCAACTAACAGCAACAACAAAGTTTACGGTGGGGGTTGATGCTGGTGCACCGATTTTATGTTTTTATTAGTGGTGGAAGTGGCAGCTGGAGTAGCAGGAGCCATCTCTCCTCTCCTGGGAGGTGAGCTTCTACAGTAGAAAAAGCACTTGTCTACAAGTTAGAAGACCCAGATTCCCCTTCTGTGTGCCTGCTCTGCTTTCCCTGCCACGTCAGCTTAGGTAAGCCTTCGTTTTCTCATCTATAACATGGAATGAAAGCAGATGTCCGGCCTACCTCACAAGGTTGTTATAAAGTTTAGTTAGTATACTGGTAAAGTGCTTCAGAGACTGAAAAACTGAGTGTTTGTAGGGATTGACTATAATGCAATAAATTGTTCCAATGAGGCCTTCCTAGTGGGACAACATGGCAGGGTAGTTCTTCGCCCCACAGAGAGAGGCTAGTCTGGTGAAGTGGCCATTTTTGGCTGCACGGTTGATCGTTAAGATTAGTGTGATGCTTCTCCCAGGAATTACTTACTAAAGAATGATTCCAGGATCAAGAAGTGGGAGTTGGCTTCTCATTTAAATACTTGATTCCACCAAAAAACTATGTTCACTCAGTCAGGTGTTTTTCACTTATACATACACTCTTGGGTGATAATAATAATAGCTTCCTTTATCATGTATTAGGTTGGCAGTTTGAATCCACCAGCTGCTCCTTGGAAATGCTTTGGGGGCTCTTCTACTCTGTCCTATAGGGTCACTATGAGTTGGAATTGACTCTGTGGCAACGGGTACAGGTTATTATATATTTACCATGAACTACAGGGTTATTTCAATTAATCCTCACAAGAACTCTGGCATGCAGTTTCTCTTATTTCCATTTTACAGTTGAAGAAACTGAGGCTCAACAATGTTAAGTAATTTACCCAAGTCCATGGGTAAGAGGTGAAGAAGCTTGGCTATGGTAACATTTGGAAACTTCAAACCTGGGTGGGCACACCCTACAGAGCAGGTGAAAGATTCTCCAGGCCCTGACCCCACAGCTCTATCACCACCTGGAGTCCTTCCTCCAACAAGTTCATTTTCTCCCATCTTTCTATGTCATCTGAAGGTCAGCAGTCTGGTTCTGGTTTTATCTGTTTCTCTAGACAAGATACCTACCTATTGGGCTCTTCTTCTTATTCAGTTGGAAGGATGTCCCTATTGTCTTCCTCCTGTCTTCTAGGTGGGCATTCACCTTTTGATTGGCAGGAGCCTAGTAAGCACAATTTAGGAGACTCTCAGTTTTACTAACTCATACTCTCACAATCCCTCAAGAAAATCAGCCACACACCAGGGTTTTTAGTTTCACCCACTTACAGATTACCCTGGTCACAGAGCCTGTAGAGTCCAGGGATCAGATAGTGGGAGGATAGTAGGAGCTTCACGTCTCAGAGACCTAGCTGTGGCTGGTGTCTTTGTTATCTAGTGCTGCTATAACAGAAATACCACGAACGGGTGGCTTTAACAAGCAGAAGTTTATTCTCTCACAGTTTAGTAGGCTAGAAGTCCGCATTCAGGCTGCCAGCTCCAGGGAAAGGCTTTCTCTCTCTGTCAGCTCTGAAGGAAGGCCCTTGTCGTCAATCTTCCCCTGGTCTAGGAGCTTCTCATAGCAGGGATCCCAGGTTCAAGGGATGTGCTCTGCTCCTGGCACAACTTTCTTGGTGGTATGAGGTTCCCATGTCTCTCTACTCGATTCTCTATTTTATATCCCAAAAGAGATTGACCTAAAACAACCTAATCTTGTGGATTGAGTTCTGTGTCATTAACATAACTGCCCCTAATCCCAACTCATTAATGTCAGAGAGGTAGGATTTACACCACATAGGAAAATCACATCAGATGACAAAATCATGGACAATCACAAAATACTGGGAATCATGGACTAGCCAAGTTGACACACATTTTGGGGGGACACAATTCAATCCATAACTCTGTGGTACGAACACTCTAGTGACTGTTCTAGGGGTTGTTACTGGCCCCATGTAGACCAACAGGATTATTGTTGTTGTTAAGTGCTGTCAAGTTAGTTCCAACTCATAGCGATACTATGTATAACAGAATGAAACGCTACCTGGTCCTGCGCCATCCTCACAAATCATTGTTATGCTTGAGCCCATTGTTGCAGCCATTGTGTCAATCCATCTCATTGAGGGTCTTCCTCTTTTTCGTTGACCCTGTACTTTACCAAGCATGAAGTCCTTCTCCAGGGACTGATTCCTCCTGATAAAATGTCCAGAGTATGTGAGACATAGTCTCGCTATCCTTGCTTCTAAGGAGCATCCTGGTTGTACTTCTTCCAAGACAGATTTATTCGTTCTTTTGGCAGTCCATGATATATTCACTATTCTTCGCCAACACCTCAATTCAAAGGCATCGATTCTTCTTCTGTCTTCCTTATTCATCATCCAGCTTTCACATGCATATGAAGCGATTGAAAACATCATGGCTTGGGTCAGGCACACCTTAGTCTTCGAGGTGACATCTTCACTTTTCAACACTTTAAAGAGGTCTTTTGCAGCAGATTTGCCCAATGCAATGAGTCTTTTGATTTCTTGACTGCTGCTTCCGTGGGTATTGATTGTGGACCCAAGTAAAATGAAATCCTTGACAATTTTAATATTTTCTCTGTTTATCATGATGTTGCTTGTTGGTTTGGTTGTGAAGATTTTTGTTTTCTTTATGTTGAGGTGTAATCCATACTGAAGGCTGTAGTCTTTGATCTTCATCAGTAAATGCTTCAAGTCCTCTTCACTTTCAGCGAGCAAGGTTGTGTTATCTGCATAACACATCCAACAGGATGGCTATGGCTTACCACAAAGTAGCAGTAAAAGCTAGTGCTATAGTTATTGTTTGTTCTAAAGGAGCAGGGTAGGCTGATGTGGAAATAATTTTTGGCCTCAGATGGTGTCCGGCTAGACAATCCCCAATATGGGAGGGTGGTAGAGAAAAGTTGCGAGATAATTTCAAGACCATTGAGTCCTTGGCCTCAAGTGGCAGTCACAACTGATGAAGCAGAAACTGTTTACTGTCTCAGTGTCCTTTTCCTATACTAGTAGATCTCCAACTGCTTGCTGGCTACCCAGGACCATCCACTACTATTCACTCTGGCTGGGGTCTGACCTCCTGGTCCCATGAGCTGGACTTTCCCTCTGGCCTCACTCCATCAAAACTCACCTCTCCTGTATCCCATTTCTTCAAGTTCTATTTACTGTGACATGCCAACATGATGAATTCAGAGCAACTACCTCTGTTAGCGATGAACCGAGGTGAAGATGGTGAGGGTAGAAAGATAAACCAATTTGTTATATTACCAAACAAACCCCACTGCCACTGAGTCCATTCCGACTCATAGCAAGCTGTAGGATGGAGTGGAAATGCCCCATAGGGTTTCCAACGATGTAAATCTTTTCAGAAGCAGATTTCCACATCTTTACTCTGTAAAGTGGCTGGTGGGTTTGAATCACTGACCTTTCATTTAGCAGCCAAGCGCTGTAACCACTGCTCCTTAATCTGCTATATTAATAGACTCTTAACATAAATTTGTCACTCTTATAAATTTGTGAAATAATGAACATTAAAGCATTAAACAATTAACATTCATTTATCTACATACTTGACGGCTGCTTTCATGGACATTGATTGTTGGTGTAAGTAGAATAAAATCCTTACCTTGTACCAAAACTATCCTGAGGTCACCTTTTAGCAAAATAACAGATTGGTGCACAAAATAAAGGATATTACTCGTAAGTACTATGTTCCATTAAAAAACTAGCTAAGGTCAATAATTACTCTAAAGTAAAATGAGAAGATAAGGGAGCAGAGAAACTAGAGTATCGGAAATGGAACAACCAGAACACAATTAAAGAGAATGTTGACACATTGTGAAAAATGTAATTAATGTCACTGAACAATTTGTGTAGAAATTGTCAAATGGGAAACTAACTTGCTGTGTAAACTTTCACCAAAAATACAATAAAGTATTATTTAAAAAAAAAAAGAAAGAAATCATGGACAACTTCAATTTCTTCTCCATTTATCATGATGCTGTTTATTGGTCCAGTTGTGAGGATTTTCACTTTCTTCACATTCAGGTGTAATCCATACTAAAGGCAGTAATCTTTAACCTTTATCAATAAGTGCTTCAAGTTGTCTTCATTTTCAGAAAGCAAGAAACGCAACCAGAATGTTCCTTAGAAGGGAGGATGGAGAGACTTAGACTCACTTACTTTGGACATGTCATCAGGAAAGACCAATCACTAGAAAATGACTTCATGCTTGGTAAAGAAGAGTCAGCTAAAATGAGGGAAACCCTCCATGAGATAGATTGACACATTGCCACAATAGTGCATTCAAACATACCAATGATCACAAAGATGATGCAGGACCAGGCAACCTTATATATAACAGAATGAAACGTTGCCTGGTTCTGCACCATCCTCACAATTGTTGCTAAGTTTGAGCCCTTTGTTGCAGCCACTGTGTCAATCCATCTCACTGAGGATCTCCCGTCTTTTCACTGACCCTCTGCTTTACCAAGCACGATGTCTTTCTCCAGTGATTAGTACCATGGATTTAAACTTGTTTCTTCATTCTCTTGCTTCTCCTTCTTCTTCCATTCTTAGTAGAATATCCATATTTTTTAATTTTTATACCATTCTGAGGTTTCAATAACCTTAATATACCCAAAAGGAAAAGAAATATCATCTCAGACCAACCAACATTGCAGGTTCTGCATTTTGACCATTGAGTCTCAGTTGGACATGAGGCCTGGTTAAACAGTTCATGGTGATTCTCATTCGAGCTGCTAGTCTTCAGTCTGAGCTGCTGCTGCTTCTAATTAAACTTCACCAATTAAAAAAGAAAGCTTTAAAACAAACAAAAAAACAGCTTTCTTGAGATATAATTTACATACCATACAATTCACCCACTTAAAGTGTACAATTCAGTTGCTTTTAGTATATTCAGAGTTGTGTAACAACACTACAATCAATTCTAGAACATTTTCATCACTTCCAAAAGAAATGCCATACCCGTTAGCAGTCCTTCCCCATTTCTCCCCAACCCAGCCCTAGGCAATCACCAATATGCCTATCACGGACATTTCATATGAATGGAATCCTATATATGAAGTCATTTGTGACTGGCTTCTGTCACTTAGCTTAATGTCTTCAAGGTTCATCCATGGTATAACATGTACCAGTATTTTATTCCTTTTCACTGTCGAATAATATTCCATTGTATGGATGTTGTTGTTACTGTTGTTATGTGCTGTCGAGTCGGTTCCGACTGACAGTGACCCGATGTACAACAGAATGAAACACTGCCCGGTCCTGCTCCATCTTTATAATCATTGCTATGCTTGAGCCCATTGTTATGCTTGAGCCCATTGTTGCAGCCATTAACAATCTTCGTTATGCAGATGACACAACCTTGCTTCCTGAAAGTGAAATTGTATAGATAGGCTACATTTTATTGATCCATTCAATAGTCAATGGACATTTTGGGTTGTTTCCACTTTTTGGCTATTATGAATATTCATGCAGAAGTTCTTGCGTGGACATACGTTTCGTTTCTCTTGGATATATACCTAGGAGTGAAATTGCTGGGTTATTCCGGTAATTCTACGTTTATCCTTTTGAGGAACTGCCAGATTCTTCCAAAGTGGCTGCAATTTCTCTATATCTTTGCCAACATCACTACTATCTGTCTTTTTTATTATAGTTATCCTAGTGGGTGTGAAGTGGTGTATCACTGTGGAATAAAATTGTTTAAAATGCACATCGTTTACACTTAGATTTTGGAATTTTGCAACCTATTTTCTCCCCCTAATGTAACATACTTTAAAAATCTCTCTTGACCTGTATTGAATAATTCATTTTTCTCTCATGATACACTGACTTGGTCTATTAGCACTATGAAAACTTATGCATTTCTTACTTGTATTTTATTATAAACAGTGGGTATCTTAGTTATCTAGTGCTGCTATCACAGAAATACTACAAGTAGGTGGCTTTAACAAACAAAAATTTATTTTCTCACAGTTTAGGAGGCTAGAAGTCCAAATTCAGGGTGCCTGCTCTAGGGAAAGGCTTTCTCTCTCTGTTGGCTCTAGGGGAAGGTCCTCGCCTCTTTTCAGCTTCTGTTTCTTGGTTCCTTGGAGATCTCATATAACATGGCATCTATCTTACCCCAACTGTGCTCTTTTTTTTTTTGCTTTCTTGCTTTGTCTGCTCTTTTATATCTGAAAAGAGATGGATTTAAGACACACCTTATACTAATACTACCTCATGAACATAACAAAGAAAATCCATTCCCAAATGAGATTATAACCACAGTCATAGAGGTTAGGATTTTTAACACTTATTTGGTGGGGAGGGCACAATTCAATCCATAAGTGAGCAATCTAGATATTTAATCTTATTGGAAATGAGGAATTGAGTTGACTTGGTTAGCTCTCCCTTTTTAGTGATCTTTTCTCTTAATTTATTGTCTAGACACCTACTATGAAATTGCCTTCTCTTTCATTATTGCCTGACATCACCCCTTGTTACATCTTCTTATTTCTGCTAAAGTTCCTACTTACAGTGGGGCTACTTGACTTTTTCACTCTTCCCTTTGGGTTTTTTTTTTTTCTTTCCTGCTTACATAGATGCAAGTAAGCACCTATCGATGCTTTATAAACAGACACATAATTAAGAGAAGAAGCAAAGCGAGCAGTTCCCTTTTAATTACAATCATAAAGGTTCCATTCTTCTGTGTTACAACCACCTTTTGTGCACTTTACATTAACTTCTATCTTTTGAGTATTATAATGATCTCATAGGCTTCCACAACCTCCGTTTATTTCAATTAACTGAAATTATCATTCTTTCCCCTCTTGTTTCTCATGCTCAATTGTCTCAACTTGAACAATGGGAGCTCCTTTAAGTTGGCTCCTTTGTCTTTCTTAGCACTTTCCTTCACGCTCTTGAAGGCATCCTTACTTTCTGGCAACAACAGAACATTCAAGTCCCATCCTGATTCTTTCCTTCCCTGACACATGGAATCAGCTGTCACCTAAGCCTTGGATGCTAAAGGGACCTAGTTTAAGTGAAGAACAGTGCTTAGAACCAAAGGTAGCACGCTGGGTGTCCACTTTAGAGTTGGTAAAAATGTTACCTTCTCTGTTGGCCACTTTTAAGATAGACAATTTATACTAAGTTTTCTTGTTTAACATGATTTGTTTATTAGAGTATGGGGTGTCATTAACCACTAAGACTTTCTACATCATTAAGAGGGGAACATACTCTGGACCAGGTTGCATGCCAGGGAAGGAACATTTGGAAGCTAACATAGGCGTGGAGAGGGTTGGAGGGTGTGAATTAGGAACATTCTAGGTCAAGGTGAGGTTAGGATTGGGAGCCAGTTAGTTGCAGAGATTTGAGGTCATCAGTTTCGGATAGGATTGCTCAGTGGTATTTCTGAGCTTCATAGGGTTTTCTGTTTCTTGGCTGTGATTTTTATGGAAGCAGATCACCAGGCCTTTCTTTCAGGGTGCTGCTGGGTAGGCTCAAAACTGTAGTTAGTATACAAGTGCAAAGCATTTACAGCACTCAGAGACCTTGTTCAGCATCTGTCTCAGTCATCTAGTGCTGCTCTAATATAAATATCACAAGTGGATGGCTTCAGCAAACAGAAGTTTACTCTCTCACAGTCCAGTAGGCCACACGTCCAAATTCAGGGTGTCAGCTCCAGGGGAACGTTTTCTCCTTCAGCTCTGGAGGAAGGTCCGTGTCATCAGTCTTCCCTCGGTCTGGGAGCTTCTCTGCGCAGGAACCCCAGGTCCAGAGGACGCGCTCCGCTCCCGGCACTGCTTTCTTGGTGGTATGAGGTTCCCATGTGTCTCTGCTCACTTCTCTCTTTTATATCTCAAAAGAGATTGCATTAAGACACTAATCTTGTCAACCTCATCAGTATAACCTCATCACAGTGATAGAATTTATAACACCTGAGGAGATCACATATAATCTCATCATAGTGGTAGAGTTTACAACACACAAGGACATCACATCAGATAACACAATCATACAATACTGGGAATCATGACCCAGCCAAGCTGCTACCCACATTTTTGGGGGGACACAATTCAATCCACGACAGCATCATAAACCAAAAAACCAAACCTGTTGCCACTGAGTCAATTCCAACTCATAGCAATACACAATTGTTAAGCCTCCGCAGGCTGATGAGTGGTGGCTGCACATGAAGAGCATTGACTGATAATCAATGCAAATGAGTCTCCCACATGGAAGTCAAGAATGGAAGGACAGAATTCTACCACAGAACTACCACTGCCCTCATAGGCAGACATCGTCAAATGTTTCCACAAAGAATATTTAATTTATCTGAAGAACCATGGGAACGCAGGGTTTTAATCAAAAGATTAACAGGATCATATCTGCCTTTTACAACCATTTTCTCAGGATGAGTGAAGAGACTGGAGGGAATTAAGTGTGGATGAAGAAGCCCTGGTGGTGCAGTGGTTGAGTGCTCGGCTGCCAACCTAAAGGTCAGCGATTTGAACCCGTCAGAGAAAGATGTGGCAGTCTGCTTCTGTAAAGACTACAGCTTTGGAAACCCTACGGGCAGTTCTACTCTGTTTTACAGGGTTGCTGTGAGTCTGAATCAACTTGATGGCAATGGGTTTCTTTGTTTGTTTTTTGGAAGTGTGGGTGAGAAAAGGGATAGAGTTTGATGATCTGAGAGCTTCAATCAAGTGAGAAATGGTACAGAAAAGGGCGGTTACCAGCACTGACAGCAAGTCTAGCTGGCTTCGCAGTAGCCAGGGCTGACTCCTTGGGGCAGGTCCCCAGGAGAGGAAATGACTCCTCATTTCTGTGGGGCCTGGCTCAGAGTGCTTTACGTGCAAGGGAGGTGCTTTGTTTAATTGTGAAATGTGTTTCCTGTTTATGTCTTTCTTTCTCAAGTAGGGATCCTCGTGCCTCCCACTCGGATGGTTACAACAATCTCCTAATTGGCCTCATACCTACAGGCTTGGCCTCCTCCAGCCCAGCCTAAAAGACAGCTCCAGTCAGATCATTTCCCTGCTCAGGTATTTTGCTGGTTGCAGAGCCTGGAGCTTCCACTGAAGGTTATTCATGTGTGGATGACTCTGGCTCCCTCTACTCCTCATCCCAGAAGGTCCCTGCGTGGCACAAACGGTGAGATCAACTGCTAACCTAAAGGTTGGTGGTTCGAACTCACCCAGAGGTGCCACTGAATACAGGACCAGCAATCTGTTTCTGTAAAGATTGCAGCCAAGAAATCTTATGGAGCAGTTCTTCTCTAACACGTGGGATCGCCGTGAGTTGGAATTGACTACAGCAACGGGTTTGATTTGTTTTTACTCCTCCACCTGGGCCCTGTTCTCCGTGAGAGCAGGCACTGCTGTTGGTACTCAGGGAGTGTTTGCAGAGGCAATGAATGAATGAATGAATGCATGCATGCACCAGGCCCCCTGCCCAGCCCAGCCACACTGTGCTCAGCCCTGGAGCCCTCGGCTGCTCTGTACCCTTGCTCCTGTTACCCACCTACCTTTTTTTCCTCTATTAAATATTTCATTTATTCACCAGAAATTCCAGTTCCAGAAGAGTTAAACAAAACCTGAGTGGGGGAAATAGGAGGAAGAAAGAGGTGAAAGAAGCTTGGTTTAACGGAGAGATCGATCAATCTTTGATGTTAAGTAAAAATATAGCTTTAAATAGCTTTGTTAAAAATCAAAGGGTATGATGGTTGCCAAACATTGTGAATATAAATAATGCCACGGAATTGTATACAGTCATGCATCGCTTAATGTCCATGGTATGTTCTCTGAAATAGGACCTTACGTGATTTGGACATTGTTCAAACACCTGGGGTCTGCAGGATACACAGGTCTCAGGGCTGCTGTGTGGCCCACGGCCCAGGGAACTCCTGCTGCAGCTGCCTCAGGTGAGCGCTGGGTGCGGTCCCAGGTGGGATCCCACCCAGCCCGGCAGCCCTTGAAGGTCATGGCGAGGAGACTCTGGGCGCCAGCTGGAGCAGCCAGGGAGCGGTCTTGGTGACCTTGGGGGTTCCAGAGCAGGATTGAGCGCCCACTCCTGCCAGCAGCAGGAGTGCCTGTTCCCACGGGTGGGGGCCGCGGAGCAGGTCTGGCTCGCTGCCAAGTTGGGCTGTGGGCATCCTCGGGAGGCTGCTCGCCTGACCACAGAAGTATAGGCAGTCAGACATTGCTCGAAGAGACGTTACGCAGCTCCATGACTGTACTTAAAAATGGTTAAAACGGCAAATTTATTATATGTATTTTACCACAGTAAAAACGAGGAAAAACGATTTAAAAAAATAAATACACAATGGGGGAAAACAGTCAAAGGGTAACTGCAAACTAGACTAGAACTTGAAGGTCCATGTTCTTAACTAGTGGAGGGTCTGAAACAATAACACAAAAGGCAATCTTTTTAGTGAAAATCAGAAAAGAAAAAATTGGTACTCAGAAAAAAATAATATAGACGATGGGGAAAGGTCTGTCAAGAATTCAGCTAGTGGGGAAAGGGAGCTCTGGGGGCAAAGTTGTTAAGCGCTCTGCTGCTAACGGAAAGGTTGGTGGTTCTAACTCATCCGCAGCTCCGTGGGAGAAAGATGTGGCAGTCTGCTTCCAAAGATTACAGCTTTGGAAACCCTATGGGGCAGTTCTACTCTGTCCTATAGGGTCACTATGAGTTGGAATTGACTGGAGGGCAATGGGTTTGGTTTTTTAGCGGGGAAAACCTTTTAGGGTTTTTCAACTTTTTACTTTGTAAACATAGTTTGCAATTCAAATTGTTTAATTTTTTTCCCCCAGAAGCATATACAGTTCTAGGTTTACAATAAAAACAAAGAAACAAAACAAACAAGGCCATCTGCAAATGACTCATTGTTCAAGAATTCTTTCCTGACCCCTCCATTGAACTCCCATGCACTTGGTGTCTTTCTCAGGACATTGAATAATTATAGTTGAAACTATTGCGGCTAATGGGCCAGGCACTAAGCTCTCTAAGCTTCAGTTTCCTTATCTGTAAAATGGGGATAATCAGAGTACCCCGTGTGATAGGGTTGTTGAAATGACTCAACCAAATACTTGCATGTTAAATGTATAGCATAGTGCCTGGCACAGTAAGAACGCAATCAACTTTTGTGCTACTGTTATTATTACAATCACTCTTATTCCAAACAGCTCTCCAACGTGGGCATTATCAACATTATAAATGATGAAAAGATAGCTCAGAGAGGTTAACTAACTTACCTAAAGTCACACAGCTACTAAAGGGCTTCTTGAAAAGTTAGACGTAAGTTAATCACCCATGAGTGAAAGTTGTGGAGAATCTGTACACAGTGAATGAGAGGTGCCATCTGTGGAAGGAATCACAGATGGTGCTAAGGAAATTCAGGAGTAAACAAGTCCAATCAAAAGGTAACCCCAGGGAAGTGTGCCTGGATGGAGACTGTAACTGTTGTCATTGCTAGCTGCTGTCAAGTTGGCTCCTACTCAGTGTGACCCCATGTGTGCAGAGTAGAACTGCTCTATAGGGTTTTCAAGGCTGTGACCTTTCCGAAGCTTTTCACCAGGTCTTTCTTCAGAGGCACCTCTGAGTGAGCTCAACTCTCAACCTATTGGTTAGTAGTAGAGTCGTTAACCATTTGTGCCACCCAGAGACTCCTACACTATAACTAAGGGAGCAAAATTCAAATCCATGGTACGGGGCCCCATCTGAAGGAAGAATGTGGCTGCAGAAGGGGGTGGCCTTTATGGAATCCAGGCAATAGGGACCAGGGAAAAGAAGTATGAGCTGTCAGTCATCGCTCCCTTTGGGGAGACAGGCATGTTCTGTCCTGAGTATTCTAATGTAATCTGCTCTTAATTAGCAGTCCCAGTGGCTACAATGTTAAGTGCATAATAGCATTGAACTCACGGTCACGTTCTATATACCGAAGATGGCTGGAGAGAGGGACTGCTTATGTCAGTTTGTTGGAGGAATATGTGTGCGCCTATTTCATGACTGCGTTAGAATCTATCCCTGGGTTAAGCCAGACCAACGGCATGGCGCGTGGTGCATTGCTCTGATGGATTCTGCCTGACAAGGGTGGAAATAATAAATCCTATGAAACTTGTATTGATGGTAAGGGTATGGTGTTGTTGAGATGTTGTTCACCTTATCACACCATTTCTATTCCATAGGGACCAGAGGAGAACTCCCTTCTGGTCTCAGGAAAAGAAATAGATGTGCTTCTCTGGAGACTCTAGTCTCTTTTTACTCTATGGACATTAAAAAAACTAAACCCATTGCCATCAACTCGATTCTGACTCATAGCAACTGTAATGATTGTGTTTCCCTCTTTGAATTGGCTTCTGGGTAGCTTAATTCAAATTTGTGCCCTCCCACCCACGTGACAGTTATTCTAAACTCACTCTTAATTTTATCTGATCCTTCTTTCTTTCCTCCCTCCCTCCATTCCATTTATCTGATTTTTCTAACTATTCATTTGACCTAGTTGTAATTTTTTTATTGTATTGTGTTTAAAATACCTTAAAACAGTTGCCATCAACTCCAACTCACGATGTGTATCAGAGTAGAATTGTGCTCCGTCAGGTTTCAAGGGCTGATTTTTCAGAAATAGATCACCAGGACTTTCTTGCAAGGTGCCTCTGGATGGACTTGAACTTCCAATCTTTCTGTTAACAGTTGAGTGCTTAACCATTTGTGCCACCCCGGGACTCCTTAAGCTATCTTAGATTATGTTTAAAATAAAATAATGTAATGTTTTATTATTGCAGGATGGGTTTCACAGTGACCTGGATGAAATGTCCCCAAGATATCCACTTCTCTTGACTCTGGAGCCCTGGTTGTGCAGTGGTTAAGAGCCTGGCTGCAACCAAAATGTTGCCAGTTCGAATCCACCGGCTGCTTTTTGGAAACCCGATGGGGCTGTTCCACTCTGTCCTACAGGGTTGCTGTAAGTCAGAGCTGACTCAACTGCAATGGATTTGGTCTTGAGTTGACTCTCATTCCTTGGTCACTAAGCAACGTTCTGATTACTAGCTGGCTTTCCCTTCTAGGTATCTAGCTACTAGGAAGTGGGAACCTGGGTAGTGGTACTCCGGTCTCTGGAGCAGAATGGTCCTTTAACTGGTGATCCAATTTGTCCTAGTTTCTTCCCTGGGAGTGGAGGGATGGTTCCAGAGCTCAGAAGGAGCTGCCTGGGGCAAGACACACAGTGTAGCCACTCCCTTGCTCGACTTTATACGAGGTAAATCCATTTGTAATAAACATCAAAGACTGCTTTTCAGAAGACCGGGGAAAGGAGCCAGCACTAAGGAGAGACTCACACTACTGGGCAGTTTATTGTATGAGCACATTTTTTTCTGGCAGCAGTAGCTGTTGACCTTGGGAAGGTTAGAGAAGCTCTCTGAGTCTTAGTTTCTTCATTTGGAAAATGGGGATTGTAATATCACCTCCCTCCTTGTATGGATTAAACGAGGTGATTCACGTAAATAGTTTAACACAGCTGCTATGACTATTGCCATTCCTGTGAATGCCGAGACTATAATTATTAACTATCCTCACTACATTCCTGTGAGGGAGGTGTGGCTACTCACATTTTAAAGAGGGGAAATGGAAGAAACCAGCGCTCCAGTCCTACCACAGGTTTCCACTAGAGGGCAGACTGAGGAAGGAGACTTGGTGATATTACTATTATTTTGTCCCTTTGTAAGCAGGAAATGGAGCCCTGGTGGTGTGGTGGTTAAGAGGTACAGCTGCTAACCAAAAGGTCAGCAGTTCAAATCCACAAACTGCCCCTTGGAAACCTTATGAGGCTGTTCTACTCTGTCCTATAGGGTTGCTATGAGTCTGAAGCGACTCCTCGGCAATGGGTTTGGTTTGGTTTGGGTAAGCAGGAAACAGAGACAAAATTGGGGGAATAATAGCAACTATTTATGCTCTGATTGAATATATGTGAGCCCCAGAGTTTTAAAAGTACCAGCCCTGCCCCTGCTCCCTGCTCTGCTCCTGAAGTCACCGTTCGGTCCCAGGTCACTTGTCATAGCTTCTTTTCCCTGTGACTCTGCTCACAATGGCACTTAAATTCATCCCCTATCATCCCTTTCCCCCCATGACAACCCAGCTTCCTCCCCATACTCTTTGAGATTGAAGGACTGGATCTCCTCCACCGTCTGATTTCTTCTGCTTGAATAGAGACCAAAAAACAAACAAAAAGCCAACCCAACAGAAAACCAGTTGCCATCATGTCGACCCCATATGTGTCAGAGTAGTGGTCCTTAAGGTTTTCAATGGCTGATTTTTTGGAAGTAGATGGCCAGGCCTTTCTTCCAAGGTTCCTTTGAGTGTACTCAAACCTTCAGCCTTTTGGTTAACAGTTTGCATCACCCAGGGATTCCATGAGAGACCAAAAAGCAAAACCAAACCTGTTGCCATGGAGTCGATTCCAACTCATGGCAACCCCATGTGTTCCAGAGGAGAACTGAAAATGAGAGATAGCAAACCAAAAACCCCTTGGGACAACTTGGATTTCTCCTTTAGGCAAAACAGTAACGAATAACATTCACTTTGACTTCTGCAGCACTTTAGATCCATTATTTGATTTTCAGGACAATAATTCTGGTGATGGACTATTAAACCTATTAAGGCAATGCCCTCTGCCTGGAGATCTGCCCCCTCCACTCCCTCCTCACTATGCACAGACTTGTGGGTGAGGAGTACTCAAGGCAGGGGTGGACTGGGCAGGGCCAACAGGGCAGCCGGAAGCAGATGCTTCTATGATAATCAGGAGGGCTTGGGGAAGGCGAGGTGCCCTTCCCAGGCATAGTAAATAACAGCACTGAATTACAAAAAGTTAAGGCTAGGTGATAACAGGGCTAGGGGGTTGTGCACAGACACGAAGCAGACTTCCTGAGTCCCAGCTACCTCCTAGACTTTTTCCCAAAAATAAATTTCAGTCTCCAAAGTCCAAGACGTGACAAACAGCAGCTGCTGCTGCCCCTACAAAGGAAGTTTTTTTTTTGTTTTTTTTTTTTTTCTGTCCATCTTCTAGATAAGGCACGTGGGACTGAGCCGGAGATCTCAAAAGAGGAAAGGCCTGGCAGCTGCCCAAGGAGCTGGCTGGGAGCTGGACATTGGGTTTCACTTTTTCTCTCCACAGGGTGCCTCCTTCTTGTCCTTTGCCAGCATTTCTCCTGCCTTTCCTTCTTCTCTTTACCACTTTTTCCTCCATTCCTCTGCCACGCCTTCTTCCACTCCGTGGTCTCTTCTTCCTTCTCTTTTGCTCTTCTTCTTAGTCTCGTTTTCTTTCTTCCCCCTCTCACCGTTAGCACTTAGGGTATCTTAGCTGATCCTGGCCCAGGGCTCCGGGCCCTGGGACTTCGCCTTTTCTGTGACAGCTTCCCAGAGCGGTGTGACTCAGGACTGTGGGAAGCTCCCGCATATTGCAGAGGAAGAAGCTGGCCAAGGGGAGCTCTACCCAGGTCCCTTCGCAGTAACGCCCTGCCTTGGGGAAACAAGAGTGAGCGGTACTGGACTTTGCAGCTGTCTTATACTGAAGAGGAGGCCTGGTGGCGCAGCTCAAAAGGCCGCCAGTTTGAATCCACCAGCTGATCCTTGGAAATCCTTTGGGGCAGTTCAACTCTACGTCCTATAGGGTCGCTATCAGTCCGAATCGACCCGACGGCAACGGATTTTTTTTTTTTTTTTTTTTTGGTTAATCAAGGGAGTTTGCGAGATTTCTCCTCTAGACGGCGCTGTAGAGCCCTTTAAAGAGCTAGCCCTCATTCCCTGCCATGTTGAACAGCCCGACTCAAATACCAAAAACCAAGCCCATTGTCCGTGGAGTTGATCCTCACTAACAGCGCCCCTATAGGACAGACTAAAACTGCCACATAGAGTTTCCAAGGCTGTAGTCTTTAGTGAAGCGGACTGCCACATCTTTCACGGAGTGAAACCACCGACCTTTTTGGTTAGCAGCTGAGTACTTAACCACTGCACCACCAGGGCTCCTTTGACTCAAATAACCTGACCATTAATTTAGGAGACCCAAAGCCCAACACACCCGCACTCTCCATGCTCTCTACCAGTAAGGTCGACACAAATTTTGCCTTTATTATTAGCACATGAGAATTTCTGGGGCAATTCTGAAGCATGTTTTCTCATGAAAATTTTCAAAGTTTAAGACAGGCAGACTTGAATTTAGAATTCTCGGACTCCTCAGAGTTTCCCCCGCAGAATGTGGCACTGTGGGGAAGCCAGCTGCAGTCTGTCCTTCTTTTCCCTGCAAATCCAAGTTCCCTCCAACCTCCAGCCCCACATACTCCCCTGACACAGCCATCCTTTGGTCACCCTGGGCTCAGGAGGGTGCATGGCAGCAGCAGGTACACCCTTGGGAGAATGGGCCTGGGAAGAGGCTCACACGAGCTTTGGAATGGTTTGGGACCATTTGTGTAGGGAATTCAGGAGTCTCAAGTACCTAGAGGAGTCCCTGGGTGGGTTGAACAGTTAACATGCTCTGCTGCTAACCAAAAGGTTGCAGGCTCAAGTCCACTCAGAAGCTTCTCAGAAGAAAGGCCTGGTGATCTACTTCTAGAAAATCAGCCATTAAAAACCCTCTGGACCAGTTCTATTCTGACATACATGGGGTCACCATGAAGAGAAATTAACTTGATGGCAACTGGTTCTCAAGTCCCTAGAATGTAGTTTAGAAGAAGTGCAAGCTCTTTGGGTAGGTATGTCCCCTTGGCCTTTCAGAGCTCTTGACCCACAGGGTGGAGGACTAGCCAAAGGCTCTGAATCAATAAGCCCAGGTCAGGGTCTCACTTGCTTAGCTCTAAGAATAGTTCTGGGGAGAGAAAGAAATTTCTATTGTATATAAGCCACCTTTGTTTGTGTTTCTGTTACAAGCAGCCAGAAATCTATATTTTAATACCTAATGTTGAGTTTCTGGGCTTCTATGCCCATCTTCTTAAAAGAGAATAGTGTATCTCTTTAGAAGTGATTTCATCCAAGAAAAATAAGTTGATTACTCTCAGGGTGCCTAGAATATACTGATGTTTTCTCCATTTTAACGATGTTTTCCACCGCCTAAATTTGATTTCATGAGGAAACCCATTTCAGTGGGAAATACAATTATAAACTATCCAAATACCTTCTGCAATAACCAACTGCACTGGTCCTTAGCTCTCCTCCCTGCTGAGGGCTTATGTCCCTGGATTATCCTTTAGCATCCATCACCTCCACTCTGTAGCGTGACAGTTGGCAGGAACATCTCAATTTATTGCCACTCCAGTAACTCTCAGCCCTTTGCAAAGAGACATTATCAGAAAACTGCAGACTCTTGTACCACAAAGAACTGGCTTGCATGGACTCAAAGCACTGTCAGCTCCCTCTTCAAAGGGCAGCCCTACAAAACTCTGAACCTATCTTGTTAGTCATGATAGATGGAAAGAGTTTTCTGGGGTCTTAAGTACCCAAATCTACCAACTGCAACTCCATCACTGAGAAAAATACGTGTTATTCCTGGTTTTGATAGTGCACTATAGCATAAGATGTAACCATCAAGGGAAGCTGATGTGTGGGACAACTCTGTACTATTTTTGTAAACTCCTTTTCAGTATACACTTATTTCAAACTCTACAGTGGGAATCCTGATGCATGCACAACATGGATGAACCTTGAAATCATCCTGCTGAGTGAAAGTACAATATGATCTCACATATCAAATAAGGAAATATATAAAAACCAAAGATTATTTTTTGTATTTCTTTCTTTTTTTAATGTATGTTAGGTGAAAGTTTACAGAGCAAATTAGATTCCCATTTGATAGTTTATGTGTAAAGTGTTTCATGGCCTTGGCTTCATTTGCCACAATGTGTCAGCACTCTCCCCACTTCCCCCCTGGATTCCCCGTTTCCTTTCGTCCTGATTTTCTACCCTTTCCTGCCTTCTCATCTTTGCTTTTGGACAAACATCGCCCTTTTGATCTCTTACAATTGATTGTTCTAAGGAGCACATTTCTCTCTGGTGTTATTGTTTATTTTACAGGCCGGTCTATTGTTTGGCCAGAAGGTGATCTCTGGGAATGACTTCAGTTCCAGGTCAGAAGGGTGTCTTAGAGCCATAGTCTCGGGGGTTCCTCCATTCTCTGTCAGACCAGTAAGTCTGCTCTTTTTTGTGAATTTGTTTTTTTGTTCTACATATCTCTTCCGCTCTGTCCAGGACCCTCTGTTGTAATCTCAGTCAGAATGGTCAGTAGTGGTAGCCGGGCACCACCTAGTGCTTCTGGTTTCAGGGTCTGGTACGTTGTGGTTCATGTGGTCCATTAGTCCTTTGGACTAATTCCTCTCTTGAATCTTTGGGTTTTTTCACTCTCCTTTGCTCCAGACGGAACCCTGGTGGTGCAGTGGTTAAGAGTTACGGCTGCTAACCAAAAGGTTGGCAGTTTGAATCCACCAGCTGCTCCTTGGAAACCCGATGGGGCAGCTCTACTCTGTCCTATAGGGTCACTATGAGTCGGAATTGACTAGTTGGCAATGGTTTAGTTCTGGGTTGTTTTTTTTTTTTTCTCCAGACAGGAAGAGACCAATAGCTGTATCTTACATGGCTGCTCCCAAGGTTTCTTTTTTTTTTAAATTGTGATTTAGGTGAAAGTTTATAGAGCAAATTAATTTCTCATTAAACAGTTAATACACAAATTGTTTTGTGACGTTGGTTGCCAACCCTGCTATGTGTCAACACTCTCCTCTTTTCCACCTCAGGGTTCCTGTTTCCGTTCATACAGTTTTCTTGTCCCTTCCTGCCTTGTGTTTGCTTTTGGGCTAATGTGCCCATTTGTCTCGTATGCGTGATTGAACTGTGAAGTCCATTCCTCATGTGTGTTCTTGTTGGCCCTATAGACATGTCTAATCTTTGGCTGAAGGATGAGCCTCAGGAGTGACTTCAGTACTGAGTTAAAAGAATGTCCGGGGGCCATACTCTCGAGGTTTCTTCAGTCTCTGTCAGGCCAGCAAGACTGGTCGTTTTTTTTTTGTGTGTGTGAATTTGAATTTTGTTCTACAGTTTTCTCCTGTTGTGTCTGGGACCTTCTATTGTGATCACAACACTTGAAAGCTTTTAAGACCCCAGACACTACTCACCAAAGTAGGATGTAGAACATTGTCTTTAAGAACTATGTTGTACCAATTGACATAGATATCCCCCAAGTCTGTGGTCTTTTGCCTTCGAGCCCAGGAACATTAACCCAAGAGGCGTTTCCCTGATTGTGCCACCTGTGTGCTCTGTTGTCTATATTAATATATGAGTAGCACCTACAGTCATGTATTTAGAAATTTCCACCACCAAACCTGTATCTGCCAGTGGGTGTGCTCCCTTACACCTCCCTCGCTCCCAAGCAATCTCGTACAATATTTGTCTTTTTGTGAAAAACCAATGATTATTAATGGTTACCAGGGATGGGAAGAGGGGAGGAGGAGTTTTTGCTTAGGGGGCATTGAGTTTATGTTAATGGTAGTAGAATGATTTGAGAAAGGATCACGAGACTGGTTGCACAACTTGGAGAATGTAATCAACGTCACTGAATTGTACATGTAGAAATTGTACAAATTGTTGAGTTGGCGTATATTTTCACCACAATTAAATACATATACATATATATATATGTATATATAGAGATAGATAGATAGACAGATGAAGGAGGAGGAGGAAGAGAACAAATAGGAGATTAAAAAAATATATATCCTCATTTAAAAAATTGTGGAGATTCAAGGTAAAGGAACTCCCTTTATTCCTAAGGTTTTGGCCCCAAACTACTGTGGTTTTCTACCTTTTTGAACTAGGTTAGCGAACATGCGGAGTCCACAAGGCCCCTTTTTGCCTCAACAAGAGGCAAGGTTGCCTCCTAGCCTATCTCAGCCTGCAGTGGATGGTGTCCTATGAGTCCTTTCCCTTGAGACTACAAAGGAGAGGTGAGGTGCCCTTTATCAGCAGGGGGAGTAATGAGTAATTCTCATGACACCAGCCTTAAAGATTGATTTTGCCTGGAGTGTCTGCCATGCATATATCCCTCAGCAAGCCAGCAGGGCCACTATAGCTAGTAGGTGGTTGATGGAGGTTTTAGAATTTAGGATCTTGGTTATATCATCTTTGAAGACTCAACCAACATCTGACACAGTTTAGAAGTTGAAATTGAGGAGGGTATGTGCACAGAACACTGGGAATTAGAGGGCTGACTTGCTTGAAGGTCTCAAACCTCAAGAGCAGCTGCCTTTCTCTTGGGCGCAGGCCAAGATTGGGAGAGAGAGAAAACATATTGGATCTCACCGGCCCCCAGGGACACAGGCTTGTTTGTGACCACAGCAAACTTCACTGTCACAGGGTTAAGGAAGTGTTGGCTTTTTGCAGAGATAGGAGAAATCAAAGACGAGAGCCACAGATGGGATGGTGGAGAATGGAGGGCCCTGAAATTTACTTGGTTGTCTGCTAGAAATGTTTACAAAAAAGTGTAGACTGCGCTGTGCTCAATCCCAAGATACCAGGCCAAGGGATAAATGAAGACAATCTACAATACATTGGAAGGAAAAAGAGAGAGGCTTATACATTTTTGAGGGGTGTCCCCATTACACATCTATAGATTTTCAAGAAGAATGTAGGAATGTTTCAGATACCACTTTTAAAGAGAAGAGTCAGTATACATGAGTGATGGAACTTTTTTTTTTTTAAACCCAGTGTATGTCTTAGTAAGGGAGCCCTGGTGATACAGTGGTTAAGTACTAGGCTGCTAACAGACAGATCAGCAGATTCCAAAACCCAAACCAAACCCACTGCCGTCGAGTCGATTCTGACTCATAGAGACCCTACAGGACAGAGTAGAGCTGCCCTATAGGGTTTTCAAGGCTGTAAATCTTTACGGTAGCAGACTGCCACATCTTTCTCCTACAGAGATGCTGGTGGGTTCCAATCACCAGCTTTTTGGTTAGTAGACAAGCACTTTAACCACTCAGCTACCAGGGCTCCTTTCGTAAAGACTACAGCCTTGGAAACCCTACGAGGTAATTCTACCCTGTCTTTTAGGGTCACTATGAGTTGGAATTGACTTGATGACGACGGGTTTTTTGAGTTTTATATGTCTTGGTGCTTTGATGTGTATTATCTCCCAATTGAGTATTAATTTACTGGACTATCTTAAGTTTTTTCACCAAACTTACACACACACACACAAATACATACACATATATGTAATTTTAAAAGTCAAACAGTTCTACAAGGCTTATAACTAAATGTTGTAGCCGCTTGTACCATCTCTCCCAATCCATAATTCTCTCTTCCTAGAAGCAGACATTTCAATGCTCAGTTGGTTTTTCTTCCTATTTCTTAACAGCAAGTTGCATCTGTCAAGGTTCAGCGCGGAAATAGAGATTACTCTGGGTATATTAAGCAGGAAGGTATTTTACAAAGTGTAGTAGGAGCTTTTGAAATCTTTGGAAGAGCGGGAGGAGCCGGTTCTGAGTTGAGCCTTATAAGATGACACCCAGTACAGTACAGATCTGCTGGGGGCTCTCTGAGGCCACTGCTGCAGCGATGCTGGTAACAAGCCTCGTCATCACTGCTGAAATTAAATCTCACACCAGAGCAGCTTGAGAACAGAACCACGAACACTGTTGCAGGGAAGCTCATGTTTCCATGGCATTGCTAGTCAGTAACAATGGCCAAGAGCCTCAGGAAGATTTCATCCACCTTCCCAATCTTACATGAGAGCACCTCCTTGGGATCATCTAATTTGCAACCATAATCTTAATTGCAAGGTATTTGGGAAAGGCAGTTTTTAGCTTTCTAACTTCTCCAACTAGAGGAGAAAGTTCACTCATTTGAGTGAACCAATCCAGAGATCCTAGAACACAGTTTTACATTGCTATTTCTTGATTTTTAAAAATTTTTAGTTATTTATTGACTTCATACACTAGAAGATGAAAAAGTAGCTTTTTTACACCCTTACGCTTTCCATTGCATCCCTCCTCCCCCCATCCATCCAGGGTAGTTCTCTAACAATTTTTGGTTAGATTGATATTCATTGTTTATGTTATGATGACGAAGTAAGTGCAATTCATAGCTAAGGCATGTAGTGTACTGTGATTACATTTCCTTTCCCACATAACATTTTAGTACACTGGGAGTTAATAATGGTTTGAGTTTTCCTTTGATCACTTTTCTACGAATTTGTCATTCATTTGTACCCAAATTCTCTTCAGAAGTGTACTTTTCCTCTCCATTCAAAACGCATGGTAATTAATTAATTTTGGGGAGGTGAGGGAAAATATCCTTTCTGGAGTCAGGTAAAGGAGCTCTCTTTATTTCCAAGATTATGGACTCGAACTCCCGTTTCAATCTAGAGCTGGTGATCCCTAGGGCTCCTGCATAGCTGCATCCTGATGTCCTGCCAGCACCATGCTGAGGTTTCCTTTAGCCTCTCTCTTTGTAAGATCCTATGTCTTTATCTTTCTTTATCTAACCCCTCAGTTTGGTGGAACACATCCTCCAGTAATTCTCTGAGGAAGGAGAAAGGGGAGAAAAAAAAAAATAGAGACTTTGAAAGTGTCTTTATTCTATTGTTACATCTGATTAACAGTTTTACTGAGAATAAAATTCTAAGTAGCAAAACTTCCATCTAAATTGTGAAAGAATTGCTCCATTATCTTCTGGCTTTCTGCTGTTGAAAAGCCCTATACCATCTGAGTTTTGATCCTTTTTATATGGCCTTTTTTTTTTTCCTATAAAATAGTTTTGGATTTTTCTCTTTGTCCTCAATGTTTTTATAATTCATGATGATATGCCTTGGACTTCATTCATTTTGCTAAACATTTAACAAACCCCACTGCTGTCGAATCGATTCCGACTCATAGCAACCTATAGAACAGAGTAGACTGCCCCATAGGGTTTCCAAGGAGTGGCTGGTGGATTTGACCTGCTGACCTTTTGGTTAGCAGCCTAGCTCTTAACCACTGTGCCACCACCAGGGCCCCAGGCACTTAATGGTCCCTCTCAATTTGAAATCTTATGTCTTTCAGTTCTGGGAAAATTTTTTTTGAATTATTTCTTTGATAATTTCCTCCCTCTGTTCTCTGTTTTTCTCTAGGAATTTCTCTAGGAATCCTATTATTCTTTCAGATCAATCATCTAATTTTCATATATTTTCTACATTTCATATATTTCTATCTGTTTCTTTTTTGCTTCTTTTTAGGACATTTCTTCAACTTTAAATTCCCACACTTCTGTTGAAATTTTTGCTTTTAAAATAATATTTAATTAACAGTGTTTCTTTTAAACTCTATAGTTTTAATAATCTCTTGTTCTTTTTTTCATGGAGGCAATATCTTCTCTTATTTCTGCAAAGATATTAATTGTAGCGTGTTTTGAAAAACTTTTATTATTTTTGCATTGTCTCTATTTTTTCTGAGTTTCTTACTTCTCAATCCCGTCTCACGTTAGTAATTTTCATCAAATAGTGACTGTGGCGGTTATCAATTTATTGAGTCTCAACTGTAAATCTGTAACTCTCTTATCTGCTCTGTGATAACAGAGTTGTAAGCATTTCTACAAGGAGCCCTGTGGTTAAAAGCTAGGCTGCTAAGTGAAAGGTGGGCGATTGGAATCCACCAGCCGCTCTGCTCTGCGGGAGAAAGAAGTGGCAATCTGCTTTAGTAAAGATTACCGCCTTGGAAACCCTAAGGGAGCAGGTCTACTCTGTCCTATAGGGTCGCTAGGAGTCCGAGTCCACTAGAGGGCACACAGCAACAACAAGCATTTCTCCTGTGCAGCGAGCACAATATTAAGCGTCAGCAGAGGGCGCTGGAGGAACATTGCAGAAGCAAGGATTGCTCTTGGTTTCAGTGAGCTGCGATGTCTGATTGTTTTTGTCCCTGCTGCACCGCCCATCAGCAGCACGGGTGGGGACCTCCAGTGGGATCCGCCCCAGCTGCTTTCCTAGAGCAAGCAGTCCTTAGCTAGCTCGTCCTGACGTGGACGCTGCGTGCCCCAGGCCTTGCATGCAGTGAGTGGGCTCCTGACTCTGACTCCCTCGGTGCACCTCCCTGCCAGCCCCTGCAGGAATGTTTTTGCTTGCTCGCGACTGTGTTCAAACTGCGGCTGGGGCATCCCAGTGAACTTATCTGTCATCCCGTGGGCTCAGCCACACTTTCTCCAGTTACGCCTCAATTCTGCCTTGGGGTGAGGATGCCCTTCCAAGTTTGTCCTTGGAAGGTTGGGTACTCTCCCTCAGCCCCAGGGTATTCATTACAGTTCTCCTTCCACCTTTGTAGTTACTCCCTGTTATAGTCAGTGATACTTTATATTAAACTTTCTCTGCTCCTGTTAGGGCTAGGCTTCTGTCTTTTGACTGAACCTTGACTGATACAAGTAATGCCTGGCTTATACTTTAAGCTGTTTGGAAACTCCATGTGTGTGTAGGTGACAGCCTCACTATAGTGTGATTGGGCTGAGCTGTTTCTCCATAAGATCTTATATCAGTCAGGACCCAGTTAAGAGAAAGAAGAAACACCAGTTATTTAAGTAGAGAAAATTTTATATAAAGGATTGTTGACCACATACTGAGGTCTGAAAAGGCAAAGGGGGAGGGGTGGCACTGAGGTACCACAGAGGTAGAAAGAGCAGAAAGCAGCTACTGTCCCTAAGGCAAACCAAGGCAAAAGGTTGGGGTTATTAAGTAGTAGAATCTTGGGGAAAGGGCCTCAAGGAGCTGGAACTCAGAGCTCTGAGCAGGTGCTGGTATCTCTGAGGTGATACAATGAGCCAGCTGCTAGGAGTGTGGAAAAACTACAATTTGGGACTAGCTACTGGTACAGGAATCCACTGTTATTGCTGGGTTGAAGAATCTTTACGGTGGGGATGCTGACAGGACTGGGAGGCAAACAAACATAAAGGAGTAAGTCCTTCTTCCTCCTCTAGTCTTGTAGTCTCCCTTGGAGTCTAGGTGGGGCCAGCTGGCAAAGGAGAGCGCAAGAAAGTGGGTTTCAAGCTAAGCGGCAACAGCTTAATGGCCAACACAACTCCCTTATTGCTGTTGTCTGTAGGGTTTTTTCTTGGTCTAGTCAACTTCCGAGGGGATTTCTCCGTTATTCTTCCTGGTGCAAGTCTGACTGCCAGAGCCCTCAGAACTGACTGCGGGAAGGAGACCGTTTTTGTATGTAGGCTTTTACTTAATCTCTCTCAGTGTCCGATTACCCAATAAGCAAGGCAAATTTACTTGTGCTTACTTACTAACGTACAGTGAACAACTTCACATTTTTGCACCATATCTAAGATTCTGCTTCTACGTATGCTCGGCATTTGTCTGTCTCCCAACCCCGTAGCGCCTTCCTACAGAACCAAAGCCTCTTTTCAAATTTACAGTCCCTGACAGGAGCTGAGTACCCAATAAGCAAGGTAAACACGGGCTTACTTGTGCTTACTTACTAATCTGTAGAGAACAGTTTCACATGCTTTTCACCACATCAAAAACATGTGAAACTGTTCATTACAGATTAGTAAGTAAGCACAAGTAAGCCTGTGCTTACCTTGCTTATGGGATAGTCCACCCCTGCCTCTATTTTTAGGATGGCTCCCAGACCTCCATGGCATGTTCAGCCTCTCCTGTGAGTAAACCACCCATTAGGGTGGAATTTGGGGAGTCACTCTGAAATGTGGGGTGAGTTAGGGGTTCTGCGGCTCCAAAGGCTTCATATGCAGACTTTCAACTTCTGTTTTCAGGCCTTTGTACATCATTGCTTTCAGAGGTGCTTTGCATCTCAATTCCTTAGTACTTCTGGGGTCCTGCTGTATGAGATCAGCCTGCTTCTGAGATTCTTCCACTGCCATCTCATCTTTAATATTCTCTTATCTGCTAAGATATTTGTCCATTTGTTGTCCAAATCCTGATTTGTTTATTTATTCAATCATTTATTTATTTATTCATTCTATTTATTTAGACTGTATCGTCTATAGTTGTTTTTGGTCCCTGTAGGTTATAGCCGTTGGTGGCACAAACGGTTTACGCTCAACTGCTAACCTAAAGATTGGTGGTTTGAATCCATCCAGTGGTGCTACAGAAGAAAGGCCTGGTGATCTGCTTCCACAAAAATTACAGCCAAGAAAACCTTGTGGAGCAGTTCTACTCTGTCACATGGGGTTGCTATGAGTTGGAATCGACCTGATGGCAAGGGGTTTGAGGTTTTTTTTTTGTTTACTCCATATGATGGGCTTTCTGGTGGGAGCAGAGACAAATGTGTGTGTTCAATCCGCCGTATTAAACCAGAAGACCAGCTGAGGTTTCTGTGTGGCTGTGGCAGACTCTGGCGTGGATCGACAGGCACCAGGTAGAAGCAAATGCCATGAGGCGGTTCTTTTTATTTCCCCTCCATTTTCTCTGGCTTGCTTCTCCCCCAGGTGGCACTTGGGCCTCTGCTTCTGTGTATGACTTAATGCCTAGCCTGCAAGATCCTTTCCTTTGTAAATGACACAGCCAAGACCGCTGATGGATATATCATCTTACAGAGAGATCTCCCAGGAATAACACGGGAGCATTTACAGTTTTCATTTCAGTTTTATTGGCCTCTCACTAATGATTGGAAGCAAAGAAGAGCCAAAATAAATGGGCTAATTTATATTCCCTGCTCCTGATGCTCATAAAATACTGCATCTTTATATTGCTGCCAAAAGCAAGGACTGCAGGAAGAGTACTCGAGTGCAGTCTAAAGAACTGTCAAAGAGACTCTCTGTTGCTCAATAACTTTCCCTTTTCCATTAAAAAATAACATTTATTGGGCTTGGAATCTTATCGGAGAAAATATATATAGTGTAAGTAAGAAAATAAAAGTAATCTCTAATCTCAATACATAGAGATAAATACTTTTAACATTTTGGTATTTTTCCTTTTAGTTTTTTTCAATAAACAAGAAATCAAACGACGTATTGCATTGGGCAGATCTGCTGCAAAAGACCTCTTTAAAGCATTGCAAAGCAAAGATGTCACTTCAGGACTAAAGTGCACCTGACCCAAGCCATGGTATTGTCAATCGCCTCATGTGCATGTAAAACCTGGACGGTGATGAAGGAAGACCGAAGAAGAATTGATGCCTTTGAATTATGGTGTTGGCAAAGAATATTGCCTATACCACGGACTGCCAGAAGAAGGAACAAATCTGTCTTGGAAGAAGTACAGCCAGAATGCTCCTTAGCAGCGAGGATGGTGAGACTATGTCTCACATACTTTGAACATGTTATCAGGAGGGACCGGTCCCTGGAGAAAGACATCGTACTTGGTAAAGTAGAGGCAAACCCTCAAGGAAAAGGATTGACACAGTGGCTGCAACAACGGGCTCAAACACAGCAATGATTGTGAGGACGGTGCAAGACTGGGCGGCACTTTGTTCTGTTGTACGTAGGGTTGCTATGAGTCGGAACCAACTCGATGACGCCTAGCAACAAGAAATCATATACAACTGTTTACCTTTAAAAGTTTTTATCTTTAAATAAGATAAAAATTTCTTATCTTTAAAAATCTTCATAAATTATGTGAAAATTCTTTATAAAGTAATTTTAAATTGTTGCCTAATATAGCACGTATGATATGCCCTCTATAGGCCTTGTGAACTGTTTTCACTATTATAAGTAATGGTACAATAAGCATCCTTGTGCATAAAGAGTGCTCTTGATGTTTGTTATCAGAATATTTCCAAAGAGATCATATCCCTCACTGGTACTGCATGCAAGTGCTTGTCTCACCACACCCTCACAAGAAGTGAGTTATTTCCTTTTTGTAAAATCTCCAATTCCTTTTTAAAACCATGACTTGAAATTTAAAAATGCTTTTAAAATAAACTAGATGCACGGCATGGCCATAGCATGTAAGTGGGCTGATGATACAGTTTTATTAACTTTTAACCAGGAGGGATTTTAAGAGATAATTGGTTCTGATAACTAAATACCGTTCAGATAAACAGCTCCCATGTTAATTATTGTAGAAATCAAAACAATTGTCTTTTGCAGACAGTTTCTACAATTAATTTGATATATGTCAAAAAAACAAACAAACAAACAAAAAAAAACCCACCCAAAATGCATTGCTGTTAGGTCATTCCAACTCATGGCAACCCCATGTGTTAGAGAGTAGGACTGATCCATAGGACTTTCTTGGCTGTAACCTTAACAGATTCTGGAGCCCTGGTGGTGCAGTGGTTAAGAGCTTGGCTGCTAACCAAAAGTTCAGTAGTTCGAATCTTCCAGCTGCTTCTTGGAAACCCTGTGGGGCAGTTCTATTCTGTCCTGTAGTGTCATTATGAGTCGGAATTGACTCGATGGCAGCAGATTTGGGTTTTTTTGGTTAACCTTAACAGAAGCAGATCTCCAGGCCTTTCTTCTGTGGTACCACTGGGTGGGTTCAAACTACCAACATTTAGGTTAGTAGTTGAATGCAAACCGTTTGCACCACCTAGGGACCATCATATTTCAAATAAAAAACAACTCGTTGCCATCGAGTCAATTTCGACTCATAGTGATCCTAAGTACAGATAATTAATTACATACATTTTGGAAGGGTTCCCTGGGAAATCAGTTGCTGTTCTTGGAAGATCCACTGAATAACTTCTGAAGTTTTTCCATGGCTGGCAAAGGTTACTGGTAATACCCACTTTGATTTTTTTTTTTTTCTTTCCAAAATAAGAATGATTTTAGCTGTGCTGTAAGCAACATGAGGTTAGGGACTAGGTCTGACTTGTTGTAGTGGTGCTTTATGAGATGGTTGGTGACTAATTCTCATTCAAGTGTTGGAGCAGTCCCAACACTGTTCCCTGGAGGACATCCTGGCTCTGGTTTCACCACATAGGCTCCTGCAGAACCTCCCGGTGCAGAGGCTGGTGGCCTTCCGTCCAGGGGAACACAGGAGGATGCCTCAGTTTCCGTGGGGCGACATGGACCTCATCCTGCCCAACTGAGTTCTTAAGAAAAGGTGACTAATTTCAGTCAGCAACAGAAGATGTAAGTTCTAAAGTTCCATAACGGGAGTGTAAGCTAGGATTTCTGGTGTGTGCCCAGCAGATAGAAAAGATATTTTAGAGAAGACTGCATAAGGGAAATGCAACTCTCTTAGCTCTAAGTTCTCTAAGCCCTGTTTCTGGATCACAGACATCTATAACCTTGTACTACTTTTGTTTAGTCCTTCCTGGAGTCTCTTCCATTGCACTGCATTTTAATGCTCTACCTTTCTCTTTGTCTAAGTTTGCTATAGGGAACACTCACATGAAATCAATTATTGAATTTACTACAGAAACTTTAATGAGGGCTTTCGCTTTCACATTACCTTAGTCTTATTATTATCATCACCCTTATTAGAGACACCATATGAGAAATTTGTTTTAGAATTTTTCTGCCAAGAACAGTTCTGTTTGCTTCTTTTTGCTCATAAGACTATAGACTGCTCGTTTCTCTTTTTATTCTGGTTGCCAGAAACCAGAAACAGAACTTTCCCAATCATGTCAATATTGTGGTTCATAAGCCTTGGAATATCTCCTTTTCTTGGTATTCTTTTAAACTTTCATGTATATTTATTTAATAATTTCATTGCATGTGTTTTTGTTGTAAGCCACTCCAAGTAATCTGTGGAAAGAGAGGAAGTTTAAATAAATGTACATTAAAAGTTTTTCTTCCTGATTAAGGATGGAATAAAGAAATTCATAGAATTAAACAAGAATGAAAACACATCCTACCAGAACCTTTGGGACACTGCAAAAGCAGTGCTCAGTAGTCAGTTTATAGCAGTAAATGCACACCTCCAAAAAGAAGAACAGGCCATCATCAAAACCCTACAACTGGAACAAGTAGAAAGACAGCAGCAAAAGAAGCCCTCAGGCACCAGAAGAAAGGAAATAATAAGAATTAGAGCAGAGTTAAATAAAATAGAGAATAGAAAAACAATTGAAAGACTTAACAAGACCAAAAGCTGATTCTTTGAAAAGATCGACAAAATTAATAAACCATTGACCAAACTGACAAAAGAAAAACAGGAGAGGAAGCAAATAACTCATATAAAAAATGAGATGGGTGATATAACAACAGACTCAACTGAAATTAAAAGAATCATAACAGAATACTATGAAAAATTGTACTCTAACAAATTTGAAAACCTAGAGGCAATGGACAAATTCCTAGAAACTCACTACCCACCTAAACTAACACAAACAGAGGTAGAACAACTCAATAAACCCATAACAAAAGAAGAAATTGAAAAGGTAATTAAAAAACTCCCAACCAAAAAAAGCCCTGGCCCGGATGGCTTCACTGGAGAATTCTACCAAACTTTCAGAGAAGAATTAACACCACTGCTACTAAAGGTGTTTCAGAGCACAGAAAAGGATGGAATACTCCCAAACTCATCCTATGAAGCCAGCATAACCCTGATACCAAAACCAGATAAGGACACCTCAAAAAAAGATAATTACAGACCAATATCTCTCATGAACATTGACACAAAAATCCTCAACAAAATTCTAGCCAAGAGAATTCAGCAACATATCAAAAAAATAATTCACCATGATCAACTGGGATTTATACCAGGTATGCAGGGATGGTTCAACATTAGAAAAACAATTAATGTAATCCACCACATTAAGAAAACAAAAGACAAGAACCACATGATCTTATCAATCAATGCAGAAAAGGCATGTGACAAAGTCCAACACCAATTCATGATAAAAACTCTCAGCAAAATAGGAATAGAAGGGAAATTCCTCAACATAATTAATGGAAATTATACAAAGCTAATAGCCAACATCATCCTAAATGGAGTGAGTTTGAAAGCATTCCCCTTGAGAACAGGAACCAGACAAGGATGCTCTTTATCACCACTCTTATTCAACACTGTGCTGGAGGTCCTAGCCAGAGCAATTAGGCTAGAAAAAGAAATAAAGGCATCCAAATTGGTAAGGAAGAAGTAGAAGTATCTCTATTTGCAGATGATATGAGCTTATACACAGAAAACCCCAAAGAATCCACAAGAAAACTATGGGAACTAACAGAAGATTTCAGCAAAGTTTCAGGATACAAGACAAACATACAAAAATCAGTTGGTCCTTTAAACCGACAAAGAGAACTTCCAAGGGGAAATCACCAAATCAATACCATTTACAATAGCCCCTAAGAAGGTAAAATACTTAGGAATAAATCTAACCAGAGACGTAAAAGACCTATACAATGAAAACTACAAGACACTACTGCAGGAAACCAAAAGAGACCTGCATCAGTGGAAAAACATACCTTGCTCATGGATAGGAAGACTCAACATTTGTGAAAATGTCAATTCTACCCAAAGCGATCTACAGATACAATGCAATCACGATCCAAATTCCATTGGCATTTTTCAGTGAGATGGAGAAACAAATCACCAACTTCATATGGAAAGGGAAGAGACCCTGGATAAGCAAAGCTTTACTCAAGAAGAAGAACAAAGTGGGAGGCCTCACACTACCTGATTTTATAACCTATCATACTCCTATGATAGTCAAAACAGCCTAGTGCTGGTACAACAACAGATACATAGACCAATGGAACAGAATTGAGAATCCAGACATAAATTCATCCACGTATGAGCAGCTGATATTTAACAAAGGCCCAAAGTCTGTTAACTGGAGAAAAGCAGGACTGTTTAACAAATGGTGCTGGCAGAACTGGATATCCATCTGCAAAAAACTGAAACAAGACCCATATCTCACCATGCACAAAAACTAACTCAAAATGGATTAAAGACCTAAATATAAAATTGAAAATGGTAAAGATCTTGGAAGAAAAAATAGGGACAAAACTAGGAGCCCTAATACATGGCATAAACAGAATATGAACCATAAGCAACAATGCAGAAGCACCAGAAGAGAGACTAAATAACTGGGAGCCCCTAAAAACCAAACACTTATGCTCATCAAAAGACTTTACCAGAAGAGTCAAAAGATAATCTACAGACTGGGAAAAAAATTTTGGCTATGACAAATCTGATCAGCATCTAATCTCTAAAATCTACAAGATACTGCAAAACCTCAACAACAAAAAGACAAATAACCCAATTAAAAAATGGTCAAAGGATATGAACAGGTACTTGGCCGAAGAAGATATTCAGGAGGCTAACAGACACATGAAGAAATGCTCACAGTCATTAGCCATTAGAGAAACGCAAATGAAAACTACAATGAGGTACCATCTCACCCCAACAAAGCTAGCATTAATCCCCAAAACACAAAATAATAAATGTTGGAGTGGAACACTTATACACTGTTGGTGGGAATGTAAAATGGTACAACCACTTTGGAAATCGATTTGGCGCTTCCTTAAAAAGCTAGAAATAGAAGTACCATACGATCCAGCAATCCCGCTCTTTGGGATATATCCTAGAGAAATAAGAGCTGTCACACGAATAGATATATGCACACCCATGTTCATTGCAGCACTGTTCACGATAGCAAAAAGTTAGAAACAAACTAGGTGGCCAACAATGGACACATGGATCAACAAATTATGGTAATTCACACAGTGGAATACTACGCAATGATAAAGAACAATGATGAAGCCGTGAAACATTTTATAACATGGAGGAATCTGGAAGGCATTATGCTGAGTGAATTTAGTCAGTTACAGAAGGACAAATATTGTATAAGACCACTATTATAATAACTCAAGAAAAGGTTTAAACACAGAAGGAAACATTCTTTGATGGTTACGAGGGTGCAGGGGGTGGGTGAGGGTTATTCACTAATAAGATAGTAGATGAGAATTATCTTAGGTGAAGGGAAGGACAGTATACACTATAGAGGAAGTCAGCACAGCTGGACTAAACCAAAGCTAACAAGTTTCCTGAATACAATCAAACTCTTGGAGGGACAGAGTAGCAGGGTTGGGGGCCTGCGGACCATGCTTTCAGCGGACATCTAGGTCAATTGACATAACAAAGTTTACTAAGAAAATGTTCTACATCCTACTTTGGTGAGTGGTGTCTCGGGTCTTAAAAGCTAGCAATTGGCCATCTAAGATGCATCAATTAGTCCCAACCCACCTGGAGTAAAGGAGGATGAAGAACACCAAAGACGCAAGGAAAGTATTAGCCCAAGAGACAGAAAGGGCCACATAAACCAGAGACTGCACCAGCCTGAGACCAGAAGAACTAGATGGTACCTGGCTCCCACCAATGACTGCCCTGACTAGGAACACAATGGAGAGTCCCTGATGGAGCAGGAGAAAGGTAGGGTGCAGAACTCAAATTCTAGTAAAAAGACCAGACTTAATGGTCTGACTGAGACTGGAGGAACCCCAGAAAGCATGGCCCCTGGACTCTGTCAACCCAGAACTAAAATAATTCCAGACGCCAACTCTTTAGAAAAAGATTAGACTGGACTATGGGACATAGAGTGATACTTGTGAGGAGTGTGCTTCTTAGCTCAAGTAGTTACATGAAACTAAATGGGCAGCTTCTGTCTGGAGGTGAGATGAGAAGGAAGAGAGGCTCAGGAGCTGGTTGAATGGACATGGGGAATCAGGAGTGGAAAGGAGGAGTGTGCAGTCACAGTACAGGGAGAGCAATTAGGGTCACATAACAATGTATGTATAAATTTTTGTATAAGAGACTAACTTGAATTGTAAGCTTTCACTTAAAGTACAACAACAACAAAATAATAATCATAGTACATTGATATTAGGTATTACCTAAAAAAAAAAGTTGTTTTCTTCAACAAACTCTCAGGGGAATAAGACATGTACACATGTGCGGGCTATGTCGATCACAGTGCCTGTCCACACACAGCCCCTGCTGAGAGTGCAGGCCTGGGCAGCAGGAGGTGTTTGGACCAGGTATGCCTGCACTCTGGTCATAGCTGATTGGTCCAGAGATGGGCACCTGACTGAAGATCAGCTGATCCATAGGCTAGTCTAGGCTAGTGATGTGGCATGGCACTAAAATTTGAGCTGAACGAGCCAGATTCTTTCTATTAGAAATTTGAATTAAAAAATAGAAATACAAAGAAGTGGCTGGTAGTAGGAAGAGACTCTTAAAAGCAGTTTAATGTCATTGATAAGAGTTTGAGCTTTGGAATCAAACAGACCTAACTTTAAATCGTGGTTTTGTAATTTACTAAATGTGTAACTCTGAACAAATTATTTGACCCTTCTGTACCTCAGTTTCTTCAAAGTGGATCATAATATCTACTTGAGAGTATTGTTTTAAGGGTAGATAAAGTAGTTCTTGCTTATCACACACCAGGCACTAAATGGTAGTGATGGTGATGGTGACGGTGATGGTGATGGTGATGGTGATGGTGGTGGTGGTGGTGACGGTGACGGTGACGGTGATGGTGATGGTGGTGGTGGTGGTGACGGTGACGGTGACGGTGATGGTGATGGTGGTGATGACGGTGACGGTGATGGTGACGGTGATGGTGATGGTGATGGTGGTGATGATAATGGCAGTAATCTTGATGTGATGGTGATTGCATTGATAATGATGGAGATGATCAGGAATAAGGCCGGAAAGGCCTTGATTTGGAATGAGGAAGTCAAATTCAGAAGTTAGGAAGTAGAGGTAGAGTTGTCTAGAAAGTCAACTGACAGCAGGAAAAGAAGTGGACAGAGAGAAGGAGAATAGCCAGGTCACTCTGATGACTGACACACAAAGACAAAATCCGGATTTGTAAAAGAGAAGGGAGGGGGGGAAAAAACGCAGAGAGTTGGAGAACAGTGGGTTTGTTTTTTTCTTTTTTTCCTTGAAAAGGAAACTGACAGAGTCATCAGGAAAAACAACTTCAGTTATCTGTAGATTTTTCTAGAAACTTCGGAGTTGAGTTGTGAAGGTTCTCTCCCTGTAACATCTGCCAGTGTTCTCCCATCAGCACTACCCCTTTAGGCCACATTTCCACCATTTCTTTCATCACAGATTCTCTCTCAAACTACAGAACATAGTTTTATAGTTTTCTGGTATTCAGATTCCCTTACTCTCCCAGATTCTGAATTTCTTTCCTCTTTGAGAAGCCAGACTTCCCGGTTCCTAGATATTTTTCTTTCCTCACTCCCCAGCTCTGCATCCTGTCACTAGCGGTCTCCTGGCAGAGGCTGGAAAATCATTATCTGGGATGCAATGAAAAATATTCTTGTTTCCATGGGAGTTTGGAGAAAGTGGCCTTTAAAGATTCTTAGAACCTGAAGTATCTGAGATCCCCACAGAAGAGAAGCTCCTTAAGAAACAAGTGGGGCCATTGCCAAGTTTAAAGGGCCAGACAATACCTGCAACATTTGTATTTTCTTCCATGGGTATTATTTAAAAAATCAGTCTCTTATATGTTTGGCAAAGTTTAGCTTCTTTATCACAATGTAGTATTACAGTTAATGTCATCTCATACTTTCCTTTAAATGTTTAATATCAAGCAGCTGATGTCATTTTAAAGTGAGTTCTTAATTATGTCTTTTTTTAAATTGTACTTTAGATGAAGGTTTACAGAACAGACTAGCTTCTCATTAAACAGTACACATATTGTTTTATGACATTCATTAACAACCCCACAACATGTCAACACTTGCCCTTCTTGACCTTGGGTTCCCTATTACCAGCTTTCCTGTCCTTCCTGCCTTCTAGTCCTTGCCCCTGGGCTGGTGTGCCCCTTTAGTCTTATTTTGTTTTATGGGCCTGTCTAATCTTTGGCTGAACGGTGAACCTCAGGAGTGACTTCATTACTGAGCTAAAAGGGTGCCTGGGGGTCATACTCTCGGGGTGTCTCCAGTCTCTGTCAGGCCGGTAAGTCTCGTCTTTTTTTTGAGAGTTAGAATTTTTTCCTACTTTTTTCCCCAGCTCTGTCTGGGACCCTCTACTGTGATCCCTGTCAGAGCAGTCAGTGATGGTAGCTGGACACCATCTAGCTGTACTGGACTCAGTCTGGTGGAGGCTATGTTAGTTGTGGTCCATTAGTCCTTTGGACTAATCTTTTCCTTGTATCCTGTTTTCTTCATTCTCCCTTGCTCCCGAAGGGGTGAGACCAGTAGAATATCTTAGATGGCCACTCACAGGCTTTTAAGACCCCAGACACTACTCACCAAAGTAGAATCTAGAACATTTTCTTTATAAACTATGTTATGCCAATTGAGCTAGACTTTCCCTGAGACCATGGTCCCCACAGCTCCTAGCCCAGCAATTCGGTCTCTCAGGGAGTTTCAATGTGTCTATGAAGCCTCCATGACTTTGCCCTGAACAAGTTGTGCTGGCTTACCCAGTATTGCGCACTGTCTTACCCTTCACCAAAGTTATCACTTATCTATTGTCTGTTTAGTGTTTTTCCATCCCCCCTGCCCCGTAACCATCCAAGATTGTTTCTTTTTGTTGTGTAAACATTTTCATTAGTTTTTATAGTAGTGATCTCATACAATATTTGTCCTTTTGTGACTGACTTATTTTACTCAGCATAATGTCCTCCAGATTCATCCATATTGTGAGAGGTTTTGAAGATTCATTATTGTTCTTTATTGTTGCATAGTACTCCATTGTGTGTATGTACCATAGTCTGTTTATCCATTCATCTGCTGATGGTCATCTAGGTTGTTTCCATCATTTTGCTATTGTGAACAATGCTGCCATGAACATAGGTGTACATGTGTCTATTCGAGTGATGACTCTTATTTCTCTAGGATATATTCCTAGGAGTGGGATTGCTGGAGCGAATGGTATGTCTATTTCTAGCTTTCTGAGGAAGCCCCATATCATTTTCCAAAATGGTTGTATCATTTTGCATTCCCACCAGCAGTGCATAAGAGTTCCAATCTCCCCACAGCCTCTACAACATTTGTTATTTTCTGTTTTTTTTCATTTCTCTAATGGCTGGTGATCTTGAGCATTTGCTCATGTGTCTGTTAGCCGCTTGAATGTCTTCTTTGGTGAAGTGTCTGTTCATTTCCTTTGCTCATTTTTTAATTGGATTATTTGTCTTTTTGTTGTAGAGGTGTTGGATTTTCCTGTAGATTTTAGAGATTAGACTTTTATCGGATTTGCAATGTCCAAAAATCTTTTCCCATTCTGTAGATTCTCTTTTTACTCTTTTGGTGGTCTTTTGATGAGCATAAATGTTTAATTTTTAGAAGATCCTAGTTATCTGGCTTATCTTCTGGAGTTTGTGTGTTGTTAATTATGGTCTGTATCCTGTTAATGCCATGTATCAGGGTCTCTAACGTTGATCCTATTTTTTCTTCTATGATCTTTATAGTTTTTGATTTTATATTTAGGTCTTCGATCCATTTTGAATTAGTTTTTGTGTATGGTGTGAAGTATGGGTCCTATTTCATTTTTTTGCAGATGGACATCCAGTTTTGTCAGCACTATTTGTTAAAAAGACTATCTTTTCCCCATCTGATGAAGTTTGAGCCCTTGTTGAAGATCAGGTGACCGAAGGTGGATGGATTTACATCTGGGTTCTCAATCTGTTCCATTGGTCAGTATATCTGTCATTGCACCAGTACCAGGCTGTTTTGACTACCTTAGCTGTATAGTAGGTTCTGAGGTCAGGTAGTACAAGTCTTCCTACTTTATTCTTCTTCTTCAGTAGTGCTTTTCTTATCCGGGGCCTCTTCCCTTTCCATATAAAGTTAATAATTGGTTTTTCCATGTCTTTAAAAAATGTTGTTGATATTTGGATCTGGATTGCATTGTATTTGTAGATTGCTTTGGGTAGAATTGACATTTTCACAATCTTTAGTCTACCTATCCATGAGCATGATATGTGTTTCCATTCATGTAGATCTCTTTTTGTTTCTTGCAGTAGTGCTCTGTAGTTTTCTTTGTATAGGTCTTTTACATCTCTGGTTAGATTTATTACTAAGTATTTTTTTCTCATAGGGGCTATTATAAATGGTATTATTTTCCTGATTTCCTTTTTGTGGTTCTCTTTATTGGTGTATAGGAATCTGTCTTAGTCATCTAGTGCTTCTGTAACAGAAATACCACAAGTGGATGGCTTTAACAAAGAGAAATTTATTTCCTCACAGCACAGTAGGCTAAAAGTCCAAATTCAGGGTATCAGCTCCAGGGGAAGGCTTTCCTTCTCTGCTGGTCTTCTCATCAGTCTTCCTCTGGTCTAGGAGCTTCTCCTCCCAGGGACCCCAGGTCTAAAGGACAGGCTCTGCTCCTGGCACTACTTTCTTGGTGGTATGAGATCCCCAACTCTCTGTTTACTTTCTTTTCCTTTTATGTCTTGCAAGATAAAAGGTGGTGGAGGCCATACCCCAGGGAAACTAACTCCCTTTATATCAGATCAGGGTTGTGACCTTAGTAAGGGTGTTACAGTCACACCCTAATCCTCTTTAACATGAAGTTACAATCACAAAATGGAGGACAACCACACAATACTGGGAATCATGGCCCAGGAAAATTGATACACACATTTTTTGTGGGGCATAATTCAATCCATGACAGAATCCACCTGATTTTTGTATGTTTATCTTGTATCCTGCTACTCTGCTGGATCTTTCTATTAGTTCCAGTAGTTTTCTCATGGAGTCTTTTGGGTTTTCTATCTATAGTACCATATCATCTGCAAATAGGCACAGCTTTACTTCTTAATTACCAATTTGGATGCCCTTTTTTTTCTTTTTCCTGCCTCATTGCTCTAGCTAGGACTTCCAGCACAATGTTAAGCAGGAGTGGTGATAAAGGGCATCCTTGTCTTGTTCCTTTTCTCAAGAGGAATGTTTTCAGCCTGTCCATTAAGAATGATGTTGGCTGTTGGTTTTGTATAGATGTCCTTTATTATGTTAAGAACTTCCCTTCTATACTTATTTTATTGAGAGTTTTTATCAGGAGTGGGTATTGGACTTTGTCAAATGCCTTTTCTGCATCAATTGAGATGAACATGTGATTCTTTTATTTATGTGGTGGATTATGTTGATTGATTTTCTGATGTTGAACCATCCTTGCATACCTGGTATGAATCCTACTTGGTTGAGGTGTATTATTTTTTTGATATGATGCTAAATTCTGTTGGATAGAATTTTGTTGAGAATTTTTGCAGCTATATTCATGAGAGATATTGGTCTGCAATTTTCTTTTTTTGTGGTGTCTTTGCTTGGTTTTGGTATCAGGGTTATGCTGGCTTCATAGAATGAGTTTGGAAGTATATTTTCCTTTTCTATATTCTGAAATAGTTTGAGTAGTACTGGTGTAAGCTCTTCTCTGAATGTTTGGTAGAATTCTCCAGTGAAGCCATCTGGGTCAGCGCTTTTTTTTGTTGGTAGTTTTTTAAATTACCTTTTCAATCTCTTCTCTTGTTATGGGTCTGTTCAGATTTTCAACATCATTTTGTGATAGTTTGTATAGGTAGTGTTTCTAGAAATTTGTCCATTTCGTCTAGGTTTTCAAATTTGTTGGAGTATATTTTTTTCATAATACTCTGTTATGATCCTTTTTATTGCAGTCGGGTCTGTTGTAATGTCCCCCATTTCATTTCTGATTTGGATTATTTGCATCCTCCCCTGTTTTTATTTTGTGAATTTGGTCAGTGGTTTGTTGATTTTTTTGACCCTTTCAAAGAGCCAACTTTTGGTTTTGTTGATTCTTTCTATTGTTTTTCTATTCTCTATTTCATTTATTTCTACTCTAATCTTTATATTTCCCTTCTTCTGGTAGCTTTGGGCTTCTTTTGCTGTTCTCTTTCTATTTATTTGAGTTGTGTAGCTAATCTTTTGATTTTGTCCTTTTCTTCTTTTTTGATGTGTGCATCTTTTAATTATGTCTTGAAAGCAGCATTTTAAAAAATAATTTATTTTATTTTTGTTGTTGAGAATATACACAGTAGAATATACACCAGTTCAACAACTTCTACATGTACAATTCAGTGACATTGATTACATTCTTGGAGTTGTACAACCGTTCTTGCCCTTGTTTTCTGAGTTGTTCCTCCCACATTAACATAAACTCATTGCCCCCTAAGGTTCCTATCTAATCATTCTAGTTGCTATTGTCAATTCCATCCTGTATAAATAGATCTTAAAAGAGCACAGTCATCTTTTAAGCTAAACTATTGCTTGGTTTTAAGAAGACTTCAGAGGATATTTTTGGTTTGAGGAGAGGACTATTTTTCACCTTTGGAAAATAATTTCCAAACTTATATTGAAGACCAAAGCAAGATGGATTTAGTTTATAGAAATTCCATCCATTATGGGAACTTTCCAGAAATAAGCAAAGCAGATATAACATTGCATTAAGCAAGCAGCAAAAAGATTCTAAAGTAGGAGCAAAAATTAACACTCAAAGGAATTGCAGAAAATATCTGAGCAAATAAAATAAAGTACTGACCATATTTTTTAGGCAATTCCAACACAGGTGAGAAAATCTTATTGAGTTTATTTTTGCAAAGAAGCTGGAAAACAAGCTCCCTCCACTCAACTAAACTCATCTTCTTTGGAGCATGCTCCTTAGAAATCAGCATAAAACCTAGAGATGAAATTAATGCACTTAGGTGGTCTCTCACTGTCTCCACATCTTCCTTCCATCATTTCCTAAAATCTTAGTTCCTAAAATTCCTTTAATGAGTCCAGGTGGCACAATGGTTAAGTGCACTGGCTAACCAAAAGGTTGGCAGGTTCAAACCCACCCAGCGGCTCCGAGGGAGAAAGATCTGGTGCTCAGATAAAGATTGTTGTTGTTATGTGTCATCAAGTAGATTTTGACTCCTAGCAACCCCATGTGACAGAGTAGAATGACCTCATAGGGTTTTCTAGGCTGCAATCTTTATGGGAGCAGATAAGCCAACTCTTTCTCCTGGGAACCGCTGGTGAGTTAGAACCACCGATCTTTCTGTTAGCAGCCTAGTGTTTAAACACTTCACCACCAGGGCTCCTATGCACAAAGATGACAGCATAGAAAACCCTATGAGGTCTTTCTACTCTGTCACATCATGTTGCTATGAGTGGTCTCTGTGAGTAGAAATCAACTCGAAGACAAACAACAACAGCAACAGAATTCCTTTGAAGATTGTCTCCTATAGGCAATAACACTTGAAGTTCTTAATTCAATTGAACTCAGCAATTACTTGTTAAGAAAAGAGATTTCCGTGCTTGTGGGAGAGTCAAAAAGGAATGAGACTTGACTGCTGGCCTCTAAGAGGTTGACATTTAGAAGGAGAAGATACAGTTTGAACGTTGTCTTAGTTAACTAGTGCTGCTATAACAGAAATACCATAAGCGGGTGCCTTTAACAAACAGAAATTTTTTTTTCACAGTTTAGGAAGCTAGAAGTCCAAATTCAGGGTGCCTGTTCTAGGAGAAGGCTTTCTCTCTCTGTTGGCTCTGGAGGAACGTCCTTGTCTCTGTTCATCTTCTGTTATTTGGCTCCTTGGTCATGTTCAAGTGGCATGGCATCTATCTTCCCCCATCTATGCTTGCTTCTCTATGCCTAATCTGCTCTTTTTATATCTCAAAGGTGATTGGCTTAAAACACACCCTACCTTACCATAACAAAGAAAACCTATTCCCAAATGAGATTATAACCCCAAGTATAGGCGGTTAGGAATTACAACACATATTTTTGGGGACACAATTCAATCCATAACAAACTTATACATAATGACAGATGACAGGCAGTGAGCATAGCTATGAGAACTATGAAAAGGGGCGCTGGGAGCCCTAGGAAACGTACCCAGGGCCTGAGATGCTGGGGCTGCCCCAAGGACGCTGTTTTTAAAAATATCTTACAAGCCTTTTTTCATCATAAAGACAAATTGTTATCATCACGTCTATTTTGGAAAACACAGGAAATTATTTTAGAAAGTATATTAAACCTGTTGCCATTGTCATAGAGACCCTACAGAACGAATAGAACTGCCCCATGGATTTTCCAAGGCTGTAGTCTTTACAGAAGTAGCCTGCCACGTCTTTCTCCCTCAGAGCGGCTGGTGGGTTCAAACTGCTGATTTTTCAGTTAGTAGCCAAGTGCTTAACCCTTATGTCACCAGGACTCCTTCAGAAAGTCAAATTAGAGAATATTAAACCCTATTTCATAGTTCCATTTTTTAACATTTTGATACATTTCTCTCTAATCTTCTCTTTATGGCTAGGTTTCTCCTTTTTGGGGTGTGGGGAAAGGGGTGGAGGCGTTGTACAATATTGCCGCTGTTGTGGATTAAATTGTGTCCCTGCAAAATATGTGTTGAATTCCTAGCCCTTGAACCTGTGGTTGTGGTCATGCTTGAAAATAGGGTTTTTCTTTTATTATGTTAATGATCACATGCCAGTGTAGGGTGGATCCTAAACCTAATCACTTCTGAGTTATAAAAAGACCAGAATAGACACAGAAAGAAACACACAGGGGAAGACAAATGTCATGCAAGAATCATCTACAAGTCAAGGTTCACCAAGGAACCAAGGAATGCCTGGGGCTACTGAAAAGGAAGGAATCAACATGACCGAGACCCTGATTTGGACTTTCAGCCTCCAGAACTGTGAAAAAATAAATTTCTGTTCTTTAAAGCCACTCACTTGTAGTATTTGTGTTACAGCAGCACTAGGTAACTAAGACAGTCACCAACTGCACATATAACTGTGTATTCTTTTATTCATTTTTAAAAACACTATTAAGACACTATGGTTTTCCTTGTTAATGCAAAGTTTTAATAAATGTCACTTAAATGGCTCCACAATGTTGTATGAAGTACATAGTGCATAATTTATAGTTTTTAGTGTTGAGTGTTTATGCTGCTTCCAATATTTCGTTAAGATAATAAATTATAATGAACATTTTTGTTTGCAAAGCTTTTTCCATAATGGAGAATTGGATGGATTCCCAGAAATGAGATTATTGTCTCTAAGGCTAAGAGGTGCAGGAAGAAGAGCAGCAGCCTCCAGCCAGCTGGTCCAGAGATTGCTGGGGAGGAGCCATGGCCAGTGCAGGGACTGAGTATGGGCACAGACTCTGCCCTCAGTTTCCCACAGCTGACCCCAGGCCCACATTTAATAAGATTCTACTTATGAGGCAGTGGTGGTTCAGTGGTGGGATTCTCATCTGCCATGCAGGAGACCTGGGTTTGATTCCTAACCAATGCACCTTATGCACAGCCACTACATAACTGTCAGTGGTGGATAGCGTGTTGCTATGACACTATGATGCTGGACAGGTTTCAGCAGAGCTTCCAGACTAAGATAGACTAGGAAGAAAGGCCTGGGGGTCTACTTCCAAAAATCAGCCAATGAAAACCCAATGGAGCACAACAAAACACTGTCCAATCCACAGCTGATCATGGAAATGGTGCAAGACCAGGCAGTGTTTCCATCCATTGCGTATGGGGTTGTCATGAGTTGAATCGACTCAACGGCAACTAACAGCAGCAACAACAACAAAGAGTTAGGGATAAAGGAAGAGAATTACAGCCCAGAAACTCTTAAAATTGGAAATTAGGTATGGCTGCTTTCAGACTATACAGGCCCCTCCTTATCTGTGATCCACAATTTCTTCTTCCCCTTCATGCTCTGTGTTTCAGGGGCCAGTTTACCTCTCCACCATTGGTGGTACCCTTGAGCATGCCTTTTCTACCTAAAATACAAGCCCCCAAACTCTATCCCTGTTCCAGTCCAAAGAGGGGAAGAAATTTCAGGGGCCAGTTTACCTCTCCACCATTGGTGGTACCCTTGAGCATGCCTTTTCTACCTAAAATACAAGCCCCCCAACTCTATCCCTGTTCCAGTCCAAAGAGGGGAAGAAATTTCCACCTTCAGTCCAGCTTCTGGTCCACTCACCAGGAACTACCTTCTTTAGGATGGATCAAAATGGGAAGGAACCACCTTCTGCAGGAGAAACATCCCAACCCTAGGACCTAAGGCAGCGCTGTCCAATAGAAATATAATGCAAGGACCATGGTTTTGGGGGACATCTAGGTCAACTGGCATAGCCAAGCTTATTAAAGAAATGTTCTGCATCCCACTTTGGTGAGTAGCATCTGGGGTCTTAAAAGCTTGCAAGTGACCGTCTAAGATACATCAATTGGTCCCAACCCACTTGGAGCAAAGGAGAATGAAGAACATCAAAGACAGAAGGAAAATATTAGCCCCGGAAACAAAAGGCCACATAAACCAGAGACTCCTCAGCCTGAGACCAGAAGAACTAGAAGGTGCCTGGCTACCACCAATGGCCACCCTGACAGGGAACACAACCGAGAGTCCCTGCTGGAGTAGGAGAAAAGTGTGGAGCAGAACTCAAACACACATAAAAAAAGACCAGATTTAATGGTATGACTGAGACTGGAGGAACCCCTGAAACCATGGCCCCTGGACGTTATGTTAACCATGTTAACCAGAACTAGAACCATTGCCATAGCCCACTCTTCAGACAAGGATTAGACTGGACTATAAAACATAAAACAATACTTGTGAAGAGTGTTCTTCTTAGTTCAAGCAGATACACAAGACCAAATGGGCGGCTCCTGCCCGGAGGCAGGATGAGAAAGTAGAAAGGGACAGGAGCTGGTTGGATGGACACCGGAAAGGGAGAGTTTGCTGTCACATTGTAGGGATTGCAGCTAGTGTCACATGACAATATGTGTATAAAATTTTGTATAAGAGATTAACTTGAGTTGTAAATTTTCACTAAAGTACAGTTAAAAAAAAGAAATATAATGCAAGTCACATATATAATTAAAAAATTTCTAGTAGTCTCACTAAAAAAATAAAAAGGAGCAAGTGCAATTAATTTTAGTAATATATTTTCTTTAATCCACCGTATCCAAAAATATTGGCATTTCAACATGTAATTGATGTAAAAATTGCTAGTGAGATACTTTACATTTTTTTGTACTAAGTCTATGAAATCCAGTGTGTATTTTATACTTAAGAGCATATCTGAATTTGGACTGGCCACATTTCAAGTGCTCAATTGCTACATGCGGCTAATGGCTACCATATTGGACAACACAGACCATGACTATTGTTATGGATTGAATTGTGTTCCCCAAAAGATTATGTTAAAGTCCTAACCCCTGTACCTATGAATGTGGCTCTGTTTGTTAATTAGATCACATTAGAGTAGGGTGGGTCCTAAACCTAATCACTTCTGAGAGATGTCTTATGAAAGAGCAGAATAGACACAGAGATGCACATGCAAGGGGAACATAGATACCAAGTAAGGACCTGCCTACAAACGAAGGAACATTGCGGATTGCTGGCAGACACCAGAAACTAGGAGAGAGGCCCACAAACAGGAATCAATATGGCCGAGACCCTGGTTTGGACTTTAAGCCTCCCAAACTGTTAGTAAAAAAATTCTGTTCTTTAAAGCAACCCACTTGTGGTATTTTTTTGTTATAGCAATCCTAGACAACCATGAATGAGGAAACTGTAGCAACACATATTTGTCTTGGGTCATACATTTCTCAAGAATAAATTTTCAGTCTTGAATAATAGACTGTGTTGAGAATCTACATACAAGTCTATGATGCACTGCATCAGACCAGGCAAGGTGGCAGCCTGATGGGACAGCCAGGCCTGCACACACTTCCAGTCATGTTTGGGGTCTGTGATTCCAAGCCCCCAAGGCTGGCTGTGTGAACAATGACACACACACACAGCACAAGTATGTAGAGTAAGTATGACTTGAGGGATGCAATCATAAAGGAACTCTATCTCCCACTGTCTCAACTTGCTCAGTATGGCCAGTTTTCCCTGTTCCAGGATAAAAACATGGACAGCGCTAAAGCTCTTCTGATCTCTCTTAGATAACAAAAAGTCCTATGGTCATTTTACATTGCCAAACACAATGTCAGTTCTGAAATTTGATGTCCAGTTCAGAGGGAAATCTTCTCCCTTCCTCCACTAAAGTTCTTCTGAGGGTGGAAAAATGGGGATTGGGGACATGGTGCCTTTTTCTCTACCTTATGCTTCTACCTCCCTCTCCCCTCATCTTACTAATGATGGTTTCTAATCCTTCAAGCCTGAGTAGAACGGGGACGGGCTAGAGATAGTGGGGGCAGGAGAGTTCTTTCTTTCTTTTTATTGTGCTTTACGTGAAGTTTACAGATCTAGTTAATTTCTCATTCAAAAATTTATATGTATATTGTTTTGCGACATTAATTGCAGTTCCCACAATGGACATCACACTCCCCCTTTCACCCAGGTTTCCTGTGTCCATTCGTCCAGTTCCTGTCCCTTCCTGCCTTCTCATCCTCCTTTTGGACAGAAGCTACCCATTTGGTCTCATATATTTAATAGAACTAGGAAGCACATTCCTCACATGTATTTTTTTTTTTTTTTTATAAGCCTGTCTAATCTTTGTCTGAAAAGTGGGCTTCGGGAATGGTTTCAGTTCTGGGTTAGCAGAGCACTGGGGGGCCATAGTTTCGGAGGTTTATCCAGTCTCTGTCAGACCATTAAGTCTGGTCTTTTTACACGAATTTGAATTCTGCTCTACATTTTTCTCCTGCTCTGTCTGGGACTCTCTGTTGTGTTTCCTGTCAAGGCTGTCGGTGGTGGCCAGGCACCATCTAGTTTTTCTGGTCTCAGGCTGGTGGAGTCTTTGGTTTACATGGTCCTTTGGTCCTTTGGGCTAGTATTTTCCTTGTGTCTTTGGTTTTCTTCATTCTTCTTTGCTCTGGATAGGATGGGGTAAATAGATGTATCTTAGATGGCTGCTCATAAGCTTTTAAGACACCAGACACTATTTACCAAAGCGGGATGTAGAACATTTTCTTTATAAACTATGTTATGCCAATTGAACTAGATGTCCCCCGAGACTATGGCCCCCAGTCCCCAGCCACAGCTACTCGGTCCCTCAAAGTGTTTGCACATGTCTAGGAAACTTCAATGCTTTTGCTTTGGTCCAGTTGTGCTGACTTCCCCTGTATTGTGTGTTGTCCTTCCCTTCACTGAAGTTGACTCTTGTATACTATCTAGTTAGCGATATCACCTCTCCCTCCCTCCCCACCCTCACAACCAACAAAGAATGTTTTTTTCTGTGTGTAAACCTTTTCTTGAGTTCTTGTAATAGTGATCTCATATAGTATTGGTCCTTTTGTGACTGACTTATTTCACTCAGCCTAGTGCCCTCCAGATTCATCCATGTTAGAAGATGTTTCGTGGATTCATCATTGTTCTTTGTCGTTGCATAGTATTCCAGTGTGTGTATGTACCATAGTTTGTTTATCCATTCATCAGGAGAATTCTTTCTTGCTTGGCATGGTTGTAAGAGGGCTTTGCACTCTTTGGCAGGTGCTTAAAGCTGATTCTCTCTCCTTGGGTGCCTCCATGGATTCTACTGAGACACCACCACCACCACCATGGCCATTGCTAGAGAACACTTGTCTGCAGTTCTCTGGTGCAGATGGGGCACTCCTTCCATCATTTACTTCTTACACACACACACACACACACACACACACAAAAAACAAAAAACAAAAAAACCGAACCCCCCAAAATCAAACTCTTTGACACCAAGTTGATTCTGACTGATGGCGATCCCACGTGTTGAAGGTAGAATTGCTCCATAGGGTTTTCTTGACTACAATCTTTATGGAAGCAGATTGCCAGGACTTTCTTCTGAGGTGCTGCTGGGTGAGTTTGAACTGCCAACCTTTAGGTCAGTAGTTGAGTGCAAATTATTTATGCCACCCAGTGAATTTTACTCCTTCCACAGCCCCTAGGAATGCAGCAATAACTTCAGCTTCTCTCTGCTGAGGTCTTTTCACACCTCTAGGTGGCCATATCAGGCAAGATTAACTCAGCCCCGCACTGGCTTTCTTTCTGGTGTGGTCCACATCTAGTCCACTGGAAACACTTGCATAGCCTTTGTCCTGAAAAATTCGGGCATACAAGTCTCTAATCCACCCTTCTCTCCTACATTCACAGCATCAGGACAGGTAAGCAGCCTGTCTCTTCCCTTTAGTTTTGCCAGGCAAGAGTTAGGCACCAGTCTACTGCAGGCTGTCCAGTGGGGAGGGAGGCACTTGATACTGAGCAATAGAACCAAAGATTTGATATCACTCTGGCTTAGACATTTAAATACATAAAATGATACTAATACCTGAACGTGACAAGTAAAACTCCTGAGATACATCCATGCGCAGGAAAGATAAGACCATTTTTTGCCATGGACACTGTTTCTACAGTGACTTTACCATTTTGACTGTCACTGTGTATTGTTTGAAGGACTGTGCTATGAGAAAACTATAGCTAGTTCTTGATTTTACCATGATATAGGCACAACGGAGTCCTGGTGGCACAGTGGTTAAGAGCTTGGCTGTTAACCAAAAGTTCAGCAGTTTGAATCCACCATCCACTCCTTGGAAACCTTATGGGATAGTTCTATTCTGTGCTATAGGGTCACTATGAGTCAGAATCTACTGGATGGCAATAGGTTTCGTTTTTTGGTTTACAGGCAGGACAGGCGATAATATCTCCATGTAATAAATGGGTAAACTAAGACTCAGAGAGATTAAACACTCTTAGAGGTAGAACTATGTTAAAAACCAGTTGCCCATGTATGTCAGAGTAGAACCGTGCTCCATTTAGGTTTTCAATGGCTGATTTTTCAGAAGTGGATTGCAAGGCTTCTCTTCTGAGGTGGCTCTGGTTGGACTCAAACCTCCAACCTTTCGGTTAGCAGCCGAGCATGTTAACTGTTTGAATCCCTCAGAGACTCCAGAACTAGAAGAGTATCCAGGTTTTCTGACTTTTTAAACATGGTATCTTTTTTCACTCTAACTCATTCACAGTCATAGAATCATAACTCACCAAATGTTAGCTCGGCAAACATCATCAGAAATCCTATAGCCACTAGCACAAAAGCCCTATAAAGGCGGGCCACCATCTCACCACTGTATCCTTAGTGCTGAAGTCAGTGCCTGTCCCAGAGATGGCACTTAATAAATGTGTGTAGAATGAATGAATGAATGTATAAATGGGTTAGCTATCTACTTTATACGTGAGGAAACAGATCCAGAAATGTTAAATGACTCACCAAAAGTCACTTATATTTTATAGACCATAAAACTGGTAATTATCTCCACATTTAACATCTCTCAAATGGGGATACATCTTATAATCGATGATATGTCATAGTTTAATTGATTTTCTTTCTTAGTGATGCATGCAAATGTCTTCCAGCAATTGGAGTCTTACGTTTAAAGAAATATGGTAGTTGTTTGGGGACATATTCTGTGCCTCAGTACCCAGAAAGCACAAGACAAGGAGGGAGCTGGAGAGTGATCCTATGGGATGTAATGCAAGCGGACTTTCCCTGAGGTCACAAAAGCACGCGATCAATTTCCAAGAACTTGCTCATCTCGCAGAGGGCCTGTACCAGTCATTGCCACTAGAGGGCGCATCAAGCCATTTCATCAGAGAGATGCAGGCAGTCCTGGAGCAGCTGTTTTGACCAGACTATTGGTTGCCATAAACACTGTTTCCAGATTCTTCTCAGTCTTGATGGCCATTGCATTTTCCCCACCATTACCTCTTTTCACATGCTGAATATATATTTAAATCAAAATTTCATCTGTCAAGTCAACAGTTTTACCATGCCCAGATTTTTCTAAAAACCAGTTTTTATCAATTTTGACATTTATGGTATTTATTTGACTTTATTACTGAATTCTGCTTTTTAAAACAGTTGCAGCATCTGTGATCCAGAATCCAACACTGCATTATACTTCAACTCCCCGTTCACAAACTGGGTATTAACTGCAAGCAGCTAAGCACAAGCCACAAGCAGTGAATACTAATCAAAACCAGAAAGAATGGGTCTATTATGGTCTCAGGGAAAGAGAAAATTCCTCTGCTCAGAGGAGCATCTGTAGCTCATGTTGCTTGCTGCCCTGTATTGTTACATTGTTGATGGTAACTGTTCACTGCTGAACCTTCTATGAATTTTTTAAGGTCCCCAAGGAGGGCGTGGAACTTTGAGGCATTTCACAACTTGGGCATCTGCCTGGCAATCAACATCCTTTAGCTTCTACTAGGTGCCTTGAAAGTTACAAATTTACACGTTGCCTTTGAGTCGATTCTGATTCATGACAACCTCATGTGTATCAGAGTAGAACTGTGTTTTCAGAAGTAGATCACCAGGTCTTTCTTCCAAGGCACTTCTGGGTGGACTCAAATCTCCAAACTTTTGGTTAGCAGCTGAGCACGTTAACTGTTTGCACCACTTAGGGACTCTGCCTTGAAGATACTAACTAACCATTTGCTGTTGAGTCAACTCTGATGCATGGCAAACCCATGTGAGCAGAGTAGAGCTGAGCTCCATAAGGTTTTCAAGGCTGTGAACGTTTTGGAAGCAGGTAGCTAGGCCTTTCTTCTGAAGCGCCTGTAGGTGGGCTCAAACCGCCAATCTTTTGGCTAGTAGTCAAGCGCTTAATCCCTGGCACTGCCCTAAAGGTAGAAGCTATTTATATGGCTCTCCATTGTATCCTTAGAGCCCAGCACAGTACCTGGCGTATGTGTTCTCAGTAAAGACCTGGTGGATGAATAAATGAGTGACCACATGTCAGCCGTCCTCGTGTGTAGAGCACGGAAGCTGAAAAACTCCCCTGAGTGGAGAAAATCCAAATAACCCAAAGCCAGCTTGATTCAGGGCTGTAGCCTCAAAACTCTGGGTGGAGTCTTGAGCTAAAAATAGAGTGTCTTTCCTTGTGTTCAGTCTCCAGATTCTTTTCAATGTGAGGTCTGAGATGTTGTAAATGTTTTAAAAAGCAGAACTCACTAGTAAAGTCAAATAAATCCCATTCATGTCAAAATTGATGACACATTCCATATGGTTCTCTCCACTGTGTCTGTGTGTCTGCAACTCATTTTCAGACTCCCCCAAAATGAGGACTGTGTCTGGGTTCACTTGCTTGGCTTAAAACCCAAACAGACGAAAGGAAAGATTCAAGGGCCTGTCATTTCAAGCCTGAAGAGAGAAGACTGAAAGAAATAGGTTTCTATACCTAGGAAGGATTTTTCTGAGGGGGGTGCTGAGCAGTTGTTCATCATTTGAGATTCAGCTCAGACGAGGTAAAAAGAGACTGGTTCTGGAGCCAGAACACCTGAGTTTAACTCCCCTCCTCGTGTCCCCCTCTGTTACTTCCCATTACCGTGACTCGGAGGCTGTTTATTGAACTCCTCAGAGCCTCAGTCTTTGCATCTCTATGATGGGATAATTTCCCACCTCACAGAGCTGTCATGAGGATAAAATGAGACCATGGACATAAAAACAACACTGAGTGCCCACAAATGTATTATGTCTCAGGTCAGTTACCCCTCTTTTGGGAAGTTTCTGGGATATCTGCCAGCTGAATGAGGCCTCTCCTTTGGGCCCCACCCTAATACGTACCTCTATTATAGCATTTAATACATTTCACCATAATTGTTGGTTTTCTTGTCCTTGAGGGCAAGGACTATGTCATTTCCTTCTGTTAGTCTGGCTGTTTGATCCCAAAAGAATAGCTGGCACATAACCAGTTGCCACTGAATCGATTCCAACTCGTGGCAACCCCATGTGTGTTACAGTAGAACTATGCTCCATAGGGCTTTCAATGGCTAATTTTTTGAAAATAGATCACCAGACTTTTCTTCTAAGGGTCCTCTGGGTGGACTTGAACCACTAAACTTTCAGTCTGCAGTGATAGCATTAACAGTTTGCACCACCCAGGGACTGACTCCCTCCTGATACATACTAGACATTCATTAAAGGAATCTTGATTTCTTTGTATTTCCAAGCAAGACCAAAAAAGAAGAAATAGCACTAAAAGAAAGCATGCGTCCATTTGTTTATTGCAAAATACGTATTTCATTCACTCTATGATGACGTTGAGTGTAAGGTGCACCATTGTTTCTGTCTGGCTAAGAGAGAAAACGTGTTGCCAACTAAATCAGGACATGCCATCAATGCAGAGACGTGCTTTTATTTTAAACTGTAACACAATGGGAGAAAACGTGCATGTTACAGTCCGTGAAGAACAATGATTGTTGAGGGCCCACTCTGTTCCATATATTGTCCTCAAGACCCCTATTCTGAAGGAACTGACATTCAAATGGAAGGAGACATTGAGCAAATCAATTAACCCATAAGTAAAGATAATTTCAGTTTGTGATCAGCTCCATAAAGGAAATAAATATGGTGATATACAGAGACTAAAGGGAGAGGTGTACTTTTAGATAAATCGCAGTAAAAGGTCATGGCTAGATTTGAAACTAACTTTGTGCTGACTAAGGTATCAAACATTGGCTTATGAAGGGCGAGTGTTGAATCAGTCAGTATTGCTGGACAACTTCACCAAACATTCTCGTTGGTGAAGATGGGAGAGTAGACCAGAATGTGCATTCACAGACATTTTGGGTGGGGCAACACGCCCAGATAAGAATAAACCCTGTTTGGGTGCAACTCTCTAAGAGGTGTGCTTACCTGGTCTCCTCAATCTGGGCTGCAAAGATACACATACGCCAATGGAAGTCACCTGGATTTGGAACCACTCCTTAACAATACTGAAAGAAGTCCTTCCAACACTGGACTTGATAAAGAGAAAAGGAGGATTCACTGAGTCGGGCTGAATTCAAAGGATGGAACAGACTGTATACAGTCATTAAAGGGATGGCATGCACTGATACGTGTAATAAGTCACAAGTGTCATATGAGTATGCATATAATATGGTTTGGGGATCAACTACCAAATCTTGTAGGTCAAGGGCTTCATTATTTTCTTCTGGGTGTTTCTGCAGCTGCTTCTCCTTGCCCTTTTCTAACTTCAATGTGGTTCAGAGACCAAAAGCATCTCTCTGTAGGTCCTCAAGTACAGGAACCACACCCTACTCTCCAGCAGCACCCCACAGAGGTGGCCACATCCTGGAGAAGGATGTGGTAAGTTGAGGGAGGTTGACTCAGCAAAGACCCTGTGCCTTTAGCAGAACTGCTGACTTAAACGAACATGGGTATTTGGGAAGTAATTGGTACAGGCTAGTAGTATTGACTTTAAAGATGTCCTTTGTGTCTCGATGTTATATATGGCCCTGGGACGTTTGGAGAGCAGCAAAAAGGACCGAGATAGAATTTTCGTCTAGTCTAACAGGAGCAGAAGTTAATTTGATTAGAAGAAAAGAAAACTTTTGATATTTCTCTCATACTAACGTTTCTAGGCTGAGTCACACAAGCTCTGCTGTTTACAGAGATTCCACGGCCTCTTCAACTGCTCACACTGTGCGCGATGTGCAAAAAAATTCAGTTACACAGACTCCCTCACCTAGAAGGTGAAACTCTAAAGATTCCTATCACTATGCACAAACTAGGCATTGGCTGAGACTGTAAAGGTGCTGCCCTCGTGAAGGCAAAGTGACTCGGGATTACTTCTGCTCTCCAGTGCCCTTTGGTGAAGGCCCAGCCCACAGCCCCAGCCTGAACTTCAGGAAAACAAAAAACAAAAAACACCCAAACCTGTTGCCAGTCGGTGCTGACTCACAGTGACCCTATACGACAGAGTAGAACTGCCCCATAGAGTTTCCAAGGAGGACCTGGTGGATTCAAACTGCCGACCTTTTGGTTAGTAGCCATAGCACTTAACCACTAAGCCACCAGGGTTTCCAAGGGGGAGGATTTTATGGAGACAGACCTGACTTTCCTGACTATGTGTTGACTAGGGAAGTCCCTGGGTGGTGCAAATGGTTGACGTGCTAAGCTGCTAACCGAAAGGCTGGAGATTCTAGTTCACCAGAGACACCTCAGGAGAAAGGCCTGGCAATCTAGTTCTGAAAAATCAGCCACTGAAAATCCTGTGGAGCACAGTTCTCCTCTGACAGACACGGGGTCGCCATGAATCAGGATCAACTCCACAGCAACTGGTTTTATGCTGAGAGACTCTTCTCTGTCATTCTCCTTTCCTGAATAAACTGTTCTTTTTTTGTTTTTAATAATATTTTATTGTGTTTCAGGTGAACGTTTACACGGCAAACTAGGGTGCCGTTTAAAAATTTCTACACAAATTATTCGGTGATATTGGTTACATTTTTCACAATGTGTCACTACTGTCGTTCATTCCGTTCTGGTTGTACCATTTCCAGTATTCTAGTTTCCCTGCTCCTTTACCTTCTCATCTTTGCATTAGAGTCTCCTATAGATAATTTTTAAAGGAGTTCATTATTCACAAGTGATATTCTTTATTTTGTGAGTCAATCTGTTATTTAGCTAAAAGGTGACCTCAAGAAATAATTTCAGTTTAAGGTTTAAAGTGTATCTCCGGGCTATAGTCTCGGGGTGTCCTTTAGCCTCTGCTGGTCCAGTGAGTCTGGACTTTCTAAACATTTGAGTTCTGTTCCACATTTTTCTCCCATTCTATAAGGATCCATCTCTTGTGGCCTTGATCAGAACAGTCGATAGTGGTAGCCAGACGCAATCTAGTTCTTCTGGTCTCAGGGTAGATGCGGCCGTGGTTCGTGTAGACTATTAGCCCTGTAGACTACTTTCTTCTCTGAGTCTTTGGTTTCCTTCTTTCTCTTTTGTTCTGAACAAGTAGAGACTAATAGTTGTGTCTTAGATGGCAGCTTGTAATAAACTGATTGTCATGGATTGGCTTGTGCCCCCCAAAATATCTGCCAACTTAGCTGGATCATGATTCCCAGTATTGTATGCTTGTGTACCATTTTGTAATCTGATGTGATTTCCTTATGTGTTGTAAACTCTATCACTAAGATATAATAAAATGGATTAGCAGCAGTTATACTGATGAGGTCTACAAGATTCGATAGTGTCTTAAGCCAATCTTTTTTGAGATATAAAAGAGAGAAGGGCGCAGAGACACATGGAAACCTCATACCACCAAGAAAGCAGTGCCAGGAGCAGAGCAAATCCTTTGGACCTGAAGTTCCTGCAAAGAGAAGCTCCCAGACCAAGGGAAGACTGATGCATCACAAGGACCTTCCTCCAGAGCCAACAGAGAAAGTGTTCCCCTGGAGCTAATGCCCTGAATTTGGACTTGTAGCCTACTAGACTGTGAGAGAATAGGTTTCTCTTTGTTAAAGCCATCCACTTGTATTTCTGTTAGAGCAGGACTAGATGACCAAGACACTGATATTCTTTTTTTTTTTCTAGTCAACATTTAATCAATGGTATGGATGAAGACACAGTGAAGGGATCAAATTGCAGACGACAGAAAGCTAGAGGAAAGAGCTGTTGCAAAGCAGGAGAAAGATGCAAGCAATTCTTGTACAGGCTGGAATAAAGAGTCAAAATAAACACCATGACATTAAATTGGAACAAAATAAATGAGGTCCCAGCTTTTGCAACTGCAAAATTCTAGAACAGGGAGATCAGACTGGATTACAATTCTTGTGGCTAAGGACTGGGAGTTGCAGTTACAACAAACTCAATATTTGCCAAAATTATGACATTGCTGCCCAGAAAAGCCACCAAAATCACAGGCTGCTTTTTTGGTATGCATCTCAAAGCTTCATGACGTTCTGCACTTTGGAAGATTTCCAACCCTTGACTTCAGGGCATTGTACTCTATCGGTTCTCCTACCGCTCCTAAAGAAAAAGCGGAAGACCCGCAATGAGACGGATCGACACAGTGGCTGCAACAATGGCTCAAATATTGCAACGACTGTGAGGATGGCGTAGGACAGGGCATTGTTTCGTTCTGTTGTATATGGGGTCAAAACCGACTTGACGGCACCTAACAACAACAACAACAACAACACTCCTCCTATGTTCGCTGTTCTTTGGTATCATTTGGGAGCTCTTCCTCAGTCTCTTGAATGTTAGTCTTTCCAAGGATTTCATTTTTGATTCGCTTCCCCTTTCATTCCATATTTTGTCCTAGAGTAAACTCATCCATTCTTATAGCTTTGGTTTGTTTTTTTTTTAAATTGTACTTTAGAGGAAGGTTTACAGAACAAACTAGCTTCTCGTTAAACAATTAGTACACATTGTTTTGTGACATTGGTTAAACTGATATTCTTGCTATAGTATCTCAAATCACAAAACTGTCCCTTTGCCACCTGCTGCCTCTATGGGCAGGGAGTCGTCATTTTATTGTTATTCTTCCACACCCCACTATGCATAGGTTACATGTTCTTAAACCCTTAGCACTAGAAAGGACCTACTACAGTGTTTCCCAAAATGGGGGCTATAGATTTGTTCTTGGTAGTCCACATGTTCTGTATCATGATTTTAAAAGAATATAATTATAGAAGCTCACCTAACTGAGCTTCAGCTCATCTAAACAGTGCTCATCTCATATACAAAAGGTCTGAGAACAGCAGCCCAGGGCTGGTATAACAGCTCAGTAATGCTGTCGGGGAGACCTGGTGGCAAAGTGGTTAAGAGCTTAGATGCTAGCCAAGAGATTGGCAGTTCAAATCCACCAGCTGCTTCTTGGAAACCCTATGGGGCAGCTCTACTCTGTCCTACAGGTTTGCTAGGAGTTGCAATCGGCTAGACGGCAACAATTTCTTTCCTCTGCACCATTGTCATTGTCAAGGTCTTCTCCCTCCTGTTTGTCACCTCATGGTCCCAGTGTGGCTTGCTACACCCCTCCCTGGTCTCGTACCTACATTCCAGGTGGGAAGAAGAGCAAAGGGTGAAGGAGTAAACAGCTTGCTCTTCGTGAGCTTCTGCCTTTTCATTCTACAAGGGACACCGTCCCCAGAGACATCTGCCTACGTTTCTTTGACCTGAACTGTATCTCACTCTCACACTTGGCTGTGAGGGATACCCAGGAATTGAGTCATTTCAGCTGGGTACCTTGCCACCCCAACAACGCTTGAGGTGTCCAACTATGAAAGAAGGGGAGAATGGATTTTGAATAGCAACCAGCTGTTTCTGCCACATGTATTTTCTTTTTGATGATCGTCTTTAAAATCCCCACAATATATACATTTTCTGGATCCTACTGATGACCAATATAAAATTAACATTGAGGAATGGAGTTTAATTCTCCTAGAATCCAGATTTCTGGCTTTCATGGAGGTTGGATAACCCACCCAGGCCAATGTCCTTAATGTCCTTTTGAACTTTGAGCCTTGAAGAAACTGGTTTCTAAAAGTCACCTTTAAAGTCAAACAGTGGTCTAGATAAACTAGTGAAAACTGGTTTGCCTTAGGCATTGGGCTGTTTTGAAAAATTATCTATGTGTACAGATATCCCTGATTTATGATGGAGTTCCATTCTGATGACTCCATTGTAAGCTGGTTCTGATGGAAGTTGAATACCTCGTTTTTTTTGTTTGTTTTTTTTTTAGTTTTCATTATTATTGCCTTTTATTACCAGCATCTTTATTAATCTGATCTTTGAACATCCGTGAGTGATCATCTGAGAATGATAACATCAGAAAATTACACTCTGCAACACTGTATGTAGTACATATTTGTAATGATAAGATGTTCAGGAAAAAAAAAAGATGACTGTGCAGTTCATAGTAACCAGAATACCTCATAAGTCAGAGACTATGAGGTCAGTTTTTTTTTGTTCCGCCAACAAAATAATATTTTATTGTGTGTTCAGTGAAGGTTTACACAGCAGTTTAGGTTCCCATTCAACAATTTCTTAAAACTCAGCTGAGGTATTTGCATTAAGTGAAGGCCAAATAGCTTCACAGCTCACTGAGACTGAAGGTCCTGCAATAGTTTGTACAGGAAAAAGCCATGAGAGAACAGAGACATCACGTGGCAAAGGAGATTTGCTTAACTAATGCCGTAGGAGTCGGTACCATTTTAATGGTGGGAACAAAGATTTAGCTTCAACAAAAGAATAGTATCCATCACATTAAATTACTGCTGTTATTTCTAATTTTAATGGAACATAAGAACTGTAAGCATATCAGTTTACAACTTATTGTCTGTTTATAAATGTTTAGGTAATGCAATAAAGATACTTCCAGCCCAAACTGGCAGTTTTCCAGATTTTTCCTTTAAAAAGGTGTATTATGGATTGAATTGTGTCCCCTCATAATATGTGCTGGAATACTAACCCTTATGCCTATGGATGGAGCCCTGGTGGTGCAGTGGTTAAGAGCTTGGCTGCTAACCAAGAGGTCGGCAGTTCAAATCCACCAGCCACTCCTTGGAAACTCTATGGGGCAGTTCTACTCTGTCCTGTAGGGTCACTATGAGTTGAAATCGACTCAACAGCAACAGATTTATAGCTCTGGATAGAATCCCATTTGGGAATAGGGTTTTCTTTGTTATGTTAATGAGCCATATCGGTGTAGGATGTGTCTTAAGCCAATCACGTTTGAGATATAAAAGGGCAGATTAGACACAAGAAGCAAGGAAGCACAGATAGGGAAAGATGCCACTCCTCATGAAGATTGCCAAGGAGCCCAGGGACAGAAGCTGAAAAAAGAGACAAGGATCTTCCCCCAGAGCTAGCACAGAAAACCTTCCCCTAGAGCTGGCACCCTGAATTCAGACTTCTAGGGAGTCATTATGCATGTGAAAGCTGAACAATGAATAAGGAGGACCAAAGAAGAATTGATGCGTGTGGATTATGGTGTTGACCAGGAATATTGAATACACTGTGGACTGACAGAAAAACAACAAATCTATCTCAGAAGAAGTATAGCCAGAAGGCTCCTTAGAAGAGAGTATGGTGAGACTTCTCTCACATACTTTGGACGTGTTGTCAGGAGGGACCAGTCCTTGGAGAAGGACCTTATGCTTAGCAAAGCAGAGGGTCAACCAAAAAAAGGAAGACTCTCAAAGAGTTGGATTGACTCAGTGGCTGCAACAATGGGCTCAAACATAGCAATGATTGTGAGGATGGTGCATGTACCGGGCAGTGTTTCGTTGTTATACATAAGGTTGCTATGAGTCAGAACCAACTCGACAGCACCTAACAACAATACAACAAGGAGTCCCTGGGTGGCACAAAGGATTAAGTGCTTGAGGTCAAAAGGTTGGTGGTTCAGACCTACCCAGATGCACCTCGGAAGATGCTAAATCAGGATGTATCACTTAATTTTGAGAAATACTGACTTAATACTTATTTAATCCCATTCTTACATTTTAAAGACTGGGAGGGAGGTCTTGACAGGTTAAGGGACTTGCTCTGAGGGCATCCAGCCAACTGGTGACAAATCTGAGTCTTTCTAGCTTCTAAGTTCCCTAGTGCAGCAATAGACCAATCCTATCACTTGCCATACAATATAAAAATTATCAGTGTTATCTGTCTGTCTTGAACACTATTTGGTAAGCAATTTGGAAGCAGGAACTTTTATATGCAACTTGAAGACACAACGCCTGGATGATAACAGGTGCTCTATAAATTTTGAAAAAGTAGGCGTAAGCTGGGTTCTAATATTTTAATTTATTATTCTGTGTTTCTGAGTCTATAATACTGTAATTATTAAAAAACGGTGATGATGCTGATAATTGAGACAGGGTAGGCAAACAATAGTCAAGTATCTTTTCTTCTTTGCTTTTTGTCCTGAACTCCTCACAGAGCGGTTATGTTCAATACCTTGACCTTGTCTATGGTCTCAGCCATCTTGAGCATCATTTATAAACCATTCCAATGAAAGAAATACCTCTTCTATGACTCATAGAGGCAGAGATGTCATCCCAGTCAGAGGGTCAGGACTTTGTGTCCCTCATTTCATACCATGATGGAGATGAGACTCAGTTATTTGCTCTGGTGGCCTGTCCCACAGTAGGTGCTCAGCAGATACTTGCTACAGATACTCAGCTGAGCAGATACTCAGCTACATCCTGTAGACATCATCCTTTGGCCTGGGTGTTTGGAGGCCTTCGGTGTAGCACTTTTGAGAGACCAGAAATTCTTATCCTACAGATCACAGATAGACTGAGGTGGACAGACAGAAAGGCAGAGAGTATCTGGCCCATGTTAGGCACTTAACAACTATTTTTTTAAATTCTAAATGAATTTAGAAATTTGACCCAGACAGAAACAGAGAAACATTCTAACACAAATGCTTTGTTTCTTAGATCAGACTGATTGAATATCCCTTATATCTGAATTGTGTGTATCTCCCCCTAAATGTTTTCATGACCAAACCTGGTAGATAGCTCAAGGCAATTTTCCTGAGGAAGTAACCAAGGCCAGACAGAATTAAGAGAGTCTCAGAGCCTCAGGGCAACCTTCTGAGCTCACTGACATGCTTATTCCAGGGTCAGCTGCCTTCCTCATCTGGAGTCCCAGGGATCCAAACTGGGAGAAGGAAGTAGAAAGTTTATGGTTATGCAGAGATTGATGAGGCCCAGTTTGCTCTAGAACTAACTGTTATCACTGCCAGGGTCTTCTTTATGATCCGCTCCAATCCCTGGCGTGGGGATGATAAATAACCCTGGTGGATGGATTTAGTAGAGACTCGAAACAAATTTTCTGGGGAGGAAGAAAGTAGTTTGGTTTCAAGATTTCATTCCTCTCTTAACCCTTGTAATTTATCAAAATCTGTCTGGTCTATCTTCCCCACTCTCTCAACTCTTCCCATGTCACCATTTCCTTCAGCTCATGACACTTAACCACTATACCATACTAGCTGCTGTTGAGTCAGTTCTACCTATGTGTTTCAGAGTAGAACTGCACTCCATAGGGTTTTCATGACTGTGAATTTTGGAAGCCTGTCTTCCAAGGTGCCTTCAAACAAACAAGCGAACAAACAAAAAACCTAAACCCCAATCCCGTTGAGTCGATTCCAGCTCATAGCGACCCTACAGGACAGAGGAGAACTGCCCCATAGGGTTTCCAAAGCTGTAAATCTTTACGGCAGCTGCCTGCCATATCTTTCTCCTGTGGAGTGGCTGATGTGTTCCAACTGCCGACCTTTTGGTTATCAGCCAAGTGGTTAAACACTGCATCACCCAGGCTCCTAAGGTGGCTCTATTGTTGTTGTTAGGTGCCTTCGAGTTGGTTCTGACTCATAGTGACCCTGTAGGACAGAGCGGAACTACTCCACAGGGTTTCCAAGAAGCAGCTGGTGGATTTGAACTGCCGAACTTTTTTGGTTAGCAGCTGAGCTCTTAACCACTACGCCACCAGGGCTCCAAGGTGCCTCTAGTTGAATTCAAACTGCCAACCTTTTGGTTATTAGTTGAGCACTTACCCATTTGCACCACTCAGGGAGTCAAACTTACTATTAGAGATATATAATTTCTGAAAATGTTGAAGTCATGGAAGAAAAAAAGCGCATGTCGATATATAGGAATTGGGGGAGGTAGAGATAATTCTTATTTTTTCAACTTTTCTGGTTAAAAATCATTTCGTGAATTTAGGAACACAAACATTCCTCTCACTTCTTGTACTCAGAGCCTTTTGAACCATTTCTTGCTTTTAGTCTCTCCAAGACATTAAAAAGTTACCATTGCTTGTGACCACTCTACGCCAGCATTTAGAGGCCTAGAATAGAAGGAGGAGAGTATCCACCGACCTAGAACAAGAGCGTTTGGTTTTTAATCATGTCCACGTGAATCCATGTGTTTGTGATAACAGTGTCGCCAAGAAGGTCCTCCCTGACTTGTGAATACTGAGTGTGACTCATGCCTGAGTCAAGTGCACATGCAGACTTTCATTTCAATTTTCCTCTTGTCAGTCATCTTTCAGAATGCCCTAGTTTCATGAAGTACTTTTGGTGGAATTAAACTCGACCACCTCAATTGTATCATTAATTACTTCTGGCTTTACTTACACTTACAAACTGATCCAAAATTTCAGGTTGAACTGTTTGGGCAAAGGTCAGTGCACAATGGCATCAATGACTGACGAGAATTAATGAGGCTTTAATGATCTATATGAGCTGGCTAGTCATGTAAGCAGCCACTTGTTAAAAATCTCAAGTGCACTTAAATCCTGAGGTCAGGATGGCCAAAACTGTTCAGCCCTTCCCCATTGAGGAGCAGGTCGGGAGGCTTGGGTTTTAGACCAAAAGTCAGCAAGAGGAAGCCACAGGGTTGGCATGGAATCTTATCTCCTCTGGTAGAAACAATGGTGCCCTGACAGAAGAACACCAGAGCTCCCCTTTGAGAATGATTACAAACTGTCTCTCCAGTGTAGAGTATTCGCGTTCATAAAACTCTACCCAATCTCAGTTGTTAAAATCTTTTGCAGAACTCCAGAGTGGGTATGAACAAAAATACATAATTTCTGACATGAGTAGACCATCCAATCTGTCTCTCCTCTTACCCCCCAATTCTTTCTCTTCTTATGGAAATTTCCAGTCTTTTCCATCTCTCTTTACCCAATGATTTATGTCTTGCTCTGGCTCTCACCAGGTCTTGCATATTTGTGTTTGTCTTTCTGCCTGCTTTAATTCTTTCTGTACTCTCTTCCCCTTTCCTCTTCCTCTCCTTCTTTCTCTGTCTCTTCCACTTCCCTCTCTCCCCCTCACATTCCTGGGCCAAATACTCACTACAAGAAAGCCAAGTCCAATGAAGAGTACAACAGTGACCACAGTTGCAGCCAGCGAAATGAGGATGATTCTCAAGGTTTTGGGAGCCCAGTGGGTTTCACTGTTGTTACTGGATCCCTAGGGACGGTTCCTCCAGGGTGAGTGTCTGGATTTTCAGTGGTATAATCTTCTGTGGTCTCCGGGTCTGCAGTGGTCGAGTCCTCCACGGTCTCTGATTTTTCAAGACTGGTTTCTGGGTTCTTAGTGGTAAAATTTTGCTTTATTCCTACTCAAAAAAAGTAAAGTCTTTTTTTTTTTTGGACAACAAGAAAGACACCTTTATTTCGTTGTACAAGGAAAAGGAGTCAGTCAGAGCCGCTGCTGCCAAGACTGCTCCCTGAGGGCAGGCAGGCCAGTTAAAAAGTAAAGTCTTTTAATGTGTATCATTGTTGGCCTGTCCTCATCTGCTCTGCTTAAAATTGCCATAGTCATCCTTCTCATCCAAATAACACATCTCCCTGGATAATGTGATTGGATTTATTTAAGGATCATCTGGTATTTTGGATTTAATTCTGATAAAACATATTCCACATGGAATCCTCTTACACTACAATACAGATTATACTGAGCTAGGCCATGTCTTTAGGAGGTCTGCTCACCCAGCTTTTGATTCTATTCTTTCAAGTCCTGGTCTCTTTCCATGAACCAGTAAACCTGACTAACAATCTCGTTTCCTCCTGAGTTGGTCTTTCAGCAACTTAGGTGTTTTTGTCTCCAACTTTGTATGCATTTCTTCTCATCCAATTACGTCTGGGGTTCTGGCAAACGAATGACACAGGAGCTGTGACTCATTAGAGATTAAATTCAGGTCTTGGTTTGGTACGATTTAGAATAAGACTGCTCAGGGGTCAGGTCTTGGGCAGAAATGGCAAGATTGGGGGCAAGTGAGATTTAAGTTGGTTTGAGGGTAGGATTAGAGGAGGAGTCATAAGGGGTTGTGGGTATGGACTAGTTGGGGTTGACAGCAGCGCAGAGTTGGGTGTAAGTAAAAGGAAGAGATGAATTCCTCCTCCCTCCAACCATGACTACCACTGGCAGGGCATGAGAACTGAGAGTATATATTCTTAGGTGTAAAGGCAGCCTACATGGCATATTTTGGAGTTTTTGCTTCCTCTGCCCAAAACAATTCCTCTATACCTGCTGCTGCTTCTCCAAATCCCTCTAATAGGAATCTTTCATTTTTCAAAACAAAAAAAACTAAACTTGTTGCCGTGGAGTAGATTTTGACTCATGGCAACCCCATGTATTACAAAGTAGAACTGCTCCATAAAGTTTTCTTGGCTATAATCTTTATGGACTGCCATGCATTTCTTCCCTGGTGCCGCTGGGTTGGCTCGAACCACCAACCTTTAGGTTAGTAGATAAGCGGAAACCTTTTGCGCCACCCAGGGATCTTTTTCATTTGTCAAGGAGAGTTGAAAGACAGAAACTTAAACAAAGTGTAAATAATCAAAAGCAGAGCATTTCCTTCAAAGGGGATGTGAGAAGGAGAAGGAGCAGGGCCCCAAGGACCCTGCTCCCCCGTGGCAGAGAGTTGAGGGGTCAGAAAGCAGAGTCCAGAGCTTCCCAAGATTCACTCGCCTATGCCATGCGTTTGCTCAAGACTAGTCCTGCCTGAATCCCAAGAGATTCCTTCTCCAGGGATCCTGACCCTCATCTCCCCCAGGCCCTGGAAATTTTGGCTCCTTCTCTCCAAAATTAAGGCACTCACCCAGTTCCAAACACCTGAACAGCAGCAGCAGGAGCGGGAGGAGGGAGGTGCCAGTGCTTTCTTCTTTTCATCTCAAGAGAATCGACTTGGACTGAAAGCTAGGACACTTTTACTCCTGCTTTCCTCTCTCCTTCTATTTTTCTTTCCTTCTCCCTCACCACACCAGCCGTGGGGTTTATATCTGCTGCTGGCTGAGGGAATCCAGGACTCCTGGGTCTTCCCTTTCACAGGGAGGAGCAGCCCGCTCCATTGCTCTCTGTCAGTCAGGGAAGAGGATCTGATACAGAAGAGCAGCAGGGCAGGAGAGAGATGCCACAGATGCAAGAAGGGGAGCCCAGAGGTGAGCAGTGACAGGGGATGGAGCTTGTCAGCATGGCTGACATCACTTTCTGATAAAAACCGTTCTCTACACAGATGTCTCATTGCCAGAGAGAGGGCTTGGACTTCCTTTTCCACAGGTGGAGGCGGCCAGGAAGGGTATATTTCAGGCCCGCCTGGGGAGACGATAGTGCATGGTGAGGGGACAGTGAGGTATCAGAGGGCGTAGAGCATCTTGGTCCTTGGAAGAAAAGGAGAACCATTCATAAGTGGGGCACAAACACCCGATCTCTCTCTCTTAAAACTGTGTCTTCTCTCAATCATCCACCCAAACCCTTTTCAATGGCTTATCTCCAGCCCACAAATTTACCACTTTGCTTTTACCACTTGGGGAGTCCCTGGGTGGCGTAAGTGGTTAAGCACTTGGCTGCTAACTGTAAAGTTCGGCGGTTTGAGTCTATCCAGAGGTGTCTTGGAAAAAAGGCCTGGCAATCTACTTCTGAAAGGTCGTAGTGCACAGTTTATTCTGACACACACAGGGTTGCCCTGAGTCAAAATTGACTCGGACAGCAACTGTTTCTTTTTCTTACAACTTGAGTGCCCTCACCCCAGCAAGCTTTTCTCAATTACTGAACGAAATTAGTTCAGTTGAAGGTCCCGTTAATTCTGGAAAGAGAATGCCCATGTTCCTTCTTTCTTCAGCCCCCATCCCTGCCTCAGTCAACAAGCCCAGAAAATCACAGTTGGTTTCTGTTTTCATAAAGAGACATTTCCCACCATCTGTGGGGCCTCTCTCTTTCCCAGTGTCCTCCTACCTAAAAGAAAAATGAAAAACAAAAAAATCCAAAAACAAACAAAAGCCCTGACTCATAGCGACCCTATAGGACAAAGTAAAACACTCCACAGAGCTTCCAAGGCTGTACATCTTTACAGAAGCAGACTGCCATATCTTTCTCCCGAGGAGTGGCTGGCAGGGTTCGAACCACCAACCTCTTAGTTAGCAGCTGAGCACTTAGCCACTGCACCACCAGGGCTCGGAAATTACAGGAGGGTTGTGGTTATGCTTCCCCTCTTAGATGGCAGCTGATTCCCTGAAAGTCAATTTAATAACTGACCAGTTTACCAAATTTAATTAATTTCATTTAAATGGATTAAATATTTTCAAGAATATTATTTAATGTATTTTAAAGTATTTATCTGTATTTAATATTAACGTTTTAAAATACTATATGAAGTGTAGTATTTTTTTAAGGCAGGAGATATACTTTTCATTTAGTAAAATTCACCCTTTTTCATGTAAGGGCTTATGAGGTTTTGGTTTTGTTTGGTTTTGTTTTAAAAGTTAAATTGTTTTTTGAGATAATTTTAGACTTACAGAAGAGTTGCAAAAAGTGTGGTAGTAGTTGCTGTTGTTAACTGCTGTGGAATCGGCCCCCAACTCATGACTGTCCCATGCACGACAGAATAAAACGCCACCCCGTCCTGCGCCATCTCCATGACTGGTGGCAGATTGGACAGCTCTGCTCTATACAGTTTTCGTGGGCTGATTTTCAGAAGTAAATCTCTAGGCCTTACTTCCTAGTCCATCTTAGTCTGGAAGCTCCACTGAAACCTATTCGGCATCATAACATGCAAGTCTCCACCGACAGACTATTTTTTAGAAGGTTGGTTGGTGTCTTAACATTGAGTTTTTTTTTTTTTTTAAATAATTTTTATTATAGTGAAATATATATAACAAAGCATTTGCCATTTCAAAAATTTTTACATGTACAATTCAGTGACATTATGTTCACTATACTGGGCAACCATCAGCACTAACCATTTCCAAATTTCTTCATCATTTTTGACAGAAACTCAGTATATCATTGAGTTCTGAGACTTCTTTATATATTCTAAATGTAAGTATTGAATATGTGCTTTGCAAACATTTGCTCCCAGTCTGTGGTTTGTCTTTTAACTTTATTAAAGTGTCTTATATTTTATTAACAGTGACTGTATTAAGGAAGCATAGCCCTGGTGTTGCAAGAGTTTAGCACTTGGTTGCTAACTGAAAGGTTGGCAGTTCAAACCCACCCAGCAACTCCGAGAGAGAAAGACCTAGCAATCTGCTCCTGTAAAGATTACAGGCTAGAAAACCCTATGAGGCAGTTCTACTCTGTCACATGCGGTTGCTGTGAATCAAAGATACCTGACAGCACTCATATTAAAGGAAATAAATTCTTAATAAACTATATCTGTAAGAAAAATATATCAATTTGTTCTGTTCTCTACTACTACAGCTAGAGACTTGGGAAGGGGCACAGTGGTGAAAAGGGAGAGAGTAAGGGGCATGAGAAGAATATATTTATAACAATATATCTTGAATATTAATTATTATTTTGACTATAATCTTCCCTCCATTTTATTAATAATAAGTACATTGAGAAATAGTTGTGGTCCTATTAAGAAGGCTCTGGCAAAACTGCTGTGTTTCGGGCTGTGAGAACTACAGAAGCTGAAGGGACTTAACAGGGTTAAGTTGGTAGAACAAAGGCGAATGATTCACTGGACAGCAACAGTCAGTGGAATGTGAGTGTGAATGTGAGGAGCAAGTTGTCCCAGACGACGCTGAGGCCTTCAGCAGGAGCGGTGTGCTGACTCATAGACTTTGTGTTCCTGTCCTGAGGCCTGGCTTTCAGGAGCTGCCCTTGCGGAAACTGGGAAGACTTGGGGCAGGGAGCCCATAGGAGAGAAAGTGGCAATGCACACCAGTTCCGGTGAAGGCCTGCACCCAGAGCAGATATGAGGGTTCAGGGAATGTGGCCATGGCTGGGGGTAGCCCCACTAGTCAACCCTTCTCTGCCCCACAACACACAGGGGCACATTTCCTACCTCTTCAAGTTCTAGGCTCATACAGACACTGTTTTCTCATTTTGCAAGAAATCTGTCAAGTCCAGCACCTGTCTCTCCACATCTTTCCTGATTTTATTCTTCCACCAGCAGAGAGGTCTCAGGGAATGGGGGCAGAGTGGGGGAGAAACTAAGGACAGATAGAAGGTCTCTGGATTTCACTCAAGGGATAGAACTGGGAGAGTACACAGGGAAGAGGAGTCTTTCAGGTATTAAAACCTAGTTGCCATCCAGTCGACTCTGACTCATGGCAACTCCATGTGTATCAGAGTAGAATGGTGCTCCATAGGGTTTTCAATAGCTGATTTTTCAGAATTAGATAGCCAGGCTTTTCTTTTGTGACACCTCTGGATGGACTTGAAGTGTCAACCTTTTGGTTAGCAGCTGAGTGGGTTAACCATTTACATCACCCAGGAACTCCCTTTCAGGTATTGTTAGGTGCTGTCAGGTCGATTTCGACTAAGAGAGTAGAACTTACACCAACCTTTTGGTTAGCAGCCGAGTGATTAACTGTTTTGCCACCAGAGCTCAAGTATAAACCAAAAACCCAAATCCGTTGTCATCGAGTCGATTCCAACTTATAGTGACCCTGTAGGTCAGAGTAGAACAGCCCCATAGGGTTTCCAAGGAGCAGCTGGTGGATTTGAACTGCTGACCTTTTGGTTAGCAGCCGAGCTCTTAACCACTGTGCCACCATGGCTCCCCAGTAGCTCAGGTTTAGGGAATCCCGACAGCTCAGGTATAGGGAACCATTATTTGCAGCTATCTATAAGCAAACACCAATAGAGTCTGGCTTCCCCATAATTAGATGCATCTGTTAATAATACAATCACAGCTATAGCTTCCTTTTTCTGTCCTGGGAAAACTAAAAGGGAGGGAGGACTGTCAGAGGCTGAAGCAAAGCTGGGAGAGAGTGGAGGGAAACTCAGCCTTCTTGTCCTCCAGGTTGGCTCCCTCCCTGACCCTGACAATGGAGATGCTTTTGGCTACAGGGACACTCTAGCCCACTGTGTCTCCTGGTCAGCAACATGGCTGTTGGGGGAAGCTGGTCTGTTCTGGAATCAGTTACGGTGCACCTTGACTCACTTTGGACTCCATAATTCTCTTGAAAACATGGGATAGTTGGAGTCATGGGAGCGGTAAAGATGCACGTTGAAGAGGGTACTTAGGCATAGAGCGTTTCTCTAGAAAATAAAAGAAGAAATAGTTTCAGAGTTATGTCCCCCTCTCCCACTGCTCTCCAATCCCAGCCAGATCCCAGCCAGGACTCCCCTTCCTCAGTACTTCCTTTGGCCCCCTTCTGCCATTTATCAATTTCCTCTGAATATATATGGGCCTTTCTGACCCCTGTTTTGATGGTCCTAATTGGCTGTTTCCATGGCTTGTTTTGTAATCTTCTCCTGATTTCTCATTCCTCACCATCCCCACGATGAACCTGCTGTCTGTACCCTACTGTCTTCCTCTCTTTCCTGCACTCCCTCCCTTGGGAAAAAGGTTCCTTACACATCAGGCACTCACAAAATGGAAAAGGAACCCAATGAGGAAAATCACAGCCACTGCAACCAAGGCCAGGGTGATTAGGGCAATTTCCCAAGGCCTCAGGCATCCCTTACATTTGTCCTCATTCCCTGGAGAAGTACTCACATTGGTGGCATTGGAGGATGTAGCTGTTGTGGGTGTTTCACTGAAGAATGGACTGATACTATTGTATTGTTTCCACTGGATGGTGTGATTGGTCCAGAATTGATGGTTGTGGTGGTTCCACTGGAAGGTGTGGTTGGTTCAAAGGAGAGGGTTGTGGTATTAACATTGGAAGTTAGTTGATTGAGAGTGGCTGGTTCATTCCTTAAGAAGTTTTGTTTGGTTCAACAACAACAACTAATAATAATAATAGTAAATAGCTATTGTTTACTGAGTACTCACTATGTGCCAGGCCTCGTGCTAAGTGCTACATATGAATTAGCACTTCAAATCCTCACAATACCTCAGTGAGGTAGAAACTATTCTTTCCCCCATTTTATAGATAGGGAAATTGAGGTTTAAGCAACTGACCCTAGGTTAGAAAGCTACTAGCTAGTGGAACAGAGATATACACCAAGGCAGTCTGACCCCAGAGCCAGCCCTTATTGCACGTACCCTTCCACAGCCCAGGGACAGGGGAGCCATGTGATTGGTGGTCACATGACCCAAGTTCACAGGAGGACTGTGTTATTCTTTCTCCAACTATTCATGATACTCATCAAATAAAGAATGTACAAGAGGAAGTTGAAGGGCTCATGTGTATATGTCGATCTACTCTCCAAATAGAATTGGGCCCTTCTCCTAGATCAAGAAGAATCAGTTTGGGAGAGGACAGTAATGTGCATTTTTACTACAAAGGGTAATTCTTATGCATACCAGAGTTTGGGAGCCACCAGTTCAAAAGACTCCAAACAGCCTTGGCACATGGTCTAAAGAAAGCAGTCATATGTAGCTTGGATAAACAACATCTCCCAGGATTCAGGGAAGGGTCTCAACCTCCTTGGTTAGTCAGTCAGAGTTAAAGTGAGACCCATGCTTCTTTCCCTCAGTCTTATGCTTATTTTCTACCCTGTCCTGATTTTCCATCCCAATAAGGACCAAGCACTTGACTTCCCAGATGCCTCTATAACCTCACCTCATCTATGGTCCTGTTCCTCTGCTGGGATACAGGAGTTCTGCCCCTCACCCTCTAGATGTGTTCTTTACCTGGTATTATCTGGACTCACATAATGATTGAAAATTTAGATTTGAAGAAATAATCCATAAAACTCATGCTGATGTCTCAGATTAGGGTTATGGTCAGAGTAAAGAAAGAAACTAAGTGAGAAACGGAGATGAAAAGTTGGTCTGAGGAGAATAAAGATATTTGTTCTGAGTTGTTCAGGGGCATAAAACAGATGAGTCCAAACCATGGTGGGGCAAATTCTAGATGGAATTCAAGCTATGTGGGTATGGAACAACACTCCTCATGACATATTAAATTATAGAGACTGAGTGATTGTTGCCAGAGATGTTAGAAATGGATTCCCACCTGCAGTGGCTGGTCAGACAACAAAAACTTGTTTGGGATTAATTTATTATAGAGAAAACAGGTCAGGCTTCTGGACAGAGGAGTTGCTACTGGGGGCAAAATTGAGGACAGATGCTGGGTTGAATCGAAGAGAAAAGAGCAAAATAATGATTCTTACCTCTTTGGTGAGAATGGGAGCTAGGAGGACAGGAAGTGCATCCCAGGAGTTGTCAACATTTTCCCCAAACTCTCAATGACTCCAAGACTACCTCCTTTTTAACAAGATCACTTGCCATTTCCTAAAAGTAAAAGAAGGTGAAGCAACAACCACCGTAGAAGGGGAAATATTGTTCTTTTCATCTTGAGATAATCTGCCTGCTTGGGGCTGGAAGGGAGTATTCCTGAGTGCCAGATGTGATCAAGGCTTAGAACAGAAAGGAAAAAGATGAGGTTTTTGAGAGAGGAGAGTCTCAAGGTAGAGATCTGAGGGCTGGAGTGCTGGGAGTTGGGTCTCTAAAGAATGAATTCTCAACCTGAAGAAAAGCACCTGTTGGGAGGAACCTGGGGCTTCAGGTGGGGAGGCTGGATGCCTGGTCCCTTAGGTTCCCTCCACAGAATATTGTCTCTTTCTTTCTCTTTCAAATAGGCCTTTATAGCATCACTTGGACTGGGGAGGGTCTGGGCATGTAGCCTGTGCTTCTTCCAATTATGAGCAGATGACAGAAAACTTGAGTTTAGAGAGGAAGGGTTCAACGGCCAGGAGGTATGTGAGGGTGGAGAATTACTTGGTCCCATCAGCAGGGCCTGGGGAGGAGCAGGAAGTAGGACAGTTCAAGGGAGTCAAGGCTGTTAAAGTGGAGGGGACCCACCCTCCAAGGCAGAGAGATGGAGCTGAGAACCTGTTCTAGCTCAAGATCTTGTTTCCTGCACAAGAAGTTCTGAGTGCCTGGAATAGCTGGGCCAGAGCAGGGGTGTGAGAAGGAAGTTCAATGAAGAGAATTTATGGGGCAGGACACACAAAGTGAGACTTCAGGTGAACAGGAATTGAGAACTGGACCTCTGGGTATTGCTGAGCATGCAGTAGGTGCTCAAAAACACGTCTTGAATTAATGGGGAAAGAGAGACCCAAGGATAGGGAAGGTAGACTCTAGGCCTCTAGGGCATGGGTTCTGGGGGTGAGAGAGTGGGGTCTGTTGAGGAGATGAGACCACTGGTGTGCTTGAGCCCATTGTTAAATTTTCAGTATATATTTTTTGCAACACATCCATCATTTTAATTTAAAAATTAAATTATACAAACTTATAATGAACTAATTATATTTTTGAAAGGTGACAAATAAGCAAAAAAGGCAACAAATACTCAAAACTCTTCATTTCAGAATTATTTTACTGTTATCTATGTTCATGAAGTTATCTACGTCTATTACACTGTCTGGTGGAAATACTATATCATGGTGGCTGTGCATCTCTTCCCAGTTCCAAGTTCAGTGATGTCATGTTGGTTACTGGAAACCAGCCATAGTGGGAGCATTTGCACCACAGAAAACCATTGTTAAACATTCACCAGCTGCAGCGCAATGTGTTCCTCTTTATATATGGCCTTTCTGGCCTTGAGTTTATAATTATGCCAAAAATAATTCATTGGGCCACGGTTTGCCCTGTGAATGGTCTCTTTGATGTACCTTGCAGGAGTTGGTCTGTATACTATGCAAATAAGATGCATAAAACCACCCAACTGGACTGACTGACCTGTGTTCCAGCTCAGGGATTTGTTGTTTTTGCCATCCGGCTAGACTTATAAGGACTAATCCCACAGAGGTTCAGGGGGACCTCACTACTATCAAGGAAAAGAGCCTAGAGTGGAGCATACCCTTTGGACCTGGGGTCCTGAGCTGGCAGCCTCCTAAACACAAGACAGAGAAATCTGTAACACTGGGGATGACGAGAAATGATAAAGTGAGCCGACAACAGCAGAGCCCAGAGGCTGAGAAATGGCGGCAGCAGTACTAACAGAGGAAACCAGGAGTATGGTGCGAGGCCGCTGCAGTGCACTTGTCGACTGAATGAGAACTCAGCACCTTTGGGCAGGAGGCTTGTTGGTGGAGTGGGGTGCCTCCATCCACTTCTCTGTGGAGCTGAAAAGGTGTAACACTTGCTTGAACAGGGCAGAAGCTGAGAGAAGTTCGGGCAGTAGTGGGCAAGACCAAGAGAAGGGCTTGGTGGCAGTAGGCGTAGCCAAGAAGAAGCTGGGAGATGTCTTGGTTGGAAGCTGTCCTAACTGTCTCTGGTCTCCTGAGTTGTATCCTGTTACTTCCAAGTTGATCCTGATCCTGGATTGTAGCCTGTTACTTCTCTAATAAACCACATAATTGCTAGTATGGTCTGTGAGTTCTGTGTGGTCATTGCAATGAATTATTGAACCCAGCAGAGAAGTAGAGTGGCATGAGGGATGGTGGTTGGTATCAGAAGTGGTGAAAAAGTTGAAGAGTAGGGAATGTCTGACATCCACTTCATAGGAATCAACTTTGTGCTCATCTTGATTCTCATCCTTCCTCCTGAATGTAGACGAGATCTGATACTACTAGATTTCACCAGCACACACATTGGATAGGACCTATGGAAAGTGATTACAACTAGGGAGGTGAGTTCTTGCTTCTGACCCACCTCATTAGGGGTGCACCTCTTTTGTCTTCTGAAGAGTTCATAGGAGCTTCTCTACCCAAGGAACTTTGGCTGGTTCTTCTCATCAGTGCTGGGTGCTAGACAAGCCAAATGATCAAGGTTGTACCTGCCTGTTATGGATTGAATTCTGTCCCCTAAATTCTGTGTCAACTTGGCTAGGCCATGATTCCCAGTATTGTGTGATTGTCCCTCATTTTGTCATCTGACTTGATTTTCCCACGTATTGTAAACCCTACCTCTACGATGTTAATGAGGCAGGATTAGAGGCTGTTATATTAATGAGGCAGGACTCAGTCTACAAGATTAGATTGTATCTTGAGTCAATCTCTTTTAAGATATAAAAGAGAGAAGCGAGCAGAGAGACAGAGGGACCTCATACCATCAAGAAATTAGTGCCAGGAGCAAAGCGTGTCCTTTGGACCGGGGGTCCCTGTTCTGAGAAGCTCCTAGACCAGGAGAAGATTGATGACAAGGACCTTCTTCCAGAGTTGACAGAGAGAGAAAGCCTTCCCCTGGAGCTGGCACCTGGAATTTGGACTTCTATCCTCCTAAACTGTGAGAGAATAAATTTCTGTTTGTTAAAGCCATCCACTTGAGGTATTTCTGTTATAGCAGCACTAGATAACTAAGACACTACCCTTGGGACACTCCCAGCTACTGGGGAGCAGAGGGCTTGCAGTCCAATATTGTTTAGACACTGAATGAGGCCAGGAGAAATGATGCAAAGACAGCTGAACAAGCATGATAAAACAAAGACTGTAATGGGCTAAGGGGCTTGGCAGTTCCTTCATCCATAGTTCGTCTTGAGGGCATATTGTGGCAGGAAGTTGGGGATAGATTCTATGGGAGTTTTAATTTTATACTTCATCCTCTTCATAAATCTGGCAAGGCTTCTTAGAGGAGGAACCATTTCAGATCATTTAGACATTTGGGTAAAAGAATATTCATGGTGTGTGACACCTGATGGAAGGGAACTGACAAGCAGAATATAACTGAGGACTCATTTTACAAATATTGATTGTCTAGTATGTGCTGGATACTGTACCCAGTAAACAAAATAGACATGTCTGTGTTCTTTTGGAGCTTATAGTCAAAGACATGAAAGAACTATGAATGTGAGTTCTAAAAGTGGAAAGAGAATGGACTAATGTAGAAAATGAGATGTTAAGGTGGAATGGGAGCACAACCTCTTTTATTTCAATCACCACCCATCATGGAACAGAATTTATCATGGAGAAAGGCCACACAAAAGCAATCCATCATACCACATGTCTCAACTAAGACCAGCATTGGAATAGAAACAACCTTGACTGATCTAGATAATGCCTCCACACAAGGGGACATTAGCACTTCTGTCTAAGGTACAACCACTTCTGGAACAGGTATATCCACTCTGCTCTCCTCAGGTACCACTCTCGCCAGAAGAGGGACCACTTCCTCCACCCAAGAATCGTCCACCAAGAAAACAGGCATAAGCACTACTGCTCAAAGCACAGCACCCACTGGAACATCTCTGAGATGAGCAATGTGGTTCTTCAAGACTGAGAAACGTGGGAGGGTGCCTTTTTGCTTGGAGAGTATTGGGAGTGGTAGGGGGAAACAGGGGAGAGTCCGCCTCATCTCAGAACACAAGCTCTGGGGAGAGGAAACAGGGAGGAAGACAAAAGAGGGACAGCAAAATTGTCAGATTTGAGGAGACCCACCCTTTGAGCCAGAGATGAGCGGAAACCCATTTTCCTTGGGTGTGTCTCATTTCTAGAGCAGGAGGAAGGAGGAAGAGGAGAATAGGAGGTTAATCATCTAAAGGTCAATGGGCCCCTGTTTGATGAAAGCTGGGGATTTGGAAGGCATGAAAATGCTCCACCCTGGCATTATTTTCTCCAGAATATTGGTTTCTAAAGTGTCCAGGCAGCACATGATTTTGAAGGTGATCCTTTCCCCTCCAAGGGGAGGGTAAGTGGCAGTGAGTGCTGAAACCCACTCATAGTGACTTGCAAGAGCTGATGGTTAAATATTTAGGAAATCTGTAGGCTGGTTGTTAAAAATAGCAATTGTTAAAAATTAAATTTATAAAAGTTGCAATTAAATAAATTATATTTAAAACAATGTGATAAATAATCAAAACTCACCACTTCCTAATTTTTTTACTATATGCTACTATGTATTGGTTTGCTACTACCATCTCTTCACAAATTCCTTTGCAGTGACATCACGTTGGCAGCTTGAAACAGGCCATGCTGGAAATATCTATAACACAGAAATCAGCAAACACTACTTATTAGAGATTTCCCCATTCCTCCCCTAGAGAGCTGGTTGTTAAACTTTTACCAACTCACCGCCAGTAGGAGGACACTGGGTGAATTTCTCAGTTCCTGCAGCTGGGGGAACAACTGGTCTCCCTAGCCATACTCGTGGTGGAGGTTTTTTTGAGCAGGGAATAAAGATCCAAGCCCTACATACATCAGAGTAGTCAAAATTTACATGGTGCAATCTAGATGTACCCAAAAAAAAAAAAAAAGTAACACTATTTGATGTAACTGATATCACCGGATTTGGGAGCTCTATTCTTAGGGAATGAAGGGTATGATGAGGTGAGAGGTGGGGAGAAGGACCTAAACTTACGGATTAAAGTGAATTCATTTATTCCAGTTTTAAAATGCTCCTCTTTGAGTAGGTATTCTGCCCCTATGAAGTTCAAACCCCCTCTCAGGGCTGTTACTCCTCTTTCAGGGGTGTTCCCTTCTACCTCTTCATTCCCAAGATGGCCTCCTGGTGGAAGAGCATGTTTATGCATCCTTGGGGTGGTGAGGAAGGAGCTCTGGTTCCAAGAGCTGCCTTTAGACGTTAATGGTATCTCCTGGACTGTCTCTCATTTGGTCACTGGGCCACTGCACTGGTTTCAGCTGAGGAGTGGCTGGTGCCACCTGGTCTTTGGGGTGTTGTAATGGCCAAGATTCACCATGACTTCCAGTGCTGAGTATCAAACTCTGCTGCCTCCTTGTCATGACCCCAGGTCAGGTTCACTGGTTCTCTCAGAACCTCCTTGTCTCTTTGGACCTCTTGGCTCTTTCTTCACTCACAATGGAGAAAGTAGAGTTCCGCAAGGCTGTTCTCTGGCCCACCTGGCCAATGCTTTTCCCGGTCATTTCTAATCTATAATCTGGGCAGTGCCATTTTGCTCAGGCACAGGCACCATTCTGTACATGGAGCCTGTCTAAGCAGCTTGAGATTGCCCTGGAGCACATTCTGGAAGCAAAGCAAAACCTCCTACTCTGGGGTTTCCTAAAATTCTTGATGTTCCTGACAATACCCTCTGGGGGTTCAACTTTGAGGGGCTGGGAACCCAAATACCCGTTTGTCAGTCTTACTCCTAGGCCTCTCTCCACCCTCCTCTTACTCCTTTCCAGCAAGAAGGGACTTACGCTTCTTATTCTTGTCTGGAGGGTTTTTCTTTTTTTTAATTGTGGTAAAAAATATATACAACAAAACATTTTGAAATGCTGCCATTTCAACATTTTTTTTAAATTGTAGCTTAGGTGAAGGTTTACAGAACAAATAGTTTCTCATTAAACAGTCAGTACACATACTGTTTTATCAACATTTTTTATGTGTACAGTTCAGTGACATTAATTACATTCATCATGCTGTACAACTATTGCCATTATCTATTTCCAAATTTTTTTGTCACCTTTAACAGAAACTCAGTGCCAGAGGGGACCTCTTAAGTGATGTAAGCATCAAATATTCCCCCCTCCAACCTTTGGCTAAGTTTGAAATCGGAAAAGCTGCAGAGGACAAAAATTGAATTATCTAGAAGGGAAAATATATTGGGATATGTTCTAACAATATGATTCCCATTACTGTATGTAAAAAAAATTTTAAATGGCCTGATATGACATCTTTTTTTAAAGGGGTATTTTCCCCATCTCCCCATCTCCATTTGCCCCCTTTAAAGTTACCTGAATAAACATAAAATCTAATTAAAATCAATATGGTTGCTGTGGTTGCAGCTTCTACAAAAGCCGCCCAAAACCTGTTTTCTCCCCTCCTCCATACGCTATCCACAAACAAACACTCAATCTGATGATAGCTAATAATAGCATTTATTGAGTATTCCTTATACCAGATATTTTTCAAAGTGCTTTACAGATATTAGTTCATTTAGTATTCACAACCACTCTGTACTGTAAGTGCTACAATTATTCCCATTTTCTAAATGAGGGAACTGAGGCACTGAGAAGCTAGCAAATGGTTAGAGTCAGGATTCATACCAGGCAGTCTGACCTCTGTGCCATCTTCTTAATCACTATAAAAAAGAGGGCATCAATTGCAACATTGCTTCAAGGATGGTTCCAGCTGCCCCCTTAAAACCAAATCACATGTCCCTGAACCTCTCCCCTACAGAATTCTGGAGCTTCCACAGAAGCAGCAAAGCTTTTTAGCAAGGTTAAATTCAAAACAGTAGATGCAACTTTTATCAGAAGGAACATGTCATTAGAATGAATGAGTTAGAAGCAGGTTGCCCAAGCAAAGCTGACTGGGCAGCAGTCATATTTGGATGCATATTTTGAGAGTCAGTTCTGACAATTATGAAGGAACAAGGATGCAGGGGCTGAGGGTTTAGAACTTTTGTTTAGGAGAACAAGAGATTAATTTACCATATTAATATATATATATACATATTTGAAAATTAAAATGTATTGATTTTTATTATGAAAACAATCGATGTAAGTTCATTTTTCAAAAATTAGAAACTGTAGATAAGCAAAAAGAGTAAAAAAAAAACATTATCTGATCACGTATAGACAACCACTGGAATGTAAGCTTTATGAGGGCCGAGGGTTTTGTCTTTTGTTTTCACAGATGCCTCCCCCAGAGTATTTGACACATTAGAGGCACCCACCCAGTAAGTATATTAAGTGAACAAATGAGTATTGTTAACATCTTGGTGTGAGCCATCTCAGTGTAGACTGGCTTGAATCTTAATTCTCTAAAAAGTATTCTGCTATTCTTTTTTTGAGAATACACACAGCAAATCATACACTAATTGAACCGTTTCTACATGTACAATTCAGTGACATTGCTTACATTCTTCAAGTTGTGCAACCATTCTCACCCTCCTTCTCTGATTTGTTTCTCCCCCATTAACATAACCTCACTGCCCCCTAAGGTTGCTATCTAATCTTTCAAGTTGCTGTTGTCACTTTGATCCCATATAGATAGTTCTTCAATGAGCATAATGCTCAAGGCAGACTTTTTTTTACTAGTTAAGCTAAGCTATTGCTTGGTTTTAAGAGGACTTTAAGGGATATTTTTGATTCAAGGTTTAAAGATTATCTCAGGGCAATAGTTTCAGGGATTCACCACCTCCATGGCTTCAGAAGTCTGGAGTCCATGAGACTTTGAAATTCTGTTCTGCATTTTCCCCCTTTTGAAATATTCAGTAAATGGTAGTAGGGCACCATCCAATTCTTCTGGTCTCATGGCAGAGGAGGCAGTTGTTCCTAAAGTAGCCACATATTCCATATCCTCCTCCTATTCCTGACTCTCCTTCTTCCTCTGTTACTCCAGGCAAATAGAGACTTATGGTTGTGCCTTGGATGGCCACTTGGAAGCTTTTAAGACCTCAGGCTACTAGGCAACAAACTAGGAGGCAAAATAGAAGCACTAAACATGTTACGAGGCCAATCAACTGGAATGTCCCATGAAACCATGACCTTAAACCTCCAAATCAAAGAACCAGATCTGACGAAGTTTTTGGTTGTACATAAGCAGCCCCACCTGCTGCTACTCTTGGTTTTTTGTCCTTGTTGTTATAGTATTATAAATATTAACATCCAAACATATGTATACACACAGAAGAATTGTAGAGACAAAATAATTGTGAAAATTTTCTTTGTCCAACTTAGGCAAAAAAAAAAAAAATCCTATTTAGGAATTGCCTGAATTCCAGCTGACCATCTCTTGTGTCCTTCGAACTTAACATGTCACAATTCAGATCTCTCTTCCCCACTCCCAATTTAGATCTCTTTAAGATGGTGTTATGGATTGAATTGTGTCCCCCAAAAATGTGTGTCAGCTTGGCTAGGCTGTGATTCCCAGTATTGTGTGATTGTCCACCATTTTGTCATGTGATGTGATTTTTCTATGTGTTGTAAATCCTACTTCTATGATGTTAATGAGGCAGGATTACAGGAAGTTATGTTAATGAGGTAGAACTCAATCTATAAGATTAGGTTGTATTTTACATTAATCTCTTTTGAGATATAAAAGACAGAAGCCAGCAGAGAGACAGGGGGAGCTCCTACCACCAAGAAGGAAGAATGAGGAGGGGAGCATTTCCTTTGGACCCGGGGTCCCTGCCCTGAGAAGCTCCTAGTCCAGGGGAAGATTGATGACAAGGATCTTCCTCCAGAGCTGACACAGAGAGAGCTGGACCCTGGAGCTGGCACCCTGAATTCGAACTTCTAGCCTACTAGACTGTGAGAGAATAAATCTCTCTTTGTTAAAGTCATCCTCTTGTATTTATAGCAGCACTAGATGACTAAAACAGATGGCATTGCAGATTGAACTGTGTTCCCCAGAAAGATACGTTGAAGTCCTAACCCCTGGTATCTGTAAATGTTACCTTGTTTGGAAAGAAAGTTATCAGTTAAGTTGACATGAGGACATACTGGAATAAACCTGTAGCCTTCGAATCAATTCCGACTCTTAGTGACCCTATAGGACAGAGTAGAAATGCCCCATAGGGTTTCCAAGGGGTGGCTGGTGGATTTGAACTGTAAGCCTTTTGGTTAACAGCCAAGCTCTTAACCACTGTGCCACCAGGGCTCCAAACTGAAATAGGGTGGGTTCTAATCCAACCTGAGTCATACCATTATGAAAGAGAAGAGACACAGAGAGACAGAGGGAAGACAGTCAAATGACCAGCTGCAAGCCAGGAAGCACCTGGGGCTACTAGAGCTGTGAGAGACAACAATGAATCTTTCCCTAAAACCTTCCCAGAAAACATAGCCCTGCTGACACTCTGAATTTGGACTTTTAGCCTCCAGAAATGTGATATTTGTGGTATTTTGTTACAGCAGCCCTTAGGACACTAAGAGAGATGGCTAGACAAGAAGTCTGTTTTCTCTTCCTAGTTTTAGTCTACTGTCCTCAGTTCCACTGGAACTTTCTCTACACTGAGGATCTGCACCAGTAACTGTTTATTGACACTTGGCACTTCTAGCCCCCTTCCATGCTCTCCGGGAGCTATGTGTTCCAGACTTCCTTGCTAGCAGGTGCCAGACATGTTTTACATTCTTCCAATGAGATAAACTCTCACGAGACTTTGAAGATTTCCTCAGGTAGCAGCAATGGCTGAATGCACGGACTTCCTGGGTGAGAATTTTGCAGTGGTTTCTGTATTTCCCTGTCTCTTGACATGCCTTGGATTATGGAGGAGTGGTGAAGTTGGTAGCAGGTCTCTGTATGTTCCTGACTTTAGGTGATAGCAGCTGTCTGCTTTCTGTAGCTATTAGCTATTAGCACTCATCCTGACGTGATAGGATTCCTAATAGGGGTGTTGGAGTGGATTTAACATGCTCAGCTCACTCACCCAACCCTTCTCTATACCCTTTAATTGAGGCATACATGCAATAATGTTTGTATGCCCATCTTACATTCACAGTTCAATAAAGTTTTACATATGTATATTGTTATGTACCATCTAGTTGATTCCGACTTATAGCAACCCTATAGGACAGAGTAGGACTACCTCATAGAGTTTCCTAGGCTGTAATCTTTATGGGAACAGATTGCCAGGTCTCCCCCACCTCCCCTGTGGAGCCACTGGTAGGTTTGAACCACTGACCTTCCGGTTAGCAGTCTAACGCTTAACCATTTTGCCACCAGAGCTTTTTTATATATGCATACGCCCATGCAATCACCGCCCACACCAAAACACGTAACATTCTCATCCCTCCAGAAGGCTCCCTCATGCCTTCTCTCAGTCACTATCCCTGTCAAAGACAGTCATGGTTCTGACCTCTTTCACCGTAAATTAGTTTAACCTGTTCTTAAACTTCATGTGAAGGGAATCATACAGTATGTACTCTTGTTTTTTACTTCTTTTATACAACATATGTCTGTAAGATTCATTAATGCTATTGTGTGATTCAGTAGTTTATTCTCTTTTACTATTGGGTAGCATTCCATTGTAAGAATCTATCACAGTTTATTTACCCATTCTACTGTTAGTGGAGATTTCAGTAATTTATAGTGTGGGGCTATTGTGAATAAAGCTGCTATAATGCGTGCCTTTTGATGGATATAAGCATTCATTTCTATTGGATATATATTTACTCATGAGTGGAATTGGTGGATCATAGGGTAAATATGTCAAACATTTTCCAAAAACGATTATATCAATTTGCACATCCGCCAGCAATGTACAAGAGCTTGTTTGTCAACATCCTTATCAACACTTGCTATTGTCAATCATTTAAATTTTAATTATTATGGTTTGTGTGTGAAGTGGTATCTCATTATGTGTGTGTGTGTTTTTTTAACATAATAAAGAGGTTTGTTTTAACAAATTGGCTTATGTGATTAAAGGGAACAGCAAGTCAGAAATCTATAGGACAGGCCAGCAGGATTTTTTTTGTGTGTGTGTGGTAAGTGGCAAGTACGTAAGAAGGTCCCTGGGTGGGTCAAATGGTTTGTGCTAGACTACTAATCTAAAGGTTGGCTGTTCAAACCTACCCAGCAGCTCCAGGGAAGAAAGGCTTGGCCATCTGCTTCTGTAAAGATTATAGCCAAGGAAATCCTATGGAGCACTTCTACTGTGTAACACATAGGGCCACTTGAGTTGGAACTAGCTCAACAGCAACAGGTTTGGTTTGTTTTTTTGTTGAAGTATATAAGTAACAGAACATTTGCCATTTCTGTAATCTACTCTTGTGCAGTTCAGTGACATTAATTACATTCATGGTGTTCAACTGTCACCATTAATTGTACCCGAATTTTTCCACCACCCTTAACAGAAACTCAGTCACTGTGGTTTTAATTTCCGTTTCAATGATAAGCAACGATATTGAGCACCTTTTCAAATGTTTATTGGCCATTTTGATTTCCTCTTTTGTTAAATATTTATCAAGTCTTTTGTGCATTTTTAAGTCAGATTGTCTGTCTTTTTCTTATTGATTTGTAGTTCTTCCTATATTCTGGATATGAGTCCCTTGTCAGACATATTTACTGCAAGTATCTTCACCCAGTCTTTGACTTTAATGGTATATTCTGATGCTGGGCTTTAATGAAGTCCAATTCATCAAAATTTTCTTTTATAGTTCATACTTTTTGTGTCCTTTTAAAAATATATTTGTCTATCTCAAGGTCATAAATATATTCTCTCACTGGGTTTTTTTTTTTTTTTTTATGATTAGATGGTGGTCTATTTAAAGGCTCCTAGGACAGTGAATATCCCCTGGCCTGCCAGAAGAACAAACAAGGCTGTCTTGGAAGAAGTACAGCCAGAACACTCCTTAGAAGCTAGGATGGTGAGACTTCATCTCACATATTTTGGACATGTTATCAGGAGGGACCAGTCCCTGGAGAAGTGTATCATGCTTGGTAAGGTAGAGGGTCAGCAAAAAAGAGGAAGACGCTCACTGAGATGGATTGACACAGTGGCTGCAACAATGGGTTCAAGCATAGCAATGATTGAGAGGATGGTGCAGGACCTGGCAGTGTTTCATTCTATTCTGTTCTATTTCATTCTATAGGGTCACTATGAGTCAGAACCAACTGGACGGCACCTAACAACACCAGGACAGTGTTTGGTACATGGTAAGCACTAAAATCGACAACAACAACAAAAAACAAAACCAAAAAAAAAAGAACCTCACAAGGAAAGTGGAAAGAACAAATAGAAAAACAAGTAAGCATGTGGTCCTGATAATACATTCATTATGTGCTTTTGTTTCTTAGAGATGTCACACTAACATTTATAGCATCCTAAGGAAACTTGGGGATCAGAAACATTGACCATGACTTGGATGGTGGGAGATGGCAGATAAGCTGTTCTGGGGGTATCGCTGTGACTCCCTACAACACAGTCCAAGATCTGGGCAGAACTCATGGAAGCTTTTACTCTGGTAAAGCTGTGTGTCACCTCTAGAACCACCCTCCACTTCACCGTTTCCAGTGTTGATCAAGGCCTCTGTGATCTCTTCACTGGTTCTTTTCTTGACCTAGGCCATGACCATTGCTATTGGTTAACTCTCTGGGAAACTTTTTGTACCCCATGTTCATAATCATTCTCTTCTCCTCCTCAGTGATCCATTCCCACCCCAAGCTTTCTTTCCCCATAGTATTCTCCAATTCAGTCTATGGCCACAGCTCCCTTGTCCTACCACGGCCTCCTTGATGGCTTCCTTTGTGATCCATTTCATGGCTATTGTTATGGCCTCCTCCTTGTCCACGATTCCCATCATAATTGATTCCATAACTATCTCCATGGCTGTGGCTCAATTCATGGCCCTTTTTTCATGTCCAAAACCATGTGCTTCTCCAGGTCCAATCCCAAGTCCTCCTCCATGAACCAGTTCATTTCCCAGGCTCTGGAACATTCCATAGCCCAGTCCTGAGTCCAGGTCCAGAATGAGGCCAAGGTTATGGGGGTAATAAGTGCCTCTACTTCCCAGGGGGAAGGGAAAGTCCATCTAAAAGATAAAAAAAAAATCATGTTATAAAAATTATATTTCTTGGCCTCTATAACATGCCTGTTTCACCAATGTCAGATTTTCGCTTTCTAAATCTATTTTCTCTCCTCCTCACCATCATCCTTATTGTGTTCTGTCTCTGTATCTCTGTCCTTGTTGTTTTACTCTTTATTTCTCTCATGAAGAAAACAGTCTCCCTGTTACTGTATTAATATGTTCTCTTCATGTGAATACTCTGGCCCTTGCTCTGCAGCATGGTAAGGTTATGTGTTGTTGGACTTTCAAGAACAAAGGCAAATCAACATTCCTCTGTGAAAGGCATGGAGATTCATCTGAAAGACAGAGCCTTCACTTTGTTAGTCAGCTAAGGAAACTGAGGACGGGTACCTGGATTTGAGAAGCCTCAGAAAGCTGTCTACATAGAACCTTAAGATTACAAGCATGAACTCCAGAATCAAATAGACCTGGGTTAGAGTATTAGATGTGCCACTTACTGCATGAGCTGGGGCAAATAACTAAGGACACTGAACTCTAGTTCCCTCACCTATAAGGTGGGTATAACATCCCATAGGATTGTAGAGAAAAATCAAGTGAAATAACACATTTTAAGCACTCAGCCCTGAGCCTGTTGCTGTTGTTAGGTGGCACTGAGTTGGTTCCAACTCTTAGTGACCCTGTGTACAACAGAAGGAAACACCACCCAGTCCTTTACCATCCTCAAAACTGTTGCTATGTTAGAGCCCATTGTTGCAGCCACTGTGTCAATCTGTCTTGTTGAGAGATTTCCTCTTTTTCACTGACCCTCTACTTACCAAGCATGATGTCCTTCTCCAGGGACTGGTCCCTCCTGATAACAAGTCCACAATACTTGAGACAAAGTCTCACCATCCTCACTTCTAAGGAGGCATTCTGGCTGTACTTCTTCCAAGACAGATGTGTTCATTCTTCCGACAGTCCATAGTGTATTCAATATTCTTTGCCAACACCGTAATTCAAAGGCATCAATTCTTCTGTCTCCCTTATTTGTTGTCCAGCTTTCGTATGCCTATCAGGTGATTGAAAATACCATGGCTTGAGTCAGGCACATCTTAGTTCTCAAGGTGACATCTTTACTTTTTAACACTTTAAAGAGATCTTTTGCAGCAGATTTGCCCAACGCAATACATCGTTTGATTTCTTGACTGCTGCTTCCATGGGCATTGATTGTGGATCCAAGTAAAATGAAATTCTTGACAACTTCAATATTTTTTCTATTTATCATGATATTCCTTATTGGTTCGTTATGAAGATTTTTGTTTTCTTTATGTTAAGAGGTAATCCATACTGAAGGCTGTAGTCTTTGATCTTCATCAGTAAGTGCTTCAAGTCCTCTTCAATTTTGGCAAGCAAAGATTGTATCATCTGCATATCACAGATTGTTAGAGTCTTCCTCCAATTCTGATGCAGCATTCTTCTTCACATAGTCCAGCTTCTCAGATTATTTGCTCAGCATACAGATTGAATACGTATGGTGAAAGGATACAACCCTGACGCACACCTTTCCTGATTTTAAACCAGGCAATATCCCTTTGTTCTGCCTCTTTGTCTATGGACACGTTCTGCATAAGCACAATTAAGTGTTCTGGAATTCCTATTCTTCGTGATGTTATCCATAATTTGTTACGACCCACACAGTCACGTGCCTTTTTGTAGTCAATAAAACACAGGTAAACATCTTTCTAATATTCTCTGCTTTCAGCCAAGATTTATCTGACATCAGCAACGACATCCCTCATTCCATGTCCTCTTCTGAATCCAGCTTGAATTTCTGGCAGTTATGTGTCATTGTACTGCTGCAACCATTTTTCAATTATTTTCAGTAAAATTTACGTGCTTGTGATATTAATGATGTTGTTTGATAATTTCTGGATTCCATTGAATCATCCTTCTTTGGAATGGGCATGTACGTGGATACGTATAGGGAAACGTCCAGTCGCTTGGCAAGGTAGCTGTCTTCCAGATTTCTTGGCATAGACAAATGAGCGCTTCCAACATTGCATCAGTTTGTTGAAACATCTCAATTGGTATTTCATCAGTTCCTGGAGTCTTGTCTTTTACCAATGCCTTCGATGCAGCTTGGACTTCTTCCTTTATTACCATTGGTTCTTGATCATATGCTACCTCCTAAAATGTTTGACTCTATGTATTCCTTCCATATTCTTTTGATGCTTCCTGTGTCATTCAATATTTTGCGCATAGAATTCTTCAGTGTTGCAACTTGAGGCTTAAATTTTTTCTTCAGTTCTTTCAGCTTGAGAAATACTGAGCATGTTCTTCCCTTCTGGTTTTTTAACTCCAGATCTTTGCACATTTTATTATAATACTTTACTTTATCTTCTTGAGCTGCCCTTTGAAATCTTCTGTTCAGCTCTTTTACTTCATCATTTCTTCCGTTTGCTTTAGCTACTCTACATTCAAGAGCAAATTCAGGGTTTGTTCTGGCATCATTTTGGTCTTTTTTTCCTTCCCTGTCTTTTTAATGACCTTTTGCTTTCTTCATGTGTGATGTCCTTGATGTCATCCTACAACTCATCTGGCCTTTGGTTGTTAGTGTTCATTGTGTCAAACCTATTCTTCAGATGGTCTCTAAATCCAGATGGGATATACTCAGGGTCGTACTTTGGCTCTCATGGACTTGTTTTAATTTTCTTCAGCTTCAACTTGAATTTGTATATGAGAAATTGACAGTCTGTTCCACAATCGGCCCCTGGCCTTGTTCTGACTGATGATACTGAGCTTCTGCATTGTCTCTTTCCACAGATATAGCCAATTCGATTCCTGTGTATTCCATCTAGCCAGGTCCATGTGTATGGTCAACATTATGTTGAAGAAAAAAGGTATTTCTGATGAATAAGTCATTGGTCTTGCAAAACTCTATCATGTGATCTCTGACATCATTTCTATCACCAAGGCCATATTTTCCAACTACAGATTCTTCTTTGTTTCCAATTTTCAAATTCCATCACCAGTAATTATCAATGCATCTTGATTGCATGTTTGATCGATTTCAGACTGCAGAAGTTGGTAAAAATCTTCAATTTCCTCATCTTTGGCATTAGTGATTGGGGCACAAATTTGAATAATAGTCGTATTAACTGGCCTTCCTTGTAGGTGTATGGATATTATCCTATCACCGACATTGTTGTACTTCAGGATAGATCTTGAAATGTTCTTTTTGACAATGAATGCGATGCCATTCCTCTTCAATTTGTCAATCCTGGCATAGTAGACCACATGATTGTCTGATTTGAAATGGCTAATACCAGTCCATTTCAGCTCACTAATGCCTAGGATATCGATCTTCAAAGTGTTCTATTTCATTTTTGACAACTTCCAATTTTCCTTGATTCATCCTTTGTACTTACTTCATACATTCTATGTTCCGATTACTAACGGATGTTTGCAGCTGTTTCATCTCATTTTGAGTCATGCCACATCAGCAAATGAAGGTCCCGAAAGCTTTACTCACCATTAAGGTCGAGTGTGCTTTGAGGACACAGCTCCTCCCCAGTTGTATTTTGAGTGACTTCCAACCTGAGGGGCTTATCTTCTGGCACTATATTAGACAATGTTCCACTGCTATCCATAAGGTTTTCTCTGAGCCCAGCGCTTAGTAAAAACTTAATTAATGCCAGTTCTCATTATTATCTTTTGATCTCCCACATAAAATTAAATTATTTTCTTAAATGTGATTTAGAAAGTCATTCCTGGATGGTGGGTCTTAATTTTGTAGCCTCCGTATGGAGTTCTGAGAAGTGTGAAATAAAGAATTCTAGTAAGTTGATTGTAAAAATATGCCAATCTTTTGTGGTTGTAGTGTGTTTGTGCATTTGTACCGGTGACGTGTTGGTAAATATTTAACAATTTACTCTCTAGGGGCAAAAAGAAGAAAGAAAAAAAATCCTGATTTGTAGCATTTGCTGATTTCTATGGTGTAAATAATTCCACCATGACCTGTTTCAAGATACCAACGTGACGTCATTGAACTCAGAGTTGAGAAGAGATGCAGAGGCTCTCAAGAGCCAGTTGGAACCAGCTCCAGCATGTGAATGATTTATAGCTTGCCTCATTCCTCAAATGTGAGCTAACTAACTGGAACTACAGGAAAAATACAATAAATGTAAAAATCAGAGTAAGAAAAATACATATCAGAAAAACGATCACGACCAGAATGCAGAGATGAAATGTGAAGCCAGAGAGTAGCTATCATGCATGGTACACAGACTTGCAGAGGTTTTGTGAGTACCAGAAGCTTGTTAGATATAAGACAATCAGAAACTTGCATGTGGAAGGCTTAACATTTTTATGTTTCCTGTTCCCTGTATGTTTATCTCCCTTTCATTCTCTTTTCATATTTAGTGAAATATTCTGACAGTGCCTGTCTATCAGGTGAGCTGAGGAGAATCAAGGAAAGAGTATTCATCTCTACTTGTGCAAAAGCATCTAAAGGGAAGAAATGTCTCATGGTTGCCGGTTGCCAGCTGAGTGGATGCCGACTCATGGTGACCCTGTGTACACACAGTAGAACTGTGTGCCATAGGGTTTTCAAGGCTGTGACCTTTTGAAAGCAGATTTCCAGGCCTTTCTTCCGAGGAACTCTGGGTGTGTTCTAACTGCCAACCTTTTTATTAGTAGCTTAGCGCTTAACCATTTGCACTACCTAGGGTCTCCTTTTCTCATGGATAGCTAGTGTTAAAATCTGTAATGGAAGTAAGAAAACAGAGAAAGGGCCTGTCTCAGTCATCTGGTGCTGCTCTAACAGGAATACCACAAGTGGATGGATTTAGCAAAGAGAAGTTTATTCTCTCACAGTCCAGTAGGCTACAAGTCCAAATTCAGGGCTTCAGCTCCAGGGGAGCGCTTTCACCATGGGCTCTGGAGGAAGGTCCCTGTCATCAGTCTTCCCTTGGTCTGGGAGCTTCTCTGCGCAGGAACCTCAGGTCCAAAGGACTCGCTCTGCTCCCGGCACTGCTTTCTTGGTGGTACGAGGTTCCTAAGTGTCTCTGCTCACTTCTCTCTTTTATATCTCAAAAGAGATTGCATTAAGACACTGATCTTGTCAACCTTATCACAGTGATAGAGTTTACAACACATAAGGAAATCACATCAGATAACACAATTGTACAATACTAGGAATCATGACCTAGCCAAGTTGCTACACACATTTTTTGGGGGACACAATTCGATCCATGACAGGGCCTAAAGACCCCTCACTCCCTGGATAGTCTCCTTTCCGTGCTAAAATATTCTAACTTCCAAATTTTGTTTTATTAAGAGAAGCAATTTTCCTTAAATACTTTATCTTCCCCATCAACATACTTTCCTTTCGGTTTATCCTCCACTTCATCTTTTTCCTCCTCTTTTTCTGCTTTTCTCTACATCTATCACTTTCTCTGACTCACTCTTTCCTGGTCTTTAAATCATGTTATGTGATTCTTTTCTTCCTACCACCCTAACTATTTTGCTCCTATCTCATTCTGCATAACATAACAGTATTTCCATGAATTCCACTCTCACTCATGAGCTATCTTTTCATGCATGTTCTCCCATTAACCCATCCTAGTCACTCACCAGGCAAAAACTGAGTCCTACTAACAGTCCATCACTGACCACAGCTACAGCCAGAGAAATAAGGGTGATGCTCCAGCACTGCAAATAGCCACTTGGTTTAATCACATTCGTTGGTGTGTGGCTCACATTAATCGTGTTTGTGTCCCCGGTCACTGAGCCTATTTTATGGGAAGTGGCACTGGTTCCAAGAGTGGTGGATGGCTTATGGATAGATCCAGTGGTCCTCATACCTGGGACTGGGGTGGTAGATGATGCTCCAATGGTAGATGTGCCCAGGGATATTCTAGGGATGGTGGAGCTGATAGTAGGTGTCATGGAGTCCATTCCAGAGGCCATGGCGACAGAGATGGGAGTGGATGATTGGTGTTCAGGGGTCCTGGTGCCTGGGGAAAAGGTGACAGAGCATAATCTATTTTTAGGATGGAATAACATAGAGGTAGGTTTAACTATTAGAGCAGAGATGATTGAGTCAGAATCACCTGTGAGTATGGTTACCAGATGTTATGGATTGAATTGTGTCCCTCCAAAATATGTGTTGTAAATCTTAGTCTATCTCTGTGGTTATTATCCCATTTGGTAATGGGTTTTCTTTGTTACATTAATGAGACAGTATTAGTGTAGGGTGTGTCTTAAGATATAAAATCTCTTTTGAGATACAGAAGAGATTAAACAAGCAAGTGAGCAAACAGAGGTGAGGGACCTGAGATGCCAAGCCATATGAAGATCACCCAGGAACAGAAGCTCAAAAGAGACAATGACCTTCTTCCAGAGCCAACAGAGAAAGCCTTCCCCCCTAGAGCTGGGATCCTGAATTCAAGCTTCCAGCCTCCTAAACTGTGAGAAAATATGTTTCTCTTTGGTAAAGCTACCTTTTTGTGGTATTTCTGTTACAGCAGCACTAGACAACTAAGGCACCAGAGTAGAAGTGGTTGTGTTTGTTGCAGAGGTAGTAGAATATGATCTATTGGTCATGGTAGTGGTGGTGTTAGTGATGGATTGAGAGAAAGGTATTATGTTTGAAGTGAGTATGGTAGAATCTACTCAGGTGTGTGCTGGTCACCTAAGTAGAAGTGGGTGTGCTTGGAGAAAAGATGATAGACTCTAATTCAACAGTGATTGTGGCTGCTGGAGAAAGAGGAAGAAGAATCAGATCTCCTGAAGGCGTAGTAGTGACTATGACAGAGAATTAAATAGAGGTGGCTGCGTGTGGAGCGAAAGTAAAAGAACTTCATTAGTAAGTATACAGTGAGTTTGAGGGGGTTTGAAGCTGCTCAGGGAAAAAGATACGACCATGAGATAGCAGCATTGTACAACAAGCTATTTATTGGAGCAGACACATTGAAAGCTGTATGTATGGGATAGTTCCCCCTACAGGAAGTCTTCCAGAGGCAAGTGGCACAGGGACCCACTAGACGTGGAAGAGGGCAAGGAAAACTTCAGGAAAGAGGGGAAGGGATGGGACTTATATATGCCAATTCTATGTCCTCCTGCAATAAGGTGGGGAGTCTCTGTGTCAGAGAGCGCCAAAGGACAGACACAGCTGGGAGTCCTTATAACTAAGGTTTTATCATAGCTAGGGCCAGCAGATGTTGTGCATAGTTTCATGGGGTATGTAAAGCAGGCAGGCTCTGAGTGGCTAAAAATCTGTACATTTGGACTATTTTTAAAACAGTTGGATGTATACAAATTTGAGTTTGGTGCTAGTGGGCTTTTTTGGGTTAATGGGCATCAGCTTGCTATGAAGAAGTTAACAGCCTGAAGCCAATACACAGAGGCCAGCTTTGGCTCATTTATATAATGCTAAGAGTGGTGGTCACTGGAGCAGATGTGGGTAGACATAGGGTAGGGATGATAGACCCCAATGCAGTGGTGATTGTGTACGTGGTGATTTTGATTGAGCAGAGTTATGGTGGCTGTGGTTGGCATGTGGTACTTAATCACTGGAATAGATAGATGTAAGCGTGCTTAAAGTAGAGGTGATAAAATTTGAAACGTTTAGGTAGTTGTGGTAATGTGGCCTGAGGAGCAATGGTCATGCTGGTTCAGGGGATCTAGAAGTTGATATAACTTTGGTGATAAGTGGATGCGGTCAAGACACAAGTGACAAAATCTGATACAGCTCTTGTGTTTGTAGACGGAGCAAAAATGAGTAAACTAAGAGCAGAGGTAGATTCAGAGTAGATTCACTGATGTCATAGTAAAGAGACAAAGTGGGAGTACTGGGCAGTACACATGGAAGAATCAGGAGGAAAAAGGTGGTAAATGGAGTTGAGATAGATTACAAAATATTACCTGTTAAGGCTGTATTGGAGGGTGTAATGTTTGTCAGGATGGTAGTGGCAGACGAGGTGGGTGCTGTCAGAACAGTTGAGGTAGTCACAGTAATAGCAGATGCAACACTTCTCCCAGTGGTAGTTGTTGGGATGCCCAGAGACACCTCGCTTGTTATGCCAGCTGGTGGCAGAGTGCTGAGGGAAGACACAGCATTTGTCTCACCAGCTGTGTTTATCATGCCAGGAGAGGACACTTCACCTGCTGCAAGAGTTGTTGTCCAGGCCCCTAGGGAGGGTGTCACACTTGTGACAGCTGTGATCACATGAGTTGGGGAGGGCCTCTCGCCTATTATAGTGGCTCTAGTTGGGGTGTCTGATGAAGAGGTGTCATTTTTTTTGTTGGATGTGATTATGGAGGTAATACCACTGGTCATGCTGGCTATAGACAGGGTGACTGGGGAGGGTGTTCCACTTGCTGTGATGCTGATCATACTGCTGGAGAAGAACATATCACCTGTTGTGTTGGCTGGAGTTGGGGTATCTGATGAGAAGGTGTCACTCTTTGAGTTGGATGTGGTCTCAGAGGATGCATCACTGGTCTTACTGGCTGTGTTCTGGGTGCTTCGAGAAGGCGCCCCACTTGTGACACTGGCCAAATTGGTTGAGAAGGACATGTCACATGTTGTGTTGGCTGTGGTTGGGGTGTACAATGAGGAGGTGTCACTTTTTGGTTTGGATGGGGTCACGGAGGATCATCATCGGTCATACTTGTTGTATTCTGGGTGGTTGGGGAGGATATCCTGTGTGCTGTGACACTGATCAGACTACTTGAGGAGGGATGTCACCTCTTGTGGTGGCTGCAGTTGGGGTGTCCAATGAGAGGGTGTCACTTTTGGGGTTGGATGTGGTGTTGGATGATATACTGGTCATACTGGCTGTGGTTGGTGTGTTCATTGAGGAGACATCACTTGTTGGATTTGATGTGGTCATGGAGGGTGTACCAGTCGTCATACTGGCTGTATTCTGGGTGGTTGAGGTGGGCATCCAAATTGTCACACTTGTCAGACTGTTTGAGGAGGACATGTCACCTGCTGAGTTGGCTGTAGTTGGGGTGCCAATAAGGAGGTGTCACTTTTTGGATTGGACGTGGTCACAAAGGATGCATCACTGCTCTTACTGCCTATGTTCTATTTGGTTGGAAAGGACATCCCACTTACTGTGACACTGGTCAGACTACCTAAAGAGGACATGTCACCTGTTGTGGTAGCTGTGGTTTGGGTGTCCGATGAGGAGGTGTCACTTTTTGGGTTTAGTGTGGTCACATTTTTTGGATTTGGTGTGGTCACAGAAAACATGCCACTGGTCATACTGGCTATATTCTGGGTGGCTTGGGAGGATGTCCCACTTGTTGTTACAGTGGTTAGACTGCTTAAGGAGAACATGTCACCTGCTGTGGTAGCAGAGGTTGGAGTGTCCAATGAGGAGGGATCACTTTTTCGGTTTGGTGTCATCATGGAGGATGCACCACTGGTCATATTAGCTATGTTTAGGGTGGTTGAGGTTTGTGTCTCACTTGTGATACTGATCAGACTGCTCAAGGAGGACATGTCACCTATGGTGGTGGATGTGCTTCAGGTGTCAGAGGAGGTGTCACTTTTTGGGTTGGATGTGGACATGGAAGAAGTATCACTGGTCTTAGTGGCCGTGTTCTGGGTGGTTGGGGAGGATGTCACACTTGCTGTGAAACTGGTCAGACTGCTCGAGAAGGACATGTCACCTGTGGTGGTGGCTGTGGTTGAGGTGTCTGATGAGGAGGTGTCACCTTTCGGGTTAGATGTGGTCACAGAGGACACCTCACTGGTCATGGAGGACACATCGCTGGTCTTACTGGCTGTGTTCTGGGTGGTTAAGATGGGTTTCCCATTTGTGACACTGGTAAGACTGCTCAAGGAGGACATGTCACCTGTGGTCGTGGCTGTGGTTGAGGTTTCCAATGAGGATGTCACTTTTTGGGTTGTATGTGGTCAAGGGGGATACATCACTGGTCTTACTGGCTGTGTTCTGGGTGTTTAGGGTGGGTGTCCCACTTGTGACACTGGTCAGGCTGCTTAAGGAGGACATGTCACTTGTGGTGGTGGCTGTGGTGGAGGAGTCTGATGAGGATGTGTCACTTTTTGGGTTATATGTGGTCACCGAGGACACATCACTGGTCTTATCGGCTGTATTCTGGGTGGTTGGAGAGGATGTTGCACTTGCTGTGACACGGGTCAGGCTGCTCAAGGGGGAAGTGTCACCTGTGCTGGTGGCTGTGGTTGAGGTGTCTGATTGGAGGTGTCACTTGTTGGGTTTGATGTGGTGCTTACAGAGGATGAATTACTAGTCTTACTGGCTGTGTTCTGGGTGGTTGGGGAGGACGTTGCACTTGCTGTGACACTGGTCAGACTGGTTGAGGAGGACATGTCATCTGTGGTGGGGCTGTGGTTGAGGTGTCTGATGAGGAGGTCTCATTTTTTGGATTGGATATGGTTATGGGGGATGCACCACTGGTCATACTGACTGTGTTGTGCATGGTTGGGGAGGAGATTGCAGTTGTTGTGACACTGGTCAGACTGGTTGAGGAGGACATGTTACCTATTGTGGCTGTGGCTGGGGTGTCTGATGAGGCGATATCACCATTTGGGTTTGAAGTGATCACACTTTTTGGGTTTGGTGTGATCACAGAAGATACAGCACTGGTCATACTGGCTATATTTTTGGTGATTGGGGAGGATATCCAACTTGTGACACTGGTTAGACTGTTTGAGGAAGACATGTTGCCTGTTATAGTTGCTGGGGTGGGGGTCTCTGATAAAGAGGTGCCATTTCTTGGGCTGGTTGTGCTCAGGGTGGATATGAGGCTTTTCCCTGGATTATTCATTGGGAATTCTGATCATATACGACAATACTTCTCCATCTTTCACTTATTTTTCCTCTTCAATGGCTCTGCCTGCTTTCATTAGATTTACAAATCAGTGTTATCCCTGCCTTTCATAGTACATACCCTTGATTTCCTTGCAGTCCTTTGTAGTGTGTTATTAAAATACTTGTTTTTGCTTTTTTTCTATTGATATATATTTTCTCCCTTTCCTCGTGACTGTGTTTTCTCTTTATCTGGTTAGGGGTTTTTAATTTTTTCTTTGATTGTTCGTTTTTATTTGTTCAAGTAATAACACTACCTTTGTTTGGGTCTCTATTTTGCCCTAAGCACAATGATTTAATTATGCCATTGACATAATTGGTATAATCTTATTCTTTTCAAACTTAAAATGATTTATCCAACACAAAACTTGTATGTGAATGTTTGTGGAGGTTTTATTCAAAATCTGGAAACAATCAAAATGTCCCTTAACTGGTCAACGGATAAGTACACTATGGTACATCTGTATAATGGGATACTACTCAGTCAACAAAAGGAACAAACCACTGATACATGCAATAACATAGATAAATCTCAAATGCCTTTTTCTGAGTGAAAGAAGCCAACTCAAAAAGTTACGTATTAAGGAGTTCATTCATATGAATTCTGGAAAATTTAAAACCTTTGGGTAGAAAACAGATCAGAGGTTTTCAGAGGACTGGCCAAGGTGAGAAGTTGACTACCATCATCAGGAAAATTTAAGGGGTGATGGAAATTTGTATCTTGATTATAATAGCAGTTATGCAGCTGAACATTTATCAAAATTCATAGAACTGTATAGTAAAAAGTGTGAATGTTTTTGTATGTAAATTATCTCTTAATTTTTTAAATTATTCATGTTAGGCAAGCAACAGATAGAGATAATTAAAATACTATGCATTATTTTTCTTTGTTATGGGTAGCTGGTGTTCATAAGCCACACTGAACCAAACTGAACCAAACAAAACCTGTTGCTGCTGAGTCGATTCCAACTCATAACGAGCCTATAGGACAGAGTAGAACTGCCCCATAGGGTTTCCAAAGCTATAATCTTTATAGAGGCAGACTGCCACATCTTTCTCCCATGGAGCAGCTGGTAGGTTCCAACTGCTGACCTTTCAGTTAGTAGCCGAGCACTTAACCACTGTGCCACCAGGGCTTCTCCGGTGTTCATAGGAGAGAGAAATTTTAGTTGCTGGAAACCCAGGTGGCGTAGTGGTTAAGAGCTACGGCTGCTAACCAAAAGGTCGGCAATTTGAATCCATCTGCTGCTCCTTGGAAACCCTATGGGGCAGTTCTACTCTGTCCTACAGGGTCGCTATGAGACCGAATTGACTCTACGGCAACGGGTTTGGTTTTTTTGGTTTGGTGACTTCGTGGAGATAATGGTACCTGCACAGGATTATTACAAGTGGGTATTTTTGATTAGTTGGAATTAAGGTGGGAAGTGAAAATAGTTTGTGCTAAGACTCACACTTAGGAGTGAGTCATTTTTCTTTCTCTATTCTTTTCAGTACCTTAATGGTATTGCTTCATTGTCTTCTAGTTTGCATGGTTTCTCATAAGAAGTCTGCTACCATTGTCTTTGTTCTTCTGTATGTAATACACCTTTTTTTCTCTAGCTGCCCTTAAGATTTCCTGTTTATCACTTATTTTTAGCAATTTGGTTATGTTGTACCTTGGTATGATTTTTAAATGTTATTTTGCTTGAAATTCATTGAGTTCTTGGGATCTGTGGGTTTATAGTTTTTATCGTATTGAAATTTTTTCAGTTATTGTTTCTTCAAATATTTTCTCTGTTGCCCCCTTTTTCTGAAACTCCAGTTACACATATGGAAAACTGCTTGTTATTGTCTCACAACTCACTGATATTCTCTTTATAAATTTTCAGATCCTCATTCTGGACCATGCCCCCACTACCCCACTGCATGAAAACTCTCCTCACCCTCATTAGGCTCTGACACCACATCCCAGGCTTCCGCTTCATGGAGACATCCTCATTACACAGCTTGTTGTCTTATGTCTTGTGCTGAGCCACTGTTGTCTCCTCTCCTCCCCAACATTGACATCTTCCTTGCTCTGCTCCATCTAATGACTTCAGGGCTTTTGCTCAGGAAGGGAAGAGAAAGGGAAGGAGAAGACAAACCGATTTGCACTTTTAAGAGCTCACACCCACCATGCTGTGTAGAAAATGGACTGTAGGAGGGCAAGAGTGGAAGCAGAAAATCAGTTAAGAGAGCTGATTATTGATTGGGCTAGGATGGGCACAAGGGAGATGAAATTAAGTGGAAAAATACAAGGTATGTCTTAAACATAGAAAATAAAAATCAACAGGATATGCTGAGAGACTACATGTAATGGATGACTAAGGAAAGGGGAGAAATCAAGGACAACTATTTATGAGGCTTTAGCAAAGAGTTGGATATTGGTTCTATTTATTCAGATGGATAAGGATGGGGGTGGAAATTGGAAATGATAGAAATTTTGGACATGCTGAGTTTAATATACCTGTTAGACATTCAAGAGGCTATGTCTCAGTTAGATGCCTGAGCTTAGATCTCAAGCAAGACATCAGAGCAAGAAACATAAAATTGGGAGTCCACTGAATATAGATTGTATTTAAAACCATAAAGATGGCCAAGATCATCTGGGAGGAAGGAAGAGTATACCTGGAGAAGAGAGTTCTGAACCATGCCTCAGCACACTTCATCATTTGAGGCCAAGTATAGGAGGAAGAGCCAGGAAATGAACCTGAGAAGGAGCAGCTGGTAAGGCAGGAAGAACATTCTAAATGATGATGTCAGGGAAGCCAAGAGAATAGAAGTTCTCTAGAAAAATATGGTGATTAACTGAGTTGATTGCTGCAGAGAGATCAAGTAAGATGGGGGACTGAGGAGTATTCATTGAACTGTGGGACAGGATGGAGATAATTATTTATCTTACTGAGAAGCAGTTTCGCATGTTGAGGCAGACCCTCATGGGAGTGGACAGAAGAGTGACTGGATATGCATGGAGGCTTAAAGATTTCACAGGATGATCAAAAGTAGAGAATAACAAAATACTTAACCCCATAAGGACAAAGAACTAGAGAGATAACAACAGCAGAGGAGACATGTAAAAAATTGTAGATAATAGACAGCAGGTAGATGAATGGTAACTCTCCAATAGAACAGAGAAAGCTTAAATATACAGGCCTGCATGGGGGTGAAGAAGAGTCCACCCCCCCCCCCATTGCTGTGGAGTTGATTCCAACTCAGAGTGACCCTATAGGACAGAGTAGAACTGCCCCATAGCATTTCCAAGGCTATAATCTTTACGGAAGCAGACTGCCACATGTTTCTCCCATGGAGCAGCTGATGAATTCAAACCCGCTGGTAAGTTATTCACTCTGTGGAATCCTGGAAAGTTCAGGAATTGCAATCAGGTTCCTCTGAAGCCATGGGTGGTGTATGTGACTAAATATAGGAGAAATGGTTTAAGTACAATGCAGATAGATACCATCCCGTAGCCCCAGATCCTTTCTTCCACTCAAGTAGTTAGGTGAATACATCTTTTTCCCTCACATGAGCCTGGGGTTTATGTCTGGAGATACTGAACCAAAAAAAAACTCTGGATTAGGGATCCTCAGCACTGCTGAGTGCAGAATTGAAAAGTTGTACTGAAAACCATGGGATTAAGTGAATGCCTATACACTGAACTGTAAAACTCACATTGTCTCTTCCCCTACTCAGCTTCTAGTGCACTGGCAGCTATGCTTATACTTCTAGTCAGGAGCCTGGAGAATTCTTCTTGTAGAAGGAAATTAGCCTACACCAGAAAAGACCAGCAGATACTAACATTTTGAGGTTCTCCCTAGTCAAATGCCAGCTGTCGGCCAAATTACCCTAGAGTTAAGGCCACCAGTTAACAGACCCCATTATGCACACAGAGCTTCTAGTCATCATTTTAGTACCTCATTCTCAAATACAAATGACATTCTGGGATCACCAAATATTTGAAGAAAGTCATTATTATTAGTTAGAAAGATCCACCATGCAGTGAATTACTATTATATGGCCCCTCTAGCCATAGTCTTGTGATTCCCACAAAATGATTGAGTGGGACTGCAAGTAAATTACTTGTGACCCACCAAAGGGATTGGACTGTTTTGCTAGGTGCATGGAACCCTTATGGGGATGGGACCATGCAAATAAAGTGCATGGATCCCCTTGTTGGTTGGTTTTGTCATCCCTCTAGGCTTAGAGAGAGCCAATCCCAGAGGCTGAGACGGGGACCTCACTACCATCAAGAAGAAGAGCCAAGAGAACAGCACGTCTTTTGGACTCAGGGTCCCTGCACTGAGAACCTCCTAGATCCAGGAGGCAAAGAGTTATAACACTAGAGACAGTGCGAGATGGTGAGAAGCGGTCGCAAGGAAACAGCAGCAGAAGAACCAGGAGACCAGTGTAAGACAGCGCAGTGGGCTTCCTAGCCCACCGAGTAAGGTGGCTCCAGTGGGCTTCCCAGCCCATGGAGCAAGATAGCTGAGAGTCTCCAGACTGAAGGCTTGCTAATGGAGTGAGGTGTCTCTGGGCACTTACCAGCAGAGCTAAAGAGCTCTGTAACAGTTGCCCAAGCAGGGCTGAGGCCAGGGCAGAGAGGATCCTCTCCTCAGGGGGCCAAGAAGAGACCTGTTCTGAGGGGGCTGACAGGAGGTGAGCACAGCAGAGAGAAGGGCCTGCTTGCCTGCACAGCCAAGAGGAGCTGAGAAAGCTGTCCTACAATGAAGGGAAGGATGTGCCTCCCAGACTTTGCGTACGTGCTTTCTGATCCTGATCCTGAGTTGTAGCTTGTTGATGCTGATCTTGAGTTGTACTTGTTACTTCCCTAATAAGCCCTATAATTATTAGTATGATCTGTGAGTTCTGTGTGGCCGTTGCAATGAATTATCGAACCCAGCAGAGAAGTAGAGAGTGCCGTGGGAGGGATGGCTAGTGTCAGAATTAGTGAAAAGGTTGCAGTGTGGAGGTATGTCTGACCTCTACTTCATAGGAATTAGCTTTGGGCTGAAGCTGATGCTGATTCTCCTCTCTCTCCCTGAAGTCATAGGAGGTCTGATCCCATGCCATTTTTAATAAACCAAAAAAAGCATCTCTATGAAGCAAGCTCAGAGACAACTGAGACAATGCAGAGAGCAAAAACAATTTCAAATGTTGTTTCTGATTTGATAAGAGAACATATATCACCCATAGGAAACCCAACCAACCAACAATCAAATGGAGGATGACATTTTTAAAAGGAACATCCAGAGAGCAAAAGAGATCTCTTTGAAACTGAGAAAAGAAAAGAAAATTTCAAAATTCACCAGAAGAATTAGAAGACTTCAAAAGCTAAATAAATCAATCTCCCAAAAAGAAAAAAATAAAATGATAGAGTTAGAATACAAGAAAAAATTAGAGTGTCACTACAGGAGGTCAAAAACCTAAATTGTAAGATTTCCAGAAAGACAACAGAGAAAAAAGATAGGAGGCAATTATCAAAGAAAAAAAATGAAAGAAAAGACTTCCAGAACTGACTGACATGGCTTTCTACTCAGTAAATTTGTAACACAATGAAAGGAGAAGAATACACACACTATAGTACTGTATGATGATATTTTAGAACAACACTAACTTTTTAAAATCCCAAATCTTCCAGAGAAAGAAAATGGGTCTTCTACAAGGGATGAGTAATTGAAATAATATCAGACTTCTCAAAATAGAATCTAGAAACAATGGATAAATGCCTTCAAAGTTCTGAGGGAAAATGATATCCAATCCAGAATTCTATGGCCAGCTAAACTATGAATGAAATGTGAAGCTGGAATAAAGACATTTTCAAACATACAAGGTCTGCAAATTGTAGATCCATTTTTCTCTTCTTGGGGAGATTGTTAGATTACATTTCTCAACCTCTCTTACAACTGGACATGGCTATGTGACCAAGCCCCGGCTGGAGGACTGTGAAGGGAAGGGATGTACCTAATTGATTAAGAAGAAATCCTTGTTCTTAGATTTTTTTCCCCCAGTGGCTTAAAACAACATAAATTTATTATCTTACAATTCTATCTATAATTCAGAAGTCTGCAATGGATCTCATTATGCTAAAATCAAGGTGTCAGCAGAGCTGCATTCCCTTCTGGAAACTCTAGGGGACAATCCATTCCTTGAACTTTCCAGCTTCTAGAGATCACACATATTCCTTCTCACTCCTTTTCCTCTATTTTCTTTTCTTTTCTTTCTTTCTGCTTGGTATTCCTGGATTTCTGACATTCCCTCTTCCATTTGGCTGATATGGTGATGACACTGGAAACCATGTGAAGATGGCAGAGCCATATTTACCTTGGAGCAGAACTGCCACCATCCTATCATACTCACCTTGGGGCTGTTACATGGGAGAGAAATAAACTTGTTTATTCTATTTTTTAAACTTGTTTATTTTTAAAAGTCAGTTTATTTGGGGTCTCTTATTACAGCAGCTTAGTATTACCCTAACAGTGCATAAATTTTTTGTTTTGTTTCTTAGTGTGTAATTCCTACCATGTACCCTCTCTTAGGAAGCTGTTAGAGCAAGTCCTGCAACAAAATTAGAAAATAAAGCAAGAAAGAAGAGATAGAGCTCTACAAGAGAGAAGGGGATTTCCAGAATGTTGGTAAAGGAAAATTCTAGGACAAGAGCTTGGCAGCAGACCTAGGGAGCAACCAGCACTGACTGGAGATAGACAGTTGCGTCCAGATGGGATTTCTCAAGGGAAAAAGGTAAAACTGATAGCTTGCCTCATATGTATTGAGAAGAAATTTATACTTCTGGTGGGGGGTTGGGGGTAAATTAATAATGTATATGAAGAAAACTAAGCAAATGAAGAAGTGAGGCTATTATTACGCCTAAAGAAATAGAATGTACAAGAAAGGAAGTAGGAGTCTGGGTGGTGCTAGTGGTTTGTGATTGGCCGCTAACCTAAAGGTTGTTGGCTCAAACTTACCCAGTGGCTCTGCAGAAGAAAGCCCTGGTGAATTGCTTCTGTAAAGATTACAGCCAACAACTGCTCTATTGAGCAGTTCTACCCTCTAACCCATGGGGTCACCATGAGTTGGCAGCTAACAACAAGAAAGGAAAGTAATCACAGTAAAATATATGCCCCAGCTATAAATGTTACTTACAGAGTTGGAAACCCAGAGAACAAGGGAATACATGCTTGGTAAAGTAGAGGGCCAGCGAAGAAGAGGAAGACCCTCAACAAGATGGGTTGACACACTGGCTGCAACAATGGGCTCAAGCATAGCAATGGTTGTGGGGATGGCACATGACCGGGCAGTGTTTTGTTCTGTTGTGCATAGGGTCGCTATAAGTCGGAACTGACTCGAAGGCACCTAACATCAACAACAACATATATTTGGAATAATGTAAACACTAAATATCAGTTTAACACCAAAAATTTGATACAACCTTTTTGGAACAATTGTGAGATGGAATATGAGGTGTAAGTGCATGAGGGTGGAATGTGATGCAGAGCTCAGATGGAGGAGTTGACCCGTGCTAACCTAGTGTAATGAAATATTGTTGGGTCTGTCTTTTACAGTAGACTTGGAGTTCCATAAGGGCGGAGACTGTGGCTTTTTGTGCACCATTCTTCACTATGGCTGAGTGAAGAGCACTGCCTCGTCTGGTGTCCCAAAAAACCAAACCCATTGCCGTCAACTCGATTCCAACTCATAGCAACCGTATAGGACAGAGTAGAACTGTCCCATAGAGCCTGGTGGGTTTGAACTGCCCACCTTTTGGTTAGCAGCTGTAGTTCTCAACCATTACATCACCAGAGCCTAATGTAGGAGCTCCATAAAAGGTTTTTAGAACGACTACATGAATGACATGTTCATTCTGAGGTAAAGAGGTTATTGTTTAAAATTGATGGTTAGAATCATAAAATATTTGTTATTTTGTGTCTGGATTATTTCATTTAGCATAAAGTTTGCAAAGTTCACTCTATGATTCCACTTATGTGAAATATCTAGAATAGGCAAATGCATAGAGATAGAAAGATTAGTGGTTACCAAGGGCTGGGGGAATGGGGAACTATTGCTTAAAGGGTACAGAGTTTCTGTTTGGGCTGATGAAACAGTCTGGAAATAAATACTGGTGATAGTTGCACACACAAAAAAAGCAGCTCAAAACATAATTGGATGGATTGGACTGGAGTTCAGGCATTAGGAGACGCTAGAGGCAGATTTGGAAGTCTTCTGTAGGTAGGGAATAGTTGAAGTATTCAGGATGAAGGGGCTCACAAGAAAGGGGAAGAAAAAGAAACTTGAGGGAGGGAATGTTGAAGCAGAGTAAGGATACAAATCCAGCAAAGGATGCAAGAAACAGATGGATATTGGGGAATAAAGGGAGGGAGGGGAGGAATCACAAAAATCCTTCACATCATTCAACCTAGGCCTTTTCTTTCAATTCTACACCTCCCTCTTCTTGACACACCATTCTATGGTAAAGGCAAAAGAAACAGATATGATTAACCTGGCATCTAATGATTAAGGAGAGAAAAATGATATTGTAAGACATCAAAGGCAGGAGTCAAAGGAACAGGGCATAGGCAGTCAGCTGGAATCACACTGGAGCCCTGACTCACTTCTCCCCTTGGGCTATTTCCTTCACAAATCCGTTGCCACTGAGTCGATTCCAACTCATAGTGACCCTGTAGGACAGATTAGAACTGCCCCATAGGGTTTCCAAAGAATGACCGGTGTATTCGAACAGCCGACCTTTTGGTTAACAGCCAAGTTCTTAACCACTGTACCACCAGAGGTCCTTTCCTTCACAACCACAGCTGAATCCAGGGTCAAAATCCTGGTTTCCCAGTGATCAATCTTCACTTTGTTTCTCTCAGGGGAATTCTGAGGAAAGAAACATGGATTTGAAATCAGGCATCTATCAAGAAAGGAATACTTTTACTTGGCTTTAGACTCAAGACCTGGTTCTAACTTGGAATTAGGAATGCTATTGGAGAGAATGGTTGCACAACTTGAGGAACATAAGCAATCTCACTTAATTGTGTATGTGGAAATTGTTGACATGGCTTATGTTTTGGTACGTATATTTTCACCACAATTAAAAAAAAATGCTATTGGAACTAGAATTTTTCAGGTAAGAACAAAATATTTATTCAAGAATCAAGGGAAGCGAGACAACCTCCTGTTCTTGCTCACACTCACAGCTGGGGAGACGAACATGAATTTGCTACAAGGGGAAGGTGGACAGAGTTGTGGTCAATGGAGATGGGTTCAGGACTGGCTTTCACAGAAATGGACAAAAGGAGCATATCACCTTTGCTTCTGGAAGAAGAGCCATGCCTGGGCAGGGGACCCTTGTCTCCTTCAGACTTTCTGTGGCCCCCCATACCTCTTTCTCTCACTAATTGATAATTCACTTACCAGGTCTCAGGAGTCCAAAGAGTAGCAGCTTTAGGAACCAGAAAGCAGGCGAGATTTTCCCTCTTCTCATCTTGGAGTAGTTCACTTGAAAAACTGTATCTAGAATGACTGGGTTCCAGAGGTAAGATGGGCTGCAGGGTGGAGACTGAAGGGGCTTACCCTCCGGGCCTCGATTTTAAATGAAGTTGCAGGAAAAGAATCGAAGGCCAGCTGGTGCCAGGGTAAGCACAGGGCAGCAGGAGAGCCACAAATTACTCCACCATTTAACTTCTTGTTTTTCTTCTTTTTTCTTGTGGGCATAGCTATGGCATTTATAGGTGCTCCTGGGTAGGGGAGGAGCAGCTCTGTGATATGCTTTCTGCAGTTCAGGACTGTTTTCAGAGAGGTGCCCTGTAGCAATGAGGGTGGAAACGAAGTGAGCCAGGCATGAGCAAAGGTTGCACGCATAAAGAGGAGTAGGGAGGGAAGCAGAACACAAGGTCAAGCTTGTCAGAGTGGAAGGGACCCACCTTTGGGCCAGAGATGATCTGAACCTATTTTCCTTTGGTATGTCTCATTTCCAGAGCAGGAGTCCTTTGTGGAAGAAGGAAAGAGGAAGAGAGGAAATGGAAGCAAATCGATCTTAAAGGTCAATAGGCATCTCTTTGGGGGAAGCTGGAAACTTGGAGGGTGTGATGACCAATAGATATGTGAGGTTTTCTCCAGAGTTTCTGTTCGTAGAGGCAAAGCAGCATGTGGATGCGTGAGTGACACTTTCCCTAGCCTCTTCAAGGGTGGGGAGGTGGATACTCAGTGAATCACTTCCAGTGCCAAGTGGGGTGGGGAGTGACTAGGGGCTGATGGGCATGAAGCACTACCAGTTTCCCTGGGTCTATTTTTGACAAAAGAGTCTCTGGGTGGCCCAAACAGTTAAGTGCCCAGCTACCAACCACAATGTTGGCGGTTCAAATCCACCCTGAGGTATCTCAGAAGAAAGGCCTAGTGATCTATTTCTGAAAGGTCACGGTCATTGAAAACCCTATGGAGGGCAGGGTTCCACTCTGGCACATGTGGGGTCACCATGAATCAACTCAATAGCAACTGGTTTTGGTTTTTCTCTCTGGGTAGTTCTTTCAGCATGGGCCAAGGGTCCTAAGTCACCTGGGTCCCTATTAGTAGGACTCCCAACTAGTAGTGTGTTGACATTTACCCTGTGTAACTCAGATATGCAAGGAATAAATGTAACATAATTTGCTATAACTGGTCTGACTTAGTTCAATGGCAGGGACTGCTGCGGTAAGGGATGGGGATGTGGATTTAAGCTTACTAAATATTGATAATTCAATTTCATTTATTTTTAAAACGGTCTCTTTTGGAATGTATAGTGTATGGTCCCATTTATATGAAGTTCAAGTACAGGGAAAAATCAACTGATGATGATTGGTCAAAACAGTGGCTCCTTTGTGGGTGATATTACTGGGCAGGGGGCAGGAAGGAGCCTTCTAGGTGATAGGAATGCTGCACAGCTTAATCTGGGTGGTGGGTACATGGGTGGATACACGTTAAAATTCCACAAGTTGAATATTTATGGTGCGTGCACTTTGCACATTTTACTGTATATATTTTAAGTCATAATTTTAAAAGTAGAAGAAAAAATGTAAAAAGTCTCTTTTAGGTAAATATTTGGCCCATATGAAGCTCAATGCCCTCTTTTAGGGCTGTTTTTTCCCTTTCAAGGAGTCTCGCCTCCATCTTTTCTTTCCTGCACGTCCTCTCAGTGGAAGGGGGGAATTTATGCCTCCTAATGGTGGTGTGGTGCTATGGTTAAGAGCTTGGCTGCTAACCAAAAGGTCGGCAGTTCAAATCCACCAGCCACTCCTTGGAAACCCTGCGGGACAGTTCTACTCTGTCCTACAGAATCGCTATGAGTCAGAATCTACTCAACGGAGTGGGTAATGGTGGTGTGAAGGAGCCCTGGTGGTACAACAGTTAAGTGCTCGGCCAATAACTACAAGGTTGGCAGTTCAAATACACCCAGCTGCTCCTCAAGAGAAAGACCTAGTGATCTGCTCTTGTGAAGATTACAACCTAGAAAACCCTATGGGGCAGTTCTACTCATAGGGGTCACTATAAGTCAAAATCAACTCAACAGCGCCTGACAACAATTATGGTGGTGCAGAAGAGGGACTCAGGTCCTGCAAGCTGGTCTCTCCTGAACTTTCTCTCCTCCCATCAGATCACTGGGAACCTGTGTTGTCGTCCAGCATTCCTAAGACACAGTGCTACTATTGTGTCCATTTTACAAATGAGGAAATGAAGTCAGGGAGAAGTCAAGTGGCTTGGCTAAACTCACAAGGTTAATAAGTGGTAGAGTCAGGAACTGAACTAGCTACCTAGCTTCAGTTCCTGTGCTCTTAATCATTATAAAAAGAGTGTGTCATATGCAAATAGGGTTCAGATCTGTTCTCTGGCATCTCCTTCCAACCAGATCACCTGTTCCCAATCCCCTCCTATATAGAAATTCTAGAGTTGTCACTGTTGGAAAGAACCTAAATATAAAACCACAGGAGGTCCAGCCACATGGAGTTTAAGAAACAGATGAAACAAGTCATCAGAAGAGACAGGTTCAGAGAATTAATGAGTTAGGAGTAGGTTTCCTGAGTGAAGTTGACAGGTCAGAGATCATTTTTTGAGCCTGTTTTGAGAGTCAGTTCTGATGACTATGAAGGAAAGAGCAGGCAGGAGCTCAGAGCTTAGAATTTATGTTTGTTTTAGAGAGCAAGAGATTAGTTTATTGCAGTCTAAGGAATTTCAAGGATCAGACACTTACATACAAGTAGACAATTTCGAAGCACACAGCATAGTTTCAAAACTCATCCTTGTACAATTTGTGCTGAAAGTTTTATTTAGTTCAGTTCCAGATTCTCACTGCAGTGTCCCTCAACCTCATCATGTCCTGGCTCAGAACCTTTTCAATATGGAGGGACAAGATACCTGCTTTCTTTTTTCTAATTTTAGTTTATTCCCAAATTCAAGCAGAGCTCTTTTTATTATAAGGAATCTCAAAGATGCCTTCCCATGTGACATATGGTTTATCAGAAAATAAATAAAACAAAAAACTCCATGGGGTGGTTCTGCTGTGAAATACAGCCCTGTGTGATCTATGACTGTGACTTATCTTCCTGCAAGTTGGCCACCCTGATGGCAGTACCCATCCTTGAATTTGGAGATGAAGATCTCTCATGAGGTTGCTTAAACTTGGTCAGGTATGTTGACCACGATTTGTGTAGAAATGTCCCTATGTGCTTGAGCAGCAATCTTCAGATTTTCTGCTCAAGCGTTCTCAAAAGAATTTTGAAAAACTATATATATACATATATAGTTTTTCAAAAAATATATATCCATATCTGTTTATGTTTTAATCTAAATTTTTATCATAAATTTAATAATTGCAAAGAGTGTAATTTCTACTATATTGTAAATATAGACATTGAAATAATGAAATAGTTTTACTATCCTTTAAAATGTTTCCAGTAGACTCTAAACACTGTGACATTTCAATACTTCCCCCTACCACCACACCATTATTCTTTTCAATAGCACATAAGCAAGTTCTTCATCAACAGCTGGGCTTTTTACATTGTTCCTTGTGCTCTGTGAACTTCCAGCTCCATTTCACTCCCCTTCATTATTCTACTATAATATTTTAAGCTTGAAAGATTTTTATTGATCACTGTATCATGCTTCTCTACACCAAAAGATAATGCTTATCAACTTTTTAAAAATTTCTTGTGACTTGTAAGACTCCATGTTAAATTTTACACTCCTCAATAATCTTTTGGTGAAAAGTATGAAAACGGCTGGAGGCGGTGTCTAACCTCCTCTAACTTCACAAGGGGAAAGGAGAATCAAGACCAACAACCCAAGGCTGATTTCTATGACGCCAAGGTCAGACATGCCTCCTCTCTCTGCCATCTTTACCAATTCTGACACCAACCATCCCTCCCACAGCACTCTCTACTTCTCTGCTGGATTCAATAATTCATTGCAATGGCCACACAGAACTCATAGACCATACTCATGATTATGGGGTTTATTAGAGAAGTAACAGGTCACAATTCAGGTTGAGGAACGCTCAGGATACAGTTCCTTCATTAGAGCAGCCTCTTCTCAGCTGTGCTCTCAGGAACTCCTTCCTCTCTCCCTAGGCCTCTGCCCTGCTAGGGCAAGTGTTACAAAGCTCTTTGAGGTCTGGTGATAAGTGCCCTGAGTCACCCTACTCTGCCAGTGAGCCTCTGCCCAAAGGTGCTCAGTTCTCACTTCAAGGGTTGGCAAACCTAGCTCCACCAAGTGCCCAGGGGCACCCTACTCCAGCAAGCCTCCTGCCCAAAGGCACTCAGCTTTCTTGCTCTGTGGGCGGGGAAGACCATTGCACCATCTCCTGCCAGTCTCTTTTGCTGCCATTTCTCCGCCACCACTTCTCACTGTCTTCAGTGTTACAGGTCTTTTCTCTCTGTCTCGGTCTCCTGGTTCCAGGAGCTTCTCAGTGCAGGGATCCTGGGTCCAAAGGACACACTCCTCTCCTCTCTATTCTTCTTTGGTGGTTGTGAGGTCCTCTCTTGCTCTGGAATTGGCTCTATTTTAAGCCTAGCAGGATGGGAAAACTGACGAATCCCCTTGTTAGGGTGACATACACGTTATAAGCATGGTCCCACTCAGTCACTTGGGTGGGAGTTACAAAACCATGGTGAGAAAGGCCACAAAAAAGTGATCTATCGCACCACAAAAGTAAATGAAAATGTTTTTCCTGTGAGTCTGAATAAATATTCAAGAATATATAAAAGTAATAGCAAAATTTATAGCACACTTAACAAATGTAGGGCTATTCTAAGGTTTTCATAACAACACCATGACGTGAGTATTGTTACAGTCCTCATGTTTACCTTTGAGGAAATTGAAACCCAGAAGATGAAAGAATTTGTGCAAGGTCATGTTGAGCTTGGATTTGAAACCAGAAATTCTAGCTCCACAATCTGTGCTCTTAGCTGACATGCTGTAAAGACTCTCTATGTTCCTTCCATCTTAAAATGTAACATTAATCAATTTGAAAATAAATGTGGAATTTTTAACATTTTCTTCCTTGAAATCATGTAAAAGACCTAACTGTGACCTAGACCAAGAAACTGGTGAATGAGAGCAATTGCCAAGCTCTTTCTCTTTACAGAGAATAGTGACAACCCAGAAGTGTGCTTTATGGCAAGTTGCCATTTCCCAGAATGTTTTTACAAATCTTGAATATTATAAAATAGTCAGTGTCTTAGTCATCTAGTGCTGCTTTAACAGAAATACCACAAGTGGATGGCTTTAACAAAGAGAAGTTTATTCTCTTACAGTCCAGTAGGCTGGAAGTCTAAACTCAGGGTGCAGGCTCCAGGGGAAGGCTTTCTCTCTCTGTCAACTCTAGGGGAAGGTCCTTGTCATCAGTCTTCCCTTGGTCTGGGACCATCTTAGCTCAGGAACTTCAGGTTCAAAGGACGTTCTCTGCTCCCGGCCCTGCTTTCTTGGTGGTATGAGGTCCCCCAACTCTCTGCTTGCTTCCCTTTTCTTTTATCTCTTGTAAGATAAAAGGTGGTGCAGGCCCAGGGAAACTCCCTTTACATTGGATCAGGGATGTGACCTTAGTAAGGGTGTTACAATCCCACCCTAATCTTCTTTAGCATAAAATTTACAATCGCAAAATGGAGGACAATCACACAATACTGGGAATCATGGCCCAACCAAATTGATACACACATTCTGGGGGGGACATAATTCAATCCATGACAGGCAAACAGATAGGTAAGCAAGTTGACTTGCCGTAAGATTTTCACCTAGTTAAATAAGGTGCTGTCATCTTTATTTCTTACTGAAGCTATCTTTGCTCTTCTCTCATGGGATGCCCTGTAGGAGAGATGCATTCTTTGACAGTGGATGGGAGAAGAGAGATTGTTAAACGGAAATTTTTATTACTTTTGCTACCCCATTCTACAGCATATCTGAATTCATAACATCTAAACATGTGCCAAATAATCTTTTTGTTATTTAACACTCATTTTGCCCTTTATAGGAATTTATACAAGGCAAGGAAAAATGCGAAGCCCTGCTGTGGGTTTAAATCAAAACCCGTTGCCATCGAGTCAATTCCGAATTGTAGCAACCTGATAGGACAGAGTAGAACTGCCCCATAGGGTTTCAAAGGAGTGGCTACTGCGTTCAAATTGCTGACCTTTTGGTTAGCAGCCGAACTCTTAACTACTGCACCAAGGGTCCACTGTGGATATATGATGCCTAAATTAGAAGAGATTTCTGAGTTGTCCCTTTATTTGGCACCCTGGAATTTTCCACACCCTAGTGAAAAGCATCATAATAATAATATAGGAGCTAGAGAGAAAAAATACAGGTGATTACAAAGGGGGAGTTAGAAAAGTATAATTGGCCTGATGTCCTGACCCCAGAAGTCCTCTCAGACAGATCAGTTCTAGGCAAATATATATATGAAAGTTGAAGATCTGGAAATAGATTCCCTTAAAACAATCCACGCTTGCATAATACTCTTCAGAAAACCTTTGTGTACTTCCAAGAGTATGAGGCACAGACTCCATTTGAAGACCATTGTGCGAGATAGATCAGCAGCACAACGGCACAAGTTCTAGAGGGGGCAGCACTTTAACCCTGTCCACTTCTTGGATTTTTGCACGAATCAAGTGTGCTCGATGAGCTAAGGTTTCATCAGGTTGGAGGATAGGTGCATTCCATGACTAAACTTGGGCCATGATGCTTCCAAACTCCATGGACACACTGTACTTGCCGGGAGTATCGAGATAGTCACAGCATAACCATGTGAATAAATTACAAGCAAAATTGCTCCTCATGGTTTTCTCCCTTTCCATTTTCCTCCATCTCAAAGGGCCCATTCCTAATCATTTGTTGTTTCATTTGTTGTCTATCTTTGCAAATCAGGTATTATATTTGCAAGACATGCCTGATAATATATTTTTTAAATCATATTTTATTGTGTTTAAGGTGAAAGTTTACGCAGCAAATTAGGTTCCCGTTTAAGAATTTCTACACAAATTATTCAGTGATATTGGTTACATTTTTTACAATGTTTCATCATTCTCATTCATTTCATTCTGGTTGTACTATTTCCTGTACTCTAGCTTACCTGCCCCTTTACCTTTTCATCTGTGCTTTAGAGTAATTTTTTTAAAAACATTTTGTTGCGGCTTAGGTGAAAGTTTACAGAGCAAAACAGTTTCCCATGACAACTCATACACAGATTTTTTTGTAACATCGGTTGCAACTGCGTCAGTGGGTCAGTGCTCTCCCTACTTCCACCCTGGGGTCCCTGTTTCCATTCACGCAGCTTTCCTGCCCCTTCCTGCCTTCTAAACTTTGTTTTTGAGTAAATGTTACCCTTTTAGTCTTGTATATTTGAATGTTCTGAGGAGCTCATTCCTCACTGGTGTTAATGTTAGCTTTATAGGCCTGCCTATTGTTTGGCTGAAAGGTGATCTCCAGGAGTGGGTTCAGCTCCCAGTTTGAAGGGTTGCCTGGTAATATTTTTAACAGTCTTATTGGAAACCCTATGGGGCAGTTCTACTCTGTCCTATAGGGTCACTATGAGTCGGAATCGACTCAACAGCGGCAGATTTGGTTTTTGGTTTTACTGAGATACAATTTACATACTGTATGAAAAAAAAGAAAAAAAAACCATGCCCTCTATTATGACTCATGGAGACCCCATGTGTATAGTTCACCTGTTTAAAATGTATAATTCAATGATTTTTAGTATATTTATAGAGTTGTACTTGGTGAATTCTTTCAATCTGCAGACTCAAATCTTTCTTTTCGTTGTTCCTTTGCTTCCTCTCATCCGTCTCTTCCTTTCTTCCCTCCCTTTTGAACCTTATGATTTGCATGTTAGTCCTCATGATCAATCCTCCAAGTGTCTGTTTTCCTTATGATATTCACCTCCGTATTGTTATATCTAATTGAAAGATGTCTCCCCTTTGCTCTTCCAGATTAGGCAATTTAATTCTTAACAGTGGCCAGCCTCTTTCAATGTGTCTGTTATTTGTCTATCAATTTATCTAAAATCTTAAACTTGAATAGTGCATCTTTTAAGTTTTTTTTTTTAATGACTAATTGTATTCCCTTGCCTGATCTTACTTATTTTCGCTTATGCTTTCCACAGTTCACACCAGTGGGAGGCACCTTTACAGGGTGCTCAACTCAGTTTCTCCTTCTGGTGGCTGGGTCCCTTTAAGTGAGGTGGTTTATTGCTTGTTCATTTTTTGCCTGCTCATGGCTCAGTATGACCTCATTGATGACGTCCAACTGTTTAGTCTGCTGACACTTGAGAAATCCAGTGAGTGGTGGAAAGTGCAGCAGTTTCCACTGCCATGAATCCACCGGCAAATGCTAATTCTCTCCTGAGGGCTGTGTCCCAGGTGGGAGCCCTCTCACGGCCTGTGGATTTGGAGCAAGCCCACTTTCCAAAGAAGCTCACCTTCTGTCCTCCAAAGCCTATAGGATTAGGTAGTCCCCTCCCCTGAATCCACGAAAGGGATACATGTAGCCCTTTTGGTTGGGGATTTACAAGACTCTCAGGCCCAGGTGTTTGTCATGCACCTCTTGAAGGTTAGACCTTAGCACGTCAGACAGTCTTTCCCTTGGGAAAACAAGAAGCACTCTGAGAGAGAAGTGCAACTAGCACCTTTGTTAAGTAGCCCAGGTCTGGAGCAGATGCAAATGCCCTGGGAACTGTGAGTCTGATGAACATAGTTCACAGCGTGCATAATTGCCCCTTCTCCAACTCATCATGCTCTGGGCTGCCTATGTACTACCACAACCCAGAGAATCCAGGCACCTGTCCTCCCTTCCCATGTCTCCCAGTTCAATTCTCCTGCCATCCTGCATGAGTCTCAATAATACGGGGGTCTTGCTTGGGGCAAGAAGAACTAGAAAATGAGTACAGACATGAATAAGATCTCTGGATTTTACAATGGAGATTTTGACTAACAAGTAGACTCTGGCATGAGGTTCTCTCATGTGACTGGGAAACTCGGCTCAAAGCTAGAGACACGTACTCATGTGCACACACAGGTTCTTGATCTCATACATATTGGATGAGTTTATTTATTAGCTAAATGACCAATATATTCTCTTCTTTCCAGTGTCTGGTAAAAGCAAGAGTGAGGGAGGAAGTGTCTTTCCCAAGGCTGTCAGAGACACAGACAAAGCTGGGAGGGGGCTCTTGGGGATGAATGAAAGGAAACTCAGATCTCTGGTTTCCCAGCTCAACTTCCTCCCTGAAGAATGAAACACTCTGGCTTCAGGGGCCCCTCAGGACTGATTGTCTCTCTCACTCCATGGCTACTGAACATACTGGTCTCCTTCAGAACCAGTTATGGCTCCACCTAGGCCTATAATGGACTCCATGATTCCCTCCAGGACCAGGGCCAAGGTTGGGGCCATGGGGCCGGTAAAGAGCAGTGTTGAAGACATTTCTCAGTGACAGGGAGTATCTCTAGAAAAAAGAAGGGAAGACAGTTTCAGGGTTGTATTTCTCTCTCCCAACCCTTCACCAGGGACTCCTTCTGGAATCTGCCCTCCTTCCAACCATCTCCCTAATTTAGTACTCCTTCCTCCAGCCTTTATTCCTTTCCCCGCATGTCAATAGTTTCTCATGCACATTGATTGGTTCCTCTGGTTCTAACTTGCAAGTTCTCTTTTATAAATCTTCCTGATCTCTCTTTCCTCACCTACTATTCACATCCCGTTTCCTTATGTCCCTGCTGCTCCTTCCCCCAAGCACTTTCCTACACATTAGGCACTCACCACACAGACATAGAGCCCACCAAAGAGTCCAACAGCAATTGCAACTGAGGCCAGCGTGATGAGGAAGATTTCCCATGGCTTCAGGGACCCACTAGGCTTCTCATTAGTGAGAGTAGCAGCACTTGTGCTAATCCTATTTGAAGTTGTGTGGGTTTCAGTTGGAGTAGGTGTGCCAGAGCCACTGGAGTTTCCGCTCGACCCATTGTTGGCAGTTGTGCTATTCCCACTTGAGGTTGTACCAGACCCAGTGTTGGCTGGTGGGCTGGTCCCACTGGAGTTGGTGATGGATGCAGTATTGGCTGATGTGCTAGTCCCACTGGAGGTGGTGATGGACTCAGTGCCTGCTGGTGTGCTAGTCCCACTGAAGGTTGTACTGGACACAGTATTGGCTGCCGTGCTAGTCCCACTGGAGATTGTACTGGACCCAGTGTCAACTGGTATGCTAGTCTTACTGGAAGTAGTGCTGGACCCAGTTTCAGCTGTTGTGCTAGTCTCGCTGGAGGTTGTACTGGACCCAGTGTCGGCTGTTATGCTAGTCCCACTGGAGGTTGTACTGGGCCCAGTGTCAGCTGGTGTCCTAGTTCCACCAGAGGTGGTGATGAACTCAGTGTTGGCTGGTGTGCCAGTCCCACTGGAGGTGGTGACGGACGCTGTGGTGGCTGGTGTGCTAGTCCCACTGAAGGTAGTGTTTGTTGGTGTGATAGCCCCACTGGAAGTTATGCCTGATGATAATCATAAATATGGACAAATAGACATTAAGCATATATACTTTGTGTTCAATGCTTATTTAATTGCACTAGGAGGTGGATAAATCTATTTAATACTCACTACAGCCCTATGACATAGATACTACTATTATCACAAGCTAAGATGATGAAATTGAGACTTAACAATATTAAGGTGCTTGTCCAAGTTCATACAACTAGTAAGTAGTGAACAGGAACTTACATCTATGCTGTTGCATCTGCACTTTTAACTACTATAACAAGTCACCCTCCAATACTAGGGTTATGTGACCTGGTTTCACTGGTAGATAAGCTTATTCCATATTCTGCTGTACAAGATCCAATACAAATAAAAAGTGTACAAAATGAAATTGTAGGACCTAGGTGAAGCTAGTATACATTGATGAATACATTCTAAAAGAATTGTTCCCTTCCTCTTGGACAATGTTTCTCAGAACGTTATTCAGGAAACATCTGCTTCAGAATCACCTAGGGAGCTTGTTGAAAATAAAGATTCCTAGGTACACCACTCCAGACTAAACGAATTAGTTTTTGAAGTGGGGCCCAGGCATCTGTATCTTCAACAAGTGACCAGGTGATTCTATGTGTACTGTAGTTCCAGGGACTCTGATCAGTATGGCAAAGGCTGCAGAAGAACAAGTTATGTGTATCGTAAATGCATAAACCCTCCCAGGATTAAGAACTGAAAACTAAGGTCCATAGATATAGGGAAGCTTCTCAACTTTCTTGGATGCTCAGCTGGAGTTAGGGTTGTGCCTATATTCTGCCCCTCACTTCCTGAAGGACCAAGACAGCCTCCCCAGAACCTGTAATTTCTCATTTCATTTGTGGCTCATTTTACTGCTAAGTAGGACATGAGTGCCTATCACCTTATCCTTTACAAGTGTTTTTTATTTTCCTGTCTTATTTGAACTAACATAGGATTAGAGTTTAGCTCTATTTTGAGAAGGCCCCCCAAAATCTGTAAGGTGGTACAAATTGAGGTTAAGGTGAGAATTATGAATAAAACTAAATAAGAAACTGAGATGATCAAGAGTAGAAGTGCCACGTGAAAGAGGTAGTGGATTTGGTGTGTGAAGTTTTGGAGAACAGAGTAAATGGGGCAAAATTATAGGAAGGCTAATTTTGGTTCAAAGTGATGAATTTGCTAAGAAGTCATCGCTTTCCAGCTGTGCAATAAATAGGAAATGGCCAACGAAGTGTTTAATAGAGTGTCAGAGGCATAGAAATGGGGAGCGGGTCAGGGGGAGTCAATTTTGACTCTTAAATTCTATTGTCCTTAGTCTGACTCTGACTTGGCTAATGTGGAATCAGGGTTAAGGCCAGGAGAGAAACTGGGTTTTTAGAATATAGGAGTGATATTTTAAAAACAACCAGCTCTTCTTGTTCTTAATATTTAAATCTTCAATCATATCACACAGAATATTACCATTTTACAGACGCAGAAACTGAGGCATAGAGAGGTTAAGCAACTCATCCAAAGTACACAACTAGGAAACGGAGCCATGATTCAGACCTAAACAATTTAGGGCCAGAGCCCATGGTTTTAACCATTATGCTCTGACTGCCTCCTGGATGATAGATACATGTTAGACTGAAGTGATTAGAGTAAAATGATAATCCTCTCTCCATGAAGAAGAACCAGAGCTAGTCCCAGTAGTGGTTTACATCTCCCACAATTCCTCAAATGTCCTCAGACCACCCACTTGTAAATAAAATCACTCACCAGATTCTAAAAGTAGGAGATGCAATAGTAACCAATATGTAAGGGGAATGTTTCCTTTCTTCATCTTGATCTGCCTCTTTGTGACTAGAGAGCAAGATTCCTGGATCCCAGATGTGGCCAAGACCTAGAGGGCAAAGAACAGAGAATTCTTGAGAAAGGAGAATTCAAGGTGAAGAGACAAAGGCTGGAGCCTCTGGGATCTTGCGTCTCCTGATTACTGGTTCTTGGGAAGAATCTTGAGCTTGAGGTGGGGAGTGTGTGCTCAATGCCTTGGTTCCTTAGGTTTTCTCCATGTGAGGTCGTCACCTATTTCTCTATTGTGGAAGAGCTGCAGGGGCCTTTATAGCTTCATACAGGCTGGGGAAGGGTTGGGCATTTGACCTATTGCTTCTGCCAGCTGTGAACAGGTGATAAAACAATACTGAGCCCAGGGAAGGAATAGACTAGGGGTCAAGAGGAAGATGAGAAAGAAGAATGGCATGATCATGCTAGGCAGGGCACTGGGCTGGGCTGAAGCAGGAATTAGGATGGGTTAAGAAGATCAAGGTTGTCAGAGTAGAGGGGACCCACCCTCTGAGGCAGAGATGGGACCAGAAACCTGTTCTAGCTCAAGACTGTTTCCTGGTGAGGAAGTCCGATGTGCTTGGTTTAGCATAGAAGAAGCCCTAATGAACTGAGATGATGGGGCAGGAACCCTCATCTCTGAAGCAAACAGAAATATGAGACTCAAAAGAGAGCAGTAACTAGGGAACTGGGATCCTGGGTTATGGGCAGAAGACAGATGGAGCATTGCTGGGTATGCAGTAGGCATTCAACAACACATGTTGAATAAACAGGAAAAGAAAGATCCAGGGAATAATGAAGCTGTCTTCGGGATCTCTTGGGGGTAGGGGCTGAAGGTGTGAGGAGAATGTTGGATACGAGGGAACAAGCCACTTGGGACTTTGTCAGAAAACCATAGCAAGTGAAAACGTGATATAGGGCCCCCTTCTTACCTGCAACCATAGGAGCTCCCCTATTTTTTGTTTTCAGAAGGATCCATAAGAGCTTCCCCACCCTGGGATCCTTCAGATGTTCCTTCTGATCAGTCTTAATGAAGCATCTTTCAGTAGCCTATACCACAGGGAGAGGCACAGGCACCACCTTGAGAGACTTCAAGTCTGGTGGGGGAAGGGAGATAGATAGTCTGAGTCCCTGCAGCGCAATAGATTGCTTTTGTGTGGCCTGTCTCACTATGGTCTTGTAACTTCCACCCAAGTGATTGGGTGGGACTGTGCGATTGTGGCCCACCAAAGGGATTGGTCAGTTTTGCCATCCTGATGGGCTTGAAACAAGCATCCCAGGGGTGAGAAATAGAGGATCCCACCACCACCAATTGAAGAACAGCCAAGAGCAGAGTGTGTCCTTTGGATCTGGGATTCCTGTGCAAAGAAGCTCCTGGAACCAGAACACTGAGAGAGAGGGAGAGTTGGAACACAAGATGGCAAGAAGCAGTGGCAGAGAAACCGCAGCAGGAGAGACCAGCAGGAGACAGCACAGAGGCTTCCTGGCCCACGGAGGGAGAAAGTTGAGCGCCTTTGGGAAGGAAGCTTGCTGGCAGAGTAGGGTGTCTCTGAGTAGTTATCAGCAGAGCTAAAAAAGCTTTGTAACACTTGCTTGTGCAGGGCAGAGGCTGAAGGCCAGGGAGAGGCCTGCCTGTGGGCACAGCTGGGAAGAGGCTGTCCTGATGGAAGAACTGCATCCTCAGTGTTCCTGAACCTGAATTGTAACCCATTACTTCTCTAATAAACCTCATAATTGTGAGTATGGTCTGTGAGCAATGAATTATCAAACCAGCAGAAAAGTAGAGAGTGCCACGGGAAGGACAGTTGGTGTCAGAATTGGTAAAGATGGCGGAGAGAGGAGGTGTATCTGACCTCCGCCTCACAGGAATCAGCCCTGGGCTGTTGATATTGATTCTCCTTCCCCCTTGTGAAGTTAGAGGAGGTCAGACACCACCCCTATGTCATTTTTTACAGTCCTTGAGCAGATCTAAGTCTGGTCTAGACGTTTGGATGTGGCCAGAAAAAGGACACATGATCAGCTAAATGAGCATTACTGAACAGAGCTCTGGTGGCACAGAGGTTAAGAGTTTGGCTACTAACCAAAAAGCCGACAGTTCAAATTCACCAGCTGCTGCTTGGAACCCCTATGGGGCAGTTCTGCTCTGTCCTATAGGGTCGCTATGAATCGGAATCAACTTGACGGCACTTAACTACACAACAATGAACAGACCCAAATGAGCAGAGTTTCTAGGAGTTCATGATGAGGGCATCTTGTGACTGGGAAGGTGAGGATGGGATTGATGGGAATTTCAGGGTACTCTCTGAATGACCAAGGTGAGCTGTCTTCATTTCTCTCAGTGACAACCAGCTTTGTGGAAGAGGTGACATCCCAGATAGGTTATTTCTGGGTGAACGAGCACTCATAATATGTACGACCTGTAAGCAACAGGTGGCTGAGGACATGAAGGAACTTGGAATGAATGTGTCTGAGAGGCAGCAATGAACTGGATGCACTGGGAAAGGCTTAGAAGTGGATCTGTGTAGTGGCTATGACGGGCAGTTCCTGATGCTGAGGTGGGAGGGTATGGTCAGTGACAGGTTGGGTTATGGACTCCCAGCAATCCTGATATGTGGCTGAAAGTCCAATAGCGCTCCTGGAAAGAAACCTTTTTTTTCCCTCTAGAATCAGTTGGAAGCAGAGGTCCTGGATTCTAATCCAGATTCTACCATTTACTAGTTATGTGATCCACACACAACACTTCTCTAAGTCTCAGTTTCCTCATTTATATAGTAGAGGTAAACAATATTTGATTGAAATGAGTATTTTAATTATAATTTTTATTAAACACTGAGAAGCAAAAATATTTATTATATAATCATATATCTGGTATTAAGAATCACAACGCAATGAGTGCTGTGTATTCCGCATTCATTTAAGAAAGAGAACATTGCCACCAGCTTTATCGTCTCCTACGTGCCCCAAGCTATCCCATCTCCTTCTTTCCCCACCAGATATAACCACTATTCTGAATTTTGTGTTTCTCATTCTCTTGCTTTAAAAAACGTAGTTTACAAATGAATGGATAAACCAAATGTGGTGCATATATACGATGGAATACTACTCAGCCAGTAGAAGAAACAAAGTCTTGATACCTGCTACAATATGGATGGTGCTTGAAGACATTATGCTGAGTAAAATAAGCCAATCACAAAAGGACAAATATTGTATAACCTCACTTATATAAAAAGACAAGAAAAGGCAAATATATAGAGACCAAAATCTATTAGAGGTTACCAGGGACAGGAGAAAGAGGGATGGGGAGGGGTTAACAGTGATGGAAAAATCACATTGATTAAGTGTAGACTTGCACAGCTGATTATTATAATTGCTGTCAATAAGTTGTACACCTGTAAAAAGTTGAACTGGCAAAAGCTGTGTGATAGATATATTTACAAAAACAACAAAAAAGAGTAGCTGCAAAAAAAAAGAGTAGCTGCTGAGGCTGCTTATGTACAACCAAAAACCTCATGGGATTTGGTTCCTTGGTTTGGAGATTTAGGGTCATGGTTTCATAGGCCATTCCAGTTAATTGGCCTGCTATTTAGTGCTTCTATTCTGCCTCCTAGTTCATTGCATAGCGTCTGAGGTCTTAAAAGCTTGCAAGTGGCCATCCAGGGCATGACAATTTGTCTCCATTAGCCTAGAGCAACAGAAGAAGGAGAGTCAGGAATCGGAGGAAGGAATGGAACGTGTGGCTAATTGCCTCCATGAACAACTGCCTCCTTTGTCATGAGACCAGAAGAACTGGATGGTACCCAGCAACCATTACTGAACATTTTGATCAAATATTCTATAGAAGATTGCTGATTAAAAAGGGAAAAATTCGAACAGAATTTCAGATTCTCATGGACTCCAGACTTTCTGGAGCCATGGAGGCTGGATGAACCCCTGAAACTATTGCCCTTAGATAATCTTTAAAACTTAAACCAAAAATATCCCCTGAAGTCATCTTAAAACCAAACAATAGTTTAGCTTAACTAGTTAAAAAAATGTCTGCCTTGAGCATTATGCTCTTTTAATAACTATATAAGATCAAAGTAACAACAGTAACTCGAAAGATTAGAAAGGAACCTTAGTGGGCAGTGAGTTTATGTTAATGGAGGAGGAACAAGTCAGAAAAGGAGGGTGAGAATGGTTGCACAACTTGAAGAAAGGAACCAATGTCACTGAATTGTACATGTAGAAACAGTTTAATTGGTGTATGTTTTGCTGTGTATATTCTCAACAACCAAATTTTAAAAAATTAGTTTAGCTTATATCTCAGCCTGGTTTCACCTGCTTTTCATCTAGAAATAAATAAAATCATATTAAATATATTTTTGAGACTTGTTATTTTTGCTAAAATTTTTTATGTTCCTGAATTAATCCATATTCATTTTTACTGCTGAATAGTATCCAAAAATATGACTATATCATAACTTATCTAGCCATTCTATTATTTTTTTAAATTTTTTTATTGTACTTTAGATGAAGGTTTACAGAACAAATAGGACATATATTGTTTTATGACATTGGTTAGCAACCCCACGACGTGTCAGCAATCTCCCTTCTCAACCTTGAGGACCTTTTTCTTTCTTTTTTTTTTTTGGTGAAAATATACATAGCCAAAGTTACACCATTTTGAAAGTTTCTACATACACAATTCAGTGACATCAATTACTTTCTTCCAGTTGTGCTGCTATTCTCACTATCCTTTTCCAAATTATTCCATCACCAGTATCTTCAACTCACTGTCCCCTACGCGTCCCATCAAAACTTTTGAGTTGCTGTTGGCAATTTGATCTCACATAGAGAATTCCTTTTTTTTTTTTTTTTGTACCTTCAATAAAGGGTTGCAGAACAAATAGTTTCTCATTAAACAGTTAGTACACATATTGCCCTATGACAATGGTTAACAACCCCATGACATGTCAACAGTGTCCCTTTTCAACTTTAGGTTCCCTATCACCAGCTTTCCTGTCCCCTCCTGCCTTATAGTCCTTGTCTCTGGACTGTTGTGACCCATTAGTCCTGTTTTGTTTTATTAGGCTGTCAAATCCCTGGCTGAAGGGTGAACTTCGGAAGGGGCTTCACCACTGAGCTAAAAGGGTGTCTGGGGGCCACACTCTTGGGGTTTCTCCAGTCTGTCAAGCCAGTAAATCTGGTCCTTTTTTGTGAGTTAGAATTCTTATTTACATCTTTTTCCAGCTCTGTCCAGGACACTCCATTGTGATCCCGGTCAGAGCAGTCAGTGGTGGTAGCTGGGCACCATCTAGCTGTACTGGACTCAGTCAGGTGAAAGCCATGGTAGCTGTGGTCCATTAGTCCTTTGGACTAATCTTTTCCTTGTATCTTGTTCTCTTCATTCTCCCTTGCTCCCGAAGGGGTGAGACCAGTGGAGTATCCTAGATGGCTGCTCACAGTCTTTTCAGACCCCAGACGCTACTCACCAAGGTAGAATGTAGAACACTGTCTCTATAAACTGTGTTATGCCAATTGAGCTAGAAGTTCCCGGAGACCATGGTCCCCACAGCCCTCCACCCAGCAATTCAGTCCATCAGGGAGTTTGGAAGTGTCTATGGAGCTTCCATAACCTTTCCTTGTACAAGTTGTGCTGGCTTCCCCTAGTAATGTGCACGGTCTTACCCTTCACCAAAGTTACCACTTATCTATTTAGTTCTCCCCCACAACTCCTCCCATCCCTCGTAACCAACAAAGATTATTTCTTTTTGTGTGTAAACTTTTACATGAGTTATACAGTAGTGGTCTCATACAATATTTGTCCTTTTGTGATTGACTTATTTCACTCAGCATAATGTCCTCCAGTTTTGTTCCTCTTACTCTCCTGTGCTGAGTTCCTTTTGTTGGTGGATTTTTTTCATTTCTTTTGTTTTTGTAGGTTTTGTTTTTACTGAGACTTTATGTTTTTCTTCTTTATTTTGATGAGTAGGTTTGTTAACTTTCTTTGTGGTTACCGTGAAACTTACCCTTATCTTCCTAGATTTGAACCAGTCTATTATTACTTGGTATCACTTGACTTCCTCTCCATTAGAAGGTTCTATATCTACACCGTTCAGTGCCTCTTTTATTGTTCTGATGCTGTTGTCGTTTACAGATTAACCTCTCTGGTTCCCTTTTGTAATTCTTTTGGTTATGCATAGTCCTTAAGGGTTCATTTCCTAGGTTGGTATCTGCTAGTACAATCCCGTGTCCTATATTCAGCCTGTGGTCTGATATTGTTTGTTCTCAGATTGAAGGACTTCCTTTAATAAGTCTCGTAAGTTTGGTTTGGTTTTTACATAGTCCCGTAATTTCTGTTTATCTGGAAATGTCCTAATTCCATCATATTTGAATGACAGTTTTACAGGATATCTTATTCTTGGCTGGCAATTTTTTTCTTTCAAGGTTTTATGTATGTCATCCCACTGCTTTCGTGCCTGCATGGTTTCTGCTGAATAATCCAAGCTTAGTCTTATTGTTTCTCCTCTGTATGTAACTTCTTGTTTTTCTTCAGCTGCTCTCAGGATTCTTTGTCTTTGGTTTTAGCGAGTGTGATTATGATATACCTTCATGATTTTCTTTTGCAATCTATCCTATATGGGGTTCATTGAGCTTCTTGGATGGTCAGCTTTCCATCTTTCATGATATTGGGGAAGTTTCCTGTCAGCAATTCTTCAATGATCCTCTCTGTGTCTTCTGTTTTCTCCCTCAGTTCTGGAACTCTGATCACTCGCAGATTTTTGCTTTTGATTGTATCCCACATAATTCTTAGGATCTCTTCATTTTTCTTCCTTCTTTTTTCTGATTTTTACTCATACAGAGTTGTATCCAAGTGTTTGTCTTCAATTCCACTGATCCTGTCTTCCACAGTTTCAAATCTGCTCCTCAGCCCTTCTATGACACTGTCCATTTCTGAAATCTTTTTGTTTATCTTTTGGATTTCTAACTGTTGTTTTTGTATAATTTCTAGTGGTGAATTTATTTTGGCATTTTGTTCCTGCATTATTTTCCTGAATTTTTCCATTTTTTTGTCTGCCTTTTTCATGAATTTGTCTATTTTTTCCTCATTTTTGTCTGCTTTTTGCTTCAACTCTTGGATAATTCTGAGTATTAGAGATTTGAATTCCCTGTGAGGTAGTTCTAGTGCCTTTTCTTCTACTGGAAAGTCATCTGGTGTTTTATTTTGGACACCTGCTGGAACCATCCTGTCCTGTTTTTGTAAATGTTTTGATATTGTCTGCTGTCTTTGGGGAATTCAGTAGTTATTTTTCTCATTTATTGATTGTAGATTTGTTTGTTTTGCCCTTTTTTTTTTTTTTTTTTTTTTTGGCTATGTCTGAGCAGGCAGGCTATGTGTTCTTCATTGTTTACTTGTCTGTGGGCACGATACTTTTCACCTCCTTCTCCAATTGACAGGGTCAGTCGCTCAGATATGGTACAGCAGGGCAGATCTAGGTGAAGAGAAGTTGCTGGGATGGGTTGTTTGTGGCACTTACTACAGCCACCAGGGCTGGTCGGTAATCAGTGCAGGGCAGGTTCCGGTAGGCTGTGCCTATGCTGCTTGGTGGTGTGATGTTAAGTGCATGGTGCAGGTAGGCAGGATGGAGGGGGTGGAGATTGTGATGTGTGGAGCTAAGATGGGTATGAGAGAGAGGAGAGAGGAACAGGAGCCAAAAACATACAAACAAAAAAGAGTGCTAGGGGAGCTGGCTGTTGGAGTGGAGAGATGAGAGACTATGAAATGGAGAAAAACAAAAAGGGGAAGAAGAAGAAAGAAAAGAAAAGAAAAGAATGAATAAATAAAAATTAGAAAGAAAAAAGAACAGCGAAGCTCCCAGGGATCCCACCGGTGCAGCTATGAGGTCTGGGGAAGTTGTTCCCAAATGTTGAAGTACAGCCTGGCTAGGAGGCATAGAGGTATTCAGCGCCAGGTATCCAGGGGACAGGAAGAGAAGGAAGGTATAGAGAGACAAGAAACTGAATAATGAAGAAAAACAAAAAGGGAAAACAAAACAAATTTAAAAAAAAAAGAAGAACAAGAAAAATAATTTTAAAAAAAAAACCCACAAAAAATAAATGCGCTCAGAGATCCCTCTGCGCATCTGCGCAAGCTGAGGGGGTAGGTTGCAAGCCGCACAGCACTGCCCAGCCACAACGGGCTCCCAACTTGAGAAAAGAAAAAGAAAACAAACAACTGAAAACAAAAACAAAAAAAACCAGGGGATCCCGCCAGCGTGGCAGCACAGACCAGGAAGCAGCCCCACAGCTCCTCAGGAAGAAGCAAAGATGGAGCACGGAGCCAGGTATTTGAGCAAACGGAGGGGGAGGTGGTGAGAGGTAAGGAAGAAATCAAAAGAAGTGGAAAAAAGCAACACCAGCAGCCAGCAAATGGCACTCAGGGAGTCGGCCAGTGCGGAAGGGTGGAATCCAAGTAGCCGGTGCTTCCCAGACAAGAGACTGTGGCCGTGGGAAGCAGAGGAGGCCAAGTTGGGGTGAAGAAGGGTGGGGGGTGGGAAAGTGTATATCACACTGTTTACTGGTTGTTCTGTCTCCTGCTGGAAGCTCCATGAAGCTGCTCTCTTGTACCCCCTACTTGCTGGTCTCTGATAGGAGTCCAAGATGGCAGATCCGTGCTGCATTAGCTGATAGGGTACCTCTCCCTGTATGTCTCCTTGCTCTCTGTTCTCTGTCAGTTTCTTATTCCATTTGGTGCTTGGCTGAGTTCTTTATCTCTTCATTTGATGTTTAGGATTTCAGGACTGCTGTTTTCTCTGTTTGCTTAGTTTTTCTGATCTTTGCTGTGGAGGGACCTCGTAGTACTTCTGCCTAGAGCGCCATGTTGCCGGAAGTCCCCTAACCATTCTACTATTGATGGGCATTTGGGTTGTTTATGATTTTTTGTTTCATAAACACCGCTTGCTGTGAATGTTCTTACACTTGTCTCCCAGTGCACATGTGCAAGAGTTTCTCCAGGACATAGAACCAGGCATAGAATTGCTGAGTCTTGAGGTCTCCACATCTTTATTGCTAGATATTGCCAACTTGTTTACCTAAGTAGTGTTCCAAACTACCCAATCTAGCCACTTTGGTAGCTTCCAGCCAATCAGCAACTTGCCAAGGGAAAGAAAACAAAATTCATTCTTCTAAGACTACAATATTTTTTTCTCCTTCTTCTCCACTTTACATATAAATCCTGTTTTTGCCTTTGTTTGATGACAATAATCATTCTCCCCCATAGGGAAGTAAACTTGTCATATGCTATTAACTAAACAAATGTTTCTAGATCATTTTTTGGCATTTATTTCAGATTATTTCTACTTTCTCACTTTTTTTTTCTTTTTCTCTCCTTTCTTGACTTCTTTTGGATTGAGGATATTTTCATCTTTTTCCTCCTCTATACAAATATAGCTTGTATACTATATTTCTATTATTTTAGAAGCACCTTAAAATTTTCAATATGCATACTTATCAGTTATAGTATAGTATATAGTATGTAACGAGTACTGTGTAGTATGTAGTATATAGTATATGAAAGGAGCCCTGGTGGCGCAGTGGTTAAGCTCTCAGCTGCTAACCAAAAGTCCAGTGTTCGAAGCCACCAGCTGCTCTGTGGGAGAAAGATGTGGAGGGCTTCTCTAAAGATTTACAGTCTTGAAAACCCTATGGGACAGTTATACTCTGCCCTATAGGGTCACTATGAGTTAGAATCAACTCAGTGGCAATGGGTATATAGTATATAGCATACACCTACTGTTATGGATTTAACTGTGTCCCCTTAAAAATCCTAACCTTCATGACTGTGGTTATAATCGCATTTGGGAAAGTGTTGTTTTTGTTGTGTTAATGAAACAGGATTAGTGTAGGATGTATCTTGAGTTAATCTTTTACAAAGAATAAAAATAGCAGATTAGAACAAGCAAGCAAGCAGAGATGGGGGAAGATTGATACCAAGCCACATGGAGATCTCTGAGGAACCAAGAAACAGAAGCTGAAGAGACAATGATGTTTCCCCAGAGCTGACAGAGAGCAAGTCTTTCCTCGAGCTGGCACCCTGAATTCAGACTTCTAGCTTCTTACAGTGTGAGAAAATAAATCTCTGTTTCTTAAAGCCATCCACTTGTGGCACATCTGTTTATACCAACACTAGATAACTAAGACACCTACCTACCTGTTGTTGTCGAGTTGATTCCAACTCATAGCCACCCTATAGGACAGAGTACAATTGCCCTATAGGGTTTCCAAGGCTGTATTCCTTACAGAAGCAGGTTACCCCATCTTTCTCCTGTGGAGTGGTTGGTGGGTTTGAATTGTCAACTTTTTCATCAGTAGCCAAGTGCTTAACCACTGCACCACCAGGGCTCCTTATATAGCATATTGTGTATAGTACAGAGGAATCCCTGGGTGGTGTAGACTGTTCAGCACTCTACTACTAGCCGAAAGGTCCTACCCAGGCATCTTGGGAGACAGGCCTGGCTATCTGCTTCTGAAAAAGTCACAGCCTTGAAAACCCTATGGAGCAGTTCTACTCTGCACACATGGGGTCGCCATGAGTTGGAATCAACTCAAAAGCAGCTAACAACAATATATAGTATAGACCATACATCTAAACTAAATGTAGTTAATATTTTTATTCTTCTTCAAAACAATACAAGGATCTTAAAACACTTTAATTCTTATTACCCCTCTCTCAATTCATACTCTAAGGTCAACATGTATTTTAATTCAATCTTGTTTTTTAACTTCATGAGACGTTATTGTGTTCTATACAATGTATGTTTGTATTTGCCTACATATATTAACTGTTTTTTCTCTCTATTCCTCTTGCATCACAGACCTTCCTCTTGAGACCACCTTTCTTCTGCCTGAAGTATATCCTTTACAATTTATTTTAATGAAGATCAGTCCGTGGAAAACTCTCTTGGGTTCTGTTTGTTTTAAAATGTGTTTACTTTTCTCTCATTCTTGCAAGATATTTTTACGAGGTCTACAATTTTAGGTCGAAGCTACTTTCTCTCAGTACATTGAAGTTACCATTTTACTGTCTTCTGCCTCCTATTGCAGCAATTGAGAAATCAGATGTCATTTTAATTTTTACTGCTTTGAAGGTAATCTATATTTTCTCTCTGTCTACTTTTTCTTTTTTAAGATCACCCTGCTTTCTCGAGTTCTGTAATGTTGCCATGATGTACCTAGGTATAAATTTCATTTGTTGTGCTCACTTAGATTCACTGGGCTTCTTAAATCTGTGGATTAGAGTCTTTAATCAGTTCTAAAAGTTTTTATTTATTTATTTTTTATTTTATCATAATCTCTTTAAATAGTTCCTATGGGAGGAGTGCCAAGTTTAGAGACAGGCATTTTCCTCACAATGCCCAATGTGCATGGTGGGTCAGGCAGTTTTATTAGAGTTTAACTATGGTTAAACTGAAGGTGCAGCCCTTTTATGTCTCAGTTTTATTTGGGTTCTACCATTAGGTTCCACCCATTGAGCAGGCCCTGGACTTTGCCTCTTCTACCCTAAGCACAAGTCCCTGGGTGGCACAAAGTTAAGCACTCAGCTACTAGCCAAAAGGTTGGTGGTTCGAACTCACATAGAGGCATCTCGGAAGACTGGCCTGGGGATCTGTTTCTGAAAGATCACAGCCCTGAAAACTAGAAAAACAGTTCTGCTGTGCACAGATGCGGTTGCCAGGAGTAGGAATCAACTGCACTGCAACTAGCAACAACAACACTAAGCACTAAGCAGCTGTGAGAAGAGAAGCTGAAAATTACCAGTTTTGGCAAATACCCTAAATGCAAAGGCTGGTCAAACTCTCCATAAACCTCTCTGAGTCTCTGCCTTCTCTCAGTTGTTGATCTAAATATTACTATATTTCCAGCTAGTTGATAGAGTTATAAAGATATTTTTTGATATTTTATCCAGCAATTTTTGTTGTTTTCATTGAGAGAAATGGTTAATGTATCCTGTCCACTATATTGCCAGAAGTGGACGTTCTCAAAGGATTGTTTTGATCATTAAATGATAGTGTATTTAAAGTCTTTTAGTACAATGTTCACCACTCAATAACAAAGGAAAAAGAGGAAAAAAGATGCCCAAACAGACAAGCAAACAAGCATGCAGTGTGGCTAGCAACTATATTATGAGATTTTTTTTCTTTTTTTTTAAGTTGTAATATCATTCTCCCTCTTACTGGTCACATTGCATTCTGAGGAAACAGCAGAAATTCAAAGGCTGAAAGGCACGGGGCATGACTTGTACTCTGGTGCATCAAAGAGAAGCTGTTCTGAGGTTCGTCACTGTAACCTCTGTAAGAGGGTTGGAACTATGGTTAGGCTCAGGGAATTTTTTTTTTTTTAATTGTTTTACTTTAAGTGAAAGTTTACAATACAAATTAATCTCTCATACGAAAATTTATACATACATTCCTATGTGACCCTAGTTGCTCTCTCTGTACTGTGACAACACACCCCTCCTTTCCACCCCTGATTTCCCACGTCCATTCAACCAGCTTCTGACCCTCTCTGCCTTCTCATCTCACCTCTGGACAGGAGCTGCTCAGGGAATAATTTTACTTGGGATCATGGCAAACCTGATGAGGCTGCAGGTCTCCTCTTGAACCACTTTCTGTTTTTCTGGATGCCCTCTTGGCCAAATTCTCTGTGATCTTTTCTCTGGTTCTTTTTTTAAAATCTAGCTCATGACTATCTCTATGGTTAATACCCTGGAGATCTTTTGGAACCCCATCCTAACCCATTTTATTGTCACTGCTTTCTCCATGATCCTCCTTCCCGCCAAGATTTTCTCACAGTGTCCTACATTATCCAGTCTATGGTCATAGTCCTGTTTTCCTTCCTGGCTTCCTCTGTAGCCTGCTCTGTAATCCATTTCATAGCTATTGTTATGGCCACCTTCATGTCTGTGACTTTTACCATGGTTCATTCCATACCCACTTCCCTGACTGTGGCTCAGTTCATGGCCTACACCATGCTCCACTTCTTGTTCAAAGTCATGTGCTCTTCTATGCCCAATCCCAAGTCCCCTTCCATGATCTGGTTTATTTCCCAGGCTGTGGAACATTCCAGGGTCCAGGCCTGAGTCCAGGTTCAGATCAAGGTCAGTGCTGTCTTCTTTGGGGCTATAAGTGCCTCTGTTTCTCTGGAGGAAATAAAAGTTCCTCTAAAAGAGAAAAAATATATACTATTAGAGTTAAATCCTTTTCTTCTATATCATTAAACCTTCTTGGATTGTCAAAAATCACAAAGTTTCACTTTTCAGGGCTGTTTTGCTCTTCTCATTCATTTCTGTATTTTATGCATGATATTGTTGCTGATTCTTCCTCTTCTTCCTCTCGTTTATTTATTTCTCTGAGAAAACAGCCTACCCCATTATTGTACTTGCATATTCTCTATATGGATGCTGTGGTCATTGCTCTGTACCTTGGTGAGGCTATATATACTGTTAGGCTTTCAAGAGAAGGTTAAATCCACATCCTGCACCTAGGGAGTAGTCTCCCAGGATATAATGAGTCTTTCACTGTGTTGGAGACCCTGGGTGGCACAAACAGTTAAGTGCTCAATTACTAACATGAAGAAGTGCCTAGAAAAGCCAAAAACTATAAAGTTCATAGAAGAAAAAACAGGATAAACACTAGAGGCCTGTCATGGATTGAATTGTGTCCCCCAAAAATATCTGTCAACTTGACTGGGTCATAATTCCCAGATTGTATGATTGTGTACCATTTTGCAAATCTGATGTGATTTCCTTATGTGCTGTAAACTCTGTCACTATGATGAGGTTATACTGATGAGGTTTAGATAGTGTCTTAATCCAATCTCTTTTGAGATATAAAAGAGAGAAGTGAGTAAAGACACATGGGAACCTCATACCACCAAGAAAGCAGGGCCAGGAGCAGAGCATGTCCTTTGGACCTGAGGTTCCTGTGCTGAGACACTCCCAGACCAAGGAAAGACAGATGCATCACAAGAACCTTTCTCCAGAGCTGACAGAGAGAGACAGAGCCTTCTCCTGGAGCTGATGCCCAGAATTTGGACTTGTTGCCTACTGGACTGTGAGAGAATAAACTTCTCTTTGTTAAAAGCCATCCACTTGTGGTATTTCTGTTGGAGCAGCACTAGATGACTAAGACAAGGCCCTAATACATGGCATTAACAGGATACAAACCATAACCAACAACACACAAACTCCAGAAGATAAGCTAGATAACTGAGATCTTCTAAAAATCAAACACTTATGCTCATCAAAAGACTTCACCAAAAGAGTAAAAAGAGAACCTACAGTCTGGGGAAAAAAATTTGGATATTACGAGTCAGACAAAGATCTAATCTCTACAATCTACAAGAAAATCCAACACCTCTACAACAAAAAGACAAATAATCCAATTAAAAAATGGGCAAAAGAATCTAAGATACTCAACTGGTCTCATCCCTTTGGGAGCAAGGGAGAAAGAAGAGAACAAGATACAAGGAAAAGATTAGTCCAAAGGACTAACTGTCCACAGCTACCAAGGCCTCCACCAGACTGAGTCCAGCGCAACTAGATGGTGCCCGGCTACCACCACTGACTGCTCCAACAGGGATCACAAAAGAGGGTTCTGGACAGAGCTGGAGAAGGATGTAGAGCATAATTCTAACTCACAAAAAAAAGACCAGATTTACTGGCCTAAACGAGACTGGAGAAACCTCGAGAGTATGGCCCCCAGACACCCTTTTAGCTCAGTGGTGAAGTTACCTCCGAAGTTCACTGTTCAGCCTGGGAGTGGACAGCCCCATAAAACCAAATGAGACTAAAGAGGTACAGGAGACCAGTGACAAGGGCCAGAGGCAGAAGGGGACAAGGAAGCTGGTGATAGGGAACCCAAGGTTGAGTAAGGATATTGTTGATGTGTTGTGAGATTGTTAACCATTGTCAAAGGGCAACATTTGTAGTAACTGTTCAATGAGAAACTATTTTGTTCTGTAAGCCTTCATCTTAAGTGAGAATAACAGCACAACTGGAAGGGCGTGGTCAATGTCAGTGAACTGTGCATGTAGAAATTTTTGAAATGGTGTATCTTTGGCTATGTGTGTTTTCACCAAAAAAAAAAGGTTGAGAAGTTAGAGGGTTGATATGTCGTGGGGTAGTTAACCAAAGTCACAAAACAACATGTGTACTACTGTTTCATGGGAAACTATTTGTTCTGTAAGCCTTCACCTGAAGTACAATAAAAAATTTAAAAAATGGGCACAAAAAATGAACAGACACTTCACCAAAGAAGACCTTCAAGCGGCCAACAGACACGTAAGGAAATGTTCGGGATCACTAGCCATTAGAGAAATGCAAATTAAAACCACAATGAGATACCATCTCACCCTCAGCATTAATGGCAAGAATCAAAAACAAACAAATGTTGGAGAGGCTGCAGGGAGATCCAAACTCTTATGCACTGCTGGTGGGAATGCAAAATGATACAACCATTTTGGAAAACAATACGGCACTTCCTTGGAAAGCTAGAAATAGAAATACCATATGATCCAGCAATCCCACTCTGTCACACGAATAGACATATGCACACCCATGTTCACTGCAGCATTGTTCACAATAGCAAAAAGATGGAAACAATCCAGATGCCCATCAACAGACGAATGGATAAACTATGGTACATACACACAATGGAGTATTACACAAAGATAAAGAACATTGATGAATCTGTGAAGCATCTCATAACATGGATAAAACTGGAGGACATTATGCTGAGTGGAATAAGTCAATCACAAAAGGACAAATATTCTATGAAACCTCCACTGTAAAAACTCAAGAAAAAGTTTACACACAAAAAGAAACAATCTTTGTCGGTTATGAGGGATGGGAGGGGTGAGGGTAATACTAAATAGACAATAGATAAGTGGTAACTTTGATGAAGGGTAAGACAATACACAATACTGGGGAAACCAGCACAACTTGTGCAAGGAAATGTTATGGAAGCTCCACTGACACATCCAAACTTCCTGAGGGGCTGAATTGCTGGGCGGAGGGCTGTGGAGACCATGGTCTCAGAGAACATCTAGCTCAATTGGCATAACACAGTTTATAAAGAAAATGTTCTACATTCTACCTTGGTGAGTAGCATCTGGGGGTCTTAAAAGCCTGTGAGCAGCCATCTGAGATACTCCACTGGTCTCACCCCTTCGGGAGCAAGGGAGAATGAAGAGAACAAGATACAAGGAAAAGATTAGTCCAAAAGACTAATGGCCCACAGCTACCACGGCCTCCACCAGACTGAGTCCAGTACAACTAGATGGTGCCCGGCTACCACCACTGACTGCTCTGACAGGGATCTCAACAGAGGGTCCTGGACAGAGCTGGAGAAAAATTTAGAAAAAAATTCTAACTCATAAAAAAAGACCAGACTTACTGGCCTGACAGAGACTGGAGAAACCCCAAGAGTATGGCCCCCAGACACCCTTTGAGCTCAGTAATGAAGTCACTCCCAAGGTTCACCATTCAGCCAAAGATTGGACAGCCCCATAAAACAAAATGAGACTAATGGGGCACAACAGTCCAGGGACAAGGACTAGAAGTCAGGAGTGGACAGGAAAGCTGGTAATAGGGAACCCAAGGTTGAGAAGGGACAGTGTTGACATGTCATGGGGTTGTTAACCATTGTCATAAAACAATATGTGCACTAACTGTTTAATGAAAAACTATTTGTTCTGTAAGCCTTCATCTAAAATACAATAAAAAAAAAATAATAAAGAGGGAAGCCCTGAAATAAATAAATAAATAAATATAAACACCTGAGAAATTTAAACAAACAAACAAAAAAAGTGCCTAGGAAGAAAGGTATGATGATCTGCTTCCAAAGTTCACAACCTTGAGGTGGGGCCAAGATGGCGGAGTACTCAGATGCTTCCGGTGAACCCTCTTACAACAAAGTCCCAAAAAAACAAGTGATTCAATTATTTATGGCAACTGGGAGCCCTGAACATCAAAGGCAGAGTTGAGGAACCGGACTGAGTGGCAGGGGCAGGGAGAGACGGTTCAGAAGCAGTGAGGAGTTGCCAGACCTGACCCAGTGAGAGCCTGAGCCCTTCAGGCCTGAGCAGCTAGTGCATGAACAGTGAGACAGGCAAGCGGCAGTGCTCGGGAGGCATGTTGTCTGCACCAGGAGAGACCCAGCGACAGAGAGTCTACACGACCACCTAGAACCAGTGAGAAGCAGCCCTCATCGGTGAAAGATAAGTACTTGTGTATGGCTTACTGCATGGATCAAAAACACCCCCCTTAGGGAAAAATCTCTCTCCCATTTACCTCCCCACTCCCTGCTCTGCACTGGGTCCTGGACTGGCTTCAGCAATTTCCGAGTCCCCTGGGTTGAAGTAGGATCTGTCACATGCCTGGAGCCATTCACCCTGCCTTGGAGAGAGAGTGAACAAATTAACAGACGGGAAAAAATAAACTGCCAGCTCCCTTAAGCCAGGAACCCAGGGTAGGCACAGCTCCTTTGCCTAGGCACAGGCATAAGGGATCCACAGACTTTGAGTGCCTTTCCCCTTGCATAGACTTGTGTGGGCCCATCTCAACAGCTTAGGCCCTCATTACCGCAGTACAACAGGGTATATACTGGAACTCTAACTTCAACTGTTTCAGCTGTGAAGTGGCAGGTTCTTGACATTTGACACAGCTCTGCCCATCAAGCAGTGTCTTCACCTATCCACATCAGGGGCCTGAAGACTGGTGGCTCCACTCATGCCACCTAGCCACCTGGGATAGGGGCCCATGAATAAGAGTTGCCCCCCAGTCCTTACAGCCAAACAGCATTAGGTACTCAGGGTCCAGCTGCAAAACCCACCCACCTACATGCTCTAGGGAACAGGGACAAACCTTCCTCCTGGACAGCTGGGGGTGGCCGTCAGCCACCTGCCTTGTTCAGAGTGTGTCCCCCTGCTGCAGCCAGATGCCTGTGCCTACACCAATCACCCATGCCTGTCTAGGACTGTAAGTGAGAGTCTACACCACACACCTCGTGGCTATCTACATGGGCACCTGAGCTGAATCCATACAGGAGGAGTGGGTGGACTCTTGGAGCTTACATACCTAGTAACAGATCTAACCACCTGGTGACAGGACGTTAGAGCTTCAAAGGTGCCAATAATCAAACTAGCTCATATGAGCAGCCTATTTGGGCATATCAAAACAAAACAAGAAGCTAGGGACACAGTAAGCAAACATAAAATAAATAAATATAATAATTTATTGATGGCTCGGAGACAACAGTCAATATCAGATCACATGAAGAGGCAATCCATGATGGCTCCACCAAGCTCTCCAGAGGAGGAAAATTTCTTGGAATAACCGGAGGCAGAACACAAAAGATTAATATACAGAACTCTTCAAGAAATTAGGAAGGAAATTAAGCAAAGCACAGAACACACAATAGAGGAAATTAAAAAGATTAGAGAAGAGCATTACGACAAATTTAAAAAGCTGCAAGAATCCATAGAGAGACAGCAGTCAGAAATCCAGAAGATTAACAACAAAATTTCAGAATTAGACAACTCAATAGAAAGTCATAGGAGAAGAACTGAGGCAATGGAAGTCAGAATTAGTGAGATTGAAGATAAAGCACTTGACACCAACTTATCTAAGGAAAAATCAGATAAAAGGATTTTGAAAAATGAAGAAACCCTAAGAATTATGTGGGACTCTATCAGGAGAAATAACCTACGCATGATCGGAGTACCAGAACACGGCAGGATAACAGAAAATACAGAGAGAATTGTTGAAGATTTGTTGGCAGAAAACTTCCCTGATATGGTGAAAGATGAGAAGATATCTATCCAAGATGCTCATCAAACCCCACATAAGGTAAATCCCAAAAGAAAGTCACCAAGACATATTATAATCAAACTTGCCAAAACCAAAGATAAAGAGAGAATTTTAAGAGTGGCTAGGGATAAACAAAAGTCATCTACAAAGGAGATTTAATAAGAATAAGCTCAGACTATTCAGCAGAAATCTTGCAAGCAATGGAATGATGTATATAAAGTCTTGAAGGAAAAAAACTGCTAGGCAAGAATTATATATCCAGTGAAACTGTCTCTCAAATATGATGGCGAAATTAGGGCATTTCCAGATAAACAGAAGTTTAGGGGATTTGGAAAAACTAAACAAAAATTACAAGAAATACTAAAGAGATTCCGCTGGTTAGAAAATCAGTAACATCAGATAACAACCCACGAGTAGAACACAGGACAGAGCAACCAGATATTAACCCAGATAGGGAAGTCACAAAAGTAAATCAAAGCTAAAACACTGAAAACAGGGAAACAGATGTCAATTCGTAAAAGACGACAACAGTAAAACAAAAAAGAGGGACTTAAAGAATGTAGACATAGATTTTTCATATGGAGAAGAAGTCAAGGTGATATAGAGAAATAAAAGACTGGTATAAACTTAGAAAAATAGGGGTAAATATTAAGATAACCACAAAGGAAACTAACAATCCTACAAGTCAAAATAAAAAACTAGAAAAATATAAAGATTCAGCAAACACAAAATCAGCAATGAAAAAGATGAAAAGAAAACACATAAAGAAAAATGACTCAGCACAGAAGATTAAGTGGAACAAAGAAACTGTGAACAACACACAAAAAAAAGACATCAAAATGACAGCACTAAACTCATACCTATCAATAACTACTCTGAATGTAAATGGACTAAATGCACCAATAAAGAGACAGAGAGTGGCAGATTGGATAGAAAAACACAATCCCTCTATATGCTGCCTACAAGAGACACACCTTAGACTTAAAGACACAAACAAACTAAAACTCAAAGGATAGAAAAAAATATATCAAGCAAACAACACTCAAAAAAGAGCAGGAGTGGCAATACTAATCTCTGACAAAATAGGCTTTAAAGTAAAATCCACCAGGAAGGCTAAGGAAGGACACTATATAATGAATAAAGGGTCAATACACCAGGAGGACACAACTATAATAAATATTTACACACCTAACAACAGAGCCCCAAAATACATAAAACAAACTCTAACAGCACTGAAAAGAGAGATAGACAGCTCCACAATACTACCAAGAGACTTCAACACACCACTTGTGGTGAAGGAAAGAACATCCAGAAAGAAGCTCAACAAAGACACAGAAGAGCTAAATGCTACAATCAACCAACTTGATCTCATAGACATCTACAGAACACTCCACCCAACAGCAGCCAAGTATACTTTCTTTTCCAATGCACGTGAAACATTCTCCAGAATAGACCACATATTAGGCCATAAAGCAAGCCTTAACAAAATCCAAAGCATCAAAATATTACAAAGCATCTTTTCTGACCATAAAGCCATAAAAGTAGAAATCAACAGCAGAAAAAGCAAGAAACAAAAATCAAACACATGGAAACTGAACAACACCTTGCTCAAAAACTACTGAGTTATAGAAGAAATTAAGGATGGAATAAAGAATTTCATAGAATCAAACGAGAATGAAAACACATCCTACCAGAACCTTCGGGACACAGCAAGAGCAGTGCTCAGAGGTCAGTTTATAGCAATAAATGCACACTTCCAAAAAGAAGAAAGGGCCATAATCAAAACATTAACCCTACAGCTGGAACAAGTAGAAAGAGAGCAGCAAAAGAAGCCCTCAGGTGCCAGAAGAAAGGAAATAATAAGAATTACAGTAGAATTAAATGAAATAGAGAATAGAAAAACAATTGAAAGAGTTACCAAGACCAAAAGCTGGTTCTTTGAAAAGATCAACAAAATTGATAAACCACTGGCCAAAGTGACAAAAGAAAAACAGGAGAGGAAGCAGATAACCCGTATAAGAAATGAGATGGGTAATATCACAACAGACCCAACTAAAATTAAAGAATCATAGCAGAATACTATGAAAAAGTGTACTCTAACAAATCTGAAAACCTAGAGAAAATGGACAAATTTCTAGAAACTCACTACCTACCTAAACTAACACAAACAGAGGTAGAACAACTGAATAAACCCATATCAAAAGAAGAGATTGAAAAGGTAATTTAAAAACTCCCAACAAATAAAAGCCCTGGCCCGGATGGCTTCACTGGAGAATTCTACTAAACTTTCAGAGAAGAGTTAACACCGCTACTACTAAGGATATTTCAGAGCATAGAAAAGGACGGAATACTCCCAAACTCATTCTATGAAGCCAGCATAACCCTGATACCAAAACCAGGTAAAGACACCTCAAAAAAAGAAAATTACAGACCAACATCCCTCATGAACACTGATGCAAAAATTCTCAACAAAATTCTAGCCAGTAGAATTCAGCAATATATCAAAAAAAATAATTCATCATGATCAAGTGGAATTTATACCAGGTATGCAGGGATGGTTTAACATTAGAAAAACAATCAATGTAATCCATCACATAAATAAAACAAAAGACAAAAACCACTTGATCTTATCGATCAATACAGAAAAGGCATTTGACAAAGTTCAACACCCATTCATGATAAAAACTCTCAAAAAAATAGGAATAGAAGGGAAATTCCTCAGTATAATCAAGGACATTTATACAAAGCCAACAGCCAACATCATCCTAAATGGAGAGAGTTTGAAAGCATTCCCCTTGAGAATGGGAACGAGACAAGGATGCCCTTTATCACCACTCTTATTCAACATTGTGCTGGAGGTCCTAGCCAGAGCCGTTAGGCTAGAAAAAGAAATAAAGGGCATCCAAATTTGTAGGGAAGAAGTAAAAGTATCTCTATTTGCAGATGATATGATCTTATACACAGAAAACCCCAAAGAATCCACAAGAAAACTACTGGAACTAATAGAAGATGTCAGCAAAGTATCAGGATACAAGATAAACATACAAAAATCAGTTGGATTCCTTTACACCAACAAAGAGAACTTCCAAGAGGAAATCACCAAGTCAATACCATTTATAATAGCCCCCAAGAAGATAAAATACTTAGGAATAAATCTAACCAGATATGTAAATGATCTATACAATGAAAAACTACAAGACACTACTGCAAGAAACCAAAAGAGACCTGCATAAGTGGAAAAACATACCTTGCTTGTGGATAGGTAGACTCAACATTGTGAAAATGTCAGTTCTACCCAAAGCAATCTACAGATACAATGCAATCCCGATCCAAATTCCACCAGCATTTTTTAATGAGACAGAGAAACAAATCACCAACTTCATATGGAAAGGGAAGAGGCCCCAAATAAGTAAAGCTTTACTCAAGAAGAAGAACAAGGTGGGAGGCCTCACGGTCGCACTACCTGATTTTAGAACCTATTTTCCCGCCACAGTAGTCAAAACAGCCTAGTGCTGGTACAACAGATACACAGACCAATGGAACAGAATTGAGAATCCAGACATAAATTCATCCACCTATGAGCAGCTGATATTTGACAAAGGCCCAAAATCTGTTAACTGGGGAAAAGACAGTCTCTTTAACAAATGGTGCTGGCAGAACTGGATACCCACCTGCAAAAAACTGAAACAAGACCCATACCTCATACCATGCACCAAACTAACTCAAAATGGATCAAACACTTAAATATAAAATCAAAAACGATAAAGATCATGGAAGAAAAAATAGGGACAACGTGAGGAGCCCTAATACATGGCAGAGACAGAATATGAACCATAAGTAGCATTGCACAAGCACCAGAAGAGAGACTAGATAACGGGGAGTTCCTAAAAATCAAACACTTACGCTCATCAAAAGACTTCACCAAAAGAGTCAAAAGACAACCTACAGACTGGGAAAAAATTTTTGGCTACTACAAATCCTATCAGCATCTAACCTCTAAAATCTACAAAAGACTGCAAAACCTCAACAACAAAAAGACAAATAACCCAATTAAAAAATGGGCAAAGGATATGAACAGGCACTTCGCCAAAGAAGATATTCAGGCGGCTAACTGACACATGAAGAAATGCTCACAATCATTAGCCATTAGAGAAATGCAAATCAAAACTACAGTGAGATATCATCTCACCCCAACAAGGCTAGCATTAATCCAAAAAACACAAAATAATAAATGCTGGAGAAGCTGTGGAGAGATTGGGATACTTATACATTATTGGTGGGAATGTAAAATGGTACAACCACTTTGGAAATTGATTTGGACCTTCCTTAAAAAGCTAGAAATAGAAGTACCATACGATCCAGCTATCCTGCTCCTTGGAATATAGCCTAGAGAAATAAGAGCTGTCACACGAGTAGATACATGCTCATCCATGTTCATTACAGCACTGTTCACAATAGCAAAAAGATGGAAACAACCTAGGTGCCCATCAATGGACGAATGAATAAACAAATTATGGTATATCCACACAATGGAATACTATGCAACGATAAAGAAGACAATGAAGCCGTGAAACATCTTAACATGGAGGAAGCTGGAGGTCATTATGCTGAGTGAATTTAGTCAGTCACAGAAGGACAAATATTGTATAAGACCGCTATTATAAGAACTCAAGGAAAGATTTAAACACAGAAGAAAACATTCTTTGATGGTTACAAGGCGGGGGAGGGAGGGGGAGGGTTATTTCCTAACTAGATAGTAGATAAGAATTATCTTAGGTGAAGGGAAGGACAGCACACACTACAGGGCAAGTCAGCACAACTGGACTAAACCAAAGATAAGAAGTTTCCTGAATACAATCAAACACTTTAAGAGACAGGGTAGCAGGGGTAGGGGTCTGGGGACCATGCTTGCAGGGGACATCTAGGTCAATTGGCATAACAAAGCTTATTAAGAAAATGTTCTACATCCTACTTTGGTGAGTGGTGTCTGGGGTCTTAAAAGCTTGCAAGCAGCTATCTAAGATGCATCAGTTGGTCCCAACCACCTGGAGTAAAGGAGAATGAAGAACACCAAAGACACAAGGAAAGTATTAACCCAAGAGACAGAAAGGGCCACATAAACCAGAGACTTCATAAGCCTGAGACCAGAAGAACTAGACGGTGCCCAGCTACCACCAATGACCACCCTGACAGGGAACACAGCAGAGAGTCCCTGATGGAGTAAGAGAAAGGTGAGGTGCAGAACTCAAACTCTAGTAAAAAGACCAGACTTAATTGTCTGACTGAGACTGGAGGAACCCTGGAAAGCATAGCCCCTGGATTCTCTATCAGCCCAGAACTAAAATAATTTCTGGGGCCAACTCTTCAGACAGGAATTGGACTGGACTGTGGGACATAAAGTGATACTCGTGAGGAGTGTGCCTCTTAGCTCAAGTAGATACAAGAGACTAAACGGGCTGCTTCTGTCCGGAGGTGAGATGGGAAGGCAGAGAGGGTTAGGAGCTGGTTGAATGGACATGGGGAATCAAGGGTGGAAAGGAGGAGTGTGCTGTCACGGTATGGGGAGAGCAATTAGAGTCACATAACAATGTAAGTATAAATTTTTGTATGGGAAAAAATACCATCCTCTTATTGATGGCCATTCAAGTTGCTTCCAGATTTTTCCCTCTACAAATAATATTTCAATAAACATTCTGCTTCATTCCAAAAATTGTTTTTGGTTTGTTTTTCTCTTTTTATATATATATATACGGAGCCCTGGTGGTGCAGTGGTTAAGAGCTTGGCTGCTAACCAAAAAGTCGGCAGTTCAAATCCACCAAGTCACCCCTTGGAAACCCTATGGGGCAGTGTTATTCTGTCCTATCGGGTCACTCTGAGTCAGAATCTACTCGACGGCAACATGTATATATATATATTATATATACATATGTATGTTTTTTGGTTTGCCACCCAGTTGATTCCGACTCATAGTAACTATACACACACACACACACATATACACACCTTTCGGTCAGCAGCTGTAGCACTTAACCACTATGCCACCAGGGTTCCGTGTATACATATATGTATTTATATACACATGTACATATACATATATCTGCATATATATATATATTTGTTGTTGTTTTTAAATATATATTTATATTTTTCCATTTTATTTGTATGTATTCTTGTAAGCTATGAGCTTATAAGAGGTGTTTTGAAATTTCCAGTCTATTTGAGCTGTGCTAAGAGAAACCTAGAAAATTGAATTTCTTTTCATTTGGGTAAACTCATAAAAGGGAGAAAGAAAAGAGTTCCCTCACTCCCACCCCCGGAGCATGTGGAGATAACCGTAATGAAAGTGAAAAACGGTTGGGGGCCCAAATGTTCATGACTTTCTAGAGATTCTTTCCGTAGTGCTGTCGTTCCCAGCTATTTTATAAAAGTCCATGCTTTCCTTTATACTCCCCCTTCTGCTCTCTTCAGACCACACAGACCCGTACACTTCTATCTCACTTGAACCCTATGTCATCTTTCTTCTCCTTTTGTCCCACTTGTCACTACATCACTTATTTTCTGTCTCTTTTCTCTCTTTCTGATCTTTACATTATGTTACGTGAGAAAATAAAAATTAGACTGAGAAAGTAACAACCTGCCCTGCCATTCCTCAAGTGAGGATAACAATATAGATAAAGCCAGCCGCAAAGTTCACAGGAAAGAATATTTTCCCCAAGGACACTGCTTCAGCTGTAAAACATCGTAACAGTCCCCGTCTTTGAGTAACAGACTCGCTTTCAGTGACTTTACCAGTTGCTGTCAATTCCAACTCACGGAGACCCCTTGTGTGTCAGAGTAAAACTGTATTCCATAGGGTTTTCAATGGCTGATTTTTTGGAAATAGATTACTAAGCCTTTCTTCTGAAGTGTCTCTGGGTGGATTCAAACTTCCAACTTTCCAGTTAATCGTTTGTACCACCCAGAGACTCCTAGGTGTGGGTAAGGAGTTTCTAAGTACAACATCCCACAATTACAACTATAACTTCCAAGGAAACAAGGACTTGGGTCCACTCCACTGTCCAGAGGTGACGTTGACCCCTTTACCCACTGTCCTGCTTTGCTTTGAGTCTATCAAAACTGCTTCATTTGATTTTTACCAAAAGTCCACACTCCCTCAAATACTATAACTCTATTTTCTCTTTTGTTTGGGGGAGATGCTCCTATTTCCTTTGGTGTGCAGGCTTCCTTGCTGCAGCAAGCCCATCAACCTGACTTTGTAAGACTACAGGTTTGTCCCTGCTGGTGTTAGGTTGATTGGGCTCGGGTATGTGTGCCTCTTTTCTCCCTACCAGCCCAACTTTTTTCTCTCTCTCGATCTGGGTATCCTAATGGCACAATTCCCATGAATTCCACTCCCATTAATAATCTGTCTTCTACTTAAGGAAAAGTTTAAACATAGAAGGAAGCATTCTTTGATAGTTACAAGGGTGGGGAGGGAGAGGGGAATTCACTAACTAGATAGTAGACAGGAATCATCTTAGATGGAGGGAAGGACAGCACACAATACAGGGGAAGTCAGCACAACTAGACTAAACCAAAAGCTAAGAAGCTTCCTGAACACAACCAAACACTTTGAGGGACAGAGTAGGTGGGGCTGGGGTCTGGGAACCATGGTTTCGGGGGACATCTAGGTCTATTGGCATAACTAAGTTTATTAAGAAAATGTTCTGCATCCCACTCTGGTGAGTGACATCTGGGGTCTTAAAGGCTTTCAAGCAGCCATCTAAGATGCATTAATTGGTCCCAACCCACTTGGAGCAAAGAAGAATGAGGAACACCAAAGACACAAGGGAAATATTAGCCCAAGAGACAAAAGGGCCACATAATCCAGAGACTCCAACAGCCTGAAAGCTGAAGAACTAGATGGTGCCTGGCTACCACCAATGACCACCCTGAGAGGGAACACAACAGAGAGTCCCTGATGGAGCGGGAGAAAAGTGTGGAGCAGAACTCAAATTCATGTAAAAAGACCAGACTTAATGGTCTGACTGAAAACAGAGGAGCCCTTGAAGCCATGGCCCCCAGACACTCTGTTAAGCTGAACTAAAACCATTCCCGAAGCCCACTCTTCAGACAAAGATTAGACTGGACTATAAAACATGAAATAATACTCGTGAAAAGTGTGCTTCTTGGTTCAAGCAGATACACAAGACCAAATGGGCGGCTCCTGTCCAGAGGCAGGATGAGAATGCAGGAAGGGACAGGAGCTGGTTGGATGGACACGGGAAACCCATGGTGGAAAGGGGAGTGTGTTGTCACGTTATAGGGATTGCAACTAGTGTCACATAACAATATGTGTGTAAGTTTTTGTGTGAGAAATTAACTTGAGCTGTAAACTTTCACCTAAACCACAATAATAAAAAAAAAAAAATAATGTATCTTCTCAAGCTGTTTTCCCCAATTTCCATGCATACTCACCAGACAAGAAATAAATCCTACTAACAGTCCAACGCCAAAAACAACTATGGCCACAGAAATGAGGGTGATGCTCCAGGGCTGTAAATATTCTCTTGGGCTAATCACCTTAGTTAGTGTGTGGCTCACACCAACCATGTTTGTATCTGTGGTGACTAAGCTCATTTTATTGGAGGCAGTGCTGGTTCTAGGAGTGGTGGCTGGCTCACGGATAGATTCAGTCCTGGTGATCCCGATACCTGGGGTTGAGGTGGTAGATGATGCTCCAAGAGTGGATGTGCCCAGACCAGAGGTATTTGGGGCTACTGCAGAGATGGTGTTGTTGGTAGCAGAGATTGTAGAATCCCCAGAGGTTGTGGTGACAGAGATGGGAGTGGTTGGTCTGGTTCCAGTGGTCCTGGTGCCTAGAAAACAGACCATACACTATGATGCCTTTATAGTGGAGATAATGAAAGAGGACATGGGTGTACTTAGAGCAAAGGTGGTTGAACATAATATGGTGAAAACCAAACCTGTGGGGTTGGTAAGGTCCCTGGGTGGCACGAATGGTTTGCAGTCAACTACTAACTGGAAGATTGGCAACTCAAACCCACCCAGAGCTGCCACGGAAGAAAGGACTGGGGATCTGCTTCTGGAATGATTACAGTCAAGAAAACCCTATGGAGTAGTTCTACTCTGTAACACAAGGGGTCACCATGAGTCAAAATCATGTTTTTGCTTTTGTTTTTATAGTAGTGGTGGTTTGAGGAAAGGCTTTGTGGTGGGAGGAGAGATGGTAGAAAGCGATTCACTGATTCAGCTGTGGCCGTAGTCCCCAAAACAGAGATGAGTGTCTTAGAGAAGAAAAGGTACAATATGTCCACTAGTGATACTGGTGATGGTGGAAGTTGAACGTTGAGGAAATCTGAGCGTGACTGACACAGAAGTGGAAGATCTATCAGTTTTAGAAGTGGTCATCCAAAGAGAAATGGGTGGGCTGGGATGAAAAATGGAAAGACCTAATTCTTATGATTGTAGTCCCTGGAGTGTCAAAGAGGTGCTGTAGGAAGAGATGATGGAATCAAATTTACTTGTGTGTTCGTTAGTAGTCATGGCTGGGAGTACTCAAACCAAACCCATTTCTATCAAGTCGGTTTCAACTCATAGCAACCCTATAGGACAGAGTAGAGCTGCCCCATAAGGTTTCAGGGAGTGGCTGGTAGATTTGAACTGCCAGCCTTTTGGCTAGCAGCCTAACGCTTAACCACTGGGTGCCACCAGGGCTCCATGGCTGGGAGAAGAGGTGGTATTATCTAACATAATTGTAGTAAGTATGCTTGGAACAGGTGTGGAAGAACCTGAACCAAAAGGAAGGGGTTGGTCACAGAGATAAGAATGAGTAGGCTCAGAGCCAAGATGATAGACTCTAATACAGTAGTTGTGGTGGTGACTTTGGTAGCAACGGTTGTGCTTAGATCAGAAGTGGTAAAAGTCTGTACGGGAATAGTGCCGGTCACTAGAATAGAAGTGTGATTAGAAAAAAGGAGGTAGGATCAGATCCAACACAAGTAGTGATGGCAAGTGAAGACGTGATTTTATTGAAAGTAAGTGCCAGAGTCTGAAAAAAAAAAAGTTTTTGGTCTTGGACTAGAGCAAGTGTTGACAGATTTTTTTCTGTAAAAGTTCTTTTGAGCCATGCAATCCCTATCACAATTATGCAGAGTAGCTGGAAAACAGCTATAGACAATATTAAACGAATGGACACGGCTGTCTTCCAAAAAAACTTAGAAAAACAGACAGCAGGCCAGACTTGGCCCCCAAGGTGTAGTTTGCTAACCCCTGGACTAGGAATCAGTATATTGAATATTACACAGTGGTAGTGTTATAGGTGGTGAGTTGACTAGGGCTAATTGTACTTAGCACAGTAGTGACAGCATATGACAAAATTGTGATGGCTGTCAACAGAATTGAGGTGGTTTTGCTGTAAGCAGATGTGATAGAATGTAATTAACTTGTGGTCAAGTGTAATATTTGCAAAGAGTTATTTCTGATTGAAATGGAAGTGGCAGACCCTAAACAAAGGGATAAGAGGCCAGAGTAGAAATAGGTAGGATTCAAGATGAGGGAACAGAATTATGTTTAATTGATGTGGTGGCTTGACTAGAGTCTAGAGCAGAAATAGCAGAAATCAAAGAAAAGGTGGTGGCTGTCACTGTGTGTGCACTTAGAGAAGATGTGCTAGTTAGTACCTGATACAACTGTGTTGATGACGGATTGAGTAGAAATATCAGTCATCTCGGTGGACACAAAGGTGGTGTCAGAGGTCGTGAAGAGTCCAGAGACACTGGTGGAGACTGCAGTGGACCCAGAGGCTGTAGTAGAGGCCAAGACAGGTGATGAGGCCCACGTGAAGTCTGTGGTGACACTAGAGGCTATGGTGGGTAGAGAAGGTGAGGTGGAAGCATTAGTGTCCTCAGAAGCTGTAGAGGATAACATGGTGGGCACAGATGCTGAAGTGGATGCTGTGGTATTCTTAGAGGCTGTGGATGAGACAGGATCTCAGAATATGTGGTACTGTTTGGAGTGGGCACAGAAAAAGTGGACAAAACTGTAGAAAGCTCAGAGGCTGATGTGGAGGCTGTGGAAAGTATGGAGGACTTGATAGTCTCAGAGACTGCGGTGGAGACGTTATGGCGAAAGATGCTGTTGTGGATGGTACAATGGTCTTAAAGCCTGTGGTGGAAGCCATAGCATCGGCAGATTGTAATGTGATCTCAGAGGATGTACTGGGAACCATCCTAATCTCAGATCTTATAATGGAGGTTGTAGTGGTCTCAACAGGCATTGTGGTGGCTTTGGGGGGCACAGAGTCTGAAGTTGTCTCAGAGGTTTCAGTGGACACTTCAATGGTCTCAGAGGCTGTGGTGGCAGACATGGTGATCCCAGAGGGTTTGGTGGAGGCTGTGGTGCTCTCAGAGGCTGTTGTGTTCTTAGAGTCTGTGGTGGAGGATGTGGCAGTCTCAGAGATTATGGTGGTGGCCACGCTGGGCTCAGAGGCTGGGGTGGATCCAACTGTGGACAACGATTCTTCAGTGGTATCAGAGGATGTGGTAGAAGCTAAGGTGGTCTCAGAGTCTGTGGTGGTTGTGGAGGACAAGGTGAAGACCATGATGGCCACCAATGCTCTGGTGGAGAGCAAGGTCGTCTCAGTGGCTGTGGTTGTCGCAGAGGCTGTGGTGATTTCGGAGCCTGTAGTGTTTTCCGAGGCTGTAGTGGAAGCCAGGTTAGACACAGGTGATATTGTAGAGAATCTGATGGTCTCAGAAGCTATGGAGGAGACTGTAATAATTTCAGAGCCTACGATGGTCTCATAGGGTGTGGAGGAGGTCATGGTGGTCTCAGAGGCTGTAACGGAGGATCTGGTGGTCTCAAAGCCTGGGGTGGTTTCAGAGGCAGTGGTGAAGATTGTGGTGGGCACACATGTTGCTGTGGAGAGTGTCGTGTTCTCCAAGACTGTGGTTGAGTATGGGATGGGCATAAACATAGTCTGGGAACCTGGGGTGGTTTCAAAGACTGAGGTGTAGGCAGTGGTGGGTACAGATATTGTGGTGGAGTCAGCAGGCATTGTGTCTATGGAGGGCGCAAGCCCTGCAGTTGTCACAGAGCCTTCGGTGGAGACTGCAGTGGTTTCAGAGACTGTGGTAGACATGGTTGTGTACACAGAAGTTTTTTGCGAGGACCCAGAGGTCTCAGATGCTGTGACGAAGGCCACGGCAGATCCAAAGCCTGAAGTGAAGGCCATGGTGGGCACAGAAGTTTTCACAGAGACCATGGTGATCTCAGAAGTGCTGAGGGCTGTAGTGGAGAGCGAGGTGGTCTCAGAGGCTGTGGTGAACAATGTGGTTGGCATAGATGTTATCATGGAGGGCATGGTGGTCTCAGAGAGTATGGTTGGGGCCCTGGTGGGCACAGACATTGTCGTGGAGTGTGTATTGATCTCAGAGACTATGCTGGAGGCTGTTATGGGTACAGAGGTTGTAGTGGAGAGCAAGGTGGTCTCAGAGACTGTGAAAACTTTGGTGGGTACAGATGCTGTAGTGTATGGCAAGAAGGTCTCATATCCTGTTATGGAGCCCATTGTGGACACAGACTCTGCGGTGGTCTCTGAGGCTATGGTTGTCTCCGAAGTCATGGAAGAGGATGTGTTGGTCTCAGAGGCCTGGGATGAGGTCATGCTGATCTCTGAATTCCTGGAGGAGGCAACTGTGGCGTCAGAGCCTGTGGTGGCGTATGTGATGGTCTTAGAAAATATTCTGGTGACTGCAGTTGGCTCCAAAGCTTTGCCTGAGGCCGTGGTGTTCTCTGAGTATGTCTTGGATGATACAGTATCCCTAAAACATGTTGTAGAGGATGTGGTGGGCTCAGAGGCTGAAGTGGGCTCAGGAGGTGTAGTTGTTCCTGAAACACATCAATTTTTATACATGTATGTCACCAACTTTTACATTATTGATATTTAATTAGGAGCATTGTGCATATCTGTTTTTCTTTAGTTTCCTTTAGTCAGCAGAACTACTGATGTCTAGACTACAGTAAACCTTTTATTTGGAAACATTTATTTTAGAATTCATAGCATTTATAATTCCTTCCTCCTCTTTGTCTCCCCTCCCCACTCCCTGCCCTTGAGTATGTGGCTGTTATGGGCCTGTTTGCTGATTTAACAGTGTGTCTGTATTAAATGAATAAATTGTTTGATCAATTTGTTTTGCACTTTCTCCTTTCTTCAAGAACTTTGCTAATCAGGGTCCTATGCCCTTTTTTTTGGCTCTATACTGGGCTAGGTGAATCTTAAAATCTAACCCATGTTAAGGAGGAGACACAGCAGAAACTGCGTATCATCTCTCTTTGTGTGTTTTAACACTAAAGGAGTTGGGGTTCAAATGAGGGAGAAAGAGTGGTATTTAAAAACCTCATTGAGGTAATCTAGAAAGATCCCCACAGAAGGATTCCTTTAGTCAGGTGGAAGTAATGACGAGACACAAGAAAAATAGGAGGGCAGCTTGCACAGAGAACAAAAAAGCAAACCCTTTGCGACTGAGTCCATTCTGACTCATGGCAACCCCATGTGTTACAGAATAGAACTGCCCCATAGGATTTTCTTGGCTGTAATCTTTATGGAAGCAGATATCTGGATGAATTCAAACCACCATCCTTTCAGTTGGTAGCCCAGCGCAAACCGTTTCCCCACCTAGGGACCTTGCACAGAGACACTCAAATGCAAACCCACTTTCACATTTTGGGACTTTTCTGCACTGTGCAAGCCGAAGCAAAGCCTACAGGTTCTGATGCCTAAACTGCGAACAACCAGGCTGTCAAGTTCAGATGAGGCTAGATTTTTGTAGGGCCTCTTTACGAGTCAAGCTCAGGGTTGATGACTTAGTTAAAGTTCTCTTAGTGAAGACAGAGTAGCAGGGGTACGGGTCTGGGGACCATGCTTTCAGGGGACATCTAGGTCAATTGGCATAACAAAGCTTATTAAGAAAATGTTCCGCATCCTACTTTGGTGAGTGGTGTCTGGGACCTTAAAAGCTTGCAAGTGGCCATCTAAGATGCATCAATTGGTCCCAACCACCTGGCATAAAGGAGAACGAAGAACACCAAAGACACAAGGAAAGTATTAGCCCAAGAGACAGAAAGGGCCACATAAACCAGAGATTTCATCAACCTGAGACCAGAAGAACTAGATGGTGCCCAGCTACCACCAATGACCACCCTGACAGGGAACACAGCAGAGAGTCCCTGATGGAGCAAGAGAAAGGTGGGGTGCAGAACTCAAATTCTAGTAACAAGACCAGACTTACTGAGACTGGAGGAACCCCGGAAAGCATGGCCCCTGGACTCTCTATCAGCCCAGAACTAAAACAATTTCCGAGGCCAACTCTTCAGACAGGAATTTAGACTGGACTGTGGGACATAAAGTGATACTCGTGAAGAGTGTGCCTCTTAGTCAAGTAGATACAAGAGACCAAAGGGGCAGCTTCTGTCCAGAGGTGAGAGGGGAAGGCAGAGAGGGTTAGGAGCTGGTTGAATGGACATGGGAAATCAGGGGCGGAAAGGAGGAGTGGGCAGTTGTAGAATGGGATGAGCAATTAGGGTCACATAACAATTATGTATAAAATTTTGTATGGGAGACTAACTTGAAATGTAAACTTCATTTAACTACAACAATTAAAAAAAAAAACAGCCAGGATGCAAAGCCAAAAAAAAAAAAAAGTTCTCTCAGTGGAGAGACACTAAGAAATGCTAGGGAGAAAGGTCCTTGGGATGATTTCTTTTTTTTCTTTTCCTTTTTTTTTTTTAGTATAAAGTGGACCAATTAGTAGAAGTGGGAGTGGACTAGGGAAGAATGTGGGAGATTAGTCTAAGTTTCTCTGTAATATGTAGTCTTCACATGGCAACTTCTCATTCATTCATTCAAAAATATTCCTTAAGAACCTTCTATAGGCCAAGTGAGATCCCTGGGTGGCACAAGTAGTTGGTGTGGGCTACCACCTTAAAGGTTGGCAGTTCTAACCCATCCAGTGACACTGCAGAAGAAAGCCCTGGCTACCTGCATCTATAAAGATTACATTCAAGAAAACCTTATGGAGCTCAGTTCTACTCTGCAACATACAGGGTCGCTATGAGTTGGAATCGACTTGATGGCAATCAGTTTGTTTTTTGGTTTATGAATAGCATTATAATATGGGCATGATGTTTAAATATGTAGATGCAGATGCCAGGAAAAATTGCTAATAGTTGGAAGCTGTTGCCTCTGGAGGGCAGGACTCAAACATGAAAAGGAGCAGGTGCATCCAGATGAGTGTTTTTTCAATAAGCCTATGGGACTGTTGGAGCCCTGGTGGCACTGTGGTTAGGCATGGGGGACTACTGGACTTTTAAAACTATTTGCATGGATTACTCTAGTAAAACTTGCAAAGAAAACACACATACGCAGTGAGTAGGAAATGAGGAAATGGAGATAATGCATATCGGGAATTATTTCCAGAAGCTTGGAGGTGAAGAGGAGTTGAGAGAGGTCAGAGTAGGGGAAGATGTGGAGTGGGGGGCATTGTTAAAATGTATGCTAGAAGAACAGTGCTTTTCAAACTGTGTCCAGTGGTCCAAGGGCACCAGGATAGCCTGGGGAGTTGTTAAAATTCAGATCCCAGCCCCCACTCCAAACTTAACTGAATCAGGAACTCTGAGGGGCAGGGCCCAGGCACCTGCCTTTTTAAATTTTATTTGCATTTTATTTATTTTTCTTCTTTTTTAAAAAATTTTGTTGTTGTTGAGAATATACACAGCAAAACATACATCAATTCAACCATTTCTACATGTACAATTCAGTGGCATTGATTACATTCTTCAACTTGTGCAAACATTCTTACCTTCCTTTTCTGAGTTTTTCCTCCCTCATTGACATAAACTCACTGTCCCCTAAGGTTCCTATCTAATCTTTCAGTTGCTGTTGTCACTTTGATCCCATATAGATAATTTGTAAAAGTGCATAATGCTCAAGGCAGACATTTTTTACTAGTTAAGCTAGACTATTATTTGGTTTTAAGATGACTTCGGGGATATTTTTGATTTAAGGTTTAAAGATTATCTCAGGGAAATAGTTTCAGGGGTTCATCCAGCCTCCATGGCTCCAGAAAGTCTGGAGTCCAGGAGAATTTGAAATTTTGTTCTGCATTTTTACCCTAGGCACCTGAATTTTTCAATTTTCTCCCCTAGGTGATTCTTGTAGGTACTGTTACAGAGCTTGCCTGGATGCTCCTAGGAAGGACCCTGGAGGGGAAGAAGTAAAAAAAATGTGGGAGGGAAGGAGAAACCCATTGAGAGGGCAGGAGTGGTAGGATGCCAACAGAGTCCAGGTTGGGGGACGCTCCTTCCATGTAAAGTGGGGAGGAGGGAGCGAACGGATGTAGATGATGTATTTGTAGACCTGAAGGTGGGAAGACGAGGCACGCTGCTGGCATTTTTGCATGCTTGTAACTCTTTTCTATTTATGTGTAATTCTTCATGTGATATCTGCCTTTCCTGGTAGACTGTGAAATTCATGAAGGCAGGGGCTGTCGAAGCTTTGTTCCCTGATTATCTCCAGGCCTAGTACACGGTTGTTGGTGTTGTTAGGTGCCATTGAGTTGATTCCAACTCATAGCAACCCTATGCACAACAGAGTGAAACACTGCCTGGTCCTGCGCCATCCTCACAGTCATTATACTTGAGCCCATAGTATACAGTAGATGCTCAAAAAATGTTTGCTGAATGAACAAGTGAATGCCATGCTCACTATGACATGACATCTGTCTTAGTCGTCTAGTGCTGCTGTAACAGAAATACCACAAGTGGATGGCTTTAACAAAGAGAAGTTTATTTCCTCACAGCCAAAGTAGGCTAAAAGTTCAAATTCAGGGTGTCAGCTCCAGGGGAAGTCTTTCTCTCTCTGTCGGCCTTCTTATCAGTGTTCCCCCAGACTAGGAGCTTCTCGGCGCAGGGACCCTGGTCCAAAGGACGCGCTCTGCTCCTGGCACTGCTTTCTTGATGGTATGAGGTCCCCCTGTCTCACTGCTCACTTCTGTCTTTTATATCTCAAGAGATTGTCTCAGGACACAATCCAGTCTTGTAGATCAGGTCCTGCCTTATTAACACAACTGCCACCCATCCTCCCTCATTAACATCACAGAGGCAGGTTTACCACATACAGGAAAATCACACAGTACCAGGAATCATGGCCTAGCCAAACTGATACACACATTTTTGTGGGGACATAATTCACACCATGACAACATCCAAGCGGAGATGTTATTGTAAAAAAAAACTGGAAATATAGGACTGTATTTCAGGGATGAGGACAGGCAAGAGATGAGTTTGGAAGCCATCAGTAGCGATAATAGCTGAAACCAAGTCGTACAAAATGAACGAGCCCACAGAGTTGCAGGGAGGAGGAAGACACCAGAACGAACACAGGTGCTTTTGTAGAGGACCTGATGACAGCTGGGTCCACCACAGCCTCTGAGTCTTCCACCACAGTATCTGTGCCAATGATAGTCTCTACCCCAGGCTCTGAGTCCAGCATGCCCACTACCATAGTCTCTAAGACTGCCACATCCTCCACAATAACATCTGTGCTCACCACAGCCTCCACCACAGACTCTAAGAACACAACAGCCTCTGAGAGCACTACAGTCTCCACCAAAGCCTCTGAGACCACCGTGTCTGCCACCACAGCCTCTGAGACCATTGAAGTGTCCACCGAAACATCTGAGATGACCTCAGACTCTGTGCACCCCGTAGCCACCACAATGCCTTCTAAGACCACCACAGACTTTGAGACCTCTATAGCTTCCATCCCAGCCTCTGAGACCATTACTGCCTCCACACTAGTGTCTATGAATCATGACAGCCCCCACCACAAAAACTTCTTCTGTATATTCAACCTAAGTCTGTTCTGTCGATCCTGCACTTACTTTCCCCACCCCTTTTATGACATTCTATCCTACAGTAAATGGAGAAAATACTGAAGTTGTCAAGGATTTCGTTTTACTTGGATCCACAATCAAGACCCATGGAAGCAGCAATCAAGAAATCAAACAACACATTGCACTGGGCAAATCTGCTGCAAAAGACCTCTTTAAAGTGGTAAAAAGCAAAGATGTCACCTTGAGGACTAAGGTGGGCCTGACCCAAGCCATGGTGTTTTCAGTCACCTCATATGCATGCCAAAGTTGGACAATGAATAAGGGAGACTGAAGAAGAATTGACACATTTGAATTATGGTGTTGGCAAAGAATACTGAATATACCATGGACTGCCAAAAGAACAAAAAAATATGTCTTGAAAGAAGTACAGCCAGAATGCTCCTTAGAAGCAAGGATGGCGAGACTACGTCTCACATACTTTGGACATATTATCCAGACAGACCAGCCCCTGGAAAAGGACATCATGCTTGGTAAAGCAGAGGCTCAGAGAAAAAGAGGAAGACCCTCAACAAGATGGACTGACACAGTGGCTGCAACAATGGGCTTAAGCATAACAACAATCATGAGGATGGTGCAGGACTGGGTAGTATTTCGTTCTGTTGTACATAAGGTCCCCATGAGTTGGAGCCAACTCGATGGTACCTAACTACAACAACAAATCCTACAGTGGAAGTGAAGGGGCTTTGTAAGTTGTCTGACATGGGTTTTAGTGATTAAGGAGAGAAACTTGACATTTCAAAGGGGTCAAGGAGAGAAGTCAGCTGAAGCCGCTAGGAAACATAAATCAAAAAACCTAACCAATTGCCATGGAGTCAATTCCAACTCATGGCGACCCCATGTACTACAGAGTAAAACTGAGCTCCATAGGGTTTTCTTGGCTATAATCTTTATGGAAGCAAATCGCCAGGTCTTTCTTCTGTGGTGCCGCTGGGTGGGTTCGAACTGCCAGTCTTTAGGTTAGTAGCCACCTGCAAACCATTTGTGCCACTGAGGGACTCCACTAGGAACATAGGAGCCCAGATTTTACTTCTCCTCAGGCTAGTTTCACTCACAGCTCCCATAGCCCTGGGATCTTGGTGGTCTCCCTCCAGATGTGTTTCTATTAGGAGATTATGAGAGTTGATCAAGGATTTAAATTTAGGCAGCATCTCTAGAAGGAATATTTATTTGTACTTGCATTGGCTTTAGACTTGGAGCCTAGCTCTAATTTGAATAAGATGAATACTAACAGTCAGTGTTGAGTTAACTACTCAATATTTGGAGCCCTGGTGGCTCAGTGATTAAGAGCTCAGGCTGCTAACCAAAAGATTGGCGGTTCTAACCCACCAGCTGCTCCTTGGAAACCCTATGGGACAGTTCTACTCTGACCTCTAGGGTCGCTATGATTTGAAATCGACTCGACGGCAATGGGTTTTATTTTTGTTTATTTAATATTTAGTATTGAATTGATATTGAACTAATATCGAAAAGAGATAATACTAAAACTAGGATTTTCGAGTTAGATACAAAACATTTATCAAGCAGCTAGTCAACTCCAGGATTCTAAGAGAAATAAAACACAGCAGCTATTTGTATTCATACTTACAGCTGGGAGTTGGAGGGAGGGGAAAAAGTTGGATTTGCTTCAAGGTGAAGGTAGGGGTTAGAATCGTCGTCAGTAGGGCTGAGGTCTGTACTGACCTTCACAGAAATGGGCAAGAAAGAAATTCATCACCTTTGCTTCCAGAAGGAGAAAGAGAACGTGCAAGTAGAGTGCCTGGGTTAGGGATCCCTGTCTCCCTCTGACTTTCTGTGGCTCCACATCCTTCCCTCTGGTTGATGGATAATTTACTTACCAGGTGCCAGGATTTCAAACAGAAGCAGCATCAGGATGCAGGAGGTAGGAGATAACTTTCCTCTGCTCATCTTGAAATAATTCACATGGAAAGTTGTTAGCTAGAATGCCTGGGTTCTAGAGCAGAGATGGGCTACAGCAGAGGAGTTGACGCCTGGAATCCCAATGGGACATGAGTTACAGGAAGAATTAAAACTTGCCAGAGCCAGGCTCCTGGGAGGAGCAAAATAAGTTGGGGTAGGGGGACCTAGGGGCTGGGACAGCTGGACTCCTGGGTTCCACAGGTCGCTCCCACAATCTGTCTGGCTTAATTTCTTTTCTCCCCCAGCCATTGCTGTGGTATTTATAGTTGCTACTAGGCAGAGGAGGCCATAACTTGTGAGCGCTCCCTCTCCAGGGAGGGGCCTCTCTGAAGCTGTGCTCTCCGACAATTTAGGACTGAGGGAGGTGGGTTGCCTCTCAGCTTGGAAGATCAGGGTCAGGAGTGGGGAGAAAGCTGTCTTCATCACAGCACTCAGGAGGGAAGGAGCAGGGAGGGCAGAAAACAAGGGATCAAACCTTTCAGAGGACAGGGGACCCACCCGAGGGGCCAGAGATCAGCAGAAACCTGTTTTCTAGTGGCTGTCTCATTTCTGGGACAGAGGTCTTTGTAGGAGGCAGAGGGGACGGAAATGAAGATGACTAGCCCCCAAATCATTGGGTCGTTTTTCTGAGCAACCAGACAGTAAGTTTTGGCACAATAAGCTATAAGACAGGACTGGGAACCCTGAGGGGAGGATGGAGAACCTGGGACTGTGGTGCCAGTTAATAGGTCCCAGAAGGTGACCGAAGGCTGACAGAAAAGATCCTGGCCCTGGGCGCTGACCACTGGGCCAGAAGAGCAGAACTCCGGAAGTTTAAGGGGCTGAAATGGGAGACCAGATTCTGGAAGAAGGGGTTGGATGCATTCTTGCACAAACTTCAATCACAGTCTGTTCCTTAGGTGGTCCGTCTAACACCCCATCATCCAGATCATGCGGTGGGAGGGTACCCAGAACCTGGCTCCACTCGGGAACAAAGTAAAATTGAGGTTTGGAGAAAATCAACAATTCTATCCCCCATAAGTGTGTGGATTTGAAGAAGGCCCTTCTCTGAGCCTGGGTTTTCTCGTCTGTAAAGCAGGCCTAATAAGAAAGGGCTCACAGGGTGATTGGAGGATTGAAGGATAAGATGCAAGCGCAGGCATGACACAGACGCTCCTTACTGTTTTATTATTCGGACTGAGAGGAAGAGCTGGCACCTTGTGGGCATCAGGGCAAAGGAATGTGGACTCTGGGCCAGGAAATGGAGCCCAGGGGATCCGAGGCCGGGAGGAGACGCGACAGACAGCCGCGGTGTGGCCAGAGCGCAGCCGGGGCCGCTCGGCAGCAGGCGGGGACCCGGTGGGAGCCTCAGGCGCGCGTGGGGGCAGGCCCGCGGCCGCTCCCTGAGAAGCCGGATTCAGTTAGCGACCCGGGAGCCGCCGGCTAAGTGGAGCCTCGAGGGAAGGAGGCCGGGCTGCAGGCTCTGGGAACCCCGCTGCTCCAGCACCCCACCCCCTAGGGACAGCAACCTTCGGCGCCTCCAACTCAGGGTGCGCCCGGCCTGCCCCAGGCTCGCCCGTCTACGCTGGGCGCCCACCCCGCCCTCGAGACCTTGGGCGCGCTTCTCCGGAGATGGCCTCCCTGGGGGCCCGAGGAGGGAGCCAATTAAGTAATCTTCCCTAATGAGCGGCCAGCTCCGGAGCTTATTAAAGGATTCCCCCCCTTGATTTCAGTGTGGTAATTAGCCGGAGAGAGAGATGGGAGAGACAGAAAAAAGAGAAGTGGGAAGAGAGACAATGGCTCGCAGCCTCCAGACCCCATAGTCGACGTTTGCCAGACGAAGAACGTCCCCTCCTCCCTCCATACACCGCTTGAGCCCCAGCACTCCACGTTAGTGCCTCAGTAAGCGAGGGGTCGGTCTGATTGGATGTTTAGGACTCAAGTCGCAGAGGGGTTTTGTTTTTGTTTTGATTAGGGCCCATGCTGGGAGAATTCAATGGTTAGGGGCTGGGAGCGGGGTCACGGCATCCTTCCCAGGGCGAGTGACACCCAGTCCTGGAAGATGCCGCATGCCGAGTCACCGTCCGCCCAGATGACCAGAAACCAGGCATCCTCATCCTTTTCTCTGGAGCTTCCAGCCCTTTCCAGAATCCAGCCGTTCCTCTGCCTCAAGACTCTTCTGGGGCCTAAGTCCAGCGGCGTCACTGAGGTTGGTGTAACCCTGTGTGGTAACTCGTGGTGTCAGTCCCCCAAGGACCGCCTCCGGTACCAGACCATACAGAATCTTGTCGAGTCCCCGGGGGGCCGCCGGCGCCGCCGCCTCTAGGCGTTTCCGCGCCGAGCGCCACGGCCTCTGTCCAGCAGGCACGCAGCCTGCGGGGCAGCACCGGACCCCTGCGCCTGTCGGCCACCTCCTTTTGCACCAGCATCTGGCCCAGCGGCTGCACCGCGCAGGCGCCCCCGCCCGCCGGGGTCCCACCAGCATCTCGCGCACCAGTGCCCACAGCTCACACTGCACAAAAATTTTATGGACAGTCATTTTGGTGTCACCCCCTCTAACAGTGTCACCTGGTGCGATCCGCACCCCTGCACCACCCTAGTGACGCCACTGCCTAAGTCTGGAGCCCCTCTGGCACCTAGGCGCCTCCTCTGGGACCCAGGCTTTTAGCCTCCACCTTCAATTCTGCCCTTAGCAGAGCTCGTCTCTAGGGGGAGATTAAGAGAGACCCGCGGGCCTGAGAGAACATCCAGTCCAGGGCTGGATGCTGGCTGCCAGCCAGTCCAGATAATTCAGTGGCATCACCCGTGTCTGGGTCTGGACTACTGTCCACGATAGGCTTCCAGCTTCCCCCAAATTGGTGACCTGTGCCCTGGTGTTTGATTCTAGAAGAAGCTAAGGTTGGAAGGTCTGCAGCAAACTGGAGTGCCTTTCTTGTCACTGATAATACCGCCCTCTTCTGGTAAGGGTGAGCACTAATGCTACGTGGACAATGGGCCGTGCTTCTGTTGGCAGGAAAGCTGGGACCGACATTTAGGCCTGGCTGGTGTCCTAACATAAATATGGCACATGGTACCAGTTAAAACCAGTTGCTGTCAAGTCGATTCTGACTCATGACGACTCCGTGTGTGTGAGGGTAGAACTGCTCCAGAGTTTTCAACAGCTGTTTTTCAGAAGTAGATCAACAGGCCTTTCTTCCAAGGCACATCTGGGTGGATTTGAACCTCCAACTTTTTGGTTAGCAGCCAAGTGTGTAACCCTTTGATTTTGGGTTTAATTAATTAGGGTGTTGTTTTATTCTGTATAGTACTGCCTTGTGACAACTGTTGGATTATTTAATTTTAATTTTCCTTTGTTTGTATCTTAGGTGGGAACTATGTCTTGTACTTCTTTATATCCTCAACAGAGGGTATAATGGGTGTTTAAAAATATATTTGCTTATTAATTGGCATATTCTCTCCTCACTTTGTCACCTTGCAGATAAGCCTAGCATGAACTGAGGCCAGCTCTTACCTAAATCCAGAAGGTGAGCCATTTTAGGAGCAATAAAAATTCAGCCTCCCTCCCTCCACCCACAAGGATTACCAATCCACCAAGACGCACCTTGAAAGAAAGACCTGGTGCTCTATTTATGAAAAATGGCCCTTGAAAACTCTAGAGCAGTTCTATTCTTACACAGTCAGAAGCCAAGAACACCAGTTAGGACCTTCTCCCACTTGATAGTCCAATAACGATTATGGCCTTACTCTATAAATAGTTTACGTTTTATTATAACAAGATCAATAGATAGAAGGAAGCTGTCGTTTGTCAACTTCTCTTTCCTCTATCTGCCCAATAGGTGAAAGGGCTATAATAAGTTAGAGAGAAAATTCAGGGAGCACACAGATGAAATGCGTAGAATTTGGGGTGGAGGTGTGGGGAGAGAGGATAAATATAGAGGCAGTAGAGGAGAAGGTGGGTGAATCCTACAGGAGAAAGTGAGAAGTGACTTTTGGTGGAAGAGACGGGAAAATAAATGTTGAGTGGGAAGGTCTGGGACAGGGAGCAGTGGATGAGACTGCAGGCAAAACCAGAGTCCCCTCCCTGGGTGTCCACCCACAAGCCAGCAAGCCAAACCAACAGATCCCCACTGCAGACATTTAGAAAAGCTAAAGGGAATGAGGAAGGAGAAGGAGGAATCATCTGAGTAGGAGATATTTATCTTTTCTGGAATTTTCTTTTCTCCAGGGAATGGAGAGGATAGAGAAGGAAATAAATCTTCCTTTCTCCTCAGATCTTATTTTTTCATTGAAAAGAAGAAAAAGGACAGGGTCCCTGGGAACTCACAGGCAAGAATGTTTATACACAAACTCTAAGTAATAGTGAATGGAAATGATACAGAGCAGTCTTGAAGCCCAGGGGCTCAGTCCTCAGTCTCCCCACTTCCCATTGCCCCCATTCCCAAGTTAGATCTGGGGCATTGCCCTCTCAGGCTCCTGAACTTCTGTTAACCATGCTCTTCCCAGGACTAACTGTTGTGTATCAGTTCCTACCCCACATGTTCATCAAACACCTTTTCATTCTCAGATCATCATCTTCTCTAGAGAACATTTGCTTGCATTATTTATTCCTTCTTCTCTTTCCCCCAAATTCACATCCTTCTTGCTTATCACTTCATTCCCCAACCAGTTTCAATAAGAACAGCAGATGGAGGGTTAATGCTGTTAACTGTCAGTACTCTCTGCCCTTCCTGGAGTCCAGGAAATAGGAATCATAAACTTAATTCCTCATCTGGGAAAGGGGTAGGGCATGGAAGAGCTGGAGGTGGATGACTTCCCAAAGATCATCATGAGAAAGGGATCTGGCCCCTGCCCAGAGTCTGCTGCTCCATCAGGTAGACTGGGTAGGAATTAGGGCTTCCAACATCTTCTGGGTCTTTGTCCTTAGCGTTCTGGGTCACTGGACAGCATGTTCGAGTCAAATAGGAGATCTGTGATTGAAGAGAAAGAAGAAAGGAGTACCATCTGTCATGCCATTTGCTTTCTTTAACATCCATATCTCAGACCCTTTGATTCTTTTCTCCGTGATCCTTGTCCTGTGGCTCCCTCCTTTCCCAAGATTCCATCTAGACCTTGATCCTTATTCCAACCCCAAATCAAACACATTGAGTCCCAGACTCTATCTCCAACTCCCTCCTCTGTCCTATTTTCCTTGCTTTTGTCCCCTTTTCACATACCCCAGACTCTAACCCCAACTCCCTAATTTTCCCTCCTCCACCCCTTTTTTTCTCAGTCACATCCTTTTCCTGAATTCCATTTCTCTTACATACATCTATTTGTCTTTCTCCATAGTTTTCACCAGCACTATCTCCCATTCCACCACTTGTCTGTCAGTTTGTCATACTGTTGTAGCTTGTGTGTTGCTATGATGCTGGTAGCTATGCCACTGGTATTTCAAATACCAGCAGGGTCATCCATGGCGGACAGGTTTCAGCAGAGCTTCCAGACTAAGACAGACTAGGAAGAAAGGCCTGGTGATCTACTTCCACAAATCAGCCAATGAAAACCTTCTGGATCATGATAGAATATTGTTGGATATAGTGCTAGAAAATGTGCCGCCTAGATTGGAAGCACTACACAAGGGCCGCAACAATGGACTTAAACATAATGAACGTGAAGATGGCACAGGACTGGGCAACATTTTGTTCTGTTATCCGTAAGTTCACCATGAGTCAGAGCTGACTTGACAGCAGCTAACAATAATCCCCCACTAGCATCCTCCCATCATGTCTCTTTTCCTACACTCATTATTTATTCTAGTTCTGACCCATAACATCTCCTCAACTCCCTGTCCCACTGGTTCATTTTCCTGGTGCATCCCTATCCCTTACCAAGAAGATCAGGCTGATGAGCATCAGGAGGAGAATCACAGCCACCAGGACCACAATGACTATGGCCCAAGCAGGGAATGAATCATTTTCCCCCATCTCTCCGGCATGGAGACCTCCCTTTGGGCCATCATTATTCTGGTACGGATGGCTCTTGTTGCCTGGGGCTTTTGATACGATGGAGCTTAATTCCGTGCTGGCTGTGGTTAATGTAAAACAGCCAGTGGGCACCTGGCGGGTAACCTCAGTTTTGTTTGGATGAGGAGAGGTAGTAGTGATAGATTTGTCTCCTGGGACCTTGACTGGATATCTTGCAGTCTTGGTGGCCACTGTGGTCTTTTCTAGCTGTTTAGTGTGTTTTGCTGGGCTCCTTATGGTCTTTTCAGGGGCCAGTGTGATCTTGTCTGGCTGGTTAGTGGTCTTCACTGGGACTCCTGTGATCTTTTCTTGCTGCTTTGGGGTCTTCACTGGGGCTCTCGTGGTCTTATCGGGGGCAGAAGTAGTCTTTTCTGGCTGTTTAGCGGTCTTTACTGGGACTTCTGTGATCTTTTCTGGCTGCTCTGGGGTCATCACTGGGACTCTTGTGGTCTTATCAGGGGCTGATGTGGCCTTTCCTGACTGTTCACTGGTCTTCTCTGGGGTTCTTGTGTTCTTCTCAGGGGCCAATGTGATCTGTTGTGGATATTCTGTGGTCTTTGCTGGGGTTCTTTTGTTCTTATTGGCCGAAATGGTCTTGTTTGGTTGTTCTTTAGTCTTCGCTATGGCTCTTGTGATCTTTGCGTGAGTCACTGTGGTCTTTTCTGTGTGTTCTGTGAGCTTTACTGGAGATCTGGTAGTGTCTGAGGCAATTTTAGTTCTGTAATTAGCAGCTACAGTGTGACCTTCGACAGTTGTTGAGTCACTTTTGGTTTTTGTAGCATTGTATGATGTCCCTGTGGCTATTGTAGTCTTTTCTGGGGGTGTTGTTGTTTTATCTTGAGCTTCTTTTGTGTTTTCTGAGGAAGATGTGCATTTTTTGTTTGTCTCTGAATTGACTGACTTGGTTAAAGGAACTGTAGTCTTGTCTGAGGTGGTATTTTTATTATCCAAAGTGGTGATGGTCTTTTCCAAAGTTTTTACTGAGTTTCTTGTAATTCCTGGTTTTGCTATGGTAGACTTGCTACAAGTTGTTTTCATTGTGGGTGTCGGGGTTGGATATTTTACATCAGAAGTTCCATTATGATTGTTCCTGGAGTCTGCAGAATCAACAGAGCTTCCATTCCGGACAACTGGGTCTTTTCCCTGATTCCTGGGGTTTTGTTCAGAAGTGGAAGGAACTTCATGATGAGTTGTAGAGCTTTTGTGGTCTGCAGTTTTGGGGGTTTCTGTAGGTTTGTGAAAAGGTTGGGAATGATGTGTGGTGTTGCAGTGGTGTTTTGGTTTATGGATTTCTGTAGATTTGGGGAAGCCTGGAGGGCTGTGTCCAGAATCAAGAGCTGTGTGGTCAGGGGGAGAACTATAAACAAGACCTGGAGTAAGGAGGAATAAAGGCTCAGATGTTGAGTATTCACCAGATTTCTGAAGTTCTTGTAATGTGGTAGCACCTGTAGAGAGAGAGGCGAGTAAGAAACTTCCACCACGTTCTTCCCTGCCTCCCTGCCTACCTCCATATCTAGGGGTTCCTTTATTCCCCAGTCCCTTTATTCTTCCCAGTTGGTCTCTTCAAACTATTATAATACTATAATATCTAATCCCCACTCTCACCTGGAACTTTCTAGCCTCTGGACTTTTGCTCAGACTGTGCCTTCTGCAAAATATCTCTTCCGCCTTCCCCATCTCTACCCTTTAGTTCTCAACCTGAGATCCTGATGGCCTCATGGCATCTTTCCTGATCCCTTCAAGCTGATACGATCTAGCTTCATCTCAGTGCTCAAAAAATCCTTTGTTAATTACTTTTTCCTACTACCTTCAACTTGACATTGTAGTTGTTCGTGTGCCTGTCAACCCCTACTCCCCACCATGCCTATCACATTGTAAGGTTTTGAGAGTAGGTACTGACTGGCATTTTGCTCAGTAGGTGCTCCTTTAGGGTTTATACACTTATACAGTGGCGTCCCCTTTCCAAAGCAGGGCTCAGAGGAAAGGGAATAAATATCAGAATCTCCATCTTTCCCTAACATTCTAGCTCCATCCCAAATTTAACAGTGTGAGAGACTGAGGTCAAGCCTCTGACAGAATTCCCCATAGGGATTAGCAGTAGACACAGGTGGTGAGAGAAGGATAGAAGGGAGTGGAGGATGAATGGAGGAGGGAGATGGGAAACTTTCATTTTGGTAGTGAAGTTTAGTCTAGATACAGGGGAGTGGATGAGATGACTCAACCCTTGTAGTTCCTCCACTGGGTCCCCCTTCTTCACATACCTTTAAGGCAGCTGGGGATATAGGAAGCTGGACCTGTTGAAAGGAAAAGACGTCTACTTGGAGGTCCTGACGGGTGACAGAGGCAGCTGGATTCCAGGAGGGACTGACTGTGTTTAAGGACAGGGTGTGAGGGAAAACACCCCTATCAATGGACAGATACGGACCTTAATCATGTGAGAAAACAACCACATGGGAACAGAGGAGATGTCTCTGGAATCTGGCCAAGAGATTGAGAGTTAGGAGATAGCCAAAGAGTGAGAGAGATGGTGTCCTTACATAACTGAGATTTCCAATCTCTGTTAGCTCAAGGCAGTGACCAGGACATGGACTCTTCCCCAATCACAGGAAATCATAGTCCATCCACCTCTTTGCCAACAAGGAGAGTTGGGGGCTGAGAACTCAGTCCTTAAAAGAAATTGAATAGAACTAAAAGAGAGTGAAAGTAGTAGAGAAGCCCAAGTCCTTGAAGGGAATTGAGGTTGGAGGGAAAGAGGGGGGCTGAATTATCAGGCCCTCACTCTATTATGCCAATTCCACACTCCAATTCCCTTGGCAGCAATACCAGTGATAGAAAACCAGTTGCCATCAAGTCAATTCCAACTCATGGTGACCCCATGTGTATCAGAGTAGAAATATGCTCCATAGGGTGTTCAATGGCTGATTTTTGTAGTTTGCCAAGCCTTTCTTCTGAGGTGCCTCTGGGTGGACTCAAACCTCCAACTTTTCAGTAAGCTGCCAAGCACATTAGCCATTTACACCACCCAGGGAGCTCTAATACCAATAATAGCTATGGTTTATTGAGCACCTTCTCTGGGCCAGGCCTCATAGACATCCTCTATCTGGATTCTCTTCTATAGTGAGTGATCTCTGAGGTCCCCCACAAAGCTCCATAGAGACTATCAGTTCAACCTCCTATTTTACAGCTGAGAGACTTGAGTTTCAAGGAGAGCACGTGACTTTCCCCCAGCACACAGTCCCACAGGGATAGAAATGCCCAACCTTTCTCAAGCACTTACTATGAGGCAGGCAGGTCCTACGAGTGAGGACACGTATTAGTATATTTACTTTTTATAATAATCCTTTGAGGTGGAAACTAGTATTATCCCTAAGTAAGGGAACAAGGTTTAGAGCAGTTAAGTAATTTCCCCAAGGACACCCGGCAACTGAGAGGTTGAGTCAGAATTTGAACCCAGGACATCTGGCTCCTGGGCCCAGATTCTTACTGGTTAAGACCACGACACTACACAGTCTCTATAACTTAGCTTGGTCCCTTGGAGAAAGAAGGACACTGGCATTTGTGGGATCCCTGCAGGATGCTGTTCATGTATTTGTTATTTAATCTCCACCACGAAACTATGAGGCAAGAGTTATGATCTTACTAGAGGCTCAGAAAGGTTAAATAACCGGCAAAGTCAGGTTTTTCGCTACACCTGGATTGCCTGCCCACATGGTAAGGGATGAAGAAATATTTACTGAGTGAATAAATGAACAGGCAGAAGCACAGTGTGGCAAATACCACTTGCCTCCAGGAATCAGAGGCCTGGGTCAGAGTCCAGGCTCTGCCCCCTACCAGCTTTGCATCCCTGGTCAGGTCACTTAAATGCTCAGAAGCTCCATGCCCTCAACTGTAAACAACAGTGATATCAACTGCACCAGTTTAGTGTGAGGATGAAGGGAAATATGGAAGGGAAGCTTCCACACAGGGTGTAGAGCCTAGAAGACTCTAAAATGTTTGTGGAATCTGAAGTGTAGTCTTTGAAACAATCTCATAGCTAGCCCTGTACTTCTCCTGGTAGTAACAGTAGCCTGAGCCCCGCTCTTTCACCTTCTGCAGCCCCAGGTATCTCTCCTGATCCATCCTCTCCTGCTCTACCTGCCTCTGAGACCTACCTTGACCACCCTTTTCAAAACAGCCCCCTGCATTCCTAGGCCATTTCCCAAAGCACTCAACATTTTCTAATATACAGTAGATAGTTTAATTTCTACCATGGCGAGGATTTTTATTTGTTTTGTTTATTGCTGTGTCTCCAGCTTAGAACAGCTGCTGGCCCATAGAAGCACTTCATAAATATTTGTTGAATGGATCAATGCTTGACTATTTTGAGACTGATGAGAATTCTCTGGAAGCCTTGCCCACAGCCTTGCGTTATGCACATTAAGTAAAAAACAAACGTACTTGTAACCTTCAAAGGTTGACAGACCAAGGTTTGGGATCATCAACCCCATCCACCCAGTATGGAGAGTCCCTCTGAATCAATGAGGACTCTCCTCAGAGTCACCCTCCAAACTGCCCCTGTCCTTAGCCTGTCTGTGCCCTGGGTTTAGTCACAGAACTGTTTCTTAACTAAGTAAATGAATTCAGCAGTCTACCTTATCTCATGGTGTCCACTTAGCTTGTCAAACTCTTCGTATTCATTTTCTCCTCCAAGCCCTGCGGTGTTCCCCCAGCCATAAGATAGGGACAAAACCACACAAGCCTTATAAAGTTGTTGTCAGGATTAAATAAGTATATGTGGACTAGTGCCTAGAACAGTGCCTGGCACATAATAAGTGCTCCCTAAGCGTCCACTGTTATTATTGGTTGGGCAGCATCCTACCCCTTTTACAGGTGGCGTGGCCATCCAGGCAAGTTCAGTGGATCAGAGCCAGGACTAGAACTCATGTCAGCAGGGCAGAAAGAGAGAGGAGCTCTCAGGAGAAAAACCTTGCCCCTCCCTGAGGGCAGCAGGTGGCATGGGGTGGTGAAACCCCTGCTTGCCACCCTCAAGCTGCATAACTTTAAGCAAGCCCCTTTACCTCTCCAAGCCTCACTCTCCTCAACTGTAAAATGGGAATATCATTAACCACCTCACGGGGTGATGAGGGGATGAAATGAGATAAAGTATGTGAACCTCTATGAAGTTCTTACACAAAGCAAATGCCCAGAGAATGTCAGGGCCCCACCCTGCCCACCCAGGGCTGCTGCAACCCATACCATCTTCACGTGAGCTAGGAAAAGCCCCCCTCTCAGGGGGTGGACTGCAGCCTTGTGGGCCACATCTCAGAGGACAAAGCACAGGCTGGATTTCATCTCCTACACATCCTTCAGCCAGCAAACTTGAGCAGTGTACAACCTAGACAACTGTATGTAGCAGCCCTGTGTCCACTCCCACACTCATCTGCTATTCATTTCTACGGCTGGTCGTTCAACCCTACAAATGCCAAGAAACAGTCCCCTTTTCTCTTCTATTCTCTGTATAATGGTGACCCCTCCGCCCCTGATGGTGTTCTTACCTGCCTCCCATGAAGCCAGCAGGAAGAGGAGGCAGCACTGGAGGGCAGACATGGACCACAGGCAGTGGGCTGGCTGGGCCATGGTGGAACTGGATGACCGCTTGGGAGCTAGGATTTGGGGTTCCCCTCACCTTATATGGGGCTGGCTTGACGTCACGGGGGCTGGGGCCCCTCAGGACTGAACCTTAAGCAAATGGAGCTGCCCCACCCCGCAGGGTGGCCTGATAACAGGAGACCACAGCTGCTGCGTCATGGAGCCAGGTACCTGGGTGCCTGTCCAAGTGCTGGGATCTGGGGGCAAGGAAGGAGAACCGGGAGAGGATTGACTGTTGATGCACCGGTGGAGGGAGAGGGGCTGAGTGGGGTGGTCTCCAGGGCTCTAGGGCGATGGGGAACAGATGGCCCAATTCTAGCAGGACTGAGTTCTGTTTTGGGGGTGGGGAGGGGTGAGACACAATTGGATGCCTGGGTTCTGGGAGGAGATTCTAGTTCTAATCCTTCTCCAGCTTTGAGTTTGCCTTCCCACTTCTCACGTCAGCAGAGCTCTCCACACCCATTGCTCACACATGGTCATGTTTTTTGCCCTGGGTGGAGCTGTCCATGAGTACCAGGTGAAAGAGCAAAGATGGGGAAGGGCCTCGCATGACCGCTGCTGGGGACACAGGTGCTGAGAGATGTCTAGATGATCCGACGAGATATGGAGACAGATGGGGGCAGTGACAGACGTGGACAGACAGAACCTGGGGACTGACATCACACACTTCCCCAGAGATGCAGACAGGCCCATGCCATCCAGAGGGACTGAGGCCAAGACCTTCAGCAGAGATGTTTGGGGACACACAGGGGCTTCTGCCATCACTTCCTACCCTTCCCTCCCCTCCTACCTCGGCCCAGCAGCTTTTTGCCTAAATACCCCCATCTACCCTCTACCCCTGTTCAGAAATGCAGATATCTCATTTCTAGCATCTCCCCGGAGCCCCTCTCTTCCCTTCCTCTTAATTCCCTGCTCAAAGCAAGCATCGGCTCAATAACTGTCCAGATTCATTCCCAGGGCTCCCAAGTGGCAGCACCTGGGGCTGGAGTCAGGGCGGCCAGACTGCCTAAGTCTCTAAGGGGAAAGACATCTGTGGACCCAGGTGCTTAGATCACCAGCCCTCTTACCCCTCACTTATGTGTTCACTGTAGGACCCCCAGCTGGAAGGTAAGCACCCTGTGGGCAAAGTCCTTGCCTTGACCACTGCTCTATCCCCAGAACCTGAAACAGTGCCTGACACACAGCAGGCAATCACTGTTTACTCGCCTGAATGCACTGAAAACCAAACAAAACCTGTTACCATTGAGTTGATTCTGACCCTACAGGACAGTGTAGAACTGCCCCATAGGATTTCCAAGAAGCGGCTGGTGGATTCGAACTGCTGACCTGTTGATTAGCAGCCAAGCTCTTAACCACTGCACCACCAGGGCTCTGCACACCCTAGCTTAGAGGTCATGAAAAGTTAGAGAGAGTCCTATGAGAGTTCAACATCTGACCTTTCCAAGGACAAGACAGGGCCAAGTTTAATTCTCTTGAGCTGATCTGGATTTGTGGGGGTTAGTTTTTAGAATGACTGTTCAAATTGTAAAGGGCTCCCAGAGGACCCAGCCCACTCCTTGTACTGGGAGCCAATGTGCTTGAATTGCAGATGCCTTTTGTATCAGGTAGTTGTTGCCGGATGTGCACCCAAGCACTTAACCATTGCACCACCAGAGCTCCTTTTGTATCAAGAAAAAAGCCATTGCCATCCGAGTCGATTCCGACTGATAGCGACCCTATAGGACAGGGTAGAACTGCCCCATAGGGTTTCCAAGGATCGCCTGGTGGATTCAAACTGCCAACCTTTTGGGTTAGCAGTCGAGTGCTTAACCACTGTGCCACCAGGGCTCTGCACTGAAAGCCAGGGGTGGCTAATACCTTTCTGGGGGAAGTGGGGCAGGTGGAAGGAGTGGAGAGGACCAGGACCTAGAGGGCAAGAGGCCAGGGCCTCGGGGCAGTTGGGGCTCAAGATAGGACTGAACACATGGATTTCTCTCATTACAAGGCGTGACTTGTGCCTAAGCCCTAGACAGGGCTGGAATGGGTGGGAAATGGAGAAGAAGCCAACTGCTCATTAACATTATTAATGGGAGATTAATGAGGCTTCATAGAGCCAGGCCAAATACTGAGTACTCAGAACTGGGCAGGCGGCCTCCCAGACAATGCATCCTATAAGATGGGGAAACCAAGACAGGGGCAGGCCCTCCCCTGCAACTCCACCTGTTCTCAGGAGCGACTGATATCCCCCTTTCTACTAGTCCCCTGCCCCTCCTTTCCTCAAGGACCCAGGCCTCTAGAACAGTGGTTCTCAACAGGTAGGATGATTTTGCCCCCCAGGGAACATTTGGCAGTGTCTGAAGATATTTTTTTTTTTGAAGTAAAAAGGAAGTTTTATTTGGCATATATTCAAAAGGACAAAAGTGGGAAGTGGACAAGCATGCTGCCACAGCCATGTCTGCCCAAGTCCAAAGAATATCACAGAATAGGCAAGAATGGGAAAACGGACAAGCATGCTGCCACAGCCATGTCTGCCCGAGTCCAAGGAAGGCTACAGAATCATCAGTATATATCAGCATCACAAAATGGGTAGAACCATTGAAAGCATCACTTTTTCACTGATTGGCCAGAAATTGTAATCTTACATTTTGAAACATCTTTCTTAACAATCATTGGTAAGGGTTTCAGTTACAAAAGTCAGGAGGGTCTTCATTGGTCCAACAAATTCCTATTCACTAAATGTTAATAGAAAAAGACAAAAGGTGAGAAGTCCTTTGGGTTAGGTTTTATTGCGCTTTTGTGATAATTTCTGAGATTGTCCCATCTGTTGTCTTATCTCAGGGCCCAGCTGATGTGTCTTTGTGAGTCTGTGAGGGCCCAGCCCCAGCTGGGTCACATTTCTCCATGCTCACAATAATGATTCCAAATATTATTTTCTAAATCATTCCCTCCTTTTGATCGGAGATTGGCGATAACACATCAATGATCAAAACCTGGACTTAGTCAAGCTCCTAGATGGCGGCCATTGCAGGCTCTTTAAACTCACAGTGCTGGTTTTCCACCGGAGACCATCTGGTTCTTCACCAGGTTATTAAGTAAGAGCGATGTTCTCATCAATGGCATTGCTGGAGTGAGCAGACTCAACGTACATCAACATTTTAGCCTGAGGCCTTCTTTTGCCATTTAGGTGTGTAAGACAATAGAGGATAAATTTTATTATGCAGATAAATTTTATTATGCCTAATACTAGCAGGAGGTAGACTAAGAATATTACTATCCCTTGCAGTAGTAATCTAGCCCATGTACTTATTCCTGATGGCAACCAACCAAATAGATCTGGTGTTTGTAAGGGTGTGACAATGTGTAATCAAGTAGCTTGCTGTCTAATTCTATGTATATCTTGTCTACAGCACAGACTACACTTTCTTGGACTAATAAAAAAAATCTAAGGTTATTTCGTTAGCTCATGTCACCTTGGCTTATGAGATCAGAGATCACTGTTGTGCTTATATCTCATCTGTTATTTGTCCCATAGTGACTGGCAAATTTTCTTAAAGATCTCTCCAACTCAGATATACTGTAAGTAGGAATTAAAGCTACCAACGATACCCTGAGTGTTGGACCAACAACTTGTCTTCTGACTTTCATTTTACAATTTTAACATTACCTTTTCAATATTTACTAGCATTGTTACTACGAATACTTAAAGATAATCCTAAAGTTTCCAAAGTGCATTGTCTATGCATTCATCAGGAATCTAAACAAGAGATTGCTCACGCAAATTCACTATCAGTTGGAAAGGAATCATCTAAATTAGAAACATATCTACACAGAAACATATATCCATAAGGAACACACAAAGTTTGTCTAGAAGAAACAGAAAATATAGAAAAATTTACATGTGACAAGTTTTCATTAGAGAACTAATGATTAGCAAGATAATACAGGATGGACCTTTCCTGTAGGAGGTCTTCAGTTAGTCCGTTTAAAACATACCAAATGTTCTTCCCAAGGGCAAGCTGCCCCTCCTTGGTTTACCTATTAACAGTCATGAGTCTCTTTCTCAGAACCAGAAATGGAACCAAAGACAAAACGGAGTCTGAGCCATGAGGTCGATCTCCTCTGAGAACCTGGTTTCTGCATCATGAGAGGGTGACAGTTTGATTACAAACATTACACAGGTATTTCATATGACATTGTTTTAAAGACTGATTAAAAAGTAATTACTAATTTACCCTAAACATAACTCTGTCAGATCTTTGAAGTTAGTTTCCTAAAGCAGACAGAATTCTTCAAAAAAAAAAAAAAAAAAGCTCAATACCCAGTGCAAAATGGTCTTACTAGTTTATCTGGACCATTGTTTGACTCAAAGTATCTTCAGGAACCAGTTTATTTCTCAAAGCTCAGGGTTCAATAGGACACCCAAAGGCAAATATCCCGTGTGGGTTGCCTCAACCTCCGTGAAAGCCAGAAATCGAGATTCCAGGAGAATTATATACAACTCTCTCATCATTCTTTCCTTTGGATCATGATCTTGTTATCGAATCTTTTATCAAAAATGCTCAATAAATGGTAATTGGACATCATCTGGTTTTTAAGATCCCAGGCACCATATAGCAAACTAGGAAATAAAACAGAAACACTAACAATTATATTAGGCCACTTGCCTGAAATAACCAATGAAACCATGACCCTAAGGTCTTTGAACCAAGGAAACAAATCTCATGAGGTGTTTGTCTCTACATAAGCAGCATCAGTAACTGCTTTTCCTGTGCCTCAACAGCAACTACATTCTGCAAAACCTCAGATTGAGTATTAATATAAATACAGCAACATTTATCTATTGAGGCACAAACTGTTTCTTAAGAGACTAACAGGAAATCTAATGCTGTTCTATTTTGTAAAATCATAGCTCAAATTTCAGACAGTTCTCTGGTTATGATATCTACACTTTGCTAAGTTTACCAACAGGAACTTCTAATTCAAGAGTTACCATATCTAAACCCATTAGTTAGATAATTTAGGAGAAACGAGAATGATTTCTTATATCCAGAAATTAGGACCTTAAAATATCAGCAATATTAAAAAAATCATAGTTTCCTTTAAGTTACTCAGTCTTTTGGAGTTAATTTCTGTTCCATGTGATTCTGTATCAGCGCAGTCTGCAAACTCATCAACTTCTGCATAGGAGCTCTGGAAATTTTATTCGGTCTAGTCATAGTCTTTTTAGCAAGTCCAATATAGTCCATCTTTTTGTTGAGATATTTTGGTCAAACTTTTTCAGCAAATCAGCAAAGTAAAAACGTATCTGTAGATGACAAAGCTTAATATGGCCATGATTAATTGATAAACATAGTATTCTTAATAGTGAAAGACCTGATAGAAATTAATTATATATTAATATAAAGGCCAAATAAAATCAGTTAAAAAAAACTTTAGATAAAAATATTTCTAAATATAGCCATTAACCATATTCAAAGAGCTTCAGATATAATGTATGATAATTTTGAGAGAAAATACCATATAATCTGGGTATACAAAGAATATACCAAGATTATCAAATCTCTAAATACCTGAATAGTAATAAAAAAAAAAAAACTTCATAGGTAAATGATGTGAATTTCCCAATCAAACGATTGGCTTTGATGATGCTAGATTCAAAAAGATAAAGTTGCGACCAAGTTAGCAATAAAGACATAATAATATAGGTCACTGTGAGACAATGCTTAAGTTATTTAACCAAAGATCTTAAAGTAAAACCCTTAGCTTTCTTTTCTAAAAGCCATGAGGCTTAGTATTCAGACTCAGGAATCTTATTCTAATGAGAGGCCAAACATTTGCCTTCCAGGCAGATTACACAAAGAATAAATTAACACTTTAACTCAGAAATTAAAGAAAATTTTGTTATTTTAACTGCGAGAAACCCAATTCTTTGTTTTAGATGCTACTTAACATTAAAACTCCTAAAAATCTCTTAAATTAAACCAGTAAACTTTAGTCAGACAGATGAAACTTGACCATATCGAATAAATTTCTTTGTCAATAAATCTTTTAAAAGTTGCCTTTGTTATATATCTCTTACAGTGTATCCCTTTAAATGGCAAAAATGAACACTTATTCGCAGACTTAAATATATATATATATTTAAGACAAAGCATATGAACTTAAATTATGGCAAATATCTATTAACTTGACAACATCAATAAGCTACCTAAAATACCTTTGGAATTATTTTAAGCCTGTATACCGTAAAACGTAACTGTTGTTGAAAGAAAAGTCTGTTTAAACATTCTAAGATTTCATTCAACTTTTACTGCTTCTCATATTTTCCCCAATCTGATTTTAGCCCTTAAAGATTTTATCAGCTGGCTTTGGAAATCACCAAGTCTCTGCTCACTTGACCAATTCATTGATATGGATATAACCTTAAGTGTCTGGCTACTGCTGGAAACATTTTTCCAGGCCACTTCAGGTGTGTCTCATTGTGATTTCTTTTTTTTTTTTTTTTTTTACTTCTTAAAGTTCCCGTATAATAGAACTTGTTTACAGTTCTATGATTAGGATCTACCCAATTTCTGATAACTATAGCAAAGTAGCAATTTTTCTTCTCTTTTGTCTTAAAAGAGTCCCCACCTAGCTGGAAAGGGGTCTTTCAAAAGCATCCCTGGAGCTACAGGACCTTGGAGACTGGGAGGTGGGGAGGCCTGATCATGCCCCACCCTCACTCTCTGGACTCATGGAAGACATTTACATATGTTTAAATTGATGGAGGCATTTTGAAAGACAAAAGATAGGTAATTTCTTTCTTTTTTACTGTTCCGGAACTGCTACTTTTACGTTAAGACAAAACTATCCTTTTTCCTTAAATAAAACACATTTCATATAATATCTAGCTTAAGTTATTTAAAAAGGTTTTGCTTTTAAGGTTGACATAGTATAAAACATAAAGATCTTAGCATAGTTTTCAAATAGACCAATTTATATCAAAGTTTCTTCAAGTAGCTATTAAGAAACTAAATCACAAGACAGATACAAGACGCTGTTTTTTCTGGATGAAGAAGGAACTGAGGTTCTATGACTAGCCTTACAAAAAACAGCAATTTGTAGCCATAGCTACCAATCTAATACAAGACAAACTTAGACACAATGCTCTAGACCAGAAGCAAGCTCTTACAACAAAAAGAGACAGTAAGACCACATAAATTCACCAGATAATACCACACAAAACAAGGATATGGGGATCCTAGTTTCTTAAAGTGTATATAGCAATTTTGGGTAAGATTGACTCAATTCAATGGAAAAAACAGGTACAGAACTACCACTTCTCCCTTAAATATCAAAACACAGGTCAGGAGCTGCCACCTCCCCCTGAGAATTTGGCAAAACAGAGCACTATTTTCCAGGTTTTCTCTGAGCCACAAAAAGGTCCAAATTTTGCAGCTTAGATAGTGACTCACAGCTCTTTGAAAATAGAATTACCTCTTCAAACGCCCAAATCTAGGCCTAAACTGCAGTTCACCTAAAGAGTTATTAAATGTCTCTCTTAATCAAACAACCGGTTTTACAAACAAATATAAACAAACTTAATATAAACAAATACAAACAGAACTTAAGAAAACATGAGAAAGAGAACAACAAAGAGTAAGCAAAGTTTCATTTTCTGAGAGCACTCACTGTCAGTGTGGAAGGGACTTGGAGTGGGAACACGTGGGTCCAGAAGATAGGACCTTTCTTTGCAGGCTTCTGCTCCGCAGCCCAGGTCTCTTCAAGGTTGACTGGATTTGTAGCTTCAGATCCTGCTGACTACACCATTAATTGTTGTAGGGGAAAAACATCACAAAGTTTAGTAAAGTAAAAGGAAAGTTTTATTCGGCATATATTCAAAAGGACAAAAGTGGGAAACGGACAAGCATGCTGCCACAGCCATGTCTGCCCGAATCCAAAGAATATCACAGAATAGGCAAGAATGGGAAAACAGACAAGCACACTGCCACAGCCATGTCTGCCCGAATCCAAAGAATATCACAGAATAGGCAAGAATGGGAAAACAGACAAGCACACTGCCACAGCCATGTCTGCCCGAATCCAAAGAATATTACAGAATAGGCAAGAATGGGAAAACAGACAAGCATGCTGCCACAGCCATGTCTGCCCAAGTCCCCTGAAGACATTTCTGATTGTCACACCTTAGCGGGGGTGGGTGCTACCGGCATCTAGTGGGTAGAGACCAGGGATGCTGCTAAACATCCTGCTACGCACAGGACAGCCCCCTCCAACAAAGCATTGTCAAGCCCAATATGCCACAGCATCAAGGTTGAGAAACCCTGCATTAGAGTAAGCACTAATGAGCATCCGTCTCCCTTCTCTTTTAGTGCCAGCTCACTCAGAGAACCCAGGCATCTGCAAACCCCTTCTTGGGGTGGAGGAACTTAGGGGGCAGTTGGAGGCCCAAGGTGACAACTTCAAGTAAGTAGATGTTGTTGTGCCTGTGGCCAGTCACAAAATAACCTACTACCTACCTATTTTGGAGCATATCTGTGTACTGAGATTGTACTAAGCACCTCACCTTGCTATGACCCTGTGAGGTTGACAATGCCATCCTCATTTTACCGATGAGAACAAACAAGCCTCAGATCAGGGAAATGACTTGTCCAAAATAACGCACCCGGTAAACGGCAGAAACCAGACTTGGCCCATGCTTGCCTGGCAGTAGGGCCATTTTCTTGGCCAAGTACACAGAGGCTGGAGAGAGCAGAGGAGGAGTCATTTTATTTAACAAGAATTGTGTCTACCACCCACTCAAAGTGTTCTAAGGGAACATCAGAGAGCTGGGTTCATCACCTATCCTGAGGGGAGAGAATCAGGGCTCTTGAGTGGACAGGAGCCAGGGCGAGGGGACTCCCCATGGAGGGAGGTGTGAAGGGTCCCCCGTCTCCCCACTTCCTGTGCCCTGGGGGCTGGAGCAAAGTGTTCTCAGCTAAGGAGCTTCTCTGACATTTGCAGGGCAGGGACACAGGAAGAAAGAGGGATGAAGGCTCCAACTGCCCAGACCCAGACTCCACGAAAGCTGGAAAGCCCTGGGAGACCATCTAGCCCTGGTCCTTCCTTGTACAGATGAGAAAATTGCAGTCAGAGAGGTTAGGTGCCTTCCCCTAGACCACACAGCTGGTGGCAGGACCAGAACCGAAATCGCAGCCTCCCGCTCAGTGACTGCACGGTGGATTTCCACTTACACTGTTGGTGGAGGAGACCTGGAGGGCCACTGGCTCCAGGACATGGTCCCAGCTAGGGTGAAGGGGAAGGGTAGGGTGAGTCTGGGAATGAGTCTATTTGGGAGAGGAAGAAGGACGGCCAAAGTGGGAGGGGTCCCAGCTACCCTGTTCCCACCCTTTTCATTTGACAGAGTAGCCCTGGCTGGTGGCCTTGTGATGGCAGCTGTAAGGGGCCAAGGAGCCACAGCCACACCCCACACTCATCTCCTTCTGGAACTGGCAAGCCTGTTAGATGAGGGATGAATAGGATGGGTTAACGTAGGGACCTGGGGACCTGCTTCCCAGCCCTCAACTCTTCCCATGGACTGCTGCCTCCCCTCCACAACCTAGGGTCTTGACTCTCCTCTTTGAGTAATAATAATAATAATGAATAAGACTATTTATTGAGCACTTACTATGTGCCAAGCACCATTAAGTGCTTTGTATGCATCAGCTCATTTGTTCCTCCCAACAGCCTTTTGAGATGGATACTGTCATCCCCATTTTATCCAGGACTCAATTAACTCACCTGTACAAAGAGGGATAATAATATTACCTGCCTAATAGGGTTGCTGTGAACTAAAATATGTATAGCACCTGGCAGATAATAAGTGCTATTTAAGTATTAGCTATTATTATTGTTGTTAATGAGGACTCTGAAGCACAGAGAGGTTAAGTAACTTTCACAAGGTCACATAGCTATAAGTGGCAGAGCCATGATCAAAACGCAGGGTAAAGTGGCTCCACAGAGCTGGCTGTTCATCCCCTAGAACATAATTTAGTGCCTTCATGAGCTGGTCGGCCTCCAGCACACCCAAATTCTTTCCTTCCATGGCCTCAAACCCCCCTCCCTCCCAGTGACCTGCTTCCTTTCCTCCCTCCCCCTTCCCTAAGTGTGGCAAACTGTCATCTCCCCAAAGCCCCTGCTCTTCTCAGAGTGCTGGGGTGCCAGGTCCCCAGCCCCACTGGCCTTGGGGACCCACTCACTGGGACCACAGTGTCACTTACCTTCTTGATGATATAGAGGAGGCTGATAATTCCTGCAGCCACAGTGAGAGTGATCAACACGATGGCCCACTCAGGGACAGAACCCTTCTCCTGAGGCTTCAAGCCTGAGGAGCAAAGGGGACAGTGGCCAAGGTGGGCAGGACTTTAGCCATCCACCCCCCACTGCCCTCTGTGACTGTGCAGCTCTCCCTCTGTGACTGACATCACATCTCTGCAGAGTTCTCTCTATTGTCTTGGGAGCAGAATCTCAATGGAAGGGATTTTAAAAGGCTTCCATCCAAGCCTGAGTCAAGGGCAGAATCTCCTCCTCCTGGATACCCATGGATGTGCCTGGGGGTCTCCAGACCCTCTGACTTCCACCGACTCCACCTTTCTGAACCCTCCACATCTCAGGCTCTGTTGTCCATGTCTCTCTTTCTCTCCAATGTCTCTGCACAGTCAGGGTCGCCAGGTGGACCTCTTCTTTCTCCAAGCCTTAGTCCTCTCCACCACCCAACCCTGATTCTTGTCACTAAGGGGGGCAACCTGTTGTCTTGCCTTCCCTCCCCTCACTTCCTGCCCTGGGACTACCTGGGAGGAGGTTCTCCATGCCTACCCTGCTAGGAATGAAGGGGAGTGGAGGAGGGAGACAGGGAGAGGAGGAGAGCAGGCTCTGCGGAGGGATGGTTCTTGCCCAGGAAGGACAGATTGGGCTGTAAGGAAGAAAGATGAAAACCTTTTGGAGGAAGCAGTCAAATAGCACACATCTGTCTGTTGGTCTCACCGGAGGCTTAATAGGGCACTGGAGTCCCTGAGTGGTACAAATGGTTAACGCATTCAGCTGCTAACTGAAAAATCGGAGGTTCAAATCCACCCAGAGGCACCTTAGAAAAAAAATCTGGCAATCTGCTTCCAAAAAATCAGCCATTGAAAACCCTATGGAGCAGCTTTCTTCTCTGACACACATAAGGTGGTCATGAGTCGGGGCTGACTCAGTGGTAACTGATTTGGTTGAGACCCCTTTAAGATACACGGCCATCCTCAGACATACTCAAAACACAGTTGGAAATAGGCACTAATGACGGTCCCTGCAAGCCTGTCCAGAAGCCAGGCTCAGGTGCAGGACATAAGAGAGAATGGGTCTGACTATCATTTGACTGGTAAATGACCCAATGCAAACAAGGGCGCATTTCTGGTCGAGATGCTGAGCCCAGGGGACGTGGTGGCTGCTCCCGTAGTCATGGGAGTGGAACTTCCTGGGACAGCAACATTGGGTGTGGAAGTCCCAGACACCGTTGAAACAATTCCAGGGGATGCTGTGGAAGAGATAGATCCTAGGAGGGCAAAGGGGAAAGTGGCTGGAAGAGACCCAGGTGAGACCAAAAGCAGAAATCACATCCAATGCAAGCTCAATCAAACTCCCTGCAGGTTTTTGGTAGAAACTAATGAGCTGGTTCTATATAAATCAAAGGACTGCAAATAGCCACAACAATCTTAAAGAAAAAGAAAGTTGAATGACTTACACTACTAGATTTCAAGACTAGCTAGAAAGCTGCTGACTCGGGGACAGATACTCAATAAGCAAGGTGCACTCGGGCTTAATTTGATGTGGTGAAACCCAGGCAAAATTGTGTACTACAGATTAGTAAGTAAGCATAATTAGGCCCCTGCATACCTTGCTTACTGTAAGATGATGCATACCATACTTACTGGTTAACCCCTCCCTGGCAGCAGTCATTAAGCACTGTGGTATTGGAGTCAGAAAAGACAAAATATGGGAACAGAATATAGTTCAGAAATAGACCCACACATATATGGACACTTGATTTTCCACAATTTAATGGCAGGGAAAGAAGGAGGACATTTTAAATAAATAGTTCTGGAGCAACTGGATATTTGTAAGGAAAAAAAAAGAAAAAAAGAACCTTGAACCCTATCTCACACCATACACAGAAATTAATTTGAGATAGATTGTGGACTTAAATTTGAAAGCTAAAATTATAAAGCTTTTAGAAGATACAAAGGAGAATTTTTTATGATCTTAAAGTAGACAAAAAATATCATTGACACGATACAAAAGGCATTAACCACAAGAAAAAAAAGTTGATAAATTGAAAAGCAGAAAGAGGGACTTTGTATAACCACAAAAGCAAGGGGAACTGCTTCCAGTGATGTTCTAAGAAACTGCCAGACTTACACTTAGCAGAGCACCAGGAAGCACCCCCAACCCCAAGCTATGGGTCAAGCAAAGGGTTCTTTAGAAATGGTTTGAGCAACAGAAATATCACCTGATGTTGTTGAGATGCTTCCTGAAGTGCTCCCAGAAATGGTTGGAGCTAAATTCTGAGGACTACTGGGAAAGCCCCCAGGGGCTGAAGAAAGTGTTGAGAAACTCCCAGGGGCTGTTGGGAGACTCACAGAGATAGTGGGGAGATTTGTGGAGATGGTGGAGAGACCTGCAGAGATGGTGGGGACACCTGCAGAGACAGTGGAGAGACCCCCAGAGATGTCCCCAGAGATAGTGGGGACACCCACAGAGACAGTGGGGAGATGCCCAGAGATGTCCCCAGGGATAGTAGGGACACCTGCAGAGACAGTGGGGAGACCCTCAGAGACTCCTGATAAGGTCAGCTGAGCTGTTGGAAAAAGAAGATAAATTACAGGTTAGAAGTGTTGGCTGACTCTGTGGTTCTGGGCCCACATCCTCACCCAAAGACCCCGAGTTCAGATCCCCACGCTGACCATGACCAGCCAAGGTCTGCAGGCCCAGAAGCAGTAGAAGCAGCTTGGTGTCCATGGTGCTCGTCATAGTGCCTTGGCCAGCCCATCTACCTGGGTCTTTAAATGTTCTGAGGCCAGGTGTGCCAGGGTCTCCATTAACACCAAGATCTCCATCCCGAGGGAGAGGTCACCAAGCTGTCTCCAGGGGATTAACCTGTCCCAGCATGATCCCAGGAAGCACTGGGCAAGAGGGACAGTAAGAGCCTGAGGACTCCCCCTCACCTGGCCCTCAGGCTCTTCCCAGACTGGAGACCTATCCCCTAGGCCATAAACCCTCTTGAAGGGAGAAGGCCAGGTGTCCTACCCAAGGTCCTCCTCTTGCTCCTAGACATACACCCACTGGAGATCAGGACACATGGATCATGGATCTCTCAGGGAAGCAGGATTTGCAGGGTATGGGAATGGGAGGAGGAAGACCATCTGTGTCTGGAGACTGTGCCTCTGACCCTAGGGAGACCCCAGGGCAGGGTGGGAGGGTGAACAGCTGAACTGTCTCTTACCTAGACTGCTGCAGCCCACAAAGCTCTCCATTTCTTTGGCAGGGAAGGGGCAAGGGGAAAAGAGGAGGACACATGCCATATTCAGGCAGCTCTGGAGCCAGACTGCCTGCACTGGAGTCCCCATTCTACCACTTCTGGGCTGTGCAATCCTAGGTGGGTCGCTAAATTTTAGTTTTTTCATCTATAAAATGGGCATAATCTAGTACCTACTTCAAAGGGTTGTTACAAGTATTAAATGAAATGATGTCTGTAATGTGCCTAGCCGAGTCCCTAAGTGGTACAAACGGTTAATGTGCTCAGCTTCTAACTGACAGATTGGAGGTTCAGGTCCACCCAGAGTCACCTCGGAAGAAAAGCCTGACGATCTACTTTCGAAAAACCAGCCATTTAAAACCCTATGGAGCATAGTTCTACTCTGACACACGTGGGGTCACCATGAGTCAGAGCTGACTTGATGGCAACTGGTTTTTTGGTTTTGTTTTTTAATGTGCCCGACACACAGCAGTGTCAGGATGATGTAGAAAGAGTAGGGAGCACAAGCTGGGAAAGAGGTGGGGGTGCTCCCACTCCTCTCTAAAGAAGACTCAGATGCCCCAAAGCATTCTCTGTGTCCCCAGGCTGAACCTCCTGCTCGTACCTCCTGGGTCTGCTTCTCTTTTTGTCTATTATTTCCCCCATTGTGGTCTTCCTCCTCTGCAATGGGAGTCTGAGAGGTTCTGGGTATCTCACTTTACACTTACAGTGTGGGCTGTGTCTGTCTCTCCATTTCCCTTGTCTTGCTTTGGCTCCTTTCCTGGACTCAGCTCTCTCTGCCTCCATCCGTCTGTGCTTGGTCCAACTGGTTTTCTAGGGGGTGGGTGTGGAGATGGACATAGAGAGGCAGATAGGAAGACTCAAGGCCTGTACGAGTGTCTCTTCATTCCTGTTGGATTTATGTGACTGGTGTGTCAGTTTGTCGAGCATGTCCCTGTGTGTCTGACATAATGAGGAATGGGTTCTAATCTCTCTGCTTCTGACTCGCTGCGTGATCTTAGCAAGTTACTTATCCTCTCTGGGCCTCATTTTTCTAGTATTTAAAGAGAGATGGTAAACTAGATGGGCCTCCAACTCCCTTTCCATTCTAGAACTCTACAAATCTGTCCTGTGTTTACCATTCTGAGTGCCAGTGTGTAAGGGTGTTGGTTGGTAGTATATGGGTGTCCCTTTTGCGTGAGTATGCAAGGCGGGGAGTGGAAGGAGTGTCTGATGAAAACTCATGCCTCCACCTGAGTATCTAGGATGATACAAAACATTCAGAGGTGAAAGTTCCCCATTACCCAGATTTTTCACCTAGAAAGCCACAGTGGCAGGGAGAGCAAGACACTTGGGTTCGGGAAGGGACTTGGCTAATCCACCCCTCCCTTTTGGACCCACATTCCTGAGCCCTTCGGTGGCATGGATGATGGTAATTAATTGCAGTTAATAATTAATCCCTAAAGAGCTATGAGAGACCCAGGCCTGGGTGGGGCCCAGACACCTGCAGGAGGGGCACTTCCTGATCCTGAGTTCCCTCTCAACTTCCCTTTCTGTAGGACCTGGGCACCTTGAGCCTCCAGACATGGGGGAGGAGGTAGGGTGCAGAGTTGAGGAAGAAGAGGACCCCCTTCTACTTCTCCCAAGGGCCCAGTGAATGGCCCTCTCCTGGGTCCTCGAAGCCATACTGGGAGAACTGGAAAATCCAGTTTCCCAGCTTCCCCCTCTCATCTGCCCCCAAACCCCTGCACTAAGGACTGCATGGGGTATAGGAGAGCAGGACTTAAGGAGCAGCCAGCCGGGCCTTCAAATATCTCTTCAGTCATCCCAGAAGTGAGATGGCCATGATGGGGGCCGCGCTGCCCCTCTTCCTCCTCTTGCCCCTCTTGTGCAGCTCACACAAAACAGGTGAGGGCTACAGGGCTGGACACCTGGGTCTTGTGGCAAGAACAGGCCTGAGAAGGGGAGTGGGACTCTTTGGTTGCTGAGAGAGATGGAGGCCCCCAGACCTGAGCCTCCAAGGATTCAGGGTGGAGGGGAGGAGGGAGTGTGAAGGGAGCATGGGGAAGGAGGAGTGCTTGCACCCCTGGTTGCTATGTGCTAAGCCATACTTTTGGGTCCCTAGGGCCAGGTATGACTTTGCAACTGAGGCTGAAGGAGTCTTCTCCAGGAAATTCCTCCTATGACTCCAGCTTCCTGGGATTGCTCGAGAAGGTAGTTCTTTGGGTGTGGAAAGAATGGGGCTGTGTGAGCTTCGAGTGTTTCTGTGAGTCTGTTTGGGCCACTCAGCGAGGGTCTGGCTGTCTCAGGGGTGTGCGTGAGGAGCCATCTTACACCTCTCTAACCCTTTCTCTTCCCCAGCTCTGCCTCCTCCTACATCTCCCACCAGGGACCAACGTCACCCTCCATCATGCAGGATCCCTACAGCGTGTCACCTGCAAAGTCTGATCGCAGTCAGCCCTGTGCCCGTCTTGGTCAGGGCATTTGGCCTCTGGGGTGTTGTGTGTATCCTGGCCCTGTCTTCCAGCAGGCCCTCCCCTATGGAGGGGCAGTAAACATGCTGAATTCAAAGAGTCAACTCTGTGTCCACGAGTGTGGGGCTGGCAGGACAGAGCTGGATCCCAAGTCTGACTCTCCCCTCAGGACTGTTGAGCAGAGGGGCCGGTGATGGACACTGTCTCCCTCAACTTCAAGGAATCTGGGAATTAACTATCTGGGGCCGCACACACACTGGACACACATACACACTTCAAATTGAGCTCTTCAGAACAGATGGGAATAGAAAAGAAATATTGATTGAATTCCTACTTTGTGACAGGCATGTTTTCCCATTCCAATGCTTGCAGCAGTCTTGAATGTAGTGGGGTGTTTTTGTTGTTGTTGTTGTTTTCAGTTGCCAACAAGTCAACTCCAACTCATGGTGGCCCCACATGGTCAGAGTAGAACTGTGCTCCATAAAGTTTTCAATGACTGATTTTTGGGGGAAGTAGATTGCCAGGTCTTTCTTCCAAGGTACCTCTGGATGGACTTGAACCACCAGCCTTCTGGTTAGCAGCTGAGTGTGTTAACCTTTTGCACCACCCAGAGACAAATGTAGTGTAATAGGTATCGTCATGCTATTTTACAGATAAAGAAATTGAGGTTTAAACAGGATTTTCATTTCGTCTCCCTTTGCTTGAACTTTGGGGTTGGGGACTCAGGAAACCCAGCAGGGATGGGGACAGAACACCCTAGGACACAGTCTCCTGAGCCAGTGACCCACACAGGTCCATTGGGGTAGGATGTGGGGTGGGAGGCAGCTCAGGTGAGTTCAACTCAATGACTCCTGGTAAAAGGACAGCCAGCTGGGCTGCAGTGGTGGGGAGGAGGGTGTCAGCAGTGCCTGTACTGGCCAAACTTGTGAATGGATAGTCAGTCACACAGGCCCCGGCTTGAATCTGGGCAAGCTTTTATTCTCTCAGAACCTCAATTTCTTACCTACAAATTAAGGGGAATAATAGCTCCTGCTTCACAGGATGTTGGGAGGATTACATGGCTAAGACACCCAGGGCACATACCACAGCGCCTGGCATATGCAAGTGGGCATGGATGGTAGGTTTTGTTATCAGGGTAGAAACTTGGTCCCAACAGGTAGTTTCTAGTCCCCATGGGGGCTCAGGGTTCTCCTTACCTGCTTTCCTCTGAGCCAGGTACTTAACTGACTCTCCTCCTCAAGATTGTCTTGACTTCTCACCAGCTCTCTTGAAATACAAGCATGCAGCCCACACTTGACCATTTGGGGGTGTGGATATGATTGCTTTCAGTTCTCCACATACCACCCCCCATCACCACCATATGAAAGTGTCTCCTTTGGAGGAAGGTGGAGAAGACTACAGAGCGTCCCCAAAGACAAGGGGAGCATAGGAAGTGGGAGACTGGAAACATACAAAACTCCTTCCACCCCCTTTACAATTGTCCTGGTACAATTAGGCCCAAGAAGAGGCAGCCAGGACTCGAGGAGACCAGTATTTCACAACTTGTCCCTAGCCTGCAGCAGTGGGCAGGTGATACCCATGGATCAGGTGTGTAGGGCCCCAAACAAGTAGGGGGCCTGGATGTCTGAATCCCCAAGAGGCTGGAGGAGCAGACAGCTAACTGCTCCTCAACCTGGTTCCTAGATCTCAGGGCCTGGGATCACCAGGGTGTGATTCCAGATTCTTTTCCAGAAAAAACACTTCCAAGACTTAAAATAGGGCAGTGCAGTAAAAAGAATGTTTTGGGGTTCACCAGATGTGAGGGTGGCAGAGACTGCTAGTTATCCCCCTAATAGCCATTCTCCTCCTTGTAGATAATCATAAATTTTAGCTGAACATATGGCTACCCAAGTGAAGTATTTCCTAGCTTCTCTTGCAGCTAGATACACCCATGTGATTAGGTTCTGTCCAATGGGATGCTAGTAGAAAGGAAGTGTCCAACTTCCTGGTAATCCCCTTGAAAGGAAAGGAGCTTCCATTTTCAAGGGAAAAAACAATAATCCTTAAGATGGCCTACAAGGTCCTAGACCAGTGCTTTCCAATAGCATTTTCTACGATGGTAGAAATGTTTTATAATCTGCACTGACCAGTATGGTAGTCACTAGCCACTTGAAATGTGGCCAATGTGAGGAACTGAATTTATAATTTTATTTAATTTTAATTACTTTAAATAGCCAAGTGGCTACCACTTTGGACAGCACAACCCTAGGTGATCCGCTTTGAACCTTTCCCACTCCCCACCCTGCCCCTTGTCTCTATGACTTCACCTTCCACTATTCTCTTCACTCTCTGCCCCACCACACTGGTCTTCTTGTAACGTTTTAATATTCCAGAATGCTCCTACCTTAATTTTGCTCTAGTTCTTCCCTCTACCTGGAACACTCTTCTCCCAGCCATCCATTTGGCTAGTTTCTGTACCTCTGCCAAGGCTTTGCTTAAATCTCATCTTTACGAGTTCTACCCTAACCACCCACTTAATACTATTACCTGTCCCCCAGTACATGCAATCCAGAGTCCCCTTACCTTACTCTTTCTTTCTCCCACAAAGCACTTACGACCTTCAAGCATACTAGTTTATTTATTTATGTAGATTGTTTATTTCTGACTCTCCCTCCTATGAATGAAAGTACAAGGGTAGAAATCTTTGTTTCATTCTCTGATGAATTCAAGTGTCCAGAACAGGGACACATAGTAGGTACTTAAGAAATATTTATCAAACTGGAAGGAAAGGGAAACTTCACACCCCCTTCTTTCCTTCTTCCTTCTGGGTGGGAGTGTGGACATGATGACAGAAGCTGGAGCAGGTCTTTGCCCCAGAGCTGGGAACTTTATTGGAATGGCAGAAAAATAAAAGGGGTATGAGCCCCATTTTTGTGGAGCCCTGCATTGCTCACACCCATCAAAAGAAAATTCCATCCTGTCTAAGCCGCTCTTACATTTGAAGGTTTGTTACAGCAGCCAGGAAGAGCTCGCACCTAATGTACTGGGTTGAATCCCAGCTGCCCAGCTGAGACCTTGGACGAGTGACTCTCATTCTCTGAGTACATTTCATCTCCAAAACAGAGCTAACACCCACCCATTAGGTTCTTGGGAGGATTAAATGGCACTGTACGCCTGATGCCACATGGAGGACCCAGCCGATGACAGGCCTCCATCACCAGTAGCCGCTCAGAGATGCTGGACAAAAATGTGACTTGGAGGTGAAAGGCCAGTCCCCTGAATTCCAGTGAGCTGAGACAAAGTGTCTGGGGTGGGTAAGGTGGGTGTCTGTATATCAGAGTGTGTAACTCAGTCAGGGCTTGGGCAGTGTGTCTCTGGCACCTTGGTCTCAGGTGCACAGAAGGTGGGGGGCACTCAACCCCAGCACACCCCACAGCCCCTCAGGCCCAAGGAAGTCCCTACTCCTCTCAGCACCCCTGGGGATAGGGCCAAGGAGCACGGAAGCTTCCATTTGGCATGAAGCAAAAGAGGAAGGGCCTATTAGAAGTCAGGACATTGTCAGTAAGTCCAGGAAGCAGGTAGGACTGGGATCACTGTGTCCCTGCCCTGCCCCATTACTAGGAAGCTCCCCTTTCCTCCAGAGAGGCAGGCATATCCCAACACCCACTCTCCCACAGCAACCCCAGAGCCTGAAGTTAAGAGGCATCCCTTCTCTTTCCTCAGGGAACAATGAGACAAGAATGTCATCACTAGGGGAAGAGGACAAAGGACTACAAGCAGGCATGTTTTGGATTTTAAAGTTTATCTGGATTTCCTCATTCCTAAACTTCACACTGCACACTGAGGGGCCGGGCAGGCGCATGAGCCTCTCCCCGGCACGCACAGTCACCCAACCAAGCCAGCCTGTTTTCTTGTTCACAACATGAGGGAGGGCCAACAGTCTGAGGTTCCAGCCCGCCACAGCTGACAAATGTGTTCTCAGAGGCAGGTTTGGGAGAGAGGAACACTGACAGGGATGGTGAAAGCTAGAGCTCAACACTCCCGGGGCCGAAACTCCTCCATCAGCTGCCGCAGGTGAGAGGCTGCCTTGTCTAGTTTCAACAACTCCATTTGGAGGGAAGAAAGCTGGTTGAGGAGAGAAGATGGTGAGGACCCAGGGATGAGGCCTGTCCCCTTGCAGCCCACATTCCCTCAGGAGCCCCACAGACTTCCTAGGTAGCCTTCCCTGGCCTCACCCTTTGCTGCCTCTGTGTCTCTGCCGCCCCGTGAGATGGGGTCTGGGCTAGGAGGTCCTCAAGCTGCTTCTGCAACTTGTGTCTTCGGGCAGCCAGCAGAGGTAGATGGGTCTGGGGGTCCACCAAGCCCTAGGGAAGAACAGGGAGAGAAGACTCAGACTCTGCAGGCCACCCAACGCCTCCTTCTCCCCATTCTAAGGTCCCCTCCTCACCTTTATAGAGCCCACCTTCCTAAATGTCTTCTCAATCCCTCCCTCTCTCCCCTCCAATCTTCTCTGGTCACCTGCAGCTCCATGAAGATCTGAACAGTGTCACTGAGTGGAGCCTGGGCCCAGCCGGAGGGAGCTGCCACACCTGGGGATAGGAGGCCCACAGCCCCGCAGTGGCCCAGGGTGCCCAGGGGCTCCAGGAAGGCCTCAAAGAGGCCCTGCTCGCCCGGCTCCGAGCTCTGCAACAGCACTGGGAAGAGGGAGGCTCAGGTCAAGTGTCTATCCTTCTTCCTTCCCACCCTATGCTTCCCAACTTTGGGATCTGTTCCACCAGGCTATCACCTCTTCCCTGCCAGCCCCTCCTTCCCACAGAGACCCAGTGCCCAGGACCCGCCTCACCTTGGGGCCGAGCCTTGGTGAGCTGGTACGTGGCCCGGAGAGCCCGAAGCCCCTGCGCGGCCTCCTGGACCTGGGAGAAGCGCTGCTCCAGCTCAGGCTGGCGCCAGTGCTCCTGGGGACAGGGACCAGAGCTGACAAACGGGCTCCATCCTCCACCCACCCATCCCATGTCCTTAGGGCAACGAGATCTGTCATCTCCACCACACAAAATTCACCACCTCAAGGAATGAAACATGGCAAAAATGGAGAGTCATCTATGAAGATTTTAGATAACCTACTGGGCTCTGATTGAAGATAACAAACAGCCAAAAATAAATTTAAATTAAAAATGTATTACTCAAAATGCACAAAACCAAATAAGTGTAAAAACAAATTTAAATAGTTAAACTTTAAAATGATTTTTTGGGTGAGTTTATGGCATTTATTCTTCCTTCCAGTTATTAAAGCTTAAAACCGCACTGAGGTGGCCATGAGTTGGAACTGACTCGATAGCAATAGGTTTGGAGTTTTTTTGTTACTAACTCATCTAAGCCTCATCCCAGCCATGGCAGGTACTATTACTACCCCTAGTTTAAAGATGGAGAAAACTGAGACACGGTCACACAACTAGTGTCAGTCTAGCAGAAGTCTTGCTCTTGACCACTACACCATACTACCCCCCAAGACCCCAAAGTAATGATAGCACCCCTGCAGTAACAACCCACCCTCTCGAAGACATGACAGTAAACTGTGAACCATCATTGTAAATGACATCATGGCAGCAAAGCCTTTTATGAGAGCACCAAATCCTAACCACTAGACCACGAGGGAGCATCAGCAAACCCCTTTAGAAGACTACTCTCCCAGCCCATCCCCAAGACACCATATCTGTGCGTGACTCACCAAACTGTGAGCACTGGGGTACGGGGCAACACAGATGCTGGGGGCTGGGGAGCAGCCTGGCCTGGTGGGCAGCCGTTGCCAGAGCTCCTCAGCCAGGAAAGGCATCAGCGGGGCGAGGAGGCGGAGGCCAATGTCAGCACAGAAGAACAGGATCTGAGGCGGCCCCGAGGGGCGGGGGGAACGTGCCAGCACCGGCTTCACTGCCTCCTGGGGAGGAAGCCAGTGGGTCAGAGGATGGACCTGAAGCCAGCTCCATCCTCCCTACGTGTGGGACACTTGGGTAAAGGGCAGTTCCTGGGAGAGAGGAGGGGCAGAGGCACTCAGCATCCCACACCACTGGGAGCCCAGGACATGCTCTGGAGTGTGAGAAAAGGGGGAAGTCTAGGACAGTGACCTTCAAAGGTAAGTGAGAAATACGATTTCCAGAGAGGCATGTGTAGTTTAGGAAGAAAAGTACTGAGTGTTTTGCATATTAAAAGGGAACATAGGTTTTTTCAAAAGTTGAGAGATGATGTAGGGCAGTGGTTTTCAGCATGGTCCTGTGCCAGCAGCATCAGCATCGACTTGTCAGAAATGAAAGTTCTCACCACTCTCACCCTCAACCTGCTGAATGAGAAGCTCTGGGGCCTGGAATCTGTGCTTAACAAGCCCTCCAGGTGCTTCTGAGACAGCAAGTCTGAGAAGCCCTGGTCTGAAGACCACTCCACTCTTCCTCCCAGGCCTCTCCTAGCCCCAGCCTGTCTAGGGCCCACGTTCAGCAATCACAGGGGCTGACACAAATCCCTGTCTGCCTCTGAGCCTAATCTCCAGAAGTGCCCCCTCTTCCCTCTTTCCCCCAAGTGACAGGCAGGAAACACTGCCCAGGCTACCCCACAGAAACAAGGCCCAGGAAAGAGGGGAACGGAGACTTCCTGTCGCATCTCCTTTCCTTTCCTGAGAGGACAACAGGAACTTAACTTCACAGCTCCCTGCCATGGAACCTGAATTCAAGGGGAATTAGAAGCAGGTCTGCAGGTGTGAAAATGCCAGGCCTTGCCCCTGCCTCACTCACCAGGTAAGTGTCACAGAGGTTGTGGAGCCAGAAGTGGTGCAGAGTGTGAGTGACGAGCGAGAGCTCGCGGGTGAGGAAACCCCGCTCACACTGTTCGGCAGTGAGGGCGAGGCGGCTCAGGATCCAGGCGTCCACGGGGGATGAGGGAGACAGCTGCGGGCAGAAGGGGGTTCAGGACAGAGATGGCTCCCCTCTTGCTCATCTCTTCTCCTTCAGCCTTTGATTTCCTCAGAGCTGCCTTCTTTAGACATCTGATGACGCCCACTTGGAAGCACCTCTTCTTCCTCTCTTACCTCCTCTGCAGGCTCGGGTGTGAATTTCTCCCCCAGGACCTTGAGGATAAAGCGCAGGGCATTCCAGATCTTGTTGCAGAAATGTCGGGAGCTCAGAACTTCAGAGATAGACAGGTTCAGGTCACCCCCTGGGAGGGGAGGGAAATGAGGGAGTCTGTGCATGGGCGGCAGTAGCACAGGAAGCCCCCAGTCCTGCCTGCTCTGCCTTCTCTGCACTCCAACACCTCTCTTGCCCAGGGCTGGCCCGGCTTACCCAGGGCTCCATGGGAGCACAGTGTGAATCTCAGGGCATCTGTCCCACATTCGGGGATCCCGTGAGGGAAGTCCTTTCTCTGCAACCAGAAGAGGGGTGGCAGATGCCTAGGTGGCTGCAGGACCAGAAGCCTGGGTTGCAGAAGAAACTGGTGGCTGTGAGCTAGAGGCTGGGATGGCGCAGACACCGCAACTCACTTGTGCTGCAGCTGCAATCGCCAGCTCTGCAGGATCCAGGTTCCCATCCCTCAGCTTCTCCTGCAGCACCTGGGGAGGGGTGAGTGTTTCACGGGCCTTGCTCGGAGGCCTTGCCCCCAAAAGTGACACCTACTGTCCCCCATCCCTCTATCCCTCCTACTGACTCCCCCAACTCCCTTGTTTGATCCCTTGTGCTGGATGGCATCCAGACCTGCAGCTCTGCCCCAGTGATGATGTCCCTCGGGTCCAGCACATTCCCCAGGGACTTGCTCATCTTCCGGCCCTGCCGGTCCCGAACCATGGAGTGAAGAAGCACCTGGGGGCACGGAGGGAGTCAGGAGAGGAGGGCTTGGAAAGCCTTTCCTTGGAGGGTAACCTGGGATCTCTGGTCTCTGTACTTTGCGGATTAAAGTAGGAAATGAATCAGGAAAGAGGAACCAGGAATACAGAAAACACTGCACTGGGGGTTAAAGCTGGGAGGACAAGGTTTAGGGAAAGCTGGGGCGGGGCACTGGAGGGCTGTTACCTTGCTGAAGGGGAGCTGCCCCGTGAGCTGGGTCCCCAGCATGACCATGCGGCCCACCCAGAACAGCAGGAGGTCACTGCCCGTCTCCAGAAGTGACAGGGGGTAGAAACGAGCGAGGTCTGGGGTCTAGGAGGAGAGACAGGCAGTAAGAGGCCCCACCCCTGGGTCTCTAGCTCTTCTCAAGACTTTGCAGGCACCCAGTGTCCCCTTTCTTCAGCACCCCACCTTCACGGACTTTCCCTCTCAACCCACCTCACCTCTTGTGGCCAGCCCAGAGCAGAAAAGGGGAAAAGAGCCGAAGAGAACCATGTGTCCAGGACGTCAGGGTCTGGGAAACAGAATAGCGAATGAGGACAACTGGAACCTCGGCTTCTAGGACCGCAGACCGCTGCTGCCCACCCTTTTAGCCCAACCTCGACCCCACCCCAAGAGACCAGGGGTCTGGCTCTATGCCCCATTCCCACCCTTCCCAACTCTACCTTCTCCATCTCAAATCTGCTCCCCTCAATAGACCCAGACCCACCCCCCACAGCCCAGGCACTTACCCCTCTCCAGGGTCAGCTCTGCCCCTGGCCTCCCTGTTAGTTCTGCAGCTGCCTCTCTGGCCTCAGCTTCTGACCTCCCAACCACCCAACAGTCTTCCCCATCACCCTGCAAAAGAAGTAAGGGGTGAGGGGACAGCGAGGAGAACAGTGGCAACTGATGGGTATAAAACAGCCCTCAGTTCTCATGCTCCTTCATGGGGTCTTAGGCTGGCTGGCACCCTCTGGGGGTTAAGATGAAACCACAGGTGTGGAGAGCTTTTGTCATGACTAAGACCTAAGATGTGAAACACAGTGACAGGGAGCTGGGCTTGGCACTGGAAATCCTGACTCCTAGCCTAAGGCTCTTTCCTCCTGCTCACCCCTCTGTGGCTCCCTCCTACAAACCTTTGCCTGCTCTTCTACCACGAGGTAGGCTGGAATCTGATGGCCCCACCACAGCTGCCGGGAGACACACCAGTCCCTGCCAAGAGGACACCGTGATTTCTCAGCATGACCAGTGCATCCCCAACCACATCTCGGTGACAGCACCCCTCGCCCTTACCCAATGTGGGAAAACCAGTGCTGCCAATTCTTCTGGTGGAAGGGTGGATGGAGCCCGAGGGCCCCCGACTCCACGGCCTGGAGGGAAAGGGGCCTTTAGAGAGTGCTTCCCTTCCTGCATTTGCAGTCCCCTGGCACAGAACAAGTAGGTCCGAGGTGCTTTTAAAACTAGAGAGGACCTCCCAAACCCCCTGCGAATTTCCTGGGCTTGAGTGAGGATACGAGCCAGCCCTCCATCTGCACAGCGCTCCTCTCATTGACCACAGCTAGGGAGAACTTCAGGCAGGAGATCCTCCCACCACCTTGTTCTTTCATTCCAATTCTCAGGGAGCTCCCCAGCCCCAGACCCCCAGGTCCTTCCCAGCATTGCAGCCTCACCTTGGCAGCCTGGTGCCCCATTTCTCGGCAGCGGACAAACCACTGGCTCTTCAGTAGGTATTCTACCACGTCCCCGGATCGGCTGAAAGGGAGCAAGGGTGAGTGTGCTGCGCCTCCAGCCCTGTGCCTTTCTCCCAGGGAGGTGGGGCCTACTGCGTGCCAGGCCTTGGTACCAAGGGGACAGCAGTGAGTAAAACTGACCCAGAGAATGTATTCTGGTGCGGGGTGCAGAGCCATCCCATTACCACTCTGCAGCCTCATCCATTACCTTTTAGAGGTGGCTCTAAGCAAAGAGGTTAAAATGGGGCTACCTGCAGATGGGCAGCACCATGGGGTGGCTTTGAAGGTCCCGGAACAGTCCCCGTTCCCTCAGTGCAGACATAATCTTCTCCCGGGCCACAAACCGGTGAAGACCCTGGGGAAAAAGCAGCAAGAGCAAAGATTAGAGGCCTCTAGAAAACGAGAAAGTGGAAGGGGGCAGAAAACACTGAAGCTGGGGCCACCTGCAGCCAGTCCCCACAGAGCGAGGTCATGGTCCCATCCTCTGCGATGACACTCTGGGGGCTCAACCCATGCCGGGCTCCCATCTCAGCATCAGCAGGGCTGTGGGCCGGCGTCACCTTCACTGCCCCTGGGGGAGTGTGCAGCAGTGAGCACTTAACCTTACCCTTGATATTTCCTTTTCCAGATGTATCATCATCGCCCATGGCTCCCCACTCCCCCCATGCCACCCCCCCTTCTCTATACTCCTCTCCCTCACCCCATCCTCCCCCCGCCACCGACCTTCACTCACCTGTGCCCAGGTGTGGCTGGACAGTGGAGTCCGTGATGAGAGGGAGAAGGTGTCCAGTCAAGGGATGACGAAGTTGCCGCCCATGTAGATGCTGAAGGGAAGGGAGAAGGATCAAGGCAAGCACATGTGTGCAGTGGGAAGGTTTGTTCTGGGGCCTGAGAGTCCCTGGGAATAAAGAGGGTGAAAAACCAGCAGGTAAAAAACTAGAGCAGGGGTCAGCAACCTTGTTCTTAAAGGGCCAGAGAGTAAGTATTTCAGGTTTTGTGAACAAGGAGCAAATTCAGTCTGTCACAACTACTCCACTCTCACACTGTAGCAAAGCTTGACGGGACAGCCACAGATAGCACATGAATAAATTAGCATGCCTCACAAAGACACAGGTGGTGGGCTGGGTCTGGCCCTCGGGCCATAGTCTATCTACCCCACCCTAGCCAGAGAACAAGCATAACATCAGGGAGAGAAGGGAGTAAAATCAGGGCCATTGAAAAGCTAAGATGAGAAACGATGTCTTAAGATAAGGAGTGGAAACAGGAGAGAAGGCACCATCTTAAAAAGAAGGGAAGAGAAACGCATGCAAAAAGCAGGCCAGGGCAGCATGGGTGTACTGTTCATTACTGTATATCGGGAGTCATTGGGGTGGACTGCCACAGCCACGTCTCCAGGCAACGTCTCTGGCCTCGTGGTTCCTATCACGACCTCAGCATCTGAAGACAAACATCTGCTCATACCTGGTCACCACCCCATCACTCACTCCGCACACATCTACTACCAGTAGAACTGGAAATGGGAGGGGGCAGGAAGCAGTCAAGGTTGAATGGGTCCCAGGAGTCTAACTGGAGAAAATTAGGGCCAATGTCTATAGAAGCCTGGGGTTCCCTGTTAACAAATGACAAGAAGCCTGAGAGAGTGCCTGGTGCTAAGAATTCCTCAATGACTTGAGTGGGAGAAACAGGAAAAAAGGATTAATAAAAGCAACTAGAATCCTTTCTTAGGAGCCTTGGCAGTGCAATGGTTAAGCGCACAGCTGCCACCCAGAAGGTGGGCAGTTCAAAACCACTAGGTGCCCCGCAGGAAAAAGATGTGGCAGTCTGCTTCCATACAGATTATAGTCTTGGAAACTCTATGGAGCAGTTCTACTGTCTTACAGTGTCACTAGGAGTTGTTATCAACTCAACAGCACCCAACAACAACAACAGAGTCCTTGCTTGGTGCCCAGAGGACACTGGAGGGTTCTCAGTGTTCTAATCACAAATCCTGAGCGTTTTGCAGGGCTAGCACCAGCCCTTCAAACGAGAAATGTCCTCTAACTAGTCCACCTCAGCTGTCTCTTTTCTGAATGCGTCAGAACATTTAGAAAAGATCTTTTATCTCTTTCCTGGGCAGCAGATACCTACAGAACTAGACAAACCTCCCAGAAGACAGTAACAATACTCAAGCAATGTGCCCAAAGTAACACATACACATACAAAGGTGCCTTGTCCCCCTCCCACTGGCTTTCCCATCAGCCTGATAGGGGCTCAAGAAAACAGAGGAAATAGAGGTCAGCGGGCAGCCCTTCTGTGGACTGCACTCACCAGGCTCTCCATCCACAGGGAAGGCAACAGAAACAAGGAGGCCAAAAGAAACCGGGGCAGGGCAGCCGGGCAGTCGAAGCTCCGTGCGGCCCGGCAGGGGCCGGCTCTCCACCTGGAGAGGGTGAGGAAGCAGTGTCCGAGAGCAGCCTTTCTGCAAGGCTCACACCTACGCCTCCCACTGCCACCCATGCCTTCCACCCTGGCCTCCCTGCAGTCCACGAAAAGATGAGGGACCACAAACCTCTCCCCTCACCTATTTTCTTGTACAGTGATCGTTATAGCAAATATTCATGGAGCATTTAAATCACGGCCAGATAGTGTGCTAACGCTTTACGTGAGCCCTTACTTAATCCTCACAACACTCCCACAATGTAGGCACTTCCACCGTCCCTAATTTACAGATTGAGAAAGCTGAGTCTTAACAAGGCTAATCTGCCAAACGTCACACAGCTCTCAGATGGCAGGACTGGATTTGAATCCAGGCAGTCTGGCTCCAGTGTCTGAGTTCTTACCGACACTCCTACCTTGCCTCAGAGCTCTCCAAACCTGCTTCTCTTTCTCTGCCTCACCTCAATGTCTGAGATGGCTGATCTTAAAGCACACGACCAGTTGACAAGCTGCCGGTTCCGGTACAACAGTCCCGCCTTGTAGAGTCGCACAAAAGCTTCAGTCACGGCCACTGAGGAGCCCTAGAATGACCTGAGTGTCCATATCCGACAGCTGCTTCTCAGCCTATGACCCCACTCAGGACCCAAGCATTCTCACCCCCTGCCCCCAATGCAAGGGGACCTAGTGGGACAATGGTTAAGCACTCAGTTGCTAACCAAAAGGCCAGTGGTTGAAACCCACCAGTGACTCTATGGGAGAAAAAACCTGGCAATCTGCTCCCCTAAAGATTACTGCCTAGGAAATCCTATGGGGTAGTTCTATTCTGTAATAGAGCCTCTGTGAGTCAGAATTGACTTGATGGCACACAACACCCCCAGTGCACACAACAGTCACCTTCTCTGCACAGATCTCTAAGCACCCCACCCCACCACCACCCAGGAACCAAGGCATCAACACTCACAGTGTCCATAGTGAAGCACTCTCGATCCCAGTCCAAGGAGGCCCCCAGCATGCGGAGCTGCTCACAGATCTCCCCACCTTTCCTGTGCCCAGAGAGAACGCTCGTCAGCAAGCACAGCCTGAGTACCTCTCATGGACCAGGCCCAGTGATGCCCCAGTAGTGTTTGGTGCTGAGGTAAAATAAGAGGGAGTACAGCATTGATCCAGCCTCTAGAAGCTAATGGAGACACACAACCCCACATGGGGCCAGCTACTAATTGAAAGGTTGGCAGTTCAAACCTACCCAGCAGCTCCACAGGAGAAAGACCTGGCAATCTGCTTCTGTAAAGATTACAGCCTAGAAAACCTTACGGAGCAGTTCTACTCTATCATACGGGGTTGCTATGAGTGAAAATCGGTGCAAGAGTAACTAACAACAATAATGTGACACTAAAAGAAACAAAGTTCTACAGTGACAGAGAAAGAGACAACCAATTTGTGGGAAATCCAAGGAAGGTTCATAGAGAAGATGACATTTGAACATAAAGCCAGAAGAAAGAGGGTGATTTCAACAGATGGAAAGCAAGAACGGGTGAGTGAGACAGGTGATGAAATCTAGGCAATGGAATTAGTGGCAAAAAAACCAAAAAGAAAACAATATACACACACTCACACCCCCAGTCACTAGTTGCTGATGAGTCATTTGCGACTCATGGCGACCCCATGTGTGTCAAAGTAAAACTGTGTTCCATAGGGTTTTCAATGGCTGATTTTTTGGAAGTAGATCACCAGGCCTTTCTTCCAAGGCACCTCTGGATGGACTTGAACCAGCAACCTTTCAGTTAGCAGCAGAGCACATTAACTGTTTGCACCATCCAGGGACTCCACCCAGAACACAGTAGGGGCTTAAAACTATTTGCTGAGAATGAGACACAGTCTTTGCCCTCAAAATGTCATAGCTTCACAGGGGAGACTAGACCAATGGTGCCCAGTAAGAAATACAATGCAAGTCACATATGTAATATTAAGTTTTCTAGTAGCCACATTAAAAATAGGAATAGTTAAACTGAATTTTAACATTACTTTAACCAAATATAGCTACAAAATTGCATTTTTTTTTTACAGTTGCCATGGAATTGATTCCAATTCATGACAACCTCAGCATGTCACAGTAAAACTGTGTTCCATAAACACACATATTTGTGGAGCCCTGGTGGCACGCTGGTTAAGAGCTCGGCTGCTAACCAAAAGGTCAGCAGTTCAAATCTACCAGCCACTCCTTGGAAACCCTATGGGGTAATTCTATCTGTCCTATCGGGTGGCTATGAGTTGGAATCAACTTGATGACAATGGGTTTCGATTTTTTTGGTTTTCAGTTAGTAGCCAAGTGCAAACTGTTTGCACCACCCAGGAACATATTTATGTATGCACGTATATATAATATTACATAAACACGTTAAACATTGAGAAGCCTACCAAATGCTGAGAGGTCCTAGAGATTACGTTTCTGACAGAAATTAGGCCTCGGGTGGGAAAAGCCATTCTTCAGGAAAGAATGGGCTGGGAATCCAGGACCCAAATCTCTGGTATCTCGGCCCCTCCATCCCTGCCCCTCATACTCACTCCTCCTTCCACTTCCACACTTCCCTCAGGAAGGCTTCCCGGCTCAGCTCATGTCTCCTCACTCCCTGTTCCTTCCATAGCTGTTTCTCCACCACAGCCTACGTAGGATAAGGAGCAAATAAGCTAAAAATAAGGTAGCTTTGGAAGAAAAAATGTTTTTCACCAATAAAAGTAAAACTTGACAAAAGGCATACTTGTGTAGCTATTCCTGCGTGATCTGAACCAGGGACCCACAGCACCTGATCCCCACGCATCCGGTGCCTGCAGTGAAATACCCTGACGTGAGCCCTGGGCTTACATGCTATCTCACGCCTCCCCCTCCACCTTGCTACTTCCCCTCCAAGAACTCAAGCAGCCCCATTCCACTCTCACCAGCGAACAAGGGCATCCTGTATGGCCACGGTGAGTGCATGGCCAATGTGCAGGGAGCCAGTGACATTAGGGGGTGGGATACACATGGAAAAGATTTCCCCTGTGGCCTGGGGCAGCTGGGCCTAGGAAAGAGAAGTCAAAGGGAAAGAGAGAATTAGATGTTACCTGGGGGAATAGCCCCCTCTGGTGTCTCCAGGGCAGAAAGAACTGCACAGAACAGTCCTGCAAATAACAGGGAAGGGAGGCACCAGCCAAGAGAAAGGTTTGGAGATGCCAAGGACCAAAGACAAGCTCTCTCACATTTTTTTGGAGTAGGCTCTGCAATATGACTGGCTGTGAGCTCCAGACTCTACAAGTCACTTGGTCCCTTCCCTGCCAGGTACTCACCTTATATTCTGGTTTGAAGAAGCCTTCTCGCACCCACCAGGGGTACCAGGCAGCCTCAACATATTGGGGGCTGTACGCAGGAGGCAGGGGCCTGGAGACATCTGTGAAAGCAAAGGACAGTTGCACTAACCACTGAACTTTGTTCCCATACTGCATTTCAGCAGACCAAACGGGCAACAAATATGTGACAGAAAAAGCCATCAAGTTCCTAGGTTACCTTTCTTTTCACCAGGTTCTGTAGGGATTTCATACAATACTATCTCCTTAGGAGTCCAGGCCTTACTGGATCCTGCAGGTGACTGGAGATGGGGGGACAGGTATCAGAAGGGGTGGGTGCAATTCTCAGGATACCCAGCCACCTGGATCCCAGCACCATACGCTCCTCCAGCTTCCTCCAAGTCTTCTCAGAGACTCAAACTCTCTGTCCTCTAACCTTGTTCTTCCCAGTTATCCCAGCCTCCAGTGCTGCCTGCCGTTCCCGCAGGCGCTTCTGTTTTGCTTCACGGTTTCTCCGGGAAGTGGGGGATCCATGGGGCTCTGGCTGGGTGGAAAGAGGCCGAGGCCTAGGGAGGCCCCGTGACGGTCTCAGCCCCCAAAGTGGCGGTCGAAAAGAGGCCAGAGGCAAATGAGGCATCAGGAGTGCCTGGAAAGGGCCTAGATCTGTTATAGAGAGTGCATTAGGATGTGGGGATGTGGAGGGGCCCCCCGTTTTCCAAAGTTACGCTCTCCATTCCTTTCTTCCTGCTAACCATGGTTTGTTATTCTAAGTATCATCCCCTCCCACACAACCCTTCCTCTGCGAGGACTAGAGTGCAAGAGTGCAGGGTGTCGACAAGGACAGCACCGCGGAGTCTCAGAAACTAGGCTTCTTCTGGGGCAGGCTCGAGGTCTCGGGGTCTCAACGTATGCATCTGAGACGTAGCGGTGACCTCTGACACACGGGAGGGAAGAGGATTCGGAAAGACTCTGGACATCAGCACGCCCGGGAACGGGCGAGGAGTCCCACCGGGGTGACGGCGATCTACGAACACCCAGGCGCGGCCAGCAATGTCCCCAGCCCCGCGCAGCCCGGCCTTCCTTCCTGGCTCGGCCCCCGCCGCGCCCCCATCTCCTGATTCCCCTCCGCGCGCGCTCACCAGCCGGCCCCGCCGCTATCCCAGGGCGCCCCGCGTGGCAGCAAGGGCTCGGAGCACTGTGAGCACGACCCCGGAACGCGACCCGCAGTCCGCGCGGCACCAGGAGGCGGGGCCCGCCCGGGCGCATGCGCAGGAGCTAGCGTCAGCCCCACCTCTCCCCGCTCCTGGCGACTAAACAGTGTACAGGCCGAGAGCAAGCGGCTGTAGAAGGCGATACCGCGGGGAGGCGCCTGAGCCTTTGGGTTCACGTCCACAACTTTATTAAACAAGAAAATCCCAACGTGTAAATAAAAAAACACCTGAGTTCTGAGGCAGCCTCTATGCGGCTGGCTGGGCCCGCCCGCTCGCCCAGTCCCGCCCCGGTCCCCGCACTCAGGAGCTGTGCTTCTGCCGCTTCCAGAAGCGCTTAACGTCGCTGTGTCCGGCCGGCGTGACGACCATGAGCCTTTTGGCCGAGTTCTCGAACACGAGCACGCCCAGCTCCCGCGCGTGGGCTAGCAACAGCTCAAAGTCCACCTGCGACAGGAACTGGTTATACAGGACGCCTGGGGTCCGCAGACAGGAGTGGAGGAGAGAGAGAAAAAGAAGATTGTTAGGCTTGGGGCTACCAACGCCTGAGAGGGGGCCTCAGGGCAGTGGTCTGGGCTTGCCCCCCTTTCCAACAAAATTGCAAAACTAATCTCTGCTTGTCTGCTCAGGGGCTCATGTTAACACTAGTGTGATCCAGCCATCTTCTGGAAGGCAATATAATACAAAAGAAAACCCATTAATGTTCACCAAAACCAGAGAAATTACCGTGCATTGTCCGTTCCACTTTCCCTCTTGTAGATAAATCCAACTTACACTGATTTGTGCCACTTTATTTACTGCTACCCTCCCACCCCAGAGTAAAAAGTGTTTGCCAGCTTTTCTCTCCCAGTTCCAGCAGTAAACAAAAAATAAAATAGGTCCGAGTTTTCAGCTCATCAAGGCTGAATTGTCCTTCCTCTAGCCAATGAGCAAGACTCGGCCCCCAGAGACCACTCACCCTCAGTGAACCGGAGTCTGTCCCTTTCCAGCTCCCACAGCCGAATCTGGTCTGTGATGGTGGGGGGCAGCACAGGGGTCTGCAGGGGCAAGGGGTGGCTGTGAGGATTCAGGGAGACTGTCCAGACAACCCCGGCCCCCCATTCACTCCCCAGACTTGGATGTTCCTCTCATTTCCATCATCTCATCACCAGATGCCTGGGGTCGCCAGCCTCCAGCATCTTGGTACCTAGTTTGTACCTGTTTGAGCATCACTGGGTGGGCCCTTGTCCTTAAGAAATGGATGATCTAGGAAAACAGACAAGAATGGAATCAGGGATAGCGTCAGATGGCACGAAAGCCATCTGAGCTGTCACCTAATGCCACTGGAATATCAACTTACTCTGTTTAAAAACACATAACCACATCCCTCAATACTTGTGCCTGTCGCCATCCCTGTTCAGCTGTTCCAAGTTGCTGCTCCCACGGGTCGTATCTGTTATTCCTTCTCTGGCACTTTTGTCCTTTCCAGAGGCTGGTTTTGCTTTCCTTTCTTTAAAGTCACAGCAGCTAATATTTTTTTTTTAGCATTTACTGCATGGCAGGCTCTGAGCTAAATGCCTTACCTCTAATTGAATCCTCCCAGCAAACCTGTGATGTAGGATCTGTCATTATTCCCACTTTCAGACGAGGAAACTGAGGCTCACAGAAGTGACGCAACCAGGCCTAGTTTACATAGCTAGGAAGTGGTGGTGCCGGGACAAAAATTCAGGGTTTCCCTCTCCCTCCACGTTTTTTCCCCTTAAGAGTTTGCCTGTTCCCACTTCTAGAGTACTGACTTCTCCTGTTCCTGGTGCTCAAACACAGACCACTCCCTACCACCTACTGTAACAGACCCGGTGGTAGCCTTCTGTAATGTGACTACCTTGTACTCCACAGCCCAAGTGCAGCCCGTCTTCCCATGTGGGGATACCTGCTGGGCTGTGATGCCACTGGCGATGGCCTGCTGCACACTCTCCCGGGTCACCTGCGCCACCACCATGTTGGGGAAGCGATAGAGCATCTCAGAGAAGAGGGCAATGAGAGCGATCTGCAGCTCCGACTCTAACAGGGGGTAAGAAGAGAGGATGAGGACACCCACACCCAGACCCTCTCAAGCCCCTCCTTCAAGTGTGATGAGGAACGTCAGGGAGCCGTGTTAACCACAGGTGCCTGGGAGATGTGAACATAAACCAGCGCTCCCTCCTGCTCTCCTCCTCTCCTCCCCCGAGCCTGCCCTTCCAGGCCCTCTGTCCGTCCTCACCCGTGTAGGCATATAGTCGGTAATTGGTTTCCACAATGATGAAGCCAGGCTGATGCACGGTGCCCCCAGCCCCAGAGACACCTGATGAGAGATTGATGGCCAGGCGTGTGGGGTAGTAACGCCGAGATTTCCTCTGGAAGGACAAAAGGGAAGGGCGGAGGGCCCTCTCGCAGGTGTCACTGCCTAATATCTTCCTGCCTAAACCTCAGATCCTTCCTCCTGCAAGGAACCCCAGCCCCCAACTTCTCTCCCCCCAGGGACCAAGTATGCAGTCCTGTTAACTGCTTCCTGCTACTGCCTCCACCCTGGCTCTTCTCTAGAATCCATGTATCTGGGTGCTCATACCTTCCTCTGGAAAACAAGTCCAAACTCACGCAGATGTTGCAGGAAGTTCAACAGAGAATCACTCATACCTTCCACAGAGTAATCCTGGAGAATAGAGGTGGCCACCTGGGGTCCAAAACACATTCCCTCCTCGCTCCCCCAGCCCCATACACTCATGACCTCTCTCTCATCTCTGGTCATTCTTTGTTCAATCTTATCTCCTCACTCTACTGCTCCATAACCTGATTTCCCCTTCCCATCACCCTACCCCTCAGTCCACCCACCCAACCCCCAGCTTCAGCCCCCTGCTTACCTTGCCAAGCGTAGAGAAGCTAAGCTGGAAGAGGAAAGAGAGAATCTCCACTAGGTCCATGCCCCGGCTCTAGGGAGGAAGGGGCGGAGACAATGGGGAGGGATGGGAGGGAGAAAAAGGGAGGAAATGGACAGAAGAGAAAATCAGGGAACAAAGCCTGCAGGCAGGGGTCTCTTGTTGGGAGTGGTCTCGGGAAGAGCAGGGCAGCCACAAGCGGGCCCCTAGGCTTACCTGGGCTGTCTGCAGATACTGAAGCATAAAGTACCAGAGCTGGGCAGGGGTATCCAGCAGCAGGAACTGGAAGCCAGCAGAAGTAATGCAGGGTGGTTCTCCAGGTTCAGCACTAGGAACACAGACAGGGACAATGGTGGAGATACTCAGAGAAAGGCCACCATCCCGACTTGCCCCCTCACTTTTTTTGGTTTGTTTTTTTTTTGTATCTTTGGCCTTAAACTCCACTCAGCTCTCCTTTTTTCAGTCAACCCCTCCAATCCTGACCCTCCCAAGACACCCAGTTTATCAGGGACACAATGAGACAGCAAAGCAGGAGCTGTTGTACCTCTTCATGAGCCCAGCCTGGCTGAGGAGCTGGGCCAAATCCTGGCTGACAGCCGCACTAGGGGAGCCCACCATGAAGTGCAGGACCACCTGAAGAATGGAAGAGAACAGAGAGACTGATGCCTCTAAGGGCCACAGGTAAGTAGCAGCATGAGCAGAGACAAACATAATCCCAAGTCCTCACCTCCCATCGCTCCTCAGCATACTTGTCCAGGGAGGGAACGTCCCGGGCATGCTTGTCTGGTCCCAGCTGACTTGTGTCATCAGACCAGGCCTTCCCTCTATGGCCAAGATGGGCCAAGAGTAAGGAACCCGGCCTGTGCTCCCCACCCACCCCCTGTCCCCTTTCCACCCTCATCCCCAAGGACCATGAGTCGGGGACATTCCCTACCCAACCCAGATACATCTGGTCCAACTGATTCCTTTATAAAGGGGCTCCCAAAGGTATACCCACAAAGTTACAGGGAAGCCCCTTGGGAGTCAGCCCCCAAGAAGTTTATCACTTCCCCTGTCCTAGCTTAGGAAGAGACGGAGGTGACATACCCACCCAGAAGGGCAATGCGGAGGTTCTGACGGAAGATAGGGTTGAGGATAAGGCCCTGGAGACCACCAGGGAGCAGCTGGGTGTGCCAGATACGGAGGCCGCTCAGCAGCCCTGTACTTTCCTCCTGAGCCCTGAAACAGAAGCAGAGAGGTGATTGGGGTATCTGGAGAACAAGTAGAAGCAGGCCCATAAAGCCTTTCCTTTCTGCCTTTTCTGAACCAGAGATCCTTAGAACACTGTTCCACAGGCTAAAATCAGTGTCTTCTTAAATTTCTTTATTGTAAGACTTATCGGAGCCTTTCAGTATACATCGTGACTCTCCAAGAGGAGAAATACAGCATGCAGAGTTCCCCAAACTTAATTACAAGCTTTATGGCATACCCATTAATACTTTCTGGAGGTTCCAAGGAACAACAGTTTGGGAAATACAGCTACTGGGAAATCTGTATCTGGCTGAGAAGGTAGGAGAGACTCACTTGCTGAATTCCTTCTTCACCCACAGGGCTACAGCAGCTTGTGGCAAAGGCTGTTCCAGAAAGAGCATCCGCATCACCCAGTTCTTAGCCAAAGATGGGAGCTCCCTGTAGATCGGTAGAGGTCAAATGTTAATGTCAGAAGTTGCCTTATATCTGCATCTATGCCATCAAGGGCCTCTCAAATGTCGCATCTTACCCCTCACACCTTTACCAGGCCTGCTGCCCCACAAACTCCATCTATTTTGGGCTGCCACCCTTCTGCATAATCTCCAAGTTCCCCAGAGCTACTAAGCTTCTACCCATAATAACTTATTCAAGTCTGGAGGCCCCCATTGCATTTTCTCCCACCATATGGTCCCTGCCATGAAGGGGATCCTCACCTGAAGACAGCCAGACACGTGGCAGGATGCCCATACAATCGGTCCAATACCCCAGGGCTCAAGCCCCCTAAGAATTCTTGTAGGTTCCGGCATTGTAGGTGTACTCGGTTCAGTCCACCCCTCGAAGGGGTGCTCTCCATCACCTGAGAGATGCATTGTTAGAAGAGCACTCCCACCAACCATGCCAGTATCACCCCTCACCTTTCTCATCCTGATTCCAGATCAGATTCAGCCTCCTCCACAATAACCCATCTTTTCTGTGGTTTCCTTTTCCATGTCACTGATTTTCTCCTGTTTCTCCCAAACCTGACCAATCTCTCCTACTTTCCTGCCTCCTCACACCCTACTTCTGTTAATTGTCCCATATTTGCAAAATCATTTATTTCAATGGCTTGTCTCACTTTTAGCTGAGCAGTGGATAAGAGGCCTGTTTGAACTCAGCCCTCTCCCTCCCTTCCACCCTCCCTGGTCAGATTAGACTATGAGCTCCAAATCTGTCAGTCCTTCCCATCTTCAATTTCTTAGCCCCACTTCTGCTAGGAACGGCAATTACCTCTCCCCTCCACCGGTTTCCCCAAGTGTCCTTCACCCCATTCACCCTGATCCCACATAGTCCTATCTCCTAACTTCTCCCCTACTTTCCTCCCACTCCTTGCCTCTCAATTTCTCTCTCATTCCTCCGCCACCCCCGCCCTCCTGGGTGCCCCTCACCACTTTGTGTCGATACCCCCGGCGCACCCCAAGTCTCGAGCCGTTGCTTAATGGGAACAGGTGTCTCGCATTGGCTCTCAGGGATAGGAGAAAGAATGGTGAAAAAATGCGAGAAAAAGACTGGGAGACAGACGAAGGACTTCACCGGCAGGAACTCAGATTTGAGGATTCAGAAGAGAAGGGAAGGAGTGGAAAAGTGGGGAGGAAAAGAATAGGTGCTGCACTCCTCCTCCGCGCGGCATACCGGGAATTGGAGTCTTGTTCTTGTCCATCCCGAAGCCGGCTGAAGAGCGTCTGACTACAACTCCCAAAAGGCACCGCGTGAAAGTGGGGAGGAGAGAGGCTGGTTTTTAATTGAGTGAGCCGGGCACACCGGCGGGGCCGTTTAGTTCCGCGACGTTCTCCACCCACTCTGCTAACGGCGAGTCTAACCGGCCTTGGTGGGAGGGGGGTCCCTGGAGTAGATGGGCCCGGAGGGCTTCCCGGCGGAGGCTCGCTGAGGTGGCGCAGTGGTGAGGTGTTTAGATTTAGAGACGTGGCAAACTGAGTTCCTTGAGCTTAGTTACTTCCCGTGAAATTAGAATAAGGCACACTCCAGAACGTTTGCGCGAATTAGGAGTTAACACGGTCCGATGCGCTTCGTTGCGCAGTGGTTAAGCGCTCGGCTGCGAACCGAAAGGTCAGTAGTTGGAACCCACCAGCCGCTCCGCAGGAGAAAGATGTGGCAGTCTGCGTCCGTAAATATTTACAGCCTTGGGAACCGTATGGCGACAGTTCTGTTCTGTCTTATAGGGTAGCTATGAGTTGTAATTGACTCCACAACAATGGGTTTGATTTGGGTTTTGGTTAATGCACCTTACTTGGCACGTAAGTAATCGATCTTAATTTCCACCTCCACCACACATCCATCTCTCGTTTAGTTAGGAGATCCTAATAAATGCGATTTAAAAAAAACAACACTAATAGTTGCTTTGATTTGACTTACAAACCTAAAGCAGGGAAAGGGGAGGGGACGTCTTCAGTCAGGGCCAGAAGTGCACGCCCCGCCCCCCCCCCCCCCCCCAAGTTCCTATAAGGCAAGTTTTATTGTTCCCACTTTACAGACGAACACTGAAGCCCAGCGAAGTTAAGAAATTTGCCCACCATCAGACAGCTAGAAAGTGCTGAAGCTGGGATTTGAAGCACATTTGCAAGGCAGCGAAGGACCCGGGACCCAAAATGGTAAGACTTTCTTACGCTTTTTATTCCCTGTTTCTTTAGCAGTCAATGTTTTAAATCCTCAAAACATGACAGAAAACTGACAAAACTTCTTTATGGCAAAAGTTAAATAAAGTTAAAAGACAAATTACAGTCTGGGAAGAAATGTTTGACAAAATATAAAAAGCTCTTATAAAGCAATAAAAAAACAACACAGTAGAAAGATTGGCACAAGAGATGAACAGGCAATAAACAGAAAAAATACGAATGCCTTGTAAACAGATGAGAAAACTTTCAATTTCACTAGTAATTATGGAAAAGTAAATTGAAACAAAATCAAATTAAAGAAACAATAAAATACAAGATTAGCACAACAATAATAAAAAAAACATAGCAAGGATTGACAGACTCAGTGTTCACCAGGATGTAGGAGGATACTCATACAATTTTTTTTTTCGCTTATACACTTCTGTTGAAGGTTGACACAGGCACGCCTTTTTAAGGGTAATTTGTCAGTATCTATCAGCAGTTTTTGAGCTCTGGTGGCACAGTGGTTAAGAGCTCAGCTGCTAATGAAAAGGTCAGCAGTTCGAATTCACCAGCTGCTCTTTGGAAACACTATGGGGCAGTTCTGCTCTGTCCTATAGTGTCTCTATGGGTCAAAAAAAACTGGGCAGCAATGGGTTTGTTTATTTTTGGGTATCAACACTTTTGGTCCCTGAGCGCAGGTGGTTTACAGCTCAACTTCTAACCTAAAGGTTGGTGGTTCATACCCACCTAGTAGTGCCATGGAAGAAAGGCTTGGCGATCTGCTTCCGTAAAGATTACAGCCAAGAAAACCCTATAGAGCAGTTCTGCTCTGTGACACATGGGGTCACCATGAGTCTGAATCGACTTCACCGCAATGGGTTTGGTTTTTTTGGTTTATCAGCAATTTTAACGTGCCTACCCTTTGACCTAACAAGGAATGTATCATACTGAAATACCCCAACATGTACAGAGATATACATGCAAAGACGTTCACTGAAGCATGTTTGTTGATATATGATGAAAAGAATGGAAACAGCCCAAATGTCCATCATCGGGGTTAGATAAAACATGGGTCGTCCCAACAATGTAGACTCCTGGGCAACCCTTAGAGAGGAGCTATCTACAACCTGTCCTCAGAGGGAGAAAAGAAAATTTTAAATGGCACACATATCAAGTAGATACATGAGATTATATAAGCAGCTCTCGTCTGGAGGCGAGATGAGAAGGCAGAGAGGGTCAGGAGCTGGTTGAATGGACACAGGAAATCCGGTGTGGAAAAGAAGAGTGTGCTGTCACAGTATATGGAGAGGAAGTAGGGTCACAAAACAATATATGTATGAATTTTTATATGAGAGACTAACTTGAATTGTAAACTTTCACTTAAAGCCAACAAAAACAAAAATAAAAAGAGTACAGTGAAAAATAGAAAAAAATCTTAAGAAAAGCCAAAAAAAAAAAAAAAAAAGGCACACATAGTACAGAGCTGCCATCTTTGCAAAAAGCTTTTCTGTGCGTGAAAAACTGAAAGAGGCCATATGCTTCATTTTGGAGGGACCTAGCAAGTGGGAGCTGGGCAAAATTGTGTCACAATGCCCTACAATGCAGGGAAAACCCCAAGACTGCACTGTCCAATGCCATAACCACTAGCCACCTATGGCTATTTAAATTAATGAAAATAAAATTTAAAATTCAGTTCCTCAGTTCCCCTAGCCCCATTTCAATGCTCCAGGGCCATATGTGGCTAGTTGGCTATTTATTGGACAGTGCAGCTGCAGAACATTTCCATTAATGTAGAGAGTTCTCCTGGGGCACTCTGCTCTGAGGGATACAGTGGATGAGGGCAGGATGGCTGGTGGCAGGAACTGAGCACAGGCTGAGTTCTTGGAACTGGCCTTAAGGAAGAAAATCAACCTGGTGAGCCAGGTGGGCCTAAGAAGGAATGCTAGGAGCTGAAACTGTGGAAAGTGCTTCCTGACAAACGGTTGTCCAGCCTGTGCTTGCTAACAGCCTGTAATGGAGCACTCATGACCTCCTCCCTTCAGGCACCATCCTGGAGAGAAAGACCAGAGAGCCAGGAGCCTTTTACTGGCTGTGCTACCTTAAGAAAGTTGCTTAGGCTAACACAGATGTTTTCTTCTCTGTGAAATGACAGTTCTTTAAACTACTTCATATGTTGTTGTGAGTAGTAAGATACAATCTGTAATAAGTGTGGTACCTGGCACATAGTAGGTGTTCAGTACATACTATCATTTTTTTTCTATAACTTTCACTTATTGATCCTAGTTCTCTAACTACACAGAATAATCCAATCTGTTGTTAGCCCTTCGGATATTTGATGACAGTTCCTTCTTTCAACCAATATTTGTTGAGCCATGTTCTAGGAACTTGCCCTTGTGAAGTTTACAGTCTAGTGGGGGAGACAGGTATTTAAAAAAAAAAAAAAAAACATGTAAAATTGCACCTATAGTAAGTGCTGTCCCTGGGTGGTGCAAATGGGTAAAGCACTCAGCTGCTAACTGAAAGGTCAGAGGTTCAAGTCCACCCACAGGTGCCTCGGAAGAAAGGCCTGGCAATCCACTTCTGAAGCATCAGCCATTGAAAACCCTATGGAATATGTTTCTACTCTGACACATATGGGGTTGCCATGAGTCATAATCAACTCCAAAGCAGCTGGTTATTTTTTGTGTTCATTTTTAAGTAAGTGCTACAAAAGAGAGATCCATATGCTCCAAGAGCATCAGGAGGGGTTTGGCCTGGTTGGGGAGGTCAGGGAAGGCTGCTGGAGGACAAGCAGAAGTTAACAAGGCAAAGACAGCAGGGAATAGTGTTCCAGGTGGGGGAACAGCATGCTACAAAGACCCTGTGGCAGGAGGGACTTTGGCCCGTGGAGGAACTGAAAGAAGGCCAGTGGCACATAGAGAGGGTGGGAGAGGACACTGGACGGGTGTTTAGGGGCCATACTTGGCCAAAAAGAAGATTATGTTCTTTATGCAGAGATCAATGGGAAGCCATTAAAGGGTTTGAAATAAAAGACAGGGGTCAGATTTTTGTGTTTGAAAGATCACTGTGGATGCAGTAAGGAGCTGTGGTGGCACAGTGGTTATGCACTTGGCTGCTAACCAAAAGGTCAGTGATTTGAAAGTACCAGACACTCTGCGAGAGAAAGATGTGGCAGTCTGCTCCCATAAAGATTTGCGGCCTTGGAAACCCTACGAGGGTAGTTCTGTTCTATCCTACAGGGCTGCTATGAGTTGGAATTGACGGTGGTGGGTTTGGGTTTTGGTTTGGTGGCTGCAGTGCCAAAAACAAACCAGAGAGTAGCAGGCGCAGACCCAGGGTGACCAGCTAGGAGACTTCTGCTGTGGTAGCAAGTACCAGGACAGTGATGGAGAAAGAAATGAACAAGTCAAGGGGAAATTTGAGAGGCACACTCAGTGGGGCTTCAGGATAGAATGGGCTTGGGAGGTGAGGATAAAGGAGAGGGAGTGCCAAGGACGATGTCCCAGGTTTCCGGTTGGTGTAGCCTGATACATCGAGGAGGAGCAGATGAACTTCAGGTGGTTATATAGGTCTATAGCTTAGTTCTAGGAGTCCTAGTGGTGCAGTGGTTAAAAGAGATCAACTGCTAACTGAAAGGTCAGCAGTTCCAAAGCATGAGTGGCTATGCAGGAGAAAGATGTGGTAGTCCGCTTCAGTAGAGATTTACAGCCTTGGAAACCCTGTGGGGTCGCCATGAGTCAGAATCGACTCCACGGCAGTGGGTATAGCTTAGTTCTGGGTTTAGAGATGTAAATTCAGGAGTTATCAGTTTGCTGCCAAGGCCTCCATTGTTCACCAATCTGGGTTCTGGCCTCTGAACTCTAAACTATTTTAAACAAGGGTTCACAATGGTCTGACCTATGTAGGTTTCAGCAGGACTATTAAGAGTTTTCCCCGAGGGCCTGTTAATTCAACCTAAGATTAAATTATCTTTATGGTTGGCCTGATTATCCAGTTGGCTCATTTTGAGGATATCATCAACCAAAACCCCAGGGTTTTTATTTCACATGAGTCCCTGGGTGGTGCACACAGTTAACACACTTGACTGCTAACCAAGAGATTGGAAGTTTGCATCCACCCCGAGGCACCTCAAAAGAAAGGTCTGGCGATCTACTCCCGAAAGATAAGCCATTGAAAACACTACCAGCACAGTTCTGCTCTGACACACACGGGGTTACCATGAGTCAGAATTGACTCCATGGCAGATGGTACTGGCTGTCAAGCAGGTCTGCCTTGTCCAATACTTGCAACTGTTTTCTGTTTTTTCTTTTCAACCAAATTTGAACTCTGTTCAATGCGTTCTTGGTGGTTATGGCTCAGCCTTCCAGGTTTCTGAGAGAATTTAGGCTTCTGGTTCCAGCTCCTATCCAAAGAGCTCGCACCCATTGGGTCATCTGCATCCTTGATCAGCTTAATCCAAGGATTCTTAACCTGGGGCTCCCAGGTCCTCAGAAGGTCCTTAAATTTGTACAAGGGAAAAAAAATTACACCTTTATTTTTACTAACCTCTGACTGAAAATTTATCATCTCCTTCAATTGTGAATATAGGCAAAACCTCCAGTAGTATTAGCAGTAGTGACTTGTCACTAATAGACATCACAGCTATTTTTATATGCAATTACGGTTGTAGAAATCTCAAAATAGCATTTTGCTCATTACTACTGGGCAATGTCAGCAATTATTACACCTTCTTCCAGATCTTATTAAATATATATATTTTTAAAAAGTTCATGTTATATCACAGGTTTTAAACATTTTGGTAACTGTTTCAATTGGTTTCCTTTGTAATCCTATGCATTTTATTTTTGGAGTTTTAGAACATAATTCTGAGGAGGAATCGGTACACCTCTCCAGATTGCCAAAAGGGTCCAAAGCATCAAAAAAGGTTAAGAACCCCTGGCCTAAGCCACCTTCTTAACCACAGTATGGAAGAGGGTCGAGCTGGGTCTCCTGCAGAACTCCCCCGAGTAGACATGGGTCACTGTTGTTAGCTGCATTGGAGTTGGCCCCTGACTCATGGGAACCCCAAATGTCACAGAGTAGAACTGCCCCATAGGGTTTTCTTGGCTGTAATCTTTATGAAAGCAGGCCTTTTTTCTGTGGAGCTACTGGGTGGGTTCAAATCGCCAACCTTTCAGTTAGCAGGCAATTACAAACCCCTTTTGCCAGCCAGGCCCCTTGACATGGTTCATACTTTCATGAAATTCTCCTGAGATCCTGCAGTCAAAGGCCTGGATTGTGCATAAACAGGACACTATGCTGGGGCAGAGTAGATGGAATGGGGAGGGGGAGGAAAAGAGAAGAAAGAAGCAAAGGAAATGGGTTGGTGTTGGGGCAAGAGGCAGATTTTACCAAAACCCCAAGAAACCCAACTCACAGCTGTGGAAAACTCAACCTTTATTATTACCTGCCTAGAGCAGGGGATTAAAATTGCCTCGAGCTAGGTCCATATATTAGTGTAAAAATCTGCATCTCTCCCCCCAAAAATGTACAAACCCCAAATGATTATAGAAAAACCAATGTGGCAGCTACGATAGAGATGTCCAAACCCAGGGCCACAGGCTGTTGCTCCCTCTTTCCCCCTAATCCCAGTATTTATTCCACAGAAACAAAAGCTTAGAGAAGTTCTAGCTACAAAACGGCAGGAAGGAAGTAGGGATGATGCGGGTAGGGGCAGCAATCACCCCGAGGTCCAGTGTTCAGGGGAAGGAGGCGGGAGAAGCCAAAGCTGAAGACAATTTCAGGAGTGGTCACCAGGGAGCGGCTCTCCCCTTCTTGTCCTCCTCACCCCCCCCCCCCCCCGATTCTCAGCCAGTGGTGTCCAGTGTGTGACGGGAAAGAGAGAGAGGCTGGGGGGTGGGGGGGGAGACAGCCATCTCTCCAGGAACCAGTGTTGTCCATTGGGGCCCTGGTGCCCCAACGGGCCATGTCCAGTGTCTGCCCTATCTTTGCCCCACCTTCCCCCAAGGGATGGCTGGAAGAAGTCAAAGAGGATCCCATCCACAGGGCCAGCTGGGTGGGCGGTGGGGGCTTCTAGGAGAGGAGATGGGAGGAGGAACAGGGAAGGGGCATGAGAGCACCTGGGGCAGGGAGGGTGTAACTCCCTGGGCAGGCCCAGCCCACCTGCAGTCACAGGATTCAGAGGTGATAAGGGGATGAGGCAGGAGTGTCCTTTGTCTCTCTTTGCTTTAGTGCCGCTGGCTTCCCCCTGAATCGCTCCCTGAGGGTGGGGCGGCTGGATGCTGGGATTCACACTGTGTTCAGCGCATCCTCTGCTAGGAACCGATGCAGCTGGGAAAAGGGTGGTCGCTGCTCAGGTTCCCGGCTCCAGCACCGCAGCATCAGCTCGTACACACCCAGCGGGCAGGCCAGGGGCCGGGACAAGTACACCTGCATGGGAGCAGGGTGGGCGAGAGGCAGGGACGAAGGGGACGATGCTCTTTAGTCCCCAAGCTGACAGGTTCTGCCCCTCCCGGGCTCCCTGGAGCACCTCCCCTTCCCTCCCTTCTGACCTGCCGGCCTTGGTCCCGGAAGAACTCCCCCGCGTTCTCGATGACCTGCTCGTCGGTGAGCTGCCCAAAGGGCTGGGCCCGGCAGAGCATCAGCACCTCCCACAGGGTCACCCCGAAGGCCCACACATCACTCGCAGTCGTGAACTTCCCCTGGTGCATGGACAGGGCAACAAAGGCAGAGAAGGAAGGGATCAGGCCCTTGAAGACGCTCCTCCCATCCCCACAGGCAGCTCTAGTTCATTCAGCCCTTCGCCCAGCCCACCCCTCCCCACCCCAGGATCTCCTTTCCTTAGCTGGCATACCTTTCCCAACAAGCCTGCACCTCTTTGCCTAGGGCTCCACCTTCCGCCTTGCTCTAGTCCTCTTTCCTGGGCCCTGGCCCACCTCTTCCTTCTACCCATCCTTCCTCTGTCCCCCTGCCCCACCCCTTTATCTGGTTCCTATCCTGTTATCTCTCTACCCAACCTCTTCCATCTGTGGCTTCCTCTCCCCTTATCCTTGCTCTCTGCACCCTGACTTCATCCTCCACACTCACTCTTGGCTCCTGGCTCCTTTTCCATCTGTAGCTTTTCTCCACTATAGCTCCCCACTTTCTCCAATCCCTTGAGTCAGAAGGAACCTTACAGAGCATGGGCCCAACCCCATTTTACAGACCAGGAAACTGCAGTCCAGAGAATGTGAGTGACAGAAGGGGACCCCAGACTGTGAGGGGCAGCCAGTGTTCTCTCCAGAAAGCCGGGGTCTGCCTCCACTAGCCCTACCTCTCCCCTGGCAGCTCACCATAAGGATGCACTCCCAGGCCATCCATCGGATGGGCAGCACCGCCCGGCCCTGCACGCGGTAATAGTCCCCAGCATAGAGGTTCCGGCTCATGCCAAAGTCAGCAATTTTGATGGTGAAATTTTCCCCAACCAGGCAGTTCCTCGTGGCCAAGTCCCGATGCACAAAGTTGAGTGTGGCCAGATAGCGCATGCCCGAGGCAATCTGGGCCGCCACGTGCAACAGCATTGGGTAGCTGAGAAAGGGGTGATGATAGAGGGTCATTGTGGGGGAAGCCCTGGCTCTTCCCCACTTTACAGATTCCAATCTGGGAGAGGAAGGGGAGCCCACTTCCCACCCCTCCACGGAGACCATATGGTAGGTTCCAACACAACCTGTCTTTGGCTCATCTGACCCTAGGGAGCTATCTCTCATTATGCTCCCTAATCTGGACTCAGAGAGAGTGATGGTCGGGGAGGGAAAAAGAAATTCATGACAGGGTCCTAGTCCCTTCACTACCACCACCATAGTAACCTCCAGCCTTTCTGTCCCTCAAGTTCTTGGATTAATGTGGTCACATCTTCCTCACCCTAGGCCTCTCTTGGAGCCTCTGTCTGCTTCCTCACCCCACAGTCCCCTCTTCATCTCCAGGCTGGGGCAAGGGCAGCGGAGCAGACCTCTTTGAGGGGCAATCAGGGGAAGCCCAGCTCGGGTAGGTGGGTTACCTGATGGTGGGCCCTTGGGCAGCCTCTTCATCCCCTGGGGCCCCCTCTGCCACCTTGTCCTCTAGCTGATGGGCACTGAGAAACTGGTTCAGGTCACCATTCTCCATGTAATCAGTAATCATGCAGAGGGGGTCGTCCTGCACACACACGCCCAGGAGCCGAATGATGTTGGGGTCCTTTAGCCGTGACATGATCTTCACCTCCTTCAGGAAGTCATTCCTGGAGAAGCAGGAAGAGGTGGAGACGAAGGCCAAGGGGGTGACTTGCACCGCCCTCCTGCTCACAGTGACCTCAACCACCCCCACCCCCAACACATGCTTTATTCACTCGTGATGCGATGGCCTGAGATCTAAGCCTCCATCTCCCAGGTGGGGCCTCCTTCCCCTGTCACTGCCCCTCTGTTAGTCTCCACCGCATTTCTCTCTAGGTTGCCCCTGCTCTTCAACAGCAGCCCTGCTCCTCACCTGGCATTCTTGGTGGCATCTGGCCGTAGAATTTTGACAGCTACCAGCAAGGGGTGTCCCTTGCGTACATTAAGGGGGAAATCAAGACTGACCAGATCTTCAGGGCTCTCTACTTCACACAGGTGCACCTAGAAAAAGAAAGTCATTTGTTAGGCGGCCACAGGGTCAATGAAATAACACGGTCACAGATGACTGAGGCCCAAGGGAGACATGTAGGCATGGTGACAGAGCCCCAGATCAGGTCAGACACTATTCATGCCTGGGCAGGGATCCTTCTTACCTCCCCAAACTGGCCTTCACCAAGCTTCTCCTTGAAGCGGAGCCGCGACCGAGGGAAATCCACTCTGGGGGGCCCATCCCCAACAACCCCTGGGGGCAGTGCGGGCACAGCATAGGTGTTGCCCCCAGTGACACCCTGCAGGGTGACAATGTCAGCTTCGGCATAATGGGGGACGCTGTTCTGGGGAGGAGGGGGCAGAAGCGAGGCACTCGGCTTCTCGGGCTCCATATAATCCCCACTGCAGGCTGAAGGGTGAGGGAAAAGAAGAGAGGAGGCATCAGGAATAGTGTGGCAGCCCCTGAGAGCCCTGGTTCTCCACACCCCAGCCTCCCAGAGGCCCCATGTCTCCCAGTTGGTGAGAGACTGGGTCTACCCTGTATCTTCACTGGTATTCCACCCACCAACCTCAAACCAGAGAGAAGATGCTGGCATGGGATGAAGCTGTTCCAGAGAGTGGTTTCAGGGCAATGGAAATTGTTGAGCAAAGAATGTCATAAAGTCTTATTCTCTAGAGATCTTCCATAGCCCAAGAGACCACGAGGTAAGTCTTGGCTGGAAAAAGAATTCCTCTACCCATCATCAGAAAGATGGTCCCAGCCATCTGGTCACCCTCCACACTCCAAACCCTTGTCCTACGTAGTCCCAGCTCCCTCCCCTTCACTTTGCTCTTCTACCCCTGCTTTCAGCCTGGCTCTTTCTACCATGGTTACCCAAACCCTCCCTGTCCCAACACACTGAGCTCAAAGACAAGCAGAGACAGGGGTACACAGGAGGAGAGGGGAACAAGTTCCTCACAGCCCCTACAACAAGGAGTCTGCAGACAGAAGGAGAGGAAGCAAAGCTGTCCCCTCTTGCCCTACGGAGAGGGAAACAACGAGAAGGCAACACCAAGGAGAGGAGGAGCAGACAGAAAGGGCAGGAGCGTGAGCCTTCACCTCTGGGACTACAGAGAAAGGACAAGCAGGGGGAGGGGGCAAGCTCCCAGGGTGAAAGGCCCTCCTCCTTGCAGCTCTAGAGAGGGGAGAATAAAGGAGGGGTTACAAGAGAAACTGGGTCCACCACAGCAACCTCCTCTCTGGCTCTGGAGAGCTGAAGAGATAGGGTGGAAGAGGAGGAGGTGTAAAGAGCCGAGAACCAGTAAGCTTTCTATGCCTAGGCTCAAGGGAGAGGCCTTAAAAAGGAGCAGCAAGCAGCAGAGGAGAACTAAGGGCATTAAGAGCTTCGTCCTTGGGAGCTCAGGAGAGCAGAAGAGGCTCCAGTTAAGAAAGGAGGGAGTGCAAGGTGTGAGGATTTTCCCTGCCCCATGGGGGTCTGGGGAGCATGATGGAGCCCAGGGGCAGAGGGGCTTACCCTGGGTGTTGGTGGGTTTGGCCCAGGCGGGTGTGGGGGGGCCCGGGCCTCGAGGGGGACGGGCGTAAGTGGCCAGAAGGAGGCGGTAGGCTGGATTGGAGAGCAGCAACGCTGTCGGGAGAAGGAGGGGGGAGACACGGGGAAGGGATGAGACTCAAGGCTAGACAGACAAGGAGATCCAGAATAGGGTAAGACCAGGGCTGATGGGGACAACAAGGACCTGGAAAGTGATGGGTAGCTGTATGGAAAATGGATGGATGGATGGATGATGGTTGGGTGGATAATGGATGGACAAATGTATATATGTATGTACGTGTGGATGATGGATGGATGGATGAAGGATGGATGGATATGAATGGATGATAGATGGAGATATGTATGTATATATGGATAGATGCATGAAGGGTGGATGGGTAGATGGATGGATGGAACAAACATGGTGAGTCTAGGAGAAAGGACAGGGGACAGGGAGACACAATAAGAAGGTACAATAGAGACGATGGAGTGATGTGTATGGGACCCAGAGACAAGATAAAACTGTGGAGGATTATGAGAGAGACGTGGGAAATTCTTGAAGGTGATTATATGGCAGGGACATGGAGTGATATTGAGGGTGACCAGGGGCATAGAAAGAGGAAAATGGGTTGAAACTGGGGAGGACAGGAAAAGAAGGGAATGGGAAAGGAGAAGGAAAAGGATACAATAAGAAAACAGGCAGACAGAGAGGACAGAGGTGGGACTGGAATAAGGCAGGTCTTACCAGAGCCACTGGGGACACTGGGAGCAGAGTGGGGCGGATTCCCACGGGGCCGAGGCTCCTGGTAAGGGGGTGGCTCTCGAGGGCCTGGGCGGTTGTTGATGAGGATGGTGTCCCCCGGGACAGAGAGATGAACTGTCAGCTCCTCTTCCAACACCCGACGCTCAGCCTTGTTATAAGGAATGGGAAATGTTAACTGCAGCTACTGCTTAGCAGACACTTCCCAGCACCATGTTAAGTCCTGTACCCATGTTCTCTCCTTTAGTCTTCCCCATAGTCCTCTAGTTGCAACTACTATTAGCTGCATTTCACAGGTAAAGAAACCAGGGCTTGAGGGTATTTACATAACTTGTCTGGCATCCCACAATGGCCTTCCAAACCAAATCTAGTCAGTCCATAATTATCAACCTTAATATGTATCGCCACCACTGGACTATTGCCTAGAAAACATGGGCTTGAAGTGTGCCAGACTTCCTCTGTTTACCCCTCTCCCTCCGCTCTCTGCCCTTCTCTACCCGGCTTCTGCCCCAAAAGGCTGATCAGTGTGGACTGTACCCAGAAGGCTCCTGGTTGGGTTTGGCCAGAGAGGAGCCCCAGCAGGAGTTTGGAAGGAAGGCGGAAAGTGAAGTTGGGAGAGTTATTCCCTGGCTGCTCCCTCGGTGGGGTGGACTTGGGCTAGCTGCATCCCTTACCACAGCCCACAGCCCCTCTCAAAGTGCCCTCTCCACGGTTTTGGTAGCTGCTCCTCTTCTCACCCTGGCAGACTCAGGGATGATCACAGCTCTGCAGTGACTAGCCCTGGGTATTGCACTATTCCTTGTGATTTCCGTGCACCCTGCCCACTCTTTCGTATGCGGTCTCTTTACTAAACCCTCCTCTAATTATTCTAGTTTGACTGTGGCCTGTGTTCTGTGCTGGACCTGACTAATACAGGAGTCCAGACACATATTGGCCTCAACCTGGCCTCACTCCCCACACCCACATCATGCCCTCACCAGGCTGTCCCGACTACTGCTAGCACCCAGCCCCCAGCCAGCTCCGCCCACCTTGCTGAGAAGCCTGCGCCAGTGCAGCCGCCACAGCATGAGGGCGATGATGAGCAACAGCAGCAGGATGATGGCCACCAAGCAGCCGATGAGGATGGCAGTTGGGCTCCCCTCAGCCTTGGCCACGGGCTGCTGGCCCCTGGGCTCCAGCTCTGGTGGAGGCAGAAGGGTCAGAACCACAGGAGGCTTCCCACCCAGCCTGAGTAGGGGAGGCCCAGGGAGGAATGGCAGAGTGGGGTCCACAAGCCCAGGAGATGACGCCCGGAGGAGGCCCTGAGGCTGCTCACCCAGGCTGCTGAAGTTGGTAGGAGGTGGGCCAGGTGGCCACCAGGGAGCTGGTGGGAAGATGCCCCCCAGAGCCAGAGATGAGTCGTTCACAACATCTGGGGTGAAGGAGGAGAAGAAAGAAGGGAGTCAGATAAGGAGATGAAAGTGGGGCATACTTGCATGAGACCTTGGGAATTGAGTTGGTGGGTAAAGCAGTGAGACTGGGGTGATGTTCAGTATATGTAACTGACCAGTCAGGCACCAGCCAATCAGAACTGGTGGTGGGAACAAAATCCCAGAGGTCCCTTGCTATGCCAGATGTTACCCCTCAGTGCTGGACTGTGGGGAGGTGAAGGGCTCCTGGTGGAACCCAGGGAAGGGTCCTGAGATCAGAAACCTTGGAGAAGAGGCTATTTTCCAACTGAGAGCAGAAGTATCTCAGTATTTCAACAAGTATTGTCATCCTAGCTCAGTATCAGTCACAAGTGAGGGGTTCAAATTATTTCGGGCATCCCTGGTTGGGAAGTCTGATGGGTGATGTGTGGAAATGGTGCCAGGTGTGGATGTTTGGGGCACTACAGGGTTGGGGGGATCATATCAGTTAGCAATCTTAGGAGTTGGGGATTGGTTGTAACCATAGGCTTACCAGAAATGAAGGCGATTTCACTGAAGAGTAGCCAAGGCCCCGCAAAGAGGAAGCGACACTGCAGAAAGCGGCCCACGCGGCCCCCCAGGGGCACCGTGACAGCCCGGGCTCTGGGGTCCCCCAGGCTGCCCCCGAGGACATGGCGTACGGGCTCCCCCTCCCAGGCCATGGCAGGGCCCCGCTTGAAGTGACACTCCACCCCGCCGGGCAGGCGGGCTCCCAGCGTGTGCATGTTGTTGCAGTGGACCTGAGGGGCGGGTAGGAGGGACACAGGGTTAAGACCAGGAGCACCCAGCAGGCACCCACCTTGGCCTCAGAGCCCGCCTCTGAGAAACCAGCTCACTCACTTGCATGGCCTGGAAGGCCCTCAGCCTATCAAACTCAAACTCCATCTCCACATAGCCACTGGGGAAGCTGTGGTTGCTCCATCCCACGTAGTCGTAGCCTGGCCAGACTCGCAGCTCCTGGCTCTTCCTAAAGTCATCCAGCCCTACCACACCATCTGCCAGCTGGCCCAGACCTCCATACTGCAGCCTGGCCAGGGGAAGACCGAGGAAGAGGAGATTGGAAGAGAATAGGAGGCCACCTTTCCAGGTGCTCTACCCCCAACCCACACTATACACACACACATAGACACACACAGAGTGGCCTGCCCCATCTCCTGGCCCAGCTCCTGACCTCCTACCCCAGCCTCCTGCACCCTCTCTTCCCTACCACCAGGACCATCGAGGGTACTTTGCACCTCTAAGGGGCTCCATTCAGTCTATGATGTGGATATCTAGTGTGGCAATTTCCAACAGACATAAGTGTCTCAGAGAAGGGGTATCTTTTTCTAATTTGTACAAAGGTGTCATATGGGCTAGTGGTGGCCCTGCCTGCTACCTGCCATTCCTGGTTCTGTCCCTTTAAGACCCACCTAGCCCATCCCTCTTCTCAGTCTGTCCATCTCATTGCCCAGACCACCCCCACCATTACTCTGACTCCCTCCCACCCAGGCCCATGTCCTACAGGGTCTACTCTCACCCGCCAACGGTGTGTCCATCATAGGTGGAATCATTGAGGTGCACAGCCTCGGAGAGGTACATGGTCTGCCCCACAGGGGCTGTGTAAGACAGGAGTCCATCTGGGCAGAGTGGGAGGAGGGTGTTAGAGGAGCAAGGCCTCCATCCCCCAACCTGTGTCAGCCTGGGCATGCTGCAGGCCCCTTCCTCACACCCCTACAGGCTCTCTGATATGACATGACCATGTTGGCTGGTCGCCTCTTCACTTGGAGTAACTGCTTCCCAACAGGAGAAAGAGGGTCTTAGATGCCCTTCTCTCCACTCACCACCCCACTGTCCCCAGAACAGGAGTCTCAGGGGGCTGAGAGACTCACCGCTCCAAAGGCAGCCATAGAGCTCCACCCGCAGGCAGACGCTCATGACCCGGTCAGCCCGTGGGTAGAAGCGAACCAGTCGGGCCACCATAGGGGGTCCAAGGTCCTTCAGCACCACTCCCCCAGGGTCCTCGTTCCCTGAGATCACCTGTGGGCCAGGAAATGGGGTGAATGGGTGGGAAGGGCTCCAGCTGCTCCCTGGCCCAGCTCACAGCAGCCACAAAGAGACCATGAAGAACAGCACCAAGCAGACAGGGCTATGGGGCGCAGCCAGGCTCTGACACCCCTCTAGCCCTGATGGTGTCCTCATCACTCCAGTGTCAACTCTTCCCTCTCTCCTTGCCTGGCTCCATCCATTGGTCTCAAAGCTGCTCATCCCTGTTGAGTGGCTCATTCTACCCAATCCCTCCCTCATGGCTCAACATCCCTGCTTTGGCTTGCCCCTCCCCCTTTACCCCATTTCCCCCCGGTCATTCAACAAACACTGGCGGAGTCCCACTGTGTGCCAGGCATGTCCCCGTGAAAATCAGGCACAGTCCCTCCCCTCACAAGACTTAGATATCAGCAGGAGAAACAGCTGTGAAGAACAAGCGGCAGGGGAGGGGACAGAGCAGGGGGAGCTGGGTGGTCAGAAGCGGCTCTCTGAGATGATATCTGAGGGGAGACCGAATGGAAGGAGGAAGAGCCTGTGCCCATCTGGGAGGAGCCTTCCAGGAACTAGAAGTAGCAAGTGAAAATGCCCCAGGCTAAGGGAATGAGCCCTGGCATGTTCCAGGAACAGCAAGAATATCGGTGGGGCCAGGAAGAAGTGAAAAAAGGGAGAAGAGTGGTGGGCAAGAGCTAGGTCAAGCTCAGCATTCTGTAAGCAGCTTAGTTCTTGTTCTGACAGATGGAAAGCCAGTGGAGGGGTCTGAGCAAGGTGCAACACTGTAGCTTCTAGGTGGAGATGTGACTTCAGAGGGACAAGGGCAGAAGCAGGGAGAGCAGTTTGGAGACAACTGTCATCATCTCGGCCATCTCTAGTCTAGGGCTGTAGAGGTGAAGGTAGTGAGAAGCAGCTGGATTCGGGAATACCATGGAGGTAGAACAGACAAGACAGGCCTTGCTGGTACTTTGCAAGTGGGAGGTGAGAGAAAAGAGGAGTTGGGGATATCATCTTAGCTTATGGCCTAAGCAGCTGGGGCAAAGGATGTTATTATTTCCTGAGCTGGAAAATTCAGGAGGAGGAGCAGGTTTGGAGTAGGTGGGAATCAAGTTCAGCTTGGGAAGTTAATAAGTTTCAGATCCTGTTAGACATCTAGGTGGAGAGGTGCAGAAGGTGGTCAGTTTTGCAACACTGGATGGCGCTCAGGGGAAAGGCTTGGACTGGAGTTGGTGTAAAACTGGAGAGTCATCAGTGGATAAAGTGTAGCTGGAGAAGACAGGAGAGCCAGCCTTCCTTTGGTTTTGCCCCTGCAGCCTCACCTCCTGACCCCAGCGGTCCCTCCATTCCATCCAGCGGTGGCCATCCCGGGAGTAACGCAGTCGGTAGGTGGGGGAGAACTCCTTGCCCAGACCCCCAGCATGTCGTCCCTGGGTGCCCACCAGAGCTACCAGGTGCAGCCGTCGCAGATCCACCTGAAGGTACTCCTCCTCCTTGGGAAACACCGGCAATGCTGGGCACCATGCCCCATCGCCGTCACTGCTCTCCAGTCTGTAAGGGGTAAGGAGGTCACAGGAACATGGCCTTCTCTTAGCCTCCCTCTTTAGTATTTAAAGCCCCTAGGACTGCAGGGATTTCACTGGCATAGGCCCTCTCAAAAGTCTTTTGGCTTGGGCAGAGGGGTTGGAAGGTCAAGTAGAGGCCCTAGGAGCTCCCTGTGGGGCAACCCATGTGTGCCAGGTACCTGCTGTGGCGGGCAGCAGTGGAGTCCGACCAGGAGCTGGAGGCAGAGATGTCACTGTCAGGGATGGTCCGGTCCTGCATGCCCAGGGCATAGCGGCACTTGGCTGGATGGACACAGGCATACAGAGGGTTAAGGCCCCCAACTCTCTGCCTCCCAAGCCCATCCCTCATGGACCCAAGAACCAAGCTCCTCACCAGGGTCAAAATGCCCCTTCATGTCAGCAACTCCAGTTGCCACCAAGAGCAGCAGCAGTAGAGATGACAGGGCCCCAGGCCCCATAGCTCCTGATCCCAGGGGTCTAAGGGGGTGGAGGCAACATCTCTGCAGGGGACAAAATGGATGGTGGGGTCAGTTAAGGGGCAATCGGACAGGGGGTTACAGCCAACGGCAACAGAGATACAATGGGCTGCTCTGGGGATGACAACAGCGGTAATTATTTAACAACATCAGCTGCACTTTTAGAATGCTTCCCATGTGCCAGACACTGGGCTAGACCCTTAAATAGAATCCATAATTTAATCTTCCCAGGCACCTTGTAAGGTAGATACTGTTATATCCACATTTAACACAGAAGGAAAACAGGGCAGGGATTGATGAAATAACTTATCTAAAGCCCCACTCCCCACCCCCCATCAATAAAGGGCTCATGTAAAGCAAACTACCCCATAAACAAGGACTTCAAACAAACAATGGATTTGTAAAAAAATGTTTATAACTCAGCTGACTGAAAATGGGTTAATAATTATAATAAGCTAAGGGTTCTTACAAACTGACAAGAAAAAATATAAACAACTCAATAGAGAAATGGCCAAAGGTTTTGAATAGACAATTTCATAGAAGAGCAAAGAAAACTCGCCAACAAACATTTTTTTTTTAATACTCAAATTCACTACAGTCAGGGAAATACAAATTAAATAACAGATTATTTTATACCCATCAGATTGACAAAATGTAGGTGATAAAGAGTGACAAAAAGGGAACAGTCAATGCCCATGGAAGCAGCAGTCTAGAAATCAAACAACGCATCGCATTGGGCAAATCTGCTGCAAAAGCCTCTTTAAAGTGTTGAAAAGCAAAGATGTCACCTTGAAGACTAAGGCGTGCCTGACCCAAGCCATGGTGTTTTCAATCGCCTCATATGCATGCGAAAGCTGGACGCTGAGTAAGGAAGACCGAAGAATAATTGATGCCTTTGAATTGTGGTGTTGGCGGAAAAATACTGAATATACCCCAGGCTGCCAAAAGAACGAACCAATCTGTCTTGGAAGAAATACAACCAGAATGCTCCTTAGAAGCAAAGATGGCGAGACTATGTCTCATATACTTTGGACATGTTATCAGGAGGGATCAGTCCCTGGAGAAGGCCATTATGCTTAGCAAAGTAGAGGGTCAGCCAAAAAGAGGAAGACCCTCAACAAGATGGATTGCCACAGTGGCTCCAACAATGGGCTCAAGCATAAGGACAATTGTGAGGATAGCGCAGGACAGGGCAGTGTTTTGTTCTGTTGTACATTAGGGTCACTAGGAGTCGGAACCAACTTGATGGCACCGAACAACATCATCTATTTGGAAAGCAATCTAATAATATCTGTATTTATTTAAACTGTACATCCCCTTCAATCCAGTATTCTTCCTCCTAGAGCTCTAACCCAAAGTGGGTGGGGGAAGCACAAGGAGGTGAAAGCATATGTGGAAAAAAAAAAAAAATACAGTTGCCATCGAGTCAACCCCAACTCTTGGCAACCCCACATGTGTCAAGGTAGAACCACACTCCACAGAGTTTTTGATGGCTGATTTTTCAGAAGTAGATCATCAGGTCTTTCTTCCGAGTTGCCTATGGATAGTCTTGAACCACCAGCCTTTCAGTTAGCAGCTGAGTGTGCATTAACTGTTTGTGAAAAGCCTGGTGATAATGCTGGAAAAATCAGCCACTGCAAATAGGTTCATGAACTATTATGCAGCTATGAAAAATAACAATTTAGCAATAAATCTCTGACTTGGTGGGATTTCCTTGTGCAGCTGATGAATACAAAAAGCAAGATGCAAAAAGTATGAATAAAATGATCCCATCTTTTGAAAACAAAGCATAAATAAATCCCTGTGTTTGTATATATATCTAGAGAGAGAAGACACCTAATAGACTACTATAACATAAGTTAGTGTGAGTGGGGGGAGGGGGAAGGAGAGGAAAACAAACAAAGGGAAAAGATGGACTGGTTGTACTGTTTTTCGAAAAGTCTGTAATATATGCTAAGATTTATGCATTTATATAAAATTATGTGGTATGTAAAAGAACCTAAAGTCCTTTAGATTTCTTAAAAGTAAAGATGTCCCAGGAAGGCTGGGCAACTGCTTTTTGAAGGTATGATAGAATTAATAAGATAATTAAGAATTAAGACCAGCTGAGCCTGGTCCCCTCCCCACCTAGGAGCCCGGGGCTAAGAGAAGTGTGGGACCTAGTGGTTTCCAACCTCACTGTCCTCTGGCCCTGCTAGGCCCAGAGTGGTCCCTAGGCCAGCAGCCTTAGCCTCTCAGCACTGGGAGCTTGTGGGAAATGCAGAATCTCAGGCCCACCCTATATCTGCGAAATCACAATCTGCATTTTAACTCGATCCCCAGTTGATGGGTGCCCACTGAAGTTCAAGAATCCCCACTGTGTTCCTTAGAGGGCCCAAGCACCTTGCTCCACCTAAAACAATTCCAACTGTTATCCCTTTACAAAGTCAGGTAGCTCCCCTGGCCAGTCCCAGGAAAAGCTATCTTGGCTCTCCTGTCCCAGGCGCCAGCACTGAGTTCTATAGGCCTCGGATCCTCAGGGACCCCTAATGCCACCCCCGCACCTCATCCCACCCCCACAATCAGGTCCAGCCCCAGCTCTCCCTGCTCTGCGTGCCCTCCCTGGGACCCAGACATCCTGCCCCCCACTTCCCACATTTTGAAGGTGGCTCCTCTGAAGGAAGAGCCCAGGGCTGAGGAAAAGGCCGAGTTGCCTTGGAGATGAGGGCGGGTCAAAAGACAGGAGAAGCCAGGTCACCCCAGGAGGTAGGAGGAGTGGGGGGATACTCCCCCATCCCTTTGTCCTTCTCCAGCTGCTCCCACAATGCTCCAGGGCAGGAATGTAAAAGGCAGCTGAGACCCCACAGCTCTGAAGGAGCAGCTGAAGGGGGATGACTGAGTTACGGGGGGCACCTGATATCAAAGGAAAGCTAGAACCAGAAGGCATCATGCCTGGTCCCTTGGGGGTCCTCTGGTGCAGGAAAGCAGGCTGCCCGAGTCCCAGGCGGCTGGCCCAGAAACCCTGGGTGCCACTCTCCACTGCCATCTCTCTCGGGAACAGCGGGGCCCTTGTTCCCCAGAGTAACCTTCATGCCTATCCCAGATGAGTCACTGGAGCCAGACAGAGCTGAGAAGAGCCCCGGGCAGAGATACAAAAACAGGCAGAGGATAGGAGGCAGGCAGAGACAGAGCGAGAAACACAAAGCCAGAGGTAAATAGAGCAGGCTCAGAAACAGGGCACAGAGCCAAGCCAGAAACTCACAGCATCTCAGCAATCTGTTCTCCGTCACCCCCAAACACCCTAGCTTTCTCCACGGACACACGGAGTCTTGACCCCACAGTCTGACGCATGGAGGACTGGCCCAGAGACCTGCCCCAACCCCACCCTGTTCCGTTACAACCAATTACAAGCTGGGGGCTGGGACACCCTGCCACAGGCCCCTTTACCCGCCCCCCACCCCAGACAACAACACCCACACAGCTCTGTATATACACACACGTGGCCAGACACATGCACTCACAGAGCCGGCTGTAAACACTGGGGCTAAATGTAGCTCCAGGGAGGCCAGGCACCCGTGCACATATACAAACTCTCAGTGTCTCAAACAACCCCTCAGACTTGCAGAGACAGACATGTGACAGCCACATAAATCAGTTACACACATCGACTCCCACACAGGGCAAACACAGACGCACACACATCAGTTCCATCCACGCTGCCCATTCCTGAAAGTCCAGTGCCATCACTTAATGAAGTCACCTGCAGACACCTGTGTATGTGAATAGACAAATACCATATGCTCCTACAATCAGAGAATCATGTGGGACACACACACTCGGGCCCTCAGACACTGGATCCCAAGAGAACTAGGGTCCACCCCCTAACACACATGGATGACCAAGGCAAAGGGAAGTCAAGGGGGTGGGGAACAGGTGGACTCATGGGTGGGAAGAGTGGCAATAAGAAAAAGAGCCATTTCTCCATTTCCCCAGATCTTTCTGCTTTCACTCTCCACACTACCACTCAGTTTGGACACACCTGCATCCTGAGGCAATAGTGAGTCTGAGGCCAGACTCTGGCTGGGGGTAGAGATGCAGGAAAGGAATGTCCATCCAGCAAGGACCTGTGAGGTGAAGTCTTGGGGAGGGGGGGAGGCAGGAGAGGTTGAGGGATTCTGAGGGTGGTGTTCCCTCTGCAGTGACGTTATCCCATGGCAGAACTAACTGACCATCAGCAAGGACCAGTGGTTCTGTCACTGTAGTTCAAGGCGCCAGCAGTGCGGGTGTTAGTCCCTCTCTCTGTTGGGCTGTGGCCAGGCTCTCCAACTGGAAGTTGGCTGGGTGGAGGCTTAGCGGTTAGATGTCGCCAGGGGCTGGCCAGGTGGGAAAGCAGACCCGGTTCTCCAGGAGGAGGAAGAGGATGATTTAGGGGAGCTACATATGGGCATTTGTCCTCCTGGGGTTTGGTTCCTCTATGCTGAGTAAGGCATCCTTCTCAATGCTGGAACACCCTCTTTCTCGGAGGTGAGGGGGCTCCCCTCTCATTTCAGACAGTAAGCCAGAGCATTAGGCAGGCAGGAAGGGACAGACTTAGAAGAGTTGGACACCAAGCACAACCGTGAACGTCCTGAGTCCCCCATCCTTCCTCCTCTTTGGGCTGCCCCTTCCCTGGGGCCCAGGCCTCTACCATCGGTCATCCAGCGCCCCCCTCCCGGCTCGGGTCCCCCGCTGCTCTCCCTACCTCTCACCGCTCTACCTGGCCAACCCAGGCATCCGACCCGGGAATGGGGCCTCCTCCGTGGGCGGCGGGGCCGAGGAGAAGGGGAGAAGGAGGAGCCAGGAGCCGAGAGCTAGAGGCGCCGGCGGGGCTCTGGTGTCGGGAGGCGGCTCCCGCGAGCAGCTGTCGGGGGCCTGTTCCGGGGAGAGGAGCCAGAGCAGGGGCGGCTCGGGCCCAGGCGCCGCCTCCCGGGCCTCGGCCCCTCGGCCCCCTCGCTCCCGCCCCTCTCCCGCTCCCTCCCTCAGCCTTCCAAGCGCGCGCCAGGGCTGGCAGCCTCCCCGCCCCCTCCCGGCTAGAGCCGTCCCCGCAGCTCCCACGCCCGGCGCCGCCCTCCCAGCCGGCGCTCCTCTCCGCCCTCCCAGCCGGCGCTCCTCTCCGCCCCGCCACGCACTCCCCCGCGAGCCTGGCCTCCCCAGGTAACCCCCCTGCGGTGCCTTCCCCGGCTGTACCCCATCAGCCGCCTCACTGTCTCCCAAGCAGCCCAGCCGCGCCTGCCCCCTGCCTATCCTCCTCCACTGTACCCCCGCCATGCTCCCCACAAATGTGAACCACCAAAGCTGAGGGCCCAGGGGGCGGTTTGCAGCCCCAATCTGGCCTCCATGCTCCGACACATCCAGGCCCTCCAGTGAGGGGATCGGCTCGGTTCAGCTCCAGGGCACAAGGAAGGAACAGGTTCCCACAGGCCCGGTGTGTGCGGCCCAGCAGCAGGAGTTTGGGTGAGGAAAGGGCACAAGGCTCATCTGTGCAGCCAGGCTCCCTAGAACTGCTCTTTTCACACCACAACCGTTGCTTCTCTCTGGCATCCTCTGGCCCTCCTGTCCTCTACACCCCAACCTCAGATTGCCCCAGAGCCTGATGAGCGGCCCACTCTCTTCTAGCCCCTTACTCTCTCTACCCGCACCTTCCAGTTCCATTCCCCAACTCCACAAGGCACTCCCTGGTCCTCTCAGGGACCTGGGGTCCAGACTCCTAGGCCTGGTAACCCTGGGCTCCCTGCTCAAGGCCCAGGAGTCCCCAGAGCCAGCCTCCCTCAACCCAGCCAGATCTGGCCTTGGCTGGGGCTTGGGGGTCTGCTTACTGGCAAGGAGACTGGAAATGGAACCAGGGACCAGGTGGGTAGTAGGGAAGAGGAAAGAGGCACAGAGAAAACCAGACATAGCCAACAAGGGAAGGAGAGACTTAGGGAAGATGGGCACAGGAGGCAGGGTAAATAAATAAAAGGAGAGAGAGAAAGAAGCTTGGGGGGAGGATGGGGTGAGGTGGGGGAAACAGAAGAGTTTGTGGTGGGAGAGGTGCTGTCCTCACTCAGATCTACTTTGGGCCCCCGCTACCCTTCCCCATACCCCCCACACCTGCCAAGCACCTAGACAGTGTCACCAGCACAGTAAACGTCTCTCACGCCATGGCAGCTCTCCACCCCACTGCACCTCACAGTAGGTATAAACTCACACTCTGTGCAGTTCCATACAACAGTCCCAAGAAAGAAACACGAAGTCCCAACCAGGCAAGTACATACACAAAACACTACCAGGAAGAGCCTGGCATTTGGGAGAGGCCAAGGCACACAGGCGGGAACTCCAACCCACAGGCAACACACAAACCCAAGAACGCCCCAACTCCTAAGGGGCCCGTTAACAGACAGCCCCACGGGCGCTCGGAGAATTCCCTCATCCTGCCTTCCTCTTCCACCAAAGCACCGGGGTTCCTCCAGAGCTCTTACCCCTCCGGAGACAACCGCTGGGTAATCTGGGCGCCAGAGAGGCTGGGCCGGGGGTGGAGCTAGGCCGGGGGTGGGGTCAAGGCTTCCCACGTAACCTCACCTGGGCGGACACTCGGGCTCCGCCTGCCTGGTGCTGTGCTCAGTGGGAGTCGCGGGCTTGCCGGCCGGGCCGAGCGGCCGCCAGACGCCTCAGGAATGGAGCCGGAGTTCCTCACACCCCAGTGGGACATTCCACACCCTAGGCCCGCGACAGCCCCAGCCCGGTGGCATGGCGGCGCCAGACAGAGGGGTCCACTAGGGAGACGGGAAGAAGCCAAAAAGTTCCGAAACCTTTACCCCCACTTCTTACTCCCCCAGGAGAAATTCCTGGTTGGTGATGCCCACCTCGCCCCAGCCCAGGGCTGGAGGAGTGGGAGGTATGCAGGGCTGGGGCCCAGAGGAGTCAAGTGACAGCGGAAAGGGGGCTGGAGCGGGCTGGAATGCGGGGCTCGGAGCCGAGATTCCCAGGGGCCGAAGAGGGAAATCCCAGCCATTCAGGAGCCCCCAGAGCAGCGCCAACGGCCAAGCGTGCCCAACCGCCCATCCGTGATCCTGGAGGCCATCTCACATCTCTTGCATCACTCCCAACCCCAGAGGCCCCCATGTCCTCTTGAACCCCTAAAGGACCCTCCGCCCAACCCCCATCCCCAGCTCCCCGCCCCTTCACGCCAATGGCCTCTGGCTGCCCAGGAAGGAGAGGAGGGGAAACAACTGAGAAAATGTGCGGAGAGGCACGTAGAGAGAGCCGCTTCAGGCCTGCAGACCACCAGGCCACTGCAAGGAGCTCAGCAGGCCCAGTGAGGGGGATGATGGACCAGATGGGCTCCCCCACACTAGCTGAGCCCTCTTCCCTGAGGTGCAGCTGCCTGGGGGGAAGCGCAGGGTCAGCAGCTGGGGAGAGTGAGAAACGGCTGGTGGGGTGGGGGGGACTGGACAAGGCTCTGGGCACCAATCAGACTGATAGCACTGAGTACAAATGAGAAACTGAGGTCCAGGTGTGCGAGGAGGAGAAAGGGATGAGGTAGTCTAGGAGTAAGATGATACAGGAGCTCAGCTGTGGATAGCCTGGGGATGGAGAAAGAAGGAACCAGGGACCAGAGGAGAGAGGGGAAGCAGATGGCCAGATGGGGGCAATAGTGAAGGAACCCAAAAAGATGCCGGAGGGAGACTGAGAGCGAGGCTGAGAGAAACCGGGTCAGAGAGACGAAAGGGAAGACGACACTGGCACCCAGAGCAAAGGTGGGAGAGACAAGGAACTCAGGGAGACGGGCTGAGGGAGAGACAGGCTGGGCCGAGTGAGTGAACGGGAGAGGAGACTGAGGGGAAAGAGCAACCTAAGGGAGGGTGACAGGAAACCAAGGAGACCTGAGAGGTGAGCAGACAGACCAACGGGGACAAGAGCAAGGACAAAGGGAGAAAACAGGGAGTTGGAGTGAAACAGAGATGGGGAAAGAAGAGGGAGACTGAGGCACAGACGTTAAAACTAGGGAGTGGGGAGATGAGTTGTAAAAGAGGCTGAGAAAGGAAGGGGCAACTGTGGGACAGACCAGGAGGCCCAACACTGAAATCAAACCTTGTTACTGGGCATCAGGGCACAGAAGTCCCAGCCCTCCCTCTGGGGACACGCTAGCCTCTAGTTGTTTGCCAGGAGGGGAAGAGCGGGAGGATGGGGAATAGACTTGGGGCCACTCTCTCAGCCCGCTGCCCTTCTCCCACCTACCGCGCCTCCAGCCAGGAGGTGGTCCCACCCCACAAGGGGAGGGCCCAGCTGCAGTTCCCACTCCTGCCCTTCCAATTCATCTCTGGCTTTCTCCTTCTCACCTCCAGCTCTGGGTTCTCTTGGGTCCTGTTCTCCCCGGCCTTAGGCCTTTGGTGTTCCAGGCCTGGGGCCGCCGAGGCCGCCTGGCTTTGTCCGCGCGACCGGGGCCTCGGGGCCCGGGAGCAGCTGCCCGGGCCAGCTGCGGCCGGCTTCGCCGTGACCATGGCAACCTAGCCCGCTCCCCTCCTCTGAGCCTCCCAGCCCCCGCAGAGAGGGAGGGAGCAGCCTGGCCACGGAGAAAGGGAGGGGAGGCCGAGGACTGTGAACCAAACCAAAAGGAGACCACAGACAAAGGCACCCCAGACAAAGGGAGGTGAAGCCGGGCCCAGCAGAGAGAAAGCAGCCTTGGTTGGCGGGGGCTGAGAGCTTAGGCGGCTGCGGGCGTTTGGCGGGGCTGAAGGGGTGAGCCCAGACCAGAGAGGCACAGAGACTTGAGGGAGGAAACAGATTAGAAGTGACCGGTGGTGGTCCTTAGGAGATCTCCTTCTGGGTCTCTGACAATTCACTTCCTCCACCCAGGACTTTTGGGCCCCTTTGGCTTTGGTTTGGATTGAAGGGGGAGGCTGGAGAGAAGTATTAATAATGTGTCTAATCACCATGTGAAGGGAAGCCAAGTACCAAATGGAGAGGGGAGAAAGCAAGGCCTTGCCTTCTGAGAGGTGAGGATTGAAATGCCACTCACTATCTGGCTGATCTTGGTGGAATTGTACAACCCCCAAGTTCCTTCACCTGTAAAATGGAGGTAATACCTGTCCCTGAGTCTGTGGTGATGATAATATGATATTCCAGTTGCCTTCCAGTTGACACCAACTCATGCGGACCCCATGTGTATCAGAGTAGAACTGTGCTCCATAGGGTTTTCAATGGCAAGGCATCTCTGGGTGGACTTGAACCTCCAACCTTTTGGTTAGGAACTGAGTGCTTTAACCATCTGCACCACTTAGGGACTCCTAATATGAGATAAAGTACAAGCCTATCTGATGGAAGCAACCATCCAAATGATGCGAACATGATCTCCCTCTGTGTCAGTCTGAATTCCACTTCCCAAATCATTCCACCCACAGTTACTATTAAGGGTTTGCCCAGGGCATTGAAAGCTATTCCCTGTCCTCTGGGCATTTACAGTCCAGAGGGGGCGTCAGGTACATATATGTATGCAGTAAAAGATGGGAGCCCTGGTAGCACAGTGATTAAGAGTTTGGCTGCTAACCAAAAGGTTGGCAGTTCGAATCTACCAGCTGATCTGTGGAAATTCTATGGGGCAGTTCTACTCTGTCCCATAGGGTCACTGTGAGTCAGAATCAACTTGAGGGCAACAAGTTTGGTTTTGGCATGTTTTTTTAGTAAAAGACAAAATAAACTCGTGCCATAGGCAGAGCTGGAAGGGGCCGTGGGAATAGAGGAGAGGCAGGCCAGATCCTCCTGAGTGGGGCAGGAGGCAAGGCTGAGGAAGAACTCCTGGACAAGTTGGAGCTTGAGGTGGGCTTCAGTCAGGCTAAGGTTTTGCAGAGATGAGGGAAAGACATTCCTGACTGAGGAAGCTGAGAGAGGAAAGGCAGGGAGGAGGGAATATGGTTACATGAAAATGCACTTGTGGCTGGAAGGTGGGGTTCTGTTCTGGAGGGTAACCCTGGAAAGATAGGTTTGGAATCTCTTGCTGTAGTTTGGCTTATTCTGAAGGCAAGGAGGAAGAACCTTAGGATTTTGAGCTTGGAAATGGTGTGATTAGATCTGTGATATTTTAGAAGTGGTTTCTGGCAGCAGTATGATGGATGTAATGCTAAGCACAATGGCTAAGGGGTGGGGTTCTAAAGCCACTAGTCGTCTGGGTGGCCTTGAAATCTCTGTGTTTCTGTTTCCTCATCTGTAAAACCCTTCCTATGAGGTTATTTGTGGTTTAGTGGTAGAATTCTTGCCTTCCATGCTGGAGTCCAGGGTTTGATTCCCAGCCACTGCAACTCATGCACAGCTATACCTGACTGTCGGTGGTGACTTACGTGTTACTATAATGCTAAACAGGTTTCAGCAGCTGTTCACTGGGATGATGCAGAAGTGAGCAGTGTTTTGTTCCATTGTGCATGGGGTTCTCATGAGCTGGGGGCTGACTCCAACAGCAACTAACAGCAATAATAAAAACCTTCAGAGGGCTATTGTGGAGTGAAATGCTTTTAAACAGTGCCTGGCAGCGCTCAGTAAGTGTTCGTTTTTATTATTATTAGACTGAGGAGAAATTGAGGGTGGAAGGAATTAATCCCAGCTTTATCCTGCCCGTGCCCCCCTGGTGTTTCACCCTTAGCCTCCAGCCAGGAAAACCGTGAGGAAATGGTGCAATCCTACAGGAAAGCAATGCACATGCTAGGAATTGTCCCAGTGTTTCCACCTATCATTTAGTTGTCTCCTCAGGGTCCTCTGAGGTGGGTAGGGCAGGGGTTTTTGTAAAAAGGAAACCAGGCCCAGAGAGGTTGTAACTTGCCTTAGATCTGTGGCAAGTTGCCACTTCCCACCCAAGACTTCTAGGATCCTCCACCTCACTCATCCAAAATGGGGGGAAAGGGAGACAGCTAAGAGTGGTGACCCTGAACCCCTCCCTGTGCCGCTTGACCAGACACACCCCTGAGTCTCTGGAGCCCTGCCTCCATCTGGAACCCCACCTTTTATAGAGCTCAACCATCTGAGTCTTTGGTGGGCCTTATGGTCCCTGCAATGAACAGGAAGGCCACTGGGGGGCGCGCTCTGAACAGGTGACCAACCCTAATTTAGGCAGGACCCTGAAGAAGGAAGTGAAAGCCTCCGGGGAAAGAGATTCATGCGTGGGTGTGGAAGGGTGTGGAAGAGCACCAGAGGGACAGGTGGGGAGGGAGAAGTAAGCTTAGGGTGGTTGTGGGGCTGGTTAGGGCAAAATATCCCAATATTCATATACTAGAGTTATTGTCATTTATACTCAGAATCTTAGACTCTTCACTTTCTCTTTTTTTGTCCTTTGCTAAAAGCCCCAGGGAGCTCTCAGCAGCCCCTCGGCCTCTTCCTGGTAAGGGCCGCTGACCGGCTACCAACTGCTGAGCCTGCTGTGTGTCTGGCTCTGCTCTCAGCACTGTCCGGGGTCATCTCATTTGGCCCTCATAGCGCCTCTATGATGCGACATTTTGAAATGTCCCTACCTTAAAGGGGCAAAAACTGAGGGTTAGAGAAGTCAAATAACTTGCCCACAGACACATACATATCACTCGCAGATCGGAAGTTCAAACCCGAGTCTTTTTTACTCCAAAGCCAATGCTAGACTGGGGGTCTTTATCACCATTATTTTTCCAATTCTAGGAGGATGGCGCAGGACTGGGCAGTGTTTCATTCTGTTCTACATAGGGTTGCTATGAGTTGGAACCAGCTGAACAGCACCTGACAACAACAACATAATAATAAAATCTTATCCCTTCTTTTATAGTGCCTGAAGATCTTGGGACACTATCTTTAATTCCTCTAACTTCCTTCATCTTCCAAGAATACTGCTGGTCCAAGTCATTCTTGTTTGTGTATCAATGAATGCACAGAGATCCAAAAATGGCAGATGATTTGCTCAAGGTCACAAAATTTGCTGTTGTTGTTAGCTGCCCTCGAGTCAACCCTAGCTCATGGCAACCTCATGTGTGACAGAGTAGAACTGCTCTATAGGGTTTTCTTGGCTGTAATCTTTATGGAAGCAGATTGCTATACCTTTCTTCCATGGTGCTGCTGGGTGGGTTCGAACCACCAACCTTTAGGTTAGTGGTTGAGTGCAAACCATTTGCATCACCCAGGAATCTCGGAAATGTGCTAGGATAGTGTTTCTCAAACTGAGATCCCTGGGCTCCTGAAGACCCGGGAATGCCCTGTAAAAATTATTAAATTGCATGTTTTCATTTCATTGGTTATTTTGTTTAAGTATTATAAAGCTTATAGTTTATAGCGTGTTCTAGGTCATATGTAACTGATCCCTGCCTGTAAGGTGAATGCTTACATTTGTGTTTGTGTTTACCTACTTATGGCCAGAATCCCTGGTGGCACGGTGGTTAAGAGCTTGGCTGCTGACCAAAAGGTTAGCAGTTTGAATCCACCAGTCACTCCTTGGAAACCCTATGGGGCAGTTCTACTCCGTCCTATAGGGTCACTATGAGTCAAAACTGACTCGATGGCAATGGGTTTGTTGTTTTGGTTTACTTATGGCCAAGTTAGCATTTCTTTAATTGTCTTGGGCTAACAAGAAAAGAACAGTTGCATTTGTATCAAGTGAAGGCCAGGAGACCTGTACTAACAAAGATTTCTCAGTAATTCAAATAAACACAAGTAGGGGGAGAATTGAGTCATCACTGGGCACGCAGTGGAATCTCGTGTGTGCATTGGGCAGTATGTGTTTGTGCTGCCAGCAGCAACTTCATTTCAGAAAAACAACAGTCAATAGTATTAAATAGTATAAATAATATAAATATAATAGTGTTAAATTGATGTTTGTTTGCATGTATTTGCCCTTCTACTTTTGTTTGTATGTATTTTCTACTTTGTTTTGGTTTTATAACTGCTTAAGTACTGAAGCATAAGGAGTTCGGAGTGAGCTACGTTTGCACACATTTAAGTTATAAAAACAATTTAAGTCAAGTCCATGACAATTGTTTTCCTTTCAAAAGGGTCCACACATTACTCAAGTTCTAGGGCTAGAACTAAACTTGTGCTTTCAGGAGTCCCCAGAGGAAACTTCCAGGGATGGAATCCTTCCTTAAAGAAAAATCTCCCTTACCCTAAAGATCTAGTGCAAGGAATTTAGAACCCCCTTATCCCAGCTAAACACCATGAAAAGAATCCAACTCCACCCCAACCCTGGAGTGAGGAGCCTAGACTCCCACCCACATTGGCTGTAACAAGGCACCCTTTGGTACCCCCTCCCAGGGTGGCATCCAGGAAGACTAAGTGAGGAGGCCAAACTTTAGTAAGTTTGTGACCAGTGGTAAGACCCCTACACACACACACACACAAACACACAGAGTAGGTCACACCTGAGCTAGACATGAAGGATGAATAAAGTTTTCTAGGCAGAAAAGCAGAAAGAGAGCATTCTAGGTAAGGGAACTGCATGTGAGGGAACCTTGGAGGTGTGAGAGAGACTACTTACAGATTTCAAGTAGAAAGAAGGAAACGACGAGTTGCAAAAGATGATATTGAGCAGATTTATCAGTCACAATGCTTGTGGCTGCAAGTACTAGAAAAGTAGCTTAAACAAAAGTTCTGGGAAGTTCCAGGTTAATTTGGTGGCTTTGGGATGTCATCAAGGACCCAGCTTCTTCCCATCGTTCTGCTCTCCCATCCTCAGTGTGTTAGGATTCATTCTCATAGACTTTGGTTGGCTGCCACAGCTGTAGCCAACACATCCTCAACAACCATGCCCAGAGGCAGAACACCTCTCCCAAAAGCGACCCAGCAGGCTTTCCTTCACATCTCATTGGGCCTAGAGCCCCGCTCCTGAACCCATTATGGCAAGAGGAATTGAAGCAGCAGGGCTGGCTTAGACCAATCATAATAAAATCTCCCTTTGGGCAGGGAAGGGACGACTTCTCTGACTATATGGTAGGGTAGCACTGAGACAATAAACAAACAAATTTTGTAAACTTTTGCCTGCAAGGAAGAAAGATGTGGCTATCTTATGGGCACCAAAAGTGTCTTCTACAAAAGACTTTCATGAGATTGGACAGGCTTTCTTGAAAGGACTTGCCTGCCATGCCAAGGGGTTTGCATCTTATCCAAGTAAGCTCTATCTGGAGGGTGTTAGTAAAAATTGAGCCTGGGCATGATCAGATTTGCATACTGCTGTAAAGGATGGTGTGCAGGAGAAGTGAGATTCCAGCCAAGGGTGCAATTATAAGGCTATTTTTTATGTGCTTCTAATTCTAAATCATGCACATACCAGGAAACTGGAACTAGCAATGGATGGATAACCCATCACGTGTTCTGGATGTCTTGGAGATCCTCCACCATGTACCTCACAGCTCTTAAGCCATGGGTGGAACTAACTCAAGTGCCAACAGCAGACTCTTACTGCCTGACTGGCATCCAGAGCCACCCACAAAGTGGCAGTCCTGTAGACTCAGAGGTGATGGTGGGAGGGGAGCTGACAATGTTTTAATTAAAGGAAGCTCACACAAGTGCTAAGTTCTACCTCAGTCTCTCCCAACAGACTCCCATGTCTTATTCATGGTACCAAAATGACAACCGGAGACTCCTGTTGTTGTTGTTGTTAGGTGCTGTTGTCATAGCGACCCTATAGGACAGAGTAGAACTGCCCCATAGAGTTTCCAAGGAGCAGCTAGTGGATTTGAACTGCTGACCTTTTGGTTAGCAGCCAAGCTCTTAACCACTGTGCCACCAGGGCTCCTACTGGCCTAATTTTAGACATTGCGCCATAAACTATACTCCCATCTATGACACACTCACCTGGAAGGAAGGGGTGTGCCCAAGGGACATTGCATGCACGTCTCACCTAGACTCCTGGGAAACCATTGATGAGGACTTCATAATGGCCTGCCACTACTGGAGGACGATAGTGATACACCGACAAAGTGGCCCACGGCAGCATCCTCTGTTCTGGGCACCTGCCCACCTGAGTCCCTCTGTTCATCAAAGAGATGATCTCCCACTACTACACAACCACATGATCATCAACTGAGGCTTTAAGTTCATATCACATCTTTGAACAATGGCTTTCAAACTTCTCCATTACCCACGACCAGTGGCCAGATATTAGCCACCTTCTGAAGGCATTCCACTAATCTTAGCAGGCATTATCTTGAGCAAGCTTGTCAGATGTTCTCCGTGAAAACACTATATAGGAGGTGGGGGGGACAAAAGGAGGAGAGTGGAGGAAACGTCTCTGCAGAGATCTGCCCTCCCCATAATGGGATCAGCCCTTTAAATTATTAAACTGACTTTATAACATCAGCTCTAGAATATCCTACTGGCAAACAGTAAAATTATTCAAATTATGAGAAAGGACCCCTCACTTGGTAATGGAATACATGGCCCCTTAATTAGCATCTTCTCAAGTGTGTGTTTTCAATTCCAGAGACATTTAACAGAGGGAGGAACTGAAAGTTTCTGTGTTCTGAGCCACAGAACTAATCAGAAATTAAGCAAATAAGAAAGACAATCAGAACTGCTAATGGTTAAAAAATAAATAACATGTATCTGGTTTTTCCTGGACAGGAAGCTAAAATTCCAGGCTGGTGTTCACCCTTGGATGACAGTCAGACTGAGCTGGAGCCTCAGCTGGGTTTCCCTGGAAAATAAGCTCCTCAACTTTGGCTCCTGGGTGTGCCTGTCACTCTTGGCTTTAGAGTTGGGGGGTGAGGGTGTAGTGCGGAAGACCAAGGCCAGGATGAGAGGCAGGTGGGGCTCGGCCTTACTGTTTCTTTACCAGGATATTCTCCCTGAGAGCCTTTCCTCACCTGTAGTCTCACAAAAGCAAGAACACATCTCTATGTGCCATTTGGGGGTTGGGGAGTCTTTTCACACACACAGAAAATCCCAAGGAAGGTTGATACTCAAGGTTTTCAGGGCCCAAATCCAAACCGTACGGAGTCCCTGGGGTTGAACCAGTCACCTCCTGCCATGCACTACTGCTCTGGCCTTTGGACCATGTCTGCGAGGAGGTTCTCTCAACCAACAGAGAATGTCCTTCCCAGGCCTCCCTCAGTTCCTCACCATACCACCTTCTTCAACCTTCCTCTCCCAAAGCCCTCCTTCCTTTCACCTTCTCTCAGAGTTTCCCACCTCCCCAGTGTCTCCTATTTTCCTCAGGTTTAGCAAACTCCTGGCCTCCTCTTACAGTTTGGAAGTGTTCCCAGCCACCCAGCCAGTCTGTTTACCACCCAATTTTGCTGCTGGGAGTTTGAGAAGCACGTGTAGGAGGAGAGAGGGAGGAAACTCTCCGGGAGAGACAGGGCTTCCCACCCCCCTTTGGTTGTCATGGAGTGTTGGAAAAAATCAGACACATCTAGCACAGCAAGGGTTAATCTCTTGCACTAGGCCCCAGCAGGTCAACATAGCAGTGGGGCAGGGAAGAATTGGGTTCCACTTGTCAAGGCAGGCTGTCTGGGCCTATTTTCCTGAGAGTTGACAGGCTTCACACACAAGAACTCACCCAAGCAGAAGAAGCAGCCAAGCACAATGAACTTAACCCAATAACAAAGTCTTGGCTGTTAAATTTTAATTCTCTCTCTCTCTCTTTTTTTTTTTTTTTAAGTCTCGCACCAGGCTGTACACTCCTTGGTGCAGACACCATGTTTACCTTGTTCACCATGGTACCACTAGTGCTTAGCCCAGTGTCTAGCATGGAAGAGGAATTCAGGAAATATTTGTCAAGTTATAGAATGAGTCGGAAAAAATATATTTTTTTAATAGAAAAACACATGTACACCAGTGTTCACTGCAGCACTATTCACAGGAGCCAAAAAGTGGAAACACCGTAATAGGCCATCAACAGATGAATAGATGAACCAAATGTGGTACATACATACAATGGAATATTACTCAGCCATAAAGAGAAATGAAGTCCTGATACATGCGAAAACATGGATGCACCTTGAAAACGTTATGCCGAGTGAAGTAAGTCAATTGTAAAAGGACAAATATCGTATGATCTCACTTATATGAAATATCTAGAATAGGCACGTGTATAGACTAAAGTTTATTAGTGGTTACCAGGGACAGAAGGAAGGGAGAAAAGGAAGTCATTGTTTAGGAAGCAGTGAGTTTCTGTTCATGTGGATGGAAAATTTGGCAACGGATATTGATGATGGTTGCACAATATGATTAATGTAATTGGTGTCACTAAATTGTAAAAGTGAAAAACATTATTTTAAAAAAGAGAGTGAGTGGATGTTGTTTGTCCCCATCCCTAGTCCAGTCCTAGGGATTCATGCCTCAGTCCTTGCAAAGAGGCAGCTAAATGGCAACACGAACACGGAAGCTGTGGTTCTAAAAGTTCTGCAGGACACTGGAGCACACAGGCATTGCTTGGGTGGCCCTCAAATGAAGTGAAACCCAAAAAGGAGGGAAAAGCCCCTCCCCCCACTGCCTCACCCCCTCCCCACGTCCCTACTCCCCTACCCCACCCCCAACCCCTACCCTCGTTGCTTGCAGATTTGGTACCTTAAGGGCTCCAATTCATTGTGGAGGGTGCTCAGCATGAGCTGGAGACAGAGGTGCAGTATCCTAGTTGAGAGAGCGGGGCCAGGCAGCCAGTGCCAGTGAGGACTGGTGGCATAGTCAGCCAGGGCTCAGTGAATTCCTTCCAACAGAGACAGCAACTGTGTGTGGCGAAAGCAGTGGTGCCCAGCATCACCCTCAGAAATTCTTGGGCAGAGAGGGGGACTTCGCAGACGTTGAGAAGATACACTGAAATTTGGTTACTACTTAAGGTGACCCCATTTGGACATCCCTACAGGCTAGTGAGACTTGGGGAAACTCAGGTTACACTTTTGGAATCCAATCTTAAAATACTATGAATTTGCACCACAGACTGATGATTACCACCAGGATGAAAGCCCACCCACTGATCTGTTGGTAATACTGGCAGTGGCCCTGGTGGAGTCCTGCTGCAGGTGCCTTGGGTGAGGTCGACTGGAAGCACAAACAGAAAGACAATGTGACTGCAGCTTCACCAGAGCTTCTGGGGATGTGAAGTCCTCTGAGATTCCCTAGGTCTTAGCTAAGTGGGTGGAGCGTGGTATCTGGAAAAAAACAATGGCCTTTACCCAAGACAATGAGCTTCTAAAAAATTTGAACCTCTTCCTAAATAAAAGAGGGAGAGGATAATGAGAGAAGGGGCCAGCATGCTTAGGAAGGAAAGCACCTTTACAATTTTAAGCCAGCGAATGTCCCCATGAAAGTGGGACAATAGGCTAGAGTAGGAAGGAGGAAGTCTCTTTAGCCTCTTGAGGAAATCAAAGACATTCTTAAGACAAGAACTACCCAAGCAGAAGAAGCAGCCAAGCACAATGAACTTGGCTCAATAACAAAGTCTTGGACATTAAATTTTAATTTTATTAAGCTCAAATCCAGGGGAAGGGGCTTAAGTGGGACCCCTCTGACTATTTAATATGTATTCCCTGCAATTTGGGGGACTTGGTGAGCTGGTGGCTGACCCATGTCTGAAAAGCACAAAGGCAGGTGGCAACATTTTGATCAAAGATTCTATAGCAGGGGAAAAATGCAGAACAGCATTTCAAATTCTCATGGACTCCAGACTTGCTGGAGCCATGGAGTGGGGATGAACCACTGAAACTATTGCCCTGAGATAATCTTTAAACCTTAAACCAAAAATGTCCCCTGAAGCCTTCTTAAAACCAAACAATAATTTACCTTAACTAGTAAAAAATGTCTGCCATGAACATTATGCTTTTTTAAGAACTATCTATATGAGATCAAATTGACAACAGCAACTCAAAAGAACAGATAGCAACCTTAGGGGGCAGTGAGTTTATACTAATCAGAGAAGAACAAGTCAGAAAAGGAGGGTGAGAATGGATGCACAACTCAAAGAATGTAATCAACGTCATTGAATTGTACATGTTAAAGTTATTAGTTGTTGAATGTTTTGCTGTGTATATTCTCAAAAAAGGCAGGATGCTGGCTAGCTGTCCTGATGGTGGTGATAAGAGAGGCTGCTGGGCTGTGGGGCAGCAGCCTTCCCAGATTGCAGGGGACACTGGATACATTATGTTTCCTGTGAAGCAGATGTCAGGCCAGCATAAAAGAGAGCTGAACAGATTATTTTAGATCCCAAGAAGGTCACCTGAAGGGATTTGATGATCCTAATAGAGGAGTAAATTACCAGACTCTTAAAGGCTGCAGAAAGAAATATAACTTACCAGCCACAGGAAAGGCATTCACCCACATCAAGGAATCAGCAGGTGAGAAATTCTAGCAAAGGGAAGGAAGTGTCTCAAAAAAATCCACAAAAGCGCCCAATGAAAGGAAGAATCAGCTATGCCTAACCACCCAGCGAGTGCCATCTCACAGCAGTTCTAGCCAAATAAAACCTTTCCTGGCCCCTTTTGGCCTCTCCACTCACCACTCCAACCCTCCAACAGTTAGCAAAATGAGGGGGATAGTGATAGAAGCACACATTAGTATACTGGTTCAGCTGTTGCGGAAGAAAAAAACCTGTATTTAAAAAAAAAAAAAAAAGTCAATTTATTTCTCATGTTATAGTTCCATCGTTAGGAATCCTGGACTGGATATAGTGACTCCATGGTGTTGGGGACCCTAGCTCCTTTGATCTTGATTGTTTTGCCATTCCCTACAGTGCTTTCTTCACCTGAAAGGTTGAAATGACACATTACAACATCTTCTGGGTTCATTTTCCAGCCAATGGGAAGAGAGGGAAAAGAGGTGACACTCCTGATCTTTGAGGGCATAACCAAAGTTTGCTCATACCATTTTTACTCACAGCCTGTTGGCCAGAAGTTCTGTTGGCCACACCTAGCTGCAAAGGATGCTGGGAAATCTAGTAGAAATGTAGAAATTATTCAGGATGGCCACAAGTCCCACAAAAAATGGGGAGTCCTATTAAAAAGGAGAATGGATATTGGAGGACAATATCAGTTTCTGCCACGGAGCATAAAGGGGAAAAAGAGATCATCACACATCTCATTTTCCATTGAATGGCACAATCGAAGGAAGGGAAGAAGTCTCAGATTTAAATGAAGTTTGAAGTTTCCACCATTACATGAGAAAAGACTATTTGGGGAATTAGATGACTTTTGATTACCTACAAATGACCAGAAAGATCATGAAGCCTGCCCTAAATTTCATCTAGTGGCAGAGGGAGAATGGGTCCCATAAAATGGCTTTAAAGGGACAAAAATCAAAATAAATTGCTTCCTTTTGATCCCACCCTTTATTAGTTAGGGTATGAGAGGCTGCGGTAACAAAAAGAACTTAAAGTTTTAGTGCATAACATAATACAAGTTATTTCTTATGTAACGGTCCTGGGTAAATTTGGGTTTGTAGGGCAGCTCACCTTCCAGACTGACAGCGGCTGTGCCATTTTCAACTCATGGCTTCTAAGGTCACCTTGGGTGTCAAGATCTCAATCAGTCAGAAAAGAGAAAGAGAAAGAAGGGTGAATGTGGGAGGTTCTTAATGGACCAGGCCTAGAATTTGGCACATACACTTCTGCTCACATTCTATTGGAGAGAAATTTGTCACATGACCACACCTATTTGTAAAGGAGGCTGAGAAATGTAGTCTATGCTCCCCAAGAAGAGAAAGGAGACTAAGGCGGGCAGTTGGCAGTCTCCACAACACAACCCATGATTCTTTTTTTTTTTTTTAAAACCAGTTGCCGTTGAGTTGACTCCAACTCATGGCGACCTCGTGTGTCAGAGTAGAACTGTGCCCCATGATCCTTGATTCTTGCTTACTCAATATAATGGTTATACAGTGAATTGCCAAAAACCCCAAAGTATTTGGACCAAGGATGATCTCTGGCAGCATTGTGCCAGGCCCAGAGGATGAGCCATTTTATATGCTGGCTGGAACTTTCCTCTAAGATGCTGGAGGAGTAGCAGAGTCATAAAGGGAAAAGAGAAGGAGGCTAGTACAGAACTCATGGGTCCTGAATCAGAAAGCTCCCTGGCATCAGCGTAGATGGGGCTCTGGAGCAAGAGGTGTGGTGGCACCTACACAGAATTTAGAATTGTGAAGAGTCACAGGGCCATACCATTAAATTTCATAACTCTTAGAATGCAAGAAGAGAATCACCATAAGTAACTATTAGAAGCCTCTTCACAGAAAATAGAAAAGGACCCCAATAAGAGAGAGGACAGATCAGTCTCACCCCATCAAGTCAGGAGTGTTGTGTAGGAGTGACCCATAAATCTCCAGTGATTAGTGACACCAATATAAGGAGAGAGAACAAAAAGGGGAAGCCTAAGACATTTGCAAGGGCTATTACTTGAGTCCACAGTCAACGCAGTCATGGAAGCAGCAGTGAAGAAATCAAATGACGTATTGCATTGAGCAAATTTACTGCAAAAGACCTCTTTAAAGTGTTAAAAAGCAAAGATGTCACTTAGAGGACTAAGGTGTGCCTGACCCAAGCCATGGTATTTTCAATTGCCTCATATGCATGCAAGAGCTGGACAATGAGTAGGGAAGACCAAAGAAGAATTGATGCCTTTGAATTATGCTGGTGAGGAATATTGATATGCCGTGGACTACTAGAAAAATGAACAAATCTGTCTTGGAAGAAGTATAGACAGTATGCTCCTTAGAAGTGAGGATGGTGAAACTTCATCTCACATATTTTGGACATGTTATCAGGAAGTACCAGTCCCTGGTAAAGGACATCATGCTTGGTAAAGTAGAGGGTCAGTGAAAAAGAGGAAGACCCTCAATGAGATGGATTGACACAATGGTTGCAACAATGGGCTCAGACATAGCAACGATTGAGGGGATGGTGCAGGACCAGGCAGTGTTTCATTCTATTGTACAAATGGTATGTCACTATGAGTCAGAACCAACTCCATGGCACCTAATAAAAACATTAAGTACTCGGGCCAGGGCTGTTGTGGCCAGTAAGGCTGAGGACCCAGAACCTCAGAGCAGTATCCAGGCAGCAATTTTAAAGGCTGCCAAGATAATGGGGACTTTTCTGAGCCCCACAAGGGGAGCACTTTTGGACTCACCATCTAATTGCTGTGTGGTCAGGATGGCCATTTCCTGGCAAAGTGTAACAGTGCCCTGAACAACTCCTAGTGACTGAGAAAACATGATCTGCTGAGAGGTGCCAGGAAATGCCAGATGACCACTAGCATGAATCACCATGGCCCTTTTAGTGGAAGAAGCATTAGGATCAGACACCATGGCCAGCTTCAAATACTTGGGCCAATGGGGAGGGTGTGTCTCCAAAATATGATTTTACAAAGCAGTTTCCCACCCCAAGTGCCCGAGAACACATCAGAGTCTTCCACTGGTGACTCTCGGGGAGCCATAGCCCTGCGGCAGGAGTCTGAGCGGTGCTTGTCCTGCCTCTGGAGCTCCAAATCAGCCTGACATGCCCATGAATGGTGCTCCCATGGCCTGTAGAGATAAGCAGCATGAGCCATAGACTCTTGGAGTCTGTTGAGAGCAACTGTCTCAAATCTTCTGTTTTGTTCCCAACCTGCTCCCATTCCTGGTAGCTACTGACTGAAACTCCTTTCCTATCATAGCCTTGCCTGGGAACTTCGGCTCCCTGGCTTGGTGCTCAGCTCTTTCTCTGCAGGCCTTATCTTGGGCCCATCCTCACAATTCTTCCAATTTCAGTGGTCTCGGCTAAGACTCTAGTCAACCCCTGAGGACCTAGAACTCGTTGTTCAAATGTACAGACTGGCACCTCAACAATCCTCCAAAAATGCATGGAAGATTCAGACACTGGCCTTCTGCATTTCTAAGGGCAGCAAAAAGACCCTCAGGCACAGAGGAAAGTTCAAGGCCAGTAGGATTGGGCTTAGATGTTTTCCCACGCCAACCCTGGAGCATCCCCAGTGTTTCCCAGAGGAGATACAAAAGACCTGAGATGGGACCGCAAAGCATGAAGGGGCCAGACTCCAGTGGTGTAGGTAAAGCTGTTCCCTCTTGTAATGGACATACCTGGCCGTGATAATGGAGTGAGCGCCCTCTGGAGCAGCCTGTTACATGGGCAGGTAGGAACCAGTATGAGCTTCCCTCTACCCATGTGTATTGGGCCACAACTTGGACCTACTCATCATGTAAAGGTTAGTCAATCCTGCCTGAAATTTCAATTGTCCAGGTTGGAGTCCTGAGTTGACAGGCAAAATTCTAGATCATAGTGACTGACTGTACCTTCTGCCTGACGGCTAAATTCTACCAGACATCCAACATAATTCTTGGGAACGCAGGTACCAGATAATTCTCATCCTCTCTTTCTTTTTAGCTTCTGTGTTTGGATAGAAGACCAGAAACAAACACCATGTTCTCAGCTTCACCTGAGCATGACAAGATCCAGGGGCACAAAAAATGTCTTGTTGCATTAAGAAGCTGAGAGCTTTATCGGGGTGCCTGAAGAACACCCCAGGGAAGGCATGGAGGCAAGGACTATATCTCCAAGGAAGTCAAAAGAGCCAACAGGGGTCAGGTCTCTACCTTCATCTCAGCCAGCTGACTGGCTGAGACTCTACACCTAAAGAGTGGTTTGTGCACCCCGAGGGTGGTTTCCTTAACTTGAGGGCTCAGAGTCACCAGCTCTGAAACTCCTGTCTCTTCTTATTGCAGGTTAAATGTGTGACCTGGGCCTGGAGGTATGGGCACGTGCCTCTTTCTGGAAGGACACCTGGAGGCTTTCACTACTCTCTGCCCCTAGGCTATCCTTTTTTTGTTTTTGTTTTTAGCAGATAGGTTGTTGCCGTTAGTTGACTCATGGCAACCTTATGTATAACAGAAGGAAACCTTGTCCTGTCCTGCGCCATCCTCCCAATCATTGGTATTTTGAGCCCATTGTTGCAGCTATTGTGTCAGTCTGCCTCTCTGAGGGTTTCCCTTTTTTTTGCTTACCTTCTACTTCACCAAACATGATGTCCTTTTCTAGCTGTTGAATCTTTCTTGATGACGTGTCCAGTCTCGCCACCCTCATTTTTAAGGAGCATTCTGGTTGTACTTCCTCCAAGACCGATTTAACAGATATATTGAGGTATAAATGGCATACAATAAACTGCACAGATTTAAAGTATACACTTTGGTAAGTTTTGTCATATGTACACATCCATGAAACCATCATCATAATCAAGACAGTGAACATATCCATCATCCCCAAAAGTTTTCTCATATCCTTTTGTAATTCCTTCCCTCACGCACTTCCCAACCCCCATTTCCAAGCAACCACTGATCTGCTTTCTGTCTCCATAGATTAGTTTGCATTTCCTAGAGTTTTATGTAAATGAAATCATACAGTATACACTCTTTCTTGTCTGGTTTCTTTCACTCTGCCTGTCTACTTTAAGAGATACCACCACTCTGATGGAAGACAGCTCAACTCAGAGAATCCTGCCAAGAGCTCATGCTACGTCTCTGTGCAGCCATCAGGTGTCACGGGTTCTGGTTAGGCTATAGGATTTGTCTACAAAGATGCAAAATCTAATTTCTGGCCAATGGGTCTTTCTTAATGAGCAATGAGAAATATTTGCACTTAAAAAAAAACAACACCAACCTCATAGGGTTGTTATAAGGATTAATTGAATTAATATATGTAAAGCCCTCAGAATAGTGCCTGGCACATAGTACTCAATAAACACTAGTAGTTATCAAAAAAAAAAAAAAAGAAAGAAATATTTGCACTTGAAGTTTTTGACAAAATATATAATTTTGAACAACATATCCCCACCCTCCCCCTCCATCCCAAATTCTTATCAAAAATTCATTTGAGGGAAACAAAGCCTGTGGAGGATTGCTTGAAGAATATGCAGTCCCACTAGTTCTGTGGATCATGCAATTACAGACGTTTGCAGCACTGTAAATTTAGGTCGCATTGTTTTAAACCCTCATAGAATCTCTTAGGGAGCATCCCTGGGAGATGCAAACAATTAATGTGCTTGGCTGCTGACCAAAATGGTAGTTTGAGTCGAGTCCAACCAGAAAACAGGCCTGGTGATCCACTACCAAAAACTCAGCCATTGAAAATCTATGGAGTACAGTTCTACTTTGACACTCATGGGGTCACCATGAGTGGGAATCCACTGGTTGGCAGCTGGTTTGCATTTTTTTTTTTTGGTTTTGAGAATCTCTTACAGTGAGTGAATTGTGCTTTGGTGTTGCTGCTCTCAGCTCGCAGGATCTCCATAAGAATTAGATGTAATGCTAAGTATTTAATGAAAAAATGATAACGATATCTGGAATTTGTTTTAAAAGATTTCCAGAAAGAAAAACAGAAAGTGATATGGTAGATGAAATGAGTATGGCAAAATGCTGAGTTGTTGAAGCTTTGTCACAGATACATGGAGATTCATTCTACTCTTCTTGCTACTTTTGTGTATGTTTGAAAATTATCATCATAAACAGAAGATTTTTCTTAAGCACCTGTAAGAAATGCACCATTGTCTCTATTATAGAAATATTGTTTAAGATTTTGATTACTCATCACTACAGTACACATTTGAAAGAAACTGAAGGCAATTTTAAGACTTAAATAATACTTATCTTAGTCCAGTGACTTGTACAGAGTAAACAGATGCTATTGTTGTTTATTGTATGATGATTTCTCCAGAATTGATCTGTGAGTATTAGGGGACTGTCTTACTTGGAACTTGGAAGTTCCCTTTAATACTGAACAAAGAATAAAGAAAAAATGTCTTCCTTCTGAAGGGCTAATTGTAGATTTTCTGGGAGGATACTGGATAGAGGGAGAATTCATGAAAGAAATTTTAAAATTTCCAGAGTCTCAATCCACAAGGTAAAAATCTAATATTAAATAAATATTGAAAGAATGACCATTATCTATCAGAAATACAAGGATAGTTTAATATTTTAAAATATATTCAAATTTATCACATCTATAGGTCAAAGGAGATAAATCATATGATCATCTTGATTATTGATATTTGAGAAACTAATGTCAATCAATTCTGTATTTAAAAAAAGTCTTAGAACCTAAGAATAAAAAGATGCTTTCTTATCATAATAAAGAGTATCTATTTCAAATCAACAACCAACATAATACTTACTAAAGTATTCCTATAATATCAAGAATAAGGCAAATTTCCCATTAGGAATGCTGTTATTAAGTATTATTTATATTTTCTGGATAGTCATATCCAAGACAATAAGACAATATAAAATTAAAGAGTCTAAATATATATTGAAAAGGAAGGAGAGATCAAAGTATTCTTAGTTGCAGATTTGATTATCTTCCTAGAAAACCCAAGACTATCAACTGAAAAACTACTAGGTAAATTCAGAAATGTGAACAATTTCCAAATACATAAGAGCAATGGATTTTCTATTTATTAGGTATGGCCTATTGGAGAAATATAATTTTTAAAAATCCCATTCATGATATCAACATATAAAATACTTTGAAACATACTCAAAAGAAATATTCATGTCCATGGAAAGAAGATCGCAAGTTTTTGAAGGACCTAAACATTAATGTAGATATCTCAAGCTCTTGAATGGGAAGCCTTCCTATTGTAAATACATCAATTCTCCCCAAATTACATATGAACATAAGGTAATTCCAATCTGTTTTAGTCATCTAGTGCTGCTCTAAAAGAAATACCACAAGTGGATGGCTTTCACAAAGATAAATTTATTTTCTCACAGTCTAGTAGGCTAGAAGTCCAAATTCAGGGCGTTAGCTCCAGGGGAAGCCTTTCTCTCTCTGTTGGCTCTGGAGGAAGGTCCTCGTTGTCATCAGTGTTCCCCTGGACTAGGAGCTTCTCGGCGCAGGGATCCCCGTCCAAAGGACGCACTCTGCTCCCGGCACTGCTTTCTTAATGGTATGAGGTTCCCCCGTCTCTCTGCTCACTTCTCTCTTTTATATCTTAAACGATGGCCTCTACAAGAATCCAATCTTTTAGACTGAGTCTTGCCTTACTAACACAACTGCCTCCCATCCTCCCTCATTAACATCATAGAGGCAGGATTTACAACATACAGGAAAATCACACAATACCAAGAATCATGGCCCAGCCAAACTGATACACATATTTTTGGGGGGACATAATTGAATCCATGACACAATCATAATAGGTTTTTTTCTACTACGATAAGTTTCCACGCAAATTTTGAAAGCTAAGAATAATGAAGGGGTATAAGACCTACTAGACATTAAAACATATTGGAAAGTCCCAACAACTGAAGCCAAGTGGTGCCAGTGCAAGAGCAGATAATATCAGTGGAGCAGAATACAAAACCCCCAAATAGACCTAAGTGTATCTAAGAAGTTGATATATGGCAAAACCTACATTTCAAACCAGTGGAAAAAGCATGCTTTATTACATAAATGGTATTGGTTCAATCGGCTAACCATTTGAAAAGTAATAATGATTCCAGTTATCTCTCACTCTATGTTCGAAATCAATTCCAGATGAATGCAAATGTGGAAGGATTTAAACGTAGAAAATGAAAACATGGAATGGAATTCAGGAAGAAGAAATGACTCTGTGTTTTCCTAAAGCCAAGTTTATTATATGCTTCCTAGGTTGATCTTTGCTCTTGTTCCATTCCTAATAGCAAAGAGTAAGTAAACCATGATAGATTTTTCACATTTGTTTTTTGATATATTCCTCAATCTCTCACGCTTCTGAAATACCAACTCCTTTACTTTACTCCTGGACTTTATTGCATGCATTTTTCAATTCCTGCAATAACTGGAAGCTTGGATCCTATCATTGCTTAGCAATAATACCACATGTGGCTTGTTTCTTTCATGAGATACTTGCTAAGTACTTGAGTGTGAACTCCTTAAAGCTCTTGGAGTAGGCTTCTAGAGACATGTCAAAGAGGAAGACACTCAACAAGATGGACTGACACAGTGGCTGCAACAATGGGCTCAAACATAGCAACAATTGTGAGGATGGCGCAGGTACTGACTGGGCAGTGTTTCATTCTGTTATATGTAAGGTCAGGTCACTATGAGTCAGAGCCAACTCATGCTGATACCTAACAACAACAGCTCTTCTATTTTATAACATTATAGTATGTGCCCGAGTCCACCTACATCCCTGTCATTTCCTTGTCGTTGCCTTGATGTGGTGTCTCCATATGGGGGATTTCATAAAGGTTGGCAGAGGGGGCAGGGGTAGGAAGGACAGATTTACCCAGAGAAACAAATTCCAATGCCTTTTAATACACATTCTTAAATTATTTCACAATTCTCTGCTCTGGTGTTTGTTCCTCTGATTTTACTAGATTACTCAGATTTTGGAAAACATTAACAATAAATGTACATAAACTTAACCCATATGCCTTTAGGATACATTGTCTACTTCCTCTGATTTTTTTTTTTTTTTTTAAAGAACTTTGTCAGTTGTGTGCATGGGTGCGTGCCTGTATGTGGTGTGAAATTCATTAGCCTTGACGTTTCGTCAAAGAGGTTCATCATCTTGGTGTTTCTGGTACCATGAAGAAGGCAATGAATAGATTCTGCAGAATAAGTAAGTGGAGTTAACTATTGCATAATATCAATCACTGTCACAGAACTGAATGCACGTTGTTTAGATTCTCAGACTTGGAGGGGACATTTTGCTTTCTATTTTTATTTTGTGCGAGAGAAGCTGCTCTTAACCTATGCTTTAAACTGAGCCATGAAGGCTTCCTCAAGCCTGGCCTAGTGCTTCCCACCCCACCCCGGCCTTTGTGCCAAGGGTTCTTGTATCACGGGGGCTTCTGTCATTTCCACTACGCACTGCAATACTTCTCAGCAATGGTCACAGCCTGAGCTATTTCCTTTCTCCTTCCTAGCCTCACAGATTTCCTTCAGCTGATTCTCAAAATGGCTTTAGTTGACTCCTGGCTTCTCGTATTTCTTGGCTCAAAATGATGAAGTTGCTAAGACTGTCTCCCACCCTCTGAGCCAGGGTAGTGCAATGGCTCATTTCTCAACCACATTTCCCATTTTATCTTAGCTTGTCAGAGCAAAGCAGCTCCTGGAGGAGGGTTTTAATGACCTCATTTAACTTCATGGGAACTTTCAAGGACCCATATCTGACACTTCTGAGCTATGACTACCCCCACCCCCACCCCCACTACCGATCTACATTACATGCAAAAGGAATGACTGTGTATATCCTGGAATCCCACTTTGAGGGGCTTCTACTGATGGAAACTTGCCAAATAATTCCTGCTCCCCCAGGATGGCAGAGGACTGGGTGCTGGCACCAGACACCCTTGTCACTGGCATCTGGCTTCACCAGTTGCTCTACCCTCCTGCATTTCTTCTATTTACCTGGTGCTCAGTGTGGCCTTAGCCATCCTGTTCCTTCCCACACCCACCAACTCATCCTTGAGATGCTGAAAATCAGACAGAAATAAAATTGTTGTTCTAAGATGAATTTTCAAAATAGTCATTAATTCCAAGGCAGCAAAAAATATACCTAATTGGGACCCCTAGGTCTGATGTATCAGCAGGAGAGGCTGACCCAGGCATTCTCAAGAGTCCTTCTCATCTGAGTCTTTCACTCTGATGGGGTTTTGAAACTTGTACCCACCTAAAACCAGTTGCCATTGAGTCTAATCTGACTCATGGTTACCCCATGTGTGTCAGAGTAGAACTGTGCTCCACAGGGTTTTCAATGGCTGATTTTTCAGAAGCAGATCACCAGCCCTTTCTTCCAAGATGCCTCTGGATGGACTTGAACCTCCAACCTTTCAGTTAGCAGCCTAGCGTGCAGCATTTGCACCTCTCAGGGACTCCTGTGCCCACTTAACCTGGCTATTAGTCCTGACCCATGTCATATTATCTTAATGCCCCCCTCCCCAAATCATCAGAAATTCCTGACACTGTGGAGAAAAAGACAGAAATTCAGACTTCTTAACCTGACATATAAGGCCCCTTTCTCCACGTATAGTACCTTGTCTCCAAAGAGAAAAAAAGGCGAGCCTTCCCACTGCTCCCTCCCACCCCCCTTTGCCCCTCCACCACCCAGCCACACTCACTCACACTGCTGTGGAGAACCTGGATTCTGCCTTGTATTTTAAAGTTACTTCATTAGAGTCCTTTACTTATATTTTAGGAGCCCTGGAAGATGTGGCAGTCTGCTTCCATAAAGATTTACAGTCTTGGAAACCCTGTGGGTTTCTCTGTCCTATAGGGCCACCATGAGTCAGAATTGACTGATGGTGGTGGGTTTTACTTACATTACATGTAAAACAATTTTTTTTTTTTTTACAGTGAGGAATTCCTTTAATATCTCCTTTTTAACTAAATATTCTTCACTGTAAGAGAATCTGAAGTCTTACATCCTGGGATGAGTTAATTAGAACTAGATCAGCAAAGTCATAGACAGCTAGTTAATTATCACCAGGGTGGTGGGTAAAAGTCATCCACCAACTTCCTATGAAAAATATGATTTAAAACTTTTAAGTAGACAAACATCTTTTTTATTTTAAAAAGAGAGAGAGAGAGAGATGTCAACAAGTGTTCTTCATAACCAACATGTATGATTTCAAGTTACAAGTGGACAGTTTGAGCAACAGCTGAGGAAGATCACAAAATCGAGGTGCTTGTAAGAAGCTCTTGCTACAGGAATAAGAGGTGCTTAGCTTAGAAGGCTGGGCCAGGTGAGCTGTCCCCCAACCCACACCCCATACATTGCTGACGGAGCCTGCAGTAGTTGAGGGACGAAGTAGGAGGTGAGATTGGGGCTTCTTGGGCTCAGGGATGTTGCTCCTGTTACTTCATTGGAGGAGAAGGAAAAAAGCAACATCCCCAACCAAGGCTGAGGAATGGGAGAGTGTCTCCCACAGGACCTCAGGCAGGCCTCTGAGTATCTTGCTCTGAGGGTCCCAGTGGCCTGGGACACAGCATGGCTGGTGGGCTATGGCTTCAGCACAGCTTCTTCCATGTGCTGAGTCTTCTACAAAGCAGTCACTGCAAATCTGGGCAGAGATGTGCGGGCACTCTAGTGCCTCAGGGACCCTTCACTAACACCCACGGTCCCCTCTTCAACCCTACTGCCCTTCACTTTCAGAGATGGAGCCTGTCCAGATCCTGAGTGTACCACTCTAAGAGGTACTGCCCCCTCCCCCTCTAGTACCCCAGATGTTCTACATTCCAGGAAGGGAGTTCTCTCAGTCTCCAGCTGCCCCAGGGTGTTGGGCAGCATTCCACACAATCCAAGCATGTATGTGCGAAGGGGAAGGAGATTGGAGACTGGTAGAAGAGGTTCACTTGGAAGAACAGCTAGGGCTTGGAAGGTGACTTGTGTGGGCCCAGCCTGAGGCACCATAAAAACCAACCTTCCCCAAACGAGAGGCTCAAAGACTCCCCCACCTATGCTCACCGTTGGCTTCAGCTCTTTTTCTTCTCTAAGCACTCTTCCTTCCTTTCTTATTTCTCTTATTTTGTCTCTTTTTCTCACTCTAATTGTCCCACTTTCATCTTCTTTCCCATCTCTTTGTCTCTTCCTTCTCTCTCTGGGTCCACCTCTGGCCTTACTAGATTTTGATAGTCTAGATCCACCACTGTGGGTCTCTGGTTTAAAGCTGAGGGCCCTCTTTGTGCCTCCATGTTGCCTACCAGTGGATTCCTTGATATGCTCACTGAGCCTAGTGAGTGAGACACCCTAGCAGCGGTTCTCAGCCTGGGATTCTCAGACCCCCAAGTAGCCCATGCTTAGAATTATATTTCAATATAATTGGTTTCCTTTTAACTCTATGCATTTTATTTAAAACATTATTCTGAAGATCTGGAGGTGTTCACACACTGCCCAAGGGCTCTGTCTTAGGTTGGGTTCCTCCAGAAGCAGATTCAGGGACAAAGATTCAAGGCCAAGGAGCTTATTTGGGAGGGGATCCCAGGAAGCATTGAGAGGGAATGGGGAAGCAAGAGAGGGAAAGGCTGGAAGTCTGTACAAGGTTACCATTGAGAGCAACCAGCACTCTGTCCCACTGGGGACCCTCAAGAGACTGTATAGAGCCTGCCTCAGAGCCATACCACCTACATGGGAGCTAGAATATTTATCCACCAAATCCCACCCTAGTTGAGGGATGCTCCTAGGGCAATGGTTCCCCAGCTTTTCTAGCCTGCTAGTTCAGTGGTAGAATTTTTGCCTTCCACACGGGAGACCTGAGTTTGATTCCTGGCCAGTGCGCTTCATGCGCAGCCACTAAATGTCTATTTGCTCCTGTAAAGATTAACCCATTGCCCTCAAGTTGATTCCGACTCATAGTGACCCCACAGGACGGAGTAGAACTGACCCCATAGGGTTTCCAAGTATGTAAATCTTTTTTGTTTATTGTTGTAGTTTAAGTGGAAGTTTACATTTCAAGTTAGTCTCTTATACAAAAATTTATACATACATTGTTACGTGACCGTTATTACTCTCCCTATACTGTGACAGCTCACTCCTCCTTTCCACCCTTGATTTCCCCTATCCATTCAACCAGCTTCTGACCCTCTCTGCCTTCTCATCTCACCTCCGGACAGGAGATGCCCATTTAGTTTCATGTATCTACTTGAGCTAAGAAGCACACTCTTCACAAGTATCATTTTATGTCCCATGGTCCAGTCCAATCTTTGTCTGAAGAGTAGCTCTCAGAAATTATTTTACTTCTAGGCTGACAGAGAGTCCAGGGGCCATGCTTTCCAGGGTTCCTCCAGTCTCAGACCATTAAGTCTGGTCTTTTTACTAGAATTTGAGTTCTGTACCCCACCCTTCTCCTGCTCAGTCCAGGACTCTCTGTTGTGTTCCCCGTCAGGGTGGTCACTGGTGGTAGCCAGGCACCATCTAGCTCTGGTCTCAGGCTGATGAAGTCTCTGGTTTATGTAGCCCTTTCTGTCTCCTGGGCTAATACTTTCCTTGTATCTTTGGTGTTCTTCATTCTCCTTTACTCCAGGTGGTTGAGACCAATTGATGGCCGCTTGCAAGCTTTTAAAGACCCCAGAAGCCACTCACCAAAGTAGGATGCAGAACATTTTGTTAATAAACTTTGTTATGCCAGTTGGCCTAGATGTCCCCTGAAAGCATGGTCCCCATACCCCCACCCCTGCTACTCTGTCCCTCAAAGTGTCTGACTGTATTCAGGAAACTTCTTAGCTTTGGTTTAGTCCAGTTGTGCTGACTTCCCCTGTAGTGTGTGCTGTCCTTCCCTTCGCCTAAGATGATTCGTACCATCTAGTTAGTAAATAACCCTCACCCTCCCTCCCCACCTTCGTAACTATCAAAGAATGTTTTCTTCTGTGTTTAAACCTTTTCTTAAGTTCTTATAATAGTGGTCTTATACAATAGTTGTCCTTCTGTGACTGATTAAATTCACTCAGCAGAATGCCCTCCAGGTTCCTCCATGCTGTCAGATTCCTCCATGCTGTAAGGTGTTTCACAGCTTCATCATTATTCTTTATTGTTTCGTAGTGTTCCATTGTGTGAATATACCCTAATTTGTTTATCCATTGATCCATTGATGGACACCTAGGTTGTTTCCATCTTTTTGCTATTGTGAACAGTGCTGCAGTGAACATGGGTGTGCATATATCTATTCGTGTGACAGCTCTTATTTCTCTAGGATATATTCCAAGGAGCGGGATTGCTGGATCGAATGGTATGTCTATTTCTAGCTTTATAAGAAAGCACCAAATTGATTTCCAAAGTGCCTGTACCATTTTACATTCCCACCAACAATGTATAAATGTTCCAGTCTCTCCACAGCCTCTCCAACATTTATTATTCTGTGTTTGGGGGATTAATGCTAGCCTTGTTGTGGTGAGATGGTATCTCATTGTAGATTTGCCTTTCTCTAATGGCTAATGATCGTGAGCATTTCTTCATGTGTCTGTTAGCCACCTGAATGTCTTCTTTGGCGAAGTGCCTGTTCGTATCCTTCATCCATTTTTTTAATTGGGTTATTTGTCTTTTTGTTGTTGAGGTTTTGCAGTATCTTATAGATTTTAGAGATTAGACACTTGGATTTGTCATAGCCAAAATTTTTTCCCCGTCTGTAGGTTGTCTTTTGACTCTTTTGGTGAAATCTTTTGATGAGCATAAATGTTTGATTTATAGGTGCTCCCAGTTATCTAGTCTCTCTTCTGGTGCTTGTGCATTGTTACTTATGGTTGGTATTCTGTTTATGCCATGTATTAGGGCTCCTAGTTTTGTCCCTACTTTTTCTTCCATGATCTTGATAGTTTTTGATTTTATATTTAGGTCTTTGACCCATTTTGAGTTAGTTTTTGTGCATGGTGTGAGGTATGGGTCTTGTTTCAGTGTTTTGCAGATGGATATCCAGTTATGCCAGCACCATTTGTTAAAGAGACTGTCTTTTCCCCAGTTAATGGGCTTTGGACCTTTGTCAAATATCAGCTGCTCATAGGTGGATGAATTTATGTCTGGATTCTCAATTCTGTTCCATTGGTCTATGTATCTGTTGTTGTACCAGTACCAGGCTGTTTTGACTACTGAGGCAGTATAACAGGTTCTAAAAGCAGGTAGTGTGAGGCTTCCCACTTTGTTCTCCTTGTTGAGTAAAGATTTACTTATCCTGGGCCTCTTCCCTTTCCATATGAAGTTGATGATTTGCTTCTCCATCTCATTAAAAAAATGCCATTGGAATTTGGATCAGGATTGCATTGCATCTGTAGATCGCTTTGGGTAGAACTGACATTTTCACAAGACTAAGTCTTCTTATCCATGAGCAATGTACGTTTTTCCACTTATGCAGGTCTCTTTTGGTTTCTTGCAGTATTGTCTCGTAGTTTTCATTGTATAGGTCTTTTACGTCTCTGGTTAGATTTATTCCTAATATTTTATCTTCTTGGGGGTTACTGTAAATGGTATTGATTTGGTGATTTCCTCTTGGAAGTTCTCTTTGTTGGTGTAAAGGAATCCAACTGGTTTTTGTATGTTTATCTTGTATCCTGATACCAAGGCTGTAAATCAATGAAAGCAGACTGCCACATCTTTCTCCTCCATGGCTGGTGGGTTAGCAGCCAAGTGCTTAACCACAGGACTACCAGAGCTGCTCCTGTAAAAATTACAGCCTCGGAAACCCTACGGATCAGTGCTACTCTGTCATATAGGATCCTCAGGAGTTGGAATTGACTCAACAACACACAACAACAACATGATACTGAACAGGTTTCAGCAGAGCTTCCAGACTAAGATTGACTAGGAAGAAGGGCTGGTGATCTACTTCCAAAAACCAGCCAGTGAAAACTCTTACGGATCACAACAGTCTGATCCCATTGTGCATGGGGTCACCATGAGTTGAGGGCCTACTCTAAGACAGCTAACAACAGCAGACCCTCAGGCAGAGTGTATCAGACTCTTGCAGCAGGAGCCACAAGAATGGCCAGGTCTAGGGGTCAAAGGAAGAGCACAAATAGTGCCTTCTCCAACAGGCTAAGGCCTACAGAGCTGCCCTTTCCTAGGACCAACCTTGTTCCCTTGTTCCCACTCTCCATGGCTCTGACTTCTGTCTCCACTTGGTGTCTCCACTGGGTTTCCCAGTCTCAGCTCTTACAAAAGAACTTATTCTTCCTTGTTCTTTTTCAACCTCAGTTTATTAACAGGAACAACCCCAGGCTTTCTCACCTTGATCTGACTGCTTGGCGTCTGTCCCACAGCCCTCCTGGCACCTGGTTTATGTACATACCTGTCACACTTAACACCCCTCCCCCGGGGGAGGGGGTGAATTTTCTTTGAGGGAAGAACACAAAGGCTCTTAGGGAGAGACTGTGACAAGATAAGTTATTTGTGTTTTGTTTTCTAAGTATTTTTCTCACCTAACCCCACCTCCGTCTCCTCCACTCATCTCCACCCTTTCCAAGCCAGTAGAAAGGACTTTGTACAGGCAGTCCCGGGTTAGGAATGAGATGTTCCTAAGCCTGCCTGTAAGTCAAATTTGTAAGTAAGTCGGAACAGGTACATACAGTTCTTATTTAACATCAGTTAGTCAAATGTTTGTCTTAGTATATACTATATATTTTACCTTTCTGTGTGTATCAAACACTTAAGAAACACTTTCAAACTGCATGATATTTTTAACTTTAAAAAAAATTGGGTTTTTTTGTTGTTGAAAATATATACAGCAGAACATACACCAGTTCAATAATTTCTACATGTACAATTCAGAGACAGTGATTACATTCTTTGAGTTGTGCAATCATTCTCACCCTCTTTTTCTAACTTGTTCCTCCCCATTAACATAAACTCACTGTCCCCTAAGTTTCTTATTTAGTCTTCTGAGTTGCTGTTGTCAATTTTATCCCATACAGATAGATCTTAATAGAGCACAATGCTCAAGGCAGACATTCTTTTTTTTCTAATTGTACTTTAGATGAAGATTTACAGAACAAACTAGCTTCTCATTAAACAGTTAGTACACATATTGTTTTATGACATTGGTTAACAACCCCATGACATGTCAACACTCTCCTTTCTTGACCCTAGGTTCCCTATTACCAGCTTTCCTGTCCCCTCCTGCCTTCTAGTCCTTGCCCCTAGGCTGGTGTGCACCTTTAGTCCCGTTTTTGTTTTATGGGCCTGTCTAATCTTTCGCTGAAGCGTGAACCTCAGGAGTGATTTCATTACTGGGCTAAAATTATGTCCGGGGGCCATACTCAGGATTTCTCCAGTCTCTGTCAAGCCAGTAAGTCTGGTCTTTTTTTTTTTTTTGAGTTAGAATTTTGTTCTACATTTTACTCCGGCTCTTTCCAGGACCCTCTATCGTGATCCCTATCAGAGCAGTCAGTGGTGGTAGCTGGGCACCATCGAGTTTTGTACTGGACTCAGACTGGTGGAGGCCGTGGTAGCTGTGGTCCATTAATTAGTCCTTTGGAATCAAACCACACAATGTTTTCATGAGCATCACAAAATAGTGCATGCGTTCGTTATTACAAACCATTGTATTTAATTTAAATTCTTAATATAATAGGCTTTATGCCAGTCCATTCTTAAGTAGGAGTCATCTGTAAGCAGGTTGTTTGTAACCTGGGGACTGCTTATACTCCTTGGCCTGGGGAAGGCAGAACTTTCACAAGTTCCTTGTTGCCAAGTTTCCTTTCACACTTTTGTTTGCTGGGCTGGAGTTCCCTGAGAGGATTAAGGGTGTGGTGGTGTGTGTGTGGAGGAGCCCAGTGCCTTGGGGCCTTTGAGACAGGGAGAAAGAGTGTCCCCTGTATGTACTGGAAAGAAGCTGAAGTAGGTGGCTCCTTCCTGGGGCTGAGACCCTCCCCAACTCCACCCCCAGGGCACCTCTATGGCTGGCAAGGCCTCAGAAGAGAATGGCTACCTGGACACATCAGGAAGCTGTCCCCTGGGCACTTAGGCCCCCAGAGCTCACAAATACCTGTGCACCCCAACCTGGTGGGCAAGCAGGTTCAGGACCTTGACAATGAGAACATCATGGACTCCAACTGGATTAGAATGGAGGGGAGCTCCTGAAGTCATCTTGGACCACAGGGCAACCTTAAGTATGGAAGCCAGTACACTAGGATGATGGGGCAGAAAGATAAGATCCATGCCAAAACATGAGCATGGGTGTTTACAGCAGCTTTATTCATAATTTAAAAATTGAGAGCAACCAATATGCCCTTCAGTAGGTGAATGGAGATTCAAACTATGATACAACCATTAAAAAAAAATAAGTTGCCATGAAGTCTATTCTAATTCACGGCAAGCCCATGTGTGTCAGAGCAGAACTGTGTTCCACAGGGTTTTGAATGGCTAATTTCTTCTTTTTCTAGAAGTAGATCACCAAGCCTTTCCTTCTAGGTGCCTCTGGGTAGGTTCAAACCTCCAACCTTCTGGTTAGCAGCCAACAGCCTTAACCATTTGCACTACCCCAGGACTACAGTACATCCATACAATAGAATATTATTCAGCAATGAAAAGAAATAAGCTATCAAGTCACGAAAAGTCATGGAGAAAGCTTAAATGCTAAGTGAAAGAAGCCAGTCTGAAAAAGCTACATACTGTATGATTCCAATTATATGACATTCTGAAAAAGGCAAAATTAAAGAGACAGTGAAAAGATCAACAGTTGCCAAGGGCTCCATGGGGAGGATGGGAGGGATAAATAGGTAGAGTACAGGAGATTTTTAGGGCAATGAAACTAATAATAAATAATAATGATATACAGAATGACAAAATTTTTTCGTGGGTGGAAGTCACTACATAAAGAATTCAACACCTGTAGCTGTTGATTTTATTGCAATAACTAATACTGCGCCACAGTTACTCAACCTACCAACCCTGGCAGAATCCTTTCATAACCATGATGATAGTGGAGGAAATACAAAAATGAGCTACTTCTGTCATGAACAGTGGGAGCTAATTAAGGTATCTGACATGAAAGAAATCACTGAAGATTTTCAGGAAGGAGAATTAGCCTAAATGCATTCATGTTAACCTTATATAAGTCTGTCATTGGTTGGCAAAAATCCAAAAGCTTGTCATCACAGTGTGTGAGCAAGGCTGAGGGGAAACAGATTGTCCCAGACATTGCTGGCAGTAGTGCAAATGGCACAGTCCTGCCTGTGGAGCAGAACTGGCAGTATCTAGCAAAATTATACATGCATTTACCCTTTGACCCAAGAATCACCCTTCTGAGAATCCATCCTATAGATTTACCATCCCCCCAAAAACAAACTTGCTTAGGTATAAAGCTATTCATTACAGCATTATTTTTAATAACAACTGATCAGAAACAGCCCAAGTGTCTAGCAATAGGGGACTGCTTAAACACACAACTCTAGTACATCTACCCAATGGAATACTATATGGCTGTCAGAAAGAAAAGAGGCATGAGGAAGAGCTTTTTTTTTTAACTACATTTTTGTTTTATTTTATTTTGTAAAAATATACACAATAAAACATATACCACTTCAACAATTTCTACATGTACAATTGGTTACATTTTTCAAGTTGTGCCACATTGCTCAACAAGCTTTTCCAAACTATTTCACCATCGTTAATACAAACTCACTGCCTCCCTAAGCTTTTTTCATCTATCCTTTTGAGTTGCTGTTGTCAGTTTGATCACATATAGATAATTCTTTAAAAGAGCATAATGCTTGATGCACACATTCTTTTCTAATTAGGCTAAACTATTATTTGGTTCAAAGGTGACTTCAGGGGGTAGTTTCAGCTCATGGTTTAAAGATTCCTCAGGGTAATAGTTTCAAGAGGTCATCAGCTTCAGTGGCTCCAGAAAGAAGGCATGAGGAAGAGCTTTATGTGCTAATATAGAAAGATCTCTAGAATAGTTAAAATTTAAAAAGCAAGGAGCAAAATGTATATAATATGCTTTTTATGCAAGAAAGGATGAAGTAAAAGTATTGATATTGGCATAAACAAACACTGAAAGGATAATTAAGGCACTATTATAATAAAAGAAGGCCCTAGGTGACACAGTTTGTGCTTGATTGCTAACCTAAAAGTTGGCGGTTCAAAGCCACCCAGCGATACTCTGGAACAAAAGGTCTAGGGATCTACTTCCATTAAGATCACAGCCTTGAAAACTCTATGGAGCAGTTCTACTCTGTAACACACATGGAGTCGCCATGAGTAGGAATCAACTCTATGGCAGCTAACAACAACACCATTATGATAAAAATCGTTACTTAAAGAGGCAAGGGGAGGGAAAACAGAGGATACGGCCAGGGGTGGGAGTGCTACTTCTCATTTATCTATTGATATCGTTTTTATTTTTGAACTCTGCAAGTGTAATATCTATTAAAAAGATAAGGTTTTTTAAAAAATCCATATCTAGATGATTTATTAAAACCAGCAAATACAAAAAAAAAATTAAAGAGAGCAGATATGTAGTAAGCAAGAAATAAAGGGCATGCATCAAAAATAGCTGGATTTCTCTGAGCAAATCCCTTCCCTGCTTCCAATCCCTTCTTTTCCTAAAAAAAAAAAAAAAAAAAAAATCCAAACCTGGAGACATTGCAAGAAAATCATGACAAAGAAAATGATTTTGAATTTGATGGGCACAGGATCCCACAATGCAAAAAAGAGAGAAAGGCCATAAAATGTTCTGGATGACTTGAGAAGCACATTATGATTATCACTTGTGGTTATGAAATGTGCAAGACATGTCACATTCCTTATTTTCCCTCAATCAAACATAATTTGCTGTGCTCCAACCTCCCAGATTGGGAAATTTGATCCTAGTTATTATTGGGGCCCTCTCCTCCCTCAGTGGGATAGCAAAAAATCTAGGGTTTATGTGGTGCCAGAAAAACTGAGAGCAAGGCAGTTCCTTAGTACTTGAGGGTGGCCATCGTTTCTGTTGCTTCCCCTGCTTGCAGAGGCTGCTGTCAAGCCCTGGAGTGATGTCCCCTGGGGTCAGCCCAGCAGTGCCCCTCACAGACGTCCATGTCACTAACAGCGGAGCCTCCCTGGGGAACCCTAGTCTACGTGTCCCTGGCTGGGAGAAACCTGCCTAGTCTCTCCAGTCATTCACCAGCAATTTTTCAACCTGGGCGTGCCCTGGGCAGAAGTAGGGCCCTGGGTCTCCACCACTCGTCAGGGGAAAGCACCAAATTTCCAGATGCCAGAGAATCTCGACCTCTACCCAGCATACACCCACAGCCCACTTCTGTAGATGTTTGTACATAATCTAAATGCCAATACCCACCCACCTTCTCCATACCCAAGAAAGATGCTCAGAATTAAGAGCAGAAACTTAGTAACTTTCTTGGTAAGGGGAATATACATATAGCAACAAGAACAAAACAAAAAATAAGTCCACAATAAATTATCCTGCCCCAAGCAGGCATAGGAGCTTAGATTAATTCTGAGCTGGCAAATACTGTAGCCACAATTTGGCAAAGTGAGTTGAAGGAGATGTATTCTTACAGACCCAAGGAGCTGCTCTTCACAGAGGGAAGAAGGCTCTTTTCCAGGTAAAGACGCAATTGTCCCACTTACGTGTTGCTGTGTAACAACTACCCCCAGATCTAGTGGCTAAAACAACAACCCCTGTATTATATCTCATGGTTTTGTCTGTCAGCTTGGCAATTCTGCTTCCAATGATGTTGACTGGGGTCACTTGGTGACCTCACTTGACAGATGGGCTGGTCTTGAGTGTACAAGACAGCTTCACTCACCTTTCTGCCACCTTGGTGGGGACACCTGGACTCAACTGGTAGTTGACCAGAGTGCTACACATGGCCACTCCAGCATGCAGTCTCAGGGAATCTGGACTTCTTACAGGGTTGTCCAGCTCTCCCAGAGAGTGTTCCAAGGGACAGGAAGTAGAAATTGACCTAAAGCCTAGGCCTGGAAACCTGCATAGTGTCACTTCTATTGATTTTGTTGATCAAGCAGCCACAGAGTTCCCCTGGATTCAAGGGGACCCCGCCTCTCAATGGGAGACGTAGCAAAGAATCTGTGGCCATCTTTAATCTCCCTCAGTGGATAGAAGTAGTCCCCTTCCAAAGGTAATATGCACTATGGAGGAAGTCAGCACAACCTGACCAAGGTAAACGAAGACACTGAGAGGTACGCAAGAATAAAGGACAACTACAATAAATGCCCCATAACATCTACAATTTTGCAAAAACAGTAATAACAAGCAAAAAACTAGGTGAGTGGTTACATAGATAGATATGTATGCTATATGATTGTGGGAAGGTGTATGGGGGTACATGCACATGCATATACAGGTATATTTGTGGGCATATGTATATACGTGTTTGCGTGTGCTGCATATATATTCATACATATGACAAAGCCCATGGGGGCAGAGTTATGGATACTCCCTAGACATAGCCAAACACCTTGTGGGGCTGATTTACTGGATTTGAAATCTCAGGACTATGGTCTCTTGGGACAACTAAGTCAATTGGCATAACTTAGGTCATAGAGGTAATGTTCTACATTCTACTTTGGTGAGTAGCATCTGGGGTCTTAAAAGCTTGTGAGCGGCCATCTAAGATACAACCATTGGTCTCTTCCTGTGGAGCAAAGAAGAGTGAAGGAAACCAAAGACTCAAGAAAGAATTTAGTCCACGGGACTAATGGCCCACGTGACCCACAGCCTCTTCTAGCCTGAGACCGGAAGAATTAGATGGTACCCGACTACCACCACCAACCGTTCTGACCAGGGACACAATAGAAGGTTCTGGTTAGGATAGGAGAAAAATGTAGAACAAAACTCGAATTCATTAAAAAAACAAAACAAAAAACCCGGACTTAGTGGACCGACAGAGACTAGAGGAACCCCTGAGACTATTGCCCTAAAATACCCTTTTAACCTGGAACTGAAGCCACTCCCAGAGGTCACCTTTCAACAAAATAATTGATTGGCCTATAAAGTAAACGATAACACACGAGGAATATGCTGCTTTAGACAATCAACTATATGAGACCAGTCAACATTTACCCAAAAGCAAAGATGAGAAGGCAAGAAGGGGCAGGGAAACTGGATGGACGGAAACGAGGCATGCGGGTGGAAATGGTGAGCGTGCTGACACACTGCGGGGATTATAACCAATGTTACAGAACAGTGTGGGTATGAATTATTGGATGGAAATCTAATCTGCTGTGTAAACTTTCACCTAAAACCCAGTGAAATATTCAGAATCTCCCTCACGGATCTCGAAAGTTTCAGGAGCCTAATGCAGGAGACTGGATTATTGGCAGGACTGTGGAGAGCGACACACATTCAAAGTGGCGTGTTCAGCTGCTATCGCTATCATTAAATGGGGCATCTCTGTTTCCTAAAAACCAAAACAAACCCTTTGCTGTCGAGTTGACTCCGACTCATAGCGACCCTAAAGGACATAGAAGAAAGCCCCCATAAGGTTTCCAAGGAGTTTTGAACTGCTGATCTTTTGGTTAGCAGCCGAGCTCTTAACTACGCGCAACCAGGTTCCTACTTGAGTCAAAATCCAACCGACAACAGATTTGGTTGCTATGCAATGCGTACGCTGCCCTCGTTTACACTGGCCACTATTGAATTATTCCCAACAGGTCTACACCTGGTTCAAACCACCAACCTTTGGGTTAGCACTCGAGCCCAAACTGCACCATGCAGAGACCTTGCCTCAGCAACAGCACCTATGACACTTGGTGGCTCTAGAGAAGACACCAGGAAGACCTCATTGTTCATACTTGATTAACAGTGTCTTCCTGTTGATGTGAGTGGCCCACAGACCTTACTGCTCACCAGGCTTATAGTTGCTGATGCTCATATTTGAGAGTCCAGCTAGTATTTTAACAGTGCTCTCATTAATACAAACCATTCTGTCCATTTCAATTTTTGCAGGAGCTGAAAAATGCATGAGATCAATTCAGGAAGCATAACACTGCGATCAAAGAGAAGATTGATTGAAGAAAGATGTCAAGAAGGAAAGAGCAGAAAGTCCTTTGTGATTTAAAATCCCCCTCCCTGCCCAGGGATGAGACAAGAGCAGACATTCTACAAGGAGGGTACAGAGCAAGGCCAGTGCTGAGATAGACAACACAAGTCCATTCCATCTCCCTCACTGCATCTGCAGTTTCATGTTGCACACCTAAATCTTTTTTTAATGTTTTATATTAATATAACCTACATACAGAAAAGTGCACAAATCACAAGTGTACGGCTCAGTGAACATTCACACACAAACATCCATGCAGCTGGTGCCCAGATTAAGGAACAGAGCATTCCCAGGATGCCTGGAGCCCCCTCGTATCCCCTTCTGGTCACTACCCTCCCCAAAGGGTAACCACTCTCCTGACTTCCTCAGTTTGCCTGGACTTGAGCTTTATATAAGTAGAACCATACACTGTGCATTCTTGTGCATCTGGCTTCTTTCACTCAACTTTAAGTCACACATAGTTGCAGATGACTCATTCTCATTACTGAAAAGGATCCTACACCATGAAGATGCCACCATCTTTCTACTCTCCTGCTGAAGGGCATGTGGATGGTTTCCAGTTGAGGCTGCTGTGTGTTCTCTGGGGACTCTGGTGCACCTGTATGGGGAACAGCTCTGCTTCTCCTGCATCTTACCAAGTCACAGGGCCCCATTGTGAGGCCAAGGCCAAGCCTGGCTGGCAGCATCACACAGGGCTTCTCTCTCAGGGGCTCGCTGCCCCCAAGGGCTCAAAGAAGAAGCAACTGACATCTCTCTCCATCCCATGAACACTTTGAGCATTTTTGCCACCTCCCCAGGGCTTAGCCCAAGGACCCCTTCCTCTAGGACCCACAAATGTCCACAGCCTTATCATGTCACCTCTGCCTCGCCAGTCCAAAGGAATCTTTTTCAGGGTAAAGGTACTCTTAATCCTCTACTTTCCTAAATATTGGAGATATGCCGTGAACCCTTTTATTTCCCACAAAGGCTTTTGCTCTGCTTTCTACTAATTCTTTCCTTCCCTGAGGCAGTGGTTTAAGATGGGGAGAAGGGCGTGAGGGCAGAGGAAGAGATACTGGTGAAAAAAATCAACAGATATTTCAAAATACTATCCCTCCACATTTAGAACTAGAAGGATTTTGATGAAGACACATCTCAAGATCTCCCTTAGGCATCTGAACCTGATGATTGGTCACGCTCTTGACCAGTTCCTCATGAGGGCTTTCGGTCCCTTACAAACCCAGAGCCCAGAGAGGTGCATCCAGCTCCATGATACCTGGGACTCTAAACAAGCCCCCTGTCTTAGGTTGGGTTTTCTAGAGAAGCAAAACCAGTAAGGTGTATATATATATATATATATATATATATATATATACACACACAGAGAGATTATATCAAGGAAACAGCTCACGTGATTGTAGAGGCGAGAATGTCCCAAGTACATGGATCAGGGTAGAGGCCTTTCCCAAGTCACAAAGCTGCAGAAGCTGGCAAGCCCAAGATCAGCAGGTCAGAGAGCAGGGCTCCTGCTCACAGGCTGTGCAGATCGATGAATCCCAGGTTCGGCAGATAAGCTGACAGCTCAAGTCCCAAGAACGGGAGGTGAGACAACAGGAAGCAGCCACAGGATCCAAAGAGAGCAAAAAGCCAGAACGTCTGCTTATATACAGATGTGGGCCACACCCCCAAGGAGACTCCCTTTCATCTGATTGGCTACTCACAGTATATTCAATCATCGGAGTGATTACATTAAAACACGGAGAATCATGGCCCAGCCAAGGTGACACACAATCTTAACCATCACACCCCCCTTCCGGGCATATTTTTTCCCTTGGGTGGGAGTGGGGCAGCCCTCCTCACTGTCTTCTCTCAGAGCCAACAGCCCCTTCGTTAGCACGGCTGGATGCTTTACTGAGATACTGAAGTCATCTTCCTAACCCATTCTAGGAGGCCTTTGTGCATCCTTCCCCCAGAAGCTTTTGTCTTGCCTGAGCAAAAGAAGAAGCCAGTAGACATCCAGAAGGGACCAGACTCCCTCCTGACCCGGGCTCTCTGCTAGGGGAGAGAGGCGAGCACATTAGAGTGAAGGAAGGCAAAAGCTTCCCTAGAGACTAGAAGGGGAGATACACAGATAGTGGGACAGGGATGCAGTTTTAGGGGTCCCTGGAGTATTAGAGCCCTGGTGGTGCAGTGGTTAAGAGCTGTGGCTGCAAAAGAAAAGGTCAACACTTCCAATCCACCAGCCACTCCTTGGAAGCCCTATGAGGCAGTTCTACTCTGTCCTATAGGGTCGCTACGGGTCGGAATCGACTCGACGGCAACAGGTTTTGAGTATTGAGGAGAAGCCCTGCTCCCACACAGAAACAGCCCCGCCCCTCACAGAGGAGGGGGGCTCAGGGATTCCAAAGGAAACAAAAAATTAAGAACTTTGGCCTTGGGAACAACAGAAGCAGACTCCTGTTCCCAAGCGTAGCAGGGAAACCCCAGAGCCCCAAGCCTTTAGGGATCCTGGAACGTATCAGCTACGAGTGAAGATCAGTAGGTCAACTGAATGTTCTAGGCTGGTGTCATGGTTTGAATTATGTCCCCCCAAAAATGTGCGTAGCAATTTGGCTAGGCCATGATTCCCAGTGTTGCGTGGTTGTCCTCCATTTTGTGATTGTAATTTTACATTAAAGACAATTAGGGTGGGATTGTAACACCACCCTAACCCAGGTCACATCCCTGATCCAACGTAAAGGGAGTTTCCTGGGGTGTGACCTGCACCACCTTTTATCTCTTGTAAGAGATAAAGGGAAAGGGAAGCAAGTGGAGAATTGGGGGGACCTCCTACCATCAAGAAAGCAGTGCCGGGAGCAGAGCGCATCCTTGGGACCGGGGTCCCTGTGCAGAGAAGCTCCTAGTCCGGGGGAGCACTGATGAGAAGGCCAAGAGAGAGAAAGCCTTCCCCTGGAGCTGACACCCTGAATTTGGACTTTTAGCCTACCTTACTGTAAGGAAATAAACTTCTCTTTGTTAAAACCATCCACTTGTGGTATTTCTGCTGGAGCAGCACTAGGCGACTAAGACAGCTGGGTCAGACCTGTGGGATAGTCACCAGACACCATAGGGGCAGGGACAGGCTAGGGGAGACCCCAACAAAATTGTGACTACACTTCCTGTCTGCTTCAACAGTGGATGCTCAATACAGATGACCAAGAAAAATAAAGAACTTTTTTCACATGCTGTGCTGCCAAATTCAGCTCTGTCACTGGCATCTTCCTCTTCCAGGATCCTGTATCCCAGGGACTGAGATCAAGGTTCAGACCCTGCCCCCAGCCTCTGCAAGGAGGACTTTACAGTGAAGTTGAAAGTTTACACGCTCTACTCTGAGGCTGTTGGCGTTAGTTGCCACAGGAGTCAATTCCAACTCATGACAACCCCCATGTGTGCAGAGTTGAACTGCTCCACAGGGTTTTCTTGGTGGTAATCTTTACAGAAGCTGTTTCTTCCGTGGTACCATCGGGTGGTGGCTCAGTCATCTAGTGCTACTCTAACAGAAATACCACAGGTGGATGGCTTTAACAAAGAGAAATTTATTCTCTCACAGTCTAGTAGGCTTCAAGTCCAAATTCAGGGCATCAACTCCAGGGGAAGGCTTTCTCTCTGTTGGCTCTGGAGGAAGGTCCTCGTCATCATCAATCTTCCCCTGGACTAGGAGCTTCTCTGCGCAGGAACCTCAGGTCCAAAGGACGAGCTCTGCTCCTGGCACTGCTTTCTTGGTGGTATGAGGTTCCCCAATTCTCTGCTTGCTTCCCTTTCATCTCTTGTAAGGTAGAAGGTAGTGCAGGCCAATCCTAGGGAAACCCCTTTACATTGGATCCGGGATGTGACCTGGGTAAGGGTGGTATTACAATCCCACCCTAATTCTCTTCAACATAAAATTACAATCGCAAAATGGAGGCCAACCACACAATTCTAGGAATTATGGCCCAACCAAATTTTACACACATTTTTTGGGGGACACAATTCAAACCATGACAGGTAGGTTCAAACCACCAACATTTAGGTTAGCAGTTGAACACCGTACAAGACTTTAGTTCTCTGATACACTAAAAAAAAAAAAAAAAAAAAAAGAAGCCTTCACTTTTTAGAAGTCTTCCCATCTTATTCTAAAGCCCCATCCCTGCTGCTTCTGGGGTGGGAAGTTGTGGCTGTCTGCTAATTAATGACATCACAGTCTCTTACAATTTAAAACACCTTCTTTTCTGTCTACAACACAGTCCATCACAGGTAAATGTTCTGTCTTTGAGGGTTTCTCCCTGCCCCTATTTTCCTTACCAAGTTTTTGTCCAGGTGTAGGGGAAGTTTACCTTTCGCACAGCAGCCACTGGACGGGGCATCAGATCCACACACGGGCTCTGTGCATCCTCTGGTCTTCAGGCCTCCCTGTCACTAGGCAACCCCCTGGCATCCACTGCTGACTCCCATGACTGCAATACTGGTGATTATGTCCTTTCAGTGTGATCTGGAACTTGACTCCAGCTTGCTGATTCATCCCACACCACAACTCTCAGCGACCTCTGCATTTCTGCTGTGTCCTCCATCTGGCCCCTGGTCTCAGCTGGCCACCCTTCACAAATGTCACAGGGTAGGCAGCTAATTGGCTTACTTTCCAAGTGCCCCCAGGGGTACCCAGAAACTCTCTTCTGCCCCTCACAGGTGCCATGGTAGAACCCTATCTCCTGCCCTCTACGTTAGTGAGCTAGTCTAGTCAGTTAGTTGCTGTCAAGTCAGCTCCAACTCATGGCGACCCCATGTACAACAGAGTAAAATGTCGCCAGATCCTGTGCCATCTTCACGATTGTTGGTATGCTCAAGTCCCTTGTTGAGGCCGCTGTGTACTCTGAGTGACTTCTAACCAAGGGGGCTCATCTTCAGCACTATATCGGACAATATTTTGTTGTCATCCATATGGTTTTTATTGGCTAACTTTCAGAAGTAGATTGCCAGGCCTTTCTTCCAAGTCTATCTTAATCCGGAAGTTCCACTGAAATCTGTCCACCATAAGTACCCCTGCTGGTATTTGAAATACCAGTGGCTTAGCTTCCAGCATCATAGCAACACAAAAGCCACCACAGTACAGCAAACTGACAGACGGGTCTCTCCACTTAGATCCCCCCTTCTCCCATTTCTTACCTACAACGTGGGCAGCACTGTGTTGACCATCATAACTTTTTCTAGAAGAGCTTGGCATTTTTTCAGTCTGCACCAGAAAATAACAAGCCCCACAACCCTGAAATTCCCGCAGACATACTTGATTGCAACTAACACCATCCCCCTCCCTCGTTTCAGCCCCAGCAGGGAGCTTGCTGTGCTTTACAGGGGAACAAGAGTACGGTGGTATTTGTAGAGTTCAGGTCAGAATGGCCCCCATGGCCCTGCCCTTGCTCTGCTCAGCCTCTCTGCCAGCCCTCCCCCACCCTCTTGCCCTCTGTTTCTTCTCCGGTACACCTGAAGCAGGTTAGCAACCTCCCTGGCCATCACCCTGCGACCCTTCCCCTTAGATGTGGCCACCCTCTCTCCTCACCAGGCAGTGTCTGAGCAGTCCTTGAACTATGCACCATGGCAGCCCCATGCGCAGCCCTGGGGCTCCGGGCAAGAGCAGGATAGGGAATTTGCTGACAGCCAAAGCTCTCTCCATCCTACTGGAGATGCCTTCTGGAGAGCAGCATGGCAAAACTAGACACCCAGCACACTCAATCCACCTCCCACGCCCATCTCTTCACACTGCCTGGGTCTCTAAGGCTGCAAGACAACCTCATGAACTTGGTTACTAGATGAGGTCAATTGAGGGGCATTTGGGAAGAGAAAAAAAAGCAGTTGCTGTTGAGTCGATTCTGACTCATGGTGACCCCATGTGTGTCAAAGTAGAACTGATTTTTCAGAAGATCACCAGGACTTTCTTCCAAGGTGCCTCTGGGTGGACACGAACTTCCAACCTTCCAGTTAGCAGCCAAGTGCGTTAACCGTTTGTACCACTGAGGGATTCTTTGGGGGAAAAAAGACACGCATTTATCTCTCATTTCTTTCCAAGCCCACATTGTAATGTGTTACTGCAATATTGCATAACTATAGTCATAACTATATTCAAAGCATGGCAGAACCTGAGCCATGGCAATAAATTAAATTAGGAAAATTGAGTCATAGTTCTATACTGTAATCACATAAAAACTAAGAAATGCGTACACTGAAATTGTAACCCACTTTCCCAAGGTATGGAAAGGGCTCCCCCTGGTGGCACTGCCAGAGCTTCACCCACAAAACTGCAAGTGCCAGCACAGGCCAAAAGCTCAAGCAAAACAATCTACTATCTCAGGCAGGGTTGGAAAACTTGCTACAGGGCCAAGTTATGACTGCTGGCATTCTCTGTCCTGAAATGACACCCAGTTCCAGTAAGAACTGGCTTCTGGGACCAACTTACACAGGCGGCCAAGGAGACAGTCTGACCAAGCTGGGAGCCCATTGTGTCTGGTGCTAGGAAAGACTGCCCTCATCTGCTCCTCAGCCCCACTGGGCCTGATCCTGGGCATGCCCATGGCAGGAGGTATCTAGGGCAACTGGGTAGGGGTGGCGGCAGCTTTGAACTGCCCTGGAATTCCTAGCCAAGAGAACACTCAAGCAGGACGCTTGGTTCTGGTTTTACTGCAAAGGAGGTGCTTCTTTGTATATAGCTGCCTGCTCAGAGCACCTTGCATCTGCCCCTGAGAAATGTCCTGGTGCAGCAGGAGAGGGGGAACTAGATGGGGCTGTGCATGTGCCCCTGGGAATCCCCAGCTGGCCCAGGCCAGAGTGGATTTGAAACAATGAACAATTTCCTCACTGAGTCCTAAAACCAGTTACTGTCCAGTTGACTCCATCTCACAGAGGTGCCATGTGTGTCAGAGTAGAACTGTGCTCCTTAGGGTTTTCAGGGGCTGATTTTTTGGAAGTAGATTGCTAGGCCTTTCTTCCAAAGCACCTCTGAGTGGACTCAAACCTCCAGCCTTTCAGTTAGCAGGCAAGCACATGAACCGTTTGTACCACCTAGGGACTTCTGGACTTAAAACATGGCTAAATAATGCCCTGGGTGCATCCTGGTTGTTATATGCACCACTGTTTTGTGGGGCCAGGGGGGGTCCCATCTGATATGAAATGTCTAGCTGTCCATCCAGGAACCATGTGCAGATTTTGGTGTTTGCTCTCATATATCCCCTGGGGTTCAATCTCACCTAACTTGAGATTCATGATAAAATGCTGGCGTGGAGCTCCTGAGCAGGAAAGAACTGTCTTTTGATTCTAGTGATGCCACCCAGGGCTCCTCTCATGCATCCTCAGGTTGGGAAGGGAAGAGCACCACTTCTCCAGTCTCAACTCAGGTAGCTACTGCAGAACCTCCCATCTGGTCCAGCCTTGAGAAAGCTATTCGAGTATGATTGGAGAAGATTGTCAGAGTGGTCCCTAATACACAGGACAAAATACAACAATCTCTTAAAGCTTGTACAACAGGCAGATGTATCAGTGAGACAGAATAGATAGCCCAGGGGCTTCCAGTACAAAGCAATGATGGATAAAATATTCCAGAAAACAAAAAAGCCACACTCAATTAAGGGAGACTGTCCCCATGGCTATCCCCAGAAATGGAATATAAATGCAAAAGATGAACAAGGGTAAAGCTGTGGCCTGTTGGGCCCTGAGTCAGACACAGTCAAGTGCAGCTGGGAGTTCAAGCTGCCCACCTGAGGTGGAGGACGAGTGTCATGTTCACTGCTCAAAAACCCCAGGGCTGGCATCCCTGGATGGCACAGGGGGTTTATACTCTACTACTAACCTAAAGGTTGGCAGTTTGAATCCACCCAGCGGAGTTACAAAAGAAAGTCCTGGCAATCTGCTTCTGTAAAGATGATAACCGAGAAAACCCTATCGAGCAGCTCTGCTCTATAACACCTGGAGTTACCATGAGTCTAAAGTCAACTCAACAGCAATGGGTTTGGTTTTTATTGTTCTTTGTTTTGTAGGGCGGAAGGGGGAGGAATAGGTTTCTCCCTACCTTTCCACCCTCTTCAAGAAAGAAAACTGAGACAAGTTGCTACTGGCTTTGCCTGGGCCTGTGGCCTAGGGAGGCCCGTGGATCCTGCAGCGCTACACCTAGACTTAACCAAGCCTCACCTGGCCGTGGAGAAGGATCTGAGTACTGCCAGGGTCATCCCAGGGCAGGAGCCCTGCTGCCATCTAGCTCTGGACAGGGACCTTGGGGAGGACATCTGCACAGCCAGTAGACAGGGAGGAGTGAGGAGTGAGAGAGGGAGATGCGGGGGGTGGTACGGGGGAGACAACAAAGACAATCCAGAAATGAACCTGGAAACTAAAATTCCAAAATACACAAACACTAATGCTGAGAAAAACAGCCAGCAACGCCAACACTCTGGGGGTGGAATCATCCCACAGGAAGTGAAAAGACTAGAACCACCGGAGACTCCTGTATCCTCCAAAAGATAACTGGACATATAATGTTCATTGAAAAAACAAGCAATTCTGAAAGAAAAACTAGACAGAAAGATGCCATCATAAAACAATGGAGCAAAAAATAACTATTTAATAAATGGTGTGGGAGAAACAGTCGATTCTTTAGGAAAATACGTATGTGTGTAAATCCTCCCCTCATCTAATATACCCTCAAAAAATCCAAATTTTTTTTTGATCTCTGAAAAGGTAAGAATGTTCTAAGCTGGTCAAAAGAAGAAAATGAACCAAAAAAAAAAAAAAAAGAAAAGAAAAGAATGCTTGACTGATTTTACCACAAAAAAAATTATTTTTTAGTTTTATACTTACAATAAGAAAACTGAAAGGCAAACAAGTCGGGAAATACTGGCAGTTTCGTAGTTAAGGGCACAGGCTCTGAATCCAGACTTTCCAGGTATGACCTTGGATGAGTTATTCGACCTTTCCGTGCTCCGTTTTTTTCCACAAAATGTTCTAATAATTGCACCTGCCTCATGGGTCAAACCTACCAAGTGGCTCTGTGGAAGAAAGGCCTAGTTGAGGCCGACAGCCCCCAGGCAGCATTACCAATCCCCAACTTCCTCATAAGTAGAGTAGCACGAGCCACCTCCCCTTCTAACCGGTTTCTCCAGATGATTTTTAGGCAATCCGCCAACTTTCTGCCTAAGGTAAGAAAACAGGACGCTGGGGTCTCACGCAGACCACAGAACCAGTTAAGACCAGATCTGGCCCACCTGACATGTGCAGAACCATCACCCCATCCTCTGAGTGACCTCGGAACTTATCTCCTGCCGGATGGAACCAAACTTTAGCGGCCCAAGATTGGGGGAAGACGTTCAGGAGCGAAGGATCCGAGCCTAAGATCCGGTTTGAGAGACACCCTTCCCCCTTTTGGACTGAGCAAGCGCAGACAACGGAATCGCCCCCGAAAGCCTTGTCGGAGCAGACCAATCAACGACCTTGGTCATTCCCAGCAAGACCTTTTCTCAGTTTTTGCCCCTAATAAAGGCTGTTTGAGCTATTATTTGGGAAGCCATGTTGGCAAGGAAAGTCTCGTTATGCTTGGTCAACCAAATAAAGCTTCTTCTTTCGCTTTCACCCGTTGAGTGTCTCTATAGCTGCACTGAGCAAGACCCGAGACCCCCGGTAACATGGTGATCTGCCTCTGTTAGTAGTACAGCCGAGAAAACCCAATGGAGCAGTTCTACTTTGTAACACATGGGGTCTCCACGAGTCAGAATCAATTTGGCCGCAGCTAACAACAACATGGTGCATCAGGATTAACTGAGCGGCTACATGTAAAGCTCTTAGAACAGTAACTGGCACATAGAAAGCATTCAGTAGCTATTTCTGTTTTATCTTGTACTATGGTTAAAGAGGTTGGCTGCTAACCAAAAGGTTGGCAGTTCGAATCCACCAGCCGCTGCTTGGAAACCCTAGGGGCAGTTCTGCTATGTCCTACAGGGTCACTATAAGTTGGAATCGACTCAACGGCAATGGGTGTGTGTGTGATGTGAGAAATTCAGACACAGACAATTCACAACAGATAAACCATAACTAATTAACAATTACAGTTAAACCATTCAACTTCACTAATAATGAAAGAAAATTAAACTAACATTTTATTTTTGACCCTTCAAATTGGCAGAAATTGTGAAGAGGGTAATAGAGTACTTCTTTCCTAACCGTGGGAACATATTCCTAAAAATCCCATTGGAAGAAAACATCGTGGTTAAGGAAGTTAGGACTTAATAGGAAGTTAAGGGAGATCAAAATTTTTAGGAAACCTATATTTTAAAAAGGTTTTGTGTTTTGTTTTTAAAAAAATACTATTTTTACTAAAACTCATGAAGAGATTATCAATTTTACAAAACTTACAGTGGTAACTGGTTACAGCACAATAATTGTCCATTAACTCTCTTGCTAGACAGCTGCCTCTGAAGGCCTTCCTCCTCTGCAGTTTCAATGAGATGCTTAAAATTTAGTTTTGGTTTGTTACTGATAATGTAGGATTTTGATGTGTATTTGCATACAATTCTCCATCCAAATGTTCAGTGCTTTTCTGATTTTAGGCACATCAGTGGGCCTATGCACAGGCAGTCCTTGGATTACGAGCGAGTTTCATTCCTAAATTTGTCTTTAAGTTGAATGTTTATGCAAGTCGAAACAGGTACAGTTCATATCTAATATCAGTTAGTCAGATGTTTGTCTTAGTATATAGTGTGCCTTTCTATGCATAAAATACCTTAAAGAAACACTTCCAGATACACTAAAACATCTTTAACATAATAATGCAGTAATAATAATAATAATAATGTTTGTTATTACGAACCATTGTATATACCTCGAATTTTTCATATAATAGACTTTATGGGGGTTGGTTCCAAACTACAGGTTGTACATAAGTCGCATGTTCGTAACCCGGGGACTGCCTTTAATGTACGGTTATTAAACAGAGAAAAATAAAGTGTGATCGAGGCAGAATGTGCTGTAAAAGATTGCAGCAGGAAGAGATGATTATGTGCTGTCCAGGCACGTGCCCTTTGGAAAGGTGGTTCTAATGTGTATCCTGTTTTGAACTCATAGAAGGGGTTGCATCAGGGGTGGGAGACTTCTACACTTAGTTCCTCTACCAAATTACAGTCTGATCATAGACGAGGATTTCATTTCCTCTGGGTTTCCATTTCCTCCTTTCACTGTAAATGGAAGAGTTGGACCCAAATGGGGTTCTCATTCTATGACAAGGCCTTCAGTGATATGTGAGAAAGACCATAGTCCTTAGGGTCTGACAACTGGAACTGATGTTCTCACCAAAGTCATTCTTCCTCTCCCTCATCCCTTACATCTGTCCTTCCGACCCTGAAAGCTGTCTCTCATCTATCCTCACTTGCCCCATGGGCCACCGTTTTAATTCAAGCGTTCATCACCTCTCCCTGAGAAACAGTTTCAATAGCCCGCCAACTACTTTTCCAGACACAGGTTTTGTTCCTTTCCAATCTACCTGCTGTGCTGCCTTTTTTTTTTTTTTTTTTGGGAGGGGGGTTGGGGGGAGTGTGTGTAAAACAACAGAAATTTATTATCTTACAGGTCTGTAGGTCAGAAGTCTGACATGGGTCTCCCATGGGCCAAAGTGTAGGCAGGGCTACGTTCCTTCCAGCGGCTCTATGGGAGAATCTGTTTCTATGCTTTTTCCAGTTTCTAGAGGCCACCTGCATTCCTTGGCTCATGGCCTCTTCCTCCATCTTCAAAGCCAGCAACCTGGCATCTCTCTGACTCTGCTTCCATCATCACACCTCTTTCTCTGACTGTCTCTTCTCTTCTGCCTCTCACTTGCATTTTTTTTTAAGTGTTATTGTGGTTATATATATATATAACAAAAAGTTTGCTATTTTAACCACTTTTAAGTGTAGAGTTCAGTGACATTGATTACATTCACCATGTTGTTTGCACTGCATTTTGGTAGACCTCTGTTCCAGTGGTTGAAATCTCTGGCTGATCACAACTGTATATTTACTCTGCCTTATACACCACTCATTTTATTAAATCATCGAGATCCGGGTAATCACCAGTGATTAGTTTATATTTTTGCAACAGAATTCCTATTATGGAACTTTCTGTTTCTTTCTTCAGCAAATCCTCAATGTTTTCCTTTGCATAAGAAATGGGCCCATATTATCATGAAAGTTTGCCATTTGATTTATTCTTTACAATCAACAGAGTTTTAAAGGAATTCTGCTGTCACTGTGGCTGTGCCTCCATCTCAGGTGTTCCTGGCACCTCAGTCAAAGACTCTCCTGGGGTTGCCATCTTGTCCCTGTGGTGTTAAAAACCAAAATGAGGAAGCTCCTTGAAGGCTGGAACTTTGCCTTATTCACTGTTTATCCCCAACAACTATACAGTGCCCGAAATATTTGCTGAATGAATGAATCAATCTATCCAAGGCAAATATTAGAAACATTGCTGTTAGGTGCCGTAGAGTCGGCTCTGATTTATAGTCACCTTATATATAACAAAACAAAACATTGCCTGGTCCTATGCCATCCTCACAATAGTAGGTACGTTTGAGCACATTGTTGCAACCACTGTGTCAATCCATGTTTTTAAGGGTTTTCCTCTTTTTCACTGAATCTCTATTTTACCAAGCATGATGTCCTTCTCCAGGGACTGGTCCCTCCTAATAATGTGTGCAAACTAAGTGAGACAAAGTCTGACCATTCTTGCTTCTAAGGAGCGTTCTGGCTGTGCTTCCTCCAAGACAGATGTGTTTGTTCTTCTGGTAGTCCATGGTATATTCAGTATTCTTTGCCAACACCATAATTCAAATGTGTCAATTCTTCTTCAGTCTTCCTTTTTCATTGTGCTGCTTTCACATGCATATGAGGCAATTGAAAATACCATGGCTTGGATCAGGCACACCTTAGTCATCAAAGTGACACCATTGCTTTTTAAAATTTTAAAGTGGTTTTCTGCAGCAGATTCGCCCAATGCAATATGTCATTTGATGTCTTGACTGCTGCTTCCATGGACGTTGATTGTCAATACAAGTAAAATGAAATCCTTGATAACTTCAATATTTTTCCTGTTTAACATGATGTTGCTTATTGACCCAGCTGTGAGAATTTTTTTTTTTCCTTTATGTCAAGGTGCAATCCATACTGAAGGCTGTGGTCTTTGATCTTCATCAGTAAGTGCTTCAAGTTGTCTTTCCTTTGGGCAAGCAAGGTTGGGTCATCTGCATATTAATGAGTTGTTAATGAGTCTTCCTCCAGTCCTGATGCAGCATTCTTCTTTCTATAGTCCAGCTTCTCAGATTATTTGTTCAGCATACAGATTGAATAAGTAAGGTGAAAGAAGACAACCCTGCTGCACACTTTTTCCAATTTTAATCCACACAGTGTGCCATTGTTCTGTTCAAATGAGTGCCTCTTGATCAATCTACAGGTTCCACATGAGCACAGTTAAGTGTTCTGGATTCCCATTCTCCAAAATGTTCCCCATAATTTGTTACGATCCACACAGGCAAAAGTCAGTAAAACAAAGGTAAACATCTTTCTGGTTTTTTTGCTTTCAGCCGAGATCCAGCTGACATCAGCAACGATATCCCTCACTGCACATCCTCTTCTGAATCCAGCTTGAATCTCTGGCAGTTCCCCACCAATGTATGGCTACAGTGATGTTTGAATTATCTTCAGCAAAATTTTGCTAGCATGAGATATTAATGATATTGTTTGATAATTTCCATCTTCAGTTGGATCACCTTCCTTTGGAATGGGCACAAATATGGATCTCTTCCATATTAGAAATATTAAAAATAAAGAAAAACTCCTTGCCATTGAGACAATTTCAATTCATAGCGACCCTACAAGACAGAGTAGAACTGCCCCACAGGCTTTCTAAGGAGCGCTTGGTGGATTCGAACTGCTGACCTTTTGGTTAGCAGTCAAGTTCTTAATCACTGTGCCACCAGGGCTCCATATTATAAATAGTCCTTTAAATTTAAAATAGTCCTTTAAATTAAAATACCAAAACCCAAAACCAAATCCCTTGCTGTTGAGTTGATTCCGACTCATAGCGACCCTATAGGACAGAGTAGAACTGCCCCATAGGGTTTCCAAGGCTGTAATCTTTACAGAAGTAGACTGCCACATCTTTCTCCTGAAGAGCACCTGGTGGGTTCTAACGGTCAACCTTTCAGTTAGCAGCTGAGTGCTTACCCACTGCACTACCAGGGCTCATCTTTAAATTAAAATAGTTCTCTAAAATTATTCAGGGTCAAAACTGTGTAGAAGCACAAGCCAAACACCGAATGCTTTTTTTTTTTTTTTTTGACTTTTCTCAGTTTCCTTCTTGGCATAACCACTCTCCTGCCTCTTACTCCCACCTCCTCAGCCCCAAAGACCTACAACAGACTCTCAGATGCTCCTTACTTCTGACCCCAAACCCTACAAGCACCAAATCATAGATGACTGTAACCAGAAGGGACAACCTAATACTCAGGGATCAATTCTACTTGTCCTCAGCCTCTCCGAGGGCAGCCAGCACTTCTCCTCACAAAATATGATGCATATTTTAGTCCAGTAATGTGAGGATGGTGCAAGACTGGGCAGTGTTTTGTTCTATTGTACATAGGGTCACTGTGAGTCGGAACCAACTCAACAGCATTTGACAACAACGATCTAATATTAACAATAATTCCTTATCATCCTCTTCATCCACTCTAAGATTCAATGGCTCAATCGTGAGGAGCTTACAGCCAAGGAAGGGACATGTTGTTGCCTGTACCATTGAGTCAATCAGAACCAGGTAAAGACAAGTCCACTTCTAATTCTTACCCCCAGCTGGCTGTCTATACACAAGCTGGGAGGAAAAATCCAGCACCAACTAGGATCAGGGAAACACTGGTGGCATCGTTAGTGGTTAAGAGCTTTGGCTGCTAACCAAAAGGTCAGCAGTTTGACTCTACCAGGTGCTCCTTGGAAACTCTGTGGGGCAGTTCTACTCTGTCCTATAGGGTTACTACGAACTGACTGGATGGCAATGGGTTTGGTTTTTTGGTTTAATTAGGATCAGAAGGAGTCCCTGGGTGGTGCAAACAGCTAATGCCACTGGGCTGCTAACTGAAAGGCTGAGAGTTCCAGGCCACACAGAAGTGCCTTGAAAGAAAGTCCTAGCCATCCACTTCCAAAAATTCAGCCATTGAAAACCCTATGGAGCACTCTCTCTGACACACAAGAGTCCAAATTGACTTGATAGCAACTGGATTTTTAAGATAGGATCAGAAGGCCCATCTTTGGAATTCTAAGGTTCAGAAAGGGATTTGTCTGTACCTTGATGACCAGAAAACCACACCTGTCCCCTGGGCTCCACCTCAGCTCCCTGTGGCTCACTACAGCGCACACAAACTTGGGTTTGGGCAGAGAAACTAGCATTTAGTACAGACACGTGGAATGTGCCTTTTTGTGGGCATTTTCAGCATTACCTGTTGCCAATGAGTCGATTCCAGAGTAGAACTGCCCCATAGGATTGCCAAGACTAATCTTTACTGAAGCAGACTGCCACATCCTTCTCCCACAGAGCGGCTGGTGGGTTAGCAGCCAAGCATTTAACCACTGCACCACCAGGGGTCCTTCTTTTTCAGCATTAACTATCCAGTTTTTCTGAGGGCAGCAGCTTTCCTTTTATTTATTTTTTTAAATGCACTCAGTTTTGCCATCTGGTGGCCTTATAAATTACAAATGTCTATTATACTGCCGAGAGGACCTGAGCAGGGCCTCTGCAGTTGCAGAAAGTGTGGATGTGTCCTTTTTAGAGTTACTTCCTTCTCCTTTTTCATTTCCCCCCATTTTCCCATGTTCTAGGGTAAAAACATCACAAAGTTTAGTGAAGCAAAAAGAAACGTTTTATTCGGCATATATTTAAAGAGGCAAAAGTGAAAAACAGACAAGCATGCTGCTAGAGCCATGTCTGTCCAAGTCCAAGGAATATTACCGAATAAGCAAGAGTGGGAAAACGGACAAGCATGCTGTCACAACCATGTCTGTCGGAGTCCAAGGAATGTTACAGAATCATCAGTATATATTAACATTACAAAGGGACAAAAAAGGGACCACTGAAAGCTTCACGTTTTCACAGATTGGCTAGAAAGTGTGATCCTACATTTTGCATTGTCTTTGTTAATTATCATTGGTACAGGTTTCCATAAGGACAGTCAGCAGGGTCTTCATTGGTCCAACAAATCTTACTGTTCACTAAATGCTAATAGAAAAAGATAAGAGTGGAAAATATGTGGGTCTTTTGTGTTGTGTTTTATGAGCTGTTTACGTGAAAGTTTCCTTAGAAGATGTTTTCCAAGATTGTCCTAGCCATTGTCTTTATACCTCAGGGCCCAGTTGATGTGTTCTTGTGGTCCTTGTGAGTCCAGCTCCAGCTGGGTCACATTTTAGGACGGGGAATAATGTCTCCAATATCAGCTCCTAAATTACCCATTAGTATATATCACTCACTACATAAGGAATGCTGTCTTTCTTTTTTCTCTTCTCAACCAATCTCATCAGAAAGACTTGTCTCCTCCACTCTCTGTCACAGACTGGGTTCTCTGGAAGCAGGCACCTGCCGGTATGGAGTTTTGGGTGCAAGATGTTGAGAAATCGACCACTGTGAAAGTAAGGGAGAGGAAGCAGGGTTGAGCAGAAGGAGTTGAACTGAGCTGTAGGCTTAATGGAACCTCTAGTAACTCTGCCAAGAGCTTGGAGCAAGTCTATCCCCTCAGAGTAAACCAAGCCTGGCTGAAAGAGCCAGGCCTTTATACCCCGCCAGGCTCAGTCACCATGTGGAGCTTCCCAGAGAAAGGGCATCACCCCAGGTGAGGCAGACCCTGAAGGAGCTGATGGCTGAAGGCTGGAGGCTGACTACACCCCCCACAAGTCCTTCCTGGAAGGGGGGCCTGGGCGGCATATCTCCACATGTGCCACACTCTCCTTGCTTCTCATTCTTCTCTGGAATCACTGAAACTCACCTTCCATCTCCACTTTTACTTCAACTATCCCATACATTTGCCCCACTCCAAGTCCAATGGGCATTTTTTGGTTCTTACCTTTCAGAACCTCTCTGCTGCATTCAGCAGAGCTGTTCTCGCTCTCTTTCTCTCTCACGTTCTCAGAAGTCTCTTCACCCTTGACTTCCATGATAAATTTCTCTCCTACCTCTTCTTAACCTCTCTAACCATCCTTTCCTGACCTCTTCAGGGGCCTCATCCTCCATTCACCAGTTAAGTGTTGGGACCCCTGGAGCCCCCTCTTCAGTGCACCCTCCCTTCCTCCATATCTTCCCAGGTGATCTTGCCCACTGTTAGGGCTTTAATTCCCATTTATTTCCTAACCAGTTGCCATCCAATTGATTCTGACTTATGGTGACCCCACGTGTGTCAGAGTAGAACTTCACTCCATAAGGTTTTCAATGGCTGATTTTTCCAAAGCAGATCACCAGATACTTCTTTCGAGGCATCTCTAGGTGGACTCCAACATCCAGCTTTTTGGTTAGCAGTGGCGCATGTTAACCGTTTGCATCACCCAGGGACCTTATTTACATGCTACCAGTAAAAACCAGTAGCCGTTGAGTCGATTTTGACTCATGGCAACTCCATGTGTTACAGAGCAGAACTGCTTGCTCCACAGGGATTTCTCAGCTGTGGACTTTCAGAAGCAGATCTGCAGAACTTTCTTTCAAGGCACCTCTGGGTGGGTTCAAACTGTTAAGCACTTAACCTTTTGCCCCACCCAGGAACTCACAAAAAAAACCAAACCCATTGCCATTGAGTCAATTCCGAGTCATAGTGATGCTGTAAGACACAGTAGAACTGCCCCATAGCGTTTCCAAGGCTGTAAATCCTTCCAGAAGCTGCATCTTTCTCCTGGGGAGCAGCTTTGTGGGTTCGAACCACCAACCTTTTGGTTAGCAAGGGAGTGTTTAACCACTGCACCACCAGGTCTCCTTACCCAGGGACTAGTGACTGAAATCTACTCATGAGCCCACCCTCTTTCCTGAGCTTCCAGTTCTCATATCTAATTGGCTGCTGGATACTTCCACACTAAGGCTGTCAGAACGGTGAAGCTCCACTTCTTTCCCACCAAGTTCACCATCCTGAAGAAGACTAACTCCTTTTTCAGCGCAAGAATTGAGGGACCCTTTAAACTTGCTCCATCAAGCAACTTTTTTAGGCAGCTAACCCAGCTCGTTCCCGCTTGGGCATGTGTGTGAAAGCACTTTCAACAATATCAAGGACACTTCGGAGGAAAATTGCATCACTGATGCTGGGTGCTGAGGCCAAAAGAATATTTGTCACTTATTCCCTGATCATATCCACTCCTTACCTAACCGGGTGTGAACCTCTGACTCAGTGGGTTCCGAGAAAAGTGTTAACAGAATTTCTTTATTACAGGTGATGAGAGGTGGTAGAGATTTATTTTATAGCTTGGGTTTCTTCTGAGGAAAAGAGTGCTTGAGCAGGTGATTTTTAGCCACACCTTTTATTTCCAGTGCAGGCCATGTCAAAGGCATTTCTCAAGGAAAATTGTGTCCACTTTATTTAAAGTATCATGCTGGGTGTATATCTGTCCTGTCTTCCCAAATTGGACTTTCCAGTTGAATTCCACAAACACTTATCAATCAAGTACAGTGTGCCAAGCACAGGGCTAAGTACAGGGCAGTGTCTGCCTCTAAGAACCTAAAGGGTGGGTAGGGAATAAAGGGTGATGCAAGCAGGTAGCAGGCAGAGTTTGCTAATGGTCACAAAAGCCACAGAAACTAACTACTGTGAGTTCCAGAGAAGAGAAAGGTATCTTTCCAGTTTGGCTTCTTAAAGGCATCTGAGGTAGACCTTGAAGGACAGATCAGATTTCAGGGAGTGAGCATGAGACAGAAATAAGCAAGAAACAATGACGACACACAATGAATAGAGAAAAAGGAATGACAAATGGCAAAAGACTATGAGAAGATTATCTTCAGAGAATTGGAAAGTAAGCAGAATAATAAGAAAATTTTCTCACAGCAAAGGCCAGATACTGAAACTGTGGAAATACCCTGGGAGGCTACAGAGGCAAGGTCATGGAAGAAAGATTATTAAAATAATATTATTGTAATAAGATGGGTCAAAAAACAAAAACTAGTTGCTGTTGAGTCAATTCTGACTCATGAAGACCCCATGTGTGTCAGAATAACTGTGCTCCATAGGGTTTACAATGGCTGACTTTTCAGAAGTAGATTGTCAGGCCTTTCTTCCTACTCCCTACCAACCATGATGTCCTTTTCTAGTCCTTGGTCTTTCCTGATGACATGCCCGAACTAAACGAGCTGAAGTCTCACACAGAGAGACTTTGTGTGAATTAAAAAAAACAAAAACAAAAAAACCTCTCCCTCAGGGTGAATTAAATAGGAAAGGACACCTCCTCTGGACACACAAATTTGGCAACAAAGAGCACCTGTATGTAAATTAGAAAAAAAGGGCCCCTTCCTCTCAGTGGTGTCACTAGGGTTGGTGTTACCCAGTGCAGTAACTCATAGGGTCACACCCCCACCCACGGACCTCCAGAATCCTTGGAGACTGTACAAAATCCTAGTAATGTTTTTTACACTAATGTTAGTCGTAAATCATAATTCCTGTATATCATGATTTCTTTTCCTTTAATTACTACTTTATTCCAAAAAAGTTATTGCTATAGGTTCACAAATACTAATTACCACAACACTGTAGCTAAAACATGAGAAAAACCGACAAAATCAGCAACTACAAAAACACCTACAGCAACAAAAACAGCAGGTGCTTGTAGCACGTGCAGACGAAACCACGTGATTCAAAGCTTCACTGTAATTGGGCAATAATGACAGCTCTGACCAGAGTGGGTTAGAAGGTTCAAAATGTAAATGAGCATAGTTTTAGTCTTGTAGGTATATTGATACATGTAAGCTGGGCTTACGAAAAATATTCTTGTTGTAGAATAATATATCCTGCAAAACTCTCGTTCAAATATGATGGTGAAATTAGGTCATTTCCAGATAAACAGAAATTAAGGGACTTTGTAAAAACCAAACCAAACTTACAAGACTTATTAAAGGAAGTCCTTCAATCTGAGAACAAACAATATCAGACCACAGGTTGAATATAGGACACAGGATTGTGTCCAGATACCAACCCAGGAAATGAACTCTTAAGGACTATGCAAAACCAAAAGAATTACAAAAGGGAACCGGAGAAGTTAATCTGTAAATGACAATAGCATCAGAACAATAAAAGAGGGAATAAACAGTGTAGATATAGAACCTTCTAATGGAGAGGAAGTCAAGCGATACCAAGTAATAATAGACTGGTTCAAATCTAGTAAGAAAAGGGTAAATTTCACAGTAACCACAAAGAAAGTTAACAAACCTACTCGTCAGAATAAAGAAGAAAATCATAAAGTCTCAGTAAAAACAAAACCCATAAAAACAAAAGAAATGAAAAAAAATCCACCAACAAAAGGAACTCAGCACAGGAGAGTAAGAGGAACAAAACTGGAGGACATTATGCTGAGTGAAATAAGTCAATCACAAAAGGACAAATATTGTATGAGACCTCTACTGTATAACTCATGTAAAAGTTTACACACAAAAAGAAACAATCTTTGTTCGGTATGAGGCATGGGAGGAGTGGGGGGGAACTAAATAGATAAGTGGTAACTTTGGTGAAGGAAAAGACAGTACACATTACTGGGGAGGCCAGCACAACTTGTACAAGGAAAGGTCATGGAAGCTCCATAGACACTTCCAAACTCCCTGAGGAAATGAACTGCTGGGCGGAGGGCTGTGGGGACCATGGCCTCGGGTAACATCTAGCTGGATTGGCATAACACAGTTTATAAAGACAATCTCCTGCCTTCTACCTTGGTGAGTAGCTCTGGGGTCTTAAAAGCCTGTGGGCAGCCATCTAAGATACTCCACTGGTCTCACCCCTTCGGGAGCAAGGAAGAATGAAGAGAACAAGATACAAGGAAAAGATTAGTCCAAAGGACTAATGGACCACAGCTACCAAGGCCTCCACTAGATTGAATCCAGTACAGCTAGATGGTGCCAGGCTACCACCACTAACTGCTCTGACTGGGATCACAATAGAGGGTCCTGGAGAGAGCTGGAAAAGGATGTAGAACAGAATTCTAACTCACAAAAAAGATCAGATTTACTGGCCTGACAGACACTGGGGAAACCTCAAGAGTATGGCCCCCGGACACCCTTTTAGCTCAGTGGTGAAGCCCCTCCCGAAGTTCACCGTTCAGCCGGGGATTAGACAGCTTCATAAAGCAAAACAAGACTAATGAGGCACAGCAGTCCAGGGACAAGGACTAGAAGGCAGGAGGGGACAGGAAAGCTGGTGATAGGGAATCCAAGGTTGGGAAGGGACAGTGTTGACATGTCATGGGGTTGTTAATAATTTGTCATAGGGCAATACGTGTACTAATGGTTAAATGAGGAACTATTTGTTCTGCAAACCTTCATCTAAGGTACAAAAAAAAAAAATTATCTATATGAGATCAAATTGACAACAGCAACTCAAAAGGTTTGATGGGAAGCCTAGGGGACAGTGAGTTGAAGATAATGGTGATGGAATAATTTGGAAAAGGATAGTGAGAATAGCAGCACAACTGGAAGAATGTAATTGATGTCACTGAATTGTACGTGTAGAAACTTTCAAAATGGTGTAACTTTGGCTACGTATATTTTCACCAGAAAAAAGGTCCTCCCAGGTTTACTGGCCTAAAGGAGACTGGAGAAACCCCTAGAGTTTGGCCCCCAGACACCCTTTTAGCTCAGTGGTGAAGTTACCTCCGAGGTTCACTGTTCAGCCTGGGAGTGGACAGCCCCGTAAAACCAAATGAGACTAACGAGGTACAGAAGTCCAGTGACAAGGGCCAGAAAGCAGAAGGGGACAAGGAAGCTGGTGATAGGGAACCCAAGGTTGAGTAAGGATATTGTTGATGTGTTGTGAGATTGTTAACCATTGTCATAGGGCAACATTTGTAGTAACTGTTAAATGTGAAACTGTTTTGTTCTGTAAGCTTTCATCTTAAGTGAGAATAACAGCACAATTGGAAGAGCATAGTCAATGTCACTGAACTGTACATGTAGAAATTTTTGAAACGGTGTATCTTTGGCTATGTGTATTTTCACCAAAAAAAAAAAAAAGGGTTTAGAAGTTAGAGGGTTAATATGTTGTGGGGTTGTTAACCAATGTCATAAAACAACATGTGTACTACTGTTTCATGAGAAACTATTTGTTCTGTAAGCCTTCATCTGAAGTACAATAAAATATTTAAAAAAAAAAAAAAAGGTCCTCAAGGTCAAGAAGGGAGAGTGTTGACATGTCGCAGGGTTGTTAACCAATGTCATAAAACAATATGTGTACTGACTGTTTAATGAGAAACTATTTGTTCTGTAAACCTTCATCTAAAGTACAAAAAAAAAATTTAAAAAGAAAAATATTCTTGTTGTTAGAACTACAGGGATATTTTTATTAAAGGTAATAAATTTCTGCTGAAACACTGCACAAAGATTTTATTGACAGTCATTTTGGTGTCACCCCCTCTGACAGCGTCACCCAGTGTGGTCCACACCCTCCGTACCTGCCCACTTCCTCTGGGCAGGGAGCCAGTGCTCCATGTCAGGTGTGAGGCCAAGGGGCTAAGCACAGGCGAAAATTCAGCCCAGCTCACCTCCTTGGCTGGAGCCGAACAGGAGCATAACTCGCCGGTGGCTTGGGTTGTCTTTGGTGTGCACCCTCCTGCATTCTACACATCTAAGCATTTCAGCTCAGAGCATCAGCATATAGGAAGGAGCATGGAGAGTCTTTCTCCCTCTTCCCTTTTCTTTTGTGATGTGTGGGCACAGGTCCACGTGCACATACACACGCACGCACACAGTGGGGGGCCTGTTGGACAGAACTCAAGCCAATGACTATTTCAGTAGGAATAGTGATGCCTAAAAATAGAACAGTGGCAGGTTAAGGGGGTTCTTACTACTCACAGTTCCTGGAATTATGTGCAATTACATCTTGGAAGCCCACACAATAAACAGTGAGTACAGAATTAAGGAATCTCAGTGTGGTGAAGTTCAAAGAAGCTGATGTTACTCACAAGAGTAAATAACGTGGAAAGCAGAGGGCCCTGGTGAAGAGCTTCATGTGTACTTTCTGAGCTCCGGGCATTTAGAGAGTGCAGCCAACTGCCATCTTGCTGAGATACTATATCCATTCCCCCATTCTTCCTTCTAATAAAAAAAAAAGCAGTTGCTGTGGAGTCGATTCCCACTCATGGTGAACCCACGTATGTCAGAGTAGAACTGTGCTCCATAGGGTTTTCAATGACTGATTTTTTGGAAGTAGATCACCAGGCTTTTCTTCCAAGATGCCTCTGGGTGGACTTGAACCTCCAACCTTCCAGTGAGCAGCCGAGCACATTAACCATTTGCACCACCCAGGGATTCCTCCTTCTAATGGAACCCAAGTTTTATTTCGGTTAACAATGTTCTCTGTTTTTTCAAAAAATAAATAAATTTTTTCTCAACCTCCCATGCAGGTAGGAGTGGTTGCGTGACACAGTTCTGGCTAATGAGATGTCAACCTAAGCCACTAAATGGGACTTCCACTGAAGTTCTTTTCTGGGGCTGACTTGACCTGCATGTCCCTTTGGCCCTTCACCTTCCCACGTCTCCTGCCTGAGCACCAACATGTGGTCTGAGCTCTGGCAGCCATCTTGAAAGCATTCATTCATTTTCTCAACAAACAAGTGCTAGGCACTGTTTTCAGCTCTAGGGATTCAGCATGAAGAAAACAGGCAAAAACTCCTATCCTCAGTGAGGACATTCTAGTGGAGAGAGGTAGATTGTAAACAAATAAATGTATAGTATGTCAGAATGTGGTACGTGTTGAGGAAATATAATTAAAAACAAAATCTGATCCCAACCCAGAAAAGGTAGAAGAGAGTGAAAATAGTTTTGTTACTGAATAATCATTAAACCAGACTGGAATGTATCACAGGCAATCAGCTAAAGAGATTGCGAAGACAGAAAGAAATCTCACCCTTTTATGTAGCGAAGCTGATACAACCCATTTCACACATGTTCTACAGGTAAACAACAATAATTAGCCCTTGTTCTCCAGGTAAATAACTAGTCCTCAAATAAGAGGACTTGTCAGCACCATTTGTCAACATTGTTAATCCTAAATTCAGCTGGTTATTGTGATAGCCACCACTGTTTTTTGGTTATCTCCATCCAAAGGAATAATCAACTCCTCGCATTTTTATGACAGGGGTAGTTTTACTGTTTGGAATCAGTTCAAGTTAGGCTCTTCCCTCCCGCGGAAACTGAGAGATGGGGCAGCTGACTTTCTTACTGATTACGTCTTAAAGAGTATGCTCCCAGGTCCTCAAGGAAACATTCCTGGGCTGTAAAACTGGCGAGAGGCTTCTCTAGCCTTTCAAGAGGATTTCTCAACAAAGAAAGAATTTACAATTACAGATTTTCTAAAGTAAATGCTCTAAGGAAAAGAGAAGAGAGAGATTCCCTTTCCCTTTTTTTGCATTAGGGAATTTTTTTTTTTTTTTACCCTTACATAAGCATTAAGGAGGAAAATAATTGAAGAAATGAGATTCTAGCATGTAAGGCAGTCAGCCCTAAGGGTGGTGGCTTAGAAGGCTAGACAGAGCCAGGTTCCTGCTGTGCTATCATTATATGCTATGCTGTTAACCAAAAGGTCGGCAGTTCAAATCCACCAGCCACTCCTTGGAAACCCTCTAGGGCAGTTCTACTCTGTCCTTTAGGGTCGCTATGAATCAGAATCAACTGGAGGGCAACAAGTTTGGTTTTGAGTATTAGGAAATGAGCCCCAATGGTGCAGTAATTAAAGTGCTTGGCTGCCAACTGAGAGGTCGGCAGTTTGAAGCTACCAGCCACTCCGCGAAAGAAAGATGTGGTAGTCTGCTTCCATAAAGATTTACAGCCTGGGAAACCCTATGAATCGGAATTGACTCCATGGTAGTGGGTTTGATTTGGTATGCTATTAGGAAGGGCACCTAGGTGGTGCAACAGTTAATGCACTGGGCTGCTAACCAAAAGGTTGTCGGTTCGAGTCTGCCCAGAGGTGCCTCGGAAGAAAGACCTGGCGATCTTATTCCAAAAAATCAATTATTAAAAACCCTAAGGAGTACTGTTCTACTGTGATGCACATGGAGTTGCCATGAGCTGGAATCAACTCCCCGGCAACTGGAAAGTTGATGCTACTAGGAATCCTGCTCTCACCTCTAGATTTATTTTAAATGCAGAAAAATTAAAACCCTAATTTGTTTATGTAGCTGTTTTTCAGCCTTCTGTTACTAGCAGGTAAATGTCATCCCCCAACTGATAGTGATCCAAAGAGAAGATTCCTCAAATAGCCTAATAACATTTCTCAGATCTTATCCATATGAATAGGTTGTTCGGCATGTAACACAAATAGCAAGACAAGTAATAGATTCTTGACAGAGTAACTACTCTCATCTATGCACACACACACAAAAAAAAAACACTGTTGCAAAAATATAATGATTTTTCACACACCTTTTCTTTCTTTTTATATATATATATATCACAGTCTAATTGTATCCCACATTGATCCTACAGAAGTGAGATCCATGTGCTGCTTTAATATTTGTTGTTGTTGTTGCCAGTTGCCATCAAGTTGATTTTGACTCATAGTGACCTCGTCTGACAGAACAGAACTGCCCCGTAAGTTTTTCTAGGCTTTAATCTTCACAGGAGCAGATCCACCAGATCTTCCTCCAGTGGAGCCACTGGGTGGGTTCAAACTGCCAACCTTTCGGTTAGCGGCTGAGCGCTTGTGATGGTTAAGATTGTGTGTCATCTTGGCTGGGCCACGATTCTCAGTGTTTTAATGCAATCACTCCCACGATTGAATACACTATGAGTAGCCAATCAGATGAAAGGGAATCTCCTTGGGGGTGTGGCCCGCATCTGTATATAAGCAGACATTCTGGCTTTCTGCTCTCTCTGGATCCTGCGGCTGCTTCCTGTCGTCTCATCTCCCATTCTTGGGACTTGAGCTGTCAGCTTATCTGCCAAACCTGGGGTTCGTCGATCTGCACAGCCTGTGAGCAGGAGCCCTGCTCTCTGACCTGCTGATCTTGGGCTTGCCAGCTTCTGCAGCTGTGTGACTTGGGAGAGGCCTCTACCCTGATCCACGGACTTGGGACGTTCTAGCGTCTACAATCACATGAGCTGTTTCCTTGATATAATCTCTCTATATATAAATATATTTATACACTTTACTGGTTTTGCTTCTCTAGAGAACCCAGCCTAAGACAGCACTTAACCATTGTGCCACCAGGGCTCCTTTTCACAGATCTTTTCTGAAGACTGAAGACTGAAATCATTTCAGAAGTGTCCTGAAGTTGCTTAACCTTACAGCAATGCATTAAATACTAATGCTTATGTGAACAAGAGGTGGGGCGCAGATATAAAGAGAGAATGAGGAAGAAGCGAGGGACAGAGAAAAATGGGGGAAGGACTCCTGAGGCTTTGTCTCCAGCAAAAGTTGCAAATTCAGACGCCTGCACAGGGAAAGCGGGAAATGCAAATAAAGTAGCAGTCCAGGAGTAAGAAAAACAAGGTCCTCCTTCTTTGTTTTCCTATTTTTGAGGAGACATGGGGGGACTAAAATTTCTCTGCTAGAGGTAAAAAAACAACTACTCAAGCTAAACGATAAATACCAATTGACCTTTCCCTTTGTGTCAAGGAAACGGGAGTGTGGACTCTGGTGAACTGTGAGGGGGAACCACCACGCAGCACCATTGATTGTTCTTGAACCTCACGTTGCCAGACAGTTTGATTTTTTTAAAGCTGGAAATCTGGATTTTTTTTACGTGCAATCTCCATTTTTAAATGTTGGAATTGAATTTAATATTTCTGGTGAACACTCTATTAGCAGATTTCATGCTTCTGCAGACCAGGTATCCAAGAAGTAGACCATCAGTTTGCACTCTCCAGGATGCTGAATGGACAGGATAAGAAGCTGTTGAAAAGAAAGGATGGAAAAGAGCAAGAGGCTGTCTAAAATTAGGTAAGGAAAAGGGGGAGACGGTAATGAAGAGAGGACAGATGGTAAGATGAAAAGAGGGAGAAAAGTAGCTGGAAAGACAAAATGTTGGAAAATATGAACCAGAAGAGATTAGGAGGGAGTAAAGAAGAGAGAAGGAGTACCATGGTACAAACAATGAAGCACTCAGCTGCTACCGGCAAGTTTGGTGGTTCAAACCCACCCAGTGACTCTGCAGGAGAAAGACCTGGCAAACTTCTTCTATAAAGATCACAGCCTAGAAGATCTTATGGGACAGTTCTACTGTGTCATGTGGGGTCACTATGAATCCAAATCTACTCAACCTACGTAACCACAACAATAAAAGAAGGGAGGAAGAAGGAAAGGAGGACAGAAAAGAAAGCACAAAAAGGGAGAAGATTTGAAGAGGTGGGAGGCAGCAGGGCAGCTATAGGTGAGGGTGGAGATTTAGAAACTTCAAAAGAAAGGGACAGGATTATACAGGCACTGTGGAGAGAACTATGAGTCTATACAGTGAAGGGGAAGCCCACAAATTTCTCAGCCTCTGGGCATTACTTTTTTTTTTTTTTAATGGTCAGACATTTCAGGCCCTCACTTTCTACAACTGTAGGAAGTCCAGGGCCCTGCCCTCGGAAGTGCTGCCATTTTCCTGGTTCATACTGCCTCTTGCTTCTGCTTCCTCTCACCACCTCTCTGTGGGGAGTTCAGCCTCTTCAGCCCCTCCCTTCCCTCAGAAGCTGACACGGGGTTAGGGGTCAATTCGACTTCCGTGGAGGCTTGAACCATGGGTAGGCCTGTTAAGAAGGGGAATTACAGCCCAGAACACGGAACAATGTAAAATTCCGCATCAGAAATGACTGTTCCGTCTAGCTCAATTGGCATAACACGGTTTATAAAGAAAATGTTCTACATTCTTCCTTGGTGAGCAGCATCTGGGGTCTTAAAAGCCTGTGAACAACCACCTAAGATGCTCCACTGGTCTCACCCCTTCAAGAGCAAGGGAGAATGAAGAAAGCAAGATACAAGCGAAAGATTAGTCCAAAGGACTGATGGACCACAACCACCACAGCCTCCACCAGACTGAGTCCAGTACAACTAGATGGTACCTGACTGCTGCCACTGACTGCTCTGACCAGGCTCACAACAGAGGGTTCCAGACGAAGCAGGAAAAAAATGTAGAACAAAATTCTCATTCACAAAAAAAGACCAGATTTACTGGCCTGACAGAGACTGGAGAAACCCCGAGAGTATGGCCCCTGGACACCCTTTTAGCTCAGTAATGAAGTCACTCCCGAGGTTCACCGTTCAGCCAAAGATTAGACAGCTCCGTAAAACAAAACGAGACTAACAGGCTCAACAGTCCAGGGACAAGGACTATAAGGCAGGAGGGGACAGGAAAGCTGGTAATAGGGAACCCAAGGTCGAGAAGGGACAATGTTGACATGTCATGGGGTTGTTAACCATTGTCATAAAACAATATGTGTACTAACTGTTTAATGAGAAACTATTCTGTAAACTTTCATCTAAAGTACAATTTAAAAAAAAAGTATGAATTAAAAAAAAAAAAAGAAAGAAATGACTGTTCCTAAAATGATCTCTACCCCAAGGTGGACATTTCTCACCCTTCTGCTCAAGGAAGATACTTTCTTCACTGTGCTCAGCAATAGGACATCTTTGGATTGATCAACCTCTTGTTCCAGACTCTGCCTTAATATCATGTAATCAAAGAGTACATTAAAGTGTTTTCTCCTGCAAAAGGGCAATATTTCCCAAAATTTACGACTCTAGTATATTCCAAAGCAAAAAAAAAAAAAAAGATGAAAGAAAGAAATATAATCAGCTTATAGAAGTTGTGAGACAGGAGCAACAGGATCAGAGAAGGTGGAGCAGAGTTTGGAGCTGATGTGAAGATAAGGCTGCTGTGCTGTTTAGGTCTTCAAGGGGCTATGGAATTAGAAGAGCTATGGCTGTATCCTCAACTGCAGAGAGCAGCTTCCTCCTCTGCCAGGCCCCATGGCTGTTGTTTCCTGAATGGCAAGCCAGTTCTCCTCAAGGCCTACAGAGACCATTTCCTATTTTCTGTACTCAGCTGTGTATCCTTACAAAAGAAACTCATTTCCTGAAGTAGCCTGGATGTGTCTCTGGTTTTTGCAGCCTGAAAGAGCTGAACGACGCCTTCTCACCAGCTTGTTTGTTCAGAGTAGCCAGGTTTTTGTTTGTTTTCTTTTTCCAGTTGATAGGAGGGTTGAGGACACTTGAAGATGGAATGGAAATGTTCCAAATCTGAAGGATAGAGGGAGGAATGCACAAACAGCTGCAGAGAAGTGTGAGCTGTTCAAGTTCTGAATCTATTAGAGGATGTGTTCAGAAAAACAAAACAAAACTTATCTAATAAGGATGTAAGAGTAAATACAAACCAAAAAGAAAAAAAATTATGTATATATAATTTTCTCTGGTGCAAAAGGGAAAGAGAGCTAATCTCCTCTTCCCCCCCCCACCTTTTTTTTTTTTTACAGCATTTACTTTAGAAAATTTGTAATTGTAAATTGTTGCTCTGCTTCTTTTGGAATGTATATAAATCCTTTAAAAAGGCTAACCAAGCTTCTTACCAGTTTTACAATCCCAAAATGCTTCTTCAAGGACCTAGGAGCCATCTCTTTGAAATGTAATCATCATAAAAGACAACGCCCCTGTCTCCCAGTGTCTGTGGGAGGGAGCCTAACTTCTAAGGGTGCTGTTGTCCGAGTTACAAAACTATCTCCTGCCTCAAAGATATGAAAAGTTTATTTTTTCTTTTGGATAAAGGTAATTAACAAACTCGGGTGGCGACTCCAATTACCAGATAAATTTAAGATGAATTCAACTTAAGAAATGGTGTTAAATCTCCTTCCCTGAGGACTACTTATCATTTATCTTGAGAACATGTATGGAATGGGTTGCATCTGCTTGGCTATATAAAGGCTCAGATTCCTTTCTGTCTTTGCAATTTCTTTAGCAGATTGCCTGTGGTGTATCACATTCTGCTTTAATGCTTATTCAATAATAAAATTATTTTCATTCTCTTCTACCTTTGTGAAGAGGTTTTCTGGACTGAGCGTAGATTTTGTTTCTAATTTAATTACATTTTCCCAACAGAGATCAAACCAAACCAAACTCATTGTCCCAACGGAGGGAAGTGGCAGAAAATGATCACAATCTAGGTCATTTTTTTGGTGAACAAATTGCCATAAAATCGGAACCGTTCTTGACCTTCAAGCAACCCCATTTTTGTGTTTCTAAACAAACAGCAACAGCAACATGGGCTCCTCCCATCACCTTCCAAGCACCCTCAGACCCCACTGTTTTGCCCCCGAATCTATACTTTTTCTTCTTTTGTTCTCCCTCTACTCTTGCCTTTTCAATTCCAACACACATTCCTCTTCCTCATTCTTTTTTTTTTATTCAATCATCCAACACATATGTAATAAGTGCCCACTACGTACCAGATCATGAGTCAGAATTGACTCGATGACAATGGGTTTGATCTTTTTGTTTATGTGCCAGGCCTTGTGCAGGCAATGGGAGGCAAGATGGATGAGACAGAGCCCTCTCGGAAGCCACAGATCATTATAAACCAGGGTGATGACTCCAATGTCTAAGCCAACCACCGACTGCATCTGAGCTTAGTGGCTCTGGGCAGGCAAGTGGGGTGAGGTTAGTCCTTAGGTAGAAAAGTGAGCAGAAATATAGGGTGCTGTGCTTTCATTACAGGCCACAGACTTAGGGCTTTGAGCCTGGAATTTGATGTGATATAGACTCAAACTCTACTTACCAGTTGTGTGACCTTATCCCTTAGTCAATTTTTCCTTCTGGAATAATCAATTACCAGTTGTCATTGAGTCTATTCTGACTCATGGCAACCCCATGTATGTCACAGTAAAACTGTACTCAATAGGGTTTTCAGTGACTGATTTTGGGGAAGTAGATTGCCAGGCCCTTATTCTATGATACCTCTGGGTGGACTTGAACCTCTAGCTGTTCAGTTGGCAGCAAGCACATTAACTGTTAACCATTTGCACTTCCCGGGGACTCCCCTGGGAATAACAACCATAGCCAACTAAGAGGTGAAGATTAAATTATTTACTCTTTGCAAAGCACTTAGCACAGTGCCTGGCACCTGATTGTAGAAAATACCTAATAAATGGGTATTGATAGGAATGATGTGGATCTTCTCTGGGTGTTATGGCAGCATGGAGGAAGACAGGTTCTGTTCTCTATATTGTACTCCTCCCTTCCTCTGGCCACTTCTCTTCCTCTGCCAGCCACCAGTCTTCTCACTTCCTAACGTGGAAACAAGGTCACCCAGAGCAAGAATACTCAACAGAAGAACAATCAGTCTTAGAAGATATGCAACCAGAATGCTCCTTAGAAGCAAGGATGACAAGACTTCAGCTTGCCTGCTTTGGACACGTCATCAGGAAAGACCGATTGCTAGAAAAGGACATCATGTTTGGTAAAGTAGAGGGTCAATGAAAATGAGGAAAATTCTCAATGAGACAGATTGACACCATAACCACAACAATGGACTCCAACATACCAAAGATCATGAAGATGGCACAGGACTGGGCAACATTTTGTCCTCTTTACATAAGGTCACCATCAGTCGGAGGTGACTCGATAGCAGCTAACAAGAACAACAGAGCAGGAGGTGAAGGGAAACATGAATCATCAACCAAAACTGAGCTCCTGAGTACTCCACACAAGTGAGCACCCTTCCTCCTCCTAGGAAGTGATTCTCCACACTACTGTCAAGCCAACTGGGTCCTCTTGACTTCAGTCTGCAGTACCTGCTCAGGCTTGCGTCATTCTCTGGACAGGTTTTTAGACTACTCTTCCTCAAGCCCTAAAGGTCATAACTCCCTTGGACTGCTGTAAAAACACAGTGCAGAAATCACAGAGTCCAGGGAAGAAAAATAGGCAGGAAAATGGAACCAAATGCAGGCAGTTGAACAGATGTTCATTTTGATCTGTGTCCAGTTGTGGTCAGACCAACAAAAGAATAAAAGGTCCAGAAAAAGGCAAGCTGAAGGGAAGGGGTGGGGAGGAGCTAGCAATGTCAAATTTGAGACTCTATATGATAAAATTTAGTCCATTTATCATAGCATACAAAAGAATACATTCTGTTAAAGATAAGCCAAAATCTTTTTTAAGTGGTTACATAGAAGGGAAGGAAAAAACAGGGTGGAGGAGATAGGAATAGAAACTAGGCTTCACTGATATACATTGTTTTTTAGATCTGATTTGGAACCATCTACATATTTTACATAATTACAAACAAAATTGTTTTTAAAATGCATTCCCTAAAAAATCACATGCAAAATAAAACAAAAGAATTGCACAACGTAGTAAGTTAGTGGTATAATCTCAGAGAGGAGAACTATGTCAAATAAATTTAAACCACAGTCATTTGACTGTATATCCCTACTGAGATACATACCCTAAGGACAAAAGAGCTGAAAAAATGGTTTTCATTATCATCTTCACGGTGATAATGTTGATACTGTTATTCTAAGAGTGTGTATAATTATCAAGGGATAAAGCACATGTTGGTGTATTTGGGAGCTGGGGTATTTGGTTGGGAGAAAGAAGATGTAAGATATATAAAGCTATGTAAAAAACAAGAAGAGCCCATATTTAAATTGGAAAGACTAGTATGAACGAACCATGATTTTTATCCTCAAATATAGGTGTTTGTATTTTCTTTCCACTAGAAATCCCTGGAAACAAGGACCAACCGAGTACCAACAACCATCCCTAGCATCCTGACTGTGGTCTCTAATTGCCAGTTCCCATCAAAAGAAACCACGATCCCCTGAAGAAATGTTTGATTCCCAGCCTGAGTAAGGAAATATGCAAGATGTGCCCAGATACCTTGTCATATCAGAAAGTCAAGATGCTATCAAAGCCTCCCAGAACCATGTCAAAAGGAAGACTCCCACCTGCCAAAAATGGAACAATTTGAGTATTAATGAGAATAATAACTGCAATGAACTGAAGAACATCACACATGTTTAAATCCTTGACTTCATAGTGATATTAAAAAAAAAAAAAAAAACAACTGATCACTTTTGGAGGGTTCTATGTATCCGACTCACTAATTCGAAAACTAGTAATAAAGGGGGAAGAAATTCAAACATTTATCCTGCCTTTTCTATAGGAATCATATTTGATCACATGGTTGATGAGGCACTTTCTCTTCCAGAAGTAGCCCAGCCTTAAACAGGGACAGGAATGATAGAATTCTAACATCCTTATTTTGCAATCCCTAATGAAATAATGAGGAGTCCTGCTGGCATGGTAGTTAAGCACTTGGTTAATAACCAAAAGGTCAGCAGTTCAAATCCACCAGCCACTCTGCTAGAGAAAGACGTGGCAGTCTGCTTCTGTAAAAGATTACAGCCTTGGAAACCCTGTGGGGGTTCTACTCTGTCCTATAGGGTCTCTATGAGTTGAAATCCACTTGATGGTAACAGGTTTGGTTTTTGTGTGTGTTTTTTTTTTTTTTTTTTGAAATGAAATAATAGAGTCTCTGGGTGGTGCAAACAGTTAGCTCACTTGACTACTAATTGGAAGGTTGGAGGTTTGAGTCCACCCAGAGGCACCTTGGAAGAGTTTTCTTGTTTGTTTTTTATCATCAAGTTCAAAATGCCAGTTTTAAATTTACCCCGATTTATAATTCTTAAAAACCATCACGTTTTCAGGACTCCTCACATTTTCATTACGTCTATTACCAATATTAGCAAATGGCTTTCCTTTTAGGGGAATTTTCACAAAGAAGCAAAGTTTTAAAAAATTTGCTTTCCATAAGTTCCTGCCTCTGGGACCACCAGCTGAGAAGCACAAACCAGCTTTGGGAGACCTCAGATGCTGGGTGGTCTGCTCTGACCACTTAGCCATATCCAGCCTGGCAACGCCATTCATGTCTGTGCCTCAGCAAAACTGTGCGTTCTCACATGTCAGGGGTCTCCACAGACAACTGAAACAACCAGAAACGTTAAATCTGCAAATGCCACGTGTTGACTATTTACGGTACCAAATGTCCATTTCATGGAGACATGAGCAAGTAATAAAGCCATGGGCCACATTATTGCTTTGTTGATTCACTGAAACAATTCTAGATATGATTAGTTGTAGCTACAGAGTTAAGCATCATTATTATTTATGGGATTTGTTTGTTTGTTTTTGTATGAATTATTGGCAACATAATTCAAATGTTGCTCCTTTACTGGGGAGAGACAGACCCCACATAATATAGTTTGAATCTTTGCTTCTTGTGTAAATTTTTCTCCTTTTTCTGTCATTCTTATTTTGTTGTTATGGAATCTTCAAGGCATGTGAAAGAGCCCCAAAAATCTAAGTGCTTCACATAGGAGAGGCTTCTACCCAGGGTACAGGCCAAAATCCATTTTGTATTGTGCTGACAGACCTGAAATATAGGAAGCATTCTAGCCAAGCTCAGAGTAATGGGTTAATCTGCACTAACTCAGGGAGAAAGGGAAGGAGGAATGACAGAACAGCAGCTGCTTTCAAAAAGAATATTTTTGGTCAATCTGCCCCTATCCTTGAAATAGAAGTAAAAGCATTTTTGCAAAATGCTTACATGGGCTAGCTCCAGGGCAGGACGTCTATAAATTAACTAATGTATGACTGATAGTTACTAATGTATGACTAAATGATGACTATTTCCTTAAACTTCTCTTATATAAAAACCTTTCTCATTTTCTGTACTTTGCAGCAATTTGTAATTTTGCAAATTGTTGCTCAACTGTAGTAGTAATAGCCTTCAATAAACCTTTTTCATTTCAACAGAGACTCCAGCTTTACTCTTGGACAGACATGATCCTTGTTAGGAAATGATGAGAAAACACAATTGCTCTATATTTGTCCGTTGCATTGTGACTTTTTGCAAATGAATGCACCCCTTTCAGTCTCGCTCATTTATTATAAAATTGTCAGAGATCCAGCCAGCTGCTCTGCAGGAGAAGGGACCGGCAATCTGCTCCCGTAAAGGTTACTACCCTATGCGGCAGTTCTACTCTGTCTCACAGGGTCGCTATGAGTCAGAATCCACTCAATGGCACACAAAAACAACAGTAACAAATCCAACAGCCGTTGTTGAGAGATGTGGTTCAGGCATTGCTTGCCGAACTTCTTGGAAACAGGATCTAAGATAGTGGATGAGCAGGTGAGCCCCTGAGAAGGGAGCAGTGGCTGGTCATAGGTCACATCAAACACAAAGCTCTGGCTGGATAAGCTTGGCATCTTCTGGACACCTTTTGTAGAGATAACATATTCCTTTAGATAGGCCTCTGCTGAAAGATTAGATGGAAGAACCTTTGTTGATTGTATTCTGGAGCCCTTTGGCCCTCCAGTGACATCAGACCTCCCGCATTAGGTTCGGACTACCCTTCCAGCATCTTTGCTACACATCCCAAGAAACTTCAGTTATGCTGTAACAGCTGGGTGTTTGAAATAGGAAATAGATACAAGAGTGTTCCTGAGAAGAGGGCATGACATTGGCCTTGAGAGAAGGAAGTAGGAGGCGTTCCTAGTAGGCTGTTGAGGGTATTTAAATGAGATGATGCATGCAAAGGACCTAGCCCAGCACCTGGCACGTAGTAAGAACTCAATAAATGTTAAATTTTTATGTTATTATCTATCTGCCTGCTATCTTCAGCCCCCTTGGCTTCATGTGTCCAACAACACTTCCTGACTCACCTATTTCTTGCCCTTCCTTGGGTCCTCCTGCTTATCTGAAGTTCTTCCTTTATCTCCTAAAATAACAAATGTCCTTTCCATATCATACCTAATAAGGTTAAAGAGTACAGAGCAGTAAGGGATCTCAAGAGATCATTTAATCTGACACTTGGTCTTAGGGTAGATAAGACATTATTATCCCTTTTTGCAGAAGCAACTGAGCCTAAGAAAGGTTAAGTGATTTGAGCGACTGTAGTTGGAGGGTTGTTGTTGTTATTGTGTGCCATCAAGTTGATTCCAACTCATAGCAACCCTATAGGACACAGTAGAATTGCCCCATAGGGTTTCCTAGGCTGTAATCTTTACAGGAATGGACTGCCACATCTTTCTCCCATGGAACCACTGGTTAGTTCAAACCACGGATATTTTGGTTAGCAGCAGAGCACTTAACCATTGTGCCACCAGGGCTTCTTTAGTAGATGGGAGTAATAGCTAATTCCCAGGTCTTCAGACTTAAGGGAAACCCTGGTGGCATAGTGGTTAAGAGTTTGGCGGCTAACCAAAAGGTCGGCAGTTTGAACTCACTAGGCACTCCTTGGAAACCCTATGGAGCAGTTCTCCTCCGTCCTATAGGGTCACTATGAGTTGGTATCAACTTGATGGCAACAGGTTTGGTTTATTTTTTGGTTTCCTGACTTAAGAGCATTCAGGTCCTGGGGAGAGTGTTTACCTTTTTCAAAATGGAGCCCCGTATTGCATAGTTTAGTTATCCCAGTCAGTGGTGGTGGTATTTGGTGGAGCATCCCAACCACCTTCTTTTTCAAATCAAAGGTCCAGCTGGGATCAGGGAGAACACCATAAGACTTTCCTGCCTGCCTCATTCTGGGTTGTTGAATGCTCTATCCTCTGGGTCCTGTCCTTAGTGGGAGGATGGGAAAGAGTGGGAGAGGTGGCCTTGTTATTCACTCTTGCCCTGACAAGTAAAGAGCCATGTGGAGGAAGATGGTCTCATTCCATGGTTCTGGCCTCCTAAATGGTCTTTACCTACCACAGCAGCAATTCTTGAGTTCAGGCCAAAGGGAACACATCTGGATTCTAGAAGCTCCAGGTATTTTTAATATTCCCCCAAATGTCATTCATATATATACACGTATACATACATGAATTGATTTCAGGACACAAATATATGTGAATTGATTCCAGGACCCCCGCGGATGCCAAAATCTGCAGATGCTCAAGTCCCTCATATAAAATGGCGTAGTATTTGCATATAACCTGCGCACATCCTCCCTTATGCTTTAAATCATCTCTGAATTACTTACAGTATCTAATACAATGTAAATGTTATGTAAATAGTTGGTAATGCTCTGCGCAAGGCAAATTGAAATTTAGCTTTTTGGAACTTTTTTTTTCCAAATATTTTCGGTATGCAGTTGGTTGAATACGTGGATGCAACTGTATCCACAGATATGGAGGGCCAACTGTATATGTATATGTGTGTGTGTATATATATACACACACACACACACACGTGTATATATACACGGAGACCTGGTAGCACAGTGGTTAAGAGCTTGACCGATAACCAAAAGTTCAGCAGTTGGAATCCACTAGCTGCTCCTTGGAAATTCTATGGGGCAGTTCTATTCTGTCCTGTAGGGTTGCTGTGAGTCGGAATCAGATCAATGGTAACAAATTTTTTATGTATACATATATATCTTATATGCCATGAGTTGGGAGCCAACTCAATAGCAGCTGACAACAACAACTATTGTTGTCGTTGCTGTTGGACTTTGTTGTGACAGGCAGTTCTCGTATATTTTTTATGAATTTACTTTTTGGGATTGAAATAAAGTCTGTTCATCATATGAGTTGATATTTTTCTTGTTCCTCTTTTAATGTATGGATTCCGTCTCCCACTCTTCTTTTCTGAAGAAATACATTTTAATTTTTAGAGTAGTTTTAGGTTTACAGGAAAATTGTGCATGAAGTACAGAGTTCCCACATAGTCTCTCTCCCCTTAGCACAGTTTCTTCCATTATTAACCTCTAGCATTCACGTGGTATATTTGTTACAACTGATGAACTAATATTGACACATTGTTAACTAAAGTCCATAATTTACATTAGGTTTCACTCTTTGTATTGTACAGTTTAACGGATTTTCACAAATGCCTTATGTCATGCATCCACCATTGCAGTAATATGCAGAATAGTTTCCCTGCCCTAAAATGCCCTGTGCTCCAGCTTTTTATGCCCCCGCTTCCCTCTGAACCCCAGCAACCAACTGATATTTTCGACATCTCTATAGTTTTGTCTTGGAAACCCTGGCGGCATAGTGAGTGCTTAAGCGCTATGGCTGCTAACCAAAAGGTGGGCAGTTAGAATCCACCAGGCACTCTTTAGAAACCCTGTGGGACAGTACTACTGTGTTCTATAGGGTCTCTATGAGTCGGAATCAATTGATAGCAACGAGTTTTATTCCAGAATGTCATGTAGTTGGAATCGTACGGTATGTAGCTTTTCCAGGCTGGCTTATTTCACTTAGCAATGTGCATTTAAGGTTCCTCTATGTCTTTTCATGGCTTAACAGCTCATTCCTTTTTATCACTGAATAATGAATGCTTCATTGTATGGATGTGCCACAGTTTGTTTATTCATTCACCTATTAAAGGATATCTTGGTTGCTTCCGATTTTTGACAATTATGAATAAAGCTGCTCCCATTCTTCCCCCCACCCCTCACAATATATTTGTTGAAGAAACTGGGTTGTTTGTCCTGTAGAGCTTACCACAGTCTGGATTTTGCCGATTATATCCCCTGAAGTGTTATGTAACACATTCCTCTAGCCACTGAATTTCTTGTAAACTGGTCATTTGCTCTAGAAGCCTGATCAGACTAAGGTTCGGTGTTTTTTCTGGCAGGATTTCTTCCCAGGAGATGTTGTGAATTTCCAACAGGAAGTGCATAATGTCTGTTTATCTCTCTTTTGGTAATGTTATCAGCCATTGATGATCATTAACTAATCCATTATTCATTAGCCGGTTTTCATTGAATCAATTCCAACTCATGGTGACCCCATATGTGTCTGAGTAGAACTGTGATACATAGGGTTTTCATAGCTGGTTTTTCAGAAGTCGACTGCCAGGTCTTTCTTCTGAGGAGCCTCTGGGTGTACTTGAACTGCAACCTTTCAGTTAGCCAGCATGTTAACCATTTGCACTGCCCAGGGACTCTGGACTTGATGGTAGTTTAGCTCTATTAACCCACAGTAAACTCAGATATTGAAAAAGAGGTTTGAGAAGTCATTTCAGGAACCATTTCCTGTCAGTTCAAAAAATTTCTAACAGAGTAAGACACAAAACTTAAGTGAAAGTAGGCAACAGCGGTTAACGTGTGGTAAGAGAGCACGAACAGGAAGCCCCAGACTCTCAGTGTAAACACACTTGAGAAAGGCCCGGAAAACTTGGATAAGTATTCATGTATCATCCACTGTGGGGATTTACAAAAATCTCCAGAGCCTTTTGGACAGGTCAAGCAAGGGTCTGCTCTTCCTGGAAGCGTGGCCAATGGGTGAATACATATCAACACTTGCCATTTCAGTATCCCTCATCTAAAACTTGATACAAACAGGTATCGAAGGTTGAGCATTTATGAAGTTCCTGGAACAAGACTGTCTTGGGGGTAAAAGCAGCCAGTATACCAAGCATAGAGCCCCCTTCCCTGCAGGAAAGGGTCTGATTCACTTTCCAAGGCCTTTCTCTGCATAGATTTTACCTAGACTGCATATACAGTCTCCTCTCCCTTCCTATTTGATATATTTTTAAGCTCTTATTTAATGATATTCAGATTTTTCGTATTTATTACTTTTCTTACAGCCATCAAAGTCCTTTATGGATATGAGCTTGGTGGACGGTAATAGCTTCCAAGTACTGACTATAACATTCTAAACAATTTGTACGTTCCTTTTATCTTCACAATCCTGTGAAACAGACTCCACGGAAGACAGAGGCACAGGAAAGGTGGGTAACACATTTGAGTGCCCATAACTAGTAAAAGGCAAAATCAGGGTTCAAACCCAAGTGGAAAGGATTCTATGGCAAGTCTTAGTCTACTAATAAGCTGCCTCTAATGGTGTGTATTTTAGCTATCTAGTGCTGCTATAACAGAAATATCACAAGTGGATGGCTTTAACATAGAGAAATTAATTCTCTCACAGTTTAGGAGGCTAGAAGTCCGAATTCAGGGTGCCAGCTCCAGGGGAAGCCTTTCTGTCTCTGTTGGCTCTGAGGAAAGTCCTTGTCATAAATTTTCCCCTGGCCTAGGAGCTTCTCAGCTCAGGAACCCTGGGTCCAAAGGACTCACTCTGCTCCCACCACTGCTTTCTTGGTGATATGAGCTCCCACTGTCTCTCTGCTCGCTTCTCTCTTTTCTATCTCCGAAGAGATTAACTTAAGACACAACCTAACACTGTAGATTGAGTCCTGCTTCATAAACATAACTGCCTCTAATCCTGCCTCATTAGCATCATAGAGGTAGGATTTACAGCACATAAAAATATCACATCAGGTGACAAAATGGTGGACAATCACACAATACTGGGAATCATTGCCTGGCCAAGTTGACACATATTTTGGGATGACATAATTCAATCCATGATAGTATGCATATCATTAATATTACTCTCATATAATCTCTACTATTAGTTAGACAGAGCACCAGCAGTTTAACAAAAGCTGTTAACCATGCTGAGCTAAAGAGAGGTTGACTACACCACACACACACACACGCACGCACGCACACACGCACACACGTATACACACAATCCATTTACTCAGCTAGTTTCCGTCATCCTTTGAAGCTAAACTTACTGGTGCCTACTCCATGCCAGACACTGGCGCTAGTGAACAAGTTAGGCACGGTCCCTGCCCTCATAGAGCTTCCATTTTTCACTCCTGCTAATTGCTTTTCCTGAGAAGAAAGGTCTGGCAATCTGCTTTCAAAAAATCAGTCACTGAAAATCCTGTGGAGCGTAGTTCTACTCTGCCACATGGGATCACCATGAGTCAGAATTGACTCCATGTCAATGGTATACCGGTATAATTCCTCAGGTATTGTCTTAAATGATACCTTCCTCACTAGGCTTTCCTTGTCACCCCAGACGAAATTAGGTACTTCATTATACACCCTGCATTTTTCCTTCATAACACCCAACAACCTTTGATGACTTGTTGGATATCTTTCTTCCCATTGTCCGTGACCTCCATGGGGGTAAAATGGGCTGTCCTCTTCTCTGCCATATCCAGTGTCTTGTGTAGCACCTGGCACCTAATAGAAACAGTAAATATTTGTTGAATGAGTGGTTGTTAACAGAGGCAGCAGCTCACTAAGAGGTAGGAGCAGGCTCTCTCAAAGATTAGGGAAGGCAATGCAGGGCGGGTGACCAGGCAATATTTAGCTGACTGTGAGTGTCTATGCCCCAGGGTGCTAATCTCTCCTCAGCAGATACTGCAACCTCTGAGTGTCAGCCTTCCTCCCACTGTACACACCTTCCTGTGTACACCTTGCCAGCCTGGGCCTGCCTCAGCCTGGGAGCTGTCCCAGCAGGGGCAAGCCTACCCTGCAGAAGGGGCTAATTAACCCTACGTGTCACGTCAGTCTCACAGGTTTTTCCTGTGCCTACCCATCCAACTCAGGTGTCCCTTTGGTCACAATCTCTAGTCCTAGGTTGAACCTCGAGAGAGTCCACAACGCCTGGAATGAAAGGACAACACCCCTGCTCCATCACTCACGGTATGTAAGTTATTCGGTTGCCTGGAGACAGTTGCTTTGCAGGATAAGGAATAAGCAGATGGACATTCTGGCATCAGACAGGCATGGGTGAGGTGGGTCCTCAGACAGGGACCAGGAGCTCAGAAAGGAAGCCTTGAGCAGGCAAGCGGAGAACTTCTCTGTCTCTCTGTCTTCTCCAGTCAGACATCAGGGAGTCTCCACAGATAGAGGCAGCAGGCCAGGAGCAAGGAAGGAGCAACCCTTGCAATTACGCATGGGCTGAAGATAAATCAGCTGTGTCATGTGAATCAGATTATCTGTTACCTGTTGCTCAGTTCTTTGCTTTCTCTTTTCCCAGCCTTAGGCCTTTGTTGGTATTGTTAGTTGCTTTCAGGTCAGCTCCGACTCATGGACACCCCATGTGCAACAAAACAAAACATTACCCAGTCCTGTGTTATCCTCACCATCATTGGGGTGCTGGAGTCCATTGTTGCAGCCACTGTGTAGTCCGAGTGCCCTCCAACATAGGGAGCTCATCTTCCAGCATTATATCGGACAATATTCTGTCATGATCCATAGGGTTTTCATTGGCTGATTTTCCAAAGTAGATCACCAGGCTTTTCTTCCTAGTTTGTCTAAGTCTAGCAGCTCCACTGAAAACTGTCTACCATGGGCGACCCTGCTAGTATTTGAAATATTGGTAGCATAGCTTCTAGTATCAAAGCAACAAGCAAGCTAACACAGTAGACAAACTGACGGTGGTGGGTTAGGCCTTTAGGGAAACCGGTTGCTGTCGAGTAAATTCCAACTCACAGCGACCCTATATATAGCACAGAGTAGAACTGCCCCATAGGGTTTCTAAGGCTGTAATCTCTAAGGAAGCAGACTGCCACATCTTTCTCCAGCGAAGTGGCTGGTGGGTTCAAAACGCCGAGCTTTCAGTTAGCATCTAAGCACTTAACCAGTGCACCACCAAGACTCCTTAGGCCTTTAGGGAAGTCTTATTTAATTATTTGGTGTCTCTGCAGTGGCGGTGGCCTCAACTGTGGTTGTTAATAAGCAGAAAGAGGCCAGGGACAGGGAAACCTCTGGGAACACATCAGGGCAGGGAGTTTAGCTTCTTCTCACCTTAGAAATGCTCCCTCCACTGCCCACCACAAAGGATGTGTCTTCTATTTTATGATGGGAGATGGCTGTTTCTTTGCAGCATCTAAATTAGCCTAGGAAGGCCCTTGACTTCAGTCCTCAAATAGATATGACCCAGACTACCCAGGAGTCAGCTCTGGGGATTTATTCCCCTGGTACTTAGAGTTGCTTGGCTCTTCACAGACCCTGTAGCCCTGGGTAACCTAGAGGCCCTGCCAGAGGAAGATCATCACCTGGCAGGCAGAAGGATCCCAAGTGTAGTCTCAGGGTCAGGAATATGGTCCACAAACTGCTTCCCACACCAAGACCTAGAGGCTCCAGAGCAATGCAAAATCGTCTTTCCTTCCACAGAAGCATATTGAGGACACTTTTCTAGTTTCTGTATGAGTTGGACCTTTCTTTCCATCACTCTGAAAGAAAAGGACTCTGATGCCTTGCTACAAGCCCTCCCCCGGAAATCTCTGTGATTAGAAACATGGGTATTCTGTTCACATGTGAATAACAATATTTTGCAGTCTCTTGTCTCTTTCACTTCCTCATTTTCCAACCGATATGCCTATCCTTCCTCGTCTGCAGTGGAAAGTTCATGACCACTGGGGCAGGCCTTGTCTTCAGCTCTCACTCTAGGGCTCAGGGCCAGCTCTCTGTTAGGGGTATTTGAAATATCAGAGGAGAGTAAGGACAGCAGTGTGCTTGCTGGTAAACCAGCATGGCGGGGGTGAGGGGGAAGCCCTGATTTATGGTGTTTACCAATTTCCGGGGAGTAAATACTCCCACTATGACCTATTTCCAGTTACAATTGTGTAACAACCAGCTTGCAAAATTCCTGTTTAACAACCCCTCTCACTAGGCAGTCTGAGCTGGTGCCAGCATGCTACTGGTTTGGGGGAATACCCGAGCGTCCCCGACACCAAGATGTCTTGACAAAATAAGTTATAAATCCCAAGGAATCTGAAGTGGGGGGGAAATCTCACTCCCCATTTCCTTCTGGCTCCCTCAGCTCAGAGTACTGGACAAAGTATGTCTGGGCTTTGAGGAGTCAAGGAAGCTGTGGATTCAAATCCTTATGTAACTCTGGGCAATTTTCAGTTTCCCTCTTTGCAAAATAGGATTAATAAAACCTACATGTAGGAAGGTGTCCCTGGGTGGCACAAACAGTTATGAGCTCAACTACTAGCTGAAAGTTTGGTGGTTCGAACCCAGCCAGAGGTACCTCGGAAGACAAGCATAGAGACCTGTTTCTGAAAGGTTACAGGCTTGAAAACCCAGAGCAGTTCTACTCTGCACACATGGGGTCGCTGTAAGTCGGAATCGACCTGACTGCAAACAATAACAACCTGCAGAATGACTTTGAGGATCAAACGAGACGCCTAAATAAAATGCCTAATACATATGTGTAGCAAGCTCTCAATAAATGTTTTCTTTTGTCCCCCCCTCTAGTCTTAATTTTTCTGTAGTTCCAAGAATTATTTTCCAAAGGTTCCAACAGGGGGAGCCCAAACTCAGCACTGTCAAAGTGGGGGCAACAGTTAACCAAACTCTCAAGGCTTTCTGGGTGAGCGGTCTCTAACTTCAGACCTGTTTGAGATGCGCAGCTATTTTTCCATTCAAGGCTCTCCCTCATCCTCATCCCAAGAGAGGTGAGTTCATCAAAACTTTCTATAACTACAGTTTATGCCTCCTAGCTTCATTCTCCTCTGAGATAGCAAAATATACCCAGAATCAGAAACCACAGTCCAAAAAGTGAACACCAAGTCAAGGACAGAGCAGGGGCAACAAGCCTCACCCAGGGCGCAAATCTCACAGTGCAGAGCGTGTAAAGCTTTGCTTGTACCGAAGATGTCTCTCACATCAAACCAGGCCGCACAATAAACGGTTACACCAAACAACTGTGGCAATTCACAGTCCATTGTACAGCAGGAGGCTGTGGTCATTTATCTAGAGGAACTTTCCAACTACCAAACCACCATAGAAGGAAGTGGAATCTTTGCTTCTATGGCTGGGGCGGGGGGATGGTTTGGGGGTATCAGAGGCTAAAGGGACATCAGTCGCATTTGATTCGAACAGTTTGGCTGTTCACAAACAATGACATAATTGGGATAATACAGGGAGAGGCAGCAAATGAAACTTTGAGGAAATCAGGTTTCTTGTGGCAAAGAGTTTGTGGTAGACCAAGAAAGTTTCAGAAACCCTGAAGTACAAGAATCTTAATTAGAAATGAATGAAAATATCTGGGTTTGAACCATGTCTGGCCATTTTCCAGCTGACTTACCTATGCAAGTTATTTAATCTCTCTGAGCCTCATTTTCTCTGAAAGCTGGAACATGCGGGACGTGGATTGAATAAAAAAATCTTTGGTATTGCAATCCAAATATGAGTAAGTGCAGATGTAGAAACCAGAAATACAGACAGTCTGTGGGTTACAAACGTCTGACTTTGTACAACCTGTAGTTAAGAAGCAAACCCCATAAAGCCTATTATATTAAAAATCTGAGGTACATATAATGGTTTGTAATAACAAATGGGCACTATTCTGCGATGCTCATCAAAACATTATTGTTATTATTACTGTATTATTATGTTAAAGATGTTTTAGTGTATCCAGAAGTGCTTCTTTAATGTTTTTTTATGAATACAAAGGAGGCCTAGTGGTGCAGTGGTTCAGAGCTCGGCTGCCAACCAAAAGATCAGCAGTTCAAAACCACCGGCCACTCCTTGGAAACCCTATGGGGCAGTTCTACTCTGTCCTATAGGGTCGCTATGAGTCGGAATCGACTCGATGGCAACAGGTTTGGTTTTTCGGTTATGCATAGAAAGGTACACTATCTACTATATACTAAGATAAGCATTTGACTCATGTTAGATACGAACTGTACCTAACTGTTCCAACTTATGTACAAATTCAACTTCAAGACAGACTTAGGAACAGAGCTCATTAGTAATCCAGGGACTGCCTATAGTTCCAAGAAGTACAAAACTGAATTTGAATAAACGTGCAAATCGTAAAAAATGATTTAGTTTCTTTTCTAGTCCTATAAAATAAAAAAGAAACCCTTTCCTGAGTTACTGGGGCTGAGGGCTGGGTACCATGGTCTGGGGGACATCTAGGTCAACTGGCATAACACAGTTCATAAAGAAAATGTTCTCCATCCTGCTTTGATGAGTAGTGCCTGGGATCTTAAAAGCTTACAAGCAGCCATCTAAGATACATCTATTGCTCCCAGTACATTCGGAGCAAAGGAGACTGAAGAAAAAAAGATACAAGGAAAATATTAGTTCAAAGGACTAATGGACCACATGAACCACAACTTCTACCAACCTGAGCCTAGATGGTGTCCAGCTACCATCACCAACATTCTGACAGATCACAAAAGAAGATCCTGGGCATAGCGGGAGAAAAATGTAGAACAAAATTTAAATTCACAAGAAGACCAGACTTACTGGTCTGACGGTGACTGGAGGAACCTCCAAGACTATGGCCCCCAGACACCCCACTAACTCAGAACTGAAGCCACTCCCAAAGTTCACCTTTTAGCCAAAGATTAGACAGGCCTATAAAGAAAACATAACACACGTGGAATGTACTTCCTAGTTCAGTCTAGTATATAAGACCAAATGGGAAACACCCACCCAAAAGCAAAGATGAGAAGGGAAGAAGGGACAGGCAAATTGGACGATTGGATGTGGAGAACCTGGGGTATAAAGGAAAAGGGAAAGAGTGCTGACACATTGTGGGGATTGCAACCAATGTCACAAAACAATTTGTGTATAAGTTTTTGAATGCGAAACTAATTTGCACTGTAAACTTTCACCTAAAACTCAATAAAATTTAAAAAATATGTATTAATAAGCAAGGGGAAGGCTAGAATGAATCCTGTGGTATGAATTAGAGTTGGAGAAATGAGTATGGTTGGCTTAATATGTATACAGATGGATAGATACAGAAATAATGATAGATGTGTGTGTCCATAGGTTAGTATAAAATTACATATTTTCCTACTTCTGTCCACAGATAGGGTCTACAAGCAGTGACACCCAGTAGCAATGAACACACTCAGTGCACAGATTTTAGTTTCTAAATACCATTTCCCAATAAGAGGAAGCAGGACTTCTTGGAGAAATGACTGATCCAAGGGCTGGAGCAGGGGAAATACTAGATGAGCTTGGAGCATGTTGCAGAGCAAAAAAGCGAGGAAGTGCTCAAAAATCAAAAGGGTGGGGCATATCAAAGGGATGCAGGAATCAACTTGAGAAAGCTCCCAATGATTAAAGCTAGAAAAACGTAAACAACAAAACAATGTATTATTGCATTACCTCCCAAAATATAAAGTAAATATACATGAGCCCAAAAAGAAGAAAAAGAAAACGAAACACTTTCTGAGTATTTATGAGGTAGGATTCTTAAGAGAGAGTGTTAGAAAAGTAGTAAGACTGCACCCTGTCAAAGGCGGAAAACTTTCAAAATCTGGAAAAAATAAGGCAGTCCCATCAAGTTCCAGCTCTCACAGGTTTCACTGTACAAAAATTATGTCAAAATGGATCAAAAACTTAAACGTAAGAGCTAAAACTATTAAACTCTTAGAAGGAAACATAGGCATAAATCTTTGAAACCTTTTGTTAGGCAAATGGTTTCTTAGACATGACACCAAAAACACAAGGAACAAAAGAGAAAATATATAAATGGTCCTTCATCAAAATTTGAAAAAATCAGCTTCAAAGGACACCATCAAGAAAGTGAAAAGATGACCCGTATAATGGGAAAAATGTTTGCAAGTCATATATTTGATAAGGGTCTTTTATCTAAAATGCATCAATGACACTTGCAACTAAATTAAAAAAGAAGAAGATAACCCAATTTCTTAAATAGGCAAAGAATCTGAATATATATATATATTACAAAGAAGATGTGAAAATGGACAATAAGCACATAAAAAGCTGCTCAACATCATTAGCTATCAGGGAGATGCAAATCTAAACCACAATGAGCTATTATTTCACACTCACTAAAAACCAACCAATTGCTGCAGAATCAGTTCCAACTCACGGTGACCCCACGTGTGTCAGAGTAGAGCTGTGCTCCGTAGGGTTTTCAATAGCTGATTTTTCAGAAGCAGATCACCAAGCCATCCCCCTAGGTGGACTTCCGCCCCCAACCTTTTGGTTAGCAGCTGAGTGCATTAACTCCTCACAACCACCAGGATGGCTGATATCAAAAGGACAGATTGAATAAAATTAACCCCTCATAATGCTGGTGGGAATGTAAAATGGTGCAGCCACTTTGGAAAACAGTCTAGCAGTTCCTCAAAAAATTAAACATAAGTTACCGTATAACCCAGCAATTCCACTCATAGGTGTATACCCAAGAGAAATGAAAACATGTCCACACAAAAACTTGTACACTAATGTTCATAGCAGCATCATTCATAATAGGCAAAACGTGGAAACAACCCAAATGTCTATCAACTGATGAATGGATTGATAAACTGTGGTGTGTAAAGTGTCAATCAAATCTATAATCAATACAATCTAAGTATTCCACTTCTCATCCATCAACTAAACTGAAGAAATTCAATTCCAATACAAATGCAAATCTATTCTATTCAGTTCTATTCTATTCTGCTCCCAATTATGCATGTAGTGCTTCTTCCTCTGGCCCAAACCACCCCGAGCTAGGTCAGACCTCACAAGTTAAAGGGCACAGTCCTCCAGACTGCTAAGTCTGCCCAAGACTTCTGATGCCAGTCACAAGCTTAGGGATCCCTAGGCCCCTCTCACTTCTGACCTGCTGGCTACAAATTTGGGAGTTCCTTCTACTCTCCTAGGCGCCCCTCACTCCTGACCCGCTTGCTCCCACTACTCCCTCAGGTTAGATAATTCACTAGAATGACCCACAGAACTCAGGAAAGTGCTATACTTTAATATAGTTTTATTATAGCCAAAAGGATGCAAACAAAGAAACACATAGGGCCAGGTCTGAGAGGATTCCCAGTGCAGAGCTTCCATGTCCCAAAAAGAGACCAGCTACCCTACCACGTACATCGATGTCTGACACCAGCGAGGAATCCCATGGAGCTTTCATGTCCAGAGCCTTTACTGGGGCTTCATTATATAGGCATGATTGATTGAATCGTGTCCCCCTCCCCTAAAGTTGGCTGACATCACATGGTGGGTCTTTCTGGCCAGCCCCCACCTGAGTCACCTCATTAGATAATCTGTAAGTTAAGTGTGGTCTGGAGCCCTAATAGATAATAAGCTACTTCAATCACTGGAGAAATTCCAAGACTTTAGAGATAATCTCTCAGCAATCAAGAACATTCCATATAATAAAATATTATTTGGCCATAAAAAGAAATAAAGTACTGATACATGCTACAATGTGGATGAACCTGGAAATGTTATGCTGAGTAAAAGAAGCCAAACACAAAAGGCCATATATTATATGATTCCCTGTATACGAAATGGCCAGGATAGGGAAATCTATAGAGACAGAAAGTAGACGAGTGATTGCCTAGGGCTGGGGAGTTGGCGGGAAATGAGAAGCGACACTAATGGGTATGGGGTTTCTTTTTGGAGTGATGAATATGTTCTAAGAATGATTTTAGTGATGATTGCACAACTCTGTGAATATACTAAAAACCATTTCATTGTACACTTTAAAGGGGTGGATTGTATGGTATGTGTTTGAATTATGTCCCCCCAAAAAATGTATCAGTTTGGCTGGGCCATGATTACCAGAAGTATGTGGTTGGCCTCCATTTTGTGACTGTAATTTTATGTTGAAGAAAATTAGGGTGGGATTGTAACACCACCCTTAACCAGGTCATATCCCTGATCCAATGTAAAGGGAGTTTCCCTGGGGTGTGGCCTAAACCACCTTTTACCTTACAAGACATAAAAGGAAAGGGAAGCAAGCAGAGAGTTGGGGGACTCATACCATCAAGAAAGCAGTGCTGGGAGTAGAGAGCATCCTTGGACTGGGGTCCCCGGGCAGAGAAGCTCCTAGTCCAGGGGAACACCGAAGAGAAGAAGGCCAACAGAAAGAAAAAGCCTTCCCCTGGAGCTGACGCCCTGAATTTGTACTTTTAGCCGACTTCAACTGTGAGGAAATAAATTTCTCTTTGTTAAAACCATCCATGTGATATTTCTGTTATAGCAGCACTAGATAACTAAGACAGTATGTGAATTATATCTCAACAAAACAAAACAAACAAAAAAATCAAACCCGGGGCCGCTGAGTAGATTCCAACACATAGCGACCCTGTAGGACAGAGTAGAACTGCCCCAGGGGGTTTCCAAGGAGCAGCTGGCGGATTCGAACTACTGACCTTTTGGTTAGCAGCCAAGTTCTTAACCACTGTGCTACCAGGGCTCCATATCTCAATAAAGCTATTATTAAAAATAAAAGCATAATAATAGTTCTCATCTCATTGGGTTGTTGTGAGAATTAAATGAGATATATATTGGCTGAAGGAATGGATAAAGTGCGTGACTACTCTTATGAACCAGGCCTGGAGAGGGGATGGGTGAGGGAAGATGGAGGGACACTTTAACTTTCCACTTCAATTTATTTATCTATTGTTTAGATTATTCTTTACAACTTATATACTTTTATAATTCAAAACAGTAAGGAAAAGAAATGTGTGCTGCATATATTCCTGTGTCACTGAGTTGTTCTGAGTGTCCTCAGAAAAGTCCCTCACTTCTGAGGATTCTGGATCAACATTCTATTCCTGGCCTATCTTTGTGAGCTTTCCTGTTTGTATCTTTATGTATATCTTTTTCCAGATTTCCCTAGCTTTGCTTACCTTTCCCCCCCTCCACCCCCAATTCACTTGTGACTGTTAGTCACAAAATCTTAAACCTCCCAGTCTGATCACACAATCCTCCCCTCCTGCTCCAAGAAAGGCCCCAGACCCCAGAGGGGCTTCCGGCTCACACCCATTCAGTTTACTCTGAACTTCCCTTCCCCACTTTTTCCTCCTTCCCTGTTTTCAAACCTTCCCTAAAATCTGATTTTCAGCCCTTCATTTGCCAATTGAGAGGTCCCCTGTGCAGGAGGCCAGGACTGCTCAGAGCAGGGCCAGAAGTCTGTTTCCTGGGCCGGAGAACCCTGGCAGAAATCCAGACAACTGACGTCACCTGGTCCACATGGCGGAAGCCATTGCCCAACCCTACAAAATTGATGCCAACACGCATTTCTCTGTGACTCTTTCCCTCAGTTCAGAAAACCGTTTTCCTAGATAGGAGGCAGCTGAGTAGTAGTGGAAAGCGCCCTGGCCTTTGAGCCACGTGATATGTGTAGCATGAGGCTGCCTGCGGTGCTGATTGGCTGACGAACTTGAGATCTGAGCCCTGGACTCAGAGTCAGAAGACGTCAGTCTGAGTTGGAGCTCTGCCACTTGACTTCTGACCTTTGACAAATCATTCTGTTTCCTTTGGTGGGTTTCCTTAGCTGTGAATAATAGTACGCACCTCACAGAGCTATTGTTGCAAGACTGGAATGAGGTAATCTATGAAGGATTTTGTAAACTTGAAGCAGGATGTCAATGCAAAATATTAGTCCAGTGAAACCCTTCCTGAAGGAAGCAGCTCCCAGATGGGCAGGATGGAAAGGGGACACGGGCTAATTTCAGAGCTGGCAGCCTATGTTTGAATGCCGGCTAGCCCCTTACCAGCTCTGCAACTCAGACATGTAACTTAACCTTTAAACACAAAACAATTGCCATTAAACAAAAACCAAATCCCCTCTCCCCGCTCCACTCCCACCCTCCCCGTCCCCAACGCCCCCCCCCCCCTCAAGTGGATTCTGACTCATGATGACCCTGTGTGTTACAGAGTAGAACTGCTCCACAGGGTTTTCTTGGCTGTAATCTTTATGGAAGCAGATTGCCAAGACTTTCTTCCAAATTTCCACTGGGTGGTTTTGAACTGCTAACCTTTAGGGTAGTAGTGGAAAGCAAACCATTTGCACCATGCAGGGACCTTAAACCAAGCCACTTGCCTTCAATTCAGACTCATGATCCCTACATGTGCAGAATAGAACTGGACACCATAGTGATTTCAAGGCTGTGACCTTTCAAACACAGGTAGCCAGGCCTTTCTTCTGAGGCACCTCTAGGTGGGTTTGAACCACCAACCTTTTGATTAGTAGTCAAGTGCTTAATCAATTACACCACCGGGACTACTCTGCACGGTTACCTAACCATAAAATGGGGTGATAAAAATGCCTACAACGCAGGGCTGGGTTGCTAGTTGGGTGAAGTGAGTTACTCCATATCGATCACACTGAACGTTGCCCAGCACAAGGAAGCATTCACTAAGCCTTGGCTAGTGTGATTATTCTAGAGGCCATCATGTCCACTTGCTGGTCTGTGGTCTGGACTTTCAACTCAGTCCCAACAGACCTCATAAAAAGAGATTTTACTCCAACCCACTGTTCACACAGCAGGCGGAGCAATTTAGCTAAAATCTGACCATGTCACTTACCTGCTTAACAGCCCAAATTTTCCCTACACCACCCATTGAAGGACAAACACCTTAACATGACATTTGAGCCTCTGTGATAGGCCATCAGCCCCTCTCCAGCCTCATTTCCTAACTCCCACCGCCTCTCATTAAGGCTCCAGAAACCCTCTCACCTTCACCGCTTGGCGCATGTTACCCCCTTTCCCAGCATGCCCTGCACTTCCCCTAGCCCACTCCATCTTTGCTAACCTCTAGTTATCCCACAAGACTTTTAGATTCATCTTTTCCAGGAAGCCCTCTGTTGTGGATAGAATTGTGTCCCTCAAAAAAAAAAAAAAAAAAAAAGATATGCTGAAGTTCTAACTCCTGTACCTGTGAACATGATCTTGTTTGGAAATAGGGTCTTTGAAGATGTTAAGATCAGTTAAGTTAACCTGAGGTCATATCAGAGTAGGGTGGGTCCTAATCCCATCTGAGTGGTGTCCTTATAAAAGAGGAAAAGAGACATAGAGAGACAGACAGAAGGAAAATAATAATTTGAGGATGGAGTTATGCTGCAGCTGCAAGCCAAAGAATGCCTGGGCTACCAGAGGCCCAAAAACCCATCGCCGTGGAGTCAATTCCCTATAGGACAGAGTAGAAATGCCCCCATAGGGTTTCCAAGGCTATAATCTTTATGGAAGCCGACTGCCACATCTTCCTCCTGAGGAGCGGCTGGTGGGTTGAAACTGCAGACCCTTTGGTTAGTAGCCAACGTCTTTAATCACTGCACCACCAGGGCTCCCTTACCAGAAGCCAGGAAAGAAAAGAAATAGAGCTTTTGGAGAGAACATGGCCCTGCCAACACCTTTAATTCAGACAGCTAGCGTCCAAAACTGTGAGACAATACGTTTAGGTTTTTATAAGCCAGGTTTTTGTAGTACTTTGTTACAGCAACCTGACGAAACTAATACACCCTCTCTGACTCCTTTGAGCAGAGCCTGGCTCCCCTTCTCCTTTAATTCTTTGTGGGGATCCCTATCATTGCACATGCCAGATTGTACCCTAACTATTAGCACGTCTGTTTCACATCAGACTGAGAGATCCTTGAAGGCAGAGGCCAGTGGTGGGTCTTGATCATCTCTGTAAACCCAGCACTCACCACAGTGCTAGACATATGGTAAAAAACAAAAACAAAAAAACAAACCAGTTGCCATCAAGTCAATTCTGACTCATGGCAACCCCATGAGTTACAGAGTAGAACTGTGCTACATAGTATTTTCAAGGCTGTAACCTTTCTGATTGCCAGACCTTTCTTCCGAGGAACCTCTGGGTGAGTTTGAACCTCCAAGCTTTCAGTCAGTAGTCCAGAATTTAACCATTTACACCATTCAAGTACTCCCAGGTGCATAGTAGGTGCTCAGTTTTTCCACACTGGGTGGAAAAATGGACGAATGGATGACCAGGAGCTTTAGTAGCCAAATCTTGCTTCCTCAGCTACCGTAACAGATGATATTGTCTAAATGGGGTCCATGTGAACATTTCACAGAGATACAGTTTCCATTTGCTTCAGCAGTTCTGTTTTTCTTTAGAATCATCCCCTCTCCATCCCTATCTGGGTCTCAGGCATCCTCTGTACCTCTCCCCTCACTGTTGTAATGCTTTGTCTCTCCTTCTTTCTCTATCACTTTGTTTCTCTTCTTTACATTATGTCATATTTCTGTATCCTTTGCTGCTTTGTATCCTTCAGCCTCCACCTTTCTTTGTGGTTGGGTGGTTGTCCTCTTGACTTTTATCAGGGACTCTGGGCTGGTAAGAATATCCCCGGGTTCTTAAGTCCTTGGAGAGAAGATTTTTAAAGGAAGGAAATCAAGGAAGACTTATTATGTTCCAAGAAGTTCCATACATTTTATTTCATGTAATTTTGGTAAGAAATCTATAATATGTATGTCAGCCAAGCAGTCTAGATTATGCTTCAGTAAAAAACAACCCCAAAATCTCAATGGTTTTATGCAAAAAAAAAGGGGGGTTATTTATTGCCCCACCACGTATCCATGGTGGGTTGGCTGAGGCCCTGCTCTAAGCCATCATTTTCCTCACTCCAGGATCCAGGCTGATAGAGCAGCCAGTGTCCAGAACATCACCAGTTGCCGTAGTACAAAGAGGAGAGAATGTGGAAAAGCTTACACTGACTTTTAAAATTCCACATAGAAGAGACACTTTTTTTTTGGTAAAAATGTATATAACACAACATTTACTGATCAGGATTTTTCAGGTGTACAATTATCATGTTGTGCAACCATCACTCATAACTGTTGCCAAATTTCCCATCACCATAAACAGAAACTCACTGCTTCCTAAACAGTGACTCCCCAGATAGGACATATTTTAATTGGCCAAAGTCACATAGCCATGCCTGGGTTAATTGGTAAGAGTTAGATGGGGTAGCCAGGTACAATCTTCCTAGATGCCTAGAGGGAGAGAGAAACTCAAATATTTGTGAACATGGCTGATGACAATCACAACAAATATTACTGTTCCCACTTTACAGATGTGGTGACTGAGATTCAAGGAGATTATGTAGTTCGTTCAAGGACACGCAGTAAATGTCTGAAAAGGAGACTGAATCCATGTCTTTTGATTCTTGGAACTAGGCCCTTCCCACTTCACTGGACTTTAGGGTGTCTCAGCCTTTGATGCCATTTTCTACCAACTCTTTGAATCCTAGTGTGAGGCTTGACTTGGTGATACCCAGGAGGCAAGATGATAGGAAGCCTAGCTTTGCTCACCAACCTCTGCATGACATCTGGTGAGGGGCATCAGGATCTCTCCCCAAGGCAGGTGTTTTTGGAGACTTCCAATTACCAAGACAAAACCAGGTAGATCACAAAACTTGGATCATGGTCATCAGAAACCATCCAGGCAAAACTAATGTATGGTGACAGAAGTCAGAATAGTGGTTATTGGGAGGAGGGGGAAGAGGTGCTGCGTATTGACTTATCGACTGGAAATATGGAACCTGCTGGGGTAACGCTATCTTGACCTGGATGGTGGTTAAATGGGTAAATATATACGTAAAAATTCATCGAGCTGTACACTTAAGATCGTTCTCTTTGCCGTATGTCAGTGTTATGGGTTGAATTGTGTTCCCCCAAAATATGTGTTGTAAATCTTAACCCGTATACCTGTGGTTATAATCCCATTTGAGAATGAGTTTTCTTTGTTATGTTAGTGAGGAAGTATTAGTGTAGGGTGCGTTTTAAATCAATCTCCTTTGAGATATAAAAGAGCAGATTAAGCAAGGAAGCAAGCAAGCAGAAACGGGGGAAGACAGATGCCACATGAAGATTGTCAAGGAACTGAGAAAAAGAAGCTGAAAAGAAACAAGGATCTTCCCCCAGAGCTTGCAGAGAGACCAAGCCTTCCCCTGAGCCAGGCCCCTGAATTCGGATTTCTAACCTCCTAAACTGTAAGAAAATAAATTTCTGTTTGGTAAAGCCATTCACCTGGGGTATTTCTGTTATAGCAGTACTAGATAACTGTATCTCAATGAAATAAAAAAGAAAACTTCATCAAAATTAAAAATGTTTACTGTGAAAAATATCCTGTTAACAGAACAAAAAATCAAGCTTAAGAGTGGAAGAAAATATATTTGAAAATCACATACCCAGCAAAGAACATGTATCCAGGATATACACAGAACTCTCAAAATTCAACAGCAACAACAAAAACAACCTGGTTAATAAATGGACAAAACACTTCACCGAAGAGGATATAAGGAAGGCAAATAGGCACATAAAAGGATGTTCTACATCATTAGCCATTAGGGAAATGCACATTGAAGCCACAGGAAGATACGACTACAGATCTATTAGAGTGGCCAAAATGGCCAACTGGTAGCGAGGATGCAGAGCAACTGGAACACTCACACATTGTTGGTGGAATGCAAAATGGCACAGCTACTCCAGAAAATAGTTTGGCAATTCCTTATAAAGTTAAACATACACTTTCCATATGACCCAGCAATCTCTTAATTATTGACCCTAGGGAGATAAAAACATGTTCACACAAAAACCTGTACACTAAATATTCATAGCAGTTTTATTCGTAATAATCAAAAACTGGATTAAAATGAGTCAATGCATACCTGTGGAATAGCTGTACCATGAAATACTACTCCGCAATAAAAAGAAATGAACTGTTGATACATGCAACAACTTGGATGAATTTCAAAGGCATTATGCTGAGTGAAAGTAGTTGGTTTCCAAAAGTTACCTACTATATGATTCTATTTAGATGACATTTCTGAAAAGGCAAAACTACAGTGACGGATCAGTGGTTGCCAGGGATTTTCAGGAGGGACAGAAGGAGGATGTGACTTCAAAGGTATAGCATAAGGGAATTTTTAAGGGTGGTAGAACTGTTCTATATCTTGATTGTAGTGGTGATTACACAGAACTTTACACGTGTTAGAATTCATAGAACTATGTGTTTTTAGAAAGTTGATTTTGTTGTTATCGTTAGCTGCTGTCTAGTTGATTCCGACTCACAGTCACCCCATGTGTGCAAAGTAGAACTGTTTCATAGCGATTTCAAGGCTGTGACCTTTAGGAAGCAGATCACCAGGTCTGTCTTCCGAGGCACCTCTGGGTGAGTTATCTGTATGTTAATTAAAAAAAAGAATTCTTTTAAATGTTTTTAAAGTGAAAAAGAAATCTTCCAGCCCCTTAAACAGCACAGAGGAGAACCTGAAAGAAGGCGATAAAGAATTGGAGGACCCAGAAAAGGCACACAACTTTTCCCACCTTAACCCTGTACCTGGCTTGGGAATGTTCCTGGGCCCTCTATGCTTCACAGTTTTTTCCCTCATTCTCCTGCTAGGCCAGTGTGATTCACAAATACCTGCCTTTAGACTGTAAGTCTGGAGATCAAGGAACCCAGTTTGCTTTGTTCACTCCTACCTCGCTGGTGCCTGGAACATAGGTATGAGGCGGCTGCTCATTGACAGGAGGGATGGAATGTTCTAGCACACTGCTTCATCTTGGCACACTTCACAGCAATTCTGTGTTTAGCCTCCACTTCAGCTGCCCCAGTACATGCCATAGCTGGAGGGCGTCACTGGCCTCCTGCTTACAGCCCAGGCCAGGGTCACAAGCTCACCACTCCTGGAAGACAGATGTCCCGGCTGTCCTGTAATCTGGAGTCTGAAGATATGAGCGATCTGCTGAGTTTATTGTTGCTGTCATGTTAATATTTGGAGTACATTTTTCTTGTAAAAAGAACAGCTGTTCAATTTTTTTTAAAAAAACTCTGTAACAGTAAAAAAAAAAAAAAAAAAAAAAAAAGTAGATCAGTCCTACTTCCCAGGAGTCATAATTATTACTAGCTTCTTCTCTGTCTGTCTACAATCATGTATGTATATGTAAGCAAACGCGTCCATGTATATGTAACAGGTAAGAATTGCTCCACAGCTCTTGGGGTACAGTATGCCTTATTTCTTTATGGACTTACACATATCAAATCTGGCTTTGGCCCTGACCATCACTGACTGGAATTCCAGTCTCTAGCAGTTTTCAGGCTCCCTTCCTTGGGTCATAGAAGGATGCCCAGACTTGTTCCATCCTAAAGAAACAGGAAAGTCTAGTCTTCCAACCACGTTCCTTGCCAGGTACAGGGTTAATGCTCTGGGCAGTTCCTAATCACCCAAGCATGGCATCAGAAAGACCAGGAGAGGAAAAAAAAAAAAAAACTTTGGAAAGAATTTGGAATTTCAGAAGGAGAGGAGAAGGAGGCAATAAAGAGAAGGCGAAGCATCAAAGCATCCTGGGAAAAATCACAACTCGATAACACAATGTTGGGTTTCATAGAGTTGGGTTTTTTGTTTGTTTTTAATTACATTGGGAGGGAGCACCATAATGTTCTAAGTGCTTCTCTGCCTTCTTGATCTGGCCTTGCCTGGGGGTCAGGGTGGTATTTGCTGAGGCTCTGAAAGTGTCTGGTTCAGAGGCTCAAACCCAATCCCCATGGACTGAGGCAGCCCGTCTCATCTGAGGAGCTGCTCTGAAACAGGCCCAGACTGCACATGCCCTGAAGAAGCTGTGCGCCTCTGTTTTCTGAGTCCCTAGAGGTCCAACAGTCAACCAAGGGGTAGGCCACCGCTTCCACGCCTTCCCCTCTCAGACCAGACAGCCAGCACCTTCTAAAACCAAGGCCTGCTTAGGAATGATTTTCCTTTAGAGAGCTCCACCCAGTCTGATTCTTCCTTTTCCTTCTAAAAAAAAAACCCAAACCAAACCATTTGCTGTCCAGTGGATTCCAAACATGGAGACCTCATCTGTGTCAGAGTACAACTGTGCTCCACAGAGTTTTCCATGACTGATTTTTCACAAGTAGATTGCCAAACTTTTCTTCTGAGGAGCCTCTGGGTGGACTTGAACCTCCAACCTTTCAGTTAGTATCGAGTGTGTTAACCATTTGCACTACCCAGGGATCCTTTTTTTTTTTAAAATACACACACAAAAAGCCAGACCCGTCAGGGGATCAGGAAACCCATGCCTTCAAGGAAACAAAGTCCTGGCTACCTAGAGAAAGTATTAAAATACCTTCATTTCTTTTTAATTCTTAATCAACTGTTGTCACATTAAATTTATAATAAATTGTCTGCTATATAATGCATTCTTTTCAATTTTATTGTTACTTCAAAGTTGATGCCTGTTGGGAAAGTTACTGCCAAGAGGTCAATTAATAAACATTTGTGAAATTTTTCTTGGATGCAGAGGCCCACGATGGGCAGAGTACAGGGGAGTTAAAGAAAGGAAAAAACAGGATCCATCTGAGAGACTTCAATCTAATTTAGACAACAAAATACACACAGTATCTGAGAAACTATTTGAGGACAACTCAGGTCAATGGATATTTACTGAGTATCTACTAATAAAAGTTACTATTTACTTATAGTGTATTAGGTACCAGGCACTGTATTAGTCCTGGGAATACAGCACACTGTGAGACAGAGATGCTTCCTACCCTTGGCAGTCAGGAGAACAGACAGGAAACACACAGTAAAGAGGTGGTGACATATGAAAGGGAGAGTACAGGGTGCCACAGGAACGGAAAGGACTTAGCACAGGATGGGGTGTCAGGAAAGGTCTCCTTCAGAGACTGTCCTATCTAGTGCTGCTGTAACAGAAATACCACAGATAGGTAGCTTTAACAAACAGAAATTTATTTTCTCACAGTTTAGGAGGCTACAAGTACAAATTCAGGGTGCCGGCTCTAGGGGAAGGCTTTCTCTCTCTCCTTCGGTGGGGATCCTCATGTGGCATGTCATCCATCTTCCCCCATCTCTGCTTGCTTGCTTAATCTGCTCTTTTGTATCTCAAAAGAGATTGACTTAAAACACATCCTATACTAATACTGCTTCATTAACAAAATAAAGAAATCCGTTCCCAAATGGGATTATAGCCACAGGTATTAAAAACAAACAAACAAACAAACAAAAAAAAAAAACCATTGCCATAGAGTCAATTCCAACTCGTGGTGACCTTATAGAACAGAGTAGAACTGCCCCATAGGGTTCCAAGGAGCAGCTGGTAGATTCGAACCGCCAACCTTTTGGTTAGAAGCCAGGCTCTTACCACCAGGGCTCCAGCCACAGGTATAGAGGTTAGGATTTACAACACATATTTGCGGTGGGGAGGGGGAGGACACAATTCAATCCATAACAGAGACTGACATTGAAACCGGACTTGAAGCGACAAATCACAATATGAAGACTGTTAGAGCTGGGAGGAGAAAAAACAAAGTTGTTTGACAGGCAAAGGAGAGCCACATCCCTTGAGAAATGAGTTCAGTGGGCTTCTCTCCAAGCCATAGCTCTTAACCACTGCACCACCAGGGCTCCTCTGGCTCCCAAGGGGGATCGTAAATGCTTCTTTGTGAGTAATCACCCTTAGGTCTCAGCTCTCAAAAGAGCAGACATTTCTCAAACAAGTCTAAGACAGGCATGTGACATCTTGGTGAACTCAAGTCAAAAAGTGGGCAAAACACTGCATGCTCCAAGGCTAAATAGATCTTTCCTAGCCAAGACTAAATAAGAGTGGGTCAGGAAGAGGAAGAAGGGAAGGTAGTTGGAGGGACCAGAGTTGCAAGAAAGCTAAACAAGTTTAATGAACCAAAAGAAATCCAAGATATTGAGGCCCAGAGGTAGAGAGGAGAGTGGGGCTTAGAAGAGGCTCAGTAGGTGGGCTAGATCAAGAAAGTCCACGTAGGCCATGTTGAGGGTTTTGAATGTATTTCTAAAAGCCCAGTAGGAAGTGCTGGGGTCTTAAGCTGTGGGTAGACATGCTCAGATTTACATCTGTGAAAGCTCACACTGGCTGCAAAGTGGAGAAGGGCCCTGAGCAGGGCAAGACTAGAGGCTTGGAGTTTGGTTATATGGAGGTGAGGAAAAGTGGAGAGACCTTTACAAGAGAAAATGAACAGGACTTGAGGATTAATAGATTGGCGGGGGGGGGGGGGGAGGGGGGGCGGGAGGAGGACTCCAAAGACCCATAAGGTTGAATGAAAATAGCACTGGTCTGGAAGTCTAAAGATTGAGGTTCTAATCTCAGATCTGCCACTAATACATTTCCCAATGGCTTTAGTCAAGTCACTTTAAAGCCCTTCACTGCTTCAGTTTCCTCATCCTTGCAAGCAAGGTGGGACCTGCTGATGTCATGGTCTGATCCAGTTCCATTATCTTACGATTTTACGAGATAAATGCATTAACTGAGACAAAATGAAGCAATGGAGTCACCTCCCCAGGCTGGTCTGATCCAGTTCCATTATCTTACGATTTTACGACATAAATGCATTAACTGAGACAAAATGAAGCAATGGAGTCACCTCCCCAGGCTAGTTTAGGGACTTTCCTCTATGCCAACACTATTGATCATTGTGTACTTCTGATGCATCAGAATGACCCGTTTACTTGTCTGTCTCCCTCAAACTACTGAGGGCTCCTAAAGGAGAGCTAGCACTGGGTCTTCTAGCTCTGTATCCTGTACCTGGAGCCACCTCAGGCATATTGTTGTTGGTTAATTGTATTTATTCAGTTGATCGTTTTAAAGTGCTAAGAGGACAGACACATGGTTATCGCAGAAAGGCGTCTAAGCGCAATGTGTTGTGTGTACACAGGGCACTGTGGTAGAAGCTAGGGTCATCGGAGTACACGAGAAAGCCAGTCATTGCCCTTAGGGACAGGCTTTACATCAAGTCAAGTAAGCAGGGTGACAAATAGGTGAAATTATTCACTACAGGTGAGTAAGTAAGCACAAGTAAGCCTGTGCTTACCTTGCTGACTGGGTCATCCGTCCCTGTGAGGGACTGTAAATTTGAAAAGAGGCTTTGATTCTGTAGGAAGCTGCTGTGAGGCTGGGAGAGAGATAGATGCCAGCGATACCTAAAAGCAGAATCTTTGATGCAGTGAAAAAATGTGAAATGGTTCACCACACAAGATCTGGTAAGCAAGATTAAGCACCGTGTTTACCTTATCTATTGGATAATCTGCCCCTGCATAAGGTAGGCCTTAAAGACACAAGTACAACAATGATGATTTCTTTGTAGTTCTGCTAAGTGCTACATGGAAAAGTACTGGGTACTGTGAATGTGTAATAGGGAGACCTAGCCCTGGGGTGGAGGAAAGGTTTCTGAGAACACGGCCTTTACCACGATAAGAATGAGTAAATTTACTCACAGCATGAGGGAGAGGAGAGAGAAAGATAAAGGGAGAGAGAGGCTGGCTTTTAGGTAGAAGGCATAATAAGCATGTATGAATGCCTAAAGCAGGAAGGAGTTTTGGTGAGGGGGATGCTAGAAGGAAACTGTCATGGGCTGAATTATGTCCCCCCAAAAATGTATATATCAATTTGGCTGGGCCATGATTCCTGGTATTGTGTGATTTTCCTATATGTTGTAAATCCTGCCTCTATGATATTAATGAGGGAGGATGGGCTGCAGTTGTGTTAGTAAGGCAGGACTCAATCTGCAAGATTGGATTGTGCCCTCAGGCAATCTCTCCAGACATAAGAGAGAAACGAGCAGAGAGACAGGGGGAGCTCATACCATCAAGAAAGCAGTGCCAGGAGCAGAGCGTGTCCTTTGGACTGGGGTCCCTGTGCAGAGAAGCTCCTAGTCCAGGGGAACATGGATGAGAAGGCCAACAGACAGAGAAGCCTTCCCCTGGAGCTGACACCCTGAATTTGGACTTTTGGCCTACTTTACTGTGCAGAAATAAATTTCTCTTTGTTAAAGCCATCCACTTGTGGTATTTCTGTTATAGCAGCACTAGATGACTAAGACAGAAACCCACTAGAGTGGTAATGGTATTTATACTTGGGCTGTGGAATGATGAGGACTTTTTCTTTTCTTCTGTATACATTTTGCATTTTACAGGATTTCCATAACAAACAAGTATTATTTTAATCATCAAACAAAAAAAAATACCACTGTTAGTTTAAACAAAATTAGAAAGGATGTGGGAGCCTGGGTGTCATGGGGGTCACATTTCAGAGGGATGAGTGACATCAGCAGTGAGTAATTGCTATGTGGGGGAGGGCAATGATGACATTGGTGGGGCTACAACAAAACAGCATGGGTGACTCACAAATGAGAAAGGTCCATGAAGGTGAGGCTGAGGAGCTAGGAGGTGATGGGAGAAGTCACATAAGCTATGTTCAGAAGGCCTGAGCTGGGAGAAGTGTACATGATTTTGGCAGAGGGGGAGCAGAGTGAGGAGAGGTCAGAGACAAAAAGATCCTTTAAAAGGTCCCTGCATGAGGTGCAGGGGTCTGGGGACATCTAGGTCAATCAGCATAACAAAGTTTATTAAGAAAATGTTCTGCATCCCACTTTGGTAAGTGGCATCTGGGGTCTTAAAAGCTAGCGATGGACATCTAAGATTCATCAATTGGTCCCAACTCATCTGGAGCAAAGAAGAATGAAGAACACCAAAGACACAAGGAAAATATTAGCCCAAGAGACAAAATGGGCCACATAAACCAGAGACTCCATTAGCCTGAGACCAGAAGAACTAGATGGTGTCTGGCTACCACCAATCACCTACCTGACAGGGAACACAACAGAGAGTCCCTGACAGAGCAGGAGAAAAGTGGGGTGCAGAACTCGAATTCTAGTAAAAAGACCAGACTTAATGGTCTGACTGAGACTGGAGGAGCCCCGGAAGACATGGCCCCCAGACTCTCTGTTAACCCACAACTAAAACAGTTCCTGAAGCCAACTCTTCAGACAAAGAATAGACTGGACTATAAGACATAAAATGATACTTGTGAAGAGTGTGCTTCTTAGTTCAAGTAGCTACAAAAGACTAAATGGGCAGCTCCTGTTCAGATGTGAGATGAGAAGACAGAAAGAGACAGGAGCTGGCTGAACGGACACAGGAGATCTGGGATGGAAAGGAGTAACGTGCTGTCACATTATAGAAATAGCAACTAGGGTCACAAAACAATGTGTGTATAAATTTTTGTATGAGAAACTAACTTGAGCTGTAAACTTTCACCTAAAGTACAATTTAAAAAAAAAAAAAAAAAGAGGTCCCTGCATGGCTGAAGTAGTCCCTGGGTGGTGCAAACAGTTAACATGTTCGACTGCTAACTGAAATATTGGCCACCCAGAGGTGCTTCAGAAGAAAGGCCTGGTGATCTACTTCCAAAAAATTAGCCATTAAAAACCCTATGGAGCACAGTTCTACTCAGACACAGATGGGGTCACTATGGGTCAGAGCTGACTCAACAGCAACTGGTAGTAGTGGTATGTGGCTGGTGTGGGAGAGCCAGGGCCTGGTAAGGGCAGTGGTACAGAGCTCATCTGGGTCCTCACTGTTACCTTCCCAGCATCAAGGGTTAGGCTGTCCAGTACTTCTTCCCCTGCAGTGGAAGTGGAAGCTGTGGTTTCCAAAGGCCCTTCTTGATCTATAATCTCTGAGAGAGAAACTGTTAGTTTGTGGACGTTTCAGAAGAGATAAAGTCAAAGATTGGTTTGGGGTTGGGGGCGGGACACAGGCAGGACTTGGAAAGTCGCGGCCTGATGTAAGTTCTAAGATCTGTTCCTACTCACTGTTAATCTTGATAAGCGCTGCTGCCACCCACACGAGACTGCCAGCATTTCCCCCAGAGGTGGTGAAGCATTTTTAGGGGTGGGATACAAGCTGGGATGAGAAACTGGCTCCACTCTCCCCTCTGAGCTGGACCTACCAGAACTGCCTCAACCTCCTCCCTCTAGGCTTCCAGACCCTCTCCCTATGTAAGTGCTCCACCTGCACTGTCCTTGGTGACTCCCACTCACCTCATACTCCCAACCTGGGCAACTTCATCCTGGCAAGAGGGTCCTCTGTGCCCTATTCAGCCACAGAGAGAAATGAAGTCCTGATATGTGCCACAACACGAATGAACTTTGAAAATATGCTGAGTGAAATAAGTCAGTCACGAAAGTACACATATTGCATGATCCCACTTAGAGGAATTATCTAGACTAGGCAAATGTATACAGACCAAAGTTTATTAGTTTTACCAGGGGCGGGGGAGGGGGAAGGGAGCCACTGTTTGGGAGGCAGTGAATTTCTGTTTACGGTGATGCAAAATTTGGCAACAATTACGGGTGATGGTTCTACAATATGATTAATGTAATTCATATCACTATTGTACACCTGAAAAATGAATTTGGAAAATTTTGTGTTTTATATATATTTTTATAACAATTTTTTAAAAAGAGATTTTATTATCAAAAAAAAGAGAGTTTGTGCCCTAACCCTACCGGGTCCCGTGAAACAAGAGACATAAAATCACGTAAGTCATCAGTGTATCATACGCAGGACTGGTCAGTAAGCCGCCGGGAAATCTCTGCTTATAGCCCTGTAGTTGGCCCTGTGCCACTGTGAGAATAGATGAGGCAGGGATATCGAAGAAACAGTCCCAGCCCCTAGGAATTTTATTTGCTATTTTGGAGGCAGCAGGTTCTTAATAAAAGCAGAAGATCTGGGTTCATGTCACAGCTGAGCTCTTGCTAGGTGAGTCATCTTGGGCAGTCCATTTACCCCCTAAGCCTCTGTCTCTTCAACTATGACATGACAATAACAGCTTGTTTAAGATCAAATGACACAGTGTCCATGAAAAATAGAAGATAGACTTAAAAGAATTCCTTCCTTCCACAGGTATATAGTGTGAGCCTATTACGGTGTGAATGCTCAAGATATAAAGATAAAGAAGACAAGAGTAACAAGGCCAAACCCTTGCCCTCGGAACTTCCTCAAGTTCCTATTATTATTAATGACTGTTGAATAAATAGAAAAAAAAACAAAAACAGAAAAACAGCTGCCTTCGACTCATGGTGACCTCATCATGTACATCAGAGTATAACTGTGCTCCATGGGGTTTTCAATGACTAATTTTTCAGCCAGGTCATTCTTTAGAGGTGCCTTTGGGTGGGCTAGAACTTCCAGCCGTTTGGTTGGCAGCTGAGTGCATTAACTGTTTGTACCACCCAGGAACTTCATTGAATAAGCGGGTCCCACTCATAGGAATCAGTCAGAGAGCTCTTGCAGAGTGTGGCAGATTGTACTTTCAAAGATGGTAGCATTGTCCCACATGATCCTCCTACCACGTGACTGACACTCCAACCTGAGGTCAGCCGTTCCTCCTCCTTGAATCTTGGTCTAGCTGTGACTGCTCCGACCAGTGGAACAGCTGCAGTGATTTCTGAGGCTAGCTCATGGTTCTCTCTCTCTGCCACCCAACCACCAAGCCCAAACCTGAGCACAGGAGAGGAACTGAGGCCCCCAGCCATAGCCGGCACCCACTGACAGACACAGGAGTGAAGGAACTTCAGATGATTCCAGCCCCCAGCTTTCGAGTCTTCCAGTTGAGGCCCCAGACTCCACTGTGGAGCAGAGAGAAGCAGTCCCCACTGTGGTCCGTCCAAGTTCCTGACCCACAGAACCCGTGAACATAACAGAGGGTTGTCTCATGTCACTAAGTTGAGAGAATCTGTTAGGTAACATTAGTTAACAAGAACACAGGGTAACTTTAGGGCCAGCAGGACTGAGCAGCATGAAAATTGGAGGAGAAAGCGCCCTAGAGGAGTTAAGAGTAGGTGAGAATGAAATGGGCTTAAATGAGGAAGGCTTTACTAGCCCTCACCATGTGGTTTCTTACCCTGTCCTGCAGTGACACTGTTCTCTGAAAGGCTACCAACAACTTCCCAACTCACAGAAACCAAAAACACCTCAACCTTTTCTCCAGACACATTCCTCTTCAACCTCTTTCTTCCTTTGACTTCTAGCCGTAGTGTAAAGCCAATTATCACACTAAAGTGCTTTTCCATGGATAGCTTCTTTTTTTTCTTATTGTGGTAAATATATATGTAACAAAACATCTGCCCATTCAACATTTTTATATATACAATTCAATGATGTTAATTACATTCAACATGTTGTCCAAGCATCACCACTGTTTCCAAATTTTTCCATCATTCTTTGTGGAAGCTCAGTGTCCACTAAGCAATGAGTCCCCCTTCCCTCTTCCATCCTACCCACCTCTAGTAACCACTAATAAATTTTAGTCTCTATACACTTGCCTATTCTAGATATTTCATATAAGTGGAGTCATACAGTATTTGTTCTTTTGTGACTGACTTAATTCACTCAGCATAATGTTTTCAAGGTTCATTCATGTTGTAGTATGTATCAGGACTTTCTCTTTACAGCTGTGTAATATTCCATTGTGTATGAACCACATTTTGTTTATCTGTTCATCTGTTGACGGACATTTAGACTGTTTCCACCTTTTGGCTGTTGTGAACAGGGCTGCAATGAACATTCATGTACAAGTATCTGTTTGCATTCCTACTTTCAATTCTTTTGCTTGTATACCTAGGAGTGGAATTGCTAGATCATATAATAGTTCTATGTTTAACTTTTTGAGAAACGGCCAAACTGTTTCCCATAGTAGTTGTAGCATTTTACAATCCCACCAGCAATGGATGAGGTTTCCAATCCCCCATCCTCATCAACACCTGTGGTTTCCATAAAATCATAGCTGTCTTAGTGGACGTGAAAAGATAGCTCGTTGTGATTTTGATTTGCGTTTTCCTAATGACCGAAGACACTGAGCATCTTTTCATGTGTTTGTCGGCCATTTGTATTTCCTCTTTGGATAAATGTCTGTTCAAGTCTTTTGCCCATTTTTTGATCCTTCTCTTCTTTGCCTTATTCATTGGTTCCTCTTCTTCCACCCACTTTCCCACTAGAGTGTATACTTCCTTTCTAAAAGGCTGATCCTCTCTCATACCCATGACCTTCAAAGACCTTGTTCTCTCTGGTTTAAATCATCACCTATGTGCCAAAGCCCTCCCCCCATATCTACATATGTAGTGTGATTTTTTCACATGAACTCCTTCTTTATATCTCCAGTTTCCCACTAGACATGAGCTGATTTCTTATTTCTTTGCTACCTCAAATCCCACACTTCCAAAATGGAACTCATTTTCTTCTCCACTGCAATGAATGCTTCTCAGCCCTGCACAAATCCTTTTTACTGGCTGTCCCACTCATCCCCCAGCTGCCAGCTATGTTGGCTGATAACCACACACAGTTGCCCTTTTCAGAAAAATTGCCCTGGGCCGGAGCCAAGCTACACAAACACACATTTACATTTTGAACATACCTCGGCCAACAAGTGCTTGACGTCAGAGTACAAAAGATCAATCCCCTTGCCTCAAATTAGAACGGACTGTGTGGTGCAGTTGTGCCCCCAGAACATCCCCATGGGCTCAGACTGAAGTTCCCACATCCTTGCTTAGCTTCTCCCCCTTTGCTCCTTCCCCTTTTCAATTCAGCCACACCACTCGTCTGTCAGTGGAAGCTTGAGTGTTGCTATGATGCTAAACAGGTTTCAGCAGAGCTTCCAGACTAAGCTAGACTAGGAAGAAAGGCCTTGCGATCTACTTCTGAAAATCAGCCAGTGAAAACCCTATGGATCACAATAGTCTGATCTGCAACCAATCATGGAGATGGCACAGGACCAGGCAGTGTTTCATTCTGCTGTCGATGGTGTCGTCATAAGTCCAGGGACCGACTCCACAGCAGCTAACAACAACAATCCTGTTTCTCTCACTCTCCTTCTCCTGAAAGCTTTCTCCAGTAAATTCCTTGTCCCAGGCTCTGCTTCTAGTTAACCCAAACTCAAACACACTAAATCAGATTTACTTGCTGCTGATCCTGCCTCTTGGCCATCCCTACCTGACGCTTCAGACTTGTCTTCCTGTGATTCTTCTCCTTCTTCTCCCTAGTAGGCCAGTCATCAATCCTAATACGTTTTCTAGTAAATACCTCTCAAGATTTATGTCTTCCTCCTCATTCCCACTGCTCCACATAATCACCTCACACCTGGGTTGTGAAATCAGCCTCTTTTCTGACCTTCTTGCTGCTTCCTGTTTTTCCTTCCTTCTTTAATATGGGTAGCACATAAACCAGATTGTTGCTGTTGTTATTGTGCACCCTCAAGTCAATTCCAACTCATAGCAACTCTATATGACAGGGTCGAACTGCCCCATAGAGTTTCTTAGGCTGTAAATCTTTATGGGAGCAGATCACCATGTCTTTTCTCCTACAGAGCAGCTGGCGGGTTTGAATCGCTGACCTTTCCGTTAGCAGCCAAGCACTTAACCACTGCACCACCAGGGCTCCTAGTACCAGATTAAATGCCTCTGATCATGTAGCTCCCCCATTCAAAAGTTCAACACCAATTGTTTCTAATGACATTAGGCAAAAATTTGTTTGTCTGCTTTCCTGGACGCTCACTGAGATCTGGCTTCCAGCTTGCTTATTTAACCTCGGTTTGCAATATTTCTAGTTTTCTATTCCAGCCAGCAGCTCTAGTATTGCACAGACCACAGTCATTCCCATCACATCTGCACTGTATCCCCCTCTCTCCTACAGTTCCCTAAATCCTGCCCTGTTTGTGGGAGGGATGGCCAGCGATCTCCCAGTGTCCACCCTCCCCTTCTTCTCTGTTTCCAGCTGGGCACATGACTGCCTGGAGTAAATAACACATTTCCAAGCCTCCCTTGCAGCTAGATGTAGCTATGTGCCTCTCCTTCAACCTATTGGATATAAGCAGAAATGTTATGGGTTACTGCTGTCAATGGACTTAATAGAAAGGTGTTATAGATTGAACTGTGTCCCCAAAAAATATGTGTTGGAGCTCTGACCCCTATACCTATGGATGTAACTCCATTTGCAAATAAAATTTTCTTTGTTACGTTAATGGGACCATATCATGTAGGGTGTGTCCTAAACCTAATCACTTCTGAGTTATAAGGAGCAGTACAGACACAGAGATGAGCAAGGACAAATGGGAGGAAATAGGTGCCTGTGTGCAGCCCTGGTGAGCATCACCAAGGAACCAAGGAAAGCCAGGGCTGCGGAAGCTAAGAGAAGAGGATTTTCCCCCAGAGCTGACAGAGAAAACCTTCCCCGAGAGCAGGTGCCCTGAATTCGGACTTCTAGACTCCTAAACTGCAGACAATAAATTTCTGTTCTGTAAAGTAATCCATTTGTGGTATTTCTGTTACAGCAGTAGTAGGAAACTAATACAGAGGGATGTGTATTTCTTTGTGCATTCTCTTTCCTACTGGCTGGAATGTGAAGCTTAAATAGTAATCTTAGATCATAAAGTAAAAATCATGTATTGTGGATGGTGAGGCTACTACCCAAGCCCTGGAGTCCCTAGGCAGTGCAGTTAACACTTTCAGCTGCTAACCAAAAGGTTGGAGGTTCAAGTCGATCCACAGGCACCTTGGAAGAAAGACCTGGTGATCTACTTCTGAAAAATCACAGCCATTGAAAACCCTATGGTGCACTGTTCTACTCTAGTACATGTAGGGTCACCTGAGTCAGAATGAACTTACTGGCAACTGGATTTGACTAGCTGTAAGCCCTGCACTGCCTGCCTTGGTCTGGACTTTGTTTCTGTCAGACAGAAACGAGCTTATATCTTGTAAGTCACTGTTACGGTTTGTATTTTGCCACTGAACCGAATCCTAACTGACACAGTATCCTTCACAGTTCTGCTCACATCAAGTGAAGGAAAGGCGTGGATGCAGTGGTGAGCTGGTAAATGTTTCACAACTGCCTGTGGTAGGGGCAGGGGAGTGAGGAGTCCTGATTCATGGCATTTCTGATTTGCAGGGTGTAAATACTCCCATCAAGGTTGGTATCATGCTACCAATGTTACATCAATTGGTTCACAAAATTCCTCAAAATCTAACGATCCGCTCTTGGAGCTGGTATGAGCTCTGGATAAATAGGAAGGGCTGGAATGGGACTAACATTTGATGAACTTTACTAAATGCCAGGCACTGTACTAGGTACTTTGCATACATCATCTTGTTTGACCCTTATATTCAACACTGAGGGGCAAGCAAACCAATCTTCCCCAACCATTAATCCTCTTTGGGAATATTCCACTAGAGGTGGATCTATTTTTATATATATTTTTCATGACCTTGGAAGATACATTGGTGACCCCTATTATGGATAATTAGACAAAGTAAGAACTGGCTGTTACGAAGAGAAAATGGAGGTGTAGTGAATATTTTCTGGGGTTCAGCCATTCTGCATCCATTCTCTCCTCCTTGGTTAACAGTCAGATTCTTTGGGGGAACTACCTGTGTGCAGCCATAGTGGGCTGCCAGTTAAGGCATCCTTTCTTCCCTAGCCAAGAATGCACACTCTTCTACCTAAACCAGGCTAATCAATCACTCTCTGCGGAGGCTTTGAATAACGAACACGAATGGGAAGGAGGGAAGAAAACTAGTTGTAGCTCCGTCATTTCAGCGGGTAGCCAGGGCAAGACTGCTGATTCCTGCCTCCCAGCCCCCTGGGGCCACCCTGGTTCCTCTGCTTCTCAAGCCGGATTTTCTAGCCTTCCTTTGATTCTGTGGGCTACCCAGTATCTTCCTAACGATCTCCTTTTCTGTTTAAATGAGCCACAATTATGTAGTTTCTGTGGTTTGAAACCAAAGAAATCCACAGACTATAGGAATAAAAGCAGAAGCTTTAGAAAACTTAAAGGAAGCTGAGGAAACGTACAAAGAGCTTTAGAAGAACATTTTTAAATCACTACCCAGAAGGAAATGGCTATGATTGTGTAAGGAGAACGGAGGCAAGCCTGGTCAAAGTGCAGGGCTGAATTTTCATGTGTTTTGCACTGTAGGTATTATGGGCAGAGCTGAAGTTACATAACCTTGAGTGTTAGGTAGGGTGTTTGAGACATACCATTGGATGCTCATCAAAGGATATTATAATAGAGGCAACTCGAACTATGTTACATCTAGAGTATCCAAGTTACTCTGTTTCTAGAATCACTGCGGAGTACACAGTAGTTTTTCTTTTTTTTGTTTGTTTGTTGTTGTAGTTTAAATGAAGTTTACATTTCAAGTTAGTCTCCCATACAAAAATGTATACCTACATTGTTATGTGACTCTAATTGCTCTCCCCATACTGTGACAACACACTCCCCCCTTCCACCCCTGATTCCCCATGTCCATTCAGCCAGCTCCTAACCCTCTTTGCCTTCCCATCTCACCTCTGGACAGAAGCTGCCCATTTAGTCTCTTGTATCTACTTGAGCTAAGAGGCACACTCCTCACGAGTATCACTTTATGTCCCACAGTGCAGTCCAATCCCTGTCTGAAGAGTTGGCCTCGGAAATTGTTTTAGCTCTGGGCTGACAGATAATCCGGGAGCCATGCTTTCCAGGGTTCCTCCAGTCTCGTTCAGACCATTAAGTCTGGTCTTCTTACTAGAAGTTGAGTTCTGCACCCTACCTTTCTCCTGCTCCATCAGGGACTTTCTGTTATCTTCCCTGTCAGGGCAGTCATTGGGGGTAGCCAGGTACCATCTAGTTCTTCTGGTCTCAGGCTGATGAAGTCTCTGGTTTATGTGGCCCTTTCTGTCTCTTGGGCTAATACTTTCCTTGTGTCTTTGGTGTTCTTCATTCTCCTTTACTCCAAGTGGTTGCGACCAATTGATGCATTATTTTTTTTAATATGTTGATAATCTGGGTGGAGGACCAGAGAGAAAACAGACTTCTAAGTACTTGGTCAGCATTTTATCTTCTAGAAAGTAAAATGAATTTACAAACATCTCATTATAAACCGAAAGTGATACAGAATCTGACAAGTTTCTAGTAAGGAAGTCAGGAGTTGTATTCACGTTCCTGTGGCAGTCCAGATTCCTGCTGATTCTGTGCCTCAACCAAATCCCGGATCACCCCAGCCCTGGGTGAGCTCACCCTGCTCTGAATTCCTAGAATGTTTGCTGTCTGTATCAACATTCCATTCATTTGACATTCATCCTGGGGATCTCCACTGTCTTCATATGAGGAAAAGCTTCATATTAAGCTCTAATGTGCCAAATAAATGTTAGTTAGTGTCATGGATTGAATTGTGCCCCCCCAAAAAATATCTGTCAGCTTGGCTGGGTCATGATTCCCAGTATTGTATGATTGTGTACCATTTTGTAAATCTGATGTGATTTCCTTATGTTTTGTGAACTCTATCACTATGATGAGGTTATATGTGATTTCCTTATGTGTTGTGAACTCTGTCACCATGATAAGATTATACTGATGAGGTCTACAAGACTGGGTAGTGTCTTAAGCCAATCTCTTTTGAGATATAAAAGAGAGAAGCGAGCAGAGACACATGGGAAACTCATACCACCAAGAAAGCAGTGCCGGGAGCAGAGCGCGTCCTTTGGACCTGAGGTTCCTGCGCAGAGAAGCTCCCAGGCCAAGGGAAGACTGATGACACGGACCTTCCTCCAGAGCTGACAGAGAAAGCCTTCCCCTGGAGCTGAGGCCCTGAATTTGGACTACTAGCCTACTGGACTGTGAGAGAATAAATTTCTCTTTGTTAAAGCCATCCACTTGTGGTATTTCTGTTATAGTAGCACTAGATGACTAAGACAGTTAGTATTAATATTATGTCTCTTATTTTTCTTAACTAAGTTATGAACTTCTTGAGACTTCTTGTTGTTGTTGTGTGCCGTTGAGTTGATTCCGACTCATAGAGACCCCACATGGCAGAGTAGAGCTGCCCCACAGGGTTTTCTTGGCTATAGTTTTTATGGAAGCAGATCACCAGGCCTTCCTCCCTTGGAGCCACTAGGTGGGTTCAAACTGCCAACCTTTCACTTAGCAGCCAAGTGCTTAGCCATTTGCACCACCAGAGCTCCTTTCCTGAGTCTAGGGGCCCATATTTTATGCATTTTTCTGCCTTCTACTGCTCTTAGTTGAAGCATATTGGACAGTCAATCCACTGATGTTTTGAGTTTGAGGGCTAGCCTCCACCATTAACTAAGTCAAGGTCATGGTCTTTGGCAACTTATTTTCTCTGCCCTTCTGTGTTCCACAGGGCTGCTGGGAGGACTGGCTGAGGCAATGGGTGCAAAACACCCTGGATTGGTTAGTTTCATGCAACCCAAGACAGAAGGAACTCAGCAATATTAGTTCCCCTTTCAGCCTTTTTGCAGAAGTTTGGGTCATGGATGTGATCAGAATTATATTTTTCCTTTGTTAATAAAAGATTTCTGAAGGAGTGGTTAGACCTCTGAAAGGGCAGTATGCAACAAAATCTAATGAGAGAGGGCTGGTCTTGACTACTGAAAGTGAATTAAAGCCATCAGCGTACAATGAACTTCTGTTCAAGTGATTTTCTCCTCTTACCCCATCCATCATTTAGTTCAATATTGTCTAATAGAACTTCCTGTGACGATGAAAATGTTCTGTATCTAAGCTTTCCAATAAGGTAACCACTAGCCACATGTGGTTGTTGTGCATATGAAATGTGGCTAATGAAACTGAGAAATTGAATTTTTAATTATATTTAATTTTAATTTATTTAAACAGCCACTTGCTACCGCACTGAACAGCACAGAGCTAAATTAAAAGAATCCAGATCTCTTTATTCACTCATTTATTTGTTCAGCCAAAAACTGTTGAGCACCTAATATATGTCAGACACTGATGGTGAAGTCAATGATTAGTCTCTTATCTGAAATAGCTCAAAATCTGTTTGGGTAAACAAATGATCTACTGGTTACACCATGTCCGCTGGGGAAAAGTGGCTGGGGGGGGGAGGGGGGCGGAATTCCTTATGCATGGGCCAACCTGCAGGTGACCTAACTGCTCTGACCACACCTGCTAGATTAGGACTCTTGCCAAAGCTGATGGTCCTTCCCAAGGGCTGGCTAGAGGCCAATGATATGGCCAGAGGTGAGAATGTCCAGCAAATGTCAGAGCAGAGCAAAATCCCAGAGACACAAAGAGCTAGGGCGGTGAGCTGAATAATAATATTAACAATGAGGATAGTTGAGAAGCAGGAAAGAGTAGAGGTTGATAGCACTGTCCCTGGAGGCAAACACCTTGGTTGCCAATCCCAGCTCAGTCACTTGCCTACTGCGTAAAGCCTGTGTGCTGTTTCCTCATCTGTGAAATGAAGGTGATAATGGCCCTCCTCTCAGAGCCTAGCCCTGGGAATTAAATGAATTGAAACATGGGATTGAACTCAGGTGGAGGTTCAATGGTGCCAGCGTCCATGCTCTGACCAATATGCTGCACTGCTGGACTCTGGAATGAGCTGCACCTGGGTTCAAATCTAACTCCCACTACTTCTTGGTTGTGTAATCTTGAGAAAGTGACTGTCTCACTGGACCTCATTTTCCTCATCTGTAAAATGGGATAATAGATGATAATAATAGTGAAGTGATTGGGAAGGTTTAATGAACTGATTCATGCACAGCACTTAGAATAGTGCCTGTGAGACATTATAGGTGCTCAGGAAGTATAACCTGGAGTTACCTTCCACTATGTCATGAGACCTGTGCAGAGCCAGTCAGCAGAAATGGAGGGAGTGGGGAGAGTGGCAGACAGAGAGATGCTGCACCATGAGATTGGCCCAGGTAGTGAGGTGAGGTATGCTCTTGCAGAAGCCACTGGGCCCTGAAGCTGCTGTAACATCCTGAGAACATGCCACTTCTCCTGGGGGCAGTCTGCTAGCCACTGAGATAATCATTCCAGCCACCTCCATCCCCCGAGGTAACCCAACTGGAAACCTGTTCCCAGACAAAGAAGACATTTTGATGTTTTGCAGATTTGATGCAGGAATTTACAAGAGAGATATATTGATGTAGACTCTTTAGAACAGCCTTGTCACTGCCATTAAGGTGTGCCAGGGGAATAGGCCCCCTACCTAAAGCCGAGGAAGAGGGGCTGCCATGCCCAAGGGGCCGAAGAATGGGGTCTGCCAGGGTTGAGGGGGTTGGGTTGCCACTCAGATGGACTAGGAGAATGATGCGACCGCCTAAAGCTGAGAGAGCAGAGTTGACATCCCAGAGGGCCTGGAAGGCAGATTTTAAGCCCAGGGCCGAGTGGCCTCCATCCAAAATCCAGAGGGTATGGCCAACATCCAGAGTGTGGAGAGTGGGGCCATTGCCCAGATAGTCTCAGGGAAGACAATTATTTTCAAGCCTTGAGAGTGAATGTAGTTAGTTCTTCTGAGTTTTGGACTTGCTTGGTGCCAGTTATCCCTTTCTTCCCTCAAATTTCTTCCATTTGTAATGGAAATGTCTACCTTGTGCTTGTTCCACCATTGTACTTTGGAAACAGATAACTTGTATTCTAGATTTTACAGGTTCACAGATGAAGAGGGATTTTGCCCCAGGATGGAATATGCCTAAAGTCTCACCCATATTTGATTTAGATGATTCAGAAGATAAGATTTTGGACTTGGAGTTGATTTAAGACTTTTGGGATGATGTGATGTGGTAAACATGTTTTGCATATGGGAAGGATATGAATTTGGAGGGGACAAAGGGTAGAATGTTATGGATTGAACCCTGTCTCCCCAAAACATGTGTTGTAAATCCTAATCTTTATGCCTGCGGTTATTATCCCATTTGTGAATGGGTTGTCTTTGTTATGCTAATGAGACTGGATTTGTGTAGGGTGTGTTTTAAATCAATCTCTTTTGAGATATAAGTGAGATTAAACAAGCAAGTGAGCAAGCAGAGATGGCGGAAGAGAGATGCCAAGCCACATGAAGATTGCCTAGGAAGAGAAGCTCAAAAAAGACAAGGACCTTCCTCCAGAGCTGACAGAAAAAGAAAGACTTCCCCTAGAGCCAGCCCCTTGAATTCAGACTTAGAGCCTCCTAAACTGTGAGAAAATAAATTTCTGTTCATTAAAGCAAAAAAAAAAAAAAAAAAGCCGTCGGAGTATTAAAATGGTAAACCACTTAGGAAAAGAATATGGCAGTTTTTTATGACATTAAGTATACACCCAGCTGTACTACTCCTAAGGAGCCTGAGTAGCCCAAGCAGTTTGTTGTGATTGGCTGCTAACTGAAAGGTTGGCAGTTCGAACCCACCCAGTGGCTCTGTGGAAGAAAGGCCTGGAGATCTGCTTCTGTAAAGATTACATCCAAGGAAACTCTATGGAGCAGTTCTACTCTGTAACACGTGGAGTTGCCATACTACATACAACATACTACTCCTAGGTATTTACTGAAGAGAAATAAGAACATATATCCACAAAAGAAGTTGTATATGAATACTCATAGCATCTTTTCTCATATAGCCAAAACTAGAAAAAAAGAAAAAAATCCACAAATGTCCATCAATAGGTGAATGAATAAACCAACTGTAGTGTATTTATAAGGAGTCCTGGTGGCACAATGGTTTAGCACTTGGCTGCTAACCAAAAAGTCAGCAGTTTGAACCCATCAGCTGCTCTGCAGGAGAAAAAGACCTGACAATCTGCTCCTGTAAAGATTGTTGTTGTTGTTGTTGTTGTTAGGTGTTGTCCAGTCAGTTCCAACTCATAGTGACCCTATGTACCACAGAACGAAAGACTGCCTGGTCCTGCACTCTCCTCACAGTTGCTGTGCTTGACCCCATCGTTACAGCCACTGTGTCAATTCATCTCATTGAAGGGCTTCTTCTCTTTCGCTGATCCTCTACTTTACCAAGTGTGATGTCCTTCTCCAGGGACTGGTCCTTCCTGATAACATGTCCAAAGTACATAAGACGAAGTCTCACCATCCTCACTTCTAAGGAGCATTCTGGCTGTACTTCTTCCAAGACAGATTTGTTTGTTCTTCTGGCAGTCCATGGTATAAGATTACAGCCTAGGAAACCCTATGGGACAGTTCTATTCTGTTCTATAAGGTCGCTATGAGTCAAAATCGACTCAACAGCACAAAAGAACAACCAAAAAAAAAAAAAAAAACCAAACCCATTGCCATCGAGTCAATTCCCACTCATAGTGAACCTACAGGACAGAGTAGAACTGCCCCATAGGGGTTCCAAGGCTGTAATCTTTATGGAAGCAGACTGCTACATCTTTTTGCCATGGAGTGGATGGCAGGTTAGAACCGCCAACCTTTCATGTTAGCCGCAAAGGTTAGCAGCCAAGGACTTAATCACTGTGCCACCAGAGCTCCTTAAAACCACAACAGTATATTTATACAATGGAACACTATTCAGAAATCAAAAGGAAAGATAATCTGATTCATGCAAGAACATGGCTGAATCTCAAAAATATTATACTGAGCAAAAGAAGCCAGACACAAGAGTGCCTACTATGATTCCATTTATATAACATTCTAGAGTAGGCAGAACTATAGGGACAGAAATCAGATCAGTGGTTGCTAGGGGCTGGGGTGACTACAAAGAGTTATGAGGAACTGTTTTGGAGTGATAGAAGTATTCTATATCATGACCGTGGTGGCATTTATACACTATATGCATTTGTCAAAGTTCATCAAATGGTACTTCCAAAATGGATGGATTTTACTACATGTAAATTATACTTCAATAAAACTGACTTTAAAAAAATGTAATATCACCAAGGGTGACCAAATTCTATGCGAAAGGGTAGGGGTCAGAGACAGGATAAGCTCAACCTATAGGGATAGATTTAAAAAAAAAGAGAATATCCGATTTATACATTTTTTTTACTGATTTCTTTAAAAATACTGACAGCGTAATAATTTTTTTAGGCCTTGTCCAAAAGTCCCTGGCATCAAAAAGACTGCATCACAAGGTCATGGACACTTTCAGGCAGTCAGAAAGATAAATAACAAATGACTATCATATAGTGTATTTGATGCTTCAAGAGATGTATGTAGAAAGCAGATGGACTAATTCTGCATGGGGGAGAAAAGAGGTACAGTCTTTACCAGAAGGAGGGAGAGGAAAGAGAACATGTAAAGGGCCCAACAGTTAAGAGTTTGGCATGTGTGAGAAAAAGTACAAAATCAGACATTGCGCCCTATCTCAGGGTACCAGAAGTAAGAGGGATTTGAGAGAGAAAGCCTGTGAGGTTGGCTGGATCCAATTTAGGGGGGCACTGCAGGCCACACCAGGGAGTCTAGAGCTGCTAATGTTATTAAAGCAGGCACTGAGCCTTGGGTAAGACATAGAAGATGGACTGGAAGGAGAAGGGTTAGGAAAGCTCTTTGTGACCCAGCATTGTCGTCTCTGCTGAAATAAAATGTGCTTTATGGTAGTGGACAGTTCTGCATACCAAAAGTGCTAGGTAAGTAGGTCCCAAATGGGATACAGCAGCCCTCAGGGTAGCTCAGCTGCCTGGTAATTTAGGACTCTGTTTCTTTCCCGAACTGGGAAATCCTAGCTATTTAAAAACCAACAAACAAACTCGTTGCCATCGAGTTGATTCCGCAAACCCCTCATTTAGAGTCCAAAAGTTAGCACCACTTGTCTGTTTCGGAGATGCAGCAGCTACAGAACCAAAACCAACAGTCATTGTCTGTTGTGGACAGAGATCAATGGGGTCATCGGACACATGATTATTTTCAGGCTTCCCTTGTGAGCAATTCCCTTTCTGTGCTGGGTGGGATTTCCAGCCTAGGGAAATGACTGACCAATCGTCCGGGAAGGGAGAGTATCAGAGCTGGCCGGGGCCATCCAGGAGCCAGGATGACAGTGGTGTGAGGCCCATACCCTCCAGGGAATCTTACAGGCGAAGGAGGGAAGGCATGAGGGAAGGCAGGGCTACCGTCTGCCCAGCCCAGCTTCCTCTTTCATGAGCTCATGGTCAAACCCAGGCCAGTGGGAGGGTGCCAGCAAGTGAGTGAGTTTGTTTTTTCCCTAACTTGGTTCTGAGTCACACATGGCATCTACCCTTCCCAGAACCGCCTCAGGGCCCACCCCCTGACAGCAGATCAAGCCCCAGCCCTCACACGCAATCCCAAGGGCCAGTGGAGCTGTAGGCTGGCAGCCAGGAGCACCGCCTCTGCCCGGGAGAGGCCTCTGAGAGGCACCTGGGTCCCTCCCAACCTTAAAAGAAAAGGGCCTATGGCAGCTGCTTTGGAAGTGGGAAGGAGGCACTTCTAGTTTTTGGGTACACATGGGAGACTCCGCTGAATCATGGGGCTTCTGAGCAGGGAGAAACAGAAAAAACCTTTGATCTACGCCTTTCACTTTACAGATTAATTCATCCAGTAAATACAGGGTGTCTGAAAAGGCTGAACACAGAGAAATCATTTATTTGTTATACTTTTTTCCCTATGATGATGCTTAGACTCAAATCTCAATTATATTCTCCAATGGCTGACATGGGAGCAACACCAATGGAAGCAGCAGTCAAGAAATCAAACGATGTATTGCATTGGGAAAATCTGCTGCAAAAGACCTTTTTAAAGTGTTAAAAAGCAAAGATGTCACTCTGAGGACTAAGGTGCACCTGACCCAAGCCATGATATTTTCAATGGCCTCATATGCATGCAAAAGCTGGACAATGAATAAGGAAGACCGAAGAATTGATGCCTTTGAATTACAGTGTTGGGGAAGAATACTGATATACCACGGACTGCTAGAAGAACAAACAAACCTATCTTGGAAGAAGTACAGCCAGAATGCTCCTTAGAAGCGAGTGTGATGAGACTTCATCTCATTCTTTGGACATGTTATCAAGAGGTACCAGTCCCTGAAGAAGGATATCAAGCTGCAATGATTGGCTCAAGCATAGCGATTGTGAGGATGGCGTAGGACCAGGCATGCTTCGTTCTGTTGTACATAGGGTGGCTATGAGTCACAATCAACTGGATGGCACCTAACGACAACAACAACGTACTGAGGTGCAGTGGTTAAGCACTCAGCTGCTAACCAGAAGGTTGGGAGTTCAAACCCTCCAGCCACTCTGAAAGAGAAAGATACGGCAATCTGCTTCTGTAAAGATTAAACCAAAAACAACCAAGCTCATTGCCCTCGAGTCGATTCTGGCTCATTTCAACCCTGTAGGAAGAGTAGAACTGCCACATAGGGTTTCCAAGGCTGTAATCTTTATGTGAGCAGGCTGCCACACCTTTCTCCTGTGAAACAGCTGGTGGGTTTGAACCACTGACCTTGGTGTTAGCAGCCGAGTGCTTAACCACTGCACCACCAGGGCTCCTTCCCTAAAGATTACAGCCTTTGAAACCCTATGGGGCAGTTCTACTCGGTCCTATAGTGTCGCTATGAGTCTGAATCAACTCAATGGCAAGCTGATTTGGTTTCTTAGTGTAGTGAGGTGCAAGCTGCTTCCCACATAAACAACTCTGTAATGCTAATGAAATAAGGAGCAACAAATTTCTAACCTTTTCAGGCACCCTGTGTTTACTGAGGAGTCCCTGAGTGGTACAAACAATGAATGCACTCGGCTGCTAACGAAAATACTGGAAGTTTGAGTCCACTCAGAGGCACCTCGGAAGAAAGCCCTGGTGATCTACTCTTGAAAAGTCAGCCATTGAAAACCCTATGGAGCACAGTTCTACTCCGACACACATGGGGTCACCATGAGTCAGAGTCGACTCAATTGCAACTGGTAAACTGGAGTTTATTGAGAGGTACAGTCCTAGGCACTGAAAATAGAACAGCAAACAAGATGGATAAAATCCTGCTCTCTTGGAGTTATAATCTGATGGGAAGGAGATTGAGACGAGAAGGAGGTGCTACAACACTGGGGCCCTTGGAAGCCAGTTGGCACCGAACAGGATGCTGGATCCTCCTCGGCAGCCTCCTGCAAAGTTGGGCTGAGTTGGGCTTAGCCAGAATGAGCTGCATCCCAGGGTGTGTGGGATCCTGTGTTACTTTTGTGACCTTGCCTCGGAGCTCCAGGCGCTCTGGCCATCCTTTTGCGTCAGGGAAACTGCCAGGGACTAACTTGGCCCTCCAAAGGCCCAAATGAATATCTTTGGGGGTCATTTATTAACTTGCTGCCCATAACTCACCACCCCCTCCCCCACCCCCCACCCCATGCCTCTGGCAAGAAGTGTTCCTGCTAAAATGTGTGTGTAGGGGGGGGGCCAGGCCAGGGGAAGAGCATACTCTTAACCACTGCACCACCAGGGCTCGGAACACGAACTAGGAATGCAGAAGTCTCTGCTTCTCCGTGAAAAAGAAAGAGCCACAAAACCTGCCTGAGATGGAGGAGGGCATGAAGAGAAAAAGAAAAACTGTGTCTTCTGATGATCTTAGTACTTGGAGGTTATTTTCTCATCCTGGTCTCCTACTCCTGGGTTAGCTCTCTGCTGCTTATCTCAGCTCCAAAACAGCCTCTTCACATAGCAATAACAATGGCCAGGATGGAAGAAGCACCTACCGTGTGCCTAGGAGCAATGTCTTCATCTTCTTAATCCTCACAACAACCTTAAGACCAATTTGTCCATTTTTTCAACTGAGAAAACAGATTTTCAGAGAAGTCAAGTAAATGGCCTAATGTCATACACTTAATAAGTAGCACAGCTGGAGTTTAAACCCAGTTTTCTCTGACACCATTAGATTGTAATATGCTCTTTGTGCTAGTCTATGTTCCCTTCCCATCTCAAAGCCACAAATATGTATTGAGCATCTATTCAATGCCATGTACAGCTAGGAGCTTCCAGTATTCATTCCCTGACTCCAGAACCCGAGAGGCACCCCCAGTAGGCACCCTGGCTCCGTCCCTCCATTTCTGCTTCCCTTTCTCAGAAGCTTCTACTTCCATATATCCATCTCTCTTTCCTCTGCCCATCCCACCTCTGCCACCTCCCACTTACTTTTGTCCTCCATTCTAGGCCTGTGGCCAGCACTAAAGCAATATTCAAGGTGGGGCAGCAGCAGTGGCTCATCCTATGTCAGGACTTAAAAAGGGTGATGGCTGCCCCATCAATTACCTGCAGTTATTCCTGACTCAATGGCAGATCACCCTGAGCCACAGTTGAGCATCCCCCAACCTCCTCTTTCAGAAAGAAACATCAAGGGACACAGCTGTATGTATAGACACCTCTGGGGGTAAGTTTTTGTTCCACAGAGAAGATGAATTCAAAGCTATTTATTTTATTAAGAGTATTTATTAAGCCCCTACTGTGTGTGCAAACGATTTGCACTAGACTACTAACATAAAGGTTGGTGGTCAGAACCCACCCAGTGGCACCTTGGAAGAAAGGCCTGGAGATCTGCTTTGGTGGTTAGAACCACCCAGTGGCACCTTGGAAGAAAGGCCTGGAGATCTGCTTTGGTTACAATTACAGCCAAGAGGAATCTGGAGACTACTTCCCTGAGATACTCTTTAAACCCTGAACCGAAACTATCCCCTGAAGTCACCTTTTAGCTAAACACCAGGTTAGCTCAAAAAGTAAAGACTGTTACTCTTGAGTACTGTGCGCTTTAAAAAAAATTATCTATATGAGACCAAATGGACGATAATTACTCTAAAGCATAGATGAGAAGATTGGGGAGCAGTGAGACTAAGTTAATGGGAATGGAAAAACTAAAATGGAAATGATGAGAATGTTGACACAATGTGGAAAATGTAACCAATGTCACTAAAAATTATGTGTAGAAATTGTTGAATGGGAGCCTGTTTTGCTGTGTATACTTTCACCAAAAATACAACAAAGTATTTTTTAAAAAATGATTACAGCCAAGAAAACCATACGGAGCAGTTCTACTCTGTAACACATGGGGTCGCCATTAATTGGAATCGACTCTGACAGTAACGGGTTTGGTTTTGGTTTTTTATACACCAGCCAAAGCACTGGAGATCAGACAAAGATACAAGGACAAGGACATAATGGAGAACAGGGCAGATGTGGTCCTATATACTCATGCAGCTTATATCCCAGTAGGGGAGATAAACAACAACAACAAAAAGTAAACACATAAAAAACTCCCTTTTGTGGTAAGTGCTATGAAGAAAACAAATGAGAGGTTGGGAAAGAGGTTAGTAGAAAACAGATAACAGATCAAAAAAGATAATAGATCAAAAGAGGGGATGAAGGACTTGAGGAGGGAGGGGAGAGGTGGGAACGCAAGGGGTTCAGACCTGTTTCTCTAGGATTGGGGCAGCGGGAACCGGTCTAGCTGCTGGTCTCAGCCCCTGGCACTTTCTGGCCTTAACTCATCCTCCAGCCCTCACCCCCTCATCTCCTCAGGGCTTAATGATTCACTCACAGTCTTTCCCTAGCTTCCTGTGTGGTGGGGAGGGGGAGGAGGCAGATCCCTAGGTCTCTGAGGGTAGCAGAAATGGGGATCAAGTAGGTTGAGAAGGAATGGCGAGGAGATCAGGTTCTCCAAGTCTTCTCTTTGTTCAGTCTGGTCTGGCCACAAAGAAAGGTCTCTCTATGCCAGGAGGACAGTGAGGATAACTAGGCCCAGCTGGACACCCAGATTCCAGATGTGGGAGGCAGTGTTGAAACAAGGTCCCAACATCCTCCTCTTCATTTCCCCTTCCCCTCCCCTGCCTAATGCCCTGAGAAATTTTCCATAATAAACAAGTTATGCATTCCTGTCCTTACGTGCCTCCTGCTCTTTCCCACCAAGCAATTTTCCTCCTCCACCATCATGACCGCCCCTTCTGCAATTGATGTTGGTGTCAGCATGTGGGTCTGGCCCCATGTGTGAATAGATATGTATTGATGCTGGCATTTATAGTATGCGAGTTGCCTTGGAATAATCGTGTAAGTGGCAGTTCTTTGAGTGTAAATGTAAGGATAATGGCAGGTGTGAAAGGCAGGTGTCGAAAAGGGATGTCTTTGTAGAGAAAATGTGTTTTATACCTGTCAGGAAGAGTTGTATAAAAGGAAAGGGTTAAGACAAGAGTCATGGGTGTGCCATACAAGCCCAGGAAGCAATTGTATATACAGCAATAACGTAACTATTTACAGCCCAATTGTGGAGCTATCCCCTTAGTTTCATCCCCACACATCCTGGTTGAAAAATGCCCTTATATGTTTCTGGTTTGGGGTTTATACAGGAATTGTCCCAACTTTCCATAACCTGTTGCCATTGAATCGATTTCAACCCATGGCAACCCCATGTGTTACAGTGTAGAACTGCTCCATAGGGTTTTCTTGGCTGTAATGTTTACAGAGGCAGATCGCCAGGCCTTTCTTGCATAGAGCCACTGGGTGGGTTCAAACCACCAACCTTTAGGTTAGCGGCGATCACATTTGTGCCACCCAGGCTCCTTCAGCTTTCGTTAAGATGTTGTAAATTTGTACGCGCAATTTGGAGAAGTGTGCTCATGTCTCAAAAACCTGGAGTGACCCAGCCAGAGTGTGAACACTGTATGTGCGTTTATAATTCTGCATTTTCATCTTTCATTTAACAAGATTACTGAACAACTAACTACTCCATACGAGACATCGTGCTGGGCTGTGTGGAGGACACAAAGACTGCACCACACAGCCTCTAACAGAAGCGATCGGACGGGTATGAATCCGAGCACCAGGCATAACACGGAGTGCATTTCAAATCCTCATCTTTGGTCCCTTCTACCTCTTTCTGTCAGTGCCCCACGCTCCTTGCCCGTTGCTCCCTGCCCATAATAATACCTTATCCCATTGCTAAATTCTGGGGCTCAAATGGTTAAGCGTTCAGCTACTAACTGAAAGGTTGGCAGTTTGAATCCACCCAGAGGTGTCTCAGAAGAAAACCCTAGCAATCTATTTCAGAAAGGTCATAGCCGTTGAAAACCGATGGAGCACCGTTCTACTCTGACACACATGGGGTCAAACTGACCTGACAGCAACTGGTTTGGTTTTGGGGTTTATGCTAGAAATGTCTGTTCTAGCCACCCTTCCTCTTGGTTCCCTCTGCCATGGCCCACCTCAGGCCTCGTGACTTTCTACCTGAACCCGTCCAACAGCCTCCTGTCCCCTGCCTCAGTCTCTCCCTCCAGGACATGCTCCTCATCCCAGCCAGTGCTAGGCTCGAATTGCCCTCCCTTACAGTAGCCTCTGGTCCACAAACTCCACCATCTGGAGTCAAACCCAGACTCCTGGTCTGGCAGCTAAACTTGCCCCACTTTGCTCAATTCCTCTACAGCCATTATTACCAGCCCTGGTGGCACAGTTATTAAGAATTTGGCTGCTAACCAAAAGGTTGGCAGTTCAAATCCACTGGCCACTCCTTGGAAACCCTATGGGGCAGTTCTACCCTGTCTCATAGGGTCGCTATGAGTTGGAATTGACTTGACAGCAATGGGTTTAGTTTGGTTTTTACTCCTTTACGGGAAACTTACTCTGAGGTTATTTTTCTTGAGATTCCCCAAATACATCCTGTACTTTTCCAGTTCAAGGCCTTTGCTGATTCCATTCTTTTTTCACACAGTCATCCTCCACATCTGAATCTGTCATATCCCACTCACTGTTCAAGGTCATCTCAAATGCCACTCTTCCATGAAGCATTCCCTGACCAATTAGATGGTCAGCTTTCCTGTCCCCTCCTGCCTTCTAGTCCTTGTCCCTGGACTGTTGTGCCCCATTAGTCTTGTTTTGTTTTAGGGGGCTGTCTAATCTTCTAACACCTGACAGTTTAAAAAGTTTTTCACATAAATTTTATTTGATCTGTATAACAAGGGGCAAATCCATATAACAAGGGGTCTTTGTATTTTGAGGTCCTCTGCACCAGATTTTGTGTGAATATTTCTGCATACACTTAAGTGGGTAGCTTTGCTGTGTTGTCTCTGGTGAAGTGAAATCTCTGAATCTTCGCTGTGTGTGTGTGTGTGTGTGTGTGTGTGTGTGTGTGTTGTGTGCGTGATATGCGAATGCTGTGTGTGTGTGTGTGTGTGTGTGTGTCTAAGTGAGTGTTTTCATGTATGCTAAGGCCGGCAGGACTGTGACTGTGTGTGCCAGTGTGTTCATTTCTATCAGTCTCTTTAATTGTTTCTGTAATGACTTCCCTCCTGGGGTGTTTTTTCTATGTGTATCTACAGGTGTGTGAATGTGCATGTGTTACTGTGACTCTTTGATTTTTTTGAGTCAGTACTGTAGCAAAACAGCAGGACCTCCTTCTGTAAGTCCTTCTGCCTCCCCAAGTGATGTGCCTGCCCTCGGGCCTGTAGCTGAGCCATCTCCTAAGCGTGTCTGTGGGCCCCTCTCCAGCTGTCACATGTCCCGACATGTGCCCGCAGCCTGGGATCTCTCCACCCCCACTCACAACTCAGACACCTACAACACGCACGCACACAACACACTCCAGCGCCTAGGGTTGCACAGGCCAAGTCTCCACCCACCTCTTTGCTTAATCGTTGGAATTTCCACAAGCCTGCCTCCGGCCAACGGCTCCCCACCCCGGGGAGGAGGAATTGAGAAGGGCCCGCCCAATCTCTCCGCGGACATAACTACCCCCGCCAGGCTGCCTTGCCACACTCCGCCTTCTGCTCTGCTCGGCAAGACATGTGTCACTCCCGCAGCTCCCTGCCTACAATGACCGTCTTGCGAGCCCAGACGCCCCCCCCTTCCACTAGCCCGGGACCCCGGCGGGGGTCCGGTCCAGAGATCTTCACTTTCGACACTCTCCCGGAGCCCGCGGTAGCCCCTGTCACGCGCTTCAGCGCCTCTCGCGGGCACCGCAAGCGCAGCCGCAGGGTCCTCTATCCCCGAGTGGTGAGTGTCGCTGAAGTGAGCAGCTGCGGGGCGCGCCAACCTGACGCTGTGAGGGAACCGCCAGACGTCGGGGGCTCTGACCTGATCTGTCCCCTTTCTTCTCTCCCCTCAGGTCCGGCGCCAGCTGCCAGCCGAGGAACCAAACCCTGCCAAAAGGCTTCTCTTTCTGCTACTCGCCATCATCTTCTGCCAGATCTTGATGGCCGAAGAAGGGGTGCCGGTGACCCTGACCCTGGAGGACGCCCCCGGCGACGCTTCCCCCGCGCCCATCCCTGCGCCCCCAGTTTTCGAGCCGTTTAATCTGACCTCAGAGTCCTCGGACTACGCTCTGGACCTCAGTACTTTTCTCCAGCAACACCCGGCGGCCTTCTGACAGTGACTTGATACCCCTTACCACCAAAAATAAGAATCTGAAAAACCAGAGAAACACCAGGCGTACCTGGGGCGCTAGGCCGTATCCCAAAATGGGACTTCTGAGGCAACTCAAACTCAGAACACTACAGTGGAGAAGCCAGCTGGTGCCCGGGGGAGACTGAGTATGGACTCCCCCGGATCTAGCCCGGTGGGGAAAGAGAGCGTCTTTTATTTATCATTGCTCCTAATTAATATTTATATGTATTTATGTATGTCCCCCTAGGTGATGGAGGGCTGTATGTGATATTTATTTTAACTTATGCAGGGTACGAGACGTGCCCCACTGCTGGAATTGCAAATCTCTAGGTATTTATTGAGCTTTGTGGGATTGGGAGGCAGGGCGCCTAGGACTGAGGGAGACTAGAAGAGAGAGTGGAGAGGACTCGGCGTCCAGGCTGGGAGTCAAGGATGGTGGTGGGTTGTAGGTTTAGGGGGTGACACTCTCCGTCCTCCAACATCACGACTCCTCGGGGCCTACTGTGTGAGGCTCCGGTGGACTGTTGGGGATGAGGCCCGTGGCCTTCGATCTCCCCGAAGCTGCCCCTAAGAGGTGGCTGCGGGGTCGGGAGTCAGTGGGCTGTCAGGGGGCGGCTGTTGGGGTCGCCCAGTATGTTCTGTGAACACAAATAAACTTGATTTACTCTCAGCAGTCATTTGCGTGTGTCTTTGCGAGCGGCGATTCTCCACTCCCTCCTCGCCTTCAGGCGCTAAAGATCTGTGCGAAGGGCTGTGGCCACGTCCCCAGCCCGCGCTCCTCCTCGGGCCGGGGAGTCCGGGACCGCAGCATCCGCTCACCGGATGCTGTCGCGGGTGGCCCAGTCTGCAGTTTCCTCAGTCAGTTACCGCGGGCAAATCCAAGATGAAGCAAGCCTCCCATCCCGGACGCCTGACGCTTCGACCCTTGAAGGTCACGTCGCGCGCCCCTGGACAGAGCCGGGAGGAACCTGGGCGGGACTCGGCTCAGGAAGGACTGTGGTGGGGGCAATGAGGCAGCGGGCTCCACCCCCGGCTCACAGGCAGTCTCCTCCCCCTTCATCCTCCCCTTCCCAAGGCCTGGCGGGCTGCGGACCCGAGCGACGCCTGCTGGGAAGGGGCGGTGCGAGGGTCGGGCCCAGGCCAGTCGGTTGGTCCGCCGCTGGGGTCGGGTCCTGTCTGCCGCCGCAATAGGGTGCGGCCGACGGGGTGCGCGGCTGCGGCTGGGGCCCAGCTTCTAGCAATACAACGCGCTAGCTTACCCTTTTCGACTCCCGGGGCGCTCTGCGCACCCTTGCCCTTCCTGAGACCCGTGCTGGCCGCTGGCCGCTACCCGCTTCCGGGGAGGTGAGTGGGGGAGGGGAGGAGGAGTCTGGGGCTGCGGAGGAGCTCAGAGGGAAAGAAACGGTCTGGCAGGTCCCTATGCGCGGAAGAGCCTTATGCAGTTGAGAGGAAACGTCCGCACCGGGGGTGGGGACGCGGCGAGGGGAAGGGAGTGGCTGGCAGTAGGCGGGACAGTGGGTCGTTGGGGGGTCCGTGGGATTGTACGGGGGGCACCTTAGCGGGTCCACGGGTACGGAAGGGACTGGGCAGCGGTGGATGCCGACTGGGCGAGGATAACGGGAAGGAAAAGGACTGATTTCAGCGGACGCCACAGCGCCCCTTCACCACCTGCAGATCCTTTCTCTCCCTTTCCTCTAGCTCCGCCCTGAACCATGTTTTTCACCTGTGGCCCAAATGAGGCCATGGTGGTCTCCGGTAAGTATTGTTCTTCCCTAGCCCATGACCCCAAAACTCCTATGCATCTGGCCTCTCCCCCTTACCGCCTTTTCCTTCTAGCTCCCTAGACCAAGCCTTCTGCCTCCTGATGGCAGCTCGCCACACTCACTTGTCATTCCCAGCCACTACCCTTACAGACCTGGACTGCCCCCCTCCGTCTTCCAGTTTCCCTCTAATGGATTCCTTAGAATCTTCCGCATCCCAGCTCTCCCACGTCCACAAGGAGCACTCACTGCTCCTCATCTTGCAGGTTTCTGTCGAAGCCCCCCTGTCATGGTGGCAGGAGGACGCGTCTTTGTTCTGCCCTGCATCCAGCAAATCCAGAGGTAGGTAGGAAGAGAAGCAGGGAAGTGGAACCTCCATTTTTCTCTCTCTCTTCCTTTTCTCACTGTCTGTACCTTCTTTTTCCCCTAGGATCTCTCTCAACACACTGACACTCAATGTGAAGAGTGAAAAGGTTTACACTCGCCACGGGGTCCCCATCTCAGTCACTGGCATTGCCCAGGTGAGGCTTTCAGAGACTTTCCCCCAAAGCCCACTCCCCCAGTACCTTTTCTTTCCCAGACATTGAGGGTCTTCTGATCTTGACCTTGCCAACCCTTGCCTGAAGAGAAATTTCTCTGCTACTCTCCCTTTCTCCAGGTACACCCAAGGCACTTGACTCCTCCTCCCTTCTATCTCTGAGATGGAAGAGGCTTTCCTTAGAGGGCTTCTCTCCCTGCATCCTCTCTGCCTTCATAAGACCTCCACCACAACCTCCCTACACTCACTCTGGTTACAGGTGAAAATTCAGGGGCAAAACAAGGAGATGTTGGCGGCTGCCTGCCAGATGTTCCTGGGAAAGACCGAGGCTGAGATTGCCCATATTGCACTGGAGACGCTGGAGGGCCACCAGAGAGCCATCATGGCCCACATGACTGTGGAGGTGGGCCTGGGGGCTGGGGCCTGAGGCTAGGAAAAGGTCTGGAAGGGATGCCAGAATGAGTGGGTCCCAAGGACCAAATGAGTCTGTCTGTAGGAGACAGTGGCCAGAGGATCTGAGAGCTTAAGTTCTTCCTTCCCACCATCCTGTTATCCTAGGAGATCTATAAGGACAGGCAGAAATTCTCAGAGCAAGTTTTCAAAGTGGCCTCTTCAGACCTGGTCAACATGGGCATCAGTGTGGTTAGCTACACTCTGAAGGACATTCATGATGAACAGGTAAACCAAGGCAGTTGATCTTCGTGCGTCCCTACTCCCATCTCTTAAACCCTCCCCGGACTCTGATTTCTGCATCTCTCCCACAGGACTATTTGCACTCGTTGGGGAAGGCTCGAACTGCCCAGGTCCAAAAAGATGCTCGAATTGGGGAAGCTGAGGCTAAGAGAGATGCTGGGATCCGGGTGAGAGACATGAGGTCATTCCATCACCATGGGCTTATTGGGCACCAGTGGGAGAGGGGTATAGGAGTGGCACAACTGAGTAGGGGCTGGTGGAGCTGAGCTCACAGTGGATATAGATGAGGCCAGAGTTGGGATGAGCAGAGTAGCCTGGTGGGGAGCCTTCTTCTCCCTACCCTGACTTTTCCTACTTGATCTCCCTGCCTGGACAGGAGGCCAAAGCCAAGCAGGAAAAGGTGTCTGCCCAGTACCTGAGTGAGATTGAGATGGCCAAGGCCCAGAGGGACTACGAGCTGAAGAAGGCTGCTTATGACATCGAGGTCAACACCCGCCGAGCACAAGCTGACCTGGCCTATCAGCTTCAGGTCAGACCTACCATACTGGGCAGATGGCCAGGCTAGACTTGCCCTTTCCCCATTTCTCTCAGGCCCCTGCTATTGCTTATATTCTCTGAATCCCTTTTTCCTGGCTCTCTGTTTCTGACCCAGTTTCCTCTTATGAGAAGAGATCTAAAAGACCCAAACATTTCAGCTGAAAAAGAAAGTCCAAGAAGGGATATGACTAATAACCAAAAAACAAAAAAACCTGTTGCTGTCAAGTTGATTCTGACTCATAGCGACCCTATAGGACAGAGTAGAAGTGCCCCATAGGGTTTCCAAGGCTGTAATCTTCACAGAAGCAGACTGCCACATCTTTTTCCCATTGTGCAGCTGGTGGGTTCAAACCGCCAACCTCTCAGTTTGCAGTTGCATGCTTGATCACTTGCCACCAGGGCTTCTTATAAGATCAGTAGGGCTGATGCATATGTTTGGGGCAAATTTTTCCATGCGCAAGGGCACCTGGATGAAGGGGTGAACCAGAGCTGAAATCCAGCCAGTGCTCCCCTCGCCAGGCTGTGCGTTCTGAAATTGGCTGCGTCCACCCAGAGGAAGGGGTGCCTTTTTCTAATTTGTACAAAGACACCTTATGGTTTAGCACCAGCCCTGGTGATCACAGAAGGGTGTGAGGAAGGAAAGCATAGATGTGGGCATTGAATCCTGCAAAGTGAGGTATGGGCAGCCCCTGATACTGCAAGGAGGGACTTGGAGAACTTTACCCAAAACCAAACCAGTTGCTGTCGAGTCTGTTCCAACTCATGTGACCTCATGTGTGCAGAGTAGAACTGCTCCATACGGTTTTCAAGGCTGTAATCTTTAGGAAGCTGATCACCAGGCCTTTCTCCCAAGGTGCCTCTGTGGGTTCGAACCGCCAGTCTTTCAGTCAGGAGTCAAGCACTTAACTGTTTGCACTACCCAAAGCATAGTAATATTATGAGATTTGTTTTTGCCAAGAGTTGGTACAGGTTGAAAGCATAATGTGGTTCAAAACAGCTTTAGTTATGATGCAAAATTCTCGGGTTGCTTGATAGGTAATTGAGTGTGGCATAGCACCTTGTTACTCGTCACCACCGGGGAGCTTGTTAGAAATACCAAGACTCAGGCCCCAGCCCAGAGCTACTGGATCAGAATCTGCATTTTTGCAAAATCCCTAGATGATTCATGTGCACATTGAAGTTTGAGAAGTATTAGCATAATGAACACCACTAGCTTGCTGTGAGACTACAGATAAAGCCCTTACTGAACATGGCTTTCCCTGTGTGCAAAATCAAGGGATCAGGCTGCTTTGGGCTCTGTTCAACTTTTATCAGTTTCTCACGTGGGGCAAGCACATGTGCTAGGTGCTCAGGAAATAAGAATTCATTCAACAAATATCTTTTAAGTGCCTACTATGTGCCAGACAGTGTTTTGGAGGTGAAGAAATAGGTATGAATAAGAAAAGGCACCTGCCTTCATGGAGCTTACATTGTAACAAGGGAAATAGTTAATAAGCAAGGAAAATAACCATCACAGGCTATAATTATCTTAAATGTTTAAGTTCTGCAAAGGAGGTAAACAGGGTGATGTGAAAAACAAGGAGGGGGCTGTATTAGATTTGGGGAAGGAGGCCAGAGATAGCTGCTGAGAGGAAGTGATGTTTGAGATGAAACCTGAAGATGACAAAGAGCCAGAGATGTAAGGAGTTATAAGCCAAGAGCATTCTAGGCCAGTGCTGTCCAAATAGAATTTTCTGTGATGATGGAAACGTTCTCTGTCTGTGCTGTGATGTTGGGCACCTGAAACGCAGTTGGTGTGTCTGAAAAACTGATTTTTTTATTTTATTTTGTTTTAATTGATTTGAATAGCTATATGTGGCTAGTAAGGAGCCCTGGTGGCACAGTGGTTAGGCGCTCGGCTGCTCACTGTAAGTTCAGTGGTTTGAACCCACCAGCCACTCTGTGGGAGAAAGATGTGGCAATCTGCTTCTGTAAAGATTTACAGCCTTTGAAACCCTATGGGGCAGTCATAACCTGTCCTATAAGGTTGCTGTGAGTCGGAATTGACGGCAATGGGTTTGGTTTTGATTGGTATGTGGCTAGTGACTAGGCAGAGGGACTAGCAAGTGCAAAGGCCCTGGGGTAGAAAAGACCTTGGCATATCCCAGGAATAGAAAGGAGGTTTCTGATTTGGTGTGGCTGGTGTGCTGTGAGTGTGAAGGAGAAGCAGGCAGGGCCAGATCATGCAGGGTGTAGGTGGCCATGATGGAGACTTCGAGGAGAATTTTAAGCAGGGGTATGTTGTGGTCTAATCTGTGTTTTTATAATAATCCTCTGGTTGTGGGTAAAATGGACTGTAAAAGGGAAGAGAGGAAGTAGGGAGATGAGTTGGTAGCATTTTCAATGATGATGTATTGAATATATGCAGCTAATTGCACTCACTCTTTAAAACTTCACTAGAACCACATAGAGCGATTTGTTGTTGTTGTTAGGTGCTGTCGAGTCTGTTCCAACTCATAGCGACCCTATGTACAACAGAATGAAACACTGCCTAGTCCTGTGCCATTCTCACAGTCGTCGTTATGCTTGAGCCTGTTGTTGCAGCCACTGTGTCAGTCCATCTCATTGAGGGTCTTCCTCTTTCTCACTGACCCTCTACCTTACCAAGCATGATGTCCTTCTTCAGAGACTGGTCCCTCCTGATAACCTGTCCAAAGTACATCATCCTTTCTTCTAAGGAGCATTCTGGCTATACTTCTTCCAATTTGTTTCTTCTTCTGGCAGTCCATTGTATATTCAGTATTCTTTGCTAACACCATAATTCAAAGCGTCAGTTCTTCTTCAGTCTTCCTTATTCATTGTCCAGCTTTCACATGCATATGAGGTGATTGAGAAAAGAAAAAAAAAAAGACAAACATAAAGATGGGGAGAATGGGAACAAAACCACAGCATCATTTGGAAGCTGGAAAGCAGTGGTAATTGACCAAGCAGGTCTGAGACAGCTGAACTCTAAGCCTGCAGGGGCAAATGATGAAATGACCTGAGATTAGGGACTGGCAGCACCAGCTGCCTCTGGATCTGTGGTGAAGACTCTGGTGAAATAAGGAGGAATTGGTGAAAAGTGACTTCTCAGTTAGATCCCTTCTCTAGCTCCCTGCCTCTGGATAGTGGTCATTCCCCTGGCTCAGCAGACACCTGAAGGTTTATTATCTGAAGAAAGTAAACCAGAGGCTATGATCTAAGGCTGGCCAGGCACAGGTGAAAGCCTGAGACTTTACCAGTAACAGGGGCATGAAGTGACTGTATGCCTATTAAATGCTAAATGATGACAGGTTCCCCAGCCCCTTCATCCCACTCAGCTCCCAGAACCTGTATCCTCCAAACAAAAGATCACCCTAAAGTGAAGCTCAAAATCAACAAGCCCCACATACATACCCAGAACTTCATCTCAGTGCTTTGGCCCTTCTAACTGTGAATAGAGAAGCCTGGGTGGTGCCAGCTGTTTGCAATCAGCTGCTAACCTAACGGTTGGCCATTCAAACCCACCCAGATCCTTCACAGAAGAAAGGCCTGGTAAACTGCTTCTGCAGCGATTACAACCAAGAAAACCCTATGGAGCAGTTTTACTCTGTAACACATGGGGTCACCATGAGTCAGAATCAACTCGATGGCAACAAGTTAACTGAGCAGACAAGCAAGGACTACCTGATATATGAGAGAATCATTCAACATGAAAGACTGAGCCAAAACCACAAACAGAGCAAAGCAATTTGAAGGATACATATTATGCAGACAGAAGAAAGCTTTTAAAAAATTGATATCTTCAGTGAAACAAAAGAAGAGTTCACATCCAGGAAATCAGGACATAGAACAGAACACAAAAAAAGAGTTCTTAGAAGTTATCAAGATGGGAGAAAATTTTAAAAAAGCACATTGGAAGAAAAATTCTAATAAATCTCACAGAAAATAAAGCAAAAAGACAGATGGAAAAATTAGGAAGCTAAGAATATTAAAGACCAGTTCAGAGTATCTCATTGTCATGGTTTGAATTAAGTCCCCCCAAAAATGTGTGTATCAGTTTGGCTGGGCCATGATTCCTGGTACTGTGTGATTTTCCTGTATGTTGTAGACCTGCCCTATGATGTTAATGAGGGAGGATGGGTGGCAGTTGTGTTGGTAAGGCAGGACCTGATCTACAAGACTGGATTGTATCCTGAGGCAATCTCTTGAGATATAAAAGACAGAAGTGAGCAGTGAGACAGGGGGACCTCATACCATAAAGAAAGCAGTGTCAGGAGCAGAGCACGTCCTTTGGACAGGGGTCCCTGTGCCGAGAAGCTCCTAGTCCAGGGGAACACTGATGAGAAGGCTGACAGAGAGAGAAAGACTTCCCCTGGAGCTGACACCCTGAATTTGGACTTTTAGGCTACTTTTACTGTGAGGAAATAAACTTATCTTTGTTAAAACCATCTACTTGTGGTATTTCTGTTACAGCAGCAGTAGATGTCTAAGACAGAATTTGGTACCAGGAGTGGGGTGCTGCTCTAACAGATAACTAAAATGCGGAAGCAGTTTTAAAACTGTGAATGGATAGACATGTGGCAGTGACAGAGGACGAGCAGCAGCAGAGAAGCAGCAGCAGCAGAGAACCAACAGCAGCAGAACCAGGAGACTGGTGAAAGACGGCACTGGAGCCAACCCACAGAGTGAGAGAGCTGAATGCCTGTGAGCAGGAGACTTCCTGGCGGAGTGGGGTGCCTCTGGGCTCTTATCGGTGGAGCTAGGCTTGCTGATCCACGGAGCGAGGGAGCTGAGTGCCCGTGTGCAGAAGGCTTCCTGGCAGAGTGGGGTGCCTCTGGGCACTTACCAGTGGAGTGACTGAGTTTTGGAACACTTTCCGCAGCAGGGCAGATGCGGGCGTGAGGCCCGAGGCCCGAGGGCCGAGAGGCCATAGGAAGCAGAAGCTGAAGAGACGAGGGACACAAGAAGCCCAGCTGCTTCAGTCTCAAAAAGTATGGCCATGACCTCAGGGGTTTCAGAGGGTGGAGCCATGGCCTCTGGTGTTTCTAAGGGTGGAGACACCGTTCAGATGGAGTAGGAGAATGGTGCATCTAAACCCAAGGGAGCAGAGTTGCTGTCCCAGTGGGCCTGGAAGGCGGAGCTGAAGCCCAGGGCTGAGGGGCCTCCACTCAAAATCCAGAGACTGTGGCCAATATCTAGAGTCTGGATGGCAGGGCTATTGTGTAAATTGTCTCAGAGAACAGAAGATTATTTTCAAAGCCTTGAGGGCTAATGTAATGTGTTCTGCTGACTTGCTTGGTGCCTGTTATCACTTCTTTTTCTCTAGTTTCTCCCATTTGTAATGGAAATGTCTAGCTTGTGCCTGTTCTGCCATTGTACCTTTGGAAGCAGATGACTTGTATTCTAGATTTCACAGATGAAGAGGAATTTTTGGATTTTGGACTTGGAGTTAAGACTTTTGCTATGATATGATGGGGTGAATATGTTTTCCATGTTGCAGGGATGTGATTTTTTGGGGCCAAAGGGTGGAATGTCATGGTTTGAATTATCTCCCCCAAAATACGTGTGTATCAATTTGGCTGGGCCATGATTCCTGGTACTGTGTGATTTTCCTGTATGTTGTAGACCCGCCTCTATGATGTTAATGAGGGAGGATGGGTGGCAGTTGTGTTGGTAAGGCAGGACCTGATCTGTAAGACTGGATTGTGTCCTGAGGCAGTCTCTTGAGATATAAAAGACAGAAGTGAGCAGTGAGACAGGGGGACCTCATACCATCAAGAAAGCAGTGTCAGGAGCAGAGCACATCCTTTGGACAGGGGTCCCTTCGCCGAGAAGCTCCTAGTCTGGGGGAACACTGATGAGAAGGCTAACAGAGAGAGAAAGACTTCCCCTGGAGCTGACACCTTGAATTTGGACTTTTAGGCTACTTTGACTGTGAGGAAATAAACTTCTCTTCGTTAAAACCATTCACTTACGGTATTTCTGTTATAGCAGCAGTAGATGACTGAGACACTCATGAAAGAAAAAGGGAGGAAATCACCAATAATATAAATCAAAAAAGCATATCTGTTTTGAAAGATGTTAGTTTTTAGATTGAAACAATTCCAAGTGTCCAACACAATAAATGAAAAAGATCTACATTGAAACACATCATTGTGAAATTCCAAGACACAGAAGACAAAAAGAAAGATCTAAAAGCTTCCAGAGAGAAAGAACAGATCTCAACCAAAGGACTTGGTATCAAAATGATTTCACATTTATCAAGAAGCTAGAAGACGATGGAGCAGTGCCTTCAAAATTCTAATAGAAAAATTAATCTGTACATAACAGCCTATTCCCAGCGTCACTGACACTTCAAATAAAAGGACAGAATAAAGATCTCAGAGAAGCAGGATCTTCAAAAATGTATTGCCCACATACTCTTTCTGAGGAAGCTACTGGAAATTGAGCTTCACCAAAAGATGGGCCTAAACAAGGAAAAAAAAAAAAAAAAAAAAAGGTGGCTCACAAGAAACAGGAGACCCAACCCAGGAGAGAGGTGACGGGTACCCCAGGATGGTGGTGAGGGAGGATCACAGGATGATGGCTGCATACCTGGTGTTGAGGGCAACTAGTAGTCTAATTTGGAATAGGTTTGAAAATTTAGGGTCAAAGACAGTGCAGGGTGCCATATCCAGAGCCACCCTTCCCTCCAGAGTGAACAGATGGGACCAGTGAAATGCAGGGAACCACCACTGTATTGATGAACTCCACAGAGATGATGGCATATGGCTGAGCCTGAGTAATGAGACAGTAAGTGGGTTTCTCGCCTGGTGCCTCTCCTCACCAACATCTTGGCAAGAGCCTTCTGATCCCTGTGTGCTACAGAGAATAAGAGAAGGAAATATGGCTAGATAAGAATTCTATATATACACACATCCTTAGAGTATCCCTGGAAGAATACACCAGAAGCTGGTCACAGTGGTTACTGCTAGGGAGGGAAACCAGGTGGCTTACAGAAGGAGGTGGGAGAAAGCCTTACTTGTCACTATTTTACCTTTGGGATTTGTACCATATAAACCTGTTTCTGTTGATTGCTACTCATGGTGACCCCATGTGTTACAGAGTAGAACTGTTCCATAGGGTTTTCTTGACTGTAATCTTAATAGAAACAGATTGTCAGGGCTTTCTTGCACAGTATGGCTGGGTGGATTTGAACCACCAGCCTTTAGGTTAGTAGTAGAGCGCAAACCGTTTGCACCACATAGGGACCTCTTGTACTGTATACAAAAGGTAAATATTAAATAGATACCCACCCCAGCCTCCCCCAGAAAAGTCAGTGGGAGGCTGCTGTTGTAGTCAGAGCTAGAGCTGCGGTGGCTTGGACTGAGGTTATGGTGGCGAGATGGAGAGAAGTGGATGGATGTGAGAGAGACTGTGGAGGCAGAAAGGAGCCCTAGTGGTGCAATGGTTAAGCACTCAGCTGCTAACTGAAGGGTCGGCAGTTCGAACTTACCAGCCATTCTGTAGGAGAAAGATGTGGCAGTCTGCTTCCATAGATTTACAGCCTTGACAAATATTGTATAAGACCACTATTATCAGAACTTAAGAAAAGGTTTAAACACAGAAGAAAACATTCTTTGATGCTTATGAGGGTGGGGAGGAAGAGAAAGGGATATTCACTAACAAGATAGTAGACAAGAATTAGGTGAAGGGAAGGACAACACACACTACAGGGGAAGTCAGCACAACTGGACTAAACCAAAAACTAAGAAGTTTCTTGAATACTACCAAACACTTTGAGGGACAGAGTAGGAGGGGCAGGGGTCTGGGGACCATAATTTCAGGGGACGTCTAGGTCAGTTGGCATAACAAAGTTGATTAAGGAAATGTTTTGCATTTTCTGTGAGTGGTGTCTAGGGTCTTAAAAGCTAGTGAGCAGCCATCTAAGATGCATCAATTGGTCCCAACCCACCTGGAGCAAAGGGGAATGAAGAACACCAAAGACACAAGGAAAGTGTTATCCCAGGAGACAGAAAGGGCCACACAAACCAGAGACTCCATCAGCCTGAGACCAGAAGATCTAGATGGCTCCCAGCCAGCACCAATGACCACCCTGACAGGGAACACAACAAAGAGTCCCAGATGGAGCAGGAGAAAAGTGGGGTGCAGAACTCAAATTCTAGTAAAAAGACCAGACTTAATGGTTTGACTAAGACTGGAGGGACCCTGGAAGACATGGCCTCCAGACTCTCTGTTAGCCCAAAACTAAAACCATTCCTGAGGCCAACTCTTCAGACAAAGATTAGACTGGACTATAAGACATAAAATGATACTTGTGAAGGGTGTGCTTCTTAGCACAAGTAGATACATGAGTCTAAATGGGCAGCTCCTGTCCAGAGGCAAGATGAGAAGGCAGAAAGGGACAGGAACTAGTTGAATGGACACAGGAAGTCCAGGGTGGAAAGGAGGAGTGTGCTGTCACAGTTTGGGGAGAGCAACTGATGTCACATAGCAGTGTGTGTATAAATTTTTGTATGAGAAACTAACTTGAACTGTAAACTTTTATTTAAAGCACAAATTTTTTTAAAAAAGGAAATTAAAAAGATTTATAGCTTTGGAAAGCCTATGGGGCAGTTCTACGGAGGCAGTTTTGTGGAGGTAGAAGATGGCCACAATGCGGTCACTGCCCTCCAGGTGCTTATAGTCTAGAGGAAGATAGGTGGAGAAATATTAATATGTGAGCTCAGCAGAAGGACACTTGACCTGGCCTGGGGGAGAACAGGGACCAGGTCCCAACTTGCCCAGCTCTGATGTGGAGGCTGCCTGGGGAATAGTCCTAACGCTAATGTTGGTTCTGAAAGGAGGGTCATCAGGCCACCCGCAGCCATGCCATGGTTCTGTACTTGCTTCCCGAGCACTTGCCCTTCAGCTCTGACTCTGAGTGCCTCCCCCCACAGGTGGCCAAGACTAAGCAGCAGATCGAGGAGCAGCGGGTCCAGGTACAGGTGGTGGAGCGGGCCCAGCAGGTGGCAGTGCAGGAGCAGGAGATCGCCCGCCGAGAGAAGGAGCTGGAAGCCAGAGTGCGGAAGCCCGCAGAAGCTGAGCGCTACCGGCTGGAGCGCCTAGCAGAGGCAGAGAAGTAAATACCCCTTCCCTGTTCCTCTCCTCACTCTTTCACAGCCTGGCTGCCCCTAGATGAAGAGCTGAAGCTTTCAGTACCTGGACTCCTATGGAACTCAGGTTGTAAGAGCCCCCAACTCCCCAGTCCTGGCTCTTTCTGTCTCCCTGGGAACAAGGGCCCCTCCTCAGCTCCTCCCTCCACTTCCCTTCTTTCCCCAGGTCCCAGCTGATCATGCAGGCAGAGGCTGAGGCTGAGTCTGTGAGGGTGAGTTAGGAACTGACTTGCTGACTGGTGGAGAGTGGGGGTTGCTGCTTGAGCAAGAGTCTCTTGTCCTTAACTATATTCCCATTAATACCAATAGCACAAGTATCCTGTGCCCTCCACAGATGCGTGGGGAAGCTGAGGCCTTTGCCATGGAGGCCCGAGCACGGGCAGAAGCTGAGCAGATGGTCAAGAAGGCAGAAGCATTCCAGCTGTACCAAGACGCAGCTCAGCTGGACATGCTGCTAGAGAAGCTGCCCCAGGTACAGAGCTGTGTGGGCACCAGGAGAGGAGGGACCAGAATCAAGGACTAAGGGGTTGGGTGAAGCGAGGGGCTGGGGGAGAGCCAGGCTAGGGGACTATAACTTGCAGATGGGAATTATAAGCCAGTGACCAAAGTGAGGAAGGATGATCAGTAGGACCAAACCCATTGCCATCGAGTCAGTTCCAACTCATGATGACCCCAGGTGTTAAAGATAACTGCTCTATAGGGTTTTCTTGGCTATAATATTTACGGAAGCAAACTGCCAGTTCTTTCTTCCATGCACTGCTGGGTGTGTTCGAATTGCTAACCTTTAGGTTAGTAGTCGAGCCCTAACTGTTTGTGCCACCTAAGGACGTTATCAGTAAAACAAGGGTCTTAAAACCAAGGGTAAAGAGTGTTAGGAAGGGTGTGGTCAGCTCCTGGGCACTGAGAAGCTTCTTTCACCTATCAGGTGGCCGAGGAGATCAGTGGCCCCTTGACCTCAGCCAATAAGATCACACTGGTGTCCAGTGGAAGTGGGACTGTAGGGGCAGCCAAAGTGACTGGGGAAGTACTGGACATCCTAAGCCGCCTGCCGGAGAGCATAGAGAGACTCACAGGGGTCAGCATCTCCCAGGTAAGGGGACCCATCTCCAGTGTGGGGGCTGGGGAGAATTGCTGGGTTTCTGTCGTGTGATGCATGGGCCTACCACTGGGCCAGCACCCAGGAGAGAGGCCTTGGGGAAGGGGTCGCTGACATTTATTAAGTGCTTTCTGTATGCCAGACAGAGCGCTAAGCTTCTACAGAGAGGTTTTTTGTTTTTTTTTTTTTTAAATCAAAACTACCCTGGGGTATGTAGTATTTTGCAAAGTAAAGAAACAACTTTCAGTGTGTTGAGTAACTTACCTCATGTCATACAGCTGGTGAAGCTGGGCTTCTGACCCAAGACAGCTGTCTCTGGAGCCTGTGCTCATAGTCAGTCACCCCATTCTACAGGGAACCAGTTGTAGCCCTGTTAACAAACAGTTCATTATTCCCAAAGTATATCACTGCCTCTTGGTGCCTCATTGTATTCACCTGTAGATCATGGTAGTGGTCAGAGAACGGGCTCTGGAAGCAGAATGTTTTGATTTGAATTTTGGCTCCAATGCATGCTAGCTGTATAACCTTGGACAAGTTATTTAACCTCTCTGTTCCTCAGTTTCCTCACCTTGAAATCTGGTTAATAATAGTAACTACTCTGTTGAATTGTGGGGGGAGAGTAAATGAGTAAATATTTGCAAAGAACAGTGCCTGGCGTATAGTAAGGGTGAGATAAGTGTGCTGATATGGTCCAGTGTGTTCAGGTATGTATGTATTTTTTATTTATTTAACACACACTTAAATAAATAATACATACATACCTGAACACACTGGACCGTATAAGTGACCTTCAAGGTGCGTTCCTTGGAACCTGTACCAGAAGATTGGGAGCCAAGGCGAGTCTGAGCAGAGCTCTGGGCTGCCCCTCCACCCACTTCAGTGATTTGCTGTTTGTTATACATGGATCTTAATGACTTTGGGCAAAGAGAGTGAGGTGGGGTGGGGGTCTGGGAGAGGAGGCTACCTGGTTCTAAGTGTCATCCACTGTTGTCTTTTTGCCAGGTGAACCACAACAAGTCTTTGCAAACAGCCTGAGCCCCCAGCCCTCGCTGATGCCCAGCCTCATTGTTCCAAGTTGCCTGAAGGATCCCCATATTGCATGCAGTACTACCCTTCATCCCTCCTTGCCAAATCACCTGTGCCTTGCCTTGGAGGGGGTAGGGCTTCTTCCCTTGCCAACCCCACACTACCAAGACTGCCCTCCCCGGGGGCCCCATGCCAGCCTGCTCATTCATTATCCTGCCCTGCTCCCCACAACTTACTCAACTTGAGCCGGTGATCTGCAGTTCTCTCCTGATCAAGACTGAGGGATCGTCTGGAGGTTCTCAACTTTACATGCCAAATTGTTAATAAGTACTGATACTTATGAACAATTAATAAAGCAGAACAAATTCAAAATGAATGTTACAGTGTAGCTTGTTCCCTTGCATTTCAGTAGGCTTTCTAAAATGGGAGAAAGTTACTTATAGGCTGTTACAAGTTGTAGAGTTAATGTGTTTTTTTAACAAAAGTTCAGTCAGGAAAGCATGCTTAAGTGGAAGGAATGTGGAGAACTGCATTAGTCCCTAGAATTACTACCAATACGGCCAATAGAAATACTCAATTATGGACTGTTACTTTATGTGCTTAGAAGCATGAGGTATTAGGAATACCATAAAAATAAAGTTGCCCTTGAGTCGACTCTGACTCCTGGCAACCCCGTGTGTGTCGCAGAACTATGCTCCACAGGGTTTTTTCAATGGCCAATTTTTCAAAAATAGATTGCCAGGCCTTTCTTCAGAGGCATATCTGAGTAGATTCAAACCACCCTTTTGGTTAGCAGCTGAATGTGTTTAACCATTTGCACCACCCAGCAACTTCAGGTAGGCTATCCAAAAAAACCAAACCAAAACCATTGCCATTGAGTCGATTTCAGCTCATAGAAACCCTACAGCATAGGGTAGAACTGTCCCATAGGATTTTCAAGGAGCGGCTAGTGGATCCGAGCTGCCAGCCTTTTAGTTAGCAGCCATGCTCTTAACCACCGTACCACTAGGCAGGGTGTTATTTTAGAATAGGACCATCAAGAGAAGACATCCCCCACCAGTCATCTTTGTCTCTGGTTGACGAGAAAACCCACAGGATTACAGAAAACAGGTTTAAGTACCCATAATCCAGAGGAATCCTGGGTAGTCTGCAAGCTGGAAAAGTACAATACACTGCTTCTCAAACGTGAGCATTCATCACAATATCCTGGCACACTTGTTACAACAGCTTGCTGGACTCCACCCCCACTCTGATTCAGTATATCTGGGTGGGGTTGAAAATTTGCACTTCCATCAAATTCCTAGGGGTTGCTGATACTGTTCGTCTGGGAACCACCTTGAAAACCAATGAGACTATTTGACATTTACCTCAGATCCCATTTCTATCCCTAGGCCCTATATTCTGAGCCTATCCCATTAGTAGGAATGGCACTGGTGGTTGGGGAAGGGGATGATTTGGGTACCAGCAATAATATATGATGAGGGTCAGTGAAGTATTGTGATACTTTCATCAGCCTAAAGGCTGAATGTGCAAAGTTAAAACTTGGGCCCCATGCTTTGCCCACCATCTTTCCCTAAATGAGCACACATCTTGCAAAGTTTTCTTTTTTTCATTTCCCATTTATTTTTGGCTCTTGGGGCAATGTCATCTTTTCAATATGAAAAAAAGCAGCAAGTTCAACACAAATAGAAATCTGAAGTGTAGAATGGGGTGGGGGGGAAGGATAGAAATAAAAAAAAGCAATAGCAAATGGAAGAGATGAGATCTTGCATGTTGGAGCATGTCCTGTTCCCTCTCCTATGGGGAATCGACTCAAACCAGTAGATGGCAATACATCCTTGCCATGTCAGGGCTGTTACTCCTTTTTTGGGGGGGTAAGAAACTGAAAATGGAGATAATACTGTTAACACCTCACCTGAAGCTAAGAGAGGAGCAGGAAAATACCTGGTGATGGCTGAAATAGCCTGGATTCCCCTAAATCTGCTCTAGAATGGAAAATTCTAGCCCTTTCCTTCTGGTGACTTCTACCAGCTGTGAGTTAGCTTGGTTTCCTTTCCCTTGGCTACCATGGGCTCATCCCTTGGGGTAAAGATGGTGGCCATCTAGGTTTACAGTACACGGTTCTAGATGGGATCTGGATGAGAATTACCTTGAAAACAGAAGGAGATATTAACTGGACAGATGGGAGCAGTGGCCCCAGAAGGAAATACAAGGTTACCCAGAATGGCAGAAGTTTAGGTTTCTCAGAGTGGAAAAAGAGAGGAGACATTCAACAAACAACAAATATTTATTGAGCGCCTACTGTGTACCAGGCACTGTTCTAGAACCCCCTCAAAGGGAGTGGGGGGGAAGACAGAGGCAGAAAATGCAAATTCTGAGGGAGAAGAAAGGGGCAGTTGAAGAAGGCTGAGGGAGCTGAGAAGCCTGAGGTGATGGGACTCTGCCTTAGGCCTCCTCTTCGGCTTCCTCGCCGAAATCCTCCTCCTCTTCTGCAGTGGCATCCTGGTACTGCTGGTACTCGGAGACGAGGTCATTCATGTTGCTCTCAGCCTCGGTGAACTCCATCTCGTCCATGCCCTCACCTGTGTACCAGTGGAGGAAGGCCTTCCGACGGAACATGGCAGTGAACTGCTCTGAAATGCGCTTGAAGAGCTCCTGGATGGCTGTGCTGTTACCAATGAAGGTGACCGCCATCTTGAGGCCACGGGGTGGGATGTCACAGACAGCCGTCTTGACGTTGTTGGGGATCCATTCCACGAAGTAGCTGCTGTTCTTGTTCTGTACGTTGAGCATCTGCTCATCCACCTCCTTCATGGACATCCGCCCACGGAAGACAGCCGCCACAGTGAGGTACCGGCCATGGCGGGGGTCACAGGCAGCCATCATGTTCTTCGCATCGAAGACCTGCTGGGTGAGCTCAGGCACGGTGAGGGCCCGGTACTGCTGGCTACCACGGCTGGTGAGTGGGGCAAAGCCAGGCATGAAGAAGTGGAGACGTGGGAAGGGCACCATGTTGACTGCCAGCTTGCGGAGATCAGCATTGAGCTGGCCAGGGAAGCGGAGGCAGGTGGTGACACCGCTCATGGTGGCTGAGACAAGGTGGTTCAGGTCTCCATAAGTTGGTGTGGTCAGCTTGAGAGTGCGGAAGCAGATATCGTAGAGGGCTTCGTTATCAATGCAATAGGTCTCATCGGTGTTCTCTACCAACTGGTGGACAGAGAGGGTGGCGTTGTAGGGCTCAACCACAGTGTCGGATACTTTGGGTGAGGGCACCACACTGAAGGTGTTCATGATGCGGTCAGGATACTCTTCACGGATCTTACTGATGAGCAAGGTACCCATTCCAGAGCCTGTGCCTCCACCGAGTGAGTGGGTCAGTTGGAAGCCCTGCAGGCAGTCACAGCTCTCAGCCTCCTTCCGCACCACATCCAAGACGGAGTCGACCAGCTCTGCCCCCTCTGTGTAGTGGCCCTTGGCCCAGTTGTTGCCTGCCCCAGACTGACCTGGAATGGGGTTGGGAGTCAAGCTTGATTAGCAAGGTGTGAAACGTACATGACCACCCTTCCACCTTTACAATAATCCCCTTGGAGGTATCTTCACTCTACCCTCACCTGTGATAGATCCTCCCCCATAGTTTTCCAGCTAAGACAGTCACTACCTATACTTTTTATCAGAGATTGAGAACACAGCCTTCTATAAGCTCTCCAGTACAACAATCATCTTTTAACTCTTGCTCATCCCCTTACACCCAAATAAACTGAGTAAGACAGCATCTACTAATATCTTCTCTATAACTCACCAAAAACAAAGTTGTCTGGTCTGAAGATCTGGCCAAAAGGGCCTGAGCGAACAGAGTCCATGGTCCCAGGTTCTAGATCCACCAAGATAGCACGAGGAACATATTTGCCACCTACAGGGAAGAGAGGAGAGAACTGACAGGGAAAACCAATGTATTGGGGTGGGGGAACTTGGGACCCAGGCTTGTGGTTCCAAGCCCTGCCACCAGGTGGCAGCAGAGCTGGGTTTGGCCCCAAAAGGTGGGAAGAAAAATGAGAAACGTTTCAAAGAGTAATGAACGATGATGGACTCATCCAGAAGGAATAAGGTGTTCCCCAGGGATGGAAAGAGACCCCCAGACAAGTGGGAGAGGAGATGGGACCTGAGCCTCGCGGGCACCTGCCCTCACCTGTGGCTTCATTGTAGTACACGGAGATGCGGTCCAGCTGCAGGTCACTGTCCCCGTGGTAGGTGCCGGTGGGGTCGATACCGTGTTCATCACTGATCACCTCCCAGAACTGCAGGAAAGCAATGAGCCCCCAGCCGCTCAGGTCCCAGCCAACTATGCCTCCCCTTCCATTTTATTTCAGACGCGCCCTGTAGGCCCTGTTTCAAAGCCTGGCAACCCTTCTCTCCGCCTGCCACACCCTTCCCCTAGACACCCACACCCCCGGGAACCTCAACTTATATATTTTATTCAGCTCCATTGCTTGGGACTTGATATGCGACCGAGAGGGCCCGGCGTTCGTGGGCACTGGGGCTACTAGGAGGGAAGGCAGAGCTAACCCGATAGGCGCCCTTCCCGCCCTCCCTGCTGGGCATCGCCCCTCCACGCACAAAGGGCCGGGGGACCAAAAGGCGAACCGCTGCGGCAGTCGCTCCCATGCTCCACGTGACCGCGGCACTTGCATGCGCGCGTGGAACTGCCGACAAAACGCGGTGTCGCGCGTGGTAAGGGCGGGGCCGAGGGCGCGAATTCCGTGTGCTAGCAGCGGGGCGGGGCCGGGCTCGCGCGCCCCCGCCGGCGGGCAGGGCCGCATTGTCCCCGAGCGCCAGGGCCCCGCCCCCGCCGGGTCCCGCCCTGCTGCTACAACGTAGCAGGCGCACTTCCTCCCCGTCCCCTCCCCCGCTACACTGTAACCGCGCGCAAAAAAAAAAAGAAAAGAAAAAACCCCCTTAAGCTTTGGAATTTTATTCCTTCGCTAGTTTTTTTTTTTTTTTTCCTGCCTTAAATAATTCTTTTTCTTTTCCTCCAATTATCCCGAGAGGCCCTTTTGCAGGCATATCCCCCCTTTCCTCGCGCCTTCTCTCTCCATTATCTGTTCACGCCCTAAAAGGGTCTCATAAAGGGGAAATGAAATAAGATAAAACTGACTCCATACATTTTATCCTTCTATCGACGCAAAACTACTGGACTGCCCCTCGGGGACCGCGGGCAAGCAGGGGTCCCTAATCTTTTGTGAAGGAGAACCGGCAGTGCAGCCCACACTGGCGCACCGCGCCCCCCACCTTTGGATCGCCCTCTGCAGCTGCCCGCCCAGCCTCGCCCCTTCCCCCTCCAGTATCGCCCTAACCCCAGCCACGGGGTGGGGGAGCGGGATGCACATGGGGCCGAGCTCGCCTCGCTTTGTCTCGAGTCGTTTCCAAGTTTCTTCCCTCCCGTCCTCGGACCGTTAGAAGATCCCCTCCAAGTAAAATCTTACAGATAGTCGGTCTTCCCGCCCCCCAAACCGTCAACAACTTACCCAAAATGAGAAAATTACCTAATTCCCCTTTTTCCGAAAGCCAATTTTAGCTACAAATGTGCCTGCGTATACACACTTTTTATTTTTGCAAAGCTCGATGAAGGATGGAGAGCGCGAATATCCCACAACCATTCTTCATAACTGATCTGAATTTTTTTCTTCTCGGAAGGAATATAGTTAAGAGATTTAGAATCCTTACCTTGGCACCGATCTGGTTGCCACACTGACCAGCCTGGATGTGCACGATTTCCCTCATGGTGAAAATTTATTTCAGTTTTTTTTTGCTCGCCTCGATTGCGTGCGGGGCAAGAGAACGATATATAATTTTGTTTCTGCGGATCGCAGGCTGCGGCGATGGAACGTGCCCCGGAGGCTGGAGCAGCGAGGTCCGAACGCGGCGGCAGGAAGGTTCTGAGAGGGAGAAAGAAGGTGGGGGGAGGGTGAGGGAGGGAAGGCGGCAGGGCGGGGCGCGCGTGCGCGGGGGCTGGGGAGCGGGAGATTGGGTCCCGCGCCGCGGTCTGGAGACAAAGCCTCATCGAGCCTGTCCCTGATTAGTCGATGCCGGTCATATACCAGATGTCCATTGGTCTTTGCGAGAGAGGACGTGCGCGGTCCTCTCTGGGAGTTGTAGTCCTCTATTGTTGTCCACGCTGCAAAATGAGGTGACGAAAGGGTGGGTACCGGGTTTTTTGGTGTTTTGTTTTTTAATGAAAAATTATGACCTTGCGCAAAATCCCTTTCCTCTGTTCCTGATTTTTTTTTTTTGTACAGAAAGGGAGTAGTTTTCAGGGATGCAAGAAGTGGGAAGTCTGGGGTGCCAAGCATTGGGAGGTGGGCTGGGCACGCCCTGAAAGCTCCCCGCTGCTGCAGCTCTTGGGAAGATTGGACTGCTTAGCTCAGCGAAAACTGGGGAGTAGTGTGGCATCCTGCTTGGCTACATACCTTCTGGTCCTTTGGTGACCTAGGCTTGAACTCCAGTAACTCCACTGTTCCCCTACATACCTCTGGAAACAGGACGGGATTGCCCTCCTGCTATTTCTTTGGGAGTTTCCGAATGATATTTCAAAAGAGAAACAAAATTGCAGCAAGGACTTTTCAGAATAGAGATGTAGTTGTCTGAAGCGTGTGTTCAAAATATAAATTCATTGATTTAGGGAAGCTGATAATCTGGGACCTGTGAAGCCAAAAGTCTCGGTCCTTGCAGGGGATCCGGGCCTTGAAGCAGTGTTGAAGACACCTTGGTCTTTTTGTTGAACAGGGAACTGTGGGATTAGATGCCTAATAGAATTCACATTGATCAAGAGTCCCAGAATTGGAAAATAAAAACGGAGGTAGGTGGATAAGCGGTGTGAGGAAAACTGGGTGGGTCAGAGTGGCATGCTCCTTCCTGGAGGTTCATTCGATAGATACTAAACGTCCACCAAACCAAGGAGCTAGGGATACAAAATTATTAGGGACTAGCTCCCTGACCTCTAGGACCTTGCAGTTAGATGAAACAAACAAGTAATAACAATAGAGTGTGGTAAGCACTGTAATAGAGGAGATATGATAGCCAGGTCATCATTGTTAATTCACATTCACTTTAACACGTATTTCTCAGACACTTTCTAAATAAAGGAGCATCAAGTTGTATAAGACCCCTTCATGGCCATCCACTCACTTAAGATGGAATTTTTTTTTTTTTTTAAAAAGATGGGATATTCTGTTTTAGGGCTCGATCACAAAGAAAACAGTTTGTGGCAGTAGAGAGAGCTCAGACTTTGGAACTAAGAGAACTTCTTTCAATTTGTCTCCACCTTAGTAACTGTAGGAATTTAGGCAGGACATTTAACTTTACAGAACTTTAGTTTCCTCGTTTGTAAAATCGACTTCTGCCTATTTGATTGTTGCGGTCAAAATTAAGTGAGATAACAAATGCGAAAGGACTTCCTAAATTATACACAAGTCAAATTGCTACTGTTCTCTTCATGTCTTAGTTTGAGGTAATGAAATAAATGATTTTATTATCTTCCCCTCACCCTTTGAAAGGTGCGGACAGATCTCGGTCATCCTTTAAGATAAATTTGACATATACATAACCGTCCTCTCTGTTTGCCTAGGGATCTTTATTTTAAGAAAATGACCTCAAAATGTCCGTCAGGAATGTATTCCCAGGAAGAAAAGACAGGACTTCTACAAAGCAAGCCAAATAAAAAGGAAATGAAATTCCATTGCTATGAGGAGTCCTTAAGCGCCACGCCTTAGAACTGTTCTCCAAACTGCAGCGTGCAGCCACGACTGCAATCCGCAACCCATTTCTCATGAGTCAGCAGACACCATGCCTGGGAGGACCGACGAAGGGCGCTCTGGGCGCACCAGACTCATCGGGCGACGTCTATGGTACAGACCCTCTATCCGCCGCCAGGAGCTGGTGTTAGACTCTGTGGTCGTGGTTTGGAAATCTGCGCGGGAGGTGGGAGGTGAAGCGGTAGCAGGTTGTCCCATCGAGCTGCCCAATCGAGGTGCGGTATTCTGTGGGCGCACGGCAGCCTCCCATTACAGTGTCACTTAACGGATCTCAGCCTCCTTGCAGCGTTTTTGAACTGGGGGGGAGGGGGGGCGGGGCTTCGGCAGCGCCTCCGCTCTGGAGGCTTCACCAATCAGCGTGCAGCAGAGCTGTAAAGGACGGCAACAAGAGCCAATCAGCGAATCTTCCCTCTTCCGGCACACGCGCTCCCGCCACCCGGGTCGCGGCCGTTACTGGTGGCGCGCGCGGGGACTCAAAGTAGGTGAGTTCTGGGGGCCTCGCCCCCGGCTTCCCGGGGTGCCATTTTCATTTCCCCGGAGGGCGAGAGGGGCGTGCCTTGGGAGCGACTGGGCGGAGACGATTCGGAATTTGCTTCGGGGATTATGATATTCATCCGTTCCTGACGTCCAGCTCAGAGTTTAGGTATGAAGACACTGGGAGACGTTGGATCAAGAGGGGACCTACTTGGGCTGTGGATCAAAGATGGTGGCGTATTGAACTGGAGTCAAGACTCGTAGGGACCCACTGAGTAGGCCAGTCATGAGGACGGAGTTGACACTTTATCCAGGGGTCGTCCTACTTTCCCTTACCCGTCCAGTTTCCCTGCAGGGTGGCATCCTTCTAAGTGAATTCCGCCCATGCTATTTTGAGTTCCATCTCCTTTCATCTGTTCTTTCACCGGTAGGCTCGGTGATGTAACCCCCATGAGGACAGGTTTCATTTTATGTTTGGTTCACGGATGTGTCCCGCATACCTTGAACGCAACCAGGTGCTCCATAACTACTGTTCAATGAATATGGTGGACCTTAGGGGAAAAGACACAGCTCTGCTGGTCTAGCCCTCAAGGGGGTGTGTTACAGCAGAAATGGGAAGTAATGGTTATGGTATGATGAGAAGTGTTAGGATAGGCATGAGCCCACTAACTGCTGTGGAACACACAGGACACAACAGGAACACTGGAAAGCTGGGAGGATTCCAGGAAAGACTGCTGAGGAAGTGACATTTGAACTGAATCTTGAGGGATGGGTAGGAGTTGGACCAGGAAACTCAGAGTGAAAGGCCAGATGCAAGCTGGGCTAAGGCATGCAGATGTGGAGGACAAGGACAGCATTTTCAGAGATTAATTAGAAAGCCCATGTGACTGAATCATAGGCTGTTGAAATTGGGGGAGGGAGGCATTGCAGGACATGAAGTTCAGATCATGGAGGGTCTTGCTAAGGAGTTAGATTTTATTTTATCCTGTGGGCATGGAAGCCAGCAAAGGGAACTAAACAGGAGAGACATCTGGGTGATCTTGGGCAAGTTCTTTTGTGTTGCAGTTTCTTTATATGAAAAAATGGAAGATAATAATAATGCTTACTTTGCAGATTCTTCTGTTAATGAGTCAGTCAATGTAAAGCGATTAGAACAGTGCTTGGCACAAAGCAAGTGTCTTTATATGACAGCTGGTTTTATGATTCTTTGCAATCAGTGATCACACTGAGGTAGTATGGTAAAGTGTAAAAAGCGTGGGCCTTACGGCCAGAAGTAGATATATTCCTGTCCTTTCCACTTACTGCTGTGTTATATTGTGCAAATTTTTAAAATATTTTAGTATTACTTTCGTAAATGCCTACCTCATATGGCTATGATGCCTAACACACAACACAATGCCCAACACATAGCTGATGTTTGGCAAAGCTTAGTTCCCTTTAAAATTGTATTTTTCACTCTATAGGGGGTGACCCAATAATGGATAGTGAAATCAATCTAACGGGTTGCAAGTTAACGTTTAAGAAATATATATCATATAGAAAAACATAAATGAAAAATTATCAGTGTGTTGTACATAGTAAGGTTAAGCAATGCTTCTCAAAACTTTTGTTTACATAAAAAGTACATATGTTCATATATATTTGTGTACTAGGGGCTATATAATATTTCTCTGTCATCAAAAATATTTGAAAAATGCTTCAGAAGGGTAACAACAGAATGATTGGTGGAAAGAAAATCATCAACTATCCAGTTTTACCCCCAGTTATCAGTCTCCTCTCTGATGCTGTGTGTATGAACTAATGATGGGGATGATGATTATGTGTTCCCCTCCAGATCATGGAGGACACCCAGGTTATTGACTGGGAGGCTGACGAAGAGGAGGAGACAGAGCAATCCATTGAATCCGTGGGATGCCACTTGGAGCCCCTAGGGCGACTGCATATCTTCAGCAGTGCCCATGGACCAGAAAAAGGTCAGCGGGTATTGGGTGCTGACGCAGCAGTATTGTTGGTGTTGTGTGCCGTTGAGTCGATTCTTACGCATAGCATCCCCATATGACAGAGTAGAACTGCCCCATAGGGTTTCCTAGGCTGTAATCTGGTCTGAGCAGATCACCCGGTCTTCTCTCCCTCAGAGCTGCTCATGGGTTTGAACCACCAACATTTTGGTTAGCAGCCAAACGCTTAAGCATTGTGCCACCAGGGCTCCTTAGTATCAGTATAGGCCTTTTATTTTTGTGGGGAGGTTTTGGAGGGTGACAAGAGGAGACCCCCAAAAAAAACTTGACTGGGAATAGAGAAGAGGGGACTAATTGAGCTGATTGTTCCAGTCTAGTGCCCTGGACTCTGGGGGTGGTTTTACTTTGGTGAGAGAAGATGAAGAGATTCAAATAAAAGTCCCATGTGGCTGGATAGGTGTTGAGTATGAATAATGCATTGCATGTACCCTTCAGTGCCTAGATGTCCTAGGGCTGTTTGTTTTTCTTATGCATGTGTAGAACGAGTGAGTAGTGGATCACCTAATAGGAACATTTTCCTGAAAACAGACAGGCCAGGACTCAGGCCTTGGAACCTATCTACCTCTCTAATTCTCAGATTTCCCGCTATACCTTGGGGAGAATGTGGTAGGCCGGATGCCTGACTGCTCTGTGGCCCTGCCCTTTCCATCCATCTCCAAACAACATGCGGTGATTGAGATCTTGGCCTTGAACAAGGCACCTATCCTCCGGGATTGTGGGAGCCTCAATGGTACTCAAATCCTGAGGCCTCCTAAAGTCCTGAGTCCTGGGGTAAGTCATCGTCTCAGGGACCAGGAGTTGATTCTCTTTGCTGACTTGCCCTGCCGGTACCATCGCCTGGATGTTCCCCTGCCTTTTGCCTCCCGGGGCCCTCTAGCTATAGAGGAGACACCCAGGGTCCATGGAGGAACTCGACCCCAGGGGCTTCTGTTGGCTGAGGACTCAGACGGGGAAGTAGGTAGGTTTGTGGTGTTGGGAGGGTGGGTGAGGAGATGGGGACGGGGAGTATAAAATTGTCCTCTTACTCCTTTCTGCTCTTGACAGATTCTCTTTCTGAAAGCTGTGTGGTGAAAGATTCAAGGACTACGTCCTCCCCTTTGGCAACAGTAGTCCCAGAGAGGTGAGTGCTGAAGGGAGCCTTGAAAGAAGCAAGAACCAGGAGCTGGAGGATAGAATCTTTTAACAGAGAGAATTATCATGAAAGTTGAGACTGGGGAACTATTCATTCACTTTGCTGATTTTTATTGAGCACCTCTGATGTACCAAGTGGAGTAGCAATAAAAATATTGCTGGAGATGGAGAAACAAATACTACCTTGTGTCTGCCCTCAGGGAACTCACAGTAGGGTATCCCTTCCGGGGAAATACACTAGAATTTTCCTCTTTTCTTCTCCTTGCAGTGATGAAGAAGGGGCTTCCTCTGCCCGAGATGGCCCTGGGGTACCTTTTGCCTTCAACTTGAACAGTGACACAGATGAGGAGGAAGGTCAGCAGCCAGCATCAAGGGAGGCCTCCTCTGCTGCCAGAAGAGGTGCCCCTGCAGAGCCAGAGCAGCCTGATGTTGATGGAGTCACAGCTGAGCTCCGGCTTGAAAAGGATCAGCCTTCAGTGAAGGAAAGGGACAGTGACACAAAGGTTGAGAGGGATGCCGGCAACGTAGTGGTTCCAGTTGGAGTGATTCTGGAGAGAAACCACCCTGTTGGGGAGGACAGTGACACAGATGTGGATGAGGACAGCAGGCCTCCAGGAAGACCACCTGAGGGCCATTTGGAAAGGGGCCAGCTTTCCGGCTTCATCGACAGTGATACCGATGTGGAAGAAGAGGGGATCCCTGCAACCCCAGCTGTAGTTCCGATGAAGAAGAAGCAAATCTTCTATGGAGTTAGTATGCATGGTCTTAGAGTGCCCACCTTGGCACATCTGCAGAAGAGCCAGGCTGGTGGTGATGCAGATGTGGAGCAGGGCGAGGCCCCAGTGGCGGTCCGTTTGGAGAGAAGCCAAGGCTCCATGGTGATCAACAGTGATACAGATGACGAGGAAGAAGTTTTAGCAGCACTCACCTTGGCACATCTGAAAGAGAGCCGAGCTGTGACCCACCACAGAGATACAGATGTGGAAGAGGACAGGGCCCCACCTGTGGTCCTTTTGGAGCAAAGCCAAACCTCTACTGAGAGAGACAGTGGCACAGATGTGGAGGAGGAGGAGAGATGCCCATTGGAAAAGAGACAGACTATCCCCAAGGGTCCCACAGACAAGGATGGAGCCCTTGTTATTACACATTCAGGAAAGAGCCAACCTCCTCTTAGGGATGATGATATAGATATGGGGGAAGAGAAGGGCTCACCTGGGGCCCACCTGGAGAGACGCCAAGCCTTCACCACAATGGACATCAATACAGAAGTGGAGGAGGACGTCTCATTACAGCCAGCTGTTACACATCTGGAGAAGCATCAGGTACCTGTGGAGGGGACAAATCAAACAGATATGGAAGCAGAAGGGAGCCCAGCAAAGCTGCCTGTGGTGTACCTAGAGGAAGCCTGGCCCCCTCCAGATGAGGACTGTGAAACAGATGAGGAGGAGGGCATGTCCTTCATGGCCTCAGCATTGGTACATGTAAGAAAGAGCCAGCTTCCGGCAGAAGGGGATGCTGGGACGGAGTGGGCTGCAGCTGTTAAGCGGGAGAGAGTTCTTGAGGCAGGGACCCAGGGTGGGTCACCTGTGGCACAAGTGGAGCAGGACCTTCTCCCTGTCTCAAGGGAGAACCTAACAGATCTGGTGGTGGACACAGGCACTCCAGGGAACACCACCCAGCCACATAGAGAGGGAGCCCAGACCCCTGCAGAAAGGGAAAGAGAACCATATGCAGACAGGACCAAGGACTCTAAAGACAGCCATGATGGTAAGTGCTAGCTTTTCTTCCTCTCTCGTTTGACCCCTAAAATAAAGAATGGTGGTTGGAATTGGGGAGAGAATAGAGATAAAGAGTTAAGGATCAAATACGATTTTCTATTATCTACCCTATATTTCTCCCCACCAGATTCGGAAGATCTGGACCTACAAGCTACTCAGTGCTTTGTAGAAAGAGAGAATCCGAGCCTAGAAGGTGAGGATATCTATGTTGGTTGGGCACTGGTGCCAGTGGGAACTGGGAAACTAGACTGTGGCTCTTGAAGGGTGTGAAGGCTGAGTGGGGAGGGCAGGAGACTGGGACTGGGATCCTAGGGTTTTACAGAGGAGCTGTGCTTAGGTCATCTTTTCTTGTGCAGCAATCAAGAGCATGGAGGAAGAGCCCACCCAGGCCTTCCTGTTTACTCTACCCCAAGAAGAGACTGGCCCTTCCCGTTGCAGCTTCCAGACTCCAGGTACAAGGAACTCTCCTCTCCTCTGTGCCACCAACCTTGCATCCATTCTTGTTTTCTGCCTCTGTACATTTCTTTCGCATTCTTTGACTATTTTGCCAATGTTTCTTCATTTCATCAGAAAAGAATGCCATATTGAGTCAGACCCATAGACCAACTAACAGCATCATTTTTTGAGGGGCTACTAAGGGAACTTTTATTTGAAGGTATTGTCTTAACTTTTAAGACCAACGCTGAATGTTAGAGCTGTCACCCTTATTCCCAACTTGCTTTTAATAACCCATTTAGATTTATCATCCGTGAATTTATCTTAATCCTTTCTCAATGTGTTATCTTTTCAGTCTACATTTCTACCTCATGTTTTCTCTTTCTCTCTTGTGTGTGACTATTTCCAGGTACCCTGGATGAGCCATGGGAGGTCTTGGCTACACAGCCATTCTGTCCAAGAGAGTCAGAGGCCTCTGAGACCCAGCACATTGCTGCCCAACTTGAGGCCCATGGAACTTGTCCCTCTCCACCCAGGGCAACTCCACAAGACCAACATCCAGAGAGCACAGTTCACACAGAGTCACTGGGGATTCAAGGCAGAGGGATTCATACTGAGGAGAAAGTCCTGGATACACCAAGAGAAACAGCAGGAAGGGTGACCCCTGAGAGAGAGCCCTTGGAGAGGGAAGCTAAGGAACTGCCACCAGATGGAGAGAGAGAAGATGAGACAGGAGAGGAAGAATTAACCAGGGGACTACAGGACAGGGAACAAAAACAGGTGTTAGCTATAGACCTGCAGAGACAAGAGTCTGATACAAAGCTGAAAAGTGCAAATACTGAAAGGGATGTGAAGAGTTCGAAGGTAGAAATGGAGACAAGAGAAATATTTGAGAGAGAAGCAGAGACACCAGCACCAGAGAGACTGAGCAAGCCAGCAGGGTTAGAAGTAAAGGTACCCAAAGAGGTACTGGAGGAGACAGGTACACAGAGAGGGGAGGCCGAGGGCAGCAGGAGCCAGGACCAGAAAGGGGAGGCCTCCCTTCCAACACCAGAGCCTGGAGTGGGGGCGGGGGCCCTTCAAGCACTGGCTTCAGCCCCAGTAGCTTCTGGCAGCCAGTCAGGTAGAGGAAGGGGAGCCCCAGTGAGCCCCAGGAGGCGGCGGAGAGGTAAGTAAGGGCAAAGAGATCCCAAGGTGGTACACAGCCCCCATTGATAATCAAACACTGAGCAACTGACTGCTTAGCTCAGCCATACTTGCCTTTACTTTCTGTCTAGGTCGTTTGAATTGCAAGATGCCATCAGCTGAGAAGACTTCAAGGGTAAGACCTGTTTTCTCCGTCCCTGCCACCTCACAAATTAACCTCTACATCCCCTCCATTGCCCTTTCCCCTAACCTTGATTTTGTCTGCTCCTTCAGCCATATTCCCCATATTCTCAATTTCCTTCCATTTTCGCCAGTCCTTAGTTGGTTTCTGGTGTCCCTGGGTGGCACAAACAATTAAGCGCTCAACTATTAACCGTAAAGGCAGTTCAGACCCACCAAGAGGCACCTCGGAAGACAGGCCCGGTGATCTGCTTCTGAAAGGTTACAGCCTTGGAAACCCTGTGGAGCAGTTCTGCTCTACACACGTGGGGTCACTATGAGTCAGAATTAACTCGATGACAGATGGTTTGGTTTTTTTGGTTTAGTTGGTTTTTATCCCTTTACTGGCATTCGTTGTTTTCCATGATACTTCCCTCAACCTGAGAATGAAAGTCCTTTTCTTCTTGTTCCTTCCTTCTTTTCCCCAACCCTCCTCGTCATGACTATCATCCATATGTGGAGAACATTATACTGGTATTATGGGGAGAGCTCTGGGGAAAGAGGACAACTTCCCCCCTTCAGGAAGTGCCCAGTCTAATGGAAGAGAGGTCATGGAGAGACAAATGTCAGCAAGCACTTCAACCATAAGCATAGTATCTAAGTTGTATCTTTTTTCTCTCTACCTTGTCCTCCCTTACTTGCTTTCATTTCTCCCCAGGGTGGTCAGGAATCCCCAGATGCTTTTCTGCCTCCATTGGTGCCTGAAGCCTCAGCCACATTCCAGAACCCCCTTATCTCTCACAGCCAAAAACGTCCTACACTTCAGCCCCTGATTTCCCCTTCTCTACCTTCTTTAGAGGCACCCATTCCCAGGACCAGGCAGAAAGGGAGTCCACAAGCTGTAGAGACTCCTTTGTCCTCTGAGCTGGAGCCTCTCCACCCAAAACCTAAAGTCAGGCCCCGAGGATCTTCTAGGGTGACACCCTCTTCAGTTTCCTCTACTGCCCTTGAGCCCCACCCTCCAGCCCCTGCAAACCAGCCTGTCAGCACTGAGCCCACATCTTGGGTTACTCGGGGTAAGACACGTAGGTCCTCTGTCAGGACCCCTGAACCAGTTGAACCTACAGCCCCTGAGCTCCAGCCTTCCACTTCCACAGACCAGCCTGTCACCCTCAAGCCCACATCTCGGGTCACTCGAAGCAGGACACGTAGGTCCTCTGTCAAGACCCCTGAACCAGTTGAACCCACAGCCCCTGAGCTCCCGCCTTCCACTTCCACAGACCAGCCTGTTGCCCTCAAGCCCACATCTCAGGCCACTCAAGGCAGGACATGTAGGTCCTCTGTCAAGACCTCTGAACCAGTTGAACCCACAGCCCCTAAGCTCCAGCCTTCCACTTCCACAGACCAGCCTGTCTTCCTCAAGCCCACATGTCAGGCCACTCGAGGCAGGACATGTAGGTCTTCTGTCAAGACCCCTGAACCAGCTGAACCCACAGCCTGTGAGGTCCAACCTTCCACTTCCACAGACCAGCCTGTCACCCCTGAGCCCGTATCACAGGCCATTAGGGGCAGGACACATAGGTCCTCTGTCAGGACTCCTGAACCAATTGAATGCACAGCCCCTGAGCTCCAGTGTTCCACCTTCACAGACCAGCCTGTCACCTCCAAGCCCACTCGGGGCAGAACTCGTAGGTCTTCTGTCAAGACTTCAGAGCCACTTGTCCCCACAGCCCCTGAGCTCCAGCCTTCCACCTCCAGACACCAGCCTGTGACCCCCAAGCTCACATCTCGTGCTACTCGAGGCAGGACAAATAGGTCCTCTGTCAAGACCCCTGAACCAACTGAACCCACAGCCCCTGCTCTCAAGCCTCCCACCCCTACAGACCAACCTGTCACCTCCGAGCCCATATCATGGGCCACTCAAGATAGGACACACAGGTCCTCTGTCAAGACTTCCGAACCAGTTGAACCCACAGCCCTTGAATTCCAGCCTTCCACTTCCACATACCAGCCTTCCACCTCCAAAGACCAGTTTGTTACCCCCAAGCCCACATCTCAGGCCAATCAGGGCAAGACACATAGGGTTTCTGTCAAGACCGCTGAACCAGATGTCCCCGTATCCTCTGATCTCAAGCCTCTTGACTCCATAGATCAGCCTGTCACCCTTGAGCCCATATTACGGACCACTCGGGGCAGGACACGTAGGTCCTCTGTTAAGACCCCTGAACTAGGTGAACCCACAGCCCTTGAGTTACAACCTTCCACCTCCAAAGACCATCCTGTCACCCCTGAGCCCATATCACGGGCCACTCGAGGAAGGACACCTAGGTCTTCTGTCAAGACCCCTGAACCAGTTGAACCCACAGGCCCTGATCTCAAGCCCCCCACCCCCGCAGACCAACACGTCACCCCTGAGCCCCTAGCTCAGGGTAGTCAGAGCAAGACACTAAAGTCTTCCACAGTAAATGCTGTGCCAGTTCCTATAACCCCTGAATTCCAGTCTCCTGTCCCCACAGACCAGCCTATTCCCCCTGAGCCCATCCCTCAAGCCAGCTGCAACAGGAGACAGAGGGCCACTAGGAAGCATGAGTCCCTCACAGCTCCCATTGTCCATGAACCCTACTCTGTACCCCCTGAACCTAAATCCCAGTCCTCAAGGAGCCAGAGACAAGGAGCAGTGAGAGCAGCTGAGTCCCTTAGGACTCCTGAGCCTTCCTGTCCCCAACTTCTTGAGGCACCCACTCATGCTCCCCAGTTCCAAAAGGTAGAGGCAGCAGGTAGATCTGGGTTCACCCCAGAGCCCCAGCCGAAGGCCTCTCAAAGCCGCAAAAGGACTTTAGCTACCATGGATTCACCTCCACCTCAAAAACGAACCCAAAGAGGGGCAGTCCCCCAGAAGACAGAGCTCCTCAAGGAAGAAGAAGAAGAAGAAGACACTGCAGAGAGGCCAGGGAAGAAAGAGGTGAGGAGAGAGGGCTGGGGCCATGAAGCTAGGAAAAACAGATTGGAGGCTCAGAAACTCCCACCAACATCTTTCTTGAACCCAGAACATAGTGATTCCAGGACCAGGCAAGAGAAAGAGAGACCAGACAGAGGAGGAGCCCAAGGGAACACTGAGCCGCAACCTTCGACGGACCAAACCTAACCAAGAGTCAACAGCCCCCAAAGTAGGAGAAAAGGGGCATGGGGCTTGGTGGGAGACGGAGATGTGTGGGGTGTTGGGGGCAGGTGGGAGCCTAGGGGATTTTAGAGCTGGGTGCTGCTGGCACGGGTTGCTATGACCAGCTCAGGCTAACCCCCTCTACAGGTGCTCTTCACAGGAGTGGTGGATGCTCGTGGAGAGCGGGCCGTGCTGGCCCTGGGCGGAAGTCTGGCCGGCTCAGTGACAGAGGCTTCACACTTGGTCACTGATCGAATCCGCCGGACAGTCAAGTTCCTATGTGCTCTGGGGCGGGGGATCCCCATCCTCTCCCTGGACTGGCTACACCAGGTGAGAAGCCAGGAGATAGTGACAGACCAATAGGGATGGTGGCAGGAGAAGACTACTCACGCAGCACTCTAGAAAGCAGTGGTGGAGGAAAGAAGGGGTACAGGAAGACAGGGAGGTTTAGTGAAACAGAAATCTTAATTCATTCAAATAATATTTCATAAGCTCCCTACAAATGCTTTCAGAAGAGTTGAGTGAGGGCTGGGCTGTGCTTTGATGCTGACTGCCACCTTCTTTAGTCCCACAAGGCTGGTTGCTTCTTGCCCCCGGAAGAATATGTGGTGACTGATCCTGAGCAGGAAAAGAACTTTGGCTTCAGCCTTCGGGATGCCCTGAGGCGGGCTCAAAAGCGAAGGCTGCTGGAGGTGAGAGGCTCTCTTCTGACCTATGCTCCAGCCCTCCCTCCAGAGGTTTCCCATGCCCTCTCAGTGAATGCATCTACTGTCTCCAGCATTTTCGTCCTCTTAGGGCTATGAGATCCATGTGACCCCTGGAGTCCAGCCGCCACCACCTCAGATGGGAGAGATCATCAGCTGCTGTGGAGGCACTCTCCTGCCCAATATGCCCCGGTCCTATAAGGTATGGGTGGTATATTTTGGGTCTGGTGAGGTGGCAGTTAAAGAGATGGCTGGAATGGGGAAAGGTTGGAGGAAGAAATGGAGGTACATATGGAGCATAGAGTAATAAGAGGGTTGAGGGGAAGATCTGTCATATAGACAGGGATGGGAATGAGTGAAAATGTCTGATGATACAACATGGACTTATTTTTATTTTAGAAAAGTGTAAACATACACAAATTAGAGAGAACCTTCATATACTAATCACTCAGATTCAATTTAGATTTTGCTACATTTGCTTCATCTACCCTTTTTTCCTTTCCTTTGCTGAGGTATTTTAAAGCAGACACCATATTATTTCCTCCTACTTACTTAAGTAAGGAGCCCTGGTAGCACAATGGTTAAGTGCTCAGCTGCTAACTGAAAGGTTGGTGATTCAGATCCACCCAGTGGCTCTGCAGGAAAAAGACCTGGTGATCTGCTCCCATAAAGATTACAGCCTAGAAAACCTGATGGGGCAGTTTGACTCTGTCACATGGTGTCACTATGACTTGGAATTGACATACTTAAGTAAAAGTCTCTTTAAAAATGTATTTTTTCTTACATAATCACAATGCCATTATTGATCCCTAACAAAATTATCAGTAGTTTCTTGGTCATCATCTCATATTCATTTCATTAGTCAAATTTCTCTAGTTGTCGGTAGAGTATCTTTTCACAGTTGTTCAAAACGGGATCCACAGTTATGCATTGCCACAGTTGCTATATCTCTTAATTCTCATTTACTCTACTGCAGCCCCCACCAACCCACTCACCCTTTTTTATGCCATTGACTTCCTGCAGAAACTAGGTCAGTTGTCCTTAAGAATGTTCCACAGTCTGGATTCTGTTTGCTCCCTTGTTGTACCACTTATCTTGTTCGTCTATCTTCTGTATTCCTTGTAAATGGTACTTAACTTTAAAAGCTTGAATAAATTCAGCTTCAACTTTTTGGGCAAGTATACTCATAGACAGTACAATAAGCTTCATGTGGCTTCATCTAAAACTGATTAGTGGGTCCTGAACATATATATCTCTAGGATTCTTTTTCACATCTGACTTCCTGTCTGCTCGCTGTCTCTCCTCAGCCTCAGAGAGTTGTGATCACATGCTCCCAGGATTTCCCTCGATGCTCCATTCCCTTTCGGGTTGGGCTGCCCCTCCTCTCACCCGAGTTCCTGCTGACAGGAGTGCTGAAGCAGGAAGCCAACCCAGAGGCCTTTACCCTCTCTACTTTGGAAATGTCATCCACCTGAAAACGCCAGTGCCCTTTTCCCTCCCAGACCTGTAAATAAAGTGTTAGAAAATACTGGGAAGAAAGAACCCAGGGCTTTAGAAATAATTGGGGTGTATTGATACAACTTGTCCTGGAGCATAGGTGGGGTGGAAAGGCTTAGGGGTAGATGGAAGGATAGGGAGATTGGAAACCATAAATTTTCTAAAACGACCATTTAATCCTTAGAATCTTAAGTGGATGTTCATTTTTGGCCAGACTAACCTGGTTATTGCTCCTTGACACACATGGAAGGCCATATTGCTTCCTCTTTTCTTACTGGGATTCTTACTCATCCTCCAAAAGATGAGTAGATTCGAGGGTAGAGTTTTGGAATGCTACTAAAATATTTTCCTCTCTCCTGGCCCAACCTGGTCAGAAATGTCCTTTAGCTTTGACTTTGAGCAAGTCTCTGCACTGTTCTGCCTGCATTTCCAGTATTTATAAAATAAAAGCTTAAGCTTGACCTTTGTGATAAATAAATATTCACTCTGTGCCTTATGGTGTGAGGTTTTTCTTTAATGTCTGGTTCTTAAGAGACAAACTTTTTTTTTTTTAAATAGTCATGGACTTGTATTTAGTTTATCATCTTCTATTTAGGGAAAATTATATTTCTTAAATTTTAAAAGTTGGTTGATTTTGAGGATGTGGAGAAATTGGAACCCTCATACAGTGCTAGTTGGTATGTGAAATGGTTAAGCCACTGTAGGAAACCATTTGGGGGCTCCTCAAAAAGTTAAACATAGAATTAATTACCATATAAGCCAGGAATTCCACTCTTAGGTATATATCCAAAAGAACTGAAACCATGCTCAAACAAATACTTATATAAGAATATTCACAGCAGCATTATTCACAATTGCCAGAAGGTAGAAACAACCCAAATGTTCATCAACAGATGAATGGGTAAACAGATTGTGGTATATAAATAAAATGGAATAATAGTCAGCCATTAAAAGGAATGAAGTACTTGATACGCGCTACAACATGGATGAACCTCAGAAACATGCTGAGTGAAAGAAGCCAGACACAAATGGTCACGTATGATTCCATTTACAGGAAATGTCCAGAATAGGTAACTCCGTAGAGACAGAAAGCAGATGGTGATTGCCAGGGGGCAGGCTTGGGGGTTGGGGGATTGGGAGTGACTCCTTAATGGATACAGTTTTATTTTGGGGTGATGAAAATGTTTTGGAACTAGACACAGGTGGTGGTTGTACAACATTGTGAAAGTGCTAAATGGCACTAAATTATTCTTTAAAATGGTTAATTTTATGTTATGTGAATTTCACTTGAATAAAAAAAACACTGGTTGATTAGTTTTGTGTACTTTCTACATGTAAGTTGGAAAACTTTGGTATAGTAGAAATAGCATGAGCTTGGCCAAGCACTGTGTTGGCTTTTAAACATACCTAATCTCATCATATAATACAGCATTGTGGGATTGGCACATGGCAGGACCCAAATAAACAACAGTCCCCTTGCAGAAGTCAAAGCCTCTGTACTGTGTGAACCTGTCCATGTTGCTGATGCCCAAGGGTTTCCTACAATACCTGCTGTCTCTATAATACCATTAGCACTCAGGTGCATCACCACCTCATGATTGGTACCATTTACATCCCCCAATTCAAACTTCTAGAGAATAGGGATTTTTTCTTACACTCTAATACCACAGCCTGTAGCACATTGTTTTGTGAAATAAGTGTCTCTCAGTCAAGGTCCTACTAGAAACAGATGGCACAATCAAATTAGGATAATTTGGGGGAGAGTTTAATAAAGTGATATTACAAAGAAATGGGCATGGTGTAGAAAAATCACAAACAGTGCAATACCCCAGAGCTGTGCTGTGACCACTCCCAAGGCTAAAAGGATGGAAGGAAGGAGCAGCTGTGTGGAGAGAGCTCCCTCAATCAAACTGTGACCTTCATTGATGTAGTCTATTCAGAGCAACCTCCTGAGGCAGACAGCAGGGCGGTACAGTATACAATAGCTCTGATTCAGAGGAGGGTGAGAGTCTTGAGCCTAGGAGAGGGAGGAGAAGGAATGTAGAGCTGTGGGATGCTGCTGGGCAATTTTTTCATCTCTTAGCCCACATGACTTCTTGTTGTGACCTGCCATCTGGTAGGCCCAACTCGTGGGGATTGGAGACCCCATGCAGAAGGAAATGAAGTGCTGCACAGTCCTGGGCCATCCCCATGATTGCTTGGGGTTTGGACCATTGTGATTCACAGGGTTTTCATTGACTGATTTTCAGAAGTAGATATCCAGGCCTTTCTTCCTAGTCAGTCTCCTTCTGGAAGCTCCACCAAAACTTGTTCAGCATCATAGCAACACGCAAGTGTCCACTGAGAGATGGGTAGTGGCTTCATATGAGGTCCATTGGCTGGAAATTGAACCTGAGTCTCCCACCATGGAAAGTGAGAATTCTACCACTGAACCACCACTGCCCCCATGCCCAAATAACTAGCGGTTTCCTTTAATTCTCACCTTGGCAATTTTCTTTATCTCTCTGAGCGTACATCTCTTCTACCTATAAATGAAGGGGATTAGTTTAAGGGCATTTAAATCCCTACTGTGGGTCCTTAGCTACATGATCTTTAATTGTGATGGAGAAAACCTTACTTTTACTTTGCTTTCTAGATATGAATGTTAGTCTGTAGGTATTACAAACAGGCCGGTAGGGAATATGTTAAGACAAAAGATCTTAATGCTTTCTGAAAGTGAAGTCAAGCTAACAGGGTTACAGAGTAAAGTCATAGATAGCTAATTATCACAAGCTTGGTGGATAAAATTAACCTGCGGCAAAGTTTACAACTGTAATGAGCAAGGTTTTCTACCTCACATATTTTAACATATCCTCAACTTCATGTTTGTAAGTCAACAGTCTTTGGATTTGGAACGTTAGAACAAAACTTTAAGTACTACAGAGAAACTTGCCCTTCATAGTAAGTGGAAAGGCAATAACTCAACTTTATAATAAGTTACAGAGTAAGTATTGATTTATTTTGTGGTAAAATAGTCACTAACTTTTTCTCTCTTTTTTAATCTAACAAGATGTAATAGGTGATTCAGAGCTTTGGATTCTCAGACAGCCTGGGTCAACAATCTTCCTGTTCTCTCACTGTTCACTATTAAACTGCTGAGGCTTGTAAGCTCTCATTCTGGTTATGTTTTCTAGTCAAGGCTAAATTAAAAAAAAGGGGGCTTATAATGTTCCATTTCCTGAAGAACCCTACAAGAGAGAAATTGTTAGCAGAGCTGAGACTCAACCCACGAGAGTGGCTGCCGAGCCGCTGCCCTTTATGCAGCTCGCGTGGGATTCTAACATTCCCTTCTGTGACGCGGAGAATGCAGGCTGGCGAGAGACACCCAGCCGTCGGCGCCGCCACCTGCTGGGGCAAGCGCTGCGGCGGCGTTGTGGGGGGGCCGGAAGCCCGGGCGTCGGCGCGCGGGGACCTCGCCCTCCTGGGTGGGATCCCAGGCGGGGCTGGGGCGGGGCCAGCGGCCGCGGGAACCCCGGGCCCGCCCCTCTCCTCACCCCTGAGCTTCTCGCCATGGCCCCTGCGCTGCTCCTGGTCACTGCTGCCCTCGCTTCTTTCATTCTAGCCTTTGGCACTGGAGTGGAGTTCGTGCGCTTTACCTCCCTTCGGCCACTTCTTGGAGGGGTCTCGGAGTCTGGCCCCGGTGAGCGGGAGGGACCAGAGGATGACTCCGGGATAGGGGGGTGGAGCCGGAGGAGAGGGCGCGGGGGCGGGATTTGGAGATCAATGACAGATGGCAAGTCCTGGAGAGGGAACTCGAACCTTGGAAGCGCCGAGACTCGGCAGGGGAGTGAACGTGCAGGCTAAATTAGGAACTCGGGGATAAGAGGTTTAGAGTGGCGGGAGAGTGAGGACTGAGGGGGAGGGGAAGGGTGATAAGCAGAGTATTTTAAGGAAAGGGCTTTGTGAAGAGGACTGTGGAAGAGTGTTTAAAAGAGAGGGCATTTAGAGAATTGAAATAAGGGGCAGTCCAGTGTGGCCTCTATAGCCACGCCTTTTGTGACTGTCCAGTGTACACTGTTCTGTGACTCCTCTTCCCCAGTTCTGGAGGAGGCCTGGGGAAGAAGGAAGAAACGAGAATGGAAAAGTGATATGGGCAGGCCTGGAGAGGAAGCATGAGGGCTCTTGAAAGCATTAAGGGACATGGCCTGGGGCCCTAAGAGGTGAGGGTAGGGAGTGTTTCCTGCCATCTTCCTGATCTTTTGTCCCTTTCTCTCAATTCCTGCTAGATGCCCGGCAGGGATGGTTGGCTGCCCTGCAGGACCGCAGTATCCTTGTCTCCCTGGCTTGGGATCTGGGGCTTCTGCTACTATTTGTGGGGCAGCACAGCCTCATGGCAACTGAGACAGTGAAGGCGTGGTCATCTCGGTACTTTGGGGTCCTGCAGAGGTCACTGTATGTGGCATGCACTGCCCTGGCCTTGCAGGTATGTGGCCTGGCAGACGAATTCTCAAGGAGGACAGAGTCTGTGGGAAGGACACCTGGGTTGGAGGGGCATGGAATTTAGGCTTCTGATAAAATTTGGGTTTAGGAGAGCTGAGGGTGTTCAAGACTCTAATCTCAGCTTCTGTTCCTCCACAGCACATATCCTACCCTTTATCAAGAAGGGTGTACTCATCATTCCCCAAGCACAATATGTGCATTCTCACCTTTGCAACTTTGTTCATGTTTTCCCCCTGCCTGGGATCCCCTCCTTAACTCATCTTAGTCCTACCAGTTCTTCAAAACCCACACTCCTAAGTCTCAAGGGAAAGCTTCCTAGTGAGTACTCCTCTGTCTTCTCATTGGTCTTGGCACAGGCTACTTTGTATACCTGTCTGGTCACCCCACCCATTCTCTTAAGTCCTCAGGGTAGAAACAGGTCATCCTTACATTCTTGGGACCCCACCCAGCACCCTCCACATGGTGAATATTTGTTGGTGAATATGGTGAATATTTGTTGGTGATCCTGATGATGGGGGTGGGGGAGAGCTGCACACCAGCCTGGGGTGGGGCAGCCTCTGGGACTGGGTATCTCAGGGGTGGGCTGCTGGGACACCCAGCCCCTCATCCTTCTCCAGCTGGTGATGAAGTACTGGGAACCCGTACCCAGAGGTCCTGTGCTGTGGGAGGCTCGAGCTGAGCCATGGGCCACCTGGGTGCCCCTTCTCTGCTTTGTGCTCCACGTCATTTCCTGGCTTCTCATCTTCAGCATCCTTCTCGTCTTTGACTACGCTGAGCTCATGGGCCTCAAACAGGTGAGGCTTCCAGATCCCTACCTGGTGCTTCTTGTCCTTTCTAGAACTCCTCTTCCCCTTCCAAGGATTTCAGTCCTCCCCCTCCAGTGCTCTACCACCTTCCTTCCCCTTGCTTGTGACTCCCTCACCTCCCTTTCCTGTCGGACAGTCTCCCCTCAGCCCTCCCTCAAAGGCCAGCAACGATGGGCCTACTGGGCCTGGGGAAGATGCATGGACCAGATAGCAGTATCAGGGGCCCAACTCTCTGAAGGGGGGTGCTTGAGCCTGAGTTTTAGGAGGAGGGTGCCTGGGAGAGGAGAAAAGAGGAGGCTAAGTTGTGAAAAGGGCTTGGCTCCATTTCTACACTGTTCTCCCTGTCCTAGGTGTACTACCATGTTCTGGGGCTGGGGGAGCCACTGGCCCTGAAGTCCCCCCGGGCTCTGAGGCTCTTCTCCCATCTGCGCCACCCAGTGTGTGTGGAGCTGCTGACCGTGCTGTGGGTGGTGCCCACCCTGGGCACCGACCGCCTCCTCCTTGCTCTCCTCCTCACCCTCTACCTGGGCCTGGCTCATGGGCTGGACCAGCATGACCTCCGCTACCTCCGAGCCCAGCTACAAAGAAAACTCCACCTGCTTTCACGGCCTCAGGATGGGGAGGCTGAATGAAGAGCTAACTTCTGGTTCCAAGCCCTATACTTCCTCTTCCCCTCAAATTCTGAATCTCTCAACATCCAACTGCTGGCTGCTTCAGGCCAGAGGCCCCAATCTTTAGACTCCAGGGGCTTGCCCTTCCCCTACTTGAGACTCCACTCCCTGGGGTCAGCCTCATACCCTAAATTCAGTTTCAGTCATTGGACTTGAAGGTCCACTTCTCACCAGCTAGGGCCCTCTCATCTCCCTAAAGAGGGGGTGTGGAACTCTTCTGTCCCCTCACCATTTAGGGCTTGAGCTTGAGCCCCCTTCCAGCCTTTCCCCAAGGGAAAGGATCTGCCTTGACCACTCCCCTGGCACTGTTACTCAGGGATCCCCCTTCTCCACAGCTGGATTCAGTCCCAAGGAGCTGGACCAGAGTCTGCAAGTTTGATTGTAGTGGGCCCCCCTCCAGGGACCATGCCTCAAGTCTTCATCTCCAGCCCCAGCCCTGGTCTTTCCACCTCCCTAGGCCCCTCTCTGGGTGCCTTCCCCTGGACCTCGTTAAGGGGACTCTCCATCTCTTATCTCGGGTAGCTTAGGGTTCCCTGCTCCCCCGAGGTACACGCGCTGCAGGAAAATAAAATTTAGCCTGACTTTTCTACATCGGGGCATGCAGTCTTCAGTATCTCTCAGGCTGCAGGACACGCTTTGGGAGGGAAGGAGAGCTGGCGCCTGGCCGCGCCAAACGCGGATCTGGGCAACCCGTGGACCTGCCCCCAGCCTCCTGCAGCTGACGAGTTCCCCTTCTTCCACATCCACAATTCTCCCGTTGCAGACCAGGCGACCCATAGGAGACGGGTTGAAATTAAAGAGTGGGGCTGCAACTCTGGTAGGGGAGCGAGCTCCCAAAGCTGTTGGCTCTGTGTGCCTCTCCCAACCTCCCCATCCCCCCGCCCCAGAGCTCATTCACAAGGGCCGGGACCCCAGGCGGTAGCAGCCCTGGACCCCGCAGAAACAAAGGCTGTCCGGGGTAGGCAAACGCGTGGGGAGGAGCGGCAGGAGATGGGAAGGGCGGGCCCGGCTCTGAGCAGCTGCCGCTTCCTCCCCAAGTCCCTCGAGGGGCCTGAGTCACTGGCCACCGCCCTGGGTCGGCGAGCTAGGGGTGGGGGTCTGGTCACCTAGGCTCTCTAGGGCCACTGGACGGAGGGATGAGGGCCTCTGAGGACAGAGCACCGACAGTCAGGGGTTCGGACGCGAAGAGTGGAGTCACTGAGCGGATTCCCACTGCTGGGTCTTGGGTAGCGAGGTTCCGCCCCTTCCTCGGGCTCCGCCTCGCGCCCCCTTCCCTCTCCGCATTGTCCTCAGACAAAGCGGTCACCGCCCCCCGCCCGGCCCCCTGGTCCCTATCTCAGTCCCTCCTCCTCTGCTCCCTCTTTCCCTCCTCCTCCCCTCCCTCCCCTCTCCGGATCTTCCTCGCTCCCTCTCTCCTCCTCTTCCTCTCCCCTCCTCTCTCCGGACGCCTGGCTCTTCTGCACCCCCTCCCCCGGGGCCCCGCGGCGCGTGAGTTGACTGGGGGTCTTCAGACTTGGGGAGGGGTGTTCTCCTCGCTCCGGTCCCTGCTCCCGTCCCAGACCTTGGGCTGTCTCTTCTTTGTGCCGGGATTGTGCAGTCAGAGCCGGGTGGGGATGGCCGGCTAGGTCGGAGTTCCCTGAGAGCCGGGACCGGGGCACAGGACTCGCAGGCTTTGGGAAGAAGAGGCGTGGAGCCCGTCCTCCGCACGCCTGGGCCCCCAGGTGCAGCTGGTGGGGGAGGCAGACGGTGGTGACAGGACAGTGTGGGGGTGGATGCCTAGTTCTGGGAACATGCTGGCAGCCCAGACGCCTGGGTTCCGAGAGTCCCCGGGGAGGGTATTTCCCCTGACCCGCCTTGAGGGCGGAGTGCGGGGCGGGCAAGTGGGGGCTGGGGGACCGGAGGGGCGTGGCCGATTGGCGCTGGAAGCGGAGCCAGGAGCCTTAGGGCCGCGCTGAAGCGCGCCGGGCTCCTGCCGCGGCGCTCCCTTTCCCTTCCACCCCTTCACGTCCCCTCTCCCCTAGGCCTTTTCCCTCTTGGACCCTTCCTCACTTCCCCCATCACCCCCCCCCCCCGGTCCCTTCGCCCCTTCCCCAGCTCTACTGTCTGACCTCCCTTCCCATTCTCACCTCCCCTGGGGTAGCGGTGGGACAGCCTCGCCTGAACCAGGCCCCCCTCACCCCAGCTTCGCTTTTCTCACCGTTGCCCCCAGCTTCTCTTTTCTCCCATCTCTCTCCCCTCTCACATCCTTGGGATAGTATCTAAGACTTCTTAACGCTGTGCTGCCAAATCTGACTCCTCCCTCTTTGCCCTGAATCTGGACTCTTCCTCTCACCTCACTGCCCCTCCCCCCACCGACTTAGCCCTTATCTTTTCTCTTTATTTTCCCAGCTTTTCCCTTCCTCTGCCTCCTCTTTTCCCCCTTTCCCCGTCTTTACCTCAGCTCCTCTTCTGTCTCCCACCTCCCCCCTCCACTTCCTCTCCCCATACACCCAGACTTACCCCCTGTGCCTCTCTCAAGAGCCTCTCCTTCCTGTCCTCTGCCCCCAGCACTCCACAGCCTCACCCCAAGGCGACCATGGCCACCATCCCAGACTGGAAGCTCCAGTTGCTAGCCCGGCGCCGGCAGGAGGAGGCAGCGGTGCGTGGCCGGGAGAAGGCTGAGCAAGAGCGCCTGTCCCAGATGCCAGCTTGGAAGCGGGGGCTCTTGGAGCGCCGCCGGGCCAAGCTTGGGCTGTCCCCTGGGGAGCCTAGCCCTGTGCCCTGGACTGCGGAGACCGGACCTCCAGACCCAGACGAGTCTGCTGTCCTCCTGGAGGCCATAGGACCAGTGCACCAGAACCGATTCATCCGGCAGGAGCGACAGCAGCAGCAGCAGCGGAGTGAAGAGCTGCTTGCAGAGAGAAGGCCTGGGCCGCTTGAGGTGCGGGAGAGAAGACTCAGCCCTGGGGAGACTCGGGATCAGAGCCCCAGAGGACAAGAGTCAAGAGAAGAGAGGCTCAGTCCTAGGGAGGCTAGAGAGAAGAAGCTGGGGACAGGGGGAGCCCGAGAGTCTAGCCCCAGACCTTTGGAGGCTAAGGACTGGAGGCTGAGTCCAGGAGAGACGGGAGATAGGAGCTCCCGACAGTCAGAGGCACAGAAATGGAGACTGAGCCCTGGAGAGACTCCAGAGCAGAGTCTAAGACTGGCAGAGCCTCAAGAACAAAGCCTCAGGAGGACAGAGGTGGTAGAAAGTAGAATGAGCCCAGGGGAGTCTGGCAACCAGAAGCTGGGCCTGACAGAGGTCCATAAATGGAGGCCTGACTGCGAAGAGTCTCAGGAACAGAGTTCGGTACAGCTGGTGCCATCACAGTGGAGGCTGAGCTCAGGAGAGGAAAAGAAAGACTTCTTGGGAGAATGTGGGAAAAAGGAAGAGAGGCCAATTCCAACGGTGGCTCCAGAAGAGATTACAGGGCTATCAGAGACCCTAACGTGGGAGGCTCGAGACAGCAGCCCCAGAGGAGTGGAGGCAGCAGAGCAGAGGCCGCGCCTAGTGGAGGACGGCGAGAGAGGCTTGAGGCCGACAGAAGGGTGGAAATGGACCCTGAACTCCGGGAAGGTTCGAGAATGGACACCCAGGGACATAGAGACTCAAAGTCAGAAACCAGAACCTTCAGAGTCCACTGAGAAGCAGCTGGGGCCTCCTGGGGTAGAGCCTGGAGAAGGGGAGGCTGAGGAGGAGGAGGCGGGGGCTCAGGGCAGGCCTCTTAGCACCCTGCAGAACCGCTGCTCTGTTCCCTCCCCCCTCCCACCAGAGGACACTGGGACTGGAGACCTTCGACAGCAGGAAGAGGAAGCAGTACAACTCCGGCCCCCACCACCAGCCCCTCTGTCTCCCCCACCCCTAGCTCCACCTGCCCCCCAGCCCCCTGGGGATCCCCTCATGAGCCGTCTGTTCTATGGGGTGAAGGCAGGGCCAGGGGTGGGGGGCCCCCGCCGCAGCGGACACACCTTCACAGTCAACCCCCGGCGGTCTGTGCCCCCTGCAGCCCCGGCCACTCCAGCAGCCCCTGCCACGGCTGATGCTGCAGTCCCTGGGGCTGGAAAGAAGCGGTACCCGACTGCTGAGGAGATCTTGGTTCTAGGGGGCTACCTCCGCCTCAGCCGCAGCTGCCTTGTCAAGGGGTCCCCCGAAAGGCACCACAAACAGGTAGGGGAAGAGCCAAGCCAGACTTCTTAAGGAGCCCACTTGCCAGTTCTCTCTGGGCACTGGTCTTTCTTTGATTTTTATACCCTTGTATTCTTGTCTCCCTCTATTCTTTCTTGTTAATTCCTGCCACCACCCCTCCTCCCTTTGCACACACACCCTTTCTTTTTGCTCCCCTCCTGTTCCATTCATCTCTGAGCCCTGAGGAGCCTGCCCAGCAATTGAGAGCTGGCTCTGGGTGTGCCTCCCAGGGTGTGCCCAGGCTGCGCTTTCTGTCTTCTCTCAGGCTCTGAGTTCTCCCCATTTCTTTCCCTCCTTTCCTCTGAGTCTGTGACCCAGCCCAGCGCATATGGTGAGCAATGTGAGCTGAGTCTGACAACCCTAAATCTATCATGGCAGAGCCACCTACATGAAAGCACTTATACTTTTTGAGGGGACAGAACGTGGGGGCAGGAAGTCTGGGGAGGCCGAGGGGGTGGGTTGCAGGTTCTTGGGGGAGAAATGGCGGGGATGCAAATGGGGAGGAAGGTCTCCCAGCCCCAAGGAAGAGGGGGGCAGAGCTGAGTGGGGACATCCAAGAGAGAAGAGGGGGGAATGGAACAGAGCTGGTCAAAGAGCAGAGAGAAGGCTTTTGAACCCCTGAGTCGGCCCCATGGGAGAGGCACACAGAGGCTATTTGAAATGGGTGACCTCGGGGTTACACACCCCCAGCTGGGCCACTGCTTTAGACAGTGCTCCCTTCTCTCTTGGGACAAGAAAAGCCTTCTCTTCCAAAATACCCCCACCCCTCACTCCCCACCCCTCCTCTCTGGGCTTCCCCTCCCTCCCAGAACTGGCTCAGCAATTGGTTTTCCCCTCTCTTCCTGTCACCCTGGCCTCTCCCTCTCCTCAGGGTAGAAAAAGAGAAGTGAGTTTAGAGGCACAGTGCTAAAAGCCAAGAGAGCTGGGGAGTACAGTGGGAGTTGGGGACCAGGGTGGGGGCGAGGCCAGCAGAGGGTCAGAGGTTAGATTGAATAAGAACTTACAGGGAAGTGGGAGCAGCCAGACCAACTTCTCCACCTGGCCCTGGCCCAACTCCTTCCTACGGGAACCAGGCCCCAGCTTGAAAATCTCTAGGGAAAGAGCGGTCCCACACTCAGACATGTCAGACTCAGAAGTCTCTCCAGCTAACACACAGCAGGAAGAGGAAGCAGTGGAACTCCGGCCCCCACCACCAGCCCCTCTGTCTCCCCCACCCCCCAGTCCCACCTGCTCCCCAGCCAGCTGGGGATCCCTCATGAGCCATCTCAGAGACTGGGAAGCCCTTCCTGGCCTCCAGTCCTCATCCCACGTGCTATGTCCGAGGATTTGTTTTTCATGTCTTTAGTGTCAGTGGGAAACCACAGGGACAAAAGACCTGGGTTAAGCTTGGGGGTCTTTTGGTCCCCAGATTCATCATCACATATCGCTTAAGCCCCCATCCCTGCGCCATGGTACATGCAGCTGTCCCTCCTGAGCCCTCTCACTGCTACCAGCTTTTCCCCTTAGGGAAAAGGACCTAGGTCAGGAGACTACCTGGGACGTGCTCATAAAGGTCACTTCCTACTGAGGTCAGTTTGTGCTTTTAGGAGGAAGGGAAAGGAGGCAAGAAGCTTTGTGTCCCAAAGTACGGTGTCTGTCCAACAGGAGCCAGGAACCTAGTACAGAGCAGTACCTGGGATGGTGACCATCCCTAGGTTAGGGAGTAGGGAAGCCGGAAGCACATCAGCCAAACAGGAAGCCTGTGGTGGGGGCCGGAAGGCTGGTGGGGCTGTATGCGGAAGGCTGGGCCTCAGGCCTGCCAGAACTGTGCTCAGGATGTGGTGAGAGAATAAGGAAGCAGCCGCCTGGGGTGGGGGTGGGGAAGAAGCAGCACAGAATTTCCTAGACCCAGACACCTCACTCTTTTACCCTCTCTCAGGCCTTCTCTCCTTTCAGCCTCCTGCTTATCAGGACTAGCCGGCCCTGGCCCAGTGCTGCCCCAGTCCACCGAATCAGGGTTAGGAGGGCTGCCACTGCATCCCACCCCACCCCCTGCCTTCCCTAAATAACCCCTATTGCAGGCTAATTCCATCAAACTGATCCCTGCCATCAGAAGAGAAATCCCAGCCCTGCCAGTCACTAGGGATATCTCTCGCTGAGAGGCCAGCCCCTCCCCTCCCTGGCCCCCTTGTGACCTTATATAGCTGGTGGGAAGGGAGCGAGTGAGTCACCCCCTGCCCATTCTCCCCACTCCCATGCAGGCTGCGCATTCCTGAGAAGCCTAGCCAGAAGTTTGGTGCGGGGAAGAGAAGGGGTGCAGGGAGGAGACAGACATAGGCTGAGAGCAAATCAAAGGCATCCTTCAGAGTGGATAACAAACGATGGAGATTGTTATCTCAAAACCAAACCGTTTGTCATCTAGTCGATTCCAACTGATGTGTTACAGAGTAGAACTGCTCCATAGGGTTATCTTGGCTACAGTCTTTACAGAAGCAGATCGCCAGTTCTTTCTTCCATGGAACTGCTGAGTGGGTTCACACCACCAACCTTTAGGTTTGTAGCTGATTGCAAACTGCTTGCACCACCCAGGGACCTTTGTTGTCCCAAAAGGGGATATGAAAAGAAAACAGAAAGGGTTCCCAGAGGTTTGGGCAAATCTGTCAGTAACAGAACCAGAAGTGGTCTTTTCTGAGAAGCTGGGATGTATGGGGTCTGGATGCTGTCACTTGATTCTCCCAGCAGTTTTACCAACAGGGACTAGAGGTTGACTGCATAGATTGGGCTCCCCTCCACATTGCTTCCCCAGCCTTAGTCCTCCATTGGGATCTCATCAGAGGTCTGGACAAACCCTTATCTTCCTGTTGTAGCAACTTCCATCCTCCTATTGATTCATTCCACAAACACTGACTGAGCACCTACTGTGCGCAAAGCACTTGTCTAGATATTGAGGTTATGTCATCAACAAAACAGACAAAAACTCCTGCCCTCTGGCAGAAGGGGAGGTAGGCAGACAGCAAGGGTAATAAGTAAATTCTTTAGAAGCTGGTGATTATGGAAGAAGAAAAATAGAGCAGAACTAAATGGAACCTACAGGGCCAGGAAGTGGCAGGGAGTGAATATGGCAACTTCATAATGGTGTGAATAGGAGGGAGAGAGCCATGGGTGATGTATGGGTGAAGAGTGTTTCTGGCACAGGGAACAGGCAGTGCAAAGGCCCTGAGGTGGGAGTGCACCTGGTGGGCTTGGAGGAAATCAAGGCTAGTATGGCTAGAGTAGGGGAGAAGGCCAGTGAGGTGAGGGGGGACTGCACATGGGTGGCACCCTGCGGTCATGATCAGGCTTCTGGCTTTTGCTCTGAGATGGGGAAACATTAAAGGGATTAAAGTCAGAGTGACATAGCCCCTGAGCTCTAGCTTCCCATGGGGATCCAGATGTTCCATCACACATGGCCCTGAGCAAACCACCTGTCTAGCCACCCTCTTGGCTTCTCTCTTCCCATACCCGTCCATGGGGGGACTCAGGGGTGCAGGGCCCCAGCCCGCATCTTCCCAAACTGACTCCAGGGAAGGCCTGAGTAGATCATCTGGACCTTTCCAAGTAGTTCACATGGAATCCTCCTGTTTCTCTGCCTAATCTCTTTGGCTCCTGGAGTTAATCCCACCCTGCTCCTTCTCCTTGAGCCTCTTAGGAGGGCAAAGGGGAAGGGTAGAAAGGCAGCCAGAACAGCTGGGGTTCAGCCTGCCCCTTGGGACGGTGTGTTTATGAAGGATTTTTCTGTCCCCTCCAGATTCCTTCTCTGGTCTTTTGGCAATGTCTCTGCCTGTCCCTCTGGCACTCTCTCTTTGTGGACTTTCCTCACTGCCCTGTCACCTCACCTTCTCCCTCGTATGTTGAGGGGAGGTCTCTTGGTTCCTCTGGGACTTTCTATTGGTCTCCTTCCCCTCCCAGCTCCAGATTCCCTTTGCTCTGGGTCTATTCCAGCCACAGGAGAGAAGTAAGGGGCAAGTGTCCAGGGTTCTGGGTTTCCCAGGGGAAAAGCAGAGTTGAGCACGTGGAAAGCAATGAGCTTGTCTCCTTTTGCCTGGGACTCCCTCCCCATCCACCTCTTTCCTGCCTGGTTAGCTCAAACCTCACCTCTGGGAAGCCTTCTGGATTGCCTTAGGGCGCCCAGGGACTTTGGTCCCATCACAGGATTTATCTCCATGTTTTAATTTCTTTTTAGCCCTCTGCTGCCCACACTCTAAAGAGCAGGGACCTTGGATGGACCTGTGTTACTCACTTCTGCCTCCGCAGCCCCTACCAGAGCACAGGCCAAAGTCTGATGGTTTTGAAATGATGTGATTGAAGAGGGGAAATCTAGGATTGGAGAGCCAGTATCAAAAAGGAAACTGGATGGCGGAGTGGCTGGGGAGGGAAGAGTCAGCAGGGCCTCTCAGCCCAGCCCCTGCCTCCCCACCCGCCACCTGCCCCCCAGCGGGCTTCAGGGCTGACCTCTTCTCTTCCCCTCTTTTTCTCACACCCAGCTCAAGATCTCCTTCAGCGAGACGGCTCTGGAGACGACGTACCAGTACCCCTCCGAGAGCTCGGTGCTGGAGGAACTGGGCCCAGAACCGGAGGCTCCCAGTGCCCCTGGCCCTCCAGCAGCTCCGCCTGACGACGACGAGGATGAGGAAGAGCTGCTGCTTCTGCAGCGGGAACTCCAGGGCGGGCTGCGCACCAAGGCCCTGATAGTCGGTGAGGGAGGCTCTGCCGCTCCGAGGGCGCGCCCTGGTGTTGGGGGCTGGCACTGCAGCACAGGAGGGACGGGAAGGGTTTAATGTTGGCGCTGGAAGGGGCTTGGCAGGACCTCTAGCGCAACCCACTCTGTTTACAGATCAGGAAACTGAGGCACTGGAAAGTGAAGTGCACATCAGGCCTCCAGATTCCAAGACCAGGGCTCTTTCTGGGCATTCTAGTTCAAAAAACAGGATCAGACAAGCTCCAGTTTGAATTCCAGCTTGTCTCTTACTTGCGGTGTGTCCTCAGGGAAAGCATTTGACCTCTCTGGCCTCCATTTTCTCACCTCTGAAATGGGGTTAATAATAACTACCTCCAGGAATTGTTGAGAGGATTAAATGATTTTTGTGAAGCACCTAGAACCATGGCTGGTTACTGAAGCTCTCCCGGTGTTACTGTGAAATTAGAGTTATGAGAATGCCTGAAGGAGCCCTGGTGACACAAATGATTAAGCAACTCGACTGCCAACTGAAAGGTTGGCAGTTCGATCCCATACAGCAGCTCCACTGGAGAAAGATCTAGTGATCTGCTCCCATAAAGATTACAGCCTAGAAAACCCTATGAGGCAGTTCTACTCTGTCACATGGGGTCGCCATGAGTCTAAAATGACTTGACGGCACCTAACAACAACCCAAGAGTGCCTGGAACAGAATACAGTACAAGGTAAATGAGTGATGACTGCTGTTAGTAACAAGCACTCAAGTCAAAGAAGAGGTTATAGGATTTCCTATATGCCAATTGCCCTTTCAGCTTCAGGCAGGGATGGTGGGAGGCAAAGACCCTCACTCATTCTCTATCATTATTGCCTCCTCTTGCACAGATGAGTCCTGCCGGAGGTGACCCTCTCCCACACAGGGAAGATACATTGCCCTCCTTCCAGGAACTGAAGATCCTGGAGCCTAGAAGCTCCTGAGCAGACAGACCCTGAAAATGAGCGTGGCAGGGAAGGACAACCAGCATCCCCCAGCTTGCTTTTCTTGTCCTGTTTCTGGGGGCAGAGCCAACTGCCCAACTTTAACCCTAACCCGAAGTCCCGTGCTGGTGCATCTAGGTGATCCAAGAGTGAGTCCCAAGCCCTGGAGGGTGCACAGAGCCCACTGGGTGTGTGTGTGAAGATGGAGGACCCCCCTCCCCGCCATATCCATGGGCAGGGACACTGTCCCCACGGGCTTCCTTACCCTCCCTCCCCACCCCTACCCCAGTACTCTCAGGATTTAAGCACTCATCTATGTCCCGGGGAGGCATGGCCTTCACTCTGATCCCTAGATCATCACCCTTTTGTTTACAGCTCCTGCCTCCTCTGTTGACCACAGCCTGGTTTACAAACCCCACCAGCTCCCAGCCCCATGCTGCCAAAACCCCAGGTTTACAAGCCACGCCCACTTGCCAAGTCCACCTGAATTTCCTCTCCCAGCCCCCTGCGGTTGCCTCTTTGGGAGTGGCTTGGGCATGGCTTCTCCCACTTTTGCTCAGTATTACTGTGCTTCAGTTTTCCCCAAGAGGGAAGGCTAGGAATCTTGACTTTGTACTCCCAGATAGTTATTTAATTCTGTTCCTTAGTGGTTCACAGTTGAGTTGCAAGGGTGTGGGGTGACTAAGGAGGCACCTCGCCTCTCCTTCCTTATCAACCAATATTGTGGTTTTGTTTTTTAACTTGCCGTAATAAAATGGAGCTCTCTCCGACTCTCCTGCTGCTTCTCTTTCTTTAGGAAAAAAAAGTGTATGTGGAGGGAAGGCTCGGGTTCTTCGTTCCCAGCCTCTCCCATCTTCCTTTTGGCCGTGAAGACGAAGTGGTTTTGGGAAGGAAAAACAAGGTGGCATGAACCAGGAACTCAGCACTGAGTTGCAGAAGGGGCTTTAGGAGAGCCTTGCATAGCTTTCACGTGCATGACAAGCAGGAGATATGAGGAAAGACAGTTGAGGTGTTCACTAGACTGGAAGTGTCATGAGGGCAGACCATGTCCGTTGGGTTCACTGCAGTATTTCCATGCCTGGCACCTAACAGGCACAAAATAATTGTTTCTAGAATGAATGACTGAACAGCTGAATTAATAGATAAAAGGAGCTACACAAAATAAATCTGAAGCAGACGACACTGAATTAAAGGATTCCAATATTCAGATGCTGGCCTCAATGCAAGCAACCAGGTAATGTGTGACATACAACCCATGTGGCTAACGCAGGGGCTTTTACTCCAAGACTTGGGGTCATCAACAGTCAATCCCCTGAAATTGCTGCAAAATGTAGTGAGTATCTACAGAAGGCCAGTTTCCTGGAAGAGGATCTCCTCTGATAGACAAGTTTTATAGTCCTAAAGGGTTAAGAACCACGGATAATTCATGGCTTTGGTACCTACAGTTGATATTAGGGAATTTTCTCATTCCAGAGAATCTCTATCTTCTGTAAGTGTGGAACATCTGCTATAGTTTACTTATTTTTTCAGTTGCCACGAAGCTGATTCTGACTCATTGTGATTTCATGTGTGTCAGACTAGAACACTGCTCCATCTTTTTCAACGGCTGATTTCTTTTCGGAAGTAGATTGCCAAGCCTTCTCTTCCGAGGTGCCTCTGGGTGGACTTAAACCACCAACTTTTCGGTTAGTAGCTGAGCACATTAACTGTTTGCACCACGCAGGAAACATTTTACCTAGGAAGTTATTTATTAGCTCTCCAGGCTAGTAAAGACATGGTTGAGTAGTTAACAGTCTTTTTACCACTGCACAGGATGCCTCTTTCAGTCTAATCAGAGGAGACTCCCCTTTGTTAAAAAACAAAACGTACTAGACAAATTAATCTTAAGCATATACCAAAGATCTGTGACAAGCACGGTGTCAAAACAGTGAGCCACCTCAGAAAGGGTGTGAGTATGGAGCGAAACATAATTCTTACATTAGTAGCTAATTCAATAAAGATCCTAATCATCTGTGACCCAGGAAAGCTGGGGCAGGAAGCTGTAAGATGCCAGGGGTGCTCTCATCTCAGAAACAGAAAACAATGTATCTAAGAAGTCAACGATATGGATCCACCTGTGTCTTTTAGTGGAATAACAATTTTTCATTCCCCAACAATAGTGTCTGATTAAGTCCAATTAACCGTAAGAGTATGACACAGGATCAAACAGGTCAGACAGCAGAGCTTCAGGTAACAAGTTTGCTTTCAAATAAGCAACCATCAGTGAATTTCTCAAGCTGTTAGCAGAAGTGCAGAACGCAGTTTGCCCATTCCTTAGTTTGGAGACTTTTTTTTTTTTCTAACGACTTTCTGAACATCAAGAAAAGAGGACACCTTTGCTTTTTTCCCCAGTTTCCAAGTTTCTTCCTGCCTGGAGCTCCTTCCCTATACCTAACCTGTATTCACTCCTGCTGGAGGTACCAGTCCTAGCAAAGGTCACTCCTCATCATCACGGGCTAATCTTTCATAAGCATGCACCTGACTTTCCTATTTGCAATAGAACTCCTCTCCCCCTTACCTTGCTTTATTTTTGGTTCCATAGAACTTACATATTTTACATATTATTTATCTTGCCTGCCCCTATCCTCAAATGTAAGTTCGGTAACAGATTTTTGTCTGATTTGTTCTCGGCTATATCTTCAGCAACTAAAACCGCCTAAAACAAACAAACAGAAAAAAAAAAAAACAAATCCATTGCCGTGGAGTCTATTCCGACTAATAGGACATAGGAGAACTGCCCCGTGGGATTTCCAAGGCTGTAAATCTTTAGGAAACAGGCCGCCACATCTTTCTCCAGCAGAGCGGCTGGTGGGTTTGAACCGCCGACCTTTTGGTTACAGCCGAGGGCTTTAACCAATTAAAACCAGTTGCTGTGGAGGCTATTCCGACTCACACATTAGACACTCAGTATTTGTTGAATGAATGAGTGACGCACCCACGAACTGACCAGCAGGGGGCGAAAGCAAGATTGGGTACAGGAGAAAATGGGGAGAGCAAGTGCTACACTCCGAGCTTCTGGTACGGTTCCGCGAGGCTTGAACTGGTTCGGCCACCGTAGTGCTTAGGCCGGAAAAGTGTGTCCCCTTCCGGCCTCCGAGGTTCGGGAAGATGGCCTGGGTCTGTTGGAAACTGAACCCGAAGGCCGTAAGTGGGCTCCCTTGAGGAGCTCAGGCTCCGACCCAGGAGTCCAGGCCTCCAAGCGGACTGGCCCCAGCTCGGCTCCTCGGGACGCTTCAGGGCCGGGAGCAGCGAGTGTAGGTCGCCATGGCGACACCGGCGGGGCTGGAGCGCTGGGTGCAAGACGAGCTGCACTCGGTACTGGGGCTGAGCGAGCGGCACGTGGCCCAATTCCTGATCGGCACCGCTCAGCGCTGCGCCTCGGCCGAGGAGTTCGTGCAGCGACTGCGAGACACCGACACCTTGGACCTCAGTGGTCCGGCCCAGGATTTCGCCCTAAGACTCTGGAACAAGGTGTCGGGAGGGGTGGAGCGCGACTGGGGCGGGGCCTGGCATGGAAGCAATAGGGGTGGGGGTGGAGCAGGGGAGGAGCTGTATGTTTGTCTTCGTAAAAACCAAAAACCAAATCCACTGCCGTCGAGTTGATTCCGACTCGTAGCGATCCTATAGGACAGAGTAGAACTGCCCCACAGGGTTTCCGAGGAGCGGCTGGTGGATTCGAACTGCCGACCTTTTGGTTAGCAGCCATAACTCTTAACCATTGCGCCACCAGGGTCCCTTGTTCTGGTGAGGCTGGCCTAAATGTCTATCGGGGAGTTAAGTAAGTTCAGTTCCCAAATCTGTATCTTTCGTCCGTTGTCACCTAGGTACTGTGCTAGGTGCTGGGCGTCCAGCTCAGTGGAGGAGATCGTGGAGAGGGCTTAAGTGTGTTGCACTTAGGCTGAGTTAAGGGCTATATAATAGTATGTCTCAAACTTTAACGTGCATAACGATTCATCCAGGGACCTTGTTAAAATAAATACAGATTCCAATTCACTAGGTCTGGGGTGGAGTCTCAGTTTCTGCATTTGTAACTTGCTCCCAGGTGATGGGGATGTTGCTGGTGCACTGACCGCACTTTGAGTGGGAGGGTATAGAAGAGATATGTGGGAAGTGCTGTGGAAGGAGAAGAGGTAGTGACCAGGGAAGGCAGGTCCAAAGAGCCCCTAGAATTTGTCAGGTAGACAAGGCGGACGAAGTAATGGCGTAAACACTAAGTTCCTGGAGGACAGCACTGTGTAGTCCTTGTATTTGTATTCCTCCCACCTAAGAGCCTGCCTTGTAGAAAGAATGAAAATGTTCAGCATGTTCAGAGGATGGCAGATAGCCTGGTGTGGCTGTGGCATGTGGTGCATGGCAAGAGATGAGGTTAGAATGTAAGTGCCATGAAGGCAGATACTTTATGTATCTGTTGACCAGTTTATCTTTGGAGTCTGATACAGTGTGGGGCATGTGACAGGCCTCTGCAAAACAACCCTTGTAGCTTGTCAGCCTTTTTTGTAGGAATGACTCAATCATTGGGAAGAACAAAGCAGGGAGAAAGAGGCCGAGCAATTGAGAATTGGGCTTGAGAATGTAAGCTCTACAAGGGCAAGAATTTTTGTCTTTTGTTTATTCCTCTGTCCTTAGTCCCTAGAACAGTGCCTGGCACATAACAGACTTTAATAAGTGTTTGCTAAATGAATGACTGAGAGGACATTCAGAAGTCGAAGGGCCTCATTCAGGCTGAGGAACGTGGTGTGAAGCCATGGGAAAAAGAGAGGGTGAAGGTTGGCTTAAGATTGAGTAATTCCTCAAAGGGAAATGAAATTAGGCACAGGGCTAAGTAGGTGGGCAGAGGTCAGGAGTTTCTCACACCCCGTTATCTTCCCCTCTACTGATAGGTACCACGGAAGGTGGTGGTAGAAAAGCCAGCTCGGGCAGCTGAGCGAGAGGCCCGAGCCCTGCTGGAGAAGAACCGATCTTACAAGTTGCTGGAAGACAGCGAGGAGAGCAGTGAGGAGACTGTGGGTAGGGCTGGGAGCAGTCTTCAGAAGAAGCGTAAGAAACGGAAACACCTCAGGAAGAAATGCCACGAGGAGGAGGATGAAGAGGAAGAAGTGGTCTCTGAGAAAGAAAAGAAGAGGACAGGGTAAATAGAAGCAAGATGAGAGGGAACGGGGCGGGTGGATGATGCGACTATAAGATTTCTGGATGCCCTTATTTAATCTCCTGGGCTGGGCTGCAGGGGGAGTAAACAGCAGACGGAGAAGCCAGAGTCGGAGGATGAGTGGGAGCGGACAGAGCGTGAGCGCCTTCAGGACCTGGAGGAACGTGATGCCTTTGCCGAGCGCGTTCGGCAGCGGGACAAGGATCGGACTCGCAATGTCCTGGAGCGGTCAGACAAGAAGGTGTGTAGGAGCCAGAATGTTCTGTAAATCCCCAAGAAGATTCCTGGGTCAAATCTGACGTTGGGTGTGATGCCAGAGATGGTGGGAAGACAAGGGACTGTCTCTAGCGGTACGTTCATCTTTGGGTCCTCTGGCTAAAGTACCTCTTTGCTGTACCTGCAGCCACAGGGATTCCTCACTGAGGGGATATTTCTTTGTGAGGGGGCACATAAAAATGATCTTTTGCGATTCTAGGGGGGGAATGGCTATGGGTGCGGGGACTTCTTGCCCTCACAGCCCTCCACTCTTGGTTTCTTCTCCTAGGCTTATGAAGAGGCTCAAAAGCGCCTCAAGATGGCTGAGGAAGACCGGAAGGCCATGGTGAGTCCCAGGGCCCAGGAAGCCAACATCACAAGACAAAAGGAGATACTTTCTGATGGCAAGGTTAGGGGAGGGAGAAAGGATACAAAGTGCAGTGGGGATGCTGATGGGATACCCAGGCCTCTGGAGGATAGGATTTGGTTGACAAGAGCCAGCTGAACCCAGAGGGACTTGGAGGAGACCAAAGGACGGAATTAAGTTGTAGAGGGAAGGAACCATGGGTGGGAACTACCTACAAACCTTCCTTCACTGTGTACTTAAGGACTAAATCACCCTGTGTATTAGGGAGATGTGAGCCTTCCCTGTTCCTGGGATGTAATCAAAAGGCAGCTGCCAGGTTGTGAAGGGATGGCTAGAGGGCAGGGGCAGGGCAGCTGTCCCAGCTCTCCAGGGGTGTGGTGACCACCATCTCCAACTACCTTTCTACCACTTAATCCTTATATCCCCCACATGGCTTTGTGATCTCCCTATGGCTTCCTGAGTTGGTCTTCTCACTGAACAGGGGCAGAGACCCTTGTAATTTATGAACCAGACTTCTATGGTGCAAGTCTAGGTAGGGTGGGCAGTTTCCCAAGGGCCTGGTTTCCCAAGTAAGATCAACTTAGATTTCTCAAAAGAATTTTGAGAATCTTGAGTCCCAAGAAGGGCCTAGTAACCCTCAGGTCTTTCCTGACCAGTCCATCTCATGTCCTAGCCCAGAAAAGGGCTGTAGTCAAAGACTTCTGAGACATCTTTCAGTGTAGTCATAGTGCTTTCATTTGACTGAACTTACTTTTTTGTTTCTTTTTAAATTATGAAAAATTTCAAACAAAATAGGAAAATAGTACAAAATGAACGTTAATACAGACTATTTGAATTCCAAAATTGCTAATATTGTACAGTGTTTGCTATGTCTATGTAAATGAAGTTTGTTTTTTAACCATTTAAAAGAGTTGTAGCACTGGACTAAATCAAAAGCTAAGAAGTTGCCTGAACACAACCAAACATTTCGAGAGACAGAGTAGCTGGGGCTGGGGTCTGGGGACCATGGTTTCGGGGGACATCTAGGTCAATTGGCATAACAAAGTTTATTAAGAAAATGTTCTGCATCCCATTGTGGTGAGTGGTGTCTGGGGTCTTAAAAGCTTATGAGCAGCCATCTTAAGATACATCAGTTCATCCCAACCCACTTAGAGCAAAGGAGAATGAAGAACACCAAAGATATAAGGAAAATATTAGCCCAGGAGACAAAAGGTCCACATAAACCAGAGACTCCATCAGCCTGAGACCAGAACTAGACAGTGCCCAGCTACCACCAGTGACCACGCTGACAGGGAACACAACAGAGAGTCTCTGACAGAGCAGGAGAAAAGTGTGGAACAAAACTCAAAATTCACATAGAAAGACCAGACTTAACGGTCTGACAGAGACTGGAGGAACCCCTGAAGCCATAGCCCCCACACACTATGTTCTTCTTCATATAGTCCAGCTTCTCAGATTATTTGTTCAGCATACCTATTGAGTAAGTATGGTGAAAGGATACAACCCTGATGCACACCTGTCCTGACTTTAAACCATGCAGTATTCCCTCGTTCTGTTCGAATGACTGCCTCTTGATCTATGTACAGGTTTTTCATGAGCACAATTAAGTGTCCTGGGATTCCCATTCTTTGCAATGTTATCCATAATTTGTTATGATCCACACAGTCAAATGCCTTAGCATAGTCAATAAAACACAGGTAAACATCTTTCTGTATTCTCTGCTTTCAGCCAGGATCCATTTGACATCAGCAACGATATCCCTGGTTCCACATCCTCTTCTGACTCTGTCTTGAATTTCTGGCAGTTCCTGTTGATACACTGCTGCAGTTGCTTTTGAATGATCTTCAGCAAAATTTTACTTGCATGTGATATTAATGAAATTGTTCAGTAATTTCCACATTCATTTGGATCACCTTTTCTTGGGAATAGGCATGAATATGGATCTCTTCCTGTCAGGAGGCCAGGTAGCTGTCTTCCAGATTTCTTGGCATAGACAAGTGAGCATTTCCAGTGTTGCATCTGTTTGTTGAAACATCTCCATTGGTATTCTGTTAATTCCTGGAGCCTTGTTTTTCTCCAATGCGTTCAGTGTAGCTTGGACTTTTTCCGTCAGTAGCATGGGTTCCTGATCGTATGCTACCTCCTGAAATGGTTGAATGTCAACCAATTCTTTTTGGTATAGTGACTGTGTATTCCTTCATCTTCTTTTAATGCTTCCTGCGTCGTTTAATATTTTCCCTCTAGAATCTTTCAATACTGCAACTCGAGGCTTGAATTTTTTCTTCAGTTCTTTTAGCTTGAGAAATGCTGAGTGTGTTCTTCCCTTTTGGTTTTCTACCCCCAGGTCTTTGCACATGTCATTGTAATACTTTACTTTGTCTTCTCAAGCCACCTTTGGAAATCTTCAGTTCTTTTACTTTGTCATTTGTTCCTTTCACTTTGGCTACTCACCATTCAGGAGCAAGTTTCAGAGTCTCTTCTGACATCCATTTTGGTCTTTTCTTTCTTTTCTGTCTTTTTAATGACCTTTTGCTGTCTTCATGTATGATGTCCTTGATGTCATTCCACAACTCATCTGGTCTTCCATCATAGTGTTCAACATGTCAAATCTATTCTTGAGATGGTCTCTAAATTCAGGTGGGATATGCTGAAGGTCATACTTTGGCTCTCGTGGACTTGTTCTAATTTTCTTCAGTTTCAACTTGAACTTGGCACATGAGCAATTGATGGTCTGTTCCACAGTTGGCCCCTGGACTTGTTCTGACTGATGATACTGAGCTTTCCCATTGTCTCTTTCCGCAGATGTAGTTGATTTGATTCCTGCGTATGCCATCTGGCGAGGTCCACGTGTATAGTCACTGTTTATGTTGGTGAAAAAAGATATGAGCAGTGAAGTCATTGGTCTTGCAAAATTCTATCATGCAATCTCTGGTATTGTTTCTATCATCAAGGTCATATTTTCCAACTACTGATCCTTCTCCTTTGTCTCTGACTTTTGCATTCCAGTCGCCAGTAATTATCAATGCATCGTGATTGCATGTTTGATCAATTTCAGACTGCAGAATCTGGTAAAAATCTTCAATTTCTTCATCTTTGGCCTTAGTGGTTGGTGTGCGAATTTGAATAGTCGTATTAACTGGTCTTTTTAGATGTATGGATATTATCCTATCACTGACAGCATTGTACTTCAGGATAGATCTTGAAATGTTCTTTTTGACAATGAATGCAACGCCATTCCTCTTCAAGTCATCATTCCTGGTATAGTAGACCATATGATTGTCTGATTCAAAATGGCCAATACCAGTCTATTTCAGCTCCCTAATGCCTAGAATATCGATGTTTATGTGTTCCATTTCATTTTTGACGATTTCCAATTTTCCTAGATTCATACTTCGCACATTCCACATTCTGATTATTAATGGATGTTTGCAGCTGTTTCTTCTCATTTTGAGTCGTGCCACATCAGCAAATGAAGGTCCTGAAAGCTTGACTCCAACCACATCATTAAGGTCGACTCTACTTTAAGGAGGCAGCTCTTCCCCAGTAGTACTTTGAGTGCCTTCCAATCTGAGGGGCTGATCTTCTGGCACTATATCAGACAATGTTCCGCTGCTATTCATAGGGTTTTCACTGGCTAGTTCTTTTCAGAAGTAGACCATCAGGTCCTTCTTCCAGTCTGTCTGAGTCTGGAAGCTCAGCTGAAACTTGCCTGCCATCAGTGGCCCTGCTGGTATTTGAATATTGGTGGCATAGCTTCCAGCATCACAGCAACATGCAAGCCCTCACAGTATAACAAACTGACAGACGTGGGGGAAAATGTCTTTAATAACTGCTTTTTCCAAGCCAAAATCCAATCAAGTTTCATTCATTGCATTTGGTTGCTAAGGCCTTTTCAGTTTGTTTTGTTCTTTCTTGATTGTCTGGCTCGCTTTCGTACAGTGTCCTGCATTTTGGATTTGTCTGATCTTTACCCTGTGGTGTTCAGTTCTTCTATAATCTTCTGCCATCTTTAAAGTGGAAATTGGGTCTAAAGCTTACCTCGACTCAGTTTAAACAGTGTAGCAGGAACACCTTGTGGGTGGTAATGTGCACTTCACATTCTGTCACATCAGGAAGACATAGTATCCAGTTGTGTACCTGTTAGTACAGATGTACCTTCTGCCAACAACCTTTTATCTAGTGGTTTTAGCAACCACTGCTGATCGTTTCCTGCATCAGTTATTTCACTGGGATTGCAAAGTGGTAATTTGGGGGTTCTATTCCTTTTATATTTATTGGCTAGCGTTTTTTTTTTTTAATGATAGTTTGTTGTGTTTAAGGTGTATGTTTACACAGCAAATTAGGCCACCCTTTAATAATTTCTACATAAATTATTATTCAGTGATATTGGTTACTTTTTCACAATATGTTATTCTCATTCATTCTGTTCTGGTTGTACCATTTCCAGTATTCTAGTTTCCCTACCCCCTTACCTTCTCATTTTTGCTTTTAGAGTAATTTTTGAGCATTTGGTCTCCTATAGATGATCTTTTAAAGAAGCTCATTACTAACAGGTAATGTTCTTTATTTTATAAGCAGATGTGTTATTTAGGTAAAAGGTGACCTCGGGATAGTTTCTGTTCAGGGTTTAAGAGTACCTCAGAGCAATAGTCTCGGGCATTCCTCTAGTTTCAACCAGTCCAGTAAGTCTGGACTTTTTAGGAATTTGAGTTCTGTACCACATTTTTCTTCTGTTCTATCAGAATCTATCTGTTGTGGCCCTGATCAGAATGGTCACTAGTGGTAACCAGGCATCATCTAGTTCTTCTGGTCTCAGGGCAGATGAGGCTGTAGTTCGTGTAGACTATTAGTCGTGTAGAGTAGTTTCTTTTATGAATCTTTGATTTCCTTCTTTCTCTTTTGTTCCAGACGAGTAGAGACCAATAGTTATATCTTAAGATGGCTGCTTGCAAGCTTTATGGTTAGCATTTTTATATTAAGAGGAGCTTTTTCTCAACAACTAGAATGAGCTTCAGTTCCTTTTTAAAAGGAAGGGTAAATACCTATTTCCCATTAATTACCAGTTTTCAGAGTAAGAAGTTTGGTAAAACAGTTACTTCATTGGTGACAAATGAAGTTTTTTTCCTGTTTTCTTTGTGTAGCACATTGGACTCATGGATTTTATTTTTTGGTATTTTACAGTGTCTTATATCGTTATTCTTTTCGACACTCAAATTGCTCTGTTTTTTTGTCCATATTTTAAGAATGACATCCATTTGCTTCGCCCATCAGGCTGAAGTGGTGTCTTGATTGCTGTACTCAGATTAGGTCATGATCATAAACTTCCATTTTAAGTCTTTAAGAAAAGCTAAGCAATTAAATTGAATCAGAGCCCCTAAGGGTAGGATATTGGTAGGGTTTTGCCACTGCAGTGGAGGAGGTTATTGTGATCACAGGGAAGACCATGCTGCCACAGTGGGAGGGATCATGGTCAGAGCCTGGAAGGGCCTTAAGGAGATGGTCAATCTTCTGTCCTCCATAATGTGTCCTGAGAAGCCTGTATCAAAGGTAAATGTTTGAAACCAAGTGACACATAGTATGGAGGAGAGATTAGTCCCAGAGAGCTAGGCATCCCTAATTACATTTTACCTTACAGAAACACTCTGTGATACTCTAGTTCAAACTTTTTGCATATACAGGTTTCCTCTGCTATCTAAAAGTGGAGTGTTCCTGTGAAACTTTTCGTAAGGTGAAATGGCGTGAAGCAAAGAAGCAATTACCATTGATCTATATGGGAAAAAGTTCTGTGCATTCCCAGACCCATCTTGCTAATGGATGCACAAAATCGAGATAAACCCAGATGCTCACAGACACAGTTCAAAGCTATGGCAGCTTGATGCTGAGGTGCTGAGTGTAGTTCCTGGGGAAGATGCTTGGCAACACCACTCTCACTGCTTGTTGTGCATGCTGCTGCTTTAACAGCTCACTGCAAAACACTGCACACTATTTCTGCTTTTCACCTTTCTTCATAAAAGTGAAAATCCTCTTTGGATTTCTTTTGGGTAGCAAAAATAGGTACTGATGTAGGTCTTTCGTAAAAGCAAAGTGGCCTAAGGTGAACTTTCAGAAAGTAGGAAATACCTGTAATTGATTCTTCCCCCACCCAAACACAGTCATTCAGAAGCCCAGCTTTGATTACATCATTAGTCAGGTTGTACATTGCAGAAGAGGGTACAGGGCACATCTTCAGACCCTCAGGGAATTTTTCACTCTTAGGGATAGGCAAGGAAAAGCGTTGCTGCCCCAGCAGATGAGGATTTGACTGCCCCTTCCTGACAGGTCCCTGAGCTGCGCAAGAAATCCCGCCGAGAGTACCTGGCCAAGCGGGAGCGAGAGAAGCTTGAGGACCTGGAGGCAGAGCTGGCTGATGAGGAGTACCTTTTTGGGGATGTGGAGCTGAGCCGGCATGAGCGGCGGGAGCTCAAATACAAGCGGCGAGTGCGGGACCTGGCCCGGGAGTACCGGGCAGCTGGGGAGCAGGAGAAGCTGGAGGCCACAAACCGCTACCACATGCCCGAGGAGACCCGAGGACAGGTGAGGTGAATGGGTATCTACTTCAGCCGTGGTACCCAAGATGAAGGCAGGGAAGCCTTCAGGGGGCTGGACATTGCATAGCTGGCCCCTTCCTTACCTCGCTTTTCCCAGTGGGTGGGGGTAGTGACTGGGGAGGAGGGACTGGGTAGAGAGGGCATTATCAACCTTTTGGCCTCACGTGCCACCTTTCTCCGTAGCCAGCACGAGCTGTGGATTTAGTGGAAGAGGAATCAGGCGCCCCCGGGGAGGAGCAGCGGCGCTGGGAGGAGGCCCGGCTGGGAGCAGCATCTCTGAAGTTTGGAGCCCGAGATGCTGCCTCCCAGGAGCCCAAGTATCAGCTGGTGCTGGAGGAGGAGGAGACCATTGAGTTTGTCCGGGCCACTCAGCTCCAGGGTGATGAGGTGAGAGAAGGGGAACACTGGGGGTGTTCTGAGAAGGGTCTAAAGCTGACTGACCCTAGAGCACTCACTATCTTTCTCCTTCCTTAGGAGCCGTTAGCTCCACCCCCTCAAGCCCAGGCCCAGCAGAAGGAGTCCATCCAGGCCGTCCGCCAAAGCCTCCCAGTGTTTCCATTCCGTGAGGAGCTCCTGGCTGCTATTGCCAGTCATCAAGTCCTCATCATTGAAGGCGAGACAGGCTCGGGGAAGACCACCCAAATCCCCCAGTATCTCTTTGAGGAGGTATGGTCATCCACTGTCCCAGGTTGCTGGGACCAGGCATTGACAAGCACAGTCCTGTCATAGCTCCTCATGCATAATATTTTGAGTAATCAATTCACTGTCTTTTCCACCAAATCAGGAGGTTCTTGAGAATAAGCACCATATCTTTTTCATATTTGTAGTCTCAACTCCTACCACAGTGTCCATATCTGGTAGGCGTCCAGTCCATGCTAGCTGTAAGGAAAGTGTGTGCATATGTGTGTGTGAGAGAGAGAGAGAGAATGAGGGCCTCTGCTGTACTCTACTCCAGACCCAGCTTTGCCTCCATTCCTCTGCAGGGGCCAAAGAACAAGGAGTGAAAGGACTCATTTTCCTGCTTTTTTACCTTCTTTTATTCCCTGTCACTTCTGGTCTCCCCTAGTTGATTTCTTCTTTTCCAGCTCAAATCTAGCTGAACCCTGAAGTTAATTATCCAAAGGGCTAGGTGTTTGGGGCTGAGCAAGGACCCCCTTTGAGGGTCCTGGGTCTGTCCTCCTCTTCATCTGCCATTCTTCTTGTCTGGTTCTCAGCTTCTGTCTGTTCCCTCCTTTCCCCCTGCTCTATCCTGCTTTTACAACTTCTTTCTCCAAATAAATACTGAAGAGAGAGTATTTGTTTAGCAAAAGGAAAGCCTTTTCTTCCTCCTTTGTCATTCAGGGTTACACAAAGAAGGGTATGAAGATTGCCTGTACCCAGCCCCGGAGGGTGGCAGCCATGAGTGTGGCAGCCCGAGTGGCCCGGGAGATGGGCGTGAAGCTTGGGAATGAGGTGAGACCCGTGGGAGATAGAGGGGTTGGGGGAGCTCCTGGTGGCTGGGACTTGTTCCACACTGCCCTCAGGGCCCATCATCCCCTAGGCCCGCATTCCCTGCTGGGAACACCAGCCCACTCTTAGTCGCTGTTGGTCCCTTGACCAGGTTGGCTACAGCATCCGCTTTGAGGACTGCACGTCAGAGCGAACTGTTCTCCGCTACATGACAGATGGGATGCTTCTCCGGGAGTTCCTCTCTGAGCCTGACCTCGCGAGTTACAGGTGCGCACAGGGGCCCCAGCTCCCATGGAGAGCCACCCACCTTCTCCTCTCCCAGTCTGCCAACCCTCCAGTGCTTTCCTGTGTCTCCTCTTCCTCTAATTTGTGGCCTTTCTCTCATTTCTTCTCACCCAGCCAGCTTGCCCATTGTCCTCTGATTAATCCATCAGTTCTTGAGTTTTTATGGTTCACATAGTCCTGGAACTGAGGTCTAGGTACCATGGAGATGGGGCAAGAGGGTAGAAGAGACTGCAGAGAGAGCCTTTCTCTTACTTCTGCTTCCTCTGGCAAGAGCAGCTGCTGACTCTGAGCAGATCCCAAAGGATGTCTGACTTGTTCTGGCCTCGGCTTCCAGCCTCCAGATCTTGGCTACTTTTTGTCTGCCAGGGCTGGAGTAGGTTGCAGACCATCGGTCCTAGCATTCTCGAACTATGCGTTAGTCCTACATACTGGAATCGTCAGCTTCTCCTTAGAGCCCCCACATTCATTTTTGGGAGAAGTGAGGGATGGAAGTAGAGAGCCAGTCACCTGGGTTCCATCCCTCTCCTCTCATCTGGGGACTTTAGTACCCACACCTACATTGCCCCACGCTCTTCCCTCATTGCTCCCTACATTCCTTCCCCAGCGTGGTGATGGTGGATGAGGCTCATGAACGAACCCTGCACACAGACATTCTGTTTGGATTGATCAAGGATGTGGCTCGCTTCCGCCCAGAGCTTAAGGTCCTGGTGGCTTCAGCTACACTGGACACAGCCCGTTTTTCTACCTTCTTTGATGATGCCCCCATCTTCCGAATCCCTGGACGCAGGTTTCCAGTTGACATCTTTTATACCAAGGTATCCCCTCAGGGAGGATGGGCTTCAGTCTGAGACACAGAAGCTGGGGCCTTTGGAGGAGGTCCCAAGGAGGAAAAAGATGGAATGGAGAGTCAGAAGGGGGGCTGGGGTAGAAGGTATGTTGAGCTGAGAGGAGAGGGAAAGGTTTGGCTAAGAAGGTAGCCTTCTTGTGACTCCGTCTGTCTGTGACCCCATCTCTCCCTCCTCCCCAGGCTCCAGAGGCTGACTACCTGGAAGCCTGTGTAGTGTCTGTGCTGCAGATCCACGTGACCCAGCCGCCTGGGGATATCCTAGTGTTCTTGACAGGACAGGTGCGTGATGGGGGGAGTGATCCCCGGGGAAGACAGGGCCAGCATGTTGGCCTTCTGTGACTCTGGGACCCTGTGCTGTCCCCACCCCAAACCCAGGAGGAGATTGAGGCTGCCTGCGAGATGCTCCAGGATCGCTGCCGCCGCCTGGGCTCCAAAATCCGAGAGCTTCTGGTGCTGCCCATTTATGCCAACCTGCCCTCTGACATGCAGGCTCGGATCTTCCAGCCTACGCCCCCTGGGGCACGAAAGGTCAGTTGGAGAAACCCGCTCTCCACCCCTGCAATTCACAGAAATAGTAGCAAAAAAAAAGGTAGGCACCTGTTCCATGCAAGGTATGCCTGGGCACTGCTGCAGTTACAAGGCTGAGTAGGAGTCAGTCCCTGGCCTCAGGAGCTGGATAGAGAGGGTGAGTATGGCAAGAACCAAGAGACTGCCAAATGGATGAGCCAGAAGTAAGCACTGGAAGGATTCAGAGAATAAAGCAAGCTCCTGGCCTTCTAGAAGGTGCGATTTGATCTGGTCCTTTAAGAAAAATGGCCGGGAGAAAAGAGGAAGGCCCAAGGTGCGCTTGAGGTCAGAGAGATCTAGTGGGCTTAATGGAAGGTTCATGTGGTGAAGTAGTAGGAGATAAGGCCAAAAACAACTTTGGATGGAGATTAGGGAGGGCCTTTGATGGCAGGTGAAAGAGTTTGGACTTCAGACCATGGAATGACTACCAGACTGTTTGAGCAGAGATGTAACTTTCATTCACAAATATTTAATGAGTTCCTCTTGTGTGCCAGGTTCTGTTCTAGGGGATAAGGAAATGGTAATGAACAAAACGAAGTCCCTAGCCTCACAGAACTTAATCTAATGGGAGGAGACAATGGACATGTAAATACATAATGTCAATTGTGATAAGTGCTCTAAAGAGATATAAAGCAACATAGGAAGATGGGAACTGACTATGGTGGGGTGAGTGAGGGATAGTAGCAAGGTGTTTTTGTTGGGCTATAGGGAAGGACTTTCCAGTAAGGTGAAAGTAGGTAGAGACCTGTATCACATGAGGGAGGGAGCCAGGCTGTATCTGGGAGAAGAGCACTTCCAGCAGAGGGAACAGCTTGTGCAAAGGCCCCGAGTCAGAGAGCAGCCAGTGTGCAGGGGTAGAGCAAAGTTAGGGGTGGAGTGCTAGGATATGAGGTCAGAGAGGTCAGAGGGCTAGAGGATATAGGGTTTTAAGGAGTTTGGATTTAATTCTAAAGTAGAATGGGAAGCCATTGAAGGATGAGGGAGTGATGTGACAGGTGTACATTTTAAAAGGATTGCTCTGGATGCCAAGTGAAGATAGGCTGGGAGTAGAAGCAGAGAGACATGTTAGGAGGCTGTCACAGGAAGTGATGTGTGAAGATTAAAATGAAAGTGGTGTGTAGACAAGATGGGGGCCGGAACCGAGATACTCCCATGTCTCATCTCTGAAATAAACCCTAAATCCTCTTTTTTACTTCCTTTCTACATTATGCAGACCCTGGTGGTGTGGTGATTAAGAGCTGTAGCTGCTAACCAAAAGGTCAGCAGTTCAAATCTACCAGGCGCTCCTTGGAAACCCTATGGGGCAGTTCCACTCTGTCCTATAGGGTTGCTATGAGTCAGAATTAATTTGAGAGCAACGGGTTTTTCCACATCATGCCCCTGCTGACCCCACTTCTACCTTTCCGTTGGCCTTGTCCTCTCCTGACTTTGGATGCTAACTCCCTCTGCTCCTTCCCCTCATCTGCAGCTGCTTCTCTACTCCTAAATTTCCAGGATGATTATTTCTAGGTAATGAGTTGGGCAGGGTCTTGGGGTGACTCCATATCCTCTCTCCCAGGTGGTTGTGGCAACGAACATCGCTGAGACATCCCTCACCATTGAGGGTATCATTTACGTGCTGGATCCAGGATTCTGTAAGCAAAAGAGCTACAACCCCCGCACAGGCATGGAGTCACTCACTGTCACACCCTGCAGCAAGGCTTCAGCCAATCAGCGAGCTGGCCGTGCGGGTCGTGTGGCTGCAGGCAAGTGCTTCCGCCTGTATACCGCCTGGGCCTATCAGCATGAGCTCGAGGAAACGACGGTGCCTGAGATCCAGAGGACCAGCCTGGGCAATGTTGTGTTGCTGCTTAAGAGCTTAGGTGAGTGGGTGCCCCAGTCCTCCTGGGAGAAGAGGGAGGTGGGGCTGGAGTCACTGGGTTCTTGTAAAGGGACTCTGATCCCCCCATCTTTCTTTAGGGATCCATGACCTAATGCACTTTGATTTCCTGGACCCTCCACCGTATGAGACCCTGCTGCTGGCTTTGGAGCAGCTGTACGCTCTGGGAGCCCTCAACCACCTCGGGGAGCTCACCATGGTGAGAAGGGAGGGCAGCGTGGGGTAGGGGACAGGATGAAGAGGTCAAGGATGGCTCTGGTGACTCCTATAATAGTGGAGGGAAACCTGAGGGAGGACTGGCCTCAACTGTCTCTCTCTTTCCTTTTCTTAGTCTGGTCGGAAGATGGCAGAGCTGCCGGTGGACCCCATGCTGTCTAAAATGATCTTGGCTTCTGAGAAGTAAGCTCCCTCCCTGTCCTTGTCCCTTAACCCACAAACTGGCCAGGCCTTCTCCTGTCTCTGGGCCTTCTGTCTCTGATAATAATCACTTATTGGAGAACTCTTACTGCCCCATTTGAAGCCCGCAAGAGTCAGTAAGACCCTGCCCTGTCCTTGATCATGATATCAAATGGGGAAGATGGACAGATGCAGAAAATTCAGAGGCATAAAGAAAGTGGAAGATTTTCCATCTTTGAGGGATGCTGAGTGAGGGCTGGTTTGGAACTTAACTAAGGTTACTAAGGTTTCAGATCAGAACAGTTAGTTGTAGCTGTGGAACCCACCTTTAAATGCCATTCCCTGCCGTGGTTGAGGTCAGAGATCATTACATGAACGGAAGTGCTGTCTTTCCTTGATGCACGTAGTACACATCTTCCTACTGCAGAAGCTCTCAGAAGTCCCCAGTGCCTTCCTAACATCCCTTCCCCCCACTCCCATGGATGTCACTCTTGCTGTTTGATCAATGGCCCCCACCTCCTTGACCCTCAGCTGCCACTGCCACCACCACCAAAATCTATCTGCTGTCTGACTTGTAGCCACTATCCCAACCCACCTGCGAGGGAACATTCACCACACAATGATCATTCTTTTCTTCACCATGTTTGTTCTTGTGTATTTTTCTTTGAACACTCATGCTGTACCCTTCCTGCCACAGGTACAGCTGCTCAGAGGAGATCCTGACAGTTGCTGCCATGCTGTCTGTCAACAACTCCATCTTCTACCGGCCCAAGGACAAGGTCGTCCATGCTGACAATGCCCGTGTCAACTTCTTCCTCCCTGGTGGGGACCACCTGGTTCTACTCAACGTTTATACACAGGTCACTAGGCATGGGTGAGTGGGAATGAAGAAGACATGGGGGACTCTAGTCCTGCTATATATGTAACCTTCCTATTTTAACCTTCTTCACAGTGGGCTGAGAGTGGCTACTCTTCCCAGTGGTGCTATGAGAACTTCGTACAGTTCAGATCGATGCGCCGAGCCCGGGATGTGCGGGAACAGCTAGAGGGGCTCTTGGAGCGTGTGGAAGTTGGTCTCAGTTCTTGCCAGGGGGACTATATCCGAGTACGCAAGGTCAGCATTTCTTCAGTCTATTGCTCTCCACTTAAATGTCTCCCAAGGAGCAAGCTTCTTGGGAATTGGGGCACATGCTTCAGTTCCTCCAGCCTAAGAATGTGCCCTCTTCTGCTGATGGAAAAAGTGTTCTCCCTAGGCTTTCTCCCCGAGACCACTGAAGGTTGGTTCTGAATGGGTTCTTCATGTATTCTGTAGCTTTCTAGTTCCCCAGAAGCATAAACTGAGAAGGGGGTGAGTGCTGAGGCTTCCCTGATGACTGGCTTTCCCATTGACTTTCTTTCCTGCCTGCTCCTTAGGCCATCACTGCTGGTTACTTCTACCACACTGCACGGTTGACTCGTAGCGGTTATCGCACAGTGAAACAGCAGCAGACGGTGTTCATTCATCCTAACTCCTCCCTCTTTGAGGAACAGCCACGCTGGCTGCTCTACCATGAACTTGTCTTGACCACCAAGGAGTTCATGAGACAGGTACCATCCCCTGTCCAGGGAAGCAGAGGCTGTGTGGGGGACATGGTATCCTGGCAAGCTAAGAATGCAGTTTCAAGTTGCTGGGACTGGCAGAGAAACACGAAGACACACATTGGCTTAAATAGTGTGAAATAGACATCTTTCCTAATAACTATCTTAACATTTTTTAAGATCTGATGAGAACTATGTATTGGTTCAATACTATTTCAGTGTTTTAGGTGTTGGAGCTACAGTGGTGAACAAGGAAACGAGGCCTCTGTCCTCATAGGGGAGACTTTACCGTCTTTAGGTTCCAGGCTTTTCTTAGGGGTAATTTACTTGGCACTTTGCGTAACACTTTGAACCTAAGGACTGTGAAGTAGAGGTGTCTTTGCCCTTTGATTATGGTAATAGAGCCAGGCGTCTTTTCCCCTAGCCCTGCAGTCAAAGAGGAAAGAACTCTTCAGTTGTAATACACGTGAAAATCTAGGTTGGAAAGAAGGGGACACTACTCATCTTTTCTCTCCCCTGCTAGGTACTGGAGATTGAAAGCAGTTGGCTTCTGGAGGTGGCTCCCCACTACTATAAGGCCAAGGAGCTAGAAGATCCCCACGCTAAGAAAATGCCCAAGAAAATCGGCAAGACACGAGAAGAGCTAGGGTAAAGAGAAGGCGACAGAAGCAGAACCTGACTCCAGCTCCTTTTCCTCCTGTACATTATTTAATATCTATTGAATAAAATTATTTTTGGAATAGAGCTAGTGGGAACTTTTAGGATTCAAAGAATGTGGCATATGGAAAGCCTTATCATATATTCACTTTGGCTTTATTATTTACAAGTTAAATTACAAAGCAGCTTTACACAGCATGAGATGGAAAGAAAGGAAAGAGACAGAAGAGGGGAGGAAGCTGGCTCCTGAGATTTCTTGGCTGCCTCTACCCGCTTCTCTTGTGCGTAACAAAGTCTTCAGTGCTGCCTCCACACCAGTCCCCCATCAGGCCTTGGCATGCAGGTGTAAGTTGGGTTCTGGTTCTGACAGCCCCAGGGCCACCAGGGCTCCCACTAGCAGCTTCTTCACAGGTGTTGGAGGTGAGTGTGAAGGCATCAGCTGCAGGGAGAAAAGAAAGGTTAATGCCGGTTGAAGGGCAGCTCACAGATGCTCTACCCCTTCACCCTACCCACCCCCCTTGGACTCACTTTATCCAGGCGATGGCGACAAATGAGGCCTTTGGAATTCAGGTAGAAGGTAGAATAGGCATCATAGGTCCTGGGGAGGGGGGAAATAAAGAGACTTACAGAGGGAGGTGGCTGGTCCCAAATTTTAATTCAAACGTTTGTTTAAACTAGTAGTTCTTAAACTCTGCCATACTTTAGACCATCTTGGGAATTTTAAAAAATCCTGATACCCTGGTTGCAAGTGTCTAGCATCATTTTTAAAAGATTTCTAGGTGATTCCACTGGGAACCACTGGTTTAAACAGAGGCTGAGCCGAACAATTTTTGGGATTCTACTCTGCCAAAAATTTACCAGGTACTTTACCTAAGAGGAATTTTCATTTGTTCAGTGAATATTTGAGTACCCAACATGTGCCAGGTAATGTACCTTAAAAAACTGATGTTCAGAGGTTTCCTAATATTCTCAGAAGTCCCTATTTGTTACATTAGAGTAACAGAAGATCCCTGCCCTCAAGGAGCTCACAGTCCAGCCAGGGTAGATCAGGGTTTGTCTGGGAGATGAGACTGTCATGTTCCTAAAAGCGAGAATAGGAAATTGTAGTTTGGGTCCTTTCTCACTTCTTTCTTACCGATAAAGCTCATCCTTGTCACGCTTGTAGAAACGCAGAAATAGCATGTGGATGGGCAGCCCCACAAGCCGCCAACGGGCTTGCAGGGTCCAATTCTCAGGGTGGCGGGTCAGCTGTAGAACCTCCAACCGAAGTTGTGCAAAATAGTTCCAGGCCAGGAAACGGCAGAGGGTCAGTGACAGAATGTACCATGTCCGGCCCCTGTGAGAAGGGGATGGGAAAGAAACTTTGGGATGGTAGAGTAAGAAAACCATCTGGTCTCTGCCCAAGGAATGGGGTACAGCTGTAAAAGCAGCTTAGTGAAAAGGGTCAAGTATATAGCATTCAGCCCTTTCCTCCCCAAGGCTCTACCAGTGCCCCAACTCTCACTTGGTACGGATGTTCAGGATCTCATTGATGAATTCCACATCTGATGAGTAGAGAGTGTAGTCATGGGAGTGAAGGAAGAGGTTGGGAAGCTAGGTGAAAGAAGAAGGAGCCCAGGGAGAAAGATGAAAAATGATCCTACTTCTCAGTTTTCTATTTTTTAAATATATGTATGTTTATTGTACTTTAGATGAAGGTTTACCGAACAAATAGTTTCTCATTAAACAGTCAGTACACATATTGTTTTATGACATTGGTTAACCCCATGACATGGCAACACTCTCCCTTCTCGACCTTGGAGGACCCTTTTTTTTTTTTTTGGTGAAAATATACATAGCCAAAGTTACACCATTTCAGAAGTTTCTACATGTACAATTCAGTGACATCGGTTACATTCTTCCAGCTGTGCTGCTATTCTCACTGTCCTTTTCCAAATTATTCCATCACCATTATCTTCATCTCACTGCCCCAGAGGCTTCCCATCAAACCTTTCGAGTTGCTGTTGTCAATTTGATCTCAAATAATTTTTTGTACGTTAGATGAAGGTTTGCGGAACAAATAGTTTCTCATTAAACAGTACACATATTGTCAGTTTTCTTTTTTTAATGACTCGTGTCACTTCCTTCTGAGTGAAAGGTCATCTTGTCCCATGTTTAACCTCCCCTAACCCGAACTGAGGAGCATCTTTTCCTCAGGAGGATGTTTATAATGCAGCTGTATGCCTGCCTCATGGTTCCATGAAAGAATCCAGTTACCTAACCCCATATTTCCAATATTACCTATATCCTTCCCACTGTGGACAAAGCCACTTTCAAAGTGACTTACCTCTTGTCTTAGTTTCTCATACATGACAGCCAGGTGCTCCTCCATACTGGGATCCCCTGATGGAGTGGCAGGGGAAGAGTGGGTGGTCCCAGGGGCTTGGAAGGGTATCAAAGCCCCAGGATAGGGGCAGGGAGGTCCCTCAAAGAGGCTTCTAAGCCCATCCAGGCAGCCCCTGTGCAATTCAGGTCCCAGTCCTTCCTCCCCATCTCCTGGAGGTAGAACCACCCACGGTGAGCTGAGGGCCTGGACCTGAGGGAGAGGTAGTGAGGGGGCCTGGAGAAGTGGCCAAGTAGACGGGCATGGGTGTGGGGGAGACCACAGAAGGGGAAAAGATGGAGAAGTGGTTGTCGTGGAGTGAGGCCAAAGTGGTGGGAATGGTAGCGCCCGTGGAGAAAGCTGGTTCTAAGGAGGAAGAACAAAAGGGAAAAAGAATTCAGCTGTCTAATGCCTCTTCATTCAAGTTCTGCTCACTCATCAATGGTTTCCTGCTCCCACCTGCTTCTCCTGTCAGGAGAGATGGAATTACATACTAGAGGAATGGATTCATCTCCATCTCTCCTGAAAACCAGAGGAAACAGTTTCCATGTTACAAAGGAACAATAACCTTTCCCAAACATTAACAAACACTTTTACGTTTGTTTAAGATTCCAGCACTGTTTTGGGGGCAGTTTCACTTTTCATAGCAAGAATCCTATTATAAGAACACAGGTTTGATGAATAAGTCAAAGAATGAGTAACAGGCTTTAGTTGTACTGTGAATGAAATTATGTGGCCTATAGCACAACTCCACGATTAAGTGTGTTAGGCAAATATTGTACAGAGAAAGCATCCAACTGGAGCTAGGACTACTTTCTTTGGGCTGCAAATCTACCGTGCAGCACTAGGTACTCCCATTCCCTACACCTCAGTGTCCTATAAATGTTCTCCTATAAATTAGGAAGATAAAGCCTCCCTGGTTTATTATGCGGAATATACGGAATAATGAATGCAAACAAAACTTTGCAACATGCAATGTAGTATACACATGTAAGCTACTCTCAGTTCAGCCTCTCTGAAGGGCACAATCTCAGGAGACAGTTAAAGGCTGGGTTTCATTCTTCCCGGTCACTGACACTAAAACTGCGACGAGGGGAGGTCACTCAAAATCAGGCCTAACCCGAGCCCGCCGCTCCGCAGAAAGCCCCGGGGTCTCACTCCCGGGAGGGCCGGAGGCCAAGCGGGTACCTCTCTCCACGACTGTGTCCCCGAGACGCCGGTTCAGCCGGGGGCGTGGCCATCTTGCCCGCCCGGGCGCCAGGACCCGAACCGGGTCACCTGGGCCTGCCTTGCTGCCAGAATCGCTATCCAGGTGGAGGACGGCGCGGGCTGCAGAGTGCGGTCAGCTGGTAGGGTGGGGCTCGGGGACTCCGGGACGGCGCCGCAACCGCGAACCTCTCCGCCCCCTGCCTGCCCTTCAAATCACCTCCAGCCTCAGGTAACCGCAGAGATTCGGGCGCAGAAGTTACGCGCCCCGTTGCCCCAGCCTCGACCCCGCGGGCCCTCCCTCAGATCCGCAAGAATAGACGTCCCACGAGCGCCAAATCCCCCGACCCTCGCCCCTCCACGTGCCGCGGGACACAGGTAGCAAGGATCAGTGGGGTGCTGCTGCGCCTGCGCGGAGGCGGGCGCGCTCCGCCCCACGCGCCGGCTCTGAGGAGGGTCTCCCCCCGCCGGCTTCCTCTCCGCTCTCACCTGGGGTCGAGTTTGATAGGCGCGGAGGCAGGGGCTGAGACGCCGGGCCGTCCCCCGGCAGGACTGGTACATGATGTTCCGAGAGTGGAGAGAGCGCCTCCCGAGTCGGCCTCCGGCCTCCTCACAGGGGTGAGCACGCCCCGGAGCCGGCTTCGTGAAGGGGAAAAGGGGGGGAAAGGGCTGAGACGAGGGAAACTGAGATGTCGCGCGCTTGCGCACTGCGGGTTCAAGAGGCGCTGAAGCGCTCGGCTTGCAGCTAGTGCGCCTGTGCTCGCCGGATTCGAGGCTGCCTTAGAGCGCCTGCGCAGTAAATTAGCGGCGCGGAGACCTGCACTGCCGCAAGTAACATTTGTGGAAAAGCTGAGCGAAATGGGGCTGAACGACCCGGTGCAGAGTAAAGGGTGAGATTAAAATAATGACAAGCTTTAGAATAGCTCTCGTGATAAAAATAAATACTTTTATTACTGTGGTTAAAAAACGATACAAACGATTTGAAGCCTGTTGAATGAATGAATGAATGAATGCATCCATTATGTGGGCTGGGCTTTGGCTGTCTCCTGTAGTGAGAAATAATGCCTTTGGCGGTATGGGAGGGAGCTGCGATCACCAAGGCCTGGTGCTGCGACGTTCCTGCAGGCTTCTAACGAACCTGGCGTTGAACACGTCCCCGCCTACTCTCCGAGACGAGGCAGGTGGGGTTTGGACCTGTAGGGGAACTGTGGGCATGGGTTCCTCTCCAGACTCATCGTGTGACAGGACCTGCTCTTCACTGGCAGACCTGGGAGGTGGGAAGGAGGTGGAGAGGGGGTTATAGGGGTACTAAATAGGTAATTAAGATTACAGACTCCTCTCTCTGGCTTTTAGGTGCCACGTTTTGATCTAGAGGAGGACACGTGATGGGACATGAGGCTGGAACTACTAGTGCTGTGTCCAAATTTGAAGCCCTCCAGGAAATGCCACAGGGAAGCACGAGAGTTGATCTTATGGGGAAAGAGGCTTGTAGAATGTTAAGTAGAAGAATTTGAGGGAGAAGCTGGTGTCCAGTTGAAAGTAAAATTAAGGAGGAAGTGGCTGAGAGTGGTGGTAGGAAAGAAGGTGGTGGGAGGCACATGTTGTTACAACTGGTAGGGGAGGGATTCAGACCTCACCTATTTTCTGTTTCCTGTTCCCCCTGCTTCAATTCTTGCTTGCCTGTGGAAATACCAGGCACATGCATGGGAAGGCTGGAGTAGGTAGTGAATGTGGCCTACTTGATTTTGCGGGTAAGGAGGGGTGAATACTTACCTGTGTCAGGGGATGAGGAATTCAACCCCCCATGGCGGCTGTAGCAGCAGCTTTGGGCTACCAGCCCTGGGGGAGTCCCCCTGCAGAAGAAATGGGAGATGATGGGGAGAGGCTACAGGGCAAAAGATGGGTGGGTATGGAGAATTCAGAGGAGAGGAATAAAAGGAAGAGCACAGGAACAAAGAGAAGGGGGTAATTATCATTCCTGTGGGGTTCTAATCTAAGCTGTACCCCAGAAATGAGGAGGAAGCTCATTTCACACCCCAAGATTTTCTGGAGCAGTCCTGATTTGTTTTATTCTTTTTATTTGAAGAATGTGCTAAATGTATGGCCAATTGTGATCCAAATCCTGTCATAAAAACAGACTCACATATAGGCAAAAAAGAATTTGTTGGACCAGGTGCCCTGATGTTTGGTTTGGAAAACATGGTTACCTTAAATATAGGATACCTCAAACCAGAGGAAAATAGGGAGTGACGAGGCTGAATTTAGGAGGAAAAGGGAGGGAGCCTTCAGCATGGTGACAGACTATGTTAGATGCTTGATGGTGGTAAGGGATTCTCTAGAGAGAGATACAAGGGCTTAGAAGGGGAGTGAGCAGGAAATCACAGAGCGGGAAGAGAAATCCAGGGAACAGTCAGGAGGTAGTTAGTGGATCCCAGAGATGTTGGGAAATTGTGACATCTCAGCAAGGACTGGCCCAGGGTAAAGGGCAGAAGTCACTGGGGAGTGCTGGAGATTCCTGGAGGGAACGGGAATAGATATGGAAGCCTACACTGTGGGATCCAGTAGTTACATGAGAGGAGACATGCCGAATCCGCATAAGATCCAGCAATGAAGATAGGGATGGGCAGACACCAGATCTGGAAGGGGAGCTCAGGCTCCTCAGTAGAAGATCTACAGATCTCAGAGGTGTACAGATGAGAGGGGCAGAGGCCCTGAGATCCCAGGGAAACAAGGGGCGACGCATAAAAGAGGCTGAGACCATGAGTTAGCTTTTTTTGGCATGGTTCTTTTTTTCACTGAAAATTTCAGTTTAAAAAACACAAAAGAATTCACACTTTATTCAGACAACACTGAGCAGGAGAAGAAAAGGGAGGAGTGAGTGGCGAGCGAGGGAGATCCTGCTCCCAAGGATTTTGGGGGGTGGTGGTACAGTGAGAGTACTTCATCTACCGCACATTCAGAGGGGAGGAAGGGGAAAGGATGTATGTACACCCTGGGAGTGAAGCAGGGAAGGAGGTTCTTGCTATGGAGAAAAGAAAGGAGGCCAGAGGAAGAATGGCCCCTCATCATCTCAAAACAATCTCACATGACAGGAATACATCAGCATCTAGCTACTGGTGAAGGATGGATGCGACAGAGGATTCCAGATCTAATAGACCCTTAAGACCAGGCTTACCTTCTGAAACATAGCCAAGAGGGATCCCAGGGTGCTTGCTGGGATCTACTGCCAAGGAGTAAACTCCCTCAGAGAATGGATCTGGGGGAAGTTGTGTCTGCAGCGAGTCTCCTGTAGAGACCCTACACAGACATCAGCTTTGAGGTTCCCTGACACATACACATACACAAAACGTGGAAATGAAGAGTTTGGCAATGTTGAGTGGATCCCTTTGGGAAGCTGGTAATTTCTGAAGGTCCCTGTCCTGCCTAACTTCCACTGCTCTGAAACAGAGCTCATTGGCTGGCATAAGCAAGCTGAAAGGGCAAGTGTGGCAGGCAACACAAAGCAGTATTAGAGCCTCCAGTAGACACTGGAGAGAGAATATGGGATTTACTCCATGGACAAGACTCCTTAAAAGATTTCCCTGGCAGAGGAGGCCCTTGGACCTTCCATGGTGTTCTAATCTGACAGCAAGCAAGAGTGTGCTTCTCTGGGTAATTATGAGCCACCCAACTAAGGGGTCTGGCAGCAGATTGGACTGTCTGTGGGGAGTGTCCAGAGCCCAAGTTAGGAGGGAAGGAGTGCTTTCTGTGGTAAGAAAAGCTGCAAAGTATTAGGCCATTTGGGACCCTGACAACCCAGTCATCCAAGAAAAGGGAAGAGGAAATCCTATGAGCTCTGTAAGGTCTCTGAGTCCTAGGGGATGCAATGGAAGAGTAGGCCTGGGGTTCTCAGGGGAGGGGGGTCTCTGTCCGCCCCAGGACTCCCAGAGAAGGGGGTGTAGCTGTCTGTCAGTATCGACTCTCATCAGAGCGGGGAAGGGAGCTGTGGAAGGATGTTATGGACAGGATGGAGGGAGAGGGAACATGGGGGAGAGAGAAAAACAGAGCAGTCAGAGGTGAAAAGAAAGCTGGGGAGAGAAATAAAGGAGATGCCCATTCCCTGCCTGCTGGGACGGGCTCTTGGCACACTGGTGTTGACATGAAGCCACTGGCTCCCCAATCTGTCAGACACTGCCCCTCCCCCACAAAGTGTTAAACCAAGACTTCTCCAGTCTTAGAAGGCACAGTTCTCCCCACCCAGTGGATCTCAGTGTTCTTCCCACCCTACCCCTCTCACTTTAAAACTAGAGTCCTTGGGCTCCATATAAAGTTCTATTCTGCTCCTTCACTGTAATCTATTTCCAGGTGACGTCTACATATATTTTTCTTGAAAGGTTTCAGGACTCCCCAATCCATTTACCCTATTGCTTCAAGTCTCTGACAGATTCAAATGCTCTTTGTCATTTCTCACACCCTCTTTAACAGTCTGGAGACTCCTTAACCCTCCTATTACCTGGTGCGGCGACGTTGGGCTGGGCTGCCCCCAGGGTCGGTCGTAAGCAGAAGGCGGGCGGTAGGGTGTGGGGGACAGAGACGCAGGGACCGCAGCAGCTCCTGCTCCGGCACAAAAGGGCGGAGGGGACCCCGTTCTGGTGAGTTTCCCAGGCTGCTGGAGCGGGGGGGTGGGTGGGCTGGAGGTGTGGTGCGGCGTGGGGCCCTGTTCAGGGGCCACGGAGGCTCCACAGCTACCTTCAGAACTGGGGGAAAGGGAGAATAAAGAGCAAGACAGAAAGAAGAAGGAAAGGGAAGACAGAGATAGCGTCATGACAGCAAAGATGAGGGTAGGGAAAAAGAAAAATCAGAGCCTTGAGAGAGAACTAATCCTTCCCAGGGTCCCCCAAGCATTCTCTTGTGTTCAGGCCCTTCACACCCTCCCCCAGCACCTCTTACATTCTCGGTCACTCGAGGAGTATGGCTTAATGTCCCCCTCTGCCCTCTTGGGTGGCAGCTTCCTTGCCGGAGCTGGTGGCGGGGTGGGGGGGAGCGGGGAACACGGGGAAGGTCAGCATTAGAAGACATACTATGTACCCCTCCTCCCTGCCATGACCCCCCCAGAACCCCAAACCTCTGCTCCTTGACACTCAGTTCCTCCTGGGGAAGGAGAGCAGTTCAGCTCCATTGCAGAATCAGTTCTGTGGTGATGCCAACACACCAAAAGGGATTTTAGGGGAGATGCTGGAGCACTTTTGAGGAGAGCCAGAAGGAGTAGGCCAAACACAGAGTTGAGGGAGAAAGATCAAAGGGGAGACTGGGGGCCTGGGAGATGCAGGAGAAGGGCAGCCAAGGGGAGGTGAGCTCTTACTGTCAGTGGGTGCTGCCAGGCCCCCCTGGGATTCTGAGGCTGTGGAATGGTCCCAGCCGGGCCAACGAGGACCCTGGGTCTCTCTAGATGAGATGGACAAAGCCCTCGGTTAATCACGAATTGTTTTGGAGAGGTCAGGGGAGAGTGGGTGGGGGGCAGAACCTCTCCTTCCTGTGCAAAGATGGGAAGAGATTTAAGTTTTATTTTTAAAAAAAATGAAAAAATATGGACGTCTGAAGAGGAGTTATCAGAGTAAATGGGAGGATAATGTACTGTACAAAACTCAGCCTCCCCTCTCCTCACTTCTCCACTTGCTCCCACCCTTCCCTCTCAAGAGGCTCTCCATTGTCTGTGGCAAATAAGTGACTTCTCAGCTAATTCACTTAAGCTTTATCAACATTATCCTCCCCTGTGGACCTGAGTCCTATGCTGACATCCTTACCATCCTTGTTAGCACTCACTCCCTCTCACAGCCTGTAGGTCAGCAAGAGCTAGAAGGCAGAAGCCTAGGAAACCAAAGCGAGTTGTGGATAGAAGGTGCCTCTCTCAGTACCTGACACTGGTAGATGCTAGCAACTGGTAACAGTAGTCTTCGGGTGGTGGTTTGTCCCTGTCCTAGCCACGGAGGAAGGTGAGAGCTAGCCACAAAGTCAGCTTGGGAATGGGGCACTTCTGTGCAAGCAAGCACTGCACAGCCAGCAGAGGGCTGTACTTGTCCACCTCTGGGATGTAGTGAGGAAGAGGAAGGAGTGGGGCTCAGCTGGGCAGGGAGTGCATCTGTGTGTATGAGGATAAGAGGGGAACCTAGGAAACATTTGGGTATCTCTTACGTTTGATTTCTCTGGATGAACTTCATTATTTAACTGGAACTGTTATAAATCCTGAGAATTATCTTCTAAAATGAATACTTAAACTTTGGACCATTCATGTTATGCCTGTTGCCTGTTCTATGGCTGGAAATGGAAAGGCTGTCTGCACTTGCCTGTCCTTCATAGGTTGAGAGAAACCTGAGGGGTTTACAAAGGAGTCTGCCTCTGGACTATTTTGATGGACCTGAAGAAGCAAGAGGCTCCACCGATATCAATTATCAAAAAGGCTCTCAATGAGCTTGCTTATTAAAAGTCTTGCCAAGTATAAAATGCACTGAGCTCCCATGAGGGCAAAGACAACCAGGTAATGACTGCTGGAGACCTGGGGTGCTTTAGAATTCTCCAAAATTGCCCACAGATAGCACTGTACTCCCGCTGCCTCTAGAGTGACTAGCCATCGCTGCACTATGGCTCCACCCATTCACTGCAAGTTTACCAGTGGGCGTGGGATCAACCGCAGCAGCGCGAGCATGTCGAGTTGCCCTCAGAGAGGAAGCAGGGGGCCCTGTGAGGAAGCAAGCGGTGGTGCCCCTCAGTGAGGGGGCCAGTGAGACTAAGAGTCCACCTCTTTCCTTCCCCACCCTGCCTACATGACCAACAAAAGGTGAGACAACTTACGATGTTGATGGGCAAAGAAGCCTTCAAAGATCACAAAGTTGTTCACCTAGAAGATGAAACAAGCGAAATACAGTTGTTCATTCAGCCACTCAGCATATACGTGGGTACAAACCCTGTGCTAGAAAAAAACACAGTAGGAGAAACAAAAGGCAATCTTCCTGTCCATGGTGGCAGACTATCAAGACCCAAACCTTACACAATATGACAGACATAATTAATGCCACTGAACTGTACGTATGAATACTGTTGAAATACCAAATTATTTTCTTATATATTTACCACAATAAAAATAAATAAACCCAGACCCTGACAAGCTGATCCTAAGTTCATATAAAACTGCAAGGAACCTCGAATAACCAAAACAATCTTGAAAAGGAAGTACAAAGTAGGAGGACTCACACTTCCAATTTCCAAACTTACTATAAAACTATAGTAATCAAAACAGTGTGGTACTGGCATAACAACAGACATATAGATGAACAGAATTGAGAGTCCAGAAATAAACCCACACATCTATGGTCAACAGATTTTCAACAAAAGTGCCAAGGCCATTCAGTAGGGAAAGAATAGTCTTTTCAGTGAACGGTGCTCAGACAACTGGATATCCACACACAGAAGAATGAAGTTGGACCCCTACCTCACACCATGTACAAAAATTAACGCAAAATAGGTCAAAGACCTAAATTTAAGAGCTAAAACTATAAAACTCTTAGAAGGAAACGGGTAAATCTTCATGATCTTAAATAAGGCAACGCATAACCTGTTGCCACTGAGTTGATTCCAACTCATAGCGACCCTATAGGACAGAGTAGAACTACCCCATAGGGTTTCCAAGGAGCAGCTGGTGGATTTGAACTGCCGACCTTTTGATTTGCAGCCGTAGCTCTTAACCACTTCGTCACCAGGACTCCATAAATAAGGCAAATATTTCTTAAATATGACACTAAAAGTATAAACAAAAAAAAATAGATAAATTAGACTCTGTCAAAAAATTTTTTGTGCTTCAAAGGACATTATCAAGAAAGTGAAAAGACAACCCACAGAACGGGAGAAAATATTTGTAAATCATACATCTAATAAGGACGTAATATCTCAAATATATAAAAGTCTCTTACAACTCAACAAGATAAGCAATATAATTTTAAAATGGGCAAAGGACTTGAATACCTGGAAGACAGGCAAATAGCCAAAAAGCACATGAAAAGATGTTCAATATCATTAGTCATTAAGAAATAAAAGTCAAAACCACAATGATACCACTTCAAAACCAGTAGGATGGCTATTAGGAAAGAAAGAAAGAAAATGGAAACTAACAAGTATTGGCAAGGATGTGGAGAACTTGGAATCCTCATGCATTGCTGGTGGGAATATAAAATGGTGCAGCTGCTGTGGAAAACAGTTTGGCAGTTCCTCAACAAGTTGAACCTAGAATTACCATATGATCCAGCAATTCTACTTCTAAGTATATACCGAAGAGAATTGAAAACATATGTTCAAATAAAAACTTGTACGCAAATGTTCATAGCACCATTATTCATAATGGCCCAAAGTGGAAACAATCAAATGTACATCAACTGATAAATGGATAAACAAAGTGTGCTATATTCATACAGTAGAATATTATTTAGCCATAAAAAGTAATGAAGTACTGGTAATGCTACAACATTATGAAAACGTTATACTAAGTGAAAGAAGTCAAACACAAAAAGCCACATATCGTATCATTCTATTTATATGAAACATCCAGAATAGACAAATCAATAGAGACAGAAAGTAGATTTAGTGCTTGCCAGGGACTGTGGGGAGGGGAGAGAGTTGGGAGTGACAGCTTAATAAATATGAGGTATCTTTTGAGGTGATGAAAATATTCTGGAATTAGTGGTGATAGTTGTACAACATTGGGAATATATGAAAAACCAATGAATTGTATACTTTAAAATGGTTAAAATGGTGAATTCTGTGTTATTTGAATTTTTCCTCAGAACCAAAACAAACAGACAAACTCAGACCCTGCTTTTATGTTGTCCCTGGACCCAGGGGACAGGGAAGATGAGGCATCCCAAATAGCCAAACAAAAGACTTCAAAATAAAACATGTTAATAAGGCCAAATAGTATAAAGAACACAAATACTGAGGAAAACTAAGAATTAAGCAGGGTTCAAATGAGTGGGACTAATCAAGGGAAGACATGATGGAAGACAAGGCGCCACTCTGAGAACTACCTGATAATTTTAGTGGTTTCATTATACTATCACATTTGATTTGGCCTTTACAACAATTCTTAGAGTCAGTATCTTAAAAGATGAGTAGAAGGCTTGGAGACATGGTTTGCCCAAAGCCAAGTAGACACAAGTGGCAAATCCGGGCTTTAATCCCCCCGATTTCTGATTCTGTGTGTAGTGTTTCAACCAAGAATACAGTGTAGTCATTAGAGCAGGCTATGCGTTCAAATCTGGACTCGACTACTTATTAGCTACGTGAACTTGGTCAAATCACTAATCTGTATAAGCCTAAAATGGGGTTAATAATAGCACCTACCTTAAAGAGACATGTAAGGATCAACTGAGACAACGCATGTAGATACCACACAATCACGAAACAACACAGAGCTCAACAAACCACAGAGAGCTCTCGATTTACATTAGTTGCTGTTATCTGTACTTTGTACTGCTCTGGTCTTACATGTTAACTGGGTAATCTGTTTGATACCAAATATTGTGCTCCTTCCACTGCTCTCTGCTGCCTCTTAATGGAGTAATGTACAGTGGAAGATACTGTAAGAATACCTGCCTAGTTCCTGCCTTGACTATGCTGTATGTCTACAAACTCGCCCTCATCCTCCCCGACAAGCACATGCTCAGCCACACCAAACTGCATGCAATGCCCTGGAAGCACTGGGTGGTTTAATAGCTCTCTGCCTTTGCTCATGCTGGCTCTTCTACATGAAATACACCTTACCCCGCTCACTTCTGTCCATCTGACAACCACTCATCTTTCAAGATTAAACATAAGTCAAACCTTTCTTTACCCAACCCCCACCCTGAGGTATAATTCACCACCGTGTCCTTATGCCTCCTCTGTAATGAAGTCTATCAAATCATGTTTCGATGGATTAATTGTTCAGGCACCTCTCTGAGGCTAACTTGTCAACCAAATCCCAACCCTTTCCGCCCACTCAGTGACATTGTTTCAGCAATTCTCCCCACTTTCTCTGTCGAATTTTCTCTTTTGAACCATTCTATGCTGTTAGTACTTCCATCTGAAAAGAATCAACCCTCTTTTGATCCATTTTCTCCTCCAACTTTTACTCTATTCCTGTTTCCCTAAAAGGAACATTTAAAAGAGTTGCCTATTCTTGCTCTCTGATTCCTATCTTAATCTCCTAAACCCACTCCATTTAGACATCCACCCCACCACTGCACCAACCACTCATTGGGATCACCAGTGCCCTAAGGAAGCTATACCTGCAGTCATTTCTCAGTCCTAATCTTACCTCACTGATCAGAGGCATTTGACCCAGTATACCATTCCTTTCCAATATGCCCTGGAAACACTTTCTTCACTTCCTTTCCAGATCACCTCACTTTTAAGTTTTCATCTGCCTCACTAGTCACTCCTTAGTCACAACTGCTAGATCCCTGATCTCTTAAAGAGTGCCCAAGGGCTCAAGTCCTTGGACCATTTCTCTATCTATACTCTCCAGTTGGTGATTTCATTCTGTCTCATTGCTTTAAATACCATCCATAGACTGAAAACTCTCTACCCTAAACCCTTCCCTGAACTCCAGGGAAGTACCCAACTGTCTACTGAACCTGGATATATCACAGATATCTCCAACTTAATATATTTTAAATGGACTCCTAGTATTTTCCCCCAAATCTGTTCTACCTACAGTTTCAGTTAGTGTAACTCCACCCTTTCAATTGCTCAGGCCAAAATATTTAAAATCAATCACTTCTTACCATTTCCATTGTTAACACCTTGGTCTGAGCCACAACCATTTTTCATCAAGGTTATTGCCTCTTGCCTCCACCAAACTGAGTCCAGCACAACTAGACAGTGCCTGGCTACCACCACCGACTACTCTGACAGAGATCACAATAGAGGGTCCCAAATAATACACATACCTCAACCACGTATATGGGACTAAATGGGCACACCAGCCCAGGGGCAAGGGCAAGAAGGCAGAAGGGGACAGGAAAGCTGGATGAACAGAAATGGGAAACCCAAGGTCGAGAAGAGGAGTGTGTTGACATGTCGCAGGGTTGGCAACTAATGTCACAAACAATATGTGTATTAACTGTTTAATGAGAAACTAATTTGTTCTGTAAACCTTCATCTAAAGCACAAAAAAAAAAAAAAATTATTGCCTCTTAACTGGTCTACTTGCTCCTATCCTTGTTCCCCTACTGTCTGTTCTTCCTCTCTGGGAGCAAGAAGATGCCAAAGTGATCTTGTTAAAAATAGGTCACCATGTCATCCCTCTGGTCAAACCCCTGCAAAGGCTCTCTTTTTCACTTAGAGTAAAAGTCAAAGGCTTTGCAATAACCTATAATGCCCCAAAGGTTCCTCCTCTCCCATTATCTCTCTAATCTTATCTCCTACCACACTCCCCCTCACTCACTCTGTTCTACCCACATTAGCCAATTCACTCTTTCAGGCACATTCCCACCTCAGGGCCTTTGTGCCAGCCATTCCCTCTGCCTGGGATGCTCTCCCTGTAGACAGTACCTGGCTCTTTACCTTACCTCTAAGTTATTGCTCAAATGACACTTTCTCAGTCTATCCTGAATATCCCATTTAAACTCCCAATGCTATATGCCCCCATCCCCACCTTGGCACTCCCAAGCCCTCTTAACTACTAACTAATCAGTTGTTGGGTCAGTTTTGACTCGTGGTGACCTCATGTGTTTCAAAGTAGAACTGTGCTCCATATGGTTTTCAATTGGCTGTGATCTTTCAGAAACAGATCACCAGGCCTTCCTTTTCAGGCACCCCTGGATGGATTCAAGCTGCCAATCTTTCAGTTAGTGGCTGAGTGCTTAACTGTTTGCACCACCTAAGAACTCTCCAAGCCCTCTTACCTGCTCTCATTTTTTCACAGCACTTATCATCAACCATGGTATATATTTTACTTGTCTATTATGCTTGTCTGTCTCCCCCTGCTAGAATATAAGCTCCACAAAACCAAGAACTTCCGTTTGTTTTATTAAGTAAAGTATACCTAGCATTTAGAACAGTGCCAGGTGCTCAATAAATACTTGTGGGATGAATGGATGAATAGCATTAGTAATATTTCACTGTACTTACTTATAAACAAGATCACCTTCTCCTTATTAGACTGAAGCTCCCTGAGGGCAGGGAATGTATATTTTTCTGGGCCCTTAATAAATGTTGGTTGACTAAATGAGTAATAGCCTGTGTGAAAACAAGGAGGTGAAAATGAACTGGCTGTATTTGAGGCACAGGGGTGAAAAATTACTAGGCGTAGCAAACAGCCCATGATGAAGAATCAAAATAGATGTAAAATGGCTTCAAGATGAAAGGCAATACCACAACAAAAGAGCTTAGTTGTAGAAACTGAATCCTATACTATGGGCAACAAGGAGTTGTTCCTGGAAGGTGCCACTTCTTTACTCTCAAATAATAAACAGATTTAATGAGAATGTTTAGCGGGGTTCTACCTTCTGAAACCTCTAACCTGTGGGACTGTGGTCTCCAGCTTGTAGTGCTTATTCAGGAATTTCAGCAGTTTCTGCGAGGGTCGATCAATGGCCAGCTGGTGTGGTTCAACTCGCTCCTTCTGCAAGGAACAGAAGGCTCAGGATAAGAGGTGTGAGGAGTGGGAGCTATGGAAGGGAATAGGAGGACATGGGGACATGGGAGTTGGGGGGATGCAGGGTCTCTGGAAGGACTCAGGTCAAAGGGGCCTTGGATTTCCATTATGGACAGACCTTGGCAAAGGGGTAAGTGATACCTGCAACATATGTTGGAAGAGTTCTCGCCCATGGCCATGACGTTGAAGTGACTCATGGATATAAAAGTCCAAGATACAAAGTGGTTCTACCTCATTGTGAGCCTCACGATCATCCTAACAGGTAAAGAACAATAAATATCTTTTAGGATTCAGGCATCTTTGCCGTCTCCCAAGTCCTAGTATTTTTGTTCTCAGGAACCAAAGCATGCGAAGAACAAAGCATACCAAAACAAAGAGCTTCTTGTATCCAACTTTCAGAAAACCAATAATGGCTCCTTTTCCAGCCCTGCATAATAGGGAACATAATGAACAAGCTAGTAGCAGTTATTTAGAAGAGGTTGAGCCAAACAAGGAAGAAGGGTTGTGGGGAGGAAGGTATTAAGTATGGAAAAGAACAGCATTTGGCACTCACGGTCGGGCTGAAGTGTCTTTGAGCACATACATGACATGGCGGTTACTCTGCATCCTTGATGCACTGGTGATGGGAGCAGGAAGCTGCTGGGCCTGCCAAGAAGATGACAGTTTCTGCAAGTCCCTACCAAAGGACCTAGTGGCTTCTTTTTCTACTGTCCCCAAAAAGCCCACCCCCCCCACTCCATCTTAAGACTCCACAATACCTTGGCAGAAGCCTTGCCCAGCTCATCTACAATGGTCATAATTTGCTGCTGCAGATCAACACTATAGAAAGAAAAGAGACAGTCAGATACTCACTGAGTTAGAGGGTCCTGGGCAGTCACTCCTTGGGACCCTGGGACACAACTCCAGCCCAGGTTCAGCACTTAAGACTCCCTGCCTGTCTTGGGAGTCTTCCAACTTGATTCTCCACCCCATCCCTCTGAAACCCAAACTTTTGCCACACATCCTTCCAGTGTGGTTCACTCCCTCCTCCCTGGAGGTTATTGGTGTGAATCTGAAAGGGCAGGTCAACCATATCCTTTGGGTGGGACCACAGAATGGGCAAAGGGGTGAAAGGTCACAGGTCCAAGCACTGATAAAACCCCTTGGTTTAGGGTCAAAGGTCACCAAAAGAACGGGCCAGGACATCAAAAGGAGCGACCACTAGTCAGTGAGAGGGGGCGTGGTCCCTGGACCAGGTTTCAAGAGGGACTAGGAGAGAAGGGCCATGGGGCAGGTTTGAGATGTCACCGGGCCGGCGTTGTGGTTCCGGGTCGGCGGGCCGGGGGCCGCAGGTGCTGATCCAGCACCGTGATCCGCTCCGGGAGCAGCGCGTCCACATCGAACGGGAACTCCATGGCCCATTGTGCGCTGTCGGCCCCGCCCCACATAACGTCACATCCGCCCCCAGCCCCCCACCCCCGCGTCTTTATTTCCCGGGGCCGCGGCAGGCGAACCCCGGACCCGCCCCCGCCTCATCTCCTGCCAGCTTCCTGGCAGCGGTCCCTGGAGACCGTGTTCTTCTCGCCAAGCCAGAGAAGTCCTCTTAGCAACGCTACCTCTACGCCTCCCACAGCAGCGGGTGCCATAGCAACGTATTTTTTCGACTAGCGTCTCGTTCTCGAGCTCTTCAGCCCCTTAGTGAACAGCTAGGCGTAGTGGGCGCAGGGGGCCACACAGTTGCCAATCCCTGGCTGCTTCTGGTCCCAGGAGGGAAGATTCCATGGTGAGGCTGCCTCAAGCCTGCCTTCTCATCTCCCCACAGCACCCCCCCATTCATTTACTTATGTGAAAAAAACTCAGCACCCCCACGTAGAATGGCATTCATCTGAAACTCAGGCCAAAGACAGACAAAAACAGGAGTGACAAAGAGCTTTATTGTTGAAAAGCTAAGCTGACAGAAGTCTGAAACACCAACAGAATGTTCAACCCATCTATTTACAATTGAGAGGTTGAGGTTTCCCGTACCCATCTGTACATCCTTCAGTCTCAGGTGTATTTACCCCATTCAACAACTACCATTTGCTTCCTCTGGCCCTGGGCCTGCCACTGGTTACAAAATAGACACAACTCTTCAGGGTGACATGGACTATAATCTGTTCCCATCATGTAATTCCTCAGCTCTAGTTCCTCAGCCTCCCCTCCCCAGTCTGCTGCAGCTCCTATACAGCACTCTGGGGTCCCGCCTGATCCGTGGAGGCGGTTTCAGATGGAGCTGTGAGGGGCACCTTAGGCATTTTCTCAGGTGGGGGGCCGCTCTCTTCCTGGAGATGGCCCTGGTAGAGCCGGCGGAGGCGGGACAGCTCTCTCTCTGGGGGCTGTTTCCAGCTGTACCACGGGTACCAGGGGTCTCCTGAAATCAGGGTAGGGGCTGGTGGAGTACTACTCACAGCTCCGTGAGAAGTACTGAAGTCAAGGTCACGGGGTTCAACCTGGGGAATGTGGTAACTGAGCAGACCTAGAGGAAATTAAAAAAAGGAGACAGATAATAAGAAAACCGACTTACAAAAAGAGACCAAAGGGGCAAGTATGGGCTGACACAATCTGGGCTCTGCCTGCCCTACAGGAGAGGAAGGTGGCATCTTTTTCTTGATTGTGCAAAGGTGCCATCAAGCCCAGGGCCAGAAATTTGTACAAAGTTCCTCCTATGGTCTAGCTATGGCCTTGGGACCAACGGTTGTAAAATAAGAGAGAAAGAACAAGGGGACAGGGCAACGACATAGTAAGGGACTCAGGAGAGGGGGCAAGTGACAGTGGACTGGGGAAAGAGATTCTGGTAAGAACATGTTAGGTGCTACCTTCTCAAATAAGCAGAAGCATTCATATCCATGCTCCAGCCCTAATTCTTTCTGCCTACCAGAACTGCCCTGTGGCCCTTCTCATGCTCACCATGATCCCTGGCTTTCTGGATGGCTTGGGTCAACTTCTTGTGCTGTTTCATACAGACTCCTATAGGGAGGAAGAAAGAAAAGTGGAGAGAAAGACAACTCAGCACTAGTTTTAAAAGGCACAATCAACAAAAGAACAGAACTGCTTCTATATGGTGATAGAAGATTAGATTTAGGAGACCTGGTTCTATCCAATGACCCCATTTCTCTGACCCCTCCAGGGCCTCAGTTTCCCCACCTGCCTGATGGGGAGAATCCTCCCTCTCTTGAGAGGTGGAATGGGAATGAAGATTTAAGAGAGTCGAGCCACTATAGAAAGGTGACTGGGTGTTATGGATTAAATTATGTCCCCCAAAAATATGTGTTATAAACCCTAACCTCTATGCTTGTTGCCATGAGTCAGAATCGACCTGACAGCACACAACAATGTACCTGTGGTGGAGCCCTGGTGATGCAGAGGTTAAGAACCTGACTGCTAACCGAAAGGTCAGCAGTTTGAATCCACCAGCTGCTCCCTGAAAACACTGTGGGGCAGTTCTACTCTGTCCTGTAGGGTCACTATAAGTCAGAATTGACTGAGGGCAGTGGGTGTGGTTTTTGGTATACCTGTGGTTACAATTCCATTTGGGAATAGGTTATCTATGTTAATAAGGCAGGATTAGTGTAGGGTGTATTTTGAATTAATCTCTTGAGATTGTTAAATTGGACAATCCAAAGAGAAAGATTCAATAAAGGAAGAAGGGATTTCAGATCTAGGGAAGACAATCTGAGAAGGTAGCAACAATAGCCCCTTAGCCTTTTACAGCTTGGCTCAAAACCCCCTTTAGAAACTCTGACAAAATACACTCCAAAGATCATACTGCCACCTCCAATAACCACACTGTTGTTAGGTGCCGTCGAGTTGGTTCCGACTCGTAGTGACCCTATAGAACAGAGTAGAATTATCCCATAGGGTTTCCAAGGAGTGGCTGGTGGATTTGAGTTGCCGACCTTTTTTGTTAGCAGCCATAGCTCTTAACCACTGCCCCACCAGGGCTTGATTCAGATTATTCTTTGCAAATTTATCTTGCTTTAGGGCAGGGGTTGGCAAAGTTTTTCTATAAAAGGCCAGAGAGGAAATATGTTAGGCTTTGGGGGCCCTGCAGTCTTTGTCTCAGCTATTCAACTATGCCCTTGTAGCCTGAAAGTAGCTGCATAACATTATGTACACAAATGGATGTAGTTGTGTTTCAATAAAATTTTATTTATTTATAAAAACAGGGAGTGGGCCGGATTTGGCTTGCGGGCCATATTTACGGAATAGATATAATCCTGAATTGTTAAGCTCACAATTCCAAATTTGGGAAATCTAATTGGATCGTCAATGGTATAAGAGAACTTACTTGACAGCCAATTTATTTACGAGAAAAGTAACTTTCTCTTTTGTAAAAGGGAAGAGACCTTACATTAAGGGAAAAACCACCACAATTTACCTTTTAAGAGCTACGTTTAGATAGATAGTTGGCTTACACTGGTACCTGCCTTATGCGTTTTCTTTTATCTATATATCTAATTGTTTTAGCACGGAAGTATTACCATTAAGCCAAGATTTCCAAAAATACCAACCACATTTTTCATGCCCTAAGTAGGAGTCAGAAACCCTGGTGGCATAGTGGTTAAGAGCTATGGCTGCTAACCAAAAGGTCAGCAGTTTGAATTCACCAGGTGCTCCTTGGAAACCCTACGGAGCAGTTCTACTCTGTTCTTTAGCGTCGCTATGAGTCGGAATCAACTCAATGGCAATAGGCTGTTTTTTTTTTAAGTAGGAGTCACGAACAAATACCTGTTGTCTGATTGAATAAACAAGGAGTGTCCTAAGGAAAAGCTACTCTGGTGGTGAGGAGGATGATGGGCTAACCTGTGTATGGAGCATGGAAGATGATACCCGTGTGGGCGCACACAAACTGTTCCAAGAGCTTCACATTCTGTGGGAGAAAGCAGGATAGAAACATGAGGAGAGAAGGAGGGGAGAGCAACAAGACCATCAGAGATTGAAAAGTTCACAATCCCTCCACACTCAGATGGACTACTTTAATCCCTCTACACCTCTCAAGGTACTACCTTCTTTCATGGTCCAAATTTGTTCCATCAACTTGCTGCACCTGTTCTTGAAAACTCCCAGCAACCTCTTCCCCCTTCCTGTCCTTTCAAGAGCTACATGTGCATACCCTATGTTCTGTCACTGAGACTCACAGAGAATTCTCTTCTGCAGGGGTGTTCTAAAGCCAGCCGTTTGGGCAAAAAACCAGAGATGGTCAAACTTGGAAATCCCTGAAATCACCCAGAAGATACAGTATATGTAATCACATACATGCATAAATGATTTAATGAACGTAACGGTGAGCAGTATATAACATATATACTGTTACCCATTGCTGTCGAGTCAATTCCGACTCAAAAGACCCTGAAGGACAGATGAGAACTGCCCCATAGGATTTCCAAAGAGCAGCTGGTGGATTCAAACTGCCTATCTTTTGGTTAGCAGCCTGAGCTCTTAACCACTGCGCTGCCAGGGCTCCATAATATACATATCGACTAAAAATAACTTTACAGTTTCAAATACAAAGAATGACTCTCAGCCAGCAAGTTGCTCTTAGCAAGAGACCCCTGAAGAAAAAGCAAGCACACTTGTTGAGTGGAATGGCAGAGAGAATCATCTACACTACTCAGTCTGTAACCAATTATATACAGTTCAATCAGGGAAGTTATTTATGTGACTCCTCTGTAACCTATATCAGAAGGGGATTAGAGCGGTCAGCCACACCTGCCACGTGACTGATACATGGATGCCCTCCAACTTCCCTGAAGACCAGCCATTCTGCTTCTACTCTAATAACTTCACTACAAACTAAGAGGGGCACTTTCCTATTATCAGTTTTATAAAGTTGTCTAATTCTTTAAAAAGCAAGTCCCGTCCTCTTCAGAATGTTGAAAGCTTTTTGAAAAAAATAGCCTAGTAGAATCTATGCCTTGCTTCATATATCCACCCTCTAGCACCAAGTTTCGGCCTGCCGTTGAACACTGCCGTAGTAATGACACAAAAGAACTCAAAAAAAATTAGTCCAACATGCTTGTTAACAATTGTGAAGTGAACCTTTTGGGCACTGTTCTCTTATTACAAATAGGCATTTCTCTTACCTGCCAACTTAGACTGTAAATTTCACATAAAAGGAATGAAACTTTTTAGTACAATCCATAGTAGAGGGGGAAGCAGGGGCGCTGGGCTATTAAGAAGTGTCGGGCACCTATGGTAATCTCTCTTACATTGCAAAAACCAAACCCACTGACTGTTGAGTTGATCCTGACTCATAGTGCTGCCCCATAGGGTTTCCAAGGCTATAAATCTTTACGAAACAGACTGCCACATCTTTCTGCTGGGGAATGGCTGTTGAGTTTGAAGTGCTGACCTTTCTCTTAGCAGCTCAGCACTTTAACTACTGTGCCAACAGGGCTCCTTTCTTTTTTTTTATATATATATATTTTTTTGTTGTTGTTGTACGTCAGGTGAAGGCTTACAGAACAAGTAGTTTCTCTTGAAACAGTAGTACACATATTGTGTTATGACATTGGTTAACAACCCCACAACATGTCAACCCTCTCCCTTCTCAACCTTTTCTTTTCTTTTTTTTTTGGTGAAAATATACACAACCAAAGACACACCATTTCAAAAATTTCTACATGCACAGTTCAGTGACATCGATTACACTCTTCCAGTTGTGCTACTATTCTCACTTTAGACGAAGGCTTACAGAACAAAATACTTTCTCATTTAACAGTTAGTACACATGTTGCTCTCTGACAGTGGTTAACAACCTCACAACACATCAACACCATCCTTACTCAACCTTGGGTTCCCTATCACCATCTTTCCTGTCCCCTTCTGCCTTCTGGCCCTTGTCCCTGGACTGCTGTGCCTCATCAGTCCCATTTGGTTTTATGGGGCTGTCCACTCCCCGGCTGAACGGTGAACCTCGGAAACGATTTCACCACTGAGCTAAAAGGGTGTCTGCGGGCCATACGCTAGGGGTTTCTCCAGTCTCCTTTAGGCCAGTAAATCTGGTCCTTTTTTTGTGAGTTAGAATTTTGTTCTACATCCTTCTCCAGCTCTGTCCAGAACCCTCTGTTGTGATCCTGGTCAGAGCAGTCAGTGCTGGTAGCCGGGCACCATCTAGCTGTACTGGACTCAGTCTGGTGGAGGCCTTGGTAGCTGTGGTCCATTAGTCCTTCCAACTTACCTTTTCCTTGTATCCTGTTCTCTTCATTCTCCCTTGCTCCCGAGGAGATGAGACCAGTGGAATATCTTAGACGGCTGCTCACAGGCTTTTAAGACCCCAGACGCTACTCACCAAGGTAGAATGTAGAATCTTGTCTTTATAAACTGTGTTATGCCAACTGAGCTAGATGTTCCCCGAGACCATGGTCCCCACAGCCCTCCGCCCAGCAATTCAGTCCCTCAGGGAGTTTGGATGTGTCTATGGAGCTTCCTTGTACAAGTTGGGCTGGTTTCCCCTGTATTGTGTACTGTCTTACCCTTCACCCAAAATACCACTTATCTACTGAACAGGGCTCTTTTTAACACTGCAAAGAGGCTCCAAATCCTTATCCTGGAGAAAAGATCTCTGGATTCTCCTTACCCGAAAGTCAACATGCAACTTGTGATCCCGGCAGATGGGGCAAGGGTTCCCAGCAACTTTATCCCCACGCTGTATAAAGAAGAAATTGGAGGTGGTGTTCAAAGCCCAGTCAGAAAAAATGCTGCTGCCACTGCCACCATGATCTCTTCCCCTCTCCATGTCCCACCCACGTGCCACCCTCAGAAACTCACGATACATGTCTTTCGAGTTCGCTGTGAGGGTACACCACCTTTATGGTTCCGACGGTAGTCAGCCCAGACTGGTCGAGAACCATAGCGGTTCTGGTATTCTAAAATACGGAACAGCACAAGTTATTTCTGGGTGGAATAGGGGACAGGTCTCTGTGTACTCATCTCAGACCCTGATTCTCTTTTCCCCATCTAGAGATACCTTCTGAGTCCAGATATTTCCAGGGTTCATCCTCATAAGGAGAAATGGGAGCTGGGGGCAAAGAATCTTCCTCAGGGGAGGCCTTAGTGCAAAGAGCCTGGAGGGAAACCTATGAAGGAGTGAAATATGAGGGCATGAGTACCAAGAATGGGCTCTATTATTTTGCTTTCCACATTCTGGGAAAAGGATGCACGCTCACTGTGTTAATGGAATATAGCAGGAATATGCATGGAAAGTAGTACTTTTTGCTGGGGTTAAACTGGCACAACCAACAACTACTCTCCCTACCTCAAGATGGATGCTGAAAGAGAACCTAATATTAGGGAGTAACTAGGATAGGTGACAGGGGAAGCCATCTTACTTGAGAAGATGCTTCAAAAACCTGACACACATAAGAAATTCAATGCTTTTTGGGAAACTGAGTCTGGTGGAGGAAGAAGAAAAAAAAAGGGGAGGATGTCTAGGCTGTTGGAAGTAGATGTCTGGAGGGGAAAGGATGCATAGGACAAGTCGGTCTCCAACCCAATACAATTCTGAGTCAATGAGCTGCCCAGCCTCATAAAAAGTTGAAGGTCAACATTCCATAGAAAAGAACAAACGAGTCCTAACGCTAGCATTAACGCTCCCAAGCCTGTTATTAACTCCGTGGTGACCCCCCGTCTCTCCACTCTTCAGTCCCACTTTAGGGAGTGGCACTTGGGCAAGCCTTCCCATCTGACACTGCCCCACTAAGAACCTGCCCTGCCTTACCAAGAACCTCCAGGGTGGTGAGTACGTGAGGCCGGAGGAAAATCTCAATCCAAAAGACTAAGTTCACTTTTCAAGTGATTTAGTGACATAAAGTGAGTTGGGAAACTGGTCACCCAGGTCGTGAGAACGTATCCTAATTTTACTGAGAAATGGAAGAGCCAGTAGAAGGTAGGGTCCTTTAACCTAGGGACACTCCAGGCCATCGCAGATTTAGACACCATCTGCATAGGTGGTTGTGGGTAAGGGTCAAGTCCAATACCTAGCTATTTCGGTTAGATAGTAATTTGGGAAAGGGATGACCTCTAACCCTGGCTCTCTGTCCTCCGCTCAGAATTAGAAAATACGCGCAATACTGCGGTGGGTAGAAGTGGGTAGAGTGGTAGAAGCAACGTGTTGCCTAGACCGCCGAGACATGAGCACGTGGGAAAGTCTCCGTCTCAACCTCCCGAATTTCCGGCAGTGGAGCAACGACCAAGGGAAGGTATAACTAAGTTAGGACTGTACAAAATGTGCTCCGAGGAGTTACCTGAACTCCGTAGGCACTTCTGAAGAGCGAAAGGTTAGGAAGACGCCTCAGCAGCGTGCTCACTACATAAGCCGCCATCTTGACGTACGCTCAACGCACGCGTGCCAGGGAAGGCAACTGCGCATACTCCGGGAACCCGACTCGTTAAGGACGAGCCCGCAGTGCGGAAGGCGGCCGCGCGCTTGCGTCAGGACGGAAGCGTGAAAGGGGGGCCGTGGGGGGAAGCCAATTTCAACTGCGTCACAATCGAATTCGACCTCAAAATTGCATTTTTCCTAAAGCAGCCACTACGACTTCTAGATCTCATACTTACAGCTTCCTTTTCAAGTAATTTTGAAGGCGATTTTGGCCAGGATCCTTTCAGTGCGCATGCGCCGAGTCAGTTCTCTCAACCAAGGGTAAGAAGTGTTCGCGAGGAGCGGAAGTTGTGGAAGCAGGGGAAAGGGCGGTGCTAAGGTCTGCGGTCACGAACACGCAGGGGGAGCAGGAAGGAGGCGGAAGAAGGAGTTAGGGGGAAGGGGCAGAGCGAAGGCGAAGGAAAGCTAGCCAATCAGTTCGGGAGTTGTCTTTCAGGTTGGCCAATGAGTTCACGCCTCGCGCACAATGTCTCGCGACAAGGGCGTTTCGCTAGCGCGTTTGGGCGCGTTGGGCGGAGTCCCCGTATAAAAGACTCCTCCCGAGCGGCCAGCCGCCATTCTGGGGTTCGTTTAGAGGTAAGTTTTGGTGATTTGTTGATTTGAGGGTAAATTTTTGCGGAGAGCGTTGAACTAGGAAATGGAGAGTATTTATGGGTTCAGTTGAGAAACAGGTTTTTTATAAAGCGGCTGTATTGGGGGTTGGTATTTGGAAGTGTGTTTTGGGAAAACAAGGTACTTTTGGGTGTTTCCAGAGCAATCCGTACTGATTACGTCTTTCTCCCTTGTGTTCTTTTATCCCAGGTTTGAATTTTCTCGGAGAAAGAAAGGCCGGCCACGAGGAAAAAAAGAAACAAGCCGCAGCAACATCTAAGCCCTTGAAAGGATCCTGAGAGGGGGGAAAGGGAAAACAGCAGCCACCAGCCCAACCACTTGTGTCTTCTGCCCCCCCTCCCACCCATCTTGCCCCCCACCAGCCCACGCTGCTTGGGACTTGAAATCTGTGGCCGAAGGACCGTCACCACATAACTGCAAAAATAATCAACCACCCTCCCATTCTAAACCCACCCAAATTCACTTATCCAGCGTTTAAATTTTTTGAATCCACTCAGAACTTTTTTCTACGACCCCCCCTCCCTAAATGGAGTTGGGTGGGGGGGGATGAATACTGAGTTGGTCTTTGATTTTTTTAAGAGACTTTTTGATCCAATGAGGCCCTTCCTCCCCAAATAATTGAGTTTTGGGTCCTGGTTGGTTGTTTTTTTCCTCCAAAATTTTAATCCCCTTCCCCCTGAGCCCGAGGTGCTGACGTCGCAAAAAAATTGGATAGTAAGTGTCGAATTTTCAAAAACCAGCCTTGCAACAAGAGATCAACGTTTCCCGTTGTGAAACCAAAAATGAGAGGAAGAAATGAGATCATAGAACAAATAGAGAACTGGAGAAGGACCGATTCGGTCACTTAATCTCCATTAAGAAGGGCCTTTGGGTCTAAACAGTCGTGTTGTCTCTCCCCTACCACCTACCTCTTCCCTGCCCAACTGCAGGCAAGGAGAGGGTGGAGGGGGGGCCAGCAAGTGAGGATTTTGACGGTTAACCCTTGGTAATCCAGCCAATTTCCAGACTGCCAAAGCCATAAGTGTATGTTTTTTATAAAGAGGAATGGCTACTTTACCCTGCTTAGCAGCAGTCTTCAAAAGGGTTAATGAGCTCACATACAAAAGATGGTGGATCTTGTGGCCCAAAAGTCCCACTTCTTTGTGTGTGAGACGAGCAGGGGCATCTTTAAATTGGCCAGATCAATAAGCAATCTGTACATAAAGATTGCAGGGTAAGGAGATAGGCAGAAATACTAGCTGGCTATGACTTTTTAAAAAATGATTGTTAAATCCTCTCAATTTTAATGTAATTTGCTTGGGATATATTTGTGTGGTTAAAATAGGTGGCAATCTAGGAATAAAGATTGCAAGACACTTAATTTAGGGTAAAATATAAACTTAGTGCCAATACATACAAGATAATAGTTGGAAAAGTAAATGTCTTGTAATTGTTGCAGATTGCATAGGTTATTTAAAAGCAAAAATGATTTAACATTTTAACTTTATTTTATGCAAGGGGGGGATACAGTTAAATAGAGGGTGGAAAGTTTGGGAAATGTGGAATTCAGGAGTATAATTTTAAAAGCCATTTAGTGCAATTGAATGCTAGCTTTCTAAAAGATTGTGTCGTTAAAAGCAATTTTTTCTTCCCTGCTTCAATATGGCGACTTGTCCTTTTGTCTTCCAAGCGGCGTTGCAGTTTGTGTCTTGACCCATTTTTCTCCTGTCCTCCCACCTCAACCCATTTGTTGAGAGGGGTCCAAGTCCTCCCCTTTTCCCTTTATTGGGAGGAAGGGGGTGGTCGGTGTTGGTAGATTGAACCTCAATTGCAAATTCAATTCTCCCAGAAAATTGTTATTTTTAATATTCTAATTTTGTTTTTCCCACAACGCTCTTACTCAGAAATAGGTCAAAGATTATTCAGCACGGGGGGCTGGTTTTAATTTTTTTTCCCTTTGTTAACCGAACAGGGGTGTTTTATAATGTAATCGTAGTTACCGGCAGAGCCGGATAGCTTTTTAGTTTTGAGTTCTCATCTCCATTACAAGATGGCGTCTCTGCCTCTTTGTTGCTTTTCTTCCCCTTTGCCATCCAGCGCTTAGGGCCGCCTTAGAAACTTGGTCAAGGGGGAGGAGCAGTACTGAAAGGTGATGTAATCAGCTTTCTTCCTCCACTCTCCACCCTCTTGAAACTCCACCCCTGAGCAGATGCCTTCTGGACTCTGAGCAGGCTGCTTGCTAAGGAGAAGACGGGAGAAGAAATTGTTTTTATTTTCTTCAGATGTAGTCTTTTATACCCTTTATCGTAAAGAGGGCAGAAAAAAGCTGCTAGAAATTACGTCTTGAGACTGCCCATCTCCTTGGGCAGCTGTAGTTTTTAATTTAATGGTCAGAGTCCATTGCTTTGATGTTCACCTTTCACGCATCACAACTGCTTGGAAGTTTTCACCACCTCAATTGCCAGTCAAACCTCAACTGTACTTTAAGCTCTCGGGGAGTGTGTGATTGTGTTTATCTGTGTGTTGGGGGTATACTGGGGAAAGACACAAGGGCTTGAGAAAGTAACTTGAGTAGACAGATGGGGTCTAATAACACCAAAATGTACCGTTTCTGTTCAGGAACCAGTCCTTGGGCCTCCTGCATTTGATCGTTTTGTGTAATGAGAATACGGGGGAGAGTGGGTACTTGTAGGACTTTCTTCTAAATCGCCCTTATTCCTGCCTCTCAGTTTGGGTGTAAACTCTTTGTGTTCAGTGCTGTGTCACGTTCTCCAGTTGCTTAGCTCCTGTACATTGGTACTAGGATGAGAAGTGAATCTTTAGGAAAAGAGGCGGCAGTGGTAAACTCAAGGCAGGGGGAATCAAGCTACGGTTTCTGGTAAGCAAAACCTTTCTGGTATTAATTACATTTCACAACCTTCATTTCTTTTTTCCAAAGAGCCACTTTTTTTGAATTTCTTTTTCCTCCCCTTCTAAAAAAAATACCTTAAACGTTGATGGGAAAATAATGTCCTCTCCATTTTAACTCGTGCTGTAGCATTTGGTGCATGTTCGAAAGCCATGCCCTATCTGAGAGTGGTAGTTGGTGTCCTGTCTCTTACCTTTCTTCCTCGCAACTTTTCCAAAGTCACAAATCTTTCTCAGAATCTCCGTATACTTTTTATCCTTTAAAGATCTGCATTGAAAGGTGGAGGTTTTAGACAGAATTGGAAAGCCATTTTGTACAACTGTCCTGAGGTGACTTGAGCTAATTTTCTACTTGGTATGGACTCCCAAATTATTACTTAAACTTCTAGATTGGATGGGAGGGACTCTTTACATGTCTGTTGATCACAAGTTTTTGTTTGTTTGTTTTTTTTTTATCTTTTAAGCAGTTTGTCATGTGCCTCTGCAGCATAGCTTCTTTGGGAGCTGAACATTCTACCCACTGGGGTTCCTGATCTCTAGTGAGCAGGGGATTAATAAAGAAGATCTTCCTTAACATGGGAGATGGGAAGCAAGAAGGTCTACTAGGAAAACCAGATCCATCCAGAGAACCTTGGAGAGCCTGATCCCTGTAGTTTGTGGCCAGAGTTCTATTCTGGGATCCTTTCCTATGAGGAGTGGGGGGAGGGGGTGATTTTGGATTCCTTATTGAAAGGCATATAAACAGGGAGGTCATGTACCAGGTTTTCAGAATGACGGATAAGTAGGAGCTTACTACTTAAAAGAGAGGTACGACTTTGTGAATCATCTGAGAGACATAAATTCAATCCACTTTAGAGGCACACTAGGAAATGCCTAAAACACTGAGGAAAGGGAATACAAGGGGCTGAGTACGAAGCATTTTCATTTCCAGAAGTACTAAGACCCCTCAACGTTACAGTAATACAGGATTCGTTTTCTCTTTGTTGGAAGATAGTTGTGATCTATTTTTAAAGGGCTTTGACTTGCATAGAATTTTTATCCTGAACCAATTCACTCCTGTTTCGTTGGTGGTGGGTGTGGAACAACTTTAGCCAAGCTAGACATTTTTCACCCTTGTTTAGTTGGGATGACTCTCAAGTAAAATCCATTCTGGAGGCAGAAATCAGTGTCCCTTTCTGGACTTTTTTTTTATCTGGTAAGATCTGTAGGAAATTCCCTATTGCCTTCTGCCAGTTGTGCAATGTCTCTGATACCAACATCCTCCATAAGGAAATCTCAGCTTAGGACAAGGTGAAGAAAAGGCCAGAGGGTTGCCTTTTCCCTCTCCGTTCTGTGTGGTGTGCCTTCAAGGAAATTAGCACATTAAAAGAAAACATTCCCTGGATTATTTTGGTTCCAGAAACCTGTCTCATACTACCATACTGGGCTCCAGGTCATTAGTAGGTGACACTTGGTCACTGCTCCTACCTTCTCTGGCCAACTTGTTTTGCCTTTTCTGCCTTAGGCCTGTGTCAGGAATGTTAAGCTCTTCATTCCTTTCCACTTGAGTGCCTTGCAATTTTTTTGAAAATGTACTGACTTCATAGTAAGGAAACTAGGTTGTAAAATGTTTGGGGGTGGGAGGGAGTGGGGACGGAGGTCCTTAATCTTAAATGGGTAAAGACTAATCTTCCTGGGGGAAAGCCCAGTTACAAACTTGGTGCCCAAGACGAAATTCAGTTTGGTTAATTATATTTCCAAAATACGAATAATGGAAAATTAATCTTTAACATTTCTTCTGCTTTGTCTCCTAGCTTCTCTTGACAATTATGTCTCTCGTTCTTCCTTGGTTATTTGAATGGGAGTTAAAAAGTTGTTCCTGAGTCCCGTTCCTAGCTGCAGGAACTACACAGATTTTAGCTTTGTACTCTTTGGTCCCTTTATCTCTGAGAATGGTTATTTTCTCTCGTCTCCCACCCACTTACGTGAAGGAACATTTGAGCCCAGGTGATTGTTAAATGTTTTTAGAGTTCCTGAAGGAAATAGGGGCTGTAAGCCTATTTGCTTACTTGGTAGCTGGATGTGCAAAAGGAGTTCTCCATGGTTATGTGTGTTCAGCTCTGGGTTTAAATTAGTGGAATTAGCTGTTTAGGGGTGACTAGTTTGAAGCGATCCTAGTTTGATTCAAGGCTTTTTGTCAAATTGCATGTATTTTGGTGTGGAACCTAATGGTAGGAATAATTTTTTTTCTTGGTTATTATTTACAGTGTTATTTTTGGAACCGTTCGTTGCTTTTCCAGTCTCCAACAGATGGGACATCTGTTTTATGTCTCTTTATAGTATATCTCTTTATAGTTTTTATATATCATTTTATAGTGTCTCAACTACATGGGAAATTTTACTTTATCCCTATTTCTGTCTTTGGGTATAAGAATTGCATATGTCAATGGATTTGGCCCATGGACTTCTAATCTGATCCTTATTCTACTTAAATATTTTTTCCTCTGACCTCAGGTTCTGCTTGTCCTCATGGAAATCCCAGGGCGGCAGCAGCAACAGCACAGTTAACCCCGATTTGCTCACCTCTCAGCATTGCTTGGTTCATTTCCTTTTCTCTCTATGTTCTACCTACAGGTTATGATCTCAAGAATCAAGTCTGTACCACCACCCTATCTTTTCCAGGCTGCCTCCTCCCTGCTTTCGGCCTCTTTTTGCCTAGGCTATTAGGACTAATACATTTATTATGTCGAGAGTATTAAAACATTGAAGTTGCTATACTTGGTTTTTTTTGGTTTGTCATAGAACAGATAGAACTAATTTGCATTATTTTATAAGAAATCTCTTCTACTTTTGCACAAAAAACAATGTAGCCATCTTGTGAAATGAGAAACATTGACTTCTTCCCCCCTCTGCTGGTTTTGTGTCTGCTATTTCCGTATTAAAGGCAGGAGAGTTTTCTCTTTGTGTCCTCTGCACTGTTAGCCTGATGTACCAATGCAGATCTTACTGGGGTGGCTTGCTTTGTACTTTCTGGAAGCCAGTGTTGAAGGCAGTGTAGATAAAAATCCCAGCCAGAACCATATTTATCCTGAAACCCCCCTGGGACTTGGGTACTGGCCTAGCAGTTACCTCACACTTATCTGCCCCGTAGTATTAGTGTAGCTTTTAATTAACCCCTTTTCTGACTTGTTCCAAAGGAGCTATTTAAAAGTCAGTGGCATTTTTCAAGCCTTTAGCTTTGTTGTTTTCTATTTTTGCTGCCTACGTGGTTTCTAGTTTCAGACCTTTCTTGCGAATCTTAGAAGGCAGTGTAATTTAGGGGGAGAATAAAAGATCAGATTCCTGTCTTTGCTTTTGAAACCACAAACCAAGCTTGCCCTTAACTTTGAAACGATAAACACTTGTGCAGTGTTTGGCTAATGAGTTATAGTTTATTCAAGCCTTAGGTAGACCTGCTTGATCTCCTTTGCATCCGCCTCCGTTTCTAGAAGAAAGGGTCTGTTTTCAAGTTTTGTTTTCTTCTCTGTCACTTACTGTTTCAGTTGATTCTCCACTGGTGCAAGCAGAACATACCCTGCCACTTTCGGTAGTTACGACTCTTGACAGGCCAAGCTCAAAGGCAGTGGATCTTATGAGACGTTTAGCCCAGGCACTCAAGATTGGCCCAATTCATATCAAGCTACAGTTTGTTTTCTACAAGCCAGCCAAATTTATCAGCATTTGAGGAGAGAAGAGAGATCCTAAAAATAAGCAAAAAGTGCCTTGGAGAGTTGAGCATCTTGTTACGGGAACTCGAATCTTAGCTCTTTTAATACAGTCTAAAGTTCAGCTGTCCTAGGAAGGCTATAACTGGGAGAGACAGAAGGCTGTGCCCCCCAAGTCCTCTAATTGTCTTCCCATTCAGTATTAATCCTGGGCGTAATGTGCCAGGGCTTTTTTCTCAGTACTGATGATGGTCGGGGTTGGATTTTATCTAGAAAATGCTGAGTTCACTTGACTATAGATTGAATAGTCATATTTTGTCAGATACAGAGATGGGATCTATTAGAGGGCATACTGGGACTGTTCTTGCCCTCATTTATTCTGTGTTGTTTGTTTTGTCTTCTCGTCTTAGAAACCACGATCATGGGTTCAGGTCCCATAGACCCCAAAGAGCTTCTCAAGGGCCTGGATAGCTTCCTTAACCGAGATGGGGAAGTTAAGAGTGTGGATGGGATTTCCAAGATCTTCAGGTGAGTCTGTGCCCTTAGGAGTCATTGTAGGTAGAGGATATTGAATGTAACGATACGACTCCAATTAAGGCAGACAGGAGTGAGTCTTTGCGAGGAAAGGGAGTGTCAGTGGAATTGGATTCAAATCCAGTAATTTTAGGACAGGTGATAGGAAAAGATGATCTCTTGGTCTCTGGCCTTAATAGAAGCTGGAGATTTAGGTGTCCACATTCCCAAGGGGGTCACACTTTGGAATGCGCACAGGGGAGTCAAGTGACAGGATTCTTGGTTCTGTTTTGGGTCATGCTCCAAATACCCAAAATGTCATTTTCCTTCAGGGATTCTCAGCTTTCCCATCAGAAGGAAAAGCAAATGACCAAGCCAGTCTTAGACAGACCACTGAGGGATAGTCATTGAGGGCTAGGACTCTCTACCTGAAAGCAGGTTCAGATGGGTCCTGTGTGTTAGGAAAGCAGTGATGCTCACCTTGCCAGATCAGAGACTTCAGATCCTCCTCAATTTTCTTCCACTGTCCCATGGTTTTCTGTGTCACTTCAGATCCATCTCACCCTTCTAGAGGCCTGTGTGACCTTCCAACTCTGGAGCAAAGTCCCAAGTCATCAGGGATCTCTAGGCACTCCCACAGATAGTAGACTCTTCTGCTGAAAGAAGAAGCTCACTCTGGCTACTCCATTTCTAATCTTAATTCATCTCCTACAGTCTGATGAAGGAAGCACGAAAGATGGTGAGTCGATGCACTTACTTGAACATTCTCCTGCAGACCCGCTCACCAGAAATATTGGTCAAGTAAGTAGGGATCTGGGTGGCTGGGATGGGAAGATGTAGTTAGAAGGTGGGGGGATGTGTGAGGCATGAGGTTCCTAGATTGTCGATGGAGGACTAGGTGTGTGGCATGTGGTACTTCTGAAACCCAGGGAAGGGAGTTAAAGATGATCCTTCTGCCTGCCTGCAGATTTATTGACGTTGGTGGCTACAAGCTTCTTAACAATTGGCTGACATATTCAAAGACAACCAACAACGTTCCCCTCTTGCAGCAAATTCTACTGACCCTGCAGCATCTACCACTCACTGTGGACCATCTCAAGCAGGTACCTTCATTCTTTACAACCCTGGTTCTTCCTTTTCTGTTTAGCCTAACAGATGAGAAACACACAGATTCTGATGTGGCTGTTTGGGCCTTGTGAGGTAGAGTGGTAGAAGAAACAGGAATTTGGAATCAGAAGACTTGGTTCAAATTGATCTCGTTTAATAGGTGTATGGTTTGGATCCTTTCATATATCTGAGCCTCAGTTTTCCATAAAATGGAAATAATCATAACTGTCTAAGTGGGTTGTTCTAAAGATTATGGTTTTATAAAAAATAAAGTACCATATAAATGTTAATTGCTATTAGGGGACTATCCAGAGATTGAGAGTTTGTGGGGGTAACTAGTTCTGAGTGGGTTTCTTTTTCTCCTGGCATTTACTTTTCTGCTGCTTTCCATCTCTCCTAGAACAACACAGCCAAGCTGGTGAAGCAACTGAGCAAGTCAAGTGAGGATGAAGGTAGGGTGCCAGCCCTTCCCTGTGTCATGGGCTTTTCTCCATTACTTCCACACAATGACCTTCATTTCTCTCCCATTCTTGGATTGTCCCTTCACTCCTTCCTTCCTCTTCCTATCTTGTCTTGCTTTCTCTCTTTTAAAAGTTTACTTCTTCTATTTAAAAATTCTTCCAATGAGCATTCTTGTAGGGCACAGGCAAAATCCTAACTCTTTGAGTATAACATAGATCTGATAATGACGGAGTCTTAACTTTTCTAAGACAAAGAGTTTTGGAGCTCCTGGCAAGGGCCAGACATTCTGGCTTAGAAACAGAGTCTGGCTCCAGAAAGTCGTAGCCTTTCCTAAATACTAAGGATTTCTTTAATCCCTGGCCAGTACATAAACCAGAAGCACAAGATAACTACTCTTCCCACCAAGTGAGCAATAATATATCAGAATCCTGTGTAAAAATACGGGATTGCTCTTTGAATGAAGGGTATTGTTTTTTAGGTCCTTTCGGTAAGAGGCTTTGGCCTATTTTATATGGAGGGAGCTTCCAACCCTTGGTAAGCCTATCCAAAGTTCCTCTGGCTATGGGAGGAAGGACTGGGAACACTCTTCCAAGATAAAGGATCCCAGTTTTGTTTTAATTCACAGACTGTTGAAATGAAAAAATATTTCCTTCTTTCCCATTCTTGTGTCATGTTAGTTCAGTTCTCGGGTCCATTTAGTTTTGAGATACTGAGCAGTTTGCTATTTTTGTGGTCTCTCAAGAGTATCTTGAATCGTAGTTTATAGTATTACATAAAACACAAGGGACCCCATGAAATCATTCCCTATTTTTTGTTTTTGTTTTTTACCATCGGGTATATTGTTACTTGTTTCCAACTGACTGAATTGCGTTGCCTTCTTTGAATAAGGATTTAATTTATTATTCTGTAATTGTTCAGATTTTGAAATCTGTTCACTCCTTGCCCAACTAACTGTAAGTTAAGTCTCACCAGACCATAGTATCAATTACTTCAGAAAGGTTTTAGGCTAATCCTTGGGATGCCTTGGAGTTCGTGTTGCCTTAGGTACAGAAATTGCCAGTTGTTTGACTATTTTGAAAAGTTCGGTTTTAATGTTTTACCACAATTTTATTATTAAATGGATTTTTAAGCGGAAATGTTGGTAAGAAGAGAGGTCATAGTTAAGATGTGTTACTCACCAAGAACAAAAGGGAAGAACTATAAAAACATATTTTCATGTATTTAGAAACAGATTTTACTCTTTATTTTTAAACTCTTGGACCATCTTTTTTCTCTAGATAAACTCTGCTTCTCCAACCCTAAATTGGTCTGTTTTAAAGCCCTCTCTTCACCTCTACTACAATCAGTTGGGTTTTTTTTAGCCCTTATCACTAGCAACGTTCTAGGGAAAAAGGTTCTAGAAAGTCATTTTTAATATTGACCTGAATCTGCCTCCTTGAAACTTTTGCATTAAGCTTCCCTTTAGGACAACACAGAAAAAGTGTCTTTTTGTACCTCACAGCCCTTCAGATCCTTGATGTTGTGTCTACCTCCGCCTGCCTTTACCCTGATTTCAGTTTCTGTCTTGTAGCAAGTGGTTAGGGGAAAAGCTCAGGCACTGCTTTCAGTGTCAACTCTGCCATTTCCCAGCGTTGTAACCTTAGTCTCAGAGCTTCAGTGTCTGTGTCTGCACAATGGGGCTGACGTGTTCAGGGTGTTGTCACAATTCCATAAGATTATATGTAAAGCAACTAGTATAGTTCTTAGCACACATTCTGTAATCAGTGTTAGTTCTTTTCACTCCCCAGTATTGTGAAAGCATTAGGGTTGAACATAATCTGAGTAGAAAACAACTCTGTGATTCTGTTTTTAGAGTTTGGTTTTCAAGCCTATCTCATCTCCTAAAAACGCTAGGTGACTTTTCCCATTTCACAGTACATTTTCAAACATCTCTATTTTCTGTTACTGAAGGAATTAGCGTTTTCATTTATTCAGGCATTTCCCTTTTCTTTCACTTACAGAGCTCCGGAAATTGGCCTCAGTCCTTGTCAGTGACTGGATGGCTGTCATCCGCTCCCAGAGCAGTACCCAGCCTGCTGGTAAGCTCCTTCGTACTTGATCCCTTATATTTCTGTCCTTCCCACTGGGATCTGGCCTCCAGGTGCCCCAAGCCTACTGCACCTCTCAATGACAGTATTTATATAAATAAACGCTTTTTCTTCTGTGTCTTTTGCAACAGAAAAAGATAAGAAGAAACGTAAAGAAGAAGGAAAGAGTCGAACTACTCCTCCTGAGCGACCCTTGACTGAGGTGAAGGCTGAGACCCGGACTGAGGAGGCCCCAGAGAAGAAGAAGGAGAAGCCCAAGTCTCTCCGAACCACAGCTCCTAGTCATGCCAAGTTCCGTTCCACTGGTAAGGCTGTTGGTTAGCCTTGGGAAGTCTGTGGGCATATGCACACCCAGAGATTTGTGGTGGAATGGTTTGATTTGTGATTTGTTAAACCTGTAGAAGAGGGCAGACTAGTGGGAGAAGCTTTGCGGGGTGGCTATGGGGTCGGGGGGTGGGAAGAGTTTACAGGATAGATGAAGACTTGGGGGTGGGAACAGGGAGGAGAAGCCAGGAAGGTAGGGGGGTGAGTTCAGCTGCCCACACCACGTCTCTGCCTCCAGGACTAGAGCTAGAGACACCGTCTTTGGTGCCTGTGAAGAAGAACGCCAGTGCAGTGGTGGTTTCTGACAAGTACAACCTGAAACCCATCCCCCTCAAGCGGCAGAGGTAAGGAGCATGTTCTGGGTTTCAGAATAGAGTGGCTCTGTGAACCTGAGTGGGGGAGGAAGGGATGAGTCAGAGCTCCAGTTGCTGATGGTAGTGTTAACAGTCTGTATTCTGCAGCTCTGCAGCGGCTCCAGGAGATGCTGTCCCCCCTGCAGAGAAGAAATACAAGCCACTCAACACAACACCCAATGCCACCAAAGAGATCAAAGTGAAGATCATCCCTCCACAACGTGAGTCTTAAGTGGGGTGAATTGAGAGCAAGCTCTTTTCATAGGAATGTATGTCGTGGGAGTTAGGAAGTTTGTTTTTCTCTTTAAAAAATTTTTCCTCTTTGATTTTTCAGTGCCCTCTAATGCTTGCATGTCTTTAACTCTTTTTTTATAGTTACTTAGGAGAAATTTTGGAGACAAGGTAGGGAGGCAGATCATTTGGTGACTGGTGACTAGGGACACTCAGAGCTAAGCAGGATTTTCTCTCCTGCACGCAAGTGCTCACATCAGTTAGTTACCTGATCTCTTAATTCCTGTCCAAACTCATGGTTGCAGCACCTGCCAAAAGAAAGACATCATAACAAGAATTTTTGTGACTCCTCCTGCGTGCGCATCCTGACCACCTTGCGGCTATCGTGTCATAGTTTGAGGCGAGGTCTCCATCAGCCCATTTTTGGCCCAGCCTTTTTCCACTTCGGAATAAGATTGTGAAAGAGGTCCGACGATTGCATTTTATGCTTTTTCCTTTTTTAGCTATGGAGGGCCTTGGCTTTCTGGATGCTCTCAATTCAGCCCCTGTTCCAGGCATCAAAATTAAGAAGAAGAAGAAGGTGTTGTCACCTACAGCTGCCAAGGTACGGGCCCTGGGAAGTGGGTCCCAGGGACGGGGTGTAGGAGTAAAATAGAAGGAAGGACACAGCAGCTAGGAGTGGTTAGGGAGGACAACAGGAGGAATTTTGCCTTGGCTGTAGACAGGTGGGGTGGGACAGTGTTAGAGACAGAATCCTCCTTTGTAGGAACCATTGGGGTATGTTTTCTAGGACGCTGGACTTAATCCTTTGCCTTGACCATCCTGTCAGCTCATTAACTTCTTTTTCTCTCATAATAGCCAAGCCCCTTTGAAGGGAAAACAAGCACAGAACCAAGCACAGCCAAACCTTCTTCCCCAGAGCCAGTCCCTCCTTCTGAGGCCATGGACACAGAGCGTCCAGGGACCCCAGTACCCCCTGTTGAAGTCCCAGAGCTCATGGATACAGGTGAGTCTAGAAACTGGGTCAGGTTTTTGAGGCTTGCTGAAAGAAAAGATCTGGGTCTGATACCTTTTCTACTTACAGCCTCTTTGGAGTCAGGGGGTCTGGATGCGAAGCCAGTGGAGAGTCCTGGAGATCCCAGCCAACTGACCCGTAAAGGCAGGAAGAGGAAAACCGTGACGTGGCCTGAGGAGGGCAAACTGAGGGAATACTTCTATTTTGAACTGGATGAAACCGAACGAGGTAACAGGTCAAGTGTGCTATATAATAATAGATGGGCATAGGGAAATTTGAAAAGGACTAGGTGGTTCTTACTTCCCTTTTTGCTTTTTTCTTCCCTGTTAATAGTAAATGTGAATAAGATCAAGGACTTTGGTGAGGCAGCTAAGCGAGAGATACTGTCAGACCGACATGCATTTGAGACAGCCCGGCGTCTGAGCCATGACAACATGGAGGAGAAGGTGCCCTGGGTGTGCCCCCGGCCCCTGGTTCTGCCCTCACCGCTCGTCACCCCTGGAAGCAACAGCCAGGAGCGATACATCCAGGCTGAGCGGGAAAAGGGGATCCTTCAGGAGCTCTTCCTGAACAAGGAGAGGTGAGCAGAGTGGGATTCCTGCCAGGGATACAGAGCTCTTGGAGTCCTGTCCAGAAGGAAACATGACCTGGGATAATTGAGAAGGGAGTAGAGGTTAGAAAGAAATCTGAGGTCTGGAATAAGTAATCTGACTCTCGTTCTTCTTTCTTCCTTTGCCTGCGGCATTCCTGATAGTCCTCATGAGCCTGATCCTGAGCCCTATGAGCCCATACCCCCTAAACTCATCCCCCTCGATGAGGTGAGTCTGTGGGTGGTGGTGATGATCACTCATTTTAATGTGTCTTTCATGTGAGAATATCTTCCTGTTCTTTGTTAGTCCTGATTTTCCCTGTTCTTCTTTCAGGAGTGTTCCATGGATGAGACCTCATATGTTGAGACCCTGGAGCCTGGGGGATCAGGTGGCTCACCTGATGGGGCAAGTGGCTCCAAATTACCTCCTGTTCTAGCCAATCTTATGGGCAGCATGGGGGCTGGGAAGAGCCCCCAGGGCCCTGGAGGAGGAGGCATCAATGTCCAGGAGATCCTTACCTCCATCATGGTATGAGCCTTCCTTTCCCTTTATCCACTTTCTGTGGAACTTCCCTGACTGTTCTCTTTTGTCTCCCTTTCTGTTTACCCCAGTTCTCCGTATTTTCCCACTTAGTTCAGCTTCCTGTTCTGGCTCTTTCTCTACCTGTTGTTACTCTTGCTGTCTACTGACCTTGCTCTCTTACATCCTCACAGGGGAGCCCAAACAGTCATCCCTCAGAAGAACTGCTGAAACAACCAGACTATTCAGACAAGATCAAGCAGATGCTGGGTAATCTTCAGGGCTCGAAGAGGAAGCCTGCAGTGGAGTTGGGGGAAGCAGGGTTTCACAGATCCTGAAGAGCAGGGTATTGCCACTAGGCAAGAAATGGAAGGGGAAGCCTGGGCAGAAGAGGGCATTGCTCTCTAGGTTGGTCTGAGAGGATTGACTGGGGTCCCTCGGGGCATCTGAGCATATCTAGAAATGAGAAGCCATGTCGTTTGTCTGGAATCAACTTGCTGATGGCTGTACTCCCTTTTTCATCACAGTGCCACATGGACTCCTAGGCCCTGGTCCAATAGCAAATGGTTTCCCACCAGGAGGCCCTGGGGGCCCCAAGGGCATGCAGCACTTCCCCCCTGGCCCTGGGGGACCTATGCCAGGTAGGTGGTGAGTGGGCTTATTTGCTTAATTTAGGCCTGATAATAGTGTAGAGTTGACAAAAAGGTAGGAGGTGATTTAGGTTGGGGTATGGGGGTTCCTGAGTGTCACGAGCAATTAATATTGTCTCTTTATCTTTTTTTATATACAGGTCCCCATGGAGGCCCTGGGGGTCCTGGTGGGCCAGTAGGTCCACGTCTCCTGGGTCCCCCACCCCCTCCCCGAGGAGGTGATCCCTTCTGGGATGGCCCAGGTGACCCCATGCGGGGTGGCCCAATGCGGGGGGGTCCAGGACCTGGTCCTGGCCCATACCATAGAGGCCGTGGTGGCCGAGGAGGAAACGAACCTCCTCCTCCTCCTCCATTCCGTGGCGCCAGAGGAGGTCGCTCTGGAGGAGGACCCCCAAATGGACGAGGGGGTCCTGGTGGGGGCATGGTTGGAGGTGGTGGTCATCGTCCCCATGAAGGCCCTGGTGGGGGCATGGGCAGCAGCAGTGGACATCGTCCTCATGAAGGCCCTGGCAGTGGCATAGGTGGGGGGCATCGTCCCCATGAAGGCCCTGGTGGAGGAATGGGTGGGGGCAGTGGACATCGCCCCCACGAAGGCCCTGGCGGAGGAATGGGTGGGGGCAGTGGACATCGCCCCCCCCATGAAGGCCCTGGTGGAAGCATGGGTGGAAGTGGTGGACATCGCCCTCATGAAGGTCCTGGACATGGGGGGCCCCATGGCCACCGGCCTCATGATGTCCCTGGGCACCGAGGCCACGACCATCGAGGGCCACCCCCTCATGAGCACCGTGGCCATGATGGCCCTGGCCATGGAGGAGGGGGCCACCGAGGGCACGATGGAGGCCACAGCCATGGAGGAGGTGAGGATACTCCCTGCCCCCATGTGCTTTTGGTGTCCTATATATTTTCCTGGGGAGTTGGGGAGAGTCTGTATTCCCGGTTTGCCAGACTGAACATGAGGTCTGCCTCCTTTTTGCTTTCCCAGCATGCATGGCAGTTCCTTCCCTCAAATCCCCAAGACTGTGTCTCTGACAGACATTTCTTAGGATCCCATAGACTGGGGGGGAGTGGTTGAGGGTGGCATTAATCTCTTTCGTGCCTATCTAACCAGTCCACTGTCATTCCCACAGACATGTCAAAACGCCCTGTTTGCCGACATTTCATGATGAAGGGCAACTGCCGCTATGAGAACAACTGTGCCTTCTACCACCCGGGTGTCAATGGGCCCCCCTTGCCCTAGGGACCACCTATCTGCGCCACCCACACAACCCCCTGTGGACTGCAGCCTTGCTCCTTCCACCCTATTATGGCTTCTGTGAGGCCCATTTCCCCCTTTCCCCAGCTAATGAGGAGCCGGCCCCCTCAGTTCCCACCTGCTTGGGTTCCTGGGGGTTTTCTGATCACTGGTGCACATTGATGTATATATTTTCCTCCAGTCTGTGGAGGAGAGAGACTGAACATGTTCATACCCCTGGACTGCTGAAGAGGAGACCCAGTTGACTTCACTTTTTGAGGAGATTCGCCCTGTACCCCAAACCCCTTTCCAGTTTTACCCTTTATGCCTGAGAACCTAAAGCTGGTTATCCTGGAGAACACCTCTGCTCTCCTATTGTGGATCCTCCACATGCACATAGAACTCTGACACGGGATCTGCTGCACTTATGAAATCATCCCAGCCAAGTCCATTCACTCCTCATGGGGTGGGGAGGTGGTAAGGGGTATCGTCTATCCCACTGCACTGAGAGGGCTCAGTCAGGCTGGATTTGAGTTCTGGAACACATCATCCCCACTCCTTCCCCTAGCACGGGCTTTACATTCGGAGTTCTTTCTCAAGTAAGACTTTTGCAACCTTCTGTGAACATCATCTGCATCATGGGTCTGCTAGGCTCAGTGATGGCAAATTCTTGTCTACATCCAGTGAGTTTTAGCTGGCATAGGTGAGGGCCAAGGTGTTCATCTGCCTTTGCTACAGCTCATTCTAGAGACTTTTTAAAACACATCAGTGAGACCAACTTTCATCCACTTGAGTCCGCGCACCAGGTCTGTCGTCACACTACATGCACTGCCTCTGGGAGCCGGCCTGCTCTTCCCCCATCCAGAACATTGTCAGTGTGAGAGATCCAGCTTCCTCACCCTCTCAGTCAGCGGAACTCCCACCTGGTGCCACCCTGGGTGGATTGAAGATGAGCTTGCCCTTTCCCAGCCCTCTCCTTCACCTGTCTCAGCATCAGTTGTTTTCTATGAAAACAGTGGATTGGTTGGGTTTTGTGCAGGGTTTTGGGTTAGAGCCACAATGGATTTGAGAACGAGTATTTTTCTTTTGGTTTTGTATATTTTGTACATTAATAATAAACAGTGGAAAGAGAAGCAGCTTATTTAACCCCTGGTGTGTTTGGACTCTTTAAAGAGAAAAAAGGCGGCCTGGCTAGTATCAGCTGTTCTAAGTACATTGATGCAAACCTTTGTGGAGTCTTTCAGTCACCTAAGTGGCCCTAATACAGGGTTGCTATGAGTCACAGTCGACTCCATGGCAACAGATTTAATACTTATTCTCTTGAGCCCCAGTTGGCACGATGATGCCAGGAGCTCAGCTGCTAACTGAAAGGTCAGTGGCTTGAACCTACCTAGCGGCTCTGCGACAGACCTGGTGATCTGCTTCCATACAGATTACAGCCAAGAAAATGCTATGGGGCAGTTCAATTCCATTATGGGGATGCTATGAGTTGGAATCTACTTGATGGCGCTTAATAATTGTTCTACCTTCTAGTTGCAGAGTTGGTATTAAGTACTGAAGCAATGCTTTGAAAAATATATAGAATGCTAAATACAGGGTGCAGGTAGATCCACTGGTCAGTGTTCTCTGAGCAGTGGGAACTTGGGGAGCAAAGAGCTCTTTGCTGAGCTTGTGGAAGCTGCAGACTTGGTGTTGGCATAGCAGCAACAGTTGAACCTAACATCCCTGTGAACTTGCTTAGAGAAGCAATTTGAGTGGAGGGACAGGTGCACAAGAAGAGCAGGTAGTGTGGCTGAAGGAGAAAAATTCAAGAGCAGTTTCAGTGAGAAGGTGAGAGGCAAGGAACAGGAACAGCGTCAACTGCTCTCACCCAAAACGTGGTTCTGTAGAGGAAAACGGGGCTGCTGCTAGAAGATGCAGCAGAATGTTGGTATTCATGTTATAACATTCGTGTATATTTTATGTATCTAGACTAGTGAACTGAAAACATTAAGCATAGAGTGTAACATGAAATACATGTATTTTAATAAAAAGGAACTTAAAACACTTTACAAGTAATTACACATCTAGCCTTTATTTCTTAAAAATAGATAATTGAGGGCCTAGCTGATGTGATTCCTGTACAGACAGGAAGTTTTGGAGACCAGAACATGGAGTGATAGGATTAATTTTAAATTTGAAGTTCTGCTATTCTTGGAACCAGAAATCAGAAGTCTATTATATTTTTTGTGTGTGGTGAAAATACACACAAGCATATTGCATTTTTAGGTGGGGTGCAGGGACGCAGAAAAGGGTAGGAATGTTGGGGTGTGTGGTTTGAGAACTGGTTTTTTACCTGTATACGTGCATTAAAATCACCCGGAGGGCTTGTTAACAAGTAGATTAGGGGTGGTGTCCAGGAGAGTTTGAGTCCATAGGTTTGGGGTGGATCCCAAGATCTTGCATTTCTAACAAATCTAACAAAATCAGGTTTTGGTGATGCTGCAGGTCCAGAAATCACCCTTTGAAAAGAACCACTGCACTGGAACACAGCGTCTTGGCTGTTATTTCCAGCACTGGCCACACGAGGGCAACAACTTAATTTCACAGGCCTCGTTTACATTTAGTAAGGCTAATGGGACCTTTTATCCTTTGCCACGTCTTGGTATGTTCTTGTCAGCCAGCCTATTGTTGCGCTGGAAAAGGCAGGCCTCAGAAGGGATGTAATCCAAGGGCCAAGCTAAGTGGTGAAATACCAATGAAGTACACAGTTCAAGTACAAAACCCAAGGAACATGTCACAATCTTGGGTATTTTCCCTCTGGTTTCATCTGCTGCCTGCCTCTCACACTCTCTTCCCTGTCTCCTGCAACAGGCCACGAGAATCTTTAAAAAAGTTTGTGCTGATTTTAATAGTTTTTTCTATATTTCAATTTAAAAATGAACTCAACCATTTTCTTTCCAATTTTCCATCAAAATCCCAACCTGTTACTTTTTAAATATGTGGCCCTCATCAAGAAAATACCTTACATTTTTAGACATTCTCTTTCAAACTCCCCTCCCTCCGACCTACCAAGTCATCTCCAATTTGAATCATCATTATTCTATTTCTCATACCCCTGCTCCCATGCAGTAAACCTAATGGTGAAAAACCATAAAATGCACTGTTGTGGCTCAGTACAAATACTAGCATTGATTCAACACTCATGGCTAGTTGGCAAACTTTCTCTTCTCTCTGGCACCAAAATACTAAGAAAGTGAGTCCCATCCAATGCGAGTGCCATTCCTCCTTCTGAAAATGCCCAAGTCCACATTATCTTCCTTTTCGGAGGAAGAGCATCTCCTTCTTTCCAAGATAATGCCTAACTAACTTGGTCTGGCAGCCCCTCTCCCGGTCTCCCCCTCGCCTCATATTCTCCACCCATCAGCCTGAACAATCTTATAAAAACCAGATCAATTCACACTCCTGCTAATATACCACCAATAGCTTCTCATCAATCCTAGAATCACTTCAACTCCTTATAATGGCCCTTACTCATGATCTAAGCTCAAGATATGTTACTTGACCATGTCAAGCTCTTCCCATCCTCATGCTGGTCCATTCCCTGAGGGCTCTTCCTTTCCATTCATCTAGTCAGTTCCTTCTCAATCTTCAGGTCTTGGCTTTAATGTTACTTCCTCTGAGAAAGCTTCCCTAAACAATCTAAAGGACACCCCCGCCCCGTCTCTCCCAGCATCACGTTTTTCCTTTATAGTGCTGTTTACAATGTGTGACCTATCCTAGCACTCCTGCTGAAGTTCACAGTGATGCTGATGCTGCTGGTCTGGGACCACACTTTGAGAACCACTGCCCTAGAAGAACCAGTGTAGGTATCTTTCTTGGTTTACACCCATTACAGGCCACACAAGAGCAACAAATTCTGATATTCCGGGGCCATATGAGTCTAGTATGGCCTAGAGGCTCTTCCCTGGTCTTGATGATTATTTTCACAACAGCACTGACATTCTTCCCTGAACTGCATTTGTTCCTAAAACACAATCCTATCCTGGCTAGTTTTGGCTCTTAAGGACAGAGTAGGGAGGAGAAAACCAGGACACTGGAGTCAAACTAAGGAGTCCTGTTGGCACAGTGGTTAAGCACTCGGCTGCTATCCGGAAAGGCTGGTGGTTCAAACCCACCAGCCAATCTGCAGGAAGATGTGGCAGTCTACTTTACTTCTGTAAAGACTGCAGCCTCGGAAACCCTATGGAGCAGTTCTACTCTGTCCTATAAGGTCACTATGAGTCACAATCAACCCAACAGCAATGGGCTTGTTTTTTTTTAATAGTGCTCGTTATATACCACTTTGTGCATGGTTTGTTGGTAATCAAATTGTTTACAAATAAGATTTCTGTTGCTAAAATTCCAGTTTCCAGTTGCCTATAAACCATACTACGTAAATGATTTTCCTTTTGCATTGCATTTTTTTGCATACTTCTGTCCGTATCTAAGTTATAGTTATAGTATACATATTATGAATAAATGAAATCTGTGTTCATGGACAGAAGTTATCTTGGAGCTGAAGTACTTGTACTGAAATTAGTGATCAAAAGCTTGAAATATAAAAATTTTGGTATTCATTTTATAAATAATATTCCTGTATATGTCATGTATCATCTCATCTAGACTAGTGAATGGACTGAAAATGTTAAGCATAAAATGTAGAGTAAGATAAAATACATACATTTCAAAGGAAGAATTTAAGCACTTTACAAAGAATTACACACTAATCCCCTTAACAGCCCTTTGAGGTAGGTACTATTTATCACCTTTATTTTACAGATAACGAAACAGGTACCAAGAAGCAAAGCAGCCTGTCCAAGGTCACCCTGCTGGTGGACTGGATGCTTGACTCCCACTGTTCTGATACATCTACCTCACAGAACGCTAGAAATGGAATTACTTTATATATAACATACTTAGGTGCCGGAACAAGCCCCTGATGTTTTTTGCCCTCCAGTTCCTTAAGTGTTTCTCTCTAATTTAGAGATATCCTTTAACAGTGCTTTTGCAACTATCAAACCTTCCACACCAAACCTTCACTTCCAGTATGAACCTTGCACTCAAGGTCAATCCAGTTAATATTTCTCACTGAGACATCAAACTCAAGGTCTTAACCAAGGTCACCCCATTAGTGGACTAACCAAATAGCTCTTCATATTCCCCTCTGAACTCGATACACCTCCTGATCATTCTATTCTAACCCTCACATCTAGCTCTTTCCATATATCCTGTTCTTTTCCATTCCTATTCTATTATCCTGGTTCAGAATTTAGTCACCTCATCCCCATACCAGAAGTTAGAGTCTATCCTGTAAGTTTCTACAGTCTACCTCACACATCACCACCTATAAACTCTACCCAACCACCACTACCTCTCCAACCTAATTCTACAAGAAAAATGGTCACACCAGTCATGAGTCCTCATTAACTCCCAAACAGCCTTGATTTTCTTCCAAGTCTTATATCTGCTCTTCTCCTGATTTTGAAACATGTCCCCACCCCTTCCCTGATTATTCAAATCGTTAATATTTTTTAAGGTCCATCTTCAAGTGATCCTGCCAAATAATCAAGCTCTGAATAATCCTGAGTATGTAGCAATTCAGAATCTAGAGTACAACCCATGTGGCAATTAATCATGTTAAACTGTAAGCTTGTGTTTTATTTTTCAAGTCTTCTCTAACTGGACTACGAATGAAGGCAAACTCTGTCCCTTCTTGTATATACCCCACAGCACTACATATGTCGGCTGGTTGATTTCATCACTTTTGAAAGGATCAGTACTCTGGTTTCGGACCACAGGACAAAGCACATCCTCATTCATGAGGACAACTTGGACAGTGAGAACCGACTGTCCTTGATGGAAGGGATCAATCACTTTCCTTCCCCTTGTCTGAAGAGCTGGGGGAAGGGAGGGGGGGTTCTGAAACAGCAAGCACTCTCTACAGCGCAGTGAGGCTGCAAATTAGATCCATCTGTATTAGTGGGGAAGAGGCAATGCTAAATACTGAAAAATCAAAGCGAGACTGAGAACAGTTCCGGCTCCCATGAACCTCCAAACAGTAACAGGTGGCAGCGACTCCTCTCCTTTCCTTTATTCCTTCCTCTTGAAAAGGAAGGTTCAAGTTTAGCAGCATCCCCCTCCTGACCCCAAGTTCCCACCAGAGAGAGACTGCAGGCACCAAATCCTGGGCTGAGTAACAGCACAGGCCTCCAGCTCTGCACTCCAACAACCACTTGTATCAGTGAGTTAGCAGTAAGTCCACTAGGAAAGAACAGCACTACGCAGCGACCGGGGGCAGGTAGCTGGGCCCAAGGCAGGCATCTGAGGGAGGTAAATGGAACATCAGGGGCCTTCCAGGCCACATAAGCTTGGCAAGATAGAATCTCACAATAATGGTCACCTCTGTTTGTTCAGAGGAATGTCAAGGACAAAGTCAGCTCAGTTAACTGAAAAGAAGTGGAACAGACAAGTCTTTCAGGGAAAAGAAAGCAATCATAGTGATAACCTGGTCACATCAAGTCAACGCTCCACCTTCACGTGACTGAGCGGTTGCTGGGTCAGCTGCAGGCCAGAGGCAGGTTTCGAACTGGTGACAGGGAGACAACAGGGGACTTCAAGGCCACACAAGCTTGTATCTTGGGGACCTCCAGGAAGGAAAGCTCACTCTCGGGGCCGGTTAACCATGACTTCACCGAGGGCCTCCAGCACCTCCCGCTTGTAGTCCTCGAAGTCACCATCGATCTGGCTGACACTCTGCTCCTCTACCACCCACAGCTGGCAGTTGGTTTCTGTGATGAGTCTGGCATCGTGGCTGACGATGATCACCGCTTTGAAGAAAGGAAGGAATCAGAACACACAAGAAGAGAGCTCCAGCTCAAGGACACCACAGCTTGGTCCCCAAGAGGAGGGGGTATGCTCTGAGCTGACTTACCACCCTTGTATTCATTGATGGCCTCCCCCAGAGCATCAATAGACTCTATGTCCAAGTTATTGGTTGGCTCATCCTGCAGAGGAGGAATTCCATGACTCAGCACTTACAGCTCCCCCATCTCATTACTGTTACCCTCGTCCCCTCTACCACAGCTCACTCACCAAGATGAGGACATCAGGCTCCCGACAGGCCAGCTCTGCAAACACAACTCGGGCTTTCTGCCCACCTGCAGCACAGAACAAGGAGGTCCATCACACTTTCTACCACCTTATATCTCTGAAGTTGAACCATGACTATATGTGCCTATGTGTGTGCTGAAGCTCCCCCAACTCCAGGTTCCTCTTGCTTTCTGCCTGTAGGTAGAGTTCCTAAGTATGAGTGATAAGAAGGGTGCCCCTCTCACCCCCCTACAGTTGTACCAGAGAGTTTGCAGATCTGGATAGTGTGGGCATGACTCTCTAGGCCAAAGCGGCCCAGGCACTTCCGGGCATCCTGGTAGGGCAGGTTGAAGCCACGCTGCAGGTACTCAGTGGGTGTCTCCTCCATGCGCAGCTGCTCTGCGTACTGCTGGTTGAAGAACCCAATTTTCTGCCCGAGTGGAGAGGGAGGTGGTCAGTGAAAGTCATACTTTCTCTGTCAGAGTTTTATTCTCTAATTCCCAAAGCCAACTTACCAGCCGGTGGTTCTTTCTCATTTCCCCACGGGTCTGCAAGAAAAAGGCAAGTGGTAAGAGGGAGTAGGGAACGGAAAAACGGCTCCGTATCCTAACTTTTCTGAATGGGAGACAAATACCAGATTAGGCTGGGGACAACTCAGGTTAAGAAAGGGAACATGGATGTTCACCCTAGCATGACAAAGACACACCCAGGAAACGAGAAAAATGAGACACAAAAGGGGAGTAAAAGAAGGAGAACAAAAGAAAGGGGACAAAAAGGGACAGACTCAGAACCAGGAGAACACCCGCTTCCCAAACAGCAAGATTCATGAGTGAACGCACATTTTAAGGGTTCTGCCTCATCTGCGACACTAAGAGACCGCACGCACGTGTGTGTGTGTGTGTTGGCGGGTTGTCTAACAGCACCTTTCTCTAAATCTACTCTCTGTGGGCAGAGGAAAGGGGCCCTCTCAGCACTCGACTGGAGAGAACAGAAATGGCTACAGCCTTTCCAATGCACTACACAGCAATATTACAAAAGCCCTCAAATCAACTCTAGGGACTGTATCTTAAAGAAAAACCGGTTATAATTCATAAAAATATGCAACAAGAAAATTCACTACAGTATTGTCCTTTTAGCGAAAAATAAGAAATAATCTAAATGACTAACATCAAATATATTATGGTAAATCCATATAAAATGGATGTATACTCTCTTCTTACTCACTGACATGGTTAGGTTCCAAAGACCAGGTTGTTTCGAAGAATCAGTGTTATGCAAAGATGAAGGATGACATCAGATCACAAAATTGAGGATGACAACATCATTGCATAATCAACAAATTATATCATTATACAACTGCCAAACCACTGACAATCACAGCCCAGCCAAGCTGACACATAACCTTAACCATCAAAGCCAGCGTTACTCTCGCCTCGCACCGCTGTGTTTGTTATTGCCAGATGTACGTTAATGCACGAAATAGCGTGAGAAATTTTTTAGTACTGTCGTAAATGCAAAACGTTGGATGACAAGACAGTCAGTGAGAAAGTGTACACGTATAATTACTGACATGGAAAAATGCTTGATGTATGTTATCTGGAATAAGCTGACACAGAACAATTCATATGATAACCCATTTTTGTTTAAAAAAATTACATCATCTTTGGCAAAGGAGAAATCTACCCACCAAAACATTAACGTTGGTTGCCTCTAGACTTTTCTCTTATGTAATTTCTAATTGTTGTACAATGGACTTATTTCTTATATTACCAAAACATACATGTGTCAGGTGTGCCCTTCAGTTCCACCTCACTTCTCTTACCTCTCCTCCCTCAAAGGATCTATAACTGTTCTCCTGTACACTGGGCCTTTGGTAAACAGGTTTGTTTTTTGCTCTTTGTGGCTCCATGACTCACCGGTGTCAGCTTGCCTGTTAGCAGCAGAAGCAGGGTGCTCTTCCCCACACCATTAGGGCCCACAATGCAGACTACAAGAAGGAAGGTGGGCAGTCAGACAAAGATATCCTCTGTAACCTTCCCTCTAGCTCCTGCCCCACATCCTCGAGCCACCCAACACCCTCAACCCACTCCTTGAGTCCATGTCGATGCCGAAGTCCAGGTTCTTAAAGAGTGGCTTCTGCCCCTCGTAGCCAAACGTCACACCTGAGAGGCAGGAAAAGCAGCGAGTTACTTCCTTTTCAGATACCCTAAAGGTCCCCCTGAACATCCTGCCCTTGGTGGAGACTTGGAGGTGTGCATGTGTCAACTGATGCCTTGGCATCTGGATCCACTCACCATGCAGGCCCAGCACAGGAGGGCTGAGGGGCGGGGGGTTTGGGAATGTGAAGCGCACAGTGTACTCCTTGGGGCGTTTCAGGAGCTCAGGGGCCTCCTGAGACTCTTCATCCTGGTTTTTCCGTCGGCACTTCTGCTGCTTTCGAGTCAAGGCTTCCTTCGTTTGCTTTTCCTGGGGAGAAAAAAGAAGAAAAGAAAACTGCACCCTTGCCAGCAGTCCTTGAAATGTAGGCTGTGGCCCAGAGTCGCCCTGTCTCCATTCTCATGAGAAGGGAGGCAATCCAGCCTCAGGTGCTCACCGCCTGCTTGGTGGACTTGCCACCTGCCTTCAGCTCCTTGAGCTTCTTCTCCTGCTTCTCATACTGCTTTAGCAGTTCCTTCTGCTTCTGCTGGTACATCTTCTTGAAAGTCACTGGAGAGAAAAGGGGGATGGGAATCAAAAGTTGCCCCTCTCCCCAGCAGAGGGGCAACCAGAGACTGGTGACAATGTGGGTAGCATCACTGTCCTGAATTCTGAAAAGATTCGGGTCATCATCATGTCCCTAAAGGCCCTCCCCACTTGGCCTCTGCTGGAGGCTCCATCTCTTTCCTCCACCCACTAGTGACCCTACTTACTGTAATTGCCCCTATAGTAATGGAGCCGCTGGGCATCAAGATGTATGATATCTGTGCAGACATCATCCAGGAAGCCCTGGTCATGGGAGACGATCAGCAACGTCTTCCGCCAGCCTTGGAGGTAGCTGGGTTTTAGAGAAGAGTGTGGAAGTGTCAAAACGATCATGTTACAAAGTCAGGGGAGGAAGACAGACAATGCGGGCAGGGAGTGACGGGGGGATGGAATGAGAGCTGTCAAGGACATAAGGACAACAGCTAGAGGAACTGAGGGCAGGGAGAGAAGGAGAAGGAATCACAAAATGGGAACCAGTGATGCAAAGACCATAATCAAGGGCAACTCACTTGTTGAGCCAGATGACAGCATTGAGGTCCAGGTGGTTTGTGGGCTCGTCCAGCATCAGCAGTGTGGGCTCCATGAACAGTGCCCTAGAGGGTGGGGCAGCAAGGGTCAGGGGAAGGAAGAGCCTTGCTCACTGAACCCGAGGAGCCTCTAGCAGATGGAGGCTGAGACCATGCACACTCCTCCCAAGCTGTCCTCAGAGAAGTGCGTGGGCAGATGTCCATGACAAGAGGCCACCAGGTATGTAGAGAAATGGAAGAAGATCCTGAATTCTCACAACACAAATAGTGAAGGAAGATGAAGTTGGCCTCGAACCTCTCTACTGGCCTTGAAAGAACAGGAAAAAGAGGACCTGGGTTTTTTAAGTTGGAAGGGGAGGTGGTGAGGCGGGCACTCACCTGGCCAGGGAGACACGCATGCGCCAGCCCCCTGAGAACTTCTGTGTGGGCCGGTTCTGCATTTCAGGGTCAAAGCCCAGACCAGCCAGGATCCGCCGTGCCTTGGCCTCTGCAGCTGCTGCCCCTGTGGCCCGCAACTCCTCATACACCTGGGAGGAGGGAGAAGAGGACACATGTTCAAGGGCCCCAGGAACCCCCATGTTATAGTCCGTGTCCCCTGCGCCATCTCCTCTACCTTTTCGAGCCTCTCAGCAGCTGCATCATCCCCCTGCTCCAGCTGCCCCTGAAGCCGCCGCTCCTCCTCCAGCAACTTCAATCGCTTGGTATCGGCTCGAAGCACAGCCTGCACTGCTGGCGTCTCATCCGCTACCACCTCTGGGGGTGGGGAGAGCAGTCAGGCCTCCCCATTTCTGGTTTGCCTGACCCTGCCCAGCCCTTTGCACTTGTTCCAAATAAAATATCCTCATGTCTCTCATTTACTCTCCCCTTTCTGTAGCATCCCTTTCCCAGTCCCCAGTACCCACCCCTTATTCTTTCCAACTCCATAAGCACCATCTCTTCTAATCTTGGCTGGCTCTTCTCCCCCAGCTGCCCCACCCCCAAGTCCCCTCACTTTGCCTCCCCACCAAGGCCCCCTCCTACCCACTAGCTCACCCTGCTCACACAGCAGCACGTCGATGTTAGGAGGGATGCTCAGGGTTCGGTTGGCAATGTGCTTAAGAAGCGTGGTCTTGCCCTTGCTGGGAAATAAGAGCTGCTAGGACCAGGCTACCTTGAGAAGTCACTTCTTTTCCCTCCAGCCACCTTCCCATTTGTACCTCCAGCCCCCATCTCTCCTCACCCATTGGGTCCCACCAGCCCATAGCGGCGGCCAGCTACAATGTACAGGTCTGCATTGACGAATAACTCCTTGCCATGGGCTGAGATGCTGAACTTCTCCAGCTGGAGCCAATGGGGAAAGAAGGGTGGCAAAGGAAAGGGAAGAGTATGTGAGCATTCTCATTTGGGACAGAAGCTGCAATGTTCTCACTCCAGGGAAGCCTTCTGATGAGCTGATACCTCAAGCAAAACCCCCAACCCCACCCCACCACTGCCAGCCCTCTTCCCTGTCCATTGCCTCTAACAGGAGTCTTCCAAATCCTAAGTCAGTCCAGCTTGTCCCATCCTAAGTATGGACCCTTTTTCTTCCACTGGTTTTTCTAACTTCTCTCTGAAGATGGCAGAACCCAAGGTGTGGAGAATGCCTCTGAGCTTTCTTCCCAGTGGAACAGACCCTTCATGCCCCACTTCCTTGGCTGCTGTGACCACTTGGGAAAGGCTGGTTGTGAGGAACCCCTCCGACCTCACCTTGATGTCCGATGCGTTTTCTAACATGGCTTGGCGGGAAGATACCTCTGCCTGGGACACAGAGAAGTCATTTTCGGCAGCATTGGCTGCTTTTAATGAAGCCACTTGGCGCTCATACTCCATCTGAGAAGGAAAAAGTATGTTTGAGACCAGTGTCTGCCAGTTTCCCATCACCACAATACAGCCCAATGCCATCAGATACTGAGACAAGGTTCACAGAACAATTCTTGCCTTCCTTCCATTATTTTACTTTAATTAGCCTCCAAAGAAAAGCTCTTCTTCTTGTCCCCAAATTGACTTGTCACCTAGTTGAATAAAAAATCAACCCTCCCTACCTTTGACCACTAAGAACCCAAGATCTTACCTGTTTCTTCAGCTTTTTCTTCTCCTTTTTGCTAAGATGAGCATAAGGATCATCTGCCTTGGGCTCTCCCTCTTCCTCCTCTTCTTCCCCTTCTTCCTCTGAACCCTGTGACAACCAAAGGGTGGCAGAAAACTAGGAACCCCTTCGAGAACTCAGGTTTCATGCCACCTATCCCCAGTCCCACAGTCAGCTCTTGCCTTCTATACTCTTCTCCACTCAGCATCTTGGTGAAGCCTCTCTCATTCTCATTCCCCCTTCCTCCCCCCACAGCTTTCTTGTAGTCATTTATCAATTTCTGCCACCAAGAATGGCAGAAATAAATGATGTGAGTGTATATGTATAAAATGTAACATTGTATAATTAACTATAAATACCAATACAATATAACCGAGAGTGGAGTAAACGAAACAAGTTCTTTTCTTCATGAATCAAATGGATTGCTGTGGCTTGTAAGTTAATGTGAAAAAAAGGTCAGGTAGCCCTAGTATACAGCCTCTGAGAAGTCCAGCAGAATGACAGAACTAGAAAGTAATAGAATTATATAGGGCACCTTAGACAGCAACTCAACTCCCTTCTATCACAGATATGAGGTAACTGAGGTGGAAAGATACATTCAAGGTCACAGAGCCAGTGAGTGGCAGAGCCAGAATGCAGAACACTTGAGGCTAACTCCGAGGCCCTTTCCTGTCTATGTCAGGGGTTGAAATCTACAGCCTGTGGGCCAAAGCTGACTTGAAGCCTGTTTCTGTTCAACCTGTAAGTTAAGAATGGTTTTCACATTTAAACAAAAAAAAACAAACCCGTTGTCATTGAGTCAATTCCGACTCACAGTGACCCTACAGGACAGAGGAGAAATGCCCTATAGGGTTTTCAAGAAGCATCTGGTAGATTCGAACTGCTGACCTTTCGGTCAGCAGCTGTAGCTTGCCATAGCTCTTAACCACTGTGCCACCAGGGTTCCTACATTTTTCAAGGATTGTAAAAAACATATACATATGTAACAGATCACATGTGCCCTACAAAAGCAAAAAATATTTACTATCTGGCCCTTTTCAGAAAAAATTTGCCAACCTGTTCTAGATAGTAACCATATCCCCAGATCTGGCTCTCCCATTAAGGGCCACAGAGTCCCAGTCTCTCTTCCCACCTCCCACCCACGACCAAAATGCTCACCTGCTCTGCCTTCTTGCCCTTCTCCTTCCCTTGTTTGGGCAGCTCCTTCTCTTTTAGTACTTCTTCTTTTTCATCCTCCTGTCCATTGTCCAGAGCAGCAAATTTATTTTGTGCCTAACAGGGACAAGACAGTAGGTGTGATGAGATGCTCTAATCTCTGAGACCCAGCGCATCCTCTTGCCAATCACTCCCTCACCTTGGCCTTCCCCTTTGACTTTTCTTCCCTTCCCTTTCTGCTCTTGAGTCCAGGCTGTTGTTCCTCAGATACAGCCTGGAGGAGAAACACATAGAAAACTCACCTTGCTGCTTAATAAGCATTTCTAGGGAGTGACTGTACTATGTTCAAGTTAACTCTGAGCTCTGCCAGTGAGAAAAAGAAAACAAGACCCAGAAAAATCCTAGCCTCCAGCTTGAGACCAAATGGATAGCGAAGAGATAACTAGAGAATATAAGCAAAGCCAAGGGACTGTAAGTCAAGCAAGTGAGCAACATGGGTGGGTGGTGCTAATGCTGGAAGGCTTCTTTGAGAGGACAACTTTTGAGAAGAGGTAGTGGACATGGGCTTGGGAGAAAGTGTTCTATGGAAGAGAAAAAGAGGATCATAAACAACAAAAGGTTCAACACAGACACAGTCAAACTGGATGCCAAGATGTGGTCAGGCTGATTTGAGACGTATACACAGGAGAGGCCCAAAGGGGACTGCAGAGGGGTCCTGGTAGAAGAGCAAAGACGTGAAGTCTTTTAGATTTTTAGTTTAAAGGCAACAGAATCGCTGTAGATTCCTGAGTGATTAAAAGAGCATTTAAAAAAAAAGATGATTTAGACAGTAAAAGCAAGATAGACCTAGAAGAGCTGGTTTAAGAGGAAAACAAACCAGGGAATTACCACACCAAGGCCAGAAGGCGCTAACTGGGGTGAAAGTGATCGGCAGAGCCACCGCTGTCACCTTATTAATCCGATTCTTCTCTGGCTTGGCAGGCTTAGGAGGATGTTTTTCTTCTTCCTCCTCCTCTTCCTCACTCTGATCCTGAATCAGGGCTGCAAACGCATTACCACCCTAGAGAATGACAGGGCAGTTGTTATCAGTGGCAGAATCCAGGTTGCACCCCCAGGGCCTCTGTTTACCACACAAGTGGATTACCTTGGTTTTCTTCCCTCCTCGGGTTAGCAGGGTAGATACTGAAAAGACAAGGGGAGAAAATGAGATAGGAAAGAGAATTATAATGTCTGGCTCCTCCACCTAATCCAACTCAAAGACCTGAGGTACTTCACTCTTCATGACTCAGGGATTCCAGGTACCCCTTTCCCTCAGGTCACTTACCCTCATCCTCCTCATCACTGACTGGCACCGAGAGCTTCTTAAGACGCTCCATGAGTTCTTTCTCCTCTCCATCATCATCCACATCCTTTTTTCGTCTGCCTTTTCGTGTGTCTCGCTTCTTTTTTTGCTGCTGAAACAAAGAGCGACAGAATGAAGCCCAGGCCTTTACTGTATCTCTGCTCCAGTGGTGTGATGGATTGCTTTTATATGGACTTTCTTGCCATGGTCTTGTAACTCCCACCAAATGGCTGGGTAGGACTATGCAAATGAGGTGTTTGTGGCCTACCCACGAGACTGGATAGCCCACTAATAATGCAAATAAGAGGAATGGCACCCTTGTGGGGGTGGGACCATGTAAATAAGGTATATGGAACCCTAACGAGGCGATTGGTCAGTTTTACCATCCTACTAGGCTTAAAATGAACCATCCCAGAAGCAGAAAGAGAGGACCTCGCTACCACCAAGAAAGAAGAGCCAGGAGTGAAGCACATCCTTTGGACCTGGGATCACTGAGCTGAGAATCTCCTACACCCAGGAGACAGAGAGAGCTGTAACACCAGAGACAGCACAAGACGGCAAGAAGCACTGGTAGAGAAACAGCAGCAGCAGAACCAGGAGACCGGCAGGAGATGGTGCCACTGGGCTTCCTGGCCCGCAGAACAAGAAAGCTGAGCGCCTTCAGGCAGGAGGCTGGCTGGCAGAGTGGGGTGCCTCTGGGCACTTACTGGTAAAGAGCTCTGTAACACTTGCCTGAGCAGGGCAGAGGCCAGGCCAGTCCAAGAGGCCCGAGGGCCAAGAGGCTGAGGGTAGGCCTGTGGGCATGGCCAAGAAGCTGTCCTGACCGAAGAACTGTGTCCTAAGGGGTTCCTCATCCTCAATTATAATCTGTTACTTTCCTAATAAACACTGTAATTGTGAGTATGGTCTGTGAGTTCTGTATGGTCATTGTAATGAATTATCGAATCCAGCAGAAAAGTAAAGAGTGCCGTGGGAGGGAAGGGTGGTGTCAGAATTGGTAAAAATGTTGGAGAGAGGAGGTATGTCTGACCTCTACTTCATAGGAATCAGCCATGGGCTGATGCTGATTCTCTCTCCTCGTGAATTTAGAGGAAGTCAGACACCTCTGCCATGCTATTTTTACAGCTCCACAGAGTTTGACATCAGCTGAGTGAACAAACGTGGGCTGGGTTGGGGATGGTGGGCCCAAGATGCCACTAGGATTGGTGGGTCCCATGACATCTGTACCTGCAGCTGTTGTTGCTGCTGCTCCTTCTCCTTGAGTGCTTTCTCTTCTTCCTCAGCCTGTTTATCTTCTACTGCCAGCTCTTCAAAGAACTATAAAGGGAGTTAAGACATAAGGAGCGATCAACGGAGCCCTTTTCTGCCACACACAGGCCCAATGACCCTCCACTCAACCCTCCCCTTGCCTCCTCTTTCGACAAGGTTTTTTTTCTCCTCCCTCATACCTCCCACCTCCTTCCAGGGCCATCTGTTTTGCTTGCAAGCACCGTAATCGTTTTTTATACTCAACCCTCATTTCCTCACCGTCCTTTTGGTCTTCTTGTCCTTCTTCCCTTTCTTCACCACTTTGTCTAGAAAGTTAAGTAGACATTGTGAAGAATGCTTGTCTACAAATGCCAGAGCAGCTTGATCTCCCCTACAAAGCGCACAGTGGCCTCCACCCTATTTTACTGTTTTTCCAGCTCAATGGTCACCCCCTAGACACTTACAGTGTCCCACAACTCCTGCAGAAATAACCATTCCTACCTCTGTTCATTCATTCAATAAATATTTACTCACTAAATAGCTACTGTACATGGCACTGCGCTAGTACCGGGCATACAGCAGTGAACAAGAAGACTGGTTTTCTCTGGAACTGGTAGACTTGAAAAACAGATTTTTAAACTGGTAATTATAAGTGTGCTGAAGTTCCTAAAAGGAAAGTAAAGTCTATTGTCAGAGGGCTCGGGGGTTGCGGACTGACTTCATCTCAGGTGCCAGTCTTCTCTGGAAATGATATTTAAGCTAGTCCCTGAAGCATGAGGAATATGAGGAGCCAGCCAGGCATACAGTGGGTTCCAGTGCTGCAGGGAGAGGGAAAAGCATGCGCACAGCCCAGTTGTGAGACTGTATACACACTGAGAACAGAAAAAGTTTCTGTATGGCTAAAGCTTAGAGACTGAGAAGGAGAATGGGGCAAGGTGGCCTTCTAAGGTTAAGGAATGGGGACTTCATCTGACATAATCACTTCTGCACTTCAACACTCATTCTGGCATCATAGTGGAATAAGGATGGGAGGCAACAAGTGTAGAGGGAAATCCATCACAGTAGTCCAGGAGACAGACAACGGTAGCTTTGTCTAGGATGGTGGCAGCAGGAAGGGAAAGAAGTAGAATTCACAGGGTCACAGGGTAGGGATAGAGGTAGGAAGGTAAATAGGAGACGGAACTCAAAGATGACTCCTGTGTTTTTAGCTGGCAAAATTAGGTGGTCTAGTGGTACCATTTACTAAGACAGGAAATACTGGAAGAGGCGAAGGTTCCCTCCCCTAATCACTACCCCTGCCCTCCACTGCCATGAAGGGAGCTGTAGGAAGATGATGTTATGAATTCAGTTTGGGATATGTTGTTTGTGATAACTGCAGACCACGTGAACAGAGCTGTCTGGTAAGTAAATGAACATCTGAGACTCTGCCCCACCTGCTCTGTTCACACATTATAGCATGTATCAAAGTGTTATGTTTGACTGTCTGTGTGTCAGTCTTTCATTCAAGAGAACAACCTGAGAGACTGTTCAGCTTGTTGTGTTCCCAGGGAGCGAAACAGGAAGTCAGTAAGTTTACTGACCGAACAAATTGCAGCTCCTTTCTTCCTTCCATCCCTATTACCCTTAAGGTAAGAGACTACGTCTAATCTCCCTCTCCCCCATCCAAATCACACAGGGAGGCAGCCTGCAGCTTCATGGTTTCTCTTCATGTCCAGGCCTACCCATGATCATCTTCCCCTCCAAACCATTTCATCCACTGCTACCCAATTCCATCCAAAAGCATTCCTGTAACCACTAAACTTCTTTCAAAAAAAAAGTCTATGGCTTCCTAGTATCTACCATATTAAGTAAAATCTTCTCAGACCAGAATTCTATGTATTCCATAGTAATCATCTATTCAGGAAAGTTTTACTGAACATCTACTACGCCAAACAATGGAGATAATGAAGGACAATCCCTATAATTTAGGGCTTCAGAGACTAAACTAGCTCTATCCTATCTTTTCTGCCATACCTCTCAGTTTCTCTACCTACACCTACGTTCTGGATAAACTGGTTTCTCTCTGCTCCTAGGCATCCTTATGCCTATCTTTGCTTAAACTGTGTCCTCCATCCAGAACACATTTCAAAATCTAATCTCGGTATTTGATGGCAAGTGTGGTGAGGCTGAATGATGTACAAGAGACAGATAATGAAAGGCTTTACATGCTATTCCAAGGAGTTTAATCCTAAAGACGTTAAGAGGGAGGGCCCACTGAAATACGTAAAAAGGAATGACATGACCAGCTCACACTGACAAGACTGAGTGACTCATCCCAGACACTAATTTCTCCCCCAACGGCTAACCAAAACCAACGCCATCAAGTCGACTCTGACTCATGGAGACCCCATGTGTGTCAGAGTAGAACTATGCTCCATGCGGTTTTTAATGGCTGATTTTTCAGATGTCCAGGTCTTTCTTCCTAGGTGCCTCTGGATGCACTTGAACCACTAACCTTTCTGTTTGCACGACCCAGGGACTCCTTAAATCTTAAAACAAAACAAAACAAAAAAATCCACTGCCGTCAAGTTGATTCCAACTCACAGTAACCCTATAGGACACAGCAGAATTGTCCCATAAGGTTTCCAAGGCTGTAAATCTTTACAGAAGCAGACTGCCACATCTTTCTCCCATGGAGCAGTTGATGGGTTCAAACCACTGACCTTTTGGTTGAACACTTAACCACTGTACTACCATGGCTCCTAGTCCTTAATCTTATACCCCTTCTAATTACTGTTTTCTATCTTTGTATTTATAGAGTTTCAAAAGAACAGTTCATGGTAGCTCCACTTCCTCATCTCCCATTCCTTTTCTGAACATACTGCAATCTGATTTGGGGTATCATTGTCTAGCGAATGTTACTTTTGCCCAGGTTGCCACTGAACCCTTAGTTGCTCAATCCAAAAGGCATTTTCTAGTTCTTATTTTGACTTCTCTGCAACATTCCATGCTACTTCCCTCCCCATCTTTTCACTCTCCTCTCCTGTCGCTATTTAACTTCTAGGATTCTGCTTATTACTGGTTTCTCTCCAGTTTCACTGGCTACTCTCCTTTTTGGTCTCTTTTCCTCCCCTCAGCCTCCTTTCCCATCTTTCTGATACTTATCTGATGGGGACTGGTTGTGTCTTATACAACAAGTCCTTCAAGAATAAACTCAGCTATCACATATTCCCGGGAGGTTTTGCTGACACTTCTACCCTACCTGTCTGAGGCTCCCTCTCTCTTCCTTTCTTCTATAGTCCCATAGCATCTGCAAGCACATTTATCACACCGTGTGACCAGCTCTAGACTAGAGAGCAAGGCTTATCTTTTTTTCTCTGCATCAGTTTCTTCGTACAGTACTTGGCATACAGTAGGCATCCGATAAATGCTTGTAAAATTAATCATTGTGTACCTACTGTAGTTGTGTCCATTTTTATCTCTCCTTTGAAGCGACTTCAAGCCTGGAAAGATGTCTTCGTATTTTTTTCTTCTCCTTCCCCCCAAAGCACAAGTATATATAGCGTGCTTATTTAAAAATATTTGCTGCTTTTCAGTAAACTTTAACCCCGTTCCCACACCCAACATCTACACATTAGCTCCAGCTGAGTCAGATGGTTGGTGTCTCTTACGAAAAAGGTTCATGACGAGTCATCTTCTCTTGAAGTATAGTTGGGATCATGGGCTCTCGAGGTAAGTGTGTGCGGGGGGGAGGAGAAAAACAAAGCAGGGCTGATACAGTCCTGTGGCACGTGGGAAAGACGTCCAAACCAGAAGAAAACTGAAGACTTTCTCACTTCTCCCCATTTTTCCCTCGGTACCATATGCTCTTCCTTGTCTCTTGCTCAGTTCCACTGAAGCCCGTGAAGGGCACGCCAGCATCTGTTCTTTTCGCCCCCACCCCAAGCCACTCCTGCCAAGGTAAACGCTTCCCGGTCACCCCGCACGCATGCGCAGTAGACTCTTCACGGCCCGGTCAGTCTCGTGCCCCGTGACCCTCTCCTAAGACACACGCACTGTTTCTCTTCTTCTTTCCTCTCTCGTTCCCTCCCTGCCTACCAGCCTCACCTGTGGGACTCGTGCTCTCTCCGTCCCCGATCCACTCGGGCTCCGGCGGCTGCTGCTTAGGCCCCTTCGGCATCGCGGTGGCAGTTACGACTACTCCAGCAGCAACCCGTGCTATTTCCGCTTCCGGCGGCTTGAAGCCCCGAACGGGGCGGGCTCTCCAGGCCGGCGCGGCCGACCCCGCCCCCGGGAGGTGCACGTGTACGCTGAGCCCTCATCCTGGGGGCGTGCCCGTGGCCAAGTTGGGGCGTGACCTGCAGCGATGGGGCGGGGCCGGCGTCCGCCCTCTCCGGTAGCGTCAGCAACGCGTTCATGACAGTGTGGGAATCCTGACCCTGGTGACCCTGCGACGTCGCGTCACTCAAGGGGACTGAACCTAATAATTTCCAATTAGTACGAATGAATCGAAGCATACTTTTTTTAAAGGTTTTTTTTTTCGTTGTTGTTGAGGCATAATTTTTTTTTAGTTTAAAGTGGATACTGCCAGTCCATCGACTCAGTAATAGGCTTTGTCGGTCCAGTGTTGAGATGTGTCACATGATCCCAAAGTGTACAGATAATCTGGTCCCACCTCCTCAAATTGTAAATGAGGAACCAGAGCAAGGAGCTGAAATCACGGTGGAGCTTGTGTTCACTTTTTGTATATATACACGTAACAGCTTTATTAAGAGTATACAATGTCAAAAGAAAAAAATTGATTAATGAGTCAATCATGATTAACAGGGTATATTGAGAGATAAACTGTTCTTGACCAGGAAGCATCCTGTCTAATAGTAAGAACGCTCACTCTGTTAAAGTAAAAGCAAAGAGATTTATTGAGGATAATACAATTCATGGATTGGGAACACACAGGGCAGAGAGGAATCTACCAAGTGCCCCGGAGCATGGAGGAAGAGGTGTGCTTTTATAGTAAAGATGGGGAAGGGGAGTGTGTGATGGTCACATGGTCACAAGGTGGGTAGTCATCAGCAACTACCTCCTTCCTGGAACATCCTGAGTAAATTTATTCTCCTACAATCACATTTCTGACCCCCAGCCTTATTTACTAAGAGTTGCTAAACCTCTTTACTGACCGCATCTTATTTACTTAAGAGTAGCTGGGGGCAAGAGCTAGGCCGCTTTAAGAAGATGATTGACAGAGGGCCAGGGTCTTCTGGTCCCACCCAGCCAGACGTCCAAGGTGAATGGGAAGAAGTCAAGGTTACATTTTCAGGAATGCAGGAGCAACAGCTTTTAAGAAAATGGAGTTCAGATTCAGATCTCATGTCAGCCATTTTATTATGCCAAGTGCCTCAGTTTTAGAGGTTTGTTAGCACAATCCAAACCAAAAGGCAGTTAGGAGATTTCCACTAGAGAAATTCAATGATCAGGTCTTTTGTATGTCTTTATAGGAAGGGAGGATTTTACAAAGTGAAGGTCTTTCTGCCATTGGTTTCAACGGTATACTTTTCTGGTGGGGTTGGTTGTGCCTGGTAAGTTGAGTCGGAAACATCTTTCAGTGGCAAGTTGTTTTTCTGGGTAAGTTCCTGCAGTTAGAACACTTGGAAAACTCTGTAGTCTGTCAAGGTTTGTTCCTGGCATTTTGATTTATTGTTTTCAGAAAGGTCCAAACCTGACACAAAAGGTCATTTTGTTCTTTACCTAACAACAATAAACTGCACATACTTAAAGTGTGTAATTTGATAAATTTTTACATTATGTATACACTCATTAAACCATCACCACAGTCGAGATTTGGGTCCACTTCTAAGTCTACCATTTTACAGATATGGGAGCTTGGACAAAACGTTCCCGTAGCGCTGTCAGCTTGCATTCACTCCTTAAACCCCTACAATCATGCTTTTGTCCCCATCATTCCCTGAATCCACTCTTGTCAAGGTCACCAGATCAGGGGCTAGTTCTTTGTTCTCATCCTTCTCACCCTCCTAGCAGCATTTGATACAGATGGTCACTCCTTCCTTCGTTATCTTCAGGGACACTGCTCTCTCCAGGTTTCCCTTTCGTCCTAGAGGCTGCTCCCTTTTCACCTTCCTCTGTTGATTTCTCCTTCTGAGATCTGAATGTTGGAAGTGCCTCAGGCTCAATTCTTTTTTTTTTTTCTTCCACTTTTTATTTTCCCATACAAAAATTTATACATACATTGTTATGTGACTCTAATTGCTCTCCCCATACTGTGACAGCACACTCCTCCTTTTCACCCCTGATTCCCCACGTCCATTCAACCAGCTCCTGACCCTCTCTGCCTTCCCATCTCACCTCTGGACGGAAGCTGCCCATTTAGTCTCCTGTATCTACTTGAGCTAAGAGGCCCACTCCTCACAAGTATCACTTTATGTCCCACAGTCCAGTCCAATCCCTGTCTGAAGAGTTGGCCTCGGAAATTGTTTTAGTTCTGGGCTGATAGAGAATCCAGGGGCCATGCTTTCTGGGGTAACTCCAGTCTCAGTTGGACCATTAAGTCTGGTCTTCTTACTAGAATTTGAGTTCTGCCCCTCACCTTTCTCCTGCTCCTTCCAGGACTCTCTGTTGTGTTCCCTGTCAGGGTGGTCACTGGTGGTAGCCGGGCACCATCTAGTTCTGGTCTCAGGCTGATGAAGTCTCTGGTTTATGTGGCCCTTTCTGTCTCTTGGGCTACTACTTTCCTTGTGTCTTTGGTATTCTTCATTCTTCTTTACTTCAGGTGGTTGGGACAAATTGATGCAACTTAGATGGCTGCTTGCAAGCTTTTAAGACCCCAGACACCACTCACCAAAATAGGATGCAGAACATTTTCTTAATAAGCTTTGTTATGCCAATTGACCTAGATGTCCCCTGAAAGCATGGTCCCCAAATCCCTACCCCTGCTACTCTATCCCTCAAAGTGTTTGATTGTATTCAGGAAACTTCTTAGCTTTGATTTAGTCCAGTTGTGCTGACTTCTCAGGCTCAATTCTTGACACTCTTCCCTATCTAGACTTATCACCTATGTCTCATAACTTTAAACACTATAACCGATGAAGATTCCCAAGTGTTTCTCGCCAGTCCTAACTTTGGCCGTGGAGCTACGGGCTCTGGCTGCTTGTTGGATACTTTTCCTGGGACACCTAATCAGTATCTCAGATTAATATGCATAAAACTGAACTCTTGCTTTTATTCCTCAAACCTGCATCTTTTCCAGGCTTTGTCTTGTCAGGAAATCACACACCTTTCATCCAGTTACTTGGGCCAAAACTGGAAAGTCATCCTTTTTCTCCATTTCCCCTCCCCAAACAATCCATTTGCAATACTTCATTCATTCAACAAGTATATTTATTGAGTGTATGGGATGTGCCAGGCACTCTTCTAGGTTCTTAAATAAACGTTCAATAAAGTACATAAAGAGCTTTGCTTACATTCTAGCAGGGGAAATAACGCTATGGAAAAAAGAGAAACCAAGCCAGGTAAAGAGTATCAGGAGGGTAAGTTGTAGTACTAAATAGACTGTTCATGAGGCTCAGTGAGAAGGTGAAATTCAAGCAAATCGTTGAAGAAGGTGGGAGCTTTGGCCATATGGGTATCTGGGAGAAGAGCATGGCAGAAGGAATAGCTAGAGCAACTCCCTACGGCAGGAGTGTGCTTGGCACATTTGAGGAATGAACAGCAAGGAGGCCAGTGGGGCTGGGGTGGCATGACTCTAAGCAGAAGGTTATTGAAGAGTTAATCAGAGAAATAAAGCAGGGTCTGGACTGGGTAGGTTATCTCAAGGATTTTGGCTTCTACTCTGATTAAAATGGAAAGTCACTGCAGGGTTCTGAGCAGAGGAGTGACATGATCAGATCTACATTTTAAAAGGATGAGCCTGGGGGCTGTGTTGAGAACAGACTAGGGGCAGGAGAGGTGGAGGAATGGCAGGAGCAGGGAGGCCTGTTAGGAAGTGATGGTGACTCAGTCCAGGGTGTTAGTGGTGCAGGTGGTGAAAAGTGCTAGTTTCTGGATATATTCTGGAAAAAGAGACAACAGATTTTGTTAATGGATGTGGGGTATTAGGAAAAGTATATTTAAGGTTGACTCCAGCTTTCTGGCTTGAGCAACTAGGAAGATAGATAGAGTTGCTATTAACCTGGACTTCAAAACATATCCCAAATCTGACCACTTCTCTCCACCTCCATGTCCTCATCACTTCTTCTCCCCTGGACCGGTGCAGTGTGGCCTCCTAATTGTCTCCTTGCTTTTTTCTCATCCTGTAGTCTATCCTTCACACCTACAGTCAGCAGTACTTTAAAACTGTAAATTATTTGCTCAGAAGTTCATTCGGAATGAAAACCAAATGCTTTATCATGGCCTACGTGGCTGTGTTATCTGATCCCTGCCAAACTTCCTAATCTCATTTCCCACACTGTAGCCACACTAACCTTCTATCTTTACTCAGACACCCCAAACACTCTTGTTTCAAGTGTTTTCGCTTGTCGTTCCTATACCTGGAATGTACTTCCCACAGATATTCACGCAGTTTGCTCCCTCATTTAATTTAGGTTTCTGTTTAAATGTTACCTCCGCAAAGAAGCCCTATCTGTTTCAGTGTCAACCTGTTCTACTCCACCTGTCACTCACTTCCTTCACTGGTTTTCTTCAGAGTTATTACTTGAAATTATGTTGCACATGTATTTATTGTTTATCGTTTCCAATGGAGTATACATTCCCTATGAGCAGGGATTTTATCCTTTTCATCGATGCATCCTCAGCCCCTAAAACAGTGCCTGCTCTAGAGTAGGCACTGAAGTGTTTGTTGAACGAATGTGAGGCTTAAATAAGACAACTCATATAAAGAGCTTAACATGGTACCTGGCACACAGCAAGCAGCCAGATGACACAACATGCAGAGATTTCTCCTTCCTGCCTCTCCAGCCATCTTTTCTCGTCTGCTTGTCAGCCTTACCTTTGTCCTTCTCCACTCAGCCATTAAATGTCAGAGTTTCTCAAGGATAAGTCCTGAGCCTTCTCTTCTTCTCACTAGATATTCTCTTCCCAGGCAATCTCAGAGAGGCCTATCCTGACCACCACGTCTTGACTAGCCCCCTACCATTATTCTCTATATAATACCCCACTCACTTCCTTCATACACTTAATCACAATCTGTGATTATTCATTTGTTTACTTTTGAGAAAAACAGCCCGTGAAAACTAGGAGCTGGCCTCACATTAGCCGTTAGGCCTTGGTGTTGCTAGGAGCTGGCCTGATGCTCACAGCTAGGCCGTGGTATTCTCCTGCTGAACATAATCTTACAGAACACCAATACCTGAAAGCTCATTCATTCTGTGACCGGGATGAAACAAGTTTCATAATCTTATCTAAGCATAGACAAAAACGTCACTGCAAGTCACAGAATACCAATCCCTCTTGGCTAATGAGTGAGTGCTGCTTCTTTACCAGCCACAGCATTAGCCATGCTTCATTCTGCCCTACTTCTAGGTAAGAGTTATTGAGATACACAGTCACAGAATTGCCCCTGCCTCCTGACAGCACCTGACCCAGAATGATTCCCTGCTTCCTTGAACCTTTCCCCAAATCACCTAACACAAGCCTAATCCCCTGTCATTCCTGTTATTAGCTGCTGTTGAGTTGGCCCCAACTCAAGGCAACATCGTGTAGAATGTAACAAAAATACTGTGCAACCCCATGATCAGTTGCGAATTCGACTGTCATGATCATAGGGTAGGTTGCCAGGCCTTTCTTCCTAGTCCATTTTAGTCTGGAAGCTCTGCTGAAACTGTTCAGCATCATAGCAACATGCAAGCCTCCACTGACGGAAGGGTGATGGCTGTGCTTGAGGTGCATCGGCAGGAAATCCTAATCCTCTGTTAATGAGATGTCTCATGGTTACCCATGCAGTGACTTAAACCCAACTTTGTTTGACTATAGATGTGTTCCTGGTGATCTTTGGCTGGAAGGCATTGACACTTTTACTTATTCTTTATTGTATCTCCAGATTTTAAGTGAGTGGCTAGTAGAAGCTGTGCATCCTACTCTGACATGTTTTTACCTGCTGAGAGCCCCTGATATTTTGCTGAGCACATGGCTGTCTAGAATAAAGACTACTTTTCCAAGCTTCACTCAAAGCTAGTCACAGGTGTTGGCCATGGGACTAAGTTATAGCCAGTTGGTTGGAAGTTGAAGAGCTGTATGTTAGCTTTCAGGAAATTCTCTCAAGATAGCTGGTGTCCTCTGTCCCTTCCTCCATCTCGAGGCTTGGAACCCAGATGAAAAAGCTAAAACTTGCTTTTAGATTGTGAATAAGAGGGTCTTACCCTAAGGATTGGAGTCCTTGGGTGGTGCAAATGATTAACACATTCGGCTGCTAAAAGAAAGGTTGGAAGTTTTGAGTCTATCCAGAGACGCCTCAGAAGAAAGACCTGGCAATTTGCTTCCGAAAAATCGGCTTGGAAACTCTACGGAGCACAGCTCTGCTCTGACACACATGGGGTCGCCATGAGTTTGAGCTGACTTCATCACAACTGGTACCCTAGGGATTGGGATTCTGAAAGCTGGGGGGAAGGGAGTTCTAGAGACCTGAGGTTCTTATGGCATGATTGTCACACATGCCTCAGACTATCTACTTCTTGACTTTTAAAATAAACTCCTATCTTGCTTTAAGACTAATTCTGAGTTTCTGTTACAACTTAAACCTGATACACTATTTAACAGAAAACAAAACAAAACAAAACCCAAAACCAAATCTTTTTCCATCGATTATGACTCATAGTGACCCTATAGGACAGAGAACTGTCCCATAGGATTTCCAAGGAGTGGCTGGTGGATTCGAACTGCCAACTTTTGGGTTAGCAGCAGAGCTCTTAACCAGTGTACTACCAGGGCTCCTAAAACATAGTATATACTTAATATTTTACTGAATGAATCAATGTTATCCATGCTCATTGCTTCAGCCACCACCTATATACAGATGACTCAAATTTGTCTCTAGCTTTAATCTGAATACCAAGCCTACATATTCGACTACTCACTTTATATGTCTGCTTAGGTGTCTTAAAAAGCAAATTAATGACATTCTGTTTGTTCTCTTCCGATACCTTTCTGTGTAAATGGCACTTAGTTATGTAAGCCAGAACTACTCCCAAGAAATTCAAAATACTTCAGTTTTACTCATTTCCAAAGGTTCACTGTTCTCCAGCTCCACTGCCAATACTCGGGTCTAAGCCACCATCGTGATTCACCTGGACTACTGAAGTACCTTCTATCCTCCACTTCCAAGCTTGGTCCTCTCTATACATCATCAGAGTTGATTTTCTTGAAAGGCCTGTCTAATCTACCTGCTTAAGTCTTCAAAGGCTTCTTGTTTTAAAGAGACCCAAGTCCTTATCTTCTGCTAGGCCATGGATGGTCTACCTCCTGTGCTTTTGCCTTGTCTCCACTCTTCCCATAATTTTCTTATCTCATCACAGACCTTTGCTTGGACAGTTCTCTCCCGCTTCACCTCCTGCTGGTCCTTCAGAGCTAGTCTGTGTGATCTCCTTGCCTGACTCCCTTGAGTACACACTCCTTTCACATCTCTCTCCTTTATAGCACTTCTGACAGTTTAACTTTACAAGTATTTGTGATTACTTGGTGAATGTGCGTCCTCCTTTAGATTTTAAATTTATCTGTTTTGGCTCTCGGTTGTCTCTAGTGCCTAGTATGTTACCTGGCCCAGAGGCACTCTACAAATATTTGTTAAAAGAAAGCTTAGCCCCTTCCTCTCCATAAACGCCCAACCTACAAACAATGGTAAAAGGTTTGAATATTACTCCATGAATACCTGCCCTTTCCTTTTCCTACAGACCTTACCCTTGAACATAATGCAGCTTGGTTTAGTTGATGTCTATAGGTTAATGGAACCCATTTGTTCTTTCAGCCCAAAAGAAACTTAAGCTTTGACATTCTCCGTCACCACTATGCATGAACTAAATGAAGAATGTGCTGACTCCAACAAGTCAGAATAACCTCACTGCACCTCCTGAGGTGACTGGAACACAGGGATTAAAGAAAATGCTTGTTTCCACTGCGTTTATTACTAATATAAAAAAATGTTAAAAAGAAAAAACGTCATTCTCAGTTCTCCAACGGCTCTCATCCCTCCCTCTTGCCCACACAACTCCTGACCCATTTCCTCAGGGCCAGTTCAAAACTGCATCTGTTCACTGCTGTTTTCATAGAAAACAACCAGTGCCAGGGATGTAGGGGAAGAGGGGTAGAAGAGTGCAACGGTACTGTCCAGGTTCCACCTGAAGATAGGCCAGGCGGAGATTCACAGAAGTCAAACGAAAGGGCTGGTGGCCTCACAATGACACAGTCTAACTAAAATGGGCTGGAGAGAAGACAGGGGAGGCCCATCAGAGGCTTTATGTCTCATGGGTCTGTCAGACCCAGAATAACCGACACTGGGAGAAGAATGGGAAGGACCAGGGAGGCAGTCTCTAGGAAAGTTTCACAATTCTCCCATGTTGGGACGGGGGGAAAGTCTAGAGGGCACCAAGAGCCTCACTCATTTTGGCAGAAAATGTACTCTAGTGTTGGGAAGCCACGAAAATGCCACAAACACTGAGAAAGGCTATGAGGGGATGCACAGCTTCACAAAGCACAGTGATCACAGACCATAATGATGCGGATCATGCTACTGACGCAGAAACTACAAAACCCAAAAGCGGGGAGAGTGGCCTTTCGGGGAGTAACTCTGTACCAGTCACTCACACTTGACCCCAGGCTGGGCAACCTGGCGAGTTTCACAGAGCAGCTGACAACATGGGGGCAGAGGGAGTCACATAAAAAGGACTTCAAACAAACAGCTAGAAGGGAATGGTAGGCAACTGCTCCAGGGCTCTCAGGAATCGAGGGCAATACCGGGTATGGGTGGACAGATGCACAAGAAACAGCACCAACGAGGTTTTCTGTTCAGCAGTCATTTGGCAAGGGGGAAGAGGATCCAGGAGGCAGCTGAAGGGAGCAAAGATGAGGCCCCAAAGACGAGTCTCTCGAGGCACGATCAGAAGAGCGCACACTGCGCACCAGTGATGAAATACAACGCTGGACCCCAAACAGGGAGGTGGTGGATGGGGGTGGGTGCGTTGCTGACTCAGGGTGTTGGGCAGGAGCCTCACAGTAGCCATCACAGGGCCACAGGGAAATTATGGCCGCTAGGTCACAGAGGGCTCATTCCAGCCTGGACGGGAAGGCACAGTCTCACAGAGGAGGTCCATTGATGCCTGGGTGGTAGAAGGCACAGAAGTCTTCGTATCGACAATGGCCCTTTTTGGCAAAGTGTCGGCAGACAGGGCGGTCGGATTTGTCTGTGAATGAATGAAAATTGGGCAATTAAAAAGTAGAGACAGAGAGGAAGGTCAGACTTCATACTCCTTACCATTTCCAGATATTTTGGAATGGTACTCTTTATGCTGGGAGAAGAAACACTCAGGACTACTTTTACTTTAAAAGAAAAAAAGAAGAGCCTAAAGGAGAAGAGTCACAGGTATTCTGGGAAGTGGGCCACTCTTGAAGTAATGGGTATTAAATGTGTACAGGCATGAAAAAATGGAGCTCACCTTCCATAACCTGTGGTCCATCCTTGGGTGGGCAGGTATTCTTGATGAGAGACCAGCTTTTGAGCCTTCGAGGGTTTCTTTGCTCTTTGTGGAAGCCTCCCCTGGGAGGACCCCCATGGCCTGGCCCCGGAAAAGGAGGTTCAGCATTGACTCCCCACCAACCACGACCGTATGGGCCAAACCTGGGACCTAGGCCTCCCCGCATTGGGCCTCTACCCCGGGGAGGAGGTGGGAGACTCAGCAGTGGTGGAATCAATGGTCCCCTTGATCCTGGAGGACCTCTATGAAGAGCTGCAGAGAGAGACAGAGAAAGACACAGAAAGGTGATCAATGGCCAGTTTAATCCCAACACAGAAATCCTGATCTTATTTTTACTTTTTATTGAAGTGCAATATACATACAGAAAAAGACACCAATTTTAAGTGCATAATTCAATTATCACAAAGTAAACACACGTGTTACCACCACCCAGGTGAAGAGATAGAACCTTCATAAGTCCCCCCTTGTGCCCCTGCCCCTCACTATCCCTCCCTCCTCCCAAAGGTAACCACTATCCTGACTTCTAACACCATAGGTTAGTTTTTGCCTGTTTTTGAACTTCGCATAAATGGAATCATACAGTCTGTATTCTTTTGTGTCTGGCTTCTTTCGCTCAACATCATGTTTGTGAGATTCATCCAGGTTGGTTGCCTGTAGCAGTAGTTCGTTCATTTTCATTGCAGTGTAGTATCCCATTGCATGCATATACAACAATTTATTTATCCATTCTACTGGTGATGGACATGTGGGTGGTTTCCAGTTTGGGGCTATAACGAAAAATGCTGCTGTGAACATTTTTATACATGTCTTTGTCACACATATGTATGCATTTCTGTTGAGTATATACGTAGTAGAGGAATTGCTGGGCCATAGAGTATATATATGTTCAAGTTTATTAGATAATGTCAATTTTTTTCAGGGTGGCTGTCCCAATTTGTACTCCCACCAGCAGTTGCTCCATATCTTCGACAACACTTGGTATTGCCAGTCTTTTTCATTTTAGCCATTCTGGCAAGTGTGGAAAGTGGTGTGTTTATAACTTGCATTTATATGATGACTAATGTTGAGTATATGTTCACATGTTCATTGGCCATTCAGATCTCTTTCCTGAGATGCCTCTTTTGGTCTTGTGCCCATTTCTCTAACAGATTGTCTGGAAGAGCTCTTTAATATGAGCTCCTTATTGATTCTATATGTTGCACACATCTTCTCTCACTCTATGGCTTTCGTTTGAATTTTTTTGTTGTTAGTTGCCTTCAAGTCGATTCCAACTTATGGCAACCCCATATGTGCAGAGTAGAACTGCTTCATAGGGTTTTCAAGGCTGTGATCCTTGGAAGCAGATTGCCAGGCCTATCTTCCAAGGCCCCTTGGGTGGGGTGGAACTGCCAATCTTTCGGCTAGTAGTCAAGCACTTAACTGTGTGTGCCACCCAGGGACTCCTCTGAATTCCTACTCGTGTTATTTAATAAATGGAAGTTTATGTTTTTTTTTAACATAGTTCAATTTAACATATCTTTTCTCTATGGTTAGTGTGTATGTGTTTCTTGGTGGTTAAGAACTCTTTTCTAGTAGAATCATTCTACTTTTCACACTTAGAGATCTACTGTCTACTTGGAATTGATTTTTGTACACAGTATGATTAAGATTTTTTTCCCCACATGAATATACAATTGACCCAGCACCATTTACTGAAAAGACTACCTTTTTAATGCCACCTTCATCGTAAATACATGTGTAGGCTTGTTTCTGAACTCTCTATGCTGTTCTATTGACTTATATGTCTACCACTGTGCTAATACATTGTCATAATTACTGTAGCTTTACAATAAGTCTAGATATTCACAGTAAGCCCTCTATTTTATTTTTCAAGATTGTCTTGGCAGTCTCTTACTCTGACACATAGTATTTCCATATAAAGATGCAGAAAGTTTATTTCCACAAGAAAATGATAGGAATTCTGACTGGGAATGCATTGAAACTATAGATCAATTTGGGAAGAACTGGCATTTTTACAACACTGAGTTTCCAATCCGTGAATAGCAACATCTCTTCATTTACTCAGGTACAAAAGCACTGGTCTTTTGATTTTAGGCCCCTCCTAGGTTTTACTCCCTCCCTTGCTCCCTTCTCTAGGACTTAATCCAAGGGTCAGGGCCCCTTCCTTCTCACCTGACTTGGGGTCACCAGGCTTTCCATTGGCCATGGGGGGAGGGCCCAGAAGGCTGGGTGGTCCTGAGAGTAGACATGAAAATATGGTCATCGGAATGGACTAAATGACTGTGTTTTTCTTCTATTACACATTTCTTAGTCCAACCAGCGAAGCCAAATATATTCTCAGCCTTGTTGCCCAGTTCTCACTCCACCTATCTGCCCATCCTCTGCAAAGCTGTGTCAGGGTTTGCAAAGAGTTGAGACTCAGCCTTCGGGAGAATAATGCAGGAAAGATACTGACAACTTTCTCTTTCCCTTACAGTGCTGATGTCCAAAAGACCCCAGGTGATTCTCCTCCCCTCCCCCCCGGGGAGAGAGCAGTTTAGAGAAGGCTGCACTTTCACCTTTCCTGTGAAAATCTGATCACAAATCATCATCCCAGTCACCGCAATCTGCAACCTCTTCGGCCCCTCTCCCCTGCCGTTCTGCGGCTGCGCGCACGAGCTCTTTATTCTCTCCTCCCTGCCTTCTCTAGAAAGGTTTGGGGGTCGGATTAAGGGTTGAAGGTTCAAGTAAGAGAACTCCTCGTTCAGGGCTTCATCCCAAATAGGCCCCCTCTCCCAGTGCGTGCACCCTTCCTTCTTCCATTAGAGGATCTCCTTCCCACCGTGTCAGCCCCTAGCCCCTTGCCCGGACAGGCTGACAGGCATGTGCACCTCCCGGCCTCCTCACCTATGGGACTCCCGTCGTCCTCCTCTCCAGTCTCTCCTGGCTCTGGCAGTGGGGGCTGCGGCGGTGGAAGATGCTGCTGCTGATTCTGCTTCTTTCGTTTCGGCATCGTGGCTACGGCAATGGCTGCAGCGGGATTTGGAGGGCAGTGAGGAAGGGGCAGGCTGGGATTCTGTTTCCGTTTCCGTGGGGGTGGTGGACAGTGAGGCTGAGACACCCGCCATTTCACTTCCGGAAGGCTGCGGAGAGCCTTTGATGCAGCCCCATTCTCAGATCTTTGCCAGGCATGGAGGCAATGTAGAGCCTTCTCTTTGCCGCGTTTTTATAGAGGCTTAAAAAAATATTCTATTCTTCCCCGCCGCTGAGAAAACACCACAACCTGTTCCTTATAGTGTGCCATAGAGTCGAAAGGGTCTCCGGCCAGAAGGCCTGAGAAGCGAGGGCTGTCGCATCTTATGATCGCCACATCCGGTACCCGGTTACTATGGTAACAGCTACAGGCACAACTTCGTGCCCTCTGACCTCTCTCCAAAAGTCCCTATACCATCTAAGTTCTTCTCCTCGCCGCGCTTATACGTAGATCTGTAAAGCTCCTCATCATCATTCTCACAAGGAATTTGGGTCCCAGCAGAGCGGCGCCCAGGATTCTTCAGATCGCCACCTGCCCCTCAGGACCTCTGCCCTGGGCCCTACTTGTAGCCCAGCAACCTGGCTTCATTTCTGGGACGCGCTGTCTCTGGACTCCACTAAGGTCAAGCCTCGGGGCTGGTAAAGTAGCTTCTGCGTGTCCACGCCCCCTTATCCCCTAGGCGGTAGGACCCGCCCTCTGCTCCGCCTCCCCCTCCAGGTGGGTGGTAGCTTCTCGCCGGCGCGCAAGGTAGTGATGACACACGTCCCCCCTTCTCCGAAACCGAGGTGGTAGCGTCCGTGACGACGTTAGCCCGATCCTCCCACGCGCACCTCTTTCCTTGCAGCCGCTGCGCCCTCTCAGCGCGACTGTCTCTCATGTGCGGGTAGCCCACTCGGCATCATCCTCTCGCCTGGCTCCCGGAGAGAAGTGACAGTATTTCCCCTGTCCGCCTTTCATCAGGCCGCCGTGGTGAGTCGCTCGGCCCGCCCGCTGACGTCACCTGATAGCCCCGCCCCCTCTAGGGTCCCGGGCCCTTGCGGCGGGGGCTGCCGGGGGGAGTCAGTTGAGGCGAAGGGAGCTCGGCGCAGGGCGGGCCAGGTGTCTGGTCCGGGCCATGCCGAGGAAGAAGCCCTTCAGCGTGAAGCAGAAGAAGAAGCAGTTGCAGGACAAACGGGAGCGGAAGCGAGGTCAGTGTGGGAGCAGGAGGAGGGGGCGGGGCTCGGGCTCCCGCACATCTGGAGGGAGAGGTGTGCCCGCCGCACCTCTCGGGGGGCAGGGGAGGGGGGAGGGCGCGCGACGACCCGCGCGGGAGACTGCAGAGGACATTCCCCTACCTTAGCCGCCCCTACATCTGGAAGGGATGGGGAAGGAGAGAGAGTTGGGGGAGGGGAAATCCCTCCAGCTCGAACGGGGCGCCATCCCGACAGCTCCCTGGAGGAGGGGTGAGTCCCCCCACGCACATCCGGGAGGGTCCTGGGCCGACTGACTTGAAGGGCCAGGCCTCGAAAGAAGTGGGGTGGGGTGAGGTGGAGCCAGGCCGCCTGGGGAGGGGGTCTTATGGCCCTTAAGAACCGGCCGGCGCTGGCGTCACCGGCTCCTCCCCGCAGGGCTTCAAGATGGGCTGCGCTCCAGTTCCAACAGCCGCAGCGGGAGCCGGGAGCGGCGAGAGGAGCAGACCGATACCTCGGACGGGGAGTCTGTGACCCATCATATTCGCAGGCTCAACCAGCAGCCTTCCCAGGGGCTGGGCCCGCGAGGTTACGACCCAAATCGGTGAGGGTGGGCGGAGAGGGGGTGCCGGTCAGGGCCTCCCCGCCTACCCGGAAATCAGAACGCCGGGGAAAGCGGGATGCTGCTGGCGGAGGCTTGAAAGCGGAGTAGGTGGGGCTGGGATGCTCATAGCGGTCCACAGCCCTCCCTTTTAGGGGGTGGAGAGATTTTGGCTCTAGAAAGGGGAGGCTTAGGGGAAGGTTGAATATCCGTGAAGGACGGACTTGGAGGAAGGCAAACCGAGAGAGGATATTTGAACAACTCTGGAGGGAAAGCTTTGGGAAGCTGCTTGCCCAAGAGAGAAGACCACAGGATTGCGCTGGATGCCTGGTCCCTGTCTCCTTAGATACCGGCTGCATTTTGAGCGGGACAGCAGGGAGGAGGTGGAAAGGAGAAAGAGAGCAGCCCGGGAACAAGTGCTACAGCCAGTCAGTGCTGAGGTGCTGGAGCTGGACATCAGGGAGGTCTATCAGCCTGGCTCCGGTGAGTGAGAGGTCAACACTGGGATATTTGTTTTTGGCACAGGAAATAGGCTAGGGAAGGGAGTTTGGAAGGGTCAGAGCTGACTGAGGAAGGCAGGGTTTGGGATGCACCCTTAAGTACTGAAACTATCCTTATACTTGGACTTTTCCTGGTTTCCCAGTCCTGGACTTTCCCCGACGTCCTCCTTGGAGTTATGAGATGTCCAAGGAGCAACTCATGAGTCAAGAGGAACAGAGCTTCCAGGAGTATCTTGGGAAGATTCATGGGGCTTATACCTCTGAGAAACTCAGCTACTTTGAGCACAATCTGGAGGTAAGATTAGAGTTGGGGTGAGAGTAGTGTGTAGGGACCCATGGTCAAGTTGATTTGGGTGGGAGGGGGACTCTGGACTCAGGTTCTCTTCTACTATCTCTTGTCTCTTCAGACGTGGAGGCAGCTGTGGCGAGTGTTAGAGATGTCTGACATTGTCCTGCTCATCACTGATATCCGACATCCAGTGAGTTCTGGGTGGGGAGGAGGGGTGAGTGAGGGTATGCAAGGGGGAGGAAGGTTCTTGTGGAATAAAGGTCAGAGGCAGGAGCTGGGAGACAGGCATCTCATTTCATTTCCAGCCCCTCTACCCTGTGCTGATGTCTGCAGTCAGGGACTTAGTTCTTTATTCATTTGCTGTCATTTGCCATACCCTGTCACTCCTTCCCTGGCTGTCCCCTTCTCCCTTTCTTTTGACAAATAATCACATATCTTGTCTCCCAACCCACCAGAGGTAGGCCAATAGGAAGTCTCAGTGGGGAACTCTAAGAGATTGTATGGAGGCAACTGGTGGCTTCCCTTACCCCACCCAAAGAAGCCCTTTCTTCCTTTCCTCTTTTCTCTAGCTATATCAGTTGCTATAGGACTCAGCCTCACCTGGAATGCTAGGGGAGTGGTTAAGGCTGTAGAGTCTGGTATTGGACTGACCTTTTGCAAACCTTGGCTCTTTTGCTTTACTATTGTCCTTCAATGAGAAAGAGAGGTCTGTGGGGACATTTAGGTTGGAGGTCCTTAACAACATGTAAACATACACTCATACACACATATGAACACGTGTGTATATCTGTACACACAGGCACAGACACACATGGTCGCACATGCCTAACATCCACGTGCACACACGAATACACACACATATACGCATACACATATACATATATGGTTGTTTGTGCAGGAAAACACGTATTAATTTCTATGTCAATCCCGTCTTCCTTGTTCCTGATCCCATCTTTACCTCAGTGTGCTAGGTGTCACTACTTCCTTGTCTTGTTTTTGGCTTATCTCCATTCCTTGCAGGAAGCCCCCTAGAAACTCAGGCACTGGTACTACTAAACCCTGCTTTGTCTTCTTTGCTCAGTTTGGCTGATTTACCGTTTTTTCCCCAGAATCTGCTACTGCTGGGGCCTTGTCTCTGAGCTGTGCCTGGTGAGTGGGGAGCTGGAGGCAGAGGACTCTGGGTCTCACTGCTCCATCCGTTTATTACCCCTGCTGCAGGTTGTGAATTTCCCGCCAGCACTTTATGAGTATGTGACTGGAGAACTTGGGCTGGCCCTGGTGCTGGTCCTGAACAAGGTGGACCTGGCCTCGCCAGCTCTTGTGGTTGCCTGGAAGCATTATTTCCACCAACACTACCCCCAGCTCCACATCGTCCTTTTTACCTCTTTCCCTCGGGATATCCGCTCCCCACAGGACCCTGGTAGCGGTGAGTGGGCAATGACGAGGGCACCAAGGGAGAGGTGGGGTGGCAGGGGACCAAGGAGACAACAGAGAGGCTTATTGACAAGAGGGTACATGGACTTGGGCCCAAGGGTGGTGACAGAGATGGGATGCAGAAGCCTGTGTGCTAACCTTTTGTGCCCTACGATCTCAGTCTTGAAGAAGAGTCGGAAGCGAGGGAGAGGGTGGACTCGGGCCCTGGGACCAGAGCAGCTGCTGAGAGCCTGTGAAGCCATCACTGCAGGGAAAGGTATGTGTGTCTTAGAGGGGCACTGTGGGGCACCCAAGGCCTGGAGTTTTGCCCACCTTTCTAGAAGTCAGCCCCTCTATTATGGAGAGTGTGAGAGGCCGGGGGAGGGATGGAGTAGGGAGCATCGGTAGGCGTCTCAGTGAGTTTGGTGCCTTTCATCTTCTCAGCACTCTTGGGAAATCCACACAGAGAAATGCAAATGATTCTAAGGGTGGGTTTATGGGGAAGGCTGGGGAGATTTTATGGTCCGCTGTTGTGCAGGCTGACACTACCTCACTCCAGAGGGTGCCAGTCCCATCATCTGTGTAGTACACAGTCTGTGCTATCATACACAGTGGCCCCAGAAGAACCTTCTTCATCTTCTTCTTCCCTGAGTAGTGGACTTGAGCAGCTGGCGGGAGAAGATTGCTCGGGACGTGGCCGGTGCCACCTGGGGTAATGGCTCTGGGGAGGAGGAGGAAGAGGACGATGCGCCGGCAGTCCTGGTGGAGCAGCAGACTGATTCAGCAATGGAGCCGATCGGCCCAACCCGGGAGCGCTACAAGGATGGGGTGGTGACCATTGGCTGTGTGGGTAAGGAAGCAGCAGCCCGGGCATGGCGGCCTCCTTGGAGGCACAGAGTCTCAATATTTGGAAAAGAGGGCTGGTGATCAGGCCTCATTAGGCCTCAGGGCTTCTGAGGGGGTGCCCTCTGCGGGTGGTCATTGGCAAGGTGGAGGAGGCCATCTACTGTCTTGGCAGGATCACAGGCACACCTGAGTTAAAGTCCACCTCTTCTCATCCGTGTGACCTTGAGCAAGCTCATTAACCACTCTGAGTCTTAGTTCCTTTGATTTTAAAAATGAGGACGTTGATACCTAATTAAAAGAATGGATGTGAAGAATGAATGGAATAGTGTTGAGACTGCATAATGATGTCTGATAAGTAGTCATAGTCGTAAAACCAATAATAATTCTTGTTAGAGTTTAGCACAGTTAAGGTGCTTACTATGTATCAAGCACTGTTCTAAGTGATTTTTATACGTAAGTTTTACATTTTAATTAATTTTATGTGTACTAATTTTCAATTGTAGCAATGAGTCCATAGTAGTTGTTGTTGTTAGGTGCTGTTGAGTCAGTTCCAACTCATAGCGACCCTATAGGACAGAGTAGAACTGCCCCATAGGGTTTCCAAGGAGTGGCTGGTGGATTTGAACTGTTGGCCTTTTGGTTAGCAGCTGAGCTCTTAACCACTATGCCACTTTACAGTCAGCCACACACTTAACCACAGGGCTCTGATAGTAGAGTGATCATTAAATACTAGCTCAGCAAGTATTAATTTCCTTTAGGGTCTTTACCCTTTAAGTCTGTTGTCAAGGAGAAGCTTCCCTTAACCAAGAGCTTTGTCTCTGCTCTCAGTGGGGAGAAAGGAATGTCTGATTAGAGTCTACGGCACCTTTTCATTTTGAGTGGGATTCCTTGGAATTTTATTTGTTGGAAAGGTGAGAAGAGACTTTGGCATGGTTACATCTGAGGTGATATTGCAACCAAAAAGGGCCCAGCCCAAAAGAAGTTGTGAGAGTGGAGTAGTTAGTTGGGCTCCTTGGAAACGCTCCAGACTTTTCTTATCTTTCAGTCTCCTTTTTGTCTTGGAAAAAACCTGCCTGGCTGCTGACAGATAGCTCCCCCTTCCAGTCACTGTACCCCAACTTTCGTGTACCCCCCAAGACTGGGCTCTCCCTCGCATGGGGCCTCTGCTCCCCCTCAGGAGCCTCACACTGAGCTGTCTGTGTTCAGGGTGGTGTGATGGGGAGAGCGTTGGCTCTGGCACACGCAGCCGTGAGTTTGGGTTCCCCTCTAGCTCTTGTTCACTTATCCATCCAACACATATTTACTGAGCATCTACCAGGTGCTGGGTGCTGTTCTAAGGATTGGATATGTTGCTGTTAAAATGGCAGAAAATATCTCCATCCTTACAGAGCTGTTTTCTTGTGAGTAAATAGATTAGTGATCTGAAATCATATTATTTAAGGAAACAAAACATGAAAGAGGAAGGAGAATGACTGGGAGGGGAGGGGTCCTCAGGAAAAGCCTCCTGAGGAGAGACCTGGGTGATGAGAGGAAGTGAGCCATTTGGAGGTCTAGGGAAAGAGCCTTCCAGGCAAAGGGGTCAGCAAGTGGAAGGTTTTTGAGGTGGAAATGAGCTTGGTGATTCTGAGGCCAGCAAGAGTGCCAGGGGGATTGTAGTTGAGGGAGCCAGGGAAGAATATCAGGGGATGAGGTCAGAAAGGTCACTGGGGCCCACATCACAGAGGGTCTTGTGATTATTAGAAGGCATTTTGGATTTTATTCTAAGTTTGATGAGATGCCAGTGGTGAGTTTAGAGCAGGAGAATGGCAGGTTCTGATTTCCTTTGTTAAAGTTTACCTGTAGAGTAGAGAATACATGGTGGGGGGGGGGGGGGTGGTGGCAAGAAAGGAAGCAGAGAAAGCAATGGAGGCTATTCCAGTGGTCCAGGGGAGAGATGAGTTTCTCAGAGTAGGGTAGTAGAGGTGGAGGTGGTGAGACAGGTAGACCAAACAAAATTGCTGGTGGGTTGCATTTGGGGTATAAGAGAAAGAGAAAGAAGTAAAGAAGGACGTTCAGGTTTTTGGCCTAAGCAAGTGGGAATACTGAGATGGGAAGACTGGGACAGGAGCAGATTTGGAGATGTTGGGGAGGGGAGAGAACCAAAAGCTAAATTTGAGATTCATTTAAAGATTCCCAAGTGGAGATATTGACTAGGAGTTTGGGAGAGAGAAGAGGGCTGGAGATTTGAATTTGGGAGAAATTTAAATGTGGGAAGGCATTGGTGGATATAAATGGTATTTAAAGCTATGGGATTTGATGAGATGTGGGAGAAGAGGTAGGTGGAAAAGAGAAAGCCAAGGACTGAATTGGGGCAAGCCAGCATTTAGAGGTTGGGAAAAGAGGGAGAAACCATAGGGAGGAAAACCTAGAGAATATCCCAGAAGTCAAATGAAAAAAGTGTTTGAAGAGGCAAGGAGGGATCAGCTATGTCAAATGTTGCTGATGAATCAAGTAAGATGAGAATAGAGACTTGACCAGTGGGCTTGACCATGTGCAGGTCAGTGGTGTGAGTGCAGTGGTGGAGAGGAAATTCAGACTGTGGTTGGCCAACGAGAGGATGTGCAACAACATGGGTGACCCCACATAATGTTGTACAAAATGAGCCAGACGTAACAGAATGTGTACTATGTGATTCCATAGTTCAAAAGCTGCAAAGTTAAACTGCATTGTTCAGGGATACACAGGCAGTAGAACTAAAAAGAAAAATAAGGAATGGAATCTTTTTTTTAGTTAAAAAAAAATGTGTTTTTTTTTAAAATTGTACTTTAGATGAAGGTTTACAGAGCAAATTAGTTTCTCGTTAAACAACTTAATATGCATTGTTTTGTGACGTTGGTTGCTAACCCCACAAGGAATGGAATCTCTTAAAAGTCAGGAAAATGGTTCACATGTGCAGAAGAAGAGGGTTATGGTCCAGAAGGGATAAATGGGGCCTCTGAGGAAGTGTGCTACACTGCACCCAGAGCTGGGTTGTATGGGGTTCACTAGGCTGTACATTGATGTTTTATGCATTTTTGTGTATGTTATAGTTTAGTTCCAATGAAGCTGGCATGAAGAAGTGATGACAAAATAGACCTCTTTTAAGGAGTCTTACCATAAAGGGGATGGAAATGGGGATGGTGGGGGTTGTCAAAGGAGGGTTCCTCCCTCCCTCCTTCTCTCCTTCCCTCATTCCCTCCTTCCTTCCCTCACTCCCTGTCTCCTTTTTTTTTTCCCTTCCTTTGAAAGGAGATACTTCAGCGTATTATAAAAGGGGCACAGTCAGTATAGTGGTGCATCTACCTTGCCCTGACCACATTTGGCTTCCCAGGGCAGGTGCTAAATGGGTAGAGAGTTTCATTTTACAGGGTTGGGGTTTTGCTAGGTGAGGTGGAGGGTAGGGGCAGGACCAGAGAGTTCAAGGTCTAGGAAAAGGACTGGCTGTAGAGGTGGCTAACAGAATCTAAGTTGTATAAGAAGGGAAGTGAGGCCATGAGTCAGGCATTGACAGGTGTTAACTGTGCTAGGGCCAGGGTCAAAGAGTTATTGAAATGGTAGAACCGGAGTAAGTGAGCTGGAAGGATGGGATATAAGGACAGAGAGAGGGGAGCTTGAAACTGAGATTTTCGGGGTATGAAGTGACAAGTCTAGGGTGGGACCATGGGAGTGGGTATCTGGGGGGCGGTGAAGGAAATGATCTTTGGAAGTGAGATCAAGGCGCTGAGAGGCTGGCGTGCTGGCCAGGAGATTCATGCAGGTACTGAAGTCAGCCAGAATGATGGTGCTGGTGGTTGTGAGGAGAGGTGCAGTGGAGCAAGGCTTCCAGTCTTCTCCTCGGACAGGTTACTGATAGTTATTACGAGATGCATGTCTCACTTGTTTTGAGCACTTACTGTCTATTGTAGGCACTGACCATGCAGTTATATTTGTTATCTCACTTAATCCTGATTACTCTGGGGTAGAAGATATCTGCACTGTAAATTGGGAAACAGGGCTCAGAAGTTAAGTAAATTGCCTTGAGGTCACAAAGCTAGTAAGTGGAGAAGCCAAGATTCACCCCTGGCAATCCAGAGCCTGAGCTGCAACTTGAACTGTTCAGTGTTGCACTGCTTCCTTTATTACTGAACTTTTTAGTTCCACTGTCATGTATAGCTAAGGCATTAACCAAGGCCTGCCCTTTACAGAGTGAGGACCTGTGAAATGTTAATTTTCTTTGTGGTTTCCTTGCCTTCCTCAGGTTTCCCCAATGTGGGAAAGTCCTCGCTGATCAATGGGCTGGTAGGGCAGAAGGTCGTGAGTGTCTCCAGAACACCGGGCCATACCCGATACTTTCAGACCTACTTCCTCACCCCCTCTGTGAAGCTCTGTGACTGTCCGGGCCTTGTCTTCCCCTCTCTCTTGCCCAGGCAATTGCAGGTATTTGGGCAGAGGTAGCAGGGATAGGGAGAGAAGGTGGGAAACTAAGGAAGAGGGCTGAGTGCTCTTGTTTCTCTCAGGTTCTCGCGGGGATCTACCCCATCGCCCAAATCCAGGAGCCATATACAGCTGTGGGCTATCTGGCCTCCCGAATCCCCGTGCAGGCCCTGCTCCGCCTGCGCCACCCAGAGGCTGAGGACCCCTCAGCAGAACACCCCTGGTGTGCCTGGGACATCTGTGAAGGTGGGTTGCATGTGTCTGACTTCTCCTCCCCACCTGACTTCACCTGCTCTCCCTTACCTGCTGGCCTTCTGGCCTTGCCATTTACCCTGTCTTATCTCCTTTCCTCTTCTCAGAGATTTTGCCATTGATGAAGAGCTGTGTACTCAATCCTATATTTCTGTTCCACAGCCAGCAAGGTCTCTGGCCTGGAATGTTCTCAGGAAACTGGAAGGATTATGTTATGGGAGTGGGGGTAATAGTGACTGGGACCTGGTTAACTGGCTTCTCTCCCATTATTCTTTTCTCCCTCCAGCCTGGGCAGAGAAACGTGGTTATAAGACAGCCAGGGCAGCTCGGAATGATGTGTACAGGGCAGCCAACAGCCTCCTGTGGCTGGCGGTGGACGGCCGCCTCAGCCTGTGTTTTCATCCCCCGGGCTACAGTGAACAGAAAGGTCAGAGAGCCAGATGTTCTTCCTCAGCCCCCTGCTATCAAGTAGGCAAGAGAGTAGGGGCTTTGTGGCCAGACAACGAGGGCCAGACCTGGGCTCCTCAACTCTTGGCCAGCTCTGTGTTATTTCATGTCTCTGAGACAGTTTCCTGGTCTTCAGAATGAGGGTGATAATTCCCCTCTGGCAAGTCGTGACAAAGACTGCAATCAATGTGTGCAAAGCTTCTGACCAGTTGCCTGCACATGGGAGGCACCCGTATCGGCTAAATGAATGAGTGAATGAATGCGTGGCCGCAGCTGTAGAGATTATTGTTATTCTTAGTCTTCGCCTCTTCTCTGGTTTTAATCCCTTGCTCAAAACTCTCCTCCCTATTTTTTTTTTTTTCTCTTGTTTTGGTTCCTCAGGGACCTGGGAGTCCCATCCAGAGACCATGGAGCTGGTGGTTTTGCAGGGCAGAGTGGGGCCGGCAGGTGATGAGGAGGAGGAGGAGGAGGAAGAGGAAGAGCTGAGCAGCTCCTGTGAGGAGGAGGGAGAGGAAGACCGGGATGCAGATGAGGAGGGGGAAGGGGATGAGGACACCCCAACCTCAGCTCCAGGGTCCAGCCTGGCCACCCGAAACCCTTATGCCCTTCTGGGTGAGGATGAATGCTGAGTTCCCAACCCTGCGCCATCTTCCCCACCCAGTATCTTTGCTTTTGGACTGACCTGGGGGTATCTCCCCTCTGCCGCCCCAATTGTGAATAAAGATTGTCTGCTTTGTATCCCCTTCCCCAGATGGACTGAGGTGACAACGGCTGGTTCAGGGTCACAACTGTGGGAAACTTCTGCCGTTGCTTGTTTCTTGTGCATTCTCTTTGCTAAAGAAAAGTTCTCTTAGGAGTTCTAAGGCCCTGAAGGCCACTCCTCTGCCCACTCTCCCACTCTGCCCCTTCAAACCCATCAAAAACCTGTTGCTGTCGAGTTGCTTCTGACTCATAGCGACCCTACTGGACAGAGTAGAACTGCCCCATAGGGTTTCCAAGGAGTGGCTGGTGGATTCAAACTGCCAGTCTTTTGGTTAGCAGCCCACAGCTTAACCATTGCTCCACTCTGCACTTACGGATCTTGTTATCAAGGGGGCGGGGCGGTAGAGGTCAGATCAGGCTCTGGGAGCTTGGTCTAAATCCAAACTCCTTTTGAAGTGTGTGCCATTCCCTCTCTGACTTGAGTAGCCACCCTGTGCACCCCCTGCTGCCAGACCTGGGATTGTACCTTCTGGGAGAAGAAGCAGTGAGAGAAGGTGTCACAAACTGATGTCTCCAAGTTTTCTGAGATTTTTACAGGATTTACTCAAGTTCTACAAATATTTATTGAGGAGCTACTGTGTGTCTGGACCTCTGCTGAGCCCTGAGCATATAAAGATGCACAAACAGGACCTGACCTAAATTTGCCAGCCTGGCCATGATCAAGACTCCACCCTCAGGCACCCAAGTATTTGGATTAAGAAGGGTGTATTATGTTCTCCGAATCCTGGGGCCTCATGGAGTATAATTCCAGAACTTCCTGTCAATAGAAATTTCTAGTTGACAAAATGATTGTGAAAACATTGATTAAATGTATAGGAGTAGAGCCTTAATTACTGGCAGACAACTGGTGTGTACATTTATGATTTGAGCAGAACAGCCCTTTAAGTACAGTGTTAAGTTTCATTCCTTAAAATCCCAGCAGCTGAGGTGTACAAGATACATAGGGGAGGGCACAGACCCAGCCTCCTGAATCCCACTTAACCTGGTTTAGGGATGAAGCAAAGACAGCCCAATTCCTTTGGGCTAGGAGTTAGCAGGTGGTCAGAGTCAGCTTATAGTGTCAACTCTGGGTTTCAGCAGATATGAACTCTCTTGTGAGTCAGGGCACCTTTGGCCTTGCTGGACTCTCACATGTTAAGTGAGCAGCAGCTGGACTTCCTAGATTTAATTCTTGGGGAAAAGGAAGAATAGACTTTGTTTAATTGGCTGTCACAGTATTGTTTGGGTTAGATGGTAGCACAAAGCATAGTTTGACAGGTTGACCATTAGGGGTAGGAACGAGGAGAGGAGGGAGTTTGAAATTGTTTCTCTTCACTCAGGGGCATCCTATTCAGGTTATGGATCATTGAGCAATTTCTCTAATGCCAACAGAGATCCAACAGCCAAGGAGCAAAGGAAACTAAAGTATATTTAGAAAAGGCTGAGGTATCTGGGCTACACATTCCCTCAAACTCATCCCTTTCACCGGTCCTAGTGAGGACATAACTCCCGGAATTTGTACTGAAGCACAAAGAGTAAATACTAGCATGTCAATGCGCTTGAAGGTTGAGCAGAACATACTAGAAAAAGTCTGTTGAGAGAAAAAAATCCGTCTGTCTCCCATCTTGGACACTTTAGCCTGAGGGATGGGTCTTCTGCTTGTGAAAGAGAGGAGGTCCCAGTTCAGCTTTCTCTGGATCACTGAGTACCCACTCGGGTGCTCAGTGACTCCTCTGCTGCTGGAGGTGGGGTGGGGACATAGGATTCCTCTTCTCAGAAGGGGAAAAACCAGGATTCTATTTGTGCCCCTCTTCTCTGTGCTGCTGCTTTTCACATGTCTATTGCCATCTCATGAGTTTTTCCAGGGGCATTTGGGAAACTCTGAGGATGGGGATGAATTGTTGAGACCTGAGCTGGAGGGGCATCTGAGGAAGGGGGAGTTTAGTGCTGAAGATCTGGAAGGAGGCAACTCTAACATTCCCAAGGGGCTGGACTGTAAATGACTCCTCCCAGGCCTCTGTCAGTGACTTGCTCACTCCGTAGGAAGGTACCAATGGAAAAAGAACTAAAGAACAAACAGATGAGGGAGGAAATAAGTGGCACTTCAATCCCAGTGTCTGAGGCTGACATTGAAACAGAAACAAGGAACCTGGGGGTCCACTATCCCCTCCATGCTGAAACACCTAGGACCCTTGTCCTCCCCTGGCTCATGCCAACGATGTGGATACTTGACCATGGAGGTCTGGGGCTTTGACTGTTCCCACAGCTGCTGGCCAGTCTTCTTTCATCCATGCTGGAACTTCATTTAAATATCGATCAACTTTCTTCCAAGCTTCCCTTTTTCCAGACTGCATTCTGGGTTCTAGTCCTGGTTCCAGAACAAGGTAGTTGTGTGTGGTCCAGAGTAGATCGCTTATCTGGGCCTCCATTTTCATTTCTTATAATAAGTGACACAATCATATGGTTGAAAACGTGTCAGCCATGCTGAGTTCAGAGACAAGAAATTGAATAAGGCATAGACCATACCTTATGGAGTTCATGGTTTAGTAGAACAAGCACCAATAATAATACAATATTTCTACAGCATTATGTAAATTATGAATGTTGTTTTACATATTTTCGCTAAACTATCATAACTAAGGTGGATAGTACTATAATCATTCCAAAGATTAATTCACTCACCAAACCTTTGCCGAGCAATTACTAATTGCCAGTCACTGTGAAGTGGTAAGCAAAATAGAAATGGCCCTCTGTGGGGTTCACAATTTATTGGAGAAGGGAAACAGTTAAGTAGACATTTACAAAAGAGTGGGATAGGTGCTATGAGAAGGATCCTATGGGGTAATGGTGGCTCCATACAGAAGGGGCCTTGGGGTGCTGATTAGGAAGGGGTGGGGTGCAGGGTTTGAAGCTGTGTATAGCAAATGATGTGTAAGACTGCAAAAACATCAGTGATCCATGGTAGAGAATTGCTATGGGAACATCCAGTAGGGGCAGCGAAGCCAGTCTTGGCCTCCTAGAGGAACAGAGGTCCAAGCTAGGCCTGAAGACAGCAGGAGTTATCCAGGCAAAGGGAGGGCAAGAGCGTTCCAGACAGAGGGAACAGCAAAGGTCAAGGAACAAGCTCATGATTACTTTAGAAGGCTGTAACTTGATCAGCATGGCTGGAGTAGAAGGATGCAAGGGAGAAATAGTGAAAGGTGAAGCTGAAAAGGTAGGCTTGTCCTGTTTTTGCTGGGCCTTGTCAGCCATGATACAGATGTGGGGCTTTATCCAGAGGAATAGTGAAGCATTTTAAGCCTAGGAGTGAGAAAGGTCTGTGCCTCAGAAAGCTCACTATGATTGCAGTGTAGAGACTAGCTTGGAAAGGGAGAGATCAGAGGATTTTGCAGCAATCTCAGTGGGAGATAATGGAAAGCAGAATTGACGTGGTAGCAGGTAGGAAGAGAGAAATAGTTATATGGGAAGCTTACGCGGTAGAATGAACAGATCTTGAGGATCGTTTTTCTGTGTAGTGGAGGGAGGGGGAAGAGTAAGAGTGCACCCAGACTTGGGCAGCTGGCTGGGTCATGGGGCCATTTACTGAGACGGGGTTTATGCGAGTGGAGCTTTGAGAGAGAGGTTGTGGCTGGAGATAGAGATTTGGACATCATCAGTGTATGGGTGGGAAGAGAGTAATAGATCATCCACAGAGAGTGTGTTGCTGAGGAAGAAACTGGAGAACATAAAAGGAGGGCAGGGGAAGATGAGCTAGAGAGGCAGTGGTGACGAAAGCCAAGGAAGAAGGAACTGTGCAGTATGGAATGCTGCTGAAGATCATGAGATGAAGAAGGAAGAGTGCTCACTGGGTTTGGCAACAACGGAGGCTTTAGTGATCTTGGTGGCAGCAGTTCCATTAGAGTGGTGAACTCAGAGGCCAGATTTCAGTAGACTGAGGAGTACCTTGGGAAGAGAAAGTGGAGGTGGTGAAGGTAAGGACATAATTTTCACAAAATTTGGCTGTGATTGCAATGAAAGAAACGGAGCAGAGTATGTAGGATTGAGGGACTTTTTTAAAATTGTGATTTAGGTGAAAGTTTACAGAGCAAATTAGTTTCTCATTAAACAGTTATATATAAATTGTTTTGTGATATTGGTTGCCAACCCTGAGATGTATCAATACTCTCCCCTTCTCCATCCCAGGTTCCCTGTTTCCATTCCCTCAGTTTTCCTGTCCCTTCCTGCCTTCTAGTCGTTGCTTATGGGCTGGTGTGCCCATTAGTCTCGTACACATGGTTGAACTAGGAAGCATGTCCCTCATGTGTGTTTTTGTTGGCCCTATAGACTTGTCTAATCTTTGGCTAAAGGGTGAACCCCTGGAGTGACTTCAGTACTGAGTTAAAAGGGTATCTAGGGGCCATACTCTTGGGGTTTCTCCAGTCTCTGTCAGACCAGCAAGCCTGGTCTTTTTTTTTTTTTTTTTTTTGGTAAGTTTGAATTTTGTTCTACATTTTTCTCTCACTGTATTGTGACCCCTGCCAGAGCAGTTGGTGGTGGTAACTGGGTACCATATAGTTGTTCTGGGCTCAGTCTGGTGAAGGCCATGGTAGTTGTGGTCCACTAGTCCGTTGGACTAATCTTTCCCTTGTGTCTTTGGTTTTCTTCATTCTCCTTTGCTCCAGCCAGGATGGGACCAGTTGATGTATCTTAGATGGCCACTCGCAGGTTTTTAAGACCCCAGTCACTACTCACCACAGTTGGATGTAGAACATTTTCTTTATAGACTATTATGCCAGTTGAGCTAGGTATCCCCCGAGACCATGGTCTCCAGCCCTCAGCTCACTAGCCTGGTTTCTCAGGGCGTTTGGATATGTCTATGAAGCTTCTATGAGTTTGCCTTAGTCAATTTGTGCTGAATTCCCCAGTATTGTGTACTGTCTTACCCTTCACCAAATTACCACTTATCTACTATCTACTTAGTGTTTTTCCCTTCCCACCCCTCCCCTCCATTGCAACCATCAAAGAATGTTTCTTTCTGTGTATAAAACTTTTCTTGAGCTTTTATAATAGTGGTCTCATACAGTATTTGTCCTTTTGTGATTGACTTATTTCACTTAGCATAATGCCCTCCAGATTCATCCATGTTGTGAGATGTTTTGCAGATTCATCATTGTTCTTTATTGTTGTGTAGTATTCCGTTGTGTGTATGTACCATAGTATGTTTATCTATTCATCTGTTGACGGGCACTTAGGTAGTTTCCATCTTTTTGCTATTGTGAATAATGCTGCAATGAACTGGGTGCGCATATGTCTATTCAAGTGATGGCTCTTATTTCTCTAGGATATACTCCTAGGAGTGGGATTCCTGGATCATGTGATATTTCTATTTCTAGCTTTTCAAGGAAGTGCCATATTGTTTTTCAAAATGGTTGTACCATTTTGCATTCTCACCAGCATTGCATAAGGTTCCAATCTCCCTGAAATCTCTCCAACATTTGTTATTTATTTATTTATTTTGGTTCGTGCCAGTAATGTCAGGGTGAGATGGTACTCTTTGTCGTTTTGATTTGCATTTTGGTAATGGCTAGTGATTGAGAGGATTTCCTTATGTATCTGTTAGCTGCCTGAATGTCTTTGGTGAAGTGTCTGTTCATACATATCCTTTGTGCATTTTTTAATTGGATTGTTTGTCTTTTTATTGTAGAAGTGTTGGATTTTCCTGTAGGTTTTAGAGATTAGAACTTTGTCGGATACGTCATAGCCCCAAATTTATTCCCAGTCTCTTTCTACTCTTTTGGTAAAGTCTTTCGATAAGCATAAGTGTTTAATTTTTAGGAGATGCCTTTTATCTAGCTTATTTTCTGGTGTTTGTGTATTGGTAATTATGGTTTATACGCTGTTTATATTAGGGTCCCTAGTGTTGACCCTATTTTTTCTTCCATAAAATTTATAGGTTTTGGCTTTATATTCAGGTCTTTGATCCATTTTGAATTACTTTTTGTGTATGGTGTGATGTATGGGTCCTGTTTCATTTTTTTACGGATGGACATCCAGTTTTGGCAGCACTGTTTGTTAAAAGATTGTCTTTTCCCCGGTTTAATGAACTTAGGGCCTTTGTCAAAGATCAGGTGGCTGTAGGTAGATGGATTTACATCTGGGTTCTCAATTCTGTTCCATTGGTCAATGTGTCTGTGGTTGTACAGTTGTACAGTTTCTCATAGTACTCTGTTATGATCCTTTTTATTTCAGTTGGGATTGTTGTAATGTCCCCCATTTCATTTATCAATTGGATTATTTGCTTCTTCTCTTAATTTTTTTTTGTCAGTTTGGCCAATGGTTTGTCGATTTTGTTGACCCTTTCAGAGAACCAACTTTTGATTTTTTTGATTCTTTCCATTGTGTTTCTATTCTCTGTTTCATTTATTTCTGCTCTGATCTTTATTGTTTCCTTTCTTTGGTGGCTGTGGGCTTCTTCTGTTGTTCTCTTTCTATTTGTTCAAGTTGTAGGGCTAACGTTTTCATTTTGTCCCTTTCTTCCTTTTTGATGTGTGCATCTATTGCTATAAATTGACCTGTGAGCACTGCCTTTACTGTGTCCCATAGGTTTTGATATGATGTGTTTGCATTCTTGTTTGATTCTAGGAATTTTTTAATTGTGTCTTTGATTTCTTATATTACCCAGTGGTTTTTAAGCAAGGTGTTACTCAGTTTCCATGATTTGATTTTTCCCTTGCCCTTCCTGTTATTAATTTCTACTTTTACTGCATTGTGATCTGAGAAGATGCTTTGTATTATCTCAATGTTTTGGATTTTGTGTTGAGGGTTGCTTTGTGGCCTAAGATGTGGTCTATTCTGGAGAATGTTCCATGTAAGTTGGAAAAGAATGTATACTTTGCTGCCATTGGGTGGAGTGTTCTACTTATGTCTATGAGGTCTGGTTGGTGGATTGTGACCTTTAGATCTTCTGTATCTTTGTTGAGTTTCTTTCTAGATGTTCTTTCCTTTACTGAGAGTGGTGTGTTGAAGTCTCGTACTATTATTGTGGAACTGTCAATTTCTCTTTTCAATGCTTGTAGAGTTTGTTTTATGTATTTTGGAGCCCTGTTTGTTGTGTGCATAGATATTTATTATGGTTATGTCATCAAGGTAGACTGTCCCTTTAATCATTATATAATGTCCTTCCTTATCTTTTATAGTGGATCTTGCCTTAAAGTCTATTTTATCTGAGATTAGTATTGCCACTCCTGCTTTTTTGGTTGCTGTTCGCGTGGTATATTTTTTTCCATCCTTTGATTTTTAGTATATTTATGTCTATGTCTAACGTGTGTCTCTTGTAGACAGCATGTTGATGGTCTTTTTTTTTTTTTTTTTTTTACACATTCTGTCACTCTCTCTTTATGGGTGCATTTAAGCCATTTACATTCAGTGTGATTATTGATAGGTGCGAGTTTATTGCTGTTATTTTGCAGTGCTTTTTTGTGGTGCTGACGTTTTCTTTGTTCCTCTTACTCTCCTGTGCTGAGATTCTTTTGTTTGTGGAATTTCTTTTCATTTCTTTTGTTATTGTAGATTTTGTTTTTACTGAGTCTTTATGTTTTTCTTCTTTATTTTGATGAGTAGGTTTGTTAACTTTCTTTGTGGTTACCTTGAAATTTACCCTTACTTCTTAAGTTTGAAATAGTCTTTTATTCTTGATATAGCCTTGACTTCCTCTCCGTTTGAAAATTCTGTATCTCTATTGTGTATTCCCCCTTTTCTTGTTCTGACATTGTCATTTACAGATTGACATCTCTACTTCCCTGTTTTGAATCTTTTAGTTTTGCTTTATCCTCGAGAGTTGATTACTGTCTTAGGCTGGGTTTTTTAGAGAAGCAAAACCAGTAAAGTGTATAAATATATATATAGAGAGAGATTATGTCAAGGAAACAGCTCACGTGATTGTAGAGGCTAGAATGTCCCAAATCCATGCATCAGGGTAGAGGCCTCTCCCAAGTCACAAAGCTGCAGAAGCTGGCAAGCCCAAGATTGGAAGGTTGGAGAGCAGGGCTCCCACTCACAGGTTGTGCAGATCAATGAATCCCAGGTTTGGCAGATAAGCTGACAGCTCAAGTCCCAAGAACGGAAGATGAGATGACAGGAAGCAGCCGCAGGATCCAGAGAGAGCAAAAAGCCAGAACGTCTGCTTATATACAGATGCGGGCCACACCCCCAAGGAGACTCCCTTTCATCTGATTGGCTACTCACAGTATATTCAGTCATGGGAGTGATTACATTAAAACACGGAGAATCATGGTCCAGTCAAGTTGACACACAATCTTAACCATCATGATTGCCTAGGTCAATATTTGCTGATGCAGACCTGTGTCCTAGATTCAGGTTGTTGTCTGATGTCACTATGGCTGTTGTTGTTGTCCAGAAGGTCAACTTATAGACTTCCAGTTGTCCCCGAGAAGCTTCAAAGCACCAACCGTCAGTGTGGCTGGCATCCAGAGAGGATGCATTGAGCCTTCTTTATGAGACACTGTAAGATCACCAGTTTAAAATTATCTTCCAACTATGGAGTTGCTATTGCTTCTAAATAGTTCGGCTTTTACTTCGATTTTATTGTTACTACATTGTCATTCGAATGTGAGTAGTAAGTTGCAGTGTTTTAATATTTCCGAAGTCAAGAATATTAATAAAACATTAAAGCCTAACTTGAATGAAGAGACAACAAAGTTTGGTTAAGCTTCATAACGTGACTTTGGAAATACCATTAATGAGAATCTTTTGACTTGTCTGGAGAACAAAGAAGAAATAATAAGAATGGGCTTTAGCCTGTAATGTCTTCTGTTACTGTACAACTTTTCTTTCCAGCGTTTTATTTTGAAAAATTTCTAACATAGAAAAACTGAAATAAAAGGGCAATAAACACCCAAATACTCAACGCAAAGATTCAAAAAATTCTAACATTTTGCCATATTTCCTTTACTGGTCTCTACCTATTCCATCTATTTGTCTGTCTATCTGCCCATCTGTTCATCTAGCTATCTATCCTTTTATACTTCTTTTTTTTGGCTGAATCGTCTGAAAGCAAGTTGCAGACATCATGACCATTCACTCCAAAATACTTTATTATACATCTCTTACATAACCACAATAGAGTATCATGCCTAGTGAATTAATAGTTCCCTAATATCATCGAAAAGGTTGGCAGCTCAAATCCACCAGTCACTCCTTGGAAACCCTATGGGGCTGTTCTATTCTGCCCTATAGGTTTGCTGTGAGTCAGAATCGACTAGATGGCAATGGATTTGGGTTTTTGGGGGAGGGGTGGGCTTCTTTTTCGAACTGTACTTTAGGTGAAGGTTTACAGAACAAATAGTTTCTCATTAAACAGTTAGTACACATATTATTTTATGACAATGGTTAACAACCCCACGAAATGTCAACACTGTCCTTTCTCAACCTTGAGTTCCCTATTACCAGCTTTCCTGTCCCCTTCTGCCTTCTAGTCCTTGTCCCTGAACTGTTGTGCCCCATTAGTCTTATTTTGTTTTATAGGGCTGTCTAATCTTTGGCTGAATGGTGAACCTCGGGAGTGACTTCATTACTGAGCTAAAAGGGTGTCCGGAGGCCATACACTCAGGGTTTCTCCAGTCTCTGTCAGGCCAGTAAGTCTAGTTTTTTTTTGTGAGTTAGAATTTTGTTCTACATTTTTCTCCAGCTGTCTGGGACCCTCTGTGGGTGTTTTTTTTTTTTTTTCGCCCTAATATCATCTAAGGTCTCTGAGTGGTGCAAACAGTTTGCACTTGACTGTAATCTAAAGATTGGTGGTTTGAACCCACCCAGCGGCTCCACGGAAGAAAGACCTGGCAGTGTGCTTCTGTAAAGATTATAGCCAAGAAAACTCTATGGAGTAGTTCTACTCTGTAACACATGTGGTTGCCATGAGTTGGAATCAACTTGATGGTAACTAATGACAGCAGCAACGTCCAGTTAACATTCAAACTATACTGACTGAAATGTCTTATAGCTTTAAAAAAAAAACAAAACAAAGCAGGATCCAATCAAGTTCCATGCATTGCATTTTTTTCGTTATATCCTCCCCTCTTCCCTTTTCTTTAAATTGTGGTAAATGTATAAATAACTGTAAAAATACCATGGCAGAGGCATCTGACCTCCTCTAACTTCACAAGATCAACAGCCCAAGGCTGATTTCTATGAGGCAGAGGTCAGACATGCCTCCTCTCTACAACCTTTTTACCAGTTCTGACACCAACCGTCCCTCCCGTGGCTCTCTCTACTTCTCTGCTGAGTTCAATAATTTGCTTCAATGGCCACATGGAACTCACAGACCATACTCACGATTATGGTGTTTGTTAGAGACTAACAGGTTACAATTCTGGATCAGAAATGATTCAGGATACAGTTCTTCGACCAGGATAGCCTCTTCGTAGCCATACCTGTAGGCAGACCTTTCCCTGGTCCTTAGTCTCTCAGCCCTTAGCCCCTCGGGCCTCTTAGGCCTCTTGTGATGGCCCAGCCTCTGCCCTGCTTGGGAAAGTGTTACAAAGGTCTTTTAGGTCTGCTGATAAGTGTTTGGAGGCACCCCACTCTGCCAGTAAACCTTGACCTGAAGGCACTCAGTTCTCTTACTCCATGTGTCGATAAGCCTAGCTCTGCTGATAAGTGTCCAGAGGCCCTCCACTCCATCAGCAAGCCTCCTGCCCAAAGGCCCTCAGCTTTCTCGCTCTGTGGTCTGGGAGGTCCACTGCGCCATCTCCTGCTGATCTCTTGATTCTGCTGCCTCTGCTGCTGCTGTTTCTGTGCTGCTGCTTCTTGCCATCTCTGGTTTTACAGCTCTCTCTTTTTGTCTCCTGGGTCTAGGAGATTCTCGGCACGGGGATTCCAGGTCCAAAGGATGCGCTCCACTCTCAGCTCTTCTTTCTTGGTTATAGTGAGGTCCCCCCTGCACCTCTGAGATGGCTCATTTTAAGCTTAGCGGGATGGCAAAACTGAACAATCCCCTCGTTAGGGTTCCATACAACTTATTTGCATGGTCCTACCCGACACAATGGTGTCATGCACCTTATTTGTACTATTAGCAAGCTATCCTTGCTGGTCCACACACACCTCATTTGCATAGTCTCACCCAGTCATTTGGTGGGAGTTACAAGACCATGGCGAGAAAGGCCATATAAAAATTCATTGCACTGCAGTAACAAAACATTATTCTCTTTTCTTTGTAATTCAGAACAATTCGCCCAGTCTTTTTCCTTAGTGGCATTGACTCTGAAGAAACTAGGCCAGTTGTCTTATAGAATGTTCCACATTCTGTATTTCTCTGATTGTTTCTGTAGTATCATTTAACTTGTTTCTTTATCATTTGTGTTTTCTTTTTTTCAGTTTTCTTGGTTAGATTCCACTTACTCAATTTTGGGACTAATTCTTCAAAAATGCTATATACTTCAAATTGTATCAATCAGTAGGCACATAATATGAAGTCATCTCACTACTGTGATGCTAATTGTGATCACTTGGTTAAGGTGGGTACTGCCAGAGCTCTACTGTAAAGATTTATATTTTTCCCTTTTGCAATTAGAAGGTCATCTGCATGGTCCTTTGGCAGTGTGTGAATAGCCTAAAGAACTTTCACCTACAATTGGCATTGATAGTGATCCTTCCCTGAATTAGTTATTATAGCAGGGGTTCCAAATGGTGCTTTTCTACTTCTATTACTCCTTCTACAATTATAAGGGGGTAATCATCTAGAGAAAGATCCTGAGTGGTGCAAATGGTCTGTGATTGGCGCTAACCCAAAGGATGGTGGTTCGAACCTACCCAGTGGCTCCAAGGAAGAAAGGCCCACAGAACTGCTTCTGTAAAGATTATAGCCAAGAAAGCTATATGGAGCAGTTCTACTCTGTAACACACGTGGTCCACATGAGTTGGGGGTTGAATCAATGGCAGCTAACAACAACCCAGCAATTATCTAGAGATGAGCTTTCCCTCATCAACTGGGGAGTAAGGTTCCTTCAAAAAAGGCAGTGTGTTACAGATTGGATTATGTCCCCCAAATATATCTGTTGTAAATCCTAACCTCTATGCCTGTGGTTTTAATCTCATTTGGGAATGGATTATCTTTGTTATGTTAATGAGGAAGGATTAGTGTAGAGTGTATCTTGAGTCAATATCTTTTGAGATATAAAAGAGATTAAACAAGCAAGCAGAGGAGAGATGGAGTAAAATAGATGCCAAGACACATGGAGATCTCCAAGGAAGCAGAAGCTGAAGAGAAAAGAGCCTTCTTCTAGAGCCTACACGGAGAGAAACTTCCCCTATAGGTGGTGCTCTGAATTCAGACTTCTAGCCTCCTAAAAGTAGAAAATAACTTCCTGTTTGTTAAAGCCATAGACCTGTGGTATTTCTGTTATAGCAGCACTGGATAGCTAAGACACAGGGTATATGCTTAATTGTTTCCCTTTAATTGCCAATTTTCAGAGTGATGAATTGGTATAATATTAATCTACAAAGGTGAAAAAATTAGCCTTTTCTTTTTTTTAAACTATAGAGTCAAGAGTTTTTATGCATTCCATATCTTACAATAAATTATAGTCATTGTTCTTTTTGTGCTCAAACTGTACCAAGTTTTTCCAGTGAGAGTCCCTTCAAGCTGACTCCTGTCCCCCACATTTTTGTATTTAAAATACATTTTAAAAATTATGGTAAAATATCTGTAACATAAAATTTACCATTTTGATTATACAGTTCAGTGGCATTAATTGCATTCACAATGCTGTGTAACCATCATCACTATCTGTGGGACACAGAACTCTGTTTGGCCTTTTGTTTCTGATCCTTGAAAATAACCTGAGCAATTAAGGTGCTCTTTGTCTTTATAAAACAGCCAGACCAAACTTAAACAAGTACAAATAAGTAGGGGGCTACACAGGCCCCCACCCCAGCAATAGGCCTCAGGAAGGGAGGGTGGCATGATGCACTCATGCATATTCATTGATTGGATCTATCGTAACTACGCATTAAGGCCTCAATCATGCATATTCATTGAGGTCCCAATGATGAACAGGATCCTGGATCTTGGAGCTGCTTTTTGGGGGGCTTCCAGGATTGGTGACAACATCCATTCAGGGGAGGGAGCATGGCACTGCCCTGGGGACAAAGGAAGCCTCATGCCAGCACCTCTTCTAGACCTTGCCTGATGTGACTCTTGTATCCTTTCTGGGTATAATAAATGGGTAACTGTAAGTATAGGTAATAGTCTCTGTGAATTTTGTGAGCCATTATGGAGAATTAATGAACTCACAGGGGCCATGAGCCAGCAGGGGCTGGCAGGACAGCTCTGGGTGGCTGGGTGAGAGGGAAAGGCTGCACAGGCAGTTGATGAAGAAGCACAGAGTCCTTTGAGCTTGTGACCCAGTCCCAGGGGACTAGAGGCAGAGAGAAAGAGGGAGGGAGAGAAAGAGAAAGAGAAGTGAGCTGGTCTGAAGTTCAGAGAGTTTTTCAGACTCCTGAGCCTACAGCAGCTCCATGATGACCTGACTTCAGGCGACCAGGGATGTTTTGACCCACTCAGGAGAGCTGAAGGGCCATCCCTGTCCCTTCTTGACAGGCAGTGCTGTACTGCTCAGAGAGCTACTGGCACACAGCCTCCCTGGGTCCATGCAGCCCCCACTGGCAGGCTCCCTCAGCTCCATTCTTTTCCCTCTCTGTTTCTTCTCTCTCTTCCTTCCTTCCTTTCCTTTTTCCCACCCATCTAGCCCTGGATGCTGTACCCATCCGTTTTCAATAGGCTGTGCCACACCACTTGGCTAGAGAGCTACTGGGACACAGCCTCCCCAGGTCCATCCATGACACCTCCACTGGCCAACTCCTTCAGTGCCATATTTTTTTTTTTTTGTTTGTTTCTTCTCTCTCTATCCTTTCCCTCCTGTCCTTTCTCCCACCCACCTAGCCCTGTGTGCTGTCCCCATTCCTTCTTGACAGGCCGTATTGCACTGGTCAGCTAGAAAGCCACCAGCACATGGCCTCCTTAGATCTGCACTACCCCCCACCAGCTGGCTCCCTCAGCCATATATTTTGTAGCTTGTTTCCTTTGTTCTTTTTTTTCCTTTTTCTTCTCTCTCTCTCTCCCTTCCTTTCCTTTCTCCCATCAACCTAGGCCTGTGTGCCACCCCCACCCCTTCTTGAAGGGTCGTGCTGCACAGCTCAGCTAGAGAGCCACTGATACTCAGCATCTCTGGGTCTGCCCCTCAGTCACAGGCCGGCTCCCTCAGAGCCATTTTTGTTGTTCTTATTGTTTCTTCTTTCTCCCGCCCTTCCTTTCTTTCCTTTCTCCCATCCACTTAGCCCTGTGTGCTGCCCCCCACCCCATTCTCCATGGGCCATGCCACACCACTTGGCTAGAGAGTCTTTGGCACACGGCCTCCTCGAGTCTGTGCAGCCCCCAAAGGCCGGCTCCTTCAGAGCCATATTTTTTATTTTTCTTTATCATTCCCCTTCTCCCTTCCACCTAGGCCCTGTGCTGCCTCTAGCCTTCCTAAGGGGCTGTGCAGTGCCAGCCAGCAAGAGAGACCCCAGCTAGCCACTACCGTGACTCCACCTCACCCTGACAGCCAACTCCCTCAGCACCATAATTACTTTTTTGTTGTATGTGTTTTTATTTATTTTTTGTTTCTTCTCTCTCTTTCTCTTCTTTCCTTTCCTTTCTCCCACCCACTTAGTCCCAGGCACCTCACATTTCCCTTCTGGACAGGCTGAGATGCACTGCTTGACTACAGCGCCACCGGCACATGGCCTCCCTGGGTCTGCTACACCCCTACCTCCCCAATCCCACCGTGCTGCCATTTTATTTACATTTGTTCTTTCATATTTATTTTCCTGTTTTGGTGCTTTTTTTTTTTTTTTTTTTTTTTTTTTTGCTTATGTTTCTCTCTCTTCTTTCTCTCACCAAACTAGCTCGACACATCACATCCTCTCCCTTCCCTGCCGCCTATCTGCAGCAAGTGCCAAGCACCATGCCCTGCACTGTACTCTGGCCCTGCCCTGCTAGCCCCAGTTTATGCCACAAATGACCCATCCTTACCTTGCCCCACCCCCACTGGACCTGCCTTGCTGTACCATAGCTGAGCGACCGGCCCTGCCTACCTGGACAAGGTGGTGAGAAGTACCATGCCCACAGAAGAGCAAGCAACAAAATAAGCCCAGATTGCCTGCCCAGACATAACCAAATAAAACAAAAAAGCAGGATGAAGCAAACAAATTTACAATCAATAAATGAAGAAAACAATTCCTGAATGTCCCAGAGACAGCAGACAATATTAAAACATATTTAAAAAAAAAAAAAAAAAGACAGGAAGGCTCCAGTAAGTGACCAAAATAAAACACCAGATGACCTTCCAGTAAAAGAAAAGGCCCTGGAACTACCTGATAGAGAATTCAAAAGTCTAATATTCAGGGCTCCCCAAAAGATTAGGAAAGAGGCAAACAAAACTGCAGACAAAAGTAAGGAAAAAAATAAACAAAAGCACGGAAAACACAGACAAATCAGGGAAAACAGACAAAGCAATGGAAGAATTCAGGAAAATAATACAGGAACAAAATGTCAAAATAAACAAACAACTAGAAATCATACAAAAACAGCAATTAGAAATCCAAAAGATAAACAACAAGATTTCAGAAATGGACAGTGCAATAGAAGGTTTTAGAGGCAAATTTGAAACAGTGGAAGACAAGATCAGCAAAATTGAAGACAAATCCTTGGATACCACTTTGCCTGAGGAAAGATCAGAGAAAAGACTGAAGAAAAAGGAGGAAAACCTGAGAACGATGTGGGATACAATCAAGAGTAAAAATTTGCATGTGATCGGAGTTCCAGAACAGAGGGAGAAAACGGAAAACACAGACAGGATCATTGAAGATTTACTGACAGAAAACTTCCTTAATATCATGAAAGATGAAAAGCTGACCATCCAAGAAGCTCAACTAACACTATATAGGACAGACCCAAAAAGAAAGCCACCAAGACATATCATAATCCCACTTGCAAAAACCAAAGACAAACAAAGAATCCTCACAGCAGCTCAGGAAAAACAAAAAGGCTCATACAAAGGGGAAACAATAAGACTAAGCTCCAGTTACTTGGCAGAAACCATGCAGGCAAGAAGGCAATGGGATGACATATATAAAACTTTGAGAAAAAAACAAAAAAACCAACCAAGAATAATGTATCCTGCAAAACTCTCACTCAAGTATGATGGTGAAATTAGGACATCTCCAGATAAACAGAAATTAAAGGAATATGTAAAAACGAAACCAAACTTACAAGAATTATTAAAGGGAGTCCTTTGGTTAGAGAACCAACAACATCAGACAACAACCTGAAGCTAGGACACGGACAGCATCAGCTAGACACCAAACAAAATTAAAAGATTTGCAACAGGAAACCAGATACATCAATCTGTAAATGACAACAACGTCAGAACAATAAAAGAAGGAATAAATGGTGTAGGTATTGCTCTTTCAAATGGAGAAGAAGTCAAGATGATATCAAGTAACAAAAGACTGATTTAAACTTAGGAAGATGGGGTAAATTTCAAGGTAACCACAAAGAGAGTTAACAAATCTACTCATCAAAATAAAGAAGAAAACCATAAAGTCTCAGTAAAAACAAAATCTACAATAACAAAAGAAAAGAAATTTCACAAACAAAAGGATCTCAGCACAGGAGAGTAAGAGGAACAAAGAAAACGTCAGCGCCACAAGAAAGCACTGCAAAATAACAGCAATAAACTCACACCTATCAATAATCACACTGAATGTGAATGGCTTAAATGCACCCATAAAGAGAGAGAGAGAGTGACAGAATGTGTAAAAAAAAAAATGACCCATCAATATGCTGTCTACAAGAGACACACGTTAGACATAAAGACATAAATATACTAAAAATCAAAGGATGGAAAAAAATATACCAAGCAAACGCAACCAAAAAAGAGCAGGAGTGGCAATACTAATCTCAGATAAAATAGACTTTAAGGCAAGATCCACCATAAAAGACAAGGAAGGACATTATATAATGATTAAAGGGACAGTCTGCCATGATGACATAACCATAATAAATATCTATGCACACAACAAACAGGCCTCCAAAATACATAAAACAAACTCTACCAGCATTGAAAAGAGAAATTGACAGTTCCACAATAATAGTAGGAGAAACTCAACAAAGATACAGAAGATCTAAAGGTCACAATCCACCAGCTGGACCTCATAGACATATGTAGAACACTCCACCCAATGGCAGCAAAGTATATATTCTTTTCCAACTTACATGGAACATTCTCCAGAATAGACCACATCTTAGGCCACAAAGCAACCCTCAACACAAAATCCAAAACATTGAGATAATACAAAGCATCTTCTCCGATCACAACATCATAAAAGTAGAAATTAGTAACAGGAAGGGCAAGGTAAAAAAATCAAATACATGGAAACTGAATAACACCTTGCTTAAAAATCACCAGGTAATAGAAGAAATCAAAGATGGAATAAAAAAATTCCTAGAATCATACAAGAATGAAAACACATCATACCAAAACCTTTAGGACATCGCAAAGGCAATGCTCAGAGGTCAATTTATAGCAATAGATGCACACATCAAAAAAGAAGAAGGGACAAAATCAAAACAAAACATTAGCTATATAACTTAAACACATAGAAAGAGAGCAGTGAAAGAAGCCCACAGTCACTAGAAGAAAGGAAATAATAAAGATTAGAGCAGAAATAATGAAATAGAGAATAGAAAAACAGTAGAAAGAATCAACAAAACCAAAAGTTGGTTCTTTGAAAGGGTTGATAAAATTGACAAACCATTGGCCAAATTGACAAAAGAAAAACAGGAGAAGAAGCAAATAACCCAAATAAGAAATGAAATGGGGGACATTAGAACAGACCCAACTGAAATAAAAAGGATTATAACAGATTACTATGAAAAAATATACTCCAACAAATTTGAAAACCTAGAGAAAATGGACAAATTTCTAGAAACACACTACCTACCTAAACTAACACAAACTGAGGTAGAAAATTGGAACAGATTCATAACAAGAGAGGAGATTGAAAATGTAATTTAAAAACTTCCAACCAAAAAAAAGGCCTGGCTAGATGGCTTCACTGGAAAATTCTACCAAACATTCAGAGAAGAGCTTATACCGGTACTACTCAAACTATTTCTGAACGTAGAAAACGAAAGGATACTGCCAGATTCATTCTATGAAGCCAGCATAACGCTGATACTAAAACCAGCCAAAACACCACAAAAAAAATAAAATTACAAATCAGTATCTCTCATGAATATAGATGCAAAAAATATCAACAAAATTCTAGCCAATAGAATTCAGCATCATATCAGAAAAATAATACACCATGAACCAGTGGGATTCTTACCAGGTATGAGAGGATGGTTCAACATTAGAAAATCAACATAAACCATCACATAAATAAAAGAATCACATGATCATCTCAACTGACGCAGAAAGGCATTCGACAAAGTCCAACACCCATTCCTGATAAAAACACTCAATAAGATAGGAATAGAAGGGAAATTTCTCAACTTAATAGGGCATCTATACAAAACCATCAGTCAACATCATTCTCAACGGAGCAAGGCTGAAAACATTCCCCCTGAGAACAGGAACAAGACAAAGATGCCCTTCATCACCACTCCTATTTAACATTGTGCTGGAAGTCCTAGCTAGAGCAATAAGGCAAGAAAAAGAAATAAAGGCATCCAAATTGGAAAGGAAGAAGTGAAACTCTTTCTATTCATGGATGAAATGATACTATACATAGAGAACCCTAAGACTTCACAAGAAAACTACTGGAACTAACAGAAAGATTCAGCAGAGTAGCAGGATAGAAGATCAACATACAAAAATTGGTTGGATTCCTATATGCCAATAAACAGAACTATGAAAAGGAAATCAGGAAAGAAATACCACTTATAATAGCCTCTGAAAAAATAAAACATTTAGGAATTAATCTAATCAGGGACATAAAAGACCTATACAAAGAAAACTACAAAACACTACTGCAAGAAACCACACGAGACCTACATAAATGGAAAAGCATACAATGCTCACGGATAGGTAGACTCAACATTGTGAAAATGTAAATTCTACCCAAGGCAATATACAAATAGAATGCAATCCTGATCCAAATACAAACAGCATTCTTTAATGAGATGGAAAAGCTAATCATTAACTTTATATGGAAAGGAAATAGGCCTCAGAAAATCAAAGCTCTATTGAAGAAGAATAAAGTCAGAGGCCTTGCGCTACCTGACCTCAGAACCTACTATGCAGCTACGATAGTCAAAACAGCCTGGTACTGGTACAATGACAGACACACACATTAACCGATGGAACAGAATTTAGACCTCAGATGTAAATCCTTCCACCTATGGTCACCTGATCTTCGGCAAAGCCCCAAAGTCCATTAAACGGGGGGAAAAGACAGTCTTTTCAACAAATGCTGGCAAAACTGCATGTCCATCTGTAAAAAAGTGAAACAAGACCCGTACCTCACACCATACACAAAAAATAACTCTACATGGATCAAAGACCTAAATATAAAACCAAAACTATAAAGGTCATAGAAGAAAAAACAGGGTCAACACTAGAGGCCCTAATACATGGCACAAATAGGATACAAACCATAACTAACAATACACAGACACCTAAAGATAAGCTAGATAACGGGGATGTTATAAAAATCAAACACTTATGCTCATTAAAAGACTTCACCAAAAGAGGAAAAAGAGAACCTACAGAGTGGGAAAAATTTTCAGCTGTGACATATCTGACAAAGATCTAATCTCTAAAATCTACAGGAAAATCCAATACCTCTACACCAAAAAGACAAACAATCCAATTAAAAAATGGGCAAAGGATATGAACAGACACTTCACCAAAGACATTCAGGCGGCTAATAGACATACGAGGAAATGCTCTCCGTCACTAGCCATTAGAGAAATGTGAATCAAAACTGCAGTGAGATACCATCTCACTCGACATTACTGGCACAAATCAAAAAAAAACAAAAAATGTTGGAGAGGCTGCAGGGAGATTGGAACTCTTATGTACTGCTGGTGGGAATGCAAAATGGTACAACTATTTTGGAAAACGATATGGCTCTTCCTTAAAAAGCTAGAAGTAGAAATACTACAGAAATATATCCTAGGAATATATCCTAGAGAAATAAGAGCTGTCACATGAATAGACATATGCACACCCGTGTTCACTGCAGCATTATTCACAATAGCAAAAAGATGGAAACAACCTAAATGCCATCAACAGACAAATGGATAAACAAGCTATAGTACATACACAGTGGAATACTACCCAATGATAAAGAACAATGATGGATCTGCAAAACATCTCACAGAATGGATGAATCTGGAGGGCATTATGCTGAATGAAATAAGCCAGTTGCCAAAGGACCAATATTGTAGGAAACTACTATTATAAGAACTCAAGAAAAGGTTTAAACACAGAAGAAAACATTCTTTGATGGTTACGAGGGTGGGGAGGGAGGGAGAGGGGAATTCACTAGATAGTAGACAAGAATCATCTTAGGTGAAGGGAAGGACAACACACAATACAGAAGAAGTCAGCACAAATGAACTAAAGCAAAAGCCAAGAAGTTTCCTGAACACAACCAGACACTCTGAGGGACAGAATAGCTGGGGCTGGGGCCTGGGGACCATGGTTTTGGGGGACATCTAGGTCAATTGGCATAACAAAGTTTATGAAGAAAATATTCTGCATCCCACTCTTGTGAGTCGCGTCTGGGTCTTAAAATCTTGCGAGCAGCCATCTAAGAGGCATCAATTGGTCCCAACCCACCTGGGACAAATGAGAATGAAGAACTCCAAAAACACAAGGAAAATATTAGCCCAAGAGACAAAAGGGCCACATAAATGAGATACTCCATCAGCCTGAGACCAGAAGAACTAGATGGTGCCCGGCTACCATCAATGACCGCCCTGATAGGGAACGCAACAGTGGGTCCCTGACGAAGTGGGAGAAAAATGAGGAGCAGAACTCAAATTCACGTAAAAAGACCAGAGTTAATGGTCTGACTGAGACTGGAGAAATTCCTGAGGCCATGGCTCCCGGACGCTCTGTTAACCCAGAACTGAAACCATTCCTAAAGCCCACTCATCAGACAAAGATTAGACTGGACTATAAAAAAACACCCATTGCCATCGAGTCGGCTCGACTCATAGTGACCCTAGAGGACAGAGTAGAACTGCCCCAAAGTGTTTCCAAGGAGCAGCTGGTGGGTTTGAACTGCCAGCCTCTTGGTTAGCAGACAAACACTTAACCACTGGTGCCACCAGGGCTCCTATAAAACATAAAATAACACTCGTGAAGAATGTGCTTCTTAGTTCAATCTGATATACAAGATCAAACGGGTGGCTCCTGTTCAGAAGCAGGATGAGAAGGCAGTAAGGGACAGGAACTGGTTGAACAGACATAAGAAATCCAGAGTGGAAAGGGGGAGTGTGCTGTCACATTATAGTCACATAGCAACTAATGTCACATGATAATATGTATATAAATTTTTTATGAGAAATTAACTTGAGCTGTAAACTTTCACCAAAAGCAAACACACACACACACACACACACACACACACACACACACAAAAGATTTGTTATGGATTAAAAAAAAAAAAAGATGTCACCTTGAAGACTAAGGTGCTCCTGACCCAAATCCTGGTGCTTTAATCATCTCATATGCATGTGAAAGCTGGGCAATGAATAAGGAAGATCAAAGAAGAATTGATGCCTTTGAATTATGGTGTTGGTGAAGAATATCAAATATACCACGGACTGCCAAAAGAACAAACAAATCTGTCTTGGAAGAAGTACAGCCAGAATGCTCCTTAGAAGCAAGAATGGCAAGACTTCATCTCACATACTTTGGGCATGTTATCAGGAGGGATCAGTCTCTGGAGAAGGACATCATGCTTGGTAAAGTAGAGGGTCATCGAGAAAGAGGAAGACCCTCAACACGATGGGTTGACACAGTGGCTGCAACAATGGGCTCAAGCATAACAAAGATTGGGAAGATGGCCTGGGACCAAGCAATGTTTCCTTCTGTTGTACAAAGGGTCGCTGTGAGTCAGAACTAACTAGATGACATCTAACAACAACAACAACAACATACTGAGTCAAATAAATCAATCCCAAAAGGACAAATACTGCATGAGACCACTATTATATAAACTCATGAAAAGGTTTACACACAGAAAGAAACAATCTTTGATGGTTTCGAGGGGTGGGAGGAGGGAAAAACACTACCTAGACAATAGATAAGTAGTAACTTTGGTGAAGGGTAAGACAATACACAGTAGTGGTGATGTCAGCACAGTATGACCAAGGCAAAGTAATAGAAGCTTCATAAACACATCCAGACTCCCTGAGGGACCGAATTACTGGGCTGAGGGCTGAGGGCTGAGGACCGTGGTCTTGGGGGACGTCTATCTCAACTGGCATAACATAGTTTATAAAGAAAATGTTCTACATCCTACTTTGGTGCGTAGCATTTGGGGTCTTAAAAGCTTGTAAGCAGTCATCTATGATACTCCATTGGTCCCACCCCATCTGGAGCAAGGGAGAATGAAGAAAACCAAAGACACAAGAGAAAGATTAGTCCAAAGGCCTAACGGACCATAACTACCACAGTCTCCACCTGACTGATTCCAGCACAACTAGATGGTTCCTGGTTACCACCACCGACGGCTCTGACAGGGATCACAATAGAGGTTCCTGGACAGAACTGGAGAAAAATGTAGAACAAAATTCAAACTTATAAAAAAAAGACCAGACTTACTGGTCTGACAGAGACTGGAGAAACCTCAGGAGGATGGTCCCCAGACATCCTTTTAACTGAGTACTGAAATCACTCCTGATATTCACCCTTCACCCAAAGATTAGACAGGCCTATAAAAACAAACAATAATACACGTAGCTCCACCGTCTATAGGGGACTAAATGGGCACACCAGCCCAAGGGCAAGGATGAGAAAGCCGGAGGGGACAGGAAAGCTGAATGAATAGAAATGGGGAACCCAAGGTTGAGAAGGGGAGAGTGTTGACACATTGCGGGGTTAGCAACCAATGTCACAAAACAGTATGTGTATTAATTGTTTAATGAGAAACTAGTTTGTTCTGTAAACCTTCATCTAAAGCACAGTAAAAGAATATATTATCCAATAAAAAATAATTAAAAATAAAATAAAAAGCCTCTTGCCTGGAATAGCTCTGGGTCAGGGCCCAGCGTGTTAAACAAAATGGCTGGCAAGGTCCCAGGGTCTTTCTGGTGTGACCCCAGCCTAAAGGTTTAAACAGGCTTTATGTAAAAGGTTTCTAAGTGTATTTTGGATGAAAAATACAGTGTCTAAATGGGGAAGATTTGTAAATAGAGAAGAAATGTAGGTCCATGCTTCATGCCAATACTTATTAGATATGCTGAAAGGGAAACTGAAATTTGACCAAAACCTACAGATTGCTTATTTCAGTACAATAGCCCTGTGTGGAGAGTATATTGGAGATTTAGGTAAAAAACCTAAACTTCTGGGTAGGAAATCTGCATTTGAAGGACTGCAGGAAAAGAAAAAAAAGAAGGAGTATTTTGTTTTTGAACTGAATTGCAAGCAGTTTGAGTTTGTTGTTCTGTTCTTGAGCAGTAGCCGAGGCCTGGCTGTGGAGAAGTCACTGAAAAAGGGCAATGAAAAGGTTAATGTGATGTATTACATTGATTGAGTTTTGTATGTTGGACATTCTTTCATTCTGAAAATAAATCCCACTGAGTTAAGGTGTATAATCCTTTTAATATGTTGCTGTATCCAGTTTGCTTGTATTTCGTTGAAGATTTTTGCATCTGTATTTATAAGGGATATTGATCTGTGGTTTTCTTGTAATGTCTTTATATAACTTTGTTATCAGGGTAGTACTGTCTTCATATAATGAGAGGAAGTCGTGCCTCCTTTCAATTTTTTTGGAAGAGTTTGAGAAGAATTGATAATTCTTTAAATGGTTGGTAGAATTCAACAGTCCTGTGTTTTTCTTTGTTGGGGGGTTTTTTGTAACTGATTCAATCTCCTTTCTGGTTTTTATTGCTGCTCAGATTTTCTATTTCTTCTTGAGTCAGTTTTGGTAGATTGTGTGTTTCTAGGAATTTGTTCCTTTTATCTAGATTATCCTACTGGTTGGTGTACAGTTGTTGATAGTATTCTCTTGTAATCTTTTTTATTTCTGTAAATTTAGTAGTAATGTTCTCGTTTCCATTTCTGATTTCAGTAATTTAAGTCTTCTCTCTTTTTTTCCTAGTCAATCTAGTTGAAGGTTTGTCAGTTTTGTTGCTCTTTTCCAAGAACCAACTTTTGGTTTCATTGATTTACTCTATTGGTGTTCTATTCTCTATTTCATTTATCTCTGCTATAATACTTATTATTTCCTTCCTTCTGTTAGCTTTGTATTTAGTCTGCTGTTTTTCTAGTTCCCTAAGTTGTACAGTCATTGATTTGAGATCTTTCTTTTTAATATATGAGTTTGCAAATATAAATATCTGATAGAGCTACCCTACCCCTAGTACTCTTCCTTTTCAGGCATCCTTGCCTTTTTATTTTCCTATATGAGCTTTATAATCAAATTAAATAACTCCATAAAAAATGGGAATGCACTCAATTTATAATTAACTTGGGACAAGATGGTATCTTTTATGTCTAGTTTTTCTATCCAAATGGAATCTCTTTTGATTTTGTCCAAGAGGTAGTACTAAATATGACAAATAATTTGCATTTCTTGATGAAAAGCAACTCAATTACTTAAAAAGAATAGTGAGTACTATTGCTAAGTATTCAAGGACCCCTGGTGGTGCAGTGGATAAGTGCTCTACTGCTAACCAAAAAGAAAGATTGGTGGTTTGAACCCAACAGCTGCTTTGTGGGAGAAAGATGTGGCAATCTGCTTTCTTCCACAAAGTTTACAACCTTGGAAACCCTACTGGGCAGTTTACTCTGTCCTATAGGGTCGCTATGACTCAGAACCGACTTATGTCATTTTTTTTTTTTTTTTTTTTTTACTAATTATGTGATTGTTGGATGAAAATTGTGCTCAAAAGCTGTTGGATAAAAATGTTAGATAATTTTAACAGAATGAAATTCGTGTTCTGTTAGGTCTAGTGGTCCAAATGTATAAAATATGCAGGCAACGATAAGGAAAATGCTAAATTAACATTACGAATCAATTTTGGTTATTTTAATTAATGAAAAGTCCACATTTTTATTAAAAATTATCAGTAAAGCAAATGGAAAATATTTAGAGCGTGCCATCAGATTTTTTTCTGTTTTGTTAGTCTGTTCTTAATTCTACATGTTATAAACTCTACCAAACATTATTATTATTTTTGTTTTACCCAGGAGCACGTGGGTGGAGACTGTGTAGCCAACTCTGACAGTGTCACCAGATGCGCTCCGCACCCCCTGTACTCCGGTAGTGACGCCGCTGTTTGCAGGGCACTGTGCGCCGCCAGGCCTCTGAGAGTACAAGCAGCGTCTGGAGTGCGTGCGGATGAGCAGAGCGCTAGGTGGGCGCTCCCGGGTGAAGAAGACTAGTCGGATTCTCGAACGGCTGGAGGGAAAGGGTCGTCCTGACCGAGGGAGCCGAGCCCACAGTGCGCCTGGAGCGGAGTACACGAGGCAGAACGCAGAGCCTGGGAAACCCTCGGAAGCCCCGATTTGGCTGGTTTCACTGCGTGCACCCCAGGCTGGAGCCCGCGGGCCCGACTCCTCCGACCGCTGGGGATCCCGGACCTAGGAGCTTAAAACCCGAATAAAACAAAACCCCGTCCTTGATCCCCAGATTGGCGCCGGTCCCCTCTACAGCTTTTTCTTCTGCCACTTCTTTGCCCCAACCCGCCTCCTTATTCTACAGCTGTTTCTTTGACTCCAGTCTTCACTGCTAAAGGCTTGAATCACAAACAGCTTGTTCCCTTCGGACACTGCAGTCTGGGTTTAGGCACAGGTCACGTTTCCTTTCCCTCCCCTCCTTGCCTCTCACTAGTGGGCAGATTTGCAGAAGAGCCCACTCCACCCTTGAGCTTTGCCCTCTCGGTCCTCCTCCTTCAGAAGGAGGTCCTCAACAGGATGTCCGGTTTCCGCCACGTAACTAGCCTACTGCTGACTGCTTGCGGCGGGTCCTCCGCGGGACCCAACTCAACCCTCCTGCATCCTTCTCCACCCTCCGCACTCAGTCACCTCAGCCCCTGATGCTCCTCACGGCTTCTAGCGCTGCAAATCCACCTCTTGGCAGTGATCGACCAGGGAGAGTGGCGGATGCCGGGCGCCGAATGCGAGGTTCTGGAGCCGGGATCCTCTGCTAGAGTTTCAGTGGGGAGGGGGGTAGTGGTGGCGTCTATTTTTCAAGAGCAGAGGAACCTGGCTTTAAGGGGAGGCGCGGCACAGAAACCCAGGAGACCTGTTTTCGTTCGGGCACCGTTACCTCCCGGGACCAGTTAATTCATGAGTTTAACTCGCTAGCTAAAGAGAACAACGAACTTGACTTTTTCTTTGTGAAATTCAAAGGCAGTCTCACTTCCAGGCTCCCCCCACCTCCCTCTCACTGAGGCTGCCTGCCCGGCGCGTTGTTTTTCAGGGGGAATCCTAAAATGTCTTGGTCCCAGCCCTTTGCGGGAGGTGCCAGAACCCCCTGCGGGCGGAGCTGCCGACCCTTGGGGGTGAGCTATGGAATGAAACTGCTCCCCTGGTCTCCAAATGGGCGCCGGTTTTGCTATCTCTAGAGCCCCCATCGACTAGTCACCGGCTGTGGAGTCGGGGAGGACCCTAGTCCCCTCCTCGGTGCCACCTCTGCGGTCCCAGGTTTGCCCTATTTTCCACATCTGATCTCACCCTCCTGCGTTTTTCGACTCACCGCCCAGAGGACGAGCCCCGACTCCCCGCCCCGCCAAGGCCCTGCCACTTCGCCTAGAATGCGAGTATCCTGGGCAACCTGGGCCTGAGAGCAGAAGCGGAGATGGGAGAGAAATGTGGGAGAGGTGCGAACTGCTCGCAAAGCGGAACGGAAGGACCTGCTTTCTCAGGGGCAGATTATCAAAAAGGCTTTAAGCACTGTGCTTACCTTGCTGACCAGAACATCTGTAGTGAATAATTTCACGTTTTTTCACCACATCAGAGGTTCTGCTTCTAGGTATGGCTGGCAACTGTCTCTCTCCCAACCAAGCCCACAGCACCTTCCTACAGACCCAAAGCCTCTTCTCAAATTTACAGTCCCTGACAGGGACGGATTACCCAGTAAGCAAGGTAGGCACGGTTTTACTTGTGTTTGCTTATGAATCTGTAGTGGATAGTTTCACATATTTTCCACCACATCTTTGATGTTTCACTCATGTGAAATTGTTCACCACGGACTAGTAAATACGCACAAGTAAGCTCGTACTTACCTTGCTTATTGAATTAATTCGGCGGTGTTTGACTTCAGGGGCGGTGCAGAAAGTGGGGCCGGGTTTCTGCGGTTGGACACAGACTTCAGTGCATTCAGCGACTAACCCGTTTAGTTAACAAAGGCAAGTTCCCGGTCTCGGGACTCTACAGAGCATACTGTACCACATTCTCAGAAAGGCTGGAGGGAAAGGTTGGCCATGACGGAGGGAGCATTGCCCACGATTAGCCTGAGTCTGGTGCGTGTAACTGCGGTCTGGAGTCGGGAGGGAAAGCCGAGCAAGAGAAGCTCAGGGTCAAAACTCACTTCGGGAATCTCAAGGCGAGATGGAAAACCTTAGCTGGGCTGGGGCTGGGAACTTCGTTTTTTCGGTATTTCCGCCGCCTAAGGCTGGACTGAGGAGCCCTGGTGGTGCAGTGGTTAAGCTGGGCTGCTAAGCGAAGGGTGGGTAGTTCGAACCGGAGCAGCCGCTTCTCGGGGAGAAAGATGCGGCGGTCGGCTTCTGGAAAGATTTACAGCCTTAGAATCCTATGGGGCAGTTCTACTCTGCAGGGTCGCTATGAGTCAGAATCGACTGGATGGCAATAATTTTGTTCGTTTGAGGCTAGGCTGGTGTTTCTCATTTGTAATCACAGGCAGGGGGGGGGATTAATCATTTTGCGAAACCTGTACAGACTTTCAATGCAGAGAGGAAATCGCGGCTTGGAAAGTTCGGTAGCTCTCTGGGGCGCAGGGCTAGTACTAGAAGAGACGGATTTGAAAATGTAAGGCCCAGGGCTGACTGTTGATTCTACCACAGCCCAGCTTGTTTTTAGTCTTGAACTTTCTCTTCTTTCTCCTTTATTTTTAATTGTAGATTATCACACATATACAGCAAGGGGAGCCCTGGTGGGGCAGTGGTTAAGAGCTTGGCTGCTAACCAAAAGGTCGGCAGTTCAAATCCACCAAATGCTCCTTGGAAACCCTACGGGGCAGTTCTACTCTGTCCTATAGGGTCACTGTGAGTCGGAATCCACTTGACGGCAACGGGTTTGGTTTTTATACAGCAAAGTCCTTAAATCATACGTGCAATCTTCATTTACTAATTACACGAACCTTCATTTTATGCATCTCTTAGGTCCAGAGCTAGAACCCGCAATCCCTGTGTGCCCTTCCCCCATCACAACCTTCTCGGGCCCCCCCCCCCCCCGCTTCCCCCTGGAGTAGGCATGCTCCCCTCTTCTGCATAAGAATTTATTCGCTTTTCCCAGCTTCCCCATTCCTAATGAGAAATAGCTTCCCAGCTATGGTTTTTCCTTCTCACCCACAGGAGATGTCTCCCCTGGAGCTGAGAATCTCGCTGCGAACCACCGGCCACGGCCATGCAACTTCGTGGGCTCTGGTCGCGGGCGGAGTCCTCGGAGCCGCCTCGCTCTGGCTGTACTGGGTATGTGCTTTGTCCGTCTGCTTGCCAAAAAGGAAACCATGAACTATTTGGGGAACAAGCCTTCGATAAAATCATTGTGGTGAGGGTTGACTCCCATTCATGGTGGCCCTATGTGTGTCAGAGTAGAACTGTACTCCATAGGGTTTTCAACGGCTGATTGTTTGGAAGTAGATTGGCAGGCTTTTCTTCTGAGACACCTCTGGGTGGACTCAAACCACTAGTTGAGTGCAGTGAACTGTTTGCACCACCAGGGACTCCTGAGTGCAGCAGAGACCGGAGCAAGCTGAGCTGCTCAAAGGGTCTCCAACTCCTCTTGCCCTTCAATGCCAGGGGCTTGCGCTGGGTGGGGTGGCTTCAGTCAAAGAAAAAAAAGAAACCAAATCTGTTGCTGGGGGGTTGATTCTGTCTCATAGGCTGGAAGGAAATAGGTTGTCCAGGAACCGCACTCTCCAGAAGTTAAAGCCACTTCCCTTTTTATTAAATAATAGTTACACACAACAGATGCGCGCAGGTTACACAAAGTCTCCCCTTTACTCCCTTCCTCATTTCTGGAAAGCAGCCACCTTCAAGCCTTTTGTCTTATGTTTTGTTATTTATCTCAACATCTCTAAATAGCATATTTCGTTCTATTTTTTGATTTTTCAACTTTAAGCATTATTTACTTCCCAATATCTCTTCCACCCACAGCCCTCTCTTCTTCAAATACACAATTCCGTCCTCCCCAGTACAGGTGTTTGGTAATTTTGACTGGCTCTGGAATCAGAGTTAGAGTGTTTTACCTATGGGAACGTTACTCATGGCAGAGGCATATACTAAACTTTCTTAATTGTACTTTCCATACATCTTGTTGTTTTCTAGAGATTATAATTGCCTGGGGGTTTTCATCTTCTTTCCACTACCTTTTATGACTTCATCTGCCAGCACTCCCCTAGTTGAGGAAATCCCTTCTCATGACGGTTACTGTCAAGGTCATTTGTTTTGAGGGCTCCCCTCTACCTTCCCACCCATCCAGGCTGCCCTGTCCCTCTCTGGATCCATTGTCCAGCTGTCCTGTTGGACTCCCCCACTGCTCCCTCTTCCAGGTGGCTGCATCCTCCTCTCCTGGATCAGTACCCAGCTTTCCCAGATCCCAGGTCTTCCTCTCTTTAGGTAGACTCCCTCCTTTCCTGAGCTTTTCCCCAGCTTCCGGAAAAAGGGTTCACTTTTGAGACTTTGCATGCCTGATTTTCTTCCTATTTCACAGAGATGGTTTCAGGAGTCCAGGACACCTCAGGATGGAGTTCTTGAGGCCACAGCAGAAAACCCGCAGATGAGCACAAGTGGTCCCTCCGCTGATTCCATGATCGGTCTGCCTCATTCCAATCGGACTTCTCAAGCAGACCAGGGTTCTCACCCAGAGGGTGGGGTGCTCTCTGACTCATAAATCCCTTACAAGACTCTGATCCTTGAGACATCAACAGGACTCTGCATCTCAGTTTCCTTCCCTGGGCAATAGGTTGATCAGATGACCACCCTCACAGAGCTGAGGATCAGAAGTAAGGATGAATGTTATTGTCGTAAAACACACCTCCAGAGAGCTCTCAATAAATCTGTGAAACTTCTGACCTCAGCCTCAAGTTCCTTCCGGAAGAAAGAGAGGGGAGAATCAGGGCAAAACTGGGTGGATGTCAGGAGAACACGAAAGGCAGAGAGAAGAGGAGCAGAGGGGAAAAGAGGGGGCAAGGCGGTGTCATGACTAGGGAGACCCCCTAATTTAAGTTGTGCTCCTAGTAAGTGCTGTAGCCCAGGTATGGGGTCTGGGGGTACCTCTGGAAGTCTGAGTCTGGCTGGTCTCATAGCACAGACTCCCTCACCTGCTGGGAGGCAGATACTAACTTGATTAGAAACTTAGTAAAACAAAACTGGTACTTGATTCCCTGATTGACCCTCCTCCCTGCACTTCCAGCTTTTATTCCCACTCCCTTGCTCCCATTCCACAACCCCACTTCTTCCAGGTGTACTGGTCAGTGGCATCTTTGGCTTTTTTCTTGACTGTCTTAGTATTGAGCCATAAGATGCAAGTTCCCTTTTTAGTCTGTAGTCTGAAGTTGCCTCCAACGACCCCCCCCCACCTTTGTCCACCCCTGTCCTCTGCCTGGTAGGCCCTTTCTGCTCTGGGACAGGCCTGATGGGGACTCCAGGGCTGCCCGGTGACCCAAGCAGCTCTCCTCTCATGGTCATCAACTCTCCAGGACTCTCTTCCCAGGTTCCAGAGGTGTAAATCCACTCCCAGTGTTGTCTGATCCTGGAGAATGATGGATCACCAAGGGTGATGGGTGTGTGGGCGGCAGAGGCTGCACTTCGTAGAGATGGGATCCTCTGCTGGAGGTTGGCTGTTTTGCAAGAGAAAGGGAGACCCAGTTCTTAAGGGAGAGTCACTGGGTAAGAGCCCAAGAGAACCGAACAGTCTAGCAGGACACTTTATCAAAAACAGTGCTTCCCTTCCCACTTCCAGAAAGCAGCCACTTTCAAGCAGTTTAGCTTATTTTGTGTCATCTCTATCACTGTAAATAACATGATCTGGTCACTGCTTCTTGACTCTTCAATTTTACATTATCTATTGACTCCCAATCCTGAAATGAGAATTTCGATTTTTACTCCCATGGAGACCCTCCTCTCTCTTTACACCCTCTTCCATCCTCATCTTCCCTATGTAGGTTGCAGGTGACTTTGGCTGGGTCAGGAGGAGACAGTTTTCTAATTATTTACCCAGGCAAACATTACTCATGGCTGAGCCATGTAGTAAACTATACTTAATATTCCTTTTATTCATACCCTTTCACTTTCTGGGAATGGAATCATTGCCTGATGTTTTTATTTGCTTAGCATTCCGTATACGTTTCACTAATTTGCACCCTAGGTCACTCCTAATTGTAAATTTCCTCTCCATGCCTCCAAATGTAGCAAAGTTTCCCATGTACCCTAGGCAGCCCTGGTCCCTTTCTAGGCCTGCTACCCTCTCTGCTATCCGGCTCTTTATCCCTCATCTTCCTGCAGATTCCCTTCTCCCTTCTGTTTTCCAGAAAAAGGGTGCATGGGAGACAAGCTAGCTAAAATTTTTTTAAAAACTTAAAAAGTATTTTCTATTTTGAGACAATTGCAGACTCATATGCAGTTGTAAGAAATAATAGAGATTCTGTTTACATCTCACGCATTTTCCCTCCAATGGTAGCATCTTGCTTAGCTATATAGTCACAATATCAAAAGCAGGGTATCTTTTTCAGATGTCACCAGCCTCACCTGCACTCATTTGTGTGTGTGTGTGTGTGTGTGTGTGCATATTTAGTTCTCCACAATTTTATTGTATGTGTAGATTCCTGTGACCACCACCACAATTAAGAAACAAAACAGTTCCATCGTAAGGATTCCTTGGGGGTGCTACCCTCTTATTGACACAGCCACCTCTCTCCCTACTCTCTAAAACCCATTGAAACCAAACCCACTGCCTTCCAGTCGATTCCAACTCAAGGGACTCTTTAGCAACCCTATAGGACAGAATAGAACTGTCCCATATGGTTTCCAAGGCAACCACTCATCTGTTCTTCATCCCTGTAATTTTGTCATTTTGAGAATGTTATAGAAATGGAATGATACAGTTTTAGCCTTTTGAGATTGACTCTTTTCACTCAGTGTGATTCTCTGGAGCTTTATCTAGGTTGTTTCATGTATCAATAGTTCATTCCTTTAATTTCAGAGTAGTATTCCATGGTAGGAGCCCTGGTGGTGCACTGGTTAAGAGTTTGACTGCTAACCAAAAGACTGGCAGTTTGAATCCACCAGCTGCTCCCTGGAAACCCTATGGGGCACTTCTACTCTTTCCTATAGGGTCACTATGAGTCAGAATCGACTGGACGGCAACGGGTTTGGTCTGGCTTTTATTCCATGGTGAGGGAGCCCTAGTAGCGTAATGGTTAAGTGCTCAGCTGCTAACCCAAAGGTTGGTAGTAGGAACCCACCTACTGTGGGAGGGTTCTGTAGGAGGGGATACCTGGCAATATTCTCGCCTAAAGATTATATAGCCTAGGAAACATTATGGTGCAGTTGTATTCTGTCCTATATGATTCCTATGAGCCAGAATCTACTCCAAGGCACACAGCAACATCAACAGCAACATTTCATGATACAGATGTAGCAAAGTTTTGTTTAACCTTTCATCCACTGAAGGACACTTGAGTTCTTTCCAGTTTTTGGCTATTACAAATAGATACTATGAATAAGCATGTTATAGGTTTTTGTGTGAGCATAAGTTTTCTTTTCTCTGGGATAAACACCCTAGTGCAAATGTTAGGTTTAATGATAAGTGTGTGTTTAGTTTATAAGAAACTGCCATAGTCTTTTCCTGAGTGGCTGTACCATTTTACATTCCCACAAGCAATGAATGAGTAATCCAGTTTCTCCTCATCTTCACCAGTATTTGGTGTTATTACTATTTTTCGTTTTATCCATTCTGATAGGTATGTAGTGATATCTCATTGTAGTTTTAATTTGCCTTTCCCTAATGACCAATGATGTTGAACATATTTTTATATTCATTGCCATTCACACTTCTTCTCAGTGAAATGTCTGCTCATGTCATTTACCCATTTTCTAACTGAATTATTCAGTTTTTTTTTTTTGTTGTTGTTGAATTTTGAGAGTTGGGGTGGAGGAGACAGCTGAATAAGAGCCAGGAGGCCAGTTGTAGTCGGGGCGACTCACTCTCTGGGATCAGTTTATTGATAGGTTGACCTTGGTAGAGCCAGTCCAAGAGAACGTGTATTTTTCTCTGCAAATCCTCACTCCTAGGCTTCCTGGGGCACAGAGATGGCCTTCATTTGCTGAAGCTGAAAAGCTTGTTGGGCAGGGATGGCCCTGGAAGTGGCCTATCACATGCGAATCTGCTAAATATGAGTAAAAAAAGACTGCTCCTCCAATTCCACAGTCATAGTAGAAGATTTTTAACACCTGGCTCTCAAAAATTGATAGAACAGCTAACAAACTATCAATAATGATAGAGAATCTGAAAAACACTACCAATCACTTTGATCTAATCGTCATTTATAGACCATTCCATCCAATGATTGAAGAACATACATTCTTTTCCAGTGCATAAGGTAGATGGGCCATATACTGTGCTGGAAAACACATCTCAATAAGTTCAAAAGAGTCAAAATCAAAAGGCTGTATTCTCTGACTACAGTAGAATTAAATAAAAGAAATTAATACCCATAGGAAATATCTGGAGACTCAAATATCTGGATATTTAATCAACATATTTTTTCTTTTTAATACTATTTTAGTGTGTTTAAGGGGAAAGTTTACACAGCAAAGTAAGTTCCCATGTAATAATTTCTACACAAAATTTTCAGTAATATTGGTTATATTTTTCACAATGTGTCACTATTCTCATTCAATTCATTCTTGTTATACAATTCCCTGTTCTCTGGTTTCCCTGACCCCTAACTTTCTTGTCTTTGCTTTAGAGTAATTTTTGACTATTTGCTTACAGTCAGATGATTTTTTAAAGGCGCTATTACTCACAGGTGATATTCTTTATGAGTCAATCTATTATTTAGCTAAAAGGTGACAGGAGAGGATAATTTTAAGGTTTAAAGAGTATCTTAGGGCAACAGTGTCAGGGAGTCCTCTAGTCTCAGCTGATCCAATAAGTCTGGATTTTATAAGACTTTGAGTTCTCTTCCACACTTTTCTCTTGTCTACCAGGATCCATCTATTGTGGCCCTGATCAGAATGGTCAGTAGTGGTAGCTGGGCACCATCTAGTTCTTCTGGTCTCAGGGTAGATGAGGCCATGGTTCGTGTAATAAACAACATATTTCTGTATATTTCCTGGGTCAAAGACAAAATCACATGGGAAGTTACAAAGCACATTCAATTGAATGACGACAAAAATACAACATACAGCATGTGTGGAATGCAGCTAAAGTAGTGATGTGAAGGAACCTTAAAGCTTTAAGTACTTAGATTAGAAAAGAAGAAAGATCTAAAATCAGTGTCTTAGTCATCTAATGGTGCTATAACAGAAATACCACAAGTGGATGGCTTTAACAAAGAGAAATTTATTTTTGTTCACAGTAAAGTAGGCTAAAAGTCCAAATTCAGGGCGTCAGCTCCAGGGGAAGGCTTTCTCTCTCTGTCGGCTCTGGAGGAAGGTCCCCGTCATCATCAGTCTTCCCCTGGACTAGGAGCTTCTCTGCACAGGAACCACAGGTCCAAAGGACACACTATGCTCGCAGCACTGCTTTCTTAGTGATATGAAGTCCCTAACTCTCTGCTTGCTTCCCTTTCGTCTCTTGTAAGATAAAAGGTGGTGCAGGCCACACCCCAGGGAAACTCCCTTTACATTGGGTCAGGAATGTGAGTTTAGAAAGAGTGTTACAATCCTACCCTAATCTTCTTTAACATAAAATTACAATCACAAAACGGAGAACAACCACACAATACTGGGAATCATGGCCCAGCCAAATTGATATACACATTTTTTAGGGGACATAATTCAATCCATGATTATCAGTGACCTAAGTTCAACCTTGAGGAATTAGAAGAAGAAAAACAAAATAAACTCAAGGTAAGTAAAAGGAAAAAACATTAAAGATAAGAGCAGAAATCAACTAAATAGAAAACAGACAGCAATAGAGAAAATTAACAAAGCCAAAAAAATTGGTTCTTGGTCAAGAAGAAAAGAACAAAAACCACCAGTATCAGGAATAAAAAAGGGATTATCACCAGTTTCTACAGACATTTAAAGGAGAATAAGAGAACAATATGATTTTTTTTTTACCAAAAAATTAACAGCAGAGATGAAATGGATAAATTTGTTGAAAATTAAAAGTTAACAAAACTGATACAAGAAGAAACAAACTCTCAATGTCCCTGCAGCTACTAAAGAAATTGCATTTGTATAATCACAACCCTTCCAAAAGAAAGACTTCCAGGGCTGATTATTTCACTGATGAATTCAATCAAACATTCAAGGAATAAATAATACCTATTTTACTCAAACATTTTCAGAAAATAGGGGAGAAGGAAACGCTATCCAACTTGTTTTAGGAGACCAGCATAATTCCCAAAAAGACATTACCAAAAAAAAAAAAAAAAAAAAAAAAGTAGGAGAAAGAAAGTTATAGACTACACCACTTATGACAATAGACCCAAATCTTTAACAAAATATTAATAAAACAGACTAACAGAATACAAGGTTAATATAAAAAATAATTATGTTCTTATATACAAGCAACTAACTATAGGAATAAAATAAAAAGTTGTTCTATGTGCCAATAAACATAAATTGCATAGGAATGAATCTTACAAAAGATGTCTGTCATGGATTGAATTGTGTCCCCCAAAAAATATGTGTATCAATTTGGCTAGGCCACGATTCTCAGTATTGTGTGATTGTCCACCATTTTGTCATCTGATGTGATGTCATCTGATGTGATTTTCCTATGTGTTGTAAATCCTACCTCTATGATGTTAATGAGGTGGGGTAGGCAGCAGCTATGTTAACGAGGCAAGACTCAGTCTACAAGATTTGATTGTGTCTTGAGCCAATCTCTTTTGAGATATAAAAGGGAGAAGCGACTAGAGGGACGGGGACCTCATACCACCAAGAAAGCAGTGCTGGGAGCAAAGCGGGTGCTTTGGACCCGAGGTTCCTGCACAGAGAAGCTCCTAGTCCAGGGGAAGATTGATGACAGAGCCAACAGAGAAAACCCTACCCTGGAGCTGACACCCTGAATTTGGACTTCTAGCCTACTAAACTGTGAGAGAATAAACTTCTATTTGTTAAAACCATCCACTTGTGGTATTTCAGTTACAGCAGCACTAGATGACTAAGGCTGTGTAAGACCTCTGAAAACCAAAACACTGAAAACCACAAAACACTGCTGAAATTTAAAAAAATCGAAGTAAATGCATACCATGTTTATGGATGACAAGACTGAACATTGTTAAGATGATGATTCTTCCCAAACTGATCTATAGATTCAAAAAAATCCCATTCAAAATTTTAGGAGGCTTTTTCGTAGAAATCGAAGAGCTGATTTTATAATATATATGTATGAAAATATAAAGGGTCTAGAATAACCAGCGAAAAAGATGAAGAAAATTAGAGGACTTGTTTTACCTGATCAAGATGTTCTATAAAGTTATAGTAATTGTTGTGGATTGAATTGTGTTCCTCAAAAATTTGTGTTGTAAATCCTAACCCGTACAATAGCAGGTTTTCTTTATTAAGAGGCCATATTAGTGTAGCGTGAGTTTTAAGCCAATCACTTTTGAGATATAAAAAGAGCAGATTATGACAGAGAAGAGACAAGAGATGGGGAAGACAGATGCCATGCACATGAAAATCATCAAGGAACCAAGGAATAGAGGCTGAAGAGACACAGACCTTCCCCAGAGCCAAAAGAGAAAGAAAGCATTCCCCTAGAGCCAGCACCCTGAATTTGGACTTCTAACCTCCTGAACTGTGAGAAAATAATGTTCTGTTTGTTAAAGCTACCCACTTGTGGTATTTCTGTTATAGCAGCACTAGATAAAGAAGACAGTAATCAATATAGTCTGGTATTGACAAAAAGTTAGAATATAATTTAATGGAACAGAATAGAGAATCCAAAAATGCACCCACACACAAATGGTCAGTTGAATTTGGCAAAGGTGTCAATGCGATTCAATGGGAAAGAGAAGTTTTTTCAATAAGTAGTGATCAGCTATGTATCTGTATGGGGGGGGGGGAGGACATCGACCCTTACTTCACACCATACACAAAATTACCTCAAAATGGATTACAGACCTAAATGTAACACCTGAAACTATAAAACTTCTAAATATAAACATACAAGAAAATCTTTGTGACCTTACGTTAGGCCAATATTTCTTAGAATAAAAAAGCATGAACCGTAAAAGTAAGAATCAGTAATTTAACTTCATCAAAATTAAAAACTTCTGCTCTTCAAAAAACACTGTTAAAAAAACAAAACGGCAAGCCACAGATTGGGAGGAAATATTTGCAACACACATATCAGACAAAGGACTTGTATCCAGCATATATAAAGTACAGCTACAACTCAATAATAAGAAGACAAAAAACCCAATTACAAATGGTCAAAATTTTGAGCAAAAAATTCACAAAAGAAGATACGTGAACGGCCAGTAGGCACATGAAAAGATATTCAACATCATTAGTCATCAGGAAGATGCAAATTGAAACCATAAGAAGATGCTATTATATACCCATCCTCGACGACACTTGGTATGGCCAGGCTAAAATTAAAAAGCCTGGCCACACCAAGTGTTGGCAGCGACGTGAAGCAACCGGAACTTCATTCACACTGGTAGGAAATGTAAAAATGGTGCAACCATTTTAGTGAAGAGTTCGACAGTTCTTAAAATGTTAAGTATATACCTGCTTTATGACTCATCCATTCCAAATCTAGCTACTTACCCGAGAAAAAAGAAAACGTATGTCTACACAAAGCAACTTTATTGGTATTATCCAAAAACTGGAAACAATGCAAGTACCCATCAATAGGTGAATGGATAATGTTCCAAAAGGCCCCTCTTGATACCTCTCAACAAACCCTACTTGAAACTTCTGACTTCATTTCGGTCCTTTGTCAAATACGGAGAGGGGAGATGCAGGGGAATTGGGGGTATGGTCCAGGAGAGCAGGAGAGAGGGAGAGATGCAGGTGTGAGGGAGAGAAGCTGGTGGGCAAAACTGGAGTGAAGGGAGAGAGGAGAGATGACACAGAACGAGGGCAGGGCAGAACCTGGAACTCGCTCTGGGCACCGCAGATGAGGGGATGGGAGGTTCGTTGGGTGTCGGCGGACCTGGGATTAATTTCGGAAGGCAAGACGCAGGTCAGGGTGTGTCTCTACAGGCGCATAAAGTCGCAGCGCCGGCTGCCGAGACCGCCTACGCCGCAAAGCCCAGTCGGCTGCAGCTGCTTAGCGGAAACGCGGCTTCCTCCTCGAGCGCGCAGCCGGGAGCTCTGCGCGATATTTGTACCCCACGCTGGCATGAGCGCGTCCCTTTCTGCCTGCGTCCGGCAACCAGAAGACCCTGTTCCCCGAGTTCTTAGTTTATGCCTTTTGAGGGATGTAGTTTTTGAAACTCGCTCTGTTAATCAACCCCCAACTCCTTCACCTTTCCCACCGCCCCTGCAGGCGATTCTGTCGACCCCGTTATCCTTTAAACTCACGTTGGCTATCTGGTGACATTGACTTCCAGGCAGCCCATGTCCGAAATGTATCTCCTGATTCCAAGGGGGTGGTGTCGGCTTACGCTGCGGCCACTTGGCTACGGGGGAAAGAGGGACTCGGTTCTTAGAGCACGCACTCAACTTTCGTGGGGAGCCTCTTGGGCCCTGTGTCTGCTCAGGCCTTGGCCGCTCCTCCCCACTTGACTAAGCAGAAACCAAAAAGCTTTAGATCTCTGCTTCTTTGACATAAACATTTTATTTAAGTGTGGGAGGGAGATAATCTTGTTTGAAAATCATATGTACAGAATCACTATCGTGGTGTTTTTGAAACTAAAAGGTAGTATTTCTTAGATCAATTAATTATATAATTGTTTTCCTGAGCAAAACCATTTTGATTAACACGAGAAATTCGCTAAACAAAAAAAGCAACGAATAATAGAATCCATATATATATATATATTTAAGAGTAAAATTTAAAAGATCATTGTGTTACTTTCCTAGCGTGGCCATAACAAATTAGCACAAACTTGGGGGCTTAAACCAACAGAAATTTACTCTTTCTCAGTTCTGGAGAGCGGAAGTCCAGAGTCAAGTGTTGGCGGCGCTAGCTCCCTGTGAAGGCTCTGGGGGTGAATCCTTCCTTGCCTCTTCCAGGTTCTGGTGGCTCCAGGTGTTGCTTGGCTTGTCCCATTTCTACCAGTCTTCACATGGCCTTCTCCCCTGTGTCCCTGTATTCTCCCCTCTCTCAAACATACACTAGTCTCGGACCTAGGGCCCACCCTAATCCACGATGATCTCGTTTGAAGATCCTTGACTTAATTACATCTGCAAAGGCCCTTATCCCAAAATAAGGTCATATTCTGAGGTTCTGGGTAGACATATCGTGTGGGGGGACATCATTCAACCCACTATAATCATTAAATAAGAATTTGTGTTTATAGAAATGCAACTAAAAAATCCTGTCCTATAAAAAGGCAAGAAATAGTTAAAGAACTTTTTTGAGGGATATGTAAATAAATTGAGATTTTAATTTTTAGTTTGCAGAAGGAATGCACACAGGAGCATAAAATCATTAGTAACCTCGTATTCAGAACTTTGTTTGAACAGACTGACAATTGTTTACATGCAGAGCATTAGCCCTTTAGTTGCCCAAAATTATTTCTAATAAGAATTTGGATGTAATAAACAATGAAGTGGAAACGCTTGGTTTCACTCTATTGCCCTCTCTTTCCCTTGAATCAGTTTAAAAGCAGTTTATATTGGATTCCAAAAATACTGTATCTATTATTTTACTATTCAAATCCCAAAAGAAATAAGGTAGTGTGTGTTATAGATTTAAAAACATGTAACAAATACATTGAATTAAAATATATAATTTTGTGTAGATTAGTTTTCCAATTTTGTGAAAGAGTAACTATAATGTTATCCTTCCATTAAGTTGCTAGAGATGTTTCTTGCAATCAATTTGTTTTGAGTTATTTGTTAGAAAGATTAAAAAATACAGTAGTAATCTTTTCTTTTTTTAAAAATTGTGCCTTAGGTGAAAGGTAACAGAGCAAATTAGCTTGTCTTTAAACAGTTAATACACAAATTGTTTTGTGAGATTCGTTGCCAACCCCGTGATGTGTCAACACTCCTCCCTTCTTCACTACAGTTTCCCTGTTTCCATTGGTCTAGTTTTCCTGTCCTTTCCTGCCTTCTCATCTTTGCTTTTGGGCTGGTGTGCCCATTAGTCTCATATACAAGATTGAACTATGAAGCACGTTCCTCACGTGTGTTATTGTTGTTCCTATTAAAAGCAAAAAACAAAACAAAACAAAACAAACAAACAAACAAAACCCAACAAAACCTATTGCCATTGAGTCTGACTCATAGTGACCCTATAGGACAGAGAAGAATTACTCATAGGGTTTTCAAAGAGCAGGTGGTGAATTTGAACTACCAACTTTTTGGTTAGCAGCCATAGCTCTTAACCACTGCACCACCACGGATCCTGTCTAATCTTTGGCTGAAGGGTGAAGCTCAGGAATGACTTCAGTACTGAGTTAAAAGGGTATATGAGAGCCATACCCTCGGGGTTTCTCCAGTCACTGTCGGAGCAGCAAGCCTGGTCTTTTTTTTTTGTGTGTGTGAATTTGAATTTTGTTCTACATTTTTCTCCTGCTCTGTCTGGGACCCTATTAGTTATTTTTTCTATCCTGATTTTTCTCTGAGCTCTGTGTTATTGAAATGCCAAACGCCCTAGGTTTGTATTCTTCTTGCTTTATTTTGTGTATGCCTATGCGTCACATGCAACTTTCCCTTATGTTCAGAAATACCAAAAAGTATTGAAGGATTCTCTTTAAATTTTTTTACAAGAACATTTACCATTGTGTGTGAGTAACGTGCTGGAGGAGAAAGCAGCAAAGCTGCACATGTTGTCCCCCAATCTCTGCCTGTGGAATGCTTCCCTATGGAATCAAACGGAGATATTATTTTTCCCTCCAAGAATTGCTGTTGGAGATCGTCATCCTGAGCTCCTGGTACCTGAAGCCTGACTTTCAATAAGGCACTGAGGAAGTGATCCAGTAAGATTCTCACATTTAGCAAACATTATTGACAACCTCTGGTGAAAGTTGTGAGGTTGACCTAGCCCTGAGTTTTATGAATTTTATGAGGAGACTTCCCTGATTGTCTCCTCCTGCCATCAGGATGCTGGAGTCACCTGGGCTGTTAGCTCCTCTGAGATATTTCCTGGTCTCTGAAATGGGGAGAACATTCTCCTCCTTCAGCACCCTCAGGAGCTGCTCTGAGGACAACATCTGCCTCTGGAGGTAAAGGCCTGGGGCAATAAAACCACAGGGATGTTTTCTTTAGAGGACCCTGGCTCCAGAATCCTGGTTGCTCACCAGGGGACTCTGAGATCCAGTCCAGTTGGCTCTGGCACCAGGTGGAGGGTTCAGAGATCTCCAGGGTGCTCTCTTGCGCACATGCTAGTCCTCCTAAGGGGAGACAGTGAAAGGTTAGGTTTGATCTGAGTCACCATGAGTCAGGGATCTGGTCTTACTCATTTTAGTTGTTGTTACCAGCATATTTACCCCTTACTTGCTGTGTGATCACACACAAGGTAATTAATTGTAAGTTTCATCTGTAAAGTAGGATTAATTACTCCACGATTTAAATAAAATAATGCATATAAGGTCATCAGCAAAATTCCTGACACATACTAAGTGTTCAACACATGTTCGCTTCGATTTTATCCCTGATATAAAATTATAAGACCCTTCAATATTCTCTGATTATTGTCCACTTTAAGCAGGCATTACTACAAAACAATAAACATCTTTTCACTTTGGATAAACATAATGTATCTTTACAATCAATTAGAAAAGATAAACATTGAAACAAACAATTGAAATTGGTCAAGAGATAGGGATATAATTTTTTTGAAGGTTTGTATATGGTCTCTAATAAATAAAACTCACAAATTAAGTAACACAACAAAATAACAACAGAAGCCCCAGAATCTATAAAATGGCCTGACATTGCCAAATACGCCTCCATTTCTTGCCTCTTATCTCCTTTTTTTCCTGTAACATAAGGAGGTTATCGATGTTTTCGTATTGAGTGAGGCAGGCACACTTGTAAATATAAATGCACATAGTAACACAAGAAAGCCGGTTGGTCTATGTATCAATATACCAGAAAATATGCAAATGCTTATAATCTTTAACCTAGTAATTCCACTGCTGCATACATGGTCAAAACATTTGCAGAAAATGATTTAGACACAATTGGCCATCAGAGTGTTATTTCGAATAATATGAAAAAGAAATTACACACACATGCATAAAAGTCAATTTAAAAAAGTTAATATATACTTTATGCTAAATTCCGTTCAATTAAATGAATGGGTCACTAAAATCAAGTTTTGAAGGATAAAACATGATATGGGAAATGCTTGGGAAGTAACAGTAGAGGAAATGGCAGTGTAAAAATCTAAATTTGTAATTTGATCCTGATATTTCAGAATTATATTTTGTTCATATACTCTGGTGGCATTGTGGTTAAGTGCTATGGCTGCTAACCAAAAGGTTGGCAGTTCAAATCCATCACGTGCTCCTTGGAAACTCTATGGGGCAGCTCTACTCTGTCCTTTAGGGTTGCTATGAGTTGGAATCAACTCGATGGCAACGGATTATATATAGGTATATCTACATACACACACTCCGAGTACAATGATTAATGTTATGTGTCAACTTGTCTAGGTTATGATTCTCGTGGTTTGGCAGACACTATGTTATCACCTTCCATTTTGTGATCTCATGTGTGCAGCCAATGAGTTGGAAGGGAAGTTTCCTGGGGGTGGGGCCTGCATCCAGTATTTACATGGATGTTCTGGTAAAGCTTGCGTTTTTTTGATTCTGCAGTCTTCTCATTGCTTGACCTTCAGTTCTTGAGATGTGAGGAGATTTCAGCCTGTGGCCTGCAAATTTTGGGCTCATCAGTTCCCGCAATCATGTGAGCCAGCAAAAGCCTTCAGCTTGCTGTCTGATCCCCAGATTTGGGACTTGTCGGCCCCCTGCAATGGCATGAGTCATTTCCTCACATTTGCATGAGCCACTTCCTTGAAGTAAATTTCTCTCTCTCTCTCTGTATCTGTATATGCTTCGCCGGTTTTGCTCCTCTAGAGAACCTGAAATAAGACACTGAGTCATAGCAGGTGAATGTTGATTTCTTTCTTTGTAAATTTTTAAAATTTTCTTTTATAAGAATGGTGTAGCAGTGTCAGACCTCCTCATCTAACTTCACGTGTGGGAGAGACAATCACCATCAACATCAGCCCAAGGCTGATTCCTATGAGGTGGAGGTCAGATATACCTCTACCCTCCAGTCTTTTTACCAGTTCTGACACGAGCCGTCCCTCCCATGGCACTCTCTGCTTCTCTGCTGTGCTTGATAATTCGTTACCATGGCCACACAGAACTCACAGACCATACTCACAGTTATAGGGTTTATTAGAGTAATAACAGGTACAACTCAGGATACAGTTCTTCAATCAGGACAGGTTCTGCAGGCAGGCCTCTGCCATCGGGCTCTGCTTGGGCCTGGGCCCTTGTGCTTGGCCTCCAGAGGACCAGGCTCCTATCAACCCCCTGAGGACAAGCTCTTCTCGGCCTCCTGAAGACAGGCTCCTCTTGTCTCCCTCAGGCCTCCTCTCTTGGCCCTCTGCCCTTGGCCTGGACTCTGCCCTGCTTGGGCAAGTATTACAAAGCTCTTTTAGTTCTGTCAATAAGTGCCCAGAGGCACCCCACTCCACCAGCAAGACTTCTGCCTGAAGGAACCTAGATCTCCTGCTCCATGGATTGTCATGCCCACTGTAGCTGTTTTGCTCAGTGAGCCGGGAAGCCCACCACAGCCATCTCGTGTCGGACTTAGTTTTGCTGCTGCCATTTCTCTGCTGCTGGACTCTGCCGTGGTTGCTGCTGCTTCTCACCATCTTGTGCCTTCTCTGGTGTTACAGCTCTCTCTGTCTCCTGGCTCTAGGAAGTTCTCAGTACAGGGACCCTGGGTCCAAAAGACATACTCTGCTCCAGGCTCTTGTTCTTGGTGGTAGTGAGGTCCCCCCTCTTGCCTCTGGGAAGAGCTCATTTTTATGTATTTATTTTTTTATTTTATTGTTGTACTGTAAGTGAAAGTTTACAATTCAAGTTAGTCTCTCATACAAAAATTTATACATTGTTATGAGTGCCTATTTGCTCTCCCTATACTGTGACAGCACACTCCTCCTTTCCACCCCTGATTTCCAGTGTCCATTCAACCAGCTCCTGACCCTCTCTCACCTCACCTCTGGACAGGAGCTGCCCCTTTAGTCTCATGTATCTACTTGAGCTAAGAAGCACACTTGTCACGAGTATCATCGTATGTCCCGCAGTCCCGTCTAATCTTTGTCTGAAGAGCTGGACTCAGGAATGGTTTTAGTTCTGCGTTGACAGAGAGTCCAGGGGCCATGCTTTCTGGGGTTCCTCCAGTCTCAGTCAGACCATTAAGTCTGGTCTTTTTACTAGAATTTGAGTTCTGCACCCCACTTTTCTCCTGCTCCATCAGGGACTCTGCTGTGTTCCCTGTCAGGGCGGTCATTGGTGGTAGTTGGGCATCATCTAGTTCTTCTGGTCTCAGGCTGATGCAGTCTCTGGTTTACGCGGCCCTTTCTGTCTCTTGGACTAAAGTTTTCCTTGTGTCTTTGGTGTTCTTCATTCTCCTTTGCTCAAGGTGGTTTGGAACCAACTGATTCATCTTAGATGGCCGCTTGCTAACTTTTAAGACCCCAGGCCCTACTCACCAAAGTAGGATGCAGAACATTTTCTTAATAAAGTTTGTTATGCCAATGGACCTAGATGTTCCCTGAAAGCATGGTCCTCAGACCCCCGCCCCTGCTACTCTGTCCCTCGAAGTGTTTGATGGTATTCAGGAAACTTCTTAGCTTTGATTTAGTCCAGTTGTGCTGACTTCCCCTATATTGTGTGCTGTCCGTCCCTTCACATAAGATAATTCTTGTCTACTATCTAGTTAGTGAATAACCCTCTCCCTCCCTCCCCACCTTCGTAACCATCAAAAAATGTTTTCTTCTGTGTTTAAACCTTTTCTTGAGTTCTTATAATAGAGATCTTATACAATATTTGTCCTTTTGTGACTGACTAAATTCACTCAGTATAATGCCTTCCAGATTCCTCCATGTTATGTTTTACGGATTCATCATTGTTCTTTATTGTTGCATAGCATTCCATTGTGTGAATATACCATAATTTATTTATCCATTTGTCCGTTGATGGGCATTTAGGTTGTTTCCATCTTTTTCCTATCGTGAACAGTGCTGCAATGAACACAGGTGTGCATATATCTATTCGTGTGACAGCTCTTATTTCTCTAGGATATAGTCCAAGGAGTGGGATTCCTGGATCATACGGTACTTCTATTTCTAGCTTTTTAAGCTGGCACCAAATTGTTTTCAAAAGGGTCGTACCATTTTACATTCCCACCAACAGTGTGTAAGTGTTTCAGTCTCTCCACTACCTCTCCAGCATTTATTATTTTGTGTTTTTTGGATTAATGCTAGCCTTGTTGGGGTGAGATGGTATCTCACTGTAGTTTTGATTTGCATTTCTCTAATGGTTAATGATCGTGAGCATTTCCTCATGTGTCTGTTACCATCTGAACATCTTCTTTGGTCAAGTGTCTGTTCATACCTTTGCTCATTTTTTAATTGGGTTATTTGTCTTTTTGTTGTTGAGGTTTTGCACTATCTTGTGGATTTTATAGATTAGATGCTGATCGGATCTGTCGTAGCCAAAAAGTTTTTCCCAGTCTGTAGGTTGTCTTTTGACTCTTTTTTTCCTATTTCTTTTTTTTTTTTATTGTAACTTAGATGAAGGTTTACAGAGCAAATAGTTTCTCATTAAACAGTCAGTACACATATTGTTTTATGACATTGGTTAACAACCTCAAGACATGTCAACACTCTCCCTTCTCAACCTTGGAGGATCTTTTTTTTTTCCTTTGGTGAAAATATACATAGCCAAAGTTACACCATCTCAGAAGTTTTTACATGTACAATTCAGTGACATCGATTACATTCTTCCAGTTGTGCTGCTATTCTCACTATCATTTTCCAAATTATTCCATCACCATTATCTTCAACTCACTGCCCCCTAGGCTTCCCATCAAACTTTTTGAGTTGCTGTTGTCAATTTGATCTCACATAGATAATTCTTTTTTCTTTTGTACCTTAGATGAAGGTTTAAAGAACAAATAGTTTCTCATTAAACAGTTAGTACACATATTGCCCTATGACAATGGTTAACAACCCCACAACTTGTCAACACTGTCCTTTCTCAACCTTGGGTTCCCTATCACCAGGTTTCTTGTCCCCTCCTGCCTTCTAGTCCTTGTCCCTGGACTGCTGTGCCTCGTTAGTCCTGTTTTGTTATATGGGGCTGTCCAATCCATGGCTGAACAGTGAACCTCAGGAGTGACTTCACCACTGAGCTAAAAGGTTGTCTGGGGGCCATACTCTCGGGGTTTCTTCAGTCTGTCAGGCCAATAAATCTGGTCTTTTTTTGTGAGTTAGAATTTTATTCTACATCTTCTCCAGCTCTGTCCAGGACCCTCTGTTGTGATCCTAGTTAGAGCAGTCAGTGGTGGTAGCCGGGCACCAGCTAGCTGTACTGGACTCAGTCTGATGGAGGCCACGGTAGCTGTGGTCCATTAGTCCTTTGGACTAATCTTTTCCTTGTATCCTATTCTCTTCATTCTCCCTTTCTCCCGAAGGGGTAAGACCAGTAGAGTATCCTAGACGGCTGCTCACAAGCTTTTAAGACCCCAGATGCTACTCACCAAGGTAGAATGTAGAACATTGTCTTTATAAACTGTGTTATGTCAAATGAGCTAGATGTTCCCCAGGACCATGGTCCCCACAGCCCTCCGCCCAGCAATTCAGTCCCTCAGGAAGTTTGTATGTGTCTGTGGAGTTTCCATGACCTTTCCTTGTACAAGTTGTGCTGGTTTCCCCAGTATTGTGTAGTGTCTTATCCTTCACCAAAGTTACCAATAGATATATTGCTTTTGACTCTTTTGGTGAAGTCTTTTGATGAGCATAAGTATTTGATGTTTAGGAGCTCCCAGTCATCTAGTTTCTCTTCTGGTGCTTGTGCATTGTTACTTATGGTTCATATTCTGTTTATGCCATGTATTAGGGCTCCTAGTGTTGTCCTTATTTTTTCTTCCATGATCTTTATTGCTTTTGATCTTACACTTAGGTCTTTGATCCATTATGAGTTAGTTTTTGTGCGTAATGTGAGGTATGGGTCTTGTTTCAGTTTTTTGCAGATGGATATCCAGTTATGCCAGTACTGTTTTGTTAAAGAGACTGTCTTTCCCCAATTAATGGACTTTGGGCCTTTGTCAAATATCAGATGCTCATAGGTGGGTGAATTTATTTCTGGATTCTCAATTCTGTTCCATTGGTCTATGTACCTGTTGTACCTGTACTAGGCTGTTTTGACTAATGTGGCGGTATAATAAGTTCTAAAATCAGGTAGTGTGAGGCCTCCAAATTTGTTCTTCTTTTTGAGTAATGCTTTACATACAGGGCCTCTTCCCTTTCCGTATGAAGTTGGTGATTTGTTTCTCCATCTCATTAAAAAATACCATTGGAATCTGAATTGGGATTGCATTGTATCTGTAGATCACTTTGGGTAGAATTGACATTTTCAAAACTTTGAGGGAAGAGCTCATTTTAAGCCTAAAAGGATGCAGAACTGACAAATCCCCTTGTTAAGGTTCCATACACCTTATTGGCATGGTTCAACCCCCCTCCTGCAGGGGTTCCATGCACCTTATTTGCATTATTAGCGAGCTGTCCAATCCCCTTGGTGGGCCACAAGCATCTTTATTTGCACAGTCTCACTCAATCATTGTGGGAGTCACAAAAACTATGGCTAGAGGAGGCATATGAAGTAATTCACCACATCTACAAAGAGATTTCTTTTATACAAAACAAAACAAAGTGAAACAACAACAAAATAAAAAGCAAGAATAAAAAAACCAAAACCTGGAGCCAAACAAGAGACTCCATATCCATTTCATACTCTCTGTATAGTATATGTTATAATATGTGTTTAATTTGACCCACTGTAGAAGTGAACCACTCTATTAAAAGTCATAGAATAGATGGCTCTGTAAATTTAATAAATTCAAAACTATCTCAATATCAATTTTGTAAAAAGAACATGGCTTCAGGAAATCAGCATTACACCTACAAATCTCCCTGACAGCAGAGGAGGTTGGGTCCTCATCACCTAATCTTGCCCCATCCACGGACCCTCCTAGCCCTGCTGCTCAGAATCATAAGGAGCATTAGGAGAAATATGGACCACAGGCCCAGCACCTGCCACTCAGAAATGGCCATAGGCCTACCCTGCCTGTGTAAAATGGGGCCTGACCCTTGCCTGGGCTCCAGCCTTTGCCTTCAGCCTGAAGCTTCTCAGCCTGCTCTTCAGGCTCCACTTGCCAGTAGCCTCCGTGCCCCAACCCCTGTCCCAACCTGTCTGCCAGGCTCCACGCAGAAAAACTTTACCCAGGCTGAGGCTCTCAAAGTTAGGCCCATCCAATGATATCTGGGAGTTATTTTCTCTGACTTAGCAGAAATAGAGGCAGGAGATGGGCAATTCAACCACTTCAGGTGGGGATTCACAAGTGAAGCAATGGCGACACAAACTCCCACCCTCTTTCCTACCTGAGCTACTCTTCCTCCAGATCACTACTCCAGCTACCACAGCTCCAGTGACCATCTCTCTGAGGAGTACGAGGCCAGCAATTATTCCCATGATGGGGATGGTGGGCTGAGGAGGCAGCTCTAGGAAGAGAAGGGAAGGTGAGGGACCCTGACTCCCAGGACTCAGCCCTGACCCTGCTGAAGGTCTCCAAAAGGGGTCCTGCATTCCCTGAGAAGTGACTCCACACTTGTGTCCCTCCTTAACCCCCATTTCAGAGTGAGGGGCTAGGACAGCCTCTCATACTGCACGCAGCATGTGCATCTCTGCTCCTCTGCAGAGGGCACCATCATGGTCACTCACTTCTGGAAGGTCCCATCTCCCACTGGTCTGATCTCCACAAGCTCCATGTCCTGGGTCTGGTCCTCTCTATGCTGTTCAAGGTCAGGGTGAACCCTGCCGGGTACAAGCCCAGGGCCTAGCACTTCAGGTTGACCTCAAGGTCAGAGATGGTGTGGTTGGTCACATGTGTTAATGGTGAGTCTGTGGGGAATTCTCAAAAAGAATTAAGGAAGTTTGCCTTTCTTCCCATTATTAAATGAAATCACTTTATCCACATTGGGAATGGACAGGATAACTCTAACTCACTTTGCTAGAAGTAGATTCTCAATGAAAAGAGATAATGGAAAGTGTCACCCATCTGCAGGCAAAACCACCTGAAACAGACTGGAAATGAAAAGTGAAACGTCTGAAAAAGCCCTGCATAGATGCTTTTTCACCGTAGATGCCCCAGTGCTTGTTCGTGCCCCACTGCACCCCATCTGTCACCTTCTGCATCCCAGACACCACCCTTAATGCTAAGACCCTGAGATACAAACCTGGAGACATTTACAACTTTCTCTGAACCCTCTCCTCTGCCATAAGATACTCTTGCCTGCTGTCTGCTAAAGTGCTCTTTGGAGGAGAGAAAAGTAGAGAGAGAGAGATGGAACCAGCCCATTCTTCTTACTTTTCTAGAATTTTTCCCTCTGAGCTGGACTTTCCTTTTCTCACTCTCCTCAGAGTCTTCTTCCCCTGTGCATGTTTAGAAAGAAATTTACCACACAGTGATCAAGCACAATGAACAGCCCTAGAAAACGGAAGGTGGTAGGATGAAGGTTCCTTTCTTAGTTCTGTAGACAACTGATTTCTGAAGGCTCCGGATAATGGTTCACTTACAGGTAGTTTTATTTTTATTAAGGCATATTTTGATAACTACACACCCCAAAGGGCCAGGGGTTTAAGGTAATCTTCAAGAGAAGGATTTTGGTCCCTTCTCATATGTCAGTTGGGTTCACAAAGCATTCAGTGTTACTGGGTTCATTTCATCAAAGAACAACATAGTGTGATGCTGGAATTGAAGTAAATTAAAATTATCTTTATAGTATATCCATGGATTAATCTATGTGGATCACAGTTAGATCAGTGTAGAGTGTCTCTCCCCAAAGAAACCGTTATCAGTCACTCCCCGTTTACCCACAATATCACCAGCCCTAGGTTACTAGTACTCTACTTTGCTTCAAGAGATTTGTCTATTATGGACATCTCATATAAATGTAATCATATAATATGTGCAATTTTGTGACTGGCTTCTTTCACTTACCTTATGCTTTTAAGATTCATGCACATGTATCAGTACATGTATCATGTATCAGTACTTCATTTCGTATTATGGCTGAATACTATTCCATTGCATGCATATACATTTTCTTCATCCATTCCTCAACTGATGGACATTTGCGTTGTTTACATATTTTTGCTATTATGAATGATGCTGCTATGAACATTCATGTACAAGTTTTTGAATGGATATATGTTTCTATTTTATTGGGTATATACCTAGAAATGAAATTGCTGGGTCAAATGGTAACTGTGTTTTGAACTTTTTGAGGAACTTCCAGAGTCTTTTCCCCAGTGACTGTACCATTTTACATTCCCACCAGTAGTGTATGAAGGTTCCACTTCCTTGCCAACCCTTGGTATTATCTGTCTTGTTTATTGTACACCTTAGTGAAGTATCTCATTGTGGTTTTCATTTGCATTTCTCCGATGACTAATGATGTTGAGTATTTTTTCATGTGCTTATTAGCCATTTCTTCTTTGGAGAAATGTTTATTCAGAGGCTTTGTTCTTTTTTAAATTGATTTATTTGTATTTTTATTATTGAGTTTTAAAAGTTCTTTATATATTCTAGATATGTCTGTTATCAAATATATACTTTGCAAATATTTTATCCTAACCTATGGGTTGTCTTTTCACTTTCTTGATGGTCCTTTGAAACAGAAAAATATTAGTTTTTATGAAGTCCAGTTTACCTATTTTTTTCCTTTGTAGCTAATGCCTTTTGTGCAACATTTAAGACAAATTGTGATGTTTTTAACTTCTAAAAAATCTTTTTCTAAAAATCAGCTAGGTTATTTTTAGCAGGTATTTTCAAACTTGTCATGTTTGTGGTCCAGATTTTGAGTACCATGGTGTCTAAACTAGATGATTTTCTTTATGTGTTTTGCAAAGGTCACATGGAAACTGATAAATGTTATGGATCCTTTCCTCAGAAATATGTAGAAGTAAATATAAAAATTAATGTAAAACGTCAGTGCACATACAGATCCTCTAAAGTCTTATAGAACTGGGTTTTTTTTTAAACCTACTGAGAGACAAAGATGGGAAGATTTGAGTAATCATTTCACCATCCCACAATGCCACTCCACTTATTTGAGAGTATACACTGATAGAAGTTACACCCCCTAACAGACTATCAAGGAAATAAGTGGAAAGAAGTAATTTATTATTCACTCATTCACTCATCCAAAACCAAGTGCCTACTATGTACCGAGTAAAGTTCTAGTCTCACATCACTGCTCCAAGAATTGACATGCGTCATTCTTTTTCCATTCTAGTTAAAACTGTCCTCTTCCTTCCTCCCCCTGAACCACCCCCGACACTCTGGATCACCTTCCCCATAACAGTTTGAAACTGAGTCCTGCCCCTGTGCTCCTTCCAGCAGTTCTGTTGATCTCCAGACTTCTCTCAGGATGGTGCTTTCCTTTTCTTGGAGGACAACAGATGTTTGCAACCAAGTAGTTTCATTGGTACACTTCCCACTATGAGTTGGAATCGACTCCGTGGCAATGGGTTAGAATTCCAGGAGGCAGGCAAGTTTCCTTCATTTTGTCCTGTGTATGTCTCTTTCAGTCTAAGCCAAAAGAATTTCTGCTGTTGCGGTTGATTAGATACATCAGCCACAGGCCTAATCTCTTTAGCAAAAGAGTGCATGCCACACCCTTGGTACTCTTAATCCTCCCCTTGGTGAAAGTTCCAGCACATAATTCCTTAGTTTGTACAATAGAAGTTTCCAAATCTTTCAGTTCTGGATTAATTTGCACAGTTCATCTCTTAATAGATCTCTTTTCTCCCATATTTTACTAAAAGCAACAAGGAGAATGTATCCTGCATCTTCATTTCGCTTAAAAAATCTCCTCAGCCAAATATCCAAATTCATCTCTTACAAGTTCTACCTTTCACAAAGCATAATTCAGACAAGTTCTTTGACATCCTATAAAAAGGATTTCCATTCCTCTAGTGTCCAAGAACATGTTCATCATTTCCCTTTAAAGCCTTACCTAAAGCATAATGTCCACATTTCTAGCAACATTCTGTTCATGGTTGTCTTAGTTATCTAGAGCTGCTGTAACAGAAATACCACAAGTGGGTGGCTTTAAGAAACAGAACAGTTTAGGAGGCTAGAAGTCTGAACTCAGAGCACTGACTCTATGGGAAATCTTTCTGCCTCTGTTGGCTCTGGAGGAAGGTCCTGTTCCTTGGCTCCTTTTTCCTTGGTCTTCGTGTGGAATGGCATCTGTTTTCCCTGATCTCTGCTTGCTTAACCTAATCCTTTTATACTCTGTAAGAAATTGACTCAAGAAACATCCTACACTAATCCTGCCTCATTAACATAACAAAGACAACCCACTCCTAAATGGGATTATAACCACAGGCATACCTGTTGCCTTAAGTTGATTTCTACTCACAATGAACCACAGGCATAGAAGTTAGGATTTACAACACATATTTTGCGGGGAACATAATTCAGTCCATAAAAGTCAGTTTCTTAATGAGGCCCATGCTGACCATCCTAGTTAAAACAGTCATCTTCCCTCTCCTGATGAACACCCATTCTGGGTCACCTTCTCCATGCCACTTACCATCTCCTAACATTAACATCTCTTCATTGCTACGTATGGTAGGCTGAATAACGGCACCAAAGATGTCCACATCCTAATCCCCTGTAATCTGTGGGTGTGTTACCTTATATTACAAAAGGGACTTTTGAAGATGTAATTAAGCACTTAAGATGATGAGAGTATCTTGGATGGTCTGGTGTGTCCAATGATGTAATCACAAGGGTCTTTATGAGACAGAGGCAGGAAGGTCAAAGGTAGAGAGAAAGGATATAAGGATGGAAGCAGAAGTTAGAAAGGAGAAAGATTCTAAGCTGCTGGCTTCAAGATAGTAGAAGCGGCTGTTATAGATTGAACTTTTTGTTGTTGTTGTTAGGTGCCATTGAGTCTCTTCCAACTCAGAGTGACCCTATGTACAACAGAATGAAACACTGCCTGGTCCTGCACCATCCTCACAATCATTGCTATGTCTGAGCCCTTTGTTGCAGCCACTGTGTCAATCCATCTCATTGAGGGTCTTCCTCTTTTTTGCTGGCCCTCTACCTTACCAAGCACGATGTTCTTCTCCAGGGACTGGTCCCTCCTGTTAGCATGTTCAAAGTGCATGAGATGAATTCTTGTTGTCCTCGCTTCTAGGGAGCATTTGGGCTGTACTTCTTCCAAGACAGATTTGTTTGTTCTTTTTGGCAGTCCATGGTATATTCAATACTCTTCACCAACACCATAATTCGAAGGCATCAATTCTTCTTCAATCTTCCTTATTCATTTCTAACTTTTGCATGCCTATGAAGTGATTGAAAATACCATGGCTTGGGTCAGGTGCACCTTAGTCCTGAAAGTGATACCTTTGCTTTTTAACACTTTAAAGAGGTCTTTTGCAGCAGATTTGCACAATACAATATGTCATTTGATTTCTTGACTTCTGTTTCCATGGATGTTGAATGTGGGTCCAGGTAAAATTAAATCTTTGACTACTTCAACATTTTCTCCTTTCATCGTGATATTGCTTATTGGTCCATTTGTGAGGATTTTTGTTTTCTTTATGTTGAGGTGCAATCCATACTGAAGGCTGTAGTCTTTTGATCTTCATCAGTAAATGTTTCAAGTACTCTTCACTTGCAGCAAGCAAGGCTGTGTCACCTGCATATTGCAGGTTGTTAATGAGTCTTCCTCCAATCCTGATGCCCTGTTCTTCTTCATGTAGTCCAGCTTCTCGGATGATTTGCTCAGCATACAGATTGAATAAGTATAGTGAAAGATACAATCCCAATGCACACCTTTCCTAATTTAAAGCACCAGTAGCCCCTTGTTCTGTTCGACTGACAGCCTCTTGGTCTGTGTACAGGTTCCTGATGAGTACAATTAAGTATTCTGGAATTCCCATTCTTCTCAATGTTATCCATAACTTGTTATGATCCACACAGTTGAATGCCTATGCATAGTCAATAAAACACAGGTAGACATCTTTCTGGTATTCTCTGCTTTAAGCCAAGATCCATCTGACATCAGCAATGATGTCCTTGGTTCCACGTCCTCTTCTGAATCCGGCTTGAATTTTTGGCAGTTCCCTGTCAATGTACTGCTGCAGCTGCTTTTTTCAGCAAAATTTTACTTGTGTGTGATTTTAATGATATTGTTCAATAATTTCTTCATTCTGTTGGATCAACTTCCTTTGGAATGGGCACAAATATGGATCTCTTCCAGTTGGTTCACCAGTAGCTGTTTTCCAAATTTCTTGGCATATTCAAATGAACTCTTCCAGTGTTGCATCTGTTTGTTGAAACATCTCAATCGGTATTCCATTAACTCCTGGACACTTGTTTTTTGCAAATGTCTTCAGTGAAGCTTGAACCTCTTCTTTTAACGCCATGGGTTCTTAATCATATGCTACCTCCTGAAATGGTTGAACATCAACCAATTCTTTTTGGTACAGTGACTTCGTATCACTGTATGGATTGATCTGTGTCCCCTCAAAATATGTGTTGTGTTAGGGCAACTTCTTAGACATAACCAAATACCTCATGGGACAAAGTTCCTAGGCTTGATGGCAAAGGACCATAGACTCAGGGGACATCTAAGTCAATTGGCACAATATAGTTCATAAAGACAAAGTTCTGCATCCTACTTTGGTGAGTAGCATCTGGGGTCTTAAAAGCTTGTGAGTGGCCATCTAAGATACAATTATTGGTGTCTTACCATCCAGAGCAAAGGAGAGTGAAGAAAACCAAAGATTCAAGGCAACAATTGGTCCAAAGGACTAATGGACCACATGAACCACAGCCTACAGGACCCCAAGACCAGAAGAGCTATATGGTGCCCAGCTACCACTACTGATCACTCTAAATGGGATAACAACAGAGGGTCCTGGACAGAACAGGAGAAAAACTGTAGAACAAAAAATCAAATTTATAAAAAAGCCCAGACTTACTGGTCTCACAGAGACTGGAGGAACCCCCGAGATTAAGACACCCTTCTGAACTGGAACTGAAGTCATTCCTGGAGACCACCTTTCAGCCAAACAATAGATGGGCATATAAAATAAACAATAACACCTAAGAGGAATGTGCCTCTTAGAACAATCAATTGTATGAGGTCAAAAGAACAACACTTGCCCAAAAGCAAAGATGAGAAGGCAGGAAGGGGTAGAAAATCAGGACGAAAGGAAACGGGGAAATTAGGGTGGAAATGGGAAGAGTGGTGACACATTGTGGAGAATGAACGCAATGTCATGGAACACTTTGTGTACAAACTATCAAATGTGAAACTAATTTGCTGGGTAAATTTTCATCTAATGCACATTAAAAATAACTTTAATACATTTGCCTTTTCTTGTCTTTTTATATAAGTGAGGTTGTCATGGTTTGAATCATGTCCCCCCAAAAATGTGTGTATCAATTTGGCTGGGCCACGAGTCCCAGAATTGTGTGGTTGGCCTCCATTTTGTGATTGTAATTTTATGTTAAAGAGGATTCGGGTGGGATTGTAACACCACCTCTACCCAGGTAACATCTCTGATCCAATGTAAAGGGAGTTTCCCTGGGGTGTGGCCTGCACCACCTTTTATCTCTCAAGAGATAAAAGGAAAAGGAAGCAAGCAGAAAGCAGTGCTGGGAGCAGAGTGCATCCTTTGGACCCAGGTCCCTGCGCAGAGAAGCTCCTAGTCCGGGGAACACTGATGAGAGGAAGGCCGACAGAGAGAGAAAGCCTTCCCCTGAAGCTGATGACCTGAATTTGGACTTTTAGCCAACTTTAACTGTGAGGAAATAAATTTCTCTTTGTTAAAGCCATCCACTTGTGGTATTTCTGTTGTAGCAGCACTGGATGACTAAGACAGAGGTCATACAATACATGTCATTTTGTGATTGGTTTATTTTGTTCAGCATGTCTTCAAGCTCCATCCATATTGTAGCAATATCAAGACTTCATTTCTCTACTGGCTGAGTAGTGTTCCATTGTATGTACCTGCCACATTTTGTTAATCCATTCATCTGTTGATGGGCATTTACGTTGTTTCCACCTTTTGGCTGTTGTTAACAGTGCAGCAGTGAACATTGGTGTGCAAGTCTCTTTTTGTTTCTGCTTTCAAGCCTTTTGGGTGTGTACCTAGAAGTGGAATTGGTGGGTCATATGGTAGTCCTATTTTTAGTTTTTTGAGGAACTGCTATACTGTTTTCCACAATGGCTATACCATTTTACATTTCCACCAGCAGTGGATAAGGTCCAGTTTCCCCACATCCTCACCAGCATTTGTTATTTTCTGTTTTTTCATCTTAGCCATCCTAGTGGGAGTGAAATGATATCTTATTTTGGTTTTGATTTGTGTCTCTCTGATAGCTAATGACGCTGAGCATCTTTTCATGTGTTTGGTGGCCATTTGAATGTCCTCTTTGGTGGAATGTCTATTCAAGTCCATTGCCCATGTTATGATGGGGTTATTTGTCTTTTTGCTGTTAACTTGTCAAACTTTTATATATATTTTGGTTATTACATTCTTGTTGGGTATACGGTTTCTGAAGATATTCTCCCAGTTGACAGCTTGTCTTTTCAGTGTTTTTGTAAAGTCTTTTGATAAACAAAGGTTTTTAATTTTTAGTAGGTCCCATTTATTTATTTTGTCTTTTGCTGTTTGTGCTTTTGTTATTATATTAGATAATCCATTGTTGAAAGCTAGGCCTGACAGCATTGCCCCTGCTTGTTCTTCTAAGAATTTTATGATTTAGTTTGCACATTTAGGTCCTTAATCCATATTGAATTTGTTTTTGTTTATGATGTGAGGCATGGATCTTGTTTCATTTTTCTGCATGTGGAAATCCAGTTTTTCCAGCAACATTTATTGAAGAGACTCTTTCTTCCCCATCAAATGGACTTAGCACCCTTGTCAAAAACCAGTTGACCATAGATGTGTGAGTTTATTTCTGACTCTCAATTCTATTCCATTGGCCTATGTGTCTATTGTTATACTAGTGCCAGGCTGTTTTGATTACTATAGCTATATAAACCAGACCAAACCCATTGCCACTGAGTCAATTCTGACTCATAGTGACCCTATAGGACAGAGTAGAACTGCCTCATAGGGTATCTCAGGAGCAGCTGGTGGATTCGAACTGTTGACCTTTTGGTTAGCAGCCAAAGGCTTAACCATTGTGCCACAAGGGCAATGTAGTATGTAGCTATGTAGTACGTTTTAAAATCAGAAAGTTAAGTTCTCCTACTTTGTTCTTCTCTTTCAACATCGTTTCAGCTATTTGGGGCCTCTTGTCATTTCATATAAAGTTGAGGATTGGTTTTTCTACTTCTCTAAGCTGTTGGAATTTTGATTAGGATTGCATTGAAATATAGATATCTTTGGGTAGTATTGACAGCTTAATTAACAATATTAAGTCTTCCTATCCATGAACATAGAACATCTTTCCATTTAATTCTTCTTTAATCTTTTTCAGCATTGTTTTATAGTTTTCATTGTATAAGTCCTTCACATCCTTGGTTAGATATGTTCCTAGGTATTTTATTCTCTTAGATGGTATTGTAAATGGAATTGTTTCCCTAATTTCCATTTCATACTTCTCATTGCTGGTGTATAGGAACACAACTGATTTTTGTTTGTTGACCTTGTACCCTGCAACTTTGCTAAATTCCTCCATTAGCTCTAGAAGTTTCCTTGTGCAGTCTTTGAAATTTTCTATATATTGGATCATATCATTCAAGAATAGAGATAATTTTACTTCTTCTTTTTCAATCTAAACATGTAAGTTTGTTTTTCAAGTCTTATTGCTCTGGCTAGGACTTCTAATACAATATTGAACAGAAGTGGTGAGGATGGGCACCTTTGTCTTGCTCTTGATTTCCAAGGGAAAGCTCTCAATCTTTCTCCATTAAGTATATTGTTGGCTGTTGGCTTTTCATATATGCCCTGAATCATATTGGGGAATTTCCCTTCTATTCCAATATTCTTTATGGTTTTTTTCATCAAAAAAAGGATGTGGGATTTTATTAAATGCTTTTTTTGCATCCATAGGATGATCACATGTTTTTTTCCTTTGTTCTATTGATGTGGTGTATTACATTGATTGATTTTCTAATGATGAACCATCCCTGAATTCCTGGAATAAATCCCACTTGCTTATGGTGTATGACTCTTTTAATATGTTGTTGGATTCTGTTTGCTAGTATTTTGTCAAGGATTTTTACATCTATATTCATAAGAGATATTGACCTGTAGTTTTCTTGTGGTGTCTTTGTCTGGTTTGGGTATTAGAGTTATGTTTGCTTCATAGAATGAATTCGGGAGTATTCCTTCCTTCTCTATCTTTTGGAAGACTTTAAACAGTATTGGTGTCAATTCTTCTCTGAATGTTTGGTAGAATTCTCCAGCGAAGCCATCTTGTCCAAGATTTTTTTTGCTGGGAGGTTTTTGATCATCGATCTGATCTCTTCACTTGTTATGGGTCTATTGAGACTTTCTATTTCCTCTCAAGTCAGTCTGGGTAGGTTGCGTGCATCTAAGAATTTGTCCATTTAGGTTATCCAGTGTGTTGCCATACAGTTGTTCATAATATTCTGTCATATGCTCTTTATTTCTGTTGGGTCTGTTGTAATGTCCTCTATTTCATTTTTAATTTTGGTTATTTGCATCTTTTCTTAGTCAGTCTAGCTAAAGGTTTGTCAATTTTATTGATCTCTTCAAAGAACCAGCTTCTGGTTTTATTGGTTCTCTTTATTGTTTTTGTTTGTTTGTTTTGGATTTTATTTATTTATTCTCTGATCTTTATTTTCTTTCTTCTGGTAGGTTTGGTCTTAGTTTGCTCTTTTCTTTCTAGTTCCTCGAGTTGTTGAGTTAGGCTGTTAATTTGAGATCTTTCTTCTTTTTTTTTTATGTAGGCATTTATTGCTATAAGTTTCCCTCTGAGTACTGCCTTCGTTGCATCTCTTAAGTTTTGGTATGTTGTGCTTTCATTTTCATTTGAAACTAAGTAATTTGTTGTGTCTCTTTTGGTTGCTTCCTTATACATGGTTTTGTACATACTTTGAATAGTCAGAGGTGGACTGCTACAGCATAACAGTCTCATTCTGGAAGGTTCATTTTCCTCACAGTGGGAGGACTACTTTGCTAAAAGGAGAAATGTGTTCTGGTTGGATCTTCATCAATCTATGGGTAGTGTCTGATACTATGCACAGATGTTCAGTGAATTAGAAAGAATGTGAAAATGAGCTTTGGGGAATTGTTGTGAACCACTAATATGTCACATTAGGTGTCTACACCTACCCTCATGCTAACAAAAATGGATGAACAAAATATTAAAATATCTTCTTCAAGACTCTGAAGAGCTGCATTTTAGTAGGAGTGTTCTAGCCATAATCCCGAAAACTCTCAATTTAATTTTGTCTAGAAGTCATGTAGAATATTTAAGCTTTAGTTTTTATGTCCCTGTAGGACATTTGGAAAAGAAGGAAAAGCACAAGGAGCACTAAAAGTGGAAAACCTAGTAGGATGATCTCCCCTATTGAGCTTAGAGCCCAAAGGGCCGGGTTCCTCTGTGTAAGGGAAATGTCGTACTCCAAGGACTACAAGGATAGTCGCCCTGGTGCTGAGTGGAGTGGGAGAAAAAATTTGTTCCTGAGTTTTAAACACAAGTTGTCTCTTGGATAGATTTGCAGCCCAGGTTTGCACTATCTGTGTGGTCTGAAAATCCTCAAGCCATGAATTCAGTTTAAAGTAGGCCAGATATTAAAGGAAATGAACAGACACTTCACCAACGAAGACATTCAAGTGGCTAACAAACATATGAGGAAATGCTCAAGATCACTAGCCATTAGAGAAATGCAAATCAAAACCACAATGAGATACCATCTTACCCTGGCATTACTGGCACGAATCAAAAAACCAGAAAATAACAAATGTGGGAGAGGCTGCGGGGGGATTGGAATGCTTCTGCACTGCTGGTGGAATGCAAAATGGTACAACCATTTTAGAAAATGGTACGATGCTTCCTTACAAAGCTAGAAATAGAAATACCATAGGATCCAGCAATCCCACTCCTAGGAATATATCCCAGAGAAATAAAAGCCGTCACACAAATAGACATATGCACACCCATGTTCATTGCAGCACAGTTCACAATAGTAAAAAATGGAAACAGCCTAGATGCCCATCAACAGATGAATGGATAAACAAACTATGGTACATACACACAATGGAAGACTACGCAACAATAAAGAACAATGATGAATCTGTGAAACATCTCACAACATGGATGAATCTGGAGGGTATTATGCTAACTGAAATAAGTCAATCACAAAAGGACAAATATTGTGTGAGACCACTATTACAAAAATTCATGAAAAGGTTTACACACAAAAAGAAGCAATCTTTGATTGTTACAAGCAACAGGAGAGGTGTGGGTGGAAAAACACTAAATAGACAATAGATAAGTGGTAACTTTGGTGAGAGGTAAGGCGGTACACAATACTGGGGAAGGCAGCCTAACTTGTTCAGGGTACGGTCATGGGAGCTCCATGGACAAGTCCAAGTTCCCTTAGGGACCGAATTACTGGGTTGAGGGCTGTGGGGACCCTGATCTCAGGAAACGTCTAGCTCAATTGGCATAACAAAAAATATTCTACATTCTACTTTGGTCAGCAGCGTCTGGGGTCTTAAAAGCCTGTGGGTGGCCATATAAGATTCTCCACTGGTCTCACCCCTTCAGGAGCAAGGGAAAATGAAGAAAATTAAAGACACAAGGGAAAGATTAGTCTAAAGGACTAATGGGCTACAACTACCATAGCCTCCACCAGACTGAGTCCAGTACAACTAGATGGTGCCCGGCTACCACCACTGACTACTCTGACAGGGATTACAATAGAGTGTCCCGGACAGGGTTGGGGAAAAATGTAGAACAAAATTCTGACTCAAACAAAGGTCAGACTTACAGGCCTGAGCAGAGACTGGAGAAACCCTGAGAGTATGGCCCAGCAACACGCTTTTAGCTCAGTAATGAAGTCACTCCAGAGGTCCACCTTGTAGCCAAAGATTAGACAGAGCCATAGGAAAAAACAAGGCTAAAGGGGCACACCAGCCCAGGGGCAGGAGGGGACAGGAAAGCTGGAAATAGGGAACCCAAGGTCAAGAAGGGAGAGTACTGACATGTCATGGGGTTGTTAACCAATGTCATAAAACAATATGTGTACTAACTGTTTAATGAGAAGCTAGTTTGTTCTGTAAACCTTCATCCAAAATACAATAAAAAATAAAATAAAATGAAAAAAATAAAGCTGGCCAGATACTAAGGCACTTGGCAAAAGTAAACACAAAGGAACCTACTCTGATCTGTTTTTGTTGTCGTTAGTTGTCATTGAGTCAATTCTGACTCATAGCAACCCCGTGTTTGCAGAGCAGAACTGCTCCATAGGGTTTTCAAGGCTGTGACCTTTTGGAAGCAGGTCACCAGGCTTGTCTTCCGAGGCCCGTCTGAATGGGTTTGAACCGCCAATCTCTTGGCTAGTAGTCAAGTATTTAATTGTTCGTGTCACCTAGGGACTCCTTAGTCTCATCTAGGCTTTGAAAACTCCAGTGAATAATTTCATAGGCTTAATGGGCCCTTAACAGTAAGAAAGCAAAAAACCAACTATGTTCACAAGAAAAAAGCTACCATGAAAAAACAAGCAGGAACAACAGACAACAGAATCAAATAACTCAGATATTAGAATGATAAAAAAGGATATTGGAAGAGAGCTACCTGGCCAACTGACTGGAAGAGATCCATATTTCTACCTATTCCAAAGAAAGGTGATCCAACAGAATGTGGAAATTATCAAACAATATCATTAATATCACTCACAAGTAAAATTTTGCTGACGATCATTCAAAAGAAGTTGCAGCAGTACATCCTTAGGGAACAGCCAGAAATTCAAGATGGATTCAGAAGAGGATGTGGAATGAGGGATATCATTGCTGATGTCAGGTGGATCTTAGCTGAAAGCAGAGATACCAGAAAGAAGTTTACCTGTGTTTTATTAACTATGCAAAGGCAGTTCACTGTGTAGATCATAACAAATTGTGGATAACATTGTCAAGAATGGGAATTCCAGAACATTTATTTGTGCTCATGAGGAGCCTGTACATAGACCCAGAGGTAGTTGTTCGAACAGAACAAGGGGATACTACGTGATTTAAAGTCAGAAAGAGATGCATCAGGTTGTATCCTTTCACCATACTTATTCAGTCTCTATGCTGAGCAAATAACCCGGGAAGCTGGACTATATGAGGAAGAACATGGCATCCTGACTGGAGAAATACTCATTAACAACCTTTGATATGTAGACGACACAATCTTTGATGTTCATCAATAAGTGCTTCAAGTCTTCTTCACCTTTAACCTTCCTTGCTGAAGGTGAAGAGGATTTGAAGCACTTATTGATGAAGACCAAAGATTATACATGAGATGTATGGACTGCACCTTAACATAAAGAAAACAAAAATCCTCACATGTGGACCAATAATCAGCATCATGATAAATGGAGAAAAGATTGAAGTTGTCAAGGATTTAACTTTCTTGGATCCACAATCAATGCCCACGGAAGCAGCAGTCAAGAAGTCAGACAATGCATTGCATTGGGCAAATCTGCTGCAAAAGACCTCTTTAAACTGTTAAAAAAAGCAACTGTGTCATTTTAAGGACTAAGGTGCACCTTACCCAAGCCATGGTATTTACAATCACCTAATATGCATGTGAAAGCTGGGCAATGAATAAGGAAGATCAAAGAAGAATTGATGCCTTTGAATTATGTTGTTGGTAAAAAATATTGTATATACCATGGACTGCCAGATGAATGAACAAATCTGTCTTGGAAGAAGTACAGCCAGAATGTTCCTTAGAAGCAAGGATGGTGAGACTTCATCTCACGTATTTTGGACATGTTATCAGAAGGGACCAGTCCTTGGAGACGTACATCATGCTTGGTGTCTTAGGCTGGGTTCTCTAGAGAAGTAAAACCAGTAAAGCATATAAATATATACATAGAGAGATTTGTATCAAAGAAACAGCTCACGCAATTGTAGAGGCTGGAGTGTCCCAACTCCTTAGATTAGGATAGAGGCTTCTCCCAATTCACGTAGCCACAGGGGCTGGTGAACACAAGACTGGCAGGTCGGAAAGCAGGACTCCCCTCACAGGCTGTGAATATCAACGAATCCCAAGATCGGCAGATAAGCTGATAGCTCAAGTCCCAAGAACCGGAGGCCAGACGAACAGGGGGCAGCTGCAGAATCCAGAGTGAGTAGAAAGCCAGACGGTCGGCTTATGTTTGGATGTAGGCCACACCACCAAGGAAATTCCCCTGCAACTGATTGGCTACTCACAGCAGACTAAATCATGGCAATGATCACATATAAGCACTGAGAATCATGGTGCAGCCAAGTTGACACACAATCTTAACCATCACACTTGGTAAAGTCAAGGGTGAGCGGAAAAGAGGAAGACCCTCAACAAGATGGACTGACACAGTGGCTGCAACAATGGGCTCAAGCATAACAATAATCGTGAGAATGGCTCAGGACTGGGCAGTGTCTCGTTTTGTTGTGCATAGTGTTGCTATGAGTTGGAACCAACTCGACGGCACCTAACAACAACAGCAGCTATACTATGATTAACAAAACAAGCTTTAAAATATGTTCAGGAATTAAGAAACTATTAAAAAAAAGTCCAAGAAAATTGGAAAAGAACAATATATAAAATTTAGAGATTAAAATACAATGATTAAAATTAAAACCTCAAAGAATATTTCCATAAAAAAACAATTTGACACAAGTAGACTGTCATTAATGGAAGTTCTAAAAAAATGTACTTTAGGGAGAAGAAATCCCAGATGGAAGGTATGAGATGAAAGAAAGAATACAAAAAAAGGGTTAGCATCTCAGTAAATTTAAATGAGCATTAAGTGTGGAAAAAATTAAAATATCTGATAAGGTTAAAAAAGCTAGTATAAATGTTGGGAATGGGTAAATAGAGTTAATGGAAATATAAACTCTCAACTTCCCCCCAATAATGTTGGAAATACAGATTTATTTATATTTTGATAAAAAAAATTTTAACTAAATTTCTCACTCACTATGTGGTCTTTTGTTTGTTCTGTACATTTCAGTATAAGGCATACAAAGAGAATATTTTGTGGGTCTGTATATGTTAAATTTCCAATTATTGCTGGATTCCTCAGTAATTCAGATGCTGGAAAGGGGCCCTGGTGGCCCAGTGGTTAAGAGCTACAGCTGCTAACCAAATGATCAGCAGTTCGAATCCACCAGCCACTCCTTGGAAACTCTATGGGGAAGTTCTACTCTGTCTTACAGGATCTCTATGAGTAGGAATCGACTTGACAGCAGCAGGTTTAATATTATAAATAATGAACATACAAATTCAAAGGTGGAGGTTTCACTTGTTGCTAGTTGCCATCTAGTCGATTCCAGTTCACGGTGATCCCATGTGTACAGAGTAGAACTGCTCCATAGGGTTTTCAAGGCTGTGAGTTTTCAGAAAGAGATCACCAGTCCTTACTTCAAGGCTCCTCTGAGTGGGTTCAAATCGACAAATTTTTGAGTAACAGTTGCACTATCCAGGGACTCCAGAGTTTTCACTACTGGGGAGTTTTCCACAAAGCAATGTATTCATGATGTTAATTGCCTCTGTGAACAACCACCTTCTTTGCCATGAGACCAGAAGAACTAGATGGTGCTAGGTTATCATTAACCTGTTGCTGTCGAGTTGACTCAGAGTGACCCTGTAAAACAGAGTAGAACTGCCCCATAGGGTTTCCAAGGCTGTAATATTACAGAAGCAGATTGCCACATCTTTCTTCTGCAGAGCAGTTGGTGAGTTTAAACCGCCAACCATTCGGTTAAAAGCCGAGCCCTCAACTAGTGCACCACTGGGGTTTCTTGGGCTAAGATTACTGAATATCATGATCATAGATTCTATAGAAGATTCCTGATCAAAAAGGGGAAAGCAGAATAGAATTTCAAATTCTTATGGAACCCAGACTTTCTGGAGCCATTGAGGCTAGATGAATCCCCAAAACTATTGCCCTGAGATAATCTTTAAACCTTAAATTGAAAATATTCCCTGAAGTCTTCTTTAAACCAAACAATAGTTTAGCTTAATTAGTAAAGACTATCTGCCTTGGACGTTTTTCTCTTTTAAGGAACTATCTGCATGGGAACACATTGACAACAGCAGCTTGAAAAGTTAGATAGGAAGCTTAGGGGGCCAGTGTGTTTATGTTAATGGGAAGGAACAATTAAGAAAAGGAGGGTAAAAATGATTGCACAACTTGCAGAATGTAATCAGTGTCATTCAATTTTACATGTAGAAATTGTTGAATTGCTGTATGTTCTGTTGTGTATATTTTCAACAACAACAACAATAAATTTTTTTTTTTTTTTTTAAAAAGAATGTATGGAGTAGTTGAGACCTGACATTTTATTTCGTTCAGGACCATGGAGAGATCCACATATCCTGGAGCACAAGGGTTAAATCTCTCAGCTGGACTCAAAGGGATATTGGTGAAAAAAGTTTAAGATAAACCCAATGGATATGGAATTATGATTTTAAACAGTCATTAGTCACAATCTAAAGCACTGTATCCCCCCTTAGGCTAACACCCATGTCTGTATCATTATAATAGAAGGGCCTCTTTAGGTAGAAGAGGTAGCTTCAGGCCAATCTTGGCAAAATAATATTTTGGATTAAGAATGAGGCAGTTAAAAGGAATATGTGTTTGATTTTGACATGCAGAATCTGATACTTTAGCTTAATAGTTTACAGGTCCCTCAGAATGTTATATACTTTGTTTTGAAGAGACTTGGTGAGCACAAATTTGATCTGCTAAATTCTTTTGCAAAGGTGTCTCATACATGTCTTATAATTGGTACTCTGAAATTGTAAGAAAGACTAGTTGTATCAAGAAACAGTGTGGGGAGACCTGACAGCCTGGTAACAGGGGACCTTGTCTGTATTTCTGGGTAGGCTGACCGCTGGCAGTGAGCGGGGGTCAGTCGGGGGTTCAGCCGTGGGGCAAGTAACCAGCCGTCTGCGCCACCCCGTCGGCGCCTCTTTTTGGGCCAGGCTGGCGTTTCTCGTGACTTTCTCAGAGGCAGGTCCCCTGCACTTCTCTGCTGACCCCTAAACTCTGTCCTCTGCCCCCACCTCCTGCCAGGCAAGCCTCTCCTTTCTCTGCCTGGACTCCGTGCGAGGTCTGCCCTGAAGAAAATCTCTGTCGCTTCCTTCCCCCTACCCCCATTTTTTCTCACTGTTTTCCCAGCAAGGCACAGCTAATAAAGTCACTCAATAAAACCGATCCTAAATGTGAAAAAAAAAAAAATAAGAAAGAAAGAAAGACTAGTTATAAAGTCATTCCTAGAAAGCTAGTTCAGAATTTACTGGCATAAACAACACAGCGTTTGAGAAAAGTGCTGACTACCTTTGCCACCTAGTGGATAAAGTGTGCAACTGCACCTGGGCAGCCTCAATTTTAGAGCTGGAAATAATCTTGGAATGTTTTGGAGTCAGATACCTTCATTTTCAGATAAAGTGAGAGAACGACTAATTCAAACTTCCTGATACCCAGCACTATTATTATCCAATATATGTCACTGTCTCTCTTATCTCAAAATATTATTTGTAGTTCTCTTTATTATAATACATTATATTCAGTATACATGATTTTCATGGTGGTTTCACATACATTAACTCACTTGAGTCTTTCAACAAACTTGTGAGATTGTCAGAGAAGAATTTACTATTCTCATTTTACCAATAAATCAAGCAAGGCTCAAAAATGTTAAATAAAATTTCCAAGATCAGAGTAGCGAGCTCTTGGAATACAGATCTTTTGACCTTCCAATAGTTCTCATTCCTTCTACTTTTCAAACATGCAAAAAATATCATATTGATTGTAGCTTCGTATCTTAATAATTAACTGGCTGCACTGAAAGCTAGACTGGGACAATGTTGCAGACAACTGTGATGTCAAAATTTGAACACTTTGCTACCTCCTGTCACTCCAAATTAATTTTTTTTTAAAATTAGGGCATGTAAGGCAGTGTTTTGAGAGATTAAATGCATGGGACCTAATGCAGTTCCTCCAACCAGTAAGCCGTCAATGCTTGCTGAATAAATGTATATATAAAGGTTAAAATTTGGAAGTAATGGAAGGAGGCTTAAGAAAGAAATATGAAAGCTCCTTTATCACTTGGATGAGATGATAAAAGGCCTGTAAGTGCTCTGGGCTTGGAAAGTAGAGGAAGAGGTGGGGGAAATGCCAGAATGAAGTGCCTGGTTCATTATAGTAGAGGAGGGAGGTAAGGAGTAACTCAAAGGAGCTCTTCTTGGGTGGGGAGCTTTATCAGTCTAGATTTTGTCAGGAAAATAGAGCCACTCTGGTATTCCAGAAATAAGGATTTAAAAGGGGAGTAAAGGATTTTACACTATTGCTTGAAAATCCTGGACAGCAAAGGTCAGTGAAGGTCTGAGAAGCTGCAGTTGGAAGAATGAGGAAGCATATGCTGAGACCTCAGCCTGAAGCACTGAAGTGGGTGATTCTCAAGAGCTTGCTTGGAAATTGCTATAATTCTCAATACCTCTGAGACATCTCCCACCGTTTGTCTCAGTCTGCATAGGCAAGCAGGAGGTTCTCAAACTTTGCAGAGAAGCTGCTGAGAATCCCATCTGCCCAACATCTGCCTGCAACCACCTCTGGAGGATGATGACCTCTCCCTCTCTTCTGTGTCCTGTATCTTACACCGTCTCTCCCGTTGGAAATCTTGTACTGGGAACTATACGGGGAAGGGGATTCTGGAGATATATTTCCTAGTTTCTCCTCTGCAGAGAAGATGCTGGAAGAAGAACGTTGGATTGACAACACACAATCCAGCACATGAGTTAATAATAGCAAGCGCACGTGGGGTGGCTGAGAAGCAAAGGTACTACTAGCTGGTGTAAACTAGTGGATGAATTTATGAGAGTCATTTAAATTCAGTAAGTAGGTAGCTAGGATGTGTCAGGGACTATAAAAAGTGCAGGCTCATGGTTTGCACAACTTACCTCAGTAAGACTCAAGAAAGACTTTGGAAGCTCATTGTTCTAACCAGGACAGAGGCAGATCTTTGGAAAAAGTTATATTGTGTTCTCTGGATCCTAGGGGCTCGTGGTATACAGTCTATGATAGCCTGGCAACAGCAACTCCTGGGAAAGCCAGAAGTTTGAAATGAGTTCAGTGTTTAGTAATAAAGTTCAGTGAGAGGTAGAAAACTGGCCCGGTAGTGCTTTTCCACGTTAATCAATCAATCCCATAAACGATTTTTCATGTGTTTTTGCCTTTTAGTTTTTAATCTAAGTACGTTCTTAAAGATGCTCAGGGAGAGATGAGTATGATGGTGGGTCTGAGTTTTGTGAAGCGCGGGAGTGGCTAAGAAAGGAAAGGAGACATCTCTGGCATTCCACATAGTCACCGAGTGACCCTCATCCCGAGATTGTGCTCTGACTGCTGCACTCAGTGGAAAAACAGGCCACCTGAGGGTTACCAGAGCTATGCCAAGAGGGTGAGTCCAGGTCCCCCAAACACAGTCCCAGTGGTGGATGGAGAAACTGTCAGAATAAAGTGTCCAAGTGTCCAGAAGTCTGTGAGTGTAGGAATGTGGAGCCCTGGAAACCTTTCAGCTTTTCTCTTTTGGGCCCATAACCAATTAGCTATTGGAAAGGCAGGGTAGGCAAGGGCAGAGAAGGACCTGAAATTCACTCTGGGCACCTAAATTGGGAGGTGGCAATAGGGGGGATGTAGGCTCAAGATCGAGAAGGTGAGATGCAGGTCAGACTGGTGTCGCATGGCCGGTGCCCGGGATCTTCTGCATCAAGACAAGGGCCTCAACTGCCGCTTTACAGAACCTCGGACCATCTGTCCGCTGAGTGCTCAGACCCAAAGCTCCCAACCCGCGCAGAGGTCAGTCAGCTATTCACCACCTGTGCTGGCTTGAGTGCGGGCCTCTCCACCTCATTCTAGCAGCCAGGGGATCCTGGTTATGCCAGCTTCATGCGTTTCTGTGAGTCACTTCGGAGGGTCTATGGTTTCAGAAACTCACCCTGTCAATTGACCTTCTGCTCCTTCACCTTTCCTGCCTCATCATGGGACAAAAATAACCTTCTAAACCAGCTTTGTTTTCTGGGGCAGGGACCTGCAGACAACCCACATCCAGATGAACTTCCTGGGACAAAAGGAGTTGGGCTGGATTTCTCTGCAGCCACGGCGACCCGCCAGAGAGGGACAAGATTTGCAGGGCCCCCTCGGAGTCTGTCTGCTCAGGCCTCAGCTGTTCCTCCCCAACTTGGAACTGCAGAAACTAAAATGCTTTAGAGGTTTGGTTCTTTTATCTAAATATTTTATTTAAAAGAGAGATATATCTTGTTTGAAAATCATGTGCACAAAATCACTAAAATAGTATTTTTGAAACTCAAAGGTAACATTTCTTTGAGCAATTGATGATAATTGTTTTCTACCAAAAACATTTTGATGAACTCAGAAACTCTGTCAACAAAAAAGCAACCAATTGTAGAATCCATATAGATATTGAGAACAACATTTAAAAGGTCATTTTATTAGTTTACCAGGGTTGTTGTAACAAATTACCACAAACTTGGTGGCTTAAGACAACAGAAATTGATTCTTACAGATCTGGAGGTGGGCCACACATGCTCTGTCTCTCCCAAGGCCCTAGGGAAGAAGACTCCCTCGCCTCCTGCAGGTTCTGGTGGCTCCAGGCATTGCTTGCAGCAGCGTCACTCCCATCTCTGCCTCCGTCTTCATAGGGCTTTCTCTGTGTCTCAGTATTCTCCTCGTTTGTCCCTCATAAGAACGCTAGTTGTTAGATTTAGGGCCCACTCAAGTCCTGGATGATCTCATCTGGAGATTCTTACCTTAATTATATCTTCAAAGGAACTGATTCCAAAATAAAGACACATTCTGAGGTTTGGGGTGGACGTAGCTTTTGGAGGGACTCCGTTCAACCCGCTACGTCATGAAATAAGAATCTCTATTTATAGCAATGCAATTAAAAAAATAAATATCCTGGCCTATTAAAGGGCAACAGATAGAAAGATTACAGCCTAGAGGCGGCGCCAACATGATGCTATAGACAGAAGCATCATGCTGTCCCTCTGCAGCAAAGACCTGAAAAACTAAGTGAAACAGATACAAATGTCAATCCTGGAACCCTAAGCATCAAATGAAGGAATAAAGAACTCTATTAAGCACCAAATGGAATACGAAACTGACAGAGAACAGAGAACGAAGAGAGCTATGAAGTGGAAGTCCCCTACCAGCTAAAGTGGCATGGATTCACTACCTTGGACTAAAGTCACCAAGGAACACAGATAGGGAGTACGGGAAGGAAACTTCACGGAGCTCACAGCAGGAGACAGAGCAGCCGGTAACCAGGGATACACACTTTCCCACCCCCCACCCTTTTTCCCTGTATGTAGCCTCCACTGCTTTCCAATGGGTCATGGTCACTTGGCCAGAGAGAGACCAGGTCACTGCCACCAGGATCCACCATCTTGAACCTCAGCCACCAAGGACCTTGGACAGGGTGTATGAGAAGGCAACTTTAGGGAGCTCCCAACAGGAGACAGAGCACCTGGTAATCAGGGATACATACTTTCCCACCTCTACCCTTCTTCCCTCAGTGAGGCCTCTGCCGCTTTCCAATGGTCTGAGGTCCCTCAGCTGGAGAGATACCAGCTCACTGCTGCCAGGTTCCACCCCTGCCTCCACTGGCCAGCCTCTTCAGTGCCATTTTTTTTGGCTTTTTTTGGTTGCTTCTCTCTCCCTCCCTCCCTTCCTTTCCTTTCTCCCGCCCAGTGAGCCCCGTGTATCATTTCCTCCTCTTTTTGGTGGGCTGTGATTTTTGGGTTTGTTTGCTTTGTTCTTTTTCTTTCTTTCTGTTTCTTCTCTCTCCTTCCTTTCCTTTCTCCTTCCCACCCAGCCTTGTGCACTGCCCCTGCCCCATCCTGAGGGGCCATGCTATACCACTTGGCTGGAGAGTCATTGTGCACCTCCCTGGGTCTGCATCACCATCACCAGCAGGCTCTCTCAGCACCATTTTTTATTATTTATCTTTTGTTTGTTTTTCTTTCTTTCTTTATTTTTGTTGTTTCTTCTCTCTCTCTCTCACTTTCTTCCCTTTCTTTCTCCCACACTCTTAGCCCCATGCACCCCTCCCCGCTTGGTGGGCTGTGCTGTACCACTCAGCTGGAGAGCCTCTGGCACATGGCTCCCCTGGGTCTGTGCTGCCCCTACAGGCCAGCTCCCTCAATGCCATATTTTTTATTTTTCTTTATCTTTCCCCTTCTCCTTTTTCCTTCTTCCTCCCACCTAGGCACTGTGTTACCTCTGCCCATTACTGATGGACGGGGCCGTGATGTGCTGCTCCATGAGAGACATCAGCACACCACCATCCCAATTCCACCCCGTGGCCAACAGGCAGCTCCCCCAACCACCATATATTTTTTTGTTTTGTTTTTATTTATTAATTTTGCTTGTTGGTTGGTTTCTTTTTTCTCCCTTCCCTCTTTCTTTTCCTTTCTCCTGCCTACCTAGCCCCATGTGCTGCCCACACCCCTTCTCAACAGGCTGAGCCACACCACTCGACTAGAGAGCCACCAGCACACGACCTCACCAGGTCTGCCCTGCCCCCACTCTCTGAATCTTACTGCACTGCCATTTTATTTACCTTTTTTCCTTTTCCTTCTCTTTGCTTTCTTGCTTTTGTTTCTCTCTGTTTTTTCTCTTATGTCACTCATTCACTTAGCTCCACATATCACATCTTCACCCTTCCCTCCTGCCTATCTGCACTGTGCACCAAGTGCTGCACCCCTGGACCCTGCACTGCACTACCCCTGGTCCTGCCCTATCAGCCCCAGTTCATGCCGAAGAATACTCATCCCTGCTCCCCCATCTCCACTGGGACTACCCTGCTGCACCATAGCTGAGTGATCAGCCCAGCCCGCCTGGACAAGGTGGTGAGAAGTATCATGCCCAGTCTGCCCACCCAGCCCAACTTGCCCAGACATAACCAAATAAAACAAAAAAGTGGGATGAAACAAAGAAATCTACAATCAATAAATTAAAAAAAAAATTCTTGAATGCCCCAGAAACAGTAGACAATATCAAAACACTTTAAAAAACAGGACAGAATGAATCCAGAAAGTGGTCAAAATAAAACATCAGATGACCTTCTGGTAGAAGAAAAGGCACTAGAACTACCTGTCAGGGAATTAAAAACTCTAATGTTCAGGGTTCTCCAAGAGATGAAGGGAAATGCAGACAAAAATAAGGAAAAAATAGACAAAATCATGGAAAAAACAGACAAAACAACTGAAGAATTCAGGAACAAAATGTCAAAATAAATAAACAACTAGAACTCATACAAAAACAGCAATTAGAAATTCAAAACAGGAGACTTCCAGCAACATGGCGCTCTAGGCAAAAGCACCTGCCATCCCTCCACAGCCAAGGTCTGAAAAACTAAGCCAAACAGAGAAAACAGCAATCCTGAAATCCTAAACATCAAATGAAGAGATAAAGAACTCAGCCAAGCACTAAATGGAATAAGAAACTGACAGAGAACAGAGAGTGAGGAGACATACATGCAGAGGTCCTCTATCAGCTAAAAGCAGCACGGATACGCCGTCTTGGACTCCTATCAGAGACCAGCAAATGGGGGTAGGAGAAAACAGCTTCACCGAGCTTCCAGCAGGAGACAGAACAACCAGTAAAGAGCGATATACGCTTTCCCACCCACCACCATTCTTCACCCCCACTCAGCCACCTCTGCTTGCCGTGGCCACAGTCTCTTGCCTGGAAACACCGGGTGCTTGGATTCCACCCGCCTGCACTTGCCAACTCCCTGAGTGCCATTTGTTGGCTGCTGGTGTTGCTTTTTTCTACTTCTTTTGATTTCTTCCTTACCTCTCACTGCCACCCCCTCCTTTTGCTCAAATACCTGGCTCCTGTGCGCCATCTTTGCTTCTTCCTGAGGGGCTGTGGAGCTCTGTTCGAGTGTGGAACTGCTTCCTGGCGTGTGCTGCCACGCTGGTGGGATCCCAGGGCTTTTGTTTGTTTTCAGTTGTTTTTTTTTTTCTTTTTCTTTTCTCGAGTTGGAAGCCTGTTCTGGTCGGGTGGTGCTGTGCGGCTTGGGACCTACCCCCTCAGCTCGCATAGACGTGCAGAGGGATCCCTGAGGGCATTTCTTTTTTTCATGTTTTTTTTTTTCTGTTTTTTTTTTTTTGGGCGTTTTTCTTGTTCTTTTTTTTTTTAAATTTGTTTTCTTTTCCCTCTTTTTCCCTTTTTGTCTTTCTTCATTACTCAGTTTCTCATCTCTCTATACTTTCCTTCTCTTCCTGTCCCCTGGATACCTGGAGCTGAATACCTCTATGCCTCCTAGCCAGGCTGTACTTCAACACCTGGAAACAATTTCACCAGACCTCATAGCTGCACCGGTGGGATCCCTGGGAGCTTTGCTGTCCCTTTTTCTTCTAATTTTTACTTATCCATTCTTTTTTTTTTTCTTCTTCTTCCCCTTTTTGCTTTTCTCCATTTGATAGTCTCTCATCTCTCCACTCCAATGGCAACTCCCTTAGCACTCTTTTTTGTTTGTATGTTTTTGGCTCCTGTTCCTCTCTCCTCTCTCCCATACCCATCTTAGCTCCACACATCACAATCTCTCCCCTCCATCCTGCCTACCTTCACCGTGCACTTAACATCACACCACCAAGCAGCACAGGCATGGCCTACCGGCAACCTGCCCTGCACTGATTACTGACCCACCCTAGTTGCTGTAGTGAGTGCCACAAACAACCCATCCTAGCAACTCCTCTTCAGCTAGACCTGCTGTGCTGTACCATATCTGAGCGACTGACCCTGCCAGTTGGAGAAGGAAGTGAAAAGTATCATGCCCACAGATGAGCAAACTATGAAGAACACACTGCTCAGACATAGCTAAATTTAAAAAATGGACAAAACAAACAAATCTACAATCAATAAATGAGAAAAATAACTACTGAATGCCCTGAAAACAGCAGAAAATATCAAAACATTTACAAAAACAGGACAGGATGGTTCCAGTAGGCATCCAAAATAAAACACCAGATGACTTTCCAGTAGAAGAAAAGGCACTAGAACTACCTGATGGGGAATTCAAATCCCTAATATTCAGAATTATCCAAGAGTTGAAGCAAAAAGCAGACAAAAATGAGGAAAAACTAGACAAATTCATGGAAAAGGAAGACAACTTCATGGAAAATACAGACAAAAAAATAGAAGAATTCAGGAAAATAATGCAGGAGCAAAATGCCAAAATAAATTCACAACTAGAAATTATACAAAAACAACAATTAGAAATCCAAAAGATAAACAACAAGATTTCAGAAATGGACAGTGTCACAGAAGGGCTGAGAAGCAGATATGAAATGGTGGAAGACAGGACAAGCGGAAAGAAGACAAACACTTTGATACAACTCTGTTTGAGAAAAAAATCAGAAAAAAGAACGAAGAAAAATGAAGAAACCCTGAGAATTATGTGGGACACAATCAAAAGGAAAAATCTTCGAGTGATTGGAGTTCCAGAACAGGGGGAGAAAGCAGAAGACACAGAGAGGATCATTGAAGAATTGCTGACAGAAAATGCCCCCAATATCATGAAAGATAAAACGCTGACCATCCAAGAAGCTCAACGAACCCCATATACGATAGACCCCAAAAGAAAATCACCAAGACATACCATAATCACACTCTCTAAAACCAAAGACAAACAAAGAATCCTGAGAGCAGCTTGTGTGAAAAACAAGAAGTCACATACAGAGGAGAAACTAAAAGACTAAACTCGGATTATTCAGCAGAAACCTTGCAGGCAAGAAGGCAATGGGGGTGACATTTATAAAACCTTGAAAGAAAAAAATTGCCAGCCAAGAATAAAATATCCTGCAAAACTCTCGTTCAAATATGATGGTGAAATTAGGTCATTTCCAGATAAACAGAAATTAAGGGACTATGTAAAAACCAAACCAAAGTTATGAGATTTATTAAAGGAAGTCCTTCAATCTGAGAACAAACAATATCAGACCACGGCTGAATATAGGACACAAGAGTGTACTAGCCAGATACCAACCTAAGAAATGAACTCTTAAGGACTATGAAAAACAAAAAGAATTACAAAAGGGAACCAGAGAGGTTAATCTGTAAATGACAACAGCATCAGAATAATGAAAGAGGGAACAAAGGGTGTAGGTATAGAACCTTCTAATGGAGAGGAAGTCAAGTGATACCAAGTAATAATAGACTGGTTCAAATCTAGGAAGATAAGGGTAAATTTCACGGTAACCACAAAAAAAGTTAACAAACCTACTCATCAAAATAAAGAAGAAAAACATAAAGTCTCAGTAAAAACAAAACCTACAAAAACAAAAGAAAAAAAATCCACCAACAAAAGGAACTCAGCACAGGAGAATAAGAGGAACAAAACTGGAGGACATTATGCTGAGTGAAATAAGTCAATCACAAAAGGACAAATATTGTATGAGACCTCTACTATATAACTCAGGTAAAAGTTTACACACAAAAGGAAACAAGCTTTGTTGGTTACAAGGGATGGAAGGGGGGGAACTAAATAGATAAGTTGTAACTTTGGTGAAGGGTAAGACATTGCACATTACTGGGGAAGCCAGTACAACTTGTACAAGGAAAGGTGATGGACGCTCCATAGACACTTCCAAACGCCCTGAGGGACTGAATTGCTGGGCGCAGGGATGTGGGGACCATGGTCTCAGGGAACATCTAGCTCAATTGGCATAACACAGTTTACAAAGACAATGTTCTACATTCTACTTTGGTGAGTAGCGTCTGGGTTGTTAAAAGCCTGTGAGCAGCCATCTAAGATACTCCACTGGTCTCACCCTTTCGGGAGCAAGGGAGAATGAAGAGAACAGGATACAAGGAAAATATTAGTCCAAAGGAGTAATGGACAACAGCTACCACAGCCTCCACCAGATTGAGTCCAGTACAGCTAGAGGGTGCCTGGCTACCACCACTGACTGCTCTGACCGGGATCATAATAAAGGGTCCTGGACAGAGCTAGAAAAGGATGTAGAACAGAATTCTAACTCACCAAAAAAAAAAAAAAAAAAACCAGATTTATTGGCCTGACTGACTGGAGAAACCCCAAGAGTATGGCTCCCAGACACCCTTTTAACTCAGTGGTGAAGCCCCTCCCAAATTTCACCGTTCAGCTGGGGATTGGACAGCCTCATAAAACAAAACAGGACTAATGAGGCACAGAGGTCCAGAGACAAGGACTAGAAGGCAGGAGGGGCAGGAAAGCTGGTGATAAGGAACCCAAGGTTGAGAAGGGACAGTGTTGACATGTCATGGGGTTGTTAACCATTGTCATAGGGCAATAAATGTACTGTTTAATGAGAAACTATTTGTTCTGAAAACCTTCATCTAAGGTACAAAAAAAAAAAAAAAGAAGTAACTATGTGAGATCAAATTGACAACAGCAACTCAAAAGCTTTGATGGAAAGCTTTGAAGATAATGGTGATGGAATAATTTGGAAAAGGATAGTGAGAATAAGCAGCACAACTGGAAGAATGTAATCAATGTCATTGAATTGTACATGTAGAAACTTTCAAAATGGTGTAACTTTGGCTATGTATATTTTCGCCAAAAAAGGGGCCCTCAGGGTTGAGAAGGGAGAGAGTTGACATGTCATGGGGTTGTTAACCAATGTCATAAAACAATATTTGTACTGACTGTGCAATGAGAAACTATTTGTTCTGTAAACCTTCATCTAAAGTACAATAAACAAATTAAAAAAAAGAAATTCAAAAGATAAACAACAAAGTTTCAGAAATGAAGAGTGCAATAGAAGGTTTTAGGAGCAAATTTGAAACAATGGAAGACAGGATCAGTGAAATTGAAGACAAATTCTAGGATACCACTTTGCTTGAGGAAAAATCAGAGAAAAGAATGAAGAAAAATGAATAAAGCCTGCGAATGATGTGGGATACAATCAAAAGCAAAAATTTGCGTGTGACTGGAGTTCCAGAACAAGGGAAGAAAATGGAAAATACAGAGAGGATCTCATTGAAGATTTGCTGACAGAAAACTTCTCTAATACGAAAGATGAAAAGCAGACCATTCAAGAAGCTCAACGAACACCATATAGGATAGACCCCAAAAGAAAATCACCAAGACATATCATAATCACACTCGCTAAGACCAAAGACAAAGAAAGAATCCTGAAGGCAGCATGAGAAAAATTAAAAGTCACATACAAAGGAGAAACAATAAGACTAAGCTCTGATTACTCGGCAGAAAGCATGCAAGCAAGAAGGCAATGGGATGATACATATAAAACCTTGAAAGAAAAAAATGCCAACCAAGAATAATATATGCTGCAAAACTCTCTCAAATATGATGGTGAAACTAGAACATTTCCAGTTAAACAGAAGTTAAGGGAAGATGTAAAAACCAAACCAAACTTACAAGAATTATTAAAGGGAGTCCTTTGGTTAGAGAACAACAACATTAGACCACAACCTCAATCTAGGACACAAGATAGCATCAGCCAGATAACCAACTTAGGTAATGCACTCTCAAGGATAAAACAAAACTAGAAGATTTACAACAGGGAACCAGAGAGGTCAAACTGTAAATGACAACAATGTCAGAACAATAAAAGAGGGAATAGATGGTGTAGGTATAGAACTTTCAAATGGAGAGGAAGTCAAGGCAATATCAAGTAATAAAAGATTGGTTTAAACTTAGGAAGATAGGGGTACATTTCAAAGTAACCACAAATAAAGTTAACAAGGCTACTCATCAAAATAAAGAAGAAAAACATAGTCTCAGTAAACACAAAATCTACAAAAATGAAAGAAATTAAAAAAAAAAACACACAAACAAGAGGAATTCAGCACAGAAGAGTAAGAGGAACAAAGAAAAGGTGAGCACTACAAAAAAAGCACTGTAAAATGACAGCAATAAACTCACACCTATGATATTCACACTGAATGTAAGTGGCTTAAGTGCACCCATAAAGAGATGGAGAATGTCAAAATTGATTAAAAAAACGGGACCTATCAATATGCTGTCTACAAGGGACACAAATTAGAAACAAAGATGTAGCTTTATTAAAAATCAAAGGATAGAAAAAATTATACCAAGCAAACATCAACCAAAAGGAGCAGGCGTGACAATACTAATCTCATATAAAATAGACTTTAAAACAAAATCCACCATAAAAGACAAGGAAGGACATTATATTATGATTAAGGGGACAATCCACCATGAGGACATAACCATAATAAATATCCACACACTCAATGACAGGGCTCCAAAATACATAAAACAAACTCTAACAGTACTGAAAAGAGAATTTGACAGTTCCACAATAATAGAAGGAGATTTTAATACATCTCTCTTGGTAAATGACAGAACATCTAGAAAGAAATTCAGCAGAGACACAGAAGATCTAACAGCCACAGTCAACCAACTTGACCTCATAGACATATACAGAACACTCTATCCAACAGCAGCAAAGTACACATTCTTTTCCAATGCACATGGAAAATTTTCCAGAATAGACCACATCTTAGGCCACAAAGCAACCCTCAACACAAAATCCAAAGCATTGAGATAATACAAAGCATCTTCTCTAATCACAATGCCGTAAAAGTAGAAATTAAGAGGAAGAGCAAGAAAAAAAAATCAAATACATGGAAACTGAATAATAACACCTTGCTTAAAAACCACTGGGTAATAGAAGAAATCAAAGATGTAATAAAAAAAAAATTCCTAGAATCAAACCAGAATGAAAATATGTCATACCAAAACTTTTGGGACACAGCAAAGGCAGTGCTCAGAGGTCAATTTAGAGCAATAGATGTACACATCAAAAAAGAAGAAATGGCTTAAATGAAGAATGAAATATTCTATATGTTTTGACAAATTGCAAAAGAAGACCTCGAAAAGAGTTGGCAGTGGTACTTGAAAATAACTTAGTTAAAGCCCTTTGAATTATTTTTAAAGTTCACACTCTATATTTCTATTAAATTCATCCAATAAGTGTTCCCTTTATTGACCCTCTTGATGTGGAAAAGACTTACCATAATTAGAATGTTTTGCTACAAGGAGAAGAAAACACTCAAGTCAGCTTGATCAAATAGGATACTGTATTGGAAGACCCCATGAGGTTCTCTCAGAACACAAGTGCAGGAAATGGGACCCTTGATTGAAAAGGCATCAGGGCTGGACAGTTAGTGACTGTCTCAGGGCCACAGAATCTCTAATCTCTGCTTCCTCTACCTGCCTCATTCATTCTCCCTTACTCTTAGGCTTTCTTTCCTTCAAAAGAAAAAAAAAAAAAAAAAACAAGGGACAAGATCAAAACATTAGCTACACAACTCAAACAAATAGAAAGAGAACAGCCAAAGAAGCCCACAGGCACCAGAAGAAAGGAACTAATAAAGATCAGAGCAGAAATAAATAAAATAGAGAATAGAAAAACAATAGAAAGAATCAACAAAATCGACAAACCATTGGCCAAAGTGACAAAAGAAAAACAGGAGAGGATGCAAATAACCCAAATAAGAAATGAAATAGGGGACAGTACAACAGACCCAGCTGAAATTAAAAGGATCATAATACAGTACTACGAAAAACCGTACTCAGACAAATTTGAAAGCCTAGAGGAAATGAACAAATTTCTAGAAACACACTACTTATTTAAACTAACACAAACTGAGGTAAAAAATCTGAACAGACCCATAACAAGAGAAGAGATTGAAAACGTAATTAAAAAAAACTCACAAAAACAAAAAAAGCCATGGCCCAAGATGGCTTCACTGGAGAATTCTACCAAACATTCAGAGAAGAGTCTACACCAGTATTACTCAAACTATTTCTGAAAATAGAAAAGGAAAGGGATACTTCCGAATTCTTTCTACGAAGGTATCATAACCCTGATGCCAAACCAGACAAAGACACCACAAAAAAGAATATTGCAAACCAATATCTGTCATGAATATAGATGTAAAAATTCTCAACAAGATTCTAGCCAGTAGAATTCAGCATCATATATTAAAAACAATACACCATGACCAAGTGGGATTCACACCAGATGTGCAAGGATGATTCAGAATTAGTAAATCAATCAGTGTAATCCACCACATAAATAAAACAAAAGAAAAGGATTACATGATCTTCTCAATCAAAGCATAAAAGGCATTCGAAAAATTCCAACACCCATTCCTCATAAAAACTCTCAATAAAATAGGTATAGAAGGGACATTCCTCAATGTAATAAAGGGCATCTGTACAAAACCAGCAGCCAACATCATTCTTAATGGTAGAATAGGAACAAGACAAGGATGCCCTTTAGCACCACTCCAATTTAACATTGTGCTGGAAGTCCTAGCTAGAGTAATAAGGCAAGAATAAGAAATAAAGGGCATCCAAATTGGTAAGGAAGAAGTAAAACTATCCCTATTTGTGGATGATATAATACTATTCATAGAGAACCCAAAGGACCCCACAAGAAAACTACTGGAACTAATAAAAAGATTCAGCAGAGTAGCAGGAAACAAGAAAAACATACAAAAATCAGTTGGATTCCTATATGCCAATAAAGAGAACCACAAAAAGGAATCTGGAAAGCAATACCATTTATTATAGCCCCTAAAAAAATAAAATACTTAGGAATAAATCTAACCAGGGACGTAAAAGACGTATACAAAAAAGACTACAAAACGCTCCTGCAAGAAGCCAAAAGAGACCAACATAAATGGAAAAACATACCATGCTCATGGATACGTAGACTCTACATTGTGAAAATTTCAATTCTACCGAAAGCAATCTACAAATACAATGCAATCCCAATCCAAACACCAACAGCATTCTTTAAGGAGATGGAAAAACTAATCATTAACTTTACATTGAAAAGAAGGAGGCCCCAGATAAGTAAAGCACTTTTGAAAAAGAAGGATAAAGTAGGATGATTTGCACTACCTGACCTCAGAACCTACCATTCAGCTACAGTAGTCAAAACATCCTGGTACTCATACAACGACAGACACATTGACCAATGGAACCGAACTGACAAGCCACATGTAAAGCCATCCACTTACAGTCACCTGATTTTCGACAAAGGTCCAAAGCCCATTAAAAGGGAAAAGGTTAGTCTTTTTTTTTTTATTGTGCTTTAAGTGAAAGTTTACAATTCAAGTTATTTTCTCATACAGAAAATTTATACACACATTGTTATGTGACCCTAGTTGCTCTCCCTATACTGTGACAGCACACTCCTCCTTTCCACCCTAGATTTCTTGTGTCTGTTCAACTAGCTCTTGTCCCTCTCTGCCTTCTCATCTCGCCTCCGGACAGGAGCTGCCCATTTAGTCTCATGTATTTACTTGAGCTAAGAAGCACACTCTTCACTAGTATCATTTTACGTGTAATAGTCCAGTCTAATCTTTGTCTGAAGAGTTGGCCTCTGGAAAGGTTTTAGTTTTGGGCTAACAGAGAGTCCAGGGGCCATGTCTTCCGAGGTCCCTCCAGACTCATCTAAACCATTAAGTCTTGTCAAAAGGATAGTCTTTTTAACAAATGGTGCTGGCAAAACTGGATGTCCATCTGTAAAAAATGAAACAGGACTCATACCTCACACCATACACAAAAACTAATTCAAAATGCATCAAAGATCTAAATATAAAACCCAAAACTATAAAGATCATACAAGAAAAAATAGGGTCAATGGTAGAGTCCCTAATACACAGTGTAAATAAGATACAAACCGTAACTAATAATACACAAACACCAGAAGATAAGCTAGATAACGGGGATCTTCTAAAAATTAAACTTGCTCACCAAAAGACTTCACCAAAAGGTAAAAAGACAGTCTACAGACTGGGAAAAAGTTTTTGGCTATGACAAATCCAACAAAGGTCTAATCTCCAATAGGAAAATCCAACACCTCTACAACAAAAAGACAAATAGTCCAATTAAAAAAATGGGCAAAGGATATGAACAGACACTTCACCAAAGAAGATATTCAGGCAGCTAACAGACACATGAGGAAACACGCATGATCACTAGTCATTAGAGAAATGCAAATCAAAACTACAATGAGATATCATCTTACCCCAACATTACTGGCACGAGTCAAAAAAACAGAAAATAAAAAATGTTGAAGAGGCTGCAAGCAGCTTGGAACTCTTATGCACTGCTGGTGGGAATGAAAGATGGTACAACCATTCTGGAGAATGATATGGTGCTTCCTTACAAAGCTAGAAATAGAAATACCATAGGATCCAGCAATCCCACTCCAACGAATATATCCTAGAGAAATAAGAGCTGTCACACAAATAGACATATGCACACCCATGTTCATTGCAGCACTGTTTATGATAGCAAAAAGATGGAAACAACCTAGATGACCATTGACAGATGAATGGATAAACAAACTGTGGTACGTACACACAATGGAATACAACACAACAATAGAGAACAATGATGAATCTGCGAAACATCTCACAACATGGATGAATCTGGAGGACATTATGCTGAGTGAAATAAGTCAATCACAAAAGAACAAATACTGTATGAGGCCTCTATTACAAAACCTCATGAAAAGGTTTACACATAGAAAGAAACAATCTTTGATGGTTACTAGGGAAGCGAAGGGGTGGGGAGGGAAAAACACTAACTAGACAATAGATAAGCGGTAACTTTGGTGAAGGATAAGACAGTACACAATACTGGGGAAGTCAGCACAGCTTGATCAAGGCAAGGTCATGGAAGCTCCATAGACACATCCAAACTCCCTGTGGAACCAAATTACTGGGCTGAGGGCTGGGGACCGTGGTCTCAGGGGACATCTAGCTCAATGGACATAATATAGTTTATAAAGAAAATATTCTCTCATAACATGGATGAAACTGGAGGACATTATGCTAAATGAAATAAGTCAATCACAAAAGGACAAATATTGTGTGAGACCTCTACTGTAAAAACTCATGAAAAAGTTTACTCACAAAAAGTAACAATCTTTGTTGGTTATGAGGGATGGAAGGTGTGGGGGGGAATACTAAATAGACAATAGATAAGTGGTAACTTTGATGAAGGGTAAGACAGTACACAATACTGGGGAAGCCGGCACAATTTGTACAAGGAAAGGTCTTGGAAGCTCCATAGACACATCCAAACTCCCTGAGGGACTGAATTGCTGGACAGAGGGCTCTGGGGACCGTGGTCTTGGGGAACATCTAGCTCAACAGGCATGACACAGTTTATAAAGACAATATTCTACATTTTACCTTTGTGAGTAGCGTCTGGGGTGTTAAAAGCCTGTGAGGAGCCATCCAAGATACTCTACTGGTCTCACCTCTTCAGGAGCAAGGGAGAATGAAGAGAACAGGATAAAAGAAAAAAATTAGTCCAAAGGACTAATGGACAACAGCTACCATGGCCTCCACCAGACTGAGTCCGGTACAGCTAGATGGTGCCCAGCTACCACCACTGACTGCTCTGACCAGGATCACAGAGGGTCCTGGAGAGAGCTGGAGAAGGATGTAGGACAAAATTCTAATACAAAAAAAAAAAAAAAAAACCCTGGATTTACTGGCCTGACAGAGACTGGAGAAACCCTGAGATTATGGCCCTCGAACACCCTTTTAGCTCAGTTGTGAAGTCACTTCTTAAGTTCACTGTTCAGCCAGGGATTGGATAGCCCCATTAAACAAAACGGGACTAATGAGGCACAGCAGTCCAGGGACAAGGACTAGAAGGCAGGAAGGGACAGGAAAGCTGGTGATAAGGAACCCAAGGTTGAGAAAGGACAGTGTTGACATGTCGTGGGGTTGTTAACCATTGTCATACAGAAATACATGTACTAACTGTTTAATGAGAAACTATTGTGTTCTGTAAGCCTTCATCTAAAGCACAACAACAACAAAAAAAAGAATTATCTATGTGAGATCAAATTGACAACAGCAACTCAAAAGTTTTGATGGGAAGCCTAGGGGACAATGCGTTGAAGACAAAGGTGATGGAATAATTTGGAAAAGGATAGTGGGAATAGCAGCACAACTGGAAGAATGTAATTGATGTCACTGAAATGTACATGTAGAAATTTTTGAAATGGTGCATCTTTGGCTGTGTATATTTTTACCAAAAAAAAAGGTCCTCCAAGGTCAAGAAGGGAGAGTGTTGACATGTCGTGGGGTTGTTAACCAATGTCATAAAACAATATGTGTACTGACTGTTGAATGAAAAACTATTTGTTCTGTAAACCTTCACTTAAAGTACAAAAAAAAAAAAAAAAAAAAAGACAAGAAAGTAATACACCAAAAAAAAAAAAAAAAAAGAGGGAGAGAAAATAGTCTACATCCTACTTTGGTGAGTAGTACCTGGGGTCTTAAAAGCTTATAGGAGGTCATCTAAGATACCTCGTTGGTCCCACCCCATTTGGAGCAAGGAAGAATGAAGAAAACCAGACACAAGGGAAAGATTAGTCTAAAGGACTAATGGACCACAAATACCATAGCCTCCACAGCACTGATTCCAGCACAACTAGATGGTGCCCAGCTACCACCACCAACTGCTCTGACAGGGATCACAATAGAGGGCTCCAGATAGAGCTGGAGAAAAATGTAGAACAAAATTCAAACTCACAAAAAAAGACCAGACTTACCGGTCTGACAGAGACTGGAGAATCCCCGAGAGTATGGCTCCTGGACACCCTTTTAATTCAGTACACAATTTGGTCCTGAGGTTCATGCTTCAATCAAAGATTAGACAGGTCCATAAAACAAAATGAGACTAGATGGGCACACCATCCCAGGGGCAAGGACAAGAAGGCAGGAGGGATCAGGAAAGCTGGTAATGGGGAACCCAAGGTCGAGAAGGGGAGAGTGTTGACATGTCGTGGGGTTGGTAACCAATGTCACAAAACAATATGCATATTAATTGTTTATTGAGGAACTAATTTGCTCTGCAAACTTCATCTAAAGTACAATAAAAAAATCTTACTATACGTGAATAATCAATCAAATATAGACTGCAAGGATCCAATGTTTATGTATTTGATCAACTTAATATATCATGCTCACAGATACTGCTTCATGTCTTCTTTACTACTGATGGCATAAATATATTGAAGCAAAAAAAAAAAAAAGGCAAGAAATAGTTTCAGAACTTTTTTGAGGAATATGTAAATTAATTGAGATTTTATTTTTGAGGTTACAAAAGAATGTATGTAAGGAGCATAAAATCATCTTATTTAAAACTCTGGTTGAACAAATCAACAATTATTTACACACAGAACATTAGCTTTTGTTGCCAGAGTTATTTCTAATAACGATTTTGATGTTATAAATAAAAAAGTAGAAAAACTTGATTTCACTATTTCCTACCTCTCTTTCTCTTGAACCAGTTTAAAAGCCATTTATACTGGCTTCCAAATATATTAGGTCTATTAACTGACTACTCAAATTCCAAAAGGAATAAAGTAGTAATGTTATAAATTTTAAAATCAACATGTAACAAACATATTGACTTAAAATATATAGTTCTTTGTGGATTAGTTTTCTAGTTGTTTGAAATGACAACTGTACTTTTATCCTTCACTTTATTTTGTGAGACATATTTCTTGGAATCAATTCCTTTGTAAATTATTGTACTTGCTAGCAAGATACAAAATATATTAGTCAAATTTTCTATCCAGATTTTTGTGTTAGCACTATGTTATTGACATGCCAAAATGCCCTAGGTTTGTACTCTTCTTGCTTTATTTTGTATATATTCACTGTGCCAGCTTTTTCTTATGTTCAGAAATACCAAAAAGTATTGAAGAATTCTCCTTAGTACTTAATTTTCTTTTTCTTTTTCTTTTTTTTTAACAGGAACACTTACCTTTGTGTGTGTTAGACTCCATTAGAAAACACGACGTAGGACAAATCACTAAAGCGGCACATGTCTTTCCCCAGTCACTGACTATGGAGTACTTCCCTCTGTAATAAAATGGAGACATTATTTTTCACTCCAAGGATTGTTGCTGGAGATCATGATCTTGGGTGTTTATTGGTTTTGAGCCCCCAGTACCTGTTGAGAGAAGTCTGACTTTGAATGAGGCAGTGGGGAAATAATCCACATTTGACAAACCTCTGATGAAAGTTCTGAGGCACAGCTTTCCCTGAGTTTTATGACTTTTATGAGGAGACTCCCCTGTTGGTCTCCTCCGGCCATCAGGACACTTAGCTCTTAGCTCTTAGAGGCTCTTTGCTCCCTGAGATGATATTTCTAGGTCTCTGAAATAACGAGAACATCCTCCTCTCTTAGGACACTCAGGAGTTGCTCCAAGGATAAGATCTGCCTCTAGGGGAAAGGCCCAGGATCAATGAAAACTACAGGATGTTTTCTTTTGACAACCCTCGTTCCAGAATCCCAGTCTAGTGGCTCCGGCACTAGGTGGGAGGTCCAGAGCTCTCTTGTGTACACCTGGTCTCCTTGAGGGGAGGCTGGGGAGGGTTAAGGTATGGTTTGAGTCTCCGTGAGTCCAGGGTCTGGTCTTACTCATTTCGCTAGCTCTTACCAGCATATTTGCTGCCTGCTAGCTGACCAATCACAGACAAGTCAATGAACCATTCTAAGCTTCAGTTTCTTCATCTGTAAACAGGATTAATAACTTTACTCGCCTCATGATTTAGGTAAAATAATGCATATAAAGTCATCAGCAAAGTTCTTGACACATAGTAAGTGCTCAACACATGTCGGCTTCTATTTTATCCCTAAAATAAAGTTTAACATCCTTCCATATTCTCTGATTAATTCCCACAAAATCAGCTATTATTACAGAACAATAAACATCTTTTCATTTCAGATAAACATCATACATGCTTACAGATCAATTATAAAAGATAAACATCTCAACTTAAATTGGTCAAAAGGTAGGGATTTAACCTTTTTTTAAAAAAGGTATAAACATGGTCTCAAATAAATAAAGTAAAACTAACAAGAACAAAACAAGAGAAACCCCAGAGTCTAAAGAATGGCACAAAGTTGGCAAATCTACCTTTATTCCTTTCTTCTTACTGGCTCTCTTGCTTGTAACATAAGGAGGCTATTTGTGTTTCTATGTTGGGTGAGGCAGGCACCCTTGTATACAAATCTAAAAAGTTACCCTAGAAGGCAGGTTGGCAAAGGTACCAGTATACCAGAAGATATACAAATGGTTAAAATCTTTCACTTAGTAATTTCACTGCTGCATACATGGTCAACGCATTTGCAAAAAGGAATTTAAACATAATTGATCATCTAAGTGTTAATATAAAAAAGGAATTATATATACATATATTCAACATTAAAAGGTCAACAAATTATGCTAAATTCCATTCAATGAAATAGAATGAAGTCACTAAAATCAATTTAGAAGGATAAAACATGATATGGGAAATGCTTGTGAAATAATAGCAGGGAAAAGGTAATGTAAAAAACTGTATTTGCAGTATAATTCTAATATTTTAGAATTATTTTTATTTGTGTAATATAGCTTTTTTAATGCAAAAAACATATATATACATTGAGTCGTAGTAGGTGATGTGGATTTTTTCTTTGTAATTTTTTTGTGTTTTCTACAAAGAGGTTTCCTTTTTTTTTTTTTATTGTACTTCAGGTGAAGGCTTACAGAACAAATAGTTTCTCATGAAACAGAAGTACACATGTTGTTTTATGACATTGGTTAACAACCCCACAACATATCAACCCTCTAACTTCTCGACCTCTTTTTTTTCTTTTGGTAAAAATACACATAGTCAAAATACACCATTTCAAAAATTTCTACATGCACAGTTCAGTGACATTGACTACGCTCTTCGAATTGTGCTGTTATTCTCACTTAAGATGAAGGCTTACAGAACAAAATAGTTTCACATTTAACAGTTACTACAAATGTTGCCCTATGACAATGGTTAACAATCTCACAACACATCAACAATATCCTTACTCAACCTTGTGTTCCCTATCACCAGCTTCCTTGTCCCCTTCTGCTTTCTGGCCCTTGTCACTGGACTCCTGTACCTCGTTAGTCTCATTTGGTTTTACGGGGCTGTCCACTCCCAGGTGGAACGGTGAACCTTGGAGGTAACTTCACCACTGAGCTAAAAGGGTGCCTGGGGGCCATACTCTTGGGGTTTCTCCAGTCTCCTTTAGGCCAGTAAATCTGGTCTTTTTTTTGTGAGTTAGAATTATGCTCTACATACTTCTCCAGCTCTGTCCAGAACCCTCTGTTGTGATCCCGGTCAGAGCAGTCAGTGGTGGTAGCCGGGCACCATCTAGCTGTACTGGAGTCAGTTCAGTGGAGGCCTTGGTAGCTGTGGTCCATTAGTCCTTCGGACTAATCTTTTCCTTGTATCCTGTTCTCAAAGAGGTTTCTTTTTAACAAAAAACAAAATAAAATGAAACAACAACAAAATAAAGAGCTTGACAAACAGAAATCAAAACCTGGACCCAAACAAAATATTCCATAGCCCTTTCATACTCTCTGTTATAAGTTATAATATACGTCTAATTAGGCCAATTGTAGGAGTGACCCACTCTATTAAAAATCATAGAATAGATGGCTTTGTAAATTTAATAAATTAAAATATCTCCACCTCAATTTTAGAAGAGGACATGGTTTCAGGAAATCAGCTTCATGTCTACATTCTCCACCTATAACAGAGGAGGCTCAATCCTCATCTTTTAGTGCTTCTCCTGTCAGGGTCCCTCCTGGCCCTGCTGCTCAGAATCCTAAGAAGCATGAGGAGAAATATGGGTCCAGACCCAGCACCTGCCACTCAGAAATGTCCATAGGATTGGCCTGCCTGGCACAATGGGGCCTGACCCTGGCCTGGCCTCCAGCCTCTGTCTCCATCCTGAAGCTTCTCAGCCTGCTCTTCAGCCTCCATTTCCCAGCATCCTCCTTGCCCCACACCCCTGTCCCAATTAAGCCACCTGACAGGCTCCATACAGACAGCCCTTATCCAGGCTGAGGCCCTGCCCACCTGCCATCCAGGCCCCTTCCCAGATTATCCTGCACATCTGGGGGTCATTATTTCTAACTCAGCAGAAACAGAGGCAAGAGATGGGCAATTCAACCACCTTGGGTGGAGACTCACATATGAAGCAGTGGTGACACAAGCTCCCACCCCTTCCCTACCTGAGCCCTCCCTCCAGATCACAACTCCAGCCACCAGAGCTTCAACTACCACAGCTCTGAGAAGAACTAGGCTGCAACGATTCCCATGATGGGGATAGTGGGCTGAGGAGGTGGTCCTGGGAAGAGAAGGAAAGGTGAGGGGTTCTGACCCCAAGGCCTCAGCCCTGACCCTGCTGGAGGTGCCCAAAAGGGCCCCTGCTTTTCCTGAGAAGAGGCTCCACCCTTGTACCCCTTTTTATGCCATCTCAGGGTGAGGGGCTCTGGCAACCCCTCACACTGCACAGGGCGTGTGAATCTCTGCCCTTCTCCAGAGGGCACCACCACGGCCATCCACCTTCTGGAAGGTCCCGTTCCCTAAAGGACTGGTCTCCACAAGCTGGGTCCTGGGTCGTGTCCTCCTGGTCCCACTGCCAGGTCAGTGTGATCCCTGCAGGGTAGAAGCCCAGGGCCCAGCACCTCAGCGTGACCTCTCGGTGAGAGATGGGGTGGTGGGTCATGTGTGTTGATGGTGATTCCATGAAAAAGAGTCAAAGAGAATTCAGACTATTTGATTTTCTTCTTCCCATTATCCATTAAAGAGAGGCACATTTAACCACCATGGGAATGGACAGGACAGTTGTGGGGGGAAAATGAGAACATCAAATATTAGCTTCATCCATAGGAATCTGTAAGGAAATGCTATTTTAAAGCAGGTTCTGGCCCACACATGTTGGAGGCTTCAGGTGTCAGTGGCAGGAAGGGTGGCTTTTGGTCCCATCACAGGTAAAGGCAGGGTCAGGAGAGCAGCAGGCCTGGGACAGAGGTTTAGGGCAAAGTCTGAGAGAAACAAACCCCTCAGAGCTTGATCTCTGTCTTAGTCATCTAGTGCTGCTGTAACAAAAATACCACAAGTGGATGGCTTTAACAAAGAGAAATTTATTTTCTCACAGTCTAGTATGCTAGAAGTCCAAATTCAGGGTATCAGCTCCAGGGGAAGACTTTGTCGGCTCTGGAGGAAAGTCCTTGACATCAGTCTTCCCTTGATCTGGGAACATCTCAGCTCAGGAACCTCAGGTCCAAAGGACACAGCGCTGCTTTCTTGGTGGTATGAAGTCCCTGACTCTCTGTTCGCTTCCCTTTCCTTTTATCTTTTGTAAGATAAAAGGTGGTGCAGGCCACACTCCAGGGAAACTCCGTTTACATTGGATCAGGGATGTGACCTTATTAAGGGTGTTACAATCCCACCCTAATCCTCTTTAACATAATCTAATCTTGCTTCATTAACCACAGACAGAGATTAGGATTTACAACACATAGAAAAATTGCAATCACAAAATGGGTGACAACCACACAATAGCGGGAATCATGGCCTAGCCAAACTGACACTCATATTTTTGGGAGATACAGTTCAAGCCATGACAATCTCTAAAGCCGGATTCCTAAGAAACTGCTGTTCAGTTATTTCTCTTGACCGCCCCCCACCCCCGTTTTCCCACCCAAAGCTTCACGGTCCCTAAATGTCCCGGAAAGCCCTGGGCAGGGTAAAGGATCAGATATCCAGATGCTAAGCCTCCCCATTAGAACCCCATAAACTTGGGCGGGGGGGGAGGGTTGTCAGATGGGTCCCATCCACTCTCTCCTCCTTTGGGACAGCACCGAGGGACACAGCCACCACCTGGGAGAGGTCCAAGGAGGTTGTCCGCGCTCTCATCTCCCATAACACAGTAGCATCTCCTCTGGTTCTCCAGTGATCTGTGGAGAAGATTCCACGCACCTGGCCTCCAGCGGGGCCTGGAAGCTCCGCCGCCCCGGCCACCTGTCCCTCCTCTGTCCTGCCACCCTCCTGGAGCACTGGTCCCGGTCAGGAAATGGGAATCCGCCGGTGGCCAGCGGAGCACTGACACCGCGCAGGAGGCTCGAGTTTCTGCCCCACCCCCGGCAGCTGGCCACGCCCCTGCGGTTGAGATCGCTGTCTGCTCGCCGCCTCCTCCTCAAGACAGTCATTGGCCCAAGCAGGTGTCAGCGAGGCTCTAATTTAAACTGAAACGAAGTACAAACACTGGGGGCTCTCCCTAGGTGTGGGGGTCCGACGGATGTCAGGGACTATCGGGTGGAGGTCGTCCACAGAGACAAACTGCGCTTCGTCCGCGTAGCCAACTTCAATGGACCGCAATCTCACAAGAGACTTGGCCTGATCTTCCACCCAGGCTGCGCTCCGTGTGGTCCCTGGGCAGGTTCCCCTAGTGTGTCCGTGTGTGCACGTCTGTGTGTGTGTGTGCGCGCGCGCGAAGGGGGAGGAGGAGAAAAGAAAATGGGGTGGGGGAAGGGGGAAGGAAGGTGTGGAAGGGGAAGGAACGGATAAATCCAAAGGGGATGGGGTCCCACGCCCCCAACAAGGACGATCCTCTCTTCCTACCTCCCAAGAGGTAGTTACTCTCCCGACCCCACGTCACCCACCAGGACCTCTGAGAAGTGCAGGAGGAGGGTTCGGGTCACCGCAATTCCGCGCCTAGGCACCCACGGAGTCGGGGGAGAGCGTTGGCTCTCCTTCGGCTCCTTCGTGCAAGGAAACTTCCTCTAACTCTGATGGTCTCCTCTAGAACCGGATACCCAATGAAAATCGACATTGGAGAGTGTCATCGGTTTGCAGGCAGAATAACCCTGAAAGACATTGCAAAGGAAAAGTGAAACTTAATGAAAAAACCCTACCTCGATGACTCCCGTGTGTGCTAGTTCGCACTATGCCACGCCCACACCCCCTTTGTCGTCTTCCGAATCCCAGACACGGCCCTCAGTGCTGAGATCCTGAAATCCAAACCTAGAGACGCTGGGAACCTTTCCTCAGCCTCCTCCACTGCCACAGGATACTCTTGCCCACTGTCTCCCCAGGTGCTGGCTTACACACACAGACACACACACACAGTGTGTTGGTTAAGGTTGTGTGTCAGTTTGGCTGGGCCATGAGTCTCAGTGGTTTGGCAGTTATGTAATAACGTAGTTTGACAGTTATGTAATGACGTAGTCAGCCTCTATGTGATCTGATGTGATCGGCAAATCAGTTGTAAGGGAGAGTTTCCTGGCGGGTGGTGATCTGCATCCGATATGTATATGGACTTTCTAGTAAAACTTGCTCACATCCTGCATCCAGCTCGTCATCATCTGACCTCCAGTTCTTGGGATTTGAGCCAGTGGCCTGCCATATTGCCCGCCAATCTTAGGATTCGGCAGCCTCCACAGCTTGTGAGCCAGCAGCCTGCCATCTGACCTGCATATCTGCAGCTACGTGGGTCGGGAGAAACCTCCAGCCTGATACTTGACCCAAAGACTTGGGATTTGCCAGCCTCTACAACTGTGTGAGCCATTTTCCTTGAGATAAATCTCTATATATACATACATATATATTTCACTGGTTTTACTTCTCTAGAGAACCAGACAGAGAGAGGGAGAGAGAAAGACAGAGAGAACTTGCTTGACTCTCAGTCCACTCTTCTTCCTTTTCTAGAATCTTGCTCCCTGAGCTGGACTCTTCTCTTCTCACTCTCTTACCTTAGGCTTCTCCCCCAGAGTCTTCTTCCCCATAGGCTTCTAAAAAGAAACTTATCCCACAGATCTCAAGGACAGACAATGGAAACTGTCAAGGACAGGAAACTGGTGACTGAAGGCTTCAGATAGGGGTTCACTTACAGGCAGATTTGTTTCATTATTTTCCATTTTGATAATTACACACCCCAAAGAGTCAGGAGTCCAAGGCAGAGAAGGGTTTTGGCTACTTCTCACAAATAAAACTAACCTTCAGCTGGCTTTACAAAGCAGGTAGTGTTACTGGATTCACTTCGTCTAAGAATAACATTTGTGTGACTATGGGGTTGAAGCAAACTATAATTATCCTTATAGCATACCCATGAATTAATCTATGTAGATCACAGACAGATCAAAATAGAGAGTGTCTCAGGAAACACAATGTATTCACATGCTTTAATAAGTAGTGTATACAAATATTAACCAACATACGTTTTGTTACCTATATTAGAAATATTAAAAAAGTCCCAACCAGTTCCCATGCTTTGTCTTTAGAGATATGTTTTTAATGATAACTTTGTTGTTGTTGTTAAGTGCCATGGAGTCGGTGCCAGAGCTCTGCAGTCTGCTTTTGGTGTGTAGTGTGATCAGATTGATTAGCACTAGAGGGCCCAGGGTTCAGTCCTTGTTGCTTCTTCTTCTACAGCTAATCACTCTTTGGAGGTCTCATCCATTCTTAAGGCTTTAAATACCATTTATATGGTGTCACCTCCCACATTTATTTCTCTAATCAACATTTCTACTAATATCCAGACCGGTATATCCAACTGTCAACCTGACAACCTCACCTGCATTTCTAACAGACATCTCAGACTCAGTATTTCTTAAACTACATCTCTCTTCAATATGCTCCTTCCAGAGTCTTCCCCATCTCCACTGACTCGATTTGCACATCCAAAATATTTGGTGTCCTCATTGACTCTTCTCTTTCTTGTACCTCAGATTCAATCCATTAGAACATCTTGTAAAATCCATTTAAAAAATATAGCCAGAATCCAATCACTTCCCACAATTTTCATTGCTCACACTCAGGCAAAGCAATCAACATCTTGAATACTGTCCTAAATTGCTACTGTTTTCCTACTGTCTCGCTCACCCCTAACCTTTCAATTCTATTCTCAGACAGTCTCCTTTTAAAAGAGAAGTCGACCATCTCTCTCTTTTGCTCAAAACTGTTTTGTAACATCCCATCTCACCCAGAGTAAAAGTCAAAACTTTTCCAATATCCTCAGTCCCTACATGGTCTGGTAGCACCTCTGACATCATCTCAATGACCCTGCTGCAGCCACACTGACCTCCTTGCTGCTCCCAAGACACAGACACAGCTCTGCTGTGGTGTAGCTGCACTGGATGTTCCACCGCCTGGAAAGATTATCCCAGACATCCTCATGGCTAATTCCTTCATGTCCTTCAAATCTTTCCTCAAAAGTCACCTTCTCAATGAGGCCTGCCCTGCCCACCCGAGTTCAAACAGCTGTCTTCCGTCTCCCCACATACTCACACTCTGGGTCACCTTCTCCACAGCACTTAACATCTTCTTACATGAACACTTTTCTTACTTACTATCTGTGGTAGGCTAAAAACGATCACCAAAGATGTCCACGTTCTAATCCTTGGAACCTGTGAATATCTTACATTCTATGCAAAAGGGACTTTTGAAGATGTGGTTTAGTTTAGGATTTGAGACTAGGTGATTATCTTGGATTATGTGGGTGGCCCCAATGATGTAATCACAAAGATCTTTATAAGAGGGAGGCAGGAAGGCCAAAGTTAGAGAAGAAGACGTAAGGATGGAATCAGGTGTCAGAAAGGAGATTCTAAGCTGCTGGCTTTGCAAAAGGAAGGAGGGGCCAAGAACCAAGGAAGGTAGGAAGGCTCTGGAAGATGGACAAGGCAAGAAAACGGATTCTTCCCTAGAGCTTCCAGATGGAATGCAGCCCTGTGGGCCTAGTTTAAACTTCTGACCTCCAGAAGGATAAGAGAAGAAATCTGTGTTATTTTTAAGTCACTAAGTTTGTGGTGATTTGTTATAGCAACGAGGAAATTAATACATTATGCTTCTAACCTATGGTGTATCTCTCTCTGCTCAAACATATGCTCCACAGGTTGGCATTTTTTTTTTTTTTTTTGGTGTCTATGGGTGTTTATTTCAGGAACTTAGGACAACTATGTAAATGAGGACAAAGCCATGGGTTGGAGACTGTAAAAGCCAATGAACTTTTATCTATTTCATGTCTATAGTCTGCCATCTTAACTCAGGCTACTTGCTTTGTGTTATTGTTGTTGTCGTAAGTGCCTTTGAGTCAGTTCTGACTCATAACGACCTTGTGTACAACAGGATGAAACACTGCTTGGTCCTGCGCCATGCCCACAGTCTTTGTTATGCTTTAGCCCAAATGCTGCAGCTACTGTGTCAATCCATCTTGTTGAAGGTCTTCCTCTTTACACTGACCCTCTACTTTACCAAGCATGAGATCCTTCTCCAGGGACTCATTCCTCCTGAAATGTCAAAAGTATGTGAGACGAAGTCTTACCATCCTTGCTTCTAAGGTGCATTCTGCCTTTACTTTTTCCAGGACAGATTTGTTCGTTCTTTTGGCAGTTCATGGTATATTCAATATTCTTCACCAACACCATAATTCAAAGGCGTCAGTTCTTCTTAGGCCTCCCTTATTCATTGCCCAGCTTTTGTATGCATATGAGGTGATTGAAAACACCATGGCTTGGGTCGGGCACACCTTAATCCTTAAAATGACATCTGTCATAGATTGAATTGTGTCCCCTGAAAATATCTGTCAACTTGGCTAGGTCACGATTCCCAGTATTGTATGATTGTCTACCATTTTGTCATCTGATGTGATTTCCCTATGTGTTGTAAATCCTATCACTATGATGTAACGAGATGGATTAGTGGCAGTTATATTGATGAGGTCTACAAGATTAGACAGTGTCTTAAGCCAATCTCTTTTGAGATATAAAAGAGAGAAGTGAACAGAGAGACATGGGGACCTCATACCACCAAGAAAGCTGCGCCAGGAGCAGAGCACGTCCCTTGGACCTGAGATTCCTGCGCTGAGATGCTCCCAGACCAAGGGAAGATGGATGATAAGGAACTTCCTCCAGAGCTGACAGAGAAAGAAAGCCTTCCTCTGGAGCCGGCGTCCTGAATTTGGACTTCTAGCCTACTGGACTGTGGGAGAATAAACTTTTCTTTGTTAAAGCCATCCACTTGTGGTATTTCTGTTACAGAAGCACTAGACGACTAAGACAACATCTTTGCTTTTTAACACTTCAAAGAGGTGTTTTGCAGCAGATTTGCCCAGTGCAATACGTCGTTTGGTTTCTTGACTGCTGCTTTCATGGGTGTTGATTATGGATCCAAGTAAGATGAAATCCTGACAACTTCAATCTTTTCTTCATTTATCATGATATTGCTTATTGGTTCAGTTGTGAGGATTTTTGTTTTCTTTATGTTGAGGTGTAATCCATACTGAAGGTTGTGATCTTTGCTCTTCATCAGTAAGTGCTTCAAGTCCTCTTCACTTTCAGCAAGCAAGGTTGTGTCATCTGCATAAAGCAGATTGTTACTGAGTCTTCCTTCAACCCTGATGCTGTGTTCTTTTTTTAAATCTTGTTTAGGTGAAAGTTTACTGCTCAAGTTAATTTCTCATACAAAAATTTATACATATATGGTTATGTGACCCTAGTTGCAATTCCTATAATGTGACAGCCCACCACCCCTTTCCACCCAAGTTTCCCATGTCCATTCAACCAGCTCCTATCTCTTCCTGTCATTTCATCCTGCCTCTGGACAACAGCTGCCCATTTAGTCTTATGTATCTACTTGGACTAAGAAACACACTCTTTACTAGTGTTATTTTAGGTTTTATAGTCCCATCTAATCTTTGTCTGAAGAGGTGACTTCGGGAAAGGTTTTAGTTCTGGGTTAATAGGGAGCCTGGGGGCCATGTCTTCTGGGGTTCATCTAGTCTAGGTCAGACCGTTAAGTCTGGTCTTTTTACTAGAATTTGAGTTCTGCACCCTACTTTTCTCCTGCTCCGTCAGGGACTCTCTGTTGTGTTCCCTGTCAGGACGATCACTGGTGATAGCTGGGCACCATCTAGTTCTTCTGGTCTCAGGCTGATGGAGTCTCTGGTTTATGTGGCCCTTTTGTCTCTTGGGCTGATATTTTCCTTGTCTTTGATGTTCTTCATTCTTCTTTGCTCCAGGTGGGCTGGGACCAATTGATGCATCTTAGATGGTTACTTGCTAGCTTTTAAGACCCCAGACGCTACTCACCAAAGTGGGATGCAGAACATTTTCATAACAAACTTTGTTATGCCAATTGACTTAGATGTCCCATAAAAGCATGGTCCCCAGACCCCTGCCCCTGCTAGTATGTCCCTCAAAGTGTTTGGTTGTGTTCAGGAAACTTCTTAGCTTTTGGTTTAGTCCAGTTGTGCTGACTTCCCCTATAATGTGTGCTGTCGTTCTCTTCACCTAAGATAATTCTTGTCTACTATCTAGTTAGTGAATTCCCTCTCCCCCCACCGCCGTAGCCGTCAAAGAATGTTTTCTTCTGTGTTTAAACATTTTCTTGAGTTTTTATAGTAGTGGACTCATACAATATTTGTCCTTTCACTCAGCATAATGTCTTCCAGAGTCATCCATGTTGTGAGATGTTTCATGGAGTCATCATTGTTCTTCATCGTTTTGTAGTATTCCATTGTGTGTATATACCATAATTTGTTTATCCATTTGCCTGTTGATGGGCACCTAGGTTGTTTCCATCTTTTTGCTATTGTGGACAGTACTGCAATGAACATGGGTGAGCATATATCTATTCGTGTGACGGCTCTTATTTCTCTAGAACATATTCCAAGGAGTGGGACTGGTGGATCATATGGTACTTCTATTTCTAGCTTTTTAAGCTGGCGCCAAATTGTTTTCCAAAGTGGTTGTACCATTTTACAGTGTATAAGTGTTCCAGTCTCTCCACAATTTCTCCAGCATTGATTATTTTGTGTTTTTTGGATTAATGCTAGCCTTGTTGGGGTGAGAAGGTATCTCACTGTAGTTTTGATTTGCATTTCTCTAATGGCTAATGATTGTGTGCATTTCCTCATGTAGCTGGTAGCTCCCTGAATGTCTTCTTTGGTGAAGTGCCTCTTCATATCCTTTGCCCATTTTTAAACTGGGTTATTTGTCTTTTTGTTGTTGAGGTTTTGCACTATCTTGCAGATTTTAGAGATTAGACCCTGATCGGATATGTTGTAGCCAAATTTTTTTCCCAGTCTTTTTACTCTTTTGGTGAAGTCTTTTGATGAGCATAAGTGTTTGATTTTTAGGTGCTCCCAGTTATCTAGTTTCTCTTCTGGTGTTTGTGCATTGTTACTTATAGTTTGTATTCTGTTTATGCCATGTATTAGGGCTCCTAGCGTTGTCCATATTTTTTCTTCCATCATCTTTATCCTTTTAGATTTTATATTTAGGTCTTTGATCCATTTTGAGTTAGTTTTTGTACATGGTGTGAGGTATGGGTCTTGTTTCATTTTTTTGCAGATGGATATCCAGTTATGCCAGCACCATTTGTTAAAGAGACTGTCTTTTCCCCATTTAATGGATTTTGGGTCTTTGTCAAATATCAGCTGCTCATAGGTGGGTGAATTTACTTCTGGAGTCTCGATCCTATTCCATTGGTCTATGTATGTATTGTTGTACCAGTACCAGGCAGTTTTGACTGCCGTGGCGGTATAATAGCTTCTATAATCAAGTAGCGTGAGGCTTCCCACTTTCTTCTTCTTCTTCAGTAATAACTATACTTATGCAGGGCCTCTTTCCTTTCCATATGAAGTTGGTGATTTGTTTCTCTATCTCATTAAAAAATGTCATTGGAATTTGGATCGGGATTGCATTGTGTCTGTAGATTGCTTTGTGTAGAATAGATATTTTCACAATGTTGAGTCTTCCTATCCATGAGCAAGGTATGTTTCTCCACTTATGTAGGTCTCTCGGTTTCTTGCAGTAGTGTCTTGTAGTCTTCTTTGTATAGGTCTGGTTAGAATTTTGTTGAGGATTTTTGTGTCTATGTTCATGAGTGATATTGGTCTGCAATTTTCTTTTTTTGTGGTGTCTTTACCTGGTTTTGGTATCAGGGTTGTGCTGGCTTCATAGAATGAATTCGGGAGTATTCCATCCTTATCTATGCTCTGAAATACTGGTGTTATCTCTTCTCTGAAAGTTTGGTGGAATTCTCCAGTGAAGCTGTCAGGGCCAGGGCTTTTTTTTGTTGTTGGAAGTTTTTTAATTACCTATTCAACCTCTTCTTTTGTTATAGGTTTATTTAGTTCTACCTCTGTTTGTGTTAGTTTAGGTAGGTAGTGTGTTTCTAGAAATTTGTCCATTTCCTCTAGGTTTTCAAATTTGTTAGAGTACAATTTTTCATAATATTCTGTAATGATTCTTCTTTTCAGTTGGGTCTGTTATGATATCGCCCATCTCATTTCTTACTCAGGTTATTTTCTTCCTGTTCTGTTTTTCTTTTGTCAGTTTGGCCAATGGTTTATCAATTTTGTTTCGAAGAACCTCCTTTTGGTCTTGTTAACTTTTTCAATTGTTTTTCTATTCTCTATTTCATTTATTTCTGCTCTAATTTTCATTGTTTCCTTTCTTCTGGTGTCTGTGGGCTTCTTTTGCTGCTCTCTTTCTATTTGTTCAGGTTGTAGGGTTAACGTTTTGATTTTGGCCCTTTCTTCTTTTTGGATGTGTGCATTTATTGCTATAAATTGACCTCTGAGTACTGCTTTTGCTGTGTCCCAAAGGTTCTGGTAGGATGTGTTTGCATTCTCATTTGATTCTGTGAATTTCTTTAGTCCATCCTTGATTTCTTCTATACCCCAGTAGTTTTTGAGCAAGGTGTTTTTCAGTTTCCATGCATTTAATTTTTCCCTTGCTTTTTCAGTTATTGATTTCTACTTTTATGGCTTTACGGTCAGAAAATATGCTTTGTAATCCTTAGATGTTTTGGATTCTGCTAAGGCTTGCTTTGTGGCCTAATATGGGTCTATTATGGAGAATGTTCCATGTGTGTTGGAAAGGAAAGTGTACTTGGCTGCTGTTGGGTGGAGTGTTCGGTATATGTCTATGAGATCAAGTTGGTTGATTGTGGCATTTACATCTTCCGTGTCTTTACTGAGCTTCTTTCTGGATGTTCTGTCCTTCACCAAAAGTGGTGTGTTGAAGTCTCCTACTATTATTGTGGAGCTGTCTATCTCTCTTTTCAGTGCTGTTAGAGTTTGTTTTATGTATTTTGGAGCCCTGTCATTAGGTGTGTAAATATTTATTATGATTATGTCCTCCTGGTGTATAGGCCCTTTAATCATTATATAGTGTCCTTCCTTATCCTTTGTGGTAGATTTTGCTTTAAAGTCTATTTTGTCAGAGATTAATATTGCCACTCCTGCTCTTTTTGAGTGTTGTTTGTTTGATATATATATTTATATACATATATATACACACATATATATATTTCCATCCTTTGAGTTTTAGTTTGTGTCTTTGAGTCTAAGGTGTGTCTCTTATAGGCAGCATATAGATGGATCGTGTTTTTTTATACTCTCTGCCATTCTTTGTCTCTTTATTGGTGCATTTCATCCATTTACATTCAGCATAATTATTGATAGGTATGAGTCTAGTGGTGTCATTTTGATGTCTTTTTTTGACTGTTGTTCACGGGTTTCTTTGTTCCACTTAATTTTCTGTGCTGAGTTGTTTTTCTTTATGTATTTTCTTTTCATCTTTTTCATTGTTGTTGATTTTGTATTTGCTGAGTCTTTCTGTTTTTCTTGTTTTTTATTTTGATGTGTAGTATTGTTAGTTTCCTTTGTGGTTACCTTAATATTTACCTCTATTTTTTAAAGTTTAAACCAATTGTTTATTTCTTGATATTGCCTTGACTTCCTCTCCATATGAAAGATCTATGACTACGTTCTTTAGTCCCTCTTTTTTGTTTTAATGTTGTCATCTTTTACATATTGATTTCTCTGTTTCCATATTTTAAGTGTTTTAGCTTTGATTTATTTTTGTGACTTCCATATCTGGGTTTATATCTGGTTGCTCTGTCCTGTGTTCTAGTCTTGGGTTGTTATCTGATGTTATTGATTTTCTAACCAGAGGACTCCCTTTAGTATTTCTTGTAATTTTGGTTTGGTTTTTACAAATTCCCTTAACTTTTGTTTATCTAGAAATGCCCTAATTTAACCCTCATATTTAAGAGACAGTTTTCCTGGATATATAATTCTTGGCTGGCATTTTTTTTCCTTCAAGACCTTATATATGTCAACCCATTGCCTTCTTGCCCACATGGTTTCTGCTGAGTATTCAGAGCTTAGTCTTATTGACTCTCCTTTGTAGATGACTTTTCATTTATCCCTAGTTGCTCTTAAAATTCTCTTTATCTTTGGTTTTGGCAAGTTTGATTATAATATGTCTTGGTGACTTTCTTTTCGGATCTACCCTGTGTGGGGTTCGATGAGCTTCTTGGATAGATATCTTCTCATCTTTCACAATATCGGGAAGTTTTCTGTCAACAAATCGTCAACAATTCTCTCTGTATTTTCTGTTATTCTCCCTTGTTGTGGTACTCCAATCACTCATAGGTTATTCCTCTTCATAGAGTCCCACATAATTCTTAGGGTTTCTTCATTTCTTAAAATTCTTTTATCTAATTTTTCCTCAAATAAATTGATGTCAATGCTTTATGTCCAATCTCACTAATTCTGACTTCCATTGCTTCAATTCTGCGCCTATGACTTTCTGTTGAGTTGTCTAATTCTGAAATTTTATTGTTAATCTTTTGGATTTCTGTTTCTTGTCTCTCTATGGATTCTTGCAGCCTGTTAAATTTGTCGCTATGCTCTTGTATAACCTTCTTATGTTCCTATCTTGGTTTGTCTGTGTGTTCCTTGGCTTGGTCTCCATTTTGCATGATATCCTTCCTGATCTCCTGAAGAGCTATGTATAGTAATCTTTTGAATTCTACCTCTAGTAATTCCAAGACCTTCTCTTCCTCCAGGAGATTTCTTGGTTCTTTGTTTTGGTCACTTGCTGCAGCCATCATGGTCTGCCCTTTTATGTGATTTGATATTGACTGTTGTCTGTGAGCCATCAATAAGTTATATTTATTTATTTTATGCTTGCTTACTGTGTCCTAGCTTCTTGTTTTGATATGTCCAGATAGGCTGGTCATGTGAGCTACTTTGATTATTGGTGTCTTTAAAGCTCTCATGTCTGTCACCATGTGGTTAGAGCAGTTACTAGGTAGGTGAGCCCAGGAGTCCACTTACTTTTCTTGTGTTGATTCAGCTCAGGTGTCCAGGTATTTGGTCACTCAGTGTGTAGTGCAGGCTCTCACCTACAGTCCTAGATGGGCAGGGCTATGTAGGGGTGATTGGAGTAGGCACAGGTATCTGGCTACAGCAGGGGATTTTGTGCTAAGCAAGGCAGTGGGCTGACAGCTGCCACTGAGTGCCTGGGGGGAAGGCATGTCCCTGTTCCCTAGAGCATGTAGGTTGGTGGGTTTTGCAGCCAGACTTTGGGCAGTCAACACTGTTGGCTGTAAGAACTGGGAGGCACCACTTATTCTCAGACCCCTCTTGGGTAGGTAGGTCGAGTGGGTGGAGCCACCAGTCCTCAGGCCCCTGATGTGGTCAGGTGAGGAAACTGCTTAAAGGGCCGGGCAGTGTCAAATGTCATGAATCTGCCACTCCTCCATAGCTGTTGCAGTTGAAAATAGGCTTCAGGTATATACCCTGTTGTACTGTTCTAATGAATGCCTACACTGTTGAAATGGGCCCACGCAGGTCTAGGCAGGGGTGAGAGGCATTCAAAGTCTGTGTACCCCTTATGCCTGTGCCCAGACAAAGAGCTGTGCCTGCCTTGAGTTCCTGGCTTAAGGGAGCTGGCAGATTATTTTTTTCTGTTTGCCAATTTATTCCCCCTCCAAAGCCGGGAGAATGGCTGTAAAGCACTACGGGTCCCACTTCCAGCCCAGGGGTTGGCAATTGTTGAAGTTAGAGCAGGACTGGAGCAGAGCCGGAGGGGTTGGGTAAATAGGAGAGAGGTACTTACCAGAGGAGGGAAGGGAATTTTTTGTTCCAGCACTTGAACTTAACTTTGGCAGATTCAGCCCCACTTTCCTCTGGTTCCACAGGCTTGTGCAGACTCTCTGCAGCTCAGTTTCTCTTGGGGTGGAAAACGCATCCTGAGTGCTACTGCTTGCTTCAGCCTGTGCACACCAGCAGATCCAGCCTGCAGGGTGTCGGCCAGGTCAGGTCTGGCAAATCCTGCTGATTCTGAACTGTCTTTCCCTCATGTTCATGGCTCCTCGATTGTCATATATAATTGATTCACTTGTTTTTTTTTTTTTTTTTTTGGGTCTTTGTTGTAAGGGGGACCACAGGAAACATTTGACTACTCCACCACCTTGGCTCCACCAGGTTGGCAATTTTTTTTTTTTGCTGTTCTCTTTCTATTTGTTTGAGTTGTGTAGTTAATGTTTTGATTTTGTCCCTTTCTTCTTTTTTGATGTGTGCATCTATTGCTATAAATTGTCCTCTGAGTACTGCCTTTGCTGTGTCCCAAACGTTTTGGTATGATGTGTTTTCATTCTCATTTGATTGTAGGATTTTTTTTTTATTCCATCTCTGATTTCTTCTATTACCCAGTGGTTTGTAAGCAGGGTGTTATCCAGTTTCCATGTAATTGATTTTTTTTCCTTGCTCTTTCTGTTGTTAATTTCTACCTTGATGGCATTGTGGTCAGAGAAATTATTTTGTATTATCTCAGCATTTTGGATCTTGTTGAGGATTGCTCTTGGCCTAAGATGTGGTCTATTCTGGAGAATGTTCCATGTACATTGGCAAAGAATGTGTACTTTACAGCTGTTGGATGGAGTGTTCTATATATGTCTATGAGGTCAAGTTGGCTGATTGTGCCCTTTAGGTCTTCTGTATCTTTGCTGAGTTTCTTTTTAGATGTTCTGTCCTTTACTGAGAGTGGTGTGTTGAAGTCTCATACTATTATTGTGTAACTGTCAATTTCTCTTTTCAATGCAGTTAGAGTTCGTTTTATGTATTTTGGAGCCCTGTCATTGGGTGTGTGGATGTTTATTATGGTTATGTCTTCATGATGGATCTTCCCCTTAATCATTATATTGTGTCCTTCTTTGTCTTTTATGGTGGATTTTGTTTTAAAGTCTATTTTACCTGAGATTAGTATTACCACTTCTGCACTTTTTTGGTAGTTGTTAGCTTGATATATTTTTTTCCAACTTTTGATTTTTAATAAATTCACATCTTTGTTTCTAAGGTGTGTCTCTTATAGACAGCATATTGATGGATCCTGTTTTTTTAATCCATTATGTCACTCTCCATATCTTTATGGGTGCATTGAGTCCATTTACTTTTAGTGTAATTATTGATAGATGTGAGTTTATTGCAGTTATTTTTATTGCAGTTATTTTGTAATGCTTTTTTTTTTGTGGTGCTGACGTTTTCTTACTCTCCTGTGCTGCATTCCTTTTGTTTGTGGATTTTTTTTTCATTTGTTTTGTTTTTGTAGGTTTTGTTTTTGCTGAGACTTTATGTTTTTCCTCTTTATTTTTATGAGTATGTTTATTAACTTTCTTTGTGGTTACCGTGAAATTTACCCTTATCTTTCTAAGTTTGAAGCAGTCTATTATTACTTGGTATCGCCTTGCATTCCTCTCCATTAGAAGGTTTTATACCTACACCGTTTATTCCCTCTTTTATTGTTCTGATATTGTTGTCATTTACAGATTAACTGCTCTGATTCCCTCTTGTATTTCTTTTGGTTTTGGATAGTCCTTGAGAGTTCATTTCGTAGACTGGTATCTGGCTGGTACAATCCTGTGTCCTAGATTCAGCCTGTGAGCTGAAGTTGTTTGTTCTCAGATCAAAGGATTCCCTTTAAATAATTCTTGTAAGTTTGGTGTTGTTTTTACATATTCCCTTAATTTGTGTTTATATGGAAATGTCTTAATTTCACCATCATAATATTTGAACGAGAGTTTTGCAGGATATATTATTCTTGGCTGGCAATATTTTTCAAGGTTTTATATATGTTATCCCATTGCCTTCTTGCCTGCATGGTTTCTGCTGAATAATCTGAGCTTAGTCTTATTGTTTCTCCTCTGTATGTGACTTCTTGTTTTTCACGAGCTGCTCTCAGGATTCTTTGTCTTTCGTTTTGGTGAGTGTGATTATGATATGCCTTGGTGATTTTTTCTAGGGGTCTACCATATATGGGGTTCATTGAGCTTCTTGGATGGCCAGCTTTTCATCTTTCAGGATATTGGGGAAGTTTTCTGTCAGCAGTTCCTCAATGATCCTCTCCATGTTTCCTGTTTTCTCCCCCTGTTCTGGAACTCCGATCACTCGAAAATTTTTGCTTTTGATTGTATCCCGCATAATTCTCAGGGTCTCTTCATTTTTCTTTGTTCTTTTTTCTGAGTTTTCCTTGAACAGAGTTGTATCCAAGTGTTTGTCTTCAATTCTACTGATCCTGTCTTCCGCTGTTTCAAATCTACTCCTCAGCCCTTCTATGACACTGTCCATTTCTGAAATCTTGTTGTTTATCTTTTGGATTGCTAATTGCGGTTTTTGTATGATTTCTAGTTGTGAATTTATTTTGGCATTTTGTTCCTGCATTATTTTCCTAAATTCTTCCATTTTTTTGTCTGTATTTTCCATGAATTTGTCTATTTTTTCCTCTTTTTTGTCCGCTTTTTCCTTCAACTCTTGGATAACTCCGAGTATTAGAGATTTGAATTCCCTATCAGGTAGTTCTAGTGCTTTTTCTTCTACTGGAAACCCATCTGGTGTTTTATTTTGGATGCCTACTGGAACTAGCCTGTCCTGTTTTTGTAAATGTTTTGATATTGTCTGCTGTCTTTGGGGCATTCAGTAGTTATTTTTCTCATTTACTGATTGTAGATTTGTTTGTTTCATCCTTTTTTTAATTTGGCTATGTCTGAGCAAGTGGGCTGTGTGTTCTTTGTTATTTGCTCATCTGTGGGTATGATACTTTTCACCTCCTTCTCCAATAGGCAGGGTCAGTCCCTCACATATGGTACAGCAGGGCAGGTCTGGCTGAAGAGGAGTTGCTGAGATGGGTTGTTTGTGGCACTTATTACAGCCACCAGGGCCGGTTGGTAATCAGTGCAGGGCAGGTTCCAGTAGGCCATACCTGTGCTGCTTGGTGGTGTGATGTTAAGCGCATGGTGCAGGTAGGCAGGATGGAGGGGAGAGATTGTGATCTGTGGAGCTAAGATGGGTATGAGAGAGAGGAGAGAGGAACAGGAGCCAAAAACATACAAACAAAAAAGAGTGCTAGGGGAGCTTTCCGTTGGAGTGGAGAGATGAGAGACTATGAAATGGAGAAGAACAAAAAGGGGAAGAAGAAGAAAAAAAAATGAAAAGAAAAGAATGAATAAGTAAAAACTGGAAAGACAAGAACAGCAAAGCTCCCAGGGATCCCATCGATGTGGCTACGAGGTCTGGGGGAGTTTTTCCCAGGTGTTGAAGTACAGCCTGGCTAGGAGGCATAGAGGTATTCAGTGCCAGGTATTCAGGGGACAGGAAGAGAAGGAAGGTATAGAGAGATGAGAAATGGTTGTTCTGTCTCCTGCTAGAAGCTCCATGAGGCTGCTTTCTTGTACCCCGTATTTGCTGGTATCTGATAGGAGTCCAAGATGGCGGATCCATGCTGCTTTTAGCTGATAGAGGACCTCTCCATGTATGTCTCCTCACTCTCTATTCTCTGTCAGTTTCTTATTCCATTTGGTGCCTTGGCTGAGTTCTTTATCTCTTCATTTGATGTTTAGGATTTCAGGATTACTGTTTTCTCTGTTTGGCTTAGTTTTTCGGATCTTTGCTGTGGAGGGACGGCGTGGTGCTTCTGCCTAGACTGCCATCTTGCTGAAAGTCCCCAGGCTGGCAATTTTTAACCTGTTTTTAGTTCACTGGTGTTTCCCAGATGCAAAAATAATATGTATCATATAGCCATAACTCAACAAATGTCAGTAGCATGAATGCTCAGTGTGGTGTAGAGCACCTCTCAATTCTAAAGACAGTGTCTTTGTTAATGTAGCCCCATAACAAATGCTGTTTTGTGGCAGCTGAAGCACAACATCCAATCACATTGACATTAATGCTAACTGGACTTTTCTCAGAAAGGCTGTTTCTCCTCTCTCCCTCTAGCCCATCTTCCCCACACCCACCCTCCTGCACACTGCAGCACACAGTTATTTCCATCTTCATGAAAGAATGATCCTTGGCTGATGGGTACTATTTTACAATAACTGTGAATTTAAGTTAGTCTCTGCTTTTTGAATCCATGAGTATGAACTGGAGCCAGCACTAGGATTATAGAGCTAAGGGCAAAGAGAGAGAGGTGGGTGGAGAGAGGTGGGTGAGTTGAAAACGATGGAGACATAACAGAAATTTATCTAAGATGAGTAACTATTTGATTCCTCCTCTCTGAAAAAGGTTGGGGAAAAGATGACAAGACTTATCCATGGAACAGTTCTAGAAAGAGGGCAGGACCTGGATGAGTCTGAGAATTCATCTCTTGTTACCACACAAACTCCTGTGTGCAGGGGCTGCCCTGGGCCTTGTGGGGACAGTGACAGGCAAAGTGACTCCTGCAGCTGTCAGAAAAGGGTGACACCCAGAGCAAATGAGACCAGAACTCACACCCAAGAACATGAACAGGCATAATCCTCTATAAAAACAAACATACACAAAAAATAGTCACACAAATGATGGGGACGAAGGTCCACACTTAGGCCTAAGCCCAGGCTGACCTGATCACATGAAGCCCTTGCTGCCCACAGCTCTGGAGACAGGACAAGGCACAGGCGATCTCTGAGTCCCTGTGATCATAGGTCCAAGTGGGACAAAGTTCTACTGAAGGGACAAGGAAAACGGAGACGTGAAGATGACCCAGCCGATGAGCGACCACATCAAAGCCCAACTGTCTTGAGCACTGACTAGGTACAGGCCCTGTCCATGCTCATCTCCTCCACTGCCTTCTCTTGTTCCCACCTGGAACAGGCACAGCACAGTAAACATGTGAATTCTGGAACATTCTTAAGTTTTCATTTATTTCCTCTCTTAAATTTTCAGAATTTTTTCTCTTTTAATTAATCCATCAACCCAACCTCATGGAAAAAATTTGAATAATCAAATTCATTCTCAGATTCTCATTTTCAATAGAGAAGTGAAAAATTGCAGCTCAGAGCAACAAGAAGTTACATCAGGGATGGAGATGTTCCAGCCCCATCTCTGCTGGAACAAGGAACATCAATAATGATGGGACACAGGTCAGTGTAGGGAAGGGGATCTGGTGGGCAGGGGTGGGTTAGGCCCACTACATCTTCACGATATGCTGACAGGAATGCAGACACTTTCAGACACCAGTTGCAGAAAGAGAAGTCAGGGGTTCTTGAATCACAAAGTGGGGTATGAACCAATCTTGTGACACTCAGTCCCACACAAGGCAGTGATCTCATGCTACAGAAGAAAAGAATCATGAGCAAATTCAGGTCAGTCACTGTTAAGTGCAGACACTCTGAACAGCCCACTGCAATCTCAAAATGTCAAAATCCAACGAATCCCCACAACCCAGTCATGTCCCATCTCCCTCAACCCCTCCCCCATGTCAGGCCCCCCAGGTTCTCACCTTTAGAAGCCATGAGAGACACATCAGGGCCTGGGTACTGTCACTGCCTAGGGAGGAACAAAAACAGGATCTGGTTAGAGCCTACAGGAGACTAGGAGAACAGGTATTATGAGGGGGGTGTTCCATGGGCTCCTGTCAACACTATCCGAACGGTCTCAGGATGAACCTCCCTCCCTCCATACTTACTTGCAGCTTGAGTGTAGCTCCCTCCTTTCTCGCCTGTTTGAAGAAAGCATTGTGTGAGAGACTGGGGAGGGGGAAGACCATGAGGTCCTAGAAGAGCAAGCTAGTCCTACACCCCAGGGAAGTTTCCAAAACTGTGACTGCAGACCCAGGGCAGGATAAGGAAACACAAGGAAAGATGTGCAGAGACTGGACCAGCCACCCTCCTGGAAGTCTGTCATCAGCAGAAACCTTCACCTGTGACCTTCGACTATTGGGAATCAGGTCTCCATCACCAGAAACATTAAGGTGAGAGATTTGCCCTTCATTTTCACATGTACTTTACAGAAGGGTAATTGTTACCACACAGTGTCTCAGACTGGGTCAGCACCTGTGTGGATGGTGCCTTTCATAAGGAGATGGCAAATCTCCTACCTGGGACTTGAAACCCTCAATAGGACAAGAAAACTAAGACCTCATCCCCTCCCTACCTGAGCTCTTCTTCCTCCAGATAACGACTCCAGCTACCACAGCTCTAATGACCAAAGCTCCAAGGAAAACCAGGACAGCAACAATTCCCATGATGGGGTGGGGGCAGACTGAGAATGGGACTCTGGGAAGGGAAGGGTAGGTGAGGGGCCCTCAACCTCCTGAAGGAGCTCAGCAGGGCTGCAGCTTTCCTTGAGAAGTGGCTCCATCCTCTTTCCCCTCCTTCCCCATCTCAGGGTGAGGGGCTCAGGAAGCCCCTCATGCTCTACATGGCACGCGTATCTCTGCTCCTCTCCAAAGGGCACCACCACGGGCTGCTCACTGCTGGAAGGTCCTGTCTCCTGCAGGCCTGGTCTCCATAAGCTCCGAGTCCTGGATCTGGTCCTCCCCATTCCGCTGCCAGGTCTGGGTGACCTCTGCCAGGTAGAAGCCCAGGGCCCAGCACCTCAGCATGACCTCACTTTCAGAGATGGGGTGGTGAGTCACGTGTGTCTTTGGGAGGTCTAAGGGAATGAATCAGAAAATACAGGAACTCTGTATTACTTCCCATGGGCCACCTGAGCAGTGCTTATGTAATCATCCTGAGGACAAAACAATTGGGGTGGAGGAGGGAGTGCAAAACCCAGACACGAGCCTGGCCCAGGGATCTGGGACCATCTTCTATTCCTTGGAAGTTCTAGAATCACGGTGAGGCAAGCCAGAGTAGGAGGCTCCAGGTGTCTGAGAGGGAGAACAGGGATTTCTAGTTCTGACTTGGGTGGAGGCTGAGAAAGTCAGAAAAGCTGGAATCAGACCTCCAAACTCATTGGGTGTGAGACAGAGAACAAGCTTGAGAGAGACAGGCCCTGGTGGTTCACAAGGTGGATTCCAGGATTAAAGGGAACTGCTGATCAGTCAGGAATCATCTGCCCCACTGTCCTCGGAGAGAGTGGATCTCTTAAGTGTCTCTGAGAGACAGGAGCGCTCCTCTGGGCAAGTTACTCTCTGGTACAGTATCTGGAAATCTGGGCTAGGTCCTCACTCTCCATACCCATGGGAGGGTATTCTGGAGTCTATCCCATTTTCCTCCCCTCTTTTTGAGAGGCCAGCAGGGCCCCTGCTCAAAAGGAGTTCAGGGAGGCGCCCCACGGCCCCTTGTACCTGTGTGCTGCAGAGTCTCATTCCTGTCCTCTGGGTATGGGAGCCACTCCAGGCACCTGCCCTCCACGTAGGCCCTAATGTGGTCTGCTACACTGGCCTCTTCCCACTTGCGCTGGGAGATCTGAGCAACGGTGTCAGCCGCTGTCCAGGAGCGCAGGTCCTCATTCAGGGTGATGTAATCGGTGCCATCGTAGCTGTGCTGATTGTACCAGCGGAAGAGGCGCCGGTTGGGTCCCACGTTGCAGCCACACATCTCCTGGATGGTGTGAGACCCTGACCCCGCCCCCGCGACCCTGACGAGCGGTGATTGGTCAGATCCCCTTTGGTTCTAATCTGAAAACGAAACCCCAAGCTACTCGCCGCGGCTCTTCCCGGGGTCTAATGGCCGTGTGGGTCCTGCGGCCTTGGGATGAAGTTGGTACCCGGAGACTCGGGGTGACCCGTCCGTGCGGGCGAGGGGCTCGTAAACTGCAACCCCGGCCGGCGTCACTCACCGGCGTCCCTCTGGTTGTAGTAGCCGCACAGGGTCCGCAGGTTCACTTGGAAAGCCTGTGCGTGGCCTTTGAAGATCCGTGTCTCCTGGTCCCAATACTCCGGCCCCTCCTGCTCCATCCACGGCGCCCGCGGCTCCGCTCTCGGATTCGCTGCGTCGCTATCGAACCGCATGAACTGCGTGTCGTCCACGTAGCCGACAGCAATAAAGCACAGCTCCCCGCGGCCGGGCCGGGACATGGCAGTGTGGAAATACGTCAGGGAGTGGGAGCCTGGGAGCGGGGAGCGGCTGAGACCACAGACCCCCCCCTCCCTGCGGGGCGCCCGTCCAGGGTCGATGGGGGCAGGGAAGGGAGGAGGCGCGAGGGGTTCGTAGACTGAGACCGGGCGGCGGGAGGAGCAGGGCCGGGACTTTGGAGTGGGAGGAGGGGGCGGAGGGGGGGAGGCGGAGGTCAAGACGGAGCAGGAGAGGGGGGTCAGGGCGGGGCAGCGGGGATAGGGCTTCCCCGAGGGTCTTGCGTCCCCGCCGGGCGGTCCCCTCGCTCTTCCCTTCGCAGAGGCCGTTTCTCTCCGACCCCGCACTCACCTGCCCGGGTCTGGGTCAGGGCCAGGGTCCCCAAAAGCAGCAGGAGGATGGTCCAGGGCGCCATGACCCAGGTACTGGGGTTCTAGGGAGAATCTGCGGACCTTCTAACCGGGAACCGCAAGGACTGCAATTGGCTTCTACAGAAATGGGGGACCTAGTAGGAGTGAGAACTGGGGCCCCGTCATGTGTCTCCAGGCAGAAGTTGTGACACAGGTGTGAGAGGGAGAAGTGAAACTCTGGGGAGACGGAGAATCCCCAACACTAGGCCACCCCACCACTAACACCGCCATCAGACCTGAGTGCCTGCCCGGGGACTGGGACTTTGCCCTGACCCCTCTCCTCCTGTTACCGAGCTTTCTTTCCTCACTGCCTCCTTGAGTCCTGGGCCAGGGCCTGCTTAAGTCAGAGGCTCTTGTTTCAGAATCTCTATGTTGTTGTTGTGTGCCCTGGTGTGGATTCATAGAGGTCCTTTATGACAGAGCAGAACTACCCCATAGAGTTTCCTAGGCTGTAATCTTTAAAGGACCAGATCTCCAGGTCTTTTCTCCTGCGGAGAAGCTGATGATGGGTTCCAACCACTAACCTCTGGGTTAGCAGCCAAGAGCTTACCCATTGTGCCACCAGGGCTCCATAGAATTTCTATTCACTTTTACAAATTAATGAGAAACCCAAAGAGATTTTGTTTATGTGAGTTATATCTACTGCTGTTAATCATATGAGAAATTGCAACAGAATTTAAAACTTTAAATTAATTAAAAATAAGATTAATAATCCATTAAATGTTAACAGAGATAATATATTTTCATGCAAAATAAATATTTTCCAATAAAACAGTGTAGTGAAAAGAGTGGATCATTTTACATTTTTGCATAGCTCTTTCTTGTCTGTGTCAGTAGAAGACTTCAGGATTTTCAGATCTGCTTCTGCGTTTAATCTGCTATTTTGGTTGAAGTGTATGCAAAAAAAATCCAGCATCGCACAGATAGGAAGTTGGAAAAGGGAGGAATATTTTCAATAGCATTTCCAAGTAACTGTGAATGTTCATCTTTGATACTTTCCTAAAGCTACGGAACTGGTAGTTTCTTAAAAGTTAGTTGCAATCAGAAACCCTATTATTGAATATTTCATATTCCATCCATTAAAACCCTTAGGTCCATCCTGCACATTGAATGAATCTTGTACTAATGCATGAGTTTTTTAAAGTGACGCATTAGTTCACTGAGTATGCAAATCTTCCAGGTTTGACACATTTCATTACAAAATATGAAAAAATCACATTTGTTAGTATTACCTCTGATACCAGCAGAAGTTTCTATGTTTTGGAAAGCTGTCAAACTTGTGGTGGATATAAGTTTTCCAATACTCTTGAGAGGTTACGTTTTATCATTGGCAGCAATACCATTAGTTACCATTTCCTTGAAGTGACAGGCTTACTAGTTGTTCATTGTGGAGAAAGTTCCAAATATCCCAGATAGTTTCTCTGTTACTCCTTCTTTCAAGTAAAAATTATATTCCATAAAAAAGATGCTAGTTCAGCTCACACAAATTATTTTCCTTGAGACAAACATCATACTTTGGAATGTTTGGAGGGTAGGAGAAGTACTTTATATATACTTCTCACATCATCACACTGTTGTTGTTAGGTGCCACGGAGTCAGTTCGGACTCATAGCAACCCTGTGTACAACAGAATGAAACACTGCCTGGTCCTGCGCCATCCTCACAATCTTTGCTATGCTTGAGCCCGTTGTTGCAGCCACTGCATCAATCCATCTCCTTGAGGGTCTTCCTCCTTTTTGCTGACCCTGCACTTCACCAAGCATGATGGCCTTCTCCAGGGACTGGTCCTTCCCGATAACGTGTCCAAAGTGTATGAAACAAAGACTCGTCATCCTTGCTTCAAAGGAACCTTCTGGCTGTACTTCTTCCAAGACAGATTTGTTCATTCTTCTGGCAGTCCATGGTATGTATATTCAATATTCTTCGCCAATACCATAATTCAAAGATGTCAATTCTTCTTTGGTCTTCCTTATTCATTGTCCAGCTTTTGCATACATATGAAGTGACTGAAAATACCATGGCTTGCTTCAGGCACACCTTAGTCCTCAAAGTGACATCCTTGCCTTTAAACACTTTAAAGAGGTCTTTTGCAGCAGATTTACCCAATGCAATACATCGTCTGATTTCTTGACTGCTGCTTCCATGAGCGTTGATTGTAGATCCAAGTAAAATGAAATTCTTGACAATTTCAATCTTTTCTCCATTTATCATAATGTTGTGAGGATATTTGTTTTCTTTATGTTGAGGTGTAATCCATACTGAAGGCTGTAGTCTTTGATCTTCATCAGTAAGTGATTCAAGTCCTCTTCGCTTTCAGCAAGCAAGGTTGTGTCATCTGCATATTGAAGGTTGTTAATGCCTCTTCCTCCAAATTTGATGCTGCATTTTTCTTCATATAGTATGGGTTCTCTGGTTATTTGCTCAGCATACAGATTGAATAAGTATGGTGAAAGGATACAACCCTGATGCACACCTTTCCTGACTTTAAACCACGCAGTATCCCTTTGTTCTGTTGGACCGACTGCCTCTTTTTCTATGTACACGTCCCCAGGAGCACAGTTAAGTGTTCTGCAATTCCCATTCTTTGCAATGTTATCTATAATTTGTTATGATCCACACAGTCAAATGCCTTTGCATAGTCAATAAAACACAGGTAAACATCTTTCTGATGTTCTCTGCATTCAGCCAAGGTCCATCTGCCATCAGCAATGATATCCCTGATTCCACATCCTCTTCTGAATCCAGCTCAAACTCTGGCAGTTCCCTGTCGACGTACTGCTGTAACTATTTTTGAATGATCTTCAGCAAAATTTTACTTGTGTGAGATATTAATGATATTGTTCAATAATTTCTGCCTTCTGTTTTATCACCTTTCTTTGGAATGGGCACAAATATGGATCTCTTCCAGTTGGTTGGTCAGGAAGCTATCTTCCAAATTTCTTGACATAGACTAGTGAGCAACTCCAGTGCTGTATCTGTTTGTTGAAACATCTCAGTTGGTATTCTGTCAATTCCTGGAGACTTGTTTTTGCCATTCCCTTCAGTGCATGTGGAAACCCTAGTAGCGTAGTGGTTAAGAGTTTGACTGCTAACCAAAAGGTTGGCAGTTCAAATTCACCAGGTGCTCACTGGAAACCTTATGGGGAAGTTTTACTCTGTCCTATCGATTAGTTGGAATCGACTCGATGGGAATGGGTTTGGTTTTTTGGTGGTTCAGTGTATCTTGGACTTCTTTCTTCACTACCATCAGATCTTGATCATATGTTACCTCCTGAAATGGTTGAACGTTGACCAATTCATTTTGGTACAGTGACTCTATGTATTCTTTTCATCTTCTTGCATCATTCAGTATTTCCCCTGTAGAATCCTTCAGTGTTGCAACTCGAGCCTTGAATTTTTTCTCCAGTTCTTTCAGCTTGAGAAATGCCGAGCATGCCCTTCCCTTTTGGTTTTCTAACTCTAGGTCTTTGCACATTTCGTTATAATACTTTACTTTGTCTTCTTGAGCTGCCCTTTGAAGTCTTTTGTTCAGCTCTTTTACTTCATCATTTCTTCCTTTACTTCAGCTATTGTGGTTAAGAGCAAGTTTCAGAGTCTCTTCTGACATCCATTTTGGTCTTTTCTTTCTTTCCTGTCTTTTGAATGACCTCTTGCCTTCTTTATGTATGATGTCCTTGATGTCATTCCACAACTCATTTGAACTTTGAGCATTAGTGTTCAGTGTGTCAAATCTATTCTTGAAATGGTCTCTAATTTCAGGTGGGGTATAATCAAGGTTGTGTTTTGTCTCTCGTGGACTTACTCTAATATTATTCAGCTTCAGGTTGGACTTGCATATGAGCAATTGATGATCTGCTCTGAAGTCAGTCCCTGGCCTTGTTCTGATTGACGATATTACATTACATAGGATATTAAAAGATGTGGACTCGAGGATGGTGATTTAATAAGTAAATAAGTTTTAATGCTTCAATCTACATCTTTAAGTGAAACTAGTTTTGTTTTTGTTTTTCTGCAAGTAAGTGATGGTGAAGAATACAACTACTGTTGCAGTCTGATGACACACACTTGCTTCTTGCTAAATTCCCAGCTAATTTACCTAAGTGCACATATTGAAAAGGTGAGAAAGGCTAATAATTTTGTAGTAATGTTATGAAAATAGTTTTGACTTCATGGATCTTGTGAAAGGATCTCAGTAACTTCAACAGTTCCACAGATCACACTTTGACAGCTGCTGTTCTGAGTAAACCAGGGAGTTCCTTAATTAGCCCCAGCCTATACGCCTCCTCTTCCCTTTCCAGAATCCCTCTCCTTGAGGTGGACTCTCTGCCTCCCAAAGCTTAGCTTAGACCTCTTCCTATGGGCTCCTCTAGAAGAGAACTTACCCCCGGGAAATTTAATGCCAGAGAGTGTCCTCAGTCGGAAAACTGAGGTGGAAGGAACAATGTTTCCTTTTGGAACTGGGAGCATTTGTGCCTGAAGGCACCAGATTGTGATTCACTCATGATATATTTTGGTTTTGTTGCACACTAGCTTAATGTGTATCTAGCTTAGTCATCTGTAACAGAAGTACCACAAGTGGATGGGTTTAACAAAGAGATATTTATTCACTCACAGTCTAGTTGGCTAAAAGTCCAAATTCAGCGCGTCAGCTCCAGGGGAAGGCTTTTTCTCTCTGTCGGCTCTGGTGGAAGGTCATTCTCATCAATCTTCCCTTGGTTGAGGAGCTTCTCAGGTGCAGGGAACCTGGGTCCAAAGGATGCACTCTGCTCCTGGTGCTGCTTTCTTGCTGGTATTAGGTCCGCATGTCTCTCTGCTCACTTCTCTTTTTTATATCTCAAGACACAATCCGGTCTTGTAGATTGAGTCCTGCCTCACTAACACAACTGCTGCCCATCCTCCCTCATTAACATCATAGAGGCAGGATTTACAACATACAGGAAAGTCACACAATACCAGGAATCATCGCCCAGCCAAATTGATACACACATTTTTTGGGGGACAGAATTCAATCCATGACAATATCCATATCCCAGACAGCTGGGCGTTTGATGCAATCTGTGTGAGAAATAATAAGGGCCCGTTCATTTTAAATGGGTCTAAGGCACTTGACTTGATGCCCATAAACCATCAAGAGCAGTGCTGTCAATAGAACTTTCTGTGATGAAGGACTTGTATGTCAGTGCTGTCCAATACAGTAACCACTAGCCATGTGTGGCCGTTGAGCACTTGAAATGTGGCTAGTGCGACTGAGAAGTTGAATTTTTAATTTTACTTTGTTAATCTAAATAGCCACACCTGGCTAGTAGTTACCATATTTGACAGTATGCATGTAGAGTGTTCTGAATTTTCAACCTCTCCCTTCAAAATACTGTGCAATTTATAGATTGAAGTATATTAAAATTACCTTTATTTAAAAGCCATGGATTTGTCTACGTGGTTCTTTTGTAGGGGAAAAAATCATGAAATTTAGTAAAGCAGAAAGAAAGTTTTATTCAGCATATATTCAAAAGGGCAGAATTGGGAAGCGGACAACCATGCTGCCAGAGCCATGTCTGCCAGAGTCCAAGGAAATATCACAGAACAGACAAAAGTGGGAAAACGGATAAGCTTGCTGCTAGAGTCATGTCTGTCCAAGTCCAAAGAATATTACAGAACAGGCAAGAATGGGAAAATGGACAAGCATGCTGCTACAGCCATGTCTGGCTAAGTCTTGAGACCATTACTGAGCCATCAGTATATATTAACATTACTGTCGGAGCTGTGATGGTTGTCGGAGTGGCGGAGACAGTAACCAATGCCACAACTCTTACAGAGAAGTGGGGCCAAGGAGGGTCACTCTGAGGAGTCGACCCCAGCTTCAGTCCCAGGGGTTTATTTATAGTCAATACAGCAAGTAGTGAAGCAAATTACAGAACAATGGGCTTTGGGTGAATAACAATAAGTTTCGGGCAAGGGAGAATGGACTTCAGGTAAACAAGCCAAACAAGTCGTGACAAGTCTCAACACGTTGCTGACAAGTCTCAACATGCTGTGTGCAGCATATGGGCCTTAGAGGGGCTGAAGTTGTCACTGGTGTAGCCATATTTCAATGGCACATATCCCCACACATTACAAATGGGCAAAACCATTGAAAGCTTAGCCTTTTCAGATTGGCTAGAAAATATGATCCTACGTTTTGAATTGTCTTTCTTAACAATCATTGGTACAGGTTTCAGTAACAAACGGTCAGGAGGGTCTTCATTGGTCCAATAAATTTCTATTCACAAAATGCTAACAGAAAAAGATAAGAGTAGAAAAGTCTTTTGTGTTCTGTTTGACTGGCTTTATGTGAAAGTTTCCCTAAAAGATATTTTCCAAGATTATCTTAGCTATTGTCTTTATACCTCAGGGCCCAGTTGATGTATCCTTGCAAGTCCTTGTGAGCCAATCTCCAGCTGGGTCACATTCTCTATGCTCAAGGAGAGGGAATAAATGATTCCAATATCATTTCCTAAATCAGTTCTTAGATATATCCTTAAAATACAGAATGCCCATGAAAGTTTAATTAATAGGTATTTAACAACTTGACTGTACAGACATTCATCAAAACATGATTTATCATGTCAAGATTACAAATGTTCAAAAATGCCCATCACCAGTGGCAATTTTTGTTTACATTTCATTGAGACTCTTGGTGTTATTGTTTTTCTTTAATCTTAATAGGAAATAAGTCTTTACTTATTCATGGGAAAGTGCTTATTGATACCACACATATGAAATGCCCTGTAGGTCTTGCAGATATGTTTTTAAAAGTATTAAACAAGAGATTCAAAACTTAGAATTGCACCACCTTAGAATTTTTTACCTATTTATCTATTGCTACCTTTTCTCCAAAATACAAACAATTTTATTTTCCTCGACTCTCAGATCCCTCTCTCCTCATCGTCTGTACTTAGAGGAAAACATGCATGAAATTTTTACAATTGTAAGGTGAAGGATTCTTTAAGCATGACCCAGGATGAAAAACCATAAATAAAATTGATGAATTGATGGAAGTTTTGATTATATGCAAATTAAAAACTTCTTATGGCAAGTACAAGCTCACAGATATACAAATGCTTTCCATAATTATGTTAAAGACATTAAAATTATGAAATAAGGACAAAATTATGTACAATTATATACAATAGAGAACTAGAAATAGCTGTTGAAAATTAAAAATATGATCATAGAAATGAAAACTTAATAGGTGAACTGGGTGATAAAAGTCGTACTTCCACAAGATAGTACAAAATGTAAAAGTGAGTATGAACAGAAGAACTATAAAAATATTAGACTGTCTATCAATGAATTCCAACAACCTTATACTACAAGTTTCAAGAGAAGTAGAGGTAGGAAATAATTAAAAATATTTCAAGAAAATGTCTTAGAGTTTACAGAGAAAAGTGTACAAATTCTTACTATGGTTAATGAATATAGACCTACACTAAGAGCTGAAAGCCTCTCTCCATTAAGAATGATGTTGGCTGTTGGTGTTGTATAGATGTCCTTTATTATGTTGAGGAATTTCCCTTCTATACCTATTTTACTTAGAGTTTTTATCAAGAATGGGTGTCGGACTTTGTCGAATGCCTTTTCTGCTTCGATTGAGATGATCATGTGATTCTTTTATTTTATTTATGTGGTGGATTACTTTGATTGATTTTCTAATGTTGAAACATCCTTGCATACCTGGTATGAATCCCACTTGGTTGTGGTGTATTATTTTTCTGATATGATGCTGAATTCTACTGGCTAGAATTTTATTGAGAATTTTTGCATCCGTATTCAGGACAGTTATTGGTCTGTAATTTTCTTTTTTTGTGGTGTCTTTTCCTGGTTTTGGTATCAGGGTTATGCTGGCTTCATGGAATGAATTTCAAAGTATCTCTTCTTTTCTATGTTCTGAAATATTTTGAGTAGTACTGGTGTAAGCTCTTCTCTGAATGTTTGGTAGAATTCTCCAGTGAAGCCATCAGGGCCAGGGCAATTTTTGTTGGCAGTTTTTTTTTTTATTACCTTTTCAATCTCTTCTCTTGTTATGGGTCAGTTAAGATTTTCAACATCATTTTGTGTTAGTTTTGGGTAGGTAGTGTGTTTCTAGAAATTTATCCATTTCCTCTAGGTTTTCAAATTTGTTGGAATATAGTTTTTCATAATAGTCAGTTATGATCTTTTTATTTCATTTGGGTTTGGTATAATGTCCCCCATTTCATTACTTTATTTGCGTCCTCTTCTGTTTTTCTTTTTCAATTTGGCTAGTAGTTTGTCAATTTTGTTGATCCTTTCAAAGAACCAACTTTTGGTTTTGTTGATTCTTTCTATTGTTTTTCTATTCTCTGTTTCATTTATTTCTGCTCTGATCTTTATTGTTTCCTTTCTTCTGGTGGCAGTGGGTTTCTTTTGTTGTTCTCTTTCTATTTGTTTGAGTTGTATAGTTAATGTTTTGATTTTGTCCCTTTCTTCTTTTTTGACGTGTGCATCTATTGCTATAAATTGACTCTAAGCACTCCCTTTGCTGTGTTACAAAGGTTTTGGTACTATGCGTGTTCATGCTAGGGATTTTTTTTATTCCACCTTTGATTTCTTCTATTACCCAGTGGTTTTTAAGCAGGGCGTTATTTAATTTCCATGTAATTGATTTTTTTTCCTTGAGCTTCCTGTTGTTAATTTCTACTTTGATGGCATTGTAATTAGAGAAGAAACTTTGTATTATCTCAATGTTTTGGATTTTGTAGAGGGTTGCTTTGTGGCCTAAGGTGTGGTTTATTCTGAAGAATGTTCCATGTGCATTGGAAAAGAATGTGTACTTTGTAACTGTTGAGTGGAGTGTTCTATATATGTCTTTGAGCTCAAGTTGGCTGATTGTGCCTTTAGATCTGCTGTATCTTTGTTGAGTTTCTTTCTAGATGTTCTATCCTTTACTAAGAGTGGTGTCTTGAAGTCTCCTACTACTATAGTGGAACTATCAATTTATCTTTTCAGTGCGTTAAAGTTTGTTTTATGTATTTTGAAGCCCTGACATTGGGTGTGTAGATTATTTTATGGATTTATCTTCATGATGGATCATCTCTTTAATCATGATACAGTGCCCTTCTTTGTCTTTTATGGTAGATTTTGTGTTAAAGTCTGTTTTATCTGAGATTGGTATTGCCACTCCTGCTCTGTTTTGGTGGCTGTTTGCTTGATATATTTTTATCCATCCTTTGATTTTTAATAAGTTTATGTTTTTGTATCTAAGGTGTGTCTCTTGTAGACAGCATATTGGTAGATCCTGTTTTTTATCCGTTCTGTCACTCTCTGTCTCTTTATGGGTGCATTTAGGTCATTTACATTCCTTGTAATTATTGATAGCTGTGAGTTTATTGCTGTCATTTTGTAATTTTTTTTTTTTTTTGTGGTGCTGATGACTTTTCTTCCTCTTACTTTCCTGTGCTGAATTCCTTTCATTTGTGGATTTTTTTTTCATTTCTTTTGTTTTTGTAGATTTCATTTTTACTGAGACTTTATGTTTTTCTTCTTTATTTTGATGAGTAGGTTTGTTAACTTTCTTTGTGGTTACCTTGAAATTTACCCTTATCTTCCTAGGTTTGAACCAGTCTATTATTAGTTGGTATTGCCTTGCTTTCCTCTCCGTTAGAAAGTTCTATGTCTACACCGTTTATTCCCTCTTTTATTATTCTGACGTTTTTGTCATTTGCTAATTAACCTCTCTGGTTCCCTGTTGTAAATCTTTTGGTTTTGAATAGTCCTTGAGAGTTTGTTTCCCAGGTTTGTATCTGGCTGGTGCAATCTTGCATCCTTGATTCAGGCTGTCATCTGAAGTTGTTTGCTCTCAAACTGAAGGATTCCCTTTAATAATTCCCTTTAATAATTCTTGTAAGTGTGGTTTGGTTTTTACATATTCCCTTAATTTCTGTTCATCTGGAAATGTCCTAATTTCACCATCATATTTTAATGAGAGTTTTGCAGGATATATTATTTTGGGTTGGCAACTTTTTCTTTCAAGGATTTGTATATGTCACCCCACTGACTTCTTGCCTGCATGGTTTCTGTCAAATAATTGGAACTTAGTCTTATTGTTTCTCCTCTGTATGTGACTTTTTGGTTTTTTTGAGCTGTTCTCAGGATTTTTTCTTTGTATTTGGTTTTAGCGAGTGTGATTATGATATACTTTGGTGATTTTCTTTTGAGGTCTATCCTATATGGGGTTCGTTGAGCTTCTTGGACGCTCAACTTTTCATTCTTTCATGATAATAGAGAAGTTTTCTGTCAGCAATCCTTCAATGATCCTCTCTGTGTTATCTGTTTCCTCCTCCTGTTCTGGAACTCTGATCAGTCATAAATTTTTGCTTTGGATTGTATCCCACATAATTCTCAGTGTTTCTTCATTTTTCTTGGTTCTTTTTTTCTGATTTTTCCTCAAAGTTGTATCCAAACGTTTGTCTTCAATTTTACTGATCCTGTCTTCTGTTGTTTCAAACCTACTCCTCAGCCTTCCTATGACACTGTTCATTTCTGAAATCTTGTTGTTTATCTTTTGGATTTCTAGTTGTTGTTTTGGTATGATTTCTAGTTGTGAATTTATTTTGGCATTTTGTTCCTGTATTATTTTTTTTGAATTCTTCCATTTCTTTGGTCTATATTTTCCTTGAATTTGTCTGCCTTTTCTATGAATTTGTCTGTTTGTGCCTCATTTTTGTCTGCTTTTGGCTTCAACTCTTGGATAATTCTGAATATTAGAGATTTGAATTCCCTATCAGGTAGTTCTAGTGCCTTTCCTTCTACTGGAAAGTCATCTGGTGTTTTATTTTGGATGCCTACTGGAACAATCTTGTCATTTTTAAAAAAATATGTTTTGATATTATCTGCTGTCTTCAGGACATTCAGTAGTCATTTTCTTCATTTATTGATAGTAGATTTGTTTTTTTTTTATCCTGCTTTTTTGTTTTATTTGGTTATGTCTGAGCAAGTTGGCTGTGCATTCTTTGTTGTTTGCTCATCTGTGGACATGATATTTTTCACCTCCTTGTCTAATGGGCAGGACCAGTAGCTCAGCTGTGGTGCAGTAGCGCAGGTACTGTTGAAGGGGAGGGGCTGGGATGGGTTGTTTGTGGCATGTATTGGGGCAGACAAGGTGAGCCAGCAGTCAATGCAGGGCAGGTTCAAGTAGGCCATGCCTGTGCTTCTCAGGAGTGCAATGTTCAGCATACAGTGCAGATAGGCAGGAGGGAGGGGGAGACTGTGACGTGTGGAGCTAGGTTGGGTATGGGAAAGAAGAGAGAGAGGAGAGAGAAAAAGGAGCAACCCCTCCCCAAAACAAAACAAAACAAAACAAGTGCTGAGGGAGGCTATCATTGGAGTGGAGAGATGAGAAATGAAGAAAAAACAAAAAGAAAAAAAATGCCCCCAGAGATCCCAGCAGCATGGCTGCACAGACCAGGAAAGCATCTGCCAAGCAGTGCAGTACAGTCGGGCTAGAAGAGGCGGAGATGATACACAGCACCAGGTATTCAGGAGTCAGGAAAAGAAGGTATGCAGAAAGAGACGAGAAACCAAGAAATGAAAAAAATAAAAAGGAAAATAGAAAGAGAAAACAAACAAACAAACAGAAAGCCCTCAGGGATCCCACCAATGTGGCGGTGAGGACTGGGGAAGCAGTTTCCCAGCCGAGTAGCACTTCACAGCCTGTCAAGAAGAAGCAAAGAGGTCACACGGAGTCTGGTGTTTGACAGAAAGGAGGGGGAGGAGGTGAGAGGCAGGGAAGAAATAAAAAGAGGCCAAAAAAAGCAATACCAGCAACAGAAAAATGGCAGCGAAGAAGCTGGCCGGTGTGGACAGGGCAAATCTGCACTGCATATGTCATGGATTGAATTATGTCCCCCAAAAATGTGTGTATCAATTTGGCTGGGCCATGATTCCTGGTATTGTGTGATTTTCCTATATGTTGTAAATCCTGCCTCTGTGATATAATGAGGGAGGATGGGTGGCAGTTATGTTGAGGTAGGACTCAATCTACAAGATTGGATTGTGTCTTGAGGCAATCTCTTGAGAAATGAAAGAGGGAAGTGATCAGAGAGACAGGGGGACCTCATACCTCCAAGAAAGCAGCACCAGGAGCAGAGCATTTCCTTTGGACCTGGGTTCCCTGCAGGGATAAGCTCCTAGTCCAGGGAAAGACTGATGAGAAGAAGGCTGACAGAGAGAGGAAGACTTCCCCTGGAGGTGATGCCCTGAAATTGGACTTTTAGCCTACTTTACTGTGAAGAAATAAATTTCTGTTTGTTAAAGCCATCCACTTGTGGTATTTCTGTTGTAGCAGCACTAGATGACTAAGATAGCATGGAACTGTTGCCTCCCTTGCCTTGGTCTCAGCCTGCTGGGAAGTGGTCGATTGGCCCACTGGGAAGCAGCGAATCAGCCTGCTGGGAAGCCAGGAATTGGTCTGCTGGGAAGCGGCAAAGGCCAAGCAGGGGGAAGCAGGGGGTGGGGGGTGGGAAAGCGTGTCTCACTTGTTACTGGGTGCTGTGTCTCCTGCTGGGAGCTCTGTAGATCTGCTTTCCTGTACTCCCTGTCTGCTGATCTCCGACAGGAGTCCAAGATGGTAGATCCTTGCTGCTTTAGCTGATAGGGGACCTCTGCTCGTAAATCTTGTCGCTCTCTGTTCTCTGTCAGTTCCTTATTCCATTCGGTGCTTGGTTGAATTCATTATCTCTTCATTTGATGCTTAGGGTTCCAGGATTGACTTCTGTCTCCGTTTTACTTAGCTTTTCAGGCCTTTGCTGTGGAGTTACGGCGTTGTGCTTCTGTCTATAGCTGTGTTGGCTCTGCCTCTCCTTTCTTCTTTTTTGATGTGTGCATCTATTACTCTAAATTGACCTCTGAGCACTGCCTTTGCTGTGTCCCAAATGTTTTGGTACTATGAGTTTTCATTCTCGTTTGATTCTAGGAATTTTTTGGTTCTGTCTTTGATTTCTTTTATTACCCAGTGGTTTTTAAGCAAGTTGTTACTCAGCTTCCAGGTTTTTTTTTTTTCCTTGCTCTTCCTGTTATTAATTTTTACTTCTCTGGTGTTGTGATTAGAGAAGATGCTTTGTATTATCTCAATGTTTTGGATTTTGTTGAGGGTTTTTTTGTGGCCTAAGATGTGATGTATTCTGGAAAACGTTCTATGTGGGTTGGAAAAGAGTGTATACTTTGCTGCTATTGGGTGGACTGTTCTACATATGTCTATGAGGTCAAATTGGTTGATTGTGGCCTTTAGAGCTTCTGTATCTTTGCTGAGTTTCTTTCTATGTGTTCTGTCCTTTACCAAGAGTGGTGTGTTGAAGTCTCCTACTATTATTATGGAACTATCAATTTCTCTTTTCTGTGCTGTTAGATTTTTTTAATGTATTTTGGAGCCCTGTCGTTGGGTGTATAGATATGTATTATTATTATGTCATCATGGTGGATTGTCCCTTTAATCATTATATAATGTCCTTTCTTGTCTTTTATGGCAGATTTTTTCTTAAAGCCTATTTTATCTGAGATTAGTATTTCCACTGTGCTCTTTTTTGGTCACTGTTTGCTTGATTATTTTTTTGATCCTTTGATTTTCAATATATTTGTATCTTTGTTTCTAAGGAGTATCTCTTGTAGACAGCATATTGATGGATCATTTTAAAAAATCAACTCTGTCATTCTCTGTCTCTTTACAGGTTCATTTAAGCCATTTATGTTCAGTGTGATTATTGGTAGGTAAGAGTTTATTGCTGTCATTGCGTAGTGCTTTTTTTTGTGGTGCTGACATTTTCTTTGTTCCTTTTACTCTCCTGTGCTGAGTTCTTTTTCTTTTTTTTTTTTGCATTCCTTTCATTTTTGTAGATTTCGTGTTTACTGAGAGTTTATGTTTTTCTTCTTTATTTTGATGATTAACTTTGTTAACTTTCTTTGTGGTTACCTTGCAATTTACCCCTATCTTCTTAAGTTTGAACCAGTCTTTTATTACTTGATATCACCTTGACTTTCTCTCCAACTGAAAGTTCTATAACTACACCATTTATTTACCCTTTTATTGTTCTGACATTGTTGTCATTTACAGATTGATGTCTCTTGTTCCCTGGTGTAAATCTTTAGTTTTGTTTTATCTTTGAGAGTTCATTACCTAGGTTGGTATCTGGCTGATACTGCCCCGTGTCCTCGATTCAGGTTGTTATCTGATGATGTTGGTTCTCTAACTGAAGGACTCCCTTTAGTACTTCTTGTAAGTTTGGTTTGGTTTGGTTTTTACATATTTCCTTAATTTCTGTTTATCTGGAAATGTTCTAATTTCACCATTATATCTGAGCAAGAATTTTTCAGGGTGTATTATTTGTGGTTGGCAATTTTTTTCTTTCAAGGTTTTGTATATGTCATCCCATTGCCTTCTTGCCTACATGGTTTCTGCTGAGTAATCAGAGCTTAGTCTTGTCGTTTCCCCTTTGTATGTGACTTTTCGTTTTTCTTGAGCTGCTCTCAGTATTCTTTGTCTGTGGTTTTTGTGAGTGTAATTATGTTTGGTGACTTTTTTGGGAGGTCTATCCTATATGGGGCTCGTTGAGCTTCTTGGAGGGTCAACTTTTCATCTTTCATGATATTAGGGAAGTTTTCTGCCAGCAAATCTTCAATGATCCTCTCTATGTTTTCCTTTCTTTCTCCCCCGTTCTGGAACTCTGATCACACATAAATTTTTGCTCTTGATTGTAGCCCACACAATTCTTAAGTTTTCTTCATTTCTCTGGTATTTCCTCAAAATGATATCCAAGGATTTGTCTTCAATTTCATTGATCTTGTCTTCCATTTTTTCAAATTTGCTCCTAAAACCTATTGTACGGTCCATTTCTGAAATCTTGTTGTTTATCTTTTGGATTTCTAATTGCTGCTTTTGTATGATTTCTAATTTGTTGTTTTGGCATTTTGTTCTTGAATTATTTTACTGTGTTCTTCTGTTGCTTTGTCTGTGTTTTCTCTGATTTTGTCTGTATTTTCCATGATTGTATCTATTTTTTCCCTGATTTTGTCTGTGTTTTCCTCGATTTCTTTCCTAATCTCTTGAAGAACCCTGAATATTTGACTTTTGAATTCCCTATCAGGTAGTTCCAGTGCCTTTTCTTCTACCAGAAGGTCATCTGGTGTTTTATTTTGGTTACTTACTGAAGGCATTCTGTCCTGATTTTTTATACTTTTTGATATTGTCTGCTGTCTCCAAGACAGTTAGGAATATTTTCTTCATTTATTTATTGTAGGTTTGTTTGTTTCATCCTGCTTTTTTTTTTTTTTTGTTATGTCTGGGTGTGGGGCTGGATGTGTTTTGTTGCTTTCTTGTCTGTGGGCACAATAGTTCTCACCACCTTGTTCAGATGGGCAGGGCTGGTGGCTCAGCTATAGTGCAGCAAGGCAGGTCCAGCAGGGGAGGGGAGAGGCGAGGATGGGTCATTTGTCTGTGGCATGAACCAGGGCTGGTAGAGCCGGTTTGGGGGCAGCGCTGCATAGCAGGGTCTGTGCTGGTGCTACTCGGGGGTGCAGTTCATGGCCAGGTGGGGCCGGGAAGTGGTGTGGGGAGGGGTCCAGGGTGGATGTCCACGGAGGTGCAATTTGGGTGTGGGGTGCTGTGTGGGGTCTGGGGGTCTGAGGGTTTCCACCAGTGTCATTTGGGGGTGCAATGCTCAGCGGTGCAGGGCCAGGAGCATGGTCTGGGGGTCTGGGGTTGTGCACTGGTGCTACTTAGTGGCATGGCACTCACTGGGACAGGGCCGGGTCATGGAGCTGGGCAGGGGCTGGGAGATACAGGGTCCATGCTGGTGCCACTTGAGGGCATGGCCCTATGCAGACAGTACAGAGAGGCAGGAGGGAAGGGAGAGGATATGATGTGTGAAGTGCATGCTCTGTCTCCTGTTGGGTGCTCTGTGAAGTTGCCTTCCTGTACTCCCTGTCTGGAGTCACTGGTGACTGTGCTCCAAGACGGCAAATCCATGACCTTTTAGCAGGCAGAGGGCCTCCACTCCATAGCTCTCCTTGTTCTCTGTTCTGTCAGTTTCTTCTTCCTTTCAGTACTTGATCTAGTTCTTTATCCCTTCATTTCATGCTTACGGTTCCAGGATTGATGTTTGTATCTGTTTTACTTAGTTTTTTGTGTCTTTGCTGTGGAGGGACTGCATGGTGCTTCTGTCTATAGTGCCATGGTGGCTCTGCCTCCTCCAGGTAATAGATTTTTATAGGATTTTGCTTTGTTTTATTTAGTTAAGTTTCGTTTGTCTTGATGGGACATTTTACAGTGTGTGTGTATGCAGGAATGAATGAGCCAGTAGATTGGGAAATTGATGATGTAAAGGAGAGATATGAGCTCAGGTTTGTGTAATTCCAAGGCTCAGACCATTTAATGCCAGAGCATTTTGTCTTTAGAAGGAAAGGGAACAGTCATTGTACATCTTCCATATTCCAAACCCTGCCCTTCATGCTTCACACTCATGATCTCATATATCTTTACACAGTCCAGCCCACACACACAGTGGATGGACAGACATACAGCATCAGTGTCTTTCCATTTTGGACCAACCAGGTGACATGAATGTGGGTGGTAAATCCTTGTGAAAGTCAGTTTTCTTCAGATTCATCCATACACAGACAATGTGTGTTAGTGGAAGATCTTAGATTAAATTCGCTATTTAGAGCTGAGGACTCTTGGCTGGTCAGGAATACACTCACATTCCTGAGGGTGGTTTCAGACATCCTTGTACTGTTCTCCTGCCTTTAACTGTCAGGAGTGCTGGATGCACCTCACACAGGTGTCAAAGTGTCCCCACTCCCTTAGTTTCCATCCCTTTTTATTTGTCTACCCCTAACTCCAAATGTTCAGCTTTATTCTGCTGTTTCACCTAATGCTTGCACAGGGGGTGGAAAATCCCATCTGCCTGGATCTTCATGTTCACCGTAGCCATTCCCTTCAGTACAAAGTATCCTCTCAAGGGCTGATATGGATCATCACTCACAGCATAACACTGATGGATTTTGTACGGAAAGCCCCACCCCCACTGAGTGAGGGAAGGGGTGGAAGAGGATAAAGGGGCAATGAACACCATCCTGCCACAACCTAACAATCTCATAAATTAGAGGATTATTACCCTCAGTTAATAGATCAAAAAAACGAGGCTTATTGTTAGGTGCCGTTGAGACGATTCCGACTCAGGGTGACCTTATGTACAACAGAATGAAATGTTGCCTGATCCAGCACCATTGTCATACTCATTGCTATGTTTGAGTCCATTGTTGCAGCCACCTTGTCAATCATTGTCACTGAGATTCTCCCTCTTTTTCACTGACTGTTTACTTTACCAGGCATTTACCTTTCTCCAGCTACTGGTCCATCCTGATGATGTGTCCAAAGTAAGTGAGATGAAGTCTCGCCATCCTTGCCTCTAAGGGGTGTTCTGGCTTGGAGTACTTCCACCAAGACTGATTTGTTTGTGTTTCTGGAAGCCCATGGTATATTCAAAATTCTTTCCCAACACCACAATTCAAACGCATCAATTCTTCTTTGGTCTTACTTTTTTATTGTCCAGCTTTTCCATGATTCTGAGACAATTAAAAATACCATGGCTTGAGTCAGGCACACCTTAGACAGCAAAGTGACATCTTTGCTTTTTAAGATTTTAAAAAATAATTTATTTTATTTTTGTTGTTGTTCTTGAGAATTTTAAAGAGGTCTTTGTCTACAATTTTGCCCAATGCGGTATAGTGTTTGATTTCTTGACTGCTGCTTCAATGGGCATTGATTGTTGATTTAAATAGAATTAACTCCTTGACAACTACAATTTCTTCATCGTTTATCATGTTGCTTATGGGCCCAGTTGTGAAGATTTTTATTTCCTTCACACTCAGGTATAAGCCATGCTGAAGGCTGTAGTCTTTTGCCTTCCCCCATAAGTTCTTCAAGTCTTCATTTTCAGCAAGCAAAATTGTTGCATCTGCATATCACAAGTGGTTAAGAAGTCTTCCTCCAATTTTTATGCTGCATTCCTCTTCATATGGTCCAGCTTCTTGGATTATTTGTTCCACATACTGATTGAATAGGTACTGGGAAAGGATACAACCCTGCTGCATACTTTTTCCAGTTTTAAACCATAGAATATCTCTTGTTTGAACAACTGCCTCTTGATCTATGTACTCTTTTTTAAAAAACTTTTTTCTGGCAATATACACAACCAAATATCTTTGCAACTGGACCCACAAGCAACATCATGCTAAATGGTGAAGAAATTGTAGTATTTTTAATCGCCTCAGATACAAAAGCTGGACAATGAAAAAGGAAGACTGAAGAAGAATTGATGCACTTGAATTGTGATGTTGGGGAAGAATTTTGAATATACCGTGGACTGCCAGAAGGACTAACAAATCAGTCTTGGAGGAAATACAGTCAGAATGTTCCTTAGAAGCAAGGATGGTGAGACTAGTGTTCCCTAGTACTCAGCCCTCAAGAGGAAGTGGTATATGCAGCATCAGACTTGAGCAGGTCCTGAAAGCACAAGTAAGTTGGATAACAAGGTGGACAACACTCTTAGTGTTTTTGTTGCTGCTGCAGAGTCCACACTTCCTTGTCTCATTCTTGTGGTCTATGAGGAATTCTTTATGCTCAGTTGACTACAGAAGAAGACATTCGAGCCTCGTTTACATATGGTTTTGAACATGCTTTGAATAGTCAGAAGGGGACTCCTGCAACATTAGAGTCCCATTCTGGGACGTTCATAAGGAACAGGAAAGGAATTCTTCTCAGTGGGCAGATTTCAAGAAACCAGCTGAAGTTCACTTTTCTGAAAGGAAGAGTATCTTGTGGTTAGATCTTCATCAACACATAGGCAGTGGTTAATAGTTTGTTCAGCTGTTCAATGATTTTGAGGGAACAAGATGGAAAGATTTGTTATAAGAAGTTTGGAAAAGAGATATGAACCACTAATATGGAACATTACGTATTCACACCTACCCACATACTAACAAAGACTGATGAATAAAATATCTTAAAAATATTGAAGAGCTTGTATTTTAATAGGAATTGTCTAGCCAAATTTCAGGAATCTCTGAATTTACTTTTGTCCTGAGGTTATTTACTTAATGTGGAAAATTGAAGCTTTCATTTTCATGGCCTCATTGGACATTTGGGAAAAAAGGCAAAGCTCAGGGAGTACTCAAAGTGGGAAACCTAGCAGGATGATCTCTCCCATTAAGCTGGTAACACAAATGGCCAGGTTTTCAGTGTGAGGAATGTCCTACTTATCAAAAGACTGCAGGGATATTCACCTTGTGCTGAGAGAATAGGAGAAAAAAAACCTTGTTCTTGAGTTTTTACCTCATGTGATCTCTCAGATGGATTTGCAACCCAAGTTCACACTAATTGTGTGGTCTCAAAATCCTCAAGCCATGAATTTTATTTAAAATAGACCAGACTGTAAGGCACCTGGCAAAAGTAAACAAAAATTCTCTCTGGAACAATATATTAGTATCCAGGCTTTGTAAATGCCAACAAATAATTTTATAAGCAATATGAGCACTTGATAGTAGAAACAAAACAAAAATCTTTGCTCGCAAGAAAACAATACACCAGGAAAGAACAAGCAGAAACAACAGACAGTAGAATCATATAACTCAGATATTAAAATAATAATAAAAGGATATAATGTAGCTATGTTTACTATCATTAAACATGAGCTTTAAAATACTTTCAGGTAATAATAATAAAGAATGTCCAAGAAAATTTGAAAATAATAAGATACAACATTTATAAATGGAAATATAATGATAAAAATTAAAATGGATTTTTCCAGACAAGAAGAGACAATTTGATACAAATAGGCAATTACTAATGGAAGTTCTAAATAATGTACTTTAGGTAGAAAAAGGAGAGATCCAAGAATGTATGAGATGAAAGAAAGAATAAATTTTAAAATGGCAAATATATGGATAAATTTAAATGAACATAAAATCTGGAAAAAATAAAGCTGTCTGGTGAGATAAAAAGATAATATACAGGTTATTGTTGTTGTTAAATGTCATCAAGTCAATTCCGACTCATAGCAACCCTATGTACAACGGAATGAAACATTGCCAAGTCCTGTGTCATCCTCACAATGGTTGCTATGTTTGAGTTCATTATGGCAGCCACTGTGTCTGTCAGTTTGTCGTACTGTGGTCGCTTGTGAGTTGCTGTGATACAGGAAGCTTTGCCACTGGTATTTCAAATACCAGCAGGGTCACCCTTGGTAGACAGGTTCCAGCAGAGTTTCCAGACTAAGACAGATGAGGAAGAAGGATCTATTTACTTCTGAAAAAACTGGCTATCTTAGGCTGGGTTCTCTAGAGAAGCAAAACCAGTCAAGAATACAAATATATATATATATATAGAGAGAGATTTATTTCAAGGAAATGACTCATGCAGCTCTAGAAGCTGTAAAGTCCCAAGTCTGTGGGTCAGGATAGAGGCTTCTTCTAATTCACGTAGCCACAGGGGCTGGCGAACCCAGGACTGATAGGTTGGAGAGCAGGGCTGTTGCTCACAGGCTGTGAAGATCGACAAATCCCAAGATCAGTAGGCAAGACCACAGGCAAGCTGCTAGCTCAAGTCCCAAGAACTGGAGGTCGGACGAACAGGAGCGAGTTGCTGAATCCAGAAAGTGCAAAAGCCCCCAGCCCTGCCAGAACATATACCCACACTGAATGCAGGCCACACGCCCAAGGAAACTCACCTTCAACCAATTGGCTACTCACAGCAGATCCCATCATGAGGATGATCGCATATCAGATCTTAACAGGGAAGTGGCCACAACATCATATGGCTGCCAAAACACTGAGAATCATGGCCCAGCCAAGTTGACACAGAATTTTAACTATCACATTGGCTAATGAAAACCTTATGAATGGCAGTGCAACATTGTCTGTTATAGTGTAGGAAGATGAGCCCCTCAGGTTGGAAGGCACTCAAAATATGACTGAGGAAGAGCTGCCTCCTCAAAGTAGAGTCGACCTTAATGACATGGGTGGAGTCAAGCTCTCGGAACCTTAATTTGCTGATGTGGCACAACTCAAAATGAGAAAAAATAGCTGCAAACATCCATTAATAATCAGAATGTGGAATGTACAAATTATGAATCTAGGAAAATTGGAAGTAGTCAAAAATGAAATGGAATGCATAAAGATCGATATTCTAGGCATTGGTGAGCTGAAATGGATTGGTATTGGCCATTTCAAATCATACAATCATATAGTCTACTATGCCAGGAACGACAAATTGAAGAGGAATGGTGTTGCGTTCATCGTCAAAAAGAACATTTCAAGATGTATCCTGAAGTACAATGTTATCAGTGATAGGATAATATCCATACGTCTACAAGGGATATATAGGTTTGGAGGTGGTAAATAGAGTTAACTGAAATCTAAACTCTCTCTCCGTTTTCCTGCAACATGCTGAAGATAGAGATTTCTTTATATTCCAATTAAAAAAATTCAAAAGAAACTTCTCACTCACTATGTGGTCTTTTTTTGGTAATTATTTTGTACGTTTCAATATGGGGCATATAAAGGGATTACTTTAGGGGTCTTTCTACATGCTACCTTTAAAACTAGTTGTTGAATTGTTCTGTAAGTCAGATTCTCTTGTCTTATAAAGAATGAATGTACAAATTCAACTGTAGGATTTTCATTACTGGGCAGCTTTCTACAATAAGAATGTCATTCATAGAGTAGGTGGAATCTGACTTTTTTGTCTTTCAGAACCATGGAGAGATCCAAGCATCACGGGGCATATGGACTGAATCTCTCCGGTGGATTCAATGGGACACCAGGGAGTAAAGTTTTAGATAATTTCCAGTGGACATGGAATTATGATTTTAAACACAGTCATTAATCACAATCTCAAGGACTGCACAGCTCTATGATCTTAGGCAAGTTACTTAGCCTCTCTTAACCTAACTTTCCTTGAACAAGTTATTTATATTTTTTATATTTCGTTTTTTTACTGTGGATAATAATTGCATTCTTCTCATATGGTTGTGGTAAATATTGAGCAAAATAACCCATGTAGGTACTTAATCCCATGCCTGGAATATAGTGAGTGCCTTTTAAATGCAACCACTATTACTATGATTGTTGCCATTGTTATTTTCTATGTAATATCTTAAGGAATTTTCATTTCCATAGGTTTCCACATAGGATCTATGAAAACCTGATGGATCAGCACTTCTTTTATAAGATTTGTTGACATTGTGAAAATACTCTAGTCACAGGCCAGAAGAAATTTCATGGAAGTTCCCAATATCTTATCCACAGGCTTCCTTTGATTCAGAATATTATTGCCTTGGTTTGAGAGCATCCTCTTGAGTTCTGGGACAGTTTGGCTGGTCTTTTGGAAAAAGAATGATTTCAAAACAAAACTTATCTGGTTGAGGCTGAGAGTTTAGAAAACTGTGTCAGGATATATATGTAAAGATATACAATGGGCATTCACTATAGAGAAAAATAATGAAAAATCACTTAAATATTTATTACTAGGGGAGTAGTTGCAACCATGCCACAGAGTAATATTAAAAATTATGAGTTAAAGAATTTTCTGTGAAACTGGCAGAATGTATATGATTTTTTAAAATAAATAACAATTAGCAGGGCAATGTGAATAGAACAGTCTCATTAAAAAAAAAAAAACTTTGACGAGATGAAAAATACCTAATATAAGCATTTATGTTTGCATGAGAGTGGAGAAAATGGAAATATAGAGAACAGGCTGCTAACATTGATCACCTCAATAAAGTGGTATGGATTTTGTCACAGAAAAGATTTTAAAAGACATTTATACATATTTGAATGGATTCACTTCCCTTGAGAGCATGCATTATTTTGCACAGTAAAAATTTAAAAATATGACAAAGAAAGTTAAGTATCTAGATTTGCCTTATAAACTTTGTAAGCAAATAAAAAGAGTAAAAACAAGCAAACACCCAATGTAAAAGTGTCTGAAATTTTTCCCTGGAGAATGGTTAAGCGTGTGCAAGTTGAAGAGAGAGCATGACTAAAGAATAAGGATAGGACTATGGTACTGGAAAGAAGAAAAACCCAAACCCGAAGATTCCACAAAGCGTAGAAGGAAGATACAAGATCTCAGAACTGGACACAAATACTGTAAAGAGCTCTCAGGGGGTTAGAAAATGGCTGAGTCCTCTATGGGAGAGAAACTTCAGCCTAGAGCCCAAAAGGGCAGACACCATAGACAGGATGGAATAAAAATAGCTTTCTAGTTATTCCTTTTTCTTCCTCCATTGCCACAGCAAAGTCACTGCCAAATTGTAGCCATTGTATATAGAGAAAGCTGTACCACTTAGAGACTTTGGAATAACAGGGCATGTTTTGTGTGCTTCTTGGGTGGGGAGCTGTATCAGTCTATATTTTGTCAGGAAAATAGAGACACTGATATTTCAGGAATAAAGAGTTTAATATCAGAACAAAGTCTTATGCTAATGTTTGAAAATCAGGGGGAGCGAAGGTCTGAGAAGCTGCAGTTGGAAGGGTGAGGAAGCATATGGTGAGACCTCAGCCTGAAGTACTGAAGTGGGTGGTTCTCAAGAGCTTGCTAGGAAATTGCTATAATTCTCAAAACCACCAAGAAATCTCCCACTGCTTGTCTCAGTCTGCATAGGCAAAGGGCCTTGTAGAGTAGAGCTGCTGAGAATTTTACATCTGCCTGCAACAACCTCTGAAGTATGATCTCTCCCTCCCTTCTGTGTTCTATTATGTCACACGGTCCCTCCCATTGGAAAGAATGTATTGGGAACTATACATGGAAGAGGATTGTGAGAGTTACATTTCCTAGCTTCTCTTCTGGAAGAAGATACTAGAAGTGGGGATGCTGAGTTGACAATGCACTATCTAGCACAAGAGTTAATAATAGTGCAGATGGACTGGCTGATGGCTGGTCGACAAGGAAAGATACCACAAGCTGATGCAAACCACTGATGTGTTTATGAGATTCATTTACACTTAAAAAATGTATTTAGGTAGCTGAGATGTGTCAGGGATTGTGAAATGTGCGAGCTCATGGTTTGCACAATTTACTTCAATATGACTCAAGAAGGACATTGGAAGCCAGCACAAAACCACATTATTGGGTTGGAAAAAGTTGTGTTGTGTTCTCCAAATCCTAGAGGCCCATGGGACAAAGTCTAGACACAGTAATTCCTAGTTAAGCCAAAATTTTGTAATGAGTTCAATGTTTACCAATTTAGGAATAAAGTTACGGTGAGAGGCAGAAAACCAGAAAGTTAGTGCTTTTCCATGTTAACTAAACAAAGCCATAAACATTTTTTATATGTGTTTTTGTCTTTTTTTTTTTTTAATCTAAGTAATTTCTTAGAGATGTTCAGGGAGAGATGAATACGACCGTGGATTTGAGTTTTGTGAAGCCTAGGGGTGGTGCGGTGTTATGGATCGCTTTTGTGTGGCCTTTCTCTCTATGGTCTTGTAATTCACTTGGGTGGGAGTCTGCAAGTAAGGTAATCATGGCCCACCAAAAGGATTGGTCACGTTTGCCATCCTACTGGGCTTGAAATAAGCCATCCCACAGGTGAGAAAGAGAGGACCCCACCACTACCAAGAAAGAATAGCCAGGAGTGCAGCCCATTCTTTGGACCTGGGATCCCTGCGCTGAGACTCTCCTAGACCCAGGAGACAGAGAGAGAGAGAGCTGTAACACTGAAGACAGTGAGACGTGGTGGCAGAGAAATGCTGGCAGGAAAGTCCGTCAGGAGACAGCGTGGTGGACTTCCTGGTCCGCAGAATGAGAAAACTGAGTGCCTTTGGGCAGGAAGCTTGCTGGTGGAGTAAGGTGCCTCCAGGTACTCGGTGGAGATGGGTTTGCTGACTCATGGAGCTAGAGCTGAGTGCCTTCAGGCTGAGGCTTACTGGCAGAGTGGGGTGCCTTTGGCCACTTACTGGCAGAGCTAAAACAGCTTTGTAACACTTGCCTGAGCAGGGCAGAGACCGAGGAGCCAGGGACAGACGTGCCTGTGGCACGCCTAGGAAGAAGTTATCCTGGTGGAAGAACTGTATCCTGAGTGTTCCTGAGCCTGAATTATAACTTGTTACTTCCCTAATAAATTTGATAATCATGAGTATTGTCTGTGAGTTGCAATGAATTACTGAACCCAGCAGGGAAGTAGAGAGTGCCGTGGGAGGGATGGTTGGTGTCAGAAATGGTAAAGATGGCGGAGAGAGAAGGCATGTCTGACCTCTGCCTCATAGGAATCAGCCTTGGGCTGTTGATCTTGATTCTCCCTCCTCCTGGTGAAGTTAGAGGAGGTCAGATGCCTCCTCCACACTATTTTTACAGATGGCTTAGAAAGGGAAAGCAATAGTGTCTGCATTCCACATAGTCACTGAATGATCCTCAGCCCAATATCCTGATAACAACTATTGCACTCAAAGGTAAAAGAAGTCATCTGAGGAGTAAATGGAACAGTATCAAGAAGACGAGTACCGATACCCCCAACACAGTCACTGAGGTTGATGGAGAAATAGCATGAGAAGAAAGTGTCCAGGTATCCAGAAGTCTGTGAGAGTATGGATTTGGAGCCCTAGAGAAGGCCACTCTCACGTCTATCAACATAGGTCAAATCTTCTGTGAAAGTGCTTGCTTGTGGTTGATGTGGAGTCCCATCAACCACAGGCAAGCAGCTGTAGGTAATCCCTGCAGGGTTGAGTGTAGCTTGGGAAAGAAATGAGCATACTCACAACTCTGGGTCTTCATTGCCTCTGCACCGTCATCCTCTCTCCATGCACTCATCACCTACCTATAATTAGCAATGTGATTCTGGGCGGAGAGAGCACTTCACCTCTCTGGGTCTCCATTTCTTCATCTAGTTTTATACGAATCACTATTTAAGTAAACAATTATCAAATATAGACTATGTTTGAAGGAAGCATAAGTAAGCCAGTATACTTTTCCTCGTAGAGCCCAATATCTAGCAGGTATGATGGATAACTTTGTTAATAATTGTAAACACTTTATATGAGAAAGATGTATTCGTGTATATTTTCTTCTTGAACTCTTCACTATAAGCCACTCTCGTTGTTGAAAAAGCAGTGTTTAAGTATCTAGTACGTGCCAGCCTCTGTGCTATGTACTGGGGATCTAGCAGTGAGGAGCATAAACACAGTTATTCAAGTTCTGGAGCTATAGCCTGATGGGAAATAAACACACAAGAGAGGCAAATACAATCTAGTGTGATGAATACTCTGCGAGAGAAGAAAAGGAACTGTGAGAACATAAAGGAGGAGGATCTAAATCAGTCTTAGGGAAGCAAATTAAGCTTTCCAAAGGAAATAAAGTCTAATCTAAAAGTCAGTAGGAATTACCTAGATTCAAGCAGAGCGTACACCTAGTACAGACCAAGAAATGAAAGATTTTGTCACATGTTTGTGATCTTGCATGCAGGGTCATTGCAGCTGGCTCAAAACGGGAGAGAGAAGAAGCAGAAAAGTGTGCAAGGCTCTGATCATACAGGTTTGGACAAAGTCGTTAATATTTTTGGTTTCATCCTGGGGTTAATGGGAAGTCATTGAAATATTTTAAGCAGGAGAGAAACAAGATTGGATTTTTTGCTTCGGAATGATGATGTTAATTTTAGTGCAGCGAAAGATCACGTGAGAGCAAGAGTGGAGGCAATAACATGGGGTAGGTGGTTTTGAAGAACCCTGGACAACATAAAATGGTAACCTGGCCTAAGGTTGTGGAGACTGTGCTGGGATCCAGGACAAGGACAGGCACTATAGATGGTACAGCCAACAAAGGCTTAGGGAGCAGGGTGAGAGAAACCTGAGACTCTTAATTGTGGAGTGGAGAGATAGAGACTCAAAATCTGCACATCCAAGTGAAGGGGCGGCATGGAAATGGACAAGGAAGATCCCAGGTTGGAATTTTCCATGTTTCTGGCACTAAGAAGACATGAGCAACACTTTGTGTGAAGCCCAGAGTAGAGCAGGGTCAACAAGCAGATTTGCTGGCTGGCACTCAACAGGACTGAGCAGCTAAAGGCTGCTAGAGACTGGTGGGTGAAGATAAATACACAGTAGCTAGAAGACTTACAAGAATATAACACCTGGCTGAGAACCTCTGCATCACTGAAGGCATTTGATCTACTTTGTAATTGATATTCCCACAGGAACCCCCCAGAACCCTCACTCCTTGCTTCTGATCATTTCTACAATCTGACCCTTGGCTCTCCTTTTGAACACCTTCTTCCACAACTCCTGGACAATGTCTTTTGGCTCTTTAATAATTGCTCACTAACCTACAGTGGCCTGTCATTGCCAGGCAGAAATAGCCTGAATCTGAAAGCAGCCTGACGAGGCCAAGCTCATTTGCTCCATCCCTTCTCCTTAGGGAAGCAAGGGAGAATAAGATACTCCAAAACTCTGGAGGAACAACCCTTGGGTTCTGTTATGTGATACCAGAAACCTGAGAGAAAGGATGAAGTCTCAGGGCAGTGTGTGTGTGTGTGTGTGTGTGTGTGTGTGTGTGTGTGTGTGTGTGTGTGATGCTATAGAGCTTGTGATACTATAGAGATTGCATTCCCTGAAGAGAAGCAACTGAAAGCCTAGAGTTTGAAATTTCTGCAGAAGATCCCAGAAATACCCTAAGAAGAGCATGAAAATGGGAAGAGATGAATGTCAGTGTCTGCAAGACAGAGGGGAAAGGTCTGGGACAGTTTTTCAGTTTCCATGCTGTACTCTTCAAAAATAATTGATAATGAATGGACCATAAATTAAATCCACAAACATTTATTTTTTTTCCTCTTTTTTTTTTTAAATTGTACTTCAGGTGAAGGTTTACAGAACAAAGAATTCCTCATTAAACAGTAGTACACATATTGTTTTATGACATTGGTTAACAACCCACGACATGTCAATCCTCACCCTTGTCGACTTTTTTATTTTGGTGAAAATATACATAGCCAAAGATACACCATTTCAAAAACTTCTACAAGCGCAGTTCAGTGACATCGACTATGCTCTTCCAGTTGTGCTGCCATTCATACTTTAGATGAAGGCTTACAGAACAAAATAGTTTCTCATTAAACATTTAGTACACATGTTGCCCTATGACAATGGTTAGCAACCCCACTACATGTCAACACTGTCCTTACTCAACCTGAGTTTCCTATCACCAGCTTTCCTGTCCCCTTTTGCCTTCTAGTCCTTGTCCCTGGACTGCTGTGCCTCATTAGTCCCGTTTTGTTTTATGGGGCTGTCCAATCCCTGGCTGAATGGTGAACCTCAGAAGTGACTTCACCACTGAGCTAAAAGGGTGTCTGGGGGCCATACTCTCGGGGTATCTCCAGTCTCTTTCAGGCCAGTAAATCTGGTATTTTTGTTCTACATCCTTCTCCAGCTCTGTCCAGAACCCTCTGTTGTGATCCTGGTCAGAGCAGTCACTGGTGGTAGCCGGGCACCATCTAGCTGTACTGGACTCAGTCTGGTGGAGGCCTTGGTAGCTGTGGACAATTAGTCCTTCAGACTAGTCTTTTCTTTGTGTCCTGTTCTCTTCATTCTCCCTTGCTCCCAAAGGGGTGAGACCAGTGGAGTATCATAGATGGCTTCTAACAGGCTTTTAACACCCCAGACACTACACACCAAGGTAGAATGTAGAACATTGTCTTTGTAAATTGTGTTATGCAAGTTGAGCTAGATGTTCCCCGAGACCATGGTCCCCACAGCCCTCTGCCCAGAAATTCAGTCCCTCAGGGAGTTTGGATGTGAATATGGAGCTTCCATGACCTTTCCTTGTACAAGTTGCGTGGGTTTCCCCAGTATTGTGTACTGTCTCACCCTTCACCAAAGATACCACATATCTATTGCCTATTTAGTATTTCCCCCCCCCACCCCTCCCATCCCTGGTAACCAGCAAAGATTGTTACTTTTTGTGTGTAAACTTTTTCATGGGTTTTTACAATAGAGGTCTTATACAATATTTGTCCTTTTGTGATTGACTTATTTCACTCAGCATAATGTCCTCCAGTTTCATCCATGTAATGAGATGTTTCACAGATTCATCGTTGACAAACATTTATTTAATGTTCTCTATACTAGCAGCACAGCATGATGATATGGTATTCAAAAAGACTTTGCTTATTCAGGGAGACACATCTATTAACCATAATTGGAACTGTGGCCACTGAGACCCCCAAGACAGTCTGCACTGGAGCACACGCCAATCCCCATGGCTCCAAATGGAGCTGCCATTGTACCCTTCAACGTGGAGGGGCATGATCTTACCCCAGTTTTCCCTTGCATTGAACAGCTACTGGCTACTTCATTTCTACCCTCTTCCAGCTGGCCTGGCTCACTGATAACTATGCTCTGTAGATGCCACCTCTACAGAGCCAAACTCAAAGAATGCTTGAAGATCCCAAAGGAGAAAGTGGAGTTCACTGTGCCTAGGCCAGATTTATCCTCCAGTACAAGGGATACGAGTGAAGTACCAGGGTGTTGCTATTTGCTGGATCTTGAGCAAGTATGGATCCACAATAGAGTCACTACAGAGTCTCCAGGGTAAATAATAAAGCAGCACTATTCATAAAAGGCATAAGGTGTAAACAATCTAGATGTCCATCAACAGAAAAATGGATAAACAAAATGTGATTCATATATGCAATGGAATATTACTCAGCCATAAGGAGAAATGAAGTCCTGGTACATGCCACTACCTGGATGAACCGTGAAAACACCATGCTGAGTGAAGTAAGTCAGCCACAGAAGGATGAATATTGTATGATCTCATATGAAATATCTAGAATAAGCAAATGTATAACCAAAAAAAACAAACAAACCCATTGCCGTCAAGTAAATTCCAACTCATAGTGACCCGATAGGACAGAGTAGAACTGCCCCAAAGGATTTCCAAGGAACAGCTGGTAGATTAGAACTGTTGACTTTTGCCAAGCTCTTCACTACTGGACCACCAGGGCTCCATAGAGATACCAGCTTATTAATGGTTAACAGGGGAAGGAGATTGGGGGAAAGGGGAAGTATTATTTAGGAAGCATTGAATATCTGTTAATGGTGATAGAAAATTTGGCAACAGATAGATGGTAATAGTTGCACAAAATGGTTAATATCAATGTCACTAAATTGTACATGTAAAAAAATGTTGAATTACCAAATTTTTGCCACAATAAAAATTTTTAAAAAGACAAACAAAAACAGACATCAGGATCGGTTACCTCAACAAACACACACTGTAGAAGTCATATTATCATGTATACCATTAGCTCTTTGTAGCAACTCCACACTTGATTCTACAAACAGGAATTATGTGGATTAGGTGGCTTTGGATGAATGGTAGACGCAAAGAGCTTGAGTTTATACACATCCAAATTCTCATACAAAAAGCTAGATTCTGTGGCAACTAATAGCAAACCCTGAAATGATGGGAAATCTATTTCAAAGCGTGCTTCAAAATCCTGACCTGATGAGACTGTTAGTTATGACATGTCCCCAAACATTGGTAGCTGATTCATCGAAATCTAGAGAGTAGATTCATCTTTATAATCTGAATGTAATGAGACGACTGCTAAAACTTGTCATGAGTCCAGCAATGACGCATAAAATGACGGTATGTGAAGGCAGAGTTTGAGCAATCTTGAGAGAATTCCAGGTAAAACTTTGCTTTTTTGTACATGTAGGCTGACATTCAGAAACCAATGTTGAATGCAGTTCCAGGGAAGTTTGGTGGCTGTCCTTTCCTTAGTGGGTAATGTCCCTTCAGTTGAAGATGGTCAGTTTCCTATGTAGAAACTAGAGGACATTACCTGATTCCTGGTCTCCACGACTGATGAAAACCACCAGCCCTAGGTGACACTGAGAGCTATGCCATCAGCAACAGCAGCAGCCCCACAGGAAAAGCACTGTTGCACCAAATATGGGCCTGGAGTAGAAGAAATACAGAGATTTTGCTGTATAAAAGTGAAAACTTACAACCTGGCCACAGCACATAGTCTGTCCCGACATGAAGAGTACAGTCAACTGATCCACAGTGCCGATATACTTTCAGTCATGTCAAACTCTAGAGAGAAATGGAGGCTTTTTTCAAATAGATTCAGCACAGTTTACATGCATTAGCCACAAAGATCCAAGCTTATCTCAGGGTGTACTTCTGGACAGATTGGAGATTGGGAACCACTGGAGTTCTGCAGAGAGCAACAGGGCCATCTGTGTGCCTGGTAAAAACAGAAGTCCCACATCAGGCCTCACAGGACCTCGTTTTTTCAACAGATGATACAGGCTGCTGAAGGAGAAAATTCTTAGCAGTTACAAACTCTAGAAGTTAGCTTTTAGCAACAAATGGGTTGTTTACGACAATGGAGTTTTTAACCATCAGTCAAACTTATAATATCTAATAACTGTGTCATTGTTGTAGAGTTGGCTGTAGAGTTGGCTCTGACTCATGGGGACCTTATGCATAACAGAATGAAACGTTGCCCCATCCTGTGCCACCTTCATGATCATTGGTATGTTTGAGTTCATTGTTGTAGCTATTGTGTTAATCCATTGAGCGTTTCCCTCATTTTCACTGACTCTCTACCAAGCAAGTCTTCTTGTAGCAATTCATCTTTCCTTATGACATGTCCAAAGTAAATGAGCCAAAGTCTCAATATCCTCATTTCTAAGGAGCATTCCTTCTAAGACCGATTTGTTTGTTCTTCTGGCAGTCCACGGTATATTCAATATTCTTCACCAACACCACAATTCAAATGCATCATTTCTTCTATCTTCCTTTTTCATTGTCCAACTTTCTCATGCATGGGAGGCAATTGAAAAGACAGTGTTCTTGTTAAAATAATTGTAAAAGTGGCGTGGTGGAGGTATCATCTGACCTCTTCTAACTTCACAAAGGGGAAGGAGAATCAAGAACAACAACCCAAGGCTAATTTCTATAAGACGGAGGTCAGACATTCCTCCTCTCTCTGCCATCTTTACCGATTCTGACACCAACCGTGCCTCCCATGGCACTCTCTACTTCTCTGCTGAGTTTGATAATTTGTTGCAATGGCCACACAGAACTCACAGACCATTCTCCCAGCTATGGGGTTTACTAGGGAAGTAACAGGTTACAATTCAGGTTCAGAAATTCTCAGGATATACAGTTCTTCCATACGGACAGCCTCTTCTCAGGCATGTCCACAGGCACACTTCTCTCTGGCCCTCAGCCTCTGCTGCTCAGGCAAAAGTTACAAAGCTCTTTCGCTCTGCCAACAAGTGCCCAGAGGCACCCTACTCTGCCAGCAAGCCTCCTGCCCAAAGGCACTCAGCTTTCTCACTGTGTGGGCTGCACCATTTCCTGCTGTCTCCTGGTTCTGCTGCTGCCATTTCTCTGCCACTGCTTATCACTGTCTTCGGTGTTACAGCTCTCTGTCATGGATTGAACTGTGTCCCCCAAAAATATGTGTACCAGTTTGGCTAGGCCATGATTCCCAGTATTGTGTGATTGCCCATCATTCTGTAATCTGATATGATTTTCCTGTGTTTTGTAAATCCTACCTCTACGATGTTAATGAGGCAAGATTCAATCTACAAGATTGGATTGTGTCTTGAGCTAATCTCTTTTGAGATATAAAAGAGAGAAGGGAGTAGAGAGACAAAGGAACCGCATACCACCAAGAAAGCAGTGCCAGGAGCAAAGTGTGTCCTTTGGACCTGGGATTCCTGTGTGGAGAATCTCCTAGTCCATGGGAGGATTGATGACAAGGACCTTCTTCCAGAGCCAACAGAGAAAGCCTTCCCCTGGAACTGATGCCCTGAATTTGGACTTCCAGCCTACCAGACTGTGAGAGAATAAACTTCTGTTCTTTAAAGCCATCCACTTGTAGTATTTCTGTTACAGCAGCACTAAATGACTAAGACACACACACTCTGTCTCTCAGTCTCCTAGTTCCAGGAGCTTCTCAGCACAGGGATCCCTGGTCCAAAGGACTGGTTCCAATCCTGGCTCTTATTTCTTGACGGTGGTGAGATCCACTCCTCTTGCCTCTAGGATGGGTCATTTTAAGCCTAATGGGATGGCAGAACTGACCAATCCCTTTCTTAGGGTCCATAGACTTTACTTGCAGGGTCCCACCCTTACACGGGTGCCATGAACTTTATTTGCATTATCAGCAAGCTATCTAATCTCCTTGGTGGGCCACAACTACCTTATTTGTATAGTTCCACCCAATCACTTGGATGGGAGTTACAAAACCATGACTATTATTATTACTAGTTGCCTTTGACTCAGTTCTAACTCATAGTGACCCTGTACACTACAGAATGAAACACTACCCAGTTTGGCTCCATCCTCACAATCATAGCTATGTTTGAACCCATTGTTACAGCCACTGTGTCAATTCATCTCATTGAAGGTCTACCTCGTTTCGATGACCCTCTATTTAACAAGCATGATGTCCTTCTCCAGGAACTGGTCCCTCTGATAACATGTTAAAAATACATGAGATGAAGTCTTGCCATGCTCGCTTCCAAGGAGCACTCTGGTGTATTTCTTTCAAGACAAATTTGTTCATTCTTCTGGCAGTTGATGGCATATTCAATATTCTTCACCAACACTATAATTCAAAGGCATCAATTCTTTTTTAGTCTTCCTTATTCATTGTCCAGCATTCTCATGCATATGAAGTGATTGAAAATACCTTGCCTTGAGTAAGGCACACCTTAGACCTCAACGTGACATCTTTGCTTTTCAACACTTTAAAAATGTCTTGTGCAGCAGATTCGCCTAATGCAATACGTCATTTGATTTACTGACCGTTACTTCCATGGGCAATGACTGGGGATCCAAGTAAAATGAAATCCTTGAAAACTTTAATATTTTATCCGTTTATCATGATGATGCTTATTGGTCCACTTGTGAGGATTTTTGCGTTCTTTATGTTGAGGTGTAATCCATAATGAAGGCTGTAGTCTTTGATCCTCGTCAGTAAGTGCTTCAAGTCCTCTTCACTTTTAGCAAGAAAGGTTGTGTCATCTGCATATCACTGGCTGTTAATGAGTCTTCCTCCAGTCCTGATACCACATTCTTCTTCACATAGTCCAGCTTCTCGGATTATTTGCTCAGCATACAAATTGGGTAAGTGTGGTGAAGGATACAACCCAGACAAACAACTTTTCTGATTTTAAATCACCCAGTATCTCCTCATTCAGTCTGAACAACTACTTTTTGGTCTATATACAGGTTCCACATGAGCACAATTAAGTGTTCTGGAATTCCCATTCTTTGCAAAGTTATGCATAATTCTTTATGATTCATACAGTCAAATGCCTTTGCATAGTCAATAAAACACAGGTAAACATTTTTCTGGTACTCTGCTTTCAGCCAAGATCCATCTGACGTCAGCAGTGATATCCCTGGTTCCACATCTTTTTCTGAATCCAGCTTGAATTTTTGGTGGTTTCTTGTTGATGTATTGCTGCAACTGTCTTTGAATTACCTTCAGCAAAATTGTACTTGAGTATAATATTAATGGTATTATTCAATAATTTCTGCATTCTATTGGATCACCTTTCTTTGGAATGGGCACAAATATGGATCTCTTCCAGTCAGTTCGCCAGTAGCTGTCTTCCAAATGTCTTGGCATAGACATGTGATGGCTTCCAGTGTTGCATTCATTTGTTGAAACATCTCGATTGGTATTCCGTCAGTTTCTGGAGCCTTGTTTTTCACCAATGCCTTCAGTGAAGCTTGGACTTCTTCCTTCGATACCATCGGTTCTCGGTCATATGATACCTCCTCAGATGGTTGAACGTTGACCAGTTATTTTTGGTATAATGACTCTGTATTCCTTACATCTTCTTTTGACACTTTATGTGTCATTTAATATTTTGCCCATAGGATCTTTCAAAATGGCAACTGGAGCCTTGAATTTTTTCTTCAGTTCTTTCAGCTTGAGAAATGCCAAGCATATTCTTCCCTTTTGGTTTTCTAACTCCAGGCCATTGCACATTTCATTATAATGCTTTACTTTGTCTTCTTGAGCTGCCCTTTGAAATCTTCTGTTCAGCTCTTTTACTTCATCATTTCTTGCATTTACTTCAGCTGCTCAACTTTCAAGAGCAAGTTTCAGATTCTTTTCTAACATCCATTTTTGTCTTTTCTTTCTTTCCTATCTTTTTAATGACCTTTTGCTTTCTTCATGTATGATGTCTGTTATGAATTGAATTGTGTCCCCCAAAAATGTGTATCAACTTGGCTAGGCCATGATTCCCCAGTATTGTGTGATCGTCCACCATTTTGTCTTCTGATGTGATTTTCCAATGTGTGTAAATCCTGTCTCTATGAGGTTAATGAGGTAGGATTAGTGGCAGTTATATTAATGAGGTAGGACTCAATCTACAAGATTAGGTTGTGTCTTAAGTCAATCTCTTTTGAGATATAAAAGAGAGAAGAGAGCAGAGAGACATGAGGATCTCATTCCACCAAGAAAGCAGTGCTGGGAGCAGAGCACGTCCTTTGGACCCAGGGTTCCTGCGCCAAGAAGCTCCTTGACCAGAGAAGAGTGATGACAAAGACCTTCCCCCAGAGCTGACAGAGAGAGAAAACCTTCCCCTGGAACTGGCACCCTTGATTTGGACTTCTAGCCTCCTACACTGTGAGAGAATAAATTTCTCTTTGTTAAAGCCATCCACTTGTGGTATTTCTGTTACAGCAGCACTAGATAACTAAGACAATGTCCTTGATGTCATCCCACAACTCTCCATTAGTGTTTAATGCATCAAATCTACTCTTAAGATGGTCTCTAAATTCAAGTGGGACATACTGAAGGTTGTACCTTGGCTCTCATGAACCTGTTTGAATTTTCTTCAGCTTCAACTTGAACATGCATATGAGAAATTGATGATTTGTTCTGCGGTCAGCCCCTGGCCTTGTTCTGACTGATGATATTGAGCTTTTCTACTGTCTCTTTCCACAGTTGATTTGATTCCTGTGTTTTCCATCTGGTGGGGTCCACATGTATATTCGCCGTTTATGTTGTTCAAAAAAGGTATTTGCAATGAATAAGTCATTGGACTTGCAAAATTCTAAAATGTGATCGCTGATGTTGTTTCTATCACTGCGATGGTTAAGATTGTATGTCAGCTTGGCTAGGCCATGGTTCTCAGTGTTTTAGCAGTTGTATAATGTTGTGATCATTTCCCTGTAAAATTTGATATGTGATCACCCCCATGATGGAATCTGCTGAGTGGTACTGGTGGGGGTGGGGCCTGCAGCAGCTCACCGCCCCCTCAGCTTCATCTCTCTACCTTCTGCCGTTACTTTCTGCCTGCTTGCCTTGCCAAAGTTTTTTTGGCTTATTTCAGACTCAGCAGCTGCCTCTTGTCTCACCTCTGGTTCTTGAGACTTGAGCTAGCATCTTACCTGTCAATCTTGGAATTTGTTGATCTTCACAGCCTGCAGGCAAGAATCCTGTTCCCCGACCTGCTGATCTTGGGTTAGCCAACCCCTGCAGCTACCTGAATCAGGATAAACCTTGCAGTCTTGTCTGCTGATCTTGGAATTCGTTGACCTTCACAGCCTGTGAGCTGGAGCCCTGCTCTCTGACCTACCGACCTTGGGTTCACCAGCTTCTGCGGCTGCAGGAATTGGGAGAGGCCTCTACCCTGATCCATGGACTTGGGACTTTTTAGCCTCTACAATCGTGTGAGCTGTTTCCTTGATATAAATCTCTCTCTGTACATACTTATAAGCTTTACTAGTTTTGCTTCTCTAGAGAACCCAGCCTAAGACAATCACCAAGGCCATTCTTTCCAACTACCAATCCTTCTTTGTTTCACACTTCTGCATTCCAATCATCAGTAATTAGCAATGCATCCTGATTGCAGGTTCGATCAATTTCAGACTGCAGAAGTTAGTAAAAATCTTCAATTTCCTCTTCTTTGGCTTTAGTGGTTGGTGTGTAAATTTGAATAAGTGTCCTATTAACTGGTCTTCCTTGTAGGTGTATGGATATTATCCTATCACTGACAGTGTTGTACTTCAGGATAGATCTTGAAATGCTCTTTTTGATGTTGAATGCGACACCATTCCTCTTCAGCTTGTCATTCCCGGTATAGTAGACCACATGATTGTCTGATTCAAAATGGCCAACGCCTGTCCATTTCAGCTCACTAACGCCTAGTTGTCAAGGATTTCATTTTACTTGGATCCACAATCAACCCCACATTTCACACCGCCCTGCCCATTAAGCACGGTCCTCACCTAAGCACTCAGGGGCCTGAGGACTGGCAGCTACACTCTTTCCACCTAGTTACCCATGACAGGGGTCCGAGAATAAGTGGTGCCTCCCAGTCCTTACAGCCAACAGCATTGGGTGCCCAAAGTCTGACTGCAAAACCCCCCCACCTACGACCTCTAAGGGACAGGGACATGCTTTCCACCTAGACACTCAGGGACAGCCATCAGCCCCCTACCTTGCTCAGCACATAGCCTCCTACTGCAGCCAGATACCTGTGCATGCTCCAATCACCCCTAAGTAGCCCTGACTGTCTAGGCCTGTAGGTGAGAGCCTGCACCACACACTCAGTGACTGACGACCTGGACACCTGAGCTGAATCCACACAAGAAAAGTAAATGGATTCCTGGGCTCACATACTTAGTAGCCCTCCTTTCTCTCAGAGACACTTAAGAGTTCCACTCTCTCTGGGGATAGTAGGAGAGATGATTCCTGACTGATTAGCAGTTTCCTTTGATCCTGGAATTGACCTTGGGGACCACCAGGGACTTTCTCTCTCAAGCCTGTTCTCTGCCCCATACCCAATGAGTTTGGAGGTCTGATCCCAACTTTTCTGACTTTCTCAGCCTCCACCCAAGTCAGAACTAGAAATCTCTGTTCTCCCTCTCAGACACCTGGAACCTCCTACTCTGACCTGCCTCACCGTGATTCTAGAACTTCCAAGGAATAGAAGATGGTCCCAGATCCCTTGTCCAGGCTGGTGTCTGGGTTTTGCACTCCCTCCTCCACCCCAATTGTCAGGTCCTCAGGATGGTTACATGAACACCGCTCAAAGTGACCCATGGGAAGTAATACAGAGTTCCTGTATTTTCTGATTCATTCCCTCAGACCCCCCCAAAGACACACATGACTCACCACCCCATATCTGAACATGAGGTCATGCTGAGGTGCTGGGCCCTGGGCTTCTACCCAGCAGAGGTCACCCGGATCTACCAGCGGGATGGGGAGGACCAGATCCAGATCCAGGACATAGAGTTTTGGAGACCAGCCCTGCAGGGGACAGGACCTTCCAGAAGTGGACGGCCATGGTGGTGCCCTTTGGAGAGAAGCAGAGATACACGTGCCGTGTAGAGCATGAGGGGCTTCCTGAGCCCCTCACCCTGAGATGGGGTAAGGAGAGGAAAGAGGGTGGAGCCTCTTCTCAGGGAAAGCTGCAGCCCTGCTGAGCTCCTTCAGGAGGTTGAGGGCCCCTCACCTACCCTTCCCTTCCCAGAGTCCCATTCTCAGTCTGCCACCCCCATCATGGGAATTGTTGCTGTCCTGGTTTTCCTTGGAGCTTTGGACATCGGAGCTGTGGTGGCTGGAAATGTGTTCTGGAGGAAGAAGAGCTCAGGTAGGGAAGGGGGTGAGGTCTTACGTTTCTTGTCCCACTGAGGGTTTCAAGTCCCAGGTAGACGATTTGCCATCTCCTTATGAAAGACACCATCCACATATGTGCTGACCCAGTCTGGGACCATGTGTGCTAACAATTATCCTTTTGTAAAGCACATGTGAAAATGAAAGGCAAATCTCTCACCTTAATGTTGGTGATGGAGATGTGATTCCCAGCAGTTGCAGGTCACGGGTGAAGGTTCCTGCTGAGGACAGACTTCTAGGAGGGTTGTTGGTCCAGTCTCTGCACATCTTTTCTTGTGTTTCCTTATCCTGCCCTGAGTTTGCAGTCACAGTTTTGGAAACTTCCCTGGGGCCCAGGACTAGCTGGCTCTTCTAGGACCTCATGGTCCTGCCCCCTCCCCAATCTCTCACAGAATGCTTTCTTCCCACAGGTGGGAAAGGAGGGAGTTCGCTCAAGCTGCAAGTAAATATGGAGGGTGGGAGGCTGATCATGAGACCCTTGGGATAGTGTAGACGGGAGCCCATAGGACAGCCCCCATACCCCATAATTCCTGTTCTCCTAGTTTCCTATCCTGAGGGCTCTGACCAGATCCTGTTTTTGTTCTTCCCCAGGCAGCGACAGTGCCCAAGGCTCTGATGTGTCTCTCATGGCTTCTAAAGGTGAGTCCCTGCGAGGCCTGACGTGGGGGGGGGGGGGTTGGGACAGATGGGACATGACTGAGTTATGGGAATTCTTTGGATTTGGATATTTTGAGATGGCAGTGGGCTGTTTGGAGTGTCTGCACTTACAGTGACTGACCTGAATTTGTTCATGATTCTTTTCTTTTGTAGCGTGAGACCACTGCCTTGTGTGGGACTGAGTGATACAAGATTGGTTCATACCCCACTTTGTGATTCAAGAACCCCTGACTTCTCTTTCTGCAACTGGTGTCTGAATGTGTCTACATTCCTATCAGCATATTGTGAAGATGTGGTAGGCCTAACCCATCCCTGCCTACCAGATCCCCTTCCCCACATTGACCTCTGTCCTGTCATTATTGATGTTCCCTGTTTCAGCAAAGAAGGGGCTGGAACATCTCCAACCTGACATAACTTCCTGTTGCTCTGAGCTGCAATTTTTCACTTCTCTATTGAAAATGAGAATATGAGAAGGAATTTGATTATTCAGATTTTTGCCATGAAGTCGGATTGATGGATTAATTAAAAGGGAGGAAAATTCTGAAAATTTAAGAGAGGAAATAAATGAAAACTTAAGAATGTTCCAGAATTCACATGTTTACTGTGCTGAGTCTGTTCCAGGCAGGAACAAGAGAAGGTAGGTGGTGGAGGAGCCGAGCATGGACAGGGCCTGTGTCCAGTCCTTGCTCAGGACAGTGTGGGCTCTGATGTGGTCACGCCTCCGCTGGGTCATCTTCTCGTCTCTGTTCTTCTTGTCCCTTCAATAGAATCTTGTCCCACTAGGACCTATGATCACAGGGACTCAGTCATTTCCTGGGCCTTGTCCTGTCTGCAGAGCTGTGGTCAGCAAGGGCTTCATGTGGCTGGGTCAGCCTGGGCTTAAGCCTAAGTGTGAAACTTGGTCCCCATCATTTGTGTGATTATTTGTTGTGTGTTTGTTTTTTATAGAGGATTATGCCTGTTCATGTTCTTGGGTGTGAGTTCTGGTCTCATTTGCTCTGGTTGTCACCCATCTCTGACAGCTACAAGAGTCACTTTGTCATTGTCCCCACAAGGCCTGGACAACCCCTACATGCAGCAGTCTGTGTGGTAACAAGAGATGAATTTTCATACTCGTCCAGATCCTACCATCTTTCTAGAACTGTTCCATGGATAAGTCTTGTCATCTTTTCTCTGACCTTTTTCAGAGAGGAGGAATCAAATAGTTACCCATCTTAGATAAATTTCTGTTATGTCTCCATCCTTTTCAGCTCACCCGCCTCTTTCTCCCTGCCCTTACGTCTATAATCTTAGTGCTGGCTCCAGTTCATACTCATGGATTCATAAAGCAGAAACTAACTTAAATTCACAATTATTGTAAAATAGTACCCATCAGCCAAGGATCATTCTTTCATGAAGATGGAAATAACTGTGTGCTGTAGTGTGCAGGAGGGTGGGTGTGGGGAGGATGGGCTAGAGGGAGAGAGGAGAAACAGCCCTTGTGAGAAATGTTCAGGCGGCATTAATGTCAATGTGATTGGATGTTGTGCTTCAGCTGCCACAAAACAGCATTTGATCTGAGGCTACATTAACAAAGACACTGTCTTTAGAATCGGGAGGTGCTCTACACCACACTGATCATTCATTCTACTGACATTTGTTGAGTTCTGGCTATATGATACATATTATTTTTGCATCTGGGAAACACCATGAATTAAAAACAGATTAAAAATTGCCAATGTGTGGAGCATCTGTTTGAGCAGAGAGAGATACACTATGGGCTAGAAGCATAATATATTAATTTTCTTGTTGCTATAACAAATTACCACAAACTTAGTGACTTAAAAATAATACAAATTTATTCTCTTGTAGTTCTGGAGATTAGAAGTTTAAACTGGGCCCACAGGGCTGCCTTCCTTCTGGAGGCACTAGGGAAGAATCCGTTTTCTTGCCTTTTCCATCTTCCAGCACTTATTTACCTTCCTTGGCTCTCGGCCCCTTCTTCCATCTTCAAAGCCGGCAGCTTAGAATCTCCATGCAGACATCTGATTCTGTCCTTACCTCTTCTTTTCTAACTTTGGCCTTCCTGCCTCCCTCTTATAAAGACTCTGTGATTATATCATTGGGACTACCCAGATAATCCCAAGATAATTACCTAATCTCAAATCCTAAACTAAATCACATCTTCAAAAGTTCCTTTTGCATAGAATGTAAGATATTCACAGGTTCCAAGGATTAGAATGTGGACATCTTTGGTGATCATTTTCAGCCTACCACAGATAGTCAGTAAGGAATGTGTTCATGTAAGAAGATGGTAAGTGCTATGGAGAAGGTGACCCAGTATGTGGATGTGTGAGGAGAGGGCAGACAGCTGTTTGAACTTGGGTAGGCAGCGTGGGCCTCATTGAAAAGGTGACCTTTGAGGAAAGATTTGAAGGACGTGAAGAAATTAGCCATGAGGATGTCTGGGATAATCTTTCCAGGCAGGTGAACATCCAGTGCAGATGCACCAGGGCAGGGCGGTGTCCGAGGAGGCCAGTAGCTGCAGCAGAGTCATTGAGATGAGGTCAAAGGTGCTACCAGACCATGTAGGGACTGAGGATATTGGAAGGGTTTTGACTTTTACTCTGGGTGAGATGGGATGTTACAAAACAGTACTGAACAGTAGAGAGACATGGTCGACTTCTCTTTTAAAAGGATCATTCTGGGGCTGTCTGAGAATAGAATTGAGAAGTGAGGGGTGAGCGAGACAGTAGGAAAACAGTAGGAATTTAGGACAGTATTCAAGATGTTGATTGCTTTGCCTGAGTGAGAGCAATGAAAATTGTGGGAAGTGATTGGATTCTGGATATATTTTTAAGACGGATTTTGCTAGATGGCCTAGTGGATTGAATTTGAGGTACGAGAAAGAGAAGAATCAATGAGCATACCAAATATTTTGGATGTACAAATAGGGTCAGTGGAGATGGGGAAGACTCTGGAAGGAGCATATTGAAGAGGGATGTAGTTTAAGAAATACTGAGTCTGAGATGTCTGTTAGAAATGCAGGTGAGGTTGTCAGGTTGACAGTTGGATATACCGGTCTGGATATTAGTAGAAATGTTGATTAGAGAAATAAATGTGGGAGGTGACGCCATATAAATGGTATTTAAAGCCTTGAGAATGGATGAGACCTCCAAGGAGTGATTAGCTGTAGAAGAAAAAGGAACAAGGACTGAACCTTGGACCCTCCCGTGCTAAGCTATCTAATCACACCACACACCAAAAGCAGACTGAGAGCTCTAGCATCGACTCCACAGCACCTAACAGCAACAACAAAGCCTTTATAAAAACATATCTCTAAAGACAAAGCACTGGAACTGGTTGGGACATTTTTTAATATTTGTAATATAGGTAATAAAACATATGTTGGTTAATATTTGTACACGCTATTTATTAAAGCATGTGAATACACTGTGTTTCCTGAGACACTCTCTATATTGATCTGTGATCTACATAGATTAATTCATGCGTATGCTATAAGTATAATTATAGTTTGCTTCAACCCCAAAGTCACACAAATGTGATTCTTAGATGAAGTGAATCCAGTAACACTGCCTGCTTTGTAAAGCCAGCTGAAGGTTAGTTTTATGTGTGAGAAGTAGCCAAAACCCTTCTCTGCCTTGGACTCCTGACTCTTTGGGGTGTGTAATTAGCAAAATGGAAAATAATGAAACAACAACAAAAAAAGAAAGATAATGAAACAAATCTGCCTGTAAGTGAACCAGTTTCTTGTCCTTGACAGTTTCCATTGTCTGTGCTTGAGATCTGTGAGATAAGTTTCTTTCTAGAAGCCCATGGGGAAGCAGACTCTGGGGGAGAAGCCTAAGGTAAGAGAGTGAGAAGAGAAGAGTCCAGCTCAGGGAGCAAGATTCTAGAAAAGGAAGAAGAGTGGACTGAGAGTCAAGCAAATTCTCTCTGTCTCTCCTTCTCTGTCTTAGGCTGGTTTTCTAGAGAAGTAAAACCAGTGAAAAGTATACGTATATATATATATATATATATATATATATATATATATATATATATATATATATATATATATATATATGTATATATATATATATTTATATATATATACAGATAGAGAGATTTATCTCAAGGATTTGGCTCATGCAGTTGTACAGGCTGGCAAATCCCAAGCCTTTGGGTCAAGTATCAGGCTGGAGGCTTCTCCCAGCTCACATAGCTGCGGATATGCAGGTCAGATGGCAGGCTGCTGGCTTACAGTCTGTAGAGACTGCCAGATCCCAAGATTGGCAGGCAATGTGGCAGGCCACTGGCTCAAATCCCAAGAACTGGAGGTCAGATGATGACGAGCTGGATGCAGGCTATGAGCAAGCTTTACTAGAAAGTCCATATACATGTTGGATGCAGATCACCACCCCCCAGGAAACTCCCCCTTACGACTGATTTGCTGATCACATCAGATCACATAGAGGCTGCCTGCATCGTTTTTACATAAGTGTCAAACTACATCATTACGTAACTGCCAAACCACTGAGACTCATGACCCAGCCAAATTGACACACAACCTTAACCATCACACTGTCTGTCTGTGTGTGTGTCTGTCTCTGTGTGTGTGTGTGTGTGTGTGTGTGTCTCAGCCAGCACTTGGGAAGACAGCTGGCAAGAGTGCCCTGTGGCAGAGGAGGGGGCTGAGGGAAGGTTCCTATTGTCTCCAGGTTTGGATCTCAGGATCTCAGCATTGAAGGAGGTATCTGGGATTCGGAGGACGATAAAAGGGGTGTGGGGGCGGCGTAGTGGGAACGAGCACCCGGGAGTCCCTCGAAGTGGGGCTTTTGTATAAGTTTCACTTTTCCTTTGCGATCTCTTTCAGGTTGTTCTGCCTGCAGCCTGAAGACACTCTTCAATGACGGTTTTCATTGGATATCCGGTTCTGGAGGAGTCCATCAGCGTTAGAGGAAGTTTCCTTTCACGAAGGAGCCAAAAGAGAGCCAACGCACTCCCCCTACTCCGACGGTGCCTCGGGGCCGGATGGCGGTGACCTAAACCCTCCTCCTGCACCTCTCGGAAGTCCTGGCCCTGCTGTTCTCAGGGTGACGTGGGGTCGGGAGGGAAACTGCCTTTGCGGAGGAAGGAAGAGAGGATCATCCTGGTCGGGGTGCGGGATCCCACCCCCTTTGGATTTTTCCCTTCCTTCCCCTTCCCCACCTTCCTTCCTCCCCTCACCTCCTTTTCTCCTCCTCCACCTTCGCGCGCGGTCGCCCACACACAGACGTGCACACACGGACAGACAATGGGAACCTTCCCAGGAACCACACAGTGCGCAGCCTGGGAGGAAGATCAGGCCGAGTCTCCTGTGTGAGGGCGGTTCATTGAAGTCGGCTAAGCGGACAATGCGTAGTTATAGTCTCCATGGAAGACCTCCACCCGGTGGTCCCTGATCTCCGTCGGATCCCCATACCTAGGGGAGAGCCGCCAGTGTTCGCACTTTGTTCCAGTTTAGATCTGAGCCGAGCTAACACCTGCTCCAGCCAGTGACTGTCTTAAGGAGGAAGGGGGCGAGCAAACCGCGGTCTCAACGCCAGGGGCGCAGTCAGCGGCGGGCGCGGGAACCCTAGCCTCCTGCGCTGTGTCACCGCTCCCCCGGCCACGGGTGGATTCCCACTTCCTGACGGCGACTCGCGCTCCGGGACGGTGGCAGGACAGAGGAGGGACAGGCGGCCGGGGCGGCGGAGCTTCCAGGCCCCCCCTGGAGGCCAGGTGCGTGGAATCTCCACAGATCACTGGAGAACCAGAGGAGACGCTGCAGCGTGAAGGGAGCGAGGGCGCGGGCAACCTCCTTGGACCTCTCCCAGGTGGTGGCTCTGTTTCTCTGTGGTGTCCCTAAGGAAGAAAGGGAGGATGGGACCCATCCGACAACCCCCCCCCCCCCCCCCCCCCCAGTTTATGGGATTCTGATAGGGAGGCTGAGAGTCTGGGTCTTTGGATCCCTTACCCTACCCAGGGCTTTCTGGGACATTTAGGGAACATGAAGCTTTGGGTGGGAAAACAGGAAAAGAAAAAAAAAGGTCAAGAGAAATAACTGAACAGCAGTTTCTTAGGAACCCGGCCTTGGAGATCAAGCTCTGTCGGCGTTTGTTTCTTTCAGACTTTGCCCTAAACCTCTGTCCCCGGCCTGCTGCTCTTCTGACCCTGCCTTTACCCGTAATGGACCAAAAGCCCCTCTTCCTGCTACTGACACTTGAAGCCCCCAACAGGTATGGGCCAGAACCTGCTTTAAAATCGCATTTCCTCATAGACTCCTATGATTGAAACCGATGCTTGATTTTCTCATTCTCCCTCCCCAATTGTTCTATCCATTCCCATGGTAGCTAAATGTATCTCCCTTTAATGGATAATAGGCAGAGTCTCAAAGAGTCTGAATTCTCTCTGACCCTTTGTCACACATTCACCATTAACATATGTGACTCACCACCGCATCTCTGATCCTCAGGCCACACTGAGATGCTGGGCCCTGGGCTTTTACCCAATGGAGATCACCCTGACCTGGCATTGGGACTAGGAGGACCAGACCCAGGACACAGAGCTTGTGGAGACCACACCTTCAGGGGATGGAATCTTCCAGAAGTGGATGGCCATGGTGGTGCCCTCTGGAGAGGAGCAGAGATACACATGCCCTGTGCAGCATGAGGGGTTGCCTGAGCCCCTCACCCTGAAATGACGTAAGGAGAGGTATGAGGGTAGAGCCTCTTCTCAGGAAAAGCAGGGGCCCTTTTGGGCACCTTCAGCAGGGTCAGGGCTGAGGCCTTGGGGTCAGAACCCCTCACCTTTCCTTCTCTTCCCAGAACCACCTCCTCAGCCCACTATCCCCATCATGGGAATCGTTGCAGCCTAGTTCTTCTCAGAGCTGTGGTAGCTGAAGCTCTGGTGGCTGGAGTTGTGATCTGGAGGAAGAAGGGCTCAGGTAGGAAAGGGGTGGGAGCTTGTGTCACCACTGCTTCATATGTGAGTCTCCACCCAAGGTGGTTGAATTGCCCATCTCCTGCCTCTGTTTCTGCTGAGTTAGAAATAATGACCCCCAGATGTGCAGGATAATCTGGGAAGGGGCCTGGATGGCAGGTGGGCAGGGCCTCAGCCTGGATAAGGGCTGTCTGTATGGAGCCTGTCAGGTGGGTTAATTGGGACAGGGGTGTGGGGCAAGGAGGATGCTGGGAAGCGGAGGCTGAAGAGCAGGCTGAGAAGCTTCAGGATGGAGACAGAGGCTGGAGGCCAGGCCAGGGTCAGGCCCCATTGTGCCAGGCAGGCCAATCCTATGGACATTTCTGAGTGGCAGGTGCTGGGTCTGGACCCATATTTCTCCCCATGCTCCTTAGGATTCTGAGCAGCAGGGCCAGGAGGGACCCTGACAGGAGAAGCACTAAAAGATGAGGATCGAGCCTCCTCTGTTATAGGTGGAGAATGTAGACATGAAGCTGATTTCCTGAAACCATGTCCTCTTTTAAAATTGAGGTGGAGATATTTTAATTTATTAAATTTACGAAGCCACCTATTCTATGATTTCTAATAGAGTGGGTCACTCCTACAATTGGCCTAATTAGACGTATATTATAACTTATAACAGAGAGTATGAAAGGGCTATGGAGTCTTTTGTTTGGGTCCAGGTTTTGATTTCTGTTTGTCAAGCTCTTTATTTTGTTGTTGTTTCATTTTATTTTTTTTGTTAAAAAGAAACCTCTTTGTAGAAAACACAAAAAAATTACAAAGAAAAAATCCACAGTCACCTACTATGACTCAAAGTATATATGTTTTTTTGCATTTTAAAAAGCTACGTTATATAAATAAATATAATTCTGAAATATTAGAATTATACTGCAAATGCAGTTTTTTACACTACCTTCTCTCTTGCTACTATTTCACAAGCATTTCCCATATCATGTTTTATCCTTCTAAATTGATCTTAGTGACTTCATTCTATTTCATTGAATGGAATTTAGTAGAGTATTTATTGACTTTTTAATGTTGAATATGTATATATATAATTCCTTTTTTAATATTAATAACACTGATATGATCAATTATGTTTAGATTCCTTTTTGCAAATGCGTTGACCACGTATGCAGCAGTGAAATTACTGAGCGAAAGATTTTAACCATTTGTATATCTTCTGGTATACTGGTACCTTTGCCAACCTGCCTTCTAAGGTAACTTTTTAGATCTGTATACAAGGGTGCCTACCTCACCCAACATAGAAACACGAATGGCCTCCTTATGTTACAAGCAAGAGAGCCAGTAAGAAGAAAGGAGTAAAGGTAGATTTGCCAATGTTGTACCATTTTTTTAGACTCTGGGGTTTCTCTTGTTTTGTTGTTGTTAATCTTACTTTATTTATTTGAGACCATGTTTATACCTTTTTTTAAAAAAAAGCTTATATCCCTATCTTTTGACCAATTTCAGTTGAGATGTTTATCCTTATAATCGATTTGTAAGCATGTATGATGTTTATCTGAAGTGAAAAGATGCTTATTGTTCTGTAGTAGTACCTGATTTTGTGGGAATTAATCAGAGAATATGGAAGGGTGTTGAATTTTATTTGGGAGATAAAATAGAAGCCAACATGTGTTGAGCACTTACTACGTGTCAGGAACTTTGCTGATGACTTTATATGCATTATTTTACCTAAATCATGAAGCAAGTAAAGTTATTAATCCTATTTACCAATGAAGAAACTGAAGCTTAGAATGGTTTATTGACTTGTCAGTGATCAGACAGCTAGTAAGCAGCAAATACACTGGTAAGAGCTCCTGAAATGAGTAAGACCAGATCCCTGACTCACGGGGACTCAAACCAAACCTTAAGCCTCACCACCCTCCCCTCAGGGAGACCAGGTGTGCACAGGAGAGCTCTGGACCTCCCACCTCCCACGGGAGCCACTGGGCTGAGATTCTGGAAGGAGGGTCATCAAAAGAAAACAGCCTGTAGTTTTCATTGATCCTGGGCCTTTCCCCCAGAAGCAGATCTTGTCCTCAGAGCAGCTCCTGAGTGTCCTAAGAGAGGAGGGTGTTCTCCCTATTTCAGAGACCCAGAAATATCATCTCAGGGAGCAAAGAGCCTCTAAGAGCTAAGAGCTAAGTGTCTTGATGGCTGGAGGAGACCATCAGGGCAGTCTCCTCATAAAAGTCATAAAACCCAGAAAGCTCTGCCTCAGAACTTTCATCAGAGGGTTGTTAAATGTGGAAGCCACTCAGGATTATTTCCCCACTGCCTCATTCAAAGTCTGGCTTCTCTCACCAGGTACTGGGGAGTCGGGACCAATAAAAACCCAAGATTACGACCTCCAGCAACAATCCTTGGAATGAAAAATAATGTCTCCATTTTATTTCAGAGGGAAGTATTCCACAGTCAGTGACTGAGGAAAGATGTGTGCAGCTTTGGTAATTTGTCCTGTATCATGTTTTCTAAAAGAGTCTCACACGGGCAAGAAGGTAAATGTTACTGTTAAAAAAAAAAAAAAGAAAATTAAGTACCAAGGAGAATCTTTCAATACAGTTTGTTATTTCTGAACATAAGAAAAATTTGGCACAGTGGATACATACAAAATAAAGCAAGGAAAGTACAAACCTAGGGTATTTTGGCATTTCAATAACATAGTGCTAACACAAAAATCTGGATAGAAAATCTGACTAATATATTTTGTATCTTGCTAGCAAGTACAATAATTTACAAAGCAAATTGATTCCAAGAAATATGTCTAACAAAATAAAGGAAAGATGAAAGTATAGTCATCCTTTCTCACAGCTGGAAAACTAATCCACACAGCACTATGTATTTTAATTCAATACATCTGTTATATGTTTATTTTAAAATTTATAGCATGTACTACTTAATTTCTTTTGGAATTTGAAGAGTCAGTTAATAGATCTACCATATTTGGAAGCCAATATAAACAGCTTTTAAACTGGTTCAAGAAAAAGAGAGGTAGGAAATAGTGAAATCAAGTTTTTCCTCATTTTTAATTATTACATCAAAATCGTTATTAGAAATAATTCTGGGCAACAAAAGCTAATGTTCTCTGTGTAAATAATTGTTCACCTGTTCAACTAGAGTTTTAAATAAGAAGATGATTTTATGCTCCTTGCATACATTTCTTTTGCAACTTCAAAAATAAAATCTCAGTTAATTTACATATTTCTCAAAAAAGTTCTGAAACTATTTCTTGTATTTTATTTTTTTTGCTTTGCTGTATTTATGCCATCAGTAATAAATAAGACATAAAGCAGTAGTTGTGAGCATGATATATTAAGCTGATCGAATACATAAACATTGGACCCATACAGTCTATATTTGATTATTCACTTACAGTAAGTTTTTTTAATTGTACTTTAGACGAAGGTTTGCAGAGCAGATTAGTTTCTCAATAAAAAGTTAATATGCGTATTGCTTTGTAACATTGGTTGCCAACCCCACGACATGTCAACACTCTCCCCTTCTCGACCTTAGGTTCCCTGTTACCAACTTTCCTGTTCCCTCCTGCCTTCTCATCCTTGCCCCTGGGCTGTTGTGCTCATTTAGTCTCGTTTTGTTTTATGGGCCTGTCTAATCTTTGATTGAAGGGTGAACTTCAGGAGTGACTTCAGTACTGGGTTAAAAGCGTGTTCAGGGGCCATACTCTTGGGGTTTCTTCAGTCTCTGTTAGACCAGTAAGTCTGGTCTTTTTTTGTGATTTTGAATTTTCTCCTACATTTTGATCCAGCTCTGTCCAGGACCCTCTATTGTGATCCCTGTCAGAGCAGTCAGTAGTGGTAGCTGGCCACCATCTAGTTGTGCTGGACTCAGTCTAGTGGAGGCTGTGGTAGCTGTGATCCATTAGTCCTTTAGTCTAATCTTTCTCTGTGTCTTTGGTTTTCTTCATTCTCCCTTGCTCCAGACAGGGTGGTACCAGTGGAGTATCTTAGATGGCCACTCACAGGCTTTTAAGGCCCCCTGTACTACTCACCAAAGTAGGATGTAGAACATTTTCTTTATAAACTATGTTATGTTAATTGAGCTAGATGTCCCCTGAGACCATGGTCCCCAGCCCTCAGCACAGTAATTTGTTTCCACAGGAAGTTTGGATGCATCTATGAAGCTTCCATGACCTTGCCTTGGTCAGGTTGTGCTGACTTTGCCAGTATTGTGTATTGTCCTACCCTTCACCAAAGTTACCACTTATCTATTGTCCGGTTAGTGTTTTTCCCTCCTCACCCCTTTGTTTCCCTGTTGTTGTTAGGTGCCATCAAGTCGATTCTGACCCATATTGATCCTATGCACAACAGAATGAAACACTACTCAGTCCTGTGCCATCCTCACAATCCTTGTTATGCTTGAGCCCATCGTTGCAGCCACTCTCCCTGAGTAACCATCAAAGATTATTTCTTTCTGTGTGTAAACCTTTTCATGAGATTTTGTAACAGTGGTCTCATACAGTATTTGCCCTTTTGTGATGGACTTATTTCACTCAGCATAATGCCCTCCAGATTCATCCATGTTGTGAGATGCTTAGCAGATTCATCATTGTTCTTTATCATTGTGTAGTATTCCATTGTGTGTATGTACCATAGTTTGTTTATCCAATCATCTGTCAATGGGCATCTAGGTTGTTTCCATCTTTTTGCTATTGTGAATAATGCTGCAGTGAACATGGGTGTGCATATGGCTATTTTTGTGACAGTTCTTATTTCTCTAGGATATATTCCTAGGAGTGGGATTGCTGGATCTACGGTATTTCTATTTCTAGCTTTTTAAGAAAGCACCATATCATTCTCCAAAATGGTTGCACCATTTTACATTCCACCAGTAGTGCATAAGGGTTCCGAGATGCCTGCAGCCTCTCCAATATTTGTGATTTTCTGTTTTGTTTTGATTTGTGCCAGTAATGTTGGGGTGAGATGGTATCTCATTGTGGTTTTGATTTGCATTTCTCTAATGGCTACCAATCACGAGCATTTCCTCAAGTGTCTGTTAGCTGCCTGAATGTCTTCTTTGGTGAAGTGTCTGTTCATATCTGTTGCTCAATTTTTAACTGGATTATTTGTCTTTTTGTTGTAGAGGTGTTGGATTTTCCTGTAGATTTTAGAGATTAGACCTTTGTCAGATTTCTAATAGCCAATTTTTTTTTCCTAGTCTATAGGTTCTCTTTTTACCTTTTGATTAAGTCTTTTGATGAGGGTAAGTGTTTAATTTTTAGAAGATCCTAGTTATCTAGTTTATCTTCTGGTGTTTGTGTATTGTTAATTAAAGTTTGTATCCTATTTATGCCATGTATTAGGGACCTCTAATGTTGACCCTATTTTTTATCCTGTGATCTTTACAGTTTATATTTAGGTCTTTGATCCATTTTGAATTAGTTTTTGTGTATGGTGTGAGGTATGGGTCCTGTTTCATTTTTTACAGATGGGCATCCACTTTTGCCAGCACCATGTGTTAAAAAGACTGTCCTCTCCCCATTTAATGGGATTTGGACCTTTGTTGAAGATTAGGTGACATAGGTGGATGGATTTACATCTGGGTTCTCGATTCTGTTCCACTGGTCAATGTGTCTGTCATTGTATCAGTACCAGGCTGTTTTGACTACTGCAGCTGTAGGGTAGGTTCTGAGGTCAGGCAGTGTGAGTCCTCCTACTTTATTCTTCTTCTTCAAGAGTGCTTTACTTATCCGGGGCCTCTTGGTTTTCCATATAAAGTTAATAATTAGTTTTTCCATCTCGTCAAAGAATGCTCTTTGTATATGGATTGGGATTGCTTTGTATTTGTAGATTGCTTTGGGTAGAATTGACATTTTCACAATGTGGAGTGTAACTATTCATGAGCATGGTATGTTTTTCCTTTATGTAGGTTTCTTTTGGTTTCTTGCAGTAGTGTTTTGTAGTTTTCTTTGTATAGGTCTTTTATATCCCTGGTTAGATTTATTCCTAAGTATTTTATTTTTTAGGGTCTATTATGAATGGTATTGCTTTCCTGATTTCTTTTTCATAGTTCTCTTTATTGGTGTATAGGAATCCAACAGATTTTTATATGTTTATCTTGTTTCCTGCTACTCTGCTGAATCTATTAGTTCCAGAAGTTTTCTCATGGAGTCCTTTGGGTTCTCTATGAATAGTATTACATCATCCAGAAATAGGGATAGTTTTTCTTCTTCCTTACCAATTTGGATGCCCTTTATTTCTTTTTCTTGCCTTAGTGCTTTAGCGAGGACTTCAGCACAGTGTTAAATAGATGTGGTGATAAAGGGCATCCTTGTTTTGTTCCTATTCTCCCATTAAGAATGATATTGGCTACTGGTTTTGTATAGATGCCCTTTATTATGTTGAGGAATTTCCCTTCTATTCCTATCTTATTTAGAGTTTTTTTAATCAGGAATGGGTGTTGGACTTTATAGAATGCATTTTCTGAATCTATTAGGATAATCAGGTGATTCTTTTGTTTTATTTATGTGGTGGATTATGTTGACTGATTTTCTAATGTTGAACCATCCTTGCATACCTGGTATGAATCCAACTTGGTCGTGGTGTATTGTTTTTAATATATGATGCTGAATTTTATTGGCTAGAATCTTGTTGAGAATTTTTGCATCTATATTCATGAGAGATATTGGTGTATAATTTTTTTTTGTGGTGTCTTTGCCTGGCTTTGGTATCAGGGTTATGCTTGCTTCATAGAATGAGTTTGTAAGTAACACTTTCCTTTTCTATTTTCAGAAATAGTTTGAGTAGTATTGGTGCAAACTCTTCTCTGAATGGTAGATTTCTCCAGTGAAGCTATCTGGGCCAGGGCTTTTCTAATTGTTGGGAATTTTTTTTTTAAATTACCTTTTCAATCTCTTCTCTTGTTTTGTGTCTGTTCATATTTTCTACATCAGTTTGTGTTAGTTTAGGTAGGTACTGTGTTTTTAGAAATTTGTCCGTTTCCTCTAGGTTTTCAAATTTGTTGGAGTATAGTTTTCATAGTACTCTTGTTATGATCCTTTTTATGTCAGTTGGGTCGGTTGTAATGTCTCCCATTTAATTTCTTATTTGGGTTATTTGAATCCTCTCCTGTTTTTCTTTCACCAGTTTGGACGATGGTTTGTTGATTTTGTTGATCCTTTCAGAAAACCAACTTTTGGTTTTGTTGATTATTTCCATTGTTTTTCTGTTCTCTATTTATTTCTGCTCTGATCTTTATTATTTACTTTCATCTGGTGGCTGTAGGCTTCTTTTGCTATTGTCTTTCTATTTGTTCGAATTGTGTAGCTGATGTTTTGATTTTGTCCCTTTCTTCTTCTTCTTTTTCTTTGTTTTTGTAGGAAAGAAAACCTAAGAGTAAGGGAGAATGAATGAGGAAGCAGAGATTAGAGATTCTTTGGCCCTGAGACAGACACTAGCTGTCCAGTCCTGATGCCTTTTCAATGGAGGGTTCCATTTCCTGCACTCGGGTTCTGAAAAACCCTCATGGGGCTTTCCAATACGGTATCCTATTCAATCAAGCTGGCTTGAGTGTTTTCTTCTCCTTGTAGCAAAATTTTCTAATTATGTTAAGTCTTTTCCACATCAAGAGAGTCAATAAACGGAATAATTATTTGATGGATTTAGTAGAAATATAGAGTGTAAACTTTAAAAATAATTTGAAGGGCTTTAACTAAGTTATTTTCAAACACCAGTGCGAACTCTTTTTGAGGCCTTCTTTTGGACTTTGTCAAAACATGTAGAATATTTCATTCTTCATTTAAGCCCTATCTTTACTGATGTGTGCATCTACTGCTCTAAATTGACTTCTGAGCACTGCCTTTGCAGTTTTGGTATGATGTGCTTTCATTCTCATTTGATGTTATGAATTTTTTGATTCCATCTTTGATTTCTTCTGTCATCCAGTGGTTTTTAAGCAAGATGTTACTCGGTTTCCATGTATTTGATTTTTTTCCTTGCTCTTCCTGTTAATTTCTATGTTTATGGAATTGTGATCAGAGAAGATGCTTTGCATTACCTCAATGTTTTGGATTTTGTGCTGAGGGTTGCTTTGTGGCCTAAGATGTGGTCTATTCTGGAGAACGTACCATGTGCATTGAAAAAGAATGTGTACCTTGCTGCTGTTGGATGAAGTGTTCTATGTATGTCTATGACGTCAAGTTGGTTGATTGTGGCCTTTAGATCTTCTGTATCTTTTTTGATACAGAAGTGGTGTATTGAAGTCTCCTTCTATTATTGTGGAACTGTCAATTTCTCTTTTCAGTGCTGTTAAAGGTTATGTATTTTGGAGCCCTGTCATTGAGTGTATGGACATTTATTATGGTTTCGTCCTCTTGGTGGATTGTCCCTTTAATCATTATATAATGTCCTTCCTTGTCTTTTATGGTTGATTTTGTTTTAAAGTCTATTTTATCTGAGATTAGTATTGTCACTCCTGCTCTTTTCTGGTTGCTGTTTGCTTGGTATTATTTTTTTTCATCCTTTGATTTTTAATATATTTATGTCTTTGTTTCAAAGATGTGTCTCTTGTAGACAGCATATTGGTGGGTCCTGTTTTTTTAATCCATTCTGACACTCTCTGTCTCTTTATGGGTGCATTTAAGCCACTTACATTCAGTGGGAATATTGATAGATGTGAGTTTATTGCTGTCATTTTATAACACTTTTTTTTCATGGTGCTCGTGTTTTCTTTGTTCCTCTTACTCTTCTGTGCTGAATTCCTTCTGTTTGTGGAATTTTTTTTTCTTTTCTTTAATTTTTGTTGATTTCATGTTTACTGAAACTTTATGTTTTTCTTCTCTATTTTGATGAGTAGCTTTGTTAACTTTCTTTGTGGTTACTTTGAAATGTACCCCTATCTTCCAAAGTTTAAACCAGTCTTTAATTACTTGATTTTGCCTTGACTTCCTCTCCATTTGAAAGTTTACCTACACCGTTTATTCCCTCTTTTATTGTTCTGACATTGTTGTCATTTACAGTTTGACCTCTCTGGTTCCCTGGTGTAAGTTTTTTAGTTTTGTTCTATCCTCGAGCTTTCATTACCTATGTTAGTATCTGGCTGATGCTGCCTTGTGTCCTAGATTCAGGTTGTTGTCTGACGTTGTTGTTCTCTAACCAAAGGACTCCCTTTAATAATTCTTGTAAGTTTGGTTTGGTTTTTACATATTTCCTTAATTTCTGTTTATCTGGATATGTCCTAATTTTGCCATCATATTTGAGAGAGTTTTGCAGGATATATTATTCTTGGTTGGCAGTTTTTTTCTTTCAAGCTTTTATATGTATCATCCCATTGCCTTCTTGCCTGCATAGTTTCTGTAGAGTAATCAGAGCTTAGTTTTATTGTCTCCCTTTTGTATGTGACTTTTCATTTTTCTCATGCTTCTCTCAGGGTTCTTTCTTTGTCTTTGGTTTTAGCAAGTGTGATTATGATATGTCTTGGTGATTTTCTTTTGGGGTCTGTCTTAGTCATCTAGTGCTGCTGTAACAGAAATACCGTAAGTGAATGGCTTTAATAAAGTGAAGTTTATTTCCTCACAGTAAAATAGGCTAAAAGTCCAAATTCAGGACATCAGCTCCAGGGGAGGGCTTTCTCTCTCTGTCAGCCTTCTCATCAGTCTTCCCCTGACTAGGAGTTCTCCGAACAGGGACCCCAGGTCCAAAGGAACGCTCTGCTCCTGGAACTGTTTTCTTGGTGGTATGAGGTCCTCCTGTCTCTCCGCTCGATTCTCTCTTTTATCTCTCAAAAGAGATTGCCTCAAGACAGAATCCAATCTTGTAGATTGAGTCCTGCCTCACTAACATAACTGCCACCCATCCCCCCCCTCATTAACATCATAGAGGCAGGATTTACAACGTATAGGAAAATCACACAATACTGGAATCATGGCCCAGCCAAATTGATACAAATATTTTTTGGGGGGGAGACATGATTCATTCCATGACAGGGTCTATCCTATATGGGGTTCACTGAGCTTCTTGAATGGCCTGCTTTTCATCTTTCATGATATTAGGGAAGTTTTCTGTCAGCAAATCTTCAATGATCCTCTCTGTGTTTTCCATTTTCTCCCCGTTCTGGAACTCCAATCACATGCAAATTTTTACTTTTCATTGTATCCCACATCATTCTCAGGGTTTCTTCATTCTTTTCTCTGATTTTTCTTCAAACAAAGTGGTATCCTAGGATTTGTCTTCAATTTCACTGAACCTGTCTTCCATTGTTTCAGATTTGCTCCTAAAACCTTCTATTGCTCTCTTCATTTCTGAAACCTTGTTGTTTATCTTTTGAGTTTCTAATTGCTGTTTTTGTATGATTTCTAGCTATTTATTTATTTTCACATTTTGTTCCTTAATCTTCCATTGCTTTGTATTTTCCATGATTTTGTATATTTTTTCCTTATTTTTGTCTGCATTTCCCTTCATCTTTTGGAGAACCCTGAACGTTAGAGTTTTGAATTCTCTAACAGGCAGTTACACTGCCTTTTCTTCTACCAGAAGGTCATCTGGTGTTTTATTTTGGCCGCTTTCTGGAGCCATCCTGCCCTGTCTTTTTATATGTTTTGATATTATCTGCTGTCTCTGGGGCATTCGGGAATTATTTTTTTAATGTATTGATTGTAGATATGTTTGTTTCATCCTGCTTTTCTGCTTTATTTAGTTATGTCTGGGTGGGCTAGGCTGGGTGGGCAGACTGGGCTCGATACTTCTCACTACCTTGTCCAGGTAGACTGGTCTGTTCACTCAGCTACAGTGCAGCAGGGTGGGTCCAGTGGGGGTAGGGGGGCAAGGATTGGTATTTGCGGCATGAACCAGGGCTAACAGGGCAGGACCATGGAGTAGTGCAGGGCAGAGTCCAGGGGACCGCATCAGTGTTGCTCAGAGGTGTGGTGGCGCTCAGTGCATGGTGCAGATAGGCAGGAGGGAAGCGTGAGGATGTGATATGCAGAACTAAGTGGGCGAGTGAAATAAGTGAAAGAAGAGAGAGAAACAAAAGCAAAAGGAAGGAAAAACAAAAAATAAATAAATAAAATGGTGGTGTAGTAGGATTCAGAGGGTGGGGGCAGGGCAGACCTGGTGAGGTTGTGTGCTGGTGGCTCTCTAGCCGAGTGGTGTGGCTCAGCCTGTTGGAAAGGGGCATGGGTGTACATGGGGCTAGGTGGGCGGGAGAAAGGAAAGAGGGGAAGGAGAAAGAAGAAACCAATCAACAAAAAGAAAAATAAATAAAAACAAAAAATATATGGTGATTAGGGGAGCTGGCCATTGGGCATGGGGCAGAATTGTGGTGGCAAGCTGATATCTCTTGCAGAGTGGCATGGCACAGCCCGTCAGGAAGGGACAGAGGCCATGCAGTGCCTAGAAGGGAGGAAGAAGGAAAAAGGAGAAGGAGAAAGATAAAGAAAAATAAAAAACATGGTGTTGAAGGAGCCAACCTATGCGGGCAGCACAGGCCTGGGGAGGCTGTGTGCCAGAGGCTCTCCAGCAGCATGGTACGGCAGAGTCCACCAAGAAGGGGGTGGGCGGCGCATGGGGATAGGTGTGGGGTGGGGGGAAGAAAGAAAGGGAAGGAAGATAGAGAAGAAACAACAAAAACAAACAAAGAAAAAAATAAATAAAATGGCACTTAGGGAGCCGGCAGGTGACCGGGTGCAGACCCAGGAAAGTTGTGCGTAGTGACTCTCCAGCCAACGGGTGTAGCATGGCCCCTCGAGAAGGGGTGGGGGCAGTGCACAGGGCTGTGTGGGCAGAAGAAACGAAAGGAAGAAAAGGAGAGAGAGAGAAGAAACAGGAAAAAAAAAAAAAAAAAAAGAACAAAGCAAACAAACCAAATAATCACAGCTTGTCAAGAAGGAGAGGGGCTGGCACACGGGGCTAACTGGGCAGGAGAAAGGAAAGGAAGGAAGGGAGAGAGACAGAAGCAACAAAAAAGCCAAAAAAAAATGGTGCTGAAGGGGCTGGTCAGTAGGGGCGGGGTGGAAGCGGGTGTCAGTGAACTGATGTCTCCCCGGCCAAGTGACTGTGGCCCGTTGGAAAGCGGCAGAGGCCTCCTAGAAGGAAGGAGGGTGGGGGGTGGGAATGCGCCTATCCCTGGTTACTGGATGCACTGTCTCCTGTTGGGAGCTCCTTGAAGTTGCCTTCCCCTACTCCCTGTCCATGGTCCTTGACGGCTGTAGTCCAAGATGGCGAATTCGCGACGCGCTAGCTGGTAGGGGACGGCCACTCGGTAACTCTCCTCGTTCCCTGTTCTCTGTCAGTTTCTTATTCCATTCAGTGCTTAATTGAGTTCTTTCTTCCTTCATTTGATGCTTAAGGTTCCAGGACTGACGTTTGTATCTGTTTGACTTAGTTTTTCCGGTCTTTCCTGCAAAGGGATAGCACGGTGTTTCTGTCTATAGCACCATGTTGGCGCCACCTATAGGCTGTAATCTTTCTATTTTTTGCCTTTGAATAGGTCAGGATATTTATTTTTAATCGCATTGCTATAGATATTCTTATTTCATGATTGTAGTGGGTTGAATAGTGTCCCCCCAAAAGCTATGTTCACTCAAAACCTCAGAATGTGTCTTTATTTTGGAATAAGGGCCTCAGCAGATGTAATTAAGGTAAGGAATTCCAGATCATCCTGGAGTTGGGTGGGCCCTAAATCCAGTGACTAGTGTCCTTATGAGAGACAGAAGAGGAGAATACTGAGACACAGGGGAGAAGGCCACATGAAGACGGAGGCAGAGATGGGAGTGATGCTGCTGCAAGCAACGCCTGGAGCCACCAGAACCCAGAAGAGGCAAGGGAGTCTTCTCCCCTAGGGCCTTGGGAGACAGTGTGGTGCAGCCCGCACCTTGATTCTGGGCTTCTGGCCTCCAGATCTCTAAGAATCAATTTCTGTTGTTGGTAATTTGTTACAAAAACCCTGGGAAACTAATAAAATGATATTTTAAATTTTGTTCTAAATATATATATGGATTCTACTATTTGTTGCTTTTTTGTTTACAGAATTTCTGTGTTCATCAAAATGTTTTCGGTCTAGAAAACAATAGTAACTAATTGTTCAAAGAAATGTTACCTTTCAGTTTCAAAAATACCATTTTAGTGATTTTGTGCACATGGTTTGCTGACAAGATATAGCCCCCTTTTAAATAAAATATTTAGATCAAAGAACGAAAACTCTAAAGCATTTTGGTTTCTGCCAAGCCAAGTGGAGAGGGGCAGGTGAGGCCTGAGCAGACACAGATTCTGAGGGCGCCCTGCAATCTTGTCCCTCTCTGGAGGGTCTCGGGTCTCCGCTGCTGCAGAGTAATCCAGCCAAATCCCCTTGGTCCCAGGATGTTCATCCGGACGTGGGCTGCCTGCAGGTCCCTGCCCCAGAGAGCAAAGCTGGTTCAAAAGGATATTTGGGTCCCAAGGGAGGCGAGAAAGGTGAAGGAGCAGTAGGTCAATTGACAGGGTGAGTTTCCGAAACAGCAGACCCCCCCAAAGCAACTCACGGGAAGGCATGATGCTGGCGTAACCAGGGTCCCCTGGCTACAGGACTGAGGGGCAGGTTGCAAATAGCCACCTCCAGCCGGGGCTGGGAGCTTTGGGTACTAGCGCTGCCCAGACCTACAGTCTGAGGTTCTGCTAAGCTGCCTGTGAGGCTCTTATTTTGATGCAGAGGATTCCGGGCACTGGCCCTGGGACACCAGTCCGACCTGCGTCTCACCTTTCCAATATTTATCACATATCCTCCCCATTGCCACCCGCCAACTCAGGTGCCCACAGTAAATTCCAGGTCCTGCTTTGCCCTTGCCTGCTCTACCTTTCCCATAGCTAATTGGTTATGGGCCCAAAAGAGAAAAGCTGAAAGGTAGGTGATGAAAACTTACCTAAGGAGAGAGAATGATGGTGGAGGTTGCCAAGGGGGGCCGAGTTGTGTGTGTGCTCATTTCTCTCTCAAACTACACCCGACCCTAGAGGGGCTACTGGAGTTCCATCAAGCACAGCCAAGTGCCTCCACAGAAGACCTGATCTGTGTTGACAGATGTGCAAGAAAGCGTGTAGGGCTCCAAGTTCCTACATTCACAGGCTTCTGGAGACTGGACACTTTCTTCTTAGGCTGCTTCTCCATTCACCTCAGGGACTGTGTTGGGGGACCTGGACTCAACCTCTTGATCCAGCTCCGTTTACCCTCAGGTGGCCAGTTTTTCCATTGAGTGCAGCAGTTGGAGCAGGATCTCTGGCTGAGGGTCACTCGGCGACTATGTGGAATGTGAGAGCTGTCTCCTCTCTTTTTTTAGCCATACCTGTGCTTCACAAAACTCAGGCCCACAATCATACTCATCTCTTCCTGAGCATCTCTAAGAACGTACTTAGATTAAAAAAATAAAAGGCAAAAACACATATGAAAAAACATTTATGGGGTTGGTTGATTAACATGGGAAAGCTCTACCTTGCTGGTTCTGCCTCTCACTGAAATTTATTTCTAAACACTGAACTCATTTCAAACTTCTGGCTGTCCTAGGAATTGCTGTCATCAGGCTATCATAGACTGCATATCACGAGCCCCTAGAGTCTGGAGAACACAGTACAACTTTTTCTGAAGATGTGCCTCTGTCCTGTTAGAACAACCATCTTCCAAAGTCCTTCCTGAGTCTTACTGAGGTAAGTTGTGCAAACCATGAGCCTGCACTTTTTATAGTACCTGACACATGCTAGCTACCAAAAACTACTTACTGAATTTAAATGAATCTCAAAAAATCATCACTAGTTTACACCAGCTAGTGGCACCTTTGCTTCTCAGCCAACCCACCTGCACTTGCTATTATTACCTCATGTGCTGGATTGTATGTTGTCAACCCAGCATCCTTCTTCCAGCATCTTCTCTGCAGAGGAGAAGCTAGGAAATATATCTCCATAATCCCCTTCCCTGTATAGTTTCCAGTACAAGATTTCCAATGGGAAGGACTGCATGAGATATGGGACACAGAAGAGAGGGAGAGGCCATCATCCTCCAGAGACAGTTGCAGGCAGATGCTGGGCAGATGGGATTCTCAGCAGCTTCTCTGCACAGTTAGAGAGAGAGCCTCCTGCTTCCCCTATGCAGACTGAGATAAACAGTGAGAGATTTCTCAGAGGTTTTGAGAATTATAGCAATTTCCAAGCAAGCTCTTGAGAATCACCCACTTCAGTGCTTCAGGCTGAGGTTTCAGCATATGCTTTCCCAGCCTTCCAACTGCAGCTTCTCAGACCTTCATTGACTTTTGCTGTCCCAGATCTTCAAACACTGGTATAAAATCCTTTATTCCTCTGTTAAATCCTTATTTCTGGAATACCAGAGTGGCTCTGTTTTCCTGACAAAATCTAGACTGATAAAGCTCCCCACCCAAGAAGAGCTGCTTTGAGTTACTCCTTACCTCCCTTCTCTACTATAATGAACCAGGCACCTCATTCTGGCAATTTCCCCACCTCTTCCTCTACTTTCCAAGCCCAGAGCACTTACAGGACTTTTATCATTTCAACCAAGTGATAAAGGAGCTTTCATATTTCTTTTCTTTCTTAAGCCTCCTTCCATTACTTCCAAACTTTAACCTTTATATATATATACATTTATTCAACAAGCATTGACGGCTTACTACTTGGAGGAACTGTATTAGGTGCCATGAATTTAATCTCTCAAAACATTGCCTTACATGTCCTAATTTAAAAAAAAATTAGTCTGGAGTGGCAGGATGTAGTAAAGTGTTTAAACTTTGACATCACAGTTGTCTGCAACATTGTCCTAGTCTAGCTTTCAGTGCAGCCAGTTAATTACTAGGATACGAAGCTACAATCAATATGATTTTTTTTCCCATGTTTGAAAAGTAGAAGGAATGAGAACTATTGGAAGGTCAGAAGATCTGTATTCCAAGAGCTCGCTACTCTGATCTTGGAAATTTTATTTAACATTTTTGAGCCTTGCTTGATTTATTGGTAAAATGAGAATAGTAAATTCTTCTCTGACAATCTTACAAGTTTGTTGAAAGACTCAAGTGAGTTAATGTATGTGAAAGCACCATGAAAATTATGTATACCGAATATAATGTATTATAATAAAGAGAACTACAAATAATATTTTGAGATAAGAGAGACAGTGACATATATTGGATAATAATAGTGCTGGGTATCAGGAAGTTTGAATTAGTCGTTCTCTCACTTTATCTGAAAATGAAGGTATCTGACTCCAAAACATTCCAAGATTATTTCCAGCTCTAAAATTGAGGCTGCCCAGGTGCAGTTGCACACTTTATCCACTAGGTGGCAAAGGTAGTCAGCACTTTTCTCAAACGCTGTGTTGTTTATGCCAGTAAATTCTGAACTAGCTTTCTAGGAATGACTTTATAACTAGTCTTTCTTTCTTTCTTATTTTTTTTTTCACATTTAAGATCGGTTTTATTGAGTGACTTTATTAGCTGTGCCTTGCTGGGAAAACAGTGAGAAAAAATAGGTGTAGGAGGAAGGAAGCGACAGAGATTTTCTTCAGGGCAGACCTCGCACGGAGTCCAGGCAGAGAAAGGAGAGGCTTGCCTGGCAGGAGGTGGGGGCAGAGGACAGAGTTTAGGGGTCAGCAGAGAAGTGCAGGGGACCTGCCTCTGAGAAAGTCACGAGAAACGCCAGCCTGGCCCAAAAAGAGGCGCCGACGGGGTGGCGCAGACGGCTGGTTACTTGCCCCACGGCTGAACCCCCGACTGACCCCCGCTCACTGCCAGCAGTCAGCCTACCCAGAAATACAGACAAGGTTCCCTGTTACCAGGCTGTCAGGTCTCCCCACACTGTTTCTTGATACAACTAGTCTTTCTTACAATTTCAGAGTACCAATTATAAGACATCTATGAGACGCTTTTGCAAAAGAATTTAGCAGATCAAATTTGTGCTCACCACGTCTCTTGAAAACAAAGTATATAACTTTCCGAGGGGCCTGTAAACTATTAAGCTAAAGTATCAGATTCTGCATGTCAAAATCAAACACATATTCCTTTTAACTGCCTCATTCTTAATCCAAAATATTATTTTGCCAAGATTGGCCTGAAGCTACCTCTTCTACCTAAAGAGGCCCTTCTATTATAATGATACAGACATGGGTGTTAGCCTAAGCGGGGATACAGTACTTGAGATTGTGACTAAGGACTGTTTAAAATCATAATTCCATATCCATTAGGTTTATCTTAAACTTTTTCCCCCAATATCCTTTTGAGTTTAGCTGAGAGATTTAACCCTTATGCTCCAGGATATGTGGATCTCTCCATGGTCCTGAAAGAAATAAAATGTCAGGTCTCAACTACTCCAAGCGGTTTTTTTTTTTAATTGTGTAGTTTAAATGCAGTTTACATTTCAAGTTAGTCTCTCATACAAAAAATTATACGTACATTGTTATGTGACCCTAAATGCTCTCCCCGTACTGCGACAGCACACCTCTCCGTTCCACACCTGATTCCCCATGTCCATTCAACCAGCTCCTAACCCTCTCTGTCTTTCCATCTCACCTCCGGACAGAAGCTGCCTGTTTAGTCTCCTGTATCTACTTGAGCTAAGAGGCACACTCCTCATGAATATCATTTTATGTCCCACAGCCCAGTCCCATCCCTGTCTGAAGAGTTGGCCTTGGAAATTGTTTTATTTCTGAGCTGATACAGAATCCAGGGGCCACGCTTTCCAGGGTTCCTTCCCATTAACATAAACACACTGCCCCCTAAGCTTCCTATCTAACTTTTCAAGCTGCTGTTGTCAGTGTGTTCCCATGTACATAGTTCTTTAAAAGAGCACAATGTCCAAGGCAGATAGTCTTTACTAATTAAGCTAAACTATTGTTTGGTTTAAAGAAGACTTCAGGGAATACTTTCAATTTAAGGTTTAAAGATTATCTCAGGGCAATAGCTTTGGTAGTTCATCTAGCCTCAATGGCTCCAGAAAGTCTGGGTTCCATAAGAATTTGAAATTCTATTCTGCTTTCCCCTTTTTGATCAGGAATCTTCTATAGACTCTGTGATCAAGATATTCAGTAACCGTAGCCCAAGAAACACTAGTGCTGCACTAGTTAAGGGCTCAACTTCCAACCGAAAGGTTGGCGGTTTAAACTCACCAACTGCTCTGCAGGAGAAAGATGTGGCAATCTGCTTCCATAATATTACAGCCTTGGAAACCCTATGGGGCAGTTCTACTCTGTTTTATAGGGTCACTCTGAGTCAACTCGACAGCAACAGGTTAATGATAACCTAGCACCATCTAGTTCTGGTCTCTTGGCAAAGAGGGTAGTTGTTCATAGAGGCAATTAACATCATGAATACATTGTTATTGTGGAAAACTCTCTGGTAGTGAAAACTCTGGAGTCCCTGGTGGTGCAATTGTTACTCAAAAATTTGTCAGTTTGAACCCACCCAGAGGAACTTTGGAAGTAAGGACTGGCGATCTACTCCCGCAAACTCACAGCCTTGAAAACCCTATGGAGCAGTTCTACTCTGCACACATGGGATCACTGTGAACTGGAATCGAATAGATGGCAACTAGCAACAAGTGAAACCTCCACCTTTGAATTTGTATGTTCATTATTTATAATATTAAACCTGTTGCTGTCAAGTTGATTCCGACTCACAGAGATCCTATAGGACAGAGTAGAACTGCCCCGTAGAGTTTCCAAAGAGTGGCTGGTGGATTCGAACTGCTGATCATTTGGTTAGCAGCTGTAGTTCTTAACCACTGCGCCACCAGGGCTCCTTTAGAGCATCTGAATTATTGAGAAATCCAGCAATAATTGGAAATTTAACATATACAGACCCACAAAATATTCTCTTTATATGCCTTATACTGAAATGTACAGAACAAACAAATAAAAGACCACGTAATGAGAGAGATGCAATTTAAAAACTTTTATCAAAATATAAATAAATTTGTATCTCCAGCATTATTGCGGGGGGAAATTGAGAGAGAGTTTACATTGTTAACTCTACCCCTTCCCAACATATATACTGGAAACCCTGGTGGTATAGTGGCTAAGAGCTATGCCTGCTAACCAAAAGATTGGCAGTTCAAATCCACCAGGTGCTCCTTGGAAACTCTGCGTGGCAGTTCTACTCTGTCCTGTAGGGTTGCTATGAGTCAGAATTGACTTGACGGCAATGGGTTTAACATATATACTAGCTTTTTCAACCTCATCAGATATTTTAATTTTTTCCAGACTTAGTGATCATTTAAATTTACCAATATGCTAACCCTTTTTTTGTATTCTTTCTTTCATCTCATACGTTCCATCTGGGATTTCTTCTTCTGCCTAAAGTACATTTTTTTAGAACTTCCATTAGTGACAGTCTACTTGTGTCAAATTGTCTGTTTTTGTCTGGAAATATCCTTTGAGGTTTTAATTTTAATCATTGTATTTTAATCTCTAAATGTTATATACCGTTCTTTTCCAATTTTCTTGGACTTTTTTTTTTTTAATAGTTTCTTAATTCCTGAACATATTTTAAAGCCTGTTTTGTTAATCATAGTATCGTTGTTGTTGTTGTTGTTAGGTGTCATTGAGTCAGTTCCAACTCATAGCAACACTATGCACAACAGAACGAAACACTGTCCAGTCCTGAGCCATCGTCACAATTATTGTTATGCTTGAGCCCACTGTTGTAGCCACTGTGTCAGTCCATTTTGTTGAGGATCTTCCTCTTTTTGGACCCTCTACTTTACCAAGTGTGGTGGTTAGGATTGTGTGTTAGCTTGGCTGTCTTTAAAATGACATAGTTGCTTTTTAACACTTTAAAGAGGTCTTTTGCAGCAGATTTGCCTAATGCGATGCATCGTCTGATTTCTTGACGGCTACTTCCATGATTATGGATCCAAGTAAAATGAAATCCTTGACAACTTCAATCTTTTCTCCATTTATCATGATGTTGCTTATTGGCCCATTTGTGAGGATTTTTGTTTTCTTTATGTTGAGGTGCAATCCGTACCGAAGGCTGTAATCTTTGATCTTCATCAATAAGTGCTTCAAGTCTTCTTCACCTTCAGCAAGCAAGGTTGTGTCATCTGCATTTCGAAGTTTGTTAATGAGTCTTTCTCCAATCAGTATGCCATGTTCTTCTTCATATAATCAAGCTTCTTGGATTATTTGCTCAGGATACAGATTGAATAAGTATAGTGAAAGGATGCAACCCCGATGTTACCTTTCTGGGCTTTAAACCATGCAGTATCCTCTTGTTCTATTTGAACAACTACCTCTTGGTCTATGTACAGGTTCCTCATGAGCACAATTAAATGTTCTAGAATTCCCATTCTTGACAATGTTAACCATAATTTGTTATGATCTACACAGTGAAATGCCTTTGCGTAGTTAATGAAAGGTAAACATCTTTCTGATATTCTCTGCTTTCAGCCAAGATCCACCTGACATCAGCAATGATATACCTTGTTCAACATACTCTTCTGAATCTGTCTTGAATCTCTGGCAGTTCACTGTGGATGTACTGCTGCAACCACTTTTGAATGATCTTCAGCAAAATTTTAATTTTGAGTGATATTAACGATATTGTTTGATAATTTCCACATTCTGTTGGATCACCTTTCTTTGGAATGGGTAGAAATATGGATCTCGTCCAGTCAGTTGGCCAGGTAGCTCTCTTCCAATATCCTTTTTTATTATTCTATTATCTGAGTTATTTGATTCTGATGTCTGTGGTTCCTGCTTGTTTTTTCATGGTACCTTTTTTCTTATGAACATAGTTGGTTTTTTGCTTTCTTACTGTTAAGGGCTCATTTTGCTTATGAAATTATTTGTTGAAAATTTTCAAAGCCTAGATGAGACTAAGGAGTCCCTAGGTGGCACAAACAATTAAATACTTGACTACTAGCCAAGAGGTTGGCAGTTCAAACCCATTCAGAGGCACCTCGGAAGCAGGCCTGGTGATCTGCTTGCAAAAGGTCACAGCCTTGAAAACCCTACGGAGCAGTTCTGCTCTATACACATGAGGTTGCTATGAGTCAGAATTGACTCAATGGCAACTAATGGTAACAAAAACAGATCAGAGTAGATTCTTTTGTGTTTATTTTTGCCAAGTGCCTTAGTATCTGGCCTGCTTTTTTCTAAAATTTAATTTAATTTTTTATTGTACTTTGGATGAAGGTTTACAGAACAAACTAGCTTCTCATTAAACAGTTAGTACATACATTGTTTTATGACATTGGTTAACAATCCCGTGACATGCCAGTACTCTCCCTTCTTGATCTTGCATTCCCTATTACTGCTTTCCTGTCCCCTCCTGCCTTCTAGTCCCTGACCCTGGTCTGGTTTTCCCCTTTAGTCTCATTTTGTCCTATGACTCTGTCTAATCTTTGGCTAAAAGGTGAACCTCTGGAGTGACTTCATTACTGAGCTAAAAGGATGTCGGTGTGCCATACTCTGGGTTTCTCCAGTCTCTGTTCAGGCCAGTAAGTCTGGCCTTTGTTTGAGTTAGAATTTTGTTCTGCATTTTTCTCTAGCTCTGTCCAGGACCCTCTATTGTAATCCCTGTCAGAGTAGTCAGTGGTGGTAGCTGGGCACCATCAAGTTGTACTGGACTCAGTCTGGTGGAGGCCATGGTAGTTGTGGTCGATTAATCCTTTAGACTAATCTTTCTCTTGTGTCTTTAGTTTTCTTCATTTTCCCTTGCTCCTGAAGGAGTGAGACCAGTGGAGTATCTTACATGGCTACTCACAGGCATTTAAGATCCCCGACGCTACTCACCAAAGTAGAATGTAGAATTCTTTATAAACTATGTTATGCCAATTGAGCTAGATATTTTCTGAGATCAGGGTCCCCACAGACCTCAGCACAGTAATTTGGTCCCTAAGGGAGTTTGGATTTGTCCATGGAGCTCCCATGACCTTACCCTGAACAAGTTATGCTGGCTTCCCCAGTATTGTGTACTGTCTTACCCCTCACCAAAGTTACCATTTATCTATTGTCTATTTAGTGTTTTTCCACCCCTACCTCTCTCTTCCCTCATCACCATCAAAGATTGTTTCTTTTTGTGTGTAAACATTTTCATGAGTTTTTATAGTAGTGGTCTCATACAATATTTGTCTTTTTGTGATTGACTTACTTCATTCAGCATAATGCCCTCCAGATTCATCCATGTTATGAGATGTTTGCAGATTCATCATTGTTCTTTATCATTGTGTAGTCTTTCATTGTGTGTACGTTCCATAGTTCGTTTATCCATCTGTTGGTGGGCATCTAGGTTGTTTCCATTTTTTTGCTATTGTGAACAGTACTGCAGTGAACATGGGTGTGCATATGCCTATTCATGTGATGGCTCTTATTTCTCTAGGGTATATTCCTGGGAGTGGGATTGCTGGATCCTATGGTATTTATATTTCTAGCTTTCTAAAGAAGTGCCACGTCGTTTTCCAGAATGGTTGTACAATATTGCATTCCCACCAGCAGTGCAAAAGAGTTTCAATCTCCCCACAGCCTCTCCAACATTTGTTATTTTCTGTTTTTTTTTTTTTTTAAATTCGTGCCAGTAATGCCAGGGTGAGATGGTATCTCGTTGTGATTTTGATTTGCATTTCTTTAATGGCTAGTGATCTAGACCATTTTCCCATGTGTTTGTTAGCCACTTGAATGTCTTCTTTAGTGAAGTGTCTGTTCATTTCCTTTAATGTCTGGCCTACTTTAAACTGAATTCATGGCTTGAGGATTTTCAGACCGCACAGGTAGTGTCAACTTGGGCTGCAAATCTGTCTGAGACACCACTTGTGATTAAAACTTAGGAACAAATTTTTTTCTCCCACTCCACTCAGCACCAGGGTGACTATCCCTGTAGTCTTTGGAGTAGGGGATTTCCCTTACACAGAGGAACATGGCCCTTCGGGCTCTCAGCTTAATGGGGGAGATCATCTTCCTAGGTTTCCCACTTTTAGTGCTCCCTGGGCTTTCCCTTCTTTTCCAAATGCCCTACAGGGACATAAAAACTAAAGCTTAAATTTTCTACTTTCATTAAATAACTTCTAGACAAAATTAAATTGAGAGTGTTCTGGATTTTTGGCTAGAACATTCCTACTAAAGTGCAGCTCTTCAATGTCTTGAGGAAGATTTTCTCATATTTTGTTTATCCATTTTTGTTAGCATGATGGTAGGGTAGGTGTAGATACCTAATGTGCCATATTAGTGGTTCACAATAATTCCCCAAAGCTCATTTTCACATTCTTTCTAACTCACTGAACATCTGAGCATAGTATTAGACACTGCCCGTGCATTGATGATTATCCAGCCACAACATGTCTCTCTTTTGGTAAAGTGGACTTCTAGGTGGTCTGTTTGAACTCTGCCCACTGTGAGGAAAATGAGCCTTCCAGAATGGGAGTGTTATGCTTTAGCAGTCCACTTATGACTATTCAAAGCATGTACAAAACCATATATAAGGAAGAAACCAAAAGAGAAATCACAAATCACTTAGATTCAAATGAAAATGAAAGCACAACATACCAAAACTTATGGGATGCAGTGAAGACAGTACTCAGAGGAAAACTTATAGCAATAAATGCCTACATGAAAAAAGAAGAAAGATCTCAAATTAACAGCCTAACTTGACAACTCCAGGAACTAGAAAGAGAAGAGCAAAGTAAGACCAAACCTACCAGAAGAAAGGAAATAACAAAGATCAGAGCATAAATAAATAAAATTCAAAATAAAAATAATTAAGAGAATCAATAAAACCAGAAGCTGGTTCTCTGAAGACATCAATAAATTGACAAACTTTTAGCTAGACTGACGAAGAAAAGATGCAAATAACCAAAATAAAAAATGAAATAGAGGACATTACAACTGACCCAATAGAAATAAAGAGCATATGACAGAATATTATGAACAACTGTATGGCAACACACTGGATAACCTAAATGAAATGGACAAATTCTTAGATGCACACAACCTACACAGACTGACTCGAGAGGAAATAGAAAGTCTCAACAGACCCATAAAAAGTAAAGAGATCAGATCAGTGATCAACAACCTCCCAACAAAAAAAAATCTTGGACCAGATGGCTTCACTGGGAACTTCTACCAAACATTCAGAGAAGAATTGACTCCAATACTGTTTAAAGTCTTCCAAAAGATAGAGAAGGAAGGAATACTCCCGAATTCATTCTATGAAGCAAACATAACTCTAATACCCAAACCAGACAAAGACACCACAAGAAAACTACAGGTCAATATCTCTTATGAATATAGATGCAAAAATCCTCAACAAAGTACTAGCAAACAGAATCCAACAGCATATTAAAAGAGTCATACACCATAACCAAGTGGGATTTATTCCAGGAATTCAGGGATGGTTCATCATTAGAAAATTAATCAATGTAATATACCACATCAATAGAACAAAGGAAAAAAAAACATATGATCATCTCTGTGGATGAAGAAAAAACATTTAATAAAACCCAACACCCTTTTTTGATGAAAAAACCCTAAAGAATATTGGAATAGAAGAGAAATTCCCCAGTATGATTCAGGGCATATATAAAAAGCCACAGCCAACAGTATACTTAATGGAGAAAGATTGAGAGCTTTCCCCTGAAATTAGGAGCCAGACAAGGGTGCCCACTCTCACCACTTCTGTTCAATATTGTATTAAAAGTCCTAGCCAGAGCAATAAGACAAGAAAAAGAAATTTACATATTTAAATTGAAAAAGATGAAGTAAAATTATCTCTATTCATCAATCATATGATAAGTGAAAATTTCAAAGAGTCCACAAGAAAAACTTCTAGAGCTAATAGAGGAATTTAGCAAAGTTGCAGGGTACAAGGTCAACAAACAAAAATCAGTTGGGTTTCTATATACCAGCAGTGAGAAATATGAAACGGATATTAGGGAAACAATTCCATTTACAATAGCATCAAAGAGAATAAAATACCCAGGAATACATCTAACCAAGGATGTGAAGGACTTATACAATGAAAACTATAAAATAATTCTAAAAAAGATAAAAGAAGAATTAAATGGAAAGATGTTCCATGGATTGGAAGACTTAATATTGTTAGTTAAGATGTCAATACTACCCAAAAAGATCTATATACTCAATGCAATCCTAATCAAAATTCCAACAGCCTTCCTTACAGAAGTAGCAAAACCAATCCTCAACTTTATATGAAATTACAAGAGGCCCCAAATAGCCAGAACAATGTTGAAAGAGAAGAACAAAGTAGGAGAACTTAACTTTCTGATTTTAAAACATACTATATAGCTACATACTATATTGCCCTTGTGGTGGAATGGTTAAGCATTTGGCTGCTAACCAAAAGATCAGCAGTTTGAGACCACCAGCTGCTCCTCGGAAACCCTATGAGGCAGTTCTACTCTGTCCTGTAGGGTCACTATGAGTCAGAATTAACTCAGTGGCAATGGGTTTGGTCTGGTTTATATAGCTATAGTAATCAAAACAGCCTGGCACTGGTATAATAATAGACACATAGACCAATGACATAGAAATGGGAGTCCAGAAATAAACCCACACATCTATGGTCAACTGATTTTTGACAAAGGTGCTAAGTCCATTTGATGGGGAAAGAAGAGTCTCTTCAATAAATGTTGCTGGGAAAGTTGGATTTCCATATGCAGAAAAATGAAACAAGATCCCTGTCTCACATCATACACAAAAACAAATTCAATATGGATTAAGGACCTAAATGTACAAACTAAATCATAAAATTCTTAGAAGAACAAGCAGGGGCAATGCTGTCAGGCCTAGCTTTCAACAATGGATTATCTAATATAGTAACAAAAGCACAAACAGCAAAAGACAAAATAAATAAATGGGACCTACTAAAAATTAAAAACCTTTGTTCTTCAAAAGACTTTACAAAAGAACTGAAAAGACAAGCTACCAATGGGGAGAATATCTTCAGAAACCGTATATCCAACAAGAATGTAATAACAAAAATATATATAGAAGTTTGACAAGTTAACAACAAAAAGACAAATAACCCCATCATAACATGGGCAATGGACTTGAATAGACATTCCACCAAAGAGGACATTCAAATGGCCACTAAACACATGAAAAGATGCTCAGTGTCATTAGCTATCAGAGAGATGCAAATCAAAACCACAATAAGATATCATTTCACTCCCAGTAGGATGGCTAAGATGAAAAAAACAGAAAATAATAAATGTTGGTGAGGATGTGGGGAAATTGGAACCCTTATCCATTGCTGGTGGAAGTGCAAAATGGTATAGCCATTGTGGAAAACACTGTAGCAGTTCCTCAAAAAACTAAAAATAGAACTACTATATGACCCACCAATTTCACTCCTAGGTATACACCCAAAAGGCTTGAAAGAAGAAACAGAAAAAGAGACTTGCACAACAGTGTTCATTGCAGCACTATTCACAATAGCCAAAAGGTGGAAACAACCTAAACGCCCATCAACAGATGAATGGACTAACAAAATGGGGCAAATACATACAATGCAATACTACTCAGCCAGCAGGAGAAAAGAAGTCTTGATACATGCTACAATATGGTTGGAGCTTGAAGACATGCTGAGTAAAATAAACAATCACAAGATAACATGTATTGTATTATCTCACTCATACAAAAAGACAAGAAAAGGCAAATGTATTGAGATCAAAGTTTATTAGTGGTTACCGGAGGTCGGAGGGAGGGAGAAAATGGGGGTTAACGGTGATGGGAAAATCGCATTGATTAAGGGTAGGGTTGCACAGGAGATTATTGTAACTGCTGTCAATAAATTATACACTTGTAAAAAGTTGAATTGGCAAAAGTTGTGTGATAGATACATTTATAATGAAAAAAAAAAAGTAGCTACTGAGGCTACTTATGTACAGTCAAACCCCTCATGGGATTTAGTTCCTTGGTTTGGAGGTTTAGGGTCATAGTTCCATGGGTCATCCCAGTTAATTGGCCTAGTGACATGTTCAGTGCTTCTGTTCTACCTCCTAGTTCATTGCATAGTGTTTGGGATCTTAAAAGCTTGCAAGTGGCCATCCAAGGCACAACAATTAGTTTCTATTCATTTGAAGCAACAAAGGAAGAAGGAGAGTCAGGAATAGGAGGAGGATATGGAATGATTGGCTAATTGCCTGTATGAACAACTATCTCCTTTGCCAGGAGACAGGAAGAACTGAATGGTGTCCGGCTACCATTACTGAATGTTTTGATCAAAAATTCCATAGAAGAATCCTAATCAAAAGAGGGAAAATGCAGAACAGAATCTCAAATTCTCATGGACTCTAGACTTTCTGGAGCCATGAAGGGTAGCTGAACCCCTGAAACTATTGTCCTGAGATAATCTTTAAACCTTGCACCAAAAATATCCCCTGAAGTCACCTTAAAGTAGAACAGTAGTTTAGCTTAACTAGTAAAGAAAGTCTGCCTTGAACATTATGCTCTTTTAAGAATTACCTATATGGGATCAAATTGATAACAGCAAACTCAAAAGATTAGATAGGAACCTTAGGGGGCAGTGAGTTTATGTTAATGAGGGAGGAACAACTCAGAAAAGGAGGGTGAGAGTGGTTGCACAACTCAAAGAATGTAATCAATATTACTAAATTTTACGTGTAGAAACTGTTGAATTGGTATATATATGCTTCGCTGTATATATTCTCAACCCAACAATAAAATAAATAAAATTTTTGAAAAAAGAGATGTGTGATGCAAAGAATGGTTGGAGCTCATAGAAGGACAGAAAGCTGGGATTTCGTTGAGCTTGCAGGTTAGATGACTGTTTTTATGCCTACTTGCTGATAAAATCTTATCTAATAAAGGTTTGCTTGGGTGGCAAAAAAAAAAAAAAGAAAAGTGTAAACGAGGTTTAAATTTCTTCCTCTACAGTCAACTGACCATAGAGAACTCCTCGTGGACCACAAGCGTGAGACAATGGAGAGTGGACTCTACACAATAATAAGAGCATTAGGAGTGTTGTCCACCTTGTTATGCAACTTACCTGTGCTTGCAGGACCTGCTCAAGTCCCAAGCTGCATACACCACTTGCCCTTAAGGACTGAGTGATGAGGATTACGATCCCAACCATAACTGAACCCATTGCTGTTGAGTCGATTCCAGCTCATAAAATCCTGATTATGATGAGAATCTCTAGTCACTGTGTCATTTGCTGTATCATGATCATGGCTTTCAGAATCTACCAGGGCCCACTAGAAATCCAGGAGCTATTTCTGAAAGGGTAAATACAGGGTAGAGATTTAGCCTAAAACCCTAAAGCCTGGGCAGTGACACACACCCACACATTACTATATTCCAGTAAGTATTAGGGTCTAATTGCCAATATGCTTGACTACTGACTGTATCAGCTGGAGATGATTCCAGTTATTTGTGCCTCATTTAAAGTTGTTATCGGTTCAGGTCTATTGGATAAACCCACCCAAATATAGCATAAGTTGCTGTCAAGGAAAGGATGATCACCTTCAATGCAGACTATGGGCCTGTTTCAGTTATCTAGTGCTGCTCTAATAGAAATACACAAGTGGGTAGCTTTAATGAACAGAAATTTATTTTCTCACAGTTTAGGTTAGAAGTCTGAAATCAGGGCACTGGCTCTAGGGGAAGGTTTTCTCTCTGTGTCAGCTCTAGGGGAAGGTCCTTGCCTCTTCTCAGCTTCTGGTTCTTGGTTCGTTGGTGATCTTCATGTGGCATGGCATCTGCCTTCCCCAGTTTGTGCTCTTTTTATATCTCAAAGGTGATGGGCTTAAAACACACCCTACACTGATATAGCCTTTTAACATAACAAAGAAAACCCATTCCCAAATGGGATTATAACCACAGGTATAGGAGTTAGGATATACAACACAAATTTTAGGGGGACAAAATTCAATCCATAACAGGGCCCTTTCAGAGACTGAAGATGATAGACTCCACACAGTATTGCTAGACTAGGCTGCACTTCCTCACTCTAAACTTCAGGGAGGGGATCTGAGGAAAAGGACTTATTAAGGGGGGAAATGGCAAAATTGAACCATCAAAGAGCTGGAAGGTTATACCTTTAATAGAAGGCATAAAACCAAAACCAAACCCTATAGGACAGAGTAGAACCATCCCATAGAGTTTCCAAGGGGTGACTGGTGGATTCGAACTGCTAGTTAGCAGCCATAGCTCTTAACCACTATGCCACAAGGGTTTCTGAGAAAGCATAAGGACACTGTAAATGAAAGTTAGGACCCCTTAACCTCAAAAGGCCAAAAAAGACAGGTAAGAGAGGGAATAAATAGAAACTGGTTTCTGAAAACTCTACATGGTTCAGATGTCTCAGTCCCATATGCTACTTTCACATTACCATCAACAAGAAGAGTGGTTATAAAAATCCTATCTTTTTTCAGTTTGGTAGGTAAAAATCACGTGAAAGCATTTAACAAGGTAAGAAGTGGGGTTCTGGTAGGTCTTCCCCCAATTACATGCTTTAATAAAACCCTGTAATTTTCCTTCAGAGTTCTTATTACAGTAGTGATTCTATACTTGTGGTTACTGATAAATGTGTCACTCACATGAGAATTCAAGCTCCATATAAGCACTGTTTACATTATTTTACAGTATATCCAATGTCTTAGTGGACTTGGCACACAGAAGCTGTTCAATAAATAGTGTATGATCGGTAAAGGAATGGGTAGTGGAGGTGGTCTAGGCTTTGCAGGCATTAATGTGTTTATGCTTCAGATGAATTTCTCACTGAGTATCCTGTTCCTTCATGGTGGTTTCATCACTGTGTTCAGTTGCAATGTGGATCCAGTGGGCTACTATAGAAATTATGGCTTCCCATACTTAATAAGATTTTATTTCAGGTGCTTTCCTGTAGATTTAATCCATTCTCATGCGCATTAAACACGTAACATAAAGATTAAATTTGTATCTCAGTTGCTTAATCTGCTTCTATGAGGGGATTCCTCAAATGATATGCCCTTCAAAAACCTGTATTCATAAGCCCGGTGCCCTGGCCATCCAACAGGTCTGTCAATGAAGGACTGTGAGTCTATGTGCTTCAGTCAATGTCAGGGTATTGAGCCCTATGGCCAATTCATATCCAACTTAAGTACACAGAGTTTCCAAAGCTATGGGCTATGAGTAGTTTACCATCAAACAGTAGATGCTGCAGCACTCCTTTGGATTTGCCACATCAGAGATGGGATATTCCATCAGTGAATCATGCCTCACTGTTAGGGGGCATATCTGTTGTCCAGGACTTCCATTGGCCAGTGATTTGGGTAAAATAGCAGATGAGGTCATCTTTCTGCTTACCATCTCTTCTGGGTGTTTGTTAAGGCCTCTTGTCTTATTCATCTAGTGCTGCTGTAACAGAAATACCACAAGTGGATGGGTTTAACAAAAATAAATTTTCTCACAGTTTAGGAGGCTAGAAGTCCAAATTCAGAGTGCTAGCACTAGGGGAAGGCTTTCTGTGTCAGCATTGGAGGACAGTCTTTGTCTCTTCAGCTCCTGCTTCCTTGGAGATCTTCATGTGTCTTGACATCTATCTTACCCCATTTCTTCTCTGTTGGCTTGTTTAATCTCTTTTATATCTCAAAAGAGATTGACTCAAGATGCAACCTACAATAATCCAGCCTTAGTAGCATAAGAAAGAAAATCCATTCCCAAATAGGATTATAACCACAGGCATAGAGGTTAGGATTAACAACACATGCTTTGGGGGACATAATTCATTCCATAAAATTCTACCCTTTGGCCCCCCAAAACTCAGGTTTTTGCCACATGTAAAACACATTTACCTCATCACATCATCCCAAAAGTCTTAAATCAACTCTAAGTTTAAAATCTCATCTAAAATCGTCTAAATCAAATATGGGTGAGACTTTAGGTGTATTCTATCCTGGAGCAAAATTCCTCTTCATCTGTGAACCTCTGAAATCTAGAATACAAGTTATCTGTTTCCAAAGTGCAATGGTGGAACAGACACAAGGTAGACATTTCCATTACAAATGGAAGAAATTGGAGGAAAGAAGGAATAACAGGCACCAAGCAGTCCAAAAGCCAGCAGAACAAATTACATTAGCTCTCAAGGCTTGAAAAAAATCCTCTGTTCTCTGAGAGCATGTGGACAATGACCCCACCCTCCAGACTCTGGATGTTGGCCATGACCTCTGTGTTCTGGGTGGAGGCCCACTGACCCTGGGCTTCAGCTCTGCCTTTCAGGCCCTCGGGGATGGCAACTCTGTGCCCTCGGTTTTAGGTGGCCCCATTCTCCTAGTCCTTCTGAGTGAACTGCCACCTCTGAGAGGCTCCGTTCTTATGCCTCTTGGGCATAGAAGTCCTGCGTCTTCAGCTTTGGGTGGCAGCCCCATCCACCTGGCACATTTTAACTATAGCTCCATGCTCCAGAACCAAGAAGGCTGTGGCCCTACCCTTTGAAATCGAGAAGGTCCTGCTTCTGGTGCACCGTCCAACAGTTCTGCTGATCTCTGAGCTGCTCCATAAATGGTCCTTTTCTTTTCTTGGAGGAAAACAGATGTAGCTCCTTTGGCTTGTTTCCTGCCTATAAAATTCCAAGAGGCAGACAGCGTTCTTCCCTTTCCTTCTTTCTCTGTCCTCTTTAGTCTAAACTGGTGGGTTTTCAGCCGTGGTAGTTGGTTAGCTCCATCAGTCATAGGCTTAATCTCTTCAAGAAAAGATTGTGTAGCCACATCCTGGGTGAACATTCTAGGACATGTGTCCTTAATTTGTACAACAGAATTTTCCAGATCTTTAAATTCTGTTTTCAGTTTGCACAGTTCATTTTTAAGTCCATCTCTTTCCTCTTGCATTTTACTATAAATGGCAAGGAGAAACCACATGGCCCCTTTAGGATCTTGCTCACAAATCTTATCAGCCAGATATCCAAGATCATCACTAAAAGTTGTACCTTCCACCAAACATTTGAACATAATTCAGACAAGTTCTTTGCCATTGCTTAAAAAGCATTGCCTTTCCTCCACTGTCCAGTCACATGTTTATCATTTTCTTTTAAAGCCTCACCAGAAATACGTGTAACATTCACATTTCTAGCAACATTCTGTTGCTGGCACCTTATGTATTCTCTGAGACAATAGAGATTTTCTCTATAGCTCTTCTCACTTCCTTCTGAGCCCTCAGCAGAATTGCCTTTGAAGTCCATAATTCTACCAACAGTCTCTTCAAGGCAATCTAGGCTTTTACTATTAATAAGCCAGAAATCCAAACCCGTTTCCGTTGAGTTGATTCTGACTTATAGCGACTCTATAGGACAGAGTAGAACTACTCCATAGGGTTTCCAAGGAGTGCCTGGTGGATTCGAACTGCCGACCTTTTGGTTAGCAGCCGAACTCTTAACCACTACGCCAACAGGATCTCCCTTTACTATTAGGCACCTTAAAACTCTTCCAGCCTCCACCCATTACCCAATTCCAAAACTACTTCCACATTTTAGGTATCTGTTAGAGCAGCACTCCACTCTTCTGGTACCAAATTCTGTCTTAGTTATCTAGTGCTGCTATAACAGAAATAACACAAGTGGATGGATTTAATAAACAGAAATTTATTTTCTCACAGTTTAGGAGGCTAGAAGTCCGAATTCCGGGTGCTGGCTCTAGTGGGGAGGTTTTCTGTCTCTGTTGGCTCTAGAGGAAGGTCTTTGTTTCTTCAGCTTCTGCTTCCTGGTTCCTTAGAGATCTCCATGTGTCTTGGCATCTATTTCACCCCACCTCTCCTCTGCTGGCTTGTTTAATCTCTTTTATATCTCAAAAGAGATTGATTCAAGATACACCCTACACTAATCTTGCCTCATTAATATAACAAAGACAGTGCATTCTCCAATGGGATTATAAGCACAGGCATAGAGGTTAGGATTTACAACACATGTTTTGGGGGAACATAATTCAATCCATAACAGAGGGACAGGGTGGACAGAGGGAGGAAGATCAACATTTCTTCCAAACCTGTTGCTGTCAAGTTGATTCCAACTCATAGTGACCCGATAGGACAGAGTAAAACTGCCCCATAGGGTTTCCAGGGAGTGGCTGGTGGATTTGAACTGCCAACCTTTTGGTTAGCAGCTGAGCTCTTAACCAATGCAACACCAGGGCTCTGAGAAAAGTATAGGTGGCTTTAATGTCAATGTGAGTGAAGGTTGAGCTTCAGCTGCACAAAACAGTATTTGATCTGAGGCTACATTAATAAAGACACTGTCTTAGAATAGGGAGGTTCTCTACACTACAATGATCATTCATTCTACTGATATTTGTTGAGTGCTGGATATACGGCACACACTATTTTTGTATCTGAGAAACACCAATGAGCTAGCCTTGTGGGGCATATTTTCGAAAGAGGAAAGAGATTATAAGCATAGTGGAATAAATACCACAAACTTAGTGATTTAAAATAAGACATTTTGTTCTCATAGTTCTAGAGGTCGTGAATCTAAGCTGGACCCACAAAGCTGTACTCCATCTGGAGGCTCTAGAGAAGAAGCTAATTTTGCCTTTTTCATCTTCCAGAGGGTGCCTACCTTCCTTGGCTCTTGGCCCCATCTTAGTTTCTTCATGCTGCTGTAACAGAAATACCACAAGTGGGTGGCCTTAATGAACACATATTCATTTTCTCACAGTTTAGGAGGCTAGAAGTCTGAATTCAGGGCACCAGCTCTAGGGGAAGGCTGTCTCTGCCTGCTCTGGGGGAAAATTCTTGCTTCAACTTCTTTAATGTTCTTTGCTTTCCTTGGAGATCTCCACATGGCATCTATCTTTCTCCCATTTATGCTTGCTTGCTTCTTAGCCTAATCCGCTCTTATTATATCTCAAAAGTGATTGGTTTAAGGCACAGTCTACACTGATATGGCCTCACTAATATAACAAAGAATACCCTATTTCCAAATGGATTACATCCACGGATAAAAGGGTTAGGATTTACAATGCATAATTTTTTCAAAATTTAAAAGTATTTGTTAATTCATTTAAAATAACAATAAACCCAACCCATAGTAACATAAATAACACTTTAATGAAAAAATAAATTTTATAAAACAAAAATATTAGTAATAGGGCATTGTTCTATATTTTTGTAAACCTTTCTAATATCTGATAAACAGAAGATAGCTGAATTCTCATATCTGCTTCTGCATTCATTATGCGCCAATATGTTGTTTTGGTTGAAGTATATGAAGAAAATCCAGCCTCACCAAAGTATGTAGCTGGAAAGGGAAGAGTATTTCAATAGTCTTTTGAGATAATTGAGGACATTCTTCTTTGATATTGCATCAAAACACAAGTGGTAGTTTCTTAAAGAATAGTTGGGAAGGTGAAATCTGAAATTATGAGCTTTGTGTATTTTCCTATATTAAAATCCATTGGTCTGTTTTGCACTTTTTTTGAAGTTATTATTATTATTTTTTATTGTACTTCAGGTGAAGGCTTACAGAACAAATAGTTTTTCATGAAACAGTAGTACACATATTGTTTTATGACAGTGGTTAACAACCCCACAATATGTCAACCCTCTAACTTCTCAACCTTTTTATTTTGGTGAAAATACACATAGCCAAAGATACACCATTTCAAAAATTTCTACATGCACAGTTCAGTGACATTGACTATGCTCTTCCAATTCTGCTGTTATTCTAACTTAAGAAGAAGGCTTACAGAACAAAATAGTTTCTCATTTAACAGTTACTACAAATGTTGCCATATGACAATGGTTAACAATCTCACATCAGCAATATCGTTACTCAACCTTGGGTTCCCTATCACCAGCTTCCTTGTCCCCTTCTGCCTTCTGGCCCTTGTCACTGGACTACTGTACCTTGTTATTCTCATTTGGTTTTATGGGGCTGTCCACTTCCAGGCTGAACAGTGAACCTCGGAGATAACTTCACCACTGAGCTAAAAGGGTGTCTGGGGGCCATACCCTCGGGGTTTCTCCAGTATCCTTTAGGCCAGTAAATCTGGTCTTTTTCTTGTGAGTTAGAATTATGTTCTACATCCTTCTCCAGCTCTGTCCAGAACCCTCTGCTGTGATCCTGGTCAGAGCAGTCAGTGGTGGTAGCCGGGCACCATCTAGCTGTACTGGACTCAGTCTGGTGGAGGCCTTGGTAGCTGTGGACAGTTAGTCCTTTGGACTAATCTTTTCCTTGTATCCTGTTCTCTTCATTCTCCCTTGCTCCCAAAGGGATGAGACCAGTGGAGTATCTTAGATGGCTGCTCACAGGCTTTTAAGACCCCAGACACTACTCACGAAGGTAGAATGTACAGCATTGTCTTTATAAGCTGTGTCATGCCAATTGAGCTAGATTATCCCCCAGACCATGGTCCCCACAGCCCTCCGCCCAGCAGTTCAGTCCCTCAGGGAGTTTGGATGTGTCTATGGGGCTTCCATGACCTTTCCTTGTACAAGTTGTGCTAGTTTCCCCTGTATTGTGTACTGTCTCACCCTTCACCCAAGATACCACTTATCTATTGCCTCTTTAGTATTTCCCCCCCACCCCTCCCATCCCTGGTAACCAACAAAGATTGTTACATTTTGTGTGTGAACTTCTTCATGGGTTTTTACAATAGAGGTCTCATACAATATTTGTCCTTTTGTGATTGACTCATTTCACTCAGCATAATGTCCTCCAGTTTCATCCATGTTATGAGATGCTTCACAGATTCATTGTTGTTCTTTCTCATTACACAGTACTCCACTGTGTGTATGTACCATAGTTTGTTTATCCATTCATCTGTTGATGGGCATCTAGGTTGTTTCCATCGTTTTGCTATTGTGAAGAATGCTGCCATGAACATAGGTGTGCATATGTCTATTCGAGTGACGACTCTTATTTCTCTAGGATATATTCCTAGGAGTGGAATTGCTGGATCGAATGGTATGTCTATTTCCAGCTTTCTGAGGAAGTGCCATATCATTTTACAAAATGGTTGTATCATTTTGCATTCCCACCAGCAGTGCATAAGAGTTCTGATCTCCCCGCAGCCCCTCCAACATTGGTTATTTCCAGTGTTTTTGATTCGTGCCAGTAATGCCAGGGTGAGATGGTATCTCATTGTGGTTTTAATTTGCATTTCTCTAATGGCTAGTGATCGCGAGCATTTCCTCATGTGTCTGTTGGCCATTTGAATGTCTTCTTTGGTGAAGTGTCTGTTCATTTCCTTTGCCCATTTTTAAATAGGATTATTTGTCTTTTTGTTGTAGAGGTGTTGGATTTTCTTGTAGATTATGGAGATTAGACCTTTGTCTGACTTGTAATGTCCAAAATTTTTTTCCCAGTCTGTAGGTTCTCTTTTTACCCTTTTGGTGAAGTCTTTTGAAGAGCATAGGTGTTTGATTTTTAGAAGATCCCAGTTATCTAGCTTATCTTTTGGGGTTTGTGCATTGATGGTTATGGTTTGTATCCTGTTAATGCCATGTATTAAGGCCTGAAGTGTTGGTCCTGTTTTTTCTTCTATGAATTTTATAGTTTTAGGCTTTATATTCAGGCCTTTGATCCATTTTGAAGTAGTTTTTGTATACGGTGTGAGGTATGGGCCCTCTTTCATTTTTTTGCAGATGGATAGTCAGTTTTGCCAGCACCATTTGTTAAAAAGACTGTCTTTTCCCCCCTTGATGGACTTTGGGCCGTTGTCGAAGATCAGGTGACCGTAGGTGGAAGGATTTACATCTGGGTTCTCAATTCTGTTCCATTGGTCAATGTATCTGTCGTTGTACCAGTACCAGGCTGTTCTGACTACTGTAGCTGTATAGTAGGTTCTGAAGTCAGGTAGTGTGAGTCCTCCAACTTTGTTCTTCTTCTTCAATAGTGCTTTACTTATTCGGGGCTTCTTCCCTTTCCATATGAAGTTAATGATTAGTTTTTCCACTTCTTTCAAGAATGTTGTTGGTATTTGGATCGGGATTGCATTGTATTTGTAAATTGCTTTGGGTAGAATTGTCATTTTCACAATGTTGAGTCTGCCTATCCATGAGCATGGTATGTTTTTCCATTTATGTAGATGCCTTTGGGTTTCATGCAGTAGTATTTTGCAGTTTTCTTTGTATAGGTCTTTTACATCCCTGGTCAGATTTATTCCTAAGTATTTTACCTTTTTAGGGGCTATTGAAATGGTATTGTTTTTCTGATTTCCTTTTCATCGTTCTCCTTATTGGTGTATAGGAATCCAACTGACTTTTGTATCCTGCTACTCTGCTGAATCTTTCTATTAGTTCCAGTAGATTTCTCGTGGAGTCTTTAGGGTTTTCTATGTATAGTATCATATCATCTGCAAACAGGGACAGTTTAACTTCTTCATTACCAATTTGGATGCCCTTTATTTCTTTTTCTTGCCTTATTGCTCTAGCTAGAACTTTCAGCACAATGTTAAATAGGAGTGGTGATAAAGGGCATCCTTGTCTTGTTCCTGTTTTCAAGGAGAATGTTTTCAGCCTCTCTCCATTAAGAATGATGTTGGCCATTGGTTTTGCATAGATGCCCTTTACTGTGTTGAGAAATTTCCCTTCTATGCTTATTTTATTGAGAGTTTTTATCAGCAATGGGTGTTGGACTTTGTCAAATGCCTTTTCTGCGTCAATTGAGATGATCATGTGATTCTTTTGTTTCCTTTTATTTATGTGGTGGATTACGTTGATTGATTTTCTAATGTTGAACCATCCTTGCATACCTGATATGAATCCTACTTGGTCATGGTGTATTATTTTTTTGATATGATGCTGAATTCTATTGGCTAGAATTTTGTTCAAAATTTTTGCATCTATATTCATGAGAGATATTGGTCTGTAATTTTCTTTTTTTGTGACGTCTTTGCCTGGTTTTGGTATCAGGGTTATGCTGGCTTCATAGAATGAATTTGGAAGTGTTGCTTCCTCTTCTATGCTCTGAAATAGCTTGAGTAGTACTGGTACAAGCTCTTTTGTAAATGTTTTGTATAATTCTCCAGTGAAGCCATCTGGGCCAGGGCTTTTTTTGGTTGGGAGTTTTTTTTTTTATTATTATTACCTTTTCAATCTCTTCTCTTGTCATGGGTCTGTTCAGATTTTCAACATCACTTTGTTGTAGTTTGGGTAGGCGTGTGTTTCTACAAATCTATCCATTTCCTCTAGGTTTTCAGATTTGTTGGAGTATAGTTTTTCATAATATTCTGTTATACTCCTTTTTATTTCAGTTGGGTCTGTTGTAATGTCCCCCATTTCATTTCTTATTTGGGTTATTTGTGTCCTCTCCTGTTTTTCATTTGTCAGTCTGGGCAGTGGTTTGTCAATTTTGTTGATTCTTTCAAAGAACCAACTTTTGGTTTTGCTGATTCTATTGTTTTTTTGTTCTCTATTTCATTTATTTCTGCTCTGATCTTTAGTATTTCCTTTCTTCCAGTGGTTGTGGGCTTTTTTTTTTTTTTGCTGTTCTCTTTCTATTTGTTTGAGTTCTGTAGTTAATGTTTTGATTTTGTCCCTTTCTTCTTTTTTGATATGTGCATCTATTGCTATAAATTGTCCTCTGAGGACTGCCTTTGCTGTGTCCCAAAGGTTTTGGTATGATGTGTTTTCGTTCTCATTGGATTCTAGGAATTTTTTGATTTCATCTCTGATTTCTTCTATTACCCAATGATGTGTAAGCAGGGTATTATTCAGTTTCCATGTAATTGATTTTTTCCCCTTGCTCTTTCTATTGTTAATGCCTACCTTGATGGCATTGTGGTCAGAGAAGATACTTTGAATTATCTCAGTATTTTGGATCTTGTTTAGGATTGCTCTGTGGCCTAAATGTGGTCTATTCTGGAGAACGTTCCATGTGCATTGGAAAAGAATGTGTACTTTGCAGCGGTTGGATGGGGTGTTCTATATATGTCTATGAGGTCAAGTTGGCTGATTGTGCCCTTTAGGTCTTCTGTATCTTTGCTGAGTTTCTTCTTAGTTGTTCTGTCCTTTACTGAGAGTGGTGTGTTGAACTCCCCTACTATTATTGTGGAACTGTCAGTTTCTCTTTTCAGTGTTGTTAGAGTTTGTTTTACGTATTTTGGAGCCCTGTCATTGGGTGCGTAGATGTTTATTATGGTTATGTCTTCATGATGGATCGTCCCCTTAATCTTTATATAGTGTCCTTCTTTGTCTTTTATGGTAGATTTCATTTTAAAGTCTATTTTATCTGAGATTAGTATTGCCACTCCTGCTCTCTTTTGGTAGTTGTTAGCTTGATATATTTTTTTCCCAACCTTTGACTTTTAATAAATTCACATCTTTGTTTCTAAGGTGTGTCTCTTGTAGACAGCATATTGATGGATCCTGTTTTCTTATCCATTCTGTCACTCTCTGTCTCTTTATGGGTGCATTGAGTCCATTTACTTTCAGTGTAATTATTGATAGATGTGAGTTTGTTGCTGTCATTTTGTAGTGCTGAAATTTTTCTTTGTTCTTCTTACTCTCTTGTGCTGAGTTACTTTTGTTTGTGGATTTTTTTTCATTTATTTTGTTTTTGTAGGTTTTGTTTTTGCTGAGACTTTATGTTTTTCCTCTTTTTTTTATGAGTATTTTTGTTAACTTTCTTTGTGGTTACCATGAATTTTACCCTTATCTTTCTAAGTCTGAAGCAGTCTACCATTACTTGGTATCGCCTTGCCTTCCTCTCCATTAGAAGGTTCTATACCGATGCTATTTATTCCCTCTTTTATTGTTTTGATGTTGCTGTCATTTATTGATTAACTGCTCTGACTCCCTGTTGTATTTCTTTTGGTTTTGGATAGTCCTCGAGAGGTCATTTTCTAGATTGGTATCTGGCTGCTACGATCCTGTGTCCTAGATTCTGCCTGTGAGCTGAAGTTGTTTGTCCTCAGATTGAAGAACTCCCATTAATAATTCTCGTAAGTTTGGTTTGGTTTTTATATATTCCCTTAATTTCTGTTTATCTGGAAATGTTCTAATTTCACCATCATATTTGAACGAGAGTTTTGCAGGATATATTATTCTTGGCTGGCGATTTTTTTTCAAGGCTTTATATATGTCATCCCATTGTCTTCTTGCCTGCGTGGTTTCTGCCGAATAATCTGAGCTTAGTCTTATTGTTTCTCCTCTGTATGTGACTTCTTGTTTTTCACAAGCTGCTCTCAGGATTATTTGTCTTTCATTTTGGCGATTATCATTTGGTGATTATGATATGCCTTGGTGATTTTCTTTTGGGATCTCTCCTATATGGGGTTCGTTGAGCTTCTTGGATGGCCAGCTTTCCATCTTTCATGATATTGGGGAAGTTTTCTGTCAGCAGTTCTTCAGTGATCCTCTCTGTGTTTTATGTTTTCTCCACCTGTTCTGGAATTCCAATCACTCGAAAATTTTTGCTTTTGATTGTATCCCACATAACTCTCAGGGTCTCTTCATTTTTCTTTGTTCTTTTTTCTGAGTTTTCCTGAAACAGACTTGTATCCAAGTTGTTTGTCTTCAATTCCACTGATCCTGTCTTCTATCGTTTCAAATCTGTTTCTCAGCCCTTCTATGACACCGTCCATTTCTGAAATCTTATTGTTTATCTTTTGGATTTCTAATTGTTGTCTTTGTATAATTTCTAGTTGTGAATTTATTTTGTCATTTTGTACCTGTATTATTTTCCTGAATTATTCCTTTTTTTTGTCTGTATTTTCCATGAATTTGTCTATTTTTTCCTCATTTTTGTCTGCTTTTTGCTTCAGCTCTTGGAGAATTCTGTGTATTAGAGATTTGAATTCCCTATCAGGTAGTTCTAGTGCATTTTCTTCCACTGGAAAGTCATCTGGTGTTTTATTTTGGATGCCTGCTGGAACCATCCTGTCCTGTTTTTGTAAATGTTTTGATATTGTCTGCTGTCTTCGGGGCATTCAGTAGGTATTTTTCTCGTTTATTGATTGTAGATTTGTTTGTTTCGTCCCCCCTCCTTTTTTAAAAATTTGACTATGTGTGAGCAGGCAGACGCTGTGGTCTTTGTTGTTTGCTCATCTGTGGGCACAATACTTTCCACCTCCTTCTGCAATTGGCAGGGTCAGTCACTCAGATATGGTATGGCAGGGCAGGTCTAGCTGAAGAGGAGTTACTGGGATGGGTTGTTTGTGGCACTTACTACAGCCACCAGAGGGGATCGATAATCAGTGCAGGGAAGGTTCCAGTAGGCCGTGCCTGTGCTGCTTACTGGTGTATTGTCAAACGCACGGTGCAGGTAGGCAGGATGCAGCGAGGATATTGTTATGTGTGGAGCCAAGATGAATATGGGAGAGAGGAGAGAGGAACAGGAGCCGAAAACATACAAACAAACAAAAAAGAATGCTAGGGGAGCTTGCCGTTGAAGCGGAGAGATGAGAGACTATGAAATGGAGAAAAACAGAAAGGGGAAGAGGAAGAAAAGAAAAGAATGAATAAATAAAAATCAAAAAGGTTAAAGAACTGCAAAGTTCCCAGGGATCCCACCGGTGCAGCTATGAGGTCTGGGGAAGTTGCTCTCAGGTGTTGCAGTCCAGTCTGGCTGGAAGGCGTAGAGGTATACAATGCCAGGTATTCAGGGAACAGAAAGAGAAGGAAGATATAGAGAGACGAGAAACTGAGTTATGAAGAAAGACAAAAAGGGAAAAAGAGGGAAAAGAAAACAAAACAAATTAAAAAAAGAAAAGAACAAGAAAGCCCCCCCCCAAAAACAGAAAAAAAAAACAACAAAAAAAGAAATGTTCTCAGGGATCCCTCTGCACATCTGTGCAAGCCGAGGTGGAAGTCCCCCTGCCACGCAGCACCGCCTTGCCAGAAAGGGCTCCCAACTCAAGAAAATGAAATAAAACAAACAAACAATTCAAGACAAACAAATGAACAAAAGCCCCGGGATCCCACCAGCATGGCAGCCCAGACTGGGAAGCAGCTCCACACTCGAATGGAGCTCCACAGCCCCTCAGGAAGAAGCAAAGATGGTGCACGGAGCCAGGTATTTGAGTGAAAGGAGGGGGAGGTGGTGAGAGGTAAGGAAGAAATCAAAAGAAGCAGAAGAAAAAACAACAGTAGCAACCAACAAATGGCACTCAGAGAGCCAGCTAGTGCAGGCTGGTGTTTCTCAGACAAGAGACTGTGTCCATGGGAAGCAGAGGGGGCTGAGTGTGGATGAAGAAGGGTAGGGAGTGGGAAAGCGTATATCACAAATTACCGGAGCTCTGCAGCCCCTCAGGAAGAAGCAAAGATGGCGCACGGAGCCAGGTATTTGAGCAAAAGGAGGGGGAGTTGGTGAGAGGTAAGGAAGAAATCAAAAGAAGTGGAAAAAAGTAACACCAGCAGCCAACAAATGGCACTCAGAGAGCCAGCCCATTCGGGTGTGTGGAATCCAAGCAGCTGGTGTTTCTCGGTCAAGAGATTGTGGCCGTGGGAAGCAGAGGAGGCCGAGTCAGGGTGAAGAAGGGTGGGGGGTGGGAAAGCATATATCACAAATTACCAGTTGTTTTGTCTCCTGCTGGATGCTCCGTGAGGCTGCTTTCTCATACCCCCTGTTTGCTGATCTCCGATAAGAGTCCAAGATGGCGGATCTGCACTGCGTTAGCTGGTAGGGGACCTCTGCATGAATCTCTCCTCGTCTCTGTTCTCTGTCAGTTTTCTCACTCCTTTTGGTGCTTGGCTGAGTTCTTTATATCTTCATTTGATGTTTTAGGGTTTCAGGATTGTTGTATTCTCTGTTCGGCTTAGTTTTTCGGATCTTTGCTGTGGAGGGATGGCGTGGTGCTTCTGCCTAGAGCGCCATTTTGCCAGAACCCTAAAGTTATTTTTTAATGTGCATGTCATGGATTGAATTGTGTCGCCCCAAAATATCTGTCAACTTGGCTGGGTCATGATTCCCAGTATTGTTTAATTGTGTAACATTTTGTAATCTGATGTGATTTCCTTATGTGTTGTAAATTCAATCACTACGATCTAATAAGATGGATTAGTGGCAGTTATACTGATGAGGTATATAAGATTCGATAGTGTCTTAATCCAATCTCTTCTGAGATATTAAAGAGACAAGTGAACAGAGATACATGGGAACCTCATGCCACCAAGAAAGCAGTGCCAGGAGCAGAGTGCGTCCTTTGGACCTGAGGTGCCTGTGCTTAGATGCTCTCAGACCAAGGGAAGATTGATGACACAGACCTCCGGACAGAGAAAGCCTTTCCCTGGAGCTGATGCCCTGAATTTAGACTTGTAGCCTACTAGACTGTGAGAGAATAAATTCTTCTTTGTTGAAGCCATCCATTTGTGGTCTCACTGTTATAGCAGCATTAGATGACTAACATAGTGCATTAGGTGAAAATTTACATAGCAAATTAGTTTCACATTTGATAGTTTGTGGATAAAGTGTTTCATGACGTTGGTTTCATTCCCCACAATGTGTCAACACTCTTCCCATTTCCACCCTAAGTTTCCCATTTCCTTTCATTCTGATTTTCTACTCTTCCTGCCTTCTCATCTTTGCATCTGGGCAAATGTTGCCCTTCTGATCTGGTACAATTGATTGTTATAAGGAGCATGTTCCTCTCAGCTGTTATTGTTTATTTTATGGGCCTGTTTGCTGAAAGGTGGTCTCCAGGAATGGCTTTAGTTCCAGTTCAGAAAGGTGTCTTAGTCTTGGGGGTTCCTCCAGTCTCTGTGAGACCAGTAAGTCTGGTCTTTTTTATAAATTTGATTTTTTGTTCTATAATTTTTCACCCATTCTGTCTTGGACCCTCTATTGTTATCCCAGTCAAAGTTATCAGTAGCGGTAGTTGGGCACCATATAGTTCTTCTGTCTTGGGGTAATGTAGGCTGTGGTTCATGTGGTCCATTCGTCCATTGGACTAATTGCTGCCTTGAATCTTTTGTTTTTTTCACTCTCCTTTGCTCTGGAAAGTAAAACGCTGATAGTTTTATCTTAGATGGCCACTCACAAGTTTTGAAGACCACAAATGCTACTTACCAAAGTAGCATGCAGAACTTTGTGTTTATGATCTTCGTTGTGCCAGTTGACTTAGATGTCCCCTGAGTCTATCGTCTTTTGCCTTCAAGCCTAGGAACTTTGTCCCATGAGGTATTTGGTTATGTCTAAGAAGTTGCCCTTACACAACACATATTTTGAGGGGACATAGATCAATCCATACAGTGACACAAAGTCACTGTACCAAAAAGAATTGGTTGATGTTCAGCCATTTCAGGAAGTAGCATATGATTAAGAACCCACGGTATTGAAAGAAGATGTTCAAGCTGCACTGAAGACACTGGCAAAAAAACAAGACTCCAGGAATCAATGGAATACCAGTTGAGAAGTTTCAACAAACAGATGCAATGCTGGAAGAGTTCATTTGACTATCAAGAAATTTGGAAAACAGCTACCTGGTGAACCATTGGAAGAGATCCATATTTGTGCCCATTCCAATGAAAGGTGATCCAACCGGATGCAGAAATTATCAAAGAATATCATTAATATCACACACAAGTAAAATTTTGCTGAAAAAAGCAGTTTCAACAGTACATAGACAGGGAACTGCCAGAAATTCAAGCCTGATACAGAAAAGGATGTGGAACCAGGGATATCATTGCTGATGCCTGGTGGATCTTGGCTTAAAGCAGAGAATACCAGAAAGATGTTTACCTGTGTTTTATTGACCATGCATAGGCATTCAACTGTGTGGATCATAACAAATTATGGATAACATTGCCAAGAATGGGAATTCCAGAACACTTACTTGTACTCATGAGGAACCTGTACATAGACCAAGAGGCAGTTGATCAAACAGAACAAGGGGATACTGGTGGTTTAAAATTAGGAAAAGTGTGTGTCATGGTTATATTCTGTCACCATACTCATTCAATCTGTCTGCTGAGCAAATAATCCAAGAAGCTTGGACTACATGAAGAAGAATGGGGCATCAGGATTGGAGGAAAGCTCATTAACAACCTACGATATGCAAGTGACACAGTCTTGCTTGCTGAAAGTGAACAGGACTGGGAGCACCTATTGATGAAGATCAAAAGACTACAGACTTCAGTATGGATTGCACCTCAACATAAACAAAACAAAAATCCTCACAAATGGACCAATAAGCAACATCATCATAAGCAGGGGAAAGAGTGAAGTTGTCAAGGATTTCATTTTACTTGGATCCACAATCAACGCCCACCATGTAAGCAGTGATCAAGAAATCAAATGACGTATTGCACTGGGCAAATCTGCTGCAAAATACCTCTTCAAAGTGTTAACAAGCAAAGGTATCACTTTCAGGACTAAGGGGCACCTGACCCAAGCCATGGTATTTTCAATCATATGCATGCAAAAGTTGGAAATAAATAAGGAAGATCAAAGAAGAATTGATGCCTTTGAATCATGGTGTTGACGGAGAATATTGAATATACCATGAACTGCCAAAAAAACCCCAAAAAACAAAAAACAAAAAACCCCAAATCTGTCTTGGAGGAAGTACAGCCAGAATGCTCCCTAGAAGCGAGGACAGTGAGACTTCACCTCATGTACTCTGAACATGTTATCAGGAGGGACCAGTCCCTGGAGAAGGACATCATGCTTGGTAAGGTACAGGGCCAGCGAAAAAGAGGAAGATCCTCAGTGAGATGGATTGACACAGTGGCTGCAACAAAGGGCTCAAACATAGCAATGATTGTGAGGATGGTGCAGGACCAGGCAGTGTTTCATCTGTTATACAGAGGGTTACCCTGAGTTGGAAGAGACTCTACGGCACCTAACAACAACAACAAAAAGTTCAATCTATAACAGCCCCTTCTTCCATCTTGAAGCCAGCAGCTTAGAATCTTTCTCCTTTCTGACTTCTGCTTCCATCCTTACATCCTTTCTACCTTTAACCTTCCTGCCTCCATCTTATAAAGACCCTTGTGATTACATCATTGGACACACCAGACCATCCAAGATACTCTCATCATCTTAAGTGCTTAATTACATCTTCAAAAGTCCCTTTTGTAATATAAGGTAACTTATCCACAGGTTACATGGATTAGGATGTGGACATCTTGGTGCCATTTTTCAGCCTACCATACATAGCAATGAAGAGATGTTGATGTTAGGAGATGGTAAGTGGCATGGAGAAGGTGACCCAGAATGTGTGCTTGTGCAGACAGGGAAGATGGCAGTTTTAACTAGGATGGTCAGCATGGGCCTCATTAAGAAACTGACTTTTATGGATTGAATTATGTTCCCCCCAAAATATGTGCTGTAAATCATAACCTGTATGCCTGTGGTTCACTATGAGTAGAAATCAACTTGAGGCAACAGGTATGCCTGTGGTTATAATCCCATTTAGGAGTGGGTTGTCTTTGCTATGTTAATGAGGCAGGATTAGTGTAGGATGTTTCTTGAGTCAATTTCTTACAAAATATAAAAGGATTAGGTTAAGCAAGCAGAGATGGGGGGAAATATATGCCATGCCACATGAAGATCACCAAGAAGCCAAGGAACAGGACCTTCCTTCAGAGCCATCAGAGACAGAAAGACTTCCTACAGAGCCGGTGCCCTGAATTCAGAATTCTAGCCTCCTAAACTGTTCTGTTTCTTAAAGCCACCCACTTGTGGTATTTCTGTTATAGCAGCTCTAGATAACTAAGACAACCATGAACAGAATGTTGTTAGAAATGTGGACATTATGCTTTAGGTGAGGCTTTAAAGGGAAATGATGAACATGTTCTTGGACACTAGAGGAAGGGAAATCCTTTTTATAAGATGTCAAAGAACTTGTCTGAATTATGCTTTGTGAAAGGTAGAACTTGTAAGAGATGAATTTGGATATTTTGCTGAGGAGATTTTTTAAGCGAAATGAAGATGCAGGATACATTCTCCTTGTTGCTTTTAGTAAAATATGGGAGAAAAGAGATCTATTAAGAGATGAACTGTGCAAAATTAATCCAGAACTGAAAGATTTGGAAACTTCTGTTGTACAAACTAAGGAATTATGTGCTGGAACTTTCACCAAGGGGAGGATTAAGAGTACCAAGGGTGTGGCATGCACTCTTTTGCTAAAGAGATTAGGCCTGTGGCTGATGTATCTAATCAACCGCAACAGCAGAAATTCTTTTGGCTTAGACTGAAAGAGACATACACAGGACAAAATGAAGGAAAATTGCCTGCCTCCTGGAATTCTAACCCACTGCTGTCGAGTCGATTTCAACTCATAGCGGGAAATATACCAATGAAATTACTTGGTTGCAAACATCTGTTGTCCTCCAAGAAAAGGAAGGAACCAACCTGAGAGAAGTTTGGAGATCAACAGAACTGTTGGAAGAGCACAGGGGCAGGACTCAGTTTCAAACTGCTATGGGGAAGGTGATCCAGAGTGTTGGTGGGGTGGGGGAGAGGAAGGAAGAAGACAGTTTTAACTAGAATGGAAAAAGAATGACACTTGTCAATTCTTGGAGCAGTGATGTGAGACTGGAACTTTACTTGGTACATAGTAGGCACTTGGTTTTGGATGGGTGAATGCGTGACTAATAAATTACATCTTTACACTTATTTCCTTGATAGTCTGTTAAGGGGTATAACTTCTGTCTCTATCAGTGTATACTCTCAAATATGTGGAGTGGCATAGTAGGATGGTGAAATGATTACTCAGATCTTCCCATCTTTGCCTCTCAGTAGAGTTAAAAAAAACCCAGTTCTATAAGACTTCAGAGGATCTGTGTGTGCACTGATGTTTCACATTAATTTTTATATTTACTTGTACATATTTCTGAGGAGAAGATCCATAACATTTATCAGTTTCCATGTGACCTTTGCAAAAGTCAAAAAGAAAATCATCTAGTTTAGACACTATGCTACCCAAAATCTGGACCACAAACATGACAAATTTGAAAATACCTGCAGAAAATAGAAAACTAAAAAAACCTAGCTGATTTTTAAAAAATGATTTTTTAGCAATTAAAAACATAATAACTTGTCTTAAATATTGCACCAAAGGCATTAGCTACAAAGGAAAAAAAAATAGATAACCTGGACTTCATAAAAATTAATATTTTTCTCCTTCAAAGGACCATCAAGAAAGTAAAAAGACAATCCATAGATTAGGAGAAAATATCTGCAAAGTATGTATTTGATAAGAGACATAACAATGATTGTGAGCATGGCGCAGGACTGAGCAGTGTTTCTTTCTGTGGTGCATAGTGTCGCTATGAGTCGGAACGGACTTGAAGGCACCTAACAACAACAACAACAACAGTCTTTGGATAAAGCGTGGATCTCGGGAGTGACTTCATTACTGAGCTAAAAGGGTGTCTAGGGGCCATATTCTCGATGTTTCTCCAGTCTCTGTCAGGCCAGTTTAAGTCTGTTTTTCTTTTTTTTTTTTTTTGTGAGTTTGAATTTTGTTCTACATTTTTCTCCAGCTCTGCCCAGAACCCTGTATTGTGATCCGTGTCAGAGCAGTCAGTGGTGGTAACCAAGCACCATCTAATTGTACTGGACTCAGTCTGGTGGAGGCTGCGGCAGTTGTGGTCCATTAGTCCTTTGGACAAATCTTTCCCTTGTATCTTTAGTTTTCTTCATTCTCCCTTGCTCCTGAAGGGGTGAGACCAGTGGAGTATCTTAGATGGATGCTCACAGGCTTTTAAGACCCCAGCCATTATGCACCAAAGTAGAAGGTAGAACATTGTCTTTATAAATTGTGTTATGCCAATTGAGCTAGATGTTCCCCAAGACCATGGTCCCCACAGCCCTCAGCCCAGCAATTCAGTCTCTCAGGGAGTTTGGGTATGTCTATGGAGCTTCCATGACCTTGCCTTGGACAGTTTGTGCTGGCTTTCCCAGTATGTGTACTGTCTTACCGTCACCAAAGGTATCACTTATCTATTGTTTATTTGGTGTTTTTCCATCCCCATCCCTCCCCTCCCTCGTAACCATCAAAGATTGTTTCTTTTTGTGTGTAAACCTTTTCATGAGTTTTTATAGTAGTGGTCTCATACAATATTTGTCCTTTTGTGACTGGCTTATTCCACTCAGCATGATGCCTTCCAGATTAATCCACGTTGTGAGATGCTTCACAGATTCATCACTGTTCTTTATTATTGCATAGTACTCCTTTGGGTGTAGGTACCATAGTTTATCCATTCATCTGTTGTTGGGCATCTAGGTTGTTTCCATCTCTTTGCTATTGTGAACAATGCTGCAGTGAACATAGGTGTGCATTTGTCTATTCGTGTGATGACTCTTATTTCTCTAGGATATATTCCTAGGAGTGGGATTGCTGGATCACATGGTATTTCTATTTCTAGCTTTCTAAGGAAGTGCCATATTGTTTTCCAAAATGGTTGTATCATTTTGCACTCCCACCAGCAGTACATAAGAGTTTTAGTCTCTCTGTAGCCTCTCCAACATCTTCTATTTTTTTATTAATGCCAGTAATGCCAGGGTGAGACGGTATCTCATTGCGGTTTTCATTTGCATTTCTCTAATGGCTAGTGATCGTGAGCATTTCCTCATGTGTCTGCTAGCTGCTTGAATGTCCTCTTTGGTGAAGTGCCTGTTCATTTCCTTTGCCCATTTTTAAATGGGATTATTTGTCTTTTTGTTGCAGAGGTGTTAGATTTTCCTGTAGATTTTAGAGAATAGAACTTTGTCAGATTTGTAATAGCCAAAATTTTTTCCCCAGCCTGTAGATTCTCTTTTTACTCCTTTGGTGAAGTCTTTTGATGAGCATAAGTGTTTAATTTTTAGAAGATGCCAGTTATCTAGCTTATCTTCTGGAGTTTGTGTGTTGTTAGTTATGGTTTGTATTCTGTTAATGCTGTGTATTAGGGCCTCTAGCATTGATCATATTTTTTCTTCTATGATCTTCATAGTTTTGGGCTTTATATTTAGGTCTTTGGTTCATTTTAAATTAGTTTTTGTGAATGGTGTGAGGTATGGATCCTCTTTCATTTTTTTGCAGATGTCCAGTTTTGCCAGCATCATTTGTTAAAAAGATTTTTTCTCCATTTGATGGACCAGGGGGCCTTTTGAAGACCAGGTGACCGCAGGTGGATGGATTTACAACTGGGTTCTCAATTCTGTTCCATTAGTCAATTTATCTGTCATTGTACCAGTACCAGGACGTTTAGACTACCATTGTTGGATTCTGAGGCCAGGTAGTGCGAGTCCTCCTACTTTATTCTTCTTCAAAAGTGCTTTACTTATCTGGAGCCTCTTCCCTTTCCATGTAAAGCTGATGATTAGTTTTTCCACCTCTTTAAAGAATGTTATTGGTATTTGGATGGGGATTGCATTGTATTTGTAAATTGCTTTAGGTAGAATTGTCATTTTCACAATGTTGAGTCTTCCTATCCGTGAGCATGGTATGTTTTTCCATTTATGTAGATCTCTTTTTGTTTCCTGCAGTAGTGTTTTGTAGTTTTCTTTGTACAGGTCTTTTACATTTCTCAGTATTTTATTTTTTTAGGCGCTATTACAAATGGTATTGTTTTCCTGGTTTCCTTTTTGTCGTTCTCTTTATTGGTGTATATGAATCCAACGGATTTTTGTACGTTTATCTTGTTTCCTCTACTCTGCTGAATCTTTCTATTAGTTCCAGTAGTTTTCTCATGGAGTCTTTTGGGTTTTCTATGTATAGTATCATATCATCCACAAATAGGGACAGTTTTACTTCTTCATTGCCAATTTGGATGCCGTTTCTTTCTTTCTTTTTCTTTTTTTTGCCTTATTGCTGTAGCTAGGACTTCCAGCACAGTGTTAAATAGGAGTGGTGATAAAGGGCATCCTGGTCTTCCTGTTCTCAAGGGAATGCTTTCAGCCTCTCTCCGTTAAGAATGATGTTGGCTGATGGTTTTGTATAGATGTCCTTTATTATGCTGAAGAATTTCCCTTCTATACCTATTTGAGATTTTTTTTTTTACCAAGAATGAGTGTTGGGCTTTGTCAAGTGCCTTTTCTGCTTCAAATGAGATGATCATATAATTCTTTATTTATGTGGTGGATTACGTTGATTAATTTTTTAATGTTGAACCATCCTTGCATACCTGGTATGAATCCTACTTGGTTGTGGTGTATTTTTTTTTTCCGATATGATGCTGAATTCTATTGGCTAGAATTTTGTTGAGAATTTTTGCATCTATATTCATGACAGATATTGGTCTGTAATTTTCTTTTTTTGTGGTGTGTTTGCTTGGTTTTGGTATCAGGTTATGCTGGCTTCACAAAATGAATTTAGAAGTATCCCTTCCTTTTCTATGTTCTAAAACAGTTTGAGTAGTACTGGTGTAAACTCTTCTCTGAATGTTTGGTAGAATTCTCCAGTGAGGCCATCAGGGACAGGGCTTTTCTTGTTGGCAGTTTTTTTAAATTAACTTTTCAATTTCTTCTCCTGTTATGGGTCTGTTCAGATATTCAACATCAATTTGTGATAGTTTGCGTAGGTAATATGTTTCTAGAAACTTGTCCATTTCCTCTAGATGTTCAAATTTGTTGGAGTATAGTTTTTCATAATACTCATGATTCTTTTTATTTCAGTTGGGTCTGTTGTAATATCCCGGATTTCATTTCTTATTTGGGTTATTTGCATCCTCTCTTGTTTTTCTTTTGTCAGTTTGGCTAATGGTTTGTCGATTCTTTCAAATAAACAACTTTTGGTTTTGTTGATTCTGTCTATTGTTTTTCTATTTCATTTATTGCTGCTCTGATCTTTATTATTTCCTTTCTTCTGGTGGCTGTAGGCTTCTTTTGCTGTTCTCTATTTGTTCGAGTTGTGTAGCTAATGTTTTGATTTTGTCCCTTCTCCTTTTTTGATGTGTGCATCTATTGCTGTAAATTAACCTCTGAGCACTGCCTTTGCTCTGTCCCAAAGGTTTTAGTATGATGTGTTTTCATTCTCATTTGATTCTAGGATGTTTTTGATTCCATCTTTGATTTCTTCTATTACTCAGTAGTTTTTAAGCAGGGTGTTATTTAGTTCCATGTAGTTGATTTTTTTCCTTGATCTTCCTGTCGTTAATTTCTACTTCTATAGCATTGTGATCAGAGAATATATTTTGTATTATCTTAGTGTTTTGGATTTTGTTGAGGGTTGCTTTGTGGCCTAAGATATGGTCTATTCTGGAGAACATTCTATGTGCATTAGAAAAGAATATGTACTTTGCTGCTGTTGGGTGGAGTGTTCTATATATGTCAATGAGTTCAAGCTGGCTGATTGTGGCCTTTAGATCTTCTGTATCTTTGCTGAGTTTCTTTCTAGATGTTGTGTCCTTTACCGACAGTGGTGTGTTGAAGTCTCCTACTATTATAGTGGAACTGTCATTTCTCTTTTCAGTGCTGTTAATGTTTATCTATTTTGGAGCCCTCTAATTGGTGCATAGAAACTTATTATGGCTATGTCTTTCATGGTGGATTGTCCCTTTAATAATGATATAGTGCCCTTCTTTGTCTTTTATGGTAGATTTTGTTTTAAAGTCTATTTTATCTGAGATTAGTATTGCCACTCCTGCTCTTTTCTTGGTGGCTGTTTGCTTGATATATTATTCTCAACCTTTGATTTTTAATAAATTTATGTCTTTAAGGTGTGTCTTTTGTAGACAGCATATTGATGGATCCTATTTTTTTAATCCATTCTGCCACTCTCTATCTCTTTATGGGTGCATTTAGGCCATTTACATTCAGTGTAATTATCGATAGGTGTGAGTTTATTGCTGTAATTTTATAGTGCTTTTTTGTGGTGCTAGTGATTTCTTTGTTTCTCTTACTCTTCTGTGCTGAATTTCTTTTGGTGTTGGATTTTTTTTTTTCATTTCTTTTGTTTTTGTAGATTTTGTTTTTACTGCGACTTTATGTTTTTCTTCTTTATTTTAATGAGTAGGTTTGTTAACTTTCTTTGTGGTTACCTTGAAATTTACCCTTATCTTCCTAGGTTTGAACCAGTTTATTATTACTTGGTATCGCCTTGCCTTCCTCTGCATTAGAAAGTTCTATACCTACACCGTTTATTCCCTCTTTTATTGTTCTGACGTTGTTGTCATTTGCAGATTAACCTCTCTGGTACCCTGTTGTAATTTCGGTTTTGAACAGTCCTTGAGAGTTCATTTCCTAGGTTGGTATCTGGCTGGTGCCATTTTGTGACTAGATTCAGGCTATTGTTTGATGTTGTTTGTTCTCAAACTCAGTGACTCCATTTTCCTTTTTCTCCCCCTGTTCTGGAACTCCGATCACTTGCAAATTTTTGCTTTTGATCATATCCCACATACTTTTCAGGGTTTCTTCATTTTTCTTTGTTCTTCTTTCTGATTTTTCCTTAAAGTTGTATCCAGGTGTTTGTCTTCAATTTCAAATCTGCTCCTCAGCCCTTCTATGTCACTGTCCATTTCTGAAATCTTGTTGTTTATCTTTTAGATTTCTAATTGTTGTTTTTGTATGATTTCTAGTTGTGAATCTATTTTGGCATTTTGTTCCTGCATTATTTTTCTGAATTCTTCCATTTTTTGTATTTTCCATGAATTTGTCTGCCTTTTCCATGAATTTGTCTATTTTTCCTCATTTTTGTCTGCTTTTTGTTTCATCTCTTGGATAGCTCTGAATATTAGAGATTTGAATTCCCTATCAGGTAGTTCTAGTGCCTTTTCTTCTACTGGAAAGTCATCTGGTGTATTATTTTGGACACCTACTGGAACCATCCTGTCCCTTTTTTTAAATATTTTGATACTGTCTGCTGTCTTTGGGACATTCAGTATTTATTGTCTTCATTTATTGATTGTATATTTGTTTCATCCTGTTGTTTTATTTGGTTATATCTGAGCAGGTGGGCAATATTTTTCATCTCCTTGTCCAATGGGCAGGGCCAGTCACTCAGCTATGGTGCAGCAGTGCAGGTACAGCTGAAGGGGACAGGCTGGGATGGGTTGTTTGTGGCATGTACTGGGGCTGACAAGGTGAGCTGCAGTTCAGTGCAGGGCAGGTTCCAGTAGGCTATGCCTATGCTGCTGGGCAGTGCAATGTTCAGCACACAGTGCAGACAGGCAGGAGTGGTGGAAGAGGTTGTGATGTGTGGAGCTAGGTTGAGTATGGGAAAGAAGAGAGGACAGAGAAACACGATATTAAAAAAAAAAAAAGTGCTGAGGGAGCCTGCTGCTGAGGTGGAGAGATGAGAAACCGAGAAATGAAGAAAAACAAAAAGGAAAGAAAATAAAAAATAAATAAATGCCCCCAGGGTTCCTGCTGGCATGGCTGGGCAGACTGGGGAAGCAGCTCCCAAGCCATGTAGTACAGCCTGGCTAGAAGAGGTGGAGACAATATATAGTGCCAAGTATTTAGGAGACAGAAAAAGAAGGTAAGTAGAAAGAAATGAGAAACCAAAAAATGAAGAAAAAGAAAAAGAAAAAAAAGGAGAAGATAAATAAAAAAAGCCCCCAAGGGATCCCACCAGCTTGGTGGTGCAGACTGGGGAACCAGTTCCCTAGCTAAGCGGTGCTTCACAGCCAGTCAAGAAGAAGCAAAGATGGCACACACAGTTAGGTGTTTGAGAGGAAGGAGGGAGAGGAGGTGAAAGGCAGGGAAGAAACCAAAAGAGGCCAAAAAAAAAAAACAACACCAGCAACAAGGAAATGGCAGTGAAGAAGCCGGCTGGTGTGGAGGGGCAAATCCAAGAGGCATGGAACCACCGCCTCCTGTGCTGCAGTCACAGTCTGCAGGGAAGCGGTGGCTTGGCCTGCCGGGAAGCCGATGACTGGCCAGCTGGGAAGCTGCAGATTGGACAGCTGGGAAATGGTGAAGGCCGAGGAGGGGGAGGTAAGGTGGGAGGTGGGAAAGCGTGTCTTGCTGGTTACCGGGTGCTGTTTACTGCTGGAAGCTCCATGAGTCTGCTTTCCCATACCCCCTGTCTGCCGATCTCTGACAGGAGTCCGAGATGGTGGATATGTGCTGCGTTTGCTGACAGGGGACCTCCGCTCATAACTCTCCTTGCTCTCTGTTCTCTGTCAGTCTCTTGCTCAACTCGGTGCTTGGTTGAGTTCTTTATCTCTTCATTTGATGCTTAGGGTTCCAGGACTGACTTCCGTCTGTTTTACTTAGTTTTTCGGGTCTTTGCTGTGGAGGGACGGCATGGTGCTTCTGTCTATAGGGCCATGTTGGCTTGAGACTCTGTAAAGTATTGATCCACCAATCATTGTTTGGGGTTGCTCCTAGGGGTATTCTTACCGGGGACTTTTGGCCTACCCAGCACAGCTCCTACTGCCAGATAATACCGTGGGACAGAGAGACAGAAGCCATTGTCATGCATGGGAAGTATCTGCAGGAAGTCTCTGGGGTGGTGTGAGGGGATAAGGAAGAGGCATCTACAGTCTGCTGTGGTCGCCTTCTCAGTGCTGCTTACCTTGACTGCTCAATTTAAAACACTAACCTGTACCCCAAGTCTTCCTGTTTTTTCCATAGAACATATCCCTTTATATACTTTATCATGCATTGTTTTTTGCTTGTCTTCCCTCCTTTTGTTCACTGACGTATATCCCAAATGACTGAATAACACCCTGCCACAGAGTAGGCACTTAGAAAATATTTTTGAATGAATTTATAAAAAGGCCAAACTTTAGCTGTTAGTCTCCAGAGTGGGAAGATACTACAGGAAGTGAACATAGTTAAAGTTCCTCCTTTTACAAATGCCTATTGCAGGGATAGCAACTCAGATTCCCTGATGTCCAGGCCCTGTCTTTTCTAATATATTTTGCTACTTGTTACTACTCTCAGTATTATTATGATCATTACTTACACGCTACTAAAATTATAATATCTAATTTTCAAGGTGGATTCACATATCTCATTTGATATCTACAAACATATGTGAGGTAGAGAAGACCAGAATTATTTACTATTCTCTTTGCTGAGAATCTAATTTTCTAATCCTCTTTTGAATTCAGGACAGTCAATCAATCAATATCTTGCTCTCTTCACACCTGAAAAAGATACTGATTGTTACCAGTTCTGAAAAGTCATAAACTGACCTAAAGTTTGGAGAACGATTAAGACTTGGTTTCTATGGCTTTTGGAAGACCTTGTTTTCTTGATTCAATTTGAATGATCTAAGTTTCTTCTCTCTTTTAATTTTATATAAAGAGTCCTGAAAGGGCACTGATTTTGAATTACCAAATTGTTTAGAAAAATTAGAGGAAGCTGACTATTGCATACTAGGGATTTGGTTTTCTTCCCCCATCTTTCGTACAGGAAATTCATTTTTGCATATACCGACAACTATCATGTCATAAAGAAGAGCCCTGGTAGGGCAGCTGGTTAAGTGCTCGTCTGCTAACCGAAAGCTCAGCAGTTCAAACCCACCAGCCACTCTGCAGGAAAAAGATGTGCCAGTCTGCTTCTGTAAAGATTTCAGCCTTGGAAACCCTATGGGGCAGTTCTACTCTATCCCACAGGGTAGCTGAGTTGGAATCGACTCGACGGCAATGGGTTTGGTTTTTTATCACGTCATAATAAGTAAACATGAAAAAGGATAGTTTTAGAAGGAGGAAGAGGGCTATGATCTTTAGATTTAGAGGAATCTATGTTTATGGAAACATAAAACATGAACAAGCCACACAGACTCACAAATGAACCACAATCATTCTGTTTCTTCTGCCTCCCAACTGAGAACTGATTCCCATGGTCTCCCACATGAGAGGAATCACTTAATGATGGAGCCATGAAATCAAAACTCAAAAGTTCTACCACTGCTACCCCACTGTGGACATGTTCAGTCATGTGCAAGCATAATCACACTCAAAAACTTGACCAAGATTTAGATTTAGCGTGCAAGTGCAAAAGAGCTCAATCACCAGAAATGAGACTTAGTAGAGGAATGAAGGAAGGTGAGTGGAAGACACAAAGGGTCCAGGTTCACATGATGTGTATTTTGAGGTGACACATTTCTGTTAGTTCCCACAGTTGACCCAGGTAGGCAGTCTCCAGACATAAGCTGTTAAAAATTAACTCAGGCATTTTAGTTACTTGTACACTGTTTAGTTACCTTTTATGCAGTGTACTGACCTGTGGAGTCAGTGGATGCATCAAGTCAGGGACAAAAACAAAAATAAGACATGGTAGGTTGTTACGTTGTTGGTCCCCAAAAATCAATGAATCTTCGTGCAAACTTGGCCAGGTGACTTGCTTTGGCCAAGGGACATTAGCAAGGGTGATGCAGAGAAGTGAAAAACATTTGCAGATTGGGGCTTTGTAAAAATGCTGTGTAGGAGGTGTCAGAGGTCCTTGTCTAAGTTTGTAAGGGGAAAGGAGATTCAAGATCAACAGCCCAAGGCTCATTCCTATGAGGCAGAGGTCAGACATGCCTCCTTTCTCCAATCTTTTTACCAATTCTGACAACTGTTGTCCCTCCCACGGCACTCTCTACTTCTCCACTGGGTTTGATAATTCATTGCAATGGCCACACAGAGCTCACAGACCATACTCACAGTTATGGGGTTTATTAGGAAATAAAAGGTTGCAATCCAGGATTAGAAATGACTCAGGATACAGTTCTTTGATCAGGACAGCCTCTTAGCCATGCCCGCAGCAGGCCTCCCTCTGGCCCTCAGCCCCTCAGCCTAGCCTCTGCCCCACTTGGGCAAGTGTTATAAAGTTCGTTAGCTCCACCAATAAGTACCTGGGGTCACCCCATTCCACCAGGAAGCCTCCTGACCAAAGGTGCTCAGCTTTCTCTCTCCATAGGTCGACACACCCACTGTAACCGCCTTGCTCCATGGGCTGGGAAGCCCACAGTGCCTTCTCGCATCAGTTTCCTCATTCTGCTGCCACCATTTTTTCTGCTGCCACTTGTTGCCATCTTGTGCTGTCTATGGTGTTACAGCTGTCTGTCTCCTGGGCCTAAAGGACATACTCTGCCCCCATCTCTTCTTGGTTGTTGTGAGGTCCTCCCTTTCTGCCCTCTGGGGTGGCTCATTTTAAGCCTAGTGTGATGGCAAAACTGACCAATCCAGTCGTTAGGGTTCCATACACCTTATTTGAATAATCCCATCCTACACAGGTGCAATGCACCACATTTGCATTATTGGCATGCAAATCCCCTTGGTGGGCCACAAGCACCTTATTTGCATACTCCCACCCAGTCACTGACTATGGCTAGAAGAGCCATATTAAGTGATTTACTGCACCACAGGCTTCTCTTGGAATGTTCTCTGTGGAAGTCAGAGGCATGTAAGAAGTCCAACCACCCTGAGAGTGTCAGGCTATGAGGATGTCAAAGCTAGTTACGTGGAAAGGTGACATGTAGAAGCAGTGAGATGCCAAGCATGTGAGTGAGCCTTCTCAGGCCTTCCAGACCAGCGAGCACCTAAATGCAGCTGCGTAGCGGTCCAGCTGACTCCACAGTGAGCAGGAGAACCACCCAGCCCAGCTCTGTCAGAATTCCTAACCCACAGAATCACAGTAAATAATAAACCATTCTTTTAAACAGCATTATGTATGAAGTGATTTTTATGCAGCAATAGATTACTGCAACACAGGACTTATAAGAGAAAGAGAAAAAAAAAAAAACTACATGTTGAGAAGAGTGAATTTTGTTTGTATACTTTTAGGTAAACCAATCAGCTGGAAGCCAGCAAAGTGGCCAGTCTGGGAATTCTGTCCTTGAGTACGCTCTTGAGGGATATCAAAGAAAACAATTTTAGTTGTTGAAGGATTCTTCAGACAATCTTGAGAGTTTACCCACAGAGTGGACCTGTGCAATATCTGCCAGTGTCCTTTTGTGAGCACCTCTGACTTTTTTAGTTCAGGTTTGCACCATTTCCCTCATTAGAATTTAAAAGAAGAAAACTCTGAGATTGGGAAAAGTGGGCCTGGAGGATCTAAACTGCCCCCTCTCCCCATGCCCCCGTATTTTTACCCTCACTTAAAAACAGAGCAGTAGCATCAGCAGTCTGTCTAGTCCTTCAGTCAACAGTCACAGCTATCTAAAGACAGAATGTTCTAAGAAGGCTTGAGGCCTTGCAGACAGCTCTGGAAACTGAGGTCCAAACATGGCACTGCACTGACGAAACACTGGAGCCGGGGTCCTGAAAACTGGAGCTGCTTAGTGGGGCCTAGCGGCTGATGGAGGTCAGGACATCCCCACATGGTGGGAGTACAAGGATGGTAAAGACAAAGGAGAGGTTAAACAGCAACAGAGAAATACGGACAGAAACAGAAGAAAATGAAATGAAGAGCTGAAATCCCCACAGAGTAGAATTACACAAAGTGAAACAGAATGAAACTTTATTTCTTTGGTAGACAGGATGAATTCATCACTGGTGTTGGGGCTCTGAGGTTGCACTTTCTCCTCTGGAATGAGGTGAGCTGTGCTTGGCAGGGGCTGTGGTGGTTTGGGACCTGGGTAGCGGAGCAGAATTAGAGTTGACTGTGGTGCCTCTCCCACCAACCGAGAACCCACCTATGTGTCCCTATCTCCTGGGAGAGCCCCCGTTTTTCTCTGTCACCTCTCACCTCTCTGTTGCCAGCTGGGCTTCAGGCCGGTCTCCCCAGAGCAGATGACTGGGATCACTGAGGAATCGTTGGCTGCCCTGGCATGTTAGGCAGGTCTATACTGTCCAGCGCTGTCCCTTGTGGCTTGGGGTGGATGTGGGAAAAAAGGAAGAGGGTGCCCAGGTTTAGCAGGAGAAAAGATATCCTGCATCCAGTTTTGCCTCCACTGCTTTTCAGTAAGGAATTCTTTTTCTATCTTCCCTCCTTTAAATGCAAATTTGGTGGTGTCAGGCCCCTGCCTAAACCCCATCAATTTCTTCATACCGTTTAAGATAAAAAGTCCAAACTCCTTAACAAGACTCTCCAAAATCTGGCCTCAGTTTCCCTCTCAAGCTTCATGTCTTGCCCCTGCCTCCCTCAAACTTCAGGCTCCTGAACTGTCATTTCTGTGCAGCACTCACTACAAGCTCCCTTGTCTTAAGTCCTCACACATGCCTAGAATGTCTATCTCCCACTCCCTTTGCATGCCATGAACCTGACCACCACTGGCATAAGTAACTCAGCACTCTGCTCCAGTTCAATCGTTTTTCTACTCTATTTTGTTTCTATTAGTCTGTCCTAACAGACTGCAATTTTAACGAAAATAATGAAGCTAGCACAATACTTGACACATCTCAGAAAACTAGATGGTGATGGGAATCATGTCCTCCATGACGCCAAATAACATCTATTATGATGCATCTATTATTACTTCTCTACTGCCCAGATTGGGAATGAGTCAAGCCCAAAGTTTAGTTTGTCCAGGTGGGATTAGCAACTGAATCTGGCGCTGGAGAAAGCCGGCTCCTACAAACCCTATGCCTGACACTCATCTAAAGCCAGGAAGGGGTCGCTTGCCAACCCCCCATCTTCTCCCCGACGCCCTGCTCTGCAATTGCCCTCCCTCGGCAGGGGCACTCATGTCTCTGGCGCTGCGTGCAGGTCTGGCCCGGGATGACAAGGGAAGAGCAGCCACGACAGAGGGTCCTCTTCACCGAAGGGTCCCTGGGCGCGGAGGAGGAAGGTGGTCGGGTACCCGCGCTCACTCTCAGGTTTTCCCCAGTACCGCCCACCGCCAAGCTCCGCGTCCGCTCACCGCCGTAGGACGAGCGGCTTCGCAATGTCCTCTCCGTGTGGCAATAAAACCTCGCCAGAGCCTGGTTCTTAGGGTCCGGCGCGAGAACGCAGTGGGCGGCCTCGGGAGGGGAGCGGTCATTCTGGGCCATCTGCACCGGGTACCCTTCCCGGTGCGCCGCCGACTTGGGCTCACCTGGTACAAGAAACTTAGTCTCTGGAAGGCATCGCGCTTTTTCACCGGCCCCGCCTTCCGGGGAGCTGCCACCCGAAGCCGGTCAGTTCTCAGGCTCCACCCCTCGGCTCTCCTCGCCCCGGGCGTCTACGCAACGCCTCCTGGGAAGTGTAGTCCTCTGGCCTGCGAGCCTCTCCCGCGTCCTGCTCTCCTGAGGCACGTATTCTGGCGCCACCCCGTGGCCTCACAGACCAGTTAGTTTGTAAAGCCATCCCCGGCAATCCCAGGGTCCCTCTGAGCTTTGGCTTCCTTCCAGAGTCTTCCTCAAGCCCCAAACCAGTTATACCAAGTAGAGACTGGAAAGGCTAGTGGAGCAGATGATCTTAAAACTTCTAAACATTTGCAGGACAGAAGACTGGTCTCTCTATGAAGATAGGTTTGGGAAATGGTTATGGCAATTATAAACAGCTAGACCTGTAGTCCTGAAGCCAAAGGCAGATGCCCGAAGATCTACAGACAGAAGAAACAGTGCTTATATGTTCAAAAAGGCACGTGTGCCAGTGGGAGTGGAAGTGGGAAGGACCATGAGAGTGATGGAGAGAAGGGGGCTCCTGGCACAAGAAAGCACAGCTTAGTCCCCTCCTTTCCACTTAACAAACATACTTCCTGTTAGGCAGTTCTGGACACAGAGTAGGGGATCCTCACTTGGTGAGTCAATGGCTTCTAATCCTAGTCTTAGGCACTGGATCACAGAAACCTATCAATAGCATCCCCTACCTCTGAAATGACACCCCACTCCCCACATAAACATATACTTTACACCTCTACTTCTGACATCTTTCTCCCATTTGTTCTGTTTGGCATCCTGTTTACCTCCTCTTCATAGTTAGTGACTTGAAGTTTTTGAGGTCAGGAGCAGAAGGATGGAAGGGGCAGAACAGAAATGAATGCTGAGACACAGAGAGGGCAGCATAGGTCAGGACAGGTTACAGCCTTTCTCCCCTAAGACTCCTGCCAGGCTGGTGGAAGGAAACAGTTCTCCAGTTCAGAGAAAGGAAATGGTTGAAACCTCCTCCAGAACGAGTTTCACAAGGGTCCCCAGACTCAGCTGGGAGGAGTGTGTTTCAAATGCAGATGCCCAGGGCCCCCCCAAACCTTGATCATTCACTGAGGGTTAGACCTAGGAACATGCATTTTTAACACCCCAGTGATTGTTACAGACATCAACACCATGCCATTGCCAAATTACCACACAACACAGGTCACTTCAGTGGGTCCTTTGCTCCATATTATTTCAATGAACCAAAGTATCTTGCCACAAAGAACCACAGTCAAGGCACAAAGGTAAGAGGAGAAGAGTCTGGACAGAGTCCTACTAAGGTGGGAGGAGGAGCTGAAATGCCCTCAGTAAATTTCAGTCTCTTGTCCCAATCTTCTGTCAACTCTTGATTATCCAAGCGGAGATAATCCAAGTCGTTTTAGTTTGGTTTGGCATGCATCACTTTACCTTTTTTTGACGACATATGTACTCCGCAGCGTGCTTATTTGGGCCTAATACTAAAATAATTTGCCTTCTCAAAAGAGAAATGGCAAAGGGTGAACGTCGGCAACAAACAAGCAAAAGGCTGGCTCTTCTGAATACGAGTTCCAGGCCAAGTGCACATAGGTGAAAGACAGTTGCCTATCCAGCCTTCTCTACACATACCATCCTTTTCTACCCATCCTTAGGGTGAGAAAGACTCCACTACTTTTCTTCCTTTCTGGCTTGGACACCTCAGCCAGGTAACAAGACTGACAACTTGCGAATAAACTACTTAATAGCCTTAAGGCCAGAACTTTGGATGGAAATACCTTGCTCTTTCCTCTAGTACCTGACCCTCTCCCTTCCCAGTTTTTTTGGGAAAGCAGTGAAAGGGTACACGTGTCTGCAGAATCTCTCCCATCTCGCCTCTGAAGAGAAGCAAGGTGACTGACTCCTTGGAGACAATCAGCTATAAGGAGGCAGGCAATAAGTCAGCTCTGCTGAAAGGCTGGGCAGGGACCTGAGTTCTCCTGTTCTTTCTTCCCACCCCCTCTCCCTCTCCCTGATTCCCCTAGCACATTCCGACTTCTGGCCAATCCTACTCATAATGGTAACCTTAGCCTGGGAATAGAAAACCAAAGAAACTCCCTTCCCTAACCTTCCTTCTAACATTAATGCCCAATTGCTGCACCAGAAATCATCCTCAACTTCTAGAACCATGAGAGCAACTGTCATTTATCTTCATTCAACCTAGAGGTACACAGACCTCTATGATTTTCCTCAAGAAACAAGACTGTTCTGGGTCAAAGAACCCCATAAAAGGAGGTATACGGCTTTCTGTTTCCTCCTCCAGCTTGAGGAAGACAGACTCCCCTATCGGCTTTTTGTTTCTGGAAAAGCCTCTCCTTCCTTCCGAATCCGTCCTTGTGCCACAGAAAATCTAATGGACTTCAGGGGAGGCAATCCCCGGGAACCAGCTCCTCACCCCAACAGTCAGGAGGAGGACGCATTTGCTCTCATCTGAGCCCAGCCCTACTCCTCCACACAAACCATCCTAGAAACCAAGGTGTTTCTCCTAGACGATTCAGGACTGGAACCAGGCAGACAGGACGACGTTCCAGCAGGACACAGGAAGGAAGGCCCATAGCTCTTGACCTTGCCTTACCCCAGTTATTTCCATGTCCCTACCTACCTGTCACTCCCAATCTGTAGGGGGCCTAATGGTAAGTGGCGCAGCATTCTTCCGACCAGCCCGGATGCCTGGGTAGAAGAGGGGCCAAAGTTTCTCAGTAAAAGTGTCAGTGAAGGTGTAGATATGAGAGCGGTCTGTGACGTTGTAAAAAGACAGCGTGCCAGCCTCATAGTCTAAGAATATGCCAACCCGCTTGGGTTTCACTTTGATGTGCAAAGGGGTAAAAGGTGTGGTAGTGGCTGCATATTTGTCCCCATTCCACAGCCGCACCCGCCAGTAGCCAGTCTCAGGGAGTGGAGTTAGCTCGCCCTTTCGGCTCACGGAGTCCTGGCACACACCCACTGCCCAGTGGGTCTTGTCGCCCACCTCCACCTCCCAGTAGTGTCGACCTGAAGTGAAACCTTCAGTAGCTAGGACGCAAGGGTAGAAGGTGAAACGTCGTGGTGTGTCAGGGAGATCCCGGAGTCTTGTCTCCACAAACTTGACACTTTTACGATCTTCCGACAGGACTAGGTTAGGATGAGCAGTCTCAGGGTCCAGGGTCACGTCCGCTGGCGGGAGAAGCCAGAGTAGGGAGCTAGATGAGGATGGGAATAGCTAATCACCCCTGCCTCACTCTTTCAGCCTGCCTTTACACAGCCTGTTCTCCTAAAGGTCCCCAGAACACCATGGTTTGGTTAACTTTCTCAATCCCAGATGCCACCCATGAGAGGGGAGGGAACAATGGCTTCACTCTTCACCTTGACCCTAATATAAACAGATAATGATCTCCTGACTCTGTAAGGGCAGGTAGTCTAGGTTCCAGCCTAGTCCTCTTGCCATCCCCCTCTGACACTATCCACCTCATTATGTGGATAAGAGCTAGGCAAAATCAAGGGCCAGAAAGAATCAAGTGTGGTAAGAAGGACACAGAGCAAGGCAGCATTATGGTCTCAGATAGTGTGACCCTGTGTCTGCTTTCCTGCAACAGTCTGGTTTATGCCTATTTTCTCTGAATAAATATTAATGGCACTCCCTTTCACTCTTAAGTGTTCCAGTTTAGGTGCTAAATTATATGATCACTCTACCTGATGACTTGGGAAAATTATTTAACTTCCCTAGGTTCCTATTTAGAAAAATACAGACATACGAGTAGATGATACCTAAGCCTTCCTCTCACTTGATTTCTATGACTCAATTGAGAGTGACACTGAAAGCCAGGTAAAGGGGTGGGATGAGTGTGAACATGGAAAGTGACAGAGGGGTAACTGAAGCCCAGATGAGGTAGGACCTAAGGATTTTCTTTTCTCTGCTGATCCCCTCTGCTAGTCCTCTTTTGGGAGCAACTCACCAATGAGCTGTTTAAGGATCTTCCTCAGGGCAAAGTACTGTCGGGGGAAATTGCTGAAGTTCTTCTCCAGCTCTATGGATATGGAAGTCACCTCCATGGTCTTCACTTTCTCACATCTAGGAGAGTAGGGGGATAGGAGAAGAGAGGGCAGGGGAAGCTTCAGCCAAGTAGTATTCAGATGTTTTCATCTTTAGGGAGAAACTAAAAATTTCCATCTTCCCACTTTCTCCCCCTTCCCTGAAGAAAAGCACTTGCCTACTGCTTTCTTTTACCAATCTATGGAGAGCCATATAGTCTCCTGGACAGAGCCTTACCTTGAGAATGAATCTCAGAACATTCTAGGCATGTTTTTCTATTTTAGGCATAATGATAAACATAGTTCCTCATCCCCCACCCCCTTCCTCCTTACATCCTGTTTGGACACTATTATACCCTACAGGACAGAGTGGAATCTGATTCTACATTATCATTCTCCTTACCAAGGAAGTCCCAATGATTTGCCCTCTAACTGGCTTCATGGGTGAAGAACCTATTTCCATATCCTACCCTGATACTACATGATTTTCCCACTCTCACTCACCTGACTCTACTGTACCCCTAGTCTCTAAGCCAAGACCTAACTCACTCAAAGAAATACAGGAGATCACTTACTTTTCCAAGGTACTTTTGACATCCTAGAGGGAAGGAGAAAAGAAAGCAATATTGGTCCTGGTATTCAAGGGTTCTGAAGGCAAAAAATCCAACCCTCCCCCAGAAAGTTCTAGATCTATAAAATAGGCACGGGTAAACTACGTGTCAGGATCCAAGCGCATCTCTCCCAACCGAATCCCCACTATCAACTTCGGTCATCATGAAGCTTGGTAATTTGTATCATTTCCAAATGGTTTCTTGTGTGTTTGTCTTTGTTCTTCAGTGACACTGGGAGCTCACCGCAAGGGACACGGATTGTGTGTCTGCTCTTTACTTTGTCCCCCAAGTACCAATCACACAGTTCAGTCCGCTTGAGGGACTGAATTCCAAACTTGTGGCATAGGAATGAGTCACAATTTACTGTTGTGGTTTGGTATCCCTCCTCTGGATTGTTAAATAAACATTAATAACTGTGTGTCAGCCCCTGATTAGAGAACACCTGGGGTCCAGAACAAAAGAAGACAAATCTCTAGCCCCTCGCCCCACAAGATTTCCCAGTTTAATGTGGAAGGCAGAACACACATACATGAAAGAATACAAATATAAATACCAAGCAATACATAACATGCACATAAATGTACAATAAAGCCCCACTGATTCAAACGCTGGTACTCTCATCACTAAAATAAATACGTTTCCTATAGTCTAGCTAACATCATTAATCTGCCGAAGAAAACAAATTCTTTCAAACATTTTAGAGGCACTATTTACATATCAGAGAAGCCCTGGTGGCAAAGTGGTTAAAGGGCTCAGCTGCTAACGGAAAAGTCGGTGGTTTGAACTCACCAGCCACTCCTTGGAAGAAACATGTAGCAGTCTGTTTCCATAAAGATCTACAGCCTTGGAAACCCTATGGGGAAGTTCTACTCTGTCCTCTAGGGTTGCTAGAAGTCAGAATCAACTTGAAGGCAGTTTTTTTGATTTGCAGATCAAAAGCAATATATTATTACACATAATTTCAAGCATCCTTGAAACTATGTTTTTCTTTTTTTTTTTTAGCACTAGGTAAATTGAATTCCAGGACTTGAAAGTAATGATAACTGTATTCGCAAAATTTTTAATGCCTAGTTTTTCACTAATTCAGACTAGACTTTCTATGTTTCAAAATAGTAAATTTTTTCTTTGTTCGAATTAAGCACATAATTGTTGATAAGACATAAGAACAAAGAGATGATTAGAAGGCAATGGGAGAAATCAGAGAAGCCTTCAGTAGAAGATCCTTTGAGCATGTCTAGAAGAAATAACAGGGGTTAGAGCAGCAGAGCAGAAGGGTGAGCATCCAGGATCACTAGACTGGCCTGTGCAAAGCTGTATTGTGCTTGACCTGAGAGGCTACACAGGGGCAAAGGTCGAACCTTAAGCATCTCGAAGCCCGACTGTAAGCACTTGCCCTCCACCTCGGCAGCCAAGTGGGCCAGGTCCCGGCGCTTGTCCCCGAGGTGAGCAGCATTTTCTCGGAGTCGCTGCAGAATATCCTGTTCCTCCTCCTCCAGTCGAGAAAGCAACATTTGCTGTTCTTCATCCAGCCGCCTATGAAGCTCCTCAAACTCCCTTAAGATCTGCTGCCGGCGACTCTCCACCAGTCTCTGAGGACAGAGGAAGAATGTTTTATCAGTGGGGTCAGTGGGGCATGAGTGAGCTCTCCTCCCACCCACCGCGTGTATGAATTAACACACCTCCAAAGACACTGGAAATACTTAAATAGGATACTCGTTTTTTCTTGGAATTTCCTTCTGTAAAGAATGGCTCCATCCCTACTGTCACTCCCCGCCCCCGGTGACGATTTAGTATAGTGAAGATCATTAAGGAGATTAAAAAAAAGTGATAATTAAAAAAAAATTACTTTCTTTATCAAATAAGCTTCTAAAAAAGTTTTATGTTTTAATAAAATGCACTCAGGACATTAGAACTCAATAACATGATGACATGTATTATTCAGATATTTCAGAAATAGCTCTCTCTCTCTGCTATTACCCAACTCTAAAGTTTCAGTTAAGGCAATCTGTCAAGAAAGGAAAGTACAAATATGGAAAAGTTAGAGACAAGATTGTCGTTATTTGTATATTGCAAGATATCTACCTGAGAAAAACCAGAGAACCAACTGGAAAGGAATCAGTAAGTGTTTTAGTAATGAGTTGTTACAAAATACATACATAGATTTCAGGGCTGAGAAAACAGTTTCAAGTCACTTCACCGAACTGGCAGTTCCCATCCAAGAAAGGGTTCCAGAAGTTTGTTGGTAAATTAGTTGCTTAAAATTTGAAACACACTTTCACTAAACCAGAATATAGACTTAAACCTATTAATATTCCTGAAATTCGATAACTGTTTCTGTTGGTTGCCAACTAGTTGATTCTGATTCATGGCAACCCATGTGTGCAGAGTGGAATTGTTCCATAGGGTTTTCAAAGCTGTGACCATCCAGAAGCGTATCACCAGGCCTGTCTTCCGAGGCACCTCTAGGTGGGTTAAAACCATTAACCTTTCGGCTAATAGTTGAGTACTTAACTGTCTGTACCATTCAGGAACTCCTGAAATCTGATACCATAATATAGGATTCTAAAACACCAGCTGTACCCCTTGTGAGCATTAATCCTTCAGCACACCCTCCCTTCTGTGCCTCCACCTCACCAACAAGTGATCTCCCTAAGGACTGGAGAAGTTTCTTTTGACTGATGGGGAGGATTAACCCAAAAGTAAAGCAAAATGAGAAGCAGAGACTGGGACTCCAGAAGGAAGAAGTAGGTAGGGACTAGAAGGCAGGGCGGAGGGCAAAGATACGGTGAAGATGAAAGCCAGGGCTGGGCTTTATAAGCTTGACATTTCTGAATTTCAGGCTAGTTCCCAGCCAAGGCTGACTAGCTCGAGTTCTCCGGTCACTTGCTGCTTCCTTTCCTACTGCTGCGTTCTCAGGTGCACTTTGCAACAGAATATGCTCTCACAACATCTGCTCTGAAGGTAAAACACAAGGGTCTGCTTCTCTTTCTTTCTTTCCTTCCTTCATTTGAGAAATAATGCATGGGGAGAAGTTTCAGATTCATAACCATGGTAAACAGGAAGCTAAAAGGCTCTCTCCCTCTTATAAATCCATCATCCCTTTTCACTCTGTATCTGTAGGGCAGTGATTTATAATGAGGGTGTTACCTTCTCCTCAGAACATTTTGGAAATGAGTTTTTTTTTTTGGTTGCTATGGTAGGGGTGCTCCTGGCAAGGATGCTAGCAGTCCTGCAATTTGTGAGACAATCCCACACAATCAATGTCCAGCATCATTTCCTAACGTTTTGCTGGATATTCAAAACATAAGCCTGGGCTTAAGTACCATTTTATATTAAATGCAGAGTAATTCTTAGATGGTTTTACTATAGCATGTAATGCCCCCCATTTCCAAAATGTCCCTAGGAGGAGGTAGCACCCTCATTTAAAATGACTTCCCTACAAACAGAGAGTGAAAAGAGAAGGGATGATAGGTTCATAAGAGGAGAACCTTTTAGCTTCCTACTACCATGTCTATGAATCTAAAACTTCTACCCACACATCACCTCTAAAAAACAAAGAAGGAAAGACAAGAGAAGAGGGCTATGTTTCACTTTCAGGGCAAATGTTGTGAGATCATACTCTGTTCCAAAGCGTACCTGAGTAGTGCACCTGCAACTACTGGGTAAAACTCAATAAGACTGTATTCTGTTTTTCTGAGAATACTACCAAAAGTTATTTATCATTTTGAAAAATCATGTCACCAAGAACTAAGCTACTTGTGGTGCTTGAGTCGACATTACCACGTAGCTATCTCAGTCTGAAAATCTGTATTTGTTGCATTGTCAATGATTTCTCATAAGACACAAGTATATAATTACACTGTAGTGTCTTTCCCTAACTATCAATATACTGCATTCTGTTATAAATTACTTTCCTTCTACTTTTCCATTATATTATAGTACAACTGTTTTTGTTTTTTTTTTTTTAAAAAAAACTTTAGGTAGGTAGGTTTTTTTTAATCTATAATTTTCATTTACCATGGTTAACTACAAATTATTTTTAAGAGGGGTACTGGGTCTGATTCTGGAGGTGTAGATGGGGGAGAAATGAATTCAAGGAGAGAGGAAGGAGAATTCAAATCACCACAACAGGAATGTTGGTGGCAGTTTCAGAGACCATTGAGATGATAATTTACCTTTTTAAAAACACCACTGCTCTGTTCAAGGATGAACAAGTGAATAAGGTTTCTAAAAATTTTATTCTCCTCCCTAACTCTCACCACCAAGGTGATCAACAGGAAGAGGAAAGTTAGTGACTGAGACTAAACTTCATTTTCACGTATTTTAAGTTTTTCAGGAGCCCTCCAAAAGAACGAAAGATTTTTGAAGTTCACTTTGGCAATCAAAATTAATTTAAAAAAATTCACATGCTTGCTTAGTTCAAATGTATAAAGGACTAAAGTAATAATACTTGCTTCTGTTGAAATGTGGTGATTCATTTAAAAACAAAACAAAACATTGTTTGTACTATTTTAAAAACTTCGTTAAACTTCCAGTGATCCCTAAATCTCAACTCCAAACCCTCATTACTTCTCTGGAAGCTTTTACTTAGGCCAAATCTCTATGTTGTGTACTTATAAGTCTGCATCTGTGCTTTCTGTGACATTATCTATTTTCTCTACTTCACTGTAAGCTCAAGGAAGGCAGGGACTTCTGATCATCACTGTACCCTGAGTGCCAAATACTGAGTTTGGCCTGTACAAGGAGTTTAATAAATATTTGCTAATTCATACAGAACTAGTATCCCTGGTTTTGCCACTTACTGGCTGTATGATTTTGGATTAGTTACTTCTCCAAGTTTCAGTTTCCTCCTGCGTAAACTGGGGATAAGACCACTTACCCTACAGGGTACCTAAGTTCACCCTTGCCAAAGATAAGCTCCAGGACCTCCTTCTCTTTGTCTTGTAACATCTCTATGTTCCACTTACCCCAATCTTGGCCTGAATTCTTAGAACTGTAATCTAGGAAAAACCTTGAGACCTAATACAAAATTTTGTGAATTTGGAATGTCATGGGTACCTAATGAAGTAATGCACAGGAGTCAATATCAGTTACTATCATTGCTATAGGGGCCCTGGTGGTGCAGTGGTTAAAGTGCTTGAGCGCTAACCAAAAGGCTGGCAGTTTGAACCCACCAGCTGCTTCAAGGGAGAAAGATGTGGCAGTCTGCTTCCATAAAGATTTACAGCACTGGAAATTCTGTGGGGCAGTTCTACTCTGTCCTACTGGGTTGCTATGAGTTAGAATTGACTCAATGGCAATGGGTAATCATTGCTCCTACTAATAATTGCTTACTGTCCAATAGAAGAAATAAGGCAGATATTGAAATACCACAGTACAAACTTGAATATGGTAATGTTATGGAAATGATGCAAAATAGTATGAAAATTAAGGAAGTTCATTTCTGAAGGGTCAAGAAAGGCTGTACAGGAAGTGGCTTTCATCCTAAGACCTGAAGGATAGATAGGATGCTATAGGTGGAGGCTAGGAGGAGAAGAACATTCTAGGAATGAACCAACATCAGCTAGTTGAGCTTACCTGAGTCAAGAGAATGTGGTCTTAAAGTCACTGGGCAGTTCTTCTGTGAGCTCTTGGTCAGCTCCTTCTCCCTTCTTCCCCAGTGAATCTTCTAAATTCTCCTCTCCTCAATCCCTCTAAGAAACTCTTATCCCAGCACCCTCAACAAAGAGCTTCCCTCCCTGCTTCACAAAGAAAAATGAGACCAACAGACATGAATTCCCTCAGCTTGTCAGATGCAAGATGTTCTGTCTGTCCTTCCCCTCTTACATCCCTCTCCTGAACACTTAATTCATGACAAGTTATTTAAGTGCAATGTTTAATTACAATCAAACCTTATAAAGTATCATCAATTTTGAGAGAATAGCATTATTCTAGTGAATCAGAACTGGTGGATTATTTAGTCTGTGGTTAATTCTCTGTTAGGAAAAGACCTGCAGAGGAGCCTAAATGAAACAGCTTGCCTGTACCTTGAGCTCTCCAGGCTTTTTCTCCTCAGAGGACTTGCAGCGGGTGATATCCTGCAGCTTCTGCTCCAGGGGGTCCAGGCACTTCTGTAGCTTTTCCTGAGGGTTGGGAAGGAAGTGGGAAAGGTAACAATTGAGGCTGGCTAGCACATGCTTCATTCAGAGGTCAACCCATTTGTTTGCTTATTACCCATCTCACTACCTCTTGATCCAACTCCCTTACTTGCCTGTCATTTGGGATGTCAGCTTCTTACTGGACCTGCCACCAGCCTGTCCAAGATATCTCTGCTCACCCAACTTTCTTCTGACTCTTATAGCTCTCCAACAGGCACCAACTCTGTGTCTTTCCCCAATCCTGTCCATTTTCTTACTCAGGTAACTGCCTATTACTGTCCAAGTGACCACTTCTGTACCCTGATATCCTTCTTTAAACCTGTCCTTCCATCCAACTGTAAACACCTATAAAAATAATAAAATCTTGATTGCGTATACATTACTTCAAATCTCGTTTCCAACATAATTAAGCAAAGTAAAGTGACAACATGCTAAGATAATGAAATCTCTAGTTTCCCATTATTCAAGTATCTACCATGTCCCAGGAGCAAGTTAAACCAGATGCTATGTTATCCACTACTAGGGAAGATGCGAACAACAGACCGGTTGAGCTTGGACTGGTGGTTATCAGTCTAAAGAAGTGGTATTACCTGCTTCCAATACCAATACAAAGGGTGTTCTGAGCAGAGGGAAAGAATGAGGGAACCAGATCACTGTTCAGCTCTTCCTAAGTTAGATCTTCTCTATGTGGTTTCATTCATTTATGAAAAATATGACACGTTCCAAGATTACACATACAAACTTCTCAAATGTGTTGCAAAAGCCAAGGGAGTAATTTTGGATCCTCCACATATACTGCATTGGGCAAACCTGCTGCAAAAGACCTCTTTAAAGTGTTGAAAAGCAAAGATGTCACTTTGAAGACTAAGGTGTGCCTGACCCAAGCCATGGTATTTTCAATCGCATCATATGCATGCCAAAGCTGGACAACGAATAAGGAAGACCGAAGAACCACCGACGCCTTTGAACTGTGGTATTGGTGGAGAATATTGAATACACAATGGATTGCCAAAAGAATGAACAAATCTGTCTTGGAAAAAGTACAACCAGAATGTTCCTTAGAAGCAAGGATGGTGAGACTACGTCTTACATACTTTGGACATTTTGTCAGGGGGATCAGTCCCTGGAGAAAGACATCATGCTTGTTAAAGTACAGGGTCAGTGAAAAAGAGGAAGACCCTCAACAAGATGGACTGACACAGTGGAAGTAACAATGGGCTCCAGAATAACAACGATTACGAGCGTGGCGCAGGACCAGATAATGTTTCGTTCTGTGGTACACAGGGTCACTATGAGTTGGAATCAACTCAACGGCACCTAACAACAACAACAACACACCACTGCTTTTCATACTTGAGGATAACTGAGGTGATCAGGAGTACTGTGCGCCCTCAGTGTGTGTAGCTTTGAGAGGATTACAGAGTGAAGACGAGAGGTAGTCTTTCTCTCAAAGAATTTATAATCCTCTACTCAGGGAGTCTCCCATCCACTGCTGCTCTGCCCTCTTTCCCCATGTTGGTATCATGCATCTGGTTCCCCACCTTGTATTCCTGTGTGGCATCGTCCAGTGGCACGACAGTGTGGACCCGATGCGTGTGGGAAATTGCACATATCAAACATACAGGCTCCTGGTCCTCATAGCAGAAGAGGTTGAGGGCCTCATGGTGCTGGGGGCAGAGGCTCTCATCCCGGATCTTTCTCTTGACAGCCTGGAGCTGCTTGGCAATTTCCACCATGCTGCCTAGTTGCCGATTGGGACGGAGACTGCGGTAGCGGGATGTTTTTCGACACACAGGACAAGGGAAGTCCCTCTCCAGGTCCTCCCACCAGCGTGTGATGCAAGCTTTGCAGAAGTTGTGCCCACACTCGATGATGACAGGCTCCTTCAGGTACTCTAGGCACACAGAGCAGCTTGCCTCCACCTGTAAGTTCTCCAGAGCTGCAACTGTGGACGCTGCAGAGGCCCCAGCCTCTAACAGACCCGTCTCTGCCATTATTTAACTTGGGAATAGGAGGAGGGGCAGAGAAAAGAAAAATATTAGTTGGAGGTTTAATTTTTTTGCAGCCCTGGCCTGACATTTACTCCCATATTAAACCCTACCTCCAGGTTTAATCCATCTTGGTATTCTCTGTCTTCCCCTCCACACCCACCTACTTGATTCAACCTCTCTTCTTTCTCCATTTTAAAATGTGACTCCCAGCTGTCAACCTTATTGTTTTTTCTCTTCAGCAAACTGACACTCACCCGTCAATATTTCCTGTCTCTTACCTCTGCTTTCTCTTGTTAAAAACAGAGGCTTCTCCCTACCCTAGACCAGTGTACTCCTCATCAGGTTCATCCCATTTGTATCTTGGAACTAATTAGTTCCAAACAATGTATCCCTAGCTTGATATATTTTCTCATAGATGAGAAAGGAGTTTGGGAAACTGCAAACTGTCATAAAAGTCAAAAACAAAAACAAAACCCCAAACCTGTTGCTGTCTAGTTGATTCCAACTCATAGCGACCCTCTAGGACAGAGTGGAACTGCCCCGTAGAGTTTCCAAGGAGTGCCTGGTGGATTCAAACCACCGACCTTTTGGTTAGCAGCCATAGCTCTTAACCACTACACCACCAGGGCCATAAAAGTCAAGGTATTAATAAAGCCTAATCTTGATTCCCTGACACTCTTCTCTCACTCTTTCAAAGGGTAGTAAATGGAATGGGTTAGGTGAAGATAACAACCTCCTCTTTAAAGGAGAGCTTGAAATTACTCTTTATCAGACTAACCTAGAGAAAATTCCTGAAATGAAATGACTCACACAACATCCCATTTCTATTTCTGTGCATTTGGACAGTTGGAACCGCTGAAAAATGATAAATTCATGACAACTATACTAAAGAGCACTTTATTGAGCTCAAACCAATAACCTTTTGAAAAGAGGGCCGATAAGTCTACTCTAAATATTCAGCAATGACTGCAGTCTTCCAAGATAGCTATTCATGATTAATTCCCTGGACATACTCTGTCTCCAACTAATAGGTTCTGGAGTGGTTGGGAATTAAGAGAAAGAAAGTAAATAAGCAATCAAAATCTCCCTCAAGTGATGCCTCGCAAGAATTGGAAATGCAGCGAAGAGATTTCTAAAGCAGAAGGCTGGTCCCCTATTCCATCTTTAATATGGCAACACTTTTATCCATGAGTTAAGCTCATTTCTCTGTCCTCATATCCACCCTGCACACCCATCACCCCGAGGACATTTAGCAGATCTATGTGCTGAGAGAGAAGTGGCCATGTAAAGAGTTGGGCTAACAATTATTAACAACTATATAGGGTTGCTATGAGTTGCAACTGACTCAATGGCAATGGGTGTGGTTTTTGGTTTTGATATACCGACAGTACATATGGTGTTTAATTTGGAGTAGGGACTCAGTAACTTATTTAGACTAGAATTTTTCCCCCAACATTAGATGAGTTCTGTCAGATGATTTCTCTCTAACTATGGGAATCCAATTTTGATTGGTGACCTTGGCCCTTCCTCAATCTTCTTAGAAACTAAGTGGCTTTCTCACCTGAAGTGAGTTGAATTATATGCAGTTAGGGGCCAGGATAGATCTAGACTGGCAGAGAAACCAGAGAAGTGGTGTGAAAGAGAGAGAAAGGGTCTGGGAAGTATGGAGAGGACTTTGAGCCCACGTGAGGCCTCGCTTGCCTGTGGGTTAGTCCTTCCTCTCCCTCTATTCCTTGTGTTTCAGTGCAAGGGCAAACTTCAGGGATGTCTTCATTCTGTTTCTACCACTGTCCAAGGTCCCACCTTGCGACCCTCTCCTGAGCGTTGTCCACAACTCTGTCCCACCCCGGTCTCCATCTTCTCCCGCCAGATCTGGCGCAGGGGATTGGAGAGTGGGGTGAGGAAACGTCGTGCCTGGCGGGGGAGGGAGGGACGCGCGTCCAGTTTGGAGGTGTGACGTTAAGGTGGGATGCCGGCCGCTATGACGCAGCCGAGATCGGCGGTGACGGCGTCAGAGTTTCACCTCGGGAGGCGAGCGGCAGCGGGACGGGGGAACGGCGGGGTAGCCAAGCAACGCCGGACGCGCTGACGTCGCCGGGGCGGCAAAACGTCCGCCCGGGCCTGAGGCGGGCGGAGGCAGCTGTAGTTACGTGCGGGGGGCCGGTGACGCAGTCGCGGGTCGCTGGGACGCGGCAGGTGGAGCCGGCCGGCCGGGATAGGCCCCGGGGCACGGGCGCGGCAGCGGGACGGCACCTACCTTCCCGGCTTCGGGTCCGGGAGTGCGGGGCGCGGAGCCGCCGGAGCGCTGCCTCCCTCCTTCCTCCTCCCCCCGCCCCGCAGCGCGACACACAATACTCGCCGGAAGCGGAAGCCGCGCCGCGCGGAGAGGCTCTTGTGGAGTAGAAGTCGGGTTCCTGTGGACGGCTGCGTGAGAGCTTAGCGGTGCCTGCAGAAGAAGGAGAAATGGGGCCGGAGGTGAGAATCAGCAGGAGGCGTCAAGGGCGAAAAGGGACCTAGAGGGGCAGGTGGCTGAGATGCCGGCGTCCAGGTGACCCGAAGAATCCGCTGGAAAAAAGGGCCGCGCATGCGCGTGGTTGAATGCTGAAGCCCATTGTCCGCAGGGCGCAGATAGGCGCCGGGGCGGGAAGAGCTCTCCTGTCCAGGCTGCGGCCCGGGCTCTGATCCGGCTCGGTGGGTCCCCGGAGGAGCTCGGAGATGCAGGGCAAGGGCAGGTTGTTACGGTCCAGCCACACTTTTCTTCTCTTCAGTCCAGTCCGGTAGAAAGTTCTAGTTGAGGTGGTGTCCAGTTACGTGGCGGACCTGCAGGTCTCTGCTGGGACGTCACTTCCGACTAGTTGAATGTAAGTCTTTTAAATTCTCTCTTCGAGTGCTTCAAAAGTTCTTCGTCCAGCCCCTGCCTTGGCGAGTTTGTCGAAATTATCTGCTTCTACTGCTAGAGTGAGAGTCCAGAAAGAGCTATTACCACGTCTCTGCTGCTCACTTTTGTATCCCCAGCTCTTCGCTGGGGGCCGACCGCAGCAAACGCTACGTAAACTCTAGTTAACTGAATGCGACCCAATGCCTGATCTTTGCACGTCTGGGACTGAGTTTCTCCGTGTGTGCGGGGACCACAGGCTTTGCATTCTAGTCTTGTTCTGCTGCTGGAAGCTGCGCAGGCCTGTGACTTTGGAGGAAGAGGGTGAGGTGATGGGACTGAGGAGGAGTCTGCTGGGTAGAGATGTGATGGGTCTGGAGAGGAGTTGGGGCATGGGCCGGGGGGGACTTCTCCCGGAGGAGTAGGCGCTGTGTAGAGGTGTGATAGGGCTGGGGAGGAGTCCGCTGGATAGAAGTGTGATGGCGCTGAGGAGGAATACGTGCTGGGTAGAGGGGCTGGAACTGTCGAGGAATTAGTGCTAAGAGTATGAAACTGCTGGTAGAAAAGAAAGCAGTTTGTACCCTCCGTCTTGGAGAGGAAATGGCGCAGCTTGCCACCAGCGAAGTTCTGATGCTGCTTACAAACACTGCGCAATATATAACTTCTCATCCTGATAGCCAGAAATTTTTTACTTGCGGAAAATACGACCAAATGACTGATGTATAAATATTTAGGATCGCACATGCTAAATACAGTTGATCTGCTTTTTTCTTAATGTGCCTTTGCTTTTGTTTGTTTTTTTCGGTAGCCAAAGATTTGAAGGAAAACTTGAGAAAATTACGTTTACGGGTAGTCCCTGATTTACTGTGTATTGGAGTTAGGACAAACCGCACTAACCGTCCTTTTTTTTTTTTGTATGTCTCATTGTTAGTTACATGTACTATATACAGTGCTACAACACGTAATTTGCTGGTGTTTTCATTCTAGATGTTCACTCGCAGATGTTTATATGTAATGTTTCTAACCCCCAAAGACAAATAAAGATCGATTTTAAAAGTTACTGTATTGATAATAAAAGGCGATAACGAAAACTTAAAAGATTATTCGATTTATGTCAGAACCTTCTTATTACGGAGTCATCTGAACGCGGGTCTTAAGTTGGGGACTACCGGTAGTCACATTTTTTCTCATTACTGTTTGATCCTTAGGGATCTTATTTTAGCAGCGGTACTTGTTCCCATTCACAAATCACGTTAATTCTAAGGGAGAGTAGCTGGAGGGTCAGCCTTTGCAGTCTCTTGGAAGGAGAGAGATGCTGGTGACATTTGGTTCTGGTTTTCATTTGTTAACTGTAACTTTTAAGGTGTTGATAGCACTTCTAGTTTTCTGTTTTTAAGGACCAAGAATGTGGGTTAGACTAAGGAAATTCCGAGGAGGTAATGCTTTTCTAAGACCAAAGAATTTGCTTGCCTGGAGACTAGCAGATTATTAAGGGGACTTTACGCTAAATAATGAGGGAAAGGGAGAGAAATGTCTAGGTAAAACTATAAAGTATAAAGGGCATGAAGTATGGCATAGAACAGGGATTGCCAGACTATCTGTAAAAGGCCAGATAGGACTTATTTTTGGCTTTGAGGCCTATGTGGTGTTTGTTGCCACTACTCAGCTCTGTCTTTTTAGCATGAAAGCAGCATTAGAAAATGCTAAACGAATAGGTGTGTTCCAATACAGTTTCGTGGATGCTGAAATTTGAACTTCATATAATTTTCATGTGTCATGAATTATTCTCCTTTTAATTTTTTTCTTCTCCTAACCATTTAAAAACGTAAAAGTTTTTCTTAGCTTGTAGAAAAACAGGTGGCAGACTGTCGTTTTCTGACCCCTGGTGTAGAATAATAATGAAGAACCCAGTAATTTTCAAGAGAGCATTGAGAATTAGGGTGAACACAGTGCTATGATCTCTTATTGTCATGTCTGTATAATACACAAAGTGGTAATAAAGTGAATCTGAGATCTTAACACTAATTTGTTATGACCTTAGGAAACATGGTTGACTTAGAGTTATGAATATGCTAGGATACAAGTGCATTCTTTAAACAAGGGTATTTCTTGTTTAAAAGGGGTTGTAGTTCACAAGAGGTGAAATAACACTGGATTTTTATGTTGATTTATACCAAGGGATTTCCACCACAAGAATATTAAGACATGCATTATCATAACAGAAAAGAGGGTAATTTAAAATTTGTTTTTAAAATATGTTTTAAAATATTTATTCCAGGGAAGAACAGAAGAGATCTAGAGAAACCACTGAGTCAAGTAGAGGAAATGGCTATGTTAGCAGTGCAGGTCAGAAAACTTGGTGGTCAGATATGGTGGGGTAGGGGAGGCAGGGTTCAGCTGTCCAAACTTCTGAGATCCTCAGAAAAAGGCAAAGCATCTGTTTTTCCCCCATCATTTTTTTAATTATAAAAATTTTAAAACATACAGAAAGAGCAGTCGTCAGCTTGCTCTTTATACTTAATATATCCTGGCTGTCTTTTATCTTTCCGGTTCAGTAATATAGAGTGACCTCATTCTTTTTTATGTTTGTGTTATTACTTCATTGTGTAGACATATAATGTATTACACCATTTTATTACTAGTGGACATTTAGGTCCTTTCCAAGTCGTCGTCTTATAAGAAAGGCTGCAGTGAACATCCTTGCACATCTGTCTTTAGATTGTCATGCCATTATATTTGTAGGACAAATTCCTGGAGGGTAGATTGCTGTGTCAATGGCATGGAAATTTTAAATTTTCATAGTTTTGTTCCTCTACGATGTACCTGTTTACACCCACACTAGCATATTATGAGAGAGTCTGTTTCTCTACAGGGGAGCCAATGCTGATATTTTTTTTGTATTTAAAACAATTTTGCTAATATTTTTGGTTTATACTTTTATTGGTTGCATAATAGGTCTTGTGTTGCATGTACCATAATTTTTCAACCTTTTGTGAGTAGATGGGCATTTATCTATTTTCCTTTTGATTTTTTTTTTTTTTGAATTTGGTTGTGCTTTAGGTGAAAGTTTACAACTCAAGTTAGTTTCTCATTCAAAAATTTATACACATTGTTTTTGTGACATTGGCTGCAGTCCTCGTAATGTGACAGCATGCTGCCTCTTTGCTCCTCCTTTCCACACTGGGTTCTCTGTGTCCGTTCATCCAATTCCTGTCCTTTCCTGCCTTCTCGTTGCCCATTTGGTCTCATACATTTGATTGAATTGAGAAGCATTTTCCTCACATGTGTTATTGTTGTATAGGCATGTCTAATCTTTGTTTGAAAAGTGAGCTTCGGGAGTGGTTTCAGTCCTGAGTTAGCAGAGTGTCCAGGGGCCATGGTCTCAGGGGTTCCTCCAGTCTCTGTCAGACCAGTAAATCTGGTGTTTGTTTGTGAATTTGAATATTGTTCTATATTTTTCTCCCACTCTGTCCAGGACTCTTTGTTGTGATCCCTGTCAGAGTGGTTGTTGGTGGTAGCTGGGCACCATCTAGTTTTCTGGGCTCAGGCTAGTCGAGACTCTGGCTCGTGTGATCCTTTAGTCCTTTGGGCTGATATTTTCCTTGTGTCTTTGGTTTTCTTCATTCTCCTTTGCTTGGATGGGATGGGACCAATAAATGCATCTTAGACGGTCGCTTGCCAACTTTTAAGACCCCAGATGCTACTCACCAAAGCAGGATGTAGAACATTTTCTTTATGAACTATGATATACCAGTTGACCTAGATGTCCCACGAGACCATGGTTACCAACTCCCAGCCCCAGCAACTTGGTACCTCAAGGTGTTCGGATGTGTCTAGGAAATTTCTGTGCCTTTGCCTTGGTCGAGTTGTACTGACTTCCACTGTATTGTGTGTTTTGTTTTTCCTTTCACCACAGTTGACACTTATCTACGATGTAGTTGGTGATTTCCTCGCCTTCTCCCTCCCCACCCTTGTAACCATCAACGAATGTTTTTTTCTGTATGTAAACCTTTTCTTGAGTTCTTATAATAGTGGTCTCATACAATATTTGTCCTTTTGTTACTAATTTATTTCACTCTGTATAATGCCCTCCAGATTCACCCATGTTGTAAGATATTTTGCAGATTCATCATTGTTCTTTATCATCGTGTAGTATTCCATTGTTTGTATGTACCATAGTTTATCCATTTATTTGTTGATGGGTACTTAGGTTGTTTCCATTTTTTTGTTATTGTGAATAGTACTGCAGTGAACATGGACGTGTATGTGTCTATTCATGTGACAGCTTTTACTTCTCTAGGGTACATTTCTGGGAGTGGGATTGCTGGATCATATGGTTTTTCTATTTCTAGCTTTTTAAGTAACTGCCATATCGTTTGCCAAAATGCTTCTACCATTTTGCATTCCCATCAGGAGTGCATAAGTTCCAGTCTCACCACAGCCTTTCCAACGTTTGTTATTTTCTGTTTTTTTTTTTTTTTTTTTTAATTAGTGCCAGTAATGTCAGGGTAAGATGGTATCTCATTGTAGTTTTTATTTGCATTTCTCTAATGGCTAATGATCACGAGCATTTCCACGTGTCTGGAAGCTGCCTGAATGTCTTCTTCGGTGAAGTGTGTGTTCATATCCTTTGCCCATTTTTTAAATGGATTTCTTGTCTTTTTGTTGATTTGAGAGATTAGACCCTTGTCGGATATGTTTTAGCTAAAAATTTTTTCCCATTCTGTAGGTTCTCTTTACTCTTTTGATGAAGTCTTTTGATAAGTGTTTTGATAAGCATAAGTGTTTAATTTTTTAGGGGCCCCAAGTTATCTAGTTTCTTTTCTGGTGTTTGTACATTGTTAGTTATGGCCTATTGCTTGTTTCTTTATCATTGTTATTTACTTAGTTTTCATTTCTTTTCTTAGTTTCCATTTATGCCTTATGAGGTAAAATGAGTTCCTTTACATGACCTTTGCCTTGGTTCTTTAGAAAAACACTTTAAGAGGTTTTACCCTCAAAGTCGTGAGGAGTTAGCTTTACCCTAGTTTTCTACCCCAGGTGGTTTGATGCTTTTGTCCAGGTTGATTGACGTTTCCTGGGTAAGTTGTAAACAACTTGATGTTTCGATATTTTTTGTCTGACTCTGGGCTGCAGCCTGCCCTTGGCTTGGTCTACTGTACACACCTTGCAGGAATTGGTCAATATTCTTATGCGAATGAAGTGACTGTGTCCTACCAAGAGGGGTCAGTTTGTGGGCCTGGTGGGAGGGTCATGCCTTGAAATTGACTAAGAGTTTGCTTATTTATGCAGCCAACCCCACAAAGGTTTGCAGCCAGAAAGAGAAGGAAGAAAGAAGCAGAAAAGAGAAAAGGCAAGAGAGGCAAGAAGAGAGAAGAAGCAGAGAGAGAGGAGGTGGGGAATCTCCTGAAAAAGCTGTAACACAGGTCAAGGGCTGTAACACTAAAGACAGTGAGAGGCCTGGAAGGGGCCCTGTGGCAGAGCCAGTGGCACCAGGCTCAAAAGAGGCCCTGTGGTAGAGTTGGCAGTGATAGGCCCAGAAGGGGCCCTGTGGTAGAGTTGGTAGTGATGGCAGTAACCGGCTGCTAGGAATGCAGCTAAGAGAGCTGAACAAAATTGCTACACTGGCTATGAGCTGGATCAGTTAGCTGTGGAGAGGCCGACAGCAGGGAGGTTGACGGCAGAGAGGGCTGAGAGGAGGCCTGTCCTGAGGGGACCAAGAGGAGGCCTGCACGGCCAAGCAGGGGTGTGCACGGCAGAGAGGAGCTGAGAGAGCTGTCATGTACTGAAGGAGAGATGGATGTGCTCTTCTCTTTGGGGTGCCTTCCAGACTTTGCCTATGTGTTTCCTGAGTGTTGATCCTGATTCTGAGTTGTACCCTGTTACTTCCTTAGTAAACCACTTAACTATAAATATGGTCTGTGAATTCTGTGTGGCCATTGCAACAGATTATCAGACCCAGAAAAGAGGTACAGAGTGCTATGGGAGGGTCGGCTGGTGTCAGAATTGGTATAAAGGTTGGAGAGTACTTGTGTCTAAAGAAATATAATGCAAGGCACATATGTAAAGTTTTCTAGTAGTAGCCACATGGGGGAAGAATTGAAACAGGTAAAATTAATTTCAATAATATATTTTATTTTAACAGTTAAACCCATTATATCCAAAATATTATTTTACCATGTAATCAAATTAATACTATTATTAATGAGATATTTTACATAATTTTTTCACAGAATCTTTTGTGAAAATGGTGTGGTAGGGGCATCTGACCTCCTGTAACTTCAAAAGAGGGAAGGAGAATCAAGATCAACAGCCCAAGGCTGATTCTATGAAGTGGAGGTCAGAGATACCTCCGTCTCTGCCATCTTAACCAATTCTGATGCCAAACGTCCTTCCCACGGCACTCTCTACTTTGCTGAGTTCAGTAATTGATTACACTGGCCATACAGAACTCCAAGACAATACTCAACGATTATGGGGTTTATTAGGGAAGCAACAGGTTACAATTCAGGTTCAAGAATGCTCAGGATAGAGTTCTTCCATCAGGACAGCCTTTTCTCAGTTGTTCCCGCAGGCACGCCTCTCTGTGGCCCCTTGGCCTCTGCCCTGCTCAGGCAAGTGTTACAAAGCTCTTCTAGCTCTGCCCAGAGGCACCCTGCTCCACCAGTAAGCCTTGGCCAGAGGCGCTCAGCTCTAGCTCCGTGAATAGGCAAACCTAGCTGCACCAAGTGCCCGGAGGCACCCTACTCCTCCAGCAAGCCTCCTGCCTAAAGGCACTCAGCTTTCTTAGTCTGTGGACTGGGAATCCCACTGCACCGTCTCCTGCCGGTCTCCAGCGGCCTTTTCTCTGCCACTGCTTCTCACTGTCTTCAGCATTACAGTTCTCACTCTCTCTTGGTCTTCTGATTCCAGGAACTTCTCAGCACAGGGATCCTGGGTTCAAAGGATGTGCTCCACTCCTGGCTCTTTCTTAGTGGTGATATATCCACCTCTCTAGCCTCTGGGATGGCTCATTTTAAGCCTAGCAGGATGACAGAACTGACCAATCCCTTTAAGGGGGCCATAACTACCTTATCTGTGTAGTCTCACCCAGTCATTTGGGTGGGAGTTATGAGACCATGGGAAGAAAGGCCATGTAAAAGCAGCCCATCGACCCCAGGCCACCTGCTGGCTTTTCTAGCTGGTTCTTTCATACTTGGAGAATAACTTCTCCCTCAATCATTTTACCAGTCCAAAACAGTCATTAACAATTAGTCCTTCAATAGGGTAAAGAGTCCTCTGGGTGAGGTTACTCAGGTACAGCCTTTCAGGTCTGCTGCAGATATCTATCTGATCTGGTCAGGTTCTCCAAAAGTCATCTTCACCTCTTCTGACCAATGATAAAATTTAAATGAAAGAAGATTATTCCCTTGCTCTGAGTCTTCTTCGAGATATCAGCATAGCAAAACTTTTAAGGGACTTTAGGTTTGGTCATATTGTTGTAGTCCAGCATGCCTCCCCCTTAGTCCACACTTTCACAATTACTGCTTCAATTACAGTTCTTACAATGACAGTTAACCTATTAACAGTCATTATTCTGAATCATATAATCCTACCAGCATCTCCCCTCGCCCCAGACTATCAGTAAAAGAGGAATCTATTCAGTGGGATCCTCCCTTGTCCCTCTCATTTTGAGTACAAGCACACCCACGAAAGTAAGTAAGCCAACCACTTCATGCCTTTATCTCCCCCTGTTTTAGATAGCCAATGTTTAAATTGCCCATCCCTATCAAACCATTACTCTGAGGATACAAGCATGTTCCTTGGTCTTAATGAATCTTCTGGTTAGAACTTTTGAGCATCTGTACCCATAAGCGAAGTCCAGTCCAGAGCAAGCCATCAAACTGCAGCAATTTACATAAGCTCATGGTGTCCAACATCTGTCCTAGGGAAAATCACACAAAATTATAATAAAGCAAGAAAGATTTTATTTGTCATGTTCCAAGAGGCAAAAGTGGGAAATGGACTAGTATGCTCTCAGAGCATATGCTGTCTGAGTGCAAGGAATGTTACAGAATCATCAGTATATATAGACATTGCAAATGGGTAAAATCATGAAAAGCTTCACCTTTTCACAGATTGGCTGAAAACCGCTGAATCACCGTGATTCTACATTTTGAATTGTCTTTCTTAGTAATCATTGGTGCAAGTTTCAGTAATGACAGATATTACTATTTACTAAATGTTAATAGAAAAAGATGAGTAGAAAATAATATGGATCATTTGTGCTCTAAGAATTTGTTTATAAGGAAGGGTTTCTGTTTTAGTTATCTAGTGCTGCTATAACAGAAATACCACAAGTGGATGGCTGTAACAAAGAGAAATGTATTTTCTCACAGTCTAGTTGGCTAGAAGTCCAAATTCAGGGCATCAGTTCCAGGGGAAGGCTTTCTCTGTCAGCTCTGGAGGAAGGTCCTTGTCATCAATCTTCCCCTGCTTAATGAGCTTCTCAGGCACAGGGACCCTGGGTCCAAAGGATGTGTTCTGCTCCTGGTGCTGCTTTCTTGGTGGTATGAGGTCCTCCACTTTCTACTTGCTTCCCTTTCCTTTTATCTCTTGTAAGATAAAAGGTGGTGCAGGCTACACCCCAGGGAAACTCCCTGTACATTGGATCAGGGACGTGACCTGAGCAAGGGTGTTACATCCTACCCTAATCCTCTTTAACGTAATCTAATCTTGCCTCATCAACCACAGGCAGAGATTAGGATTTACAACACATAGGAAAATTATATCAATCAAAAAATGGAGGGCAACCACACAATACTGGTTATCATGGCCTAACCAAGTTGACACATATTTTTGGGGGACACAGTTTGATCCATGACAGTTTCTTAAGAAAGATGTTCTCCAAGATTGTCCTAGCTATTGTTTTTATGCCTCAGGGCCCAGTTGATGCGTCCTTGTGAGTCCTTGTTGCTCTAGCTGTAATTGCGTTCTTTATGCTCAAGGACACGGAGGACTTGGGCAGATGTGGCTGTGGCAGCACGTCTGTTTTCCCATTCTTACCTATTCTGTAATGTTCTTTGGACTTGGACAGACATGGTTCTAGCAGCATGCTTGTCTGTTTTCCCACTTTTGTTTGTTCTGTAATATCTTCTTGGATTCGGGCAGACGTGGCAGCATGGTTGTCCGTTTCCCACTTTTGCCTTTTTGAACATATGCCGAATAAAACTTTGTTTTCGCTTTACTCAACTGTGTGATGTTTTTCCCCTACAACAGTTAGTGGCATAGATGTCAAGGATTTATGGAGCTATGAATCCAGTCAACCTTGAGGACACCTGGACTGCGGAGCAGAAGCTAGCAAAGAGAGGTCCAATCTTCTGGGCCCTTGTGTTCCCACTCCATATCCCTTCAACACTGACATGGGGTACTGCCGTTTAGGTCTGGATTCATGTGTTTGAAACATTAAAGAGTGTCATCAAAGCCAATGGTTTGATTGGGGAATTCACATCATTTACCTATGAAGTTTTTTTTATTACAATTCAGATAAGTTTTTACTTTGCTGATTTGCTGAAAATGTTTGACTAAAATGTCTCAACAAAAAGATGAACTATATTGGACTTGTGAAAACAACTGTCACTAGACTCAGTCAAGATTTTCAGAACCCTTACGCAGACGCTGACAGGTTCATAGACTGCGGCTGATCCAGAATCACGTGGAACAGAAATTAACTATATAAGATTGAGTAAACAAAAGGATACTATGGGTTTTATGTGGGAATGTTTCTAGGTCCTAATTTCTGGATATGAGAAACTATTTTCCTTTCTCCAAAATTAACTAGTGGGTTTAGATATTGTATCTCTTGAATTAGAAGTTCTTGTTGGTACACTTAGCAAAGCTGTAAATATCATAACCAGAGAAGTGTCTGAAATTGGAGCTATGATTTTACAAAACAGAATAGTTTTAGCTTTCCTGTTAGTCTCTGTCTTAGGCTGGGTTCTCTAGAGAAGCAAAACCAGTAAAGCATATAAATATATATAGAGAGATTTATATCAAGGAAATAGCTCACGCAATTGTAGAGGCTAAAACACCCCAAGTCCACAGATCAGGGTAGAGGCCTCTTCCAGTTCACGTAGCCGCAGAAGCTGGTGAACCCAAGGTCAGCAGGTTGGAGAGGGGCTCCCACTTGCAGGCTGTGAAGGTCATTGAATTCCAAGATCAGCAGACAAGAATGCAAGGTTTCTCCTGATTCACGTAGCTGCAGGGGCTGGTGAACCCAGGGTCAGCAGTGAGGGAACTGGGCTCTTGGCTCGCAGGCTGAGAAGTTCGACAAATTCCAAGATCAACAGGTAAGCTGCTAGCTCAAGTCCCATGAACTGGAGGTGAGACAAGAGGCAGCTGCTGAGTCTCGAACAAGCCAAAAACCTTGGCAAGGCGAGTAGGCAGAAAGTAACTGGCAGAAGGCAGAGAAATGAAAACTGAAAGGGTGATGAGCTGCTAAAGGCCCTTCCTCCACCGGTACCACTCAACAGATTCCATCATGGGGGTGATCAGAACATTATACAACTGCTAAAACACTGAGAATAATGGTCTAGCCAAGTTGACATACAATCTTAACCATCACAGTCTCTCAAGAAACAGTTTGTGCCTTAATAGATAAGTGTTGCTATATTTATATTAATACTCAGTCTGAGGTTTTTCAGAATATAGTTGCTGTTGAGGCACATGAAAAAAAGTCACTAATGTTGCTTATGTATAAACAAATACCTCATGAGATTTGTTTCCTTGGTTCAGAGACCTTAGGGTCATGGTTTCATTGGTTATTTCAGACAATTGGCCTAACATTGTTAGTGTTTCTATTCTACTTCTTAGTTTGCTGTATGGTGCCTGAGATCTTAAAAACCAGATGATGCCCAATTACCATTTATTGAGCATTTTTAATAAAAGATTCTATAGGAAGATCATGATCCAAAGGAAAGAATGATGAGAGAGTTGTATGTAATTCTCCTGGAATCCAGATTTCTGGTTTTCATGGAGGTTGAGGCAACCCACACAGGACATTGCCTTTGGGTGTCCTATTGAACCTTGAGCTTTGAGTAAAAAAATAGGTTCCTGAAGCCACTATGAGTCAAGCAATGGTCCAGGTAAACCAGTAAGACCATTTTGCTCTGGGCATTGTGCTTTTTCAGTCTGTTATAGGAAACTAACTTCAAAGATCAGAATGAGAGTTATGTTTAGGGTAAATTAGTAATTAATCAGTCTTTAAGACAGTATTGAAGGAAATACCTGTCTAATGTTTATAACCAAATTCTTAGCCTCTTATGATGCAGAAAATTATGTGTCTTAAAGAAATCAGCTTCTCAGAGGAGATCAACCTCATAGCTTAGACTCCATTTTGTCTTAGGTTCCGCTTCTGCTTCTGAGAAAGTGACCCATGACTGTTACTTGGTAAACCAAGGAGGGGCAGCTTACCCACAGGGAGAATACTTAGTATGTTTTAAACCGACTTACTGAAGACCTCCAACCGGAAAGGTCCATCCTGTGTTGCTAATCATGAGTTCTCTAATGGAAACTTTGTTGTCACGTGTAAATTTTTCTGTTTTCTATTTCTTGTAGACACACTTTGTGTGTTTCTTATGGATATATGTTTCTGTGTGGTAGATCCAACTATACTAATTTAGATGATCCCTTTCCAACTGATGGTGAATATATGTGGGCAGTCACTTGTTTAGATTCTTCATGAATGTGTGGGCGATGCACATTGAGAACTTTAGGATTACCTTTAGATAGTCATAGTAATAATGCTAGGAAATACTGAAGAGGTAATGTTAAAATTGTAAAATGAAAAACGGAAGAAAACCTATTGGTCCAGCATTCAGGGTATGGTTGGTAGCTTTAATTCCTACTTACGGTATATCTGAAGTGGAGAAATCTTTTAAGAAAATTTGTCAGTTACTATGGGACAAATAACAGATGAGATGGAAGCACAACACTGAGCTCTGATCTCATAAGTCAAGGTAACATAAGATGATAAAACAGCCTTAGATTTTTTTTGCTAGTGTAGTCTGTGCTGTAGCAAATACCTCTTGTTACATTTGGATAAATAACACAGAAGTAGAACAAGATATACATAGAATTAGCAAGCTGCTTGGTTACACACTGTAACATTCTCACAAATGCCAGGTTTGTTTGGTTGCCATCAGGAATAAGTACATGGGCTCAATCACTATTGCAAGGAATGGTAATATTCTTAGTTAGTTTACATCCTGATAGTATTAGGCATAATAAAATTTATCCTCTATTGTGTTATGCACCTAAAAGTCGAAGAAGGCCTTGGGCTAAAATGTTGACATACATTGAGTCTGCTCACTCCAGCAATGTGATTGATGAGAACATCGCTTTTCCTTAACAACCTGGTGAAGAACCAGATGGCATCCGGTAGAAAACCAGCACCGTGAGTTTAGAACCTGCAGTGGCCACCATCTAGGAGTTTGGCTAAGTCCAGGTATTGATCATCGATGTGTTATCTCCAATCTTAGATCAAAAGGAGGAAATGACTTAGGAAATAATATTGGAGTTATTATTCCCATCGTTGAGCATAGAGAATGTGACCCAGCTGGAGCTGGGCTCACAAGGACTCACAAGCACACATCAACTGGGCCCTGAGGTATAAAGACAATAGCTAAGATAATCTTGGAAAATATTTTTTAGGGAAACTTTAACATAAAGCCAATCAAACAGAACACAAAAGACTTTCTACTCTTATCTTTTTCTGTTAACATTTAGTGAACAGAAATTTGTTGGACTAATGAAGACCCTCCTGACTGTTGTTACTGAAACTTGTACCAATGATTGTTAAGAAAGATGATTCAAAATTCAGGATGACAGTGTCTAGCCAATCTTGAAAAGGTGAAGCTTTCAATGGTTTTGCCCATTTGTAATGTTAATATATACTGATGCCTCTGTAATGGTTTCTGGACTCGGGCAGACATAGTTGTGGCAGCATGCTTGTCTGTTTTCCCATTCTTCCCTATCCTTTAATATTCTTTGGACTTGGACAGACATGGCTCTAGCAGCATGCTTGTCCGTTTTCCCCCTTTCGTCTGTTCTGTGACATTTCCTTGGATTCAGGCACACGTGCCTCTGGCAGCATGCTTGTCCATTTTCCCACTTTTGTCTGTTCTGTGGTATTTCCTTGGACACAGGCAGACATGCCTCTGGCAGCATGGTTGTCCGTTTCCCATTTTCACCTTTTTGAATATATGCCGAATAAAACTTTCTTTTTGCTTTAAAAAAAAAAAAAGAACATGGAATAACTGTTCCAATTTTAACTCCTAAGTCAATCCCTCCTTTTCGTCAGAGATTGGAGGTAATACATTGATGGTCCAAATCTGGATTTAGCTGGACTCCTGGATAGCAGCTGTGGCAGACTCTTTAAACTCAGGGTGCTGGTTTTCCACCAGATACCATCTGGTTCTTCACTAGTGTCTTAAGTAAGGGTGAGGTTTCCATCAGTTGCATTGCAGAAATGAACAGAATCCATGTACATCAACATTTTAGCCTGACCCTTTCTTTTGCATTTTAAGTGTATAAAATGATAGAAGATAAGTTTTATTATGCCTAATACTACCAGGATGCAGACTATTACTATTCCTTTCAATACTGATCTAGCCCATGTGCTTATTCCTGATCATAACCAACCAAATAAATCTGGTGTTTGTAGGGGTATTATAGTGTATAACCAAGTAGCTTGCTGTCTAATTCTGTGTATATCTTGTTCTACTTATGTGCTATTTATCCAAATGCAACGGGGGGTATTTGCTACAGCACAGACTCCATCTTCTTGGGCTAATAAAAAAATCTAAGACTGTTCTATTATCAACTGCCACTTTGGCAGATGAGGTTAGAGATTGCTGTTGTGTTCCATTCCATTAGCAATTTCGTCTGCTGTTTGTCCCATACTGATTGATAAACTTCTGAAAGCTTTCTCCAGTTCAACTATACCACAAGTAGGAATTAAAGCTCTTAGAAATGACCAACCTCACATGAAAGACCTGTACAAAGAAAACTACGAAACGCTACTGCAAGAAACCAAAAGAGACCTACATAAATGGAAAAACATACTATGCTCATAGATGGGTAGACTTAACATTGTGAAAATGTCAATTCTACCCAAAGCAGTCTACAAATACAATGCAATCCTGATCCAAATACCAACAGCATTCTTAATGAGATGGAAAAACTAATCATTAACTTTATATGGAAAGGAAAGAGGCCCTGGATAAGTAAAGCATTATTGAAGAACAACAAAGTAGGAGGTCCCACACTACCTGACCTCAGAACCTGCTATACAGCTACAGTAGTCAAAACAGCCTGGTACTGGTACAATGACAGACACATTGACCAATGAAACAGAATCAAGAACCCAGCCATAAATCCATCCATCTCCAGTCAACTGATCTTTGACAAAGGCCCGATGTCCATTAAATGAGGAAAAGACAATCTTTTTAATAAATGGTGCTGGCAAAAGTGGATATCTTATCTGCAAAAAAAAAAAAAAAAAAAAATGACACAGGCTCCATACTTCATACCATACACAAAAACTAATTCAAAATGCATCAAAGATCTAAATATAAAACCAAAAACCATAAAGATCATGGAAGAAAAAATAGAGTCAACGCTAGAGGCTCTAATACATGGCATAAATAAGGTACAAACCATAACGAACAATACACAAACACCAAGAAGATAAGCTGTATAACTGGGATCTTCTAAACATCAAACACTTTGCTCATCAAAAGACTTGTCTTAGTCATCTAGTGCTGCTACAACAGAAATACCACAAGTGGATGGTTTTAATGAAGAGAAGTTTATTCCGTCATAGTCAAAGTAGGCTTAAAGTCCAAATTCAGGGCATCAGCTCCAGGGGAAGGCTTTTTCTCTCCGTCAGCCTTCTTCTCTTCGGTGTTCCCCCGGACTAGGAGCTTCTCTGCGTGGGGACCCGGGTCCAAAGGACGCGCTCTGCTCCCGGCACTGCTTTCTTGATGGTGTGAGGTCCCCCGTCTCACTGCTCACTTCTGTCTTTTATAAATCTCGAGATTGCCTCAGGACACAATCCAGTCTTGTAGATCTGGTCCTGCCTTACTAACACAACTGCCACCCATCCTCCCTCATTAACATCATAGAGGCAGGTTTACTACAACATAGAGGAAAATCACACAGTACCAGGAATCATGGCCTAGCCAAATTGATACATTTTTTGGGGGACATAATTCAAACCATGACAAGACTTCACCAAAAAAGTAAAAAGAGAACCTACAGACCGGGAAAAAAAATTCCGGCTATGACATGTCTGACAAAATGTATAGGAAAATCCAACACCTCTACAACAAAAAGACAAATAATCCAATTAAAAAATGGGCAAAGGATATGAACAGGCACTTCACCAAAGAAGACATTCAGGCAGCTAACAGACACACGAGGAAATGCTTGCCATCACTACCCATTAGATAAATGCAAATAAAAAGTACAATGAGATACCATCTCACCCGGAGATTACTGGCACTAATGAAAAAACAGAAAATAACAAATGTTGGAGAGGTTGTGGTGGGATTGGAACTTACGCACTGCTAATGGGAGTGAAAAATGGTACAATCATTTTGGAAAATAATAGCACTTAACTTAAAAAGCTAAAAAAAGAAATACCATATGATCCAGCAATCCCACTTCTAGGAATATATCCTAGAGAAATAAGAGCTGTCACACGAGTAGACATATGCACATCCATGTTCCTTACAGCATTATTCACAGTAAATAGCAAAAAGATGGGAACAACCTAAATGTCCATCAGCAGATGAATGGATATATAAAATGTGATACATACACACAATGGAATACTACACAGCAATAAAGAACAATGATGAATCTGTGAATTATCTCAACATGGATGAATCTGGAGGGCATTATGCTGAGTGAAATACGTCAATCACAAATACTGTATGAGACCACTGTTATTAAAACTCATGAAAATCGTTTCCACATTGTCGTGGATAGAATCGTGTCCCCCCAAAATGTCTGTCAACTTGGCTGGGTCATGATTCCTGGTATTGTATGGTTGTGTAATCTGATGTGATTTCCTTATGTGTTGTAAACTCTATCACTGATGAAGTTATATGAGATCTCCTTATGTGTTGTAAACTATGATGAGGTTATACTGATGAGGTTTACAAGATTAGATTGTGTCTTAATCCAGTCTCGTTTGAGATATAAAAGAGAGAAGCGAATAGAGACACGTGGGAACCTCATACCACCAAGAAAGCAGTGCTGGGAGCAGAGCATGTCCTTTGGACTTGAGGTTCCTGCACTGAGATGCTCCCAGACCAAGGGAAGATTGATGACATAGACCTTCCTCCAGAGCCAACAGAGAAAGCATTCCCGTGGAGCTGACACCCTGAATTTGGACTTGTAGTCTGCTGGACTGAGAGAATAAACTTTTCTTTGTTAAAGCCATCCACTTGTGGTATTTCTGTTACAGCAGCACTAGATGACTAAGACACACATGGAAAGAAACAATTTTTAATGGTTATGAGGGAGAAGGGGAGTGGGGAGGGAAAAAACACTAGATAGTAGATAACTGGTAACTTTGGTGAACGGTAAGACAGTACACAATACTGGGGAAGTCAGCACAACCTGATCAAGGCAAAGTCGTAGAGGCTTCATAGACACATCCAAACTTCCTGAGGACTGGGGACTATGGTCTTGGGGGACATTTAGGTCAATTGGCATAACAGTTTATAAAGAAAATGTTCTATATCCAACTATAGTGAGTAGCGTCTGGGGTCTTCAAAGCCTGCAAGCGGCCATCTAAGATAAATCTACTGGTCCCATCCTAGCTGGAGCAAAGGAGAATGAAGAAAATCAAAGACACAAGGGAAAAATTACTCCAAAGGACTAATGGACCACAACTACAGCAACCTCCACCAGACTGAGCCCAGAAAAACTAGATGGTGCCTGGCTACAACTACGAACTGCGCTAACAGGGATCACAATAGACGGTGCTGTACAGAGTGGGAGAAAAAGGTAGAACAAAATTCAAATTAACACATACACAAAAACCAAAAATGAGACTTGCTGGTTTGACAGAGACTGGAGAAACCCCAAGAGTATGGCCCCTGGACACCCTTTTAACTCAGTACTGAAGTCACTACTGAGGTTCACCCTTCAGTCATAGATTAGACAGGTCTGTAGGGCAGACATTAACACACATGAAGCATGTGCTTCATAGTTCAATCATGCATATGAGAGTAAATGGGCACAGCAGCCCAAAAGCAAAGATAAGTCAGGAAGGGACAGGAAAACTGGATGAATGGAAACCAGTGTCACAAAACAACAAAACAATTTGTGTATTCTTCAATGAGAAACTAATTTGCTCTGTAAACTTTCATCTAAACCACACACACACACACACACACACACACACACACACACAGAGTAATGACCAACCCCACCCTGAGCGTTTGACCAGTGGGTTTTCTTCCTACTCTTTGTTTTACAGTGTGTAAAAATTTAACATTACCTTCCCAATATTTACTAGCATCATTGCTATGAATGTTTAAAGGTAATCCTAAATTTCCCAATGTGCATTGCCCACGCATTTGTCAGGAATCTAGACAAGACTTTTAATGTAAATTCACTGTGAGTTGGAAACTGATAGTCTAAACTAGTATAGTTGTATCCACCACACAAAACCATATATCCATGAGGAACACACAGTTTGTCTAGAGGAAAAAGAAGAGGTAGAAAAATGTACATCTGATCAAGTTTCCATTAGCGAATTATCACAGTCTTCCTAGTTGTAATTCTATATAGGTAAGATTTTTCCATCATTCATTATTGTAATCATGAGGATGACATAAGTGATTATGGGTTGCAACTTCAGCTAACTTATTATAGCCCTCTTCATAACAGTCACCTAAATCTTTAGGAGGGTGTTGATATAATTCTATAAAATACCATCTTTATTACAAGGCAGGAGACCTGGTGGTGCGGTGGTTAAGAACTTGGATGCTAAACCAAAAGGTCAGCAGTTCAAATCCACCAGCTGCTCCTTGGAAACCCTATGGGGCACTTCTACTCTGTCCTGTAGGGTCGCTCTGAATTGGAATCGACTTAACGGCAACAGGTTTATTACAAGGCAGACGAAGATATCTTCGAAGTAAGTGGGTGTCATACAAGTAAGCATTTAACTAGATCTGAGCGATATTAAAGTGTAGGATTGAAGGTGTTCCACAGCTATTCATAAGGTTTTCCCTGGCTAATTCTCAAAATAAGAAACAGCTGCAAACATCCATTAATAATTTGAATGTGGAATGTACGAAGTATGAATCTAGGAAAATTGGAAATCGTCAAAAATGAAATGGAAACCATAAACATCAATAGCCTAGGCATTAGTGAGCTGAAATGGACTGGTATTGGCCATTTTGAATTCGACAATCATATGGTCTACTATGCTGGGAATGACAACTTGAAGAGGAATGACGTTGCGTTCATTGTCAAAAAGAATATTTCACATTCTCTCTTTAAGTGCAATACTGTCGGTGATAGGATAATATCCATATGCCTACAAGAAAGGCCAGTTAATATGACTGTTATCAAATTTACACACCAACCACTAAAGCCAAAGAAGAAATAGAAAATTTTTACCAATTTCTGCAGTCTGAAATTGATCAAACTTGCAATCAAAATGCATTGATAATTACTGGTGATTGGAAACGAAGAAGGTTGGTAGTTGGAAAATATGGCCTTGGTGATAGAAACGATGCTGGAGATTGCATGATAGAATTTTGCAAGACCAATGACTGCTTCATTGCAAGTACCTTTTTTCACCAACATAAATGGTGACTATACACGTGGACCTCGCCACATGGAATACACAGGAATCAAATTGACTACATTTGTGGAAAGAGACGATGGAAAAGCTCAGTATCATCAGTCAGAACAAGACTAGGGGCTGACTTTGGAACAGACCATCAATTGCTCATATGCAAGTTCAAGTTGAAACTGATCTTAGAGACCATCTCAAGAACAGATTTGATGCATTGAACACCAATGACCAAAGACCAGACGAGTTGTGTGATGACATCAAGGACACCAGACATGAAGAAAGCAAGAGGTCATTACAAAGACAAGAAAGAAAGAAAAGACCAAAATGGATGTAGGAAGAGACTCTGAAACTTGCTGTTGATCAAGTAGCTGAAGCAAAAGGAGGAAATGATGAAGTAAAAGAACTGAACAGAAGAATTTGAAGGGCGACTTGAGAAGCCAAAGTAAAGTATTATAATGACATGTGCAAAGACCTGGAGATAGAAAGACAAAAGGGAAGAACACACTTAGGATTTCTCAAGCTGAAAGAACTGAAGAAAAAATTAAAGCCTCAAGTTGCAATACTGAAGGATTCTATGGGAAAAATATTAAATGACCCAGGAAGCATCAAAAGAAGATGGAAAGAATACACAGAGTCATTGTACCAAAAAGAATTGGTCAACATTCAACCATTTCAGGAGGTGGCATATGATCAGGAACCCATGGTACTGAAGGAAGAAGTCCCAAGCTGCACTGAAGGCATTGGCGAAAAACAAGGCTCCAGGAATTGACAGAATACAATTGAGATGTTTCAGCAAATGGATGCAGTGCTGGAAGTGCTCACTCATCTATGCCAAGAAATTTGGAAGACAGCTTCCTGGCCAGCAGACTGGAAGAGATCATATTATGCCTATTCCCAAAAAAGGTGATCCAGCCGAATGCGGACATTATTGAACAATTTCATCAATATTACACACCAGAAAATTTTGCTGAAGATCATTCAGAAGTAGCTGCAGCAGTACATTGACAGGGAACGTCCAGAAATTCAGGCCAGATTCAGAAGAGGACATGAAATAAGGGATATCATTGCTGATGTCAGATGGATCCTGGCTGAAAGCACCGAAAGATGTTTATTTGTGTTTTATTGACTATGCAAAGGCATTCAGCTGTGTGGATTATAACAAATTATGGATAACGTTGTGAAGAATGAGAATTCCAGAGCACTTAATTGTGCTCATGAGGAACCTGTGCATAGATCGAGAAGCAGTCGTTTGAACATAACAAGTGTGGTTTAAAGTCAGGATAGGTGTGCGTCTGGGTTGTATCCTTTCACCATACTTATTCAATCTGTATGCTGAGCAAATTATCCAGGAAGCTGGACTACATGAAGAAGAACTCGACATCTGAATTGGAGGAAGACTCGTTAACAACCTGTGCTATGCAGATGATACAACCTTGCTTGCTGAAAGTGAAGAAGACTTGAAGCACTTACTAATGAAGATCAAAGACCACAGCCTTATCTTCCTGGATGTGTACCGGTCTATTATACTTGGTATCGCTTGACTTCTTCTTCACTAGAAGGTGCTGTACCTACACTGTTTATTCCCTCTTTTATTATTCTGATGCTATTGTCATTTACAGATTAACCTCTCTGATTCCCTTTTGTAATTCTTTTGGTTTAGCATAGTTAGTCCTTAAGAGTTCATTTCCTAGGTTGGTATCTGGCTGGTACAATCCTGTGTCATAGAATCAGCCTGTGGTCTGACATTGTTTGTTGTCAGATCGAAGGACTCCATTTAATCTGTCTTGTAAGTTTGGTTGGTTTTTACGTACTCCCTTAATTTGTGTTTATGTTGAAATGTTCTAATTTCACCATCCTATATGAATGAGAGTTTTGTAGGATATATTATTCTTGGCTGGCAATTTTTTTCTTTCAAGCTTTTATATATGTCATCCCGTTGCCTTCTTGCCGCATGGTTTCTGCCGAATAACCCAAGCTTACTTACCCTTATTATTTCTCCTCAGTATGTGACTTTTTGTTTTTCTCTTGCTGCTCTCAGGATTGTTTGTTTTTAGCGAGTGTGATTATTATATGCCTTGGTGATTTTCTTTTGGGGTCTGCCCTATATGGGGTTTGTTGAGGTTCTTGGATGGTCAGCTTTTCATCTTTCATGATATTGGGGAAGTTTTCTGTCAACAGTTTTGCAATGATCCTCTCTGTGTTTTCTGTTTTCTCCCCCTGTTCTGGAACTCTGATCACTTGCAGAGTTTTGCTTTTGATTGTACCCCACATAATTCTTAGGTTGTCTTCATTTCTCTTCATTCTTCTTCTGATTTTTCATCAAACATGGTTGTACAAAAGTGTTTGTTTTCAGTTTCGCTAATCCTGTCTTCCATCGTTTCAGATCTTCTCCTCAGCCCTTCTATGACACTGTCCATTTCTGAAATCTTGTTTATCTTTTGGATTTCTAGTTGTTGTTTTTGTATGATTTCTACTTGTGAATTTATTTTAGCATTTTGTTCCTGTATTCTTGAATTCTTCCATTTTTTTATCTGTATTTTCCATGAATTTGTCTATTTTTTTCCTCATGTTTGTCTGCTTTTTGCTTCAACTCTCGGATAATTCTGAATATTAGAGATTTGAATTCCCTATCAGATATTTCTAGTGCCTTTTCTTCTGCTGGAAAGTCATCTCGTGTTTTATTTTGGATGCCTACTGGAACCATCCTGTCCTGTTTCTGTATATGTTTTGATATTGTCTTCTGTCTTCGGGACATCCAGTAGTTCTTTTTCTTGTTTATTGAGTGTAGATTTGTTTGTTTTGTCCTGCTTTTTTGTTTTCTTTGGTTATGTCTGATCAGGCAGGCTGTACATTCTTTGTTTTTTGCTTGTCTCTGGGCATGATACTTTTCACCTTCAATCACTCAGGTATGGTACAGCAGGGCAGGTGCAGCTGAAGGGGAGTTGCTGGGATGGGTTGTTTGTGGCACGTACTGTGGCCAACGGGGCCATACCAAGAATCAAAGCAGGGCAGATTCCAGTAGGCTGTGTCTGTGCTGCTTGGTTGTGTGATGTTGAGCACATGGTGCAGGTAGGCTGGAAGAAGGGGGGAGATTTTGATGTGTGGAGCTAAGATGGTTATGGGAAAGAGGAGAGAGAGGAGAAAAGAACAGGAGCCAAAAACATACAAACAAAGAAAAAAGAGTGCTAAGGGAGCTGGCTATTGGAGTGGAGAGATGAGAGACTGAGAAATGGAGGGAAAAAAAAAAAGAAAAAAGATGAATAAATCAAGATACTGGAAATAAAGAAAGAGAAAAAGGGAAAAAGAGAGAGAGAAAACAATGAAACAAACAAACAAACAAAAAAAAACCCTGAATAAAAACAAAAAAAGAAAAGAAAAAAAGAAATGTCTGCAGGGATGTCACTGTGTGTCTGTGCATAGTAAGGTAGTAGGTTGCAAACCACATGGTACTTCCCAGCTAGAAGGTCTCCCAGGCTGAGAAAAGAAAAAGAAAGCAATCAAATAAATCAATACAGAACGAATCAGAGCAAACAAACAAAAGCCCTGGGGGTCTCACCAGCGTGGCAGCACGGGCCGGGAAGCAGTTTCACAGTCGAGTAGTGTTTCAAAGTCTTTCAGGAAGAAGCAAAGGTAGCACACGGAGCCAGGTACTTGAGAGAAAGGTGGTGAGAGGTAAGGAAGAAATTTAATGAAGTGGAAAAAAGCAACACCAGCAGTCAACAAATGGCACTCAGGGAGCCGGCCAGTGTGGGTGCGTGGAATCCAAGCGACACCAGAGTGAAGTCTGTGCTTCCCGGCCAAGAGACTTGTGGCCGCAGGAAGCAGAGGAGGCCGAGTGGGGGTGAATAAGTGTGGGGGGTGGGAGAGCATAGATCACTGGTTACCAGTTGTTCTGTCTCCTGCTGGAAGCTCCATGAAACTACTTTTTCGTACCCGGTTCGCAGATCCTGATAGTTGCAAGATGGCGGATCCGTACTGTGGTAGCTGATAGAGGACCTCTGCATGTATCTCTGCTCACTCTCTGTTCTCGATGAGTTTCTTATTCCATTTGTTGCTTGGCTGAGTTCTTTATTTCTTCATTTGATGCTTAGGGTTTCAGGATTGACGTGTGACTCTCTTTGACTTAGTTTTCTGGATCCTTGCTGTGGAGGGATGGCGTGGTGCTTCTGACTATAGCGCCATGTTGGCCAGAAGTCCCTGGGTTTAATTCTTGGCAAATAGTGCAGTCTTTGACTACTTCATTTACAGCCTTCCAGAAATGACCCTAATAATATTTCTTTAATTTTTTTGTAGAGTCTTATCTCTTTCTGAATGATCTTTTTGGTGAAAACTATGAACTACGGGAAGATGTAATTCTTTTGGCAGGACCAAGTTTGATCAGGTCTGATCAGCTCTGAAGTAGCATATGATCACGATCCGATGGTACTGAAGGAAGAAGTCGCAGGTGCACTGAAGGCATTGGCGAAAAAACAAGGCTCCAGGAATTGATGGGATACCAGTTGAGATGTTTCAGCAAACAGATGCAGCACTGGAGGAGCTCACTCATCTATGCCAAGAAATTTGGAAGACAGCTTCCTGGCCAACAGACTGGAAGAGATCCATATTTGTGCCCATTCTAAAGAAAGTAACCCAACAGAATGCAGAAATTATTGTGCAGTATCATTAATTTCACACACAAGTAAAGTTTTGCTTAAGATCATTCAAAAGTGGTTGTAGCAGTACATCTACAGGGAACTGCCAGAAGTTCAAGCCAGATTCAGTAGAGTGGAACAAGGGATATTTTTGCTGACGTCAGATCTTGGCTGAAAGCAGAGAATGCCAGAAAGATGTTTACCTGTGTTTTATTGACTATGCAAAGGCATTTGTGTGGATCGTAACAAATTATGGATAACATTGTGAAGAATAGGAACTCTAGAACACTTAGTTGTGCTCATGAGGAACCTGTACACAGGCCAAGAGGCAATTGTTTGAACAGAACAAGGGGATACTGCATGGATTAAAATCAGGAATGGTGTGTGTCAGGGTTGTATCCTTGCACCATACTTATTTAGTCTCTGTGCTGAGCAAGTAATCTGAGAAGTGGACTATATGTAGAAGAAAAGCATCAGGATTGGAGAAAGACTCATGAACGACCTGCTGTATGCAAATGACACAACCTTGCTTGCTGAAAGTGAAGAGGACTTGAAACACTTTCTGATGAAGATCAAAGACTATAGCCTTCAGTATGGATTGCACCTCAACGTAAAGAAAACAAAAGTCCTCACAACTGGACTAACAAACAACATCATTATATATGTAGAAAATATCGAAATTCTCAAGGATTTCATTTTACTTGGATCCACAGCCAACACCCATGGAAGCAGCAGTCGAGAAATCAAAAGACGCATTGCATTGGGCAAATCTGCTGCAAAAGACCTCTTTAAAGGGTTGAAAAGCAAAAATGTCACTTTGAGGACTAAGGTCTGCCTGCCCTACACCATGGTATTTTCAGTCATGTCGTATGCATGTGAGACCTAGGCAATGAAGGAGGAAGACTGAAGAATTTATGCCTTTGAATTATGGTGTTGGTGAAGAATATTGAATATACCGTGGACTGCCAGAAGAATTCAAAACATCCGTCCTGTAAGAAGTAAAGTCAGAATGCTGCTTAGAAGCAAGGATGGTGAGACTTCGTCTTACGCAGTTTGAACATGTTGTCAGGAGGGACCAGTGCCTTGAGAAGGACATCATGCTTGGTAAAGTCGAAGGTTGGCAAAAAAGAGGAAGACCCTTAATAAGATGGATTGATGCAGTATCTGCAACAGGGGGGGTCAAGCTTAATGATTGTGAGGATAGCGCAGGGTCTGGTAGTGTTTCGTTCTGTTGTACATAGGGTTGCTATGAGTTGGAACTGACTGGACGGAACCTAACAACAACAAACGGAAAGCTTTTAAAAACATTCCATTTTCATTTTCTCTACCCCTTGCCTATCTTCCCATCCATATGCATATGGCCTTATGTCTCTGGCAGGATTGAACCAGAAGACCATGGCCGCCTATCACTCATTCCGTTTAATCAACCTGGCCCTTACCCCGAGATAACTCCAGTTGTAACTTTTCTTCCCACAGCTGTAGCACAACATTTGTCAGTTTCCTTTCACCTATTACAGATACCAACCAAAGTAACCATCTAAGAATCAGAAGTTTCACTTCCCAAGCCCCTTCCTTCTTTCTCTTACAAATACCCCATGCTTCCATGCATCTGGACCCATTGCAACGAATCCCACTTCTGATGCCAGCTGGAAAAATGGTGAGGTGGGTGCTTCTGACTTTTTCTAATTTCACAAGGGGAAGGAGAATCAAGATCAACAGCCCAAGGCTGATTTCTGTGAGGCAGAGGCCAGACATGTCTCCTTTCTCTGCTATCCTTAACCAATTGTGACATCAACTGTCCTTCCCACTGCACTCAAGTTCTCTGCTGAGCACAATAATTCATTGCAGTGGGCACACAGAACTCACAGATAATACTCATGCTTATGAGGTATATTAGGGAAGTAACAGGTTACAATTCAAGTTTCAGGAATGCTCAGGATACAGTTCTTCCATCAGGACAGCCTTTTCTCAGCTGTGCCTGCAGGCACATTTCTTTCTGGCCCCTTGGCCTCTGCCATACTTGGACAACAGTTAAAAAGCTCTTTTGGCTCTGCCAGTAAGTGCCCAGAGGCACCCCACTTCACCAGTAAGCCTTGCCTAAAGGTGCTCACCTTTCTTGCTTCGTGACCTGGGAAGCCCTCTTAGCCATCACCTGCCAGTCTCTCCTGCCCCTGTTTTTCTGCCACCACCTCTTGCCATCTTCAGTGTTACAGCTCGCTCTCTCTGTGTTTCTTGGTTCCAGGAACTTCTCAGCACAGGGATCCTGGGGCCAAAGAACATGCTCCACTCCTGGCTCTTCTTTCTTGGTGGTGGTGAGATCCTCTTCTCTTGCCTCTGGGATGGTTCATTTTAAGCCTAGCAGGATGACAAAACTGACCAATCCCTTTGGGGGGGCCACAGTTACCTTATATGCATAGTCAGTTACAAGACCATGGCAAGAAAGGCAATTCATTGCACCACAGTCTTTAAAATCAGGTGTGTATTTTATATGTACATCGCATCTCAGTTCAAACTAAGCACATTTTTAATTGCTCAGTGGCCACTTGACTGGACAGCAAGTGGACCACATGTATTGGACAGCACTACTCTAGGTGGATGGCTAGTTGTGCTAGTTCCATTTATTAAATGACCATCCTTTTTTCACCAATTTTTTTTGCTGAACTGCCAGGCTTTCAAAGATTAAATTCTTTTATAGTGAGATCTATTTCTGGATTTTTGATTTTGTATTTTAATCTTCTCATCTATTTATTTCTTCTTACACCAATACTATAGATTTTATTTCATTGACTTTATACTACTTTCTGGAATCTAGCAAGACATGTCTCTCCTTATTCTTTTTATACTTTCCTTGCATGTTGTTGGGTGTGTATTCCATGTATATTCTGAGACCAGTTTTTACTATTACCTTCACACACTTACCCCTAAAAAAACTCTCTTTTGTGATTGTAAATGGAAAAGCATTAAATATATAACTTAATTTAGATGAAGTTGACGTTTTTTTATTTTGTGTTTTTGTCCGTTCATGTCTTGACATTTGGACCAGGAGCTTGCGGGAGCCACTGGCCAGCACGTGCTTTGTTTTCTTATTGCTCCTGTAACTAATGTTGAGCATTAAGTTCTGGCCCTTAAATCTTCTCTGCATCCTGCTACCAGTTTCTCTGGGCTTGTGCCAGTTACACTTAATTTTGGCATTAACGGTATGATTGGTGCCAGATGAACTTCTGGGTCCTCTTTTTGACAATCATGGGCTTCACCAGGGGTCTGAGGGCAGCCATGATGTTGGTAGGAGGTGACTGCCACAGTTCATGAGTATTTGAAACTCTGTTCTGCATTTTCCCTTTTTTGATCAGGATGCTTCTCTGGAATCTTTGATCAAAATGTTCAGTAATGGTAGTTGGGCACTATCTAGTTCTTCTGGTCTCATGCCAAAGGAGGCAGTTGTTCATGGAGGCAATTAGCCACACATTCCATATCCTCCTTATATTCCTGACTCTCCTTCCTCTGTTGTTCTAGGTGTATAGAGACCAATTGTACCCTGGATGGCAGCCTGCAAGCTTTCAAGTCCACAGGCACCACACATCGAATTAGGAGGTATAACAGAGGCGCTAAGCATGTTATTAGGCCAATTAACTGGGATATTCAATGAAACCATGATCCTAAACCTCCAAGAAACCAAATCCCATGAGGTTTTTGGTTGTATGTAAGCAGCCTTAGTAGCTACTCTTTTTTGTTGATGTAAATATATCTATCACACAATTTTTGCCAGTTCAACTTTTTACAGGTATATAACTTACTGACCACAATTGCAGTACTTGGCTGTGCAACCCTACCCTTAATCGACATGATATATCCATCACTGTTGTTTTATGCTGCATTTTCTAGAGAAGCAAAGCCAGTAAAGAGTATTTATATATAGAGAGATTTATATTAAGGAAATGGCTCACGTGGTTGTAGAGGCTGGAATGTCCCAAGTTCGTGGGTCAGGCTGGAAGTGTCTCCCGATTCACGTAGCTGCAGGGGCTGGTGAACTCAAGATCAGCAAGTCAGACAGCAGGGCTCTGGCTCACAAGCTGCAAAGACCAGTGAATCCCAAGAATGGCAGGCAAGATGGCATGTAAGCTGCTAGCTCAAGTCCCAAGAACTGGAGTTCAGACAAACTGCAGGATCCAGTGTGAGGAAAAGCCCATGAGCCTTGCCAGAAGGTCCGCCTATATTGGACGCAGGCTGCGTACCCGAGGAAACTCTCTTTCAGCTGATGGGCTCCTCACAGCAGATGCCATCATGGAGGTGATCACATCATACCAAATCTCATCACGGAGGTGATCCATCATTATACAACTGCCAAACTACATCTTAACTGCCAAACCTCTGGGAATCATGGCCCAGCCAAGCTGACACACAACCTTAACGATCACAACCATTAATCTCTTTCCCTCTTCCTCGTGCCCCTGGTAACCGCTAATAAACTTTGGTCTCTTTTTGTTTGCCTTTTCTTTTTATATAAGTGAGGTAATGCAATGTTTGTCCTTTTGTGATTGACTTATTTCACTCAGCATGTCTTCCATCTAGCTCCATCCTACTAACTGAATAGTATTCCATTGTATGTGTGTACCACATTTTGTTTATACATTCATCTGTTAATGGGCATTTAGGTTGTTTCCACCTTTCAGCTATTGTGAATTGTGCTGCAGTGATTGTTGGTGTGCAAGTCTCTGAGTCTCTGCTTTCAAGTCTTTTGGGGATATACCTAGAAGTAGAATTGCTGGGTCATACCTATTTTTAGTTTTTTGAGGAACCACCACACTGTTTCCACAAAGGCTGTACCGTTTTGCATTCCTACCAGCAATGGATAAGGGTTCCAGTTTCCCCACATCTTTGCCAACCTTTGTTATTTTCTGTTTTTTGTTTTTTCTTTTTTTTCCTGAGCTGTCCTAATGGGAGTGAAATGGTATCTCATTGTGGTTTTGATTTGTATCTCTTTGATGGCTAATGATGGTGAGCATCTTTTCATGTGTTTGGTGTCTATTTGAATGTCCTCTTTGGTGAAATGTCTTTTCAGGTCTTTGGTTGATTTTATGGAAGGATTATTTGTCTTTTTTGTTAAGTTGTTGAGATTTTATATATATTTTGGTTATTAGATTCTTGTCGGATATATGGTTTCTGAAGATGTTCTCCCAGTTGGTAGCTTGTCTGTTCACTTTTTTGGTAGTGAAGTCTTTTGATGAACAAAAGTTTTTAATTTTAGGAGGTCCCATTTATTTATTTTGTCTTTTACTGTTCGTGCTTTTGCTATTATATTAAATAATCCATTGTTAAAAGCTGCGGGACAGCACTGCCCCCTTTTTCTTCTGAGAATTTTATGGTTTTAGTTTTAGTTCTTAATCCATTTTGAATTCGTTTTTGTGTACGATGTGAGGCATGGATCCTGTTTCATTTTTCTGCATATGGAAATCCAATTTTCCTAGTACCATTTGTTGATGAGACTCTTTCCCCATTGAATGGACTTAGCACCCTTGTCAAAAATCAGTTGACCATAGATGTCTGGATTTTCTTCCCATCTCCTTTTTCTTCAAGCGTTACTGTGTGCTCTTTATTGGTACAAGTTATAAGGGAGCAGTGCATATAAGGAAGGAGCCGTTGGTGTTAACTTTCCAGAGAAAGGCAGTCTTGGACTTGATTGGATTTTTGAAGAGAGAGATGGAACTCTTTCATATAGTGTGAAGAAAAGGTATATAGACAGAAATAGGTTGAAGGAGGAGACACATAGGGTTTGGTTACTGTCTCAGATTAGATTTGGCTGCCTATTATACATAAAAGATAGCAAATGAAATGGGCAGAAGACTATCCTGGGCCATGGCAATGAGGACACTCTTTAGGGTGGATGGAAAGTGGGTTCTAGGCAATTTTGATGAGCTGCCAAGCAGACCCTGGACGGCCTACCTCCAAACTTCTTTTACATACATAAAAGAAGTAGATTGCCAGGCCTTTCTTCTTAGTCTGTCTTAGCCTGGGAGTCCAACTGAAACCTGTGCACCATGGATGACACTACTGGTATTTGAAATAAATTTGAAGTATTTGAAATAAATATTTTAAGTTAGCAAATGAAAACTCTATGGATCATGTCACGGATTGAATTATGTCCCCCCAAAAATGTGTGTACATTTGGCTGGGCCAAAATTCCCGGTGTTGTGTGATTTTTCTATATGTCGTAAATCCTGCCTCTATGATGTTAATGAGGGAGGATCGATGGTGGTTGTGTTAGTGAGGCAGGACTCAATCTACAAGATTGGATTGTATCCTGAGGCAATCTCTTGAGATACAAAAGAGAGATGTGAGCAGAGAGACGGGGACCTCATACCACCAAGAAAGCAGTGCCAGGAGCAGAGCGTGTCCTTTGGACCCGGGTTCCCTGCTCGGAGAAGCTCCTAGTCCAGGGGAGTATTGATGAGAAGGCTGACAGAGAGAAGAAGACTTTCCCTGGAGTTGATGCCCTGAATTTGGACTTCTAGTCTACTTTACTGTGAAGAAATAAATTTCTCTTTGTTAAAGCCATACACTTGTGTTATTTCTGTTGTAGCAGCACTAGATGACTAAGACAGATCACACAAAATATTGTGTGCTAGAAGATGAGGTGATCATGAGGATGGCACAAAACTGGCAACATTTTCTGTTATGCTCAGGGTCGCCATGAGGTGGAGCCGACTACATGGCAACTAACTGTAATGATGTACGGGATGCTATGTGGTGTAATGGAAAGTATAAGAGATTTGAAGTCAAACCACTGGAGGTTCAAATCTAGAAGTCCTACAATTTACTAGTTATATGACTTTAAACAAATTATTTAATTTTTCTGAACTTAACTATTTTTCATCTATAAATAGTATACAGTACTAGAGTGTCACAAGAATGCTTTCTTGTAAAAGGAATTATGTAGTTATTGCTAGGCTTATAATATGAAATGTGAAAGTTATTTATAAATAGTTTGATATCACTTTCTAAGGTACCTATCGCTTTATTTTTTTTTTCTTTAAATTTTTTTATTGTAGTTTAGATGAAGGTTTACAGAACAAATTATTTCTCAGTGAACAGTCAGTATACGTGTTGTTTTGTGACATTGGTTAACAACCCCATGGTATGTCACCACTCTCCCTTCTCGACGTTAAGGACCTTTTTCTGGTGAAAATATACATAGCCAGAGGTACACCATTTTGAAAATTTCTGCATGTACAATTCAGTGACATTGATTACATTCTTCCAGTTGTGTTGCTATTCTCACTATCCTTTTCCAAATTATTCCATCACCATTATCTTCAACTCACTGTCCCCTAGGCTTCCCATCAAACCTTTCGAGTTGCTGTTGTCAATTTGATCTCACATAGATAATTCTTTTTTTTTGTACCTTAGATGGTTTGCAGAACAAATAGTTTCTTGTTAAACAGTTAGTACACATATTCCCTTATGACACTGGTTAACAACCCCATGACATGTCAACACTGTCGCTTCTCAACTTTGGGTTCCCTATCACCAGCTTTTTTTTTTTTAATTTTTTTTTTTTTAATTGTACTTCAGGAGAAGGCTTACAGAACAAATAGTTTCTAATGAAGCAGTAGTACACGTATTGTTTTATGACATTGGTTAACAACCCCACAACATGTCAACCCTCTCCCTTCGTGACCTTTTTTTTTTTTTTTTTTTTTTTTTTGGTGAAAATATACATAGCCAAAGATACACCATTTCAGAAATACTTTCTACATGCACAGTTCAGTGACATCGACTACACTCTTCCAATTGTGCTGCTATTCTCACTTTAGATGAAGGCTTACAAAACACAATACTTTCTCATTTAACAGTACACATGTTCCCTATGACAATGGTTAACCTCACTACACATCAACACTATACTTAGTCAACCTTGAGTTCCCTATCACCAGCTTTCCTGTCCCCTTCTGCCTTCTGGCCCTTGTCCCTGGACTGCTGTGCCTCATTAGTTCCATTTGGTTTTTTGGAGCTGTCCATGCCCCAGCTGAACGGTGAACCTCAGAAATAACTTCACCACTGAGCTAAAAGGGTGTCCGGGGGCCATACTCTCGGGGTTTCTCCAGTCTCCTTTAGGCCAGTAAATCTGGTCTTTTTTGTGTGTGTGAGTTAGAATTTTGTTCTACATCCTTCTCCAGCTCTGTCCAGAACCCTCTGTTGTGATCCCAGTCAGAGCAGTCAGTTGTGGTAGCCTGGCACCTAGCTGTACTGGACTCAGTCTGGTGGAGGCCTTGGTACCTGTGGTCCATTAGTCCTTTGGACTAATCTTTTCTTTGTATCCTGTTCTCTTCATTCTCCCTTGCTCCCGAAGGGATGAGACCAGTGGAGTATCTTAGATGGTTGCTCACAGGCTTTTAAGACCCCAGACGCTACTCACCAAGGTAGAATGTAGAACACTGTCTTTATAAACTGTGTTATACCAAATGAGCTAGATGTTCCCCAAGACCATGGTCCCCACAGCCCTCCACCCAGCAATTCAGTCACTCAGGGAGTTGGGATGTGTCTATGGAGCTTCCGTGACCTTTCCTTGTATAAATTGTGTTGGTTTCCCCTGTATTGTGTACTGTCTCACCCATCACCCAAGATACCACTTATCTATTGCCTATTTAGTATTTCCCCTCCACCCCTCCCATCCCTGGTAACCAGCAAAGATTGTTACATTTTGTGTGTGAACTTTTTCATGGGTTTTTACAATAGAGGTCTCATACAGTATTTGTCCTTTTGTGATTGACTTATTTCACTCACATAATGTCCTCCAGTTTCATCCATGTTATGAGATGCTTCACAGATTCATCATTGTTCTTTCTTGTTGCATAGTACTCCATTGTGTGTACGTGCCATAGTCTGTTTATCCATTCATAGTGCTTTTTTTTTTTTTGTGGTGCTGACATTTTCTTTGTTGTTACTCTCCTGTGCTGAGTTACTTTTGTTTGTGGATTTTTTTTTCATTTGTTTTGTTTTTGTAGGTTTTGTTTTTACTGAGACTTTATGTTTTTCCTCTTTATTTTTATGAGTATGTTTGTTACCTTTCTTTGTGGTTACCATGAATTTTACCCTTATCTTTCTAAGTCTGAAGCAGTTTATTATTACTTGGTATCGCCTTGCCTTCCTCTCCATTAGAAGGCTCTATACCTATGCTGTTTATTCCCTCTTTTATTGTTCTGATGTTGTTGTCATTTACTGATTAACTTCTCTGATTCCCTGTTGTATTTCTTTTGGTTTTGGATAGTCCTTGAGAGTTCATTTCCTAGGTTGGTATCTGGCTGCTACGATCCTGCATCCTGGATTCTGCTTGTGAGCTGAAGTTGTTTGTTATCAGATCGAAGAACTCCCTTTAATAATTCTAGTAAATTTGGTTTGGTTTTTACATATTCCCTTAATTTCTGTTTATCTGAAATGTTCTAATTTCACCATCATATTTGAACGAGAGTTTTGCAGGATATATTATTCTTGGCTGGCAATTTTTTTCTTTCAAGGTTTTATATATGTCATCCTATTGCCTTCTTGCCTGCATGGTTTTTGCTGAATAATCTGAGCTTAGTCTTATTGTTTCTCCTCTGTATGTGACTTCTTGTTTTTCACAAGCTGCTCTCAGGATTCTTTGTCTTTCATTTTGGCGAGTGTGATTATGATATGCCTTGGTGATTTTCTTTTGGGGTCTCTCCTATATGGGGTTTGTTGAGCTTCTTGGATGGCCAGCTTTTCATCTTTGATGATATTGGGGACGTTTTCTGTCAGCAGTTCTTCAATGATTCTCTCTGTGTTTTCTGTTTTCTCCCCGTTCTGGAATTCCAATCACTCGAAAATTTTTGCTTTTGATTGTATCCCACATAACTCTCAGGGTCTCTTCATTTTTCTTTGTTTTTTTTTCTGAGTTTTCCTCGAACAGAGTTGTATCCAAGTGTTTGTCTTCAATTCCACTGATCCTGTCTTCCACCGTTTCAAATCTGCTCCTCAGCCCTTCTATGACACTGTCCATTTCTGAAATCTTGTTGTTTATCTTTTGGATTGCTAATTGCGGTTTTTGTATGATTTCTAGTTGTGAATTTATTTTGGCATTTTGTTCCTGCATTATTTTCCTGAATTCTTTCATAAATTTCTCTGTCTTTCCCATGAATTTGTCTGCCTTTTCTATGAATTTGTCTATATTTTCTTCCTTTTTGTCTGCTTTTTGCTTCAACTTTTAGATAATTCTGAGTATTAGAGATTTGAATTCCCTATCAGGGAGTTCTAGTGCCTTTTCTTCTACTGGAAAGTCATTTGATGTCTTGTTGTGGATGCCTGTACTGGAACCATCCTGTCCTGTTTCTGTAAATGTTTTGATATTGTCTGTTGTCCTTGGGGCATTCAGTAGTTATTTTTCTCATTTATTGATTGTAGATTTGTTTGTTTCATCTTTTTTTTTTTTTTAATTTGGCTGTGTCTGAGCAGGCGGGCTATGTGTTTTTTGTTGTTTGCTTGTCTGTGGGCACGATACTTTTCACCTCTTTCTCCATTTTGCAGGGTCAGTCACTCAGATATGGTACAGCAGCGCAGGTCTAGCTGAAGAAGAGTTGCTGGGATGTGTTGTTTGTGGCACTTACTACAGCCAACAGGGCGGGTCGGTAATCACTGCAGGGCAGGTTCCAGTAGGCTGTCCCTGTGCTGCTTGGTGGTGTGATGTTAAGTGCATGGTGCAGGTAGGCAGGATTGAGGGGTGAGATTTTGATGTGTGGAGCTAAGATGGTTATGGGAGAGAGGAGAGAGGAACAGGAGCCAAACACATAAAAAAAAAAAGAAAAAAGTGCGCTAGGGGGGCTTGCCGTTGGAGTGGAGAGATGAGAGACTATGGAATGGAGAAAAACAAAAAGGGGAATAAGAAGAAAAAAAGAAAAGAATGAATAAAAATTAGAAAGATACAAGAACAGCAGAGCTCCCAGGGATCCCACCGGTGTGGCTACGAGGTCTGGGGAAGTTGTTCCCAGGTGTTGAAGTGCAGCCTGGCTAGGAGGCATAGAGGTATTCAGCACTAGGTATCCAGGGGACAGGAATAGAGAGTATAGAGAGATGAAAAACTGCGTAATGAAGAAAGACAAAAAGGGAAAAAGAGGGCAAAGAAAACAAAACAAACAAAAATTAAGAACAAGAAAACAGAAAAAAAAAACCCATGAAAAACAAAATGCGCTCAGGGATCCCTCTGCACATCTGTGCAGGCTGAAGGAGTAGGTCCCAAGCTGCACAGAACCACCCGGCCGGAACGGGCTCCCAGCTCGAGAAAAGGGAAAGAAAATTAACAAATGATTCAAAATAACAAAAGCCCTGGGATCCCACCAGCGTGGTAGCATGGACCCGGAAGCAATTCCACACTCAAATGGAGCTCTACAGCCCCTCAGGAGGAAGCAAAGATGGTACACGGAGTCAGGTATTTGAGTAAAAGGAGGGGGAGGTCGTGAGAATTAAGGAAGAAATCAAAAGAAGTGGAAAAACGCAACACCAGCAGCCAGCAAATGGCACTCAGGGAGTCGGCCAGTGCGGGCAGGTGGAATCCAAGCAGCTGGTGATTCCCGGCCAAGAGACTGTGGCCGCGGAAAGCAGAAGAGGCCGAGTGGGGGTGAAGAAGGGTGGGGGGTGGGAAAGTATATATCGCTTTTTACTGGTTGTTCTGTCTCCTGCTGGAAGCTCCCTGAAGCTGCTTTCTCGTACCCCCTCTTTGCTGGTCTCTGATAGGAGTCCAAGATGGCGGATCTGTGCTGCATTAGCTGTTAGGGGACCTCTCCCTGTATGTCTCCTTGCTCTCTGTTCTCTGTCAGTTTATTTCATTTGGAGTTTGGCTGAGTTCTTTATCTCTTCATTTGATTTTAGGATTTCAGGATTGCTTTTTTCTCTGTTTGGCTTAGTTTTTTGGATCTTCGTTGTGGAGGGACGGCGTGGTGCTTCTTGCCTAGAGCACCACATTGCCAGAACTCCTCCTCACTTCATATGTTTATGTATATTTTATTTCCTTTAGGCAAAACTTTAGCATCTAGGATGTGTGATGATGAAATTACAATTTGACTTTATCTGCATTTCTTCTGGAAAACAAGGCATGAATACAAAAGCAGCATCAACCAAATCAAGGTGAAGAGCCTCAATAAGTGATTTTAATGAGGTGTTTCAGGCACCAGATGATGTATTTGGTAGAATTTAGAGGGAGTTTCCTCCCTTTGAATTTTTTCCGTATTGTGCTGGGAATGCTTCACTGTATTCAGTCACCTTGAGCATGGATTTGTAGTTTTGATATTGCAGCCCACTTGTAGCTAATCAAACAGTTTATTTCTCCAACATTTCACACAGATGAAAATCCAGGAATTGATTGGGGTAGAAGTTCTGACATACATATTATTCAGCTTGGATCTTCCTCCCTCTGATGATTTGTTACAGTCTCTGGCCCTGTATATATGTGGATGGAAAACAGTTGAGAAAGTCAGAGGAGCCTCTTGTGAGTTTTGTCTCCAAATCCAACGATTTAGTATTTTTGCCAGATTAGACTGCTTCCGTTTGCAAGAAAAGAAGGCAGAGATTGCTTATTGTCTCCTAGTAAGTCGTCTTCTTCTCTTCTAAGAAAAGAATTTTTAGCTGGGCACAAGGCTGACTGGAATAAAAATTAGTTTTCTTAGCATCTCATGCAGCCAGGTATGGCCTTGTCATTGGCCCTTTGGGTCTGAGCAGAAATGATGTGTGCAGCTTTGCCACTGTTTTGAATGTGGTTGTGGTGGTGAGCCATTTTGGACCACGTGGGTAAGAGCAGCTCCTTAGGGCGGTAGTTAGTTCCCAAACAGTGTTGCACATTAAAATTACCTAGGACGCTTTGAAAACTCTCAGTGCCCAGGTCACACCATGTACCAGTCAAATCACAGTGTCTGGGCAGGTGATTACAGTGTGTGGCAGAGTTTGGGAACCACTCCCTTAGGGGTTCCATAGCAAAAAGATTGAAGGAGCCTGTATTTTAGATACCATAGCAGCCCAGGAATACTTACAACAGGACCATCATCATTTGAGAGACATAGATTTGTAGCTTGTGTGAGCCTGTTATTTGGAGTCTGGGTTAGAGCCATTGACCTTATATACTAATAAATAAAGGTGGGTCACTGTCTTAGGCTAGAGTCTCTAGAGAAGCAAAACCGGTGAAGTGTGTGTAAGTGTGTGTATATATACATATATATAGAGAGAGAGAGAGAGAAAGAAAGTTATCTCAAGGAAATGGCTTACGCTCTTGTATAGGCTAGCAAGTCCCAAGTCTGTGGGCCAGGCGACAGGCTGGAGGTGTCTCCTGACTCATGTAGTTGCAGGGGCTGATGAACTCAAGATCGTCAGGTCAGATAGCAGGCTGCTGGCTCACAGGCTGCGGAGGCTGACAAATCCAAGAAGATGGCAGACTGTTGGCTCACAGGCTGTGGAGGCCAATGAGTCCCAAGATTGGCAGGCAATATGGCAGGCCACTGGCTCAAGTCCCAAGAACTGCAGTCTGCTAATGATGAGCCAAATGCAGGAGCCACAGTGAGTAAAAGCCAGTGAGCTATGCCACAACATACATACATATCGGATGCAGGCCACATCCTCAAGGAAACTCCCCTTAAAACTGATCAAATCAGATCAGATCTTGGAGGTGATTACATCATATCACAAAACAGAGGATAACTGCATCATTACATAACTGCCAAACCACTGAGAATCATGGCCCAGCCAAGTTGACACACAACCTTAAACATCACAGTCCACCCTTTGTCAACTTGACACCTGTACACATCCCCTTAAACCATACACAATCTCTAACTAAAGCTAGTTATGAAATCATACTTGCACCTAACATGATACAGCTAACGTGTGCAACCAAAAACACACTAGCCCCGTTTACATCTTACGTTGTATAAGTAAAGAAAACAAAAATATTTGATGCACACATGCAAGGAAGGGATACTCATAACAATTACATAAGAATTACAATCCTTTTTGCTACAACTGGTCATGTGTTCATAACTGGTATTTAGAACTACCTTCCTCCATCACACATCCTGTATTCCCTTTGCCCTCAGCAGGCACCTCAGTTGGCCATGCTTCTTTGCCTGGTAAGGTGACTCAAACCTTCATGCCTGAAGGGTATGGGCCATTAGTCATGGCAGAATTGGGTTGCTATAGTTTTCCACTGACCTTACTCACTAAGAGATATACTAAGGGATCTCCTGTATTCCAGACATACTCTTCTTTTTACCTCCATTATATAATATCAATCTGATTTCCCGTTGGTAATCAGGATCAGTCACACCAGCCAATACATTAAATCCCTTTTTTGCCTGTTGCTCCAGAGGCACAAGAAGCCCAATGTGGCAGGGTGGCATTCTTAACTTCCACGTCAGAGGAATCAGTGTTATATCTCCTGGTGGGAGCATTCCTCCCTTTGGTACTAGGACCTCTAGACCTGAAAAGCATAGGGTCTTGGGGACAGGAAGCAAAAATTTTGTGAGTGGGTCACTAGCAGTGATAGCGGTGCCACTCCTATTTCCACTCCTTGATTCCTGGACCCATTAATCCTGGCTATGGGAGAAACAGCACCATCTATTGGGTGCTGGTTTAGAACATATACAGCCTCGTGGAGAACATTGCCCCAACCCTGCAAGGTATTGCCGCCTAGCTGGAGCTGTAATTGTGTCTTTAGGAGGCTATTCCATCATTCTGTCAAGCCAGTTGTTTCAGAATGTTGGGGAACGTGGTAAGACCAGTGAATTCCACGAGCATGGGCTCATTGCCGCACTTCACTTGCCGTGAAGTGAGTCACTTGATCCGAGGTGATGTGTGGGATACCATGACCGTGGATAAGGCATTCTATAAGTCCATGGATGGCAGTTTTGGCAGAAGCATTGTATGCAGGGAAGGCAAATTCATATCCAGAGTAAGTGTCTATTCTGGTAAGAGCAAAATGCTGCCCCCATGATGGAAGCAGTCTGGTGTAATCAACCTGCCACCAGGTTGCTGGCTGATCACCTTGAGGAATGGTGCCATATTGAGGACTCAGTGTTGGTCTCTGCTGCTGGCAGATTGGGCAGTCAGCAGTGGCTGTAGCCAAGTTGGCCTTGGTGGTGGAAGTCCATGTTGCTGAGCCCATGCATAACTTCCATCTCTGCCACCACGGCCACTTTGTTCATGAGCCCTTTGGACAATGAAGGTAATGGCTGGGGAAGAAGGTGATTAGTTTCCACAGAACACATCGTCCTATCCACTTGATTGTTAAAATCCTCCTCTGCCGAGGTCACCCTTTGGTGCACATTCACATGAAACGCAAATGTCTTCACTTCTTTGGACCATTTGGAGAGGTCTATCCACATACCTTTTCCTCATAAATCCTTGTGTCCAATTTTCCTATCATGTTCTTCCAAGTCCCTGACCATCCAGCCAAACAATTGGCCACAGCACATGAATCGGTATACAGTTGCACATCTGGCCACTTCTTCCAAGCAAAGTGAACAACCACTTGCACTGCTTGAAGTTCTGCCTCCTGGCAGGATTTCCCTTCACCGCTGTCCTTCAGGGAGGTCCCAGAAAGGGGCTGTAGTGCTGACGCTGTCCACTTTTCAGTAATGCCTAAATATCCTGCATATCCATCTATAAACCAAACATGAGTTTTCTCTTCCTCAGTCAACTGATCATAGGAACTCTCCATGAGACGATAGGTGCAGACTGGGAGATGGAAGGTAATGTGACAGGAGTGGAAACCATGGGCATTTGGGCCACTTCTTCATGCAAGTTACTTGTGCTTTCAGGTCCTGCTTGGGCCCAATCTTATATATACCACATCCATTTAATGATGGAGTGCTGCTGTGCATGTCTGACTTTATGGCTCTTTGTTTCAGACAACACTCAGTTCACGATGGGCAGCTCAGGCTGCATGGTGACTTGGTGGCCCGTAGTTCAGTGTTCAGTCTCTGCTAAGGCCCAGTAAAAAGCTAAAAGCTGTTTCACAAAAGGAAAGTAGTTATCTGCAGAGAATGGCAGGGCTTTGCTCCAAAATCTTAAGGGTCTGTGCTGTGAGTCACCAATAGGGGCCTGCCAAGGACTCTAAGCAGAATCTATCTGCCACTAACACTTCAAGCACCATTTGATCAACCAGGTCATATGGCCTGTCATGGTTTGAATTATGTCCCCCCAAAAATGTGTGTGTCAATTTGGCTGGGCCATGATTCCCAGAATTGTGTGGCTGGCCTCCATTTTGTGATTGTAATTTTATGTTAAAGAGGATTAGGTGGGATTGTAACACCACCTTTACCCAGGTCACATCCCTGATCCAGTATAAAAGGAGTTTCCCTGGGGTGTGGCCTGCACCACCTTTTATCTCTCAAAAGATGAAAGGGAAGCAAGCAGAGAGTTGGGGACCTCATACCACCAAGAAAGAAGCACCGGGAGCAGGGCACATCCTTTGGACCTGAGGTTCCTGTGCAGAGAAGCTGCTAATACGGGGGAACACCAAAGAGAAGAAGGCCGACAGAGAGAAAAAGCCTTCCCCTGGAGCTCATGGCCCGGAATTTGGACTTTTACCCTACTTTAACTGTGAGGAATTAAATTTCTCTTTGTTAAAGCAATCCACTTGTGGTATTTCTGTTGTAGCAGCACTGGATGACTAAGACATGGCCCAAATGGCAAAGCCACTTGTACGACAGCTTGAACCTGTTGCAGAGCCTTCTCTTGTTCTGGGCCTCACTCAAAACTAGCAACTTTTCGAGTCACTTGATGTCATGGTTTGAATTATGTCCCCCCCAAAATGTGTGTATCAATTTGGCTAGGCCATGATTCGTGGTACTGTGTGATTTTCCTGTATGTTGTGAACCTGCCTCTATGGTGTTAATGAGGGAGGATGGGTGGCAGTTGTGTTAGTAAGGCAGGACCTGATCTACAAGACTGGATTGTGTCCTGAGGCAATCTCTTGAGATATAAAAGACAGAAGTGAGCAGTGAGACAGGGGGACCTCATACCATCAAGAAAGCAGTGCCAAGAGCAGAGTGCGTCCTTTGGACTGGGGTCCCTGCGCAAAGAAGCTCCTAGTCTGGGGGAACATTGATGAGAAGGCCAAGAGAGAGAGAAAGCCTTCCCCTGAAGCTGACACCCTGAATTTGGACTTTCAGCCTACTTGATTGTGAAGAAATAAATTTCTCTTTGTTAAAGCCAACCACTTGTGGTATTTCTGTTGTAGCAGCACTAGATAACTAAGACACTTGATAAATAAGCTGGAAGAGCACACCCAAATGAGGGATATGTTGCCTCCCAAATCCAAAGAGGGCCAGTAGACATTGTGCCTCCTTTTTAGTTGTGGGAAGTGCCGGATGCAGTAACTTATCCTTCACTTCAGAAGGAGTATCTCTGCATGCCCCACACCATTAGAGCCCTAGAAATTTCACTGAGGTAGAACCAAAAGAAAAAAAACCAAACCCGTTGCTGTCAAGTTGATTCCGACGCATAGTGACCCTATAGGACAGAGTAGAACTACCTCATAGGGTTTCTGTCATGGATTGAATTGTGTCCCCAAAAAGTATCTGTCAACTTGGCTAGGTCATGATTCCCAGTATTGTATGATTGTCTACCATCTTGTCATCTGATGTGATTTCCCTATGTGTTGTAAATCCTTTTGTTATGATGTAATAGGATGGATTAATGGCAGTTACATTGATGAGGTCTACAAGATTAGATAGTGTCTTAAACCAGTCTCTTTGGAGATATAAAAAAAGCAAGCAGAGAGACGGGGACCTCATACCACCAAGAAAGCAGTGCCAGGAGCAGAGTGTGTGCTTTGGACCTAAGGTTCCTGCACTGAGATGCTCCCAGACCAAGAGAAGACTGATGCATCACAAGGACCTTCCTCCAGAGCTGACAGAGAAAGCCTTCCCTTGGATCCAGTGCCCTCAATCTGGACTTTTAGCCTACTGGACTGTGAGAGAATAAACTTCTCTTTGTTAAAGCCATCCACTTGTATTTCTGTAATAGCAGCACTAAATGACTAAGACAGTTTGAAAGGAGCAGCTGTTGGATTTGAACTGCTGATCTTGTGGTTAGCAGCCAAGCTCTTAACTACTGCACCACCAGTGCTCCATTGAGGTGGAAGATGCCTGAATTTTTCTTGGATTAATTTCCCACCGTCTAGCACCCAAATGTTTTACCAGTAAGTCCAGAGTCATTGATGCTTCTTCCATACTAGGTCCAATCAACATAGTGTCAGTGTAATGGACCAGTGTGACATCTGTGGAAGGGAAAGGTGATCAAGGTCACTGAGGATATTGGGCTGGAGAGTTGATATTACCCCTGAGGTAGGACCGTGAGGGTGTATTGTTGGCCTTGCAAGCTGAAGACAAACTCCTTCTGATGGTCCTTCCAAGCAGGTGTGGAGAAAAAGGTATTAGCCAGATCAGTAGCTGCATACCAGGTAGCAAGAGATGTATTAATTTGCTCAAGCAATGAGGCCACATCTGCAGTTGGAGTTACCACCTGGTTAAGTTTTCGATAATCCACTGTCATTCTTCAAGATCCTTCTGTTTTTTGCACAGGCCAAATAGGTGAGCTGAATCATCACCCTTGGATCCTTCAAGTCCTTGATGGTGGCAATAATCTCTGCAATCCCTCTAAGAATTCAGTATTGATTTTGGTTTACTATTTTCCTAGTAGGGGCAGTTCTAATGGCTTCCATTTGGTTTTTCCTACCATAATAGGCCTTACTCCACTTGTCAGGGATCCAGTGTGGGGGTTCTGCCAGTTGCTGAGTATGTCTATTCTAATTATGCATTCTGGAACTGGGGAAATCACTACAGGATGAGTTTGGGGCCTCACTGGACCCACTGTGAGCTAAACCTGAGCTAAGACTCCATTAATAACCTGACCTTCATATGCCCCTACTCTGACTGGTGGTCCACAGTGACATTTTGGGTCTCCTGGAATTAGTATTAGTTCATAGCCAGTATCCAGTAGTCCCCAAAAAGTCTGATTATTTGTTTTTCCTGAATGAACAGTCAGATCCCTTTGGGGAAGCCTAGGAGAAAGATTAATAGTATAAATTGTTGGCAGTGTAGTGGGGTCCTTCTTCAAGAGGACGCAGCCTTCCCTTCATTCAAGGGGTTGTGCATCTGTAAACGAGCTCAAGTCTGGAAATTGAGGGGCCATGACTCCATTCTGGGGATTCAAATTAGACTGCTGTCACTTGAACTAGAATTCTCCCACTTGTATAGATCAAGTAAATATTTAGTAGATTTCTGATCTGTTTCACTCCTAGGGACGCGGTGACTGAGTAGCCAGTGTCATAAGTGCATACGAGTCAGACTATTATGATTACTGCTTTGACTCTGCTGTTCATTATAGTAACCATGCCCACCTTGTCTTTGTTGATTGAGTGCTGCCACTTGGCCCCTACCACCATGGGGTCCAATCAGCCCTGCTGTAATTAGATGTCTTAATTCCGTTAGGGCAGTTCCCACTGTCAAATGTGACTTTCATAAAATGGCAGTCATAGCAGTCTTCAAGGATGCTGTGGCTCTCCACAAATTTGCTCCTCACCGTTGTGGTAGAAGGTGTGTCCTCTGGCCATCCATATGTGGGTCTGTGTGTCTAACCTGAGAAATCCACTCTAACTTGCCAATTTTCCTAAGCCTTTAGATACCTTCTTCTACAGTATACCAAGGCAGGTTTGGTACTTTAACTTGGTTTAGTGTAGGCCACCACATAATCTATGCTTCAGCAACCCAACTAAATAAACTATTAGATCCTTTGCTAACCTCTCAAACTGAAACATTGAATGAAGAATCTGTGCTTAGTGGGCCCATGTCAGTAAACTCAGATCTGGCTTTATGTTCCTTGCACCATTATCCCACACCCTTAATAGCCATTCCCACACATATTTCTCAGGTTTATGGTTGTACATATTAAAAAGTCAGGTAGTTCTTTTGAAGTGTAGTGTACCTTCTCCTATGCCACACTTTGTAGTTCACCTTTTAGGGTTCGCTGGGACTTAAGTCTAGTTATATATCTAGAAGCAGAAATGGGTGGTGGGGATGTGTTCTGAGAACATTCAGTAATGTCTTGTAAAGCATCTGCGTCAGGCAATGCCCCAGGCGATGACTCAGATGCCGCCCCAGGCAATATCTCAGACAGGCTCCTCAGACACAGCTGGGCTAATGTCATCAGATGGAGGTGGAGGGGTAATGGTTTTACTGAAGAAGGTGGGTTAGCAGACAGATATGGAGAAACGACTTCAGATGGGAGTGAGAGGGCTGGTTCTGTTGGCAGGAGTGATCCAACGGAATTTATGGGCTTGGTGTCCCCAGCTTCCTGATTATCTGCACTTATGTCCCCATCCCAAGTTTCATGATCCCATTTCTTCCCAATCAATTCCCTCACTTTAACTTCAGGTGCTCTTCAAGGTTGGGAATTCAATGGTCATTGTAATTTAGCCACTCTTATGATTAGACTCTGGGCTTGGTTTTTGGCAATATCGGATCTGTTACTACAAGAAATAAGGCTTTCTTTCAGGGCACAAGTGGCTACTTTGAGGCCATTTATGTGATGCTTGATCTGTGACTCTGAAACTCCGAGTTCATCTCTTTCACAACTTTGTCTAGTGAAAGTAGGACCAACCAACCAGCTTCCTTATACTTCTAATTCTGACAAAATTGTTGAAATGTTTCAAACATGTTGTGATGCTTAAAGATTGTCAGCTTGGCTGGACCATGATTCTCAGTGTTTATATGTGATCACCCCATGATGGGATCTGCTGTGAGTAGCCAATCAGTTGAAAGGGAATTTCCTTGGGCCTGTGACATCTGAATATAAGTGGACGTTCTGGCTTTTGCCTGCTCTGGATCCTTCAGCTGGCTTCTGTTAATCTGACCTCCAGGTCTTGGGACTTGAGCTAGCAGCTTGCCTGCTGATCTTGAAATTTGTCGATCTTCACGGCCTTGGTCTCCAACCTGCCAGTCTTGGGTTTGCCAGCCCCTGTGACTACATGAATCAGGAGAAGCCTCTATCCTGATCCACAGACTTGGGACGTTCCAGCCTCTACAATCATGTGAGCTGTTCCCTTGGTATAAATCTCTCTATATATATATTTGTACACTTTACTGGTTTTGTTTCACTAGAGAACCCAGCCTAAGACACTGGTACCGAGAGTGGTTCTAGAGAAACAACATTGTAAGGATAAGTTTTCTAAGTTGGTTCTCAAGTCTGGTTAGTCTTAAAGATGTTGATAACTCTGCTTCTAGCAGTAAAGAGGGCACTGCTAATCCATAGCATGAGGTGGAAAAGAAATACACAAAATAGCACCAATAGATTAGGTATTGGTGAAGGATGAGGCTTTGGGGGAACACGTGTGATATCTTTCTACAGTTTTGTCAGAATGAGAAATGTAAGGAATCTGGTTGGTTGGTCTACTTTCACTAGACAAAGTGGTGAAAGAAAGAGATTAGCTCAGGGTTTCAGAGTCAAAGCTCAAGTGCTACATAAACGACCTCAGAGTTTCCACTTCTGCTTTGAAAGAAAGCCTTATTTCTTGTAGTAACAGAGCTGATATTGCTGAAAACCAAACCCAGAGTCTTACTGTAAGAGTGACTGAATTACAATGCCAGCTCAATTGCCAACCTCGAGAGGTGTCTGAAGTTAAAGTGAGGGCATTGACTGGGAAGAAATGGGATCCTGAAACTTGGGATGGGGACATATGGGCAGATATTGAGGAAGCTGGAGACACTGAGCCCCTAAATTCCGTTGAATCACTCCCGCCAACAGAACCACTCCCATCTGAAGAGGTTATTTCATCTTTGTTTGCTTCACCACCCTGCCTAGAAAAACCATTAGCCCCTTCACTCCCATCTAATGAGACTAGCCCTAGCCCAACTGCCTCTAAAGAGCCTTTGCTGAGTTATTGCCTGGGGCATCGCCTGAGGCAGATGCTTTACAAGACAATGCTGAATGTTCTCAAAACAATTCCAGACTTTTGGGCAACATGGCAGTATAGTCAGAAGCATCACGCCATCCCTCTGCAGCAGAGATCAGAAAAACTAAGAGTCACATGTCAATCCTGAAACCCTAACCATCAAAAGAAGAGATAAAGAACTCAGCCAAGCACCAAATGGAATAAGAAACTGACCGAGAATAGAGAGCAAGGAGAGAGAGATGCTGAGGTACCCTATCAGCTACGGCAGCACGGATCTGCCATCTTGGACTCCTGTCAGAGATCAGCGAACAGGAGGTATGAGAAAGCAGCTTCACAGAGCTTCCAGCAGGAGACAGAACAACTGGGAACCCATGATATAGGCTTTCCCGCCCCCCACCCTTCTTCACCCGCATTTAGCCTCCTCTGCTTCCTGCAGCCACAGTCTATTGGCCTGGAAGCACGAACTTCCCCCTGCTGCCACTTGGATTCCACCTGCCTGCACTGGCCAGCTCCCTGAGTGCCATTTGTTGGCTGCTGGTGTTGCTTTTTTCCACTTTAGATTTCTTCCTTACCTCTTACCACCTCCCCCTCCTTTGTCTCAAATATGTGGCTCCGTGCCCCATCTTTGCATCTTCATGAAAGGCTGCGAAACACTGCTCAACTGTGAAACTGCTTTCCGGCCTGTGCCGCCACACTGGTGGGACCCCTGGGGCTTTATTTCTTTGTTCTGATTTGTTCAGATTTGTTTGTTTCCTTTTTCTTTTTTTGGCTTGGAAGCCCCTTCTAGCTGGACAGTACCACGTGGCTTGGAATCTAGTCCCTTACTCTGTGCAGACGCATAGGGACATCCCTGGGGGCATTTTTTTTTCTGTTTTTTTTTCTTTGTTTAGTTTTCTTCTCTCTCTTATTCCCTTTTTGTCTTCATTTCCAGTTTCTCAGTTTATTCATTTTGTTCTTTTACCCTTTGTCTTTTTTTTTTTCATTTTTGTTTTTCCCCATTTTTCAGTCTCTCATCTCCCCACTCCAATAGCAAGCTCCTTTAGCACTCTGTTTTTTTCTGTGTATGTCTTTGGCTCCTGTTCCTCTCTCCTCTCTCTCATCTTTCCCATACCTATCTTAGCTCCACACATCACAATCTATGCCCTCCTTCCTGCCTAACTACACTGTGTGCTGAACATCACACTCCCAAGCAACAGAGGCACGGCCTACTGGAACCTGCCCTGCACTGATTCCCAGTCCACACTGTTAGCCCAGGTACGTGCCACAAAAAACCTATCCCAGTAACTCCCCTTCAGCTGAACCTGCCCTGCTGTACCATACCTGAGTGACTACCCTGCCAATTGGAGAAGGAGGTGAAAAGTATCGTGCCCACAGACGAGCAAACAACAAAGAACGCACAGCCTGCCTGCTCAGACATAACCAAATAAAACAAAACTGCAGGATGAAACAAACAAATCTACAATCAACAAATGAGGAAAATAAACACTGAAATGCCCTGAAGACAGCAGACAATATCAAAACATTTACAAAAACAAGACAGGATGGTTCCAGTAGGTGTCCAAAATAAAACACCAGATGGCCATCCAGTAGAAGAAAAGGCACTAGACCTAACTGATAGGGAATCAAATCTCTCATATTCAGAATTATCCAAGAGTTGAAGCAAAAAGCAGACAAAAATGAGGAACAAATAGACAAATTCATGGAAAAGGCAGACAAAATCATGGAAAATACAGATAAAAAAATGGAAGAATTGAAGAAAATAATACAGGAACAAAATGCTAAAATAAATTCACAACTAGAAATCATACAAAAACAACAATTAGAAATGCAAAAGATAAACAACAAAATTTCAGAAATGGACAGGGTCATAGAAGGGCTGAGGAGCAGGTTTGAAATGATGGAAGATAGGATCAGCGAAATTGAAAACAAACACTTGGATACAACTCTGAGAAAGAATCAGAAAAAAAGAATGAAGAAAAATGAAGAAACCCTGAGAATTATGTGGGATACAATCAAAAACAAAAATCTGCGAGTGATTGGAGTTCCAGACGGGGAGAAAACAGAAAACACAGAGGGGGTCACTGAAGAATTGTCGATAGAAAACTTCCCCAATATCATGAAAGATGAAAACCTGACCATCCAAGAAGCTCAACGAATGCCATATAGGATAGACCCCAAAATAAAATGACCAAAGCATATCATAATCACACTCGCTAAAACTAAAGACAAAGAATCCTGAGAGCAGCTTGTGAAAAACAAGAAGTCATATACAGAGGAGAAACAATAAGACTAATCTCAGATTATTTGGCAGAAACCATGCAGGCAAGAAGGCAATGGGATGACATATATAAAACCTTGAAAGGAAAAAATTGCCAGCCAAGAATAATATATCCTGCAAAACTCTTGTTCAAGTATGATGGTGAAATTAGGTGATTTCCAGATAAACAGAAATTAAGGGGCTATGTAAAAACCAAACCAAACTTACAAGACTTATTAAAGGAAGTCCTTCGATCTGAAAACAAACAATATCAGACCACAGACTGAATATAGGACACAGGATTGTAATAGCCAGATACCAACCTAGGAAATGAACTCTTAAGGACTAACTATGCTAAACCAAAAGAATTACAACAGGGAACCAGAGAGGTTAATCTGTAAATGACAGCAGCATCAGAACAATAAAAGGGAATAAACGGTGTAGGTCAAGTGATACCAAGTATAATAGACTGGTACACATCCAGGAAGATAAGGGTAAATTTCAAGGTAACCACAAAGAAAGTTAACCAACCTACTCATCAAAATAAAGAAGAAAAACAGTCTCCATAAAAATAAAACCTACAAAAACTAATGAAAAAAAAATCCACAAAGAAAAGAAACTCAGCACAGGAGGGTAAGAGGAACAAAGAAAATGTCAGCACCACAAAAAAAAGAAAAAAGTCCTTACAAAATGCAGTCCCCTTCCTAGGAATATATCCTAGAGAAATAAGAGCCATCACACTAATAGACACATGCACACCCATTTTCATTGAAGCACTGTTCACAATAGCAAAAAGATGGAAACAACCTAGATGCCCATCAACAGATGAATGGATAAACAAACTATGGTACATATACACAATGGTGTGTTATAAAAAGATAACAAGGATGAATATGTGAAGCATCTCATAACATGGATGAAGCTTGAGGACATTATACTGAGTGAAATAAGTCAATCACAAAAGGACAAATATTGTATGAGACCTCTACCATATAACTCATGTAAAAGTTTACACACACATGCAAAAAAACGATCTTTGTTGGTTACAAGGGATGTGAGGGATGGGGGAAACTATATGTGATAACTTTGGTGAAGGGTTAGACAGTATATGATATTGGGGAAGCCAGCACAACTTGTACAAGGAAAGGTCATGGAAGCTCCATAGACACTTCCAAACTCCCTGAGGAACTGAATTGCTGGGCAGAGGGCTGTGGGGACCATGGTCTCGGGGAACATCTAGCTCAACTGGCATAACACAATTTATAAAGACAATGGTCTACATTCTATCTTGGTGAGTAGGGTCTGGGGGCTTAAAAGCCTGTGAGCAGCCATCTAAGGTACTCCTCTGGTCTCACCCCTTCAGCAACAAGAAAGAACAAGATAAAAGGAATAGATTAGTCCAAAGGACTAATGGACCACAGCTACCATGGCCTCCACCAGACTGAGTCCAGTACAGCTAGATGGTGCCCTGCTACCACCACTGACTGCCCTGACCAGGATCACAATAGAGGGTCCTGGACAGAGCTGGGAAAGGATCTAGAACAGAATTCTAACTCACAAAAAAACAAAAACCAGATTTACTGGCCTGACAGACTGGAGAAACCCCGAGAGTATGGCCCTCGGATACCCTTTTAGCTTAGTGATGAAGCCCCTCCCAAAGTTCACCATTCAGCCAGGGATTGGATAGCCTCATAAAACAAAACAGGGCTAATGAGGCACAGCAGTCTAGGGACAAGGACTAGAAGGCAGGAGGGGACAGGAAAGCTGGTGATAGGTAACCCAAGGTTGAGAAGGAACAGTGTTGACATGGCATGGGGTTGTTAACCATAGTCTTAGGGCAATATGTGTACTGTTTAATGAGAAACTATTCTGCTAACCTTCATCTAAGGTACAAAAAAAAAAAAGAATTATGTGAGTTCACATTGACAACAGCAACTCAAAAGGTTTGGTGGGAAGCCTAGGGGGCAGTGAGTTGAAGATAATGGTGATGGAATAACTTGGAAAAGGATAGTGAGAATAGCAGCACAGCTGGAAGAATGTAATCGATGTCACTGAATTGTACATGTAGAAACTTTCAAAATGGTGTGACTTTGGCTATGTATATTCTTACCAGAAAAAACTCCTCAAGGTCGAGAAGGGAGAGTGTTGACACGTCGTGGGATTCTTATCCAATGTCATAAAACAGTATGTGTACTGACTGTTTAATGAGAAACTATTTGTTCTGTAACTCTTCATCTAAAATACAATTAAAAAAAAAGAAAAAAACCAATTCCATACCACTGATTCTAGCTTCTAGAAGTCTAACTAGACTTAAGTCTCAGCAAGCCCCCAAAGGTGAAGTACAAAGTGTGACCCAGGAGGAGGTATGGTACACTCCAAAAGAACTGCTTGACTTTTCTAATATGTACAAACAGAAACCTGAGGAATATGTGTGGAAATGGCTTTTAAGAGTGTGGGTTAATGGTACAAGGCACATAAAGATGGATCAGTCTGAGTTTATTGATATGGGCCCACCAAGCACAGATTCTTTATTCAGTGTTTCAGCTCGAGAAGTTAGGAAAGGATCTAATAGTTTATTTGGTTGGGTTGCTGAAGCATGGATTATGCAGTGGCCTACACTAGATCAAGTTGAAGTACCAAACCTGCCTTGGTATACTGTAGAAGAAGGTATCCAAAGTCTTAGGGAAATTTGCATGCTAACATGGATTTATCAGGTTAGACCCACAGACCCACACATGGAATGCCCAGAGGACACACATTTTATGACAACTCTGAGGAACAAATTTGTGAAGGGAGCTCTAGCATCCTTGAAGACTGCTGTGATTGCTATTTTATGTAAATCAGATTTGACAGTGGGAACTGCCCTAACTGAATTAGGACACTTAACTACAGTGGGGCTGATTGGAACCCATAGTAGTAGGGGCCAAGTGGTGGCACTCAACTGACAAAGACAAGCTGGGCGTGGTTGCCGTGATGGACAGCGAAGTCAAAGCAGTAATCAGAATAGTCTGACTCATATGCACTTATGGCATTGTCTACTTAGTCTTGGTGTACCTAGCAGTGAAATAGATGCAAAATTTACTAATTATTTACTTGATCTGTACAAATGGATGAATTCTAGTTCAGGTGAACAGCAGTCTAACTGTAATCGCCAGAATAAAGAGTCATGGTCCCTCAATCAATTCCCAGACTTGAGCGAGTTTAAAGACTCACAACCCCTTGAATCAAGGGTAGGCCTGTTTCCCTTGAGGAAGGACTGCAATATACTTCCAAAAACTGATACTGTTAATCTCTCTCCCAGCCTTCCCCAGAGGGATCTACAGCCTTTTACAAGAGTGACTGTTCACTGGGGAAAAGGAAATAATCAGACTTTTTGGGGATTAGTAGATACTGGCTCTGAACTGACACCAATTGCAGGAGACTGAAAACGTCACTGTGGCCCACCAGAGTAGGGGCATATGGTGGTCAGGGTATTAATGGAGTGTTGACTCATGTCCGCCTCAGAGTAGGTTCAGCGGGTCCCCGAACCCATCCTATAGTGATTTTCCCAGTTCCAGAATGCATAATTAGAATAGATATGCTCAGCAACTGGCAGAACCCCCACATTGGATCTCTGACAAATGGAATAAGGGCTATTACGGTAGGAAAAGCTAAGTGGAAGCCATTAGAACTGCCCCTACTAGGAAAACAGTAAACCAAAAGCAATACCACTTTCCTGGAGGGATTGCAGGGATTACTGCCACCATCAAGGACTTGAAGGATGCAGGGGTGGTGATTCCCACCACATCCCTATTCAACTCGCCATTTGATCTGTGCAAAAAACAGATGGATCTTGGAGAATGGCAGTAGATTATCGAAAACTTAATCAGGTGGTGACTCCAATTGCAGCTGCTCTTCCAGATGTGGTTTCATTGCTTGAGCAAATTAATAACATCTCCTGGTACCTCTTCTGCAGCTGTTGATCTAGCTAATGCCTTTTTCTCCATGCCTGTTCTGAAGGACCATCAGAAGCAGTTTTCCTTCAGCAGACAAGGCCAGCAATACACCTTCACTTGCCCACTTCAGGGCTACATCAACTCTCCAGCCCTATGTCATAATGTAGTCTGCAGGGCCCTTGATCGCCTTTCCCTTCCACAAGACGTCACACTGGTCCATTACATTGATGACATTATGCTGATTGGACCTAGTAAGGAAGAAGTGTCAATAACTCTGGACTTATTGGTAAAACTTTTGCATGCTAGAGGGTGGGAAATTAATCCCACAAAAATTCAGTAATCTTCCACATCAGTGAAATTTCTAGGGGTCCAGTGGTGTGGGGCATGTCAAGATATTCCTTCTAAAGTGAAGGATAAGTTATTGCATCTGGCTTATCCCACCACTAAAAAGGAGGAACAATGCCTAGTGGGCCTCTTTGGATTTTAGAGGCAACATATTCCTCATTTGGGTGAGCTACTCCGGCCTATTTATCAAGTGACTCGAAAAGTTGCTAGTTTTGAGTGGGCCCAGAGCAAGAGAAGGCTCTGCAACAGGTTCAGTCTGCTGTGTAAGTCAGTCTGCCACTTGGGCCATATGATCTACCTGATCCAATGGTGCTTGAAGTGTCAGTGGCAGATAATTCTGTTTGGAGTCTTTAGCAGGCCCCTCTTGGTGAATCACAGCACAGACCCTTAGGATTTTGGAGCAAAGCCCTGCCATCATCTGCAGGTAACTACTCTCCTTTTGAGAAACAGCTTTTGGCTTGTTACTGGGCCTTAGTAGAGACTGAATGCTTAACCATGGGACACGAAGTCACCATGCAGCCTGAGCGGCCCATCATGAACTGGGTGTTGTCTGACCCACAGAACCATAAAGTTGGATGTGCACAGCAGTACTCCATCATTAAATGGAAGTGGTATATAGGAGATCAGGCCTGAGCAGAACCTAAAAGCACAAGTAAGTTGCATGAGGAAGTGGCCTAAATGCCCATGGTCTCCACTCCTGTCACATCAACCTTCCATGTCCCGCTCTGCACCTGTGGCCTCATGGGGAGTTCCTTATGATCAGTTGACTGAAGAAGAGAGAACTCACGTTTGGTTTACAGATCGTTCTGCACGATATGCAGGCACGACTGGAAAGTGGACAGTGTCAGCACTACAGCCCCTCTCTGGGACCTCCCTGAAGGACAGTGGTGAAGGGAAATCCTCCCAGTGGGCAGAACTTTGAGCAGTGCACCTGGTTTTTCACTTTGCTTGGAAGGAGAAATGGCCAGATGTGCAGTTGTTTACCAATTCACAGGCTGTGGCCAATTGTTTGCTGGATGGTCAGGGACTTGGAAGGAACATGATAGGAAAATTGGAGACAAGGATATATGGGGAAGAGGTATGTGGATAGAACTCTATGAATGGTCCAAAGAAGTGAAGATATTTGTTTCATGTGAATGTGCAGCAAAGGGTGACCTCGGCAGAAGAGGATTTTAACAATCAAGTAGATAGGATGATGCGTTCTGTGGAAACTAATCATCCTTTTCCCCCAGCCACTGCATTCATTGTCCAATGGGCTCGTGAACAGAGTGGCCGTAGTGGCAGAAATGGAGGTTATGCATAGGCTCAACAACATGGACTTCCACTCACCAGGGCTAGCTTGGCTACAGCCACTGCTGTGTGCCCAGTCTGCCAGCAGCAGAGACCAACACTGAGTCCCCGATACGGCACCATTGCTCGAGATGATCAGCTAGCAACCTGGTGGCAGGTTAATTTTATCGGACTGCTTCCATCATGGAAAGAGCAGCATTTTGTTCTTACTGGAATAGACACTTAACTCTGGATATGGATTTGCCTTCCCTGCATGCAGTGCTTCTACCACAACTGCCATCCATGGACTTACAGAATGCCTTATGCACTATCATGATATCCCACACATCATTGCCTCTGATCAAGAAACTCACTTCATAGCAAATGAAGTATGTCAGTGGGCCCATGCTCATGGAATTCACTAGTCTTAGTGTGTTCCCCATTATCCTAAAGCAGCTGCCTTGATAGAACGATGGAATGACCTCCTAAAGACATGGCACCAGCTAGGTGGCAATACCTTGCAGAGTTGGGACAGTGTTCTCCAGGAGGCTGTATATGCTCTAAAGCAGCATCCAATAGATGGTGCTCTTTCTCCCATAGCAGGGATTAATGGGTCCAGGAATCAAGGGGTGGAAATGGGAGTGGCACCACTCAGTATTTCCTCTAGTGACCCACTCATAAGATTTTTACTTCCTTTCCCTGCGACCTTATGCCCTGCAGGTCTAGAGGTCTTAGTTCTGAAGGGAGGGATGCTCCCACCAGGAGATATAACTGATTCCATTGAACTGGAAGCTAAGATTGCCACCTGGCCACTTTGGGCTCCTTAAGCCTCTTGATCAACAGGCAAAGAAGGGAGTTACCATACTGGCTGGTGTGAGTACCAAGAGGAAATCAGATTGATATTACATAATGGAGGTAAAGAAGAGTATGTCTGGAATGCAGGAGATTCCTTAGGACATCTCTTAGGACTACCATGCCCTGTGATAAAAGTCAATGGAAAACTACAACCCAATTGTGGCATGACTCCTAATGGCCCAGACCCTTCAGGAATGAAGTTTTGGGTCACCCCACCAGGTAAAGAACCACAACCACGTGAGGTGCTTTCTGAGGGCAAAGGGAATACCGAGTGGGTGGTGAGAAAAGATAGTTCTAAATACCAGTTACAGCCACTTGACGAGTTGCAAAAATGAGGACTGTAATGGTTATGAGTATTTCTGCTTTGTGTGCATCAAATATTTTTGTTTTCTTTATAAAATATAAGATGTAAACGGGGATAGTGTGCTTTTGGTTGTATGTGTGTTAATTGTATCATGTTAGGTGAAAGTATGACTTTATAATTGTCTTTATTCAGAGATTATGTTTCGTTTGGGGAGATGTGTACAGGTGCGAATTTGATAAGGGGTGAACTGTGATGGTTAAAATTGTCAACTTTGCTGGGCCATGATTCTCAGTGTTTATATGTGATGACCTCCATGATGGGATCTGCTGTGAGTAGCCACTGAGTTGAAAGGGAATTGCCTTGAGCCTCTAGCCTGCATCTGAATATAAGTAGACATTCTGGCTTTTGCCTGCTCTGGATCCTGCAGCTGGCTCCTGTACATCTGACCTCCGGTTCTTTGGACTTGAGCTAGCAACTTACCTGCCAATCTTGGCATTCGTCGATCTTCACAGCCTATGAGCAAGAGCCCTGCTCTCTGACCTGCCGATGTTGGGTTTGCCAGCCCCTGTAGCTTTGTGAATCAGGAGAAGCTTCTATCCTGATCCACGGACTTGGGACATTCCAGCCTCTACAATCTTGTAACTGCTTCAAGTCCTTTTCACTTTCAGCAAGCAAGGTTCTGTCATCTGCATAACACAAAGTTTTCTTCCAATCCTGATGCACCGTTCTTCATATAGTCCGGCTTCTCAGATTATTGGCTCAGCATACAGATTGAATGAATATGGTGAAATGATACAACACTGATGCACACCTTTCCTCACTTTAAACCATGCTATATCCCCTTTTTCTGTTTGAATGACTGCATCTTGGTCTATGTACATGTTCCTCATGAGCACAATTAAGTGTTCTGGAATTCCCATTCTTAATGTTATCCATAATTTATGATCCACACAGTCGAATGCCTTTGCATATTCAATAAAAGACAGGTAAACATCTTTCTGATATTTTCTGTTTTCAGTCACGTTCCATCTGACATCAGCAATGATATCCCTCATTCCGTGTCCCCATGTTTTTCAGTTTACATGTATTTGATTTTTTTTTCCTTGCTGATTCTGTTACTGATTTCTACTTTTATGGCTTTATGGTCAGAAAAGATGCTTTTTAATGTTTCAATGTTTTGGATTATCTTAAGGCTTGCTATGTGGCCTAATATGTAGTCTGTTCTGGAGAATGTTCCATGTGCATTGGAAAGGAATGTATACTTGGCTGCTGTTGGGTGGAGTGTTGTGTATATGTCTAAAAGTCAATTTAATTCATAGTAGATTTAGATCTTCGCAGTCTTTATTGAGCTTCCTTCTAGATGTTCTGTCCTTCACCAAAAGTGGTGTGTTGAAGTCTCCTACTATATGGAGCTGTCTATTTCTCTCTTTAATGTTGTTAGAGTTTTTTCTTTTTTAATGTATTTTGAAGCCCTGTCATTGGGTACGTATATATTTATTATGGTTATGTCCTCCTGGTGTATTGACCATTTAATCATTATGTGCTGTCCTTCCTTATCCTTTGTGGTAGATTTTCCTTTAAAGTCTTTTGTCAGAGATTAATATTGTTACTCCTGTTCTTTTTTAATTGTTTGCTTGATATATTTTTTCCATCCTTTGAGTTTTAGTTTGTGTCTTTGAGTCTAAGGTGTCTCTTGTAGGCAGCATATAGACGAATCGTGTTTTTTAATCCATTCTGCTACTCTGTATTATGTATTTATTTATTTTTATTGTTGTATTTAAGTGACAGTTTACAATTCAAGTTAGTCTTTCATACAAAAATTTATATATACATTGTTATGTGACCCTAATTGCTCTCCCTATACTGTGACAGCACACTCCTCCTTTCCACCTCTGATTTCCCGTGTCCATTCTACCAGCTCCTGACCCTGTCTGCCTTCTCATCTCACCTTCAGACAGGAGCTGCCCATTTAGTCTCATGTATCTACTTGAGCTAAGAAGCACACTCTTTACAAGTATCATTTTATGTCCCACAGTCCTGTCCAATCTGGAGAGTTGGCCTCGGGAATAGTTTTAGTTCTGGGTTGACAGAGAGTCCAGGGCCTTTCTGGTGCTTTCTGGTGTGCCTCCAGTCTTAGACCATTAAGTCTGGTCTTTTTACTAGAATTTGAGTTCTGCATCCCACCTTTCCCCCGTTCCATCAGGGACTGTCTGTTCTGGTCCCTGTCAGGGCGGTCATTGGTGGTAGCCAGGCCCCATCCATTTCTTCTGATCTCAGGTTGATGAAGTCTCTGGTTTATGTGGCCCTTTCTGTCTCTTGGACTACTACTTTCATTGTGTCTTTGGTGTTCTTTCTCTGTTATTCCAGGTGGTTGGAACCAATTGATGCATCTTAGATGGCAGCTTGCTAGCTCTTAAGACCCCAGATGCCACTCACCAAAGTGGGATGCAGAACATTTTCTTAATAAACTTTGTTATGCCAGTTGACCTAGATGTCCCCTGAAGGCATGGTCCCCAGACCCCTGCCCCTGCTACTCTGTCCCTCGAAGTGTTTGATTGTATTCAGGATACGTCTTAGCTTTGGTTTAGTCCAGTTGTGCTGACTTCCTCTGTAGTGTGTGCTGTCCTTCCCTTCACCTAAGATAATTCTTATCTACTATCTAGTTAGTGAATTCCTCCTCCCTACTTCCCCACCCTTGTTACCATCAAAGAATGTTTTCTTCTGTGTTTAAACCTTTTCTTGAGTTATAATAGTGGTCTTATACAATGTTTGTCCTTCTGTGACTGACTAAATCCACTCAGCATAATGCCTTCCAGATTCCTTCATATTATAAGATGGTTGACGGCTTCATCGTTGTTCTTTATCACTGTGTAGCGTTCCATTGTGTGACTATATCATAATTTGTTTATCTATTTGTCCATTGATAGGCATCTAGGTTGTTTCTATCTTTTTGCTATTGTGAACAGTGCTGCAGTGAACATAAGTGTACATATATCTATTCATGTGACGACTCTTATTTCTCTAGGATATATTCCAAGGAGCGAGATAGCTGGATCGTATGGTACTTCTATTTCTAGCTTTTTAAGGAAGTGCCAAATAGATTTCCAAAGTGGTTGTACCATTTTACACTCCCACTAACAGTGTATAAATGTTCCAGTCTCTCCACAACCTCTCCAGCATTTATTATTTTGTGTTGTTTGGATTGATGGTAGCCTTGTTGGGGTTTCTCATTATAGTTTTGATTTGCATTTCTTTAATGGCTAATGATCGTGACCATTTCTTCATGTGTGTGTTAGCTGCCTGAATGTCTTCTTTGGCGAAGTGCCTGTTCATATCCTTCACCCATTTTTTAATTGGGTTATTTGTCTTTTTGTTTTTGAGGTTTTGCAGTATCTTGTAGATTTTATAGATAAGACGCTGATCGGATTTGTCATGGCCAAAATTTTTTTCCCCGTCTGTAGCTTGTCTTTTGACTCTTGGTGAAGTCTTTTGATGAGCATAAGTGTTTGATTTTTAGGAGCTCCCAGTTATCTAGTCTCTCTTCTGGTGCTTGTGCATTGTTCCTTATGGTTCATATTCTGTTTATGCCATATATTAGGGCTCCTTGTGTTGTCCCTATTTTTTCTTCCATGATCTTTATCATTTTCAATTTTATATTTAGGTCTTTAATCCATTTTATGTTAGTTTTTGTGCATGGTGTGAGGTGTGGGTCTTGTTTCATTTTTTTTGCAGATGGATATCCAGTTATACCAGCATCATTTGTTAAAGAGACTGTCTTTTCCCCAATTAATGGACTTTGGGCCTTTGTCAAATAATCAGCTGCTCATAAGTGGATGAATTTATGTCTGGATTCTCAATTCTGTTCCATTGTTCTGCGTCTTTGTTGTTGTACCAGTACCAGGCTGTTTTGACTACCGTGGCAATATAATGGGTTCTAAAATCAGGCAGTGTGAGGCCTCCCACTTTGTTCTTCTTGAGTAATGCTTTACTTATCCAGGGCCTCTTTCCTTTCCATATGAAGTTGGTGATTTGTTTCTCCATCTCATTAAAAAATGCTGTTGTAATTTGGATAGGGATTGCATTGTATCTGTGGATCACTTTGGGTAGAATTGACATTTTCACAATGTTGAGTCTTCATATCCATGAACAAGGTATGTTTTTCCACTTATGCAGGTCTCTTTTGGTTTCTTGCAGTAGTGTCTTGTACTTTTCATTGCAAAGGTCTTTTACATCTCTGGTTAGATTTATTCCTAAGTATTTTATCTTCTTGGAGGCTATTTTAAATGGTATTGATTTGGTGATTTCCTCTTCAAAGTTCTTTTTGTTGGTGTAAAGGAACCCAACTGATTTTTGTATATTTATCTTGTATCCTGAAAGTTCGCTGAAATCTTCTATTAGTTCCAGTAGTTTTCTTGTGGATTCTTTGAGATTTTCTGTGTATAAGATCATATCATGTGCAAATTGAAATACTTTTACTTCTTCCCTACCAATCTGGATGCCTTTATTTCTTTTTCTAGTCTAATTGCTCTGGCTAGGACCTCCAGCACAATGCTGAATAAGAGTGGTGATAAAGAACATCTTCGTCTGGTTCCTGTTCTCAAGGAGAATGCTATCAGACCCTCTCCAGTTAGGATGATGTTGGCTGTTGGCTTTGTATAAATGCCCTTAATTATGCTGAGGAATTTCCCTTCTATTCCTATTTTGCGGAGAGTTTTTATCATGAATGGGTGTTGGACTTTGTCAAATGCCTTTTCTGCATCGATTGATAAGATCATGTGGTTCTTGTCTTTTGTTTTATTAATGTGATGGATTACATTGATTGTTTTTCTTATGTTGAGCCATCCTGTGTACCTGGTATAAATCCCACTTGATCATGGTGAATTATTTTTTTGATATGTTGCTGAATTCTATTGGCTAGAATTTTGTTGAGGATTTTTGCATCAATGTTCATGAGGGATATTTGTAATTTTCTTTTTTTGTTGTTGTTGTGTCTTTACCTGGTTTTGGTATCAGGGTATGCTGGCTTCATAGAATGAGTTTGAGCGTATTCTATCCTTTTCTATGCTCTGAAATACCTTTCGTATTAGTGGTGTTAACTCTTCTCTGAAAGTTTGGTAGAAACAATCTGGGCCAGGGCTTTTTTTTTTTGTTGGGAGTTTTTAAATTATCTTTTCAGTCCCTTCTTTTGTTATAGGTTTATTTAGTTGTTCTACCTCTGTTTGTGTTAGTTCAGGTAGTTAGTGCGTTTCTAGAAATTTGTCCATTTCCTCTAGGTTTTCAAATTTGTTAGAGTACTATTTTTCATAGTATTGTTATGATTCTTTTCATTTCAGTTGGGTCTGTTGTGATATCACCCATCTCATTTCTTATGTGGGTTATTTGCTTCCTCTCCTGTTTTTCTTTTGGAGTTTGGCCAGTGGTTTATCAGTTTTGTTGATCTTTTCAAAGAACCAGCTTTTGGTCTTGTTAACTCTTTCAATTGTTTTTCTATTCTCTGTTTCATTTAACTGTGCTCTAATTCTTACTATTTCCTTTCTTCTGGCGCCCGAGGGCTTCTTTTGCTGCTCTCTTTCTATTTGTTTGAGTTGTAGGGTTAATGTTTTGATTTTGGCCCTTTCTTCTTTTTGGATGTGTGCATTTATTGGTATAAAACTGACCTCTGAGCACTGCTTTTGCTGTGTCCCGAAGGTTCTGGTAGAATGTGTTTTCATTTTCTTTTGATTCTATGAATTTCTTTATTCCATCCTTAATTCTTCTATAGTTATAACCCAGTAGTTTTTGAGCAAGATGTTGTTCAGTTTCCATGTGGTGGATTTTTTTCCCTTGCTTTTTCTGTTACTGATTTTCACTTTTATGACTTTATGGTCAGAAAAGATGCTTTGTAATATTTTAATGCTTTTGATTCTGTTAAGACTTGCTTTATGACCTAATATGTAGTCTATCCTGGAGAATTTTCCATGCGTGTTGGAAAAGAAAGTATACTTGGCTGCTGTTGGATGGAGTGTTTGTTATATGTCCAAGAGATCAAGTTGGTTGATTGTAAGATTTAGATCTTCTGTGTCTTTGTTGAGCTCCTTTGTGGATGTTCTGTCCTTCACCAAAAGTGGTATTTTGAAGTCTCCTAGTACTATGGTGGAGTTGTCTATCTTTCTTTTCAATACTGTTAGAGTTTTATGTATTTTGGAGCCCTGTTGTTGGGTGTGTAAATACGTATTAAGGTTATGTCCTCCCAGTGTATTGACCCTTTAATCATTATATAGTGTCCTTCCTTATCCTTTGTTGTGGATTTTTACTTTAATGTCTATTTTGTCAGAGATTAATTTTGCCAGTCCTGCTCTTTTTTGAGTGTTGTTTGCTTGATGCATTTTTTGCCATCCTTTGAGTTTTAGTTTGTTTGTGTCTTTAAGGTGTGTCTCTTGTAGGCAGCATATAGATGGATTGTGTTTTTTTATCCAATCTGTGACTCTCCGTCTCTTTATTGGTTCATTTCATCCATTTACATTCTGCATGATTATTGATAGGCATGAGTTTAGTGCTGTCATTTTGATGTCTTTTTTGTGTGTGGTTGACAATTTCTTTGTCCCACTTAATTTTCTGTGCTGAGTCATTTTTCTTTATGTATTTTCTTTTCATCTTTTTCATTGTTGTTGATTTTGTATTTGCTGAGTCTTTATATTTTTCTTGTTCTTTATTTTGATGTGTAGGATTGTTAGTTTCCTTTGTGGTTACCTTAATATTTACCCCTATTTTTCTAAGTTTATACCAATCTTTTATTTCTTTATATCACCTTGACTTCCTCTACATATTAAAAATCTATGTGTACATTTTTTAGTCCCTCTTTTTTGTTTTACTGTTGTTATCTTTTACATATTGACATCTGTTTCCCTATTTTCAATGTTTTAGCTTTGATTTATTATTGTAACTTCCCTATCTGGGTTGATATCTGGTTGCTCTGCCCTGTGTTCTAGTCTTGGGTTGTTATCTGATGTTATTAATTTTCTAACTGGAAGACTCCCTTCAGTATTTCTTGTAAGTTTGCTTTGGCTTTTGCAAATTCTGTAAACTTCTGTTTATGTGGAAATGCCCTAATTTCACCATCGTATTTGAGAGACAGTTTTGCTGGGTATATAATTCTTGGCTGGCAATTGTTTTCCTTCAAGGCTTTATATATGTAATTCCATTGCCTTCTTGCCTGCAAGGTTTCTGCTGAGTATTCCGAGCTAATTCTTATTGACTCTCCTTTGCAGATAACTTTTCGTTTATCCCTAACCACTATTAAAATTCTCTCTTCATCTTTCGTTTTGGCAAGTTTGATCATGTCTTGGTGACTTTCTTTTGGGATCTACTTTATGTGGTGTTGTATGAGCATCTTGGATAGATATCTTCTCATCTTTCACAGTATCAGGGAAGTTTTCTGCCAACAAATCTTCAACAATTCTCTTTGTATTTTCTTTTATCACCCCTGTTCTGGTACTCCAGTCACTCGTAGGTTATTCCTCTTGATAGAATTCCACATAATTCTTAGTTTCTTTATTTTTTAAAATCCTTTTATCTGATTTTTCCTCAGATAAATTGGTATGAAGTACTTTATCTTCAGTCTCACTAATTCTGACTTCCATTGCCTCAATTCTGCTCCTATGACTTTCTATTGAGTTGTCTAATTCTGAAATTTTATTGTTAATTTTCTAGATTTCTGATTGCTGTCTCTCTATGGATTCTTGCAGCCTGTTAAATTTGTCATTATGCTCTTCTATAATCTTTTTAATGACCTCTATTGTGTGTTCTGTGTTTTGCCTAATTTCCTTTCTGATCTCTTGAAGAGTTCTGTATATTAATCTTTTGTATTCTGCCTCTGGTAATTCCAAAAATTTTCTTCCTCCAGAAATTTTCTAGTTTCTTTATTTTGGGAGCTTGCTGAAGCCATCTTGACCTGCTTCTTTATGTGATTTGATATTGACTGTTGTCTCCAAGCCATCAATAAGTTTTTATATTTATTTAATGTTTGCTTTCTGTGTCCTAGCTTCTTGTTTTGTTTTGTTTTGATATACCCAAATAGTCTTCTAGTGTGAGCTAGCCCAATCATCAGCCCCCCTCAATCTCCAATGTCCTCCCACGAGGTGGCCAGACCTGCCAGTAAGTATGTGAGCCCAGGAGTCCACCCACTCCTCCTGTATGGATTCAGCTTAGGTGTTCAGATAGTCAACCACCAAGCGTGTTGTGCAGGCTCTCACCTACAGTCCTAGACAGTCATGGGTGATTGGTGTAGGCACAGGCATCCAGCTGCAAGGCAGGGGGCTTACAGCCACCCCTGAGTGTCCAGGAGGAAAGCATGTACCTGTTCTCTAGAGCGCATAGGTGGGTGGGTTTTGCAGATGGACTATGAGCACCCATTGCTGTTGGCTGTAAGGACTAGGGGGCATCTCTTATTCTCAGGCCCCTATCGCAGGTGGCTAGGTAGCGTGGGTCTAGCCACCAGTCCTCAGGCCCCCGATGTGGGTAGGTGAAGATCCTGCTTAATGGACAGAGCAGTGTCAAATGTCATGAGCCTGCCACTTCACAGCTGAAACAGTTGAAGTTAAGAGTTCAGGTATGTACCCTGTTGTAGTGTGGTAATGAGGGCCTACACAGCTGAAATGGGCCCACACAAGTCTACGCAGGGGAAAAGGCACTCAAAGTCCATGGATCCCTTATGCCTGTGCCTAGGTGAAGGAGCTGTGCCTACCCTGAGTTCCTGGCTTAGGGGAGCTGGCAGATTATTTTTTTCCCGTTTGTTAATTTGTTCCCTCTCCAAGGCCAGGAAAATGGCTCAGGGCACGTGATGGGTCCTACTTCCGGCCCAGCGGATTAAGCAATCACTGAAGCTGGTCCCGGACCCAGTGCAGAGTAGGCAGATAGGAAAGAGTTTTTTCCTTAAAGGGTATGTTTTTGGTCTGCACTGTAGGCCATACGGAAATACTTATTTTTTGCCGATTGAGGGCTACTTCTCACTGGTTCTGTATGGCCAAGTAGACTCGGTGCCACTGGGTCTCTCCCGGTGTGGAAAACACCTCCCGAGCGCTGCTGCTTGCCTGCCTCACTGCTCACCCCTGAGCTGATCCGAGCTGACGGGTTCTGGCTCCTGCTGGGTCAGGTCTGGCAACTCTTTGCTGCTTCCGAACCGTCTCTCCCTCCCCCGCCACTCAGTCGGAGTCCTCAACTTTTCCTTTGATGTTCAGGGCTCCTAGATCATCATGTATAATCAATTCACTTGTTTTTTCAGGTCTTTTTTGTAAGAGGGACCCCTGGAAGCATCTGACTACTTTGCCGTCTTGACCCCGCCTTTCTATGTCTGTTTATTGGTGCGTTTAGTCCATTTACATTCAGTGTAATTTATGTTAGGTATGAGTTTAGTGCTGTCATTTTTTTTTGTGTGTGTGTGGTGCTGACAGCTTCTTTGTTCTGCTTAATTTTCTGTGCTGAGTTGTTTATGTATTTTTATTATTGTTGATTTCGTGTTTCCTAAGTCTTTATGTTTTTCTTCTTTTTTATTTTGATGGGTAGATTTGTTAGTTTCCTTTGTGGTTAATGTAAAATTTACCTCTATTTTTCTATGTTTAAACCAATGTTTTATTTCTTGATATCACCTTAACTTCCTCCCCATATGAAAGTTCTATGGCTATACTATTTAGTCCTTTTTTGTTTTAGTGTTATCATTTACATGTTGACATCTCTGTTTCCCTATTTTCAGTCTTTTAGCTTTGACTTATTTTTGTGACTTCCTTCTCTGGGTTAATATCTGGTTGTTCTGTCCTGTGTTCTAGTTGGGTTGTTGCCTGATAGTGTTGGTTTTCTAGCTGGAGGACTCCCTTTAATATTTCTTGTAATTTTGGTTTGGTTTTTGCAAATTCCCTTAACTTCTGTTTATCTGGAAATTACCTAATTCCAACATCATATTTGAGAAACAGTTTTGCTGGATATATAATTCATGGCTGGCAATTTTTTTCCTTCAAGGCTTTATGTATGTCATCTCATTTCCGTCTTGCCTGTGTGGTTTCTGCTGAGTAGTCAGATCTTAGTCTTATTGACTCTCCTTTGTAGGTAACTTTTGGTTTATCCCTAACTGCTCTTAAGATTCTCTATCTTTGATCTTGGCAAGTTTGATTATAATACGTCCTGGTGACTTTCTTTTGGGATCTACCCTGTGTGGGGTTTGATGAGCTCCTTGGATAGATATCTTCTTATCTTTCACTATATCAGGGAAGTTTTCTGCCAGCAAGTCTTCAGCAATCCTCCCTGTATTTTCTGTTATCCCTCCCTGTTCTGGTACTTCAGTCACTTGTAGGTTTTACCTCTTGATAGTGCTCCATATAATTCTTAGAGTTTCTTCATTTTTTAAAATTCTTTTATCTGATTTTTCCTCAAATAAATTGGTGTCAAGTGCTTTATCTTCAGTCTCACTGATTCTGACTTCCATTGCCTCAATTCTCCTCCTATGACTTTCTAATGAGTTGTCTGATCCTGAAATTTTATTGCTAATCTTTTGGATTTCTAGTTGTTGTCTCTCTGTTGTTTCTAGCAGCCAGTTAATTTTGTCATTCTGTTCTTGTATTGTTTTCCTGAGTTCCTCTATTGCTTTGTCTGTGTGTTCCTTGTCTTGCCCTGAGTTTTGCATGATCTCTTTCCTGTTATCTTGAATAGCTCTGTATATTAATCTTTTGAATTTTAACTCTGGTAATTCCAAGACCTTGTCTTCCTCCAGAATGTTTCCTGGTTCTTTGTTTTGGTCATTTGCTGGAGCAGTCTTGACCTGCTTCTTTATGTGATTTGATATTGACTGTTGTCTCTCAGCCATCAATAAATTATTATATTTATTTATTGTATGTTTGCTTACTGTGTCCTAGCTTTTTGTTTTGTTTTGTTTTGATATGACCAGGTAGGCTGGGTGTGTGAGCTACTTTGGTTATTGGCATGTTTGAAGGTCTCATGTCTTGTCACCAGGTGGTTAGAGCTGCTACTAGGTGTGTGAGCCCAGGAGTCTTTTCAATTTTCTTGTGCAGAATCAGCTTAGATGTCCAGGTTGTCGGTCACCGAGTATATGGTGCAGACTTTCACCCACAGTCCTAGATGGGCAGGGCTGCATAGATGTGATTGGAGCAGGCACAGATATCTGGCTGCCGTAGGGGGCTATGTGCTGAGCAAGGTATGGGGCTGATGGATGCCCCTGAGTCCCTGGGTGGAAGGTGTGTCCCTATCACCTACACCGTGTAGGTGGGTGGGTTTTGCATCTGAACTTCAGGCACCCAGTGCTGTTGGCTGTAAGGACTGGGAGGCACCACTTATTCTCGGACCCCTGTCGTGGGTGGCTAGATGGAATGGGTGAAACCACCAGCCCTCAGGCCCCTGGTGTGGGTGGGTGAGGACCTTGCTCAGTGGGCAGAGCATTGTCAAATGTCCAGAATCTGAAACTCCCTCTTGGCTGCTGCAGTTGAAAATAGGCTTCAGGTATATACCCTGTTGTTCTATGCTAATGAGGGCCTATGCTGTTGAATCGGCCCACAGAAGTCTAGGTAGGGGTTAAGGGCATTAGAAGTCCATGGACCCCTTATGCCAGTGCCTAGGCAAAGGTGCAGTGCCTGCCTTGAGTTCCTGGCTTAGGGGATGTGGCGGTTTTTTGAAGCTGTGAGAATAGTTTGGGCACAGACAGTCCTGAGTTCCTGACTTAGGGAACTTGGCGTTCTTTTTTTCTAAAGCCATGAGACTGGTTTGGGCGTGATAGCCCTTAGTTCCAGCTTAGGGGGCATGGCAGTTGTTGAATACTGCCAGACTGGTGTTGGAGTGGAGCGGGGAGGGGGGTGGGTGAGGGGAAAGCAGCGATTCTCCACTGCAAAAGTCCTGGAGGGGGAGGGGTTATTTTGATCCGATGCAGTAGATTAGATGCTTGCACTTAACTGTCTCAGATCCAGCGCTGCTTCCCCCGGCTCTGGAAGCTTGTGCAGACTCTCCACCGCCCGATCTCTCTCAACATGGTGAAACACGGCCTGAGCACTACTGCTCACCTCAGCCCACATGCGCTGGCCAATCCAACCCACAGGGTGCCAACTACCTTACAAGTGGCACATCTTTACTGCTTCTGAACTGCCTCTCCCTCTCCCCGCTGCTCAGTCTGACTCCTCAACTTTTTCTTTGATGATCAGGCCTTCCTAGATTGTCATATATAATCAACTCGCTTGTGTTTTTTGGGTCTTTGTTGTAAGAGGGACCACAGGAAGCATCTGACTATTCTGCCATCTTGGCCTCACCCCCTCAGATCTATTCTTGAGATGGTCTCTGTCGTGGATTGAATTGTGTCCCCCAAAATTTCTGTCAGCTTGGCTGGGTCATGATTCCCAGTATTGTATACCATTTTGTAATCTGATGTGATTTCCTTATGTGTTGTAAATTCAATCACGATGATGTGATAAGATGGATTAGCAGCTGTTATACTGATGAGATCTACAAGATCAGATATTGTCTTAAGTCAATCTCTTTTGTAATATAAAAGAGAGAAGCGAGCAGAGACACATGGGAATCTCATACCACCAAGAAAGGAGTGCCGGGAGCAGAGCGCATACTTTGGACCTGAGGTTCCTGCGCTGAGATGCTGCTAGACCAAAGGAAGACCGATGACAAGGACCTTCCTCCAGAGCCGAGAGAGAAAGCCTTCCCCTGGAGCTGACACCTTGAATTTGGACTTGTAGCCTATTAGACTGTGAGAAAATAAATTTCTCTTTGTTAAAGCCATCCACTTGTGGTATTTCTTTTATAGCAGCACTAAGCATGACTAAGACAAGAACTTATCTCCTTCTCCCTTTCCACCCCTTTATCCTTCCAAGTGGCATCTTCCTCTTGAAAATCAACCTGAACCTTTAGCTAGAAACTCCAATAGAGAGTGACAAGTCATGATTCACTCACCATTAAGGCCTATATTGACTCTTCTCTCATCTGCTTCATCTTTTTAATCTCCTCCCGCTCTTTCTTCAGAGTCACCAAGTGGCTCTAGATTTGATCCTATGAAAACAGGACACTCATATTCTTCATGAATCAACAGTTTTAATCTCAGCATCTCTATAATTCCAAGGATTCATATCATCCTAAGCTAAATTAATGATGGATTCAGAAGTAAATTTATAGCAACCCAAAGGGACTTACGGAGAAAGTGATATACAGATAGGATGAGTGGTGAATTAAGAATATGATTAGGAATAAGACTAGTGTTGCATAAAATGGTTGTTGTTGTTACCCATTGCCATTGAGTTGATTCTGACTCATAAGCCAAACCAAACATTGCTTTTGAGTCAATTCTGACTCATAGCATCACTGTAGGACAGAGTAGAACTGCCTCATGGGGTTTCCAAGGCCATAAATCTTTATGGAAGCAGACTGCCACATCTTTCTCCCATGGAGTGACTGGTGAGGTCAAACTGCCGACCTTTCATTTAGCAGCCAGGTGCTTAACCACTACTCCACCAGGGCTTCGTATTGTTCGTTTCCATCAAGTCAGCTCTGGCTCACAGTGACCTTATGTATAACAGAATGAAACGTTGCCCAGTCCTACATCATCCTTATGATCATTGGTATGTATATAAAATTAGGGTATATTTAAGGGTATTGAGGATCATTAAGTACAGAATTTTTGCAACAAAATTTCTCTGATTGACCCTGCCTCACTCTAACCACTGCTCTGATAAAGAACACTTGCCACCTTTTATTCTCCTCTTGATTACATTATTGATGGTCTCTTATTCAGAAAATAAAGCTGCATTCAATAATGGAATCAAGAGCCTGAGTCCTGGCATGTCTGGTGCTATGCAGAGCTGGGAGACTCGCTGAAGAGTAAGCTAGCAGTTTTATAGTAGAAGGAAGGAGAAAGTCAAATGTTGATGGTGTAGGAAGAAACTATAAGGAAAATGGAGCCTATAAACCAAGGTCAATACCTCCTTGAGTTGCCAAGCAATTAAAGCCAATTCAGGAGGTTGGGAACAGAGACTTACTGTTGGAAGAAAAACTTAGAGGCCATTTGTCCAGCGTTCCAATATGTGGGCCCCAAGAAACAAGAGACTAAGATTTTGTTTTAAAAAAGTAGCTTTTTGCCCACTTTTTACTCATGTAGTAGACATTCTTTTTTTTTTTTGCTTATTTTAATCTAACTAATAAGTGTCCCCATTCTTCCAGGAAGTTCCCATTCACCCTCCACTGTGGTTCGATTGAGATCATCCATGTCTCTAACAATCAGTCCCTCGAGCAGCTCCATCCCCATCTCCAGCTACCATTGATCAACCTAGGATTAGCATAGCTAAGGTGTAGTATCATTAGAGTTACTCACTACATTTTTTTTTTTCCTTCCCGTCCTAGGCACATGGTAGTATTGCAGTCCTGTTTCTAGTGTGGTGGAGGGAGCGGAAGGTGCTATGTTAGTACTGTCCAGTGAGTTGTTAGCAGAGGTGATGCATATTTCTTCTGGGCTGGGCATTTAACTGCTGATGTCAGATTCTCCAGAACTCTTTTTTCCCACTGGCATGGAAATAGCCAGTATTCAAAATGGTAGCTGTTCTGTGAGCCTAGGTTTCCAAGTGAGTAGAGTCCCTGTCACCAACCTGCAATAGACATGGAGCATGAAAAAGAAAGAAATCTTTTTGTTTTAAGCCACTGAGATATGGGAGTTGTTTGTTACTGCAGCATAACCTAACCTATCCTGATATACTAGGTTGTTTAATTCCAGGATCAGCCTTAAACCTAGGTTAGCTAGGTTTACCCTAGCCAATCTCTCAGCTCTACAGACCACCAGGTATGCCAGCATTCAGGCTTCGGATTCCAAGTTCTTTCCTGAGATTTTCTATTTTGGGATCAGAAAGAGTGATCCTCCGTCTTTGTTTGCAGAGATGAGAGGTATGAACCTAGAAATGGCTATGATTGTAGCTTGTACAGGAAATGGGTCTGAAAAAATTGAGCCAATGCAGAGAAAAGAGGAAACAAGATGGGGGGAGTCTTAGTTGCATTTAAGCCCCTGGTTCTGAAATTCAACTGCATCCCTGCTTTTCCTTTAGTTTGTTAAATAGGACAGTATACCTCCATTTGGACAAGCCTTGAGTTGGATTTTGCCATTTTCATTCAAAAAAGACGTAATTAATATACCCAGGTTTCACTTTTCTAGAAATAACAGTGTTTTTATTTGCCCATATAGTATCACCCATTTCAAACAAAAGTCCGATGTATCCAAGGATGCTATTTTCAGTTTTGTGTTGGATGATGTTTCCTTCACACCCAGAAATCTGAAAGGGATTCCCAAGGGTATGTGAAATTCTGTAGTATCACTGAACTTTAGATCTCCTGCTGATGGTGACATTGTGATGCTCTCTGGTGCCTGAGAATTATAGAAGTGAAGTGCTGTGCATTCACGAGTTAGTTTCAACAATATAATCCAGGACTGAAAGAGAAGCTATTGTTGCATTTAGAATTGTGTTTTGAGTACAGTCGTTTATTTTTTTGCAATAGTGCTGAAGTCAGTAATAAAGTAAGCCATCCAAAGTTTAGTCCCTAGTTTAGATAAGACAGCAAAAGGGTTTTGCCTACCTGTAAGACCTAGCATCTTCCTCCTTCTGCAGCACTGATGGCATTTATGCTCTATGAGACCTTTGTAAACCACACACAAGAATTGCTGGTCCTCATAGCACTAGAAAAAGGCCCTTTCCCTGTGCCTCTCTTAAAACCAAACTTCTGTGCTGGATTCTCACTCTTGGTCTCAAGTGTTAGGAGGCTGGAGACCAGACTGGCCCAAATCCAGTTGGGTCTGATGTCCTCTTCTTGAGATGGCTTCTTGCAGAACGGACAGGACTCCCTTGGTGGCTTTGGAAGTGACAGCACTTGGTGATACAGGCCTGGCAGAAACCGTGGCCATGGAAGATGCTCACAGGGTCCTTCATGTAATCCAGATGGTTACTGCAGGAGATTACCTCTTCCAGGAGATTACCAAGAGTGGGCCCAGTAGCCATGACTCAATCCCATATGTGTTCAGCAGTTGCATTTCTTCTTAACTAATTTTTGAATCTGTGTGAAAGGAGGAGGATATAGTGAGGAATGTGAAAAGGGATGGAGATGAGAATAAAAGTTCTTTAGGATGGACAGAGGTAATCTATGCCACTAGTGCTGGGCCCCTGCAATTAACCTAACTAATCCCCACATATCCATTCTTACCCCCTCCAATCTCTTCTCCCTCCTACAGCCAGGTTGCCCTTTTCAAAACGGAATCCTCATCTTCACTTCTCTGTTTACAATGCCAGGCCAAGGAAAGCTTAAAGACGCAGCCTGTATCATCAGCCTCACTTCTCTCTCTCACCTTTTTCCCTCCAGCTATGAGAGCAGACACTGGTTGAACATCATCTATGTGCCAGAAATTGTTCTAGGCACTTTACATGTATCAACTCAAACAATCCTTACAACATCCCTAAAACATTACTCATTTTACAGGTGTATGTAAAATGGGAAAGGTATACTAAAGTGTATGTAAAATGGGTAAGTAACTTGTCAGGGGTCTCATAGCTAAGTGGGTAGTAGAGTAAATACTCAAATCTTGGTGGTCCAGATATAGGCTTGTGCCCTTAACAACCACGCTACAGTGGCCTCTAGCTTCACAGGGCTTGTCAATTCTGCAAATCCACCGTACTTTCTAATACCCAGAACTTCTCACCAACTGTTTCCCTCAATATGAGACATTCCTTCCCTCTCAACTCTTCAGGGCTCAGTTGAAATGTTACCTCCTCGGGGTAGATGTCCTGAATCTACTTCCAGATGAGGGTAGGCACCCTTGTTCTACACTCCAAATGCCTGTTTTCCAGTTAGACTATTCACTGTATAAAGACACATAGCATGTTCGACTTGTTCATGCTGCATCCCCAGTGCCTGGCATATTATCAGGCCCTCAGTAAATACAATACATTGACATAGTGGCTGCAACAATGGGCTCAAACTTAGCAAAGATTTTGAGGACGGCACAGGACCAGGCAACTCTTTGTTCTATGTGAAGTCACTGTGAATCGGAGCCTCCTCGACAGCACCTAAAGACAACAACAGTAAATATAATTTGAGTCAATAAATACAGTTCCCCATAAAGTAGTTAGAGAACTTCTTGTTTTTGGTAATGACAGGAATATTTTGACCAACCCTCGTGTTGAAAATAACTTTTTTTGGGGGTGCAATATAACTTGCTTATGACTACAGCGGGGCTATTATATGAAGAATTATATTATTCTTTTGTGACCATAGAGGTCAGAGCTTGGTCATTTCTGTAGACTCTTCAGGAAGGCAGAATTGGCTTATTATGATTTTTTTTTTTAATTAGACTTAATAATGGAATGGGCTGCTTTATTGGTAGTAAGTTCTCCATCGGTAAAGGGTTTCAAGCACTTGTTCTTGATATTGTACAGAGAATTTTGACACTGACAGGATCAACCACCTGCTTTCTGAGGCCCCTTCCTCACTAAGGTTGCCATAATAGATAGAGCTTGGGTACCACTATGTGATCTTGGACTAGGCAGTTCTGAGTGTTGTTCTTAATATCTTCTAGTTAAACTGGGATAACACTTGACCTACTTCTCAGAGTTATGAAGAGATTAAATTACATAATACATGTAAATTCTTGCTTTTTGTTTTGTTATTTTCTTTGCATTATAAATGCCCAGGTCAACTCTTCTTCCTTCTTTCTCTCTCTCTCTCTCTCTTTTTTTTTGATTACACAACATCATTATAACAACACAAGAGAACTTCTTAAAAGAACAAGAAAACTCTCACCTGCAATCCCACTACCTAATATAATAATCATATTTTTCTGTATTCTAATCTGACCAGAGATGGCTTTGAGAACTAACATGAGAAACCATTTCAGTTAATAGCATGAAGCCTCGCCAGTCACATAAGCCTTCGTCACAGCAAGTAGCTCCTTGTGACATAATAAGAGTGGCAGTGGTTACTTTGGAAGGTAGGAGGGAAAGCTGAAGTCAAAGCTGTATTTGGGTAAGATAAAAATGAATGGAAATGCTTTTGTCTCCTTTCTCAACTCCATTGAACAATATTGATTGTTCCCATTTGTCTTAGGCGGAGTTCTCTAGAGAAGCAAAACCAGTAAAGCATATAAATATAAATATATATATATATATGTACAGAGATTTATATCAAGGAAACAGCTCATGTGATTGTAGAGGCTAGGATGTCCCAAGTCCATGGATCAAGGTAGATGCCTCTTCCAATTCATGCAGCCACAGAAGCTGGCGAGCCCAAGATCGGCAGATCAGAGAGCAGGGCTCCTGCTCACAGGCTGTGAAGGTCGACGAATCCCAAGTTTAGCAGATAAGCTGACAGCTCAAGTCCCAAGAACCGGAAGTCAGATGAATAGGAGGCAGCCGCAGGATCCAGGGTGAGCAAAAAGCCAGAACATCTGCTTATATTCAGATGCAGGCCATACCCCCAAGGAAACTCCCTTTCCACTGATTGGCTACTCACAGCATATTCAATCATGGGAGTGATCACATATAAACACTGAGAATCATGGCCCAGCCAACTTGACACACAATTTTAACCATCGCAGTCCACCCCTTATCAACTTGGCACTTGTAGACATCTCCTTAAACCATACATAATCTCTGAATATAGACAGAAAGTTATACTTGCACCTAACATGATACAACTAACGTGTACAATCGAAAATGTACTATCCCCATTTACATCTTATTTTTAAATAAGTGAAGGAAACAAAAATATTTGATACACACAAGGCAGAAATACAGGTAACAATTACAGGTGCCATTTCTGCAGCTGGTCACATGGCCATAACTGGTACTTAGAACTACCTTCTTCCACCACCCGCTCAGTATTCCCTTTGCCCTCAGCAGGCACCTCCGCTGGTGGTGGTTATCTGCCTGGTGGGGTGACACAAACCGTCATTCCTGAAGGGTCTGGGTCATCAGTAGTCATGCTGGAATTGGGTTGCTGTCGTTTTCCATTGACTTTAATCACAGGGCATGGTAGTACTAAGAGGTGCCTAAGGCATCTCCTGCATTCCAGACATACTCTTCTTTACCTCCATTATATAGTATCAATCCAATTTCCTCTTGGTAATCAGGATCAATCACACCAGCCAGTATGGTAACTCCCTTCTTTGCCTATTGATCCAGAGGCATAAGGAGCCCAAAGTGGCCAGGTGGCATTCTTAACTTCCAGTTCAATGGAATCAGTGATGTGTCTCCAGGTGGGAGCATTCCTTCTGTCAGAACTAAGACCTCTAGACCTGCAAGGCATAAGGTCGTGGGGACAGGAAGCAAAAATCTTGCAAGTGAGTCACTAGGCGTAATAGTGAGCGGTGCCACTCCCATTTCCACCCCTTGATTCCTGGCCTCATGAATCCTGGCTATAGAAAAAACAGCACCATATATTGGATGCTGTTTTAGAGTATATACAGCCTCCTGGAGAACATTGCCCCAACCCTGCAAGGTATTGCTACCTAGCTGGTGCTGTAATTGTGTCTTTAGAAGGTCATTCCATCGTTCTATCAAGCCAGCTGCTTCAGGATGATGGGGAACATGGTAAGACCAGTGAATTCCATGAGCATGGGCGCACTGCCACACTTCATTTGCTGTGAAGTGTTTCCCTTGATCTGAGGCAATGCTGTGTGGGATACTATGATGGTGGATAAGGCGTTCTGTAAGTCCACAGATGGTAGTTTTGGCAGAAGCATTGCGTGCAGGGAAGGCAAGTCCATATCCAGAGTAAGTGTCTATTCCAGTAAGGACAAAATGCTGCCCTTTCATGATGAAAGTGGTCCAGGGTAATTAACTTGCCACCAGGCTGGCTGATCACCTCAAGGGGTGGTACTGTACTGCGGACTCAGGGTTGGTCTCCTGGAATTAGTGTCAGTTCAGGGCCAGTATCCAGTAATCCCCGAAAAGTCTGATTATTTCCTTTTCCTCAATGAACAGTCACTCTTGTAAAAGGCAGTAGATCCCTTTGGGGAAGGCTGGGAGAAAGATTAACAGTAAAAGTTTTGGGCAGTGTATTAGAGTCCTTCCTCAAGAGGACCCAGCCTCCCCTTCATTCAAGGGGTTGTGGGTCTTCAAACTGCTCAAGTCTGGGAATTGATTGAGGGACCATCACTCTCTATTCTGGCAATTAGAGTTAGACTGCTGTTCACCTGATCTAGAATTCGTCCGTTTGTACAGATCAAGTAAATATTTAGTAGATTTCCTATCTGTTTCACTCCTAGGGACACCATGGCTAAGTAGCCAACGCCATGAGTCCATATGAGTCAGAATATTCTGATTACTGCTTTGACTCCTCTGTCCATTACTGTAACCACGCCCACCTTGTCTTTGTCGATTGAGTGCAGCCATTTGGCCCCTACTACCACGGGGTCGAATCAGCCCCATTGTAGTTAGGTGTCTTAATTCAGTTAGGGCAGTTCCCACTGTCGAATCTCACTTACATAAAATAGCAATCATAGGAGTCTTCAGCGATGCTGGAGCCCCCTTCACAAATTTGTTCCTCACAGTTGTGGTAAAAGATGTATTCTCTGGGCACTCCATGTGTAGGTCTATGGGTCTAACTTGATAAGTCCACTCTAGCATGCCAATTTCCCTAAGCCTTTGGCTACCTTCTTCTACAGTATACCAAGGCAGGTCTGGTACTTCAACTTGATTTAGTGTAGGCCACCTCGTTATCCATGCTTCAGCAACCCAACCAAATAGACTATTAGATCCTATCCTAACTTCTCAAGCTGAAACATTGAACAATCTGTGCTTAGTGGGCCCAAATCAATAAACTCAGACTGATCCATCTTTATGTTCCTTGCACCATTATCCCACACCCTTAATAGCCATTCCCACACATATTCCCCAGGTTTCTATTTGTACATATTAGAAAAGTCAAGCAGTTTTTTGGAGTGTAGCTTACCTTCTCCTGGGTCACACTTTGTACTTCACCTTTTGGGGCTCACTGGGACTTAAGCCTAGTTATAGGTCTAGAAGCCAGAATCTGTAGTATGGAATTGTTTTGAGAACATTCAGCATTGTCTTGTAAAGCATCTGCCTCAGGCTATGCCCCAGGCAGTGATTCAGGCAAGGGCTCTTTAGAGGCAGCTGAGCTAGGGCTAATCTCATTAGATGGGAGTGGAGGGGCTAATGGTTTTTCTGGGCAGGATGGTTTAGCAGAAAAACATGAAGTAATCTCTTCAGATGGGAGTGGTTCTGTTGGTAGGAGTGATTCAATGGAATTTAGGGGCTCAGTGTCCCCAGCTTTCTGATTATCATCCTATATGTCCCCAGCCCAAGTTTCAGGATCCCATTTCTTCCCAGTCAATGCCCTTACTTCAACTTCAGACAGTTCTTGAGGTTGGCAATTGAGTAGGTGCTGTAATTCAGCCACTCTCACAAGAAGACTTTGGATTTGGTTTTCAGCAATTTCATCTCTGTTACTACAAGAAATAAGGCTTTCTTTCAAAGCACAAGTGGAAGCCTTGAAGTCATTTATGTGACACTTGAGCTTTGACTCTGAAGCCCTGAGCACATCTCTTTCTTTCACCAGTTTGTCTAGTGAAAGTAGGACAAACCAACCAGCTTCCTTATACTTCTCATTCTGACAAAGCTGTAGAAAGATATCACACATGTGTTCACCCTAAGCCTCACCTTTCACCAATACCTGATCTTCTGGTGTGATATTTTGCATATTTGTATCGCCACCTCACGCCATGGACTAGCAGTGCCGTCTTTACTGCTGGAAGCAGACTCATCAACATCTTTAAGACTAACTAGACTTGAGAACCAACTTAGAAAACTCATCCTTACAATTTTGTTTCTCTAGAACCACTGTCGTTACCAAATGTCTTAGGTGGGGTTCTCTAGAGAAGCAAAACCAGTAAAGCATATAAATATATATATACAGAGATTTTTATCAAGGAAACAGCTCATACAATTTTAGAGGCTAGGATGTGCCAAGTCCGTGGATCAAGGTAGAGGCCTCTCCTAATTCATGAAGCTGCAGAAGCTGGCGAGCCCAAGATCGGCAGGTCAGAGAGCAGGGCTTCTGCTCACAGGCTGTGAAGGTCGACAAATCCCAAGTTCAGCAGATAAGCTGACAGCTCAAGTCCCAAGAACTGGAGGTCAGACAAACAGGAGGCAGCCGCAGGATCCGGGGTGAGCAAAAAAGCCAGAACGTCTGCTTATATTCAGATGCAGGCCATACCCCCAGGGAAACTCCCTTTCCACTGATTGGCTACTCACAGTATATTCAATCATGGGAGTGATCACATATAAACACTGAGAATCATGGCCCAGCCAAGTTGACACACAATATTAACCATCACACCATTCCTCCCCTATTCTCCGGTCTTCACGGGTAGTTATGTATAGATATGTGATTGAGATACAAGTCAGGTCCTGTCTGCCCTTTTCCCCTCCAAAAATTAATACAAAGAGAATTCATCCTGAACACAATACATGGTGAAGAGGGAAGGTGGGGAGTAGGCCTGGGAGTAAAAGCCTGTGTTTTTGCCTCTACTTGTTGCAACGCGGACTGTTTAGTGGGGAGAAGATGGGGAGAATCCCAGAAAGAAAAAATAGCTTTACACAAAAGTTAAAAGCGTCCCCTAACAAACTGGAATAGATGCTGTTCCATTTTTCCCCATCCTTCCTAGCGTTTTGGATAAAGATTCAGAGAAGTAATTTGTGTTAACCCTGGGAAAGGGTCCTTCTCCACCAAGAACACTTCCTCCTGAACCTTGCAACTAGTTCAACCAGGGCACACTCTCTTCTGATCCCCAGGCTGTTCTGATAGCTCCTGACCTCTTTCAAGCAGGACGGGGAAACGAATGTGAGGAGTAGGTTCTGAGATACAGGGGACTCCTGCAAGGACTAGGGAGCGCTTGGCGGTGGGAGCGGATGGTACTCTCTTGGCTCTCTTGCAGAAAATGCTTCTCCTTCACTTTTGTTTCTTCTCGAGCTCGTTAAGACTATTCCGCCTGAAGAATAAAGTTTCTTTTTCCCAGCAGTCAATCAGGAAATGATTTATTTCTCTTTCCCCTAAGTCTCTGTTCTGTATAGCGCCAGGTTGTCTTACAGAGTTAGGCACTCAGGAAATTTTCCGCCGACTTGCCTCTTTACCCACTCCAATTCAAAAAGGCGAGGGAACTGGCTGTTTTTATAAATTTTGCTCCCCGCCTCCCCCCCCACCCCGCACCCTCAGTGTAGCACAGCAGCAGAGCTAGTGGTAGCAACTAAAGCCAATAAAGGATTTGACTTCATGAATGAATAGACAAAAAAGAAGTATGGTTATGCAGTCTTCCGAATCTTATGCCCAGATGGAGATGTCCCTGTGGAGAAGTCAGCAGAGTTCAAACGTGGGAAGAGTAAGCATGAGAAACCACAAGACTTCCGCTATTCTTCTGTGTGTTTATCCTTTCTGTTTCTAAACATACAAATAATACGGAGTACAAACTGTTAGACTCCCTCAGAGCTTTCCTTTGAATTGTCATCAGCACTTCCTTGTTATGTGAGACGTTCATTCAATCAATACTTACTATAAGCAAACTGTATGTGAGAGTAGGTCTTTTATTCAAAATATTTGGTAACTAGTGCAGTAATATTAATTAATGTATAAATAAAAAAATTTTAACTGAATATTCTTTCAATTTTCCAAATTATTATAAAACTTCTTGCCAAGTGATACTAGTTGTAGTATACATCATTTCTCAAATCATTCTAACAATTTCCAAATTATTTGTTGATTTTTAGAACATTTTGGCATGATGTCTTTTTGATGTAGCATGTCTTTAGCTACGTGATGTACCTGTGTGAGCCATGGTTTGACAAGGGAGCTACATAAAAAACTTCCAGTGGCTTCCCCATTAAATTGTCTTTTGGATAACATCATGTAACATCAAGTGTGTTGTTCCTGGTGCTAAATTCTTTTCTTGTTACAGCAATTACATAAAAGATTTTTAGCCCTTGCAATAGTGTTTGAGATTCTTATATACTTGATGTCTCTGTTGTTCACTAAGTCACAAAACTCATTTATTATTATAAAGCCATGTTTAATTAGTGGCCTCAGTTTCTACAGAGTTTATAAACATTGTTCAGGATTGATTAAATTTTAAAAAACTTTAAAAGTTCTTTGTGTTTTTCACTTTTGTCATCACTACAATTGCAATCATAAATTATTAGATACTTTAGCTGTTCTTCTTTTTCTCATGGAATTGATATTTTTCTTTCAAAGGTATATTTTTTAAAAGTAATATTGTCTTTTTTCTTCTTTGTTTACTTTTATCTGCTAACTGATTCTTATTTTTGTCAAATTAATCCAGCTTCTTTAATAATTAAACATTTCTCTGTGGTAAGGCTAAAGATAGTATTAACATCTCTGTTTAGAATGTATTAAACCAAATCTCTGAAAAAAGGCTATTTTCCAACATTTAACTATTCCCATTTCACTGTTTCTATTAAAGTGACTATAAAATGTTTGATACAATTTCCTAAATGCTTTTGCTGGCCTAGCACCACAGGGTGCACAAATATCCTTCCTAGTTTCATGATTTCAATTCCAACCTCTTAGATATATTATTTAATTTTCCCAGATGTTTATTTAATATATGGTACTGAATTTAAAGTTTATTGGAGCAAATACTTAAAGCTGTTTATTTGACTTAAATATTTTATTGCATCACCCTGAAGTCATTGAAAACAGTGACTTAGTACTGAATTAAAACATCTGGAAATTTTTCTAAAATTTTGGCTAAGACCTTGGACTTTTTCTGTGGCACATAACAATTTCACATTGAAACTATTTTTCTTGAGCATTGATGACTAAGTTTGACATATTATTTGAGGTTCTTGAGTCAACAAAAACTATGAAATGGGCTTATAAGTTTTAGATTTAGTATTTTAGTAACTGATTAAAACACATTTTCAGGAAATAGCTGAAGCTTCATTGATAATGATTTGTTGCCTTGATTTATAATTTATCCACAAAGTTGTCTCCTTATGGTAGATATATATTTACAACCAAGAGAACCATTAATCGAGATTGCAATATATGCACTATCTATATTCTTTTTAAAAGCCTCTATTTAGTATGTGAAATGCTCTATTTAATTACACAATAGATAGTATTAAAATTCTGATGGCAGTTTTTCAATGTTTTGTTGGCTTTATCAACACGGATATAAATTATTTCAGTAGTTCCAATTATTTCAGGTACTTTATTGTGCAAAGCTAGTAGTTCATGACATTTTTCAAATTTTTATCCTTGATTATTGCTAACTTTTTTCACTGAATTTTGAGTGCTGACAAAATGTGCTTAGCACTTTCAACTTTTCATGATACAGCTTTTGAGAATCATTTACATTCAATATTTACCCTGCTAACAATAATAAGCCACCTGCAAGTTTTGTCGAAATTATTGGGGCATTTTTAAATTTTAGAAATGCAAATTATTGTTGCTTTTGGACTGATTCTTATACAATATCGAAGACATTCCTACTTGTTATAATTTTTGCACAAAATCAGAAGATGTTCCAGGATGCAATTTACTGTTAATATTATTGCTTCTTTGTTCCCTCTCAGATTCAGAAGATTCATGTTTATAATATTTAAAAACAATGTTAAAAATGTATACAAACTTCACTATTGCTCCATTCTTGCTGTTTATCTTAATATTATATTTTAAGTTCTTGAATTTATGGATATCAGAACACTGCACAATTATTATTTATGCATGAATAACAACACACTAACAATAAGAACAAAGGAAAAAACAAACTCTTTAGAAGTTATGCCAATCTAAGGACAATGATAAACTGATAATTTTCCTCAATCTCAGAGTGAAGAATGCACAACCCAGCCACTCCGCTTGTTCTGAGATGGCAGAACTGACAGGTAGTGCCCCAAATGTGCCTCGGATGTTGTAATGACAGGAGGTCCATCTATTGATGATCATTGCGATAGCCTAAGACACATAGCTAATGAGTTTGCTAGAATTCATAGTATTCTTTTTTTTATTAGTATGACTATACTGGTACATACTGGCTGAATACCAGTGTATAAGAGAAACCATAAAGGGATATATGAACATTAGTTAATATACTATGACTTTTTGTAAAAAACTATTTTTGTTATTGTTAAGAATATATACAGCAAAGCGTACACCAATTCAGCAGTTTCTATGTGTACAGTTCAGTAACATTGATCACATTCATCCAAAATAGACTATGACTTTCAACATTTAAGTGTTGAGCTGGTTAGGTTTGGGCACGTTTAGAAATTACAGTGATAAGGGTCCTCAGGAAGTAGGACTCTTAATTCTAATGTGTGGCTCTTGTGAGTGGTCTATTTTTCCCTGATTCCTTTCAACTGAATGAACAGGAATAAATTGAGTATGAATAAAAAAGAGAAATTGCCTTCATTTTATTTCTAAAGTCTGATGAGGTGGCCTGGATATTAATTGTTAGGCTATAATCCTCAGCTAGCTGTTATCAAGTGCTCCGTGCAGGAATGAAGTTTACCAGATTCTTTTAGTGCTAGTTATTTTACACTAAGAAAAACAGGATGTGGACAGGGTGTGGGTGACTTAGGTTGGTTATCTAGATCAGTGCCCTCCAATAGAAATAGAAACCAAACCAAAAGTGTATTTTAAAATTTTCCAGTATCCGTATTAAGAACATAGAAAGAATTAGGTGAAAAAATGATTTAAAAAATATATTTTATTTACTCATTATCATCCCAACGTCTACTCAATATAAAAAAAATGATTAATGAGTTATTTTTAGATTCTTTTTTTCATGCTAAGCCTTTGAAACCCGGTGTATATTCTATGTTCAGTTCCTTAATTGCCATAGTCACGTTTCTCAGTTTCCCCACCTTAGAATAGTAGTACCTACTCTTCGGGTTGTTGTGAGGAATAAATGAGTTGATATCAGTAAGCATCTATGCTCATTGCCTTCCAGGTACTATAATGCTTTGTGTGCATTTAATCATCACAGTATCCCTATGAGGTAGGAACAGTTATCACCCCATTCTATAGGTGAACTAGTGAACCAGTGACTAAAGAAGGTTATGTAATTTCCCAAGAGCACACAACTAGTAAGAATCTAGGCTGAGAGTGGGACTTGGACAGCTTGTACTGGATTGAATAGTGCCCCTCCCCACAAAAAAAATTCATGTCCACCTGATACCTCAGAATGTGATCGTATTTGGAAATTGGGTCTTTGCAAAGTGTCTTAGGCTGGGTTCTCTAGAGATGTAAAACCAGTAAAGCAAAAACCAGTATATATATATATAGAGAGAGAGAGAGATTTATATCAGGAAATAGAGGTTGTAGAAGCTGGAAAGTCCCAAGTCCGCAGGTCAGGCTGGAGGCTTCTGACTCACGTAGCTGCAGGGGCTGACGAACCCAAAATGGGCAGGTAAGCCAGCAGGCCACTGGCTCACAGGCTGTGAAGCTGATGAATCTCAAGATCAACAGGTAAGCTGCTAGCTCAAGTGTCAAGAACCAGAAGTCAGATGAACAGGAGCCAGATGCAGGATCCAGAGCGAGCAAAAGCCCATGAGATTTGCCAGAAAGTCCACATATATTGGCTGCAGGCCACACCCCCAAGGAAATGCCCTTTCAACTGATTGGCTGCTCATAAGAGATCTCATCATGGAGGTGATTACATTATACCAGATCTCATCCTGGAGGTGATTACATCATTACATAGCTGCCAAATGGCATCATAACTGCCAAAGCACTGAGAATCATGGCCTAGCCACGTTGACACACAACCTTAACTATCACACAAATGTAATTAACTAAATTATGGTAGGCCTTAATCCAATAACTGGTGTCCTTAAAAGAAGATAAAGCAGAGACATACATAAAGGATGATGGTCATGTGAAGACAGAGGCAGAGATTGGAGTGATGCATCTACAAGCCAAGGAATGCCAAGAATTGCTGGCAACCACTAGAAGCTAGAATGAAGCAAGGAAGAATTCCTTAAAGCCTTCAGAGGGAGCACGGCCCTGCCCACACCTTGATTTCAGACTTGTAGCCTCCAAAACTGTGAGAGAATAAATTTCTGTTGAGTCACTCAGTTTGTAGTACTTTGTTATGGCAGCCCTAGGAAACTAATACACAGCCTGATTCCAAAGCTGGAGATTTTATCCACTCTTACTATAAGGTCATAACAGTGGGTGTGAGGAACCAATGAAGATTGATTAATGTATATATTGTTACATACATATGTGTGTTGGTGTATATGAGACTATAGCTACTAGTCTCCACAAGAAATTGTGTGTATGTATGTATATGTCTGTGTGTTGATCTGTCTCAAAGGTGTGTTGGTGTGGAGGAAAGCTGATTAAGAATATCAGAGCTGCCTTCCTAGACTTCTTGCACTCAGGCTGGGGTCCTGGAAGTCAGTGGTTGGCAAAGGCTAGGAAGAATCTGTCCCTCAAGCTGCAGACGGGGATCATGAAATAACCAAAAAGGTAGCATGCAGGGGTGAAACTGGAATTGTGAGGCAAAGAGGAGAGGCTGGGCTGAGAGAGGAAAACCAGGTGCAAGGTTGTCATCTAAGGCAGGTCCCTGTGGAGTCACTTCCTGTTGTTCACTAGGGCGCAGGATGAAAGCCATAACGTTGCATGGTGTGGGTGAAGAAGCAGGCTTTATTGGAAAACGTTCAATTCATTGTCAGCAAGTAAAGACAAAACATGAGTTCCCAGTCCTATTACCCCATAGAGGAGCAAACTGGATACCCTACTGGACATGCAGGGTGGCAATATGTGCCGGTGGTGGGATACTGCCACAGTATTGCTCTCCCTTATGTGGCAAGTGTGAGGGCAGCCTTATCACTGGAGCAGCACACAAACTCTTAGGCGCCAAGCATGCTGGGTTTGGGTGTTAGCTATTTACAGGATTCAGTGAGCAGATTTCTAAGGTGGACCCCAGTGACCCCACCTCCTTGTATTCACACCTTGGAAATCCAGGGTGAGCTGGATCTAGTGACTTGCTTCTAACCAACAGAATATGGCAAGGGTGAAGTGATAACACTTCTGTGAGTAGGCTATAAAAGTTAGACTTTCATCTTGATTGCAGGCTTTCTACTGGCTTTGATGAAGCAAGAGGCCATGCTGGAGAGGTAAAAAACTGAGTGGTCTCCATCTAACAGCCAGTGGGGAACTGAGGCCCTCAATCCAACAATCTTCAAGGAACTAAATCCTGCCAGCAACTATATTAATGAGCTTGGAAGCAGATCCTGGCCTACTCATCAAGCCTTCAGATGAGGCTCCAACCCTGGCCAACACTTTGATTGCAGCCTTGTGAAAAACCCTAAAGCAAAGGACCCAAGCCCTGAGGAGTTACTGTGCCCTAACTTTCTATCCTAGAGGGTTTGTTACATTTCCTGGGTAAGCTGCAAACAACATGGTTTGATTACTTTTCATAGGGCTCTGGGCTGCAACCTGGGGTCCTGGTGGCACAGTGGTTAAGAGCTTGGTTGCTAACCCAAAGATTGGCAGTTCAAATCCACCAGCTGCTGGTTGGAAATCCTATGGGGTAGTTCTACTCTGTCCTATAGGGTCGCTATGAGTAGCAATTGACTCCAGGGCAATGAGTTTGGCTTTTTTTGGTTTGGGCTGCTGCTTGCCCAGTGATTGGTATGCACCTTACAGGCATTGGTCTATAGACCATGCAAATGAAGTGACTATAGCCTACTATGCAAATAAAGTGTCTGTGACCTACTGAGAGGGGATTGGTCTGTTTGTGGCCCTAAGGGGAGGGCCATGCCTTAAAACTGACAAGGAGTTTGTGTGTGTATGCAGCCAACCCCACAAAGATTTTTCAGACAGGAAGCAGAAAGAAGCAGAAAGGAGCAAAGGCAAGAGAGACAAGAGAAGAAGCAGAGAGAGAAGCAGCAAGTCACCTCCTGAAAGAGCTATAACACTGGTCAAAGGCTGTAGTACTGAAGACAGCAAGAGGCCCAGAAGGGGCCTGATGGCAAAGCTGGCGGCGACAGATGGCAGGGCTGAGAGGAGCCTGTCCTGAGGTGGCTGAGAGGAGGCCTGTATGGCCGAGAGGGGGCATGCACAGCAGAGAGAAGGGCCTGCTTGCTTGCAAGAGGAGCTGCCAAGAGGAGCTGAGAGAGCTGTCCTGCTCTGAAGAAGGAGAATTTGCCTACATGCTTCTTGATCCCAAGTTGTACCCTGTTACTTCATTAATAAACTACTTAACTGTAAGTATGATCTGTGAGTTCTGTGTGGCCATTGCAATGAATTATTGAACCCAGCAGGGAAGTAGAGAGTGCCATGGGGAGGATGGCTGTTGTTAGAATTGGTAAAAAGTTTAGAGAGTGGAAGTATGTCTGAGCACCACCTCACAGGAATCAGCTTTGTACTGACAGTGATTCTCATTTCTCTCTCTCCTCCTCCCGAAGTCAGATGAGGTCTGATGCTACTGGGACTACTACCAGCGTTTTACAATATATATTTGAAATTTCCTAATAAAAATGTTTTTTCAAAAGAAAAAGCTGAAGAATAAGATCCTTGAAAATTGCACCCCTCTTCCCAGGCACAAGGTGCTATGAGGACATGTCTAAGGAGACCATTCTGAGAATACTGGACTGGAGATCAGCTGAGATGAGAGGCATCTCTATGGCGGTCCCCAGAGACATAGTTTGCCTTAGCTCCTTGATTGCGCTCCAGGCCTCTGCTGGATCTGGAGTCTCCAGTGCTTTCATGGACATTGTTGTTGTTATCTGCCATTGAGTCAACCACCGACTCAGGTGACCCCATGCACAACAGAATGAAAAGCTGCCTGGTCCTCTGCCATCCCCATGATCAGTTGCGAATTGAACCATTGTGATCCATAGGGTTTTTATTGGCTGATTTTCAGACATAGATCACCAGGCCTTTCTTCCTAGTCTGTCTTACCCTGGAAGCTCTGCTGAAACCTGTTCAGCATCATAGCAACATGCAAACATCTACTGACAGACAGGTGGTGACTGCATATGAGGTGCATTGGCCAGGAATGGAACCTGAGTCTCTTGTATACAAAAAAACCAAACCCATTGCCATCCAGTCATTTCCAACTTACAGCGACCCTATAGTACAGAGTAGAACTGCCCCACAGGGTTTTCAAGGAGAGGCTAATAGATTTGACCTGATGACCTTTTGGTTAGCAGTCAAGCTCTTAACCACCAGGGCTCCAGTGGAAGGCTAGAATTCTACAACTAGACCATCAATACCCTCCTTCATGGATATTTCGGTTACTGTCTATTGTGACTCATGGTAACAGTGACTCCTTGTGTGTCAGGGTAGAACTGTGCTCCATAAGGTTTCAATGGCTGATTTTCTGAGGTGCCTCTGGGTGGACTTGAACCTCCAACCTTTCAGTTAGCAGACAAGTGCTTTAACCGTTTGCACCACCCAGTGATTTCTTCATGAATATTACATTCTAGTAATTATTTTCCTAGATAATAGAGGGAGCTTACACACACACACATACCCCTCGACTATCTCATTCTCCATCTCACATTTATGACAATCTACTATCCGACTATTTTGCGCATTAACAACGTATTTCTGGCAGTCATGAACGCCGAGGTGTGAGGTGAGAGTAACGCTTGCTGTGATGGTTAAGGTTGTGTGTCAACTTGGCTGGATCATGTTTCTCAGTGGTTTGTAATGATGTAATTTGGCAGTTATGTAATGATGTAGTCTTCTTCCATTTTGTGATCGGATGTGGTCATGGTCTATTTTCACATAACGCCGATATTTGCTTAATGACCTGGTCTTTGGAAACTAACCATATTGATAAGTGAGGAGTGTGTGTGTGTGTGCATGAAATAAGGCAACGGATGAGGAACGAAATGGAACTATACTGGAGCAAGGAAATGACATCAGGTAGTAACTCAAATTCACAAGGAATGAAGAGTACCAGAAATGCTAAGAAAGAAATTTAGTATAAAAGACTTTATTAAATATATTTTTCTCCTTTCTTTTCTTAACTTCTTTAAAAGACATAAAATTGTATAAAGGAATAATTATAACACTATATTGTTGGGCTTATAACACTTATATGTAATAGATATGATAATAGTAGCACAAAGAAGGGGAGAGATAATAAAGCTATATTGGAGCAAAGTTTCTGTGCTTACTAAAATTAAACTAGTATTTATCTGAAGTTGATTGTGATAAGGTGTATATTGTAATTCTTAGAGAAACCACTGTAAAAAATCACTATAAAAATAACTAAAAAATATAATTAAAAAAATCAACAAAGTGTATGGTTCACCACAAAATATCTACTTAGTAGAAAGGAAGACAGTAAAGAAGGAGCAGAGGAACAAAAAAGACAAGACATAAAAAATGAAAAGAAAGATGACAGACATAAATCAAGCATATCAAAAATAACATTAAATGTGAATGGATTAAGCCTTGCAATCAAGAGGCAGAGATTCTACAACTGGATTAATTTAAAAACTAGATCCCACTTTATGCTCTCTATAAAAGACACACTAAGATTCAGACACAAATAGATTGGAAGTAAAAAGATAGATATACTATGCAAACTGTAACCATAAGAGAACTGGAGTGGCTATACTAATATCTGATAAAAATAGATTTTAAGATAAAAAAGGTACTAGATAAAATGAGGGACATATTAACATAATAAAAGTGTCAATCCATCAGGAAGATATAATGATTACAAACATATAAGCATCTAACAACAGAGCCCTAAAACACATGAAGCAAAAACTGATAGAACTGAGGAGAGAAATAGACAATTCAACAATAATAGTTAGAAACATCAGTATTCCACTTTCAATTATAGATAGAACACCTAGATAGAAAATCATCAAGTATATAGAAGACGTGAGCAATAGTATAAGCTTACTTGACCTGACAACTTGTAAAAATGGCATGGCGGTGGCCTCTGACCTCTAATTTCACAAGAGGGAATGAGAATCAAGATCAACAGCCAAAGGCTGATTCCTATGAGGCAGAGGTCAGACATGCCCCCTCTCTCCAACTTTTTTACCAATTCTGACACCAACCGTCCCTCCCACAGCACTTTCTACTTGTCTGCTGTGTTTAATAATTCATTGCAATGGCCACACAGAACTCATAAGACAATACTCAAAATTATGGAGTTTATTAAGGAAGTAACAGGTTACAATTCAGGATCAGGAAAAACTCAGGATACAGTTCTTTGGTCAGGACAGCTTCTCAGCTGTGCCAGCAGGCAGGACTCTTGGCCCTTGACCCCTTGGGCCTTATCAGCCTGATCTCTGCCCTGCTTTGGCAAGTGTTACAGAGCTCTTTAGCTCCACCAGTAAGTGCCCAGGGGCACCCCACTCAGCCAGCAAGCCTCAACCTAAAGGGGCTCAGCTCTCTCGCTTCTTCTGCCAGGAACTCCTGCCCAAAAGCTCTCAGCTTTCTCTCGCTCCGTGGGTCAGTGCGCCTGGCTCTAAAAAGTGTCCAGAGGCACCCCACTCCACGTACAAGCTTCCTGCCTGAAGGCGCTCAGCTTTCTTGCCCCATGGGCCAGGAATCCCACCGTGCCATCTCCTGCTGGTCTCCTGGTTCTACTGCCTCTGCTGCCACCATTTCTCTGCCACTGCTTCTTGCTGTCTCTCACCATTCCTAGTGTTACGGCTCTCTCTCTTTGTCTCCTGAGTCTAGGAGGTTCTCAGTGCAGGGATCCTGGGTCCAAAAGATGCACTCCACTCCTGGCCCTTCTTTCTTGGTGGTAGTCAGATCCCACTCTCTCTGCTCACTTCTCTCTCCCTTTATCTCTTTTAAGATAAAAGGTGTGACTCAAGCAAGGCTGGTGACTTGGGTAAGGTGGTGACTAGAGTAAGGGTGATGTATCCCACCCTAATCTTGCCTCATTAACATAACAAACATAACCTAATCCTGCCTCATTAACACGTTGTTAGGCACCTACGAAATTTCTCCAACTTATAACAACCCCATGTACAACAGAATGAAACACTGCCTGGTCCTGTGCCATCCTCACAATCATTGCTATGCCTGAGCCCATCATTGCAGCCATTCTGTCAGTCCATCTTATTGAGAGGCTTCCTCTCTTTCACTGACCCTATACTTTACCAAGCATGATGTCATTCTCCAGGGACTGATCCCTCCTGATGGCATGTCCAAAGTATGTGAGATAAGTCTCACTATCCTCATTTCTAAGGAGCATTCTGGCTGTACTTCCTCCAACATAGATTTGTTCATTCTTCTGGCATCCCTGGTATATCCAATATTCTTCACCCATTAACACACAGAGGTCAGGATTTACAACACATCACAAAATGAAGATAATTACATCAGATCACAAAATGGAGGACAACCACACAATACTGAGAAATATGGCTTAGCCAAGTTGACACACATCCCAACCATCACAGGTTCCATACACCTTATTTGCATGGTCCCACTCAATCATTGCATGGTCCCACTCAATCGTCCCCCATGCGTCTGTCAGTTTGTCATACTGTAGGGGATTGTGTGTTGCTGTGATGCTGGAAGCTATGCCACCAGTATTCAAATACCAGCAGGGTGACCCATGGCAGACAGGTTTTAGCTGAGTTTCCAGACTAAGACAGACTAGGAAGAAGGACCCAGTGGTCTACTTCTGAAAAGAATTAGCCAGTGAAAAGCTTATGAATAGCAGTGGAACATAGTCTGATATACTGCCAGAAGATGAGCCCCTCAGGTTGGAAGGCACTCAAAAGACAACTGGGGAAGAGCTGCCTCCTCAAAGTAGAGTCAACCTTAATGACATGGATGGAGTCAAGCTTTCGGGACCCTCATTTGCTGATGTACCATGACTCAAAATGAGAAGAAATAGCTACAAACATCCTTTAATAATCAGAACGTGGAATGCAGGAAGTATGACTCTAAGAAAACTGGAAATCGTCAGAAATGAAATGGAACCCATAAACATCAATATCCTAGGCATTGGTGAGCTGAAATGGACTGGCATTAGTCATTTTGAATTGAACAATCATATGGCCTACTATGCCAGGAATGACAACTTGAAGAGGAATGGGGTTGCATTCATCGTCAGAAAGAATATTTCAAGATCTGGCATGAAGTACAATGCTGTCAGTGATAGGATAATATTCATACACCTACAACAAAGACCAGTTAATAGACTATTATGCAAATTTACTCACCAACCACTAAGGCCAAAGAAGAAGAAATTGAACATTTTTACCAACTTCTGCAGTCTGAAATTGATCACACATGCAATCAGGATGCATTGATAATTACTGGTGACTGGAATGTAAAAGTTCAAGCAAAGAAGGATCGGTAGTTGGAGAATACGACCTCGGTGATAGAAATGATGCTGGAGATCACATGATAGAATTTTGAAATCCCAATGATTTCTTCATTGCAAATACCTTTTTCACCAACATAAATGGTGACTATACACAAGGACCTCACTGGATGGAATACACAGGAATCAAATCAATTACATCTGTGGAAAGAGACAATGGAAAAGCTCAATATCATCAGTCAGAACAAGGCCAGGGGCCAACTGTGGATTAGACCATCAATTGTTCATATGCAAGTTTAAGTTGAAACTGAAGAAAATTAGAACAAGTCCACGAGAGCCAAAGTACAACGCATTGAACACTAATGCCTGAAGACTAGATGAGTTGTGGAATGACATCAAGAACATGATACATGAAGAAAGCAAGACAAGACAGCATTAAAAAGACAGAATAGAAAGAAAAGACCAAAATGGATGCCAGAAGAGACTCTGAAACTTGCTCTTGAACATCGAGTAGCTAAAGCAAAAGGAAAAAATGATGAAGTAAAACAGCTAAACAGAAGATTTCAAAGGGTGGCTCGAGAAGACAAAGTAAAGTATTGTGGTGGCACAGGCAAAGACCTGGAGATAGAAAACCAAAAGTGAAGGACACCTCAGAATTTCTTAAGCTGAAAGAACTGAAGAAAAAATTGAAGCCTTTAGTTGCAATACTGAAGGACTCTATGGCGAAAATATTAAATGACACAGGAAGCATCAAAAGAAGTTGGAAAGAATACACAGAGTCACTATACCAAAAAGAATTGGTCAATGTTCAACCATTTCAGGAGGTAGCATATGATTGGGAACCAACAGTACTGAAGGAAGAAATACAAGCTGGACTGAAGGCATTGGCGAAAAACGAGTCTCCAGGAATTGACGGAATACCAATTGAGATGCTTCAATAAACGGATGCAGCACTGGAAGTGCTCGCTTCTCTCTGCCAAGAAATCTGGAAGATAGCTACTTGGCCAACCAGCTGGAAGAGATCCATATTTATGCCTATTCCCAAGAAAGGTGATCCAACCTAATGCAGAAATTATTGAACAATATCATTAATGTCATACATAAGTAAAATTTTGCTGAAGATCATTCAAAAGCAGCTGCAGCAGTATGTTGACAGGGAACTGCCAGAAATTCAAGTCAGATTCAGAAGAGGATATGGAACCAAGGATATCACTGCTGATGTCAGATGGATCCTGGCTGAAAGCAGAGAATACCAGAAAGATGTTTACTTGTGTTTTATTGATTATGCAAAGGCATTTGACTGTGGATCATAACAAATTATGATAACATCATGAAGAATGGGAATTCCAGAACACTTAATTGTGCTCATGAGGAACCTGTACATGGATCAAGAGGCAGTCGTTCAAACAGAACAAGGGGATACTGCATGGTGTAAAGTCAGGAAAGATATGCATCAGGGTTGTATGCTTTCACTGTACCTATTCAATCTGTATGCTGAGCAAATAATCTGAGAAGCTGGACTATATGAATAACAACTGGCATTAGGATTTGAAGAAGATTGTGTTATGAAAATGACGCAACCTTGCTTGCTGAAAGTGAAGAGGACTTGAAGCAGTTACTGATGGAGATCAAAGACCACAGCCTTCAGTATGGATTACACCTCAACAAAAGTCCTCACAACTGGGCCAATAGGCAACATCATGATAAACAGAGAAAAGATTGAAGTTTTCAAGGATTTCATTTTACTTGGATCCACAATCAACACCCATGGAAGCAGCAGTCAAAAAATCAAAAGATGCTTTGCACTGGGCAAATCTGCTGCAAAAGACCTCTTTAAAGTGTTGAAAAGCAAAGATGTCACCTTGAGAAAGGACTAAGGTGTGCCTGACCCAAGCCATGGTGTTTTCAGTCACCTTATATGCATGCGAAAGCTGGACAATGAATAAGCAAGACTGAAGAAGAATTGATGTCTTTGAATTGTGTTGGCAAAGAATATTAAATATACCATCGATTGCCAGAAGAATGAACAAATCTGTCTTGGAAGAAGTACAATTAGAATGCTCCTTAGAAGCAAGGATGGTGAGACTAAGTCTCACATACTTTGGACATCGTATCAGGAGGGATCAGTCCCTGGAGAAGGACAACATGCTTGGTAAAGTAGAGGATCATCTAAAAAGAGGAAGACTCTCAATGAGATGGATGGACACAGTGGCTGCAACAATGGGCTCAAGCATAGCAACAATTGTGAGGATGGCACAGGACTGGGCAGTGTTTCCTTCTGTTGTGCATAGGGTCACTATGAGTCCAAACTGACTGGACGACACCTAAAAACAACAACAACTCAATCATTGTGTGGTAGTCACAAAGACTATGGCTAGAAGGGCCATGTTAAGTAATTAACTGCACTACACCTATAGAACATTCCACCCAAGAAATAAAATATACATTCTTCTCAAGCACACATGAAACATTCTCCAGGACAGCCCATAAGTTAGGTAATTAAAAAAAGTCTCAGTAGTTTTAAAATATATGAAATCATACAAAGTGTATTCTCCAACCACAATGAAATTAAATAAGAAGTCAACAACAGAAAGAAATTTGGAAAATCCATACATAATTGGAAATTAGATGACACATGTCTAAATAACCACTAGATCAAAGAAGAAATTACAAAGAACATTAGAATGTATTTTAAGTTGAATGAAAATAAAAACATAACATACAAAAATATATGGAATACAGCTAAGTCAGTACCTAGAGGGAAATTCATAGCTATAAATGTCAACATTAAAAAAGAAGACATACCTCAAATCAATAACCTAAGCTTTATCTCAGGAAAAGACAGCGTTCAGTGCAGTCAGAGAGAAAGAGGCATAATATGCTGACGATGCTATCTAATGTTAATCTGGATTTCTAGACTAATAGCTATGTTTTTGAGAAAAATGTGTTTTTCCTTGGTAGCCAAAACCAGGATGTGAAATCATATGCCCTGAGGGGTCTTGACCAAGTGACCATCTGCACCCCTCAAAATATACATACTCAGGAAGTACAGCTGGGTGCTGTTGCCAACAAGATTTTTGCAAGATAGACAAGGAAAATACATCCTGTGACCATGATCTAAGCATCCTGTAAAACTATCTGTAATCAGCTGCAGTATAAATAATCAGTAACCAATCAGTGTGATTATTATGATATTCATTGATTTTCCTGTAATTGCCCTCCATATGATTTTGTTCTTTTTACCCCATAAGAATACTTGTATAATGAAACTGCCCCAGGATTACCTGGTTCCATTTTCAATGGGCTATGTAGTTCTTCATTTGCAATTGTTTTAAACCCTTAATAAACCTCTCTGTTTTATTTAAAACAGTGTTCAAGTTTTTCTCTACAATATTTTGGTGTCAGAAGAGGGATCCAAAGTATAATAGAATAACATGGAACCAAAATTAGCTACATGGGACTGAGTAAGCTAAAAAAATATTTGAATTGAACTCATAGATGAAGTTTACTTATATTAATTTCTTTGCTTTTCTGTTTTATTCACTATATTGTTTTTAATTGCTTTACTCCATAAGCTTCAAGTTATTCCATGTTTTGATATAATGTTTTTCCTGTGTAAATGATAGAAGTTACTGCTGCCTAGTGCATTTGCTTATTGTTAATTGAACAGATCACCTACCTTATTTGTCTTATGTTCCATGATAACAGTTATACCTATTGCTTAAAATTGCTAGATTAATTGGTTATTTCAGATGTGAGTTGTTAAAATTCTTGGGGTGTCCTTTTTGTTATCAAGCCTTCCTTTTCACCATTATCAAATTGCAACTTTAGCATAAATCCCGTTTTGACATTTTGGTTTTTCCTTGTAAACCCACATTTCTTTTTATAAACACTATTTTTAGAGATAATTTTGTCCACTAGAATTATGATTTTAATGTTATTGTCATCATAATATACACTGTTAAATGTTGCATAAAAATAACAACTCACATTTTGACTTTAAGAATTAACGTGATGCCCATCATGAAAAAGATACGTATATAGAAACCATCCAGGTCAGTGATGACCTTGATGAAACCCCTTTGAGGGACTGAAAGAATAAGTTAGCCCTTTATGTCTCTGATCCATTGTACCTGATACTGTCACCTCTTTCCCTCCCCCTTTGAGGCCCACCAGAGTGCCTCCCTCTAAAGCTTGGTAAAGTGAGAGAAAAGTTTGCAGGAGACGAGTTACTCCTTTGTAAGCGACATGAGGTCAGCCTGGCCTAAAGAGAAGAACTCCACTATGTTAATGTAAAAGAAAAACACTCAGTGGTTCTCGGTCACAGTTGCGGCGTTGTCCGAGGTCTTAAATGCTTGACAATTCAAGCAGCCTAGAGTAAACAATAGTTTCTATCTGAAAGAGACTGCTCAATTCATCAATGATCAAAAGATGCTCCATGAGGAGGCAGCTCTTCCCTAGACGTCTTCTGAGTGCCTTCCAACCTGTGGGGTTCATCTCCAGCACTACACAAGACAGTGTTCTGCTGCTATTCATAAGGTTTTCACTGGCCGGTTTTTTCAGAAGTAGACTGCCAGATCCTTCCTAGTCTGCCTTAGTCTGGAAGCTCTGCTGAAACCTGTCTACCAAGGGTGACCCTGCTGGTATTTGACATACTGGTGGCATAGCTTCCAGCATCACAGCAACACACAAGCCACCAGAGTATGACAAACTGACAGACTCATGGTGGATTCAATCTATAACACTCCCCAAACTGGCCTACAGACTCTCACAGTCCCTATACAAATCCCAGCTGACTTTGCAGAAATTGACAAGCTGATACCAAAATTCATATGAAAATGCAAGGGACCCAGAATAGTCAAAACAGCCTTGAAAAGAACAAAGTTGGAAGACTCACTTTCCAATTTTAAAACTTATTGCAAAGCTGCAATATCAAAACAGGAAACAGCAGGAAATGTTCGGTTAGCCTCATTGTTCTGCTTTCTGCTGAGTGCCTGCCTGAACTTTGTTCCTTCTGCATCTCTGGTTTCACCTACAAGTTGCCCGTTCACAGATCCCCTGAATGGCCTTGTATCTGAGAACTGGAGTGAGAACTCTTCTCCTGTTGCTGTTCCAGGGAGGCCCTGAGGACATACTTGCCAGTGAGTACAGCATAGCCCTTGGGATAGGGTGGAATGCGGGCATGGTGATCTAGGGGAAGCAGGGTCAGAGAGATCAGAGAGACTAAGATGAAAGGGTGAGAAGTCTTGACTTCTGGTCCCTGCTGCCCTCCTAACTTGACCTTTGTCACCTGGGAAACATCATTTTCATTTTCTGGGCCTCAATTTTCTCTATAACATTGGGACACTGCTCCTTTATCCAGGGTATTCTTAGATTGGATGAAAAGACCTGTGAGGCCATATAGCACCTGGTAGGGCTCTGTGCACATTAACTTCTTTCTTTTAAAAGCTGTTTGGATAATGAGAGTTTTGTTTATTTTGCTGAAGAAACTTTGCCTTGGGGAGTCAAACAGGTTGTAATAGCAGAGGAAAGAGAAGTCAAGTCGCTGGATATGAAGCCCGGGATTCTTTCTGTGAAAATCCCATTCTCCCCAAATTCTCTCTTCTCTCTATAAATGAATTTATGCATGCGAAGCTCTTAGAACAGTGCCTGACACAGAGTGAGAGCTCAATTTAACTGTGAGCCTTGTGAATAACCCAAGAGCAAAGGAAGAAAAATTTCGTGCCTTCTCACATTCTGTTCCTTTACCAAGAAGGCCGCCTCACCCCAGCTAGCCTCTAGAGCTAATTTGTCTGCTCAAACGAAACATCTCAGCTCAGGTTTGTCTCTTCAGAAAGCACCCCTGCCACCCATACCACCTCGGCCTCAGTCTCAATAGGGCCACACCCCTGGACCCCCCTGACTTTCTTCATGGTACTGGCCACTTGCGTATCATCTCTGCGCAAACTCTCCCACCCCAAGTCTTTGAAATTCTTGAGGCAGGAAGGAACCATTTCCTGGTCCTGAACTTTGCATAAAGTAGGCCCTCTATAAATGAAAATACATTTTACCCCTCAAAAGATAACTGGGAACTCTGCGCCCATGACCCGGATTCTCCAGAGGGCCGCCTTCTCCTTTTTTCTTCACTAATTTCTCCAAAGCAGGAGGAAATGAGACAGCATGGCTAGCTGCGGTCTGGTTGTGACATGAACCACCCCCAAGGGATTGCGAAGCCCCTATCAGGCAAAAGGGCAACCGGGAATCGAAAGGAGAAGGTGATTCCTCCCCCCCCCCCCCAAACCTCTGGTTTCACTTCTTGCCCCAGGCCCCAGTTCCACCGTCTTCTTCCCACAACCTACAACCCACTGTGGCGGTCTGAGCCAGTTCCCTTGAACCCTAAGAAGAGGAGCTGAGCTTTCAGCCTAGAGCCCCTGGCTTCTCACTCATCCCAGAAGAAATTCTCAGTGCGCGCGCCGCGCAGAGGGCCCTCCTTTCCCTACCCCGGAACCCCTATTTTAAGGGCGTCGTTCCTGTGAAGGAGGAGCCCCACTTCTAAAGATCCTCTTCCGCCGTGGAAAACTGCTTGAGAAAACCAACTGCAGCAGTCTCTCCCGCGGAGGTTACTATGGGCGGGTCTTTGGCCAGACTCCGCCCCAGATTGCGGAGAAAGCCTGGGTCTGCAGCCAATTGTTCAAAAGAAACAAAGCAGACGAGTTCCACTCTGCCGTCAGGTCTGTCTACACACTGACTCAACCTAAGGAAAGACGTAGGAAGGTGCCTTCTAAAGCAACCACATGAGACATCCATTCATGCATGCATCCATAAATGCTCAAACTCCATAGAGAGTAAATGTACACAAATTTTACAATTACTTTTGTAGGAAAAATTGTAAATGACCAGTTGAGAAAATTTAATGAGAAAATGTGTCGGACGCTATTGCTGGGCTGTATCCATATCCCTATGTGTATAGTAAGGTGCTTTCAGCGACAGCTGTGCACACTCGTAGGGGTCAGCTTCCTGCCTGGATCCACCCCGCCCCCACAGCGTAAGCCGCGCTCTAACCGTCTTCTCTCACTTCCCCCAGATGTCTCCAGGTAACTGCCGATTCCTTCAGTGTTACTCAAACAATGCTCTGCTGAGCTTCACTTTTTAACTGGACATTTTAAATGGAGGGGGAAAAATCGACATATTCGGAAGAGCAAAACAGCCTTATAATTTGAATTTGCCAGTCTTCTTTTCCTACATATGTAATGTTTTCCAACATAGCTACTATCTCAGTTTTAATAATACATTTTCCCCCAGTTAACATGTTTGGTTACATTTTTCCAGGTTGCTAATCATCCTTATGGGGGCAGTGGTGGTTCACTGGTAGAATTCTCACCTTCTGTGAGGGAGAATGGGCTGGATTCCTAGTCAAGGGCGCAGCTATCCCCCACCTCGCCACCTGTCTGTCCGTGGAGGATTGTGTGTTGCTCTGATACTGAACAGGTTTCAGCGGAGCTTCCAGACTAAGACAGATTAGGAAGAAAGGCCTGGAGATCTGCTTCTGAAAATCAGCCAGTCAAAACTTTGGATGGCAACAGTCTGATCCGGAATGGGTTATGGGGATGGTGCAGGACAAGGTTGTTAGATGATTCAGAAGATATTTTGGACTTGGAGTTAATTTAAGACTTTTGGGATGATGTATGGGGGTGAATGTTGCCATGAGTCGGAGGTAACTGGACGGCAGCTAACGCAATCATCCTTTTAGCAGCTCCAAGGTTTTTCATGTATGGCTTTATCAAGTTAAAAGAAAAATCAATTGTTAATCAATGTCATAAAACAATATGTGTACTGACTGTTTAATGAGAAACTATTCGTTCTGTAAACATTCACCTAAAGTACAATAAATAAAAAGAAAAATCAAATCGAAAATAAGTTTTTTAGTTTATTCGAACACAACAGCGGCCTGAATCAGGTAGCACCGAAACTGAAAGAGGCTGGAAAGTCCAAAGAAAAACAGTGGAGAAAGTCTTTTATAGAACAAACGCGGAAGAGAAGCAGCTTTGAAATTGCTTGGTTGGAACTGGGTGCTTAACTTTGAGTCGGGGAGCTTGGTGTTGTGAGTTTAGCTGAACTGACAACCCTAATCAGCCCTCGATAAGTTTTGTCTATGTAAGGAGTCAGGCTCCAGAATCCTGCCAGTCTTACTGGTCTACTGAATTTCTTTATCAAACATTATGTGCATTTGGGGAAGGAAGAAACCCAGACTCTGAGGCTGAGAGACCCGCTCAGGGTAAAAAAAAAAAATCCCTTAAAATATTTGTGTTGTCTGGACTATCCCTAGCTGCTGGCTGACTCGGTGTGGGGTTGGGATACGGGACAAGTGGCGTTTTCATGGAACCGTGTGGGGTTGGGATACGGGACAAGTAGCGTTTTCATGGAACCAACTCCAACTAGTCTCCCCCGGACGTTTGCAGAGTGCTGCGCTGCCCTTCGGTTTTACATCTCAGCCTTTTCAAGCTAAGCGTTGGTTTCTGTTCTTCAAAAGCCCCTCCCACGGTTCTGTTTGTAACAGCAGGTCTGAGAGTTAGGCTGTGCTGGGTGTGTTTGACGGATCTTTGGGTGCCCAGGGAGTGTTGGTCCAATAGTAACATCTGACGGGATGGTGTGGGCTCTTCTCGTTCAAGTGTCCCTGAGCTTGCTGCAAGAGGCCCGAGCCCGTGAGCCGGGCCCTGGGAGGCGTCGTGGTGGGGAAGAATAGCCGGAGAAGCCCGGGGGAGGGGGAAGGGAGAGAAGGTCTCCAAACTGGAATCTTGCGGCTCAGCGACAACTTTCCAGTCTTAGCAGGGGCAGTCACTGGCCTCTGCTCACCAGGGGGCAGCCTCCGGCAAAAAAAAAAAAAAAAAAAAGGGCTTAAGGTATAGACCATAAGGAAACTGGCGGATCTCCTGTGAACGTGACCAGCTGATTTCTGCAGCCCGCTCTGCTTGTAGTAGAGGCTCTTGGTGACCTTTAAGAGCCACTTATCAAAAGGAAGAAGGTCCCTGGGTGGCGCAAATGTTTGTGCTCCACTAATGGAGCCCTGGTGGCACAGTGGTTAGGAGCTCGGCTGCTAACCAAAAAGGTCAGCAGTTCAAATTCACCAGCCGCTCCTTGGAAACTCTACGGGGTAATTCTACTCTGTTCTATAGGGTCTGACTATGAGTCGAAATCGACGCCACAGCAACGGGTTTGGTTTTTTGGTTTACTAACCTAAAGGTTGAAGGTTGGGACCCACCTAGTGGCACCGCTGAATAAAGGCCTGGCGATCTCCTTCGGTAAAGATTACAGCCAAGGAAACCCTGTGGAGCAGTTCTACTCTGTAACATATGGGATCGCCATGACTAGTAATCCACTGCAGGGCAACGGGTTTGTTTTTTTGTTTGTGTTTGTTGATTTGTCTTTTTAGAAAAGGGGAGATTTGATGAATATTTGGAAAAGTGAAGCCTCAGTCAGAAGCTAGGTATCTGGGAATCGATGGTATCCAAGGTTTTAAAAACATGCATCCTTACCATTTTTAAACTCTTTATTTATTTAAGTTTAAAGTATATACATGTTCTAGTGTACTAATACATTATGTACCTTATAAAACATTTTTAAAAATGGAAATTAAAAAAGATGGGATAAAGATAAAATATTTTAAATAATGATCTTTATTACAAATAGAATATTTTTACTCTCACAAAATTATTAATTGTAATATGTTCAAGTGAAAGCAATGTAACTGAACATGCTTATTTTGAAAATTATGTTCTAACAGTTTGTGATACAGCCATTTGATGGTCTGGTTCTAAGTGGAGTTCATTTTGATCATCCTTGGTTTTAATGATTGTTACAGCTGGAAGAGATTAACACACACACACACACAAAAAAAAAAAAACTCATACATTCAAGTGAACAAAATGCATCATTGATGTATGCATTAAAACATGACTCATTTGGGAAAATCTCACTCCAAATTATATAAAAGGTTTTTTTTTCCTTCTAGCTACTATATTTCTACCCTCTTTTATGAAAACTAATGAGAACCCATTTACTCAAGCCTCACTGTCTACTAGCATGGCTGTGCAGCAGCTGTTGTTGAACTTGAGTCTGAAAGTACAGCAGGAAAGGCAGATGGTAGGCCAGGATCACAGCTCAGTTGCTGACTGAAATGTTCCCCTGCCAGCCAGACTCATAGAAAATGAAACAAATTCATGACATTCATATCTGGCAGCAGGAGAGTTTTGTGGGGTTTTCCCTGAGAAGTGGGTGAGCAACACTGATCACACTTTTCTTTTTTGCGTTTTACCTATTTGTGAGCAAGAGAGATGGGTTTCAGTTAAAGCTTTGCTGCTAAGCCTCAGTTTTCTCACCTCTATTATGGAGTGTTAAGAATTAAAATACAGTGATATGGGTGGTGCTTGCACAACATGATTAATGTAATTGATATCACTAAATTGTACACCTGAAAAATGTTGAATTGGCAAATACTGTGTTACTTTTACAACAATTAAAAAAAAAGAATTAAAATAAAACAAAAGCATTGCCACACAGCAAGTGCTCCATGACAATGATAATAATATTTGGAAATAGATTTTTTTTTTTTTTCCGGCTAAACCTAGCCAATCTAGTGAGGGAGTTGAATGGGAGGACTGTGTGAACATTTCCACAATTGTACATTTCTTATCTGAGTGACTGGGCCAAGTTGCCCACGACCTGGCTGCTGGAATCAGCCTTAGGGAGAATGGAGAGCTAAGGGGAGTTTGTCATTAGCATCTGTCTTGTGCCCTTGGTTTTTTGTTTGTTTTTTCTCTCAGTCATACCATGGAATCCAGTGTCTCTGAAGATCTAGCTGCTTCTCTGTCGAGTAACCACACTGAGGTCCGGGGTCGTAGTGGGCAGCGACCTCTGGTTTGCATGCCTCAGGAAAGATTCTTGACTTGGCTCAGCAGGGGCTTATCTATGGGATCCAGAGCTGGGTGTGAGCAGAGTCAGTTTGTGGTGAGAGAAACTTGTTCATCAAAGGAGAAGTCCAAGCCTAGGGGAGAATTGGAAAGCTTGGGAAGCTGCGTTTCTCCTGCTTTCAGGGGTCTGTGTTGGAGAATGTGCCATGGAAATGCAAAGAAGAGATGGAAGGAAAGTGTCAAAATAGTTTGGAAGCAAAGGGAAAAAATGGAAACGGCATCAATATAGACAGCAAAGTTTTAATACCCAGCCTACATTCAGAACTACAAATCAATTAAAAAAAGAACTAGGTGGTGCCCAACTACCACTACCAACCGCTCTGACAGGGATCATAATAGAGGGTTCCGGACAGAGCTGGATAAAAATGTAGAGCAAAATTCTAACTCACAAAAAAAGGCCAGACTTCCTGGTCTGACAGAGACTGGACAAACCCCAAAAGTATAGCCCCCAGGCACCTTTTTAACTCACTACTGTAGTCACTCCCTAGGTTCACCCTTCGGCCAAAGATTAGACAAACCTATAAAACAAAACAAGATTAAATGGCCACACCAGCCCAGGGGCAAGGACAAGAAGGCAGGAAGGGACAGGAAAGCTGGTAATGGGGAACCCAAGGTCGAGAAAGGGAGAATGAATGTTGACGTTGTAGGGTTGGCAACCAATGTCACAAAACAGTACATGTATTAATCGTTTAATGAGAAACTAATTTTCTCTGTAAATCTGCATCTCAACTACAATTAAAAAAAGGAAAAAAAAGTAAACAACCCTGCTAAAAGCATATAGATAATATGAATAAGTAATTTACAGAATAATAAATTCAATTGACTAATAAACTCATAAAAATATTTTTAACCTGGCCTATTACAAAAAAGTGCATTAAAACTCTCTCTCTATGTATAGGAGCCCTGGTGGCACAGTAGTTAAGAGCCTGGCTGCTAACCAGAAGGTCGACAGTTCGAATCCACCAGCCAATCCTTGGAAGCCCTATGGAGTAGTTCTACTCTGTCCTATAGGGTCATTATGAGTGAGAATCAACTCCACGGCAATGGTTCTCTTTTGGTATACATATATAATCTTTCCTGTTGAAGTGGGTGTAAATGACCTTTTTGGGGAGCAATTTGGTAATACCTATTCAAATTCAAAATGTTCATGACCTTTGATTCATCATTTCCACTTAAATTAGGCATATATAGAAACACTCCCTATAGTGTGCAAAGAAATGAGTATAAGAATATTTATTAAGGTATTATATATACTAGTGAATAATTGGAAAAAAGTACTAGAATAGTCAGGTAAAACAAGCAACTCCATGTGTTACAGAGTAGAACTGCTTCATAAGGTTTTCTTGGCTGTAATCTTTATAGAAGCAGATTGCCAGGCCTTTCTTTCGAGGTGCCACTGGGTAGGTTCAAATCACCAACCTTTTATTTACCAGCCAAGTGCAAATCATTTGTGCCACCCAGGGACCTGAGATATATCCTTATTTGTGAAAGGTACTGTCATAGGCACTAAAAATACACTTATCAACAAGAAAGAAAACTTGCTGTTTTCATGGAATTTACTGGCCAGCCAACAGTAAATAACTAATTATGTGATGCTCATTCGCTGTGGAGGCACACAAGTCTGGATTAGTTTCTAGAGGCAAAGCACCCCTTAGGAAATAACATTTCAACAGAGACTTCAAGGGGACAAGACCAAAGTTTGGGGCTGATAGGTGAGGTAAGAACATTCCAGATGAGGGGACAATAAGGGATCAAAAGTTCTGGGGTGGAAAGAACATGTCTTAGGAGCAGAACAAAGGTCAGTGTGGCTGGGACAAGATCTGCAGGCTGTCCTTTCTATCTGGGTGCTCCTTCCCCTCTGCCTGCATCACCTCCTACTTACTCATCTCATGGAATCACTGGGGGGATTTTCAAAGCTCTAGAATTAATTATGGACTATTAGAACTGGGAGGGCCCTGGGCCTTCTTGCCCACTGGCTTTGTTCTAGAGATAAAGAAGCTGACGCCCACACAGGGAAGTTGCTTCCCCAGGGTTGTGGTGGTGATGGAACTCTGAGGCCAGTGCGTTTTCCACAGTAACACCAAAGGTGATTTGGTGGAATGCGATACCAAGAGGGAGAGTGAGAGATTGGTCAGGGGTTGAGATGCTACAACATGAGAGCAGGAGACCTGGAGGAAGAGTCCTACCTCTAGACTCCTACACCTCAATGGAAGCCATGAGAAAGAATACTCTTAAACTCTTCCATTACTCCAGATCCGACCACTTCTTCAAGCCCTGTTCGAGAACAACTTCTTCATGGAACCCTTTCTTATTGATGTGCTATACTAACATTTCTTTCCTGTTTCCTGAATTCTTTCAATACATGCTCTGTGGGATTTGAATTCACTTGTGCTGGTGAGTTGTTCCGCAACTGTCTTCCTACTGTTTTATCAGGTATGCCCTGCCTCTCCTGTTTTACAGACACACACACACACACACACACACACACACACACACACACACACACACACATACACACACAGGCATATACAATCATTCCCTTCACGTTGGGAATTGGGTCATCATTCAATAAATACTGTTAGCTTACTCTGAGTCCCCTGTCTCTCGCTCCCACCTCAGGATAGCACTCTCTGCAGTATTTCTACACGGCTGTGTCTGAGCCAGGCCCAGGAGTGCCTTCATTTACCGCCTCTGGCTTTGTGGATGACCAACTCTTCATTCACTATGACAGTGTGGAGATGAAGGCAAAGCCTTGTGCTCCTTGGTTGAAGGAGGATTTCGATTACTTTGATGATGAGACCAAGATCTTCACAAGTCGGATGAAGATTTTCCACTTAAATCTGATAAATGTGCAGCAATACTACAACCAAACCTGGGAGCACAGCCTGAAGAAAGAGAATCCAGAAAAGTCAGCAGGTAAGTCCTGTGAGAGAGCAGTAGGAAGCAGTCCTCACTCACACCCCACCTCCTGGGGTGGGAGGCCCTCTTGAAAAGTATTTCCCATAAAGTCAGGCTGGGGACAGAGAGTGTTTGCACATCTATCACTTGAGAAAGAAGGTTCCACCAATGAGGTCGCAAAGAGGAGTAGGTCTATTAGACATGAGTTCATTCAATATCCAGCAGTTTTATTAGTCACAGATATATGCCTAGTGTATAACTTTTGGGTGCTGGGGGTGAGAAACCAGAAAAGCATAAGACCTAGTGTTTACCCTCGAGGAGCTTACTATCTATATGGGAAAGTTTACTGCCCCTATGACCCTTTGAAGCATACCAAGAGACATCAAAGACCAGAACTTTCTTAAATGCCAAATGAGAAGCAGAGAAAATAGCTTCTAGAAGTTCACAGAGGAAAGACCTCAGTGGTCAGGGAGAATTTCATAAATGAGGTGGAACTTGATAGAATATGAAAAGTGTATGGTTTGGGTTAACAGAGGAGAAAAAAAGAAAGATGTTCCAAGGAGGCAGGAGTTAGGGTGCGGCAAGGTGTGGAGTTCAGTCGGGCACAGTGAGTTCAGGGGGCAGATAGTAAGTTAATAGTCTTTATCAAAGGTCTCCCAAGTGCTAGGCACTGTTGGAACAAGTTTGTGAAGGGCCCTGAGTGCCAAATTAAGGCATAAATCAGGGAGAGATATTATTAAAACTAAATAGTGTGGCCACTCAACTTTGTACCAGTTGATCCTTTTTGGAGAACGTATTCAACAAAGGTTTGCCAGGTTGTTATGTTACAGGTACCATGATAGACACTGAAGATCTCAAGACAAATGACACACAGTCCCTTTTTCAAAGGGCTCACAGTGTAAGAGGAGAGAGACAATCAATACACAGTAAAGTTTGGTACTGTGTGTAAATGTTGGATTAAGAACTTGAGCCAATAGACTGTGGGAACCCAGAGGAGAGGTGATTAATCCAGGCTAGGACAATCCCAGAGCTATTTGTATTTGACTCTGAAATTCATTAGAGAATTTTTAAGCAGAAGTGTGGTGCTTGTTAATATGAAGCTGTGCATTCTCTAGTAGCTCGAGAAAAACTGTACTGTCGTTTGCGTGCCCTCATTGTTCATGCTGTGCACTAGGATTCTGTCTTCAGGAACTTGCACTTAGTATCTGAGGCTGCTGGCATGGAAGGAGGCCTGTGGAGACATAGTCTAACAATTCTACTTACACAAGATAAACAAAAAACTTGGAGGCTGAATAACTTGCTCAAGATGACCCAGTTCATGGCAAAGCCCAAGTCTGTAACTCCCCATCCATTGCTTTACAATAAGCCCTGGAACCAAGGGCAGACCACTCCCCACTGCAGAGCTGACAGCAAGGAAAGGAGATCAGAATCAGGGCACCCAACTAATTTGTTTAGAATGCAAATGTCACCTAATGAGAAACCAGAGCTGTGATGGGGTAAGGTGGGATAGGGAAAACAGGGACCACTGATGGGGAAGTGCTGGGGGTGCACCCTGTCCTTACTGACACTGCCTGGTCCTGGGTGGGGTGGGTAGGCCCCCACACCCTCCAGTTCACCTATGGCTGTGAGCTCCGGGACGACGGTGGGACCATGGGGCACTGGCAGTATGGCTACGATGGTAAGGACTACTTGAGCTTGGACATGGACCTTCTGCAGTACACGGCTATCTCATTTATCGCCCGCTACACCAAGCAAAAGTGGGAGGCCAGTGGGAACTCCATAAAGAGAGATAAAGCCTACTTGGAGAAGGAATGCATCTGGTGGCTGCAGAGATACTTGGAGTGTGGACGGGAGAGGCTGACCCGCACTGGTAATGACCTCCAACACCCCACCCACCCAGAGCTCACCCAAACCCTAGCTTGGGCCAGTTCTCTCTCCAAAGGGTGGGGGGAGGGTGGCGCCACTCTCCCAGAGCTAATCCAGCATAGGGATGCGGGATATCTACTGCAGGATGGATGGGGCCAACATGCTGAGGATGGCTTCACAAGCAAGAGATGTGGATTTGGGGCACCTCCCATCTTAAGTCTCCTGGGGAGTGCTATTGACACACCCTTCTTAGGCCCTCCCTGGAGGAAAACTATTCTCAGAAGGCCACTAGGCTTTTTCCTCAGTACTTGGAGGTTTTTCATATGTCTGGCCCTTTCCCTAGGAACCTGGGTGGTTCATAAGTCAAAGCGCTCAACTACTAATTGGTGTTGGCTGTTCGAACCCACCCAGTGGTGCCATGGAAGAAAGGCCTGGCCATCTGCTTCCATAAAGGTCACAGCCAGGAAAATCCTGTGGAGCAGTTCTACTCTGTAACACATGGGGTCGCCATGAGTCAGAATCGACTCGACAGCAGTGGGTTTGGTTTTTGGTTGGCCCTTTCCCACTAGAGATTGGGCAGCTGTGAGTACGCACAAAGATTTATCTGGAAAAAATTGACCAATGGCTTGATAAGAGGGTGGAGGTCTGTGAAGAAGCCCTTACTCTGGAGAAGAATATTTGGACTGAGCTCCAAGGGCCTTTTCTAGGATCCCTGCTCTGATTAGTGCTCGCTTCCTTCTACACCCTGCCTGGAGGTGCTCCCTGCCTTGCCCTTGCTGGCAGTCATCTCCCCAGCCAAACTACCAGGAGTTCAAGGCATCCTGGTCTTTGGAGTAGACGCTACTTAACAAGCTTTGCTTGAACCCTTGCTGCGTTGTCTACCACAGAGCCTCCCAGAACACACGTGACTCATCACCCCAGCCCTGATGGGAAGGTTGCTCTGAGGTGCTGGGCCCTGGGCTTCTACCCGGCGGAGATCACACTGACCTGGCAGCAGGATGGGGAGGACCAGACCCAGAACACAGAGCTTGTGGAGACCAGGCCTTCGGGGAATGGGAACTTCCAGAAGTGGGCGGCTGTGGTGGTGCCCTCTGGAGAGGAGCAGAGATACACGTGCCATGTGAGCCCTTCATCCTGACATGGAGTAAGGAGATGGACGAGGGTGGAGTCTATTCTCAGAGAAAGCAGGGGCCCTTATGGGCACCTCCAGGAGTAGCAGAGGTCACTTCTGCGGGTCAGTGTCACTCACTTTTCCTTCCTTTCTCAGAGCCGCCTTTTCAGCCCACCATCCCAGTCAAGAAACAATTTACTGGCCTGGGTCTTGGAGCTGTGGTCCTTACAGTTGTGATCATGGGAGCTGCGGTTGCTGGATTTGCCCGCTGGAGGAACAAGAGCTCAGGTAGGGAAGTAGGTTCTGGGTTTCCTCATTCTGACCTGAGGGTGTCTCAGCCCAAGGGATTGAATTGCAATTCCTGCTCCTGTTACTTCTGGAGCCAATTTGGAGACTCCTGTTGTCAGGTAAAGCCCAGGAGGGACTCCCTGGCCAGCTGAGACACCCTTAGCTGCAGACGAGATGGGAGATGGGAGACCTGCTGGACTCCCAGGGGCCCCAACACCACAGGCATGGTCATCCTTATGGCTCTGGACTCCAGGATCTCGATTTAAGGTCAGATGTCCCCTGTTCCTTTCTGAGGGTTCAGGAGCAGGGCCACGTGAGATCCAGAAAATACCAGAATGCCTGGGAAGTGGGTCTTTTAAAAAAATTCCCAGGTTCTTCCTCTTCAGGTTCCTAAATTTCTTATAAGAGATTAATTGGAAGGAAACCAGTTCCCCAAACTTAGCTGGCAAATCTGGAGTGAGTGTGTAATGCATGTTTGTGACTGTCTTTGTGTACATGTGCATACATAGACATGTATGGGTGTTTGTTATGTGTATGTGTGTGGGTTTGTGTATGTGTGTGTACGTGTGTATATAAGTGTATATAGGTGTTTTATGTGCATGTGTGTATAAGCATGTATGGCTGTGTGTGATTGTGTGTGTTGCTCTAAGACTTCCTCACATTTGGCTCCACTCTGGCCTTTTACTAGTTGTTCCCCACTCCCTAAGTGGGTTGTTAGGGACAGAGCAGTCCTCCATCTACACGCAGGTGAGAGGACAGTCAGGATGATGAGTGTTGGGGAAGACCTGGTCCTCTTCATACTAGGACTAAGGAAACAGGAGCTAAATGGGTAAGGACCCCTCCCTCTCCAGGATTCTGCTTTAATTAAAGTATCAGACACTATGCTAAGGGCTTTACATGAATGAAATCACTTAAACCTCACAAAAGTCATAAGAGACAGAGACAGTGCTCAATCCCACTTTACGGACAAGAAAACTGAGGCCACAGAGAGGTTAAGTGACCTTCAGTCGGCTGATCCCTGACTCTAAGGAAACAGTCTGATTGCTGAGCCCAAGATAACTGCTCCATTATATCGACTTCCATACCTCTTTAAGGGTCACCTTCTCCTGTGGGCTCTGACCAGCTTCCCTTTCTTTGCAGGCACTGGAAAGCCTGGCCGAGAGTCTATTAATTTCTCAGTTCTTAAAGGTGAGTCCACGGGGTCTGAAGTGACAGGAGAGTTGGTTCTACACTGGCTAATGGTGTGTGTTTGCTCGGGGAAGTGGGAGAAGGGAGAGTCACTTCTGGGCTGTAGAGAATCAATGGTGTTTGCACTTGGAATGTGAGGTGGGCCATCCAGAAGGCTGGAGGGGGAAAACTCAGCAGGGGCCATGCAGAGCTTATTCATCACTGTTATATTTCACAGCCGGAGAGCTCAGCACTGCGCAGGCCTGGAAGACACTTCTTCCAAATGATTTTCAGCATCTACACCCTGCTCACTTCCACTTCCTCCCACCCTGCCTGCTGTTCCTACTTGAGGCTTCCTGGAGGATGTGAGAAGAAAGCAACTAAGATAGAAAAAGAACTTGACATTTATGATGGTAAAGAGAAAGCAGGATACCTTTCTTCAAGAAAGGAAAGGGCTGCCATAGGGAAGAGGAATGAGAGTAGGTTTTAAATGACCCCATGGAGTATAACCCAGTAAAAGATGTGGGAGGTTGTATCAGTTACCTATAGCTACTTACAGCTGCTATAACAGAAGTACCACAAGTGCATGGCTTTAACAAACAGAAGTTTATTTTCTCACAGTTCAGGAGGCTAGAAATCCAAATTTAGGGTGCCAGCTCTAGGGGAAGGCTTTCTCTCTCTGTCAGTTCTGGTCTTTGTCATCAATCTTCCCCTGGTCTAGGAGCTTCTCAGCACAGGGACCCTGGGTCCAAAGGACACACTCTGCTCCTGACTCTTATTTCTTGGTAGTAGGGGGTCCCTCTGTCTCTCTGTTTGCTTCACTCTTTTATATCTCAAAAGAGACTGACTCAAGATACAACCTAATCTTGTAGATTGAGTCCTGCCTCATTAACATAACTGCTTCTAATCCTGCCTCATTAGCATCAGAGAGGTAGGATTTACAACACGTAGGAAAATCACATCAGATGACAAAATGGTGGACAATCACACAATACTGGGAGTCATGCCCTAACCAAGTTGACACACATTTCTTTGGGGAAACAATTCAATCCATAACAGCTACATAACAAATTACCACCAATTTAGCAGCATAAAATAACACATACTAATTACCTCACATTTTCTGTAGATCAGGAGTCTAGGCATCGTTTAGCTGGGTCCTCTGCTTCAGAGCCACTCACAAGGCTGCAATCCATGTGTCGGCCAGGGCTGGGCTCTTACCTGAAGGCTCGACTGGGGAAGGATCCATATCCAAGCTCATGTAGTTGTTGGAAGGAGTCAGTTCATTTGGGGCTGTTATACTGAAGGCCTCAGTTCCTTCTGGGCTATTATCCAGAGGCTGCCCTCAGTTCCTTGCTGCATGGGCCTCTCCAAACATGACTGCTTGCTTCATCAAAGCTTGCAAGCAGAGAAGGCAGTAGACAGAGTCAGCTAGCAAGATGAAAGTCACAATCTTATGTAATCTAATTGTGGAAGTGACATCACCTTTGATATATTCTATTGGTTAGAAGCAAATCACAGGTCTCATTCACACTCAATGGGAGAAGAGAACAAAGGGCACGAGTACCAGGGGGTGGAGATCATTGGGGGCCATCAAGAATCTGTGAGCCACAGAGGTGCTCCAGTTCATAGAAAGCAGAAATGCAAGGCAGTAAGGCCTCTGCACTAGACATGATCAAGCAGAGGCTGGACAATCACTGAGAAAGATCCTTATAACTGAGAGTCCTGCTTTGGGCAAGATGATTTGCAGAGCTGAGTTGTGTTTATCAAAGCATGGTCCTGGATACAAGGGTCATAGCTGTCACTGGAAAGGCTCCTCTCCAGTTCTGTATAACCTGAGAGGGCAACCTCTGAATATTTCCCCCTTCACTTTTCAGATCTTCAGTAAAGTACCGTCATTACACTGACCTGTTGTTTTCTTTCATGCCTCAAGCTGCCAGACAAATCCTATTTCTTCTTTTTATAAAAGATCTCACAAACTCACTTTGTGTGACATAGAATTCACAGCAGTACTTATTAAAATCTTCATTTCTCTCCCATAAGTAAACATTAATCACCACAACTGCTTTCTCTTTGTTTCCAAAACTCCCTGTGATGGTTAATGTTATGTGTCAACTTGGCCAGGCCATGATTCTCAGTATTATGTAATCATCCTCCATTATGTGATCTCATGTGAGCAACCAGTCAGTTGGAAGGGGACCTTCCTTGGGCGTGTGGTCTGCATCCAATATATATTGGTATTCTGGCAAAGCTCACTCTCTCTCGATTGAACCTGCATTCGTCTTGTTTCCATCTGACCTGCTGCTGGTTTTGGATTTACCAGCTCCCACAACCCCACAAACCAGCATCCTGCTGCCTGACCTGCAGATTTTGAGTTCGTCAGCCCCTGTGTCATGGTTTGAATTATGTCCCCCCAAAAATGTGTGTATCAATTTGGCTGGGCCATGATTCCCAGAATTGTGTGGTTGGCCTCCATTTTGTGATTGTAATTTTATGTGAAAGAGGATTAGGGCGGGATTGTAACACCACCCTTACCCACGTGACATCCCTGATCCAATGTAAAGGGAGTTTCCCTAGGGTGTGGCCTGTACCACCTTTTACATTACAAGAGATAAAAGGAAAGGGAAGCAAGCAGAGAACTGGGGACCTCATACCACCAAGAAAGAAGCACCGGGAGGAGAGCACATCCTTTGCACCAGAGGTTCCTGCGCAGAGAAGCTCCTAGTCTGAGGGAAGACTGATGACGACGAGGACCTTCCTCCAGAGCCGACAAAGAGAGAAAGTCTTCCCCTGGAACTGATGCCCTGAATTTGGACTTCTAGGCTACTAGACTGTGAGAAAATAAATTTCTCTTTGTGAAAGCCATCCACTTGTGGTATTACTGTTATAGCAGCACTAGATGACTAAGACACCCAGCAACCACATGAGTCAGAAGAAGCCTTCAGCTTGCTTCCTGATCCACAGATTTGGGACTTGCCAGCCTCTACGATTGTGTGAGCCATCTCCTTGAAGTAAATCTCTCTCTATATATCTATATATGCATCACTGGTTTTGCTCCTTTAGAGAACCCAGGCTAAAACACTCCCCCAAGCCCCTAACCCCAACAATAGTTCACATGCCACTTGTCCTTTTATGTCTCCCCATAGACTTAAAATTTTGCATCACAGAAACCCAGATGAATAGGTCCTTCAAGGCCACAGCCTCTTCCTGGAGTAGGAGGAGAAAACTCTTTGGGGGCAGGTAGAGAAGAAAGTCTGGGAATATCAGCAGGTTAATAATTGCTGTCCTGAAATATAAAGTAGCTATAAGTGTTATGTAAAAGCTTATTTAGTCAATTCAGAATGCATTCTGGGGTTTCTTTCTTTTTTATGTTTGTTGTTTTTATGGTGGTAAAATATATATAACAAAACATTTGCCATTTCAACCATTTTTATGTGTACAATTTAGTGACATTGATTACATTCACCATGTTGTAGAATTATCACTATCCATTTCCAAATTTTCCCTCGCCTTTAACACAAACTCAGTGCCCCTTAAGTAATAACTACCCATTTCCCTCTCCCACCCCCCATGTATATACATGTATAAAAATAGAGATTTTTTTTTTTATACCTAAGTAGGATTGTAGTTTATGTAATGCTTTGCAATGTGGTTTTTTCTTTTAATGCTGTTTTAGAGAGCTCTGTGAGAAGTAAATAGAGATCTCTCTCATTGTTTTTCAGCTTCATGGTAGCCCATTATGTAAATGTACCAGAATTTATACATCCTATAGATGGACCTATAGTTTATTTTCAATTATTTGCTTCATGAATATTCTTGTACATACATTCTTGTGCATGCATAGTAGTGTTTTGTTAGAATAGATGCACAGAAATAAAATTGCTAGTAGGCCAGAGAATGTGAGAAATAAATTGATTTTGATCCCAAGTCTTCAGACATGATTGTCACAGTAAATACTTTTTTTTTTTTAATTGTACTTTAGATGAAGGTTTACAGAACAAACTAGCTTCTCATTAAACAGTTAGTGCACATATTGTTTTGACACTGGTTAACAACCCCACGACTTGTCATCACTCTCCCTTCTCGACCTTGGGTTCTGTATTACCAGCTTTTCTGTCCCCTCCTCCCTTCTAGTCCTTGCCCCTGGACTGGTGTGCCCCTTTAGTCTCGTTTTGTTTTATGGGCCTGTCTAATCTTTGGATGAAGGGTGAATCTCATGAGTGACTTCATTACTGAGCTAAAAGGGTGTCTGGGGCCATACTCTCAGGGTATCACAGTAAATTCTTGAATGTCTGCATGTGAATTACCTGTTTTGAGATTATCTGCTGTTTTCTAAGGTCTCTTATGCTCTACTTTGCTCAGAATCTGAGTCTTCAAAATAGGACTGGGAGATGTATTGTGATATGTGTGGGGATATGTGGGTTTTTGTGTTCTAAAGCCTGCTGAATCAAATGACTTCAGGAATTTAAAAAAAAAAAAAGATACAATTGATGTTATTTTCAACTCATGGATAATGGAAATTGATTATGTTGCAAATAATCAGAATACATCACCCTATTCCAACATAACTCCTTATTTCACAAATCCAAATATGTCAAAGCATACCTCGCTGGCATACTTCCAGAAATAGCCTGACTGTAAGGTTGTGAAATGGCTCCACCCTCTGTTCTAGACTCCACAAAAAACAGATTATTGGGAACACGAATCCTGCTGATTAAACAATAGCTGCATATTCTAGCATCAGTGCATAATGCTCCAAAGGCTGCCTGGAGAGATCTTTTTGTTTGTGTTTTTAAACATATAATCCTATCGTTAAAGATTTTTTGAAAAATTTTTATTGTGCTTTAGGTGAAAGTTTACAGCTCAAATTAGTTTCTCATTCAAAAATTTATACACAAACTGTTTTGTGACATTGGTCGCAATCCTCACATTGTGTCAGCACTCTCCCCCTTTCTCTTTCCACCCTGGGTTCCCCGTGTCCACTCCCCAGTTTTCCTGTTCCTTCCTGCCTTCTCATCTTTCCTTTTGGATAGGGGTTGCCCATTTGGTCTCCTATACTTGATTGAAATTAAGAAGCACGTTCGTCACGTGTTTTATTGTTTGTTTTATAGGTCTATCTAACGTTTGGAGCCCTGGTGGCACAGTGGTTAAGAGCTCGGCTGCTAACCAAAAGGTCAGCAGTTCGAATCCACCAGCCGTTCCTTGGAAACCCTATGGGGCACGTCTACTCTGTCCTGTAGGGTCACTATGAGTTGGAATTGACTGGATGGAAATTTTTTTTTTCTTTTTTTTAAAAAAAAATCTAATCTTTGGCTGAAGGGTGAACTTCAGGAGTGGCTTCTGTTCAGAGTTAGCAGGCTGCCTGGAGATCATAGTGTCTGGGGTTCCTCCAGTCTCTGTCAGACCATTAAGTCTGGTCTTTTTTTGTGATTTTGAATTTTATTCTACATTTTTCACTCAGCATAATGACCTCCAGATTCATCCATGTTGGTTTTTTTTCTTTTTATTGTAATGTAGCCACAACAGCACATAAAACATTCCATCATGTTCTACATGTACACTTCAGTGACACTGATTCCATTCTTCAAGTTGTGCAACCATTTTTCCTCTCTTTTTCCAATTTATCCCACCACCATTAACATACCTTCAATGCACTCTAAGCAGAAATCCCCTCCATCCTCCTCCCTCTTGCCCCTGATAACCACTAATTACCTTTGGTTTCTATATATTTGCTTATTTCATATAAGTGATATCATACAGTATTTGTTCTTTTGTGTCTGGCTTTTTTCACTCAGCATAATGTACTCAAAGTTCAACCATGTTGTGGCGTGCATCAGGGCTTCTTTCCTCTTTTTGCCTGAGTGATATTCCATTGTGTGTATATACCACCTTTTGCTTATCCTTTCTTCCGTTGATGGATATTTTGGTTATTTCCACATTTTGGCTATTGGACTTTCTTAAATAATACACAAATGGACAGGAAAATCCTTTTATTAGTGCTGTCCATTCTGGCCCTACCTACTGATCACAGCTTCCTTGTGACACTGCCCTGCCCATGACCCCAAATTCTGCACAGTGTGACCCATCCTCTCAGGGCACAGAAGGTTGGAGGTAGGGGGAGGGGGACACATGACCATTGGCATCAATAGTAGAAATTGGTTATTTTCCCTGTCCAGATCCACTCCAGTTTTTTTTTTTTGTGACAACAGCACCTTGATTTTCATTTGGGAAATTTACCCTTCCCCCAGTGTCATACAACCTGATTTGGATAGGGTGGACTCTTCCCCCCACCATCCCCTCCAAGGTTGGGGTCCACTGGGTTGAAGCCAATCTGTGATTGGTTCAAGGAGTGACATAACTCATCAGAGCCAATGAGATGCAAAGGGCATTTACTCAGGCTTCTGGAAGGACTGCTCCAACTGTCTTTACTGGACAGTGTGGTGATGATGAAACTTCTGGAGACACCACACAAAATCTGAAAATGGAGCCAACCTGGAGGAAACTGCCATTGTTTGAGCTCTGAATCAAGCTTTGAAGAAGTCACCTCCAACTTTAGACTCTCCAGTTACGTGGAACCAAATATATATATACATATATTTTACATTATTGGTTCTCTAGTCTTGCCAACTAATAATGATCTATGTCTTTGTTTGTTGTTATTGTTGTTAAGTGCCATCAAGTCATTGTTGACTCATAGTGACCTGATGTGACAGAGTAGAACTGCCCCATAGGGTTTTTTAGGCTATAATCTTTACGGGAACAGATCACCAGGTCTTTCTACTACAGAGCCACTGGGTGGGTTCAAACTGCCAAGCTTTCAGTTAGCAGCCAAGGGCTTAACCATTTGTGCCACCAGAATCTATGCCCTAGCTATGAAAAATAACCAGGAACAATTAGATTTTCTCTAAGAAATTTTAGTAGGTAGAACTTAGATTGGGGCAGTTAGAAGGGAGAACATTAAAAAAATGATTCTAGTGGTAACACAGGGCTCATGTTTTTACATAAACGAGCCAAGGATGGCCTCTGTGTATTGACCTAGGTTTTTTTATTTCTTCATAATAGGCTGGGCCCATTAGCCCAAAAAGTCCACTAGTGCCAAGCTCAAATTTTTACATATCTAATTGTTTTAAAAATAGTCCTAATAACATCCCAATTAATTGGCCTAATAACAAGTTTAGTACCTCTGTTCTACCTCCTAGTTCACTGGGTAGCACCTGGGGTCTTAAAAGCTTGCAAGCAGACATTCAAGGCACAACAGTTGGTCTCTATTTGCCTGGAGCAAAGGAGGGACATTACCTAGGCAGACGTAAGCCCCTCCCCGCTTCTCTCTTCTCCCCTGACATTTCCTTGGCCCTCTTCTCCTGGTGGCTTCCTGAAACACCTCTTGCCTCTGGACCTCTTGGTGTGTGAGACCTCCCCCACCCCAGCATACAGCTGTCAGTATGTCTGCCCCAGTAAATGGCTTGTTGTGCTGCTATCTCTTGGTCATCTCTTTTTCCTTGATCAGTTCAGAACTCCCTCGAACTCACCACAAGTGGCAATGAGGATAAGGGGATAATTTTGGGGATGCTCAGGAAAAAAGATAAAGGACCCACAAGTTAGTAGGACAATCAACTGGCAACAGGATCCTTCATGGTTTTAAGTGATTGGGGCTCAAATTTTGGAATGCTTCCATGTCAGTTGGGTGAAGCATTGCTCTTTGTCAGGCTGCAACTCTATATTTTTCGTGGTCTCCCCTTGTGCTTCATTAGCTGGTCAAATGGTAGAGCCAGTATTCGGCAGTGAACCTATGCCATTGGAACAGACTTTGAGGTCAGAGGTAGCAAGCTGCCCAAGGAGGGAGATCAGCCAGCTTGCCTAGGTCCACTAGGCAAGTGCTGGATGTTGTAAGATCTGTGAGCCTGAGTAGGGAAAGGAGGTGTGCACGCCTCTGGACCAAGGGTGGGATGCCCCTGACTCCTAAAGGGCTATAGTGGGAGTAGCTCTCTGTGGCAGCTGGGCTGATGATTTGGGGTACTCTGAGATGAGACGATGTCCTCGTCCCTGGGGACTGTTGTGGCAGGTAAATGAGTCGAGAAGGCAGAGATGTGGGGCAGAGGCTGTTCCCATAAGTACAGCTGGGGGAGGCATTTTTGCAAGCAGCTTGCCTTCTCTGGTGCTGCTGTCACACTTGCATCTGCTGCTGCTGCCAGCATTGTTCCAGCGCCCCCCTCACACCCAAAGGATATTGAGACCTCAATCCTTGAGCTGAACCATCTAAAGTTTTACTTAAAGTAACTAAAGGTAAGGAAATTCATATCTCTGCCCCTGCTGGGACCCCAAAGGAGGTCACTGTCCTACTGAGCGGTTGCTCTAAACCACGGGATACATCTTGGGCCTTGTTCATGGCCGCTTCTAACCAGGATACCACCAGGAAAGGAGGTAGGAGCTTAAACTTCCAGAGGAGTAGATGAAAAAGAGAGAAAGACCTTGAGGAGATAGACAGGGCTCCCTAGAGGAGGAGGTACCATGGGCTCACTATGGTAATGACTGGGAAAATTCATCCTCTGCTTTGCCGGTAACCACCTGCAAAATGATAAAGACAGAAATGGCGAAAGAGGAGGACCAAACATGAGGGGTAAGTTCTCCACTGGAGGAGGAAACTTATCCTCCCTGTTTCCTTCTAAGGCTCTGTCTCTCTATGGATCTTACCCAGGAAACAAATGAGAAAGGGGCTTGGCTATATATAGACTATTTGGCAGGGAGGGAGCTCCACCTAATTTCAGGGGCTGAAATTAAGCAATTAGCTGCCATAGCACTGGATGGAAAAATGATGCCCCTGCTAAAGGGCCCTGCACAATTGGCATAACCCACAGAGGAGGCTGCTAGCTGGAAGGTTGGCATTTCAAACCCACCCAACAGTGCTGAGGAAGAAAGGCCTGGTGATCTGCTTCCATTAAGATTACAGCCAAGAAAACCCTTGTAGAACAATTTTACTCTGTAACACAGGGGTCACCATGAGTCAGAATCAACTCAACAGCAACAGTTTGGTTTTGGTTTTTACTGGTACAGGTGGTACATATACCATGGTACTGGCTAAAGCAAAGGAGCCCTAGTGGCGCAATGGTTAAGTGCCTGGCTGCTAATGGAAAGGTTGGTGGTTAAAACCCACCCAGCAGCTCATGGGAGAAAGACCTGGTGATCTGCTCTCATAAAGATTACAGCTAAGAAAACCCTATGGGGCAGTTCTACTCTGTCACATGGAGTTGCTGTGAGTCAGAATTGACTTGATGACACCCAACAACAACCACCTAAGGCAGGGCACTGAAGGATTACAGCCTGTCATAACTGACTTAGTTAAAGGAGTGCTGATTCCTACCATTTCACCTTTCAGTGCCCAGGGATGGCCTATGCTTAAAGCCTCCTAATAAGTAGAAGCTAAATATAGACTCTAGAGAATTAAGCAAAGATGCTCCCTTTAACAGAGCACCTCTACCAGACATTGTCACCTTAGCATGACACTCAAAATAACATGAGCAAATGATTTGAAGTTGGAGACTTGACTAACATATTCTATTCAGTGAAAATTTCACAGAAGAGTCAACTGTAATTTGCCTTTACCTTTGACAGCCAACAGCACGCATTTTCCCAGTTGCTTTTGGGAAAATCCAGAGCTAGTCACTTAGCCCTTGATCTGGACCAGGACCTGACATGGACGACAGACTCGGGAGCCATCCTCAGCCTGAATCTGCTCATCATCCAACATAAGCTAAGAAAACCACCCACAACCATCTGGAGAGAAAGGCATCCTCAGCTGCCACCCATGTATTTTGTTCTACTACCAAACCTGGACCTGCTCCTGCCACCCAGTAGGTGGAACTAGTTGTCCCCAGACCAGGTAAAACCATTTAGACCATACCCAGTGGACAATCAGGTCCCCTACTGCTGGCCACAGATGACCTTTGACTCTAACGCCTACTGTGTTGCTGTTCCCCTTCCTTCCCTGAGAAGATCCTACTCTTGTCAATGCTGATTGGCACTTCTTGCTACATGTAGGTAGATAACACTCACCAAGTTGTACAGATAGCAAAGGACATATATCAAAGGGGCTATAATGCCATTCAATTGACTAAACAGATCAAGCAAATAAAATTCTCTCCTTTTCCATCTATTCTCCTGGTTTCCTCCATGAAATTGGCAGCCTGGCTATGAATGAACTTTGAAATCTTAGTTTGTGTCCTTACAGAATTCTGGGTCTTGAAGATGTATTGGCTCCAAACTCAGGCATGACAAAATAATATATAACTTACATAATAAAACAGCATAGGGCGAGAAGATGGATTGTTATGTAAATGAGCCAAAGACGGCCTCTATGTATAAACCCTAGATTGTTTATTTCTTCATAACAGGCTGGACCCACGTCTTAGTCATCTAGTGCTGCTGTAACAGAAATACCACAAGTGGATGGCTTTAACAAAGAGAAATTTATTTTCTCACAGTTTAATAGGCTAAGAAGTCCAAATTCAGGGCATCAGCCCCAGGGGAAGGCTTTCTCTCTCTGTCAGCTCTGGAGGAAGGTCCTTCTCATCAATCTTCCCCTGGACTAGGAGCTTCTTTGCACAGGAACCCCGGGTCCAAAGGACGTGCTCTGCTCCTGGCACTGCTCTCTTGGTGGTATGAGGTCCCCACTCTCTGCTTGCTTCCCTTTCCTTTTATCTCTTGTATGATAAAAGATGGTGCAGGCCACATCCCAGGAAAACTCCCTTTACATTGGATCAGCGATGTGACTTTAGTAAAGGTGTTACAATCCCATCCTAATCCTCTTTAACATAAAATTACAATCACGAAATGGAGGACAACCACACACTACTGGGAATCATGGCCTAACCAAGTTGACACATATTTTTGGGGGACACAATTCAATCCATGACAGCCTTGTTAGCCCAAAAAACTTGCAGGCACCAAACTCAAATTTTTACATATTTAGTTGGTTTAAAAATAGCACGAATGAGCATATTTTCAGCCACTTAGAGCCTGCCTGTTTTACATACCCAGTGAAACTTCACTCCACATCTGCTAGCCCTAGACAAGATAAAACACTGTAGCTGCTGCTGCTCTTCAGAGCTCTCTCACCCAAAGACGCCCCTCCTTGCTGCAGAGGGACATAGCCTAGGGAGATGTAAGCTCCACCCCACCATCTCTTCTCTCCCCTGGGAGTTCCTTTGCCCTCTTCTTCTTCTGGTGGCTTCCTGTGCCACTGACTCTGGAGGACCTCCTCTTATGGGACACCACCCCCTGTACGCAGCTGTCAATGCATCTGACCCAATAAATATTGTGTTGTGCAACGCTGCCCTCTCAAGGTCATATCTTCTCCCATGATCAGCCCCAAACTCCCTCAAACTCACTACACATGTACAAGGCAAAATTATGAGGGAGCCAAAACTCAGAGTTATCAGAAGAAAGTAGCATAGAGAACAAGAAGAACTAAGAAGATGCACAAAGAAAGGCAGAGCCATCAATGAGAGCGGGAGAGAGACCCACTTACAATACAGTTGGTGCAATAAGACAGTGTATTTTATAGGGTTGTGCTTTATTTTAACCACATAAAACAAAACAAAACAAATTAATGGTGGCTTAAATAGAAGATGGAGTTCCTGGGTGGCACAAATAGTTAAGTGATTGAATACTAGCTGAAAGATTGGCAGTTTGAACCCAACCAGAGGCACCTTGGAAGACAGGCCTGGTGATCTTCTTCTGAAAGGTCACAACCTTGAAAACACTATGGAGCAGTTCTACTCTGCACACATGGGGTTGCTGTGGATCAAAATCTACTAAATTGCAACTAACAACAAAAAAATAGGAGTTAATCTTGTTTTACTCTCACATGAACACCTTCTGAGTAAGTGATACAGGGCCAGTAGGGAGGATCTGCTCTGTAATATCAATGACCCAAGACCCCCCCAGTGCCCACTTGCAGATCAATGTGGTCCTCATCCAAATGGTTCATGACAGCTCCATACCCATCACATCTGCACTCCCTTAACTTTAAGGACACTAATTGCACAAACCACTTCCTGTAACATCCTTTTGTCTAGAACTTAGACATAGAACTTACACCTAGCTGCAAGAGAGGCTGGAAAAAGTATTCTTTATTTTGGACACTTAAGAATGTGGAGCAACGAGAGCTCTCATTCACTGCTCGGGGGGAAGCATGTGGATCAATACCATCACTTTGGGTAATATTTTGACATTACCTAATAAAACTGAGGAAACCCTGGTGGCATAGTGGTTAAGAGCTATGGCTGCTAACCAAAAGGTTGGCAGTTCAAATCCACTAGGCATTCCTAGGAAAACCTATGGGGCAATTCTACTCTGTCCTATAGAGTTGCTGAGTCAGAATCGACTTGACAGCAAAGGGTTCTTAATAAAATTGAACGTGTGCATACCCTATGACTCCTAGGTATATATCCTAAGGAAATACTGGTATACATGCCCTAGGAATCATATACAAGAATGTACAGAGGAGTATTTTTTAGGTTGTTTGGAGACAACTCAAATGTCCATCAACAATAGGATGGATGGATATATGATGGAATACTATACATCAATAGAGGGCAATGGTGGTTTAGCGGTAGAATTCTCACTTTCCATTTGGGAGATCGTGTTTGATTCCAGGTCAAGGCACAGCAAGCGCAGGCACTACTCATCTGTCAGTGGAGGCTTGTGTGTTGCTATGATGCTGAACAGGTTTCAGTAGAGTTTAAGACTAAGACAGACTAGGAAGAAAAAAAAGCCTGGTGATCTGCTTCCAAAAATCAGCCAATGAAAACCCTATGGATCACAATGGTTTGATCCCATTTTGCACGGGGTTGCCATGACCTAAGCTTCTCTTGTCTTTTCCCAACCTACTTTGTGAGTCCTACAGAGCAACAGACAATGATAACACAGGTCCCTTTCCCGTTAATGTAGACCTTTAGGCACCAATTGGAGAGTGAAGATGTTTTTAACTCACCAAGGAAGCATTCAGGGTGTAGTCAACTAACATACTCAGGCTTTTGGGAACTTTGCCATTTTTCTAGACCTTAGTGATGGGAGTATGGATCCTCTTCCTTGGTTGTTTCAGGGCCCCTGATACTTCCCTAGACCATAACAAGTGATGGGGAATAAGTTGAAGAAACTGCAGGAAAAAATAACAGGTAGAGAACAGGAAAAGCCAGGGAAAGAGTATTACTGGGGTTCTGGTGGGAGACATCCTCCCACATTTGCAAGAAGGCAAGAGGACAGACTGAAGTTTGGGGGATGGAAAAAATGGGTCATCATATGTGCTTTAGGGAAAAGAGTTTTCTGAGGGTCCTGGAAGGAGAATGGGGTAAAACTGTTAGCTTGTGTGCAGGAATGGGATCAGCAGAGAAGAGGAGGAAGGATGAGAGAGAAATGGAGATGCAAGGGCTAGGGTGCAGACATAGAATCCTAACACCTAGAGATAGGATGGAGAAGAAAATACAGCCCATGTGACTGGTGGGAGGAGAGATGGGTGGTCTCAGAGGAAAAGGAGGCAGTGAGAGGAACGGGACACAGAGAAGGGCCTCCTTGGCCTCAGGTTCAGGACACTCAGGTACCCTGGCCAGGGTGTGGGAGCTTGCCCAGAGTTGAGTGGAAACCCTGGGCAGTGCACACCTGGACCCTCATCCCTAGACCCCATGCATGCTATGGATGTGTATGGACCATCTGCCCTTTGGGACAGCAAGGGCGGGACTCAGAGGGCTCTGCAAGCCAAACAGTGGGAGCTGGATCATTGGGATCTGGTGGCTAATTTGTCAAGGAATCTAAAGACTCTGACCCATCACAGCAACCAAGACCATGGTGACAAGTGACAGGGGCAGGGTCCAGGGCCACAAGTCACCAAGACTTCGCCCTGGTTTCAAATATAAGGCTCCTCAAGTTCCAGTACCTTTGCTGAAGAATGTGAGCAGAGATTCAATGCTAGGAATCTAATTGGTCAGTCCAGCATTAGTTACATTTTCTGCTTCCAAAATGAGGCCACAATGAGGACTGCTCAACCAACACACTGGGAAGGGAGGGAAAATGATCTTCCTCTGGGAGGGAGCATTGGCGTCTCTAGTTGGTTTAGATCAAAATATTGATAATGACAATTGTGTCACTCCTTTTTTTATTTTTTACTGTGCTTTAGAGGAAGGTTTACAGAGAAAATTAGTTTCTCACTAAATGATTAATACACATATTGTTTTGTGACGTTTGTGGCCAGCTCCACACGTCAACACTCTCCCCTTCTTGACCTGGGTTCCCCATTACCAGCTTTCCTGTCCGCTCCTGCCTTCTTGTCTTTGTCCCTGGGCTGGTGTGGCCATTTAGTCTTGTTTTGTTTTATGGACCTGTCTAATCTTTGGCTGAAGGTGGGAACCCCAGGAGTGACTACAATACTGAGTTAAAAGGGTGTCCAGGGGCCGTACTCTCCGGGTTTCTCCGGTCTCTGTCAGACCAGTAAGTTTGGTCTTTTTTTTGTGAGTTAGAATTTTGTTCTACATTTTTCTCTAGCTCTGTCTGGGACCCTCTATTGAATTCCCTGTCAGAGCCGTCGGTGGTGGTAGCTGGACATCATCTAGTTGTGCGGGACTCAGTCTGGTGGAGGCCGTGGTAGTTGTGGTCCACTAGTCCTTTGGACTAATCTTTCCCTTGTGTCTTTGGTTTTCTTCATTCTCCCTTGCTCCAGATGGGGTGGGACCAATGGAGTATCCTAGATGGCTGCTCACAAGCTTTTAAGACTCCAGAAGCTACTTACTAAAGTAAGATGTAGAACATTTTCTTTATAAACCGTGTTATGCCAATTGAGCCAGATGTCCTCCGAGACCATGGTCCCCAGCCCGCAACCCAGTAATTCAGTCCCTCAGGCAGTTTGGTTGTGTCTCTGAAGCTCCCATGTCCTTGCCTTGGTCAAATTGTGCTGACTTATCCAGTATTGTGTACTGTATTACCCTTCACCAAAGTTACTGCTTGTCTATTGTCTAGTTAGTGTTTTTCCCTCTCCATTCCTCCCCTCCCTCATAACCATTGTTTCTTTCTGTGTGTAAATCTCTTCATGAGTTTTTATAATAGTGGCCTCATACAGTATTTGTCATTTTGTGATAGATTTATTTCACTCAGCATAATGCCCTCCAGATTCATCCATGTTGTGAGATGTTTTGCAGATTCATCATTGTTCTTTACTGTTGTGTAGTATTCCATTGTGTGATGTACCATAGTTTGTTAATCCATTCATCTGTTGATGGGCACGTAGTTGTTTCCATTTTTTTGCTATTGTGAATAACACTGCAGTGAACATGGGTGTGCGTATGTCTATTCGTGTGACGGCTCTTATTTCTCTAGAATAAGTTCCTAGGAGTGGGATTGCTGGAGCATATGGTATTTCTATTGCTAGTTTTTTAAGGAAGCACTGTATTGTTTTTCCAAAATGGTTATACCATTTTACATTCCCATCAGCAGTGCATAAGAGTTCCAATCTCCCTGCAGCCTCTCCAGCATTTCTAACTTTCTTTTTTTTTTTTTTTTAATTCTTGCCAGTAATGTTGGGGGTGAGACGATATCTCATTGTAGTTTTGATTTACATTTCTCTAATGGCTGGTGATTGCAAGCATTTCCTCATGTGTCTGTCAGCCGCCTGAATGTCTTCTTTGGGGAAGCTTCTGTTCATATCCTTTGCCCATTTTTTGATTGGATTATTTGTCTTTTTGTTGTAGAGGTGTTGGATTTTCCTATAGATTTTAGAGATTAGACCTTTGTCAATTTGTCATAGCCAAAAAATTTTTCCAGTCTGTATGTTCTTTTTTACTCTTTTGGTGAAGTCTTTTGAAGAGCATAAGTAAATTTTTAGAAGATTCCAGTTATCTAGCTTATCTTCTGATGATTGCATATTGTTGATTATGATTTGTATCTTATTTATGCTGTGTATTAGGGCCTCTAGTATTGACTGTATTTTTCCTTCTATAACCTTTATAGTTTCTTTGTTTTATATTTAGGTCTTTGATCCATTTTGAATTAGTTTTTGTGTATGGTGTGAGGTATGGGTCCTGTTTCAGTTTTTAACATAAGGACATCCAGTTTTGCTAGCACCATTTGTTAAAAAGGCTGTCTTTTCCCCCATTTAATGGACTTTAGGCCTTTCTCGAAGATCAAGTGACTGTAGGAAGTTGAATTTACATCTAAGTTCTTGATTCTGTTCCATTGGTCAATGTGTCTGTCAGTGTACAAGTACCAGGCTATTTTGACTACCATAGCTCTATAGTAGGTTGTGAGGTTAGGTAGTGAGAATCTTTTTACTTTATTCTTCTTCTTTGATAGTGCTTTACTTATCGGCGGCCACTTTCCTTTCCATATAAAGTTAATAATTAGTTTTTCCATCTTGTTAAAGAATGCTGTTGTTATTTGGATAGGGATTGCATTGTATTTATAGATTGTTTTAGGTAGTATGACATTTTCATAATGTTGAGTCTACCTATCCATGAGCATGGTATGTTTTTCTATTCATGTAGGTCTTGTTTGATTTCTTGCAGTAGTGTTTTGTAGTTTTCTTTGTATAGGTCTTTTACATCCCTGGTTAGATTTACTCCTAAGTATTTTATTTTTTTTAGGGGCTATTATAAATGGTATCATTTTTCTGATTTACTTTTCATAGTTCTTTTATTGGTGTATAAGAATCCAACTGATTTTTCTATGTTTATCTTGTATTCTGCTACTCTGCTGAATCTTTCTATTAGTTCCAGTAGTTTTCTTGTGGAGTCATTTGGGTTCTCTATGTATAGTATTAAATCATCCACAAATGAGGATAGTTTTACTTCTTCCTTACCAATTTGAATGCCCTTTATTTCTTTTTCTTGCCTTATTACTCTAGCTAGGACTTCCAGCACAATGTTAATTAGGAGTGTTAAATAGGCATCCTTCTTTTGTTCCTGTTCTCAGGGGGAATGTTTTCAGCCTCTCGCTGTTATGAATGATGTTGGCTTTTGGTTTTGTATCCAAATCAAAAACCAAACCCATTGCCATTGAGTCGATTCCAACTCATAGCCCTATAGGACAGAGTAGAACTGCCCCATAGGGTTTCCAAGAAGCAGCTGGTGGATTCGAACTGGTGACCTTTTGGTTAGCAGCCAAGCTCTTAACCACTGGGCCACAAGGGCTCCTGGTTTGGTATACATGTCCTTTATTATGTTGAGGAATTTCCCTTCTATACCTATTCTATTGAGAGTTTTTATCAAGATATTGGACTTTACTGAGTGCCTTTTCTGTGTCGATTGGATGATCATGTGATTCTTTTATTTTATTTATGTGGTGGATTGTTGTTATTAGGTGCTGTCAAGTCGATTCTGCCTCATAGCGACCCTATGCACCACAGAACGAAACACCGCCCGGTCCTGCGCCATGCTCACAATAGTTGTTATGCTTGAGCCCATTGTTGCAGCCACTGTGTCAATCCATCTTGTTGAGGGTCTTCCCGTTTTTTCCCTGACCCTCTACTTTACCAAGCATGATGTCCTTCTCCAGGGACTGATCCCTCTGACAACATGTCCAAACTATGTAAGACATAGTCTTGCCATCTTTTCTTCTAAGGAGCATTCTAGTTGTACTTCTTCCAAGACATTTTTGTTCATTCTTTTTCAGTCCATGGTATATTCAATATTCTTCGCCAACACCACAATTCAAAGGCGTCAATTCTTCTTCGATCTTCCTTATTCACTCTCCAGCTTTCGCATGCATATAATGCAAGTGAAAATACCATGGCTTGGGTCAGGTGCTCCTTAGTCTTCAAGGTGACATCTTTGCTTTTGAACACTTTAAAGAGGCCTTTTGCAGCAGATTTGCCCAGTGCAAAGTGTCTTTTGATATTCTGACTGCTGCTTCCATGGGTGTTGATTCTGGATCCAAGTAAAATGAAATCCTTGACAACTTCAATCTTTTCTCCGTTTATCATAATGTTGCTTTTTGGTCCAGTTGTGAGGATTTTTTTTTCTTTATGTTGAGTTGTAATCCATACTGAAGGCTGTGGTCCTTGATCTTCATCAGTAAGTGCTTCAAGTCTTCTTCACTTTCAGCAAGCAAGGTTGTGTCATCTGAATAATGCAGGTTGTTAATGAGTCTTCCTCCAATCCTGATGCCCCATTCTTCTTCATATAGTCCAGCTTCTCAGATTATTTGCTCAGCATACAGATTGACTAGGTATGGTAAAAGGATGCAACTCTGATGCACATCTTTCTTGACTTTAAACCATGCAGTATCCCCTTGTTCTGTCCGAACAACTGCCTCTTGATCTGTGCACAGGTTCCTCATGGGCACAATTAAGTGCTCTGGAATTCCCATTCTTCGCAATGTTATCCATAATTTGTTAAGATCCACACAATTGAATACCTTTGCATAGTCAATAAAACATAAGTAAACATCTTTCTGGTATTCTTTGCTTTCAGCTAGGATCCATCTGACATCAGCAATGATATCCCTGGTTCCACGTCCTCTTCTGAATCCGGCCTGAATTTCTGGAAGTTCCCTGTCGATATACTGCTGCAGCCGCTTTTGAATGATCTTCAGCAAAATTTTACTGGCATGTGATATTTATGATATTGTATGATAATTTCCACATGTGGTTGGATCACCTTTCTTGGGAATAAGCATAAATACGGATCTCTTCCAGTCGGTTGGCCAGGTAGCTGTCTTCCAAATTTCTTGGCATAGACGAATGAGCATTTCCAGCACTGCATCCATTTGTTGAAATATCTTAACTGATATTCCGTCAGTTCCTGGAGCTCGTTTTTCACCAGTGCCTTCAGTGCAGCTTGGACTTCTTCCTTCAGTATCATCGGTTCCTGATCATACGCTACCTCTTGAAATGGTTGAACATTGACCAATTCTTTTTGATATAATGACTGTGTATTCCTTCCATCTTCTTTTGATGCTTCCTGCATCATTTAATATTTTCCCCATAGAATCCTTCACTATTGCAACTCGAGGCTTCAATTTTTTCTTCAGTTCTTTCAGCTTGAGGAATGCTGAGTGTGTTCTTCCCTTTTGGTTTTCTATCTACAGATCTTTGCACATGTCATTATAATACTTATCTTGGTCTTCTTGATCCACCCTTTGAAATCTTCTGTTCAGCTCTTTTACTTCATCATTTCTTCCTTTTGCTTTAGCGACTTGATGTTCAAGAGTAATTTTCAGAGTCTCTTCTGACATCCATTTAGGTCTTTTCTTTCTTTCCTGTCTTTTTAATGACCTCTTGCTTTCTTCATGTATGATTTTCAGAGTCTCTTCTGACATCCATTTTGGTCTTTTCTTTCTTTCCTGTCTTTTTAATGACCTCTTGCTTTCTTCATGTATGATGTCCTTGATGTCATTCCACAACTTGTCTGGTCTTTGGTCATTGGTGTTCAATGTGTCAAATATATTCTTGAGATGGTCTCTAAATTCAGGTGGGATATACTCAAGGTCCTACTTTGGCTCTCGTGGACTTGTTCTAATTTTCTTCAGTTTCAACTTGAACTTGCATGTGAGCAATTGAATGTCTGTTCCACAGTCTCACCTGGCCTTGTTCTGATTGATGACATTGACCTTTTCCATCGTCTCTTTCCACAGATGTAGTCGACCTGATTCTTGTGTATTCTATCTGGCGAGGTCCATGGGTATAGTCGCCATTTATGTTGGTGAAAAATAGTATTTGCAATGAACAAGTCATTGGTCTTGCAAAATTCTATCATGTAATCTCCAGCATCATTTCTGTCACCAAGGCCATATTTTCCAATTACCGATCCTTCTTTGTTTCCAACTTTCGCATTCCAATCACCAGTAATTATAAATGCATCCTGATTGCATGTTCAATCAATTTCAGACTGAAGAAGTTGGTAAAAATCTTCAATTTCTTCATCTTTGGACTTAGTGGTTGGTGCGTAAATTTGAATAATAGTCATATTAACTGGTCTTCCTTGTAGGCGTATGATATTATCCTATCAGTGACAGTGTTATACTTCAGGATAGATCTTGAAACGTTCTTTTGATGATGAATACAATGTCATTCCTCTTCAAGTTGTCATTCCCAGCATAGTAGACCATATGATTGCCTGATTCAAAATGGCAAATACCAGTCCATTTCCGCTCACTAATGCCTAGGATATTGATCTTTATGCGTTCCTTTTTGTTTTTGACGATTTTCAATTTTCCTAGATTCATACTTCGTACATTCCATGTTCCGATTATTAATGGATGCTTGCAGCTGTTTGTTCTCATTTTGAGTCGTGCCACTTCAGCAGTTGAGGGTCCTGAAAGCTTGACTCCATCCACATCATTAAGGTCGATTCTACTTTGAGGAGGTAGCTCTTCCCCAGTTGTCTTTTGAGTGCCTTCTAACCTGGGGGGCTTATCTTCTGTCACTATATCAGACAATGTTCTGTTGCTATTCATAAGGTTTTAACTTGCTCATTCTTTTCAGAAGTAGACTGCTGGGTCCTTCTTCCTAGTATGTCTTAGTCTGGAAGCTCAGCTGAAACCTGTTCGCCATGGGTGACCCTGCTGCTATCTGAATACCAGCGGCATAGCTTCCAGCATCACAGCAACACACAAGCCCCCACAGTATGACAAACTGACAGATAATGTGGGGGATGTGGTGGATTACCTTGATTTATTTTCTAATGTTGAACAATCCTGGCATACCTGGTATGAATCCCACTTGGTTGTGGTGTATTATTATTATTATTATATGATGCTAAATTCTATTGGCTACAATTTCGTTGAGAACTTTTGCATCTATATTCATGAAAGATATTGCTCTGTAATTTTCTTTTATAGTGGTGTCTTTGCCTGGTTTTGGTATTAGGGTTATGCTGGCTTCATAGAATGAATTTGGAAGTATTTCTTCCTTTTTTATGTCCTGAAATAGTTCAAGTAATACTGGTGTGAGCTCTTCTCTAAATGTTTGGTAGAATTCTCCAGTGAAGCCATTTAGACCAGGACTTTTTTTCTGTTGGGATTTTTAAAATATTATTATTATTAAATTTTCAATTTCTTCTTTTGTTATGGGCCTGTTCAGATTTTTGGCATCAGTTTGTGCTAATTTAGGTAGGTAATGTATTTCTAGAAATTTGTCCATTTCCTCTAGGTTTTCAAATTTGTTGGAGTATAGTTTTTCATACTACTCTGTTATGATCCTTTTTATATCAGCTGGGTCTGTGTAATGTCCCCCATTTCATTTCTTATTTGGGTTATTTTTGTCCTCTCCTGTTTTTCTTTTGTCAGTTTTGCCAGTGGTTTGTCGATTTTGTTGATTCTTTCAAAGAACCAACTTTTGGTTTTGTTGATTCTTTCTATTGATTATTTTCTATTCTCTATTTCATTTATTTCTACTCTGATCTCTATTATTTCCTTTTTCTGGTGGCTGTGGGCTTCTTTTGCTGTTATCTTTCTATTTGTTCGAGTTGTGTAGCTAATGCTTTGATTTTGTCCCTTTCTTCTTTTTTGGTGTGTGCATCTATTGCTATAAATTGACCTCTGAGCACTGCCTTTGCTGTGTCCCAAAGGTTTTGGTATGATGTGTTTTCATTCTTGTTTGATTCTAGGAATTTTTTGATTCCATCTTTGATTTCTTCTATTACCCAGTGCTTTTTAAGCAAGGTGTTATTCAGTTTCCATGTATTTGATTTTTTTCCCCTTGCTCTGCCTGTTATTAATTTCTACTTTTATGGCATTGTGATCAGGGACTATGCTTTATATTATCTCAATGTTTTGGATTTTGTTGAGGGATGCTTTGTGGCCTAAGATGTGGTCTGTTCCATGTGCATTGGCAAAAAATGTGTTCTTTGCTGCTTTTGGTTGGAGTGTTCTACATATGTCTATGAAGTCAAGTTCGTTGATTGTGGCCTTTAGATCTTCTGTACCTTTGCTGAGTTTCTTTCAAGATGTTCTATCCTTTACTAAGAGTGGTGTGTTGAAGTCTCCTACTACTATTGTGGAACTGTCAAATTGTCTTTTCAGTGCTGTTAGAATTTGTCTTACGTATTTTGGAGCCCTGTCATTAGGTGAGTAAATATTTATTATGGTTATGTCCTCATGGTGGATTGTCCCTTTAATCATTATATAATGTCCTTCTTTGTCTTTTATGGTGATTTTGTTTTAAAGTCTGTTTTATCTGAGATTAGTTTGGCTGCTATTTGCTTGATATGTTTTTTTTCCCATCCTTTGATTTCTAATATATTTATGTCTTTGTTTCTGAGGTGTGTCTCTTGTAAACAGTATTGTTTATTGTATATTGTTGGGTCCTTTTTTAAAATCCATTTCTCTCTCTCTGCCTCCTTATGGGTACATTTAAGCCATTTACATTCAGTATGATTATTGATAGGTGTGAGTTTAAAGCTGTCATTTTGTAGTGCTTTTTTTTTTTTATGGCGCTGACGTTTCTTTGTTCTTCTCACTCTTCTGTGATGAATGCTTTTTTTGTGTTTTTTTTCCTGTCTCTTTTGTTATGTAGATTTTGTGTTTACTGAGACTTTATGCTTTTCTTCTTTATTTTGATGAGTAGGTTTGTTAATTTTCTTTGTGGTTACCAGAAATTTACCCCTATCTTCCTAAGTTTAAACCAGTGTTTTATTACTTGATATTGCCTTGACTTCCTCTCCATTTGAAAGTTCTATATCTATATTGTTTATTCTCTCTTTTATTGTTCTGATGTTGTTATCATTTACAGATTGACCTCTCTGGTTCTCTGTTGTAAATCTTTTAGTGTTGTTTTATCCTTAAGAGTTCATTACCTAGGTTGGTATCTGGTTGATGCTGTCCTGTGTCCTAGATTCAGGTTGTTGCCTGATGTTGTTGGTTCTCTAACCGAAGGACTCCCTTTAATAATTTTTGTAAGTTTGGTTTTGAAGGTTATATTAGTCCTGGTTTGCAATTTTTTTCTTTCAAGGTTTTTTATATGTCATCCGATTGCCTTCTTGCCTGCATGGTTTCTGCCGATCAATCAGAGATTAGTCTTATTGTTTCCCCTTTGCATGTGACTTTTCGTTTTTCTCAAGCTGCTCCCAGGATTCTTTCTTTGTCTTTGGTTTTAGTGGGTGTGATTATGATATGTCTTGGCAATTTTCTTTTGGGGTCTGTCCTATATGGGGTTCTTTGAGCTTCTTTGATGGCTGGCTTTTCCTCTTTCATGATATTAGGGAAGTTCTCTGTCAGCAAATCTTCAGTGATCTCTGTGTTTTCCATTTTCCCCCCTTTCTGGAACTCTGATCACACGCAAATTTTTGCTTTTGTTGTATCCGGCATCATTCATAGGTTTTCTTCATTTTTCTTCCTTCTTTTTTCTGATTTTTCCTCAAAGTGGTATCCAAGCATTTGTCTTCAATTTCACTGATCCTGTCTTCCATTGTTTCAATTTTGTTCTAAAACCTTCTATTGCGCTCTCCATTTCTGAAATCTTGTTTATGTTGTGGATTTCTAATTGCTGTTTTTGTATGATTTCTATTGTTTATTTATTTTGACATTTTGTTTCTTTATTATTTTCCTGAATTCTTCCATTGCCTTGTCTGTTTTCCCTGATTTTGTCTGTATTTTCCATGATTTTTCTATTTTTTTCCTTATTTTTGTTGGCATTTTACTTCAACTCTTGGACAGCCCCAGATACTAGAGTTTTGAATTTCTATCAAGTAGTTCCAGTGCCTTTTTGTTCTACTGGAAGGTCAACTGGTGTTTTATTTTGATCGCTTTCTGGAGCCATCCCATTTTGTTTTTTTATATGTTTTGATATTGTCTGCTGTCTCCAGGACATTCAGGAATTATTTGCTTTATTGATTGTAGATTTTTATGTCCTGCTTTTTTTTTTATTTGGTTATATCTGAGCGTGCAGGCTGGGCATTTTGTTGCTTGGTTGTCTGTGGGCATGATAATTCTCACCACCTTGTCTAAGTGGGCAGGGCTGGTCACTCATCTATGGTGCATCTGGGCAGTTCAGCAAGGGGGGAGGGCTGGAGATAGGTTGCTTGTGGCAAGAACTGGGGTCTATGGGGCAGGGCCAGGGGTAGTGCAGGGTGGCTTCCAGGGGCATGATGCTCCACACACAGTGCAGATAGGCAGGTGGGAAGAGAGAGGATGTGATATGTGGAGACAAGTGGGTGACAGAAAGAAACAAAAGAAAAAATGAAGGAAAAAAGAAAAAAGCAAATAAAATGGCAGCTCAGTAGGATTTGGTGGATGAGGTGGGGCCAATCCAGCAAGGCTGTGTTCCAGCAGTTCTACAGCTGAGTGGTGTGGCTCAGCCTTTTGAGAAAGGGCATAGGTGGTGCACGGGGCAAGGTAGGTGGGAGAAAGGAAAGGAAAGAAGGGAAAGAGAGAGGAGAAACCAACCAACCAACAAAAACAACAGCAACAACAACAAGAAAACAAATCTGGTAGGGGGTAAGCCAGCCGTTGGGGGTGGGGTGGAACTGGGTGGTGGCGAGCTGATGTCTCTCTCATCAGGCAGCATTGCACAGCCCATCAGGAAGGTGCAGAGGCAGCACAGGGCCCAGGCAGGAGAAGGGGAAAAACAAAGAAAAATAAAAGATATGACATTGAGGGAGCCAGCCTGTAGAGGCAACACAGACCTGAGGAGGCCATGTGCCAGAGACTCTCCAGCTGAGTGGTACAGCACAGCCCACCAAGAAGGAGGTGGTGGTGTATGGGGCTAGGTGAGTGGGACAAAGGAAAGGAAGAAAAGGAGAGAGAGAGAAGAAACAATAGCAACAACAACAAAAAGAAAACAAAAACAAACTAAATAAATAAATAAAATGGCACTGAGCGACACTGGTGGTGATGTTGGCGCAGCCCTGGGAAGGCTGCATGCCAGCGGCTCTCCAGTGAAGCAGTGCAGCAACAAGGGTGACTCTGGGAACAATGTGAAAGCACAGTATCTCATGGTGCTGTAGCCAGGGATGCAGAGACCAGAACCAGATACGAGAGATCAAGTCAAAGGGATTTTGTGCTCACCCACCAGGAATACAGATCAAAGATATGATCTGAGAAATGTGGCCCAGTCTAACAGGTAATTTTGGGATTAAAAGGAGGTAATTTTGTTAAGTAGAAGCCGAAAAGTTGGAAAATGAAAAGAACGCCAGCAGTTCAAACTGTTAATGTTCTCTATCATTTCTTTCATTAACTAAAAAATTTGCTTATTTTGTTCAATAGTTATATGGTGTTTTAATTACCTAGTGCTGCTGTAACACAAATACTACAAGTGAGTGGTTTAAAGAACAGAACTTTATTTTCTCACAGTTCTGTAGGTTAAAAGTCCAAATCAGAGTGTTGGCCATGTTGAATCCTTCCTTGTCGGTAGCCCTGGGTATTCTTTGGTTCCTTGTTGATCTTCAAATGGCATCTGTCTTCCCCTGAGTGTGTGTTTGTGTTTCATATGTTCTTTTTATAACTCATAAGTAATTAGATTTAGAGCCCACTCTACTTAGGTGAGTTGGAATTGACTTGACAGCAATGGGTTTGTTTGGTTTTCTACCCAGGTATTGTCTAATTATAGCAAAGAAACCCATATTTTCAAACAAGATTATATCCACAGGTATAAAACCCATTGTCGTTGAGTTGATTCCGACTAATAGCGACCCTATAGAACAGAGTAGAAATACCCCCATAGTGTATTCTAGGCTGTAATCTTTACAGGAGCAAACCACCAGGTCTCCCCTCCACCCCCCACAGAGGAGTTGGTGGTTTTGAACCATTGATCTTTCAGTTAGCAGCTGAGCACTTAGCCAATATGCCACCAGGGTTCCTTTGCCTACATAATGAGGCTCTAAAAAAGGCTTTGGACACAAAAGTTCAGTGGGCTTCCTGGTTGGTAAAAGACATTTATGCCCCTAGAAAGGCAATAATTGCTTTGTGGGATATGGAAGCTTCACGTTAGGACATAGCTCCTTACCCTATGTGTTTCTTCATTTGCATCCTTTCTGCCATAATAAAACTATAATCATAAATATAGCACTTTCAATGAGTTCTAGAGAATTATCAAACCCGAGGGAGTATTGAGAGCCCACAGGTCAGAAGTGAAAGGGCTCTGGGAACTCCTGAGCTTGTGCTGGCATACTGAGGAAGTAGTGGGAAATTCCATATTTGTTTCCAGCAAGCAAGGGTGTTGTGGGTATCCCCAACCTTGTGGCTGGCATCTGAATCTTGAGCAGACTTGGCAGTCTGGAGGACTGTGCCCTATAATTTGTGAGGTCTGTATCAGATCTGAGTGGTTAGGGTCACATGAAGAAGTACTGCATGTGTAGGTGAATTGGAACTGAATTTAATAGATTTGAATTGGAATTTAATTCCTTCAGTTTAGTTGGTAACAGAAAAGTGGAATTAGGTAATAGATTGGATCTGATTGATACACACATTTGGTGTCAGAAATGGAATAGAACCCAAAGTGATCTACAGATATAATGCAATACCGATACAAATACCAACAGCCTTCTTTAACAAGATGGAAAAATGAATCATCAACCTTATATGGAAAGGAAAGAGGCTCTGGGTCATGTGGTCCTTTAGTCGTTTGGGTTAATATTTTACTTGTGTCTTTGGTTTTCTTTATACTCCTTTGCTGTGTATGGATGGGACCAATAGATGCATCTTAGATGGCCACTTGCAAGCATTTAAGACTCAAGATGTTACTCATAAAAGTAGGATGTATAACATGTTCTTTATGAACTATGTTATGCCAATTGACCTAGAAGTTCCCCGAGACCATGGTCCCCAGCCCTCAGACCCAGTAACTCAATCTCTCAAGGTGTTTGGATGTGTCTAGGAAACTTCTATGACTTTGCCTTGGTCAAGTTGTGCTGACTTCCCCTATATTGTGTGTTGTCTTTCCCTTCACCAAAGTTGACATTTGCCTACTATCTAGTTAGTGATTTCCCCTTCTCCACCCTCCCCACCTTCGTAACCATCAAAGAATGTTTTTTTCTATGTATAAACCTTTTCCTGAGTTCTTATAATAGTGGTCTCATACAATATATGTCCTTTTGTGATTGACTTATTTCACTCAGCATAATGCCTTCCAGAATCATCAGTGTTGTGATATGTTTCGGGATTCATCATTGTTCTTTATCATTGCATAGTATTCCATTGTGTGTATGTATTGTAATTTCTTTATCCATTCATCTGTTGATGGGCACTTAGGTTGTTTACCTCCTTTTGCTATTGTGAATAATGCTACAATGAACAAAGGTGTGCACCTGTCTATTCATGTGATGGCTCTTATTTCTCTAGGGTATATTCCTAGGAGTGGGATTGCTGGATCATATGGTATTTCTATTTCTAGTTTTTTTAAGGAAGCACCATATCGTTTTCCAAATTGGTTGTACCATTTTACATTCTGACCAGAAGTGCTTAAGAATTCCAGTCTCCCCACAACCTGTCCAACATTTGTTATTTTCTGTGTTTTGGATTAGTGCCAGTATTGTTGGGGTGAGATGGTATCTCATTGTAGTTTTGATTTGCATCTCTCTAAAGGCTAATGATCATGAACATTTCTTCATGTGTCTGTTAGCCTCCTGAATGTCTTCTTTTGTGAAGTGTCTGTTCATATACTTTGCCCATTTTTTAACTGGATTATTTGTCTTTTTGTTGTTGAAGTATTCTATAGATTTTAGAGATGAGACCCTTGTTGATATGTTGTAGCCAAAATTTTTTTCCCAATCTGTTGTTGTTAAGTGCCATCTAGTATTGTATTTCTGCTTTTGTATGGTCTTCAGCAAAATTTTAACTTGCATGATATTAATGATGTTGTTTGATAATTTATGCATTCGGTTGGATCATCTTTATTTGAAATAGGCATAAATATAGATCTCTTCCACTGGGTTGGCCAGGGATCTGTCTTCCAAATTTCTTGGCATAGACAAGTGAGCACTTCCAGCGCTGCTTTTGTTTGCTGAAACATCTCAATTGGTAGTCTGCCAATTCCTGGAGCTTATTTTTTGCCAATGCCTTCAGGGCAGTTTGGACTTCTTCCTTCAGTATCGTCAGTTCCTTATCATATGCTACCTCCTGAAATGGTTGAACTTCTACCAATTCTTTTTGGTGTAGTGACTCTGTGTATTCCTTCCATCTTCTTTTGAAGCTTCCTGCATCATTTAATATTTTCCCTGTAGACCTTCAATATTGCAACTCGAGGCTTCAATTTTTTATTCAGTTCTTTTAGCTTGAGAAATGCTGAGCTTGTTTTTCCCTTTTGGTTTTCTAACTCTAGGTCTTTGCACATGTCATTATAACACTTTACTTTTTCTTCTTCAGCTGCTCTTTGAAATCTTCTCTTCAGCTCTTTTACTTCATCATTTCTTCCTTTTGCTTTAGTTATTCGATGTTCAAGAGCAAGTTTCAGAGTCTCTTCTGACATCCATTTTGGTCTTTTCTTTCTTTCCTGTCTTTTTAATGACTGCTTGTTTGATGTCATCCCACAACTTGTCTGGTCTTTGGTCATCAGTGTTCAATGTGTCAAATCTATTCTTAAGATGGTTTCTAAGTTCAGGTGGGATATACTCAAAGTTGTATTTTGGCTCTTGTGGACTTGTTCTAATTTTCTTCAGCTTCAAGTTGAACTTGCATATGAGCAATTGATGGCCTGTTCCAAAGTCAGCCCCTGGCCTTGTTCTGACTGATGATATTGAGCTTTTCCATCGTCTCTTTCCACAGATGTAGTCAATTTGATTCCTATGGAATTTGATTCCATCTTGTAAGGTCTATGTACAGTTGCTGTTCATGTTGTTGAAAATAGATATTTGCAAAATTCTATCATTTGGTCTCTCCCATCATTTCTATCACCAAGGCCATATTTTTCAAAGACCAATCCTTCTTCTTTGTTTCCAACTTTGGCATTGTAATCACCAGTAATTATCAATGCCTCCTGATTGCCTGTTCCCGACTAAGACAGACTAGGAAGAAGGACCTACTTCTGGCGGTCTACTATGGAAAAGAATTAGCCAGTGAACACCTTATGAATAGCAGTGGAACATTGTCTGATATAGTGCCAAAGATGAGCTCCTGAGGTTGAAAGGCACTCAAAAAACAACTGGGGAAGAGCTGCCTCCTCAAAGTAGAGTCGACCTTTATGATATGGATAGAGTAAAGCTTTCAGGGCCTTCATTTGCTGATGTGGCATTACTCAAAATCAGAAGAGACAGCTGCAAACATCTATTAATAATTGGAATGTGGAATGTACAAAGTATGAATTTAGGAAAATTGAAAATCACCAAAAATGAAATGGTACACATAAACATTGATATCCTAAGCATTAGTGAGCTGAAATGGGCTAGTACAGGCCATTTTGAATCAGACAATCGTATGGTCTACTATTCTGGGAACGACAACTTGAAGAGGAATGGCATTGCATTCATCACAAAAACAACGTTTCAAAATCTATCCTAAAGTACAATGTTGTGAGTGATAGGATAATATCCATACGCCTACAAGGAAGACCAATTAATGCGACCATTATTCAAATTTACACACCAACCACTAAGGCCAAAGATGAAAATATTGAAGATTTTTACCAACTTCTGCAGTCTGAAATGTATTGAACATAGATCTTAGTCTGTAGGTTCTCTTTTTTACTCTTTCGGTGATGTTTTTTGATGCACATAAGTGCTTAATTTTTAGGAGCTCCGAATTATCTGATTTCTCTTCTGGTGTTTGTGCATTGTTAGTTATGGTTTGTACTGTATTTATGCCATGTATTTGGGCCCCTAGGATGGCGCAGTGTTTCGTTCTGTTGTACATCGGGTTGCTATGAGTCAGAACTGACTCAACGGCACCTAACAACAGCAACAACAAGTGTTGTCTCTATTTTCTCTTCCATGGTCTTTATCGTTTTAGATTTTATATTTAGGTCTTTGATCCATTTTGAGTTAGTTTTTGTGTATGATGTGAGGTATGGATCTTGTTTCATTTTTTTACAGATGGATATCCAGTTACGCCAGCATCGTTTGTTAAAGAGACTGTCTTTTTCTCCATTTAACAGACTTTGGGCCTTTGTCAAATACCAACTGCTCATAGATGGTTAGATTTACATCGGGGTTCTCAGTTCTGTTCCATTGGTCTATGTGTCTGTTGTATCAGCACCAGGCTGTTTTGACTACTGTGGCTGTATAATAGGTTCTAAAATCAAGTAGTATGAGGTCTCCCATGTTGTTCCTCTTCTTCATTAGTGCTTTACTTACCGATGGCCTCTTCTCTTTCCATATGAAGTGGGTGATTTGTTTCTTCATTTCATTAAAGAATGCTGCTGGAATTTGGATCAGGATTGCATTGTATCTGTAGATCGCTTTGCGTGTATTGGCATTTTCACAATGTGTCTTCCTATCCATGAGCATGGTTTTTCCACTTATGTAGGTCTCATCGTTTCTTGCAGTACTGTTTTGTAGTTTTCTTTGAATAGGTTTTTTATGTCCCTGGTTAGACTTATTCCTAAGTACTTTATCTTGGGGGCTGTTGTAAATGGTATTGATTTGGTGGTTTCCTTTTCAAAGCTGTCTTTGTTAGTATAGAGGAATCCAACTGATTTTATGTGTTAATCTTGTATCCTGCTACTTTGCTGAAATTTTGTTAGTTCCAGTAGCTTTCTTGTGGATTCTCTGTGGTTTTCTGTGTATAAGAGCACATCATTTGCTAATAGGGATAGCTTTATGTCTTCCTTATCAATTTGGATGCTCTTTATTTCTTTTTCTTTCCTTATTGCTCTAGCTAGAACTTCTAGCATGATGTTGAATAAGAGTGGTGATAAAAGGCATCCTTATCTGGTTCCTGTTCTCAAGGGGAATGCTTTCAGTCTTTCTCCATTTAGAAATATATTGGCTGTTGGTTTTGTATAATTGCCCTTTATTATGTCGAGGAATTTCCCTTCTATTCCTATTTGGCTGAGAGTTTTTTTTTTTTTTTTAAATCAGGAACTGGTATTGAACTTTGCCAAATGCCCTTTCTGCATTTATTGATATGATCATGTGATTCTTTTGTTTTATTTATGTAGTGGATTATATTGATTGATTTTCTAATGTTGAACCATCCTTGCATACCTTGTATGAATCCCACTTGGTGATGATTTTTTTCTGATATGCTGATGAATTCTATTGGCTAGATTTGTTGAGAATTTTTGTGTCTATGTTCATGACGGATATTGGTCTGTAGTTTTCTTCTTTTGTAGTGACTTTGCTGGCTTTGGTTTCAGGGTTATGCTGGCTTCATAGAATGAATTTGGGAGTATCCCTTCCTTTTCTATGCTCTGAAATAGTTTGAGTAGTATTGGTGTGAGCTCTTCTCTGAAAGTTTGGTAGAATTCCACAGTGAAGCCATCTGGGTTCGTTGAGCTTCTTGGATAGATATCTTCTTATCTTTCATGATATTAGGGAAGTTTTCTGCCAGCAAATCTTCAACAATTCTCTGTGTGTTTTCTGTTATCCCCACTGTTCTGGAACTTTGATCACTCATAGGTTTTTCCTCTTGATAGTATCCCACATAATTCTTAGGCTTTCTTTATTTTCATTCATTCTTCTTTCTGATTTTTCCTCAAACAAATTGGTGTTAAGGGATTTTCTTCAATCTCACTAGTTCTGACTTCTATAGTCTCAGTTCTGCTCCTATGATCTTCTACTGAGTTGTCTAATTTTGAAATTTTATTGTTAATCTTTCGATTTTCTAGTTGCTGTTTTTGTATGGTTTCTAGCAGCCTGTTTATTCTGTCATTTTATTCTTGTATTGTTCTCCCGAATTCTTCTATTCCTTTGTCTTTGTGTTCCTTGGTTTGGTTTGTGTTTTGCATGATCTTCTTCTTGATCTCTTGGAGAGCTCTTTATACTAGTCTTTTGAATTCTTTATCAGGTAGTTCCATTGCCATCTTCCTCTGGAAGGTTTTCTGGTTCTTTATTTTGGTCGCTTGCTGGAGCCATTCTTGTCCTGCTTCTTTATGTGATTTGATATTGAGGCATCAATAAGTTATTATATTTGTTTATTGAATTTTTGTTTACCGTGTCCTGAATTTTTGTTTTGTTTTGATATGTCCACGTAGACTTGGCACGTGCACTACTCTGGTCATTAATCTGACCTCGTTGAAGCTCGCACCTCCTGTCTTCAGGTGGTCAGAGCAGCTACTAGGTGTGTAAGCCCAGAAGCCTGTTCATTTTGTTTTTGTGGGGCTGCTGAAGATGTAGGCAGCTTTTCTGGTGAGGTGATGAATCTGTCCTGCTGGTCACCTGACCATGGGTATAGGCGATGTTTTCCCTGGGGGTTGGATTGGGTGTTGTGTGTGTGCTCTGCCACTTACCAGTTGATCAGGGTGCAGGTTCTCAAGTTGTTCTTCACCAAGTGTGTGGTGTGGAGACTCTCATTTAGAGTCCTGGGAGGACAGGGCTGCATGCAGGTGTTCGGAGCAGGCTTAGGTGTCTGGTTGCATTTTCACCTGCAGCAGCCAAGTGGGAGCTGCATTCTGTTGGATCACCTTTCTTGGGAATGGGGACAAATAAGGACTTCTTCCAGCTGGTTGGCCAGGTAGCTGTCTTCCAAATTTCTTGGCAGAGACGAGTGAGCACTTCCAGAGCTGCATCCATTTGTTGAAATATCTTAGTTGGTATTCTGTCAATTCCTGAAGCCTTGTTTTTCACCCTGCCTTCAGTGCAGCTTGGACTTCTTCCTTTAGTACCACCAGTTCCTGACTACATGCTACCTCCTGAAATGGTTGAATATCAACCAATTATTTTTTGGTATAGTGACTCTGTGTATTCCTTCTATCTTCTTTTGATGCTTCTTGTGTTGTTTAATATTTTCTCTGTAGAATCCTTCAATATTGCAACTTGAGACTTGAATTTTTTCTTCAGTTCTTTCAGCATGAGAAATGATGAGTGTGTTCTTCCCTTTTGGTTTTCTATCTCCAGCTCTTTGCACATGTCATTATAATACTTTGTCTTCTTGAGCTGCTCTTTGAAATCTTCTGTTTAGCTCTTTTACTTCATTATTTCTTCCTTTTGCTTTAGCTACTCGACGTTCAAGAGCAAGTTTCAGAGTCTCTTCTGACATCCATTTTGGTCTTTTCTCTCTTTCCCGTCTTTTTAATGACCCTTCGCTTTCTTCACTTCTGATGTCCTTTATGCCATTCCACAGCTCGTTTGGTCTTTGGTCATTAGTGTTCAATGTGTCAAATCTATTCTTGAGATGGTCTCTAAATTCAGGTGGGATATATTCAAAGTTGTATTTTGGCTCTTGTGGACTTGTTCTAATTTTCTTCAGTTTCAACTTGAACTTGCATATGAGCAATTGATGGTGTGTTCCACAGTTGGCCGCTGGCCTTGTTCTGACTGATGATATTAAGCTTTTCCATTGTTTCGTTCCACAGATGAAGTCCATTTGATTCCTGTGTATTCCATCTGGGGAGGTCCACGTGTATAGTCGCCATTGATGTAGTTGAAAAAAAGTATTTGCAATGAGGAAGTCGTTGGTCTTGCAAAATTTTATCTCGCAATCTCTGGCATTGTTTCTATTACCAAGGCCACATTTTCCAACTACTGATCTTTCTTCTTTGTTTCCAGCTTTGGGATTGCAATCACCAGTAATTATGAATGCATCCTGATTGCATGTTCGATCAATTTCAGACTGCAGAAGTTGGTAAAAATCTTCAATTTCTTCATCTTTGGCTTTAGTGGCTGGTGCGCAAATTTGAATAACAGATGTATTAACTAGTCTTCCTTGTAAATGTATGGCTATTATCCTATCACTGACAGTGTTGTACTTCAGGATAGATCTTTAATATTCTTTTTGACGATGAATACTACACCACTTGTCTTCAAGGTGTTGTTCCTGGCATAGTAGATCATATGATTGTCCAATTCAAAACGGCCAATACCAGTCCATTTCAGCTCACTAATGCCTAGATATTGATGTTTATGCTTTCCATTTCATTTTTGATGATTTCCAATTTCCTACATTCATACTTTGTACATTCCATGTTCCAGTTATTAATGTATGTTTGCAGCTCTCTTCTCATTTTGAGTCATGCCACATCAGCAAATGAAGTTCCTGAAAGCTTGACTCCATCCACATCATAAAGGTTAACTCTACTTTGAGGAGGCAGCCCTTCCCCAGTTGTATTTTGAGTGCCTCCCAACCTCAGGGGCTCATCTTTGGCACTATATCAATGTTCTGCTGCTATTCATAAGGTTTTCACTGGCTAATTCTTTTTAGAAGTAGACCCATAAGGTTTTCATTGGTTAATTCTTTTTAGAAGAAGACTGCTGGGTCTTTCTTCCTAGTCTGGCTCAGTCTGGAAGCTCAGCTGAAACCTGTCTGCCCTGGGTGACCCTGCTGGTATTTGAATACCAGTGGCATAGCTTCCAGCATCACAGCAACATGCAAGCCCCCACAGTACCAAAAACTAACAGATACATGGCAGTTGGTTTTGTTTATATGCCCTTAATTATGTTGAAGAATTACCCTTCTATTCCTATTTTGATGAGAGTTTTTGTCAGGAATGGGTGTTGGACTTTACCACATGTCTTCTCTGCATCGATTGGAATGATCATGTGATACTTTTCCTTTTTTTTATTTATGTGACAGATTATGTTGATTGATCTTCCAATGTTGAACCATCCTTGCATAGCTGGTATAAATCTCACTTGGTTGTGATGTATTATTATTATTTTTATATGCTGTTGGATTATATTGGCTAGAATTTTCTTGAGAATTTATGTGTCAATGTTCATGAAGGATATTGGTCTATAAATTTCTTTTTTACTAGTGTCTTTGCCTGGCTTTGGTATCATGGTTATGCTGGCTTCATAGAATGAATTAGGGAGTATTTCTTCCTTTTTTATGTTCTGAAATAGTTTGATAGTACTGGTAACAACACATCTCTGAATGTTTGGAAGAATCCTCTGGTGAAACTGTCTGGCTTAGGGTCTTTTTTGTTGGCAGTTTTTTGTTTTTATAACTTCTTCAGTTTCTTCTTTTGTTATGGATCAGTTCAGATTTCCTACCTCAGTTTGTGTTAGTTTAGCTAGGTAGTGTTTCTAGGAATTTGTCCATTTCCTCTATGTTTTCAAATTTGTTGGAGTATAAGTGCTATAATTTTTTGAAGTATTCTTTTATGATCCTTTTTATTTCACTTGGGTCTGTTGCAGTGTCACCCACCTAATTTCTTATTTGGTTTATTTGCATCTTTTCCATTTTTTCTTGTCAATTTGGCCAGTGGTTTCTCGATTTTATTGATCCTTTCAAAGAATCAGCTTCTAGTCTTATTGATTGTTTCAATTGTTTTAGTGTTTCATTTATTTCTGCTCTATTCTCTTTTATTTCTTTGTTTTTTTTTTTTATTGTACTTCAGGTGAAGACTTACAGAACAAATACTTTCTCATGAAACAGTAGTACACATATTGTTTTATGACATTGGTTAACAACCCCACAACATGTCAACCCTCTCCCTTCTCGACCTTTTTTTTTTTTTTGATAAAAATATACATAGCCAAAGATACACCTTTTCAAAAACTTCTACATGCACAGTTCAGTGACATCGACTATGCTGTTCCAATTGTGCTGCTATTCTTACTTTAGATGAAGGCTTACGGAACAAAATAGTTTCTCATTTAACAATTAGTATACATGTTGCCTTATGACAATGGTTAACAACCTCACAGCACATCAACACTATCCTTACTCAACATTGAGTTCCCTACCAACAGCTTCCTTGTCCCCTTCTGCCTTCTGGCCCTTGTCCCTGGACTACTGTACCTCATTAGTCCCATTTGGTTTTATGGGGCTGTCCACTCCCAGGCTGAACGGTGAACCTAGGAGATGACTTCACCACTGAGCTAAAAGGGTGTCTGGGGGCCATACTCTTGGGGTTTCTCCAGTCTCCTTTAGGCCAGTAAATCTGGTCTTTTGTGTGTGTGTGTGTGTGTGAGTTAGAATTTTGTTCTACTTCCTTCTCCAGCTCTGTCCAGAACCCTCTGTTGTGATCCTGGTCAGAGCAGTCAGTGGTGGTACCCAGGCACCATCTAGCTGTACTGGACTCAGTCCGGTGAAGGCCTTGGTAGCTGTGGACAGTTAGTCCTTTGGACTAATCTTTTCCTTGTATCCTGTTCTCTTCATTCTCCCTTGCTCCTGAAGGGGTGAGACCAGTAGAGTATCTTAGATGGCTTCTCACAGGCTTTTAACACCCCAGACGCTACTCACCAAGGTAGAAGGTAGAACATTGTCTTTATAAACTGTGTTATGCCAACTGAGCTAGACGTTCCCTGAGACCATGGTCCCAACAGCCCTCCACCCAGCAATTCAGTCCCTCAGGGAGTTTGGATGTGTCTATGGAGCTTCCATAACCTTTCCTTGTACAAGTTGTGCTGTTTTCCCCTGTATTGTGTACTGTCTTACCCTTCACCCAAGATACAACTTATCTATTGCCTGTTTAATATTTCCCCCACCCCACCCCTCCCATCCCTGGTAACCAGCAAAGATTGATACATTTTGTGTGTGAACTTTTTCATGGGGTTTTACAATAGAGGTCTCATGCAATATTTGTCCTTTTGTGATTGATTTATTTCACCCAGCATAACGTCCTCCAATTTAATCCATGTTATGAGATGCTTCACAGATTCATCATTGTTCTTTCTTGTTGCATAGTACTGTCATTGTGTGTATGTACCATAGTTTGTTTATCCATTCACCTGTTGATGGGCATCTAGGTTGTTTCCATCATTTTGCTATTGTGAACAATGCTGCCATGAACATAGGTGTGCGTATGTCTATTCGAGTGACGACTCTTATTTCTCTAGGATATATTCCTAGGAGTGGGATTGCTGGATTGAATGCTATGTCTATTTCTAGCTTACTGAGGAAGCGCCATATCATTTTCCAAAATGGTTGTATCATTTTACATTCCCACCAGCAGTGCATAAGAGTTCTGATCTCCCCTCAGCCCCTCCGACATTTGTTATTTCCAGTGTTTTTGATTCATGCCAGTAATGCTGGGGTGAGAGGGTATCTCATTGTGGTTTTAATTTGCATTTCTCTAATGGCTAGTGATCGCGAGCATTTCCTCATGTGTCTGTTGGCCATTTGAATGTCTTCTTTGGTGAAGTGTCTGTTCATTTCCTTTGCCCATTTTTAAATAGGATTATTTGTCTTTTTGTTGTAGAGGTGTTGGATTTTCTTGTAGATTATGGAGATTAGACCTTTGTCTGACTTGTAATGTCCAAAATTTTTTTCCCAGTCTGTAGGTTCTCTTTTTACCCTTTTGGTGAAGTCTTTTGGAGAGCATAGGTGTTTGATTTTTAGAAGATCCCAGTTATCTAGCTTATCTTTTGGGGTTTGTGTATTGATGGTTACGGTTTGTATCCTGTTAATGCCATGTATTAAGGCCTGAAGTGTTGGTCCTGTTTTTTCTTCTATGAATTTTATAGTTTTAGGCTTTATATTCAGGCCTTTGATCCATTTTGAAGTAGTTTTTGTATACAGTGTGAGGTATGGGCCCTCTTTCATTTTTTTGCAGATGGATAGCCAGTTTTGCCAGCACCATTTGTTAAAAAGACTGTCTTTTCCCCCCTTGATGGACTTTGGGCCGTTGTCGAAGATCAGGTGACCGTAGGTGGAAGGATTTACATCTGGGTTCTCAATTCTGTTCCATTGGTCAATGTATCTGTCGTACCAGTACCAGGCTGTTCTGACTACTGTAGCTGTATAGTAGGTTCTGAAGTCAGGTAGTGTGAGTCCTCCAACTTTGTTCTTCTTCTTCAATAGTGCTTTACTTATTCGGGGCTTCTTCCCTTTCCATATAAAGTTAATGATTAGTTTTTCCACTTCTTTAAAGAATGTTGTTGGTATTTGGATCGGGATTGCGTTGTATTTGTAAATTGCTTTGGGTAGAATTGACATTTTCACAATGTTGATTCTACCTATCCATGAGCATTGTATGTTTTTCCATTTATGTAAATCCCTTTGGGTTTCTTGCAGTAGTGTTTTGTAGTTTTCTTTGTATACACTTTTACATCCCTGGTTAGATTTATTCCTAAGTACTTTATCTTTTTAGGGGCTATTATAAATGGTATTGTTTTCCTTTCCATCGTTCTCCTTATTGGTGTATAGGAATCCAACTGATTTTTGAATGTTTATCTTGTATCCTGCTATTCTGCTGAATCTTTCCGTTAGTTCCAGTAGATTTCTTGTGGAGTCTTTAGGGTTTTCTATGTATAGTATCATATCATCTGCAAACAGGGACAGTTTAACTCCTTCATTACCAGTTTGGATGCCCTTTATTTCTTTTTCTTGCCTTATTGCTCTAGCTAGAACTTCCAGCACAATGTTAAATAGGAGTGGTGATAAAGGACATCCTTGTCTTGTTCCTGTTCTCAGATGGAATGTTTTCAGCCTCTCTCCATTAAGAATGTTGTGGGCTGTTGGTTTTGCATCAATGCCCTTTATTATGTTGAACAACTTCCCTTCCATACCTATTTAATTGAGAGTTTTTATCAGGAATGGGTGTTGGACTTTGTTGAATGCCTTTTCTACATAAGTTGAGAAGATCATGTGATTCTTTTCTTTCATTTTATTTATGTAGTGGATTACATTGATTGATTTTCTAATGCTGAACCATCCTTGCATACCTGGTATGAATCCTACTTGGTTGTGGTGTATTATTTTTTTGATATGATGCTGAATTCTATTGGCTAGAATTTTGTTCAGAATTTTTGCATCTCTATTCATGAGAGATATTGGTCTGTCATTTTCTTTTTTTGTTACATCTTTGCCTGGTTTTGGTAGCAGGGTTTTGGTTATGTTGGCTTCATAGAATGAATTTGGAAGTGTTGCTTCTTTTTCTATGCTCTGAAATAGCTTGAGTAGTACTGGTACAAGCTCTTCTGTAAATGTTTTGTAATATTCTCCAATGAAGCCATCTGGGCCAGGGCTTTTTTTGGTTGGGAGTCTTTTTATTACCTTTTCAATCTCTTCTCTTCTTATGGGTCTGTTCAGATTTTCAACATCACTTTGTTGTAGTTTGGGTAGGCCGTGTGTTTCTAGAAATTTATCCATTTCCTCTAGGTTTTCAAATTTGTTGGAGTATAGTTTTTCATAATATTCTGTTATAATCTTTTTTATTTCAGTTGGGTCTGTTGTAATGTCCCCAATTTCATTTCTTATTTGGGTCATTTGCGTCCTCTCCTGTTTTTCTTTTGTCAGTCTGGCCAGTGGTTTGTCAATTTTGTTGATTCTTTCAAAGAACCAACTTTTGATTTTGTTGATTCTTTCTATTGTTTTTCTGTTTTCTATTTCATTTATTTCTGCTCTGATCTTTACTATTTCCTTTCTTCTGTTGTCTGTGGGCTTTTTTTTGCTGTTCTCTTTCTATTTGTTTGAGTTCTGTAGTAAATGTTTTGATTTTGTCCCTTTCTTCTTTTTTGATGTGTGCATCTATTGCTATAAATTGTCCTCTGAGGACTGCCTTTGCTGTGTCCCAAAGGTTTTGGTATGATGAGTTTTCATTCTCATTTGATTCTAGGAATTTTTTGATTCCATCTCTTATTTCTTCTATTACGCAGTGATGTGTATGCAGGGTATTATTCAGTTTCCACGTAACTGATTTTTTTTTCTTGTTCTTTCTGTTGTTAATTTCTACCTTGATGGCATTGTGGTCAGAGAAGATACTTTGAATTGTCTCAGCATTTTGGATCATGTTGATGATTGCTCTGTGGCCTAAGATGTGGTGTATTCTGGAGAACGTTCCATGTGCATTGGAAAAGAATGTGTACTTTGCAGCGGTTGGATGGAGTGTTTTATATATGTCTATGAGGTCCAGTTGGCTGATTGTGCCCTTTAGGTCTTCTGTATCTTTGCTGAGTTTCTTCTTAGTTGTTCTGTCCTTTACTGAGAGTGGTGTGTTGAAGTCTCCTACTATTATTGTGGAACTGTCAGTTTCTTTTTTCAGTGTTGTTAGAGTTTGTTTTATGTATTTTGGGGCCCTGTCATTTGGTGCATAGATGTTTATTTTGATTATGTCTTCACGATGGTTTGTCCCCTTAATCATTATATAGTGTTCTTCTTTGTATTTTATGGTGGATTTTGTTTTAAAGTCTATTTTATCTGAGAGTAGTATTGCCACGCCTGCTCTTTTCTGGTAGTTGTTAGCTTGATATATTTTTTTCCAACCTTTGACTTTTAATAAATTCACATCTTTGTTTCTAAGGTGTGTCTCTTGTAGACAGCATATTGATGGATCCTGTTTTCTTATCCATTCTGTCACTCTCTGTCTCTGTATGGGTACATTGAATCCATTTACATTCAGTGTAATTTTTGATAGATGTGAGTTTGTTGCTGTTCTTCTCTATTTTTTATTATTTCCTTTCTGCTGGTGGCTGTGGGCATCTTTTGCTGCTCTTTTTCTATTTATTCAAGGTGTAGGGTTAAGGAATTGATTTTGGCCCTTTGTTCTTTTTAACGTGTGTGTTTATTGCTATAAATTGATCTCTGAGTACTGCTTTTGCTGTGTCCCAAATGTTTTGGTATGTTGTGTTTTCATTCTTGTTTGATTCTAGGAATTTTTTAATCTCATTTTTAATTTCTTCTATTACCTAGTGATTTTTAAGCATGGTGTTGTTCATTAAAAGTATTTGATTTTTTTTCCTTGTTTTCCTGTTACTGATTTCTAATTTTATAGCATTGTGATCTGAGAAGATGCTTTGTATTATTTTGATATTTTTGAATTTATTGAGGATTGCTTTGTGGCCTAGAATATGGTCTATGCTAAAGAATGATCCATGTACACTGGAGAAGAAGTGTACTGTGTTCCTGTTGGGTGTACTGCTCTGTGTCTATGATGTTAAGTTGGTTGACCGTGTTATCTAGATCTTGTCTTTGTTCAGCTTCTTTCCTGTTGTTCCATCATCGAAAGTGATGTGTTAGTCTCCTACTCTTATTGTAGAACTATCTATTTCTCTTTTCATTTCTGTTAGGGTTTGTTTTATGTATTTTGGAGCTCTGTCATGGGGTGCATAAATATTTATTACAGTTATGTCCTCTTGGTGGATTGATCGCTTAATCATTATATAATGTCCTTCCTTGTCTCTTATGATGGAACTTCGTTTAAAGTCTATTTTATCAGAGATTAGTATTGCCACTTCTGCTCTTTTTTGGTTGCTGTTTGCACGTTATATATGTTTCCATCCCTTGATTTTTTAATCTGTTTATGTCTTTGTGTCTAAGGTGTATCTCTGGTATGCAACATTTTGATGGGTAATTTTTTTTTAATCCATTCTGCCACTCTCTGTCTCTTGACTGGTGCATTTAAACTGTTTCATTCTCATTTAATTCTGTGAATTTCTTTATTCGATCCTCAATTTCTCCTATAACCCAGTATTTTTTCACACGGTGTTGTTCAATTTCCACGTGTTTGATTTTTTTCCTTGATTTTTCTGTTATTGATTCCCACTTTGATGGCTTTATGGTCAGAAAAGATGCTTTGTAATATTTTGATGCTTTGGATTCTGTTTAGGCTTACTTTATGGCTTAAAATGTGGTCTTTTCTGGAGAATGTCCCATGTGCTTTGGAAAAGAAAGTATACTTGGCTGCTGTTGGGTAGAGTGTTCTGTATATGACTGTGAGATCAGGTTGGTTGATTGTAGCATTTAGATATTCCATGTCTTTATTGAGTTTTGTTCTGTCCTTCACCAAAAGTGGTGTGTTGAAGTCTCCTACTATTATTGTGGAGCTGTGTATCTCTCTTTTCAGTGCTGTTAGAGTTTGTTTTATGTATTTTGGAGCTCTGTCATTGGGTGCGTAAATATTTATTATGGTTATGTCCTCCTGGTGTATTGACCATTTAATCATTATATAGTGTCCTTCCTTAGTCTTTGTGATGGATTTTGCTTTAGTCTGTTTTGTCAAAGATTAATATTGCCTTCCTGCTTTTTTTGATTGTTGTTTTCTTGGTATCTATTTTTCTATTCTTATTTATTTAAAAAAAATTTTTTATTGTACCTCAGGTGAAGGTTTGCAGAACAAAGAGTTTCTCATTAAACAGTCAGTCAACATATTGTTTTATGACATTGGTTAACAACCCAAGACACGTCAACCCTCTCCCTTCTCGACTTTTTTTTTTTTTTTGGTGAAAATATACATAGCCAAAGATACACCATTTCAAAAATTTCTACATGCACAGTTCAGTGACATTGATTACCTTCTTCCAGCTGTGCTGCTATTCTCACTTTAGATGAAGGTTCACAGAACAAAATAGTTTCTCATTAAACAGTTAGTACACATGTTTTCCTATGACAGTGGTTAACAACCCCACTACATGTCAACACTGTCCTTACTCAACCTTGGGTTCCCTATCACAAGCTTTCCTGTCCCCTTCTACCTTCTAGTCCTTGTCTTTGGACTGCTGTGCCTCATTAATCTTGTTTTAATGGGGCTGTCTAGTCCCCGGCAGAACAGTGAATCTCGGAAGCAATTTCACCACTGAGCTAAAAGGGTATCTGGGGGCCATACTCTCGGGGTTTCTCCAGTCTCTTTCAGGCCAGTAAATCTGGTCCTCCTTTGCGTGTGTTAGAATTTTGTTTTACATCCTTCTCCAGCTCTGTCCAGAACCCTCTGTTGTGATCCTGGTCAGAGCAGTCAGTGGTGGTAGCCAGGCTGCATCTAGCTGCACTGGACTCAGTCTGGTGGAGGCCGTGGTACCTGTGGTCCATTAGTCCTTTGGACTTATCTTTTCCTTGTAGCCTCTTCTCTTCATTCTCCCTTGCTCCTGAAGGGGTGAAACCAGTGGAGTATCTTAGATGGCTGCTCACAGGCTTTTAAGACCCCAGACCCTACTCACCAAGGTAGAATGTAGAGCATCGTCTTTATAAGCTGTGTTATGCCAATTGAGCTAGATGTTCCCCGAGACTATGGTCCCCACAGCCCTCCGCCCAGCCATTCAGTCCCTCAGGGAGTTTGGAACTGTCTATGGAGCTTCCATGACCTTTCCTTGTACAAGTTGTGCTGGCTTCCCCAGTATTTTGTACTGTCTTACCCCTCACCAAAGTTACCACTTATCTATTGTCTATTTAGTCCCCCCACCCCCACCTCTCCCATCCCTTGTTCCTGACATCTTGAAGAGTTCTGTATATTAATCTTTTCTATTCTACCTCTGGTAATTCCAAGAAGTTCTCTTCCTCTGGAAAATTTATTGATTCTTTGTTTTGGGAGCTTGCTGAAGCATCATGGTCTGCCTCTTTATGTGATTTGATATTGACTATTGTCTCCAAGCCATCAATAAGTTATTATATTTATTTTATGTTTGCTTACTGTGTCCTAGCTTCTTGTTTTGTTTTGTTTAGACATGCTGAAATAGGCTGGTTTTGTGAGCTAGTTTGATTATTGGTGCCTTTGAAATTCTAATGTTCTGTCACTAGGTGGTTAGATCTGTCAGTAGGTATGTGAGCCCAGGAGTCCATTTACTTTTCTTGTATGACATGGCATAAACACAATACTAACCACAAGTAACAATGCACAAGCATCAGAAGAGAGAATAGATAAGTGTGAGCTCCTAAAAATCAAACATGCTCATCAAAAGACTTCATCAAAAGAGTAAAAAGACAACCTACAGCCTGGGAGAAAAATTTTGGCTATGACAAATCTGGTCAGCATCTAATCTCTAAAATCTACAAGATACTGCAAAACTCAACAACAAAAAGACAAATAACCCAATTAAAAAATCGGCAAAGGCTATGAACGGGCACTTCGCCAGAGAAGATATTCAGGTGGTTAACAGACACATAAAGAAATGCTCATGATCATTAGCCATTAGAGAAATGCAGATCAAAACTACAATGAGATATCATCTCACCCCAATAAGGCTAGAAGTAATCCAAAAATAATAATAATAAATGCTGGAGAGGTTGTGGAGAGACTGGAACACTTATACACTGTTGGTGGGAATGTAAAATGGTATAACCACTTTGGAAATTGATTTGGCACTTCCTCAAAAAGCTAGAAATAGAAGTACCATACGATCCATCTATCTCGCTCCTTGGAATATATCCTAGAGAAATAAGAGCCGTCACATGAATAGATACATGCACACCCATGTTCATTGCAGCATTGTTCACAAAATGAAAAAAATGGAAACAACCTAGGGGCCCATCAACAGAAGAATGGATAAACAAACTATGGTATATCCTCACAATGGAATATTACGCAACAATAAAAAACAACAATGAAGCCATGAAACATCTTATAACATGGAGGAAGCTGGAGGTCATTATGCTGAGTGAATTTAGTGAGTCACAGAAGGGCAAATATTGTGTAAGACCACTATTATAAGAACACAACAAAAGGTTTAAACACTTAAGAAAACAATCTTTGATGGTTATGAGAGTGGGTAGGGAGGGGGAGGGTTATTTACTAACTAGATAGTAGATAAGAATTATCTTAGGTGAAGAGAAGGACAGCACACACTACAGGTGAAGTCAGCACAACTGGACTAAACCAAAGCTAAGAAGTTTCCTGAATACCATCAAACCCTTTGAGGGACAGAGTAGCAGGGGTAGGGGTTTGGGGACCATGCTTTCGGGGACATCTAGGTCAATTGGCATAACAAAGCTTATTAAGAAAGTGTTCTGCATCCTACTTTGGCGAGTGGTGTCTGGGGTCTTAAAAGCTTGCAAGCGGCCATCTAAGATGCATCAATTGGTTCCAACCACCTGGAGTAAAGGAGAATGAAGAACACCAAAGACACAAGGGAAGTATTAGCCCAAGAGACAGAAATGGCCACATAAACCAGAGACTTCATCAGCCTGAGACTAGAAGAACAGGGAGTCCCTGATGGAGCAGGAGAAAGGTGGGATGCAGAACTCAAATTCTAGTAAGAAGACCAGACTTAATGGTCTGACTGAGACTGGAGGAACCCCAGAAAGTACGGCTCCTGGATTCTCTATCAGCCAAGAACTAAAACAACTGCTGAAGCCAACACTTCAGACAAAGATTGGACTGGACTGTGGGACATAAAGTGATACTCGTGAGGAGTGTGCCTCTTAGCTCAAGTAGATACGAGAGACTAAATGGGCAGCTTCTGTCTGGAGGTGAGATGGGAAGGCAAAGAGAGTTAGGAGCTGGCTGAATGGACATAGGGAATCAGGGGTGGAAAGAAGAGTGTGCTGTCACAGTATGGGGAGAGCAGTTAGAGTCACATAGCAATGTATGTATAAATTTTTGTATGGGAAAAAATTAAAAAAAATACTTTTCTTGTATGAATTCAGCTTAGGTTTTCAGATAGTCAGTCACCAAGTGTGTGGTGCAGGCTCTCACCTACAGTCCTAGACGGGCAGGGGTGATTGGAGTAGGCACAGGTATCTGGCTGCAGTAGGAGGTCATGCACTGAGCAATGCAGGGGGTTGACGGCTCCCCCTACATGTCTGGGAAGAAAGTGTGTCCCTGTTTCCTAGAGTGTGTAGGTGGGTAGATTTTGCAGCTGGACTATGGGTACCCAATGCTGTTGACTGTAAGGACTGGGAGGCACCACTTATTCTTGGACCCCTGTTACAGGTGGCTAGGTGGCGTGGGTGGAGCCACCAGTCCTCATGTCCCTGATATGGGTAGGTGAGGACCTTGCTTAATGGGCAGAATGGTGACAACTATCACGAACTTACCACTCCAACATATAGCTGATACAGCTGAAGTTAGGCTTCAGGTATATACCCTGTTGTACTGTGCTAATGAGGGCCTATGCTGTTGAAATGGGCCCACACATGTGTATGCAGGGATGAAAGGCTTTCAATGTCCGTGGATCCCTTGTGCCTGTGCTTAGGCAAAGGAGTTGTGCCTGCCCGGAGTTCTCTGCTTAGGGGAGCTGGCAGATTATTTTTTCCTGCTTGTTAATTTTTTCCCTCTCTAAGGCTGGGAGAATGGCTCAGGGTGTGCGACAGGTCCTACTTCCAGCCCAGGGGAAGCGGCAATCGATGAAGTCAGCCCAGGACCCAGTGCAGAACGGGGAGGGAGCAGGTAAACAGGAGAGAGGCTCTTCCCAAATGGGGTGTTTTGTGATCCCTGCAGTAGCTTAAATGCGCGTACTTATCTTTTGCCAATTGAGCACTGCTTTTCACTGGCTCTGAAGGCCTCAGCAGACTCTCTGCCACTTGGTCTCTCCCAACGTGGAAAATGCATCCTGAACACCACTGCCTGCCTCACCGTGCACACCAGCCTATCCAGCTGGCAGTGTGCCGGCTCCTCCTGAGTCAGGTCTGGCAACTCCTCGCTGCTTCTGAACCGTTTCTCCCTACCCCTGCCACTCAGTCTAATTCCTCAACTTTGCCTTTGATGTTCAGTGCTCCTAGATTGTCATATATAATCGACTTATTTGTTTGTTTGGTCTTTGTTATAAGAGGGATCACCAGAAGAGTCTGACTACTCCACCATCTTGGCCCCACCTTTCCTAAACTGTTTCCATTCAGTGTGATTATTGAGAAATATGACTTTACTGCTGTGATTTTTTTGTGTGTGTGTGTGGTGCTGACGGTTTCTTTGTTCCACTCAGTTTTCTGTGCTGAGCTCTTTTTGTTCATGGATTGCCTTTTCATTTCCTTCCTTTTTGTTGATTTTGTGTTAACTGGGTCTTTTTTATTTCTTTATTTTGGTTGGTAGGTTTCTTATTTTTTTGTGGTTACTTTGAGGTGTACCTTTATCATCTTATGTTTAAAACAGTTTGTTCTTTTTTGATATTGCCTTGACTTCCACTCCACCTGTAAGTTCTATAACTACACCGTTCATTCCCCCTTTTTGTTTTGAAGTTGTCATCGATTTCAGATTGACATCTTTGATTTCCTGTTTTCAGCTTTGTAGCTTTATTTTGAGAGTTCTTTGTCTAGGGTGTTATCTGGGTGATGTTGTAATGTGTCTTGGTCTCACATTAACTGATGTCATTGGTTCTCTGTCTGAAGGACTCCCTTTAATATTTCTTATAAGATTGATCTGGTTTTTAGAAAAATCCCTTAATTTCTGCTTATCTGGGAATGCCTAATTTCACCAATGAATTTGAGAGACAGTTTTGCTGGATATATGATTCTTGGTTGGCGATTCTTTTCTTTCAGGGTTTTATATATGTCACTCCATTGCCTCCTTGCTGGCATTGTTTCTGCTGAGAACTCAGAGTTTAGTCTTATTGTTGTCCTTTGTATATGATATTTCATTTTTTCACGAGCTGCTCTCAGAATTCTTTCTTTTCCTTGGTGTTGGAAAGTTTGATTATGATATGTCTTGGTGACTTTCTTTTGGAGGCTATCCTGTATGGGGTTCGTTGAGCTTCCTGGATGGAAACCTTCTCATTTTTCTTGATATCAGGGAAGTTTTCTGCCAGAAATTCTTTGAAAATTCTCTCCATGCTTTTTATTGTCTCCTCCTGTTCTGGAATTCCAATCATGTGTAGCTTGTTACTCTTGATAGTGTCCCACATAACCTTAGGCTTTTTTCACTTTTCTACGTTCTTTTTTCTGATTATTCCTCAAATACATTAGTATCAAGGGATTTGTCCTCTATTTCACTGATCCTTTCTTGTATTGATTCAATTCTACTTTTATGTCCTGTCATTCAGTTATCTATTTCTGATATTTTATTGTTGAGCTTCTGAATTTCTGGTTGCTGTTTTCATATAGTTTCTAATTGCTTATTTTGTCATTTTGTTCTTGAATTGTTTTCCTGAAGTCTTCTAGAGTTTTGTCTGTGTTTTCCTTGATCTGTTTGAGGACTTTATATGTAAATCTTTTGAATTCCTTATCAGGTAGCTCCACTGCCATTTCTTCATCAGGAAAATTTTCTGTCCCTTTATTTTGGTTACTTGCTTGAGCCATGTCTTGTAGCTTTATATGATTTGATACTTTCTGTTGTATCCAAGGCATTGAGGTGTTATTTTATTGATTGATCGAATGTATGTTTGTTTGCTTTGTCTTCATTTTTTTGTTTTGTGGTAACAAGTATTGAGATATCTGGATCCCTCCATGGCCCTTGTGGGACCATGGGGTCCTTCTGGGTTGGTGCTAGCAGTTAATAGGTCGTCTTCCTACCCACAGGTTAGCAATGCTATACAAATGTACATGGTAGACCCTTTATGTGGGCACAGATTGGTGTCTCATTAGGTGGTGGGAGATCAAGGGGTCTCCATGCATATGGGGTCAGCCTGTGGGAACTGGTTGGGTGTAGGATGGGTGGTGCTGTAGCCAAGTGGTCATTGGGTGTTGACACAGGGAGTGCTTGCCTGTTGTTGGAGTCTGTCAGGATGCACCTGGTGGTCACTGGTGATGGGATGTGCCTTCCAAGCCATGCTGGGTGGTTGCTGGAAGAGTACACAGGAGTGCATCTGCCAGTTGCTGGGCTTGGCCATGGGGCACACATGTTGCTTTCTGGGCAATGGCACATTGTATGTTTCCAGTTACTGTGCAGGCTTGGGGGGATTGTGTTGGTTGCTGGGCAGCTGATGCAGGGCTGCTACTGCTGGTTGTCAGTCTGCAAGTGCACTTGTGCTGGCTGCCTGACTGCAGGTGCACTCGCTGTGGTCACCAGGCTGCAGGTGTGCCCCTGCTAGTTCCCTGGCAGTGGACACTCTCCTGCCAGTCACCAAATTTAGGAGCACTCTTGCCACTCGCTGGAAAGTGGGTGTGCTCCCACAAATTGCTGGGGTTCAGGCACACTCCCATGGGTCTCTGGACAGTGGGTGTGGGCTCACTCCCACTGGTTGCAGGTTCAGGGTGTGGTTCTCCTGCTTGGCCACCGCAGGCGGCTTAGGTAGGCTGTTTAAATGGGGGGTGGTGCATTGAGGCTGGCTAGGGAGGACCTCTAGTTACTACTCTGTGGTTTTACTATTCAGTGGGTGTTTCTTGGCTGAATAGTCAGGCCCTGCCATTGGTAAGTAGTCCCTTCCCCAGTTCCTGGCTCACTCTGTTCACTGGAGCTCCTGCCCGGTCTCCATGGACTTTCCCTTTTTAGCCCTGGCTTGTGTCCTGCTCACCTAGTTTCATTCCAAGTTTCTTTGCACAGTGTCTCTTTCTTCTGTTGTGAGTTCCATATAGTTGCTTTCTGGTGCTCATTACCCAGGAACCCTGCATGCTTTGTCCCAAAATGACCACACTGTGCTGGCCTGGGTGGCAGGGCACCAAGGGTCTGTATCTCTCTGTGTCAGCTGTTTTATTTCTGTCTCTCCACTTGGAACTTCGTCTAATTCCTCATCCTTCCATTTGATGTTCAGGGTTCCAACGTTGTCATTTTGTCTGTTTCACTTGGTTTCTTGGGTCTTTGATGTAGGGAGAAGTTCTAGTGTGTCAGTCTAAGTTGCCATCTTGGGCTCCTCCTTTATACAATTTATAATTTCCTATATTTTGCAGGCATTTTAAAGCTTGTCATTTTTTCTTTATACATAATCACCATGGTAATGTCATATTCTATGTCCCATAATTCTAAAACTGAAATTTTATCAGCCTCTTTTCACTCTCTATTGTTTCATCTAGTTCTCAATCATGTTGTCTTGTTCTCATTTGTACATACACATTTCTTGCTATGAGCTGCTCTTTTTCCTTGTGAAATTTTTTTGTGTAAATTCTTTGACACATAGGTTAAACATGGATTTCTCTAGAGATTTGTGTTTTGGGTCACCACCAATCCAGGTCTATTTTATACTAAATTCATGAATTGAGTTTATTTTGGTCCACAATGGTGAAGCAAATTTGGACAAACCCAAGAGAGGCTGTCCAGTGGTAACAAATTCTTAGACACAGTTATTTGGTTTTTTTTTTTTTTTTTTTTTTTGGCTCAAAGACAAATTTCCTTAAAATATCCTTGCACTGGGGATTAAAACATATTTTCTTTTGCTTCACCTTTACTCTGATGGTATGAATATCTGGTTTCCCAGATTTTCCAGGGTGAGGGTGTCTCCTATTACACTCCCCACCTGCAAGGTCTGGGCATCATCTCCTGTCTTCTACAGCTTGTGAGCCAGAGAAATCCAAAGCTATGATTTTCCAGAGTTGGCAAATACCATCAGGGTAAACAACTTTTCTCTCTGAATTCTTGCCCACATTTATATTTTGGTCTAAATGATTATTCTCTTATTTGTTCTTCTATGCTTTTTATATTTTACTTATTATTTTTAGTTGTTTTTAGTGGAAGAGGCAGTCTTAACACTCAGCCTACCATATTACTGGAAAAGGAATCCTTATTAACTACTGATTATTTCCTGTTTTTCACCTGACACCAACTGCTAGAATAACACTCTATCTAGACCCATGCTACAAAAAGTGTGGTCTGTGGACTAGGGCTGCTCTGTGAACTGTTTGTTACCAGCCCACAATGAGATATATACAGAACTGAGAGTGAGAATAAGCAAGTAAGCCTCTACTTTATCTTGTCCAAGACTGGTAACAGCCAAGCAAAAGATAAATATTTATATCATATCCTTGGGGCTGCTAAAAAAAGTTTGTTGACCAGTTGTTCATGGACAAGATGTTGAGTACCACTGTGTCTAAACTAAGATTTTTTTAGACTTTTGTGGGAGTTAGGGATTGTACTGTGTCCCTCAAAAGTATATGTTGTAAATCCTAAGCTCTATACCTGTGGTTATAATCCCATTTAGGAACGGGTTTTCTTTGTTACGTTAATGAGACAGTTTTAGGGTAGGGTGTGTTTTAAGCCAATCTCTTTTGAGATATAAAGGAGCATTAAGCAAGCTGTCTTAGGCTGGGTTCCCTAGAGAAGCAAAACCAGTAAAGTGTATAAATATATATATAAAGAGAGATTTATATCAAGGAAACAGCTCATGCAATTGTAGAGGTTAGAATGTCCCAAGTCCATGGATCAGGGTAGAGGCCTCTCCCAAGTCACACAGCCTTAGAAGCTGGCAAGCCCAAGATCAGCAGGTCAGAGAGCAGGGCTCCTGCTCACAGGCTGTGCAGATCGACGAATCCCAAGTTCGGCAGATAAGCTAACAGCTCAAGTCCCAAAAACCAGAGATGAAATGACAGGAGGCAGCTGCAGGATCCAGAGAGAGCAAAAAGCCAGAACGTCTGCTTATATTCAGATGCAGGCCACACCCCCAAGGAGACTCCCTTTCATTTGATTGGCTACTCACAGTATATTCAATCATGGGAGTGAAATCACATTAAAACACTGAGAATAATAGTCCAGCCAAGCTGACACACAATCTTAACCATCACACAAGCAAAGAAAAAGCACAAGGAGAAATGGGAGAAGATAGATAGATCTTCACATGAATATCACCAAGAAACTAATAAACAGAAGCTGAAAAGAGACAAAGACCTCTCCCCAGAGCAGGGGGAGGTGAGGGGGAAGACAGAGAGAGAGAGAGAGCCTTCCCTTAGAGCTGGTCCCCTAATTTCAGATTTGTAGCCTCCTAAACAGTGAGAAAAAAAATTTTTTCATTGTTAAAACCACCCACTTGTGGTATTTCTGTTATACCAACACATGGTAACTAAAACAGTGAGGTTCACATGAAAACTGATAAATGTTATGGATCCTTTCCTCAGAAATATGTGCATGTGCCAAAACTTAAAAATTAACATAAAATGTCAGTGCACACATAGATCCTCTAAAGTAATAGACCTGGGTTTTTTAATCCTAGTAAGAGGCAAAGTCAAGAAGACATTTTGAGTACTCAATTCGTCATCCCACAATGCTACTGCATTTATTTGAGAGTACAAACTCATAGACAAAAACTGGACCCTGTAACAGACTATCAAGAAAATTAGTGGAAAGATATCATTTACTAGTCATTCTTTCATTCAACCACACCAAGTGCCTACAACATGGCTGGTAAAGTTCTACTCTCAGATCACTGCTCCAGGAATTGACATTGGTCATTCACTTTCTATCCCCAATCTTCACCTCCCCTCCCCTCCCAGAACCTGAACCCTTCTCCTACCTTACGGGAAATTCCTCATTTAAAGAGTCTAGGTAGGAGACAGAGACTACCTCCATCCATAAAAGAGGAAAACTCACTTTCCCAAACATTCCTGCAGTTGGACATGGGTATGGGTTCCACCAGTCACATGATCACATGCCAGACAGACTCAGGACATGGTGACATAGAGAAGCTGGGACCGTGCAGAATGCACTGTGGCAAGGGTGGTGTGAGCAGCAGTAGTGACCTCCAGTTGTCAGGAGCAGCAGTGAGAGCATCCTGGCCACAGGTCCCAATATCCAGCATCAACGGTGTCAGCGGTGTGGTCAGTAGACTCTGGCCCAGCAGCAGGAGCTGTGGTTTCTGTATGGGACCAGAGCGAGGGTGGGAATGTGGATTCTGTTCCCAGATGTGTAGTATTAAGCCTGGTTCTGTGGAATTCCACAAAATGAGATAAGCCCACAATATCACATATATAAATTCCTTTGTGTTTAAATTAGAAAAATCTGGATTCCCTTGTTTGTACAAAGTGAGTGAGAAATCAGTATGGGGAATAGTTTCAGAGAGCAAGCATTCAGAAGTTTTCTTTATGCTGAGCTGTGAACAACTTCCTAAATATTCCACCTGGCTACATTGCTTGGTATAGAAAAATGACATGTGTAAGGATTTATCAAACCCCCACTTTACTGCCACTTCTGTTCTAACACCAGTTGTACATACAGCACTTCTTCCTCTGTCCCTAACTACCTGGAGCCAGGTCAGATCTCATGTACGTTAAAGGACACAGCCCTCCAGACTGCCAAAGACCTCGAATGCCATCTGCAAGCTTGGGATTCCCCACGTCACCCTCCCTTCTGACCTGCTAACTACCAATTATGGGTTTTCCCACTACATCTTTAGGATGCCAGCTGCAAGCTCAAGGGCATCCCCCAGATTCCCTCACCTCTGACCTGCTGGCTACAAACTTGGGGGTCTTCCCTGTCCCCTTAGGATACCAGCTGCAAGCTCCGGGGTCCCTAGACCCCTCACTTTTGATCTGCTGGCTCCCACTACTCACTTGGGTTTTATAATTTGCTAGGATAGCTCACAGAACTCACGGAAATGTTATACTTAAGATCACTGCCTTATTGTAGGAAAAAGTTGCAAATAAGACACATAGCACAAGGTCTGGGAGGGTTCCCAACATGAAGCTTCCATAATCCAAAAAGGGGCACACTACCTTCCCACGTGCATTGATGTCTTTTACCAACTAGGAAGCTCATGGAGTTTCAGTGTTCAGAGCTCTTACTGGGGTGTCATTACGTATTTACGATTGATTGAATCAGCCCATCTTTTCTGAGGTCAGCTGATTATCATGGGGTGGTCTTCCTGGCATGCCAGCCCCTACCTGAGTCACCTACAGATAACAAAAGCACCTGAATTACTCAGGAAATCCCAAGGATCTCTCAGGAACCAAGAATAAAGACCAAATCTTTTGGGTAAAGTCAATGTAAACCCCACAACATATATTTCCCAACACCATGTTTCATAACTGACAATATATGCTCTTCCTTTTCCTTCCCAGAAGAAATAACTTTTTAATGTGGTTTAAAGACCTTGGAATTCCTGGGTGGCACAAATGGTTAAGTACTCATGGTTAAGCACTCAGCTGCTAACTGAAAGGTTGGTTTCAACCCACCCAGAAGCTCTGCAGGAGAAAGAGCTAGTGATCTGCTTCCCTAAAGATTACAGCCTAGGAAACCCTATGAGGCAGTTCTACACTGTCATGTGGGGTTACTATGAGATGAAAATCAACTCAAGGCACCTAACAACAACAGCATCTAACAACAACACAAATAGGGATGATGCAGACCATGTGGAAATCTCTGGTCTACATTCTTGGTTCTAAGTGTGATCTGCAGACCAGCAGCATCAGCTCCAACCTTGTTATAAATACACAATCTCATTCTGTACTCCAGACCTTCTGAATCTTAGTGAGATTTCCAGGTGATTCCGATGCATAGAAAGTTTGGGACGCTCTGGTCTCCATGCTTTCCAGATACTGTGCCAGAACTCATCGATCTGCTCCTGGTGTGTGGTCTGGTGAGATCACTTAATACTGGAGGGTCCAGGGATCAGTCCTTGTTCCTTTCTCTTCTCCAGCTAATCACTCCCTTGGAGATCTCATCCATTCTCAAGGCTTTAAATATTTCTATGGCATTGTCTCCTGTCTTAGTCATCTAGTGCTGCTATAACAGAAATACCACAAGTGGATGGCTTTAACAAAGAGAAGTTTTTTCTCTCACAGACCGGTAGGTTACAAGTCCAAACTCAGGTTGTCAGCTCCAGGGGAATGCTTTCTCTGTCGGCTCTGGAGGAAGGTTCATGTCATCAATCTTTCCTTGGTCTGGCAGCTTCTCTGTGCAGGAACCTCAGGTCCAAATGCCACGCTCTGCTCCCGACACTCCTTTCTTGGTGGTATGAGGTTCCCATGTGTCTCTGCTTGCTTTTTTCTTTTATATCTCAAAAGAGATTGGCTTAAGACACTATTTAATCTTGTAGACCTCATCAGTATAACTGCCGCTAATCCATTTTATTACTTCATAGCGATAGAGTTTACAACACATAAGGAAATCACATCAGATTACAAAATGGTACACGATCATACAGTACTGAGAATCATGACCCAGCCAAGTGAACAGATATTTTGGGGGGACACAATTCAATCTATGACATCTCCCAAATCTATTTCTACAGTCAGTCATTATTCCTGAACTCCAGACTCATATATCTATCGACCATCTCACTCGCATTTCTAATAGACACCTCAGATTCAACATTTCCTAAACTGCATGTCTGCGATGGCCCTCCTCAAACAGGCTCTGTCTTAGTTATCTAGTGCTGCTATAGCAGAAATACAACAAGCAGATGGTTTTAACAAAGAGAAATTTATTCTGTCACAATCTAGGAGGCTAGAAGTCCGAATTCAGGGCACCAGATCCAGGGGAAGGCTTTCTCTTTCTCTGTTTACTCTGGGGGAAGGTCCTTGTCATCATTCTTCCCCTGATCTAGGAGCTTCTCTGCACAGGAACCCTGGGTCCAAAGGTCATGCTCTGCTCCTGGCTCTGCTTTCTTGGTGGTATGAGGTCTCCCTGTCTCTCTGCTCCTTTCTCTCTTTTATATTTCAAAAGAGATTGACTCAAGACACAACCTAATCTTATAGATTGAGTTCTGCCTCATTAACATAACTGCCTCTAATCTGTCCTCATTAACATAATAGAGGTAGGATTAACAACACATGGGAAAATGAAATCAGATGACAAAATGGTGGACAATCACACAATACTGGGAATCATGGCCCAGCCAAGTTGACACACATGTTTGGGGGATACAATTCAGTCCATAACAGGCTTGTTCCAGAGTCTTTTCTGCTTCTGCTGACAGCAGCACCATCTTCCTCTTTGCACAGACTGATATCTTGAGTGACCTCTTTGATTCCTCTCATATCCCATATTAAATCCATTAGAAAATGCTGTAAAGTCCATTCAAAATGTATCCAGAATCTAATGTCTTCACTGCTCAAACCCCAGGAAAAGCAACAGACATCTCTAGGTAAAATACCACCCAAATTTTCCATCATTTTTCCTGCTGCCTTGCTTACCCCTTGCCCTACTTGATCCTATTCTCAGCACAGCAGCCAGTGACCCTTTTACAAGAGGAGTCCACCACGTCTCTCTTCTGCCCAGAAATGTCTTATAGCTCATCTCCCAGAAGTGTCAAAACCCTTCTGTCTTAGTTATCTAGCGCTGCTATAACAGAAATACCCCAAGTGGATGGATTTAACAAACAGAAATTTATTCTCCCACAGCTTAGGAGGTAAGAAGTCTAAATTCAGGGTGCCAGCTCCAGGGGAAGGTTTTCTCTCTCTGTCAGCTCTGGGGAAAAGTCTTTGTCATTAATCTTCCTCTGGTTAGAAGTTTCTCAGTGCAGGGACCCTGGTTCAAAGGACCCTCTCTGCTTTCAGCTCTTCTTTCTTGGTGGTAGTAGATCATTCTCCTCTCTGCTTGCTTCTCTCGGTTATATCTCAAAGGAGATTGACTCAAGATACAGTCTAATCCTGTAGATTGTGTGCTGCCTCACTAACATAACTGCCTCTAATCCCACCTTATTAACATCATAGAGCTTAGGATTTACAACATATAAGATAATTACATCAGATCACAAAATGGTAGACAACCACACAATACTGGAATCATGGCCTAGCCAAACTGACACACATTTTTGGTGGACCCGTTTCAATCCATAACATCTTCCAATAACCCCAAAAGCTACACGATCTGACTGAACCTCTGATCTCATCTCCTTGACTCCACTGCAGCCACACTGGCCTCCTTATTGCTCCCGGGACACAGACACACTCCTGCCCTAGTGCATTTGCACAGCACATTGCCCCTGGAAGAACTTTCCCCAGACAACCTCATGGCTAATTCCTTCATGTCCTTCAAATCTTTCCTCAAAAATCACCTTCTCCATAAGACCTGCACTGACCACTGACTTACAACAGTCATCTTCCCTCTTCCCACACACTCACACTCTGTGTCTCCTTCCCCATAGCATTTCCCACCTTCTAATGTAAACATTTTCCTTATTTACCATGCTTATAGTTTACGGCCTGTCCCTCCCTGATGCTCAACCCAGCAGGAAATTTTAGCCTCTCTTCAGTTCACTAGAAGTCCTGGTGGTGCTGTGGTTAAAGAGCTTGGCTGCCAACCAAAAAATTGGCAGTTCAAACCCACCAGCTGCTCTGTGGGAGAAAGATGCAACAGCCTTGGAAACTCTATAGGGCAGCTCTACTGTGTCCTATAGGGTCGCTATGAGTCAGAATTGACTTGATGGCAGAGTTTGATTTGGGTTTGGGTTTAGTTCACTGAAGTTTCCCAGATGCAAAAATAGTGTGTCATTTAGCCTGCACCCTAGAAATATTGGTAGAGTGAATGATCAGTATAGTGTAGAGTACCTCCCTATTCTGGAGACTATATCTTTATTAATGTAACCTCAGACCAAATGCTGTTTTGTGAGAGCTACAGCACAACATCCACTCACACTGACATGAAAGTTACATGCACTTTTCTCACCAGGGCTGATCTCCCACACCACCCTCCTGTACACAGTTACATATCTCTTTTCAGAAAGAAACAATTCTAGGTATATAAGTCCTATTTTCCAACCATCTGTGAATCTAAATTAGACTCTGCTTTATATATCCATAAGGTTGAACTGAAACCAGCACGGGGATTTCTAAAGCTAAGGACAGGGAGAGAGGGTAGGTGAGCAGAAGATGGGAACATACCAGAAGTTTAACTAAGACAAGAAACTATCAAGTCCCTCCTCTCTGCTACTTTCATAATCTGATTCTGTAAAAAAGGTTAGGGGAAAAATTGAAAGAACAATCCAGGAGACAGCTCTAAAAGCAGGGCAAAAACTGGACTAGTCTGAAATTTCATCTCTCATTACCACAGAGACTCCTGTGTGCAGGGGCCACCCTGGGCTTTTTGGGGACAATGACAGGTAAAATGACTCCTGCTGCTATTAGAGACAGGGGACACTCAGAAGAAAATGAGACCAGAACTTATGCACAAAAATAAAAACAGGCATGCTCCTCTATAAAAGCAAAGACGCAAAAAATATACACACAAACCACGGGAGCTGAGAGTTGGGTCAGATCTGAGTCCAGGCTGACACGGCAACATTAGCCCTCATTGCCAACTGCTCTGCAGACAGAATAGGGCCTGGGTGATGTCTGAAGTCTCTGTGATCACAGGTCCTGGTGGGAGAAGTTTCTACTGAAGGGGCAAAGACAACAGCAAAGGTGACACAGTTGAGGAGTGACCATGTCAAAGCCCATGACACACTAAGCACCAACTGGGCACAGGGCTCATGCATGCTTGGCTCCTCCATCATCTTCTCCTAGAAGAACACACTAGGCCTGGACTCCAGAGAAGTTTCCAGAACCATGAATGCATACCCCTGGCAGGATCATGAAACAAGAATAAAGGAGATATGCGGGGACTAGACCAACCATCCTTCTGGATGTCTGTGTTCAGCAGGGGACCTTCCCCTCTGACCTGTCACTGTTAGGAATCAGGTTCCCCATAACCAGAATCATCAAAGTGAAAGGTTTGTCCTTCTTTTCCACATGTGCTTTACAAAAGAGTGTTAGCACATAGGTGCCCAGAGAGGGTCAAAACATACATGGAGCGCATCTCCCAGGAACAACACAGGAGATGGGGAAACCCCTACCCGAGGCTTGAAACCGTCCAGAAAGCTCAGACTCCACCACTTCTATACATGAACTCTTCTTTCTCCAGATCACAACTCCAGCGACCACAGCTCCAAGGAGAACCAAATCAGCAATGATTCCCATGATGGGGTCGATGAGCTGGGAATGTGGGTCTGGGAAGGGAAGGGAAGGTTAGGGGCCCTGATCCCCAGGCCTCAGCCTTGACCTTGCTGGAGGTGCCCAGAAGGGGTCTTGCTTTCCCTGAGAAGAGGCTCCACCCTCATCTCCTGCCTTACCCCATCTCAGGGAGAGGGTCTCGAACAGCCCCTTGTATCTCTTCTCCTCTTCAGAGGGCACCACTATGGCCACCCACTTCTGGAAGGTCCTGTACCTCCAGGCCTGGTCTCCACAAGCTCTGTGTCTTGGGTCTGGTCCTCCCTGTCCCACTGCAAGGTCAGCGTGATCTCCACCAGGTAGAAGCTCTGGGCCCAGCACCTCAGTGACCTCACTGTCAGAGATAGCGTGATGGGTCACAGGTGTGTTTTGGGGGGGGTCTGAGAGGAAGAGTCAGAAACTTTAGGGAACTTTCCATCATCTCCCATAGGACACTTGAGCAAGAGTCATGTGAACATCCTGAGAGTGGACAGGACAGTCGGGATAGGGGAGTGAGTGCCAAACTGAGACACCAGCCTGGGAATCTGGGATAGTCTCCTATTCCTTGGGAAGTTCTTGAATCAGCACAGGGTAGTAGGCTCCAGGTCTCTGAAGGAGAAAACTGGGACTTCTGGTCCTGAATGGGTGGAGGCTGAGGCTCAGAAACGCTGGGATCAGACCTCCAAAGAGGTTGGGTGTGAGTCAGAGAACAAGGCCTGAGAGAGAAGTCCCACGTGTTTCCCAAGGCCACCACTGCCAGAGGCAAAGAAATGCTGATTGTTTATTTCAGGGATTGTCTCCCCTTTCACTCCCTGAAAGACTGGATCCCTTATTGTTCCTGAGAGGAGAAAAGTCTCTGGAAACCTAGGTGACTCTTCCCACTCTAGATCCATGGGAAAGAAGTATTCCGGTGTCTTCATTTTCCTCCCCTACTTGTGGGTTGCCAGCTGGGGGAACTGACCCAGCCCACGGGGACATGGGGAGGCTGCCATCGTACCTGTTCGCTGTAGGGTTTCCTTCCCCTTTTCCAGGTATCTGACGAGCCACTCCATATACTTCCTCTCGAGGTAGAGCTGTAGAGCTAGGCCACACCAGCCTCCTCGCGCGCACTTGCACTTCGTCATCTGAGCAGCCTGGTCCGCTGCAGTCTAGGAGCGCGGCTGCTCGTTTAGGTTCAGGGCGAGGTAATCAGCGCAGCCGTAGGCGTAATGCTCTTACACTCGGAGGAGGGGCCCTTCCAACCCACGTGGCAACCATACACAGTGTGAGTGGTGTGAGAGCCTGGCCCCGCCCCCGCGACCCTGAAGAGCGGTGATTGGTCAGAACCCGTTTGGGTCTAAACTGAGAAGAAAAATAGAGCGAATCTCTGCAGCTCTTCCCCGGTCAAAGGGCCTGTTGGATCTGCGATCTGGGGGTGAAACTCGGACCGGAGACTCGGGGAGATCACGGGTGGTCCATGGGGGAGTCGGGGACTCGTGACCTGCAACCCAGCCTGGCATCTCTCACCGGCCTCGCTTTCGTTGTAGTTGCCGCACCGGATCTGCAGGTTCACTCTGAAAGACTGTGCATTGTCCTTGGCGATCCATGTCTCGGGTCCCAATACTCCCGCCCCTCTTGCTCAGTCCACGGTGCCTGCGGCTGCATCCTCAGATTTGCAGAGTCGCTATAGAACCGCACGAACTGCGTGCTGTTCACGTAGCCGCGATGGAGCGGGGCTCATCCTTGTTAACTCATCTTTCGTGGACTCCCTGTCCATCGGCTAGGTATGTATGAGTCTGCACCCCATGCAAGTAAACCGTTTCAATGCCCCAGCACGTTGTATGATTGGAGGCCGCTAGGCTCAGCGCTCAGGAGGCCATCAAGGGCACTGTGACTTAACTGCCCAAATCACACTAACCGCCATTCATCCAGAGTATATTTCAAATCTTCCAGTGAATTAGGAAATCTGATAGACACTGGAGATACAATAAGAGTAAAGGGAAGACCCTGATGATGTTGTAGGGGAAAAACATCATAAAGTTTAGTAAAGCAAAAATAAAGTTTTATTTGGTATATATTCAAAAGGACAAAAGTGGGAAGAGGACAAGCATGCTGCCAGAGCTAGAATGTCTGCCTGAATCCGAGGAAGGTTACAGAATCATCAGTATATATCAACATCACAAAAGGGGTAGAATCATCGAAAGCGTCACCTTTTCACAGATTGGCTAGAAATTGTGATCTTACATTTTAAATCATCTTTCTTAACAATCATTGGAACTAGTGTCAGTAAGGACAGTCAGGAGGGTCTTCATTGGCCCAGCAAATTTCTATTCACTAAATGCTAATAGAAAAAGACAAAAAGTGGGAAGTCTTTCGTGCTCTGTTTGATTGCCCTTTTGTGAAAACTTTCTTAAGATAATTTCTGAGATTGTCCCATCTACTGTCTGTCTCAGGGCCCAGTTGATGCGTCTTTGTGAGTCTGTGAGGGCCCAGCTCCAGCTGGGTCATATTTCTCAATGCTCAAGGTAAGGGAATAATGATTCCAAATATTATTTTCTAAATCAATGATAAGGACCTTGCATATATGACAGTGATAGGTGTTTAGCAAAAATTACAAAGATAAATGTGAAATCACTACTGAACTAAGTGCTGAGAGGGAAAAGTTCATGATAGCGTGAAAGCAGATAACCAGGAGACCAAATGGTCCCCTACCACTATCATCAGTAATATCTAAAAGATATAATATATGGTATTTATGAAACAATAACAGAATCACATACAATTATACCCAAACAGAGTGCAAGAAAGAGCTCTTGGAAATTACAAATATGGTTATAGAAATGAATAATTCAATAGATGATTTAGAAGATAAAAACCGTACTCCCACAAAGTAGTACAAGTGGAAAAGTGATGGTAAACTGGAGAGAAAAACTACAAGAATGTTAAATTATCTGTGTGGTAATGATTTAATAATTTGGCCTTTTGTCCTTGGCTGTTGAGAGACAATCCTTGGGGTTTTCCTGGGTAATGGAAGTACCTTTATTATGTAAAATCTCCAGACGGAAGCTGAGAATGTGTGCAAGTGAATGGGGGCTACACAGCCTACCTGGGTAGCTAACCTCAGGAAGGGAGTAGGGCATGATGCTATCGGTCACGTGCATTCAATGATTCAATCAGTCATGACTATGCAACGAAGCCAATAAAAGGATATGCACAAGGAATTTGGGGTGCGGGCTTCCTGGATTGGAGAGAACATCTGATTTCTTGGGAGGGGAGTGAATCCCTGGGTACAATGGAGGCCTCATGTTGGGACCCCTGCCAAATCTCACCCCATGCATGTCTTCATTTGTACCATTTCTGTTTATAATAAATGAATAAGTACAGATGCTCTCCATGAATTCTGTGAGCTGTTCCAGTGAATTAAGGACACTACATCAGGCAATGAGAGCCAGCAGGGGTTGACATCTGCCTATTTGGCAGTTGGAAAAACTGGGTCCTTCCAACTTGTGAACTCTGAGTTAGCTTAGGGTGGCTAATTCATAGAAGGGCTGCCCAGGCAGTCAATCTGAAGGATGATGTCCTTTAACTTGTAAGGTCTGACCTAACTCTGGGTGGTTAGGGTCAGAGAGAGAAAGTGTCACATGGGTGGCTGGCAACGACAATAACAGAGAAGTGGGAAGGTGAAGACTGAGTCCATTTCCATGTGGGAATATGATGCATGCTGATCCTTACGGGGCAGTTAGGAGTGAATGTGAGATTTACCCACCTTACCCCTTTAGAAATGCACTATCAATCAAGGAATTACAACAACCTAATAATACAAGTTTCAGAAAGAATGAAGAATCCATGCCTCACATTCACGCATAAAAACCAATTCAAAACAGATGAAGGATCTAAAAGTAAAACTGAAACCATAAAATTCTTAGAATAAAATATTGCAGTTGTGGAGGCTGGCAAGTCCCATACTCTGTGGGTCAGGCATCAGCTGGAGGCATCTCCTGACTCACATGGTTGCAGGGGCTGAAGAACCCAGAACTGGCAGGTCAGACAGCAGGCTGCTAGCTCACAAGGCTGTAGAATGTGGTGAATCTGAAAGCTGGCAGGTCAGATGTGCGGTGTAGTGGATTGCTTTTGTGCGACCTTTCTAGCCATGGTCTTGGCTAGATTGGCTGGGACTATGTGATACGTAATTATGGCCCACCAAAGGGATTGGTCAGTTTTGCCATCCTGCTGGCTTGAAATGAGCCATCCCAGAGGTGGAAGAGAGAGAATCTCACCACAACCAGGGAAGAACAACCAGTTACTGGTGCATCCTTTGTACCTGGGATCTCTGCACTGGGAGGCTTCTGGGACTAGGAGACAGAGAGAGAGTGAGCGGTAATCCTGAAGACGGTGAGAAGCAGTGGCAGGGTAGACCCAGCTGCAGAGACCCGGCAGCAGAAGATGGCTTGATGGGCTTCCTGGCAGATGCTTAGTCCCAGGGAGAGATGTGCCTGCAAGCACGGCTGGGAGGAGGCTCTTCTGATGGAAGAACTGTATAGTGAGTGTTCCTGAGCCTTAATTTGTAACTGTTACTTCCCTAATAAACCCCATAATTTTGAGTATGGTCTGTTAGTTCTGTGTGGCCAATGCAATGAATTATCTAACCCAGCAGAAAAATAGAGAGTACCGTGGGAAGGATGGTTGATGTCAGAATTGGTAAAGATGGCAGAGAGAGGCGGTATGTCTGACCTCCGCCTGATAGGAATCAGCCTTGGGCTTTTGCTCTTGATTCTCCTTTTCCCTTGTGAAGTTAGAAGAGGTCAGACACTGCCCTCATGCCACTTTTACAGATGACAGGCTGATAGTTCAAGTCCCAGAAACTAGAATTCAGATGATGATAAGCTGGAAAGAGGATCCAGAGCATATTTTTGTTCATTAGAGGACTTTATCAATAAAGTGACAAACTACAGATAGGAAGACAATTTTTGGGAACCACGTATCTGATAAAGGTCTAATACACTATATATATGTGTGTGTGTGTGTGTGTGTGTGTGTGTATACGTGTGTATATATACGTATATGTAAACACTTCTATAACATAACAACAAAAGACAAACCAATCAAAAAATGGGCAAAGGACCTGGACCGACATCTCACCTAAGAGAATTTTCAAATAACAAACCAGCACATGAAAGATGCTCAATGTCATTAGCCACTAAAGAGATGAAAATCAAAATCACAATGAGGTCTTCCTCACCCATTAGAATGGCAATGATAAAAACAAAACAAAACAAAACAGAAAATAACAAGTGTTGGCGAGGATGTGAGAAACTGGAACCTTCATTTGTGGCTGGTGAGAATGTAAAATGGTACAGCTGCTATGGAAAACAGCCTGGCGATTCCTCAAAAAGTTGAACAGAAAACTACCATATGTCCCAGCAATCCTGATCCTAAGTTTATACCCAGTAGAAGTGAAGGTAGTGATGCAAACAGAAAACTATACACCAATATTCATTGCAGCACTGTTCACAATAGCCAAAAGGTGGAAACCACTGAAATGTCCATCAACAAATGAATAGATGAACAAATCATGGTATAGTATACATACAATGGAATATTACTCAGTCGTAAAGAGAAATGAAGTCCTGATGCATGCCACAACATGGATGAACCTTGAAAATATTATGCTGAGCAAAATTAGTCATAAAAGGACAAATGCTGTATGATCTCAGTTGTATGAAATAAGCAAATATATAGAAACCAAAAATTATTAGTGGTTACCAGGGGTGGAAGGGAGGGAAAAAAGGAAGTTTATTTTTAAAAATCTTAAAAAGCAAAGATGTCACTTTGATGTCTAAGGTGTGCCTGACTCAAGTCATAGTATTTTCAATTGCCTCATAATGCATGTGAAAGCTGGACAATGAAGAAGGAAGACTGAAGAAGAATTGACACATTTGAATTGTGATGTTGGCGAAGAATATTGAATGTAACATGGACTACCATAAGAATAAACAATCAGTCTTGGAGGAAGTACAGCCAGAATGCTCCTTAGAAGTGAGGATGGCAAGGGTTTAGACATTTCACTGGGGGGACCAATCACTGGAAAAAGACTTGGTGAATGCTTGGTAAAGTAGAGGGTAAGTAAAAAAAGAGGGAGACTCTCAATGAGACGGATTGACAAGGTGGCTGCAACAATGGGCTCAAACACAGTAATGAGTGTGAGAATGGTGCAGGACTGGGCAACATCTGTTGTGCATAATAAGGTCACTGTGAGTCAGCCAGCACTTAACAACACGCCTTGGTTTTCAATCTATAAACTGAGGGTAATAGTCCCCCAATTTATGAAGTTGTTAGATTGTGGCAGGATGGTGTTCGTTGCCCCTTTAACCCTTCCATCCCTCCCCTCACTCAGTGAGGATGGGGCTTTCTGTACAATATCAATCAGTGTTGTGCTGTGAGTGATGATCCATATCAGCCCCTGAGAGGATACTTTGTCCTGAAGGGAATGGCTCTGAGGAACATGAAGATCCTGGCAGATGGGATTTGCCATCCCTGTGCAAGCACTAGGTGCAGCAGCAGAATAAAGCTGAAAATTTGGGGTTGGGGTAGATGAGGTAAAAGGGGTGGAGATAAGGGAGAGGGGACACCCAGGTGCCCATGTGAGGTGCATCAAGCACTCCTGACAGTTAAAGGCAGGGGAACCACACAGGGATGTCTATACCACCCTCTGGACTGTGAGTGTATTCCTGACCAGCCAAGAGTCCCCAGCTCTAAACAGGGAATCTAAGTGGAGCTCGTCTTACATTAAGCTGTTTATCCCCCAACACACACTCTCTGGGTATGGATGAACCTGAAGAAAACTGGCTCTCACAAGGACTTGCAGCCACCTTCATGTCACCTGAGTGGTCCAAAATGGGAAGGCACTGATACTGTATGTCCAGTCCGTTCATCCACTGTGAGTGTGAGTTGGGCTGTGTAAGGGTGATAAGAGATCATGAGCGTGAAGCACCAAGGGTAGGGTCTGAAATATAGCAGATGTACAATGACTGTTCCCTTTCTTCTAAAGATAAAATACTCCAGCAGTAAATGGCTTAAGCCTTGGAATCACACAGACCTGGGCTCACATCCCTCCCCTGCATCAATTTCGCACTCTACTGGCTCATTCACTCCTGCATACACACATGCTGCAAAATCTCCCATTAAGACAAACAAAACTAAATAAATCAATGCAAAATCCTATAAAAATTCATCACCTGAAATCATGTCTCCCTCCAGTTACTGAGCCATTTCTATAACACTCCTTATATAACAATCCTGAGTCTATTCCCTTACCATATTGTCTTCTAAAAATGTTGAGTTTCTATTTTTATCAAATGAGTATATGCACATAGTTTAAAAAGTCCAATACTTCTACAAGTATTTGCACTCCATTTCCTGAACTCCAGGGGGAACCACTTTTAATTCTTTTAGCTGATTCTTAGTGTTATTTCTGTGCCTCTAAATAACATACTGCTCATTCTTTGTTTTTCAGTTTTATATATCATCTATAATCAATTATCTCTCCTTCACACACCCCCATCCTCCCAACATAGTTGTTATACTTTTGGTTAGCTCAGTGGTCAGTGTCTACATTATTGTTGTTGAGTGCCCTCAAGTTGATTCTGACTCATAGCGATCTTATAGGACACGGTAGAAATACTCCATAGGGATTCCAAGGCTATAATCTTTACTTAAGCAATTGCCACATCTTTCTCCTGCGGAGCCACTTGTAGGTTGGAACCACCAACCTTTTGGTTAGCAGCCTAGCAGTTAACCACTGCACCACCAGGGCTTGTTTACATTATTATGACCATGTAAATACTATTCACAACAGCATTTAGTCGACTATGATTACTTTTTTTTTCTTGAATCAACTTTTTAGTTTCCCTGGAATTAAACATTTTGTTCTTTCATTTGCTTAGTTTCTGTTAGAAACTTTAATAAATCATTCCCAAACTACCCCACCCTACCCCTGGGGTCTGATTCTCCTGTGAATATATTCCAGCACATGAAGTTTTCTACCAACTTCATCTTTTTAAAGACACCTGTCTCACAGCCTCTAGTCCTGCCACATGTGAACTGTCTGCCTGTCACCTGGGACAGGTTGACACCCTGGATCACCTTATTCTCAGCATCCTTTGTCTCTCTCTTGTGCTGGCTCCCCTGTTCCTGGATCCCATGGATTTCCCTTTTTTGGTTTTCTCCATCATTTTGGTTCCCATTTCCTCTAGTAGTATTTTGAGGAAGGGAACATGGAAAGTAAAATGTTAAAATCCTAACCATCTAAAAATGTCTTTAGATTGCCCTAACACTTATTCACATTTTGGCTTGGTATAGAATTTTGTGTTGAACACATTTTTCCTTGAATTTTGGAAGACATTGCTTCTATGTCTTTTAGATTTAAAAGATGTTCTTTATTGTTGTCTCTGGATATTTTCAGGATCTTATCTTTTCTACTCTAAAATTTCATTGTGATGTATTCTTAGTGTGGGTCTATGTTCATTAACTACAGTAAGAATTTGTACACTTTTGTCTGTAAACTCTAAGCATTTTCTTGAATTGTTTTTAGTTATTTCTTGTCTCTATTTCTGTTGAAACTTGTATTATAAGGTTGTTGTAATTCCTTGATAGACAATCTAATATTTTTATAGTTCTTCTCTCCTGTTCACAATCATTTTCCGTTTTGTATTATCTCATGGGAATGACTTTTATTACCCAGTTCTTCTATTGATTTTTCATTTTTATGATCATATTTCAAATTTCCAACAGCTATTTCTTGTTCTCTGATTGAATACAATTGTATATGATTTTGTTATTTTATGATTTTAATGTGTCTTTGATATAATTATGGGAAAGCATTTATATACCTGTGAGCTTGTAGTTGCCATAATAAGTTTTTAATTTGCATATAGTGAAAACTTCCATCAATTCATCAAGTTTCTTCATGGTTTTTCATCTTGGGTCATGCTTAAAGAATCCTTCACTTCACAATTGTAATTTCATGTATATTTTCCTCTAGGTACAGACAATGAGAGAGGGATCTGAGCATCAAGGAAAATAAAATTGTTTGAATTTTAGAGAAAGGGTAGCAGTAGATAAATAGGTAAAGTATTCTAAGGTGGCACAATTCTAAGCTTTAAATCTCTTTTCATAATTTTAAAAACATATCTGCAAGCCCTACAGGGCATTTGATATGTGCTGTACCAATAAACACGTTCCCATGAATAAGACTTATTCTTTCCTAAGATTACAGAACCTGGTGGCATAGTGGTTAAGAGGTATGGCGGCTAACCAAAAGTCGGCAGTTCGAATCTACCAGGCACTGCTTGGAAACCCTATGGGGCACTTCTACTCTGTCCTATAGGGTCACTATAAGTTGGAATTGACGCATCAGCAATTTTTTTTTTTTTTTTTATGATTAAAGAAAACAATAACACCAAGAGTCTTAATGAAATATAAACAAAGACTGGCACTGGTGATGGGCAGTTTTGAACATTAGTAATCTTGATGTGATAGATCATGTTTTGGTTAATGTCTGTACATTGTAGTTGTTAAATACTTATTAAGTGAATATTTATGGGCACTCAGTATTTTAAGGGGAGCCCTGGTGGCACAGTGGTTAAGTAATACAGCTGCTAACCAAAAGGTTGGCAGTTCAAATTCATCAGCTGCTCCTCAGAAACCCTATGGGGCAGTTCTACTCTGTCCTATAGGGTCACTATGGGTCAGAATCAACTTGATGGCAATGGGTTTGGTTTTTTTTTGGGGGGGGGAGGGCGTGTTTCTGGGATATGTCTAAGATCCACATAGGCAAATCCATGGCTTTTAAATAAGGATATTTTTAATATACTTCAGTCTTTAAATTACATAGTATCTTTTGGGGGAGAGATTGAAAATTCAGAACACTCTAGATATGTACTATCAAATATGGTAGCTAAAATCCAGTTGTGGCTATTTAAATTAATAAAGTAAAATTAAAAATTCAACTGCTCAGTTGCAATAGCCACATTTCAAGTGCTCAATAGCTACACAGGCTCGTGGCTACTGTAGTGGACAGCCCAGGTATACAGTTCCTTCATCACAGAAAGTTCTATTGACAGCACTGCTCTTGATGGTATGTGGACCTCAAGTCAGGTGCCTTAGACCCATTTATAATGAGAGGCCCTTATTATTTCTCCCACAGATTGCATCAGATTTCCAACTGTCTGGGATATGGATATAAATTAAGCTGGTGTGTAACAAAACCAAAACAGGTCATGAGTGGATCTTTATCTCTATCTGGTGCCTCCAAGCACAGATGTTCCTCCCAGTTCCAAAAGGGAAACATCTTTTCCTCAACCTCAGTTTTCTGACTGAGCACACTCTCTGGCATTAAATTTCTAGGGTGTAGTTTCTCTTCTAGAAGAGCCCATGGGAAGAGGCCTAAGTTAAGCTTTGGGAGGCAGAGTGTCGAGCTCACACAGAGGGATTCTGGGAAGTGAAGAGGAGGCAAGAGGCTGGGACCAGTCGGGGGACTTCCTGGTTTACTCAGAACAGCAGTTCTCAAAGTGTGATCTGTGGAACTCTTGGAGTCACTAAGATCCTTTCACAAGATCCATGAAGTCAAAACTATCTTCGTAACATTACTAAGGAATCATTAGTCTTTTTCGCCGGGTTGGTATTTGCACTGAGGTAAATCATCTGGGAACTTGGCAAGAATCAAGGTTGTGTCATCAAACTGCAATAGTAATTGTATTCTTCACCATCACCTACTTGCAGGAAAACAAAACCAGCTTCACTTAAAGATGTACTGACTGAAGCATTAAAAGTTATTAACTTTATTAAATCACCATCCTCAAACCCACATCTTTCAGTATCCTATGTGATGAAGCAGGAAGTATATATAAAGCACTCCTCCTACATTCCAAAAAGCCCAAGTGGCACGGTTGTTAAAGCACTCAGCTGCTAACCAAAAGGTTGGGCATTAGAACCCACCACTGTTTCATGGGAGAAAGATGTGGCAGTCTGCTTCTGTAAAGATTCACAGCCTTGGAAACCCTATGGAGCAGTCTACTCTGTCCTATGGGGTTGCTATGAGTCAGAAATGACTTGACAGCAATGGGTTTGGTTTGTTTTGGTTTCCTACATTCCAAAGTATTATTTGTCTCAAGGAAAATAATTTGTGTGAGCTGAACTAGCCTTTTTTTTATGGAATGCCATGTTTTACTTGAAAGAAGGAACGACACTTTCTCAAAAATGAACAACTAGTAAGCCTGTCGGAAAACCTGGTGGTGTAGTGGTTAAGAGCTATGGCTGATAACAAAAGGCTGGCAGTTCGAATCCACCAAACACTCCTTGGAAACTCTATACAGCAGTTCTACTTTGTCCTATAGGCTCGCTATGAGTTGGAGTTGACTCCATGGCAACGGGTAGTAAGCCTGTCACTTTAAGGAAACCAACTAAGTGTATTGTTGCCGATAAAATGTAACCTCTCGAGAGATTAGAATAGTGGAAAACTTGTATCCACAAGTTTGACAGCTTTCTGAAATTTACAAACTTTTCAGCTGGGATCAGTGGTAATACTAACAAATACGACTTTTGATATTTTGTAATGAAATGTGTCAACACTGGAAAATCCGCATACTCAATGAATTGCTAAAAAAAAAACCTCACGCATTAGTACAAGATTCATTCAATGTGCAAGATGGACCTATAGGTTTTAATGAACAGAATACAAAATACCCAATAATAGGGTTTCCGATTGCAAATAACCTTTAAGAAACTACCACTGAACACAGAAGCAGATATGAAAATCGAGAAGTCTTCTGTTTACACAGATAAGAGACGTGCAAAAATGTAAAATGATTCACTAATCTCACTACACAATTTTAATTCGGAAAATATTTATTTTTCATGAAAATATATTATCTCTGTTAATGTTTATTAATATTATTTTAAATTTAAATTCAAAAATTTTGTTTCAGTTTCTCATATCGTTAGTATGAGCTATAATCCACATAAACAAAATCTCTTTGGATTTCTTATTAATTTGTAACAGTGAATAGAAATTCTAAGGAGCCCTGGTGATGCAACAGTTAAGCTCTTGGCTGCAAACCTAAAGGTCGGTGGTTGGAACCCACCAGCCGCTCCGCAGGAGAAAAGACCTGACAATCTGCTTCTTTAAAGATTATAGCCTAGGAAACATTACGGGGCAGTTCTACTCTGTCATATAAGGCTGCTATGAATCCACTCCAGGGCACAAAGGAACAACATGGAGATTGTGAAACTAACAGGGACCTCTGACTTAAGCAGGCCCTGGCCCAGGACTCGAGGAGACAGTGTAGCAAAGAAGGCTCGGTGCAGGAGGAGAGGGGTCAGGGCAAGGTTCAGTACCAGGCTTTTCTCTGGTCCTGATGGCGGTGTTAGGGGTAGGGAGGCCTAGCCAGAGGAGTATCTAAAGTATGGCAGGTATGGCAAGTACCCTAGCGCAGCTTAGGGGGTGGGGGTGGGTGGGAAGGCACGTCAGTGAGCCATCTCAGCTTCCATCCCTAGCTATGAGAAATCATTCAGCAATTTAAAACTAATTGCAGCAGGTACTCTTTTTTGTAGATAAGCCGCTCCGCGTAGTTTTGGGGATGCGAGTTTCACTTTTCCCTCTCACAAATCCATGTCAGCTCCTTCTGCCTGGACACTTATGACGCGACGCCAGTTTTCAGTCCAATTCGGTCTCCGATTTCTGGAGAAGCCAATCAGTGCCACCGGGACTACCGAGTCCCTGCAGACTGAGAATTTCCAGACTCCCGCGTCAGGGTCCTGGCTCCCGGGCCCTCCTGCTGCTCTCGTGGGCCCTGGCCCTGACACAGGCGTGGACCCAAGCCGGGGCGGTTGAGTGCGGAGTCGAGAGGAAAACGATCTCTGTGGAGGGAGGAGCGAGGGGACCGCCCGGCGGGGACGCAGGACTCTCGGGGAAGCCGCGTCCTAGTCGACCCGCCCAGACCCCCTCCCCTGCCCCGTGCTGGGCACCCCCCTCGTTTCCTGCTCCCTCCTCCGCTCCGCCATCGACCTGGGCGCCGCGCAGGGAGGTGGGACGGTGGTCTCAGCCGCTTCTCGCCCCCAGGCTCCCGCTCCCTGAGGTATTTCGAAACCGCCGTGTCCCGGCCGGGCGGAGGGGAGCCCCGCTTCATCTCCGTTGGCTATGTGGACGACACGCAATTCGTGCGGTTCGACAATGACAGAGACTCGGCGAATCGGAGGAAGCAGCCGCGGGCGCCATGGATCCAGCAGGAGAGGCCGGACTATTGGGACCGGAACACGCGGGTCTACAAAGACACTGCACAGACTTTCCGAGTGGGCCTGCGGATCCTGCGCGGCTACTACAACCAGAGCGACGCCGGTGATTGACGCCGGGCCCGGGTCGCAGGTCACGTGTCTTCCTTGTCCCCACGGACAGGTCGTCCCGAGTTTCCGGGTCAGAGCTTCACCCCGAGGCCGCGGGACCTGCCCGGCCCCTCGATCTGGGAAGAACCACGGGGATTCGCTCCGGTTTCCTTTTCAATTTAGAACCAAACCCTCTTTGACCAACCAACCCCTCTTCCGGCCGCGGGGGCGGGGCTGACCGCGGGGCGGGGCTGACCGCGGGGGCGGGATCAGGGTCTTTTACCATCCAGGTGATGTCTGGCTGTGAAGTGGGGCCCGATGGGCGTCTCCTCCGCAAGTACAGTCAGTATGCCTATGCTGGCCGCGATTACTTCGCCCTGAATGAGAACCTGTGCTCCTGGACGGCGGCCGACACGGCTGCTCAGATCACCCAGCGCAAGTGGGAGGACGCCGGGGCTGCAGACCACATCAGGGACTATGTGGAGGGCATATGTCAGGAGTCCCTCCGAAGATGCCTGGTGAACGGAAGGAGACGCTGCAGCGTGCAGGTACTAGGGGCTGCGGCGGCTCCCTGAACGCACTTTGAGCTGGTACTGTGTCTGCTCTGCTGGCCTCTCAAGAGGGGAAGAAAATGGGATAGATGCCAGAATACCCCCGCCTATGGGTGTGGAGAGTGAGGAGTTAGCCCAGATTTCCATATCCTGTACCAGAGAGTGACTTGCCCAGAAAAGCCCTCCTTTCTCTCAGAGTCAGTTAAGGGATCCACTCTCTGGGGGTAGTAGGGGAGATGATTCCTGACTGATCAGCAGTTCCCCTTGATCCTGGAATCGACCTTGGGAACCACCAGGGACTTTCTCAAGCCTTGTTCTGTGCCTCACACCTGGTGAGTTTGGAGGTCTGATTCCAGCTGATTCTTCTGAGTTTCTGATTCTGAGTTTCTCAGCCTCCACCCAATTCAGAACTAGAAATCCCTTTTCTCATTCTCAGACACCTGGAGTCTCCTACTCTGGGCTGATTCTAGAACTTTCGAGGGACTAAGAGATTATCCCAGATCCCTGGTCCAGGCTAGTGTCTGGGTTTTGCACTCCCTCCTCCACCCCAGTTGTCTTGTCCATTCTCAAGATAGTCCAATGAGTCCTGATAGAGTGGTTTATGGGAGGTAATGGAAAGTTCTTTAATTTTCTGACTCATTCTCTCAGACCCCCCAAAGACACACATGACCCACCACCCCATCTCTGACCATGAGGTCACACTGAGGTGCTGGGCTTTGGGATTCTACCCAGTGGAGATCACCCTGACCTGGCAGCGGGACAGGGAGGACCAGACCCAGGACATGGAGCTTGTGGAGACCAGGCCTGCAGGGGACGGGACCTTCCAGAAGTGGGCAGCCATGGTGGTGTCCTCTGGAGAGGAGCATAGATATACAAGCAGTATGCAGCAGGAGGGGCTGCCCGAGCTCCTCACCCTAAGATGGGGTAAGGAGGGAGATGAGGGCAGAGCCTCTTCTCAGGGAAAGCAGGGGCCCTTTTGGGCACAGCAACAGGGTTGGGGCCCCTCACCTTCCCTTCCCTTCCCTTCCCAGAGTCCTGTTCTCAGTCCCCCACCCTCATCATGGGAATCATTGCTGACCTGGTTCTCCTTGTGGTCATTGGAGCTGTGATCTAGAGGAAGAAGAGCTCAGATAGGGAAAGGAGTGGGGTCTGAGTTTTCTTGTCCCACTGCAGGGTTTCAAACCCCAGGTAGGAGTTTGCCTGCCTTCTGCCTCTACTGTGAAGCACCATCTGCGCACCTGCGCATACCCGGTCTGGGGCCCTGAGTGCTAACACTTACTCTTCTGTAAAGCACACATGAACATGAGGACAGATTTTTCACCTTGATTCTGGTGATGGGGATCTCATCCCCACATTCGCAGGTCAGAGGGGAAGGTCCCTGCTGAAGACAGATCTCTAGGAGGGTGATGGGTCTAGTCCCTGCACATCTCTTCTCTTCTTGTTTCCTGAGCCTGCCCTGGGTCTGCAGTCACGGTTCAGGGGTCCAGGACTAGCCGACTCTTCTAGGACCTAATGGTCCAGCCTCCTCCCCTGTCTCTGAAAGGCCATTTTCTTCCCACAGGTGGAAAAGGAGGGAACGATGCTCAGGCTGCAAGTAAGTATGGAGGGGTATGATCCCTGAGACCCTTGGGATAGTGTAGATGGGTGCCCATAGGGAGCTCCCCAACCCTATAATGCTTCCTTTTGTCTCACCTCCTCCTATGGGCTCTGCTGTGTCTCTCATGGCTTCTAAAGTTGAGACCCTGGGGGCCTGACGTGGGGGGGGAGTTGGGGCAGAGGGGACATGATCTGCTTATGGGGATTCTTTGTATTTGGACATTTTGAGCATGTGGTGGGCTATTCAGCATATCAACACTTAACGGTGACTGACCCAAATTTGTTCATGGATTACTTTCTTCTATAGTGTGAGACTGCTGTCTTGTGTGGGACTGAATGATACAAGATTTGTTCACTCCCCACTTTATGACTTCAGGAACCCCCTTTCTTCAAGAACTTCTCTTTCTGCAACTGGTGTCTGAATGTGTCTGTGTTCCTGTCAGAGTAATTTGAGGACATGGGGAGACTAGCCCCACCCCACCCACCAGGACCCCCTCCCCACACTGACCTGTGTCCCTTCTGTGATCAATGTTCCTGTCCCAGCAGAGGCAGGGCTGGAGCATCTCCATCCCTGTTGTAACTTTGTGTTGCTCTGAGTGGCAATGTCTCACTTCCTTGCTGAAAATGAGAATCTGGATATTAATTTTTTTTTTTTTTTTTTTCAAAATCCTGCCATAAGGTGTGGTTGATGGGATGGGTAAGTTAAACGAGAGGAAAATTCTGAAAATTTAAGAGAGGCAATAAATGAAGACTTGAGAACCTTCCAGAATCCTGTGTTTGCTGTGCTTATCTGTTGCAGGCAGGACAGAAGGCCATGGAGCAGCTGAGTATGGATGGGGCTTGTGCCCAGTAAGTGCTCAGTGTGTCATGGACTTTGACGTGGTCACTCCTCAGCTAGGTCATCTTCACTGCTCTGTTGTCTTTGTCCCCTTAGTAGTACCATGTCCCACCAGGACCTGTGATAACAGAGACTCAGGCATTGCCCAGGTCTTGTCCTGTCTGTAGAGCTGTGGGCAGCAAGGGCTAATGTTGCTGTGTCAGCCTGGGCTCAGACATGGCCCAACTCTCAGCTCCCATGGTTTGTGTGTTTATTTTTTGTGTGTTTGTTTTTATAGAGGACTATGCTTGTTCTTGTTTTTGTGCATGAGTTCTGGTCTCATTTTCATCTGAGTGTCCCCTGTCTCTAACAGCAGCAGGAGCCCATTTACCTGTCATTGTCCATGCAAGGATTGTCCTGTCTCCAGGACCCTGGACAGTGAGGACTTCATGTGTCTGGTCAGTTTGGGCTCAGGCCTGGCCTGGTCCTCAGCCATCATCACTGTGTGGTTATTTTTGTATCTTGGTTGTTGTAGAGGATTATGCTTGTTCTTGATCTTGTGCACGAGTTCTTGTTCTTGGTCCCATCCTCCTCTGGGTATCCCCATCTCTGATAGCACTGGGAGTTGTTTTCCTGTACTATCCCCACAAGGCCCAGGGTGCCCCCTGCACACAGGAGTCTCTGTGGTATCAAGAAACAAATTTTCACACTAGTCTAGCTCTTGTCCACCTTCTAGGGCTGTTACTGGATTATTCTTTCCGTTTCTCCTGACCTTTTTTAAAGAACCAGATTCTAGAATTAGCAGACAGGAGGATCTGATAGTTTATCTTAAATAAATTCCTGTTTTGTTTCCATCCTCAGCTTACCTATCCTCTCTCCCTGCCCATAGCTCTATAATCCTAGAGCTGACTCCTTCCGAACTGATGGCTATCTAAACCAGACTCTCATTTTTATTCACAGTTGATTGGAAAATAAGGCCCATAAGCTAGGATTCCTCCTTTCTGAAGATGGAAATGAAATTGTGTGCTGTAGTGAGCAGGGGGATGGGTGTGGAAGGGAGGGAAGGAAAGAGAGCAGCCCTTGTGAGAAAAGTCCAGGTGGTATTAATGTCAATGTGAGTGGATGATATGCTGTAGTTGCCACAAAACAGCATTTGGTCTGAGGCTACATTAATTAAAGACACTGTCTTTAGAATAGGGAGGTGCTCTATACTACAGGATCATTCATTCTACTGATATTTGTCGAGTGCAGGCTATAAAACACACCATTTTTGCATCTGGGAAACATCAGTGAACTAAAAATGCAAAAACTGTCAACCTTGTGGCTCGTATGTTCTAGTGGGGAGAGACAGACTATTGACTTTGAGCATAGAAATAAGGACGGTGTTTATGTTGGAAGGCAGTAAGTGCAGTGGGGAAGGGAACCCAGAGTGCGGGTGTGTGGGGAGAGGGAAGATGGCTGTGGTAACTTGGGGTGATCAGCGTGGGCCTCCTTGAGAAGGTGACCTTTGAGGAAAAATTTGAAGTCCATGAAGGAATTAGCTATGAGGATGTCTGGGGAAGATCTTTCCAAGCCGGGGGAACATCTGGTGCAGACATACTAGGGCAGGAGGGTATCTGGGAAGATGCTGGTGTGGCTGCAGCAGAGTCATTGAGATGAGGTCAGAGGTACGACCAGACCATGTAGGCCCTGATAATGTTGGAAGACTTTTTAGCTTTTATCTGGGTGAGATGAGGAGTTACAAGACAGTTTTGAGCAAAAGAAAGACATGGTGCAACTTCTCTTTTGAAAGGATCACACTGGCTGCTGTGCTGAGAAGAGTCAAGAGGGGCAAGCAAGGCAATAAAGAAAACTGGGAAATTCAGGTAGTTTTCCAGCTATAGATACTGGTTGCTTCAACCCGGCGTGAGCAGTGAAAATAGTGGGACATGATGGAATTCTTGATACATGTTGAAGATGAACTTTAAAGGACTTCCTAATGGATTGAATTTGGGATATGAGAGAAAGAGAGGCATCAAGGAGGACACCAATGTTTTGGACTGTGCAAATAGAAAGATGAAGCTGCTGTCAGCAGAGATGCAGAAGCTGGAAGGAGCCTCTTTGAGGAGGGGGCATCACAGGCTATCTCAGTTTCAGAATCTGAGATATACAAATGAGGTTGTCAAGTTGGCAATTAGATATACTAGTCTGGAGTTAAGGAGAATTGTCTGGGCTGGAGAAATAGATTTGGGAGGTGATGCCACATCAATGGTATTTAAAGCCTTGAGAATGGATGAGGTCACCAAGGGAGTGATTAGCTATAGGAAAGGAAAAAGGACTGAACCCTAGACCCTCAAGTACTAAGTAATCTGATCAGTCCACACACAGAGAGCTGACTGCACAGTGCTGGAACCACATCCAGAAAGCACACAGACCAGGGAGTCATAACCTTTACTGTGCACAGGATCACCTGGAAATCTCATTACGATCCAGATGGTCTAGAGTAGAGCATGAGATTCTGTAGTTGTAACAAGGTTGGTGCTGATGCTGCTGGTCTTCAGATCACAAATTTAGTAGCAAGAACATTGACCAGGAATTCCCACATGGATGTGCATCAGGTTCTCCTGTATAGCTTAAGTAAGGGATTTCTGGACCCTGGGCCCAATTCTCTGAGACTGTGGGTCTAGGGAGGGCCTGGGTATTCTGTAACAAGCCCTACTAACACTCCTGGTGCTCAGCCAGATTCGGAACCACTGATGAAAGAGATAGGAGTAGTGCCCACGGGGATAAAGGGTCTTAAAACCACATTTAGATGTACAATGAAATTAAAATTTTTACGATTTTAACATAAAGCAATTTATATATGTTATATTGGGGGCCCATCTCCGAGCCAGGTCTGAGCTACATAGGCAGGAACAGAATCTACAGTCTCGCCCTCAGTTGGTCCCATATAGAAACCACAGCCACTGCTGCTGGGTCAGATGCCACTGCCCACGCCACCGACACTGGGCCCTGCAGCCAGGATACTCTCACTGCTGCTCCTGGCAACTGGATGTCACTACTGCCACTCATGCCACCCTTGCCAAAGTGCATTCTGCACAGTCCCAGCTTCTCTGTGGCATCACACCCTGAGTCAGAGGCTAACGTGTGGGCATCTGACTGGTGGAGCCTCAGCCCCATGCCCGTGTCCAACTGCACGAATGTTTGGTAAAGTGAGTTTCCCTCTTTTATGGAATGAGGTGGTCTTCACCTCCTACCAAGACTCTTTAAGTGTGAAATTCTCTTAAGGTAGGAAGATGATTCAGGTGCTGGAGGGTAGGAGGATCAGCAATGGAGAAAGAATGACGAATGACAATTCCTGGAACAGTGTTCTGAGACTAGATCTTGTACTTGTAGGTATTCGATGGTGTTGATCGGATGAAAGAGTGACTAATAAATGACATCTTTCCACTTATTCCTTGATGGTCTGTTACGGGATCCTGCTTTTGTCTACTTCAGTTTATACTCTCAAATGTGAGGTGTGGTATTGTGGGCTGGTGAAATGATTACCCAAAATATTTCCTGTCTTTGTCTCCTACTAGAATTAAAAACTCAGGCCTTTAAGACTTCAGAGGATCTGTGTGTGCACTGACATTTTATATTTCCTTGTAAATGCACTGTTTCTGGGGAGAGGATCCATAACATTTATCAGTTTTTATGTGATCCCTGCAAAAGTTTAAAAAACAATCCTAGTTTAGGCACTGTGCTACTTAGTCTGGTCCATGAACAGCTGGTCACAAACTGTTTTTAGCAGCACCAGTGATGTGATAAAAACACTCATCTTTTGCTTGGCTGACAAGATAAGGCAAAGGTTTACTTGCTTCTCACTCTCAATTTCTGTATGTACCTCCTTGTGAGCTAGTAACACAGTTCACAGAGCAGCACTGGTACACAGACCACTTTTTGAATAGCATTGGTCTAGATGGATTTGCCAGGCACTCCTTGGAAACTCGATGGGGTTCTACTCTGTCCTATAGGGTTGCTATGAGTTGGAATCAACTTGGTGGCAACGGCTTTGTTTTGTGTTTTTTTTTTTTTTTTTTTTAAGATGGATTTGTATTCTAGCACCTACCCTGGTGTCAGGTAAAAAGCAGGAATCAATCAGTAGTTAACGCAGATTTCTACCACCTTTCTGTCAGTTTGTCATTCTGTGGTAGCCTGTGTGTAGCTGTGATTCTGGAAGCTATGCTACCAGTACCAGTATTTCAAATACCAGCAGGGTCACCCATGGTGGACAAGTTTCAGAGGAGCTTCTAGACTAAGACAGATTAAGAAGAAAGGCCTGGTGATCTACTTCCAAAAATTAGCCAATGAAAACCCCGTGGATCACAACAGAACACTGTCTTACTACCAACAATCATGAAGATGGCTCAGGACCAAGCAACATTTTGTTTTATTATACACAGGGTCACCATGAGTTGGAGCAGACTCAATAGCAGCTAACAACAACAGCAAGAGGGAATCCATTTCTGGTATATGGTAGACTAGGTTTTGAGGCTGCCTCTTTCACTGAAAACAACTAAAAATAATAGATAAAATATAAGAAGAATCTACAAGTGTAGAAGAACAAGCAAGAGACTAATCACTTAGGCCAAAATATATATGTGGGCAGGAATCCAGAGAGAATAGTTGTGTTTATCCTGAGGGCATTTGCCAACTCTGGAAAATCATAGCTTGGCTTTCTCAGGCTCGCAAGCTATTGGAGACAGAGATGATGCCCAGAGCTTGTCAGGTGGGGAGTGTAATAGAAGACATCCTCACCCTGGAAAATCTGGAAAACCAAAAATTCCTGTCCTCAGAGTAAAAATCCAAAAGGCTTACAGAATTGGGAATAGTGACAGTTCCCACCAGCCAGACAGGAAAACCTCATAATTCACTGGGCATTGGGTAGAGTATTCAGGTAAGTCTTGTGTCAGTAGTGGGAATAATTAGCTCTGGATTAAACACTGCTCTGGTTTCATGTATTGTTATTGTTGTTAGCTGCCATCAGGTCAGCCCCTGACTCATGGCAAACCCATGCACAATGGAAGGAAACACTGCCCAGTCCTGCACTACCTTCATGATCAGCTGTGGATCAGACTGTTGTGATCCATAGGGTTTTAACTGGCTGATTTTCAGAAGTAGATCACCAGACCTTTTTTCCTAGCCTGTCTTATTCTTGAAGCTTTGCTGAAATCTGCTCAGCATCATAGAAACACACAAGCCACCAATGACTGACAGGTGGTAGCTGTGCATGAGGCACATTGGTAGGGAATCAAACTTGGCTCTCCTGCATGGAAGACGAGAATTCTACCACTGAACTAGGTAAAACGCCGGTTTCACTTAGCAAATATTAAAATCAAATCCTAAAAGTATCAAGTAGCTTCCAAGTAACTTATCATGTCCCCAAAATAAAAGCTGAAGATCATTTATGGACATAAAAAATATCTAGCACCTAATAAGGTAAAACTATAATGTCTGGCATCAAATAAAAAATAACGAGGCATGCAAAGAAAAAAGAAAATATAACCTATAAGAATAGAAAAATCAATCAATCTAAACTAACCCAGAACTGATATAGATGTTATAATTAACAGAGGACATTAAAAAATTCTTATAACTGTATTTCATATGCTCAAAAGTTATTTTAAGACATTAAAATGTGTAAAAGTTCAAAATTGAACTTCTAGACATGAAAATTACAATGTCTTATTAAAAATACACTGGATGCTAGATGGGATTGATGGTAGATTTGATATTGCAGAAGAACAAATTAGTGACCTTGAAGGCATAGCAATAGAAGCTTTCCAAAATTATATAAAGTATAATTATTACAATGTATTGTTGAGTTTGTAACATATATAGATGTAATCTGTACATCTATGCAATAGTAGCACAAAAGGAGGAAGAGGGAATAGAGCTATATAAGAGTATTCTTTCTACATTTCACTGAAAGTAAGTATAAAACTGAAGTAAATTCTGATAAATTAAGATGTATATGGTAAGCTCTAGAGCAATCACTAAGTAAACCACTAAAAGTGAAATATCATTAGTAATAGTGAAAAATCATTAAAGCAATTAAAATCCTAGAAAATATCCACTTAATGTAAAAGCAGTAAAGAAGAAAAAAGGAACAAAAATAACATGAGATACATAAAAAAAAAAAAAAGTAAAATGGCAGGTATAAATCCTACTATGTCAAAAATAACAAAAAATAATAATAATAATAAATAAAAAAACCACTGCTGTCGAGTCACCTCCAACTCATAACAACCATTACATATAAATTTCTAAACAGTACAATCAAAGAGCAGGATAGTCAGGTTACACACACACATATACAAAACAAGCTCCAACTATATGTTATCTACAGCAGACACTTTACATTCAAAGATACAAAAGATTGAAAGTAAAAGAATGAAAAATGGTATATTATGCAAACAGCAACCACAAGAAAGTACTAGTGGCTACACTAATATCAGACAAAATAGACTCTAAAATAAAAAATCTTACTAGAGTTAAAGAGGGACAATTTTATAATGATAAAAGGGTCAATTCATCAGAAAGATATAAATAAATGTATATACACCTAATAACGGAACACCAAAATAAATAAAAACTGATAAAAAAAAAAAGAAGAAGAAAGCGATGATAATGATAGTTGAAAACTTCAATATTCCACTTTCAATGGCTAGAACAACTAGACAGAAGATCAACGAAGTATTGTTGATCTCGAAGACTTGAACAACCCTATAAATGTACTAGACCTAGGGACATCTATGGGACACTCCACCCAACAGCAGCAGCATATACGTTCTTCTCAAGTGCACATAGACTATTCTCCAGGATAAAACATATGCTATGCCATAAAACATGCCTTAATAAATTTAAAAGAATAGAAACAATACAAATTATGTTCTCCAACCACAATGGAATGTAATTATAAATCACTAACATAAAGAAATTTGGGAAATTTACAAACGTGAAAAATTAAATAACAGACTCCTAAATAACCAAGGGGTAAAAGAATAAATCAAAACAGAAATTAGAAAATACTGTGACATAAATAAAATGAAGACACAATATACAGAAATTTGTGGGATGCTATTAAAATACAGGAAAATATATAGATGTAAATGCCAACATTAAAAGATAAGAAAGGTGTCAAATTCATAACCTAATTTTCTACCTTAAGACACCAGAAAAAAAGAGCAAACTAAACCTAAAGCAAGCAGAAGGAAGGAAATGATAAAGATTAGAGTGGAAATTCATGATATAGAGAATAGAAAAACAATACAGAAAACAAGAACAACAACAAAAATTTTGGTTCTTTGAAAAGATAAAAAAATGACAAATCTTCAGCTAGAGTCACTAAGAGAAGAAGAGAAAACTCAAATTACTAAAATCTGGAATGAAAGAAGGGATATTCAGAAATAAAGATTGTAAGGGAATACTATGAACAATTGTATGTCGACAAATTAGATGGCCTAGATGAAATAAATTCCTATGAAGATCTAAACTACTGAATCTGACTCAGAATAAACAAAAAATCTGAGTAGAACTGTAAAAAAGTAAAGAAATTGAATTAACAACAACAAAAAACTTCCCACAAGTAATAGCCCAGGCCCAAAGGGCTTCAGTAGTAAATACTACCAAACATTAAAAGAATTACAGGCAGTCCCCAGGTTACAAATGTCCAACATAAGGACAATGACAACTCATACATGCCCTTTAGTGTTATGTAAATTTGCCCTCACTTTGAAATGATTGAACCAACACCTACTCGCAACAAATTCATCACAATCACCTTCATTTGCTGCATGTACAGCTTTTAAATTATTGAAAAGGCTTCGAGCCTTTTCTTACACTAAATTAAGGCCAAATAAGAAGCTTATGTACGTGCTGATTTACCTACAAATTCAACTTAGAGACACAGGTAGGAACAGATCTCGTTTGTAACCTGGGGACCACCTATAATATCACTTCTTCACAAACTATTCCAAAAAATAGAAGGGGAGGTAATGCTTCTCAACTCATTCTATTAGTATTATTTTGACATAAAAAACAGAGAAAGACACCACAGGGAAAGAAAATCCTCAACAAAATGCTAGAAAACCAAATTCATCAACATATAAAAATAGTTATACACCACGACCAAGTGGGATTTATCCCAGGACAGCAAGGTTAGTTTAACATCCAAAAATCAATTAATGTGATACATCATATCAATTGAATAATAAAAAAAATTACATGATCATCTCAATAGACACAGAAAAATCATTTGACACAATCCAGCATGGTTTCATAACAACACTCAAAAAAGAGGAATAGAAGGGAAATCCCTTATCATGATAACGGGCATCTATGAAAAACCCACATATAACATCATACTTAATAGTGAAAGATTGAATGCTTTCTTTCTAAGTTCAGGAAGAAGACGAAAATGCCTTCTCTCATTTCTATTCAACATTCTGCTGGAGGTGCTAGCTAAAGCAATTTGGCAAGACAATGAAATAAAAAGCATTCATGTAGAAAAGGAAGAGTAATATTATCTCCATTTGCATATGACATAATCTTGTATATAGAAAATTCCAAGGAATCCACTCAAAAGATATTAGAATAAACAAATTCAGCAAGTTTGCAGGTAAAATATCAATATACAAAAATCTATTATATTTCTATACTCTTGCAATGAATAATCCTGAAATGATATTAAGAAAACAATTCTATTTACAATACCATCACAAAAGAATAAAACAGGAATAAATTTAAGAAAAGAAGTGCAAAACTTATACCACAAAAACTTAAAGTACAAAGTTTTGTTTATGGAAATTAAGCAAGACCTAAATAAAAGGTAAGACATACCATGCTCTTGGATCAGAAGACTGAATATTATTAGGATGGCAATACTGAAGAATACTGAATATACCATGAACTGCCAGAAGAATGAACAAATCTGTCTTGGAAGAAATACAGCCAGAATGCTCCTTGGAAGGGAGGATACTGAGACTTTGTCTAATGTACTTTGGACGTGTTATCAGGAAAGACCAGCCCCTGGAGAAGGACATCATGCTTGGTAGAGGGTCAGCAAAAAAGGGGAAGATTCTCAATGAGATGTATTGACACAGTGGATGCAACAGCGGGCTCAAGCAAAACAATGATTTGAGGATGGCACGGGACCAGGTAGTGTTCGGTTCTGTTGTACATTGGACCGCTATGAGTCAGAGGCAGCTCGATAGCACCTAACAACAAAAACAACAACATATCCATACACTGGACTATTATTTAGCATTAAAAAGAAATGGAAGTACTGATACATTCTACAACATGCACGAACCTTGACAACATTATTCTAAATGAAAGAAGCCAGTCACAAAAGACCATAAATGATTTCATTTATATGAAATGTCCACAAGAATCAAATCTATAGAGACAGAAACTATGTTAGTGGTTGCCTTGGGATGAGGAAATGGGAGGTTGGAGGGAAACAGGCAGTGATTGCTTAGGAATAAATGGGTATGGAGTTTGTTTCTGAGTTGATGAAAATATTCTGCACTTGTCATGATGGTTGCACAGCTCTGTGAATAAACAAAAAAACTTGAATAGTACACTTTATTTCTTTTTTAAATTGTATTATGCTTTAGGTGAGAGTTTACAGCACAAAGTAATTTCTCATTGAAAAATTTATGCATAAATTGTTTTGTGATATTGGTTGCAACCCCTGCAGTGTGTCAGCACTCTCTCTCTTTCCCTTTACACCCCAGGTGTTCTGTGTCCATTTGTCCAGTTTTCCTGTCCCTTCCTGCTTTCTAGTCTTTGCTTTTAGGCAGGTGTTGCCCATTTGGTCTTGTATACTTGATTGAACTAAGAAGTACATTCCTCAGTTGTGTTATTGTCTGTTTGATAGGCCGCTCTAATCTTTGGCTGACAAGGTTGGCATTGGGTGTACCTTTAGTTCTGAGTTAGCAGGGTGTACAGGGACCACAGTCTTGGGGGCTCCTCAAGTCTCTGTCAGACCAGTAAGTCTGGTCTTTTTTGTGAGTTTGAATTTTGTTCTACATTTTTCTCCTCCTCTGTCCAGGACCCTCTGTTGTGATCCCTGTCAGAGCCATCAGTGGTGGTAGCCAGGCACCATCTAGTTCTTCTGGGCTCAGCCTGGTGGAGGCTGTGGTTCTTGTGGTCCATTAGTCCTTTGGACTAAAATTTTCCTTGTGTCTTTGGTTTTCTTCACTGTCCCTTGCTTCAGATGGGGTGAGACCAGAGGAGTGTCTTAGAGGGCTGCTCACAAGCTTTTAAGACCCCATATGCTACTCACCAAAGTAGTATGTAGAACATGTTCTTTATGAACTATGTTATGCCAATTGAACTAGATGTACCCCCAGACCATGATCCCCTGCCCTCAGCTCCAGTAATTTGGTCCCTTAAGGTGTTTGGATGTGTCTAGGAAGCTTCTATGACTTTGCCTTCATCAAGCTGTGTGCCAACTTCCCCTATATTGTGTGTTGTCCTTCCCTTCACCAAAGTTAACGCTTGTCTAATATCTAGTTAGTGCTTTCCCCCTCCCACCCCTCCTCTCCCTCGTAACCATTAAAGATTGTTTTTTTTCTGTGTGTAAACTTTTTCATAGGTTTTTATAATAGTGGTCTCATACAATATTTGTCCTTTTGTGATTGACTTATTTCACTCAGCATAATGCCTTCCAGATTGATCCATGTTGTGAGATGTTTCGTGGATTCATCATTGTTCTTTATTGTTGCATAGTATTCTATTGTGTGTATGTACCATAGCTTGTTTAGCCATTCTTCTGTTGATGGGCACTTAGGCTGTTTCCATCTTTTTGCTATTGTGAATAATGCTGCAATGAACATCAGTGTGCAAACGTGTATTCATGTGACAGCTCTTATTTATCTAGAATATATTCCTAGGAGTGGGATTGCTGGACCGTGTGGTGTTTCTACTTACAGCTTTCTAAAGAAGCCTGTCTTAGTCATCTAGTACTGCTATAACAGAGATACCACAATTGGATGGCTTTAACACAGAGAAGTTTATTCTGTAACAGTCTAGTAGGCTACAAGTCCAAATTCAGGGCATCAGCTCCAGGAGAAGGCTTTCTCTCTCTGTCAGCTCTGGAGGAAGATCCTTGTGATGCATCAGTCTTCCCCTGGTCTGGGAGCATCTCAGCACAGGAACCTCAGGTCCAAAGGACGCACTCTGCTCCTGGCAGTGCTTTCTTGGTGGTATGAGGTTCCCATGTGTCTCTGCTCGCTTCTCTCTTTTATATCTCAGAAGAGATTGGCTTAAGACACTATCCAATCTTGTACACCTCATCAGTATAACTGCTGCTAATCCATCTTAAAAATTAGATCACAGTGATTGAATTTACAACACATAAGGAAATCACATCAGATTACAAAACGGCACACAATTATTCAATACTGGGAATCATGACCCAGCCAAGCTGACAGATATTTTTTGGGGACATGATTCAATCCATGACAAGCCCCATATCATTTTCCAAAATGGTTGTACCATTTCACATTCCCACCAATGCATAAGAATTCCAATTTCCCCTCAACCTCTCTGACATATGTTATTTACTGTTTTCTTGATTAGTGCTGGTATTGTTGGGGTGAGATGGTATCTCATTGTAGCTTTCATTTACATTTCTCTAAAGGCTAGTTATTGTATGCATTTCCTCATATGTCTGTTAGTTGCCTGAACGTCTTCTTTGATGAAGTGTCTATTCATATCCTTTGCCCATTTTTTGATTGGCTTATTTGTCTTTTGTTGTTGAGGTGTTGAAGTATTCTATAGATTTTAGAGATTAGCCCCTTTTTGGATATGTCATAGCCAAAATTTTTCCCCAGTATGTAGGTCCTCTTTTCAATCTTTTGGTGGAATAGTATGCTTTAAATTTTTGAGCTGTATGATATGTGGATTTTATCTCAGTAGAGCTGTTCTAAAAAAAAAAAAAAAAGTGATGGCACACATTAAACGAAGTACATATGCCAGAACTGCCACAACAGATGGTAGAGAAAAAGATCAAAAGCCTCAACAAAGTGGGCATGCTAGACTGTATATACTCTATAAAACTGGAAAACCCACCAGATGACTGTTTTCCTTGGGAACGTTCCAATGACACTCTGTTTATCAGGCAGTAAGGAAAGAGCAGATGAGCAGGGTAGCAGTATCATTCTGTCTGTCCTTTCTAGGCTGGGGCTAACTCTAGAAGACATTATTAAAGAGTTTGTTTCCCTAGCAGCAATGAGGATCACAGGATCCCAGAAAGGCAGACGCCAAGTGTTAGCAAGGCAGAATCAAGGTAGACAAATTTGCCAAGATAGTTAGCAATGCCAGGAAACCTAACCTGTACCAGATTTACGGAAATGGCTAATAGACCATGGTGTTCCTAGTGGCAAGGTAGCTGGGCAGCCAACAAGAATGTTGCTTAACATTATAATCAAGAGTTCAAGAATGAATGAGCCGAAGGCTGAGTTTTGTTGCCTGCACAGAAAGGTACAATCTTTGGCCCAGTTTCCAAAGCCAAGCCAATTCTTAGACCCCATTAATTGAAGGAGAGGCCAGATACTGTAAGGAAGTACCATTCAGCACATGGCAAGTGTGTACAGTAGTAATTCCCCCAGTCCTTCCCTGAAGGGACTTCTGACCATTTACTCAAGCATGCAGACACTGAAGAAAGGGAATACCCACACCTTTTTTAGGTCTGTTGGATACAGGGTCCACTATGACACTGATACTTGGGGAACTAAACACCATTATAAACTCTCGTTGGAGGAGAGGCATATGGAGAACAGGAAATATTTGGAGTCCTGTCTCAGATCCACCCACCTGTCAGTGGGTTCTCCGTGTGCATATGTCTACTGGATGTTCATTCCCCAGTTTCCAAATACGTAATCAGAATGGACATATTTAGCAGTTGGCAGAACAAACCCTCACATTGGTTCTTTAACCTGTAGAGTAAAAACTTTGTAATAAGAAAGGCCAAGTGAAAGCCCCTGAAACTGCCTGCCAACCTCATCCAAGATTGAAAATTAATTGGATACAATATTGTATCCAGAGGGAAATTAAATAGATTATTGCCACCCTCAAAGACTTAGGAGGTACAGGGGTGGTGGTTCCATCATATATCCATTTAATTCACGAGTCTGCTTTTTGCAAAATCTGAATGGATCATGGCAGATGATAGTGGACTTCTGAAAACTTAACCAAGTTAAGTTTTGCTGAATATGATATCTTTACTAGAGCAGATTTATACAACTTCTAGTACGTGGTATATGGCTATTGACCTGCCTAATGCATTCTTTTTAATGCCTATGAAAAAGAATCAGCAGCTGTTTATCTTCACATGGGACAAATAATACTATATATTTTTTATTTTGCCCAGGACTATGTTAATTCTCATGCTCTCTATCATAATATAGAATGAAGAGACTGGACTTTCTGGATATTTCATGGAATAGCACATTGATGCATTATATTAACATCATGCTAATCAGACCTGGTGAGCAAGAAGTGAAATGTATTCTGGATGCTTTGGTAACACAAATGTACTCCAGAGGATGGCAGTTAAACTGCACAAGGATTCATGGGTCAGTCTGCCACATTGGTAAAGTTTTCAGGGATCCAGCAGTCTGGAGCATGATGAAACATCTGCTCAAAATAAAGGGCAGGTTATTGCATCTTGTATTTCTTGCCACTAAAAAAAATAAGCCCAACATTTGTAGACCTCTTCAGGTTTTAGAGGCAGCATGTTCCATACAATGGCAGTATTGTTCTGACCTATTTATCAGCTTACGTGAAAGGCTGTTGGTTTTGAGTGGGACATAGAGCAAGAAGGGCTCTGCAGCAGATCCAGGATAGAATATAAGCAGCCCTGCTGCATAGGCCATATGACCCAGAAGTTCTCATAGCACTAGAGGTGTATGTGGTAGGAAAAGTGGCCACGTGGTGTCTGGTAGTTTTGGAGAGGTGCAATGCAGACCCCCAGGCCTCTGGAGTAACAAGGTCTAGTCATCTGAATCAGAGAAGTATACACCATTCAACAAGCAGCTTCTGGAATGCTCTGGGCCGTGGTAGAGATGGAATATCTGACTATGGGACATCAAGGAACTATATGGCCGTATATGCCTTTCATGAGCTGTGTACTGTCAGACTCTAGCAGCAATATACTTTAAGATAGAAGTGGTACATCCAGGATTGGACTAAAGCAGGGGTCAGCCCATGAAACAAATCCACCTTCCCTGTTTTTTCTAAATAAAGTTGTATTGGAACATGGATACATCCATTCATTTAGGTATTGTCTATGGCTGCTTTCTTGGAGTTGCTGGGTGGTGCAAACGATTAATGCCCTTGCTTGCTAAGTGAAAGGTTGGAGGTTTGAGTCCACCCAGAGATGCCTCGGAAGAAAGGCTTGGCAACCTACTTCCAAAAAATCAGCCATTAAAAACCCTATGGAGTGGTTATCAGTGGCTGCGACCTTTTGAAAAGAGATCACAAGACCTTTCTTCCTAGCTGCCTCAGGGTGGATTTGAACTGCTAACATTTTGGTTAGTAGCCCATCCCTTAATCATTTGCACCACACATGGACTTAGAGGTAAATTTATAGCTGCAAATGCTTATATTTAAAAAGAAGAATTTCAAATCAATAACCTGACCTATTTTTTTTAACACTGGAAAAAGAAGAGCAAACTAAACCTAAAGTAAGCAGAAGGAAAGAATTAAGAAAGATCTGATAGGAAATCAGTAAAATAGAGGATAAAAAAGGAGAGAAAAATCAATGAAACCTAAAGCTGATTCTTTGAAAAGATCAACAAAATTGACAAACCTTTAACTAGACTGACCAAGAAAAAAAAGAAAGAAGACTCAAATGACTAAACTCAGGATTTAAACTGGGGACATTACTACTGACCTTACAGAAATAAAAGTATTATAAAGGAATACTGGAACTCCCATTCATTGCTGGTGGGAGTGCAAAATGGTACAGCCACTTTGGAAAACAGTCTGGCAGCTTCTTACAAAGCTAAACATAGGCTTACCATGCAATCCAGCAATCTATCTCTTTGGTATTTATCCAAATTAGTTGAAAACTGAAGTCCACAAGAAAACGTGCAAATGAATGTTTATACCAACCCTTTTCATAATTGTCAAAACATGGAAGCAACCGATATGTCCTTCAATAAACGAATAGATAAACTGTGATATATCTATACAATAGATTATTATTCAACAATCAAAAGAAATACACTATCAAGCCCCCAAAAGACCTGGAGGAAACTTAAATGCATATTGCTAAGTGAAAGAAGCCAGTCTGAAAATGTTACATACTGCATAATTCCAATTATATGACATTCTGAAAAAGGCAAATCTATAGAGAATAAAAAGACCAGTGGTTGTCAGGTGTTCAGAGGAGGGGAGAGTGATAAACAGGTAGAGCACAGGGCATTTTTAGGGCAGTGAAACTACTCTATATGCTACTGTAATAATGGATACATGACATTATGTATTTTTCAAAAGACATAAAACTGTACAACACAAAGAGTGAATCCTAAACTATGGACTTCAGCAAATAATTAGGTATCAATATTGGTTCATCAGTTTTAACAAATGTACCACATGAATGTAAGATGTTAATGATAGGGAAAACTGTGTGTGTAGGGTAGGGGAATATACAGGAACTCTCTGTATTTTCCATAAATCCTAAAACCACTCTAAAAAATAAACTCTGTTAAAACAAAAAAACAAAAAACCTATGGGGCACAGTTCTACTCTGACACATTTGGGGTTGCCATTGAAGTTGGAGTAAACTTGACAGCAACTGGTACAGCTGCTTTCATGCTACAAGCCAAAACTGTGTATTTGTGACAGAGACCATATGGCCTACAAAGCTGAAAATATTTACTATCTCGTCTGTCTTAGGCTGGGTTCTCTAGAGAAACAACACTAGTGAAGTGTCTACACACACATACACATATATATACAGAGAAGAGAAAAAGATTTATATCAAGGAAATAGCTCACTCATTTGTAGAGGCTGGAAAGTCCCAAGTCTGTGGGTCAGCCTGGAGGCTTCTCCTGACTTATGTAGCTGCAGGGGCTGGTGAATCCAAGCTCAGCAGGTCAGAAAATAGCCTCTGGTTTACAAGCTGTGACAGCTGATGAATCCCAAGACTGGCAGGTAAGCTGCTAGCTCAAGTACCAAGAACTGGAGGTCAGATGAATAGCAGCCAGTGACAGGATCCAGAGTGAGCAAAAGCCTGAGAGCCTTGCCAGAAAGTCCACCTATATTGGATGCAGGCCACACACCAAAGAAACTCCCTTTCAATTGATTGGCTACTCACAGCAGATCCCATCAAGGAGGTGATCATATCAGATTTCATTATGGAGGTGATTACCTCATTATATGACAGCTGAACCACATTATAGCTGCCAAACCACTGAGAATCATGGCCCAGCTAAGGTGACACACAACCTTAATGATCACAGTCCACCCCTTGACAACTTGGCACCTATACATATCTACTTAAACTGTACACAATCTGTGAATAAAGACAATTATAAAGTCATACATGCACCTAACATGATACAACTAACACGCGTACAACTGAAAATGCACTAGCCCTGTTTACATCTTATATTTTATAAGCGAAGAAAACAAAAATATTTGATGCACCCATATAAGGAAGAAATACTCATAACAATTACTGTCCTTGTTTCTGCAACTTGTCATGTGGTCATAACTGGTACTTAGAACTACCTTCTTCTAACACCCATTCCATATTCCCTTGGACCTCAGCAAGCACCTCAGCTGGTCGAGGTTCTTTGCCTGATGGGGTGACCCAAACTTTCATTCCTGAAGGGTCTGGGCCGTTAGTAGTCATGTCAGAATTGAGTTGCTGTAGTTTTCCATTGACTTTAATCATAAGGCATGGCAGTACTAATAGATGTCCTAAGGGATCTCCTGCATTCCAAACTCTTCTTTAACTCCATTATGTACTATCACCCCCACGTGTCTGTCAGTTTGTCATACTGTGGGGGCTTGTGTGTTGCTGTGATGCTGGAAGCTATGCCACTGGTGTTCAGATACTAGCAGGCCCACCCAGGTTTCATCTGAGCTTCTAGACTAAGACAGACTAGGAAGAAGGACCCAGCGGTCTACTTCTGAAAAGAATTAGCCAGTGAAAGCCTTATGGATAGCAGCGGAACACTGTCTGATATAGTGCTGGAAGGTGGGCCCCTCAGGTAGGAAGGCACTCAAAATATGACTGGGGAAGAGCTGCCTCCTCAAAGTAGAGTCGACCTTAATGATGTGGATGGAGTCAAGCTTTTGGGACCTTCATTTGCTGATGTGGTACAACTCAAAATGGGAAGAAACAGCTGCAAACATCCCTTAATAATCAAAATGTGGAGTGGGTGGGGCCAAGATGGCGAAGTAGTCAGACACTTCCAGTGGTTCCTCTTACAACAAAGACCTGAAATAACAAGTCAATCAGTTATATATGACAATCTAGAAGCCCTGGACATGAAAGACAAAGTTGAGGAATCGGACTGAGTGGCAGGGGAGGGAGAGAAGGCTCAAAAGCAGCGAGAAGCTGCCAGACCTGACCCTGCGGAAGCTGGCGCCCTTCGGGCTGGATCGGCTGGCATGCTCAGTGAGGCAAGCAGTGGCATTCGGGGTGAGTTTTCCAAGTCGGGAGAGACCGAGTGGCAGAGTGTCTGCTCAGGCCTCCAGAGCCAGTGAAAAGTGGCATACATGCATTTAACTTACCATGCAGATCAAAACACACCGTGTTTGGGAAGAATCTCTCTCCCATTTACCTGCTCCCTCCCTGCTGTGCACTGGTCCTGGGCCAGCATCAGTAATTGCTCCTTCCCTTGGGCCAGAAGTAGGACACATCAAGTGCCCTGAGCCATTCTAGCCTTGGAGAGGGCACAAATTGACAAACAGGAAAAAATAATCTGCCAGCTCCCCTAAGCAAGGAACTCAGGACAGGCACAGCTCCTTTGCCTAGGCACAGGCACAGGGGGTCCACGACTTTCAATGCCTTTCACCCCTGCATAGACCTGTGTGGGCCCACTTAAACACTGTAGGCCCTCATTAGCACAGTAAAACAGGGTATATACCTGAAGCCTAACTTCACTGTATCAGCTACATGGTGGAGTGGCAGGTTCGTGACATTTGACACCATTCTGCCCATTAAGCAGGGTCCTCACCTACTCACATCAGGGCCTGAGACTGGTGGCTCCACCCACACCATCTAGCCACCTGCAACAGGAATACAAGAACAAGTGGTGCCTCCCAGTCCTTACAGCCAACAGCACTGGGTGCCCATAGTCCAGATGCAAATTCCACCCACCTACGCACTCTAGGGAACAGGGACACGGTTTCCTCCCAGACACCCAGGGGCAGCCATCAGCCCCCTGCCTTGCTCAGCATGTGACCAGATACCTGTGCCTACTCCAATCACCCCTGCCCATCTAGGACTGTAGGTGACAGCCTGCACCACACATTTGGTGACCGACTATCTGAACACCTGAGCTGAATCCATACAAGAAAAGTAAACGGACTCCTAGGTTTACATACCTAGTAACAGATCTAACCACCTGGTGACAGAAAGTGAGAACTTCAAAGGTACCAATAATCAAACTAGCTCACACAACCAGCCTATTTGGGCATATCAAAACAAAACAAGAAGCTAGGACACAGTAAGCAAACATAAAATAAATAAATATAATAACTTATTGATGGCTCGGAGACAACAGTCAATATCAAATCACATAAAGAGGCAGACCATGATGGCTTCAGCAAGCTCCCCCCAAAGAAGAATTAAGAAATCTTCCAGAGGAAGAGAACTTATTGGAGTTACCGGAGGTAGAATACAAAAGATTCATATACAGAACTCTTCAAGAGATCAGGAAGTAGTACAGGCAAAATGTAGAACAAGCCAAAGAACACACAGAAAAAGCAACAGAGGATCTTAAAAAGATTATAGAAGAGCACAATAACAAATTTAACAGGCTGCAAGAATCAATAAAGAGACTGCAAACGGAAATCCAGAAGATTAACAATAAATTTTCAGAATTATGCAACTCAATAGAAAGTCATAGGAGCAGAATTGAGGCAATGGAAGTCAGAATTAGTGAGATTGAAGATAAAGCACTTGGCGCCAACTTATTTGAGGAAAAATCAGATAAAAGAATTTAAACAAATGAAGAAACCCTAAGAATTATGTGGAATTCTATCAAGAGGAATAACCTATGAGTGACTGGAGTCACAGAACAGGCGAGGATAACAGAAAATACAGAGAGAATTGTTAAAGATTTGTTGGCAGAAAACTTCCTTGATATTGTGAAAGATGAGAAGATATCTGCCCAAGATGCTCATCAAACCGCACACAAGGTAGATCCCAAAAGAAAGTCACCAAGATATATTATAATCAAACTTGCCAAAACCAAAGATAAAAAGAGAATTTTAAGAGCTGCTAAGGATAAACAAAAAGTTATCTACAAAGGAGAGTCAATAAGACTAAACTCTGACTACTCAGCAGAAACCATGCAGGCAAGAAGGCAATGGGCTGACATATATAAAGCCTTGAAGGAAAACAATTGCCAGCCAAGAATTATATATTCAGCAGAACTCTCTCTCAAATATGATGGCAAAATTAGGGCATTTCCAGATAAACAGAAGTTTAGGGAATTTGCAAAAAACAAACCAAAATTACAAGAAATACTAAAGGGAGCTCTCTGGTTAGAAAATCAATAACATCAGATAACAACCCAAGACTAGAACACAGGACAGAGCAACCAGATATAAATCCAAACAGGGGAGTCACAATAAATAAATCAAAGCTAAAATACTGAAAATACAGAAACAGAGATGTCAATATATAAAAGATGACAACATTAGAACAAAAAGAGGGAATAAAAAATGTAGTCATAGATCTTTCACATGGAGAGGAAGTCAAGGCGATAAAAAGAAATAAAAGATTGGCTTAAACTTAGAAAAATGGGTAAATATTAAGGTAACCACAAAGGAAACTAACAACCCAACACATCAAAATAAAAAACAAGAAAAACATAAAGATTTAGCAAATACAAAATCAACAACAATGAAAAAGATGAAAATACATAAAGAAAAATGACTCAGCAGAGCAAATCAAGTGGAACAAAGAAACTGTCAACAACGCACTCAAAAAAAGACATCAAAATGACAGCACTAAATGCATAAATATCAATAATTATGCTGAATGTAAATGGACTAAATGCACCAACAGAGTGGCAGAATGGATTTAAAAAACATGATCCATCTATATGGGGCCTACAAGAGACACAACTTAAACTTAAAGACACGAACAAACTAAAACTCAAAGGATGGAAAAAAATATATAAAGCAAACAATAATCAGAAAAGAGCAGAAGTGGCAATATTAATCTCTGACAAAACATACTTTAAAGTAAAACCTACCACAAAGGATAAGGAAGGGACACTACATAAGATTAAAGGGTCAATATACCAGGAGGACATAACCATAATAAATATTTATGCACTCAATGACGGGGCTCCAAAATACATAAAACAAACTCTAATAGCATTGAAAAGAGAAATAGCTCCACAGTAATATTAGGAGACTTCAACACACCACTTGCGGTGAAGGACAGAATATCCAGAAAGAAGCTCAACAAAGACGTGGAAGATCTAAATGCCAGAATCAACCAACCTGATCTCATAGACATGTACAGAACACTCCACCCAACAGCAGCCAAGTATACTTTCTTTTCCAATGCACATGGAACATTCTCCAAAATAGACCACATATTAGACCATAAAGCAAATCTTAACAGAATCAAAAGCATCGAAATATTACAAAGCATCTTTTCTGACCATAAAGCCATAAAAGTGGAAATCAATAACAGAAAAGGTAAGGAAAGAGAAAAAAATCAAACACATGGAAACTGAACAACACCTTGCTCAAAAACTACTGGGTTTAAGAGGAAATTAAGGATGGAGTAAAGAAATTCACAGAATCAAATGAGAATGAAAATACATCCTACCAGAACCTTTGGGACACAGCAAAAGCAGTGCTCAGAGATCAGTTTATAGTGATAAATGCACACATCCAAAAAGAAGGGCCAACATGAAAACATTAACCCTACAACTCCAACAAATAGAAAGAGAGCAGCAAAAGAAGCTCTCAGACATGAGAAGAAAGCAAATAATAAAAATTAGAGCAGAATTAAAGGAAGTAGAAAATAGAAAAACAATCAACAGAGTTAACAAGACCAAAAGCTGGTTCTTTGAAAAGATCAACAAAATCAATAAACCGTTGGCCAAACTGACAAGAGGAAAACAGGAGAGGAGACAAATAACTTGAATAAGAAATGAGATGGGCGATATCACAATACCCAACTGAAATTAAAAGAATCATAGCAGAATATTATGAAAAATTGTACTCTAACAAATTTGAAAACCAAGAGGAAATGGACAAATTTCTAGAAACACACTACCTACGTAAACTAATACAAACAGAGGTAGAACAACTAAATAAACCTCTAACGAAAGAAAAGATTGAAAAGATAATTAAAAAAACCCCAACAACAAAAAAAAGCCCTGGTCCTGATTGTTTTACTGGAGAATTCTACCAAAGTTTCAGAGAAGGGTTAACACCATTACTACTAAAGGTATTTCAGAACACAGAAAAGGATGGAATATTTCCAAACTCATTCTATGAAGCCAGCATAACCCTGATACCAAAACCAGGTAAAGACACAACAAAAAAAGAAAATTACAGACCAATATCCTGCATGAACATAGACGCAAAAATCCTCAACAAAATTCTAGCCAATGCAATTCACCAGCATATCAAAAAAATAATTCACCATGACCAAGTGGGATTCATACCAGGTGTGCAGGGAAGGTTCAACATTTGAAAAACAATCAATGTAATCCATCACATAAATAAAACAAAAGACAAGAACTACATGATCTTATCAATTGATGCAGAAAAGGCATTTGACAAAGTCCAACACCCATTCATGATAAAAACTCTCAGCAAAATAGGAATAGAAGGGAAATTTCTCAACATAATAAAGGAGATTTATACAAAATCAACAGCCAACATCATCCTAAATGGAGACAGTCTGAAAGCATTCCCCTTGAGAACAGGAACCAGACAAGGGTGCCCTTTATCACGACTCTCATTCAATATTATGCTGGAGGTCCTAGCCAGAGAAATTAGGCTAGAAAAAGAAATAAAGTGCATCCAAATGGGTAAGGAAGAAGTAAAAGTGTCTCTATTTGCAGATAACATGACATTATACACAGAAAACCCCAAAGAATCTACAAGAAAACTACTGGAATTAATTGAAGATTTAAACAAAGTATCAGGATACAAGATAAAATACAAAAATCAGTTGGCTTCCTCTACACAAAGAGAACTTTGGAAAGGAAATCACCAAATCAATACCATTTACAGTAGCCCCCAAGATAAAATTCTAAGGAATAAATCTAACCAGAGACATAAAAGACCTATACAAAGAAAACTACAAGACACTACTGCAAGAAAGCAAAAGAGACCTGCATAAGTGGAAAAATATGTCTTGCTCATGGATAGGAAGACTCAACATTGTGAAAATGTCTATTCTACCCAAAGCGATGTACAGATACAATGCAATCCTGATCCAAATTCCAACGGCTTTTTTTTTAATGAGATGGAGAAACAAATCACCAACTTCATATGGAAAGGGAAGAGGCCCTGGATAAGTAAAGGATTACTGAAGAAGAACAAATAAGTGGGAAGCCTCACATTACCTGATTTTAGAACCTGCTATACCGCCACGGTAGTCAAAACAGCCTGGTACTGGTACAACAACAAATACATAGACCAATGGAACAGAATTGAGAATCCAGATGTAAATTCATCCACTTATGAGCAGCTGACGTGACAAAGGCCCAAAGTCTGCTAACTGGGGAAAAGATAGTCTCTTTAACAAATGATGCTGGCATAACTGGATATCCATCTGCAAAAAAATGAAACAAGCCCCATACTTAACACTTTGCTCAAAAACTAACTCAAAATGGATCAAAGACCTAAATATAAAATCTAAAATGATAAAGATTATAGAAGAAAAAAAAGGGACAATGCTAGGAGCCCTAATACATGGCATAAACAGAATACAAAACATTACTAACAATGCACAAACACTAGACGAGAAACTAGATAACCGGGAGCTCCTAAAAATCAAACACTTACGTTCATCAAAAGATTTCACCAAAAGAGTAAAAAGACAACCTACAGACTGGGAAAAAAAAATTGGCTACAACAAATCCCATCAGTGTCTAATCTCTAAAATCTACAAGATATTGCAAAACCTCAACAACAGAAAGACAAATAACCCAATTAAAAAGTGGGTAAAGGATATGAGCAGGCACCTCACCAAAGAAGATGTTCAGATGGCTACCAGATACATGAGGAAATGCTCACTATCATTAGCCATTAGAGAAATGCAAATCAAAACTACAATAAGATACCATCTCCCCTCAACTAGGCTAGCCTTAATCCAAGAAACACAAAATAATAAATGTTGGAGAGGTTGTGGGGAGACTGGAACACTTATACACTGCTGGTGGGAATGTAAAATGGTACAACCACTTTGGAAATCCATTTGGCGCTTCTTTTAAAAGCTAGAAATAGAAATACCGTACGATCCGGCAATCCCACTCCTACGAACATATCCTAGAGAAATAAGAGCCGTCACACAAATAGATATATGTACTCCCATGTTCATTACAGCACTGTTCACAATAGCAAAAAGATGGAAACAACCTAGGTGCCCATCAACAGTTGAAAGGATAAACAAATTATGGTATATTCACAGAATGGAATACTACAAAATGATAAAGAACAATGATGACTCTGCCAAACATTTCATAACACGGATGAATTTGGAAGGCATTATGTTGAGTGAAATTAGTCAGAGGCAAAAGGACAAGTATTGTATGAGACCACTATTATAAGAACTCAAGAAATGGTTTAAATACAGAAGAAAACGTTCTTTCATGGGTACGAGGGTAGGGAGAGAGAGGGGTATTCGCTAACTAGATAGTAGATAAGAATTATCTTAGGTTAAGGGAAGGACAAAACACAATACAGGGGAAGTGAGCACAACTGGGCTAAACCAAAAGCTAAGAAGTTTCCTGAATACAACCAAACACTTTGAGGGACAGAGTAGCAGGGGCGGGGTTCTGGGGACCATGGTTTCAGGGGACATCTAAGTCAATTGGCATAACAAAGTTTCTTAAGAAAATGTTCTGCATCCCACTTTGGTGAGTGGTGTCTGGGGTCTTAAAAGCTAGCAAGCAGCCATCTAAGATGCATCAATTGGTCCCAACCCACCTGGAGTAAAGGAGAATGAAGAACACCAAAGATGCAAGGAAAATATTACCCCAAGAGACAGAAAGTACCACATAAATCATAGACTCCATCAGCCTGAGACCGAAGAACTAGATGGTGGCTGGCTACCACCAATGACTGCCCTGACAGGGAACACAACAAAGAGTCCCTGATGGAGCAGGAGGAAAGTGGGGTGCAGAACTCAAGTTCTAGTAAAATGACCAGACGTACTGGTCTGACTGAAACTGGAGGGACCCCGGAAGACATGGCCCCCAGACTCTCTGTTAGACCAGAATTGAAACCATTCCCGAGGCCAACTCTTCAGACAAAGATTAGACTGGACTATGGGACATAAAATGGTATTCATGAAGAGTGTGCTTCTTAGCTCAAGTAGATACATGAGACTAAATGGGCAGCTCCTGTCTGGAGGCAAGATGAGAAGGCAAAAAGGGACAGGAGCTGGTTGAATGGACAAGGGAAATCCAGGGTGGAAAGAAGGAGTGTGCTGTCACATTACAGGGAGAGGAGCTAGGGTCACATAGTAATGTGTATATAAATTTTTGTATGAGAAACTGATTTGAACTGTAAACTTTCACTTAAAGCACACACAAAGTTAATAATTGGAACGTGGAATGTACGAAGTATGAATCTAGGAAAATTGGAAACCATCAAAAATGAAATGCAACGCACAAACACCAACATCCTTGGCATTAGTGAGCTGAAATGGACTGGTGTCGGCCATTTTGAATCAGATGATCATATGGTCTACTATGCTGGGAATGACAACTTGAAGAGGAATGGGGTTGCATTCATCGTCAAAAAGAACATTTCAAGATCTATCCTGAAGTACAAGGCTGTCAGTGATAGGATACTATCCATACACCTACAAGGAAGACCAGTTAATGTGACTATTATTCAAATTGACACACCAACTACTAAGGCCAAAGATGAAGAAACTGAAGATTTTTACCAGCTTCTGCAGTCTGAAATTGATCAAACATGCAATCAGGATGCTTTGATAATTACTGGTGACTGGAATGCAAAAGCTGGAAACGAAGAAGGATCAGTAGTTGGAAAATATGGCCTTGGTGATAGAAACGATGCTGAAGATCAGAATTTTGCAAGACCAATGACTTCTTCACTGCAAATACATTTTTTCACCAGCATCAATGGTGACTATACACATAGACCTCGCCACATGGAATACACAGGAATCAAATCGACTACATCTGTGGAAAGAGACAATGGAAAAGCTCAATATCATCAGTTGGAACAAAGCCGGGGCTGACTGCGGAACAGACCATCAATTGCCCATATTCAAGTTCAAGTGGAAACTGAAAAAAATTAGAACAAGTCCACAAGAGCCAAAGTACAACCTTGAGTATATCCCACCTGAATTTAGAGACCATCTCAAGAACAGATTTGACACATTGAACACTAATGACCGAAGACCAGACGAGTTGTGGAATGACATCAAGGACATCATACACAAAGAAAGCAAGAGGTCTTTAAAAAGACAGGAAAGAAAGAAAAGACCAAAACGGATGTCAGAAGAGACTCTCAAACTTGCTCTTAAATGTTGAGTAGCTAAAGCAAAAGGAAGAAATGATGAAATAAAAGAACTGAACAGAAGATTTCAAAGGCAGCTTGAGAAGACAAAGTAGTATAATGACATATGCAAAGACCTGGAGATAGAAAACCAAAAGGGAAAAACACACTCGGCATTTCTCAAGCTGAAAGAACTGAAGAAAAAATACCACAGGCAAGTAAAATTTTGCCAAAGATCATTCAAAAGGGGCTACCGCAGTATGTCGACAGGGAACTGTCAGAAATTCAGGCTGGATTCAGAAGATAAAGTGGAACCAGGGATATAATTGCTGATGTTAGATGGATCCTGGCTGAAAGCATAGAATACTAGAACAATGTTTACCTGTATTTTATTGACTATGCAAAGGCATTCGACTGTGTGGATCATAACAAATTATGGATAAAATAGGGAGAATGGGAATTCCAGAACGCTTAATTGTGCTCATGAGGAACCTGTGCATAGCTCAAAAAGCAGTTGTTTGGACACGGCAAGGGGATACTGCGTGGCTTAAAGTCAGGAAAGATGTGCATCAGGATTGTATCCTTTCACCATATCTGTTCTATCTGTATGCTGAACAAATAATTCTAGAAGCTGGACTATATGAAGAAGAAAGCAGCATGAGGATTGGAGGAAGACCCATTAACAACCTGCGTTATGCAGATGACATAACCTTGCTTGCTGAAAGTGAAGGAGACTTGAAGCACTTACTAACAAAGATCAAGGACCGCAGCCTTCAGAATGGATTACACCTCAACATAAAGAAAACAAAAATCCTCACAACTGGACCAATAAGCAACATCATGATAAACGGAGAAAAGAGTGAAGTTGTCAAGGATTTTATTTTACTTGGATCCACAATCAACACCCATGGAAGCAGCAGTTAGGATATCAAAAGACGCATTGCATTGGGCAAATCTGCTGCAAAAGACCTCTGTAAAGTGTTGAAAAGCAAAGACGTCACCTTGAAGACTAAGGTGCGCCTGATCCAAGTCATGTGTCATAGTTTGAATTATGTCCCCCCAAAAATGTGTGTTATCAGTTTGGCTGGGCCATGATTCCTGGTACTGTGTGATTTTCCTATATGTTGTAAATCCTGCCTCTATGATGTTAATGAGAGAGGATGGGTGGCAGTTGTGTTAGTAAGGCAGGACCTGATCCACAAGACTGGATTGTGTCCTGAGGCAATCTCTTGAGATATAAAAGACAGAAGTGAGCAGAGAGACGGGGGACCTCATACCATCAAGAAAGTAGTGCCGGGAGCAGAGCGCGTCCTTTGGACCAGGGTCCCTGCGCCAAGAAGCTCCTAGTCTGGGGGAACACTGATGAGAAGGCCAACAGAGAGAAGGCCTTCCCCTGGAGCTGACACCTTGAATTTGGACTTTTAGCCTACTTTACTGTAAGGAAATAAACTTCTCTTTGTTAAAACCATCCACTTGTGGTATTTCTATTGTAGCAGCACTAGATGACTAAGACATCATGGTATTGTCAATCACACCATATGCATGCAAAAGCTGGACAATGAACAAGGAAGACCGAAGAATTGATGCCTTTGAATTGTGGTGTTGGCAAAGAATATTGAATGTACCATGGACTGCCAAAAGAACGAACAAATCTGTTTTGGAAGAAGTACTACCAGAATGCTCGTTAGAAGCAAAGAAGGAAGGCGAGACTATGTCTTACATACTTTGGACATGTTATCAGGAGGGATCAGTCCCCGGAGAAGGACATCATGCTTGGTAAAGTACAGGATCCACGAAAAAGAGGAAGACCCTCAATGAGATGGATTGACACAGGGGCTGCAACAACGCGCTCAAGCATAATAACAATTGGGAGTATGGCACAGGACCAGGCAGTGTTTTGTTCTGTAGTACACAGGGTCACTATGATTCCTGGACTCATGAATCCTGGCTATGGGAGAAACAGCACCATTTACTGGCTGCTGGTTTAGAGCATATACAGCCTTCTGGAGAACACTGCTCCAACCTTGCAAAGTATTGCCACCTAGATGGTGCTGTAATTGTGTGTTTAGAAGACCATTCCCTCATTCATCAAGCCAGCTTCTTTAGGATGATGGGGAACATGGTAAGATCAGTAAATTTCATGAGCGTGGGCCCATAGTTGATTTCATTTGCTGTGAAGTGAGTCCTTTGGTCTGAGGTGATGCTGTGTGGGATACCATGACAGTGGATAAGGCATTTTGTATGTCTGTAGATGGTAGTTTTGGCAAAAGCATTTCATGCAGGGAAGGCAAATCCATAGCCAGAGTAAGTCTCTATTCTAGTAAGAACAAAACGCTGCCCCTTCCATGATGGAAGTGGTCCAAAATAATCAACTGGTCACCAGGTTGCTGGCTGATCACCTTGAGGGATGATGCCATATTGAGGACTGAGTGTTGGTCTCTGCTGCTGGCAGACTGGGCACTCAGCAGTGGCTGTAGCCAAGTCAGCCTTGGGGAGTGGAAGTCCATGTTTCTAAGCCCATGCATAACCTCCATCCCTGCCATTGTGGCCACTCTTTTCATAAGCCCATTGGGCAATGATGGGAGTGACTGGGGAAAGATACGTGGTTTCCACAGAGCGCGCCATCCTAACCACTTGATTGTTAAAATCCTCCTCTGCTGAGGTCACTCTCAGGTGAGTAATGATGTAAGACACATATATGTTCACTTCTTTGGCCCATTCAGAGAGGTCTATCCATCTACCTTTTCCCCATAAATCCTTGTCTCCAATTTTCCAGTCATGTTCCTTCCAAGTCCCTGACCACCTAGCCAAACCATTGGCCACAGCCTATGAATCAATACACAGTTGCACATCTGGCCATTTCTCCTTCCACGCAAAGTAAACAACCAGGTGCATAGCTTGAAGTTCTGCCAATTGGGAGGATTTCCCTTCACCACTGTCTTCAGATAGGTCCCAGAAAGGGGCTGTAGTGCTGCAGCTGTCCACTTTTGAGCGGTGCCTGCATATCACACAGACATGGTTTTTCTCTTAGTCAACTGATCATAAGGAACTTCCCATGAGGCCATAGGTGCAGACTGGGAGATGGAAGGTAATGTGACAGGAGTGGAGATTATGGGCATTTGGGCCACTTCCTCATGCAATTTACTTGCACCTTCAGGTCCTGCTCGGGCCTGATCTTATATATACCACTTTCATTTAATAATTGAGTACTGCTGTGCACGTCCAACTTTATGGTTCTGTGGGTCAGACAAGCTGCACAGTGACATGGTGTCCCATGGTTAAGCATTCAATCTCTACTAAGGCCCAGTAACAAGCCAAAAGCTGTTTCTCAAAAGGAGAGTAGTTATCTGCAGAGGATGGTAGGGCTTTGTTCCAAAATCCTGAGTCTGTACTTGTAGTCACCAATACGGGCCTGCCAAAGACTCCAAACAGCATCTATCTGCCACTGACACTTCAAACATCATTGGATCAGCCAGGTCATATGGCGCATGTGGCAGAGTGGTTTGTATGGCAGCCTGAACCTTTTACACAGCCTTCTCTTGATCTGTGCTCCACTCAAAACTAACAGCTTTTCGAGTCACTTGATAAACAGGCTGGAGTAGCACACACAAGTGAGGGATATGTTGCCTCCAAAATCTAAAGAGTGCACTAGGTATTGTGCCTTCTTTTCAGTTGCGGGAAGGGCTAGATGCAATAATTTATTCTTCACTTTAGAAGGAGTATATCGACATTCCCCACACCATTGGACCCATAGAAATTTTACTGAGGTGGAATGCGCCTGAATTTTTGTGGGATTAATTTCCCACCCTCTAGCAAACAGATGTTTTACCAATAAGTCCAGAGTCATTGACATTTCTTCCTTACTAGGTCCAATCAGCATAATGTCATCAACGTAATGAACCAGCGTGATGTCTTGTGGAAGGGAAAGGTGATCAAGGTCCCTGTGGGCTGAATTATGACATAGGTCTGGAGAATAAATATACCCTTGAGGTAGGACACTAAAGGTGTATTGCAGGCATTGCCAACTGTAGGCATATTTCTTCTCATGGTCCTTCAAAACAGATATGGAGAAGAAGGCATTAGCCAGATCAATAGCTGCATACCAGGTACCAGGAGATGTATTAATTTACTCAAGCAACAAAAGCACATTTCGAAGAGCAGCTGCAATTGGCATCACCACCTGGTTAAATTTTTGATAATCTGATGTCATTCTCCAAGATCCACCTTTTTTTTTTTTGTTTTTGTTTTGTGCTTTAGGTGAAGTTTTACAGAGCAAATTAGTTTCTCATTAAACAATTAATACACATACTGTTCTGTGACATTGGTTGCCAACCCCACAATGTGTCAACACTCTCCCTGTCTTAACTTTGGTTTTCCCATTTCCATTCATCTAGCTCTCCTGTCCCCTCCTGCCTTCTCGTTCTTGCCCCTGGGCTTGTGTGCCCATTTAGTCTTGTATACATGGTTGAGCTGCATGTATTATTGTTTGTTTTATGGGCCTGTCTAATCTTTGGCTGAAGGGTGAACCTCAGGAGTGACTTCAGTAGTGAGTTAAAAGGATGTCTGGGGGCCATACACTTGGAGTTCCTCCAGTCTCTGTCAGACCAGTAAGTCTGGTCTTTTTTGTGTGTGTGTGAGTTTAAATTTTGCTCTACTTTTTTCTCCAGCTCTGTCTAGGACCCTCTGTTGTTTCCCTGTCAGAGCAATCAGTGGTAGCTAGCTGGGCACCATCTAGCAGTGCTGGACTCAGTCTGGTGGAGGCTGTGGTAGTTGTGGTCCATTATTCCTTTGGACTAATCTTTCCCTTGTGCCTTTGGTTTTCTTTATTCTCCCTTACTCCAGATGGGGTGGGATCAGTAGATACATCTTAGATGACTGCTCACAAGATTTTAAGACCACAGACGCTACTCACCATAGTAAGATGTAGAAAAATTTCCTTATAAATTATGTTATGCCAATTGAGCTAGATGTCCCCTGATACCATGGTCCCCAGTTTCTCAAACCAGTAACTCAATCTCTACGGGAGTTTGGATGTACCTATGAAGCTTCTATGACTTTGCCTTGGTCAAGTTGTGCTGACTTCCCCAGTATTTTGTACTGTCTTACCCTTTACCAAAGTTACCACTTATCTGTTGTCTAGTTAGTGTTTTTCCCTTCCCACCCCTCCCCCCCTCGTAACCATCAAAGAGTGTTTCTTTCTGTGTGTAAACCTTTTCATGATTTTTTATGAGTGGTCTCATACAGTATTTTTTCTTTTGTGATTGACTTATTTCACTCAGCGTAATGCCCTCCAGATTCATCCATGTTGTCAGATGTTTTGCAGATTCATCCTTGTTCTTTGTTGTTGTGTAATATTCCGTTGTGTGTATGTACCATAGTTTGTTTATCCATTCATCTGTTGATGGGCACTTAGGGTTGTTTCCATCTTTTTGCTATTGTGAATAATGCTGCAATGAACATGTGTGTATATATGTCTATTCATGTGATGGCCCTTATTTCTCTAGGATATATTCCTATGAGTGGGATTGCTGGATCATATAGTATTTCTATTTCTAGCTTTTTAAGGAAGCACTATATCTCTTTATTGGTGTATAGGAATCCAACTGATTTTTGTATGTTTATCTTGTATCCTGCCACTCTGCTGAATCTTTCTATTAGTTCCAGTAGATTTCTCGTGGAGTCTTTAGGGTTTTCTATGTATAGTATCATATCATCTGCAGACAGGAACAGTTTAACTTCTTCGTTACCAGTTTGGATGCCCCTTATTTCTTTTTCTTGCCTTATTGCTCTAGCTAGGACTTCCAGCACAATGTTAAATAGGACTGGTGATAGAGGGCATCCTTGTCTTGTTCCTGTTCTCAGGGTGAATGTTTTCAGCCTCTCTCTGTTGAGAATGATGATGGCTGTTGGTTTTGTATAGATTCCCTTTATTATGCTGAGGAATTTCCCTTCTACTTCTATTTTATAGAGTTTTTATCAGGAATGGGTGTTGGACTTTATTGAATGCCTTTTCTGCATTGATTGAGATGATCATGTGATTCTTTTCTTTTGTTCTATTTATGTGGTGGATTATGTTGACTGATTTCCTAATATTGAACCATCCTTGCATACCCTGTATGAATACCACTGGGTCGTGGTGTATTATTTTTTTGACATGACGGGTGAATTCTACTGGCTAGTATTTTGTTTAGAATTTCTGCATCTATATTCATGAGAGATATTGGTCTGTAATTTTCTTTTTTCATAGAATCTTTTCCTGGTTTTGGTATCAGGGTTATGCTGGCTTCACAGAACGAATTCAGAAATGTCCCTTCCTTTTCTACATTCTGAAGTAGTTTAAGTAGTTCTGGTGTTGAGTGCCTCTATGAATATTTGGTACAATTCTCCAGGAAGCCATCTGGGTAAGGACATTTTTAAAATTGCCTTTTCCATCTCTTGTTATGGGTCTGTTCAGATTTTTGACCTCAGTTTGTGTTAGTTTAGGTAGGTAGTGTGTTTCTAGAAATTTGTCCGTTTCCTCTAGGTTATCAAATTTGTTGGAATACAATTTTTCTTAGAACTCTGTTGTGATCCTTTTTTATTTCAGTTGAGTCTGTTGTAATGTCCCCCATTTCATTTCTTATTTGGGGTATTTACTTCCTCTCTTGTTTTTTTTTTTTTTTTTTTTGGTCAGTTTCACCAGTGGTTTGTCAATTTTGTTGATCCTTTCAAAGAACCAACTTTTGGGTTTTTTTTTTTTATTGTTTCTATTGTATATTTCATTTATTTCTGTTCTGAGTTTTATTATTTCCTTTCTTCTGGTGGCTGGGGGCTCCTTTTACTGCTCTTTTTCTATTTGTTTGAGTTGTATGGCTAAAGTTTTGATTTTATCCCTTTCTTCTTCTTTTCTTTTTTTTTTTGATGTGTGCATCTATTGCTATAAATTGACCTCTGAGCAGGGCCTTTGCTGTGTCCTAAAGGTTTTGGTATGATGTATTTTCATTCTCATTTGATCCGATGAATTTCTTTGTTTCATGTTTGATTTCTTCCATTACCCAGTGGTTTGTTAAGCAAGGTCTTATTCAGTCTCCATGTATGCAATTTTTTTCTTGCTCTTCTTGTTATTAATTTCCACTTTTATGGCATTGTGATCAGAGAAGATGCTTTGTATTATCTCAATATTCTGTATTTTGTTGAGGGCTGCTTTGTGGCCTAAGATGTGGTCTATTCTGAGAACGTTCCGTGTGAGTTGGAAAATAATGTATACTTTGCTGTTGTTGGGTGGAGTGTTCTGTGAGGTCAAGTTGGTTAATTGTGGCCTTTAGATCTTCTCTATCTTGGTTTTCTTTCTAGATGTTCTGTCCTTTACCAGGAGTGGTGTGTTGAAATCTACTATTACTGTGGAACTGTCAATTTCTCTTTTCAGTGCTGTTAGAGTTTGTGCTTTGTATTTTGAAGCCCTGTCATTGGGTGCATATTTATTATGGTTATGTCCTCATGGCAGGTTGTCCCTTTAATAATTATATAATGTCCTTCCTTGTCTCTCATGGTGGATTTTGTCTTAAAGTCTATTTATCTGAGATTAATATTGCCACTCCTTTTCTTTTTTAGTCGTTGTTTGCTTGATATATTTTTTCCTATCCTTTGATTTTTAATATATTTATATCTTTGTTTCTAAAGGTGTCTCTTATAGACAGCATATTGATGTGTTCTGTTTTTTTTTTTTTCCTTCCCATTCTGTCACTCTCTGTCTCTTTATGGGTGCTTTTAAACCATTTACATTCAGTGTGATTAGCCATAGCTATGATTTTATTGCTGTCATTTTGTAGTGCCTTTTTTTTTTTTTTTTTTTGTATGTGTGATGCTGTGTTTTCTTTCTTCCTCTTACTCTCCTGTGCTGAATTCCTTTTGTTTGTGGATTTTCTGTTTGTTTCTTTCATTTTTGCAGATTTTGTTTTTACTGAGACTTTATGTTTTTCTTCTTTATTTTGATAAGTAGGTTTGTTAACTTACTTTGTGGTTACTTTGTTATTTACCCCTATCTTCCTAAGTTTGGACCAGTCTTTTGTTACCTGATATTGCCTTGACTTTCTCTCCATTTGAAAGTTCTATACTTACACTATTTATTTGTTTTTTATTGTTCTGATGTTGTTATTTACAGATTGATGTCTCTGGTTCCCTGCTGTAAATTTTTTAGTTTTGTTTTATCTTTGAAAGTTCATTAACTAGGTTGGTATCTGGATGATGCTGTCTTGTGTCCTAAATTCAGGTTGTTGTCTGATGTTGTTTGTTCTCTAACCGAAGGACTTCCTTTAATTATTCTTCTAAGTTTAGTTTGGCTTTTATATATTCTCTTAATTTCTGTTTATCTGGAAGTGTCCTAATTTCATTATCATATTTGAGCAAGTGTTTTATAGGATATATTATTCTTCATTGGCATTTTTTTTTCTTTCAAGGTTTTATATATGTCATCCCATTGCCTTCTTGCCTGCATGGTTTCTGCCAAGTAATCAGAGCTTAGTCTTATTGTTTCCCCTTTGTATGTGACTTTTCATTTTTCTCAAGCTGCTCTCAGGATTCTTTCTTTGCCTTTGGTTTTGGCGAGTGTGATTATGATATGTTTGTGACTTTCCTTTGCAGTCTATCCTATATGAGGTTCGTTGAGCTTCTTGGATGGTCAGCTTTTCATCTTTCATGATATTAGGGAAGTTTTCTGTCAGCAATTCTTCAATGATCCTCTCTGTGTTTTCCATTTTCTCCTCCTGTTCTGGAACTATGATCATGCACAATTTTTTGCTCTTGAATGTATCTGACATAGTTCTCAAGTTTTCTTCATTTTCCTTCATTCTTTTCTCTGATTTCTCCTCAAACAAAGTGGTATCCAAGGATTAGTATTCAATTTTGCTGATCCTGTCTTGCATTGTTTCAAATTTGCTCCCGAAACCTTCTATTGCATTTTCCATTTCTGAAATCTTGTTGTTTTTCTTTTGGATTTCTGATTGCTGTTTTTGTATGACTCCTAATTATTTATTTTGAAATTTTATTTCTGTATTATTTTCCTGAATTTTCCCTTTACTTTGTCTGTGTTCTCCCTAATTTTGTCTGTATTTTCCATGATCTTGTCTATTTTTTCCTTAGTTTTGTCTGTGTTTTTCTTCCTATCTTTCCTATTCTCTTGGAGAGCTTTGAGTATTAGACTTCTGTATTCCCTATCAGGTAGTTCTGGTGCTTTTTCTTCTACCGGCTGTTCATCTACCATTTTATTTTAGTCGCTTACTGGAGCCATCCTGTCCAGCTTTTCTATATGATTTGATATTTTATCTTGTCTCCAGGACATTCAGGAATTATTTTCTTCATTTATTGATTGTAGGCTTGTTTGTTTCATCCTGCTTTTTTGTTTTATTTGGTTATGTCTAAGTGGGCGGGCTGGATGTGTTTTGCTGCTTGCTCATCTGTGGGTATGATACTTCTCACCACCTTGTCCAGGTGTACAGGGCTGGTTGCTCAACTGTGGTGCAGCAGGGAATGTCCACAATGGTGTGAAGAGTGAGGATGGGTCATTTGTGGCACTTACTAGGGCAGGCAGATGGGGGCCTAGGGATCCAGGGGTCCACGCCTGTGCTGTTTGAGGGTGTGGTGCTCCATGTGTAGTTGCAGCTAGGCATGAGGGAAGGGAGAAGTTGTGTGCAGACCTAAGTGAGAGAAGAATAGAAAGAAATAGAAGCAAAAAGAAATGAAGAAAAAAAGTAAATAAAGTGGTGACATGGTGGGAGTCAGCAGCTGAGGGTGGTGTAGACCTGGGGAGGCAGTATGCTGGTGGCTCCCTATCTGGGCAGTATAGCTCAGCCTGTTGAGAAGGGGTAGGGGCAGTACACAGTGCAAGGTGGGCAGGAGAAAGGAAAGGAAAGAAGGGAAGGAGAGGGAAGAAACAAAAAACAAAAACAATAAAAAAAATCTATATGTTGCTGAGGGAACTGGTCATTGGTGGTGGGGTGAAAACAGGGTGGCAGCAAGCTGATATCTCTCTCACTGGGTGGCACAGCATGGCCTGTTAGGAAGGGGTGTAGCAGTGCAGAGCCTGGGTGGGAGGGAGAAAGGGAAAGATAAAGAAGAATAAAAAATATAGTGCTGAGGGAGCAGGCTTTTGGAGGTGGTGCAGACCTGGGGAGGCCATGAACTAGTGGCTCTCTAGTTAAGCAGCGCAGCATGGACCACTGAGAAGCAGCGGGGGCTAGGTGGGTTGGAGAAATGAAAGGAAGGGAGAGTGGGAGAGAAAACAAAACAAAACAAAATACAGCACTGAGGTAGCCAGCCAGTGGGGGCAGCATGGAACCGGGGCAGGAGTATCGCGTACAGCTAGGTGAGCAAGAGAAAGAAAAGGAAGGAAAGGAGAGAGAGACAAGAAACAAAAAACCAAGAAAACAACAACAAAAATATAGCACTAGGGGAACTGGCCATTGTGGGTGGGGCAGACCTAGGGTGGCTGTGAGCTGGTGTCTCTCTGGCCCATTGGAAATCGGCAAAAGCAGCATACAGGGCAGAAGGGTAGAAGGTGGGAAAACGTGTATCCCTGGTTACTGGGTGCTCTGTATCCTTTTGGGAGCTCTGTGAAGTTGCCTTCCTGTACTCCCTGTCCAGGGTCCTTGATGGCTGTGGTCCAAGATGGTGAATCTGTGCCGTGTTGGCTGACAGGGAACCTCCACTCTGTAGCTCTCCTTGTTCTCTGTTCTCTGTCCGTTTCTTCTTCCATTCAGTGCTTGATCAAGTTCCTTATCCCTTCATTTGAAGCTTCGGGTTACCAGATTGATGTTTGTATCTGTTTTAATTAGTTTTTCTGGTCTTTGCTGCAGAGGAATGACATAGAGCTTCTGTCTATAGCCCTATGTAGGCTCTGCTGTGTCCCGATTGAGCCATTTGTTTTTTGCACAGGCCAAATAGGCAAGATGAATGGGAATGTGGTGGGAATCACTGCCCCTCCCTCCTTCAAGTCCTTGATGGTGGCAGTAATCTCTGAAGTCCCTCCAGGAATGCAGTGTTGCTTTTGATTTACTATTTTCCTAGGTAGGGGCATTTCTAATTGCTTCCACATGGCTTTTCCTACCATAACAGCCTTCACTTTACTTGTCGGGGATCAAATGTGGGGGTTCTGCCAGTTGCTGAGTATGTCTATTCCAATTATGCATTCTGGAACTGGGGAAATCACTACAGGATGGGTTCGGGGACCCACTGGACCTATTATGAGATGGGACATGAGTTAAGACTCCATTAATAACCTGACTTCCATATGTCCCCACTGTGGTGGGTCACAGAGATGAATTAGTGTCAGTTCAGTGCTCGTATCCAGTAATCCCTGAAAAGTCTGATTATTTCCTTTTCCTCAATGAACAGTCACTCTCATAAAAGGCCATAGATCCCTTTGGGGAAGGCTGGGTGAAAGATTAACAGAATAAATTTTTGGCATCCTTAAGGGGATCCAGCATCCCCTTCATTCAAGGGGTTGTGGGTCTTTAAACTCACTCAAGCCTGGGAATTGATTGAGGGACCTTGACTTTCCATTTTGGCGATTTGAGTTAGACTGCTGTTCACTTGACCCAGAATTCTACCACTTGTACAGATCAAGTAAATATTTAGTAGATTTCTTATCTATTTCACTCTTAGGGACACCATGACTAAGTACCCAATGCCACAAGTCCATACAAGTCAGAGTAATCTGATTACTACTTTGAGCCCGCTGTCCATTACAGTAACCATGCCCACCTTGTCTTTGTCAATTAAGTGCTGCCACTTGGCCCCTACTACCACGGGGTCCAATCAGCCCCATTGTAGTTAGGTATCTTAATTCAGTTAGGGCAGTTCCCACTGTCAAATCTGATTTACATAAAATAGCAATCACAGCAGTCTTCAGTGATGCTGGAGCTCCCTTCAGAAATTTGTTCCTCACTGTTGTGGTAAAAGGTGTGTCCTCTGGACACTCCATGTGTGGGTCTATGGGTCTAACCTGATAAATCCACTCTGACATGCCAATTTTCCTAAGCCTTTGGATACCTTCTTCTACAGTATACCAAGGCAGGTTTGGTACTTCAACTTGATTTAGTGTAGGCCACTACATAATCTATGCTTCAGTGACCCAACCAAATAAACTATTAGATCATTTCTAACTTCTTGATTTGAAACACTGACTGAATAATCTGTGCTTAGTGGGCCCATATCAATAAACTTAGACTGATCCATCTTTATGTTCCTTGCACCATTATCCCACACCCTCAATAGGCATTCCCACACATATTCCCCAGTTTTCTGTTTGTACGTATTAGAAAAGTCAAGCAGTTCTTTTTGAGTGTAGTGTACCTCCTCCTGGGTCACACTTCCTACTTTACCTTTTGTGGCTCACTGGGACTTAAGTCTTGTTATAGAATTAGAAGCCAAAACAGGTGGTGTGAATATGTTTTGAGAAGATTCAGTATTGTCTTTTAAGGCATCTTCCTCAGGCGAAGCCCTAGGCAATGACTCAAAGGCTCTTCAGACACAGGTGGGTTAATATCATCAGATAGGGGTGGAGAGGCTAATGGTTTTACTGGGGAGAGTGGCTTAGCTGACAAAGATGTAGTAATCTCTTCAGATGGGAGTGAGAGGGCTGGTTTTGTTTGCAGGAATGATTCAACAGAATTCAGGGGCTCAGTGTCTCCAGCTTCCTGATTAGCTGTCCATATGCCCTAATCCCAAGTTTCAGGATCCCATTTCTTCCCAATCAATGCCCTCACTTTAACTTCACACACCATTTGAAGTTGGGAATTCAGTTAGCATTGTAATTCAGCCACTCTTACGATAAGACTCTGGGTTTGGTTTTTGGCAATATCAGCTCTGTTACTATAAGCGATAAGCCTTTCTTTGAAGGCACAAGTGGAAAATTTGAGGTCATTTATGCAGCACTTGAGCTTTGACTCTGAAGCCCTGAGCTCATCTCTTTCTTCCACCACTTTGTCTAGCAAAAGCAAGGCCAACCAACAAGCTTCCTTATACTTCTCATTAAGACAAACTTATAGAAAGGTATCTAACATGTGCTCACCTAGAGCCTCGTCTCTTACCAATACCTGATCTATTGGTGGTGATATTTTTTGTATTTCTATTGCCACCACATGCCATAGATTAGCAGTGCCATCCTTACTACCACAAGCAGAGTCGTCAACATCTTTAAGACTAACTAGACTTGAGAACCAATTTAGAAAACTCTTCCTTCAATTTTTTTTCTGTAGAACCACTCTGGGTATGGAAATGTCTTAGGCTGAGTTCTCTAGAGAAGCAAAACCAGTGAAGCAAAACTTGTATCTCTCTATCTCTCTCGCTATATATATGTATATATATAGAGAGAGAGAATTATATCAAGAAAATGGCTTATGCAGTTGTAGAGGCTGGAAAGACCTAAGTTAGTGGATTAGGCTGGAAGCTTCTCATGGCTCACATAGCTGCAAAGGCTGGAGAATGTAAGATCAGCATGTCAGATATAGGCCTCTGGGTCATAGGCTGCAAAGGCTGACAAATCCCAAGAAAGGCAGGTAAGCTGGCAGGCTACTGGCTCACAGACTGCAGAGTCTGATGAATCACAAGAATGGCAAGTAAGCTGCTAGCTCAAGTCCCAAGAATTGGAGGTCAGATGAACAGGAGCCAGCTGCAGGGTCCAGATTGGGCAAAAGCCCGCAAGTCTTGTCAGAAAGTCCACCTATACTGGATGCAGGCCACATCCCATGGAAACTCCCTTTCAACTGACTGGCTACTCAGAGTAGATCCCATCAATGGAGATGATCATATTATATTAGATCTCATCATGGAGGTGATTACATCATTATATGACTGCCAAACTACTTCATAACTGCCAAACCACTGAGAAACATGGCCCAGCCAACTTGACACACAACCTTAACAATGACATGGTCCTTTCCAGAAAAAGTTTGCTAACCTCTGTGCTAAAGTATGTATGTCCCAAGTACACAAGTTAAATTCATAAAGAAATGGCTCAGACCCACATATCCCACCATTGCTGCACCTATACTTTTCCCTCAGTTCTTCACTATGAACTTATAGGGAGTTCCTATCACAAAAAAGAAAAAACTTGGGCTCAATTCACAAGTGTGTCATCTCCGTATGTTGGTGTGATCCAAACGTGGACCTGCTGCTGCACTATAGACCCACTCAGGGATGATTAAAGACAGTGTTGAGGGCTCATCCTTCCAATGAGAAGAACTTCAGGTGGCCTGAGGTAAGAATATGCATAAACTCATGGGCAGTGGCAAATGGCTTAGCTGACTGGCCAGGAGCCTGGAAGAAGCAAGATTGGAAGACCAGAAACAATAATATCTGAGGAAGATACATGTTGTAGACACAAAGTTTTAGGATCTTTTGTACTGCATGTTAATGCTCACCAGAAATTATCCACTATAAAAGAGGTACTAAACAATTGTCTTAGTTATCTAGTGCTGCTATAACAGAAATACAGAAATGCATGAATTCGACAGAAGTTTATTCCTCACTGTCTAGCAGGCCAGAAGTCCAAATTCAGGGCGCCAGCTCCAGGGGAAGGCTTTTTCCCTCTTGGCTCTGGAGGAATGTCCTTCTCATCACTCTTCCCCTGGTCAAGGAGCCTCTCAGGCATAGGGACCCCCGGTCCAAAGGGCATGCCTTGCTCCCACTGCTACTTTCTTGGTGGTATGAGGTCCCCCAGTCTCTCTGCTCCCTTCTCTCTTTTATACCTCAAAAAAAAATTGGCTTAAGATACCACCTAATCTTGTAGATTGAGTCTTGCCTCATTAACATAACTGCTGCTAATCCCATTTCATCAACATCATAGAGAGAGGATCCACAACACATAGGAAAATCACATCAGATGACAAAATGGTGGACAATCACACTCTACTGGGAATCATGACCTAGCCAAATTGATACACATATTTTTGGGGATCAAAATTCAATCCATGACAACAACCAAATGTACGGGATGATGCAGCCAGTAGACGTTAGTCAGCTTTGTCCTTGGACACCCCGGTTCTTGCACAACAGACTCATGAGAGGAGTATCCATGACAACAGAGAGAGTTACTATGCATGGTCCTATCAACACAGGCTCCCTTTCACCAAGAATGATGTAACTACTGCCATGACTGAATATCTGACGTATCCACAACAAATAAACTCCAATAGAGTGCTGTCCCTTGTGAGGCTAACTCGTCATTTGGTGACAGGTTGGTTATATTGTTACTCTTTACTTTGGAAAAATCAAGAATTCATTCTCATTTGGATTGACATGTATTTCATATATGCGTCTGTCTTTCCTTCCCACAGTGCCTCAATAAGAACCACTATCCATAGACTCTTATGGACGTGCTCTTCTAATACAGAACCCTACATAACATTGCCTCAGACTAAAGGATATACTTTACAGTAAAGGCAGTGTGGCAGTGGGTACATGACAATGAGATCCACTGTTCCCACCCTATACCACTCCATACAGAAACTACCAGCTGATAGAGCAGTGGAATAGCCTCTTGAAGGTACAGTTGTAATACCATATTGACTGCAAGCATGGGCACTATCCTTCAGGATGAAGTATACATCAAGATTTAAACCAACAGTCATTATATGGTACTGTGTCCCCATTAGAGGAGGAAGAAGGGGTAACCTTGCTCACCATCATAGCCCACTTGGGGTGTTTGTGCTTCCCATCCCCTGAACAGGCTCTGTTGGTCTAGAAGTCCTGGTTCCCAGAGGTAGAAGCTTCAACCAGGGGACACAGTAAGACTCTCATTCTACTTAGAGCTATGGCTGCCACTTGTTCACTCTGGGCTCCTCTGCCGAAGGAAAAGGAGGAGTTACTGTAAGGGCAAGGATAATTGATCCAGATTGTCATAAGGGGCATGATAAGAGCAGGGAGTAGGGAGAAATATGTTTGGCACTCAGGTGATCTCTCAGTACTCCCAGGTCCCTTTCAATTGTAAATAGACAGAGATAGCGAACACAGGAGATAAAAGTCTGGAAACTAGGGGCTTAGACTTTTCCACCCTTTCCAGACTAAGCACTGATAAGTGGGCAGCATCCTACTATTTCTCATTTGTGAGTAGGAGTGCAATTACAAAATAGTGAGTATCCAGCTGCCAGCAGGAAATATGGGGGTGGGGGTGGGTGGGACCAGACTCAGGGGATTATAGAAACACAGGAATAGTTACAGCTGCAGGAATCCACCTCATGGGAGTCAGGAAGGCATCAATAATACGGAGTCTCCAGTTTTTCCTCTCTCACTCTCCCTTCTTCCCTGCACCTCTGTCCCCAGCAGTGATGGCAACAGTGTGGACCTCACAGCCTCAAGGGACCTCTTCCAGATTCACTGTCCAAAATAGGGCAGAAACTTGAAACAGAATATGTTGAATGATAGCATCTATGGACTTCCTCTAGAGGTCTCAGAACGTCCAGTGACCAAGTCCTTAATGGGACTTGAATGGGAAGCTGGAAAATGAAGGATAGCAGGCACTTGCCTGCTAAAATTACAAATGTGTATCAGGAGAAAATATCTTTTTCGGGAGTTACAGGGAATACACAAGATAAAGAGAAACAAGTTAACAGCATCGGAAGAAAGCTGTTAGCCAAAATCAGAATGTGGAACATTCTACAAGACAAGTGACCTGGTTTCTCCAACAAATTGAAGGCTTGGGAAAAAAAAGAAAAATGGGGATAGATGGCATGTTATAGAAGAGAAGAGACAAAAGGGCTATCATAACCAATGGCAATGTGTTGAACTTATCTGGATCCTGCTTCAAACATACCAACTGAAGACAACAGAGGAGATTTAAATATGCACTGGCTATTAAGTGAAATTGGGCAATTATGGATAATTTTGTTAGGTGTGATAATTGCATGTTAAAAATAATCTTTGGATGTGAGGGATGCACGCTGAACCATGTAAGTGTGAAATTATATTATAGGATTTGCTTTTAAAATATTCCAGGAAAGAAAGTGGGAGGAATAGATGAAACAAAATGGACGAAATGTTGGTAATTGTTCAAGCTGAGTGATAGGTAATGAGGGTTCATTATACAATCCTCTCTGCTTTTGTGGGTGTTTGAGAATTTCCATAATAAAAAGTTTGAAAAAGAAACATGGATAAAAGACAAAAAGAAATCATTTAAAGCATTAGAAGTGGTTGTTTGTAAGGAATGGAAACCTTAGACAGGAGAGGTGGGACAAGGAGTTATCCCTGTCCCTGAAAACTTACAGTTCTCCTTGCAAGCTTTGTAGAACTGTTGTACTTTTAAAATAGTGTACGATAAATATGAAATTAAAGTGTGAAATAGGACTCATTTTGTGTTAGGCACTGGAGATACAGAGAGGAGCCTACAGTCTACCAGGGATGAAGCTGTTTAGAGTACAAGGTGATCACAGGTGCAATGCAAAGGAGTCTCCAGGTGCAATTGTGCATAGAAAGTCGTCATCAACAGAGATGCTTTACATGCCATAAGGAGATGTCCCTAGAGGAGGTGGTGTTGGAAATGGAGGGGGAAAAATGACCTTCCATGTTGGAGAACTAGCAGTTTAAGTTCAGGAATGATGCCAACACTGATGTTCTGGAATCACATTGTGCAACTGACCCTGCCTCAATATCAACACTTTAAGATTTTATCTTCTTTATGTCCTCCAAATTTGTCCTGTAATTTAGCTTTCAGGTTAAAAGCTCGGCTGCTAATCAAAAGGTCGGCAGCTTGAATCCACCAGCCGCTCCTTGGAAACCCTATGGGGCAGTTCTACTCTGTCCTATAGGGTCACTATGAGTTGAAATTAACTGTATGGCAACAAGTTTTTTTTTTTTTTTCTTTTAAATATTTTCCTTGGCCTCAGTCTCATTCCTGAAACTGGTCCTGGCTCCAGGGTAGCACTTTGTCCAGCCCTTCTGCTTTGAAATCCCATAACCCCAAATTTCCCATCAGGAGAGAACACAGGAGACCTGGGTCTCAGCATGTTAGGCTGAAGGCCATAGGGTGCTAATCCAATTCTAGAAGAACCCATCTGCCTCCTGTGCTCTAAGATAGCTCTAAGATACTGATGAAAATACCCAGTATTCCTGGGGAGTCCAGAGATCTTTATACAGGATAATATGTCTTGGGGACTGGGTAAAATAAAGGCTTTGGAGACATTATACTGGAAGCTCATGCATCTTTTGAGCATTTCAATATTAATTGCTTGACTCTGTATGTGGACAATGAGTAGGCCCCTCCCTGCTAAGGCTTACCAACTCATGGTTAAATCAGGAACAGTGGGTATCTGTCCACCCCCTTATGCAAGACTAGTTCCTTAACATCAACTAGGAAATGCTTTTCTCAAGAGAATGGGTAATCACTATTGAGTATTTGCTGCTGCTGTCCCTGACCCAAGTACTAATACAATAATGCAGCATATCTTTGATAATAAAGAAATGCTTTTTGATGACAGGTAAAAATGGCCTTCATTGACACATGATATACATGGATGTCTACCTAAGGAATGGAGCTCTGGAGGTGCAGTGGTTAAGAGCTCGGCTCCTAACCAGAAGGTCGGCATTTGGAATCCACCAGCTGCTCCTTGGAAACCCTATGGGGCAGTTCTACTCTGTCCTATAGGGTTGTTATGAGTCAGAATCCACTCGAAGGCAATGGGTTTGGTTTGGTTTTACCCAAGGAATAGATTACAAGAGAAATATTACTCAGAAAACCGCAATGTCTTTTGTCAACATCCTTTTGCCTAAGCCAACAGCAGATCTCTACCTACCAGAAGGAAGTTTTTCATTCCCTCAGTTATCAAACACTGAAGATTCTTAAAAAGTTTAAGTAAAAATGCTGGACATATCTTATTAAAGAGGCAAAGCTATACTACACCCTTGAGGATGTTATTGCTTGTTTATTTGTTTAAACACGGAACAGGGCTTGAAAATATCACACTAGAACCCTGGTTTCTGCTTACATGGCCTGAAATAACTACATGGTCTGTGGAGTTTATAAGATTACCAGTGTTAGGAGGCACTGTTTGGGAATGCTCTGCTCACCCAAACATAAGCAACTATGAAAAGGCTGCCTTAATTGACTTTTTAAAACAATTTTAAAAAGCCATCTTTTTGTTTGCTTTTATCCTGGTCTTGCTCCAGGAGAATATCCGGGTGCTATCTATAAGGGAAGAAGACAACAGCAAGGACCATCTTTATGCTTTATTTTTTCTCTACATAGGGAGCTATCCTCAGTGACTGCAGTCCAGGGAGTCTGGGGGTAAAATCCGCCACTCCAGAAAAAAGGTTTTGATTTGAGTGTCCATAACTGGCTTAGCTCAGGTAGCACATGAAAGGCAAGAATCTCAAGTCTCTCGTGACAACAATACTGCCTCAGCTCCTGGGATGTAAGGGGCACACTTCTAAAACTGGGTATCTGACACACACAGTTTTGGAAGATTCTTGCCAGATGCCACCAGTGAGATAAAATTGTCATGAGCTGACATTGCTTATGCCATCTGGATGAAAGTGACCCCTGACAGGCAAGGTCTCTTCATCTGATTGTCACCTCAGCTGATTACCTGCATTGCATCACCTCATGCAAACGCATTTTAACCTAAAGTTAGATTCCTGAAAGGTCTCAAAAGATTATACTATACTCCAGCATTGAAAATTAGTTATCCTGTATGCAGAAGAGTCCTAACATCGAATTCAGGGAATAAAATTCCTATAAGTAAAGTGATTATTTGTCACTAGCAAAATGTCTGTACTTTTGTATTTTCTCGTACAGCAACTTTCAGGTACAATAGAGGACCAAGGGGGGAAGAGAGCAGCACTTAGATAAAGCACTCTTCCATCTTCTTGGCAAAACGGTTGTTTGTGACATGCCTTGCAGTGTGATCGAGGGCAGTAGAAACTGCCAAAATTATAGAGCAGCTTATGTATTTGTTAAATCACTAGAGTTTGGTTTGGCCAATTGATGTGTCACAGACACATATCATTCAATAGCTTCCAGTTCACTTTCAAAAGAAACTGTTTCACATATATTTGTGACTTTGGACGAGTTACTTTCTCTCTAAGCATCTCAGTTTCCTTATGTGAACTGGAGATTAGTAAAAGTAATAACTAATGCCTTAAAGGATGTTGTGAGGATTAAATGAGCTGCCATTTGTACAAAGCCTTTAGAGCAGTGGCTGGCATATAGTAAGTGCTGTACAAGTGTTTGCTGTTATTATTAATTTCATTATAGCAATATGTCCAACACATTAGGGAAAATAAAATGAGAAATTTTAAGCACAGAGACAATTCAGAAGGAATCCTTGGTCTGTCAGTATGCTTTGAAAGTATGTACATAATCCTTTTTTTATTGTGATAAAAAAATGTGTATAACAAAATTATATAAAATATAAAAATGTATATAATAAAATTTTCAACATTTTTTTACGTGTACAATTCAGTGATATTAATTACCTTCACCATGTTGTACAACCATCACCACTGTTTTCAAAATTTTCCATCACCTTTAACAGAAACTCCATGCCTCCCTAAGCAGTAACTCTCCTTTATTCCCTCCCACCTATCCCTGGTAACCACTAAGAAACTTCGGTCTCTATACTTTTTCCTATTCTAGACATTTCATATAAGTGGGATCATACAATATTTGTCCTTTTGGGTCTGATTTATTTTACTCAGCATAATGTTTTCAAGTTTCATCCATGTCGTAGCATGTAAGAGAAATAGACGATCTTAAAAGTGATAAAATGATCAAGTTGTAAACAGGTTCTGAAGAGCAGAGGGTCACAGCACTATGTGTTGGTGATGCTGTATACAAATACCTGTAGCCAATAGCAATTTAAAAAATGCCGTAGACTTTTTAGAGTTCTCAAAATATTAAATCTTTTTCTATTAATTTTTTTATTGTTGTAGTTTAAGTGAAAGTTTATGATTCAAGTCAGTCTCTCATACAAGTATTTATACATACACTGTTATGTGACCCCAATTGCTCTCCCTATACTGTGACAGCACACTCATTCTTTCTACCTCTGATTTCCCACGTCCATTCAACCAGCTCCTAACCCTCTCACCTCTGGACAGAAGCTGCCCGTTTAGTCTCTTGTATCTACTTGAGCTAAGAAGCACACTCTTCACAAGTATCATTTTATGTCCTACAGTCCAGTCCAATCTTCGTCTGAAGAGTTGGCCTCAGGAATTGTGTTAATTCTGGGTTGACAGAGAGTCTAAGGGCCATGCTTTCTGCGGTTCCTCCAGTCTCAGTCAGACCATTAAGCTGGTCTTTTTACTAGAATTTGAGTTCTGCACCCCACGTTTCTCTTGCTCCCTCAGGGACTCTCTGTTGTGTTCCCTATCAGGGCAGTCATTGGTGGTAGCCGGGCACCGTCTAGTTCTTCTGGTCTCAGGCTGATGAAGTCTCTGGTTTGTGTGGCCCTTTCTGTCTCTTGGGCTAATACTTCCCTTGTGTCTTTGGTGTTCGTCATTCTCCTTTACTCCAGGTGGTTGGGACCAATCAGTGCATCTTAGATGCCTGCTTGCTAGCTTTTAAGACCCCAGATGCCACTCACCAAAGTAGGATGTAGAACATTTTCTCAATAAACTTCATTATGCCGATTGACCTAGATGTCCCCTGAAGGGATGGTCCCTAGACCCCTGCCGCTGCTACTCTGTCTCAAAATATTAAATATTGAAGTTTGGGTATTGATGGGAAATATTTTATAATTGAATGGGTAAATGTACAATCAATATTGGCCATTTGGCCAAAAACGTTACATGCATTTAATTTGGATTTAATTTTTTTCCCTCAAAAGTTGTTAGTAAACTAATAATGCAACTTACACATGATGACATTTTTGGAAGACTTTCCAGGTGCCAGCTTCTGACATTTCACATTATATCTCTGAATCCTTTCAATAGCCCTAAATTCATTTTAGAGATAAAGACACTGGAGATTAGAAAGGTTAATACATGTAAGTTGTCCAAAGTCACACTTACAATCATTGTAGTTAAGTGGTGGAGGGAACATTAAATTCTGTGGGCCCTCATTAAAAAAGTAAACAGTATTTGTGTTATTGTGCCAGGATGCTTTCAATTGCAAGTTAACAAAACTCAAATCAATCTAGCTTTACCAGAAGAGATTTTACTTGTTGATTTACCTGGGAAGGTGAAGTATTGGGTCCAGGGACTCAAATTTGTCATCACATCTCTTTCTCTCCTGTCCCCTGCCCTCTCTCTGTTGCTGAGGAAGATAGCCAATATAATCTCCAACTCCCCTCACATTCATCTCACCTTAATAGCTTCAGCAGAAAGATATCTTTCTCACAGCATCCATAAATGAAGTACCAGACAGGATTACCCTTGGACCCATCCCTGTTGCTGGGGGATGTGGTATAATATGGTAAGCCCTAATTGGTGAGGTCTGGGTCATGTGTTTTCATCATTCCCTGGTCCATTATAATATTCTCTACATTACTTAGCCCTAAGTTGGAATCAATTCAGTGGCAACTAACAACAACAACACACTATTTATGGTCATGGTGATAATTTAACCATTTAACTATTAAACAAAATAACCACTGCCAATTCACTGGTCCACGAGAGAAAACAGTAACTGTTAGAACTGCTGGCTTTTTTTTAATTTCCTAACTTTATGTTTCTACGGAACAAAACTGCCTCCTTTTAATTCTAAAATTACCAGGAACACTGGGCCACCTTGCAGGGATCATAACTTTGATCTGTATTCCTAGTGGGTAAGCATCAAATCCGTTTGACCTGAGCTCTGTATTGAGTTCTGGTCTCTGCAGCTCTGGCTACAGCACCATGAAATACTGTGCATTCACGCAGTTCCCAGTGTCACCCTTGGAGTGGGCAGACTTCTGAGATTGTGCCAATGAACCCTGCCTCCTAGTATTCACCCCCTTGTGTAATTCTCTCCCTTTGAGCATTAGCTGGACCTAGTGACTCTCTTGTAACAAAGAGAATATGGCAAAAGTGATGGAATATATATTTTGGGATCACCGTGGGACAGGATATAAGGGAACGGGGTAAATTATTTCAAGGTAGGTTGCCCAAGCCAGGCTGGGGAAGTACACATTCCCAACAGTTCCTAATGCCAAATGACCCTCCATTCCTTTTCTACCTGACAGGTCACTCTTCCAGACCTCAACCTCCACAGTCCCTACCATCAGACAGGATGATGATGAAGGGGAGGTCACAGCACTGATTCTAATCCTGGTTGTGATGAACAAGGGATCTAGCCTATAAAGAGAACAGGAAGTGAAGAAACATAAAGACTCCCAAATCTAAGACCTGGTAAGCCACCATAACTACAAATATGAGGAAAATAACAGTCCGCATTCTCCTTGTGCTGTCCCGTGTCCCACCTCTGCCCCTGAGCTCTAGGGGGATGTCCACCTTTGTCTATTTCAGCTTTGAGGTTCTGCCAGCAATACTTGGAATTCCTGTGCTCATAGATGCATCTGTCTCCATCAGCTGCCTTCTTCTTCTCCCCTTTCTGTGCACATATCTCTGTGTCTGTGCTGCTCTTTATATAACTCAGAAGTGATAAGGTTTAGGATCTACCCTCAACTGACTGATTACATTATATCATATTGCATTATGGACAGTGATCAAAAATCAAATCCACTGCCGTTGATTCAGTCCGACTCATAGCGACCTTATAGGACAAAGTAGAACTACCCCATAGGGTTTCCAAGGCTGTAAATCTTTCTGGAAGCAGACTACTACATCTTTCTCCCACAGAGAGGCTAGTGGGTTCGAACTGCTGACCTTTCAGTTAGCAGGCAAGTGCTTTAACCACTGCACCACCAGAGCTCCTGGACAGTGATTACATTATGTGAAATTAGATCACTTCCACAGGGATAGGGGTTAGAATTCCAATGCATATTTTGGGGGGAACACAATTCAGTACAAAACACTGACCCAAGAAGGAATAGAACATGTGATCAGCATGGTATCAATTAACTATATTTGGATATTAATACTCTTTTTTTTTAGAAATTGACAGAACAAGTAAACAGAAAGTCAGTAAGGATACAGAAGACTTAAACTATACTATGAACCTAATTGCATTTATAGAATACCCCTTCTGCATAAAATAGACACTTTTCTTCGCATGCACATGGGACATTCATCAAGATTGACCATGTCCTGGATCCAAAAATAAGACTGGAACAAATTTGAAGGGATTGAAATCTAGACTTCATTCTCCTGACTGCAATGACATTAAACTAGAAATCTATAATATTATGATATCTGGAAAATCCCCAGACATTTGGAAATTACTCAACACACTTCTAAATAACCTGTGTTAAAAGAAAATTAGAATGTGATCAGCTATGGACAGCTGATCTTCGACAAAGGGGCGAAGTCCATTAAATGGGGAAGAGATAGTCTCTTTAATAAATGGTGCTGGCAAAACTGGATACTCATTAGCATAAAAATGAAACAAGATCCATCCTCACACCATACACAAAAACTAGCTCAAAATGGATCAAAGATCTAAATGTTGAACCTAAAACTATAAAGTATATGGAAGAAAGCATAGCGACAAAGCTAGAAGTCCTAATTATTGGCACAAATAGACTATCAAATATAACTAAAAATGCACAAACATCAGAAGATAAACTAGATAACTGGAACCTCCTAAAAATTAAATACTTATGCTCATCAAAAGACTTCATCAAAAGAGTAAAAAGAACCTGCAGACTGGAAAAAAAATCTTTGGCAACGACATATCTGACAAGGGTCTAATCTCTAAAATATATAGAAAACTCCAACATAACAACAAAAAGACAAACAAGTCAATCAAAATATGGGCAAAGGACATGAACAGACACTTTATCAAAGAAGACATTCAGGTGGCTAACAAACACATGAAGAGAAGCTCTCTATCATTAGCTATCAGAGAGATGCAAATCAAAACTGCAATGAGATACCATCTCACCTCAGCAAAATGGCATTGATCAAAAAAACAGAAAACAACTAATGCTGGAGAGTTTAGTTATATGCTGCTGATGAGACTGTAAAATGGTACAAGAACTGTGGAAAACAGTATGGCGCTTCCTCAAAAAACCAGAAACAGAAATACATACAATCCAGCAATCCCATTCCTATGTATATATCCCAGAGAAACAAGAGGTGTGACACAAATAGACATATGCACATCCGTGTTCACTGCAGCATTATTCACAATAGCAAAAATATGGAAACAACCTAAGTGTCCATCAACAAATGAATGGATAAACAGATTGTGGTATTGCAGTGTGATTAATTACTTTTGTGTGTGGCCTTTTAGCCATGGTCTTGTAACTCCCACCCAGGTGACCGGGCAGGACTGTGTGATGGGGTAACTGTGGCCCACCAAGGGGATAGGTCAGTTTTGCCTTAAAATAGCACCAATTTCAGAACACAGAGGAGGAGCCCACTACCACCAAGGAAGGAGAGACTAGCAGGAGAGACCTTGCAGCAGAGTTCTGGCAGCAGGAGACAGAGCGGTGGGCTTCCCGGCCCACGGAGAGAGAAAGCTGAGTGCCTTTGGGCAGAGACTGAGGGCCAGAGAGAGGAGTGCCTGCAAGCATGGTTGGGAAAGGGCCGTCCCGATGGAAGAACTGTATCCTGAGTGTTCCTAAGCCTGAATAGTAACTGTTACTTCCCTTATAATAAACTCCATAATCGTAAGTATGGTCTTTGAGTTCTGTGTGGCCGTTGCAATGAATTATCGAACTCAGCGGAGAAGTAGAGAGTGCTGTGTGAGGGATGGTTGGTGTCAGAATTAGTAAAGATGGCGGAGAGAAGAGGATTGCTTGGCCTCTGCCTCTTGGGAGTTAGTTTTGCCTGTTGATCTTGGCTCTCCTTCCCCCTTGTGGGATTAGAGGAGGTCAGGCACTGCCCTTACGTTGTTTTACAGGTACATACATAATTAGAGTAATATGCAACGATAAAGAACAATGATGAATCTGCAAAACATCTTACAACATGGATGAATCTGGAGGACATTATGCTGAGTGAAATAAGTCAATCACAAAAGGACAAATATTGTATGATACCACTATTATAAAAGGTCAATAAAAGGTTTACACACAGAAAAAAATATTCTTTGATTGCTACCAGGGATCGGATGGGGAGGTAGGGAGAATCACTTACTAGATAGTAGACACGTGTTAATTCTGGCAAAAGAAATGCAATACACAATAGGGGGAAAGTCAGCACCACTGTGACCAAGGCAAAGGATGACAGAGAGCTACGCGAGAATAAAGGCCAAATACAATAAATACTACAATGTATACATTCGGGCAATAACATTAATAACAACCAATAATTTGTGAGATACATAGGTAGATATGTATGCTGTATAGGTGTGGGAGGGCATATGGAAGTACACCCATGTGCATATATAGGTATAGTTGTGGATATTTATATATACGTATTTGTATGTGCTACATGTATATTCATGTATGTAATAGAGTAAATAAGGGCACAGTTATGGAAACTTCTTAGACATATCCAAACACCTCATGGAACTGAGTTACTGGGCTTGAAGGCAAAAGGACCAGAGTCTCAGGGGACATCTAGGTCAACTGGGATAATGTAGTTCATAAAGATAATATTCCACATACTAGTATAGTGAGTAGCATCTGGGGTCTTAAAAGCTTTCGAGCAGCCATTTAAGATACGACTATTGGTATCATCCTGTCTGGAGCAAAGGAAAGTGAAGAAAACAAAAAACTGAAGGAAGCAATTAGTCCAAAGGACTAATGATCCACACACACTACAGCCTCCTCTAGCCTGAGACCGAAGAGCTAGATGGTACTACCACTACCGACTGCTCTGACCAGGGACACAATAAAAGGTCCCAGGCAAAATAGGAGAAAAATGTAGAACAAAATTCAAATTCATAAAAAAGACCAAACTTACTGGACTGATATTCTGGAGGAACCCCAGAAACTACAGCCCTAAGACACCCTTCTAACCCGGAATTAAACCACTCCCAGACATCAGCTTTCACCCAAATAATAAATTGGCCTATAAAATAAACAATAACACCCATGAGGAATGTGCTCCTTAGAACAATCAACTGTATGAAACCAAAGGGCAATATTTGCCCAAAAGCAAAGATGAGAAGGCAGGGAGGAGGAGGGAAACTGGACCAATGGAAACAGGGAACCCAGGGTGGAAATGGAGAGAATGCTGACACATTGTAGGGATTGCAACCAATGTCACAGAACAATTTGTGTATAAACTGCTGAACAGTGCGGTGCAATGAATTACTTAATATGGCCCTTCTAGCCATGGTCTTTGTGACTCACACACAATGATTGAGTGGGACTATGCAAATAAAGTACACGGAACCTGTGATGGTTGGGGTTATGTGTCAACTTGGCTAGACCATGATTCCCAGTAGTGTATGGTTGTCCTCTATTTTGTGAACTCATGTAATTATCCTAATTATCCTCATTTTATGTGTTACAAATCCTAACCTCTATATGTTAATGAGGCAGGATTAGTGTGGGGTTTATCTGAGTCACACCCTTGCAGGAGGTTGTGACTCAAGTCCCACCCTTACTCAAGTTATGCCCTTCCCTGGGGTGTGGCCTGCATCCGATGTATATATTATGTAGGTGATCTGGAGGGGCTCTCTCTCTCTCACTTTGGATTCTGCCTCCGGGTTCGTGATGGTCTGACCTCCCGTTCTTGGGACTTGAGCCAGGGGCCTGCTGGCTGACCTGCCAATTCTGAGATTCACTGGCTTCTGCAACTCCATGGACCCACAGCCTATCATCTAACCTTATTCGTCAGCTTCGGCAGCCTTGTGAGCCAGCAGCCTGTGGTCTGACTTGCCGGTTTGGGTTCATCAGCCCCTGCAACCACGTGGGTCAGGAGAAGTGTATGCCTGACCACAGATTTGGGACTTGCCAGCATCCACAACCATGTGAGCTATTTCCTTGATATGGTTCAGGAGTTCTGTGAGATACTGCAGTGAATTACAGAATACAAAGATGGGAGGGAGAGTACTGAGGGGAGGTGGAGTATTGATGTTAGAGGTGATGGAGTGGTACAGCAATTGGGAAAAGTCGGACATTTAGGACATCTTTAACCTCCATCTCATAGGAACCAGCTTTGTGCTGATGCTTACGAAAGAAATTATTCATTTAAGTGGGAAACTAATTTGCTGTGTAAACTTTCACCTAAAGCACAATAAAATGTTCAAAAAAATTAGAATGTGCTTAACTGAATGAAAATATAATCACCACAAATCAAAATGTGTGGGCTACAGCAATAGGAGTGTTTGGATAGAAATTTATAGCATTAAATAGATAATAAGGATGCTTATAAACAACTTATGCCAATAAATTTGATAACTGAAATGGACAAATTCCTCTAAAGATACAAATTACCAAAACTGAATCAAGTAGACATAGGAAATTTGAATAGCCCTGTATCAATTAAAGAAATTAATAGTTTAAAACCATTCCACAAAAACAAAAACACCCTCTAGACTCAAGTGGCTTCACTGATGAATTCTATCAAACATTTAAGCAGGAATTAATACTGATCCTACACAAACTCTTGGAGAAGATAGAGGAGGGAACAATGCCCAAGTCATTTTATGCAGCTAGTATTACCCGGATACCAAAGCCAGACATAGATATCCAAAGAAAACTTTAGACCAATTATCTCTCATGAATCCTTAACAAAATGTCAGTCAAATCCAACACTATATATAAATGATAATACACCATGACCGGAGCCCTGGTAGCACAATGATTAAGAGCTACAGCTGCTAACCAAAAGGTTGCCAGTTCAAATCCACCAGTTGCTCCTTGGAAACCCTATGGGACAGTTCTACCCTGTCCTACAGGGTCACTATGAGTTAGAATCCACTTGACAGCACCATGACCAAGTAAGTTTTATCCTAGGATGCAAGTTTGGATCAATATACAAAAACCAATCTACTTTAATAGAAGAAAGAAAATAATGGGGTAATTTCTATGCAGAAAAAGCATTTTAAAAATTCAACACCCAGTAATGGTAAAATCTCTCAGCAGACTAGGAATAGAAGGTAACTTCTTCAATCTGATAAAGGGTGTTTATGAAAAACCTACAGCTGACATTGTACTTTGTAATGAAAGAATGAATACTTTCTACCTAAGATCCGGAACAAGGCAAAGATGTTGGCTCTCAAGACTTCTGTTACACATTGTACTGGTGGTTCTAGATAGAGCATTAGGCTGGAAAGAGAAATAAAAGGCATATAGATTATAAAGAAGTAAAAATATGTAAATTTTCAGGTGACATGATTGTGTACATAGAAAATCTTAAGGCAAAGAAAGCTTCCAGAACTGATAAGTGAATTTAGCAAGACTGCAGGGTACAAGGTGAATATACAAAAGTTAATTGTATTTCTACGTTCCAGCAATGTAAGATTCAGTAATTAAAATTTTAAAAATTTCACTGATAGTATCAAAATAACAAAATACTTAAGTGTCAACTTAAAGAAAAAGTATAAGATCTGTACATTCAAATCTACAAAGCACCACTGAAAGAAAGTAAAAAACCCAGTAAACTCATGGTGACCACATGTGTGTCAGAATAGAAATATGCTCCATAGGGTTTTCAATGGCTGTAATCTTTTTGGGGAATCTCGGGTGGCACAGACTGTTAAGCACTCAACTACTAGCCAAAAAGTTGGCAGTTTGAACTCACCCAGAGGCACCAGGAAGACAGGCCTGGTGATCTGCTTCTGAAAGGTCACGGCCTTGAAAACCCTACAGATCAGTTCTACTCTACAATACATGAGGTCTCCATAAGTTGGAACTGAATGGACTAGACAGCAACAAACAACAAATCTTTTTGGAAGTAGATTGCTAGGCCTTTCTTCTGAGGCACCTCTGGGTGGACTGGAACCTCCAACCTTTTGGTCAGCAGCTAAGTATATTAGCCATTCCCAAACCCCTGAGTCAGACGGCAGGGCCAGAAATCAGATTTGGGGTCAGGGTTGCAGGACCTTTACTTTCAGGGATTGTTGGTTGCAAGGAGCAAGGTCTGAGACAATATCCCCGTCTGCTGAGGTCCACGAAGAAGAATAAAAGAAGCAGGATGACAGGGTCCCGGGCTCTCAAGTTTGGGGAGGGGAAGGGACCACCCTCAAGGCTCCCAGAGGGTGAGTGATCTGATGCCTGGACGAGAGGGTCCATTTCCAGTATTCAGAAGGATGGTGGTCAGATGCCTGGGTGCTGGAGGTCTGGGGAGGTGCAAAAGGACTGCCCTCGTGTTCCCTGGAGATGTTGGGCAGACACTTGGGCCTGGTCTCATCGCTTATCTCATTGTAACTCACTACAGTCTCCAGCCTTCAGCCTCCATGCCACGTCCTGTCCTCTGTCCTCCAGCAATGCGGTTTCCATGGCCACCAGTGGGGGCTAGGGGTTGGGCAGCTCCCTGCCCATGAAAGGCCACCTTCCAGGTAGCAAGGGCTGTGGCCTTAGGCGGGTCTGTCTCTAGAAGAGGGGAAATCCCCTTAATTACCTCCCGTCCCCTCCCCTCCCCTCATCTTCTCTTTCCCTTTCTTTGTGTGTGTGTGAATTGTACTATACCTTAAGTACAGAAAAAAATGCATAAAACTTTACTTTACTGATCAGTTATAGAACACACACCTGTGTAATTACTACCCATGAAAAAGAAACCTCTACCAGCGCCCCAGCCAGAAGCTCTCTGTGCCTCTCACCTAAGAAAACTCATACCTAAGAAAACTCCTCTAAGCTGACCCCTTGCAGTGCCCCTTTCCTCTCTGGCTCCTTCCCAACCACAACTTTTTTTTTTTTTTTTAGTTGTATTTTAGATGAAACTTTACAGAACAAACTAGTTTCTCCCTCTGCAGACACGTCCAAACTTCTTGAAGGACTGAATTGCTGGGCAGAGGGCTGTGGGGAGCATGGTCGCCGGGAACATCTAGCTCAACTGGCATAACACAGTTTATAAAGAAAATGTTCTACATTCTACCTTGGTGAGTAGCGTCTGGGGCCTTAAAAGCCTGTGAGCAGCCATCTAAGATACTCCACTGGTCTCACCCCTTCAGGAGCAAGGGAGAATGAAGAAAACAAGATAAAAGGGAAAGATTGGTCCAGAGGACTAATGGACCACAACTACTATGGCCTCCACCAGTCTGAGTCCAGTACAACTAGATGGTGCCTGGCTACCACCACTGACTCCTCTGACAGGGATCACAATAGAGGATCCTGGACAGAGCTGACGAAATGCAGAACAAAATTCTAACTCACAAAAAAGACCACACTTACTGGCCTGACAGAGACTGGAGAAACCCTGAGAGTATGGCCCCCAGACACCCTTTTAGCTCAGTAATGAAGTCACTCCCAAGGTTCACCCTTCAACCAAAGATTAGACAGCCCCATAAAACAAAATGAGACTAATGGGACACAACAGTCCAGGGACAAGGACTAGAAGGCAGGAGGGGACAAGAAAACTGGTAATAGGGAACCCAAGGTCAAGAAGGGAGAGTGTTGACATGTTGGGGGGTTGTTAACCAATGTCATAAGACAATATGTGTACTAAGTGTTTAATGAGAAACTAGTTTTTTTAACCTTTATTAATATTATTTTTATTGTACTTTAGATGAAGATTACAGAACAAACAGTTCCTCATTAAACAGTATACATATTGTGATATGCTCTGAGGTCAACTTACTTGATTGTGGTATTTAGATCTTATGTGTCTTTGCTGAACTTCTCTCTAGTTGTTCTGTCCTTCACCAAGAGTGGTGTGTTAACGTCTCCTAGTATTATTGCGAAAGTATCTTTTCAGTGCTGTTAAAGTTTGTTTTATGTATTTTGGAGCTCTGTCATTGGGTGTGTATATATTTGTTATGGTTATGTCCTCTTGGTGGATTGACCCTTTAATCATTATATAACGTCCTTCCTTGTCTTTCATAGTGGATTTTGCTTTAAAATCTATTTTATCAGAGATTAATATTGCCACTCCTTTTCTTTTTTGGTTATTGTTTGCTTAATGTATCTTTTTTCATCCTTTAAGTTTTAGTTTATTTACATCTTTGTGTCTAAGGTGTTCTCTTGCAGACAGCATATTGTTGGGTTGTGTTTTCTTATCCATTCTGCCACTTTCTGTCTCTTTACTGGTGCATTTAGACCATTTACATCAATATGATTATTCATAATTATGAGTTTATTGCTGTCTTTTTTTAAATACTTTTTTTGGTGGTGTGGATGGTTTCTTCATTCCGCTTAATTTTTTGTGCTGAGTTTTTTTTTTTTTCCTTTTTTGTGGCTTGTCTTTTCATTTCCTTCATCATTTTTGTTTTGTGTGCACTGAATCTTCACGGTTTTCTTCTTTTATAATGTCGTGACTACATTTGTTGACTTTCTTTGTGGTTACCCTGAAATTTACCTTTATCTTCCTAAGCTTAAGGCAGTAATTTATTTCTCCATATAACCTAGACTTCCTCTCCATATGGAAGTTCTAGACCTATACCCTTTAGTCCCCATTTATGTTTAGAAGTGGTCATCAGTTACAGATAGACATTCTCCATTTTCCATCTTTCAGCTTTATTTTTGAGAGTTCTTTATCTAGGTTGATATCTGTCCTCTGTTGTCGTGTGTTTTAATCTCAGGTTGTTCTTTGGTGTGTTGTTAGTTTTCTGTCCAAATGACTCCCTGTAATATTTCCTGTAAAGTTTGTCTGGTTTTTACAAATTCCTTTATTATTTCTGTTTATCTGAAAATTTCCTAATTTCACCATTATATTTGAGGGATAGTTTTGCTGGATATATAATTCTTGTTGGCAGTTTTTTCCTTCAAGGTTTTATATAGATTATCCTATTGCTTTCTTGCCTGCATGATTTCTGTCGAGTAATCACAATTTAGTCTTGATCTTTCATTTTTCCCTAGCTGCTTTCAGGATTCTTTCTTTGTCTTTGGTTTTGGAAAATTTGATTATAAGTCTTCTTCTATTGGGTCCTATCCTGTATGGGGTTTGTTGTGATTCTTGTATGGTTAGCTTCTCTTCTCTCATGATATTAGGGATGTTTTCTGTCAGCATATCCTCAACAATTCTCTCTGTGATTTTTGTTGACTCCTCCCCTTCTGGGATTCTGATTATGCATAAGTTATTCCTCTTAATGGTATTCAATGTAACTCTTAGGCTTTCTTCATTCTTTTTATTTTTTTATTGTTCCTAGAACAGATTAGCGTCAAGGGATTGGTCTTCTATTCTGCTGATCCTGTCTTCCATTGTTTTAATTCTACTCTATGACTTTCCATTGAGTTGTCAGTTTCTGCAATTTTATTGGTTAGTTTCTGGATTTCTAATTGCTGTTTCTGTATCATTTCCAATTGTCTATTTTATCATTTTTTTCTTGTATTGTTTTCCTGAATTCTTCTAGTGTTTTGTCTGTGTTTTCCTTGGTTTTGTCTGCATTTTCCATAGTTTTGTTTCTGTTTTCCTTGATTCCTTTGAGGGCCCAATATATAAGTCTTTTAACTTCCCTATCAGGGCCTTCCATTTCTTCCTCAGGGAGGATTTCTGTTTCTTTATTATGGTCACTTTCTGGGAAAGGAAGAGGGAGTGGTGGACGAGCTCTCTCTCTGTCCTGCTGCCACTGCCCTCCACCTGAGCCTTGGAGGGAAATAGGTAGCATTAAGGCCCATACACCGGGGTGCACCTAGTCTCGCTCGCCAAGTCGTGTTTCTGCTAATCTAATTCTATGAAAAACTTTGTTGAGCTCATTCTGGTAGACAAAATCCACACTGACAAATCTCTTGGAGATAAGCCCCTCTCTACCTTAGGTTTAGTGAAGATAAACATCCTTAAACTTCTTAGAAGACTTACTGTTTGAGAAATCTTCGAGGCATATCTATAACTCTATTGAAGGCCTTTTGTCTGACTAAACTGTATTCTGAGATGCCGACTTAATCTTTTTGAGGTTTTAGCAAAGGATTTCACAGTCTTACCTTGTTTCATCTTTAGACTATGCTTCCCTGAGACTGCCTTGTGTTTGATCTTTCCTAGGAAGTCATTTCTTAATTTTAACATTATTTACCATTTGGAGAGACTGAGAATCTTCGAAACCAAAGAAAATTCTGGATCCTTTTAGTTTTATAGATCTTCTTTTAGCTCTTCTCTGGCCATTTATTTATTTTCCTTTTTTTCTTTTCTTTTTTTTTTAATTGTGCTTTAGATGAAGGTTTACAGAACAAAAGCTTCTCATTAAGCCGTTAGTACATACATTGTTTTATGACATTGGTTAACAACCCCATGACATGTCAGTACTCTAACTTCTCAGTCTTGGGTTCCCTATTACCAGTTTTCCTGTCCCCTCCTGCCTTCTAGTCCTTGCCCCTAGGCTGGTGTGCCCCTTTAGTCTTGTTTTGTCCAATAAGTCTGTCTAATCTTTGGCTAAAAGGTGAACCTCCAGAGTGACTTCATTACTGAGCTAAAAGTGTGTCCAGGGGCCATACTCTTGGGGTTTCTCCAGTCTCTGTCAGGCCAGTAAGTCTGGTCTTTTTCTGAGTTAGAATTTTGTTCTACATTTTTCTCCAGCTCTGCCTGGAGCCCTATATTGTGATCCTGTCAGAGTAGTCAATGGTGGTAGCTGGGCACCATCTAGTTGTACTGGACTCAGTCTGGTGGAGGCCGTGGTAGTTGTGGTCTGTTAGTCCTTTGGACTAATCTTTCCCTTGTGTCTTTAGTTTTCTTCATTTTCACTTGCTCCTGAAGGAGTGAGACCTGTGGAGTATCTTAGATGGCTGCTCACAGGCTTTGAAGACCCCATACACTACTCACCAAAGTAGAATGTAGAACATTTTCTTTATAAACTACATGTCTTAGTCATCTAGTGCTGCTATAACAGAAATACCACAAGTGGATGGCTTTTCACAGTCTAGTAGGCTACAAGTCCAAATTCAGGGCATCAGTTCCAGGGAAACACTTTTTCTGTCAGCTCTGGAGGAAGGTCCATGTCATCCATCTTCCCTTGGTCTGGGAGATTCTCTGCACAAGAACCTCAGGTCCAAAGGACACGCTCGGCTCCCAGCACTGCTTTCTTGGTGGTATGAAGTTCCCATGTCTCTCTGCTCACTTCTCTCTTTCATCTCTCAAAAGAGATTGGCTTAAGACACTACCTAATCTTGTAAACCTTATCAATATAACTGCAGCTAATCCATCTTATTACATCACAGTGATAGCATTTACAACACACAGGGAAATCACATCAGATGATAAAATTGTAGACAATCGTACAGTACTGGGAATCATGACCTAGCCAAATTGACAGATATTTTGAGGGGACACAATTCAATCTATGACACTATGTTTTGCCAACTGAGCTAGATGTTCCCTGAGACCATGGTCCCACAACCCTCAGCTCAGTAATTCGGTCCCCAAGAGAGTTTGGATTTGTCCATGGAGCTTCCATGACCTTACCCAGAACAAGCTGTGCTGGCTTCCCCAGTATTGTGTACTGTCTTACCTTTCATCAAAGTCACCACTTATCTGTTGTCTATTTAGGGTTTTTCCACCCCCACCTCTCCTCTCCCTTGTAACCATCAAAGATTGTTTCTTTTTGTGTGTAAACCTTTTCATGAGTTTTTATAGTAGTGGTCTCATACAATATTTGTCCTTTTGTGATTGACTTATTTCACTCAGCATAATGCCCTCCAGATTCATCCACATTGTGAGACGCTTCGCAGATTCATCATTGTTCTTTATCATTGTGTAGTATTCCACTGTGTGTATGTACCATAGTTTGTTTATCCATTCATCTGTAAAAGGACATCTAGGTTGTTTCCATCTTTTTGCTATTGTGAACAATGCTACAAGGAACATGGTTGTGCGTATGTCTATTTGTGTGATGGCTCTTATTTCTCTAGGATATATTGCTAGGAGTGGGATTGCTGGATCATATGGTATTTCTATTTCTAGCTTTCTAAGGAAGCCCCATATCGTTTTCCAAAATGGTTGTACATTTTGCATTCCCACCAGCAGTGCAGAAGAGTTCCAATCTCCCTGCAGCCTCTCCAATATTTGTTATTTTCTGGTTTTTTTGATTTGTGCTAGTAATGCTGGGGTGAGATGGTATCTCATTGTGGTTTTGATTTGCATTTCTCTAATGGCTAGTGATCATGAGCATTTCTTCATGTGTCTGTTAGGCAGTTGAATGTCCTCTTTGGTGAAGTGTCTGTTCATTTCCTTTGCCTATTTTTTACTTGGATTATTTGTCTTTTTGTAGAGGTGTTGGATTTTCCTGTAGATTTTAGAGATTGACCTTTGTCGAATTTGTAATAGTCTGGCAATTTATTTTGAGCAGCTAGAACAAGTGGCACCTTTAACACTTTGCCTAGCAATCTCCTTTGTTAGGTCACTCAGATTATTAGGCTTATTTTCAACTTTCCACATTACTGCAAGCAATAGTGTTACTAAACTTTCTGTCACTATGTAACAAAAATCCTCTTTCCTTCAGTTTCCAATAAGGTTTGCCTTTAAGCCTTCATCCATACCCTCCTCAAAAGACATCTTGCTTTTCCAAATAGTTTCTTGAAGACTCTTCAAATGTTGACTAATATTTTTATCGATGTCCTTCCAGCTCCTGCCTACTACCCAGTTCCAAAGGCATTCCTATATTTTAAATTTTTTGTTATGGCTGCATCACATTTTTAGGTACCGGTGTTTGTAGTAATCTTCTACAGCTGTATAACAAATTATACCAAAATTTAGTAGTTTAAAACAACAAATATTTATTATCCATTATTATTCATTGTTCACATACAGAGTCAGCAATTAATATTGAAATGCTCAAAAGATGAACAAGTTTCCAGTATAATGTCTCTAAAGTCTTTATTATACACAGTCTCCAAGACACATTATACTGTATAAAATATTCTTGGACTACCCTGGGAATACCGGCTATTTTCATCAGAATCTTAGAGCATAGGAGGCAAATGGGTTCTTCTGGAACTGCTGAGACCCAGGGTTTCTAACGTGCTGAGACCCAGGGTTTCTGTGTTTCCTACTGAGCCTGGTCTTGTTCGAGACTGATGGGAAATTTTGGGCTATGAGATTTCAAAGGAGAGGGGTTGGAGAAACTGCTTCTCTGAAACCAGGACCAATTTTAGGAATGAGACTGAGACCAAGGAAGATGTGGAAGCTAAATTATAGGCCAAATTTGGAGGATATAATGAAGGTAACATTTTAAAGTATTGGTATTGAGGCAGGGCCAATTGCACAAAGTAATTTCAGAGTATCAGTGTGGGCATCATTCATTAAACTGCTAGTTCTCCAACATAAAAAGTCATGTATTCCCTGTCTTCAAACAGCACCTCCATTGGGGCAGCACTTCATGGCATGTAAAGCAGCTCTGTAGATGTCGACTTTCTTTGCACAATTGCACCGGGAGACCCCTTTGTGTTGTGCCTGTGATCACTCTGTATTGCAAACAACTTCTTTGCCCATCGCTTATCCTATAGAATGTTCCACATTCTGTTTTGGCCTAATGGCTTTCTAATGGTATTGTTAACTTGTTTCTTTATCTTGTGTAGTTCCTGTAACTCCCAAACAGATATTTTTCTCCTAATACACATTTATAATTTTAACATACAAGTGCCTGCTATGCTTCATTTTACCAAGTTCCCATTCAAGTCCCACTAAGGACCCAGTAACTGGACATTCTGGGAACTCTAGAGGAGGGCCAATGATACTATCATTCCATATATTCTGTCTCAAGTTTCTGCCCTGCTTTGCACAGTAAGTCTAGAAGAGCTCCCTTGAAGCTGTGAGCTCCACACTGTTGCCATCACTACTGGGAACAGAGGTACAGGGAGGATGGGATAGAGAGAGAGGAAAAACTGGAGAGACTCTGTAGTGTTGATGCCTTCCTGACTTCCATGAACTGGCTTTCTGCAGGTGTAACCATTCCTGTGTTTCTGTAATCCCGAGAGTGTGGTTCCCTCCCATATTTTGTGCTGGCAACTGGAATATCCACTGTCTTGTAATTGCACTACTACTCACAAATGCAAAATAATCTAATCCTGCCCACTTATCAGTGTTTAGTCTGGAAAGGGTGGAAAAGTCTGAGTCACTGGTTTCCAGACTTTTATCATCTGTGATTGCTATCCTTGCCTATTTACAATTAAAATGAACATAGGCATACTGAGACACGCCCCTGTAGATCACCTGAGTGCCAAACATATTTCTCCCTGTTCTTATCATGCTCCTCACAATTATCTGGATCAAATATCCTTGCCCATACAGTAACTCCTCCTTTTCCTTTAGCTAAGGAGCCCAAAGTGAACAGGTGGCAGCCATAGCTCTAAGTTGAATGAGATTCTTACTGTGTCCTCTGTTTGAAGCACCCACCTCTGGAAACCAAGACTGGTAGACCAACAGAGAGTACTCAGAGGATAGGAAGCCCAAACACCCCAAGTAGGCTACTGGGAATGATGGTGATCAGGGTTATTCCTTCCTCCATCTCTAATGGGGACACAGTACCATATAAAGGGAAGTTGGTTTAAACATTGGTATATACTTCCTCCTGAAGGATAGTGCCCATGCTTACAGTCAATATGGTACTACAGCTGCACCTTCAAGAGGCTATTCCACTGCTCTGTCAGTTGGTACTTTCTGTAAGGTGTGGTATAGGGTAGGACCAGTGGATCTCAAGGTCATGTGCCCACTGCCGCACTGCCTTTCCTATAAAGTGTAGCCCTTAGCCTGAGGCTATGTTATGTGGGGTTCCATATTAGGAGATCATACCTATGTGAGTCCATGGATAGTGGTTCTCACTGAGGCACTGTGGGAAGGAAAGACAGATGCATATATGGAATACATTTCAATCCAAATTAGAATGAATCCTTGATTTTTCCAAAGTGGAAAAGTAACAATATAAGCAACTTGCTACCAAATGACTGGTTTGACTTTTAGCCTCCGCAAGTTTATTTGTTATGGACACATCAGATATTCAATCATGGCAGTAGCTACATCATTCTTGGTGAAAGGGAGCCCATTCTGATGGGACCACGCATAGCTACTCTCTCTGTTATCATGGATAATCCTTTCGTGAGCCTGTTGTGCAAGCACTGGGGTGTCCAAGGACAGAGCTGACTAATGTCTGCTGGCTGAGTCATCACGTACATTTGGTTGTTTAGTGCCCCTTCTATAGTGGATAATTTCTGATGGTCATTAACATGCAGTACAAAAGATCCTAACACTTGTCTACAATATGTAGGTGTGCCTACAATATGTATCTTCCCTAGATATTCTTGTCCCTGGTCTTCCAATCTTGATACTTTCAGGCCCCTGCCATCTAAGCCATTTGCCACTGTCTATGAGTTTATGCATATTCTTATCTCAGGTCACCTGAAGTTCTTCTCACTGGAAGAATGACCCCTCAACACTGTCTTTAATCATCTCTGAATGGGTCTGTAGTGCAGCAGCAGTCCACTTTTGTATCACACCAGCATGACACATTTGTGAATTTGTGAGATGACACATTTCTGAATTAAGGCCAGTTTTTTTCTTTTTTGTCATAGAAACTCCCCATAAGTTCATAGTGAAGAGCTGAGGGAAAAATATAGGTGCAACAAGGGTAGGACATGCAGGTCCGAGTCATTTTTTTATGCATCTAACTTGTGTACTTGGGACATACATACTTTAGCCTAGAGGTCAGCAAATTTTTTCTGGAAAGGACTGGATGGATAGTAAGTATTTTCAGCCTTATGGGCCATATGGTCTCTGTCACAACTACTCAGCTTTGGCTTGTAGCATGAAAGGAGTCATACCAGTTGCCGTCAAGTTGACTCCAATTTATGGCAACCCCAATATGTCAGATGAGAACTGTGCTTCTGTCATGGATTGAATTGTGTCCCCCAAAAATACGTGTATTAATTTGGCTAGGCCATGATTTCCAGTATTATGTGATCGTCCACCATTTTGTAGTCTGTTTTGATTTTCCTATGTGTTGTAAATCCTACCTCTATGATGTTAATGAGGTGGGATAGGCAACAGTTATGTTAATGAGGCAAGACTCAATCTACAACACTGGATTATGTCTTTAGTCAATCTCTTTCAAGATATAAAAGAGAGAAGTGAGCAGAGAGATGGGGGGCATCATACCACCAAGAAAGCAGTGCTAGGAGCAGAGCATGTCCTTTGGACCTGGGGTTCCTGTGCAGAGAAGCTCCTCATTCAGGGGAAGATTGATGACAAGGACCTTACTCCAGAGCTGACAGAGAAAACTTTCCCCTGGAGCTGACATGCTGCATTTGGACTTCTAGCCTACTAGACTGTGAGAGAATGAACTTCCATTTGTTAAAGCCATCCACTTGTGGTATTTGTTACAGCAGCACTAGATGACTAAGACAGCTCCATAGGGTTTTTGTTTTTTATTAACTAAGAGACTTTATGTTTTACAGCAGTTTTAGGATTTACAGAAAAATTGGATAGAAAATACAGAGAGTTCCTATATATCCTCCTACCCCTGTATAGCACACAGGTTTTCCTGTTATTAACATCTTACATTCATATGACACATTTGTTAATACTGCTTAACCAATTTTGGTACATAATTATTCGCTGAAGTCCACAGTTTAGGGTTCACTCTTTGTGGTGTACAGTTCTATGTCTTTTGAAAAATACATAATGTCAGGTATTCACTATTACATCATTATATAGAGTAATTTCATTGCCCTAAAAATGCCCTGTGTGCTACTTCTTCATCTCTCTTCCCCTTCTTCCGAGTCCCTAGCAACCACTGATCTTTTTATTCTCTACAGATTTGCCTTTTCTGGAATGTCATATAATTGGAATTATACAGTATATAGCCTTTTCAGACTGGCTTCTTTCACTTAGCAATATGCATTTAAGGGTCCTGCATGTCTTTTTGTGGCTTGATAGCTCATTTCTTTTGATTGCTGAATAATATTCTATTGTATAGCGATATCACAGTTTGTTTATCTATTCATTTATTGGAGGACATATTAGTTGCTTCCATGTTTTGGCAATTATGAAAAGTTGCTATAAACATTCATTTGCAGGTTGTCATGTGGACTACAGTTTTCAACTAATCTGGATAAAACCAAGAGGCTTGATTGCTGGATTGTATAGTAAGCCTGTTTATCTTTTTAAGAAGCTGTCAGACTGTCTTCTAAAGTGGCTGTACCATTTTGCACTCCCACCAGCAATGAACGGGAGTTCCAGTATTCCTTTATAACACTTTTATTTCTGTAAGGTCGATAGTAATGTCCCCAGTTAGTTCCTGATTTTAGTCATTTGAATCTTCTCTTTTTTTGTTGGTTGGTCTAGTTAAAAGTTTGTCTATCTTGTTGATATTTTCAAAGAATCAACTTTAGGTTTCATTGAAGTTCTCTCTTTTTTATCCCGTATTTCATTATTTTTCTCTCTGATCTTTGTTAGTTCCTTCTTTCTGCTTTCTTTAGGTTTAGTTTGCTCTTCTTTTCCCAGTGTGAAAAAAAGGTTATTGATTTGAAATTTTTCTTCTGTTTTAATATCTGCATTTACACATAAATTTCCCTTTAAGTCCCTGCATACTGCAAATGTTAAGTGATGAATTAGTAACCAAAAAGTTGGCAGTTCAAATCCACCCAGAGACATCTCAGAAGAAAGTCCTCACGATCTATTTTCAAAATGTCACAGGCACTGATAACCACTCCATAGGGTTTTTAATGGCTGATTTTTTGGAAGTAGGTTGCCAAGCCTTTCTTCTGAGGCACCTCTGGGTGGACTCAGGCTTCCAACCTTTCACTTAGCAAGAGAGGGCATTAATCGTTTGCACCACCCAGCAACTCCAAGAAAGCAGCCACAGACAATACCTAAATGAATGGATGTATCCATGTTCCAATACAACTTTATTTAGAAAAAACAGGGAAGGGGGCGGATTTGTTTCATGGGCAGACCCCTGCTTTAGTCCAATGCTGGATGTACTACTTCTATCTTAAAGTAGATTGCTGCTAGAGTCTGACAGCACACAGCTCCTGAAAGGCATATACGGCCATATAGTTCCTTGATGTCCCGTAGTCAGATATTCCATCTCTACCAGGGCCCAGAGCATTCCAGAAGCTGCTTGTTGAATGATGTATACTTCTCTGATTCAGATGGCTAGACCTTGTTACTCCAGAGCCGCCATACATCACACGGCAACTTCTCCTACCACATAGATCACTAGTGCTATGAGAACTTCTGTGACATATGACCTAATTAGCAGGGCTGCTCATACTCTATCCTGGATCTGCTGAAGAACACTTCTTGCTCTATGTCCGCTCAAAAACAGCAGCTCTTCATGTGAGCTCATAAATAGATCAGAACAATATTGCCTTTGTATGGAACAGGCTGCCGCTAAAACCTGAAAAGGTCTACAAGTATTGGGCTTGTTTTGTTAGTGGCAGGAAGTACAAGATGCAATAACCTGTCCTTTATTTTGAGGGAATGTTTCATCATACCCCAGATCACTGGATCCTTCAAAACTTTACCAATGTGGCAGACTGACCCCTGAATCCTTGTGCAGTTTAACTGCCATCCTCTGGAGTGCGTTTTTGTTATCAAAGCATCCAGAATACATTCCAGTTCTTCCTCACCGGGTCTCATTAGCATGATGTGCTATTTGGTGGAATGTCCATAAGGTCCAGTCTCTTCATTTTATATCATGATAGAGAGCATAAGAATTAACATAGCCCTGGGACAAAATAAAAGTATATAGTGTTATTTGTCCTGTGTGAATATAAATAGCTTCTGCTTCTCTTTTTCATAGGTATTGAAAAGAATGGAATAGGCAGGTCAAAAGGCACATACCACATATTAGAAGCTGTCTAAATCTGCTCTAGTAAAGATACCATATTTGACACAGTTGCTGCAACTGGTGCTAATCCTTGGTTAAGTTTTCAGGAGTCCACTATCATCTGTCCTGATCTATCCAGATTTTGCAAGAAGTAGACTGGCGAATTAAATGGTTATATGATATAGGCTCACCATCCTTGCATCTTTTAAGTCTTTTAGGGTGGCAAGAATCTGTTTAATTTCCCTTTGGATTCAATATTGTACCCAATTAATTTTCAGTCTTGAATGAGGTTGGGAGGCAGTTTCAGGGGCTTTCACTAGGTCTTTCTTATGACAAAGGTTTTACTCTCCAGGTCAAAAAATAAAAGTGACGGTTTGTTCTGCAATTGCTAAATACGTCCATTCTGATTACATATTTGGAAACCAGGGAAATGAACACCCAGTAGATACATGGACACAGAGAACCCACTCTCAGATGGGTAGACATGAGATAGGACTCCAAATATTTCCCGTTCCTTATATGCCTCTCTTCCAAGGGAAGTTCAGATTGGTGCTTAGTTCCCCAAGTATCGGCATCAAATTGGACCCAGTATCCAACAGACCTAAAAAAGATCTGAGTATTCCCTTTCGTCAGTGTCTGCATGCCTGAGAAAATGGCCAGAAGTCCCTTCATGGAAGGACTGGGGAGATTACTACCAAACACACTTGCCATGTGCTGAAGGGTACTTCCTTGCACAATCTGGTCTCTCCTTCTATTAATGGGTTCTGAGAACTAGGGTTTGGAAACAGGGCCAAAGACTGTAACTTTTTGTGGGGGAAACAAACCTCACCATTCAGCTCATTCATTCTTGATAGCTTGATTATAATATTAAGCGGTGCTCTTTTAACTGCCCATCTACCTTGCCACTACGAACACCACGGTCTATTAGCCATTTCCATAAATCCCTTGCAGGCTAGGGTTTCCTGGCATTGCTAACTACTGCGGCAATTTTGCCCACCTTGATTCTGCCTGGCTAACACTTGGGCTCTGCCTTTCTGGGATCCTATTATCCTCATCATTTCTAGGGAACCAAAAAAAAATTTTTTTTAATTGTGCTTTAAGTGAAAGTTTACAATGCAAGTTAGTTTTATCATACAAAAATTTATGCACACATTGTTATGTGACCCTAATCCTCTCCCTATACTGTGACAGCACACTCCTCCTTTCCACCCCGTATTTCCCGTGTCCATTCAGCCAGCAATTGTCCCTTTGTGACTTCTCATCTCGCCTCTGGACAGGAGCTGCCCATTTAGTCTCATGTATCTACTTAAACTAAGAAGCACACACTTCACGAGTATTGTTTTATGTCCCATAGTCCAGTCTAATCTTTGTCTGAAGAGTTGGCCTCAGGAATGATTTTAGTTTAGGCTAACAGAGGGTCTGAGGGCCATGTCCTCGGGATCCCTCCAGTCTCAGTCAAACCATTAAGTCTGGTCTTTTTACTAGAATTTGAGTTCTGCATCCCACTTTTCTCCTGCTCCACCAGGGACTCTGTTGTGTTCCCTGTTAGGGCAGTCATTGGTGGAGCCAGGCACCACCTAGTTCTTCTGGCCTCAGGCTGATAGAATCTCTGGTTTATGTGGCCCTTTCTGTCTCTTGGGCTAAAATTTTCCTTGTCTCTTTGGTGTTCTTCATTCTCCTTTGCTCAAGGTGGGTTGGGACCAACTGATGCATCTTAGATGGCCACTCGCTAGCTTTTAAGACCCCATAGGTCACTCACCAAAGTGGGATGCAGAACATTTTCTTAATAAACTTTGTTATGCCAATTGACCTTGATGTCCCCTGAAGCCATGGTCCCCAGACCCAAGCCCCTGCTACTCTGTCCCTCGAAGTGTTTCGTTGTATTCAGGAAACTTCTTAGCTTTTGGTTTAGTCCAGTTGTGCTGACTTCCCCTGAAGTGTGTATTGTCCTTCTCTTCACCTAAGATAGTTCTTGTCTACAATCTAGTTAATGAATACCCCCCTCTCTCTCTCCCCACTCTCATAACCATCAAAAAATGTTTTCTTCTGTATTTAAACCTTTTCTTGACTTCTTATAATAGTGGTCTTATACAATATTTGTCCTTTTGTGACTGACTAAATTCATTCAGCATAATGCCTCCCAGCTTTCGCATGCATATGAGGTGATTGAAAACACCACAGCTTGGGTCAGGTACACCTTAGTCTTCAAGGTGACATGTTTGCTTTTCAACATTTTAAAGAGGTCTTTTGCAGCAGATTTGCCCAATGCAATACGTCTTTTGATTTCTTGACTGCTGCTTCCATGGTGGTTGATTGTGGATCCAAGCAAAATGGAATCCTTGACAACATCAATCTTTTCTCCATTTATCATGATGCTGCTTATTGGCCCAGTTGTGAGGATTTTTGTTTACTTTATGTTGAGGTATAATCCATACTGAAGGCTGTGGTCTTTGATCTTCATCAGTAAGTGCTTCAAGTCCTCTTCACTTTCTGCAAGCAAGGTCGTGTCATCTGCATAATGCAGGTTGCTGTTAATTAGTCTTCCTCCAATTCTGAGGCCACTTTCTTCTTCATATAGTCCAGCTTCTTGGATTATTTGTTCAGCATAAAGATTGAATAGGTATGGTGATAAATACAACCCTGACGGACACCATTCCTGACTTTAAACCACACAGTATCCCCTCTTTCTGTTCAAACGACTGCTCCTTGATCTATATACAGGTTCCTCATGAGCACAATTAAGTGTTTTGGAATTCCCATTCTTCCCATTGTTAGCTATAATTTGTTATGATCCAAAGAGTCAAATGCCTTTGCATAGTCAATAAAACACAGGTAAACGTCTTTCTGGTATTCTCTGCTTTCAGCTAGCATCCATTTGACACCAGCAATGATATCTCTGGTTCTAAGTCCTCTTCTGAATCCGGCTTGAATTTCTGGCAGTTCCCTGTTGATACACTGCTGCAGCCGCTTTTAAATAATCTTCAGCAAAATTTTACCTGCCTGTAATATTAATGAAATTGTGCGATAATATCCGCATTCAGTTGGATCACCTTTTTTGGAAATAGGCATAAATATGGTCCAGTCAGTGGACCAGTAGCTGTCTTCCAAATTTCTTGCCATAGATGAGTGAGGCACCTCCAGTGCTGCATCCATTTGTTGAAACATCTCAACTGGTATTCCATCATTTCCTGGAGCCTTGTTTTTTGCCAATACCTTCAGTGCAGCCTGGACTTCTTCCTTCAGTACCATCAGTTCTGACCATATGCTAGCTACCTCCCAAAATGGTCAAATGTCAACCAATTATTTTTGGTACAGTGACTCTTTGTATTCCTTCCATCTTCTTTTGATGCTTCTTGCATTGTTTAATATTTTCCGCATTGAATCCTTCCATATTACAACTTGAGGCTTGAATGTTTTCTTCAGTTCTTTCAGCTTGAGATATGCTGAGCATGTTCCTCCCTTTTGGTTTTCTATCTCCGGGTCTTTGCACATGTCATCATAATACTTTGTCTTCTCTAGCCGCCCTTTGAAATCTTCATCTCAACTTTTTAACTTCATCATTTCTTCCTTTGCTTTTGCTACTCAGCATTCAAGAGCAAGTTTCAGAGTCTCTTCCAACAGCCATTTTGGTCTTTTCTTTCTTTCCTGTTTGTTTAATGACCTCTTGCTTTCTTCAAGTATGGCGTCCCTGACATCATTCCACAACCCCTCTGGTCTTCCGTCTTTAGTGTTCAATGCGTCAAATCTCTTCTTGAGATGGTCTATAAATTCAGGTGGGATATGCTCCAGGTTGTACTTTGGCTCTCAAGGACTTGTTCTAATTTTCTTCAGTTTCAACTTGAACTTGCATATGAGCAATTGATTGTCTGTTCCACAGTCGGCCCCTAGCCTTGTTCTGACTGATGATATTGAGCTTTTCCATCGTCTCCTTCCACAGATGTAGTCGATTTGATGCCTGTGTATTCTATCTGGCAAGGCCCATGTGTATAGTCACTGTTTATGTTGGTCAAAAAAGGTATTTGCGATGAAGAAGTCATTGGTCTTGCAAAATTCTATCATGTGATCTCCGGCATGGTTTCTATCACTAAGGCCATATTTTCCAACTACTGATCCTTCTCTGTTTCCAACTTTCACATTCAAATCATCAGTAATTATCAATGCATCTTGATTGCATGTTTGATCAATTTCAGACTGCAGAAGCTGGTAAAAATCGTCAATTTCCTCCTCTTTGGGCTTAGTGGTTGGTGTGTCAATTTGAATAATAGTCATATTAACTGGTTTTCCTTGTAGGCGTTTGGATATTATCTTATCACTGACAGCGTTGTACTTCAGAATAGATCTTGAAATGTTCTTTTTGATGATGAATGCAACACCACTCCTCTTTAAGTTATCCTGGCATAGTAGACCCTATGATTGTCTGATTCAAAATGGCCAATACTGGCTTCCGGACAACATGGCACTATAGTCAGAAGCACCACGCCGTTCCTCCACAGCAAAGATCACAAAAACTAAGTCAAGCAGAGTCACACCTCAATCCTGAAAACCTAAGCATCAAATGAAGAGATAAAGAACTCAGCCAAGCACCGAATGGGATAAGAAACTGACCGAGAACAGAGAGCGAGGAGAGATACATGCAGAGGTCCCCTATCAGCTACTGCAGCACGGATTCTCCATCTTGGACTCCTATCAGAGATCAGCGAACAGGGTGTATGAGAAAGCAGCTTCACGGAGCTTCCAGCAGGAGACAGAACAACCAGTAACCAGTGATATAGGCTTTCCCACCCCCCACCCTTCTTCAACCCCACTTAGCCTCCTCTGCTTTCCTGCAGCCACAGTCTCTTGGCTGGGAAGCACAAGCTTCACCCTGGTGTTGCTTGGATACCACCCATCCGCACTGGCCGGCTCCCTGAGTGCCTTTTGTTGGCTGCTGGTGTTGCTTTTTTCCACTTCTTTAGATTTCTTCCTTACCTCTCACCCCCTACCCCTCCTTTCTCTCAAATATCTGGCGGCGTGCACCATCTTTGCTTCTTTATGAAAAGCTGTGAAACACCGCTCAACTGCTTCCTGGCCTGTGCCACCATGCTGGTGGGACCCCCAGGGCTTTTTGTTTGTTGGCTCTGATTTGTTCTGTTTTCATTTGTTTGTTTATTTTCTTTTTCTTTTCTTGGCTTGGCAACCACTTCTAGCTGGGCAGTACCACGCAGCTCGGAAGCTATTCCCTTACTCTATGCAGACGCACAAGGACATAACTGGGGGCATTTCTTTTTTCTTTTTATTTGTTTCTTTGTTTTGTTTTCTTCTCTCTCTTATTCCCTTTTTGTCTTTCTTCTTTTAAAGTTTCTTGATTTATTCATTTTTTTCTTTTACCCTTTTTCTTTTTTTTTGTTTTTGTTTTTGTTTTCCCCGATTTCTCAGTCTCTCATCTCTCCTCTCCAATAGCAAGCTCCCTTAGCACTCTTTTTTGTTTGTGTGTACGTTTTTGGCCACTGTTCCTGTCTCCTCTCTCTCATCTTTCTCATACCCATCTTAGCTCCATACATCACAATCTACCCCCTCCTTCCTGCCTACCTGCACCATGCACTGAACATCACACTCACAAGCAGCACAAGCATGGCCTAATGGAACCTGCCCTGCACTGATTCCCGATCCGCACTGTCAGCCCTGGTGTGTGCCACAAACAACCCATCCCGGTAACTCCCCTTCAGCTGGTCCTGCCCTGCTGTACCATACCTGAGTGACTGACCCTGCCCATTGGAGAAGGAGGTGAAAAGTATCATGCCCACAGATGAGAAAACAACAAAGAATGCATATCCCGCCTGCTCAGACATAACCAAATAAAACAAAAAAGCAGGAAAAAACAAACAAATCTACAATCAATAAATGAGGAAAATAACCACTGAATGCCCCAAAGACAGCAGACAATATAAAAACATTTAGAAAAACAGGACAGGATGGTTCCAGTAGGTGTCCAAAATAAAACACCAGATGACCTTCCAGTAGAAGAAAAGGCACTAGTACTAACAGATAGGCAATTCAGATCTCTAATATTCAGAATTATCCAAGAGTTGAAGCAAAAAGCAGACAAAAATGAGGAACAAATAGACAAATTCATGGAAAAGGCAGACAAATTCATGGAAAATACAGACCAAAAAATGGAAGAATTCAAGAAAATAATACAGGAACAAAATGCTAAAATAAACTCACAACTAGAATTCATACAAAAACAACAATTTGAAATTCAAAAGATAAACAACAAGATTTCAGAAATGGACAGTGTCATAGAAGGGCCGAGGAGCAGGTTTGAAGTGATGGAAGATAGAATCAGAGAAATTGAAGACAAACAATTGGATACAACTGTGTTTGAGAAAAAAGTCAGAAAAAAGAATGAAGATAAAAGAAGAAGCCTGAGAATTATGTGGGATACAGTCAAAAGCAAAAATCTTCGAGTGGTCAGAGTTCCATAACAGGGGGAGAAAACAGAAAACACAGACAGGATCATTGAAGAATTGCTGACAGAAAACTTCCCCAATATCATGAAAGATGAAAAGCTGACCATCCAAGAAGCTCAATGAACCCCGTATAGGATAGACCCCAAAAGAAAATCACCAAGACACATCATAATCACACTCGGTAAAACCGAAGACAAACAAAGAATCCTGACAGCAGCTTGGTAAAAGCAAAAAGTCACATACAGAGGAGAAACAATAAGACTATGCTTGGATTATTCTGCAGAAACCATAAAGGCAAGAAGGCAATGGGATGACACGTAAAAAACCTTGAGAGAAAAAAATTACCAGGCAAGAATAATATACCCTGCACAACTCTCGTTCAAATGATGGTGAAATTAGGTCATTTCCAGATAAACAGAAATTAAGGGACTATGCAAAAACCAAACCAAACTTATAAGAAGGGAGTCATTTGATCTGAGAACAAACAATATCAGACCACAGGCTGAATATAGGACACAGGATTGTAGTAGCCAGATACCAACCTAGGAAATGAATTCTTAAGGACTATGCAAAACCAAAGTATTACAACAGGGAACCAGAGAGGTTAATTTGTAAATCACAACAGCATCAGAACAATAAGAGAGGGACTAAACCTTGTAAGTATAGAACCTTCTAATGGAGAGGAAGGCAAGGCGATACCAAGTAATAATAGACTGTTTCAAATCTAGTAAGATAAAGGTAAATATCAAGGTAACCACAAAGAAAGTTAACAAACCTACTCATCAAAATAAAGAAGAAAAACATAAAGTCTCAGTAAAAGCAAAACTACAAAAACAAAATAAATGAAAAAAATCCACAAACAAAAGGAACTCAGCACAGGAGAGTAAGAGGAACAAAGAAAACGTCAGCATCAGCAAAAAAAAAAAAAAAAAAAAAAAAGCACTACAAAATGCATTCCCACTCCTAGGAATATACCCTAGAGAAATAAGAGCCGTCACATGAATATACATATGCACACCCATATTCACTGCAGCACTGTTCACAACAGCAAAAAGATGGAAACAAGCTAGATGCCCATCAACAGGTGAATGGATAAACAAACTATGGTACATATATGCAATGGAGTATTATGCAAAGAGAAAGAACAGTGATGAATCTGTGAAGCATCTCATAACAGGATGAAACTGGAGGGCATTATGCTGAGTGACATAAGTCAATCATGAAAGGACAAATACTGTATGAGACCTCTACTGTAAAAACTCATGTAAAAGTTTACACAGAAAAAGAAACAATCTTTGTTGGTTAAGAGGGTTGGGAGGGGTGAGGGAGGAACTAAATAGACAATAGATAAGTGGTAACTTTGGTAAAGGGTAAGATAGTATACAATACTGGGGAAGCCAGCACAACTTGTACAAGGAAAGGTCACGGAGGCTCCATAGACACTTCCAAATTCCCTAATGGACTGAATTGCTGGGCTGAGCGCTGTGGGTACCATGGTCTTGGGGAACATCTAGCTCAATTGGCATAACACAGTTTACAAAGAAAATGTTCTACATTCTGCTTTGGTGAGTAGTGTCTGGGGTCTTAAAAGCCTGTGAGCAGCCATCTAAGATACTCCAGTGGTCTCACCCCTTTGGGAGCAAGGGAGAAAGAAGAGAACAAGATACAAGGAAAAGATTAGTCCAAAGGACTAATGGACCACAGCTACCATAGCCTCCACCAGACTGAGTTCAGTACAGCTAGATGGTACCCGGCTACCACCACTGACTGCTCTGACCGGGATCACAATAGAGGGCCCTGGACAGAGCCGGAAAAGGATGTAGAACAAAATTCTAACTCACAAAAAAAAGACCAGATTTACTGGCCTGACAGACTGGAGAAACCCTGAGAGTATGGCCCCCGGACATCCTTTTAGCTCAGTGGTGAAGTCACCCCCGAAGTTCACCATTCAGCCAGGGACTGGACAGCCTCATAAAACAAAATGGGACTAATGAGGCACAGCATTCAGGGACAAGGACTAGAAGGCAGGAGGGGACAGGAAAGCTGGTGATAGGGAACCCAAGGTTTAGAAGGGGCACTATTGACATGTCGTGGGTTTGTTAACCTTTGTCATAGGGCAATATGTGTACTGTTTATTGAGAAACTATTTGTTCTGCAAACCTTCATCTAAAGTACAAAAAAAAAAAGAATTATCTATGTGAGATCAAATTGACAACAGCAACTCAAAAGGTTTGATGGGAAGCCTAGGGGGCAGTGAGTTGAAGATAATGGTGATGGAATAATTTGGAAAAGGATAGTGAGAATAGCAGCACAACTGGAAGAATGTAATCAATGTCACTGAGTTGTACATGCAGAATCTTTTGAAATGGTGTAACTTTGGCTACGTATATTTTCACCAAAAAAAAAAAAGGTCCTCCAAGGTCTAGAAGGGAAAGGGTTGACTTGTTGTGGGGTTGTTAACCAATGCCATAAGACAACATGTGTACTGACTGTTTAATGAGAAAGTATTTGTTCTGTAAACCTTCATCTAAAGTAAAATTTAAAAAAATTTATTTTAAAAACACAAAGTGGCCAATACCAGTCCATTTCAGCTCATTAATGCCTACGATATCGATGTTTACGTGTTCCATTTCATTTTTGACTATTTCCAATTTTCCTAGATTCATACATCATACATCCCATGTTCCAATTATTAAAGGATGTTTGCAGCTGTTTCTTATCATTTTAAGTCATGCCACATCAGAAAATGAAGGTCCCAAAAGCTTGACTCCATCCATGTTACTAAGGTCAACACTACTTTGAGGAGGCAGCTCTTCCCAGTCATATTTTGAGTGCCTTCCAACCTGAGGGGCTCATCTTCCAGCACTATATCAGACAATGTTCCACTGCTATTCATAAGGTTTTCACTGGCTAATTCTTTTCAGAAGTAGACTGCCAGGCCCTTCTTCCTAGTCTGTCTTAGTCTGGAAGCTCAGCTGAAACCTGTCTGCCATGGGTGACCCTGCTGATATTTGAATACCGGTGGCATAGCTCCCAGCATCACTGCAACACGCAAGCCCCCACACCATGACAAACTGACAGACGAGTGGGTGTTATTAGTTATATGATTTTCAACTATTTTCTCCCAGTCTGGAAGTTGTATGTTGACTTTTTTGATGGCATACTTTGAAGCATAATCTTTTTTAATTTTCAGGAACTCCAATGTATCTATTTTTTCTTTTATTAATAGTGCTTTTGGTGTCATATCTAGGAAACCATTGCCTAATCCAAGGTTATGAAGATTTATGCCTATATTTTCTTCTAAGAGTTTTACAGTTTTAGTTCTTACAGTTAGATCTTTGTTCCATTTTGAGATACTTTTGTAAAGGTCCTACTTGATTCTTTTCCATGTGGATATCCAGTTTTCCCATAATCATTCGTTGAAAAGACTGTTCTTTCCCCCACTGAATTGTCTTGACACTCTTGTTGAAATACAAGTGACTGTAAATCTGAGGGTTAAGTTATGGACTCTCAATCCTATTTCACTGATGTATATGTTTGCCCTTATGCCACTATTATGCTGTCTTGCTTACTGTAACTTTGTTGTAAGTTTTGTAATCAGAAAGTGTGAGTCCTCAAACTTTGTTCTTCTTTCTCAAGGGTTTTTTTTTTTCACCCTTTTGTGTCCTTTGAATTTTTATGTGAATTTTAAGATCGAATTGTCAATTTCTGCAAAGAAGCCAGCTGGGATTTTAATGGAGATTGCATTGAATACGTACATCAATTTGGGGAGTATTGTCACCATAATAATATTCAGTCTTCTGATCTAAGAGCATTGGATGTCTTATCTTTTATTTAAGTCTTTCTTAATTTCCATCTACAGACATTGTACTTAAAGTTTTTGTGGTATAAGTTTTGCACTGATTTTGTGAAATTTATTCCTGTTTTATTCTTTTGTGATACTAGTGTAAATACAATTGTTTTCTTAATATCATTTCAAGATTGTTTATTCCAAGTGTATAGAAATACCATAGACTTTTAATATATTGGTATTTTATCCTGCAAAATTGTCAAACTTGTTTATTTTCTTTTTAGTGGATTCCTCAAGATTTTCTACATACAAGATCATGTCATCTGCAAATGGAAATAATATTACCCTTCCTTTCCAATATGAATGCTCTTTATTTCATTGTGTTGCCTAATTGCTTTGGCTAGAGCCTCCAGTACAATGTTGGATAGACATGGTGAGAGAAGACATTTTTGTCTTGTTCCTGAACTTAGAAAGAAAGCATTTAATCATTCACTATTAAGTCTGATGGTATATGTGTGTTTTCCATACATGCCCTTTATGATGGTGAGGGAGATCTCCTCTATTCCGGGTTTGTTGAGTATTTTAATCATGAATTGGTGCTGGATTATGTCAAATGCTTTTTCTATGTCTATTTAGATGATCATGTGATTTTTTTTTTATTCTAATGATATGATGTATCACATTAATTGGTTTTTTGATGTTAAACTGAATTTACATTCCTGAGATAAATACCACTTAGTCATAGTGTATAATTATTTTTATATATTGAAGAATTTGGTTTGCTAGCATTTTGTTGAAGATTTTCTTTTCTTGTGATGTCTTTCTCTGGTTTTTATACCAAAATAATACTGGCCTAATAGAATGAGTTGAGAAGCATTACCTCCTCTTCTATTTTTTGGGCTAGTTTGTGAAGAATTGGTATTAATTATTTTGACGTTTGATAGTATTCACTAGTGAGGTCCTTTGAGCCTGGGCTATTACCTATGGAAAGTTTCTTTTTCTTTTTTTTAAATTGCTAATTCAATTTCTTTACTTGTTATAGTTCTACTCAGATTTTCTATTTTCTCTTGAGTCTGATTCAGTAGTTTAGGTCTTTGTAGGAATTTGTTTATTCTAGGCTATCTAATTTGTGGACATACAATTGTTGATAGTGGTGTTGTTGTTGTTAGGTGCCGTCAAGTCAGTTCTGACTCATAGCGACCCTATGCACAACAGAACTAAACACTACCGTGTCCTGTGCCATCCTCACAATCATTGCTATGCTTGAGTCCATTCTTGCAGCCACTGTGTCAGTCCATCTTGGTGAGGGCCTACCTTTCTTTCGCTGACCCTCTACCAAAGCATGATGTTCTTCTCCAGGGACCGGTCCTTCCTGACAACATTTCCAAGTCTCACCATCTTCACTTCTGAGGAGCATTCTGGCTGTACTTCTTCCAAGACAGATCTGTGCATACTTCTGGCAGTCCATGGTATATTCGACATTCTTCACCAACACCATAATTCAAAGGTATTCTTTTTCGGTCTTCCTTAACTTTGTCCAGCTTTCATATGCATATGAAAATACCATGCTTGGGTCAGGCGTATCTTCATCCTCAAAGTGACATCTTTGCTTTTTACCACTTTTTTTTTCCCCTGCCCAGAGCTTTATTGAGAAAAGTAGCTCGTGAGTGGAGACAAAGAGGGACAATGCAACGCTAGCCTTTGTCTCCCTGAATAAAGGGTTTATAAGGCTTATGAAAGTTTCTAGGCGGGAAATGAAATGGTTTCATCTTTATTCACGAAAGGGGTGTGGGTTTCTGGGAAAAGGATGTGTCAGGTGCGCGCGCAAGAGATAATTCAAGTTGGAACCCGTAACAAAGGCTCCTGGGACTGGACAGCAGGACTTATTATGGGGTGACGCGCCTGCGTATTTCCCCCGTAGTGCCGGCTCAATGCCTGTGGCGGGTCGCCTTGCGGATGTCTGCGCATGCTCCAGGGACAAGATCGGGCTGGTTCTTCTGAAAAACATCAAGGAAGTACAATGAGAGCTGGGTGGGTTGTTCTTTCTTTATTGCATGTTCCAAGATAATGGGTTTTGTGTCATTAGTTAAGCACATGTTTTTAGTTCAAGGTCCTTTGCCTAGGGGTTCAGTCCCTTTTTCCCTTCCCTATCTCATTCCCCCCTGAGAGGTTTCATGCTCATAATTCTTTATGAGGGTGTAGGGGCAGAGGTCTCTTCCGTAACTTCTACCAGCTGACACTGGGTTGTTGGCCTGCCTAGCAGAGTAGAAATCTCTCCCTAGCTCGTCCAAAGTTTTGTTGGGGCTATTGGACTCAGGCCAGGAAATGGGCTGGAACTCTTGCATCATCGATTTGACTTGGAACTAACTTCTGCAGTCGAGAAGACATAAACTTAACCAGTATGTTGAGCAAGCAGGAACCAAATAAAAATGGTAGAAGGATAGTTATTGCGGGTCCTAAAAGGGGAAGGAACCAGGTTATGGAAGGTAAATATCCTTTGATTTGATTCCAAATATTGTTACCCATTTGTGTATGGGCTGTCCTTAGCCACTCAGCTTGTTTAAGGATCTTCTGATCCCGGAATTCCACTTCCCCAGTAACATTAATGTACATGCAGCAGGAAGTGTCTGCGACTGTGCAGGTACCTCTCTGTTCAGCCAGGAGGTAGTCCAATGACTACATTGGCCAACGAGTTGGGGGATCTCTGTAAGGCTAATAGACTTTGTCCTGAATCGGTACTGACTACTTGGACAACACTGGATAGATTTTGGACTTGAGCATTGGTGTAAACCGCACCCACCATTAATCCAGCAAGTGCTCCCATCAAGGCCGTGATCCCTAAAGCTCTGAGGTTAATGGGTTCTCTTTTCCTTCCCTGGGAAGCTGGGTTATTGCTCCCCTGAAAGACTGAAACTGTATTGTTACTGAGGATTATAAGCCCAACAAAACAACTGGTGCCGACCAAGCTTAAATCAAGGCACCCTAATCCCCAAGTTCTGTTGGCTTGGTCTAAGCATGTGAACCAATATATTTTGGGGCACACTGGGTTTCCCAGGCATCCTTTAGTAATAGGCATAGAGGTATTTGTGCTTAACAACTATCCCATGAAATCAGACTGGTTTTGGGTTGCCCTAAAAATGGCTGGACCTTTACTAAGGGGTCCTCACACCCCAGGATGTGTGAAGCTTCCTTCCAACCGAACATTTATAGCACTGCTTTGATTTTTGTCGCAGCGGCGACGGTTGTCGGGACGGCGGAGACAGTAACCAAACACAACTCTTACAGAGAAGTGGGGCCAGGAGGGTCACTCTGAGGAGTCGACCCCGGCTTCAGTCCCAGGAGTTTATTTATAGTCAATACAGCAAGCAGTGAAGCAAATAACAGAACAATGGGCTTTGGGTGAGTAACAGTAAGTTTTGGGCAAGAGACAAGGAATTCAGGGAAACAAGCCAATCAGTAACAGGGCAGTAGGTTTGGGAAAACAAGTCGTGCCTAATCTCATTCTTATCGCTGACAAGTCTCCAACATGTCATATACAGCATAGAGGCCTGTGGGGGCTGCAGTTGTCAATAGTGCAGCCATGTTTAAATGGCATATATCCCTACAATTTTTGGAGGGAGTTTCAAGGGGGTTTGACCTAGAAAGATCTATGCAGTTAAAACGATAATAGGTACCTGTAGAGTCTAGTAGTTGAAAACCTTTTGACAAAACCTAAGCATCAAGCAAAATTTCCCTCATTGGTGTCAAAGGGACATGGAGTGGAAACATGTGGGTCTGGAAGATAGGACCTCTTTTGCTAGCTTCTGCTCCACAGTCCAGGTCTTGAGGTCTACTGGATTTGTAGCTTAAGAAATCCTTGATGACGTGACCACTAATTTTTCAGATTGACTAGAAACTGTGATCCTACATTTTGAATTGTCTTTCTTAACAATCATTGGTACAGGTTTCAGCAACCACAGTCAGAGGGGTCTTCATTGGTGCTTTTTACCACTTTAAAGATCTCATAGTATCCCCTTATAATCCTTTTTATTTATGAGGTAATGTCCCTTTTTTCATTCCAGATTTTAGTAATCTGAATTTTCTTTTTCCCTTTGTGAGTCTGCCTGAAGTTTTGTCAATTTTTTTTAATCTTTTCAAAAAACCAATTTTTGTTTTTTGTTGTTATTTTCTATACTATTTTCTTATGCTCTATTTCATGAATTTCCACTCTAATTTTTATGATTTCCTTCCTTCTGTTTGCTTTAGGTTTAGTTTGCTCTCTTTTTTTCCCAGTGTCTTAAAGTAGTGATTAGGTTATGAATTTGACATCTTTCTTATCTTTTAATGTAGGCATTTACATCTATAAATTTTCCTGTAAGCACTACTTTAATAGCATCCCATAAGTTTTGGTATGTTGTATCTTCATTTTCATTTATGTCACAGTATTTTCTAATTTGTTTTGATTTCTTAGTTGACTCATTGGTTATTTAAGAGTGTGTTAATTTTCACATACATGTAAATTTCCAAAGTTTCTGTTATTTATAATTACATCACGTCATGGTTGGAGAACATAATTTGTACTATTTCTATAATTTTAAATTTATTAGACATGTTTTATGGCTTAGCATATGTTCTGTTCTGGAGAATGTTCCATGTGCACTTGAGAAGAATGTATATTCTGCTGTTATTGGGTGGAGTGTTCCATAGATGTCCCTTAGTTCTAGTTGGTTTATAGGGTTGTTCAAGTCTTCTAACCTTGATCAAGAGTAAGACTTTGATCTTCTGTCCAGTTGTTCTAGCCATTGAAAATGGAGTATTGAAGTCTTCCACTATTATTTTTGTATTGTCAATTTTTTCCTTCATTTTTATGTTTTTGCTTTATTCCATTTTGGTATTCTATTATTAGGTGCATATACATTTATAATTCTTATATCTTTCTGGTGAATTGACTTTTATCATTATAAAATGTCTCTAACTCTAGTAAGATTTTTTATTTTAGAGTCCATTTTGTCTGATGTTAGTGTAGCCACTAGGACCTTCTTGTGGTTGCTGTTTCCATAATATACTGTTTTCCATTCTTTTCCTTTCAATCTATTTGTACCTTTGAATATAAAGTGTGTCTGCTGTAGACAGCATATAGTTGGAATTTTTTTTTGTGTGTGTCTGCATGTAGTCAGACTATCTTGCTTTTTGATTGCATTGTTTAATGTATATGAATGGTTGTTATGAGCTGTAATCAACTTGAGGGCCACGTTTTTGTTTTTGTTGCTGTTATTCTTGATAATCTCACTTGTATGTCTTTCTCAGATTCTGAAACTGAGATAGCCTGTGATGCCTCCTCCTCAAAAAGTCTCCTTCCAGAGTCTTCCCCATCTCTGTGGCCATCAGAACCATCTTTTAGTGTCCTCCTTGACTCCTCTCTTTCTCTCATATCCCAAATGTAATCCATTAGGAAGTCCTTAAAGTTCAACTTCAACATGGATCAAGAATCTCATCATATTCCACTATTTTCACTGCTCACACCTGGGTTGAAGCCATCACTATCTGTAGCTGGAATACTACTCAAATTCCTCAGTTTTCCCTATTGCCTTGCTCGCCCTCAACTCTATTCTCAACCCAGCAGCCAGAGTGATTCTTTCAAAAGAGAAGTTGTACCATTTCTCTCTTTTGCTAAAAGCTGTCTTGTAACTCATCTCACCCAAAGAAAAGCCAAAAAGTCCTCCAGTATTATTAAGGCCTACATGGTCTAGTCGTATCTCTGACTTCATCTCAATGATTCCGTTGCAGCCACAGTGGCCTCCTCACTGTGCCCAGAACAGAGATACCCTCCTGTCCTAGTGTGTCTGCACTGGATGTTCCCCCAGCATGGACAGAACTTCCCCAGACATCCTCAAGGCTAATTCCATCATGTCCTTCAAATTTTCCCACAAAGGTCATTTTCTCAATGAGGCCCATGCTGATCACCTGAGTATAGCAGCCATCTTCCCTCTCCCCACACACCCACACTCTGGGTCCCCTTCCCCACTGCACTTACTGCCTTCTAATGTAAACATTTTCCTTATTTCTAAGCTTATAGTCAATAGTTTGTCTCTTTCCACTAGAACACATGCTCCACAAGGCTGACAATTTTTGTGTCTTTAGTTCACTTATGTTTCCCAGATGCAAAAATAGTGTGTCATGTAGCCAGCACTCAGCAAATATCAGTAGAATGAATGATCCTGTAGGGTAGAGCATCTCCCTATTGTAAAGACAGTGTCTTTGTCAATGTAGCCTCAGACCAAATGCTGTTTTGTGGCAGCTACCATACAACATCCACTCACATTGACATTAATGCCACCTGGACTTTTCTCACAAGTGCTGCTCTCCTTCCTCACTTCCTGGTCCACCCCTCTGCTCACTACAGCACACAAGTTCATTTCTGTCTTCAGAAAGGAACAAATCCTATGCTTATGGGCCCTATTTTCCAAACAACTGTGAATAAAAATGAGAGTCTGCTTTAGATAGCTATCAGTTTGGAAGGAGCCAGTACTAAGATTATAGAGCTAAGGGCAGGAAGAGAGGGTAGGTGAGTGGAGGATGGAAACAAAACAGGAATTCATCTAAGATAAGGAACTATCAGATCCCTCCTCTCTGCTAATCCCAAAATCTGGTTCTTTAAAAAAAGTTAGGGGAAAAATGGAAAGAATAATCCAGGGACAGTCCTAGAAGGAGGGAAAGAGCTGGACTAGTCTGAAAATTCGTTTCTTGATACCAGAGACTGCTGTGTCCAGGGGGTGCCCTGGGCCTTGTGGGGATAGTGACAGGAAAACAACTCCCAGTGCTATCAGAGATGGGGATACCCAGAGGAGGATGGGACCAAGAACAAGAACTTGTGCACAAGATCAAGAACAGGCATAATCCTCTACAACAACCAAGACACAAAAATAACCACACAATGATGATGGCTAAGGGCCAGTCCAGGCCTGAGCCCAGGCTGAATGGCTATACAAAGTCCTCTCTGTCCAGTGTCCCAGATGATGTCTGAGTCACTGTGATCACAGGTCCTTGTGGGACAAGGACAACAGAGCAGTGAAGAAGACCCAGCCAAGAGGTAACCACGTCAAAGCCCATGAAGTACTGAGCACCAGCTGGGCACAGGCCCCATCCATGCTCAGCTACTCCATGGCCTTCTCCTGTCCTGCCTGCGACAGACTCAACACAGCAAACACAGGATTCTGGAAGGTTATCAAGCCTTCATTTATTGCCTCTTAAATTTTCAGAATTTTTCTCTCCTTTAATTAACCTGTCAACCACACTTTATGGCAAGATTTTGAAAAAATTGCCAGATTCTCATTTCCAACAGTGAAGTGAGACATTGCCAATCACAACAACAGGAAGTTACAACAGGGATGGAGATTTCCCAGCCCTGCCTTTACTGGAACAGGAACATGGATCAGGCAAGGGACACAGTTCAGTGGGGGGAGGAGGTCCTTGTAGGTGGGGCGGGGCTAGTCTCCCCACATCCTCATATTATGCTGACAGGAACGCAGGCACATTCAGGCACCAGCTGCAGAAAAAGAAGTCAAGCTTTCTTGAAGTCACAAAGCGGTGTGGGTGGTGGTGAACAAACCTTGTATCACTCAGTGCCACACAAGGCAGCAGTCTCACGCTATAGAAGAAAGTAATCGCGAACAGATTTGGGTCAGTCACTGTTAAGTGCTGATATACTGAATAGCCCACCACATGCTCAAAATGTCCAAATACAAAGAATCCCCATAACCAAGTTGTGTCCCCTCTGCCCCAACCCCTCCCCCATGTCAGGCCCCCAGAGTCTCACCTTTAGAAGTTATAAAAGACACATCAGTGCCCAGGGAACTGTCGCTGCCTGGAGAAGAAAAAACATATCTCGTCAGAGCCCACAGAAGGAGGTAAGACTATAGGAGGAATTATGGGGTGGGGGGAAACCTTAGTGGTGTAGTGGTTAAGAGCTACGGCTACTAACCAAAAGGTCAGCAGTTTGAATCCACCAGGTGATCCTTGGAAACCGTGTAGGACCGTTCTACTCTGTCCAATAGGGTCACTATGTGTCAGAATCGACTCCACGGCAGTGGGTTTGGTCTTTTTATTAATAGGGTAGGGGGGGGTCCCCTACGGGGTCCCATCTATACTACCCCAAAGGTCCCAGGGATCACACTCCTCCATACTTACTTGCAGCCTGAGCATAGTTCCCTCCTTTTCCACCTGTGGGAAGAAAATATCCTTTGAGAGACCGGGGAGGAGGCAGGACCATAAGGTCCTAGAAGAGGCAGCTACTCCTGGACCCCTGAACTGTGACTGCAGACCCAGGGCAGGCTCAGGAAACAAGAACAGAAGAGACGTGCGGGGACTAGACCAATCACTCTTCTAGAGGTCTGTCTTCAGCAGGGAGCTTCCCTCTGACCTGCAACTATGGGAATCAGGTCCCCATCACCAGAATCATCAAGGTGAAAAATCTGTCCTCATGTGAGTAAGTGTTAGCACACAGGTCCCTAGGCTGGGTATGCACAGGTGTGCGGATGGTGCTTCACAGTAGAGGCAGAAGGCAGGCAGACTCCTACCTGGAACTTGAAACTCTGCGGTGGGACAAGAAAACTCAGGCCCAACCCCTACTGCTACCTGAGCTCCTCATCCTCCAGATCACAGCTCCAGCCACCACAGCTGCAATGACCACAAGGAGAACCAAGGCAGCAATGATCCCCATGATTAGGACAGTGGACTGAGAACGGGACTCTGGGAAAGGAAAGGGAAGTAAGGGACTGTGACCCTGCTGCAGGTGCCCAGAAAGGCCCCTGCTTTCCCTGAGAAGAGGCTCCACCCTTGTCTCCCCCGCTTACTCCATCTCAGGGTGAGAGGCTTGGGCAGCCCCTCGTGCTGCACATGACACGTATATCTCTGCTCCTCTCCAGAGGGCACCACCACAGCCACCCATTTCTGGAAGGTCCCGTCCCCTGCAGGCCTGGTCTCCACAAGCTCCATGTCCTGGGTCTGGTCCTCCCCATCCTTCTGCCAGGTCAGGGTGATCTCCGCCGGGTAGAAGCCCAGGGCCCAGCACCTCAGCGTGACCTCATGTTCAGAGATGGGGTGGTGAGTCACCTGTGTCCTTGGGACATCTGAAGGAATAAGTCAGAAAATTCAGGAACTTTCCATCACCTCCCACGGGCCACTTGAGCAGTGCTCGTGACCATCCTGAGAATGGATAGGACAAGTGGGATGGGGGAGGGAGTACAAAACCCAGACACTAGCCTGGACCAGGGATCTGGGATAATCTCTTATTCCTTGGAAAGTTCTAGAGTCAGGGTGAGGCAGCCCAGAGTAGGAGGCTCCAGGTGTCTGAGAACAGGGATTTCTAGTTCTGACTTGGGTGGAAGTGGAGAAACTCAGAGAAGCTGGAATCAGACCTCCAAACTCATTGGGTGTGGGGCGAGTAACAAGGCTGGAGAGAAAAAGTTCCTGGTGGTTGGTTCCCAAGGTCGATTCCAGGATCAAAGAGAATTGCTGATCAATCAGGAATCATCTCTACTATCCCCAGAGAGACTGGATCCTTTAACTGTATCTGAAAGGAGGGCTCCTCTGGACAAATCACTCTCTGGTACAGGATCTGGAAATCTGGGCTAAAGCCTCACTCTCCACACCCATGGGAGGACAGGGTAGTCTAGGGTCTATTCTATTTTCCTCCCCTCCTTTTGAGAGGCCAGAAGGGAACACAGTCCCAGCTTAAAGTGAGTTGGAGGAGGCACCAAGGCCCGCGGCCCCTCGTACCTGCCCGCTGCAGCATCTCCTTCCCGTTCTCCAGGTACCTGCGGAGGGACTCCACACACCTGCCCTCCACGTAGGCCCTCACATTCTCGGTCACACGGTCCTTCTCCCACTTGCGCTGGGTGATCTGAGCAGCCGTGTCCGCCGCCGTCCACGTGCGCAGGTCCTCGTTCAGGGCGATGTAGTCGGCGCCGTCATAGGCCGACTGATCGTACCCGCGGAGGAGGTGCCCGTTCGGCCCCACGTCACAGCCATACAACACCTGGATGGTGTGAGACCCTGGCCCCGCCCCCGCGGTCAGCCCCGCACCGCCCCCCCCCCCCCCCCCCCCGCCCAGACTGGCCGGGACCGGGCAGAGCCCCTTTGGTTCTAAACTGAAACGAAACCGGATCGAATACCCGCGGCTCTTTCCGGGCGGGTCTCTTGGCCTTGAGGAGAAGTTCGGACCCGAAGACTCGGGGCGACCAGTCGGTGGGGACGAGGGGACCCTGACCTGCGACCCGGGCCGGCGTCACTCACTGCTGTCGCTCTGGTTGTAGTAGCGGAGCGCGGTCCGCAGGTTCCGTCGGTAAGTCTGTGCGTCGCCCTTGACTCTCCGTGTCTCCCGCTCCCAATACTCGGGCCCCTCCTGCTCCATCCACGGCGCCCGCGGCTCCATCCTCGGATTCGCGGCGTCGCTGTCGAACCGCACGAACTGCGTGTCGTCCACGTAGCCGACGGAGATGTACCGGGTCTCCCCGCGGCCGGGCCGGGACACGGCGGTGTCGTAATACCTCAGGGAGTGGGAGCCTGCGGGCGGGGAGGGGCTGAGACCACCGACCCCCCTCCCCGCGCGGCGCCCGGGTCCGGGGTCGATGGGGGCGGGGAGAGGAGGGGAGCTCATGGACCGAGAAGGGGCGGCGGGAGGAGCAGGGCCGGGACGTCAGGGTGGGAGAGCAGGGCGCGGGGGCAGGGGGGCCAGGACGGGGGAAAGGGGAGGGGATCGCGGCGGGGTTGGGGCTTCCCCGAGGGTCGTGTGTCCCCGCCGGGCGGTCCCCTCGCTCCTCCCTCCCAGAGGCCGTTTTCCCCCAAATCCCACACTCACCAGCCCGGGTCTGGGTCAGGGCCAGGGCCCCCGAGAGCAGCAAGAGGAGGGTCCCGGGCGCCATGACCCGAATACTGCAGTTCCTTGTCACCGGGACCCGTGGTGACGGTGATCGCTTTCTCCAGAAATCGGAGACCCAATTGGAGTGAGAACTGGGGCCGCGTCATGTGTGTACAGGCAGAAGGGATTGACACAGATTGTGAGAGGGAGAAGTGAAACTCTGGGGAGATGGGGAATCCCCAACACTAGGCCACCCCACCCCTGACACCGCCATCGGACCTGAGTGCCTGCCCGGGGACTGGGACTTTGCCCTGACCCCTCTCCTCCTGCACCGAGCCTTCTTTGCTACACTGTCTCCTTGAGTCCTGGGCCAGGGCCTGCTTAAGTCAGACGTTTTTGTTACTTTCAGAATCTCTATGTCGTTGTTGTTGTGGTTGTGTGCCCTGGAGTGGATTCATAGCGGCCCGAAATGACAGAGTAGAACTGCCCCATAGGGTTTCCTAGGCTATAATATCGAAAGGATTCTAGGTCTTTCTTCTGCAGAGCAGCTGGTGGGTTCCAACCAGCAACCTCAGGCTTAGCAGACAAGAGCTTAACTATTGAGCCAGCAGGGCTCCTTAGAATTTCTATTACTCTTACAAATTAATGAGGAACCCGAAGAGATTTTGTTTATGTAGGTTATAGCTACAGACATTAACCATATGAAAAATTGAAACAAATTAAAATTTTATAAATTAATTAAAAATAATATTAATAACCCATTAAACGTTAACAGATATAGTATATTTTTGTACAAAATAAATATTTTCCAAAATAAAATAATGTAGGGAGAAGAGTGGATCATTTTCCATTTTTGCACGTCTCTTTCTTATCTGTGTCAGTAGAAGGCTTCTGGATTTTCATATCTGCTTCTGCAATCTGTTATTGTGGTTGAGGTGTATACAAAAAAATCAGGTGTCACACAAATATGAAGTCGGAAAAAGGAGGAGTATTTTTAATAGCCTTTCCAAGTAATTGTGAATGTTCATCTTTGATACTTCACTAAAGCTGCCCAAGTGGTAGTTTCTTAAAGGTTAGTTTCAATCGGAAACCCTATTATTGAATATTTTGTATTCTGTTCATTAAAACCCATACATCCATCTTGCACATTGAATGAATCTTGTACTGATGTGTGATTTTCTTAAGTGATGCATTAGTTCCTTGAGTACGTAGATCTTCCAGTGTTGACACATCTCATTACAAAATATGAAAAAGTCACATTTGTTAGTGTTACCACTGATTCCAGCAGAAAAGTTGTAAATTTCAGAAAGCTGTCAGGCTTGTGGTGGATACAAGTTTTCCAATATTCTAACCTCTTGAGAGGTTACATTTTATCATTGACAAGAACACTATCAGTTGGTTTCCTTAAAGTGACAGGCTAGCTAATTATTAATTTTCAATAAAGTGCCTAATATCCAAGACAGTTTCTCTGTCATTCCTTCTTTCAAGTGAAAATGATATTCCATTAAAAAAAAGAAGAAGCTAGTTCAGATCACAAATTATTTTCCTTGAGACAAATATCGTTTGGAATGTCGGAGAGGTGCTTTATATATTTTTCCCACTTCATCACATAGGATATTAAAAGATGTGGACGCGAGGATGGTGATTTAATGAGGATAATAACTTTTAATGCTTCCATCAGTACACCTTTAAGTGACATTGGTTTCGTTTTTGTTTTTTTCCTGCAAGTAGGTGAAGATGAAGAATACAATTACTACTGCAGTTGGATGACACAGCCTTGATTCTTGCTAAGTTCCCAGCTGATTTACCTCAGTGCAAGAATCAACACAGTGAAAAAGACTAAAAATTTCTTAGTACAGTAAGTCCCCGGGTTAAGAACGTCTGATTTATGGGCAACTGGTACGTCAGAATGCACTGCCGCAAAGCCTATTTGCATTAAATGCAAGGATTCGTAATAACGAATGCCTGCTCTACTTTGGAACGTTTGTGTTTAAGATGTTTTAGTGTATTTAGAAGTGTTTCTTAAGTGTTTTATATGCATAGAAAGGTAAAATACATACTATATACTAAGACAAACATTTGACTAACTGACTCTCAATAAGAACCGTGTGTACCTGCTCTGACTTACCTACAAAAACCCGTTGAAAACCAATTGCCACTGAGTCGATTCTGACTCATAGTGACCCTATAGGACAGAGTAAAACTGTCCCATACATTTTCCAAGGAGCATCTGGCAGATTTGAACTGCTGACCTTTTGGTTAGCAGCCTTAGGTCTTAACCACTACAGCACCAGGGTTTCCACTTACCTACAAATTCGACTTAAAGACAGATTTAGGAAAGGATCTCATTCATAACCTGCGGATTGCCTGTAATCTTATGAAAATAGATTTGACTTCATGGATCTTGTGAAAGGATCTCAGTGACTCTAAGTTCCACAGATCACAGTTTGAGAACTGCAGTTCTGAGTAAACCAGGGAGTCCCTTAAATGGCCCCAGCCTCTTTGCCTGCTCTTTACTTCCCAGAATCCCACTCCTTGAGCTGGGCTCTCTGCCTCCCAAAGCTTAGCTTACGCCTCTTCTCATGGGCTCTTCTAGAAGAGAAATCATCCCCTGGAAATTTAATGCCAGAGAGTGTCCTCAGTCAGAAAACTGAGGTGGAGGGAATGATGTTTCCCTTTTGGGGCTGGGAACATTTGTGCCTGGAGGCACCAGATAGAGATTCAGTCATGACCTGTTTTGGTTTTGTTACACACCAGCTTAATGTATATCCATATCCCAGACAGTTGGAAATCTGATTCAATCTGTGGGATAAATAATAAGGACCCCTCATTATAAATGGGTCTAAGGCAACTGACTTGAGGTCCATAAACCATCAAGAGCAGTGCTGTCAATAGAACCTTCTGTGATGAAGGAATTGTGTATTTGTGCTGTCAGACACAGTAACCACTAGCCATGCGTGGCTACTGAGCACTTGAAATGTGGCTAGTGCAACTGAGCAGTTGAACTTTTAATTTTATTGTATTAATTTAAATAGCCACACCTGGCTAGTAGCTACCATATTTGACAGAGTGTTCTGAATTTTCAGTCTCTTCCCCAAAATAATACTGTGTGATTTATAGACTGGAGTATATTAAAATTATGTTTATTTGAAAGCTATGGACTTTTCTACATGGGTCTCAGACATATCCTTAAAATACAGAGTGTCCATAAAAGTTTAATTAATAGGTATTGAATAACTAGAGTATATAAACATTAGCCAAAACCTCACTTAACACCTTAAAGTCACAAGTGTTGTCAAGTGTCCATCCCTGGTGCCAATCCTTGTCTAAATATCACTGGGCTTCTTGATGTTTTTGTTTTCTTTAACCTGGTGAACACAAGGAGGCAAACAAGTCTTCACTTAGCCCAAGAGAATGTATTTATTCACTATCACAGATATCAAATACCCTATAGGCCCTGTAGACATATTTTATAAATTATGAAACACGAACTTAAAACCTTAGAATTCCACCAGGTTATAATTCTTTACCTATTGCTCTCTCCACTTCTCCCAAATTCAAACATTTTCTGTTTCCCTCATCTTCAGACCCCTTTTCCTCATTGTTTCTATGTAGATGAAAATTTACATGAAATATTTACAATTGTGGAATGAAAAGGATTCTCTAAGCATGAAACAAAGTTGAAAAACAATAGAGAAAAATTACAAACTTCTCAATGACAAACACAAACTCACAGATACACAAGTCCATAATCAAACTTGACACATAAAACAATTTGCCAGACAAAAGGGTAACATGTCAATGCCCTTTGGCCGAAGACCACCAGGAGCATACCTGTAGTTGAATCAGTTGTGGTTTTTACATGTTTCAGTGAGGGAGAATGCACACCATAGGGAACCATGGGGCTTCTTTACACAGGGGTGAGAAAGAACCTATTACAGGATTTGGCTTTACTTGGGTGATTTTACCCATTGCCATTGAGTTGCTTGGGGAGGGTAGAAGGAATCAGGATTTCCTCTAGATTGGGTACTGTCAGGAAGCCGGGGCAATTCCATGACTGGGTATCTCAATAAATCTTATCTCTAGGGAGGGTAGACTAGAGTGAGGATGAAGCTGTAATTCGTACCAATTCAAAATTATGAAGCTGTCTGGTTTTGTCTCAGTTTAGAATTATCTGATGTTGGTGTCTTGTGAGATGATTTGTGTCCAACAGAATAACATGGCCTAGCTATGAGCACCAGGCCAACTTCTAACAACCTGAACTGTAATTGTGAGTGGCAGATCACTTCCTGGATGTCAGGGCTGCTTTCCCCCCAACCCCCCTTACTTTTTTTTCTTTTTGCCTTAAAAAACAAGGATTTATTATTTCTCATTGTTTTGAGGGTTGACTGGAAGTTCTGCTGGTCTTCTTTGAGGTTTCTCCTGTGGCTGCGTTAGGTTGGTGGAAGTTGGCTGGAATATTCAAGGACACCTTTCTCACAGATATGGGGCCTGGGTACTGATGGTTGCTAGAGTGATTTTGTCTCCTCTACGTGGTTTCAGTCTCTCTCTCTCTTTCTTTTTTCTCCCTATGTGGTGTCTCACCCTCCAGGTCCTTACCAAGTGATCTTTCTCTTCAGCAGGATAGCTTGGACTTATAGCATGGCAGCTGGGTTCCTGGAGTGTGAAGGGAGAAGGTGGCAGGACAAGGCCTTAGCCTAGAACTAGCACCGTGTACCGTTCATCATCTTCAGCTGGTCAGAGTAATTCATGGGACTAGCCCAGATTCAAGGGAGAAGGAAATAGCTCCCACTTCTTGATGGGAGGAGCCGCAAATAATTTGTGCCCATCTTTAATCTATTTTATCTCTTACCGAAAAAACTAGTGATTGTCAGTCAAGGGGAGCAATGCATTAATGCTTATCTTATAGGTTGCTGGGAGGATTAATGAGAATGATGCAGTTACAGCATTTTGGGCAGACCAATAAATGGCTGTACTTGTCCAGATTTGAGGATCTACTCTCGTGGGTAGACAACTATTGTCAGGAATCTGTAATGCAGTGGTAGAGAGTCTTTCTGATGATTGTGCCTCAGTTATCCCCAAATGAGGATTAAATGAGTTGATACTATGTAAACTGCTTAGAATAGTACCTAGGACATGGAAAGCCTTCAGTAAATGTAAGCTATTATTACTATTCTTCTTCTTATTATTGAAGGGCAAAGAGTCCTAAAAACAAAACAATCCCCAAGATTACATGCAACCCATCTTCTGATTATGAACAACCTTCCTCCCATTTCAATGATTAGTTTTTGCTTTTGTATAGGCTGGTGGCACAGTGTTAAAGCTTTTGGCTGCTAAATGGCAGGTCGTGGTTCGAACCCACCAGCTGCTCAGTGGGAGAAAGATGTGGCAGTCTAATTCCACAAAGATTTACAGCCTTGGAAACCCTATGAGGGCAATTCTATTCTGTTTTATACCAATCCCCCTTTCTTAAGTTCAGTATTTTAACATTTAACAGTCCCAATTAGAAAATGATTGAAGATTACCAGAAAGCAGTTTCGAAAAGAAGAAGTACAATACAAATGTCAAACAAAAAATATCAGTAATATGGCCCCCAGATATCCTTTTAGCTCAGTGGTGAAGTCACTCCTGAGGTTCACCATTCAGCCGGGGATTGGACAGCCCCATAAAACCAAACAGGACCTATGAGGCACAGCAGTCCAGGGACAAGGACTAGAAGGTAAGTGGGGACAGGAAAGCTGGAGATAGGGAACCCAAAGTTGAGAAGGGACAGTGTTGACATGTCGTGGGGTTGTTAACCATTGTTATAGGGCAATATGTGTACTAACTGTTTAATAAGAAACTATTTGTTCTGCAAACCTTCATCTAAAGTACAAAAAAAAAAAAAAGAATTATCTATGTGAGATCAAATTGACAATAGCAACTCAAAAGGTTTGATGGGAAGCCTAGGGGGCAGGGAGTTGAAGATAATGGTGATGGAATAATTTGGAAAAGGATAGTGAGAATAGCAGCACAACTGGAAGAATGTAATCGATGTCACTGAATTGTACATGTAGAAACTTTTGAAATGGTGTATCCTTGGCTATGTATATTTTCACAAAAACAAACAAACAAAAAAAGGTCCTCCATGGTCGAGAGGGAGAGTGTTGACATGTCGTGGGGTTGTTAACCCATGTCATAAAACAGGATGTGTACTGACTGTTTAATGAGAAACTATTTGTTCTGTAAACCTTCATCTAAAGTACAATAAAAAAATTTTTTTTTAAATATCAGTAATAAGTGTGAGCAAAAATAAAAATGTGGAATAAGAAATGAGAATAAAAATTTAGCTTGGCAAAGATACAAACAAACAATAAAAGTATTGGCTAGAGTGTAAGTAAAATATACTGTCATAGAGGTGGATGGGATGAAAAACTGGTACAAAATTTCTAAAGGACATATTTGCAAAATGTCTCAACAATTTAAATGTGCTTACATAGTGACACAAAAATTTCTCTTTTAGGGACTTATCCTAAGAAGATAACTGCACATTATTATGGACTGAATTGTGTCCCTCTAAAAATATGTGTTGTAAATCCTGACCCTTGTATCTGTGGTTATAATCCCATTTGGGAAAGGGTTTTCTTTGTCATGCTAATAAGACAGGATTAGTGTAGGGTGTGTCTTAAATCAATCTCTTTTGAGATATAAGAGAGATTCAATAAGCAAGCAAGAGAAGCAGAAATGGGGGAAGAGAGATGCCAAGCCACGTGAAGACTGCCCAGGAGCCGAAGCTCAGAGATAAGGATCTTCCTCCAGACCTGAGAGAGAGAAAGCATTCCCCTAGAGCTGGCACCCTGAATTCAGACTTCTAGCCCACTAAACTGTGAGAAAATAAATTTCTATTTGTTAAAGCCACCCAGTTATGGTATTTCTGTTATAGCAGTACTAGATAACGAAGACAGAATTTGGTACCGAGAAGTGGGGTGAATTTTCACCAAGGTCTTAGCTTCACAACCTTTTGTTAAAGAGATTAAGCTTGTGACTGATGTATCTAACCAACTGCCACAGCAGAAAACCCATCAGTTTAGACTGAAGAGGACAGAGAACGAAAGGAAAGACAGTGTCTGCCTATTGAAATTCTACAGGCAGGAAAGAGGCCAAAGGAGGTACATCTGTTTTCCTCCAAGAAAAGAAAATGACAATCCATGGAGCAGCCTGGAAATGAGCAGCACTGTTGGAAGGAAGACGGGAAGCAGGGCTGCATCGGTTTCAAAGGGTGGAGTCACCACCTCCTAGGTTTAAAAGAGTTAGATTGTCAGCAAGTTGGTTCCACAGTACGGGGCTGCTGTTTATGAGTGCCAGGAGGATGGGGCCACTGCCCAAAGCTGAGGGAGCAGGGCTGCCATGCCCACGGGAAAGAAGAACAGAGACTGCTGAGGCCTAGGGTGTGGAGTGGCCACTCAGATGGACTGGGAGAATGGGGCCACCCAAAGCCAAGGGAGTAGAGTTGTCATTTCAGTGCGCCTGGAAGGCGGAGCTGAAGCCCAGGGCCAAGGGGCCTCCACCCAGAATCCGGAGGGCAGGGCCATTGCCCAGATGATCCCAAAGAACAGAGGATTGTTTTCAAGCCTTGAGAGCTAATGTTGATTGTTCTTCTGGGTTTTGGACTTGCTTGGGGCCTGTTATCCCTTCTTTCCCCCCAATTTCTCCCATTTGTAATGGAAATGTCTACCTTGTGCCTGCTCCACCCTTGTAACTTGGAAGCAGATAACTTGTATTCTAGATTTCAGAGGTTCTCACATGAAGAGGAATTTTGCCCCAGGATGGAATATGGCTGAAGTCTCACCCGTATTTGATGTAGATGATTCAGAGGATGAGATTTTGGACTTGGAGTTGACTTAAGACTTTTGGCATGATGTGATGGGGTGAATTTGTTTTGCATGTTGGAAGGCCATGAATTTTGGGGGCAATGGGTAGAATGTTATGGACTGAATTATGTCCCCCCAAATAATGTGTTATAAATCCTAACCCCTATATCTGTGGTCATAATCGCATTTGGGAATGGGGTTTCTTTGTTAGGTTAATAAGACAAGATTAGTGTAGGATGTGTCTTAAATCAATCTTTTTTGAGATATGAAAGATATTAAACAAGCAAGTGAGAGAAGTGGAGATCGGGGTAGAGAGATGCCAAAGCCACATGAAGATTGCCCAGGAGCAGAAGCTCAGAAGAGGCAAGTACCTTTCTCCAGAGCCAACAGAGAAAGAAAGCATTCCCCTAGGGCTGGTACCCTGAATTTGGACTTCTAGTCTCCTAAAATGTGAGAAAATAAATGTCTGTTTGCCAAAGCCACCCACTTTTGGTATTTTTGTCATAGCAGCACCAGATAACTAAGACACACATGTTCTCAAAATTATATATGTGCGAGGATGGTCCTTGAATTGTGGTTTATAAAAGCAAAAGAATAAAAACAACCTAAATGCTGTAAACAATATAGTGATGACAGCTATGAATAGTGGATCACTTAATATGCGTCAGGCAATAATACCATGTGTTGTACATAGATGGTCAAATTAGTCCTCTAAGTAAAAGTCATAAGGTAGCCTATATGTCATTCCCTTTTACACACAGGGAGAGGGAGACTCAGAGTGGTTAAGGAGGTTGTGAAGCTGAGGCTGAACCCAGGGCATTTTCTCTCAGAGGCCTTGTTGACTCGTCTTCCGTCGATATCCTGTCGCCCAGATAGGTGCGAAGACTCTGCATCCCATGCAAGTGGACTGTCTGAAGGTCTCAGAATATTCTGTGACAGAGGACTCCTAGGCTCTGAGCTCAGAAGGACATAAAGGGGCAGTGTGACTAACTGCCCAAATCACACTAAAGTCTATCCGGAGTATATTTCAAGGCTTTTGGTGAGTTAGGGAATCAGAAATATACTGGAGATACCGCGAAAACAGAAAGGGAGACCTCATGATATGGAACTTGCATGTATGAGAGAGATGGGCATTTATTTAAAAAAACAAAATTACAAAGATAAATGTAAAATCACTACTAAGCTAGGTGACGAGAGGGAAAAGCTCATGATATCATGAAAGCAGATAACCAGGAGACCTAACCGGTCCCCTACTGCTATTATCAGTAATATCTAAATGATGTAAGAAAAGATATGACATTTAAGAAACAATAACGAATTATGTACAATCAGAAAACAAGAAAGACCTCTTGGAAATTAAAAATAGGATCACAGAAATGAAAAAAAAAAAAAAACAATAGATCAATTGCAAGAGAAAAGTTACACTTTCCACAAAGTAGTACAAAATGGAAAACTGATGGCAAGGAAGAGAGAAAAACTACAAGAATTTTATACCATAAATCAAGGATTTCCAACAACCTGATAATATAAGTTTCAAAAAGAATTGAGAGTAGGAAATGATTAAAAATGATTTAAATAAGTTTCTTAGAGTTTACAGACAAAAGTTTACAGTTTAAATGGCCTCAACCAAGTTCTTACTATATTAAATGAAAATAGATCCACACCAAGACACATTACAATGAAATTTCAGAAAAAGGATGGAAAAGAAGAGCTCCTGAGAACATCAAGAGGGAACAAAACGCAGCATCTCTGGAAGCTGGAAGACGCTGAAACAATGCCTTCCAGATACCAAGGGAAAGCATTTCCAACACAGAACTCTATACAAAGCCAAAATGCAAGTGGTAGAGTAGCCGAAAGAAGTTTTCGGATGTTTAGGGTTTCACTATTTTACTTGCCATGTTCCCTTCCTCGAGATACTAATAGACGAAGTGGGAAACAAAAATGATGGAGAAAATCAAACAGGGGAATCACGTGGGGAGAAGAAAGGGGTGGTCTGGTCTTGCACCTCAGCGCTGTGGCCACACGGGGGCGCCCCGGCTCTGCTCTCCCGAATTTTGACTGAGCAGCGCTGGGGGGTTTGCAAGGTAAGGCTGGCCAAGAAAGCTGACCCAGTGTCTGGGCATCAGTGTGGGGATGAAGATTGTCTGAACAGCCCTGGACTCCACAGGGGCCAGGCTCCAGGGTGGAGGAGGCATTGGAGGAAAGGAGGGCTCAGGAGCCTTGTCCATCTCTGAGGTTTCCATCTCTTCTCACCGTTACCGTTCTCTCCGCCCTCTTGATGGCAACACCTGGGAAAAATGAACGGTAGGTCACTTAGCCTTGTACTCCCTATTCCGTTTCTGAGCGCTATCTTTTGCGTCTATCAGTTTGTCTTACTGTGGGGGCTTGTGTGTTCTGTGATGCTGGAAACTATGCCACCGGTATTCAAATGCCAGCAGGGTCACCCATGGCGGACAGGTTTCAGATGAACTTCCAGGCTAAGACAGACAAGGAAGAAGGGCCTGGCAGTCTACTTTCTGAAAAGAATTAGCCAGTGAAAACCTTATGAATAGCAACAGAACATTGTCTGATATAGTGCGGGAAGAAAAGCCCCTCAGGTTGGAAGGCACTCAAAATACACAGTGGCTGCAACAATGGGCTCAAGCATAGCAATGATCATGAGGATGGCATAGGACTGGGCAATGTTTCATTCTGTTGTACATAGGTCGCTATGAGTTGGAACCGACTCCATGGCACCTAACAACAACAACATCGTTTAAAATAAATCTTAGAATAGTTTTAGATTTATGTATTGCTAACATCTTACATTGGAAGCCCTGGTGGCCTGGTAGTTAAGAGCTACAGCTGCTAACCAAAAATAAGGTCGGCAGTTTGAATCCACCAGGTGCTCCTTGGAAACTCCGTGGGGCAGTTCTACTCTGTCCTATAGAGTTGCTATGAGTTGGAATCGACAGCAATGGGTTTGGGTTTTTTTGGTTTAACATCTTACATTACTGCTATAGTACATTTGTGACAGCTGATGAAGCAATGTTGATACATCATAATTGAGTAAACTACACACTTTATTCGGAACCCTGGTGGCATAGTGGTTAAAGTACTCGGTCGCTAACCACAAATGAAAGGTCTGCAGTTCCAGCCCACCAGCTGCTCCGCGGGAGAAAGATGTGCAGTCTGCTTCTGTGAAGATTTACAGGCTTGGCAATCCTATGGGGCAGTTCAACTCTGTCCTATAGAGCCGCTATGAGTTGGAATTGACTGCACAGCAGCAGTTTCGGTTTTTGGGTACTTTATTCAGATCTCATTCATTTTCCCTATGTCTTTTCTCTATTCCAGGATCCCATCCAGGATACCACATTACATTTGGTTCTCATGTGTCGTAGGCTCATCCTGGCTATTGCAGTTTCTCAGACTTTCCTTGTTTTGATGACCTTTAATAATTTCAAGGAGTACTGGTCAGGTATATTGTAGAATGTTCCTCAATTTCAGTTCCGTTGATGTTTTTCTCAGGTTAAATGGGGGCTGTGAGGTTTTGGGAAAAGACCACAGAGATATCGTATCTCAACAACCTACCAAGGGTATTGTCATGGATTGAATATATCCCCCCAAAAATGTGTGTGTCACTTTGGCTGGACCATAATTCCTGGTATTGTGAGATTTTCTTATATGTTGTAAATCCTGCCTCTGTGATGTTAATGAGGGAGGATGGGTGGCAGTTGTGTTAGTAAGGCAGGACTCAATCTACAAGACTGGGATTGTGTCCTGAGACACATATCAAAGTGAGAAGAGAGCAGAGAGACAGAGAGACCTCACACCATCAGAAAGCAGTGCCAGGAGCAGAGCAATCTTATTATGTGCTTTTAGAATTTTTTAAAGCAGTTTTATGCATTTTCCATTTGTACTTGCTAGTCTATCATTGGTTATTTATTATTTTTTCTGGTTTAATTTATATTGATCAACAATGTGCTTTTCTCATTCAGTAAGTGTACTTAATACAGTTGTATGGGAGCTTAAGTGTAAGCAACACAACCAACCCTTCATAAGATAGAATTACCCTGCACATCAAATTGAACACTGTACACCAGAAAATCAGTAGAGACAGCGGTGAGTAAAAGTTCAAGTGACCTGTTTCTGTTGTTAGTTGCCAATGAGTGGGTCCCCGACTACAGTAACCCCATGCACAACAGAACAAATCACTACTTGGTCTTGCCCCATCCCTGTGATCAGTTGCAAATCAAATAATGTTCTAAGCCATAGGGTTTTCACTGGCTGATTTTCAAAAGTAGATTGCCAGGCCTTTCTCCCTAGTCTCTCTTAGTCTGTAGGCTCCACTGAAACCTGTCCATCTTGGGTGACCCTGCTGGTATTTGAAATACTGGTGGCATAGCTTCCTGCATAATACTTTTCACAATTCCCCTGTCCTCTCTCTGACATGGCTCATAACAATTGACTGTGGCTTTGTTGCAATGTGAGTAGGTCCTTGCAATGAACATTGGTATTTTATTTTCTCTTTAAAAAAGAAAAAAAAAAAAGCCAGTAATGGTTCATAAGTGTCACTTTGAAAAATTCCAGTTTAAGGAATTATGATAAAGTAAATACCTGGGCACCCACCACTGGCATAAGAAATTTAACCTTTGAACTACCATAGGCTCCTCCCAACCCCATCTCCCAGGTATAAACTCTGTCCTGAGTCTTGTGTTTACTACTCTTTTGTGTTTTCTAAAGATTTTTTACAGTACATGTATATATCCCCAAACCAAGTATTATTTAATTTTGCATGTTTTTAAACTTCATGGAGAGTGGAGTGGCACTGCACGTATCTGCATGGAGAGTGGAGTCGTATTGCATGTATCTTCTGCATGGAGAGTGGAGTGGCACTGCAGCATCTTCTGTGACACAACATTATGTGTAGGAGAGGCATCTCTGATGAGTGAAGCTGTAGTTCATTCATTTTTACTCCTGTGAAGTTGCATTTTATGAAAATAGCACAACATTGTGCTATTTTCATATTGATGTCTATTTGGTTGATTCCAGTTTTTGTAGTAAACATTAGTGTACGTGTCTCCGGAGGCACATGGGCAAGAAATTCCCCAGAGCATATGACCAGGAGTCGGACTGCTGGATTATATTGTGCATGTACGTTCAACATGATTGATAAAGTTAATTTGATTTCCAAAGTGCTTATACCAATTTAAACTCTTACAAGCAATGCATCAGAGTTCGTGTTTTTCTAATGTATTTGTCCTGGAAATAAAACATTTAGCTGAAGGGGAGGCGTTAAGAGTTGAAAGACATGCCTTGGCTTTAGAATCACCCAGACATTTCCTTTTCAGAGTGTATTAATAACTTCCTTTCTTTTACTTTTATTCCATAAACTTTGGTGTTATACTTTCAGCATACATGTCCAGAAAATGCTTCCTTTTAGCATACCCATGTAGCATTATTTAATATGTTTGTAATCTTTCATAACAAGAAAAAAAAAAGGAAGGCTGGAAGCGAGGGAGGGAGAGAAGGGAGACAGGACAGGAGGGAGGGAGGGAGGATGGACGGAAGAAGGAAGAAAGGAAAGACAAAAGGAAATAAAAGACAGAATAGGAGGAGAGGGATTGGAAACAATGAGTATAGATAATGTTTCCGAAGAGCAAGGAAATAAAAGAGATGGAGACAGTACCTCTAGAATAATAGAGAGCTTTATTAGTTGTCTTTGCTAATTAATGAATTACTCCAAAACTTAGTGGCTTAAAATGACAAACATCTATTAATTCAAAGGGATAATACAAAGATAAGCAAAATGGACCAGATGCTGGTGGGAGACATTGGCTGAAGAAATGATTTTCCAAGTTGATATAAGCAATGGGTTGTTGGTTACACAGATGAAAATGATTTTGTTAGTCCAGGTCCTCCAAGAAACAGACACCAAGTTGGGATTAAACTCTCCAGTGTTTTCTTAGGGGAAATATCTGTGAGTGACTGTGAGGTAGGAGCCAGAATAGGCTGGGAGAGCCATCAGACCAAGATGCAGGTCTGACCCCAAGCGTCGGAAGGAGAGAAAGTTTGCTGGACACCTCCTAGACCACCAGGCAGTCTAAGGAAAGTTGAGCAAAACTATCGGGGAGTCCTTGAGCCACAGCTGGCCATCAGAGGAGCCCCATGTGCCCCATAAGTGGGTCTGTCTCAGTGTCCCTGCTGTGATCAGCCATTGCTGGGAAGAACCCCCTGGAAAGCATAACCTCTGCACAACTGCTGCTTTGGGTTTCAGAGCACAGTAGCTGGGTTCTTGGTAGCTTACCAGGCTGTGTGACCCAAACCTTCATCTCTGAGGAGTCCTTGGAAATCATTTCCTTCTCAGGCTGGGGTTGTTGCACATGCCTGTTCACAGTTACAGTGGGGCCAGGGAGAAGCAGGAGGTGCCAAGTGGGTCACCCGAGTCCACATATATTCCTTCCTGCACCCATTCTGTAACAGCAGCTTTACCTCTTGCTTATCAGGGTTGATTACTCGTCACCTGATGGTCTCTGGGCACAAGGACTCCAGATTTCTCTGGTAAGAGTACAGCTGTTTTGGGAACCAGGACCTCCAACCCTGCAGAGCCTAGTGTTGTGGGGTTAGAAAGCAAAAAATCTCCTAGTAGGTGATTGGAAGTGATGGTAAGTGCGTCCAAATATATTTCCACCTCTTGGTTCCTGGACTGATTTACTCTTCCTACTGGGGACACAGAACCATATAGAAGTCTCTGATTCAGTAATACACTGCATCCTGAAAGTGCCCTTCACCCTTCAAAGTGTGTCCTAAAAGCTGGAACCTCCTTTTTTGCCTTCAGAAGGTCTGTCCAGCTTTCTGGGTGGCTGGCTGACTCTGGATGGTGCAGAATGTAATATGAGTAGTGGACTCCATGGTTATCGTCCATCTTGCACCTCCTTCACTGTGAAGAGGGTACACTGGTCGGATCCTGTACTGAGAGCAATTCCAAAAGCCCCCAGGTAGTGGTACTGGCTGAGGGTCTGAGGACAGGAAAGAAAAACCTATACATGATATAGGTGTCTGTCCCTGTGAGGAAGGAACGCTGGTCCTTCCAGGATGGAAGGGGCTCAGTGTAGTCATCTTGTCACCTAGTGGTCAGCTGATCACCTCAAGAAATAGTGCTGTATCGGGGGCCCAGTACTGGTCTCTGTTGCTGAGAAGTTGGACATTCAGAGGCGACACTTACCTTGAACAACCTTGGTAAGTGGAAGTCAATACTATTGGACCAGTATGTAGCCCCGTCTTTGCCATCATGGCCACTCCATTCATGTATCCATTGTGCCATTTCTATGTTGACTGGCTGATGTCAGTTTGTCTGCTTGTTGGTTCAGTGCCTCTTCAGTGGTGGATGTTTTCTGGTGCATGTTAGCTTGTGATTCAGGCTCAATCCCAGATGTACCATGTTCATCTTATGTCAAATATTATGACTTAGTGGGTTTAACAGAACCCAGCTCAAATGGGCAGTGGTGATCGCATGGTTGCTGGTGTCCTATGGTGAAGCATTCTGCCTCTGTTAGGGCCAGTAACACACTCAGAGTTACTTTTCAAATAGTGTGTTTCTCTGCTGTGGATGGCATGGCCTTCCTCCAGAATACCAGAGGCTTGCTGGAATTCTCCCACTGGTGCTTGCCTTTAGCTCCATTCTGCATGTTTTCCCACCCCGACGCCTCCAACACCATGTGGTATACTGGTTGGTGGCCGATTACACCATGGCCTGGACCTGCTGCAGTGTCCTTTCCTGTCCAGATCTCACTCAAAGCTGGTGGCCACTAGGTCACCCAGAATATAGGCCAAAACTAAATATGTGTGTAGTGTATTACTTCCAGAACCCAGAGAGGCCTCCCAGGCAATGTGATTCCTTCTTTGCAGTAAGAGATGCAAGATGCAATAGATTGTTCATTACTTTAGAAGGGATATGCCTGCATGCTGCTAACCACAGGAAGCATAAAAACTTCACTAAAGTGGTTATTCGCTGAATCTTTTTAAGGTTCACTTTCCACCCTCTGTAGTACATGTGTGTTATGGCTTAAACCGTGTCCCCATAAAATGTGTGTCAATTTAGCTAGGCCATTGTCATGGATTGAATTATGCCCCCCAAAAAATGTGTGCATCAATTTGGCTGGGCTGTGATTCCTGGTATTGTATGATTTTCCTCTATGATGTTAATGAGGGAGGATGGGTGGCAGTTGTGTTAGTAAGGCAGGACTCAGTCTACAAGATTGGATTGTGTCCTGAGGCAATTTCTTGAAATATAAGAGATAGAAGAGAGGAGAGAGACAGGGGGACCTCGTATCACCAAGAAAGCAGTGCCAGGAGCAGAGCGTGTCCTTTGTACCCGGGGTCCCTGCAAGGAGAAGCTCTTAGTCCAGGGGAACATTGATGAGAAGGCTATCAGAGGGAGAAAGCCTTCCCCTGGAGCTGACGCCCTGAATTTGGACTTTGAGCTTACTTTATTGTGAGGAAATAAACTTCTCTTTGTTAAAGCCATCCACTTGTGTTACTTCTGTTACAGCAGCACTAGATGACTAAGACAGCCATGATTCCAAGTATTGTGTGGTTGTCCACCATTTTGTGATCTGATGTGATTAGCCTATGTGTTGTAAATCCTAACTTCTATGATGTTATGATTAAAGACGGTTATATTAATGATGCAGGACTCAATCTACAGGATTAGGTTGTATCATGAGTCAATCTTTTTTGAGATATAAAAGAGAAAATCGAACGAGAGGAGAGGGACTTCATGCCCACCAAGAAAGAAGTGCTGGGAACAGAGGGCGTCTTTTGGTCTCAGGGTGCCTGCACTGAGAAGCTCCTAGAGCAGGGGAAGATGGATGACAAGGACCTTCCCCCAGAACTGGCAGAGAGAGAGAGCCTTTCTGTAGAGCTGGCACCCTGAATTTGGATTTCTAGCCTCCTAGACTGTGAGAATAAACTTCTATTTGTTAAAGCCATCCACTTGTGGTATTTCTGTTATAGCAGCACTAGATAACTAAGACAATGTGTTTTACCAGGACCTCCAGCATACCTTCCACCTCTTGCTTGTCTGTTCCAATCAACATGTCATCAATGTTAAGAACTGATGTAATAGTCTATGAGATTTCAGGGGGTCGATATCTCTAAGGAAATTGTAAAGGTCAGAGGAGTTAAAATAGGCCTGAAAACCCAAACCCAAAACCCATTGCTGTCGAGTCGATGTCAACTCATAGCAACCCTACAGGACAGAGTAGAACTGCCCTTTAGGGTTTCCAAGGAGCGGCTGGTGCATTTAAAAATAGCCCTGAGGCAAACTATAAATAAATACTGTTATTTTTCCCACGTGAACGTGAGTCATTTCAGATCCTCCTTTCTAATTGGAATGAAAAAGAATTCATTTACCAAATCAATAACTGATTACCATGTGCCTGAGGGGGCCCTGGTGGTGCAGTGGTTTAAGAGCTCAGGCTGCTAACCAGAAGGTCAGCAGTTCAAATCCACCAGCCACTCCTTGGAAACCCTAGGGGGCACTTCTACTCTGTCCGGTAGGGTTTGCTATGAGTCGGAATCGACTCAACGGCACAGAACAACAGTAATGTGCCTGTCGTGTTGTTAGGTGCTATTGAGTCGATTCCAACTCATAGCAAACCCATGAACGACAGCGCGAAACACTACCCAGTCCTGCGCCATCCTCACAATCGTCGTTATGCTTGAGCCCATTGTTGCAGCCACTGTGTCCATCTCGTTGAGGGTCTTCCTCTTTTTCACTTCCTCTACTTTACAAGCGTATATGTCCTTCTCCAGGGACTGATCCCTCCTGATAACATGTCCAAAGTATGTGAGACGTAGTCTCCCCATCTTTGCTTCTAAAGAGCATTCTGGTTGTACTTCTTAGAAGACAAACTTGTTCTTCTGGGAGTCCATGATAATTTAATATTCTTCACTCACATCGACGCGATGGCAATGAGTTCACACCACAATTCAAAGGCATCAATTCTTGAACTGATGATTCATGTGCCTGAGGCCTTATTAATCTGCTGTAGTGGTGATATCACGTGCATTCAAAGGACATCTCAGGACATCTACTGGATTTGCTCTGCGGTCAGCTACATCATTCTCTGGGCTCCATCAGGTTTCTGCAGGGCCATATTGCAGAAGTAAATTGAGATAAAGGCACCACCACCCCTGACTCCTTTAGGTCTCTAATGGTTCTAACCTCCATAATACATGCCCCCTGGACACTATCATTTCTGACCTGGCCGTGATGGGTTAGTTTCAGAGGTTTCCCTTTGGCCTTCCCCGCTATGAGAGTCCTTACTCTGCAGACCAGGGACCCAATGTGAGGGTTACTCTAACTGCCATTGTGAATCCAAATTTGTCGAGGACTTCATTTATTACCTGACCTCTGTAAGTTCCCACTGTAACGGGGAACATGATAATCCTGTGGGTATCGAAGTCAACTCGGTGTCCAGTAGCCCTTGAAATTTCCTCCTTCCTCAGTAGTGTACAGTCTTCTGAGTAAATGGCCTGAAGTTACTTTCCAGAAGCAATGGGAGGATTGTCACGTAAATACATGTTAAGGTGTTCGAGGGTCCTTCCATCTAGGGACGGGAAACTTTACATCAGTCAGTGGGTTCTGAATCTGAAAACTGGCTCAGGCCTGGGAATGGAGCAAAGGATCATGACTTTTATGAGGGCAACCACCCTCACCCTTCTCCTCCTCAATTCTTTTTTTACTGTAGATTTTAAGCAGCACCCTCATTGGCTGCCCCACTGTTTTGACCCTCGGGACATTATGATTTATTAGCCTTCTCCACAACTACCTGCAGGTTAGCTCCCTTATTTACTCCTCCAGAACTGTTATGGTAAAGGGGGTCCCTGGCTTCTGGGGTTAAGTGCTATCACTGGTTCTCTATTTCTTCAAGGTCCCACCATCCCCAAGGATTCTAGTGAAGATGGTTCTGGGACTGCCTTTCCTATCACCATCCATGCCCTGCAGAGGACACCAGCACCAAAGTCTTAGTGATGTTAATGCCTCCCATCAGCACATTCTCAATGGCCTTGGTGAAAAGTGTGCTCTCTGGGCCTCCCATGGAACATGACTCTCATGGGTCTGCTGGACTCACACAACATATCCATTCCACATGCCCACTTCCCTCAGCTGCTTATTCCATCCTTTACCATCTGCCAGGGCAACTAAGGGCTGTCAACCTTGCTGAGAGTTGGACATCGTTTATTTCTCACCTACACACAGAGCCACCCCAGCAGTGAGTTTGCCCCTTGCCCTCGGGTCCTTGGTAAACTCAAGTCCTGAGAAAGCGCCCACAAGCCAGTGAATGTTTGTTCATGCAGCCCGACATTCTGAGCCCCTTGATCAAACACCCTCAAACTCCCATCCCAGAGCTGCTCCTCTGGCTCCTACGGTGACATGCACTAGTTCTTGCAAATATTATGTGTACTCTCGTTTTCCCTGTTGCTACCCCAGTATGCCCCCAGCAAGACTGTGCTGGTATTTAACCCTAGTTATTGGAGCCCTGATGGTGCAATGGTTAAGTGCTCAGCTGCTAACCTAAAGGTTGGTGGTTTGAACTTATGCCGTGGCAATGCAGGAGAAAGGCCTGGAGATCTGCTCCTGTAAAGGTACAACCAAGAAAACCCTATGGGGCAGTTCTACTCTGTCACGTGGGGTCTCCACTTAACAGCAACTAACAACAACAGCAACATTGGACTGGGCAGCCAGGGAGGAGGTAGGAGCAGCTCTTGGGTGGGACACCTGTTCTATTATAAGGGTGAGACTTCAGCAGCATCTTCTGCATGGTGGACTTCCTAACCATTATTAGGGAAGAGAGAGCTCACTCTGCAAGCCCAGAGGGTCCAGATGGCATCCATCGGGATAACCCTGTTCCAGTTTGCAGAATCTCAGGTTTTCCCACAAGGCCCTGATGCTCATAACATACCTGCGTTGGCTGAGCTTTCAAATATCTCTTAAGTTCTGTGTTCTCACAGTTAGGTTGTCCTCCTGCCATTCAACTCTTCCTGCCCTTCCTCTACAGGAGGTAAAAGCCTCTCTTTGAGCTAGTGCAGAGGCTCTCACACGTGGACAAGCTTCAGATCCTCAGCATTCTTCCCAGGGTGTTGATCTACTACCTTTCCGGGCATCCCGCCCCCCTTGTTAGCTTTCAAAGGTTTCTCGCATCACACTTGCCACAGCCGTCCTCCACACCAGGACTTTCTCTCCAGTCCCCACCAGTCAAACCCTTATCAGTTGAGGTGCCACCTTGTGCCAGGGACTCTCCACGTCTCATCTACTGCCTGGACTTTGTCCTCTTGGGCTGCCAGGTGCTGGGTGAGCCAGTCCCAAATGCCCATCTTTTCTCAGACTGCTCCTGATAGCACTTGTATTAGTTAGGGTCCTGTGAGGAGTAGACACTGATACAGTAGTAAATGCACAAGAATTTTGGTAGTGGAAACATCTGTGAAAAAATGGGAGGGAACCAGATAAGACTGGAAGAGTCACCAGACCATGACGCAAGTCTGAACCCAAGTGAAGGAGAGAGGGAAGGAATAGCAGTCAGAATTGTCCTAGATGTGGTGAAGCCTAAGGAAAGTTCAGTAAGGACATCTGGAAGCCCTTGAGGCAAACAAAGTCAGCCTTCAGTGGAGGACTGGTCCTGCCTTAGTTTCCCTGCTGCTCTCAACCACTGCCTGGAAGAAGCCTGTGGGAAGAGTGCTCTCAGCGCAAACATGGCAATGGATTTCAGAGGGCAGTACCTGGCACCATCGGTCAGTTACGCTGCCTCTAAATGAGGGTCTGTGATGGGCATTCATATGGCTGCCACAGTGATGTGGTTGAGAGCAAAAATTGACACTAATGGAGATAGAAGGGGAAGAGTTGCTGGATCGATGCCTCTAAGTAGAGGAGGAGGGATGAGGTCTAGGGCACCAGCACAGGGACAGACTCTGCTGGGAACAAGGACAGCGGACCAGTGACGACAGACTGGAAGCCCACCCTGCGGTTCAGATGCAAGGACATGAGCAGGTGGTGGTGGGAATCTGTAAAAGTTGTCTTCTAATATGTTCAATTTTCTCAGTAAAGTAGGAAGCAAGGTCATTCACCAAAATAAGAACGGGGAAGAGGGGTGGATGTTTGGGCAGAGAGAGGAGGTGTGTAGTAGTCATCTAGGATGGAAGGAGACTGAAAGAACACAGCAAGCACAGAATGACTGCTTGACAACAGTGTGGGCACCCCTGAGGTCTGGGTCATGGAGTTTTGTGAGAGCAGTCACCGTGGTTGTGTGTTTAGCCTTCTCTAGCTGCGTGAGGGCAAGGGCAGAGATCGCAATACTCAAGTGACCGTGAGCCAGGAGCTAAAATAGTCAAGAAATGTGGGGGTCGTAACAGCCAAAAGGTGGAAACAACTGAAATGTGCATCAACAGATGAATGAATAAACACATTGTGGTACATACACACCATGGAATATTACTCAGCCATAAAGGAAAAGGAAGTCCTGATGCATGCCATGGCGTAGATGAACATTGAAAAGATTATTCTGAGCGTTTAACACTAAAGGACCAATACTGTCTGATCTCACTTACATGATATAGATAATGTATAAAAACAAAAAGAACCAAACCTGTTGCCATCGAGTCAATTCTGACTCATAGCTACCCTATAGGACAGAGTAGAACTGCCCCATAGGGTTTGCAAGGAGCGGCTGGTGGGTTCGAACTGCCGACCTTTCGGTTAGCACCCATAGCTCTTAACCACTGCACCACCAGATAACATATAGAATACAAAAATTATTAGTGCTACAGGAGGATTTCTCAAAGATGAACGTAAGCCCCCCTCCCCCTTTTCTTGTCTGGGTGTTTCATGCCCTCTTCCCCATGGGTGGAGCCGTGGTGGTGCAGTGGTTAAGAGCTCAGCTGCTAACCAAAAGGTCAGCAGTTTGAATCCATCAGCCACTCCTGGGAAACCCTATGGGTTAGTTCTACTCTGTCCTGTAGTGTCCCTGTGAGTCGGAATCAATTGGTTTTTTGAGCTTCCTCAGGGACAAGAGGGAGGTGGAGAGGGGGATTTTTTGCTTAGGGAGAATTGACTTTATGTTAATGGTGGTGGAATGATTTGCAAACGGACAGCAAGAATGGTTTCACAACATGAAGAATGAATTATACGGAAATTGTTTGATCCGTGTATGTCTTTATGTGTATATTTGCACCTTAATAAAAAAAAAAAAATTAAAACAGCCAAGAAATGTGGGGAATGGTCCAGGGTCCACAGGTGAAAGCTACAATGAGGGGAGGAGGGGCTGTAATCTGAGGACAGGAGATTCACAGTTGGGGACTTTAGGGAGGAGGAAGGGAGAAAGGTCTGAGAGCAGCAAGGAGGAGCAAGGAGGTCCGCCCACCTCCACACCCAGGGGTACAAGGCCTGTGGGAGGGGAAACACCCCCTGTGGGAGCACTTCAGAGGGACGGTGTCCTCAGGAGACCCAGGTCTCTGTCAGAACTCAAGATGAAAGGACCATCCTGAGAGGACTCAGGAGACTGGGCTGATCTTGGGCTGAGAACTCCAGGGCACAGTGGAAAGGTGTCAGGAGTTGGGGAGATGGAGAATCGGGGTGTGCAGATCCTTGTGGAGATGAGAGTGCAGAGTAATGGGGGACCTGGGTTGACTGACACAGCCAGGGGAAGGGGCATGATGGGATCATTCCTGGGGGGCTGGAGGCAGATACTGGTAGTGAGGCGGTGAGAGATGAAGCTGGGGAGGAGTTGGAGTTTGGGGCTCTCACTTGGCCTCTGTTCATGGAGATGAAGAGATCTGGGGTGGTGAGGTGTTGATTCTAGTGTGTGGACCCTTTCTTGAAGCTTTGATTATGGGGTGGAATGCCTGGGACAGGGGGGTCTTAGAGAAAGTACTCAGGCTCCCTGTTAACCTTTGTGGGAGGGGAGTACTTTCCACCAGGTCTCAGGTAATCTGGACACCTGCTGTCACAGGGGAGACTTCTGGGCACCAGGTGTGACCCCTGGCACAGGGGCCCCTCCTTTGCCCTGATGAGGGGACGGAAGGCCTAGGGGAGCTGTGTGCTTAGTCCCAAGAGTCCCCATGGCTTAGCCAGACGACTGCATGTTGCGTGGATGCTGAAATGTTGTTTCCAAATAAAATGACTTTTTTCCAAAAAACTAATATGAAAGACATTTGGAGGATAATGAAGACAATTTTATATGACTTTGATATTTGATAATATTTGGGAATTACAGTTATTTTCTCAGTGTAATAGTAATATTACGGATTGAGCACAAATGTTCTCATTTGTAAGAGGTAAATGCTGAAGTATTTAGGAGTAGGGTCATGAGATTTGCAAGAGACTTCTAAGTGTCTCAACAAAAATTATAGAAATTATTATACGCATGAAGCAAATATTGTACTAGTCTTTCAAACTCTCTATCCTTAAAGTTTTTCACAATAATTTGGAGATAATACATAATGACATGTGGAATGTTCACAACATAATGTAGAATGAAAATTAGACTTACAAGAGTATGCGTGTGAGAGTTTGCTAAATATGTGTGAGAATATCTATAACAGTGTGTGTCCCTGTGTGAGTCTGTATGTATGAGTGTATCAGTCTGCATGTGAATTCATTCATTCAACAAACGTTTTTAAAGCAACAACCAGGCACTATTCAAGGCAGCGGAAATACATCTATAAACAATCAAAATCCTTAACCTTGTTCTTATAAAGCTTATATTCTGGATAGACAACAAGCAATTAAATACATTTTTTAAACGTCAGTAAAAAGGACGTGAACAAAAGCAAAACAGGGTAGGCTCAGAGGGAGGCTGACAATGCCACTTGAGGTGGGTCGTCCAGGGAGGGCCTCTCAGCGATGACATTGAAGAGAATGTCAGGGAGGGAAATGATACCTGGGAGACAAGTTTTCCACAGGGGGAGCAGCAGGTGCAAAGGCCCTGAGGTTGGAACACCCTAGTGTGTTCTAGAACAACAGAGGAGAGGCCAAAATCTGGGCCCATCACACAACCACATCCATGTACACTAGACTGTAACTGTAAAAGGTCTTGCAAATAAAAGTAACTTTTAATATAACTTATATTTTGAAAATATCACTCAAAATATTCCAAAGATTTTACAGTGGAAAATCTCCCTCCCTTCCCAGGCCCCAGGCATCCAGTTCCCCTCCCAGAGATGAGCATGTTACCAATTTCTCATGTATCCTTCCCGAAAAAAATGATGTAAATGTTGTTACTGTTGCTATGTCAAGTAGGAGCCCTATAAAGGAATAGGGAATAGAAGAAAAATTGGTCTAGTTTTCAATTTTCTGGGGTGTGGCCATCAAGAGTCTGACAGAGGAATTACAAGGAGGAGATGGAACCTCAGATATGGTGCAGGGCTCCTGAGCTCTCCTCTCCTCCCATCCCTCGTCCACCCCTGAGCCTGACCCCTGTGGAGTCCATGGCTGCCCAGAAGACATCTCCATTCCTCCATGGATGCCCACCCTCCCTTAGCCTTCTCTTCCCAACTCAGACCATAGCCTAGTCTTTCCTGGGCTGCTCAGTCAGAACCCCAGAGAGCAGAGCAGTGGTGTCCCCCAGTGACCACAGGGCTGAGGACAGAAGACCTGAGCTGCTCTTTCAAGCCCTCACTGGGACCTCCCCAGGGTCTCCTGGGCTCCCACCAGCAGGACAGGGCTCTGCACACAAGGGGGCATCCCAGGTCTGGGTTAGGTTCAGAGTGCTGTTTCCCACAATTCATGCTGACAGAGATGTTTCCCCCTCATTAAGTGATTGTGAAGGGGCCCTGGTGGTGCAGTAGTTAAGGGCTGGGCCAAAAGTGGTTGGAACACACCAGCCGCTCCGTGGGAGAAAGACGTAGCAATCTGCTTCCCGAAAAAAGATGACATTCTTGGAAACCCTATGGGGCAGTTCTTCTGTGTTCTATAGGGTCACTATGAATGGGAATCAACTTAATGGCAACAGGTTTGGTTTTTTGAGTGACTGTGACTCAGGCCTCAGGGCAAAGGGAGGTCTCTAGGTCATAACACCCAGTTTCCAGGTCCCAGGTGGACCCCACAAACATACTGTGAGCCCCAATACCAAATTCTTCTGTCTTCTTGGATGGGACCTTGGACTTCTGAGCTGTTCCACTCTGTAGCCTCTGGAGGCAGAGGCCCCTCTTCCCAGGAATCTCTCAGTGAGTCTCCCACCCGGGATCTGTGGGAGGAGCCCCGGGGCCGTAAGTTGTGAAGGAGGAGAGGCTCCTGAAGAACTGAGAGGCAGAGAATGGGGACACCAGGGGGGTCAAGGCCAAAAGGAGGGGACAGGAAGGAGTCAGGGAGGAAAACATCATGAGGACGGCTGGAGCAGGGGGACACTGTGGAGATGTGTTTGGAGCCAAGAGCAGTTGCCTGTGCCATCCTGTGGGGACCAGCCATAGTCCCAAATTCCTCATATTTCTAGGGTCCCACTCTCTGTGCTAGGACCTCACAGCCATGTCCTACCCAGCTGGTCAAGGTCTCAGTTGTCCCTTTGATGTCTAGGACAACCAGAGTTGCCTAACGAAGCCACAGGGCCTCAGAGGAGCATGGGTGAGATGCAGTGTGGGGCCTGGACATCATTGTGGGCTGCAAAATCTTGGCAGTAGAATGTCTGAGGTGACTGATCACCCTTCTCCCTGGATCCTAAGGGTAGTCCCTGCTTCCTCTCTAGCTTCCAGCTTGTGGACACTATGATTCTGCCTCTTATTCTCCTGGGGACCCCAGCTCCCACATCATCAGTCTAGGCCCCTCATACCCAGCTCTCTGCGACCCCAACCCCTGAACTTAGGAGCTCTGTAGCCCCAGCCCCAAGTCTCAGTTCTACACTGAGGACTGACCCAGGGCGCTGCCAGGGCCCAAGAGATGTTGGAGACACAGCATTCATTCACTCATTCAAAAATGTTTGATGAGCTCTCTGAGCCAAGCACGGCTCTAGGCTTAAAAGAACCAAACCTGTTGCCCTCGAGTTGATTCCAACTCATAGCAAACTTGTGAGACAGAGTAGAAGTGCCCGAGAGTGTTTCCAAGGATGTAATCTTTATGGAAGCAGACTGCCCCATCTATCTCCCGTGGAGCGGGCTGGTGGATTCGAACTGCTGACCTCTTGGTTAGCAGCCAAGCACTTAACCACTGTACCACCAGAGCTCCTTGCTCTATGCTTGGTAGTAATTAAATCAAACACACACACATACACACACACAAAACCACCTTTTCTGATGCTTACAATCTGAAAGGAAAAGTATAGGATATGTTCCATTATCTGTTGCTGGGTAGCAAAAATCCCAAAATTGTTGACTTAAAACAACAGCATTTTTATTTTCTCTCATTCTTTGGTTGTCTGGGCTCAGCAGGGAAACTCTTCTGTCTCATGTGATACAAGCTGGGGCTTCAGTCACCTGGATGCCCATCTGGTTCAGAACATTTTAGAGGGCTCTGTCACAGGGCTGCAGCTGGTACTGGCTGCCAGCTGGGAGGGCACTGAGGTTGGTAACCAGTTTATCTAGGTTCGCCTCCACCTGGCTACTCCACATGGCTTAGCTGCTGCTAGCATGGCACCTGAGATCCAGGAGGAAGGATTTGAAGCAACCAAGTCAGAAACTACAAGGCATCTTATGTCAGAACCTCAGAAGTCAAGGAGTGTCACGTTCCCATGTTCTATTCATTATTTAGTCACAGATTCAAGGGGAGGGGAGTCAGGCCCACCTCTTGATAGGGGAATGGCAAGGTAGCATTACAAAAGAGCAAGTGCGATGGGAGGTATTGTTGAGGCCATCTTTGGAAAAAGAAATCTACACAGTGCATTAGAAAGTGATAAGAAATACAGAGAAAAAATTAATACCAAGTAATGAGGATAATGGAAGAAGTGGAACTTTTAAATAGCATAGCCAGGGTGGGCCTCACTGAGGTGACGTTTGAGCAAACTTGAAGGAGGTGAGGAACTGAGCCATGCAGTTATATGAAGGAAGAAAATTCCAGGACCACCCTCTGCACATACCTAGGACTCTATGCTGGGGCAAGCACTAAAGCCCAGCAGGAGTAGAGGCAGGCAGTTGTAGGGTTCTGGGTCTCTACTTTCTGCCCAAGTTTTTACAAGTCCTGGCGATTGGGAGAGGCGAAGGTGCTGCTGTGTGGAGGAGGACTGGGAGAGAAAACAGAAGTGGGATCCCACCCTCACTCTATCTCTCTTCCCCTCTCCTGCATCCAAGGTCTCTCCAGGGTTCTGGTGACTGACAAGGAGGACCCTGAAGGCAATCACTCTCTGAGAGGCCAATCATTTGTCTTCCTACCTGCCAACATCACGCTGACCTGGTTGCTAGAATGGAAGGGCTCTGAGCTCTCCTCTCCTCTCCAATCCCTCCTCCATCCCTGAACCTGACCCGTGTGGAGTCCAGGGCTGCTCAGGAGGCATCTTCATCTCCACATGGAGGCCCAGCCTCTGTCAGCCTTCTCTGCCCGACACAGACCACAAACCAGACCCCACCTGGGCTGCTCATAAGTATCAGAAAGCAGGGCGGCAGCGCCCCCATGTGGTCACAGGGCTGAGAACAGAAAACAGGAGCTTCCTTTCTGCCTCCTCACCCTGGACCTCCCCAGGGTTTCCCTCTGCTCCCAGCAGCACGACAGGACTCTGCACAAGAGGGGACAATCCTGTTCCCAGTCGGACTAAGGGTGTGAAGTGTTTCCTGAAAACCACGCTGACACAGATTTTTCTTCCCAACTGAGTGACCGTGGACTCTGGCCTTAGGGCAAAGGGAGGTCTCTAGGTCATAAGAGCCAGATCCCAGTTCTAGAGCTGTCCCCCAAATACACTTGGAGCCACAATACCCAGTCCCACAGGCTCCCAGGATGGGACCTAGGATTTCTAAGTCCCTTTCGCTTATTCTTGCAGCTGCTTCTCGGGTAGAGGCTCTTCCTCCCAAGAATCAGTCAGTGAGTCTCCCACCCAGGATCCAGGGAGGAGCCTCTGGGGCCTTAGATGTGGCTATGAGGGGCGGCTCCTGGAGTTGTAAAGAGAGGGAGGAAATGGGGAGCTCAGGGTGTTTGGTGCCCAAAGGAGGGTCCAGGAAGGAGCCAGGGAGGAGAGCAGCAGGGGGAGGGCTGGAGGAAGGGACACGTGTGGAGATGAGTTTGCAGAGGGTTTCCAGGCACTGGGCCATGTGAGCCGGGGCAGGTGCCTGGGCCACCCCACTGGGGACCAAGCCTGGTCCCCATATTTTTAGGGTCCCACTCCCTGTGTTAGGATCTCACAGGCATGACTGAGCCCAGCCCCAAGCAGCCCGTGCTCACAGCCTCGGTTGTCACTTTATCGCCTACTACAACGGGAGTCTCCACAGCAGGACGACTGGCCCGGGAGGACTGTACCCCAGACATGGCAGGGGGGCTGGACACAATCGCAGCCACATAGATCTAGGCAGCAGGTGACCAACTATCTATTCTCCAGGATCCAAGGACCACCTCTGTCCCCTCTCCAGCTTGCACCCTTGGACCCTGGGAAACTGCCTCTTTTCCCTCCAGGGACTCCACACCCGAATCTTCACCCTGGACCCCCTCCGACCCCACTCTCAGCACCCCGACCCCTGAACTTTGGAGCTCTGCAGATCTGACCCCAAATCTCGGTTCTGATGGCTGATCCAGGGGCTTGGGGATTGCGGGGCAGGGGAGGATCCCAGGGGCATCATGCCCTGCAGCTGAGCCAGGGCTGGGAGCTGGGCAGCAGCTGCATGTTCCATAGCTACAGCTTTGGCTCCCACAGGAGGACTTCACCACTGACGCCCTAGCAACCTGGCCCATGCTCCCTCTGGGATACAGTACCGCATCATGGACAACAGGTGTGCATGACACCGCCTGTCCACTGTGTGGCTGTGGCTGCACGAGTGCCAGGTGGTGCCCGCAGGCTTGCTGGTTTTCAAGCTGGGTCAGGGGCACAGCCTAATTAGTAGAACATTGTTAATCCAATCCCTGCTAGTGGAAACATGCACAAGGACACACCAGGGCTAAGGAACTTCCCCTACACCCAGCTGAACATTGGAGCTAAACTCACTAAGTGGTCAATGAAATGCCAGCTTAGCAGCAATTAAAAAATCAAGACGTCCTACAACAACACAGTATCCTTCCTCGAAGCTGTGGAAGTTCCTACCATCTGTGTTTGTCTTTAGGTTGTGAACACAAGTCAGAGTAGCCCTCACCTCACAGCAGGCGGCTCTAACCCATTGGTTACAATGCAATTTTATGGAAAAGGCTTTGTGCACCTGTGAGAAGTGAAGGAAGGGCTGTATTTTCGGTAAATTCAAGGTCTCTTAGGAGATCTTTCATTTCCTACTGCAGTTCTTGACTGAAATCTATGGGTTAATTCATGCACGTTTCCTCCCTTCCTCTCAGAAATCAAAAGTCACAAGGGTGTAAGACTCAGAGATTACAAATATATCTTTGAAGAAACTAGTCAGAGTTCCACCTTCAGTGATGGCAGAGTAGCCTGCTTCAGACCAATCCTCCTCTAAGAACATCTACAAAAGCTAGTCAATAGGTAAGAACATCCTCTTGAAGGCACTGGAGCCACCAAGGTAGTGAGGACTTGATGGAGCCAGAGTCTAGAAGGAGGGAGATCCCAGATACGTGAACCCAACATTTGTTAACAGGCTTCAGGGAGCTTGTCAAGTTGAGTGTGGTGATTGAGAGCCTGAGAGGCTGGGTAGGGCCTTGGGTGGACTCTACTGACTCTCCTGGCTGAAAGCAGAGAATACCAGACAGATGTTTACCTGTGCTTTATTGACAACACAATGGCGTTGGACTGTGGGGCTCATAACCAATTATGGATAATATTGCAAAGAAAGGGAATTCCAGAACACTTAATTGTGCTCATGTGGCATCTGTACATAGACCAAGATGCAGTAGCACACACAGAACAAGGGAATACTGCAGAGCTTAAAAGCAGAAACGGTGTGCAAGAAAATCAGAAGTTTATGCAAAAGAGTAGATGCCAGATAATTCCACATATGTAAGTTTTAAAACCGACCAAACTAAGTTATGGTTCTTTAACCCAGGATATTAGTTACTTTAGTAGGGGAGGGGGATTAACATCTGGAGGGAGCATGAGAAAAATGCTGGTAACGTATTTCTTTCTTTTTTTTTTTTTGTTTCATATAAGTATGCTTTAATCATTCAATCAGTGGAAATATTTCATTTCCAGGTATTCTCCTACAATAAGTCTTAGGACTAAAAGAAAAAGTTTTTGTTTTTTTTTAAATATTTTATTGTATTTCAGGTGAAGGCTTACAAAACAAATAGTTTCTCATGAAACAGTAGTACACATGTTGTTTTATGACATTGGTTAACAGCCCCACAACATGTCAACCCTCTAACTTCTCAACCTTTTTTTTGGTGAAAATACACATAGCCAAAGATACACCATTTCAAACATTTCTACACGCACAGTTCAGTGACATCGCATACTCCAAAATATTTGGTGTCCTCCTTGACCCCACTTTTTCTCTCATACTCCAGTTTTAATCCACTAGCAAATCTTGCAGAGTTCAATTTCAAAATATATCAAGAATCCAGTTAGTTCCCACTTTTTTCACTGCTCACACAGGCAAAACCACCAACATCTCTAGCTTGAAAACTGCATGAATATACCAGTGTTTTCCTACTGACTTGTTTATCCACCAACACTTGATTTTTTCTCACACAGAAGCCAGAGTGATCTTTTTAAAAGCCGTCATACCATGTCTCTCTTCTGCTCAAAATTGTCTTGTAACTCCTCATCTCACTCAGAGGAAAAGGAAAAAAAAAAAACCTTCTGATGTAAGGGCCCCACGTGATCTGACGACACCTCTGGCCTCATCTCAGCTACTGTCTGTTCCCGCCCCACTGCCCTCCTCGCTGCTCCCAGAACACGGGCACGTTCCTGCCCTAGTGTGTTTGCACTGGATGTTCCCCTGCCTGGAAGAGCCCCCCCAGGCATCCTCATGGCTAATTCCCTCATGTCCTTCAAATCTTTCCTCAAAGGCCACTTCTCAGTGAGACCCACGCCGACCACCTGAGTTACACCAGTCGACTCCCCTCTCCTCTCACACCGACACTCTGGGTCACCTTGCCCACAGCACTTCCCTCCTTCCAACATAAGCACTTCCCTTATTGACTATGCTCATCGCACTGGTGGTGCAGTGGTTAAGAGCTATGGCGAACTATGGCTGCTAACCGAAAGGTTAGCAGCTCAAATCCACCAGCCACTCTTTGGAACCCCTATGGGGCAGCTCTATTCTGTCCTGTACGGTCGCTGTGAGTCAGAATTGACAGCAATGGATATGGTCTCTAGTCTCTCTCCAGCAGAACACATGCTCCACAAGGCTGCCGATTTTTGTCTGCTTTTAGTTCCCTGATGTTGCCCAGATGCAAATATAATGTATCTGGCCCTCAGCAGCCATCAGTAGAGTGAATGATCGATGCAGTGTAGCCCACCTCCCTATTCTAGAGACAGTGTCTTTATTGATGTAGCCTCAGTCCAAATGCTGTTCTGTGGCAGCTGCAGCACGTCCACTCATATTGACATTAATGTCAACTCTACTTTTCCTGTACATGCTGCTCTCCACTCCCTTTCTCCATCCCCTCCCTCCTGCCCACCTACAGCACACAATTTCATTTCCCTCTGCAGACAAGAATGATCCTAGGGGTTATGGGCCCTATTTTACAATCAATGGTGAACTTAAATTAGACTCTACCTTATGAATCCACAAGGTTGGATTGGGTCAGCACTAGGATTATGGAGCTAAGGGCAGGGAGAGAGGTTGGCAGAGCAAAGGATGGAAACATAACAGGAATTCATCTAAAACAAGAAACTGTCACATCCCTTTCCCTAATTCCAGAATCATGCTTCTTAAAAATATTGGGAGCCCGTTCCTTCTGCGCCCACTGGGCGGCACGGAGCCGAGCCCGAGCCCTGCCCAGCCCCGTGATGCTGCTGCTGGTGGCCGCCTTCCTCGTGGCCTCCGTGCTGCTGCTCTACACGGTGTCCCCGCTCATCAGTCCCAAGCCCCTCACGCTGTCCGGAGTGCACGTGGTGGTTACAGGAGGCTCCAGTGGCATCGGAAGGTGTATTGCTATTGAGTGCTATAAACAAAGGGCGTTTATCACTGTGGTGGCGAGAAATGAGGACAAGCTGCTGCAGGCCAAGAAAGAAATTGAAAAGCAGTCTGTTAATGATAAACACACGGTGCTTTGTATCAGTTGATGTATCTCAAGACTACAACCAAGCAGAGAACGTCATAAAACAAGCTCAGGAAATACTGGGTCCAGTGGACATGCTTGTAAACTGTGCAGGAATGTCACTTTCAGGAAAATTTGAAGAGCTGGAAGTTAGTACTTTTGAAAGACTAATGGGCATCAACTACCTGGGCAGCGCGCACCCCAGCCGCACAGTGATCACCACCGTGAAGGAGCGCCACGTGGGCAGGAGCGTCTTTGTGTCCTCCCGGGAGAGACAGCTGGGTTTATTCAGCTTCACGGACTACTCTTTGTCCAAGTTCACCTTAAGGGCATTAGCTGAAGCTTTGCAGATGGAGGTGAAGCCATATAACATCTATGTTGCCGTGGCCTACCCACCAGACACAGATACCCCTGGGCTCGCAGAAGAAAACAAAACAAAGCCTTTGGAGACTCGACTCATTTCAGAGACCACATCTGTCTGCAAACCAGAGCAGGTGGCCAAACAAATCGTTAAAGATGCCATACAAGGCAATTTCAACAGTCCCATTGGCTCAGATGGGTACATGCTCTCGTCCCTGACCTGTGGAATGGCTCCAGTAACTTCTGTCACTGAAGGGCTCCAGCAGGTGGTGACCATGGGCCTTTCCCGCATGATCCCTTTGTTTTACCTTGGAAACTTCGATAGCATAGTCTGTCGGGGCGTGGTGCAAAGAGCAAAATCTGACGTTGCAGACAAAGCTGCCTGATTCTTATCCCTCAGAAAAAGGACTGTTTCTCAGTAACGTGGACAGCTTGCTGCTAAGAGAAGCTCAGTTTCTGGCTGCAGACACTAATGTATTGTTTCTGAACATGTGAGATTGGACCAGTGCTCTTCAGAAACGGGGCTGCGCATGCGGGGATAGAAGTTTGCCTCCAGACGATGTTATTAATAATACTATGCAAACGTGGATTAGAAGGCCACCGGGCTTTCTGGGCCATGAGGCGGAGAGGTGGTGGTGTGGTGACTAATAGCGTGTAATCAGGGTAGAAAACAGCATTCCAGAGTCAGAATTTAAATGTTGTTATATTTATTATTATTTCTTTCCCCCATAGTGATTGAGTCCAGAAATGTACTTATAATCAGTTGTGAAGGCTTTTTCAACCTTCCATGAAAGGCAGTTTAAGGGTTCTTGGGGCCCTGCTTTTTTTTTTTCTTTTAATTTGGAGTATTTTATTCAAGTTGAGCTTGACGCATTGCCAGTGAGTCCAAATGCATTCGAATGCCTCTGACACCAAGTGTTATACACATGACTCTCCCTGCTGCTGGTGGAAGCTGAGCTTTCTCTCTCTCTCTGATCCCAGAAAGCTATTGGGCTGGCGGGGGCGGGGGGGGGGACGACAAGACAGAGCAAAGCAGTGGAAGGCAAGGCGATCAGCTTTAATAGATAAACATTTTCCAGGAGGAAAAATAATGCTTTCTTATCTTCTTTAGATGTAAATTCTTAGGGAACTTTTCATTTTTCATTCCTGGGGAAAGGCAGTCTCCACAGTTGTTTTCTGAAGAGAAATAAAAGCTTAGAAACTTAAAAGTTCACGATTTCTTAAAATAGCCATGATGACCTGAAGTTCGTCTATCTGATTAACATGCCTTCTTCTTTCCTTCTCTTCCTTTCCAGTTTGGCTTATCCTGCTGTAATATTTTTGTACAAAAGAAGCTAAAATTTTTGACTTGACTTTTTAAATTAATTCATCAATGAATTTAAAACAAAAAATGAAAAGGTGTGCAATTTTTCTCATAGCACACATGTAGCTTTCAGGAAAGGCCGAAGATAGTATATTTAAATTTTACTCATTAAGGGAAAAGGTAGGGCAAGCCTGATTTTGAAGATAAAATGATCTCATTTTGGAAATAAAATGATCACCCTGTTCCTTCTGTGAGATTCCCACCGGCTCCGCAAAGATTATCTTCGTACCGCATTTTAAGGAGGCTCACTCATCACTCTAACTCTGTAGCACCGAAATCCTCATGGCCCCTGAAGGTGGTTTCTAGGTTATAGGATCTATCGTACATTCAGTGGATTTCCACAGTAAGTGGCTCTGATGAGTTTTAGCCAACGCTACCTGTTTCATCCTGTTCATTGTAAGTGCTCATCCTGACTTGATGCTAGTTACCTTCATCTGCAAGCCATACACCCCTTTTTATTGCATATGCTATATATATATACATACACACACACACACACACACACACACACACACACACACACACACACACACACACGGTAGAATATTCCAGTTCTCTTTGGTGAAAAAAGACCTCTGCTTTTGAAGAAGAAACTTTTTTGTAAAAAACAACAAACACAAAACTATAAGAGATTGAAGGCTTAAAAACTATTAAAAAACAAAATCATTGCCATCAAGTTGATTCCGACTCATGGCGACCCCATGTGTGCAGAGGAGAACTGCACTCTATAGGGTTTTCATGGCTGTGACCTTTGGAAAGCCAATCACCAGGCCTGTCTGCCAAGGCACCTCTGGGTGGGTTCAGACTGCCAGCCTCTCCGTTAGTAGTTGAGCACTTAGCCGTTTGTCCCACCTTCTTTTGCTCTTGAGTTTTTGAACCTCTTGACATGAAAATGACTTAGTTTTTAAATAAGATGTTTAATGGCTTTAATTCATGATATATTTTTATCAAGAGCTGAGAGTGGCATATTTTAAACAACTGGGAAATACAGAAGAAAAGATTACATGGTATATAGGTTGTGTGAAATGACAGTTTATGGGGGTGGGTTGATGCGAACGTGATTTCCTGAATCTTTCAGGTTTCCCTAGTGAGGGCTCCCAGACTGTGTTGAGCCACCTTGTGCAGATGCTGCAGTGGGATAATGGCTGTATTCCTAATTCACAGAAAACAGTTACCTTAATGTATGGGATTTGCTCAATTTTAAACTTTTCTCATAAAAGTTCCTTGAATTTTGGCATCTTCTACTGCTGGTCTATATTAAAATCTAGTCCAAGATGGTGTCTGACTTAATAAAACTGAGCATCAATAGTTATTTTAACATGCATTTTTCAAGGTATCCCACAGAGAGTACTGTCACCCGCAGGTAATCTGCCAAGTTTAAGAGTTTTGCAATGGGAGATATGATCCCTAACCCAGTTTAAGGGCAGGTGTGAGGGTAGATTTTCAGACATCGTAGTTATCTGACGCGTCAGGAAATGAGTTTCCTTTCAAAGGTATCACAGGCCCATAGTCCCTTATCCAAAAAGTCTTGAAAACTAAATTGTTTTAAGTCTGGCATTACTGTTCATTTGGTAGCAAAACCTGACTTGAACTGACACGAGATTATTAGAGTGTATATTTATCCCCTTTCATGTGACTGTTCATTAACACTCCTGAAGAAATATTAATGGGTTTGATTACAGGGTATTGCCCAGCCTCTGTGGAGGTGTTTGGTAATATCCAGTATATGCCCCATCTTACCTTCTTAAAATCCAAAAAATTACAAATTCTAAGACCTGAAGGGCTTTGGACAAGGGATTATAGATACTAAATCGCATTGCACAGTGGTTGGGCCTCATCCAAAAAGTGAAAATGCTAACAAGGTAAATTTGATTTTCTCTTGATTCGTGTACAACTCCTTTTTGAAAATGTACTCTTTTGCTCAGGGAGAAAAAAAACAAACCCTGAGTCAGATTGTTGGGGAAACTATCGGCTTTTCTTTTTAGAGGATCACATTGTTTCAACATCTTCTGTACCTAGAACCAGTAGGTCTTACCTGTAGCAAAATAAGTTTAATTACAATTCTGCTGAGATGTTGACTCTGTGTGACCAGCAACAGCCTATTATGCAAATTTCAGTTCTGAAGTGCCTGCCTCTGCTGGGCTTGGTTGGACTGTTTTATTATAATGTATTTATGAATATATTTAATTTAAAAAGTTTAATGTCATTCAGCCATAGCAATTACAATATGTTTAAGGACTCTTCATAATTGAAAAATGTATTTAAAAAATCCTCATTTCTCTTTACATGAACAAAATCATAGGAATTGTTCTTTTCTCTTTGCTGTTTTTTTTTTTTTCCAGTTCAGTAATTTACACAGTTGAAAAGAGGAAGTTAAAAATGCTGTTAATGGTGCCTGTTTGCATTAATACATACATTTAGTTATAAATTTTTACCTGGATCTGTTAAAGCATATGTTGATTCTTGCATATGAAACTTGGAGAGACTGTGTAATATTTAGATGACTAAATTCTTTTGGTAATAGTTGCTTTAATTCAAAGAATTTCATGTCTTTCTCTTTCTAGAAGGCAACACCATGATATGATAATTCTTTTTTTCTGAATTATACAACAGCTTTAATTTTATTACATCATGTTCTAAACATGCATTACTCACTTGTAGCCAGTTTTAAATATTCATACCTTTTTGACATAAGATGCTTTGATATCTTCGTCAGTTCCTTTAATTTTTAGTAACTCAGCCTTTAAAAGTACCTAGTAACCATCATACTCCATTTTCTGAACTAATGGCTCAGTTTACGGTTCAATGCAATGAGGGAAGATTTGATATTTTAAAGAGGAGATAATAGCTATTATATTTTACACTTGCTTGATGTGATGGCTCTAAGGACCCTTTTAAATTAATCAAAGTGCACATGGTTATTTTATACCTGTTAGAACTTGTGTTTGCTACTTTAGAAGCTTTTGCGGTAGAACTGTAAACTAATCTTCATATCTTGTATTTCATATCTTGTATCACAAGAAAAAATAAATGCGGAACAAGCTTTAAAAAAAAAACGGAAAAAAGGGGGAAATAATAATCCAGGGAACAACTCCAGTAGGAAGAAAAGAGCTGAACGAGTCTGAGAGTTGGTTTCTCCACACCACAGAGACCCCTGTGTGCAGGGGTTGCCCAGGGCCTGGTGGGGACACTGACAGGAAAAACGATTTCTGCTGTTGTCAGATGGGGACACCCAGAGGATGAGACCAGAACTCGTGCACAAAACAAGAACAGGCATATTCTCTATATAAAAAAAGGCACAAAAAATAAAAAACACAAACCCTGTATTATAGATAGATTGAATCATGTTCCCCAAAAATATGTGTCAACTTCGTTACGCCATGATTCCCAGTATTGTGTGGCTGTCCTCCATTTTGTGATTCTCCTATGTGTTACAAATCATAATCTCTGCCTGTGGTTAAACAGGATTAGAGTGGGATGTAACACCCTTGCTCAGGTCACATCCCTGATCCAATGTAAAGGGAATTTCCCTAGAGTGTGGCCTGCACCACCTTTTATCTTACAAGAGATAAAAGGAAAGGGAAGCAAGCAGAGAGTTGGGGACCGCATACCAAGAAAGCACTGCCAGGAGCAGGGTGCGGCCTTTGGACCTGAGGTTCCTGCTCTGAGATGCTCCCAAACCAAGACTGATGATCAGAAACTTCCTCCAGAGGCGACAGAGAGAGAAAGCCTTCCCTTGAAGCTGGTGACCTGAATTCCGACTTCTAGCCTACTGGACCGTGAGAATAAACTCCCGTTTGTTAAAGCCATCCACTTGTGGTATTTTTGTTACAGCAGCGCTAGATGACCAAGACACTCTGTGATCTGAGGGTCAGACCAGGCCTGAGCCCAGGCTTGAGCCAGCACATGAAGCCCTCACTGCCTTAGTTGTTTAGTGCTGCTATAACAGAAATACCACAAGTGGATGGCTTTAACAAACAAATATATTTTTTCACAGTTTAGAGGGCTAGGAGTCTGAATTCAGGGTGCCATATCTAGGGGAAGGCTTTTTCTGTTGGCTATGGAGGAAAGTCCTTGTCTCTTTGAGCTCCTGCTCCTGGTCGATCATAATGTGCCGTGGCATCTCTCTTACCCTCTCTCTGCTTCTCTGGCTTGCTTCTTTAATCTCTTTCATATCTCAGATGACATTAACTCAAAATACACCCCACACTAATCCCACCTCATTAACATAACAAAGGCAACCCATTCGCAAATGGGATTATAACCACAGGCATAGAGGTTAGAATTTACAACACATATTTTGGGGGGGACATAATTTAATCCATAACACTGCCCTTGGCTCTGAAGACAAGACAAAGCCCAGACAATTCCTCAGTCCTTGTGATCACAGGTCCCACTGAGGGGACAAGAACAACAAAGCAGCAAAGAAGAGTGACCATGGCAAGGAGTGACCACGGCAAAGCCCACGCCGCCCTGAACACAGGCCCTGTCCACACGTGGCTCCTTCACAGCCTTTTTCTGTCCCCACCTGCAACACGCTCAATAAAGCAAACACAGGATTCTGGAAGGTTCTCAGCTCTCCATTTATTTCCTCCCTCAGATTTTAAGTCTCATCCTCTCCTTTAATTAACCACCAACCCCATCTCATGGCAAGAATTTGACAAAAAAGATTATTCCCAGATTCTCATTTTCAATAAGTAAGTGAGAAGTTGCAGCTCAGAGCAAGAGAAGTTATAACAGGGACGGAGACATCCTGGCCCTGTCTCTGCAGGAACAGGAAACGTAGATCCAGGGGAAAGGACACAGGTCAGTGTGAGGAGGGCGTCCTGGTGGGCAAGGGTGGGGGAGTCCCACCACATCCTCACATTATGATGCTAGGAACGCAGGTACATTCAAAAACCAGTTGCAGCAACAGAAGCCTTGAATCACACAGTGGATGTGAACAAATCTTGTATCACTCAGTCCAACACAACTCAGCAGTCTCACACTACAGAAAGCAGTCTCACACTACAGAAAACAGTAAGTATAAACAAATTCACGTCAATCACTCTAAGCGTTGACACGCTGAACATCCTACCAAATGATCAAAATGTCCAGATGAAAAGTACCCCCATAACCCAGTCATGTTCGCTCTCCCCCAACCCCTGCCCGTGTCAGGCCATCCAGGGTTTCACTGTTAGGCTGTGAGAGACACATCAGAGCCTTGGGCACTGTTGCTGCCTGGAGAAGAACAAAAACATTACCTGGTCAGAGCCCACAGGAGGAGGTGAGACTAAAGGAAATATGAGGTGGGGGGGCTCTCCCACAGGGATCCATCTACACTATCCCAAGAGTCTCAGGATCAGCCCACATCCCTCAGTTACTTGCAGCCTGAGTGTAGCTCCTTCCCTTTCCACCTGTGGGAAGAAAACATCCTGTAAGAGAGCAGGGCAGAGCCAGGACCACGAGGTCCTAGAAGAATCCACTAGTCATTGACACCCCAGCAAGTTTCCAGAACTCTGACTGCAGACCCACAGAGGGACCAGGAAACAAAAGCAAAGGAAATATGTGGGGCTGGACCAACCACTCTCCTAGAGATCTGTCCTGCGCAGGGACGTTCCCCCTCTGATCTGCAACAGTGGGAATCAGGTCCCCATCACAAAAATCATCCAACATGAAAAACTTACCTTCACCTACACATGTGATTTACATGTTAGCACAAGGCCCCATACTGGCTAAGCGCATGTGTGTGTATGACACCTCCCAATAAAGAGGCAGAAGATGCGCAACCTCCTACTTGGGGATCGAAACCCTCCAGTTGGATAAGAAAACTCAGATCCCGCACCCCTGTCTACCTGAGCTCTTCTCCAGATCACAACTGCAGCCACCACAGCTCCAACAACCAGCAGTCCAAAGACAACCAGGCCAGCAACAATTCCCATGATGGACTGAGGAGGTGGCTCTGGGAAGAGAAGGGAAGGTGAAGGGTCATGACCCACTGTTCTCAGCCCCAACCCTGCTGGAAGCCTCCAGAGGCTCATGCTTTCCCTGAGAAAAGGCTCCACTCCTGTCCCCTTTTACCCCATCTCAGGGTGCGAGGCTCAGTCAGCCCCTCGTGCTGCACACGGCATGTGTATCTCTGCTCCTCTCCAGAGGGCACCACGATGGCTGCCCACTTCTGGAAGGTCCCGTCCCCCGCAGGCCTGGTCTCCACAAGCTCCACGTCCTGGGTCTGGTCCTCCTCGTCCCGCTGCCAGGTCAGGGTGATATCCGCTGGGTAGAAGCCCAGAGCCCAGCACCTCAGTGTGGCCTCATGGTCAGAGATGGGGTGGTGGGTCACATGTGTCTTTGGGGGGTCTGAGGAGAAAGGTAAAAAAATACAGAAACTCTGCACTTTGTCCCATGGACCATAGAAGGAGGGCTCATGTGACCATGCTGACATTGGACAGAACATTTGGGTGGAGAGAGGGAGTGTCAAGCCCAGATACTACTCTGAACTCAGGGGTCTGGAATACTCTATTCCTTAGAAAGTTCTAGAATCTAGGTGAGACTGACCGGTCGAGTAGGATCCAGGTCTGAGGAGAGCAGGGGCTTCTGGCCATGACCAGGGTGGTGGCCCAGAAACTCAGAAAAGGTGGAGTCAGACCACCAAAGACGTTGGGTGTGAAGCAGAGAACAAGGGCTGAGAGCAAGTCCCCGAGGGTTACCAAGGCCACTGCCAGGGTCAAAGGATCTGCTGATCAGTTCTTTCAGGAATCATCTACCCCACTATCCATAGAGAGACTGGATCCCTTAACTGTCTCTGACAGAAATGCACGTTCTCTGGGTAAGTCACTCTCTAGTGCAGATTCTACAAATAGGGGCCGACTCCTGCCTCTCCCCGACCCTTTGGATAGTGGAAAGGGGTATTCAGGTGTCTGTCCCATTTTCCTTCTCTCCCTATGAGAGGCCAGCTAGAGGAACAGCCTCAGCCAAGGGGAGACGTGAGAGTCGCCCCACACCCCTCGTACCTGCGCGCTGCAGCATCTCCTTCCCGTTCTCCAGGTACCTGCGGAGCCACTCCACACACTTGCCCTCCAAGTAGGCCTTCACATTCTCGGCCTCCCGGGCCTCCTCCCACTTGCGCTGGGTGATCTGAGCAGCCGTGTCCGCCGCCGTCCAGGTGCGCAGGTCCTCGTTCAGGGCGATGTAGTCGGCGCCATCATAGGCCAACTGATAGTACCCGCGGAGGAGGCGCCCGTCCGGCCCCATGTCACAGCCATACATCCTCTGGATGGTGTGAGACCCTGGCCCCGCCCCCGCGGTCAGCCCCGCCCCCACCCAGACCGGCCGGGACCGGGCAGAGCCCGTTTGCTTCTAAACCGAAAAGGAAACCGGAGCGAACCCCCTCGGCTCTTCCTGGGTCCAGGGGCTGGGCAGGTCCCGCGGCCTCGGGGGGAAGTTCGGACCCGGAGACTCGGGGCGACCCGTCCGTGGGGACGAGGGGACCCGTGACCTGCGACCCGGGCCGGCCTCACTCACCGCCGTCGCTCTGGTTGTAGTAGCCGCGCAGGTTCCCCAGGCTCACTCGGGAAGTCTGTGCGTTGCCCTTGACTCTCCTTGTCTCCCGCTCCCAATACTCCGGCCCCTCCCGCTCGATCCACGGCGCCCGCGGCTCCATCCTCGGATTCGAGGCGTCGCTGTCGAACCGCACGAACTGCGTGTCGTCCACGTAGCCGACTTCTATGTACTGGGGCTCCCCGCGGCCGGGCCGGGACACGGCGGTGCTGAGATACCTCAGCGAGTGGGAGCCTGGGGGCGGGGAGGGGCTAAGAACACCGACCCCCTTCCCGCGGGGCCCCCGGGTCCGGGTCGATGGGGGCTATTAGGGGAGGGGGTCTTGGGGACGGAGAAGGGGCGGCGGGAGGAGCAGGACCGGGACGTCGGGGTGGGAGGGATGGGGGCGGGGGAAGGTGGTTGAACGGCGGGAGGGGACAGGTGTCTGAGCGGGGGGGGGGGGGGGGAACAGGGACGGGGTTTCCCCGAGGGTCCTGAGTCCCCCCCGACGGTCCCCTCGCTCCTCCCTCCGCAGAGGCCGTTTCCTTCCCAACCCCGCACTCAACCTGCCCGGGTCTGGGTCAGGGCCAGGGTCCCCGAGAGCAGCAGCAGCAGCAGGAGGATCTGGGACGCCATGACCCTGAACACTGGATTCAGGGCAGACCGAGTTCTGGCAGGTTCTTGCGGACCTTATAACCAGGAACCGAGGAGACACTGATTGGCTACTGCAGAAACCAGGCACTCAATGGGAATGAGAACGGCCATATCGTCTTGTGCGTCCGGGCAAAAAGAACTGCCACAGGGTATGAAAGGGAGAAAGGGAAACTCCCAGGAGATGGGGAATCCCCAGCTCTGGGCTTTCTCACTAGGGACACCGCCCTCCGGGCCTGAGAGCCAAGCCCGGGTATGAGGACTTTGTCCTGACCCCTCTCCTCCTATACACACCACTCTGCCACACTGGCTCCCTGAGTCCTACCCTAGGTTGTCTGAGGAAACCGGGGAGAGACCCCTAGGCTGGGGCCAGGCCTTTTCCTCCTCCTCCCTTCTTGGAATGCCTTTCGCTGAACTGGACTCCCTACCTCCCACCCCTTTCTTCTCCCCACTGGACTCCTCTAGAACAAAATTCACCCCCAAATAACTTCATGCCAGAGAGTGAGCTCACCTTAGGAATGGGGTGGAAGGACAAGGGTTTCCTCTTTAAACCTAGAAGTGGTTTGTGTCTGAAGATACCACATAGATATTCCCATAGAGACGAGTTTCTTTTTTATTAATGACAGTGAGTAGCTCAACTTTGATAACCCCAAACCATCAGGAATCTAATCTGTAAGAGCAGTGATTTTGTCCATTTTTGTGTGAATGTGTCTGAAAGCCTCTGCAGTCAGGCTCACAAAGTTGCCAAGTTTCACTTTCCCAAACAATGTATCTCTGCCTCCTGGGTTAGCGTATATTAAAATTGTCTTCCTTTCATAGCCTTGAGTTTGTCTGAGTCCCACACCTATCTTCAATACAAAGAAGCCCATGAAAGTGTAGTTTGTTACGGTATGTTTTAACCAGAAGAGTGTAGGAACTCTAACCTCCTCAAAATTGCAAGTGTTCAGTACAGTCAAAAAGGCTTTCACCAGCGCACACGCATTGACTGTTTGTATGAATTCTTAACATCTACAGGATATAACCGAAAGGTTGGCAGTTTGAGCCCACCCAGGGGCGCTGGGGAAAAAAAGGCCTGTTGATCTGCTTCCGTTAAGATTTCAGCCAAGAAAACCCTATGGAGCAGTTCTACTCTATAACACATGGGGTTTGGCGTGAGTCAGCACAAGACGACAACAAGGATGTCTGTTTTTCATTGGGTCACTTGGTATTGATGCTTTCTTTAACCTGGTTAACATGAGGAGGCAATTCATTTTTAGGTAGTCCCACAGAATGTATTAAATGTCAAATGCAAAGAATACTCAGCTAGATAATTGCGTATATACATTGATTAAAAATCTATAAAACTACATACTTAAAATTGAAATTTCTACTGCTTATAATTCTTTACTTCTGCTTCTTTCCTAGCCTCCTGCTTCTCCAGCCCCTCTCTCTGTCTCTCTCCTCCCTCAGGCCCTCTTCTCGCCTTGGCCCCACCACCCCCTCACTCTTGAGCTGCAGCGCTAGCGCCACCCCTCCCTGCCCCACACAGACTAGTCTCCCTATAGTGGTCAGCCATCCTGCTAAGGTAGGTCAAATTGTGCCATTAATTCACTTAAAACTCTCCAGTGGCTCCTGTGTCATTCATGTAAAAACTCTAGAATGCAAGGCCCATGAGCACAGCAGGTTTGGGCTGTTTTGTTCAGAGTATGTAGAGCCTGCCTGTACATAGTAGGCATTAAAGTAATTTTTGTTGGATGAATGAATGAATGACATATGATTGTAGAAAATTTTACTTGCATCACATAAAAATCACAAAATGAAAAATACAAAAACAGAAATTAAGAAAGATTTGATTTTATGCAGCTCGTGTGCATGACAGTTGATAACTTCATTCAGTGGAGAAAATGCCATGTGCTCATCCATGGCGGAACTGAGCATGTGTGCTAGTATTCTACCGCTGTGTAACAAATTGCCACAAACTTAGTGGCATAAAACAGCAGCCATTTTTTTTTGGTTCACAGTTCTGTAGGTCAGCTGTCCAGGCGTGGTGTGGATGGATTCTTTAATCAGGGTTTCACAAACTTGTGTTCTCATCTGGAACTCAGGATTCTCCTCCTACAGCTCCTACAGAGGTATTTGCAGAATTCTGTTTCTTGCAGGTGTAGTCCTGACACCCTCATTTCCTTACTAGATGTCAGGGAGGAGGTCCTCCCAACTTCCCCAGACCTCAGAGCTGCACCGGTGGGGTCCCTGGGAACTTTGTGCTTCTTTAATCTTTCTGATTTTTATTTATACATTCTTTTCTTTTCTTCCTCTTCCCCTTTCTGTTTTTCTCCATTTCATAGTCTCTCACCTCTCCGCTCCAATGGCAAGCTCCCCTAGGATTCTTTTTTGGTTGTTTATATGTTTTTGGCCCCTGCTCCTCTCTCCTCTTTCCCATATCCATCTTAGCTTCACACATAACAATCTCCCCGCTGCATCCTGCCTACCTGAACCGTGCGCTTGACATCACACCACCAAGCAGCACAGGCACGGCCTACTGGAACATGCCCAGCACTGATTACCGACCCGCCCTGGTGGCTGTAGTAAGTGCCACAAACAACCCGTCCCAGTAACTCCTCCTCAGCTAGACCTGCCCTGCCGTACCACATCTGAGTGACTGACCCTGCCAGTTGGAGAAGGAGGTGAAAAGTATTGTGCCCACAGACGAGCAAACAACAAAGAACACACAGTCCACCTGTTCAGACATAGTCAGATTGTCTTTTTTAAAAAAAGGAAAGAAACAAACAAATCTACAATCAATAAATGAGAAAAATAACTACCGAATGCCCTGAAGACAGCAGACAATATCAAAACATTTACAAAAACAGGACAGGATGGTTCCAGTAAGTGTCCAAAATAAAACACCAGATGACTCTCCTGTGGAAGAAAATGCACTAGAGCTACCTGATAGGGAATTCAAATCTCTAATACTCAGAATTCTCCAAGAACTGAGGCAAAAAGCTAACAAACATGAGGAAGAAATAGACAAAATCATGGAAAATACAGACGAAAAATTGGAAGATTTCAGGAAAATAATGCAGGAACAAAATGCCAAAATAAATTCACAACTAGAAATTATAAAAAGTCAACAATTAGAAATCCAAAAGATAAACAACAAGATTTTAGAAATGGACGGTGTCATAGAAGGGCTGAGAAGCAGATTTGAAACAATGGAAGACAGGACCAGTGGACTTGAAGACAAACACTTGGATACAACTCTGTTTCAGGAAAACTCAGAAAAAAAGAACAAAGAAAAATGAAGAGAGCCTGAGAGTTATGTGGCACAGAATCAAAAGCAAAAATTTTCGCGTGATTGGAATTCCAGAACGGGGAGAAAACAGAAAACACAGAGAGGATCATTGAGGAACTGCTGACAGAAAACTTCCCCAATATCATGAAAGATGAAAAGCTGGCCATCCAAGAAGCTAAATGAACCCCATATAGAAGAGACCCCAAAAGAAAATCACCAAGGCATATCATAATCACACTCGCCAAAACCAAAGACATTCAAAGAATCCTCAGAGCGGCTCGTGAAAAACAAGAAGTCATATACAGAGAAGAAACAATAAGAATAAGCTCAGATTATTCGGCAGAAACTATGCAGGCAAGAAGGAAATGGGATGACATATATAAAATCGTGAAAGAAAAAAATTGCCAACCAAGAATAATATATTCTGCAAAACTCTCGTTCAAATTTGATGGTGAAATTAGGTCATTTTCAGATAAACAGAAATTAAGGGAATATGTAAAAGTCAAACCAAACTTACAAGAATTATTAAAGGGAGTTCTTTGATCTGAGGACAAACAGCTTCAGCTCACAGGCAGAATCTAGGATGCAGGATCATACCAGCCAGATAGCAATCTAGGAAATGAACTCTTGAGGACTATCCAAATCAAAAGAAATACAACAGGGCATCAGAGCAGTTAATCAGTAAATGACAACAACATCAAAACAATAAAAGAGGGAATAAATGGCATAGGTATAGAACCTTCTAATGGAGAGGAAGGCAAGGCGATACCAAGTAATGGTAGACTGCTTCAAACTTAGACAGATAAGGGTAAAATTCATGGTAACCACAAAGAAAGTTAACAAACATACTCATAAAAAAAAGAGGGAAAACATAAATTCTCAGCAAAAACAAAACCTACAAAAACAAAAGAAATGAAAAAAAATCCACAAACAGAAGTAACTCAGCACAAGAGAGTAAGCAGAACAAAGAAAACTTGAGCACCTCAAAAAAAAGCACTACAAAATGACAGCAACAAACTCACATCTATCAATAATTACACTGAATGTAAATGGACTTAATGCACCCATAAAGAGACAGAGAGTGACAGAATGGATAAGAAAACAGGATCCATCAATATGCTGTCTACAAGAGACACACCTTAGAAACAAAGATGTGACTTTATTAAAAGTCAAAGGTTGGAAAAAAATATATCAAGCTAACAACTACCAAAAAAGAGCAGGAGTGGCAATTCTAATCTCAGATAAAGTAGACTTTAAAACAAAATCTACCATAAAAGACAAAGAAGGACACAATATAATGTTTTAGGGGATGATCCATCATGAAGACATAACCATAATAAACATCTACGCACCCAATGACAGGGCTCCAAAATACATAAACTCTAACAACACTGAAAAGAGAAATTGACAGTTCCACAATAATAGTAGGAGACTTCAACACACCACTCTCCATAAAGGACAGAACAACTAAGAAGAAACTCAGCAAAGATACAGAAGACCTAAAGGGCACAATCAGCCAACTTGACCTCATAGACATATATAGAACACTCCATCCAACCGCTGCAAAGTACACATTCTTTTCCAATGCACATGGAACATTTTCAAGAATACACCACATCTTAGGCCACAGAGCAATCCGCAACAAGATCCATAATGCTGAGATAATTCAAAGTCTCCTCTCTGATCACAATGCCATCAAGGTAGAAATTAACACTAGAAAGAGCAAGCAAAAAAAATCAACTACATGGAAACTGAATAATACCCTGCTTACACATCACTGGGTAATAGAAGAAATCAGAGATGGAATCAAAAAATTCCTAGACTCAAATGAGAATGAAAACACATCCTACCAAAACCTTTGGGACACAGCAAAGGCAGTCCTCAGAGGACAATTTAGAGCAATAGATGCACATATCAAAAAAAAAGAAAGGGACAAAATCAAAACATTAACTACAGAAGTCAAACAAATAGAAAGAGAACAGCAAAAAAAGTCCACAACCACCGGAAGAAAGGAAATAGTAAAGATCAGAGCAGAAATAAGTGAAATAGAGAACAGAAAAACAATAGAAAGAATCAACAAAACAAAAAGTTGGTTCTTTGAAAGAATCAACAAAATCGACAAACCACTGGCCAGACTGACAAAAGAAAAACAGGAGAGGACACAAATAACCCAAATAAGAAATGAAATGGAGGACATTACAACAGACCCAATTCAAATAAAAAAGATCATAACAGAGTATTAGGAAAAACTATACTGCCAGAAATTTGAAAACCTAGAGGAAATGGGACAAATTTCTAGAAACACTATCTACCCAAACTATCACAAAGTGATGTTGAAAAGCTGAGCAGACCCATAACAAGAGAAGAGATTGAAAAGGTAATAAAAAATACTCCCAACAAAAAAAAAGCGCTGGCCCAGATGGCTTCACTGGAGAATTCTACCAAACATTCAGAGTAGAGCTTAGATCAGTACTACCCAAACTCTTCCAGAATATAGAAAATGAAGCAACACTTCCAAATTCATTCTATGAAGCCAGCATAACCCTGATACCAAAACCAGGCAAAGACGCCACAAAAGAAGATAACTACAGACCAATATCTCTCATGAATATAAATGCATAAATTCTGAACAAAATTCTAGCCAATAGAATTCAGCATCCTATCAAAAAAATAATACACCACGACCAAGTAGGATTCATACCAGCTATGCAAGGATGGTTCAACATTAGAAAATCAATCAATGTAATCCACCACATAAATAAAAGGAAAGAAAAGAATCACATGATCATCTCAATTGATGCAGAAAAGGCATTTGACAAAGTCCAACACCCATTCCTGATAAAAACTCTCAATCAAATAGATATAGAAGGGAAATTTCTCAGCATAATAAAGGGCATCTATGCAAAACCAACAGCCATCATCATTCTTAATGAAGAGAGGCTGAAAACATTCCCCTTCAGAACAGGAACAAGACAAGGATGCCCTTTATCACCACTCCTATTTAACATTGTGCTGGAAGTTCTAGCTAGAGCAATAAGGCAAGAAAAAGAAATAAAGGGCATCCAAATTGGTAATGAAGAAGTTAAACTGTCCCTGTTTGCATATGATATGATACTATACACAGAAAACCCTAAAGATGCCACGAGAAATCCACTGGAACTAATAGAAAGATTGAGCAGACTAGCAGGCTACAAGGTAAACATTCAAAAATCAGTTGGATTCCTATACACCAATAAGGAGAACGATGAAAAGGAAATCAGGAAAACAATACCATTTTCAATAGCCCCTAAAAAGATAAAATACTTAGGAATAAATCTGACCAGAGATGTAAAAGACCTATACAAAGAAAACTACAAAACACTACTGCATGAAACCCAAAGGGATCTACATAAATGGAAAAACATACCATGCTCATGGATCAGCAGACTCAACATTGTGAAAATGGCAATTCTACCCAAAGCAATTTACAAATACAATGCAATCCTGATCCAAATACCAACAACATTCTTCAAAGAGATGGAAAAACTAATCATTAACTTTATATGGAAAGGGAAGAAGCCCCAAATAAGTAAGGCACTACTGAAGAAGAAGTATAAAGTTGTAGGACTCACACTACCTGACTTCAGAACCTACTATACAGCTACAGTAGTCAAAACAGCCTGGTACTGGTACAACAACAGATACATTGACCAATGGAACAGAATTGAGAACCCAGATGTAAATCCATCCACCTACGGTCACCTGATCTTCGACAAGGGCCCAAAGTCCATCAAATGGGGAAAAGACAGTCTTTTTAACAAATGGTGCTGGCAAAACTGGATATCCATCTGCAAAAAAAGGAAACAGGACCCATACCTCATGCTGTATACAAAAACTACTTCAAAATGGATGAAAGACCTGAATATAAAGCCTAAAACTATAAAGTTCATAGAAGAAAAAATCAGAACAACACTTCAGGCCTTAATACATGGCATTAACAGCATACACACCACAACCATCAATGCACAAACCCCAATAGATAAGCTAGATAACTGGGATCTTCTAAAAATCAAATGCTTATGCTCTTCAAAAGACTTCACCAAAAGAGTAAAAAGAGAACCTATAGACTGGGAAAAAGTTTTGGACAGTACAAGTCAGACAAAGGTCTAATCTCCATAATGTACAAGAAAATCCAACACCTCTACAACAAAAAGACAAATAATCCTATTAAAAAATGGGCAAAGGAAATGAACAGACACTTCACCAAAGAAGACATTCAGATGGCCAACAGACACATGAGGAAATGGTCGCGATCACTAGCCATTAGAGAAATGCAAATTAAAACCACAATGAGATACCATCTCACCCTGGCATTACTGGCACAAATCAAAAACACTGGAAATAACAAATGTTGGAGGGGCAGCAGGGAGATGGGAACTCATATGCACTGCTGGTAGGAATGCAAAATGATACAACCGTTTTGGAAAATGATATGGTGCTTCCTCAGTAAGCTAGAAATAGACATACCATTCGATCCAGCTATTCCACTCCTAGGAATATATCCTAGAGAAATAAGAGTCGTCACTCGAATAGACATATGTACACCTATGTTCATGGCAGCATTGTTCACAATAGCAAAACGATGGAAACAACGTAGGTGCCCATCAACAGACGAATGGATAAACAAACTATGGTACATACACACAATGGAGTACTATGCAATGAGAAAGAACAATGAATCTGTGAAGCATGTCATAACATGGATGAAACTGGAGGACATTATGCTGAGTGAAATAAGTCAATCACAAAAGGACAAATATTGTATGAGACCTCTATTGTAAAAACCCGTGAAAAAGTTCACACACAAAATGTAACAATCTTTGTTGGTTACCAGGGATGGGAAGGGTGGACGGGGGCTGCTAAATAGGCAATAGATAAGCGGTATCTTGGGTGAAGGGTGAGACAGTACACAATACAGGGGAAACTAGCACAACTTGTACAAGGAAAGGTCATGGAAGCCCCATAGACACATCCAAACTCCCTGAGGGACTGAATTGCTGGGCGGAGGTCTCTGGGGAGCATGGTCTCAGGGAACATCTAGCTCAGTTGGCATGACACAGCTTATAAAGACAATGCTCTACATTCTACCTTGGTGAGTAGTGTCTGGGGTCTTAAAAGCCTGTGAGCGGCCATCTAAGATACTCCACTGGTCTCATCCCTTCAGGAGCAAGGGAGAATGAAGAGAACAGGATACAAGGAAAAGATTAGTCCGAAGCTCTACTTGTCCACAGCTACCAAGGCCTCCACCAGACTGACTCCAGTACAGCTAGATGGTGCCTGGCTACCATCACTGACTGCTCTGACCAGGATCACAACAGAGGGTTCTGGACAGAGCTGGAGAAGGATGTAGAGCATAATTCTAACTCACAAAAAAAAGACCTGATTTACTGGCCTAAAGGAGACTGGAGAAACCCCGAGAGTATGGCTCCCGGATACCCTTTTAGCTCAGTGGTGAAGTTACCTCTGAGGTTCACTGTTCAGCCTGGGAGTGGACTGCCCGGTAAAACCAAATGAGACTAACGAGGTACAGGAGTCCAGTGACAAGGGCCAGAAGGCAGAAGGGGACAAGGAAGCTGGTGATAGGGAACCCAAGGTTGAGTAAGGATATTGTTGATGTGTTGTGAGATTGTTAACCATTGTCATAGGGCAACATGTGTAGTAACTGTTCAGTGAGAAACTATTTTGTTCTGTAAGCCTTCATTTTAAGTCAGAATAACAGCACAATTGGAAGAGCGTAGTCGATGTCACTGAACTGTGCATGTAGAAATTTTTGAAACGGCATATCTTTGGCTATGTGTATTTTCACCAAAAAAAATGGTTGAGAAGTTAGAGGGTTGATATGTTGTGGGGTTGTTAACCAATGTCATAAAACAACATGTGTACTATTGTTTCATGAGAAACTATTTGTTCTGTAAACCTTCACCTGAAGTACAATAAAAAAAAAAAGTAATGATTAAAAGTTTGAAACAGACAAGATAAGATACACAGATATTACATTCTTCTTGGAAATGCCTTTATTAGTAATATTTTCTTCATTAATTTACAACAATGTTGAAAACGTGGAGTAGCTAGACTAAATGGCTTGGGTGCCATAACAATAATGCTTTTAAGATAATAACTATCTTTGTTTTTTCTTGAACTTTTGAAATTAGATTGTTAAGAATGCAAAAAATATTAGCTAATAAGTGACAATTTTCATATTCAAGTATCATCTTCAAAAATATTTGCCTAATGACGTTGATATTCAGCTAGAAAAATGTGAAGTTCATACCTCAGTGTGTGCACCAACCTTAGTATCACAACGACACTTTGGATGTGATGTGGTTGGCAAAAAGGTTAACTCCAATCTAGGAACCAAATGTTTTCAAACACCTGACTAGTGATCGGGCATTCTATGATAAATCTAACATCTTTCACCGTGATTTTCAATGTGATTTACTACAAGTGATTTAGACACCAGAGTGATTCTGAAAAGCAATCTTATGTGCTTTTAGAATTTTTTAAAGCAGTTCTATGAATTTTCCATTTGTACTTGTTAGTGTATCATTGGTTATTTATTCAGTTGATAAGCAACACAACAAATCCTTCATAAGATAGAATTACCCCGTACATCAAATTGAACACTGTACACCAGACAATCAGTAGAGACACCGGTGAGTAAAAGTTCAAGTGACCTATTTCTGTTGTTAGTTGCCAATGAGTGGGCCCCCGACTCACAGTAACCCCATGCACAATGGAACAAATCACTACTTGGTCCTGCCCCATCCCCATGATCAGTTGCAAATCAAATAATGTTCTGATCCATAGGGTTTTCACTGGCTGATTTTCAAAAGTAGATTGCCAGGCCTTTCCCCCTAGTCTCTCTTAGTCTGTAGGCTCCACTGAAACCTGTCCATCTTGGGTGACCCTGCTGGTATTTGAAATACTGGTGGCATAGCTTCCAGCATAATACTTTTCACAATTCCCCTGTCCTCTCTCTGACATGGCTCATAACAATGGACTGTGGCTTTGCTCCAATGTGAGTAGGTCCTTGCAATGAACATTGGTATTTTATTTTCTCTTTAAAGAAGAAAAAAAAAACCAGTAATGGTTCATAAGTTTCACTTTGAAAACTTGCAGTTTAAGGAATTACGATACAGTAAATACCTGGGCACCCACCACTGGCATAAGAAATTTAACCTCTGAACTACCATAGGCTCCTCCCAACCCCATCTGCCAGATATAAACTCTGTCCTGAGTCTTGTGTTTACTACTCTTTTGTGTTTTCTAAAGATTTTTTACAGTACATGTATATATCCCCAAACCAAGTATTATTTAATTTTGCATGTTTTTAAACTTCATGGAGAGTGGAGTGGCACTGCAGTATCTTCTGTGACACAACATTGTGTGTACGAGAGGCATCTCTGATGTATGAAGCTGTAGTTCATTCATTGTTACTCGTGTGAAGTTGCATTTTATGAAAATAGCACAAAATTGTGCTATTTTCCTATTGATGTCTATTTGGTTGATTCCAGTTTTTGTCGTAAACATTAGTGTACATGTCTCCGGAGGCACATGGGCAAGAAATTCCCCAGAGCATATGACCAGGAGTCGGACTGCTGGATTATATTGTGCATGTACGTTCAACATGATTGATAAAGTTAATTTGATTTCCAAAGTGCTTATACCAATTTAAACTCTTACAAGCAATGCATCAGAGTTCACGTTGTTCTAATGTATTTGTCCTGAAAGTAAAACATTTAGCTGAAGGGGAGGAGTTAAGAGTTGAAGGAGGTGCCTTGGCTTTAGAATCACCCAGGCATTTCCTTTTCAGAGTGTATTAATAACTTCCTTTCTTTTACTTTTATTCCATAAACTTTGGTGTTATACTTTCAGCATACATGTCCAGAAAATGCTTCCTTTTAGCATACCCATGTAGCATTATTTAATATGTTTGGAATCTTTCATAAGCAAAAAAAAAGGAAGGCCAGAAGAGAGGGAGGGAGAGAAGGAAGACAGGACTGAGGGAGGGAGGATGGACGGAAGAAGGAAGAAAGGAAAGACAAAAGGAAATAAAAGACAGAATAGGAGGAGAGGGATTGGAAACAATGAGTATAGATGATGTTTCCGAAGAGCAAGGAAATAAAAGAGATGGAGACAGTACCTCTAGAATAATAGAGAGCTTTATTAGTTGTCTTTGCTAATTCACTAATTACTCCAAAACTTAGTGGCTTAGAACGACAAACATCTATTAACTCAAAAAGATAATACAAAGATAAGCAAAATGGACCAGTTGCTGGTGGGAGACCTTGGCTAAAGAAAGGATTTTCCAAGTTGGAATAAGCAATAAGTTGTTGCTTATACAGGTAAAAATGATTTTGTTAGTCCAGGTCCTCTAAGAAACACACACCAAGATGGGATTAAACTCACCAGTGTTTTATTAGGGGAAATATCTGTGAGAGACTGTGAGGCAGGAGCCAGAATAGGCCGGGAGAGCCATCAGACCAACATGCAGGTCTGACCCCAGGCATTGGAAGGAGAGAAAGTTTGCTGGACACCTCCTAGACCACCAGGCAGTCTAAGGAAAGTTGAGCAAAACTGTCGGCGAGTCCTTGAGCCACAATTGGCCATCAGAGGAGTCCCATGTGCCCCAGAAGTGGGTCTGCCTCAGTGTCCCTGCTGTGATCAGTCATTGCTGGGAAGAACCCCCTGGAAAGCGTAGCCTCTGCATAAATGCTGCTTTGGATTTCAGAGCACACTAGCTGGTGCTTGGTAGCTTACCAGGCTGTGTGACCCAAACCTTCATCTCTGAGGAGTCCTTGGAAATCATTTCCTTCTCAGGCTGGGGTTGTTGCACATGTCTGTTCACAGTTACAGTGGGGCCAGGGAAAGCAGAAGGTACCAAATGGGTCACCGGAGTCCGCATATATTCCTTCCTGTCCCCATTGTGCAACAACAGCTTTACCTCTTGCTTATCAGGGTTTATTACTCGTCACCTGATGGTCTCTGGGCACAAGGACTCCAAATTTCTCTGGTAAGAGTGCAGCTGTTTTGGGAACCAGGACCTCCAACCCTGCAGAGCCTAGTGTTGTGGGGTTAGAAAGCAAAAAATCTCCTAGTAGGTGATTGGAAGTGATGGTAAGTGGGTCCAAATATATTTCCACCTCTTGGTTCCTGGACTGATTTACTCTTCCTACTGGGTACACAGAACCATATAGAAGTCTCTGATTCAATAATACACTGCATCCTGAAAGTGCCCTTCACCCTTCAAAGTGTGTCCTAAAAGCTGGCCCCTCCTTTTTTGCCTTCAGAAAGTTTGTCCAGCTTTCTGGGTGGCTGGCTGACTCTGGATGGTGCAGAATGTAATATGAGTAGTGGACTCCATGGTTATCATCCATCTTGCACCTCCTTCACTGTGAAGAGGGTACACTGGTCGGATCGTGTGCTGAGAGCAATTCCAAAAGCCCCCAGGTAGTGGTACTGGCTGAGGGTCTGAGGGCAGGAAAGAAAAACCTATACATGAAATAGGTGCCCGTCCCTGTGAGGAAGAAACTCTGCTCCTTCCAGGATGGAAGGGGCTCAATGTAGTCATCTTGTAACCTAGTGGTCAGTTGATCACCTCAAGAACTAGTGCTATATCAGGGGCCCAGTACTGGTCTCTGTTGCTGAGAAGGTGGACATTCAGTGGCGACACTTACCTGTATCAACCTTGGTAAGTGGAAGTCAATACTACTGGACCAGTATGTAGCCCCATCTTTGCCATCGTGGCCACTCCGTTCATGTATCCATTGTGCCATTTCTGTGTTGGCCAATGATGAAGGCTGGCTGATGTCAGTGTGTCAGCTTGTTGGTTCAGTGCCTCTTCAGTGGTGGATGTTTTCTGGTGCATGTTAGCTTGTGATTCAGGTTCAATCCCAGACGTACCGTGTCCATCTTATGATGGACTGCTGCTGGGCCTGTCAAATGTTATGACTTAGTGGGTTTAGCAGAACCCAGCTCAAATGGGCAATTGTGATCCCATTGCTGTTGTCCCATGGACAAGCATTCTGCCTCTATTAGGGCCAGTAACACACTCAGAGTTACTTTTCAAATAGTGTGTTTCTCTGCTGTGGATGGCATGGCCTTCCTCCAGAATACCAGAGGCTTGCTGGGATTCTCCCACTGGTGCTTGCCTTTAGCTCCATTCTGCATCTTTTCCCACCGGACACGTCCAACACCGTGGGGTCTACTGGTTGGTGGCCGATTACACCATGGCCTGGACGTGCTGCAGTGTCCTTTCCTGTCCAGACCCCACTCAAAGCTGGTGGCCACTAGGTCACCCAGAATATAGGCCAAAACTAAATATGTGTGTAGTGTATTACTTCCAGAACCCAGAGAGGCCTCCCAGGCAATGTGATTCCTTATTTGCAGTAAGAGATACAAGATGCAATAGATTGTTCATTACTTTAGAAGGGATATGCCTGCATGCTGCTAACCACAGGAAGCATAAAAACGTCACTAAAGTGGTTATTCGCTGAATCTTTTTAAGGTTCACTTTCCACCCTCTGTAGTACATGTGTGTTATGGCTTAAACCGTGTCCCCCTAAAATGTGTGTCAATTTAGCTAGGCCTTTGTCATGGATTGAAATATGTCCCCCCAAAAATGTGTGCATCAGTTTTGCTGGGCCATGATTCCTGGTGTTGTATGAGTTTCCTATATGTTTTAAATCCTGCCTCTATGATGTTAATGAGGGAGGATGGGTGGCAGTTGTGTTAGTAAGGCAGGGCTCAATCTACAAGACTGGATTGTGTCCTGAGGCAATTTCTTGAAATACAAGAGATAGAAGAGAGGAGAGAGACAGGGGGACCTCATATCACCAAGAAAGCAGTGCCAGGAGCAGAGCGCTTCCTTTCTCTCCGGGGTCCCTGCACAGAGAAGCTCTTAGTCCAGGGGAGCATTGATGGAAAGGCTGTCAGAGAGAGAAAGCCTTCCCCTGGAGCTGACGCCCTGAATTTGGACTTTTAGCTTACTTTATTGTGAGGAAATAAACTTCTGTTTGTTAAAGCCATCCACTTGTGGTATTTCTGTTATAGCAGCACTAGATGACTAAGACAGCCATGATTCCCAGTATCGTGTGGTTGTCCACCATTTTGTGATCTGATGTGATTAGCCTATGTGTTGTAAATCCTAACTTCTATGATGTTAGGACTAAAGGCATTTATATTAATGATGCAGGACTCAGTCTACAGGATTAGGTTGTATCTTCAGTCAATCTCTTTTGAGATATAAAAGAGAAAATCAAGCAGAGAGGGGAGGGACCTCGTGCCCACCAAAAGAGAAGTGCTGGGAGCAGAGGGTGTCTTTTGGTCTCAGGGTCCCTGCACTGAGAAGCTCCTACAGCAGGGGAAGATGGATGACAAGGACCTTCCCCCAGAACTGGCAGAGAGAGAGAGCCTTCCCATAGAGCTGGCACCCTGAATTTGGATTTCTAGCCTCCTAGACTGTGCGAATAAACTTCTATTTGTCAAAGCCATCCACTTGTGGTATTTCTGTTATAGCAGCACTAGATAACTAAGACAATGTGTTTTACCATGACCTCCAGCATACTTTCCACCTCTTGCTCATTCGTTCCAATCAACATGTCATCGATGTAATGAACTGATGTAATATTTTATGAAATTTCCAGGAGGTCGATATCCCTAAGGAAATTATAAAGGTCAGAGGAGTTAAAATAGGCCTGAAAACCCAAACCCATTGCTGTCGAGTCGATGTGGACTCATAGCAACCCTATAGGACAGAGTAGAACTGCCCGTTAGGGTTTCCAAGGAGTGGCTGGTGCATTTAAAAATAGCCCTGAGGCAAACTATAAATAAATACTGTTATTTTTCCCACATGAACGTGAATCATTTCAGATCCTCCTTTCTAATTGGAATGAAAAAGAATTTATTTACCAAATCAATAACTGATTACCATGTGCCTGAGGGGGCCCTGGTGGTGCAGTGGTTTAAGAGCTCAGGCTGCTAACCAGAAGGTCAGCAGTTTGAATCCACCAGCCACTCCTTGGAAACCCTAGGGGGCACTTCTACTCTGTCCGGTAGGGTTTGCTATGAGTCGGAATCGACTCAACGGCACAGAATAGCAGTAATGTGCCTGTCGTGTTGTTAGGTGCCATTGAGTCCATTCCGACTCATAGCAAACCCATGAACGACAGCACGAAACACTACCCAGTCCTGCACCGTCCTCACAATCGTCGTTATGCTTGAGCCCATTGTTGCAGCCACTGTGTCCATCTCGTTGAGGGTCTTCCTCTTTTTCACTTCCTCTACTTTACAAGCATATGTCCTTCTCCAGGGACTGATCCCTCCTGATAACATGTCCAAAGTATGTGAGACGTAGTCTCCCCATCTTTGCTTCTAAAGAGCATTCTGGTTGTACTTCTTAGAAGACAAACTTGTTCTTCTGGGAGTCCATGATAATTTAATATTCTTCACTAACATCGACGCGATGGCAATGAGTTCACACCACAATTCAAAGGCATCAATTCTTGAACTGACGATTCATGTGCCTGAGGCCTTATGAATCTGCTGTAGCGGTGACATCACGTGCATTCAGAGGAGCTCGTTCAGGACATCTACTGGATTTGATCTGCGGTCAGCTACATCATTCTCTGGGCTCCATCAGGTTTCTGCAGGGCCATATTGCAGAAGTAAATTGAGATAAAGGCACCACCACCCCTGACTCCTTTAGGTCTCTAATGGTTCTAACCTCCACAGTGCATGCCCCCTGGACACTATCATTTCTGACCTGGCCGTGATGGGTTAGTTTCAGAGGTTTCCCTTTGGCCTTCCCTGCTATGAGAGTCCTTACTCCACAGACCAGGGACCCAATGTGAGGGTTACTCTAACTGCCACTGTGAATCTAAATTTGTCCAGGACTTCATTTTTTACCTGACCTCTGTAAGTTCCCACTGTAACAGGGAGAACATGATAATCCTGTGGGTATCGATGTCAACTCAGTGTCCAGTAGCCCTTGAAATTTCCTGCTTCCTCAGTAGTGTACAGTCATCTGAGTAAATGGCCTGAAGTTACTTTCCAGAAGGAATGGGAGGATTGTCAGGTAAATACTTGTTAAGGTGTTCCAGGGTCCTTCCTCCTAGGGATGTGGAAACTTTCCGTCAGTCAGTGGGTTCTGAATCTGAAAACTGGCTCAGGCCTGGGAATGGAGCAAAGGATCATGACTTTTATGAGGGCAGTCACCCTCAGCCTTTTCCTCCTCAATTCTTCTTTTACTGTAGATTTTAAGCAGCACCCTCATTGGCTGCCCCACTGTTTTCACCCTAGAGACATTGTGCTTTATTAGCCTTCTCCACAACTACCTGCAGGTTAGCTCCCTTATTTATTCCTCCAGAATTGTTATGGTAAATGGGGTCCCTGGCTTCTGGGGGTTAAGTGCTATCACTGGTTCTCTATTTCTTCAAGGTCCCACCATCCCCAAGGATTCTAGTGAGGATGGTTCTGGGACTGCCTTTCCTATCACCATCCATGCCCTGCAGAGGACACCAGCGCCAAACTCTTAGTGATGTTAATGCCTCCCACCAGCACATTCTCAATGGTCTTGGTGAAAAGTGTGCTCTCTGGGCCTCCCATGGAGCATGACTCTCTCATGGGTCTGCTGGACTCACACAACATATCGATTCCACGTGCCTGCTTCCCTCAGCTTCTTTAGTCCATCCTTTACCATCTGCCAGGGCAACTAAGTGCCGTCGACCTTGCTGAGAGCTGGACATCGTTTCTTTCTCAGCTACACACAGAGCCACCCCAGCAGTGAGTTCACCCCTTGCCCTCAGGTCCTCGGTAAACTCAAGTCCTGAGAAAGTGCCCCCAAGCCAGTGAATGTTTATGCAGCCTGACATTCTGAGCCCCTTGATCAAGCACCCTCAAAATCTGATCCCAGAGCTGCTCCTCTGGCTCCTACAGCAACATGCACTAGTTCTTGCAAATATTTAGGTGTATTCTCGTTTTCCCCATTGTTACCCCAGTATGCCCCCCGCAAGATTGTGCTGGTATTTAACCCTAGTTATTGGAGGCCTGATGGTGCAAGGGTTAAGTTCTATTATAAGGGTGAGACTTTAGCAGCATCTTCGGCATGGTGGACTTGCTAACCATTATTAGGGAAGAGTGAGCTCGCTCTGCAAGTCCAGAGGGTCCAGATGGCATCCAGTGGGATAACCCTGTTCCAGTTTGCAGAATCTCAGGTTTTCCCACAAGGCCCTGATGCTCATAACAGACCTGCATTGGCTGAGCTTTCAAATTTCTCTTAAGTTCTATGTTCTCACAGTTAGGTTGTCATCCTGCCATTCAACTCTACCTGCCCCTCTTCTATGGGAGGTAAAAGCCTCTCTGTGAGCTAGTGCAGAGGCTCTCACATGTGGGCAAGCCTCAGATCCTCAGCATTCTTCTCAGGGTGTTGATCTACTACCTTTCCGGGCATCCCGCCCCCCTTGTTAGCTTTCAAAGGTTTCTAGCATCACACTTGCCGCAGCCGTCCTCCACACTGGGACTTTCTCTCCAGTCCCCACCAGTCAAACCCTTATCAGTTGAGCTGCCACCTTGTGCCAGGAACTCTCCACGTCTCATCTACTGCCAGGACGTTGTCCTCTTGGGCTGCCAGGTGCTGGGTGAGCCAGTCTCAAATCCCCATCTTTTCTCAGACTGCTCCTGATAGCACTTGTATTTGTTAGGGTCCTGTGAGGAGCAGACACTGATACAGTAGTAAATGCACAAGAATTTTGGTAGTGGAAACATCTGTGAAAAAATGGGAGGAAACCAGATAAGACTGGAAGAGTCACCAGACCATGACGCAAGTCTGAACCCAAGTGAAGGAGAGAGGGAAGGAATAGCAGTCAGAATTGTCCTAGATGTGGTGAAGTCTAAGGAAAGTTCAGTAAGGACATCAGGAAGCCCCTGAGGCAAACAAAGTCAGCCTTCAGTGGAGGACAGGACCTGCCTTGGTTTCCGTGCTGTTCTCAACCACTGCCTGGAAGAAGCCTGTGGGAAGAGTGCTCTCAGCGCAAACATGGCAATGGATTTCAGAGGGCAGTACCTGGCGCCATCGGTCAGTTATGCTGCCTCTAAATGAGGGTCTGTGATGGGCATTCCCATGGCTGCCACAGTGATGTGGTTGAGAGCAAAAATTGACAATAAAGGAGATAGAAGGGGAAGAGTTGCTGGATCAGTGCCTCCAAGTAGAGGAGGAGGGATGACGTCTAGGGCACCAGCAGAGGGACAGACTCTTCTGGGAGCAAGAACAGCGGACCAGTGACGACAGACTGGAGGCCCCCTCCTGCAGTTCAGATGCGAGGACGTGAGCAGGTGGGGGGGAATCTGTAAAAGTTGTCTTCTAGTATGTTCAATTTTCTCAGTAAAGTAGAAAGCAAAGTCATTTGCCAAAATAAGAATGGGGAAGGGGGGTGGATGTTTGAGCAGAGAGAGAAGGTGTGTAGTAGTCATCTAGGATGGAAGGAGACTGAACGAACTCAGCAAGCACAGGATGACCGCTGGACAACGGTGTGGGCATCCCTGTGGTCTGGGTCATGGAGTTTTGTGAGAGCAGTCACCGTGGCTGTGTGTTTATCTTTACCCTTTTCTAGCTGTGTGGGGGCAAGGGCAGAGATAGCGATGCTTGAGTGACCGTAAGCCATGAGCTAAAATAGTCAAGAAATGTGGGGGTCACAACAGCCAAAAGGTGGAAACAACCAAAACGTGCATCAACAAATGAATGAATAAACACATTGTGGTATATACACACCATGGAATATTACTCAGCCATAAAGGAAAACGAAGTCCTGATGCATGCCACAGCATAGACGGACCTTGAAACATTATGCTGAGCTTGTTAAGTCAATCACTAAAGGGCAAATGCTGTATGATCTCACTTACATGATATAGATAACATAAAAAAAAAAAAAAACCCGTTGCCATTGAGTTGATTCTGACTCATAGCGACCCTGTAGGACAGAGTAGAACTGTTCCATAGGGTTTCCAAGGAGCGGCTGGTGGGTTCGAACTGCCGAGCTTTGGTTGGCACCCACAGATCTTAAGCACTGCACCACCAGATATACACAAATAACATATAGAATACAAAACTTATTAGCGCTACAGGGGTATTTCTCAAAGATGAACGTAAGCCCCTCTCCCCCTTCTCTTGTCTGGGTGTTTCATACCTTCTTCCCCATGTGTGGAGCCCTGGTGGTGCAGTGGTTAAGAGCTCAGCTGCTAATCCAAAGGTCAGCAGTTTGAATCCATCAGCCACTCCTGGGAAACCCTATGGGTTAGTTCTACTCTGTCCTGTAGTGTCCCTGTGAGTCGGAATTAATTGGTTTTTTGGGCTTCCTCAGGGACAAGAGGGAGGGGGACAGGGGGATTTTTTGCTTAGGGAGAATTGAGTTTGTTAATGGTGGTGGAATGATTTGCAAAAGGATAGTAAGAATGGTTTCACAACATGAAGAATGAAATCAACATCACTGAATTATGTGGAAATTGTCGGATCCATGTATGTCTTGTTGTATATATTTGCACCTCAATAAAAAAAAAGTTAAGACAGTCGGGAAATGTGGGGAGTGGGCCAGGGTCCATCGGTGAGAGCTCAGTGAGGGGAGGAGGGGATGTAATCTGAGGAAAGGAGATTCACAGTAGGGGACTTTAGGGAGGAGGAAGGGAGAAAGGTCTGAGAGCAGCAAGGAGGAGAAAGGAAGTCCGCCACCTCCACACCCAGGGGTACAACGCCTGTGGGAGGGGAAACTTCCCCTGTGGGAGCACTTCAGAGGGACAGTGTCCTCAGGAGCCCCAGGTCTCTGTCAGAGATCAAGATGAAAGAACCATCGTGAGAGGACTCAGGAGATTGAGCTGATCTTGGGCTGAGAACTCCAGGGCACAGTGGAAAGCTGCCAGGAGTTGGGGAGAGGGTGTGAGCGGAGACAGAATCAGGGTGTGTAGAGTCTTGCGGAGATGAGAGTGCAGGGTAATGGGGGACCTGGGGTGACTGACACAGCCAGGGGAAGGGGCATGATGGGATCAGTCCTGATGGGCTGGAGGCAGATACTGGTAGTGAGGTGGTGACAGATGAAGGTGGGGAGGAGTTGGAGTTCGGGACTCTAACTTGGCCTCTGTTCATGGAGATGAAGAGATCTGGGGTGCTGAGGTTTTGATTCAGTGTGTGGACCCTTTCTTGACCCTTTGATTATGGGGTGGAATGCCTGGGACAGGGGGTCTTACAGGAAGTACTCAGGTTCCCTGTTAACCCCTGTGGCAGGGTAGTACACTCCACCAGGTCTCAGGTAGTCTGGACACCTGCTGTCACAGGGGAGACTTCTGGGCACCAGGTGTGACCCCTGACACAGGGACCCCCTCCTCTGCCCTGATGAGGGGACAGAAGACCTAGCGGAGCTGTGTGCTTAGTCCTAATAGTCCCCGTGGCATACACACACTACTGCATGTTGTGTGGATGCTGAAATGTTGTTTCCAAATAAAATGATTTTTTTCCAAAAAACTGATATGAAAGACATTTGGAGGATAATGAAGACAATTTTATATGACTTTGATATTTGATAATATTTGGGAATTATACTTATTTTTCTCAGTGTAATAATATTATGGATTGAAGACAAACCTTCTCATTTGTAAGAGATAAATGCTGAAGTATTTAGGAGTGGGGTCATGAGGTTTGCAAGAGACTTCCAAGTGTTTCAACAAAAATTATAGAAATAATTTATTATATGCATAAAGCAAATATTGTACTAATCTTTCAACATTCTGTACCCTTGAAATTTTTCACAATAATTTGGAAATAATACCTAATGACATGGGGAAAGTTCACAACATAATGTTGAATGAAAACTAGACTTACAAGAGTATGCATGTGAGAGTTTGCTAATGTGTGTGAGAACAGCTATAACAGTGTGTTTCCCTGTGTGAGTCTGTATGTGTGAGTGTATCAGTCTGCATGTGAATTCATTCATTCATTCAACAAATGTTTTTAAAGCAACAACCAAGCACTATTCAAGGCAGTGGAAATACATCTATAAACAATCAAAAATCCCTAACCTTGTTCTTATAAAGCTTATATTCTGGATAGACAACAAGCAATTAAAGTAAATACATTTTCTAAACGTCAGTAAAAAGGACGTGAACAAAAGCAAAACAGGGTAGGCTCAGAGGGAGGCTGACAATGCCACTTGAGGTGGGTCGTCCAGGGAGGGCCTCTCAGCGATGACATTGAAGAGAATGTCAGGGAGGGAAATGATACCTGGGAGACAAGTTTTCCACAGGGGGAGCAGCAGGTGCAAAGGCCCTGAGGTTGGAACACCCTAGTGAGTTCTAGAATAGAGGAGAGGTCCAAATCTGGGCGCTTCACACAACCATATCCATGTATACTAGACTGTAACTGTAAAGTGTCTTGCAAATGAAAGCAATTTTTAATATAACTTATATTTTGAAAATATCACTCAAAATATTCCAAAGATTTTACAGTGGAAAGTCTCCCTCCCTCCCCAGGCCCCAGGCACCCAGTTCCCCTCCCAGAGATCAGCATGTTACCAATTTCTCACGTATCCTTCCTAAAAAAAATTATGTAAACCTTGTTACTGCTGCTATGTCAAGAAGGAGCAGTGTAAAGGAATAGGGAATAGAAGAAAATTTGTCTAGTTTTCAATTTTCTGGGGTGTGGCCATCAAGAGTCTGACAGAGGAATTACAAGGAGGAGATGGAACCTCAGATATGGTGCAGGGCTCCTGAGCTCTCCTCTCCTCCCATCCCTCGTCCACCCCTGAGCCTGACCCCTGTGGAGTCCATGGCTGCTCAGAAGACATCTTCATCCCTCCATGGACGCCCACCCTCCCTTAGCCTTCTCTTCCCCACTCAGACCATAGCGTAGTCCTTTCCTGGGCTGCTCAGTCAGAGCCCCAGAGAGCAGAGCAGTGGCGCCACCCTGTGGCCACAGGGCTGAGGACAGAAGACCTGAGCTCCCCTTCTGCCTCCTTACCCTGGACCTCCTCAGGGTCTCCTGGACTCCCATTAGCAGGATAGAGCTCTGCACACAAAGGGGCACCCCAGGTCTGGGTTAGGTTCGGAGTGCTAAGTGTTTTCCCAAAATCCGTGCTGACAGCGATGTTTCCTCCTCATTGAGTGACTGTGAAGGAGCCCTGGTGGTGCAGTGGTTAAATGCTGGGCCAAAAGTTGTTCAAACACACCAGCTGCTCTGAGGGAGAAAGACGTAGCAATCTACTTCCCCTAAAAAAGATTACATTCCTGGAAACCCTGTGGGGCAGTTCTACCCTGTCCTATAGGGTCACCATGAGTGGGAATCAACTCAATGGTAATGGGTTTGGTTTTTTGAGCGACTGTGACTCCGGCCTCAGGGCAAAGGGAGCTCTCCAGATCATAACATCCGATTTCCAGGTCCCAGGTGGACCCCACAAACATGCTGTGAGCCGCAATACAAAATTCTTCTGTCTTCTGGGGTGGGACCTTGGACTTCTGAGTTCCTGCCAGCTGTTCCATCTGTAGCCTCTGGAGGAGGAGGCCCCTCCTTCCAGGAATCTCTCAGTGGGTCTCCCACCCGGGATCTGGGGGAGGAGCCCCTGGGGCCTTAGGTTGTGAAGGAGGAGAGGCTCCTGGAGAACTGAGGAGAGGGAGAAAATGGGGACACCAAGGGGATCAAGGCCAAAAGGAGGGGACAGGAGGGAGCCAGGGAGGAGAGCATCATAAGGAGGGCTGGAGCAGGGGGACACTGTGGAGATGTGTTTGGAGCCAAGAGCAGTTGCCTGTGCCATCTTATGGGGACCAGCCATGGTCCCAAATTCCTCATATTTCTAGGGTCCCACTGTCTGTGCTAGGACCTCACAGCCATGTCTGAGCCCAGCCCTGAGCAGCCTCTGGTCAAGGCCTCAGTTGTCCCTTTGGTGCCTATGACAACCAGAGTTGCCAAACGAAACCACAGGGCCTCAGAGGAGCGTGGGTGAGATGCAGTGTGGGGCCTGGACATCACTGTGGGCTGCCAAATCTTGATGGTAGGACATGTCCCAGGTGACTGACTACCTATCTCCCTGGATCCTAAGGGTAGTAGTCCCTTGCTTCCTCTCCGTCTTGCAGCCTGTGGACCCTGGGATCCTTCCTTTCACTCTGCTGGGGACACCAGCTCCCACATCATCAGTCTGGGCCCCCTCATACCCAGTTCTCTGCTACCCCAACCCCTGAACTTAGCAGCTCTGCAGCCCCAGCCCCAAATCTCAGTTCTACCCTGAGGACTGATCCAGGTCCACGACCAGGGGAGGGCTCCCCCAGGGCCGCACACACTGCGGCTGAGTCACAGCTACGAGCTGGGCAGCAGCCAAAGGCGACCCGCGACCTGGCAGAAGGGGGCGCTGTCAGGGCCCAAGTGTCGGAGACACAGCATTCGTTCACTCATTCAAAAACATTTAATGAGCTCTCTGAGCCATGCACTGCTCTAGGCTTAAAAAAAACCAAACCTGTTGCCTTCGAGTTGATTCCAACTCATAACAAAGCTGTGGGACAGAGTAGAAATGCCCCAGAGTGTTTCCAAGGATGTAATCTTTATGGAAGCAGACTGCCACATCTTTCTCCCGTGGAACGGGCTGGTGGATTCGAACTGCTGACCTTTTGGTTGGCAGCCAAGCACTTAACCACTGCACCACCAGAGCTCCTTGCTCTGGGCTTGGTAATCATTAAATCAAACACACACACACACAAAACCACCTGCTCTCCTGATGCTTACAATCTGACAGGAAAGGCAAATAAAAACATAGTAATAGTAGTAAATTGTATGGTATAGGATATGTTCCGTTATCTATTGCTGGGTAGCAAACAATCACAAAATTAGTGACTAAAAACATCAAACTTTTTATCTTCTCTCATTCTTTGGTTGTCTGGGCTCAGCAGGGAAACTCTTCTGCCTCATGTGATACGAGCTGGGGCTTCAGTCACCTGGATGCCCAGCTAGTTCAGAACATTTTAGACGGCTCTGTCACAGGGCTGCCGCTGGTACTGGCTGTCAGCTGGGAGCTCAGTGAGGCTGTTAACCAGGTTACCTAGGTTGGCTTCCACCTGGCTTCTCCACATGGCTTAGCTGCTGCTAGCATGGCACCTGGGTTCCAGGAGGGAGTGTTTGAAGCATCTAAGTCAGAAACCAGAAGGCGTCTTATGTCAGCACCTCAGAAGTCAAGGAGTGTCACTTTCCCATGTTCTATTCATGGAAGCTAGTCACAGACTCAAGGAGGAGGGAGTCAGGCCCACCTCTTGATAGGGGAATGGCAAGGTCACATTACAAAAGAGCATGTGGGAGGGGAGGCATTGTTGAGGCCATCTTTGGAAAAAGAAATCTACACAGTGCATTGGAAAGGGATAAGAAATACAGAGAAAAAATTAATACCGAGTAATGAGGATAATGGAAGTGGAACTTTTAAATAGGATGGTCAGGGTGAGCCTCGTTGTGGTGATATTTGAGCAAACTTGAAGGAGGTGAGGAACTGAGCCCCGCAGGTAAATGAAGGAAGAAAATTCCAGGACCACCCTCTGCACAAACCTAGGACTCTATGCTGGGGCAAGCACTAAAGCCCAGCAGGAGTAGAGGCAGGCAGTTGTAGGGTTCTGGGTCTCTACTTTCTGCCCAAGTTTTTACAAGTCCTGGCGATTGGGAGAGGCGAAGGTGCTGCTGTGTGGAGGACTGGGAGAAAAAACAGAAGTGGGATCCCACCCTCACTCTATCTCTCTTCCCCTCTCCTGCATCCAAGGTCTCTCCAGGGTTCTGGTGACTGACAAGGAGGACCCTGAAGGCAATCACTCTCTGAGAGGCCAATCATTTGTCTTCCTACCTGCCAACATCACGCTGACCTGGTTGCTAGAATGGAAGGGCTCTGAGCTCTCCTCTCCTCTCCAATCCCTCCTTTACCAATGAACATGACCCCTATGAAGTCAGAATGCAACTTCACCCACACATGGAGGCCCAGCCTCTGTCAGCCTCCTCTGCCCCACTCAGATCACAACCCAGACCCCTCCTGGGCTGCTCTTAAGTATTGGAAAGCAGGGCGGCAGCACCTCTATGTGCTCACAGGGCTGAGGACAGAAGACCTGAGCTCCCCTTCTGCCTCCTTACCCTGGACCTCCCCAGGGTCTCCCTCTGCTCCCAGCAACAGGACGGGACTCTGCACAAGAGGGGGCAATCCTGTTCCCAGTCAGACTAAGGGTGTGAAGTGTTTCCTGAAATCCACGCTGACAGATTTTTCTCCCCAGCTGAGTGACTGTGGACTCTGGCCCTAGGGCAAAGCTAGGTCTCTAGGTCATAAGACCCAAATCCCAGTTTTGGAGCTGTCCCCCAAATACACCTGGAGCCACAATACCCAGTCCCACAGGCTCCCAGGATGGGACCTTGGATTTCTGAGTCCCTTTCACTTATTCTTGTGGCTGCTTCTGGGGGGAGGCCCCTCTTCCGGGGAATCAGTCAGTGAGTCTCTCGCCCAGGATCTGGGGAGGAGCCCCTGGGGCCTTAGATCTGGGCAGGAAGGGAGGCTCCTGGAGCTCTAAAGAAAGGGAGGAAATGGGGACCTCAGGGGGGTTGGTGCCAAAAGGAGGTGGCAGGAAGAAGCCAGGGAGGAAAGCAGAGAGGGAGGGCTGGAGGAGGGGACACCTGTGGAGATGAGTTTGCAGAGGGTTCCAAGGCACTGGGCCATGTGAGCCAGGGGCAGGTAGCCTGGTCCCGAATTCCCCATATTTCCAGGGTCCCACTCCCTGTGCTAGCACCTCACAGGCAAGTCTGAGCCCAGCCCCAGGCAGCCCACAGTCATGGCCTCAGTTGTCCCTTCATCATCTATGACAACAGGAGTCTCCATGCCAGGACAAATGGCCCCGGAGGACTGCGCCCCTGGCATTGCATGAGGGCTGGACACAATCGCGACCACATGGATCTAGACGGCAGGATCCCAGGACTGCCTCTGTCTCCTCCCCAACTCGCACCCACAGAATCTGGGATCCTGTCTCTTTCCCCTCCTGTGACCCCAGCACCTGAATCTTCAGCCTGGACCCCTTCAGACTCTGCTCTCAGCACCTCAGCTCCTGAATTTAGGAGCTCTGCAGACCCAGTCCCAAATCTCAGTTCTGATGGCTGACCCAGGGGCTTGGGGGCTGCGGGGCAGGGGAAGCTTGCTGGAGCATCACGTGCTACAGCTGAGGCTGGGCTGGGAGCTGGGCAGCAGCTGGAGGTTCTGGAGTTAGAGCTCTGGTGCCGACAGGAGGATTTCACCACTGACGACCTAAGGACCTGGCCGGCGGTCCCTCCCAACCCGGCCCATGGTCCCTCGGGGTACAGTAGGCATCATGGACAGCAGACCTGCACCGCGCCCCCTGTCCACTGAGCGGCTGTGGCTGCGCCAGCGAGGGGTCGCACTGCCAGGCTCGTTGGTTGCAAGCTGGGCTCAAGGGCTCAGCCTAACTAGTAGAACATTGTTGATCCGATCCCCTGCTGGTGGAAATATGCACAAGGACACACCAGGGCTAAGGAACTTCCCCCACACCCAGTCTAACATTGGGGCTAAACTAACTAATCGCTCAGTGTAATGCCAGATTAGTAGCAATTTAAAAAAATCAAGACTTCCTCACAACACAGTATCCTTCCTTAAAGCTGTGGAAGTTCCTACCATCTGTGTTTGTCTTTAGGTTGTGAACACAAGTCAGAGTAGCCCTCACCTCACAGCAGGCTGCTCTAACCCATTGGTTAAAATGCAGTTTTATGGAAAAGGCTTTGTGCACCTGTGAGAAGTGAAGGAAGGGCTGTATTTCGGGGAAGTTCAAAGTCTGTTAGGAGATCTTTCATTTCCTACTGGATTTCTGGACTGAAATCTACAGGTTAATTGATGCATGTTTCCTCCCTTCCTCTCAGAAATCAAAAGTCACAAGGGTGTAAGATTCAGAAATCCCAAATCTGTCTTAAAAGAAACTAGTCAGGGTTCCACCCCAATGATGACAGACTAGCCTGTTTCAGACCAACCCTCCCTCCAAGAACAACTATAAAAGCTGGTCAAGAGGTAAGAACATCTGCTTGAAGGCACTGGAGTCACCAAGGTAGTGAGGACTTGATGGAGCCAGAGTCTAGAAAGAGGGAGATCCCAGGTATGTGAACCCAATATTTGTTAACTGTTGTTGTAGGGGAAAAACATCATAAAGTTTAGTAAAGCAAAAAGAGAGTTTTATTCGGCATATATTCAAAAAGGGCAGAAATGGGAAGCAGACAAGCATGCTGCCAGAGCTAGAATGTCTGCCTGAATCTAAGGAAATATCCCGGAACAGACAAAAGTGGGAAAACAGACAAGCATGTTGCTGGAGCCATGTCTGCCCAAGTCCAAAGAACATTACAGAGTAGGCAAGGATGGGAAAACGGACAAGCATGCTGCCCCAGCCATGTCTGCCCGAGTCCAAGGAGCAGTTACAGAGCCATCAGTATATTTTAATATTACAAATGGGCAAAACCATTGAAAGCTTAGCCTTTTCAGATTGGCTAGAAACTGTGATCCTACATTTTGAGTTGTCTTTCTTAACAATCATTGGTACAGGTTTCAGTAAAGACAGTCAGGAGGGTCTTCATTGGTCCAACAAATTTCTATTCATTAAATGCTAACAGAAAAAGATAAGAGTGGAAAGTCTTTTGTGTTGTGTTTGATGGGCTTTATGTGAGAGTTTCCCTAAAAGATGTTTTCCAAGATTATCTTAGCTGTTGTCTTTATACCTCAGGGCCCACTTGATGTGTCCTGTGAGTCCTTGTGAGCCCCTGTGAGCCCAGGGTCACATTCTGTATGCTCAAGGAGAGGGAATAATAACTCCAATTTTATTTCCTAAATCACAGTCTTCAAGGCATCTGTCAAGTTGAGCGTGGTGGCTGACAGTCTGAGAGGCTGGGTAGGGCTTTGGGCGGACTCTACTGACTCTCCTGGCTGAAAGCAGAGAATAGCAGACAGATGTTTACCTGTGCTTTCTTGACGACCCAACGGCATTGGACTGTGTGGGTCATAACAAATTATGGATAACATTGCAAAGAATGGGAATTCCAGAACACTTAATTGTGCTCATGTGGAGTCTGTGCATAGACGAAGAGGCAGTAGTATGCACAGAACAAGGCAATATTGCACGGTTTAAAATCTGAAAATGTGTGCAAAAAAATCAGAAAATGTTTCACAGAAGAGTAGATGCCAGATAATTCCAAGTATATAAATGCAAAAAAAGACCAGACTGATTTATGGCACTTTAACCCAGGATACTGGTTACTTTAGTGGGGGGTGGGGGATTAGTGTGGAGGAAGCATGAGAAAAATGCTGCCAACCTATTTCTTAGTTGGGCAGTAGTACGAATTGTGTGGAGAATTAGTGATAAAACCTACAGCTGTCCAATTCTGATTTCATCTATTTTGCGTGTATGTATAAGCATAACTTCTTTAAGTTTAAAAATTTTAGGTATATTAGGAACTGAAACCTCTAACACAAAGTAAGCTAAAAGTCTGTGAAGATGAAGAGAATCTGGAAGAAAGCAGAGGGTGGCCGTCCGCAGCCGCAGATTTCAGTGACCACCAGCAGAGGGCGCAATTCACCGCAGAAGCACAGCCAGATGCATGCAAATAACCATCACAACAGAAAATGTTTTTCAGTTTTGAGATGGATTTGTACATATCTGTGCAAATAAATTTGACAACATAAAATAAGTATGTCATTTTTCCAAAAATAGAATTCATGAAAAGCCAACTCAGTAGACAAAGAAGATTTAAGCAAACCAATTTTCGTAAAGAAATGGAGAAAGTTATTAAAGATCTTCCCCATAAAACAGCATGAATTCTCAGAAAGATTCCAAGAACATTCCTTCAAACCTTAAAGAACTAAAAAAATCCCAATACAAACTAAATTATTCCAAAGCATAGAAAAACAAGGAAAGCTTTCAAATTTATTGTATTAAATGAGAATAATATTCATAGCAAAATCTGAGGGAAATGGAACAAAAAGAGGAGAGCAGACCAAACCTTGTGAATATCAGTGCACGTATCTTTCACGAGTATTAATAAACAGAAACAAACTGCATAATATTTTAAAGTAGGTCATTTTGACCTAGTGGAGTTTATTGCAATAAAACTTTATTTACAAAACCAGGCAGTGGGCCCGACATGGCCATGGGCTGTAGTTTGCTGAGCCCTGCTCTGGTGCCACTTCCATCTTACAGCTGATTGCTACTAGGGTCTGACAGGACCCAGCTCATGAAAGGCCTATATGACCACACGGTTCCTCGATGTCTCATGATCAGATACTCCATCTCTTCCAGGGCCCAGCAGCATTCCAGGAGCTGCTCGTAGTATGGTCCATATTTCTCTGCTGCAGTTGGCTAGACCTGTTGCTCCAATGGCCTAGAGGTCTGCATTACAACTCTCCTCTTGGGAGCCACCACACTCCACATGCCAACTTTGCCTACCACACATACCACTAGTGCTGTGGGAGATGCCGGGTCAGATGAACTAATCAGCAGGGCTGCTCATACTATCGCCTGGACCTGCTGCAAAGCCCTTCTTTTTCTGGGTCCCACTAAAACCAGCAACCTTCATGTCACCTGATAAAATAGGTCAGAACAATGGTACCATAATACGGAACACACTGCCTCCAAATCCTGAAGAGGGCTACAAGTTTGCTTCTTCATCAGTGGCAGGAGCTACAGGGTACAATAATCCGTCCTTTACTTTTCAGATGTTCCAGCATACCCCAGACCACTGAACCCCTCAAGACTTCACCGGTGTGGCAGGCCCCTGAATCTTTGCACAGTTTAACTACTGCTCCCTGGAGTGCACATGTGTTGCCAAAGCATCCAGAGTCCCTTCCAGTTCTTGCTCATTGGGTCCAATTAACATGATGCCTTCAATGTGGTGGATAACGCAATATTTTGTGGGATAACCAGGTGGTCCAGTCTTTTCACTCTATATTGGTCTTTAATATATCTTTCATGTCACTACTTTTTGAAGATACGGAATACAGTTATAATCACTGTCTGCTAATTCTAATGTCAGTTCTGGATCAGTTTAGATTGACCGATTTTTCTCTGCCTTTTAGGTCACATTTTCTTGCTTCTTTCCATGCCTGTTCTTGTTTTCTTTTGTTTTTTGTTAAGAATGTCCACAGCAAAACATACACTAATTCAACAGCTTCTACATATGCCATTTAGTGATATTGATTGCATTCTTTGACTTTTGCAACCATTCTCATCCTCCTTTTGTGAGTTGTTCCTCCCCATTAACATAACTCACTGTTCCCTAAGGTTCCTAGCTAATCTGTCAAGTTGCTGTTGTCAATTTGATCCCATATACATAGTTCTTAAAAGAACTTAATGCTCAAGTCAGACATTTTTTACTAGCTAAGCTAAACCATTGTTTGGTTTTAAGAAGATTTCAGGGAATGTTTTTGGCTTAACTGGTTATTGTTTATTGTATGCCAGGCGTTATGATATAGCTTGTTAGGCACTGGATGTTTCTGTATTCTTACAAATATTCTTGAGCTTTTATTTCTGGGATGTATTAAGTTACTTGGAAACTGTTTGATCCTTTTGGGTCTTGCTTTTAAGATTTGTTAGGCAAACCCAGAGCAGGGTTTAGTCAAGCACAGATTACTGCCCACTACTGACGCAAGACCCTTCCGGCACTCTAGCCTATGTCCGGGGAATGACGAGGTTTTCCAGTCTGGCTGCTAGGACAGGCACTATCACCAGCCTATGGGGCACCGGGTACTGTTCTCTGTAGCTCTCTCAGATTCTTCTTTCCCTGTCCTTGGGTAGTTTCCTCATGCACATGTACTGATCATTACTGTACCCAACACTTGTGAGGGACCCTCTGCAGATCACCAGAGTTGTCTCTGTGCGGCTCTTTCCTCTCTAGACTGTCCTGTGAACTCTAGAAGCCTGGTCTCTCAGACTCTTAGCTTTGTCTCCTCAACTCAGGGAGCCCACTGGGCTCCATATTTGTTCCCCTCTCTGAGTGGTGGTCTGGAATCTCCCTCAAAGCAGCAACCTGGGGCAACAGTAGGGCTCACCTCATTGGATTCTCATCTCTCAGGGATCACTCTCCTTCATTGCCTAACGTCCTATGTTCTTTCATATATTTTCTCCCATTTTTTGGTAGTTTCATTTGGGAGGGTACATCTAATTCCTGTTACTATCATTGAGGGAAGCAGAAGTCTATTGTTTTCTTAAATCTAAATATTATACATGTTTTACTGGAAAACCACAAGTTATAACAGCATAAGACAAGGTATTAAAAAAAAGGCACAGTGAGGCAGCAGACTTCCTGGTCTAACTTCACAAAGAAGAGGAGAGAAAATCAAGATCAACTTCAGCCCAAGGCTGATTCCTGTGAGGTGGGGGTCAAATATACCTCCGTCCTCCAGCTTTTTACCAATTCTGACATCAGCCATCCCTCCCATGACACTGTCTACTTCTCTCCTGGGTTCATTAATTCATTACAGTAGCCACAGAACTCACGGACAATACTGATGATTATGCAGTTTATTAAAGAAGTAAAAGGTTACAACTCAGGATCAGGATCAGGATCAGGAAGCATTTAGGCAAATCTCCCTTCTTCAGTGCAGGACCGTTCTCTCAGCTCCTCTTGACCTTGCAGGCTTCCTCTTGGCCTCCTGAGGACAGGCTCCTCTCTGCCCCTTCAGGCCAGGCCTCCTCTCTCGGCCCTTGGCCCCATTAGGGCCCAAAATATGCACAGCTTGGGCAAGTTTTACAAAGCTCTTTAGCTCCACCGGTAAGTGCCCAGAGGTAGCCCACGCTGCCAGGAAGCCTCCAGCCCAAAGACACTCAGCTCTCTTGCTCTGTGGGTTGGCTCGCCCACTGTAGCCACCTTGTTTCATGGGCCAGGAAGCCCACAAAGCCAACTTGCGCTGGTCTCCTGGTTCTGCTGTCGCCATTTCTCTGCCACTGCTTCTTGTCATCTCTTGCCGTCTCCGGGGTTCCAGTTCTTTCTCTGTCTCCTGGGTCTAGGGGCTCTCAGCACAAGGACCCTGAGTCCAAAGGACATGCTCCACTCCCAGCTCTTCTTTCTTCATGGTAGTGAAGTTCCCCTCTCTCACTCTGGGATTGGCTCTTTTTAAGCTAGTAGGGTGGCAAAACTGACCAGTCCCCTTGTTAGAGTTCCATATACCTTATTTGTATAGTCCCACCTCCGCAAGGGCTCCATACACCTTCTTTGCATTACCAGGCTGTCGAGTGCCCTTGCAGGGCCACAAGAACCTTATCTGCATAGTCTTACCAAATCATTATGTGGAAGTCACAAAGATTATGGCTAGAAAGGCCATATTAAGTAATTTACTGTCCCTCATAAGGAGACTGGAGATTTTTACCTCTGAACTTGCCAAATTCCCTTCTATAGGTACCATTTTTTACTTATTAAGTTATAAAGTTTTAAAAATATTTTAATTTATCCTATTGTTAAGGATTTGGTGGCAGCTCCATCCTTCTATTTGCACAGTCCAAAATACTCGGTGTCCTCTTTGACTCCACCTTTTCTCTCATACTCCAATTTTAATCCACCAGCAAATCTTGCAGAGTTCAATTTCAAAATATATCAAGAATCCAGTTACTTCCCGCTATTTTCACTACTCACACAGGCAAAACCACCAACATTCCTAGCGTGAAAACTGCATGCATAGCTAGTGTTTTCCTACTGAATTGTTCCTCCACCACCACTTGATATTTTCTCAAGAAAGAAGCCAGAGTGATCCTTTTAAAAGGATTCATAACGTGTCTCTCTTCTGCTCAAAATTGTCTTGTAGCTCCTCATCTCACTCAGAGGGAAAAAAAAAAAATCTTCTGATGTCCTCAAGGCCCCACATGATCTGACCATACCTCTGACCTCGTCTCGTTCACTCTCTGTTCCAGCCCTACTGCCCTCCCCTCTGCTCACAGAACACAGGCACGTTCTTGCCCTAGTGTGTTTGCACTGGATGTTCCCCTGCCTGGAAGACATTCCCCAGGCATCCTCATGGCTAATTCCCTCATGTCCTTCAAATCTTTCCTCAAAGGCCACTTCTCAGTGAGACCCACGCTGACCACCTGAGTTACACCAGTCTTCTCCCCTCTCCTCTCACACTGACACTCTGGGTCACCTTGCCCATAGCACTTCCCTCCTTCCAACATAAGCACTTCCCTTATTGACTATGCTCATCGCACTGGTGGTGCAGTGGTCAAGAGCTATGGTGAGCTATGGCTGCTAACCAAAAAGTCAGAAGTTCAAATCTGCCAGCCACGCCTTGAAAAGCCTATGGGGCAGTTCTATTCTGTCCTGTACGGTAGCTATGAGTCAGAATGGACTAGACAGCAATGGATATAATCTATAGTCTGTCTCTCCCCAAGAACAAATGCTCCACAAGACTGCCAGTTTTTGTCTGTTTTTAGTTCCCAGGTGTGGCCCAGATGCATCTGGCACTCAGAACTGTCAGTAGAATGAATGATCAATGTAGTGTAGCGCACCTCCCTATTCTAGAGACAGTGTCTTTATTATTGTAGCCTCAGTCCACAGGCTGTTTTGTGACAGCTACAGCACATCTACTCACCTTGACATTAACGTCAACTCTACTTTTCCTGTACGTAAGGCTCTCCACTCCCTTTCTCCATTCCCTCCCTCCTGCCTACTACAGCACACAATTTCATTTCCCTCTGCTGACAAGCATGATCCTAAAGGTTATGGGCCCTATTTTACAACCAATGGTGAACTTAAATTAGACTCTACTTTATGAATCCACGAGGTTGGATTGGGTCAGCACTAGGGTTATGGAGCTAAGGGCAGGGAGAGAGGTAGGTGAGCAGAGGATGGAAACATAAAAAGAATTTATATAAAACAAGAAAAATGTCCAGAATCAAATTTCTTAAAAATGTTGGGAAAAGGTAGAATAATCCAGGAAACAACTCCAGTAGGAGGAAAAGACTTGAATGAGTCTGAGAGTTCGTTCCTCGATACCACAGAGACTCCTGTGTGCAGGGGCTGCACTGGGCCTTGTGGGGACACTGACAGGAAGAACGACTTCTGCTGCTGTCAAATGGGGACACCCAGAGAATGAGACCAGAACTTATGCACAAAACAAGAACAAGCACACCCTCTCTAAAAACAAAGGTACAAAAATAAACACAAACCCTGTTACATGGATTGAATTGTGTTTCTTAAAAATATGTGTCAACTTAGTTACGCCATGATTCCCAGTACTGTGTGGTTGTCCCAGATTTTGTGATTTTCCTAAGTGTTATAAATCATAATCTCTGCCTGTGGTTAAAGAGCATTAGGGTGGGATGTAACACCCTTGCTCGGGTCACATCCCTGGTGTGTGGCCTGCAGCACCTTTTGCCTTACAAGAGATAAAAGGAAAGGGAAGCAAGCAGACTGTTGGGGACCTCATACCACCAAGAAAGCAGTGCCGGGAGCATAGTGTGTCCTTCGGACCTGAGGTTTCTGTGCTGAGATGCTCCCAGACCAAGACTGATGATCAAGACCTTCCTTCAGAGCTGGTGCCCTAAATTCAGACTTCTAGCCTACTGGACTGTGAGAGAATAAACTTCTCTTTGTTAAAGCCATCCACTTTTGTTATTTCTGTTATAGCAGCACTAGATGACTAAGACACCCTGCGATCTGAGGGTCAGACCAGGCCTCAGCCCAGGCTGATCCAGCACACGAAGCCCTCACTGCCTGTCTTAGTTATCTAGTGCTGCTATAACAGATATACCACAAGTGGATGGCTTTAACAAACAGAAATGTATTTTTTCACAGTTTAGAGGGCTAGCAGTCTGAATTCAGGGTGCTGGGGGGACATAATTCAATCCATAACAGTGCCCGTGGCTCTGAGACAGGACAAGGCCCAGGCAATTCCTGAATCCCTGTGATCACAGTTCTTACTTAGGGGACAAGAACAACAAAGCAGCAAAGAAGATGTAGGCAAGCAGTCACCACATCAAACCCCATGCTGCCCTGAACACAGGCCCCATCTGCATTTGGCTTCTTCACAACCTTCTTCTGGCCCCACCTGTGACAGGCTCAGTAGAGCAAACACAGGATTCTGGAAGGTTCTCAGCTCTCCATTTATTTCCTCTCTCAGATTTTAAGTCTCATCCTCTCCTTTAATTAAGCCATCAACCCCACCTCATGGCAAGAATTTGACAAAAAAGAGCATTCCCAGATTCTCATGTTCAACAGGTAAGTGAGAAGTTGCAGCTCAGAGCAAGAGAAGTTCCGACAGGGATGGAGACATCCTGGCCCTGTCTCTGCGGGAACAGGAAACGTAGATCAGTGTGAGGAGGGCGTCCTGGTGGGCAAGGTGGGTTACTCCCACCACATCCTCACATTATGATGATAGGAACGCAGGTACATTCCAACACCGGTTGCAGCAAGAGAAGTCCTGAATCACAAAGCTGGTGTGAACAAATCTTGTATAACTCAATCCCACACAAGGCAGTGGTCTCACGCTAAGGAAGACAGTAATTATGAACAAATTCAAGTCAGTCACTATAAGTGTTGCCGCTCTGAACAGCCCAGAAAATGGTCAAAATGTCCAGATCAAAAAAGTATCTCCATAACCCAGTCATGTCCCCTCTGCCCCAACCCCTCCCCCATGTAGGCCATCCAAGATCTCACCTTTAGGCTGTGAGAGACACGTAAGAGCCTTGGGCACTGTCACTGCCTGAAGAACAACAAAACCATTACCTAGTCAGAGCCAGGAGGAGGTGAGACTAAAGAAGGAAATCTGGGCGGGGGCGCTCTCCCACAGTGTCCCATCTACACTATCCCAAGGGTCTCAGCATCAGCCCATATCCCTCACTTACTTCCAGCCTGAGTGTAGCTCCTTCCCTTTCCACCTGTGGGAAGAAAATATCCTGTGAGAGAGCAGGGAGGAGCCAGGACCATGAGGTCCCAGAGGAACCCACTAGTCATGGACTCCTGGGAAGTTTCCAGAACTATGACTGCAGACCCAGGGCAGGATCAGGAAACAAAAGGAAAGGAGATGTGTGGAGACTGGACCAACCATCCTCCTAGACATCTATCCTCAGCAGGGACATTTCCCTCTGATCTGCAACTGTGGGAATTAGGTGTCCATCACCAGAATCATCTAAGATAAAAAACTTACCTTGATCTACCCACATGATGTACATGTTAGCACATGGCCCCAGACTGGTCAAGCACGTGTGTGTGGATGATATCCCCCAATAAAGAGGCAGAAGATGGGCAGATTCCTATGTGGGTATCATAACTCTCCAGTCGGATAAGAAAACTCAGTCCCCACCCCCATCTCTACCTGAGCTCTTCTTCAAGATCACAACTGCAGCCACCACAGCTCCAACAACCAGCAGTCCAAAGACAACCAGGCCAGCAACAATTCCCATGATGGACTGAGGAGGTGGCTCTGGGAAGAGAAGGGAAGGTGAAGGGTCATGACCCACTGTTCTCAGCCCCAACCCTGCTGGAAGCCTCCAGAGGCTCATGCTTTCCCTGAGAAAAGGCTCCACCCCCGTCCCCTTTTACCCCATCTCAGGGTGCGAGGCTCAGTCAGCCCCTCGTGCTGCACACGGCATGTGTATCTCTGCTCCTCTCCAGAGGGCACCACGATGGCTGCCCACTTCTGGAAGGTCCCGTCCCCCGCAGGCCTGGTCTCCACAAGCTCCATGTCCTGGGTCTGGTCCTCCTCGTCCTGCTGCCAGGTCAGGGTGATATCCGCTGGGTAGAAGCCCAGAGCCCAGCACCTCAGTGTGGCCTCATGGTCAGAGATGGGGTGGTGTGTCACATCTGTCCTTGGGGGGTCTGAGGAGAAAGGTAAAAAAATACAGAAACTCTGCACTTTGTCCCATGGACCATAGAAGGAGGGCTCATGTGACCATGCTGACACTGGACAGAACATTTGGGTGGAGAGAGGGAGTGTCAAGCCCAGACACTACTCTGAACTCAGGGGTCTGGAATACTCTATTCCTTAGAAAGTTCTAGAATCTAGGTGAGACTGACCGGTCGAGTAGGATCCAGGTCTGAGGAGAGCAGGGGCTTCTGGCCATGACCAGGGTGGTGGCCCAGAAACTCAGAAAAGGTGGAGTCAGACCACCAAAGACGTTGGGTGTGAAGCAGAGAACAAGGGCTGAGAGCAAGTCCCCGGGGGTTACCAAGGCCACTGCCAGGTTCAAAGGATCTGCAGATCAATTCTTTCAGGAATCATCTCCCCCACTATCCATAGAGAGACTGGATCCCTTAACTGTCTCTGACAGAAATGCATGTTCTCTGGGTAAGTCACTCTTTAGTGCAGATTCTCCGAATAGGGGCCGACTCCTTCCTCTCCCCGACCCTTGGGATAGTGGGTAGGGGTATTCAGGTGTCTGTCCCATTTCCCTTCTCTCCCTATGAGAGGCCAGCTAGGGGAACAGCCTCAGTCAAGGGGAGACGTGAGAGTCACCCTACAGCCCCTCGTAGCTGTGCCCTGCAGCATCTCCTTCCAGTTCTCCAGGTGTCTGCGGAGCCACTCCACACACGTGCCCTCCAAGTAGGCTTTCCAATTCTCGGCCAGCCTCCTCCCACTTGCGCTGGGTGATCTAAGCAGTCCTTTCCGCCGCCATCCGTCTGCGCAAATCTTCCTTCAGAGCGATGTAATCGAAGCCATCATAGGCCGACTGATAGTACCCGCAGAGGAGGCGCCCGTCGGGCCCCACTTCACAGCCAAACATCCCCTGGAAGGTGTGAGACCCTGGCCCCGCCCCCGCGGTCAGCCCCGCCCCCACCACCAGAGACAGGCGGTGATTGGTCAGCGCCCGTTTGGGTCTAAACTGAAAAGGAAACCAGAGCGAACCCCCGCGGCTCTTCGTGGGTCCAGGGGCTGGGCAGGTCCCGAGGTCTTGGGGGAAAGTTCAGACCCGGAGACTCGGGGCGACCCGTTCGTGGGGACGAGGGGACCCGTGACCTGAGACCCGGGCCGGCCTCACTCCCCGGCGTCGCTCTGGTTGTAGTAGCCGCGCAGGGTCGGCAGGTTCACTCGGGAAGCCTGTGCGGCGTCCTTGGCGATCGTGTCTGCTCGTCCCGATACTCCGGCCCCTCCTGCTCCATCCACGGCGCCCGCGGCTCCATCCTCGGATTCGCCGCGTCGCTGTCGAACCGCACGAACTGCGCGTCGTCCACGTAGCCGACGGCGATGAAGCGGGGCTCCCCGAGGCCGGGCCGGGACACGACTGTGTAGAAATACCTCAGGGAGTGGGAGCCTGCGGGCGGGGAGCGGCTGAGACCACCGCCCCCCCTTCCCGCGGGGCGCCGGGGTCCGGGGTCGATGGGGGAGGATCGAGGAGGGGGGCTCGTGGCCGGAGAAGGGGCGGCGGGAGGAGCAGGGCCGGGACGTCGGGGTGGGAGGGAAGGGGGCGGGGGAGGGTGGTTGAACGGGGGAAGGGGAGAGGTGTCTGAGCCCGGGCAGCAGGGACCAGGCTTTCCCGAAGGTACTTCGTCCCTGCCGGACGGTCCCCTCGCTCCTCCCTCCGCAGAGGCCGTTTCCCTCCCAACCCCGCACTCACCTGCCGGGGTCTGGGTCAGGGCAAGGGCCCCTGAGAGCAGCAGAAGGAGGGTCTGGGACGCCATGACCCTGTCACTGGAATCTGGTGAGACTGAGTTCCCTCGGGTCAGTGTGGACCTTATAACCCGGAGCCGAGGAGACACTGACTGGCTACTGCCGAAACCAGGCACTCAAAGGGAGTGAGAACTGGCGTCCTGTCATGTGTGTCCGGGCAAAAAGAACTCACACAGGTTGTGAGACAGAGAAAGCAAACTCCAGGGAGATGGGAAATCTCAGCGCTCAGCTTTCTCACTCCAGACACCGCCCTGCCCTCCGGGCCTGAAAGCCAAGCCTGGTACTAGGACTTTGTTCTGACCCCTCTCCTCCTGTAGGGACCACTCTTTGTCATGCAGGCTCCCTGAGTCCTACCCTAGGCTTTGTGAGGAAACCGGGGAGAGACCCCGAGGCTGGGGCCAGGCCTTTTCCTCCTCTTCCCTTCTTGGAATGCCTTTCGCTGAACTGGACTCCCTACTTCCCATCCCTTACTTCTCCCCACCCCCCAAAATCCTCTAGACCAAAATTCACCCCCAAAGAACTTCACGCCGGAGAGTGAGCTCACCTTAGGAATGGGGGTGGAAGGACAGGGGTTTCCTCTTTAAACCTAGAAGGGGTTGTGTCGGAAGACACCACACAGATACTCCCATAGAGACAAGTTTCCTTTATTCCCATAGAGACAAGTTTCCTTTTTATTAACGACAGTAGGTAGCTCAACTTTGATAACCCCAAACCATCTGGAATCCAATCTGTAAGAGAAGTGACTTTGTCCATTTTTATATAAATGTGTCTGAAAAGCTCTGCAGTCAGGCTCACAAAGTTGCCAAGTTTGACTTTCCCAAACAATGTATCTGTGCCTCCTGGGTTAGTGTGTGTGAAAATTATCTTCATTTCACAGCCCTGAGTCTGTCTGAGCCCCACACCTGTCTTCAGTACAAAGAAGCTCATGAATGCATTGCTACTGTGTGCTTTACCCAGAAGAGTGTAGGAACTTTAACCGCCTCCAAGTTGCAAGTGTTCAGTACAGTCAAAAAGGCTTTCACCAGTGCACACGCATTGACTGTGTATGAATTCTTAACATCTAAAGGATATAACCGAAAGGTTGGCAGTTCGAGCCACCCAGGGGCACTGGGGAAGAAAAGGCCTATTGATCTGTTTCCCTTGAGATTTCAGCCAAGAAAACCCTATGGAGCAGTTCTACTCTATAACACATGGGGTTTGGCATGAGTCAGCACAAGATGACAACAAGGGTGTCTGTGTTTTATTGGGTCACTTGGTATTGTTCTTTTCTTTAACCTGGGTAACATGAGGAGGCAATTCATTTTTAGGTAGTCCCACAGAATGTGTTAAATATCAAATGCAAAGAATATCCTTAGGTATGTACATTGATTAAAAATCTATAAAACAACATACTTAACTCTGAGAATTCCACTGCTTAGAATTCCTTACTTCTGCTTTCCTAGCCTCCTGCTTCTCCAGCCCCTCTCCCCCGCCCCCCCCCCCCCCAGGCCCTTTTCTCCCCTTGGTCTCCACCACCCGCTCACTCTTGAACGGTGGCAATAGTGCCTCCCCTCCCTGCCACACACGGACTAGTCTCCCTATAGTGGTCAGCCATCCTGCTAAGGTAAGTCAAATTGTGCCCTTTCTTAAACGCTCCAGTGGCTCCCGTGTCATTCATGTAAAAAGTCTAGAATGCAAGGCCCATGAACACAGCAGATTTGGGCTGTTTTGTTCAGAGTATGTAGAGCCATGCCTATACATAATATGCATTAAATTAATTTTTGTTGAATGAATAAATGAATGAATGACACATATGATTGTTGAAAAGTTTACTTGCATCAAATAAAGTCAGAAAATGAAAAATACAAAAACAAACATTAGGAAAGATTCTATTTTATGCAGCTAGTGTGCGTAACAGTTGATAACTTCATTCAGTGGAGATAATGCTATGTGCTTATCCGTTTGGGAATTGAGACTGTTTGTGTTGGTGTTCTACTGCTGCGTAACAAATTGCCACAAACTTGGTGGCTTAAAACAGTGCCCATTTATTTGTTCACAGGTCAGCTGTACAGGCGTGGTGTGGATGGATTCTTTAATCAGGGTTTCACAAACTTGTGCTCTCATCTGGAACTCAGGATTCTCCTCCAAGCTCCTACAGAGGTATTTGCAGAATTCTGTTTCTTGCAGGTGTGGTCCTGACATCCTCGTTTCCTTACTAGATGTCAGGGAGGAGGTCCTCCCAACTCCTAGTGGCCACCAGCGTTCCATGCCATGTTGCCCCCTCCGTCTTCAAGCCCTTAGTGTAGACCCTCCCTTACACTGAACCCCTATCACACTTTGAGTCGCTTTGCTCTGTAAGAGCTCAGTCCTTTTAAGGGCTCACCTGATTGGATAATCTCCCTGTTTTAAGGTCAACTGATTTGGATCTTTCTTACATCTGCAAAATCTCTTCACAGCAGCTCGTACATTGGTGTTTGATTGAATAACTGGCAGAAGATGAATAACCAGTGGGTGGTTATGGGGGCCATCTTAGGATCTGCTTAGCATGGCCTGGTGTTTCCTTTTGTGTTTTATTTAGTTACAACTGGAAATAGAAGTTAAAGTAAATAGATTCTTATGATTGGTAATAAAATACAATCTGTCAACTTATTCCTGAAATTATTCTTCAATTTCAGAATCAAGTAATGATACATTTAATGTTTTATAGCTAATTTAGAGCAAATCAAAATTAACATGCAATAATCCCTTATCTTCTTGGGACACTATATTAGTTATCTGCTTTTGCCTAACAAATCACTCAAAACTTAGCAGCTAAAAGCAATAAACATTTTTCTCTCAGTTTCGGCGGGTCAGTAATCAGGGAAGTTTACCTGAGTCTTTGTGGCTCAGGGCCTATCATGTGGTTACAGCTGAGATCTCGGCCAGGGCTGCATCATCTGAAGGCTTGGGTGGGGCTGGGGCTGGGGCTGAGACATCCACATCTGACATGGCTCACTCATAGCTGTTGAGAGAGGCCTCGGTTCCTCAATGGCTGGTCCCAGGAGGCTTATGACATAGCAGCTGGCTTCCCTCAGAGCAAGTGACCTGAGAGAGAGACCAAGATGGAAATCACAATGTGTTTTGTCTCCTAGACTCAGAGATAAAACTCTATTCCTAAGACCAGTCTACACTTAAGAGGAGGGAATTAAGCTCACCTTTTGATGGGAAGAGTATCAAAGAATTTACTTATATGTTAAAACCAAAATTAAAATTAAGTATGGTTTCAGGATTTTGTAAATCAAATGCTTCGTTTTATCCAATTGTTGTTCTTTAGTGCTTCACATTTTAAAAAAAGTAATGATTAAAAGTTTGAAACAGACAAGGGAGATATACAGATATCTCATTCTTCTTGCGAATGCCTTTATTAATAATATTTTCTTCATTAATTTACAACAATGTTGAAAACATAGAGTAGCTAGAGTAAATAGCTTGGGTGCCATAACAATAATGCTTTTAAGATAGTAACTATCTTTGTTTTTTCTTAGAACTTTTAAGTTTAGATTGCTAAGAATGTCAAAAATATTAGCTAATAAGTGACAGTTTTCACATTCAAGTATCATCTTTAAAAATATTTGCCTAATGACCTTGATATTCAGCTAGAAAAATGTGAAGTTCATACCTCAGTGTGTGCACCTACCTTAGTATCACAACGACACTTTGGATGTGATGTGGCTGGGAAAAAGGTTAACTCAAAACTAGGAATAAAGTTTTTTCAAACACCTGACTATTCAGCAGGCATCCTAAAATAAATCTAACAGCTTTCACCATGTTTTTCAGTGTGATTTACTAGAAGTGATTAGACACCAGAGTGATTCTAAAAAGCAGTCGTACTGTGTGCTTTTAGAATCTTTTAAAGCAGTTCTATGCATTTTCCATTTGTACTTGCTAGTCTGTCATTGGTTATTTATCATGTTTTCCAGTTTGATTTAGATTGATCAACAATGTGCTTTTCTCATTCTGTAAATGTACTTAATATAGTTGTATGTGATCTTAAGTGTAAGCAAAACAACAAATCCTTCATAAGATAGAATTACCCTGCACATCAGATTGAACACTGGACACCAGAAAATCAGTAGAGACACCAGTAAGCAAAAGATCAAGTGACCTACTTCTGTTCTTAGTTGCCAATGAGTGGGCCCCTGACTCACGGCAACCTGATGCACAACGGAAAAACCACTGCTTGGCCCTGCCCCATCCTCATGATCAGTTGTGAATCAAATAATGTTATGTTCTGATCCATAGGGTTTTTACTAGCTGATTTTCCAAAGTAGATTGCCAGGCCTTTCTCCCTAGTCTGTCTTAGTCTGGAGGCTCCACTGAAACCTGTCCACCATGGGTGACTCTACTGGTATTTGACATACTGGTGGCATAGCTTCCAGCATCATATTTTTCACAACTTCCCTGTTCTGTCTCTAACATGGCTCATAACAATGGACTGTGGCTTTGTTCCAATGTGAGTAGGTCCTTGCAATGAACATTGCTATTTTATTTTCTCTTAAAAAAAAAAACAAAACCCAGTAATGATTCATAAGTTTTACTTTGAAAAAATTCCAGTTTAAGGAGTTATGATGAAGTAAATACCTGGACACCCACCGCTGGCATAAGAAATAGAAGCTTTGAACCACCATAGCCCCTTCCAAACTCCATCTCACAGGTGTAACCTCTATCCTAAGTCTTGTGTTTAATATTGTTTTATGTTTTCTAAAGATTTTCACAGTAAGTGTATATATCCCGAAAGCAAATATTATTTTGTTTTGCCTGTTTTTAAACTTCATGTAGAGTGGAGTTGTACTGAATGTATTGCATGTATTCTTCTGTGACTCAACATTATGTGTAGGAGATTTCATCTCTAATGCATGAAGCTCTAGTTCATTCATTCATACTGCTGTGAAATTTTGCATTTTATAAATATACCACAATTTTACTATTTTCCTATTGATGTATATTTAGTTGATTCTAGTTTTTGCCATAAACATTAGTGTACATGTCTCCTGGGGCACATACGCAAGAAATACCCAGAATATATGACCAGGAGTAGGATTGCTGGATTGTATGGTGTGTGCACTTTCTCCATGATTGATAAAGCTAATTTGATTTCCCAAGTGCTTGTACAAATTTAAACTCCTACAAGCAATGCATCAGAGTTCAGGTTATTCTAATGTATTTGTCCTGAAAATAAAACATTTAGCTGAAGGGGAGGAGTTAAGAATTGAAAGACATGCGTTGCCTTTAGAACCACCCAGGCATTTCCTTTTCAGACTCTACTAATAACTTCCTTTCTTTTTACTTTTATTGCATAAACCTTGGCGTTATACTTTTAGCATATACGTCCAGATAATGCTTCCTTTTAGCATATCCACATAATATTATTTAATATGTTTGTAATCTTTCATAACAATAACAACAACAACAAAAAATGCAGGAAAGCAAGAAGAGAAGGAGGGAGAGAAAGATGGAGGGTGGGGGGGAAGCGAAAGATGAAGGAAGGAAGGAGGAAGGAAAGGAGAAAATAAAAGTGAGAACAGGAAGAGAGGAATTGGAAACAGTAAGTATAGACAACGTTTTCAAAGTGCAATGAAATAAAAGAGATAGAGACTGTGATCATTAACTCTCTGTATCACCTTGGCTGGGCCATGATTCTCAGTGGTTTGGCAGTTATGATGTAGTTTGACAGTCATATGATGATGTAATCGCCTCCATGATGACATCTGATACCATGAAATCACCTCCATGATGGGATCTGCTATGAGTGGTCCATCAGTTGAAAGGGAGTTTCCTTGAGGGTGTGTCCTGCATCAAATATAGGTGAACTTTCTGGCAAAGCTCACTGACTTTTCCTCTGCTCTGGATCCTGCATTTGGCTCATAAGCATCTGACCTCTGGTTCTTGCTTCGTCAGTCTTCAATGTCATGAGCCAGCAGACCACTGTCTGACCTGTGGATCTTGGGTTCATCAGCCCCTGCAGCTATGTGAGTCAGGAGAAGCCTCCAACCTGACCCACGGAGTTGGGATATTCCAGCCTCTACAACCACATGAGCCATTTCCTTGAGATGATTCTCTCTATGTATACATATATTCAGTTCTTTCCAGCTGAAAGACCTGAAGAAAAACTTGAAGCCTCAAACTGCAATATTGAAGGATTCTATGGACAAAAAAATTGAACAACACAGGAAGCTTCAAAAGTAGATGGAAAAAATATACAGAGTCACTGTACCAAAAAAAAAAGAGGTCAATGTTCAGCCATTTCAGGAAATAGCATAAGATCAAGAACCGATGGTACTGAAGGAAGAAGTCCAAGCTGCACTGAAGACATTGGCAAAAAAACAAGCCTCCAGGTATTGACAGAATATCAATTAAGATGTTTCAACAAACAGATGCAATGCTGGAAGTGCTCACTTGTCTATGCCAAGAAACTTGGAAGACAGCTACCTGGGCAACTGACTGGAAGAGACCCATATATGCCTATTTCAAACTAAGGTGATCCAATGGAAAGTGGAAATTGTCAAACAATGTCATTAATGTCACATGCAAGTAAAATTATGCTGAAGACAATTTAAAAAATGGTTGCAGCAGTATATCCACAGGGAACGGCCAGAAGTTCATGCCAGATTCAGAAGAGCATGTGGAATGAAGGATATCATTGCTAATGTCAGATGGATCCTGTCTGAAAGCAGAGAATACCAGAAAGATGTTTACCTGTTTTATTGAAAATGCAAGGCATTCAACTGTGTGGATCATAACATATTATGGATAACATTGTGAAGAATGGGAATTTCAGAACACTTAATTTTGCTCGTGGGTAATCTGTACATAGATCGAGAGGCAGTCATTCCAACAGAACTAGGAATACTATGTGGCTTAATATAAAGAACGGTGTGTGTCCAGGTTGTATCCTTTCACCATACTTATTCAATCCGTATGCTGAGGAAAAATCCAAGAAGCTGAACTATATAAAGAATAATGCTACATCAGGATTGGAGGAAGATTCATTAACAACCTGCGGTATGCAGATGACACAGTCTTGCTTGCTAAAGTGAATTGGACTTGGAGCACTTATGGATGAAGATCAAACACTACAGCCTTTAGTATGGAATACCATATACTTTAACATAAAGAAAACAAAAATCCTGAAAACCGGACCAATAAGCAACATCAAGATAAATGGGGAAAATACTGAAGTTGTCAAGGAATTCATTTTACTTGGATCCACAATCAACACGCACGGAAGCAGCAGTCAAGAAATCAACCGACTCATTGGGCAAATCTGCTGCAAAACACCTCTTTAAAGTGTTTAAAAAGCAAAGAAGTCACTTTAAGGACTAAGGTGCGCCTGACCCAAGCCATAGTGTTTTCAATCACCTCATATGCATATGAAAGCTGGACAATGAATAAGAAAGACCAAAGAAGAATTAATACCTTTGAATTATGGTGTTGGTGAAGAATCCAGAATACACTATGGACTGCCAGAAGAATTAACAAATCAATCTCAGAAGAAGTACAGCCAGAATGCTCCTTAGAAGCAAGGATGGCAAGACTTGATCTCACGTATTTTGGACATGCTATCAGGAGGAACCAGTCCCTGGAGAAGGACATCATGCTTGGTAAAGTAGAGGGTCAGTGACAAAGAGGAAGACTCTCAACGAAATGGATTTACACACTGGCTACAACAGTGGGCTCAAGTATAACAAAAACTGTGAGGATGGCGCAGGACTGGGCAGTGTTTTCTTTTGTTGTACATAGGGTAGCTATCAGCTGGAACCAACTGGACAGTACCTAACAACAACAACATATATAGAGAGAGCATGTATATTTAATGTGTGTATACATATATACAGTTCACTGGTTTTGCTTCTTTAGAGAACCCAGCCCAAGACATTTGGTACTGACAGTGGTTCTAGAGAAACAAAATTTTAAGGTTGAGTTTTGTAAATTTCTTCTCAGGTCTGATTAGTCTTAAAGATGTTGATGACTCTGCTTCCAGCAGTAAAGTGGGCACTGCTGATCCATGGTGTCTAGGTGGCAATACAACTATGCAAAACACCAATAGATCAGGTGTGGGTGAGAGGCAAGGCTCTGGGTGTTCATATGTTTGATATTAATGAGAAGTTTAAAGAAGCTGGTTGTTTTGTCCTATTTTCGTTAGACAAACTGATGAAAGAAAGAGATGAGCTCAGGGCTTCAGAGTGGAAGCTCAAGCACTGCATGAACGACCTCACAGTTTCCACTTGTGCCTTCAAACAAAGCCTTAGCTCTTGTAGTAACAGAGCTGATACTGCTGAAGACCATACCCAGAGCCTTATTGTAACAGGGGCTGAATTACAATGTCAACTCAATTCCCAACATCAAGTGGTGTCTGAAGTTAAAGTGAGGGCATTGATTGGGAAGAAATGGTATCCTGAAACTTAGGATGGGGACATATGGGCAGATAATCAGGAAGCTGGAGACACTGAGCCCCTAAATTCCATTGAATCACTCCTGCCAACAGAACCAGCCATCTTACTCCCATATGAAGAGAATACTCCATCTTTGTCTACTAAGCCACCCTCCACAGTAAAACTATAAACCCCTCCAGCCTCATCTGATGAGGTTAACTCAGCAGTATCTGAAGAGACTTTGAGTCATTGCCTGGGGAATCGCCTGAGGTAGATGCCTTCAAAAATGCTGAATGTTCTCAAAACACATTCCGAGTACCCATTTTAGCTTCTAGATCTATAACTAGACTTAAGTCCCAGTGAGCCCCAAAAGGTGATGTACAAAGGATGACCCAGGAGGAAGTATGCTACACTCCAAAAGGACTGCTTGACTTTTCTAATATGTACAAATAGTAACTGGGAAATACATATGGGAATGGCTATTCAGGATGTGGAATAATGGTGCAAGGAACATAAAGATGGATCAGTCTGAGTTTATTGATATGGGCCCACTAAGTACAGATTCTTCATTCAGTGTTTCAGCTCCAGAGGTTAGAAAAGGATCTAACAGTTTATTTGGTTGGCTCACTGAAGCATGAATTATGCAGTGGCCTACACTACATCAAGCTGAAGTACCAGACCTGCCTTGGTATATTGTAGAAGAAGGTATCCAAAAGCTTAGGGAAATTGGCACATTAGAGTGGATTTATCAGTTTAGACCCACAGACCCATACATGGAGTACCCAGAGGACACACCTTTTAACACAGTGGTGATGGTGATGAACAATTTTACAAAGGGAGGCCCAGCATCCTTGAAGACTTCTGTGATTGCTGTTTTACATAAGTCAGATTTGACAGTGGGAACTGCCCTAACTAAATTAAGATACCTAACTACAGTGGAGCTGATTGGACTCCATGGTGGTCGGGTCAAGTGGCGGCACTCAGTTGACAAAGACAAGGTACAACTGATTACCGTAATGGACAGCAGAGTCAAATCAGTAATCAGAATAGTTTGACTCATGGATTTATGGTATTGGCTACATAATCACGGTGTCCCTAGGAGTGAAATAAATAGGAAATCTATGAAATATTTACTTGATCTGTACAAGCAGAATTCTAGGTCTAGTCTAACTAACAGCAGTCTAACTCGAATCACCAGAATAGAGAGTTAACGGCCCCTCAGTTAATCCCTAGACTTGAGCAAGTTTATAGACCCACAACTCCTTGAATGAAGGGGACGCCAGGCCCCCTTGAAGAAGGATCCCACTACATTGCCAGAAATTTATACTGTTAAGCTTTCTCCCAGCCTTCCCCAAAGGGATCTGCAGCCTTTTAAAAGAGTAACAGGTCACTGGGGAAAAGGAAATAAGACTTTTTGGGGATTACTGGTTACTGGCTCTGAGTTGACACTAATTCAGGAGACCCAAAATGTCACTGTGGCCCACCAGAGTAGGGGCGTATGGAGATCAGGTTATTAATGCAGTCTTAGCTCATGCCTGTCTCACAGTAAGTCCAGGGGGCCCCAACACCCATCCTGTAGTTAACTCCTCAGTTCCAGAATGCATAATTAGAATAGATATGTTCAGCAACTGGCAGAACTCCCACACTGGATCTCTGACAAGTGGAGTAAGAGCTATTAAGGTAGGAAAAGCCAAGTGGAAGCTATTAGAACTGCCCCTAACTAGGAAAATCATACAACTGCCAAACTACATCATAACTGCCAACCAGTGAGAATCGTGGCCCAGCCGAGTTGACACATGATCTTAACAATCACAGTTGGTGTGATTGATCCTGATGACCAAGAGGAGATCGGATTGATGTAACATAATGGAGGTAAAGAAGAGTATGTCTGGAAGGCAGGAGATCCCTTAGGGCATCTCTTAGTACTACCATGCCCTGTGATTAAAGTCAATGGAAAACTACAGCAATCCAATTTCCACATGACTACTAATGGCCCAGACCCTTCTGGAATGAAGGTTTGGGTCACCCCACCAGACAAAGAACCAGGACCAGCTTAAGGCAGAGGATATACAGAATAGGCAGTGGAAGAAGGTAGTTTTAAATACCAGGTACCACCACGTGACCAGTTGCAGAAACAAGGACTAATCGTTCTGAGTATTTCTTCCTTGTATGAGTGCATGAGATATTTTTGTTTTCTTCATTTGTAAAATATAAGGTGTAAACAAGGTGTCATGGATTGAATTGTGTCTCCCAAAAATATATGTATCAATTTGGCTAGGCTACGATTCCCAGTATTGTGTGATTGTCCACTATTTTGTCATTTGATGTGATTTTCCTATGTGTTATAAATCCTATCTCTATGATGTTGATGAGATGGAATTAGTGGAAGTTATGTTAACAAGGCAGGACTCAATGTACAAGATTGGATTGTGTCTTGAGCCAATCTCTTTTGAGATATAAAAGAGAGAAGCAAGCAGAGAGACATGGGGGAGGGGGCTCATACCACCAAGAAAGCAGCACTTTTGGACCCAGGGTTCTTGTGCAGAGAAGCTCCTAGACCAAGAAAAGATTGATGACAAGGACCCTCCTACAAAGAGAAAAAGCCTTCCCCTGGAGCTGGTGCCCTGAATTTAGACTTTTAGCCTACTAGATGGTGAGACAATAAATTGCTATTTGTTGAAGCTACTGGTGCCAAGTTGACAAGGGGTGGACTGTGATGGTTAAGATTGTGTCAACTTGGCTGGGCCATGATTCTCAGTGGCTTGGCAGTTACGATGTAGTTTGGCAGTCACGATGTAGTTTGGCAGTCATATAATGATATAATCACCTCCATGATGAGATCTGATATAATGTGATCACCTCCATGATGGGATCTGCTGTGCGTAGCCAGTCAGTTGAAAGGGAGTTTCCTTGGGGGCGTGGCCAGCATCCAATATAGGCAAACATTCTGGCAAAGCTTACTGACTTTTGCTATGCTCCGGATTGTGCATACAGCTTGTCAGCATCTGACCTCTAGTTCTCAAGACTTGTGCCAGCAGTCTGACATCTTACATGCTGATCTTGGGTTCATCAGCCTTCGCAGTCGTGAGCCAGCAGCCTGTTGTCTGACCTGTGGATCTTGGGTTCCTCAGGCAGTTAGCTACCTGAGTCAGGAGAAGCCTCCAGCCTGACCCAAACGCTTGGAACATTCCAGCTTCTACCACCACATGAGCCATTTCCTTGAAATAAATCTCTCCCTCCCTCTCTGTCTCATATATTTGGAGTCCTGGTGACACAGTGGTTAAGCACTACGGCTGCTAACCAAAAGCCTGGCAGTTCAAATCCACTGGCCGCTCCTTGGAAACACTATGGGGCAGTTCTACTCTGTCCTTTAGGGTTTCTATGAGTTGGAATCAACTTGATGGCAATGGGTTTGGTTATATATATGTGTATATACACTTCACTGGTTTTTCTTCTGTAGAGAACCCAGCCTAAGACAGAGACAATACCTCTAGAATAATAGAAACCTCTAAACTAATAGAGAGCATTATTAGGTATCTTTGCTGTGTAACAAAGCATCCCAAATCTTAGTGGCTTAAAATAACAAACATCTATTAACTCAAAGAGGTAACACATAGATAAGAAAAATGGACCAAATTTTGGTGGAGATATTTCTTAAAGAGAATGATTTTCCAAGTTGGAATAAGCAATAGGTTGTTGGTATACAGATGAAAATGATTTTGTTAGTCCGGGTCCTCCAAAAAGATGGGATTTTATTAGAGGAAACATCTGTGAGCGACTGTGAGGCAGGAGCCAGAACAGACTGGAAGAGCCATCAGACCAAGATGCAAATCTGATCTCAAATGATGAATGGAGGAGAAAAGTTTTTTGGACCTAGACCAACGAACAGTCCTAAACCACCAGGCAATCTGAGGAAAGTTGAGCAAGACTGTAGGGGCATCTTTGAGCTACATTGGCCGGCAGTCACAGCCTCAGTTATCTCTTCATTGTCTATGCTTCAGGTAGAGTGGCCCCAGAGTCCCATCCATGGGACGTGGCATGGAGGCTGGACACCATCGAAGCCACAAGGATCTCGGTGGTAGGACATCTCCCAGGTGACCTACTATCCATCACTCAGAATCACAGGGGCCACACCTATCCCATCCCCAGCCTGCTTCCATGGACCCTGGGATCCTGCCTCTTTCCCCACTGGGACCCATCACCCAGATCTTCAGCCTGGACCCCCCGAGACCCTACTCTCTGCAACCTCGATCCCTGAACTCAGGAGCTCTGCAACCCAAGTTCTGAAGGCAAACCAGAGGTTGGGGAGTTGCAAGCTAGGGAAGGTTCCCAGGGGTGTCACGCACTGTGGTTGAGCCAGGACTGCAAGCTAGGTGGTGGCTGCAGATTCCGGCACTAAGGCTATGACAGGAGGACTTCACTGCTTACAACCTCCCAGCCTGACCTGGACCCCACCCGGGACACTGTAGGCATCACACAGACAGCAGTTGTGCACAGCACTGCTGTCCACATGCAGGTGTGGCTGGACCAGGATCAGGGTGCTGCGGAGCCTGCTGCTTGCAGGCAGAGCTGTAACTTCTCCCACTGCCAATCTAACATTGAGGCTAAACTAATTTCTCAGTGAAGTGCCAGATTAGCAGCTATTAAAAATCAAAACTTGCTCACAATAACACAGTATCCTTATTGAAAACTGGAAGTCCCTACCATCTGTGTTTGTCTTTAGATTCTGAACACAAGTCAGAGTAGCCCTCACCTCACAGCAGCCTGCTCTAAGCCATTGGTTAAAATGCAGTTCTATGGACTAGCCCTTGTTCACCTGTGAGAAGTGACGGAAGGGCTGTATTTGGGGAAGTTCAAGATCTGTTAGGGGAGATTTAGTTTTCTACTGGATTTCTGGACTGAACCTTATGGGTTAATTGTTGCATATTTCATCCCTTCCTCTCAGAAATCAAAAGCAACAAAAACCCAAAACAAAACCTGTTGGCATTCAGTTGATTCCAACTCATAGCAACCCTATAGGACAGGGTCTAACTGCACCATAGGGTTTCCAAGTAGCGGCTGGTGGATTGAACTGCCGACCTTTTGGTTAGGAGTCAAACTCTCACCCACTGCACCAGCAGGGCTCTGTCACAAGTAACAAAGGTGTAGGGATTCAGAAATTCCACCTTATCTTAAAAGAAACTAGTCAGGGTTCCACCTCCAATGATGGCAGACTAGCCTGTTTCAGACCAACCCTCCCTCCAAGAACAATTACAAATGCTAGTCAAAAGGAAAGAATATCTTCTTGAAAGCACTGGAGCTACCAGGGCAGTGAGGACTCGGTGGAGCCAAATTTAGAAAGAAGGAGATCCTGGATATGTGAGCCCAGTATATGTTAACAGTCTTTGCTTCAAAACATTTGTCAAATTGAGTGTAGTGGCCAAGAGTCTGAGAAGCTGAGTAGGGCTTTTGGCAGATGCTACTGGCAGAGAGATAAAACTTGAAGCATAGAATGCTATGCAGAAATGAAAATGGATGAACTATCGCTATGCATATAAACATGGATGAATCCCACCCCCCCCAAAAAAAAGTGAGCAAAAAGAGTCAGACATAAAAGAGCAGATATCAGATGCTTCCATGTACATAAATTCAAGAACACACCAAAATAATTGATGGGTATTATAAGCCAGGATGGTGGTTATTTTAGTCGGGAGTGGGGGAGTTAGTGTCTGGAGTAAGTATGAGAAAAGTGCTGGTAACAGTCTCTTCTCAATCTGAGTCATGATTAGAATTCTCTGGTAATTTTGTGATAAGACCTAGAGCTGTCTAGTTCTTTCATCCATTTTCTGTGTATGTTTTACTTTCTTTTTTTAAGTTTTTTTTTTAAATTTTCGAGACATTTGACACCTTAAATCCCAAATACAAAATAAGTTAAAAATCAGTCAAAACCAGTGAAGATCGAAGGATGATCTGGGAGAAAGCAGATAGTCAGCTCACAGCTGCAGATCTCAGGGAACCAACAGAGGGCGCACTTCTTCAACTCAGGAGTGCAAGCTGGGCGCATAGATATAAACATCCTAACAGAGACTGTTTTTCGGTCATAAGATGAATTTGTACAAATCTCTGTGTTATGAATTCAATTGTGTCCCCAAAATATGTATTGTAAATCCTAACTTCTATGACTGTGGTTATAATCCCACTTGGGAATGAGTTTTATTTGTTATGTTAATGAGACAGGATTAGTGTAGAATATGTCTTAAGTCAGTCTCTTTTGAGATACAAGAGATTCAACAAGCAATCAAAAGAAGCAGAAATGAGGGAAGAGAGATGCCAAGCCACATGAAGATCACCCAAGAGCAGAAGCTTAAAGAGACAGGGACCTTCCACCAGAGCCCACAGAGAGAGGAAGCCTTCCCCTACAGCTGGCATGCTGAATTCAGAATTCTAATCTCCTAAACTGTGAGAAAATAAATTCCCATTTGTTAGAGCTGTCCACCTATGGTGTTTCTGTTATAGCATGACCAGATAACTAAGACACTATGCAAGTAAATTTGACAACAAAAAAGAAACAGAGGAGGCAGGGTCAAGATGGTGGAGTAGTCAGACTCTTCCAATGCTCCCTCTTACAACAAAGACCCCCCAAAAAATTGACTCTATTATATATGACAATCTAGGCACCATGAACATCAAAGGCAAAGTTGAGGAATCAGACTGAGTGGGAGGGGGAGGGAGAGACAGTTCACAGGGAGTGAGGAGTTGCCAGCACTGACGGCGGGAGCCAGTGCTGTGTAGGCCGATGGACTGGCGTGCGAAGTGAAGAGGGCAGTGGTGATTGGGACACGTTTTCCATGTCGGGAGAGACCGAGCAGCAGAGAGCTCACTCAGGCCTCCAGAGCCAGTGAAAATTGGCACTCAGTAGGCAAAAGACAAGTACATGCGTTTAACCTGCAGTGCAGATCAAAAAACTTCCCATTTGGGAAGAACTTCTCTTCCATTTACCGGCTGCCTCCCCTCCCACTCTGCACCCGGTCCGAGCCATCTTCAGAGATTGCTGCTTCTCCCGGGTCAGAAGTAGGACCGATCATGAACCTGAGCCATTCTCCCAGCCTTGGAGAGGGAGCAAATTAACAAACAGGAAAAAATAAGCTGGGGACTCAGGGCAGGTACAGCTGCTTGACCTAGGCAGAGGCATGAGAGATCCACAGACTGAATGACTTTCACCCCTGCATAGATCTCTGTGGGCCCATTTCAACAGTGTAGGCTCTCATTAGCACAGTACAACAGGTGTATACCTAAAGCCTAACGTCACTCTATCAGCTGTATGGAGGAGTAGCAACTTCATGACATTTGACACCTCTCTGCCTATTAAGCAGGGTACTCCCCTACCCATATCAGGGTCCTGAGGACTGGTGGCTCCACCCATGCTACCAAGCCACCTGCGACAGGGGTCCAAAAACAAGTGGTGCCTCCCAGGCCTTACAGCCAATAGCATTGGGTGGCCATAGTCTGGCTTCAAAACCCACCCACCTAAGCACCTTAGGGAACAGGGACACACTTTCCTCCCAGAAATGCAGGGGCACCCGTCAGCCCCGAGCCTTGCTCCACATGTGACCCCCTACTACAACCAGATACCTGTGCCTACTCCAATCACCCATGCCCATCTAGGACTGTAGGTGAGAGCCTGCACCACACTCTTGGCGACCAACTCTCTGGACACCTGAGCTGAATGAATTCAAGAAAAGTAAATGGACTCCTGGGCTTACGTACGTAGTGACACATCTAACCACCTGGTGACAGGACATTAGAACTTCAAAGGCACCAATAATCAAACTAGCTCACATAAGCAGCCTATTTGGGCATATCAAAACATAACAAAACAAGAAGTTAGGACACAGTAAGCAAAGATAGAATAAATAAATACAATAACTTATTGATGGCTTGGAGAAAACAATCAATATCAAATCACATAAAAGGCAGACCATGATGGCTTCAGCAAGCTCCCAAAGTAAAGAATCAAGAAATCTTCCAGAGGCAGAGAACTTCTTGTAATTACCAGAGGCAGAATACAAAACATTAATATACAAAACTCTTCAAGAAATCAGGAAGGAGATGCGGCAAAATGCAAAACAAGCCAAGGAACACACAGACAAAGCAATAGAGGAACTTAAGAAGATTATAAGAGGAGCACAATGACAAATGTAAGAGACTTCAGGACTCCATAGAGAGACAGCAAACAGAAATCCAGAAGATTAACAATAAAATTTCAGAATCAGACAACTCACTAGAAAGTCATAGGAGCAGAATTGAGGCAATGGAAGTCAGAATTAGTGAGATTGAAGATAAAGCACTTGACACCAACTTATTTGAGGAAAAGTCAGATAAAAGAATTTAAAAAAATGAAGAAATCCTAAGAATCTTGTGGGACTCTATCAAGAGGAATAACCTATGAGTGACAGGAGTACCAGAACACGGGGGACAATAGAAAATACAGAGAGAATTGCTAAAGATTTGTTGGCAGAAAACTTCCCTCGCATCATGAAAGATGAGGAGATATCTATCCAAGATGCTCATTGAACTCCACACAAGGTAGATCTCAAAAGAAAGTCACCAAGACATATTATAATCTAACTTAACAAAACCAAAGATAGAGAATTTTAAGAGCATCTAGGGAAAAATGAAGAGTCACCAACAAAGGAGAGTCAATAAGACTAAGCTCAGGCTACTTAGGAGAAACCATGCAGGCAAGAAGGCAATGGGATGACATACATAAAGCCTTGAAGGAAAAAAATTGCCAGCCAAGAATTATATATCCAGAAAAACTGTCTCTCAGATATGATGGTGAAATTAGGGCATTTCCAGATAAATAGAAGTTTAAGGAGTTTACAAAAACCAAACCAAAATTAAAAGAAAAAGAATTTCTTCTTTTAGAAAATCAATAACATCAGAAAACAACGCAAGACTAGAACACAGGACAAGCAACCAGATATAAACCCAGATAGTGAAGTCACAAAAATAAATCAAAGCTAAAATGCTGAAAATAGAGAAACAGAGACTTCAATATGTAAAAGATGACAACATTAAAACAAAAAAGAGGTATTAAAAAAATGTAGTCATAGATCTTTCATATAGAGAGGAAGTCAAGGCAATAAAAGAAATAAAAGATCGGTTTAAACTTAGAAAAATAAGGGTAAATATTAAGGTAACCACAAAGGAAACTAACAATCCTACACATCAAAATAAAAAACAAGAAAAACATAAAGACTCAGCAAATACAAAACCAACAACAATGAAAAAGATGCAAAGAAAATGCATAAAGAAAAACGACTCAGCACAGAAAATTAAGTGGAACAAAGAAACAACAACACACAAACAAAAAGACATCAAAATGACAGCACTAAATGCATACCTATCATTAAGTACCCTGAGGTAAATGGACTAAATGCACCAATAAAGAGACAGAGAGTAACAGAATGGATTAAAAACACACGATCTGTCTATATGTTGCCTATAAGAGACATACCTTAAAGACACAAACAAACTAAAATTCAAAGGATGGAAAAAATACATCAAGCAACCAACAATCAAAATAGAGCAAGGTGGCAATATTAATCTCTGACAAAATAGACTTTAAAGTAAAATCCACCATAAAGGGTAAGGAAGGACACTATAAAATGATTAAAGGGTCAATACACAAGGAGGACATAACCATAAGAAATATTTACACACCCAATGACAGGGCTCCAAAATACATAAAACAAACTGTAACGGCATTGAAAAGAGAGATAGACAGCTTCACAATAATAGTAGGAGACTTCAACACACAACTTTCAGTGAAGGACAGAAGATCCAGAAAGAAGCTCAACAAAGACACGGAAGATCTAAATGCCACAATCAACCAACTTGATCTCATAGACATCTACAGAACACTCCATCCAACAGCAGCCAAGTATCCTTTCTTTTCCAACTTACATGGAACATTCTCCAGAATAGACAACATATTAGACCATAAAGCAAGTCTTAAGAGAATCCAAAGTATTAAAATATTGTAAAGCATCTTTTCTGACCATAAAGCTATTAAAGTAGAAATCAGTAACAGAAAAAGCAAGGAAACAAAATCAAACACATGGAAACTGAACAACACCTTGCTCGAAAACTACTGGGTTATAGAAGAAATTAAGGATGGAACAAACAAATTGGTAGAATCAAACAAGAATGAAAAAATGAATAAAGAAACTCACAGAATAAAATGAAAATGAAAAAGACACCCTACCAGAACCTTTGGGACACAGCAAAAGCAGTGCTCAGAGGTCAGTTTACAGTAATAAACGCACACATCCAAAAAGAAGAAAAGGCCAAAATCAAAACATTTAACCCCACAACTCGAACAAATAGAAAATGACAGCAAAAGAAGCCTTTGGGTGCCAGAAGAAAGCAAATAATAAAAATTAAAGCAGAATTAAATGCAATAGAGAATAGAAAAACAATTGAAAGAGTTAACAAGACCAAAAGCTGGTTCTTTGAAAAGATCAACAAAATCAAAAAACCATTAGCCAAACTAACAAAAGAAAAACAGGAGAGGAAGAAAAATAAGCCAAGTAAGAAATAAGATAGGTGGTATCACAACAGATCCAACTGAAATTAAAAGAATCATAACCGGATACTGTGAAAAATTGTACTCTAACAATTTGAAGACCTAGAGGAAATGGACAAATTTCCAGGAACACACTACCTACCTAAACTAACACAAACAGAGGCAGAACAACTAAATAAACCTGTAACAAAAGAAGAGATTGAAAAGGTAATTAAAAAACTCCCAACAACAACAACAAAAAGCCCTGGCCCTGACAGTTTCATGGGAGAGTTCTACCGAAAGTTCAGGGAAGAGTTAACACCACTGCTATTAAAGGTATTTCAGAGCATAGAAAGGATAGAATACTCCCAAACTCATTCTACGAAGCCAGCATAACCCTGATACCAAAACCAGGTAAAGATGCCACAAAAAAAGAAAATTACAGACCAATATCCCTCATGAACATAGACACAAAAATCCTCAACAAAATTTTGGCAATAGAATTCAAAAACATTTCAAAAAAAATAACTCACTATGACCAAGTGGGATTCATACCAGGTATGCAGGGATGGTTCAACATTAGAAAAACAATCAACATAATCCATCACATTAATAAAACAAAAGACAAGAACCACAAGATCTTATCAATTGAAGCAGAAAAGGCATTTGACAAAGTCCAACACCCATTCATGATAAAAACTCTCAGCAAAATAGGAATAGAAGGGAAATTCCTCAACATAATACAGGGCATTCATGCAAAGCCAAGAGGCAACAATCCTAAATGGAAAGAGTCTGAAAGCATTCCCCTTGAGAATGGGAACCAGACAAGGATTCCTTTCTTACCACTCTTATTCAACACTGTGCTGAAGCTCCTAGGCAGAGCAATTAGGCTACACAAAGAAAGGGCATCCAGACTGGTAAGGAAGAACTAAAAATATCTCTATTTGCAGATGATCTCATCTTATACACAGAAAACCCCAAAGAATCCACAAGAATACTACTGGAACTAATCGATTTCAGCAAAGTTTCAGGATATAAGATAAACATAGAAAAATCAGTTGGATTCCTCTGCACCAACAAAGAGAACTTCAAAGAGGAAATCACCAAATCAATACCACTTATAACAGCCCCCAAGAAGATAAAATACTTAGGAATAAATCTAACCAGAGACATAAAAGACCCATACAAAGAAAACTACAAGACACTACCGCAAGAAACCAAAAGAGACCTACGAAAGTGGAAAAACATACCTTGCTCACGGATAGGAAGACTCAACATTGTGAAAATGTCAATTCTATCCAAAGCGAACTACAGATCCAATGCAACCCTGATCCAAATTCCAATTGCATTTTTTTAATGAAATGGAGAAACAAATCACCAACTTCATATGGAAAGGGAAGAGGCCCCAAATAAGTAAGAAGAAGAAGAACAAAGTGGGAGGTCTCACACTACCAGATTTTAGAACCTATTATACCACCACGGTAGTCAAAATAGCCTGGTACTAGTACAAGAACAGATGCATAGACCAATGGAACAGAATTGAGAATCCAGACATAAACTCATCTACCTATGAGCAGCTGTTATTTGACAATGGCCCAAAGTCCATTAATTGGGGAAAAGACAGTTTCTTTAACAAATAGTGCTGACATAACTGGATATCCATCTGCAAAAAAAAAAAAAAAGAAACAAAACCCACACCTCACACCATGCACAGCTCAAGATGGATCAAAGACCTAAATATAAAATCTAAAACAATAAAGATCATGGAAGAAAAAATAGGGACAACGCTAGGAGTGCTAATACATGGCATATACAGAATACAAAACATTACTAACAATGCACAAACACCAGGAAAGAAACTACATAACTGGGAGCTCCTAAAAATCCAACACTGATGCTCAACAAAAGACTTCACCAAAAGAGTAAAAAGACAACCTACAGACTCGGAAAAATTTTTTGGCTATGACAAATCCAATCAGTGTCTATTCTCTAAAATCTACAAGATACTGCAAAACCTCAACAACAAAAAGACGAGTAACCCAGTTGAAAAATGGGCAAAGGATATGAACAGGAACTTCACCAAAGAAGACATTCAGGCAGCTAACAGATACATGAGGAAATGCTCACGATCATTAGCCATTAGAGAAATGCAGATCAAAACTACAATGAGATATCATCTCACCCTACCAAGGCTAGCATTAATCCAAAAAACACAAAATAATAAATGTTGGAGAGGTTGTGAAGAGACTGGAACACTTCCACAGTGCTGGTGGGAATGTAAAACGGTACAACCAGTTTGGAAATCTATTTGCCGCTTTCTTAAAAAGCTAGAAAGAGAAGTACCATACGATCCAGCAATCCCACTCTGTGGAACATATCCTACAGAAATAAGAGCCGTCACACAAATAGATATATGCACACCCACGTTCACTGCAGCACTGTTTACAATAGCAAAAAGATGGCAACAACCTAGGTCCCATCAACAGACGAATGGATAAACAAATTATGGTATAGTCACACAATGGAATACTATGCACTGATAAAGAACAATGATGAATCTTCAAAACATCTCACGGATGCATCTGGAAACATTGTGCTGAGTGAAATTAGTCACAAAAGGACAAATATTGTACAACATCACTATTATAAGAACTCAAGAAATGGTTTAAACACAGAAGAAAACATTCTTTGATGGTTACGAGGGTGGAGAGGGAGAGAGAGGGGTATTCACTAACTAGATAGTAGATAGGAATTATCTTAGGTGAAAGGAAGGACAACACACAATACAGAGGAAGTCAGCACAACTTGACTAAACCAAAAGCTAAGAAGTTTCCTGCATACAACAAAACACTTTGGATGGAGTAGCAGGGGCAATGATCTGGGGGACCATGGTTTCAGGGGCATCTAGGTCAGTTGGCATAACAAAGTTTATTAAGAAAATGTTCTGTATCTCACTTTCGTGAGTGGCGTCTGGGGTCTTAAAAGCTAGCAGGTGGCCATCTGAGATACATCAATGGGTCCCGACACTCCTGAAGCAAAGGAGAATGAAGAACACCAAAGAAACAAGGAAAATATTAGCCCAAGAGACAGAAAGGGCCACATAAACCACACACTCCATCAGCCTGAGACCAGAGAACTAGATGGTGCCAGGCTACCACCAATGACCGCCCTGACAGGGAACACAATGGAGAATCCCTGACGGAGCAGGAGAAAAGTGGGGTGCAGAACTCAAATTCCAGTAAAAGGACCAGACTTAATGGTCTGACTCAGACTGGAGGGACCCCAGAAGACATGGCCCCTGGACTCTGTGTCAACCCAGAACTGAAGCCATTCCTGAAGCCAACTCTTCAGACAAAGATTAGACTGGACAATGGGACATAAAATGATACTCGTGAAGAGAGTGTTTCTTAGTTCAAGTACAAGCGTGAGACTAAATGGGCAGCTCCTGTCCGGAGGCAAGATGAGAAGGCAAAAAGGGACAGGAGCTGGGTGAATGGACACGGGAAATCCGGGGTAGAAAGGAATAGTGTGCTATCACATTATAGAGAGAACAGCTAGGGTCACATAGCAAAGTGTGTATAAATTTTCATATGAGAAACTGACTTGAACTGTAAACTTTTACTTGAAGTACAATTAAAAAAAAGAAATAGATGATTTTATCAAAAATACAGTTCGCTAACATTTGTAGTAACTGTTAAATGAGAAACTATTTTGTTCTGTAAGCCTTCATCTTAAGTGAGAATAACAGCACAATTGGAAGAGCATAGTCAATGTCACTGAACTCTGTATGTAGAAATTTTTGAAACGGTGTATCTTTGGCTATGTGTATTTTCACCAAAAAAAAAAAAAGGTTGAGAATTTAGAGGGTTAATATGTTGTGGGGTTGTTAACCAATGTTATAAAACAATATGTGTACTACTGTTTCATGAGAAACTATTTGTTCTGTAAGCCTTCACCTGAAGTACAACAAAATATAAAAAAAAAAAGTTTGCTAAAATCCAACCTAGTAGAGAAAGTTTAACCAAATCAATTTTCATAAAGAAATAGAGAAAGTTATTAAAGAGCTTCCCCATGAAAAACATGAATCCTAAGGAAGAATCACAGGATATTCTTCCAAATATTTAAGGATCAGACAATCCCAATGCTAACTAAAGTAGCCAAAGCATAGAAAAATAAGGAAAATTTTCAAATTTGTTTTATTAAGTGAGAATATAATTGATAGCAAAATCTAAGACAAATTGAAAAAAGAAAACTACAGATCATTTTCCCTTATGAATGTCAGTGCAAACATCTTTCATGAATATTAACAAATGGAAACAAACTGTACAATTTCAAAAAATAGGTCATTAAGACCTGGTGGACTTTATTGCAGGAAGGCAATTAGAGTACACTTTAAGATAAATCCACTAATATATAGTTAGTTCCTGACTTACCATGACTCCTTTGTAGGTCGGTCGTGACGTGAGTCAAATACCTCCGTTTTTTCTTTTTTAGTTTTCATAGCCTACTATACGGCAGTGTTGTGAACAGTAAATCATAACACTGCACATCTGCAAGTGAACATCTGAGAATGATAACATCTGCAAATTATGCACGGCAACATTGTATGTAGTACATACTACAAATAACAAGATGAACAACAACAAAACAAAGATGGTCATAAATGCATTTTGTCATAACTCCAATATGTCATAAGTCAGGGACAACCTGTAATTTATCCTTAGAAAAATCTAAGGAGGAGAAACTCTATTATATTCTCCATAGATGCTGAAATACCATTTGACAAAATTCAACAATTCTTGCTAAGTTACAAAAAATATTATTCCTAACATAAACACAAACATACACCTCAGCTAAAAGTGGACATTTGATTTTAAAGAAGAGGGGAAGCAGGGCCAAGATGGCGGAGTAGTCGGATGCTTCCAGTGGTTCCTCGTACAACAAAGACCCGAAAAAACAAGTGGATCAATTATACATGACAATCTGGGAGCCCTGAACATCAAAGGCAAAGTTGAGAAATCGGACTGAGTGGCAGGGGGAGGGAGAGATGGTTCGGAAGCAGTGAGCAGTTGCCAGAACTGACCTGGTGAGAGCCTGAGCCCTTCAGGTCGGATCAGCTGGAGGTGCCCGGTGAGGTAGGCAAGCTGCAGCACTCCGGAGGTGTTTTCTACACTGGGAGTGACCTGGGAGACACCCAGCGGCAGACAGTCTACTTAGCCATCCAGAACCAGTGTGAAGCAGCCCCCGATCAGTGAAACATAAGTACTTGTGTCTGGCCTACCATGCGGATCAAAAACAACCCCCTTTGGGAAAAGCCTCTCTCCCACTTACCTCCCTGCTCCCTACTCTGCACTGGGTTCAGGACGGCTTCAGCGATTGCCAAGTCTCCTGGGCTGGAAGTAGGACCTATCATATGCCCTGAGCCATTCTCCTAGCCTTGGAGAGACAACAAATTAACAAACAGGGGAAAAAATAATCTGCCAGCTCCCCTAAGCCAGGAACTCAGGGTAGGCACAGCTCTTTTGCCTAGGCACAGGCATAAGGGCTGCATGGATTTTGAGTGCCTTTCCCTCTGCAGAGACATGTGTGGGCCCATTTCAACAGCATAGGCCCTCATTACCACAGTAAAACAGGGTATATACCTGCTGTCTAACTTCAACTGTTTCAGCTGAGAAGTGGCAGGTTTGTGACATTTGACACTGCTCTGCTCATTATGCAGGGTCTTCACCTACCCACAGCAGAGGCTTGAAGACTGGTGGCTCCACCCACGCCACCTAGCCACCTGCGACAGGGGTCCAAGAATAAGTAGTGCCCCCAGTCCTTACAGCCAACAGCATTGGGTGCTCATAGTCTGGCTGCAAAACCCACCCACCTACATGCTCTAGGGTACAGGGACACACTGTCCTCTAGGACACTCAGGGGTGGCCATCGGCCCCCTGCCTTGTTCAGCATGTGACCCCCTGCTGCAGCCAGATGCCTGTGCCTACACCAATCACCCATGCCTGTGTAGGACTATAGGTGAGAGCCTGCACCACACACTTGGTGGCTGACTACCTGGGCAACTGAGCTGGGCTCACATACCTAGTGGCAGGTCTGGCCAACTGGTGGCAGGACTTTGGAGCTTCAGGGGCGCCAGCGATCAGCTCACACAAGCAGCCTATCTGGGCATATCAAAACAAAACAAAACAAAACAAGAAGTTAGGACACAGTAAGCAAACATAAAATAAATGAATATAATAACTTACTGATGGCTCAGAGACAACAGTCAATATTAAATCACATAAAGTGGCAGACCATGATGCTTTCAGCAAGCTCCCAAGATGAAGAATCAAATCTTCCAGACGAAGAGAACTTCTTGGAATTACCAGATGCAGAATACAAAAGATTAATATACAGAACTCTTGAAGAGATCAGGAAGGAAATTAGGCAAAACGCACACCAACCAATATAGGAACTTAAGAAGATTAGAGAAGAGCATAATGACAAATTTAACAGGCTGCAAGAATCCATACAGAGACAGCAATCAGAAATCCAGAAGATTAACAATGAAATTTCAGAATTAGACAACTCAACAGAAAGTCATAGGAGCAGAATTGAGGCAATGGAAGTCAGAATTAGTGAGACTGAAGATAAAGCACTTGACACCAACTTATTTGAGGAAAAATCAGATAAAAGTTTTTGAAAAAATGAAGAAGCCCTAAGAATTATGCGGGACTCTATCAAGATCAATAACCTACGAGTGATTGTGGAGTACCAGAACAGGTGGGGATAACAGAAAATACAGACAGAATTGTTAAAGATTTGTTGGCAGAAAATTTCCCTGATATTGTGAAAGATGATTTTAATGAAGAAACACCGAATTCATTCCTGCTGGCTTAGGAACTAGGCAGAAAAAAAACAAACCAGTTGCCATCAAGTCGATTCTGATTCATAGCAACCCTAAAGGACAGAGTAGAACTGCCCCATAGGGTTTCCAAGGAGCACCTGGTGGATTCAAACTGCTGACCTTTTGGTTAGCAGCTGTACTGTTAACCACTACACCATCATGGTTCCAGGAACAAGACAAGGATCCTTACTGTTGCCAATATTAGGTGACATTATTTGGAAGATATTACCTAATGCAATTAGACAATAACAAGCACTTAGTGACAAAGGAATGAAAAAGAAAGGGTTAACACTATCTCCATTTGTAGGTTATGTAATTGCGTATTGAAATACACAAGAGAAACCTTGGGAAACAATAGGATAATTTAATAAATTAGTAGAATACAAACTACCAAACAGTAAACAATTGCCTTTGTGCATACAAGCCATAGCAAGTCTGAAAATTTTACAGAGATTACTCCACATACAACACTAACAAAATGACTTTAAAAATGTTTTTTAGTTAAAAAGTGTAAAATCCAACAGGAGGAAAACTTTAAAAAATACTCCTGAAATTTACAACAGTAGGTTTGAACAGACAGGAGGACATACAATGTTTTTGGATGTTGTTGTCAGGTACCATCGACTCGGTTCCAACTCATAGAGACCCTGTGTACAACAGAATGAAACACTGCCCAGTCCTGTGCCATCGTCACAATCGTTATGCTTCAGCCCACTGTTGCAGCCACTGTGTCAGTCCATCTTGTTGAGGCTCTTCCTCCTTTTCGCTGACCCTCTACTTTACAAAGCATGATGTCTGAATTATCTAGTGCTGCTGTAAAAGACATACTACAAGTCATGGCTTTAACAAAGAGAAATTTATTTTCTCACAGTCCGGTAGGCCAGAAGTCCAAACTCAGGGCGTCAGCTCCACAGGAAGTCTTTCTCTTTCCATCTGCTCTGGACAAATGTCCTTCTTATCAATCTTCCTCTGGACTACGAGATTCTCTGCACAGGGACCCCGGGTCCAAGGGATGTGCTCTGCTCCTGGAGCTGCTTTCTTGGTGCTATCAGGTTCCCCTATCTCCCTGCTCTCTTCTCTCTTTTATATCTCAAAAGAGATTGGCTTAAGACACTATCTAATCTTGTACATCTCATCAATGTAACTGCAACTAATGCACTTCATTAACATCATAGTGATTGGATTTACAACACATAGGGAAATCACATCAGATGACAAAATCGTAGACAATCATACAATACTGGGAATCATGACCTAGCCAATTTGACACATATTTTGGGGGGACACAATTCAATCCATGACAGTGTCCTTCTCCGGAGACTGATCCCTCCTGATAACATGTCCAAAGGAGGTAAGACATAGTCTCACCATCCTTGCTTCCAAGGAGCATTCTGGTTGTATTTCTTCCAAGACAGTTTTATTCATTCTTCCAGCAGTCCATGGTATATTCAATACTCTTCGTCAACACCATAATTCAAAGGCATCAATTCTTCCATCTTCCTTATTCATTGTCTAACTTTCACATGTACATGAGGCGACTGAAAACACCATGGCTTGGGTCATGAGCACTTTAGTCCTTAAAGCGACATCTTTGCTTTTTAATGCTTGAAAGAGGTTTCTGCAACAGATTTGTCCAATATCTCATTTGAATTCTTAACTGCTGCCAACAGATAGAAGGACACACTATGTTTCTGGATAGGAAGATAAATTACAAAGCTGTCTCACAGAGTTAATTTTATAAATTTAAAACACCCTAATAAAAATACCAACAGGTTCTTTTTTCACAAGTTAGATAAACTGATTATAAAGTTCATATGAGAAAATAAATAAGATCAGGAAATCCTTAAAAATAATGATCCAAATAGAAAAAGAGCCTTCTAGCCCTGCCAAAAATTAAAACATTTTGTAAAGTTTCTGTCATTAAAATAATGTGGCACTGATACACAAATAGACCAATGGAGTAGAAGAGTAAGTCCAGAAAGAGAACCAAGTGCAGTTTTAATTCTTCATTTAATGACTTTAATTTGTTCTTGGACATCCGACACTAAGGGAAAAGTATTAAATGGGGGGAAAAAAGTTTGGTAATAGTGCATTCTATACCAATATTTGACTCATGGACAACTTTTACAGATAGAAAAATATATCAGTAGAGCAATGAAAACAAGTTTATGTAAGTAATATACAAAAATTTGAAAGTAAAGGTATCTAGTCTTCCACAACACTTAATGTACTGAAAGCTTATTGTACTCATCCCAGTAGGAAGAATAGTCTTGATAGTGGGTGTGTTTGGTGGATGTTTTAGGCTTAGTTTTCTAAAGAAGCAAAACTAATGAAGTATACATAAAAATATAAAGGGAGAGATTTACTTCAAGGAAATGGCTCACACGATTGTGAGGGCTGGCAAGTCCCAGACCCATGCATCAGGCAGCAGGCTGAAGGTTTCTCCTGACTCCTGTGGTTGCAGGGACTGACAAATCCAAAATCTGCAGGTCAGGCAGCAGGCTGAAGGCTTCTCACATTCCAAAAACAGGAGGTCAGACTAGAAAAGTGCAGGATGGAGAGAGAGAGAGAGAGAGAGCTTTGACAGAACATCCATTTATATATTGGATGCAGGCAACCCCCGCAAGGAAACTCCCTTCCAACTGATTGGCTGCTCATATAAAATCATGAAATGGAGGATGATTACATAGTGTCTGCCAGACAACTGCGAATCATGGCCTAGCCAAGGTGACACATAACATTAACTATCACAGTGGAAAAGGAATGTGGAAGAGTTTCAAATATATCTTGACTATTCCTGATATGTAACAATTTCCCAAATCATGCAAATTACCTTTCTCTACCTGTTAATATTGCATATGCAGTAGCCAAGCTAGCTATTATGTCTTTTTTCCATAATGTTATTTATGCCATCTCTCTTTTATATCAGTCACCGCTGCTAGAAGTTTGTCTTCTCGAACAACAAGCTTACATCTCAGTTTTTTCTCTCATTAATTTATTAAAGATTGGGCTTTTCTAATAAATTCATTTAATGTGATAAACTGTAATGCTTTACATTTAATGTTTTCATCATTGTGACTGCTAACTATTCTGTCATTTTCTGTTTTAAACTCTGAATTTGGGGAGATGTCCTTTTGCAAATTTCTGCATGAATCGTTTGGTGAGGGCATTATTCTCAATGTTTATATTTAATGCATTGAAGTTAGAGGATGCTGTCTGTGTGAAATATCTTTGAAATGTACTGAGACTTAATTTATAGCCTAATATGTGAAAAAATTTCATATCTACTAGTCGTACTTGAGAAAACTGGGTATTTGATTTTTGGTGTGTGATTACATATAGGCAGGCGAGTGGGCAGGCGGGCAGGCAGGCAGGCACATAGATAGATACAATGGGTTATGGGTACTAGTCAAGTCTTCTATAGCCTATTTATGTCGTCTGTGATTTTTAACTGAGATGAAATTCACACAACATAAAATTCATCATTTTCAAGTGTACACTGTAGTGGATTTTTAGTGTATTCACCAATGTTGTGCAACAAACACCACCATCGAATTCCAGAAAATTTCTATCACCCTAAAAAGAAACTCGTATCTGTTAGCAGTCATTCCCAGTTGCCCACTGCCTCCCATCTCCTGGCAAACACTAATCTACTTTCTTTACTTCAAATGCTGTTTTCTGTCTGCATGGATTTGCCGATTCTGAACATTTCATATAAATGGAATCATTTTCAAATTGCACACCTATTACATAGCGTGTTTCATTCACTTAGTGTAACATTTTTGAGGTTCATCCATGTTATAGCACATATCAATACTTTCTTTTTATGGCTACATAACATTCTATTCTATGGATATACCATTTTTTGTTATCCACTCATCAGTTGACAGGCATTTAGGTTGTTTTCACTTTTGGCCACTATGAAAAATCACGTTATGAACACTCATAAGTTTTTTGTTCAAGTTTTTGTGCGAACATTTGTTTTCCATTTCCTTGTGTATATACTTAGGAGTAACATTGCTGGGTCATATGGTAATTCTGTTTCATTTTAATTGTTGTGCTTCAAGTGAAAGTTTACAAATCAAGTTAGTCTCTCATACAAAAATTTAACATACACTGTTATGTGATCCTTGTTGCTCTCCCTATACTTTGACAGCACACTCCTCCTTTACACCCCGGGTTTCCCGTGTCCGTTCAACCAGCTCCTGACCCCCTCTGACTTCTCATCTTGCCGCTAGACAGGAGCTGTCCATTTAGTCTCATGTATCTACTTGAGCAAAGAAGCACAGTCTTCACGAGTATCATTTTATGTCGCATAATCCAGTCTAATCTTTGTCTGAAGAGTTGGCCACGGGAATGGTTTTAGTTTTGGGCTAACAGAGAGTCTGGGGGCCATGTCTTCTGGGGTCCCTCCAGTCTCAATCAAACCATTAACTCTGGTCTTTTTACCAGAATTTGAGTTCTGCACCCCACTTTTCTCCTGCTCCATCAGGGACTGTCTGTTGTGTTCCCTGTCAGAGTGGTCATTGGTGGTCCGGGTACCATCTAGTTCTTCTGGTCTCAGGCTGATCAAGTTTCTGGTTTATGTGGTCCCTTCTGTCTCTTGGGCTAAGACTTTCCTTGTGTCTATGGTGTTCTTCATTCGCCTTTACTCCAGGTGGGTTGGGAGCAATTGATGCATCTTAGATGGCCGCTAGCCAGCTTTCAAGACCTCAGACACCACTCACCAAAGTGGGATGCAGAACATTTTCTTAATAAACTTTGTTATGCTAATTGACCTAGATATCCCCTGAAACCATGGTCCCCAGATCTCCGCCCCTGCTACTCTATCCCTTCAAGTGTTTGGTTGTATTCAGGAAACTTCTTAGCTTCAGTTTAGTCCAGTTGTGCTGACTTCCCCTGTAGTGTGTGCTATCCTTCCCTTCACCTAAAATAATTCTTGTCTACTATCTGGTTAGTGAATACCCCTCTCCCTCTCCTCCTCACCCTTGTAACCATCAAAGAATGTTGTCTTCTGTATTTTAACCTTATCTTGAGTTCTTATAATAGTGGTCTTATACAATATTTGTATAATGCCTAAATTCACTCAGCATAATGCCTTCCAGATCCCTCCGTTATCAGATGTTTCATGGATGCAGCATTACTCTTTATTGTCGTGCAGTATTCCATTATGTGACTATACCATAATTTGTTTATCCATTTGTCCGTTCATGAGCACCTAGGTTGTTTCCATCTTTTTGCGACCGTAAACAGTGCTGCAATGAACATGGGTGTGCATATATCTATTCGTGTGACGTCTCTTATTTCTCTAGGATATATTCCAAGCAGCAGGATTGCTGGATCATATGGTACTTCTATTTCTAGCTTTTTAACAAAGTGCCAAATCGATTTCCAAAGTGGCTGTACCATTTTACTTTCCCACCAACTCAGTGTTCCAGTCTCCCCACAACCTTTCCAGCATTGACTATTCTGTGTTTTTTGGATTAAAGCTAGCCCTGTTGGGATGCGATGGTATCTCATTGTAGTTTTGATTTGCATTTCTCTAATGGCTAATGATCATGAGCATTTCCTCACGTGTCTGTTAGCCACCTGAATGTCTTCTTTGGCAAAATGCCTGTTCATATCCTTAGCCCATTTTTTAATTAGGTTATTTGTCTTTTTCTTGTTGAGGTTTTGCAGTATCTAGTAGATTTTAGAGATTAGACGTTGATTGGATTTGTCAGAGCTAAAAATTTTTTCCCAGTCTGTAGGTTGTCTTTTTACTTTTTTGGTGAAGTCTTTTGATGAGCGTAAGTGTTTGATTTTTAGGAGCTCCAAGTTATTTAGTTTCTCTTCTGGTGTTTGTGCATTATTACTTACGGTTTGTATTCTGTTTATGCCATGTATTAGGGCTCCGAGCGTTATCTCTATTTTTTCTTCCATAATCTTTATCATTTTCGATCTTCTATTTAGGTCTTTGAGCCATTTTGAGTCCGTTTTTGTGCGTGGTGTGAGCTATTGGTCTTGTTTCAGTTTTTTGCAAATGGATATCCAGTTATGCCAGCACCATTTGTTAAAGAGACTGTCTTTTCCCCCAATTAATGGACTTTGGGCCTTTGTCAAATATCAGGTGCTCACAGGTGGATGAATTGACGTCTGGATTCTCAGTTCTGTTCCTTTGGTCTATGTATCTGTTGTTGTACCAGTACCAAGCAGTTTTGACTACCATGGCAGTATAATAGGTTCTAAAATCAGGTAGTGTGAGGCCTCCCACTTTGTTCTTCTTCAGTAACGCTTTACTTATCCGGGGCCTCTTCTCTTTCCATATGAAGTTGGTGATTTGTTTCTCCATCTCATTAAAAAATGCCATTGGAATTTGGATCAGGATTGCATCGTATCTGTAGTTCGCTTTGGGTACAATTGACATTTTTACAATGTTGAGTCTTCCTATTCATGAGCAAGGTATGTTTTTCCACTTATGCAAGTCTCTTTTGGTTTCCTGCAGGAGTGTCTTGTACTTTTCCTTATGTAAGTCTATTACATCTCTGGTTAGAATTATTCCTAGGTATTTTATCGTCTTGGGGACTATTGTAAATGGTATTGATTTGGTGATTTCTCCTTGGAAGTTCTCTTGTTGGTGCGGAGGAATCCAACTGATTTTTGTATGTTTATCTTGTATCCTGATACTTTGCTGAAATCTTCTAGTAGTTTCAGTAGTTTTCTTGTGGATTCTTTGGGGTTTTCTGTGTATAAGATCATATCATCTGCAAATAGAGATACTTTCACTTCTTCCTTACCAATTTGGATGCCCTTTATTTCTTTTTGTAGCCTAATTGCTCTGGCTAGGACCTCCAGCACAATGTTGAATAAGAATGGTGATAAAGGGCATCCTTGTCTGGTTCCCATTCTCAAGGGGAATGCTTTCAGACTCTCTCCATTTAGGATGATGTTGGCTCTTGGCTTTGTATAAATGCCTTTAATTATGTTGAGGAATTTCCCTTCTGTTCCTATTTTGTTGAAAGTCTTTTATCATGAATGGGTGTTGGACTTTGTCAAAAGCCTTTTCTGCTTCAAATGATAAGATCATGTGGTTCTTGTCTTTTGTTATATTTATCCGATGGATTACATTGTTTGTTTTTCTAATGTTGAACAATCCCTCCATACCTGTTATAAATCCCACTTGGTCGTGGTGAATTATTTTTTTGATATGCTGTTGAATTCTACTGGCTAGAATTTTGTTGAGGATTTTTGCGCCAATGTTTGTGAGGGATATTGGTCTATAATTTTCTTTTTTGTGGCATCTTTACCTGGTTTTGGTATCAGGGTTATGCTGGCTTCATAGAATGAGTTTTGGAGTATTCCATCTTTTTCTCTGCTCTGAAATACCTTTAATAGCAGTGGTGTTTACTCTACTCTAAAAGTTTGGTAGAATTCTCCAGTGAAAATGTCCGGACCAGGACTTTTTTTTTTTTTTTTTTTTTTTGGAGTTTTTAAACTATCTTTTCAATCTCTTCTTTTGTTATAGGTTTATTTAGTTGTTCTACCTCTGTTTGTGTTAGTTTAGCTAGGTAGTGTGTTTCTAGAAATTTGTCCATTCCTCTAGGTTTTGAAATTTGTTAGAGTACAATGTTTCATAGTATTCTGTTATGTTTATTTTAATTCAGTTAGGTCTCTTTTGATATCATCCATCTCATTTCTTATATGGTGTATTTGCTTCCTCTCCTGTTTTTCTTTTGTCAGTTTGGCCGGTGGTTTATCAACTTTGTTGATCTTTCCAAAGAACCAGCTTTTGGTCTTGTTAACTCTTTCAGTTGTTTTTCTATTCTCTATTTCATTTATTTCTGCTCTAATTATTTCTTTTCTTATGAAGCCCGAGGGCTTCTTTTGCTGCTCTCCTTCTACTTGTTCCAGTTGTAAGGTTAATGTTTTGATTTTGGCCTTTTCTTCTTTTTCGATGTCTGCGTTTATTACTGTAAACTGACCTCTGAGCACCGCTTTTGCTGTGTCCCAGAGGTTCTGGTAGGATGTGTTTTCATTCTTGTTTGATTCTACCAATTTGTTTGTTCCATCCTTAATTTCTTCTACAACCCAGTAAATTTTTGAGCAAGGTGTTGTTCAGTTTCCATGTGTTTCATTTTTTCCCTTGCTTTGTCTGTTATTGATTTGTGCTTTTATGGCTTTAGAGTCCGAAAAAATGCTTTGTAATATTTCGATGCTTTGGATTCTGTTAAGGCTTGCTTTATGGCCTAATATGTGCTCTATTCTGGAGAATGTTCCATGTGGGTTGGAAAAGAATGTATACTTGGCTACTGTTGGGTGGCGTGTTCTGTATATGTCCATGAGATCAAGTTGGTTGATTCTAGCATTTAGATCTTCTGTGTCTTTGTTGAGCTTCTTTCTGGATGTTCTGTCCTTCACCAAAAGTGGTGTGTTGAAGTCTCCTATGATTATTGTGGAGCTGTCTATCTCTCGTTTCAATGCTGTTACAGTTTGTTTTATGTATTTTGGAGCCCTGTCATTGGGTGCATAAATATTTCTTATGGTTATGTCCTCCTTGTGTATTGACCCTTTAATCATTATATAGTGTCCTTCCTTTTACTTTGTGGTGGATTTTACCTTAAAGTTTATTTTGTTAGAGATTAATATTGCCAGTCCTGGTCTTTTTTGAGTGTTGTTTGCTCGATATATTTTTTTCCGTCCTTTGAGTTGTAGTTGTTTGTGTCTTTAAGTCTAAGGTATGTCTCTTGTAGGTAGCATATAGACGTATCGTGTTTCTTTAATCTATTCTGCCACTCTCTGTCTCTTTATTGGTGCATTTAGTCCATTTACATTCAGTATAATTATTGATAGGTATGAGTGTAGTGCTGTCATTTTGATGTCTTTTTTGTGTGTTGTTGACAGTTTCTTTCTTCCACTTATTTTTCTGTGTTGAGTTGTTTTTCTTTATGTATTTTCGTTTCATCTTTTTCATTGTTGGTTTTGTATTTGCTGAGTCTTTATATTTTTCTTGTTTTTTATTGTGATGTGTAAGATTATTAGTTTCCTTTGTGGTTACCTTAGTATTTACCCCTATTTTTCCAAGTTTAAGCCAGTCTTTTATTTCTTTATATCATCTTGACTTCCTCTCCATATGAAAAATCTATATTTTTTAGTCCCTCTTTTTTTTTCTAATGTTGTCATCTTTTACATATTGACATCTCTGTTTCCCTATTTTCAGTGTTTCAGCTTTGATTTATTTTTGTGACTTCCCTATCTGGGTTGATATCTGGTTGCTCCGTCCGTGTTCTAGTCTTGCGTTGTTATCTGATGTTACTGATTTTCTAACCAGAGGACTCCCTTTACTATTTCTTGTAATTTTGGTTTGGTTTTTGCAAATTCTCTAAACTTCTGTTTATCTGGAAATGCCCTAATTTCACCAGCATATATGAGAGAGAGTTTCGCTGGATATATAATTGTTGGCTGGCAATTTTTTTTTCCTTCAAGGTTTTATATATGTGCTCCCGTTGCCTTCTTGCCTACATGGTTTCTAGTGAGTAGTCCGAATTTAGTGTTATTGACTCTTCTTTGTAGATGACTTTTTGTTTATCCCTAGCCACTCTTAAAATTCTCTCTTTATCTTTGGTTTTGGAAAGTTTGATTATATGTCCTGGTGACTTTCTTTTCGGATCTACCTTATGTGGGGTTCAATGAGCATCTTGGATAGATATCTTCTCGTCTTTCATGATATCAGGGAAGTTTTCTGCCAACAAATCTTCAAAAATTCTCTCTGTATTTTCTGTTATCCTCCCCTGTTCTGGAACTCCTATCACTGGTAGGTTATTCCTCTCCATAAAGTCCCACATAATTCTTAGGATTTCTTCGTTTTTTTAAATTCTTTTATCTGATTTTTCCTCAAATAAGTTGGTGTCAAGTGCTTTATCTTCAATCTCACTACTTCTGACTTCCATTGCCTCAATTCTGCTCCTATGACTTTCTATTGAGTTGTCTAATTCTGAAATTTTATTGTTAATCTTCTGGATTTCTGTTTGCTGTCTCTCTATGGATTCTTGCAGCCTGTTAAATTTGTCATTATACTCCTCTCTAATCTTCTTAAGTTCCTGTATTGCTCTCCTTCCTGATCTCTTGAAGAGTTCTGTATCTTAATCGTTTGTATTCTGCCTCTGGTAATTCCAGAAATTCTCTTCCTCTGGAAAATTACTTGATTCTTTATTTTGGAGCTAGCTGAAGCCACCATGGATTTCCTCCTTATGTGATTTGATATTGACTGTTGTCTCTGAGCCATTAATAAGTTATTATATTTTTTTATTTTATGTTTGCTTACTCTGTCCTAGCTGCTTGTTTTGTTTTGTTTTGATATGCCCAGATAGGTTGCTTGTGTGAGCTAGCCCAATCACCAGCACCCCTAAAGCTCCAAACGTCCTGCCATTAGGTGGCCAGAACTGCCACTGAGTATGTGAGTCCAGGAGTCCACCCACTCCTCTTGTATGGATTCAGCTCGGTTGTCCAGGTAGTCAGCCACCAAGTGTGTGGTGCAGGCTCTCACCTAGAGTCCAAGATAGTCATGAGTGAACTGGTGCAGGCACAGGCATCTGGCTGCAGCAGGGGGTCACACGCTGAGCAAGGCATGGGGCTGACAGCCGCCCCCTAGTGTCCGGGAAGAAAATGTGTCCCTGTTCCCTACAGCACGTAGGTGGGTGAGTTTTGCAGCTGGACCATGAGCACCCAATGCTGGTGGCTATAAGGACTAGGGGGTATGACTTATTCTTGGACCCCTGTCACAGGTGGCTAGGTGGCAAGGATGGAGCCATCAGTCCTCAGGCCCCCGATGTGGGCAGCTGAGGACTTGTCCAATGGGCCGAGCATTGTCAAATATCACAAACCTGCCACACCACAGCTGAAACAGCTGAAGTTAGACTTCACATATATACACTGTTATACTGTGTAATGAGGGCCTATGCTGTGGAAATGGACCCACACAAGTCTATGCAGCAGAGAAAGGCATTCAAAGTCTGTGGACTCCTTATGCCTATGCCTAAGCAAAGGAGCTGTGCCTACCCTGAGTTCCTGGCTTAGGGGAATTGGCAGATTATTTTTTTTCCCTGTTTTTTAATTTGTTCCCTCTCCAAGGTGGGCAGAATAGCTCAGGGCATATGACGGGTCCTACTTCGGGCCCAGGGGATGCAACAATCGCAAAAGCCAGCTAACTGGTGCAGAGTGGCGAGGGACGAGGTAAATGCGAAGGACGAAGGAGGTTTTTCCCAAAGAGGGCGTTATTTGATCCATGTGGTAGGCCAGACACAAGTACTTATCTTTTCCGATTGAGTGCTCCTTTTCACTGTTTCTCGATGTCCGAGTAGACTCTCTGTCACTGGGCCTCTCCCGATGTGCAAAATGCCTCCCAAGAGCCACTGCTTACCTCACCGCTCACACGAGCTGATCTGACCTAAAGGGTGCCTGCTCCCGCCAGGTCAGGTCTGGCAACTCCTTGCTTCTTCTGAACCGTCTCTCCGTTCCCCTGCCACTCAGTCTGATTCCTCAACTTTGCCTTCGATGTTCTGGGCTCCTAGATTGTCACATAGAATTGATTCCTTGTTTTTTGGGGGGTCTTTGTTGTAAGAGGGACCACAGGTATCATCTGACTACTCCACCATCTTGGCCTTGCCTCCAGTAATTCCATGTTTATCGTGAGGAACTTCCAAACTGTTTTCTACAGCAGTTGCACCATTTTATATTCCCACCACAAATGTAAGAGGGTCCAATTTCTCCACTTCTTTGCCTACACTTCTTATTTTCCTTTTTATTTCAGCCATCCTAGTGGAAGTGAAATGGTACCTCATTGTGGTTTTGATTTGAATTTCTCGAATGCTAAGAATGTTGAGCAAGTTTTCTTGTGCTTATTGTATATCTTCTTTGAAGAAATGTGTGTCTTCTTTGGGAAAATGTCTATTCAAATCCTTTGCACATTTTTTGATTGGGTTATTTACCTTTTTTGTTGAATTGTATAAGTTCTTTATATTTTCTGGGTGTTGTTGTTAGATGCCACTGAGTCAATTTCCACTGCTGGTGACCCCACGTATACAAAGTAAAATTGCTCCATAGAGTTTAGAAGCCTGTGAACTTTTGGAAGCACATCTCCAGGCCTGTCTTCTGAGGTTCTTCTGGGTGGGATCAAACCACCAACCTTTCAGCTAGTAGTCAAACGCTTAACCATTTCCACCATCCAGGGACTCATCTTTCTTTCTTACAAAAGCTAAAAAATGCAAGTGTGTAAGATTTCAGAGAAGCATTAGTGGTTCAGTGGTAGAATTTTGCTTCCATACAGGAGACTCGGGTTTGATTCCTAGCTAGTGCACCAGGAGTGCTTATGGGGCATCTTACAACCTACACAGACTTCTAGCTGGACACACCAAAACACTTGGCACGTGTAAAAAAACAAAAACAAAAAACAAAGCCATCGTTGTCAAGTCGATTCCAACTCATAGCGACCCTATAGGACAGAGTAGAAGTGCCATATAGGCTTTCCAAGGAGTGGCTGATGGATTCAGACTGCCAACCTTTTGATTAGCAGCCAACTTCTTAACCACTGGGACACCAGGGCTCCATACTGGGAACTCAAAATAAAAAAAAAACCAAAAAACAAAATCAAACTTGTTGCCATCGAGTCAATTCCAAACCTATAGAACAAATTAGAACTGCCCCATAGAGTTTCCAAGGAGAAGCTGGTGGATTTGAACTGTGGACCTTTTGGTTAGCAGCCAAGCTTTTAACCACTGGGCCACCAGAGCTCCATACTGGGCACAGGACCTAGGAATTGCTTAATTAACAAACCATATTATTGTTGAGACTGATACACAACCATGTTGGAAATTCCTGGTCTACATTCTTGCTACTAGAAGACTAATCTGAAGACCAGTAGCATCAGCATGAACCTTGTTACAAGTATAGCATCTCACGCTCTACTCCAGATGTCTTAGTTATCTAGTGCTGCTACAAAAGAAATACTACAAGTGGATGGTGTTAACAAACAGAGATTTAGTCTCTCACATTCTAGGAGGCTAGAAGTCCAAATTCCAGGTTCCAGTTCTGGGGAAAGGTCCAGTCATCAATCTTCCCCTGGTCTAGGAGCATCTCAGCCCAGGCACCCCGGGTCCAAAGGACGCTCTCTGCTCCTGGCACTACTTTCTTGGTGGCAGGAGGTCCCCCTGTCTTTCTGCTCACTTCTCTCTTTTATCAAAAGAGATTCATTCAAGATAGAACCTACTCTTGTAGATTGAATCCTACCTCATTAACATAACTGCCTCTAATCCTGCCTCATTAACATCAAAGAGGTAGGATTTACAACACATAAGGAAATCACAGCAGATGACAAAATGCTGGACAATCACACAATACTAGGAATTATGGCCTAGCCAAGTTGACACACATTTTTGGGGGACACAATTTAATCTATAACATCAGACCTTTTGAATATTAATGAGATTTCCAGGTGATTCCTGTGCACAGTACAGTTTAGACTCCCTGATCTATGTGCTTTATAGACACAGTACCAGAACCCTCCAGCCTGCTCTTAGAGTGTGGTCTTATCAGATTGCTTAGCACTGCATGGTCTAAGCTTCAGTCTTTCTTCCTTTCTTTTCTGTAGCTAATCATTCCCTTGGTGAATTCATCCACAATCAAAGCTTTAAATATCATTTATATGGTGCACCTCCCAAATCTATTTCCCCAGTCCAGACTTTCCCCTTAAAGTCTAGACTCATACACTCAACTGCCAACTCAAAAAATTTACTTACATTTCTAATAGACATCTTAGATATAACATTTCTGAAACCGAATGCCTTTGATGCTCGTTTCTCAAGTATGCTTCTTCCAGAGTCTTTTTCCCATCTCTGCTGACATCAACTCTGTCTTGGGCTGGGTTCTCTGGAGAAGCAAAACCAGTAAAGCGTATCAATATATACAGCAAGAAAGATTTATATCTAGGAAATGGCTCACACAGTTTTTAGAAGCTGTGATGTCCCAAGTCCATGGTTCAGGAAAAAAGCTTCTCTTGAATCACAAGGCTGCGGGGGCAGGAGAACCCAAAGTCTGTAGGCTGGAGAGCAGGGATGTTGCTTACAAGCTATGAAGATCAATAAATCTGAAGATCGGCAGGCAAAACTACAGGCAATCTGCCAGCTCAAGTCCCAAGAACTGGAGGTCAGAGGAAGAGGAGTCAGCTGCAGGGTCTGGAAAAAGCAAAAGCTCAGGCAAGGCAAGCAGGAAGAGTCAGGTGGTGGAGGGTGGAAAGATGAAGGCGGAGGGGGGCTGCGAGCTGCCACAGGCCTCGCCCCCACCTGTACCACAGCAGATCCCATCATGGGGGGTGATCGTGTATCAGATCTCATTAGGGAAGTGATCACAACGTTATACAACTGCCAAAACACTGAGAATCATGGCCTAGCCAAGCTGACACACAATCTTAACCACCACAAGCTCCATCTTTCTATTTGCACACACCAAAAATTTGGGTGTCTTCCTTGACTCCTCTCTTTCATCCCCCAAATTTCATCCATTAGGAAGTCCTATAATATTCAGTTTCAAAATATATGCAATCATTTCCCACTGTTTTCATTGCTCACACCCAGGTAAAGTTACTGACACCTCTAGCTGGAATGCTGCACAAATAGCCCAGATGTCCTACTGCCTCACTCACCCCTTGCCTCTTGATTCTATTCTCAGTACAGAAGCCAGAGTGACCTTTTGAAAAGGGGAGTCACACCATATCTCTCTTTGACTCAAAACTGTCTTGTAACTCCCCATCTCACTCAGAGTAAAAGTCAGAACCCTTCCCACACCCTCAGGCCCTAAGAAGCACCTAGCACCTAGCAGCACCTCTGACCTCGTCTCAGTGACTCTGCTGCAGCCACACTGGCCTCCTCGCTGTTCCCAGAACACAGACACAGCCCTGCCCTGGTGCATCTGCACTAGAAGTTCCCCCACCTGGAAATATTACCCCAGACATCCTTAGGGCTAATTCCTTCATGCCCCTCAAGGTCACCTTCTCAATGAAGCCCATTTCAACAGCCATCTTTCCTCTCCCCACACACCCGCACTCTGTGTCACTTTCCATAGCACCTACCACCTTCTAACACAAACGCTCTCCTTATCGCTATGCTTGTATTCAATGGCCTGTGTCTCCCCACTAGAACACATGCTCCACAAAGCCGACGATTTGTTTGCATTTTTAGTTCACTGAGGTTTCCCAGATGCAAAAGTAGTGTGTCATTTTTCTAGCACTCAAAAAAGTCAGAAAAATCAATCATCAGTGAGGTATAGAGCACCTCCTCATTCTAGAGACAGTGTCTTTATTAATGTAACCCTAGACCAAATGCTGTATTGTGGCAGCTACAGCACATCATCCACTCACATTGACATTAATGCCATCTGGACTTTTCTCACAAATGCTGCTCTCTCTCCTTCCCTCTTGTCCCTCCCACACTCACCCTCTGGCCACTACAGCACAGTTTCACTTCTCTCTTCAGAAAACAACAAATCCAGGCTAATGGGTCTATTTGCCATCACTGTGAACTTAAACTAGTCTCTGCTTTATGAACCCATGAGTTTGGATTAGAGCCACCACTAGGATTATGGAGTAGGGAGAGAGGGTAGGTGAGCAGGGGATAGAAACATAACAGGAATTTATCTAAGATGAGAAACTATCAGATCCCCCCCTCTTTGCTAATACCAGAATCTGGTTCCTTGAAAACGTTTGGGTAAAAGATGAAAAGACCAATCCAGGAAACATTTCTAGGAGAAGAAGAGCTGGACGAGTCTGAAAATTCATTTGTCTCTCAATACCACAGACACTCCTTCGTGCAGGGGCTCCCTGGACCTTGTGGGGACAACGACAGGAAAAAAGGACTACTGCTCCTGTCAGACACTGGGACACTCAGACAGAATGAGACCAGAACTCATATAAAAACTAGAACAGGCATAAAATCCCAAAAAACCAGACCCACTGCTTTCCAGTCAATATTGACTGACAGTGATCCTACAGAACTGAAAAGAACTGCCCCATAGGGTTTCCAAGGCTATAATTCTTTACGGAAGCAGACTGCCACATTTCTAGCCCATGGAGTGACTGGTAGGCTCAAACCGCTGACCTTTTAATTAGCATCCGTGCGCTTTAACCACTGTGCCACCAGGGCTCAAAGCAGGCATAATCCTCTATAAAAAGAAAGACACAAAAAACCAACACTCAAAAGGCGGCTAAAGGCCAGACTGGGCCTGAGCCCAAGCTGACCAAGTAACACAAAGCCTTTTGGCCCAAAGCTCTGCAGATATGACAAGGCACAGGCGATGTCAGAGTCCCTGTGACCACTGGTCCTGGGGGCACAATGTTCTACTGAAGGGACAAGGACAACGGAGCAGTAAACATGACCCACCCAAAGAGTGGCCATATGAAAGCCCATGCTGTCCTGAGCTGAGCAGAGGCCTGACCGGGCACAGGCCTCATCCACACTTGGTTCCTCCACAGCTTCTCCTGTCCCCGCCTGCAACAGATTCAGCACAGCAAGATGCTGGTTCAGGAAGGTTCTCAGATCTTCGTTTATCTTCCTTTCCTTTAATTAACCCATCAACCCACCTCATGGAAAAAAGTTGCAAAAACGAGTCATTCCCAGATTCTGAATTTTTAATAGAGATGAGAAGTTGCAGTTCAGAGCAACACGAAGTTACCAAAATGATGGAGATGCCCCAAACCCACCTCTACTGGAACAGGAACACCAATCAGGGAAGGGACACAGGCCAGTGTGGGGAGGGATTCCTGGTGGGCAGCGGTGGGCTAGTCTCCCTATATCCTCATATTATGTTAATAGGAACACAGACACTTTCAGATGCTCTTTGTAGAAAGAGAAGTCAGGGGTCTTGGAATCCAAAAGTGGAATGTGAACAAATCTTGTATCCCTCAGTCCCGCACAAAGCAGCTGTCTCATGCTACAGAAGAAAGTAATCATGAACAAATTCAGGGCATGTTGACACTCCAGACAGCCCACTCAAAATCTCCAAATTCTGAGAATCTTCATAATCCAGTTATTTCCCCTCTGCCCCAACTCCCTTCTCATGACAGGCTCTCCAGTCTCACATTTAGAAGCCAAGAGAGAAACACCAGAGCCCTGGGCACTGTCTGGAGAAGAACAAAACAAGATCTGGCCAGAGCCCACAGGAGATGAGACTAAAGGAGGAATCATGGCTCCCCCATGGGCTCCCATCTACACTGTCTCAAGTTTCTTAATGATCGGCTCCCTCCCCTCCATACTCACTCACAATCTAATTGTACCTGTCGCCATGAGTCGATTCCAATTCATAGCATAGCTCCATCCGTTATCACATGTGGGAAGAAAATGTCCTGTGAGAGGCCAGGGAGGAGGCAGGGTTATGAGGTCCTAGAAGAGTCGGATAGTTTTGGACCCCAGGAATGTTTCTAGAACTGCAATACCAGACCTGGGACAGGATCAGGAAACAAGAGTAAAGGTAATGTGCAGGGACTTGACCAACTGCCCTCCTGGAGGTCTGTCCTCAGCAGGGACCTTCCCCTCGGACCTGCAACAGCTGGGAATCAGGTCTCCATCACCAGACTCATCAAGGTGAAAAATCTGCACTTCATCTTTATATGTGCTTTACAACGGAACAAGTGTTAGCACTTAGGGCTCAGACTGGGTCAGCACATGTATACATGGTGCCTCCTATAACAACACAGGAGACTGCAAATCTCCTACCTGGGACTTTAAAACCCACAGTGGGACAAGAAACCTCAGATCTCACCCCCTTCCCTACCTGAGCTCTTCTATCAGAGCGCAATTCCAGCCACCACGGCTCCAGAGAGAACCAGGCCAACAACAATTTCCATGCTGGGCGTTCTGGACTGAGAAGGTGCTTCTAAGAAGGGAGGGGAAGGTGTTGGGTCCTGACCCCAAGTCTCAGCCCTGATCCTGCTGGAGATCTCTAGAACGGCTCTTAATTTCACTGTGAAGAGACTCCACCCGCATCCCCCTCCTTACCATAACTCGTGCTGCACAATGTCCAGTGGGTACCACCAGGACTGCCCACTTCTGGAAGATCCAACACCCCACAGTCCTGGTCTCCACAAGCTCTGTGTCCTGGATCTGGTCCTCCCCATCCTGCTACCAGGTCAGAGTGATCTCCGCCAGATAGAAGTCCAGGACTCAATGCCTCAGCATGACCTCACGGTCAACCTCAGATTCAGAGATGGGGTGGTGGGTCACATGTGTCTTTGGGGAATCTGAGAGGAAAGGTCAGAAAATTCAGGAACTTTCCAGGACCTCCCATGGGCTACTTGAGCAGTGCCCATGTGACCATCATGAGAATAAACAGGACAACTGGGGTGGCGGAGGGAGTGAAAAACCCAGACACCAACCTGGACCAGGGGTCTGGGACAGTCTCCTATTCCTTGGAAAGTTCTACGACCAGGGTGAGATAGCCCAGGGTAGGAGGCTCCAGGTCTCTGAGAGGGAGAACAGACTTCTGGTCCTGATCTGGGTGGAGGCTGAGACTCAGAAAAGCTGGAGTCACACCTCCAAAGACATTAGGTGTGGAGCAGAGACCAAGGCCTGAAAGAGAAAATCCCTTGTGGTTCCCAAGGCTGCAGCCACCGTCAAAGGGAACTGCAGATCAGGTATTTCAGAGACATCTCTCCTCTAACCCATAGAGACTGGATCCCTTAATTGTCCCTGAGAGAAGAGGAAACCCCTGGGAGAGTTACTCTTTGGTAAGGGACATGGAAACCAGGACACCTCCTCACTCTCTCGAGCCATGGGAGGGGGTATTCTCACCTCAGTCCCATTCTCCTCCACTCCTTTGGGACACCAGCTTGTGGAACAGCCCTACCCCGACAGGCGATCAAGCGAGATGTAGTACCGACACGCTACAGGATCTCCTTCCCATTATCTAGGTACCTGTGGATCCACTCCACGCCCTCCCCTTCCAGATAAGCCCTGAAGTGGTCCGCCACACCCGCCTCCTCCGACTTGCGCTGGCTCGTCTGAGCCACGGTGTCCGCCGAGGTCCAGGAGCGCAGGTCTTCCTTCAGGCCGAGGTAGTTGGCCTGTCGTAAGCTAACTGCTCTTACCTAAGGAGGAAGCGCCTGTCAGGCCCAAGCCGCAGCCAGACATCCTCCGGACCTAGAGACCTTGTCCCACCCTCACGGTCAGCCCCGCCCCCGCGGTCAGCAAGCCCGTTTAGCCACCCCCCCCCCCTTTGTCCCCTCTGACAGTGACTGGCCATCGACCTAAACTGAAAAGCTGAGCGAATCCCTGCGGGTCGTTCCGGGTCGAAGGGTCGGGCGGGTCCCGCCGCCCTGAAGCGAAGCTCAGACACGGAGACTCCGGGCGGCCCGCCGGTGGGGACGAAGGAACTCGCGACCTGCCCCCGGGCGGCCTCACTCACCCGCCGCGCTCTGGTCGCAGCCGCCGCAGGGTCGGCGGTGCCCTTGGGAAGTCTGTGCGCGGCGCTTGGCTCTCGGCGTTCGCGGCCCCGTACACCCCGGCCCCTCCTGCTCCACCCACGGCGTCCTGGGCGCCATCCTCGGATTCGCCGAGTCTCTGTCGAACCGCACGAACTGCGTGTGGTCCACGTAGCCGGAGCCGAAGCGGGGCTCCCCGAGGCCGGGCCGGGACACGACGGGGTGGAAACACCTGAGGGAGTGGGAGCCTGGGGGCGGGGAGCGGCTGAGACCACCGACCCCCCTCCCTGCGCGCCTACAGGGTCCGGGGTCGATGGGGGCGGATAGGGGAGGGGGGCTCGGGGACGGAGAAGGGGCGGCGGGGGGAGCGGGGCCGGGACGTCGGGGTGGGAGAGGAGGGGGCGGGGCCGGAGAGGGGGTAGGAGGTTCTGGACCGGGAGGGGGTAAGGGGTTTTGGGTGAGGCGGCAGGGACGCGGCTTCCCCAAGGCGTCCCCGCCAGGCGATCCCCTCGCTCCTCCCTCCCAGAAGCTCCTTCCCTCCGGGCCGCACAATCACTCTCCCGGAGTCTGGGTCAGGGTGCCAGCTTTATACCTGGGAACTGTGGTGACTCTGATTGACTTCTGCAGAAACAGGACACCCAGTGGGAGTGAGAACTGGGGCCTCGTCATGTGTGTACACGCAGAAGAACACACATTGTGACAGAGGTTGGGATTGGGGAGAAGTGAAACTCCGGGTACGCGGGGAATCCTCAGCGCTAGGTTCCTCACCTCAGACACCTCCCTCGGGACCTGAGACCCTGATTGCCAAGCATGGGGACCTGAGATTTTGCACTAACCCCTCTCCTCCTGCATTGGACCCTCTGTCAGACTGGATCCCTGAGTCCTCTTCCAGGGCTGTGTAAGGAAACCAGGAAGAGACCCCCAGGCTGGGTCCAGACCCTTTTCCTCCCCTTCCCTTCTCTGAATGTCTCTGGCTAAACTGGCCTCCACCACTTAACTCTCTCCCTGGACTCTTCTAGAAGAAAACTCACCCTCAGGGAATTCGATGCCTGAGAGTGAATTTGCCCCAAGAGTGAGGGTGGAGAGATAGGGGTTTCATCTTTAAAACGGGGAGTTCCTTGGTCCCAAACCACTTGGAGCAAAGGAGAATGAAGAACACCAAAGACACAAGGAAAATATTAGCCCAAGAGACAAAATGTCCACATGAACTAGAGACTCCATCAGGCTGAGACCAGTAGAACTAGATGGTGCCCGCATACCACCAATGACCACCCTGACAGGGAACACAACAGAAAGTCCTGCATGGTGCAGGAAAAAAGCACTGAGCAGAACTCAAATTCATGCAAAAAGACCAGACTTAATGGTCTGACTGAAGCTGGAGGAACCCCAGATGCTCTGTTAACCCAGAACTAAAACCATTCCAAAGCTCACTCTTCAGACCAAGATTACACTGGGCTATAAAAAATAAATAATACTCGTGAAGAGTGTTCTTCTTAGTTCAATCAGATACATGAGACCAAATGGACAGCTCCTGTCTGGAGGCAGGATAAGAAGGCAGGAAGGGACAGCAACTGGTTAAAGGGACACAAGAAACCTGGGGTGGAAAGGGGGAGTGTGCTGTCACATTATAGGGATCACAATGTCACATAACAATATGTGTCTAAATTTTTGTGTGAGAAATTAACTTGAGGTATAAACTTTCACCTAAAGCACAATAAAAATAAAATAAAATACTTGGGAGAAGTTGTATCTGAAGGCTTTCTATAGAGATACCCGCCAACACCAGTTTCTTTCTTGTTTATTAACAACGGTGGCTAACACAACCTTAATAACACTGAACTGTCGGGAATCTAATCTGTAAAAGAAGTGATTTTGGCCCCTTCCTATATAAATGTGTCTAAACAGCTGTTCAATGAGGCTCAAAAGCTCCCAAGTTTTACTTTACCAAACAATGTGATTCCTGGGTTGTTGTATATTAAAATTAGCACATGAAACAATGATTGGTTACTGTGTATTTCAACTGAGAGTGTACAGACTGTAATCTTCTCAAAGATGCAAGTGTTCATTGCAGTCAAAATGCCCTTCACCAGTGCCTATGCATTGCCTATGTTTATGCATTATTAATGGCTAAAGGATGTGAATACTGGGATACTTGGTAATGTTATTTTCTTTAACCTGGTTAGTATACGGAGGAGGCATAATAAGATTTTAGGCAGCCCCAAACAATGCATTAAGTATCAAATGCAAACAATATCCTGCTAGGCCCGGTAGATATATGTATTTTATTAAAAATCAATAGCAACATATATAAATCGGAGAATTCCACTGCTTGAGAATTCTTTATCTCTGCATCCTTTCCTGCCTCCTGCTTCTCCAGCCTTTTCTCTGTCTCTCTCCTCCCTCAGGTCCTCTTCTCCGCCACCCTCTCCGCCTTAGTCTCCGCCACCCTCTCACTCCTGGGCTTAGCACCTCTTCTCCCTGCCGCCCATGACTATTCTCCCTACAGTGGTCAGCGGTCCTGCTAATGTCACTTAGATTGTGGCACTTCTTCACGGGAAATGCTCCAATGGCTCTGTGTAACTCGTATAGTAACTCTAGAATGTAAGGTCCACGAGCACAGGGAGTTTGGGCTGTTTTGTTCAAACTGTCAAACTCCCTAGCCTATAGAGCCATGCCTGGCACACAGTAGGAACTAAATTAATTTTTGTTGAATGGCTGAATGACAAATATTGTTGCATTAAAAATTTAGTTGCATCCCATAAAATCACAAATGAAAACTCCAAAAAGAAGAATTAGGTAACATTTTATTTCTTGCAACTAGTGTGCATGACACCTTATAAATTCATTCCAGTGGAGAAAGTACTGCGTGCTCATCTATTGCACAGTTGAGCCTGTGTATTAATTTTCTAACAGTCGTCAACTTAGTGGCTTAAAACAACACCGATTTATTTGCTCACAGTTCTATCGGTCAGATGTCCAGGCATGATACAGATGGGTTCTCCGCCCAGGGTCTCACAAAGCTGTGTTCTCATGTGGAGCTCAGGGTCCTCCTCCAAGTTCATACAGAGCTTGTTGGAGAATTATTTTTGCTGTTGTAGGACTGAGGCCCCCGTTTCCTTGCTGGTTGTTCCCAGCTGCTAGTGGCCACCAGCATTCCTTGCCACGTAGCTCCCTACATTTTCAAACCCACAAAGGAGAACCTCCCTCCAATGAATCCCTCTCACACTTTGAATCTCTTTGTTCAGGAAGAGGACATTCCATTTAAGGCATCACTGATTAGGTCAGGCCCACCCAGGATAATCCCCCTGTTTTAAGGCCAACTATTTGGGCCTTAATTACATCTACAAAATCCTTTTGCAGCAGCACCTACATTAGTGTTTGCTAGAATAATGGAAAAGGCGAAAACCAGAGGATGGTTTTAGAATCTGCCATCTTAGAATCTGCCCAGCATAGCCTGGCTCTTTCTTTTATGTTTAATTGGGTCACAGTTGGGAATCAAAGTTCAAAAAATAGGTCGCTGTGAAAGGTAATAAAATATATTCTGCCTACGTAGCTACAAAACTTTTGACATCTCGAAGTCAAATAATGATACCTTTAATATCTTATAGTTAATTTAGACCTAATCAAAATTAAAGTACAATAACATATGACCCTCTTTGGACACTGTATTAGTTACCTCCTGCTGCCTAACAACTTACACTGGACTTAGCTGCTGAAAACAGCAAACCTTATCTCCCAGTTTCCAACGGTCAGGAATCGGGAGAGGTTTACCTGAGTGTTTGTGACTCAGGGCCTCTCACAAGGTTGCAGTCTAGCCGTCGTCCACAGCTGAATCATCTGAAGGCTTGACTGGGGCTGAGGGATCCACTTCTGACATGGCTAACTCATATGGCTCCTGGGAGAGGCCTCAAGTCCTCACTGGCTGAGCCCAGAAGGCCTCAGTTCCTAGCCACATGGTTCTTTGCATAGGGCTGCTTCCCCCAGAGCAAGCGATCTGAGAGAGAGAGAGACCAATATGGAAGTTGCAATGTATGTCCTAGACTCAGAGTCACCCTCCTGGCAACCTTACTCCTTCAGTTAGGAATGAGTCAGTAAGTCTAGCCCACACATAAAAGAGGGGAATTAAGCTCTGCCTCTTGAAGGGAGGAGTATCAAAGAATTTATGTACATGTTAAAACCAAAATTAAAATTAAATCCTGTTTGAGGAATTTGTAAATCAAGTGTATCTTTTATCCAATTCTTCTTCTTTAATGCTTTGAATTTCTCTTTTGCAAAGTAAGGATTAAAAGTTTAAGACAGAGAAGGGAGATAAACAAATATCTCAAATTGTTCTTGTCAGTGCCTATGTTGCAACAGTGTTAAGAACATATAGTAGGTAGATCAAATAGTTCCAGCACTTGGGTGCCATAACAATAATGCCTTTAGGATAATAGCTATCTTTGTTTTTCCTTAGAAATTTCAAATTTATTTTGTTAATATTATCAAAAATATTAGCAAAAATGACAATTTTCATACTCAAATATCATCTTCAGAAATATTTGCCTTGTTGAGATTGATTCTCAGCTAGAGAAAATGTGAAGCCCATCCTTCAGGGTGTACACTTAGCTTAGTATCATGACAACAATTCTGATGTGATGCAGTTGGCAGAAAATGTTAACTCCAATCCGGGGAACAAAGTTTTTCAAAACACTGCTACTCAGTCGACGCCCTATAATGAATTTAGCATCCTTCAGTGTATTTTTCCGTGGAATTTGGTAGAAGTGATTTGAATGTCAAAGTGGTTCTAAAACGCACTCATTATGTGCCTCTAAAAAACATTTGAAGCAGTTCTACTGTATTTTGCATTCATATTTACTGTTCTATCACTGGCTATTCCTCTGTATTTTTCAATTAATTTATATTGAGCAACAATGTGCCTTTTCAGTTCTATAAATGTATTTAGTCTAGTCGTACGTGAGGTTAAATGTAAGCAACCCATCAAATCCTTCGTAAAACAGAATAGCCCTGCACATCAGATTGAACATCACCAGAAAATCAATAGAGACGCCAGTGAGCAAAAGATCAAATGACTTATTTCTAGCCAATGCTGTTGTTCATGGTGTCCCTGCCCTCACCCTGACACAGCTCCTAACAACTGATGTAGCTTTGTTCTGATGTGAGAAGTTCTTGCTAGAGATCCTTGCAATCAACTTTTCTCTTTTCTTTTCTATCACAGTTAAATGGGAATGGTTCACAGGCTGCAGTTTGAAAAACGCCAGTTTAAGGGGTTATGATAATGTAAACGCCTTGGCACTCACCTCTGGGGTAAAAAGTAGCATTGATGAAGCGACCATTGCCCCTCTCAGCTCCATTCCCCGCTCTGTCTTGAGTCTTGTGTTTCTTATTCTCTTGCATTTCTCTAAAGATTTTTACAGTAAATGTGTTTATCCCCAAACCTAGTATTATTCAGTTTTGCCTGTTTTTAAACTTCATCAACAGTGGACTCTCACTGCATGCATTCTTCTGGGATTTGCCTTGTTTGCTCAACGTTATTCTTTGTAGGAGAGTCATCCCTGACTTGTGAGGCTGTGGCTCATCCATATTTATTGCTGTGGAGTTTCACATTTTATGAATATACCACTATTTTGTTATTTTCCTGTTGAGTTATATTTGAGTTGGTTACAGTTTTTGCCGTGAACATTAGTGTACATGTCTTCTGAGGCTCATCTGCAGCAAATTCCCCAGAGTATATGACCAGGGCTAGGATTGTTGGATTATACGGTATGTGTACTTTAACCACATAGTTGTTGTCAGCTGCTGTCGAGTCTGCCCCTGACTCATGGCAACACCAAGAACAGTGAGATCAGTCTATTGTGATCCATAGAGTTTTCACTGGCTGATTTTCCCAAGTAGGTTGCCAGGCCTTTCTTTCTAGGCCATCTTGCTCTGGAAGCTCTGCTGAAATCTCTTCAGCATCATAGCAATACGCAAGCCTCTGCGGACAGAGGGGTGGTGGCTGCAAATGAGGTGCGTTGGCTGGGAATCCAATCGGGGTCTCTAGCAAGGAAGGTAAGAACCCTACCACGGAACCACCACTGCTCTCTTAACCATACTAGATAAAGCTGATTTGAGTTCCAAAGTAGTTGTACCAGTTTGGACTTTTACCAGGAACCATCAGAAGGAGTGTTTCGGGTGTGTTGGTTCTGAAAATAAAACACTCAGCTGGAGGAGAGGGATTGCTGTTTGAAAACCACTGCCTTGGCTGCAGATAATCACCGGGCATTTCCTTTTTAGACTCTATTACTAACATTCCTCTCCTTTCTTTTTATTCCATCCACCCTGGCATTTTACTGTTAGACAAAGTTTCCTTTTAGCATACTCAGATAGTATTATTTAACGTTTGGATTCTCCCATATTAAAAAGGAAGAAAGAAAGAGGATAGGAGGGAGGAAGGAAGGGAAAGGAAATGGGAAGGAAGGAGAAAAGACAAAAGAAAATAAAAGAGACAGCAGGAGACACACTGGAAGTAGCTAGTATATTTCAAAGCGCAAGGAAACAAAAGAGATGGAGCCATTCTGTCAGGTCCCCACCAGGGAAATCCTTAGCTCTTGAGCTGCCATCTTGTGCCGTGGACTATGCATGCCTCACCTGCCACCAGCACAACATCCTGTGAGCCTGCAGGAGGAGGACAAAACTCCCATTGCCTTAGAGTTGATTCTGACTCACAGCAACCCTATAGGACAGAGTAGAACTGTGCCATAGGGTTTCCAAGGCTGTAAATCTTTACGGAAACAGCCTACCACATCTTTCTCCATGGAGTGGCTAGTGAGTTCGAACTGCTAACCTTTTGGTTAGCAGCCTGGAGCTTAACAACTGTGCCACCAAGCCTCCTTTGGAGGAGGGCAGCCGGTCTCAAATCTTTCTTTTTTGGTCTATTTTCTGGGACAACTCCTGGTACGACTTGTATTAGTTAGGGTCCGTGAAGAGAAGACATCAATATAGTGTTAAGTCTGTAAGGATTTTACCAGTGGAAACACCTGTGAGAACGTGGGAAAGGAGAAAGAAAAGGCTGGGAGAGCCATCAGATTCAAGTCCAAGCCGAGGGAAGGGCACAGGGAAGGAAGTGTGGCTGGAATCGTCTTCAATGTGGTGGAGCCTAAAGAAAGTTCAGTAAGGGTGCCAGGAAGCCCTTGAGCCTAAGTCAGCCTTTCAAGGAGCAATGGTTGTGCCTTAGTTTCCCTGAGCAGCTCTGACTGTAAAAAGGTGGCTTGAGACCTCCTCTAACTTCAAGGGGAGGAGAGAGAATAACCATGATCAGCATCAGCCCAAAGCTAATGCCGATGGGGGGCGGAGGTCACACGTACACCTCCACTTGCCAACCTTTTTTACCAATTCTAACACCAACCATCCCTCCCATGGTACTCTGTACTTCTCTGTTAGGTTTGATAATACCTTGCAATGGCCACACAGAACTCACAGACCATACTCACAGTTGTGGAGTTTATTAGGGAAGTAACAGGGTGCAATTCAGTATCAGCTTGGAGGAAAAAGGAACAACTCAGGATATAGTATTTAGATCAGGACAGCTTCTTCTCGGCCTTCCAGCAGGCCCTGGTTGGGCTTGGCATCTGCCCTCCTAGGACATGTGCCACAGTTCCTTAGCTCAGCTAATAAGTGTCCAGAGGCACCCCACTCAACTAGCGAAACTCCTGCCCAAATGTGCTCAGCTCTCTTGCTCCCTGGCACTCCCTGGGCCAGGAAGATCACCACAGCCCTCTGGCACTAGTCTCCTGGTCCTACTGCCTCCATTTCTCTGCCTCTGGACTCTGTCGTGCTTGCTGCTGCTTCTCATGACTCCCACCACCTCCGGTGTTACAGCTCTCTCTGTTGCCTGGACCTAGGAGGTTCTCAGCACAGGGATCCCAGGTCTTAAGGACGTGCTCCACTCCTGGCTCTTCTTCTCGATGGTACTGAGGTTCCTCACCCCGCACCTCTGTGGGATTGGTCCTTTTAAACCTAGCAGAAAGGCAAAGCTGACCAATCCCCTCCATTAGGGTTCCATGCACCTTATCTGCAGACTATTAAAATCCTCAGAAGGGTTCCATGCATGTTATTTGCATAGTCCCACCCAATCATTTGGTGGAAGTTAGAAGACCATGGCTAGAAAGGCCATCTTTAAGCAATTCATCACACTGCACATGGTCTCAGTGCAAACATGGCAATAGATTGCAGAGGCAATACCCGGTCCACCGGTCAATTTCTCTCCCTCTAACTGAGGACCCCGATGCGCATTCTCGTAGCCGCCACAGTGATGTAGTTGAGAAAAAAATCGACGGTAAAGGAGACAGAAGGGGAAGAGTTGCTGGAACAACTCCTCTAAGCAGATGAGGAGGGATGAAGTCTTGGGCACCAGCAGAAGGAAGGGCTCTGCTGGGCGCAGGGATAGCTGACCACTGGTGACAAACTGGGCACCCATCCTGCAGTTCAGATGCAAGGACATGAGAAGGTGCTGTTGGGAATCTGTAAAAGTTGTCTTCTGATGTGTTCAATTTTTCAGTAAAGTAAGAAGCAAGGTCATTAGCCAAAATAAGAATGAGGAAGGAGGGGCGTATGTTTGAGCAGAGAGAAGGTGTGTAGAAGTCATCTAGGATGGGAGGAGACTGAGCCAACTAAGCAAGCACAGGATGACCGCTGGACAACGGTGTGGGCACCTCTGAGGTATGGATCATGGAATTAAAGTGAGAGTGGTCAGCGTGGCTGTGTTTTCCTCCAGCCTCGTCTAACTTCATGAGGGCAGGGCAGGGTTGGCAGAGGTAGAAATCACCAGCGGTGTAGTTTTGCCATCAAGTATGAAAAAGAAAGAGAGAGGAGGGGAGAGGTTGAAACAATTTAGCATAGAACTTAAGATGAGTAATGAGGGAAGGGAGTCCCTGGGTGGTGCAAACAGTTAAGCAATCAGCTGCTAACAGAAAAGTTGAAGGTTCAAGTCCATCCAGAGACTCCTCAGAAGAAAGGCCTGGTGATCTACTTCCTAAAAACAAGCCATTGAAAACCCCATGGAGCACAGTTCTACTCTGACACATATGAGGTCGCCGTGAGTCAGAGTCAACTAAATGGAGAACTGGTGATGGTGGTTGTGGTAGAATGAGGGAAGAGAGGACATAAAGGGAGGATCATTAGATCGGTAATTCAAAGGATTGTTGGAATTGATGACCACCAAGCCGGAAAACAGGCAAATGCACAGTGAATGGTTTGCTTCTATTACACTGTAATATAGGATAAAATAATAATAGCAATGTTTCAGAGCTTATGGCCACGCTGGAAAGGGATGGGTAGGAAAGTTTGTGGTCAGAGAGTGGGAAGCATGAAATGAGAGGATGGAAGGGCTGGGGTTATTGGCTGGGGCTATTCCTTTGTACAATGGGTATAACAAAAGTACCTACCTCATGGGTACTTATAAGGGTTAGATGAGGAAATGCATGTAAAGCACTTAACACAGTGTCCGGCACAAAGCACTGCATTGTTGCTGTTAATTGCTGTGGAGCCATTTCCGACTCATAGTGACCCCATGGGAGCAGAGGAGAACTACTCCATAGAGTTTTCAAGTGTGTGTCCTGTATGTACGAGCCTGTGTTTGTGAGTGTATCAGTCCGCCGTTAAATTCATTTATTCTTTCATTCTTCACTCAACAAATATTTTTTAAGCAACATCCAGGCACTATGGAAGTCAATGAAAATACAGCTGCAAACGATCAAAATCCTTATCCCTGTTCTCATAAAGCTTCTATTCCGGAGGAGAGACAGTGTTATATAAATGAGCCAAAAAAGGCCTCTGTGTATTGGCCCCAAGTTGTTTACTTCTTATCATGCCTTGAGTTATGTCCCCCCAAAAACGTGTGTATTAATGAGTCCCTGAATTGTGTGGTTGGCCTCCATTTTGTGACTGTAATTGTATGTTAAAGAGGATTAGGGTGGGATTGTAACACCACCCTTACCCAGGTCAAATCCCTGATCTAATGTAAAGGGAGTTTCCCTAGGGTGTGGCCTGCACCACCTTTTACCTTACAAGACATAAAAGGAAAGGGAAGCAAGCAGAGAGTTGGGGGACTCATACCATCAAGAAAGCAGTGCTGGGAGTAGAGAGCATTCTTGGACTGGGGTCCCCGGGCAGAGAAGCTCCTAGTCCAGGGGAACACCGAAGAGAAGAAGGCCAACAGAAAGAAAAAGCCTTCCCCTGGAGCTGACGCCCTGAATTTGTACTTTTAGCTGACTTCAACTGTGAGGAAATAAATTTCTCTTTGTTAAAACCATCCATGTGGTATTTCTGTTATAGCAGCACTAGATGACTAAGACACTTCTTCATAGCAAACTGAAGCCCATTGGCCCGAAAAAGCCTGCCAGCGCAAAACTAAAATTTGTACACAGCCAATTGTTTTAAAAATACCCCACCCCACCTCCTACTGGATATAAGTGAAACTAGAATGTTTCCTTCTTGATTAAGGAACAAAAAGTGAACATATTATTTGTAAACTGATGTTTAGTAGCTAGTAATAAACAAATACTAGAATACATTAGAAGCCTAATCCTAGATAGTCTTATAAAAATGTGTGTCTTTTAACTATGTTGTGAACCTGTAGTAACATTGGCTTTTAAGATATTTTAAATTATTTTTTTTTCCTCTTTTTTTTTTTTCCAGAGCTACTTCTTCCTTTGGGGGCTACTTGTTTAATAGTCTTTTCATTTTTATTTTTAATTGAGGTGAAAGTCACAAGTGGCTAAGTGTTCTTGATAAGCCTTTTTATAATTCTTATAACTGGGTGGATGTGTCTTCCAAGAAAGGGCCCTTTTGTTTTTCAGAGGCACTTCTAAAGTCCTATGGTCTTTGAAATTTGGGGACTATTTTGCATATGGGTGTTGATACAAATTTAACCCCAAGTGGACCCCATGGCATGGCACCCTGTGAATGTTGACTTTGGAAAGAATACCCTGCCTCTAGTACATTATCAGTACTGGGGATGAAACTTAGTTTCTTTTCTTTATTGTATAAATCAAAAAACTTACAGCCAGTGTCCGAATTTCCTTGTTGACCTCAGCAGGCGACATGAGCTGATAGTGTTGATGCAGCGTCAAGGAATTACCTGAGTCTTGGTCTGTGTAGATTTACAGTCTCTGCGATATTAACAACGTCAGGTAACTTTCACAGTTTCACGTGTGTGTATCCGCCTCCCCCAACCGCCACATACACATTCCTTCATCACTGAACTTTGTCAGCCGGCACCGAAACTGCAACAAAATTGTTGTACCACTTTTTTTAACTTTCACAGGGCAATGCATGTGTTATACTGAAGGAAACCAAAAGTAAATGTCTCATGGTTCTCACTGCCTGCTTTAGCAGCATTTGAGCGATGATCTTTCATACATTTGCATTTGTAATGGATGAAAAAGAAACCAAATTGCAGATCCTTTTTTTTTTTCTTAAACCGTGTACAAAGTTTTTGATCAAATTGGATGGGATAAGTTAAATTTACATTTTATTGTGTTAACCATTATGACTGTATTTCTGTAAACATAGTTACATCGAAATAATGTTGTTCTTTTTTAAAATAGCCCAATTAGGTGGACTTCTAGCCACCTAGAGCCTGCCTGCTTCACATACCCTGAGGAACTGTGTCCCACATCAGCTAGGCCCAGACAAGATAAAATCCTCGAGCTATAAGGACCCCAGCTGACTCCCACCTTGCTGCCGAAGGACTTGGTGAAGATGAAGATAAGCACCCCTTCTCCTCTTCCGGGGGTTTCTTTTCTTCTTGTCCTCTTCTGCTTCTGCTGGCTCCCCACTTGCCTCTGGAAGACCTGCTGCTGTGGGGTCTGCCCCCTTCAGTTGCTGCCAATGTGTCCCCCCAATAAATAGCTTGTTTTACGACGTAATCTGGTGGTTGTGCTTTTTTCACCATCAACCCCAATTTCCCTCAAACTCACTACAGACAATAAACAATTAAACAAATGTATTTTCATTGTGCTGAAAATATACACACGAAAACATTCACCAACAGAACAATCCTATATTTACAAGGCAATAACATGGACTACATTCTTCATGTTGTGCAGCCATTACCACCATCCTTTCCGAAATTATCCAGCACCATTAACATCAACTTCATGCCCACAAGCAAAAACTTTCCCGTTTCCCATCCTCCAACCCCTGGTCACCATCAATGATCTTTGGTTTCTGTATATTTGCTTACTTCATATAAGTGAGATCATACAGTATCTGTCCTTTTGTGACTGTCCTATTTCGCTCAGAATAACATTTCCAAGGTTCTTCGATATTGTGGCATGCCTCAGAACTTCATTTCTCCTTCTGGCTGAGTAACGTTCCGTCGTATGTATGGACCACATTTTGATTATCCATTCATCTCTTGATGGATATTTTAGTTGATTCCACCTTTTGGCTATTATGAAAAGAGCCGCACTGAACATTGCTGTACAGGTTTCTGTTTGTGTTCCTGCCTTCACTTCTTCTGAGTGTAGACCTAGCATTGGGATTGCTGGCCCTGGTGGTGCAACTCAGCTGCTAACCAAAAGGGCTATTAACCAAAAGGTCTAAAGTTCAAACCCACCAGTGGCTCCGCAGGAGAAAAGACCTGGCCATCTACCTTCAGAAAGATTGCAGCCTAAGAAACCCCATGGGGCAGTTGTACTCTGTCCTATAGGGTTGCTATGAGTCAGAATTGACTCAACAGCAATGGCTTTAATGGCTAATGAGGCGCTCTGGTGGTGCAATGGTTAAACACTCAGCTGCTAACCAGAAGGACTGTGGTTCAAACCCACCAGCTGCTCCACAGGAGAAAAGACCTTGCAATCTGCTCCCTTAAAGATTACAGCCTACAAAACCCTATGGGGCAATTCTATTCTGTCCTTATAAGGTTGCTATGAGTTGGAATCTCCTTGATGGCACATAAAAACAATGAATAATTACTTTGAGCACCTTTTCACATGCTCATTGACTATTTGAATATCCTCTTTGGTGAAACATCTGTTCAAGTCCGTTGCCCATTTTTTTTATTGGTTTTTTTGTGTTTTTGTTATTCAGTTATATCCAGTGATGTTGAGTTGATTCCAACTCATAGCGACCCCATAGGGTTTCCAGGCCTGTAAATCTCTGTGACAGCAGACTGCCACATCTTTCTCCCGCAGAGCCTCTGACGGTTTCGAAACTCTGACCTTCCAGTAGACGTTTAAATAAATACATATTTAAATGTCCATTAATGAAAAGGATGTGAATCAAAGCCAAGCAGGGTAGAGTTAGAGAGAGGCTGGCAGTGCCAGGGAGGGCCTCTCAGTGATGACACTGGAAGTGAGTGCAGTGGGCAGGAGGGAGGTGTGGACTGATGTCTGGGAGAGGGGTGTACAGCAGAAGAACAGCAGGCACAAAGGCTCTGAGGTTTGAGCACCTGGTGAGCGCTATGACAACAGAGCAGAGGCCACATCCTGGGCCCATCACACGACCACTTCTGTGTACACCGGAAATTAACTGTGAAGGGTCTAGCAAATGAAAGGGATATTTTATGTAATTTATACTTTGGAAATACCACTCAAAACATTCCATAGATTTTACAGTGCAAAGCCTCCTCCCTCCCCAGGCACCAGGCCCCCAGTTACCTTCCCAGAGATGAGCATTTTACCAATTTCTCATGTATCCTTCCTAAAAAATGTTATACAAACTTTGTTATTGTTCCTATGTTAGAAGGAGCACTGAAAGGAATAGGAAGGAAAAGAAACTGTGTCTACTTTTCAGTGTTCGGCGGTGCTGGCATCAAGCGTCTGACAGACGGGTTTCAGAGAGGAGATGGAACCTCAAAGATGGCACAAGGGCTCTGAGCTCTCCTCTCCTCTCCAATCCCTCCTCCATCCCTGAACCTGACCTCTGTGGAGTCCAGGGCTGCTCAGAAGGCATCTTCATCCCCACATGGAGGCCTAGCCTCTTTCAGTCTTCTCTGCCCCACTCAGACCACAATCCAGACCCCTCCTGGGCAGCTCATAAGTATCGGAGAGCCGGGCGGCAGCGCCCCCATGTGGTCACAGGGCTGAGGACGGAAGACCTGAGCTCCCCTTCTGCCTCCTCACCCTGGACCTCCCCAGGGTCTCCCTCTGCTCCCAGCAGCAGGACAGGACTCTGCACAAGAGGAGGCATTCCTGTTCCCAGTCAGACTAAGGGTGTGAAGTGTTTCCTGAAATCCACGCTGACACAGATTTTTCTTCCCAACTGAGTGACTGTGGACTCTGGCCTTAGGGCAAAGGGAGGTGTCTAGGTCATAAGAGCCTGATCCCAGTTCTGGAGTTGTCCCCCAAATATACCTGGAGCCACAGGCTCCCAGAATAAGACTCTGGATTTATGAGTCCCTGTCACTTATTCTTGTGGCTGCTTCTAGGGTGGAGGCCCCTCCTCCCAGAAATCAGTCAGTGAGTCTCCCACCCAGGGTCTGAGGAGGAGCCCATGGGACCTTTGATCCAGGTAGGAGGGGAAGCTCCTGCGGCTCTAAAGAGAGGGAGGAAATGGGGACCTCAGGGTGTTCGGTGCCCAAAGGAGGGGGCAGGAAGGAGCCAGGGAGGAGAGCAGCAGGGGGAGGGGTGGAGGAGGGGACACCTGTGGAGATGAGTTTGCCAGGCACTGGGCCATGTGAGCTGGGGCAGGTGCCTAGGCCACCCCTGTGGGTACCAAGCCTGGTCCCGAATGCCCCATATTTCTAGGGTTCCACTCCCTGTGTTAGGATCTCACAGGAAAGTCTGAGCCCAGCCCCAAGCAGCCCTCACTCATGGCCTCGGTTGTCCCTTTCTCGCCTACTACAACGGGAGTCTCCACGCCAGGATGACTAGCCCGGGAGGACTGTACCCCAGACACGGCAGGGGTTCTGGACACAAATGCAGCCACACGGATCTAGGCGGCAGGTGAGCAGCTACCTATTCTCCAGGATTCCAGGACCGCCTCTGTCCCCTCTCCAGCTTGCACCCTTGGACCCTGGGAACCTGCCTTTTTCCCCTCCCGGGACTCCAACACCCGAATCTTCACCCTGGACCCCCTCAGACCCCGCTCTCAGCACCCCGACCCCTGAACTTAGGAGCTCTGCAGATCTGACCCCATATCTCAGTTCTGAGGGCTGACCCAGGGGCTTGGGGATTGCGGGGCAGGGGAGGCTCCCAGGGGTGTCATGCCCTGCAGCTGAGCCAGGGCTGGGAGCTGGGAGGCAGCTGCAGGATCTGGAGCTACAGCTCTGGCTCCCACAGGAGGGCGTCACCACTGACGCCCTAGCAACCTGGCCTGTGGTCCCTCCCCGGTACAGTACCGCATCATGGACAGCAGGTGTGCATGGCACCGCCTGTCCCCTGTGTGGCTGTGGCTGCACAAGTGCCAGGTGGTGCCCGCAGGCTTGCTGGTTGCAAGCTGGGTGAGGGGCACAGCCTAATTAGTAGAACATTGTTAATCCAATCCCTGCTAGTGGAAATATGCACAAGGACACACTAGGGCTAAGGTACTTCCCCTACACCCAGTCGAACATTGGAGCTAAACTCACTAAGTGGTCAATAAAATGCCAGCTTAGCAGCAATTAAAAAATCAAGACTTCCTCACAGCAACACAGTATCCTTCCTCGTAGCAGTGGAAGTTCCTACCACCTGTGTTTGTCTTTAGGTTGTGAACACAAGTCAGAGTAGCCCTCACCTCACAGCAGGCTGCTCTAACCCATTGGTTAAAATGCAGTTTTATGGAAAAGGCTTTGTGCACCTGTGAGAAGTGAAGGAAGGGCTGTATTTTTGGTAAATTCAAGGTCTCTTAGGAGATCTTTCATTTCCTACTGCAATTCTGGACTGAAATCTATGGGTTAATTCATGCACGTTTCCTCCCTTCCTCTCAGAAATCAAAAGTCACAAGGGTGTAAGACTCAGAGATTACAAATACATCTTTGAAGAAACTAGTCAGAGTTCCACCTCCAGTGATGGCAGAGTAGCCTGCTTCAGACCAATCCTCCTCTAAGAACAACTACAAAAGCTAGTCAATAGGTAAGAACATCCTCTTGAAGGCACTGGAGCCACCAAGGTAGTGAGGACTCGATGGAGCCAGCGTCTAGAAGGAGGGAGATCCCAGATATGTGAACCCAGTATTTGTTAACAGGCTTCAAGGCATTTGTCAAGTTGAGCGTGGTGACTGAGAGCCTGAGAGGCTGAGTAGGGCTTTGGGCAGACTCTACTGACTCTCCTGGCTGAAAGCAGAGAATACCAGACAGATGTTTACCTGTGCTTTCTTGACAACACAGCGGCATTGGATTGTGGGGCTCATAACCAATTATGGATAACATTGCAAAGAATTAGAATTACAGAACACTTAATTGTGCTCATGTGGAATCTGTACCTAGACCAAGATGTAGCAGCAAGCACAGAACAAGGGAATACCGCACAGCTTAAAAGCAGAAACAGTGTGCAAGAAAATCAGAAGTTTTCACAAAAGAGTAGATGCCAGATAATTCCACATATGTAAGTTTTAAAACTGACCAAACTAATTTATGGTTCTCTAACCCAGGATATTAGTTACTTTAGTAGGGGAGGGGAATTAACATCTGGAGGGAGCATGAGAAAAATGCTGGTAACCTATTACTTGATGTAAGAATAGATGGAGATTTGTGATAAAACCTAGAGCAGTCCAATTCGGATTTCATCCATTTTCTATATACTTCTTACCTTTATTTATTTAAGTTTAAAAATTGTAGGTATATTAGGACCTGAAACCCTTAACACAAAATAGGCTAAAAGTCTTTAAAGATGAACGGTGACTCTGGCAGGAAGCAGAGGGAGGCGGCCCGCAGCTGCAGATCTCAATGAGTAACAGCAGAGGGCGCACTTCAATGAAGGAGCACACCCGGGTTCATGGAAATAACATCACAACCGAATGTCTTTCAATCATGAGACAGATTTGTACATATCTGTGCAAATAAACTTCACAGCATAAAATAGGTCATTTTCTCAAAAATGTAATTCACTAGAAACCAATCCAGTAGAGAAAGAATGTTTAAGCAAACCAATTTTCATAAAGAAAGAAAGTTGTTAAAGAGCTTCCCCATGAAAAAGCACGAATCCTCACAGTAAGATTCCCAGAGTACTCGTCCAAACCTTACAGAACTAAACAATCAAAATGCTAACTAAGTTATTTCAAAGCATAGAAAAAGAAGGAAAACTTTACAATTTATTGTATTAAATGAGACTAATAATATTCATAGCAAAATCTAAGGGAAATTGCACAAAAAGGAAATGGTAGACCAAATTGCCTTATGAAGATCAGTGTACGTATCTTTCACGAATATTAATAAACAGAAATGAACTGCACAATTTTTTAAAATAGGTCATTTTGACCTAGTGGAGTTTGTTGCAATAAAACTTTATTTACAAAACCAGGCAGTGGACCTGACATGGCCGTGGAATGCAGTTTCCTGAGCCCTGCTCTAGTACCACTTCCATCTTATAGTGGATTGCTGCTGGGGTCTCAGAAGATCCAGCTCATGAAAGGCCTGTATGACCACACAGTTCCTCGATGTCTCATGATCAGATACTTCATCTCTCCCAGGGCCAAGCAGCATTCCAGGAGCTGCTTGTAGAATGGTTCATATTTCTCTGCTGCAGATGGCTAGACCTTGTCGCTCAAGAGTCCTAGAGGTCTGCACTACAATTCTCCTCCTGGGAGCCACCATACTGTACATGTCAACTCTGCCTACCACACGTACTTGTAGTGCCTGGGAGATGCTGGGTCAGATGACTAATCAGCAGGGCTGCTCATACTATAGCCTGGACCTGCTGCAGAGCCCTTCTTGCTCTGGGTCCCACTCAAACCAGCAGCCTGCATGTCACCTGGTAAAATAGGTCAGAACAATGGTACCCTAGCAGGGAACACGCTGTCTCCAAACCCTGAACATGGCTACTAGTCTGCTTCTTTATCAGTGGCTGGAGATACAGGGTACAATAATCCATCCTAGACTTTTCAGATGTTCCAGCGTACCCCAGACGACTGAACCGTTCGAGACTTCACCATTGTGGCAGGCCCCTGAAAATCTGTACAGTTTAACTACCGCCCCCTGGACTGCGCCTGTGTTGCCAGAGCGTCCAGAGTCCATTCCAGTTCTTGCTCATTGGCTCCAATTAACACGATGCCTTCGATGTGGTGGACAATGCAACGTTTTGTGGAATAACCAGGTGGTCCAGTCTTCTCACTCCACAGTGGTCTTTTACATATCTTTCATGTCTCTACTATTTCAACATATGGAATACAGTTGTAACTGTCTGCTAACTCTAATATCTGTGTCAGTTCTGGATCAGTTTAGATTGATTGATTTTTCTCTGCCTTTTAGGTCACATTTTCTTGCTGCTTTCCATGCTTATTATTTTGTGTGTCTGTTTCTTTTTGTTCTGTTTTGTTGTTTGTTATTGAGAATATCCACAGCAAAACATACACTAATTCAACGGCTTCTACAGATACCATTTAGTGATATTGATTGCATTCTTTGAGTTTTGCAACCATTCTCATCCTCCTTTTCTGAGTTGTTCCTCCCCCATTAACATAACTCACTATTCCCTAAGGTTCCTATCTAATCTTTGAAGTTGCTGTTGTCAATTTGATCTCATATACATAGTTCTTAAAAGAACTTAATGCTCATGTCAGACATTTTTTACTAGTTATGCTAAACTATTGTTTGGTTTTAAGACTTCAGGGGATATTTTTCGCTTAACTGGTTATTTTTTACTGTACGCCAGGCGTTATGATTTAACTTGTTAGGCACTGGGTGTTTCTGTATTCTTACAAATATTCTTGAGCTTTTATTTCTGGGATGTATTAAGTTACTTAGAAACTGTTTGATCCTTTTGGGTCTTGCATTTAAGATTTGTTAGGCAAACCCAGAGCAGGGTTTAGTCAAGCACAGATTACTGCCCACTACTGACGCAAGACCCTTCCGGCACTCTAGCCTATGTCCCGGGAATGACGAGGTTTTCCAGTCTGGCTGCTAGGACAGGCACTATCACCAGCTTATGGGGCACCGGGTACTGTTCTCTGTAGCTCTTTCAGATTCTTCTTTCCCTGTCCTTGGGTAGTTTCCTCATGCACATGTACTGATCATTACTGTACCCAACACTTGTGAGGGACCCTCTGCAGATCACCAGAGTTGTCTCTGTGCGGCTCTTTCCTCTCTAGACTGTCCTGTGAACTCTAGAAGCCTGGTCTCTCAGACTCTTAGCTTTGTCTCCTCAATTCAGGGAGTCCACTGGGCTCCATTTTTGTTCCCCTCTCTGTGTGGTGGTCTGGAATCTCCCTCGAAACAGGAAACTGAGGCAACGGTAGGGCTCACCTCATTGGATTCTCATCTGTCAGGGATCACTCTCCTTCATTGCCTAACGTCCTATGTTCTTTCATATATTTTGTCCCATTTTTTGGAAGTTTCATTTAGGAGGGTACATCTAATTCCTGTTACTATCTTTGCCGGAAGCAGAAGTCTATTATATTTACATAAATTTTACATATATTTACATAAATTTTATTGGAAAACCACAGTTATAACAGCAGAAAACTAGGTATTAAAAATGGCATGGCGAGGCAGCGGGCTTCTTCATCTCACTTCACAAAGGAGAGGAGAGAATCAAGATCCGCATCAGCCCAGGGCTAATTCCTATGAGATGGAGGTCAAGTATACCTCCACCCTCCACCTTTCACCAATTCTGACACCAGCTACCCCTCCGACAGCACTCTCTGCTTCTCTGCTGGGTTCATTAATTCATTGCAGTGGTCACAGAACTCACAGACAATACTCATGATTATGGGGTTTATTACAGAAGTAACACGTTACAACTCAGGCTGCTGCTATAACAGAAATACCACAAGTGGATGGCTTTAAGAAACAAATTTATTTTTTCACAGTTTAGAGGGCTAGGAGTCTGAATTCAGGGTGCCATCTCTAGGGGAAGGCGTTTTCTGTTGCCTATGGAGGAAGGTCCTTGTCTCTTTGAGCTTCTGCTCCTGGTCGATCATAATGTGCCGTGGCATCTCTCTTACCCTCTCTCTGCTTCTCTGGCTTGCTTCTTTAATCTCTTTCATATCTCAGATGACATTAACTCAAAATACACCCCACACTAATCCCACCTCATTAACATAACAAAGGCAACCCATTCGCAAATGCGATTATAACCACAGGCATAGAGGTTAGAATTTACAACACATATTTTGGGGGGGACATAATTCAATCCATAACACTGCCCTTGGCTCTGAAGACAAGACAAAGCCCGGACAATTCCTCAGTCCCTGTGATCACAGGTCCCACTGAAGGAACAAGAACAACAAAGCAGCAAACAAGACTCAGGCAAGGAGTGACCATGGCAAAGCCCACGCCGCCCTAAACACAGGCCCTGTCCACACGTGGCTCCGTCACAGCCTTTTTCTGTCCCCACCTGCGACACGCTCAATAAAGCAAACACAGGATTCTGGAAGGTTCTCAGCTCTCCATTTATTTCCTCTCTCAGATTTTAAGTCTCATCCTCTCCTTTAATTAACCCATCAACCCCACCTCATGGCATATTGTGACAAAAAAGATCATTCCCAGATTCTCATTTTCAATAAGTAAGTGAGAAGTTGCAGCTCAGAGTAAGAGAAGTTATAACAGGGATGGAGACATCCAGGGGAAAGGACACAGGTCAGTGTGAGAAGGGCGTCCTGTGGGCAAGGGTGGGGGAGTCCCACCACATCCTCACATTATGATGATAGGAACGCAGGTACATTCATAACCAGTTGCAGCAACAGAAGCCTTGAATCACACAGTGGGTGTGAACAAATCTTGTATCACTCCATCCAACACAAGTCAGTGGTCTCAAACTACAGAAAACACTTTAAGTATAAGCAAATTCATGTCAGTCACTCTAAGTGTTGGCACTCTGAACACCCTATCAAACGATCAAAATGTCCAGATGAAAAGTATCCCCATAACCCAGTCATGTTCCCTCTGCCCCAACCCCTGCCCGTGTCAGGCCATCCAGGGTTTCACTGTTAGGCTGTGAGAGACACATCAGAAGCTTGGGCACTGTCGCTGCCTGGAGAAGAACAAAAACATTACCTGGTCAGAGTCCACAGGAGGAGGTGAGACTAAAGAAAATATGAGGTGGGGGGGCTCTCCCATGGGGATCCATCTACTCTATCCCAAGGGTCTCAGGATCAGCCCACATCCCTCAGTTACTTGCAGCCTGAGTGTAGCTCCTTCCCTTTCCACCTGTGGGAAGAAAACGTCCTGTGAGAGAGCAGGGCGGAGCCAGGACCACGAGGTCCTAGAAGAATCCACTAGTCATGGACCCCCCAGCAAGTTTCCAGAACTCTGACTGCAGACCCACAGAGGGACCAGGAAACAAAAGCAAAGGACATATGTGGGGCTAGACCAACCACTCTCCTAGAGATCTATCCTCAGCAGGGACATTTTCCTCTGATCTGCAACAGTGGGAATCAGGTCCCCATCACAAAATCATCTAACATGAAAAACTTATCTTCACCTACACACGTGATTTACACGTTAGCACAAGGCCCCAGGCTGGGTGAGCGCATGTGTGTGTATGATACCTCCCAATAAAGAGGCAGAAGATGCGCAAACTCCTACTTGGGGATCGAAACCCTCCAGTTGGATAAGAAAACTCACACCCCGCACCCCTCTCTACCTGAGCTCTTCCCCAGATCACAACTGCAGCCACCACAGCTCCAACAACCAGCAGTCCGAAGACAACCAGGCCAGCAACAATTCCCATGATGGACTGAGGAGGTGGCTCTGGGAAGAGAAGGGAAGGTGAAGGGTCCTCACCCACACTTCTCAGCCCCAACCCTGCTGGAAGCCTCCAGAAAGGCTCGTGCTTTCCCTGAGAAAAGGCTCCACCCCGGTCCCCTTTTACCCCATCTCAGGGTGCGAGGCTCAGTCAGCCCCTCGTGCTGCACACGGCATGTGTATCTTTGCTCCTCTCCAGAGGGCACCACAATGGCTGCCCACTTCTGGAAGGTCCCGTCCCCCGCAGGCCTGGTCTCCACAAGCTCCATGTCCTGGGTCTGGTCCTCCTCATCCCGCTGCCAGATCAGGGTGATATCCGCTGGGTAGAAGCCCAGAGTCCAGCACCTCAGTGTGGCCTCACGGTCAGAGATGGGGTGGTGGGTCACATGTGTCTTTGGGGGGTCTGAGGAGAAAGGTAAAAAAATTCAGAAACTCTGCATTTGGTCCCATGGACCATAGAAGCAGGGCTCATGTGACCATGCTGACATTGGACAGAACATCTGGGTGGAGAGAGGGAGTGTCAAACCCAGACACTACTCTGAACTCAGGGGTCTGGAATACTCTATTCCTCAGAAAGTTCTAGAATCTCGGTGAGACTGCCCGGTCGAGTAGGATCCAGGTCTGAGGAGAGCAGGGGCTTCTGGCCCTGACCAGGGTGGTGGCCCAGAAACTCAGTAAAGGTGGAGTCAGACCACCAAAGAGGTTGGGTGTGAAGCAGAGAAAAAGGCTGAGAGCAAGTGTCCAGGGGTTACCAAGGCCACTACCAGGGTCAAAGGATCTGCTTAACAGTTCTCTCAGAAATCGTCTCCCCCACTATCCCCAGAGACTGGATCCCTTAACTGTCTCTGACAGAAATGCATGTTCTCTGGGGAAGGCACTCTTTAGTGCAGATTCTACAAATAGGGGCCCACTCCTCCCTCTCCCTGACCCTTGGGATAGTGGGAAGGGGTATTCAGGTGTCTGTCCCATCTTCCTTCTCTCCTTATGGGAGGCCAGCTAGGGGAACAGCCTCAGCCAAGGGAAGACGTGAGAGTCGCCCCACAGCCCCTCGTACCTGCGCGCTGCAGCATCTCCTTCCCGTTCTCCAGGTTTCTGCGGAGCCACTCCACACACCTGCCCTCCAAGCAGGCCTTCACCTTCTCGGCCTGCCGGTCCTTCTCCCACTTGCGCTGGGTGATCCGGGCAGCCGCGTCCGCCGGGGTCCAGGTGCGCAGGTCCTCGTTCAGGGCGATGTAGTCGGCGCCATCATAGGCCCACTGATAGTACCCGCGGAGGAGGCGCCCGTCCGGCCCCACGTCACAGCCATACAACACCTGGAGGGTGTGAGACCCTGGCCCCGTCCCCGCGGTCAGCCCCGCCCCCACTCAGACCGGCCGGGACCGGGCAGAGCCCGTTTGCTTCTAAACTGAAAAGGAAACCGGAGCGAACCCCCGCGGTTCTTCCTGGGTCCAAAGGCTGGGCAGGTCCCGCGGCCTCGGGGGGAAGTTCGGACCCGGAGACTCGGGGCGACCCGTCCGTGGGGACGAGGGGACCCGTGACCTGCGACCCGGGCCGGCGCCACTCACCGGCATCGCTCTGGTTGTAGTCGCCGCGCAGGGTCCGCAGGTCCTCTCGGGAAGCCTGTGCGGCGTCCTTGAATATCCGTGTCTGCTCGTCCCAATACTCCGGCCCCTCCTGCTCCATCCACGGCGCCCGCGGCTCCATCCTCGGATTCGCGGCGTCGCTGTCGAACCGCACGAACTGCGCGTCGTCCACGTAGCCGACGGCGATGACGCGGGGCTCCCCGCGGCCGGGCCGGGACACGGCGGTGTAGAAATACCTCAGGGAGTGGGAGCCTGCGGGCGGGGAGGGGCTGAGACCACCGACCCCCTTCCCGCGGGGCCCCCGGGTCCGGGGTCGATGGGGGCGGGGAGGGGAGGGGGGCTCGTGGCCGGAGAAGGGGCGGCGGGAGGAGCAGGGCCGGGACGTCGGGGTGGGAGGGGAGGGGGCGGGGGAGGGTGGTTGAACGCGGGGAGGAGAGAGGTGTCTGAGCGGGGCGAGCAGGGACGCGGCTTCCCCGAGGGTCCTGCGTTCCCCCCTGACGGTCCCCTCGCTCCTCCCTCCGCAGAGGCCGTTTCCCTCCGAACCCCGCACTCACCTGCCAGGGGCTGGGTCAGGGCCAGGGCCCCTGACAGCAGCAGCAGGAGGATCTGGGACGCCATGACCCTAAACACTGGATTCAGGGGAGACCGAATTCTGGCAGGTTCGTGCGGACCTTATAACCAGGAACCGAGGGGACATTGATTGGCTACTGCAGAAACCAGGCACTCAATGGGAGTGAGAACTGCCATATCGCCATGTGCGTCCGGGCAAAAAGAACTGCCACAGGGTATGAAAGGGAGAAAGGGAAACTCCCGGGAGATGGGGAATCCCCAGCGCTGGGCTTTCTCATTGCGGACACCGCGCTCCGGGCCTGAGAGCCAAGCCCGGGTATTAGGACTTTGTCCTGACCCCTCTCCTCCTATACCCACCACTCTGTCACACTGGCTCCCTGAGTCCTACCCTAGGCTGTCTGAGGAAACCGGGATAGACCCCCAGGCTGGGGTCGGGCCTTTTCCTCCTCTTCCCTTCTTGGAATGCTTTTCGCTGAACTGGATGGACTTCCTACCTCCAAATGTTTTCAAACACCTGACTGTTGATCGGACATTCTATAATAAATCTAACATCTTTCACCGTGATTTTCAATGTGATTTACTAGAAGTGATTTAGACACCAGAGTGATTTTGAAAAGCAACCTTATTATGTGCTTTTAGAATTTTTAAAGCAGTTCTATGCATTTTCCATTTGTGCTTGCTAGTCTATCATTGGTTATTTATTATTTTTTCCGGTTTAATTTATATTGATCAACAATGTACTTTTTCATTCAGTAAGCATACTTAATACAGTTGTATGTGAGCTTAAGTGTAAGAAACACAACAAATCCTTCATAAGATAGAATTACCCCACACATCAAATTGAACACTGTACACCAGACAATCAGTAGAGACACCGCTGAGTAAAAGTTCAAGTGACCTGTTTCTGTTGTTAGTTGCCAATGAGTGGGTCTCCCACTCACACTAACCCCATGCACAACGGTACAAATCACTACTTGGTCCTGCCCCATCCCCGTGATCAGTTGCAAATCAAATTATGTTCTGATCCATAGGGTTTTCACTGGCTGATTTTCAAAAGTAGGTTGGCAGGCCTTTCTCCCTAGTCTTAGCCTGTAGGCTCCACTGAAATCTGTCCATCGAGGGTGACCCTGCTGGTATTTAAAATACTGGTGGCATAGCTTCCAGCATAATACTTTTCACAATTTCCTTGTCCTTTCTCTGACATGGCTCATAACAACTGACTGTGCCTTTGTTCCAATGTGAGTAGGTCCTTGCAATGAACATTGGTATTTTATTTTCTCTTTAAAAAAGAAAAAAAAAAAAGCCAGTAATGGTTCATGAGTTTCACTTTGAAAAATTCCAGTGTAGGGAATCATGATACAGTAAATACCTGAGAACCCACCAGTGGCGTAAGAAATTTAAACTTTGAACTACCATAGACTCTTCCCAACCCCATCTCCCAGGTATAAACTCTGTCCTGAGTCTTGTGTTTACTACTCTTTTGTGTTTTCTAAAGATTTTTTACAGTACATGTATATATCCCCAAACCAAGTATTGTTTAATTTTGCGTGTTTTTAAACTTCACGTAGAGTGGAGTGGCACTGCATGTATCTGCACAGAGAGTGGAGTCGTATTGCATGTATCTTCTGCATGGAGAGTGGAGTGGCTCTGCGTGTGTCTTCTGTGACACAACATTATGTGTAGGAGAGGCATCTCTGATGTGTGAAGCTGTAGTTCATTCTTTTTTACTTGTGTGAAGTTGCATTTTATGAAAATAGCACAAAATTGTGCTGTTTTCCTATTGATGTCTATTTGGTTGATTCCAGTTTTTGTCGTAAACATTAGTGTGTGTGTCTCCTGAGGCACATGGGCAAGAAATTCCCCAGAGCATACGACCAGGAGTCGGACTGCTGGATTATATTGTGCATGTACATTCAACATGATTGATAAAGTTAATTTGATTTCCAAAGTGCTTATACCAATTTAAACTCTTACAGACAATGCATCAGAGTTTATGTTGTTCTAATGTATTTGTCCTGGAAATAAAACATTTAGCCGAAAGGGAGGCATTAAGAGTTGAAGGAGATGCCCTGGCTTTAGAATCACCCAGGCGTTTCCTTTTCAGACTCTATTAATAACTTCCTTTCTTTTACTTTTATTCCATAAACTTTGGCGTTATACTTTTAGCATATATGTCCAGATAACGCTTCCTTTTGGCATACCCACATAGCATTATTTAATATGTTTGGAATCTTTCATAACCAAAAACGAAGGCCGGAAGCGAGGGAGGGAGAGAATGGAGACAGGACAGGAGGGAGGATGGACGGAAGAAGGAAGAAAGGAAAGACAAAAGGAAATAAAAGACAGAATAGGAGGAGAGGGATTGGAAACAATGAGTATAGATAATGTTTCCGAAGAGCAAGGAAATAAAAGAGATGGAGACAGTACCTCTAGAATAATAGAGAGCTTTATTAGTTGTCTTTGCTAATTAATGAATTACTCCAAAACTTAGTGGCTTAAAATGACAAACATCTATTAACTCAAAGAGATAATACAAAGATAAGCAAAATGGACCAGATGCTGGTGGGAGACCTTGGCTGAAGACAGGATTTTCCAAGTTGGAATAAGCAATAGGTTGTTGGTTACACAGATGAAAATGATTTTGTTAGTCCATGTCCTCCAAGAAACAGACACCAAGATGGGATTAAACCCGCCAGTGTTTTCTTAGGGGAAACATCCGTGAGAGACTGTGAGGCAGGAGCCAGAACAGGCTGGGAGAGCCATCACACCAAGATGCAGGTCTGACCCCAAGCACTGGAAGGAGAGGAAGTTTGCTCAACACCTCCTAGACCACCAGGCAGTCTAAGGAAAGTTGAGCAAGACCATCGGGAGTCCTTGAGTCACAGTTGGTCATCAGAGGAGTCCCATGTGCCCCAGAAGTGCCTCAGTGTCCCTGCTGTGATCAGCCATTGCTGGGAAGAACCCCCTGGAAAGCATAACCTCTGCACAACTGCTGCTTTGGGTTTCAGAGCACAGTAGCTGGGTGCTTGGTAGCTTACCAGGCTGTGTGACCCAAACCTTCATCTCTGAGGAGTCCTTGGAAATCATTTCCTTCTCAGGCTGGGGTTGTTGCACATGCCTGGTCACAGTTAAAATGGGGCCAGGGAGAAGCAGGGGGTGCCAAGTGGGTCACCCGAGTCCATATATATTCCTTCCTGCCCCCATTGTGTAACAGCAGCTTTACCTCTTGCTTATCAGGGTTGATTACTCGTCACCTGATGGTCTCTGGGCACAAGGACTCCAAATTTCTCTGGTAAGAGTGCAGCTGTTTTGGGAACCAGGACCTCCAACCCTGCAGAGCCTAGAGTTGTGGGGTTAGGAAGCAAAAAATCTCCTAGTAGGTGATTGGAAGTGATGGTAAGTGGGTCCAAATGTATTTCCACCTCTTGGTTCCTGGACTGATTTACTCTTCCTACTGGGGACACAGAACCATATAGAAGTCTCTGATTCAATAATACACTGCGTCCTGAAAGTGCCCTTCACCCTTCAAAGTGTGTCCTAAAAGCTGGCACCTCCTTTTTTGCCTTCAGAAGGTCTGTCCAGCTTTCTGGGTGGCTGGCTGACTCTGGATGGTGCAGAATGTAATATGAGTAGTGGACTCCATGGTCATCATCCATCTTGCACCTCCTTCACTGTGAAGAGGGTACACTGGTCGGATCGTGTGCTGAGAGCAATTCCAAAAGCCCCCAGGTAGTGGTACTGGCTGAGGGTCTGAGGGCAGGAAAGAAAAACCTATACATGAAATAGGTGCCCGTCCCTGTGAGGAAGAAACGCTGCTCCTTCCAGGATGGAAGGGGCTCAATGTAGTCATCTTGTAACCTAGTGGTCAGTTGATCACCTCAAGAACTATTGCTATATCAGGGGCCCAGTACTGGTCTCTGTTGCTGAGAAGTTGGACATTCAGTGGCGACCCTTACCTGTATCAAGCTTGGTAAGTGGAAGTCAATACTACTGGACCAGTATGTAGCCCCATCTTTGCCATCGTGGCCACTCTGTTCATGTATCCATTGTGCCATTTCTGTGTTGGCCAGTGATGAAGGCTGGCTGACGTCAGTGTGTCAGCTTGTTGGTTCAGTGCCTCTTCAGTGGTGGATGTTTTCTGGTGCATGTTAGCTTGTGATTCAGGCTCAATCCCAGATGTACCGTGTCCATCTTATGATGGACTGCTGCTGGGCAGTCAAATGTTATGACTTAGTGGGTTTAGCAGAACCCAGCTCAAATGGGCAATTGTGATCCCATTGCTGTTGTCCCATGGACAAGCATTCTGCCTCTATTAGGGCCAGTAACACACTCAGAGTTACTTTTCAAATAGTGTGTTTCTCTGCTGTGGATGGCATGGCCTTCCTCCAGAATACCAGAGGCTTGCTGGGATTCTCCCACTGGTGCTTGCCTTTAGCTCCATTCTGCATCTTCTCCCACCGGACACATCCAGCACCGTGGGGTCTACTGGTTGGTGGCCGATTACACCATGGCCTGGACGTGCTGCAGTGTCCTTTCCTGTCCAGACCCCACTCAAAGCTGGTGGCCACTAGGTCCTCCAGAATATAGGCCAAAACTAAATATGTGTGTAATGTATTACTTCCAGAACCCAGAGAGGCCTCCCAGGCGATGTGATTCCTTCTTTGCAGTAAGAGATGCAAGATGCAATAGATTGTTCATTACTTTAGAAGGGATATGCCTGCATGCTGCTAACCACAGGAAGCATAAAAACTTCACTAAAGTGGTTATTCGCTGAATCTTTTTAAGGTTCACTTTCCACCCTCTGTAGTACATGTGTGTTATGGCTTAAACCGTGTCCCCCTAAAATGTGTGTCAATTTAGCTAGGCCATTGTCATGGATTGAAATATGTCCCCCAAAAAATGTGTGCATCAGTTTTGCTGGGCCATGATTCCTGGTGTTGTATGAGTTTCCTATATGTTTTAAATCCTGCCTCTATGATGTTAATGAGGGAGGATGGGTGGCAGTTGTGTTAGTAAGGCAGGGCTCAAACTACAAGACTGGATTGTGTCCTGAGGCAATTTCTTGAAATACAAGAGATAGAAGAGAGGAGAGAGACATGGGGACCTCATATCACCAAGAAAGCAGTGCCAGGAGCAGAGCGCTTCCTTTCTCTCCGGGGTCCCTGCACAGAGAAGCTCTTAGTCCAGGGGAACATTGATGGGAAGGCTGTCAGAGAGAGAAAGCCTTCCCCTGGAGCTGACGCCCTGAATTTGGACTTTTAGCTTACTTTATTGTGAGGAAATAAACTTCTCTTTGTTAAAGCCATCCACTTGTGGTATTTCTGTTATAGCAGCACTAGATGACTAAGACAGCCATGATTCCCAGTATCGTGTGGTTGTCCACCATTTTGTGATCTGATGCGATTGTTCTATGTGTTGTAAATCCTGACTTCTATGATGTTAGGACTAAAGGCAGTTATATTAATGATGCAGGACTCAATCTACAGGATTAGGTTGTATCTTCTGTCAATCTCTTTTGAGATATAAAAGAGAAAATCAAGCAGAGAGGGGAGGGACTTCATGCCCACTAAAAGAGAAGTGCTGGGAGCAGAGGGTGTCTTTCGGTCTCAGGGTCCCTGCACTGAGAAGCTCCTACAGCAGGGGAAGATGGATGACAAGGACCTTCCCCCAGAACTGGCAGACAGAGAGAGCCTTCCCATAGAGCTGGCACCCTGAATTTGGATTTCTAGACTCCTAGACTGTGCGAATAAACTTCTATTTGTCAAAGCCATCCACTTGTGGTATTTCTGTTATAGCAGCACTAGATAACTAAGACAATGTGTTTTACCATGACCTCCAGCATACTTTCCACCTCTTGCTCATTCGTTCCAATCAACATGTCATCGATGTAATGAACTGATGTAATATTCTATGAGATTTCCAGGAGGTCGATATCCCTAAGGAAATTATAAAGGTCAGAGGAGTTAAAATAGGCCTGAAAACCCAAACCCATTGCTGTCGAGTCGATGTGGACTCATAGCAACCCTACAGGACAGAGTAGAACTGCCCTTTAGGGTTTCCAAGGAGCAGCTGGTGCATTTAAAAATAGCCCTGAGGCAAACTATAAATAAATACTGTTATTTTTCCCACATGAACGTGAATCATTTCAGATCCTCCTTTCTAATTGGAATGGAAAAGAATTTATTTACCAAATCAATAACTGATTACCATGTGCCTGAGGGGGCCCTGGTGGTGCAGTGGTTTAAGAGCTCAGGCTGCTAACCAGAAGGTCAGCAGTTCGAATCCACCAGCCACTCCTTGGAAACCCTATGGGGCACTTCTACTCTGTCCGGTAGGGTTTGCTATGAGTCGGAATCAACTCAACGCCACAGAACAACAGTAATGTGCCTGTCGTGTTGTTAGGTGCTATTGAGTTGATTCCAACTCATAGCAAACCCATGAACGACAGCACGAAACACCACCCAGTCCTGCGCCATCCTCACAATCGTCGTTATGCTTGAGCCCATTGTTGCAGCCACTGTGTCCGTCTCGTTGAGGATCTTCCTCTTTTTCACTTCCTCTACTTTACAAGCGTATATGTCCTTCTCCAGGGACTGATCCCTCCTGATAACATGTCCAAAGTATGTGAGATGTAGTCTCCCCATCTTTGCTTCTAAGGAGCATTCTGGTTGTACTTCTTACAAGACAAATTTGTTCTTTTGGCAGTCCATGATATATTTAATATTCTTCACTAGCATCGACTCGATGGCAATGAGTTCACACCACAATTCAAAGGCATCAATTCTTGAACTGACGATTCATGTGCCTGAGGCCTTATGAATCTGCCGTAGCGGTGATATCACTGCATTCAGAGGAGCTCGTTCTACTGGATTTGATCTGCGGTCAGCTACATCATTCTCTGGGCTCCATCAGGTTTCTGCAGGGCCATATTGCAGAAGTAAATGGAGATAAAGGCACCACCACCCCTGACTCCTTTAGGTCTCTAATGGTTCTAACCTCCACAGTACATGCCCCCTGGACACTATCATTTCCGACCTGGCTGTGATGGGTTAGTTTCAGAGGTTTCCCTTTGGCCTTCCCCGCTATGAGAGTCCTTACTCCACAGACCAGGGACCCAATGTGAGGGTTACTCTAACTGCCACTGTGAATCTAAATTTGTCGAGGACTTCATTTTTACCTGGCCTCTGTAAGTTCCCACTGTAATCGGGGGAACATGATAATCCTGTGGGTATCGATGTCAACTCAGTGTCCAGTAGCCCTTGAAATTTCCTCTTTCCTCAGTAGTGTACACCCCGGCCCCTCCTGCCCCACCCACGGCGTCCTGGGCGCCATCCTCGGATTCGCCGCGTCGCTGTCGAACCGCACGAACTGCGCGTCGTCCACGTAGCAGGCGCCGAAACGGGGCTCCCCAAGGCCGGGCCGGGACACGGCGGGGTGGAAACACCTGAGGGAGTGGGAGCCTGGGACGGGGAGCGGCTGAGACCACCGACCCCCCTCCCCGCGCGCCTACAGGGTCCGGGGTCGATGGGGGCGGACAGGGGAGCGGGCTCGGGGACGGAGAAGGGGCGGCGGGGGGAGCGGGGCCGGGTCTTCGGCGTGCGAGAGGAGGGGGCGGGGCCGGAGAGGGGTCTGGGCCGAGAGGGGGGAGAGGGTTCTGGACCGGGAGGGGTTAAGGGATTCTGGGCGGGGTGGCAGGGGCGCGGCTTCCCCAAGAGTCCTGCGTCCCCGCCAGGCGATTCCCTCGCTCCTCCCTCCCAGAGGCTCCTTCCCTCCGGGCCCCACACAGCAGCAGGAGGAGGGCCTGGGGCCTCATGACCTGGGTTCGGTGGCGGGGGAGACTCCGAATCCCCGCCTGTCGGTGCCAACTTTTTAACTGCGAACTGTGGTGGCTCTGACTTCTCCAGAAACCGGACACCCAATGGGAGTGAGAACTGGGGCCTCGTCATGTGTGTACAGACAGAAGAACACTCTGTGACAGAGGTTGGGACTGGGGAGAAGCGAAACTCTGGGCACGTGGGGATTCCTCGACCCTAGGTTCCTCACCTCAGACACCGCCCTCGGGACCTGAGATCCTGATTGCCAAGCATGGGAGCCGGAGATTTTGCACTAACCCCTCTCCTCCTGCTCTGGACCCTCTGTCAGACTGGCTCCCTGAGTCCTCCTCCAGGGCTGTGTAAGGAAACCAGGAAGAGACCCCCAGGCTAGGTCCAGCTCCTTTTCCTCGCTTTCCCTTCTCTGAATGTCTCTGGCTGAACTGGCCTCCCACCCCTTAACTCTCTCCCTGGACTCTTCTAGAAGAAAACTTACCCTCAAGGAATTCGATGCCTGAGAGTGAATTCGCCCCAACAGTGAGGGTGGAGAGATAGGGGTTTCATCTTTAAAACTGGGAGTTCCTTGGTCCCAACCCACTTGGGGCAAAGGAGAATGAAGAACACCAAAGACACAAGGAAAATATTAGCCCAAGAGACAAAATGTCCACGTGAACTAGAGACTTCATCAACCCGAGACCAGTTGAACTAGATGGTGCCCGCATACCACCAAGGACCACCCTGACAGAGAACACAACAGAGAGTCCTGCATGGTGCAGGAAAAAAGCGCTGAGCAGAACTCAAATTCGTGCAAAAAGACCAGACTTAATGGTCTGACTGAAGCTGGAGGAACCCCCGAAGCTATGGCCCCCAGATCCTCTGTTAACCCAGAATTGAAACCATTCCAAAGCTCACTCTTCAGACCAAGGTTACACTGGACTATAAAAAATAAATAATACTCGTGAAGAGTGTTCTTCTTAGTTCAATCAGATACATGAGACCAAATGGGCAGCTCCTGTCTGGAGGCAGGATGAGAAGGCAGAAAGGGACAGGAACTGGTTAAAGGGACACAAGAAACCTGGGGTGGAAAGGGGGAGTGTGCTGTCACATTGTAGGGATCACAATGTCACATAATATGTGTCTAAATTTTTGTGTGAGAAATTAACTTGAGGTGTAAACTTTCACCTAAAGCACAATAAAAATAAAATACTTGGGAGAAGTTGTATCTGAAGGCGTTCTGTAGAGATTCCCGCCAACACCAGTTTCTTTCTTGTTTATTAACAACGGTGGCTAACACAACCTTAATAACACTGAACTGTCGGGAATCTAATCTGTAAAAGAAGTGATTTTGGCCCCTTCCTGTATAAATGTGTCTAAACAGCTGTGCAATGAGGCTCAAAAGCTCCCAAGTTTTACTTTACCAAACAGTGTGATTCCTGGGTTGTTGTATATTAAAATTAGCACATGAAACAATGATTGGTTACTGTGTATTTCAACTAAGAGAGTGTACAGACTGTAATCTTCTCAAAGATGCAAGTGTTCATTGCAGTCAAAATGCCCTTCACCAGTGCCTATGCATTGCCTATGTTTATGCATTATTAATGGCTAAAGGATGTGAATACTGGGATACTTGGTAATATTATTTTCTTTAACCTGGTTAGTATACGGAGGAGGCATAATAAGATTTTAGGCAGCCCCAAACAATGCATTAAGTATCAAATTCAAACAATATCCTGCTAGGCCCGGTAGATATATGTATTTTATTAAAAACCAATAGCAACATATATAAATCGGAGAATTCCACTGCTTGAGAATTCTTTATCTCTGCATCCTTTCCTGCCTCCTGCTTCTCCAGCCTTTTCTCTGTCTCTCTCCTCCCTCAGGTCCTCTTCTCCGCCACCCTCTCCGCCTTAGTCTCCGCCACCCTCTCACTCCTGGGCTTAGCACCTCTTCTCCCTGCAGCCCATGACTATTCTCCCTACAGTGGTCAGCGGTCCTGCTAATGTCACTTAGATTGTGGCACTTCTTCACGGGAAACGCTCCAATGGCTCTGTGTAACTCGTGTAGTAACTCTAGAATGTAAGGTCCACGAGCACAGGGAGTTTGGGCTGTTTTGTTCAAACTGTCAAACCCCCTAGCCTATAGAGCCATGCCTGGCACATAGTAGGAACTAAATTAATTTTTGTTGAATGGCTGAATGACAAATATTGTTGCATTAAAAATTTAGTTGCATCCCATAAAATCACAAATGAAAACTCCAAAAAGAAGAATTAGGTAACATTTTATTTCTTGCAACCAGTGTGCATGACACCTTATAAATTCATTCCAGTGGAGAAAGTACTGCGTGCTCATCTATTGCACAGTTGAGCCTGTGTGTTAATTTTCTAACAGTCATCAACTTAGTGGCTTAAAACAACACCGATTTATTTGCTCACAGTTCTATCGGTCAGATGTCCAGGCATGATACAGATGGGTTCTCCGCCCAGGGTCTCACAAAGCTGTGTTCTCACGTGCAGCTCAGGGTCCTCCTCCAAGTTCATACAGAGCTTGTTGGAGAATTATTTTTGCTGTTGTAGGACTGAGGCCCCCGTTTCCTTGCTGGTTGTTCCCAGCTGCTAGTGGCCACCAGCATTCCTTGCCACGTAGCTCCCTACATTTTCAAACCCACAAAGGAGAACCTCCCTCCAGTGAAACCCACTCACACTTTGAATCTCTTTGTTCAGGAAGAGGACATTCCATTTAAGGCATCACTGATTAGGTCAGGCCCACCCAGGATAATCCCCCTGTTTTAAGGCCAACTATTTGGGCCTTAATTACATCTACAAAATCCTTTTGCTGCAGCACCTGCATTCGTGTTTGCTAGAATAATGGAAAGGGCGAAAACCAGAGGATGGTTATAGGGGCCGTCTTAGAATCTGCCCAGCATAGCCTGGCTCTTTCTTTTATGTTTCATTGGGTCACAGCTGGGAATCAAAGTTCAAAAAATAGGTCGCTGTGAAAGGTAATAAAATATATTCTGCCTACGTAGCTACAAAACTTTTGACATCTCGAAGTCAAATAATGATACCTTTAATATCTTATAGTTAATTTAGACCTAATCAAAATTAAAGTGCAATAACATATGACCCTCTTTGGACACTGTATTAGTTACCTCCTGCTGCCTAACAACTTACACTGGACTTAGCAGCTGAAAACAGCAAACCTTATCCCCCAGTTTCCAACGGTCAGGAATCGGGAGAGGTTTACCTGAGTGTTTGTGACTCAGGGCCTCTCACAAGTTGCAGTCTAGCCGTCGTCCACAGCTGAATCATCTGAAGGCTTGACTGGGGCTGAGGGATCCACTTCTGACATGGCTAACTCATATGGCTCCTGGGAGAGGCCTCCAGTCCTCACTGGCTGAGCCCAGAAGGCCTCAGTTCCTAGCCACATGGTTCTTTGCATAGGGCTGCTTCCCCCAGAGCAAGCGATCTGAGAGAGAGAGAGACCAATATGGAAGTTGCAATGTATGTCCTAGACTCAGAGTCACCCTCCTGGCAACCTTACTCCTTCAGTTAGGAATGAGTCAGTAAGTCTAGCCCACACATAAAAGAGGGGAATTAAGCTCTGCCTCTTGAAGGGAGGAGTATCAAAGAATTTATGTACATGTTAAAACCAAAATTAAAATTAAATCCTGTTTGAGGAATTTGTAAATCAAGTGTATCTTTTATCCAATTCTTCTTCTTTAATGCTTTGAATTTCTCTTTTGCAAAGTAAGGATTAAAAGTTTAAGACAGAGAAGGGAGATAAACAAATATCTCAAATTGTTCTTGTCAGTGCCTATGTTGCAACAGTGTTAAGAACATATAGTAGGTAGATCAAATAGTTCCAGCACTTGGGTGCCATAACAATAATGCCTTTAGGATAATAGCTATCTTTGTTTTTCCTTAGAAATTTCAAATTTATTTTGTTAATATTATCAAAAATATTAGCAAAAATGACAATTTTCATACTCAAATATCATCTTCAGAAATATTTGCCTTGTTGAGATTGATTCTCAGCTAGAGAAAATGTGAAGCCCATCCTTCAGGGTGTACACTTAGCTTAGTATCATGACAACAATTCTGATGTGATGCAGTTGGCAGAAAATGTTAACTCCAATCCGGGGAACAAAGTTTTTCAAAACACTGCTACTCAGTCGACGCCCTATAATGAATTTAGCATCCTTCAGTGTATTTTTCCGTGGAATTTGGTAGAAGTGATTTGAATGTCAAAGTGGTTCTAAAACGCACTCATTATGTGCCTCTAAAAAACATTTGAAGCAGTTCTACTGTATTTTGCATTCATATTTACTGTTCTATCACTGGCTATTCCTCTGTATTTTTCAATTAATTTATATTGAGCAACAATGTGCCTTTTCAGTTCTATAAATGTATTTAGTCTAGTCGTACGTGAGGTTAAATGTAAGCAACCCATCAAATCCTTCGTAAAACAGAATAGCCCTGCACATCAGATTGAACATCACCAGAAAATCAATAGAGACGCCAGTGAGCAAAAGATCAAATGACTTATTTCTAGCCAATGCTGTTGTTCATGGTGTCCCTGCCCTCACCCTGACACAGCTCCTAACAACTGATGTAGCTTTGTTCTGATGTGAGAAGTTCTTGCTAGAGATCCTTGCAATCAACTTTTCTCTTTTCTTTTCTATCACAGTTAAATGGGAATGGTTCACAGGCTGCAGTTTGAAAAACGCCAGTTTAAGGGGTTATGATAATGTAAACGCCTTGGCACTCACCTCTGGGGTAAAAAGTAGCATTGATGAAGCGACCATTGCCCCTCTCAGCTCCATTCCCCGCTCTGTCTTGAGTCTTGTGTTTCTTATTCTCTTGCATTTCTCTAAAGATTTTTACAGTAAATGTGTTTATCCCCAAACCTAGTATTATTCAGTTTTGCCTGTTTTTAAACTTCATCAACAGTGGACTCTCACTGCATGCATTCTTCTGGGATTTGCCTTGTTTGCTCAACGTTATTCTTTGTAGGAGAGTCATCCCTGACTTGTGAGGCTGTGGCTCATCCATATTTATTGCTGTGGAGTTTCACATTTTATGAATATACCACTATTTTGTTATTTTCCTGTTGAGTTATATTTGAGTTGGTTACAGTTTTTGCCGTGAACATTAGTGTACATGTCTTCTGAGGCTCATCTGCAGCAAATTCCCCAGAGTATATGACCAGGGCTAGGATTGTTGGATTATACGGTATGTGTACTTTAACCACATAGTTGTTGTCAGCTGCTGTCGAGTCTGCCCCTGACTCATGGCAACACCAAGAACAGTGAGATCAGTCTATTGTGATCCATAGAGTTTTCACTGGCTGATTTTCCCAAGTAGGTCGCCAGGCCTTTCTTTCTAGGCCATCTTGCTCTGGAAGCTCTGCTGAAATCTCTTCAGCATCATAGCAATACGCAAGCCTCTGCGGACAGAGGGGTGGTGGCTGCAAATGAGGTGCGTTGGCTGGGAATCCAATCGGGGTCTCTAGCAAGGAAGGTAAGAACCCTACCACGGAACCACCACTGCTCTCTTAACCATACTAGATAAAGCTGATTTGAGTTCCAAAGTAGTTGTACCAGTTTGGACTTTTACCAGGAACCATCAGAAGGAGTGTTTCGGGTGTGTTGGTTCTGAAAATAAAACACTCAGCTGGAGGAGAGGGATTGCTGTTTGAAAACCACTGCCTTGGCTGCAGATAATCACCGGGCATTTCCTTTTTAGACTCTATTACTAACATTCCTCTCCTTTCTTTTTATTCCATCCACCCTGGCATTTTACTGTTAGACAAAGTTTCCTTTTAGCATACTCAGATAGTATTATTTAACGTTTGGATTCTCCCATATTAAAAAGGAAGAAAGAAAGAGGATAGGAGGGAGGAAGGAAGGGAAAGGAAATGGGAAGGAAGGAGAAAAGACAAAAGAAAATAAAAGAGACAGCAGGAGACACACTGGAAGTAGCTAGTATATTTCAAAGCGCAAGGAAACAAAAGAGATGGAGCCATTCTGTCAGGTCCCCACCAGGGAAATCCTTAGCTCTTGAGCTGCCATCTTGTGCCGTGGACTATGCATGCCTCACCTGCCACCAGCACAACATCCTGTGAGCCTGCAGGAAGAGGACAAAACTCCCATTGCCTTAGAGTTGATTCTGACTCACAGCAACCCTATAGGACAGAGTAGAACTGTGCCATAGGGTTTCCAAGGCTGTAAATCTTTATGGAAACAGCCTACCACATCTTTCTCCATGGAGTGGCTAGTGAGTTCGAACTGCTAACCTTTTGGTTAGCAGCCTGGAGCTTAACAACTGTGCCACCAAGCCTCCTTTGGAGGAGGGCAGCCGGTCTCAAATCTTTCTTTTTTGGTCTATTTTCTGGGACAACTCCTGGTACGACTTGTATTAGTTAGGGTCCGTGAAGAGAAGACATCAATATAGTGTTAAGTCTGCAAGGATTTTACCAGTGGAAACACCTGTGAGAACGTGGGAAAGGAGAAAGAAAAGGCTGGGAGAGCCATCAGATTCAAGTCCAAGCCGAGGGAAGGGCACAGGGAAGGAAGTGTGGCTGGAATCGTCTTCAATGTGGTGGAGCCTAAAGAAAGTTCAGTAAGGGTGCCAGGAAGCCCTTGAGCCTAAGTCAGCCTTTCAAGGAGCAATGGTTGTGCCTTAGTTTCCCTGAGCAGCTCTGACTGTAAAAAGGTGGCTTGAGACCTCCTCTAACTTCAAGGGGAGGAGAGAGAATAACCATGATCAGCATCAGCCCAAAGCTAATGCCGATGGGGGGCGGAGGTCACACGTACACCTCCACTTGCCAACCTTTTTTACCAATTCTAACACCAACCATCCCTCCCATGGTACTCTCTACTTCTCTGCTAGGTTTGATAATACCTTGCAATGGCCACACAGAACTCACAGACCATACTCACAATTGTGGAGTTTATTAGGGAAGTAACAGGGTGCAATTCAGTATCAGCTTGGAGGAAAAAGGAACAACTCAGGATATAGTATTTAGATCAGGACAGCTTCTTCTCGGCCTTCCAGCAGGCCCTGGTTGGGCTTGGCATCTGCCCTCCTAGGACATGTGCCACAGTTCCTTAGCTCAGCTAATAAGTGTCCAGAGGCACCCCACTCAACTAGCGAAACTCCTGCCCAAATGTGCTCAGCTCTCTTGCTCCCTGGCACTCCCTGGGCCAGGAAGATCACCACAGCCCTCTGGCGCTAGTCTCCTGGTCCTACTGCCTCCATTTCTCTGCCTCTGGACTCTGTCGTGCTTGCCGCTGCTTCTCATGACTCCCACCACCTCCGGTGTTACAGCTCTCTCTGTTGCCTGGACCTAGGAGGTTCTCAGCACAGGGATCCCAGGTCTTAAGGACGTGCTCCACTCCTGGCTCTTCTTCTCGATGGTACTGAGGTTCCCCACCCCGCACCTCTGTGGGATTGGTCCTTTTAAACCTAGCAGAAAGGCAAAGCTGACCAATCCCCTCCATTAGGGTTCCATGCACCTTATCTGCAGACTATTAAAATCCTCAGAAGGGTTCCATGCATGTTATTTGCATAGTCCCACCCAATCATTTGGTGGAAGTTAGAAGACCATGGCTAGAAAGGCCATCTTTAAGCAATTCATCACACTGCACATGGTCTCAGTGCAAACATGGCAATAGATTGCAGAGGCAATACCCGGTCCACCGGTCAATTTCTCTCCCTCTAACTGAGGACCCCGATGCGCATTCTCGTAGCCACCACAGTGATGTAGTTGAGAAAAAAATCGACGGTAAAGGAGACAGAAGGGGAAGAGTTGCTGGAACAACTCCTCTAAGCAGATGAGGAGGGATGAAGTCTTGGGCACCAGCAGAAGGAAGGGCTCTGCTGGGCGCAGGGATAGCTGACCACTGGTGACAGACTGGGCACCCATCCTGCAGTTCAGATGCAAGGACATGAGAAGGTGCTGTTGGCAATCTGTAAGAGTTGTCTTCTGATGTGTTCAATTTTTCAGTAAAGTAAGAAGCAAGGTCATTAGCCAAATAAGAATGAGGAAGGAGGGGCGCATGTTTGAGCAGAGAGAAGGTGTGTAGAAGTCATCTAGGATGGGAGGAGACTGAGCGAACTAAGCAAGCACAGGATGACCACCGGACAACGGTGTGGGCACCTCTGAGGTATGGATCATGGAATTAAAGTGAGAGTGGTCAGCGTGGCTGTGTTTTCCTCCAGCCTCATCTAACTTCATGAGGGCAGGGCAGGGTTGGCAGAGGTAGAAATCACCAGCTGTGTAGTTTTGCCATCAAGTATGAAAAAGAAAGAGAGAGGAGGGGAGAGGTTGAAACAATTTAGCATAGAACTTAAGATGAGTAATGAGGGAAGGGAGTCCCTGGGTGGTGCAAACAGTTAAGCAATCAGCTGCTAACAGAAAAGTTGAAGGTTCAAGTCCATCCAGAGTCTCCTCAGAAGAAAGGCCTGGTGATCTACTTCCTAAAAACAAGCCATTGAAAACCCCATGGAGCACAGTTCTACTTTGACACATATGAGGTCACCATGAGTCAGAGTCAACTAAATGGAGAACTGGTGATGGTGGTTGTGGTAGAATGAGGGAAGAGAGGACGTAAAGGGAGGATCATTAGATCGGTAATTCAAAGGATTGTTGGAATTGATGAACACCAAGCCGGAAAACAGGCAAATGCACAGTGAATGGTTTGCTTCTATTACACTGTAATATAGGATAAAATAATAATAGCAATGTTTCAGAGCTTATGGCCACCCTGGAAAGGGATGGGTAGGAAAGTTTGTGGTCAGAGAGTGGGAAGCATGAAATGAGAGGATGGAAGGGCTGGGGTTATTGGCTGGGGCTATTCCTTTGTAAAATGGTATAACAAAAGTACCTACCTCATGGGTACTTGTAAGGGTTAGATGAGGAAATGCATGTAAAGCACTTAACACAGTGCCCGGCACAAAGCACTGCATTGTTGCTGTTAATTGCTGTGGAGCCATTTCCGACTCATAGTGACCCCATGGGAGCAGAGGAGAACTACTCCATAGAGTTTTCAAGTGTGTGTCCTGTATGTACGAGCCTGTGTTTGTGAGTGTATCAGTCCGCCGTTAAATTCATTTATTCTTTCATTCTTCACTCAACAAATATTTTTTAAGCAACATCCAGGCACTATGGAAGGCAATGAAAATACAGCTGCAAACGATCAAAATCCTTATCCCTGTTCTCATAAAGCTTCTATTCCGGAGGAGAGACAGTGTTATATAAATGAGCCAAAAAAGGCCTCTGTGTATTGGCCCCAAGTTGTTTACTTCTTATCATGGCTTGAGTTATGTCCCCCCAAAAACGTGTGTATTAATGAGTCCCTGAATTGTGTGGTTGGCCTCCATTTTGTGACTGTAATTGTATGTTAAAGAGGATTAGGGTGGGATTGTAACACCACCCTTACCCAGGTCAAATCCCTGATCTAATGTAAAGGGAGTTTCCCTAGGGTGTGGCCTGCACCACCTTTTACCTTACAAGACATAAAAGGAAAGGGAAGCAAGCAGAGAGTTGGGGGACTCATACCATCAAGAAAGCAGTGCTGGGAGTAGAGAGCATTCTTGGACTGGGGTCCCCGGGCAGAGAAGCTCCTAGTCCAGGGGAACACCGAAGAGAAGAAGGCCAACAGAAAGAAAAAGCCTTCCCCTGGAGCTGACGCCCTGAATTTGTACTTTTAGCCGACTTCAACTGTGAGGAAATAAATTTCTCTTTGTTAAAACCATCCATGTGGTATTTCTGTTATAGCAGCACTAGATGACTAAGACACTTCTTCATAGCAAACTGAAGCCCATTGGCCCGAAAAAGCCTGCCAGCGCAAAACTAAAATTTGTACACAGCCAATTGTTTTAAAAATACCCCACCCCACCTCCTACTGGATATAAGTGAAACTAGAATGTTTCCTTCTTGATTAAGGAACAAAAAGTGAACATATTATTTGTAAACTGATGTTTAGTAGCTAGTAATAAACAAATACTAGAATACATTAGAAGCCTAATCCTAGATAGTCTTATAAAAATGTGTGTCTTTTAACTATGTTGTGAACCTGTAGTAACATTGGCTTTTAAGATATTTTAAATTATTTTTTTTTCCTCTTTTTTTTTTTTCCAGAGCTACTTCTTCCTTTGGGGGCTACTTGTTTAATAGTCTTTTCATTTTTATTTTTAATTGAGGTGAAAGTCACAAGTGGCTAAGTGTTCTTGATAAGCCTTTTTATAATTCTTATAACTGGGTGGATGTGTCTTCCAAGAAAGGGCCCTTTTGTTTTTCAGAGGCACTTCTAAAGTCCTATGGTCTTTGAAATTTGGGGACTATTTTGCATATGGGTGTTGATACAAATTTAACCCCAAGTGGACCCCATGGCATGGCACCCTGTGAATGTTGACTTTGGAAAGAATACCCTGCCTCTAGTACATTATCAGTACTGGGGATGAAACTTAGTTTCTTTTCTTTATTGTATAAATCAAAAAACTTACAGCCAGTGTCCGAATTTCCTTGTTGACCTCAGCAGGCGACATGAGCTGATAGTGTTGATGCAGCGTCAAGGAATTACCTGAGTCTTGGTCTGTGTAGATTTACAGTCTCTGCGATATTAACAACGTCAGGTAACTTTCACAGTTTCACGTGTGTGTATCCGCCTCCCCCAACCGCCACATACACATTCCTTCATCACTGAACTTTGTCAGCCGGCACCGAAACTGCAACAAAATTGTTGTACCACTTTTTTTAACTTTCACAGGGCAATGCATGTGTTATACTGAAGGAAACCAAAAGTAAATGTCTCATGGTTCTCACTGCCTGCTTTAGCAGCATTTGAGCGATGATCTTTCATACATTTGCATTTGTAATGGATGAAAAAGAAACCAAATTGCAGATCCTTTTTTTTTTTCTTAAACCGTGTACAAAGTTTTTGATCAAATTGGATGGGATAAGTTAAATTTACATTTTATTGTGTTAACCATTATGACTGTATTTCTGTAAACATAGTTACATCGAAATAATGTTGTTCTTTTTTAAAATAGCCCAATTAGGTGGACTTCTAGCCACCTAGAGCCTGCCTGCTTCACATACCCTGAGGAACTGTGTCCCACATCAGCTAGGCCCAGACAAGATAAAATCCTCGAGCTATAAGGACCCCAGCTGACTCCCACCTTGCTGCCGAAGGACTTGGTGAAGATGAAGATAAGCACCCCTTCTCCTCTTCCGGGGGTTTCTTTTCTTCTTGTCCTCTTCTGCTTCTGCTGGCTCCCCACTTGCCTCTGGAAGACCTGCTGCTGTGGGGTCTGCCCCCTTCAGTTGCTGCCAATGTGTCCCCCCAGTAAATAGCTTGTTTTACGACGTAATCTGGTGGTTGTGCTTTTTTCACCATCAACCCCAATTTCCCTCAAACTCACTACAGACAATAAACAATTAAACAAATGTATTTTTATTGTGCTGAAAATATACACACGAAAACATTCACCAACAGAACAATCCTGTATTTACAAGGCAATAACATCGACTACATTCTTCATGTTGTGCAGCCATTACCACCATCCTTTCCGAAATTATCCAGCACCATTAACATCAACTTCATGCCCACAAGCAAAAACTTTCCCGTTTCCCATCCTCCAACCCCTGGTCACCATCAATGATCTTTGGTTTCTGTATATTTGCTTACTTCATATAAGTGAGATCATACAGTATCTGTCCTTTTGTGACTGTCCTATTTCGCTCAGAATAACATTTCCAAGGTTCTTCGATATTGTGGCATGCCTCAGAACTTCATTTCTCCTTCTGGCTGAGTAACGTTCCGTCGTATGTATGGACCACATTTTGATTATCCATTCATCTCTTGATGGATATTTTAGTTGATTCCACCTTTTGGCTATTATGAAAAGAGCCGCACTGAACATTGCTGTACAGGTTTCTGTTTGTGTTCCTGCCTTCACTTCTTCTGAGTGTAGACCTAGCATTGGGATTGCTGGCCCTGGTGGTGCAACTCAGCTGCTAACCAAAAGGGCTATTAACCAAAAGGTCTAAAGTTCAAACCCACCAGTGGCTCCGCAGGAGAAAAGACCTGGCCATCTACCTTCAGAAAGATTGCAGCCTAAGAAACCCCATGGGGCAGTTGTACTCTGTCCTATAGGGTTGCTATGAGTCAGAATTGACTCAACAGCAATGGCTTTAATGGCTAATGAGGCGCTCTGGTGGTGCAATGGTTAAACACTCAGCTGCTAACCAGAAGGACTGTGGTTCAAACCCACCAGCTGCTCCACAGGAGAAAAGACCTTGCAATCTGCTCCCTTAAAGATTACAGCCTACAAAACCCTATGGGGCAATTCTATTCTGTCCTTATAAGGTTGCTATGAGTTGGAATCTCCTTGATGGCACATAAAAACAATGAATAATTACTTTGAGCACCTTTTCACATGCTCATTGACTATTTGAATATCCTCTTTGGTGAAACATCTGTTCAAGTCCGTTGCCCATTTTTTTTATTGGTTTTCTTGTGTTTTCGTTATTCAGTTATATCCAGTGATGTTGAGTTGATTCCAACTCATAGCGACCCCATAGGGTTTCCAGGCCTGTAAATCTCTGTGGCAGCAGACTGCCACATCTTTCTCCCGCAGAGCCTCTGACGGTTTCGAAACTCTGACCTTCCAGTAGACGTTTAAATAAATACATATTTAAATGTCCATTAATGAAAAGGATGTGAATCAAAGCCAAGCAGGGTAGAGTTAGAGAGAGGCTGGCAGTGCCAGGGAGGGCCTCTCAGTGATGACACTGGAAGTGAGTGCAGTGGGCAGGAGGGAGGTGTGGACTGATGTCTGGGAGACGGGTGTACAGCAGAAGAACAGCAGGCACAAAGGCACTGAGGTTTGAGCACCTGGTGAGCGCTATGACAACAGAGCAGAGGCCACATCCTGGGCCCATCACACGACCACTTCTGTGTACACCGGAAATTAACTGTAAAGGGTCTAGCAAATGAAAGGGATATTTTATGTAATTTATACTTTGGAAATACCACTCAAAACATTCCATAGATTTTACAGTGCAAAGCCTCCTCCCTCCCCAGGCACCAGGCCCCCAGTTACCTTCCCAGAGATGAGCATTTTACCAATTTCTCATGTATCCTTCCTATAAAATGTTATACAAACTTTGTTATTGTTCCTATGTTAGAAGGAGCACTGAAAGGAATAGGAAGGAAAAGAAACTGTGTCTACTTTTCAGTGTTCGGCGGTGCTGGCATCAAGCGTCTGACAGACGGGTTTCAGAGAGGAGATGGAACCTCAAAGACGGCACAAGGGCTCTGAGCTCTCCTCTCCTCTCCAATCCCTCCTCCATCCCTGAACCTGACCTCTGTGGAGTCCAGGGCTGCTCAGAAGGCATCTTCATCCCCACATGGAGGTCTAGCCTCTTTCAGTCTTCTCTGCCCCACTCAGACCACAATCCAGACCCCTCCTGGGCAGCTCATAAGTATCGGAGAGCCAGGCGGCAGCGCCCCCACGTGGTCACAGGGCTGAGGACGGAAGACCTGAGCTCCCCTTCTGCCTCCTCACCCTGGACCTCCCCAGGGTCTCCCTCTGCTCCCAGCAGCAGGACAGGACTCTGCACAAGAGGAGGCATTCCTGTTCCCAGTCAGACTAAGGGTGTGAAGTGTTTCCTGAAATCCACGCTGACACAGATTTTTCTTCCCAACTGAGTGACTGTGGACTCTGGCCTTAGGGCAAAGGGAGGTGTCTAGGTCATAAGAGCCTGATCCCAGTTCTGGAGTTGTCCCCCAAATATACCTGGAGCCACAGGCTCCCAGAATAAGACTCTGGATTTATGAGTCCCTGTTACTTATTCTTGTGGCTGCTTCTAGGGTGGAGGCCCCTCCTCCCAGAAATCAGTCAGTGAGTCTCCCACCCAGGGTCTGAGGAGGAGCCCCTGGGACCTTTGATCCAGGTAGGAGGGGAAGCTCCTGCAGCTCTAAAGAGAGGGAGGAAATGGGGACCTCAGGGTGTTCGGTGCCCAAAGGAGGGGGCAGGAAGGAGCCAGGGAGGAGAGCAGCAGGGGGAGGGCTGGAGGAGGAGACACCTGTGGAGATGAGTTTGCCAGGCACTGGGCCATGTGAGCTGGGGCAGGTGCCTAGGCCACCCCTGTGGGTACCAAGCCTGGTCCCGAATGCCCCATATTTCTAGGGTTCCACTCCCTGTGTTAGGATCTCACAGGAAAGTCTGAGCCCAGACCCAAGCAGCCCGCACTCATGGCCCCGGTTGTCCCTTTCTCGCCTACTACAATGGGAGTCTCCACGCCAGGACGACTGGCCCGGGAGGACTGTACCCCAGACACGGCAGGGGTTCTGGACACAAATGCAGCCACACGGATCTAGGCAGCAGGTGAGCAGCTACCTATTCTCCAGGATTCCAGGACCGCCTCTGTCCCCTCTCCAGCTTGCACCCTTGGACCCTGGGAACCTGCCTTTTTCCCCTCCCGGGACTCCAACACCCGAATCTTCACCCTGGACCCCCTCAGACCCCGCTCTCAGCACCCCGACCCCTGAACTTAGGAGCTCTGCAGATCTGACCCCATATCTCAGTTCTGAGGGCTGACCCAGGGGCTTGGGGATTGCGGGGCAGGGGAGGCTCCCAGGGGTGTCATGCCCTGCAGCTGAGCCAGGGCTGGGAGCTGGGAGGCAGCTGCAGGATCTGGAGCTACAGCTCTGGCTCCCACAGGAGGGCGTCACCACTGACGCCCTAGCAACCTGGCCTGTGGTCCCTCCCGGGTACAGTACCGCATCATGGACAGCAGGTGTGCATGGCACCGCCTGTCGCCTGTGTGGCTGTGGCTGCACGAGTGCCAGGTGGTGCCCGCAGGCTTGCTGGTTGCAAGCTGGGTGAGGGGCACAGCCTAATTAGTAGAACATTGTTAATCCAATCCCTGCTAGTGGAAATATGCACAAGGACACACTAGGGCTAAGGTACTTCCCCTACACCCAGTCGAACATTGGAGCTAAACTCACTAAGTGGTCAATAAAATGCCAGCTTAGCAGCAATTAAAAAATCAAGACTTCCTCACAGCAACACAGTATCCTTCCTTGAAGCTGTGGAAGTTCCTACCATCTGTGTTTGTCTTTAGGTTGTGAACACAAGTCAGAGTAGCCCTCACCTCACAGCAGGCTGCTCTAACCCATTGGTTAAAATGCAGTTTTATGGAAAAGGCTTTGTGCACCTGTGAGAAGTGAAGGAAGGGCTGTATTTTTGGTAAATTCAAGGTCTCTTAGGAGATCTTTCATTTCCTACTGCAATTCTGGACTGAAATCTATGGGTTAATTCATGCACGTTTCCTCCCTTCCTCTCAGAAATCAAAAGTCACAAGGGTGTAAGACTCAGAGATTACAAATACATCTTTGAAGAAACTAGTCAGAGTTCCACCTCCAGTGATGGCAGAGTAGCCTGCTTCAGACCAATCCTCCTCTAAGAACAACTACAAAAGCTAGTCAATAGGTAAGAACATCCTCTTGAAGGCACTGGAGCCACCAAGGTAGTGAGGACTCGATGGAGCCAGCGTCTAGAAGGAGGGAGATCCCAGATATGTGAACCCAGTATTTGTTAACAGGCTTCAAGGCATTTGTCAAGTTGAGCGTGGTGACTGAGAGCCTGAGAGGCTGAGTAGGGCTTTGGGCAGACTCTACTGACTCTCCTGGCTGAAAGCTGAGAATACCAGACAGATGTTTACCTGTGCTTTCTTGACAACACTACGGCATTGGATTGTGGGGCTCATAACCAATTATGGATAACATTGCAAAGAATTAGAATTACAGAACACTTAATTGTGCTCATGCGGAATCTGTACCTAGACCAAGATGTAGTAGCAAGCACAGAACAAGGGAATACCGCACAGCTTAAAAGCAGAAACAGTGTGCAAGAAAATCAGAAGTTTTCACAAAAGAGTAGATGCCAGATAATTCCACATATGTAAGTTTTAAAACTGACCAAACTAATTTATGGTTCTTTAACCCAGGATATTAGTTACTTTAGTAGGGGAGGGGGATTAACATCTGGAGGGAGCATGAGAAAAATGCTGGTAACCTATTACTTGATGTAAGAATAGATGGAGATTTGTGATAAAACCTAGAGCAGTCCAATTCGGATTTCATCCATTTTCTATATACGTCTTACCTTTATTTATTTAAGTTTAAAAATTGTAGGTATATTAGGACCTGAAACCCTTAACACAAAATAGGCTAAAAGTCTTTAAAGATGAAAGGTGACTCTGGCAGGAAGCAGAGGGAGGCGGCCCGCAGCTGCAGATCTCAATGAGTAACAGCAGAGGGCGCACTTCAATGAAGGAGCACACCCGGGTTCATGGAAATAACATCACAACCGAATGTCTTTCAATCATGAGACAGATTTGTACATATCTGTGCAAATAAACTTCACAACATAAAATAGGTCATTTTCTCAAAAATGTAATTCACTAGAAACCAATCCAGTAGAGAAAGAATGTTTAAGCAAACCAATTTTCATAAAGAAAGAAAGTTGTTAAAGAGCTTCCCCATGAAAAAGCACGAATCCTCACAGTAAGATTCCCAGAGTACTCGTCCAAACCTTACAGAACTAAACAATCAAAATGCTAACTAAGTTATTTCAAAGCATAGAAAAAGAAGGAAAACTTTACAATTTATTGTATTAAATGAGACTAATAATATTCATAGCAAAATCTAAGGGAAATTGCACAAAAAGGAAATGGTAGACCAAATTGCCTTATGAAGATCAGTGTACGTATCTTTCACGAATATTAATAAACAGAAATGAACTGCACAATTTTTTAAAATAGGTCATTTTGACCTAGTGGAGTTTGTTGCAATAAAACTTTATTTACAAAACCAGGCAGTGGACCTGACATGGCCGTGGAATGCAGTTTCCTGAGCCCTGCTCTAGTACCACTTCCATCTTATAGTGGATTGCTGCTGGGGTCTCAGAAGATCCAGCTCATGAAAGGCCTGTATGACCACACAGTTCCTCGATGTCTCATGATCAGATACTTCATCTCTCCCAGGGCCAAGCAGCATTCCAGGAGCTGCTTGTAGAATGGTTCATATTTCTCTGCTGCAGATGGCTAGACCTTGTCGCTCAAGAGTCCTAGAGGTCTGCACTACAATTCTCCTCCTGGGAGCCACCATACTGTACATGTCAACTCTGCCTACCACACGTACTTGTAGTGCCTGGGAGATGCTGGGTCAGATGACTAATCAGCAGGGCTGCTCATACTATAGCCTGGACCTGCTGCAGAGCCCTTCTTGCTCTGGGTCCCACTCAAACCAGCAGCCTGCATGTCACCTGGTAAAATAGGTCAGAACAATGGTACCCTAGCAGGGAACACGCTGTCTCCAAACCCTGAACATGGCTACTAGTCTGCTTCTTTATCAGTGGCTGGAGATACAGGGTACAATAATCCATCCTAGACTTTTCAGATGTTCCAGCGTACCCCAGACGACTGAACCGTTCGAGACTTCACCATTGTGGCAGGCCCCTGAAAATCTGTACAGTTTAACTACCGCCCCCTGGACTGCGCCTGTGTTGCCAGAGCGTCCAGAGTCCATTCCAGTTCTTGCTCATTGGCTCCAATTAACACGATGCCTTCGATGTGGTGGACAATGCAACGTTTTGTGGAATAACCAGGTGGTCCAGTCTTCTCACTCCACAGTGGTCTTTTACATATCTTTCATGTCTCTACTATTTCAACATATGGAATACAGTTGTAACTGTCTGCTAACTCTAATATCTGTGTCAGTTCTGGATCAGTTTAGATTGATTGATTTTTCTCTGCCTTTTAGGTCACATTTTCTTGCTGCTTTCCATGCTTATTATTTTGTGTGTCTGTTTCTTTTTGTTCTGTTTTGTTGTTTGTTATTGAGAATATCCACAGCAAAACATACACTAATTCAACGGCTTCTACAGATACCATTTAGTGATATTGATTGCATTCTTTGAGTTTTGCAACCATTCTCATCCTCCTTTTCTGAGTTGTTCCTCCCCCATTAACATAACTCACTATTCCCTAAGGTTCCTATCTAATCTTTGAAGTTGCTGTTGTCAATTTGATCTCATATACATAGTTCTTAAAAGAACTTAATGCTCATGTCAGACATTTTTTACTAGTTATGCTAAACTATTGTTTGGTTTTAAGACTTCAGGGGATATTTTTCGCTTAACTGGTTATTTTTTACTGTACGCCAGGCGTTATGATTTAACTTGTTAGGCACTGGGTGTTTCTGTATTCTTACAAATATTCTTGAGCTTTTATTTCTGGGATGTATTAAGTTACTTAGAAACTGTTTGATCCTTTTGGGTCTTGCATTTAAGATTTGTTAGGCAAACCCAGAGCAGGGTTTAGTCAAGCACAGATTACTGCCCACTACTGACGCAAGACCCTTCCGGCACTCTAGCCTATGTCCCGGGAATGACGAGGTTTTCCAGTCTGGCTGCTAGGACAGGCACTATCACCAGCTTATGGGGCACCGGGTACTGTTCTCTGTAGCTCTTTCAGATTCTTCTTTCCCTGTCCTTGGGTAGTTTCCTCATGCACATGTACTGATCATTACTGTACCCAACACTTGTGAGGGACCCTCTGCAGATCACCAGAGTTGTCTCTGTGCGGCTCTTTCCTCTCTAGACTGTCCTGTGAACTCTAGAAGCCTGGTCTCTCAGACTCTTAGCTTTGTCTCCTCAATTCAGGGAGTCCACTGGGCTCCATTTTTGTTCCCCTCTCTGTGTGGTGGTCTGGAATCTCCCTCGAAACAGGAAACTGAGGCAACGGTAGGGCTCACCTCATTGGATTCTCATCTGTCAGGGATCACTCTCCTTCATTGCCTAACGTCCTATGTTCTTTCATATATTTTGTCCCATTTTTTGGAAGTTTCATTTAGGAGGGTACATCTAATTCCTGTTACTATCTTTGCCGGAAGCAGAAGTCTATTATATTTACATAAATTTTACATATATTTACATAAATTTTATTGGAAAACCACAGTTATAACAGCAGAAAACTAGGTATTAAAAATGGCATGGCGAGGCAGCGGGCTTCTTCATCTCACTTCACAAAGGAGAGGAGAGAATCAAGATCCGCATCAGCCCAGGGCTAATTCCTATGAGATGGAGGTCAAGTATACCTCCACCCTCCACCTTTCACCAATTCTGACACCAGCTACCCCTCCGACAGCACTCTCTGCTTCTCTGCTGGGTTCATTAATTCATTGCAGTGGTCACAGAACTCACAGACAATACTCATGATTATGGGGTTTATTACAGAAGTAACACGTTACAACTCAGGCTGCTGCTATAACAGAAATACCACAAGTGGATGGCTTTAAGAAACAAATTTATTTTTTCACAGTTTAGAGGGCTAGGAGTCTGAATTCAGGGTGCCATCTCTAGGGGAAGGCGTTTTCTGTTGCCTATGGAGGAAGGTCCTTGTCTCTTTGAGCTTCTGCTCCTGGTCGATCATAATGTGCCGTGGCATCTCTCTTACCCTCTCTCTGCTTCTCTGGCTTGCTTCTTTAATCTCTTTCATATCTCAGATGACATTAACTCAAAATACACCCCACACTAATCCCACCTCATTAACATAACAAAGGCAACCCATTCGCAAATGCGATTATAACCACAGGCATAGAGGTTAGAATTTACAACACATATTTTGGGGGGGACATAATTCAATCCATAACACTGCCCTTGGCTCTGAAGACAAGACAAAGCCCGGACAATTCCTCAGTCCCTGTGATCACAGGTCCCACTGAAGGAACAAGAACAACAAAGCAGCAAACAAGACTCAGGCAAGGAGTGACCATGGCAAAGCCCACGCCGCCCTAAACACAGGCCCTGTCCACACGTGGCTCCGTCACAGCCTTTTTCTGTCCCCACCTGCGACACGCTCAATAAAGCAAACACAGGATTCTGGAAGGTTCTCAGCTCTCCATTTATTTCCTCTCTCAGATTTTAAGTCTCATCCTCTCCTTTAATTAACCCATCAACCCCACCTCATGGCATATTGTGACAAAAAAGATCATTCCCAGATTCTCATTTTCAATAAGTAAGTGAGAAGTTGCAGCTCAGAGTAAGAGAAGTTATAACAGGGATGGAGACATCCAGGGGAAAGGACACAGGTCAGTGTGAGAAGGGCGTCCTGTGGGCAAGGGTGGGGGAGTCCCACCACATCCTCACATTATGATGATAGGAACGCAGGTACATTCATAACCAGTTGCAGCAACAGAAGCCTTGAATCACACAGTGGGTGTGAACAAATCTTGTATCACTCCATCCAACACAAGTCAGTGGTCTCAAACTACAGAAAACACTTTAAGTATAAGCAAATTCATGTCAGTCACTCTAAGTGTTGGCACTCTGAACACCCTATCAAACGATCAAAATGTCCAGATGAAAAGTATCCCCATAACCCAGTCATGTTCCCTCTGCCCCAACCCCTGCCCGTGTCAGGCCATCCAGGGTTTCACTGTTAGGCTGTGAGAGACACATCAGAAGCTTGGGCACTGTCGCTGCCTGGAGAAGAACAAAAACATTACCTGGTCAGAGTCCACAGGAGGAGGTGAGACTAAAGAAAATATGAGGTGGGGGGGCTCTCCCATGGGGATCCATCTACTCTATCCCAAGGGTCTCAGGATCAGCCCACATCCCTCAGTTACTTGCAGCCTGAGTGTAGCTCCTTCCCTTTCCACCTGTGGGAAGAAAACGTCCTGTGAGAGAGCAGGGCGGAGCCAGGACCACGAGGTCCTAGAAGAATCCACTAGTCATGGACCCCCCAGCAAGTTTCCAGAACTCTGACTGCAGACCCACAGAGGGACCAGGAAACAAAAGCAAAGGACATATGTGGGGCTAGACCAACCACTCTCCTAGAGATCTATCCTCAGCAGGGACATTTTCCTCTGATCTGCAACAGTGGGAATCAGGTCCCCATCACAAAATCATCTAACATGAAAAACTTATCTTCACCTACACACGTGATTTACACGTTAGCACAAGGCCCCAGGCTGGGTGAGCGCATGTGTGTGTATGATACCTCCCAATAAAGAGGCAGAAGATGCGCAAACTCCTACTTGGGGATCGAAACCCTCCAGTTGGATAAGAAAACTCACACCCCGCACCCCTCTCTACCTGAGCTCTTCCCCAGATCACAACTGCAGCCACCACAGCTCCAACAACCAGCAGTCCGAAGACAACCAGGCCAGCAACAATTCCCATGATGGACTGAGGAGGTGGCTCTGGGAAGAGAAGGGAAGGTGAAGGGTCCTCACCCACACTTCTCAGCCCCAACCCTGCTGGAAGCCTCCAGAAAGGCTCGTGCTTTCCCTGAGAAAAGGCTCCACCCCGGTCCCCTTTTACCCCATCTCAGGGTGCGAGGCTCAGTCAGCCCCTCGTGCTGCACACGGCATGTGTATCTTTGCTCCTCTCCAGAGGGCACCACAATGGCTGCCCACTTCTGGAAGGTCCCGTCCCCCGCAGGCCTGGTCTCCACAAGCTCCATGTCCTGGGTCTGGTCCTCCTCATCCCGCTGCCAGATCAGGGTGATATCCGCTGGGTAGAAGCCCAGAGTCCAGCACCTCAGTGTGGCCTCACGGTCAGAGATGGGGTGGTGGGTCACATGTGTCTTTGGGGGGTCTGAGGAGAAAGGTAAAAAAATTCAGAAACTCTGCATTTGGTCCCATGGACCATAGAAGCAGGGCTCATGTGACCATGCTGACATTGGACAGAACATCTGGGTGGAGAGAGGGAGTGTCAAACCCAGACACTACTCTGAACTCAGGGGTCTGGAATACTCTATTCCTCAGAAAGTTCTAGAATCTCGGTGAGACTGCCCGGTCGAGTAGGATCCAGGTCTGAGGAGAGCAGGGGCTTCTGGCCCTGACCAGGGTGGTGGCCCAGAAACTCAGTAAAGGTGGAGTCAGACCACCAAAGAGGTTGGGTGTGAAGCAGAGAAAAAGGCTGAGAGCAAGTGTCCAGGGGTTACCAAGGCCACTACCAGGGTCAAAGGATCTGCTTAACAGTTCTCTCAGAAATCGTCTCCCCCACTATCCCCAGAGACTGGATCCCTTAACTGTCTCTGACAGAAATGCATGTTCTCTGGGGAAGGCACTCTTTAGTGCAGATTCTACAAATAGGGGCCCACTCCTCCCTCTCCCTGACCCTTGGGATAGTGGGAAGGGGTATTCAGGTGTCTGTCCCATCTTCCTTCTCTCCTTATGGGAGGCCAGCTAGGGGAACAGCCTCAGCCAAGGGAAGACGTGAGAGTCGCCCCACAGCCCCTCGTACCTGCGCGCTGCAGCATCTCCTTCCCGTTCTCCAGGTTTCTGCGGAGCCACTCCACACACCTGCCCTCCAAGCAGGCCTTCACCTTCTCGGCCTGCCGGTCCTTCTCCCACTTGCGCTGGGTGATCCGGGCAGCCGCGTCCGCCGGGGTCCAGGTGCGCAGGTCCTCGTTCAGGGCGATGTAGTCGGCGCCATCATAGGCCCACTGATAGTACCCGCGGAGGAGGCGCCCGTCCGGCCCCACGTCACAGCCATACAACACCTGGAGGGTGTGAGACCCTGGCCCCGTCCCCGCGGTCAGCCCCGCCCCCACTCAGACCGGCCGGGACCGGGCAGAGCCCGTTTGCTTCTAAACTGAAAAGGAAACCGGAGCGAACCCCCGCGGTTCTTCCTGGGTCCAAAGGCTGGGCAGGTCCCGCGGCCTCGGGGGGAAGTTCGGACCCGGAGACTCGGGGCGACCCGTCCGTGGGGACGAGGGGACCCGTGACCTGCGACCCGGGCCGGCGCCACTCACCGGCATCGCTCTGGTTGTAGTCGCCGCGCAGGGTCCGCAGGTCCTCTCGGGAAGCCTGTGCGGCGTCCTTGAATATCCGTGTCTGCTCGTCCCAATACTCCGGCCCCTCCTGCTCCATCCACGGCGCCCGCGGCTCCATCCTCGGATTCGCGGCGTCGCTGTCGAACCGCACGAACTGCGCGTCGTCCACGTAGCCGACGGCGATGACGCGGGGCTCCCCGCGGCCGGGCCGGGACACGGCGGTGTAGAAATACCTCAGGGAGTGGGAGCCTGCGGGCGGGGAGGGGCTGAGACCACCGACCCCCTTCCCGCGGGGCCCCCGGGTCCGGGGTCGATGGGGGCGGGGAGGGGAGGGGGGCTCGTGGCCGGAGAAGGGGCGGCGGGAGGAGCAGGGCCGGGACGTCGGGGTGGGAGGGGAGGGGGCGGGGGAGGGTGGTTGAACGCGGGGAGGAGAGAGGTGTCTGAGCGGGGCGAGCAGGGACGCGGCTTCCCCGAGGGTCCTGCGTTCCCCCCTGACGGTCCCCTCGCTCCTCCCTCCGCAGAGGCCGTTTCCCTCCGAACCCCGCACTCACCTGCCAGGGGCTGGGTCAGGGCCAGGGCCCCTGACAGCAGCAGCAGGAGGATCTGGGACGCCATGACCCTAAACACTGGATTCAGGGGAGACCGAATTCTGGCAGGTTCGTGCGGACCTTATAACCAGGAACCGAGGGGACATTGATTGGCTACTGCAGAAACCAGGCACTCAATGGGAGTGAGAACTGCCATATCGCCATGTGCGTCCGGGCAAAAAGAACTGCCACAGGGTATGAAAGGGAGAAAGGGAAACTCCCGGGAGATGGGGAATCCCCAGCGCTGGGCTTTCTCATTGCGGACACCGCGCTCCGGGCCTGAGAGCCAAGCCCGGGTATTAGGACTTTGTCCTGACCCCTCTCCTCCTATACCCACCACTCTGTCACACTGGCTCCCTGAGTCCTACCCTAGGCTGTCTGAGGAAACCGGGATAGACCCCCAGGCTGGGGTCGGGCCTTTTCCTCCTCTTCCCTTCTTGGAATGCTTTTCGCTGAACTGGATGGACTTCCTACCTCCAAATGTTTTCAAACACCTGACTGTTGATCGGACATTCTATAATAAATCTAACATCTTTCACCGTGATTTTCAATGTGATTTACTAGAAGTGATTTAGACACCAGAGTGATTTTGAAAAGCAACCTTATTATGTGCTTTTAGAATTTTTAAAGCAGTTCTATGCATTTTCCATTTGTGCTTGCTAGTCTATCATTGGTTATTTATTATTTTTTCCGGTTTAATTTATATTGATCAACAATGTACTTTTTCATTCAGTAAGCATACTTAATACAGTTGTATGTGAGCTTAAGTGTAAGAAACACAACAAATCCTTCATAAGATAGAATTACCCCACACATCAAATTGAACACTGTACACCAGACAATCAGTAGAGACACCGCTGAGTAAAAGTTCAAGTGACCTGTTTCTGTTGTTAGTTGCCAATGAGTGGGTCTCCCACTCACACTAACCCCATGCACAACGGTACAAATCACTACTTGGTCCTGCCCCATCCCCGTGATCAGTTGCAAATCAAATTATGTTCTGATCCATAGGGTTTTCACTGGCTGATTTTCAAAAGTAGGTTGGCAGGCCTTTCTCCCTAGTCTTAGCCTGTAGGCTCCACTGAAATCTGTCCATCGAGGGTGACCCTGCTGGTATTTAAAATACTGGTGGCATAGCTTCCAGCATAATACTTTTCACAATTTCCTTGTCCTTTCTCTGACATGGCTCATAACAACTGACTGTGCCTTTGTTCCAATGTGAGTAGGTCCTTGCAATGAACATTGGTATTTTATTTTCTCTTTAAAAAAGAAAAAAAAAAAAGCCAGTAATGGTTCATGAGTTTCACTTTGAAAAATTCCAGTGTAGGGAATCATGATACAGTAAATACCTGAGAACCCACCAGTGGCGTAAGAAATTTAAACTTTGAACTACCATAGACTCTTCCCAACCCCATCTCCCAGGTATAAACTCTGTCCTGAGTCTTGTGTTTACTACTCTTTTGTGTTTTCTAAAGATTTTTTACAGTACATGTATATATCCCCAAACCAAGTATTGTTTAATTTTGCGTGTTTTTAAACTTCACGTAGAGTGGAGTGGCACTGCATGTATCTGCACAGAGAGTGGAGTCGTATTGCATGTATCTTCTGCATGGAGAGTGGAGTGGCTCTGCGTGTGTCTTCTGTGACACAACATTATGTGTAGGAGAGGCATCTCTGATGTGTGAAGCTGTAGTTCATTCTTTTTTACTTGTGTGAAGTTGCATTTTATGAAAATAGCACAAAATTGTGCTGTTTTCCTATTGATGTCTATTTGGTTGATTCCAGTTTTTGTCGTAAACATTAGTGTGTGTGTCTCCTGAGGCACATGGGCAAGAAATTCCCCAGAGCATACGACCAGGAGTCGGACTGCTGGATTATATTGTGCATGTACATTCAACATGATTGATAAAGTTAATTTGATTTCCAAAGTGCTTATACCAATTTAAACTCTTACAGACAATGCATCAGAGTTTATGTTGTTCTAATGTATTTGTCCTGGAAATAAAACATTTAGCCGAAAGGGAGGCATTAAGAGTTGAAGGAGATGCCCTGGCTTTAGAATCACCCAGGCGTTTCCTTTTCAGACTCTATTAATAACTTCCTTTCTTTTACTTTTATTCCATAAACTTTGGCGTTATACTTTTAGCATATATGTCCAGATAACGCTTCCTTTTGGCATACCCACATAGCATTATTTAATATGTTTGGAATCTTTCATAACCAAAAACGAAGGCCGGAAGCGAGGGAGGGAGAGAATGGAGACAGGACAGGAGGGAGGATGGACGGAAGAAGGAAGAAAGGAAAGACAAAAGGAAATAAAAGACAGAATAGGAGGAGAGGGATTGGAAACAATGAGTATAGATAATGTTTCCGAAGAGCAAGGAAATAAAAGAGATGGAGACAGTACCTCTAGAATAATAGAGAGCTTTATTAGTTGTCTTTGCTAATTAATGAATTACTCCAAAACTTAGTGGCTTAAAATGACAAACATCTATTAACTCAAAGAGATAATACAAAGATAAGCAAAATGGACCAGATGCTGGTGGGAGACCTTGGCTGAAGACAGGATTTTCCAAGTTGGAATAAGCAATAGGTTGTTGGTTACACAGATGAAAATGATTTTGTTAGTCCATGTCCTCCAAGAAACAGACACCAAGATGGGATTAAACCCGCCAGTGTTTTCTTAGGGGAAACATCCGTGAGAGACTGTGAGGCAGGAGCCAGAACAGGCTGGGAGAGCCATCACACCAAGATGCAGGTCTGACCCCAAGCACTGGAAGGAGAGGAAGTTTGCTCAACACCTCCTAGACCACCAGGCAGTCTAAGGAAAGTTGAGCAAGACCATCGGGAGTCCTTGAGTCACAGTTGGTCATCAGAGGAGTCCCATGTGCCCCAGAAGTGCCTCAGTGTCCCTGCTGTGATCAGCCATTGCTGGGAAGAACCCCCTGGAAAGCATAACCTCTGCACAACTGCTGCTTTGGGTTTCAGAGCACAGTAGCTGGGTGCTTGGTAGCTTACCAGGCTGTGTGACCCAAACCTTCATCTCTGAGGAGTCCTTGGAAATCATTTCCTTCTCAGGCTGGGGTTGTTGCACATGCCTGGTCACAGTTAAAATGGGGCCAGGGAGAAGCAGGGGGTGCCAAGTGGGTCACCCGAGTCCATATATATTCCTTCCTGCCCCCATTGTGTAACAGCAGCTTTACCTCTTGCTTATCAGGGTTGATTACTCGTCACCTGATGGTCTCTGGGCACAAGGACTCCAAATTTCTCTGGTAAGAGTGCAGCTGTTTTGGGAACCAGGACCTCCAACCCTGCAGAGCCTAGAGTTGTGGGGTTAGGAAGCAAAAAATCTCCTAGTAGGTGATTGGAAGTGATGGTAAGTGGGTCCAAATGTATTTCCACCTCTTGGTTCCTGGACTGATTTACTCTTCCTACTGGGGACACAGAACCATATAGAAGTCTCTGATTCAATAATACACTGCGTCCTGAAAGTGCCCTTCACCCTTCAAAGTGTGTCCTAAAAGCTGGCACCTCCTTTTTTGCCTTCAGAAGGTCTGTCCAGCTTTCTGGGTGGCTGGCTGACTCTGGATGGTGCAGAATGTAATATGAGTAGTGGACTCCATGGTCATCATCCATCTTGCACCTCCTTCACTGTGAAGAGGGTACACTGGTCGGATCGTGTGCTGAGAGCAATTCCAAAAGCCCCCAGGTAGTGGTACTGGCTGAGGGTCTGAGGGCAGGAAAGAAAAACCTATACATGAAATAGGTGCCCGTCCCTGTGAGGAAGAAACGCTGCTCCTTCCAGGATGGAAGGGGCTCAATGTAGTCATCTTGTAACCTAGTGGTCAGTTGATCACCTCAAGAACTATTGCTATATCAGGGGCCCAGTACTGGTCTCTGTTGCTGAGAAGTTGGACATTCAGTGGCGACCCTTACCTGTATCAAGCTTGGTAAGTGGAAGTCAATACTACTGGACCAGTATGTAGCCCCATCTTTGCCATCGTGGCCACTCTGTTCATGTATCCATTGTGCCATTTCTGTGTTGGCCAGTGATGAAGGCTGGCTGACGTCAGTGTGTCAGCTTGTTGGTTCAGTGCCTCTTCAGTGGTGGATGTTTTCTGGTGCATGTTAGCTTGTGATTCAGGCTCAATCCCAGATGTACCGTGTCCATCTTATGATGGACTGCTGCTGGGCAGTCAAATGTTATGACTTAGTGGGTTTAGCAGAACCCAGCTCAAATGGGCAATTGTGATCCCATTGCTGTTGTCCCATGGACAAGCATTCTGCCTCTATTAGGGCCAGTAACACACTCAGAGTTACTTTTCAAATAGTGTGTTTCTCTGCTGTGGATGGCATGGCCTTCCTCCAGAATACCAGAGGCTTGCTGGGATTCTCCCACTGGTGCTTGCCTTTAGCTCCATTCTGCATCTTCTCCCACCGGACACATCCAGCACCGTGGGGTCTACTGGTTGGTGGCCGATTACACCATGGCCTGGACGTGCTGCAGTGTCCTTTCCTGTCCAGACCCCACTCAAAGCTGGTGGCCACTAGGTCCTCCAGAATATAGGCCAAAACTAAATATGTGTGTAATGTATTACTTCCAGAACCCAGAGAGGCCTCCCAGGCGATGTGATTCCTTCTTTGCAGTAAGAGATGCAAGATGCAATAGATTGTTCATTACTTTAGAAGGGATATGCCTGCATGCTGCTAACCACAGGAAGCATAAAAACTTCACTAAAGTGGTTATTCGCTGAATCTTTTTAAGGTTCACTTTCCACCCTCTGTAGTACATGTGTGTTATGGCTTAAACCGTGTCCCCCTAAAATGTGTGTCAATTTAGCTAGGCCATTGTCATGGATTGAAATATGTCCCCCAAAAAATGTGTGCATCAGTTTTGCTGGGCCATGATTCCTGGTGTTGTATGAGTTTCCTATATGTTTTAAATCCTGCCTCTATGATGTTAATGAGGGAGGATGGGTGGCAGTTGTGTTAGTAAGGCAGGGCTCAAACTACAAGACTGGATTGTGTCCTGAGGCAATTTCTTGAAATACAAGAGATAGAAGAGAGGAGAGAGACATGGGGACCTCATATCACCAAGAAAGCAGTGCCAGGAGCAGAGCGCTTCCTTTCTCTCCGGGGTCCCTGCACAGAGAAGCTCTTAGTCCAGGGGAACATTGATGGGAAGGCTGTCAGAGAGAGAAAGCCTTCCCCTGGAGCTGACGCCCTGAATTTGGACTTTTAGCTTACTTTATTGTGAGGAAATAAACTTCTCTTTGTTAAAGCCATCCACTTGTGGTATTTCTGTTATAGCAGCACTAGATGACTAAGACAGCCATGATTCCCAGTATCGTGTGGTTGTCCACCATTTTGTGATCTGATGCGATTGTTCTATGTGTTGTAAATCCTGACTTCTATGATGTTAGGACTAAAGGCAGTTATATTAATGATGCAGGACTCAATCTACAGGATTAGGTTGTATCTTCTGTCAATCTCTTTTGAGATATAAAAGAGAAAATCAAGCAGAGAGGGGAGGGACTTCATGCCCACTAAAAGAGAAGTGCTGGGAGCAGAGGGTGTCTTTCGGTCTCAGGGTCCCTGCACTGAGAAGCTCCTACAGCAGGGGAAGATGGATGACAAGGACCTTCCCCCAGAACTGGCAGACAGAGAGAGCCTTCCCATAGAGCTGGCACCCTGAATTTGGATTTCTAGACTCCTAGACTGTGCGAATAAACTTCTATTTGTCAAAGCCATCCACTTGTGGTATTTCTGTTATAGCAGCACTAGATAACTAAGACAATGTGTTTTACCATGACCTCCAGCATACTTTCCACCTCTTGCTCATTCGTTCCAATCAACATGTCATCGATGTAATGAACTGATGTAATATTCTATGAGATTTCCAGGAGGTCGATATCCCTAAGGAAATTATAAAGGTCAGAGGAGTTAAAATAGGCCTGAAAACCCAAACCCATTGCTGTCGAGTCGATGTGGACTCATAGCAACCCTACAGGACAGAGTAGAACTGCCCTTTAGGGTTTCCAAGGAGCAGCTGGTGCATTTAAAAATAGCCCTGAGGCAAACTATAAATAAATACTGTTATTTTTCCCACATGAACGTGAATCATTTCAGATCCTCCTTTCTAATTGGAATGGAAAAGAATTTATTTACCAAATCAATAACTGATTACCATGTGCCTGAGGGGGCCCTGGTGGTGCAGTGGTTTAAGAGCTCAGGCTGCTAACCAGAAGGTCAGCAGTTCGAATCCACCAGCCACTCCTTGGAAACCCTATGGGGCACTTCTACTCTGTCCGGTAGGGTTTGCTATGAGTCGGAATCAACTCAACGCCACAGAACAACAGTAATGTGCCTGTCGTGTTGTTAGGTGCTATTGAGTTGATTCCAACTCATAGCAAACCCATGAACGACAGCACGAAACACCACCCAGTCCTGCGCCATCCTCACAATCGTCGTTATGCTTGAGCCCATTGTTGCAGCCACTGTGTCCGTCTCGTTGAGGATCTTCCTCTTTTTCACTTCCTCTACTTTACAAGCGTATATGTCCTTCTCCAGGGACTGATCCCTCCTGATAACATGTCCAAAGTATGTGAGATGTAGTCTCCCCATCTTTGCTTCTAAGGAGCATTCTGGTTGTACTTCTTACAAGACAAATTTGTTCTTTTGGCAGTCCATGATATATTTAATATTCTTCACTAGCATCGACTCGATGGCAATGAGTTCACACCACAATTCAAAGGCATCAATTCTTGAACTGACGATTCATGTGCCTGAGGCCTTATGAATCTGCCGTAGCGGTGATATCACTGCATTCAGAGGAGCTCGTTCTACTGGATTTGATCTGCGGTCAGCTACATCATTCTCTGGGCTCCATCAGGTTTCTGCAGGGCCATATTGCAGAAGTAAATGGAGATAAAGGCACCACCACCCCTGACTCCTTTAGGTCTCTAATGGTTCTAACCTCCACAGTACATGCCCCCTGGACACTGTCATTTCCGACCTGGCTGTGATGGGTTAGTTTCAGAGGTTTCCCTTTGGCCTTCCCCGCTATGAGAGTCCTTACTCCACAGACCAGGGACCCAATGTGAGGGTTACTCTAACTGCCACTGTGAATCTAAATTTGTCGAGGACTTCATTTTTACCTGGCCTCTGTAAGTTCCCACTGTAATCGGGGGAACATGATAATCCTGTGGGTATCGATGTCAACTCAGTGTCCAGTAGCCCTTGAAATTTCCTCTTTCCTCAGTAGTGTACACCCCGGCCCCTCCTGCCCCACCCACGGCGTCCTGGGCGCCATCCTCGGATTCGCCGCGTCGCTGTCGAACCGCACGAACTGCGCGTCGTCCACGTAGCAGGCGCCGAAACGGGGCTCCCCAAGGCCGGGCCGGGACACGGCGGGGTGGAAACACCTGAGGGAGTGGGAGCCTGGGACGGGGAGCGGCTGAGACCACCGACCCCCCTCCCCGCGCGCCTACAGGGTCCGGGGTCGATGGGGGCGGACAGGGGAGCGGGCTCGGGGACGGAGAAGGGGCGGCGGGGGGAGCGGGGCCGGGTCTTCGGCGTGCGAGAGGAGGGGGCGGGGCCGGAGAGGGGTCTGGGCCGAGAGGGGGGAGAGGGTTCTGGACCGGGAGGGGTTAAGGGATTCTGGGCGGGGTGGCAGGGGCGCGGCTTCCCCAAGAGTCCTGCGTCCCCGCCAGGCGATTCCCTCGCTCCTCCCTCCCAGAGGCTCCTTCCCTCCGGGCCCCACACAGCAGCAGGAGGAGGGCCTGGGGCCTCATGACCTGGGTTCGGTGGCGGGGGAGACTCCGAATCCCCGCCTGTCGGTGCCAACTTTTTAACTGCGAACTGTGGTGGCTCTGACTTCTCCAGAAACCGGACACCCAATGGGAGTGAGAACTGGGGCCTCGTCATGTGTGTACAGACAGAAGAACACTCTGTGACAGAGGTTGGGACTGGGGAGAAGCGAAACTCTGGGCACGTGGGGATTCCTCGACCCTAGGTTCCTCACCTCAGACACCGCCCTCGGGACCTGAGATCCTGATTGCCAAGCATGGGAGCCGGAGATTTTGCACTAACCCCTCTCCTCCTGCTCTGGACCCTCTGTCAGACTGGCTCCCTGAGTCCTCCTCCAGGGCTGTGTAAGGAAACCAGGAAGAGACCCCCAGGCTAGGTCCAGCTCCTTTTCCTCGCTTTCCCTTCTCTGAATGTCTCTGGCTGAACTGGCCTCCCACCCCTTAACTCTCTCCCTGGACTCTTCTAGAAGAAAACTTACCCTCAAGGAATTCGATGCCTGAGAGTGAATTCGCCCCAACAGTGAGGGTGGAGAGATAGGGGTTTCATCTTTAAAACTGGGAGTTCCTTGGTCCCAACCCACTTGGGGCAAAGGAGAATGAAGAACACCAAAGACACAAGGAAAATATTAGCCCAAGAGACAAAATGTCCACGTGAACTAGAGACTTCATCAACCCGAGACCAGTTGAACTAGATGGTGCCCGCATACCACCAAGGACCACCCTGACAGAGAACACAACAGAGAGTCCTGCATGGTGCAGGAAAAAAGCGCTGAGCAGAACTCAAATTCGTGCAAAAAGACCAGACTTAATGGTCTGACTGAAGCTGGAGGAACCCCCGAAGCTATGGCCCCCAGATCCTCTGTTAACCCAGAATTGAAACCATTCCAAAGCTCACTCTTCAGACCAAGGTTACACTGGACTATAAAAAATAAATAATACTCGTGAAGAGTGTTCTTCTTAGTTCAATCAGATACATGAGACCAAATGGGCAGCTCCTGTCTGGAGGCAGGATGAGAAGGCAGAAAGGGACAGGAACTGGTTAAAGGGACACAAGAAACCTGGGGTGGAAAGGGGGAGTGTGCTGTCACATTGTAGGGATCACAATGTCACATAATATGTGTCTAAATTTTTGTGTGAGAAATTAACTTGAGGTGTAAACTTTCACCTAAAGCACAATAAAAATAAAATACTTGGGAGAAGTTGTATCTGAAGGCGTTCTGTAGAGATTCCCGCCAACACCAGTTTCTTTCTTGTTTATTAACAACGGTGGCTAACACAACCTTAATAACACTGAACTGTCGGGAATCTAATCTGTAAAAGAAGTGATTTTGGCCCCTTCCTGTATAAATGTGTCTAAACAGCTGTGCAATGAGGCTCAAAAGCTCCCAAGTTTTACTTTACCAAACAGTGTGATTCCTGGGTTGTTGTATATTAAAATTAGCACATGAAACAATGATTGGTTACTGTGTATTTCAACTAAGAGAGTGTACAGACTGTAATCTTCTCAAAGATGCAAGTGTTCATTGCAGTCAAAATGCCCTTCACCAGTGCCTATGCATTGCCTATGTTTATGCATTATTAATGGCTAAAGGATGTGAATACTGGGATACTTGGTAATATTATTTTCTTTAACCTGGTTAGTATACGGAGGAGGCATAATAAGATTTTAGGCAGCCCCAAACAATGCATTAAGTATCAAATTCAAACAATATCCTGCTAGGCCCGGTAGATATATGTATTTTATTAAAAACCAATAGCAACATATATAAATCGGAGAATTCCACTGCTTGAGAATTCTTTATCTCTGCATCCTTTCCTGCCTCCTGCTTCTCCAGCCTTTTCTCTGTCTCTCTCCTCCCTCAGGTCCTCTTCTCCGCCACCCTCTCCGCCTTAGTCTCCGCCACCCTCTCACTCCTGGGCTTAGCACCTCTTCTCCCTGCAGCCCATGACTATTCTCCCTACAGTGGTCAGCGGTCCTGCTAATGTCACTTAGATTGTGGCACTTCTTCACGGGAAACGCTCCAATGGCTCTGTGTAACTCGTGTAGTAACTCTAGAATGTAAGGTCCACGAGCACAGGGAGTTTGGGCTGTTTTGTTCAAACTGTCAAACCCCCTAGCCTATAGAGCCATGCCTGGCACATAGTAGGAACTAAATTAATTTTTGTTGAATGGCTGAATGACAAATATTGTTGCATTAAAAATTTAGTTGCATCCCATAAAATCACAAATGAAAACTCCAAAAAGAAGAATTAGGTAACATTTTATTTCTTGCAACCAGTGTGCATGACACCTTATAAATTCATTCCAGTGGAGAAAGTACTGCGTGCTCATCTATTGCACAGTTGAGCCTGTGTGTTAATTTTCTAACAGTCATCAACTTAGTGGCTTAAAACAACACCGATTTATTTGCTCACAGTTCTATCGGTCAGATGTCCAGGCATGATACAGATGGGTTCTCCGCCCAGGGTCTCACAAAGCTGTGTTCTCACGTGCAGCTCAGGGTCCTCCTCCAAGTTCATACAGAGCTTGTTGGAGAATTATTTTTGCTGTTGTAGGACTGAGGCCCCCGTTTCCTTGCTGGTTGTTCCCAGCTGCTAGTGGCCACCAGCATTCCTTGCCACGTAGCTCCCTACATTTTCAAACCCACAAAGGAGAACCTCCCTCCAGTGAAACCCACTCACACTTTGAATCTCTTTGTTCAGGAAGAGGACATTCCATTTAAGGCATCACTGATTAGGTCAGGCCCACCCAGGATAATCCCCCTGTTTTAAGGCCAACTATTTGGGCCTTAATTACATCTACAAAATCCTTTTGCTGCAGCACCTGCATTCGTGTTTGCTAGAATAATGGAAAGGGCGAAAACCAGAGGATGGTTATAGGGGCCGTCTTAGAATCTGCCCAGCATAGCCTGGCTCTTTCTTTTATGTTTCATTGGGTCACAGCTGGGAATCAAAGTTCAAAAAATAGGTCGCTGTGAAAGGTAATAAAATATATTCTGCCTACGTAGCTACAAAACTTTTGACATCTCGAAGTCAAATAATGATACCTTTAATATCTTATAGTTAATTTAGACCTAATCAAAATTAAAGTACAATAACATATGACCCTCTTTGGACACTGTATTAGTTACCTCCTGCTGCCTAACAACTTACACTGGACTTAGCAGCTGAAAACAGCAAACCTTATCCCCCAGTTTCCAACGGTCAGGAATCGGGAGAGGTTTACCTGAGTGTTTGTGACTCAGGGCCTCTCACAAGTTGCAGTCTAGCCGTCGTCCACAGCTGAATCATCTGAAGGCTTGACTGGGGCTGAGGGATCCACTTCTGACATGGCTAACTCATATGGCTCCTGGGAGAGGCCTCCAGTCCTCACTGGCTGAGCCCAGAAGGCCTCAGTTCCTAGCCACATGGTTCTTTGCATAGGGCTGCTTCCCCCAGAGCAAGCGATCTGAGAGAGAGAGAGACCAATATGGAAGTTGCAATGTATGTCCTAGACTCAGAGTCACCCTCCTGGCAACCTTACTCCTTCAGTTAGGAATGAGTCAGTAAGTCTAGCCCACACATAAAAGAGGGGAATTAAGCTCTGCCTCTTGAAGGGAGGAGTATCAAAGAATTTATGTACATGTTAAAACCAAAATTAAAATTAAATCCTGTTTGAGGAATTTGTAAATCAAGTGTATCTTTTATCCAATTCTTCTTCTTTAATGCTTTGAATTTCTCTTTTGCAAAGTAAGGATTAAAAGTTTAAGACAGAGAAGGGAGATAAACAAATATCTCAAATTGTTCTTGTCAGTGCCTATGTTGCAACAGTGTTAAGAACATATAGTAGGTAGATCAAATAGTTCCAGCACTTGGGTGCCATAACAATAATGCCTTTAGGATAATAGCTATCTTTGTTTTTCCTTAGAAATTTCAAATTTATTTTGTTAATATTATCAAAAATATTAGCAAAAATGACAATTTTCATACTCAAATATCATCTTCAGAAATATTTGCCTTGTTGAGATTGATTCTCAGCTAGAGAAAATGTGAAGCCCATCCTTCAGGGTGTACACTTAGCTTAGTATCATGACAACAATTCTGATGTGATGCAGTTGGCAGAAAATGTTAACTCCAATCCGGGGAACAAAGTTTTTCAAAACACTGCTACTCAGTCGACGCCCTATAATGAATTTAGCATCCTTCAGTGTATTTTTCCGTGGAATTTGGTAGAAGTGATTTGAATGTCAAAGTGGTTCTAAAACGCACTCATTATGTGCCTCTAAAAAACATTTGAAGCAGTTCTACTGTATTTTGCATTCATATTTACTGTTCTATCACTGGCTATTCCTCTGTATTTTTCAATTAATTTATATTGAGCAACAATGTGCCTTTTCAGTTCTATAAATGTATTTAGTCTAGTCGTACGTGAGGTTAAATGTAAGCAACCCATCAAATCCTTCGTAAAACAGAATAGCCCTGCACATCAGATTGAACATCACCAGAAAATCAATAGAGACGCCAGTGAGCAAAAGATCAAATGACTTATTTCTAGCCAATGCTGTTGTTCATGGTGTCCCTGCCCTCACCCTGACACAGCTCCTAACAACTGATGTAGCTTTGTTCTGATGTGAGAAGTTCTTGCTAGAGATCCTTGCAATCAACTTTTCTCTTTTCTTTTCTATCACAGTTAAATGGGAATGGTTCACAGGCTGCAGTTTGAAAAACGCCAGTTTAAGGGGTTATGATAATGTAAACGCCTTGGCACTCACCTCTGGGGTAAAAAGTAGCATTGATGAAGCGACCATTGCCCCTCTCAGCTCCATTCCCCGCTCTGTCTTGAGTCTTGTGTTTCTTATTCTCTTGCATTTCTCTAAAGATTTTTACAGTAAATGTGTTTATCCCCAAACCTAGTATTATTCAGTTTTGCCTGTTTTTAAACTTCATCAACAGTGGACTCTCACTGCATGCATTCTTCTGGGATTTGCCTTGTTTGCTCAACGTTATTCTTTGTAGGAGAGTCATCCCTGACTTGTGAGGCTGTGGCTCATCCATATTTATTGCTGTGGAGTTTCACATTTTATGAATATACCACTATTTTGTTATTTTCCTGTTGAGTTATATTTGAGTTGGTTACAGTTTTTGCCGTGAACATTAGTGTACATGTCTTCTGAGGCTCATCTGCAGCAAATTCCCCAGAGTATATGACCAGGGCTAGGATTGTTGGATTATACGGTATGTGTACTTTAACCACATAGTTGTTGTCAGCTGCTGTCGAGTCTGCCCCTGACTCATGGCAACACCAAGAACAGTGAGATCAGTCTATTGTGATCCATAGAGTTTTCACTGGCTGATTTTCCCAAGTAGGTCGCCAGGCCTTTCTTTCTAGGCCATCTTGCTCTGGAAGCTCTGCTGAAATCTCTTCAGCATCATAGCAATACGCAAGCCTCTGCGGACAGAGGGGTGGTGGCTGCAAATGAGGTGCGTTGGCTGGGAATCCAATCGGGGTCTCTAGCAAGGAAGGTAAGAACCCTACCACGGAACCACCACTGCTCTCTTAACCATACTAGATAAAGCTGATTTGAGTTCCAAAGTAGTTGTACCAGTTTGGACTTTTACCAGGAACCATCAGAAGGAGTGTTTCGGGTGTGTTGGTTCTGAAAATAAAACACTCAGCTGGAGGAGAGGGATTGCTGTTTGAAAACCACTGCCTTGGCTGCAGATAATCACCGGGCATTTCCTTTTTAGACTCTATTACTAACATTCCTCTCCTTTCTTTTTATTCCATCCACCCTGGCATTTTACTGTTAGACAAAGTTTCCTTTTAGCATACTCAGATAGTATTATTTAACGTTTGGATTCTCCCATATTAAAAAGGAAGAAAGAAAGAGGATAGGAGGGAGGAAGGAAGGGAAAGGAAATGGGAAGGAAGGAGAAAAGACAAAAGAAAATAAAAGAGACAGCAGGAGACACACTGGAAGTAGCTAGTATATTTCAAAGCGCAAGGAAACAAAAGAGATGGAGCCATTCTGTCAGGTCCCCACCAGGGAAATCCTTAGCTCTTGAGCTGCCATCTTGTGCCGTGGACTATGCATGCCTCACCTGCCACCAGCACAACATCCTGTGAGCCTGCAGGAAGAGGACAAAACTCCCATTGCCTTAGAGTTGATTCTGACTCACAGCAACCCTATAGGACAGAGTAGAACTGTGCCATAGGGTTTCCAAGGCTGTAAATCTTTATGGAAACAGCCTACCACATCTTTCTCCATGGAGTGGCTAGTGAGTTCGAACTGCTAACCTTTTGGTTAGCAGCCTGGAGCTTAACAACTGTGCCACCAAGCCTCCTTTGGAGGAGGGCAGCCGGTCTCAAATCTTTCTTTTTTGGTCTATTTTCTGGGACAACTCCTGGTACGACTTGTATTAGTTAGGGTCCGTGAAGAGAAGACATCAATATAGTGTTAAGTCTGCAAGGATTTTACCAGTGGAAACACCTGTGAGAACGTGGGAAAGGAGAAAGAAAAGGCTGGGAGAGCCATCAGATTCAAGTCCAAGCCGAGGGAAGGGCACAGGGAAGGAAGTGTGGCTGGAATCGTCTTCAATGTGGTGGAGCCTAAAGAAAGTTCAGTAAGGGTGCCAGGAAGCCCTTGAGCCTAAGTCAGCCTTTCAAGGAGCAATGGTTGTGCCTTAGTTTCCCTGAGCAGCTCTGACTGTAAAAAGGTGGCTTGAGACCTCCTCTAACTTCAAGGGGAGGAGAGAGAATAACCATGATCAGCATCAGCCCAAAGCTAATGCCGATGGGGGGCGGAGGTCACACGTACACCTCCACTTGCCAACCTTTTTTACCAATTCTAACACCAACCATCCCTCCCATGGTACTCTCTACTTCTCTGCTAGGTTTGATAATACCTTGCAATGGCCACACAGAACTCACAGACCATACTCACAATTGTGGAGTTTATTAGGGAAGTAACAGGGTGCAATTCAGTATCAGCTTGGAGGAAAAAGGAACAACTCAGGATATAGTATTTAGATCAGGACAGCTTCTTCTCGGCCTTCCAGCAGGCCCTGGTTGGGCTTGGCATCTGCCCTCCTAGGACATGTGCCACAGTTCCTTAGCTCAGCTAATAAGTGTCCAGAGGCACCCCACTCAACTAGCGAAACTCCTGCCCAAATGTGCTCAGCTCTCTTGCTCCCTGGCACTCCCTGGGCCAGGAAGATCACCACAGCCCTCTGGCGCTAGTCTCCTGGTCCTACTGCCTCCATTTCTCTGCCTCTGGACTCTGTCGTGCTTGCCGCTGCTTCTCATGACTCCCACCACCTCCGGTGTTACAGCTCTCTCTGTTGCCTGGACCTAGGAGGTTCTCAGCACAGGGATCCCAGGTCTTAAGGACGTGCTCCACTCCTGGCTCTTCTTCTCGATGGTACTGAGGTTCCCCACCCCGCACCTCTGTGGGATTGGTCCTTTTAAACCTAGCAGAAAGGCAAAGCTGACCAATCCCCTCCATTAGGGTTCCATGCACCTTATCTGCAGACTATTAAAATCCTCAGAAGGGTTCCATGCATGTTATTTGCATAGTCCCACCCAATCATTTGGTGGAAGTTAGAAGACCATGGCTAGAAAGGCCATCTTTAAGCAATTCATCACACTGCACATGGTCTCAGTGCAAACATGGCAATAGATTGCAGAGGCAATACCCGGTCCACCGGTCAATTTCTCTCCCTCTAACTGAGGACCCCGATGCGCATTCTCGTAGCCACCACAGTGATGTAGTTGAGAAAAAAATCGACGGTAAAGGAGACAGAAGGGGAAGAGTTGCTGGAACAACTCCTCTAAGCAGATGAGGAGGGATGAAGTCTTGGGCACCAGCAGAAGGAAGGGCTCTGCTGGGCGCAGGGATAGCTGACCACTGGTGACAGACTGGGCACCCATCCTGCAGTTCAGATGCAAGGACATGAGAAGGTGCTGTTGGCAATCTGTAAGAGTTGTCTTCTGATGTGTTCAATTTTTCAGTAAAGTAAGAAGCAAGGTCATTAGCCAAATAAGAATGAGGAAGGAGGGGCGCATGTTTGAGCAGAGAGAAGGTGTGTAGAAGTCATCTAGGATGGGAGGAGACTGAGCGAACTAAGCAAGCACAGGATGACCACCGGACAACGGTGTGGGCACCTCTGAGGTATGGATCATGGAATTAAAGTGAGAGTGGTCAGCGTGGCTGTGTTTTCCTCCAGCCTCATCTAACTTCATGAGGGCAGGGCAGGGTTGGCAGAGGTAGAAATCACCAGCTGTGTAGTTTTGCCATCAAGTATGAAAAAGAAAGAGAGAGGAGGGGAGAGGTTGAAACAATTTAGCATAGAACTTAAGATGAGTAATGAGGGAAGGGAGTCCCTGGGTGGTGCAAACAGTTAAGCAATCAGCTGCTAACAGAAAAGTTGAAGGTTCAAGTCCATCCAGAGTCTCCTCAGAAGAAAGGCCTGGTGATCTACTTCCTAAAAACAAGCCATTGAAAACCCCATGGAGCACAGTTCTACTTTGACACATATGAGGTCACCATGAGTCAGAGTCAACTAAATGGAGAACTGGTGATGGTGGTTGTGGTAGAATGAGGGAAGAGAGGACGTAAAGGGAGGATCATTAGATCGGTAATTCAAAGGATTGTTGGAATTGATGAACACCAAGCCGGAAAACAGGCAAATGCACAGTGAATGGTTTGCTTCTATTACACTGTAATATAGGATAAAATAATAATAGCAATGTTTCAGAGCTTATGGCCACCCTGGAAAGGGATGGGTAGGAAAGTTTGTGGTCAGAGAGTGGGAAGCATGAAATGAGAGGATGGAAGGGCTGGGGTTATTGGCTGGGGCTATTCCTTTGTAAAATGGTATAACAAAAGTACCTACCTCATGGGTACTTGTAAGGGTTAGATGAGGAAATGCATGTAAAGCACTTAACACAGTGCCCGGCACAAAGCACTGCATTGTTGCTGTTAATTGCTGTGGAGCCATTTCCGACTCATAGTGACCCCATGGGAGCAGAGGAGAACTACTCCATAGAGTTTTCAAGTGTGTGTCCTGTATGTACGAGCCTGTGTTTGTGAGTGTATCAGTCCGCCGTTAAATTCATTTATTCTTTCATTCTTCACTCAACAAATATTTTTTAAGCAACATCCAGGCACTATGGAAGGCAATGAAAATACAGCTGCAAACGATCAAAATCCTTATCCCTGTTCTCATAAAGCTTCTATTCCGGAGGAGAGACAGTGTTATATAAATGAGCCAAAAAAGGCCTCTGTGTATTGGCCCCAAGTTGTTTACTTCTTATCATGGCTTGAGTTATGTCCCCCCAAAAACGTGTGTATTAATGAGTCCCTGAATTGTGTGGTTGGCCTCCATTTTGTGACTGTAATTGTATGTTAAAGAGGATTAGGGTGGGATTGTAACACCACCCTTACCCAGGTCAAATCCCTGATCTAATGTAAAGGGAGTTTCCCTAGGGTGTGGCCTGCACCACCTTTTACCTTACAAGACATAAAAGGAAAGGGAAGCAAGCAGAGAGTTGGGGGACTCATACCATCAAGAAAGCAGTGCTGGGAGTAGAGAGCATTCTTGGACTGGGGTCCCCGGGCAGAGAAGCTCCTAGTCCAGGGGAACACCGAAGAGAAGAAGGCCAACAGAAAGAAAAAGCCTTCCCCTGGAGCTGACGCCCTGAATTTGTACTTTTAGCCGACTTCAACTGTGAGGAAATAAATTTCTCTTTGTTAAAACCATCCATGTGGTATTTCTGTTATAGCAGCACTAGATGACTAAGACACTTCTTCATAGCAAACTGAAGCCCATTGGCCCGAAAAAGCCTGCCAGCGCAAAACTAAAATTTGTACACAGCCAATTGTTTTAAAAATACCCCACCCCACCTCCTACTGGATATAAGTGAAACTAGAATGTTTCCTTCTTGATTAAGGAACAAAAAGTGAACATATTATTTGTAAACTGATGTTTAGTAGCTAGTAATAAACAAATACTAGAATACATTAGAAGCCTAATCCTAGATAGTCTTATAAAAATGTGTGTCTTTTAACTATGTTGTGAACCTGTAGTAACATTGGCTTTTAAGATATTTTAAATTATTTTTTTTTCCTCTTTTTTTTTTTTCCAGAGCTACTTCTTCCTTTGGGGGCTACTTGTTTAATAGTCTTTTCATTTTTATTTTTAATTGAGGTGAAAGTCACAAGTGGCTAAGTGTTCTTGATAAGCCTTTTTATAATTCTTATAACTGGGTGGATGTGTCTTCCAAGAAAGGGCCCTTTTGTTTTTCAGAGGCACTTCTAAAGTCCTATGGTCTTTGAAATTTGGGGACTATTTTGCATATGGGTGTTGATACAAATTTAACCCCAAGTGGACCCCATGGCATGGCACCCTGTGAATGTTGACTTTGGAAAGAATACCCTGCCTCTAGTACATTATCAGTACTGGGGATGAAACTTAGTTTCTTTTCTTTATTGTATAAATCAAAAAACTTACAGCCAGTGTCCGAATTTCCTTGTTGACCTCAGCAGGCGACATGAGCTGATAGTGTTGATGCAGCGTCAAGGAATTACCTGAGTCTTGGTCTGTGTAGATTTACAGTCTCTGCGATATTAACAACGTCAGGTAACTTTCACAGTTTCACGTGTGTGTATCCGCCTCCCCCAACCGCCACATACACATTCCTTCATCACTGAACTTTGTCAGCCGGCACCGAAACTGCAACAAAATTGTTGTACCACTTTTTTTAACTTTCACAGGGCAATGCATGTGTTATACTGAAGGAAACCAAAAGTAAATGTCTCATGGTTCTCACTGCCTGCTTTAGCAGCATTTGAGCGATGATCTTTCATACATTTGCATTTGTAATGGATGAAAAAGAAACCAAATTGCAGATCCTTTTTTTTTTTCTTAAACCGTGTACAAAGTTTTTGATCAAATTGGATGGGATAAGTTAAATTTACATTTTATTGTGTTAACCATTATGACTGTATTTCTGTAAACATAGTTACATCGAAATAATGTTGTTCTTTTTTAAAATAGCCCAATTAGGTGGACTTCTAGCCACCTAGAGCCTGCCTGCTTCACATACCCTGAGGAACTGTGTCCCACATCAGCTAGGCCCAGACAAGATAAAATCCTCGAGCTATAAGGACCCCAGCTGACTCCCACCTTGCTGCCGAAGGACTTGGTGAAGATGAAGATAAGCACCCCTTCTCCTCTTCCGGGGGTTTCTTTTCTTCTTGTCCTCTTCTGCTTCTGCTGGCTCCCCACTTGCCTCTGGAAGACCTGCTGCTGTGGGGTCTGCCCCCTTCAGTTGCTGCCAATGTGTCCCCCCAGTAAATAGCTTGTTTTACGACGTAATCTGGTGGTTGTGCTTTTTTCACCATCAACCCCAATTTCCCTCAAACTCACTACAGACAATAAACAATTAAACAAATGTATTTTTATTGTGCTGAAAATATACACACGAAAACATTCACCAACAGAACAATCCTGTATTTACAAGGCAATAACATCGACTACATTCTTCATGTTGTGCAGCCATTACCACCATCCTTTCCGAAATTATCCAGCACCATTAACATCAACTTCATGCCCACAAGCAAAAACTTTCCCGTTTCCCATCCTCCAACCCCTGGTCACCATCAATGATCTTTGGTTTCTGTATATTTGCTTACTTCATATAAGTGAGATCATACAGTATCTGTCCTTTTGTGACTGTCCTATTTCGCTCAGAATAACATTTCCAAGGTTCTTCGATATTGTGGCATGCCTCAGAACTTCATTTCTCCTTCTGGCTGAGTAACGTTCCGTCGTATGTATGGACCACATTTTGATTATCCATTCATCTCTTGATGGATATTTTAGTTGATTCCACCTTTTGGCTATTATGAAAAGAGCCGCACTGAACATTGCTGTACAGGTTTCTGTTTGTGTTCCTGCCTTCACTTCTTCTGAGTGTAGACCTAGCATTGGGATTGCTGGCCCTGGTGGTGCAACTCAGCTGCTAACCAAAAGGGCTATTAACCAAAAGGTCTAAAGTTCAAACCCACCAGTGGCTCCGCAGGAGAAAAGACCTGGCCATCTACCTTCAGAAAGATTGCAGCCTAAGAAACCCCATGGGGCAGTTGTACTCTGTCCTATAGGGTTGCTATGAGTCAGAATTGACTCAACAGCAATGGCTTTAATGGCTAATGAGGCGCTCTGGTGGTGCAATGGTTAAACACTCAGCTGCTAACCAGAAGGACTGTGGTTCAAACCCACCAGCTGCTCCACAGGAGAAAAGACCTTGCAATCTGCTCCCTTAAAGATTACAGCCTACAAAACCCTATGGGGCAATTCTATTCTGTCCTTATAAGGTTGCTATGAGTTGGAATCTCCTTGATGGCACATAAAAACAATGAATAATTACTTTGAGCACCTTTTCACATGCTCATTGACTATTTGAATATCCTCTTTGGTGAAACATCTGTTCAAGTCCGTTGCCCATTTTTTTTATTGGTTTTCTTGTGTTTTCGTTATTCAGTTATATCCAGTGATGTTGAGTTGATTCCAACTCATAGCGACCCCATAGGGTTTCCAGGCCTGTAAATCTCTGTGGCAGCAGACTGCCACATCTTTCTCCCGCAGAGCCTCTGACGGTTTCGAAACTCTGACCTTCCAGTAGACGTTTAAATAAATACATATTTAAATGTCCATTAATGAAAAGGATGTGAATCAAAGCCAAGCAGGGTAGAGTTAGAGAGAGGCTGGCAGTGCCAGGGAGGGCCTCTCAGTGATGACACTGGAAGTGAGTGCAGTGGGCAGGAGGGAGGTGTGGACTGATGTCTGGGAGACGGGTGTACAGCAGAAGAACAGCAGGCACAAAGGCACTGAGGTTTGAGCACCTGGTGAGCGCTATGACAACAGAGCAGAGGCCACATCCTGGGCCCATCACACGACCACTTCTGTGTACACCGGAAATTAACTGTAAAGGGTCTAGCAAATGAAAGGGATATTTTATGTAATTTATACTTTGGAAATACCACTCAAAACATTCCATAGATTTTACAGTGCAAAGCCTCCTCCCTCCCCAGGCACCAGGCCCCCAGTTACCTTCCCAGAGATGAGCATTTTACCAATTTCTCATGTATCCTTCCTATAAAATGTTATACAAACTTTGTTATTGTTCCTATGTTAGAAGGAGCACTGAAAGGAATAGGAAGGAAAAGAAACTGTGTCTACTTTTCAGTGTTCGGCGGTGCTGGCATCAAGCGTCTGACAGACGGGTTTCAGAGAGGAGATGGAACCTCAAAGACGGCACAAGGGCTCTGAGCTCTCCTCTCCTCTCCAATCCCTCCTCCATCCCTGAACCTGACCTCTGTGGAGTCCAGGGCTGCTCAGAAGGCATCTTCATCCCCACATGGAGGTCTAGCCTCTTTCAGTCTTCTCTGCCCCACTCAGACCACAATCCAGACCCCTCCTGGGCAGCTCATAAGTATCGGAGAGCCAGGCGGCAGCGCCCCCACGTGGTCACAGGGCTGAGGACGGAAGACCTGAGCTCCCCTTCTGCCTCCTCACCCTGGACCTCCCCAGGGTCTCCCTCTGCTCCCAGCAGCAGGACAGGACTCTGCACAAGAGGAGGCATTCCTGTTCCCAGTCAGACTAAGGGTGTGAAGTGTTTCCTGAAATCCACGCTGACACAGATTTTTCTTCCCAACTGAGTGACTGTGGACTCTGGCCTTAGGGCAAAGGGAGGTGTCTAGGTCATAAGAGCCTGATCCCAGTTCTGGAGTTGTCCCCCAAATATACCTGGAGCCACAGGCTCCCAGAATAAGACTCTGGATTTATGAGTCCCTGTTACTTATTCTTGTGGCTGCTTCTAGGGTGGAGGCCCCTCCTCCCAGAAATCAGTCAGTGAGTCTCCCACCCAGGGTCTGAGGAGGAGCCCCTGGGACCTTTGATCCAGGTAGGAGGGGAAGCTCCTGCAGCTCTAAAGAGAGGGAGGAAATGGGGACCTCAGGGTGTTCGGTGCCCAAAGGAGGGGGCAGGAAGGAGCCAGGGAGGAGAGCAGCAGGGGGAGGGCTGGAGGAGGAGACACCTGTGGAGATGAGTTTGCCAGGCACTGGGCCATGTGAGCTGGGGCAGGTGCCTAGGCCACCCCTGTGGGTACCAAGCCTGGTCCCGAATGCCCCATATTTCTAGGGTTCCACTCCCTGTGTTAGGATCTCACAGGAAAGTCTGAGCCCAGACCCAAGCAGCCCGCACTCATGGCCCCGGTTGTCCCTTTCTCGCCTACTACAATGGGAGTCTCCACGCCAGGACGACTGGCCCGGGAGGACTGTACCCCAGACACGGCAGGGGTTCTGGACACAAATGCAGCCACACGGATCTAGGCAGCAGGTGAGCAGCTACCTATTCTCCAGGATTCCAGGACCGCCTCTGTCCCCTCTCCAGCTTGCACCCTTGGACCCTGGGAACCTGCCTTTTTCCCCTCCCGGGACTCCAACACCCGAATCTTCACCCTGGACCCCCTCAGACCCCGCTCTCAGCACCCCGACCCCTGAACTTAGGAGCTCTGCAGATCTGACCCCATATCTCAGTTCTGAGGGCTGACCCAGGGGCTTGGGGATTGCGGGGCAGGGGAGGCTCCCAGGGGTGTCATGCCCTGCAGCTGAGCCAGGGCTGGGAGCTGGGAGGCAGCTGCAGGATCTGGAGCTACAGCTCTGGCTCCCACAGGAGGGCGTCACCACTGACGCCCTAGCAACCTGGCCTGTGGTCCCTCCCGGGTACAGTACCGCATCATGGACAGCAGGTGTGCATGGCACCGCCTGTCGCCTGTGTGGCTGTGGCTGCACGAGTGCCAGGTGGTGCCCGCAGGCTTGCTGGTTGCAAGCTGGGTGAGGGGCACAGCCTAATTAGTAGAACATTGTTAATCCAATCCCTGCTAGTGGAAATATGCACAAGGACACACTAGGGCTAAGGTACTTCCCCTACACCCAGTCGAACATTGGAGCTAAACTCACTAAGTGGTCAATAAAATGCCAGCTTAGCAGCAATTAAAAAATCAAGACTTCCTCACAGCAACACAGTATCCTTCCTTGAAGCTGTGGAAGTTCCTACCATCTGTGTTTGTCTTTAGGTTGTGAACACAAGTCAGAGTAGCCCTCACCTCACAGCAGGCTGCTCTAACCCATTGGTTAAAATGCAGTTTTATGGAAAAGGCTTTGTGCACCTGTGAGAAGTGAAGGAAGGGCTGTATTTTTGGTAAATTCAAGGTCTCTTAGGAGATCTTTCATTTCCTACTGCAATTCTGGACTGAAATCTATGGGTTAATTCATGCACGTTTCCTCCCTTCCTCTCAGAAATCAAAAGTCACAAGGGTGTAAGACTCAGAGATTACAAATACATCTTTGAAGAAACTAGTCAGAGTTCCACCTCCAGTGATGGCAGAGTAGCCTGCTTCAGACCAATCCTCCTCTAAGAACAACTACAAAAGCTAGTCAATAGGTAAGAACATCCTCTTGAAGGCACTGGAGCCACCAAGGTAGTGAGGACTCGATGGAGCCAGCGTCTAGAAGGAGGGAGATCCCAGATATGTGAACCCAGTATTTGTTAACAGGCTTCAAGGCATTTGTCAAGTTGAGCGTGGTGACTGAGAGCCTGAGAGGCTGAGTAGGGCTTTGGGCAGACTCTACTGACTCTCCTGGCTGAAAGCTGAGAATACCAGACAGATGTTTACCTGTGCTTTCTTGACAACACTACGGCATTGGATTGTGGGGCTCATAACCAATTATGGATAACATTGCAAAGAATTAGAATTACAGAACACTTAATTGTGCTCATGCGGAATCTGTACCTAGACCAAGATGTAGTAGCAAGCACAGAACAAGGGAATACCGCACAGCTTAAAAGCAGAAACAGTGTGCAAGAAAATCAGAAGTTTTCACAAAAGAGTAGATGCCAGATAATTCCACATATGTAAGTTTTAAAACTGACCAAACTAATTTATGGTTCTTTAACCCAGGATATTAGTTACTTTAGTAGGGGAGGGGGATTAACATCTGGAGGGAGCATGAGAAAAATGCTGGTAACCTATTACTTGATGTAAGAATAGATGGAGATTTGTGATAAAACCTAGAGCAGTCCAATTCGGATTTCATCCATTTTCTATATACGTCTTACCTTTATTTATTTAAGTTTAAAAATTGTAGGTATATTAGGACCTGAAACCCTTAACACAAAATAGGCTAAAAGTCTTTAAAGATGAAAGGTGACTCTGGCAGGAAGCAGAGGGAGGCGGCCCGCAGCTGCAGATCTCAATGAGTAACAGCAGAGGGCGCACTTCAATGAAGGAGCACACCCGGGTTCATGGAAATAACATCACAACCGAATGTCTTTCAATCATGAGACAGATTTGTACATATCTGTGCAAATAAACTTCACAACATAAAATAGGTCATTTTCTCAAAAATGTAATTCACTAGAAACCAATCCAGTAGAGAAAGAATGTTTAAGCAAACCAATTTTCATAAAGAAAGAAAGTTGTTAAAGAGCTTCCCCATGAAAAAGCACGAATCCTCACAGTAAGATTCCCAGAGTACTCGTCCAAACCTTACAGAACTAAACAATCAAAATGCTAACTAAGTTATTTCAAAGCATAGAAAAAGAAGGAAAACTTTACAATTTATTGTATTAAATGAGACTAATAATATTCATAGCAAAATCTAAGGGAAATTGCACAAAAAGGAAATGGTAGACCAAATTGCCTTATGAAGATCAGTGTACGTATCTTTCACGAATATTAATAAACAGAAATGAACTGCACAATTTTTTAAAATAGGTCATTTTGACCTAGTGGAGTTTGTTGCAATAAAACTTTATTTACAAAACCAGGCAGTGGACCTGACATGGCCGTGGAATGCAGTTTCCTGAGCCCTGCTCTAGTACCACTTCCATCTTATAGTGGATTGCTGCTGGGGTCTCAGAAGATCCAGCTCATGAAAGGCCTGTATGACCACACAGTTCCTCGATGTCTCATGATCAGATACTTCATCTCTCCCAGGGCCAAGCAGCATTCCAGGAGCTGCTTGTAGAATGGTTCATATTTCTCTGCTGCAGATGGCTAGACCTTGTCGCTCAAGAGTCCTAGAGGTCTGCACTACAATTCTCCTCCTGGGAGCCACCATACTGTACATGTCAACTCTGCCTACCACACGTACTTGTAGTGCCTGGGAGATGCTGGGTCAGATGACTAATCAGCAGGGCTGCTCATACTATAGCCTGGACCTGCTGCAGAGCCCTTCTTGCTCTGGGTCCCACTCAAACCAGCAGCCTGCATGTCACCTGGTAAAATAGGTCAGAACAATGGTACCCTAGCAGGGAACACGCTGTCTCCAAACCCTGAACATGGCTACTAGTCTGCTTCTTTATCAGTGGCTGGAGATACAGGGTACAATAATCCATCCTAGACTTTTCAGATGTTCCAGCGTACCCCAGACGACTGAACCGTTCGAGACTTCACCATTGTGGCAGGCCCCTGAAAATCTGTACAGTTTAACTACCGCCCCCTGGACTGCGCCTGTGTTGCCAGAGCGTCCAGAGTCCATTCCAGTTCTTGCTCATTGGCTCCAATTAACACGATGCCTTCGATGTGGTGGACAATGCAACGTTTTGTGGAATAACCAGGTGGTCCAGTCTTCTCACTCCACAGTGGTCTTTTACATATCTTTCATGTCTCTACTATTTCAACATATGGAATACAGTTGTAACTGTCTGCTAACTCTAATATCTGTGTCAGTTCTGGATCAGTTTAGATTGATTGATTTTTCTCTGCCTTTTAGGTCACATTTTCTTGCTGCTTTCCATGCTTATTATTTTGTGTGTCTGTTTCTTTTTGTTCTGTTTTGTTGTTTGTTATTGAGAATATCCACAGCAAAACATACACTAATTCAACGGCTTCTACAGATACCATTTAGTGATATTGATTGCATTCTTTGAGTTTTGCAACCATTCTCATCCTCCTTTTCTGAGTTGTTCCTCCCCCATTAACATAACTCACTATTCCCTAAGGTTCCTATCTAATCTTTGAAGTTGCTGTTGTCAATTTGATCTCATATACATAGTTCTTAAAAGAACTTAATGCTCATGTCAGACATTTTTTACTAGTTATGCTAAACTATTGTTTGGTTTTAAGACTTCAGGGGATATTTTTCGCTTAACTGGTTATTTTTTACTGTACGCCAGGCGTTATGATTTAACTTGTTAGGCACTGGGTGTTTCTGTATTCTTACAAATATTCTTGAGCTTTTATTTCTGGGATGTATTAAGTTACTTAGAAACTGTTTGATCCTTTTGGGTCTTGCATTTAAGATTTGTTAGGCAAACCCAGAGCAGGGTTTAGTCAAGCACAGATTACTGCCCACTACTGACGCAAGACCCTTCCGGCACTCTAGCCTATGTCCCGGGAATGACGAGGTTTTCCAGTCTGGCTGCTAGGACAGGCACTATCACCAGCTTATGGGGCACCGGGTACTGTTCTCTGTAGCTCTTTCAGATTCTTCTTTCCCTGTCCTTGGGTAGTTTCCTCATGCACATGTACTGATCATTACTGTACCCAACACTTGTGAGGGACCCTCTGCAGATCACCAGAGTTGTCTCTGTGCGGCTCTTTCCTCTCTAGACTGTCCTGTGAACTCTAGAAGCCTGGTCTCTCAGACTCTTAGCTTTGTCTCCTCAATTCAGGGAGTCCACTGGGCTCCATTTTTGTTCCCCTCTCTGTGTGGTGGTCTGGAATCTCCCTCGAAACAGGAAACTGAGGCAACGGTAGGGCTCACCTCATTGGATTCTCATCTGTCAGGGATCACTCTCCTTCATTGCCTAACGTCCTATGTTCTTTCATATATTTTGTCCCATTTTTTGGAAGTTTCATTTAGGAGGGTACATCTAATTCCTGTTACTATCTTTGCCGGAAGCAGAAGTCTATTATATTTACATAAATTTTACATATATTTACATAAATTTTATTGGAAAACCACAGTTATAACAGCAGAAAACTAGGTATTAAAAATGGCATGGCGAGGCAGCGGGCTTCTTCATCTCACTTCACAAAGGAGAGGAGAGAATCAAGATCCGCATCAGCCCAGGGCTAATTCCTATGAGATGGAGGTCAAGTATACCTCCACCCTCCACCTTTCACCAATTCTGACACCAGCTACCCCTCCGACAGCACTCTCTGCTTCTCTGCTGGGTTCATTAATTCATTGCAGTGGTCACAGAACTCACAGACAATACTCATGATTATGGGGTTTATTACAGAAGTAACACGTTACAACTCAGGCTGCTGCTATAACAGAAATACCACAAGTGGATGGCTTTAAGAAACAAATTTATTTTTTCACAGTTTAGAGGGCTAGGAGTCTGAATTCAGGGTGCCATCTCTAGGGGAAGGCGTTTTCTGTTGCCTATGGAGGAAGGTCCTTGTCTCTTTGAGCTTCTGCTCCTGGTCGATCATAATGTGCCGTGGCATCTCTCTTACCCTCTCTCTGCTTCTCTGGCTTGCTTCTTTAATCTCTTTCATATCTCAGATGACATTAACTCAAAATACACCCCACACTAATCCCACCTCATTAACATAACAAAGGCAACCCATTCGCAAATGCGATTATAACCACAGGCATAGAGGTTAGAATTTACAACACATATTTTGGGGGGGACATAATTCAATCCATAACACTGCCCTTGGCTCTGAAGACAAGACAAAGCCCGGACAATTCCTCAGTCCCTGTGATCACAGGTCCCACTGAAGGAACAAGAACAACAAAGCAGCAAACAAGACTCAGGCAAGGAGTGACCATGGCAAAGCCCACGCCGCCCTAAACACAGGCCCTGTCCACACGTGGCTCCGTCACAGCCTTTTTCTGTCCCCACCTGCGACACGCTCAATAAAGCAAACACAGGATTCTGGAAGGTTCTCAGCTCTCCATTTATTTCCTCTCTCAGATTTTAAGTCTCATCCTCTCCTTTAATTAACCCATCAACCCCACCTCATGGCATATTGTGACAAAAAAGATCATTCCCAGATTCTCATTTTCAATAAGTAAGTGAGAAGTTGCAGCTCAGAGTAAGAGAAGTTATAACAGGGATGGAGACATCCAGGGGAAAGGACACAGGTCAGTGTGAGAAGGGCGTCCTGTGGGCAAGGGTGGGGGAGTCCCACCACATCCTCACATTATGATGATAGGAACGCAGGTACATTCATAACCAGTTGCAGCAACAGAAGCCTTGAATCACACAGTGGGTGTGAACAAATCTTGTATCACTCCATCCAACACAAGTCAGTGGTCTCAAACTACAGAAAACACTTTAAGTATAAGCAAATTCATGTCAGTCACTCTAAGTGTTGGCACTCTGAACACCCTATCAAACGATCAAAATGTCCAGATGAAAAGTATCCCCATAACCCAGTCATGTTCCCTCTGCCCCAACCCCTGCCCGTGTCAGGCCATCCAGGGTTTCACTGTTAGGCTGTGAGAGACACATCAGAAGCTTGGGCACTGTCGCTGCCTGGAGAAGAACAAAAACATTACCTGGTCAGAGTCCACAGGAGGAGGTGAGACTAAAGAAAATATGAGGTGGGGGGGCTCTCCCATGGGGATCCATCTACTCTATCCCAAGGGTCTCAGGATCAGCCCACATCCCTCAGTTACTTGCAGCCTGAGTGTAGCTCCTTCCCTTTCCACCTGTGGGAAGAAAACGTCCTGTGAGAGAGCAGGGCGGAGCCAGGACCACGAGGTCCTAGAAGAATCCACTAGTCATGGACCCCCCAGCAAGTTTCCAGAACTCTGACTGCAGACCCACAGAGGGACCAGGAAACAAAAGCAAAGGACATATGTGGGGCTAGACCAACCACTCTCCTAGAGATCTATCCTCAGCAGGGACATTTTCCTCTGATCTGCAACAGTGGGAATCAGGTCCCCATCACAAAATCATCTAACATGAAAAACTTATCTTCACCTACACACGTGATTTACACGTTAGCACAAGGCCCCAGGCTGGGTGAGCGCATGTGTGTGTATGATACCTCCCAATAAAGAGGCAGAAGATGCGCAAACTCCTACTTGGGGATCGAAACCCTCCAGTTGGATAAGAAAACTCACACCCCGCACCCCTCTCTACCTGAGCTCTTCCCCAGATCACAACTGCAGCCACCACAGCTCCAACAACCAGCAGTCCGAAGACAACCAGGCCAGCAACAATTCCCATGATGGACTGAGGAGGTGGCTCTGGGAAGAGAAGGGAAGGTGAAGGGTCCTCACCCACACTTCTCAGCCCCAACCCTGCTGGAAGCCTCCAGAAAGGCTCGTGCTTTCCCTGAGAAAAGGCTCCACCCCGGTCCCCTTTTACCCCATCTCAGGGTGCGAGGCTCAGTCAGCCCCTCGTGCTGCACACGGCATGTGTATCTTTGCTCCTCTCCAGAGGGCACCACAATGGCTGCCCACTTCTGGAAGGTCCCGTCCCCCGCAGGCCTGGTCTCCACAAGCTCCATGTCCTGGGTCTGGTCCTCCTCATCCCGCTGCCAGATCAGGGTGATATCCGCTGGGTAGAAGCCCAGAGTCCAGCACCTCAGTGTGGCCTCACGGTCAGAGATGGGGTGGTGGGTCACATGTGTCTTTGGGGGGTCTGAGGAGAAAGGTAAAAAAATTCAGAAACTCTGCATTTGGTCCCATGGACCATAGAAGCAGGGCTCATGTGACCATGCTGACATTGGACAGAACATCTGGGTGGAGAGAGGGAGTGTCAAACCCAGACACTACTCTGAACTCAGGGGTCTGGAATACTCTATTCCTCAGAAAGTTCTAGAATCTCGGTGAGACTGCCCGGTCGAGTAGGATCCAGGTCTGAGGAGAGCAGGGGCTTCTGGCCCTGACCAGGGTGGTGGCCCAGAAACTCAGTAAAGGTGGAGTCAGACCACCAAAGAGGTTGGGTGTGAAGCAGAGAAAAAGGCTGAGAGCAAGTGTCCAGGGGTTACCAAGGCCACTACCAGGGTCAAAGGATCTGCTTAACAGTTCTCTCAGAAATCGTCTCCCCCACTATCCCCAGAGACTGGATCCCTTAACTGTCTCTGACAGAAATGCATGTTCTCTGGGGAAGGCACTCTTTAGTGCAGATTCTACAAATAGGGGCCCACTCCTCCCTCTCCCTGACCCTTGGGATAGTGGGAAGGGGTATTCAGGTGTCTGTCCCATCTTCCTTCTCTCCTTATGGGAGGCCAGCTAGGGGAACAGCCTCAGCCAAGGGAAGACGTGAGAGTCGCCCCACAGCCCCTCGTACCTGCGCGCTGCAGCATCTCCTTCCCGTTCTCCAGGTTTCTGCGGAGCCACTCCACACACCTGCCCTCCAAGCAGGCCTTCACCTTCTCGGCCTGCCGGTCCTTCTCCCACTTGCGCTGGGTGATCCGGGCAGCCGCGTCCGCCGGGGTCCAGGTGCGCAGGTCCTCGTTCAGGGCGATGTAGTCGGCGCCATCATAGGCCCACTGATAGTACCCGCGGAGGAGGCGCCCGTCCGGCCCCACGTCACAGCCATACAACACCTGGAGGGTGTGAGACCCTGGCCCCGTCCCCGCGGTCAGCCCCGCCCCCACTCAGACCGGCCGGGACCGGGCAGAGCCCGTTTGCTTCTAAACTGAAAAGGAAACCGGAGCGAACCCCCGCGGTTCTTCCTGGGTCCAAAGGCTGGGCAGGTCCCGCGGCCTCGGGGGGAAGTTCGGACCCGGAGACTCGGGGCGACCCGTCCGTGGGGACGAGGGGACCCGTGACCTGCGACCCGGGCCGGCGCCACTCACCGGCATCGCTCTGGTTGTAGTCGCCGCGCAGGGTCCGCAGGTCCTCTCGGGAAGCCTGTGCGGCGTCCTTGAATATCCGTGTCTGCTCGTCCCAATACTCCGGCCCCTCCTGCTCCATCCACGGCGCCCGCGGCTCCATCCTCGGATTCGCGGCGTCGCTGTCGAACCGCACGAACTGCGCGTCGTCCACGTAGCCGACGGCGATGACGCGGGGCTCCCCGCGGCCGGGCCGGGACACGGCGGTGTAGAAATACCTCAGGGAGTGGGAGCCTGCGGGCGGGGAGGGGCTGAGACCACCGACCCCCTTCCCGCGGGGCCCCCGGGTCCGGGGTCGATGGGGGCGGGGAGGGGAGGGGGGCTCGTGGCCGGAGAAGGGGCGGCGGGAGGAGCAGGGCCGGGACGTCGGGGTGGGAGGGGAGGGGGCGGGGGAGGGTGGTTGAACGCGGGGAGGAGAGAGGTGTCTGAGCGGGGCGAGCAGGGACGCGGCTTCCCCGAGGGTCCTGCGTTCCCCCCTGACGGTCCCCTCGCTCCTCCCTCCGCAGAGGCCGTTTCCCTCCGAACCCCGCACTCACCTGCCAGGGGCTGGGTCAGGGCCAGGGCCCCTGACAGCAGCAGCAGGAGGATCTGGGACGCCATGACCCTAAACACTGGATTCAGGGGAGACCGAATTCTGGCAGGTTCGTGCGGACCTTATAACCAGGAACCGAGGGGACATTGATTGGCTACTGCAGAAACCAGGCACTCAATGGGAGTGAGAACTGCCATATCGCCATGTGCGTCCGGGCAAAAAGAACTGCCACAGGGTATGAAAGGGAGAAAGGGAAACTCCCGGGAGATGGGGAATCCCCAGCGCTGGGCTTTCTCATTGCGGACACCGCGCTCCGGGCCTGAGAGCCAAGCCCGGGTATTAGGACTTTGTCCTGACCCCTCTCCTCCTATACCCACCACTCTGTCACACTGGCTCCCTGAGTCCTACCCTAGGCTGTCTGAGGAAACCGGGATAGACCCCCAGGCTGGGGTCGGGCCTTTTCCTCCTCTTCCCTTCTTGGAATGCTTTTCGCTGAACTGGATGGACTTCCTACCTCCAAATGTTTTCAAACACCTGACTGTTGATCGGACATTCTATAATAAATCTAACATCTTTCACCGTGATTTTCAATGTGATTTACTAGAAGTGATTTAGACACCAGAGTGATTTTGAAAAGCAACCTTATTATGTGCTTTTAGAATTTTTAAAGCAGTTCTATGCATTTTCCATTTGTGCTTGCTAGTCTATCATTGGTTATTTATTATTTTTTCCGGTTTAATTTATATTGATCAACAATGTACTTTTTCATTCAGTAAGCATACTTAATACAGTTGTATGTGAGCTTAAGTGTAAGAAACACAACAAATCCTTCATAAGATAGAATTACCCCACACATCAAATTGAACACTGTACACCAGACAATCAGTAGAGACACCGCTGAGTAAAAGTTCAAGTGACCTGTTTCTGTTGTTAGTTGCCAATGAGTGGGTCTCCCACTCACACTAACCCCATGCACAACGGTACAAATCACTACTTGGTCCTGCCCCATCCCCGTGATCAGTTGCAAATCAAATTATGTTCTGATCCATAGGGTTTTCACTGGCTGATTTTCAAAAGTAGGTTGGCAGGCCTTTCTCCCTAGTCTTAGCCTGTAGGCTCCACTGAAATCTGTCCATCGAGGGTGACCCTGCTGGTATTTAAAATACTGGTGGCATAGCTTCCAGCATAATACTTTTCACAATTTCCTTGTCCTTTCTCTGACATGGCTCATAACAACTGACTGTGCCTTTGTTCCAATGTGAGTAGGTCCTTGCAATGAACATTGGTATTTTATTTTCTCTTTAAAAAAGAAAAAAAAAAGCCAGTAATGGTTCATAAGTTTCACTTTGAAAAATTCCAGTGTAGGGAATCATGATACAGTAAATACCTGAGAACCCACCAGTGGCGTAAGAAATTTAAACTTTGAACTACCATAGGCTCTTCCCAACCCCATCTCCCAGGTATAAACTCTGTCCTGAGTCTTGTGTTTACTACTCTTTTGTGTTTTCTAAAGATTTTTTACAGTACATGTATATATCCCCAAACCAAGTATTGTTTAATTTTGCGTGTTTTTAAACTTCACGTAGAGTGGAGTGGCACTGCATGTATCTGCACAGAGAGTGGAGTCGTATTGCATGTATCTTCTGCATGGAGAGTGGAGTGGCTCTGCGTGTGTCTTCTGTGACACAACATTATGTGTAGGAGAGGCATCTCTGATGTGTGAAGCTGTAGTTCATTCGTTTTTACTTGTGTGAAGTTGCATTTTATGAAAATAGCACAAAATTGTGCTGTTTTCCTATTGATGTCTATTTGGTTGATTCCAGTTTTTGTCGTAAACATTAGTGTGTGTGTCTCCTGAGGCACATGGGCAAGAAATTCCCCAGAGCATACGACCAGGAGTCGGACTGCTGGATTATATTGTGCATGTACATTCAACATGATTGATAAAGTTAATTTGATTTCCAAAGTGCTTATACCAATTTAAACTCTTACAGACAATGCATCAGAGTTCATGTTGTTCTAATGTATTTGTCCTGGAAATAAAACATTTAGCCGAAAGGGAGGCATTAAGAGTTGAAGGAGATGCCCTGGCTTTAGAATCACCCAGGCGTTTCCTTTTCAGACTCTATTAATAACTTCCTTTCTTTTACTTTTATTCCATAAACTTTGGCGTTATACTTTTAGCATATATGTCCAGATAACGCTTCCTTTTGGCATACCCACATAGCATTATTTAATATGTTTGGAATCTTTCATAACCAAAAACAAAGGAAGGCCGGAAGAGAGGGAGGGAGAGAAGGGAGACAGGACAGGAGGGAGGATGGACGGAAGAAGGAAGAAAGGAAAGACAAAAGGAAATAAAAGACAGAATAGGAGGAGAGGGATTGGAAACAATGAGTATAGATAATGTTTCCGAAGAGCAAGGAAATAAAAGAGATGGAGACAGTACCTCTAGAATAATAGAGAGCTTTATTAGTTGTCTTTGCTAATTAATGAATTACTCCAAAACTTAGTGGCTTAAAATGACAAACATCTATTAACTCAAAGAGATAATACAAAGATAAGCAAAATGGACCAGATGCTGGTGGGAGACCTTGGCTGAAGACAGGATTTTCCAAGTTGGAATAAGCAATAAGTTGTTGGTTACGCAGATGAAAATGATTTTGTTAGTCCATGTCCTCCAAGAAACAGACACCAAGATGGGATTAAACCCGCCAGTGTTTTCATAGGGGAAACATCCGTGAGAGACTGTGAGGCAGGAGCCAGAACAGGCTGGGAGAGCCATCACACCAAGATGCAGGTCTGACCCCAAGCACTGGAAGGAGAGGAAGTTTGCTCAACACCTCCTAGACCACCAGGCAGTCTAAGGAAAGTTGAGCAAGACCATCGGGAGTCCTTGAGCCACAGTTGGTCATCAGAGGAGTCCCATGTGCCCCAGAAGTGCCTCAGTGTCCCTGCTGTGATCAGCCATTGCTGGGAAGAACCCCCTGGAAAGCATAGCCTCTGCACAAATGCTGCTTTGGGTTTCAGAGCACAGTAGCTGGGTGCTTGGTAGCTTACCGGGGTGTGTGACCCAAACCTTCATCTCTGAGGAGTCCTTGGAAATCATTTCCTTCTCAGGCTGGGGTTGTTGCACATGCCTGTTCACAGTTACAGTGGGGCCAGGGAGAAGCAGGAGGTGCCCAGTGGGTCACCGGAGTTCCACATATATTCCTCCCTGCCCCCATTTTTGCAGCAGCTCTACCTCTTGCTTATAAGAGTTGATTACTCCTCACCTGATGGTCTCTGGGCACAAGGACTCCAAATTTTCCTGGTAAGAGTGCAGCTGTTCTGGGAACGAGGACCTCCAATCCTGCAGAGCCTAGAGTTGTGGGGTTAGGAAGCAAAAAATCTCCTAGTGGGTGATGGTAAGTGGGTCCAAATATATTTCTACTCCTTGGTTCCTGGACCAATTTACTCTTCCTACTGGTGACACAGAACCATATAGAAGTCTCTGATTCAATAATACACTGCATCCTGAAAGTGCCCTTCACCCTTCAAAGTGTGTCCTAAAAGCTGGCACCTCCTTCCTTGCCTTCAGAAGGTCTGTCCAGCTTTCTGGGTGGCCGGCTGACCCTGGATGGTGCAGAATGTAATATGAGTAGTGGACTCCATGGTTATCATCCATCCTACATCTCCCTGTGAAGAGGGTACACTGGTCGGATCCTGTGCGGAGAGGAATTCCAAAGGCCCCCAGGTAGTGGCACTGACTGAGGGTCTGAGGGAAGGAAGGAAAAATCTATACATGAAATAGGTGTCTATCCCTGTGAGGAAGAAATGCTGGTCCTTCCAGGATGGAAGGGGCTCAATGTAGTCATCTTGCCACCTAGTGGTCAGTTGATCACCTCAAGAACTAGTGCTATATCGGGGACCCAGTACTGTCTCTGTTGCTGAGAAGTTGGACATTCAGAGGCGACCCTTACCTGTATCAACCTTGGTAAGTGGAAGTCAATACTACTGGACCGGTATGTAGCCCCATCTTTGCCATCGTGGCCACTCCGTTCATGTATCCATTGTGCCATTTCTGTGTTGGCCAATGATGAAGGCTGGCTGATGTCAGTGTGTCAGCTTGTTGGTTCAGTGCCTCTTCAGTGGTGGATGTTTTCTGGTGCATGTTAGCTTGTGATTCAGGCTCAATCCCAGATGTACCGTGTCCATCTTATGATGGACTGCTGCTGGGCCTGTCAAATGTTATGACTTAGTGGGTTTAGCAGAACCCAGCTCAAATGGGCAATTGTGTTCTGCCTCTTTTAGGGCCAGTAACACACTCAGAGTTACTTTTCAAATAGTGTGTTTCTCTGCTATGGATGGCATGGCCTTCCTCCAGAATACCAGAGGCTTGCTGGGATTCTCCCACTGGTGCTTGCCTTTAGCTCCATTCTGCATCTTTTCCAACCGGACACGTCCAACACCGTGGGGTTTACTGGTTGGTGGCCGATTACACCATGGCCTGGACGTGCTGCAGTGTCCTTTCCTGTCCAGACCCCACTCAAAGCTGGTGGCCACTAGGTCACCCAGAATATAGGCCAAAACTAAATATGTGTGTAATGTATTACTTCCAGAACCCAGAGAGGCCTCCCAGGCAATGTGATTCCTTCTTTGCAGTAAGAGATACAAGATGCAATAGATTGTTCATTACTTTAGAAGGGATATGCCTGCATGCTGCTAACCACAGAAAGCATAAAAACGTCACTAAAGTGGTTATCCGCTGAATCTTTTTAAGGTTCACTTTCCACCCTCTGTAGTACATGTGTGTTATGGCTTAAACCGTGTCACCCTAAAATGTGTGTCAGTTTAGCTAAGCCATTGTCATGGATTGAAATATATCCCCCCAAAAATGTGTGCATCAGTTTTGCTGGGCCATGATTCCTGGTGTTGTATGAGTTTCCTATATGTTTTAAATCCTGCCTCTATGATGTTAATGAGGGAGGATGGGTGGCAGTTGTGTTAGTAAAGCAGGACTCAATCTACAAGATTGGATTGTGTCCTGAGGCAATTTCTTGAAATACAAGAGATAGAAGAGAGGAGAGAGACATGGGGACCTCATATCACCAAGAAAGCAGTGCCAGGAGCAGAGCGTGTCCTTTCTCCCCGGGGTCCCTGCACAGAGAAGCTCCTAGTCCAGGGGAACATTGATGGGAAGGCTGTCAGAGAGAGAAAGCCTTCCCCTGGAGCTGACGCCCTGAATTTGGACTTTTAGCTTACTTTATTGTGAGGAAATAAACTTCTGTTTGTTAAAGCCATCCACTTGTGGTATTTCTGTTATAGCAGCACTAGATGACTAAGACAGCCATGATTCCCAGTATCGTGTGGTTGTCCACCATTTTGTGATCTGATGTGATTAGCCTATGTGTTGTAAATCCTAACTTCTATGATGTTAGGACTAAAGGCAGTTATAATGATGCAGGACTCAGTCTACAGGATTAGGTTGTATCTTCAGTCAATCTCTTTTGAGATATAAAAGAGAAAATCAAGCAGAGAGGGGAGGGACCTCATGCCCACCAAAAGAGAAGTGCTGGGAGCAGAGGGTGTCTTTTGGTCTCAGGGTCCCTGCACTGAGAAGCTCCTAGAGCAGGGGAAGATGGATGACAAGGACCTTCCCCCAGAACTGGCAGACAGAGAGAGCCTTCCCATAGAGCTGGCACCCTGAATTTGGATTTCTGCCTCCTAGACTGTGCAAATAAACTTCTATTTGTTAAAACCATCCACTTGTGGTATTTCTGTTATAGCAGCACTAGATAACTAAGACAATGTGTTTTACCATGACCTCCAGCATACTTTCCACCTCTTGCTCATTCGTTCCAATCAACACGTCATCGATGTAATGAACTGATGTAATATTTTATGAGATTTCCAGGAGGTCGATATCTCTAAGGAAATTATAAAGGTCAGAGGAGTTAAAATAGGCCTGAAAACCCAAACCCACTGCTGTCGAGTCGATGTGGACTCATAGCAACCCTACAGGACAGAGTAGAACTGCCCCTTAGGGTTTCCAAGGAGCGGCTGGTGCATTTAAAAATAGCCTTGAGGCAAACTATAAATAAATACTGTTATTTTTCCCACGTGAATGTGAATCATTTCAGATCCTCCTTTCTAATTGGAATGAAAAAGAATTTATTTACCAAATCAATAACTGATTACCATGTGCCTGAGGGGGCCCTGGTGGTGCAGTGGTTTAAGAGCTCAGGCTGCTAACCAGAAGGTCAGCAGTTCGAATCCACCAGCCATTCCTTGGAAACCCTATGGGGCAGTTCTACTCTGTCCGGTAGGGTTGACTATGAGTCAGAATCGACTCAACGGCACAGAACAACAGGAATGTGCCTGTCGTGTTGTTAGGTGCTATTGAGTCGATTCCAACTCATAGCGGCCCCATGAATAGCACGAAACACTACCCAGTCCTGCGCCATTCACAATCGTCGTTATGCTTGAGCCCATTGTTGCAGCCACTGTGTCCGTCTCGTTGAGGATCTTCCTCTTTTTCACTTCCTCTACTTTACAAGCATATGTCCTTCTCCAGGGACTGATCCCTCCTGATAACATGTCCAAAGTATGTGAGACGTAGTCTCCCCATCTTTGCTTCTAAAGAGCATTCTGGTTGTACTTCTTACAAAACAGATTTGTTCTTTTGGGAGTCCATGATATATTTAATATTCTTCACTAACATCGATGCGATGGCAATGAGTTAACACCACAATTCAAAGGCATCAATTCTTGAACTGATGATTCATGTGCCTGAGGCCTTATGAATCCGCTGTAGCGGTGATGTCACGTGCATTCAGAGGAGCTCGTTCAGGACATCTACTGGATTTGATCTGCGGTCAGCTACATCATTCTCTGGGCTTCATCAGGTTTCTGCAGGGCCATATTGCAGAAGTAAATTGAGATAAAGGCACCACCACCCCTGACTCCTTTAGGTCTCTAATGGTTCTAACCTCCACAGTACATGCCCCCTGGACACTATCATTTCAGACCTGCCTGTGATGGGTTAGTTTCAGAGGTTTCCCTTTGGCCTTCCCCGCTATGAGAGTCCTTACTCCACAGACCAGGGACCCAATGTGCGGGTTACTGTAACTGCCATTGTGAATCTAAGTTTGTCCAGTACTTCATTTTTTACCCGGCCTCTGTAAGTTCCCACTGTAATAGGGGGAACATGATAATCCTGTGGGTATCAATGTCAACTCAGTGTCCAGTAGCCCTTGAAATTTCCTCTTTCCTCAGTAGTGAACAGTCATCTGAGTAAATGGCCTTAAGTTACTTTCCAGAAGGGGTGGGAGGATTGTCACGTATATACTTGTTAAGGTGTTCCAGGGTCCTTCCTCCTAGGGACGTGGAAACTTTCTGTCAGTCAGTGGGTTCTGAATCTGAAAATTGGCTCAGGCCTGGGAATGGAGCAAAGGATCATGACTTTTATGAGGGCAGTCACCCTCACTCAGCCTTCTCCTCCTCAGTTCTTCTTTCACTGTAGATTTTAAGCAGCGCTCTCATTGGCTGCCCCGCTGTTTTGACCCTCGGGACATTGTGCTTTATTAGCCTTCTGCACAACTACCTGCAGGTTAGCTCCCTTATTTACTCCTCCAGAATTGTTATGTTAAATGGGGTCCCTGGCTTCTGGGGATAAGTGCTATCACTGGTCCTCTGTTTCTTCAAGGTCCCACCATCCCCAAGGATTCTAGTGAGGACGGTTCTGGGACTGCCTTCCCTATCACCATCCACGCCCTGTAGAGGACACCAGCTCCAAAATCTTAGTGATGTTAATGCCTCCCACCAGCACATTCTCAATGGCCTTGGTGAAAAGTGTGTTCTCTGGACCTCCCACGGAACATGACTCTCTCATGTGTCTGCTGGAGTCACACAACATATCCATTCCACGTGCCTGCTTCCCTCAGCATCTTTAGTCCGTCCTTTACCATCTGCCAGGGCAACTAAGTGCTGTCTACCTTGCTGAGAGCTGGACATCATGTCTTTCTCAGCTACACACAGAGCCACCCCAGCAGTGAGTATGCCCCTTGCCCTCAGGTCCTTGATAAACTCAAGTCCTGAGAAAGTGCCCACCAGCCAGTGAATGCTTGTTTATGCAGCCTGACATTCTGAGCCCCTTGATCAAGCACCCTCAAAATCTGATCCCAGAGCTGCTCCTCTGGCCCCTACAGCAACATGCACTAGTTCTTGCAAACATTTAGGTGTATTCTTGTTCTCCCGTTGTTACCCCAGTATGCCCCCAGCAAGATTGTGCTGGTATTTAACCCTAGTTATTGGAGCCCTGATGGTGCAATGGTTAAGTGCTCAGCTGCTAACCTAAAGGTTGGTGGTTTGAACCTATGCCATGGCAATGCAGGAGAAAGGCCTGGAGATCTGCTCCTGTAAAGGTACAACCAAGAAAACCCTATGGGGCAGTTCTACTCTGTCACGTGGGGTCTCCACTTAACAGCAACTAACAACAACAGCAACATTGGACTGGGCAGCCAGGGAGGAGGTAGGAGCAGCTTCTGGGTGGGACACCTGTTCTATTATAAGGGTGAGACTTCAGCAGCATCTTCTGCATGGTGGACTTGCTAACCATTATTAGGGAAGAGAGAGCTCACTCTGCAAGCCCAGAGGGTCCAGATGGCATCCATCGGGATAACCCTGTTCCAGTTTGGAGAATCTCAGGTTTTCCCACAAGGCCCTGATGCTCGTAACATACCTGCGTTGGCTGAGCTTTCAAATATCTCTTAAGTTCTGTGTTCTCACAGTTAGGTTGTCATCCTGCCGTTCAACTCTTCCTGCCCTTCCTCTACAGGAGGTAAAAGCCTCTCTATGAGCTAGTGCAGAGGCTCTCACACGTGGACAAGCTTCAGATCCTCAGCATTCTTCCCAGGGTGTTGATCTACTACCTTTCCGGGCATCCCGCCCCCCTTGTTAGCTTTCAAAGGTTTCTCGCATCACACTTGCCGCAGCCCGTCCTCCACACTGGGACTTTCTCTCCAGTCCCCACCAGTCAAACCCTTATCAGTTGAGCTGCCACCTTGTGCCAGGGACTCTCCATGTCTCATCTACTGCCTGGACTTTGTCCTCTTGGGCTGCCAGGTGCTGGGTGAGCCAGTCCCAAATGCCCATCTTTTCTCAGACTGCTCCTGATAGCACTTGTATTAGTTAGGGTCCTGTGAGGAGCAGACACTGATACAGTAGTAAATGCACAAGAATTTTGGTAGTGGAAACATCTGTGAAAAAATGGGAGGGAACCAGATAAGACTGGAAGAGTCACCAGACCATGACGCAAGTCTGAACCCAAGTGAAGGAGAGAGGGAAGGAATAGCGGTCAGAATTGTCCTAGATGTGGTGAAGCCTAAGGAAAGTTCAGTAAGGACATCTGGAAGCCCTTGAGGCAAACAAAGTCAGCCTTCAGTGGAGGACTGGTCCTGCCTTAGTTTCCCTGCTGCTCTCAACCACTGCCTGGAAGAAGCCTGTGGGAAGAGTGCTCTCAGCGCAAACATGGCAATGGATTTCAGAGGGCAGTACCTGGCACCATCGGTCAGTTATGCTGCCTCTAAATGAGGGTCTGTGATGGGCATTCATATGGCTGCCACAGTGATGTGGTTGAGAGCAAAAATTGACAATAATGGAGATAGAAGGGGAAGAGTTGCTGGATCGATGCCTCTAAGTAGAGGAGGAGGGATGAGGTCTAGGGCACCAGCAGAGGGACAGACTCTGCTGGGAACAAGGACAGCGGACCAGTGACGACAGACTGGAGGCCCACCCTGCGGTTCAGATGCAAGGACATGAGCAGGTGGTGGTGGGAATCTGTAAAAGTTGTCTTCTAATATGTTCAATTTTCTCAGTAAAGTAGGAAGCAAGGTCATTCACCAAAATAAGAACGGGGAAGAGGGGTGGATGTTTGGGCAGAGAGAGGAGGTGTGTAGTAGTCATCTAGGATGGAAGGAGACTGAACGAACACAGCAAGCACAGAATGACCGCTGGACAACGGTGTGGGCACCCCTGAGGTCTGGGTCATGGAGTTTTGTGAGAGCAGTCACCGCGGCTGTGTGTTTAGCCTTCTCTAGCTGCATGAGGGCAAGGGCAGAGATCGCAATACTCAAGTGACCGTGAGCCAGGAGCTAAAATAGTCAAGAAATGTGGGGGTCGTAACAGCCAAAATGTGGAAACAACCGAAATGTGCATCAACAGATGAATGAATAAACAAATTGTGGTACATACACACCATGGAATATTACTCAGCCATAAAGGAAAATGAAGTCCTGATGCATGCCATGGCGTAGATGAACCTTGAAAAGATTATTCTGAGCGTTTAACACTAAAGGACCAATACTGTCTGATCTCACTTACATGATCTAGATAACGTATAAAAACAAAAAGAACCAAACATGTTGCCGTCGAGTCCAATTCTGATTCATAGCGACCCTGTAGGACAGAGTAGAACTGCCCCATAGGGTTTCCAAGGAGTGGCTGGTGGGTTCGAACTGCCGACCTTTTGGTTAGCACCCATAGCTCTTAACCACTGCACCACCAGATAACATATAGAATACAAAAATTATTAGTGCTACAGGAGGATTTCTCAAAGATAAACGTAAGCCCCCCTCCCCCTTTTCTTGTCTGGGTGTTTCATGCCCTCTTCCCCATGGGTGGAGCCCTGGTGGTGCAGTAGTTAAGAGCTCAGCTGCTAACCAAAAGGTCAGCAGTTTGAATCCATCAGCCACTCCTGGGAAACCCTATGGGTTAGTTCTACTCTGTCCTGTAGTACCCCTGTGAGTCGGAATCAATTGGTTTTTTGAGCTTCCTTAGGGACAAGAGGGAGGGGGAGAGGGGGATTTTTTGCTTAGGGAGAATTGACTTTATGTTAATGGTGGTGGAATGATTTGCAAACGGACAGCAAGAATGGTTTCACAACATGAAGAATGAATTATACGGAAATTGTTTGATCCGTGTATGTCTTTATGTGTATATTTGCACCTTAATAAAAAAAAAAATTAAAACAGCCAAGAAATGTGGGGAATGGTCCAGGGTCCACAGGAGACAGCTACAATGAGGGGAGGAGGGGCTGTAATCTGAGGACAGGAGATTCACTGTTGGGGACTTTAGGGAGGAGGAAGGGAGAAAGGTCTGAGAGGAGCAAGGAGGAGCAAGGAGGTCCGCCCACCTCCACACCCAGGGGTACAAGGCCTGTGGGAGGGGAAACACCCCCTGTGGGAGCACTTCAGAGGGACGGTGTCCTCAGGAGACCCAGGTCTCTGTCAGAGCTCGAGATGAAAAGACCATCCTGAGAGGACTCAGGAGACTGGGCTAATCTTGGGCTGAGAACTCCAGGGCACAGTGGAAAGGTGTCAGGAGTTGGGGAGAGGGTGTGAGCAGAGACAGAATCGGGGTGTGCAGAGCCTTGTGGAGATGAGAGTGCAGGGTAATGGGGGACCTGGGGTGACTGACACAGCCAGGGGAAGGGGCATGATGGATCAGTCCTGGTGGGCTGGAGGCAGATACTGGTAGTGAGGTGGTGACAGATGAAGGTGGGGAAGAGTTGGAGTTCGGGGCTCTAACTTGGCCTCTGTTCATGGAGATGAAGAGATCTGGGGTGGTGAGGTGTTGATTCAGTGTATGGACCCTTTCTTGACCCTTTGATTATGGGGTGGAATGCCTGGGACAGGGGGGGTCTTAGAGAAAGTACTCAGGCTCCCTGTTAACCTTTGTGGGAGGGGACTACGTTCCACCAGGTCTCAGGTAATCTGGACACCTGCTGTCACAGGGGAGACTTCTGGGCACCAGGTGTGACCCCTGGCACAGGGGCCCCTCCTCTGCCCTGATGAGGGGACAGAAGACCTAGGGGAGCTGTGTGCTTAGTCCCAAGAGTCCCCATGGCATAGCCACACGACTGCATGTTGTGTGGATGCTGAAATGTTGTTTCCAATTAAATGACTTTTTTCCAAAAAACTAATATGAAAGACATTTGGAGGATAATGAAGACAATTTTATATGACTTTGATATTTGATAAAATTTGGGAATTACCGTTATTTTTCTCAGTGTAATAATAATATTATGGATTGAACACAATGTTCTCATTTGTAAGACGTAAATGCTCAAGTATTTAGGAGTAGGGTCATGAGATTTGCAAGAGACTTCCAAGTGTCTCAACAAAAATTATAGAAATTATTATATGCATGAAGCAAATATTGTAGTAGTCTTTCAAACTCTCTGTCCTTGAAATTTTTCACAATAATTTGGAAATAATACGTAATGACATGGGGAATGTTCACAACATAATGTTGAATGAAAACTAGACTTACAAGAGTATGCGTGTGAGAGTTTGCTAATGTGTGTGAGAACAGCTATAACAGTGTGTTTCCCTGTGTGAGTCTGTATGTGTGAGTGTATCAGTCTGCATGTGAATTCATTCATTCATTCAACAAATGTTTTTAAAGCAACAACCAGGCACTATTCAAGGCAGTGGAAATACATCTATAAACAATCAAAATCCCTAACCTTGTTCTTATAAAGCTTATATTCAGGATAGACAACAAGCAATTAAAGTAAATACATTTTTTAAATGTCAATAAAAAGGACGTGAACAAAAGCAAAACAGGGTAGGCTCAGAGGGAGGCTGACAATGCCACTTGAGGTGGGTCGTCCAGGGAGGGCCTCTCAGCGATGACATTGAAGAGAATGTCAGGGAGGGAAATGATACCTGGGAGACAAGCTTTCCACAGGAGGAGCAGCAGGTGCAAAGGCCCTGAGGTTGGAACACCCTAGTGTGTTCTAGAACAACAGAGGAGAGGCCAAAATCTGGGCCCATCACACAACCACATCCATGTACACTAGACTGTAACTGTAAAAGGTCTTGCAAATAAAAGTAACTTTTAATATAACTTATATTTTGAAAATATCACTCAAAATATTCCAAAGATTTTACAGTGGAAAATCTCCCTCCCTTCCCAGGCCCCAGGCATCCAGTTCCCCTCCCAGAGATGAGCATGTTACCAATTTCTCATGTATCCTTCCCGAAAAAAATGATGTAAATGTTGTTACTGTTGCTATGTCAAGTAGGAGCCCTGTAAAGGAATAGGGAATAGAAGAAAATTGGTCTAGTTTTCAATTTTCTGGGGTGTGGCCATCAAGAGTCTGACAGAGGAATTACAAGGAGGAGATGGAACCTCAGATATGGTGCAGGGCTCCTGAGCTCTCCTCTCCTCCCATCCCTCGTCCACCCCTGAGCCTGACCCCTGTGGAGTCCATGGCTGCCCAGAAGACATCTTCATCCCTCTATGGATGCCCACCCTCCCTTAGCCTTCTCTTCCCCACTCAGACCATAGCCGAGTCCTTTCCTGGGCAGCTCATTCACAACCCCAGAGAGCAGAGCAGTGGCGCCACCCTGTGGCCACAGGGCTGAGGACAGAAGACCTGAGCTGCTCTTTCAGGCCCTCACTGCGCCCTCCCCAGGGTCTCCTGGGCTCCCACCAGCAGGACAGGGCTCTGCACACAAGGGGGCATCCCAGGTCTGGGTTAGGTTCAGAGTGCTGTTTCCCACAATCCGTGCTGACAGAGATGTTTCCCCCTCATTGAGTGACTGTGAAGGGGCCCGGTGGTGCAGTAGTTAAGGGCTGGGCCAAAAGTGGTTGGAACACACCAGCCGCTCCGTGGGAGAAAGATGTAGCAATCTGCTTCCCGAAAAACATTCCATTCTTGGAAACCCTATGGGGCAGTTCTTCTGTGTTCTACAGGGTCACTATGAATGGGAATCAACTCAATGGCAACAGGTTTGGTTTTTTGAGTCACTGTGACTCAGGGCAAAGGGAGGTCTCTAGGTCGTAACACCCAGTTTCCAGGTCCCGGGTGGACTCCACAAACATATTGTGAGCCCCAATACCAAATTCTTCTGTCTTCTTGGATGGGACCTTGGACTTCTGAGCTCCTGTCATTTGTTCCACCCTGTAGCCTCTGGAGGCAGAGGCCCCTCTTCTCGGGAATCCCTCAGTGAGTCTCCCACCTGGGAGCTGGGGGAGGAGCCCCTGGGGCCTAAGGTTGTGAAGGAGGAGAGGCTCCTGGAGAACTGAGGAGAGGGAGAGAAGGGGACACCAGGGGGGTCAAGGCCAAAAGGAAGGGACAGGAAGGAGCCAGGGAGGAGAGCATCATGAGGACGGCTGGAGCAGGGGGACACTGTGGAGATGTGTTTGGAGCCAAGAGCAGTTGCCTGTGCCATCCTGTGGGGACCAGCCTTGGTCCCAAATTCCTCATATTTCTAGGGTCCCACTCTCTGTGCTAGGACCTCACAGCCATGTCCTACCCAGCTGGTCAAGGTCTCAGTTGATGTCTATGACAACCAGTGTTGCCTAACGAAGCCGCAGGGCCTCAGGGGAGCGTGGGTGAGATGCAGTGTGGGGCCTGGCCATCATTGTGGGCTGCAAAATCTTGGCAGTAGAATGTCTGAGGTGACTGATCACCCTTCTCCCTGGATCCTAAGGGTAGTCCCTGCTTCCTCTCTAGCTTGCAGCCTGTGGACCCTAGGATTCTGCCTCTTATGCTCCTGGGGACCCCAGCTCCCACATCATCAGTCTGGACACTTCATACCCAGCTCTCTGCTACCCCAACCCCTGAACTTAGGAGCTCTGTAGCCCCAGCCCCAAGTCTCAGTTCTACACTGAGGACTGACCCAGGGTGCTACCAGGGCCCAAGAGGTATTGGAGACACAGCATTCATTCACTCGTTCAAAAACGTTTAATGAGCTCTCTGAGCAAAGCACGGCTCTAGGCTTAAAAAAACCAAACCTGTTGCCTTCAAGTTGATGCCAACTCATAGCGAACTTGTGGGACAGAGTAGCAGTGCCCCAGAGCGTTGCCATGGATGTTATCTTTATGGAAGCAGACTGCCCCATCTATCTCCCGTGGAGCGGGCTGGTGGATTCGAACTGCTGACCTTTTGGTTAGCAGCCAAGCGCTTAACCACTGCACCACCAGAGCTCCTTCCTCTAGGCTTGGTAGTCATTAAATCAAACACACACACACACACAAAACCACCTGTTCTCCTGATGCTTACAATCTGACAGGAAAGGCAAACAAAAAAATAAAAACATGGTAACAGTAGTAAATTATATGGTATAGGATATGTTCCCTTATCTATTGCTGGGTAGCAAAAATCCCAAAATTGGTGACTTAAAACAACAGCATTTTTTATTTTCTCTCATTCTTTGGTTGTCTGGGCTCAGCAGGGAACCTCTTCTGCCTCATGTGATACAAGCTGGGGCTTCAGTCACCTGGATGCCCATCTGGTTCAGAACATTTTAGAGGGCTCTGTCACAGGGCTGCAGCTGGTACTGGCTGCCAGCTGGGAGGGCACTGAGGTTGGTAACCAGGTTATCTAGGTTCGCCTCCACCTGGCTACTCCACATGGCTTAGCTGCTGCTAGCATGGCACCTGAGATCCAGGAGGAAGGATTTGAAGCAACCAAGTCAGAAACTACAAGGCATCTTATGTCAGAACCTCAGAAGTCAAGGAGTGTCACTTTCCCATGTTCTATTCGTTATTTAGTCACAGATTCAAGGGGAGGGGAGTCAGGCCCACCTCTTGATAGGGGAATGGCAAGGTAGCATTACAAAAGAGCAAGTGCGATGGGAGGTATTGTTGAGGCCATCTTTGGAAAAAGAAATCTACACAGTGCATTAGAAAGTGATAAGAAATACAGAGAAAAAATTAATACCAAGTAATGAGGATAATGGAAGAAGCGGAACTTTTAAATCGCATAGCCAGGGTGGGCCTCATTGAGGTGACATTTGAGCAAACTTGAAGGAGGTGAGGAACTGAGCCATGCAGTTATATGAAGGAAGAGAATTCCAGGACCACCCTCTGCACATACCTAGGACTCTATGCTGGGGCAAGCACTAAAGCCCAGCAGGAGTAGAGGCAGGCAGTTGTAGGATTCTGGGTCTCTACTTTCTGCCCAAGTTTTTACAAGTCCTGGGGTTTGGGAGAGGCGAAGGTGCTGCTGTGTGGAGGACTGGGAGAAAAAACAGAAGTGGGATCCCACCCTCACTCTATCTCTCTTCCCCTCTCCTGCATCCAAGGTCTCTCCAGGGTTCTGGTGACTGACAAGGAGGACCCTGAAGGCAATCATTCTCTGAGAGGCCAATCATTTGTCTTCCTACCTGTCAACATCATGCTGACCTGGTTGCTAGAATGGAAGGGTTCTGAGCTCTCCTCTCCTCTCCAATCCCTCTTCCATCCCTGAACCTGACCCGTGTGGAGTCCAGGGCTGCTCAGGAGGCATCTTAATCTCCACATGGAGGCCCAGCCTCTGTCAGCCTTCTCTGCCCCACACAGACCACAAACCAGACCCCGCCTGGGCTGCTCATAAGTATCGGAAAGCAGGGCGGCAGCGCCCCCATGTGGTCACAGGGTTGAGAACAGAAAGCAGGAGCTCCCTTTCTGCCTCCTCACCCTGGACCTCCCCAGGGTTTCCTCTGCTCCCAGCAGCACGACAGGACTCTGCACAAGAGGGGGCAGTCCTGTTCCCAGTCGGACTAAGGGTGTGAATTGTTTCCTGAAATCCACGCTGACACAGATTTTTCTTCCCAACTGAGTGACTGTGGACTCTCGCCTTAGGGCAAAGGGAGGTCTCTAGGTCATAAGAGCCAGATCCCAGTTCTGGAGCTGTCCCCCAAATACACCTGGAGCCACAATACCCAGTCCCACAGGCTCCCAGGATGGGACCTTGGATTTCTGAGTCCCTTTCACTTATTCTTGTGGCTGCTTCTGGGGTAGAGGTCCCTCCTCCCAGGAATCAGTCAGTGAGTCTCCCACCCAGGATCCGGGGAGGAGCCTCTGGGGCCTTAGATGTGGCTATGAGGGGAGGCTCCTAGAGCTGCAAAGAGAGAGAGGAAATGGGGACCTCGGGGGTCGGTGCCAAAAGGAGGTAGCAGGAAGGAGCCAGGGAGGAGAGCAGCACAGGGAGGGCTGGAGGAGGGGACACCTGTGGAAATGAGTTTGCAGAGGGTTCCCAGGCACTGGGCCATGTGAGCGGGGGGCAGGTGGCCTGGTCCCGAATTCCTCATATTTTCAGGGTCCCGCTCCCTGTGCTAGCACCTCACAGGCAAGTCTGAGCCCAGCCCCAGGCAGCCCACAGTCATGGCCTCAGTTGTCCCTTCATCACCTATGACAACAGGAGTCTCCATGCAGGACAAATGGCCCTGGAAGACTGTGCCCCGGGCACTGTGTGGGGGCTGGACACAGTCGCAGCCACATGGATCTAGGTGGAAGGTGACCGACTACCTATTCTCCAGGATCCTGGGACTGCCTCTGTCTCCTCCCCAACTCGCACCCACAGAATCTGGGATCCTATCTCTTTCCCCTCTTGTGACCCCAGCACCTGAATCTTCATCCTGGACCCCCTCAGACCCTGCTCTCAACACCTCAGCTCCTGAATTTAGGAGCTCTGCAGACCCAGTCCCAAATCTTAGTTCTGGTGGCTGACCCAGGGTCTTGGGGGTTGTGGGGCAGGGGAGGTTTCCCGGAGCATCACCCGCTACAGCTGAGACAGGGCTGGGAGCTGGGTGGCAGCTGGAGGTTCCGGAGTTATAGCTCTGGCGCCAATGGGAGGATTTCACCGCTGACAACCTCATGACCTGGCCCGTGGTCCCTCCCAACCTGGCCAACAGTTTCTTCCAGGGTATAGTACGCATCATGGACAGCAGACGTGCACCGCCCCGCCTGTCCAGTGAGCGGCTGTGGCTGCCCCAGTGCAGGGTCACACTGCCAGGCTCACTGGTTGCAAGCTGGGCTCAGGGGCACAACCTAATTAGTAGAACATTGTTGATCCAATCCCTCCTGGTGGAAATATGCAAGAGGACACACCACGTCTAAGGAACTTCTCCCACACCCAGTCGAACATTTAGGCTAAAATAACTAATTGGTCAATAAAATGCCAGCTTAGCAGTAATGAAAAAATCAAGACTTCCTCACAACAACACAGTATCCTTCCTTGAAGCTGTGGAAATTCCTACCATCTGTGTTTATCTTTAGATTGTGAACACAAGTCAGAGTAGCCCTCACCTCACAGCAGGCTGCTCTAACCCATTGGTTAAAAGGCAGTTCTATGGCCTAGGCGTTGTTCACCTGTGAGAAGTGAAGGAAAGGCTGTATTTTGGGGAAGTTCAAAGTCTGTTAGGAGGTCTTTCATTTCCTACTGGATTTCTGGACTGAAATCAACAGGTTAATTGATGCATGTTTCCTCCCTTCCTCTCAGAAATCAAAAGTCACAGGGGTGTAAGATTCAGAAATTCCCAATCTGTCTTAAAAGAAACTAGTCAGGGTTCCACCTCCAATGATGGCAGACTAGCCTGTTTCAGACCAACCCTCCCTCCAAGAACAACTGTAAAAGCTGGTCAAGAGGTAAGAACATCTGCTTGAAGGCACTGGAACCACCAAGGTAGTGAGGACTTGATGGAGCCAGAGTCTAGAAAGAGGGAGATCCCAGGTATGTGAACCCAATATTTGTTAACTGTTGTTGTAGGGGAAAAACATCATAAAGTTTAGTAAAGCAAAAAGAGAGTTTTATTCGGCATACATTCAAAAAGGGCAGAAATGGGAAGCAGACAAGCATGCTGCCAGAGCTAGAATGTCTGCCTGAATCTAAGGAAATATCCCGGAACAGACAAAAGTGGGAAAACAGACAAGCATGCTGCCACAGCCATGTTTGCCCGAGTCCAAGGAACATTACAGAGTAGGCAAGGATGGGAAAACGGACAAGCATGCTGCCCCAGCCATGTCTGCCCGAGTCCAAGGAGCAGTTACAGAGCCATCAGTATATATTAACATCACAAATGGGCAAAACCATTGAAAGCTTAGCCTTTTCAGATTGGCTAGAAACTGTGAGCCTACATTTTGAGTTGTCTTTCTTAACAATCATTGGTACAGTTTTCAGTAAAGACAGTCAGGAGGGTCTTCATTGGTCCAACAAATTTCTATTCACTAAATGCTAACAGAAAAAGATAAGAGTAGAAAGTCTTTTGTGTTGTGTTTGATGGGCTTTATGTGAGAGTTTCCCTAAAAGATGTTTTCCAAGATTATCTTAGCTGTTGTCTTTATACCTCAGGGCCCACTTGATGTGTCCTGTGAGTCCTTGTGAGTCCAGGGTTACACTGTGTATGCTCAAGGGGAGGGAATAATAACTCCAATATTATTTCCTAAATCACAGTCTTCAAGGCGTTTGTCAAGTTGAGCGCGGTGACTGAGCGCCTGAGAGGCTGGGTAGGGCTTTGGGCGGACTCTACTGACTCTCCTGGCTGAAAGCAGAGAATAGCAGACAGATGTTTACCTGTGCTTTCTTGACGACCCAACGGCATTGGACTGCGTGGGTCATAACAAATTATGGATAACATTGCAAAGAATGGGAATTCCAGAACACTTAACTGTGCTCATGTGGAGTCTGTGCATAGACGAAGAGGCAGTAGTACACACAGAACAAGGGAATATTGCACGGTTTAAAAACTGAAAATGTGTGCAAAAAAATCAGAAAATGTTTCACAAAAGAGTAGATGCCAGATAATTCCAAGTATATAAATGCAAAAACAGACCGAACTGATTTATGGCACTTTAACCCAGGATACTGGTTACTTCAGTGGGGGTGGGGGATTAGTCTGGAGGAGGCATGAGAAAAATGCTGGCAACCTATTTCTTAATGGGCAGTAGTAAGAATTGTGTGGAGAATTAGTGATAAAACCTAGAGCTGTCCAATTCTGATTTAATCTATTTTGCATGTATGTCTAAGCATAACTTTTTTAAGTTAAAAAATTTTAGGTATATTAGGAACTGAAACCGCTAACACAAAATAAGCTAAAAGTCTGTGAAGATGAAGAGAATCTGGAAGAAAGCAGAGGGTGGCCGTCCACAGCTGCAGATTTCAGTGAGAATCAGCAGAGGGTGCAATTCACCGCAGAAGCACAGCCAGATGCACGCAAATAACCATCACAACAGAGAATGTTTTTCAGTCTTGAGACGGATTTGTACGTATCTGTGCAAATAAATTTGACAACATAAAATAAGTAGGTCGTTTTTCCAAAAATAGAATTCATGAAAACCCAACTCTGTAGAGAAGGAAGATTTAAGCAAACCAATTTTCATAAAGAAACGGAGAAAGTTATTAAAGATCTTCCCCATAAAAAAGCATGAATTCTCAGAAAGATTCCAAGAACATTCCTTCAAACCTTAAAGAACTAAAAAATCCCAATACAAACTGAATTATTCCAAAGCATAGAAAAACAAGGAAAGCTTTCAAATTTATTGTATTAAATGAGAATAATATTCATAGCAAAATCTGAGGGAAATGGAACAAGAAGAGGAGAGCAGACCAAACCTTGTGAATATCAGTGCACGTATCTTTCACGAGTATTAATAAACAGAAACAAACTGCATAATATTTTAAAGTAGGTCATTTTGACCTAGTGGAGTTTATCGCAATAAAACTTTATTTACAAAACCAGGCAGTGGGTCCGACATGGCCATGGGCTGTAGTTTGCTGTGTCAGTAGAAGGCTTCTGGATTTTCATATCTGCTTCTGCAATCTGTTATTGTGGTTGAGGTGTATACAAAAAAATCCAGTGTCACACAAATATGAAGTCGGAAAAAGGAGGAGTATTTTTAATAGCCTTTCCAAGTAATTGTGAATGTTCATCTTTGATACTTCACTAAAGCTACCCAAGTGGTAGTTTCTTAAAGGTTAGTTTCAATCGGAAACCCTATTATTGAATATTTTGTATTCTGTTCATTAAAACCCATACGTCCATCTTGCACATTGAATGAATCTTGTACTGATGTGTGATTTTCTTAAGTGATGCATTAGTTCCTTGAGTACGTAGATCTTCCAGTGTTGACACATTTCATTACAAAATATGAAAAAGTCACATTTGTTAGTGTTACCACTGATTCCAGCAGAAAAGTTGTAAATTTCAGAAAGCTGTCAGGCTTGTGGTGGATACAAGTTTTCCAATATTCTAACCTCTTGAGAGGTTACATTTTATCATTGACAAGAACACTATCAGTTGGTTTCCTTAAAGTGACAGGCTAGCTAATTATTAATTTTCAATAAAGTGCCTAATATCCAAGACAGTTTCTCTGTCATTCCTTCTTTCAAGTGAAAATGATATTCCATTAAAAAAAAGAAGCTAGTTCAGATCACAAATTATTTTCCTTGAGACAAATATCGTTTGGAATGTCGGAGAGGTGCTTTATATATATTTCCCACTTCATCACATAGGATATTAAAAGATGTGGACGCGAGGATGGTGATTTAATGAGGATAATAACTTTTAATGCTTCCATCAGTACACCTTTAAGTGACATTGGTTTCGTTTTTGTTTTTTTCCTGCAAGTAGGTGAAGATGAAGAATACAATTACTACTGCAGTTGGATGACACAGCCTTGATTCTTGCTAAGTTCCCAGCTGATTTACCTCAGTGCAAGAATCAACACAGTGAAAAAGACTAAAAATTTCTTAGTACAGTAAGTCCCCGGGTTAAGAACGTCTGATTTATGGGCAACTGGTACGTCAGAATGCACTGCCGCAAAGCCTATTTGCATTAAATGCAAGGGTTCGTAATAACGAATGCCTGCTCTACTTTGGAACGTTTGTGTTTAAGATGTTTTAGTGTATTTAGAAGTGTTTCTTAAGTGTTTTATATGCATAGAAAGGTAAAATACATACTATATACTAAGACAAACATTTGACTAACTGACTCTCAATAAGAACCGTGTGTACCTGCTCTGACTTACCTACAAAAACCCGTTGAAAACCAATTGCCACTGAGTCGATTCTGACTCATAGTGACCCTATAGGACAGAGTAAAACTGTCCCATACATTTTCCAAGGAGCATCTGGCAGATTTGAACTGCTCACCTTTTGGTTAGCAGCCTTAGGTCTTAACCACTACAGCACCAGGGTTTCCACTTACCTACAAATTCGACTTAAAGACAGATTTAGGAAAGGATCTCATTCATAACCTGCGGATTGCCTGTAATCTTATGAAAATAGATTTGACTTCATGGATCTTGTGAAAGGATCTCAGTGACTCTAAGTTCCGCAGATCACAGTTTGAGAACTGCAGTTCTGAGTAAACCAGGGAGTCCCTTAAATGGCCCCAGCCTCTTTGCCTCCTCTTTACTTCCCAGAATCCCACTCCTTGAGCTGGGCTCTCTGCCTCCCAAAGCTTAGCTTACGCCTCTTCTCATGGGCTCTTCTAGAAGAGAAATCATCCCCTGGAAATTTAATGCCAGAGAGTGTCCTCAGTCAGAAAACTGAGGTGGAGGGAATGATGTTTCCCTTTTGGGGCTGGGAACATTTGTGCCTGGAGGCACCAGATAGAGATTCAGTCATGACCTGTTTTGGTTTTGTTACACACCAGCTTAATGTATATCCATATCCCAGACAGTTGGAAATCTGATTCAATCTGTGGGATAAATAATAAGGACCCCTCATTATAAATGAGTCTAAGGCAACTGACTTGAGGTCCATAAACCATCAAGAGCAGTGCTGTCAATAGAACCTTCTGTGATGAAGGAATTGTGTATTTGTGCTGTCAGACACAGTAACCACTAGCCATGTGTGGCTACTGAGCACTTGAAATGTGGCTAGTGCAACTGAGCAGTTGAACTTTTAATTTTATTGTATTAATTTAAATAGCCACACCTGGCTAGTAGCTACCATATTTGACAGAGTGTTCTGAATTTTCAGTCTCTTCCCCAAAATAATACTGTGTGATTTATAGACTGGAGTATATTAAAATTATGTTTATTTGAAAGCTATGGATTTTTCTACATGGGTCTCAGACATATCCTTAAAATACAGAGTGTCCATAAAAGTTTAATTAATAGGTATTGAATAACTAGAGTATATAAACATTAGCCAAAACCTCACTTAACACCTTAAAGTCACAAGTGTTGCCAAGTGTCCATCCCTGGTGCCAATCCTTGTCTAAATATCACTGGGCTTCTTGATGTTTTTGTTTTCTTTAACCTGGTGAACACAAGGAGGCAAACAAGTCTTCACTTAGCCCAAGAGAATGTATTTATTCACTATCACAGATATCAAATACCCTATAGGCCCTGTAGACATATTTTATAAATTATGAAACACGAACTTAAAACCTTAGAATTCCACCAGGTTATAATTCTTTACCTATTGCTCTCTCCACTTCTCCCAAATTCAAACATTTTCTGTTTCCCTCACCTTCAGACCCCTTTTCCTCATTGTTTCTACCTAGATGAAAATATACATGCAATATTTACAATTGTGGAGTAAAAGGATTCTCTAGGCATGAAACAAAGTTAAAAACTATAAAGAAAAATTAAAAACTTCTCTATGATAAACACAAACTCACAAATATACAAATACAAGCCCATAATCCAACTTGAAGACACAGAAAACAATTTGCCAGACAAAAGGGTAACATGTCAATGCCCTTCAGCCAAAGACCACCAGGAACATACCTGTAGTTGAATCAGTTGTGGTTTTTACATGTTTCAGTGAGGGAGAATGCACACCATAGGGAACCATGGGGCTTCTTTACACAGGGGTGAGAAAGAACCTATTACAGGATTTGGCTTTACTTGGGTGATTTTACTCATTGCCATTGAGTTGACTGGGGAGGGTAGAAGGAATCAGGGTTTCCTCTAGATTGGGTACTGTCAGGAAGCTGGGGCACTTCCATGGTTGGGTATCTCAATAAATCATCTCTAGGGAGGGCAGACTAGAGTGAGGATGAAGCTGTAATTGGTAAGAACTGAAAATTATGAAGTTGTCTGGTTTTGTCTCAATTTAGAATTGTCTCAGAGTGACCTTGTCTGATGTTGGTGTCTTATGAGATGATTTGGGTTCACCAGAATAACATGGCCTAGCTATGAGCACCAGGCCAACTTCTAACAACCTGAAGTGTAGGTGTGAGTGGCAGATCACTTCCTGGATGTCACGGCTGCTTTCCCCACCCCACGCCCCTCGTTTCTTAAGTTCAGTATTTTGACATTTAACAGTCCCAATTAGCAAATGATTGAAGATTACTGGAAAGCAGTTTGGAAAAGAAGAAATACAATACAAATGTCAAACAAAAAATATCAGTAATATGGCCCCCAGACATCCTTTTAGCTCAGTGGTAAAGTCACTCCCGAGGTTCACCTTTCAGCCAGGGATTGGACAGCCCCACAAAACAAAACAGGACTTCTGAGGCACAGCAGTCCAGGGACAAGAACTAGAAGGTAGGTGGGGACAGGAAAGCTGGTGATAGGGAACCCAAGGTTGAGAAGGGACAGTGTTGACATGTCATGGGGTTGTTAACCATTGTCATAGGGCAATATGTGTACTAACTATTTAATGAGAAACTATTTGTTCTGTAAACCTTCATCTTAGGTACAAAAAAAAAAAGAAGTATCTATGTGAGATTAAATTGACAATAGCAACTCAAAAGGTTTGATGGGAAGCCTAGGGGGTAGTGAGATGAAGATAATGTGATGGAATAATTTGGAAAAGGATAGTGAGAATAGCAGCACAACTGGAAGAATGTAATCGATGTCACTGAATTGTACATGTAGAAATTTTTGAAATGGTATATCTTTGGCTATGTATATTTTCCCAAAAAAAAAAAAAACAGTCCTCCATTGTTGAGAAAGGAGAGTGTTGACATGTCCTGGGGTTGTTAACCCATGTCATAAAACAGGATGTTTACTGACTGTTTAATGAGAAACTATTTGTTCTGTAAACCTTCATCTAAAGCACAATAAAAAAAATTTTTTTAAAAAATCAGTAATGTGGGCAAAAATAAAAATGTAGAATAAGAAATGAGAATAAAAATTTAGCCTGGCAAAGATAAAAATAAACAATAAAAGTATTGGCTAGAGTGTAAGTAAACTATACTGTCACAGAGGTTGATGAGATGAAAAACTGGTACAAAATTTCTAAAGGACATATTTGCAAAATGTCTCAACAATTTAAATGTGCTTACATAGTGACACAAAAATTTCTCTTTTAGGGACTTATCCTAAGAAGATAACTGCACATTATTATGGACTGAATTGTGTCCCTCTAAAAATATGTGTTGTAAATCCTGACCCTTGTATCTGTGGTTATAATCCCATTTGGGAAAGGGTTTTCTTTGTCATGCTAATAAGACAGGATTAGTGTAGGGTGTGTCTTAAATCAATCTCTTTTGAGATATAAGAGAGATTCAATAAGCAAGCAAGAGAAGCAGAAATGGGGGAAGAGAGATGCCAAGCCACGTGAAGACTGCCCAGGAGCCGAAGCTCAGAGATAAGGATCTTCCTCCAGAGCTGAGAGAGAGAAAGCATTCCCCTAGAGCTGGCACCCTGAATTCAGACTTCTAGCCCCCTAAACTGTGAGAAAATAAATTTCTATTTGTTAAAGCCACCCAGTTATGGTATTTCTGTTATAGCAGTACTAGATAACGAAGACAGAATTTGGTACCGAGAAGTGGGGTGAATTTTCACCAAGGTCTTAGCTTCACAACCTTTTGTTAAAGAGATTAAGCTTGTGACTGATGTATCTAACCAACTGCCACAGCAGAAAACCCATCAGTTTAGACTGAAGAGGACAGAGAACGAAAGGAAAGACAGTGTCTGCCTATTGAAATTCTACAGGCAGGAAAGAGGCCAAAGGAGGTACATCTGTTTTCCTCCAAGAAAAGAAAATGACAATCCATGGAGCAGCCTGGAAATGAGCAGCACTGTTGGAAGGAAGATGGGAAGCAGGGCTGCATTGGTTTCAAAGGGTGGAGTCACCACCTCCTAGGTTTAAAAGAGTTAGATTGTCAGCAAGTTGGTTCCACAGTACGGGGCTGCTGTTTATGAGTGCCAGGAGGATGGGGCCACTGCCCAAAGCTGAGGGAGCAGGGCTGCCATGCCCACGGGAAAGAAGAACAGAGACTGCTGAGGCCTAGGGTGTGGAGTGGCCACTCAGATGGACTGGGAGAATGGGGCCACCCAAAGCCAAGGGAGTAGAGTTGTCATTTCAGTGCGCCTGGAAGGCGGAGCTGAAGCCCAGGGCCAAGGGGCCTCCACCCAGAATCCGGAGGGCAGGGCCATTGCCCAGATGATCCCAAAGAACAGAGGATTGTTTTCAAGCCTTGAGAGCTAATGTTGATTGTTCTTCTGGGTTTTGGACTTGCTTGGGGCCTGTTATCCCTTCTTTCCCCCCAATTTCTCCCATTTGTAATGGAAATGTCTACCTTGTGCCTGTTTCACCCTTGTAACTTGGAAGCAGATAACTTGTGTTCTAGATTTCAGAGGTTCTCACGTGAAGAGGAATTTTGCCCCAGCATGGAATCTGCTTAAAGTCTCACCCGTATTTGATGTAGATGATTCAGAGGATGAGATTTTGGACTTGGAGTTGACTTAAGACTTTTGGCATGATGTGTTTTGCATGTTGGAAGGACATGAATTTTGGGGGCCCATGGGTAGAATGTTATGGACTGAATTATGTCCCCCCAAATAATGTGTTATAAATCCTAACCCCTATATCTGTGTTCATAATCACACTTGGGAATGGGGTTTCTTTGTTAGGTTAATAAGACAAGATTAGTGTAGGATGTGTCTTAAATCAATCTTTTTTGAGATATGAAAGATATTAAACAAGCAAGTGAGAGAAGTGGAGATCCGGGTAGAGAGATGCCAAAGCCACATGAAGACTGCCCAGGAGCAGAAGCTCAGAAGAGGCAAGTACCTTTCTCCAGAGCCAACAGAGAAAGAAAGCATTCCCCTAGGGCTGGTACCCTGAATTTGGACTTCTAGTCTCCTAAAATGTGAGAAAATAAATGTCTGTTTGCTAAAGCCACGTACTTGTGGTATTCCTGTGGTCCAGCAGCACCAGATAACTAAGACACATACGTTCTCAAAATTACATGTGCAAGGATGGTCCTTGAATTGTGGTTTATAAAAGCAAAAGAATAAAAACAACCTAAATGCTGTAAACAATATAGTGATGACAGCTATGAATAGTGGAACACTTAATATGCGTCAGGCAATAATACCATGTGTTGTACATAGATGGTCAAATTAGTCCTCTAAGTAAAAGTCATAAGGTAGCCTATATGTCATTCCCTTTTACACACAGGGAGAGGGAGACTCAGAGTGGTTAAGGAGGTTGTGAAGCTGAGGCTGAACCCAGGGCATTTTCTCTCAGAGGCCTTGTTGACTCGTCTTCCGTCGATATCCTGTCGCCCAGATAGGTGTGAAGACTCTGCATCCCATGCAAGTGGACTCTCTCAAGGTCTCAGAATATTCTGTGACAGAGGACTCCTAGGCTCTGAGCTCAGAAGGACATCAAGGGGCAGTGTGACTAACTGCCCAAATCACACTAAAATTCATCCAGAGTATATTTCCAGGCTTTAGGTGAGTTAGGGAAGCAGAAATATACTGGACATAGAGTGAAAACAAAAAGGGAGGCCCTCATGATATGGAACTTGCATGTATGAGAGAGATGGGCATTTATTAAAAAAAACAAAATTACAAAGATAAATGTAAAATCACTACTGAGCTAGGTGCTGAGAGGGAAAGCTCATGATATCATGAAAGCAGATAACCAGGAGACCTAACCGGTCCCCTACTGCTATTATCAGTAATATCTAAATGATGTAAGAAAAGATATGACATTTAAGAAACAATAACGAATTATGTACAATCAGAAAACAAGAAAGACCTCTTGGAAATTAAAAATAGGATCATAGAAATGAAAAAAAAAACAATAGATCAATTGCAAGATAAAAGTTACACTTTCCACAAAGTAGTACAAAATGGAAAACTGATGGCAAGGAAGAGAGAAAAACTACAAGAATTTTATACCATAAATCAAGGATTTCCAACAACCTGATAATATAAGTTTCAAAAAGAACTGAGAGTAGGAAATGATTAAAAATAATTTAAATAACTTTCTTAGAGTTTACAGAAAAAGTTTACAGTTTAAATGGCCTCAACCAAGTTCTTACTATATTAAATGAAGATAGATCCACACCAAGACACATTACAATGAAATTTCAGAAAAAGGATGGAAACGAAGAGCTCCTGAGAACATCAAGAGGGAACAAAAGTAGCATCTCTGGAAGCTGGAAGACGCTGAAACAATGCCTTCCAGATTCCAAGGGAAAGCATTTCCAACACAGAACTCTATACAAAGCCAAAATGCAAGTGGTAGAGTAGCCGAAAGAAGTTTTCGGATGTTTAGGGTTTCAATATTTTACTTGCCATGTTCCCTTCCTCGAGATACTAATAGACGAAGTGGGAAACAAAAATGATGGAGAAAATCAAAAAGGGGAATCACGTGGGGAGAAGAATGGGGTGGTCTGGTCTTGCACCAAAGCCCTGTGGCCACACGGGGGCGCGCCCGCTCTGCTCTCCCGAAAGTCATCTATCCTTTTACATGAGTTTGTAGTTGCTTACTTTTTTCATTCTGTTTCCTGCCAGTAGAATTTAGGGCTCCATAGCTGCTTTTCATTTAGTACTATCTCTGTTGCTTTCATTCAGAACTTGTGGTATTTCCGTTGATCTAATTTTATGAAAAACTTTGTTGAGTTCATTCCATTAGATAAAATTCACACCCACCAATCTCTTGGAGATAAGCCCTTTTCTACCTCAGGCTTCAGCTAAGACTGCTAAGGATGAACATCCTTGTATGTCTTAGAAGCCTTACTGTTTGAGAGATCTGTGAGGCACACCGTAACTCTTTCCAAGGCCTTTTGTCCGACTGAATTGTACTCTGAGACACCAGCTTGATCTTTTTGAGGTTTTGGCAAAGGATCTTATAGTCTTATCCTCAGTTTCATCTTTCAACTATGCTTCCCTGATGCTACCTTGGATTTGATCTTTGCTAGGAAGTCATTTCTTAATATTAGCATTATTTGCCATTTGAAGAGACCGGGAACCTTCAAAACCAGAAGAAAATTCTGGATCCTTTTGGTTTTACAGCTCTTCCTTTAGCTCTTCTCTGGTAGTTTATTTTGAGCAGCAAGAACACATACACGGCTCTTCTAAGACTTTGCTTAGAAATCTCCTTAGTTAGGTCGCCCAGTTTATTAGGTACATTGTCGACTTTCCATATTACTGTAAGCAATAGTGTTGCTAAACTTTCTGTCACTAGGTAATAGCCTCTTTCCTTCAGTTTCCGATAAGGTTTTCCTCACTTTCCTTTAAGCCCTCACCCATAGCTTCCTCAAAACACATCTTGCTTTTCCAAATAGTTTCTTCAAGACTCTTGTTGACTAATAATATTTTTATCAAAGTCCTTCTAACTCCTGCTCATTGCCCAGTTGCAAAGCCAGTCCCACATTTTAAAGTTTGTGTTACGGCAGCATCACATTTTCAGGTACAATATCTGTAGTAGTCATCTACTGCTGTCTACCAGATTGTACCAACATTTAGCCGTTTCAAACAACAAACATATTATCCCCGACAGTGTCTGAGGATCAGGACTGAAGGGGCAGGTTAGCTGGGTAGTTCTCACTAAAGGCTTCTCATTAGGTTGCAATCATGATGTCAGATAGAACTGTAATAATCTCGATGTGTAACTAATACTGGAGGACCTGTGTTCAAGCTCACTCTGGGTTGTTGGCAGAAAGCTTCAGTTCCTTGCTGGGTGTTTGCCAGAAGCATCAGTTCCTCACCACAGGGGCCTCTCCATAGGCAGATGTACTCGTGACATGGCAGCTGGCTTCTCTCAAAAGAGATGATTCAGGAGGGAGAGAGATACAAAGCAGAATGGCATAGTGTGTTTTATGATCTAATCTCTGAAGTCCCACACCATTAGTTCCACTTTATTGTATTCAGTAGAAGTGAGTCACTGAGTCAAGTCCACACTCAGGAGGAAGTAAGAAGGCCGCAAACTTGCAGTTCTTACTCAATATAGTAGTAGTTGTCATGGATTGAATTGTATCCCCCAAAAATATGTGTCAACTTGGCTAGGCCATGATTCCCAGTATTGTGTGGTTGTCTTCCATTTTGTGATCTCATGTAATTGTCCTACGTGTTGTAAACCCTAATATCGGCTTATGGTTAGTAAGGCAGGTTTAGGTTATGTTAAAGAGGATTAGGTTATGTTTGTTATGTTAATTAGGCAGGATTAGTGTAGGATGTAACACCCTTACACAGGTCACCGCCCTGATCTGATGTAGGGGGAATTCCCCTGGAGTGTGGCCTGCATCACTTTTTATCTTACAAGAGATAAAACGAGATAGAAGTGAGCAGAGGGAGAGGGACCTGAATACCACCAAGAAAGAAGAGCCATGAGCAGAGCATGTTCTTGGACCTGGGGTCCCTGCCCTGAGAACCATCTAGACCCAGGGGAAAATTGATGCCAGGACACATGTAGATCTCCAACGAATGCTGGGCCCACAGATGTTGAAAGGAGCCAAGGACCTTCCCCTAGAGCCAACAGAGAGAGAAAGCCTTCCCCTGGAACTGGTGCCCTGAATTCGGACTTCTAGCCTCCTAAACTATGAGAGAATAGATTTCTGTTTGTTAAAGCCATCCACTTACAGTATTCTGTTATAGCAGCCCTAAATAACTAAGACAATAGTCTTTCAAGATTAAAACTCTTCTCAAATTTCTGTTTGTTTATTTGCCAGAGAGTTCAAACATTTGTTTTTAATATTTTTGTCATTTTCATCATTGTTTTCTACAGGAAGACTTTTCTACCCTTCTCATACTGACACTACCAGAAGTCCTACCCTGGAAGAGACTTTTGGGAGAAAAGATCACAAGCCTCCAACTATATCTTGTGAGGGTAATATGGATCCAGGCATCAGAGATTCCCTACTTAGGTTTCTCAAACTGAAATAAGATTAGGCCTGGTTAGGCTCAGAAATCAAGGATGTTCTAACATGAAAATGGGCAAGACTCTTGCCTTAAGCAAGTATAACCTGGTATTACTTGCCTTACTAGAGTTTTATATGTTCTTCTTTCTTCTTGCCTGCATTTCTCATTAAAACTCAGTTGTCACTGAATCGACTCTGACTCACGGTGACCTCACGTGTGTCAGAGTAGAACTGTGCTACATAAGGTTTTCAATGGCTGACTTTTCAGAAGTAGATCTCCAGGCCTTTCTTCCAAGGACCTCTGGGGTGGACTCAAACCTCAAACCTTTTGATTAGCAGCTGAACATGTTAACTGTTTCTACCATCCAGGGATGCTGCCTTTCTCACTAGTGATACTTTTTAGTGGATGCACCGTAAATTTAGAGTAATTGACTGGGACTTAAGAAATTTTGAAACTTTTTATTACACAAAGTAATAAAGAATACCTTGACAGATAAAAAAACAAAACCAAAAAATATTAGGCCTGGGATCTGGGCCCACAAACTGCTCAGGGAAATCACTGACTGTATGTGTCACTCAATGACAAAGAAGGAAGCCCCACATCTTGTTGGCATGGGTTAGTATTGGGGACAACACATTTCAAACCTGACTATTTTCCTACAGTTTCTGAATCAAATCACCCAAAACACAGCTACAACCCCGAGAGTATGGCCCCCAGACACCCTTTTAGCTCAGCGGTGAGGTTACCTCGGAGGTTCACTGTTCAGCCTGGGAGTGGACAGCCCCGTAAAACCAAATGAGACTAACGAGGTACAGGAGTCCAGTGACAAGGGCCAGAAAGCAGAAGGGGACAAGGAAGCTGGTGATAGGGAACCCAAGGTAGAGTAAGGATATTGTTGATGTGTTGTAAGATTGTTAGCCATTGTCAGAGGGCAACATTTGTAGTAACTGTTAAATGTGAAACTATTTTGTTCTGTAAGACTTCATCTTAAGTGAGAATAACAGCACAATTGGAAGAGCGTACTCAATGTCACTGAACTGTGCATGTAGAGATTTTTGAAATGGTGTATCTTTGGCTATGTGTATTTTCACCAAAAAAAACAAGAGGTTGAGAAGTTAGAGGGTTGATATGTTGTGGGGTTGTTAACCAATGTCATAAAACAACATGTGTACTTCTGTTTCATGAGAAACTATTTGTTCCGTAAGCCTTCACCTGAAGTACAATAAAAAAATAAATAAATAAAATTATTTAAAAAATGCAGCTACATTTGAATGGAGGCCCTGGAAGTAGTCCATTTACTTGTGCAAAAAGCACTGCCTTTGTCCTCTATCAAAAACATGAAATTTCAGGTGTTTTTAATCAGTCACTCAACAGCTCGTTGTAGCCTTTGGCAATGAAAGTCCCAAGTTATTCAGTGGGCCCTGGGCTTTTCTACTTAAGAATTTCCTCCAACTCTGAAGAGTGCAGCCCTTTGAGATGTAACTGCATTGGTGTTATTGAACCCTAATGAATTGTGATCATCAAACCAAAGAAAAAGTGATGACTTCTCATCCTGCAATGGGTCTTTTCTGAACCAAAATCCCATAAAGTAGACAAATGCAAGAAAGTTCCCATATGAAATAGAAATGGCACATTTATTTGAGGACAAAATCTGGATGCAGAGGCCTTAACAAACAGCACAAAGAGACAGTAGGCAGAGAGATGTAATCATCTGCTGGTTTACCCAAACCACTGGCCCCTGGAGAGCCTTGACAAAGGATATAGCCCTGATTGCTCATTGTTCACTGATGGAACAGTCCATCTCTAAAGTGGCAAATCCAAAGGAGTACTGTAGTCATCCACTGTTATGTTAGTAAACTACCTACAGCGTTGCGGAGTGTGAAGTTAAGCTGAACATCAATTTGCCACTGAGCCTTTACATTGACTGAAGCACATAGACTCATGGGCCCTCATTAATGACCCTACTGGATGGTCAGGCCATTGGGCTTCTAAATACTGGATTTTAAAGGGCACATCATATGGTGAAGCCTATAGAAAAGCAGATTAAACAACTTAGACACAAATTCAATATTTATGTTGCACATTTCATGCCCATTAGAATGGATTACTTATACAAGAAAGCACCTGGAATAAAAAGTGTATAAAGTACGGGATGCCATCTGTGGTGCAGTGAATTGATTTTATATAGCCTTTCTAGCCATGGTTTCTTAACTCCTACAAAAAGATTGGCTGGAACTATGCAAATAAGGCATATAAAACTCTTGAAGAGATTGGGCAGTGACTATGCAGATAAAGTGCCTGTGGCCTACCAAGGTGATTGGTCAGTTCTGCCATCCTGCTAGGCTTAAAACAGCCAATCCCACAGTGACTGAGGGGGACTTCACTACAATCAAAAAGAAGAGCCGGGAGTAGAACACATCATTTGGACCTGGGGTCCCTGTGCCGAGAACCTCCTAGACTCAGGAGACAGAGCTACAACATTGGAGACAGCACGAGATGGCATGAGATGGCACAGCAGCACTAGGGGCAGTAGAGCGAGAAGGCTGTGGTGAGCATACCAACTCTTGGAGTGACAGAGCTGAGCGCCTTTGGGCAGCAGGCTTGCTAGCAGAGTGCAGTGCCTCCGGGCACTTGTCCTTTGATCCAAACTTGCCTAAGCAGGAGCCTGTGGCAGAGCCCAGGCCTGAGCGGGGTTGGCAGGGAAGCCAAGAGTGAGGTTTGCTTGCAAGCATGGCTCAGAAGAAGCTGAGAGTTGTCCTGGATGGAAGCTGTTCTCACTGACAAATTGTATCCTGTATCCTGTTGCTTCCAAGTTGATCCTGATCCTGAACTGTAGCCTGTTACTTCCCTAATCCACCACTTGTCTGTCAGTTTGTCATACTGTGGTGGCTTGTGTGTTGCCGTGATGCTGGAAGCTATGCCACTGGTGTTTCAAATACCAGCAGATTTTAGCTTCCAGACTAAGACAGACTAGGAAGAAGGACCTGGGAGTCTACTTCTGAAAAATTGGCCAGTGAAAACCTCAAGAATAGCAGCAGAACATTGTCTGATAGAGTGGCAGAAGATGAGTCCCTCAGGTTGGATGGCACTCAGAATATGACTGGGGAAGAGCTGCCTCCTCCAAGTAGAGTTGCCCTTAATGACATAAATGGAGTAGACATTCATTTGCTGATGTGGCATGACTCAAAATGAGAAGAAACAGCTGCAAACATCCATTAATAATCAGAATGTGGGATGTACGAAGTATGAATCAAGGAAAATTGGAAGCTGTCAAAAATGAAATGGAGGAATCCAGCAAGATGGCACTCTAGGCAGAAGCACCACACCGTCCCTCCACAGCAAAGATCCGAAAAACTAAGCCAAACAGAGAATCAACAATCCTGAAACCCTAGAACATCAAATGAAGAGATAAAGAACTCAGCCGAGCACCAAACGGAGTGAGAATACTGAAAGAGAACGGAGATCGAGGAGAGATTCATGCAGAGGTCCCCTACCAGCTAATGCAGCACGGATCCACCATCTTGGACTCCTAATGGAGACCAGCAAATGGGGGTACGAGAGAGCAGCCTCACTGAGCGTCCAGTGGGAGACAAAACAGCCAGTAATTTGCAGTGTGCGCTTTCCCACCCCCCACCCCTCTTCACTCCGGCTGGGGCTCCTCTGCTTCCCGTGGCCACGGTCTCTTGGCTGGCGGGCGCCAGCTGCTTGGATCCTGCGCGCCCAGGTGGGCAGCTCTCTGGGTGCCGTTTGTTGGCTGCTGGTGTTGCTTTTTTTTTTTTTTTTTTCTTCTCTGCTTGTTTTGATTTCTCGCTTGCCTCTCACCGCCTCCCCCTCCTTTTGCTCGGGTGCCTGGCTCCGAGCACCATCTTTGCTTCTTCCTGCGGGGCTGGGGGGCTCCATTCGGGTGTGCGGCTGCTTCACGGTCTGGGCTGCCGCGCTGGTGGGATCCCGGGGCTTTTGTTTCTTTGTTCGTTTTAAATTCTTTGTTTGTTTTCTTTTCCTTTTCTTGAGTTGGGAGCCCTTTCTGGCCAGGTGGAGCTGCGTGGCAAGGAACTCCCCTTCAGCTTCCACAGACGTGCGGAGGGATCCCAGAGGACATTTCTTTCTTCGTTGTTTTTTTTTCTATTTTTCTGGGGGGGCTTTCTTGTTCCCTTTTTTTTTTTTTTTATTTGTTTTGTTTTCTTTTCCCTCTTTTTTCCTTTTGTCTTTCTTCATTGCTCAATTTCTCATCTCTCTATCTCTTCCTTCTCTTTCTGATCCCTGAATACCAGGCATTGTATGCCTCTGCACCTTCTGGCCAGGCTGTGCTGTGAAACCTGAGAGCAATATCCCCAGACCTCATAGCTGCATTGGTGGGATCCCTGGGAACTTTGTGGTTCTTTAACCTTTCTAATTTTTATTTGTTTATTCTTTTCTTTTCTTTCTCTTCCCCCTTCTGTTTTTCTCCATTCCATAGTCTCTCATCTCTCAATTCCAATGGCAAGCTCCCCTAGCATTCTTTTTTGTTTGTATGTTTTTTGGCTCCTGTTCCTCTCTCCTCTCTCCCATATCCAGCTTAGCTTCACAGATAACCATCTCCCCGCTGCATCCTGCTTACCTTCACCATGCACTTGACAACACACCACCAAGCTGTGCAGGCACGGCCTATTGGAACCTGCCCAGCACTGATTACTGACAGCCCTGGTGGTTGCGGCGAGTGCACAAACAACCCATCCCAGTGGCTCCTCTTCAGCTAGACCTGCCCTGCTGTACCACATATGAGTGACTGAACTGGCCAGTTGGAGAAGGAGGCGAAAAGTATTGAGCACACAGACGAGCAAACAACAAGGGGCACGCAGTCCGCCTGCTCAGACATACTCAAATTTTTTTTTTTTAAAGGGATGAAACAAAAAAATCTACAATCAATAAATGGGAGAAATATCTATTGAATGCCCTGAAAACAGCAAACAATATAAAAACATTTACAAAAACAGGACAGGATGGCTCCAGTAGGCGTCCAAATTAAAACACCAGATAACTCTCCTGTGGAAGAAAATGCACTAGAAGTACCTGATAGGGAATTCAAATCACTAATACTCGGAATTTTCCAAGAACTGAGGCAAAAAGCTGACAAACATGAGGAAAAAATAGACAAATTTATGGAAAATACAGACAAAAAATTGGAAGAATTCAGGAAGATGATGCAGGAACAAAATGCCAAAATAAATTCACAACTAGAAATTATACAAAAACAGTTAGAAATCCAAAAGATAAACAACAAGATTTCAGAAATGGATGATGTCATAGAAGGGCTGAGAAGCAGATTTGAAACCATGGAAGACAGGATCAGTGGAACAGAAGACAAACACTTGGATACAACTCTGTTTCAAGAAAACTCAGATAAAAGAACAAAGAAAAATGAAGAGACCCTGAGAGTTATGTGGGACACAATTAAAAGCAAAAATTTACAAGTGATTGGCATTCCAGAACAGGGGGAGAAAACAGAAAACACAGAGAGGATCATTGAGGAACTGCTGACAGAAAACTTTCCTAGTATCATGAAAGAGGAAAAGCTGGCCATCCAAGAAGCTCAACGAACCCCTTATAGAAGAGACCCCAAAAGAAAATCACTAAGGCATATCATATTCACACTCACCAAAACCAAAGACAAACAAAAAATCCTGAGAGCAGCTCGTGAAAAATAAGAAGTCACATACCGAGAAGAAACAATAAGACTGTTCAGATTATTCAGCAGAAACCATGCAGGCAAGAAGGCAGTGGGATGACATATACAAAATCTTGAAAGAAAAAAATTGTCAGCCAAGAATAATATATCCTGCAAAACTCTCGTTCAAATTTGATGGTGAAATTAGGTCATTTCCAGATAAACAGAAACTAAGGGAATATGTAAAAGTCAAACCAAACTTACAAGAATTATTAAAGGGAGTTCTTCAATCTGAGGACAAACAGCTTCAGCCCTCAGGCAGGACCTAGAACGCAGGATCGTACGAGCCAGATACCAATCTAGGAAATGAACTCTCGAGGACTATCCAAAACCAAAAGAAATACAGCAGGGAATCAGGGAAGTTAATCGATGGATGACGACAACATCAAAACAATGAAAGAGGGAATAAACGACATAGGTATAGAACCTTCTAATGGAGAGGAAGGCAAGGCGATACCAAGTAAGGGTAGACTGCTTCAAACTTAGAAAGATAAGGGTAAATAAAATTCATGGTAACCACAAAGAAAGTTAACAAACCAACTCTTAAAAATAAAGACGAAAAACATAAAGTCTCAGCAAAAACAAAACCTACAAAAACAAAAGAAATGAACACAAAATCCACAAATAAAAGTAACTCAGCACAAGAGAGTAAGAAGAACAAAGAAAACTTCAGCACCACAAAAAAAAGCACTACAAAATGACAGCAACAAACTCATATATATCAATAATTACACTGAATGTAAATGGACTCAACGCACCCATAAAGAGATGGAGAGTTGCAGAATGGATAAGAAAACAGGATCCATCAATATGCTGTCTACAAAAAACACACCTTAGAAACAAAGATGTGAATTTATTAAAAATCAAAGGTTGGAAAAAACATGTCAAGCTAACAACTACCAAAAAAGAGCAGGAGTGGCAATTCTAATATCAGATAAAATAGACTTTAAAACAAAATCTACCATAAAAGACAAAGAAGGACACTATATAATGATTAAGGGGACGATCCATCATGAAGACATAACCATAATAAACATCTACGCACCCAATGACAGGGCTCAAAAATACATAAAACAAACTCTAACAGTACTAAAAAGAGAAATTGACAGTTCCACAATAGTAGTAGGAGATTTCAACACACCACTCTCAGTAAAGGACAGAACAACTAAGAAGAAACTCAGCAAAGATACAGAAGACCTAAAAGGCACAATCAGCGAATTGGACCTCATAGACATATATAGAACACTCCATCCAACCACTGCAAAGTACACATTCTTTTCCAATGCACATGGAACGTTCTCCAGAATAGACCAGATCTTAGGCCACAGAGCAATCCTCAACAAGATCCATAACGCTGAGATAATTCAAAGTCTCCTCTCTGATCACAATGCCATCAAGGTAGACATTGACACTAGAAAGAGCAAGGGAAAAAAATCAACTACATGGAAACTGAAAAATACCCTGCTTACACATCAGTGGGTAATAGAAGAAATCAGAGATGGAATCAAAAAATTCCTAGAATCAAATGACAATGAAAACACATCATACCAAAACCTTTGGGACACAGCAAAGGCAGTCCTCAGAGGACAATTTATAGCAATAGATGCACATATCAAAAAAGAAGAAAGGGACAAAATCAAAACATTAACTACAGAACTCAAACAAATAGAAAGAGAACAGCAAAAAAAGCCTACAACCACCAGAAGAAAGGAAATAGTAAAGATCAGAGCAGAAATAAATGAAATAGAGAACAGAAAAATAATAAAAAGAATTAACAAAACCAAAAGTTGGTTCTTTGAAAGAATCAACAAAATCGACAAGCCACTGGCCAGACTGACAAAAGAAAAACAGGAGAGGACACAAATAACCCAAATAAGAAATGAAATGGGGGACATTACAACAGACCCAACTGAAAAGGATTATAACAGAATATTATGAAAAACTATACTCCAACAAATTTGAAAACCTAGAGGAAATGGATAAATTTCTAGAAACACACGGCCTACCCAAACTACAACAAAGTGATGTTGAGAATCTGAACAGACCCATAACAAGAAATTGTAAAGGTAATTAAAAAAACTCCCAACCAAAAAAAGCCCTGGCCCAGATGGCTTCACTGGAGAATTCTACAAAACATTTACAGAAGAGCTTGTACCAGTACTACTCAAGCTATTTCAGAGCATAGAAGAGGAAGCAACACTTCCAAATTCATTCTATGAAGCCAGCATAACGCTGATACCAAAACCAGGCAAAGACATCACAAAAAAAGAAAATTACAGACCAATATCTCTCATGAATATAGATGCAAAAATTCTGAACAAAATTCTAGCCAATATAATTCAGCATCATATCGAAAAAATAATACACCATGACCAAGTAGGATTCCTACCAGGTATGCAAGGATGGTTCAACATTAGAAAATCAATCAATGTAATCCACCACATAAATAAAAGGAAAGAAAAGAATCACATGATCATCTCAATGGATGCAGAAAAGGCATCTGACAAAGTTCAACACCCATTCCTGATGAAAACTCTCAATAAAATAGGTATATAAGGGAAATTTCTCAACATAATAAAGGGCATCTATGCAAAATCAACGGCCAACATCATTCTTAATGGAGAGAGGCTGAAAACAGGAACAAGGCAAGGATGCCCTTTATCACCACTCCTATTTAACATTGTGCTGGAAGTTCAAGCTAGAGCAATAAGGCAAGAAAAAGAAATAAAGGGCATCCAAATTGGTAACGAAGAAGTTAAACTGTTCCTGTCTGCAGATGATATGATACTATACATAGAAAACCTAAAGACTCCACGAGAAATCTACTGGAACTAATAGAAAGATTCAGCAGACTAGCAGGCTACAAGGTAAACATTCAAAAATCAGTTGGATTCCTATACACCAATAAGGAGAATGATGAAAAGGAAATCAGGAAAACAATACCATTTATAATAGCCCCTAAAAAGATAAAATACTTAGGAATAAATCTCACCAGGGATGTAAAAGACCTATACAAAGAAAACTACAAAACACTACTGCATGAAACCGAAAGGGATCTACATAAATGGAAAAACGTACCATGCTCATGGATAGGCAGACTCAACATTGTGAAAATGGCAATTCCACCTAAAGCAATTTACAAATACAATGCAATCCTGATCCAAATACCAACAACATTCTTCAAAGAGATGGAAAAACTAATCATTAACTTTATATGGAAAGGGAAGAAACCCCGAATAAGTAAAGCACTACTGAAGAAGAACAATAAAGTTGGAGGACTCACACTACCTGACTTCAGAACCTATCATACAGCTACAGTAGTCAAAACAGCCTGGTACTGGTACAACAACAGATACCTTGACCAATGGAACAGAATTGAGAACCCAGATGTAAATCCATCCACCTACGCTCACCTGATCTTCGACAAGGGCCCAAAGTCCATCAAATGGGGAAAAGACAGTCTTTTTAACAAATGGTGCTGGCAAAAACTGGATATCCATCTGCAAAAAAATGAAACAGGACCCATACCTCATGCCGTATACAAAAACTACTTCAAAATGGATCAAAGACCTGAATATAAAGTCTAAAACTATAAAGTTAATAGAAGAAAAAATAGGAGCAACACTACAGGCCTTCATACACTGCATTAACAGGATACAAACCATAACCATCAATGCACAAACCCCAGTAGATAAGCTAGATAACTGGGATCTTCTAAAAACCAAACACCTATGCTCCTCAAAAGAATTCACCAAAAGAGTAAAAAGAGAACCTACAGACTGGGAAAAAATTTTTGGACAGTACAAGTCAGACAAAGTTCTAATCTCCATAATCTACAAGAAAATCCAACACCTCTCCAACAAAAAGACAAATAATCCTATTAAAAAATGGGCAAAGGAAATGAACAGACACTTCACCAAAGAAGACATTCAAATGGCCAACAGACATATGAGGAAATGCTCGCGATCATTAGCCATTAGAGAAATGCAAATTAAAACCACAATGAGATACCATCTCACCCCGGCATTACTGGCACAAATCAAAGACACTGGAAATAACAAATGTTGGAGGGGCTGTGGGGAGATCAGAACTCTTATGCACTGCTGGTGGGAATGAAAAATGATACAACCATTTTGGAAAATGATATGGCGCTTCCTCTGAAAGCTAGAAATAGACATACCATTCGATCCAGCAATCCCACTCCTAGGAATATATCCTAGAGAAATAAGAGTCGTCCCTCAAATAGACATATGCACACCTATGTTCATGGCAGCATTGTTCACAATAGCAAAATGATGGAAACAACCTAGATGCCCATCAACAGATGAATGGATAAACAAACTATGGTACGTGCACACAATGGAGTACTATGCAACGAGAGAGAACAACAATGAATCTTTGAAGCATCTCATAACATGGATGAAACTGGAGGACATTATGCTGAGTGAAATAAGTCAATCACAAAAGGACAAATATTGTATGAGACCTCTATTGTAAAGCCCATGAAAAAGTTCACACACAAAATGGAACAATCTTTGTTGGTTACCAGGGATGGGAGGGGTGGGGGGGGGAAATACTAAATAGGCAATAGATAAGTGGTATCTTGGGTGAAAGGTGAGACAGTACACAATACAGGGGAAACTAGCACAGCTTATACAAGGAAAGGTAATGGAAGCCCCACAGACACATCCAATCTCCCTGAGGGACTGAATTGCTGGGCGGAGGGCTGTGGGGACCATGGTCTCAGGGAACATCTAGCTCAATTGGCATAACACAGTTTATAAAGATACTGTTCTACATTCTACCTTGGTGAGTAGTGTCTGGGGTCTTAAAAGCCTGTGAGTGGCCATCCAAGATACTCTACGGGTCTCATCCCTTTGGGAACAAGGGAGAATGAAGAGAACAGGATACAAGGAAAAGATTAGTCCGAAGGACTAATGGACTACAGCTACCAAGGCCTCCACCGGACTGAGTCCAGTACAGCTCGATGGTGCCTGGCTACCACCACTGACTGCTCTGACCAGGATCACAACAGAGGTTCTGGACAGAGCTGGAGAAGGATGTAGAACATAATTCTAACTCACAAAAAAAGGACCAGATTTACTGGCTTAAAGGAGACTGGAGAAACCCCGAGAGTCTGGCTCCCGGATACCCCTTTAGCTCAGTGGTGAAGTTATCTCCGAGATTCATTGTTCAGCCTTGGAGTGGACAGCCCCGTAAAACCAAATGGAACTAATGAGGTACAGTAGTCCAGTGATAAGGGCCAGAAGGCAGAAGGGGACAAGGAAGCTGGTGATAGGGAACCCAAGGTTGAGTAAGGATATTGTTGATGTGTTGTGAGATTGTTAACCATTGTCATAGGGCAACATCTGTAGTAACTGTTAAATGAGAAACTATTTTGTTCTGTAAGCCTTCATCTTAAGTTAGAATAGTAGCACAACTGGAAGAGTGTAGTCAATGTCACTGAACTGTGCATGTAGAAATTTTTGAAATGGTGTATCTTTGGCTATGTGTATTTTCACCAAATAAAAGGTTGTGAGGTTCTTAACCAATGTCATAAAACAATATGTGTGCTACTGTTTCATGAGAAACTATTTGTTCTGTAAGCCTTCACCTGAAGTACATAAAAAGAAAAAAAACTAAAAATACTTAGAAAACAGTAATAATAAAAATACTATACAAAAGAAAATTTGGTATACAGCAAAAGCAGGCCTCACAGAAGACAAAAACAATAAACCATTAACTAACCTAATTAGGAAAAAATGCAGGCATGGGAGATGAAAGCAGAAATACACAAAATAAGAAATGTAAAACATTTAGATATTAAAAAAATTAATAAATTTAAGGAAAATATTTTGACCAGCTATGCAAATAATTCTGAAAATAGAAATGAAAACGGTGATTTTCCAGGAAATATAAATTCTAAATATTTCAATTAAAAATTTTCAGAATGGACTTATTAAAAATAAAAAACATAAGTATATGTTGCTTATAAGAGATACATTATAAAACAGCAACATAAGCAAAGGTGTGAGTTAAAAGATATAAAAGGAAATACCATGCAAATGCTAATCAAAAGAAAGCTGGAATAATTTTCTAATATCAAAGTGTACTACTTTAAGGCAAGATGTATCCCCTATTCTCTATCACTCTCATTTCTTATCTAATTACTCATCTTTAATGTGTCCGTCCAGTCTCCCCAGCCAGGGTTTCTACTCTTCAGGATGTTACAGCCTATCTCACTGCCTGTCTTTCTACCCAGTGTTTGGCTCACAGTAAATGTTCAGTATTCTAATGTAGGTCCTGGATATCTCTGGAGATGAATTGTGTATTATCAAAATGCTGGCCTTTTATTCTCTGTTCAGAGCTTCTGTGTACTGTGTGAGTATGATTTTGAAACTGTCCATGGTAAGTGTTTAATACGCATTTCTCCTCAGACTCCCTGTCTGAGAAATCATTATCCTGTTGGAGCCCTGGTGACACAGTGGTTAAGAGCTTGGCTGCTATCCGAAAGGTCAGCAGTTCGAATCCACCAACCAACCACTCCTTGGAAACTCTAAGGGGCAGTTCTACTCTGTCCTATAGGGTCACTATGAGTTGGAGTTGACTCGACAGCAATGCAGACAGCAAGAAACTAGGAAGAAAGTTGACGGAGCTTAGAGGACAGTCTGATAATGAAATGTGCTCTACAAAATATGGCGGAAACTACCGTCAGGAGTAGCAGGTAGGAATGGGAAGAATGAAAAGAAACTGGGTGAGAAACAAACTAGAGATTCTAAATTTTCTTAATATCTCTCATTATCTGCTCCCATTTCATTTGCCTCAGCCCGTTACCATCCCAACATAAGTTCCATGACAATAATTTTTCTAGAACTCCATCCCCCACTCCATGGAATATATTTCAACTGACTCTATAGACGAACCTCTCTCATCCCTCCAAATAATCCCTTTCCCAGTCTTTGTCAAATTCCAACAAGATGAAAGACAGAAAAAACAAAGGGACACCATAAGTGGTTTTAAAAAAGAAAAGAAAAAGCAAGCAGTACTTACTTGCTTTTTATGTCACTTGGGTCCTGGAACGGAAGAAAACATAGACACTGTTATGGAAATAAAGGTCCCAGGAGTCATCATCACCATTCCCTACTATGGGCTCATTGGGGAAGGAGCACACAACAAGAATGTACAGACAATTATTCTGATGGGCCTGAACCTGTTCTGCTCTCTGCTGTAGTGTCAGTTTTAGAGACACATGCTTTCCCCTCCTTTCCTGCATTTGAGTTCTAGACCATCCCCTCCAGGAAACCCTCCTTGATTTATACCCTTCCTCCATTCCTCCACCATTCATTCTCCAACCCATTAGACCCAGTTCCCTCTTGCAGCAAACGGAAGGAAAATTGCTCTCTCTCACTTTTATTTCTTTGGTCACATAAAGGCCCCTTCTGACTATCCCTAAGTAAGATTATCCATCATACTGTTACCACCTAAGGCTTCCCTCTTGACTGCACTAGGAGTGTGGAGGGTCAAAGAAAAAGGAAGATACTATTTCTGTTATGAAATCCTTAGCATACATTAAATTACATTCATACGTTCACCCTTCCATTTTTTAAATTTTTTATTCATCAGAACACAAGCTTCTGAGATCAAACATTATATGAAGTATCTTACCCACCACTAAAACCCACTGCTGTTGAGTCAATTCCGACTCACAGCAACCTTATAGGACAGAGTAGAACTTCCCCATAGGGTTTCTAAGGCTGTAAATCTTTACAGAAGCAGACTGCCACATCTTTCTCCCACAGAGCGGCTAGTAAGTTCAAACTGCCAACCTTTTGGTTGGCAGCCGGGCACTTTAACCACTGTACCACCAGGGGTCCTGCTGAAGTATCTTACCCATTTTTACATTCGAGAAAATAAGGCCAAGAGACAATAATCTGAAAAATCACATTGATTTGTTTTTCAAAATAGCTGTCTTATATCATCCAACTTCAATCTCAAAATATTTCATATTTTCATTTCTATAAGAGTCTTTTAGCAGATTCTTTTAGGAAGATCCTTCCTCCTTTTTACTCTCTCCTTTAAACCAATCTATATAATTGATAGATTAATGTTTCTAAATAATTCTATTTCTCTATGTCTCTAGATAATTAACTTTAAGATTCCTATTGTCAATCAGAAGACTGAAATCTCAGCCTGCCTTGGAAGGCCTCTCCTCAGTTGGCTTCATCTTACCTATCTCATTTTCTCTTTAACTTTTTCCTCCCTTAAACTGACTCCTCCAGAAAAGTAGTTTCCCTCACTCTATATCCCCTTCCTACCTGCTCACCACTTATACCCACTTGCCCACATATACACCAAGTTTATTACCACATTCATTTATCTAATTCTAGCTACTACTCTGTTTTCTCCCACCCCCTGCCCCACCAAATGGAATGTTAAGTTCTTCCTTTTTGCTAAACCAAATCTTTACATTTTCCTCAAGGCCAACATTAAGATCCTCTTCTTCCATGAAGTCTTCCATGACTAAACTCCAGTCTTTTCCAGAATTCCTGTGGCCTCAAGTCTGACTACAATATGTAACACTCAATTATTTGTTGTAATTAAAAATGTACAGATTTTACTATTTCATTGTATGGCCTATGCATATTACAGTCTCCTGTCTACTGCAATTTGAGGCTTAAAACCTATTGGTTGGCTGATTAACTTATCAAATAACTCAGTAAGTGAGAATAAAAGCTTTCTCTCCTACCACCTTGTCCAAATCTCTTGCTAAGGAGGGGTCACAGTGCAACTTAAAACAAGAGGACTCAGATACAGTTTAGTTGGTCCCTCATCTGCAAAAGTGCAAGTGCTGGCTGCTGAGCCTTCTTCTCTAACTCGGAAATCGGGTCCCAAGCCAGATGACCTGCTCAGAGCCCTTGGTAACATGGCTGTTCCTCCCTTCGGCAAGCTCCTGCTCTAGCCCCTCCAGCCACTCCAACAGGCACTGCTCCCTTTCTCTCAAGAACTGATGGCCCTGTTCAGATATTGACACAATGTCTTGTCTGTGGTTCTGGAATTTTGTCTACAGTAAATGCGGAAGGAGAAAGAGAATTTCTTCTAAGAGACTAGGAAGCACCAGACCATTTGTGAGATCTTCTGGGGATAAGTTCATAATATGAATCCTTTCCATCACCCTCCTCTCCCTCATTTTCTCCACTCCTTGACACACACATATACACAGAATATTCACTCAGGACTTCTCTTACCAGCAGGGCCTGAATCTCGTCTTCTCCTGTATACTGGAAATTCTGAATCCAGTCCCTATCTCCTTTCAGAATCTTCAGATGGTTTAGAATTTTACTCTATGGAAATAACATAGATAATCTTAAGATGAGAATAAAAATGGCCTCAACAGGAAAAGAGAATGATCCTAGAGCAAAATCAGAAAGCCTTGGCCCTTGTTGTTGTGTGCTGTCAAGATGATTCCAACTCATAGCGACTCTATTTGATAGAGTAGAACTGTCCCATAGGGTTTCCTAGGCTGTAATTTTTACAGGAACAGTTCTCCAGGTCTTTTCTCTCATGGAACCACTGGATGGGTTCAAATTGCCAGCCTTTCAGTTAGCAGCCAAGCACTTAACCATGGCACCATCAGGGCCTCTTCCTTTGACCCTATGTAGTATAATAACAGTCACGTGGAACAGTTTCCATTCTAGTTAATGAAAAAGAAATGCAGTGCTATGTTGGTTAGAGCAATTTCTTAGAAATGAGATAAAATAATAATTTAGTACAACTACTAAGACTTATGATATAGTTTTTATTTATATTCACCCTGTCCCTTCCCACCAAAAATATATATAATTTATATAAAATTAATTAATAACATAGAAATAGAAAAAGAAAACACCCCAAAGTGAAGGAAACTATATATGCTAACTTCAAATTATTGAGAGACTGATTAAATTGGTTTTAAATTTCCTGTCAGCCAAGGAGAAAAGGGAAAGAATAAATTACATCTTTCTTTAGCAGACAAGAAGAAATATAGTAATATCTCAGAGGAAATAACATTTTCCCTGGGATTAAATTCTACAAGAAAATTTATACAGGAGATTTTGTACAGGGTATGATATTATCAAGCATATTTTTATAATGATTATGTGCTGGAGAGCACACAATTGGAAGCTACATACCAAGAGGGCTCTCAGGAGTGCTGGTATTCTGTATTGTTGATTGAGACCTGATCCAAATGCCTCAGAAACCAAAACATCAAAGCAATAGAACGGATGTACTATTACAAAAGGTAAAGAAACAAACCAGTTTTCTTATCTTAATTCAAATGTTAGTGTTTTACCAAGGACTTACCATGCTAAAGAATTTGGACCTTATCCTATAAGGTACTGTAGAATTTTTGGCAACAAGAACAGAACTGGAGTCCAACAGGCTTCTTACCCGATAAGGCTGTGCAACCTTCTCGAGGAGAACAGCAGCATAAGGCCTATGCTCCCGGCACTCCTGACACATCATACACAGTACCTGCTGGTCATCCTTGCAATAATAATGGAGCTTCGCCAGATGTTGCCCACACAGCGTCTCTGCCCTTTGCTCGGGTGGTCTTTCCTCTCTTGATTGTCTCTCCTCATCTACCTTCATTCTCCAGATATTCTCCACCAGGCTGGCCATCTGCCACGCATGGCGGATATTCTCTTTCTTAAAGGCTGTCTTGCAGAGAGAACAATACAGGGGCTGCCTAGTGGATTCACAGCCTTAATAATGCAGCAGTAGCAGAAGATGTGGCCACAGTCAATGGTTACTGGGTCTCTCAAGTAGTCAAGGCAGATGAAGCACAGCATCTCATCCTCCAGGTTTCTCAGTGGGGAGGCAGCAGCCTTGACAGCTGTGTCTAAATCCTCCAGTTTCCTCTCAAAGTGAGAAATCACTTTCTAAGACAACATGAAGAAAAAAGCAAAGCTGCAAGTTTAACAAACTTCAAAATGAAACCCATGAGAAAATAATTTTTATGTTCAGACTGTTCCCATAATTTTCCCAAAATCTAAAGAAAATCAGAAAAGGTTTCAGCCTGCAGAGTTAAATGGGTGTCACTTTTAGGCAGCTAGCTCTCTTGTTATTAGCATTTCAAAGGGCACTAGTATATGTAATTAAGCGAGGTAGTAAATTCTCAATAAAATCTAAGGGATTTGTGTCCTAGTACAAAGTATATTAGCTCAGTAGAAAATATTTGCTGTAAATAATTCAACAGTAACCAGTTGCCATCTAGTCGATTCCAACTCATGGTGACCCTATTGTGTCAGAATAGAACTCCCCTCCATAGGGTTTTCAATGGCTGATTTTTTGGAAGCAGATCACCAGGTCTTTCTTACGAGGCAACTCTGGATGGACTCAAACCTCCAACTTTTCAGTTAGCAGCCAAGCACGTTAACCATCTACACCAACTAGTGATTTTAATTCAGTAGTAGACAGTAAGGATTATAAAGATGTAGGGTTGTATCTTAAAATTCATCTGAAAATATGAGAGTTAGGTAGGTGGTACTAGTATATTGAATTTTATGTCTGTTTTTCATACTCTTCCTGGTAAATATCATCATCATGGGTTAAACAAATGATTTTTAAGCTTTTTTTTTGCCACGATCCACAGTAAGAAATGTGTTCACATCCAATCTAATGTACACACACACACACACAAACATACTAAAACACAAGTTTAATTAAATACATTTACACTTTATTATGTATAATACATTGATTTTTTGTTGTTGTTACATTCCATTTTTTTAAATGCTCATATAACCTACAAAATTGATGTCATGATTATAAACTGCACTTTGTAAAACAGTGATTTAAACTTGCACAACTTTATCACTAATCCTGACATCTACTCCAAGTGCAGGTTCTGGGAGCTAGAAAAGCATCTTATATTTCCCCTCAAATGTACTATTTTCACCTTAAATTCACATGTCCAAATGTATTATCTCCCTAATTTTCCTGTTCCTCAGGAATAGGTACTAACAACCACCCCATTACCCAAGCCAAAAACCTAGGAGTGCTTTTGGACACCTCTTTCTCTTTCACTACCATCTTCCACAACTAGTCACTGAATTAAATAACACAATACCTGAAATAAAAATTTCACTGCATGCCTACTTCTGTTAAGGGTGATGGAAAAATCTGGAAGTAGATAATGGTGATGGTAGATGGACATAATTATCATCACTGAACTGTACAGATGAAGACTGTTGAAATGGCAATTATTTTTTGTGAGATATATATTTACCACAATAAAAATTTTGTTTTTAATTCACTATATGGCTTCAACAGCTGAATGAAGATGACAGAGAAAAGAGTCAGTGAACCTGAAGATAAAAAAAAAACAACCCATTTCTATTGAGTCAATTCTGACTCATAGCCTTGGAAACCCTATGGCGCAGTTCTATTCTGTCCTATAGGGTCTTTGCTATGAGTCAGAACTTGAAGATAGAGTAATACAAATTATCCAATCTGAATAACAGAGAGAAAATGTAGACAAATAAATAAATTAACCTGCAAGAATTAACTAAAAAAAAAAAAAGTCAACCAAAAGAAGATAGGAAAAGTGAAACAGTGAAAAACAGAGGGGACAAAAATAAAACAAAAAAAAAAAATTCTGAATCATGACGACCCTATGTTTTACAGAGTAAAACTGCTCCTTTCTTCCATGGAGACAAAAATAAAAACCATAAAACGGCAGATCTCAATCCAACGATACCAATTAAATGTGAATGCTCTAAACACACCCATTAAAAAACAGAGATTGTTAGATTGATTTAAAAAAACAAAAAACAAGACCAAACTATATTCTGTCTCCAAAAAATCCACATTAAGTATAATGACATAGATAAGCTAAAGGTAAAAGAATTGGAAAAGGTATAACATGAAAACACTAACTAGAAGAAACTGGAGTAACTATATTAATATCAAATAAAAACGTCTTCAGAACAAGGAATGTTAGAAGTGATAAAGATATTACATAATGACAAAAGAGGTCTATTATCCAAGAAAACATGACAATTGCAAATGTGTATGCACCTAACAAAAGAGCTTAAAAGCACATGAAGAAAAAACTGATAAAACTGCAATGAGAAATAGACAAATCTAAAACTCAAAAATTGATTATAAAACTAGCCAGAAAACCAGTAAGGATAAAGAAGACCTGAACAATACTATCAAATAAATTGACCTGATAACATTTAGAAATCACTCCACCCAACAAAAGCAAAATATACATTCTTTTCAAGTGCATATAGGATATTCACCTACAGAACATGTTCTGAACCATAAAACAAACCTTAAAATCTTTGAAAGAACTGAAGTTATACAAAGTATGTTCTTGGAAGTTAATTCTTGCAAATTAATTCATCTTAATTTATCTAACAAAATTTAACTAAAAGCAAATAAAAATGTTTAGAAAAATCCCCAAATATTTAGAAATTATACAACACACTTGAATATAAGCTGTGCATTAAACAGGAAATCATGAGGGAATTTAGAAGTATTTGGAACAGCAGGAAAATAAAAACACAACATCTCTAACTTGTAGAATGCAGCTAAAGAGGTCTTAAAGGGAAATTTATAGCATTAAACACAAAGAAAGTTCTCTAATCAATTATCTAAGCTTTCATATTAGTTAACTGGAGAAAAAGAAAATTAAACTCAAAGCACGAGGATGGAAGAAAAAGATCAATAAAATTGGTAAACCTCTAGCCAGTATGACTGAGAAAAAAATAGAGAAGACAAATTACAAATAACAGGGATGAAAGAGGGGACATCACTACAGACCCTACAGGCATTAAAAAGCTAATAAAGGAATACTATGAACAATTCTAAATTCATATATTCAACAACTGAGATGAAATGGACAAATTCATTTAAAGATACAAATAACCAAAGATCACTCAAGAAACAAATAACCTAAATAGTCCTATAATCTATTAAAGGAATTGAATATATAGTTAAAACCTTCCCACAAAGAAACCTCCAGGCGCAGGTGGTTTCACTGACAAACTCTACCCAGCACTTAAAAAAGAAATAATACTAATCCTATACAAATAGTTCCATAAACATAGAAGAGGAAATAACACTCCCCAACTCATTTTATGCATCCAGCAATACCCTTATACAAAAACCAGACAAAGATATCACAAGAGAAAATATCACTACAGACCAATACCCTTCATGAAGATAGGTGCAAAATTCCTTGGCAAAACACTAGCAAATCGAATCCAACAATATATTAAAAAGATCATGACCTTTTTTTATCATTAGCAAATGGGGCCTATCCCAAGAATGCAAAGTTGGTTTAACACTGGAGAAGCAATCACTGTAATTCACCATATCAACAAGCTGTTGTTGGTTGCCATCAAGTCAACTCTAACTCATGGAGACCCTGTGTGTTACAGAGTAGAATTGCTCCATAGGGTTTTCTAGGCTGTAACCTTAACAGAAGCAGACAATCAAGCTTTTTCTTCCACGGTATCACTGGGTGGGTTTGAACTGCCAACCTTTAGGTTAGCAGCTAAGTGCAAACTGTTTGCACCATCTAAGGACCTTTTATTAACTAACTAATGGGGGGATGCAATGCAATTAATTATTCTTGTGTGTGGCCTTTCTAGCCATGGTCTTGTAACTCCCACCCAGGTGATTGTGTGATAGGGTAATTGTGGCCTACCAAGAGGACTGGTCAGTTTTGCCATAAAAGAGAGCCAATTCCAGAGCAGAGAGGAGGAGCCCATCACCAAGAAAGGAGAGACCCAGCAGCAGAGACCTGGCATTAGGATATGGCGTGGTGGGCTTCCCAGCCCAGAGAGAGAGAAAGCTAAGTACCTTGGGCAGAGACTGAGGGCCAGGGAGAGGCGTGCCTGTGAGCACAGCTGGGGAGAGGCTATCTTGATGGGAGAACTGTATCCTGAGTGTTCCTGGGCTTGAATTGTAATTGTTACTTCCCTAATAAACCCCATAATTGTGAGTATGGCCTGTGAGTTCTCTGTGGCCACTGCAATAAATTATGGAACTTAGCAAAGAGTGCTGTGGGAGTGATGGTTGGTGTCAGAATTAGTAAAGATGGTGGAGAAAGGAGGATTGTCTGGCCTCCATCTCATGGGAGTCAGCCTTGTACTGCTGATCTTGGTTCTCCTTCCCCCTTACAGGTTGGAGGAGGTCAGACACCACCCCCAAGCCGTTTTTACAGGGGAAAGAAGGTATGTTCATCTCAATAGATGCAGAAATAGCCTTTGACAAAATTCAACATTTATTCATGATAAAATCTTACATCAAACTAGAAACAGAAGGGAATACCCATAACCTAATAAATGGCATCTACAAAAAAACAAAAATAAATACAGCTAACATCATACTTAATGATGAAAGTCTAAATGTCCCAAATAGAGAACAAGACAGGGATGTCCACTCTTACTACTTCTTTTCACTCTAAAATCAGACGTCCTAGCTAGTAAAGTAGAGCAAAAAAATAATTAAAAGGCATACAGATTAAAAGTAAATAGAACTATCTTTGCTCACATACATGACTGTCTATGTAGAAAATTCCAAAGATTCTACAAAAAGCAAGTAGACTAAATGAGTGTAACGAGGTCACAAGATACAATAAGGTCAGTATACAAAAATCAATTGTATTTCTATATACACAAGTAAAAAACTGGAAATTGAAGTTTTTTAAAACAGTATCATTTACAATAGCATCATAAAACATGAAATACTTTGGTATAAATCTTACAAAATATATGTAAGATCTAAATGCTAAAAACTAAAAAGTGATGCAAGAAACCAAAGACCTAAATAAATACCAAAATATGCTATGTTCATGAGTTAGAAGACTCAATATTATTAAGATGTCAATTCTCCCCAACTGATCTAGAGAGTAAATGAAATTCCTGTCAGAATCCCAGCAGGATATTTATAAAAATTGACCAGCTGATTCTAATATCTTTGTATAAAGGCAGAGAAATCAAAATAGCCCAAACAATTTTGAAAAAGAGCAATGTTGGAAGACTCACATTTCCTGATTTCCAGCTCTAATGTTATAGTATTCAAGAAAATATGGTAATGGAGAAACGATATAGATCAATGGAAAAGAATAGAGTGTCCATCCAAAGCAATCTATAGATTCAATACAATCCCAATTAAAATTCCAACGTTTTTTAAAGAAATGGAAAAACTAATCCTCAACTTTATAAGGAAAGGCAAGAGGTCCCAAATAGCCAAAGCAATTTTGAAGAAGAACAAAGTTGGAGGCCTCACATTTCCCAACTTCAAACATACTATACAGTTACGGTAATCGAAACAGCCTCGCACTGGTTTAATGACAGACACATAGACCAATAGAATAGAATTAAGGGCCCAAAATAAAACCATACATCTATGGTCAACTGATCTTTGACTAGGGTGCTAAACCCATTCAACGGGGAAAGAACAGTCTCTTCAACAAATGGTGCTGGCAAAGTTGGATTTCCACATGCAGAAAAATGATGCAGGATGCTTATATCATACACAATACTAATTCAAAATAGTTCAAGGATCTAAATGTTGAAGCTAAAAGTGTAAAGTTCTTGGAAGAAAATACAGTGGTGAAACAATGGGACCTAGTTTTTATGTTTTTTTAATGATGAAGTATTAAACACAACTACAAACACACGAGCATAACTGGGACTTCATAAAAATTAAATACTTATATTCACCAAAAGACTTTATCAAAAGAGTAGAAAGACAATCTACAGACTGGGAAAGAAATAATTGGGAATGATATATCCCATAAGAATCTAATTTCCAAAATATATATATAACTTCTATAACAATAAAAAGACAAATAACCCAATCAAAAAAATGGGCAAAGGACATGAACAGATACTTCACCAAAGAGGATATTCAAGTGGCCAACAAATACATGAAAAGATGTTCATCGTCATTAGCCATTACAGAAATGCAAATCAAAATTACGATTAGATACCACCTTACCCCTGCTAGAAGGGCAATGATCAAAAAAACAGAAAACAACAAATGTTGGTGAGGATGTGGGAGAGCAGAACCCTCGTCCACTGCTGGGAGGAATGTAAAATGATACAACTATTGTGGAAAACAATATGGCGATTCCTCAAAAAAGTACAAACAGAACTACCATATGACCCAGCAATACCAATCCTAGGCATACACTCCAGGAACCTAAAGGTAATGTTATGAACAGACATATGCACATTAATGTTCACTGCAGCATTATTCACTACAGCAAAAAGGTGAAAACAGCCGAGGTGCCCATCCACAGATGAACTGATTAACATAATGTGGTATATACATACAATAGAATACTACTCAGCCTTAAAGAAAAATGAAGTTCTGATAAACGCCATAACTTCGATGAACCTCAAAGACATTATGCTGAGCAAAGTAAATCGATCCCAAAAGGACAAACATTGTATGGTCTCAGTTATAAAAAATTATAAGAATAGGTAAATATATAGAGAACAATTGTTACTAGTGGTTACTAGGGACTGGAGGGGTCGGACGGGAGATCAGTCTTTGGGAAGTAGTGAATTTTTGTTTATGGTGATGGGAAAATAAGCATCAACTAAGGGTAATGGTTACACAACTTGACAAATGTAGTTGTTTTCATTAAGCTGCACACCAGTAAAAAAGGGCAAAATGGCAAAGTGTTTTGTATAATTTTACAACTACTACAGTGGCCACAAAAGGGGGGGGGTGAGGGTTGCTGCACTTATTGGTACTGCTTAGGTACAAATAAATGACTTGTGGGATTAGTGTTCTTGGTTGGAAGGATTAGGGTCATGGCTTTGTGGGTCTATCCAGTCAACTGGCCTAACTTTTTAATAGAATGTCTATTCTACCTCCCAGTATGGTGAATAGTGCCTGTGGTCTTAAAAGCTTGTAAGTGGCCACCCAAGATACAACAATTGGTCTCTATTCACCTGGAGCAGCAGAGGAAGAAGGAGATCCTGGAATTGGAGAAGGAAAGAGACTACAAGTACAACTGCCTCCATGAACTACTACCTCCTTCACCATGACACCAGGAGAAATGGATAGTGCCTGGCTACCATTACTGAACATTTTGATCAAGGACTCAATAGATGGATCCTGATCAAAAGGAGGAAAACTGTGGAAAAGAACTTCAAATTCATATGGAAACCAGACTGACTGGATCCACTGAGACTGGGGAAACCCCTGAATCTACTGCCCAGAAATAGTCTTTAAATCTTGAACCAAAACTATCCCATGAAGCCACCTTTAAATGAAACAATAGTTGAGCTCAACTAATATTGTTTTTCCTTGAACATTGAGCTCTTATAAAGATGTATCTATATGAGTTCAAACTGACAACCGTTAATATAAAGCACAGATGAGAACTTTAAGGTACAGAGAATCTAAGTTAATGGTGATGAAACAATATGGGTAGAGAGAGTAAGAATGATGACACAATGTGAAGTATGTAACCAACATCATTGAATTTTACATGTAGAAATTGTGAAGGATGTATGTTTGGTTGTGTATATTGCCATCAAAAAAAAAAAAGAGAGAGAGAGAGAGAGAGAGAGAAAGACTAGAGAGTCCAGAAACAGACGCACACATATATATGGTCAACTGATTTTTGACAAAAGATTCAAAAGAGAATGAATAATCTTTTCAACAAAGGATGCTGTAACAATTGGATATTACATGCAAGAAAAAAAAAATAACCTTGATTTATCCCTTATAATATATATAAGAATTAGCACAAAATAGATCATAGATCTAAATGTAAAACCTAAAACTATAAAATTCCTATAAGAAAACATAGATGAAAATCTTTGTGTCCATGAGTTAGGCAAAGGTACAATCCAAAACCACAATTTTTACAAGAAAAAAATTGATGAACTGGACTTCATCAAAATTAAGAACTGCTGTTCTTTGAAAGATTTTAAGGGAATAAAAAAAAAAGCCATAGACAGGGAGAAAATATTTGCAAGTCATTTATCTGATGAAGGACTTTTATCCAGAATACTTAATAGCCAAAAAAAATATGGGCTATTCATTGAAGACTATATATTTAAATGGAAAAGAAGCACTTGAAAAGTTATTCAACATCATTAGTCATTAGGGAAATATAAATTAAAACCACAATGAGATTATCACCACTTCTTTTAAAATAACTAAAATTAACAAATAAACAACAACACCAAAGGCTGGTGAGGATGCGGAGCAACTGGGAAATGGGAAGGCAAAATGGTACAGTCACTCTGGTACACATATACTTAACACTTAAGCCAACCCCAGACCTAGGTATTTACCAAGAGAAATGAACACTTATGTTCATACAAACGTTTCTAGCGGCTGTATTTCCTCAGCTAGGGAATGGATAAACAAATTGTGGCACATCCATACAATGGAATACTCAGCAAGAAAAAAGAACAAGCTGCTGATACATTCGACAACATGAAGGATTCTCCAATGAATTACACTATGTAAAATAAGACAAACTCAAAAGGCTACACAATTACAATTATATAACATTCTTGCAAAGGCAAAACAATAGAGAGGGCAAACAGGCCAACGGCTGCTGGGGCTGTAGGTGGGCACTACAAAGGAGCACATGGGGACTTGGGGGGATGATGGAACAGTTCTATCTCTTGAGCGTTGTGGTTACACAACTGTTACATCTGTCAAGACTCACGGTGGTGTATACTTAAAAGGGTGAATTTTACTGTACACATATTTGTTTCAATAAAAATGAGGGAAAAAAACCCTCAGCATTACACTGTGCCCCCACAGCACCAGCTATGGAACTCCATCATAACATATTAAAATTATCTATTTAAATGTCTCAGTTAAGATTCTTAACAATGGGAATGCCATCTTATTTTCTTCCTATCCCTAGCCCCAGTGGAAATCCTGGTGGCATAGTGGTTAAGTGCTATGGCTGCTAACCAAAAGGTCCAAAAGGTCAGCAGTTCAAATCCACCAGGCACTTGTTGGAAACTATGGGGCAGTTCTACTTTGACCTATAGGGTCACTATGAGTGGGAATCGACTTGACAGCAACTGGTTTGTTTTCTTTTTTCTTTTTCTTTTTTAACCCCTAGTAGGACCCCTGGTGGCACAGTGGTTAAACACTTGGTGATTCAAACCCACCAGCGGCTCCCCAGGAGAAAGATGTGGTAGTCTGTTTCCATAAAGATACCCCCCCAAAAAAAAACACACCCCTTGCCATCGAGTCGATTCCGACTCACAGTGATCCTATAGGACAGAGTAGAACTGCCTCACAGGGTTTCCAAGGAGTGGCTAGTGGATTCAAACTGCCTACCTCTTGGTTAGCAGCCGAAGGGTTAACCACTGCGCCAGCAGTGCTCCATCCTTAAAGACGACAGTGCTGGAAACCCTTTGGGGCAGTTCTCCTCTGTCCTACAGGGTCCCTATGAATCTGAATCCCCTCAACAGCACACAACAGCAACAGCCCCTAGCTCACTGCCTATTTGCAAAATTGCCCCCAATAAATTTTAGCAAAGTACCTTAAACCCCAAGTTTCTTATCTGTAAGGGGATGAAGAGAAAAACATATATATCTTTGTGTCCAGTAATATCCTTTGTCTCTTGTCATCCTCCCAATATCTCAGAGACAGGCATTTATCTCCGTTTTATTACAAGGGGAAACAAAGTTGGACTGCAAAATTGTGAGAATTCAAACAGCCACTAAGAGTCAAAGTCAGGATCTGACCTCAGGTATGTCCCTTTCCACAATACGCCTCCCAGCCCTAGATTAACCACAAGCAAAAGTGTTTAGGGCACCAAGCAAAAGAGATCTCATACTTCCCCACCCCCACTCCACCCCTAGTTATGCCCTTAACTGTCACTGCCAGACTAGATTTTATTCAAGATTTTTTAATAATTATGTGTTCAATTTTAATCTGCTTTCCCCCACTTTGGCATGGTGAATAAACTTTAGAAGTTTGATTGGAAGGTGTCTGTCTCGATATTCACAAGAGTTTCGCTTTCCTTGTGTAAATACACCTGGCTAGCATTTAACCTATCAGCACGTTTGTGTAATGGGCCCTTAGGCTCTTTATGTTAAATCTGGGAAAGGCCAAGCGGGCACCATCATAGGGTTACGCTTGGGGCATCAACTGGCTTTAATACGGATATGACACTTCTACTACCACCACCACTACCCCGGTTAAAGGGAGATAATAATAACCCCCACATTCCAGAGGACTACAGATAGTTAAATGAGACCAGGTAAATAAATGAAAATTACTTTGCAAAGCGCTATGCCCTATAGAATGTCGGCTGTTTTCCACACCAAAAAGTCAGAGTTAATATTTCGTTTTAAACTGTCATGCTTGTGCCTCACAGGGACCTCTGTTTTAACCCTCTTACATCTCTCTCGTCCCACTGGGTCTGGCATGGCCCACTCCACCTTGGCCTCTCAGGCCAGCAGCTCCGCAAGCCCAGCTTGGCCCCAGCAACCCCTGATGAGACCTGGGTTGCTGACTACTCCAGAGCCCTCCCTGGCAACCCCCAGAGCGCCTCTTGGCCACTCCAGAAAGTTCTCCCCCCAGGTAACCCACAAGCGGAAGCCGTTGCTAAGCACGCACATTTGCCTTCCGCCCCATCATGCAGGCCTCCTGGGGGTGGGGTGGGGTGGGGTGGGGGTGGTGGAGCGGGGAGGAAAGAAGTCATGGTGTCAGGAGAATTAATGGATTGCGAATGTTTTACAATAATTCTCTTTTATGCCGTGTTGTGACGATCAACAATCTCATGAGGCAGCGCACAAGAGCGCTGTTTGTCCCCTTTTACAGATAAATGGGAGACAAGGCAGGCAACTCAGCAAGACCTACAAGCCAAGATGGCCACACTTTACTTCCATCAACCCCGGCTGTCTGTCCAAGGTGAGCCATCAGTTGCCCGGCAACTCGGGATGCCAGCTATGGAGGCTGGACCTCGAACTCCTGGGACCCTGAAGTTGGGGATTTTACCCCCTGGGCCGGGGATTTTGCTGATCAGCTGCTTCCACCATTGTCGGCCATTTTCACCATTCATTTGCTTTTACCTTTTGAACATCTCAGGTGTCCTCCAGCTCTTTTGGAGAGGTCGCAGGCTATTAGAGTCAACCCCTAGATTGGTGGAAATGCCCAACCCTAACCAACACCAAAGATATGGGGGCCTAGAGGGAAATGCAGTGAGGACGACTGTAAGACTCAGACCTGTGAGGTAGACGAACTGAAAGGTGGACTATGGGAACAGGCCTCATTTCATGCAGAAAGAAAGAATGGGAGAGCCAGGTGGCCTAATTGGGACAGAAAGGCATAATTGTGTCTTAAGACTGGTTCAAACACAGCTATAACTGTTGGTATCCTAGAATTCTTGCCCCACATTCCTATAGGGGATGTGTGAAGACTTCGCAACCCTTCAAGGGCATGCAAGTCGGCAAAGTACGATGCCACATATCACCAACCAGTCAATGGGAACCAAACTGAAATTTCCCAACACTAAATGAGAGGTCAAAGATGAAAAAATAATCATAGTAGTTGTGGGGATACAAAAGTGTTTTGTATGGACATTATAGTCCCTACTGCTTCTACCTGTTGCAGTGGAGTCCATTCCATTCCAACTCATAGTGACCCTATAGGATACAGTAGAACTGCCCTATAGGGTTTCCAAGGAGCGGATGGTGGATTCAAACTGCCAAACTTTTGGTTCGCAGCTGAGCCCTTAACTGCTATGTCACCAGGGCTCCACAGAAGCCTCTAATGTAGTGTTTGAAAATTGAGGACAATTCCTCCTACCCCCTAAGGGGGCATTTGGCAATGCCTGAAGACATTTTTGGTTGTCACAACTGGCAGAGGGAAGCTACTGGGATCTAGTGGGTAGAGACCAGAGATGTTGCAAAACATTCCTACAATGTACAGAACTATCCCCCACAACAAAAAATCAGTAGTGCCGAGGTTGAGAAATCCTATTCTAATAGATACAGGGGAGATTTGAGTTGGAGCTATGAAAATCCTAAGCAAGTAGGGGTGGGAAAAAGACAAATACAGCAAATTAACCTGTAAGGACTAAGAAAGAGGCTAAAAAATAAATAGAATAGATGGATACAATTAGGAAAGTCTGGTTAATTGGAAGAGCGTGAAATCAAATGCAGAATTTTCATAGCAATTGCATAGTGTAGAACAGGATGTGGATAATACATATTTACAGATGAACTATGTATAAATTTGCTTTAAAATAATTGTGTGTGGTGATGGGGGTGGAGTAAATGAGTATATAAATGTAAGAAAAGTGGTCAACAGCTGATAACTATTGAAGCTGGGATATGAGTACATGGGCCTTCATTATATTATTCTGTTTTTTTTCTGTTTGAAATTTTCCATAATAAAAAGTATATGTTTCGTGTCACTGTGTCATCGCTTATCCTAAACCCAGAGATAAACAGAATTTCTGATAGTATGCTGGACTTAAGGTACCTAGGTAGCACATATGGTTTGCACTTGGTTTGAACTCAACTATTAACCAAAAAGTTGGCAGTTCAAACCCACCCGGTAGTATTCTGTATCACATGGGGTCACTATGAGTCCAAATCAACTCCATTGCAACAGTTGGGATCTATACAAGGTACAAGCCTCAGAAGGCCCAAAGCACTCCACAGTAATGTGTAAAAGCAAGAGTACTAGAATAAAGACTAATAATTAGAACAAAGGTTAATGATGACTGTAGTAGTCATTATTCTTGTTTACAAACTATTTATTTCTCTCTGCTGCTTCCTTTGAAGTTAAGTGTGACCATGTGGGTTGCTTTGGCCAATGAAATGTGAGCAGATATGACACATGTTGCTTCTGGGTAGAAGCTTTAAGAGCCACCTTCTCTCTCTCTTTCTGCTGTAATAACCAGCAACATTCCAGAGATACAGCTACTCTGTCAGCCTGAATCCTGGTATAACTACAAAGCATAGAGCCCCCTCTAATCTTCAGTAAAGTATGAGTGAGCAGTATACCTATATTATTTTAGCTACTGATATTTGGGGATTTATACTGCAGTAAGATCCCTATAAAAATGGCATGACACAAGCATCTGACCTTCTCTAACTTCACGAGTGGGGGAGAATCACCATCAGCAGCATCAGCTCAAGCCTGATTCCTAGGAGGCGAAGGTTGGACATGCCTCCACCCTGCAGCCTTTTTACCAGTTCTGACACCAACTGTCCCTGCCGCAGCACTCTACTTCTCTGCTGAGTTTGATAATTCATTGCAGTGGCCACACAGAACTCACAGACAATACTCGTGATTATGGGGGTTGTTAGGGAAGTAACAGGTTATGGTTCAGGATCAGGAACACTCAGGATACAGTTCTTCAGCCTCTTCACAGCTGTGCCCATAGGCAGACCTCTCTCTGACCCTCCACCCCCTCTGCCCCGCCTCTGCCATGTTTGAGCAAGTGTTACAAAGCTCTTTTAGCTCTGTTAGTAAGTGCCCGGAGGCACCCCACTGTGCCAGTAAGGCTTCTGCCTCAAGGTGCTCAGCTTTCCTGCTCCATGGCCAGAAAGCCCACTGCACCGTCTCACACTGGTCTCCTGGTTCTGCTGCCACTGTTTCTCTGCTGCTGCTTCTGCGGCCTCTTGCCTTCTCCGATGTTACTGCTTTCTGTCTCCTGGGTCTAGGAAGTTCCCAGTGCAGGGATCTTGGGTCCAAAAGGATGCACTCTGCTGCCATCTCTTCTTCCTCGTAGTAGTGAGGTCCCTGTTTCTGCCTCTGGGATGGCTCATTTTAAGCCTAGCAGGATGGTGAAACTGACCAATCACGTCTTTAGAGTTCCATACAACTTATTTGCATGGTCCCACCCCACAAGGGTGCCATGCACCTTATTTGTATTATTAGCAAGCTGTCCAATCCCCTTGGTGGGCCACAAGCACCTCATTTGCACAGTCGACTATGGCTAGAAAGGCCATATTAAGTAATTCACTGCACCTCAGTGGTACACATGGTTTACACTTGGCTGGTAACCGAAAGGTTGGCAGTTCAAATCCACCTAGTGGCACCAAGGAAGAAAAGGCCTGGCGACCTACATCCATAAAGATTACAGCCAAGAAAACCCTATGGAACAGTTCTACTCTGCAACACATGGGGTTCCTATGAGTCAGAATCAATTCGACAGCAACAATACTGCAATATGGTCTAGTCTATCCTGACTGATGCAGAAACTGGTGTTTAGAAAAGGGTTGCTGCTCTAACACATGCGTCAGGGATCCCCAAGATGACCCTCAGGTTCGATGATTCACAAGGAGGACTCACAGAATTCAGAAAAGCTACTATTTTCACATTTATGGTTTAATACAGTGAAAGAATACAGATTAAAATCAGCAAAGGTAAAATGCATGCATAGGATGGAGTCCAGGATAGACTAAGTGCAGCTTCCAGTTGTTCTCTCCCAGCGGGGTCATATGGAGAGTGCTTAATTGTTCCAGCAATGATGTGTGGTAACATATATGGAGTATTGCCAACCAAGAAAACTCTCTTGAGCCTTGGTACCCTGGGTCTTTATTGGGGGCCAGCCATGTAAATGTGGAGCGCCTGCCTGTCTGACCATAGTTACTCAGCCTCCAGACCTTCCAGAGGTCATACTGATACAGTGTGGCCCGAGGCCTCTGCCATAAATCACACTATTAGCATAAACTATCTGACATGGCCCAAGATCCCCAGGTATACAGAAAAACTCTTATCAGGCAAGATATTCCACGGGCTTAGAGGTTATCCCCCTGGAGCTGCTCAAGGGCCAGTTCTTTCTTTGTAATGTGCAGGATTTGAACAACCTAGGGCTGCTGAGTTAATTCTTTACTATACACACAAAAACCTAAACTAGGAAATATTGACTTAGAGACTAGGCAGTAGAGATGAGGAAATTGTTACTGGAAGGTCTATTGAATGCCTTCTTCAAGACCCCAACATTGTGTATTCTCAGAAGTGAAATGAGTGCCTTGGTCACTATCGGTAATGTCTAGAACCCCAAAGGGGATAAAGAGTGTGCTAGTGAGGCCTTGTATCATGGCCTTAGAATATGTGGAGACATTTTTTACCTTAATTTACATTTGGAGTATCTGTGAGGCCAGGGATTATCAGAGTTAAAGAACCTCAAAGGGGACAACTCTTGGCAATGGCCAAGAGTTTTGCAAAAAAGTGCATATGTGGCTATTTTCTGTCCAGGGCATCCAGTGCTAAGAAGGACTGCCTGAAGGGTGGCTAATTGTGCTGATCCTTGAGTCCTGTTCTTTATCAGAAACATCCTGGTTAAGGGATGAAAAGCAGCAACATTCCACAGAGCTTCACATATTACGGTGGTGATACTGTCTGTAAAGTGTACAAATTCCCATTGCTGTTCACTCAGTTGATGACAAGGAGCTTCTCAGGTAGCCAAGGAGCCTGGGACAGGGGTGATCTTCAGCACCATGGTATCTGACAAGAGTCTGAGGACAGGGGGGCCACCCCCTCCTACAGGCGAAATATGCCAGAGGGCCCAGGTTTGGCTCCACCCCATAGCAAAGAGGCTTCGGTAGCCATTCTGAGCTTATGGGGTACTGCTTCCATGGCCCAAGGCATAACTGCAAGCGTGGCACAGAGAGTCACAGGTTCAGTGTCTCTGAGAACCTCTATTTCCAGAAGAGCCCCCTATGTGGCCAGTAGTTGCCACTCTAATGGTATATATCATGAGGTCAAAGAGGACAATTTCTTGCAGCAGAAGTCAATGAATAACTATGGCCATCAAGAGTAGCCCAGAGACTCCAAGAGGTATTAGAGGAGGTTGCTAAAGCCTCTTCAGTGAAGAAGTCTCTGGGGGAACCAATGAGAGAGCCTATTGCAGCCTTTTGTTGGAGGGGTCCAAATTCATAGTGGGCAAATTTGCAAATAACAACCTAAGTGAGACAAACTAAAGTTTATAAATGAAGACTATGTTGCCTATTGAGCCCCCAAAAGAAACTAAAATATGTTGGGCTTGTATTAACATTGTGGGTGCTGACATTGTTTCTTGACAGTGTCGGGGTGGAGCAGCCCTCAGTGTATGTCTTGGTTAACTAGTGCTGCTATAACAGAAATACCACAAGTGGATGACTTTAACAAAGAGAAGTTTATTTTCTTACGGTCTAGGAGACTAGAAGTCCAAATTCAGGGTGCCAACTCCTGGGGAAGCCTTTCTCTCTCTGTTGGCTCTGGGGGAAGGTCCTTGTCATCAGTCTTCCCCTGCTTTAGGAGCTTCTCAGCTCAGGGACCCTGGGCCCAAAGGGTGCACACTCCTGGCTCTACTTTCTTGGTGGTATGAGGTCTCCCTGTCTCTCTTTTATATATCTAGAGGTTAGTTTAAAACACAACCTAATCTTGTAGATTGAGTCCTGTCTCATTAACATAACTGCCTCTAATCCTGCCTCATTAACATCATAGAGGTAGGATTTACAATGCATAGGAAAGTCACATCAGATGACAAAATGGTGGACAATCACACAGTGCTGGGAAGCATGATCTAGCCAAGTTAACGCACATTTTGGGGAGACACAATTCAATCCATAACAGTGTACCAAAGAGTTTTTAGGAATTTAACAGAGATGGTGGGTCCCTGCACTATGTATAGATAATGGCTCATCCTCTTCTTGTGAGCTTCTTTGTGATTGTTTGCATGTTCTGAATAAGTGTGTCAAATGAATCTCCTCAGAGGAGGATGTTATCAGTGTAATGGCATATCTGTACTCCTGGAGAATGGTAGATGCAGTTAAGATCTTGCCTGTAAAGATTGTGTGCGATGGCAAGACTGCTGAGGTACCACATGTTATGCCATGCAGGACCTTTTGGGGGTTGCACTCGGGAACAGAATGAGCAAGCAGGAGCTGTGGGAGGCAAGCTCTGTAGTATCAAGAAGATGGGGTGACCCCTGGTCCCCACAGGAGGGTGTGATTGGCTTGTTTGAATAATTTCAGAGGCTGGCAGGGAACTGAAACTCACTACTCAGGAGATCAGCAGGAACTGTGCCAGGTCCCTTTGGTAAGAAGGATTATCTGACTAGGGGACCTTATCCACAGGAGCAAAGTAGGAAGGAGAACTTGTGATTAAGCCATCTGAGGCCCTCCTGATTTTACCACGTCAAGACAGAACATAATACTGAACCTTAGTTTTAGGCCTTATACCACAGCATGTAAAACACTGTCGGTCAAAACATTACATGAGTTCAACTCCTAGAAGCCAAATAAGGACCAGTCATGGGAACAGATCCTTCTTGGGAATTCCCAGGGTTTGAGAAACCCAGGCCTGCTATGTTAACCCTTTCACACAAATACTCCAGTATGGATTTGCCTTCCATGAACAGTTTACTTCTACAAGCTCTATATTCCTGAACTTACAAAACGCCTTATCCATCACCATGGTATTCCATGCAGCATCACTTCTGACCAGGGACACATTTTATGGAATTCACTGATCTTACCACACATCCCATCACCCAGAAGAAGCTGGCTTCATAAAATGGTGGGATGGCCTCTCAAAGCTCAGTTACAGCACCAACTGGAATAAAATTCACTGTAAGGTTGAGTGCTATCCCACAGGATTCAACATGTGTGAGGTGCAATAGATTTCTCTTATATATGGCCTTTTTGGCCTTGGGTTTATGTCTCTGTCAAAATGATTGGCTAGACCTCAATATTGCAAGGAATTGGTTAGTCTACTATGCAAATAAAGTTCATAAAACCACCCAGTAAGATTAATTGGCCTTGTGGGAATGGGTCAATTACTATGTGTTGTAGATTGAATTATGTCCCCCCAAAAATGTGTGTATCAGTTTGGCTGGGCCATGATCCTCGGTATTGTGTGATTTTCCTATGTATCTTAAATCTTGCCTCTATGATGTTAATCAGGGAGGATGGGTGGCAGTTGTGTTAGTGAGGCAGGACTCAATCTACAAGATTGGATTGTGTCTTGAGGCAATCTCTTGAGATATAAGAGAGAAACTAGCAGAGAGACGGGGGACCTCATACCACCACGAAAGCAGTGCCAGGAGCAGAGCGCATCATTTGGACTCGGGGTCTCTGTGTGGAGAAGCTCCTAGTCTGGGGGAAGATAGATAAGAAGGCCCACAGAGAGAAAGCCTTCCCTAGGAGCTGACACCCTATATTTGGACTTTTAGCCTACTTTACTGTGAAGAAATAAATTTCTCCTGTTAAAGCCATCCACTTTTGGTATTTCTGTTATAGCAACACTAGATAACTAAGACATTATGCAAATTAAGTGACTGTGGCCTACTGAGATGATTGGTCAGTTTTGCCATCCTGCTAGGCTTATAAGGGCCATCCTATAGAAGTTTAGGGGGATATCACTACTATCAAGAAGAAGAGCCTGGAGCAGTGTGCATTCTTTGGGGACCAGGGGTCCTTGCACTCAGAACCTCCTAGACATGGGAGAAAGAGAGCTGTAGCACTGAAGACAGTGAGAGGCAGGAGACAGTGCAAGACAGCAGCAGCAGTGGCAGGAGGGGCAGGAATCAGGAGACTGGTGCGTGGCAGCTGCAGTGGACTTAGCAATCCACAGAGGTAGAGAGCTTGGAGCCTTTGGGCAGGAGGCTTGCTGACAGAGTGGGATGCCTCTGGGCACTTGTCAGTGGATTTAAAGAGCCGTAACACTTGCCCTAGCAGGGCAGAGGCTGGAGGGGCCCGGCAGCAAGGGCCATTGTCTGGCACAGCCTGGCATGGCCAAGAGAATGACCACCTGCCTGTGGGCACAGCCAAGAAAAAGCTAGGAGCTGTCTTGGTTGGAAGCCGTTCTAACTGACAAACTGTCCCCTATCTCCTGAATTGTATCCTATTACCTCCAAGTAGCCTGCTGTTGTTGTTACTAGGTGCCATCGAGTCTGTTCCAACTCATAGTGACCCTGTGTACAACAGAACAAAACACAGCCAGTCCTGAGCCATCCTCACAGTCTTTGTTATGCTTGAGCCTGTTGTTATAGCCACTGTGTCAATCCATCTCATTGAGTCTTCCTCTTTTTTCCTGACCCTCTGCTTTACCAAGCATGATGTCCTTCTCCGGGGACTGATCCCATCTGATAACATGTCCAAAGTATGTGAGATGAAGTCTCAGCATCCTCACTTCTAAGGAGCATTCTGACTGTACTTCTTCCAAGACAGATTGTTCGTTCTATTGGCAGTCCATGGTAAATTCAATATTCTTCACCAACATAATAATTCAAAGACATCAATTCTTCTTTGTTCTTCCTTATTCATTGCCCAGCTTTCCCATACATATGAGGCAATTGAAAACACCATGGCTTGGGTCAGGCGCACCTTAGTCGTTAATCTGACGTCTTTGCTTTTGAAGACTTTAAATAGGTCTTTTGCAGCAGATTTCCCCAATGCAATGCATCATTTGATTCTTGACTGCTGCTTCCATGGGTGTTTGCGGATCCGAGTACAGTGAAATCCTTGACAACTTCAATCTTTTCTCCATGTATAATGATGTTGCTTATTTAATCCAGTTGTGAGGATTTTTGTTTTCTTTATGTTGAGGTGTAATCCATACTAAAGGCTGTAGTCTTTGATCTTTATCAGTAAGTGCTTCAAGTCCTCTTCGCTTTCAGCAAGGAGGGTTGTGTCATCTGCATAACATGGGTTATTAATGAGTCTTCCTCCAATCCCGATGCCCCGTTCTTCTTCATATACTCCAGCTTCTCGGATTACTTCTTCAACATACAGATTGACTAGATATGGTGAAAGGATACAGCCCTGATGTACACCTTTCCTGACTTTAAACCACGCAGCATCCCCTTGTTCTGTTCTAACGACTGCCTCTTGATCTATGTAGAGGTTCTGCATGAGTGCAATTAGGTGTTCTGGTATTCCCATTCTTTGCAATGTTATCCATAATTTGTTATGATCTACATAGTCTAATGCCTTTGCATAGTCAATAAAACACTGCTTTCAGCCAGTACCCATCTGATATCAGCAATGATATCCCTCGTTCCATGTCCTCTTCAGAATCCAGCTTGAATTTCTGGCAGTTCCCTGTCGATGGGCTGCTGCAACTGCTTTTGAATGATCTTCAGCAAAATTGTACTTGCGTATATTAATGATATTGTTTGATAATTTCTGCATTCTGCTGGATCATCTTTCTTTGAAATAGACATAAATATGAATCTCTTCCAGTCGTTTGGCTAGGTAGCTGTCTTCCAAATTTCTTGGCATAGACAAGTCAGCACTTCCAGTGCTGCATCCATTTGTTGAAACATCTCAGTTGGTATTTGTCAGTTCCTGGGGCCTTGTTTCTTGCCAGTGCCTTCAGTGCAGCATGGAGTTCTTCCTTAAGAACCATCAGTTCTTGATCACATGCTACCTTCTGAAATGATTGAATATCGACCAATTCTTTTTGGTACAGTGACTGTGTATTCTTTCCATCTTCTTTTGATGCTTTCTGCATCATTCAGTATTTTCCCCATACAATCCTTCAAAATTGCAACTTGAGACTTGAATTTTTTCTTCCATTCTTTTGCTTGAGAAATGCGGAGCGTGTTCTTCCCTTTTGGTTTTCTAACTCCAGGTCTTTGCACATGTCATTATAATACTTCACTTTGTCCTTTCCAGCTGCCCTTTGAAATCTTCTGTTCAGCTCTTTTACTTCATCATTTCTTCTGTTCACTTTAGCTACTCAATGTTAAAGAGCAAGTTTCAGAGTCTCTTTGGCACTTTGACATCTACTGTGGTCTTTTCTTTCTTTCCTGTCTCTTTAATGACCTTTTGCTTTCTTCATGTATGATGTCCTTCCACAACTCGTCTGGTCTTTGGTCCTTAGTGTTCAATGTGTTAAATCTATTCTTGAGATGGTCTCTAAATTCAGGTGGGATCTTCTCAAGGTCATACTTTGGCTCTGGTGGACTTATTCTAATTTTCTTCAGCTAGAATTTAAATTTGCATATGAGCAATTGATGGTCTGTTTCGCAGGCAGCCCCTGGCCTTGTTCTAACTAATGATATTGAGATTTTCCATCATCTCTTTCCACAGATGTAGTCGATCTGATTCCTGGGTATTCCATCTGGCAAGGTCCATGTGTATAGTCACCATTTACGTTTGTGAGAAAAGGTATTTGCAATGAAGAAGTCATTGGTCTTGCAAAATTCTATCATGCCATCTCTGGCATCATTTCTATCACCAAGGCCATATTTTCTCTTTCTTTTTTTTAATTGTACTTCAGGTGAAGGTTTACAGAACAAACAGTTTCTCATTGAACAGTCAGTACACATATTATTCCATGACATTGGTTAATAACCCCATGACATGTCAACCCTCTCCCTTCTCAACCTTTTTTTTTTTTGGTGAAAATATACATAGCCAAAATTTCAAAAATTTCTACATGCACAGTTCAGTGACATTGATTAAATTCTTCCAGTTGTACTGCTATTCTCACTTTAGATGAAGGTTTACAGAACAAAATAGTCTCTCATTAAACAGTACACACTTTGCCCTATGACAATGACTAACAACACCACTACATATCAACACTGTCCTCACTCAACCTTGAGTTCCCTGTCACCAGCTTTCCTGTCCCCTTCTGCCTTCTAGTCCTTGTCCCTGGACTGCTGTGCTTCATTAGTCCCGTTTTGTTACATGGGGCTGTCCAATCCCTGGCTGAACGGTGAACCCTGGAAGTGAGCTAGAAGGGGTCTGGGGGCCATACTCTCAGGGTTTACCAAGGCCATATTTTTCAACTACCAATCCTTCTTCTTTGTTTCTGACTTTCGCATTCCAATCACCGTAATTATCAGTGCATCCTGATTGCATGTTCGATCAATTTCAGACTGCAGAAGTTGGTAAAAATCTTCAATTTCTTCATCCTCAGCCTTAGTGGTTGCTGTGTAAATTTGAATAATAGTCATATTAACTGGTCTTCCTTGTAGACGTATGGATATTATCCTACCACTGACAGCGTTGTACTTTAGGATAGATCTTGAAATGTTCTTTTTGATGAATGCAACTCCATTCCTCTTCAAGCTGTCATTCCTAGCATAGTAGACCATATGATTGTCTGATTCAAAATGGCCTATACCAGTCCGTTTCAGCTCACTAATGCCTAGGATATCAATGTTTATGCGTTCCATTTCATTTTTGATGATTTCCAATTTTCCTAGATTCATACTTTGTACATTCCATGTTCCTATTAGTAATGGATGTTTGCAGCTGTTTCAACTCATTCTGAGTCATGTCACATCATCAGATGAAGGTCCCGAAAGCTTTACTCCATCCAGGCCATTAAGGTCAGCTCTACCTTGAGGAGGCAGCTCTTCCCCAATCAAATTTTGAGCGCCTTCCAATGGAGGGGCTTATCTTCTGGCACTATATCAGACAATGTTCTGCTGCTATTTGTAAGGTTTTCACTGGATAATTCTTTTCAGAAGTAGACCTCTGGGTCCTTTTTCCTAGTCTGTCTTGGTCTGGAAGCTCAGCTGAAACCTGTCTGCCATGGGTTACCCTGCTGATATCTGAATACCAGTGCCATACTTCCAGGCATCACAAGTAGCCTGTTACTTGCCTAATAAATCACATAATCATGAGTATAGTCTTTGAGTTTTGTGTGGCTGTTGCAAAGAATTATTGAACTCAGCACAGAAGTAGAGAATGCTGTGGCGAAGACAGCTGGTGTCAAAACCGGTGAAAAATTCAGAGAGTGGAGGCATGTCTGACCTCCACCTCATAGGAACCAGCTTTGAGCTGATCTTGATTCTCTTCTCGCCTCATGAAGTTAGATGATGCCACTAATAGTTACCAATGTGCATTAGTAAACCAGTGATCGATTGTATTCATTTCCTATTGCTGCTGTAACAAATTACCACAAACTTAATGGCTGAAACAACACAAATTTATTATCTCACAGTTCTAGAAACCAGAAGTCCAAAATTAGTCTTATATGGCTAAAATCAAGATGTTGCTTCCTTCTGGAGGCTCTGAGGGGTAAATCCATTCCCTTGTTTTTTTCATCTGCTGGTGGTCACCTGTATTCCTTGGCTTGTGGACCCTTCCTCTATCTTTAAAGTGCATTACTTCAATCTTTGTTTCTCCTCTCCTGTAGTCAGATTTCCCTCTACATCCCTCTTATAAGCACATTTGTGATTACATTTAGGGCACATCCAGATACTCTAGCATAATCTAATCTCAAAATCCTTAACTCAATCACATATGCAGAGTCCCTTTTATCATATAAAGACATACTCACAGGTTCCAGGAATTAGGACATGGATATCTTTGTGGGGCACAATTCAGTTTGCCATACCAATGTGTGGTGCCATCTCTCACATGTAGAAATCACGGGTCTGAGAATCAAGGGATGAGGTTGGGACTAGCCTCTTTCATCATTAGAGCAATAAAAACTTCAAGTTTTTTTTGCTTTTCATATCCATGAAGTTGGACTCAGTGCATTTACTGGTCTTAGTACCCAAGAGGGAGCCCTGGTAGTGCAGTGGTTAAGGCACTCAGCCGCTAACTGAAAGGTCGGCAGGTCGAACTCACCAGCTGTTCCAGAGAAAGATGTGGCAGTCTGCTTCCTTAAAGATTTCAGCCTTGGAAAACCTATGGGGCAGTTCTACTCTGTCCTATAGGGTTAGTTATGAGTCGGAATTGACTCGACGGCAACGGGTTTTTAGTACCCAAGAGAGGAATACTTCCACCAGAAAACACAAATTTTTTCTGTGAATTAAAAGGTGAAACAGTCCTCAGCTGTTTAGGGCTCCTTGGGTCACTAAACCAACAGTTAGAGAAGGAGGTCACTGTGCTGGCCTGTGTAATTGATCCTAGTTGCCAGAGGATTATGGTTGGAACCAAGGGGCAATGAAGAGCCTCTTAGTACTCCCTTACCCAATAGTCTTGGTTAATGAAAAACTACACAATTCAATAAAGAACTCAGCTCTCACAGACATGTGAGAAAATAGCCTTTTCTAGCTGAGGGGCAAAGAGTAAGGGGACCTAGGAATGGGTGGTAGAAGAATGCAGATATGATTATCAATGTAGGCCTTGTGAACAGCTATAAAAGTGAAGATTGTAGCAGCTATTTTTATATTAATTGTTCATCCAAGGCTTCTTCCTGCTGCCTTATATGAAAAACATGGTGGTGGTTAGTGTTTTAGATTCCAATTAGAAATAATGACTGGATTGACATTATCCCATGATTATACATGGTGATTAGAACTTCTTGTGTCCCTTGTTTTTAATACACAAAGTAAGACTAGATGCTAAGAAACAACAAGTGTAAACTTCGCTGAATTTTTTCCACTTGTCCCTCCAGATCCACTGTCTACCCTTCTATATGTCCTGAGCTGCTGACCTGCATGTACTAAATCAGTGTACTCCTTTGCCCATCGGTTTCTGGTTGGGTGCGGTAGGTGAGGAGCTCCTTCAGGAGATGTTGTTTTTGTTTGGTGCCATCTAGTTAGTTCCAACCTGTAGTGATCCTATGTACAACAGAATGACACACTGCTTGGTCCTGTGCCATCCTCACAGTCTTTGTCAGGCTTGAGCCCATTGTTGCAGCCACTGTGTCAACCCATTTTGTTGAGGGTCTTCCTCTTTTTCACTGATCCTCCACTTTACTAAGCATGATGTTCTTCTCCAGGGACTGGTCTCTCCTGTAACTTGGCCATCCTTGCTTCTAAAGAGCATTCTGGCTGTACTTCTTCCAAAATACATTTGTTCGTTCTTCTGGCAGTCCGTGGTATATTCAGTATTCTTCACCGACACTATACTTCAACCCCCACCTGTCTGTCAGTTTCTTGTACTGTGGGGGCTTGCATGTTGCTGTGATGCTGGAAGCTATGGCACCAGTAGTCAAATACCAGCAGGGTCACCCATGGCGGACAGGTTTCAGCTGAGCTTCCAGACTAAGACAGACTAGGAAAAAGGACCCAGTGGTCTACTTCTGAAAAGAATTATCCAGTGAAAACCTTACAAATAGCAGCAGAACATTGTCCGATATAGTGCCAGAAGATGAGCCCCTCCATTGGAAGGTGCTCAAAATTTGATTGGGGAAGAGCTGCCTCCTCAAGGTAGAGCTGACCTTAATGACCTGGATGGAGTAAAGCTTTCGGGACCTTCATCTGATGATGTGACACGACTCAGAATGAGATGAAACAGCTGCAAACATCCATTACTAATAGGAACATGGAATGTACAAAGTATGAATCTAGGAAAATTGGAAATCATCAAAAATGAAATGGAACGCATAAACATTGATATCCTAGGCATTAATGAGCTGAAATGGACTGGTATAGGCCATTTTGAATCAGACAATCATATGGTGTACTATGCTAGAATGACAACTTGAAGAGTGGTGAAGACCCTCCCGAAATTCACTGTTCAGTTGGGGATTGGACAGCCTCATGGAACAAAATAGGACTGAGGAGGCACAGCAGTCCAGGGATGGGGACTGGAGGGCAGGAGGGGTTAGGAGGGCTGGTGATGGGGAACCCAAGGTTGAGAAGAGACAGTGTTGACATGTCATGGTGTTGTTAACCATTGTCATCAGGCAATATGTGTACTAACTCTTTAATGAGAAACTATTTGTTCTGCAAACCTTCATTTAAGGTAAAAAAAAAAAAAAAAAAAAAAGAATTATCTATGTGAGATCAAATTGACAACAGCAACTCAAAAGTTTGATGAGAAGCCTAGGGGACAGTGAGTTGAAGATAATGGTGATAGAGTAATTTGGAAAAGGATAGTGAGAATAGCAGCACAACCAGAAGAATGTAATCAATGTCACTGAATTGTACATGTAGAAACTTTCAAAATGGTGTAACTTCAGCTATGTATATTTTCACCAGAAAAAAAAGGTCCTCAAGGTCAAGAAGGGAGAATGTTGACATGTCATGGGGTTGTTGACCAATGTCATAAAACAATATGTGTACTGACTGTTTAATGAGAAACTATTTGTTCTGTAAACCTTCATCTAAAGTACAATAAGAAAATTAAAAAAAAAAAATCCTTGCTCAGAATAAGAGAAACTCTATGTTATAAGATAATCCAATAGCTGATAAACCTGGGATGGAATGGGTATTCTTCTGAACATTCTTACCCAACTATGGTATGTATTCTTCAGCTTGAAAGAACTATTTATAATTTATCTGCTACAATGGCTCAAATTGCTGATAATATTGCAGATGGAATGGCAGCCCAACAGAAGTCTTTAGAATCCCTTTTTTAAGTAGTATTAGATAATAGAATAACTATTGATTTCCTCCTAGCTCAACAAGGAGTCTGTGCTATTGCTAACACCTCCTGCTATATCATCACCATATAAGGTTTAAAATTCTTAGAAATTTTAAAGTTAAAAGTTGTATTTACCATTGTTTACCATGCAATGTATTTTCACTAACTTTTTAGCTAAAAGGAATTTAATATAAAAGCCCCCAAATTTGGAATACAAAGTATTTTAAAGGAAAAAAATTCATATAAGAGCTTGGCTCATCCTACTCCTTTTTTTTTTTAAGTTTTTTTAAATTGTACTTTAGAGGAAGGTTTACAGAGCAAATTAGTTTCTCATTAAACAACTGATACACTTACTGTTTTCTGACATTAGTTGCCAACCACATGACATGTCAACACTCTCCCCTCTTGACCTTGGGTTCCCCATTACCAGCTTTCTTGTCCCCTCCTGCCTTCTTGTTCTTGCCCTTGGGCAGGTGTGCCCATTTAGTCTCATTTTGTTTTATGGTCCTGTCTAATCTTTGGCTGAAGGGTCAACCTTAGGAGTGACTTCATTACTGAGCTATAAGGGTGTCTGGGGATCATAGTCTTGGAGTTTCTCCAGCCTCTGTCGTACCAGTAAGTCTGATCTTTTTTTATGTGTGTGTGAGTTAGAATTTTGTTCTACATTTTTCTCCAGCTCTGTCCAGACAGCCTACTTCTTTCTATACAAAACCTGGAAGTTAATCCTATTAGCATTCAAAAGTACTTTTTTTTTTTCCTTTTAAAAGGGACAGTTAAGCCTGCTATATTTTAGCCTGCAGAACGTTCCTAGTAGAAGGGCAGCCAGTTCTTTGAAGCATGAAATGTGTCTGTTTATTAGTTTAAGCCTGTGCTGGAAAAAGAGAAATACTGGTTTAAAACTCAGTTTAGTTCCTGTAAGTTTTAGCGTTTCTTGTAGAGAATATCATTCATTCATTCATTTTGGCTAGAATACCCTGGTATTCTTCTCACAAAGGATTCAAATTCTTTGCACCTTTACCACGAGAACTTTATACTTAAGTATTTTTTGTTTATTTGGAAGGCCTCTTTCCAAGCAGACTAGCATTTATAAGACTCTGAGATTTCTGAATGCCATATTTTCTCTCAATACACTTACACTATGCAAAGTCATTTTTAGAGGGAAGTCCCTAGTTCTTCCTCAGGTTAGAGGAACCAGAGCTGCTCAAGCAACAAACTAAACCTTCTTGCTTGATTTAAGATGCTCACTTCAAATGCAAGTGATTATATCATACTCTCTGGCCTAAAAATCCATTGCCATCAAGTCGATTCTGACTCATAGTGACCCTATAGGACAGAGTAGAACTGCCCATAAGGTTTCCAAGGCTGTAATCTTTACAGAAGCAGACTGCCACATCTTTCTCCCACAAGAACAGCTGGGTGCTTAACCACTGATCCACCGGGGCTCCTTACTCTCTGGCCTTGTCAATATTTACTGTTTCAAATGTTTTACATGTATTATCTCATTTAATTCTTATAACTGTAGATGTAATTATTATCTCCATTTTGCAGAGAAAGAACTTGTGCCACACAGAGTTGAACAACTCCCCCAAAGTCACACAGAAAGTGACAGAGAACTTCCGAGACTATGCCCCCCAGACACGCTGCTAACTCAGAACTGAAGCCTACTTTTCAGACAAAGATTAGACAGGGCTATAAAACAAACAAGAACACACGTGAGGGACATGCTTCTTAGTTCCATCAAGTATGCGAGACCAAATGGGCAACTCCTGCCCAAGAGCAAGACGAAGGCAGGAAGAGACAGGAACACTTGACAAATGAACACGAGGAACCTGGGGTGGAAAGGGGGAGAGTTCTGTAACATTGCAGGGATCACAACCAATGTCACAAAACGATTAGTGTATAAATTTCTGAATGAGTAACTTATACTGTACACTAAAGCACAATAAATTAAAAAAAAAAAAAGTGGTAGAGAGGAGGATTTGAGCCCATGTAGTCTGACTCCAACCCCAAACTCCTAACCAGCCCCATCTACTGCCCTGGCCTCCATCTGGTATGATCACAAGGCTGGAGAGCTAGAGGAAGGGATTTTAACTCTGCTTTCAGAACCTCGCAGGGGAGCTGGTGGGTCTGAGTGCCCAGCAGCTACAGAGGCAGGCAACTCCTTGTGCTGCTACAAAACTACCTCTGGCTATTAAGTCAGCCTGGAGTTCCCAGTGTCACTGGGACCATTTCTATTGCTCTTACCTGAACTTAAGAAGCTGTGTCAGCTAAGGTGTAGTGTGGTGGGAAAGGTAAGTGCATGACTGATACTGTGGCCAAGCAAGGCCACATGGCTTTAGAAAGCTTCCAGAAATGTCCAAGCAGAGCTCATTCATTCAACATATATTTATTGAGTGACGGCCATGTGCACAGAAGACAAGACGTCTCCACTCTCATGGGGTTTACACGGAGGCGGTGTGTGGAAAATAAACACACAGACAAAGAAATAAACAAGATGCTTTCAAATGGTGACAAATGCATGCAGAAAGTGAAACAGAGTAACTCATGACAGGGAACTGATTTAGACTGGGTGGTGGAGGAAGGTCTTTCTAAGGTACTAATTGTTGGAGAAAAGTTACTAAAAACAAAATCTACTCCCAACCCAGAAAACCTTTCCAGAAAAATAGAAGAGAAAGAAAAGTCTTATTATTGACTAAGTATTAAACCAGACTGTGATGCATGACAGGCAATCTGCTAGAGATTGCAAAGGCAGAAAGAAAACTGACCCTTTATACAGTTAAAAAGATAAAACTCATTACATTCATGTTTTCAATATAGAATTGCTAATTTTCTAGTATTTTTATGGCAAGATACCTGAAGTTATGCTAATCTTCTTCCAGGAAACTGGGAGGTAGAAATGTGAACTTCCTTAATGATTACATCTCAAAAGAGATGGTTTCCAGGTCCTAGAAGAAACATCTTCGATTTACACACTTTTCAAAGAGACAGAGAAGGAATTTACAAATTATCTAAAGTGAACTTTGAAAGAACAGGGGACGAGGGGAGCCTTTTCTCTTACTTTCAACAGGGAGAATTAAAACCTATTATTTTAAATTTGTATTTGTCCTTACACAATTAAGCAGAGACCTGACTGACTGACAAGAAGGGGACAGTCATGCTAGGGAAGAGCATTTCAAGACCAGTAGGGTTGAAGCACAGGGATTGAGGGAGCACTGGCATGAAGGAGGTCAGAGAGAGAAGCAGGGTGGTCATGTCAGGCCCTGCAGTGGCCTTCCGTGTCTCTCTAAGTGTACCGAGACAACGTAAGAGAATTTTAAACTAGGGAATGAGTGAGCAGTTTGGCTGGAGCATGCACAGAATGGCCTGTCAGTGGGCAAGTACCTCCTAGGCATAGGGAGAGATCAGATTATTAGCACTAAATTATTTAAGGAGCATATTTTGCACACTTTCTCCCACGACACCAAATAAAAGAGTGGAAGCCAGGGCCTCTAGGATGGGCTGAGACTGCATGCGTAGCACTGGCCCTGCAATGTCAAGCCCAGTAGATGAGGCCCACACCTCCCCCAGCCCAGAGGGGCTGCGAGAAGACAACAGGAGTCACATCACTTGACAAAGGAGAAAAGGATGGGGAGGTTGTCAGATATGGGTGTGGGTTTCTTCTAACTACCCTCCCCCTCCACCACAACACACTAAACCAAGAGTAAAAACCTGTTGCCTTCCAGTCCAACTCACAGTGATCGTGATGGTTAAGGTTGTGTGTCGACTTGGCTGGGCCATGATTCTCAGTGGTTTGGCAGTTATGTAACGATGTACTCATCCCCCATTTTGTGATCTGATGTAAGCGGTCAATCAGTTGAAAAGGGAGTTTCCTTGGGGTGTGGCCTACATTCAATATATACATGGATATTCTACCAAAGTTCACTTGCTCTGGATCTTGCATTCAGCTGGTCCTCACCTGATTTCCCGTTCTTGGGATGTGAGCCAACAGCCTGCCATCTGTCCTGATTCACCAGCTTCTGCAGCCTTGGGCCAGGCCCGTCATCTGACCTGCCCATTTGGTTTCATCAGGCCCTGCAACCACATGAGTCAGAAGAAGCCTCCAGCCTGATGCCTGACCACAGATTTGGGACTTGCCAGCCTCCACAACCAAGTAAGCCATTTCCTTCAGATAAATCTACTCAACTGCAATGGGTTTGGTGTTTTGGTTTTATAGACAGGCGGAAAGACAGACAGAGACACCTTCACTGGTTTTGCTTCTCTAGAGAGCACATCCTAAGACCGTGACCACACGTGTGTCAGAGTAGAACTGTGCTATATAGGGGTCGCAACTTGATTTTTTGGAAATATATCACCAGGTCTTTCTTCCAAGGCACCTCTGGGTGGGCTTGAACCTACACACAACCTTTCAGTTAGAGCCAAGCGCCTTAACTGGTTGCACCACCCAGGGACTTAATTCCTTAAACCCAGAGTACTTCCTCCAAATTTCGCCAGCCCCCGCAGGGGAGGGACAAAGCCAGGCAGGTAATAGGATTTAGGGCCCCATCATGAATACCTCCCCCATACATAGCTGCAACCCTCTCCTCACCCAAGCCTCGGCTGCAAGGGGCGGGGGTGGGGGTGGGGGGAAGGGGTGGGGAGTGATGCCGAGGGACGGATTAGGAACCAAAATCGCGACCTGTGCCCCCAACCATCTCCAGTCCAACCTTGGGGGCAGGGCACTGGCTGACCTAGAGAACCTTCCCACCCAGCTCCCAGCTGCGCACAGGGGTTGAACGCAGCGTTGCCTCGCCCTCCTCGGGAGACTGAAGGATTTTTAAGCGGCGGTGCCTGGGACCTGGCAGCACCGGGTGGCCCCGCGACAGGACTGTGTGCGGCGGCAGCAGGCAGAGCAGGAAGCAGGCGCAGATTGGGCAGCTGGGACGATTCCGCGTCGTCTGCTTCCGGGGCCGAAGGCGGCTGGGACGCACCGAACCTGGTGAAAACTTCTCCACGGAGGACTCTGGGAACCCGAGTCCGGCTCTGTACTTTCTGAATTCAGCGCGGAAACAGCTCTGCCGAGCTCTCGGAACCTCAGTTTTCCCTTCTGTCGAGTGGGGGCAACAATGCCTGCTCTGTTTAAGGATATTTACGTAAAGCGCCTTGCTCAGCGTAGGCGCTCCATAAATGGTAGTTAATTTTTGTAAACAGCCCCCTGAGAAGATTCGCTTGCTGAGTTCCTGCCTGTTCCGGGAGGGCAGTTTATGCCGCGTTGGAGGCGAAGAGTCAGATTCCATGTTGAGCACCCGACGAACGCCACTTCGCACTCATCCAGCCTGAGGCAAGAATTGGAAGGCGAGGGCCTCAGGAGAAGGGGTAAATTCTTGCACCCTAGAGTACTCTACTGGGGAATTCATTTGGCTCATTAGGCCTCAGAACTCGGGTCTTTTTCAGCCTGTAACTGGGAAGCCCGCAACACACGCCGAACCCGCGCGGCCGCTCTGGCTCAGCCTTGTCTCGGTGGATTTCAGTTTCCTTTTCTTTGCCGCTGCTGCCCGACACCACTCAGAATCCCGGGGGTTTGCCCGGTGATCGTGACGTAAAGAATATTCAGCGTCCGATTGGAAGGCGCGGCTTAGCAGGGGCCAATCCCGGGGCTGGCCCGGGAGAAATCTCGCCGGAGGGCCCTGGAGAGCCCGGAGACTGCGGGGCGGGGGGGCGCTGTCGCGCTGGCTGCTCGGAGAGCGCCGGGTCCCGGAACACACCGCGGCGAGAGAGAAGCGATCTCAGCCCCGCATTCGTAACTCGAAACCCGGAACCGGTGAGTAGGTGGTGTCCGATGAGAAATGCAGCAAAGCAACAGTCTCAGACACGCGCCCCGGAGTTTGGGGCGACTGGACGCGGCCGCCGGGCCGCGGGGGCAGGATGGGGCCGGGCTGCCGGGCAGGGTCGGAGGTGGGTGGAGTACACCGCGCGCACCCTCCCAGCCTAATCCTTCCTGCTGCTTGTCCCTCTATTACCCTCCGTTCTCCCCTTCCTCTTGGGTCTTCCCTGTCTTTCCGTGTCCAACTCAGGCTCCGATCCATGCTATCTCTGGAGCCAGAAGTAAGCGGGGCCCGGATGATGGTCTCGTTGCTTGGAGCCTGGTAGATAGACGCCCAGTCGGGATCCTCCGACGCTGAAGTCGTGGTTTCTTTGGTTTTTTTTGGTTAGAATAAACCGGTTTGGCCACATCTGTTTGGAGCTGTGCATTCACCCCTTCTCCAGCCCATTAGTACTGCTGCTGATTTCCTCCCTATTTGGCGTTAAGAAGAGTGTGTAAATTTTCCTATGTGGGGCAGATGGGAGATAAACACTTCCAAATTCCCACTGCATTCCAGATTTTGATACCGCAATGATTTGAGTGTGCATCAGAAGAGGGGAGAATGATAATCGTTCCTCCATGCAGCAAATATCAGTCTCAGACACGGTGCCTAAGCCTCCTGGCTGTTAATTAAAATCATAATCCCTAGCATCTTTTTTTTTCCTTCCCAGTTTAAGGGGATCATTTTTAAAAAATAGACTTTACTTTTTAGAACGGTGTTAGATTTTCAGAAAAATTGGGAAGATGCTACAGTTACCGTATATCCGACACCCAGTTTCTCCTATTATTAACATGAAGTGTGGTACATTTGTTACAATTAAAGAACCGATATTGATACATTATTATTAACTAACTTCTATAGTTTATTTACATTTCCTTACTTTTACCTAATATCCTTTTTCTATTTCATGATCCGATCCAGGATACCATATTAAATTTAGTTGTCATCTTACGCCCCTCTTAGCTGTGGCAGTTTTTCAGACTCTACTTGTTTTTGATGATCTTGACAGTTGTGAGGGTGGCACAAACAGTTTGTGCTTGCATCAGAATCTACTCAAGTACAGCGGACTTGGTTACTAACCAAAAGGTTGGTGGTTCGAACTCACCTGGCGGGGCCACAGAAGAAAGGCCTGGCGATCTATTTCCAAAAAGAGTACAGCCAAGAAAACCTATGGGGCAGTTCTACACTGATACACATGGGGTCACCAAGAGTCAGAATTGACTCAGCGGCAACAGGTTTGGTTTAGTTTTTCTGTTGGTCAGATATATTGTAGGATGCCCGACTATTGGAATTCGTCTGATGTTTTTCTCATGGTAAGACGGGGGTTATGGGTTACTGGGAAGAAAACCTCTGGTAGAGTACGGTTCTTACCACATCAGATCAAAGGTGCACATTATCAATGTCACTTCTCACGCTGATATTAACCTTGATCACCTGGCTGAAGCAGTGTTTTTCCCCGTTTCCATACTGTAGTCTTGGAAGGAAGTCATTATGAGAAGCTCACACCACACCTAAAGAGTGGGGAATTAGGCTGCCTCTCCTTGAGGACAGAATATCTACAACAATTATTTAGAACACTGCAGGAGAAATTTGTCTTTCCTCTCCCATTTATTAATTTATTCTTATCAGTATGGACTGTTGGATATTTATTTTATACTTTGGGTTATAATCTAATACTATATTATTTATTTTGTTGCTGAAGTTGTTCCAGCTTTAGCCACTGGTAGTTTTCAGTTGGCTTCTGTGCTCCTTCCTCGCATGTGTTTTTATAGAGCTTTTTGCTATTCAGAACATTTTTTTGTATGTGACCTCACCTCAAACAACTTGGAGAACTTGTCAAGTCATGTATTATTATTCCCTCCTTGTTAAAAGGTAAGGAAACTGAGTCCCAGAGACAGTGGGTAACATGTTAGATGTCACATCCTGCAAGGGAGTGACAGGCTGGACTCAGACTGAGACTGACCACCACAGAAGACACTGAACCACAGAAGAGAGCCTATGCTCTTGGGCTGACTTCAGATTAAGTCTCCCAGGGTCAAAATAGAAAAAGGCATAGAGAATGGGAAGAAGTTGGTTTTGGAAAACAAAAGGCTGTATCCAGGATGAATTGGAACTTGCCAGCCTGGGAGAAATGGAACGTTGACCTTCCCCCCAAAACTGTGTGCTTTGGAGGGGTGCTAAGGGAGATGTGGGTAATATTTGTGTCTAAGAATGTCTAATCTGAGGACAGTCCTCAGAACCTTGTGCTGAAGCAAGATTGTCAGGTGGGGAAGGGGAGCATGGTAAAAAGAGGGAGAATGGAGAAGATAGCAGGGCTCTGGAATCAGGAGATGACAATTGTTTTAGTCATCTAGTGCTGCTGTAACAGAAATACCACGAGTGGATGGCTTTAACAAAGAGAAATTTATTTTCTCACAGTCTAGTAGGCTAAAAGTCCAAATTTAGGGCATCAGCTCCAGGAGAAGGCTTTCTCTCTCTGTAGGCTCTAGAGGACGGTCCTTCTAATCAGTCTTCCCCTGGGCGAGGAGCTTCTTCCTGCAGGAACCCCGGGTCCGAAGGATGCGCTCTGCCCCCAGTGCTGCTTTCTTGGTGGTATGAGGTCCCCCATCTCTGCTTCCCTTTCCTTTTATCTCTTGTAAGATAAAAGGTGGTGCAGGCCACACTCCAGGGAAACTCCCTTTACATTGGATCAGGGATGTGACCTTAGTAAGGGTGTTACAATCCCACCCTAATCCTTTTTAACATAAAATTACAATCACAAAATGGAGGACAACCACACAATACTAGGAATCTTGGCTTAACTGAGTTCACACATATTTTGGGGGTACACAGTTCAATCCTTGACAGCAATCTAATTTCACAAGCATTTACAGACTACCTACTTTGTACCAGATTCTGTTGTTAGTTGCCCTCCTGTCAATTCTAACTCATGGTGACCCCATGTGTACAGAGTAGAACTGTGCTTCATAGGGTTCTCAAGGCTGTGACCTTTCGGAAGCAGATCACCAGGCTTGTCTTCCGAGGTGTCTCTGGGTACGTTCAAGTGGCCAACCTTTTGGTTAGTTGAGCGCTTAACCATTTGCACTGGAGATAAAAAGATGAGCGAGGCATGTTCCTTGGGCTCACGTTCTGGTTGAGGGGAAATACTGGTAAAAACATCAATTATGAAGCAGCATGATAAGTGCTATAATAGAAATATAGTGTATGCAGAGCTTTAGGAACTAACCGAGGGAGGGATTCACTGGAGGTGGGATGGGGACAGGAAGGACCTCGCAGTTAAGGGGATGTATTAGATGCAAGTCTTCAAGGATGAGCTGCAGCTTGCCAGGGCAAGAAGGTGGATGAAGGGCCTTTGGGGCAAAGAGAACAGCACATACAAGGGTATGGGGGGATGGTGACAGTGAAAAAGAGGGTGTCTTCCCAGTTCAGTGTATCTAGTAGCTGGAGCATTAGATGGGGAGAAGCAGGACTCGAGGCTGGACATGTAAGTTGGAGCCAGATTGTGGGGGCCTTATGTGCTCTGCTTTGTAGTTTGCAGCTCAGCTAGGCATTTTGAAGCAGAAGAGTGACAGGATGGGATGTGTGTTTTAGACGTGACCCTGGCAGCACTGTGGAGAAGGTGTGTCTTGTTTCACTAAGCCTAAGATGCCATCAGTTATTTTATGTACACTATTTTATGTACCAGAAGCAGCCCTGGTGGCGTAGTAGTTAAGCGCTCGACTTCTAATTGAAAGATTGGTGATTCGAACCCACCAGCTGCTCCGCGGGAGACAGATGTGGCAGTCTGCTTCCGTAAAGATTTACAGCCTTGGAAACCCTGTGGGACAGTTCTGTTTTGTCCTACAGGGTCGCTGTAAGTCAGAATCGACTCAATAGCAATGGGTTTGGTTTTTTTTGGTTTTATGTTCCGCATAAACCGAAACCAAAAACCCATCGCTGTCGAGTTGATCCCAACTCATAGTGTCCCTATAGATCCTATAAAAATATTTTACAAGTTAAATTATGCCATTTCAGAGAAGCTAAAATGTGATGATGTGGGTGTCTCAGAATTGATGATTATGGTAACTGCCCCTCCCTGCCCCTTGGGAGTGAACGGTTAGACTATCTCCATCAAACTAAACAGTTTTTGTTAAGTTCTGGCTGTATTTATGATCTTGAAAAAACTAAATTTGATAACTGGCCTTTTCCTGCCTGATAGCCAAATTGAATTATTTTCAGATACCAGCACAGTAAAATCGGGATTCCTGACCCAAAGCTTTTGGCTACATTTTATTTCAGTTTGTCCTGTGAATGGCCTAGATTATCCCCTCTCCCTTCCCCCCTTCCCTATTTTCTCATGGTGAAAATGGCCTAGAAATGTCAATAATCTAGCCCAGGGCTGCACAGCAGAGTAGCTGAGGCTGGGTGAAAAGCCGGGTGTTATACTCCTAACCCAGGATGGTACACATTAGACTTTGGTTAGAATGCCACCTGGGATGGAAGAAGATTCGGTCTGTTTCCTCACTCGAATTCCTAGGAGCTTTGGAGAGGGGCTGTGATGGCTGAAAGCAGGTTGGTGATCTGTCACGGTCTGTATTCTACCTCTCGGGGCAGAGGGAGAGAACTGCCACTCGGTGTCCACCTTTGTCACGAGATCTCTGTCTACATAAATGGGCTGGTTTCTCTTTTCTGCATAAACTCTTTGTATACTTCAGGCCAATAACTTTCAAAAACCTCCCCTGCTGTATCAATCAGGATTCTTTCTTTTGTGAGTGATAGGTCCAAGCTGGCTGGGCAGAAGGGGCGTTTATTGACTCATGTGACTGAGAAGTTCAAGGGTGGGACTGGCTTCAGGCACAGCTTGGTATAGGGCTTCAAAAGATGCCACCTGGTTTCTTTCACTTCATCTCTCTGGGTTGGCTTCATTCTCAAACAGGCTGAGCCTCAGGTTAGCAAGATCGCTCTGGTAGCTACAAACCATATGACATCATCTCTTGCCAAGTTCACTAGAAACCACAAGCATCTTTTTCGCCAAGTGTCTCAACTAGGTCTCCTTGTGACTTGTTGATGTAATTGAACCGCGTACCCTTGTCTGAAGCAAGCAACATGGCCACCCTTGGGCTGGGGGAGAGCCCCCCACTAAGCACATGATCCCCAGAAAGGAGATGGGTATAGTTACCAAAGGGAGGAAGAATGGAAGCTAGACAGGCCCCCCAGCCCCTGAACAACACATTAGTTTTATCGAGGAGCATGATGTCTGATCTGCTGCTGCTGCCGGATTCCTTGGCCTGTTACTGGGCTTCTCTCATCCTTCTTTCCTTCCCTCCCTCCTTTGCTCCTTCTTTCCTTCCTTTCTCACAGACACATACAACGAGATTGTATTTCCCGTCCACCAGATTGGCAAAAATGTAAAAGGTGACAACACCAGGTGTTAGAGAGGATGTGGAGCAACGTAACTACACACACCCGCTGGTGGGAGTGTACGTTGTACAGTGACTCTGGAAGACAGTTTGGCTGTATCTAGTCAAATTGAGGAGCATCTACCTGATGGCCAGTGTATTTGCCCTAGAGGAACTGCATGCCCGTGTGTACCGGGCCACGTGTGCAGGAATGTTCACAGAAGCAGTGTCTGTAGTTGTCCCAAGCTGGAAGCAACCCAGATGGCCATCAGAAGTAGAGTACATTAAAGAATTGTGGTATTGTCATGCAAGCAATGAAAAGGAAAAAAATCAGCTCACAATCCCATGAATGAACCTCACACGTGTGATGTTGATAGCAAAACAAAAGACAAAAGAATACATACACACAATATGATTCCATTGATATGAAGCTAAAAACCAGGAAAAACAAACTGTTGTTTATGGATGTGTAAAAAGCAAACCCACTGCAGTTGAATCAGTTCTGACTCATGGTGACCCCATGTGTTGCAGAGTAGAAGTGCTCCATAAGGTTTTCTTGCCTGAGATCTTTACAGAAATAGATCACCAGGCCTTTCTTTCATGGTGGGGCTCGGTGAGATTGAACCACCAAACTTTAGGTTAGTAATCAATTGCAGACCACTTGTGCCACCCAAGACCTTTATGGATGAATACCTATGGTCTAAAACTAAAGAAATTGGGGTGGGGGGTGAGAGGGGGTGATTATCACCATTATAATTTATTCCACAGCAACCATATTCTCAAACACAGCCTTTCCTTACTGGCTTCTGCACATTCCTGGCACCAAACCTTGGGTTCCATCACCTACAGTTGAGTGCAAGTGACATGCAGCCACTGTTTTTCCTGCTGCAGGGGATATAAAGAAATCCTATCCTTAGTAATTTACCATCTTGCCAGAGAGAAGATAAAAGTGTCTAAGATTGCTTGTTCTCATTCAGCAGTTACTTAAGGAACATCTACTGTGCAGGCACTGTGGTAGATTCTGGGGGTGAGACAGACAGTCTCTGTTGACTTCCTTGTTTGATGGGAAAAACTGATGTTAAACAAGTCATTGTACGAGTTAAGTCATGACTTACAATTGCAGAAAAGACGTACAGGTGCAGTGTGGGGTGCTTTAGGCTGTATGAGGGAGAGAGCGGGTGAACTCAGTATGACAGGTCAGGAAGGACTTGCTGGAGGAGGTAGCTTTCAGCTGAGACCCCAAGCCGAGAAAGGAGTTTACTAAGCAGGAGAGGAATGGTGTTCTCAGCAGAGGAAACAGCATGGCACTTTTTTAGAGGCGAGGAGAGGGGTTCAGTCTGCCTGTGGGGTCTAGTTTGAGGTGAGGAGTGCAGGGAATAAGCTTAAAACAGGGCTAGGCCTGGATTATCGGGGCCTCCCAGGCATGGGAAGTGGTTTGACCTTTGTCCCTGGAGAACCGACAGCCACTGAGGGGTTTTAACCAGAGTGGTTGCATGAGCAGATTTGCACTTTAATGTGGCTGGTGTGTTTGCGGGACAAAAGGAAAGCCAGCATAGCTGGAGCTCCGTGAGCAAAGGAGAGAGGAAGGAGGTCCTTACAGGCCAGGGTGAAGGGTTTTGATTTTAAGTAAGTTTGACAAACCCTGGAGGGTTTTCATTCGGACAATATGATCTGATTTCAGCTTTTAAAGGGTTATTCTAATTATGTCACTAGAAGCGTAGACAATGACTTTGCCATTATTGTTCCCTGCTATATCCCCAGGGCCAGCACATAGTTGTTGTGTTAGCTGCTTTCAAGTTGGCCCTGGACTCATGGTGACCCCATGCACAACTGAACGAAACACTTCCTGGTCTTGGTCCAATCCCATGATCGGTGGTGGATTGGACTGTTGTGAGCCGTAGGGTTTTCATTGGCTGATTTTTGGAAGTAGATCTCCAGGCCTTTCTTCTTAGTCTGGAAGTGCCACTGAAACCTGTTCAACGTAGCAACACGTAAGCCTTCGCTGACAGACGTGTGGTGGCTGTGCGTGAGGTGCATTGGCCAGGAATCAAACCAGGGTCTCCCACATGGAAGATGAGAATTCTACCACTGAACCACTACTGCCCTCCTTGACACACAGTAAGTACCCAATAAATATCAGTGAACTAGTGAATGAATTATGACACCAGCTGCTTAAAACCCTTGGTGGCTTCCCAGGGCTGTTAGGATAACGTCCAGAATCCTTAATGCGTCCCACAATGTCTTGCACAATCAATTCCCTGCTTATCTCTCCGTCCTCTTTCTGCTCCTGCCAGACAGTCTACCCTACTTGCTCACTCCACCGCACCCCACCTGTGGCTGATGGCCACTTGTCAGTTCCTCAAACTGACCGCTACCCTTCTTCTCTTGGGTGGTCGGTTTCTTCTGCTTGTGACACTGGTCCTCCACACCACTCCCTAGGGGTGATGGAGATTTCCTTTTTCAGGCATCAAGGTGCAGTGTTGTGGAGTGGAAGGAGCCCCAGACTAGTGTCGTGCACCTCAGAGCTAGCCCTGGCCTTGCTGCCAACCAGCTCTGCCAATCATCTGAGCAAATTATACCAGCCCTCTGTTCTTAAGTTTTGAGGGGGTAGATGTAAATGAAGGAGTTGGGCTAGTGATTCCCAACCCTGGTTGGATATTAGAATTACCTGGGGAGCTTTTGAAAAATACCAAGAGATTCTGAGTCAGTTGGTCTGCAGTTGGTCTAGTATTTTTTGAAACCTCCCCAGGTGATTCTTAGGTGTAGTCAGGGTTGCAAACCATTCCACTAGGTGATAAAGGTTCCTGCTTATACTCTCTGATGTCAAGCACCAAATGACACTCTGGAAAAAATTTTAGGCAAGAGAGAGTCTGGTCCATCATTCAGCATCAGACAAATGTCCAGGCACACAAACACTGAGAGTCCCTGCCTTGGGGGTCACCTGCAGGACCAGGACACTGGGAAGCCTGGTCTCATCCCCATCCCAGCTGGCTCCTGCCTCCAGGCCCCTCTCTGAGCCTTGTGGGAATTGCCACTGTTCCAAGCTTGTCACATGTGCCATCCACCTGGCCCCAGTGGCCTGGGTGGCCTGTAGTGTACTTCAGAGCACCTTGATGCAGAGCCCTGTAGGGGAAGAGTAGCCCATGTGTGACCACAGTCACCAGGCCTCTGCAGCCACAGCCAGGCGTGTAAGATATGGGGACTCCAGTCCTTTCACATCCTCAGCAGAGGTACGGCCACTCCTCTAGTATTCATTCCGGATTACTTTTTGTCCTGAATTCTGTCATCTTCAGGTTTGATAGAGGTACCTCTTTGAGGTTACTTCTCCGAGGAAGATTTGCTTTTTTCAGATTTAGAAAAATACACGTTTTTAAGGCTCCCATATGACAGGGTTGTTGTTAGCTGCTTTGGAGTTGGCCCCCGGCTTGTGGTGATTCCATACACAACAGAATGGAACACTGTCCAGTCCTGCGCCATCCTCATGCTTGGTTACAGATTGGACTGTTGTGATCCACAGGGGGTTTATTTCGTCTGGAAATTCTGCTGAAACCTGTTCAGCATCATAGCAACACTTCTCCACTGACTGACATACAGTGGCTGTGCACAAGGAATGTTGGTCAGGAATCAAACTCAGGTCTCTTGCATGGAAGATGAGAATTCTCCCACTGAACTACCCGTGCCCCCTGTGGAACAAGGGAGCCCCATGCTAAGTGTTTTGGGATTACAAGAAAGAAAGTCTGTGTTTGAAGAGCCCCAGGCAGGTGCTTGAAAAGCAGCTTGGGGTAGTGAAGAGAGCCCTGAGTAGCCTGGAGGCCAAGGTGCAAATCCAGGCCCCTCACTTGTCTGGGCTTCAGAGTCCACATCTGGAATTAAATGTCCTCTACGGTCCCTTTCTGTGTGACACATAGAGCCCAAAGCAGGAGGTGGAGAGGAAGGTGTTAGATGTGGAGCAGCAGGAGTCAGAGACTGTTGAAGGAGTTTAGCACCTACCAGAGCAGAAGCTGGCAGCTGTTAAGAAGCAACAGGCCAGAATTTTGATCATTTTCCTCTGGGATTGGACCAGGGCAGGGGTAGGGGCAGGGGTTTGAGTTTCTACCCACAAGGTGTGGACATTTACAACGATGCTTTCCTCAGCTCATTTTTGCAGCTCCCAGTGATTCTCACAGCCAAGAATTGTGTACCGTACCACATCCTGAAATGTTCGGCTGGAAATTGTGTCACCTCACAATTATGTGTTTATAACATCCAGACATTTGTAGCCAAAAATCCACAACCAAACTCATTGCCATCTAGTGGATTCCGACTCATAGCAACCTTACAGGGCAGAGTAGAACTGCCCCACGGAGCTTCCAAGGAGCGCCTGGTAGATTCAAACTGCCGGACCTCTTGGTTAGCAGTTGTAGCTGTTAACCACTGTGTCAACAGCGTTCCTGAGACCTGTAGGGGAGGGGTGATTTTGGGAGAAAGGAAACTCAGAGAAATGTAGGGAGTGGCCCTGGTTCTGCACTGGAGGAGGGTTCCAGGGCATTGAAAGGCTTTGCCCTTTGGAGCATCTTCCTGGTTTCATAGAATTGCAACCAGCTTCTGGTTTATTGAAGGGACGGAAGACGTGCCTGCCCTGGGACAGGGGGTGACCTCTGGGGAAAAGTGATTCAGCTACGGCTTTCAGAACTCTCATGTGGGTAAGAGGGGTGGGGATGGGCAGTGCTAGATCATCTCTAAGGGTTTTTCTGGCTTTGACTTTCTGTGGTTTCTGTCTGCCCAAGAAGTAGGAATGGAGAAAAGAGTAGTGGTTTTATCCCACATTGTGGAAAAACTGTTGAGATAATCAGAGAGAACACATTGAAGGCATAAATGATGGAGAGGTTAAAATCATAGGGGAGCATGGTAGGTTGGGGAAGAGTTTTTGGAGAGGGTGGATTTTGTGTTGGATCTGAAAAGATTTGGGGTGTGTGTGTGTGTGTGTGTGTGTGTGTGTGTGTTTCCAGCAGTTGAAGTCTGCCATAGCTAAGGTTGGGTACTTTTGGTATCAGCAGTAATAATGCCCTTTCACTTTAATCAGCACTTCTCAATTTACAAAGCCCTTCCATGCACATGACCTCATCTGAACTTCCCAACAAAGCAGCTGGTATTAGACCCCATATTACAGTTTGCCTGGGTAGGAAACAGAATGTAGTAGATTGGGCCCGGGCATTGGGTAGCCATGTGCCTTTGCTTCACCTCGTTTCCTCAACATATCCTGAGCATTAAAATCATATGATATGTAAAGGCACCTGGCATCTAGTGTGGGTCTTAAATAAATGCTGCGGTTACCCCAAATCACCTGATAATTGAATTACAGAGCCTAAACTTGAACCCAGATTGTCCAACCCATAGGTTTACACCTTGAGTCTTATATGTATTAAGCAATGCCACAGTAAGCCCTCTTTTAATATACAGGCTATGATATGTTTAAGGTAGAGTCTGTGTAACCAAGCAGTGGGATTGAACATAGAAATGGCACTGTTTCGATTATCTGGTTATGGCGGACTCTTAAGAACAAATGGTCCGGTACTGTTAATAACGTCTTCAGTTCTTCTGAATGCATTCATGTGTTCAACACATATGTATTGAGCTTCTACAAGGTGTCAAGCACCCTGATCTCTGTATTAGTGATTTTTAACATGTTTGGTTATTACAGACCCTTTTAAGAAAGTAATAGAAAACTATGGTCCCTCTCTTTCTCCCAAGAAGATTTTCCAGCTTTTGGTTTTGATGTGCTGAACCATTTGAAAATAAGTTGTAGTCACCATGACACTTCATCCTTAAATACTGCAGTATGAATTGCCTAGAAATTTGGACTTCTCCTGTGTCACTTCAATATCATTATCATATCTAAGAAAATTAATAATGATTTCTTAGTATGATCCAATATCTCATCCATTTTCAATTTTTCCCCTAATTATCCCAAAATGATTTTTATAGTTGTTTTTTTTTAAACCAGCATCCAGTCAAGTTCACACATTGCATTTGGTTTTCGTTTCTTTTTTAAATCAAGAACAATCCTTTATTTTTCATGACATTGACTTTTAAAAAGACCAGACCAGTTGTCTTGTGGAATGTTCCAGGTTCTGGATTTATCTGATTGTTTCCTCATGGTGTGGTTTAGCTCAGTCCTCTGACCTGTATATTTTCTGTAAACTGGAAGTTAGGTCTAAAGGCTTGACTAGATTCATTCAGGTCAAAGGATTTTGGCAAGAACACCTTAAACGCAATACTATGTAATTTGCATGATGTCACACCAGGAAGCGTATAATGCCAGTTTGTTCCTCTATTAGTGATGCTGGGTTTGGTCACTTGGTCAAGGGATAGGTCGCCAGATATCCCCCTTCTCAAGGTACGTTGGTAAGTAATCTGTGGGGTGATTCTTTGACACCATGGGAATACCCTGTCCTGCAACACCTTTCTCATAATGGCTTTAACATCTGTTGATGATCCTTGTCTTTTTATGATGGGGATAGCAAAATGGTGATTTTCTAATTCTGTCATCCCTTGTATACTTATGTTAGCTGGTGTCCTTCTGTAATTCCCAATTTTAGTCATCTAATATATGTACAATAATTGTTACATAGTTTCAGGGAGATTAAGGACCCATCAAAGCTCAACATGGAGCCTGGGTTAAGGACACCTGCTCCAAGTTATCCAAAAAGCCAGTTCCTGTTGTGACTCCTGACGACTGCATGTGTGTCAGAGTAGAACTGTGCATCACAGGATTTTCAATGGCTGATTTTTTTAAAAGTAGGTCTCCAGGCCTTTCTTCTGAGGTGCCTCTGGTTGGACTTGAACCTCCAACCTTTCGGTTAGCAACCAAGCATGTTAACCATTTGCACCACACAGGGACTCCCTCTAAGTGATGTTGCTTTTGTGTGCTGTCGAGTCAATCCCGACTCATAACTGCCCTGTAGGATTTCCTAGGCTCTAATCTTTCCGGGAGCAGATTGCCAGGTTTTTTCTCTTGTGCCGCTGCTGATAGTTTTGAACCACTGAACTTTCGGTTAGCAGCTGAGCGCTTAACTATTGCACCACCAGGGCTCCTTCCTCTAAGTGATAAAGGTGGCTAATTATGTCAGGTTTTGTGCGGCAGAAGAGCAGTAGCTGAACTCTTCAAAGTTCTTTTATTTATTTTTTATTGTACTTTAGATGAAGGTTTACAGAACAAACTAGTCTCTCAGTAAACAATTAATGTACACATATTGTTTTGTGACATTGGTTGCCAACCCCACAACATGTCAACACTCTCCTCATCTTGACCTTGGGTTCCCCATTACCAGCTTTTCTGTCCCCTCCTGCCTTCTCATCCTTGCTCCTGGGCTGGTGTGCCCATTTAGTCTCATTTTATGGGCCTGTCTAATCTTTGGCTGAAGGGTGAACCTCAGGAGTGACTTTATTACTGAGCTATAAGAGTGTCCGGGGGCCATACTCTTGGGGCTTCTCCAGTCTCTGTCAGACCAGTAAGTCTAGTCTTTTTTTGTGAGTTAGAATTTTGTTCTCCATTTTTCTCCAGCTCTGTCCGGGACCCTCTATGGTGATCCCTGTCAAGGCAGTCAGTGGTGGGAGCCAGGCACCATCTAGTTGTGCACAGTCCTTTTATTTTTCCAGTCAGCTGCGACAGAATTAAATCCCCAGCCCCAAAGATAACACATGCCATCCCCTAACAACAAAAACAAAACAACCTCAGCTTTTAAATTTTCAATCCAGTCAACAAAGTGCCATGATAAAGGGGTCCAAAACCCACAGAATCACCCAGCACCAATCTCCTTTCCTCTTTCCAAACACTTTGCAGTATGTTACAGTTGAAAGCGTTCTGGGCCAGGCTTGCTTTCCTCAACAGTAAAAGCAGGAAGTTAGACCTGCATTTTCTAGAATTTCTACCAGCCCTAACATTCTCAGAACTTGATCATATCTTCTTTTGCCAGTTGAATTCCTTTGTCCCTTCGTTTGAGCTTTGCATGTATGTGTTTCTTCACACTCATTGCATCTCTTAAAGTCACACACATCTAAATTTGTTGGTGCTTCTGGTTGGAATTTATTATCAGCAGTCCCTGACACTCGTACTGTACTTCCACTTTGTAAAGCACTTTTATGTATTATTGCATTAGATCCCTTACGGAGTAGGCATTGTATCCGTTTTGTTCCTTCTTTGGGTCTTATAGACTGGGGGTTTCATTTCTAGCTCATAAGTGTCACTACATTGAAATAACTAGAAGGCCACTAAACTCTGTTGTGATGGACTTTCACCACGTGTAATCAATAATGATATTGCTATTGCCTATGGTTCCAGTTGCTTCATTCCTACCTCGCAGTTACCTTTGTGCCCTGTTGGCTATCTTCCCAGTGACTGCTCCAGTTGATGTCCATGGATCAATGGTAGAGCACATCCCTCAACCCCTTCCTCACCCCATGAGGATCTTGTGTACTTGAACAAGATGTCTGTCATTGTGACTGGTTCTGCCTTACTTCCTCTCTTGCTGCCACTTTGAATCTCCACTCCTGCTCTCTTTGTGGCTTGAATGCTCACTGGATTTGGGAAACAAGGGTCTTGGGTTCTCTCCTAGGTTCCCCTCTGTGTACTGGGCTTAATGCTTTCAACATAACTCTTTCATTTCACACTGTTAGAAACCCTTGAAGTCAAGTATTGCTCTCCCCATTTCATGGATGGATAAACTGAGGCTCAGAGTACTTAAATGGCTTCTCAATTGTCACATAGAGTTGGGGCAAGAGGCAGCTGTTGACACCCACCTACATTGGGTTGAATGTGCTGAGGCTCAGACATGAACTGGGCCAGTGCTGCCGAGGTAAACCGAGCAACATCTTCTCCCTGCTTAGCCTCCAGGCTCCCTCTAAGGCCCAAGCCCTCATCAGCACTTAGCAGCCACAGCCCCTCAGGGTTCCTCCCATCTTGGTTTCCCTTGAGAGCTTAGCTAGAAGGACTGCTGCCCTTGTTAGCAGCAGAGCAACCAGGCCAGCTAGGTGGGGGAGTTACCACTGAGAACAAGTCCTGTGTGGCCAGACTGTGCTCTGCAGGTGGGCTGAGTTTAGGTAGAATCCAACTTCCTAGGAGGTGAATCAAGCCAAAACCACAGCACAGTCCAAGGAAATGCCCATAAAGGGACACACTAGAGCTTGGCCTCCTAATGCTTTGTGAGTGCTATTAAAGAGCCTCAGTGCTCTTGGTCCTCGAAAGAGTCTGTGGACTGTCAGGGCTCCCGTGAATGGTTGTACAGCTTGTGTACTGCCCAAATGAGGGAGCACCATGTACATGGTAGACAATGTAGGTTTGTGTATTTGTTATGACAGTTTTCCAGCAGAGTAATCAAGTGTCTTGTTCTAGCAAAATTCGTGCATTAGAACAATGTCTTAGTTAGTCAGTGCTGCTGTAATAGAAATACCACAAGTGGGTGGCTTTGAAGAGAAGAAATTTATTTCCTCACAGTTCAGGAGGCCAGAAGTCCAAATTTGAGGCAGAGCTCTAGCGGAAGGCTCTCTGTCTTCTCTGGGGGAAATCTGTGTCTCTTTCAGTTTCCATTCCTCAGTTCCTTGGAGATTTAGCTTGTTTCTATGCCTAATCTGCTCTTTTTAATATCTCAGAAGTGATTAGGTTTAAGACACACTCTGCACTGATGGCCTTATTAACATAACAAAGAAAACTGTGTTCCCAAATGGGATCACATCCACAGGTAAAGGGGTTAGGATTCCAACACATATTTTGGGAGGACACAGTTCAATCCATAACAGACAATTTCCCAACAGATGGATGGAGAGTCTTGAGGCCGGCGTGCTTTCCCAATGGCACTGTGTGGGCTGGTTCATCCCAGCTCTCCACTCTACCAGGCTACCCTCTCTGGGCCTCAGTTTCCTCATCTGTAAAATGAAGAGGTGGACTAGACGACCCATAAGGTCCCTTTTCACTTTGACATTGTGTGAGCCTCATTGGAGTTGATAAGTGTCTATTGATTGGTTGATTGCTGGAGCTGGTGGCCCTGTGCTAGGCTACCACCTCCACCCCTTTTGTCCTAGCTCTTGACTCCATGCTCTGTTCTCCAAGGAGAAGCCCCTGCCAGTGAACAGAGCAGGGCCTTCTCCGTGCTCAGGGCACCATGGCCACGTCAGCCCCACTGCGGAGTCTGGAAGAGGAGGTGACCTGCTCCATCTGCCTTGATTATCTGCGAGACCCTGTGACTATCGACTGTGGCCATGTCTTCTGCCGCACCTGCACCACCGAAGTCCGCCCCGTGGCAGGGGGCCGCCCCGTCTGCCCGCTCTGCAAAAAGTCCTTTAAGAAGGAGAACATCCGCCCAGTGTGGCAGCTGGCCAGCCTGGTGGAGAACATTGAGCGGCTGAAGGTGGACAAGGGCCGACAGCCAGGGGAGGGGGCCCGGGAGCAGCAGGATGCCAAGCTGTGCGAGCGGCACCAGGAGAAGCTGCACTACTACTGTGAGGATGATGGGAAGCTGCTGTGCGTGATGTGCCGGGAGTCCCGGGAGCACCGGCCCCACACGGCCATCCTCATGGAGAAGGCCGCCCAGCCCCACAGGGTAAGCCCTCCTCACCCTGAGGTGCCACCTTCCTTGCGGTATGCCTGCCCTGCAGTCCATCTGAAGGCAGGCCTGGCTAAGACCCCTCGGTAGGCCAAGGACTCGAGCCTGAGTCCACCTTCCTGCCCCAGCCCTGATCATCCACATGTCCCCACTGCTTGTCTTCCCACAGGAAAAAATCCTGAACCACCTGACTACCCTCAGGAGAGATAGAGACAAAATTCAGGGCTTTCAGACGAAGGGAGACTCTGATATCCTAGCCGTGCTGGTAAGTGAGGCCGGTGGAGAAGGCCCTGAGGTGGCGATTTACCGTGGGGAGCTGGGGCATGGGCAAGCAGAGGCAGCATGGGGAGAGACTTTAGGAGGACCTCACTGGAGAGGACAAGTGTAGGACTAGAGACCGAGAGGCCTGCGTTTTAACCCACGTCCTGCTGGTCTGAGCTGTATGGCCTAGGACCTGTTTTCTCATCTAATAAGTGAGTGGGCTGCCTAGGTGTCAGCTGAGGCCCTTCTCATTCTCCGTGGATCTCACCTCAGCTTCAGGCCCATGTCTGGCAGCTGCTTCTGTTCTACCAGGGAGAGCCAAAGTGTGGGGAAGTGAGGAAGGCCTTGCTTCATTCTTCCTCTCAAAGATGGGGATGGGGGGAAGACATGATTCCTAAGAGTGGAGGGGAGCCAGGGGAGTTGGGAGGAGGGAGCTGCCTTGGAATAAGCACTGAGAGGGGAGAGCTAAGGAAGGCCTGACCAGCTGGAATGACTAGCTCTGTGTCTAGTAAACCCTGGGCCCAGGCCTCTCAGTTGCCTGTAGTTAGAAAACAAAGGCGGCACATTGTATGCTTGATTGGAGATGGGGCAAGAGGAAAGAAACTGATCAGGTGGTTCCAGTTCTCTAGGGGAGTGTCTGTCAGGGACATGGGCAGTGGAGGCCTGCAGTAAGCAGTTAGGCCCTGGGAGTGGGAGATACTAAAGCAAGAGATGGCCGGTCCAGAAGCACCCTAGGCCCAGTGTGCATGGAGGCCTCTCAGCCAACATCTGTCAGCAGTGGGGACAGGGGACTCTGGTTAGAGCCCAGCCCGCACTCAGCAGGGAGGCTCAGAGGTAGGAAGGGACATGGCCCCTGACAACAGACATTCTACAGTGTCACCGAAATGCAGGGCAGGGATGGGGTGCACACAGGTATTTTATACATATTATGGGGGTATCCCAAGAGAGGTTTGGTCAGGCTTGGATGGTATGAATCAAGGAAACCTTCCAGGAAGTAGGGACGTACAGAGATTAGTGTCCAGGGGGGGAAAGCATCAGCTCACAAGTGAGACCCACAAAGTTCCACAAAGGCCCTGGCACACATTGTTCACCTAGAAGAGTAACTTGGACTTCAGTGGCAAGGAGCTGGGCAGACCTGTCGGGCAGAGTCAGGGTCCAGTCAGACAGTGGCTGAGTGAACTTAACTCGTTCACTTACCATGTCTTCTTTGAGGAGAGGAGGGTGGACCAGCAGTGCTCTAAAGCTCCTCCCAACTTAAACACTACCAGTAACCAATCATGTAGTGTCAAGTTGACTTGACTCATGGCAACCTTACGTATGTCAGAGTAGAACTATACTCCATAGGGTTTTCAATGGCTGATTTTTTGGAAGGAGATTGTCAGATCTTTCTCCCGTGGCACCTCTGGGCAGATTCATGAATGGGGGTAACAGCGGGTGATGAGTCAGTCAGCCTTATGTGCTTCTCACGCTGGGTCATGGAGGGATCCTCCATCGAGGTTGAGTCATCACCCCTTGTCTCCTTCCTGCCACTGCAGCAGAAGCTTCAGGACCAGAAGCAGTGCATCGTGGCCTTGTTTGAGACGAGTCATCAGTTCCTGAGGGAGCGGGAGCAACACCTGCTGGACCAGTTGGCGAAGCTGGAGCAGGAGCTCACGGAGGGTAGGGAGAAGTATAAGGCCAGGGGCATCGGGGAGCTTGCCCGGCTGGCGCTGGTCATCTCCGAGCTGGAGGGCAAGGCACAGCAGCCAGCTGCAGAGCTCATGCAGGTGAGAGACTCCCCTGGGGCTGGGAACCAGGAGACATAGATGGTATAGAGGAGTTGCTGCCTCTCGGGGCCTTTGTTTTCTCATCTAAACCAAACCCAAAACAAACCCTATGCTGTCGAGTCAATTCTGACTCATAGTGACCCTATATGACAGAGTAGAACTGCCCCGTAGTTTCTAAGGCTGTACTGTTTAATGGAAGCAGATTGCCACATCTTTCTCCCTCAGAGCGGCTGGTGGGTTCAAACCACTAACCTTTCGGTTAGCAGCCAAGTGCTTTAACCACTGTGCCACTAGAGCTCCTTTCTCATCTAAACAAGGGGATGGTAGTCACTTACCCTCCCACCTACCCCAGGCATCATATGAGCATAAAGTGGTATGACTGTTTCGGTGTCACTTTAAAAAGTAAAATTTCTACAATAAAACATTTTAAAAAGTCAAAGTTGCTGTAGAAATGGGAGGGAAAGCTATTATGTCATCATCATCACCCTGCATCCTCATCACTGCCGTCACGAGCCCTTCTTCTAACAGGCCCTTGGCAGACGCTTCTCAGGCGAAAGCTTTTTATGGTTCTTGAGATGAAAAGTGGTGTCACAGATGGGGTGGTTTAGGGAGGGCTGAACGGTGGCTTCTCTCAAGGGCTGGGAGGGTCTGGAGGAGATGGCAGTTAGGGAAGGGAGACAGAGCAAGCAAGATTTTCTCTGGGACCGTGGAATTACCACCAGAGAAATGAGATGGAGATTAGGCAAGGAACACTTCCTGGAGGAGGTGGCTTTGAAGCCAAGAAAGGGAGAGTCCTGGACTGGGGGACAGGTCGTCAGGTTGAAATGACACCACACCTCCTTCCTACTGGAAGTGCCTGTCTGATTTTCTTCCCCACTTCCCATGGTTTGGGGTGGCTAGGCCTGTCTGTCAGCAGGAGAACCACTGGGGTCTCCTCAGGAAAATGCTATCCTGGCCAGCGACAGGGCAGATTGATCCCCAGGAGGGAAGAGATGGCAAGGCGATTTCCCCCAGTGTGTGTACCAGCACAGGACTTGTGAAGAGGTGGCCCTGGCCTGTGTCTCCACCATGGTGGATACAGGCTCAGAATGAGGGCTGACAAGGATTACAGAACTCTTCCAGCCCAGCTCCCCACTGACCAAGTCACTGAGGTCCAGAGAGCAAGAGTGGCCTGTCCCAGGCCATGGAGTGGGTCAGTAACCAAGTCAGAGCTCAAGCCCAGGGCTCGTGACTCCAGGCCTCAGTGCCCTCATTCTTCTGTTCCCTTATTTTGTCCAAAATGGTTTTCTGGCTTCCCCTTTTCCACTAGAAGTCTTTCTGTTCCCTCGAATTTCTCTGCCAGACTCTTTGACAGGGTCCCTGCTGCTTCTTCCTTTGCCCCCCTTCCTTTTCTCCTTCCGCATCAGGGTGTGTATCCTTCCTTTCACTGTGGGTATGTAATTGTGCATGGCACGGAGAGGTACAGGGCTGAGGATGCTGGTAGGGCTGAAATGCAGTTGCGCCTTCCCAGAGGCTGCCTTTTCCTAGTCCACCTGAAGGAGCTGTGTGGGCCAGCAGAGGCCCTGCCTTGCACAGTCTCAGAGAACCCTCAGATGGAAGATGTCCCAGGATAGGGTGGGGAGGAGGAAGGGGGAGAAGGTGGGCACCTGTTTAAAACCAGCACATAAAATGTCATTGATACTAGTGTGGCTTTTTTGTGTGCTTGTTTGGGTTTGATTTTGCTGGAAGAGAACTGGATAGCTAGCTCATTAATTATCATTAATATTTTCCCAGAGGTTATTTGACTGTCAACAGACAGTAAGAATGAGACCCAAAATAGGGGCCCAGATCCAAAAGTTTGATAGGGAAATACAGAGGAGCGGGAGAAGCAGCAGGACAAAAGATGTAAAATAGAGAGACCTTTGATAAAGGTGATAGAAGAAGAAAGAAAGGCCTCTGGGCTGGGAATATCAGGAAGATGTTAAAGAGGAGCACCCCAGAGAGACACTGGTGTTGTCCCCAGTGTAGCCCTGGACAGGCCTCGCAGAGTGCGGTGGCAGGTTTGCATCTCTGCCTATCCCACTGTTGGCCGCTGTCCACATCGTGAAATGAAACGTAGTCTGCTTCCATAAAGATTGACAGCCTTGGAAACCCTATGGGGCAGTTGTACTCTGTCCTATAGGGTCACTATGAGTCAGAATCCACTCAACAGCAACGAGTTAACCTCTGCCTACCCAGTCCTGCGTGATCTGGCCTCTGGCTCCCACCTCGGCATCTTCCCACTCTTCACTTGGCCAGCACCTTCTCATCCTTTAAACCTCAGTGCATGTCCTCAGAGAAGTCACCTTGTCATTTTCCTCATCATTCCCCCTGCCATGTTTGCCTCTGTCACTGTGATCATGGTGGTTGTTGTTTTAAATCTTATATCCCCACTCGAATGTCAGCTCCATAAGGTGGGACCATATTTATCTTATCATCTGGTCTCTCACACAGTGCTGGGTACATATGAATGAAGGGTTTAGTTGATTGACATTGATGCTTGTGCTCTTCTCTTCTAGGACACCAGAGACTTCTTAAACAGGTAAAAGAGCTTCCTTCCCGCAGTGTGCATCATTCCCCTGTGCCTGTATCCCCTCCCCTTTTTCTTGACCATGATCCATTTGAATTAATGGGGAATAACAGTGATGCCTATAGGAGCCCTGGTGGTGCTGTGGTTAAAGCACTTGACTGCTAACCAGAATGTTGGCGGTTCGAACCCACGAGCTGCTGTAACGGAGAAAGATGTGGCAGCCTGCTTCCGTAAAGATTTACAGCCTTGGAAACTATGGGACAGTTAGTTCTACCCTGTCCTATAGGGTCGCTATGAGTTGGAATCATCGCGATGGCACACAACAAGAAGCAACAATATCTCTGGTAACCAGTTGTCCTTAAATGGACTCCAAATCATGGTGACCCCATGTGTGTCAGAGTAGAACTGTGCTCCATAGAGTTTTCAGTGGCTGATTTTCTGGAATAAGATTGCCAGGCTTTTCTTCTGAGGTACCTTAACCATTTGCACCACCCAGGGACTCCATATTTATGGAGAATGTAAACAGAAGCTCTGACTAGACTCCAGGGAGTCCAAATGTGCTACATCCACAAGAAAAGTTATTTGAGTTTTACAGAATTTAAAAAAATAAAAAACTAAATAAAATCATTACTAAGGTTTTCCTGCTCCTTGAAATTGCAATGCCTGTTGTATTCTTGGAGCCTTGGTGGCGCAGTGGTTAAGAGCTCTTCTGTTAACCAAAAAGTCAGCAGTTTGAATCCACCAGCCACTCCTTGGAACCCCTATGGAACAGTTCTACTCTGTCCTGTAGGGTTGCTATGAGTCGGAATTGACTTGATGGTAGTGGGAATAGTGATGCCAGAGATACCCTCACCCCGTGGTTCATCCTGATACCCTTCCTTCTTTTCTGATGGGAAGTAAAACCACATCTTTGAGAACGGAAGACTGGCTCTCCACCTGAGCAAGTTCCCACTGTCCTTGTTTGGGGTGGGACAGGGTGGAGAGGGTGGACACGTGGCTTAGTAGACAGAAGTGCTCTGGACATGGAGTCAGCTGATGGTCATTAGTCCTGGCTCTGCTCCTTACCAACCTTGGGCAGTTCACTTGGTGTCTCTGAGCCCGTTTTCCCCTCTATTGATTGGAGATGATCGTACCTTTCCCATCCCCTTCACACAGTTGTCATGAGGATTAAAAGAGGAAAGTATGACACTAAGTAACAGGTTGTTATGTCTACCATCATATCAGGTATCCACGCAAGAAGTTCTGGATTGGGAAACCCATCGCCCGGGTAGTTAAAAAAAGAACTGGAGAATTCTCAGATAAACTTCTCTCTCTGCAGCGAGGCCTGAGAGAATTCCAAGGTGAGGGTTGAGGGGAGCACTGGGATGGAATCGAGCTGGGGTACCACTTTGGGAGAGGCACCCTGACTCCTGACTATTTTAGTCTCTGACCTCACTCTTCTGAGGTCTCCCAGCTATTTTCTCTTTTCTTCTTAGCGTCTCAGGGATTGAGCCCTGTTATGAAATTAATACCCCCCAAGTAAAATGTGGGTCTGTACATTTGCTGGGCTTGAGAATCATTGCTCTCCCTTTTCTTTTTTTTTCCTCTTTTCTCAGGGAAGCTGCTGAGAGACCTGGAATATAAGACAGGTGAGTGTTCTAAGGGTTATTCCCAGATTTACCTCAAATGAAGGATACTCTCCCTACAGACATTCTGACCCCCACCCCCTAGCTGCCCCTGGGTAACCCCTTTTCTTATGCAACAGGGAGAATTTCCCAGCTGCAAACCTGAATCCCTCCCTTTGCATTTTCTGACCAATCAGCTAGTCAGCAGTCTGTAGTAGAGGCCTCCACTTGATAGTCTGACCCCTTTCCTGCCCCACATTTAATTATTCTGTCTGCACAGATCTTACCAACCAGCCCTTTCCCCTGTGGCTGAATGTCTTCTCAGCTGCCTGACCCTGTGGGTCCAGTATTCAGAGCAAACAGCAATGGCAGCCTAAGGCCAGAGGCCATGTCTGTGCCAGTCCCTCTGCTATGTTCCTCGGCCTGGCCATTGGGTTGTGCACTGCATGCCTCTAGGGAAACCATTCATGTAGACCAAGATGTGACAGCACCCTATGCAGCCTGGTAGCACCCTTCTGAACCACCACTGACACTGTTTTCTCTGCCCTTGTCTGCACAGTGAGTGTCACTCTGGACCCACAGTCGGCCAGTGGGTACCTTTTGCTGTCAGAGGACTGGAAGTGTGTGACTTACAGCAGCCTGTACCAGAGTAACTACTTGTACCCCCAGCAGTTTGACTGTGAACCTGGGGTGCTAGGCAGTAAAGGTTTCACCTGGGGCAAGGTCTACTGGGAAGTGGAAGTGGAGCGGGAGGGCTGGTCTGAGGAGGAAGAGGAGGGGGACGAGGAGGAAGAAGGGGAAGAGGAGGAGGAGGAAGAGGAGGCTGACTATGGGGATGGATATGACGAATGGGAAACAACGGATGAGGATGAGGAATCTTTGGGGGATGAAGAGGAAGAAGAGGAGGAAGAGGAAGAAGTTCTGGAAAGCTGCATGGTGGGGGTAGCCAGAGACACCATGAAAAGGAAAGGTGACCTCTCCCTGCGGCCGGAGGATGGTGTGTGGGCGCTGCGCCTCTCCTCTGCGGGCATCTGGGCCAACACTAACCCCGAGGCTGAGCTCTTCCCAGCACTGCGGCCCCGGAGACTGGGCATCGCCCTGGATTATGAGGGGGGCACCGTGACTTTCACCAATGCAGAGTCGCAGGAACTCATCTACACCTTCACTGCCACCTTCACCCGGCGCCTGGTCCCCTTCCTGTGGCTCAAGTGGCCAGGAACGCGTCTCCTGCTGAGACCGTGAGCCATGACACCTGCCCCCTGACCCCACAGCCACAGATGCTTCGATTCTAGGGAATTCCGGGACTCTCTGAACTTGGGGGACAGGGGTGGGGTGGGGAGGATGTTCCTGGCCACAGCACCTGGAGCAGGGGAGAGGAGGGACCCATATCCACTGCCAACCCTCCCTGTCGCGCCTTTGAGACCACACTCAGGGCTGTTGCTCCATCTGTGCTGCCTCCCTCTGGCTCTTCTTGCGCCTCCTGGTGGGGAACTTCCCGCCCTGAAATCCATGAGATTTCCTTGTCCTTTCTCATCACTGCCTTTGACCAGCTCTGCGCTCTTTGTTGACTGTGGGGCCAAGGCTGTGCGTTCTCACCCAGGGTGACATCCCCTGCCTGCTGGCTTGGGGAGGACTAGTGATGGTTACATTTAAGGCTGTTTCGCTGTCCTCAAATCTCACAGGGTCCCCCGTGCCCAAATCTACTCTGCTGCCTACCTTCCCTGGCATTTGAAACAGACCTGTACCTGCCTCTGCCCTAACTCAGAGTTGAACCCACATGAAAGTGCTAAAAATGAGTTGAATGAAACTCTACTGAGGCGTCCCAGGCCATTTGGAGCACCAATGGAAATCAGCTCCTCCTGAGGTCCAGAGTGGGACCTGGACTTCCTGAGACCAGGGCGAGCATACGTGGGTTCTGTGACTAAGGAGGTGGCCCTTCCTGGAGCCATCTGTGTCTTAGGGGGAAGGAGCTGGGTACGTGTGGTATTGGGGTAACCATTGTGATCATTGCTTAATAGATTTTCTCTGTGGATTGTTCTCCTCTGTAGAGGGAAGTTTTGAAAAGGATCTTGAATCTCTTGACTCTTGATCAGTCCATCTGAATACACCAGTAGAGAAAAACCTTCCCTGTCTTGGAAGCTCACCACCTCTCTGATCCATTCCTCCAGTAGGATATTAAGCTTCTGTCCAGGTTTCATCTTCCTAGTAGACGGCCTGGGGATGGGAAGATGGAGCTGTGTAGGGAGAGGAAAGGAAGGCAGCAGGAGTCCACAACGAGCCCACCAGCACCTCACACCGAGAGAGATTAAGGTGACTCACTGTCCATAGGCCCAACCCAAGTCCTTGGCCTCCTAGGTCCAGGCTTCCCCTCGCCCTGCCACCCTCATGCCCACAATTCAGCACACAGGCTCCTGCTCCAGCCAGACTGATCTCACAGTCTTCATCCTAACCCTTACCCATTCCAAGCTTTTCTGCTCTGCCAGTCCCCTGCTTATACAAGCTCTAACCCCTCCCCCCTGCTCTAAGAGACTGTTTCCAGCAGCTGTGGATCTCTGAGCCATTGACTTGAAGTTAGCCGCTTTGTATATACCACATGCTGCCTGAGTCACATGTACATCTAATTTCCACAGCTAGTTTTGTAAGCTCCTTGAGGGCAGATACCATATATTTCTCTTGTATTCTCCATGGCACCTAAAACAGTGCTGGGCACAGAGTAGGTGCTCAATAAAATCTTGTTGAATGACCAGCCTGGATATATATACTTTATTATAACTCAAATATCATTAGACCTTCCTAGTGTGTGGCTACAGAGAGGCTCTATTGATAACTGTAGCCCAGAGCTTTTTTTTTTCCTTGTCTCTGCATCCTTTTGGTCTCTGGTTTTGCTTTCTGTCATCTGCCTACACACGTGCTGCCATTTCTGGAAGCCTCAAAGAAGAGCTTCCCTTGGGATCACAGACCAGCCACCGCCATGGCTCTACCTTGTTCTTCTCCAGGGGTTCCCCTGAGCGGAGGCCCAGTATCTGTGGATTGTGATGGCGTGTCTGTGAGAAGGGTGACAGCCAGCGTGGCACAATCCAAGCCTTTCCCTGGAAAATAAGCAGTACCCTGAAGTTATCTATAGATACTCAATCTTGCCTCCTAACACATTCAACCTTCTAACAGTTTCTTCTGATTTTTTTTAAAACTGTGGGTACAGTCATGTGTCACATAACGTCCGTTTGAACAGTCTCTGACTGCATATATGTCTGTCATCCTATAAGGTTATTAGAGTTCAGAATCCCAATCGGAGAATGGAACATTGCGGATGTTACCGGATGTAATGAATGCAACAGTTTCTGCATGCAACACATGCATCTCATGTCTTGTATACAAAGCAATTGTGTTGCCAGGCATATAATGGTCCATTACATGTATAGGCTATAATACATATGACTTGATTGTTGTTGTTGGGTGCCGTTGGGTCAGTTACGAGTCATAACAACCCCATGTACGACAGAACGAAACACTGCCTGGTCCTGTTGCATCCTCAAGTCATTGTTACACTTGAGCCCGTTGTTGCAGCTACTGTGTCAGTTCATCTCGTTGAGGGTCTTCCTCTATTTTGCCCACCCTCTACCAAGCATGATGTCCTTCTCCAAGGACTGGTCCCTCCTGGTAACACGTCCAAAGTATGTGAGATGAAGTCTCGCCATCCTTGCTTCTAATGAGCATTCTGACTGTACTTCTTCCAAGGCAGATTTGTTTGTTCTTCTAGCAGTCCAGCATATATTTAATATTCTTCACCAACACCATAATTCAAAGGCATCAATTCTTCAGACTTCCTTATTCATTGTCCAGCTTTCACATGCATATGAAGTGATTGAAAACATCATGATTTGTGTCAGGTGCACCTTAGTCCTTAAAGTAACATCTTTGCTTTTTTAAGAGGTCTTTTGCAGCAGATTTGCCCAATGCAATACGTCCTTTGATTCAATACAGATTGAATAAGTATGGTAAAAGAATACAGCCCTGACATACAGCTTTCTTAACTTTAAACCCTGCAGTATCCCCATGTTTTGTTTTAACAACTGCCTCTTGGTCTATGTACAGGTTCCTCATGAGCACAGTTAAGTGTTCTGTAATTCCCATTCTTTGCAATGCTATCCATAATTTGTTATGATCCACATAGTCAATAAAACACAGGTGATTATCTTTCTAGTATTCTCTGCTTTCAGCCAAGATCCATCTGACATCAGCAGTGATATCCCTTGTTCCATGTCCTCTTCTGAATCTGGCTTGAATTTCTGACAGTTCCCTGTCAATGCACTGCTGCAACTGCTTTTGAATGATCTTCAGCAAAGTTTTACTTGTGTGTGATATTAATGATATTGTTCGATAATATCCGCATTCTGTTGAATCACCTTTCTTTGGAATGGGTACAAATATGGATCTCTTTTAGTCAGTTGGCCAGGTAGCTGTCTTCCAAATTTCTTGGCATAGATGAGTGAGCACTTCCAACTCCGCATCCGTTTGTTGAAACATGTCAGTTGGTATTCTGTCAATTCCTGGAGTCTTGTTTTTTGCCAGTGCCTTCAGTGCAGCTTGGACTTCTTCCTCCAATACCATTGGTTTTTGATCATATGCTTCTTCCTGAAATAGCTAAATGTCGACCAGTTCTTTTTGGTACAGTGGCTGTGTATTTGTTCCATCTTTTTTTTTTTTTCTTTAATATTGTTGTTTAATATTTTCCCCATAGAATCCTTCAATATTGCAGCTCGAGGCTTGAATTTTTTCTTCAGTTCTTTCAGCTTGAGAAATACCGAGCGTATTCTTCCATTGTGGTTTTCTATCTCTGGATGGTTTATGTCTTGATAGTCATAATAAATGCCTATGCTGTGGCTTATGTATGTACTGTACTTTTATCATTATTTTAATGTGAACTTCCCTTACTTACAAATAAAAAGTTTACCATGTAACCGTCTGTGCTTCGACTTATAGGCAGCAGCACCAATCTTGTGTATTGCGGGTCTCTTGAGTGTTGTAGCATTACCTCTGTGTTTAATTTAGCCCGTATATTACCTTGCCAGATACATTAGCTGAAATACAATACTATATGTGTACAGTATCTTGGCCATTTAGTCAATACAGGTATACTACAGTATCCTGTATGCTTTGCTAAGTATACAATATTGTGTTCACACAACATCCAGTCATGTAACATCTACTTCACAGAAGGTATCATGAATTTTAAGTGACACATGACTGTATTTTAATTGCTATCTTACAGATGGGAAGTACCTCTTGAGGTACAGTAGTGTCAATGAGCATATTTCCTCCCTATACTTTCATTTGTGGACGCATTTAAGTTTTCCCTTTTTATTTTTTATCTTTTTTTTTTTTTTTTTTAGTTGTTGGTTTTTATAAGCACATACGGTCACATATTTTTATAATGTTTATTACTAAAGAAAAATGAACAATTCTTTGCCCCCTTCTCCCATTCTTGTTTCCTGAGGCCTGTTTCACCCTTTTAGTAGACTATTTTGGTGTTTACCTCCATTTTCCTTGACAGCATGAATGTGTTGCCTCTTCAGGGCGGAGCAATATCCTCTGACTTCCCAATGTGGAGGAAATGTTCTCTCCTGGCCCTTACCACATACACCGATCCACACATTTTCTTTCTGTCCATCCCGATCCTTTCATTGTGGTCTTAATGTCGGTTAGATAAGTATTCAGTATATTCATTACTATATGTATGTAAAAAGTTACTTACAGCTGGGCCATGTGGTAAATTATGATTACTTTTCTTTCCTGCACAACTTTTTGTCTTCACTGGAGTTAATAATTGTCTTGATTTTTCTTTTGCTTCATTTTCTACATCGTTATTACTAATTGAACCCCAAACTCTTCAACAGTTGTTAAGATCTTGAGATGTTCAGTCATCAAGTACCCTGTCAATGTTGTCTGTCCTGGAGCCCCTGACCTCCTTACCTGTGACCTCCAGTCTGGATAGTTGCTTCCTCATCTCACCTGTGCACAGCTTCCTGGATCTTCCTTTACCATTATAGTGGGAATTCTGAATTGGTTCTCATATTCTTCTTATGTTTTCCGCTTCTTAATTTACTTCTTCATTTTGGTGAAATACATCCTCCAGTAGCTTCCTGAAATATGATGCAGTGAAGGTGAATTTTTGAAATCTTGAATATCTGGAAATGTCCTTATTCTACCTTCATACTTGATAGATTCACTAGGTGTAGAATTCTTGGTTGGAAATAAGTTTCCTTCAAAATTGCAAAGACATTTGTTCCACTGCCTTCTTGTGTCCATTGTTGCTGTTGAGAATTCTCTTGGCACACTTTGTATGTGGCTTGTTTTATTTTCCTTCTGGAAGCTTATCTGTGTCCCTAAAACCCAAAAACCAAACCCGTTGCTGTCAAGGTGTTTCCAACTCATAACAACCCTACAGGACAGAGTAGAACTACCCCATAGTGTTTCCAAAGAGCAGCTGGTGGATTTGAACTGCCGACGTTTTGGTTAGCAGCCGAGCTCTTAACCGCTGTGCCACCAGGGCTCCATCTGTGTCCCTACTGTTCTTAAATTTTTTAATGATGTGCCTTTGTATGTTTTTTTTGCCGGTTGTGCTGATTAACTTAGTGGGCCCCTTCATTTTAGAAATGCATAACTTTTAGTTCTGGGAAATTTTATTGAGTTATTTCTTGATTTTTCTCTCCTCCATTTTCTCTGTTTTCTCAAGTTTATTATCTCAGCCTTTATATATCTCCTGAATCCATTTATTGAGTACCTGTGATGTGCCAGGATGTTTCAAGGTTACAATAGTGATAGGTAAGCAAAGTCCGTGCACTCGTGGCATTTACATTCTAGTGGAGGGTGGCAGGCAATGCATAAAAATAATAAAATAGTAATAAGCACTATCCAGAGAATTAAAATAGAGTTGTGACAGAAAGTGACTGGGTGTCTAGAATACATGATCAGAAAGAGGTTCTCTAAGAAGGTGGCATTAAAGCTGAAATCTGAATATTGAGAAGGTAAGTCTAAGGGGAGAACACATCAACCGGCAGGAACTTCAAAGCCTGGTACAGGAGGACAGTATGACTTGAGTACGGCTGTGGGCAAGCAGGGAGAGAAGAGAGGTAGAGATGACGGTGGAGCAGTAAGCAGAGACAAAAATCACTTGGGGTCTTGTGGACCATGCTAAGGAGTTTGAATTTTTTTCTAAGTGCAATGGGAAGCTATTAAAACATTATAAGCAAAGGAGTAACGGTTCAATCCAATAAATCAAATATTAATTGAACATCTCTTCTGTGCCAGGCACAGTTCTCACCATTTGGCAGGCATCAGTTTTTAAAAAATCCCTTCCCTCAAGTAGCCTACATTTTCTTTTTAATTTTATTTTATTGTTGTACTTTAAGTGAAAGTTTACAATTCAAGTTAGTCTCTCATACAAAAATTTATATACACATTGTTATGTGACCCTAATTGCTCTCCCTATACTGTGACAGCACATTTCTCCTTTCCACCCCTGATTTCCTGTGTCCATTCGACCAGCTCCTGACACTCTCTGCCTTCTCATCTCACCTCCGGACAGAAGCTGCCCATTTAGTCTCATGTATTTACTTGAGCTAAGAAGCACACTCTTCACGAGTATCATTTTATGTCCTATAGTCCAGTCTAATCTTTGACTGAAGAGTTGGCCTCAGGAATGGTTTTAGTGCTGGGTTGACAGAGAGTCTGGGGGCCATGCTCTCTGAGGCTCCTCCAGTCTCAGACCATTGAGTCTGGTCTTTTCACTAGAATTTGAGTTCTGCACTGCACTTTTCTCCTGCTCCAACAAGGACTCTCTATTTTGTTCCCTGATGGTCGTTGGTGGTAGCCAGGCACCATCTAGTTCTTCTGGTCTCAGGCCGTTGCAGTCTCTGGTTTATGTGGCCCTTTCTGTCTCTTGGGCTATTCCTTTCCTTGTGACTTTGGTGTTCTTCATTCGTCTCTGCTCCAGGTGGGTTGGGACCAATTGACGTGTCTTAGATGGCCGCTTGCTAGCTTTTAAGACCCCAGATGCCACTCACCAAAGTAGGATGCAGAACATTTTCTTCATAAACTTTGTTATCAAGCAGCCTACATTTTAGAAAGAGAGACAGACAATAAAAATAAGCATAGGAAATATAAAACATACAGTATGTGTCTTGGTTATCTAGTGCTCCTATCACAGAAATACCACAAGTGGATGGCTTTAGCAAACAGAAAATTATTTTCTCACAGTTTAGGAGGCTAGAGGTCCAAATTCAGGGTGCTAACTCTAGGGGAATGCTTTATCTTTTTGTCAGCTCTGGAGGAAGGTCCTTGCCTCTTCTGAGCTTCTGCTCCTGGGCAATCTTCATGTGGCTTGGCGTCTCTCTTCCCCCATCTCTCCTTCTCTCACTTGCTTGTTTAATCTCTTTTATATCTCAAAAGAGATTGTGTTAAGATACACTCTACACTAATCCTGTCTAATGAACGTAACAAACAACCCATTCCCAAATGGAATTATGATCACAGATATAGGGGTTAGGATTTATGTCACATTTTTGGGGGGATACAGTTTAATTCATAGCATTCTACCTTTTGGCCCCCAAAATTCATGTCCTTGCCACATGCAAAGCACATTCACCCCATCCCATCATCCCAAGAGTCTTAAATCAACTCCAAGTCCAAAATCTCACCTTCTGAATCATCTAAATCAAATATGGGTGAGACTTTAGGCGTATTCCATCCTGAGGCAAAATTTGTCTTCATCTGTGAACCTATAAAATCTAAAATACAAGTTATTTGCTTCCAAGGTATAATGGTAGAATAGGCACAAGGTAGACATTTCTGTTAAAAATGGGAGAAATTGGAGGGAAGGGATGGATAACAGGCACCAAGCAAGTCCAAAACCAAGCAGAAAAATTTACATTAGCTCTTAAGGCTTGAAAATAATCCTGTCTTCTCTGAGACCATCTGGGCAATGGCCTTGACCTCCAGACTCTGGGTGTTGGCTGTGCTCTCTGGATTCAGAGTAGATGCCTCTCAGCCCTGGGCTTAAACTCCGCCTTCCAGGCCCACTAGGACAGCAACCATTTCCTTGGCTTCATTCTCCTAGTCCATCTGAACGGCAATCCCACCCCCTCAACCCCGACGGTCCCTGTTCTTCTTCCCCTTGGGCATGGAAGCCCCGCCCACTCAACTTTGGGTGATGGCCCCATCCCCCTGGCACATGCTAATGGCAGCCCCACACTCCAGAACCGAGTTGGTGAAGATCTGACTCTCTGAAACCTAAGAGGTTGTGGCCCCACCCTTTGAGATCTAGGAGACCATGGCCCCACCATTTGAAACTGAGAGGGCTCTGATTCCCGTGCTTCTTTCAGCAGTTCTGCTAATCTCCTAGCTGCTCCAGGGATGGTACTTTCCTTTTTTTGGAGGACAACAGATGTAGCTCCTTAGGCCTGTCTTCTGCCTGTAGAATTCCAAGAGGCAGACAAAATTCTTTTCCTTTGCTCTTTCTCTGTCCTCTTTGGTCTAAGCTGATGAGTTTTCTGTTGTGACAGTTTGTTAGATCAATCAGTCACAGGCTTAATCTCTTTAACAAAAGATTGTGTAGCCATGCCCTTGGTGAAAATTCTAGAGCATGTGTCTTTAGTTTGTACAACAGAATTTTCCAAATCTTTAAGTTTTGTTTTCATTTTGCACAATTCATTTTTAAGTCCATCTCTTTCCTCTTGCTTTTTACTATAAGCGGCAAGGAGAAACCATGCAGCCCCCTTAAGATCTTGCTTAGAAATATCAGTCAGATATTCAGGTTCATCACTTACAAGTTCCACCCTCCACCAAAACATTGGAACATAATTCAGACAAGTCCTTTGCCACTGCATAAAAATCATCACCCTTCCTCCACTGTCCAATCACATGTTCATCATTTTCTTTTAAAGCCTCACCAGAAGCATATTTAACGTCGACATTTCTAGCAACATTCTGTTGCTGGTGCCATATATATTCTCTTAAGATGATAGAGACTTTCTCTGTAGCTCTCCTCATTTCCTTCTGAGTCCTCACCAGAATTTCCTTTGACATCCATAATTTACCAACAGTCTCTCCAAGGTAATCTAGGTATTTACTATTTAGGCACCTTAAAACTTTTACAGCCTCTACCTATTACCCAATTCCAAAACGACTTCTACATTTTAGGTATTTGTTAGAGCAGCACCCCACTCCTGGTACCAAATTCTGTCTTAGTTATCAAGTGCTGCTATAACAGAAATACCAAAATTGCATGGCTTAAACATAAATTTATTTTCTCACAGTTTAGGAGGCTAGAAATCTGAATTCATGGTGCCAGTTCTAGGGTAAGGCTTTCTTTCTCTGTTGACTCTGGAGGAAGGTCCTTTTATCTTTTTGAGCTTCGACTCCTGGGCAATCTTCATGTAGCTCAGATCTCTTCCCCCATCTCTACTTGTCTGGCTTGCTTGTTTAATCTCTTTTACATCAAAAAAGAGATTGACTTAAGACACATCCTGCATTAATCCTGTCTCATTAACATAACAAAGACAACCCGTTCCCAAATAGAATTATAACTGCAGGCATAGAGGTTAAGATTTACAGCACATATTTTTTGGGAACACAATTCAATCCATAACAGTATGTTTGAAAACAAGTGCAATGCAGAAAATATGATTACTTAAAAAATAAAAAATCTCTTTGGCTACTGAAGTGATTAAAGGGGCTGAGAGAAAGCAGAGAGTCTAGGGATGAGGCTTCTGCAATAAACCAGATGAGAGATGATGGTGGTTAGGACTATGGTGGTAGTAGGAGAGATGGAGAGAGGTGAACAAATTTAGAGTAGATTTTGAGAGCAGAGTCAACAGGATTTACTGAATGGCTCAGAGGCAGTCAGGAAAAGAGAAATCATGGATAATTTTTAGATTTTGGGTTTCATCAAGGGGTCAAAGGCGAAAGTTAAGGATGCTTGGGGAGCAGGTTTGGAAGGAGACGTGATAGAAGTCAAGAGTTCTATTTTGCTCAAATTAAGTTTGAGAAGTCTATTGCACATCTAAACGGAGAATTCAAGCAGATAGTTGGCTTTAAGAGTCGGGGCTGAAACTAGAAATTTGTTAGTGAAAATATACAGATGTCATTTAAAGCCAAGGGGTGAGTGAAAATCAAATCTAGAACGGAGCCCATACTGATCCCTGGGGTACTCCAACATCTATGGGCCAGGTAGATGAGGAGCCAGTAAAAGAAACTGAAGGGGCCCTTTCCTAGAGCTACAGCTAAGTTCTCTCCAGGTTCCAATATTGCTCCCACACTTACTCCTTCAGGACTGAGGATAGTAACAACTCTTACTAGCTCAGGAGGGCTTCACCATTCCTTCTTGGTGTCCTTAACCCTACACACATCTTTGTAAATAGTCCCTCCATTAAACTGTCCTTAATTACCCCTTTTGAGTAGTGGTAGTGACAGCAGACCAACTTTTGGGAGTGGGTAATAGAGGAAGGTAAAGAGGAAAAGGGGACACTACTGGGGTGAGGCTGTTGGTGGAAATAGGGGACATATTTCTAGGAGTGGAAAGAAGGGGAGATCCTTAAGCCTGCCTTATGGCATTTGCATTAAATTCAAAGTTCTTGACAATAAATACGATGAGATAAGATGGTGATTATTCAGGTAGTCTTCTCAGGATGTGGTGAAGAGAGAAGAGAATGGAGTAGAGAGATAGTTTAGAGAGCGTGCTTGGCTTGTGGAAGTGATGGACTGGTGCCCAACCCAACTAACTCATGGACTTGAGAGGAGAGACTGGAGGTTCTTGGAGAATCTTTCTGGAGGGATCAGGAATAGTTCTGAATAGAAGCAAGTTGAATGATGAAATGATGACAGATTGTGATAGATGTGTTTCTTTTATCTCAATATGTATACTTACCTTTCTTTTATTTAATTACCTAGGACCTCCAGTGCAGGTTGAATAGAAGCAGTGATAACATCTTTGTCTTGTTTCTAGCTTGAAAGGGATGCTTCTATTTTTTTAGATAGAATTATTAAGTATGTAAAATTTGATGTTTGATGTATGATTTTGGAGTATATTCTTTATAAGACGGAAAATTTGATTCCTAATTTGTTAAGAGTTTTTATTAGAAATGGATGTTGAATTATATCAAATGCTTTCTCTACATATATTGAAAAGATCATGTTTTTCTTTCTTTTAACCTGTTAATCTTATAAATGACATTTGTGGATTTTTTTTAATGTTAAACCCTTTTTGCATTCCTGAGATAAACTCTATCGTGTTTTGAACTTCTCTCTGGATTCCATTTATTATTTTATTTATAATTTTTATATCTATGTTCATAAGAAAAATTGGCCTCAAGACTTCCCTTCACTACCACTAGTTTTACTATCAAGTTTACGTTGGGCTAATAAAATGACTTGGAAAGCACTCCCTGTCTGTTTTCTGTAATAATTTTTTTGGGATGGGGTTTATCTGTTTTTTTGTTTGTTTGTTTTTGAAGGTTTGTAAAACCCAAGTGAACTTAAGATCTATTTTTGTTAGAGGAAGGGAAGAAGGATGTAAAATTTTAATTTCTTATTTTTATCTAATACATGGTTATAAATCTATTCAGGTTTTCCATGTCATCGCAAGTCAGTTTTGGAAAGTAATATTTTATAGAAAATTGTCCATTAACTTTCTGTTTTCAAAGTTATTGGCATAAAGTTCTTCGCAATGTAGTTTTGCCCTGTTTTTCATTTTTAATATAGTTTATTTGTGATTTTCTTTTTTCTTGATCAATCTTGCTGAAGGTTTACTATTTTAGTAGCCTTTTCAAAGAAGAAACTTCCAGTGTTGTTGAACATTTTTATTATTTCATCAGTTTCTATCTCATTTAGTTTTGCTCTTATTTCACTTCCTTCCTCCCTCTTACTTTCTTTAGGTTCATGCTGTTGCTTTTTTTTTTTTTTTTTTTTAGCTCACTGAGTTAGATATTTTAATTTTGTTGTTGTGTGCCATTGAGGGGATTCCGACTCACAGTGACCTTATATGGCAGAGTAGAACAGCCGTATAGGATTTCTTAGCCTGTAACTCTTTAGGGAAGCAGATCGCCGGCTCTTTTCTCCCCCAGATTGTCTGGTGGATTGGAACCACCTGCATTTCAGTTTGCAGTCAAGCACTTAACCACTGCACCACCAGGGCTCCGTACTTTAATTTTAGTATTTCTTTTTTCTCTAATATATGCATTTAAGACTATAAATTTCCATCCAAGTAATACTGTGGTAGTAATACTATGTCCACAAATTGCTTGACAGTCTTCCCTTCAAGAGGTGGGGCTTAATTCCTCTCCTCTTGAGTATGGAGACCTGGTGGTGCACTGGTTAAAGAGCTCGGCTGCTAACTGAAAGATTGGTGGTTCAAACCCCACGGCTGCTCCGCGGGAGAAGGATAATGGCAGTCTGCTCCAGTAAAGATTTACAGCCTCGGAAACCCTATGGGGTAGTACTGCTCTGTCCTTACAAGGTCACTATGAGTTGGAATTGACTCGACAACAGTAGGTTTGGTTTGGTTTTGAGTATGGACTGGACTTAGTGACTAATTCCTACCGAATAGAATAACGTGGACATGAAGGTGTGTGACTCTGAGACTAAGTCATAAAAAGACGTTGGGACGTCTTCCCTCTCTTTCTCTGCTCTCCTCTCTCTCCCTCTTTCCTCTTCATCCTCCACCCTCTTCTCTCTCTTCTCTCACCATTTACTCCAGGGGGAGTCAGCTGCCATGTCTCAAGGACACTCAGACAACCATTTGGAGAGGCCCACATGAAGGAGAACTGAGGCCCTCAGTCCAGCAGCCCATGAGGAACTGAAGCCTCCCAACAACTAAGTGAGCTTGGAAGCAGATCTTCCAGCTTCAGATAGCTGCAGCTATGGTGGTGCAGTTGTTAAATGTTGGCTGCTAACCAAAAGGTCTGCAGTTTGAACCCTCCAGCTGCTCCACAGGAGAAAGATGTGGCAGTCTGCTTCCATGAAGAACAGCCTTGGAAAACCTATGGGGCAGTTCTACTTGCCTGTAGGGTTGCTGTGAGTCAGAATCAACTCCACGGCAGTGGGTTTGGTTTGGTTTTTGTCTTAACCACAACCTCAGAGAGATTCTCAGCCAGAACCCCCCAGCTGAGTCATTCCTGAATTCCTTAGCCACAGAAATTGTGAGATAATAAATGTTGTCTTAAGCTGCTAAATTTTGGGGTAATTTGTTATTATTGTTCTTAGTTGTAACTAATACAATTGCTTTAGCTGTATCAGACACTTGATGTTTTCATTATCTTTCAGTTCTAATATTTTAAACAATTTTATTATGAATTCATCTTTAATCCATGAATAATCTAGAAGTGTGTTTTTATCTTTTATAAAACCACTAAAAACACCCAAACCCATTGCAGTCAATTTGATTCTGACTCATGGTGACCCCATGTGTGACAGAGTAGAACTGCTCCATAGGATTTTCTTGGCTGTAATCTTAACTTGGAAGCAGATCACCAGGGCTTTCTTCCATGGTGCCACTGGGTGGGTTCAAACCACCAACCTTTAGGTTAGCAGTCAGTGCAAAGTATTTGCGCCACCCAGGCTTTTAAAGTTATCTCTATTTTTAATTTTATTACATTGTGGTCGGAGATCATTGTCTGCATGATTGACAAGATAATAATCACTCCTTCATAGGGTTTCCAAGGCTGTACATCTCTACAGAAGCAGACTGCCACATCTTTCTCCCGTGGAGTCGCTGGCGGTTTTGAACGACCAATCTTTTGGTTAGCAGTCAGTCACTTTAACCACTGCACCACCAAGCCTCCTTCTATTTAAAATTATCTTTATTTTTAATTTTATTACATTGTGGTTGGTCAGAGATCATCGTCTGCATGATAGACGAGACGATAATCACTTACCCAGATTGTTTTAGGAAAGGGGCTGTGCCATAGTCGTGATTTCATTATGCCATCATGCATAGAGGGAGAGAGGTCATTTTCAAAGCTTATCTGATGAATAAAGAAATCTTACAAGCATTTATAGATTTAGAAAATAGATATTTAGTCCGTTATTACTATTACAGATATCAAATATTATTACCAGAGCAATTGTTATCGAGTAGGAAAATAATTTACCAGAGCAGACAGTTTAGAGATGAAAAGTTTTACCAGGTTCTACAGAGCATAAAATCTTTTGTTACAGATAACATCTGCAAGAACAGTTTTATGACCACGGAAAAGAGAACAGGGTGGTCATAATTAAAAGTCGTCATACAACTCTGTACACAGAACTGTGATGTTCTTGTTAAAACCAAACCAAACTCGTTGCTGTCGAGTCCATTCTGACTCACAGCAACCCTCTAGCATCCTGTTTCGTGCTGATATTCCTTTCACCAGCGGTTGCAAATTAGGAGAGCCAACATTCCCAAGACTAAGCACAAGAATTCTATTGGGTAGTGGAGGGAGAAAAGAATAGGCTGAGAGGCTCAAAAACTTACACAAGGAAGAAGAAACTGGAAGAGAATTTTAAACAAATAGAATATGGGGTATGCAATGTTTTGCTTTGACAGGAATATTGATTCTTTTGCTTTTGTGCCTAAATCTTGGTCATTTTTTCCCCTAAACGTTCCATGAGTGCTCAAAACACTCTATTTTTACTGTTAAGTTCAGGGTTCTATATATGCCCGTTAGATAAATCTCATCTTGTTATTCAAATATGCTATATTTTTATTAGAAGAATCTTATTTTGTGGTTCAAATATTCTATAGCCTTACTAAATTTTCGTCTTTAAGCATCAATAACTGAGAGATGTGTTAAAAATCTGCTACTATGATTGTTGATTTATTGAGTTCTTGTAATTCTGTCAATGAATTGTTAGATGTATTAAAGCTTAGTATTGTTGCAGTTTTGAAGGATTTTATGAGCAAAATATTGAATGATGCAGGAAGCATCAAAAGAAGATGGTAGGAATACACAGAGTCACTATACCAAAAAGAATTGGTCAACATTCGACCATTTCAGGAGGTAGCACGTGATAAAGAACCGATGGTATTGAAGGAAGAAGTCCAAGCTGTACTGAAGGCATTGGCAACAAACAAGGCCCGAGGAATTGACGGAATACCAATTGAGATGTTTCAGCAAATGGATGCAGCACTGGAGGTGCCTCACTCATCTATGGCAAGAAATTTGGAAGACAGCTACCTGGCCAACCATCTGGAAGAGATCCATATTTGTGCCCATTCCAAAGAAAAGTGATCCAACAGAATGCAGAGATTATTGAACAATATCACTAATATCACGCACAAATAAAATTTTGCTGAAGATCGTTCAAACAGTTGCAACAGTATATTGATAGCGAACTGCCAGAAATTCAAACTGGATTCAGAAGAGGACAAGGAAGGAAGATGCCCTTTCTCTCTGCTTGCTTCTCTCTTTTATATTTTAAAAGAGATTGACTCAAGATACGATCTAATCTTGTAGATTGAGTCCTGCCTCATTAACGTCATAGAGGTAAGATTTACAACACATAAGAAAATCATATCAGATGACAAAAGTTTGGACAATCACACAATACTGGGAACCATGGCCTAGCCAAGTTGACACACGTTTGTGGGACACAATTCAATCCATAACTGCTTTCTTACAGATTACACAGTCACTATGAGTTGGAATTGACTCAATGGCAATGGGTTTGTTTTGTTTTTTTAAGGTCACACAGCTACAACAGGAGTCAGAATTTGAACCACTGTCTTCCTGTTTCTAGAGCCCATGGTTTTCACCCCTGAGCACAAAGGTGTGAGGTCATTGTTTTCCCAGAAGTCGTGGACTTGGTCCTCATCCCATGAGAAATAAAGTGATACTTAGGTGGTAGAAGCAACATTTCCCCTTCATTAGATGGCCAGCCCCTTGAGGATTGGTGTTAAGTTACAGGTCTCAGAGCTGGAAAGGATCCTAGATGCTCTTCAGGCTCTGGGCAGATAGATTGATTTTCCCAAGGTCAAAGTCACTGGCAGAACCAAGACCAGAAAGGAGGCTTCACATCCCTAAGGCTAAGCACCTTGCCTTGTTTGTGTTCACTACAAATTCTGCATAGTTATTAGGGCCACTCACCCAGTCTCAGAATCCCTCTACAAAGAGACTTCTGTGAGGGGATGATGCTGCTGCCAAAAGCTTAATTGTCATCGTGAGAATAATTAGCTCTTGTGTCTTCTTTCTGATGGTGGTGGTGGGGAATTTACAATGCTAATATTCACTGGTGAGAGCCCTATAGTTCTAAATTAAAGGTAATATACACATCGATTCCCATTAGTTTTAATTATTTTTCTGTGGATTTGAATATATCTTTTTTTTTTAATTTCCTACTCTGTCTCCCCTCTCTCTCCCCTCCCCCCACCCTCCGGCAATAAAGCTGCATTTATCTTTGGATTCTGGGGATACCCAGTCCTAGAGATGCTGGGAAAGTTGACCATGAACAGTGGCCATCCCTGGCTCTGCTTTACTACTCCTTCTCCCTAGAGCTCAGGCAGGGGGATAGGACAGAGGGCCCGGGGCAGGCAGGAGTGAGGGAGGGCTTTCTCAGAATCACCTGTCCCCTCTAACTTTGACTTACTGCCCTTGATCAAACTTGGGAATTTCCATTTGCTTTCCTTAACAAAAATTATTTCTTAGGGGGAGCCTCCGAGCCTCCTTCCTTTGTCTGTCGTTCTGAGTTTGAACTCTGCTCCCTCAGTTATCCTTGTCCTAGAGTGCTGGACTGGACTTATCCCAAGTGTTAGTCTTTGACCACAGAGTTCTCAATTACACATGATAAAGAGAATGGCTACGTGAGGATTTCCCTGCCCCTAAATAGGTTCTATTTAGTGTATATGCACTAACTAGCTTAATTCTGACACTGCGTACCAGTCCTGCAAGACATCAATCACTGAGCCTTCTGCTATGGTCTTATTTTAAGGGAATTTGCCCCAGCTCCATTAGCATGGCCAAATGCCAATAGTAAGGGCTCATGAAATGCCAAGTACTGTGCCGAGCCTGGTACATGTATTAATACATTTAATCTTCATAATAATCCTATAGAGCAGTTATTTTTATCTGCATTTTTCACATGAAGATACAAGATTCAGAGGCATTAAGTAATTTGCCTCTGGCAGAGCTGGAGTTCAAACTGTCTTAATAACCAACCCAAAGGTCTGTGAACTATACCAGGTACCTTTGGCCCAGAGGTAGATAAATATCGTATCAAAGATCATTCAGCATACACTGGCCAGTGACTTTTGGTCTGGCACAAAAGCAAGTACTGACTGAGTCAATCGAAAGCCTTTCTTGGGAATTTGGAAATCCACAGTAGAAGTGGGAGAGTGAGAGTAGTAATGTACAGCCTTAGTCAAAGTGTGGTCCAGGATCAGCAGCACTGGCATCCCACTCCCCCACCCCCCTGCTGCCCCCAGAAGCTTTTTAGAAATGCAAAATCTCAGCCTCCTCCCAATACCTTCAGAAATCAGAATATGCAGACTCTCACATGACTTCTAAGCACACTAAAGTTTGAGAAGCACTGTTGTAGATAATCGGCAGCACAGACAAGAAGGCCCTGGGTAAGTTGAAGTTAAAAAAAAAAAAAAAATCTAAAATTCTTCAACAACCCAACAGTGAACTATTAAGCAATGATACATCATTATTATGTAGAGTTTATCTCAGGAAGGCAATGGCAGTTTAGTATCAGAAAATCTGACAAAATGGTAGATGTGTGCTATAGAATACTATTCAACAATTAGAAGCTGTAAACTAGATATATATACAGCAACATGACTAGATCTTAAAACCATGGTGGTGGGTTTAAAAAAAAAGTAAGAAACAGAATCAGTACTGTACTATTTATATATTTAAGGATCCCTATGTATCCTAGGACAGAGCCCTGGTGGTGTAGTGGTTAACAGTTCCGCTGCTAACCAAAAAGTTGGCAGTTCCAAACCACCAAGCCAATCCTTGGAAACCCTATGAGGAAGTTCTACTCTGTCTTATAGGGTCACTATGAGTTGGAACCGACTCGACGGCACCTAACAATGACAGCAATGTATTCTAGGACAGATAACAAACATTAGAGAGTAGCTATCTATTGAGGGGAAATGAGAATGGGAAACATGGCAACACAGATGTCCTTAGATTCTCCAGCTGGGCCACTAAGTGGATTATCTTCTTCTGCTTATCATTCAGGCCGCTCCCAATCCTCATCCGTTGGTCTTGGCAACTCTCAAATCTTCCTCTTAAGCTCTAAATTTTGCAGGGCAGTTTAATTTTGGCCCAGAGCCTCCAAATGTGCATACCAACACCCATAAGTTATTTACCAGTTACCCTCCCCACGTGTGTCAGAGTAGAGCTGTGCTCCATAGAGTTTTCAATGGCTGATTTTTTGGAAGTAGGTCACCAGGCCTTTCTTCCAAGGTGCCTTTGGGAGGACTCGAAAGACCACCATAAAATTAAAAGCATTAGAAACTTGGATATACAGTGTAGACTGTTGTTTTTTATTGGGTTAGTTGTTTGTTTCTATTTCATATTCAACGGAAGGAGCTCTGTCTGTCTCTAGTTTAATACTTAGTAAATGAAACAAGGTCCCATCGGGACCTGTCTGTTCAGACGCATGATGGGAAGGCCACTAGACTGAGGGAGCGAGTGTCAGGACCTCTAGATTTTACTTTTAGCAGGTCACAAAGATCAGCTGTGAAACTTGTTAGACAAGTTCATGTAATTGTGTGCCAGTTTACTTAACCACAGAATGAGAAAAATAAGGTTTTTGTACCTCACAAGTTTGTTGTAAGGTTCAGATGAAGATATACAGTTTTTAAAACAGCTTTTCTAACTCTGCAGCCTTTATCATGTTTGAAAAGTTTTACAATAAGCCTGTATTACATATAGGTTTTCTTTTGGGGGAGAGGTTGCAAAATATTATTTCTGGTGTAATCTCATTTGTGTGGAAAAAAATAAAGCTATATACTTGTATACAGAACTTTGGCAGAATACATGAAAAATTGAAATCATTAGTTATCTATGGCGAGTAGCAAGAGGAAGTGTTCAGTGGGTAGAAACAGGGGCTTTCACCTATACTCTTTGAAAACGTTTGAACTTTTTCAACCATGACCATATACTACTTTTATAATAAACACCAGGCACTACTACTATTACTACTAATAGGTTAGACTATCAGAAACTTGGCTTCTTTCTAGATCAGATATGGGGTGATTCTGCCCACCCCATGGGAAGACAAAAGAAACCCCAAGTCCTCTGGCTTCTTTTATATCAAGGACCTCTATTTGCCCAAGAGGTAAATTAGGGGTAATTATTTACATCACAGAGGTCCCTGAGTGGCACAAACAGTTTGAGCTTGGCTACTAATTGCAAGATTGGCAGTTCGAATCCACCTACCCAACAACACCATGGAAGAAAGGCCTGGTGATCTACTTATGAAAAATCAGCCACTGAAAACACTCTGGAGTGCAGTTCTACTCTGACACGTGGGGTCGCTATAAGTCAGAATCGACTTGACAGCAACAGGCTTGGTTTTGGGTTTGGTATTCACGTTACAGTCATTCATATTACAATTCTGTAATGAGATTCACGTATGGTACAAGCATTTGAGGTATATTTAAAACATCTGATCCTATGCTTCAGGAGCAGGGTTCATAAGATAAAAAAGGTGCTCTTGTACATAGAGTATTGTCTTATACCAGACGGGACATGGATTGGGGACGAAGGTAGATTTCTTTAGGGACTAGGGTGGGAGTATAGAAATGTGAGTATTAAGCTCGAGAGGAGAGAGAGCTAGAACCAGAAAGGGATCGGAGGGGGGGATCACTACTGTTACAGTGATTCATACCTTGCTTTTAAAGTCATTTTAACATGGTCTGTTTCTGTGCCTGGATAATAATAACTACAGTAATAATAATAAATACTTGGGAGGTTAGTTAGACCTGAACAAAAGCCTCATTTTATTCAACAGTGGGTCTGGTGATTGTTCTATTTCATCAGGGAAGTCCCAAGTGAAAGATAGGACAGGATTCTACCTCCTAGTTTGTTGCGTATTACCTGCAGTCTTAAAAGCTTGCAAGTGGCCATCCGAGGAACAATAATTGGTTTCTATTCATCTAGAGCAACAGAGGAAGGAGAGTTAGGAATAGGAGGAGGAAATGGAATGTGTGGCTAATTATCTCCATGAACAACTGCCTCCTTTGCCTTGAGAGCAGAAGAGCTGGATAGTGCCCAGCTACCATTACTGAATGTTTTGATCAGATTCTATAGAAGAATCCTGATCAAAAGGGGTGGAAGAAATGCAGAACAGAATTTCAAATTCTCATGGAATTCAGACTTTCTGAAGGCACTGAGGTTGGATGAACCCCAGAAACTATTACCCTGAGATAATTTTTAAACATTAAACCAAAAATATCCCCTGATATCTTCTTCAGACCAAACAACAGTTAGCTTAATTAGTAAAGAATGTCTGCCTTGAGCATTGTGCTCTTTTAGGACTATCTGTAAGGGATCAAATTGACAACAGTAACTCTTAAGTTTAAATAGGAGGCTTAGGGGGCAGTGCACTTATGTTAACAAATGGTGCAGGAATAATTTGGAAAAAGAGGGTGAGAATAGTTGCACAGTCTGAAGAATCTAATCAATGTCACTGAATTGTACGTGTAGAAATTGTTGAATTGGTGCATGTTTTGCTGTGTATATTTTCAGCAACAACAAAAATTATTTAAAGATAATAATAAAGAAGGAAGGACAAGATGGTGTCTTCATCACAGAGGGCCAGGACCCATGCCCTCAGCACCTTATCCTGCCCCCACCCACCTCACCACCAACTTGTCACCACAGACAGATTCCACTGGGTTTAGGCCTTTCCTTTAGCCCCATCAGCACTGATTAGACACGTGAAATGCAGAAAGTCTGTTTGGGTTGCACACTTTATTAGGACATTCTCCACAAATCCAGAGAAATGACCTGAAGCAAATCAGGAAGGGGACAGAGGTCCAGCCAGGGCTGGATGAAAATGCCCTAACCTAAGCCCTCCATGAGGCATCGCCATATGCATGTGAAAATATAAAGTCAACTGTAAAATTAGTGCAAATCCCAAAAAGTTCTGATTTTTCCCATGATGATTATTTTGAAGTTTTGTTTTTTGTTTTTTTTAATAATTTAGATTTATTTTTCCCAACCACTCGCTGGCTCCTGGCTTTTCTGGTGTCCTAAGCACAGCCTAGCCTGCCTCTGGCTCCCCACTCAGAGGTGCAGAAAAGGCCGAGGCATCACAGGGAGCACCCAGACGTCAGGGATTTCAAGGGCATGAAGTAAAATAAAAACAACCACAAAGCTGCACGTGACTCCGAGATCAGCTGTCCTCCCGCCTCACTTGGGGACAATGAGCCTCCCAAGGTCACGCGGCTGGCCAGGGGCAGAGCTGGATTCCAGGGCGCTGCTTTCTTCGCTACACCACCCGCTGGACCCTTTCAAAGTAAGGCAGGAGCCTTTTTTCCAGATGGCAAAGAAAGGAAAGATTTTGCCCGAGAAAGAGGCGGTGAAAGTGAAGATGGACTCCCGCGTCTCGGCGTTGAGGAGGGTCACCCGGCCAGCCTCGTAGTCCAGGGCGACGCCCACGCGGCGCGGGATCTCGCCTAGCGCCAAGTCGGTGCCCGGGGAGGTGCTGGCCCAGCACTGGTGGTGCGAGAGGATCACGGCCCAGACGCCCTCCTCGGCGCTCAAGCCCTTGTCCGCCTTCCTCCTCACCGCCTCCCGGGCCACCCCCACCGTGCAGCCACCGCCGTCCCCTAGATGCACCTCCACCTGCCAGCAGTGATGGCCGGAGGAGAACCCCGGGGAGCCCAGCACCACTGGGAGCCCTTTGAAGCGTAGGGGGCTGTCCGGCAGGTTCTGCTTCTGCCGGGTGTACTTCACTGACTTCCTGTCCTCCGAGAGGACCAGGCTCGCGCTGGCTGTCTGAGGGTCCAGGGTGACACCCCCTAGAGGGAAGAGAGAACAGTCATCAACAGAGCTGGCGGCAACCAAAAATGTCCCTATTGCAGGTGACAGTGTGCGTGGGAGGCAGAAAGATCATTGGCCTCGTTCAGACTGCCATTGGCCCAGCTTCTCTAAATCTGTCTCCCCTTCTGTTACATGAGGACAGAGGACTGCAGCTCTTCAACCTGCTCCACAAACGGTGCCGTAAGACCTTTCCCAGATCGCATTGTTGGGAGCTTGTTAGAAACAGAATTTTTGGCCCCATCCCAGACCTACTGATTCAGAACCTGCACTTAACAGAATCTCCAAGTGATTTGTCTGCGTGTTAAGTTTGAGAAGCACTGATGTAAGCATCAGAATGAAATGATGTTTGTGGAAGCAGTTTCTAAATTATACAGCTGTTTAAAAGTAAAAAGCTATTTCATTTTTTGAAAATTGTACAATATTCCATTCAATAAAGAATCCAGCACAGTGCTGGGCATAAAACAAGGGCTTGATAAATATTTCTGAATGATAGTATCTATACAAGTCTCTAACATTAATTGAGCACTTACTATGTGCCAAATACTATCCTAAGCTCTTTGAATATATTAGTTCATTTACTCCTCACAGCTACTTACAGGATGGCTACTATTTTTTTTTCCATTTTATAGGTGAAGAAATTTGGGACCAAAGGGTAAAAATAACTTGTCCAGTGTTCCCCAGGTGGCAAGAGCTAGAATAGAGAATCCACACAAAGGGACTCCAGAGTTCATACGTTTAACTGCTCTGCTTGCTGCCATGAGTTGAATGGTTGAGTTAATGAATGGATGAAGGAATGAATGGCTCCCACCCCCCACCCCCCACCCCCAACCTGTTTACCTGAATCTGTTTCCAGATGAAGCACCAAGTTTTCTGAGGGAAACAGAAAGAAAGATCTGTAACTTGCTCCTTACAGGCAACCACAAGGGCATCATCTCCTAGGTACAGGGCTAGGACAGGGACAGGAGATGGTGTCTGCTTAGGTCTAATGGGAGAGAAGAAGGCCTCACCTTCCTGAACAGTCAGTCCAATGCTAGGACACAGAGCGCCTGCCCTTGGGGAGTGGAGGAGATGCTATAGGGAATGATCCCCTGAGCGGTGTGGGATCACTAAGGGAAGGCTTACCCGAGGGAGACGTCTTGAGCTGGGTTTTGAAGGCGGGGCATGTGGAGATGGGTGGAAAGCAGAAAGGCAGCTAATGGGGTGGGGAGAGCTCCTGCTCCTTCCACTTTACCTGAGAACTTTCTCATCATCTCTGGGAGAGGGAGTATTTTCTTGTGGAGATCACGAATTTTGTTGACAAGGTCGAGAGAAATGGCCTCTGGATTCACAAAAGTCTTCGTCTCACACCTGCAGACAAGTTGGTAACCTGTTAGGTCCAAATTCCAAAAATAAGGTTTGGGTGTTACAGACCAAGTAAGGGTAAACTCAAACTAAAGAATAATCTTGGGGTCTGTGGTGGATTATTAGATTGAGCATCATCTCTTTACCTTTGCTGGAAATGTATAGATACTGAAGCAAGGAAGCATTTCAGTTAGACCTAAGAGAACTAATGGTAGCTACTTGTTAAGAATTAGATGCAGGTTCTCGGAGAGAATATTTAGGCCTGTGTGACCTAGACGGGGAAACCCTGGTGGTGCCGTGGTTAAGAGCTACGGCTGCTAACCAAAAGATCAGCAGTTCGAATCCACCAGACACTCCTTGGAAGCCCTATGGGGCAGGTCTACTCTGTCTTATAAGGTCACTATGAGTTGGAATTTTCTCAGTGGCAACGGGTTTGTGGTTTTGTTTTGTTTTTCGGACCTAGAGGGGCAAATATCATTACCACTCTTTGCCTCTAGAGGGCAGTATGGCATAATTTGAAAAACAGCCTCAAGGTACTAACATGAGCTCTGTTCTATACAAGGAGAAGGGGCAGAGGTGGGAAGAAAAAAAGAGATGAAAGAAGGCACACATTGTGTAAAAAAGCCCCGGATTCCGGTCCTACCTCAGCTCCTCATAAGCTACTGGCTGTGTGACCTTGAGCAAGCACTTCACCCTCTAGGCCTCCACTTCTTCCTCAGACTAGAAGACCTCTCGGGGCCTTCTAGATCTAAATCTCCAAGACTCTTTGAAAAGCGTGTTTAGAGACATTCCTGATTCATGGACACCTGGATTTAATGCCCTCTCCACATGCATAGGCACCTGGCATATGACAAGTATTCCTAGTTGTTATGTCTTTTCTCATTCCGGGGCAGACTGCTAATGCTTACAGCAGGGAGGGAAGGAAAGTAACATGTATTTACAATGCCTCCCAACTCCAGGGAGGAAAAAGGGGGCGTTAAGTGGGAGAGATGGATGGAGAGCATTTCTCCCAGGTTCCATGTTTACCATATTCTTTAGAAAATATTTCCCCTTAAAACCCATTGCCTTTGAGTTGATTCCGAATCATAGTGACCCTATAGGACAGAGTAGAACTGCCCCACAGGGTTTTCAAGGAGCAGCTGGTGGATTAGAACTGCCAACCAGCTCTTAACCACTGAGCCACCAGAGCTCCATTTCCCCTTAGAATTACATTTTAAACGTGTTAGCCACTGACTTGGGTATAATAATTTCATTGATGAAATCAATGTTTCAGGGTCAGTCTAAAAACATAATTATTATTTACAACTTCATTTCTAGAGGAGGAAATGGGTCCCAAATACCAAACAGTCAGCTTAAAAATGACCCTTTAGAACACAAATCTTCAGTGAATTTGGGTGTTTTTGTGGGAGTGAATGAGACAGTTGGCTATCAGAGTGCCTTCTTTTTCTGTGCAGCCATGTCTCTGTGAGGGCCATGAGTTTGGAGGAGCAAGGAATGGGGAGTGGGCCCTACCTGCTCTGGTTGACTCTGACATCCTACAAAAGAAAGACAAGAACATGCACTTAGTTTCCACACATTCTTCCCCTCAGGGATTCTGCACATCCTTCCTTTCTTAAAATATCAGCTCAAACTTTCCTCCTCCAGAGAGTTCTACCTGTTTAATTACCTACTCATTAGATTGTGCTTTTACATTACGCTTCCTTACTAATTTGGGACTCTGTAGCCAGTTCATTTGTGCTGGTTTCTCTAAGTCAGCCTTATCCTGGGTGTGTTCTACCTCCAATGATTAAGAGATTATAGAGAGCAGGGGCCAGGCCTTGAGTTATTAGTCAGACCTGCTGTGAAACTGGATAATATAAATAATGATCATCACAACAGTTTATTGAGTTCTCGCTGTGTGCCAGGGACCACACTAAGCATTTTACATCGATCTTCTCTTATAATCTTTGCAACGATCCTATGAGGGGAGTTTAGAGGGGTTAAGAGTCTTGCCAAAGTCACACAGTTGGGAGAGCTGACACTCAAACCCAAGACTGTTTGACTCCAAAGCCTGTGACATGACTACAGTGTCTGACTTGGGTGAGTCACTCAGCCTCTCTGGGTCTGCGTCTCCTTAATCTCTCTGGGCCAAAGGAACCAGATAACCATCAGTCCCTCCCATAAGAGGTAATTGCCACTTCCCTTTCCTTCTCTCCAGCATCTTCCAGCCCACAGCCCAGAGTCTCCTTTCTGTGGAACTCCTCTCCTATCCCATGAGGTGGTGGGGTGTCTCTCACTTTCAGGAGCTCACTTGCTGGCTGCTGACACTTTTCTTCCAGCTCCTTGACGTGGCCTCCAAGCCGGGCCACCTCCTCTGAGACCTTTTTGATGTACTCATCCCTCTCCTTCCAGATCTGTCGCTCCAGCTCCCTCAGCCTGGCCAGTAGGAGTCGCTGTTGTTCCCCCAGCTCCTGCTGCAGCCTCTCAAAAGCCGCTTCCACCTGATGCTCCTTGGTTTCAATCTGAGTCTGCAAGGGTTAGAAAGACAGACATGGTTAGGGAGGGGCTCACAGAGCTGGGTTCCAGGAGGATCATCCACACATTTAATATAGATTAAGAGGGGTAGTGAGTAACTAGTTTCAAGACTCATTCCCCCAAATACTACTACGGTAGAAGTAGATGTGTCTCAGGATTAATTTATCAACGATGGGGGCTGTACTACTGTCTTACCTAGAGGTTCTAATAATAATGCCATTTTATGCTCTCAGAGGCATGTTGAACTTATCAAAAATCCTTCCACATCTGTGATACCATCCTAGCCCTACCATACCTTCCCTAGATTTAGGTGGAGATGATTATAATCATTTCTTAGAAATTGAGGTGAAAGGAAACTGTGGTTAGAGTCAACACAGCTTAGCAAAAGAGTGCTGTGGTGTTGGTCTAAGCCATTCAGGTGGCCACCTGCAGGGCATACTTTGCTAGAAGTTAGGAGGTCCTGGGGAGATCTTCCTGTCCCCAAACTCTGTCTACCAGGTCAAGGCACCAGAAATTCCTTCACTATGGACTTCTGCCTGATAACTCTGCAGCATGAAAAAAGAAGTGGGAGGGAACCATAAATAGCCACATCATTAGCCCATTGTCCTCAGGGTCAGCACTAGGACCCAGGCACTAATAAACACCTTCTTGCCCCCAGCTTCCCCTCTGAATGTGATGCCTGCAGGTAGGCTGGGGTGAGACCAGCAAAAGGCTAAGAGTCAAGAGACCCAGGTTCTAGTCATTTTATCATGAACTTGGGTTTGGCCGTGTAGCCTTCAGAGCATCACTTCTCTGAAGCTCAGTTTTCTGCTCTGTAAAAAATGGGTGATAAGACCCATCTACGATTAGATGATGTCAGAACCACTTCCATCTCCAAGGTAAATGAGAAGAGTTTGCCAGTTCTTCCCAGCCCTGCAACAGATACCAGACAACAGGCTCCCCCAGTTCTGTTAAGAAACTTCCCCAGGGAGAAGGTGGTCAACAACATGCTTTTACCAGAAGCACTTGGAGTTTCTGGTCTTCCCGACACTTTATGTTCTCAATCTCATCTCTCTTCATGCTCAGAGCTTCCAACCGACTTCTGAGACGTTCCTATGGGGAGAAGAATGGGTGGAAGAGGTGGCTGAATGCAACTCACAAATATTAATCATCTACCAAGTTCCAGAAGGTCCCTGGGTGGTGCAAAGGGTTTGCTCTTGGCTACTAACTGAAAGCTTGGTGGTTCCAGTCACCCAGCAGTACCGCGGAAGAAAGCCCTGGTCGTGGCAATCTGCTTCTATAAATATTACAGCCAAGAAACCCTATGAAACAGTTCTACTCTGTAACACACGGGGTAGCCATGAGTCACAATTAATGGCAGCATGTTCAGTTTTGGGTACCAAGTTCCAGGCACGATGTTAGGTGCTGGGGATTCGAGGGTGAAAAAGACCCAGTCCTTGCCCCTGAAGAGATCATCATCTAAGGAAGGAGTCAATCATAAGTGATTAAAATACAAAAAGACAAATGCAATCATGGAGGTGTGCACACAGTGAGATGGGAGACAGAGGAGGTGGCAATTCTGCCTGCAGGGCTAAGGGAAGATTTTTAGAAAGCATAAAACATGTAAAGTGTGCCTGGAAAGAGAAATTTGAAGTTGGATAAGAGAGGGAGAGAAGAGCATTCTAGGAGGCAGGAACTACATTTGGAAAGTACTAGAAGCAGGAAAGAGTCCGACAGTTAAATAAAGAAACAGCAAGTACAGCTCAGTGTGGGTGGTCATGTGGTGCCTTGGGGAGAGTGGCTGAGAAATGAGCCCGCAAAGGAAAGCAGGAACCCAAGTGTAAAGGGCTCGAATGCCACGTTGAAGACTTGGGCTTTCTTTGGGCAGTAGGGATCCATGGAGGAATTTTAAACAGGGGAGTGACGTGACTAGCTAGAAGATCTGCCTCACAGAAGACTGGAGGGTGCTTGGAAAGGCTGAAAATGGAGACAGAGAACACGTTAGATTACACAAAGTCTGGGTGAAGGATGGTGTGAGCCTGGATTTGGCAGTGGCTGGTATGTGATGGACTACTAACCTAAAAGGTTGGTAATTCAAACCCACCCAGTGGCACCATGAAAGAAAGGCCTGATATTCTGCTTCCATAAAGATTACAGCCAAGGAAACCCTATGGAGCTGTTCTATTCTGTAACACATGGGGTCACCATGAGTTGGAATCAACTCAACAGCAACGGGCTTTTTTTTTGTCTGTTTGTTTGTGGCAATAAGGAAAGTTAAAGATTCAAGAGAGAAACATTAAGAGATGTTTCTAAGGAAACCACTTCGAGACCTGGTGACTGGATGACAAGAGAAAGATCTGAGAGGCAGAGAGGAATGAATAATTTCCCAAGACCAGATAGGAAATTTTTATAATGTTGGGCTACTGCTGCACCTCTCTTTCTCTAAAAGAAGAGCGGTGATTACAGGTTGCCCTTCCCCTTCCCTCACTTCTCTCTGAGCCTCAGTGGTTCAGGTGAATCCTGTATCTCAGGTGGAGGCAGGGAGACCAAGTGCATCCCGCCCATAACCTGCAAAGGCTCCTACTCTGCACTGGGCTGTCCTTCCATAGTGAGTGAAGCCAGGGATGAAATTCTTCGTGTCACTGTGGGGCCCACAGGGAAGTAGCTGGATCAGCTCCATGGCTGTGCGTGTCCTCTGAGGGCTGGGACTCAAGTTCTCCCCAAGACCATGAACTCCCACACTTCCAAGTGGAACCACATCCCCCCGTCAGTCTGGGAGTTTCCTGAGTGTCCCCACAGCCTCTGGAGGAGCCTGGATGGTGCAAGCCATTTGCAATCAGCTGCTAACCTAAAAATTGGAGGTTCAAACCCATTCAGCAGCTCTTCAGAATGGTCTAGCAATCTGCTTTCATAAAGATCTCAGCTGAGAAAACCCTATGGAGAAGTTCTACTCTGTAACACCTGGGGTCGCTATGAGCTGGAGGCTGACTTGATAGTGCTAACAACAATACATCCTACAGTCTCAGGGTCCCCTTCATCCAAATCCCCAGCCCATTCCCTGCAACAAACAGGTCCGAGGTAAAGCCATGCTTCTTACCCGGTAGGGTTGAATGGCCTCGTCGAGGAGCCCCACAGAGTGAGACTGGTGGGAGGGACCCTCCCTGCAGAACACACAGAGGAACTCTGCATCATTCTCGCAGAAGAAATAAATCTTCTCGCCATGCTCCTCGCAGTAGGTCTCTCCCAGAGAGCCCAGGGGCAAAGAGACCATGAGGCTCTCCCGCTGCTCCTTCTGCTGGCAGACTGGGCAGAGCAGGACTCTGCTGGAGGGGTGGGCCCCCATCTGGGAGGGCACGGGGAGGCAGGGCCGGCAGAAGGTGTGTCCACAGGTGGCAGTCACTGCATCCTCCAGGGGTCCTGTGCAGGCAGGACAGGCGGCCCCCTCTCGGACTGCCCACAAGGAGGAGGTTGAGGACATCACAGTACCTTGCCCAGCCCGTCCCCTCAGGCCTCTGGCTCCTTCCACACAAATTTACTTTCCCCGGAATTGACTCACTTTTAAATGAGTCTCCGAGAGAAAGGAATAAGAGGCCAAGAGAGAAAGGCAGGAACGTCAGGACAGGAAGCCACCTGGCTCCACCTCTTGTGCCTTCTCAGGGCCCTCCTCTCCTGGGCCACCACCCATCAGCTAAGTGGGTCCAAATTCCAGGGTATTTTGAATTACCCAGCATTTCCAATGGCAGCCAAGGGAACCCAGTTTATGTGTGGCTTTATAATGGCTCCTTCCGGTCCCAGGGGTGGGGAGCAGAGCATGACGTAAGGCAACAAGGAGAAGGGGTTTCCTGGAATCCCTCCCTTCACCACAGTGGGGTGGGAAGGATTGGGGAGCGGACACTTCCTGTCAGATTGAGCAGATGAGAGCCATAAACTTCTGGCAATGAGGCGTGCCCACCGCCCAAGGAGGCAAAGTCCAAGCTGGAGTAGGTGTGACTGACTTCCGGAGACTCTGGGGGGACTAGGGATTGCTCATTGGGTGCTCTCCTCTGCCCTCCTTTCCTTGCCTTACCTCATCTCCCCAGGCTGGTCTTTCCTTTACTCCTAACTCATCCCACCACCTAGCGCCACTGTCCTCACAGGAGTTTGGGTCAGAGTGGACTTCAATTTTATTTAAACTGCAGGTAGGCAGAGGCAAGAAACCATAATGCAATTGATTCATGCTGATAACCAAGTTTAGAAGACTCAATTAGTCAAAAGATAAACAGATTCAACCACATTTATCTAAGGTTAGTGTTTTCATATTATTACATCCAACTCTGACAGCAACCTTGGAGCAGGTACCATTACCTTCATTTTACAGAGAAAGACAGATAAACTGATGTTCCCAAGGCCACAGAGCTAGTAAGCAGTAAGGCTGAGGACAACCCAAGTCTCCCTGCTTCAAACCCTGTGCTAGTACCACACTCCAAGCCAGGATAATGGTCTTCATCCACTTGCCACTTCCAGCATGGTTCTTCATCCACTCACCTGCTGGTCTGCATCCATGGAGAAAACCACACTTCCTTCCAGTTCTCCACTGAACGATCAGCTCAGCACTCCATTTTCTCTCCCTTTTCATTCCAACTACTATGGTGAGAATAGTTAATACACTTGGTTGCTAAGAAAAATGCTGGAGGTTCAAGTCCACTCAGAGGCATCTCTGAAGGAAGTTCTGACAATCTACTTCCAAAAAATCAGCCATTGAAAACCTGATGGAGCACAGTTCTACTCTGACACACATGGGGTTGCCATGAGTTGGAGTCAACTTGATGGCAACTGGGATGACACCCTACCTGCTGTCTTCCCAAGAGGGCAGTTCTGGGACTGTGCTGTTTAAAATGTGAGCCACCAGCCAATGTGGGTACTGAGTGTTGAAAGGTGGGGAGTCCAATTTGAGATGTGCTGTAAGTGTAAAATACACCCTGGATTTCAAAAACTTAGCACAAATGACAAAGAATGAAAAACAACTCATTAATAGTGTTTATACTGATTGCATGTTAAAATGATAATATTTTGGATATATCAGCCTAAGTAAAATATATCATTAAAATTAATTTCACCCGTTTCTTTTTACTTTTTAAAGTATGGCTACTTGACCATTTTAAATTGTGTATGTGGCTCACGTTATCTTTCTATTGGACAACGCTGCTCTGGAGACACACAGACTTGCCTGGAAATTATCGGCACCCGTCTTCCTGCTGTGTAACCTCGAGCAAGTTAAATAACCTCACTGAGCCTCAGTTTTCTTGTTTATAAAATGGAGATCCTAATATCACCTACATTATAGAGCAGCAGAAGGGATAAGTCAGATCATCTGCTTAAGTTGCTTACATCAGCGTAAGGTACCTAGTCATCATAAATATATGCTGACCATTATTATTTTTCTTCTTTCTCCTTCTCCACACAGGGTACATTTCAACTTCATTTAGAAACTGTGATAGGCCAGTTGGGGCATCACCGTTGAAGTTGCCTGGCACTACGACCTTATCTGAGTGCCCACACTGATGAGACAGCCCTGGGCTGACTGATACCCCAATCTCCCCAGAGACAGCTGGTCATATTGCAGGGAGGCTGGGCGGCATCACTGCTGTGTGACCAGTCTCCCTTCTACCCTCCTGCACCCCAAAAGAAGAAATATCTTTTTCAACAGCAGACAGTTGAGCTATCACCACTTCCCTGCTACTGTGAGTGTCTCCAAAGAAAAGGACCGGTGAGCTCCAGGCCGTGGGCCCAGGCCCAGAGAGTAACTGAAGCCATCTCTGGAAAGCTGTGACCCCTTCTTCCTCACCCTCCTCTACTATTTCTCCATCTTCTACTGTTGGTGGGTGTATGTCTCTTCTTTTGAGAGAGCAGGACCAAACAACACCAGCTGCCAGAGGCATATGGGGGCTTTGTCCTTGTGGGTGGCCTTGTGTGTGTCCGTGCCCTTGTGTGTGTGTGACTGTGTGGGTGCTGGTGCATATTATGAGATGTGCCTGTGTCCGGCCGTGTGCACAGGCGGCTGTATGAGCGTGTGGTGTGTGTCCTCACTGCTTTCCCAGCCCTCCTTCCTCAGCCAAGCAGAGAGGGCAGCCCTGAGGACCGACCTTGAGTCTGAATCCTGACTCTTGCACGGCAGCACCAAAATGGCAGCCGCCACCTCTGTGACCAGCCTGGCCGATGAGGTCAACTGCCCCATCTGCCAAGGCACCCTGAGGGAGCCAGTCACCATCGACTGTGGTCACAACTTCTGCCGCGGCTGCCTCATCCTCTATTGCGAGATCGCGGGCCCGGACCCCGAGGAGCCCCCGACCTGCCCGCTCTGCAAGGAGCCCTTCCGCGCAGGGGGCTTCCGGCCTAACTGGCAGCTGGCCAGCGTGGTGGACAACATCGAGCGCCTCAAGCTGGTGTCCTCGCCCGGTTCCGCAGAGGAGGACATCTGCCAAGAGCATGGGGAGAAGATCTACTTCTTCTGCGAGGATGATGAGATGCAGTTGTGTGTGATGTGCCGGGACGCCCGGGAGCACCGGGCCCACACGGTGCGCTTCCTGGAGGACGCGGCAGGGCCTTACAGGGTAGGAAGGAGCAGAGTCCGGGTTTCCCAGGGTGGGCCCTCTGCAATTGGGCTGGACTAAGGGAATTAGGGCAGATTTGTGGATTATTTGGGCCACCAGAAGCAAATTTCTTTCTTCCTATTTATATGATCGCCTAGGCAATCGGCCTAGGGGTGGATGATGGTGTATTAATGTTTTGTGTTTTTGAGTGTGTTCTATGTTGTTTACTTTTGGCCACGACGTAATGGAAGCTCAATAAGTACTTGCTGGGAGTCCCTGGGTGGTGCAAACAGTTAAGCACTGGGCTACTAAAGTTTGGAACCCACCTAGAGGTACCTCAGAAGAAAGGCCTGGTGATCTGCTTCCAAAAGGCCACAGCCTTGAAAACCCTATAGAACACAGTTGTACTCTGAAACACAGGGGCTTGCCATGAGTTGGAATCCACACAATGGCAACTGGTTTGGTTATTCTTTAAGTACTGGATGAATGAATGAATGAACACAACATGAATGTGTGTGTCTGTGATGGATTAGGCAGTTGTGTCTGAGGATGTCTGAGTTTGTTCTGAGGGAATGATTGTAGGAATGATGTGTATATATGTTAATGTTTGCAGGTTTATGAGTGCGTACAATGTGTTCAGAGGTCTGGGCATGTGTGTATTTGAGTATGTAATTGAGTGCTCGTGTTCATGAATAAATTAATGTTTACATGCACAGGTTGTGTAAATATCTGTTGTATGTAATTTTATCTGTTATTAAATGTGTATGTACTTTTTTATTTGTTTGTGTGTTGTGTTTTAGTACAAGTGGACATCTGCATGTATGTGGAGGTGTTAATTAGTTAATTAGCGTTTGAGAGTTCTAGATGTATTTTGAATGTATGGGTATGGACATTTATGTGTGCATACCTGGCTGTATATGTTCCTAACTCTACTGTAGACCAAACAGTTTTTTTAAGCAATTCATTGTCTTCCCTTCAGAATCGTACAGATAAATGATTCCATTCACAAGGGATGGTCATTATTTGAATCTGTTTTCTTTGAGACATATGAGAAATTTGGGAAAATTTCAAAAATAGTCATATCATATGTTCAAAAGCTCAGGACAGGTCTCAGATACCACTTACCAAAGGCAAACAAAAAACTAAGGTGTTTAACCTGGAGAAGTGAAAGCTCGAGTGGGAAAACTGAGTCATAGCCTCTGATGGCACGTGACAAAGAGGAAGTGCCCTGGTCAAAATTCTTGAAGGACAAAGTAAGAGGAAAAAGACCTAAAGAGAGTATACTATCAAGGATGATTAAGGCCCAGGCATTGTCAGCTAAGGCAGTGGCTCTCTTCCTTGGGCCATTTTCTTCTTGGAGGCAGAGGGTTGGATGAATGACACCCATTAACAAATCGCTTTTTTCTGTTTTAAATATTTTATGCTCCTTCTCCCCAGGAACAAATACAGAAATGTCTTGAGTGTCTAAGGAAAGAGAGAGAGGAGATTCAAGGGATCCAGTCAAGAGAAAACCAAAGGATACAAGTCCTCCTGGTAGGTCATCACTCCTTCTCTGGACTACTTCCCTGGACCCCTTCTCTTTCTCAGGGTCCATTGTCTCCCTGAAACTGAAGCAGAAGAGTATATAGGGTTTTGAGTCATTCTCAGTTTGAATCCTGACTCTGACACTAACTAGGCATATAACTTCAACAACTCTCTAACTTCAATTTGCTTGTCTGTAAAATGGAGATTAAAAGTGGTCACTGCATTGAATTGCTGTAAGGATTAAATGAAGATATCCCTGTAAAGTAGCTTAGCTCTGTGCATATAGCGAGTACTTCGTAAAAGGTGTCCCCACCACCTCCCCCACACCTTCTCTGAGCCATACCCCCTTAGAAGTTCTAGAAGGTGGTGCTGAGGCAATGCTGGGCAGTCTGTCTCCCAGAAATGGGATGGTAGGGGGAAATGAAACCAGACAGCAGTTCCAAATCTATCTGGGGACCAGGGGAGGATTCTTATTTTACCATTGACCCCTGGAGGATGTGGATCTGGGCCAGGAGGGAGACGGGAGTGAAGTAAGGAAAAAGAAGAGGAAGATGAGGAGAAGGAAGAGCAGTACAAATAACTTTCTCCTGGGGTCTCCTTCTCCCTCCTCAGACTCAGGTGGCCACCAAGAGACAAAAGGTAGTTTCTGAGTTTACACATCTGAGCCAGTTCCTAGAGGAACAACAGAGCATCCTCTTAGCCCGGTTGGAGAGGCTGGATGGGGACATCTTGAAGCAACAAGAAGAGTTTGATTTTCTGGTCACTGAAGAAATCTGCCGGTTCAGCGCTCTGATTGCAGAGCTGGAGGAGAAGAGCGAGAAGTCATCAAGGGAGCTCCTGATGGTGAGACATAAACCCACACCCATCTGTGCTTTCCCTTGCTCTGATATGACTTATTGCATCTGGACCTTTCTAAGCCACCTCTCCTTTATTCAAACATGTCGGTATCCCAAATGGAAGATGGGTCACAGGACCAGAGATCCGAATTCTAGTCCATGCTTCACTGAGAGTTTCCTGGTCACTTTCCTCTCTGGTCTCTCTGTCTCCATCCCACCACCTGTCAAATAGGGATAATGCTTTCCTTAACTACCTCACAGGGATATTGTGAGAATCCTACAGTAAAATGGAAGTGAAAGTAGCACTTTGAAAAGTACTGAGTGCTATGCAAACAAATGTCAGGTGCTATTTCCAACGCAAACTATTCTTTATAACCTCAGTGTATCACCATCCGCTGGTCAGGAGGTTCTTACAGTCTAACTTCACTCCTTTCACACTGGAGGAGAGCTATATATTGGGGTCTCAACAAAGGATCAGAAAGGCATGATGTAGGGGGAGCACTTTGGACTGAAACATGATCCCTTGGTGTGAGACTTACCTTTGCCTCTAACAAGCAGGTACCGGTCACACCATCCTTCTGGATCTATGAAATCAAGGGATTGGATTCTATGATCTCTGGGAAGCCTCAAAAGCTCTACAACTTAGGACTCTGTCAATGTGGTGTCCTTTTTCTGTCCAGGGCTAGGAATGTGGTATTTTGTCTTTTTTAGTTATAAGGAAAGTGGGAGAGGTGAAAACTGAATCCCTGCTGTCTCTCTCTCTCCCCTAGGATATCAGAAGCACTCTAATACGGTAAGTGATACAGTTCCTCTTTTCTCTTTTCCCACATAAATGCACATATATGCACCACGTGCCTAGTTATTGCCATGCGAATATATAGCATTCTCACATTAAGGACATCAATTCCCATGTAAGCTTCACATACCCAAATACATTCTCATGCACAGCCATACACATCCCCGCAGCGCAGCCCAGAGTGAGCAGTAGGTCCGTCATAGTGGTGGAAGTATGTCTGCCTGTGGAAACTGGCACATCCATTCTCAGTTAGAAGAAGGCTGCCAGCTGAGTCTGGAGGCATTGACAAAAAGGATCTTCCCCAGGTTCCCCTTTGTCTTGGAGAGTTTGAATCACCAGACTAATGAAAACAGCCATTACTTTCTGATCTGTGGGTGGCTAATGGACCCCACCATTTCTGTGTCCCTAGATGTGAAACCAGAAAGTGCCGGAAACCAGAGGCTGTGTCCCCTGAGCTGGGCCAGAGAATTCGGGACTTCCCCCAGCAGGCCCTCCCGCTGCAGAGGGAGATGAAGATGTTTCTGGGTAAGAGGACCCTAGGCCTCCACAGGTGGGCATGAAGCCCACCTGAGCATACAGTGAAGCCCAAGTTTAGGAATGGCCTCTATGCTCCACTGCCAAATGGTACTACGTGAGCTTTGGTGAGGCTTGCTCCCTCTCTGGGCCTTGGTTTCCTAAGTTTCAGATTTTTAAAAAAATAAAATCTGCCTATCAGGATAATGTAACAACGGAGATAGTAAAAGTAAAGATTTCCGGAAAGAAAATCTGCCATGCTTAATAATTAAACAATCCACATTTACAATACATGACAAGTTTTTGATAATGAGTATTGTCAATTAATAGCCAGCGACAGTATTTATCTTGTTCCTGTGGTAGCTGACTCTTCCCTCCTCCCTCTTTCCTTACTTTCCCCCTGTTAGCCTTGTTCTCAGAGTTGAGTTGCCCTGTAAGGACTGTGCCCTCCTTTTCCAGAACAGGGACTGGTAGCAAGAGAGGGCATAGAGTGTTTGAAGTGGGAGTCAAGGTGTGGCACTCTGCCATATCTTCCCCGCCACACTGACATCATGGATGGTGCTTCCTATTTCAAAATGACCCACCCACAAAAGTCTCTAGAAAAATTTCCTCAGAAGTCCACCTCCTGCCATTACTCGCAGTAGCCTGGTAGTGAAGGAGATTTTACTCTAATCAAAGTCTTCCTTTGACTACCCCCAAAACTATTCCCAAGAAGAACGAGAAATAAATTAGCCCACGTTTCCATGTATTTTACTTGGATCCACAATCAACGCCCATTGAAGCAGCAATCAAGAAATCAAACCACATATTGCATTGGGCAAATCTGTTGCAAAAGACCCCTTCAAGGTGTTAAAACACAAAGAAGTCACTTTGAGAACTAAGGTGCGCCTGACCCAAGCCATGGTATTTTCAATCACCACATATGCATGGGAAAGCTGGACAATGAATAAGGAAGACTGAAGAAAAATTGATGCATTTGAATTATGGTATTGACAAAGAATACAGAATATACCATGGACTGCCAGAAGAATTAATAAATCTGTCTTGGAAGAAGTACAGCCAGAATGCCCCTTAGCAGCAGGGTTGGTGAGACTTCACCTCATGTACTTTGGATATGTTATCAGGAGGGATCAGTCCCTGGAGAAGGACATTATGCTTCATAAAGCAGAGGGTCAGCCAAAAAGAGAAAGACCATCGACGAGATGGACTGACACAGTGGCTGCAAGAATAGACTCAAACATAGGAACAATTGTGAGGATGACCCAGGACCGGGCAGTGTTCCGTTCTGTCGTACATAGGGCCGCTGTGAGTTGGAAATGACTCAACCACACCTAACAACAACAACATCCATTCAGTAAGCAGAGGTTTTTGAAGCATTTAGTATGGCCTAGGCAATGTGCTGGACACTGAGGATACAGAGGTAAGCAAGACAGGGGTGGTCCCTGCTGGCTCAGAGCTGGTGCAGTGATTCTCCAAATGCGGCTCCAGCAGCTTCAGCATTCCCCAGTGAACTGCTTAGAAGTACAGATTCTCAGCCCTACCCAGACACACCAAATCAGAAGCCCATGTGTTTTTAACAAGTGCTGCAGATGATTCTGATGCACGCTGGACTTTAGTGCGAACACACTGGTCTAGTAGGTTCCAATTTCAATTCTTCTCTTTGTCCCTTCCCTTCTCCTGGCCTGAGTTTACTCATCACTAAATGTTCTATGGTTTTGTGGGACTAATGAAATCACATTCTATTTTATATCCTTTTTACAGAAAATCTCTGCTTCGAGTTGGACTATGAGCCAGGTAAGTAGCCTGCATCAGGATAGCAGTGAGTGAGGGGTCCAAAATTGAAAAGGAGAGACAATTTTGCAGGGTTCTGCACTGGGCACTGTAGTGTGTGTGTGTGTGTGTGTGTGTGTGTGTGTGTGTGTGTGTGTGTGTGTCTGTGTGTAATATTAATATATACATATTAATACTGCCTTTGTAAGGTTCTCAGGAGAACCACAAAGAGAGGACAGGCATGCCCACATACTACATACTTGGCATGAAGCTGACATTCTGAATCTGAATGTGTTGAAAAGATAGAAAGGCTAAATCAGAATGGGATAGGCTCGATCAAAGAAGTCTTTCTGGATGAGAAGAATGTTGACCTGGGTTGAGAATCACTTTCTTAGAGCTGTCAGGAACCCCTACTCCCTCTCAGATGTAGTTTCACAGATGATAGAAGGAGCTTGGCCTGTGGATGGGAAAGGAATGAACAGAAGGGACCCTATTCAAAGATGTTCTTCCCAGTCTATCAACCGAAGACCCTCGTGAGTCATGAAGTTGTTAGAAGGGGTCTTCTAACCCATGTATGTATCTGAATTTATGGATTTTTCTCAATTTGTGGATACTGAAAGTTACATGAGGCAGGGTAGGCAGAAGTTTTTGGTGTTTAAAAACCTCAGACTCTGATGGTTTTAGAATTGCTGAGGCAGAATAAATAACCTGTGAGTAACCCAGAAATTCTGCTGGGAGCAAAGACTGTGCGTAGGTCAGAAGGGTTTCTGGGAGGTAAGAGGTGAGGAATTAGGAAGTTTGGACTGAAGGGAGGATGTCTGCAGCCCTTGAGATATGAGGAGGGGAAGGATGTGGTGTGTCAGCAGGGAGGAGGAGATCAGAGCAGACACCTACAGCTTTGGAAGTCAACTGGTTTAAGGTGAGCAGAACCTCTTTCCAGAAGACTGCACAGAATCGAGTGAGAGCATGGATATCTGAGCTCTCCGTGTCTTCTAAGGCAGCCTTCTCAGCCTTTAACATGCACGCACATCACCTGGGGATCTTACTAAAGTGAAGATTATGATTCAGTGGGTCTAGGGTGGAGGCTGAGATTCTGCATTTCTAACATGTTCCCAGGTGATGCCCAGGCTGTTGGTCCACGTAGGCACCACTCAAGTTTTTGGTAATAAAAACACTAGCAGGTGGGTGCCAATGAAGTTTTTAGGTCTTCCTTGAAGGTAATAACATGCCTGCTCACATCTGTGTCCTTTTGGTTTTCTCCACAGCTCACATTTCCCTAGACCCCCAGACTTCTCACCCTAAGCTCCTCTTGTCTGAGGACCACCAGCAGGCTCGGTTCTCCTACAAGTGGCAGAACTCACCAGACAACCCCCAGCGTTTTGACCGGGCCACCTGTGTCCTGGCCCATGGAGGCTTCACAGGGGGGAGACACACGTGGGTGGTGAGTGTAGACTTGGCCCATGGGGGCAGCTGCACAGTGGGTGTGGTGAGTGAGGATGTGCGGCGGAAGGGGGAGCTTCGTCTGCGGCCAGAGGAGGGAGTGTGGGCGGTGAGGCTGGCATGGGGCTTTGTCTCGGCTCTGGGCTCCTTCCCCACACGCCTGACCCTAGAGAAGCAGCCCCGGCAGGTGCGGGTGTCTCTGGACTATGAGGTGGGTTGGGTGACCTTCGTCAATGATGCTACCCATGAGCCCATCTACACCTTCACAGCCTCCTTCACTGGGAAGGTCTTTCCCTTCTTTGGGCTCTGGGGCCGAGGGTCCAATTTCTGCCTGAGCTCCTGAGAGAGTGGTGTTACCTTCCTTTAAGTACAAGGCTTAAATAGAATTCTCTGTGGACTTGGCCCTTGGCTGAGTCCCCTATAAGACTTGGAATAGATATTACTGCTTTAAATGATGAGCTGGGAGTTAGGATTTTGGCAAAGGACAAGGTGAGATGATTTTCAAACCAATGTTCAAATCCTTCTCTCAATGCCCAGTGGATGGTAAGGGTACCCGGGGACTCAGGCCACTGCTAGCACTTCTCACTACCATTTCCACCAGACACAGAAGTAGCTGTGTAGAGGAAAGTACTAGATTTGGAGCCAGAAGACCTGGGTTCAAGACCAAGCCTTGTCATCAATCGTGTGATCTTAAGCAAGGAATCTCACCTCTCTTCATCTTAGTGTCTTTCAAAAATACTGAGGTTCATTTCCTCATACTCTCAAGAAACATTTATTGAATGCCAATTATGTTTCAAGCAGTATAATAACCACTAATGATAAAAAAAGAAAATGAAAAAAAAGATGTCCTGTCTCTGAAGGAGCTTGCAGGAAGAGACAGTGAGATAGGAGGAAATTACAGGACAGTGTAATTGGTGCCGTGATAAGGGTCTGAGCTGGGTGTTATGGAAGCTCAGAGGAGGGAGCATAACGTAGTATGGAGGGTAAAGGTGGGTCAGAGAAAGATTTCCAGAAAGAGTTGAGAGGATGAGTAGGGTGAATGAGGAAAAGAGAGGAGGAAGCATCTTAGGAAGAGAGAACAGAAGAGAACTGGGTGGATGACCTGTGACTCATGGAATATTGAGTCATATCCATGGTGTTCAGGAGAACATAGCTCTATTATCTGAAGATGTGTAGCCACCCCCGCTCCTGACACCACTAACTGTCTCCCTTCTCCTGGTGGGATCATTTCTGGCTGAGATGAAGATGGAGGGCCTTTGGGGATGAAGACAGAAGGAGGCATGGCTATAAACCATAACCCAAGGGCTGGTCTCCACTTTACTTACTACCACCACCCACTTCTGTGTAGGACCACACTCAGCCCCAGGGAAGAATCATCAAATCTCCATCTGAGGTCAAGAAATGAGATGGTGGAAAGGAATAAGCCATAAATAGCTTAGTTGTGGGAGCAGAAATGGCACCATCTGCACACTTGTGCTGGGTAAAAGAAGCCCAGGTGCGGAGGGGGATGAATTGGATGAGCTGTGACTTTTAGTCCAAGGAGTTGGCACTACTCTGGAACTGGACAAGGAGTGACATCTGGACCGCTACTTCATACCATATATGAAAATTAACTCAAAATGCATCTGGGATTCCACCAAAGAGTGTATTGTATTTTTCTGTTTGTTCTTATTGGTTTTAGCTGGGTCTTTAAAAATGACTGTTGGGCTCTAAGGTAGATGTGTATGAAGATCCCAGCCTGCTGGGGGCCTTCGAGGGGCTACTTGGTCCTCATATGTGCAGATTCAAAAACCTGAATTAATGATCATCAATATCATCGTTATCATTGCCATTATCACCATCATTTTGATAGCTATCATGATTTATGTGCTTATTATGTGCCAGGTTAAGCCCTTCACATGCCTTCTGTCATTTAATCTTGGTAATTCTATGAGATAGATCCTATTATTATCCCCATTTTAAAGCTGACAAAGCTGAGGACTAGTGAGTTTTGGTTATTTAATCAGCCAAGGATTTTAATCCATGTCCAACTGAAGAGCTCTTAGCCACTACACTGCACAGCCTTATTTGGAAATTGAGCCCCTGGGTGGGTCCTGGTAAATATTTTAATGCTGGTCATATTTCCCACAAGTGACTTGAATTCGAAAAGATAATTTATATTTTTTACATTGAGAAATAAAACACCTAGTGAGTGAAAATACTCATCTTGGCCTATGGGTACTTGCTCCTCCCCAAGGGTAATTCTCCTTAAAGTTTACTTGCTTCTGGAGTGTGGAGCCAGAGCAGAGGAAGTGGATGCATCCTAAAACACAATGACATAAAGATAAGACAGCTCCATGGACCTCCCTGCTCTGCTTGCCCCAGAGTTGGGACTCCGGTTTTAATGACTGGGGCCCTGATGCCTCTAACTCCTTTTCCAAGACTCCAGAGGAGTGTTGTGCATTTGCTCTAACATCCACAAGTTTCATCTGATTTTTTTTTTCACAGCTCACATTGTAGCAGCTCCTTCTATTACAAAGAACAGAGACTCACTCCAGTTAGTTCAAATAATGGGAAAGTTTATTATAAGAACAGACATGGAAATAAGGAAAAAAGGATTTTTCACCATTTAGCCAGGCCTCATGAGAAGAAGCTATGAGGGCAGTTGTGGTTCAGTGGTAGAATTTTTGCCTACCATGCAGGAGACCGGAGTTCAACTCCTGGCCAATGCACCTCATGCAAAGCCATCAATCATAGTCTGGTGCTATGATGCTGAAGAGGTTTCAGTGGAGCTTCCAGACTAAGATGGGCTCCTAAGAAAGGCCTGGCAATCTATATACTTATGAAAATCAGCCAATGAAAACCCTATGGATCGCAGGTTCAATCTACAGCTGATTACAGGGCAGCATTTTGTTCCGTTGTGCATGGGGTCACCGTGAGTTGGGGGCCAAATTGATGGAAGCTAACAACAACATGGGAAGCTGCGAGGGGAGGGTGGCACACAACCAGGACATGTAGGAAGAACTGGAGATTCATAAAATGCTAATAATAATAACAAACATATGTACCTTTCATTGTGGCCAGGCACTTTAATAAATGTTTTATATATTTACTTAATGTTCACAACAATTCTATGAGGTAGGTACTATAGTTAATTTTTTATATATGAGGGAACTGAGACGTGGAAGTTGAGTAACCGATCCCAAATCAGCAGATTATAAAAAGCAGAGCAAGAATTCGAATTCAGGTGGTTTGGCTCCCAAGTATGAGCTTTTGGTCATTAAGCAATACTGCCTCTATGTGTTCAAGAACTGGCAGGAGGAGGGCTTGAGGTCTAAGGAAGCTCTAGAGATGGAATCATCCACTCAGCAGCATGAGCCATGGATATTCCAGTACTCTGCCACGAGTGCAGTTCTGATTCCCTCTCCTTCCACTCTCCCTACCTACTAGTGACACATTCATCACGAAGCCATTTTGAATTTCCAAGAGAATCTGATAAGATCTTTCTTGGCAGGCCATGGTTCTCCACTGCCCAGCCTGCAGTTAGGCTGCCCTCGGCCAGATGCCCAGCCCTAGTCCAGTCATCTGTGGTCACCTCAGAAGAAGCCAGAGGACCTGGCAGGCACCTCACTATAGCTGACTTCTCTCCAGTAGAGAGAGACCCTCTGAGCTCATAATTTTTCTTCTACTCCTGGTAGGATACTTCTGGGCAAGTTCTCTGTGTGACATTAGCCCCATCTAGGTTACGAGAATTGTTAGCTGCCTCCTTCAGGGTGTTCACTCCTAGCCTAATGTCCTATTCTTAGATCTCAAGTCTCATGTTTCTCCAAGAACTGCAGCTTCCTGCCTACTAACTACGCCCTTCTTTTTTGAACATCTATACTACTAGGCTGTTCCTCCACCCCCTACCCCCCAGTCCCCAATTACCCCCCTCCAGTCCATCCTGCACAAGGAGCCAGACTGGTTTTCTCAAATACCACTTTGTCCCTTTACTTCTGCCTCAAAACCTTGATGGCTTCCTATGTCCTGGAGTCACCCATCTAACCCTCTGCTTGACTCCCAGTCTTCCCCATTCCTGAACATTCCAGACTAACCAGATCAGTCTCCTCATACTCCTAGAAACATGTTGTGACTTATTCCTACCTCTACGCTTTCATTTGTGCAGTTATCCTGACCTGGAATGCTCTCACCTTTCTCTCCCACCTATCAAATCTCCACCTCCCCTACAAAGCTTTCCCTGACTTTCCCAGGTTCACCTGAGTTTCTCCTCTGAATTCTCACTTAGCATCTATGCCACTTAATATAACCCACCCACACTCTTATTATTCCATATGTGTTGGTTCTGGCTCCACAGCTAGATTATAAGCTTCTGGATGAGGGGATGGAATAAGAAGATGTAATTAACATGTTTAAATGTTTACGGTCTGTAAGGCCCTGCAGCAGACACCTAGCATAAATAATAACATTTAATTCTTATAACAATCCCAGGCCACAGGTACCATTATCCTCATTTTAAGTGGGAAATACTGAGGTTCAGAAAGGCTAAGTAACTTTCCCAAGGTCACTAAAGTATTAAGTGTCAGAACTGGGACTTAAACTCAAGTCTGACTCCTGGATTTTCACTGTGGCCATGTATTATTCTTTATATACCTCAGTGACTAGTCTAGCATTGAATATATTAGCAAGGGCTCAATGAATATTAGCTAAATGGCTACACATTAATGCCTCCATTTTTTAAACATTGAAGATCAAGAGAAGCCCTTATACTTTCTATTAATTCATTCATGCATCCATTTAATAAATTTTACTGGACACCAAGTATGATCCAGGTGCTGTCCTAGACCCTGGAGACACAAAGATAGGATGCATTCCCTGCTCATCCAAAGAAATATGACATATGCATAAATAATTTATATACAATTATATTAGTTATTCATTGTTGTGTAAAAATTACTACAAACTTAACAGCTTCAAACAACACACATTTATTATCTCACAGTTTCTGTGGGTCAGAAGTCTGAGCATAACTTAGCTGGCTCCTCTGTTTAGGGTCTCACAAGGCTGCAAACAACGAGTTGGCTGGTCTGGGTTCTCATCGGGAGGCTCAACTGGGGAAGAATCCACTTTTAAGATCACTTAGGTGGTTGGCAGAATTCATTTCCTTGTGGCTACAAGACTGAGGGCCCTAGCTTTTAGTTGACTAGAGGCTGGAAGCTCTAGCTCTTAGAGGCTGCCTGCAGGTCCTTGACACACAGCCAATTACTTCATCAAGCCAGCAAGGAGAGTATCTGGAGTGAGTCTGCTAGCAAGATTTAACAAAACATTTAACATAACACAATCACAGGCGTGACATTCCATTACCTTTGCCATATAACATAACCTAATCGTGGAAGTGATATCCTATCACTTTTGCTATATTCAAAACTGAATTCCTGAGTGGCACAAATGGTTAAGCACTCCACTACTAGCCAAAAAATTGGCAATTTGGACCCACACAGAGGTTGCCTCAGAAGACAGGTCTGGCGATCTGCTTCCGAAAAGTCAGAGCCTTGAAAACACTATGGAGTGCAGTTCTACTCTGCACGAATGGGGTCACCATAAGTCAGAATCCACTGGACAGCAGCCACAACAACAACATTGGTTGGAAGCAAGTCCTGCCCACACTCAAGGGGAGGGGATTATCCAAGAGCATGAACACCAGGAGGTGAGGATCGTGGGGCACCCTAGAGTCTCTCAACAATAATGAATTAAGTGCCAGCTGAGTGGAACAACCAACAGGTGCTACAGGAGCTCAGAAGGAATATTCCTCCCAACATGTGCTGAGGTGGTGAGCTCCTGCCATCCAGATATCTGGGAGTTCCTGTTTTTATATGAAATTGTGAGAGATAGACACGACGGTCAGTTCACAGACAAACAGAGATACCACAAATGGCCCTAGAGATCAGGGGCCCTGACCTCTGCAATGGGAATCATGAGCATGAGCCTGGTTTAGAAAGGAGGCCATGGCTACTGGCCAAGTGTCAGAGGGTCAAGCATCAGGTCACGGCTGTGGGGATGAGGAAAGGGGGACATGTTCAGGAGATGACTGGCCTGAAGAAGCACCAAGTAGACCTAATGGGGAACTAGGTGGGGTGGGGGAAGGAGAGAGAGGAGGCGGAGGTGAGTCTGAGACGAGGTGGCCCAGGGATGAGCAGGTTAGAGCTGCTGAGGATGGTGGAGGAGGTGATCCATTGGCTCTTTTCTCCAACTCAGGATAAATAGCCTCTAATTTCTGTGGAGCACTCCTAGAGACAAAGAACCCTCTCAGTATATTCTGTTGAATCTTCCACTGGCCATGTAACACGAAGATACAAAAATTAACAGCAGTGGATTTCCTTAACCTTGATAAAGCACATGTGCATGTCTTTGAACAGGTTTTTGTGTGTGTGTGCACATGGGGAAGGAGAAGAAACTGCTCATACCTGTTCAATAAGTCTCTGATGTTCTAGGAGAGAGAGAGATAGAAAGTGAGAATCAAAATCGGTTCTCAGGTTCCTGTCACCTGCAAACTCCCTCCCCAACCCACTCTTGGAGGTTGCCTTGGGTGTCACCTTGAGAATTGGGCAGGAGGATTGCACCCCTCTTCTGTACCCCACTCTGCTGGAGGAACATTGCGTGACCTTGGACAAGCCACTGTCAACATACATCATAGAAGAAGCCTTTTCCTCTGACACCTTCCAGAGGGGCATTGCAGGAAGTCTGCTTACTATTCTGGGAGAAGACCAGTCTTTGGGAGGTGCCTCAGGGCATGCACCTTCAGCATGTTGGCATCCAGTTGCTTGGCTGACCTCTCCAGATCATCAATCAGGCTTCCGAGCTGTGTTATTGCCAAGATTCTGGCCTTCACTGCTGGCATGTCCTCCAGCTGGTCCAGCTGCTGCTGAGGGAGGGCATTCAGCTGTCCCCGGGCTTGGTGCTGGCTTTCCAGCTCAGCCTCCAGCTGGTGATTCCCACAGCCTACCCAAAATTACAGACCCTAGGAGTCAATGTTAGTCAGCCCTTCCCAGTCTCTGAATAGTCTGAATGGGAATGCTCGTTCCTCAGTCCTCTTCCTTTCGTGATGAGGCCTCTGTGTGTTATAGGTATTGCAGAGGCAGGTGTGAGCCTCATAAATGCAGGGATGCCTCTCCTTCTGCCTCACACTTTTACAAACATCCACAGGTGCCATGTTATACCATGATGGTAATACACACACACACACACACACACACACACACACACACACCACTCAACTATATACTCTTGCTGCCTGCTGTTAGCACCCTTTGAGTTGTAGGGTGAGAAGAGAGTCCACACAATGAGCAAAAAAAAATGTAGGCTGTAAGAGACATAGATGGAGACCTACATTTTGTGGAGTAATTTTCAATTGATGAGACACCTGTCTCCTTTGATGCTCACCGTGAGCCAGGTAGAGAAGGATTGATTTTCATTTAACATATAAGTTGCTCAGCTAGCAATCCCTAAGGCCCAGCCCAGCACCCAGGTAGGTCTTCAGCCTCAGAGACCTTTCCCACCACATCAGGCTTCTCCCCAAACAGAGACAGATGACCTATGGAAAAAAGGGCCCCTGAGGACACTCTGAGGTTGTTCTTCCCAGGAATCTGAGAAACCCACCTGCAGGGTTTGCAGTTTCTCTTCCTCTTGAGCTTTGAGCTGCTGAAGTTCCCCAAGGTCCTTTCTGAGCTTCCTGCTCCGGCGGCTGAGTCGTTCCTAAAGAGACAGACAGACCTGCTTGTCAGACTGGGGATGAGGGGTGTCACTCACTGCAAGGAACTCAGCGATCCCAGGATGAGGCTAAAGTATAATTCTGCCTAAAAATAGGCAGCCCTCGAATCATCATGCTTGAGGTAAGGAACACGACAATTTATTAAACGGATAATGATGAAGGGAAAGCAATGGGTATTTTTTTTTAAAAAAAGCCTTAACTGCACAAAATAAGAGAAGTATTTCTACTTGACTTCAAGGTGCTTGTCTCCAAACATTTAAAAATTGTATTGTATACTGATCTTTTGGAAATTCTTATTACTTCACATTAGCAAATGAAGCCAGGCTGGAGAGAACTAACTTAAGAGGCAATGCAAAGCCTCTGGTCCATTCCTCCAGGCTCCTGGCTGGGATGGACAAGAGCCCTCTATTAGATGCAAACCCACAGCCCAGGCAGGCATTTGCCCTCTCTCTAAATCTTAATCAGTATCTGGATGGATCACTGTTTCTCTGAAGCTAAGGATATAATGAATGATTTTTGATAAACTATGAGGGAAACAAAGATTTAAAAAAAGCTGGTAATGATATCAGCATAGGCCGTGACTAACGAATCAATGTGGAAGAAAAGTGGGGGGAGGATGTCAACAAAAGACTCTGGAAACATTCTTCTTGAATCTTACTAAATTAGTTACAAAATGTACTTGCTCTACCAGATAAAGAAAGTATACAAGACATAGTAGTAAAAACCGTATGGCAATGGTGTAAGAACAAACAGAAAATTACAAAGAAGAGAGAGTTCAAGGACAGACGCCTGTTTAAAGGAATTTAAAAAGAAAGATAGTACATAAGCCAGTGGGAAAAGGGCAGAATCTGTAGAAAATGGTGTTGAGAAAACTAGCTTACAACAGTAGAGAAAAACAGAACTGTATCCCTATCTAGAATCATATGTGAAGGCAGATGCCAGATAGATTAAAGACTTAAGCAGAAAGATAAAACCATAAAGTTAGTGGAAAATAATGTTAGAGAATAAATTTATGATCAGGGAGTAGGGAAATATGTCTTAAACAAACCCTCAAAAGCACAAACCATGAGGGAGTAGTTTAATTTGAGTACATCAGAATTAAGTATTCTGCTCAATGATGACACCACGGACAAAATTAACTGAGAAATGACAGATTAGGAAATGATGTCTGCAATGTCTAAACCAACAAGAGACTTACATGTAGAATACAGAAGGGAAAGCCTGCGAATCAACAAGAAGAAAACAGAAAAAACTATGAAGAATGCGAACAGTCAATTCACCGAAGAGGGGATGCAAAAGGCATGTGAATCAATGACCAAACTCATTGATGATTACAGAAATGGAAATTAACACAGCAGTGAAATATTATTTGACACCCCTCACAGATGGATAAAAATTATACACATGGATAATGCCCAATATGGGGGTGGGATGGGTATATAAGGATCCTAACACATGCTGGTTGGATGTACACTGGCACCACCATTCTGGTGAGGGTCTAGGCCACTTTAGTGTCCTTTTCTTATGATCCAGTCGTCCTGTTTCTGAGTTAAAAACAAAAGCAAAACAGTTGCTGTAGAGTCGACTCTGACTCGTGGCAACCCCATGTGTGTCAGACTAGAACTGTGCTCCATAGGGTTTTCAGGGGCTGATTTTTTTGGAAGACGATCACCAAGTCTTTCTTCCAAGGCACCTCTGGGTGGACTTGAACCTTCAGCCTTTACAACATTTACAGTTAGCAGCTGAGTGCATTAACCATTTGTGCCACTCAGGGACTCCATTTCTGGATAAACGTCCCGAAGAATTCCTCGCTTAACTCCTAAGGAGATGTGCGTACTACAGCATTGTTTGTGGTTATCAAAGGGTTGGAGTTATACAACGTCTATTAAGGGGGAAATGGATAAGTAAAATGTGCCAGATGCCCACTATGGAATCCTGTGTGGCTGTCAAAAGCAATAGACTGTATGACACACAAAATATAGATTGATCTTAAAAACATGGCGCAAGGTGGAAAAGCAAGAAATAGACTGAGGTTTGTAATATAATGGCACTTTGTGAACTAAATGTATAAACACACAATACAGCAATATGAGTTTTACCAAACCGTCCAAACAGGAAAACACAACCAACACTTCAGAATGGCTGCATATGGTAGGGGGGAGGAAAATGGTGTGGGGGATGGTGCTAAATTGAAATAAATCAAAGAAAGCGGTTCATGGACTAAATATAAGGATGTGCTATTAGCTGAAAGCGTGTGTTTGATTGAATTTTTCCCACTTGAGATGAAAAAACAATCAAGGTGTTTGAGGAAATTTCGTAGCTGTTGTTTTTGGCTGTGATGGGGAATGCTTTTGATCTTTGTGTTTTGCCTCATTCTCTCTTGTAAACTCTCAAAATGTATTGCCTTGGGAAGAGAAGACTCCCATATCCCTGGAGATGTGCAGATAGAGGGTGGGGTTAGAGAAAATGACTTTGAAAGTCATCTCTCTGGCCCTGAGATTCTGTTGATGAAATCCAGGTGGAGGGACTGTGGGTGAGAGGTCACCAAAGCATTCAGGCAAACAAAAAGTTTAAGTAAGCAGAAGAGACAGTAATGTCACTAGAAGGTTATTAAAAAATTGTCTGCACTCATTGGGTATTACCTGCAGACATGTGCCTGCAGAGAAGGAATAAAAAGCTCACAGAAGGTTCATTGCAACAATGTTTGTGGTAGCAAAAAATTAGAGACAATTTAGTTGTTCATCAACAGTGAAATTAATAACAAAATGTTAGTATATTCTAAAGTAGAATACTCTGTTAAAAATAAATAAAACACATGTATTGGAAAGAAGCCCAAGATGTTAATTACCAAAGTTTTGAACACTGTTAAGTGTAGAAAAAAAAAAACAAAACCTAAAAGAAAAACTCCTAGAAGGAGTGGGAGGTGGTAAATGGGCAACATGGGTTTTACTCATGGTCTTCCTGGTGAAGGTGGCAGGCTGGTTGGGCTGGGGAAATGTTTGTGTGAGCACAAAAGTTCAGGTCTCACAAAGATCAAACAAACAAAAAGACTGCATGGGGTGTGTTCAGGGAAACAAAAAGGAACCCTTTGCTAGCCTATCAATCTACTACTTTCTCTGCCCTTGAACTTCTGGAAAGAGTAGTCTGTTCTCACTGTCTTCACATCTCCTCTTCATTCCTCAGCCATTTGGGCTGTCTCTCATCACTCTTCTGAAGCCTGTCTCTTCAAGGTCACCAGTGGTCTCCAGTGATAAAATGTGGTGGTGCCTTCTTCTCAGACATTCTCTTTGATGTAATCCTCCCCTCAAGCCTCTCCCTCCAGCTTCCTTGACCTTGTCCCGCCCACCACTGCTCCTTGGTTTCTCCATTGTTCCCATAAACGGAGGTCTTCCCCTAAACTGTCTTCCTAATCCACTTTTATCTCCAGATTACGTCCTTAGCTTTCAACCCTGGTGGCTTCAGATTTTATCATAATTCCCACACGAGTTCTTTTTCTTAATAGCCAATCTCGGATTTCCAACTGAGAGCTAAGGATCTCCTATTGCTCTATTGGCAGCTCAGAATCAACGTGGAGAAATCAAACTTACCACCCCCTTCCCTATCCTCTCCTGCAACCCACTCCTCTTGACATCCATATTTCTGTCATTGGACCCACCATTCAGCCAGTCATCCTGTTTGAAATGTCAGTGATATTTCCTCTTTGGTATCTTCAGAGTGACTCCTCATTAACTAAGATAAGCCCAAACCCCTTAACCCAGCATCCCAGGCTCTTCGTGACCTAAACCCAGTTTACATTTTCACTATTATCTCTCTCGACTCCCCTGCATGCCCCCCGCACTCTAGCCAAAAAGGGTTCCTTTTTGTTTCCCTGAACACACCCCATGCACCCGCACCTCCACATGCCTTATCTTTTACTTCCTCTGCCGGGAATGCCCTCTACCTATTTCTGCCTGTCAAAATCAGGCCCGTTCTTCAAATACAGTTCAAAGAGCCATGGTTCTATCTTCTGGCATCGTTTCAAATCTAAGAAAGAGTTTAAAGTCAACTATAGGCTCTCTGTAAACGAAAAAAGAAAGCAAAGATAACAGCAATAAAGATAAATGCATGTAACAATTGAAGATAATAAAGATGTGTCATTCACAATATTCAAAACAAATAGGTTAAAATCCTATGTTTTAAAAAATTTATTTATTCATACATTATTTATTAAAATAGTATTTAGTGGGTATATATCATATGAAAAAGGCACTCATTAGAATTAAAAAGCAAAATTCACAAACTTTTATCTACCAACAATATTCCTTAGAGAAAAAAAGGACTAATTGAAATATAGGCAATGATCCCTATGTATATTAAATCCTGTCTTGTCTTAATGGATATTTTAAAAAGCTTATGATCCTATCAGATAAAATGTGATTTCAGAGTAAAAAAAGAACAAAAAAAGGCATTAAGAAGTGGTGAAACGTGAGAACCTAGCAACATGGAAATTCATTCTCAAACAGCTTACTAACAAAATGTGTAAAAGAAAAAGTGGTTAATAGACAAAAATGTACCTTGCTTTGATAGAGTCACATACACATACACACAAACTTTCAAAAAGCACGCTCCTTATAAAACAAAAAGTGTCCCAAAACAGAAAAGAATAATGTCACCCATTATTATATCTTATGAGGAAAAAAATGGTGTTGATCACTAAATCTGATAATGTCCACATGATTATGCATCTAAAAATGTCAGAAAATTAACTTAAAAGATATATGAGCTCAGCAAAGACTCATTTGAATTTGAAAGTACCAATGACCAAAAAGCTAACCTTATAAAATACATAACTACCCTCAATAGAGTCAAGGTACCTGAGGTACAAATAAAGACAATTTAATATTTGATCCAGAAACATAAAGGAAAATGCTCAGTGATATACCTGACTGCTGGCTGAGAAGATTAAATAAGCCCCCAAAAGTCCTAATTCTTAAGGTCATTAACAAATTTAATGCAATGCCAATTGAAATCTCAGGGAATGCTTTATAAAACTTAGGGAAATTGCATAGATACTTTCCTCTGAAAAAAATGGGCAAGAACATTTGGTTACAAAAAAAATATTAAATGGCAAAGATGCTGCTAAATTTAAACATAAACCATAAAGCAACATGTATCAAAACTATATAATAACAACTTTAGAACAGAAAAAATAATCAAAGGACTAAATCCAAACCAAAACAAACCCTCTGCCATTGAGTTGATTCTGATGCATAGCTGCTCTACAGGCCAGAGTAGAACTGCCCCATAGGGTTTCCAAGGCTGTAAAGCTTTACAGAAGCAGACTGTCACATTTTTCTCCTGAAGAGCACCTGGTGGGTTCAAACTGCCGACCTTTTGGTTAGCAGCCAAGCACTTAACCACTGCACCACCAGGGAGTAGAGAATTTAAAAATATTCCACTATTACAAGAACTTAAGTTATGCCAAACCAGAAACAACACATAGGTGTGGACAGAACTCACTTACTATAGAAATGCTTTGGGGACAGCTGGATACCAGGATGAAGAAAAATTAGGGTGGAATCATCTTTCACATAACACAATATATTAAATTTCAATTGTCAGAAATTAATCAATCTTTAAAAATAAAATTGAACAACATAATCATATTAGACAAATGTCTGAGTATTTAAAATACAGAGATTATATTTTTAAAAAGAATAGAATGAGATTAGATATAAATTTCAAAAATATTTGCACCAAAATTCAATAAAAAGAAAAGAAATAGCATACTAAGAAAAATGTAGGTTAAACATAATATAGTTTATTATTCAAAAGATAAACTACTTTGATGCAATCATGTAGAATTTATGCCCTGATCCTAGGGGAAAATGTAGACAATGAGTCTTCACGTAGATAAAAGCCTGACTGCTAGCATTCATAATCAAGCAAAGTAAAACAACTTAAGTCCTTCTTACACACTAATTAAACCAGCAAAATACATTAAAATGATAGATGATTGGTAAGGCAATGGAGAAAGAGGTGTACAAATAAGATTTTGTAGCATTGCAAATTTGTTCAGCCTAGAGTGCCGTCAGAGATTATGTAATTCCTTTGAAAAGGACACAAGCTACGTCTGGGTGAATTTAATTCAAAGAAATAAAGACATGGTTAAGAAGCACGAGAAAACTTTATTTCAAAATTATGCTATCAACTTCTAGAAGAACGCAAGTCCCTCTTGGTCTACCTTGAGTTTCAGGGTCCACTGTTATAATCATTCCTTTGAAAATACCCTCAACCCTCTTGCTGCTGTTTATAATACTTTTCAGGCAACTCCTTATTGTTGGATAAACTCTTACCATCACCTTTTCTTTGGCTCTCCTCAAGCAGCCTCTTGAATCATATTATTGAGGACATAGAAACTGTAATACCCAAACTACCTCCCAAACTGCAAAACTACCTACACTTGCAGACACCTTCTTTTGTTCCCGACTGTTAAAATGGACACCCCACCCAGCATTCACTTCTCTGTCACCATCTTATTACACTGCTCAACATCATTCAAGACTATCTATCATCCTTCCTCAAAACACTCGTCTCATTCAGCATCTAGGGTGCCACTCCCCTGGTTTTTCTCCTGCTTTTCTGGTGGCTCATTCTAAGTTTCCTTTGCTGGTTCCCCCTTTAATCTAGATAACGGCCTTTCTCAGGACCTTGTCCCGGAACTTCTTTTCTCTCTAGACTGTCTCCTGAGGAGTTTAATTCCCTTGGATTTAAATATCATCTTTATTCTGATGGATCCCTCTCTTAGGTGCTGGGAGTACTACCCCAGACTTTCTTTGTAAATCCAGACTTGCTGTCCAACAGTCTATCTAGTATCCTACTTAGGTGTGTCTCAACTTGGACTCAACTTGTCGTAAACGAAACTCTTGATGTTTCATTCAAACCTGTTCTACCCTGTCCTTATCTGTTACATCATCCATCCAGTTTCTCAGACCAGAAATTCATGCAGTTATCTTTGATTTCTCTCATTCCCTTGCCCCACTTCCAACCTATCAATGAATCCTGTCAGTGTAAACTCTCATTATAAATTCTTCAAATGTATCAACATTTTCCCCGAATTGAGGCCTCTCCATGTGCTCTCTCTTCTCCCAGTCTTTGCCTTTGTCAGCTTCTCTTCCTTTAGGTCTCAGCTTCAATGTCATCTCCTCCAAGAGGCCCTCACTGACCACACTATTTAACATAAAAATTAACAGTTGCCATGAAGTCAATTCCAACTCATGGTGACTCCATGTGCCAGAGTAGAACTGTGCTCCATAGGGTTTTCGATGGCTGATTTTTTAGAAGTAGATCACCCAGCCTTTCTTCCAAGGCACATCTGGGTGGACTCGAACCTCCAATCTTTCAGTTAGCAGCTAGGCGTGTTAACCATTTGCACCCCTAAGGGACTCCATAGGTTGCCCATAATGCTCCATCTTAGACCCTTGTTTATTTTCTTCCTATCTCATTAAAAAAGAAAACCTTGTAGTTTGTCTGATTTCTTATTTGTTTGTCTCCCTTACTAAACCGAAAACTCCCTGGCAGTAGGGAAGGCATCTGTCTTGTTCATCACTGTATTCCTAGCACATATTACAGTTCCTAACACACAGTAGGAACTTATTAAATCTTTCTTAAATGAGCAAATATCATTATTTATTTGTTTTAGTTTCCTGTCATAAAACAGGATAACGACAATAATTCCGTCAAGTCTAAAGATAGACCTAAGGATAAGGATTATGAATCATCTTTGTATTTTCTACAACGTCTAATACAACATCCTACACAAAGTGCAGACCTGAGTAAACATTGAATGAGTGAATAGATTTCTCCATCCCAGGCCTGGGAACCAGTGTGGTTCCTTAAGTATCTCTCGCCTCATCAGCGGGTGGGAAACCCTTCCCCTCATCCTGTGGGAAGGCAGAAAGATGTTTCTGAATTGTTTCTCTACCTTTTTATAGTTACCCCCAGTCTGGACTCTCCAGTTTCCCATTCTGTATCATAACATGATCTCATAAAGTCAAGCACTTAAAAGAAGAATTTGGAAATCCATATCACATTATTGGATAGAAAGACACCATAGTGAAAATATGTCAATTTCCCATCCAATTGAATACTAAGTGGATTGGAAGGTGGTTGGTAAAAATTATTCTATAGCTAATTGGCAAAATAAATGCCTATGAACATCCACAAAAAATTCTGAAAAAATAAGAGTATTGTGAGGGTTATAAGACCTATCCAACATCAAAACACATTGTAAAAGATATAATTCTTCTGTGTTGTTGTTTTAAGAGTGTATATATACATTAAATTTTCTGGAAGGATACACAAAAATTTAACAATGTTGGCTCTCCCCAAAAACTAAGAATTGAGGGAAGCAAAGAGATAGATTTCTAGTTTCAACTTTATACCTTTCAGTGTTGTCTGAATTTATTACCAAGAGTATGTAACTTGTATGATAAAAAAGTAAATAAAATAGGATAAAAATAATCATAATAAGAAGAAAAGAAGGAAGAAAGGAAAGAAGGGAGGGAAGGAGAGAGGAAGAGTAGGAAGGAAAGAGAAAGTGGAGAAGAGAAAGAAAGTCATGTACTGATTTCCAAGTTTCAAAATATTTGCAGGATAATTATAAGCTTATGTAAAACCTGATTACATTTCTAGCCAAATTACTAGGGCTATCAACCAGACAGCCATGTAGATTTAGTAATGGTAGAGGTTTTTTTTTTTTTTTTTTTTTACTTTTAAAATAAAATCTACAGAAGCTGTGGAATTTTGGGAATGTTTCAGTACTGATAGAGTTTTGCATTATCTAGTCCAACTCCTGTATTCTATAGATGAGCAAACCAAGAACAACCATTTTTCCTGGGAATCTGACATTGTTGTTGGTTGCTATAGAGTAGATTCCAACCCTTGGCAACCCCATGTGTGCAGGATAGAACTGCTCCATAGAGTTTTCAAGGCTGTGACCTTTTGGAAGCAGATCACCAGGCCTATCTTCCAAGGTGTCTCTGGATGGATTTGAACTGCCAACCTTTCGGCTAATAGTTGAGTGCTTAACTGTTAGTGCCATGCAGGAATTCCTCACAGTGACATTATACCCTTTTTAAAGAGAATCATATTAATACAGAAAAGCAAAGACAAGAGTCCAAAACGGGATGAAGCAGAAGAAACAAAGAAAGGTACCAGTTATTGAGCCTCTGTGATGTGCCAGGCATAATGAGCAGGGTTAGAAGGGGGTAACTCAGGGAGGTGGTGGCAGGGGTATGGCTACAATGACCTGACCTTACCTTGTAGTGACTGATGGCCTCTTCAATGGTCAGCTCCCGATGAGACTGATGCTCAAGGCACTCCTGGCACTTCACGCACAGAAGAAGGCAGCTCTCTTCACAGAACAAGCTCACCCTCTCCTGGTGGCTCTGGCAGACGTAGCCTTCCCCCAGCACCTTCTCGGAACAGGGAGCCCGGCAGACGGGGCAGGCGGCTTCTGGGGGACAGTCCTTCAGGTAATGGGCCAAGCAATCCCGACAGAAGAGGTGTCCACAGTCAGTGTTCACAGCCTCCTTCAGATGCCCCTGGCAGATGGAGCAGAGGCCCTCCTCTTGGCTGTCCTCCTGCAGAGGAACCATGCCCTCCACCCCACCCGAACAGCCTCCTGCCTGCAGGGCCTCCTTCCCCACTGGAAGGCCTGCCATACCAGACAGTCCCAGATAAGATAGCTCAACTGGAAGGAGGCAGCCCTGGAGCAGCCGAGAGGACATGACTCAGCCCGCAAACTTCAGGCAACTGCCCACTCTCCATCAATGGAGCTGTAGCATGGACCATCCAAACCTAGATTCTGCACAAGTTTCAGAAATATCTCATCAGCTTTGAAATGCACCCTGCAGTTTTCTTGTATTTGCTAAACTTGAAATCACTCTTCAGTTTTCATAGAAGATGATTAAAAATCAATTGTATTTCCCTTTCAAGAGCTTTTTGTGGATATTTTTACAGCTCAAAATTCAAATGCCAGAGTATCATGGCCGGAAGCCAGAGTACTATAAACCTACAAGTTGAAAGCCTTCTCTGATTTGCTCTCTGTCGAGAGAATTTGGCAGGAGCTTGGAGTGTCCTCTCCCAAACTGTAATACTAGATGACCTGTAGTCACACTCTAAGAATTTGATTAATTGCTGTCATTTATTAATACCAACCATTTGCATCAGCATCTCTGTTAGCTAGTCATTTTCCCAACCAACATTCTTTCCATGGCTGCATGGATTTCACAATGAGAGGGAAAGGAAAAGAGCACAGGACATAGAGCAAACCAGAGATATGTGTACAGTATGAAGCCACCTTGTCCCTCCCTTTCAAACTACCTCCAAAGATGATCCAAATAAGAAAGTATCCCCAACTTCCCTTAAAGACTAGGCCATCACTCCCATTCCCTCACCTTACACCTTTTACCTAGTTCCCCCCTGAAAATCTCACTTAGTATCCTACCTCCATTTCTCCTTCTACAATTTCAGGTCATTTTCACAGGCTCCAGACCTTGGGAGATGGCCAGCAGGTGAATGATTCTTTTAAATTGTGCTAGTCTTATATGCTCGCATGTCCGTGAAAAACTGGGGGATGAGTGAAGAGGCCCACCCTCTCCGAGAAGCGCTGAATTACCAGGAAAATAAAACTCCCCATTGACTGGATTGGCTTACAGTAGCTGGAGGGTGAGGTGGACTTTGGTTAGGACAGGGTGTTGGCTTGCTTGCTCATGGGGAGGAGGAAAGTCTTGGCACCTTCGATGTAAATATGACAGGATCTGAGAGTCATATGACCAAGAACCAATGGTACTGAAGGAAGATATGCAAGGTACACTGAAGGGAACGGTACAAGCAAGGCTTCAGAAATTGACAGAATACCCGTTGAGATGTTTCAACATATAGATGCAGCACTGGAGGTGCTCATCCATCTGTGTCAAGAAATTTGGAAGACAGCTTCTTGGCCAGCTGACTGGAAGAGACCCATATTTGTGCCCATTCCAAAGAAAGGTGATCCAGCAGAATGAGGAAATTATCAAACAATGTCATTCATATCACACACAAGAAAATTTTTTGCTGAAGATCATTTGAAAGCAGCTGCAGCAGTACATTGACAGGGAACTGCCAGAGGTTCAAGCCAGATTCAGAAGAGGACATAGAATAAGGGATATCATTGGTGATGTCAGATGGATCTTGGCTGAAAGCAGAGAAGACCAGAAAGATGTTTACCTGTGTTTTATTGACTATGCAAAAGCATTCACCTGTGTGGATCATAACAAGTTATGGATAACACTGCAAAGAATGGGAATTCCAGAACACTTAATTGTGCTCATGAGGAACCTGTATATATACCAAGAGACAGTCTTTTGGTCAGAACAAGGGGATACTGTGTGGTTTAAAATCAGGAAAGTTGTGTGTCAGGGTTGTATCATTTCACCATACTTATTCAATCCGTATGCTGAGCAAATAACCAGAGAAGCTGAACTATGTGAAGAAGGATGTGACATCCGGATTGGAGGAAGACTCACTAACAACCTGCATTATGCAGATGACACAACCTTATTTGCTGAAAGTGAAGAGGACTTGAAGCAGTTATTGACAAAGATCAAAGACCACTGTCTTCAGTATGGACTGCACCTCAACATAAAGAAAACAAAAATCCCCACAACTAGAACAGTAAGCAATATCATGACAAATGGAGAAAATATTGAAGTTGTCGAAGATTTCATTTTACTTGGATCAACAGTCAACACCCGTGGAAGCAGCAGTCAAAAAATCGATCACATATTGCTTTGGGCATCTGCTGCAAAAGACCTCTTTGAAGTGTTAAAAAATGAAGCTGTCTCTTTGAGGACTAAGGTGTGCCTGACCCCAACCATGGTATTTTCAATCACCTCATAAGCATGTGAAAGCTGGACAATGAATAAAGAAGACCAAAGAAGAATTGATGCCTTTGAATTATGGTGTTGGTGAAGAATACTGAATATAAAATAGACTGCCAGAAGAACTAACAAATCTTTCTTGGAAGAAGTACAGCCAGAATGCTCCTTAGAAGCAAGGACGGTGAGACTTCATGTCACATACTTAGAACATGTTATCAGGAAGGATCAGTTCCCTGGAGAAGGACATCATGCTTGGCAAAGTAGAGGATCAGCGAAAAAATGGAAAATATTCAATGAGATGGACTGACACAGTGGCTGCCACAATGGGCTCAAGCATAGCAAAGACTGTGAGGATGGCACAGGATCAGGCAGTGTTTCATTCTGTTGTACATAGGGTTGCTATGAGTCGGAACTGACTGACGGCACCTAACAGCAACAAGAACAACGAAGCACCATATAGTTTTCCAAAATGGTAGCATCATTTTGCATTCCCACCAGCAGTGCATAAGAGTTCCAATCTCCCCAAAGCCTCTCCAACATTTGTTATTTTCTGTTTTTTTGATTAGTGCCAGTAATGCCAGGGTGAGATGGTATCTCATTGCAGTTTTGATTTGCATTTCTCTAATGACTAGTGATTGAGAGTATTTCCTTATGTGTCTGTTAGCCACTTGAATGTCTGCTTTGGTGAAGTGTCTGTATATATCCTCTGCACATTTTTTAATTGGATAATTTGTCTTTTTGTTGTAGAGGTGTTGGATTTTCCTATAGATTTTAGAGATTAGATCTTTGTTGGTTACTTCATAGCCAAAATTTTTTTCCCAGTCTGTAGGTTCTCTTTTTACTCTGTTGGTGAAGTCTTTTGATGAGCGTAAGTGTTTAATTTTTAGAAGATCCCAGTTATCTAGCTTATCTTCTGGTGTTTGTATGTTGTTAGTTATGGTTTATATCCTATTTATGGTGTATATTAGGGCACCTAGTGTTGATCCTATTTTTTCTTCTATGATCTTTATAGTTTTTGGTTTTATATTTAGGTCTTTGATTCATTTTTAATTAGTTTTTGTGTATTGTGTGAGGTATGGATCCTGTTTCATGTTTTCACAGATGGACATCCTGTTTTGCAAGCACCATTTGTTAAAAAGACTGTCTTTTCCCCCATTTGAAGGACTTTGGGTCTTTGTTGAAGATCAGGTGGCTGTAGATAGATGGATTTACATCTGGGTTCTCGATTCTGTTCCATTGGTCAATGTGTCTATCGTTGTACCAGTACCAGGATGTTTTGACTGCTATAGTTGTATAGTAGGTTCTGAGGTCAGGTGGTGTGAGGGCTCCTACTTTGTTCTTCTTCTACAATAATGCTTTATTTATCCGGGATCTCTTTCCTTTCCATATAAAGTTAATGATTAGATTTCCATCTTGTTAAAGAATGCCATCGGTATTTGGATCAGGATTGCATTGTATTTGTAGACTGTTTTGGGTAGAATTGGCATTTTCACAAAGCTGAGTCTACCTATCCATGAGCATGGTATGTTTTTCCATTTATGTAGGTCTCTTGGTTTCTTGCAGTACTGTTTTATAGTTTTCTTTGTATACGTCTTTTATGTCCCTGGTTAAATTTATTACTAAATACTTTTTTAGGGGCTATTATAAATGGTATTAAAAAGCTCAGAAATTCTTGTTGAAAACTTCACCCTATGACCTCCTCCCTTAATCCCATTTTACCACTGTCTGCTGTGGGGTTGCCACTAAAACATGGCTTTCTCTGAAGTCACAGTTGCCTGGTTTCTTCTCAAAGGAAATAGCTCCATTTTCTACATCCCTGGAATCTCAGGGTAATGGGTGGGATGGGCACCTTCCTCACTCCATGTGACCACTTCCTGGCCATTACTTACCCAGACACCTATAAAAATACCAGTATGTGGGAGTTCTTGTCGTCCACTCTCTACCTCTTCCTTACTGCCCTCAAATGCCCACAAAGCCATACCCCTTCATTCATGGAGGACGGGGGCACCACGCTCAGAGGCTTTTCTCCACCCCATGTCCTGCCATCCTGGGTGATTTAAAGGACTGTGTAGATGATCATCTAATACCGAGTCCCCTTAGTTCCTTGACATGCTCACATCTGATAATCTTTACTTCTGTCACCCACCCCACTGGCCACCCTCTGGGTCTTGTCAGAATCCAGATTTCACCATCTGAAACCACAAATCTATGTATTGCACTCACCCTCACAGCTCTCTCCGTAAGTTACTCACTACATCATCTGTTCTTCAACCCTGAACCCTTAACTTCTTCACATCTTACATTTCTGTCATGTCTTGTGGGATAATGTGAAAAACAGAATTGAATTATAGAGAGATTAAGTAACCAGCTCAGGGACACCGAGGAGTAAACGTACAGCCAGGATTCAGATGTGGACATCTGTCATCTTAGCTCCTGTGCTTAATCACCACAAAATATCATCTCGCTTCACATTTTTCCATGCCCTTAGAAAGAATTCAGTAAAGGCACGATAAATGAACAGACGAATATACGGATGGATAGGTAGATTGATAACTAGATGGACAGATAAATAGCACTTTGCACCACCTCAGAGCACTGATCATATGGTAACTTTACTATATTTATTTAAGTACTTTTCTTGATTTTCCTACTGGCTATTGAGCAACTTGAAGGCAGGGACCCACTGTATTGAAGAAACACTTGCTAAAGTACGATTCAAACACAGAAGTCATAAAAGGAAAGACAGATTCAGCCACATTTAAAAAAAAAAAAAATCTGCATGGGAAAAACTGCAAAAGCAATGTCAAGAGACAAATAACAAAATGGAAAAAGAAACCATGTTAACAACTACCATCAAAATCAAAAGGCTAATTCCCCTGATGTGTAAAGGTTCTTATAAATTAAAAAGAAATTATCAACTACCCAGTAGAAAATTGGGCAAAGGAAATAAACAGGCACTTCGTAGAAAAAGAAATACAAAATGGCTCTAAAACATATGTAAAGCTGCTCAGTCTCATTTACATGAAGAAAATGCAAATTAAAATGACACCGAAATACTATTTTTCCTTATCAGATTGACAGAAATCCAAGAGCCAATAAATTCTTCAAGCCTCGGATGTAGAAAATTGTAGGTGTAGGATTTAGTTCTCATCAATGCCTAGTCAAGAACCCATTGCCACCAAGTTGATTCCAACTCCTAGGAACCCCATAGGACAGAGTAGAACTGCCCCATAGGGTTTCCAAGGCTGTAATCTTCACAGAAGCAAACTGCCACATCTTTCTCCAGTGGAGCAGCTGGTGGGTTCATACCGCTGACCTTTCAGTTAACAGCTGAGTGCTTAACCACTGCACTACCAGGGCTCCTACATACACACTCTACACTAAAATTATTTTTTACGTATTTTATATGAAATCAATAGAAAGTATTCTGACATCAAAAAGTGACTTAGAAGAAATTTTTTTTCAGATCAAACCAAAATCAGTAATTTTTCGAGAGGAAGAGATAAAGTTTAAATAGCAGAAATGAATGAAATGATAAGTTTCAATAGAAGTAATGAATAGAATAATTTTTAATAATCAATTGATGAATGAAACATATACACACATTGAAACTTTTTAAAATTTCTTGATTTGCCATGAAATATTGGCATCTACAGAGATAATGTAGAACTCATAATAAACCTTTGCAACAGGACTCAACAAAGAGGTTAATAGCCCTTAGCAATTTAAAGAGTGTTTAAGATTAGTCACTGCCTAAGAAAGCTTGAAATGCCCTGAAATCTTAGAGCTCACATAAGAAACTCTAGACAGAGGTTTCCCTAAATTTAACAATACTAAAAAATTGACTTCTTACTACCAACAAAGTATTGTGGAAACCTGAAATTAACTTTTCTAAACTTCCAATAGTGAAAAATAAATTTTGATTAACCATGCTAGAAGAAATACCAAATTATTTATTCTCTCTGGAGAAAATGCAATACAAAATTGTTGACAAATGAAGAAGCAATCAAAAAGTATAAAGGTAAAAATGTAGGTAAAATATAGTGGTGCTTTAAGCAGTCAAAGAAAATATTTTTCTGGATTTTTTATGTTGGTAGTATTTGTTAGCTTTTTAAAAAGTGTTTTTTGTTGTCATTTTTTTATTCTAGATAAATATCTGCTTTAATTCCTAATTTTATATCTCTAATTCTGTATCCCCCTTCTGCTTGAAAGAGGACTCAAAATTGTGCAAACTTCTAGCCCCCGAAACCTGGGTCCTCCCACTGGGCACAAGAGTTTTCAGGCAGTGAGAGGGCGATGGATCCTAGTTTTCAACCAGGTGGCCCTAAACAGAATTGATCCGGGAAACAAGTTAACTTGGGGTGACTAGCTGGCTGGCCAGGCTCATTGGACAGTGACAGGTGACAAGCAGAGTTCAGGCCCAGGCCCGGCGTGCCCGTGGACAAGCCTAGTTGGAAGTCTTTCCAACCCCTGCGTTAAGTGTCTAATTGTCCTGAGTCTGGACTCAAATGATCCCTTCCCAGGGAGCTCCACATGCCGAGGCTGTGTTTTCTGTTCCTGTCTTCGCAGGGCTCCGAGAAATTCCTGTGGTTTTCAGGAAGCCTTCACCGATAAGCATCTGGGCCCTCACGTGTTTCCAAACCCACCTCCTCTACTTTTTTTTCTTTTTTGGCTTTCATGATCAAATATGTGCTTTAGGATTAAAAAAATATATTTTTAATCCACCTCTACAGAAAGTGGTGCGATATAATCCGGGTTACTCCTCAATAAGCTGCTTTTTTAAATATGACCTTTGAAAACTCCGTTATTTCTGTTTGGGGGCGCGCGCCCTATTTCTCGCTCTCGCCCCAACGGCCCCAACCTGCCCAACGTTCAGAGACTGCCTCCTAGCCGCCCACTCCCTTCCCAGCTCCTGCTGGGGAGACAGCGCGTTCTGCCTCTTCACGCACGCACGCCATCACCCGACTGAGGTCCCAGGCGGGACCCGACTGTCCTCTTCCGCCGTCAGCTGGTCCTCTCGCGTCTCCACGCCGCCTCTTCCTGGCCCCTCTGTGTCTGCAGACTTCAGGTTGGAGCCACCAATGCCTCACTTCTGTCAGTGTGCCTCGGACATCTCTCAGCGTAGCCACCTTCATCTCCAGTCCACAGATGGGAAACCGAAGCCCAGAGCCCTGAAAGACGGGCACCAACGGCCCCTGCGAGTGGTCACCCACAGCAAGTACTGTAAGTGACTCTGGAAGGATTAACGCTTGATGTCCTGTAACAGGGAGCCTCGGGAAACCGGCCTTCAGATCTTTCCACTGGTGACCCTCGGTCCTTCAAGTACCCCTATACCAATCCAGTTAGCAAAAGCCTTAGAAGTATTTTACTCCTAACAATGGCGTGAAAAGCCTTGTTCAGAAGAGGAACCACCGAAATCGCAGCTGGCCTACAGGTTTTTAATGCATCATTCATCACCTCTGAGAGTTTTCTGTTTGGCTCCACTTTCTGCCTCTAGAGCCGACTGCACCTCCAATCTCGTTGTCACGTCCTGGTCTGCAAACTGAGACCTATCAGGGGCCTTTATGCCACCGGGCAGCTGTTATGCTGATGTTGCACTAAATGTAGAATTCTTAAAGCTGCAGCGACTCTGCATTTTAGAGGCCCTGGCCTGAATGTATGCGCATACGGGGTTTTGTTTCTGAGCCTGGTAAGGAGGACTGCTCTGAATCCAGCTCTAGTGAAATATTAGGTGTGCAGGATGGAAGATTCTCTTCCAGTCCTTCCTGGAGGGAGTGGGGGGACAATGTGTGTGTGCAAGAAAAGTCCATGAAGACTTTACTACTAAAGAAAAAAAAAATTTTTTTTTTTTTTTTCTGAAAGCTAAGGTCCAGAAAAGAGCAAACCACTGAGAAACTGAGCCCTGGCTCAGAAGGGCCTCCGCTTCCATTAGTGGACTGAGTGATTCAGACCAACCTTCCAAGTGAAGACAATGAAAAAGCTGGATAAAATATTTTTAAAGTGTCCTTCTAAAATAAAAACCTTCAAAGGGTTATTGGGGAATTGCTGGGTCAAAACTGGGTAAAGGAAGAGAACATGTAGGGGCGAGCCTGGAACATGGGGTTGCTTCTGTTCTGGGGGCTTTTGCGGATCCTGAAAAGGGGGTTGAGACTCCAAGCAGCATTTTCTGGCAGCCATTAAGGCCTACGGGAGCTAGAAGTGGAATCCCAGGCCCAAAAAATCTCAAGCCTTCAATTTAAGGTAGTTCTAGACTGCTAGTGTCAAAAACGGAAATCCTTTAGGGAGGAAGATGACTTCATCCTAGGCCTCAAATTATTTCTACAAGTACTTTTTCAAATAAAATCAAGCACACAGGAAAAGATGACCAGGTACCAGAAAGACAAGACACCAGAGTGAGGAAAGCAGAAACAACAGACAGCAGAATCAGACCCACAGGGACTCCAGACACTGCTATTATCAGACACAGACTGTACAACTATCTATATACCATGTTCAAAGAGCCTAAACCAAGCTTGAAAAATTTGGCAGTAAACTAGAAAATATAACAAGTAGCATAGCAGATTTGGGCAAAAAAAAGGAAATTCTAGTCTGAGTGGAGTGACGTGCTAGAGTTGTAAAGTCATAGAGACTCAGGTATGGTGGCCTTATTGGTCCATCTTGTGAGTCCAGGAAGAAATAAATAGGAGAGACTATGTGACTACAGAGACAAATGGAAAGAATAGCTTCCTATTTTCCAGTTCAGCTTTTTGCCACAACAAAAAGATATCACCAAAAATTTAAATAAAATTTAATTTGAAATATATAAGTTAATTTTTTTCTTTATAAATCGAATCTTTGTCTTTGGGGATCGGACAGATTACATATAAACTTACAGGTATAGTTTAACATTGTATGTAATACATATTACTAACAATAAGATGCACCAAAAAAAAAAAGATGGTCATAAATGCAACTCATCTTAACTCGAATAGTTTGTAAGTCAGGGACTGTCTGTACATATAATTTTCTTTTTAGATCACAGTCACCTGATTAAGAAGAGCCTCTTACAGACCTGACAGGGAGTTCATGATGTAGTGACTAGACTGGACATTGAATGTTGCGTTGTCTTCCCTGAGACTGGGTTCAAGTATCCTATGTGTGTGGAGAATACAGTAGACAAATTGGAAATTTGATAACTAGAAAGGCAGGCACTGGCAGACACTGTAAATGCCTACCAAATATTCATGTGTTTCCACTGCAAGTACTAGCCTCTACCTAGGACACTTTTAGGACAGAACAAAATTTGATGTGTTCCTCATTTTTGTTGCTCATGATATTTGCTAGGAAAGGATTACCTAGAAACTCACAACCAGTAGCCAACCAAAACCATTGCTGTCTGTCCCGTGGTACCTTCCCTGAGGCCCTGCCCCGCTCTGCTCTCCCGTGCCCTCTGCCCTTGAGTATGCTGCCCAAGCCCTGTCCTACAGTGAACTTCTATAATCCTAATTATCTGCCCTGACACAAGACTGCCCCCCCTAGAAAACCAACCTGTCACAGAGGGTCCCTGGGATTTGCCCAAACATATCTGTTTGCCTCAATATTTTATCCTTGTGAGAGAACTGGCCTCACAGTTGCTAATAATCTTGATTTTATAATTTTTCCCTTCCTAGTTTTTACTAATAGCTAAGATTCTGCCTTCAAATGTGATCTTTTGTGTGTGTGTGTGTGTGTGCTTTAGGTGAAAGTTTGCAGAGCAAATTAGTTTCTCTTTGAACAATTAATACACAAATTGTTTTGTGACTTTGGTTGCCAACCCTGTGATGTGTCAATACTCTCCCCTTCTTTACCTCGGGTTCCCCATTTCCGTTTGTTCAGTTTTCCTGTCTTGCCTCTTCCTGCTTTCTCTTTGCTTTTGGGTTGGTGTGCACATTTAAAGTCACATACGTGGTTGAACTATGTGTGTTATAGTTTTATTGTTGTTATGTGCCGTCAAGTCAATTCTGACTCACAGCGACCCTACAGGACAGAGCAGAACTGCCCAATAGGGTTTCCAAGGAGCAGCTGGTGGATTTGAACTGCTGACCTTTTTTGGTTAGCAGCCGAGCTCTTAACCACTATACCACCAGGGTTCCAATTAGGCCTGTCTAATCTTTGGCTGAAGGGTGAACTTCAGGAGTGACTTCAGTACTGAGTTAAGAGGGTGTCCGGGGGCCATACTCTTGGGGTTTCTTCAGTCTCTGTCAGACCAGTAAGTGTGGTCTTTTTTTGTGAGTCAGCATTTTGTTCTGCATTTTTCTCCCTCTCTGTCCAAGACCCTCTACTGTGATCCCTGTCAGAGCACTCGATCATGGTAGCTAGGCACAATCGAGTTGTCATAATTTAATTTTTAAAGGGTTATATATTCATTTGGTTCAAAAATTAAAATATAAAAAGGTGTACATCAGGAACCTTTGCAACTACCCTGCCCCTGTGCACCTTACTTATCATGACCCCTATCCCTGTCCAACAGGTAAACACTTTTATTAGTTTCCTGTGTATACTTTCAATGTTCATGTGAATACAAGGAAATACAAGTATATGTATTTGTATTTTCTCCTTTTTATTAAGCAAAATTTTACATGCTGAATATACCGTTCAGCATCTTGCATTTTTCACTTAACAATACAGCCTTAAGAGAGTCTCTATAGGGTTATTCAATAACTAGATAGTAGACAAGAATTATCTTAGGTGAAGGGAAGGACAGCACTCACTACAGGGGAAGTCAGCACAACTGGACTAACCCAAGGTTAAGACGTTTCCTGAATACAACCAAACACTTCGAAGGACGGAGTAGCAGGGGTGGGGGTCTGGGGACCATGCTTTCAGGGGACATCTAGGTCAACTGGCATAACAAAGCTTATTAAGAAAATGTTCTGCATCCAACTTTCATGAGTGGCATCTGGGGTCTTAAAAGCTAGCGAGCAGCCATCTAAGATGCATCAATTGGTCCCAACTCACCTGGAGTAAAGGAGAATGAAGAACACCAAAGACACAGGAAAGTAGTAGCCCAAGAGACAGAAAGGGCCACACAAACCAGAGACTGCCTCAGCCTGAGGCCAGAAGAATTAGATGGTGCCCGGCTACCACCAATGATGGCCCTGACAAGGAACACAACAGAGAGTCCTTGATGGAGCAGGAGAAAGGTGGGTTGCAGAACTCAAATTCTAGTAAAAAGACCAGACATAATGGTCTGACTGAGACTGGAGGAACCCCAGAAAGCATGACCCTCAGACTCTCTTCTCAATCCAGAACTAAAACCATTCCCGAGGCCAACTCTTCAGACAAAGATTAGACTGGGCTATGGGACATAAAATGATGCTCGTGAACAGTGTGCTTCTTAGCTCAAGTAGAGACATGAGACTAAATGGGCAGCTCCTGTCCGGAGGTAAGATGAGAAGGCAGAGAGGGTCAGGAGCTGGTTGAATGGACATGGGAAATCAGGGGGGGAAAGACGGAGTGTGCTGTCACAGTATAGGGAGAGCAACTAGCTTCACATCACAATGTATGTATAAATTTTTGTATGAAATACTAACGTGAATTGTAAACCTTCACTTAAAAAGAACAATTAAAAAAAAAGAGAGCCTCTGTAAAATTACTCAGTTTAATATGACAATAAAAATTAAGCACCTATTTTATACCAGCTACTGCAGTAAGTGCTGAAGACATCAAGATGGAAAAGCATGGTCATGGGTAAGAACTTCATTCCCACAGTCTTAAAGGGGAATGATTTCTAGAATTTGACCTCAAGAGGGATTACACTGAAAGGCTGCCCCTGGGTGTGACATCCCACTGCTCCCCATCTGTCTGAAATGGGGACTGATTGGAATAGGTGGCCATTGCTAGTTGGTTTTGTGATTGATGATGCTGGATGTTAGCCCCATGAATTTCTGGCAGCCTGGGCCCAGCAGCTCCCCTATGCTAACTCCAGGCCAGAGTACACTGCTGTCTTGCAGGAGAGAGGGGAGCATCAGCCGTCCGCTCTGCAGACAGAGCTGACCTTGTGGCAGGACCTTGAGTCTAACTGGAAGACCAGCTCTAAGGTGCTCTCAGGTGTCTGTGGAGCTAATGGAGGGAGGAGGAACAGTGTGAAGCCAAAGGCAGGTCAGGTAAATGGAGATGTATTCTCATTTGGAAAAACACACTGCCCATTTTTAAGCCCCCTTAAATGGTTCAACATTAAAAAGAAAAAGCTATTTTAAAACTCTTGGGTTAAAAAAGTTTTTACTAAAGAACACTTTAGCTGAACTAAATTAGCTGAACAATTCTAATGAATGTCCTGTATAATTAAAGTAGTTTTTTCTGTGGGGGGAACTTCAGAGTCTTTGGATGTTTGCCTGTTGACCTGACTCCTAGGCTGGGGCCTCTGATCAAAAGCATATTCTTTGCCTACAGGAAAGTCATAATCCAAAGTCAAGAATGAGCCCTCTTAACTAGGCAGGCTTGTCTCTCATTCTCACCCTCTGACCTCCCACCCCCAGCACCCTTGCCCTCCAGCTAAACTGAAAAGATTGGGGAGGATAGAAAAGAGAGATTATTCCAACAAGTTGAGGAAGGAAGATCACTGTCGCATTGCCATAAAATGCAGTATATCCAGTTAAATTTAAAATTCAGACAAACAATTTTTAAATCTAAGTATATCCCAAATATTGCATTATTTGTTGTTCATCTGAAATACAAATTTAACTGAGCATTCTATGTTTAAATCTGGAAGGTAAACACCCAGGTTCTAGATTAAAGGATAAAGATAGATTCACGTTTAACTGCATGTCCTGTATTTTTATTTGCTAAGTCCGGCAAACTTACTTGGCAAGTTTGGATCATAAATTATCAGTCTGAGTGGAAAAGACAATTTATCTTGGGGAGGAACCAAGATAAGTTGGGATGGAAGGGAGGAGACCTGCAGAGACCCTTAAATATCATCAGGAGTTTAGACTTTGTCCTTTAGAAAATGGAGACAAATTGAAGATGGTTTTTTAAAAATCTCATTTATTGTGGTTTTTTTCCTCATTGTAAAAGGCATTGTAATTTTAAATGTAATAGATTTATAAAGTATAGAAAAGTATAAAAGAAAATAATTGCCTATAATTTCATCAACCACCAATAACAGCTGTTGACAGTTTACTTTTAACTGCCTTCTTGTCATTGCCCAATTATTGCTTTTTCAGGCCCATTTTGACCACTCTATTGAGATTGGAAACTTACCATACGCTCAGGTGCCCCCTTCCTATTTTTTGTCCATAATATTTATCACCTCGTATATGACTAGTTAGCTAGTTTATTGTGAGTGGGATCTTTGCTCTGTTCACTGTTGTATCCCCAGTGCCTAGAACTGTGACTGGCACATAGTCATAATAAGTATCTGTTGAATGAACAAATAAATCCCTTTCATCTGCATATATATGCCTTCGATTATTTCCTTAGGGTAATTTTTAGACATGGAATTGCTGGGTCAAAAGGTCTAATGTGCATGTTTAAAGGATGTTAATACATATTGCCAGAGTGCCATCCAGAGAGGTGGATCCGGCTCACATCCCATCCAAAGGACCAGAGAGCGTCTGCCATGAAGAATTTGGGATGGAGGAAAATCAGCCATAAGCATGGCTGCATTCAGGGGAGGTTGAAGGTGTAGGGAGACTCCTTGTAAGGAGTTGGAAATTGAGATCTGGAGTGAGATGGAAGATGGGTTCTACAGCAATCTGGGGATTAATCTGTATAGAAGTGTCAAGACCATACGAAGGGGAGAAATCCCACCACAGATCTTGTAACATTTAGAAGGCAGCTTTAGTATATATTCCCAAGTCTCCTCAGGGCCAAGCCCCACCAGATTCCTCGTCCATGCCCCCTGCAACAGGATTCCAAAGCTGCTTGGCATCCTAGTTGTCCTCCTCTCAAGGCAACCCAGTAGGTGGGTATCTTTACTAAAATGCGGTTCCCAGAGAGAGGAACTACAATTGCAACACCAGCAAGAGCTCTGTGCTGGGCTCTGGGCACACTACTTCCTACTACAGGAATGTTACGTAGTCTGACATTTTCTGATAGAAGTGTGTTTAGATTTCTTCTTGCCAATTTTCTTTAACGTCAGAGTCCCTGGGTGGCGCAAACAGTTAAGTGATCAACTACTTAGCCAGAAGTTTGGCGGTTTGAACCCACATCTCGAAAGACAGACTTGGTGACTTGCTTCTGAAAGGTCACAGCCTTGAAAACCTATGGAGCCATTCTACTCTATCCACACGGGTCACCATGAGTTGGAATGACTCCATAGCAACTAACAAGTGTCATAACTATTCAGGGTGAGGGTGGAGGGTTGACAGGCCAATCCAGTTGCTTACACAGTCTCTAGGTAACTGAATTAAGTGAAGACCAGATCTTTTCATCTTCCTCTCCCTGTCCCTGCTTCTCCCTAGAGCTGAGATGTGGTGTTTAGGAAGCTGCAGTTTCTCCTTGCAGTGGGAGGGGAGTGAGCCTGCCTGCCATGAGATTTTCTGTTTGCACTGGCACAGTAGCCCTTAGACTATCTCTGGATTTATATTTAAGTCTGTAAATGTGTCTAAGGAAGAAAACGAACATTACAATTTGTTGTTTTAATCCCATGGCTGATCCTTCCTTTTATTGAGCAACTCAGCCTAATGTTATGCTGATAATTAGTATTACTTACAGACTGACTTCCATTTCCCCTTGTATTTATTTTTATGGTTGTTTTTCTATCTTCTCTGTTATGCATGTATATACTTTCTGTAAAGGACTTTAAACTCTATTCCTTTTAAACGGAATCATATGTTAACCTCATCCAGTCTATCTACTTACGTGACATTTGAATTATCAAATTACTTTAACAATTCTTTTTATTACTTTCAACTTCTATTTTTAAGTAACATCTAGCTCCCTCCTAGGGACACTGGCTATGGGATATTTCTCTGTAGGCTGCTCTTCACCTCATCCCTACCTCATAGTCCTTGACTTATCTTGCAGTCTGGAAAACTTTTTGAAATTTTATTTACATTTTACTTTTCTCGTAATAACCAGTTGATTGCATTTTTAAATAATCCATTTTAACTGCTGTATAGTATTAATATTGGATTAACATTTTGGTTCCTCCACTGAGAGTCAATTAGATTATACTCAGTATTTTGCTTTTATAAACAATATTACATTTAACACTCTTAATTATGTCTCTGATGGACATGTGTTAGATTTTCTCTTGAGGGGAGAATCATATAGGGTGTAAATAGGCAGCTCTGGAGTCTACTTGGCTTAAGTCCCCACTTTACCATTTACTTTACCTTGGCAAATTACTTAATCTCTCTCGACCTCAGTTTACTTGTCTTCAGAATGGGGATAATAATACTTGCCAATATAAACGAGCTAATCTATGCAAAATGCTTGGAACTGTGCCTGGCACACAGTAAGCATTCAATATATGTTAGTTTTTATTATTAGTAGTAGTAGTAGTACTAGTGGTAGTACTGTTAGGATTATTTCCATTATCATTAACATCATTACCTTGAAATGAAATTGCACATTTTCAACTCTACTAAATAGTAACAAATGCTGTAATTTGTACACCCACCAACAGGGTATCAAGTCCCCATTTCCCAATATCCTTGACCACATTTGATATTCCTAATCTTTTAAATTTGAGGTATGAAATGCTGTCTCCTTTAATTTTCTTGGCATTTCCAGGATTACTATTTTCCTGTGTTTATTGGTTAGTTGGTTTTCTTTTGCTGTGAATTTCCAGTTCAACCTTTACTCATATTTCATTATTTAATTTTGTGAAAAAAGTAATATATTTACATAGTTAAAAATTCACAGAAGGTAAAAAACATACAGTGAAAAGTCTCTCTTCCACCCTCACCCCTCAGCCAGCCAGTTCACCTCCTTAGAGGAAACTAATGTTATATTAGAGCCTTATCCTTTCAGAGATAGTTTAAATATATATTTTTTAAAAAGTATAATTTATTTTACCCATATGATAGCACAGTATATGTATTGTTCTGTACTTTTTTTTTTCTCCCATGTAGCAATATATCTTGGAATTATTTTCTATCTGTAAGCGTCCTCATTCTTTTAAATTTTATTCCATTATACAGCTGGATCATAATTTATTTACACATTTATCTACTGATGGCCTTCTAGGTTGTTTCCAATCTTTTGCTAATACAGACATTACCACAATGAATGACCTTGTCCAAGGTAATTTTACATATGTGAGTATATCTGCAAGATAAATTCCTAGAGGTGGAATTGCTGGGATAAAAGGAATGTACATTAGTAATTTTGAAACATATTGTGATATTGTCTTAGTCATCTAGTGCTGCTATAACAGAAATACCACAAGTGCATGGCTTTAACAAAGAGAAATTTATTCTCTCACAGTCTAGAAGGTTAGAAGCCCAAATTCAGGGTGCCAGCTCCAGGGGAAGACTTTCTCTCTCTGTCAGCTCTTGTGGAAAGCCTTTGTCATCAATCTTCGCCTGGTCTAGGATCTTCTCAGCACAGAGACCCCAGGTCCAAAGGACACACTCCCCTCCTGGTTCTTCATTCTTGGTGGTAGGAGGTCCCCTTGTCTCTCTTGCTTGATTCTCTCTTTTATATCTCAAGAGAGATTGACTCAAGATACAACCTAACCTTGTAGAGTGAGTCCTGCCTCATTGACATAACTGCCTGTAATCCTGCCTCATCAACATCATACAGAGCTCTGGAGGCACAGTGGTTAAGAGCTACAGCTGCTAACCAAAAGGTTGGTAGTTGGAATCCAGCTGCTCCTTGGGAACCCTATGGGGCAGTTATACTCTTGTCCTGTAGGGTCTCTATGAGTTGGCATCCACTTGATGGCAATATGTTTGTTTTTTTTTTTAACATCATAGAGATAGGATTTACAACACATAGGAAAATCACATCAGATGACAAAATGGTTGACAGTCACGCAATACTGGGAATCATGGCCTGGCAAAGTTGACACATATTTTTGGGGGATACAATTCAGTCCGTAACAGATACTGACCTCCATAGATACTGCACTAATTTACACTGGCCCAGCAGTGTAAAACTTGTTGCCCTGACATTGAACACCACTATGTTATCACACTCCTGGAGATTTGCCTATCTCTGAGAAGTAGAGAATTGTATTTTAGTGCCATTTTGATATACATGTATTTTGAGTGAGGCTGCAAATTTTTCCATATATTCAAATCATTTGTATTTCATTTTCTGTGAACTATCTGTTCATATATTTTCACCATTTTTCTACAAGATTGTTGATCTTACTGATTTGTAGCAATTCTTTTATGTTTTGAAGAAATTGGCCCCTGCTCTGTGAATCATCTGTGATATAAATTACTAATGTGTTTACCAGTTTGCTATTTGTCTTTTGAACTTGCTTTTGTGGTTTTTATCACATGGAAACTATTTTAATAGCTAAATGTATCAATATTTTATGGTTTCTGGATTTTGGTATCATATTTATAAGGATTTTTTTCACACTGAAGTTATAAAATAATTCTCCCGTGGTTTCTCCTAGTGCTTTTATGTTTTCATTTTTTTACTCTTAAATATTTGATATGTTTGGAATTTATCCTGGTATAAGATATGAGGATATGGAGAATTTTACTTATTATTTATTTTTCCCTATGATCTTGAAAATCTGTCTTTCTAGTTCTTAAAAATATCTTGCTAGGTATTTTTATAGATTAATTTATAGGTTACTTGATTTTACTTATAAGCTTATAGGAGTTCTTTATATATTCTGGGGTTTGATCCTTTCTTTGATGGCTAGATAGATATCAAGTTATCTACTTCCATTATGTCTTTTTTTTTTTTTTTTGTCTTTGTGAAATTTAGGTCTTTAAATCCTCTGCAATTATTTTTATATTTGTTGTGAGATACGGATCAAATACCGACCTCCAGTAGGAAAGTCATTTGACCAGGCACCCTGTATTGACTACTTCACCCTTTCTCCACTGATTGTGATGATGCTTCTTCCATCACCAGCCAAGTTACATGTAAGAATCCATCAGCTCTGGGCTTTCTATTCAGTTCCATTGATCCATTTGTCTCTTTTTGTGACAATATCACATTGTCTTAGTTATTATAGATTTAAAATAAGTCCTGCTAGCTGGTAGGACAATTCCTATCCCCTTGCTTTCTTTTTATAATTGTCTTGGCTATTTTGGTAAATTTCCCCTTTTATATGAGTTTTAGAATCAATCTATCAACTTTAATATACACAACACACACATAAATAATCTTAATCAGATTCTAATTGGAACTACATAGGATTTATGAATGAATGGGAATTACTATATTTACTACATTGATTTTCCTTTCCATTGACATGGCATATTTTAAAAATTTATTTAGGTCTTTTTTTACGTTTGATTTTTTCCTGTCTTTTGACATTTCCCTTTTATATATATTTTCAAATTAATTGGTATAAAGTTGTTTATTGTGCCTTCTCAAGACTTTTTACATATACCGTGACTAGATATTTTGCTGTTTTTAATCCTAATATACTTTATTTGTGTCTTCTCTTTTTTCTTGACTAGTCTTGCTAAAGTTAATGCCCAGATTATTAGTATTAGTAATTGGTATTAATATTTTCAAAGAACAAAGTTTTGGTTTTATTGATCATCTATTTTTAAAAAATTTTTTTAAATAACTGCTTTTTATTTCCTTCCTTTGAGTTTACTTTTTTATTTTTCTAGTTCCTTATTTTAAACTATTTATATTTAGCATTTTATTTTTTTTTAGAAAATTCACATTAACCTATAAATGTCCCTCCCAGTACCACCTTAATTAATCCCACAAATTGTGATATAGAGTATTGCCCTTGTCACTCACTACTGAATATTTCATAATTTCCATCATGATTTCCACTTTAAACCATGTGTTATTTAAGAACTTACGGTTTAGTTTGCAAACATACGAGTTTGAGTTTTTGTTTTAACTATCTTTTCTATGTTTTTGCTCATTTTTATTTAAATTATATTTAGAGAATATGATCTGCATAATAGAAATACTTTATATTTTGCTGAGACTTCCTTTATGTCCTAGCATGTGGTCAGTTCTATGAGTGATCCATGCACGCTTGAAAACAACACATACTATCTTTTTGTTGTGTGTAAAATCCTATATAAAAATATCCGATCAAGTTAGTTATGTTGCTCAAATTTTCTCTATCCTTGAAAATTCTGTATCTGTGTCATCTTTCAATTTCTAAGGGAGGTGATAAAAAATCTCTCCTTACTGTGGATTTGTCCATTTCACTTGCATTTCTCTTGGTTTTTACTTTATGTATTTTGAGGCTATGTTTTTAGGGAGGTGCCTAAAGTTCATGATTGTTTTATCTTCTTGAAGATTTGTCCTTTTTGACGTTATGGAGTGTTCCTCTTTATTTATTTAATTATTTTATTTTTGCAGTTTTTGTTGAGAATATATACAGCAGAACATACACTAATTCACCAATTTCTACACGTGCAACAGTGGCACTGATAACTTTCATCGAGTTGTGCAACCATTCTCATCCTCCTTTTCTGAGTTGTTCCTCCCCCGTTAACATAAACTCACTGCCCCTCTTTATTTCATGCTTTTTATCCTAAATTTTATTTTGTCTGACATTCCTGTTGTTATGCCAGATGAGTTAATGTTTTCCTTTGTCTTTTACCATACCTTTATTTCCAGCCTTCCTGCTTCGTTTTAACTTTGTTTCTTATAATCAGCCTATAGCTAAATTTTAGAAAGATATATATGCTGCAAAACACCTCTCTAAAGTTTTAAAAAGCAAAGATGTCACTTTGAGGACTAAGGTGCGACTGACGCAAGCCATGGTATTTTCTATCGCCTCATATGCGTGGGAAAGCTGGACAATAAATAAGGAAGACAGAAGAAGAATTGATACCTTTGAATTATGGTTACATACATATGTTATGGAGCCCTGGCGGCACAGTGATTAATCCTTCAGCTGCTAACCAAAAGATTGGCAGTTCGAATTCACCAGCTGTTCTTTGGAGACTCTATGGGGCATTTCTTTGATCCCTGAATTGCAACGGGTTTTGGTATATATGTATATATATATGTAAATATATGAGCTATCTATCTATAATCTGATAATCTCTGTCTTTTAAAGACTGTCTTAATATATTTAATATATGATTACTGATACATTAGACTTACAGGTGAGAATTATATTTGCAATTTTATGCACTTACAATACATGCAGAAGAAATATGTAAATAAGGGTCATAAGGTCCAATGCCATCCTGGGCCTAGCAGACGTGAGCTAAGGAGCTAGGGAGTGGTGGAGAAAATAGACCCCCTCTCTAAATTATGGTTATTTTGTCAATCGCCATGCTAGCCAAACAAAACCTGTCCAAAAGTTAAATTCTGCCTCCAGGGGCCAGCAGCTTAGGATGAGTATAAACAGTGAATCATTATACAAATGTTAAGATGCTTTAATTCGTGCTCAAAGCAAACAAACAGAAAAGCCTGAAGTATAGCCTTTCTGAAAGTCTTTGGCTTTCATCAGTTGCTATAATTAGGGTAACCATATAATTTGTTGTGTAAACTGGACATGTTGAGAATGAATGGAGGAGGTATTAATAATTACTTCAGGACAAAGTTGAAACCAGGTGCTGTCCTAGGCAAATCAGAATGTATCTGGCTATAATCATACAATCATCCGCAATCCCTGTTTGACTGAAGACTAATATCAGATGAAATTAACAGTTACTTCTTGGTGAGGACAGAGGGCAGATGCTGGAGAGAGGGGAGGTTGGTTGGAAGTGAGGATGCGGAGGAAGACAGGTGGCAAGGTGGAAAGGTGAGGACAAAATCATGTTGAGTTACAGAAGGGAGTAAAGGTGATGTTGGTTAATAAATTTCCTAGTCAGGACAGAAGCCATAGGTTAAAGCAATTCAGGGATCAGAGAAGCAACAAACAGGAAGAAACATAGATATATTACACAAAGAATGTTGTTATTGTTGTTAGTTGCTATAGAGTCAGCTCCAACTCATGACAATTTTAAATATAACAGAATGAAATGTTCTCGGGTCCTATGCCGTCTCCATGATCTTTGATAGGTTTGAGTCCATTGTTGTGTTTACCAAACATAATGTCCTTTTCTAGCAAAAACAAACCATGGGCATGGAGACACCAGCATATTTAAGACATACAGGAAACAACAACAAAGGACAGACTGGTTCAGGTGCTACAGGGAAGTAAATATCCATTAGGGTCGAGAACAATGCACAAATCAAGAGAATAGCCTTACAATAAGAAAGTTTCTTGTTTCTCCCATTGGACCACAAATCTCCCCATGAGAGGGATGGTTGCTTCTTTCTTGTGACTGGATATCCACTTGAGGTGGATATCTCCCCTATTTTCAGAAAACTCTGCGAAGTGAGGAGCCAAAGTCCCTGAGGTAAAGAATTAATCCTTTCCTCCTTTCCATAAGGAGTCCCTAGGTGGTGCAAATGGCTAACACATTTAGCTGTTAACAAAAAGGTTGGCGGTTCGAGTCCACCCAGAGATGCCTCAGAAGAAAAGCCTGGTGATCTACTTCCAAAAATCAGCCATTAAAAACCCTGCGGGGGCACAGTTCTAATCTGACACACATAGGATTACCAAGAGCCAGAATCCATTCTACAGCAACTGGTTTTTCCTTTCTATGTGCTCTCCCAAGTTTTGGGCTCTGCAGACAAGAGATGTCCAAAGCCATGGCTGGTGAACCAGCTGAACGGTCCCAACATATGTGACCTCCAGAGGCCTCGCCCGGTCCTACACTCCCTGCTGAACCTGGCGGGAAGTCCTCTGACCTGTGGAAATTGGTGGGCTGGTCTTTTAGACCTCAGCTGGCTGCCTTATATACATATCTTTAATTAGTTCAAGGTTCAGAAAAAAACTGGATAAGCAGCATATATCCATCCACAATATCCATTTGTTCTCAAGAAGTAGTAAAGTAGGTTTGCCCATCTGTTCTCTCTCTTTAAAATATTCTCTACATTCTAATCCTTATTCTTTTTTAAGTACTTACTTTTTAATCCCTCTTTTCCCCCAGTTCCTGCTCCTCCATCCAATACGTAGACTCGACCTCCTCCTCCTCTGCTTCCTTCTCCTTTGCTCAAACCAGTGTCCACAACCCGTCTCCCCCCTGCTCATAGAAACCTTCCTGCAGACCTGATACAACTTCCTACAGACTAGAAGCAGCCCTCCTGCTCCATCATGGCCAGTCCACAGTTTGTCAATAAGTTGCAGGAAGAAGTGGTCTGCCCCATCTGCATAGATATTCTGCAGGACCCTGTCACCATTGACTACGGGCACAATTTCTGCTTCAGATGCATCACTCAGAGCGGGGATGCATCAGTTTACTCCAATGTCCCCTTTGCAAGAAATCTGTGAGGAGGGACACTGTGAGGCCCAATTGGCTGTTGATGAATCTGGTAGAGAAAATCCAAGCTATGAGTCCTTTTGAGGCACAGCCAGAAAGGGAAGAACTGAGATGTCAGAAGCACCAAGAGACGATCCATTACTTCTGTGAGCATGATGGGAAGTTTCTCTGTACAGTGCGTTGTGAATCCAAGGACCGCAAACTCCGCAAAGCCAACTTAATAGAAGAAGCTGCCCAAAACTATCAGGTCAGCATTTGGGGTCCCTTCCCTGTCTCACCCATCAGACCAGCAGTTCAGCGAGGACATAGGAATGGTTACCACCTTCCTCTGGGATTGCACCACTGTGGCCCCTGTCCCTTACACTTGAGTGGGCAGTTCAGAGTCAGGCAGGGTAGGCACTCTAGGGTGTCTCATCATCTATGGCATATCGTTTAGTTCAAAAGTCTGAAGTCTTTTGAAGTTAAAGTATAACGGAAAATGGAAAAGGCATGGAATTTAGAATCAGAAGGTTTGGGCTCAAGTCTAAGCTCCTCAGTTTTCTGTGAGACATTCAAGGAGTCAGTTTACCTCTCTGAGCCTCAGTTGTCCCACCTTTCAAATGGAGCGAAGAGAAGAGAATAGAACTTACCTCTGTAAGGCAGTCTGATAGGACAAACAAGGGAAAGTCTGTGGAAATCCTTTATTAACCCCCAAAGCACCATTCAAATATTAATCTTAATTATTCACAGATGACACATTCTTCTCCTGTAGATTATTGAGATTTCTCCTTCCCCATCAGGACCAGCCCCCAGCTCCCCCCAGTCTCACTCACCCTCCTGAGAGATAAGGGGTTTTCTGAGGCCAAGAGAACTCCCAGGCACAGCTTACAAAAACGGTCCTCTCCCCACAGGGAATGATTCAATTGCAACTCAAGGACTTGCAGCAAAAGGAGAAGACGATAGTATAAGTGAAAGCACAAGGCGAACAGAGGATCAATGTCTTCACGGTAAGAAAACGTCCAGGTGTGGGTCTCCTTGTCCCATGGTCCTTGGAAACAGAAATATCTTCTAAAGCCCCGAGAATCTCATATTACACTGACTACTCAGAAAAAGATCCAGCGACAAAGAAAGTGGCTCAGAGTAGGGCAGAGTGTAGGATGGGGCAGGCTGGAGGGACAGAAAGGCTTGTGGCATCATGGGTTAAGATGTGTTCACGTCTTCTCCTCCACCACAGCATTTGGCTTGTCTGCGATAGCACCTTTGCATCTGGCTTTGTGTTATTACAGTAGGCTGAACACTCCAGTCTCCTCCACCTGGAGATTGTGATGTAGGGAAAACAGGGGCTGGTCTTAGCATCAGAAATACTGATTTTAAGACCCACTTCTGCCCCTTACGTGCTATCTTTAACCAGAGACTGACTCCCTAGTTAGAAAATGAAGACAATGTTATTCCACCCAGACTCTTTACCTGTCGTGTGTGTGTGTGTGTGTGTGAAAAAGAAAAAATCTTTGTGAAAGGAGATTATAAATTGAAAAGCCTTATGAAAATGCAAGATAGTATTAGAGACTCAGGTCCTGAAGGCAAAAATGATTAAACATAAATAAGTTAGCCTAAAACTGAGCTCATAGTAAATGCTAAAAGAAGTTAGTTCTCCTCAACTTTCCTTTTCCAAATCTGCCACAGAACACTGTCCTACACTGACAATTAATATAAGTGTAAACAATAAAATTACAAACTTGGATGAAATGAGTGAGGGCCTCTGAGGCCATCCTCTCATCTTCTGAGTGTCCATTCTTCTTGCCCCCAGGCCCAAGTGGAACACGAAAAACAAAGGATCAGAAGAGAATTCAAGCACCTGCGTCAGGTCCTAAAGGAGGAGGAGAAGTTTCTCCTGTTACTACTGGCCTGGCTGGGTCAGGAGGGAGAGAAGGGGGGCCACCTCTTTGGCACTTCCACTGAGGTGCAGCTGAACTCTCTCAGTAGGCTTGTTGATTCCTTGAAGGCCAAGCAACAAATGTCACCAACTGAGCTGCTCTGGCTGAGAGTCCCTTGGGGGCAGAGCTGCAGAGAGGGAGCAGCCCATCCTTAGTCACAGATCAGAGCACGACCACCTGGCAGAATACTGTTTATTGTTGTTGTTAGTTGCTGTCAAGTCGATTCTGACTCATGACAACCCCGTAGATGTAGAGTAGAACTGTGCTCCACAGGGTTTTTAAGGCTGTGACCTTTTGGAAGCAGATCACCAGACTTGTCTCCCAAGGCACTTTGGGTGGGTTTGAACTGCCAATCTTTCAACTAGTAATACTGAGATCATCCCAATCATTCTACCTCTAGCACAGCACTGTCGGATACAAATACAATGCTAGCCACATATGTAATTTAGAAATATATTGCAAGCTGCATATGTAGTTAAACATTTTTTCTAATAGCCACATTAAAAAAAGATAAAAATAAACAGGTGAAATTAATTTTAATAGTATATTTTATAGAGCCCCCTATGTCCAAAGTATTATAATTTAAATCTATAACATTACTTAAAAGTATCAATGAGATATTTTACATTTTTTATACTGAGTTTTGAAATCTGGCATACATTTCACACCTCAGCACCATCTCAATTCAGTTGCTGAATTTTCCATTATTGAAGTAAAATGTAGTCCTACCAAATCAATAAAGTTGCGTTTGACGGAAAAAGTATTTTATACTCCTTCAGTTTTTAAATTTAAATTTGTGAAAATTCAATAAATTAAAAAATTCAGTTCCTCACAACACTAGCCACATTACAAGTTAGCTCAGTAGCCACATGTGGCCTGGCTACCATATTGGACAGCATGGATCTAGTCGATGCTCAAAATAAGCAGAGATCTCGCCTGAATTCACCTCCCACTCCCACCAGTGCAAGAAGCCATTTCTTTCTTTCAAGAAAGACCATGCAAAGCCATTCCAGTCCTCTGCCTTTCCCCCACCCCCTGCAAGCAGGGCTCCCCTGGTTTAGTCTCAGAGACAAAATTCATCTTCAAAAATCTCAGTCCTCTTCTCTTCCTCTCTACTCAGTTCCTCTTGAAGCCTAGCCATTTCCCTGCCCACTGGCATATCTTGGAGGAGCCCTTCATGGCAGATGGGAAGAGAGAGAGAGTTTCTCTCTTTCATTTGCTCTGTCCCACAGCAAAGAGGTTCTTTACTCTTTGGCCACCATGAACAGGCCAAAAGCTGAGGCTGTGCTGTTTCTGTTTCTCTTCTAGGACATCAAAGTTCTCTTGTACAGGTATAATGGGCCATCCAAAATGCATTTTACATGCGATTCATTCACATTTAGAATACTTAACATGTACTCATATAATACTCAAACATAATCAACACTCCTGCCTCACAAATGCCCACATGCTCTGTCTAACTTTGTGACCAAATACTTAGGCTACGAGGAAAGGCCTGAGCAAGTGGATTGGTTGTGAGAAGAGCTGCTGTCTTCAGCTTCCTGGTTCTTCAGCATAGATTCTCCTATTTTCTGGCACCTTCTGCATGCCTTTTTGCTCAAATGGATGGCTTCTGGGTGTCCTACTCCATCACCCTGAATGCTCCATCTCCTTATGCCCCACCTCATCCCTGGCCCCTGGTCCCTTGCCCTGGCCTCCCCACTCCCAGTTCCCAGTCCTACCCCCATCCCCAGGACTCCATTCCCACATCCGCATCTCCTTGTCATAGTCCTCCCTCCCCAGTACCCCCTTCCCTGATCTCACCACACAGCTCAGCCCTATCTTCTCAGGAGCCAAAGGTTTCAATTTCTTCACCCAACTGCTCTTCCTCTGGACCTGGAGAAAAAACTCAGTGAAGCCAAATCAAGAAATGACTCCATCACAGAAACCCTGAAGAAATTCAGAGGTAAGGAAAAAGCTTTTACCTAGTCTGTCACCTACCTCTAGGGGATTCTCTCCCTATCACCCCAGGTAAGCTGCACTGTATCTTATACATCCCAGTAATAATTATTAAAAAAAAAAAAAAAGCCCAGCTACTGTAGAGTGTTCTGACTTATGCCAACTCCAAGTGTGTCAGCCGAGTAGAACTGTGCTCCATAGGGTTTTTAATGATTTTTCTTCCGAGTCACCTCTGGGTGGACTCAAACCTCCAATCTTTTGGTTAGCAGCTGAGCGTGTTAACCGTTTACAGCACCTAGGGACTCCAAATAATAATCATCCCATTGCCATTGAGCTGATTCCAACACTTCTACTGGGATTTGGAGGTTGAATCATAGTTTATCAGGATTAGAAATTTCCCCATCTACCCTCTACAAGAGCTTGGGTAGTGGTGATTCCAGTTTCTGTTAAAACACTTAGAAAGGGCATCTGCATTCTATTTTTTGACTTATTATCTAATATCAACCTTCATATATACCATTTGCTGTGGAGTTGGTTTTGACTCATGGTAACCCCATGTTGTATCAGAATAGAACTGTACTCCATAGGATCTTCATGGCCGTGATCTTTTCACAAATGCCAGACTCTCTGTTCAGCAAGTTCCATTCGTCGCCACGCTTCCTTTCAAGCATTTATCTTAATCATATTTTACTTGTCCACCTCCCTTACTCCTGTGAGAGCCACAGAGGGGAGCCTGGACTGATGTCTCATGGTGACCACCCCCACCCCACCCCACCCCCAGCCTAGCACGGTGGATGTCAGGAAGCTGTGCTTGGTTGTATGACTGTATGGTGGACCAGACTGGAGCAGGGCCCTGCCCTCCCCCCTCAGGCTGGGACCTCCGGCTTTTGCTTCCCTGGTATACACTGGAGCTCTGTCTCTTCCTGACTACAGACGAAGAGAAAGAAGATTCAAAGTCAATGAAATCTGGGGGATACTCCTCTTTGGCATTGCAGGGAAATAGCAATCAGCCAGAACAGAAGTGGATGGCTTGGGCTCTCAATTTTTGGTCAGATATTTCTCAAGGACTTGTCTGGATTTGCAACTAAGAAAAGTTTCAGTATGTAAGGAATTCTGTATTAGTTTCTTAGCACTGCTGTAACAGAAATACTACAAGTGGATGGCTTTAAAGAACAGACATGTATTTTCGTGGTTTAGAAGGCTGGGAGTCCGAATTCAGGGCGTTTCTCCATCTCATTCCATTCTCTCCTTACGGAAAACCTCCAGGCTGATGGCAAGAAATGTAAAAGCAGATTTTTCAGAGACATGAGTGGGGACTTGACGAAGAGCTGTAAGTGGGGACTGACAGTTGCTCCTGTCATTTGGGGAAAGTGAGAAAAGCAAAGGGAAGAATTTTGTCTCTGTGATTACATGCAGCCCAGATATGGGAAAATGCCTATTCCTCAGGCAATTAAGAAAAACAGGCACATGGATATAAGTCTGATTATTTTAAACTCCAGTAACTCACAAAAAGGAGTTTCTGGGTGGTAGAAATGGTTAAGTGCTCAACTACCAGCCAAATGGTTGGTGGTTCAAACCCACCCAAAGGTGCCTCGGAAGACTGACCTGGTAATCTGCTTGTGAAAGGTCACAGCCTTGAAAACGCTATTGAGCAGTTCTACTCTGCACACAGGGTGTTGCCATGAGTCAGAATGTACCTGACGGCAACTAACAACAACAACAACTCACAAAACAGCATCTAATTCCAAATTTTTTAAGTATTCAAAAGTAATAAAAATTTTATTTCTTCACCCCTCAGAGAAAGGGAGGTAAAGGTGGGACAAGGAGGAGGGAGATGCAGCTCAATTTCTGAAGTATTAGCTGCTCTCAGCCACATACCTGGTTTCTGGGCACACCCTCTGGGTGTGAGGTCAGAGCAGCTCGGGATGGAGGCCCACTGTAATAACAGCCTATGCCAATGCCATGAGAGCCAGTTCTGCCACCTGAGATGGCAGCACTAGAAGAACTATTTCTTAAAGGTCAACTATGTGCTCAGCACCCTACATCCAATATTTCAAAACTCCACAACTCCTCCAAGGTAGGTGTTATTACCTGCAATATACAAGGGAGAGGCCCCTCTAACTCCAGAAAGGGGAGAGAAGTTACCCAGGTCACGTGACTATTGAATGGAAAAAACAGATTTAGAACTCATTTCTCAAAAGCCAGAAGATACTACATAATGCATTCCAAAGCCAGAGAGTGTTTAGGGATTCTCTTCCACCAGTGTTTCTCCACAAGGGGAGGTTGTGCATTTTGGAGGGGGACAAGTCTTTGTTGTGCTCCATGATTTGGGCTCTGTTGAATGTTGAACATCCCAGGCCCTCCTGGAAGACACTGAAGGCCAATAGAGGACACCCTTCCTGCTGTCACCAAGACAACCTAAAACATTTCCACACTTCCCCATGGGTAGGGAACGGTCCCCATTGAGAACTAGTGATTCTTGTTTTTGTTGGCGGTGGCAAGGTGTTTGTTTTGGTTTTTAATTTGCAGCTTCTCGTTATCATGACCAAAATTGGTTTTCTTTCCCCAACTCCCAGGGAGTCTGTTAGAGAACAATAATTCTAAACTGAACAAAACCTCAAAGCCCAAGTCAAGCTCTCAAGGTAGGAGTTCTGCCTCCTGACACTGAGGCTTCCTGTGGTATAGAGAAGGGACCTCCAGGTGGACAGATGGTGACAATATAGGAGAAATGGCTTTCCCCTGTGCTCTATCCGCCCAAAGCACAGAATGGGAACGCACTGAGCTGACACTGCAGGGGACGGGTGCAGGCTAGATTGCAGAAAGAACTTCCTAACATGGAAGATCATCCTCTCTGATCAGAGTTAGGTGAGATGATTTCTTTCCATTCCAGCCTGAGATGGAAAGGAGTAGTGAAGAGCAGGGAGAGGGATTTAGAGAGTTTATAAGAAGGACTGGAGGTTGGTAGAGGGCCGTGAAGCTATGGAATCTACAGCTCTTGAAGACTTCAAATGCCAGAAGGGGGTGGGGGGGGGGGAGTAAGCATCTCATCCATCTCCTTTACTCCTTCCTAAATTACACCTCCTCCACGAAATCTTACACCCCTAATCTATTTACCCCCAGCTTGTTCAGGTGCACTTTGAGTCTTACCTTTATCCCTCCTGCTGTATCTAGAGTTCAGCAGTGCTTTCTGTCAGTGGAGGATTATTTCCACCTTGCTCCCACTGACCTCTCTTTTCTCCCTCAAAGGCAGCGGAACAACTGAACCGGCATCAACACATCCCCGCCCTTCAACTGTATTCAGTCTTCTATCCCGGGCCTCCTCTGTTCGGAAAGCACCCTCTCTAGCATTGCTCCAGCCCCGAAACAGAATGTTTTTTGCTGGGGTTCCTCAAAGCCCAGCCAGTTCTGAGAACCTAGGAAACATTCGCTCTGCATGGAGGGAAGAGCTCAAGGTGGCCCCGAGTGAGTGGCTGAGAGTGGTCGGGGTCACTACTTGAGCGGAGTCGGGCAAGGGACTGAACACGGGGGAGAGTGGAGATAAGGGGGGGGGGGTGAAGACTTGGAGAAGGAATGGGGGTGTCCTTGATTAAAAGGAAGGGAAAAGACAACCCCGCCCCAAGCTTGGTGTCTTCTTATTGCTTTGATTGGGGTGCCCCCTGGTGGATAAAGAAAGTCCCTACTGCTGTCTCCTCTCCGTTCCATTTTTCTTTTTCTCTTCTTTTCTTTTTTAAACAACTATTGACTGAGGGAGCAGTTCAGCCAGGTGTAGGGAACTAGAAATGAGTAAGGCCTGCCTGAATCACAGTCCGCCTAACCCATCCCATGAACCTAACCACTGTCTTCTGCCCCACATTTCCATATACTCCATCTCTCCCAATTCCCTCGAGGCCAGCAAGGGAAAATTAATTAACATGGCAGTAAGAGGGTTTGGGAGTCCCTGGGTGGTGCAAGGAGCCTGGTGGTACAGCAGTTAAGAGCTCAGGCTGCTAACCAAAAAGTTAGCGGTTTGAATCCACCAGCTGCTCCTTGGAAACCCTATGGGGCAGTTCCACTCTGGGCCACTATGGGTTGAAATCGACTGGATGGCAACGAGTTTGGGTTTTTTTTTTTTGGGGGGGGGGTGCAAATGGTTAACAAGCTTGGCTGCCAACCGAAAGGTTGGAGGTTTGAGTCCACCCAGAGGTGCCAGTTGTCTGCTTCTGAAAAATTAGCCATTGAAAACCCTATAGAGCACAGTTCTACTCTTGACATTCATGGGGTCACCACGAATGAATGAATCCATGGCAACTGATATATATGAGGGTTTGAGATTAGGTAATACATAGGGAGACAGAATGAGCCCCCTCCCCATTCCTAAATTTTTTAGCAGAGACCGGAATTACCACTATCCCAGCCATTGTAGAGGGTAGATGGGGGCCCTTTCAACCCTGATAAACTGTGCTTCGACGTCCAAATCCCAGTAAAAGTGTGTGTGTGAGGGAAGTGGGCTGACTATTCCTCCTTCTATATTCCAACACCCACCCACGTCTGTCTTTCAGAAGCACCACTTCAGAAAATGAATGGAGCTCAGAAAGTCTGAGCCTCAATATCTCTTGCAGTTGTGGTAGTGGTGTGCCGTCCAGTGGATTCCCACTCATGGAGACCCTATATGACAGAGTAGAACTGCCCCATAGGGTTTCCTAAATCTTCTTTAGGAGCACATCGCCAGGCCTTTTCTCCCACGTAGCCGCTGGTGGATTCAAACTGCTGATCTTTTGGTTAGCAACAGAGCCCTTCACCATTACGCCACCACGGCTCCTTCAGTATCTCTTATACTAGTCCCAAATCTTGCCTTAGATAGGGAATCAGAGACCACATGAAACGGGGAAGGATAGGCAGATGGTCTCAGCCTTAAATGTTGAAATGACCCCTCCACTACCACCAGTGGGGAGCTCCTCTCTGCACCTACAGGGTAGTCCATGGTGAAATTTAGGGATTAATTTCAAGAAGGAGGGGGAGGAGCCTAGGACTTATTCTTTGGGGACAAGGAGGGCTGTGACTGGAGAGAAAGTCTCCCTCTAGCCGCATCCCGAGGGTGCTCAGAGGTTGGTGGCCAGACAACTTGACCGAAGACTGCCCCTCTTTTTCCTCCCATCTTACACAGCCTCCGTGACCCTGGACGCAGCCTCAGCCCACCTCGTCCTTTCTCAGGATCTGAAGACAGTGACCCTCCCCTTCCTCCCTCAGGGTGACTCAGAGGAGCCCGCCGACCCACAGCGCTTCTACGGGTTCCGCTGAGTGCTGGGCTTGCCGGGAGTCTCCGGCGTCTGCCAGGCCTGGGAGGCGGAGCTCGGACGGGTAGGGGCGGGGCCTGCATGCTGGGCGTGGTCTCGGCTTGGAGTGTCAGGCGCTCCTCGATGGCAACACCCGAGAGGAGCTTCCCGTCTGTCCCAGCAGAGTTGGCGTCCGTGTGGATCACGAACGCGGGGAGGTCGTCTTCTACGACGCCATCACGAGCAAACACATCTCCAGCTTTCCCGCCTGCTTCCCGGGGCGGGTCTTCCCCTTTTTCCGGCTCCTATTTACTGGCACCCAGATCGCCCTGAGCCCCTAGAGTTGTTGGGTGTCCTGTGTCCTCCCTCTCTTTCTCCTTCCCGCCATCCCCTCACTTTGGGATATGCTGCAGCTGGTGGGGTTAATGCTAAGCTACCAAGAGCCCTTTAGAAGGGTTACACCCTTCGAGCTCCCTTATGTCTGCACCCACTTTTTTTTTCTCTCAGCCTGCACCCCCACCCCCGCACACACACACCCATATGCCTAGGTAGAAAAGAAAATTTCACAGACACGAAAAGACTATACGCAGGCTATTCATTGCAGCACTGTAATAGGACTGGAAACAGCTCCAATGTCCACCAGTAGGTGATGGTCAGAAAATGAGATGAGAACGCATCAGGCTGCATCCTGGTAGAGACGAGGTGCAGGAAGCTGGACCAGTAACGCGGGGCTGCCCCTCTCTCCTCCTGCACCTCATTTCCCACAGTCCCCGTGGCCCTGGACGCAGCCCCAGCCCGTGGACCTCATGCCTACCCAACGTCTGGAGACAGTGATGCTGGACTTCGTCTCTCCAGGCGACTCAGCCAGGCTCACTAGCATCGCACTTTGTATCTGTTTGGTAGCATCATACAAGCTATGAAAAGCAATGAGGAATGTTTCTATATACTATTATAGGATAATTTCCCGGATATATTGTTAAATGAAAAAAGCAAGGTGGGGAACAGTGCATATACATATTGTTTGCTTATATTTATTTTTTTAAGTGAAATGATAAACGAAAAACTAATAAAAAGTTACTTGTGGGAGGAAGGCGAGAACCGAGTGGAAGAAATGGAAGTTATTCTTCTCTGAATGTACGTTGTCTTGTATATTTGACTTTGGAACCATGTAAACGTTTTACATCATTGTAAAACAAAATTAAAATGAGACAAAATTAACGTAGCTGTATATAGTTGGTAGCTTAACTATCCAAAGAGAAGTGACTTTAAAACACAGTAATTTGTACATCCTTAGCGGGAGATATACTAATGACAAAAATAATTCCTAATAAATTTTAAGTAATCATATTTGTAACAATAATAAAGAACTGTGCCTCAACCATTTAGCTATCCTGAGATGTTTGTACAAAAATGTAGAAAAAATGTTTGAGTCTTTCTCTTTATTTAGACAAAGACTATTTCAGAAAGGTGAGTGGATTCCCTAGTAGCCTCCAAAATAAAGAATGAGTTTATTTTTGGTTATCACAATTAACTGATGGATTTTTTTTAAATTTTTTTTACATATTTGATGTGTTTCCCTTCAAATAAATTGCCAGAAAAAGGAGGGGAGGAAATACACAAATTAAAAGAGACTTAAAAGACATGAACTAAATGCAGTGGTGAATTTATCTGGGTCCTGGTTTGAAAAAATTAATTATAATTTAATTTTTTAAGTATGAGAGAAATTTGAACATTATTTAATTACACTAAAGACTCAGGTATTTTTAAGGTATGATACTTGCACTTTTTTTTGTTTGTTTTGTTTTTAAGAATCCTTTGAATACTAACATTTTCACTGATGAAATGATATGTTTGGGATTTGCTTAAAAATAACCCAGTGGGTGGTCTCATCCCTTCGGGAGCAAGGGAGAATGAAAAGAACAGGATACAAGGAAAAGATTAGTCCGAAGGACTAATTGTCCACAGCTACCAAAGCCTCCACCAGACTGAATCCAGTACAGCTAGATGGTGCCCGGCTACCACCACTGACTGCTCTGACCAGGATCACAACAGAGGGTTCTGGACAGAGCTGCAGAGGATGTAGAGCAAAATTCTATCTCACAAAAAAAAAAGACCAGATTTACTGGCCTAAAGGAGACTGGAGAAACACCGAGAGTAGGGCACCCAGACACGCTTTTAGCCCAGTGGTGAAGTTATCTCCGAGGTTCACTGTTCAGCCTGGGAGTGGACAGCCTCATAAAACCAAATGAGACTAACGAGGTACAGGAGTCCAGTGACAAGGGGCAGAAGGCAGAAGGGGACAAGGAAGCTGGTGGTAGGGAACCCAAGGCTGAGTAAGGATATTGTTGATGTGTTGTGAGATTGTTAACCATTGTCATAGGGCAACATTTGTAATAACTGTTAAATGAGAAACTATTTTGTTCTGTAAGTCTTCATCTTAAGTGAGAATAACTGCACAATTGGAAGAGCGTAGTCAATGTCACTGAACTGTGCATGTAGAAGTTTTTGAAACGGTGTATCTTTGGCTATGTGTATTTTCACCAAAAAAAAAAAAAAAAAAAAAGTTGAGAAGTTAGAGGGTTGACATGTTGTGGGGTTGTTAACCAATGTCATAAACAATATGTATACTGCTGTTTCATGAGAAACTATTTGTTCTGTAAGCCTTCACCTGAAGTACAATAAAAAATAATAATAACCCAGTGGGGAAGGGCAGGAGTGAGAGGTAATGGATAAAACGAAATTAGTCATGAGTTTATTATTGTTGAAGTGGGTCATGGGCACAAGAGTTCATACTGTTTTCGCCATGCGTGTTTGAAATTTTCATAATAAAAGTTAACACACATATTTTTAAAAAAAGACATCCTCTCAGTACAAACATTTAAGAGCGGATTTTACTCAGTAGCCAGACAGCCTACCAGAGGTGCTAAAAGGTTTTGATTATCACCAGTGATTGGTTGTAGCCTGGAGAGGGAGTGGATGTAGTGATTCCCTTTCCAAGACAAATCTGCCCGCCTTGTCTGGTTCCTCACACTCGGAACCCAAAGTTAATCCCAAAATCAGATGCACCCTCCTCTCGAACCGTCACCACCACCATCACCACGCGCAACAAAAATCCTGATCGTTTACAGTGTTGCCATCAGAGGGATCAAAGTTTAGACTCAGCAAAGGACTAACCCTGTTTCCAGGATGGCCCTGAAGAAGTAAAAGGGGCGAGGAGCTAGGAAGCACAAAGCCAACAGGACGACGAGATGACCTACGGAGGGCAAGACCCAGGATTTGCGCCGGAGTCCGAGCCCATTGTGAGTTCCTTCCTCGCAGCCTCACTCCAGAAGGGCGGGGCTGGGAGGGCGGGCTGAGAAGGTTACGGCTGCAGGGTTCAGGTCCCGAACCCGCGCCATGACTGGAGGCACGGAGAGTTGCCGGCGGACGGCGGGCTGCGGCACGTGTCCCGGCCTCTGGAGGGCGGGCCCGGGGGTCGGGGCGGAGCGAGCCAACGTTCGGAGCGCGGATTCCGGCAACGGCCGTCAGCCCCGGCCCGGCTCCTCCTTCCAGTTCCCCCAGTTACCTGCCAGGCGCCGCCTATTACATAAGCAGGTGCGAGGCCCTCACCTGCCTGCCAAGGGGACGACCGCGGGCTGCCGACCTGCGGGCCGGGACCCGCCAGCAAGCCCCCTGTGGACTTTCGTTCAGAATCAATGCTACCCTAAAAGTGGAGACAGAGTCCAAAATCTCTGTTTCCGTTACTCTAACCCCTAATCATTGACATCGCGTACTTTACTTTGTGCTTCCTTTAATTGTATGCAGATTTACCTCCCTGACTAGAAGGGAGATCTTCCTGAGCTGGGACCCTACACTGTCTTATGTTGATTTTGTACTTTCTTCCTCCATCTCCTCACCCCTGACATCTACCACAGCCCCTGGAATCAGGCACTTGCTTAATAAATATTTCCTAAACTGAAAAAAAACAAAAAGCTAAACCAGTTGCTGTCCAGTGAGCCAGACTCATGGTGACCCCCATGTGTGTCAGAGTAGAACGGTGCTCCTTAGGGTTATGAGTAGCTAATTTTTCTGGAAGTAGATCACCAGGCCTTTTTTCCTAGGTCCTCTGGGTGAACTCAAACCTCCAGCCTTTCTGTAGGGGCTGAGCTCACTAACTATTTGCACCACCCAGGGATGCGAATGTCCCCTAATTTCTCTGTCCCACAGAATACTGATGTATTGAAAATCCCATTCAATTTTCAGGTACCAGCTCCACATCACCTCCTCCAGGAAGCCTTCCCCTGGCAGCGTTACTGGCTCATCTTGTAGGGAGTGTATACACTCCCAAAGCCATTGCAGCCAGCTCCATCACAGCGCTGATACTGAGGGCAGTAGACTGAACTCCTTGATGGTAGAAGCAGCGTCTTACAGTAGTTTCACTCTCCCACTCTTGCCTGGCACAGTGCCTGGTTCACAGGGAATGAAGGGATACTTTGTGACAAGGTTTACATTCGGAAAAGTCTCCCAACCTGTACCGCAACCTTGAACTATGACCTCCTCCTTCTCTGTCCCTGGGGGAAGAGGTCTGTTTAGTATTTCAGGATCTGATATTCCTGAAGAGTGTCCTGGCCATTCTTACAGTGTTATGGCTGGGAAGTCAAGTGGTAAGGGAGGCCAAGGTCCTAGAATCCCATTCCCTAGTCCAGGGTGTTTTCTACTCCCCACAGTTTTAATAATACTAATAACTTGTTTACAGTGCTTTACAGTGTACTAAATGCTTTCATAGACATAATTCCATTTACTCCTCACAATCTCTTGAATTAGGTATCATCACATCCTCTCTGTCCAGATATGGCACTGATGCCCCAACTCAGGTGTCTTAACCCAAACCTCTTGCCACTGAGCAGAGTCTGACTTATGGCAACCTCATGTGTCACAGAGTAGAACTGCTCCATAGGGTTTTCTTGTCTGTAATGTTTATGGAAGCAGATTGCCAGGTCTGTCTTTGGCAGCACCACTCTGTGGGCTCGAACCCCCAACCTTTTGAATAGCAGTTGAGCACAAACCATTTGTGCCACTCAGGGACCTCTTTTTTAACCTAAAGCACATGCAAAAATGATCTTCAAAAATCAAAATCCCATAGGACAATGAGTGGAAGATAATGGTGATGGGATAATATGGAAAAGGATAGTGAGAATAGCAGCACAACTGGAAGAAGGTAATTGATGTCACTGAATTGCACATGTAGAAATTTTTGAAATGGTGTATCTTTCGCTATGTATATTTTCACCAAAAAACAAAAAAAAAAGGTCCTCCAAGGTTGAGAAGGGAGAGTGTTGACATGCTGTGGGGCTGTTAACCAATGTCATAAAATTGTATGTGTACTGACTGTTTAATGAGAAACTATTTGTTCTGTAAACCTTCACCTAAAGTACAATTAAAAATTTTTTTTTAATCAAAATCCCATAAAAGATATGATAGTATAGTTGTCGTGGATTGAATTGTGTCCCCCAAAAAATGTGTGTAGCAACTTGGCTAGGTCATGATTCCCAGTATTGTATGATTGTGTTATCTGATGTGATTTCCTTATGTGTTGTAAACTACCACTATGATGAGATTATATGTGATCTCCTCATGTGTTGTAAATGCTATCCCTGTGATGAGTTTATACTGATGAGGTTGACAAAATTAGTGTCTTAATGCAATCTCCTTTGAGATATAAAAGACAGAAGCGAGCAGAGATACATGGGAACATCATACCACCAAGAAAGCAGTGCTGGGAGCAGAGCGTGTCCTTTGGACCTGAGGTTCCTGTGCAGAGAAGCTCCCAGACCAAAGGAAGATTGATGACATGGACCTTCCTCCAGAGCTGATGGAGAAAACGTTCCCCTGGAGCTGATGCCCTGAATTTGGACTTGTAGCCTACCGGACTGTGAGAGAATAAACTTCTCTTTGTTAAAGCCATCCACTTGTGGTATTTCTGTTGGAGCAGCACTAGATGACTGAGACAATAGTTATAACAAATAATAATCTTTCCATGGACTTGCCTCCCACCTTGTCACCCCTTAACTCCATCTATCACCCACTGGAAAACGTGTGAATAAAAAAGAGAGAAATAATGACATTGGAAAAGAAATTCAAGGACATGATTTGAGGGAAGTTAAGATAAAGAGAAAGGAAGGTGAGGAAGTGGGGATGGAGGATGTATTCTCCAGGAAACGTGAAGTTTGGGCATCCCGGCTGGGGGACTAGAGAAAAGAGGGAGATGGTCTTCAAAAGGCAGAAGAGCAAGAAGCACAGCGGAGATGAGGAGACACTCAGAGGGCACAAGAGCTGCTTCCTAGGGAGGGAGACTGAGCAAGAGCCACTCATCATCTGGGAAGGCCAATGAAAACTGGGGAAGAGTCAGGAGAAGGAGGCCCAGAGGGCTCAGCTTCCCCTGCCCCTAGAATGGCTGCCTGGAGGAGTCAGGGGCCCTGAGCTCCCAAAGCACGTTTCTACAGACACTTTGAGATCCTCAGATCATCTTGTCCCACTCCCCAGATCTGCACCCACCGCCCTGTTCTCTACTCATTTGATGCCACACACACGCCCACCCAGCTACCCTCACCTGGGTGTCATCCTCAACTCCTTCTTCTTCCTCATACTCAACACTGTAGACATTACCTCCTACCTCAGGACTCCACCCCCTTCTCTCCCCGCTCACTACCGCTGTACAGATCAGGTCATCAGCCCATCTGGATTGTGATGACAGCTGCCTCCCTTGTGTCCCTGCCTCTAGGCTTATCCTGCCCAGTCCATCCTCCATGCCCCAAAATTCCAAAAATTTGATTATGAAAAGTTTCAAATATACAGAAGAGTTCAAGGAATTTCACACAGACCACCCAAATACCCGCCACCTAGATCCTATCATTAACATTTTACTATATTTGCTTTATCAAATAGCCTTCCATCTATCCATCCCTTTATCTATGTACCAACCCATATTATAATTTTATGCATTTCAAAGTAAATTTCAGACCTTCAAATGATTTTTTAAAACACAATCTGATCATGTCAGGACTTATGCGAGCTTTCAATGATGTCCCCTTCTCTTAAGGATAAAGCCCAAATTCCACATCATCGTTTGTGAGTGTCTCCAGCTTAACTCCTTCCCCTTATCTGCTTCCTTTTTTTTAATTCTAGGAAAATCAAACTAAGTAAGGTTCCCCACTCACTGTGCTGTTTCTCATCTCCCTGACCTGCTCTTGTTGTCACCCTCAAGAGTTGTCCCAGCTCCAGGGCCTCAAGTATCCCCTTCCCCAGAAAGCCTTTCTTGAATTCCCCCCTCCCCTTCCACACTAGTTTATATTCCCCTCCTCTTGAAGCATATGGCAGCCCACAGGGCATACCTCAATGATTGCACCTATCTCCATAAATCATAATGATCTGTTTATGTGTCTTTCCTATCCATGCCCCCAACTGAGAGCCTCCTAAAAGTCATGTATCCTGCTTTATTTGCCTATTGTTCTTGCCACCAAGAACAGTGTGTGGCATACGTGAGTGCTCAATAAATATTTGGATGACTGGTTTTGTTCCTTCTGACAACATCTCCTGCCTTTGCACGTCTCTCCCACACAACATGGGTCCAGTTCTTCAGTGTGGATCCCCGAGGGTGAGAATAAAGAAAAGGACACTGGCTGTTATCGATGTTCTCCAGCCAAAGACCCCCAGAAACACACCTGTAGTTGAACCAGTTGAGTTTATCACTCAATAAGGAAGCACACACACCATGGAGAACCATGGGGCATCTCATGCGAGTGTTAGAAAAAACTTGTTATAGGATGTGGGCTTTGGTTAAGTGATTTGGGGGAGGGTCTAAAGAAGCTGGGGTTCACTCTAGATTGAATGTTGTCAGAACGTGGGAATTCTGTGATTGATATCTCAGTCTTATCTATAGGGAGGGGACACTAGTATGAGGATGAAGCTGTCATTGGTAAGGAAGCAGCAGTCATTCATTTTGGCCAAGAGACAAGGTATTTGGTATTTTGTGGGTAAAACAGTGAGCTATTTTTGTGTGTGCTTAGACAAAGTTATACAGTGGCCTTGCCTCATTTTAGCATGGTTTCAGACAAAATCAGCATTCCGTAAAATGGTTTATGCCTAATAGAATAGCATGGCTTAGCAGTGAGTGTCAGACCAGTTTCGGAATATCAGCAGCGGCTCTTGTTTTCTTACTCATTGTTTAGGTGAGGAATTGGGAAAAGGATGAATTAGTGGGCTTGGGACATGTATAAAACCCATGTTAATGCAAGAAATTGTTCACATAGAGCAAGACTCAGGTTTTTTCCTAAGTGTCCAGCCCCCAACCCAGCCACATAGTCCCATGTTACAGGCTGACCCTTTCAACCCTGGCAGAAACTCTGTAACTTGTTTTCCTGGCCAGGCTGTTTTTGTTTGTCATCCTGCATGGTATCACAGCCTCCCGATGACTCCTATGCCTGCCCTTTTAAGCCCTGAGGAAAACCTATTAGATATGAATTCTTTGTCGATTCTGTGGCAGTGGCCTCTGACCAGACAGGTTTAACTCCCTGGACCCTGGACTGCAAGGGCCTTTGTTGTCTCTGCTCCCTGCCTTTTAGGGTGATGACCTCTCTCTTGCTGCCAAGTTTCTGGGATCCAGTGACTCACTGCAGAATAAATCAACAGCCTAGCAGATGCCTGACTCCCTAAGTTCTCTGGGAACACTCTCTAAGGACATGGGCCGTGACCTTTCCTCCTTCAGCGAAGTGCTTTGGTCTGGCTGTTAATTGATTCCTCTCCTCACAGAACCCTTAACATTTCCTTCCAATCCAACAGCTTGACAGGTTCATTGTTACTGCTTCCTGCCTCTTCACCTTCCTGCCAAAGGCGACCTCTCTCCTGTTCTTAAAGTTTCCTCATCTCCCCCTTCCACCCCACCAGTGCCTAGCTTTCTGTTTCACTTCTTCTTGGCCTTGCCCAACGCTTGTCCCTTTTCTTCCTTCAGGTTCAAATCTGGTTTTCACCAGATTTACTTGATTGCTGCAAGACCTTGAACAAGTTACTTGACTCTCTTGGCTTCAGTTTTCACATCTGTAAACAGTGGGTAATGATAATTACCTTTTAGTGTTGTTGTGTGGATTAATTTTTTTTTTTTTTTAACTACACAAGTGATGAATGTATACATTCATTTGTAAAGAATTTTTAAAAAGATAGAATGAAAGTCTCCTTCAGCCACTGTCTCCCTGAATCCTAGCTGGATGTGGTCTCTCAAGACCTTTTTCTGTGCATTTATATACATATTTGTGTGTGTGTGTGTGTATAAGCAACTATAAAGCAAAATGGTGGGGATGGTAAGGATATTTGTTTGTGGACCAAGTGAGATTGGCGATTAAAAAAAATACAAACAATAGGCTTTATCTTTAATAAAAGTGAATCAGTTGATAACGTGTAAAATTGAAAGAGCATGCAGTGAAAATATAATCCTGGTATTTATAGTTTGTGGAAGTAAACACCAAAAAGCAAATAAGCTAAAGTAGAAATGGGTGTAGGGGCTGCTAATTTTTCTAATGACTCATCTAATTATTTGACTGTTTATGTGCACGTATAACTTTAGTTAAAATGTTTAAGATCTTCAAAAATTACCTGTGTTGTGTGTTCTTTTTTTGCCCATCAGCCTTGTCACGATCTCCTACCAACTCACTCCCTCAGACCAGCTTCAAACACTGCCTCCACCTCTCAATTCCCTCAGCCATGGCACCTAACTGGCCTTCCTCCCTGTTTCACCCTCACCCCCTCCAACCCATCCTCCACCTGTAGCCAGAACAATCTATGACTTGCATAATTGGAGTGTATTTCTTCCCCACTTAAAAACTTTACAAGACTCGCCAAGGAGAACAGGATTGACTTCAAGCCCTCAGCAAGGTAAGCTCCACATCCCCCTCAGCTCCAGGCCCAGGCACAGCCCACTGTCATCACCGCACATGGTAACCTCAGCTGGAGAGCGGCCTGCATTCTCCAAGCACACTTCATTCTCTCAGGCTTCCCTGCCTCTCTACTCCCTGTTCCCCCTGATGAAACCCTTCTCCTATGTGCATTTCTTTAACATAAATCCTAACTCAGAGTACACAATATTCAGCACTTACTTTTTCCTTTGAACTGTAGTTCTTAGAAATCTTCTCATGTCAACCCAAATAGGTCTTCCTTGTTCTTTTTAATGGCTACATGGATTAAGTTAGATGATGTATGTGAAAGCACTTAGCATGCTATCTGGCACATAGAAATGCTTAATAAATGTTAGTTACTTTACTTCACTTAAGTTCCTATCACTGGGGCATAATGGAGAAACACCCTTGTTAACACTGTAGTTGTAAGATCCTCCCTCAACCCTTGCCAGAGCTGTGCAATGGTTTTTAACAGGTCATGAATTCCTCACGTAGTTTCTTCAGCTTCTCCAACCAGTTCCCTTCACAGCCCTCCTTTGTCTCCACTGAGTTTTCCTGGACCACATTCAACTCCTTGGAGCTCTTACTCCCACTGTGCACCTTCTCTACTGCCTGCTTTTCCTGAAAGACACCATCCCAATCCCTCCTGCCATCCACCTAGGGAAATGTTTCCCTCCTTCCAAGACCCAGGCCATGTCACTTTTCCTATGAAAGCCTCCCTAACTGCCCCTCCCCTGGAGGAGGGTGCCCCCATCCTCTGGGCCCCCTCCCTGACCTGTTTGTACAGCTCACATGGCTCCTCAACTTGAAGCTCAGCCTTTTGAAGGCAATCTTAATATCATCAGTGCTTAGCATATTGCTCAGCACGTAACAAGTGCCCCCTAGAAAATCTGGAAACAGATAATGGCAATGGTTGAACAACATGATAAACATGACTAACGTCATTGAATTATACACGTGAAGAATGTTGAAATGGCAAAGAATTTGTTACCTATATAATTACCACAATAGAAACAATTTTTAAGTGCTCCATAAAAGTTTGTCGTCCACTTCCTAAAAGTCAAGTCTCTCTTTTCTATTTAATATGCTGCACACAGAAGCAGTGTGGTATAATGGAGGAAGCATAGGATTTAGATTCTTCTAGCTGTGTGACTTCACTTCTCTGAGCCTCAGTTTCTTGATCTATAAAATGGGGTAACAATGCCTACTTAATATGGATGAAATAAAATAAAACATATGAAGGGCTCTACGAATGTAAAAGGATTAGTATTAACCCTCCTCCTATCTCATTTCCAACTTTACTCCGTTCTGACAAAAATCCCCTCCCCAGGTCCAGCCCCTTCTGTGAGCCAGTCTCTCCTCCCAGTCTCTGTTTCCCGCTCACTGTTCCCCACTCATTTCTAGTGCTGCTGTTTCACCGTCTCCTCAGGTTTATCGAACTCGGTGGGGCCTGTTCTCCTCTATCTACTCCTTTGTGTCCACTTCTCTGCTGCCTTCACTTTTCTCTTCCCAGACACAGATGCAACTTCGCAGCTTTCTCTGAGCCATCCAAGAGCTTCCTTTTCCTACATTTCCCTGAAGCTCTTCCCTGACCTTCCTGCCCTGGGGGCGGGGGAGCAGGGCTTGGGCGTGAATGCTTCCACCAAGCTCTGGTTTCAAGGACGCTACTAGCAAAGGTGCTCAGAGATCCGCAGATAAAAGGGCGCGCGATGCCACGCTTTGCGCTGGGAGGCGCTTGGCGATGGGAGCCCTGAAGTCTCCGCAGGTCCCAGGGGCCAGTTTTCCTTGCAGAGATTCAGGGCAGGACAGGGCAGGGCTGGAGGGGTGTGTTGGCGGGGGGACGGGTGCACCCGAGGCTTGGAGGAAGTCAGAGGGAGAGGCTCCTGAACTAATTGGCAGGCTGGGTGCCAGCAGCATGCCGGTGATACTTTGGTGACAGGTCACAAGAAAAGAAGAAGGAAGGGAGGGAGACAGAGTCTGTCATGTGGGCCAAGACGAGGAGGCACGTGGGGCTTGCTCTCAGCTGTCTCAGGGTTTTCTAGGTCACTCTCTGCTGCTGTCTCCCTCACCAGCTCCTCTGCTCTGCCTCATGCTTCCTTATCTGCTCTGACTCTCTGACTCTGGGTTCTCTGACTCACTGTCTGTGTCCCTAGGAGTTAGGACACCGGGTTCTAGCACTATGTTGGAGGAAGAAGCACTTAAGTCCTGGCCTTCATAGGCCCCTGCAGTCTCTGACCTTGGGCCTTCCAACGCCCACTTTTTCTGCAAGGGCCCCAGTTTCCTCTGTAACTGGGAGTTCCTCTCCTGGTGTAGTTAAAGCATCAGGAAGATTTAAAAAAAAAAAAAAAAAAAGTTCCTTCATACTGTGCAATTTTATTTTTGACTAGCTGAGTCAGAATGGAAAATTGATTTGTATGTCTAGGCCTCAGTTTCCCCAATTTTAAAATGACGGATCTGGACTATTGATTTCCCATCTGCTGGAGAATGATGCCTGCTCCTCCTCCAGTGTCTCCTCAGCTGCTGCAGCCCAAGGCTTAATGGTTTACCAGGTCCACTGGGACCACAGAATCGCAGGAGGGCTTTCCATTTCTAATTTCTTTAATTCCATCTCACTAGCTGAGCCTCTGATTCAGTCCAGTAAATAGGATGACTAGAAAGCAAAAAGAAAGGAGCGAGAATAAGAAAGAGAAAATGTCTGAGGAGAAGGCAGGGAGGGAGGAGGGAAGGAGAGGTCGAGCGGCGGGCGAATGCATGTTAGAAACTATTCCGCAGCGAGGAGAGGCAGTAACTGTGCAAGATTATCCAACTGATAGAAGATCCTGATCACTTTGTCCTGACTTCCTTGCTTGTGATACCATCTCAACACCCAAAACTCCTTAAAGGCTTTCCTATTTGTGTAATGGCACTTTTATGGACCCAGTTGTCCATTCCAGGAACTGGGAATTCAACCCTGACTTTCCTTTTCCTCACCCTCCAGTGACCAACAGTCCTTCAGTTCTCTATACAAAATATACTTCAAATTGGCCTGCTCATTTCCGGCTTTACTGGCTCCCACCTGACTCAGCCATCATCGTCTCTCACCTGAATTACTGGAACAGTTTTCTGTCTTCAGGAAGACCACCTTGCATAACTCTGAGGATGTAATTAGCATGTAGTGGCCCTGGGTCTCCCGCATTCCACTGTTCTCTTATTCCACTACTCAAAACTTAAGACCCTGCATGACCTGGTTCCTGCCTAAGTCTCCATCCTCATCTCGCACTATCTCTGCTCCCCCCGCCCCGCCCCACCTCACTGTGCTCCAGCTTTGCTTAAATGAGACCAACTTGTTTTGTTGGCCTCTGGATCTTTGCAAGCTGTTCCTTCTGCCTAGAATGCTTTTCCACCTTCTCTGTGCCTGGTGAACTCTTATTCATCTCTCAGGTCCTATCTTAAATATCACCACCTCAGATAGGTTTTCCTCAAACCCCCATCTAAATTAGGGCCCCCCGCTTTTTGTGTCTATGCTGGATATGTGTAGGGTTACCAGATTTAGCAAATACAAATACAGAACACACAATTAAATTTGAATTTCAGACAAACAATGAATAATTTTTTAGTATAAGTATGCCCAATGCAATATTTGGAAAACTTATACTAAAAAATAATTCATTGTTTATCTGAAATTCAAATTTAACTGGGCATCCAGTATTTTATCTGGCAACCCCAGCTATGTGGATTGACTTCATTGTCCTATTTGGAGAGATTGGAAATGTACAAATTCTATTTCCCAGAATTCCTTGTAGCTAGGGCTCAGAATAGGAGCCCTGGTGGTACAATGGTTAAGCGCTTAGCTGCTAAACAAATGGTTGGTGAATGGAACCTACCAGTGGCTCAGTGGAAGAAAAGACCTGATGATCTGCTCCCATAAAGATTACAGCCTAGAAAATCCTATGGGGAAGTTCTACCCTATCCTCTGGGGTCATTATGAGTCGGAATCGACTTGACAGCAATAACTAAGGTTCTGGATATGAATTAATTTCACCAATTAGATGCATTTGTATAAAATTTGAAAGGCAGAAGGGAGGTGGTGGCCATATTCCTATAGTAGAAAGGGTAGACAAGCTTCAGTAGACATGATAGCTCCATGGGGGTAGGACACAGGGGTAGTGGCTGCTATGCTAGTAGTAGCTACAGCATTTCTGACCTATGGTGATTAACCTTGAAGCCAACAGTCCAGTTAGGACCTCTTGACTTTTAATCCTCCAGCCTTTTCAATAATTTTGTTATCATCTAGTACCCTGTTTAAAATACCTGGAGTGATTTCTTCTTCCTGCATTGAGGCCTGCCTATACAGTTCTCATCACTCTGTATTACCTTAAATCACAGTTTGTATACACTGTGTGTATGTCTCTTGTTCAGTATCTCGCTTGCCTACAGACTCTAAGTTGCCTGAGGGCAGTGACTGCTTTGCTTCCCAGCATATCCCCAGTGTTCTTGTGCATGGAACTTGTCATTTGTTCCTTTTATTCCCTCTAAAGCTGGGCTCTGACTCTGGACACATAGTGAACACTCAGTTAATGCCTTTTAAACAGGTACCTGAGAGACAGGAAAGAACCTACTCCTGCACTCCTGATGGACGAGGGTCAGAAGGATTCCCCCACTTACACACCAATTCTCTTAGACAAGTGAGGTTACCTGTCTGGGCCTCAATTTATTTATCTATAATGTTAGTCTACATGATTGTTAATATCCTTTTCAGCTCTAATAGTCCACAAATCTATGATTCTTTGAACTCTCCTATAGAGATGGGACCCAGAATCAAAATCGCTACATTTGTGCACTTAGAGAGCCCTGGACAGGTTAATAAATAATTTGTTTGGAAGACTCATTTGCCTTGATGGGGAAGTGGGCGTGGAATGGGTTGCTCACGCAGATGTAAATAATGTAAAAGACGACAAGAATTAGGAAAAGAAATGGGGAGAAAAAATGACGACAAAGTGACCTTCTAAATACCTAGGTTGGACCAAGTTAAGTCCCCTGCTTAAAGTCCTTCAGTGAAATCCCACCGCTTTTAGAACAAAATCCAATTCCTTATCCTGGTCCCTAAGGCCCTGCACTGCCTTGTTCTTACTTCCTCTCCAATCTCATATCAAGCCATGCTCCTCACACCTCTTCATTAAGATCTTTCCCACTTTAGGCCCTTTGCACGTGCTCTTCCCACTGCTTGGAAGGCTCTTCCCTGAGTCTTCTCATCTTTGGCTTGCTGTCATCAGGCAAGTCTCAGCTCATATGTCACCTCCTCAGAGAAGCCTTTCCTAATACTTCAGTAAAAGCAGTGCATACCTCCACCAGGTAATTCCTCTTCTATTACCTGCTGTATATTCCTCAAAGCAGTTCTCACAATCCATAGTTATTTGTTTACTTGTTTATTTTCTGCCCTTCTCTAATACAACTTCCAGTTATGTTAAAGGACATTGTAAACTATTGAGTCTTTTTGAAAAAATGAGTCGTTATAGAAGCAATCAAGGTTAAGGACATTCTTTGGGAGCGGGCATAGCAAGTGGGAGATGAGAACAAATTCTGGTCTCCTTCATTTGTGCTTCTTACCTCCTGGGCCCTCTTTTCCCACTTTAAATTTTCTCCCCTAAAATGCACCACATTCTTTGTTCAGGCTTTTTCACTTCTCTCCTGCTCAATCCAACCTTCCCTTCATTCACAGTCACCTCCTTCAGGAAGCCTTCTTGAAATCTTCTCACTCGTTCTCCAACCTGTCGACATAATCCTCAGCCCACTCTTCCCCTCTCAGTACACCTCTATGATTCGGTAATAACAGGTTTTCGTTGATGATAGATACACCTTATCTGTTTTATCACATTCCCTGAGGTCAGGGACTGTGACTGTCCTGTCATCAGTCTTCCAAACGTCTCTTCATACCTACCTCTCCCCTATGAGTACTCCTAAAGATCTATGGACTATTTAAAAGGATGAGGAGCTTACTGATGTGGAGGAGAGACAGACAGAAGAATAAAGAAACAGCGAGAAGGAAAAAAGAGAGAGAGAGTGAGGAAGAGAAGGCAAAGAAATGAGGAGATAGGCTAAGGCCTGTCCCATCTCCAGCATTCTCCTGTGCCATGCGTGGGTTTTGAGCTGTAACATTCCACAATACCACATGCAGGCATCCTGGAAGGATGGGAAAATGGACGGGAAGGGTTATGGGAGTCACCTACAAAAGGTAGGAGAAAATGTGGATGCTAACATAGAGGCAGGATCCAGTCTTGGTCAACTGGAGCAAGCAAAGCTAAACCAACACTCACACAAAATCGCCTCCACCCTTCTGACCCTAGAGGATCAAGTGTAAAGGTGTTATGGGTTCTAGTGAGGGAGGGAGAATGTATTGAGAAGTGAAACTTTTCCTGGCAGAGACTCTCTCCAAATGCCTTTTCCCTGTACCACTGTCCTAGAATCATTAGGTATGATGAACTCATGGTAATTGGCTTGGCAAGGCTGAGCTGAAGCATTGCTAGCAGAAATCCTCATTATCTGGTTATAGAAGGCAAATGATAACTAGACCATGAGCATCTTGAGCTAGACTGAGCACCACGTCTCACATCACTCGAGCATCCCCCAGCACTGTGCCTGGCATCTGCCAGTGAGGAATGGCTGTTGATTGAGGAGGGTAAAAAGTTTCTTTGTTTGGCACTTAGAAGGTCTAGGTAGAATCAAAGGACCCTTTGGTTTTGCCCAATCAGTGATGGGCACTTCAATCACCAGAGACACATTTTTTGAGACTTACTGTGTGCCAGGCACTATTAGAGGTGCAGGGAATTCAGCATCCAACACAAAGCCTAGGTTGCTGTTCCTGTACAGCTTATTTTTTACTGAATTGAAATAGGCCCCAAACAAATAATAGATCATTTCAGATAGTGATAAATAGCATGAAAACAATATATCTGGGTAAAGAGATGAGTGCCTTTGAGGGAAACTACTTGAGATGCCCTGGTGAAAGAAGCCCTCTCAAATAAATAGGTTACCTTTGGGTCAAGATGTGAATGAGAAAATGGAGACAGCATATGAAGCACTAAGAGAAGAGAGACCCAAGGAAAAGGAACAGTGAGTGCAAAAGTCCTGTGGTGAGACCAGTCTTGGCATGTTTGAAGAACAGAAAATGGAAGGCATTGTGGCTGGAGCAGAGAGAGTAAAATGGGGAGACATAAGTCCACCTGCTCACCCCATCATGTAAGACAGTGGTTCCCCCTCAGCTAAACATTGGAATAACCTGGAGACATTTTAACACTATTGAAACTACTAATGTCCATCAACAGATGAATAGATGAACAAAATGTGGTATATATATACAGTGGGATACTACTCAGCCATAAAGAGAAATGAAGTCCTGATGTATGCCACAACATGGATGAACTTTAAAAACATCATGCTGAGCAAAATAGGTTAGTTGCAAAAGGACAAATACGGTATGATTTCACTTATATGAAATAAGCAAATGTATGGAAACCAAAGGTTATTAATTGTTACCGGGAGGCAAGGGAGAGATTTTGCTTAGGGGACATTGAGTTTATGTTAATGGTAGTGGAGTGATTTTGAAAAAAGAGTACGATTGCACAACTTGAAGAACGTAAGCAATGTCACTGAATTGCACATGCAGAAATTGTTGAAACGGTGTATGTTTTGTTATGTATATTTTTGTCACAATAAAATTTAAAAGAAAACAAAAACTACTGATGCCTAGGACTCATCCCCGAGAGTCTGTTTAACTGGTCTGAGGTGTAGCCTAGGCACTGAGTGTTTAAAAGTTCCTCCGATGATTCTAATGCTAATCCACAAGGTTGCAAACCACTGAAAAGGCCTTGAGGACCTTGACAGAGCATTTGGATTGGTGATAATACAAGGTTCCTGAAGACACTCAAAGGTGTTTCCCTAGTACCCCAGGCCGAGATCCAGAAAGACCTCAGTGTCTATGCGGCTTTGGAGTTGGGCATGGAGCCAAGAAAATGAAGCAATCCAAAGGAAAAGAGACAAAGGGGGACCTACTAGAAGACCACGAGAGGAAGAGAAACCCAGAAAATGTGACGACTGGAAGGGACAAAAACAGACAAGTACAGACAGACCTCATGGCAGTGGTAGTTGGGTGGTAGAATTCTTACCCTCCATGCAGAGACTGGCAAATTCCCAGCCAGTGCTCCTCAAGTGTAGCTACTATTTGTCTGTCAGTGGAGGGTTGCGTGGTGCTCTGATGCTGGACAGGAGCCTCCAGATTGAGACAGATTAGAAAGAAAGGACCAGTGATCTACTTCTGAAAATCAGTCATTGAAAACCCTGGTCACACATCCCATCCCTTTTTGCATTTGGAAAAAGACAGCCACCCAATGAATCGGGGCCTACTGGACAGTAGACAACAACAACAGACAGACCCTGTGGGCCAGAGACAGGGAGAAAGGGGAAAGCACATGCATTTGTTTTCTACTGCTGCCATAACAAATCACCACAAATTTAGTGGCTTGAAACAACACGAATTTATTATCTTACAGTTCTGTAGTTCAGAAATCTGAAATGGGCTAAAATCAAGGAGTTAGCAAAGCTGGGTTCCTTCTGGGTGCTCTAGTGGAGCATTCCATTCCTCTGCCTTTTGCAGCTTCTAGAGGCCATCCACTTTCCTTGGCTCAAGGCCCATTTCCCCCATCTTCAAAGCCAGCAACATTGGGCTAAGTCCGTTTCATGCTGCCGTCTCTCTAGTTCTCTTCTGCTTCCATTTTCCACTTTTAAGGACCCTTGTGGTTACACCGGGCCTACCTGGATAATCCAGGATCATCTCTCTACTTTAAGGTCAGCCGATTAGCAACCTTAATTCCATCTGAAACCTTAATTTTCCTTTACCATGTAAGGTAACATTTCACAGGTTCCAGGAATTAGGACCTGGACATCTTTGGGGGGACATTATTCTATCTACCACAACATGGAAGTCCATCTGTTACACTGTGGATTTTGGTCTTATCTACAGTCTTCTGCTCAGGTATCTGTGTGTTTTAGGAGCATTGAGTTGTAGGTTTACTCCGAGATGAGTGTACGTGTGTGTTTGTGCAGCCTTGTTTATCAGGATGTCATATTTGAGTGTCTCCCTGATAAGTATGGGGGAGGGTGAGTGCCTAATAAAGCACTGTTGCTCCATAAAGACTTACTGTTGTACTGTTTTTCTTATTGACAGGGAAACTAATGAAAGTGTCTCTTCGCATGTTTTCTTTGCGCATGTCCATCTGCCCCTAAATAACACTGGGTGTCCATCCCAGTGATATTCAGCGTGTGTGAGACGAGTTGGGCGTATCTGTGATGTCTGCATTATATAAGTGTATCTGTCTATAAGTTTGTACACATTTGGACGTTTGGACATCAGTGGTGCATATGCTTATTTGTACAACAGTGTGTGTTCTCATAGTTGTAGACACCTGGCTGTTTACTTATTCACAAACCTGCAAGCGTATCCAGAAGGACAGATGGACAGTCTATCGTGAGAGAGGTGAATAAGCGAGGAACAAGGAGGGGGAGTAGGGAAGAGAAAGAGAGAGAGATGGAGGTGGGGAAAGAGGGCACAGGGAAAGATCAGAAAAGAAAGCAGAAGGAGTTCCAGAGATCTGGAGTGAAAAAGAAGAAGGGTCAGGTCACAGAAAGGGTGCAAGTCTGGAGATTTGGATTACTGTTCCACTTCTGATATTCCCTTGCCATGTGGCCTTGGGCACTTCCAGCTCTCTGGGCCTCAGTGAATAAACAGAATGAAAATAGATAATCCCTTGGGTGCATTCCAAAGAAGTAGGGAAAGAAAAAAGGAAAACAAAAGCGTACAGAGGGAAAAATAAAGAGCTAGAAAGAGAGACATAGGAAGAAAGTAACATAGATGCCCTAGGAGGCAACCAGAGGCAGAGCTGTGAGGCGGGACCCTGGGTTTTGGAGGCTGGAGCGTGCACACCTTCTTTCCCCACCCTGCTCCCAAAGCTTCAGGGTGTCCTTAAGCCCAAAATAGGTAAGGCAGGAAGATGGGGAGGAGAGCGGTGCTGGGAATGACAGCCACACAGCAACACCCAGAGGCCTGCCAAAGCCACACAAACCAGGATCTGTGCTTCCGGCCCCCTGATGTAGGTGTGCCAGCCACCTGAAATGACTCACACCCTGGCAATGTGGGCACCCATGCCAAGAGCGAGCCCGGGCACCCTTCCCATCGCGCACCACAGGCAGAAGGGTAGATGAGATTCAGGCTCTTCAGGGGGCGATAGGGGGCTACCCTCTCCACGCATTGCTACCTTGCCCTCAGAGCGCCCCCTAATGACCACGTCCTCGACTCGAGACCTAGATGTCCTTGCTTTCCCATTCCCCTACCCTAAACCTTCCTCCAGAAGCGGAAGAACCAGATGAGGTATTAGGGAAGGGCCTGATGTTTACCTCCCCCGGGGGCCTCCTCCCTCCTTATAAAGCCTGATGAGGTGGGGAGATTCACGAAGACTGAGGCTTGGGGAGAAGAGCGAGGCAGTCCCAGGAGAGCGGCAGCAAAGGCGCAGAAAGTTAATGCGGGAAACAGAAGTTCATTGAGTCAGCGAGCAGCAGTGCCAGGCCGCCATCTGCGCCCTCGAAGGCGGCCACGGTGGTCGCGGAAGGGGTGGCGCCCAGATTCGGGCTCCCCATGGAGGCGCATGAGTTGGACCTGAGGCTGGTGGAGCGTCTGGAGCAGCTGGCGACCTGCCCGCTGTGCGAGGGCCCTTTCCAGGACCCAGTGCTCCTGGCGTGTGAGCACAGCTTCTGCCGCGCGTGCCTGGTCCTCCACTGGGGGCCCCGGCCGGCAACCGGCACCGAGGCGACCCCCACCGCCTGCCCTTGCTGCGGCCGGCCTTGCCCCCGCCGCAGCCTGAGGTCTAATGTGCGGCTGGCGGTGGAGGCGCGAATCAGCCGCAGGCTGTGCAAGAAGCTGGCCGATACCCGGGCGGGCACCGTCAGACGCCGCGGGGGCCGTATCCCCACCAACGGCTGGCTGGATCCTCAGGTAGAGGTGAGGCGGGGTGCGCTTTGCGGGTCCGGAGCTGGCAGTTGAGGGGGACGCATCCATGGGTTCCCTGGGGAAACGAGCAATGGCTCCGGAACCTCTTATAGAAGTTTAGGCAAGGGATGGAGTTGATGAGAGACAAGCAAAGGATGGGGGAGCGGGGCTGACCTTGGTGAGAGGTTCCAGGTAGGACAGTGGGAAGGAGTTGACACTTGGCCAAGAGGCGGAGGGCTGGACGGATGCCAGGGTCTTGTGAGAGGAACTGGAGAGAAGGGCTTGGGCAGTGAACGAAAAGGTTGAGCTGCCAGAAAACTCGATGAGCCCCCTTGATACCCTGCGGAGAGCGCGGGAACCGAGGGAGGACGAAGAGGGCCGCCATTCGGCCCCCTGAGAGAAGAGCGGTGGCAGAGGGGAGGGCGCCGGCAGGCAGCAAGCCGAGAGAGGGACAGAGGAGGTGGAGGAGAAGCTGAAGTAGAGGGCAGGATAAGCTGAAATAGAGGGCAGAAAGGAAGGGGCTGTCAAGCGGAGTGGGGCAGGTAGGAAGGAGCAGTACCAACCGCCCCAACAGCGTAGTAGCCCTGGGCCCTGGCCTCGGCCGTGAGCCTAAGCTGTGTGTTATTTATTGTTGTCCTCGGTCGTCCCAGGGCCCCAGGCAGGGGCAGTGGTGGGAGAAGGCAGGTCCAGGAGAGCAGCTGGGGGCTCCCCTGGCTCCTCTCCACATCCTAGCCCTAGCACCCATCCACCACCCCACCTGAACGGCTCTAGCCACCAACCAACCTCATTTTCTTGGCCGACCCCCAGGCATCTGGATTCCCACTTGGCTTCTCTGCAGCAGCCCTAGCTTCCTCCCTTTGAAGCCTTCACAGATGTGATTAGTCTAGGTGTAATTTGGCTTAATCAGGCAAATTGTCTTTCTTCTCTCCCCATCTCCACCAGACTGGCCCCCTCCTGCCACCCCAACTGGAAATCGAAGTGTGTGTGTGTGTTGGGGGAGGGGTGCGTTCTAGTATTAAAAGTGATGGGGGAGTACTCTACCCTCTCCTGCTCCCATGATACCCTACAGATTCGTTGGGCCTCTTGGGACACATCCAAGCCCAGCTGCCCACCTGGTTAGGGTAGATAGACACAAAGCAAAGAGCCAATAAATGTTACTGGGCTTTTATGGCAGCTTTATTATAAGGTTTTTATATACCAACTCTTTGGCCAGCTTGGTCCAAGGGCTTTGGGTTGTGTTTGGTGTGTGTGGAGGTCAGGTGGAGGTGGGGGGTTGGGGGATAGCTGTCTGAGATAAACTCAGGAAGGTAGAAAAAGGAGACAGACAGACAGATAGATAGATAGATAAGAGACAGAAAAAGATAGTAGAAAAAGAAAGAGACAGAGGGGCTGAGGAAGCAGCAGGCAGCAGGGACTCTGAGGACAAGAAACTGCATGGATGAGGCTGGGGAAGGGGAACCAAGAACCCCTGGGGAATGGATAGGGAGAAGAGAACAGAGGGGGTGGAGTTAGGAGGATGATGAGAAAGCAGTGATAGAGTGAGAGAAGGAAGGGTCATGAAAGGGGAAGGGGGAGAATGAGAGGAAAAGGGGCACAGGGGATAAAGAGGTGAGATCACTCTGAGAGGTGGGGAGGGGCATCACCAACTCACACCTGGGGAGGGGGGGAGGAGGGACAGGGTTCCCACAGTATGAAACCCAGAGTTCACATCCATGTTTTCTTCTGCTCACCCCAGGACATGAGAAAGACATGGAGCAGGTGAGTTTCTTTTACTGTTCCTTCCTTTTCATTACTGTGCACACACCTCTGCCCCCACCTACAGACTGGCTCTCTGGGTATGGCCTCACCTCTTCCTATTTCAGAGATGTGAGTGGGATGATGGTGGGGCATCACAGGACAGAGGGGTATCTAACAACTTCCTGACTCTGCGCCCTCATCTATTCAGATTTGATGCCCCAATGCCCAAGTCACCTAACTCAATGGATGACCTCCCTGAAGATTACCCGGTGGTCAAAAACATGCTTCACAGACTGACTGGTAAGGAAGGAAGAAGGGAGGGAACTGAATGAGCTTGTTTTAGGTTTTCTCCTTTTATCTTCCAAAGATGATCAAGTCCTTTTCGATGTCTATCTTCAACTCCTCATCTCCCAGCCATTTTTTCATCCTCCCTTTACATACACTCACAGTGCAGACCCCTGGAGACCAGCTGCCTCCTAGGCATCTCTGTTCCACCACCTCTCATCACCCTTCTCCATAAGGGTCCCAGGACCCGTGCATCTCTCTGCCTCTGGACTCTGGGCCTTCTCTGTAGCTTCTGGGGTGCCCAGAGTTCCTTCTTCACTGACTCCCAAGGCTGCCCCCACACCACCCTTCTTTAAACTGCTTAGAGAAGATGTTTCACTCTCTTGATCACCCACCATCCCATGCAACCCAGATTGTTTCTAGCACCCCTAACCCGGAAACCTTTCCCCAAAGCACCCCATACATATAAACCAATGGTTATTTTCTCTGGTCTCTGGCTATCATCACCTTCTCTATCCTCCTTTGCCCCACCCTTCCTATCTGTCCACCCCCACCTATTCCTGTGGGTGAGTGGGCTGGTTTCTCAGGATACCTTGGATTCCTCCCTCTGCCCCTCCCCTCTGTCACTTGTGATTCCCATATCAGGTATCGTCAGTCTTTCTCTTTAGGTCCACCTTCCTCATTCTGCTGACCCAGCTCCCATGCAAGAACCCAGTTATCACTGCCTAGCTATCTGTCCTCACCCCTCCCTAGAAGTCCCTGATCAGCCTCACTCTCCCTTCTCTTACCCCACAAACCAGGCACCTTCCCCTTTGAGCTGTGCTCCGTCCTGAGCCGGCAGGGCCAGTCCGCAGTCCAATTCTGCAGAGGTCAGTGGTGCTACAGCACACAAAGCATCTTGCCCAGGCCTGAGATCATATGCCTTTGCCTTCTTTGGTTCTGCAGCCACCTCCAGCTGTTGAGGGCTCTAGGACCCTTACCCTTACTCTCTGCGAGTATTCTCTGCCCCTCTCACACGGTCCTCTCTCTGCCCTCCTCTCTCCAGCTGACCTTACCCTGGATCCTGGCACCGCGCACCGCCACCTCATCATCTCCTCAGACTGCCGCAGTGTCCGACTGGCCCCACCAGGGACGCCTGCGCCCCCTGACAGCCCCGAGCGCTTCGACCAGCTCCCCGCAGTGCTGGGCGCACAGGGCTTTGGCGCCGGCCGCCACTACTGGGAGGTGGAGACCGCGGACACCACCTCCTGCGGGGATTCTTCTTGGGAGGATGAGGACGATGGGGAGAGCAGCTACGCCATAGGCGCGGCCGGAGAGTCAGTGCGACGCAAGGGCTGCGTAGGGCTGTGCCCCGCGGGGGCCGTGTGGGCTGTGGAGGGCCGCGGGGGCCGTCTTTGGGCCCTCACGGCCCCAGAGCCCACTCTGCTTGGCGGCGCCGGGCCCCCGCCGCGGCTCATTCGTGTGGACTTGGACTGGGAGCGAGGCCGCGTGGCTTTCTACGACGGCCGCTCTCTCGACCTGCTCTTCGCCTTCCAGGCACCTGGACCGCTGGGAGAGCGCGTCTTCCCACTGCTCTGCACCCGCGACCCCCGCGCCCCACTCCGCATCGTGCCACCCACCCCACCGCCCATTTCAGCCTAGCCGCCTGCTAGCGGCTGCTATCTCTTGGTTACAGAAATACCGGCTCATTCCAGGAGTCAAGCCCACATGCCCAGTGGTGGAGCATGGAGGTTCTCTCCCTCTCCACTCACATTGCCTCTTTTCCCCAAAAATAAGATCTCAGCTGGTCTCCAGGTTTCCACATCGACGCCGAAAGTCGAATCCATTCCCGCCTCTCCCTCTTGGGACTCTTCTCCTCCAGTGTTACCCCAGTTCTCCTCAACTGACCTTTCCACTTCTTACAGGATTTCCGGCCTGAATTAGAGAGCTGGCTCTGTCCCATCAGTATTGATAAATGACCCATGTTCACAACACAGATGCCCTGGGAGTCAGATATTCACCTCCCACTCCAGCCTCTCCTAGCTTCACAGAAGGGCTCAGTACCTTCTCCATACCTCTGAGGCTTGGGTTGCCCTGCCTTGTGCACTTTGAAGCTTCTGCTACACAAGAGTCTCCTCCTAAAAACAGGTGGCCTGACTCTGGCCTGAGCTTCAGGCCCCCAGGAAGCTAACTGCCCTTTTTCCTTTTTTTGGTGGGCCAGTTCTCCAACCATAACTGCTTCCTATGCTCACAGCCTTTCTCCATTAAGAACTTTCTTAAGACTTCCCCCTGCACATACTCACACAATGGAACCAGTGGTGCTACCTCTCCTCTCTAGCTGGGAATAGCCCAGATACCCCGAAACTCAACCTTGTACATAGGCTCACATCTTTCCTCATGTGTATAAATGGGCCCATATTTAACACGTTTTGTGATGTGGGGTTATTTATTTTGTGCATCTGTGGCAATAAATGAGATCTCCGTGGTGGTATGGATTTGATTGATCTCTGCAACCGTGCATGTCAAGAGGCAGGGAAAGTGATCTTAGGTCCCAGTAAGAGGTTAGAAGGGCTGAGAGAACTGGACATCTAGGCTGGCAGAGACATTAAAGCCTAGGAAGGAAGGGGTAAGAGTGTAAGGGGCACACCCCCATCTCTCTGCTCCCCACTTTCTCTCCCTTCCCTAAGGAGCTAGGTCCCTGGGACTATGTTACATCTATCTCAGAAGCTGGAAGACCAAAGGCTGAGGAGATAATTGGCTCTAAGTGACCAGTCTCAAAGCCAGCTTTGTCATGAATCCTAGATCATCTGAGAAGGGTGAGAAAGGACATGACTATTTCTTGCTCCATTTTCTATTAGAGGTGAGAATGACACAGACCTCTCTTTCCTAACTCCTCTAAAGGGAATGAGGGAGTGAGCAGAAGGGGAGGGGTAGGGCTGAGAGCCCTGGGGTCTCTTATGAGACCTCACATCCCACAGGCGAGGACTAAGAGTTAGGATTGTATAAATACATTACTGGAAGAGCTCTAAGCCAGGAATAATGGGCAAAGCTGGGACAAGATTGCCTGGAATCTGACTGGGACCCTGGCAGTGAAACCTGGGGCTGTTGGAAACCAAATTTAAGTGTTTGGGACTCAAGGAGAGTGCAAGGGACTGAGATAACTGGATCCCAGGACAGGCCGTTTGGCAGTGAGAACAAAGGGAGGGGACTGAGACCAAGATGCCTAGATCCCTGAGGAGGGGAGGATGGGTATCAGGAAGAGAAATGAGGGCTAGGGGAACCCAGAAGCTGGGTTCTGGTATAGCAGCAAGTCAGAATTCCAGGATCTTTGTCCACCCTCCTCTTCTTCTTCCCTCTATCACGCAGAGGAGAGGGAAGGAGGGGGCCTAGAGAAGGGATCAAACCATGGGTTTAGTCCCCAAGTAGCCACATGGATACATTCAGGGCCAAGCAGACAGGAATGGCAGGGGAGAGAGGAATTTAGTGCTGCATTGGCCCTGGAGGGGGCTGAGAGGGGTCAGGAGGCTGGGGAGGGGTGGTGGGGGTCGGTTCCTGGGATGTATGACGCCGTCCTTTGCGGTGGCCCCGGACACAGTGTGTATGACCACAGCCCTCCTCTTCCTCCTCATCGCTCTCCGTGGAGCTCTCGCCAAAGGCCCGAGGTTTCTCATAAATACAGCAGCCTGGATTTGGAAGTGGAGGGAGGAGCTCAGTTAAAAAGGAGAAAGTGTCGAGTCAGCTCCATTCCAACTGGATCTCAGTGAAAATTCCTACATCCACCACGGCCTCTTCCTACCTTCCAGGATCCAGCTTCCCCAGGCCCACCCTCTGGGACTCAGGCACCCAGCCCTCATGTCCTGGGCTCTCCTTTTAGAAAGCCAGGAATCCAAAGCCCCATTCCTCTAACCTCTGCTACTTCTTGCCTTCAGGCCTAGGCACACCCCAGTTCTAGCCTTCTCCCCACCTCTTTCCCTCTATTGTTAACATCCTGTCTCTAATGCCAGAGAATAACCAAGGCAGTGACAGGATCGTAAGCATCTGGGGGCCTCAGGGTGGCCAGTGGATATAAGAGAGATTTGCAGAGGGCAGCCAAGACTCCCGGGCTACTGTGGGCCAATAATCACTCACATTTTGATGAACGGCGCCCCATGTGCTCGTTGTCCACAGTGTCACTTGTCCATTCCACCTTTTTCTCTGGCTTCCGTTTCCGAAGTTTGATGGTTAGGCTCCGGTTCTCCTGGAAGGTTAAGAGGGATCAGCATACCTATCTACTCTCCAACAGACGATTCCCACTCCCTCCCAGGGGCCTTTTCTCCTCCCTTCTGCAGCTCAATCAATACCATAAACACAGCACTAGAGGAGCTGAGTGCTGGGAAAAGAAAAAACAGAACAGGTCTTTAGCCTCAGGGAGCCCCCCGAGGAATAGTGAAGCATTATTTCCTGTTCTTGAGATCCACTAGTGTACAGAGAAGACACAGTTCCTAACCTAGGGAAGGTCCCAGCATATCTTCAAAGGAAAATATAATCCTCGCTGTATCTCCGTCTTCCTCCCAAATCATCCTTGGTGGTATTAATACATGAAAATTATTTTCTCAGTCTCCAATGCCTAATCTTTGATCTTTTCTTTATCCAGATCCCCAATTCTTTTTTTCCATTAAAGAAAGACCTCCATTCTTACCCCTCTCATCCTCCAGTTCAGACCTTCCCACCTCCTATCCATCTATTCCCTAGCATCCTGGCATCTGTGGTAACTACTATTCTAAACTTCTTTAATCCAGAGGTTAGTAAGCCCAGTGCAACCTTCTCCCTTTGAAAGCAACTTAACCTGTTTTTGCAAAACTGCAATTTATTTCTTCATCTTCCCTTTTTTGTTCCCCCATTCCCTCCGCTCCCCTTTATTTTCAATTCAAAAAATACTTATTAAGTATGCTTCCAGTTAAATTCTCCTACAACTGGCCTCCAGCCATGCTTCCTTACACAGCCCTTGGTCCCCCCCACCCCGTACCTCCCTTGGTCCTTACCCCTAATTTCTCATTCTTTCATTACTTAGTTACACCACCATCCCAAGCAGCATCACCTATATCCTAACTAAGCCATTACATATCCTTTGACTAGCCGCCTGCACCGTCCACTTATCCCCACTATCTTATGATTCTCCCAAACCCAGATATTCAACCCAACTCCTCCCATATCCCCAAGCCCAGTCCCTGGAGCAATTCTCTAAAGACCTATCCCCTCCCTCCCAGTATCTCCCAGACCCCTAAACAGCACCGCCCCCCGCCTTTCTCACGGGCTCGGTTGTCACGGTAACCGTTGTCTCAGTGACGGTCTCACTCAGCCCGGCCCCTGCCTCGGCCATGGCTAAGGCTGAGGAGAGGGCGGAAGGGAGGAAGGGGGATGAGACACCCTTCCCTTTTTCAGTGTTTCTGAGATCTGAGAGAATCGGGATCGGATTCAGAGTAGTAGACAGGAACCTCCGCCTTCTTTTCTCCCCCTCCTCCTAGGCCTCCGCTTCCCCACCCCTGGGGAATAACCCGTCCAACCCCACTTCCGGCTCTCCGCTTCCGGGTGTAACGACTGCTGTAGCTCCCCTTTTCCCTTCCCCCTCACCAAATGCGTCAGAGCGCAGGCGTCGCCAGTTTAGTTCCGCCTTCTTGCTCAGGCGCAGCAAGAAGACCTGGCTATTTGGCGGAAAGAGCGTCGCTGCGGGTGTGTGTAGAGAAAGAAGGTGGGAAACGGCAGGGCTGTATGCGCACGCGCAACAGCGATAAAGCAGGAGGCGCGGTCTAGAAGACGTGAGAACCGCCAGGCGGTGCAAACATCCCGCCGGGCCAGGCCCGACGCGAGCACGAGGATTGAGATGTTCTGTGGCTGATCCCCAGACGCTTAACCCTTGAGGTGAGGTGGGGTGGAGAAAACTAAAGAGCAATAGTAAAGACCCTATAATGGCCTATTCCCGTTTCCTGATCGTTAGTTCTGGGAATTAGGGACACCGAACCTTGGTGCGGCTGAAAATACCCTTGATGAGGAATCGAACGATCTTGGTTCTAGCCCTCGCCCTGTACCTGTAGGTGTGCAGGCAGGGCACTTCATGCACCTTCAACTTGGGTTTTTCCAATCACTGTGCTAGGATCTGAAGATGAAGGCACCTAAAACACTCATTCCCATACTAGTAGGAAAGACAGGCATGCAGATAATTAGCAAACATAAGTCATTGAGATATTAAAATAGGAGAAAATCTGATCTATGAAGCAATTCAACTGCATACTGCCAACATACTCTGGCTTGAGCTAGTCACTGGGATGGACATGAATAAGACTAAGTGGAGAAACGGCCAGAAATTACAATATAGAGCAATTTGTGCTGCAATACAAATACATATACTGTCTTGGGGAGCAAAAGAAATTGGTAAAAAGGAAGGAAACCGGGGAGGTGGGCAAAGGCGTTTTAGATAGAACAGCTTACAAAGTTGGAGGTGTGTGCACTGAAAGAAATGCAAAGTTGTTTTTTTTTTTTTTTGTATTGCTGGGATTAAGAGTGCCAGATGAGGCTTGACAGGTAGACAGTGGTTATATGGGAGGCCCAGTATGCTTTGCTAAGAAACGTGGCTTTTATCCAGTTAGCGTTACGAGCCAGGGAAAGGCTTAAAGTACGGTTGAAACATTCACAGATTTGTTTCAGATTTTGGAAGTGAAGCAGGAAAGTCAACTACCAGAACAGTCCGAGTATATGGTTCAGAAGACTGCCCCACCCATCTCTCCAAGTTGCTGCAGGGATAAAACAGGATGTGTATGTTTGAAAGCTCTGAGTACATAAAGGGCCACATAGTTCTATGTTACATTTATCTCCAGAGCAGTTACATGAATAATTTCTAAGGGTCAGCAGAAAGCTGATTCCTATGAGGTGGAGGTTAAAGATGTCCCAAATGTCCAGCTTTTCCCAAACTGCTGTACCACTCCATCATCTCTAACATCAGCTATTCCCCCCTCCCCTCAGTACTCTCCCTCTGGTCTTTGGGTTCCATAATTTGCTGCAATGTCTCACAGAACTCACAAACTGTACTTACGGTTAAGCGGTTTATTAGGGAAATAACAAGGTACAATGCAGGATCAGGATCTTTTACTCAAAGTAACAGAACAACTCAGGATACAGTTTTTAAGCAGGACAGCTTCTTCTCACCCTCTGCTGCTGGGTCCTGCGCGGGGCCTTCTCAGGCAAGTGTTTCAACTCTTAACTCGGTGCCATCTCGCACCACTATCACTCTTGTACTGCTGTGCTGGTCTCTCGCTGTTTTCCCTGTTACAGCTCCTCCCCCTCTCCCAGTGTTCTCTCTTTAAGCCTAGGGGGATGGCAAAACTGATCAATCCCCTTGTTAGGGTTCCATAAACCTTATTTGCATGGTCCCAACCCCACAAAGGTTCCATGCACCTTATCTGCATTAGCAACAAGCTGTCGAATCCCCTTGGTGGACAAGCACCTTATTTGCATAGTCCCACTCAATCACTGTATAAGAGTCATAAAGACTATGGCTAGAAGGGCCACATTAAGTAATTTACTGCACCACAGCAGTAAAATTAAAAAAAATTCCATTTAAGTAATTTCTTGTTCACTCTCAGAAGTACACGCTGGTATTCCTTGGTACCGAATTTGTTGCCCAAACTTACCCACCAAATAGATTTAAATTTTTGGTTGAACTGCTCACTGTCCAAACTTCACTATTGTTTTCCTAAACTCAGCAACCAAATAGATTTCTATAGTGAGGGAATACTTATAATTGCTTTTTTATATTACCATCATTTCTGGCTCCATTTTTTGTCCTTGTGTTTGTTTGTTTGTTTTCTTTGTCGTGTATTATTAATTTATATTGTTTTTCTGTAGTTGATATATTTGCTGAAAGAACAGATTTATTTCTGTAAACTCATTTAAATTCCTTTTGAAATAAGGCGGATTATAAATAGCATACATATTCCTCTAGAAGACTCCGACATATAACTTTAATAAACAAACTAGGGATAGGAGTGCTCTGAGGGCAACGGTAATTCCCACATGATCTGACTGGCCTTCTGAGAACAAGATACTGCAACCAAAGGTCATGGACAGCATATCTAAGGACCCAATATTCTTCATCTTCCAAGGAAGAGGAGAGGGAGGGATAAATTGTTGAGTAGCCCAGAAAAAAAAAAGATCAAGAGTCTTCCTTCTCCTGGAACCTATGGAAAAGAAAGGACTCATTATATTAGGCCAAAGGAAGAGTTTCTAGCAGTGTAAGATGAGACACTCAATTAAAGAATTAAGGAAGGACTTTTATTTATGCCACTGTGGTGAACTAGATCTCCTAAACAAGTTCAGAACAACTAAAGACACTGTGATTAAAAAATATATATGATGAACTATGACCTTGAAGTACACAGAGATTTCTTAGATAGGACACAAAAAATATTAACCATAAAAGGGGAAAAAAATGGATAAACATTAAAATTAAAAATGTCTACTCATAAAAAAAGTTAAGAAAATAAACAGGCAAGCCAGAGACTAGGAGAAAATTCTCTCTCTCTCTAGAAAATCCATTGATGGTTTGGCTAGAAAGTAAAGGCAATCTTTTCACTGGTCAAAAATGATGTAAAACCAGGAATCCAAACAAGTAAGTTAAAACTCAAGTCCCCTGCTATCTTTTATGCCCCTGAACTACTGTTTGAAAGCCACATGGAGCATAAGAAACCAGAGACAAAACCTACAACGTCTGATAGGAGATCCCTATAAATTTGCCATCCCCGCCCAAAGGGCTACTCCTCTATGTAAAAGTGAATAAGGAAAAGCAAATCCAGCTCTGTAGAAGGGGAAGTTGACTCAAATAGGGAGAGGGAGAGAAAAATCTTCCCTGAGAATTTCTAACCATAAGCTTGGCCCTTACACGGTTTTGCAGCCCAAATTCATACTACCGGTGTGGTTAGAAAAACCTGAAGGCGAGAATTTATTTAAAGGGATTCCAGCTTCGTAGTGCCTCAAGGCACCTGAAAAAGCAAACACACATGCTGCCAATACAGTATTCACTCCAAGCCTCAGAAAATTCCCATAGTTAAAGTTCTAAAAGACCTGAATTTATAGTTTAAAAAAAAAACACAAAGAAAAAAACACCATGAGTCAGCAGAAATAACAGCAGCATCAGATCACAAAGGCTGTACGTATCAGAATTGTCAGATACAGGATAGAAATAACTCAATTTAAATATAATATGCATTTAAATATTTATTTTTAAAAAACTCAAAAACTACTGTTAAAAATGACTAAGGAGATTTGAAAACTAATCAAACTAAGGAGATCAGAACTCATAAAAATGAAAAAAAAAAAAAGTAATAATTTAAATAAACTGAAGACAGAATTAGTAATCTACAAGAGAGACCTGTAGAAATTACCCAGAAGGCAGCAGAGAGAGAGAAAAGAGATGGAAAATATGAAAGACAGTGTTATGGATTGAATTGTGTCCCCCCAAAATATGTGTTGTAAATCCTAACCCCCTACACCCCCAGTTATAATCCCATCTGGCAATGTTTTTTCTTCGTTATGTTAAATGAAGCAGTATTAGGGTAGAATGTGTCTTAAATCAATCTCTTCTGAGATATAAAAGTGCAGATTAAGCAAGCAGAGATGGAAGAAGACAGATGCCATGCCACATAAGGATCACAAGAACCAAGGAACAGAAGCTGAAGAGAGAAGGACCTTCCCCCAGAGCCAACAGAGAGAGAAAGCCTTCCCCAAGAGCTGGTGTCTTGAATTCAGACATCTAGCTTCCTGAATTCAGACTTCCAGCCTCCTAAACTGTGAGAAAATTTGTTTGTTAAAGCCACCCACTTGTGGTATTTCTGTTTTGGCAGTACTAGATACCTAAGACAAAAAGGTTGAAAGAAACAGCGAATAGAAGGTTTAATACACAATTAATTGTTGTTTGCCATCGAGTCAATTCTGACTCATGGCGACCCTCCATGTGCAAAGTAGAACTGCTCCACAGGGTTTCAGAAGCAGATCGCCAGGCCTGTCTTCTAAGGCACCTCTGGGTGGGTTCGAACAGCCAACCTTTCAGCTAGTAGTTGAGCGCTTAACCCTTTGCACCACCCAGGGACTCCTTACATAACTAATTAGAGGTTCAGAATGTGAGAATTAAACACCAGGGAAAGGCAACATTCAATGGGATAATGGTTAATAATGTTACAAGGTTGATAAAAAAAAATCAATCCCCAGTTTTGGAAAGTCCAACAAATCCAAACAGGATAAATGAAAGATAGCCACATCTTGATACATGATAGTGAAACTGCAGAACATCAAAGACCAGTTCTCAAAACCATTCAGAGTCCACACTCTATATGAATTCTCACTAAAGTAAAACTACCTTGATTACAGTGGAAGGTTCCAGCATAACATGGTGGCCACAAAGCAATACCTGCCTTCTGTATTTTTTCATCTCTTTTTAAATATTTTTAAAAAGTTTAGATTACTGGCTATACAAAAGGTAAGAAAGAGTAATTTCTTTAAATAAAAAAAGACCACATATCTCCCTATTACCTGAGCTATATACAAATGGGACATGAGATCAAAGAAAAAAATGTTCGTTAGTAAAAATGTTAAGTCACTGTATTTGTTTCATTAGCAAACAGACTAAGAAAGGCAGAGGGAAAGGAAATAATACTTACTTGCAGTTGGTACAGGTGTAGAAGACAGTCTGCCCTTCGTCAGCTGAACGCATCTGTCTGGTATGGTATGCCATTCCCTCATGACCACATCGGGAGCAGCGTCTGTCAATCTGGGAAGAAACTACTGAGCTAGGGGACGCCTAGTCATAGCCCACTACTTCTCATAGGAATCAGGTTATCACACCCCACAGACACATCTCCTCTAAAGACTCCTCTTCACTCTTGGAACTGGGTCCAAAACTCTCCAAATCTTTGCAATCACCCCCTCCCCCTATGGACAGTTCTTGATCTCATTAACTTACCACAGGTCCCTGGAACTCTGGCCCTTCCTCCACCGACGAAGGCATGGCTGTCCCCAGTTTGTGGAACACAAACGAAGTTTTCACAACCTTTCCTTCGAAATCTGCACAGGAGGTAAGAACTGTTTGAGGAGTCGAGCAGAGGGAGGCCCCGTTTAGTTCCCAATTCTGTCCCCTTCGGGTCTCGCTCCTGGACCAAATGTACAAGTGCCTAATCTCCTGCTCCAAGGGCCCCTTCCCCAATCCCGCCTATCTCCGGATCCCCAAGCCTCTGATCCTTCTACCCTGGGTCCTCCACCGGGACCGCTGCGTACGAGCTCCTCACCCCGCACGTTGATGAAGAAGCCACAGCGAGTACAGGTGACCGTATCCTGAACCCCGGGCAGAGGCAGTACCGAGCCGCAGTCCGGGCAGAAATCCAGGTCCGACTGGAAGGTGGAGCAGGTGCCGGCGAGGTCCATGACGTGACTGATGGTCTAGGATTGGGATGAGGAGGAGGACTTTATTAACAAAAGGAAGGTTTCTCAAAACCTTCCCACTCAGAAGTCTTTCCAATCCTTCCCAGGACCTAGATATATATATATATAGGTCGAGCCCTCCTCCCTTGCACGTCTCCAGCTTCTGCGACCAGGGAACCGAAGTGTCCGGAATACCCAACCCTCGTCGAGTACCACAGTACCTACAGATGTTCCTGGGGAAGAGAAGAGACGCAAGGAAAAGCCGCGGGTTATTGCGCTGTCTCCGCCCTGGCGGCTAGGCAGCGAGAGTGTGGCGGGCTAGAGAGTCAAGGCTTTCCGGCTCACTATTGGCTATGACGTCATAAGTAGTCGCGAACCTGATCCAGAGAGACTTCGGGAAGGAGCAGAAGGTCTCTTAAGAGGGAAGCCGGTTTTTAGCGTGGTACTGTGCGTCGGATAAGAAAACGGCTGTCTTACGCTCTGATGCCGGCCTTTCCCCCCAGGACCCTAGGATGTTTATTTCCTTTGCCTTGCATCCTAGAAGGGCCCAGTCGCGTGGGGCCTTCCCCTCAACACCGTACTAACGTCCCTGGGTACTAATTTCTCTGGACTAGAAAACTACAACTCTCGCCATTTCTGAGCCCGTATCTCCCTTCTGTCGCGGGAGGAAGATGTGGCAGTCAGCTTCCATAAAGATTACAACCTTGGAAACCCTATAGGGTAGTTCTACTCTGTCCTATAGTATCGGTATGAGTCTGAATCAACTGGGGGGACAGCGATGGGTTTGGTTTTTTTGCTTGTTTGTCTATCTCTTTTTGCAGCTGCGCAGTGGATAAAAGCAAGGCTAAGCATTCTGGGAGTTACAGTGCTAGTGCTCCGTGCTGGGGTGCGGGGAGGGGGAAGTTTGGCGGCGCTTGGAAGGGGGTAGTTGGCTTCTTAAGGGGTAGAAAGTGGTGAAGGTGAAGGAAGAATGGTTATTCCCGCGGCACGAAATGAAGCAAGGATAAAGTGGGTTCAGGACTTTGGAAGTGGCAGAAGAGAGGCGGTTTAGGGCTCCCCCCGCCCCACACGCCTGCCACAAGAGGGAGGTTAGCATTAGTTAAGGGGGTAACCACTGGATAGGATTTCACTAAGACTTCGGCCGAATTTGGTTTTCAGTTGAGGATCACCCTCCCTCCTCTCCCGCCTCCTGCCCAGCCAACTCGAAATCATTACCATCCATTAGGTGGGCCGTTGACATTTCTGTAATCTTATAAAACACACATCTTTAGAACAGATACCTTTAGACAAATATCCTTAGAAGGTCTTGCTATTTTCATTCGTTTCTAACCTACAATCTGAGTAAACTTCTTGTCATGAAAGGGCAGCTTCTAGATGACTTTCCCCCCTCCCTCCCAGCTCTCCCATCCTCAGATAACTGTGCTAAGCTCCTTATATAGAAAAGTTCTGGAGTCATCGTTATTTTCTTCTTTGAAGGATACAAGCCGTGGTCTCTTTTGGGGAGAGGCACTGGTCTATCTGTACAGTAATGAAGAGACTCACAATAGTGAAGGGGTTAAAAACTCTTAGCCACCTGCCGGAGAGTAACAAGCCCTATAATTTCACTTACCTGGGTGTCATTTGCTCTATCTTGCAATGGGGGATCTGTTGCTGGGCCTATGACGGTAGGCACTTTTTATCCTCACCTTTCTGCGTGTCTGTCTGCTTTGCAAATGGAAATTGAAATTAGCCCTCCTCCCTCTCCAGCTCTCCCTTTTCAGGTTTGACAACATTCAATGACTATTCACCGTGGGTTGAATAATATAAAGGGACACAAGCATTATAAGTCATGGCCCCTTCACAACAAAAGCTCAAAGTATTCAGTAAATAATGAGCACTTATGCCAGGCTTTGAGCTGAGGCTGGGGCTGCAACATTGAAAACTTCTCTGACCAGCTATATCCATAGTGAATAATTAGAATACAATGAAAGTACACTAGTAGATACAAAATGTGAGAGCCCAGGACAGGCATATCAAACAAATATGCCTATATACTTCAAGGAAGACTGGTAAATGTTTAATAAAAAAGATAGATACAGATCTCTGGAGAAAGATGCTCAGATATTATCTGATAAGGTTAATCAACAAATCATTAATTTTGAGAACTAGGAGGGAACTTGGGATCACAGATTTTAATGTTAAGTCTGTGTTAGATGCTATATACAGAGACAAGTAAAGTCAAATTTTTAAATCTAAAAATAGATACACATTGTCAGGCAATATGAATGTACCTAAGAGGTCAGTGTCACAGAATTTTTTATATCAGATTTTCTCTGGTGATACAGACAGATCATATTATCTTTGTAGATATAATAGTTCCTACCCTTTATGAGCCTAAATTTCGCTTGAGAAGATAATGCATCAAAATATGAAAAGTGTTACATCGATATAGATGTCATAATGTAAACCATGATTAATTTTCAAATGAGTTGTAGAAATAAAAGATTTTTTGTTCAGAGAAAGGGAAAATCACTGTGTACAGTGGAAAGAATTTATACAGAGTCAGGGCTTGGCCTGTGAAGAATAAATAACTGCCATTTACTCACCATATTTGAAGCATGTGCCAGGCTGTTTACATCTGATTCAGATTTGTTCTTTTAACCTTTGTAACCCTGAGAGGCAGATTTTTGTCTTGTGTCTTCATTTTGTAGGTAAGAAAACCAACATAGAGAGGTTAAGTTATTTGCCATAGGTCACACACCTAGGAAGTGATGGAATTAGGAATTAAACCTTGCCCTATCAGGCTTCAAAGACCATGCTCGTAACCATAAATGGTATAAACAAAGGTACAGAGATGAAATGCCAGGCATCCTGGTGGCTTAAATGTGACCTCACAATAAACTCAGATCAGACCAGGGATGACACATAAAAAGTTAGTAGTTTTCACTTCTGTTGCTGTCAGCTTGTCCCATAAATAAACCCAGAGTAACCGCATATTCCCATTCTGAGGGGTTTGACAGTGAATGGTCTCATAATGGAGTTAGGGTGAAAAGGATGATTGGCAGTATAAGGCAGGCAAGCAGAGGGGTGGGAGAGCAAATAAGGGCAGAATTTCAGAACAAAAGATTAGAGCACAGAGATGCTGTATGTCCTGATAGAGGCAGAGAGGGCCCGGCTCAAGAGACTGCAGAAAGAGAATGAACTCAGAGCATTACAGTCTAGAATTACCTCAGAAGATGAAGGAGGCCCGGAGACTGAGCAATCTGACATAGATGTGTCTGGGCAACACTTTGCCAAGGAGTCCGTCTCTTCCCACTCCCAATCTCAGATACAGGATTCAGAATGGTTCAGGTTGAGTCCACAAGACAAGTATGCTTTTCATGTGAAAGGAAAGATCCTCTTATTAAAAGAGCATTCATTATTCTCTACTGTAGGAATGCATTGGTTTCCCAGGGGAAAAATGGCCCTGCTGTAGCCCAGCCTATTAGCAGATTTTTCTATTTGTGATCAAAATGGTCTTGGCCTTGGCCTTGGCCTTGGCCAAAACCTTTGGGTTCCTTGACTTGGACATTATTTGGGCAGATGTGTCCTTACACTTCCCACATTCTAATCTTTCTTTTTTTTATCTTCCAGATTAGCCTGGGCTAAAGCATCTAAAGACCCTAGGATTGCTGTAGGTCAACAGTCCCCACTGGAGAAAAAGATTTTGGTAAATAAATTATTTTCACAGCATACAGTTTGTAACCTCTAGGAGAAGAAATGTTAGGTTTAAAATCCTTCTGCCAAAGTGACATCTTCAGGTAGTAGGTCTACACTGGCAAATGTTTCCCAGCTATATCCATAGTTATATCCATAGTTATAAAACAGCTATATCCGTAGTTATAAAACAAAGTATCATTTTTAAAACCTCAAACACTGTATTTTTAAAAAACTAATTATTGGTTTATTCACCATAGGTGAATAAGGCAGTGTAGGGTGATGGCTCACCTGGGAGCAATGGGAGTAAAACCACAATCATTACACCAAAGTAAATAGAAGACCATTATCTTTTCTTGGTTTCAGTAGTGAGAGTGGGCTCCTGTTCTAAGTGTGTTCAAAAAGGTGGTCACATTTTCAAATGCTATACCTTACTTTGACAGAATCTAGGAGGCGTGCATACGACAGCAGCAAGAAGACTGATAATTCAAAAATACCAAGAGGAGTATGAAACACTCTGTAAGGAGCAGGCTCACTCTCTTGACTACTGGCTTGCCAAAGCGGAGTCTTATTATAATAAAAGAGTAGTGGAGATGATGAAAGAGCAACAGACAGACAGTGAAACTGAGGAGAAAACAACCCAAAGTACAGAGGGACAAAAACGGTACTGTTTTGTACCTGAGAGAGAGCTGAAACACATAGAAAGGCACATACATCGAACAGGAAAGGCCAGAGAACTTAGGAATAAAACATTAAGACACCTACTTTGGCCCGTCAGTGAAACAGCACTCCCAAAGATTGTGCCAGAAGAGCATGGCATGCAGAACACAGAGAGAAAAAAGCAGGTAAATGAGAGGGAGCGGATGCAAATTAAAGATCACCAGGAGCGCATGATTCGAGGGAGAGCACTTCTGGAGCAAAGACTCAAGGAAAGGCTCTTGAAAATAAACCAGAGCCAGCCACCTACACATGAGAAGCACAGGAAGGTAAAGAAAGAGATAAAAGAATTTGAAAGAGTTATTGCATATCCTCTTTTCCAGCCACATCATGCAAGTCTGATTAAAGTAAATATTCTTAGGGAAAAATCTCAGGATAGAGAGGAAGGGAATACAGTTATAAAACCACATCAAAGAAAATTCTTAACTATGCCACCCTTTTTGAGAAGTCAAATAGGAAAAATAAAAGATTAGTAAAGTTTCAGTGTTTTTATGATAAAATCACGACTCTTGAATGATTTTTTTTTTAAATGCAGGTTTTCATCTCTCCCCAGGGTTCAGTGAGTATTCCCATTCTGAGAGGTATCAGATAGTTCTGAACTTAAAACTAGCTTAGCTATTTTTAAGCTGCCTTGTGTTTGGTCGAGTTGCTTATCCTCTTTGATACTCAGTTTTCTCATCTGTAAAGTCGGAATGATAATATTTCATGGCATTAATGGGAGGATTGTAATTTTTTTGAAATGTTAGCATGTATTAGATGTTAATAAAGGTTTATTTCCCCACTTTGGGGTGTCCCACAGTGCTGATAATTGGAAGGCCTAGGTTGGGCTACAGTGGTGAATAAACTGTAATCTGCCTCTCCTGTTCCCCCTGCTCCCAGCCCTCCAAGGTTATCTTGATGAGATTGCTATAGTTTAGTATATGGTCTTTTATTTCTAGTTCATGCCTTCATCAGGGAACTACTAATCAGGCCTAAAAGTCTAACTTGCACCATATAATACATTTGTGTGAGAAACTTAATTTTGAGAACTTCCTTTGTGCCAGGCATTGTAGTTACTGGGATGAATAAGGAGAAATCCTTGCCCTTGAGTAGTTCACAACTAATGGCATAGATCACTCTATAACCTGATAATATAACGTGGTAATAGGTATGATAGAGGTGTATACAGAATGCTGTACAGAGGAGGGACACCTGAGCCAGCCTGAGTGAGCAGGATGAGAAGGAAGAAGAATGAGGTCAGAGAAGGGACTGTAATGGTCTCTCTGTTTCTTCCAGCTCCACATTTTCTATCACTCACTTAAGCAAGATCTCCCCAATGTTTAGGTCCACTAAGGCGTAAGCAAACTCACCCTCTGTCAAACACATGCAGACACACATTTCCTCCAGTACTCACTGACCAGCAAATTCATGAACTTAGAGTGAGAACTGTAATTACCAAGTAGAATGAAATTTGTTTTCCAGTTTACTCTCTTCCCAGATACCAGAAAGATGGGAAAGTAGGGATTCAGAGTTGGTGAGTAGAGAATCAGAGATATGAAAAGTGAATACTTTAAGGAATATTATAGTTAAGTTGTGATGATCCTGATGCCCATCCTCCTGTACTAGCAGGAAACCCTTTACCCTGAATATTACTAGATCAGGGTGGTCCAATAGAGCTTCCTGTCATGATAGAAATGTTCTATATCTGTGCTCTTTAATAGGGTAGATACTTGCCACGTATGGCTATTAAGCATTTGAAATGTGGCCAGTGCAACAGAGAAACTGAACTTTTATTTTAAATAGCCACCTGTGGTTAGTGACTGCTATACTGGAGAGTGCAGCACTAGATAAAGATAAACTTAACTCCTGTGTTCCAGACTCCAGTCCCACCATCAGCTTTCTGTCTTTGACATTATTTGCTGATATGATGTTAGAACACTGCTCATCTTACATTAGTATCAGTTGAGTTTCTTTTATATCTGAGAGGTTCCTAATCCCTTGAAGAGGTTAAAAAAGCTAAGTAGATGACTTCAGTATGGACATTAGATGACTGCGGACTGCGGTTGCTTAGATTGGTTTCAGGAACTTGTCCTGTCTGCTAATTTTGGAATTGGTGACCAGGCGCTGAGATGACACCAGAATCTCTTTCCTACCTACCTCGCTTGCCTCATACGGATTATTTGCCCTGTCGTCTGGTCTTCCATTACCATGTCCCAGCCTTGGATTCCATGCCTTGCATAGAAGTAGATCATCAGAATGCAAGAGGCAGAAGACTTCAAAATGCAAATCAATAGAATAATAAGAAACTTTTCAGTTGGGGGGACTGAAAAATAACCTAATACATACCTATTAGTGATTATTTACCATGACAATTTTCAATGCTGGACACAAATTTGTGAATTCAGGTCCCTCCTTTTCTCCAAATCTAGCATAAAAGCAACTGGTGATCTCAGAGCAACTTCACACTGAATACAGCTGGGAATATAAGTCTCTGGTCAGTGGGTTCAGTACATCCAAACCTGAACACCTCATCTCCACCTCACCAACTATATTCACCTATTCACTTCTGGTACTCTGTGGGAATGATCCCATAATACTTCCAAGCACCCTTGCTTAAATCATAAATTACAGTTTATGCTTTTTTTCGAAAATCTTTTTTCAATGTGAAATGTTGTATACAAATAAAAAAGTATATGAAAATGTATATGTACAGTTGGAAGAACAGTAGTAAATGCCCAGGTATCCATTTTTCAGGCTGAGAAATGGAACATTGCCACACCCCAGGAGCCCCTATGTACTTTCCCTATTGACATTCCTCTCGCTCACCCCTAGAGGCAACTATCTTGAATTTTATGGTAATCATCTTGCTTTAGTTTTTACCATCTACGTGTGTATCCTTAAATGATATCATTGTTTAGCATTTCCTGGGTGTAAAACCAAAAAACCTGTCGCTGTCAAGTCAATTCCAACTCATAGTGACCCTATAGGACAGAGTAGAACTGCCCCATAGAGTTTCCAAAGAGTGGCTGATGGATTCAAACTGCTGACCTTTTGGTGAGCAGCTGAGCTCTTAACCACTTCGCCACCTGGGCTCCTTCCTGGGTATAGCCTTAATTAAATGGAATCATATTGTATATAACTTTCTTCTTTTGCTCATTAATATTTTTTAATTCATCTTTGTTGATGTGTGGACCTGTAGTTCATTTCCATGACGTGAATATACCACAACTTAATTACCTGTTCTACTGTTGATGTCATTTGGGTTGTTTCCAGTTTTTTTCTTTTACAAATGGTACTTCAGTAAACTTCCCTTTAACATATTTCCTGGTGCACATATGCAAGAGTTTCTCCAGGGTATATATAAGTTGTGGTACATTAATATGACCGGCCTGGTCCTGGAGCTTGTTAGATTTCCATTCGATTATGTTCTTATACACAAAAGTGTGTTCTGTAATGTCTGGCACATATTAGAGTCTTAAGAAGTATTTGTTGAAAGAAATTTTGCTGGAAACATCTGCGTTTGACAGAGGCAGGCCCCAAATACAAAAACAGCTGATAACATACCCCTGTACCTTCTTGGAGCATTGGTGGTATAGTGGTTAAGAGCTGGGCTGCTAACCAAAAGGTTAGCAGTTTGAATCCACCAGTTGCTTGTTGGACCTTATGGGGCAGTTCTACTCTGTCCTAAAGGGTCACTATGAGTCGGAATTGACTCAGCAGCAATGGGTTTGGTTTTTTGGTTTAAACTTTATTACTCATAGAAGCCCTGGTGGTGAAGTGGTTAAGTGCTTGGCTGCTAACTAAAAGGTGGGCAGTTTGAATCCACCGGCCACTCCACATGAGAAAGATGTTGGCAGTCTGCTTTGGTAAAGATTACAGCCTTGGAAACACCATGGGGCTGGTCTACTCTGTCCTATAGGGTCACTATGAGTTGGAATCAACTCGATGGCAACAGGTTTATACCATCTTACTCACATCCTGTCTGCACAATTATAGTCAGTCCTTCTTTGTCCTTATATTTCAGCTGAGAAATGAAAATATCTTCATTGGTTTTATAATGCCCTTCCAATGAATTCAGGATTTGTTTCTTCTATCCCCTTTCCCAGAACTTTCCACTAGTTTCTAAACAAGGTTACCCACATGCCCTTTACTCAAGGCAGGTAATCGCATGATAAAATTTTTTTAAGTTATGAACAAAGAGGTTCCCAGAGAAGGGGGACTGGGAGTTCCCTTTTAATACCAGGACACTGGAGTCCCTGGAGGGTCAAGGGCTCTGTAGCAGTTTGCTGTTGTCTGCTGGATAGAATCCAAATTTCTTGGTCCTCAAACACTCTTGAGATTTAGCCCTGATAGAGTACTGAGTGTGGAGTCTGGAGATTTGTTTTGAGTCCCAACTCTGCCGCATATGACTGGCTGACATTGGGCTAAACTTTACTCTTAGAAGCCTCAATAGAGATCTTAAAACTTTTTCAACTGATTGTTCAAATGAGATAAGAAATGTTAAAGCACTTCATAAGCATAAAATGCTACAAGTATGACAGATAGTTATTGCCCTTCTATTGTTTTCTTCCTCTACTTTCATACTGTGCCATAAACTCCTACCAGACAGAGGCATGGAAACCCCATAGTTAAGGTGTGAAATGCAAAAGGAAGAAATGAATGAAAAGAGAGTAGTTAGTAGACATGAAAAAAATAGCAAATAATGGAAAATTTAGGCTTAATAATAAAGTGTACAAGTTTTGCCAAATGCTTATCTACTTGATGAACTTGTTTGAAATTCTGGGCACAGGATACTGTAGTGGGCAGAATCTAGGGTGAGCCAGCATAATGGAGACTATGGCAAGTGTGAAATGGCCATAGTAAGAGTAGTAGTAATAATAGTAGCATCCAAACCTGTCTAACTTCAGGGAGAGTGTCTTAGGCTGGGTTATCTAGAGAAGCAAAACCAGTAAAGTGTATAAACATATATAGAGAGAGATTTATATCAAGGAAACAGCTCACGGGATTGTAGAGGCTGGAACATCCCAAGTCTGAGATGACATCCCAAGTCTGTGAATCAGCCACAGGGGCTGGTGAACCCACGATCGGAGGTCAGAGAGCAGGGGTCTTGCTCACAGACTGTGAAAATCAACAAATCCCAAGATTGGCAGATAAGCTGCTAGCTGAAGTCCCAAGAACCAGGAGTCAGATGAACAGGAGCCAGCTGCAGGATCCAGAGCAGGCAAAAGCCGGAACATCTGCTTATATTCGGATGCAGGCCACACATCCAAAGAAACTCCATTTCAACTGATTAGCTACTCACAGCAGATCCCATCATGGGGATGATCACATATAAACACCAAGAATCATGGCCCAGCCAAGTTGACACATACTCTTAAACATCACAGTGGGTAATGCGAATCAAGATCAGCCCAAGGCTGATCCCTATGAGGTGGAGGTCAGACATACCTCCACTCTCCAACCTTTTTACCAATTCTGACACTAGCCATCCTTCCCATGGCACACTCTGCTTCTCTTCTGTGTTTGCTAATCCGTTGCAATGATCACACAGAACTCACCCAAAACCCAAAACCCATTGGCATGAAGTCAATTCCAACTCATAGCAACCCTATAGGATAGAGTAGAACTGCCCCATAAGGTTTCCAAGCAGCACCTGGTGGGTTCGAACTGCTGACCTTTTGGTTAGCAGCCCTAGCTCTTAACCACTACGCCACCAGGGTTTCCACAGAACTCACAGCCCATACTTAAGTGGCTTATTAAGGAATGGTATAACTGAGGATAAGTGTCAGGATAAGGATCAAAGTCTCCCTTCTTAGTGCAGTACAGTTCTTTCAGCTCCTCTTGACCTTGCAGGCTTCCTCTAAGCCCCCTGAGAACAGGCTCTTCTTGGCCCTGCTGTCTGTCACCACTTGTTCTGCCACTGGACCCCTTCTCGGCCTCTTGATGACTTCAGTGTGACAGCCCTTGACCAGTGTTACATCTCTTTCAGGAGGTTCCTTTTCTCTTCTCTTTCTCTGTTTCTCTCTTCTTTCTTCCTGCTTCTGTCTGCAAAATCTCTGTGTAGCTGGCTGATTATATATACAACTCTTTGTCAATTTCAAGGCATGGCTTCTCCCAGCAGGGGGCCACAAACTGACCAATCCCCTCTTGGCAGGCCACAGATGCTTCATTTGCATAGTAGGCTTCAGTCACCTCATTTGCATAGTCTGTTGACCAATCCTTGCAAGGTGCATACTAATCATAGGGCAGGCTGCAGCCCAGAACTAGACAAAAAATATCAAAACCAAGTTGTTTACAGCTTACCCAGGAAATGTCAATCAACCTGGACAAAAGTAACAAACCCTCTGAAGCAGAAAACTAGGGCAAAGGTAATTCCTCAGGGCTTAGGGGAAAAATCTCTCAAGCTGTTTTTCAAAAAAACCAAGGCAAAAGGCCACATAAAGGATCTCATTTCACCACAGCAAGTCATTACCCAAGATGCAAGGAGATGATTGATTTAAAGGTAACCAAAAAAACCAAACCTGTTGCCATCGAGTCAATTCCGACTCATAGCAAACTTATAGTAAAGCCCATTTATTCACTCATTCCATGTATATCAAATCCTATTATGCCAAAGCTGGACAATGAATAAGGAAGACCAAATAAAAATTGATGCCTTTGAATTATCGTGCTGGCCAAAAATATTGAATATACCATGAACTGCCAGAAGAACGAACAAATCTGTCTTGGGAGCAGTACAGCCAGGATGCTCCTTAGAAGTGAGGATGGTGAGACTTCATCTCACGTATTTTGGATGTGTTATCAGGAGGGACCAGTCCCTGGCGAAGGACATCATGCTTGGTAAAGTAGAAGGTCAACAAAGAAGAGGAAGGCCCTTGATGAGATGGATTGACACAGTGGCTGCAACAGTGGGCTCAAGCTTAGCAAAGATTGTGAGGATGGCACAGGACCAGTCAATGTTTTGTTCTGTTGTACATTGGATCACTATAAGTCGGAACTGACTCAATGGCAGCTAACAACTAAAAACAGTTATGCACTCTGCTCGTTGGCAGGAATGTAGGAATGACTAAGACAAGGTCCTCTGCACTGTTAGAACTTGCAGTGTAGTGGTAGAGATGTTGTTGTGTGCCATCGAGTTGATTCTGACTCATAGTGACCCTATAGGACAGAGTAGAACTGCCCCATGGGGTTTCCTAGGCTGTAATCTTTACGGGAGCAGATCACCAGGTCCTTTTTCCTGTGGAGCTACTGGTGGGCTCAAACCACCGAACTTTCAGTTAGCAGCCAAATGCTTAACCATTTCGCCACCAGGGCGCTTGTGGTGGAGATAGGCACATAGATAATTATATTACAGAGAGGAAAAAGCTAGTAGAAACATATTCTAAGTGCTACAGAAGCAATGAAGGACTGCTCAACCCTTTGGAATAGAGCTCAATAGGTGCTTGGAAACATTTTGAAGAGGTGGACACTTTCTGAAGGACGAAGAGTTTGATAAGCAAACGAAAGAGAAAGGAAATCTGGGCCCAGGGAACAACAGGTGCAAGGGACCTTCAAGTCGCTGGATTTGCAGGTGAGGGGTTAGATGAATGGTAGTAGTTGATACCATGAAGAATTGCCGGGTCAGATCAAGTGGGACCTTGCATAGCATGCAATTTGATTCTGACAGTTGAGAGTGACAGAAGAACAAAACTGGTAGGTAAAAAGAAGTGAAAAATTACTGAATTAATAAAACAGTATTAAGAAGTTTCCGTTTGCTGGGGCAAAGGGATTGAATGCTTAGGGGACTCTGAGCTTCTGTTAAGGGTGATAATATAATTTAGGAATTGATAAGGGTGGTGGTTGAACAACATAATGAACATAAAGATTGTTGAAATGAAAAATGTTTTGTTACATATGTATTTACACAATTAAAAAAAAAAAGAACACAATAGCAAAAAGACAGAAACAACGTAGATGCCCATCAACAGATGAATCGATAAACAAACTATGGTACATATACACAATGGAGTACTATGCAATGATAAAGAACAATGATGAATCTGTGAAACATAACATGGATGAAACTGGAGGACGATGAGCTGAGTGAAATAATTCAATCACAAAAGGACAAATATTGTCTGAGACTTCTATCATAAAAACCCATTAAAAAATTTACACACAAAAAGTAACAATCTTTTTGGGTTACAAGGGATGGGAGGGGTGAGGGGAAATACTAGATAGGCAATAGATAAGTGGCATCTTTGGTGAAGGGTGAGACAGTGCACAGTGCTGGGGAAACCAGCACAACTTGTACAAGGAAAGGTCATGGAAGCTTCCTAGACACATCCAAGCTCCCTGAGGGACTGAATTGCTGGGCAGAGGGCTGTGGGGACCATGGTCTCGGGGAACATCTAGTTCAATTGGCATAACACAGTTTATAAAGACAATTGTTCTACATTCTATCTTGGTGAGTAGCATCTGGGGTCTTCAAAGCCTGTGAGCAACCATCTAAGATACTCCACTGGTCTCACCCCTTCAGGAGCAAGGGAGAATGAAGAGAACAAGATACAAGGAAAATATTGGTCCGAGGGAGTAACAGACCATGGCTACCAAGGCCTCCACCAGACTGAGTCCAGTCCAGCTAGATGGTGCCCGGCTACCACCATTGACTGCTCTGACCGGGATCACAACAGAGGGTTCTGGACAGAGCTGGAGAAGGATGTAGAACAAAATTATAACACAAAAAAAAAGGACCAGATTTACTAGCCTGAAAGAGACTGGAGAAACCCCGAGAATATGGCCCCCAGACACCCTTTTAGCTCAGTGGTGAAGTCACTTTGGAGGTTCACCGTTCAGCCGGGGATTGGACAGCCCCATAAAACAAAATGGGACTAATGAGGCACAGCAGTCCAGGGACAAGGACTAGAAGGCAGAAGAGGACAGGAAAGCTGGTGACAGGGAACCCAAGGTTGAGTAAGAACAGTGTTGACATGTAGTGGGGTTGTTAACCATTGTCATAGGACAACATGTGTACCAACTATTTAATGAGAAACTATTTTGTTCTGTAAACCTTCATCTAAAGTGAGAATAGCAGCACAACTGGAAGAACGTAATCGATGTCACTGAACTGTGCATGTAGAAATTTTTGAAATGGTGTATGTTTGGCTATGTATATTTTCACCAAAAAAAAAAGGTTGAGAAGTGAGAGGGTTGACATGGGATTGTTAACCAATGTCATAAAACAATATGTGTACTGACTGTTTAATGAGAAACTATTTGTTCTGTAAACCATCACCTGAAATACAATGAAAATATATTAAAAAAAAAAAAAAAAAGGAAGAAGTAGCTCCAATTTGGATCAAAATTCAGTGCTTATAATCATAGCATTGGCATCAACCCTTTATTAAAACATGATTGGAAATTTCAGTTCTAAACAGTTGAGTTATAAAATTATGAAAATGGATCAGGAAATGCCATGTAGCCAGTGGTACAAAAAGGCATGAGAGTACAGCTTTCATCCAACCAAAACTGTCAAAGGAGAAGCCACCAGAAAACAGATTGGAACAAAAATTGGCCAAAAAAGGAAAAAAAAAATCTGTAGGGATATGTACTGAAACATCTCTGACCATAACCAGCCCCACCTGGATCTAAAGTGCAAACGAGCAGGCGGCCATGTAAGATGCATCTGTTGGTCCCAAACAACTGGAGTAAAGGAGAACGAAGAACACCAAAGATACAAGGAGAGTATTAGCCCAAGAGACAGAAAGGGCCACATAAATCAGAGACTTCATCAGCCTGAGACCAGAAGAACTAGATGGTGCCTGGCTACCACCAATGAATGTCCTGACAGCGAACACAACAGAGTCCCTGATGGAGCAGGAGAAAGATAGGGTGCAGAACTCAAATTCTAGTAAGAAGACTAGACTTAATGGTCTGAGACTGGAGGAACCCTGGAAAGCAGGACCCCTGAATTCTCTATCAGCCCAGAACTAGAACAATTTCTGAGGCCACCTCTTCAGACAAAGATTGGAGTGGACTGTGTGACATAAAATGATACTCGTGAAGAGTGTGTTTCTTAGCTCAAGTAGATACATGAGACTAAACGGGCAGCTTCTGCCCAGAGGTGAGATGAGAAGGCAGAGAGGGTTAGGAGCCAGTTGAGTGGACATGGGAAATCAGGGGTGGAAAGGAGGAATGTGCTGTCACAGTATAGGGAGAGCAATTAGGGTACGTATAAATTTTTGTATAAGAGACTAACTTGAAATGTAAACTTTCACTTAAACTACAACAATAAACAAAAAAAAGTGTAAATGATTGCGAAGCCTATCCAGTCCCTTCTACGCGTGCCCCACTCTGCCACCATTGTGAAGTGCCCTTAAAGACTAATGTTCATTTGAACTGGATTTCAATTAAATAAAATATTTTGTTTGAAGATTAGGGAAGAGTGGTGTACTTAAATATTGAGGAGGCAGCCTTTGATAGATGTGCTTAGTGGTTTCTGATTTCATAAGCAATTGCCGAGAGAGCAGCTAAATAGTATGTGAGTACTGGCATTTCCAAATATTTTAGTAACTTAGACACAAGCAGCAAAGTTGGCGGCTGTGTACAAAAGCAATGTAGTTGCACACCATTAGGGTTTTCCATTTGAAAATACTTTTACAAATATAAGAACTTATATGAAAGACAATTAACAAGCTATCCAAATGGATTGATAAATTAAGAAAATCAGAAAATTTAGTGGAGGAGCACACCCAGTTGATATCACTTCCCTTAGAAAATTCTTCCATGTTAATGTAGCAGTGATTCCTAGGAGTTAAGATGCAAGAAAAAAATAAATTTCTGACAGAAAGAATTTCCTTCACATGGCTTCTTATTTCTTCTGTGAAGCAGATGGAGAGATCAACTGTTTAGAGGTGGAGGAAAAAACACGTCTTGGTTAGCAGGTTCCAAATGCACTAGGGACTATGGCTTTTAATTTAAAACTAAAGTTGAAAAGTTTGATGAGATTTGAAATACATTAACTTCATGGTCAAAGTTTCTTGTTTACAAGCCTTTTTGTTGTTGTTAGGTGCCATTGAGTAGGTTTCAACTCATAGTGACCCTATGCACAACAGAACAAAACACTGCCCCTGGTACTGCACCATCCTCAAAATCATTCCTATGTTTGAGCCCATTGTTGCAGCCACTGTGTCAATCCATATCATTAGAAACCTCCTTTGGGTAAGTATGGGGAAAAAAAAGGGTAAATAGAAAGTATCTTGAGCTAGGCCTCACAGGAGATTGGAGCCAAGGTAGTAAGTACTCCTGCCAACTCTTGTCTCTGAATCTTTCTTTGTATCTGCTCATTCTTTCTTTCTGCTCCCTGCCTTTCTCCATATCTTTCTTCTCATGGTAGAAGATGACTGCTTCTCTCACTTTCTCATAAGCTTATACTATCAACTATCCTTTCTGTTTCTTCTATATCTAGCTGTTCCTTCTCAACTGGACTATTCCTACTGACCTACAAATATGCTTGAGTCTCTCCCATCTGAATAAACTACCATGCTATTTATTTGCATTCCTTCAAAACTAAGTCTCTTATTAGCAATTGTCTATGCCACAGTACACAATACTGGGGAAGCCAGCACAATGTGACCAAGGCAAAGTCATGGAAGCTTCATAGACACATCCAAACTCCCTGAGTGACCAAATTACTGGGCTGAGTGCTGGGGATCATGGTCTTGGGGGACATCTAGCTCAACTGACATAACATAGTTTATAAAGAAAGTGGTCTACATCCTACTTTAGTGAGTAGTGTCTGGGGTCTTAAAAGCCTGTGAGTGGCCATCTAAGATACTCCACTGGTCCTACCCCATCTGGAGCAAGGGAGAATCAAGTAAACAAAAGACATAAGAGAAAGATTAGTCCAAAGGACTAATGGACCACAACTACCAGAGTTTCCACCAGACTGAGTCCGACACAACTAGATGATGCCCTGCTACCACCACCTACTGCTCTGACAGGGATCACAATAGACAGTCCTGGATAGAGCTGGAGAAAAATGTAGAACAAAATTCAAACTCACAAAAAAAGACCAGACTTATTGGTCTGGTGGAGACTGGAGAAACCCTGAAAGTATAGCCCCTGGACACACTTTTAACTCAGTACTGAAGTTACTCCTGAGGTTCACCCATCAGCCAAAGATTAGACAGGCCCATAAAACAAAATGAGACTAAATGGGCACACCAACCCAGGGGCACAGATGAGAAGGTAGGAGGGGACAGGAAAGCTGGCAGTGGGAAACCCAAGGTCGAGAAGGGAGAGTGTTGACATGTCATGGGGTTGGTAACCAATGTCACAAAACAATATGTGTATTAATTGTTAAATGAGAAACTAATTTTCTCTGTAAACTTCATCTAAAGCACAATAAAAAAAAAAACAAATTGTCTATACCAGCTGCTTCTTCATGGCTTGAATACCCATCAATTCATCAAATCCCCTTTTGCTTAGCCACCAAAGACCTCTGTTAAAACCCAATGGTACAGTTAAGGAAGGAATGGGAAAAGGAGAGGGTGTCAACAACCTGATGGGCGTTTGACGGCAAAGGCAACATGATGAGGGATCAACATTTCCAGGGTAGAATTCCAGTCCACAGAAGACAAGTGGGCGGGGAAGATCAATAGTTCTGAGGAATTGGGGATCAGGCAGGGAAGCAGGGGAACCCATTTAAGGAACTGGGATAAGATACCGAAGGAACAAAATAAGTGCTTGGTCATTGGATTTTGGATGGAAAGAACAGAATAGGAATGGGAGAAATGCTGACAAACTAGGCTGTGGAACTACTGAATTGGTTGTCACTGAGGATGGGACCAATCTTAGGTTTAACTGAAGCAACATTTGAGAGTTAAGAGAGCCCAAATTAAATACAGTAGAGATCATCATGTTACAGGGGCAGGTGACAAAGAAGATAACTATTGTAGTCCTCATACTGAATCAGAGATAAGACTTAGAACTCACTAAAGCCTGCCTGATACTATCTTTAACCATGAAAATTGAAGTGCTTGGAAAACTGAGCCTCAGGATGAAAGGCGTACAACATTGGTTAGTTGTTTTAAATAGATCTACTAATTATAAAGTCTTATTATTGGATTAGCACCAAAAATTAGAATAAGGCTGAATAAGGGTTCATTTTATTCCTCAAGAGGGAAGCCAGAGAGCAGGCCAGCAATGACCTGACAGCATAGGCTTTCTAAAACTAACTTGCTAACTACTGTCAATTCAAATAATAAATAAACTGCATCTCATTTATCATTATATCAAATATTTTTGTTGCTAGCCCCATAGCGAAAAGGAAAAAGGTAGTGGTGTAGAAGGAGAAAGTAAAACTTCTTTAACGTATGTCATGTGTCAAATACTATTTATCTCATTTAACCATCAACACAACTTGATAACCTAGAAATTAATATATCTTGACTTAGTTGAGAATAAACTTTCTAAAGTCTCCTATATTGACAGAGTATTCTACTGAGGGGAATAAGAAATTTATCCAGCTCTTTTCTGGCTGGAACTGTGGAGGGTGTCGAAGAAAAAGAAAAAAAAAAGTTTCCTCTAGACACATTCAAACACCTTGAGGGAAGGAGTTGCTGGAGCTGACAGCTGGGGACAATAGTCTCGGGGGACATCTAGGTCAACTGGAATAACGTAGTTCATCTTGCTTTGGTGAGTAGTGTCTCAAGTCTTAAAAGCTTGAGATTAGCCATCTAAGACACATATATTGGTCCCATCCAGTCCAAAGCAAAGGACAATGAAGAAAACCAAAGACACAGCAAAATATTAGCCCAAAGGACTAAAGGACCACATGAAGCAGAGCCTCCACCAGCTCAGAAGAATTAGATGGCGCCTGACTACCACCACCATTTGCTCTGACAGGGACTATGACAGAGAATCCTGGAAAGAGCAGGAGAAAAATGTAGAAGAAAATTCAAATTCACCAAAAAAAAAAAAAAAAAAATAAGTGCCAGACTTACTGGTCTGACAGAGACTGGAGGAACCCCTGAGACTACGGCCACTGGACACTCTGCTAGCTCAGAATCGAAGCCACTCCCAAAGCCCACTTTTCAGACAAAGATTAGACAGGCCTATAAAACAAACAATAATACATGTGAGGAACGTGCTTCTTAGTTCATCCAAATATCCGAGACCAAATGGGCAACTCCTGCCCAAAAACAAGGCAAGAAGACAGGAAAGGACAGGAAAACTGGAAGAATGGACACAGGGAACCCAAAGTGGAAAGGGGGAGAATGCTGTTAAGTTGCGAGGATTGCAGCCAATGTCACAAGACAATTTGTCTATAAATTTTTGAGTGAGAAACTAAATGCGCTGTAAACTTTCACCTAAAGCCCAATAAAATTGTATATATATGTATATATAAAGGTTACTTCTTTGCCAGAACCCTTAAGAAAAAGCAAAGGAATTTCACAGAACTGAAGATCAAACACCTAAGAAGTTTGCTCAAAAGATGCTTTGAAAGGCAAGGAGGAAGCTTATCTATGAAAAAGCTAAGCTCTATTACAAGGAATATAGGCAGATGTACAGAACAGATTCAAATGGCTAGAATGGCAAGAAAAGCTGGCAACTTTTATGTACCTATGGAAACCAAATTGGTATTTGTTAGCAGAATCAAAGGTATCAATAGTGTGAGCCTAAAGGTCCTAAAGGTGTTGCAGTTTCTTCATCTTTGTCAAATCTTCAATGGCACCTTTGTAAAGCTCAGCAAGGCTTCAATTAACATGCTGAGAACTGTGGAACCATAGATTGCATGGAGTACTTGAACTTGAAGCTAGTGAATGAAATGATCTACAAGGTGGTTATGGCAAAATCAAGAAGCAAATTATCCTGACAGATAGCACTTTGATTGAATGATCCCTTGGTAAATATGGCATCATCTGCATGGAGGACCTGATTCATGAGATCTATACTGTTGGAAAGGAGCCCTGGTGGCATAGTGGTTAAGAGCTCAACTGCTAACCAAAAGCTTGGTAGTTCAAATTCACCAGTTGCTCCTTGGAAACCCTATGGGGCAGTTCTACTCTTTCCTGTAGGGTTGCTCTGAGTCGGAATCAACTGTATGGCAATGGGGTTTAAACTGTTGAAAAACACTTCCAAGAAGCAAACAACTTCCTATGGCCCTTTAAATTATCTTAAAACATGAATGAAGAATGGAGTCCCTGAGTGGCATAATGGTTAACCACTGAACTACTAACCAAAAGGTTGGTGGTTCACACTCCCCCAGAAGTGCCTTGGAAGTAAGGCATGGCAATCTTTGTCTAAAAGGTAACAGCCTTGAAAACCCTATGAAATAGTTCTACTCTACATACATGGAGTCACCATAAGTTGGAATCAACTCAACGACAACTAACAACAACAATGAATGAAGAGAAAGACCACCCATTTTGTACCAAGTGGAGATGCTGGCAACAAGAAAGACTAGGTCAACAGGCTTATTAGAAGGATGAACTAAGGTGTCTACCATGATTATTTTTCTAATCTGCTTAGTTAATAAAATAGTAACTGCTTTCAAATTGAAACATATTGTTGTATTGGTGATTTTTTGTTAGCCTGCCCCTCTCCTTCACTTAACTGTTACGGCAAGTCTCAATGTGTGATAAAATTAAGCCAAATCAACAACCTATTGCATGCAAATCTAAGGTCCAGTTTGTATCTTGTGAAAAATAGTTTATTAAAGGTTTTTCTCTACAGAAAAAAAGAAATCTTAATTTTGGGCCTTTGAATTGTGCTAAAAGGGGCCTGTTCTATTTAAGAAAGCCTACTTCACAGGAATTTGTACCTTATTTGTAGATAAGGTAATAAAAGTCCAACTTACAAATTAAAAAAAAATAAGACATTCAGCCAATGGATTTCTTAAATTTTATTTTACTTTATGTACATAAATTTGTGAGTCTGTAAGTGGAATTTTGTCTTTTTTTGCTTGCCCAGTGTCCCTTTTTCTGGTAAGTAAAATCTCACCCTCCTCTTCTTAGAGTACTGCTTTTTTTCCCCACAAGTTCCATCCAATCTTAGATCTCATCCTCTTGGCCACAGTGATTGGAAGCAGTGTAGCCAGTAATTAGCTATAGGGTTGACACACAACCCAAGTATAACCCAAAAGACACATAACCCAAATATAACCCAAAAGGATGTTGGATCAGAATTCTTCTCTGTTTCAGCAAGAGGGACAAGACCATTTTAAAAAAATTTATTATGTTTTTTCTTCCTTACCATTGTTGGTGGTGGTTGCCATCTAGTCAATTCTGACTCATGGTGACCCTATGAACTTTCAGAAGAAGATTGCCAGGCCTGCCTTCTGAGGTGCCTCTGGGTGGATTCCATCCTCTAGCCTTTTACTTAATAGTCGAGTGCTCATTTGTGCTACCCAGGGACTAGAACAAAAGCATTTTTTATAAAAGTTACAGAGACCCATTAGGTCCCCCGCTTTGGTCCTCGGGACTTAGTGAGCAATGTACTCAACCAAGTGCTCATTATCCTTATAATCTAGAACTGTGTAAATACAGCAAGAGAATCTAGGTGTTTGTGCCAGAATTAAGTTTGAATCACTTATACCTCCTTTTGGTTGGGCTGCCATTGGTACACTAGGGGAGTGTACCAATCAGGCCAGACTGGGTTTGCCATTAGGAGAAAGAAAGAAACACTATGTCCAGGAATTTCCAAAGTAAGTCTATATGACCCCTCACCCATTTCGTACTGACCATAACTCACGAAGTGGCCAAGAGAAGCAGTAGCATTCAGTAACTAAACTGCCTTACTAAAGTATGTGAACTGGGGGGAGATAAAGGAAGAAGGGTAAGAAATCTTTTTTTTTTTTTTTTCAGTTGATTTTTTGAGGCCCTTTCATTCTGTAAATGATGGTAGGAAGCATGGAATGTCTATGGATACCTTGACTAGAAGTCCATTGTTGAGTGTCTTTGCAGTATAAGACACACTATTATCAGACTGAAAATGGTCTGAAAGCCAAAAACATGACAAATTCATTTCATGGTGCTGCTGGAGCAGGCTAATTGGACTAGATCACTGTACCATAGAAAGATCTCAACAATGGCGAGACATCACTGACAGCCCTGCAAGAGGGTCCAAGGTCCAATGTAATCAACCTGCCAGGAGAGGGCATAGACAATGCCCCTTGCAATGTGGCCTTCCTCATTGCAAGACAAAGGGGTCAACTTTTGGCAGGAGTCGTAAGTCTAAATCAGAAACAGAGTCCTTTACTTTGTTCCCAGTCTATGATGGTGAATGTCTTACTATGTCTGGTATGATGATGGATTTGGGCAGCAATAGGGGCAATCTGGGCAGAACAGGTTCTATCAGCAGTTTGATTCTAGTCAGTCTCATCACAGAACAGGCCCTTACTGCAGACATCTACACGAGGGACCCAGACGGTTTGATTAGCAGCCATGATGTGTTTCCACTTTTCATAGCCCTAAAGAGAAATGTTCAGTAAGTCTATAGTTTTTCAAGTAGCAGGTCAAACAGCTAAACCATGGCAACAGCCCAACAGTCAGTAAAAATAAAGCAAGGTTCATCAAGGGGCAGATTGGCCAGAGCTATATACTCAGCTACATAGTCAGAGGAGAGTGGCCTTAAGTTCTGCCCACTGAGCAGAGTGACAACATCCATTTTTGGTTCTGCATAACTGGTACTGAGGTTGAACAGCACAGTATCCAGGGACATCATTAGGTTTCAAGTTAGCTGAATCATAGTGAACCAGGCCCAGGTATTTAAGGGAAGCACTGTGAATTGAGAGCTTCATTGAGCCAGTAGCTTTGCTTTAGGTGGCAGAGTGGGGGATAAAATTTTCCCCAAAGCAATAGCTGCTCTTTTCCATATAAAGCTGAGATGCCCCTTAGGGCCAAGCCAATTCCATCCTTGAATGTATCATTTCCATTTGACAAGCAAGGCTTGTTGGGTCCTTCCCACCTTATTTTAAGTCGAGTCCAAATTGACCTACCCCAACTGTGAATATCGAGTCAGAGTATCATAAGGCCTCCATGGATCAGGTGTTCAGTTTTGACTAGAGTCCGGTAGCAAGCTAATAGTTGCTTTTAAAAAGTAATGTATCCAGTAGCAGTGACAGGAAAGTGACAAGTCCAAAACCCTAAGGGATGTCACTGAGTAGAGGCTGCCTCCCTTTGCCAGAGGCTGCCATCAGCAAAATCATCAGTCTCAGAACTGTGTAGCTAAAAGGATTTATTAGGGTTGTAGGGCTCTCAAGGTAAAAAGCCTGGCACAGCTTGCTGTATTGCTTCCAACACAATCCGTTGATTTGGGCCCCACTCAAAGGATGCTAATTTAAAGGTTGGCTAATAAAAAGGACCAAGTTGGATGCCCAAGTAAAGCATATATTGTTTCCAATACCCAAAATGTCCAGTGAGATACTAGGCCTCCATTTTGGTGTCTTAGTTACTTAGTCCTTCCATAAAAAAAAAAAAAAAAAAAAAAACCACAAGTGAGTGGCTTTAATAAAGAGAGATTTATTTTCTCAAAGTCCAGGAGGCTAGAAGTCTGAGATCCTCCTTTGTCTACTTTAGCTTCTGTTAGCCAGCAATCCTTGGTGTTTCTGGGCTTGTAGATGCATCTGCCATGTGTGTCTATTTTCATATGGCATCTTCCCCTGGTGTGTGTCTTTGTGTCTACTCTTCTCTTTTCATAACACAGGAGTGATGAGGGTTAGGATCCACATACTCTGATACGACCTCTGTCATATTCAGGACCTCTGGATAATGCAAGAGGGTTCCCTGAAGTGAGTCAGTCCCCTTCTGGTTCTATCTGTGACAGAGAAGATTCAGGCACAGCAATGATGGTTAGCAGTTTATTAACTGGTACTCTTACAAGACGAATAGCAATGGTGCTAATGGCAAGGCACACTGCAGTCTGAGACTGTGCAACTAACTTACCGGGAGATTGTTCCACATGAGCGTGAGTCTCAATTTGGGGTCTGACTCGCCCTCTTTCTTATCCCTGGGTTTTGCCCAGGTGTTATTTTCAATTATTCTACTTTAAGCCAATCTTGTAAGGCTAAATATTATTTTAATCCTGTATAAAAGTTACATCTGCTGTGCCCTGGGAAGATCCCCCTGCTGTTACCATGGGAAACTGTTCTTAAACTACCTCTTCTGTAAAGTCCCTCTGCTTGTCACCAGAGCAACCTGTTCTTTTCTAAGTAGCCTGCAGTTTCAATGTTATATCTCCTTTTTGTATATCTAGAGAACACATAGTGGAGTGGCTTTTTCAAATGCTTAGTGGCCACGTTTCCACCCCTTATTAGCAGCCACTGTGTGTCCCTAAGGATGCGACACCCTCATTAACATAACAAAATAAAACTACTTCCAAAAAGGATCACATCCACAGGTACAAGGGCCAGGAATTCAACACATATTTTGCGGGACACAATTCAATCCATAACACCTTCTATTCCCAGTTTGTTCAGTATTTTTACCCTGAAAGGATGTTAGATTTTATCAAATGTTTTTTCTGTGTCTATTGATGAGTGTGGGTTTGGAAATTTAATTTTAGAGTCAACCTCTGAGAACATGGATGTGTGCCTCCCACCTGAGGAATGGGGAAAGTGGCACTCAGTCAAGAGGACTCTGCACAAAGATGGAGACAAGGAGAACTGTAGAAACATGAGATCCTTGACTAAGCATCATTTCTCCTTATCCCAGTAAAGTGGGGAGTTTCTGGAGAGTTATTTTTCTCTAAGGGATGCAAGACATTGCCTCCTCTTCCTGCAGAGGCTAGTACTAAGGACAACTGTCTTCTGTTTCAGCAAGGAAGTTAAGTTTAGACCTATCACTACCATTGGTGGTAAAAGGAGTTGGTGAATTTTGTTTTGTTTTGTTTTGTTTTCTAGAGGAAAGGCCACAGTATGTATAGTCCTTTGCCTCCACTACTTAGGAGACTAGAGAAGAAACCAAAGGCAAGACCAGCATCTGCTGAACTACTGCAGACATCAAATATGGTCCTATCACATCTCCACATTCCTTCTGATGATGAGTCCACTCCTGTCAGCCATCTGGACACTCTCCCCATGCCTTTACTCAAGGGGTAACAGAGAATACAAGTTTTCAGGTTCAACCTGAATGAAGTCTAGGTAGCAAAGTAATTCTGCTGGGGGAAAAAACAGTGGTATAATGTGTTTAAACAGCAAATGGAAACTTTAAAAAAAATTTTACCTGATTGTGTTCTCTTTTTCTGTTAGTTTAGAGAGCCAGACATCTTCTGTTTATGATCAAATGATGCCAGAACACTAATTTTCATCTCTTCATCATTGTAACTTTTGCTCATATAGGGATTTACCTATCTGCCTATGTCTCTCTCTCTCTGGGTACTATCTATAACAAACTACATGCCTCTGCCCAACTTCTTTCAGCCTTATTTTGGAGCATGCCTCCCAAACTTCATAAAATAAATTTGTTTCCTCTCTCCAGGACCTGAGATGTAGAGTGAGACCAAGGCAGGGATAGCCCTGGCCTGGGAAGGGGAGGAGATACTGGCAGCCCCACAGCTGGCACCACAGCCAGGCAGCCCCTGCCCACCCTGGGCCCACCAAAGTGCCACAGGCATGGTCCTGAGAAGTCCTACACCTGCCATGACTGTGGCAAGAGCTTCACCTGGTGCTCCCACCTCATCAAGCACCAGCAGATGCACACGGGAGAGATCCCACAGCAGTGGACAGTGGGGCAAGTGCTCCCAGCACGGTCCCAGCTGAGCCCAACGTCTGGCAATCCACGCTGGGGAACACCTACCACTGCTCGACATGAAGCAAGCACTTTAAGAAGACGTCTGACTTGGCTGGTCGCCAGCACAGCCACACAGAAGAGTGGCCCCACACCTGCTTGCAGTGTGGCGAAGACTTTGCTCAGCATGCGTACCTCACACCGCACCACGGGACACACGCAGTGGAAGAGGCTACTAGTGCTGCAGCTGCAGCAAGACCATTGTCTGACGTTGCAACCTGAACCACCACCCAAAGACCCACGCGTGTGAGATACCCTTCAATGTGGCGTCTGTAGCAAGGGCTTCATCCACCGCTCAGGTCCAGTGAGCCACTGGGACTGTGGCAAGAGCTTTGGGTCTACCCTTGCATCAGCATGTCCATACAGACAAGGAGCCTCACACCTGCTCAACATGCAACAAGCACTCAAACATGCAGGGGGCTGTGGCAAGAGTTCCCACTAGAGCCCAGACCTCATCATGCACAGCATTGCTCACCTGTAGGAGGAGTCCTGGCCATCACTTTGGGCTCAAGGGGGCAGCAAGTGGTGACCCTGCCAACGGTGGGGCTGTGCAGGGGGCAAGGAGGGTCTCAGAAGCCTGGGAGGGGTTGGATAATAAGGTGTTGAGGGGGAGGAAAAACCAGGCGGACTCAAATATCTTGGCGTCCTATCTCCTTGAGTTACCTCACCCCTTTATTCTACCAGCAATTTGAAAGGGAGCTAGTTCACTCTGTTCCCTTGGCTGTCACTTTTCATATCAAAAGGGGGAGGCAGAAGTATTGTCCACCATTTCATTCTCATTAGGAAGTCTTCCCCCAGAAAAGGGAGCATAAAGAATAATCCTACCGAAGGGGTTTGGGCTGCCCAGCAAGTGCCTTCCTCTTCAAGTGCGTCTATCCCTGGGGGTCCCACGTACTAGGATGTCTCTCGGACACTCTGTCACTAAGGTTTCTAACTTTCCAGTAATGCTTCATATCAGTAAGTGTGGTGGTTAATCTGCAGCTTCAATACCTCAGAGAGTCATTACTGAAGGAGCCATGAGTTGGAATTGACTTGACAGCAACTAACAACAACAACAAAGCAGAAGCAGAGCAAATTCAGTGTATTTCCCTTCCATACACCCCTTTTTGCAGGTAAAAAACAGATTATTTAAGTGGTATGTCTTTAGCGAGTGTCTGTTGTGAGACTCAGTCCACCCCGGGCCCCTGCATTATCTTCTGGGTTCAGTGGTCCTCAAGAGAACCCAGAAATGGATATTAACAGCTCTGGGAGACAAGGACCCATGTACTTTCTCCTCCTTCCTGTGGCTCCATGCCTCCCCCAGCTCATACTTTCTCTGCCAGAGGGTCAGGGCTGGTCTTTGATGATCATCGTATCATGTCACTCTGTGGACTTTTGTGAAGTGCTGAGCCTCTGTTTTGTCACCTGTAGAGAAAGACATCAGTTGCTGGTGCCCTCTCAGGGTGGCGTGGAGATAGCATTAGCTAAGAGAAGCAACATCACTGAGTAGAAGAAGGGTACCAGGGACAGTGCTATCTCAGGTATCTCAGACGTTCACAAATCTCACCGGGCCCTGAGCTCTAGCATCCCCAGAGTTTGCACAGCCTGCTGGGAGAGGCAGTTCAGCCCCATTCCCAACCAAGTTTACCTACACCTGGCTTAGAGTTTGACGGCTTGTTTTCATGTGGATCTGAAGTTGGTGGTAATCAACATGACTGCTTCAATGTCATGCCTCATGTGCTTCCCACTACCTTCCTCATCCATCAAACTGGTTTCCTCACCCTGACCTTGCCTGAGCCTCCCCAGCCCACAGACATGGATTGCCTGCCTGCAAGGGGCACAGCCCTGTGTCAAGTGCCTTGGGAACAGTAGGAGATTTAAAACCTGGCACCTGCTGGCCATCCAGGACTTTATAGTGGAGCTGAGACATCAGTGTAGTGATGTGAAATCGGAGGATCTGGTTTCCAGTCCTGGTGCAGTACCATGTGATCTCTGGCAAGGCTCAACATCTGGGGCCCACTTTCCTCACCTGTAAAGACAGTGATAAAGCCCACCTCACAGGGTGTTTGTGAGGATTTAACTGAGGCTATGTTTACAAAAAGGAGCCCAGGTGGCGCGATGGTTAAAGCACTGAGCTGCTAACCGAAAGGTCGGCAGTTTGAACCCACCCCAGCTGCTCCATGGGAAAAGGATGTGGGAGTCTGCTTCCCTAAAGATTACAGCCTTGGAAGCCCTATGGGGCATTTCTACTCTGTCTTTTAGGGTTTCTACGAGTCGGAATTGACTCGAAGGCAATGGGTTTGATTTCGTTTTGTTGTGATTACAAAAGCATTTTGTACATTGTAAAACCCCATGTGTCTTAGTCTAGTGCTGCTATAACAGAAATACCACAAGTGGATAGCTTCAACAAACAGAAATTTATTCTCCCATAGTCTAGTAAACTAGAAGTCCAAATTCAGGGCGTCGGTTGCAGGGGAAGGCTTTCGCTGTCGGCTCTGGATGAAGGTCCTTGTCATCAATCCTCCCTTGGTCAAGGAGCTTCTCTACACAGAAAGCCAGGGTCCAAAAGACACGTTCTGCTCCTGGTGCTGCTTTCTTGGTGGTATGAGGTCCCCCTGTCTCTCTGTTTGCATCTCTTTTATATCTGAAAAGAGATTGGCTTAAGACACTATCTAATCTTGTAGATCTCATCAATATAACTGCTGCTAATCCATCTCATCAACATCATAGAGACAGATTTTACAATACATAGGAAAATCACATAAAATGGTGGACAATCACACAATACTGGGACTCAAGGCCCAGCTAAGTTGACAGATATTTTGGGGGGACACAATTCAACGCATGACACCATGCCAGTGTAAAATATAAAAAACTATTATAATACAAAGTGGAATATGGTAAGTGCTAATTAATTGGAAAGAACAATGCTGTGATTTCAGTTGGGCTGATTTAAAAAAAAAAAAAAGGAGTCCCTGGGTGGCGCAATTGGTTCAGTGCCAGACTACTAACCGATAGGTAAGCAGTTCTACCCACTCAGAGTTGCCTCAGAAGAAAGGCCTGGTAATCTGCTTCCAAAAGATCACAGCCTTGAAAATCCTATGGAGAAGTTCTAGTCTGCGCGCATGGGGTCGCCGTGAGATGAAATCGACTTGATGGACAACCGGTTTGTTTTGTTTTGTCGATATGTCTATATCTACATAGACATCACCGAGAAGGGGAAACTTAAATTGGGTTCTAGTCAGCGCCGAGGACTAGCAGGATTTTACCTGGCCATTGTCCTCTCTGCCGCTCTGTCTGTATCTGTGTCACCTAAGTCTCCTGTGTATTCTCCCCCATTGCCTTTGCTTGTCTAAGATGCTGTGTGCCTCCACGCCTCTTTGGAGGGAGGGGTCTGCGAAGGGCTCATTTGTCTCTTTTGGGCTCTAGGTGATGAGTTGGTGGTTGTGTGCGTTTTAATCAGAAGCAATCTTTTTTTCTCGAGTAAAAGAAGATTGGGAATAAGGAAAAATCGTAGCTCTAGGTTGGAGCAGCGGCTATCAAGTGGTAGGAGGAGTGAGCAGGTGGAGGTATGACGGGGCTCTCCTAGCTTTAAACTTCTCCTGAAGATGCCACCTCTTGACCCTGGCTGGACCCAGCCTTAGCGGGATCCCTGGGCCGGGTACAGCGAGCCTGTGCACTGGAAGGGGGCGGAAGCTCGGGTGAGGGAGAGCAGGGGCGGGGCCGAGGCGGGGCTGCGGGCGCCTCCAGCCCGCGTATTGGAGAACCCGCGCGGGGCTGAACAGTGAGCGCGGCTGCCCCCAGACCCTGGGCCCCTGCGCCCCTGAGCCCCTGCCGCCGCATCTTCGCGCGTCGGTAAGTATCACGGCCCAGAGTCGCGCCAGCGGTGGTCTAGGTTGATGGAGGGTGTTTATCCCGTCCTCCTCCGTTCCGCCCTAGACAGACGAGGGAGACACTGAGCCCCTAACCTTGGAGCAGCTTCCAACACCTGCGGTCACTCGGGGAGACCTGGGTTAGTGTGGAGGGTGGCTCGATGAGCTGTCGGCTCCGGTCACGCTGGGGACTCGGCGCCAAGAGGGGCTCCTGGCACATGTAGAGAAATTCGGGGGCTCAGATATGAAAGTCAGGGACAGGCTGGCATCGGGCACTGCGGATCCAGCCAAGGGGCCTACAATTTCTGAGCGCACACTCCTCATTCAGTGGGTGTTAATAAACGCCTGCTGTGGGTCACGCAGAGGTGAGCGAAAACATCTTGGCTCCTGCCCACGGGGAGCTTCCAGGCTGAGATGCAGACCTGGGGGCTCAGTGACAAACTGGGCGCCAAGGTCCAGAGCGCCCGCAGTCTGGGCGGCAGGGTCAGGGCGGTGGCTGGAAAGGGTCCTTGAAGGCTTGGGGGCCGAGGGAGAGGCCTGTTTGGCTTGGCTTGAGGGGTGGAAAACTGGTGGGACTGGAGCACTGGGTAGGGGGCGGCGAGGGAGGCTGAAGATTGCAGCCGTCTTCAGAAATAAGAAGGGTTTTGAGCTGGAGAGAGAATGGTGGACTTGGAACTGGAAGATGGCGACACATCCCTGGGATTTACAATGTGGAAGGGCAGAGATGGACCCTCGTACCAGATAAGCCCCCTTTCGTCTTCCAGCCGCTTATTGGCCAAAAGTCAGATGAGTCATTCCCAGCCTCCTTCCAGCCCCAGCCGGTTGGGCTATGGGGCCCCCTGGAAGAAGAAAATGCCGAGGGCAAGCGGCAGCTGCCAGAGATTCCGGCCCTACAGTCACACCCCTCCCTTTCCCAAACCGAGGGCCATTTTAGAATCCGGACCAAGGACCTTTTCCTACTACCCTCAGAGAATACCATTTTGAGCACTAACGACAGCAGTGATATGAGAACAGGAGCTAAGGGATATTGAGGATATTATATTGAGGCTGTTTTGAAGTGTTAATATTAGTGTGAGGAGCCCTGGTGGAGCAAAACGGTTAGGAGCTTGGCTGCTAACATAAAGGTTAGCAGTTCGAACCCATTCAACATCTTTGCAAGAGAAAGACCCAGCGATTTGCTTCCGTAAACATTACAGCCAAGAAAACCGTCTGGGCTGTTCTACTCTTATCACACAGGGTCACGATGACTAATAACAACTTTTAGTACCACCAGCTAGAGAGTGAGAGAATAATGCTAGCCCCACACACCTCACAGAATGGTTCTGAGTAGTCTTGAAGAAAAGAAGGGAAGGCAGGGAGAGAGGGAGGAAGAAAGGAAGGAATTTTAGATCCTAGGAATGCAGCTTTCATGACAACTTCTTTTTTGGTCACCCAGTTAACTCCATCCAATGCCGTTTTCCTTGCTAGTAATAAAAAAAGAAAGAAATTCAACAGGTTTTTAGTCTTTAATCTTTTCATTCTGTCTCAAAAAGACATGGGGTGTGTGGCTGCCAGAAGGAAGAGGAGGCAGTTCAGTCATGTTGGTGACAGTTCAGCCGTGTTTGCACCTCAGCAGGAACTCCCCGAGGGAGGGCAGGGAACCCTAGTGCCAAACTCATTGTGAGCCCTGAATAAAATAAGTGATTGCTGTTGGGTTGCTATCACAATTATTCTTTGAAAACATGTAAATATTAGAAATCCAGGTCACAGAATCATTTATTTTTTTCATCCTGGAAAGGATCTTAAAGAGTGTTTCCTTTATTCTCACTTTTCTAATGAAACCAAATCAGAGATAAAGAAGAGACAGGCTGGTTTGTGACAAACCAGGGCTGGTTACCCCCAGGCACCCGCTTTCTTTCCAGAATACAGCACCGCTGCTCTGGACAGCACTTTGGGACAGTGGAAATCATGTCTTCAGCAATACTGGGTCTGAGTTTGAACACTCACTCTCCTGTGGACCAAGAGTATCCTTGAACAAGTTACTTAGTGTCTTTGCACTTTAGGTTCCTTAAAATGGGGCCAGTAATTGTTACCTCACAGGGCCTTGCTGAGAGTATCCAATGGCACACAGCATGGCTTTAATAACTTTTGGTGTTCTCTGATCAAATAAGGAAACTTGTTTCTCACCCTTCCTCTTGCTGATATGTTTTGTTTCTCTCTGACCTCAGGTTCTTAGAGGTAGGCACCAGCCAGTGGCTAGAAGCAGGGGTAAGCAGAAGGCAGATACCTTCCTAGCCCCAACCTGACATTGCTGGACAATGGCAGCTGAGCCAAGGGTAACCAGGACCCTGAACTCTATGGCCCAGGCTTTGAGGCAACCAAAGGTATTCTCAACTGTGAAAGAGGAGAATTTGGACATTGAAACAGAAAAAGAAGACAGCCCCTTGGAGCAGATATATTGGCCACAGGAAGCCACGCCAACTCCTGAGGCCTTTTCATGGCCTCCTCATTTGCTCAGTTACTGGGAGGTGGAGAGTCTCAGGAAAGGGTCCAGTCAGGAATGGACAAAGCTAGAAGGAGACACCATGCAAGAAGAGATGTTGGGCCAGTTGAGGCCAATGGAACCTGTACAGAAGCAGCTCCCTCAGGTGGGCAATGTGGCAGCAGCGCTGCAGGAAGCCATGAAGAGAGAGTGCTGGTGGATGGCATGGGTGAAGGTGAGGAAAGCAACCAGAGAGAGGGTGGGACCAGTTACTGGACTCCAGGAGCTCTTTCATCCTTCTCCCTGCTTGCAGGTCAAATGGAATCTCAGACTGTTCCAGATGAAAGGACACACAGGGAAAGGAGCTGCAAGGCCTTTCTCAGCCCCTCACCCCCACCCCAGTACCATCCTGGCATCCTTTGTGGAGTCTGAAATTCATCAGAGTGGCAGCCTTTTCTCCTTTGCTTTGCTTTCCTATTTATCTTCAGTATATCCCCTTCCCTTTTCTCCCCACATCTTTCTTCCCTCCTCTTTACCTTGCCTTTCCTTCCTTATCTCTGAAGTTTCTGGCTTTGTACCTGTCCTTTCATATTTCTCTCTTGGGTCTTAACCTCAGAGTTGCTGGCTTAGTGTCTGCCTTTTCATGTTTCTCTCTTCCTTCCATGGCTTTATTTTTCTCTTAGGTTTTAGTTCTCTGAACCTTGAGACTGGAGGTCTATCTGTGTATACATTTCTCCCCAACTCCTTGAGTCTCTGTTGCTATTCCAGAAGCCAGTCACCTTTGATGATGTGACAGTGGACTTCACCCAGGAAGAGTGGAAATGTCTAGATGCCACGCAGAGGTCCCTCCATCGGGATGTTATGTTGGAGACCTTCAAGAACCTGGCATCTGTAGGTGAGAGACTGGGGTTCCCTCAGCAAGCCCCTTGTCCCAGGATCCACCTGGGACATCTGTTTTCCCTGGGCAGGTAGATCAGCTTATCATGAGATTCACTGACCCCTGGTTCTAAACCTTCCATGTGTGGAAGGTCTGGATCATTAAGCTTAGGGGTACAAGGAGAAGAAGTGAAAGCCAAGATAATACTTGTAACATGATGGCAGTGTTCTCAGAATATGCAAATTTGACTTGAAGCTATTTATCTAACCAATATTTACTGAGTTCCTGTGTGCCAGGCACTTTGCTAGGATCTAGCCTTTTGAATATCTCTTTTCCAGACTGTGGTTCTTAAACCAAGGACAGAGAAGATAGCTTATTGCCCCCATCACATGTGAAGGGATCAAGCCTGGATGAACTCAATTCTTTCTCTTGTTCCCATTCCCCAGCCAGAATCCTTCTGCCTAAATCAGATCTGATCACCAAGGCTGAGCAAGCAGAAGAAGAGTGGAAAGCAGATTACCATCGCTCAAATGGAGACTACCCCCCTTTAGGTAAGAATTGTGAAGGGGAGAGGGAGATGAAAGGGGCCCAAGACATACCCTGGAAGGATGGAGGGCTGACTGAGAGGATCAGTGCTCTCTATATCCTCTCCTAGCCCACACCTTTCCAGCCTGGTCAGACTTGGAGCTGGCAGAGACCTGAGATCATCAGCTCTGGTCCCTTGACTTCAAGAAGATTAATATTTCAGCCATTCAGGACAAGTGAATGTCTTCAGTTTCTAGGAATTGGGAGTCTTCATGTCAGTTGCTTCTGCCAGTGATACCCCTTTAATTAAAAAGTTCTTTCTGAAGAAAGAGAAGCAAGGGAGATAAGCTCAATGCTGGGCTGGAGTAGGGGAGACTTGTTGCTGAGAGCAGAGTAAGAAGTTGAAATTTCAGGCCAGGCTGACCACACTTTGCAGTTTGCCAGGACTGTCCTGATATATACCTCTCACTCCAGCTTAATTATTAATGGCACTGCTTTCACTCTCCAGTGTTCCAGTTTGGATGATATGTTGTATGGTCACTTATGGGTCTCTGTGAAATCTGTAGAATGTGGGTGATGTCGAAAATAAGAGGGAATGGATTTCAAGAAATGTGGTTGTAGGTTAAGATTTTGATCTCTCATGACATTGTTGAAAGATTCCGGTAAAATTTTTATTTGATTTTAATTAAAAACCCCCAAACTGTATTCTTATCTCTAGCCTGTGAGTTCCAAAGAAGAAGGTGAATGTTTTGGATGAGAGAGGGAGAGTAGAAACAGGGGAAGTAGTTTGGACAGAATGGAGGGTTTGTGTTGGGGTTCTCCTGGTGAATCTTGTGTTATTCTTCATCACTACAGGAGGGAAGAAGGAGTATGAGGAACTTCAAGAGCAAAGTCAGAATCTGAGAGATGAGGGGACTGATGATGACAAGGTGTCCCCTGCTGGGGGATGGGCAGGCCAGAGCCCCCCTTCTGCTCCAGCCAGGTCCATGGCTGGGACCCCCGTGTTCCCAGCATCCCAGGCTGGGTCATCTTTTTGCTGCAACACCTGTGGCAAGTGTTTCAACAAGCGCTCCCACCTCCATAGCCACCAATTTGTTCACAACCCCAAGTGGACTTATACCTGCAGCCAGTGTGGGAAATCATTTAGGAGCCCTAGGACCCTCGGCTACCACAAGCGCATGCATCTTGGGGAAAAGCCCTTCCGTTGCTCCACCTGTGACAAGACCTACTGTGACCCATCTGGACTTAGTCGTCACCGCCGTGTCCATCTGGATTACCAGCCCCATCCATGCCCACTCTGTGGGAAGGCCTTCCAGGACCAATCCAAACTCAAACGCCACCAGAAGACTCACGAAGGCCAGAAGCCAGTGGCAGGGAAGCAAGGGGGTATTGTGAGGATTCCAGGCCCCACAGCTGGATTCCAGGCACCCGTCATTAGGAACCAAGCACCAGTGGCCAGGACCCAAGAGTCCACATTTAGAACCGAAGGCCCTGTGGCCCAGACTCAACCATCTATTGTTAGGAGCCAGACATCCATGACCAGGAAGCAGGTGATCTTTGTGAGAACTCAGGCACCAATCGTTACAACCCAAGGGCTTGTGCCTAGGATCTGGGCACCCAACACTAGAGAACCCTGCTTGGATACCAGGTCCAGCCCTCGCCCAGCAAGGCCCACAAGATGTAAGGTCTTCTCTTGCCCCCATTGTCCCTTCACTTTTAGCAAGAAAGCCTATCTCTTCAGCCACCAGAAGGCCCACCTCACAGAGCTGCAAAACCGCTGCTTCCATTGTGGCAAATCCTTCAGCTCATTCTCTGGGCTGGTCAGGCACCAGCAGACCCACTGGAAGCAGAAGATCTACCGTTGCCCTATCTGCGACCTCTGTTTTGGGCAGAAGAAGGGCCTTGTGTGCCACTGGAGGAGCCGCAATGGCGAGGGGCGACCCCTGGGAAGCCCCCATAAATGCTGGGTGGTCCTGGGCCAGTGGCTCGGCTTCTTTTGTGCTGCATCCCCTATGGCTGGGAAGGGTGGGAAGCACAGAGGAAGTGGATCTTCTCCTAGGATCCCTACCCCCAGGAGAGGGGAGATAAGGGAGAAGGCATGCAAAGGAGACAATGCAAAGGAGGGTCTTGGAACATAAATAAAGCGCCTTTCTGACTGAGGTCTTTCTTTGTGTTTGATTTTCCTGAGGACTGACCTCCAGGGTAAGGAGGTTATGGTGGAGGAAAAGGTAATGAAGGAAATACAGAAAGGAGAAGAGAAAAGTGGCACAGGGAAACTTGTATTATTATTAATTAGCACCTAGCCTGTTTCTTTGTGTTTGATAGACCATCAACTAGTAATCCTTGAATAAACCAGTGGATACTCTGATAGGTATGAAGACGGGAGAAGAAGAATGAGAGGAGGGAAAGAGTCTGAAGGACCCATGGAACGTGTGGAAGTGGAAGGGAAACATTCTAAAGCAGATATGTTGCCAGGTTCTCTTCCCTTGCAACTCCAGTTCCTTGGTAGGCTGCTGAGACGAGATGGAGCTCTGGCCAGTATTCTGTGGGTTTCTCCCCATGTCCTCACTCTGCAGCTCACTCAGCTCCCTCTTTGATGTTTTGGACTTTTCCTGTTCCTCCTCTTCTACCTTCCACTCGTCTCAGCTCTGCCCAGTCAGGGCTGTAGTCTTTGAAGAAACAACCACCATTTGCGAAGCTGGTGTGCTGTAATTCACTTCAAGGAAGTTCCTGGGCTCCAGTTCTTGGCAGAGGCTCTTCTGTCTGGGTTACTCTCCAGCACAGGATTTTTCCAGTGAAGGGAAAAGCACCAGCATGGCCACAGCCAGAGGGCTTCCAGGTAGAAGACTGAAGAGAGGCAGGGAAAGATGCTGGCAGCAAGAACGAGGAAAGGAAGGAAGGAGCTGGGAAAAGGAAAAGGCAGATGACAAAAGAAGGAAAATCAATCCTATTTGGAATTCAGAGTACTTCTGGAAGGGCATATTGCAATGTCCCATAGCAGGGAGGCCTGTGAGGATGAAATTTGTCGGGTGAGACACCCCAAGGACAAATTCCTGCAACAGCCAAGCTCTTCCTCCTCGGCTGTGACATCACTCAGAAAGGGTTTCCTAGAAGAAGGAAGAGAAAATAACTTGGAAAAATCTATGCCTTTGGCTTGTTTAAAACATTTTGCTATTGTGGTAAGACTATACGTAACTAAACTATGTCAGTAGTTTTTAATTATGAAATTACTGAACTAGGGAAGAGGAAATTTGGCTGGAATCATCTTCTGTATGTGGTTGGGCAGCTGCTGTGACTGGGAATGAGGAAGGAGGCAGCTGATAGAAACTGGGATTCCCACTGAGGAGCTCTGAAGGTGGAGCAAACCAGGCAGCAGGTGGGAATGCCCCCAGCTTCCTTCCCTGCCACCCTAACCCAAGTCTCTGACAGCTGACTCCTTGGCTTCTACCTCACAGGAGGGGTCCTGCCTCCACCTATGTTCTCCAGCCCCTCCTCTCCTGTCCTCTGGAATTTTGACCCTTCAGTAGAATAGCCCTCCTTGTTGCTTCTGTCTCCCTTTCCTGGTTTTTTCTCAGATTATAAGAAGACAACTTACTTAGCTCTTCAAGGAAGTGCCCTGAAAACAGAGAAAACAAGTAGGTGACTGGTGGAAGATGACTAGCTCCCTCCCCCACATCCTCCCTGTGGAGATCCACATGAACCATCCCTCCCTTTCCACTAAGATCTCAGTAAGTGGTTCTCTTCATGGTATTTCTGAGGGGCCGGGGGTTGAGTGTGGGCAGAGGAGTTAGGAAATCCCAGCACCCAGAATCTTGAGCCCTTGTTCCACCCTCTTTGTTTCCCATTCAGGGCTGACTTGGTCCTGTTTCCTGCACCGCCACTCCACCTGCTAGTCTTCGATGTAGCCAGTTGTAGCAGATGATCAAGGCAACCAGGGGTCCAAGAATCGGCACAGTTACAAACAGGGCGATCTTCCAGGCAGGTACTCTCAGAAAGTGAGGATCTGGAGTGTTCACGGAGGAATAGGATTAGTGCTCCCCCTGACGCCCACCCACCCTTCTCCATTTATTAGGTTTCTTAACCTGGGGTCCAAGAATACCAAAAGAATCTGTGAATAGAATCCAGGGAGTCCATGAACTTAAATAAGAAAAGCACTATGTTTTCACTAACCTCTGACTGAATTTAGCCTTTTCTTTCATTACAAATGTAGTCAACAAACCACAGTATCAGCAGTACTTGAGAATTTCTCATCAACAGAAAACATTTTTATATCCCATTACAGTTGTTAAAGAAATCTCAAATTTTCTTTATATTAATATTTTGAAATTATAATAGTTCTTAGACCTGCTGCTACAATTTGTTACTTAATGTGTTATTTTGTTATTTAAATAAACATTTATGTCATTATACCATAATTTGTGTATATTTTGACAATTATATTTTAATACAATGAATTTCCTCATAATCCTATGTGTTACATTGTATATGTGCATTATTCTGGCTTCACTATATTGCTGAAGGGAGTTAAGATTTCTACTGTTAGACTCCTACAAAGCAAAGATCCTATTCCTCCCCTCTGGGTGTGCAAAAACTTCATGTGTGTGTGTGTGTGTGTGTGTGTGTGTGTGTGTGTGTGTGTGTACAGGCCTGCACACTAGTCCAATGTCATAAACTCTAGAATGTGCTAGGTGTTGGGGGAGCAAAGTAGGGTTGTCTACTGCCTCAGGAGGGCTGGTCAGAGCAGGGACCATCTGTGCTCTGTTGCTGGGTGCCATTGAGTTGATTCTTACTTGTAGTGACCCCATATGACAGAGTAGAACTGCCCCATAGGGTTTTCTAGGCTGTAATCTTTATGGAAGCAGATCGCCAGGTCTTTCTTCTGTGGAGTGGCTGGATAGGTTCAAACCATCAACCTTTTGGTTAGCAGCCAAGCGCTTTACATTTTTGCCACAAGGCTGTTTATTGCTCTCTGCCTAATGAAATCTTATACTTTCTGCAGCATGCATTCATTCATTTGTTCAACAAATATCTAGGTGCCCTTCTGTTGCAGGCATTGTCCTTAGGCACGGACAATCTGCACTGAATAAAAAAGGACAAAAACCGTATATCCTTGGAGGGCCAGAATTCTAGTGTGGCTAGATGGCCTCACTCTTCCTCCAAGAAGCCTTCCTTGATTAGCCTGGGAAGCCTAACTTTATGGCTCTATTTCTTCTGTACTCATGAAATCTCACTCCGCCATGAGTACAGTAAATGATATATGTATTCACTTCGTACTCCAGTTCATGTATATGTATCCCCTTCCCCAGCCAGACACCAAGTTCAAGTGCAAAGGGTCTATTTGCTTCCCTTTTGTAGTTACCTGAAAAGAGAAGTAATGTGCATAAAGTGCTTGCAGTTCCTACAAAGTGAGTTAACATACATAAAGCAGTTAGACTAGTGCCTGGCACACAAAAGTGTTATATAGGTATTTGGAATAATTTTATCAGTCCTAGATACAAATGATTTACAAAGAAAGAAAAAGAGAGGGAAGGAAGGAGGGGACCAGCCTGGAGCCAGGTGTCCTTGTTCCCCCAGGCAACTGGTTGTTGTTGTTATGGTGACCCCATGTGTGCAGAGTAGAACTGCACTCCACAGGGTTTTTCAAGGCTGTAGCCTTTCAGAAGCGATTGCCAGGCCTGTCTTCCAAGCTGCCTCTGGGTGGGTTCCAACCTCCAACTTTTTGGCTAGTAGTTGAGTGCTTAACCATTTGCGCCACACAGCCTGAGTGAAACACCAAGCTGGTCAGAGATGGCCAGGATATGCCAGCACTTACCAAAAGTCCGGTGGAGATTCTCTGAAAGGAAAAATGGAAATGCATTTAGTAGGACACCCAAAGCACTGGGTGGGAGGGGTGGGGGTGGGCAGGTGGAGGGATAGTCCTTTCTCCTCTGAGTCTTTGTTATTTAATCGCTTTTAAAATTGTTTCTAATAGCAACACTGAATGGGGGAAGGGAAACTGTAACATTTCACTTCTGCCTCGGCTGAATGCAGGGGAGAGAAATAAGACTACAGTTCGGTACTGGGTACAGGAATTTTACGTTGTGAATTTCTCATCTGCAGAAGCACAGGGTACTGGGAGAGAGGGGAAGCTGGTCAGAGAAAATGACCATTTCACTTAGGCTAGAGGAGTAGGAGGGAGGGATGGAGGTACCTGGAACTCACCTAACTCTGCTTGAAGTTTTCCTAAAATAGAAACAGGCAACAATTTTTAGCTCCTGCTCTGGCACCAGGAGGGCCCCCTCCCAAACCAAGCACCCCAGGCCTTTGTGAGGGCTATTTCTCTGCAGCCTGGGAGCATCCATGGGGCAGTAGAAAGAGCACTGTATTTGAAGCCAAGAGGCCTAGACTGTAGTGCAGGCTGTGTCCCTGGCTACTGTGGGGATGAAATATGGGATAAAGAGCGTGGAGAGGCTCGGTGAACAGCAATACCCCAAACCAACATGAGACTTTATCATCTGCCCAACTGCTCTTTGCTCCTTTTTGGGGGGGTTCTCAGTTTGCATAGTTACTCCACCCCGCTGGGTTGTTACTTTGTCAATCTAAAGGCACTTCCCCCCGGGTTTAAATAAAGAAGGAAGGATCTAAACATTTAGCAAGCAGATACATTGTGACAGGCATACTAGGGAGTTTAAATATATTATCCCCTTTAATCCTTCCTGCACTTTGTTGATGTTAGTTGTCGTGAATTGGCTCCATCTCATGGGGACCATACGTATCACAGAAGGAGATGTTGCCTGGTCCTGTACTATCTTCATGATCATTGGTATGTTTGAGCCCATATAGTTGCGGCTATTGTCAATACATCTCATTGAGGGTTTTCCTCGTTTCTGCTGACCAAACGTGAAGTCTTTTACTAGAGATTGGTCTTTCCTAATGATGGTCCTAAATAAGTAAGAGGAAGCCTCGCCATTCTCACTTCTGAGGAGCATTGTGGTTGTATTTCTTCTAAGACTGATTTGTTTGTTCTTCCGGCAGTCCACAATGTATTCAATATTCTTTGCCAACACCACTGTTTGAATGCATCAATTCCTACACTTTAGGAGGGAGGATGGTCTCTCTACTTGACAGACAAGGCAACTGAGGCTTGGAAGTCCTAAGAATTTTGCTCAGCGTTCAAATCGTTGGTCAGTGCCTGAGCTGGGATTCCAAACCAGGCCGTCTGACTCCATCGATCAGGTTGTTTCTGTTCAGCTATGTGGACTGAAGGCCTTTATCATGTGGAAGAAATAAGCTACTGAGTACCTGGTATGGATTCAAGGGGAGAGAAAGGATACTGACCCCACAACCCCCCACCCCCAACAACCTCGCTACCCCCCATCTCCCCCCACCCCCTACCACCGCCTTACGTGCCCTCCTTGCTGCTTTATCCTGGAGGAGGAGTAAAGAGCCTGCATGCTTTGGCATTGGGGAGAACACTTGGTGGGGGAGAAGGCTCAGAACTGGAAGCTCTGGGCACAAAAGGAGCTTCACTGATGGCTGAACCCAAGTCCTCAGTGTTGAATAAAAAAGCAGGATGGGTGTTTGCTTACAGTATCTTTATTTAAACCTCCTAACAGCCTAGACCTGTCCAACTCTGAAGCTCAAACTCTCCCAGTTCCATGAAGCTGCTAGAAATGGTACAGAAGATAGGAGTTAGACCTGAGCTCTGCCACTTATGAGCTATGTTAGCTTTAATAAGTCACCGAACTTCTCCGGGCCTCAGTTGCTTCCGCTGTAAAATGGGGCAATTACATGTCAGCCCGACCTCATAGAGAAATACAAGGTCCAAGCTGTAAAGCTTTATGGTGTCATGAAGTTCTGAATCAAATAATCAAAAATGAATGTGAACTGACAGCTCTGAGAGACCAGTTCATTTAAGGGAGGACCCCCATCTGTCCACCCTCCACCCTGTACCTCTGAGTCTGTGCTGCAGGCACAGGAAGACGAGGCCGACAGTGATCTGCAGGAGGAGCATGGGCAGGACAGCGATGAGGACCAGCACTCCCGGGCTGATCCAGTAGAAGGGATCTGAAAGGCACAATGGCATGGCCTGGTGCTGTATCCTCAACACTCTGCACAGGGCCTGGGCTCATAAACTGGGTTGAATGAAGGAATGAATATCATCAAGATTCAAAGAAGGTGACCAAGAATTGACACTTGAGCTTAGCCTTGAAGGAAAAATACTCCCCTCATCCACAGGAAGGGCTAGTGGTTTAGAATGACTGGAGTGAAGGCTGTGCATTGGGGTGGGCTTGGGGAATTTTGAGAACCAGCTAAGGGACTTGAAGGCTATAGGGTGCATTGAAGCATTCTAAGTTGGAAATGATTCTATCAGATTCACTGAGTGGAAGGGTCAGTTAAGATGCCATGGTAATCATTAAAGAAACAAGACAAGCCTGATCTAGCCCCGTGGTAGTGGTGTAGGGAGTCAGGGGATATTTTGCACTTAAGTTTATATATATATGCGTTTTTTGTTTTTTTTTCCAGTAACTTTTAAACTCAAATTCAGTGTTTCTTTCCATTATGCTTGTGGGCAATACACCACAATAATATAAGCAAAACCTGTGACTTTGTCATCAGTAAAAATCACAAAGATTTTCACATCACCTTAGAGTTGTTATAGAAATCTCAAAATATCATTTATGTTCACCACTATTTTGAAATTATGCTAATTATTATGGCCACCCACCCTATATCTCATTATTTTAATATTTTGATAACTGTATTTCAGTATATTTTGTTTTATACATTTAAAAATATTATTCTGAGAAGGGAGTCCATCAACTTCACCAGCCTGCCAAATTGGTTCAGGAACACAAATAAATGTTAAGAACCCGTCTTCTGGAGCTTTTAAGAAAGTAGGGTCCACAGGATTGGGAACTGACTGGATGTGGAGTGGGAGGGGCAATGAAGGAAGGGGATGACCTTCAGCTCTCCAGATCAGTTCTTCGGCCCCCATTTATATCCCTTTTCCAGAGTCTGCTTCGCAGTGCCCAAAGCTCTACCTGTCTACTTTCAATGTGCCATGCTGCAGTTGAAGCCCTTTTCATGTTGGTTTCTGCTTTAGGGGGGGCTACCAAAAAAAAAAACAAACAAACTCATTGCCGCTAAGTCAATTCCGACTCATAGTCACCCTATAGGACAGAATAAAACCGCCCCCATAGAGTTTCCAAGGGGCAGCTGGTGGATTTGAACTGCTGTCTTTTTGGTTAGCAGGCAAGCTCTCAACCACAGCACCACCAAGGCTCCTTAGGGGGACTAGATAAGGATATTGCCATCAAAGGTAGGGATTAAGTCCCAGTGAGTGACATTAAACTGGTCCAGTAGAGTTTCATAGGTATAAATGCAATTCCTTAAACTGCAGACAAGGCTCTTCTTTGTACTGCATTCTCCAGACGGAAATGCAGCAAACTTTACTTTCAAGTTCTTATTGAAAGTTACCTGTAACAATGTGATTTAGCAAGTACATACTTTAGTTCTTTTTAAAATCTTTTTTGCGTAACTTTTACAAAGGATTAGAATCACAAAGAGAGAGAAAATCAGATGTGAGCCTCCTGATGTAAAGCAGTAAGAAGTATATGGCACCACTTAAGTATGCTTGCCAAAATAACTGAAGCCTGAATCTGATTGTGCCTCTAGATCTGTAAATTTACAGGAAATACAAGGCATGGAGGACTGTGTTAAACAACATCATGGAAACGCAATCAGCAAAATCCGGACTGCAGGTAATCCTACAGGGCAAACAACAACGTGTGGCTCATGTTTGGATCTGATTCAAAAAATTACCAGTTTACCAGTTACCTTCGGGTCAGTTCCAAATCATGGCGACCCCTTTGTGTGTCAGACTAGAACTGTGCTCCATAGGATTTTCAACGGCTGTTTTTTTTTTCCAGAAGTAGATTACCAGGCCTGTCTTCCAAGGCATCTCTTGGCTGCTCCTAACCGCAAACTTTTCTGTTAGCAGCTGTGGGCCTTAACCATTTGCTCCGCCCACAGACTCCAATTCAAACAAACCAATTGTAAAAATGTATTTATGAAACAATCACAAAAATGTGAATTCAAGTGAGTATTTGATATTGAGAGCTTTTCGTTAATTTTTAAAGATTTGATAACAATGCTGGGTTATTATTTTTTTTTTAAAAGAGTTGTTATATTTTAGAGATACATGTGGGAGAAGTAGCAATGAAATTATAACACTGCCTAGGATTTGCATTAGAGTAATTCAGTTGGGAAGGGTGGCAATGAGTGTGAATCAGGTAAAATAGGTGGTCCTTGGGTTGATAACTGCCAAGGATGGGTACTTGGATACTCATGATATTTTCTTTACTTTTGTGTATATGTATTTTTAAATTTCATAACGGAGAGTTTAAAGACAGGATTAGATACAGTTAGTAATAAAATCACAAAAACGACAAGACATTTAAAAATAAAGTCGGAAAGAGAGGTCAGAAACTCTTTAGAAGAAAGAGGAGAGGTAATTACACCTAAAACTTGAAATAATATAATCACTGCATTTTATTCCTAAATTTGTCTCACCTTTCTAGCTCCCCAGGTGGGGCAGGTTGCCCCCTGTTTACTTGTAAAACTGTCTCTTTTTAGACTCTTAGGCATGCAGACTACAACATGGGAGGGAGCGGGGTAGAATGGAAACCAGCCCAGACAAAAGGTGACCTCCCCTGAGGGAAAGCTTTTAGTTTTTTGCCTGCCTGCCTGCCTGCCTTCCTCCCTCCCTTCCTTTCTTTCTGTCTCCCCCTCTCTCCTTCTCTCTTTCTTTCATGGGTTGGGGAAGCATGCTGGGAGAGGCAGTTACTGAAATAATAGAGCAGGGAGGAGGAAAATGGCAGTCTGGAAAGGTCCTCACTATTACGCTTCTTTGCAGGTAAACATCCGCCAATAAAAATATTCTGTGACAGGCAAAGCTATTTTCATATTCTTTTAGTCTGTTCCTAGAAATAGTGTTTTGTTAGTTGGGTACAGTGTTATCTTCTGGTCCCAGCACTGTAACAGTCACCCTCAAGATACAAAATCGATCAATTGTCTGATGTTTACACTGCTGGTGGGGAGGAGGGTAAGGGAAATGGGGCGGCTCTCTAGGGTCTGAGGCTCAGCTCTCCGATTGTTTTTTTCAGTTAAATGGCAATTATCTCTCAAAGCTCCCCCTCCCCCTTCACCTTGTCCACATCTTAACTTCCTGGGATAGAAGAAAAACTAAACTCTGAAATCATCCATCAGATAAAATATATCGAAAATTAAGATTCGGAAGAAAGGAAAAACAAATAACAGTTGCCATCAGATAGGTTCCGACTTACGGCAACCCTACGTGTTATAGGGTAGAACTGTTCCACAGGATTTCCTTGGCTGTAGTCTTTATGGAGGTAAAATCTACAGGTGACACCTCTGTCTTTCTCCATTTATATTCATACATTTGTTTCCTTGTTCATTCACTTGGACTATGTTTACCAAGAATATATTTTTCAATAATGCTCTTCATCTAATAAAATACCACAAACAAATCAACTAAGGAATTTATTGTAATGGATTTGACCAATTCAAAGTGCTAGGAATAATGCCCTGGTTTGTAACAAGTAAACAAAAAGAGGTCTCAAAGCAAAACAGAGACAGAAAAAAGTCCGCTTGGATACTTGGATTAATTTTCAGATTATTCGTGCTCACTTCTAGTGGCATAAAATAATCAGAAATTGATTATTTTGGACTTTTGCTGCCTCCGTTTCTCACATTACATTGTTTTCTTTTTTGTTAATTTTTCTCTATTACACCCACAAATATACATATTATACATTATTTACTATGAATAGACAATTATGATCATATGTGTTTTTAATGCAGATCAAGCCCCTAGCCTCCCCGCTCCTCTCTTCACCCAAAGTGATCATGCTAACTTTCTTGTGGGTATCCTCTTATATTTTTCTCTGTACTGCATACACATACTCATAAACACAGGGTTTTTGTTCTCTACTTTTCTGTAGCTTATTTTTATCACTCAACAATACCTGATGGAATTCCTCCAAGCCATCTGGTATAGTTCTCAACAAACTTTTTTAATGGCTGCATAATATTCATGGTATGGGTACAAATATTTATTCAGTCACTTCCCTACTCATGAGTACTGACTTTGATTCCAATATTTTCCCACTCTGAATAATGATGTAACAGACATTTCTGAGTTTATGAGTTCCTGTGGACTGTTGTATATATTTCTATGGAATCAATCTCCAAGAGTGAGGTGTTTCGGTTGAAGGGTCTTATCTCAACTGAGAGAATCATTGAAATTTCAAAGGGAGGTCTTGGCCACTCAACAGATGATACCTAACATACAGTGCTACTCACCTTCTACTTTCAGTTCCATTGCTGCCTCCTCTTGGTATGAATGGTCTCGGAAGAAGCAGGTGTAACCTCCCTCATCTGAGAACCTTACATTCCGGATCCTGAGGGTCACCTTTCCCTCACCAATAGTCTCTTTCAGCAGCTCTGTCCGGCCCCGATATTCTGGTGCTTGCTCTCCATCTTGGTCCTTGCCATTTCTGTAGAGATGAACCACCCTGGAGAAGGGGGGGCGGTACCAGCCCACCTCCATGCCTGTAGCGTTCTTAGAAGGAGATATACGGCATGGCAATTCCACTTCATCCCCCACCAGAGCCCGGATGGGGTGCCCTGGTCCTATCACTCTGAACTGTCCTGTCCAAGATACCAAAGAAGAGATTGAAGGTCAGAGGGAACCTTGATAAACAAGCATGTCATGGGAAGGGCTGCTTCAAAACAGGGAAGGACAAGGACAGTCGTTTTTTAAACAGAATTCTAGAGTCAGGGAGGAGCTCAGTTCTCCTTCATGAGCATATACCAAAAAAAAAAAAAAAAAAAGTCTCTGGTTATGGAGATGTTGTGAGTGCCCTGGATAGAACATTCTAGCATGTGGCTACCTTGATGGTTGCTGCCCACCTTTCTGTCAACTGACCCATTCTCCGACATGGTCATCTTTGCCATCTCTGATTCTTCAGCCCAGCCTTTAGGTCCCATCTTGGACTATGTTTCAGCATTTTGAAGTTTAATTCTGTCATGGATCTCTCTGTTAGGACTTGGCCAAATTGATCCCTATTCTGCAATTAGTGGTTTTGCTTTTGTCAAACCACCCACCTTACCTTCCTCTCTACCATTTCTCAGCCCTCTCCTTATTCACACCAGCTTCTTCAAACTCTTCTCTGACATCTTCTACCCTGGGGGATGGCTCTATCTCATTCTGCTTTTCCTCTGTGCCTTCAGCCCTCACTAGAGGTCTTGGACCCTGCTCTGTACATGTTCCCAGTCTTTCTCAATGTGTCTCCTCAGTCAGACACTGAGCTAACAGGAGATAAGGCTGATTTCTCCATTAGACTTGGAGAGATTTCCCAAGGGGGTGGGTGGACTGGGCCTCCGCTATTAGGTGGCTCTCTGAAGTTGGGAATCTATTTTCTATTTCTTTTATTTCTGCCCAGCACACGAGAACAGGGCTTACCTATAAAAACTTGCTGGTGCCTGATTATGTGGAATACGGCTCTCAAACATGACAAGGTATTACAATTTGACAAACATTTACTATAGGACAGGCACTACTAAACATGTTGTATACCTCATTTAACCTTGACAGCAACTCTAAACCAAAAAAACCCCTGATGCTGTCAAGTTTATTCCAACTCATGGTGACCTTATGTGTCACACAGTAGAAGTGAGCTCCATAGGATTTTTTTGGCTGTAATCTTTATGGAAGCAGATCACCAGGGCTTTCTTCCACTGCACTGCTGGGCGTGTTAGAACCACCAGTCTTTTAGAATCAGAGATGGCAAAGATGACCAAAGATGAGCTCAAGTCTTTTGTGCCACCCAGGGACCTCAGCAACTCCAAGGTTGTTATTATTGTTGTTATTATTATATTCCCATTTTATAGATAAGAACCAAAGCTGTAAAGATAAGAACTGGTTTAAGGAAAGCTTTGAGTTAAGGTCAGTCTAAGGAGTTTGGATTCTATTATGAAGGCTGTAGGGAGTCACTAAAGGTTTTTGAGGAGGGGAACCACATCAACAAAGCTATGCTTTAGAAAGATAACTCACATAGCAATTTGAGGATAAATTGAAGCAGGTGAGCCCAGGGGAACTGGCCTTTCAGTTCTTAGGATCTCCCCAGGACAGGAATAAAGACTTGTCTTACCTGCATAGCCGGTGGACAGCTGGAGGAGCAGGAGGAGGAGGGAGGGGAGGCAGCTGGGCAGAGAGGAGCTCAGTACACTTGCCATCTCACTGCTACAGGGGACAGAGAGCCCCCGCAGTGGGCTCAGGCTGAGCAGGGTGCATGTCCCCTACCACTGAAAAGCCTGAAGGGAGGATCTGGGAGGGCAGTGCTCCCTGGGACCTGCCACCCCCCCAGCCAGGGCTGCAGCTGTGCCTGCAGGAACAGCCCACGTCACCCTTGCCAGGCACTTACACAAAAGGGCTACAGACTGAGGGGGATGACCAGGGCTTGCCTTCCCTACCCCCTTGAAGGAGCGGAGCAGAGGCTGCCTGGTACTAAGCCTTCCTCCCCTCTCCCTCCCAGTGACCCAGCCTCTGTGGGTGGGGGGCTTCTAAGATCTGGTCAGTTAGAATAGATCACTCGCTGGACCTCAGGAAAAGGCTTGTTCATATAATCTATGAAGTTTCTTCTATCCCTCTCCTCCAGATACTAGCCAAGGGATTCCTGTTGCCTCTTAAAAAAAGAAAATTTAGAGCTGGTCTCCTATTCCTACTGTGTCGCCAACGGCATTACCAGGCCAGTCTTCTTGATGTCCAACCTCCTTCTCTTCTACTGCAAAACCAAACTCCCTTACTCATGTTTAGACATGTGATGGATCTCTTGGGTTTAGTTAACTTCTTGCCTCCAAAGGATGCATGTTGGAAAGTCCGGAGTTGAGCGTCAGGAGTTGATGGCCACCTGAGCTCAGACAGCCAAGTGAGCTAGGAAGGTTAGATCAGCAAACTCAGCAACCTTGTCAGTCAGCACAGGTGACAAGGACAGAGCCAGCATCCAGGACACATTCACCCAGCCTTGGCAATGTTTTCTGATTCCCTCAGTGTTACAAGGGAAAGGGAGATCAGGGTGGAAACATGACCTTGCTCCTTCCCCATGGACTCAGCTGAGTTCTGGAAGGGCGAGACAAGTGTTGTCACCAAGTTTCAAAAATATATTTCCCAATCTAAAAGCAAGGATGCCAATACAAGTAAGGAAAATGGGTCAGGATGGTCGCTTTAGAGCTGCACTATCTAGTACAGTAACCACTAGCTTCATGTGATCATTTAAATTAAAACTGTAATTAAATGGAATTAAAGATTCAATTCCTTGATTACACTAGTCAGGTTTCAAGTGCTCAATAGCCACATGTAGCTAGCTAGTGGCTGCTGTATAAGTCACATGTAGCTAGCTAGTGGCTACTGTATCAGACAGCTCAAACATAGACCATTTCTATTATCACAAAGAATTACATTGGACAGCATTGTTCAAGGGGTACATTTTCTGCTTTTGTCCAAGGTGGATACAAGCTGATAGAGGAAAAGACGCTGGCCATCTGAGTCTGTTGTTGTTAGGTGCCATCGAGTTGGTTTCCGACTCATAGAGACCCTATGTACAACAGAATGAAACACTGCCTGGTCTTGTGCCATCCACACAATCGTTATGCTTGAGCCCACTGTTGCAGCCACTGTGTCAGTCCATCTCATGGAGGGTCTTCCTCTTTTTTGCTGACCCTCTCCTCAACCAAGCATGATGTCTTTTTTCAGGGACTGATCCCTCCTGATAACACGTCCAAAGTATGTGAGATAAAGTCTCACCATCCTTGTTTCTAAGGAGCATTCTGGCTGTATTTCTTCCAAGACAGATTTGTCCATTCTTTTGGCAGCCTGTGGTATATTCAATATTCTCAGTCTACTCTTCTTCAGTCTTCCTTACTCATTGCCCAGCTTTCACATGCGTATGAGGCTACTGGAAACACCATGGCTTGGGTCAGGCACACTTTAGTCCTTAAAGTGACATCTTTGCTAGGAGTTGCTCATTCTTTCTCCCTGCAAGGCAGCTAGGGTTTGGGCACAAGCAGAGTTTGGCTGCTCTTGAGATGTGAGGGTGAAAGGACAGGAGGGAGGGGTGAGTCAGGTGGGAAGAGGGGCCACTATGCATGCCTGACTTCCTCCGCAATGGGGATTCTTTCCTTCCAGAACCTAAAATATCTTGGGGTGCTCTTCCTCCATGGTGCACATTCTGGGAGGAGAGTTATGCACAAGATGCTTTCCTGGGCAGGTTTAGGGGCATAGGCTGCTTGCAGTTGTCCAGCACCAGTCTAGTTGCCAAAAGCTGGATGGGAGACCAGGGTAGGGGTAGAGGGACAAAGAGCAGAGAAGATCAGATGCTAGCCAATGTGATCTACTGTAGAGGAATCACAGCCTCCCTGTAAGTAAAAATACTTACCAAGTGCTTCCTATGGCCACTGTTCTAACACTTTGCATGTAGTAACTCACTGAATCCTCACAACAGTAAAACAAATGTTAAACTATTATTACTCCTTCAAAAAGCTTAAGAAACAGATGATGGTGTTGGTTGCACAACATTGAGAATGTAATTAATGTCACTGAATTGTACACTTAAAATGGTTAAAATGACAAATTTTATGTTATATTTTAAAACCTATTATCACCCTTACTTTACAGATAAGGAAATTGAGGCACAAATGAAGGTCACAAGATTATGGAGTGGTAGAGATGGGATTTGAAGCCAGGCTTTCTAGCCCCAGAATCTGCACTTGTAGCCACGAGGCTTCTAATGAGCTCCCCTTACTCCCTTCCACGGCCTCAGCTGTCTCAAATCTCCTGAACGGGTGAGGATTCCTGGAGCTGTGGCGAGCAGTCCCTTGGGTAACCTGGTCTTTGGGCAAAGTTGATGTAAATAAGGGAGGGGGAGAGGGACCGCCAGGAAAAATGAAGCCAGTGATGCTGCCATTTACAGAAATCCCGGGTTCAACAGCAGCATTAGGTTTTTGCTGGATGTGGAGCATGACGTGGATATGTCTAAGAGGTGAAGCCACCCTGCTTTGATCAGAGCATGGTCATTTCCTTCAGCACTTACACACTTACTTCAATTGATTTCATGTGGCATATATTATGCGATCCTGCAATTATTTTCAGGTTGTTTCTTGTGTATGCTCTTTTCAGTAATTTCAATTTAGTCTGCATCTTTCACCATGTACACAGACGTGGAAGCAAAGTGCACATACTACAAACACAATGAATGTGTATGCTAATATGCTGTCCATATATGAAATGGAAAGCAGTAAGCGGTAGAAAGAACCTTAGTGGCGCAGTGTTTAAGTTCTCTGCTGGTGGTGCAATGATTAAAGTGCTTGGCTGCTAACCAAATGGTCAGCAGTTTGAACCAACCAGCCGCATCACAGGAGAAGATTATAACCTTGGAAACCCTATGGGGCATTTCTACTCTGTCCTATAGGAAACCCCATGGAGGCAGTTCTACTCTGTCCCATAGGGTTACTATGAGTTGGAATGGACTCGACAGCAATGGTTTTATACCCAATAACAGTGCTGCATTAGCTTTTCCCACTAACTTGTGTGTCTTTCAGGATAATGTGTAAAACATATATTTGACACAAATGATCCATTTCTCGAATTATTTACTTAAAGATGCATAATTCTATATTGATACATAATACAGCTCTCTTCTACTTAAAAAAATTTATTTTTCTTGTTTATGTATTTATCCATCTGTTTCGATATTCAAAATCCAAAATGTATAAAATAACATACCTTGAAAGTCGGCCTCCCTGATATCTAGAGCCAACCAGTGTTTTCTCTGAGTCCTTTCACATATGTGTCACCAGAGGGAGTTCCACAGGAAAGTCATTGCATGTGAGGACTAATGATATCACTTACCATTCCTTCTCCCCTTTCTGTACGTAAATGGTAACAGCAATTTATCTTGCAGACCATATCAATACCTAAGGAACGTCCTTATTATTTTATACAGCTACACAATATTTTAGTGGATGAACGTATCACACTTATTTAACAAGTTTCCCAGGACATTCAGATTGTCTCAATTCTTTAAATAACTATTTTACTAGGTTGAAATAAAAAATATATATTCAACTAATTTAAATAAATACTTAACAGCAAATGCTAGTGTCAAGCTTCCTATTAGGCCCTGATCATAAAAGTTTCAGCTAGGCAGACAAAGTTCTTGCCTTCACAAAAGTTACATCGCAGTTATATGTTACCTAGGGTATGTTGTAGGGTGAAAACATCATAAAGTTTAGTAAAGCGAAAGTAAGTTTTATTCGGCATATATTCAAAAAGACAAAAGTGGGAAACGGACAAGCATATGCTGCCACAGCCATGTCAGCCCAAGTCCAAAGAACCATTACAGAGCCATCAGTATATATTAACAGTACAAATGAGCAAAACCATTGAAAGCTTAGCCTTTTCAGATTGGCTAGAAACTGTGATCCTGCATTTTGAATTGTCTTTCTTAACAATCATCGGTGCAGGTTTCAGTAACGAAGTCGGGAGGGTCTTCATGGGTCCAACAAATCTCCATTCACGAAATGCTAACAGAAAAAGATAAGCGTGGAAAGTCTTTTGTGTTGTGTTTGATCAGCTTTATGTGAAAGTTTTCCTAAAAGATATTTTCCAAGATTATCTTAGCTATTGTCTTTATACGTCAGGGCCCATTTGATGTGTCCTTGTGAGTGCTTGTGAGCCCAGCTCCAGCTGGGTCACATTCTCTATGCTCAAGGAGAGGGAATAATAACTCCAATATTATTTCCTAAATCAGGTACAAGTCAGTATCAGGTTGTCATTTTCATCCTTTTTGCTATTATATATAATGCCGCAATAAATTTTAATCTACTGAAGTCAGCTTTATCACTTGAGGGACCCAGTGCAAAATGAAAATATGGAGCCCTTTGTTCAAAAAGCAGGAAAAAAGCCTTCTGTAGTCTTACTCTTGACCTGTCATGATATTTTTTATTTGCTATTGAATGTTGCCCTTCCTCAGGCAAGGAGATACTTGTGAGGGGGGTGGGGGGAAGTACAGACCCTCACAAGTCTTTGGGGCCCTCACCTTCCCTGTGGTGATCAAGATGTGTATGCCCAACTGCTCTCCTCCCCTTGTCTGTGCCCAGGCCGCTGCTGAGAGGTGAGGGCCACAGAGAGTGAATTACATGAAAGAGTCCACGTGAACTATGAATGGTATACAGTATACAGTAACCACTCAGTAAGTGCTGCCTTTAGTCTTCATGTGTAGTGATTTTCTTCTGGAACTCCCTCTAAACCAAAAAACCAAACCCGTTGCTGTAACGTTGATTCTGACTCATAAAGACCCTACCTCTATTGGCATAAATATCAAGAGTTATTTGAGGATGAATTTAGAGGACCATATGCTGAGTGAAACAAGTCATACACAAAAGGACAAATACTGTATGATATCACTTACATGAAATAAGCAATTGTACAGAAACCATAAGCAGTTAGTGGTTACTGGGCAGGGGGATGTTGGGGGGTTGTTTAGAATGCATTGAATGTATGTTAATGGTAGTGGGATAATTTGGAAAAAGATAGCAAAAATAGTTGCACAGCCTGAAGAAGGCCATCAATGTCACTGAAGTGTTCATGTAGAAATTGATTAAATATTGTATGCTTTGTTGTATGTATATCACTATATAAAAAGACTCATTTGATGTCTTCTTTTCCACTTTCATGGCCCTATTTTCTGAGCATCACTTTCAGATGAGCATACCAATTTGTGTGTTTAAATAGGCCTGGATGTTCCACTGAGACTCAATGACCGATAGTCTATGAAATGCATAATTGATCCCTGTGAAGGTTAAGGTTGTGTCAGCTTGGCTCGGCCATGATCCTCCTTGGTTAGGCAGTTATGATGTAGTTGGGCAGCTTTTTAATGATGTAATCACCTGCATAATGAGACCTGATGTAATGTGATCGCTTCTATGACGAGATACGTTGTGAGCAGCCAATCAGTTGAAAGGGAGTTTCCGTGGGGGTGTGGCCTGCATCCAATATAGGTGGACTTTCTGATAAGGTTCACGGGCTTTTGCTCGCTCTGAATTCTGCAGCTGGCTCCTGTTCATCTGACCTCCAGTTATTGGGACTTGACCTAGGAGCTTACCTGCTGTCTTGCCTGCTGATTTTGGGATTCATCCACCTCCAAAGCCTATGAGCCAGATGCCTGCTATCTGACCTTCCGATCTTGGATTCCAGCACCTGCAGGCTATGTGAGTCAGGAGAAGACTCCAGCCTAACCTTCTGACTTGGGACTTTCCAGCTTCTATAACTATGTGAGCCATGTCCTTTATATAAATCTATATATATATTTGTATGATGCACTGGATTTGCTTCTCTAGAGAACCCAGCCTAAGACAATTCTCACTTAGCCAGATACTGCATAGGTCTGACTGGGAAATGGGAGCACTGAGCTGAATCAATCTAATGCAGCATGAGTTAGCATAGTGTTATAGTGAAGCCAGGGGCTGCTCTTTTATACTGGTGTATTTATATAAGTAACACTGGGTGGTGCAAACAATTAACATGCTCAGCTGCTAACTGAAGAGATGGAGGTTTAAGTCCGTCCAGAGGTGCCTTGGAAGAAAGGCCTGGTGATCTACTTCTGAAAGATCAGCCATTTAAAACTCTGACACACATGGGGTGCCATGAGTTGAGGTGGACTTGATGGCAACTAGTTACTGGTTATTTATGTAAGGAATACATATAGTATAGAAAATTAGAGAAAAAGGAAAAATATAAAGAGAACAAGAACCAAGAAGTTTTGATGTTCCCTCAAAGTTTTAAATTTTATCTACTAATTTTTTTCTATTTTTGTTTCTTCCCCTCTTTATTATGAAATTGACCAATATTTTCATCTTTAAAAAATAAGAGCATTCAGCTTATATAAGTCGGGCATACAGGCTTGTTTCTGTTTTCCAGAAATTGGAGTGGATATGTGCTGATTTTAACCAAAATATTGTGGGCTGTCCTGTGGAAGAAGCGCTAAGCTCCTTCTGTAAGCCCTCCGGGGGGCAAAACTGTTGAGTGCGACCCCGCGCAGGTAGATTTGAGCTCAATACAAAGAAGAATTTTCTCTATCAGAGCTGCCCAGCCATGACGGGAAGGACAGTAGGAGTGTGAGCTTCCCATTCCTGGATGTTTAAGCCAACATTGAATGGGAGGTTAGGCTAGATAACCCTAAGTTGTTGTTGTTGCTTTCCTAGCGGTAGAATCCTACAAGAATATACATTTTCCTTCCCGCATCTTTTGTCTGCTCTTCTTTGCCTCCTTTCCACTTCCCCGGGATTTTCACTTTTCGCTGCCTTTGGGGCGGAATCTTGCAGGTGACGCCCCAAGAGGCGCTCCCAGTCTGCCCCACAAGAGCGGACTTCTCACGGCTTCGCCACCGAGGATTGGCTCCAGGAGCCCTTGCGGGCGCAGAATAAGACGGCTGTTACAAACTGGCACCAGCAAGCGGCTCGATGACGCCCAGTTCCTACTGGCAAAGCTTTTTCTTGTCCTTTCACCTCAGATTCATTGTTCTTGGTTACTTGCTTTTCCTCCGCTGCTCTTGGTTTCTCCGCGTTAGTCTAGCCAATAGAAGGCCTGGAACCTATAACGTTGCTTGGCCAATGGCCCAGGATATGGAAGATATGGATGGCCATTTTGACACCTGGCCCAGTCCCTGGGATCACTCACCTGGTGATGGTCCCTTTGTCATTATGGAATCGCCCCAACGCCGGGAAAAAGCGGTGGTGGCCAATTTGGAAGCAGGCAACTGTCATTTCACAGATTATCTTGGAGCCTGGTAGTTGCTGTTGTTTTGTTTGTTTCTGTTGGTTTGTTTTAGCAGAGAAAGCTCTATGGAGGGAAAATTATATAGGCCAGGATTTCTAGGACTCCTTCAGACACATAATGTCATCATTCCAGAATGTGGAGGATCTGCCATCCTTGCATATAATAAAAATACATAGAATTGGCAACGTTCAGACGTACCTGATTGATGAACACATCAGATGCTAGTTTACTTTCTTGTGGGGAAGGCCTATGACCCTGGGCAGCTAGCATAATCTGTAACCTCAGTTTATTTATTTGCAAAACGGGGATCATACCGCCCACGTCATGGGGTTGATGTAAGGATTAAAGTAGACAAATGCCTAGGCTTGGGCCTGGCTCTCAAAAAACATGTTAGCACCTATTGTGCAGGGCCTGTGAGTAGAATGTTAGGCCATGAGGGCGGGACTTTATCTTATTTTCCCTGCACTATCCTGGAGGTATAATAGTGAAGGATATGTTACCACAATAATGAGGACTGGAGCCGTCTGCCGCAATAGCCAATTCTGAGACACGGGTGAGGTGAGCAGCAAGAGTTTTATTATACATCAATATATAGGAGAAAGAGGGGAATAGATTCCTCCAAAAACCTGTCTCTTTCTTTTGAAACAGTGTATCTTTTGCCATCTGTAATTTTCATCAAAAAAAAAAAAAAAAAAGGTTGAGAATTTAGAGGCTTAAAAAAAAAAAACAAAAACCTGTCTCTTTCACTGGAGATCGGCTGAAGGCTTTTATAGGGACAGGATTATGGGTCTTAGAAGTTTGTGTTAGTTTCCCCTTGAGGTGGTTACATCCCAGATGAGTTAATCTTTTACTGATATTCTTGGGACATCCTGGTTTTCTTGTCACAAGATGAGCACTTTGTTCGGTTTTTCATTCCTAGATCATTATCACTTGCTTTCCACCCTCCAAGGAGGAACATCGGTTAATATGAAACCTTTCGTAGAGACTGGAACTGGAGGGAAGAACAAGATCATGAGACAATGTGCGAGTTCAGCAATGGGGAGTAATAATAGTGAGCCAGATCTATGCGGCCTCTTCCAGATACATTAAAAAAAAAAAAAAAAAAATACCCACAACAAACCCATTGCCATTCAGTTGATTCTGACTCAAGGTGAACTGGGTGGTGCCAGCGGTTTGGGATCAGCTGCTAACTTAAAGACTGACGGTTTGAATCCATCTAGTGGCACCATGGAAAAAAAGCTTTGTGATCTATTTTTGTAAAGATGACAGCCAAGAAAACCCTATGGAGCAGTTTTACTCTGTAGCATGTGGGGTCGCCAGGAAGTTATTAGTTTGTTAAATGACTGAATGAACAAAGTAATATAAAGCAGAGGTTCCTGCTTTCTCTCCTGCCCCACCTTGAGACCCCCAGGCTGTCTTCTACTCCCTTCAGGCTGTGGGTTCCTCCCTCAGGCGTCTTCTTGCATTCTAACCCCTCTAGGCCAGTATTTACACTTTTACTTGATCTAGATCACACCAATCTGTTAACTTAGAGGTTAGTTTTTTTGACTTTTGATCTCAAATTCTGGATTAAAGGCTTTGTGTCCTGATGTGGATCTTCAGGCATTTGCTGGCCTAGAGGGAGCTATTTTGAGAGGCAGAGTGACCCATGATAAGACAACTTTGGTAGCTTTTCAGGGGCCAGGAACAAAGGTGGCATACCTGGGGCTAGCTCCTCCTCTCCTCTCCCACTCACTTTTCCACAGCTCCCAAGATGCTCACAGGCACAAGATCCAAGCCCCTTCTCCCTATGCCATCTTTCCTTCTGCTCCAGGAAGGGGTCATTAGTTTCTCCCACTCATGGCAATCCATCTTTGTGTATCTGGCAGGTAACACTGGTGCTTCTGGACCTACAGCACCAACCAGCCCAGGGGCTGCTCAAGGATCCTTCCAGTGTCAGATGAAGAAATTGAGTCTCAGATTCTTTTCTTTTTTTAAATTGGGCACAATCAAGTTGAAAGAAACTTAGTCTTTCTTATGACAGCCATTTTGATTAACTGGAGTTATTTGGTCACATTTGCCTTGGTCCTCAGTGGCATTCTGAATGACTGGTATTGCCAAATCACTGGGTAAAGGAGGCATATGTATTGATAATGTTGGATTTTACCTGAGTCCTTTGTTAAAGAAATCCTCCCAATCTTTTATGTTCTGGTGGGGGCAGGGGGCAAGGCCTCCAGTAAGGAACTGGCCAAAGCTAATAATTTACTCAGTTTGAATAACTTTAGTTCTCCTTCTTTAGCCATCCCTCTCCTTACCCCATCCCCCAGTCTCCCAGAATCCAGGTGGCCTTATCATAAAAAAAAAAAAAAAGAAAACATTCCTAGTAAACTGGCCCTAACTGCAACCTTAGCACGTCACTCAACCAGCCCCTCCTGAACTTTCTTTTAAAAAGCTCATAGCAGTCCCTTGTCTCAGGGGAGTGGAGCTCAGACACAATTCTGGTGTCTCTCTCTCTTCCCACTGTAGTGCCCCTTCCTCATTACTTTTATTCAGCTTAATTTTGAATAGAAGTCATCTCTGCCATGTTGTAACATTGTCCAGTGTAATTTTTTCTTTGGCAGTAGTTAAAGTTTTATCCCAGAAAAAATGTGGAGGAAAAGAAAAAAACAATTATGTTCATGTATTTGTATATCTGACTGCAAGATTTTTAATGTTTCTTGGAATTACTGCTTCAGTTACTGACTTAGCAACACTGCAAAAGTTGAACCAGCTTAGTCTGTTAATACTATTCCCTCATAGAAGGAGAAGGACTTTGTAAAGAGTTATTGGATGGTGCAAGCAGCTCTGGTGATGCAATGGTTAAGCACAATGGTTAAGCCCTTGGCTGCTAACCTTCGGTTGGTAGTTAGAACTCACCAGCGGCTCTGCGAGAGAAAGACCTGATGATCTGCTTCCGTAAAGATTACAGCCTAGAAAACTCTTTGGGGGCAGTTCTGCTCTGTCACGTGGGGTAGCCAAGAGTCAAAATCAACTCAATGGCAATTAGTAGTAAGCAACTGGGTCTTAAAATTGGTGAGAGTGGAATTGAATGTGGATATGTGTGTGTCTGGGGGTGGGGTGGGAGTAGACGCAGGCAGGATGGTTTTGTGTTGGTTATGGTTATTCTTCTGAGGTGGTCTTGAACATTACAAAATTTTAACGAGCCTAGACAGCTTCCTGCCTAACTGGGGTTAATCAAGGCTACCCATTATTGCATTCAAACTAGGGCCAGGAAACTGCCGTGAGGCTTACAAGAAACGAGGGATTTAATTTTTATTTCATACACTGTTGAATATATTTTTACAAAAAGCACCTGGCTTTTATAATGATGGTTAAAAAAAAAAAGTTTACAAAACAAGCAAACCTGAAAAAGCATTTGCTCCTTCGGATAAGTGCTTTCTGAAGGGATCTAAACTGGCCTTGTAACTAGTGCCATCTAGTGGTCAGACTAAGTTACTGTGCTGATGATGGACACAAAGCAAGGGCAGGGAAGACACAGGGATGCGGGGAAGTTCAACAGGTATATGCCAAATAAAAGGATCAGACTGCTTGATGACTAGGTACCATAGTCATTTGGCAAAGTGTATGGCGTTTATAATTACTGAAACATTAATCCATCAATGAACTCACATTTAAGGCCTTGGTGTTGTATAACATACTGACATTTAAATACCAATCAATGGAGGAAATGATTTGCATTCACTTGGAGTTTTACATCTTCAAAACATTTCTCTATGATTGTATTTGTTTCTCACAATAAGCTGTGAGATAAGCAGATCAAATAGTTCTGTTCCCATTTTACAGATGATGAAATTGAGGCCAAATGTGATGATTACTATCAAGGCAAGACCTAGAACTCTGGATTTCAGGTTACCAGACAGGCATTCTTTTCTAGTAGATTCTGCTGCAATTGGGGACAGAGATATGCAGGCTTGGTTTTCTATTTAAGCGTTTTTTGGGAACCATGACCTGTGGCTTTCTAAGTTTTTCTTACCATTTCTGCAGCCTTTGTTTTGTTTTCTACACCTTTTTACCATCTGCTCCAACTTAAACTCTGTTTAGAAAGGCGATTTTAACAACAAAGCCAAATGTACATATATTCATTTCTTTTTTCTTATTAATCATTTTAAATTGTAGCTTGTCTTCCAGTCAGCACCATATGTATATGTGCTTACAATAAATGTATATATCTGTTCTGATTTTGAAATAAAAAACACAGAGCACAGATTTGTTTTGCTACCTTTATGGATTTCAGTTTTAAAACCACCATGTCTAGTTCGTATGAGTAATACCAAAGTGTCTGGCATTCTGCCTTACTCCATGAATATTTACTGAATAAATTTAAAAAAAACAGACACATGCAGCCGACTGATTTTCCTTCATATACCTGCAACATTTTAATGGTAGTTATGGAAGATTATATCAATTATATCAATAAATAAATAATATTTCCTTATGAACTCTTTAACAGTCATGTCAATACATACAAGTAGGAAAAACATTCTGAATCCTCTTTTTTCTTTTTCTTTTCTTTCTTTCCTTTTGCTGATATGGTTCTCCCTTTCAGGCAGCCTGAAAATTACAAATTCATATACCATTGACCCGATTCTGCTTCTAGGAAGTGATTTTACAGATAAATCTTCATATGTGGAAAATAATGTATGTAGAAAGTTATTCAATGTAGCATTGTTTGTAATTGCAAAAGATTATAAATGTCTTAAAAAACCAGTTACCATGGAGTCAACTCTCACTCATGGCGACCCCGTGAGTGTCAGAGTGGAACTGTGCTCCATAAGGTTTTCAATGACTGAACTTTCTGAGGTAGATCGCCATACCTTTCTTCCAAGGTGCCTCTGGCTGAACTTGAACCTCTAATCTTTGGGTTAGCTGCACCAACCATGGACATAAACATCTTAGGAGTCCTTCAAAAGGGGGCTGATTAAATAAATTATGGGACATCTATACAATGGAATATTATTTAGATATAATAAAGCAAGAGGAAACTATGTATTAATATGAAATTATAGTACACTTCCATTTGTGTCATAAAGGTGGAAATAAATTTATTTAAATACCTTTAAACTGTCTCTGGAAGGATACATAAGAAACTGGTCCTGTCCTGAGGCCCAGCGTCATGAGGCCTTGCCAGAACATCTCTTCTGTATCCACTGTGACGTGCCTAAGCTGAGACTCAGCCAAGGGAGTCTCAGGGGAGAACTATTTTTGAGAGCCTTCTGTGGGCTAAGTACTTTCACTTACATTATCTCGTTTAATCCTCACAACAACACCAGGAGGGATATATTATTATCCTCGTTTTAAGCATGAGGAAAGTGAGGCACAGAGAGGCTAAGCAATTTATTGCAGAGTTTTACATAAGAGGAGAGATCTTGGAGTGGTGGCTGACGGGGAACTTTCTGATAGGTTCTGGACTGGGTGCAGAGGCAGCATCCAGGGGTGGTAAAGACCTGAGAGTCTTAGTGAAGGATTCAGAGAGGAGGCCTGTGGGCTCTCAGGCCTTTGTGAGAGCAAAAGGAGGCTTTTAGCTTGCTGCTTTTGATATCTTGGGGTTTCCAAATGGCGATTGGTAGAGGATGGTAAGAAAGTATTCATTCTGGGCTGGGAAACTGGAAGGACTGTATGTTTCTTTCAAAAACATATGTTCTTTCAAAAACATATATATAAAAACTTACGTTTCTGTTACTAAACCAACCACAACCATTCAATGAGTGCCTCCTGCCTGTGTAACCTTGCACACAAACATTTATTTTCTTGGTCTCCTTGTTTCTTTGAGGCCTGGATCATCTTCTCTCTTCCATCTACTTCTCTCCCATAATAAAATTGTTAAGTACTAGTATTTTGTAAGTGTTCTAAGTTTATGGAGCACTTTATTTGTTTGAGCCTCATCATTCCTTAGTGAAGCAAATGATTAGGTATGAATTGTTTTCCCCAATTTTATAGGTGAGGAAATTAAGGATCAAAGAGGTTAAGCCTGTTGCTCCTAATGGCTACTGATTGCTAGGATGTTGCAACACCAAATTTGATTCTAGGGTTTTTTCAAAATTTCAAGTCCTGTTCTCTTTTATCTATACTTTGCTGCTTCTCTTCATCCAAGAGTTGCCTAAATCACATGGCTTACGAAACTGTCTCATAACTGAGAAAAACAGATGACAACATCCTATTGCTCATGTCTCCTCTCTCCTTTCTCTCCTCCAAGTGGGGAGACATAACCCTCAACTCTCTCTTTGCTCTTCTCCTGCAAAAGTACATGTAGAAAAGACTATTTGTAAATAAGATGGACTATAGGTGTACCTCACAATATGGAATAAAAATATTCTTGTAAACTTTGTTATTATAAGCTGAACAATCCATATTTCATCAGATAAAACTGAGATCTAAATTGATTACATTGTAAACCTTTTTGAAACAAAATAATTCTATTTCTAATTTAAAGAATCCATGGGGAGTGCAAACGGTTAAGTAGCTCAGCTGTTAACTGAAAGGTTGGCAGTTCAAACCTACCCAGAGGCTCCTCAGAAGACAGGCCTAGTGATCTGCTTCTGAAAGGTCAAAGCCTTGAAAACCCTACAGAGCACTTTTACTCTGCACACACAGGGTCACCATGCGTCAGAATTGACCCGATGTCACTAACAATGACAACATTCCTAATTTATATTTATTGAGCTAAACCAAAGAATGATATATCCTTCCCCATAAATAAAAAACAAACAAAACCCACTTAAAAACAAATCCCAAACCTCTTATTTTCTAAGGCTAAAATAACTGCAAGATTGAATTAAGATAGTGTGACCCCAGTGCCCAGAGGATGAAATTACTCAGGAATTAGAACCAAAGCAATAGCTGTAGGAGTCCAACCTACTCTAGCTGTGTCCCTGTTTTGAGTCATTTCATCCTCCTCCCAGATCAATTCATTCCATTCCCCCTCCCCTCCACACACACTTTGTAACCACAAGCTTTACTTGGTACTCTTCAGTCATAGGCCCCTGCAGTTAGAAGAGACGTCACTCACAGTCCTGTTAACAGGATGTGGATAAGATGCTAACGAGTTCAGAGATACTTGCTTGGTCCATTCCTCTGCCTATTTTATGTTTTCCCCTATCTTGACTTGACTTGGGTTGGGTGTAGAGAGACAGACTTTGATAAGGGCATCAGTTCCAGGATTTAGGATAGAGAGCATGGGAAGAAGATGTAAGAAGATACTCTGTCTAGCCTGCTGGCTGCTTGGTGGCAACTCAGGACAACAGAGTAACCAGTCTTACTCCTATAGTCCATCTGTCCCTGGTTTCCCTTGTCCTTTTTCTGCCCCCTCCTCCTGTCCTAGTTGCTGCAATTATCCATGCAGAAGGAAGGTGGAAAATTTTCATCTTTGTCCCTGTTTCATAGTAGCATCTGGGGATAAAATCAAGGAGGCTGAACCTTAGAAAGGCATTTTCTTAGGCAGCAAGAACTACTGAGAGGGCCGTCTTCTTGGTAGCATCTTGCTGTGCTAGTAATCTGACCTGGGCCACCATTAGCCCTGCTGTGTGGATGAGAGCTTGTGCATGCACCAGAGTTTATACCTGTAATGTCATTAGAGGACTGTTAGGTGGTGGTGGGTGGACAGAGTCCTGCCAGGCCTAATGCTGGTGAGGCAGCTTCAGTTTGCTAACGGTTAGGGAAAAGTTGTACTGGGCATGCCAGCATTGTGAATAAAATGATAGTACCTCTGAACAAGGCGAGTTCAGCAAAGATACTGGGAACATCTAGACAAACACTGGAGAAGTCTTCCTGGAGAGGGAACCTCCTTGTGCCAAGCCAAGGTCCCCTGCTGTATGGCAAGGTGAATCTACTCCTAAGCGAAACCATAACCATGCAAGGATTACCCGAGTGGTTTAGTTCACAACAGCATTGCTGACATACAGGACTCTGAGGGAGACAGACCTCGAGCTGGCCATCAGGTGGAGCAGGGTCTTTGGAGTCAGATAAACAAGGGTTCTTATCTTGGCTTATTATGTGTGAGACACTAGGCAAATTACTTAAGTCTTTCTGATTTTTAATTCCCCACTTAACAAAATGAAAATAATAATATCTATGTCAGAGAATGCTGTAAGGAATGAGTTTGACAATCTAAGTAAAGCACACAGCCCAAAACTGATTATAGTGAAATACACGCTATTGTTATTACCCTATAACTCACAGGTGTGAAGAATGTATCACTGTTTTGGCCCATGGAAACTATTTCACCAATAACTAGGTCTTTTACAAACAACAGATTTGTTAATAGTCATGCATAGTCTTTGTGACTCCCACACAATGATCGGGTGGGACCATGCACATGAGGAGCATGAGAACTTCGTAGGGGTGGGACCATGCAAATAAAGTATATGGAACCCTAATGAAGGGATTGGTCAGTTTTGCCATCCCACTAGGCTTAAACAGAGCCAGTCCCTGAGCAGAGAGGGAACATCACTACCATCAAGAAAGAAGAACCGGGAGTGAAGCACATCATATGGACCCAGGGTCTCTGTGTTGAGAACCCAAGAGACAGAGCCGTAACACTGGAGATGGCAAGAAGTGGGCCAGCACGGCAGAGTCCAGTGGCAGAGAAATGGCGGCAGCAGATCCAAGAGACTGATGCGAGATGGTCGTGGTGGGCTTCCTGACCCATGGAGCAAGGCAGCTAAGATGTGCTGACCCACAGAGCAAGAGAGCTGGGTGCCTTCAGGCAAGAGGTTTGCTGGCGGAGTAGGGTGCCTCTGCGTACTTGGTGGAGCTAGGCTCATTGACCCAAAGAATGAGAGAGCTCAGCACCTTCGGGCTGAGGCTTACTGGTGGAGTGGAGTGACTTTGGGCACTTGCTGGTGGGGCTAAGCTTTGTAACACTTAACGAGCAGGGCAGAAGCCAGGCTGGAGCAGTGGCCTAGAGAGGAGGCCTGTTGTCAGGGGCCAAGAGGAGCCCTGTACAGCTGAGAGGAGCTGAGAGAGATGTCCTGCACTGAAGAAGGGAGACTCTGCCTACATCCTTTCTGATCCTGAGTTGTAACCTGTTGATCTTGATTCTGAATAGTAACCTATTATTTCCCTAATAAATCCCATAATTATGAGTATGGTCTGTGAGTTCTGTGTGACCATTGCAATGAATTAACAAACCCAGCAGGAATAGAGAGTGACGTGGGAGGGACTCATATAGAGATATTCATTATATAATTAAGTATGCGTCTTAATTATATATAGCTATTTAAACATAGGTAGATAGACAGCTGTTGTCGTGTAGGCTCTGACTCGTGGTGACATTATATACAACAGAACAAAGCATTGCTTGGTCCTGTGTCATCCTCACGATCACCGGCATGTTCAAGTCCATCCTTGCAGTTATTGTGCCAATCCACCTCACTGAAGAGCCCCCTTGCCCTCGCTGGCCCTCTGCTTCACCAAACACGATGCCCTCCTCCAGTGATTGATCCCTCCTGCTGATGTGTCCAAAGCAAGTGAGTTGGACAATGTTCTATCGTGATAATAAGGTTTTCATTAGCTAATTTTTGGAAGTAAATTCCCAAGCCTTTCTTCCTAGTCTGTCATAGTCTGGAAGCTCTGGTGAAACCTGTCCACCATGGATGACCCTGCTGCTATCTGAAATACCAGTGGCATAGCTTCCAGCATCATGTAAGCCACCACAGTACAACAAACTGACAGACAGGTGGTGGTAATTAGACATAACCAAATATCAAAACCAAACCAGTCACCATTGAGTCAATTCTGACTCATAGTGACCCTATAGGACAGAGTAGAACTGCCCAATAGGGTTTCCAAGGACCGGCTGGTGGATTTGAACTGCTGACCTTTTGGTTAGCAGCCGAACTCTTAACTACTGCACCACCAGGGCTTAGAACTTGTTTATTTTGAAGCGTTTAAAAATTCAATTCTCTGGCAGTCCCAGAAACTTATACATAAATAGAAATGCTCACTAAATTTGTATCTGTGGGAACTGAGCCTTTTCTAAGTCTGTTAACCTCACCTCATATACCCTTTGGAAAAAGGGACAAACTGAGTCTTTTCCTTTTTGTTGCTTAGGTTAATCTAGTGTTTAATTACACTGTGTTCATTTACATAAGGATGTACTTACGGAAAAATTATGTATAAAGTTAACATCCAGTTGTTGATTCAGTAATTTAGTTATTGGCTCTGACTGAGAGAGAACAAGAGAGCGAGCTCCCTACCACCTCTGGGCGACTGGGTCTGGAGGTAAGCAGTAGAGCAGGTATTTACAATGTGGCTTTTTTATTTCCTCGAACCTTTGTCAGTTCCAGACTGGGCTCACCTGTATATGCCTGCAATGACACAGTAGAAATATAGCTTTATAATCTTCCTCTTTCCTTTTACTGGCACAAAGAACCAAGGCCAGAAATAAGAAAATATTATGAAAAAATTTATGTCAATAAATGTGACAATTTATTTAAAAAAAGGACATGACATCCAAACTAGAATTGTGTGGGAGGAACAATGAGAGGGTTTGTTAAAGAAAGCTTGTCCCTTTGTCCCTTGCCTTCTTCTGCCCCAATGATTCTTATCAAGGAAGGAAGAGCAAGAACACACAAATGAAAAACCAGAGGAGGGGTCAAACAGGACCTTTTTAGTGATATTAAGGTGTGCTGGAAGGGCTCAGCCCCTCATTAAAAACCAGTTATTATCTAGCTCAACTGGCATAACATCATTTATAAAGAAAATATTCTACATTCTACTTTGGTAAGTAGTGTCTGGGATCTTCAAAGCCTGTAAGCAGCCGTCTAAGTTACTCCACTGGTCTCACCCCTTCGGGAGCAAGGGAGAATGAAGAAAACAAGATACAAGGAAAAGATTAGTCCAAAGGACTAATGGACCGCAACTACCATGGCCTCCACCAGATTGAGTCCAGTACAACTAGACGATGCCTGGCTACCCCCACTGATTGCTCTGACTGGGATCCCAACAGAGGGTCCCGGAGAGAACTGGAGAAAAATGTAGAACAAAATTCTAACTTACAGAAACTGACCAGACTTACCGGCCTGACAGAGACTGGAGAAACCCTGAGAGTATGGCCCCTGGACACCCTTTTAGCTCAGTAATGAAGTCACTCTCGAGGTTCACCATTCAGCCAAAGATTAGACAGCCCCATAAAACAAAACGAGACTAATGGGGCACAACAGCCCAGAGACAAGGACTAGAAGGCAGGAGAGGACAGGAAAGCTGGTAATAGGGAACCCAAGGTTGAGAAGGTTGTTAACCAACGTCATAAAACAATATGTGTGTACTGTTTAATGAGAAACTATTTGTTCTGTAAACCTTCATCTAAAATACAATTAGGGTAGGACAGAAAACCCTCCCTGAAGATAAACCTTTCACACTAACGTAAGAGTACATGGATATCTTCCCTTTACACACTAACCACTACTATTTCAGGTGAGAAAATGGAACAGAAATGCAGTCTGACCCTTTGATAAACAATGGCTTGCGTGGGCGTTGGGTGAGAAGACGGCTCTGAAACTAAGTCTCTGAATGCAGTGAAAAGAATTTGGAAATGGACACATGGACTCAAGTGCAAATACTGTCTCTGTGTGACCTCTGACCGGCTTTTTACTTTCTGTACATCGTAGTTCGCTCAGTCCTCAAGTGAAAATATCTGCTTTGTATGGTTATGTGAGAATTAAATTAGATACCTCCGGAAGACCACGTAGCATGTAGCAGATCTTCAGTAAACCGATATTTTGGTAGATATGTTTTCAGGGCTTCCTGGGTGTTAAGTTCTGGGCTCTATGGTTTCAGAGTTATGGTGGAATGAAAGTATGGGAAATAAAATGAACTAGAAGATTGGGTGATTCTCGTGTAATCTGAGTAGGAACTCAACCATCTCCATGAAAAAATGCAGCCAAAAATTACAAAAGGAGGTGGTGTTACCAAAGGCACAGACTTACAAAAGTGAGGGAAGAAGGATACAGCATTTTCAGAGTAGAGGGGCATGCTTAGTGTGGAAGGAAAGGAAGGAAGTGGATTGCGGGTGGAGAGGGTGGGGTTAGGGTACTCAAGCAGTGGTGGAGGAAGGACCTCAATAAATGCCCTGAGGAATGAGGGCTAGGAATCCTGGAGGAATCCTGGAGGATGAAAAGGTGTGAAAGGAATAAGTTACCGCCCCTGGTGGAAAAAGGTGAGAGGTCTGATAGAGAATATGATCAGAGCCCCTGTCAGCACTTTCAAATGCCTCTTTCCAAACGAATAACAGATTTTGGCTATACTGATTCAACTTGCTTAGGGAAGTTTCAAAAAAACTTTAAAAAAAAAAAAAAAGTTACCCATTAACTCGTGGCCCAAAGGCAAACGCTATTAACATTTTAGTGTATTTTCTTCCAGTTGTTAAACATACATATTTACCACAGCTGTACAAATTTCGTATCTTTTTTACTCAAACGCTTATATTTCCCATATCTATGTCATTAGACACTCTTTTAAACGTGTTTGCATAATTAGTCCTTTGAAAGGATACATTCCAATTTACTGAATCAATACTTTGTGGTTTGAACATTCCGGTTGTTTCCTTTTCTAATTCTAGCATAGGCAGTGTGGCAATCAAGATCATCAAAATAACTTTCAATTTCATAGAATCATAGACTCCTCTTTTTCCAGGGGGGATTTAAGTGGACATCTCTTCTATTCCAATTTCGAGCAGGACAGCAAGGAAGCCAGAGAGAAATTGCCAGAATGAAAGACTAGACAAGGACTTTGAGAGCTTACTCAGATACTCTCCTACATAAGGATCTCTGGGTGGTGCAAATGGTTAAGTTCTTGACTACTAGCAGAAAGGTTGGAGGTTTGAACCTAGAGGCTCCTTGGAAGACAGACCTGGCTTTCAAGGTCACAGTCTTGAAAACCCTCTGGAGCAGTTCTACTCTATAACACCTGGGATCACTATGAGTCAGAATTGACTCATGACAATGGGTTTGGTTTGGGTTCCAGGAAGTGTCCTCAGAGCGAACAGCCTTTTGAGGACCACAGGAGTGCATTAAGGAGGAGTTCTAAGGGAGGGGGCTGACCAGCAAGACAGCTGAACCAGCCTGTGGAGGCGCCAGTCAGAAAACTCTTCTTCCCAAAGCAGTCAGTCTGAGGAACTTCTTTCCCTCTGGCCTTCTTCTAGGTGTCAATAATTTTATTTTAGTTGCTACTCAGACTTCTTTGGTTCTGCCCAAATCTGTTATTCCTATGGGAAGAGGCATTTGAAAGTGCTGACAGGGGCTCTGATCATATTCTCTATTAGACCTCTCACGTTTTCCACCAGGGGTGGTAGCTTATTCCTTTCACACCTCTTCATCCTTCAGTGTCACCTCCAGGATTCCTAGCCCTCATTCCTCAGGGCATTTATTGAGGTCCTTCCTCCATCACTGCTTGAGTACCCTAACCCCACCCTCTCCACCCCCAATCCACTTCCTTCCTTTCCTTTCCCTAAGAAGGGTGGCTGTCGCTTGAGTACTAGAAATCCTACTCTACTCTCTTCTGTCCATTTTCTAGTTCAGTAGTTCTCAAGGGAACATTTTGAACACTATCTGTGTTTTGTAATTACAGTGATGGAGCGGGGGTGCTATTGACATGGATGGGCAGGGCAGGGGTGTAACATATTCTTTAGAGCATAGCCTGCACAGTGAAAAATTGTTCCTCATCCAGATTCTCAAATGTCCCCCAGGGCATTCATGTAGGTGAAAACTTGTATTTAATTATCTGAGCCTAGAATTTAATAGTTTTTTTTTTAATGGTTTTAATATACAATGAACTTTCTAGGAATGCAATTACAGTTCTTCACAAACTTAGGAAAGACTGACTTTGCTACCACGAGTGGTTCAACATTTCATTAAATCATTTCATTGATGTCAACATGTTGTAGGTAGTTGAGTCACCAGCTCAGCACCTGTATCAATCTGCATGTGTAGCAGTTCCTTTCCCTGGATTCTGTGGATAGGTGTAAGCATCTGCCTACCTCATTATGACTTCTCCAGTAGTCAGGCCTCAGCACACACATGTTCAAAGACTGTTTATATTACTTTACTACAAATGACTTTTCTTTCATTTCCACCTTTTACAGTACAGATAAGGAAGCGTTTTGAATTTTCAAAAGTTATGTGTGTAGGTAGGTTGTATCACCTATGAATTTCAATTCAGGGTAGTAAAGAGGTCATTACAAAATATTTGTTATAAAAAAAGGTTGAAGGTAGAGAACCTCAGTTCTGTCTCCTCTCCCTGCCCAAACTCATGACCCCTTAAAAACAACAACAACAACAACAAACACACACACACACACACACACACACACACACACACAGAGCCTCTGTGAGCTGTCAAAAGGCCTGCACTGCCCGCACCCTGTCTCTAGAGCTTCCACTTCTCTATTAGTCAAGAGATATTGATTACTAGGCCCCGTTGGAGTGTAGAAGCTAATACTGGCTCCTGTCCACCTGGAGGTTTTCTTCTCTTGCCTTCCCCCACCCCTTCTGCATCAATTTCTCTCCTTGGTGTCCCTTCTTCCTCTTTTTGCTACCAACCTTCTCTCTCTGTTCTCTTCACGGAACAGGCGAGCATCAAAGCTGCTGGACCTATGGAGCCGTTCTGGTCTCCCAACTCTCTCGTTTCCCTACCCAACTCTTCTGCGGCCTAGGTGGCTCCCGGCCTCTCCCCATCTCACCCCCACCCTTCTCAGTCAGACTCTGGCTTCTCCTTGCTCTCCCACCACCTCAGTTCTCCTCCTGGCCTTAGGCCTCCGGCTTTCTCCTCTCAGCCCATCCAGGGCCGCCTTCTCTTTGTACAACCGTCTTTTCTCCACCTGCATCCATCCCAGACTCGCTGTCTCAGTGCCAGCTCCTCTGTCGTTGGCTCGGGTTCTCTCGCCCCCAACCCAGTTTTCCCAGCCGGTCCCTGACGATGCTGGGTGCCAGTCCGCTGTGCGGTCCGTGGTGCGTGTGCCCCGGTGCCCCGTCCCTCCCGCCGCCCGCCCCCTGCACTGTGGGCGGTCCAGGGCGGGGCCGGGATCCGGGGCGGCTCCCGGGGCTCGGGATGTGGGAGGCGCCCTCTCCCCGGTCTCCCCTCTCTTCCCCCCGCCCTGTCTTCCCCTGCACCCTCCCTTCTTCCCTCCGCCCGGGAGCTTTCCCCGTTGCCCGGCGCCGCCTCCTTCCTTCCCGGCTCCCGGCTCCCGCGGCAGCCGCCGCCCGGGGGAAGGAGAAACGGGGGTGGGGTCGGAGGGAGACAGAGAGGAGGGGAGAGATACCGGCAGGGCTGGAGGCCTGATTCTAGGGGAGGAGGGTCGGGAGGAGGGGAGGTGGAGGAGGGGGGAGGGGGAAGCCAGGAGGAGCGGCCGGGCCTGGGGCCTTGAGGCCCGGGGAGAGCCCGGGAGCCGGGCAGCGCGCCGAGGTAAGCGCAGGGTCCGGGTAGCAGGGCTTGGCGAGGGCTCGCGGGGAAGGCCGGCGAACCCTGGGGCCAGAGCTGGGGGCATGCGGGGCTAGGGGCGAGGAGGAACCGCGGGAAGGGATCCGGGAGCGGTGAGGCTGCCGATCTGGGGAGCGTGGGTAAGCCGGCTCCGGCAAGCCGCGGGGGCCGGGAGAGGCGGTGGTGAGAGGTGGAGTCCCGGGAGGGTGGGGGGCCGAGGGAGGCAGGAGGAGGGTGGGGACAGGCGTCTCTCCTCCTCTCCCCCACCCCTCGCCGGGCTCCGCCCCCGCCTCCTCCGCGGGGTGCTCCTCTCAGCCCCGGGCTGAGACAGGTCCGAGCCCGGGAAGAACCGCGAGGGAGGCCCGGCCGCCTCGCGGGTCAGGCCGCGTTGGCGGGGCTCTGTCTGGTCCTCACGGCCGCCTCTCACTCAGATGCTGCTGCTGCTGCTGTTGGCGCCGCTGTTCCTCCGCCCCCTGGGCGCGGGCGGGGCGCAGACCCCCAACACCACCTCAGAAGGTGCACCCTCCTCCGGCGATCTCGGGCCCTCCTCCTCCCCGCTCACCCCTTCTCTGCACCCCCTCTTTTCTGGTCCTCATCACTATCCCAACAGCCCTGCATAGCATCCCAGCCGACACTACCTGGCAAACCTGGTCCCACGTTACTACTCCTGACCTCCTTTCCATCACCCCACGTTACTACTCAGCACCCCCTTTTCCTCTGCCCCACATTACTACACTAGGCCACCTTTCCGTGATCCCGCATTACTGTCTTGGCCCCTCTCCCCTTACCTGGCGCCACATTACTATCTCAGTTGCTTGGTCTCCCGTTGCTGCCCGGGTAGCCTCATAAGGCCCCCCTCTCCTCTCCTCCTAATTCAACTGAAATATCCTCGTTTAGCCTTTCTTACCAAGCTCCACCACCTATCAGTCCTTCAGGACTTCTTACTTTTCTTCATTACCCCCAGCCAGCACCCTCTCCTCTCTACTTGCAGGTTCGTTCATCAGCCTTAACCTGGCCTTAACTTGCTGTCCTTTAGTCCAGGGCTCTGAACCAGTCCCGATTCCCTTCCCTTAGCACCCCACACCTCCGCCTTTGTCCTCAGCCTGCCCACTGACCACACCCTATGCTCCTGGGCCTCCGGCTGCTGACTCTGCCTTTTCCTCTTTCCCACCATTCTTTGCACTCTTACTGGACTGATCCCTTAGGCTGCCAAATCATACACCCGCCCTGGGAAGGGGGCATCAGGTACCGGGGCCTGACTCGGGACCAGGTGAAGGCTATCAACTTCCTGCCGGTGGACTATGAGATTGAGTACGTGTGCCGGGGGGAGCGCGAGGTGGTGGGGCCCAAGGTCCGCAAGTGCCTGGCCAACGGCTCCTGGACAGACATGGACACACCGAGCCGCTGTGGTGAGTAACCTCGCAAAGCCCTCCCTTCTTCTGAACCATTCCTCTTCCTCCTCAAACTTAGCATTTGCCACTTGCAAAGTCAGCACTTTAAATCAAGTGTAACCGAATTCACAAATGCATTAATTGAACAATTACTGTGTAAAAGGGACTTGGTTGTGTGCCGTCGGAATTAGCAGATAGCAGCCTGCACATTTAATTTCATTCTCTCTTTATTAGGCCACTGGCAATTTGATCAAATAACTTCTGCTTATTCATTCTGTGAGCTATTCTCTTTGAGGATTATTAGGGGCAGATTGAGCAAAAAAATTCTAAAAGGATTGTATCACATTTTCACATATCTGACTCCCACCCAGAGACTGTATCCCTAGGAAGCAAAAGTCAATTTAATATTAACATAAGCTAACGGTAATAAGAAAGGCAAATCTGATTGTGCATCCAAAGTCATCTACATCCACACATTTCAAAGCCAGAGAAACGCCCACTGTAGCCGGCTTTGAATGGATCCCATTTTGTGTGCTTATAGCTCCATCTTGGGTTCCTACAGTGGAAGTGCCTTTTCCCTTTTTTTCTTTTGGGAATGTGTAGGGTTAAAAGAAATGTGGAAGCTAGGGAGGGGAATCATTTTTACACCTGATTTCCTGAAGAGTAGATTGCTTGTGGACCCAAAACCCAACCAGAGCCTCCTCCTCTCTAAGCGGAAGGAGACTCCTCCAACTTGCCTGTTTTATTTCCTTATCTCTCCACAGTCCGAATCTGCTCCAAGTCTTATTTGACCCTGGAAAATGGGAAAGTTTTCGTGACGGGTGGGGACCTCCCAGCTCTGGATGGAGCCCGGGTGGATTTCCGATGTGACCCCGACTTCCATCTGGTGGGCAGCTCCCGGAGCATCTGTAGTCAGGGCCAGTGGAACACCCCCAAGCCCCACTGCCAGGGTGAGGGGAACAGCTGCCTGCATGCAGCTGATGAGGACGCTTGTGTGAGGATGGGAGTGGGGTGGGAATGGATGGTGGGAAAGGAAAGGGTGCTGTACAAAATGGGGGGGGGCAGTCTTTGGGAGGTAGAGGTGAAAGCCTACCTCTTTTCCTCCATCCACCTGCCTCCAACTTCTTCCTGCAGTACTGGTTTCCACTTGTACTATGTTGTGGGCTTCCTTCTTTTACCTTTCTCTGATTATGTCTTCTCCCCACCCCCAAGTCTTGGGCTTCACATTTTCTTTTCCTTTATGGCTCTTACCCTCCCTAAGGTTTTCCCTAACCTCAGTCCCTTTCTCTAAACTTAGAACTTTCTATGCATCACTCTCTGCTAGAACTGATCCCTCCTCATTCAGTAATATACCCTGACCCTTTCATTATATTATTGAATTATTGTAAAGACTCAGAAATAAATTTTGTGTCATATTTAGAAAAAGCTGATAAGATTGGAAACGAGGTCTGGGGGTGGAAAAGTATCAGGGTAAAAAGCCCTAAAATTGGAGGCAGAATTGGCCCAGCATTAAGGACTGCCCGAGGGGTTGGGGAAGAGGACAGTCCTTTTTTGTACCTCAGTCACCTCCCAGACAACTTCCATCATTCCCATTGGGTGTTGTGTCCTCCACCATTTTTGCCTTCTAGTTCCACAAACTTCCCCCTTTCCTGAACACCCAGACTGTCTCCGTCTGCTGTCCCCTCCTCTCCTGGGACACTGGCATCCCAATTCTTTGTCTCTATCCTTGTAGACTCTCAGGACTGGATTTCCTTAATTAACTCAGTTATTTTACTTCTAATTTACCATTCGATTCTGGAAATTGGGAATCCCACACAGGGGTGGATTTACTGTGAAGCTAATGAAACTTAAACTTCAGGGTCTCTTACTTACACTGGCCTCTTCCTGTGTTCTAATAATGGAGAGGAATTGAACAGTGTGCTCAATAACAGGTTTTTGTAAAATTTGCTAAAGTAAGATATTTTTAACAGCAATTGGTTAAAACCAATTACTATATAGTTTTTTTTTTTTTAAGAGAGGTTCAATTTTTATAATCTCTGACTCCACAAAAGGAGGACCTGCTCCTGCCTTAGTCTTTGGCAGTCCTGTCCCAAATTCCGTTGTCCCATGAAAAATAAAAGAAGAAAATCAATATGTCCTGACCCCCAGCCCCACCTTGCTCTTATTCCCAGGCACCCTCCCCTCAGAAACGCAGGCTTCTGCTGTCCCGTCTTCGGCAAGGACAGGTGTGGGAGGGGGCTGGGGATCAGTCCAGGGAAGCTGGGCGCCAGTGGTAACTCTTCTCTGATCCCGTCTTTCCTGCTGCCAGTGAATCGAACGCCACACTCAGGTGAGATGAGAGACCCTTATCGCGTGCACTGCAGTCCCCTTATCCCTCACTCTTCACCCTCCACCCCAGGCATTCTGGTCCTAGGCTGTGGGGTCCCATCCATCCCCCACCTTCCCCCCACCCCAGTTGGCGGCCGTTCCCCTCTCCCTACCTGCTTCCTGCCTCCAGTCCCGGTTTTCAGCGGGGCTGCTGTCCTTCCCATCTCCCTGCTTGGCTGCACTTCCCTCGGCTCCGCCTCTTCCCAGACTCAGCTTCGCTGCCAAATGGCAGAACCCCAGCAGAGGGCGGCAGGGTGCTGGGAGACCCTGAACTTCAACCCCGGGGAGTTCTTTTCTCCCCCGACCTTCTCTGGAACGTTTTCCTGGCTGCCCTCTCCCTAGGGTTTCACCTAACTACTCCATCAGCCCATCCCACCCATCTCAACCTCGGCCAGGCCTCTCACGCTCCCTCCTTCCGCGCCTCTCCGAATCTTTTCCTTCCCGATCCCTCCCCCTTTTTCTCAATTCCTTCTCCGATCACCCTTTCTCAGTCTCGGCCTACCCTGCCCCAGGTTCCCTTTCCCTGTTGCTATCACTCCCCTCCACACCATTTCCCCTTTTCCCCCACTCAACTCTCTCTTCCTCAAACCTCTCCTTCACAACCCTCGGTCCTTCACCACATCTATCTCACTCCATTTCATACTCTCCGCGGCAGCCCCCTTTCTCTCGCGTCCAACTCTGGTCCTTTTGGTCCCTGCTCTTCCATGTTCCAGCCTTTCGCGGCTCCCTCTGCCCACCCCACCCTCCTGGCACGCCCCTTCCCCGCTCTTCTCCTCCCCTACTGTCCCCTTAGGTGAGACCCCTCCCTTGCGCGTCCATTCCTTTCTCCCACGCTGTTGCTCCTCTCTGGTCCACTCCCCTCCCCTTTGACTGGCGTCGCCGCTCGGCGCTCGCCTCCCTCCCCGCCCCCTTCCTTCCTCCCCCTCCCTTCTCTGGCCGCCCCCCCTGCCGCGCGCCTCCGGTGACGTCTGAGTCCCCTCCCAGCTCCACATCTCCCTCTTCCTCCGCCCCTCGGTCGGTCAGGCAGTCCGCGAGGAGAGTCCGCGGTGGCAGTGGAGCGAGCGGGAGCTGCGGGGGCCGTAGGAAGCCAACCTTCCCTGTTTTCCCGGGGCCCCAGCCCCCTCCTCCCCACCAAACCAGGGATGGAGGCGACTCCTCTGCACCCATTTAGCAGCCCTCCCCGGGAAAAATGTCCCCCCTGAGCTCCTCCCCTTCCTCAAGCGGCTACCCCCGCCCCCCAACTATGGGTCCGGGGGCCCCCTCCCCCCGGGTGGGGTGGCCACTGCCACTCCTGGTGGTGATGGCGGCGGGGGTGGCTCCAGTGTGGACCTCCAACTCCCCTCACCTCCTTCGGCCTCACCCGCGGGTCCCTCCGCACCCCTCCTCAGAACGGCGCGCAGTGTACATCGGGGCGCTGTTTCCTATGAGCGGGGGTTGGCCCGGGGGCCAGGCCTGCCAGCCCGCGGTGGAGATGGCGCTGGAGGACGTGAATAGCCGCAGGGACATCCTGCCGGACTATGAGCTCAAGCTCATTCACCACGACAGCAAGGTAGTCCTGGACTTGGGGGTCGGTGGGAGATGGGGCCTTGGTGGGCAGGGGGCCTGCCTCAGTCGGAGTCGCCTCTGGGCTTTTGAGGCAGACCCCTCCCATGTGTGACTTTAAGGAACATGGGCTGGGGATGTGGGAACTCGGGGAGAGTCGCAGGGGCTGGTGGTTCAAGATGAGGGGGTATGGGTTTAAGATGGTTAATCATGTTGCAAGGCAGACCCTTCATTCACTGAGAGACCCCGCAGTGAATGGAAGAGCTGGGGTTTGGGGAACTGCTAATAGATTTAGGGTTCCAGCCAATGCTGTTCTGGGGGAGTAAACTAACCCGGGAATGGATTGGGGGATGGATATACTGTCAGAGGTGGGAAGCTGGATCAGGGGTTTACATTTACCATGGTAACAAGGTAAGTCTTGGCATAGGTTGAGACTGGAAGGAATAGGGACAGAATGAGGAGAATTTTGAGGGGCTTGAGTGCTCTTGTTTATTTATCACAACTGTGAGCCCTACCTAACTCCTTCTCATTCCACCAACCCCAGCCCTGTTGAGGATTCCTGGACTGTGGGAATATGTGGCACGTGGTGGTTGGGGAATGCTAATGGTCAGAAGATGGGCAGAGGCACTGGGAAAATGGATTAGGTTAGGGGTCCCCATGGGAGTCCCCACAATAGTTTGGGGATAGAGAGGAGTCAGAATATAGAAGAAGAAAGAGGGAGCTGAGAGAACCAGAAAGAATGTCAGTGGGAACCAAGGAGGAGGGGGTGGGGATAGTGAAAAATCCAGGGGCATCCTATGCAACTTAGGTCCTGAACTTCTCTTATAGAATTATGGCCTCTACGATGTGAGAAGGCAAATGGGATATAGAGTTAGGAGAGGAAGGAGAGAGGGAAAATGTAAGAAAATTTGAGTCCAGAGAGGGGGATGATCCTGTAATTAAGATTCCTTCCCTATCCCTGTCCCCTACATGCATAACTGAGGGTATAGGGAAGGATGTGGCATAGGGAGGGAAGGAGATTTGGGACTTCAAATTGATTGTTTCTGACAGATGACCCCAGAGACTTAACGGATTGGGGGAGGGTGAAGTAGAGTACAGAGGTGAAGGCTTGGTGATTTCACACCTGGAGTGGACTGAAGATTAATACCCATTCTTTAGAACAACAGTATAGACATAGAAATAGGTATGTGAGTGGGGTGGGGACAGAAGTAGGGGTGAAGATAGAGTGCTTGAGGAGAAGAGAGTATAAGGAATGTTAGGGGCTTGAAGAGAGAACTTCAAATCTCTCCTGCCTCCACAGTGGTTCTTCAACTTCAGTGTTTATTGGAATCACCAGACGAGTTTGTTAAAAACATAGATTCTAACTCCTTGGTCAGAGATGTGTCCCAGGTATTTGCATTTTTACTGAGAAGTCCTGCCCTGGCAGATGCCCTGGTGGATGCCCCAGGATGTCTATGGGGAGAGCAGTGGAGTACAGAAAGGAATTAGGTACAAGGGGAGGGGAAGTAGATAGGGAAATAGAGGGTCAGAGATGTTGGAACGGTCAAGCTTAGGGAAGCAAGAGAACTAGTTGACCCTGGGGGTGGGGGTGTGGTGAGAGAGACAGGGAGAGATGGGTGCAGGCTCTGTGATAGGGGATCACAGGGAGATAGAGGAGCCCTGACTGTGAGCTCAAATTCATCCACCATGACAGGTGATTCCTTGGAGGTGCTGGGGGAGCAGATGGGGGACCTAGGTGAAGGGAGCTGGAGGAGAAAATAGCAGAGGCAGCAAGGGGGGAGGATGGGAAGGCAGAGGAACTGGGATGTGTCGTTTCCTGCCTGCAAATCCAGATCCTTGCTAGAGCAAAGGGGAGGGGGAGAACAGAGGAAGTCCTGTGGTCTCCTGTACCCTGGATAGGTGGAGGAATAGGGTGTGGAAGGGGGAGAAGGGTGCAAGAAAATGTAAATAAGTTAGCGAGCAAACTAAGACATTGGAGCAGCATATACATTGCCCTGGTGTACATATACGTTCTCATTGTAGTTATCAACTTTCTCATGAGATAAGAAATGAAGGGGCACTGAGGGGGCTTGGGAAAGCTGGATGTGGAGTAATGGGTGCTGAGACAGTGCAGAAAGGTGGGACCAGCCCTTTGCAGGGGTGCAGGGGTGGGGTGGGCACAGGGAGGTCCAGGTGGGGGTTTGTTTTTGCAGACTCTGCCAGCCTCCTCTGGCTCCCTCCTCTCCAACTTCCCACGGTGTCCCAAATGTCAGGCCTCAGTGGGAGATGAGTAGGCTCTAGGGGGGCTCCTTTATTTCCTTTCTACTTATCCCCCCATTTCACCCTCCCCAGTTTCCTGTGCCTCCTGTCTGTGTCCCCTCTGCCCTCGCTCCCCACTGGCTTCCATTTCTTCTCCACTTCCTTTGGGGCTCCAGCAGCTTCTGAAATGTCACACTTCAGCAGGAGGGCAGCTGGTAGTAGGAGACCCATGGCTGGCTCTTCCTCCATTTCCCCTCCTCCCATCATACGTTTCCTCTAGCTTTCTGCATTACTTGCTTTCCCCACGTCCGTGCCTCTCTTTCAAGCACTCCTAAATCTTTCTATTTATTCTCCCCAGGTTCTTTCCTCATTCTTGATTCTTTTCCACCCCCACCCCTTAGAGTGTCTTCTTTTTTCTAATGGACCCATCAAATGTCAGGGCTCAGCAGGAGGGGACGGATCACTGAGCAGAACCCCCTACTGGTCTTGTTCCTGTTCTCTCTTGTTTACTTATCACTAGCCCTGAAAAAAGAAGAGGGAGAGAGGACTGGAAGGTGGGGAGAGGGAGTTTGCAGAGGTGAGGGAGGAATTTTCATAATGTGGCTTTGAGGAAGCTGCCTGGGGACTTGGAGAGAATTTTTTCCTATTCTTACAGACACCCAGCCACAGATGTTTGGGGCATAGAAGTATGGGATAATGGGCAGGGGTGATGGAGGGAAGATGGACTTGGGGATGTCTGAGGATGAGCCAAAGTGGGGAAAGGCTATGTATGTGTTAATACTGAAAGAGTGGCATGCAGGAGAGGATGTGGATTAGGTAGATGGAAGGAAGAGAAGGGTGTTTAACAAATGAGAAGCAAGAAACTTCACAGGAAGAGATGTTAGGAAGAAGAAAATGGTAATAGTGATGAAAGGCTTTCAGCAGAGAGATGGGTAGTGGAGTGAGGAACTCCGCTGTCAGAGAAGCATAAAAGAATAGGAGTTGCAGGGAAGGGAGGGGTCCTAGGAAAGCCTGTTCTCATCTCCTCCCTCCTCATTCAGTGTGACCCAGGCCAAGCTACCAAGTACCTGTATGAGTTGCTGTACAATGACCCTATCAAGATCATCCTAATGCCTGGCTGCAGCTCCGTCTCTACGCTTGTGGCTGAGGCTGCCAGGATGTGGAACCTCATTGTGGTAAGCAGAGCCCAGGAGATCAGAAGGTGGGGCTCATCCCTTTTGGGCTGTACTGAAGGAGGGGGCAGGGATTGCAGGTGTGTATTTGAGAAAACTGTGGAAGGTAGGACCTGCTGCTACCAAGATTCAGAGTCCTTTGCAGACTCTAGCCAGTTGGCATCCTAGCAACAGTGGCCTGATAGTGCTGCCGATAACCTCATTCTCCATCAGAAAGGATTGAAGTCAGATCAGTGAAAGAGCATCCTGATAGTGAGGAGTGTGTGGGCCTTTGAGAATCACTTTTCCTGGGACAGAAGGGAGGAGGTTTGGAGAAGTGGGGGACAGAAGCAGGAGAGGGTTAAAGGAACTCTTAGCAACGTGGAGTCCATGAAGAATACTCCATGTTGCATTATTCTTGCCCCTTTTAGCTTTCGTATGGCTCAAGTTCACCAGCCCTGTCAAACCGGCAGCGTTTTCCTACATTTTTTCGAACTCATCCATCAGCCACACTCCACAACCCGACTCGTGTGAAACTCTTTGAAAAGTGGGGCTGGAAGAAGATCGCCACCATCCAGCAGACCACTGAGGTCTTCACTTCGGTGAGGAGGGATGGGGTAAAGGGGCTTCTACTCAAACTGTAATGGAGAGATGTATGACACAGGATTCATTTTGTGGGGAAGGTCTTGATTCTTTATAAAGAAAAGAATACGTTCTGAATGGGTTAAGTGCACATTCTTTCTGTAGCCAGAGGAATGAACAAGTTACGTTTCGTGATCCTTTTGAGCTTTTTGGTTCTATGATTTTTTTTTCCTTTTGATGCACTGTCCTCCAGACAGATACACCCAAAATGACGCACTCTATTAAAGTAGGTTCACTCCAAAGTTGAGGCAAGAGAAGGGACAAACTATGAGATAGGAACCCAGGAAGGTAGCAGATTCTAGAGACACTTAAGAGGGCGGGTGGGTGGGTGTGGATGGGAACAGAGGGAAAGGAGCTATAGAAATGGATATGGGAGAGAGACAAGTACAGGTACATGGGTCTGATAGTTGAAGATGTTGACAGACAAGCAGAGGTTGATGGGTTGATAGGGAAGGAGAGATTTGTGGAGGTAAAGAGAGGAAATACATGGCTCTACACTTGAAGAAGGAGTCTATGGGTGGTGTAGACTGTTAAGAACTCAACTACTAATGGAAAGGTTGGTGGTTTGAACCCACCCAGAGTTGTCTTGAAAGAAAGTCCTGGCAATCTACTTCTGAAAGATCATAGCCATTGAAAGACAATGTGTAGCACAATTCTACTCTGACACACATGGGGTCACCATGAGTCAGAATTGATGGCAACTGTTTTTTTTTTTTAACACTTGAAGAGGGCAGTCTGCTCTCTCCATTTTATTCTCTTCTTTGGGTCCTCTATCCACTCTTATGTTCAGTGGCCCTTTAATACTTAATCCACTTTCTGTCTGTGATTCAGGCTACTCTTCTCTGATCCTTTTGTCTACCTGCCCACTTGCCTCCTGACGTCTTTACTATCTATCTCTACCAGACCCTGACTCCTTTTCTTGGTTCCCCTATGCTTTCCCTCATTGTTGCTGTCCGTGTTGAAAGTGGGGTGGATGGGGTGGCTTCCTGAACACAGATCCTCCGGAGGGGCTCACCATGTACCTTCACACCGGAAAGCCACATCCTAAGACTCCAAATGCTTCCTTCCAGACTTTTTCCTTTGCGGAGAGAAGCTTTGGAGGAAGGTTCTGAATGGCTGCTTCTTTGCCCTGAGTATTCAATCCCCAGTTAGCATCTCTGGCCCTTACTCCATTGTCACCCCATGTTCATCCTACTTGTTTCTCATTTCCACCCAAGACTCTGGACGACCTAGAGGAACGAGTGAAGGAGGCTGGAATCGAGATTACTTTCCGTCAGAGTTTCTTCTCAGATCCAGCTGTGCCCGTCAAAAACCTTAAGGTGGGATGGCCGCAAGGGTGGGCTCAGCCTGGTGAGGGGTAGGGAGAGCAGCAGCTGGTTGGAGATGAGCCAGGGGGGAGCAGGCTTTGATTCTGTGAGGCAGCAGCATCTCCTGGGGAAGTTTAGCTCCATCTTCCAGTTGACATTTATCCACTACCCATTGAATAGAACCCTGCACTAAGTACTCTGGGATGAGAAATCAAAAATATGAAAGCGCTTGCCTTAGCCCCTCAGGCATTTCCAGTTCTCTCTCAGGAGCTCTGTTTCTCTCTCCACTCTGTAGCGTCAGGATGCCCGAATCATCGTGGGACTTTTCTATGAGACCGAAGCCCGGAAAGTTTTTTGTGAGGTGGAGTTGGAATCTGAAGAGGGAGGAAGATTGGGTGGGATCTTAGCCTTGGATTTCTCATGGGGTCTCCTCTCTGCATCTGTGCTTAAGGTTATAAATGATTGTATCTGAGGCGATGGTTAATATATCCCTATCTCTTGGCTCTGACTCCATCCCTCAACTTCTCATACTGGAACTTTCTCCAGATCTCATTTTCCTACTGCTCTGTTTCCTGAGGAGCCTGTGAATGCCATCTTTCCTGACTGGCTGGAAAGGCTACTCAGAAATAGAGGGACTGGGGAGGAACTTAGAAGGAGGAGTTGTCCAGCATTCCCTACCACCCACAAGACTTGTAGATTTTTCCTTTTAATCCTGCTACTCTTCTTTGATTCCCAAGGGGGCTGAATAGTATGAAATGAGGTAAAAAAAATAAATAAATAAAACAAAAATCCATGTCTCTCCCTCTCTGTATTCAGGTGTACAAGGAACGTCTCTTTGGGAAGAAGTATGTCTGGTTCCTCATTGGGTGGTATGCTGACAACTGGTTCAAGACCTATGACCCGTCCATCAACTGCACAGTGGATGAGATGACTGAGGCGGTGGAGGGCCACATCACCACTGAGATTGTCATGCTGAACCCTGCCAACACCCGAAGCATTTCCAACATGGTGAGAATGTGGGGGCTCAGGGCTGGGCTGATAGAGGGGCCTGAGTGGGCCTTGCCAGGGAAGTGAGCAGGTATGAAGTTTGGAGGTACAGGATGGGAAGGAGGCTCTGCCTGCCCTATACTTGTTTGCCTTACATTTTGTTTGGATTCCCACTCTACTATGGCTTCCTTGGGCAAAGAGAAAGAAAAATGAGAGTGGTTTGTTCAGTAGGCCCCTGATGAGTGGAAAGGCTGTTGCCATGGGAACAAGGAGCGGTTGGTGAGAAGTCAAATGAGGGAGAGGCGTTAATGATAATATAGATGCTTCTCTACGCAATAAACACCTTTACAGTAGTGCTGTTTCTGGGCACAGATGCATTTTATTTTCTTGGTGACGCATGTTCTGCGTATTTAATAATCATTCCTGATTGCTACTCAGTTAGCTTGGATCCTGATGCTTTTTTGATGATTCTTTTTAGAATTTTAGATGTGAAAGGGACTTTTTAAATCATTTTGCCACAGAGAGCTGGCTAGTGATCGACCTGGTGCAAAAAGACAAATCTTCTGACTTGGGAGGACTGGGGCAGCCCTGCAGTTGAGGGACACAAGTGAGGTGGGGAGCATGGGGGTGGGTGGAAGTGGCTCCTTTATTACTCAGCATCAGGTCTTAAAGATTGCAAGAGTCTTGTGCGAAATTGATAGGGTATCTGCTTATTATACCAAGTTTATCCTCCAGGTCTGGAATACCTGCTTTGGAGAGCATGATGGGGGATGGGGTGGGGGGAGCGGGGAGTGGTGGATTAATGATTGTGAAGTCCCTGAATAGCTTATTAATAAAAATTGTAGTAATAATTGTTTTGGAGTCCCTAGATGGTACAAATGGTTAAGTGCTCTACTACTAGCCGAAAGGTTAGCAGTTTGAACTCACTCAGAGGTGCCTTGGAAAACCCTATGGAGCAGTTTTACTCTGCATGCATGAGGTTGCTATGAGTTGGAATGGACTCAACTGCAACTAACAACAATAATAATTGCTGTATGTAATAACCAGGAACTTATATACATGGTTTAAGTGATCCCCACAGCAGTGCTGTGGTATAGATTTATCATTTCCATTTTATAGACCAGGAAATTGAGGCTCAGAGACCTTAAGTTACTTGTTCCAGGTCATGCAGTTACTAAATGGCCAAACTGGAGTCCAATCCTAGTTGACTCTAACTCCAAACCACTCTGCCCCATCACCTCCCATGGAAACTGTGAAGTCTGATTAAAGAGATTGGATTTTTATTTGTTGATACTGTTTAGCCAATGGCAGTTTTTGAGCAAGAGAGAAATAAGACTCAGGAAGTTTGTTCTGCCAGTGGATTGTTGGGGAAGGGCCAGTTACCACGTAGACTCAGATCATGTACCCTGTCTTGGGACATTCTAAGGACACTCGATGTTTAAGGTATCATGGCTTTGAAAAATTCTGGAAGGTCACTTCCATGTAGAGCATCCTTGAGGACTTGGTTAAGTAGTAGAGCTGGTTGCCAAAGCCAGAAAGGCTAGTTTGTGCTCTGTGCCCAGGGCCTGCCAGTCACGGCTTCTGCACCACAGCAGGGAAGTAGAGGAACCCTGATAGGAAGCAGGGACTTGGTTGCAGGTGCAGAGGAGGTGGATGAGTTGGAGGAGGTAGATAAGTTGGAGGGTCTCCTTCTGGCTGTTGGAGAAAGATAGTGCCTGCTTTCAAGGCCACAGGACTTCGAGTGACACCAGGCCGCTTGGTAGGCTAAAATGCCAAGTGCAGAAGCCAAGAATTTCCAGAGGGTAGAAGCAGCCTTAACAATGGACTAGGGAAGAAGTTACATTACAGAAGAATCAAACAGGACCAAGAGAAGTGGTTCAGGGGTAGGGTTAGATCTAGAGGGTTCAGAGCCATAGATACTTAGAAAAGAAGAGTTGTTTCTTTTGAATGAATTCTGCAAAGAATGGCCTTACATTTAGATCAGTGGTTCTCAGATTTTAGCTTCCATCAGAACCACTTCGAATACAGATTGCTGGGCCCCTCCCCTAGAACTTCTGACTCAGTAGGTCTGGGGTGGAGCCTAAGGATTTGCATTTCTAACAAGTTCTCAGGGATGCTGCTGCTGCTGGTTAGGAGACCACACTTTGAGAACTATTAGTTTAGACCATTGGTTTTCAACTCTGGGTGATTTTCCTCTTCCACTCCCCACCCCCACACCCAAGAACATTTTGCAGTGTCTAAAGACATTTTTTGTTCGGAGATGGGTGAGACAGAGATACTACTGGTGTCTAATGGGTAGAGGTCAGGGATGCTGCTAAACATTCTGTAACACATAGGAGAGCACCCACAACTAAGAAGTATGTATCCAACTCAAAATGTCAATAGTGCTGAGGGTGAGAAACCCTGGTTTGGAGGAAGAGTCTTTAAGAGCCAGATAGGGAAATGGAGACTGGATTAGGGTGATTTCAGAGAGATAATATAGCTCTGGGCAGAGCTAGGGATGGTGGGGAGCTGCATACCTGGGGATGAGTTGTGAATAGATTCTGATTTGGGGTAGAGGTCTGAGCAGACCTGGATGCGATACAACCAAAAAGCTAGCTCAGGATGGATACACATTTTAGATCATTGCTGGGCATCCATCCTCACATAGCCAGACAGGGCTGCTGAAAATTAAAATCATAAATTTGAACTCTGTTAATTCACTAATTTCTATGCGATAGGAATTTTTTGGTTGTTGTCCAGTTTTCCGTAAGCTGCATAGTAAAATTTTCCTTTGAAAATTGATGATTCTGTCTTTGCTGAACCAAGAGGGACTTCTTTTTAACAGCTTTAGTCATGGGAGGGGGAAAGTGTTGCTCCCTAGTGGCCAGGTATGGTAATGGTAGTGACCTAGATGAAGGGAGAATGAGGATCTGAGTGGCAGACTGCATCGTGCTAAGCAGACTAAACCTTTCCCATGTGGATGATTTTCTTATGGGGTGCTTACTTTGAACTGAAGGTTGGACACACCTGGTGGCCAAAGGACCGTTCTGAACATCTCGGCCAAGCTGCTGGCTGCTGAGCAGGTGTTCTTGGAGAGAGGCAATTCAGCATACAGAGGCAGTGTAGAGTAGTTGGCAAGAGTATAGACTTCGGTGCCAGACTGCCTAGGTTTGAATCTCAGCTCTGCCACTCACTAGCAGTATAACTTTAAGTAAGTTACTTAACTTTTCTGTGCCTCAGTTCCCTAATCTCTAAAATGGGAATATTAATAGCACCTACCTCATTGGGTTGTCTGAGGATTAAATATGATGATATATCTAACTTAGAAAAGTACCTGACACATAGTAAGGACAATATAAATGTTGTCTGTTATTATTATTATTAATATTATTCTGTGTGGGGAGAGATGATGTTAGTAAAGCATTTCAGCAAAAGAATTAAGAGGGCTTGGTTACGGAAAAGAGTCTATGCTGATTCCAAGGTTTCGAACTTAAATTACTGGGGAACAACGATTTTTATTTATTCTTCATTCACCTATTCATTCCTTCATTAGAGTGTGTGTGTTAAAAAATTCCAAATCCAGATAGTGTTATTTGTGTAATGGCCCTGTGTATTACTTGTGCCTTGCCAAGAGGTGGCCACTGAGCCTTTTCTTGTTGGGTTCTGGGAGGTTAGGAGTGGCAGGTGTGGTTCTTCCGTTATATGGAAGGCATTTCTAAGAAATTAAGCAATGTACCTATGGTTATTTGGCCAAATGGTAATTTATTTTGCCAAGTGTAGACCCATTTCATGACAAAATTAAAAGGAGCTACCATTCTTTTTAGCTTTCTGGGGAAAAGAAGGTTGAGGTCTGTGCTTATAGAGGTAGGGATTGGAAGGTGGATTTCCAGTATTTGAAGGATATTTCTGCAGTCCCAGTCTCTACTGAAAACCCTCTTAGATGCAGTGGACTGAAAGTACACCAGTATGACACACTAAAGAAAAGCTTCCTTGTTGACAGGAGGTGTGAGACTAGGGGGAGAGTGTGAGAAGGCTGTGGCTTTATTTTTCCCAGGATCTTTCAGAATTAGAAGAACTGTTAGGTCTTGAATTAACTCTGTTGAGAAAATCTGAAGGATGAGAGAACATCAATGTAGAACATCAACTCTTCCTGGGAATATCCACGTCTCATTCTTTGCTCTATCTCTACTTTTCATCCTTTACTATTCTCTATCCAAAGTATTTATTAATTAAGCTTCTCTCTGTTAGTAGTTCTGAACTAGCAGCTGTATAAACTAAGACCACTGCACTCAGCTAATCCCTGCTCTAGTCTAGTAGCTTCCAACCTATGACAGACACATGGGTATAGTCAAGATTTTGAATGTACATACGCTCAACCTGACAATATGAACAGAAACTATCTGTTCATGTCAAAGTGTAGGAGCTGGATGGAGAGGGAGCCAGAATCAGATGGCGACCCCCCTCCTCACCCACACATTCACGTTCCAACCTTTTCCTCCCATCATCCCTCCACAGACATCCCAGGAGTTTGTGGAGAAACTGACTAAGCGACTAAAAAGACATCCAGAGGAGACAGGAGGCTTCCAGGAGGCACCGCTGGCTTATGATGCCATCTGGGCCTTGGCGTTGGCCCTGAACAAGACATCTGGAGGTGGCGGCCACTCAGGTGTACGCCTGGAGGACTTCAACTACAACAATCAGACCATTACCGACCAAATCTACCGGGCAATGAACTCCTCGTCCTTTGAGGGTGTCTCTGTGAGTTACAGCAACTTCTTTTACATGCTCCGTCCTCCCTTAGAGGAGCCCTGGTGGCACAGTGGTAAAAGCACTCAACTGCTAACCAAAGGTCAGAGGTTTTAACCCACCAGTCACTCCGTGGGAAAAAGATGAGGCTGTCTGCTTCCATAAAGACTACAGCTTTGGAAACCCTATTGGGTAGTTCTACTCTGTCCTATAAAGTCACTATGAGTCAAAAGCTACTTGAGGGCAATGGGTTGGGTCCTCCCATAGAGAGAGACTCCCTCAAAGTCTCATTCTCCTGGAGACATGCATTCTCTATTTCTCTCGGCTACCCTTCTGCAATAATCAGTCTCAGGCTAGGGGAGTAACAACCCCCAAACCAGGAAACCCCACAAAAGTCTAGAAGGAAAAAACCACCAGCATTTTCTGTTTCTTTAACATCTTTCCGCATTTCTTTTCAAACTATTCTGGATATTTATGAGTCAGATGAGAATCATAGAATTTTAAAAGAAGAAACAGTCGGAAAGATCATTTTGTTCCTTTTAAAGTGGGAAAATTAGTGCCCTGCTGGATTTCGTGACTTGCTTAGGTCACATAGCCAGAAGCCACGTCTCCTGGCACTCTATCTGGGGATTTTTCCTACTCAAATCTCACCGATGAGGCTTCTTCTCAAAAGAATGATGTTTCTGAAATCTAGGGTATGGGCATCTGGGGTATGTCCTATATGCAGGCAAACACCATAAATAGCATTCATTCAGAAGCTCAATTACATCAAAAACATAAGGATTGAAAGAGTCCCTCATGTTCCCTTTTCTCTTCTGCTTTTATCCCCTTTGCCTTCTGACACATGTTTACCTCCCTCAGGGCCATGTGGTGTTTGATGCCAGTGGCTCTCGGATGGCATGGACACTTATTGAACAGCTACAGGGTGAGTGTGGGGGCAGGAGAGGAATGGAAGGGCAGGGTGTCAGGCTGGGACTGGGATAGGACCCCCATCTGGCAGAATACCCAGAGACATCACAAGTTTGCCAGGTGCCTCCTCCCCTTCTCTTGCAACTGTGTTCATCAAGATTTTTAAGTAATAATACTAAAAAGCTCAGCAGGGATATGTCTTCTTGAATTCAGTAGTTGTGTTCTTGGAAAGGAGCATGCAAATTGAAAATAGCCATTCTCTTTTTCCCAGTGAATTCTGTCTTAGTTTCCTAGTGGGTGGCTTTAAAGAGTGGAAGTTATTTTCTCACAGTCCTAGAGGCTAAAAGTCCAAATCAGGGTCTCAGCCATGTTGATTCGTTCCTTGTTGGTAGGCTAGGGCATTCCTTGACTCTTGGTGATTCTCACATGCATCTGTCTTCCCCAGCATATACTTGCTTCTGTGTGTAATCTACTCTTTTTGTAACTCAGAAGTGATTAGGTTTAGGACACACCCTACATTGGTTTGGCCTCATTAACATAGCAAAGAAAACCCTGTTCTCAAATGGGATTTTATATCCACAGTTATAGAGGTTAAATTTCTGACGCATATTTTGGGGGATGCAATTCAATCCATGACAGCTTCCATTTTAATTTCAGAAATTTCCCTTTGGCTGGGTTGGGTGGAAAGGTTATTGACCTATCAGTGCATATGTATAGACTCAAGGAAAGTTGAATCTAGGAAACTTGCTATCTTTTTAAGGGAATCCATTGAGTTTCCTTGCTGTATGAACAATCCCTCTGAATTTATACTATGTGTAGTTTGGCTTTTCTTTATTGTATTTTCATGAATGTTAGCACATTTACGTATTTGAGAAACTTCTATGAGTTAACTTTTCAAGTCCACACTCACTTGCGCCTCTTACAGCATAGCCAAGAGAGCCAGTTCTTGGCCTCCCATGAAAAGTTTCTTTCTCCCCTTCTCCACACCTCCCACATCCTCTCAGATCTTCTTTGTATCCAGAACAAGAGGAAATGGACTTCAGCCATGGTGGAAGGGGTGTGAGTTGGCTCTTTTTAAAGAAAAGTTATGGTAACTGGGGTAACTCAGTTCTGGAACAGAAATCTTAGGAGTGACTGAATTGTACTTAGTGGCTTTTTAAGAGGCGTAAGTTAGCCAAGGAATTAGAACTCAAGCCAATGGAAGAAAGATTTCTAAAATTAAGGTGAAAGCCACTGGGAAAGTAGATCCTGTGATTCTGTCTATCATGAGAGGAAGAATAAGCAGAAATATGTTTAAAGGTTTAGCAACAAGAATCAATATGAGAGACATCTTGCAGAGACAGGTGTGAGGCAGGGGAATGGGTGGCAGACATACTGTGGAGCCTTCCTCACTGAAGGATTTTAAAATACATAAGATATTCTTTTTCATCTGAGTTGCCTTGGGAAGTACCTTACATTGCTTTTAAGGCAGGTTGTTGATTCACTCAACCCATCTGAAGTCCTGCCAAGTGTCCTTCAGGGGCTCAGGTGAAGGTAAAATCAGACACAACAATGGAAAGTGGCTTCAGGGAAATAGGAAGTGGAGAATGCCTAGGAGGGAAACTTCACCCACCTGTGGTCACTCCTACTGTTGTCATCTACCCAGGTGGCAGCTACAAGAAGATTGGCTACTATGACAGCACCAAGGATGATCTTTCCTGGTCCAAAACAGATAAGTGGATTGGTAAGTGGATTCTGTTCATATTTTCTTTCAGCTCCTCTGAATAACCCAGAAAAAGGGTCATCCATTTGAATGAGGGTGGCGTAGGGGGTACCATTAGGTTGGAATATAGCAGGGAGATGGGGCTTGGGCTGAGCTAAAAGAGAATTAATACAACCTCCAAGATGTGGGTAGGGGATGCTGTTGTATTCAGAAAGGGAATAGGCGGTTAGTAGCAATGTGCTATTAAACATAGTACATTGCTCGAGTAACTGGGGATTAGAGGCAGGGGGTGCAAAGGTGGCGGGAAATGGAAACTCCACTTGGGTTTCCCAGATGTCCTGGTGCCTTGATATAGTTGAACCAGCTACATTAAGCCTAAAGCTACCTGTTTATCTCTGTCAGGAAAAGAGTTGCTTAAGATATAAGAGGGCATGCAAGGCGTCATGTCATTATCTTCTGCTAAAATGTGCTTTTTAATGAGGTAAGTAAGCAATTGTTCCATGTGTACCTGGTGGATTAAATCATAGGAAATAGGAAAGATATTGAAGGTGGGCAAAAGGAAGGACCTATGGATAAAATGTAGTCCCCAGTGGAACAAATAGTTAAGCACTTGGCTGAAGGATTTTAAAATACATAAGATATTCTTTTTCATTTGAGTTGCCTTGGGAAGTACCTTACATTGCTTTTAAGGCAGATTGCTGATTCAATCTACTTACAAAATATCAGCCATTGAAAAGCCTTCAAAGCATAGTGCTACTCTGACACACATGAGGTTGTTGTGAGTCAGAATCGACTCCATGACAACTGGGTTTGGAGGGAAGACTTAGCTGTTGATTATAGCTGCCATCTTCCCAGCACTGCTGGAGTTTCAATTCTTGTTTTTTCTTTTTAATTATTTGAATTTAGGACAGTGTTCTGTGCTGCTATAAATGCTACATGGCCTAAATTACACTTTTTTTTTTTTAGTGAAGCAAATTGAAATTAATTTTTTTTTTTTTTTTGGTGAACTCTTCAACAAGTTTGCACTTCCTCTTAATAACAACTGAAAACACCTTTGGGAATATCACCCTGCCAGGGTTAAAATCACAGATCAGTTTTTTTTTTTTTTTTGGCTCAGTGTTACGAGGCCAGACTAGATACCTGAAGACCCTTCAGCTTTATGATTCTATAATCGTCTTCTGCAGCTTTGGATTTGGGTTATAAGAGACTTCATAAAATGAATTCCTCAGCTACCCACTTCTCCCTCCCATTCCCCTTTGGTAAAGAAAGACGGAAGAACAGAAAGGACACACAATAACAAAAAAATTCCTACAACTTTGGTGATGCACCTCAGCATTTCCCAACCTCTGGACAGAACATTTGCTCTTTTCACCATCTTATTTCTGATTGCTTCATAAAAGCCTCCGAGTCAGTGAGCGTTCCATCCACAATAGCCCCTACTCAGTGGAGAGAGGGCTCATGTGCTCAGAGTCAAGGATGAGAATGTCCGCTAGCTCCCTTGTCCTTTGCTCCTTTCTCCTACCCCCGTCTTCATTCCTTTTTCCTCCTTGCTTTCTCCTCCCCCCTCACTTTCCCCTGTGTCATGCAGGAGGGTCACCCCCAGCTGACCAGACCCTGGTCATCAAGACATTCCGCTTCCTGTCACAGAAACTCTTTATCTCCGTCTCGGTTCTCTCCAGCCTTGGCATTGTCCTAGCTGTTGTCTGTCTGTCCTTTAACATCTACAACTCCCATGTCCGGTAAGTTTCTCTTCTGTCTGCCTGCCTCCCCAAGTTAATGACTATGCCCTTTGAAGTTCCCTTCAAAAGTAGAGAAGAGAGTGAGAAAAAAACTTGGGTAACTCCTAAGGCCAAGTCTCATAAAGTTTTCATTCTGACTTAGTCCTTTTTCTGTGACCACTGAATATGGAGGGGTGGGTGGGGAAACTAGATATAATCCCTATCCCTGCCCCCAAACAACTAACTGGAAAAAAAATTCCTTTGGGGCCAGGTAAGAGGAGTCCCTGAGTGGTGCAAATGGCTAAGTGCTGGACTACTAACCGAAAAATAAGTGGTTCAGATCCACCCACAGACACCTTGGAAGTAAGGCCTGGCCATCTCTTTCAGCCTTGAAAACCATATGGAGTACAATTCTATTCTGCATACATGGGGTTGTCACAATGGCAACACACAACAAGAGAGTCTTGGGTCCTGAGTAGCTTGCATGCCAGCAGGGGTCCTGTGCTGCTGGAAAGCCCTCTGCAGCTCCACCTCCAGCCCCCTGCCACAGCCAACTTTGGCTCTCAATGCTCTACTCTTGCTCCAAGCCTGTCTTTCTTTAGTCCTGTGGCCCTGAGTTTGGGGTCAGGCCATTGCATGGCATTCGGAGAGCTAAGCTTCCCTGAGGAGAGGGTTAATTCTGCTCTTTCTCCCTCTCCCACCCTCCCACCTCTGCCCTAGTTATATCCAGAACTCACAGCCCAACCTGAACAATCTGACTGCTGTGGGCTGCTCGCTGGCGTTAGCTGCTGTCTTCCCCCTTGGGCTGGACGGTTACCACATTGGGAGAAGCCATTTCCCCTTTGTCTGCCAGGTGAGGAGAGAACGTGGGCAAATACCTTGCAAAACGTGGCTCTTCAGCACCCCTCAGGAACACCTTCCATGATTTGTGGTTCCCTGCCCTTCCTTCTCCACTTTTGTCTACTCTCATCCCCATTGCTTCCTCCTAGCATCACCTCTCTCATTGCTGGTTTTGTCCCTTTTTTCTGTGCCTCCAAACCTTGTTCATTCTGTAGTTGATGTGTCAGTTCCAAGGTTGCCATGGCATGCCTTCCAGAGAAGAGGAGGGCAGTATTGAAGACAAAGGAAGGGGTGTGCTCAAAACCCCTGAACAATGATGGCCTGTCAGTGGTGTGGGGGCACAGAACAAGAACTACAGATTTCCCATGGGACCTGGGGTTTGGAAGGATGGAGGCAGAGAGCTAAACCGACAGCCGTGGGAGTTGCAGGGAAGGGACCACTGGCACACACAGAGGAGGGCCTCTGGGATACTTGGGACATGGAAGGCTCTGGGGTGTCGGGAAAGGCTGGCTTCTGTGCTCAGTAGTGATATTTGTTTGGTTCTCCATCATGCTTGTGGGAAACATGCACCCTTTTCTCTGCTTTGGCCCATCCTTACTCCCTCTATTTCTTCTGCCCCGTGATTATCCTCATTGTGCATCTGTGCACATGGCATTTGCACACACATTCACAAATTACAGCTCAGCAGGAGTTATCTGTTCCCAATGAGACCCGAGTGTAGTGGGAGAGGCAGACGGCTATCTCCTGTACAGTTTGAGAGGTGCCAGCATAGGATCTGCATGAGGTGCCAAGGGAGCAAAGAAGAGAAAGCAGCTGATAGTCAGTGTTCAGGCGGCCCCTACAAAGGAGGTGGCATTTGAGTCTTGAAGGGTACATGGGAGTTTTACAGCTGGAGAAAGAAAGGCCCAAGAGAGTGGATCAAGGAAACGTGAGCAGTTGAGCATGGCTGGAGCATGGGGCTGGTAGGGTCTGGAAGAGGAGCCCAGATAGGTGGATGGGACCATGTTGTGAAGGGTCTGTGTCACATTGAGAGGTGTTCAGGCTGTAACCAGTAGGCATTGAGGAGCAATCAGAAGTGTTTGGCTGTTGAAACCAGGAGGTTTTAACAAGATCACCTGGTAGAAGATGGATGGGAGAAATCGTTGAAGGTAGGGAGACCACCCGCTGTGGGCCTCCCCACCCCCCTCCTGTCCCCTCCTGACTGCTTTGTCATCTGTTCCCTGTCCATACTCCCCATTATGGCCTGGCCTTTGTCTGCCCATGCCCTGTCTTCTTTTCTAGGCCCGCCTCTGGCTCCTAGGCCTGGGCTTCAGTCTGGGCTATGGCTCCATGTTCACCAAGATCTGGTGGGTCCACACGGTCTTCACAAAGAAGGAGGAAAAGAAGGAGTGGAGGAAGGTGAGCTTCTTCGCATTCCTCAGCCCTCAGCTCCTGGGGGATAACATAGACTCCTGTGCTTAGAGGGTGTTCCCCTGACGTGCCTGTGCTCCATGTGTTTCCCAAGACCCTGGAGCCCTGGAAGCTGTACTCCACGGTGGGCCTGCTGGTGGGCATGGACGTCCTCACTCTTGCCATCTGGCAGATTGTGGATCCCTTGCACCGAACCATCGAGGTACTGCTTAAGCAGAGATGCTAGGGTCAGGAGTCTGAGCAGAGCTAACCCTGACCAGGCATGGGAGATGCATGTCGTCTTGAGGAATAAAGTTAATCCATGATTGAGTGCTACCTAGCCTTCTGTATATCAGCAGGTCTTCCCCCCCACCTTCTAGGAGGGGCCTAGAGGCCTTGGATTCATCTGAAGAAAGGAAGGATATGGTGGGGATCTGCGAAAGATGTGTAGAATTTCCAGGCATCCTGGAAAATGGGGAACAACATTTGCAGTGTGTTCAGTAAAATGCTCTAGGCCTAGGGTGAGATTTGACATCAGGATTGAGGGTCTCATAGGAAGGAGGGGGCAGAGTTGGGAGTCAGGGACTGTGGAGAGTTGGGGAGGTTGGAAGATGACAATCATCTTTCCTGTGGCCCTGTTTTTCCCTTAGACTTTCGCCAAAGAGGAGCCAAAGGAAGACATTGATGTTTCTATTCTGCCCCAACTGGAGCACTGCAGCTCCAAGAAGATGAACACTTGGCTTGGTGTGTGCCATGTGGGGGGTGAAAGAGAATGATGCAGCAAAGGCAGGAGGGGTGGGAAAGGATAGTAGGTTTGGAAGGAGAAGGTTCTTTGGGAAAGGAGGTAGAGAGCTTATGTCAACCCAGTTTGAAGTCCTCCTCTTTGGCATTGCATGAATCTTCTGAGAATAGGGGAGAGTTGGTTTTTTGCTGTGAGGAGCTTGGGGGCCAAAGCTCAGATAAAGCAGAACTTGAGTTTAGCACAGGGACTGGAAGAATGACCTCATCCCTATCCCCTGATCTGACACCATCTCTGTTTGGTCAGCTTCCTAGAGTAAGACTGGGGTTGCAAGGTCATGGATTTGTGCCCCTTTTGATATCTGGCCAAAAATGGCAATCCTACCTTTAGCCTGGGAAGTCATCTTCCCACCTGGAGGGTAAGTGGCTGAGACTTTGTGTGTAACCCAGGGTGACACATTCCCAGCTGTTGAACAGGCCCTTGGCTGAGTGACAGCTGCTCATGACTATCATCTTCCTGTGTGAGAGTTGGCTCCTGATCTGAGGAGGAAGATGTGAAGCCTGGGCAGGTTGAGTGGATTTTGGGGTGGGGGTGGGCCCCAAGGAACACAGGGAAGGCTGTGCTAGGTCAGAGGGGCTGGATTGGAGAGGAGGTCACCCTTTCCATGGTGGAGCTATACCAAGGAGCGGCAGTAGGTGAACGATAAAGAAAGAGCACAAGGATCGAGTGGAGGAGCTAGGGAGATCCTGTTGCCCATGTGACACTTTCCTGCCTTCCTAGGCATTTTCTATGGTTACAAGGGGCTGCTGCTGCTGCTGGGAATCTTTCTTGCTTATGAGACCAAGAGTGTGTCCACTGAGAAGATCAATGACCACCGGGCGGTGGGCATGGCCATCTACAATGTGGCGGTGAGCTGCCCAACCACCTGGCCTTTGACCCCATGGGCTTACTACAGTAAACACCTGTGCTGGGCTGGGAGAATCAGGAGATCTGGGATCAGCTGCATAGAATTCTTTAAAAGTTCTTAATGCCTCAGATTTGTAAAGCACTTTACAGTTCATAAAGTGCATTACAGGCAATATTCCATTAATCTTCATGCAGCCACCCAGTGAGGTAGACGTTAGTATATATCCACTTTGTAGAAAAGGAAACAGAAACACTGAGGTTAGATTGCTTTTCCGTGGTCCACAGGCTGAAATCTGGAATCTGAATGGAGGTTTTCTGCCTGTGTTTCCATTCTGCTCAGGTATCCCCAGGGACTGCTGAGAACTCAGGATGTGTGAATAGAGATCCTTGGAGTTGTTGCCTTGAGGGAAGGGTTGACCTAGAGTTGGGAATTGGTTTGGGACAATTTATATAGGATTCTTCTCAGTCTGGAGTTGAGGATGATCCTGAACTTGGATCCATTTCAAATGAAATGGCCACCAGGAAATTGTCCTCAGAGACCTTCTACTGGGGGAAGAAATCCCTGGATCTTGTCTGAACCTGAAGAGCTGAACCTCCCCCAAATACTCTGCCCCTCTAGGTCCTGTGCCTCATCACTGCCCCTGTCACCATGATTCTCTCCAGCCAGCAGGATGCAGCCTTTGCCTTCGCCTCTCTTGCCATCATTTTCTCCTCCTATATTACTCTGGTTGTGCTCTTTGTGCCCAAGGTGAGGCTCTGGGTTAGCTCCCACCCTCTCCAGTCCCATATCTTCTCTGTCCCTTCCCAAGACTCTGCCTTCCTGCCCTTCCCTGCCTTCTCTTTCCACATCTTCCCTTGTTTTGGGCCCAGCTTTCCCCTCTACTTTTCATTCCCTCCAACTCCAACCCACTGCCTGCTGATTGCTGGCACCATCACTGTTCGGCCACCTCATGTCCCAAACAATTCCCCTAGATGCGCAGGTTGATCACCCGAGGGGAGTGGCAGTCGGAGGCACAGGACACCATGAAGACAGGGTCATCGACCAACAACAATGAAGAGGAGAAGTCTCGGCTGTTGGAGAAGGAGAACCGCGAATTGGAAAAGATCATTGCTGAGGTATGTGAGTGCCGGTAGAGTGAGGTGGTGGAGGGCCCAGGAGACCCCATGTTTGGGTCTGGTTTTCTGAAGCAGAGCCTGAGGTATGGGTTCAGGTGCTCATGATTTACTGAGGGGAGTTTCAGGGTGTCAGAAGCATATCTGCAAGGAGGTACGTGGAGCAGGATAGGGAAGGGCAAGTGTCCAGTGAGGATTGGGTCTCAGGTTAAATCTAGTGTTAGGCTGATCTGGTGCCCGGGTAGGGGCTCTGGAGTATGACTGCAGTACTGACTCAACCCCTTGAGGAAGGATGCAGGCCTCAAGCAGGGTTGGGAGGGGCCAGTTGTGAGGCTGTAGCTTAGCAGCCAACAGTCCCAGCATGTGGATGGTGAGTGCACTGCCCTGCCAGAGGAATCTGGGTGGGCATCCATACGTTCACTGCTGTGTGCACCTACCTTTCTCCCTTCCCTCATATTCTCCTTTTTTTCTCCGCTTCTCTCTTATTTTCCCATTCACATTTCTTTTACTGGTATCCCCATTCTGTTCTTTTGGAATTCCTTGTTGTTTTCCCATTTCTCCTTTTAATTTCTTCTGTCCATCTACCCCTGCATCTCGCCCACTCCTTTTGCCATGCCATTCCTCCCTCTCCCTCCTTCCCACCCCTTCAAAACTCCTGTCCTCCCACTCTCTCAATTGTTTTTCTTCCTTCAGAAAGAGGAGCGAGTCTCTGAACTGCGCCATCAGCTCCAGTCTCGGCAGCAGCTCCGCTCCCGGCGCCACCCCCCGACACCCCCGGACCCCTCTGGGGTCCTTCCCAGGGGCCCCTCTGAACCCCCTGACCGGCTTAGCTGTGATGGGAGTCGGGTTCATTTGCTATACAAGTGAGGGGGTGTAAGGGGGACAAGCCAGTGGGGGAGGGCAAGGGAGGAGGGCAGGGGTGGCGGACTCAGGAGAAGCAGGGGATCCTTATCCCCAGTGGGGAAGGACATGCTATCCAATCCCATCACTTGTAAATATGTGCCCCTCTGTGAGCCCTGGTGTTACCTATGTCTCCAATACTCTGGGAAACAGACCTTTTCTCTCTTAGTCATTCACGTAATTTTCTGTCACTGCTTCGTAATTTACTTTGCACCTTGGTTGAAGCTACTGACTGACTCCTCAGCAGCCTCACTACATCCTTCTCTTCTCATACAGCACTCCAGTCTAGTTACCACGGCAATTCCAAAGCTCCCTTACTTTGGTGCTCTGCTCCCATCCAGCAGGGGTCTCCCCCAAAGTGCACTTTCTACCCCAAGAGGGCCTCTCATCCCTCTCACCGTCGTCATCACCTTCCATCCTACTCACCCCTCTGCATATTCCCTAGTTTTATCCCCTTGATTTTTGCTTCTTTTGGGGACTCATTCTTTGCGCCAGGGGTCACGTGCTCCTTTCCTCCCCTCTGTGCATGCTCAAGCTTCCAACACACATGCTGTGTCCCTGTCTTTGTTCCCACTGGACATACTCAGATGCACACGTGCTGTTCACGTGTGCTACCGGCAGTCATGTGCTCTCTGCGTACCCTCCATGCATAGCTACATGTGCTCCTCATGTGGTCATGGGTGTGCCCTTGTGTGGTCATGGATGTGCCCTCATGTGGTCACAGGTGTACCCTCGTGTGGGTTTGGGTAGGTGTGTACAATTTCTTTAGCATGCTCAGTGATATTTACCCTACCCACACATCCATGTGTATCTGTGTACTTCCCTACGTACCCTCATGGTACCTTGTGTACCTTCTTCCCTTTGCACCTTAAAATCATTGTATTTTTCCAAGAGAGCCATATGTACCAGCCTGGCACCTTGTAATGTACTTTTCCCCAATTCTTCTTTGCTGGGGCTGTCCACTACCTGTTTCCGCTCAAACTTGTCTCCTCTCTTCTTTGTACCCATGTACCACTCTCAGTCTACACACACAATCACCCTCTCCCAAGATTGCTCCCTTTGGTTGTGTGATTTTTGGTGGGGGTGGGGCTGAAGAAGGCATGGGGGTAGTTTTGGGGAGCCGCTGCAAGTGGATAGTTGGTGAGAATTCTGACCAAAGGAAGGCACCCCTGACTGCTGGGATGGATAGGTAGACCTATGGCGCGGGTGGTGGTGTATCTTTTACACTGTGGAGTCTCTTGGGGAAGGATCTCCCTGAATCCTCAATAAACCAGTGAACAGAATGACTCAGCACCTTGTCCTCCCTCACTGTGAGCAGAGCTGGCTTCAATTCAAAGAGGGAGGGATGAAGGGCTCCAAGTTAATGTAAAGGCATTGAAGTGGAGGTTTAGAAGGAGGGGTTTTATTGATCCACTGAGGGCATAGCAGGGCAAAATGTGACATGATTAGGGCTGAGAGTAGGAAGTGAGGACATTACTGGTTAAAAGTGTGGGCTCTGGAGTCAGACTATCAGAGCGTCAGCCTCCCCCATATGCGAAAAGTCCCCTAATCTCTGTTTTCCTTGTCCTCCTCTGTGAAGTGATCCCTGGGTGTCACGAACAGTTAAGCATTCAACTAATAGCTGAAAGATTGGCAGTTCAAATCCACCAAGAGGCACCTTGGAAGACAGGCTTGGCCATTTCCTTCACAAAGTTCACAGCCTTGAAAACCCTATGGAGCTGTTCTACTCTACACACATGGGGTCACCATGAGTCAGAAGTGATGGCAAGTAACAACAACGTCTGTGAAGATGGGGATAATAATGTTAATAATAATAACATCAGCAGCATCTTCTTCCATACAGTGGATATAAGGACTAGATTAATTATGCATTCAGGTGCTTAGAATGGTGCTTGGCCTGTGGTTTTTGTTGGGTGAATATTGCCTGCTGTCGCTGTTGTTTTATTCCGAGTTGTCTCATGGTGTTGGTCACATATTGAGAGCCTGGAACATAGGGCTGAACAGATGTGAGTGAGTATTCGCCTTTCCAGGAACTAAGAGGGGGAAAAAAAAAAAGATAACAACTAGGAGACAGATAAGAGTCCTTCCAACCTTTAAAGTCTTTCTCTACACACTTTGGGCATCTTGGAAGGAATTGGCTATCAAAGTTAAAAAAAGTAATGAATGGCCAAAGGAGAAAAAAACTTGCCTGGGGCTTTTTATAATTCTTTGCATCTTCTTGGAGAAGTGCTTTTTTTAAAACTTTTTTTTTTTTTTAATTGTGCTTTAGGTGAAAGTTTACTGGGCAAATTAGTTTCTCATTAAACAATTAATACACAAATTGTTTTGTGATGTTGGTTGCCAACCCTGCAATGTGTCATCACTCTCCCCTTCTCCTTCCTGGGTTCCCTGTTTCCATTTGTCCCATTTTCCTATCCCTTCCTGCCATCTCGTCTTTCCTTTTGGGCTGGTGTGCCCATTTAGTCTCGTATACATGATTGAACTACAAAGTTCATTCCTCACATGTGTTATTATTTACAAGTGCTTTTGTTTTTGAAGTCCAGCTCTTCTTTTTCCCTTTGGCACTGACTTTTAAGTGATTCTCACATTTTTTGCAAGAGAGTAGTAAGGGTTGGATGGGCCCCCTCATTTCATCATCTTGTTTAAGAGCCAATTTCTTCTTAAGTTCTATTAGAGCATGAGTAGATTACAAGCTTAGATCAGTACTTGAAAACCATTCCACTGTGTTTATCTACCTTAGACCAAGGGACTTAATTTGAGTTTCCTTCTCCCACTGTGGAACATTCTTTAGGAAAGGGCAAGAGGCCCATGTAGTAGACAAGCCCGCAATGTGGAAAATGAATGGTTGGCTTCAGAAGTAGCCCCAGGAGCTATACAACTATCCTGGGTAGAAACTAAAAGACCAAAATTACCAACTCAAACTTTCTTTGCCACCTGGTGGGGTCTAAATTATAAGCAGAGGGTCAGAAGTTCTTCTGTGACCCGGGATGAGCCAGACATTCTTTGTGGTCAGGGAGTGCAGGAAACAAGTCAAATGGCAGGGATGACAAGACCCCTGCTGCCTCAAGGATGTGTTGCCAGGTGGGAGACCACCCCTCAGAAAAAATCACTCAGAGTGCTGGGAGGAGTTGCTTCCCTTGGCACCTGTGAGGCTGGCCTTCCCCTCTCCAGCCCTGCCAAATGGTTCACCCTTAGGCTTCAGCTCTCTTTCAGACTTTGACGGCTTACTTGCCCCAAGACTGCCTATATCCAGCAGGCACCTTAAAATGGGGAACATCAGAGGTGCTCCATCCTGCTGAAAAGGGCTGTCCTTCCTCACATCCTGGATTCCAGACTGCCCTTCAGGCCCAGGTGCCCCCTGCTCTCCCTGAGGTCGGCCTCTTACCTCTCTGTCCTTGTCTTACTCACTGCTAGAGAGCATTTAGCGAGCACTTGGCTACCATGTTGTTTTTGCTATCTTTTCAAACAATCCACAGGCATTGATTAGAAACCTGCTACGTGGCAGGTGCTCTTCTAGACGCTGGGGCCAGAGCAGTGAGCCAGGCAGGCTTTCACAGGACGTAGTTCTCAAAGTGGGAAGAAGACCAGAAGGAGGTAAACAAATAAGACAGCTTAAGAGAAGAATCAGGAGTGTTGGGTATCTATTTGTCAGGGTTCTCCAGAGAAGCAGAATCAATAATGTATATATACATCTATATGTATATATACATGCGTATAATGTTGTTTGTTAATCAGGGTTCTCCAAAAAACAGAACCAATTGTGTGTGTGTGTGTGTGTGTGTGTGTGTGTAAGTATATATATGTATATATATATATATATGTTGTGAGGTGCTGTTGCATCATTTCTGACTCACAGGGACCCTATGTACTGGAGAATGAAACACTGCCCGTCCTGCACTATCCTCACAACCATTGCTATGTTTGAGCCCATTGTTGCAGCCACTGTGTCAATCCATCTCGTTGAGGGTCTTCCTCTTTGTTGTTGACCTTCTACTTTACCAAGCATGATATTCTTCTCCAGGAACTAGTCCCTCTTGATAACATGTCCAAAATACGTGAGAAGTTTCACTATTCTCGCTTCTAAGGAGCACTCTGGCTGCACTTCTGACTTCTTGCTTAGTTTAGACACATCCTCAGGAGGGACTAATCCCTGGAGAAAGTCTTGGTAAATGCTTGGTTAAGTAGAGGGTCAGTGAAGAAGAAGGAGACTCTCAGTGAGATGGATTGACAAGGTGATTACAACAATGGGCTCAAAGACAGCAACGAGTATGAGAACAGTGCAGGAACGGCCAATATTTCACATTTCATTCTGTAGTACATATAGGTTGCTGTGAGTCAGAGTTGACTCGATGACACCTAACAATAAACTTTGGTTTTTTGATCCGTAAATTGAGGGTAATAATCCCCCAATTTATGAGATTGTTAAGTTGTGGCAGAATGGTGTTCATTGCCCCTTTAACCCCTTCTATACCTCACATCACTCAGTGAGGATGGTGCTTTCTGTACAAAATCAATCAGTGTTGTGCTGTGAGTGACGATCCATGTCAGCCCCTGAAAGATACTTTGTCCCGAAGGGAATGGCTCTGAGGAACATGAAGATCCAGGCAGATGGGATTTGCTATCCCTGTGCAAGCACTAGGTGAAGCGGCAGAATAAAGCTGAAAATTTGGGGTTAGGGGTAGATGAGGCAAAGGGATGGAGACTAAGGGAGAGTGAACACCTAGGTGCCCTTGTGAGTTGAAGGTAGGGGAGTAGTACAGGGATATCTAAACTACCATCTGGACTATGAGTGTATTCCTGACCAGCCAAGAGTCCACAGCTTTAAATGGGGAATCTAATCGTAGATCTTCCCTATATTAAGCTATTTCTCCCCCAACACACACTCTGGATGTGATGAACCTGAAAAAAACTGACTCTCACAAGGATATGCAGCCCACATTCACGTCACCTGGGTGGTCCACAGTGGGAAGGCACTGATACTGTATGTCCGTCCATCCACTGTGGGTGTGGGCTGGGGTATATAAGGGTGATATGAGATCATGGGTGTGAAGCACTGTGTTTGGAATATGGCAGATGTACAATGACTGTTCCTTTTCCTTCTCAAGACAGAATACTCTGGTGTTAAATGTCCTGAGCCTTGGAATCACACAGACCTGGGCTCACATCTCTCAGCATGATCAGTTTCCCTCTCTACTGGCTCATTCATACCTGTATACACACATGCTGTAAAATCTCCCATTAAAGCGAAACTAATTAAATCAAAGCAAAATCTTGTAAAAATTGATCACTTGATCCCGTATCTCTCTCCAGCTACTGCCCTATTTCTATGACACTCTATAGAACAATCCTGAGTCTATTCTCTCACCTCCCATATTGTCTTCTAAAAATGTCAAATTTTTATTTGTATTAAATGAATATAGGCACGTAGTTTAAAAAGTCAAATACTTCTACAAGCCTTGTTTTGAAGACAGCCATCCTCAATCTTCCATGTGCCCCATTTCTTGAACTCCAGAGGGAACTACTTGTAGTTGATTCTCTTCATGTTATTTGTTTCTAAATAACATACTGCTCATTGTTTTTCAGTTTTATCTATCTATAATGGATTATCTCTCCATCACACACTCCTACCCTCCAACATAGTTATGTTATACTTTTAATTATCTAAGCGTTCCGTGTTTCTATTGCTGTTGTTGTTGGGTGCCATCAAGTTGATTCTGACTAATAGTTAACCCTATTGGACAGAGCAGAAATGCTCCATAGGGTTTCCAAGGCTGTAATCATTACAGAAGCAAATTGCTACATCTTTCTCCTGCAGAGCTGCTGGTGGGTTTGAACCGCCAACCTTTTGGTTAGCAGCCAAGCACTTAACCACTGTGCACCAGGGCTCCTGTTTACATTATTATTGCCATTTAAATGCTATTGACAACTGAGCATTTAGTAAACTATGATTACTTTTCCTTTCTTGAATCAAATTTATTTTCCCTGGAATTGAACATCTTGTCCCTTTATTTGCTTAGTTTCTCTTATAAACTTCACTAAATGATTCTCAACTTCCACCTCACTCCCCACCCTCAGCCCATTCTGAATCTCCTGTGAATCTATTCCAGCACATCAAGTTTTCTACCAACTTCTTCTTTTTTAAGACATCTCTCTCAGTGGACTGGCTGCCTGTCACCTGGGACAGGTTGACACCTGGATCACCTTCACCTCATCCTGCGCATCCTTTGTCTCTCTTGTGCAGGTTCCCCTGTCCCTGGATTCCACATGTTCCCCCTTTTCTGGCTTTCTCTATCGTTTTTGGTTCCCATTTTTGGTTCCCATTTCCTCTAGTATTATTGTGAAGAAGGGAACATGGAAAGTAAAATGTTAAAATCCTAACTATCGGAAAATGTCTTTAGGCTACCCTAGCACTTATTCTCATTTTGGCTTGCTGTAGGACTTTGTATTGAACATATTTTTCCTTGAAATTTGGAAGCCATAGTTTACATGTCTTTTAGCTTTAAGAGATGCTCTTTTTTGTTGCCTCTGGACATTTTCGGGATCTTTTCTTTCCTACCCTTTTTCTAAAATTTCATTGTGATGTGTTCTTAGTGTGGGTTAACTATAGAATTTATATAGTTAGTTATATAGAAATATAAGAATTTGTACACTTCTGTCTGTAAACTTTAAGACATTTTCTTGAATTATTTTAAATTATTTCCTATGTCTATTTCTGTTGAAAATTGTATTATAATGTTGTTGGAATTCCTTAATAGTCTGTTTTTGAACATTTTATTGTGCTTTAGGTCAGTGTTTACATAGCAAATTAAATTCCCGTTCAATAAGTCATGCACAGATTGCTCCATGACATGGGTTGCAATCCCTGCAATGTGTCAGCAGTCTCCCTATCTCCACCCTGGGTTTCCTGTTCCCCTACATCTGGTTTCCCTGTCCATCTTGCCTTCTCATCTTTGCTTTTGGGCAAATGTTTTCATTTTAGTCTCGTATAGTTGATTGTTCTAAGGAGCACATTCCTCATGTGTATTATTGTTTAATTTATATGCCTGTCTATCATTTGGCTGAAAGGTGATTTCTGGAAGTGGTTTCATTTTCACATTAGAAGGGTGTCTAAAGGCCTTAGTTCTGGTGATTCCTTTGGTCTATTAGACCATTAAGTCTGTTCTTTTTTATGGATTTGAATTTTGTTCTACATTTTTCTCCCAATCTAACTGGGGCCTTCTATTGTGCTCCTGGTCAGAGCGGTGGGTAGTGGTAGCCAGGCAACATCTAGTTCTTCTGGTCTCAGGCTGGTGGAGGCTCTGGTTCACGTGGGCCATTAGTCCTCTGAATTAATTGCTTCCTTGAGTCTTTGGTCTTCTTCACTCTCCTTTGCTCCAGATGGGAAGAGATCAATAGTTGTATCTCAGATGGCCACTCACAAGCTTTTAAGACTCTAGATGCTACTCACCACAGTAGGATACAGAACATTGTGTTTATGAATAGTTTAATATTTTTATAATCCTCTCCTGTTCAGTTACTTTCCGTTTTGTACTATCTTGTGGAAGTATGACTTTTATCACCCAGTTCATCTATTGATTTTTCATTTCTACGATATTTTTAATTTCCAACAGCTATTTCTTGTTCTCTGAATATAATTGTATACAATTTTGTTTTAATTTCATCATTATAATGTGTCTTTGATATAATTATGGGAAATCATTTAGATATCTGTGAGTTTGTAGTTGCCATAAGAAGTTTTAAATTTGCATATAGTCAAAACTGCCATCAATGCATCAATTTTCTTTATGGTTTTTCATCTTGGATCATGCTTAGAGAATCCTTCACTTCACAGTTGTAAAAATAGCTTGTATGTTTTCATCTAGGTATAGACGATGAGGAGAGAGGGATCTGAGAGTCAAGGAAAATAAAACTTTGAATTTTAGAGAAAAGGGAGCAATAATAGGTAAATAGGTAAAGAATTCTAAGGTTGTGCAATTCTAAGCTTTGAATCTCGTTTCATAATTTTAAAAACATATCTGCAAGACCTACAGGGCATTTAATGTGTGTGGTACCTATAAGTACTTCCCATGAATAAGTGAAGAGTTATTTCCTCCTAAGATTAAAGAAAACAATAACACCAAGGTCTCAATGAAATACAAACAAGGACTGACACTGGTGATGGGAATTTTTGAACATTTTTAATCTTGGGGTGATAAATCATGTTTTGGTTAATGTCTGTACAGTTTAGTTGTTAAAGGTCTATTAATTAAACTTCTATAGGCACTCTGTATTTTAAGGCTATGTCTAAGACCCACATAGACAAATGTGTGGCTTTTGATAAAGATAATTTTAATACACTTCAATCCATAAATCACACAGTATCTTCTGAGGCAGAGATTGAAAATTCAGAACACACTAGATATATAGTATCAAATATGGTAGCTACTAGCTAGGTGTGCCTATTTAAATTAATAAAGTAAAATTAAAAAATTCATCTGCTCAGTTGCACTAGCCACATTTCAGGTGTTCACTTGCCACACATGGCTAGTGGCTGCTGTATTGGACAGCACAGATATAATTCCTTCATCACAGAAAGTTCTATTGACAGCACTGCTCTTGATGGTTTATGGACCTCAAGTTAGGTGCCTTAGACTCACTTATAATGAAGTGACCCTTATTATTTCTCACATAGATTGCATCAGATTTCCAACTGTCTAGGATATGGATATACATTAAGTTGGTATCTAACAAAACCAGCCAGGGCATGAGTGAATCTCTCTCTGGTGCCTTCAGGCAGAAATGTTCCCAGTTCCAAAAGGGAAACATCATTCCTTCCACCTCAGTTTTCTGACTAAGCAGACTCTCTGGTATCAAATTTCCTAAGGCCAAGTTCTCTTCTAGAAGAGCCTGTGGGAAGAGGCCTAAGCTAGGCTTTGGGAGGCAGACAGTCAAGTTCAGGGAGAGGGATTCTGGGACGTGAAGAGGAGGCAAAGAGGCTGGGGCCATTTAGGGGACTCCCTGGTTTACTCAGAACAGCCGTTAGCAAACTGTGATCTGTGGAACTCGTGGAGTCACTGAGATCCTTTCACAAGATCCATGAAGTCAAAATTATTTACCTAACATTACTAAGAAGTTATTAGTCTTTCTCATTGTGTTGATATTTGCACTGAGGGAAATTAGCTGGAAACCTAGCAAGAATCAAGGCTGTGTCATCAAACTGCAAGGAAAAAACAAAAACAAAACAGCTTCACTTAAAGATGTACTGATTGAAGCATTAAAAGTTATTAAGTTTATTAAATCACCATCCTTGAGTCCACATCTTTTAATATCCTATGTGATAAAGTGGGAAGTATATATAAAGCACTTCTCTTACATCCCAAAGTATGATGTTCGTCTCAAGGGAAATAACTTGTGTGAGCTGAACTAGTCTCTTTTTTTATGGGATAAGATTTTTACTTAAAAAGGAATGACAGAGAAACTATTTCGAATATTTGGCACTTTCTCTAAAATGAAACACACTTAGCTATATGACACACACTTCAAGGAAACCAACTGGCAATATTGTTGCCAATGATAAAATGCAACCTCAAGAGATTAGAATACTGGAAAACTTGTATCCACCACAACTTTGACAGCTTTCCAAAACATGCAAATTTTTCTGCTGGGATCAGTGGTAATACTAACAAATGTGACTTTTTGATATTTTGTGATGAAATATGTCAACACTGGAAGATGTGCATACTCAGTGAACTAATGTATCACTTAACCCAACTCATGCGTTAGTGGAAGATTCAATGTGTAAGATGGACCTTTGGGTCTTAATGAACAGAATATGAAATACTCAGTAATAGGGTTTCTGATTACAACTAACCTTTAAGAAACTACCCCTTCTGTAGCTTTCGTGAAGTATCGAAGATGATCATTCGAATTAATTGGAAAGGCTATTAAAAATACTCTTCCCTTTTCCAACTTCATATTTATGTGATGCTAGATTTTTTTAATACACCTCAGCCAAAATAATGGGTTGAACGTACAAGCAGATATGAAAATCCAGAAATCTTCTATTGACACAGATAAGAAAGACGTGCAAAAATGTAAAATGATCCACTTTTCTCACTCCACTGTTTCTTTTGGAAAATATATTTTTCACGAAAATGTATTATCTGTTAAGTTTAATGGGTTATTGATATTATTTAAAATTAATTAAAAAATTTTAACTGTTTGAATTTTTCATATGGTTAATATCCATAGATATAACCCACATAAACAAAATCTCTTTGGGTTCCTTAATTTGTAAGAGTGAACAGAAATTCTAAGGATCTCTGGTGGTGAAATGATTTAAGCTCTTGGCTGCTAACCCAAAGGTCGGTGGATGGAACCCACCAGCTGCTCTGCAGGAGAAAAGACCTGGTGATCTGCTCCTTTAAAGATTACAGCCTAGGGAACCCTGTGGGACAGTTCTACTCTGTCTCATAGGGCCGCTGTGAATCTCCTCCAGGGTACACAATAACAACATAGAGATTCTGAAATTAAAATCCCTGATTTAAGCAGGTCCCGGCACAAGACTGAAGAAGACTGTGTAGCAAAGAAGGCTTCGTGTAGGAGTGGGGTTGGGGCAAAGTCCCAGTACCGGTGCTAGGCTCTCAGGCCCAGAGGGCGGAGTCAGCAGTGAGGAGGCCTAACTTTAGGGATTCCCCATCTCCCCGAAGTTTCACTTCTTCCTACCAGCCGCGGTTTGTGGTTATAAGGTCCGCTCCCACTGGCCCGGACGCACACTCTCCCTAGAACCCCAGTACCCTGGTCGTGTCGCCCCGGGCCCTCCTGCTGCTTTCGGAGGCCCTGGCTCTGACTCAGATCCGTGCGGGTGAGTGCGGGGATGTGGGGGTGGGGGGGGTACGGCTTCTGGGAGGGAGGAGCGAGGGGACCGCCTGGCGGGGACGCAGGACCCTCGGGGAAGGCCCGTCCCCGCTGCTACCGCCCAGACCCCCGTCCCCGCCCCCTCCTCTGCCACCCCTACGTCCCGGCCCTCCTCTTCGTCCACGAGCCCCTCGTTCCCTACCCTCCCTCCGCCCCCATCGACCCCGGACCCGGGCGTCCCGGGGGAAGGGGGGGTCGGTGGTCTCAGCCCTTCCTCGCCCCCAGGCTCCCACTCCCTGAGGTATTCCACACCGCCGTGTCCTGGCCTGGCCTGGCCGCGGGGAGCCCCGCTTCATCGAAGTCGGCTACGTGGACGACACGTAGTTCGTGCGGTTCGACAGCGACGCCGCGAATCCGAGGATGGAGCCGCGGGCGCCGTGGGTGGAGCAGAAGGGGCCGAAGTATTGGGACCCGAGCACACGGATCGCCAAGGGTATACGCACAGTATTACCGAGTGGGCCTGCGGATCCTGCGCGGTTACGGTAACCAGAGCGACGCCGGTGACTGACGTCGGCCCGGGTCGCAGGTCATGGGTCCCCTCGTCCCCACGGAAGGGTTGCTCCGAGTCTCCGGGTCCGAACTTCACCCCTTCGACCTGGGAAGAGCCGCTGGGATTCGTTCCGATTTCGTTTTTAGTTTAGAACACAATGGGCTCTGACCAATCACCGTGCTAACCTTGTGGGCGTGGCTGACCCCGTGGGCGGGGCTGACTTCAGGGGCAGGCCTGACCGCGGGGGCGGGGCTAGGGCCTGATACCATCCAGGAGATGTATGGATGTGATGTGGTCCCCGCTGGGCACCTCCTCCGTGGGTACTATCAGTTTTCCTACGATGGCGCCGATTACCTCTCCCTGAACGAGGACCTGAGCACGTGGACTGCAGCAGACACCGCGGCTCAGATCTCAGAGCGCAAAGTCGAGTTGGGCCGGGAGGCGGAGCATTGGAGGGCCTACCTGGAGGGCAGACGGCGTGGAGTGGCTGGGCAGATACCTGGAGAAAGGGAAGAAGACTGCAGCGAGTAGGTACGAGGGGCCGCAGGGCGCCTCCTGGTCTGTTTTCGGGCTGGGACTGTTCCCTCAGCTGGTGTTCCACAAAGAGGGTAGGAAAATGCAGTCTACGTCAGAATACGCTCCTGCCGTGGATCAGGAGAGGGAGAAGTACCAGCTCCTGTACCACAGAGTGATTTACCCAGAGGGTTCTCCTCTCTCTCAGGAACAATTAAGGGATCCAGTCTCTCTGAGGATAAAGGGGGTGATGATCCCTGAAATAACTGAACAGCTGTTCCTATTGACCTTGGGGTGGCCTTGGGAACTGTGTGGGGATCTTTCAGCCATTGTTCTCTGTCTCACATCCAGTGTCCAGCTGTTCTGTGTCTTGCCTCCACCGAGGTCAGGGCTAGAAGTCCCTGTTCTCCCCCTCAGAAACCTGGAAACTCCTGTCCAGGGCTGTCTCACCCTGATCCTAGAACTTTCCAAGGAATAGGAAATTTTCCCAAACCCTTGGTCCAGGCTAGTGTCTGCATTTTGCCCTTTATCTCTCCACCCAATGTCCTGTGCATTCTCAGATGGTCACATGACCCTAGCTCAGGTACCCTGTGAGGGGTATCAGAAAGTGACTAAATTTTCTGACCTTTCAACTCAGATCCCCCAAAGACACACATGACCCACCACCCTGTCTCTGACCCGGAGGCCACACTGAAGTGCTGGGCCCTGAGCTTCTACCCGGCAGAGATCACCCTGACTTGGCAGCGGGACGGGGAGGACCAGACCCAGGACACGGAGTTTGTGGAGACCAGGTCTGCAGAGGACGGGACCTTCCAGAAGTGGGCAGCTGTGGTGGTGCCCTCTGGATAGAAGCAGAGATACATGTACCGTGTACAGCACGAGGGGCCGCCGGAGCCCCTCACCCTGAGATGGGGTAAGGAGGGAGATAAGGGTGGAGCCTCTTCTCAGGGAAAGTAGGAGCTCTTCTGAAGACCCTCAAGGAGTCAGGCCTCATCTCCCTTCTTTCCAGAACCATCTTCCCATCCCACCACCCCCATCACTGGAATGGTTGCTGGCCTGGTTCTTGGAGCTGTGGTTGTTGGAGTTGTGGTGGCTGGAGCTGTTGTGATCTGGAAGAAGAAAATCTCAGGTAGAGGTGGGGGTGGGGTCTGAGTTTTCTTGTCCCATTGAGGGGTTTTGAGTCCCAGGTAGGAGATTTACTGTCTCCTGCCTCATTATGGGTGGTAGTATCCACACACATGCTGACCCAATCTGAGACCCTGTGTGCTAACAATTACCCTTTTGTAACGCACGTGTGAGAATGAAGGGCAAATCTTTCACCTTAATGGTTCTGGTGATGGAGACCTGATTCCCAATAGTTGCAGGTCACAAGGGAAGGTTCCTGCTGAGGACAGACTTCCAGGAAGGTGGTTGGCCCAGGCCCTGAACATCCCTCCTTGTGTTTCCTTATCCTACCCTGGATCTGCAGTCACAGTTCTGGAAACTTCCCTGGGGTCCACGACTAGCCGGGTCTTCTAGGACCTTGTGGTCCTGCCTCCTTCCCAGTCTCTCACAGAATGCTTTCTTCCCACAGATGGACAAGGAGGGAGCTATGCTCAAGCTGCAAGTAAGTATGGAGGGCAGGAGGCTGATCCTGAGACCCTTGGGATAGTGTAGATTGGAGCGCATGGGGGAATGCCCTCGCCCCATAATTCCTGTTCTCCTAGTCTCATCTCCTGTGGACTCTGACCAGATCCTATTCTTTTCAGGCAGTGACAGTGCCCAGGGCTCTGATGTGTCTCTCACAGCTCCTAAAAATGAGGCCCTGCGGGCCTGACATGGAGGAAGGGTTGGGACAGAGGGGGTACGACTGGGTTATGGGGAATCTTTGGACATTATGAACATGTGGCGGGCTATTCAGAGTGTCAACACTTACAGTTACTGACCTGACTTTGTTCGTGATTACTTTGTTCTGTAGCATGAGACAGCAGCCTTGTGTGAGACTGAGTGATACAAGATTTGTTCATGCCATGCTTTGTGCTTCAAGAACCCCTGACTACTCTTTCTGCAATGGGCCTCTGAATGTGTCTGCCTTCCTATCAGCAAAATGTGAGGACGTGGGGAGACTAGCCCGTTCCTGCCCCCCAGATCCCCTTCCCCACACTGATCGTGATTGACAGTCCCTGTTCCAACAGAGGTGGGGCTGGAAGGTCTCCATCCCTGAAGTAACTTCCTGTTGCTCTGAGCTGCAGTTTCTCACTTCTCTATTGAAAATGAGAATCTGAGAATGAATTTGATTATTCAGATTTTTGCCATGAGGTGGCAAAAATTAATAGATTAATTAATAGATTAATTAAATGAGGTGAAAATTCTGAAAATTTAAGAGAGAAAAATAAATGAAAACCTGAGAATGTTCCAGAATGCACATGTTTACTGTGCTGAGTCTGTCATAGGCAGGGACAGGAGAAGGCGGTGGAGGAGCTGAGCTCCAAGGGGACCTGTGCCCAGTCAGTGCTCAGGACAGTGTGGGCTTTGATGTGGTCGCTCCTAAGCTGGGTCATCTTCACGTCTGTTTCCCTTGTCCCTTCAGTAGAACCTTGTCCCACTAGGACCTGTGATCACAGGGACTCAGATATCACCCAGGCCTTGCCCTGTCCCCAGAGCTGTGGGCAGCAAGAGCTTTGTGTGGCCGGGCCAGCCTGGGTTCAGGCCTAAGTCTGGCCCTTGGTACCCGTCATTTGTGTGATTATTTTTTGTGTGTTTGTTTTTTTAGAGGTATGCCTGTTCTTATTTTTGTGTGTGCATTCTGGTCTCATTTGCTGTGGGTGTCCCTCGTCCCTGACAGCTGCAGGAGTCACTTTGTCAATGTCCCCACAAGGCCCAGGGCAGCCCCTGCACATGGGAGTCTCTGGTAATGAGAGATGAATTTTCAAACGTGCCCAGATCCTGCCCTCTGTCTGGGACCGTTCCATGGATGAATCTTTTCATCTTTTCCCATACTTTTTAGAGAGGAGGAATCAAACAGCTATTCATCTTAGATAAATTTCTGTAATGTTTCCCTCCTTTTCAGCTTGCCCACCCCTCTGTCCTTGCCCTTAGCTCTATAATCCTAGTGCTGGCTCCAGTACATTCCAATCTCATGAATTCATCAAGCAGAGACTAATTTAAATTCACAGTTAGTGGTAAAATAGCACCCATTAGTCAAGAATTGTTCTTTCATGAAGATGGACATGAAATTATGTGCTGTAGTGTGCAGGAGGATGGGATGTGGGGGATGGGCTAGAGGGAGCAGGGAGACAACAGCCCTTGTGAAAAAAGTCCAGGCGGCATTAATGTCAGTGTGAGTGGATGTTGTGCTGCAGGTGCCACAAGACACCATTTGGTCTGAGGCTACGTTAATAAAGACACTGTCTCTAGAATAGGGAGATGCTCTACACTACATTGATCATTCATTCTACTGACATTTGTTGAGTGCTGGCTACATGACATGCTATTTTTGCATCTGGGAAACACCAGTGAAGTAAAAACAGGTAAAAAGTGTGAACTTGTGGAGCATATATTTAAACAGAGAGATAAACTATAGACTATAAGCATAGAGTATTAATTTTCTTGTTGCTGTAACAGATAACCACAAACTTGTTAGGTGCCGTCAAGTCATTTCCAACTCATAGCAACCCTATGTACACAGAAGGAAACACTGCCCAGTCCTGCACCGTTCTCACAATCTTTGTTTTGCTTGAGCCCATTGTTGCAGCCACCTTGTCAGTCCATCTCATTGAGGATCTTCTTTTTTGCTGATCCTCTACTTTCAAAGCATGATGTCCTTCTCCTTCCTGAGAAGATGTCCAAAGTAGGTGAGATTAAGTCATGGCATCCGAGCTTTTAAGGAGCATTCTGGCTGTACTTCTGAGACAGATTTGTTCGTTCTTCTGACAGTCCATGATATATTCAATATTCTTAACCAAAACCATTGTCATGAATTGAATTGTGTCCCCCCAAAATATGTGTATCAATTTGGCTATGCCATGATTCCCAGTATTGTGTGATTGTCTACCATTTTGTAATCTGATGTGATTTTCCTGTAGGTTGTAAATCCTATCACTGTGATGTTAATGAGATAGCTTAGTGGCAGTTACATTGATGAGCTCTATAAGATTAGATTGTGTCTTAAGCCAATCTCTTTTGAGATATAAAAGAGAGAAGTGAGCAGAGAGAGAGGGGGACCTCATACCACCAAGAAAGCAGCACCTGGAGCAGAGGGCATCCTTTGGACCTGGAGTCCCTGCACCTGAGAAGCTCCTCAACCAGGGGAAGATTGATGACAAGGACCTTCCTCCAGAGCTGAGAGACAGAGAAAGCCTTCCCCTGGAGCTGATGCCCTAAATTTGGGCTTATAGCCTACTAGACTGTGAGAGAATAAATTTCTCTTTGTTAAAGCCATCCACGTGTGGTATTTCTGTTATGGCAACAGTAGACGACTTAAGACAGAATTCAGTACCAAGAGAGTGGGGTGCTGCTCTAACAGATACCTAAAATGTGGGAGTGGTTTTGAAGCTGTGAATGGATAGAGAACTCAGAAGGAAATGAGAGCTGTTACACTGGAGACAGTGCAGATGGCAAGAGACAGCTGCAGAGAACGGGCAGCAGCAGAACCAGGAGAATGGCACGAGATGGCTCTGGAGCTGACCCACAGAGCAAAAGAGCGGAGTGCCTGTGCGTAGGAGGCTTCCTGGAGGAGTGGGGTGCCTCCAGGTACTTAATTGGTGGAGCTAGGCTTGCTGACCCATGGAGCAAGAGAGCTGAGTGCCTTCTGGCCAAAGTTTACTGGTGGAGAGGGGTGCCTCCAGGTGCTTATTGGTGGAGATACAGAGCTTTGGAACACTTGCCCCAGTAGGGCAGATGCGGGCAGTGAGGCCTGAGGAGCCGGGAGGCCAAGGAACCAGGAAGCTGAAGCTGAAGAGACAAGAGTACAGGAAGCAGAACTGCTTCCTGTCTCAAAAGGTATGGCCATAACCCCTGGGGCCTCACAGGGTGGAGCCATGGCCTTTGGAGTTTTTAAGGGTGGAGTTGCCACTCATATGGACTAGGAGAATGGTGCATCTAAAGCTGAGGAAGCAGAGTTGCTGTTCCCGTGGACCTGGAAGGCAGAGCTGAAGTCCAGGGCCTAGGGGCCTCCACTCAGAATCCAGAGAATGTGGCCAACACCTGGAGTCTGGAGGGCAGGGCCATGGTATAAATGGTTTCAGAGAACTGAGGATTATTTTCAAAGCCTTGAGGGCTAATGTAATGTGTTCTGCTAACTTGCTTGGTGCCCGTTATGCCTTCTTTCCTTCCAGTTTCTCCCATTTGTAATGGAAATGTCTAGCTTGTGCCTGCCTGGTGTACCATTTGGAAGCAGATAACTTGTATTCTAGATTTCACAGATGAAGAATTTTTGGATTTTGGACTTGGAATTAATTTAAGACTATAGCTATGATATGATGGGGTGAATGTGTTTTACATGTGGCAAGGGCATGAATTTTTGGAGGCCAAAGGGTAGTGTCATGGATTGAATTGTGTCCCCCCCAAAATATGTGTATCAATTTGTCAAATTGTCCACCATTTTGCCATCTGATGTGATTTTCCTGTGTGTTGTAAATCCTATCACTGTGATGTTAATGAGATGGATTAGTGGCAGTTGCAATGATGAGATCTACAAGATTAGATTGTGTCTTAAGCCAATCTCTTTTGAGATATAAAAGAGAGAAGTGAGCAGAGAGAGAGCAGGACCTCATACCACCAAGAAAGCAGCACCTGGAGCAGAGCATGTCCTTTGGACCCAGGGTCCCTGCACCTGAGAAGCTCCTCGACCAAGGGAAGATTGATGACAAGGACCTTCCTCCAGAGCTGAGAGACAGAGAAAGCCTTCCCCTGGAGCTGATGCCTTGAATTTGGACTTGTAGCCTACTAGACTGTGAGAGAATAAATTTCTCTTTGTTAAAGCCATCCACTTGTGGTATTTCTGTTATGCCAGCACTAGATGACTAAGACAACCATAAATCAAAGGCATCAATTTCTTCAGTCTTTCTTATTCATTATCCAGCTTTTGCATGCATATGCAGTGATTGAAAATATTATGGCTTGGGTCAGGCACACCTTAGTCCTCAAAGTGACATCTTTGCTTTTTATCACTTTATAGAGGTCTTTTGCAGCAGATTGCCCAATGCAATATGTTGTTTGATTTCTTGACTGCTGCTTCTGTGGGAGTTGATTGTGGATCCAAGAAAAAATCCTTGACAACTTTACTCCTTTCTCCATTTATCATGATGTTGCTTATTGGTCCAATTGTGAGGATTTTTGTTTTCTTTATGTTGAGGTGTAATCCATATTGAAGGCTGTAGTCTTTGATCTTCATCAGTAAGTGCTTCAAGTTCTCTTTGATTTTAGCAAGTAAGCTGGTATCATCTACGTATCTCAGGCTGTCAGTGAGTCTTCCTCTAATCTTGATGCCACTTTCTACTTCATATATTCCAGCTTCTCGGATTATTTGCTTAGCATAAAGATTGACTAAATATGTTGAAAGAATACAACCCTGATGCACACCGTTTCTGATTTTATACCACTCTCTATTCCCTTGTTCTGTTCGAACAACTGTCTCTTGGTCTATGTACAGGTTCCTCATGAGCACAATTTAAGTATTCTGGAATTCCCATTCTCAGTGTTATTTATAATTTGTTATGACCCACAAAATTGAATGCCTTTGCATAATCAATAAAACACAGGTTAACATCTTTCTGGTATTCTCTGCTTTCAGCCAAAATCCATCTGACATCTGCAATGACATCCCACACTCCATGTCCTCTTCTGAATCTGACTTGAATTTCTGTCACTTCCCTGTAGAGGTACTGCTGCAACCACTTTTGAATTATCTTCAGCAGAATTTTAGTCGTGTGTCATATTAATGATACTGTTCAATAATTTCTGCATTCTGTTGATATCTCCTTTCTTTGGAATGGGCACAGATATTTATCTTTTCCAGATGATTGGCCATGTAGCTGTCTTCCAGATTTCTTGACATAGACGAGTGAGCGCTTCCAGAGTTGCATCCGTTTGTTGAAACGTCTCAATTGATATTCTGTCAATTCCTGAAGCCTTGCTTTTCGACAGTGCTTTCAGTGCAGCTTGGACTTCTTCCTTCAGTACCATTGGTTCTTGATCATGTGCTACCTCCTGAAATGGTTGAATGTCGACTAATTCTTTTTGGTACAGTGACTCTGCGTATTCCTTCCATCTTCTTTTGGTGCTTCCTGTGTCTTTCAGTATTTTGTCCATAGAATACTTCAGTAATGCAACTCGAGGCTTGAATTTTTTATTCAGTTCATTTAGCTTGAGAAATGCTGAGTGTATTCTTCCCCTTTGGTTTTCTAACTCCAGGTCTTTGCATATTCAACTATAATATTTTACTTTATCTTCTAGAGCTGCCCTTTGAAATCCTCTGTTTCACTCTTATGTGATCATTTCTTTCTGTGCTTTAGCTACTCGATGTTCAAGAGCAAGTTTCAGAGTCTCTTCTGACATCTGTTTTGGTCTTTTCTTTCTTTCCTGTCTTTTTAACGACCTTTTGCTTTCTTCATGTGTGATGTTCTTGATGTCATCCCATAGCTCATCTAGTCTTTGGTCATTAGTGTTCAACGCATCAAATCTATTCTGGAGATGGTCTCTAAATTCAGGTGGCATATACTCAAGGTTGTACTTCGGCCATGCAAACTTAGTGAATTAAAATTACACAGATTTATTCTCTTATAGTTCTGGAGGTCAGAAGCCTAAACTAGGTCTGCAGGGCTGTGTTCCATTTGGAAGCTCTAGGGGAGAATCTGTTTTCTTGCCTTTTCCATCTTCCAAATCCTGTCTACTTTCCTTGGCTCTTGGCCCCATCTTCCATTCAAACATAGCAGCTTAGAATCTCCTTTCTGACATCTGATTCCATCCTTACATCCTCTCTAACATGGGCCTTTCTGCCTCCCTTTTTTTTTTTTAATATATATATTTTTTATTGTACTTTAGATGAAGGTTTACAGAACAAATAGTTTCTCATTAAACAGTCAGTACACATATTTATGACATTGGTTAACAACCCTGTGACATGTCAACACTTTCCCTTTTCGAGGTTGGAGGACTTTTTTTTTTTTTTAGGTGAAATTATACATAGCCAAAGTTACACCATTTCAAACGTTTCCACATTTACAATTCAGTGACATTGATTACATTCTTCCAGTTGTGCTACTATTCTCACTATCCTTTTCCAAATTATTCCATCACCATTATCTTCAACTCACTGCCCCCTAGGCTTCCCGTCAAACCTTTTGAGTTGCTGTTATCAATTTGATTTCACATAGATAATTCTTTTCTTTTTTTGTACCTTAGATGAAGGTTTACAGAACAAATAGTTTCTCATTAAACAGTTAGTACATGTATTGCCCTATGACAATGGTCAATAACCCCACGACATGTCAACACTGTCCCTTGTCAAACTTTTGTGTTCCCCATCACCAGCTTTCTTGTCGCCTCCTGCCTTCTAGTCCTTGTCCCTGGACTGGTGTGCTTCATTAGTCCCGTTTTTGTTTTATGGAGCTGTCCAATCCCTGGCTGAATGGTGAACCTCGCGAGTGATTTCACCACTGAGCTAAAAGGGTGTCCGGGGGCCATACTCTTTGGGGTTTCTCCAGTCTGTCAGGCCAGTAAATCTGGTCTTTTTTTGTGAGTTAGAATTTTGTTCTATGTCCTTCTCCAGCTCCATCCAGGACCGCCTGTTGTGATCCCGGTCAGAGCAGTCAGTGGTGGTAGCCGGGCACCATCCAGCGGTACTAGACTCAGTCTGGCAGAGGCCGTGGTAACTGTGGTCCATTAGTCCTTCGGACTAATCTTTTCCTTGTATCCTGTTCTCTTCATTCTTCCTTGCTCCCAAAGGGATGAGACCAGTGGAGTATTTTAGATGGCTGCTCACAGGCTTTTAAGACCCCAGACGCTACTCACCAAAGTAAAATGTAGAACATTGTCTTTATAAACGGTGTTATGCCAATTGAGTGAGATGTTATCCAAGACCATGGTCCCCACAGCTCTCCGCCCAGCCATTCAGTCCCTCAGGGAGTTTGGACATGTCTATGGAGCTTCCATGACCTTTCCTTGTACAAATTGTGCTGTCTTCACCAGTATTGTGTACTGTCTTACCCAAGTTACCACTTAATCTATTGTCTGTTTGCTTCCCCCACCCCACCCCTCCCATCCCTTGTAACAAAGATTGTTTCTTTTTGTGTGTAAACTTTTACATGAATTTTTACAGTAGAGGTCTCATAGAATATTTGTCCTTTTGTGATTGACTTATTTCACTCAGCATAATGTCTTCCAGTTTCATCCATGTTATGAGATGCTTCACAGATTTATCATTGTTCTTTATCGTAGCATAATACTGCATTGCGTGTATGTACCATAGTTTGTTTATCCATTCATCTGTTGATGGGCATCTAGGTTGTTTCCATCTTTTTGCTGTTGTGAACAGTGCTGCAGTGAATATGGGTATGCATATGGCTATTCGTGTGACGGCTCTTATTTCTCTATGATATATTCCTAGGAGTGGGATTGCTGGATCATATGGTATTTCTATTTCTTGCTTTCTAAGGAAGCCCCATATCATTTTCCAAAATGGTTGTATCATTTTACATTCCCAGTAGCAGTGCATAAGAGTTCCGATCTCCCCGCAGCCTCTCCAACATTTGTTATTTCCAGTGTTTTTGATTCATGCCAGTAATGCTGGTGTGAAATGGTATCTCATTGTGGTTTTAATTTGCTCTGCCTCCCTCTTATAAATATTCTCGTGATTACATCGTTGAATCCACCAAGAAAATCCCAGATAATTATCTAATCTCAAATCCTAAACTTCTTCAAAAGTCCCTTTTGCGTGTAATGTAACATATTCACAGGTTCCAAGGTTTAGAATGTGGACATCTTTGGTGATCATTTTTCTGCCTATCACAGATAGTAAATAAGGAAAGTGTTTATGTTAGAAAATGGTAAGTGCTGTGGGGAAGGTGATGCAGAGTGTGGGTGTGTAGGGAGAGGGAAGACAACTGTTTGAACTTGGATGGGCATCATGGACCTCGTTGAGAAGGTGACCTTTGAAGGAACATTTGGAGGACATGAAGGAATTAATCATGAGGATGTCTGGAGAAGTTCTTTCCAGGTGGGGGAACATCCAGTATAGATGCACCAGGGCAGGGCTGCATCTGTGTTCTGGGAGAAGCTAGGAGGCCAGTGTAGCTGCAGCAGAGTCATTGAGATGAGGTCAGTGGTGCAGCCAGACCATGCAGGGACTGAGGATATGGGAAGGGTTTTGACTTTTACTCTGGGTGAGATGGGGAGTTACAAAACAGTATTGAGTAGAAGGGAGACATGGTAGGACTTCTCTTTTAAAAGGATCACTCTGGGACTGTCTGAGAATAGAACTGAGAGGTGAGGGGTGAGCAAGATGGCAGGAATACAGTAAAAATTTAGAACAGTATTTGAGATGTTGTTTGCTTTGTCTGGGTGTGAGCAATGAAAATAGTGGAAAGTGATTGGATTCTGGATATAATTTGAAAATGGATTTTACAAGATTTCCTAATGGACTGAATTTGAAGTACATGAAAGAAAAGAGTCAATGAGGACACCAAGTATTTTGGACTGTGCAATTAGAATCAGTGGAGATGGGGGAGACTCTGGGAGGAGCATGTTGAGGAGGGGGCATCACAGGAATGCACTTTAAGAAATGTTGATGTGTACTAGAAATGCATGTCCCCTGGATACCCTTTTAACTCAGTACTGAAGTCACTCCTGAAGTTCACCCCTCAGCCAAAGATTAGACAGGCACATAAGACAAAAGGGGACTAAGTGGGCACACCAGCCCAGGGGAAAGGGCAAAAAGGCAGGAGGGGACAGGAAAGCTGGGAATGGGAAACCCAGGGTCAAGAAGGGGAGAGTGTTGACATGTTGTAGCGTTAGCACTTGTGATGGTTAAAATTGTGCATCAGCTTGGCTGGGCCATGATTCTCAGTGTGTTGGCAGTTGTATAATATTGTGATCACTTCCCTGTTGAGATTCGATATGTCATCAACCCCATGATGGGATCTGCTGTGAGTAGCCAGTCAGTTGAAAGGGAGTTTCCTTGGACAAGTGGCCTGCATCGAATATAAGCAGACATTCTGGCAAGGATTGGGGGCTTTTTGCTCATGCTGGATCTTGCGGCTGGCTCCCATTTGTCTCCCACCTAGTGCCAGGTGGTCAAAAGAAAACATCCTGTAGTTTTCATTGATCCTGAGCCTTTCCCTCAGAGGCAGATCTTGTCCTCAGAGCAGCTCCTGAGGTTTGTGAGAGAGGAGGAGACCCAGAAATATCATCTCAGGGGAGATAGGAGCCTCTGAGAGCGAAGAGCTAAGTGTTCTGATGGCAGGAGGAGGCCATCAGGAAACCATCATAAAAGTTGTAAAACTCAGGGAAAACTCTGCCTCAGAACTTTCATCAGAGAGTTGTCAAATGTGGAAACCACACAGGATTATTTCCCCACTGCCTCATTCAAAGTTAGGCTTCTCTCAACAGGTACTGGGGACTCAGGACCAATAAAAACCCAAGATCATGATCTCTAGCAGCAATCCTTGGAGAGAAAAATAATGTCTCCATTTTATTATAGAGGGAAGTATTCCATAGTCAGTGACTGGGGAAAAATATGTGCTGCTTTGGGAATTTCTCCTGCATCATGTTATCCGATGGAGTCTCACACACACACAAAAGTAAATGTCCTTGTAAAAAAAAAATTAAATACTAAAGAAAGTCCTTCAATACTTCTTGGTATTTCTGAACATAAGAAAATGTTAGCACAGTGGATATATACAAAATTAAGCAAGAAGGGTACAAACCTAGGGCACTTTTGCAGTTCAATAAGATGGTGTTAATACAAAGTCTGGATAGAAAATATGAATAGTATATATTTTTATCTTGCTAGCAAGTAATTTATAAAGCATATTGATTCCAAGAAATATATGTAGCAAAATAAAACAAGGATAAAAGTATAATTGTCCTTTCACAAAGCTGGAAAACTAATCCACACAGAAGTATATGTTTCAATTCAATACGTTTGTTATGTGTTTGTTTTAAAATTTATAACATGTACTACTTTATTTCTTTTAGAATTTGAGTAGCCGATTAATAGATCTGGTATATTTGGAAGCCAATATAAACATCTTGTAAACTCTCTGAAGGGTAAGAGAGGTAGGAAATAGTGAAAACAAGCTTTTCCGCTTTTTTTATTATTACATCAAAATCATTATTGGAAATAATTCTGGGCAACAAAAGCTAATGTTCTGCATGTAAAGCGTTCTTGATCTGTTCAACTAGAGTTTTAAATAAGAAGATGATTTTATGCTCCTTTCATACATTCCCTTTTCAACCTCAGAAATGAAATCTCAAGTAATTTACATACTCCTCAAAAAAGTTCTGCCTCTATTTCTTGCCTTTTAATAGGTCCGGATATTTATTTTTTAATTGCATTACTATAAATAGAAATTCTTATTTCACGATTGTGTGGGTTGAATGGTGTTACCTCAAAAGATTTGTCCACCAAGAACCTTAGAATGTGTCTCTATTTTGGAATAAGGGCCTTGGCAGATGTAATTAAGGTATCCAGTGACTGTTGTTAGTTAGGTATTCTCTGCTTTCAGCCAGGACCCATCAGACATCAACAATGATACCTCTGTTACACGTCCTCTTCTGAATCTGGCTTGAATGTCTGACGGTTCCCTGTTGATGTACTGCTGCAACTGCTTTTGAATGATCTTCAGCAAAATTTTACTTGTGTGTGATATTAATGATATTGTTTGATAGTTTCTGCATTCTGTTTGATCTCCTTTCTTTGGAATGGGTACAAATATGGATCTCTTTCAGTTGGTTGGCCAGGTAGCTGTCTTCCAATTTCTTGGCATACATAGACAAGCGAGCACTTCCAATGCTGCATCCGTTTGTTGAAACATCTCAATTGGTATTCCATCAATTCCTGGAGCCATATTTTTCACCAAAACCTTCAGTGCAGCTGGGACCTCTTCCTTCAGTACCGTTGGTTCTTGATTATATACCACCTCCTGAAATGGTTGAATGTTGACCAGTTATTTTTGGTACAGCGACTCTGTATTCCTTCCATTTTCTTTTGATGCTTCCTGCATTGTTTAGTATTTTCCCCATAGAATCCTTCAATATTGCAACTTGAGGCTTGATTTTTTTCTTCAGTTCTTTCAGCTTGAGAAATGCTAAGTGTGTTCTTCCCTTTTGGCTTTCTATCTCCAGGTCTTTGCACATTTCATTATCATACTTTGTCTTCTCAAGCTGCCCTTTGAAATCTTCTGCTTGGCTCGTTTACTTCATCATTTCTTCCTTTTGCTTTAGCCACTCTACGTTCAAGAGCAACTTTCAGAATCTCTTCTGACATTCATGTTGGTCTTTTCTTTCTTTCCTGTCTTTTTAATGACCTTTTTCTTTCTTCATATGTGATGACTTTGATGTCATTCCATAACTCATCTGGTCTTTGGTCATTAGTGTTCAATGCATCAAATCAGTTCTTGAGATGGTCTCTAAATTCAGGTGGTGTATACTCGAGGTTGTACTTTGGCTCTTGTGGACTTGTTCTAATTTTCTTCAACTTCAACTTCAACTTGCATAGGAGTGATTGATGGTCTGTTCCCCAGTCGGCCCCTCGCCTTGTTCTAAGTGATGACATTGAGCTTTTCCATCATCTGTTTCCACAGATATAGTCAATTTGATTCCTACATATTCCGTTGGGTGAGGTCTACATGTATAGTCGAGGTTTATGTTGTTGAAAAAAGGTATTTGCAATGAAGAAGTCATTGGTTTTGCAGAATTCTATCATGGGATCTCCAGTGTCATTTCTGTCACCAAGGCCATGTTTTCCAACTACTGAGCCTTCTTCATTTCCAGTTTTTGCATTCCAATTGCTAGCAATTATCAATGCATCTAGATTGCATATTTATCAATCTCAGACTGCAGAAGTTGTAAAAATTTTCAGTTTCTTTATCTTTGGCCTTAGTGGTTGGTGAGTAGATTTGAATAATAGTAGTATTAACTGGTCTTCCTTGTAGGCTTATGGATATTATCTTATCAATGACAGTGTTGTACTTTAGGATAGATCTTGAAATTTTTTTTCACGATGAACGCGACGCCATTCCTATTGAAGATGTAATTCCTAGCATAGTAGACCATATGATTGTCTGATTCAAAATGGCCAATACCAGCCTATTTCAGCTCACTAATGCCTAGGATATCGATGTTTATGCGTTCCATTTCATCTTTGATGATTTCCAATTTTCCTAGATTCATACTTCGTACATTCTGTGTTCTGATTGTTAATGGACATTTGCAGCTGTTTCTTCTCATTTTGAGTCGTGCCACATCAGATGAAAAAAGGTCCTGAAAGCTTGACTCCATCTATGTCATTAAGGTCGACTCTACTTTGAGGAGACAGCTCTTCCCTAGTCGTCTTTTGAGTGACTTCCAACCTGGGGGCTCATCTTCTGGCAGTGTTCCCCTGCTATTCACAAAGTTTTCATTGGCTAATTTTTTTTCAGAAGTAGAGCGCCAGGTCCTTCTTCTTAGTCTGTCTTAGTCTGGAAGCTCAGCTGAAGCCTGTCCACCATAGGTGACTGTGATGGTTAAGATTGTGTGTCAACTTGGTTGGGCCATGATTCTCAGTGTTTTTATATGATCACTCCCATGATTGAATCTGCTGTGAGTAGCCAATTAGCTGAAAGGAAGTTTCCTTAGGGGTGTAGCCTGCATCCAAATACAAGCGGATGTTCTGGCTTTTTGCTCACTCTGGATCCTGCGGCTGCCTCCTGTTCACCTGACCTCCGGGTCTTGGGACTTGGGCTGTCAGCCTATCTGCCGATCTTGGAATTCATCAGTCTTCACAGCCTGTGAGCAAGAGCCCTGCTTTCCGACCTTCTGATCTTGCGTTTGCCAGCCCCCGCGTCTATCCTGATCCACGAACTTGGGAAGTTCCAGCCTCTACAATCACATGAACTGTTTCTCTGATATAAATCTTTCTCTCTATATATTTACACACTTTACTGGTTTTGCTTCTCTAGAGAACCAAGCCTAAGATGGTGACCCTGCTGGTATTTGAATACCAGTGGCATAGCTTCCAGCATCACAGCAACACACAAGCCCCCACAGTACGACAAACTGACAGATACATGGGGGATTCAATGACTAGTGTCCTTATGAGAGACAGAAGAGGAGAAAACTGAGACACAAGGGAGAGGTGCACGTGAAGATGGAGGCAGAGATGGGAGTGATGCTGGCACAAAACAAGCAGTGCCTGGAGCCACCAGAACCTTTAAGAGGCAAGGGAGGACTCTCCCCTAGAGCCTTGAGAGAGAATGTAGCTCTGCACCATGATTCCAGACTTTTGGCCTCCAGATCTGTAAGAATCGATTTCTGTTGTTTTAAGCCACCAAGTTTGTGGCAATTTGTTACAACAACCCTGGGAAACTAATAAAATGACATTATAAATTTTGTCTATATATATATTATGGATCCTACAGTTTGTTACTTTTTGGTTTACAGAATTTCTGTGTTCAATTTCTGTGTTTTGATGCAGAGGATCCTAGGCACAGCCCTGGGATGCCAGTCTGACCTGCCTCTCGCCCTCCAGATATTAATCCCACATCCCCCCAATTGCCACCCCTGAACGTGGGTACCCAGAGTGAATCCCAGGTCCTGCTCTGCCCTTGCCTGCCCTTCCTTTCCCATAGCTAATTGGTTATGGGCCCAAAGGAGAAAGGCTGAAAGGTAGGTGGTGGGTACTTACCTGTGGAGAGAGGGTGATAATGGAGAGGACAAGAAGGGCCAGAGTTGTATGTGTGCTCATTTCTCTCTCAAACTACACCAATCCTAGAGGGGCTACTGGAGTACCATCAAGCTCAGTCAAATGCCTCCACAGAAAACCTGACCCATGTTGACTGATGTACAAGAGGGTATCTAGGGCTTCAAGTCCCTACACTCATAAGCTTCCAGATACCTGGAGACTTTCTTCATATGCTGTTTCTCCAACCACCGCAGGGACTCATCCTCTTGACATAGCTCTGTTTACCCTCAGGTGGCCTGTTTTTCCTTTGATTGCAGCAGTTGGAGCAGGATCTCGGGCTGAGGGTCACTCAGCGACTATGTGGAATACCAGAGATGTCTCCTTTCCTTTCTTACCCACCCCTGTACTTCACAAAATTCAGATCCACAATCATACTCAACTCTCCCTGAGTACCTCTAAGAATGCACTTAGATTAAAAAAAAAAGGAGAAAAACACATATGAAAAAATGTTTATGGGGTTGATTGATTAACGTGGAAAAGCACGACTTTGCCAGTTCTACCTCTCACTGAATTTTATTCCTAAACACTGAACTCAATGAAAACTTCTGGCTTACCCAGGTGAATTATTTCCAGCACAAAGCTAGTTCCTATGAGAGGAAGGTTAAAGATGTCCCAAATGTCCAACTTTTCAAAATTGCTGTACCATTCCATCATCTCTAGCACCAAATACTCCTTCTCTCCTCAGTACTTTCCTTCCCGCCCTTGGGTTCCATAATTCGCTGCAACATTTCACTCACAAAACTCACAGAACCATATCAAGAAAATGGCTCATGCAGTTGGCAAGAGCCAAATCCGTGGGTCAGGGTTAGGCATCTCCTAACTTACATGGCCTCATGGGCCAATGAACCCAAACTGGCAGACCAGATGACAGGCTGCTGGCTCACAAGGCTGTGGAAGCTGGTGAATCAGGTCAGACGATAGGCTGCTGGCCCATGGGGCTGCATAAGCTGACAAAGCCCTGAATTGGGAGGTGAGATGGCAGGCTGCTTGCTTAAGTCCCAAGAAGTCAGAGAGTGATGTGCCAAATGTAGGATCCAGATGCAGAGAGGGAGAGAGAGAGGACCCCACCAGAGCACCCACATATATACATTGTATGCTGGCCACTCTCCAGGGAAGGGCGTGACTTGAATAAGTGTGGGAGTTGAGCCACACACTCTTGCAAGGCTGTGACTCAAGACACATCCCACACTAATCCTACCCCATTGACCTAGAGAGGTTAGGATATACAACACATGAAATGGAGGATAATTAGGATAATTAGATCACAAAATAGAGGACAACCACATAATACTGGGAATCTCGGCCTAGCCAAGCCGACACATAACCCCAACCATCATGGATTCCTTAAACCTTATTTACATACTTCCACTCAATCATTGTGTGTAAGTCACAAAGTCTATGGCTAGAAGGGCCATATTAAGTAATTCATTACACTGCACTAGGAATTGCTGTAGCAAGCTATTATATACTGCATACCATGAGCCTCTAGCATATGGAGAACATAACACAAATTTTCCAGTCCAAATATCTGCTTCTGTCCTGGATAGAAAAACAGTCTTGCAAAGTCCTCCTTGAGTCTTACTGAGGTAAGCTGTGCAAACCGTGAGCCTGCACTTTTTACAGTCCCTGATACATCCTAGCTAACAAATTATTGCAGAATTTAAATGAAATCTCGTAAACTTATCACTAGTATACACCAGCTAGTGGCACTTTTCCTTCTCAGCCAACTCACCTGCACTCACTATTATTAACTCATGCACTGGATTGTGTGTTGTCAACCCAGCATCCTTCTTCCAGCATTTTCTCTGCAGAGGAAAAACTAGGAAATACGTCCCCTTCCCTGTATAGTTCCCTGTATAAGTCTTCCAATAGGAGGGAATGCATGAGATATGGGACACAGAAGAGAGGGAGAGGTCATCATCCTCCAGAGGTGGTTGCAGGCAGATGCTGTGCGGATGGGATGCTCGGCAGCTTCTCTGTAAGGTTTGAGAGCTTCCTGCTTTGCCTGTGCAGACTGAGGCAAATGGTGGGAGATTTCTCAGAGGTTTTGAGAATTACAGCAATTTCCAAGCAAGCTTTTGAGAACTACCCACTTTGGTGCTTCAGGCTGAGGTCTCAACATATGGTTCCCCAACCTTCCAACTGCAGCTTTTCAGACCTTCACTGACCTTTGCTTCCCCAGATTTTCAAACATTAGTGTAATAAGCCCTTATTCCTCACTTGAACCTTTATTTCTGGAATACCAGTCACTCTGTTTTCTCAACAAAGTCTAGACTGATAAAGCTCCCAACCCAAAAAGAGTCCCTTTGAGTTACCTCCTTATCTCCTTCCCCTACTATAATGAACCAGGCACCTTGTTCTGGCATTTTCCCCACCTCTTCCTCTACTTGCCAAGCCCAGAACACTTACAGGCCTTTTATCATTTCATCCAAGTGATAAAGGAGCTTTCACACTTCTTTTCTTCCTTTCGGCCTCCTTCCATTACTCCAAACTTTAACCTTTATATATATATTTATTCAACAAGCATTGAAGGCTTACTGGTTGGAGGAACTGCATTAGGGGCCATGCATTTAATCTCTCAAAACACTGTCTTACATGTCCTAATTTAAAAAAATTAATTAATTTGGAGTGACAGGATATAATAAAATATTTAAACTCTGACATCAAGGTCATCTGCAACATTGTCCCAGTCTAGCTTTCAGAGCAGCCGTTAATTACTAGGATACAAAGATACAATCAATTTAATATTTTTTCCATGTTTGGAAAGTAGAAGGAAAGAGAACTATCGGAATGTCATAGGATCTGTATTCCAGGAGCTTGCTACTCTGACCTTGGAAATTTTATTTAACATTTTTGAACCTTGCTTGATTTGTTGGTAAAATGAGAATAATAAGTTCTTCTCTGACAATCTCACAGATTTGCTGAAAGTCTCAAGTGAGTTAATGTATGTGAAAGCACCACAAAAATTATGTATATTGAATATAAGGTATTAGAGCATAAAGACAACTAAAAATAATATTTTGAGATAAGAGAGATAGTGACATATATTGGGTAATACTAGTGTTGGGTGTCAGAAGGTTTGAGTTAGTTGTCCCCTCACTTTATCTGAAAGTGAGGGTATCTGACTACGATGTGTTCTAACATTCTTTCCAGCTTTAAAATTGAGGGGGCTCAGATGTGGTTGCTCAATTTTTCCACTAGGTGGCAAAAGGTAGTCAGCTTTGTGTTTTTCAAAGGCTGTGTTGTTTATACTACTAAATTCTGAACTAGCCTTCTAAGAATGACTTTATAATTAGTCTTTCTTACAGGCAATTTCAGAGTACTAAATATAAGACATCTGTGAGACATTTATTTATTTATTTTATTGTACTTTGGGTGAAGATTTACAGAACAAATTCTCGTTAAACAGTACACATTGTTTTATGACAATCTTTAACAAACCCACGACATGTCAAAACTGTCCCTTCTAGACCTTGGGTTTCCTATTACAAGCTTTCCTGTCCCCTCCTGCCTTCTAATTCTTGTCCCTGGACTGTTGTACATTAGCCTCATTTTGTTTTATGGGGCTGTCTAATCTTCGGCTGAAGGGTGAACCATGCAAGTGACTTCATTACTGAGCTAAAAGGGTGTCTGGGGGCCATACTCTTAGGGTTTCTTCAGCCTGTCTCAGGCCAGTAAGTCTGGTCTTCTTTTGTGAGTTAGAAATTTGTTCTACGTTTGTATCCAGCTCTGTCTGGGACCCTCTGTTGTGATCCCTGTCACAGCAGTCAGCAGTGGTAGCTGGACCCCATCTAGTTGTACTGGACTCAGTCTGGTGGAGGCCTTGGTAGTTGTAATCCATTAGTCCTTTGGACTAATCTTTCCCTTGTATCCTGTTTTCTTCATTTGCCCTTGCTCCCAAAGGGGTGAGACCAGTGGAGTATCTTAGACGGCTGCTCACAGGCTTTTAAGACCCCAGATACTACTCACCAAGGAAGAATGTAGAACATTTTCTTTATAAACTGTGTTATGCCAATCGAACCAGATGTTCCCCAAGATGACGGTCCCGACAGCCCTCTGCCTAGCAATTTGGTCCCTCAGGGAGTTTGGATGTGTCTATGGAGCTTTCATGACCCTGCCTTGTGCAAGTTGTGCTGGCTTTCCCAGTATTGTGTACTGTTTTACCCTTCACCAAAATTATCACTTATCTATTGTCTATTTAGTATTCCCCCCACCCCACCCCTCCCATCCCTTGTAACCAACAGAGATTGTTTCTTTTTGTGTGTAAACGTTTTCATGAGTTTTTACTGTAGTGGTCTCATACAGCATTTGTCCTTTTGTGATTGACTTATTTCACTCAGCATAATGTCTTCCAGTTTCATCCATGTTATGAGATGCTTCACAGATTCATCATTGTTCTTCAATGTAGCATAATACTGCATTGTGTGTATGTACCATAGTTTATTTATCCATTCATTTGTTGATGGGCATCTAGATTGTTTCCATCTTTTTGCTATTGTGAACAGTACTGCAATGAATATGGGTGTGCATATGTCTATTCGTGTGATGGCTCTTATTTCTCTAGGATATATTCCTGGGAGTGGGATTGCTGGATCATATGGTATTTCCATTTCTAGCTTTCTAAGGAAGTGCCATATCATTTTCCAAAATGGTTGTATCATTTTGCATTACCACCAGCAGTGCATAAGAGTTGTGATCTCCCCGCAACCTCTCCAACATTGGTTATTTCCAGTTTTTTTTGATTCGTGCCAGTAATGCCAGGGTGAGATGGTATCTCATTGTGGTTTTGATTTGCATTTCTCTAATGGCTAGTGATGGCAAGCATTTCCTCATGTGTCTGGTGGCGGCTTGAATGTTTCTTTGGTCAAGTGTCTGTTCGTTTCCTTTGCCCGTTTTTAAACTGGATTATTTGTCTTTTTGTTGTAGAGGTGTCGGATTTTCTTGTAAATTTTAGAGATTAGCCCTTTGTCTGATTTGTAATGTCCAAAATTTTTTCCCAGTCTGTAAGCTCTCTTTTTACTCTTTTGGTGAAGTCTTTTGATGAGCATAAGTGTTTAATTTTTAGAAGATCCCAGTTATCTAGCTTATCTTCTGGAGTTTGTGTGTTGTTGGTTATGGTTTATATCCTGTTAATGCTGTGCATTAGGGCCTCTAGCATTTATCATATTTTTTCTTCTATGGACTTTATAGGTTTTGCTTTATATTTAGGTCTTTGATCCATTTTGAATTAGTTTTTGTGTATGGTGTGAGGTATGGGTCCTGTTTCATTTTTTTGCAGATGGACATCCAGTTTTGCCAGCACCATTTGTTAAAAAGACTGTCTTTTCCCCATTTGATGGACTTTGGGCCCTTGTCGACGATCAGGTGACCATAGGTGGAAGGATTTACATCTGGGTTCTCAATTCTGTTCCACTAGTCAGTGTATCTGTTGTTGTACCAGTACCAGGCTGTTTTGACTACCGTAGCTGTATAGTAGGTTCTGAGGTCAGGTAGTGTGAGTCCTCCTACTTTATTCTTCTTCTTCAATAGAGCTTTACTTGTTTGGACCTTCTTCCCTTTCCATATAAAGTTAATGATTAGTTTTTCCATCTCTTTAAAGAATGTTGTTGGTATTTAGATCGAGATTACGTTGTATTTGTAAATTGCTTTAGGTAGAACTGCCATTTTCACTATGTTGAGTCTACCTATCAATGAGCATGCTGTTTTTCCATTTATGTAGATCCCTTTGGGTTTCTTGCAGTAGTGTTTTGTAGTTTTCTTTGCATAGGTCTTCTACATCCCTGGTTAGATTTATTCCTAAGTATTTTATTTTTTTAGGGGCTCTTATAAATGGCATTTGTGATGGTTAAAATTGTGTGTCAGCTTGGCTGGGCCATGATTCTCAGTGTTTTAATGTGATCACTCCCATGATTGAATATACTGTGAGTAGCCAATCAGATGGAAGGGAGTCTCCTTGGGGGTGTGGCCCACATTTGAATATAAGCAGACGTTCTGGCTTTTTGCTCACTCTGGATACTGCAGCTGTCTTCTGTCATCTCATGTCTTGTTCTTGGGGCTTGAGCTGTCAGCTTATCTGCCGAACTTGGGATTCGTTGATCTTCACAGCCTGTGAGCAGAGCCTTGCTCTCTGATCTGCCGATCCTGGGTTTGCCATCCCCTGCAGCTATGTGAATCAGGAAAAACCTTGTGATCTTGCCTGCTGATCTCGGAATTCATAAACCTTCACAGCCTGTGAGCAGAGCCCTGCTCTCCAACCTGCTGATCTTGGGCTCGCTGGCTTCTGCGGCTGCATGACTTGAGAGAGGCCTCTACCTTGATTCACAGACTTGGGACGTTCTAGCCTCTACAATCACATGAGCTGTTTCCTTGATATAATTCTCTCTCTCTGTATATATATTTATATGCTTTACTAGTTTTGCTTCTCTAGAGATCCCAGCCTAAGACAGTATTGTTTTCCTGATTTCCTTTTTGTCATTCTCTTTATTGGTGTATAGGAATCCAAACGGCTTTTGTATGTTTATCTTCTATCCTGCTACTCTGCTGAATCTTTCTATTAGTTCCAGTAGTTTTCTAGTGGAGTCTTTTGGGTTTTCCATATATAGTATCATATCATCTGCAAACAGGGACAGTTTAATTTATTCATTACCAATTTGGATGTTCTTTATTTCTTTTTCTTGCCTTATTGCTCTAGCTAGGACTTCCAGCACAATGTTAAATAGGAGTGGTGATAAAGGGCATCCTTGTCTTGTTCCTGTTCTCAAGGGGAATGTTTTTAGCCTCTCTTCATTAATAATGATGTGGCCATTGGTTTTGCACAGATGTCCTTTATTATGTTGAGAAATTTCCCTTCTATACCTATTTTATTGAGAGTTTTTATCAGGAATGGTTGTTGGACTTTGTCAGATGCCTTTTCTGTGTCAACTGAGATAATCACGTGATTCTTTTCTTTACTTTTATTTAGTGGTGGATTATGTGATTGATTTTCTAGTGTTGAACTATCCTTGCATACCTGGTATGAATCCTACTTGGTTGTGGTGTATTATTTTTTTGATATGATGCTGAATTCTATTGGGTAGAATTTTGTTGAGAATTTTTGCATCTATATTCATGAGAGATATTGGTCTGTAATTTTCTTTTTTTGCGGTGTCTTTACCTGGTTTTGGTATCAGAGTTATGTTAGCTTCATAGAATGAATTTGAAAGTGTCGATTTCTTTTCTATGTTCTGAAATAGTTTGAGTAGTACTGGTACAAGATCTTCTCTGAATTTTTGGTAGAATTCTCCAGTGAAACCAGAGCTTTTTTTTTGCTGGGAGTTTTTTTTTTTTAACTACTTTTTCAATCTCTTCTCTTTTTATGGCTCCGTTCAGATTTTCAATATCACTTTGTGTTAGTTTGGGTAGGTAGTGTGTTTCTAAAAATTTATCCATTTCCTCTAGGTTTTCAAATTTGTTGGAGTACAGTTTTTCATAATACTCTCTTATGATACTTTTTATTTCAGTTGGGTCTGTTGTAATGTCCCTCATTTCATTTCTTATTTGGGTTATTTGTGTCCTGTCATGTTTTTCTTTTGTCAGTCTGGCTAGTGGTTTGTCGATTTTGTTGATCCTTTCAAAGAACCAACTTTTGGTTTTGTTGATTCTTTCTATTGTTTTTGTAGTCTCTATTTCATTTATTTCTGCTCTAATCTTTATTATTTCCTTCCTTCTGGTGGCTGTGAGCTTTTTTTTGCTGTTCTGCCTCTATTTGTTCAAGTTGTGTAGTTAATGTTTTGATTTTATCCTTTCTTCTTTTTTGATGTGTGCATCTAATGCTATAAATTGTCCTCTGAGGACTGCCTTTGCTGTGTTCCAAAAGTTTTAGTATGATGTGTTTTCATTCTTGTTTGATTCTAGGATTTTTTTGATTCCATCTCTGATTTCTTCTATTACCCATCGGTTTCTAAGCAGGGTGTTATTCAATTTCCATGTATTTGATTTTTTTTCCTTGCTCTTCCTGTTGTTAATTTCTACCTTGATGGCATTGTGGTTAGAGAAGATACGTTGTATTATCTCCTCGTTTTGGATCTCGTTGAAGGTTGCTCTGTGGCCTAAGATGTGGTCTATTCTGGGGAACGTTCCATGTGCATTGGAAAAGAATATGTACTTTGCATCTGTTGGATGGGGTGTTCTATGTATATCTATGAGGTCAAGTTGGCTGATTGTGCCCTTAGGTCTTCTGTATCTTTGCTGAGTTTCTTTCTAGATGTTCTGTCTGTTACCGAGAGAGGTGTGTTGAAGTCTCCTACTATTATTGTGGAACTGTCAATTTCTCTTTTTAGTGCTGTTAGAGTTTGTCTTATGTATTTTGGAGCCCTGTCATTGTGTGCATAGATGTTTATTATGGTTATGTCTTTATGATGGATCATCCCCTTAATCATTATACAGTGTCCTTCTTTGTCTTATATGGTGGTTTTTGTTTTAAAGTCTATTTTATCTGAGATTAGCATAGCCACTGCTGCTCTTTTTTGGTAGCTGTTTGCTTGGTATATTTTTTTCCATCCTTTGATTTTCAATAAATTTACGTCTTTGTTTCTAAGGTGTGTCTCATATAGACAGCATACTGATGGATTCTGTTTTTTTTTATCCATTCTTTCACTCTCCATCTCTTTATGGGTGCATTTAGGTCATTTACATTCAGTGTAATTATTGCTAGGTGTAAGTTTAATGCTGTCATTTTGTAGTGCTTTTTTTTGTGGTGCTGATGTTTTCTTTGTTCCTCTTACTCTTCCGAATTCCTTTTGTTTGTGGATTTTTTTTCATTTCCTTTGTTTTGATAGGTTTTGTTTTTACAAGATTTTATGTTTTTCTTCTTTTTTTGATGAGTAGGTTTGTTAACTTTCTTAGTGGTTACTTTGAAATTTACCCTTATCTTCCTAGGTTTGAACCAGTCTATTATTACTTGGTATTGCCTTGCCTTCCTCTCCATTAAAAGCTTGTATACCTACACCATTTATTCCCTCTTTTATTGTTCTGATGCTGTTGTCATTTGCAGATTAACCTCTCTGGTTCCCTGTTGTAATTCTTTTGGTTTTGGATAGCCCTTGAAAATTCATTTCCTAGGTTGGTATCTGGCTGGTACAATCTTGTGTCCTAGATTCAGCCTGTGGTCTGATGTTGTTTGTTCTCAGATTGAAGGACTCCTTTTAATAATTCTCGTAAGTTTGGTTGGGTTTTTACATATTCCCTTAATTTCTGTTTATCTGGAAATGTCCTGATTTCAACATCATATTTCAATGAGAGTTTTACACGATATATCATTTTGACTGACAATTCTTTTCTTTCAAGGTTTGATATATGTCATCCCATTGCCTTCTTGCCTGCATGGTTTCTGCCAAATAATCCATGCTTAGTCTTATTGTTTCTCCTTTGTATGTGACTTTTTGTTTTTCTTGAGCTGCTTTCAGGATTCTTTGTCTTTGGTTTTAGCGAGTGTGATTATGATATGCCTTGGTGATTTTCTTTTGAGTCTATCCTATATGGGGTTTGTTGAACTTCTTGGATGGTCAGCTTTTCATCTTTCATGATATTGGGGAAGTTTTCTGTCAACAGTTCTTCAATGATCCTCTCTGTTTGCTGTTTTATCCCCCTGCTCTGAAACTCTGATCACTCTCAGGTTTTTCTTGTGATAGTATCCCACATAATTCTCAGGGTTTCTCCATTTTTCTTCATTCTTTTTTCTGATTTTTCCTCAGAGTTGTATCCAAGTGTTTGTCTTCCATTTTGCTAATCTTATCTTCCATCATTTCAAACCTGCTCCTCAGCCCTTCTATGACACTGTCCATTTCTGAAATCTTGTTGTTTATCTTTTGGATTTCTGATTGTTATTTTTGTATGATTTCTAGTTGTGAGTTTATTTTGGCATTTTGTTCCTGTATTATTTTCCTGAATTCTTCCATTTTTTTGTCTGTATTTTCCTTGAATTTATCTGCTTTTTCCATGAATTTGTCTATTTTTTCCTCATTTTTGTCTGCTTTTTGCTTCAACTCTTGGATAATTCTGAATCTTAGAGATTTGAATTCCCTATCTGGTAGTTCTAATGCTTTTTCTTCTACTGGAAAGTCATCTGGTGTTTTATTTTGTATGCCTACTAGAACCATCCTGTCCTGTTTTTTTTTAAATGTTTTGATATTGTCTGCTGTCTTTGGGACATTCAGTAGTTATTTTCCTATTTTATTGATTGTAGATTTGTTTATTTTGTCCTGCCTTTTTGTTTTATTTGGTTATGTCTGAGCAAGCGGGATGTGCATTCTTTGTTGTTTGCTCATCTGTGGGCATGATACTTTTCACCTCCTTCTCCAATGGGAAGGGTCAGTAGCTCAGATATGGTACAGCAGGGCCGGTCCAGCTGAAGGGGAGTTGCTGAGATGGATTTTTTGTGGCACGTACAAGGGCTGACAGTGTGGACCGGGAATCAGTGCAGGGCAGGTTCCAGTAGGCCATGCCTGTGCTGCTTGGGAGTGTGTTGTTCAGCACACAGTGCAGTTAGGCAGGAAGGAGGGGGTAGATTGTGATGTGTGGAGCTAAGATGGGTATGGGAAAGATGAGACGAGAGAGGAACAGGAGCCAAAAACATACACACAAACAAAAAAGAGTGCTAAGGGAGCTTGCTATTGGAGTGGAGAGATGAGAGGCTGAGAAATGAGGAAAAACAAAAATAAAAAAGAAAGAAAAAGGGTGAAAGAGAAAAATGAATAAATCAATAAACTGGAAATGAAGAAAGACAAAAAGGGAATAAGAGAGAGAAGAAAACAAAACAAAGAAACAAAAACAAAAAAATAAGAAAAAAGAAATGCCCCCAGGGATGTCCCTGTGCCTCTGTGCAGAGTAAGGGAGTAGCTTCCAAGCTGCGTGGTACTGCCTGGCTAGAAGGGGCTCCCGTGCCGAGAAAAGAAAAAGAAAACAAACAAACAAATGATAACAGAACAAATCAGAGCAAACAAACAAACAAAAAAGCCCCAGGGGTCCTACCAGCGTGGTGTGATGGGCCAGGAAACAGTTTCACAGACAAGCAGTGTTTCGCAGCCTTTCAGGAAGAAGCAAAGATGGCACATGGAGGCAGGTATTTGAAAGAAAGGAGGGGGAGGTGGTGAGAGGTAAAGAAGAAATCTAAAGATGCAGAAAAAAACAACACCAGCAGCCAACAAAAGGCACACAGGGAGCCAGCCAGTGCGGGCTGGTGGAATCCAAGCAACACCAGAGTGCTTACCAGCCAAGAGACTGTGACTACAGGAAGCAGAGGAGGCTAAGTTGGGGTGATGAAGGGTGGGGGGTGTGAAAGCCTATGTTGCTGGTTACTGGTAGTTCTGTCTCCTGCTGGAAGCTCCATGAAGCTGCTTTGTCATACTCCCTGTTCGCTGATCTCCAACAGGAGTCCAAGATGACAGATCCATGCTGAGGTAGCTGATAGGGGACTTCTGCATGTATATCTCCTCGCCCTCTGTTCTTGGTCAGTTGCTTATTCCATTCGGTGCTTGGCTGAGTTCTTTATCTCTTCATTTGATGCGTAGGGTTTCAGGATTGACGTGTGACTCTGTTTGACTTAGTTTTTCTGATCTTTGCTGCAGAGAGATGGCGTGGTGCTTCTGACTATAGCACCATGTTGCCTGGAAGTTATGTCTTTTGATTTTTGACTGCTACTTCCATGGGTGTTGACTGTGGATCCAAGTAAAATGAAATCCTTGACAGCTTCAATTTTTCCCCCATTTATCATGATATTTCTTATTGGTCCAGTTGTGAGGATTTTTGTTTTCTTTATGTTGAGGTGTAATCCATACTGAAGGCTGTGGTCTTTGATCTTCATCAGGAAGTGCTTCAAGTCCTCTTCACTTTCAGCAAGCAAGGTTGTGTCATCTGCATAACGCAGATTGTTAATGAGTCCTCCTCCAATCCTGATGCCCTGTTCTTCTTCATAGAGTCCAGCTTCTTGGAATATTTGCTCAGCATACAGATTGAATAGGTATGGTGAAAGGATACAACCCTGACACACACCTTTTCTGACTTTAAACCATGCAGTATCCTTTTGTTCTGTTTGAATGACTGCCTCTTGATCTATGTACAGGTACCTCATGAGCACAATTAAGTGTTCTGGAATTCCCATTCTTTGCAATGTTATCTATAATTTGTTATGATCCACAGAGTCAAATGCCTTAGCATAGTCAGTAAAACACAGGTAAACTTCTTTCTGGCATTCTCTGCTTTTAGCCAGTATCCATCTGACATCAGCAATGATATCCCTGGTTCTGCATCCACTTCTGAATTAGTCTTGAATTTCTGACAGTTCCCTTTAAAGTTTATTTTGTCAGAGATTAATATTGCCACTCCTGCTCTTTTTTGAGTGTTGTTTGCTTGATATATATTTTTTCCATCCTTTGAGTTTTAGTTTGTGTCTTTAAGTCTAAGGTGTGTCTCTTGTAGGCAGCATATAGATGGGTCATGTTTTTTATCCCATCTGCCACTCTCTGTCTCTTTATTGGTGCATTTAGTCCATTTACATTCAGCACAGTCATTGATAAGTATAGGTTTAGTGCCGTCATTTTGATTTTTTTTTTGTGTGTGTTTTTTTCACAGTTTCTTTGTTCCACTTAATTTTCTGTGCTGAGTCGGTTTTCTTTACATATTTTCTTTTCATCTTTTTCATTGTTGTTGATTTTGTGTTTGCTGAGTCTTTATATTTTTATAGTTTTTTATTTTGACTTGTAGGATTATTAGTTTCCTTTGTGGTTACCTTAATATTTACCCCTATTTTTTTAAGTTTATACCAGCCTTTTATTTCTTTATATCACCTTGACTTCCTCTCCATATGAAAAATCTATGCCTACATTTTTTAATTCCTTCTTTTTTATTTTAATGTTGTCATCTTTTACATATTGATATCTGTTTCCCTATTTTCAGTGTTTTAGCTTTGATTTACTTTAGTGACTTCCCTTTCTGGGTTGATATCTTGTTGCTCTGTCCTGTGTTCTGGTCTTCGGTTGTTATCTGATGTTCCTGATTTTCTAACAAGAGAGCTCCTTTTAGTATTTCTTGTAACTTTGGTTTGGTTTTTGCAAATTCCCTAAACTTCTGTTTATCTGGAAATGCCCTAATTTTACCAATATATTTGAGAGACAGTTTTGCTGGATATATAATTCTTGGCTGGCAGTTTTTTTCCTTCAAGGCTTTATGTATGTCATCCCATTGCCTTCTTGCCTACATGGTTTCTGCTGAGTAGTCCAAGCTTATTCTTATTGACTCTCCTTTGTAGATGACTTTTCGTTTATCCCTAGCCACTGTTAAAATTCTCTGGTTATCTTGGTTTTGGCAAGTTTGATTAATATGTCTTGTTGGCTTTCTTTCGGGATCTACCTTAAGTGGGGTTCGATGAGCATCTTGAATAGATATCTTGTCATCTTTCACGATATCAGGGAAGTTTCTGCCAACAAATCTTCAACAATTCTCTCTGTATTTTCCCTAAAGGGGGGTGTTTTTGATCCGCATGGTAAGCCGTACGCAGTTACTTATCTTTTGCCCGATCAAGGGCTGCTTCTCACTGGTTCTGGGTGGCTGTGTAGACTCTCTGGCACTGGATATCCCCTGGTGTGGAAAACGCACCTCCCGAGCATGGCTGCTTGCCTGCTTCACCACTCACCCCTGAGCTACTCAGGCCTGAAGTGCTCCGTCTCCTGCCGGGTCAGGTCTGGCAACTCCTTGCTGCTTCCAAACTGTCTCTCCCTCCCCCTGCCACTCCATCCGGTTCCTCAACTCTGCCTTTGATGTTCAGGGCTCCCAGATTGCCATATATAATCAAATCACTTGTTTTTTCTGGTCTTTGTTGTAAGAGGGTCCACCGGAAGCATCCGACTACTCCACCATCTTGGCCCTGCCCTCCCCCTGTTAATATACTCCTGCAGCTACTTTTGAATGATCTTCAGCAAAATGTTACTTGCATATGATATTAATGATATTGTCCCATGATTTTTCCACATTTGATGGGATCATCTTTCTTGAGAATAGGCATAAATATAGATCTCTTCCGGTCTGTTGGCCAGGTAGCTGTCTTCTAAATTTCTTGGCATAGATGAGTGAGTGCTTGTAGCACTGCATCCATTTGTTGAAACATCTCAGTTGGTATTCCATCAATTCCTGGAGCCTTGTTTTTTGCCAATGCCTTCAGTGCAGCTTGGACTTCTTCCTTCAGTACCATTGGTTCTTGATCATATGCTACCTAGTGAAATGGTTAAACGTCAACCAATTCTCTTATTACAGTAATGATTTTATATTTACTTGTGGTTATTTATAAATATATGTCACTCACCTGAGGCTCCAAGCTCCATGTAAGCACTTTTTACATTATTTTAAAGTATCACCAATGTCTTAGCAGACTTGGCACACAGAAGCTGTTCAATAAACTATCTATGATCAGTAAAGGAATGGATAGTGGAGGTGGTCTAGGCTTTGCAGACGTGTTCATGTGTCAGATGAATTCCTCACTGAGTATCCTGTTCCTTTATGGTGGTTTCATCACTGTGTTCAGTTGGAACATAGATCCAGTGGGCTACTGTAAAAATTGTGGCTTCTCACACTTACTAAGCTTTTATTTCAGATGTTTTCCTGTAGAATTAATTGATTTCCATGGGCATGAAACATGTAACATAACGACTGAATTTGTGTCTCTGTTTAATAAGCTTCTGTAAGAGGTTCATCAAATGATGTGCCCTTCAAAAAAACCGCAGTATTTATAAGCTCAATGGCCAGGTCATCCAGCAAGTGCAGTAATGAAGGACCATGAGTCTATGTGCTTCAGTGTCTGAGTAGTGGGTTCAATGGCCAATTCATGTTTAACTTAAGTACACAGAGTTTCCAAAGCTATGGGCTGTCAGTAGTTTGCCATCAAACAGTGGATGCTGCAGCATTATTTTGGATTTACCTCATTGGAGATGAGATATTCCATCGGTGAACCATGTCTCATTAACCAAGGGCATATCTGTTGTCCAAGCCTTCCATGAGCCAGTGATATGGGTAAAATAGCAGATGATGACGTCTCTTGCGGTGTGATGGATGACTTTCATGTGGCCTTTCTAGCCATGGTCTTGTAACTCCCACCTGAGTGATTGGGCAGGACTGTGTGATAGCATCATTGTGGCCCACCAGAGGATTTGGTCTGTTTTGCCATCCCACTGGGCTTGAAATGAGTCACCCAAGAGGTGTGAAAGAGAGGATCCCATCACCACCAAGGAAGAACAACCAGGAGAAGAAAGTGTGTCCTTTGGACCTGGGATCCCTGCGCTGAGAAGCTCCTGGACCCAGGAAAGAGACAGCCAGCTATAACCGTGAAGACAGTGAGAAGCAGTGACAGAGAAGTGGTGGCAGGAGAGACTGGCAGGAGACACCACACAGTGGGCTTCCCAGACCTTGGAGGGAGAAAGATGAGTGCCTTTGGGTAGAGGCGGAGGGCCAGGGAGAGGTGTGCCTGTGAGCATAGCTGGGAAGAATCTGTCCTGATGGAAGAACTGTATCCTGAAAGTTCCTGAACCTGAATTGTAACCTGTTACTTCCCTAATAAACCCCATAATCGTGAGCATTGTCTGTGCGTTCTGTGTGGCCATTGCAATGAATTATTGAACCAAGGAGAGAAGTAGAGAGTGCCATGGGAGAGAGGTTTGGTGTCAGAATTGGTAAAGATGGCAGAGAGAGGAGGCATGTCTGACCTTTGCCTCATAGGAATCTGCCTTTGGCTGCTGATCTTGATTCTCCTTCCCTCTCGTGAACTGAGAGGAGGTAAGAAACCACCCCCATGCTGTTTTTACATCTCTCTGGTTATCATCTATCTCTTCTTGCTGTTTGTTAAGGCCTCTTAGTTACGTAGTGCTACCATAACAGAAATACCACGAGTGGGTGGCCTTAACAAACAGAAATTTATTCTCACAGTTTAGGAGGCTAGAGGTCCTAATTCAGAACGCCAGCACTAGGGGAAGTCTTTCTCTCCCTTTTGGCTTTGGAGGAAGGTCCTTGTCTCTTCAGCTTCTTGGTTTCTTGGAGATCTCCAAGTGTCTTGGCATCTCTCTTCCCCCATCTCTCCTCAGCTAGCTTGTTTAATCTCTTTTATATCTAAGAAGATATTGACTCAAACTACACCCTACACTAACCCTGTCTCATTAACATAAGACAATCCATACCCATTGAGATTATAACCACAGGAATAGAGGTTAGGATTTACAACACATATTTTTGGGAGGCATAATTTAATCCATAACATTCCACACTTTGGCCCCCCCAAATTCATAGCCTTGCCTCATGCAAAACACATTCACCCCATCACATCATTCCAAAAGTGTTAAATCAACTCCAAGTCCAAAATCTCATCTTCTGAAACATCTAAATCAAACATGGGTGAGATTTTAGTTGTATTCCATCCAAGGGCAAAATTCTTCATCAGTGTTCCTGTGAAATCTAGAATATGAGTTATCTGTTTCCAAAGTACAATAGTGGAACAGGCACAAGGTAGACATTTCCATTACAAATGGAAAAAATTGGAGGAAAGAAGGGATAACAGGCACCAAGCAAGTCCAAAACCCAGCAGGACAAATGACATTAGCTCTCAAGGCTTGAAAATAATCCTTTCTTCTCTGAGTTCATCTGGGCAATGGTCCCACCCTCCAGAATCTGGGTGTTTGTCCTGCCCTCTGGATCCTGGGTGGAAGTCCCTCGGTCCAGGGGTTCCAGGCTCTCTGGGATGGCAACTTGACTTACTTGGCTTTGGGTGACCCCATTCTCCTAGTCCATCTGAGTGGCGACTCCACACTTACGGCCCCAGCAGTCTCCATTATTCTGCCCCTTGGGCATGGCAGCCCGCCCCCTCAGCTTTAGGCATTGGCCTCATCTGCCTGACACATCTTAATGGCAACCCCACACTCTGGAACTGAGTTGATGAAGACCTGACTCTTTGAAACATAGGAGGCTGTGGCCCTACCCTTTTAGGGAGGGAGACAGACATGTGCAGAAGTAACACTCGAGCAGCACGCTGAGTGGGCTCTCAAGGTGTGTGTGTGGGGAACTAATCTGATCAGGGTATCCAGGAAGGCTAGCTTCACTGGGGGCTGGAGGGACGCAAGAGGAGCTGGGTGCTGTGCATCAGTGTCTATTCATGATTCAGTGAACCTTTCAGAAATTAACTGGGAACCATGCTTTAATAGACAACTAAAATCCTGAGATTCCTGAATAATGCCCTTTAGATGCTTCCAACTCAACTGTTGTGCTAGAAGGGATACATGTCCACTCCCAAGGCACCTACATCAAGTAGGCTTGAAGCATCTGTAGGGGATACTCTTTTTAGTTGTGTTCAATTCAGTAGATCCTATATATTTAAAAAATTCTCCATACCTTCCCACTTAATCATTTGGCTCCCAGTTTAACTCCTTCGCTCACATCTCCACATGGTAATGCACAGCATGATTGTTCCTGCCTTTAGCAGATATTTCATATTAATTTTGTTCCACCTGCCATGGTTCACACCTCTAGGAAGACTTCTCTGATTCCCTCTGCCCGCAGCACTCATATACTTTATTCCTTTATTCTGCATTCCCTTGGCTCCCTTATTTGCCCCCAACTCCCTTATGTAACTTATTTATGCTGGAAATATTTCTCTGATCATCCAGATTTTCACTGGACACTTGGAGGGTTGTAACTGAACACATTTATGTTAGATTTCCCCCTGCAGTATCCAACAGATAACTGTCCACAGGGAAACTGAATAAATTTGGAATAAAAGATGTTAGTCCTAAGGCCTATGTTAAAGCATTTATTTAACAAAGTAGGTTTTATTAAAACAGATTCTTTTTGACTGTGTCATTTAATTCTCCACTGTTATATTTCCCCTAGAGCCTGTCTATAAGGGATTTTGTTTTACATAAACACTGAGGCTGTGGAGTGAAGGGAACTGGAGAAAGAAGTAGATTTCTATCTTTTAGTGAGAGAAAGAGGACAGAAATTGGTCATTTGTTACATAAATGACTTGAAAAATGGAATTAAGGCTAACATTCCTTGTAAGACTGAGATTAGGCTTATTAAGTATAAAAGGGGGGATCTACATTAAGATTAGGATACAGTTTAATAATGAGGCCAAGGAGACAATAAGATTAGCACATGGATGGCTAGGATGAAGATTAGGATTAAAATAGAGTTAATGCCGCTGTTCTGTGCTGGTGCCAGGGTAAATGTTGAGTCAAAGCCATTTTGTGTTGAGACTAGAATTAAAGCTAGGATTTTCCTTTACTTTCTTATTTTGTCAGCATGTACCGAAAGAGTATTTGGTATAACTGCAATTACCATGGAAAAACTGAGAAATAGCATCTGGGATTAGGACCCACCAGAACACATTCGTTGGAGAGAGAGATTCATTCATTCATTCATGGACTCACTCATTCACTTATTCATCTATATAACTAGTTACCACTTTTCTGCAAAATTCTTATCCTTGCCTTCTCGGAGCCTGACGTCTACTGGGGGAACTAAACCAGGAAAAACACAATGAGCTGTAACAAAACTTCTTCCAACAGGCTAGTGTTTCTCAACGGAGCTTCAAAGCATCTGATTAACGTTTATTCCAAGGAAGTAAAAACTACCTTGCCTGGGTGAATCAAATTAGATGCATTTGCAAGTTGGGAGGATTGCCTCAAAGTTTGTTGAGAAACTGAGACTCCTCACCTGAGCTGGGGAGGCAATATTTGTACAAAAAAGCAGGGCTAGAGAATGGACTCTGCAGTCCTTCGGAGTCCAAATCCTGGCTCTGACATTTTCAAGCTGCTACTTAAACTCTATATCTTAGCTTCTGAATCTGGAAAAAAAAAATACTACCTGCTTCCTAGTGTTGTTGTGAGGACTAAATAAATATGTGTAAATCACTTTAGATGGTACCTGACATATCATTGGTGCTATATAAGTGCTTTATAATAACAGTAATAATTCTCTATCTGGGCAGAGTACAGTATTGAGACAGTGAAGAGGGGTTGGATCAGGTGTCTAGGATGTCAGATGCAATATCACATATGACCAGTAGATGGCACTAATGTCCCCTTTGTCAGAGTTGCTCTGCCAGCCTACATATGTTTGCCTTTCTTTCTGGGCTGCTGCTTTGCTTGCAATTTGAAGGCGTTGTAAGAGAGAAAGAATACTAGTATTGAAGAAGTTAAGCTTTCTTCTTACACCCTGTTTTGGCGTCAAACCTAAGGCTACTGGGATAAATGATTATGGTATGAAAACAATAGTGTGTATTTGAGAGGTTGTGTGACAGGAAGTCATGGGGCTTGGTTTTAGTTCTAACACTTGTGTGTTCTTGGGTGGATTTCTGAGCTTGTCTGGACTTCAGCTTCCTCTCTCTATTGCTGCTACTTAGGGGAGTAAAATAGAACAAGAATGCAAAACAGGAGATACATGTTGTTCTTGTTGTTAGGTGCTGTCGAATGGGTTCCAACTCAGCGACCCTGTGCACAACAGAACAAAACGCTGCCTGGTCTTGCGCCTTCCTCACAATTGTTGCTGTGCTTAAGCCCATTGCTGCAGTCACTGTGTTAATCCATCTTGTTGAGGGTCTTCCTCTTTTTTGCTCACCTTCTTCTTTACCAAGCACGATGTCCTTCTCCAGGGACTGATCCCTCCTGACAACATGTCCAAAGTATGTGAGACATAGTCTCACCATCCTTGCTTCTAAGGAGTATTCTGGTTGTACTTCTTTCAAGACAGATTTGTTCATTCTTTTGGCTGTCCATGGTATAGTCAATATTCTTCATCAACACCACAATTCAAAGCCGTCAGTTCTTCTGTGGTCTTCCTTAGTCATTGTCCAGCTTTCGCATGCATAAGAGGCAATTGAAAATACCATGGCTTGGGTCAGATGCACCTTAGTCTCCAAGGTGACATCTTTGCTTTTTAAACTTTAAAAAGATCTCTTACAGCCGATATGCCCAAGGCAATGCGTCTTTTGATTTTTGACTGCTGCTTCCATGGGTGTTCATTGTGGACCCAAGTAAAATGAAAACCTTGACAACGTCAGTCTTTTCATTTATCATGTTGTTGCTTATTGGTCCAGTTGTGAGGATTTTGTTTTCTTTATGTTGAGGTGTAATCCATACTGAAGACTGTGGTCTTTGATCTTCATCAGTAAGTGCTTCAAGTCCTCTTCACTTTCAGCAAGTAAGGTTGTGTCATCTGCATAACATAGGTCATTCATGAGCCTTCCTTCGATCCTGATGCCCCTTTCTTCTTCATATAGTACAGCTTCTTGGATTATTTGCTCAGCATACACATTGAATAGATATGGTGAAAGGATACAACACTGTCACACACCTTTCCTGACTTTAAACCATGCAATATGCCCTTATTCTGTTTGAATGTCTGCCTCTTGATCCATGTACAGATTCCTCATGAGCACAATTAAGTGTTCTGGAATTCCCATTCTTCACAATGTTATCCATAATTTGTTATGATCTACACAGTCGAATGCCTTTGCATAGTCAATAAAACACAGATAAACATCTTTCTGGTATTCTCTGAGTGATGGTTAAGATTGTGTCAGCTTGGCTGGGCCATGATTCTCACTCCCGTGATTGAATATGCTGTGAGTAGCCAATCAGACGAAAGGGAGTTTCCTTGGGGGTGTAGCCTGCATCTGAATACAAGCAGACTTTCTGGCTTTTTGCTCACTCTGGATCCTGTGGCTGCCTCCTGTCATCTCACCTCCGGTTCTTGGGACTTGAGCTTTCAGCTTATCTGCTGAACTAGGGATTCGTCAATCTTCACAGCCTGTGAGCAGAGTCCTGCTCTCTGATCTGCCAGTCTTGGGTTCACCAGCCTCTGCAGCCATGTGAATCAGGAGAAACCTTGCAGTGTTGCCTGCCGATCTTGGAATTTGTCAACCTTCACAGCCTGTGAGCGGGAGCCCTGCTCTCCAACTTGCTGATCTTGGGCTCGCCACCTTCTGTGGCTATGTGAATTGGGAGAGGCCTCTACCCTGATCCGTGGACTTGGGATGTTCTAGCCTCTGTAGTCACATGAGCTGTTTCCTTGGTATAAATCTCTCTCTCTGTATATGTGTATATGCTTTACTGGTTTTGCTTCTCTAGAGAACCCAGCCTAAGACACTCTGCTTTTAGCCAGGATCCATCTGACATCAGCAATGACATCCCTTGGTTCCACATCCTCTTCTATATTCAGCTTGAATTTTTGGCAGTTTGTGTTGATATACTGTTGCAGCTGCTTTTGAATGATCTTCAGCAAAATTTTGCTTGCATCTGATATTAATGATATTATTCCATAATTTCCACATTTGGATGAATCATCTTTCTTGGGAATAGGCATGAATATGGATCTCTTCCAGATGCATATATATTTTTGTTCGTTTCTTTCCACAGATGCAGTCAGTTGGGCAGGTAGCTGTCTTCCAAATTTCTTAGCATAGATGAGTTAGCACTTCCAGCGCTGCATCCGTTTGCTGAAACATCTCAGTTGGTATTCTGTCAATTCCTGGAGCCTTGTTTTTCACCAATGCCTCCACTGCAGCTTGGATTTCTTCCTTCAGTACCATCGGTCCCTGATCATATGTTACCCCCTGAAATTGTTGAACATTGACCAATTCTTTTTGGTATAGTGACCCTGTGCATTCCTTCCATCTTCTTTTGATGCTTCCTGTGTCGTTTAATATTTTCCCCATAGAAACCTTCAATATTGCAACTCGAGGCTTGAATTTTTTATTCAGTTCTTTCAGCTTGAGAAATGCTGAGTGCGTTCTTCCCTTTTGGTTTTCTATCTCCAGGTCTTTGCACATGTCATCATAATCCTTTACTTCGTCTTCTCGAGCTGCCGTTTGAAATCTTCTGTTCGGCTCTTTCATTACATCATTTTTTTCCTTTTTGCTTTAGCTACTCAACGTTCAAGAGCAAGTTTCAGAGTCCCTTCTGACATCCATTTAGGTCGTTTTCTTTCTCTCCTGTCTTTTTAATGACCTCTTATTTTCTTCATGTATGATGTCCTTGATGTTATTCCACAACTCATCTGATCTTCGGTCATTAGTGTTCAACACATCAAATCTGTTCTTGAGATGGTCTTTAAATTCAAGTGGGATATACTCAAGGTAGCACTTTGGCTTTCATGGCCTTGCTCTAATTTTCTTCAGTTTCAAGTTGAACTTGCATATGAGTAATTGATGGTCTGATCCACACTTGGCCCTTTGCCTCGTTCTGACTGATGGTGCTGAGGTTTTCCGTCATCTCTTTCCACAGATGTAGTCTATTTGATTCCTGTGTATTCCATCTGGCGAGGTCCATGAGTATAGTTGCCATTTATGTTGGTGAAAAAAGATATTTGCAATGAAGAAGTCGCTGGTCTTGCAAAATTCTATCATGGGATCTCCAGTGTCATTTCTGTCACTAAGGCCATATTTTCCAACTACTTATCCTTCTTCTTTGTTTCTAACTTTCGCATTCCAATCACCAGTAATTATTAGTGCATCCTGATTGCATGTTTGATCAATTTCAGGCTGCAGAAGTTGGTAAAAATCTTCCATTTCTTCATCTTTGGCCTTAATGGTTGGTGCATAAATTTGAATAATAGTCATATTAACTGGTCTTCCTTGTAGGTGTATGGATGTTATCTTATCACTGACAGTGATGTACTTCAGGATAGATCTTGAAATGCTCTTTTTGATGATGAATGCAATGCCATTCCTCTTCAAGCTGTCATTCCCAGCATAGCAGAACATATGATTGTACAATTCAAAATGACCAATACCAGCCCATTTCAGCTCACTAATGCCTAAGATATTGATCTTTATGCGTTCCATTTCATTTTTGACAATGTTCAATTTTTCTAGATTCACACTTCATCCATTCCAGATTCCAATATATAAGGAGGTGGAAGCGGACCTGAGGGAGAAACAAAGAAAAATGGTAAGCATTAGAAATGGAGGTGAAGAAATAGTGATGATATGACAAGGGAGTTAGAAATGGGGATGATAAAATTAAGGACACAATCATGGAGGTGAGGAATGTGAAAAAGAGAATAGAGAACAGAGAAAATATTAAATATGATTCAGATAGTGTTTTCAGTGGTGATTTAGTAGTAGAATTCTTGCCTTCCATGCAGAAGACATGGGTTTGACTTTTGGTCATTACTCCTCAGGCACAGCTACCACTCATCTGTCAGTGGAGTCTTGTGTGTTGCTGTGATGCTGAACAGGTTTCTGTGGAGCTTCCAGACTAAGAGAGACTAGGCAGAAAGGTCTGGAGATCCTCTACTGAAAAATCAGCTAATGAAAACCCTATGGATCGGAAGAGTCTTATCCTGTTGTTCATGGAGTTGCCAAGAATTAGGGGCTGACTTGATGGCAGCTAACAACACGAATAACCTCCCATTACTTCCATCCTCCATCTCTGTCTCTTACACATGTACACACACATACACATACACACTCGCATGCATACACTCCTACACTATCATCCTTTGCTGGGGCATAAGGGGTGTGCGAAGGCAGTAGAGAATGCAAGCTTACTGACAAAAGCATGAGGAAACACTGAATTTTAAAGCACTTAAGAAGCTACCTCTGAGCTTTGTCTGGGGTCTGCATCTTTCCCCAGCAACCTCATGAATGCCTTCTTTACCTCATTGTTCCTCAGGGTGTATATAAGAAGGTTAAGTGAAGGAGTGCCCGCTGCATAGAAGAGACCAAAGAACTTGCCCCTCTCTTGGGCATAGGGATTTTTAGGTTGGAAGTAGACAGCAATGACTGAGTTGTAGAAGAGGGTGAACACAATGAGATGAGAGGAGCAGGTCCCAAAAGCCTCCCTCCTACCCTTTGCAGAGTTAATCCTCAGCACTGCCAGGGCAACAGCACAGTAAGAGACAAGGATGAGAGTGAGGGGCACCACCAAGACGAAGACACTGACATTGGCTACGCGAATCTCATTTCAGGTGGTGTCCCCACAGAAGAGTTGAATTAGAGATGGGACCTCACACACAAAATCATCTACCTGCTGGTCGGGGCAGAAGGGCAAGCATAGGGTGGATGCTATCTGGACCACTGACTCCACCAACACAATGACCCAGGCCACAGCTGCCAGCTACCAGCACAGGCAGCGGTGGATGATGCTGGCATAGTGGAGGGGCTGGCAGACAGCCACATAGCTGTCAAAGGCCATCAATGTCAGGAGGATGCACTCAGTGGTCCCATGGGGCAGGAAGATGAAGAGCTGGACAGAGCAGCCAAGGAAGCTAGTGGTCTTCTTTGGGCCCCAGAGGTTGAACAGCATCTGGGGGACATAATTTGTTATGAAGCAGAGATCCAAGAAGGAGAGGTTGGAGAGGAAAAAGTACATTGGAGAGTGGAGCCTGGGGCCAGCATGGACAGCAGGGTGATGAGAGTGTTGCCCACCAGGGTCAGGGAGGTAGGAAGTCAAGACAACTCCAAAGAGAATCTTTTCAGGTCCTGTGTATTCAGAAAAGCCCAGAAGGAGAAAGCCCACTGGGGAGCTCTGGTTGACCATGGCCTGTTCCTTCAGACCCTAAAGAAGGAGGAGAGCTTTCAGCCGAGTGTGTTCCATCCTGTTTTATAAAAACTCAAAAGAATGTGCTGGGAAACAGATGGATATCTCTGATTCCTCTGACTTACTGATTGAGGGTAAAGGAGGCCAATGCAACATTTGGATTTATTCATCCATTCATTCAGCACACAGTTGTTATTGTCATTATGTAAGGTCCCTATGAGTTGGAATTGACTCGACGGCAGTGGGTTTTGGTTGGTGTTATGTTCTGAGAACTGTTCTAACTGTTGTATTGTCCCTTATTTTTTTGTGGGAGAAATCTTTTGATGATAAGTTATCTCTATAGGGTCAATGATTTTTTCTTGGTTGGAATGGATTTCGTAGAACTTATACCCCATATGTATTTATATGCCATTTATTTTATATTCTTTATTTGCAAGAGAACTTACCAGAGAGAAAGCATTTTATCTAGGAGAGATTTTTCTTTGTGTCAAGCACTCCCTTTCACAGAGAGATCAGCTTGGTTGTGTTGGCGTCATTAGCAGCCTGTTTGCTGAACCAGATGTCCTGGTTGGGAGAATTGGCCCACATTCTCAGTTCCTACCATGACAAGCTTACAGGCAGGAGGGGAGAGTGGCCCCTTTTAAGGGACATTTTAAGTCACTGAGGAGTTCATAAGAACATTATGAAAAGACTCCGAAATATGAAGGCTCAGTGACACCAATATACTGGGTGAATGAGAGAAAAGGCTCTGTAAGGTGAAGGATCAATATATATCAGGGATATATAAGGGAAAGCTTCCCAGAGGAGGTAACTAGAGTTTTTTTTTTGAAAGGAGAAATATTGGGGCACAGAAAGAATCTCAGAGATCAGAGTGGAGGCTGCAGCTACTCTGGCAGTTGAGAGGCAAGGACTCAGGATTCTCTGGTCTTATAAGACGTTAGGAAGGCCATTTGGGGTACAGGGATGTCCAAAAATGAGAAGGTGATGCAGCCAGCAGAAAGTGTCCTAGGAACTTATAGAATGGCATGAGATTCTCCCCATTGCTGAGACTCTTTCCATCTTGTGTTTAATCTCTGTTGGATCTCTCTTTTTGTCAGGAATTTCTGCTTTTGCTCTTTCTTTGTTCCTTCCTTCTCTGTCTCTCATTGTTCTTTTTCCCATTACAAGAATATTAAAAATTAAAAAAATATATTGTTACGTATTCAAACAAATGTGTGAGTAAAGCAAATCTTTGTAGTTTAAAGAATAATAAAATCAGTACCTCATATGCCTACCAACCAGGTTAAGAAAATGAGCAAATGTTACAAGTGGCTTAGAAGGTTCTATATGTCTCTCTCTGATCTCATCAATTCACCTCCCCACCCAAGACATAACCACCATTCTGAACTTTTTGAATGTTTAATTAATCATTCTGTTTTGAGATACGATTTACATGCCATAAAATTAACCCTTTAGAAGTGTATAATTTAGTGGTTTTTAGTATGTTCACAAAGTTGTGCAATCAACAGTAATTCCAGAAATTTTTTATTACTTCCAAAAGAAACTCCATACCATTAGCAGTCATTCTCTCCATCGTTTTCTTTATAATATAAAATTCTTTGACTGTCACGCTAAACAATAGCCAATGGTTTCTTATTTATCCATGAGCTATCATCCGAATCAGTCTTATGCATCTTCATTCTCTTTGCATTTCATGCTCTCTTTCTCTGCTTTATTTCTGAGTCTCTTTAGATTACATCTTCCTTAGTGACTCTCCCCCCTCTTCTCTCTTTTGATATCTGTCTTTTACCCCTTTTTCCTGCTCCTTTTCCCTCTAACACATTCATTCATTCATTTATTCATTTTTTGAGGCCCAAAGTGCTGGCATTATGCTAGGAGCTGGGGGAGTGGAGGTTTGCTTAAAGGAGTTTATGACAATCTAGTGATAATTACCTGCTATTGCTATTAGTAGCTACCATCTGTTGAGTGCTTGCTTCTTTATGTGCCAACCATGGTATTAAGCAGCTCCCTGGACACCTGGCTCTCACAGCAACACCGCATAGTAGATATTATTATCCCAAGTTTACCAAGAAATCACCAGTCTCAGAGAGTCTAAGTAACTTGTCTAAGGTTACCCAGCCAATAAGTGACAGGGCCAGGTTTCTAGACCCTGTTTAACTCCAAATCTGGTGCTCCACTATTGAGGACATGTGGAAACTGATGTCTCATAGATAAAGAACAAACTGTCTACTTACCCCCAATCAAATAGATATCTCCTTGGTGCTCTGCTGCCAGAGATCGCCCATGATAAAGCTCTTAACTGCTGCCTAGCTTATACTATGGAGTCTTTGGTGGCTCAGTGGTAGAATTCTTGTCTTCCGTGCTCGAAACTGTGTTTGATTCCCAGCCAATGCACCTCATGTGCAGCCACCATCTGTCTGTCAGTGGAGGCTTGTGTGTTGCTATGATGCTGAATAGGTTTCAGCAGAGCTTCCAGACTAAGACAGACTAAGAAGAAAGGCCTGGCTATCTACTTCTGAGAGTCAGCCGATGAAAACACTATGGATCACAACAGTCTGATCCACAAGTGTTCACGGGCATGGTGTAGAACTGGGAAACAGGTTTTTTTCCATTGTGCATGGGGTCACCATTTGGTTGGATCACTTTTCTTGGGAATAGGCATAAATATGGATCTTTTCCAGTTGGTTGACCAGGTAGTTGTCTTCCAAATTTCTTGACATAGACAAGTGAGTACTTCCAGTGCTGGATCTGTTTGTTGAAACATCTCAATTAGTATTCCATCAATTCCTGGAGCCTTGTTTTTTGCCATTGCCTTCAGTGCAGCTTGGACTTCTTCCTTCAGTACCATCAGTTCCTGATCATATGTTACCTCCTGAAGTGGTTGAACGTCAACCAATTCTTCTTGGTATCGTGACTCTGTGTATCCCTTCCATCTTCTTTTAATGCTTCCTGCATCGTTTAATATTTTCCCTGTAGAATCCTTCAGTATTGCAACTCGAGGCTTGAATTTTTTCTTCAGTTCTTTCAGCTTGAGAAATGTTGAGTATGTTCTTCCCTTTTGGTTTTGTATCTCCAGGTCTTTGCATATGTCATCATAATACTTTACTTTGTCTTCTCGAGCTGCCCTTTGAAATCTGTTCAGCTCTTTTACTTCATCATTTTTTCCTTTTGCTTTAGCTACTCAACGTTCAAGAGCAAGTTTCAGAGTCTCTTCTGACATCCTCTTAGGTCTTTTTCTTTCTCTCCTGTCTTTTTAATGACCTTTTGTTTTCTTCGTGTATGATGTCCTTGATGTCATTCCAGAACTCGTCTCATCTTCAGTCATTAATGTTCAACGCATCAAATCTCTTCTTGAAATGGTCTCTAAATTCAGGTGGGATATACTCAAGGTTGTACTTTGGCCCTCATGGACTTGTTCTAATTTTCTTCAGTTTCAGCTTGAACTTGCATGTGAATAACTGATGGTCTGATCCGCAGTCGGCCACTGGCCTTGTTCTGACTGATGATATTGAGCTTTTCCATCGTCTCCTTCCACAGACGTAGTCAATTTGATTCCTGTGTATTCCATCTGGTGAGGTCCACGTGTATAGTTGCTATTTATATTGGTGAAAAAAGGTATTTGTAATTAAGAAGTCGTTGGTCTTGCAAAATTCTATCATGGGATCTCCAGTGTCATTTCTATCACCAAGGCCATAGTTTCCAACTACTGATCCTTCTTTGTTTCCAACTTTTGCATTCCAATCATCAGTAATTATCAGTGCATCCTGATTCCACATTTTATCAATTTTAGACTGCAGAAGTTGATAAAAATTTTCCATTTCTTCATCTCTGGCCTTAGTGGTTGGTGCATAAATTTGAATAATAGTTGTATTAACTGGTCTTCTTTGTAGTTGTATGGATATTATTCTAACACTAACAGCATTGTACTTCAGAATAGATCTTGAAATGTTCTTTTTGATAATGAATGCAACGTCATTCTTCTTCAAGTTGTCATTCCTGGCATAGTAGACCATATGATTGTCCAATTCAAAATGACCAATACCAGTCCATTTCAGTTTACTAATGCCTAGAATATTGATGTTTATGCGTTCTGTTTCATTTTTGACGATTTCCAATTTTCCTAGAATCATACTTGGTACATTCCAGGTTCTGATTATTAATGGATGTTTGCAGCTGTTTCTTCTTATTTTGAGTCGCGCCACATCAGCAAATGAAGTTCCCGAAAGCTTGACTCCATCCACGTTATTAAGGTCGACTCTACTTTGAGGAGGCAGCTCTTCCCCAGTCGTCTTTTGAGTGTCTTCCATCCTGAGGGGCTCATCTTCTGGTACTATATCAGGCAATGTTTCACTGCTATTCATAAGGTTTTCACTGGCTAATTCTTTTCAGAAGTAGACCACTGAATCCTTCATCCTAGTCTGTCTTAGTCTGGAAGCTCGGCTGAAACTTGTCAACCATGGGTGACCCTGCTGGTATATGAATACCGGTGGCATAGCTTCCAGCATTACAGCAACACACAAGCCCCACAGTGCAACAAACTGACAAATGCGTGCCTATTCCCGAGAAAGCTGATCCAATCAAATGCGGAAATTATTGAACAATGTCATTAATATCACAAGCAAGCAAAATTTTGCTGAAGGTCATTCAAAAGCAGCTACAGCAGTTTACTGACAGGGAACTGCCAGAAATTCAAGCTGGATTAGAAGAGGACATGGTACCAGGGATATCATTGCTGATGTCAGATGGATCCTGGCTGAAAGCAGAGAATACCAGAAAGATGTTTACCTGTGTTTCATTGACTATGCAAAGGCATTTGACTATGTGGATCAGAACAAATTATGGATAGCTTTGGGGAAACTGGCAATTCCGGAACACTTAATTGTGCTCTTGAGAAATCTGTACATGGATCAAGAGGCAGTTGTTTGAACAGAACAAGGGGATACTGCATGGTTTAAAGTCAGGAAAGGTGTACATCAGGGTTGTATCTTTCTCCATACCTATTCAATCTGTATGCTGAGCAAATAATCTGAGAAGCTGGACTATATGAAGACGAATGGGGCATCAGGATTGGAGGAAGACTCATTAACAACCTGCATTATGCAGATGACACAACCTCGCCTGCTGAAAGTGAAGAGGACTTGAAGCACTTACTGATGAAGATCAAAGACCACAGTCTTCAGTATGGATCACACCTCAACATATAGAAAACAAAAGTCCTCACAACTGGACCAATAAGTAGGAACCAGAAATGGTGATGAAAAGATGGTGGTAACATGACAATTGGAGACAGATTATATAACCAGATATGGGCATGATGGAGTTAGGGAATTTATAATGGAGATGAAGACAGTTAAACATAGAATACTAAAGAAAACAAAGAGATAAGAGATTAAATATTAAAAATGGATGTAAAGTATGTTAATGTATAAAAAAATGATAATGTTCTTGAGTGTGAGCTGTGAATTAGAGAAGATTATTCTCTTAGTTATCTAGTGCTGCTACAACAGAAATACTACAAGTGAATGGCTTTAAGGAAGAGACATTTATTCTCTCACAGTCTAGTAGGCTAGAAGTCCGAATTCAGGGCACCAGCTTCAGGGGAAGGCTCTCTCTGTGTTGGCTCTGGAGGAAGGTCCTTGTCATCAGTCTCCCTGGCCTAGAAGCTTCTTAGTGCAGGGACCCAGGGACCAAAGGACAGATTCCCCTTCTGGTTCTTTATTCTTGGTGTCATGATGTCCTCCGTCTCTCTGCTCGATTCTCTCTTTTATATCTCAAGAGATTGACTCAAGATACAATCCAATTTTGTAGATTGAATCCTGCTTCATTAACATGGCTGCCTCTAATGCTGCCTCATTAACATCACAGAGGTAGGATTCACAACACATAGGAAAATCACATCAGGTGACAAAATTGTAGACAATCACACAATACTGGAAATCATGGCCTAGCCAAGTTGACACACATTTTGGAGGACACAATTCAATCCACAACCCTTACCTTTTCTCACCTGTCAGTCTATTTCTCTCTCTCTCTCTCATACACACAGACACACTATGACCCACTGCAGAAGCTTGGATGGATGTAGGGAAGGCAATGGAGTGGGAAATTCAACATTCTTAAAAAAATTGTGAAGAAACTCTTCTTAGTTTAGAGAGCATATTAAGCTGCTATCCATCAGCTTTCCCTAGAGTCCCCATCCTTCCCCAGAAACCTCATGAATGTCCTCTTTACCTCTTTGTTCCTCAGGGTGTATATGAGACGGTTAAGTGAAGGAGTGCCCACTGCATAGAAAAGACCAAAGAACTTGCCCCTCTTCTGGGCATAGGGATTTTTGGGCTGGAGGTAGACAGAAATGGCTAAGCTGTAAAAGATAGTGACCACAGTGAGATGGGAAGAGCAGATTCCAAAAGCCTTTCTCTATGCTATTGCAGAGTTAGTCCTCATCACTGCCCAGGCCATGGCACCTGTGAGACAAGAATGAGGGTGAGTGGCATAACCAGGAAAATGACACCGGACACAGCCAATTGAATCTCATTATAGATGGTGTCCCCACAGGAGAGTCGAATTAGAGATAGGACCTAAAATACAAAGTCATCTATTTGCCAGTGGGGGCAGAAGGGTAGGTAGAGGGTGGGTGGTGTCTGGACTATTGATTGTGCTAAACCCATAACCCAGGCCACAGTCGCCAGCTGCCAGCACAGGCAGGGATTGATGAGGGTGGCATAGTGGAGGGGCTGGCAGACAGCCACATAGTGGTCAAAGGCCATCACTGTCAGGAGGATGCACTCAGTGGTCCCCAGGGACAGGAAGATGAAGAGCCGAACAGAGTAGCCAAGGAAGCTGATGATCTTCTCTGGGCTCCAGAGGTTCAACAGCATCTGGGGGACTAAACTGATGGTGAAGCAGAGATCCAAGAAGGAGAGTTTGGAAAGGAAAAAGTACACTGGAGAGTGGAGCCTGGGATCCATCAAGGACAGCTGGATGATGAGCAGATTTCTCCTCTGGGTGAAGTGACTCCAACCACAGAGAGATCAGTTGGGTGAACTTAGTCATTTAAAAAAATCATTATGATTTACAAACAAAAAACAAGAGTTCTCTCTGCAAAGGAAAAGCCCTAACCTCAACTTTCCACTGTAACGTGGAAAAATAAGAAAAAATAAATAGTGTCAGTCATAAAATTTTTACTGTCTGCATCCATAATAGCAAAAATTCCACAAGAATTGGGGCTTGGAAATGGTAAGCTCAAATAGATTCTTTTCCTTTCAGATATGATGAAATCAGTAGTAAAATTATACCATGCTGAGTTTCAGGCATTCAAATAAAATGTGGTTTTTCTTAATGCTTGGTTGATTTCATTAACATGCAATTTAAAAAATTTGTTTTGAAATCAGTTCAAAACTTACAGAAACATTGCAAGAGTCATACCAAGAACTCCTATACAGGCAGTCCCTAACTTATGATGGGGTTCTGTTCAACAACTGCATCATAAGTTGGTTCTGACATGTCAAATACATCAGTTTTTTAAAAAAATTTATTATTATTGCCTTTCCTTATCAGTATCTTTATAAATCCAATTTTTATTTGTCTTTGGGTATTGGAATGAGAATGACTACATCAGCAAATTACGTGTGCAAGATTGTATGGAGTACATATTACTATAGATAAGATGTACAAAAAAACCAAAACGGATAGTCGTAAGCGCAGTTCATGGTAACTAAAATATGTCATAGGTCAGGGATTACCTGTACAACCTTTACCAAGATTCAACAATTTTTAATATTTGACTCATTTGTGTTCCCATTCTACCTCAATATGTTTACGTATTATAATTTTTTTCTGAATCATTTTTTTTGAGGCATGTTGTCTTTGATATTTCAGTATGTATTTCCTAAGACAAGATGATCTCTTGAACACTGTACAGTGATCAATTCAGGAAACTTAACATTCACATAGCGCTATTTTCTAATGTACTGTCCATATTCTGATTTTGTCAATTTGCCCAATAATAGCCTCTATATGAACATTATTTCTCATCCTTGATTACATATTGTACTTAGCTGTCTTTTCTGACCCTGGCCTCTTTAGCAGCCTATTGTAAGCTACTGAATCAATGGGTTTGCTTCAGAATATTGGGCAACGTGGTCATTCCCTGCCACGATGATCTTATACACTGGAAGGAAGAGTTGTCTCATGCTCTTGAGAGTTAAGCAAGGACCAGTTTCACAATCAGCCTTTCAGCAGCCTGAACCTGCTAAGAAGCAGCAAGATCATGAACCTATTTCTCCTGGAAGTTTTCAGTGCTCAAGTAGTCACAGAAGTCTGTTGCCTGGTCCAAACCGTACATCTAGTAGCAATGCACCAAATGCAACAGCTGTACCACAGAATTCATCTGCCTGACCTATGTGTGTTCATTAACGCCTAAGCTATAGCAAACTTCAATGAAAATCCCATAAAACATTTTCAAAAATGGCCTGCAGTTCATGCGGAGAAGCAGGCATCAAGATTGCATGAAGAAGTCCATAACATGGGCAGCGTTCACATGTTGGAAATACGTACTGAATTAACAAATTCAAGATCTTTAGTCTGCGTATGTGAAATTTAAGCAACTTTGCGAGAGCAAAGGATACTATTTTTGACACAACAAATTAAGGAACTTGAAAAGCTAAAAAATCAGAATTCCTTCATGGTGTGAAGATGTGAATAATCACACGTTTTGAGTACAGGAACTGTAAATTTGTTGCTTAATCTTAACATTTTTGCCCTGTATTTATCAAGTAGACTTTAGACCATTAAGCTGGGCAAAGGAAATGACAATGGGATGGGTCTGTGAAAGTCAATTCGTTGGAAAGATACAAGATTGATCTGTAAAACCCTTGAAATGTAGATTTCTTGTAGATGCATTCAAGTTGTAAATATGTTTTATAGACTGAAGCCATGGGAGGCCATGCGTAACAGAGCTTACACATTGAAAACCAATCAATGCTGAAGTGGCTGGATAACTAGCCTTTTACATGTAAACCTGCCTGCAAGATTAGCTTTAAAAAAAAAAAAAAGTGGGGGCGGGGGTGCAGCGGGGGTTAATTTATCATTCAGAAATCTGGCATTTTCAAAAATTCAGTGCAAGTGCTAGGCGATCTGTGTCTAAGGATATGATTTTGAACCTTATGAGCAGCGTACAAAACATCATGAAAGAACTGCTTCCACACTTTCACCTGATCAAGAGCACTGCCTCTGCATTTGTTTTACAGAGAAATGTTTTTCATTTCCCATGTGTTCCATTTTCCTCTGAAATCCTTGATCTGATTTTACCTATTTTTTTTTAAGGCTTCTCTTTTTCTCCTTTCTTAAGGCACTGCTGCTATGGCACTTTAACTTTTTTGTTCCTGTGTACAGTAGCTTAAAATTGCAGTGGCTGAACACAATCCACTTAATTGTATACATTATTGAAATCCATTTGCACCCGGTGAGAATGGACTTAAAAGTAATGCTGGGCATGTGTGCTGAAAGTCCACTGATTGCTCAAGTCTAAGGAAATAGCCCAATGAACATGGTTGTAGGAGGGGAAAGAGAAAACAAAGCTAGTCACATCTGTGAATTGTATCTGTTGTAATAAACATGTTAAAATAAAACAAAACAAAAGTACACTGGTAGTACAGTGAACATTATCAGAAGATCCCAAGAATTGAAGGCAAATAATGTAAAGATATTGGGTGGGTGAGAAACAGAGATCTGTACAGAAAAGGAGCAGTGTGTGTGAATCAGGGACTGATTCCTGGAGGAGGTGACAGAATTTTTACTCTGAAAGAGGACAGTTGGGACACAGAAGGCCACCTCACAGGTGGGTGGGAGGCAGCAGCCACTCTGGCAGTTGAGAGGCAGAAACTAGGCAAGTTGGTGAAGTGGGGGGTCAGGAGGAGTTGGAGAGGATGTAGGATGGCAGCAAGTATCTCTCATCGCAGGGTCTCTTTTTTCGTGCTTAAAAGCCTCATCTCACTACTTGACCAGACTACTTCTCTTGTCTCTTTTTTTATTTCTTACTTTCTTTCCTCCTATTGTTCCTTTCACCCAAAGGGATTTTTTTTTCTCTTTAACTTTTTTTTAACATGTAGTTAAATGTTTGAACAAAAAACTTTCTAAATCTTAGAAACCTCCTATGCTCCTCTCCCTGATCACACCCTCTTCCTTCTCCTGAATAGGCAATTACTATTCAGATTCTTATTTTTTTATAAATCATTCTTACCTTGTCTTATAGCATCACATCTTTTGTATTGCTAAAAAAAAAAAAAAAAAAAAAGCAATAGCCAGCTGCTTCTTATTCATCTATCAACTATTATTCTACCCTTCTGAATTTCTTGTGTTCTTACTCCCTTGGCAACTTACTGTCTCACTCTGTACATTATTTCTGAATTTTTTTCATTTATATCATCCTTTGAATTTCTGTTCTCTCTTGTTCTCGGTCTTTCAGAACATGTCTTTTCTGCACTCCCTCTCTTCTAGTACTTCTTGTCTCTGACACTAACAAAGTCAGGCACCACTTTCCCCACTTCTACTTAATTTTATCATTCTTTTATTGATCACCAAGGAGTCAGGATTGTACTAGATGCTACAAGGGATTAAACAAAGAATCAGATACAAATTCTGCTCTACTACCTAGTAAAGATAATCAAGTTATTGCTTTAGCAGTTACCATATGTACCAGGCACTGTGCTAAACAATTTCCTGACTACCTGGTTCTCAAAACAACCCTGCAAGGTAGTTGATATCATCCCCATTTTACAGAAGAAGAAACAGTCTTGGAGAGGTGAAGTAATCTGCCCAAAGTTACTCATCCAATCAGTGCCAGAGCCAGATGCTGTTTGATTTCAAATCTGGAGCTCCTGATGGCTCTGCTATAGAGGATATGTGGAAATTGATGGGCCGTAGGAGAAAAATAAACTTGTAACTTACTCGCAATCAAGTCAGAATCTCCTCGTAACCTTGTTGCCAGATCTCTCCCAATGCAAGGAGCTCCTGAACTGGTTGGAGCCTCCACTTGATGCTCACAATGAGAACTGAAAGCAAACTAAGGAGGGATGGGCACCCTTGAGAGGATTGGAAGTCAGGTCTTAGGTAATAATGTTGACTGTGAATGCTGCAGCCACACACTTTTCAGATCCCTCACTACAGCTGTATGACCTGGATGTTATTACTATCTTCTATTTTTGCTTTCAGAGAGGAAATATAACTTGCTCAGAATTGTATAGACGGGGCTGAGACTTGAACCCATGTGGGCTGACTGCTTGTCTAACCATAGCCCAGCACCATCTCTCTTCTCGCCACGTGAGGACTTGGCCAGAGGTAGCTCTTTGCGTGGAACTCTTTGCCAGCGACCTCCCCTCCTTAGTCCAGGAAGGTAACCTCTATTTTAGTGGCATTGGAGGTAGAAAGGGAGGCAAGGTGAGGTGATGGAAGGAGGGATGCCAGGACTCCCATCCCATGGAGAGAAACAGCTCGTTAATTCTGCCAAGACTCCGGAGTCCCACAGCCCACAGACAATTAATTAGCCACTGGCACTAATGATGGTTAAGAAAAGAGGGAAGGAACCAGAGGAAATATGGCAGCCAACAGTGCTCCCTGTGGTAAATGAAAAGGTCACCCACTGCTCCTCTCTGTCATTGGAGAATATAAGGTCATTGTTCTCCTGAGTGTCCCATGCTATCTTCTTAAGTCTCTTCTGAACCCATTCAAAATCCCATTATTTTGGTTTATTCTCTCCTTGTTAAAATTGTTGTAATTTACATACTTTAAGATGCACAGATTCTAAGTGCATAGTTTGATGAATTTTGACAGCCTCAATAAAGATATGGAATATTTTCATCATTCTACAACCTTCTTCTCTGCCTCTTTCCGCTATAACTGCTCCCATACTGCCCATCCCCTCTTGCCCAGAGACAACCTCTATTCTGATTTCTATCACCATAGTTTAGTTTTGCCTCTGGTAAGACTTCACACAAATGGAGTCATACAATACGTTCTCCCTCGAGTTAGGCTTCTTTCACTCAGCATAATTCTTTTGAGATTTGTCTATGTTGTTTCATGTATCAGTAGCTCATTTCCTTTTTTAAAATCGACTTAACTGGAGTACAATTTACAAACCATAAAATGCACATATTTCCAGTATGTCGTTCAATAAGTTTTGACAAGTATATACACCTGGGTAACTACAACCCCATTCAAAACGCAGAGCATTTTCATTACCTTCGAAAGTTCTTGAATGCCCTGCCTCAGACAATCATCTGATGTCTATCATGCTAGGTTAGTTTTTTCCTGTTGTAGGACCTTCATGTAAACAGAATCAGATAGTTGTACTCTTTGTTTCTGGCTTCTTTTGCTCAGCATGTTATTGAGATTTGTCTATAGTGTTTCATATATTAGTAGTTTGTGCCTGTTTATTGCTAATAGTGTTCAATTGTATGAACACACTACAATTTGTTTATCCATTCCCCTGTTGTTGGACATTTGGATTGTTTCCAGTTTTTGACTGCTATGAGAAAAACTACTATAAATATTTGCATGCAGTTCTTTGTGTGGACACATTTTCATTTATCTTGGGTAAATACCTAGAAGTGTAATTTCTGGACCATATGAGAAGTGTCTGTTTATCTTTATAAGAAACTGCCAAATTGTTTCCAAAGTGGTTGTGCCATGTTACACTCCCAACAATTCCACATTCTCATTGACACTTGCTACTGTTTGTCTTTTGGTTTTAGGCATTCCATTAAATATGAAGTGCTCTTTCATTGTAGTTTTGATTTGCAATTTCCTGATGGTTAATGATGTTGAACTTCTTGTCACATGCTTATTGGTTCTCACATATCTTTTATTCAAGTCCTTTGTCTATTTTTTATTGCCTTATTTGTCTTGTTATAAGTTGTAGGCATTAATCAGATTTTGCTCATACTGTACCTTACCTTTTCATTTTCTTTCTTTTTTATTTTGCTTGTTTTTTCCTAAATTTTATTTATTTTGTTGTTGAGAATACACACAGAAAAACATACATCAGTTCAACAGTTCCTACAATTTAGTGACATTGATTATATTCTTTGAGCTGTTCAACCATTCTCATCCTCCTTTTCTGAGTTGTTGCTCACTCACTAACATAAACTCACTGCCCTCTAAGGTTCCTCGCTAATCTTTCAAATTGTTGTTTCCAATTTGTACCCATTTAGATAGTTCTTAGAAGAGCATAATGCTCAAGGATGACTTTTTAATTTTCTTAATAGTTTCTTTTTTTAAAAAACCTGTTAAGTACAGGTAGTCCCCGACTTATGATGTATTCGAGTTTCGATGAACTGCAATTCCGATCACTTTTTTTTTTTTTTGTACATCTTATCTTTAGTAATATGTACTACATACAATGTTGCGGTGCATAATTTGATGAAGTTATCGTTCTCAGACGTTCTCTTGTAGATGTTCAATGTTATGATTTATAAAGATAATGATAATAGAAGGCAATAATAATGAAAACAAAGTTAAAAAAAAAGAGGTCTTTGACATATGTCAGAACCGAATTATGACAGTTGTCGGAAAGGAACCCTGTCGTAAATTGGAGAATACCTGTAGTTGGGTCTTGTTATTTTTTGGACTCCCTGGGTGGTACAAATTGTTAACATGTTCGACTGCTAACTAAAAAGTTGGAGGTTCAAGTCTACCCAGAAGTGCCTTGGAAGAATGGCCTAGTGATCTACTTCTGAAAATTAAGCCATTAAAAATCCTATGGAGCACAGTTCTCCTCTGACACACATGGAATTGCCATTATTTGAGTCAACTTGACAGCACTGGTTTTGGTTATTTTGTTCCATTCTGACAATTTCTTTTAACTGATGTGTTTAGAACTTCATAAATAAGAATCCACATAAATCTAATCCCAAAAATGTGAAGATTAACCAATTTAATCCCCACTTTCCCACTTCTCAATCATCTCTGATGCTAGCGGCCCATGAGACACACACTCTCTCTCTCTGCCCCAGCCACCTGGATGTAGGTCAGAGCTCACATTTGAAAGGACATTTTCCTTGTGTACAAAATAGGCTGATGCCAGCAGTAAACTCAGGAGTCTACATGACACCCTTACTTCTGACCTGCTGGCTGCAAATTTGGGGTTTTCCCACTACCACTTCAGGATGTCAGCCACAAGCTTGAGGGCCTCCCTTAGGGTCCTTCACTTTCACTTGCAGGCTGTCACTATTCCTTTGGGTTTGTTAATTCACTGGAATGACTCACAGAACTCACAGAAGAGACTATAGTTACAATTACGAATTTATTATAGCAAAAGGATACAAATCAGGATCAACATAACGAAGAGACACATGGTTGAAACCCGGGAAGGTTCCCAAAGTGGATTTTCCATATACTAAAGAGGGCGAGTCGCCCTCCCTCTGCCAACCAGGAAGCTCTCAGAGCCTCCTTACTCAGAGCCTTCATTGGCTTCATCACGTAGTCATGACTGAGGCCTCATTGAATATGCATGAAATGTTAAACCATGCTTCTAGTGTTCTTATTGCTTTTATGGAAGAGATAACTTTTAGAGGTCCTTACTCTGCAATTTTTGCTGATGTCTCCACAGGTTTTTTTTTTCTTTTTGACGCGTTAGGGATTACACTATAAATAAATTAACTGTTCACAGTCTATTTAAAATTAATAGTTTACCATGTCACGTGGAATATAGAAACCTCACTACCAATGTATGTGATTGGATGAGATTATATACATACTGAGTTTCAGTTCCTTCTTCCTTCTGATTGTTACTTAAAGGAGAAAAGGAGAAAGGCATGTAAAAAAGGATCAATAAAAGAGGAGAAAGCAGAGAGCAAGGACCTCGAGGAAGAAGGAAAGAAGATATGGTAGGACCTGGAAATGAGACTAGAGAGATGGTAATGATGGTCAAGTACACACATGACAGGCAAGGCCAAGGCCTGGCTGATTTGCTGGTAAAGATACAATGAGCCTCTTTTACTTCAGACAGTTTATTGCTTACATGCAAGAAAGGCCTGGGTATCAACTTCCAAAAAATCAGCCAATGAAAACCCTATGGATTACAATGGTCAGACCCTGTTGTGCATGGGGTCACCATGAGTTGGGGATAGACTCAACAGCAGCTAACAACATCAACATTACTTACATAAACAGCAAAAGGAAGAGTAGCCAAAGGTGCCAGATACTTGAGTCCTTGCCCCATACACTAAAAACGATGACATTGACACAAAAGGGTCCCCATGACTGCAAAGTGAGTTGTAGGATACCTTATTGCTCAGGAGTCAATTCTAGACTGCAGCTAAGTCTCATTATGTTCTGCAGCTATTTATGAGGGGCATGGAACAGAAAGCCTCATTCCTCATTAGGACCTGGGAGGCAACAAGAAACTGTCTCATGATAGCCTCTTGGGGGATATAAAAAGAAGATAGAGCTGTCCAAAAGGAAACTTCTAGTTCCTGAGGATCACAGGGTATCCTGTCAAGTCTCAGATTGGCTGGGGTTCAAGCTTTGCTTGTGTGGCCTATGTGGATTCCTGCAAGGTCTCCAGGTCGCCGTGGTGGAGCCGATTCACTACACTGACGTAACTGAAGAGAAACTGTATAGCCAGAAATGGGCATGCTAGAGTTAGGGAATCTCTAATAAAGGTGAAGACAGTCAAAACAGGATGGAGAAGAGAGGAAATATTAAAAAGTGACAGGCATGATAATGTTTGAGATAAAGACATAGAGATCCTACCTCTTTTTAGCACAGTCTCTTTCTCTCTCTCAATCTCTCCCTTTGCCTCTCTTACATACCACATTGTCATACTGTGATCCACTGTGATGGCTTAGGTGTGTGTGGAGAAGGCAGAGTGCTGATGAGCTCAAACTTGTTCACAAAAGCATGAAGAAATTTCTTAATTTAGGTAGCACCTTAAGCTACTATCCCTCACTTTTCCCTGGAGTCTCATCCTTCCCCAGCAACCTCATGAATGCCCTCTTTATCTGCTTGTTCCTCAGGGTGTATATGAGAGGGTTAAGTGAAGGAGAGCCCACTGCATAGAAGAGACCAAAGAACTTGCCCCTCTTCTGGGCATAGGGATTTTTGGGCTGGAGGTAGACAGCAATGACTGAGCTGTAGAACATAACGACAACCATGAGATGGGAGGAACAAGTCCCAAAAGCCTTCCTCCTCCCCTGTGCAGAGGTAATTCTCAGCACTGCCCTGGCAATGGCACTGTAAGAGACAAGGATAAGAGTGAGGGGCACAATCAAGATAAAGACACTAGCAGCGACCATCTGGATCTCATCGTAGGTGGTGTCCCACAGGAGAAGCAAATTAGAGATGGGACCTCACATAAAAAGTCATCTATATACTAGTGGGGGCTGAAGGGTAGGTGGAGGGTGGGTGGTGTCTGAACTATTGATTAGACCAGACCTATGACCCAGGCCACAGCCACCAGCTGCAGGCAGAGGCAGGGGTGGATGATGGTTGCATAGTGGAGGGGCTGGCAGACAGCCACATAGCGATCAGACTCCGTCACTGTCAGGAGGATGCATTCAGTGGTCCCCAGTACATGAAGATGAAGACCTGGACAGAGCAGCCAAGGAAACTGATGGTCTTCTTTGGTCCCCAGAGGTGGAACAGCATTTGGGGGACAAAACTTGTGGTGAAGCAGAGATCCAAGGAGAAGTTGGAGAAGAAAAAGTATATTGGAGAGTGGAGCCTGGGGACCAGCACTAACAGCAGGAAGATGAGTGTGTTGCCCAGCAGGGTCAGGAGGTATGAAGGCAAGACAATCATGAAGAGAATTTTTTCCAGCCCTGGATGTTCAGAAAAGCCCAGAAGGATGAAGCCCAGTGGGGAGCTTTGGTTGAACATGACCTGTTCCTTTAGACCCTAGAGATGGAGGAGAGCTATCATCTGAGTGTGTTCCAACCTGTTTTATAAGAACCAATCCTGGGTACTTTCAGGTCATACGGGTTTCCCTTCTCCTTCTTCTCACCCAGCCTCCATTTCCCAGGTTCACCACCATCCAGCAGCTCCTTCCCTTCCCTTGTTCCTCCTGATCAAATGTTGTCTAGTGGGAACAAAGAAACCACAAATGTGTTAGGAAACAGAGGAACTTCATACTGGTACCTCTTTACTACTCTTCAAGGACAAAGAAGACTGATGCAAAATATGAGATTAATTAATTGATTTTCCTTAATTCAACAGTCAGTTAATGATCACCTATTTTGTTCTGAGTACTGTGAGAGTTCTGTATGTTTTCCTAGGTATGTCCAGGAAGAATGAACAAAGAAATGTTTTTAATCAATTTCCTGATCATCAGTAACAAATATCTCCATAGGGTTGTTTTCTATTGGGAGTGTCATGGATTGAATTGTATCCCCCCAAAATATCTGTCAATTTGGCTAGGTCCCAGAATTGTATGATTATCTACCATTTTGTTATCTGATGTGAATTCCCTATGTGTTTAAATCCTATCACTACGATGTAATGAGATGGATCAGTGGCGGTTATATTGATGAGATCTGCAAGATTAGATAGTGTCTTAAGACAATCTCTTTTGAGATATAAAAGCAAGAAGCGAGCAGAGAGACATGGGGATCTCATACCACCAAGAAAGCAGTGCCAGGAGCTAAGCGCATCCTTTGGACCTGAGGTTCCTGCGCTGAGATGTTCTGTTCCCAGACCAAGGGAAGACTGATGACAAGGACCTTCCTCCAGAGCCGGCAGAGAGAGAAAGCCTTCCCCTGAGGCCAGCACCCTGAATTTGGACTTCTATCCTACAGACTTTGTGAGAATAAACTTCTCTTTGTTAAAGCCTTCCACTCGTGGTATTTCTGTTATAGCAGCACTAGATGACTAAGACAGGGGGGAAGCATAGCTATTATAGAATCATTCATGTTTTATTTACCTCACCCTTACTGTCAGGGTGGTCGACCATACACAAAAAGTATGGATTAAGGAGGAGCTTTCTCCTCTGTGTGAAGTAACTCCATCTGTAGAGAGTTCATTTAGGTGAGCTAGTGTTTTCTAAGTGAGATAATTGTGATTTATTCAACTAAGTACGAGAGGTTTCTCTACAAATGCAAAGCCCTAATCTCAGTTTAACATTATGTCAAATGTAGCAAAGTAAAACCCCAGAACACTGCAATTTATAGAATCTTTACTGTGTTCTGTAACTGCAAAAATTTTTAGGTGATGGAGCTTAAAAATGAAAAAGATAATATATTTTTTAATGTTTTCTCGTTCAGATAAGATTACATCAATAGCAAAACACTGAATTGAAATCGAGACGTTCAAATAGAGCTTAGAATTTGTATGCTTCCTTAATTCCATTCACTATTGATGAGATTTTAAAAACTTCTTATATAAACATTTCAAGCTTACAGGAAATTTCCAAGAATAATCTAAAGACTCCTGTATATAGGTTAATTAATTATTGTTATTTTGCCACATCTTTAAATCATTCCATCTTTTGTTTATATACACAATTATGCTTTTTCTGGGCTATGTGAGAGTAAATTGTATATATCATGCCTCTTCACTCTTTCATATTTCAGCATATAGTTTCTAAGAAAAAAGAAATTCTGTTATATAAAATAAAAACCCCTTACACTGAGTTGATTCTGACTGCTAGTGACCCTATAGGACAGAACAGAACTTCCCCATAGGGTTTCCAAGCAGCAGCTGGTGGATTCAAGTTGCCGACCTTTTTGGTTAGCAGCTGAAGCTCTTAGCCACTGCACCACCGGGGCTCCTATATAAACATAGTAGTTATTAAATAAAGGAAATTTAACTTTGATAAAATATTACTATCTACTCTATAGGGTTACTCTGAGTCAGAATTGAGCCGATAGCAAAGGGTTTGTTTGGTTTTATAGTCCCTAGTGTGATGTTGCCATTTGTTCCAATAATGTCCTTTATGGCAGTTTTTCCCTTAGAAGATCCCATTCAGATCGTGTATTTCTGACCCTGGCCTTATTAGTAGCCTTTCTTTTAGTCACTGAAACAAGGCTTAATCAAAGTATAGGCTGATAGGTTCAGGTTCCACCAGGCGTAGCTGAGAGGCTGGAGGGAGTGTGGACTTATGTACATGAAAAACACAGGGGAATACACAGAAAATTATCAAGACCCCCAGAAATTCAAAGTGAATAATGCAAAGGAAATGGGTAGGTGAGAGGAGTCCTTACAGTAAAAGAGCAATCTGGGTGGGTAAATCAAGGAGAACCTTCTGGAGGAGGTGACCTGGATTTTTGTTGTGAAAGACAGCATTAAGGTAGAGATCAACCCAGAGATGGGGGTGGGAGATAGCAACCACCCTAATCGTTTAGCAGCAGGACCTCAACTTCTTCTGGGCACCGACAACCTTAAGAAAGACATTTAGGGAATGAGTGGCAGACAGGTTGGTGGTCATCTTGGCAGAAAGTGTCCTGGAAGTTCATAGAATGGCATGACCACTTCTCCACCACAGGATCTCCATTTTGTGTTAAAAGCTGTATCTCATCTCCCTTTTTGTTAGGACTCCCTCTTTTGTGTGTGTGTGTCCATCTATATTCCTTTCTCTATCGTTACTTTTTCCCTTGAGGATATGATTTTTTTTTCTTTTAAAAAATGTTAATTAGTCAAACAAAAGTGTGGTATAAAACATGTCTGTGAATTTTACAGAAGATATCACAATTTGTTCATCCATTCACCTGTTGGTGCATATTTGTGTTTGTGGTGGTTTTAAAGTAGTTCTTCTAATTCTTCGATACTCCACTCTTCACTAGATAGAATGGATTAGGGTGATTTCAGAGAGGTAATATAGCTCTGGGCTAGAGCTAGGGAAGGTGGAGGACTTCATACCTGGGGATGAGTTGTGAATAGATTCTGATTTGGAGTAGAGGTCCCATCAGACCTGGGTGCAATACAACCAAAAAGCCACCTCAGGATGGATACCCATTTTAGATCATTGCTGGGCATCCATCCTCATAGCCAAACAGGGGTGTTAAAAATTAAATCATAAATTTTCACTCTGTTAATTCACTAATTTGTATGCAATATGAATTTTTTTGGTTATTGTCCAGTTTTCCTTAAGCTGCATAGTAAAATTTTCCTTTGAAAACTGATAACTCTGCTGAACCAAGAGGGGAAGTTTTTTTAAAATACGAGTTCAGTCATGGAAGGAAGGGAAAGTGGTGCCCCCTAGTGACCCAATAAGTAAATGGTAGTGACCAGGAGGAAGCAGAGAGCATCATGCTGAGCAGGCTAATCCCTTCCCCTCTGGATGGTTTTCTTAATTGGTGTTTACTTTGAACTGAACATTGGACTGATCTGGTGGCCAAAGGACCATTTGGAACATCTCATCTAAGCTGCTGGCTGCTGAGCAGGTGCTCTTGGAGAGAGGCAATTCAGCATACAGAGGCACTGTACAGTAGTTGGCAAGAGTATGGACTTTGGTGCCAGGCTGCTGAGGTTTGAATCTCAGCTCTGCTACTCACTAGCAGTATAACTTTAAGTAAGTTACTTAACTTTTCTGTGCCTCAGTTCCCTAATCTCTAAAATGGGGATACTAATAGCACCTACCTCACTGGGTTGTCTGAGGGTTAAATATGATGATACACATAATTTAGAAAAGTGCTTGGCACATAGTAAGAACAATATAAATGTTGTCTGTTGTTATTATTAACATTATTCTGTGTAGGGAGAGATGATATTAGTAAAGCATTTCAAAGAAAGGATTAAGAGGACTTGGTGACGGGAAACAATCTATGCTGATTCCAAGGTTTCAAGATCCGTTACTGGGGAGTATTGGAGTTGAGGGAAAGGCAAGCTTCATTTTGGATATTTTGAATTTAAGGTGATTGATCATATGGTATAAAAGCCTTAGAGTCAGTTAGGGATACAGGACTTAAGTTATTGGACTGGAATTATAGATCTGAGTATCACTAACAAAGGTGAGGTTGAGGGATAGGACAGTTCACTAAAAGAAAATATAAATTTATATGCAGAATTTTATACATATTCTTATTTCATTTTTATAATAACTACTTAAGGTAGTTAGTATTATTCCCATGATAAAACTGAGTAAGGAACGAGTGAGGTTTAATAACTTGTTTGAGATTACATAGCAGGTAGTGGATTAGTTAGAATTTGAATCCATCCAATGGACATTTGCTGTTTGTCCATATAGGCTGGGCACAGTGCTAGATGGTAAGGATTAAGAGAGGAATGAAACCTGGTCTCATCCTCAAGGGTAGTAGATAGAGCCCAGGTCTGTCTTTCTTCAAAGCCCAGGCTGATGCGCTATAGCACACTGCCTATATCTTTTGCATAGCCAACTCCCCCACATCTCCAAGAAAGTTGAATGGAAAGAAAAGTGGGCAGGGGTGGGGAACAAAGATTTTTATTTATTCTTCATTCATTTATTCGTTCCTTCATTAGAGTGTGTGTGTTAAAACAATCCAAATCCCAGTCGTGTTTTTTGTGTAATGGCCCTGTGTATCACTTGTGCCTTGCCAAGAGGTGGCCACTAAGCCTTTTCTTATTGAGTTCTGGGAGGTTAGGAGGGGCAGATGTGATTTTCCCCATTATATGGAAGGCATTTCTAAGAGGTTAAGCAATGTATCTATGGTTAATTGGCTAAATGGTAACTTATTTTGCCAAATGTAGAAATTCAAGTTTCTTGACCCATTTCACGATAAAATTAAAAAGAACTACCATTCTTTTTAGCTTTCTGGGAAAAAGAAGGTAGAGGTCAGGGGCTATGGGGGTAGAGATTGAATGATGGACTTCTAATATGTGAAAGGTATTTCTGCAGTGCCCAGACTCCACTGAAAAGCCTCTAAGATGCAGTGGACTGAAAGCACACCAGGATGACACACTGAAGAAAAAACTTCTATGTTAACCGGAGGTGTGGGACTAGGGGAAGAGTGTGAGAAGGCTGTGGCTTTATTTTCTTTGGGATCTTTCAGATTAGAAGAACTGTTCAGTCCTGAGTTAACTCTATTGAGAAAATATGTAGGATGAGAGAACATCAACACAGAACATCAACTTTTCATGGGCATATCCACGTATCTTCCTTTGCTCTGGAACCCTAGTGACTTGGTGATTAATGGGTTCAGCTGCTAACCAAAAGGTTGATGACTGAACCCACCGGTTTCTCCATAGGAAAAAAGTGTGGCTTTCATAAAGATTACAGCCTTGGAAACACTTTGGGACAGTTCTACTCTGTCCTATAGTGTCGTTATGAGTCGGAATCGACTCCATGGCAATGGGTTTCGTCCTCCCATAGAGAGAGAGAGGCTCCCTTGGAGGCTTCTTCTCCTGGAGACATGCATTCTCTGTTTCTCTCACCTACTCTTCTGCAATAATCAGTCTCAGGCCAGGGGAATAGGAAGCCCCCAACCAGAAAACCTCGTGAAAGTCTAGAGGGGAAAATAAAACCCAAGCATATTCTGTTTCTTTCAACACTCCCCTCATTTCATTTCATGCTAGTCTCGATGTTTATAAGTCAGAGGAGAATCATAGAATTTTAAAAGAAGAAACAGTTTGAAAGATCATCCTATTCCTTTTAAAGTGGGAAAACTAGTGCCCTGAGGGATTTAGTGACTTGCTTAGGTCACATAGCAAGGAGCCACGTCTCCTGTCACTCCATCTGTGGACTTTTCCTATTCAAATCTTACTGACGAGGCTTCTTCTCAAAAGAATGTTTCCGAAATCTAGGGTATGGGCATCTGGGCTATGTCCCATACGCAGGCAAACACCGTACATAGCATTCATTCAGAAGCTCAACTACATCAAAAACATAAGGATTGAAAGTCCCTGATGTTCCCTTTTCTCTTCTGCTTTTATCCCCTTTGCCTTCTGACACACGTTTACCTCCCTCAGTGGCTCTTGGATGGCATGGACACTTATTGAACAGTTACAGGGTGAGTGAGGGGTGGAAAGAAGGGGTGGGGAGGGCAGGAGGGCCAGGCTGGGACTGGGATAGGACATCCATCTGGCAGTAGAACACCCAGAGACATCACAAGATTGCCAGGTACCTCCTCCCCTTCTCTCACAACTGCGTTCATCAGCTTTTAAGTAATAATACTAAAAAGCTCAGCAGGGATATGTCTCCTCGAGCTCAGTGGTTGTGTTCTTGCAAAGGAGCATGCAGACTGGAAATAGCCATTCTCTTTTTCCCAGTGAATTCTGTCTTAGTTTCCTAGTGCTGCTGTAATAGAAATACCACAAGTGGGTGGCTTTAAAGAGTGGAAATTTATTTTCTCACAGTACTAGAGGCTAAAAGTCCAAATCAGGGTCTCAGCCATGTTAATTTGTTCCCTGTTGGTAGCCTCGGACATTCCCTGACTCTTGGTGATTCTCACATGCATCTGTCTTCCCCAGTATATACGTGCTTCTGTGTGTAATCTACTCTTTTTGTAACTCAGAAGTGATTAGGTTTAGGACACACCCTACACTGATTTGGCCTCATTAACATAGCAAAGAAAACCCTATTCTCAAATGGGATTTTATATCTACAGTTACAGGGGCTAGATTTCTGACACGTATTTTTGGGGACACAATTCAATTCATAACAGCTTCCATTTTAATTTCAGAAATTTCCCTTTGGCTGGGTTGGGTGGAAAGTTTATTGATCTGTCAGTGCGTACACATACACTCAAGGAAAATTGAATCTAGGAAACTTGCTATTTTTTTAAGAGAATCCATTGAATTTCCTTGCTATATAAACAATCACCTCTAATGGATAGTATGTATAGTTCGGCTTTTCTTTTATTATATTTTCTTGAATGTTAGCACGCTTACTTATTTGGAAAACTTCTTTAACTTTTCAACTCCACTCCCACTTGTGACCTCTTATAGCATGGCCAAGAGAGCCAGCTCAGCCTCCCATGTAAAATTTCTTTCTCCCTTTCTCCACATCTCCCACATCCTTTCAGATTTTCTTTGTATCCAGAACAAGAGGGAAATAGACTTCAGCCATAGTGGAAGGGGTGTGAGTTGGCTCTTTAAAGAAAAGTTATGGTAACTGAGGTAGCTCAGTTCTGGAACAGAAATCTTAGGAGTGACTGAACTGTACTTAGTGGTTCTTCAAGAGGCAGATGCAAGTTAGCCAAAGAATTAGAACTCAAGCCAATGGAAGAGAGATTTCTAAAATTAAGGTGAAAGCCATGGGAAAATAGATCCTGTGATTCTATCTATCATGACAGGAAGAATAAGCAGAAATATGTTTAAAGGTTTAGCAACAAGAATCAATGTGAGAGACATCTTGCAGAGATAGGTGTGAGGCAGGGGAATGGGTGGCAGTTATACTGTGGAGCCTTCCTCACGGAAGGATTTTAAAACACATAAGATATTGTTTTTCATCTGAGTTGCCTTGGGAAGTAACTTACATTGCTTTTAAGGCAGGTTGCTGATTCACTCAACCCATCTGAAGTCCTGCCAAGTGTCCTTCAGGGGCTCAAGTGAAGGTTAAATCAAATACATCAATGGGAAGTGGCTTCAGGGAAATAGGAAGTGGGGAACGCCTAGGAGCAAATCTTCACCCACCAGTGGTCGTGTCTTCTGTTGTCATTTACCCAGGTAGCAGCTACGAGAAGATTGGCTACTATGACAGCACCAAGGATGATCTTTCCTGGTCCAAAACAGATAAGTGGATTGGTAAGTGGATTCTGTTCATATTTTCTTTCAGCTCCTCTGAATAACCCATAAAAAGGGTCATCCATTTGAATGAGGGTGGGGTAAGAGGTACCATTAGGTTGGAATATAGCAGGGAGATGGGGCTTGGGCTGAGCTAAAAGAGAATTAATACAACCTCCAAGACATGGGTAGGGGAGGCTAGTGTATTCAGAGAGGGAATAGAAAATTAAACATAGTACATTGCTGGAGTAACTGGGGATTAGAGGAAGGGAGTGGGCAGAAGGTGGGAAATGGAAACTCCGTTTGGGTTTCCAGATTTCCTGGTGCCCTGATATATCTGAACCAGCTACTTCAAGCCTAGAGATGCTTCTTTGTCTCTGTCAAGAAAAGAGTTGCTTAAGATATAGGAGGGCATGCAAGGCGTCTTATCATTATCTTCTGTTAAAATGTGCTTTTTAAAGAGGGAAAGCAAGCAATTGTTCCATATGTACCCGGTGGATTAAATCACAGGAAATAGGAAAGATACTGAAGGTGGATGAAAGGAAGGACCTACGGATAAAGTGTAGTCCCCGGTTGGAACAAATGGTTAAGCACTTGGCTGCTAACTGAAAGATTGTGTCGAGTTCACCCCAACAAAGGCACTTGGAGAGAAAGGCCTGGCAATCTACTTCTGAAATACCAGCCATTGAAAACCCTATCAAGCATAGTTCTACTCTGACACACATGGGGTTGTTGTAAGTCTGAATCGACTCCAAGACAACCGGATTTGGAGGGGAGGCTCAGCTGTTGAATATAGCTACCATCTTCCCGGCACTGCTGGAGTTTTAATTCCTTTTTTGTTGTTAATGATTTGAACTTAGGATGGTGTTCTGTGCTGTTTTAAATGCTGCATGGCCTAAATTACACTTTGTTTTCTTTTTCAGTGAAACAAATTGAAATTAATTTTTTTTTTTGGGTGAACTCTTCAACAAATTTGCACTTCCTCTCAGTAACTACTGAAAACACCTTTGGGAATATCACCCTGCTAGGGTTAAAATCACAGATCAGCTATTTTTGGCTCAATGTTAGGAGGCCAGACTAGATACTTGAAGACCCTTTAGCTTTACGATTCTATAATTGTCTTCTGCAGTTTTGGATTTGGGTTATAAGAGACTTAATAAAATGGATTCCTCAGCTACCTGCTTCTCCCTCCCATCCCCCTTTGGTAAAGAAAGACAGAAGAACAGAAAGGACACACAATAACAAAAAAGTCCCTACAACTTTGGTGATGCATCTCAGTATTTTTCAGCCTCTGGACAGAACATTTGCTCTTTTCACCGTCTCATTTCCAACTGCTTCATAACAGCCTCTGAGTCAGTGAGCATTCCATCCACAATAGCCCCTACTCAGTGGAGAGAGGGCTCATGTGCTCAGAGTCAAGGATGAGAATGTCCGCTAGCTCCCTTGTCCTTTGCTCCTTTCTCCTACCCCCGTCTTCATTCCTTTTTCCTCCTTGCTTTCTCCTCCCCCTTCACTCTCCCCTGTGTTGTGCAGGAGGGTTCCCCTGAGCTGACCAGACCCTGGTCATCAAGACATTCCACTTCCTCTCACAGAAACTCTTTATCTCCGTCTCGGTTCTCTCCAGCCTTGGCATTGTCCTAGCTGTTGTCTGTCTGCCCTTTAACATCTACAACTCCCATGTCCAGTAAGTTTCTCTTCTGTCCTGTCTGTCTCCCCAAGATAATGACTGTGCACCTTGAAGTTCCCTTTAAAAGTAGAGAAAAGAGTGAGGGGAAAAAAAAAAAAACTTGGGTAACTTTTACGTCTCATAAAGTTTTCATTCTTACTCAGTCCTTTTTCTGTGACCACTGAGGATGGAGGGGTGGGGGGAACTAGATATAACCCCTGTCGCTGCCTCCAAACAACTAACTGGAAAAAAAATTCCTTTGGGGCCAGGTAAGAGGAGTCCCTGAGTGGTGCAAATGGCTAAGTACTGGACTACTAACTGTAAGTTTGGTGGTTCAAATCTACCCAGAGACACATTGGAAATAAGGCCTGGCCATCTGTTTCAGCCTTGAAAACAGTATGGAGTGCAATTCTATTCTACACACATGTGGTAGTCATGAGTTGGAATCAACACAATGGCAACTAACAAAGAGAGAGTTGAGGGTCCTGAGTAGAGTGCATGCCAGCAGGGGTCCTGTGCTGCTGGGAAGCCTTCTGCAGCTCCACCTCCAGCCTGCTGTCACAGCCCACTTTAGCTGTCATGGCTCTGCTCCTGCTCCAAGACTCTCTTCCTTTAGTCCTGTGTTCCTGAGTTTGGGGTCAGGCCATTCGTTGGGTGGCATTCAGAGAGCTAAGCATTCCTGAGGAGAGGATTAACTTGGCTCTCTCTCCCTCTTCCACCCTCCCACCTCTGCCCTAGTTATATCCAGAACTCACAGCCCAACCTGAACAATCTGACTGCAGTGGGCTGCTTGCTAGCATTAGCTGCTGTCTTCCCCCTTGGGCTGGATGGTTACCACACTGGGAGAAACCATTTCCACTTTGTCTGCCAGGTGAGGAGGAGAAGGTAGGCAAATACCTTGCAAAATGTAGCTCTTCATTCCCCCTCAGGGACATCTTCCACGATTTGTGATTCCCTGCCCTTCCTTCTCCACTTTTCCCTACTCTTATCCCCATTGCTTCCTCCCAGCATCACCCCTCTGGTCTCTGTCAGGCTTTGTCCCTTTTTTCTGTGCCTCCAAACCTTGGTCATTCTGTAGTTCATGTGTCAGTTGCAAGGTTGCCATGGTGTGCCTTCCAGAGAAGAGGAGGCGGGTATTGAAGACGAAGGAAGAGTTGCGCTCAAAGCACCCCTGAACAATGAAGGCCCATCAGTGGTGTGGGGACATAGAACCCGAACTACAGACTTCCCGTGGGAGCTGGGATTTGGAAGGACAGAGGCAGAGAGCTAAACTGAAAGCTGTGGGAGTTTCAGGGAAGGGACCACTGGCATACAGGGAGAAGGGCCTCTGGGGTGCTTGGGACATGGAAGGCTCTGGGGTGTGGGGAAATGCTGGCTTGTGCACAGCAGTGATATTTGTGTGATTCTCCATTATGCTTGTAGGAAACATGCACCCTTCTCTCTGCTTTTGCCCATCCTTACTCCCTCTCTTTCTTCTGCCCATGATTGTCCTCATCATGCGTCTCTGCACATGGCATTTGCACACACATGCACAAATTACAGCTCAGCAGGAGTTATGTTTCCAATGAGACCAGAGTGTAGTGGGAGAGGCAGATGACTATCTGTAGTGCAGTCTGAGAGATACCAACATAGGATTTCCACAAAGTTCCAAGGGAGCAAAGAAGAGAAAGCAGCTCACAGTCAGTGATGGGGCAGCCTCTACAAAGAAGGTGGCATTTGAGTCTTGAAGGGTGCATGGGAATTTGTCAGCTGGAGAGAAATAAAGACACAAGATAGTGGATCAAAGAAGTGTGAGCAGTTGAGCATGGCTGGAGCATGGGGCAGGTGGGGGCTGGAAGAGCAGCCTGGATAGGTGATTGGAACCATGTTGTGAAGGGTCTGTGTCACACTGTGAGGTGTTCAGGTTGGGACCTGCAGGCATTGAGGAACAATCAGATGTGTTTGGCCATTAAAACCAGGAGGTTTTAACAAGATTACCTGGTAGAAGATGGATGGGAGGAATTGTTGAAGCTAGGAAGACCATTGCGTGTGGGCCTCCCCAGCCACCTCCTGTCCCCTTCTGGCTGTGTCCTGCCTGCTTTGTCATCTGTTCCCTGCCCATACTCCCCACTATGGCCCTGCCCTTGGTCTGCCCATGCCCTGTCTTCTTTTCTAGGCCCACCTCTGTCTCCTGGGCCTGGGCTTCATTCTAGGCTATGGCTCCATGTTCACCAAGATCTGGTGGGTCCACACGGTCTTCACAAAGAAGGAGGAAAAGAAGGAGTGGAGGAAGGTGAGCGTCTTCGCATTCCTCAGCCTGCAGCTCCTGGGGGATCACATAGAATCCTGTGCTTAGAGCGTTTTCCCCTGATGTACCTGTGCTCCATGTGTTTGCCAAGACCCTGGAACCCTGGAAGCTGTACACCACGGTGGGCCTGGTGGTGGGTATGGACATCCTCACTCTTGCCATCTGGCAGATTGTGGATCCCTTGCACTGAACCAATGAGGTACTGCTTGAGCAGAGATGCTGGGGTCAGGAGGCTGAGCAGAGCTCACTGGTGGTCAGCGAATGGGAGCTGCGTGTGGTCTTGAGGAAGAAAACTACTTTGTGAGAGGGTACTTCCTAGCCTTCTCTGTATCAGCCACTCTTCCCCTCCTTCCTTCTTGGAGGGGCCTAGAGGCCTTGGATTCATCTGAAGAAAGGAAGGACATGGTGGGGATCTGGGAAAGACGTGTAGAATTTCCAGGCATCCTGGAAAATGGGGAACAACATTTGCAGTGTGTTCAGTAAAATACTCCAGGCCTAGGATGAGATTTGGCATCAGTACTGAGGGTCTCATAGGAAGGAGGGGGCAGAGTTGGGAGTCAGGGACTGAGCAGAGTTGGGGAAGTTGGAGGAGGATGACAATCATCTTTCCCATGACCCTGTTTCTCCCTTAGACTTTCACCAAGAAGGAGCCAAAGGAAGACATGGATGTTTCCATTCTGCCCCTACTGGAGCACTGCAGCTCCAAGAAGATGAACACTTGGCTTGGTGTGTGCCACGTAGGGGGTGAAAGAGAAAAATGTAGCAAAGGCAGAAGGGGTAGGAAAGGACAGTAGGTTTGCAAGGAGTAGGGTCTTTGGAAAAGGAGACAGAGAACTTATATCAACCCAGTTTGAAGTCCTCCTCTTTGGCATTGCATGAATCTTTTCTGAGAATAGGGGAGAGTTAGATGTTTGCTATGAGGAGCTTGGAGGCCAAAGTTCAGATGAAGCAGAACTTGAGTTCAGCAGAGGGAATGGAAGAATTACCTCATCCTTGCCCCCTGACCTGACACCATCTCTGTCTGGTCAGCTCCCTAGACAGGGTTTTGAGGTCATGGATTTGGGCCTCTTTTGTTTTGATCCGTGGCCACAAATGGCAACCCAACCCTCAGCCTGGGAAGTCATCTTCCCACTTGGAGGGTAAATGGCTGAGACATTGTGTGTGGCCCAGGGTGATGCATTCCCAGCTGTTGAACAGGCCCTTGGCTGAGTGACAGCTGCTCATGACTATCATCTTCCTGTGTGAGAGCTGGCTCCTAATCTGAGGAGGAAGATGTGAAGCCTGGGCAGGTTGAGTGGATTTTGGGGTGGGGGTGGGCCCCAAGGAACACAGGGAAGGGTGTGCTAGGTCAGAGAGGCTGGATTGGAGAGGAGGTCACCCTTTCCATGGTGGAGCTATACCAAGGAGAGGCAGTAGGTGAACGATAAAGAAAGAGCGCAAGGATCGAGTGGAGGAGCTGGGGAGATCCTGTTGCCCATGTGACACTTTCCTGCCTTCCTAGGCATTTTCTATGGTTACAAGGGGCTGCTGCTGCTGCTGCTGGGAATCTTTCTTGCTTATGAGACCAAGAGTGTGTCCACTGAGAAGATCAATGACCACCGGGCGGTGGGCATGGCCATCTACAATGTGGCGGTGAGCTGCCCAACCACCTGGCCTTTGACCCCATGGGCTTACTACAGTAAACACCTGTGCTGGGCTAGGAGAATCAGGAGATCTGGGATCAGCTGCATAGAATTCTTTAAAAGTTCCTAATGCCTCAGATTTGTAAAGCACTTTACAGTTCATAAAGTGCATTACAGGCAATATTCCATTAATCTTCATGCAGCCACCCAGTGAGGTAGACGTTAGTATATATCCACTTTGTAGAAAAGGAAACAGAAACACTGAGGTTAGATTGCTTTTCCGTGGTCCACAGGCTGAAATCTGGAATCTGAATGGAGGTTTTCTGCCTGTGTTTCCATTCTGCTCAGGTATCCCCAGGGACTGCTGAGAACTCAGGATGTGTGAATAGAGATCCTTGGAGTTGTTGCCTTGAGGGAAGGGTTGACCTAGAGTTGGGAATTGGTTTGGGACAATTTATATAGGATTCTTCTCAGTCTGGAGTTGAGGATGATCCTGAACTTGGATCCATTTCAAATGAAATGGCCACCAGGAAATTGTCCTCAGAGACCTTCTACTGGGGGAAGAAATCCCTGGATCTTGTCTGAACCTGAAGAGCTGAACCTCCCCCAAATACTCTGCCCCTCTAGGTCCTGTGCCTCATCACTGCCCCTGTCACCATGATTCTCTCCAGCCAGCAGGATGCAGCCTTTGCCTTCGCCTCTCTTGCCATCATTTTCTCCTCCTATATTACTCTGGTTGTGCTCTTTGTGCCCAAGGTGAGGCTCTGGGTTAGCTCCCACCCTCTCCAGTCCCATATCTTCTCTGTCCCTTCCCAAGACTCTGCCTTCCTGCCCTTCCCTGCCTTCTCTTCCCACATCTTCCCTTGTTTTGGGCCCAGCTTTCCCCTCTACTTTTCATTCCCTCCAACTCCAACCCACTGCCTGCTGATTGCTGGCACCATCACTGTTCGGCCACCTCATGTCCCAAACAATTGCCCCAGATGCGCAGGTTGAACACCTGAGGGGAATGGCAGTCAGAGGCTCAGGACACCATGAAGACAGGGACATTAACCAACAACAATGAGGAGGAGAAGTCCTGGCTGTTGGAGAAGGAGAACTGAGAATTGGAAAAGATCATTGCTGAGGTATGTAGGTGCCAGTAGAATGAGGTGGTGGAGGGCCCAAGAGGCCCCATGTTGTGGGTCTGGTTTTCTGAAGCATAGCCTGAGGTATAGGTTCAGATTCTCATGATTTACTGAATGGTGGTGGCAGAGGGGGTGGTTTCAGGGTCTCAGAAGCATATCTGCAAGGAGATGAGTGGAGCAGGGTAGAGAAGGGGAAGTGTCCAGTGAGGACTGGGTCTCAGGTTAAATCTAGTGTTAGGCTGATTTGGTGCCTGGGTAGGGGCTCTGGAGCATGACTGCAGTGCTGACTCGACCCTTTGAGGAAGGAGGCCAGCCTCAAGCAGGGTTGGAAGGGGCCAGTTGAGAGTCTTTAGCATAGCAGCCAACAGTCACAGCAGGCGGATGGTGAGTGCACTGCCCTGCCAAAGGAATCTGGGTGGCTACCCGTATGTCCATTGCATCGAGACTCTAGTCAGAGGTCAGCTGGCTTTTGCAAAGAAGCGCATGATTTATTGGAAGCTCTGCGTACCTAGCTTTCTCCCTTCCCCCATTTTGTCTCTGTTTTTGTTTTTTTTTTCTTCCCTCTTATATTCCGAATCACATTTCTTCTACTGGTGTCCCTATTCTGTTCTTTTGGCTTTCTTTATTTTTCTCCTAACTCCCCTTTTAATTCCTTCTGTCCATCTACCCCAGTATCTCACCCACAACTTTTCCCATATTATTCCTTCCTCTCCCTTCTTTCTGCCCCTTCAAAACTGTCTTCTCAATTGTGTTTCTTCGTCCAGAAAGAGGAGAGAGTCTTTGAACTGTGCCATCAGCTCCAGCCTCAGCAGCAGCTCTGCTCTCGGTGCCACCCTCTCCCCAACACCTCCACACTTCTGGAGGCCTTCCCAGGGGTCCCCCTGAGCCCCCTAACTGGCGTAGCTGTGACGGGAGTTAGGTTCATTTGCTATACTAGTGATGGGAGTGTAAGGGGGGAGTAGGGCAAAGGAGAAGGACAGGGGCAGGGGACTCAGGAGGAACAAGGGATCTTTATCCCCATTGGGGAAGGATATGCTAACCAATCCCATCACTTGTAAATACATGTCCCTTTTTTGAGCCCTGGGGTTACCTATGTCTACAATACTCTGGGAAACAGACCTTTTGTCTCCTGGTTATTCACATAGTTTTCTGTCACTGCTTCATAGTTTACTTTGTACCTTGCTTGAAGCTACTGACTCCTCAGCAGCCTCACTACGTCCTTCTCTTTTCATGCAGTACTCCTGTCTAGTTACCACAGCAACCCCCAAAGAGCGCTTACCTTTGTGCTCTGCTCCCATCCAGCAAGGGTCTCCCCAAAAGTGTGCTTTCTATCCCAAGGGGGGGCTTCTCATCTCTCTTGCCATCATCATCACCTTCCATCCCATCCTACTCGCCCCTCTGCACATTCCCTAGTTTTCTCACCCTGACTTTTGCTTCTTTTGGGGACTCTTTCTTTGCGCCAAGGCTCACATGCTCTTTTCCTCTGCTATGTGCATGCTCACGCTTCTAACACACATGTAATCTCCCTCTCTTTGTTCCCACTGGACATACTCGTGCACACTTGCTGTTCATATGTGCGTCCCACAGTCACATATGCTTTCTGTGTATCCTCCACACATAGCTATGTGTGCTTCTCATGTGGTCATGGATGTGCCCTCATGTGGTCATGGGTGAGCCCTTGTGGGTGTCTGGGTAGGTGTGTGCAATTTCTCTAGCATGTGTAGTCATATCTTCCCTACCTCCACACATCCATGTGTATCTGTGTACTTCCCCAAGTACCCTCATTGTACCTTGTGTACCTTCCTCCCTTTGCACCTTAAAATCATTATATTTTTTCCAACAGAGCCATATGCAAGAGCCTGGTGCCTTGTTATGTACTTTTTCCTAATTATTGTTGGGTGCAGCTGTCCATACCCTCTGTTTCTGCTCAGACTTTTCTCTTCTCTTCTTTGTACCCATGTACCACTTTCAGTCTACATACACAATCACCCTCTCCCAAGATTGCTCCCTTTGGTTGTATGTTTATTGGTGGGGATGGGGGCTGAGGGAGACACGGGGGCAGTTTTGGAGAGCCACTGCCAGTGGATAGTTGGTGAGAACGCTGACTAAAGGAAGGCATCCCTGACTGCTGGAATGGATAGATGGATGTATGGGGCAGGGAGTGGTGTCTCTTTCACACTACGGAGTCTCTTGGGGAAAGATCTCCCTGAATCCTCAATAAGCCAGTGAATAGTATGACTCAGCACCTCATCCTTCCTCACTGTGAGCAGAGAGGGCTTCAATCCAAGGAGGGAGGGATGGAGGGCTCCAAGTTAATGAAAAGGCATTAAAGCAGAGACTTAGAAGGAGGTTTTTATTGATCCACTGAGGGCATAGCAGGGCAAAGTATGACACAATTAGGGCTGAGAGTAGGAAGTGAGGACATTAGTGGTTAAAAGTGTGGGCTCTGGAGTCAGACTGCCAGGGCACCAGAATCCACTGTATGCAAAAAATTCCCAAATCTCTATTTTTGTTGTCCTCATCTGTGAAGTGATCCCCGGGTGACATAAACAGTTAAGCACTCAACTACTAGCTGAAGGATTGGCTATTCAAACCCACTCAGAGGCACCTTGGAAGACAGTCCTGGCCATTTCCTTCACAAAGGTCACAGCCTTGAAAACCCTATGGAGTAGTTCTACTCTACACACATGGGGTCACCATGAGTCAGAAGTGATGACAACTAACAACAACATCTGTGAAGATGGGGATAATAATGTTAATAATAATAACTGCAGCACCATCTTCATCCATAGAGTGGATGTAAGGACTAGATTAATTATGTATTCAGGTGCTTAGAATGGTGCTTGGCCTGTGGTTTATGTTGGGTGAATATTGCCTGCTGTCATGACTGTTTTATTGAGTTCCGTGACAGTGATGGGCATGGACTGAGAGCCTGGAACATGGGGCTGAACAGATGTGAGATCCGGCTTTCCAGGAACTAAGAAAAAAAAAAAAAGGTAACGTCTAGGAGATAGATAAGAGTCTTTCCAATCTTTAAAGTCTTTGTCTACACATCTTGGGCATCTTGGAAGGAATGGGCTATCAAAGTGAAAGAAAGTATTGAATGGCCAAAGGAGAAAAAACTTGCCAGGGGCTTTTTATAATTCTTTGTATCCTCTTGGAGAAGGGCTTTTCTCAAAACTTTTTTTTTTTTATTGTGCTTTATGTGAAAGTTTACAGAGCAAATTAGTTTCTCATTAAACGATTAATACAAAATTGTTTTGCGACGTTGATTGCCAACCCCACGATGTGTCAACACTCTCCTCTTCTCCATCCCTGATTCCCTGTTTACATTTGTCCACTTTTCTTGTCCCTTCCTGCCTTCTCCTCTTTCCTTTTGGGCTAGTGTGCCCATTTAGTCTCCTATACATGAATGAACTATGAAGCTCATTCGTCACATGTTATTTTTTACAAGTGCTTTTGTTTTCGAAGTTCAGCTCTTCTTTTTCCCTTTGGCACTGATTTTTAAGTAATTCTCGCATTTTCTGCAAGAGGGTCTTAAGGGTTGGATGGGCCCTATCAGTTTGTCATCTTGTTTAAGAGCCAATTTCTCAAGTTCTGTTAGAGCATGGGTAGGTTAAAGCTTAGATCAGTACTCGAAAATCATTCTGCTGTGATTATCTACCTCGGACCAATGAATTTAATTTGAGTTTCCCTCTCTCACAGTGAATATCCTTAATGTAGGAGCAAAAGGCCTGTGGAGTACACAACCCCACAATGTGGAAAAGGAACAGTTGACTTCAGAAGTAGCAGCAGGGGCTACACAACCACCCTGGGTAGAAACTAAAAGACCAAAATTACCACCTTAAACTTTCTTGGCCACTGGATGGGGTGTAAATTGTAAGCAGAGGGTCAGAAGTCCTTCTGTGACCCAGGATGAGCCAGACACTCTTTGTGGTCAGGGAGTGCAGGAACCAAGTCAAATGGCAGGGATGACGAGACCCCTGGTGCCTTAAGGATGTGTTGCCAGGTAGGAGACCACCCCTAGAGTGCTGGGAGGGGTCACTTCCCTTGGGACCTATGAGGCTGGCCTTCTGCTCTCCAGCCCTCCCAAATGGTTCACCCTTAGTCTTCAGATCTCTTTCAGACTTTAACGGCTTACTTCCCCAAGACTGCCTATATCCATCAGGCACCTTAAAATGGGGGAACATCAGAGGTGCTCCATCTTGCTGAAAAGGGCTGCCCTTCCTCACATCCTGGACTCCAGACTGCCCTCCAGGCCCAGGTGCCCCCTGCTGTCCCCTAAGTTGGCCTCTTGCCTCTCTGTCCTAGTCCTACTTACTAATAGAGAGCATTTAGTGAGCTCTTGGCTACCATGTTGTTTTTATTATATTTTTGATCAACCAGCGAGTGTTGATTAAACACCTGCCACATAGCAGTTGCTCTTTTAGATGCTGAGGCCAGAGCAGTGAGCAAGGCAGGCTTTCATAGGACATATGTTCTCAAGGTGGGAAGATGACCGTAAGGAGCTAAAGAAATAAGATCACTTAAGAGAGGAATCAGGATTGTTGGATATCTATTCGTCAGGGTTCTCCAGAGAAGCAGAATCAATAGTGTATATATACATATAATATATACATCTTTATGTATATATACATACATAAAATGTTGGGTGTCTATTAGTCAGGGTTCTCCAAAAAACAGAAGCAATAGTGTGTGTGTATGTGTGTGTGTGTTGTTGTTGTTAGGTGTTGTTGAGCCGTTTCTGACTCACAGCAACCCTATGCACTGCAGAATGAAATACTGCCCGGTCCTGCGCCATCCTCGCAACCATTGCTATGTTTGAGCCCATCGTTGCAGCCACTGTGTCAATCTATCTAATTGATGGTCTTTCTCTTTTTTGTTGACCCTCTACTTCACCAAGCATGGTATTCTTCTCCGGGGACTGCTCCCTCTTAATAATGTGTACAAAATATGTGAGAAGAAGTCTCACTATCCTTGCTTGTAAGGAGCACTCTGGCTGCATTTCTGACTTCTTGCTTAGTTTAGACAAGTCATCAAGGAGGACAAATCCCTGGAGAAAGACTTGGTAAATGCTTAGTAAAGTAGAGGGTCAGCGAAGAAGAAGGAGACTCTCAGTGAGATGGATTGACAAGGTGATTGCAACACTGGGCTCAAAAATAACAAGGAGTTTGAGAACAGTGCAGGAATGGCCAACGTTTCACATTTCATTCTGTTTTACATAAGGCTGCTGTAAGTCAGAGTCAACTTAAAGTCACCTAACAATAAACTTTGGTTTTTTGATCTATAAACTGATAGAAATAATTCCCCAACTTATGAGGTTGTTAAGTTGTTGCAGAATGGTGTTAATTACCCCTTTAACCCCTCCCACACCTTCCATCACTCAGTGGGGATAGGGCTTTCTGTACAAAATCAATCAGTTTTGAGCTGTGAATGACGATCCATATCAGCCCCTGAGAGGTACTTTGTCCTGAAGGGAATGGCTCTGAGGAACATGAAGATCCAGGCAGATGGGATGTGCCATCCCCTGTGCAAGCAGTATGTACCGCAGCAGAATTAAAATTTGGGGTTAGGGATAGGTGAGGAAAAGGGGTGGAGACTAAGGGAAAGGGGACACCTGAGTGCCCATGTGAGGTGCATCGAACACTCCTGACAGTTTAAGGCAAGGGAAGAATACATGGATATCTGAACCAGCCTCTGGACTGTGAGTGTATTCCTGACCAGCCAAGAGTCCCCGGCTCTAAATAGGGAATCTAATCATAGATCTTCCCTACTTTAAGCTATTCCTTCCCCAACACATACTCTCTGGGTATCATGAACCTGAAGAAAACTGGCTCTCACAAGGACTTGCAGCCCACATTCACCAGGGTAGTCCAAAATCAGAAGGCACTGATGCCGTAAGTCCGTCCATCCACTGTGGGTGTGGGCCGGGCTGTGTAAGGGTGACATGAGATCACGGGTGTGAAGCACAGAGTTTGGAACATGGCAGATGTAAAATGACTGTTTGCTTTCCTTCTCAAGACAAAATACTCTGACAGTAAATGTCCTGAGCCTAGGAATCACACAGACCTGGGCTCATATCCCTCCTCAGCCTCATCAGTTTCCCACTCTGCTGGCTCATTCATTCCTACATACACACATGCTGTAAAATCTCCCATTAAAACAAACAAAACTAATCAAAACAAAATCCTGTAAAACTGATCACCTGCTCCTGTGTCTCCCTCCAGTTACTGTCCCATTTCTATGACTCCTTATAGAACAATGCTGAGTCTATTCTCTCACCTGCCATACTGTCTTCTAAAAATGTTGACTTTTTATTTGTATCAAATGAATATAGGCATATACTTCCACAAGCCTTGTTTTGAAGACAGCTACCCTCCATCTTCCATGCACCCCATTTCCTGAACTCTAGAGGGAACCACTTTTACTTCTTTTAGTTGATTCTCTTCATGTTATTTCTGTGCCTCTAAATAACACACTGCTCATTCTTTGTTATTCAGTTTTATGTATCTATAATGGATTATCTCTCCTTCACACACCCCCGTCCTCCCAGCATGGTTATGTTATACTTTTGGTTAACTGAGGGTTCAGTGTTTACATTGTTGTTGTTGGGTGTCATAGAGTTGATTCCGACTAATAGTGACCCTTATGGGACAGAGTAGAAATGCTCCATAGCGTTTCCAAGACTGTAATCGTTACAGAAGCAGATTGCCACAGCTTTCTCCTGAGGAGCTGCTGGTGGGTTTGAACTGCCAACCTTTTGGTTAGCAGCCAAGTACTTAACCACTGTGCCACCAGGGCTCCTGTTTACATTATTATGACCATTTAAATACTATTCACAACTGAGCATTTAGTAGACTATGATTAATTTTCCTTTCTTGAATCAACTTTCTCTTTTCCCTGGAATCAAACATCTTGTTCCTTTACTTGCTTAGTTTCTCTTATAAACTTCACTAAATCATTCCCAACTTCCACCTCACTCCCCATGACCACCCCCTGTCCTGAACCTCCTGTGAATATATTCCAGCACATCAAGTTTTCTACCAACTTCATCTTTTCTAAGACATCTCTCGCACAGCCTTTAGTCCTGCCACATGTGGACTGGCTGCCTGTCACCTGGGACAGGTTGACACCCTGGATCACCTTCCCTCATCCTGCGCATCCTTTATGTCTCTTGTGCAGGTTCCCCTGTTCCCTGAATTCCACGTGTTCTACTTTTTTTGGTTTTCTCTATCATTTTTGGTTTCCATTTCCTCTAGTAGTATCATGAGGAGGGGAACATGGAAAGTAAAACGTTAAAATCCTAACCATCAGAAAATGTCTTTAGGCTAGCCTGGCACTTATTTGCATTTTGGCTTGCTGTAGAACTTTGTATTGAACGTATTTTTCCTTGAAATTTGGAAGCCATTGTTTACATGTCTTTTAGCTTTAAGATATGCTCTTTTTTGTTGCCTCTGGACATTTTCAGGATCTTTTCTTTCCTACCCTTTTTCTAAAATTTCATCTTGATGTATTCTTAGTGTGGGTTAACTATAGTAAGAATTTGTACACTTCTGTCTGTAAACTCTATTTTCTTGAATTATTTTTAATTATTTCCTATGTCTATTTCTGTTGAAAATTGTATTATAAGGTTGTTGGAATTCCTTGGTATATATATGTGTTGAACATTTTATTGTGCTTTAGGTCAGAGTTTACATAGTGTCATGGATTGAATTGTGTCCCAAATAAATATGTGTCAACTTGGTTAGCCATGATCCCCAGTATTGTGTAGTTGTCCTCCACTTTGTGATTATAATTTTATGTTAAAGAGGTTTAGTGTGGGATTGTAACACCTTTACTAAGGTCATATCCCTGATTCAATATAAAGAGAGTTTCCCTGGGGTGTGGCCTGCACCACCTTTTATCTTACAAGAGATAAAAGGAAAAGGAAGCGAGCGGAGAGTTGGGGACCTCATACCACCAAGAAAATAGTGCCAGGAGATCGTGTCCTTTGGACCCAGAGTCTCTACACTGAGAAGCTTCTAGTCCAGGGAAAGATTGATGACAAGGACATTTCTCCAGAGCTGACAGAGAGAGAAAGACTTTGCCTGGGGCAGACGCCTTGAATTTGGACTTGTAGCCTACTAGACTGTAAGAGAATAAATTTCCCTTTGTTAAAGCCATCCACTTGTGGTATTTCCATTAGAGCGGCACTAGATAACTGAGACACATAGCAAATTAGATTCCCATTCAATGATTCATGCACAAATTGTTCTGTGACATTGGTTGCAATCCCTGAAATATGTCAGCACTCTCCCCATTTCTACCCTGGGTTTCCTGTTTCCATTAGTTGGGTTTCCCTGTCCATCCTGCCTTCTTTGTTTTGGGCAAATGTTGCCCTTTTGGTCTCATGTAGTTGATTGTTCTAAGACGCACATTCCTTCTGGGTATTATTGTTTATTTTATAGGCCTGTCTATCATTTGCCTGAAAGGTGATCTCTGGGAGTGGTTTCAGTTCCACATTAGAACGGTGTTTAAGGGCCTTAGTTTCAGTGATTCCTCTCTCTCTGGTCTCTAACAGACCATTAAGTCTGTTCTTTATGAATCTGAATTTTCTTCTACATTTTTCTCCCACTCTAACTGGGAACTTATATTGTATTCCTGGTCAAGCCATGGGTAGTGGTAGCCAGGCATCAACTAGTCCTTCTGGTATCAGGCTGGTGGAGGCTCTGGTTCATGTGGGCCACTAGTCTTTTCGATTAACTGAAAAAGCTTCCTTGAGTCTTTGGTTTTCTTCACTCCCAATGGGAAGAGACCAATAGTTGTATCTTAGATGTCCACTTGCAAGCTTTTAAGACTCTAGATGCTACTCACCACAGTAGGATGTAGAACATTGTGTTTATGAATAGTTTTAATATTTTCATAGTCCTCTTCTGTTCACAATCACGTTTCCATTTTGTGCTGTCTTGTGGAAGTATGACTTTTATCAACCAGTTCATCTATTTTTTCATTTTTATGATATTTTTAATTTCCAACAGCTGTTTCTTATTCTTTGATTGAATATAATTGTATATAATTTTGCTCTTATTTTGTCATTTTAATATGTCTTTGATATAATTATGGGAAATTGTTTATCTGTGAGTTTTGTAGTTGCCATCAGAAGTTTTAAATTTGCATATAGTCAAAACTTCCATCAATTCATCAATTTTTTTCGTGGTTTTTCATCTTTGGTCATGCTTTCAGAATCCTTCACTTCACAATTGTAAAAATTTCAGGTATGTTTTCATCTAGGTATAGATAATGAGGAGAAAGGGATCTAAGAGTCAAGGAAAATAAAATTATTTGAATTTTGGAGAAAAGGGAACAATAATAGGTAAAAATTCTAAGGTTGTGCAATTCCAAGCTTTGAATCTCGTTTCACAATTTTAAAAATATATCTGCAAGACCTACAGAGCTTTTAATATGTGTGGTACCTATAAACACCTTCCTGTGAATAAGTGAAGAGTTATTTCCTACCAAGATTAAAGAAAACAATTTAACACCAAGAATCTCAATGAAATACAAATAAGGATTGCCGCTGGTGATGGACATTTTTGAACATTTTTAACCTTGAGGTGATAAATCATGTTTTGGTTAATGTCTGTACAGTGTAGTTGTTAAATGTCTATTAGTTAAACTTTTATGGGCACTCTGTATTTTAAGGATCTGTCTAAGACCCACATAGAGAAATCTGTGGCTTTTAATAAAGATAATTTTAATATACTTCAATCCGTAAATCACACAGTATCTTCTGGGGGAGAGATTGAAAATTCAGAACACACTAGATACATAGCGTCAAATATGGTAGCTACTAGTCAAGTGTGCCTATTTAAATTAATAAAGTAAAATTCATCTGCTCAGTCACACTAGCCACTTTTCAAGTGCTCACTAGCCACACACAGCTGTTGTTGTTGTGTGCCGTTGAGTCGATTCCAACTCATAGCGACCCTGTAGTGTATTGAACAGCACAGATACACAATTCCTTCATCACAGAAAGTTCTATTCACAGCATTGCTCTTGATGGCTTATGTCAGGTGCCTTAGACTCACTTATAATGAAGTGACCCTTACTATCTGTCACATAGATTGCATCAGACTTCCAACTGTCTAGGATATGGATATACACTAAGCTGGTATCTAACAAAACCAGCCATGGTCATGAGTGAATCTCTCTCTGGTGCCTTCAGGCACAAATGTTCCCAGTTCCAAAAAGGAAGCATAATTCCCTCCACCTCAGTTTTCTGACTGAGGACACTCTCAGGTATTAAATTTCCGGAGGGTAAGTTCTCTTCTAGAAGAGCCTATGGGAAGAGTCCTAAGCTAAGCTTTGGGAAGCAGACAGTCTAGCTCAGCAAGTGGGATTCTGGGAAGTGAAGAGGAGGCAAAGAGGCTGGGGCCATTTAGGGGACTCCCTGGTTTACTCGGAACAACCATTCTCAAACTGTGATCTGTGGAACTCTTGGAGTCACTAAGATCCTTTCATAAGATCCATAAAGTCAAAATTATTTTCATAGCGTTACTAAGAAATTACTAGTATTTCTCACTGTGTTGATATTTGCTCTGAGGGAAATCAGCTGGCAACTTAGCAAGAATTAAGGCTGTGTCATCAAACTGCAATAGTAATTGTATTCTTCACCATCACCTACTTGCAGGAAAAAACAAAAACAAAACAGCTTCACTTAAAAATGTACTGATTGAAGCATTAAAAGTCATTAACTTTATTAAATTGCCATTGTCCAGTCTACATCTTTAACATCCTCCGTGATGAAGTGGGAAGTATTTATAAAGCACTTCTCCTACATCCCAAAGTATGATGTTTGTCTCCTGGAAAATAATTTGTGTGATATGAACTAGCCTCTTCTTTTACGGAATATCATTTTTACTTGAAAGAAAGGATGACAGAGAAACTATTTTGAATATTTGACACTTAGTCTAAAATGAGACACACTTAGCTATAGGAAATACACTTCAAGGAAACCAACTGGTAGTATTGTTCTCAATGATAAAATGTAACCTTTCAGAGGATTAGAATATTGGAAAACTTTTATCCACCACAAGTTTGACAGCTTTCTATAATATACAAACTTTTCTGCTGGGATCAGTGGTAATACTAGCAAATGTGCCTTTTTGATATTTTGTAATGAAATGTGTCAACACTGGAAGATCTGTATACTCAGTAAAGTAATGCATTACTAAAAAAAAGAAAAAAAAAAAAAAAACAAACCAAGTCATGCATTAGTATTAGTACAAGACTTAATGCGCACGATGGACCTATGAGTTTTAATGAACAGAATATGAAATATTCAATAATAGGTTTTCCAATTGCAACTAACTTTAAGAAACTACCACTTCTATAGCTTTAGCAAAGTATCAAAGATGAACATCCACAATTACTTGGAAATGCTATTAAAAATATTCCTTCCTTTTGCAACTTCATATTTACGTGACTCTGGATTTTTTTTAATACACCTCAGCCGAAATAATAGATTGAATGTAGAAACAGATATGAAAATCCAGAAATTTTCTATTGACACAGATAAGAAAGACATGCAAAAATGTAATATGAACCATTCTTCTCATGCCACTGCTTTATTTTGGAAAATGTTTATTTTTCTTGAAAATATATTATCTGTTAAGTTTAATGGGTTTTTAATATTATTTTAAATTAATTTAAAAATTTTAAGTTTCATTTCTCATATGGTTAATATCGGTAGATATAACCCACATAAACAAAATCTCTTTGGGTTCCTCAGTAATTTTTAAGAGTGAATAGAAATTCTAAGGAGTCCTGGTGGCAAAATGGTTAAGCTCTTGGCTGCTAACCCAAAGGTCAATGAATGGAACCCATCAGCTGCTCTGCGGAAGAAAAGACCTGGTCCTTTAAAGATTACAGCCTAGGAAACCCTACGGGGCAGTTCTGCTCTGTCATATAGAACCTCACTGAATCCAAGCCAGGGCACACAACAGTAACACAGAGATTCTGAAACAAGAACCTCCGACTTAAGCAGGCCCTGGCCCAGGACTCAAGGAGACAGTGTAGCAAAGAAGGCTCGGTGCAGGACGGGAGGGGTCAGGGCAAAGTCCCAGTCCCCGGGCAGGCACTCAGGTCCGATGGCGGTGTCAGGGGTGGGGTGGCGTAGTGTTGGGGATTCCCCATCTCCCCGGCGTTTCACTCCTCCCTCTCACTACCTGTGTAAACCCCTTCTGCCTGTACACACATGACGCGGCCCCAGTTCTCACTCCAATTGGGTCTCCGATTTCTGGAGAAGCCAATCAGCGTCACCGCGGGTCCCGGTTACAAGGAACTGCGGTACTCGGGTCAAGGCACCCCGGACCCTCCTCCTGCTGCTCTTGGGGGCCCTGGCCCTGACCCTGACCCAGACCCGGGCTGGTGAGTGTGGGATTTGGCGGGAAACGGCCTCTGGGAGGGAGGAGCGAGGGGACCGCCCGGCGGTGACACACGACCCTCGGGGAAGCCCCATCCCCCTCCCCTCGCTCCCGTCCTGGCCCCCCGGGCCCCGCCCCCTGCTCTCCCACCCCGACGTCCCGGCCCTGCTCCTCCCGCCGCCCCTTCTCCGTCCACGAGCCCCTCATCTCCCCGCCCAGCCCCCATCGACCCCGGACCCGGGCGCCGCGCGGGGTAGGGGGTCGGTGGTCTCAGCCCCTTCCCGCCCGCAGGCTCCCACTCCCTGAGGTATTTCCACACCGCCGTATCCCGGCCCGGCCTCGGGGAGCCCCGGTACATCGCCGTCGGCTACTTGGATGACACGCAGTTCGTGCGGTTCGACAGCGACGCCGCGAATCCGAGGATGGAGCCGCGCGCGCCGTGGATGGAGCAGGAGGAGCCGGAGTATTGGGAGCTGAACACACGGATTGCCAAGGGCGACGCACAGACTTTCCGAAGGAACCTGCGGACCGCGCTCCGCTACTACAACCAGAGCGACACCGGTGAGTGACGCCGGCCCGGGTCGCAGGTCACGGGTTCCCTCGTCCCCACGGAAGGGTCGCCCCGGGTCTCCGGGGCCGAAGTTCACCACGCCGACCCGGGAAGAGCCGCGGGGAGTCGTTCCGGTTTCGTTTTCGGTTTAGAACCAAACGGGCTCTGACCAATCACCGTGCTGACCTCGGGGGCGGGCTGACCGGGGGGCGGGGCTGACCGCGGGGGCGGGGCTGACCGCCCGACCGGGGTCAGAGTCTCACACTATCCAGCTCATGTACCGCTGCGAAGAGGGCCACGACCGGCGCCTCCTCCGAGGGTACTATCAGTATGCCTACGATGGTGCGGATTACCTCGCCTGAAGGAGGACCTGAGCTCATGGACTGCAGCGAACACCGTGGCTCAGCTCTCAAAGGGCAAATTCGAGATGGGCCGGGAGGCAGAGCGTTGGAGGGCCTACCTGCAGGGCAGATGCGTGGAGTGGCTGGGCAGATACCTGGAGAAAGGGAAGAAGACTCTGCAGCGAGTAGGTACGAGGAGCCGCGGGGTGCCTCCTGGTCTCGTCTTGGGCTGGGACTGTTTCCCTCAGCCGGTGTCCCACAAAGAGGGTAGGAAAATGCGATCTATGCCTGGATACCCCCCTGCCATGGATCAGGAGAGGGAGAAGTTCAGATCCTGTACCAGAGTGATTTACTCAAAGGGTTCTCCTTTCTCTCAGGGATAATTATTCTCTCTGAGGATAAAGGGGGAGATGATCCCTGAAGTTACTGATCAGCTATTTCCTTTGACCCTGGGGTGGCCTTGGGAACTATGGGGAACTCTCTCTTTCAGCCGTTGTTCTCTGCCCCACACACAGTATCCAGCTGTTCTGCGTTTCTGCCTTCACCCAGGTCAGGGCCAGAAGTCCCTGATTTTCCACTCAGTGACCTGGAGCCTCCTAACCAGGGCTGTCTCACCCTGATCCTAGAACATTCCAAAGAATAGGAAATTATCCCAAACCCCTGGTCCAGGCGGTGTCTGGATTTTGCCCTTTATCCCCCCACCCAATGTCCTGTGCATTCTCAGATGGTCACATGACCCTAACTCAAGTACTCTGTGAGAGGTATCAAAAAGTTTCTAAATTTTCTGACCCTTTAACTTAGACCCCCCCAAAGACACACATGACCCACCACTCCATCTCTGACCATTTGACCACACTGAGGTGCTGGGCCCTGGGCTTCTACCTGATGGAGATCACCCTGACGTGGCAGCAGGATGGGGAGGACCAGATTCAGGACACAGAGCTTGTGGATACCAGGCCAGCAGGGGACGGGACCTTCCAGAAGTGGGCGGCTGTGGCGGTGCCCTCTGGAGAGGAGCAGAGATACACGTGCCATGTGCAGCATGAAGGGCTGCTGGAGCCCCTGACCCTAAGATGGGGTAAGGAGGGGGATGAGGGCAGAGCCTCTTTTCAGGGAAAGCAGTAGCCCTTCTGGAGACCTCCAAGGCATCAGGGCTCCTAACCTCCCTTCTCTTTCCAGAACTGTCCTCCCAGCCTGATATCATAGGAGTTGTTGCTGGCCTGGTTCTCCTTGGAGTTGTGGTGGTGGTTGTGGCTGGAGCAGTGATCTGGAGGAAGAAAAGCTCAGGTAGAGATGAGGGTGGGGTCTGAGTTTTCTTGTCCCACTGGGGGGTTTCAAGTCCCAGGTAGGAGATTTGCCTTCTCCTGCCTCATTATGGGAGGTAGTATTCACGTACATGCTGACCCAGTCTGGGACCCTTTGTGCTGACAATTACACTTTTGTAAAGCACATGTGAGAATGAAGGGCAAATCTTTCACCTTAATGGTTCTGGTGATGTGGACTTGATTCCCAATAGTCACAGGTAACAGGGGAAGGTTCTTGCTGAGGACAGACTTCCAGGAGGTTGGTCCAGTCCCTGAACATCTTCGCTTGTGTTTCTTTATCATGCCCTGGGTCTGCAGTCATAGTTCTGGAAGCTTCCCTGGGATCCAGGACTAGCCAGGTCTTCTAGGATCTCGTGGTCCTGTCCCTTCCCCAGTCTCTCACAGAATGCTTTCTTCCCACAGGTGGGAAAAGAGGGAGCTATGCTCAAGCTGCAAGTAAGTGTGGAGGGAGGGAGGGTGATCTTGAGACCCTTGGGATAGTGTAGATGGGAGCCCATGGGAGAGCACCCTTGCCCCATAATTCCTGTTCTCCTATTCTCATCTCCTGTGGGCTCTGACCAGATCCTGTTCTTTTCCAGGCAGCGACAGCGCCCAGGGCTCTGATATGTCTTTCACAGATTCTGAAGGTGAGACCCTGGGGGGCCTGACATGGAGGAGGGGTTGGGACAGTGGGAGCACGACTAGGTTATGGGGATTCTTTGGATTTGGACCTTTTGAGCATGTGGTGGGCTATTCAGAATGTCAACACCTCCAGTGACTGACCTGAATTTGTTCGATTACTTTCTTTTGTAGCGTGAGACAGCAGCCTTATGTGGGACTGAGTGATACAGATTTGTTCATGCCATGCTTTGTGATTCAAGAACCCCTGACTTCTCATTCTGCAATGGGCCTCTGACTGTGTCTGCGTTCCTTTTAGCAAAATGTGAGGATGTGGGGGAAACTAGCCTACTTCTGCCAACCAGATCCCCTTCCCCACCCACAATGATCATGATCGACATTCCCTGCTCCAGCAGAGGTGGGGCTGGAAGGTCTCCATCCCTGAAGTAACTTCCTGTTGCTCTGAGCTGCAGTTTCTCACTTCTGTATTGAAAATGAGAATCTGAGAAAGAGTTTGATTATTCAGATTTTTGCCATGAAGTGGGGTTGATCGGTTAATTAAAGGGGATGAAAATTTTGAAAATTTAAGAGAGAAACTAAATGAAAACCTGAGAATGTTCCCAGAATCCACGTTTACTGTGCTGAGTCTGTGATAGGCAGGGTCAGGAGAAGGCGGTGGAGGAGCCGAGTGTGGACAGAGCCTGTGCCCAGTCAGTGCTCGGGACAGTGTGGGCATTGATGTGGTTACTCCTTGGCTGGGCCATCTTTGCATCTCTGTTGTCCTTGTCCCTTCAGTAGAACCTTGTCCTGCTAGGACCTGTGGTCACAAGGACTCAGACATTGCCTGGGCCTTGTCTTATCCCTATTGCTGTGGGCAGTGAGGGCACTGTGTGGCCAGGTCATCCTGGCCTCAGGCCTAAGCCTGGTCCTTGGCCTGCATCATTTGTGTGATTATTTTTCGTGTGTTTATTTTTTTAGAGGATTATACCTGTTCTTGTATGTGAGTTCTGGGTCATTTGCTCTGGGTGTCCCTTGTCTCTGACAGCTGCAGGAGTCACTTTGTCAATGTCCCACAAGGCCCAGGGCAGACCCTGCACATGGGAGTCTCTGGTAACGAAAGATGAATTTTCAGACTCATCCAGATCCTGCCCTCTTTCTAGGACTGTTTTGCAGATGAATCTTTTCATCTTTTCTTTGACCTTTTTTAGAGAGTAGGAATCAAATAGTTATTCATCTTAGATAAATTTCTGTTTTGTTTCCGTCCTTTTCAGCTCACCCACCCCACTCTCCCTGCCCTTAGCTCTATAATCCTAGTGCTGGCTCCAGTCCGTTCCAAATTCATGGATTCATCAAGCAGAGACTAATTTAAATTCACAGTTGGTTGTAAAATAATACCCGTCAGCCAAGGATGGTTCTTTCATGAGAATGGAAATGAAATTGTGTGCTGTAGTGTGCAGAAGGGTGGATGTGGGTGATGGGATCAGCTAGAAGGAGGGAAGAGACAACAGTCCTTGTGAGAAAGTCCAGGCGGCATTAATGTCAATATGAGTGGATGTTGTGTTACAGCTACCACAAAACAGCCTTTGGTCTGAGGCTGCATTAATAAAGATACTGTCTCTAGAATAAGGAAGTGCTCTACACTACATTGATCATTCTACTGACATTTGTTGAGTGACACGCAATTTTTGCATCTGGGAAACACCAGTGAAGTAAAAACAAAAAGTGTGGCCTTGTGGAGCATATGTTTGTGTAGAGAGAGAGAGACAAACTACAGACTATAAGCATAGTGTATTATTTTCCTTGTTGCTGTAACAAGTTACCGCAAGCTTGTTGTTAGCTTCCATCCAGTTGGTTCTGACTCCTAGCCACCGTTTGTACAACAGAGCTATTAGAAGTGCATGGCCCCTGGACACCTTTTATACTCAGTACTGAAATCATTCCTGAGGTTCACCCTTCAGCCAAAGATTAGAGAAGCCCATAAAACAAAACAAGCCTAAATGGGCACACCAGCCCAGGGGAAAGGGTGGCAAGGCAGGAGGGACAGGAAAGCTGGTAATGTGGAACCCAAAGTCGAGAAGGAGAGAGTGTTGACACGTTGTAGGGTTGGTAATCAATGTCACAAAACAATATGTGTATTAGTTGTTTAATGAGAAACTAATTTGCTCTGTAAACCTTTGTCTAAAGTACAATAAACAACAAAACAAAAAGGAAATGCAAGTGAGGTTGTTGGGTAGCAGTTGGAAATACCAGTCTGGACATTAGTAGAAATATTGATTAGAGAAATAGATCTGGGAGGTGACACCATATAAATAATATTTAAAGCCTTGAGAATGGATAAGACCTCCAAGAGTGTGATTAGCTATGGAAGAAACAGGAACAAGAACTGAACCCTGGACCCTCCGGCGCTAAGCCATCTGATCAGACCACATGCCAAAAGCCGACTACAGAGCTCTAGCAGAAGGCAGAGAAAGATCAGGCAGTCCCAAACTTTCTATGCAAAGAGTCACCTGGAAATCTTATTAAGATTTAGAAGGTCAGAGTAGAGCATTTGATTCTGTGTTTGTAACAAGGTTGGTGTTGATGCTGCTGGTCTTCAGATCACACTTTTAGTAGCAAGAATGTAGACCAGGGATTCCCACATGGCTGTGCATCAGCCTCACCTGGAGAGTGTGTTAGTAACACTGATTTCTGGGCTCTGGACCCAGTATTCTGAGATGATCTATCTGATGAGAGGTCTGAGTGTATTGTAACTAGTCCCACAAGCACTCCTGGTGCTCACCCAGATTTGGAACCACTGAGGTCAGTGATCGGAGTAGTACCCGGGGTGATGAGGGGGTCTTAAAACAACATTTAAGTGGTTTTTTTTCCTAGGAAAGAAAAAGGAGGACAAATATCAGTTATGAGATGTGATGTTGGAAGATACATGTTATTTCTGTACCATGAGGTGTAACCAGGTGGAAGATTTAGGAAGTGGCTCACAGCTCAGCAGAAACTCTCTGAATGCTCTGAAAACCCCCCACACTGATTTCTCATTTACTTCTTGATGCAAACAACAGAATCCAAATTTGTATAATTTAAACACAAAGCAATTTATAAGTGTGATATTGGGACTTATTTCATTTTGAAGAAAGCTACAGAAAGAGGCTTGAAGTTACACAGCCAGGAAGAAAATCCACAGTCTTTCTCTTGTTTGGGTCTCATATAGAAACTGTGGCTTCTGCTACATCAGTTGCTTCTGCCAACACCACCGACACCCCTGATGCTGGACACTGGGCCCTGTGGCCAGGACAATTCTCACTGCTGCTTCTTGCAACTGGATGTCACTACTGCCACTCACACTGCCCTTGCCAAAGTGCGTTCTGCAAAGTCCCAGCTTCTCTGCGTCACCATGTCCTGAGTCAGAGTACAGCATGTGGGCATCTGACTGGTGGGGCCTCAGCCCCATGCCTATGTCCAACTGCAAGAATGTTTGGGAAAGTGAGTTTTCCTTTTTTATGAAGGGGGTGGTTTCTGCCTCCTACCACGACTTTTTAAGTGTGGAATTCTCCTAAGGTAGGAAGAGAGTTCACATGCTAGGGGAGAGGAAATGGGGGCTGGAGAAAGAATGACCAGTATCAATTCCTAGAGCAAGAGTAGATCTTTATCCAGGATGTTACAGGCACTCGGATTTGGTTGGATGAACAAGTGACTGGTAAATAACATCGTTCCACTTATTCCCCTGAGAGTCTGTTACGGAGTCCAGCTTTGTCCACTTCAGTTAATACTCACAAATACATGGAGTGGCATCGTGGGCTGGTGAAATGATTACTCAGAATGTCTTCTTCCTGTCTTTGCCTCTTAATAGGACTGAAAACCCAGGTCTTTAAGACTTTAGAGGATCTGTGTATGCACCAACGTTTTATATTAATTTTTATATGTCCTTGTACTTGCACACTTTTCTGAGGAGAGGATCTGCAACATTTATGTTTCCATGAGATTCATGCAGAAGACTAAAGAAAACCATCCTAGCCTACACATCATACCACTCAAAGATTTTTTAAATATAATTCATTCATGAAAGAGTTAAATATGACACCAAAGGCACTAGTTACATCATAGCATCATTATTCATAATAATCAAAAGAGGAAAACAACCCAAATTCCCATCAAGAGATGAATGGATAAACAAAATGTAGCATATCTGTGCAATAGAATTTATTCATCCATAAAAGGAAATGAAGTGCTGATACATGCTACAGTGTGGATGAACCTTGAAAACATATGGTAAGTGAAAGAAGCCAGTCACAAAAGTCCACATATTGATTCCATTTCTGAAATTCAAGAATAGGCAAATCCCTAGAGATAGTAGATTTGTGGTCGCCTAGAGCTAGGGGTTTTGGAGGTAAATGCGGCGTGACTGTTAATGGGTATGAATTTCTTTTTGGGTCAAGAAGACGTTCTAAAATTAATTTTGGCAATGATTGCACAACTCTGTGAATATACTAAAAACCATTGACTGGTACACTTTAAAGGAGTGAATGTATGGTATGTAAATTGTATCTCAATAAAGTTGTTATAAAAACACATCTCCAAAGACAAAGCATTGGAACTGGTTGGGACGTTTTTGGATATTTCGTAATATAGACAATAAAATGTGTTGGTGAATATTTGTACACATTGCTTACTAAAGCATGCAAATACATTGTGCTTCCTGAGCCACTCTCTATGTTGATCTGTCTGTGAAGTACATAGATGAATTCATGGATATGCTATAAGGATAAATTATAATTTGCTTCAGTCCCAAAGTCACACAAATGTCTTAGATGAAGTGAAGCCCGTAACTTGCCTGCTTTGTGAAGCCAGCTGAAAGTCGGTTTGATATAAGTGGCCAAAGGGTAATTATTAAAATGGAAGATAGTGGAAAAAAAAAAATAAAAATAATGAAACAAAACTGCCTATAAGTGAACCCCTATCTGAAGCCTTCAGTCATCAGTTTTGTGTCCTTGACAGTTTTCATTGTCTGTCCTTGAGATCTGTGGGATAAGTTTCTTTCTAGAAGTCCATGGGGAAGCAGACTCTGGGGGAGAAGCCTAAGGTAAGAGAGTGAGAAGAGAAGAGTCCAGCTCAGGGAGCAAGATTCTAGAAAAGGAAGAAGAGTGGGCTGAGAGGTTCCTTTTCTCTGTCTTTCTCTGTCACTTTGTGTGTGTCAGCCAGCCCTTGGGGAGACAGCAGCTAAGAGTGTCCTGTGGCAGATGAGGGTGCTCAGGGAAAGTTCCCAGCGTCTCCAGGTTTGGTTTTCAGGATGTGAGCACTGAGGGCGGTATGTGGGATTCGGAAGACGACAAAGAGGGTGTGGGGGGCGGCAGAGTGGGAACAAGCACAGGGGAGTCCATCGAAGCGGGGCTTTTTCATACGTTTCACTTTTCTTTTGCCATCTCTTCCAGCTTGTTCTGCCCGCAGACGGATGACACTCTTCAATGTCGGTTTTCATTGGGTATCTGGTTCTATAGAAGTTAATCCGAGTTAGTTTACTTCCACCAAGGAGCCGAAAGGGAACCAGCATTTTCACGGTGACCTGAACCCTCCTCCTGCTCCTTTGGGAGGTCCTGGCCCTGCTGTACTCGGCGTGACGCGGGGTCGGGAGGAAAAACTGCCTTTGCGGAGGGAGGAGAGGATCATCCCGGTTGCGGGCGTGGGACTTCACTCCCTTTGGATTTCTGCCTTCCTCCCCCTTCCTTACCTTTCTTCCCCGTTGGTCAGTGACACCCAGTGGAGCCCCGTACCGAGGGGAGAGCCCCCAGCGTTTGTACTTTGTTTCAGTTTAAATTTGAGCCATGCTGACACCTGTTTGGGCCAATGACCCTCTTAAGGACGAAGGGGGCGGGCAGACCGCGGGCGGGGCCGGGGTCTCACCCAACCCTCCCCGCGGGCGCCATCAGCTGCTGGGGAGGGAACCCCCAAGTCTCCTGCTTGGTGTCAGCGCTCCGCTGGCCACGGGTGGATTCCAGCTTCCTGAGGGCGGATTCCAGCTTCCTGACGGGGACCTGCGCTCCTTTCCTGTGGCAGGACAGAGGAGGGACAGGCGGCCGGCCGGGGGTGGTGGAGCCTCCAGGCCCCCGGGAGGCCAGGTGCGTGGACTCTCCTCGACAGGTCCCTGGAGAACCAGAGGAGATGCTGCTGGGCACAGGGAGCGAGGGCGTGGGGCAGCCTCCCCGGACTCTCTTCAGGCGCGGACTGTGTCCCCCAGTGGTGTCCCTAAGGACGAGGGGGAGGATGGAACCCATCTAACAACCCTCCCCTCAGTTCATGGCGTTCTGATGGGGAGGCTGAGAGTCTGAGTCTCTGGATCCTTCACCCTGCCCAGGGCTTTCTTGGACATTTAGGAACCATGAAGCTTAGGGTGGGAAAATAGGGAAAAAAAAAAAAAAAAAAAAAGAAGTCAAAGGAAATAAGTGAACAGCAGTTTCTTAGGAACCCAGCATGGATATCAAGTTCTCTCGGAATTTGTTCCTGTCAGACTTTGACCAAAACCTCTGTCCCAGGCCTGCTGCTCTCCTGACCCTGCTTTTACCTGTGAGGGACTAAAAGCCCCTCTCCCTGCTACTGACGCCTGAAGCCCCCAACATGTGTGGGCCAGAACCTGTTTTAAAATAGCATTTCCTTACAGACTCCTATGGATGAAGCTAATATTTGATTTTCTCATTTCCCATTGCCAGCCGTCCTGTCCATTCTATGGTGGTTAATGTGCCTCCCTTTAATGGATAATGGGAAAACAATCAAAGACTGAATTGTCTTTGACCCTTTTTCAAGGATTCACCATTAGCACATGTGACCAACCACCCCATCTCTGATCATGAGGCCACACTGAGGTGCTGGGCCCTGGGCTTTTACCCAGCGAAGATCACGCTGGTCTGGAGCAGGACAGGGAAGACCAGACTCAGGACATGAAGCTTGTGGCGACCAGGCCTTCGGGGGATGGTACCTTCCAGAAATGGGTGGCTGTGGTGGTGCCCTCTGGAAAGGAGCAGAGATACAGGTGCTGTGTGCAGCATGAGGGGCTGCCTGAGCCCCTCACACTGAGATGGGGTAAGGAGGGCCCTTTCTCAGGGAAAGCAGGGGGGCTTTCTGGGTATCTACAACATGGTCGTGTCTGAGGCCTGGGGGTCAAGACCCCTCACCTTCCCTTCTCTTCCTAGAGCCCCCTTCTCAGCCCACCATCCCCATCATGGGAATCCTTGCTGGCCTGGTTCTCCTTGGAGCTGTGGTAGTTGAAGCTCTGGTGGATGGAGTTGTGATTTGGAGGAAGGGCTCAGGTAGTGAGGGGATGGGAGCTTGTGTCACCACTGCTTCATGTGTGAGTCTCCAACCCAGGTGGTTGAATTGCCCATCTCCTGCCTCTGTTTCTGCTGAGTTAGAAATAATGACCCCCAGATGTGCAGGATAATCTGGGAAGGGGCCTGGCTGGCAGGTGGGCAGGGCCTCAGCCTGGATAAGGGCCGTCTGCATGGAGCCTGTCAGGTGGGTTAGGTGGGACAGGGGTTGGGGCAAGGAGGATGCTGGGAAGTGGAAGCTGAAGTGCAGACTGGGAAGCTTCAGGATAGAGGCAGAGGCTGGAGGCCAGGCAAGGTCAGGCCCCATTGTACCAGGCAGGCCAGTCCTATGGCCATTTCTGAGTGGCAGGCGCTGGGTTTGGGCTTGTATTTCTCCCCATGCTCCTTAGGATTCTGAGCAGCAGGGCCAGGAGGGACCCTGACAGGAGAAGCACTAAAAGATGAGGATCGAACCTCCTCTGTTATAGGTGGAGAATGTAGACATGAAGCTGATTTCCTGAAACCATGTCCTCTTTTAAAATTGAGGTGGAGATATTTTAATTTATTAAATTTACAAAGCCATCTATTCTATGATTTCTTAATAGAGTGGGTCACTCCTACAATTGGCCTAATTAGACATATATCATAACCTATACAGAGAGTATGAAAGGGCTATGGAGTCTTTGTTTGGGTCCAGGTTTTGATTTTCTTCTGTCTGGCTCTTTATTTTGTTGTTTCATTTTATTTTGTTTTTGTTAAAAAGAACCCTCTTTGTGGAAAATACCAAAATGTACGAAAAAAAAAAAATAACTGTAATCACCTACTATGACTCGATGTATGTATTGAAGTTTTTTTCTACATTAAAAAACCTACTTTACACAATAAAAATAATTCTGAAATACTAGAATTAAACTGCAAATGCAGTTTTTTACACTACCTTTCCCCTATCATGTTTTATCCTTCTAAATTGATTTTAGTCACCTCATTCTATTTCATTGAATGGAATTTGGCATAGAATATTTATTGACTTTTTAATGTTGAATATGTATATATATGTATATTTAATTCCTTTTTTATATTAATCACACTGAGGTGACCAATTGTGCTTAAATTCCTTTTTTTGCAAATGTGTTGACCATGTATGCAGTAGTGAAATTACTAGGTAAAAAGTTATAAGCATTTGTACATCTTCTGGTATACTGATACATTTGCCATCCTCTTTTCTAGGGTAACTTTTTGGATTTGGATTTATAAGACTGCCTACCTCACTCAACATAGAAACACGACTAGCCTCCTTATGTTACAAACAAGAAAGCCAGTAAGAAGAAAGGAGTAAAGGTAGATTTGCCAATGCTGTGCCGTTTTTTTAGACTCTGGGGTTTCTCTTGTTTTGTTGTTAGTTTTGTTTCATTTATTTAAGACCATATTCATACCTTAAAAAAAGTTTCTATCCTTATCTTTTGACCAATTTCAGTTGACATGTTTATCTTTTCTAATTGTTTTGTAAGCATACATTATGTTTATCCAAACTGAAAACATATTTATTATTCTATAATAATACCTTGTTTTTGTGGGGAATGATCAGAGAACACTGAAGGGTACTGTAATTTTATTTGGGGGATAAAATAGAAACCAACATGTGTTGAACACTCACTATGTGTCAGGAACTTTGCTGACGACTTCGTGTGCATTGTTTTACTTAAATCATGAGACAAGTAAAGTTATGATCCTATTTACAGATGAAGAAACTGAAGCTTAGAATGGTTCATTGACTTGTCTGTGATCAGACAGCTAGAAAGCAGCAAATACACTGGTAAGAGCTACTGAAATGACAAGACCAGATCCCTGACTCACCAGGGACTGAAAAAAGAAAAACCTTAACCCTCCCCAGCCTCCCCTCAGGGAGACCAGGTGTGCACTGGAGAGCTCTGGACCTCCTACCTAGTGCTGGAGTCACTGGGCTGAGATTCTGGAACAAGGGTCATCAAAAGAAAACATCTGTAGTTTTCATTCATCCTGGGCCTTTCCCCCAGAGGCAGATCTTGTCCTCAGAGCAGCTCCGGAGTGTCCTGAAAGGAGAAAGTTGTCCTCATTTCAGGGACCTGGAAATACCATCGCAGGGGAGCTAGGAGCCTCTGAGAGCGAAGAGCTAAGTGTCCTGATGGCCGGAGGAGACCATCAGGTGAGTTTCCTCATAAAAGCTGTAAAACTCAGGGAGAGCTCTGCCTCAGCTCCGCCTCAGAACTTTCATCAGAGGGTTATTAAATGTGGAAACCACTCAGGATTATTTCCCCACTGCCTCATTCAAAGTCTGGCTTCTCTCAGTAGGTACGAGGGGCTTGGGACCAATAAACACCCAAGATCATAATCTCCAGCAACAATCCCTGGAGAGAAAAATAAAGTCTCCATTTTATTACAGAGGGAAGTATTCCATAGTCAGTGACTGGGGAAAGACATGTGCAGCTTTGGTGATTTCTCCTCCATCATGTTATCTAATGGAGTCTCACACACATGCAAAGGTTAATGTTCATGTAAAAAAACAAAACAAAACTAAATACCAAAGAGAATTCTTCAATAGTTTTTGGTATTTCTGAACATAAGAAAAAGTTGACACAGTCGATATACACAAAATAAAGCAAGAAGAGTACAAACCTAGGGCATTTTAGCATTTCAATAACATGCTGCTAATGCAAAAATCTAGTTAGAATATTTGACATATATATATATATATATCGGTGTTTCTCTGTGCATTTCGTTTTTTTATTGTACTTTAGATGCAGGTTTACAGAGCAAATAGTTTCTCATTAAACAGTTAGTACACATACAGTTTTGTCACATTAGTTAACAACCCATGACATGTCAACACTCTCCTTTCTCAAGCTTGGGATCCCTATTACCAGCTTTCCTGTCCCCTCCTGCCTTCTAATCCTTGTCCCTGGGCTGTTGTGCCCCATTAGTCTTGTTTTGCTATATGGGGTTGTCTAATCTTTGGCTGAAGAGTGAACCTCGGGAGTGACTTCGTTACTGAGCTAAAAGGGTGTCTGGGGTATTTCTCCAGTCTCTGTCAGGCCAGTAAGTCTGGTCTTTTCTTGTGAGTTAGACTTTTGTTCTACATTTTTCTCCAGCTCTGTCCGGGACCCTCTGTTGTGATCCCTGTCAGAGCTGACTAATATATTTTTTTATCTTGCTAGCAAGTAATTTATATGCCCAGCAAAATAAAGAAAACATAAAAGTATAGTTATTCTTTCACACAATTGGAAAACTAATCCACACAGAACTATATATTTTAATTCAATATGTTTGTTATATATTTGTTTTAAAATTTATAACACGTACTACTTTATTCCTTTTGGAATTTGAGTAGTCAGTTAGTAGATCTAATATATTTGGAAGCCAATATAAACAGCTTGTAAACTCTCTGAAGGGAAAGAGAGGTAGGAAATAGTGAAATCAAACTTTTCCACTTTTTTATTATTACATGAAAATCATTATTAGAAATAATTCTGGGCAACAAAAGCTAATGTTCTTCATGTAAAGAATTGTTGATCTGTTCAACCAGAGTTTTAAATAAGAAGATGATTTTATGCTCTATCTTAGTCATCTAGTGGTGCTATAACAGAAATGCGACAAGTGGATGGCTTTTAACAAAGAGACATTTACCCTGTCACAGTCTAGTTGGCTACAAGTCCAAATTCAAGGCATCAGTTCCAGGGGAAGCCTTTCTGCCTCTGTCGGCCTTGGAGGAAGATCCTTGTGATGCATCAGTCTTCACTTGGTCTGGGAGCATCTCAGCATAGGAACCTCAGGTCCAAAGGACCTGCTCTGCTCCTGGCACTGCTTTCTTGGTAGTATGAGGTCCCCATGTCTCTCTGCTGGCTTCTCTCTTTTATATCTCAAAAGAGATTGGCTTAAGACACTATTTAATCTTGTAGACGTTATCAGTATAACTGCCAGTAATCCATCTTATTACATCATAGTGATAGCATTTACAACACATAGGGAAATCATATCAGATGATAAAATGGTAGACAATTACACAATACTGAGAATCATGACCTAGCCAAACTGACAGATGTTTTTGCAGGACACCATTCAATCCATGACATGCTCCTTCCATACATTCATTTTTCAACCTCAAAAATGAAATCTCAATTAATTTACATATTCCTCAAAAAAGTTCTGCCACTATTTCTTGCCTTTTAATAGGCCAAGATATCTATTTTTCAATTGCATTGCTATAAATAGAAATTCTTATTTCATGATTGTAGTGGGTTGAAGGGTGTCCCCCCAAAAGCTATGTCCACCCAGAAACTCACAATGTGTCTCTATTTTGGAATAAGGGCCTTTGCAGATATAACTAAGGTATCCAATGACTAGTGTCCTTATGAGAGACAAAAGAAGAGAATACTGAGACACAGGGGAGAAGGTCATGTGAAGACAGAGGCAGAGATGGCAGTAATGCTGCCACAAGCCAAGCAATGCCTGTAGCCACCAGAATCTGGAAGAGGCAAGGGAGGACTCTCCCCTAGAGCCTTAGAAGAGAGTATATATAGCCCAGCCTGTACCTTGATTCCAGACACCTGGCCTCCAGATCTGTAAGAATCAATTTCTGTTGTTTTAAGCCACCAAGTTTGTGGCAATTTGTTACAACAACCCTGGGAAACTAATAAAATGACCCTATAAATTTTGTTTTAAATATATATATATGTATATATATATATATATATTCTACTATTTGTTGCTTTTTGGTTTACAGAATTTTTGGTTCAATTTCTGTGTTTTGATGTGGAGGATCCCAGGCACAGCCCTGGAACACCAGTCCAACCTCCCTCTTGCCCTCCGGATATTAATCCCATGTCACCCCTGATTGCCACCCCTCCAACTCAGGTACCCAGAGTGAATTCCAGGTCCTGCTCTGCCCTTGCCTGCTCACCTTTTCCATAGCTAATTGGTTATGGGCCCAAAAGAGAAAAGCTGAAAGAAGGTGATGGTTACTTACCTAAGGAGAGAGAATGATGGTGGAGAGGCCAAGAAGGGCCAGAGTTGTGTGTGTGCTCATTTCTCTCTCAAACTGCACCCAACCCTAGCGGGGCTACTGGAGACCCATCAAACACAGCCAAGCGCCTCCACAGACCTGAACTGTGTTGACAGATGTGCAAGTAGGCCTTTAGGGCTCCACATCCCTACATCCACAGTATTCTGGACACCTGGACACTTTCATTTTATGCTGTTTATCCATCCACCTCAGGGACTGTGTTTGGGGACCTGGACTCACCTCTTGATACAGCTCGGTTTACCCTCGGGTGGCTGGTTTTCCCTTTGAGTGCAACAGTCAGAGCAGGATCTTGGGCTGAGGGTCACTCAGTGACTATGCAGAATGCTGGAGCTGTATCCTCGCTTTTCTTAGCCACCTCTGTGCTTCACAAAACTCAGATCCAGAATCATACTCATCTCTCCCTGATCACCTCTAAGAACGTACTTATATTAAAAAAAAAAAAAAGACAAAAACACATGTGAAAAAATGTTTATGGGGTTGATTGATTAACATGGAAAAAGCACTACCTCACCAGTTCTGCCTCTCACTGAACTTTATTCCTAAATACTGAACTCATTCAAAACTTCTAGTTTACTTAGATGAATAAATAATTTCTTTTATAATGGTCAGCACAAAGCTGGTGAGGCGGAGGTTAAAGACATCCCAAATATCCAATTTTTCCAAACTGCTGTACCACTCCATCATCTTTAACGTCAACTACTCCTCCTTCCCTCAGTACTTTCCTTCCCATCTTTGTATTCCGTAACTTGCTGCAACGTCTCATAGAACTCACAGAACTGTATCAAGTAAATGGCTCATCTTGTTGACAAGCGCCAAATCCATGGGTCAGGGTTTGCCTTCTATTAGCTTACATGGCCCCAGGGGCTGATGAACCCAAATCGGCAGGCCAGATGATAGGCTGCTGGCTGACAAGGTTGTAGAAGCTGGCGAATCCCTGAATCGGCAGGTCAGACAACAGGCCACTTGCTGAAGTCCCAAGAACCGGAGGTCAGAGGGTGATGAGCCAGATGTAGGACCTAGATGAAGACAAAGAAAGAGAGAAAGAGAGAGGGCTCTGCCAGAGCACCCACATATATACATTGTATGCTGGCCACTACCCAGAGAAGGGCATGACTTGAGTAAGCGTGGGACTTGATTCAAGCCCTCTTGCAAGACTGTGACTCAGGATACACTCCACACTAATCCTCCCTCATTAACTTATAGGGGTTAGGATATACAACACATAAAATAGAGAATAATTAGGATAATTACATCAGATTGCAAAATAGAGTACAGCCACACAATACTGAGAATCATGGCCTAGCCAAGCTGACACATAACCCTAACCGTCACAGGTTCTTTACACCTTATTTACATACTCCCACTCAATCATTGTGTGTAAGTCACAAAGTCTATGGCTAGAAGGGCCATATTAAGCAATTCATTGCACTGCACTAGGAATTGCTGTAGCCAGGCTATTATAGACTGCATACCATGAGCTTCTGGCATCTAGAGAACACAATACAACTTTTTCCAATCCAAAGATCTGCCTCTGTCCTGGTTAGAACAACAATCTTCCAAAGTCCTTCTTGAGTCTTACTGAGGTAAGTTGGGCAAACCATGAGCCTCTACTTTTTACAGTACCTGACACATCCTGTTGTTGTTGTTAGGTGCCGTCAAGTCGGCCCCAACCCGTGGTGACCCCATGTACCACAGAATGAAACACTGCCCAGACCTGCGCCATGCTCATAATCGTTGTTATGCTTGAGCCCATTGTTGCAGCCACTGTGTCAATCCATCTCATTGAGGGTCTTCCTCTTTTTCACAGACCCTCCACTTTAGCAAGCATGTTGTCCTTTTCCAGGGACTGATCCCTCTTGACAACATGTCCAAAGTATGTAAGATGTAGTCTTGCCTTCTTTGCTGCTAAGGAGGATTCTGGTTGTACTTCTTCCAAGACAGATTAGTTCATTCTTTTGGCAGTCCACGGTATATTCCATATTCTTGGCCAACGCCACAATTCAAAGGTGTCAATTCTTCTTTGGTCTTCCTTATTCATTGTCCAGCTTTTGCAAGCATATGATGTGATTGAAAATACCATGGCTTGGGTCAGGTGCACTTCAGTCTTCAAGGTGACGTCTTTGCTTTTCAACACTTTAAAGAGGTCTTTTGCAGCAGATTTGCCCAATGCAATGCATCTTTTGATTTCTTGACTGCTGCTTCCATGAGTGTTGATTGTGGATCCAAGTAAAATGAAATCCTTGACAACTTCAATCTTTTCTCCATTTATCATAATGTTGCTTATTGGTACAGTTTTGAGGATTTCTGTTTTCTTTATGTTGAGGTGTAATCCATATTGAAGGCTGTGGTCTTTGATCTTCATCAGGAAGTGCTTCAAGTCGTCTTCACTTTCAGCAAGCAAGGTTGTGTCATCTGCATAACGCAGGTTGTTAATGAGTCTTCCCCCAATCCTGATGCCCCATTCTTCTTCATACAGTCCATTTTCATGGATTATTTGCTCAGCATACAGATTGAATAGGTATGATGAAAGGATACAACACCTTTCCTGACTTTAACCCACGCAGTATCCCCTTGTTCTGTTCAAACAACTGCCTTTTGATCTATCTACAGGTTTCTCATGAGCACAATTAAGTGTTCTGGAATTCCCATTCTTCACAATGTTATCCGTAATTTGTTATGATCCACACAGTCGAATGTCTTTGCATAGTAAATAAAACACAGGTAAACATCTTTCTGGCATTCTCTGCTTTCAGCCAGGATCCATCTGACATCAGCAGTGATATCCCTGGTTCCACGTCCTCTTCTGAATCCGGCCTGAATTTCTGGCAGTTCCCTGTTGATATACTGCTGTAGCTGCTTTTGAATGATCTTCAGCAAAATTTTACTTGGGTGTGATATTAATGATATTGTTGGAGAATTTCTGCATTTGGTTGGATCACCTTTCCTGGGAATAGGCATAAATATGGGTCTCTTCCAGTCGGATGGCCAGGTAGCTGTCTTCCAAATTTTTTGGCATAGACGAGTGAGTGCTTTCAGTGCTACATCTGTTTGTTGAAACATCTCAACTGATATTCTGTCAATTCCTGTAATACTTTATTTTGTCTTCATGAGTCGCCCTTTGAAGTCTTCTGTTCAGTTCTTTTACTTCATCATTTCTTCCTTTTGCTTTAGCTACTCAAAGTTCAAGAGCAAGTTTCAGTGTCTCTTCTGGCATCCGTTTTGGTCTTTTCTTTCTTTCCTGACTTTTTAATGACCTCTCGCTTTCTTCATGTATGATGTCCTTGATGTCATTCCACAACTCATCTGGTCTTTGGTCATTAGTGTTCAATGCGTCAAATTTATTCTTGAGCTGGTGTCTAAATTCAGGTGGGATATACTCAAGGTCATACTTTGGCTCTCATGGAGTAGTTCTAATTTTCTTCAGTTTCAACTTGAACTTGCATATGAGCAATTGATAATCTGTTCTGCAGTTGGCCCTGGCCTTGTTCTGACTGATGATATTGAGGTTTTCCACCATCTCCTTCCACAGATGTAATCTATTTGATTCCTGCGTATTCCATCTGGTGAGGTCCATGTGTATAGTTGCCATTTAAGTTGCTGGAAAAAAGTATTTATGGTGAAGATGTTGTTGATCTTGCAAAATTCTGTCATGCAATCTCTGGCATCCTTTCTATCACCACGGCCATATTTTCCAACTACTGATCCTTCTTTGTTTCCAACGTTCGCATTCCAATTACCAGTAATTATCAATGCATCCTGATTGCATCTTTGATCAATTTCAGACTGCAGAAGTTGGTAAAAATCTTCAATTTCTTCATCTTTGGCATTAGTGGTTGGTGCGTAAATTTGAATAATAATCATATTAACTGGTCTTCCTTGTAGGCGTATGAATATTGTTCTATCACTAACAGCATTGTACTTCAGGGTAGATCTTGACATGTTCTTTTTGATGATGAGTGCAACGCCATTCCTCTTCAAGTTGTCATTCCCCATAGTAGACCAATTCAAAATGGCCAATACCACATCCTAGTTACCAAAAAATACTTGCTGAATTTAAATGACTCTGATAAACTCATCACTAGTTTACACCAGCTAGTGGCACCTTTGCTTCTCAGCCACCCCACCTGCACTCTCTATTATTAACTCAAGTGCTGGATTATGTGCTGTAAACCCAGCATTCTTCTTCCAGCGTCTTCTCTGCAGAGGAGAAGCTAGGAAATATATTTCCAGAATTCCCTTCCCTGTACATGGAGGGACTGCGTGAGATATGGGACACAGAAGAGAGGAAGAATCATCATTCAGAGGTGGTTGCAGGCAGATGCTGGGCAGATGGGATTCTCAGCAGCTTCTTTGTAAGGTTTTAGAGCCTCCTGCTTTACCTAAGCAGACTGAGACAAATGATGGGAGATGTCTCAGAGGTTTTTGGGAGTTATAGTAATTTCCAAGCAATCTTTTGAGAACCACCCACTTCATTCAATGCTTCAGGCTGAGGTATCAGCATACGCTTCCCAACTTTCCAACTGCAGCTTCTCAGGCCTTCACTGACGTTTGCTGTCCAGGATTTTCAAACACTAGTGTAAAATCCTTTATTCCACTGTTAAATCCTTATTTCTGGAATACCAGAGTGGCTCTGCTTTCCTGACAAAATCTAGACTTATAAAGCTCCCCACCCAAGAAGAGCTCCTTTGAGTTACTCCTTACCTCTCTCCTCTACTATAATGAACCAGGCACCTCATTCTGGCATTTTCCCTACCTCTTCTCCTACTTTCCAAGCCCAGAGCACTTACAGACCTTTTATGTTTATCCAAGTGATAAAGGAGGTTTCATGTTTCTTTTCTTTCTTAAGCTTCATTCTATTACTTCCAAACTTTAACCTTTATATATACATTTATTCAACAAGCATTGATGGCTTACTAGTTGGAGGAAATGCGTTAGGTGCCATGGATTTAATCTCTCAAAACACTGCCTTACATGCCCTAATTAAAAAAAAAAAAATTAGTTTGGAGTAACAGGATGTAATAAAGTATTTAAACTGACATCAAGGTTGTCTGCAACACTGTACCCGGCTAGCTTTCAGTGCAACCAGTTAATTACTAGGATAAGAAGTTATAATCAATCTGATATTTTTTCTATGTTTAAAAAGTAGAAGGAAAGAGAACTATTGGAAAGTCAAAAGATCTGTATTCCAGGAGCTTGCTACTCTTACCTTGGAAGATTTATTTAACATTTTTAAGCCTTATTTGACTTATTGGTAAAATAAGAATAATAAGTTCTTCTCTGACAATCTCACATGTTTGTTGAAAGTCTCAAGCAGTTAATGTATGTGAAAGCACCATGAAAATTATATATATTGAATATAATGTATTATAATAGAATATAAAGACAACTAAAAATAATATTTCGAGATAAGAGTGATAGTGACATATGTTGGATAATATTAGTTCTGGATGTCAGGAGGTTTAAGTTAGTTATTGTCTCACTTTATCTGTGATGTGTTCCAACATTCTTTCCAGCTCTATAGAGCCTACCCAGATGCAGTTGCCCAATGTGTCCACTAGGTGGAAATAGGTAGTCAGCATTTTTTTCCAAACCCTGTGTTGTTTATGCTGCTAAATTCTGAACTAGCCTTGCAGGAATGGCTTTATAACTAGTCTTCCTTACAGGTAATTTCAGAGCATTAATTATAAGACATCTGTGAGACACTTTTGCAAAAGAATTTAGCAGATCGAATGTGTGCTCATGACATCCCTTCAAAACAATGTATATAACTTTTCCTGGGACCTATTAACTATTAAGCTAAAGTATCAGACTCTGCATGTCATATTCCTTTAACTGCCTTGTTCTTAGCCCAATATGTTATTTTGCCAAGACTGGGCTGCAGCTGACTCTTCTACCTGAACATGCCCTTCTATTATAATGATACAAACATGGCTGCTAGCCTAGTGCATGACTGTTTAAAATCATAATTCCATATCTATTGTGGTTTATCTTAAAATTTCTTCCCAGTATCCCTTTGAATCCAGCTGGGAGATTTAAACTTTATACTCCAGGATATGTGGATCTCTCCATGCTTCTGAAAGATGTAAACTGTCAGGTCCCATCCACTCTACGAGCCTTGGTTGCCCAGTGGTTAAGAGTTATGGCTGCTAACGAAAAGGCAGGCAGTTCGAATCCACCTGCTACTCCTTGGAAATGCGATGGGACAGTTCTACTCTGTCCTATATGGTGACTATGAGTCGGAATCGACTTCATGGCAACGGTTTTTTTTTTAAACTCCATGAATACATATTTTTAAAAATATATTTTTTATTTTATTTATTTTTGTTGTTGAAAATATACACAGCAGAACATACACCAATGGAACAATGTCTACATGTACAATTGAATGACACTGATTACATTCTTCAAGTTGTGCAACCATTTTCACCCTCTTTTTCTTAATCGTTCCTTTTCCATTAACATCAACTCACTGCTCCCTAAACTTCCTATTTAACCTTTCAAGCTGCTGTTAATTTGGTTCCATGTAGATAGTTCTTTAGAAGAGCACAATGCTCAAGGCAGACTTTTTTACTAATTAACCTAAACTATTGTTTGGTTTAAAGAAGACTTCAGGAAATATTTTAGTTTAAGTTTTAAGGCTTAAAGATTATCTCAGGGCAATAGTCTGGATTCTGTAAGAATTTGCAATTCTGTTCTGCTTTCCTCTTTTTGATCAGGATTCTTCTATAAAATGTTTGATTAAAATATTCAGTAACAGTAGCCCAAGTAGCCCTGTTGCTGGAGTGGTTAAGCTCTCAGTTCCTAATGGAAAGGTTGCTCTAGCCCACCAGCTTCTGCACAGAAAAAGATGTGGCAGTCTGCTTGCCTAAGATTACAGCCTTGGAGACCCTATGGGACAGTTCTACTCTGTCCTATAGGGTTGCTATGAGTCAGAATTGATTCGATGACAACAGGTTCATCTGGTTCCTATCCTGGCGCCATCTACTTCTTCTGATATCATGGCAAAGAGGGTAGTTATTCATGGAGACAATTATCCATGCATCATAAAATACCTTTTTGTTGTGGAAAACTCCCTAGTAGTGAAAACTCTGGAATCCCTGGGAGGCGCAACTACTACTCGAAAAGTTGGTGGTTCAAACCTACCTAGAGGAGCCTTGGAAGTAAGGATTAGTGATCTGTTTCTGAAAGGTCATGTCATTGAAAACGCTGTGGAGCAGTCCTACTCTGCACACACGGGGTCACCAGGAATCGGAATCGACGAGACAGCAACTAACAACAAGAAGTGAAAACTCTACAGTTGAATTTGTATCTTCATTATTTATAACATTAGAGCATCTGAATTACTGAGGAATCCAGCAGTAAGTTGGAAATTTAGCATATAGAGACCCACAAAATATTCTCCTTATGTGCCCTGTATTGAAATGTACAGAACAAACAAAAGACCAAATGAGTGAGAAATTTAGATTGAAAAATTTTATTAGAGTATAAATAAATCTGTATCTCCAGCATTATTATGGGAGAAATTGAGACAGAGTTTAGATTTCAGTTCACTCTATTTACCCCTTCCCAACATATATACTAGCTTTTTAAACCTCACCGGGTATTTTAATTTTTTCCATAGTTAATGTTCATTTAAATTTACTGATACACTTACCCCTTTTTTGTATTCTTTCTTTCATCTCATGCCTTCCATCTGGGATTTCTTCTTCTGCCTAAAGTATATTCATTAGAACTTCCGTTAGTGACAGTCTGCTTGTGTCAAATTGTTTTTGTCTGGAAAAATCAATTGAGGTTTTAATTTTTATCATTATATTTTCATTTCTAAAGGTTATATACAGTATTGTTCTTTTCCAATTTTCTTGGACATTTTTTATAGTTTCTTATTTCTTGAACATACTTGGAAGCTTGTTTTGTTAATCATAGTAAGTGTAGTTATTTTATTTCCTTTTCTTATTATTCTGTTATCTGAGTTATTTTATTCTGCTGTCTGTTGTTCCTGCTTGTTTTTTCACGGTGCCTTTTTTCTTGTGAACATAGTTTGTTTTTGTTTTCTTACTGTTAAATGTTCATTTTGCTTATAAAATTATTATTTTTTATTGTACTTTTGGTGAAGGTTTACAGAGCAAATTAATTTCTCATTAAACAATTAATACACATATTGTTTTGTGACATTGGTTGTCAACCCCACGACATGTCAACACTCTCCCTTTCTTCCTCCTTTGTTCCCCATTACCAGCTTTCCTGTCCCCTCTTGCCTTCTCGTCCTTGCCCCTGGGTTGGTGTGCCCATTTAGTCTTGTTTTGTTTTACGGGACTGCCTATTCTTTGGTTGAAGGGTGAATCTCAGGAGTGACTTCTGTCCTGAGTTAAAAGAGTGTCTGGGGGCCATACTCTTGGAGTTTCTCTAGTCTCTGTCAGACTGTTAAGTCTGGTCCTTTTTTTGTGAGTTAGAAGCTTCTAAATTATTTGTTGCAATTTTCAAAGCCTAGATGACAATAAGGAGTCCCTGGGTGGCACAGATGGTTAAACGCTTGACTACTAGCCAAGAGGCTGGCAGTTTGAACCCTTTCCAAGATGCCTCAGAAAACAGACCTGGCAGTCTGCTTCTGAAAGGCCACAGCCTTGAAAACCTTACGGAGCAGTTCTGCTGTGCATGCATGGGCTCACTATGAATCAGAACTGACACTACCGCAACTATCAACAAAAACAACAGATCCGAGTAGATTCCTTTGTGTTTGCTTTTGCCAAGTGTGTTGAAGTCTGGCCTACTTTAAACTGAATTCATGGCTAGAGGATTTTCAGATCACATAGGTAGTGGGAACTAGGGCTGCAAATCTATCTGAGAGACCACTTGTGGTTAAAACTCAGGAGCAAGTTTTTTCTCCCACTCCACTCAGAACAAGGGTGACTGTCCCTGTAGTCCTCGGAGTTGGACATTTCCCTCACACTGAGGAACCTGGCCCTTTGGGGTCCCAGCTTGATGGGGGAGATTATCCTACTAGGTTTCCCACTTTAAGTGCTCCCTGGGCTTTGCCTTCTTTTCCAAGTGCACTGTGGGTACATAAAAATTAAGCTTAAGTTTTCCATATTCAGTAAGTGACTTCAAGACAAAAGTAAATTGAGAGCTTTCTGGATTATAGCTAGACCATTCCAACTAAAGTGCAGCTCTTTAATGTTTTGTGAAAGATTTTATTTTTATTTTTATTGTACTGTAGATTAAGGTTTATAGAACAAACTATCTTCTCATTAAACAGTACCCTGACACTGGTTAACAACCCCAAGACATGTCAACACTCTCCCTTCTTGACCTTGGGTTCCCTATTACCAGCTTTCCTGTCCTCTCCTGCCATCTAGTCCTTGCCCCTGGTCTGGTGTGCCCCTTTGGTCTCATTTTGTTTTATGGGCCTGTCTAATCTTTGGCTGAAGGGTGAACCTCAGAAGTGACTTCATTACTGAGCTAAAAGGGTGTCCAGGGGCCATACTCTGAGGGTTTCTCCAGTCTCTGTCAGGCCAGTAAGTTTGGTCTTTTTTTGTGAGTTAGACTTTTGTTCTACATTTTTCTCCAGCTCTGTCTGGGTCCCTCTGTTGTGATTCCTAGCAGAGCAGTCAGTGGTGGTAGCCAGGCACCATCTAGTTGAACTGGACTCAGTCTGGTGGAGGCCGTGGTGGTTGTGGTCCATTAGTCTTTTGGACTAATCTTTCCCTTGTATCTTTAGCTTTCTTCATTCTTCCTTGCTCCCAAAGTGATGAGATCAGTGCAGTATCTTAGATTGCTGCTCACAGGCTTTTAACACCTGAGAGAGTACTCATCAAAGTAGAAAGTAGAACGTTTTCTTTATAAATTATGTTATGCCAGTTGAGCTAGATATTCCCTGAGACTATGGTCCCCCCACAGCCCTCAGCCCAGCAGTTTGGTCCCTGAAGGAGTTTGGATGTGTCTATGGAGCTTCCATGACCTTACCTTGTACAAATTGCGATGGCTTCCCCAGTATTGTGTACTATCTTACCCTTCACCAAAGTTACCATTTATCTATTGTCTAGTGTTTTTCCATCCCCATTCCTCCCCTCCCTCCAACCATCAAAGATTGTTTCTTTTGGTGTGTAAACCTTTTCATGATTTTTTATAGTAGTGGTCTCATACAATATTTGTCCTTCTGTAATTGACTTTTCTCACTTAGTATAATGCCTTCCAGATTCATCCACGTTATGAGATGCTTCCCAGATTCATCATTGTTCTTTATCATTGAGTAGTACTCCATTGTGTGTATCTACCATAGTTTGTTTATCCATTTATCTGTTGATGGGCATCAGGGATGTTTCCATCTTTTTGCTATTGTTAACAACGCTGCAATGAACAATGGACGTGCATATGTCTATTACAGTGGCAACTCTTGTTTCTCTCAGATATATTCCTAGGAGTGGGATTGCTGGATCATATGGTATTTCTATTCCTAGCTTTTTAAGGAAGCACCATGTCATTTTCCAAAATGGTTGTACTATTTTACATTCCCACCATCAGTGCTTAAGATTCCAATCTCCCCACAGCCTCTTCCACATTTGTTATTTTCTGTTTTTTTGATTCATGCCAGTAATATCGGGGGTGAGACGGTATCTCACTATGATATTGATCTGTATTTCTCTATTGGCTAGTGAACGCGAGCATTTCCTCACGTGTCTGTTAGTTGCCTGAATGTCTTCTTTGGTGAAGTGTCTGTTCATTACTTTTGCCCATTTTTTTTTTAAGTTTCTCATACAAAACTTTATACACACACTACTATGTGACCCTAGTTGCACTCCCCATATAGTGACAGCACAATCCTTCTTTCCACGTGGGATTTCTCGTGTCCATTCAACCAGCTCCAGTCCCTTTCTGCTGTCTCATCTTGCCTCCAGATAGGAGCTGCCCGTTTAGACTTATGTATCTACTTGAGCTAAGAAGCACATTCTTCACAAGTATCATTTTCTGTCTCATAGTCCAGTCTAATCTTTATCTGAAGAGTTGGCTTCGGAAATGGTTTAGTTTTGGGCTAACAGAGACTCTGGGGACCATGTCTTCTAGGGTCCCTCCAGTCTCAGTCAGACCATTAGGTCTGGTCTTTTTACTAGAATTTGAGTTCTGCACCCCACTTTTCTCCTGCTCTGTCAGGGACTCTCTGTTGTGTTCCCTGTCAGGGTGATCATTGGTGGTAGCCAGGTAACATCTAGTTCTTCTGGTCTCAGGCTGAGGGAGTCTCTGGTTTATGTGGTCCTTTTATCTCTTGGGCTAATATTTTCCTTGTGTCTTTGGTGTTCTTCATTCTCCTTGGGACCAGTTGACGCATCTTAGATGGCCGCTTGCTAGCCTTTAAGACCCCAGACGCCACTCATCAAAGTGGGATGCAGAACATTTTCTTAATAAACTTTGTTATGCCAGTTGACATAGATGTCCCCTGAAACCATGGTCCCCAGACCCCACCTCTGTTACTCTGTCCCTTGAAGTGTTTGGTTGTATTCAGGATACTTCTTAGCTTTTTGTTTAGTCCAGTTGTGCTGACTTCCTCTGTAGTACGTGTTTTCCTTCCCTTCACCTAAGATAATTCTTGCCTACTATCTGGTTAGTGAATACCCCTCCCCCTCCCTCCACACCCTTGTAACCATCAAAGAATGTTTTCTTTTGTGTTTAAACCTTTTCTTGAGTTCTTATAATAGTGATCTCATACAATATTTGTCCTTTTGCGGCTAATTTCACTCAGCACAGTGCTTTCCAGATTCATCGATGTTATGAGATGTTTCACAGATTCATTGTTATTCTTTATCATTGTGTAGTATTCTATTGTGTGAATATACCATAATTTGTCTATCCATTTGTCTGTTGATGGGCACCTAGTTAGTTTCCATCTTTTTGCTGTTGTGAACAGTGCTGCAATGAACATGGGTGTGCATATATCTATTCGTGTGATGGCTCTTATTTCTCTAGGATATACTCCAATGAGTGGGATTGCTGGATCATATGGTACTTCTATTTCTGGCTTTTTAAGGAAGCGCCAAATTGATTTCCAAAATGGTTGTACCATTTTACATCCCCACCAACAGTGTGTAAGTGTTTCAGTCTCTCCACAACCTCTCCAACATTTATTATTTTGTTTTTTGGATTACTACTAGCTTGTTGGGGTGACATGGTATCTCACTGTAGTTTTGATTTGCAGTTCTCTAATGGCTAAGGATCGTGAGCATTTCCTCAGTTATCTGTTAGCCACCTGAATGAATGTCTCCTTTGATGAAGTGCCTGTTCATATACTTTGCCTATTTTTTAATTGAGTTATTTGTCTTTTTGTTGTTGAGGTTTTGCAGTATCTTATCGATTTTAGAGATTAGACCCTGATCGAATTTGTCATAGCCAAAAATTTTTTCCCAGCCTATAGGTTGTCCTTTCAGTCTTTTGGTGAAGTTTTTTGATGAGCATAAGTGTTTGATTTTTAGAAGCACCCAGTTATCTAGTTTCTCTTCTGGTGTTTGTGCATTGTTACTTATCGTTTGTATGCCATGTATTAGGGCTCCTACCGTTATTCCTATTTTTTCTACCATGATCTTTATAGTTTTCGATTTTATGTTTAGGTCTTTGATCCATTTTGAGTTCGTTTTTGTGCATGGTGTGAGTTATGGGTTTCGTTTCAATTTTTTGCAGATGGATATCCAATTATGCCAGCACCATTTGTTAAAGAGACTGTCTTTTCCCCAATTAATGGACTTTGGGCCCTTGTCAAATATTAGCTGCTCATAGGTGGATGAATTTACATCTGGATTCTCCATTCTGTTCCACTGGTCTATGTATCTGTTGTACCAGTATCAGGCTGTTTTGACTACAGTGGCAGTATAATAGGTTCTAAAATCAGGTAGTGTGAGGCCTCCCACTTTGTTCTTCTTCTTCAGTAATGCTTTACTGATCTGGAGCCTCTTCCCTTTCCATGTGAAGTCAGTAATTTGTTTCTCCATCTCATTAAAAAATGCCATTGGAATTTGGATCTGGATTGCGTTGTATCTGTAAATGGCTTTGGGTAGAGTTGACATTTTCACAATGTTGAGTCTTCCTATCAATGAGCAAGGTATGTTTTTCCACTTATATAGGTCTCTTTTGGTTTCTTGCAGTAGTGTCTTGTAATTTTCTTTGTATAGGTCTTTTACGTCTCTGGTTAGATTTATTCCTAAGTATTTTATCTTCTTGGGGGCTATTGTAAATGGTACTGATTTGGTGATTTCCTCTTGGAAGTTTTCTTTGTTGGTGTAGAGGAATCCAACTGGTTTTTGTATGTTTATCTTGTATCCTGATAGTTTGCTAAAATCTTCAATTATTTTCAGTAGTTTTCTTGTGGATTCTTTGGGGTTTTCTGTGTATAAGATCATATCATCTGCAAAATAGAGATACTTTTACTTCTTCCTTACCTATTTGGATGCCTATTTCTTTTTCTAGCCTAATTTCTCTGGCTAAGACTTCCGGCATGATGTTGAATAAGAGGTGATAAAGGGCATCTTTGTCCAGTTCCTTTTCTCAAGGGAAATGCTTTCAAATTCTCTCCATTTAGGATGATGTTGGCTGTTGGCTTTGTATAAATGCCCTTAATTATGTTGAGGAATTTCCTTTCTATTTCTATTTTACTGAGAGTTTTTATCATGAATCGGTGTTGGATTTTGTCAAATGCCTTTTCTGCATCAATTGGTAAGATCACATGGTTCTTGTCTTTTGTTTTATTTATGATGAATTACATTGGTTGTTTGTCGAATGTTGAACTATGCCTGCATAACTGGTATGAATCCTACTTGGTCATGGTGAATTATTTCTTTGATATGTTATTGAATTCTATTGGCTAGCCTTTTGTTGATGATTTTTGCGTCTATGTTCATGAGGGGTATTCGTCTGTAGTTTTCTTTTTTTGTAGTGTCTTTGTCTGGTTTTGGTATAAGGGTTATGCTGGCTTCATAGAATGAGTTTGGGAGTATTCAATATTTCTATACTCTGAAATACCTTTAGTAGTAGTGGTGCTGAAATACCTTTAGTAGTAGTGGTGTTAACTCTTCTCTGAAAGTTTGGTAGAATTCTCCAGTGAAACCATCAGGACCAGGGATTTTTTTTGGTTGGGAGTTTTTAAATTACCTTTGAATCTCTTCTTTTGTTATAAGTTTATTTACCTGTTCTACCTCTGTTTGTGTTAGTTTAGGTAAGTAGTGTGTTTCTAGAAATTTGTCCATTTCCTCTAGGTTTTCAAATTTGTTAGAGTACAATTTTCCATAATATTTTGTTATGATACTTTAAATTTCAGTTGGGTCTGTTGTGATCTCACCTATATCATTTTTTATTCTGGTCATTTGCTTCTTCTCCTGTTTTTCTTTTCTCAGTTTGGACAATGGTTTATTGATTTTGTTGATCTTTTCGAAGAACCAGATTTTGGTCTTGTTAACTCTTTCAGTTGTTTTTATATTCTCTATTTCATTTAATTCTTCTCTAATTTTTATTATTTCTTTCTTTTGGTGCCTGAGGTCTATTGCTCATTTTTAAATTGGATTATTTATCTTTTTGTTGTACAGATGTTAGATTTTCCTATAGAATTTAGTGATTAGAACTTTGTCAGATTTGTCATAGCCAAAATTTTTTTCACACTCTGTAGGTTCTTTTTTTCACTCTTTTGATGAAGTCTTTTGATGAGCATAAGTGTTTAATTTTTAGAAGCACCCAGTTATCTAGCTTATCTTCTGGAGTTTGTGTGTTGTTACTTGTAGTTTGGATACTGTGAATGCCATTTATTAGGGCCTCTAGCATTGACTCTATTTTTTCTTCTGTGATCTTTATACATTTTGGTTTTATGTTTAGGTTGGTCCATTTTGAATTAGCTTTAGTGTATGGTGTGAGGTATGGGTCCTGTTTTATGATTTTACCAATGGACGTCCAGTTTTGTCAGCACCATTTGTTAAAAAGACTGTCTTTTCCCCATTTGATGGACTTTGGGCTCCTGTCCCTTGAGATTTTAATTTTAATCACTATATTTTAATTTCTAAATATTATATACAGTATTGTTCTTTTCCAATTTTCATAGACATTTTTATAGGTTTTTTTCCTAAACACATTTAAAAACTTGTTTTTTTTTAATAGCATAACTATATTGTATCCTTTTCTTAGTATCCTATTATTTAAGTTGTTTGATTCTGCTGTCTGTTGTTCCTGCTTTTTTTTTCATAGTGCTTTTTTTCTTCTGAACATAGTTTGTTTTTTGTTTTCTTTTTTTAATTGTACTTTAGGTGAAGGTTTACAGAACAAATAGTTTCTCATTAAACAGTCAGTACACATTTTGTTTTATGACATTGCTTAACAACCCCACAGCATTTCAACACTCTCAACTTTTTTTTTTTGGTGAAAATATACGTAGCCAAAGATGCACCATTCCAAAAATTTCTGTATGCACAATTCAGTGACATCAATTACATTCTTCCAGTTGTGCTGCTATTCCCACTTCATTTATTTATTTATTTATTTATTTTTTAAAAATTGTACTTCAGGTGAAGGTTTACAGAACAAATAGTTTCTCATGAAAGGCAAGCATTTCCTCATGCGTCTGTTGGCAGCTTGAATGTCTTCTTTGGTAAAGTGTCTGTTCATTTCCTTGCCCATTTTTTAATAGGATTATTTGTCTTTTTGTTGTAGAGGTGTTGGATTTTCTTGTAGATTATGGAGATTAGAACTTTGTCTGACTTGTACTGTCCAAAAATTTTTTCCCAGTCCGTAGGTTCTCTTTTAACTCTTTTGGTGAAGTCTTTTGAAAAGCATAGGTGTTTCATTTTTAGAAGATCCCAGTTATCCAGCTTAAATTCTGGGGTTTGTGTGTTGATGGTTATGGTTTGTATACTGTTAATGCCGTGTATTAGGGACTGTAGCTTTGGTCCTATTTTTTCTTCTATGAACTTTATAGCTTGTGGCTTTATATTTAGGTCTTTGATTCATTTTGAATTAGTTTTTGTATATGGTGTGAGGTATGGGTCCTGTTTCATTTTTTTGCAGATGGATATCCAGTTTTGCCAGCACCATTGGTTACAAAGACTGTCTTCTCTGCATTTGATGGACTTTGGGCCCTTGTCGAAGATCAGGTGACCGTAGGTGGATGGATTTACATCTGGGTTCTCAATTCTGTTCCATTGGTCAATGTATCTGTCACTGTACCAGTACCAGCTGTTTTGACTACCATAGCTGTATAGTAGGTTCTGGGGTCAGGTAGTGTGAGTCCTCCAACTTTATTCCTCTTCTTCAGTAGCGCTTTACTTATTCAGGGCTTCTTCCCTTTCTGTATAAAGTTAATGATTAGTTTTTCCATCTCTTTGAAGAATGTTGTTGGTATTTGGATCAGGATTGCATTGTATTTGTAGATTGCTTTTGATAGAATTGTCATTTTCACAATGTTGAGTCTACCTATCCATGAGCATGGTATGTTTTTCCATTTATGTAGATCCCTTTGGGTTTCTTGCAGTAGTTTTTTGTAGTTTTCTTTGTATAGGTCTTTTACATCCTTGGTTAGATTTATTCCTAAGTATTTTATGTTTTTAAAGGCTATTATAAATGGTATTGTTTTCCCGATTTCCTTTTCATCATTCTCTTTATTGGTGCATAGGAATCCAAGTGATTTTTGTGTTTATCATGTATCCTGTTGAATCTTTCTATTAGTTCTAGTAGACTTCGCGTGGAGTCTTTAGGGTTTTCTATGTATAGTATCATATCATCCACAAACAGGGACAGTTTAACTTCTTCATTACCAATTTGGATGCCCTTTATTTCTTTTTCTTGCCTTATTGCTCTAGCTAGAACTTCCAGCACAATGCTAAATAGGAGTGGTGATAAAGGGCATCCTTGTCTTGTTCCTATTCTCAAGGGGAATGTTTTCAGCTTCTGTCCATTAAGAATGATGTAGGCTGTTGATTTTGCATAGATGCCCTTTATTATGCTGAGAAATTTTTATTCTATAGCTATTTTAGTGATTTTTTTTTTTATCAGGAATGGGTATTGGACTTTGTCAAAAGCCTTTTCTGCATTAATTGAGATGATCATGTGATTCTTTTCTTTCCTTTTCTTTATGTGGTGGATTACATTGATTGATTTTCTAATGGCAAACCATCCTTGCATACCTGGTATGAATCCTACTTGGTCATGTTGTATTATTTTTTTGATATAATGCTGAATTCTATTGGCTAGAATTTTGTTGAGAATTTTTGCATCTATATTCATGAGAGATATTTGTCTGTAATTTTCTGTTTTTGTGGTGTCTTTGCCTGATTTTGGTATCAGGGTTATTCTCGCTTCATAGAATGAATTCAGAAGTGTCACTTCCTTTTGTATGTTCTGAAATAGTTTGAGTAGTACTGGTACAAGCTCTTCTCTGAATGTTTTGTAGAATTCTCCAGTGAAGCCATCTAAGCCAGGAATTTTTTTGATTGGGAGTTTTTTTTTTTAATTACCTTTTCAATCTCTTCTCTTGTTATGGGTCTGTTCAGATTTTCAACAATACTTTGTAGTAGTTTGGGAATGTAGTGTGTTTCTAGAAATTTCTCCATTTCCTCTAGGTTTTCAAATTTGCTGAAGTATAGTTTTTCATAATATTCTGTTATGATCCTTTTTATTTCAGTTGAGTCTGTTGTAATGTCTCCCATTTCATTTCTTATTTGGCTTATTTGTGTCCTCTCCTGTTTTTCTTTTGTCAGTCTGGCCAGTGGTTTGTCGATTTTGTCGATCCTTTCAAAGAATGAACTTTTGGTTTTGTTGATTCTTTCTGTTGTTTTTCTATTCTCTATTTCATTTATTTCTGCTCTGATCTTTATTATTTCCTTTCAGCTGGTGGCTGAGGGCTTTTTTTTTTGGTTGTTCTCTGTTTGTGTTGTGTAGTTAATGTTTTCATTTTGTCCCTCTCTTCTTTCTGATGTGTGCATCTATTGCTATAAGAAGTCCTCTTGAGGACTGCCTTTGCTCTGTCCCAAGGGTTTTGGTATGATGTGTTTTCATTCTCGTTTGATTCTAGGAATTTTTTGACTCCATCTCTGATTTCTTTTATTACCCAATGGTTTGTAAGCAGGGTGTTATTCAGTTTCCATGTAATTGATTTGTTTTCCTTGTTCTTTCTGTTGTTAATTTCTACCTTGATGGCATTGTGGTCAGAGAAGATACTTTGTATTACCTAAATTTGTTGGATCTTGTTGAGGATTGCTCTGTGGCCTAAGATGAGGTCTTTCTGGAGAACATTCCACGTGCATTGGAAAATAATGTGTACTTTGCAGCTGTTGGATGGAGTGTTCTATATATGTCTATGAAGTCAAGTTGGCTGATTGTGCCCTTTACGTCTTCTGTATCTTTGCTGAGTTTCCTTTTAGATGTTCTGTCCTTTACTGAGAGTGGTGTTGAAGTCTCCTGCTATTATTGTGGAACTGTCAATTTCTCTTTTCAGTGTTGTTAGCGTTTGTTTTATGTATTTTGGAGCCCTATCATTGGGTGTATAGATGTTTATTATGGTTATGTCTTCATGATGGATAGTCCCCTTAAACATTATATAGTGTCCTTCTTCGTCTTTTATGGTAGATTTTGTTTTAAAACCTATTTTATCTGAGATTAATATTGCCACTCCTTCTCTTTTTTGGTAGTTGTTAGCTTGATATATTTTTTTCCAACCTTTGACTTTTAATAAATTCACATCTTTGTTTCTAATGTGTGTCTCTTGTAGATAGCAGATTGATAGATCCTGTTTTTTTATCCATTCTGTCACTCTCCATCTCTTTATAGGTGCATTGAGGCCATTTACATTCGGTGTAATTATTGATAGATGTGAGTTTATTACTGTCATTTTATAGTGCTTTTTTTTGTGGTGCTGACATTTTCTTTGTTCCTCTTACTCTCCTGTGCTGAATTCCTTTTGTCTGTGGATTTTTTGTTTTTGTTTGTTTCTTTTGTCTTTGTACGTTTTGTTTTTTACAGAGAGTTTATGTTTTTCCTCTTTATTTTTATGAGTATGTTTGTTAACTTTCTTTGTGCTTACTGTGAAATTTACCCTCATCTTTCTAAGTTTGAATCAGTCTATTATTACTTGGTATCACCTTGCCTTCCTCTCCATAAGAAGGTTCTGTACCTACACCATTTATTCCCTCTTTTATTATTCTGATATTGTTGTCATTTACAGATTAATTTCTCTGATTCCCTGTTGTATTTCTTTTGGTTTTGGATAGTCCTTGGAAGTTCATTTCCTAGATTGGTATATGGCTGGTATGATCCTGCATCCTAGATTCAGCCTGTGAGCTGAAGTTGTTTGTTATCAGATTGAAGGGCTCCCTTTAATAATTCTTGCAAGTTTGGTTTGGTTTTTACATATTCCCTTAATTTCTGTTCATCTGGAAATGTCCTAATTTCACCATCATATTTGAATGAGAGTTTTGCAGGATATATTATTCTTGGGTGGAAATTTTTTTCTTTCAAGGTTTTATATATGTCATCCCATTGCCTTCTTGCCTGCATGGTTTCTGCCAAATAATGTGTAAGTAGACTTATTTTTTCTCCTCCGTTTGTGACTTCTTGTTTTTCATGAGCTGCTCTCAGAATTCTTTGTCTTTGGTTTTGGTGAGTGTGGTTATGATATGCCTTGGTGATTTTCTTTTGGGGTCTATTATATATGGAGTTCATTGAGCTTCTTGGATGGCCAGCTTTTCATCTTCCATGATAATAGGGATGTTTTCTGTCAACGGTTCTTCAATGATTCTCTCTGTGTTTTTCTTTTTTCTCTCCCTGTTCTGGAACTCCTATCACTTAAGAATTTTTGCTTTTGATTGTATCCCACATAATTCTCAGGGTCTCTTCATTTTTCTTGGTTCTTTTTTCTGATTTTTCCCCAAACAGAGCTATATCCAAGTGTTTGTCTTCAATTCTGCTGATCCTGTCTTCCACCCTTTCAAATCTGTTCCTTAGCCCTTCTATGACACTGTCCATTTCTGAAATCTTGTTGTTTATCTTTTAGATTTCTAATTGTTGTTTTTGTGTAATTTCTAGTTTATTTGAATTTATTTTGGTACTTTGTTCCTGCATTATTTTCCTGAATTCTTCCATATTTTTGTCTGTATTTTCCATGAATTTGTCTGCCTTTTTCATGAATTTGTCCATTTTTTTCCTTGTTTTTGTCTGCTTTTTGCTTCAACTCTTGAAAAATTCTGAGTATTAGAGATTTGAATTCCCTGTCAGGTAGTTCTAGTGCCTTTTCTTCTACTGGAAAGTCATCTGGTGTTTTGTTTTGGATGCCTACTGGAACCATCCTGTCCTGTGTTTGTAAATGTTTTGATATTGTCTGCTGTCTTCAGGGAATTCAGTAGTTATTTTCCTCATTTATTGATCATAGATTTGTTTGTTTTGTCCTTTTTTTAAATTTGGCTATGTCTGAGCAGGTGGGCTGTGTGTTCTTTGTTGTTTGTTTGTCTGTGGGCATGATACTTTTTGCCTCCTTCTCCAGTTGGCATGGTCAGTCACTCAGATATGCTACAGCAGGACAGGCCTATCTGAAGAGGTGAGTTGTTCATGGCAGTTACTACAGTCACCAGGGAGGGCCGATAATCAGTGCAGGACAGGTTCTGGTAGGCTGTGCCTGGGCTGCTTGGTGGTGTGATGTTAAGCACATGGTGCAGATAGGCATGATGGAGGCAGAGGTTGTGATGTGTGGAGCTAAGATGGGTATGGGAGAGAGGAGAGAGAGGAGAGAGGAATAGGAACCAAAAACATATAAACAAACAAAGAAGAGTGCTAGGGAAGCTTGGAATCTAAGCAGCCAGTGCTTCCCAGCCAAGAGACTGTGGCCGTGGGAAGCAGAGGAGGCCAAGTGGGGGTGAAGAAGGGTGGGGGGGTGGAAAAGCGTATATTGCTGGTTACCAGTTATTCTGTCTCCTGCTGGAAGCTCCATGAAGCTGCTTTCTCATATCCCCGTTCGCTGGTCTCTGATAGGAGTCCAAGATGGTGGATCCATGCTGCGTTAGCTGATAGGGGACCTCTGCATGGATGTCTTCTCACTCTCTGTTCTCTGTCAATTTCTTATTCCATTTGGTGCTTGGCTGAGTTCTTTATTGCTTCATTTGATGCTTAGGGTTTCAGGATTGCTGTTTTCTCTGTTTGGCTTAGTTTTTCAGATTTCTTCTGTGGAGGGATGGCGTGGTGCTTCTGCCTAGAGTGCCATGTTTCTGGAAGTCTTGTTTTCTGTTTTCTTACTGTGAAGTGCTCATTTTGCTTATGAAACTATTTGTTAGAATTTTCAAAATATAGATGAGAGCAAGGAGTTCCTGGATGGCATAAATAGTTAAATGCTTGACTACTAGCCAAAAGATTGGCAGTTTGAACCCTGTCACTATCTCCTCAGAAGACAGGCCTGCCAATCTGCTTCTGAAAAGTCAGTGCTGAAAACCCTATGGAGCAGTTCTGCTCTGCACACATGGAGTCACTAGAGTCAGAACTGACTCAAAGGCTACTAACAACAAAACAACAACGTATCACAGTAGATTCCTTTCTGTTTGCTTTTGCCAAGTGTCTTGGAGTCTGGCCTACATTAAACTGAATTCATGGCTTGAGGATTTTCAGACCATGCAGGTAGTGTGAACTTGGCCTGCAAATCTATCTGAGAGATCACTTGTGGTTAAAACTCAGGAGCAAGTTTTTTTCTCCCACCCCACTCCGAACCAGGGTGACTGTCCCCATATTCCTTGGAGCAGGATTTTTCCCTCACACTGAGGAACCTGGCCCTTTGGGCTCCCAGCTTAATGGAACCAATCATCCTATTAGGTTTCCCCCTTTAAGTGGTCCCTGGGCTTTGCCTCGGAGCTCTGTGGTGCAGTGGTTACAAGCTTGGCTGCTAATCAAAAGGTCAGCGGTTCAAATCCACTAGCCACTCATTGTAAACCCTATGTGGCAGTTCTACTCTGTCCTGTATGTTCTCTGTGAGTCGGAGCTGACTTAACAGCAATGGGTCAGGTGGGGAATTTGCCTTATTTTCCAAATGTCCTGCAGGGACACAAAAACTAAAACTTAAGTTTTCCACATTCAGTAAATGACTTCAGTACAAAAGTATATCGAGGATTTTCTGGATTTTGGCTAGCCCATTCCCTCTAAAGTGTACCTCTTCAATTTTTGAGGAAGATTTTTAAATATTTTATTCATCCATTTTTATTAGCATGAAGGTAGGTGTAGATACCTAATGTGCCATATTAGTGGTTAACACCTATTTCCCAAAGCCCTTCTTCACAGTTTTTCTGACTCACTGAACATCTGAACATAGTATTAGACACTGCCCATGCATTGATGAAAATCCAAGCATAACACATTTCTCCTTTTGGCAAAGTGGACTTCTAGATGGTCTGCTTAAAATCTGCCCACTCTGAGGAATTCCCTTTCCATGTTCTTTATGAACTTTCCAGAATGGGACTGTAATGCTGTAGTAGTCCACTTCTGACTATTTAAAGTACGATCAAAACCACATGTAAATGAAACTCAAATTTCATCCTCTACATTCAACTACCTTAGAGAACTCCTCATGGACCACAAGCATGAGACAATGGAGAGTGAACTCTGTACAGTAATAAGAGCATGAGGAGTGTTGTCTACCTTGTTATGCAACTTACCTTTGCTGGCAGGACCTGCTTAAGTCTGATGCTGTGTACACCACTTCCCCTTGAGACCTGAGTGCTGGGAAGCATGTTGGATCATACAAAATCCTGATTATGACAGGCATCTCAAGTCACTGTGTCATTTGCTGTACCATGATCCTAGCTTTAAGCATCTACCAGGGCCCCCAGAAAAGCCAGAAGCTATTTCTCAAATGGTGAATACAGGGTAGAAATTTGTCCCAAAGCCCTGAATCCTGGGCAGTCACACACACACACATATTACTATATCCCAATAAGCATTAAGGACCTAATTGTGGATATGGTTGACTTCTGACTGGATCAACTAAAGATAATTCTAGTTATCTGTACCTCATTTAAAGCTGTTACCTATTCAGGTCATCTGGATAAACTCACTCAAATATAGCATGAGTTTCTGTCAAGAAAAAGACTATTACATTCAATTTAGACAATGGACCTGTCTTAGTTATGTAGTGCTGCTATAACAGAAATACCACAAGTGGGTGGCTTTAACTAACAGAAATTTACTTTCTCACAGTTTAGGTTCGACGTATGAACTCAGGATACCAGCCCAAGGGGAAGGCATTCTCTCTCTGTCAGCTCTGGGGGAAGGTCCTTGCCTCTTCTCAGATTCTGGTTCTCAGTTCCTTGCTGATCTTCATGTGGTATGACATCTCTCTTCCGCCATCTCTGCTTTTTATATCTCAAAGGTGACCAGCTTAAAATACACCTTACACTGAAATGGTGTCTCAACATGACAAAGAGAACCCATTCCCAAATGGGATTATAACAATAGATATGGGACTTTGAGTTTACAACACAAATTTTTTGGGGACACAATTCAATCCATAACAGCGCCATTTCAGAGACTGAAGCCGATACAACCCACACAGTATTGCTGGGCTTGGCTCCACCTCCTCACTCTAACTTCAGGGAGGGGATCTGAGGTAAAGGATGTATTGAGGGGGAAATGGCAAAATTGAACTACTAAAGAGGGGGAAAGTTATACTTTTAAGAGAATGCATAAGGGTACTGTAAAAGGAAGTTAGAACCCTTTGTCCTCAAAAGGAAGTCAGAACCCTTTGTCTTCAAAAGGCCAAGAAAGATAGGAGAGGGAATACATGGAAACTGGCTTCTGGAAACTCTACATGGTTCAGACGTCTCAGTCCCATGTGCTGCTTTCACATCATCATCAACAATGACAATGGTTGTAAAAATCCTACGTTTTTTCATTTTGGTAGGTAAAATCTTGAGAAAGTATTTAGCAAGGTAAGAAGTAGGGTTCTGGTAGGTCTTCCCCTAGTTGTGTGCTTTAATAACACTCTGTACTTTTCCTTCAGAGTTCTTATCACAGTAGTGATTTTATATTTACTTGTGGTTATTTATAAATGTGTGTCACTCACATGAGGCTCCAAGCTCCATGTAAGCACTTTTTATGTTATTTTACAATATCTCCAATGTCTTAGCAGACTTGGCACACAGAAGCTGTTCAATAAACTGTCTATAATCAGCAAAGGAATGAATAGTGGAGGTGGTCTAGGCTTTGCAGGCATTAGTGTGTTTATGTGTCAGACGAATTCCTTACTGAGTATCCTGTTCCTTCATGGTGGTTTCATCCCTGTGTTCAGTTGGAACATGGATCCAGTGGGCTACTGTAGAAATTATGGCTTCTCACACTTACTAAGCTTTTATCCCAGATGTTTTCCTGAAGAATTAATTCATTTCCATGGGCATGAAACATGTATCATAAAGATTGAATTTGTGTCTCTGTTGTTTAATAAGCTTCAGTAAGAGGGTTCATCAAATGATACGCCCTTCAAAAACCGGTATTTATAAGTCCAATGGCCAGGTCATCCAGCAGATCCATTAATGAAGGACCATGAGTCTATGTGCTTCAGTGAATGTCAGAGTAGTAGGCTCTACGACCAGTTCATGTTCAACTTAAGTACTCAGAGTTTCCAAAGCTATGGGCATCAGTAGTTTACCATCAAACAATATATGCTGCAGCATTCTTTTGGATTTACCACACTGGAGATGGGATATTCTGTCAGTGAACCATGCCTCATTATCCGGGGGTGTATCTGTGGTCCAGGCCTTCCATGGGCCAGTGATTTGGGTAAAGTAGGAGATGATGACATCTCTTGTGGTGTGATGGATGACTTTTTTTTCACCTTTTTTTTTTTAATTGTACTTCAGGTGAAGGCTTACAGAACAAATAGTTTCTCATGAAACAGTAGTACACATATTGTTTTATGACATTGGTTAACAACCCCACAACATGTCAACCCTCTAACTTCTCAACCTTTTTTTTTTGGTGAAAATACTCATAGCCAAAGATACACCATTTCAAAAATTTCTACATGCACAGTTCAGTGACATTGACTACGCTCTTCCAATTGTGCTGCTATTCTCACTTAAGATGAAGGCTTACAGAACAAAATAGTTTCTCATTTAACAGTTACTACAAATGTTGCCCTATGACAATGGTTAACAATCTCACAACACATCAACAATATCCTTACTCAACCTTGGGTTCCCTATCACCAGCTTCCTTGTCCCCTTCTGCCTTCTGGCCCTTGTCACTGGACTCCTGTACCTCGTTAGTCTCATTTGGTTTTACGGGACTGTCCACTCACAGGATGAATGACGAACCTCGGAGATAACTTCACCACTGAGCTAAAAGGGTGTCTGGGGGCCATAATCTCGAGGTTTCTCCAGTCTCCTTTAGGCCAGTAAATCTGGTCTTTGTTTTGTGAGTTAGAATTATGTTCTACATCCTTCTCCAGCTCTGTCCAGAACCCTCTGCTGTGATCCTGGTCAGAGCAGTCAGTGGTGGTAGCCGGGAACCATCTAGCTGTACTGGACTCAGTCCGGTGGAGGCTTTGGTAGCTGTGGACAATTAGTCCTTTGGACTAATCTTTTCCTTGTATCCTGTTCTCTTCATTCTCCCTTGCTCCTGAAGGGATGAGACCAGTGGAGTATCTTAGATGGCCGCTTAAAGGCTTTTAAGACCCCAGACACTACTCACCAAGGTAGAATGTAGAGCATTGTCTTTATAAGCTGTGTCAAGCCAATTGAGCTAGATGTTCCCTGAGACCATGGTCCCCACAGCCCTCCACCCAGCAATTCAGTCCCTCAGGGAGTTTGGATGTGTCTTTGGGGCTTCAGGTGGATGACTTTTATGTGGCCTTTCTAGCCATGGTCTTGTAACTCCCACCACAGTCCTGATTGGGCAGGACTGTGTGATATGGTCATTGTGGCCCACCAAAGGGTTTGGTCTGTTTTTCCATCCCACTGGGCTTGAAATGAGCCACCCCAGAGGTGTGAAAGAGAGGATCCTACTACCACCAAGGAAGACAAGCCAGGAGGAGAGATCGTATCTTTTGGACCTGGAATCCCTGCACTGAGAAGCTCCTGGACCCAGGAAGGAGACAGCCAGCTATAATCATGATGACAGTGAGAAGCAGTGATAGAGAAGGAGTGGCAGAGAAGCAGTGGCAGAGAAGTGGTGGCAGGAGAGACCGGCAGGAGAAACCATACAGTGGAATTTCCGGCTCCTGGAGTGAGAAAGCTGGGTGCCTTTGGGCAGAGACAGGGCCAGGGAGAGTCATGCCTGCGAGCAAGGCTGGGAAGAGGATGGCCTGATGGAAGAACTGTATCCTGAGTGTTCCTGAACCTGAACTGTAACCTGTTGCTTCCCTAATAAACCCCATAATCCTGAGCATTGTCTGTGAGTTCTGTGTGGCCATTGCAAGGAATTATCGAACCAAGGAGAGAAGTAGAGAGTGCCATGGGAGAGAGATTTGGTGTCAGAATTGGTAAAGATGGCAGAGAGAGGAGGCATGACTGACCTCCACCTCATAGGAATCAGCCTTGGGCTGTTGATCTTGATTCTCCTTCCCCCTCATGAAGTAAGAGGAGGTCAGAAACCGCCCTCATGCCTTTTTTTACATCTCTCTGATTATCATCTGTCTCTTCATGCTTTTTGTTAAGACCTCTTAGTTACCTAGTGCTGCTATAACAGAAATACCATAAGTGGGTGGCTTTAACAAATAGAAATTTATTCGCACAGTTTAGTAGGCTAGCAGTCCTAATTCAGAGCGCCAGCTCTAGAGGAAGGCTTTCTCTCCTTGTTGGCTCTGAAGGAAGGTCCTTGTCTCTTCAGCTTCCTGGTTCCTTGGAGACCTCCATGTGTCTTGGCATCTCTCTTCCCCCATCTCTCCTCTTCTAGCTTGTTTAATCTCTTTTATATCTAAAAAGATATTGACTCAAACTACACCCTACACTAACCCTGTCTCATTAACATAACAAAGACAATTCATTCCCAAATGGGATTGTAACCACAGGCATAGAGGTTATACAACACATATTTTTGGGGATATAATTAAATCAATAACACTCCTCCCTTTGGCCCCCCAAAATTCATGTCCTCGCCACATGCAAAACACATTCACCCCATCACATCATCCCAAAAATCTCAGATCAATGCCAAGTCCAAAATCTCATCTTCTGAATCATCTAAATCAAATATGGGTGAGATTTTAGGTGTATTCCATCCAAGGGCAAAATTCTTCTTCATCTGTGAAATCTAGAATATAAGTTATTTGTTTCCAAAGTATAATAGTGGAACAGGAAAAGGTAGATATTTCCATTATAAATGGGGGACATTGGAGAGAAGAAGGGATAACAGGCACCAAGCAAGTCCAAAACCCAGCAGAACAAATTACACTAGCCCTCAAAGTTTGAAAACCATCCTCTCTTCTCTGAGATCATCTGGGCAATGGTCCACCCTCCAGTCTCTGGGTGTTGGTCTTGCCCTCTGGATCCTGGGTGGAGGTCCCTCGGTCCAGGGGTTCCAGGCCCTCTGGGATGGCAACTCGACCTACTTGGCTTTGGGTGGCCCCATTCTCCTAGTCCATCTGAGTTGCAACCCTACCCCCTCTGCCCCAGAAGATCCCATTATTCTGCCCCTTGGGCATGGCAGCCCGCCCCCTCAGCTTTAGGCATTGACCTCATCCCACTGACACATCTTAATGGCAGCCCCACACTCTGGAACTGAGTTGGTGAAGACTCAACTCTTTGAAACCTAGGAGTCTGCAGCCCCACCCTTTGGAGGGAGGGAGACAGACATGCAGAAGTAACATTTGAGCAACATGCTGAGTGGACTCTCAGGTTGTGTGTGTGTGGAATTAACCTGATCAGAGTATACAGGAAGACTGGCTTCACTTGGGGCTGGAGTGACACGAGATGAGCAGGGTGCTGTGCATCAGTGTCTATTCATGATTCAGTGAACCTTTCAGAAATTAACTGGGAACCATGCTTGAGTAGGTGACTAAAACCCTGAGATTCCTGAATAATGCCCTTTAAATGCTTCCAACTTAATTGTTGTGCTAGAATGAATAAGTGCTCACACTCAAGGGACCTACATCAAGTAGGCTTGAAGCGTCTGTAGAGGATGGCCTTTACAGTTGTATTCAATTCAGTAGCTTCTATATATTTAAAAAACAATCTATATCTTCCTACTTAATCATTTAGCTCCCAATTTAACTCCTTCTCTCACATCTCCCCATGGTAATGCACAATATGCTTATTCCTGCATTTAGTAAATATTTCATATTAATTTTGTTCCACCTGCTATGGCTCATACCTCTAGGAAGACTTCCATGATTCCCCTTGCCCCCAGCACTCATGTACTTTTTTCTTTTGTTCTGTATTCCCTTGGCCTCTTATTTGCCCCCAACTCCCTTGTACAACTGTTATTTATGCTGGAAACATGCCTCTGATCATCCAGATCTTCATTGGACACTTGGAAGGTTGTGATCAAACAAATTTATGTTAGATTCCTCCTGCAGTATCCAAAAGATAACTGCCCACATGGAAACTGAATAAATATGAAATAAGAGATGTTAGTCCTAAGGTCTATGTTAAAGCATTTATTCAACAAAGTAGGTTTTATTAGAACAGATTCTTTTTGACTGGGTCATTTAATTCTCCTCTGTTGTATTTCCCCTAGGCCTGTCAAGAAGTGATTTTGTTTTACACAAACACTGGGGCTGTGGGGGCACAGGGAACTGGAGAAAGGAGTAGAGATTTCTAGGTTTTATGAGAGAAAGAGGGCAGAAAATGGTCATTTATTACATAAATGACTTGAAAAACGGAATTAAGGCTAACATTCCTCGAAAGACTGAGATTAGGATTATTAACTATAAAAAGAGGGGTCTACATTAAGATTAGGATACAGTTTAATAATGAGGCCAAGGAAGCAATAAGATTAGCACATGGCTGGCTAGGATGAAGATTAGGATTAAAATAGAATTAATGCTGCTGTTCTGTTCTGGTGCCGAGGTAAATGTTGAGTCAAAGCCATTTTGTGTTGGGACTAGAATTAAAACTAATATTTTCCTTTTTCTTTCTTATTTTATCAGCATGTACCCAAAGAGAATTTGGTATAGCTGCAATTGCCATGGAAAAGCTGAGAAATAGCATCTGGGATTAGGACCCCCTGGAATCCTTTACACATTCTTTGGAGAGAGAGATACATTCATTCATTCATTGACTCACTCAGTCACTTATTCATCTATAGAACTGGTTATCACTTTTCTGCAAAATTCTGGACCTTGCCTTCTGGGAGTCTGACATCTACTGGGGAAGTAAACCAGGAACAATACAATGAGCTATAACAAAACTTCTTCCAAGAGGGCTAGTGTTTCTCAATGGAGCTTCAAAGTATTGGATAAACACTTATTCCAGGGAAGTAGAAACTCCCTTGGCTGGACGAATCAAGTTAGATGTGTTTATAAGTTGGGAGGATTTCCTCAAAATTGGTTTAGAAATTGAGACTCCACATCTGAGCTGGGGAGCCACTATTCGTAGCAAAAGTCAGGGCTAGAAAGTGGACTCTGGAGTCCTTTTGAGTCCAAATCCTGGCTCTGACATTTTTAAGATACTACATAACCTCTATGTCTTAGTTTTTGCATCTGGAAAAAAAATACTACCTGCTTCATAGTTTTGTTATGAGGATTAAATGAATTAACATATGTAAATCACTTTAAAAGGTACCTGATGTATCATTGGTGCTATATAAGTGCTTTTTAATAACAATAATAATCTCTCTGGGCAGAGTACAGTATTGAGAGAGTGGAGAGGGTCAGGTGTCTAGGATGTCAGATGTGATATCACATTTTACAAGTAGATGATACTAATGTCCCCATTGTCAGAGTTGTCCTGCCAGCCTAAGTATTAAGAAGTTTCCCTCTCTTTCTGTTCTGCTCCTTTGCCTGCAATTTGCAGACATTGTAAGAGAAAAAAATACTAGGACTGAAGAAGTTAAATTTTCTCCTTATGGTCCTGTTTTGGCATCAAACCTAAGGATACTGGGATAAATTGTTATGGTATGAAAACAACAGTGTATATTTGAGATGTTGTCTGACTGGAAGTCATGGGGCTTGGATTTTAGTTCTACCACTTGTGCGTTCTTGGGTGGATTTCTGAACTTATCTGGACTTTAGCTTCCTTTCTCAACTGTTGCTACTTAAGGGGGTAAAATAAAACTAGAATGCAAAACAGGAGACATACAAGGAAGTGGAAATGGACCTGAGGGAGAAACAAAGAAGATATTGTAGAGATTAGAAATGGAGGTGAACAAATAGTGATGATATGACAAGGGAGTTAGAAATGGGAACGATAAAATTAGGGACACAATCATGGAGGTGAGGAATATGAAAAAGAGAATAGAGAACAGAGAAAATATTACATTTGATTCAGATGGTGTTTCCAGTGGTGGTTCAGTGGTAGAATTCTTGCCTTCCATGCAGGAGACCTGGGTTTGACTTCTGGTCATTGCTCCTTAAGCACAGCCACCACGCATCTGTCAGTGGAGGCTTGCATGCTGGTATGATGCTGAACAGGTTTCTGTGGAGCTTCCAGACTAAGACAGACTAGGAAGAAAGGCTTGGAGATCTAGTACTGAAAAATCAGCCGATGAAAACCCTATGGATCACAAGAGTCTTATCCTGTTGTGCATTGGGTTGCTATGAATTGGGGGCTGACTTGACTGCAGCTAACAACAGCAATAACCTTCCTTTTCCCCAATCCTCAATCTCTGTCTCTTACATATGCTCACAAACGTATACACATACACACAGGCATGCACACACACATGCACTTTCATCCTTTGCTGAGGCATGATAGGTGTGCGGAAGGCAGTGGGGTGGAGAAAGCAAGCTTACTGACAAAAGCATAAGGAATCTCTCAGTTTTAAAGCACATTAAGTAGCTAACTCTTGGCTTTGTCTGGGCTTCACATCCTTCCCCAGCAACCTCATGAATGCCCTCTTTACCTCCTTGTTCCTCAGGGTGTATATGAGAGGGTCAAGTGAAGGAGTGCCCACTACATGGAAGAGACCAAAAAACTTGCCCCTCTCTTGGACATAGGAATTTTTGGGCTGGAGGTAGACAGCAGTGACTGAACTGTAGAAGACGGTGGCCACAATGAGATGGGGGGATCAAGTCCCAAAAGCCTTCCTCCTACCCTTTGCAGAGTTAATCCTCAGCACTGCCTAGGCAATGGCACCATAAGAAACAAGGATGAGAGTGAGAGACACCACCAAGATAAGGACATTGGCTATCTGGATCTCATTGTAGGTGGTGTCCCACCAGGAGAGTTGAATTAGAGCTGGGAACTCACACACAAAATCATCCACCTGCCGGTGGGGGCAGAAGGGCAGGCATAGGGTGGATGGTGTCTAGACCACTGACTCCACCAGCCCAATGACCCAGGCCACAGCTACCAGCTGCTGGCAAGGGGGGGGGGATGGTGGATGACGTTGGCATGAAGGAGGGGCTGGCAGACAGCCACAGAGCAGTCAAAGGCCATCACTGTCAGGAGGATGCACTCAGTGGTCCCAAGGGACAGGAAGATAAAGAGCTGGACAGAGTAGCCAAGGAAGCTAGTGGTCTTCTTTGGGCCCCAGAGGTTGAACAGCATCTGGGGGACACAACTTGTTGTGAAGCAGAGATCCAAGGAGAGGTTGGATAGGAAAAAGTACATTGGAGAGTGGAGCCTGGGGTCCAGCAGAGACAGCAGGATGATGAGTGTGTTGCCCACTAGGGTCAGGAGGTATGAAGTCAAGACAACCACAAAGAGAAGTTTTTCCAGCCCTGGGTATTCAGAAATGCCCAGAAGGAGAAAGCCCACTGGGGAGCTCTAGTTGGCTATGGCCTGTTCCTTCAGACCCTAGAGAAGGAGGAGAGCTGTCAGCCAAGTGTGTTCCACCCTGTTTTATAAAAACTCAAAAGAATGTGCTAAGAAACAGATGGGTACCTCTAATTCCTTTGACTTTACTGACTGAGGGTACAGGAGGCCAATGAAACATTTTGATTAATTCACTGATTCGTTTATTCATTCAGCACACATTTTTGTCATTATGTAGGGTCCCTATCAGTTGGAACTGACTCAACGGCGATGAGTTTTGGTTTGGTTTTATGTTCTGAGAACTGTTCTAAGTGTTGAATTGTCCCTTATTTATTTGTGGGAGAAATTTTCTGATTATAAGTTATCTCCATGGGGTCGATGATTTTCTCTTGGTTGGGATGGATTTTGAAGAGCTTATACCACATGTGTATTTATACTCCATTTATTTTATAATTCTTTATTTCAAGGGAACTTATCAGAGACAGAGCACTTTTATCTATAATAGACTTTTCTTTGTGCCGAACGTCCCCCTTCACAGAGAGATCAGCTTGGTTGTCTTGACTTCATTAGCAGCTTGTCTGCTGAACCAGATGCCCTGGTTAGGAGAATTGGCCTACATTCTCAGTACCTGCCATGACAAGCTTACAAGCAGAAGGGGAGACTGGTCCCAGGCACATTTTAAATCACTGAGGAGTTCATGAGAACATTATCAAAAGACTCCAAAATCTGAAGGCACAATGATACCGAGATCCTGGGTAAATGAGAGAAAAGGCTCTGTAAGGTGAAGGATCAATATATATCTAGAGGCGGTAACTTTAGACTTTTTTCTATGAAAGAGAGAAGTATTGGGGCACAGAAGGCAGCTCAGAGATCAGAGTGGAGACTGCAGCTACTCTGGCAATTGAGAGGCAAGGACTCAGGGTTCTCTGGTCTTAGAAGATCTTACGAAGGCCATTTAGGGGACGAGGGTGTCTACAGGTGAGAAGGCCGTGCAGCTGGCAGAAAGTACCCTGGGAACTTACAGAATGGCATGAAATTCTCCCCATCATTGGGTTTCTCTCCACCTTATGTTTAATCTCTATCACATCTCTCTTTTTGTCAGGAACTTCTACTTCTGCTCTCGCTTTGTTTGGTCCTTCTCTTTCTTTCATTGTTCTTTTTCCCATTACAAGATATTAAAAATTTTTAAAAAATTGTTACAAATTCAAACTAATGTGTGAGTAGAACCAATCGCTGTAGTTTAAAGAATAATAAAATCAACACCTCTTATGCCTGTCTAACAGGTTAAGGAAATGAGCAAATGTTACAAGCGGCTTAGAAGCTTCTCTATGTCTCTCCTTGATCTCATCAATTTACTCCTCTCCCCCCAAGACATAACTACCATTCGAATTTTTTTTTAATGTTTAATTAATCATTCCCTTTTAGAGATATAATTTACATACCATGAAATTAACTCTTTTAAAGTATATAACTTAGTGGTTTTTAGTGCGTTCACAAAGTTGTGCAATCAACACTAATTCCAGAATTTTTTATCATTTCCAAAAGAAACTCCATACCCATTAGCAGTCATTCTCTCCATTGTGTTCTCTGTAATATAAAATTATTTGAATATCATCCTAAATAATAGCCAACAGTTTCTTATTTATCCATCAATGATCATCCTAATCAACTTTTTGCATTTCTAACTTTCTCATTTTCTTGGCATTTCACTTCCTCTCTTTCTCTGCCTTACTTCTGAATCTCTTTAGATAACATCTTCTTTAATGACTCTCCCCATCTTCTCTCTTTTGATCTATTACCCCTTTCTCCTCCTCCTTTTCCCTCTAACACATTCATTTATTAATTTATCCATTTATTCATTTCTTGAGGCTCAAGATGCCAGCATTGTACTAGGAGCGGTGGGGGAGTGGGGGTTTGCTCAAAGGAGTTTATGACAATCTAGTGTTTACAACAATCCTGCTATTGCTATTATAGCTACCATCTGTTGAGTGCTTCTTTAGGTGCCAAGCATGGTGTTAAGCAGCTCCCTGGACACCAGGCTCTCACAGCAACCCTGCAAAGTAGATATTATTATTCCAAGTTTACCAAAAAATGAACAGTCTCAGAGAGGTTAAGTAACTTGTCTAAGGTTACCCAGCCAATAAGTGCCAAGGCCAGGATTCTAGACCTTGTTTAAATCTGATGCTCCACTATAGAGGACATGTGGAAACTGATGTCTCATAAGCAAAGAACAAATTTTCTACTTACCCTCAATCAAATAAATATCTCCTTGGTGCTCTGCTGCTAGAGATCCCCCATGATAAAGCTTTTAAGTGCTGCCTAGCCTACGCTATGGAGTCTTTGGTGGTTCAGTGATAGAATTCTTGTCTTCCATGCTCGAGACCTGTGTGATTCCCAACCAATGCACCTCATGTGCAGCCACCATCTGTCTGTCAGCAGAGGCTTGTGTGTTTCTATGATGCTGAATAGGTTTCAGCAGAGCTTCCAGACTAAGACAGACTAAAAAGAAAGGTCTTGCTATCTACTTCTGAAAATCAGTCAGTGAAAACCCTGTGGATCACAACAGTCTTATCCACAAGCATTCATGGGGATGGTGTAGAACTGGGCAACAGGTTTTCACCATTGTGTGTGGGGTCACCATGAATCAGAGGCCAACTCAACAGCAGCTAACAACTACAACAGCCTACACTTGGACATCAGTTAAAACTAAACTAAAGAGGAATGGGCACCCTTGAGTGGGTGCTTAGGTCTCTGTTCATCATAAGGACTGCAAATACTTACCATCAGGCATCTTTCTCAGCACTGCATATGTAAGTGATATGCTGAGGCCAGCTCATACTTGCTCTTGATTATGAAATTTACAGGAATTTGAGAGCCAGTCATTAAACCATTGGTAGCTCGTTCCCAGTGTAAATAGCTGTGTTGGGAATATTTACACTATGGAAATTGACAAACACTACAGATCAGGGTTCTACCTCCTCCCTTCCCCAACCTGTTGTTAAACATTACAGCATACCTCTGATTGTCCCTTGTAACAACTGTAGGTATTATTATCTTCCTTTTAATATAAAGAAATTGAAATAGAGGTTAAATAACTTGCCCACGGCAATTTAGCTAGTAAACACCAGAGTTGATGTTTGAACCCAAGTGGGCTAGCTGCAGAGCCCACCACCCACAGCCTACCATATTTCTGCCAGGAAGATGAGGTCAAGGAAGCTCTTTGCCAACAATCTTCCCCTCAGTCTGGGGAGAAGCTAGCCTCTGTTTTGGCCCTGGTGGTAAAAACGCAGACGTGGTATGGAGGTAGAGGGAGGGATCCGAGGACCCCCATTCTATGGAGAGCAACAGCTCATTAATTCTGCTAAGCCCTGTGGGTTCCACAGCCTACAGACAGTTATCTACTAATGATGGTATAAAGAAAAGGGGAATACCTAGAGGAAATATGCCAGCAATAATCATCCTTGTGGTAAGGAAAAAGGTCGCCCACTCCTTCTCTCTGTCAGTAGGGAAAACAAGGACAATGTCTCTCCTCCCCACCACCTCCAGGCATACAAATATTCCTCTCAAGCCTCTAATTCATCATCCAAGACCTCACTTTTTAAAGTTCTCAGCTTCCCTCCTTTTCATTTAATTCTTTTCTCTGAGTTGGACCACATTGTCATAACACAGAATTATAAAACCCTAGGGTTGGAAGAGCATTTAGGACATTTAGTCTAATCCTTCTAAGATGTAGCTGAATCATAATCGTGTTCTCCCTTGTTAGAGTGGGAGCCTATGGGGTCAGCTAATAAATGACGTCTTGGCCCAGGTTCAGATCACCGTGGATCTACTAGGTCCAGGGACCTACCCAGTAGTCATGTCTGCTGTCCCCAATGTACAGTTGAAATGCACATACTTGGTAGTTGGCAGAATCTCCACATTAGTTCTTTGGCCTCTGGAGTAAAGGGTTATACTAGCGGGGAAGGCCAAGTGGAAGCCTTGAATCTGTACTGCCCCCTACAAAGATAATAAATCAAGAACAATATCATAGACAAGGAGAATGGCAGTGATTGATGCCACCTTAAAGGGATGTAAGGGTGATTGCCCCTATTACATCCTCCATTTAAGTCACCGGTCTGGTCCCTACAAAAACCAGACAAGTTAAAAGATGAGAGTGAACTATCACAAACTCAACAAAGTAGCAGCCGAAATTTCAGCAGCTGCACCTGATTAACCTGGCTTCTAGGTCTATAGTATGTGACTATTGATCTGGTGAATGTATTCTTTTCAAACACTTTCAGAAAATAGAACCAGAAGCAGATTGCATTCACATGACTTGGATACAAGTATATATTTATGTTCATACTCTCCTGTCATAATATGATCTAATAGACATGCTGGAACTCCAGGCAAAAAGCAAAAATGAAAGAACAGTTGTTGTTGCGTCGATTCTGACTCATGGCAAACCCATGTATTTCAGAACAGAACTGCACTCCATAGGATTTCCAATGGCTGTGATCTTTCAGGAGTATATTGCCAGGGCTTTCTTCTGAGGTGCCATAGGACTTTCTTCCGAGGTGCCCCTGGGTGAATTTGAACTACCAACCTTTCAGTTAATAGCTGAGTGCTTAACTCTGTTTCCACTCAGAGACTCCACTCCAGGCAAAAAAGCCCTGATTTGTAGAATTTGTCAATTTCTGTAGTATAAGTATTCCCACTACAACCAATTTCAAGCTGTAATGTGGCATCACTGAACACAGTTAGGAAGAGATGCACTTTAGCACGCCATTATATGGTACATTGTATAGTATTTCTGTTATACAGACACAATAGATGTAAATAACCACAGGAGCTTAGAAAGTAGGAAAATATATAAATATATAAAAATAAGTTTAGAGTATTTACTACATTTGTTTTTAAAATTTATTTGTTTATAAGTTTATATAATTAAATTGTAATAATGGCTGTGTTTTAAAACTGATTTGCACAATTCCTGAAAATTTAACAACCAACTCTCATGAGATAGTGCAAGTCGGCTCCAACACACCACTGGAGAAGGACTTTCTGGACATTCCAGAAAGCATTGCATTGTTCCACTATAGCAATGACATCTTATTGATCAAACAGGATTAGCAAGAAGTTGTAAGCACTTGGTGGCATTGGTAAGAAAAATGCACCCCAGAAGGTGGGAGATAAACCCTGTGAAGATTCAGGGGCCCTCTACGTCACTGAAGTTTTTAGAGGCCCAGTGGTCTAGAGCATGCCAGGACATCCTTTCTAAAGTAAAGAACAAATTATTGCATCTCATATTTAACACCACTTGGGTGGCACAAAAGCTTAAGTGCTTGACTACTAGCTGAAAGGTTGCTAGTTTGAACCAACCAAGAGGTGCCTAGGAAGACAGGCCTGGCGATCTGCTTCCAAAAGGTTGTAGCCTTGAAACCCTATGCAGTACTACTTTGCACACATGCGGTCACCATGAGTCGAAATTGATTTGATGGCAACTAATAACAGCAGCAACAACAATGGTAATACCACAAATGCTTGATTCTAGGGGCAGCATATTTCATACTCTTGGGAATACGGCATGGAACCATTTACTACTTCTTTGACCTTGACTGGAGCCCAGAGCGGATAAAGGTTCTGCAGCAGCTACAGGTTTTTGTGCATGCAGCACAGTTGCTTGAGCCATATGACCCAGCAGACCCTCAGGCATAAGAGGTATCAGTGGTAGAAGTTTCTGGTAATCATCAAATGGAAAATTGCAACATAGGCCTTAGGGTTTGGATTGAAGCCATTCGATGTGCTGCAGAGAAGTATACGCCATTCAGAAAATCATGACCTATTACCGGACCTTGTTAGAGACACAGAACTCCTGACCATGGGACGTCAAGTAACCATGAGACTACAGTCCATTATAGTTGAGTTCTGTGAAACCTACCACGTGATATGGTCTGGTGAGCACAGCAATAATCAGTTGTAAGAGAAAGGCAGCACTTCCTGGATTGAGCATGAGCAGAACTGGAGGGCAGAAGCAATGTGCATGAGCAGGTGGCCCAGGCCGCTATACTAGCCATACTGTTACCTAGATGCCTCTCCATCTGCTTACAGTAATGGCTGAATGAGGTAGGAGGAGTATTCCAGGTATCTATTGCTGCATAAGCTCCCCAAAATGTGGTGGCTCAACTCAACAACAATTTTATTGTATTTCACAATGTTGTGGGGCAGAAATTTTGGAAGAACTTGGCTTGGTGATTCTTCTGTTCCATGTGACATCAACTGGGATCATTTGGAAGTATTCAGCTGATAGATAGAGTGTAATAGCTTCACTCATGTGTCTGGCACCACCTTGGTGGGAATGATCCAAGTCTGGGTTCAGCTAGGCCCTTCTCCCTCTTTATGCTCTCTCAGGGCCTCTCTACATGATCTCTTTAGCATGGTACTCAAACTTCTTACATAGTGACTCAGGGCTCTAAGAGACCAACATAGAACTGCAAGTTCACTTAAAGTCTAGGCCCAGAACTGGCATGGTATCATTCTACCACACTGCATTGGTCAAAGCAATCACAGGCCAGCCCAGATTCAAGGGCAGGGGAAATAAAGCTCCTTCTCTTTGGATGGATTGTCAAAGAACTTGTAGCCTTGTTTAGTTTGCCTTGGGGAGCAGGTACTTTATGACCAGCTGATGGAGGAAAAAAGGCTGAGCTTGTTTCATGACTATATCAGGTCAGTTCATGGGTGTGAGCTGAAGATGGACTGCTGTTGCACTACAACCCCATCAAGTGTACCCTGGGAAGACAGTAGTGAGGGTACATCCTCCTGATAGGCAGAGCCTTGGGTGATGCCCCTTTCATCCACTTCATTTTGAAAGAAAAAATGGTCCAATGAAAGAATATATATGAACTCATGGGAAGTGGCCAATAGCGTGGCTGGTTCATCAAGGGCCTGTGTCTTAATTACCTAGTGCTATTGTAATAGAAATTTAAAGAACAGAAATTTATTTTCTCACAGTTTTGGGGGCCTGATGTCCAAATCAAAGTCTTGACCTTGTCAATTCCTTCTGTGGGCCTCTCTCCTAGTTTCTGGTGACTGCTGGCAATTCCTGGCATTCCTTTGCTGGTAGACAATCCTCACATGGCATCTGTCTTCCCTCTGTGTGTGTCTTTGTGTCTATTCTGCTCTTTTTATAACTCAGAATTGATTAGGTTTAGGATCCATACTACTCTGACATGCCCTCTTTAGCATAACAAAAGAAACTCTGGTTCCAAACAGAATCACATCCACAGCACAGAGGACAAGACTTCATTACATATTGTGGGGGCACACAATTCAGTCTACAACAGCTTGGAAGAAGAAGAGTTGGAAGACTGGGAACAATAATATCCAAGGAAGAGGCATGTGCACTGATCTGTAGGAATCGGCAAGATGTGTGAAGATGCTTGTATTGCATGTCAACACCCACCAGAAAGCATCCACAAATAAGGTACTAAACATCCAAGTAATCGGAATGACTACAGGGTAAATGGTATCAACTAGCCTCTACCATGGGCAAACCAGTGCTGGCACAATGGGCTTTGAAAGCAGTAGCCATGGTGGCAGGATGGAGGCTATGCATGGGTCCAACAGCCTGGGCTTCCATTCACCAAGCCCAGTCTAGATGCCACTGCTGCTGAATGTGTAACTTGCCATACATATGCTGACATTGTGCCCCTGATACGGCATTATATTCTGGGTATGAGTTTACAGATCGAGGATTCAAAACCAGGACAATTTGAATGCTGCAAAATGGAAAATCACCCCGGGCCACCCCATTATCCTGCAGCCCAAGACTGCATTCGCGGTTTTGATTATATTCATATACTTTTCACAAGTGGCCATCAGACCCAAATACAAAGCTCAGTGATGGTCTCAGAATTATATTTTGGTTTCCTGTGATTCTCTCCCAAGTTGAGATTTTTGAAATTCTTTTTGGTTTCAGATCATATAATGGATAGATTAACAATCTCTGCTAGTTTTGCGATGTGTAAAATATTAATGGATGAGGCAGCTTTGAGAGTGGGGAAGGAGCCGGATGTTGATAATTAACCTAGTTTATTTAACTTTTATTCTAGCTTCCACTTTGTTATGGTCGTTTTGTCTGGCAACTAGTGATGAGCACTGAAACTGGTTTCTATTGGAGCATAAGCGTGTAGCCACCTCTATCCTGAGCCTATAGCAGCTTAAAATTCATACACACACACACACAAACAAACTATTTATTTGTGTATGTTAAATGCACAAGATTAACATTTAAAACACAAGAAAAGGTATATAGTAAAAAGCAGATTTCCCTTCCATGTCTGTTTTTCAACAAGCTACCCAGTTCGTCTCTCCAGAGGCAACAATCATGACCACGTTCTTATGTTTCTTTTAGCAATACTCTATGTGTATTATATCAGCGTGAATCCAATAAGGAGACAGAAACCATACAGTGGTTTAGACAGGGAAATTTAAATATAAAACATTGTTAAAACCAGTTGCCGTGGAGTCAACTCTGACCCATGGTGACCGCATGTGTGTCAGAGTAGAACTGTGTGCCATAGGTTTTTAAATGGCTGATTTTTCAGAAGTAAATCACCAGATCTTTCTTTTGAAGTGCCTCTGGGTGGACTCAAACCTCCAGACTTACAGTTAACAGCAGAGCGCATTAACCATTTGCACAACCCAGGGACTCCAAAGCATTGTTGTTGTTAGGAGTTGTCGAGTCACCTAATATTATGAAAGCATTTTTAAGCTATGGTAAAGAGTAGATAAAGGAGTAATACGATGTAAAGAGAACACTACAGGGTACCCTAGGGCCGAGGGAGAATACCTAAGAAAGAGCAAAATTGGGCCTCTTTTCAAGGCTGGGATTTGGATCTCATTGGAAAAGGTGTGATTGCAGTCACTGGATGGCAGAAAACTTCATGGCATTTCCCAGGCCAGAGGTGGTCCACAGTTGCTGGACAAGCAAGAAGCAATTCTTCGGGGCACAGGCAAGCCGTAACTGGTGAGTGGGTGTGTGTATATTCTGAGGAAGTCAGGGCACTGCTGTAGGCAGGAGGACAGGGGCTCAGTGTCTGAGTTGACAGAGCTACATGAGATAAACATTCAGGGGAGCAGATAATTCGAAGGAGTTCAGGTGTCAGTGTGGGTGGGAGGCATGGAGCGTGCAGTGTTCACAATAGGAGAGCCACGGAACAGTGATCACCAGGCTGGTTTGGGGCTGCGAGGTCAACGAGGTACCATGTGTTCTGGGCACATGGCTGGGGCAGAGCAACACCAGATGTCCTCACGCCTGCATCAGATCGTGTAACTGCTGGACCCAGCAAGAGAAGCTCCTTTCTCTGCAAATTTCCTCCAGAGCCCTTTACTGAGAAAGCTTAATGTCTTGCTCACTGTAAAGGAGAAATGCTTAAAAGAATTCCATCATTTATTGCAGAGCACTTATTGAACTTGAATTCAAGCTGAGAGGCAATATATAGACAGTGGGCACACATACAAATATGAATATAAACATAAGCATAAATACATGTATGTGTGTATATATGTTTAATTTCCTTACCTTTAAACACAATGCCAGCATATTATTTGTTTATTATGCACCTCACTATTTATTTGCTAAGAGAGAATTCCATGTCAGTATATATAGAGTTGCCTCTTTTTAAAGACAACCTATTATTTCACTATATATACCGTCATATATTTAACCAATCCCTTATTGATGAATTTTAAGTTATTTCCAATCTTTGCTATTAAGAACAATAGAATAATGAGTATCATTGTTTATATGTTGTTCTACACCCACATAAGTGTATTAATGGGAAACATTTCTACAAATAGAGTTGCTAAGTCAAAGGTATGTGCATGAACATTTTTAAAATCATATTTTAAAAGTAAAATTCAATACACAAAAAGAATAAAGGTTACACATATGCAAATTATAACACTAATCACCCAATAAACACTCATTAAGCCACCACCCAACCAAAGTACTCGAATATTACCACTAACTCACAACTTCTCTACCTCACTCAACTGTCTCCCCCTTAGATGTATCTACTATGAATCATTGGCTGCTTTTTATTTGAACAGCTTTATAATGAGATATCTCCTTCAAGTAACTGTCTCAGCATTTAAATTGGGCTTTATCTCTGACGTGTAGGCTTCTTCTATGCTAAAAAGCAGGCATATCCTGAATTTGAAAGTACCTCTTTCTCTTTCTCTTCTCTCTATGAAGTTTTGATTATTTTTGCAATTTTTTAAAAGAGCATCATACTTTAAGTACCCTTCAGGGACTTGTTTTTTTTCTTTCCACTCAGTACTATGTCTCTAAGATTTATCCATATTGTTGCTTGCAGATGTAATACATTCATTTTTCACTGTTATATGATAATCCACCATTTAGAAAATCTATTTTTCTGCTATAGAAAGACATTTGTGTTGACTCAATTTGGTATATTTATTTTAAATTTTGATAGGTAGCATGAAATTGTCCTCCTTTAAATTTTCTTTAAATGTTTTTTCTGCCGTTTTCTCTCATTTCGTGCTGGAACTCCCATTATGTGTATGTTGGTACCCTTGTTGGTGCCCATAGATCTCTGAGACTCCGTTCAATGTTTTTTTTTTTTTTTTCATTCTTTTTCCTTACTGTCTTAAAAGGTATAATCCCTATTGCTTTGCCTTAAATTCGACAATCCTTTCATTTTATTGAGGCCCACTTTGGGTGTCTTGTTACTCACAGCTCCCTGTACAACTTACCTCTTGTCTTCCAGTCTGTTGCTTGTCCCAACCAACACTGCAAACTTACAGTAGCTGTGATGTGACCTTTCCTAATTGTTTGCCACCGAGACTGCTATTGTTTTTGACATGCCCAAGAGAGCGAATTTTCTGCTTTATGCTCCAAATGAAGTCAACCTCGTTTGCAGCAGAGCTGCTCACCATTACAGCCTTCCCTGACTTGGCTCTACTTTCACGCCTTGGAGCTGGAGGAGGATAGGATTATCCCAGGCTAAAAAGCCAGCAACTTCCACTGTTCTTACTGAGGTTCCTTACATTTTCTTGAATAAACTCTTCTCAATGTTTTGTATGCCCTTGGTTAAAGGTTCTTTTTGACAATTTTACTCAGAAATATTGATGATTTGGGGGGAGAGGACTTTCCAAACTTCAACTCAGCAATTCTGAATTTTTACACCAACCAGGGAAATAAGAATTCAAAGTAGGTTTTGGATTAAGTTTGGTTTGCACTTTTATATCATTGTTAATTCTAAAAGCACTTTCACACATTGCATCCTGAGCCTTTACTCATAGAAGGGTTGGAGGCCTCTTCTCCAGGGAGGATTCAATGGGTGGAATGACTTGATTAGGGCCACCCCATCAGCTTGGGGCAAGATGGGATATTCATGGACTCCTATGTCACTTGCTCCATCTCCTTAACTGATCAAGATCACCACAGCCTATTTTGTACTTTGTCTCATTTCCAAATTTTGTTAGAAGACAGTAAAGGTAAGAATATTTTGTCTCTGACGGAATTTATTATGACACAGAGCAAGAAAATCCACTCTAATACTGCATGAAGAGGCAGGGATGTCAGACTTCCAAGAAATCTTTTCCAAGGTCAGGAATAGGGGCACCCAGGGAGTCTGGGATAGCTCTTTCCCTGACCTTGAGCAGGGAGGAATTTGACATAGGAAGGGAGGAGGAAAGAGAGAGAGAACACCAGAATCCAGATTTGTTTTTCACGTTCCTTGAAAGGGAACTGATTCTCAGAATCCAAGTGCTCTCTGGGTAGGGAATCAAATCCCCAGAATTAGTTGCTCCTGGGAGGATCCCAGGCTTGCCTTCACGGTCACCCCATGCTGGAAATCCCCAACTCCTGTGGGTGGCTTCTCTGTTGTGAGCCCAGTATCCAGTCAATCAGGGAGAGCATGATGCTGGTGAGTTTGGGGTAGGGATTTCTATTCCTCTTTGTGGAGCTCGTATGGGGGAGGTAGGCTCACTTTAACTGACGAGAAGGGATGACAGACCAACCTCTAAGACTCTACCTGGGAGTGGAGACCTCAAGGGTTTAGTCTTTGCTTGGTCTCAACTGTTGAGCCCTGGAGGTCTAGGGGAGCCTTTGGGACCTGATGGGGGTGGGATGATGGGTGCTAGTGTCATCTGGATGTGGACGAAGGTGGTAGCCTTGAATGTTCACAGTCCTGGAAGAATAGTTTTTACTGACCTTTCTACCAGACTTCAGTCTTCCTCCAGGCTCTGACTCCTACACTTATGGATTCTCTGCTCACCTCTGCCGAGAGGAGAGGAATAAGCGAGGGGGTCCATACAGGGTCTGCCATCCAGGAATACCCCGATGACATTTATGTCCTGAACTTCTTCTTGTTCTCACTTATCCCAAGGCTACTTGCAGCTTCCTCTCCTCTGCTTTTCTTTGTCTTTCTGCCTCCCCTCTCTATATACACCTCTCCTAATACACACACACACACACAGTTTCCTAATTTTCTTGGAAGGCAAATAAAGTAAGAATATTTTGTCTCTGAGCAAATTTATTATGACATAGAGCAAGAAAATACACTCTGATACTGCATTAAGAGACAGTGATGTCAGACCTCCAAGAAGAAATCTTTCCTGTGGTCAGGAATGGTCACCCACTGATTCCGGGACAGCTCTTGCCCTTACCTTGGGCAAGGAGGAATTTCACATAGGAAGGGAGGAGGAAAGAGAGAAGACCAGAATCCAGATTTTTTTTCATGTTCCTTGAAAGGGAACTGATCCTCAGAATCCAGGTCCTCTCTGGGTAGGGAATCCCTGGAATTAGTTTTTCCCGAGAGGATCCCAGGCTTGCCCTCACGGTCACCCCATGCTGGAAATCCCCAACTCCTGAGGGTGACTTCTGTGTTGCGAGCCCAGTGTCTGTTCAATTAGGGACTGCATGATGCTGATGAGTTTGGGGTGGAGATATTTATTCCTATTTGTAGAGCTTGTAAAGGAGAGGTAGGCTCACTTTAACTGTTAAGAAGGGATGACTGATCAACCTCTAAGACTCTGCCTGGAAGTGGAGACCTCAGGGGTTTAGTCTTTGCTTAGCCCCAACTATTGAGACCCTGGAGGTCTAGGGGAGCCATTGGGACCTGATGAGGGTTGGATGATCGGTGTTGGTGTCATCTGGAGGTGAACCAGTGTGGCACCCTTGAACGTTCACAGTCCTGGAAGAATAGTTCTTACCGACGTTTCTACCAGATTTCAATCTTCTTCAGTATCTGACTCCTGCGCTTACAGATTTTCTGCCCATCTCTGCTAAGTGGGGCAGAGTAGATGGGAAGGTCCTGGCAGGGCCTGCCCAGAATTCAGGTGAGGATCTAAGAAGGTAATGGTGGGGATATACCTTGAAAAGTGAATAGGAGTTCATAATGAAGTTAGAGTTTGTACTGCTGCTTCTTTTCCTCCTTTCCAGGCTCTTCCACCATCCACAGTCCACTGTAGCATTTTATCACCTTCAATTTGATTTGACAGTTTGTGCCTGGCCATTGGAGGATGGTCAGAATCCCAGAATCCCACTGAAGATGGATTCAGGACAACTGTTATCTAGTGCATAACAGTCAAAGAGCAGAGCTGTGACTTCCATTGCCACTGTCTATAAAGGAGTAAGGAATTGAAAATCTGCTTCAGAAATGGGAAGAGATCTTCATAAATTGAGAGAGGGTTAATGCTATAATCCCTGGAATGCTGGATGGTCAGGAAACTATTAGGACTGAAGCAGTAAAGCCTTCTGCTTGAAGACTTATTTGAATATAAATCCTAATGATGCTGCCGTAGTTGATTATGGTGTGAAAGCAACAGGGTGCACTTAGAAAGTTGCCAGATTAAGCATCTCAGGGCCTGGCTTTTAGTTCGAACATATTGCGCTGTGTTCTTGGGTAAAAATCATTAAATTCTCCAAGCTTCAGCTCCACCTCGATCCTCCTTAAGTCAGTAGAGAGAAACCATCCTGATGAAGGAAGAAAGAAAACATGCTAGGAACCAGAAGTGGTGATGACATGACAACTGGGGACAGATTATGTAACCGGCCATAGGCATGACGGACTTAGGGCATTTATAATGGTGGTGAGGACAGTTAAACAGAAACTACAAAAGAAAACAGAGAAGAGGTTAAATATTAAATATTGATGTAAAATATGATAATGTATCAAAAATAAGATAATGTTTTTGGGTGTCAACTGTGAATTAGAGATACTTACCTCCTCTTACTGTAGTGTCAGTCTCTCTCTCTACTTCTCTGTCTGTGTCATATAATCAGACACTGTGACCTACTGAAGAAGCTTGGATGGGTGTAGGGAAACTCAACATTCTTGTAAAACCATGAAGAAATTCTTCTTAATTTAGATAACACATAAAGCTAATATTCCTCAGCCTTCCCGGGAGTATCCATCCTTTCCTAGCAATCTTATGAATGCCCTCTTTACCTCCTTGTTCCTCAGGGTGTACGTGAGAAGGTTACGTGAAGGAGTGCCCTCTGAATAGAAGAGACCAAAGAACTCGCCCCTCTTCTGGGCATAGGGATTTTAGGGCTGGAGGTAGACAGAAATGACTGAGCTGTAAAAGATAGTGACCAGAGTGCGATGGGAAGAACAGATTCCAAAAACCTTTCTCCATGCTATTGCAGGGTTAATCTTCATCACTGCCCAGGCAATGGCACCATATGAGATAAGAATGAGGGTGAGTGGCATAACCAGGAAGATGACACTGAACACAGCCAACTGAATCTCATTATAGATGGTGTTCCCACGGAAGAGTCAAATTAGAGATGAGACCACACATAAAAAGTCATCTATCTGTTGGTGGGGGCAGAAAGGTAGGTGGAGTGGATTATTGATTAAACCAGACCCATAACCCAGGCCACAGCCACCAGCTAACGGCATAGGTTGGAGTGGATGATGGTGGTATAGTGGAGGGGCTGGCAGACAGCCACATGGCAATCAAATGCCATCGTTGTCAGGAGGATGCACTCAGTGGTACCCAGGGACAGGAAGATGAAGAGCTGGACAGAGCAGCCAAGGAAGCCGATGGTCTTCTTTGGGCCTCAGAGGTTGAACAGCATTTGGGGGACAAAACTTGTGGTGAAGCAGAGATCCAAGAAGGAGAGGTTGGAGAGGAAAAAGTACACTGGAGAGTGGAGCCAGGGGTCCAGCACCGACAGCAGGATGATGAGTGTGTTGCCCACTAGGGTCAGGAGGTATGAAGTCGAGACAGCCACAAAGAGAATCTTTTCCAGCCCTGGGTGTTCAGAAAAGCCCAGAAGGAAGAAGTCCACTGGGGAGCTTTGGTTGACCATAGCCTGTTCCTTTAGACCCTAGAGAGACAGGAGAGCTGTGTTCCAACCTATTTAATAAGAACACACCCTGGGTACTTTCAGGTCATACAGGTTTCCCTTCTCTCTCTTCTCACCAAGCCTCCATTTCCCAGGCTTATCACCATCCAGCAGCTCCTTCTCTTCCCCTGTTCCTCCTGATCAAATGTTGTCTAGTGGGAACAAAGAAACCACAAATGTGCTGGCAAACAGATGGAACTTCATACTGGTACCTCTTACTCTTTGAGGACAAAGAAGGCTGATGCAAAATATGAGATTAATTAATTGGCTTTCATTAATTCAACAGTCAATTATGGAGCACCTGTTTTGTTCTGAAGGAGCCCTGATGGAGCAGTGGTTAAAGAACTTGACTGCTAACCGAATCAGCGGTTTGAACCCACCAGCCGCTCCACGGCAGAAAAACGTGACAGTCTGCTTCTGTAAAGATTTACAGCCTTGGACACCCTATGGGAGCAGTTCCACTCTGTCCTATAGGGTTACTAGGAGTTGGAATCGACTCAGTGGCAATGGGTTTGTTTTGGTTTATTTTGTCCTGAGTACTGTGGGAGTTCTGCATATTCTCCTACATAAGTCCAGGAAGATTGAACAAAGAAATGCTTTAATCAAATTTCCTGATCATAAATAATAAATATCTCTGTAGGGTTATTTTCTATTGGGAGGGAGCATAAATATTCTAGAATCATTCATGTTTTATTTACTTTACCTTTATTTTCCAGGTAGTCCACCATAGACAAATGTGTGGATTAAGGAGCAGCTTCCTCTTCTGTGTGAAGTGACCCCATCCACAGAGAGTTCATTTAGGTGATCTTGTCCTTTCTAAACAAAATAATTATGATTTATTAAACTAAATACAAGAGCTTTTTCTACAATATAAATTTATCAACTTAAAATTATGTGCAATGCAGCAAAGTAGAATCTCAAAACACTGCCATTTATGGAATCTTTATTGTCTTCTGTAACTGTAACAATTTTTAGAAGATGTGGCTTAAAAATGAAAAAGATCTCTTTTTTTAATCTTTACCCTTTCAGATAAGATTATATTAACAGCAAAGCACTGAGCTGAAATTGAGACATTGAAATAGCACTTAGCATTTGTATGCTTCTTGAATTCTATTCACTATTCAGGAGATTTTAAAAACTTTTTATATAAAAATTGCAAGCTTACGGGAATTTTCCAACAATAGTCTAAAGAACTCTTGTATCCAGATTAACCAGTTGTTGTCATTTTGCCACATTTCTTTTTATCATTTCATCTTTCTGTTTATAAACACAGTTATGCTTATTCTGAGATATATGAGAGTAGATTGCATATATCATGTCTCTTCTCTCTCACATTTCAGCATGTAGTTTCTAAGAAAAAAGAAATACTGTTATAGAACATAGTAGTTACTAAATATAGGAAATTCAACATTGATAAAATATTACTATCTACTCTGTAGTCCATACTACAATGTTGCCATTTGTTCTAATAATGTCTTTTATAGCAGTTTTCCCCATAGAAGATCTCTTCTAGATCATATATGTCTGACGATGGCCTCATTAGCAGCTTTTCTTTAGTCAATGAAACAATGAGCCTTAATCAAAGTATAGGTCGATAGGTTCAGGCCCCGCCAGGGGAAGCTGAGATGCTGGAGGCAGTGTGACCTTATGTACATGAAAAACACGGGGAAATACACGAAGAGCTGTCAAGACCCACAGAAAATAAAGGCAAATAATGCAAAAGTAATGAGTAAGTGAGAGAGGAGTCTTCATAGTAAAAGGCAATATGGGTGGGTGAATCAATGATAAACTTCTGGAGGAGGTGACCTGGATTTCTGCTGTGAAAAACAGCATTAAAGCACAGGTCAACCCAGAGATGGGGATGGGAGATGGCACCCACCCTGATAGCTCAGAGGCAGGACCTCACTTTCTTCTGGGCACAGATAACCTTAAAGGACATTTATGGAATGAGTGGCAGGCAAATTTGTGGTCATGTTGGCAGAAATTGTCCTGGAAACTTATAGCATGGCATGACCATCTCTCCACTACAGCATCTCCATTTTGTGTTAAAAGCTATATCTCATTTCCCTTTTTATCAGGATTCCCTTTGTGTGTGTGTGTGTGTGTGTGTGTGTGTGTGTGTGTGTGTGTGTGTGTGTCCCTGTCTGTATTCCTTCCACCATCATTACTTTCCCCCTTGAAGATATGATCTTTTTCTCTTAAAAAATTATTCAAACAAAACCAAATCCATTGCTGTTGAGTTGATTCCAACTTATAGCGACCCTATAGGACAGAGTAGAGGTGCCCCATAGGGTTTCCAAGGAGCGGCTGGTGGATTCAAACTGCTGATATTTGGGTTAGCAGCCGAGATCTGTGCCATGAGGGCTTTATTCAAACAAAATAGTGGTATAAAACTTATCTACGAATTTTACAGAAGAAACACAGGATGCCAATCTCATATAAATATGCCCACCTCCTTTCAATTTGCCAAAACTTGGGCTCCTCCAGCCTGCAGACAATTAATTAGCCATGGCTCTAATGATGGTTAAGAAGGGAAGGGAGCATCCAAACGTTACCAGTGTCTTAGAAGCCTCCTATGTAATCCTTCTGGTCACATCTCCTTCTTGCCCCCTGGAGAGATAACTGCTATTCTGATTATTTTTAATTCATCCCTTTTTAAACTTTGTCATATCTCAACAATTGCCCATCATGTCTCATTCATCCACCACCTGTTGCATTTCTCATATTCTTACTCTCGTGGCAACTTATTGTCTCACTCAGCATGTTTTTTTCTGAACCTCCTCAGTTTATATTTTCCTTTTGGCTCTCTTTCTGTTTTTTCCTGCTCTCTGTCTTTCAGAACCTGCCTTTTCCTTATCCTCTTTCTCCTGATGCTTCTTTCCTCTGGTACCAACAAAAGGCAAGCACTACTTTTCCACTTCCCATTAATTTAATATTCATGCATGCACTCATTTCTTTATTGTCAGTCACCAAAGAGCCAGTCATGTAATACGTGCTGCAAGGGAATGAGATACAAATTTTGCTCTACAATACAGTAAAGATAACCATGATATTGCTTTAGCAGTTACTATATGTTGAGTGCTTTCTATGTACCAGGCACTGTGCTAAACAATTTCCTGAATACCTAGTGCTCACAACAACCCTGAAAGGTAGTTGATATTATCCCCATTTTAAAGATGAAGAAATAGTCTCTGAGAGGTGAAGTAACTTACCCTAGGTTACTCCGTCAATAAGTGCCACAGCCAGGATATTAGATCCTGTATGATTCTAAATCTGGTGTTTCTGGTGGCTCCACTATTGAGAACATGAAATTGATGGGCTGTAGGAGAATAAAGTTGTAACATACCAGCAATAAAGTCAGAATTTTCTCATCGCTTTGCTGCCAGAGTTTCCTCAAGACAAGGAGCTTCTAGAATGGTTGGAGCCTCCAGGTGACCCTCACAATGCGAACTGTAAGCAAACTATGGAGAAGTAGTACATCCTTGAAGATGATTAGAGCTTAGAGGTCAGGTAATAGTAGTGACTGTATATATATATATATTTTACGTATATTGCCCCTCACAACAACTTCAAGAGGTGGGTACTATTTTTATATTCTTTTCCTGCTAAAGAAATGAAAGCATACAGAGGATGAATAACTTGTTTTGGAAACGTTAACTAGTAAGCACCAGAGCAGAGATTTGAACCCAGGTGTGCTGACTGCAGAGGCTATGCACTAACCACATCCCACCACCATCACTCCGCTGGGCACATGAGGCCAAGGGAGGTCAGAAAGAACTCTTTGCTATGGAGCTCTTTGCTAACAACCTCTCTTCTAGACGCACTGGAGGTAGAAAGGGAAGTATGGTGAGGTGATGGAGGGAGGGATCCCAGGACTCCAATCCCATGGAGAGAAACAGCTTGTTAATTCTGCCAATATATGGAGCCCAACAGCCTACAGACAATTGGCCACTGGCACTAAAGATGGTTAAGAAGGGAGGGAAGGATCCAGAGGAAATGTGGAAGCAACAGTACTCCCTGTGGTGAAAAAAAAGTTCACCCACTGCTCCTCTCTGTCATTGAGGAGTACCAGGTCATGGTTCTCTTCTTGCAACCACCTCCAGAGCGTGTCCCATATTTCCAATATTTCCTCTCAAGCCTCTGATGTGCTCACTCAATATCACCTTACTTTGATTTATTTTCTCCCCACTTTTATGTTGTAGTATAATTTACATAATAAAATACACAGATTTTAATGTACAGTTCACTGAGTCTTGACAAGTGTATACACCCAGGTCACCATAATCCTAGTGGAGATACAGAACATTTCCATTACTCCAAAAGTTCCTCATGCCCATTTACAGTAACCACCACTTCCTCACTCCTTGATCCAGGCAACCGCTGATCTGATTTCTATCATTTTGGATTGTTTTGCCTGTTCTAGAACTTCATATAAATGGATTCATCCAGCACATACTGTTTTGTGTTTCATTTATTATACTCTGCACAACATTTTTGAGATGCATCCATGTTGTTTTGTGCATCGATAGTCCATTACTTTTTTTTTTTTTTAATTTCTGAGTAGTAGTCCATTGTATGAAGATATCACAATTTGTTCATCCATTCACCTGTTGGTAGATATTTGTGTTGTGGTGGTTTTAAAATATGCCCCCAAATTCTTTGATACTCCTCTCTTCACAAGATAGTCTACTTAGCTTTTCTTAAAGTGTGAGCTATAGTTTATTTATTTTATTTTCTATATTTGCCTGCAGTTTTTCTTTTTGGTAAGCAACAAACTTTATTTGCAGAAATTTCCCCAAAGAGGAAACACTTTTTAAAAATTTTTTCCCATACAAAAATTTATACATACATTGTTATGTGACTGTAATTGCTCTCTCCACACTGTGACAGCACACTCCTCCTTTCCACCCCTGATTCCCCATGTCCATTCAACCAGCTGCTAACCCTCCCTGCCTTCCCATCTCACCTCCGGATAGAAGCTGCCCGTTTAGTCTCTTGTATGTACTTGAGCTAAGAGGCACACTCCTCAGGAATATCACTTTATGTCCCACAGTCCAGTCCAATCCCTGTCTGAAGAGTTGGCCTCGGAAATTGTTTTAGTTCTGGGCTGATAGAGAATCCGGGGGCCATGCTTTCCAGGATTTCTCCAGTCTCCGTCAGACCATTAAGTATGGTCTTTTTACTAGAATTTGAGTTCTGCACCCCACCTTTCTCCTGCTCCATCCGGGACTCTCTGTTGTGTTCCCTGTCAGGGCAGTCATTGGTGGTAGCCAGGCACCATCTAGTTCTTCTGGTCTCAGGCTGATGAAGTCTCTGGTTTATGTGGTCCTTTCTGTCTCTTGGGCTACTTTCCTTGTGTCTCCCTGGTGTTTTTCATTCTCCTTTACTCCAGGTGGTTGGGACCAATTGATGCATCTTAGATGGCCACTTGCAAGCTTTAAGACCCCAGATGTCATGCACCAAAGTAGGATGCAGAACATTTTCTTAATAAGCTTTGTTGTGCCAGTTGACCTAGATGTCCCCTGAAAGCATGGTCCCCAGACCCCCATCCCTGCTACTCTGTCTCTCAAAATATTTGATTGTATTGAGGAAACTTCTTAGCTTTGGTTTAGTCCAGTTGTACTGACTTCCCCTGTAGTGTGTGCTGTCCTTCCCTTCACCTAAGATAATTCTTATCTACTATCTAGTTCGTAAATAACCCTCACCCTCCCTCCCCACCCTCGTAACCATCAAAGAATGTTTTCTTTATGTTTAAATCTTTTCTTGAGTTCTTATAATAGTGGCCTTATACAATATTTGCCCTTCTGTGACTGACTAAATTCACTCAGCATAATGACCTCCAGCTTCCTCCATGTTATTTTTCACAGCTTCATTGTTGTTCTTTGTCATTGCGTACTATTCCATTGTGTGGCTATACCATGATTTGTTTATCCATTCATCCGTTGATGGGCACCTAGGTTGTTTCCATCTTTTTGTTATTGTGAACAGTGCTGCAATGAATACGGGTGTGCATATATCTATTTGTGTGATGGCTCTTATTTCTCTAGGATATATTTCAAGGAGTGGGATAGCTGGATCATATGGTACTTCTATTTCTAGCTTTTTAAGGAAGCCCCAAATAGATTTCCAAAGTGGTTGTACCATTTTACATTCCCACCAACAGTGTGTAAGTGTTCCAGTCTACCCACAACCTCTCTAGCATTTATTATTTTGTGTTTTTTGGATTAATGCTAACCTTGTTGGGGTGAGATGATCTCATTGTAGTTTTGATCTGCATTTCTCTAATGGCTAATGATGGTGAGCATTTCTTCATGTGTCTGTTAGCCGCCTGAATATCTTCTTTGGTGAAGTGCCTGTTCATATCCTTTGCCCACTTTTTAATTGGGTCATTTGTCTTTTTGTTGTTGAGGTTTTGCAGTATCTTGTAGATTTTAGAGATTAGATGCTGATCGGATTTGTCATAGCCAAATTTTTTTTCCCAGTCTGTAGGTTGTCTTTTTACTCTTTTGCTGAAGTCTTTTGGTGACCATAAGTGTTTGATTTTTAGGGGCTTCTATTTTATCTAGTCTCTCTTCTGGTGCTTGTGCATTGTTACTTATGGTTTGTATTGTGTTTTTGCCATGTGTTAGGGCTCCTAGCGTTAGTCCCTATTTTTTCTTCCATGATCTTTATTGTTTTCAATTTTATTAAGTCTTTGATCCATTTTGAATTAGTTTTTGTGCATGGTGTGAAGTATGGGTCTTGTTTCAGTTTTTTGCAGATGGATATCCAGTTATGCCAGCACCATTTGTTAAAGAGACTGTCTTTTCCCCAATTCATGGACTTTGGGCCTTTGTCAAATATCAGCTGCTCATCGGTGGATGAATTTATGTCTGGATTCTCAATTCTGTTCCATTGGTCTACGTATCTGTTGTTGTACAAGTACCAGGCTGTTTTGACTACCGTGGCAGTATAATAGTTTCTAAAATCAGGTAGTTTGAGGCCTCCCACTTTGTTCTTCTTGAGTAATGCTTTACTTATTCGAAGCCTCTTCCCTTTCCATATGAAGTTGGTGATTTGTTTCTCCATCTCATTAAAAAATGCCTTTGCAATTTGGAGCAGGACTGCATTGTATCTGTAGATCGCTTTGCGTAGAATTGACATTTTTACTATGTTGAGTTGAGCAAGATATGTTTTTCCACTTATGCCCATCTCTTTTGGTTTCCTGCAGTAGTGTCTTGTAGTTTTCATTGTATAGGTCTTCTACGTCTCTGGTTAGATTTATTCCTAAGTATTTTATCTTCTTGGGGGGCTATTGTAAATGGTATTGATTTGGTGATTTCCTCTTTGAGGTTCTCTTTGTTGGTGTAAAGGCATCCAACTGATTTTTGTATGTTTAGCTTGTATCCTGATACTTTGCTGAAATCTTCTATTAATTCCAGTAGTTTTCTTGTGGATTCTTTGGGGTTTTCTGTGTATAAGATCATATCATCTGCAAATAGAGATACTTTGACTTCTTCCCTACCAATTTGGATGCCCTTTATTTCTTTTTCTAGCTGAATTGCTCTGGCTAGGACCTCCAGCACAATGTTGAATAAGCATGGTGGTAAAGGGCATCCTTGTCTGGTTCCCGTTCTCAAGGGGAATGCTTTCAAAGTCTCTCCATTTAGGATGTTGTTGGCTGTTGGCTGTGTATAAATGCCCTTAATTATATTGAGGAATTTCCCTTCTATTCCTATTTTGTTGAGAGTTTTTTTTATCATGAATGAGTGTTGGACTTTGTCAAATGCCTTTTCTGCATCAGTTGATAAGATCATGTCGTTCTTGTCTTTTGTTTTATTTATGTGATGGATTACATTGATTGTTTTTCTAATATTGAGCCATCCCTGCATACCTGGTATAAATCCCACTTTATCGTGGTGAATTATTTATTTTTTTTGTTACGTTGCTGAATTCTATTGGCTAGAATTTTGTTGAGGATTTTTGCATCAATGTTCAAGAGGAATATTGGTCTGTAATTTTCTTTTTTTGTGGTATCTTTACCTGGTTTTGGTATGAGGGTTATGCTGGCTTCATAGAATGAGTTTGGGAGTATTCCATCCTTTTCTGTGCTATGAAATACCTTTAGTAGAAGTGGTGTTAACTCTTCTCTGAAAGTTTGGTAGAATTCTCCAGTGAAGCCATCCCCGCCAGGGCTTTTTTTTGTTGGCAGTTTTTTAATAACCTTTTCAATCTCTTCTTTTGTTATGGGTTTATTTAGTTGTTATACCTCTGTTTGTGTTGTTTAGGTAGGTAGGGAGTTTCTAGACATTTGTCCATTTCCTCTAGGTTTTCAAATTTCTTAGAGTACAATTTCTCATAGTATTCTGTTAAGATTCTTTTAATTTCAGTTGGGTTCTTTGTGATAGCACCCATTTCACTTCTTATACGGGTTATCTGCTTCCTCTCCAGTTTTTCTTTTGTCAGTTTGGCCAATGGTTTATCAATTTTGTTGATCTTTTCAAAGAACCAGCTTTTGGTCTTGTTAACTCTTTCAATTGTTTTTCTATTCTCTATTTCATTTAACTCTGCTCTAATTCTTATTATTTCCTTTCTTCTGGCGCCTGAGGGTTTCTTTTGCTGCTCTCTTTCTACCTGTTCCAGTTGTAGGGTTAATGTTTTGATTATGGCCCTTTCTTCTTTTTGGATGTGTGCATTTATTTCTACAAACTGAACTCTGAGCACTGCTTTTGCTGTGTCCCAAAGGTTCTTGTAGGATGTGTTTTCATTCTTGTTTGATTCTATGAAATTCTTTATTCCATCCTTAATTTCTTCTATAACCCAGTAGTTTTTGAACAAGGTGTTGTTCAGTTCCATGTGTTTGATTTTTTTTCCTTGCTTTTTGTGTTGTTGGTTTCTACTTTTGTGTCTTTATGAACGGAAAGGATGCTTTGTAATATTTCAATGCTCTGGATTTTGTTAAGCCTTGTTTCATGGCCTAATGTGTGGTCTATTCTGAAGAATGTTCCATGTGCGTTGGAAAAGAAAGTATACTTGGCTGCTGTTGGGTGGAGTGTTCAATACATGTCTATGAGATCAAGTTGGTTGATTGTAGCATTTAGATCTTTCGAGTCTTTGTTGAGCTTCTTTCTGGTTGTTCTGTCCTTCACTGAAAGTTGTGTGTTGAATTCTCCTACTACTATTATGGAGCTGTTTATCTCTCTTTTCAGTGCTGTTAGAGTCTGTTTTATGTATTTTGGAGCCCTGTCATTGAGTGTGTAAATATTTATTATACTTATGTCGTCCTGGTGTATTGACCCTTTAGTCATTATATAGTGTCCTTCCTTTTCCTTTGTGGTGGATTTTACTTGAAAATCTATTTTGTCAGAGATTAATATTGCCACTCCTGCTCTTTGTTGAGTGTTGTTTGCTTGATATATTTTTTTCCATCCTTTGAGTTTTTGTGTCTTTAAGTCTAAGGTGTGTCTCTTGTAGGCAGCATATAGATGGATCGTGTTTTTTTTTAATCCAATTTGCAACTCTCTGTCTCTTTACTGGTGCATTTAGTCCATTTACATTCAGCATATCTATTGATAGGTATGAATTTAGTGCTGTCATTTTTATGTCTTTTTTTGTGTGTAGTTCACAGTTTCTTTGTTCCACTTAATTTTCTATGCTGAGTCGTTTTTCTTTATGTATTTTCTTTTCATCTTTTTCATTGTTGCTGACTTTGTGTTTGTTGAGTCTTTATATTTTTCTAGTTTTTTATTTTGGTTTGTAGGATCGTTAGTTTCTTTTGTAGTTACCTTAATATTTATCCCTATTTTTCTAAGTTTATACCAGTCTTTTATTTCTTTATATCGCCTTGACTTCTTCTCCATATGAAAAAATGTCTACATTTTTTAATTCCCTCTTTTTTGTTTTAATTTTGTCATCTTTTACATATTGACATCTGGTTCCCTATTTTCAGTGTTTTAGCTTTGATTTACTTTTGTGGCTTCCCTATCTGGGTTGATATCTGGTTGCTCTGTCCTGTGTTCTAGTCTTGGGTTGTTATCTGATGTTACTGATTTTCTAACTGGAGGACTCCTTTTAGTATTTCTTGTAACTTTGGTTTGGTTTTTGCAAATTCCCTAAACTTCTGTTTATCTGGAAATGCCCTAATTTTGCCATCATGTTTGAGAGACAGTTCTGCTGTATATATAATTCTTGGCTGGCAGTTTTTTTCCTTCAAGGCTTTATGTATGTCATCCCATCGCCTTCTTGCCTGCATGGTTTTTGCTGAGTAGTCTGAACTTATTCTTATTGACTCTCCTTTGTAGATGACTTTTCGTTTATCCCTAGCTGCTCTTAAAATTCCCTGTTTATCTTTCATTCTGGCAAGTTTGATTATAGCATGTCTTGGTGACTTTCTTTTGGGATCTACCTTATATGGGGTTTGATGAGCATCTTGGATAGATATCTTGTCATCTTTCACGATATCAGGGAAGTTTTCTGCCAACAAATCTTCAACAATTCTTTCTGTATTTTCTGTTATTCCCCCCTGTTCTGGTACTCCAATCACTTGTAGGTTATTCCTCTTGACAGAGTCCCACATAGTTCTTAGGTTTTCTTCATTTTTTTAAATCCTTTTATCTGATTTTTCCTCAAATAAGTTGGTGCCAAGTGCTTTATCTTCAATCTCACTAATTCTGACTTCCATTGCCTCATTTCTGCTCCTATGACTTTCTGTTGATTTGTCTAATTCTGAAACTTTACTGTTAATTGGATTTCTGACTGCTGTCTCTCTATGGATTCTTGTAGCCTGTTAAATTTGTCATTATGCTCTTCTCTAATCTTTTTAGTTTCCTCTATTGCGTGTTCTGTGTTTTGCTTAATTTCCTTCCTAATTTCTTGAAGAGTTCTGTATATTAATCTTTTGTATTCTGCCTCCGGTAATTCCAAGAAATTTTCCTCATCTGGAAAATTTCTAGATTCTTTATTCTGGGAGCTTGCTGAAGCCATCATGGATTGCCTCTTTATGTGATTTGATATTGAATGCTGTCTCTGAGCCATGAATAAGTTATTGTATTTATTTATTTTATGTTTGTTTACTGTGTCCTAGCTTCTTGTTTTGTTTTGATATGCCCAAATAGGCTGCTCATAGGAGCTAGTTTGATTACTGGCACCTTTGAAGCTCTTATGTCCTGTCACCAGGTGGTTAGATCTGTTACTAGGTATATGAGCTCAGGAGTCCATCCACTCCTCCTGTATGGATTCAGCTCACAGCCCAGGTAGATAGCCACTAAGTATGTGGTGTAGGCTCTCACTTACAGTCCTAGAGAGGCATGGGTGATTGGTGTAGGCACAAGCCATCTGGCTGGAGCATGGGGACACACTCTGAGCAAGGCAGGGGGCTGATGGCCACCCCCAAGTGTCCAGGAGTAAGGAGTGTCCCTGTTGCCTAGAGCACGTAGGTGGGTGGGTTTTGCAGCCAAACTGTGAGCACGTAATCCTGTTGGCTGTAAGGACTAGGGGCACCTCTTATTCATAGGTCTCTATCGCAGGTGGGTAGGTGGTGTGGGTGGAGCTACCAGTCCTCAGGCCCCTGATGTGGGTAGGTGAAGACCCTGCTTGACAGGCAGAGCAATGTCAAATGTCAAGAACCTGCCACTTCACAGCTGAAACAGTTGAAGTTAGAGTTCTTGTATATACCCGGTTGTACTGCAGTAATGAGGGCCTACGCTGTTGAGATGGGCCCACACAAGTCTATGCAGGGGGAAAGGCACTCAAAGTTCGTGGATCCCTTATGCTTGTGCCTAGGCAAAGGAGCTGTGCCTACCCTGGATTCCTGGCTTAGGGGAGCTGGCAGTGTATTTTTTCCCCTGTTTGTTAATTTGTTCACTCTCCAAGGCCAGGAGAATGGCTCAGGGCATGTGACAGATCCTACTTCCAGCCCAGGGGACTCAGCAATTGCTGAAGCCAGTCCAGGACCCAGTGCAGAGCAGGGAGCCGGGAGGTAAATGGGAGAGAGGTTTTTCCCTAAAGTGGGTGTTTTTGATCCGTGCGGTAAGCCATACGCGAGTACTTATCTTTCGCTGAAGAGGGCTGCTTCTCACTCGTTCTGGGTGGCCGTGTAGACTCGCTGGAGCTGGGTTTCTTCAGGTGCAGAAGACGCGCCTCCTGAGCACCGCTGCTTGCCTGCCTCACCACTCACCCCCAAGCTGCTCAGGCCTGAAGGGCTCAGGCTCTCGCCGGGTCAGATCTGGCAACTCTTCGGGGCTTCTGAACCATCTCTCCCTCCCCCTGCCACTCAGTCGGTTCCTTAACTCTGCCTTTGATGTTCAGGGCTCCCAGATTGCCATATATAATCGAATCACTTGTTTTTTTGGGTCTTTGTTGTAAGAGGGTCCACTGGAAGCATCTGACTACTAAGCCATCTTGGTCCCGCAGCTAGCTATAGTTTATGACCCACTTTTAACAAATAGAATGTGGCAGAAATGATGATGTGTGACCTCCAAGACTAGGTCATTAAGTGATGTTCTGTCTTCTTCTTGCTCTTTCTTTTGCATTGTTCATTCTGAGGACATTCAAGCATCAGATAGAGAAACCCACTTGGGGAAGAGCTAAGGTTTCCTGAAAAAGCACACAACATGTGACTTAGACATCTTGTAAATGAGTCCTCCAGCTTCAGCCAAGTCCTCTGAGGACTGAACTCCCAGCTGACATCTTGACTGCAACCTCTTGAGAGAGAGACCCTAAGCTAGAACCACCAGCTGAGCTGCTTCTAAATTCCTAATCCACAAAAACTGTGAGATAGTAAGTATTTGTTGTTTGAAGCCACTAAGTTTTGGGGTAATTTGTTATGCAACAGTAGAAAATTAATGTAAGGTAGTTTCTGGTTTTTGCTATTATGAATAAATATGCTATGAGTTGTCATGTACAAGTCTTTTTGTGGGCATATACTGTCACATCTGTTTGGTAAATACCTATGAGTGGAATTTCTGAGTCATTGGAAGGCATGTGTTAAATTTTATGAGAAACCCTTTAAACCATATTTCAAAATGATTTTTCTCCCATCCCACCAGCGATTTTGAGACTTTCAGTCACTCCACATTCTTGTCAGCACTTAGTATTATTCTTCTTTTTAATTTAGCCATTCTATTGGTGTGACATGGTATCTCATTATAGTTTTAGTTTACATTTCTCTGATGACTAAGCCATTAAGCATCTCTTCGTGTTCTTATTGTCCACTTTTACGTCTTCTTTTGTGAAATGTCAGTTCAAGTCATGTGCCCATATTTTATTGGGTTACTTTATGGAAGAATCATAGGAGTTCTTTATATATCAATATTGCTTGGGTTAGTTTAGGTACTTTGTTATTTCCGTATATGTGTTAGAATCAACTTGTCAGTTTCTACACTAAGGCCTGCTTTTGACTGGGTTTTTATTAAATCTATAAATCAATTTGAGGAGGATGGACATTTGACAATATTGAGTCTTCCAATTAATAAACTTCATACATATATATCTCCATTTATTTTGATCTTCTTTATTTTCTTTCAGCAATGTTTTATAGTTTTCAGCATACAGGTCTTGCACTTCTTGTTAAATTTATTACTACGTATACTTACACTTAAGGAACCCTGGTGGTGCTAATGGTTAAACACTCAGCTGCCAACTGAAAGGTTGGTGGCTCAAAACCAACCGTTGGCTCCATAGGAGAAAGACCTGGCAATCTGCTTTGCCATAAAGATTACAGTCAATAAAGCACCATGGGACAGTTTTACTCTGTCACATGAGGTCATAAAAACAGCTTGATGGCACCTAACAACAATAACATACTTATGTTATTGTGAAATGAAATTGTGTTCTTAATTTCATTTTTGGATTGTTCATTGATAATATAAAGAAATATCATTGTTTTTATAATGTTGATCTTGTATTCTGTGACCTTATTCACTTTGGTTATTCTAGTAGATTTTTTTAGATTTTTTTCATGTTCAGGAATATGCCATTTATAAACCAGCAGTATTTCTTTTCCAATCTTTAATGCTTTTAATGTCTTTCCCTCTCTTTATTTCACTGGATAGAATCACCAGTAGAATGTTGAGTAGAAGTATTGAGAATGGAATCCTTACCTTATTCTGATATTACAGAAAAGCTTTCAGATTTTCACAATTAAGTATGATGTTAGCTTCAGATTTTTGGTTAAGTGTCCTTAATCAGATTGAGTAAGTTGTCTTCTATTCCTAGTTAGTAGAGTTTTTAACATGTGTGGGCATTGGACTTCTCCAAATGCTTTTTTTACATGTATTGGGATGATCACATGATTTTTGACTTTTATTCTATTAACATGGTGTATTACGTTAATTGATTGTTGAGTGTTAAACAAACTTTGCAGTCCTGGGATAAATCCCACTTGGTTACTGTGGATAATCCTTTTTGTATACTTCTAGATTTGATTTTCTAATATAACATTAAGAGTTTTTGTATCTGTGTTCATGAGGGATTTTTTTTTTCTGTTGTTTTCTTGTGATTTTTTATCTAGCTTGGGTATCAGGATAATACTGGCATCATAGAATGAGTTTGAAAGTTTCCTCTCCTCCACTATTTTCTGAGAAGTTTTTATAGGACCGGTATTATTTCTTTAAATATTTGAGAGAATTTACCAGTCAAGTTCTCTGAATCTGGGCTTTGTGTGTGTATGTATGTGTGAGTATTTTTAATTATTAATTCAACTTCTTTACTTGTTATAGTTGTACTCAGATTTTCTATTTCTTCTTGTGCCAATTCTGGTAATTTCTACTCTCTATGAACTTTTAAATTTCATCTAAGTTGTCTAATTTGCTCACAGTATTCCCTTTAAATCCTTTAAATTTCTGTAGGTTTGGTAGAGATGTACCACTTTCATTTCTGATGTTAGTAATTTTATTCTTTGCTATTTCTTTCTTGATCTGTATAGCTGAAGTTTTATCATTTTGTTGATTTTTTTTCAAATAACCAACTTTTCTTTTCATTGATTTACTCTATTGTTTTTCTATTTTCTATTTCATTGATTTCTGCTCTGATCTCCTTCCCTCTGCTTGTGTTGGGTTAAGTTTGCTCTTCTTTTTCTATATTCTTCAGGTAGAAGCTTCGATTATTGATTTGAGACTTTTCTTTAAAGCTACAAATTTTCCCATAAGTACTGTTAGCTGCATCTCATAAATTTTGATATGTTGAGCTTTTATTTTCATTCAATTCAAATTATTTTCTAGTTTCTTTTATGTTTTCTTCCTTGACCTTTGGGTTATTCAGAATTTTGTTGTATAATTTCCAAATATTTTTGGGCTTCTCAAATTTATTCATGTTGTTGACTCCTAATTTAATTTCATTTTGGTCAGAGAACATATTTTGAATGATTTAGGCTCATCTAAATTTATTGAGATTTGTTTTATTGCCTAGCATTTACTGATGAATGTTCCATATGCACTTGAGAAGAATGTGTATTCTGATGTTTTGGGTAGAATGCTATATAAAGTTCAGTTAGGTCATTTTTTTTTTTTTTTTAAATGGGCGTGCTTAAATGCTTTGTCTTCTCAGACATGGTAAAGCAAAAATTCTTTTTTTGTGCTTAGATGAAAGTTTACAGAACAAATTAGTTTCTTATTAAGCAATTAATACACATATTGTTTTGTGACATTTGTTGCCAACTCCACAACATGTCAACCCTCTCCCCTTATTGATCTTGGGTTCCTCATTACCAGCTTTCTTGTCCCCTTCTGCCTTCTCATCCTTGCCCCTGGGCTGGTGTGCCCATTTGGTCTTGTTTTATTTTATGGGCGTGTCTGATCTTTGGCTGAAGGGTGAACCTCAGGAGTGACTTCAGTACTGAGTTAAAGGGCTGCTGGGAGGCCACACTCTTGGAGTTTCTCAAGTCTCTGTCAGACCAGTAGGTCTGGTCAGCCCAAGATGTTTGTTTATCCTGCTCTTCTACTTTAACATGATTTGAATTGCAAACTGTTTCCCCTGTGTTGGGAAGCTGAAGAAATCTCTGACTCTTTCAGCCTTCCAGTTGTTGTTTTCTTCTTGGGCTCTTTGAAAGTTTGCCCTGCACATCTGTAGTTCAGGGATCAGCCAAGGATTTCAGGGAAATTGTCATGTAGTTTTTGCTTTTGTCTCTATAGTTCCCTCGTTTCTGAGACTCCCTCCCCCCCACCCCCCTTAATTTTCCAGATGTTCTTGCAGCCTTTACCTCTATACCATGGGGCTGATAAGACAGCAGTTTTCTGCTTGAGCTATATCCACCTGGCATGCATGAACTGAGGAGTGCCCTCAGAGAAAAGCTGCATAAATGTGGATCTTACCTACGGTGATTCCCTTCTTTCAAGGCTCAAATCCCTTCTAGCTTCCTTGCTTTTGATCACTCCCTAGTGACTCCCAACAGTTGATTTCTACATATATTTTATTCTTACAGAATTTATAAGTGTTACTAGCAGGAAAGTTAGTCCAATGTAGGCTACCTTTTTTGTTGTAAATTCTCAGATTCTCTTCTTTTGTTTCCTCTGTGTTGGACCATAGTGTAGGAACACAGAAATGTGGAATCCTAAGATTGGAAGAAACTTTAGGGCATTTTGTTTAGTCTTTATCTGATGTGCCCAAACCCTGTTACAACTCACCATCTTTTGAATTATTCTCGGGCATTTCTTTCTCCCATTCTATTTTTTTTTTTTTTTTGGTACAGCTTGCACATTTTCGAGGTTATTCTGTGTTAGAGTTTATCTCATTTCTACTTCCACCCTCTGATCTTTTTTTCTGTAGACTAGCGAAAGCCTGTCCACATATGAAATCTCACTTAATTGTCACAACAATCGTGTGCTGTAGACACTGTTTGCTTCATTGTGTCATAGACTGACTATTGTTCCCTAGTAGTAATTCTCCTCCTTCCATACTATTTCATTTAGGTCATGCTTGCTTAGAATAAAGACTATATTTTTCAAACTCCCTGGCAGGTAGATGTGGCCATAGATTCTAGGCAATAAGATGTAAGAGACGTCACCTCTGACTGCTTCCCACACTCTTTATTTGGCCATATTCTCTCCTCACTTGTGCCATCCTGCTTGCTGGAATGCAAATGTAATGGATGGAGCACTAGCTACCACTTTGGAGTGCAGAAATGTGGTCCATCCTCCAAGAATGGCAGAGTAGTGAATTCAAAGGAGCCTGGTCCCTGAGCAATTTGCAGAACGACAACACCGGATCTGAATCTTCTACCTCTGGATATTGATGTGAGATGAAATGTACTTCTATCTTTTTAAAGCTACATTATTTTTAGCGGTAGCACAGCCTATTCCTAACCGAGATCCCCAATTTACAGAAGAGAGTACTAAGCGTCAGGGTGGTTAAGCAACTTGTATAAGAAGTAGGAGGCAGAGCTTGGATTGAATCCAGAATGGCCTGACTGTTGAAAAGTGAATATGGGCCATTGGCCTGTACCCTATCTTGCAGCCCACGACTGCATTAGCTATTCCAGTTACTTTGTGGGCTCAGGCAATTTCTGCACACTGTTATCAGACCAAGGTACAAGGCTCAGTGATTGAACATACCCTGAATTTTAACGTAGCTTATCTCTTTCTCTGTCTGCGTAGTTTTGCTTATTTTTGAGATTTATGAAAAAAGAATCATACTTTACGTTGTCTTCTTGATCTTGCTTTTTTCACTGAGTAGGTTTTTAGCATATTCAACTGTTTTGTTGGTTACAGGTAAAAATCAATCTATTTTCACTGCTGATGCTATTCCACAATTCAGTAATCTATTTCCCTATTACTGAAGGACATTTGGGTTGTTTTAGGTTGGTATGTCCACTTTTTTTTAATAGTTATTATTTTTTTTATTGTACTTTAGATGAAAGTTTACAGAACAAATAGTTTCTCATTAAACAGTCAGTACACATATTGTTTTATAACATTGGTTAACAACCCCACAACATGTCAACACTCTCCCTTCTCAAACTTGGAGGACCCTTTTTTTTTTTGGTGAAAATATACATAGCCAAAGTTACCCCATTTCAAAAGTTTTTACGTGTACAGTTCAGTGACATCGATTATATTCTTCCAGTTGTGTGCTATTCCCACTATCCTTTTCCAGATCATTCCATCACCATTATCTTCAACTCACTGCCCCCTAGGCTTCCCATCAAACCTTTTGAGTTTCCATGTCCACTTTTAGTTTTGACAGGTATACTCAACTTGTCCTCCTTTGAGGGTCATCCAATCATCAGTAAATGAGAATTCCTAGTAGTTTTTTAATTTTTTTTTTTTTTTTTGGTACATTAGGTGAAAGTTTACAGAGCAAACTGGTTTCCTATTAGATAGTTTGTACAAAAAGTATTTCTTGACTTTGCTTTCATTCCCCACAATGTGTCAGCACTCTCCCAATTTCCAGTATGGGTTCCCTGTCTCCTTTAGTCTTGATTTTCTACCCCTTCCTGCCTTCTTATCTTTGCTTTTAGGCAGATATTGCCCTTTTGATCTCTTATAATTAATTGTTCTAAGAAATATATTCCTCTCAGATGTTATTGTTTATTTTATGGGCTTGTCTATTATTTGGCTGGGAGGTGGTCTCCAGGAATGGCTTTAGTTCCAGGTCAAAAGGGTGTTTTGGGGCCACAGTGTCTGTCAGAGCAGTAAGTAAAATTTGATCTTTTGTTCTACAATTTTTCTCCCACTCTTTCTGGGAGCCTCTGTTATGATCTCAGTCAGAGCAGTCCTAGAAGCTTTTTGACTGAGTTTGGTTGGCACTTCTGAAGCAATATTCTAGATCTCAAAGTAGTTTCACAGACTCCTTCTGGGCATTATTAAAGAGAAGGGGAAAGAAATTTCTGCCCCAGGGAGGCCTCAGTGGGTGCAGTGACTAGACCAAGACCACCTCCCATTGGTCAGGGGCAAGCTGAGAGGTTCGTAGATATGTATCTGAGTCATTTGTTTTATTCTCTTAACGTGGCAAGATCTCCACAGCATGATCTTTCACATTGGCTGGTTTTCTGAATTTGTTAGAAAGACACATGAAAAGAGAGCTTTCTTTGAAAGAATTTATTATGATACAAGGAAAAACGAAAGTCAAATTGCCATTGCAGTACGAAGCAAGGCGGTCAGGTTCTACGAAAAAATCCTTCCTGGGGTCAGAAATGAGGTCACTCAGGGAGTCTGGGATAGCTTTTTTCTGGCTTTGGACAGGAAGAGAATTTCACACAGGAAGAGAGGAGGGAGACAAGACAGGAGTGCAGATTTGTTTTTCATGTTCCTTGAAAGGACACTGATTCTCAGAATCCAGGTGCTCTCTGGGTAGGGAATTGCCAGAATTAGTTTTTCCTGGGAGGATCCTTGTCCTCGCGGTCAACCCATGCTGGAAAATCCCCAACTACTGTTGGTGGCTTCTCTGTTGTGAGCCCAGTGTCTGGTCAAGAAGGGACAGCATGATGCTGATGAGTTTCAGATGGAGATTTCTATTCCTGATTTGTAAAGCTTGTAAGTGGGAAAGAGGCTCACTTTAACTGACAAGAAGGGATGACTGACCAACATCTAAGACTCTGCCTGGGAGTGGAGACCTCAGGGATTTAGTTTTGGCTTTGCCCCAAATGTCGAGGAGGTCCAGAGGGAGCCTATGGGACTTAGTGATGACGGGAGTTAGTGTGATCAGGTGATCACGCACCGTTGAAATTTCACAGTTCTGGGAGAAGAGTTCTTGCTGAACTTTCCGCCTGGCTTTAAGCTTCCTTGAGGCTCTGACTCTTGTACTCTTGTGCTCGCTGCTCACCTCTGCCAAGTGTGGAAGAGTGGTGGTGATCCAGGCAGATCCTGCCATTCAGGGATATGCCTGTCTGCTTCTAGACTTTGAACCTCTTCTTGTTTTCATGCATTCCAAGACTCCATGCAGTTCCCTGACTCTGCTTTTCTTTGTCTCTCTATATTCCTTCCCCCAGTTTGCACATTTAGTGCAACAAAAGGTATGCTTGTGCATGCACTTTCTCTTTCATAACAAGACATGGACTATAAATATAGGTTTGCATTTCAACCGTTGCTTACCAGCTGCTCCTAATTTGACTGTGGTGAGTTAGCTTTTTGCTGATGTCAGCAAGCATACTGATAATTATCTGGCTAGACTACTGACACAATGAATAAGGTAACATTTAGTAATATCTTGGGTTGTTGTGGAGCCGTGGTGGTGCAGTGGTTAAGCACTCAGCTGCTAACCAAAAGATTGGTGGTTTGAACCCACAAGCCGCTCTGTGGGAGAAAGATATGGCAGTCTGCTTCTGTAAAGATTTACAGCCTTGGAAGCCCCATAGGGCAGTTCTACTCTGTCCTGTAGGGTTGCTATGAGTTGGAATCAACTGGACAGCGATGGGTTTGGTTTGGGTTTTGGGTTGTTGTTGTTGTGTGACCTCAAGTTGATTCCAACTCTTAGCGACCCTATATGACAGAGTAGAACTGCCCCATAGGGAAAGCAGATTGTCAGGTCTTTTCTCCTGTGAAACTGCTGGTATGTTAGAACCCCCGACCTTTCAGTTAGCAGCCAAGTGCTTAACCATTATGCCACGAGAGCTCCTTAATATCTTGGTAGTCCCTGAAATATATTTAGTACTCACTAAATATTAGTTGCCCTTTTTTGTTATTCCTTTAATTATTCAATGATTTATTAATTCATTCATGCATTTAGTACATATTAAGTTGTTCAAACCCACCCAGTTGCTCCACAGGAGACAGATCTGGCAATCTACTCCCATAAAGATTACAGCCTAGAAAATGCTATGGGGTACTTCTACACTGTCACATGGGGTCACAGTGTGTCAGAGTTGCCTAGATGGCACCTAACAACAATAACATTTACTATGCTAGACATCATGTGGGACAGTGTTGAGGATACACGTTAACTGAGATATAATCCTGACCCACAAGATTCTTACTGTTTACTGGGGGTGACAGACAAGAAGACGATCCTACTACTGGAGAAGCGTGTTCTGAGAGGCTTGCAAAGGGAGAATGGGAGGACAGGAGATGAGCACATAATCTAGAATACGGAGGAAGGGAGTCAGAAAATGCTTCCTGGAGGAGATGCTGCTTATACTGTGCATTCTTATAAATTCAAGGTGTTGGGAGTAGAGTTGGAGGGAAAGGCCTGCCAAACAGAGGGAATGGTATGCTCAAAGGCCTGGAGGTGACAGAGAGGCTTGTGCTTTCAAGGGTATGCAGGGAATTCAGGGAAGAGTGCACAGAAGCTGTTAGACCTACAGGTCTGCAGCTCTGGTCTGGGCTGTGGGTATGGACCTGGGGGGCATCAGCAGGCAAATGTAATTCCCGGGAAATGTCATTACTGGGCTCCTCTTGCTGGGGTTCTGGTCAAGTTTCCTTGCTGTTCCTGACAATGCAGACATTGATACCAAGATGCAGACATAGGTTACTGAGGAGAGAAGGGCAAAGACAGGAAGCATATGAGGAGAGAATGGTTTAATTTTAATTAGCTTTTAACTATCTACTCTCCCTCTTGCCTTTCCAGAAATGACATGAAAATCAAAGAAGGTAATGGATGCAAATAAAGTCTGAAAAAAGAAAGGGAGTTCACATAAGTCTGGGCTTGTATAGTTTTTCCTTTCCCTCTTTCAAGGCCCTTCCCCTATCCCTACCTTGCTGCAGACTTTCTCTTTCCCTGTCACCCTCAACCTGACCTGACATTTTCTGCCTAGCCACTGGTGATGTTTCAGAATCCCAGAATCCTATTGGACAATGGATGCAGGGCAGCTGTTCTCTGCTGTGCAGCTGTCAAAGGCATAACTCCTAAGTCTTGGCTTCTAAACACACTTGGGACAACACGAACTGCGTGAGATACCTGAAAGGAGAATAGCAAGGGCCAATAGTTTCCGGTCTATTCCATCAGGCAGGTTTCCCCCTTTACATTCATCCTACATGCTTAAAAAAGTATGTTTACTCCACAAAATACATTTAAGTAATAATTTGTTTTTCCAATCTTATTAACTGATTATATAACAAGCACTTAAAAGAACATGGTTTGTATTATGCTTTTTGAAATACTGGAAGGAGCTCCTGGATCTCATTACTCTACATGGACACCTCTATAAACCCAAGTTCTCCAGGATGGAAACCCTAGAATAAAATGGGATAATTTGAGATCTGTTAGTGAGTGAAGGTACAATAAATGGCCACTGAAAACATAGCAAATAAAGATGACAACTTGGCGTTGTTACAGACTTTTACTTTGGAAAAAAAACTGAAATGCTTTCTATAAATACTTTCAAAAAAATTGGTTCTATGGCAATGCCTTGAGAGTTTGGGAGAGAGCAGTGATTAATTTGGAATGCTAGGAGGATCACAGTGGTGGAGCAAATTCCCTGAGAGCACAGAGCTAATGCATTTCCTTTTTGTCTCAATCCAAATGTCAAGAGCAAGGGAGTGAGCAGCACATTTAGATATTCTCTGAGATCACAACAGTGTGGAGAGTCCTGGGGAAAGGTGGGGAAATACAGGCACTGTGGTGTGAGAGTGAATGTGGATGTGTGTTGGCTTGTGATCGGTGTGTGAGTCAGTATTTGATTTTTGGCTTTGGGTTGTTTTCAAGTAGTGATCTTGGTTTGCAGATTCTGAGACAGGGTAGGATGTGTGCTGGAGAGCTCAAGACCCAGTATTCCAAAGTTCTTTGTAAAGGACATTTTATAAACAAAGTTTTCTGAGCCTGGAAGACACTTAAGAATCATCTCCAATCGTCTTGTCTTATGGACCAGGAAGCCAGTATCTAAGGAGATGAACAGACTTGGCCAAGATAATATACCAAGAGGAACCCCTGGGACTTGAACTCATATCTCTTCTCAGTCGAGGGTTACTTGTCCTATGCCCTCTCAAAAAATGTCTCACATTGTGCCAGCCCACTGTGAATAGGTTGCCAACAAGTCACACCACTCCATACCAACCCTGACTGTCTTCTCCTAGTTGCCCTTGCTCTCAGGAAGGGCCCTGACTCTGACGGGTGGAGGACTCATAAAAACATCTGGGGAGGATCACCAAGCATAAAAGATCTTCATGCCAGTGAGGGCTCAGGGCTGAGGGTCAGACAGTAACAAATCAGGATTGGGAGTGGGGATGTAGGAGTGTTAATCAGGGAAAAATCAGGGCCAGAAAGGACCATCCCATGTTTTCAATGAGGAATGTAAATAGATTGGCTGAGGGGAAAAGTGCCTGATCAGAAAGTATTCTTTGTTTATTAACTAACCTCACCCCAGCAAAAGTAAAAGAAGATTTCTGAGAACTTGCAAGAACAAAGGGCACAGGAAAGCTGTCTGGGCAGGGGATTTCTGACTCCACTGCTTGCAGATAAGCTAGTCTTGAGGTCTCTTTTCTCAGTTACCTGTTTCTGCTCTCTTGACTGCAGTGATGGCTCCCAATGCGCCCTGCCTCTGTGTAAGTTGGGATTTGATAAAGGGAATGGGGAAAGGAAAAGCATTTCCAAGAGTTGGGGAGAGACCTCAGGAACTGGATGAGGGGTGGTGCTTGGGAAGGCAGGGTGGCTGGGAAGGCATCTTGAAGGAAAGAGGATAGGAGCTGATATCTGCACAGTGGGAAGAAGGGTCCTGTGGAGAGAAGCTGGTCCTTTGGATCCTGAGTTCTCCTTTGTGTCAGACCTTGGACTGGCCACTGGTAGGGATAAATGGTAGGGAGTGGGAGTGCTCAGTAGGGCTGTTAAAATTTGAAATTATGGAAATATTTTCTTGAGCCCCTTCCTCTCTATCCCGCTTAGGGGTCTAGGACTCTTAAACTTAAGCTTTCCTCTCCTCCCAAAAGGGTTTCAAAAAACACATTTATCTTTTTAAAAAAAAAATTATTATTTGTAGTAGTATTTTATTGTTTTCAGTGAAGGTTTACCACAGCAGTTTAGGTTCCCATTCAGTAGTTTTTATACAAGTTGTTCAGTGACATTGGTTACATTCTTCACAATGCGTGAACATTCTCATTATTTCTGTTCTGGTTGCTCCATTTTCTTTAATCTTGTTTCCCTGCCCCTTAATATTCTTTTTTTTTAAATTGTACTATAGATGAAGGTTTACAGAACAAATAGTTTCTCATTTGTTTTATGACAATGGTTAACAACCCCATGACATGTCAACACTGTCTCTTCTCAAACTTGGGTTCCCTATTACCAGCTTTCCTGTCCCCTCCTGCCTTCTAGTCCTTCTCCCTGGACTGCTGTGCCCCATTAGTCTCATTATGTTTTATGGGGCTGTCTAATCTTTGGCTGAATAGTGAACCTCAGGAGTGACTTCATTACTAAGAAAACATATTTATCTTAAGTTTTTAATGACCTAATATATTACCTTATATAAGAATAGATGCATTATAAGGAGAATCGGGGATGAGGGCAATGCTTAACACAGAGGAGTGACACTTTAGTGAAAGAATGTCAAACAGTATCAGTGACACCTAGGTTGGGAAGAGATTTTTGAATGGGGCCTCAGGGAGGTCTTCGTAGACTTTCAAGTGACAGCACAGAGATGAACTTCCCATCTTTCAGAATTTTCCAGTTATTCAAGTAAGACCTGCATATAGTTCCTACCTTCTGTGAGTGAGGTCTGGTCTAATTAAAGGAGATCATATTCTACAATAGGCAGATACAAAAACACAGGAAACACAGATTACCAAGTAAATATTACCACTGTAATATGTGAATTATCATTATAAAGCAATGGAGATTAAAAAAGTAAACTAACAGTACAGAGATGATGCATCCTAACCAGGGTTTCCTTCCAGAGTAATCAAAGGAGGTAGCACTGTGGGTATCCAATGAGGCTGCCAAGTCTTGGAAACTCTCTTTAGGAGTTGATTTTAGCATCTAGTGTACATATTTTGAAGCTTTGTAGTTGGATCTACTTTTTTTTTTTTTTTATATTTTATTGTACTTCAGGTAAAGGCTTACAGAACAAATAGTTTCTCATGTAACAGTAGCACACATGCTGTTTTATGACATTGGTTAACAACCCCACAACATTTTAACCCTCTAAATTCTCAACTTTTTTTTTTTTTTTTTTTTTGGTGAAAATACACATAGCCAAAGATACACCATTTAAAAAAATTTTACATACACATTTAAGTGACATTGACTACGCTCTTCTGATTGTGCTGTTATTCTCACTTAAGATGAAGGCTTACAGGACAAAATAGCCTCCCATTTAACAGTTACTACAAATGTTGCCCTATGACAATGGGTAACAATCTCATAACACATCAACAATATCCTTACTCAACCTTGTGTTCCCTATCATCAGCTTCCTACTCCCCTTCTGCCTTCTGGCCGTTGTCAGTGGACTTCTGTACCTCATTAGTCTCATTTGGTTTTACTGGGCTGTCCACTCCCAGGCTGGACAGTGAACCTCGGAGGTAACTTCACCACTGAGCTAAAAGGGTGTCTGGGGGCTATACTCTCAAGGTTTCTCCAGTCTCCTTTAGGCCAGTAAATCTGGTCTTTTTTTTTTTTTTCTGTGAGTTAGAATTATGCTCTATATCCTTTTCCAGCTCTGTCCAGAACCCTATGTTGTGATCCTGGTCAGAGCAGTCAGCGGTGGTAGCCGAGCACCATCTAGCTGTACTGGACTCAGTCCGGTGGAGGTCTTGGTAGCTGTGGACAATTAGTCCTTCGGACTAATCTTTTCCTTGTATCCTGTTCTCTTCATTCTCCCTTGCTCCTGAAGGGATGAGACCAGTGGAGTATCTTAGATGGCCGCTCACAGGCTTTTAAGACCCCAGACACTACTCACCAAGGTCGAATGTAGAACATTGTCTTTATAAGTAGTGTCATGCCAATTGAGCTAGATGTTCCCCAAGACCATGGTCCCCAGAGCCCTCCGTCCAGCAACTCAGTCCCTCGGGAAGTTTGGATGTGTCCATGGGGCCTCCATGACCCTTCCTTGTACCGGTTGTGTTAGTTTCCCCTGTATTGTGTACTGTCTCACCTTTCACCCAAGATACCACTTATCTATTGCCTATTTAGTATTCCACCCCCACACCCCTCCCATCCCTGGTAACCAACAAGGATTGTTATATTTTGCGTGTGAACTTTTTCATGGGTTTTTACAATAGAGGTCTCATACAATATTTGTCCTTTTGTGATTGACTTAGTTCACTCAGCATAATATCCTCCAGTTTCATCCATGTTATGAGATGCTTCACAGATTCATTGTTGTTCTGTCTCGTTGCATAGTACTCCATTGTGTGTATGTACCATAGTTTGTTTATCCATTCATCTGTTGATGGGCACCTACGTTGTTTCCATCGTTTTGCTATTGTGAACAATGCTGCCATGAACATAGGTGTGCATATGTCTATTCGAGTGACGACTCTTATTTCTCTAGGATATATTCCTAGGAGTGGGATTGCTGGATCGAATGGTATGTCTATTTCTAGCTTTCTGAGGAAGCGCCATATCATTTTCCAAAATGGTTGTATCATTTTGCATTCCCACCAGCAGTGCATAAGAGTTCCCATCTCCCCGCAGCCCCTCCAACATTTGTTATTTCCAGTGTTTTTGATTCGTGCCAGTAATGCCGGGGTGAGATGGTATCTCATTGTGGTTTTAATTTGCATTTCTCTAATGGCTAGTGATCGCGAGCATTTCCTCATGTGTCTGTTGGTCATTTGAATGTCTTCTTTGGTGAAGTGTCTGTTCATTTCCTTTGCCCATTTTTTGATAGGATTATTTGTCTTTTTGTTGTAGAGGTGTTGGATTTTCTTGTAGATTATGGAGATTAGACCTTTGTCTGACTTGTACTGTCCAAAAATTTTTTCCCAGTCTGTAGGTTCTCTTTTGACTCTTTTGGTGAAGTCGTTTGAAGAGCATAGGTGTTTGATTTTTAGAAGATCCCACTTATCCAGCTTATCTGTTGGGTTTTGTGTATTGATGGTTATGGTTTGTATCCTGTTAATGCCATGTATTAAGGCCTGAAGTGTTGGTCCTATTTTTTCTTCTATGAACTTTATAGCTTGTGGCTTTATATTCAGGTCTTTGATCCATTTTGAAGTAGTTTTTGTATACGGTGTGAGGTATGGGTCCTGTTTCATTTTTTTGCAAATGGATATCCAGTTTTGCCAGCACCATTTGTTAAAAAGACCGTCTTTTCCCCATTTGATGGACTTTGGGCCCTTGTCGAAAATCAGGTGACCATAGGTGGATGGATTTACATCTGGGTTCTCAATTCTGTTCCATTGGTCAATGTATCTGTTGTTGTACCAGTACCAGGCTGTTTTGACTACTGTAGCTGTATAGTAGGTTCTCAGGTCAGGTAGTGTGAGTCCTCCCACTTTATTCTTCTTCTTCAGTAGTGCTTTACTTATTCGGGGCTTCTTCCCTTTCCATATAAAGTTAATGATTAGTTTTTCCATCTCTTTGAAGAATGTTGCTGGTATTTGGATCGGGATTGCATTGTATTTGTAAATTGCTTTGGGTAGAATTGCCATTTTCACAATGTTGAGTCTGCCTATCCATGAGCATGGTATGTTTTTCCATTTATGTAGATCCCTTTGGGTTTCACGCAGTAGTGTTTTATAGTTTTCTTTGTATAGGTCTTTTACATCCCTGGTCAGATTTATTCCTAAGTATTTTATCTTTTTAGGGGCTATTGAAAATGGTATTGATTTCCTGATTCCCTCCTTACTGGTGTATAGAATCCAACTGATTTTTGAATGTTTATCTTGTATCCTGCTACTCTGCTGAATCTTTCTATTAGTTCCAGTAGATTTCTCGTGGAGTCTTTAAGGGTTTTCTATGGATAGTATCATATCATCTGCAAACAGGGAGAGTTTAACTTCTTCATTACCAACTTGGATGCCCTTTATTTCTTCTTCTTGCCTTATTGCTCTAGCTAGAACTTGCAGCACAATGTTAAATAGGAGTGGTGATAAAGGGCATCCTTGCCTTGTTCCTGTTTTCAAGGGGAATGTTTTCAGCCTCTCTCCATTAAGAATGATGTTGGCCGTTGGTTTTGCATAGATGCCCTTTATTATGTTGAGAAATTTCCCTTCTATACCTATTTTATTGAGAGCTTTTATCAGGAATGGGTGTTGGACTTTGTCAAATGCCTTTTCTGCATCAATTGAGATGATCATGTGATTTTTTTCTTTCCTTTTATTTATGTGGTGTATTACGCTGATGGATTTTCTAATGTTAAACCATCCTTGCATACCTGGTATGAATCCTACTTGGTCGTGGTGTACTATTTTTTTGATATGATACTGAGTTCTATTGGCTAGAATTTTGTTCAGAATTTTTGCATCTATATTCATGAGAGATGTTGGTCTGTAATTTTCTTTTTTTGTGATGTCTTTGCCTGGTTTTGGTATCAGCGTTATGCTGGCTTCATAGAATGAATTTGGAAGTGTTGCTTCCTCTTCTATGCTCTAAAATAGCTTGAGTAGAACTGGTACAAGCTCTTTTGTAAATGTTTTGTAGAATTCTCCAGTGAAGCCATCTGGGCCAGGGCTTTTTTTGGTTGGGAGTTTTTTTATTACCTTTTCAATCTCTTCTCCTGTTATGGGTCTGTTCAGATTTTCAATATCACTTTGTTGTAGTTTGGGTAGGCCGTGTGTTTCTAGAAATTTATCCATTTCCTCTAGGTTTTCAAATTTGTTGGAATATAGTTTTTCATAATATTCTGTTATAATCCTTTCTATTTCGGTTGGATCTGTTGTAATGTCCCCCATTTATTTTCTTATTTGGGTTATTTGTGTCCTCTGCTGTTTTTCTTTTGTCAGTCTGGCCAGTGGTTTGTCGATTTTGTTGATTCTTTCAAAGAACCAACTTTTGGTTTTGTTGATTCTTTCTATTGTTTTTATGTTCTCTATTTCATTTATTTCTGCTCTGATCTTTACTATTTGCTTTCTTCCGGTGGTTGTGGGCTTTTTTTTGCTGTTCTCTTTCTATTTGTTTGAGTTCTGTAGTTAATGTTTTGATTTTGTCCCTTTCTTCTTTTTTGATACGTGCATCTGTTCCTATAAATTGTCCTCTGAGGACTGCCTTTGCTGTGTCCCAAAGGTTTTGGTATGATGTGTTTTCATTCTCCTTTGATTCTAGGAATTTTTTTATTCCATCTCTGATTTCTTCTATTACCCATTGATGTGTAAGCAGGGTATTATTCAGTTTCCATGTAGTTGATTTTTTTTCCTTGCTCTTTCTAGTGTTAATTTCTACCTTGATGGCCTTGTGGTCAGAGAAGATACTGTGAATTATCTCAACGTTTTGGATCTTGTTGAGGATTTCTCTGTGGCCTAAGATGTGGTCTATTCTGGAGAACGTTCCATGTGCATTGGAAAAGAATGTGTACTTTGCAGTGGTTGGATGGATTGTTCTATATATGTCTATGAGGTCCAGTTGGCTGATTGTGCCCTTTAGGTCTTCTGTATCTTTGCTGAGTTTCTTCTTAGTTGTTCTTTCCTTTACTGAGAGTGGTGTGTTGAAGTCTCCTACTATTATTGTGGTACTGTCAATTTCTCTTTTCAGTACTGTTAGAGTTTTTTTAATGTATTTTTGAGCCCTGTCATTGGATGCGTAGATGTTTATTATGGTTATGTCTTCATGATGTATCATCCCCTTAATCATTATATAGTGTCCTTCTTTGTCTTTTATGGTTGATTTTGTTTTAAAGTCTATTTTATCTGAGATTAGAATTGCCACTCCTGCTCTTTTTTGGTAGTTGTTAGCTTGATATATTTTTTCCCAACCTTTGATTTTTAATAAATTCACATCTTTGTTTCTAAGGTGTGTCTCTTGTAGATAGCATATTGATGGATCCTGTTTTCTTATCCATTCTGCCACTCTCCATCTCTTTATGGGTGCATTGAGTCCATTTACATTCAGTGTAATTATTGATGGATGTAAGTTTGTTGCTGTCATTTTGTAGTGCTTTTTTTTTGTGGTGCTGAAGTTTTCTTTGTTCTTCTTACTCTCTTGTGCTGAGTTACTTTTGTTTGTGGATTTTGTTCTCATTTCTTTTGTTTTTGTAGGTTTTGTTTTTGCTGAGGCTTTATGTTTTTCGTCTTTATTTTTATGAGTTGGTTTGTTAACTTTCTTTGTGGTCACCATGAATTTTACCCTTATCTTTCTAAGTTTGAAGCAGTCTACCCTTACTTGGTATCGCCTTGCCTTCCTCTGCATTAGAAGGTTCTATACCTATGCCGTTTATTCCCTCTTTCACTGTTTTACTGTTGTTGTCATCCATCAATTGACTGCTCTGATTCCCTGTTGTATTTCTTTTGGTTTTGGATAGTCCTTGAGAGTTCATTTCCTAGAATGGTATATGGCTCGTATGATCCTGCATCCTAGGTCCTACCTGAGGGCTGAAGCTGTTTGTCCTTAGATTGAAGAACCTCCTTTAATAATTCTTGTAAGTTTGGTTTGACTTTTGCATATTCCCTTAGTTTCTGTTTATCTGGAAATGACCTAATTTCACCATCAAATTTGAACGAGAGTTTTTCAGGATATATTATTCTTGGCTGACAATTTTTTTCTTTCAAGATTTTATATATGTCATCCCACTGCCTTCTTGCCTGCATGGTTTCTGCTGAATAATCTGAGCTTAGTCTTATTGTTTCTCCTCGGTATGTGACTTCTTGTTTTTCACAAGCTGCTCTCAGGATTCTTTGTTTGTCTTTAGTTTTGGCGAGTGTGAATATGATACGTCTTGGTGATTTTCTTTCGGGGTCTCTTCTATATGGGGTTTGTGGAGCTTCTTGGATGGCCAACTTTTCGTCTTTCATGATATTGGGAAAGTTTTCTGTCAGCAGTTCCTCAATGATCCTCTCTGTGTTTTCTGTTTTCTCCCCCTGTTCTGGGATGCCAATCACTTGTAAATTTTTGCTTTTAATTGTGTCCCACATAACTCTCAGGGTCTCTTCATTTTTCTTTGTTCTTTTTTCTGAGTTTTCGTGAAACAGAGTTGTATCCAAGTGTTTGTCTTCAGTTCCAGTGATCCTGTCTTCCACGGTTTCAAATCTACTTCTCAGCCCTTCTATGACATCATCCATTTCTGAAATCTTGTTGTTTATCTTTTGGATTTCTAATTGTTGTTTTTGTATAATTTCTGGTTGTGAATTTATTCTGGCATTTTGTTCCTGCATCATCTTCCTGAATTCTTCCAATTTTTTGTCTGTATTTTCCATAAATTTGTCTATTTTTTCCTCATGTTTGTCAGCTTTTTCCCTCAGTTCTTGGAAAATTCCGAGTGTTAGTGATTTGAGTTCCCTATCTGGTACTTTTAGTGCATTTTCTTCCATAGGAGAGTTATCCGGTGTTTTAATTTGGACGCCTATTGGAGCCATCCTGTCTTGTTTTTGTAAATGTTTTGATATTGTTTGCTGTTTTCAGGGCATTCAGTAGATATTTCTCTCGTTTATTGTTTGTAGATATTTTTGTTTCATCCTGGCTGTTTTGTCTCCCACTGGATGCTCCGTGTGGCTGCTCCCTCGTACTCCTGTTTGCTGGTCTCTGATAGGAGTCCAAGATGGTGGATCCACACTGCGTTAGCTGGTAGGGGACCTCTGCATGAATCTCTCCTCGCTCTCTGTTCTCTTTCAGTATTCTCACTCCATTTGGTGTTTGGCTGAGTTCTTTATCTCTTCCTTTGATGTTCTAGGGTTTCAGGATTGTTGATTCTCTGTTTGGCTTAGTTTTCCTGATCTTTGCTGTGGAGGGACGGCATGGTGCTTCTGCCTAGAGCACCATCTTGCCAGACTCTCTGGATCTACTTTTTTAAAAATTATATTTTAGGATGAAGAAGAAGTGCAGTTATAAAGGAATGAGGCTTATTTTCTTGTCTGTATTATAACTAAACAATTCCAAAAGAGATGTTCCAAGAAAGTGAAGAACACAGATTGGTGGAAAGTAGTGGGAGGACCTGACAGGCAGGAGAAGAGTGGGAACAATTAAGGTGGGGGACAGGGATGTAAAGGGTGACAGACATTCTAGGCAACTGTCTCTTGACCCTCATTGCCCTGCCCAGGTGAATGTCCATTCTGAGGAATGGAAATTGATGACCTTCACTGCCAACCAGGATGACAGAGTAAAGACGATCAGTAAACACATCCGGTCCAAGACCAAGGTTCCTGTGCAGGACCGGATCCTTCTGCTGGGCTCTGAAACACTACAGCCCGGGAGAAAGCTTTCATGTTACGGAATTGACAAGGAGAAGACCATCTACCTCACCCTGAAGGTGGTGAAGCCCACTGATGAGGAGCTGCCCATGGTTCTGGTGGAGTCAGGTGATGAAGGGCAGAGGCATCTCCTCCAGGTGTGCCGGTCCAACTCAGTGGCCCAGGTGAAAAAGATGATCGACGTGAAGACTGCTATAACCCCTGAGACCCAGATTGTGACTTGCAATGGAAAGCAACTGGAAGATGGGAAGATTATGGCAGATTATGGCATCAAAAAGGACAATTTGCTTTTCCTGACATACCACTGCATTGAAGGGTGACCACTCTAGGGATGGGGTGACATCAGGGGGAAAAGAGCTTATTTCCTTTTAGCTTTTACTCACTAAACACATCTTTTGATGGTTTTCTAAAATTATTGAGAAGGAAATAGACAGAAAAAGTAAGATTTGGGATGAGGTAGGGAGGGAATACTTTTCCAACTCTGATTCTTTGGTTCTAACACAATTGATTAAGTGATTAGATTATGTATGGTGTTACTGAGAAAGAAGATGAATCACTAAGGCATACTAGAAAAAGCATTCAAAACCAGCTTACAATTTAATTCTTTCTTGGTTTCCTATGATTTATAGAAAAAGTCCTATTTCCTTTCCTATTTGACAAGACAGTAAGTTTTAGGTTGGGATCCAGGTTTTTCTAATTTCTGTGTTTCCACGAATGTTTAGCCCAATGCTTCATGTATAATATCACCCAGTAACTGTTGAATCAAACTGAATTTCTATCCATAGAGAAAAATGAAATAAATGATTTATTTTGAAGTGAATTAATTACTCTGACACAATCACAATCTAACTCATAGAGAATTTATAAATTTAATAAAATTACTTTTTCTCTCTTTATTTAAGGGTGTTTGGTATGAAATGAAACCTGGCACGGTACCCCTACCTACTCTCTATGTCCTATACACAATTAAAATTGTTCTTTCTGGGCATGGTGGTGAGCAGGGAGGTATTTTCCATGGGGATCTAGAGATGACATGTCTCTAGTGGGGGCTGCTTTGGGCAGATGCTCTTCAGGTGGGAATGGACTTACTGAAAGGTAGGGGATTGGGGACCAGTCTCTGTCCTGCCTTAGTGTCTAGCAAGTCTTCTCTAGGTTGGGGGTATCAGTCTGGGGGAAGGAGATAAGGATTTGGGCTCTGGGCTGACCCTGGTACTCTGCCAAAGTTCTGGCTGATATTTTCCTCTCTGCTTCCATCACTACCAGGTCCTTGCTTCTCTCTTGGAAAATCAAGTCCCCTCTTTCCCACTCCTTCCTCCAATTATTCCTCTCTCTCATAGTCCCTCTCTCATGTCTTGCTGCTGGTCACTCGCAAGCTGGCTTTTCTTACAACCTGAAACCTGTTCTCTTTCTTTCCCACCAGTCTCTTCATTAAAACCAGCTGAGAACCATCTCCTATGGGAGGATTCCCCACCTTCACTCCACCCAGCACAATCACTACACTTAATGGTTATTCCTCATCACACTTATGGGTCAAGTGCCCTGTGGTGGGCACTGGTCACTTGGCTAGGTTGGCATTACATCTCAGATTGCACTGATTGCAGAAGAGAGATCATAGTTCTTCTCGGATAGGGTCTCCTCAAAGGTTTCCTCTGCTTTAAAGAAAAACTCTTTGTCAACTTAAGAGACCATGCCTCTGCCATCAGACTGGGAGAAAGCTAAAGGTAGTGTCATGTTGCATATCATCTTATCTGCATAAGGAGTCTTGAGGGGTGGTTACTGTATCCCCCAAGGATGGGGAAGGTCTCTCTGGTAGTATGCCTCCTCCCTTTATCAGCTTAGGAGAAACTCGGAGGGCCATTTCCCTCCTCCCTAAACCTTTATGTTTATATACCTGGGTATTGCAAGCAGGGATCAGCCTCTAACTAAAGGTTGGTGGTTCAAACTCACCCAGCAACACCATGAGAGGCCAGGCCATCTGCTTCCTTAAAGATTATAGGCAGGAAAATCCTGTAGAGCATCTCTGCTCTATAATACATGCGGTCACTATGAGTCGGAATCCACTCTCTGGCAATGGGTTTGGTTTTAAACCTATAGGTACAGAGGATATACACACTTTATCCCACCAGCCTAAACATTTCTGATGGGAGGAAGGGATCTGCATTGGCCTTGGACTCCCTCAGGACAAATGTTGCAGATTCTCACACAGAAATGAACAGCCCAAAGGCTAAACAGACTGACTCTCCCATGGGCATTTCCATTCTTGGGCCCTGGGCTGACACTGTCTTCCCTTCCCATTCACTCACTGTCTGGCCTGCCCTCTGCCCACGTTCCTCAGGAGCCTCCTAGCCGCCTCCTTCACCTCCTTATTCCTCAGGGTGTAGATGAGCGGGTTGAGGGCCGGTGTGACCACGGTGTAGAAGAGCGAGACAAACTTGCCCTGGCCCTGATCGTATCTCCTCGTGGGTTGCAGGTAGGTGTAGATGGCCGAGCCGTAGAATACGCAAACGGCCGTCAGGTGGGACCCACAGGTACCTAGCGCTTTCCTCCGGCCTCCGCTGGACCGCATGCCCCAGACAGCGCGCGCCACTGTGCCATACGAGGCCAGTATGATGGCGGATGGTACCAGCAGGATGACCACGCGGGCGACGAACATCTAGCGCTCAGTGCTGTCCCGGCCAATGCCGCAGGCCAGCTTGAGCAGCGCCGGCAACTCGCAGATGAAATGGTCCAGCCGGCGAGGGGCGCACAGTGGCCGGGCAGCCAAGAGCGCAGTTTGCGCCCACGAGTTGGTGAGGCCGCCCAGCCAGGAGGCGCCCGCCAGCGAGCTGCACAGGCGCTGAGAGGCGAGCCTGGAGTAGCGCAGCGGGCGGCACACGGCGGCCGCGCGGTCCAGAGCCATCACTGCCAGCAGGACGCACTCGGCAGAGCCCAGAGCCAGCGACGCGCACAGCTGGGCCAGGCAGCAGCTGCGGGGCAGGCAGCGCGACCTGCCGCGCAGGTTAGCCAGCAGCGGCGGCACCACGCTCGTGGCGAAGCCCGCGTCCACCAGGGCCAGGTGACAGAGGAAGTAGTACATAGGTGTGTGCAGGCGCCGGTCGCGCACTGCCAGCAGCACCAGCGCCAAGTTGCCCGTTAGGGTCAGGAGGTAGCAGAGGAGGACAAGGGCGAAGAGGACAGGCTGCAGGGACGGCCAGTTGGAGAAACCCAGCAGGAAGAAGCGCTCCTCTGTGCTGAGGTTGGCCTAAAGGAGGAAAACTCCCAGAATGTTTGGAAGAACGAAATATAAAAGGGTGATAACTACACCTCATAAGTAAATGAAAACCCGGGAATGTGGGAGTGGGGTGAAAGATGGGATGGTAGCAGATACAATGTTTATGTTTCGAGTATAATCTCCTTCACAGAACTGAACCCTTAGTTTAGGAAGATAGCTATGTATTAGTACACCTTGTCTTATATATTTACAAGATCCTTTGAGGAAGATAAGGAACCCTAGTGGCGCAGTGGTTAAAACCTCCGAAGCTAACCGAAAGGGTCCACTAGCTGCTCCTCGGGAGAAAGACGTGGCAGTCTGCTTCCTTAAAGATTTACAGCCTTGGAAACTCTGTAGGGATGTTCGGCCCTGTCCTATAGGGTCGCTTGAATCAGATCGACTCCAGGGCAAAGGGTTGGGTTTTTTTTTTGTTTTTGTTTTTAAGTGGGGAAGATAGGCTAAGGAAGTTGTCCTAAGGTCATTGGCTGTGTGGGACTTGTACTGGGGCCTGTCTGATTTCCAAATCATTGCTCTTTCAGCTGCCTCCCTGGTTCTGGTTGTACTCCTAGGGGCCACAAGAGAAATCTAATCTCCCTCCCACATGACAGCCCTTCAGATTTTTTAAGATAAATTTCACTCGGAGCCTCCCTCCCCATTCTTTCCAAGTGCGTGGTGCCTAACATTAAGCACAATACCCCAGGCTTGGTCTAAACAACACTTGGTAGATCAGAACTATCACCTTCCTTGTTTCAGATGTTCTGCTTTTATTAATGCAGCCCACTTACACTGCTGACTTTTGATGTCTAAACTACGGTGAATAGAGACTACTTCCAATGTCCATGCCTCTCCTGCTGTAAGACCTAGTGTGATGATCATGATCAGCACAGATCTGCACATGCCCACTAGCCTTTAAATCAAGAATCAAAAAGGCGGAGGAAAAGACACTAAACCAGAATTCAGGAGCCCTGAGTTCTACCTTGCATAGCTGCCATTAGCTAGTTATTTGATAGAGGTAAATCCCTTTATTTCTCTCTGCCTTAATTTTTTTCATGTGTAAAACAATTGATACCTGTTTGCTGATAGGTATCAATATAAGGCTAACACTTTAGACATCACATTCACTATTCTTAATTTAAAAATCATAATCCTCTAATTTCTTTATTTTTCAGGGGAAAAAACCCTCCACAAAACATCCTGTTTATATGATCCTCTCACTTTACCCTCATTTTGCTGTTGTTTGCTGTCAAGTCAATTCCTACTCATAGAAGTTGGCTGGTAATCTGCCGACCTTTCAGTTCGCGGCTGAGTGCTTTAACCATTGTGTCACCAGGGCTCCTTTTTGCCTCACTAGGCAGAGCAAACATTAACGCTGTGATTAAAAACAAGGTTCTGGAGCCAAACTGCCTGGGTGTGAGTCTTGGCTCTGACATTTCCAAGCTGAACAACCTTGGTCATGCTACTTAACCTGTTTGTTAGTTTGTTCATTAGTAAAAGGAAGTAGGGTAAGTGGGTTAAGCATGCAAAGCTCTTAGCACAGTGCCAGGCACATAGTAAGTATTCTATAAATGTTAACAGTTTCCATCCTCATTTCACAAATGACGAAATAGGTTTTTAGAGGGAGCCTACACTGGTAGTGACTAAGCTAGGATAGAAATCTATATCCCTTTTCAAATATTGACTTTGATGTTTACGCACCTGCAAATTATATCATAGTCCTTTTATATATTAGGTTAGGAGGCTAAATTACTTACCCAAAGTCACACAGGTTGTAAATACTGATCAGGATTCAAACCTAAAAATCCAACTGACTCTGAGATCCTTGTTATTTTCACAAACAGACTTTATTATGCTAGGGACTGTGGAGAATAAAAGGGCATGCAAAGCCTGATCTTTGTTTCTAGATAATCTGACAGCTTTGGGGCCATACTGAAGATCAATAAAGTACAAGAGGTGACATTCATGCTTATGGTCCAATGGTGGCTAGAGATATTGAGTTATGAGAAGTCAAATTCTCTAATGCTATGATCACATAGAGACACACCAGCTCAGACATGCAAGCCCTAACCCACTCCCCTCCAAACAAGTCACACTCTTCTCATATGAAAACAGCCACCCACTGATAATATTGCACAGACAGCATCATGTACAAATTCCCAAATGCATAGCTCTAACATCTGTCTATGCATACACACATACTGCATCATTCCCCCTAAGCGTCCAGAAGGTAAATTTGTTGTAAAAAATATTCTATAATGTGTCCCCATACTTCCACTGGTATTCTAGAATGTAGCCCTTATCCAGAGACAATTTTTTCCTAGGAAAATGTAATAACAAATTTACCTTCATGTCTTATTCTCTGCCACTGATATTTAGATCTCGAGTTTCCAAATGATAAATGGCTCTCTTGCTCTGGATCGGGCTTCTGTGGGTTTGAAATGGCAGTGGGAGGGATTAAAAAAGGACCCAATTGCATGACTGTGTTGATTTCTGGAATAGGTGCCTGAAATCAGAGCCAGGCACCTCAGGAAGAAGATGTGGGGTGGGTACCATCTTGCTTGACAGCAGAGGAATGGATAGAATGTCTTTGACAAGAAGCCACTTAAGTTCTCTGAAGTATCAAGATCCGGATGATGCCTGTTCCTGGAAAGCCCTGTAATGGGGTTGCCAAGGCAAGGACTAGAGCATACACAAAATCAGGATGAGCCAATGGTGCTAGCAAAGATATCTGTCTTGATTCTAGAAGGCACAGCAGTCAGAGACAAGGCAGAATGTTGATGAGTAGTGAGAGGAAACAGTGGAATTAACTTCCTCTGTTATTTAGAAGAGAGGACAGAGCTCTAGGGAATTTATGCCCCATTCCCATAATTAAAACTTTTTGTGGAGGTGTCCAGAGAGGAGTTCCCCAGGGTGAGGAGGGAAAATTGTGGAGGGAAAGTCCCTTTAGAATAATGTGTCCCTGTCAGTGTGTGGAGACCAGAGGCAATATAATTCTCTTTCACAGTAATTTCTACTAAGTTTTAATTGGTTCAGAATCCCATTCTCTGGTTGAGTGAGCTGTAAATTTATATTTTTGCACTTTGCTTTAGTCATCTAACATTACAATGTAAGAATTGTCATGTTATTACAGATTTCTTATAAATATAATAATCTATAACTTATATTTGTTGATAACCACCACTGAGTTTGAAACATGGTCAAGTCTTCTTCCTGAGACTACTTGCAAGAGGTAAAGGCCTGAAGTCTACAGATCGAGAAGCTAACCATTGAACTAACATTGCAACTGTTAATTCTGATTCTCCAGTCGTAAATGAACATCTTGAGGTCTTACCTGTGTACCTTGTCATGGCTACCTTGCAATAAACTAAATGGGTTTATGCATGATAAACTCGAGCATTTCTTTATTCATGTTTAAAAGTTAAAAGCCATAGGGCAAATATGTCACTAGAATTACTAGAAGTAATTATCTATCTGTCCATCTGTCTGTCTGTCTATCTATCTGCCTATCTATCTATCTATCTATCTGTGTATCTATCCCTCTAGTGGCAAAGTGGAAAGAGTGTACACTTTGCAGATAGGAAGGCCTGGCTTTAAATGTTGGCCATGATGCCTGGCCTTGAACAATTCATTTAACATCTGTGAGCATTAATTTCCTCGTCTGTCATCTGAGTATAATACCTACCTTAATGCCAGGTTGCTGTGAGGATTAGAGATGATGTGTGCAAAACTACTGACATATAGTAGGAACTCAGTATATGATAGTTTTTCAATAAGATTGTACTTACACTTCTATCACCTGTGTAAAAGTGTAAATGTATCTCTGATACTTTAGCTATCACTAAGTATTCTCATTCAAATAAAATGTTTGCCTATTTGACAGACGAAATGTTTAATTCTATTTTATTTTTCTTATTATGTTAAAACTGCAGTGTCTATATAGCTCTCCTTTCCAAGTATATCTAAAACTCCATGAGTGTGGGCATAGGGCCAGGCCTACCAGGCTCTACCTGTTCTAGTGCCGGTGTACTTGGCCAAGCTCATCTTATGTTATTCTACCCCTTGATCACCATGAACCAGCCACATAGGCTCCTTCTGTTTCTTAAACATGCTAAGCTCTTTGTATTTGTTGTTCCTTCTGCCTGGAATACTTTCTCCTTACTTGTCAAAGGCTAGCTCCTTCTCAACTTTTAGATCACATTTCAAACAGGAAGGGATGCTCCATACCTGGGGTTTACAGGAGTAATGAGAAGCCAACTAGAAAAGGCATGGTTAGGAAGATCTGCAGATGAACAGTATCTGTGGGTGGTGAGAGGTGTCTGAAGACCCCATGTATGCTTCCTAAGGAAACGTGTTAGCTTAGAACATTTGCCAAGCCCAGAAGAAGTTAGCATTAAGTATTCACCATAGCGAGAGGAAATCAACCAAATTACAGGGCACCAGTCAAATAAGAGGAAGTCCCTGGGTGGCACAAACGGTTAAGCGTGTGGCTACTAACTGAAAGGTGGGCAGTTCAAACCCACCCAGTTGATGAAAGGCCTGGAGATCTGTTTCCAAAACGTCACTGCCTTGAACTCTATGGAGTGCAGTTCTATTCTGCAACACATGGGTTGCCATGAGTCAAAATCTACTGACAACAACCAGTGTTGTTATTGTTACCTGCCTTCAAATAGGTTCCGACTCATAGCGACCCTTTGTACAGCAGAACGACACACTGCCTGGTCCTGTGCCATCCTCACAATTGTTGTTATGCTTGAGCCCATTGTTGCAGCCACTGTGTCAATCCATCTCATTGAGGGTCTTCCTCTTTTTCACTGACCTTCTACTTTACCAAGCATAATGTCCTTCTCCATGGACTGGTCCCTCCTGATAACATGTCCAAAGTATTTGAGACAAAGTCTTGCCATCCTTGCTTCTAAGGAACATTCTGGCTGTACTTCTTCCAAGACAGTCCACGGTATATTCCATATTCTTCACCCAACTGGTACTGTAAGTCAAATAAGACCTTCTCTACCCATTAACTTATATCCTTCCCCCTCCCCCCCAGCCAAGTCTGGAGGAACCAGAGGCAATCTGGTGAATAGGGGAGGAAGGCAGAAGCACTAATCAGGAAATGGAGGAGCCGATTCTTCTCTTCCTTTCCATTATAGGTAGGCCCTAATTAGAAGAGAGAAGTTCAGTCTTAATTATTATAAGAGTTTGGCCATTTTATTTTCTTAAATAAGTCCATTCTTGGGACCAAAAGTGACCAGAGGACTTTTTATTATTTACAAGTAGTCTGGCCAATATTTCACCCAATGAATGCGGAAGAAGTGCCCCACATAGCTGGTTTTCCCAGGCAGTGAAGAAATGAAATATGGTTTTTTTTTGTTGGAAACCAACTCTTTGGAATCCTGCACTTTCAATGTACTGGTTATACTTATTTGTTTATTGTTTCTCCCCAACTAGAATGTAAACTCCGAGAGGTCAGGTACTTGGTCTCTCTTGTTTATAGCTGTATCCTTGGTGTCTGTAAATTAGGATTGCTAATATTCTGCCTTTTTGATTGCATTTGGAAGTACTTTGTAAAACAGAGTGAGACATTATTATTATTGCTGATATATTTTTTGTTTTCATAAATTTAAATAAGCTTTACTGGGGTATAATTTACATACAGTAAACTGCATCTATTTAAAAGGCACAATTTAGTGAGTTTTGACAGATGTACATTCTGTGAAACCACCGTTACAGTCAAGATACAGAACATTTCTATCACTCCAAAAATTTCTTTGTACCTCTTGCAAGGGGTCTCCACCTTTGACCCCAGGTGGGCACTGATCTGCTTTCTGTCATTATAGTTTGCATTTTTGAGAATTTAATACAATAGACTCACACGTTATGTACATTTTTTGACTACTTTATTTCACTCAGCATGTTTTTGACACTCATCCACGTTGCTGCATGTATCAACATGCAACACGTATTGTTAGTTCATTCCCTTTTCTTGCTGGGTAATATTCTATTGTATGGATAAACTACATTTATAAAATCCTCCTGGTGAAGAACAGTTGGATTGTTTCCAGTTCTTGGCCATCATGAGTAACTGCTACGATACTTTGATTGATTCAGAAGTAAGGCTTAGCTAACAATGAAGAAGGTGGTAGAGTAGTTGTGCTGCTCAAAAAACTCCCCTTCCATAAGAAGGTATACGCAGTTGCAGGATGAAGAACTGGTAACCTCATAATTTGGAGGATGAATCTATCGCTCTGAATCGTCACTGCAGATGTCAGTAGACGGACGGAGATATCTTCAAGAGTAGACACTTTATTATTATTATTTTGAGTCCAGAGCATCCATGGAAGAAAAACTCCCATTATCACCGCCTCCATCACGACTACAGGAAATCCCGCCCTAATTCATTCTTTCTCCCCTCCAGTCGCGTGGACCCCTCTTTCCCTTTTACAATCTAAGGACACTGTCATTCAAGTTTCGCCCCCTAAATGGCCACTCCATTCTCTCACTAGCTCGAGCCCTTGGAAACCACTCTCATTCTCCATTCCCGGGGTCTTCCTTCTCTTTCCCCAAGTATCCCGCCCACCTCCTTTCCTTCTCTCCACTCCTATTCATCCTCAGGCTTCCCGCTTCGCTCTCTCATTTCTCTTTTCTCTTTGTTCTCTAGTTCTCGCCGGTCTTTTAAGGGTTCGCTCCTTGAATCGAAGGTTCAACTAGGGTTCCAGAGTTTCCCTTTTTATTCCCACCCTCTCCGTGCTAAGATAATAAAACGCGAACCAACAACCCTCAGCTACTCCAGCGAAGCCACGCGAGACGTCGGAAAGAACGATTTCAGATCACCAAGGCCGGACCTCCTGCGCATCCTAGAGGGGCTCAGCGCGGCGGGCTGTAGGCTTCAGGAAGGGAGGGGCGGGGCCTGGAGGCGTCTCCATGACAGCGGCGACGCCTCCACGCCAGGAGCGCGTGAAGGGCCATGCCTCTTTGCTCTCCAGCTTCTGGTTTCCTACTGGACTGGCAGGTTGAAGCGTAGGCTGGCAGCATAAAGGATGGGCGTGGTTTCTTGATTTTAATAGCGACGGTTGTTTCGTTTCATTACTCTTCAAGGTGCTGTCAGATCCTGTATCTGTGGTACTCAGAAGAGCGTGCTGCAGCGGGCCCTTCCGGGTGAGAAAGCTGAGACCTGCAGCGCACTTGCTTCAGGTCACACTGAAGTGTATGTGTGTGGTGTATCAGGGGTGAGCTATAAGGAAGATGGTCATATTTTTTGTGGGTGTATGTGTGCGTGTTGGAAAAGAACATTCAGTTGTGAGGAAATTAGGAGAAAATAGAAAAATGTTAACTGGGGAAGAAGGATAATTTTTTGTGGTGAGGGGTTTGAGTAATTTATTTTTTATACGTATTTGATATTTTGAAATATTTTTCGTGCACTTAATATATGTAGCATTTAGAGAATATTGGTAATTCGGAGAGGGGAAAAGTGCAAGAGTGTCATTTAGTATAGGGTTATGGGAAGATATTTGAAAGAATTTTAAGGATGATGGATCAAGGGAGGGTAGAGGTTAAAGCAACAGAAGGAGAAATAAGAGATCATGGGTAATTAAATTTTGGGAACTGATAAGTTAGGAAAGTGAGGGTCAATGAAGACAAGTAAGAGTGTTGGGGGGGGAGGAGTCATGAAGAATATAGCAGTATCTCAAAGGGAGATAGGAATGAGAGTTTACTGGGTAATATAGAGGGAATTGGAGCCCTGGTGGCACAGTGGTTAAGGACGTGGCTGCTAACCAAATGGTCGGCAGTTTGAATCCACCAGCCACTCCTTGGAAACCCCGTGAGGTAGTTCTACTCTGTCCTGTAGGATCACTGGAGTCGGGATTGACTCAACGGCAACAGGTTTGGTTTGTTTTTTTATTGAGAGAATTAAAGAAGGGAAGGTAGTCATTGAAATTTAAGATGGAAGTCATAGGAAGTAGGAGTTACACAAGATCAGGTCTCAAAATGTCCAGTATGATATTAAAGAGGAATTTTCAGTCGCCTCAATATGCATGTGAAAGCTGGACAATGAAAAAGGAAGCCCGTAAGAAGAATTGACACATTTGAATTGTGGTGTTGTGAAGAATATTGAATATACCATGAACTGCCAGAAGAACAAACAAATCCGTCTTGGAGGAAGTACAGCCAGAATGCTCCTTAGAAGCAAGAATGGCAAGACCTTGTTCTTGCTTACTTTGGACACATCATCAGGAGGGTCCAATTGCTGGATGAGGACATCATGCTTGGTAAAGTAGAGGGTCAGTGTAAAAGAGGGAGACTCTCAATGAGATGGATTACACAGTGGCTGCAACAATGGGCTTAAGCAAAACGATAGCGAGGATGGTGCAGGACTGGGCACCGTTTCATTGTCATACATAAGTTCGCTATGAGTTGGAACCAACTCGATGTCAACCAACAACAACAGAAGACTTGAAGAAGGATAATTCATTCAACAAGTTGAGGAGCGTTTAGAATGGACACAGGAAATTCCCTATATGTGCCTGCTGGAAAATAGGATGGAGCAAATGGTTAACATGCTAGGCAGTGCCTCAGAAGAAAGTCTGGGAATTTACTTCTGAAAAATCAGCCATTGAAAAGCCTATGGAGCACAGTTCTACTCTGACACACATGGGGTCACCGTGAGTCAGGATCAACTCAACAGCAGCTGGTTTTTTTCTGGTGCCACGAGTTCAGGAGTTCAGTGGCCTATTGAAGGAGAACCAATCACCTGGCTATTAGACATCATCCTGCACTGGCAGGATGTTTCAGATCTGCCTTTTCTTTCCCAGCTTTGGTGCTTTTCTCTACTGAACCTTATAGGGGGTATCTGTAGGGGACCAAAGAACAGCTAGTGAGCCCCAGAATTATCTAAGAGGAACTGTATAGACAGCAGCATAGGAGGGCATCCAAGACCCCAATTAGTCCTTTCTGATCGTGAGCTAGGTCTGTCATACTAGCTCCTTTAAAAAAGGTCACATTGATCACTTTTTGGTCTTTTTTGAGTATCAGCAGAGTGCGGCAGGCAGTCTGGAAGTAGGAACTGAAGGGAATTATGACTGGCTTACTTCCTATAGGAAACATGAGTGAGAAAGTCAAGCAATGCAAAGAAAGCATATCCAACGTTGCGGAGGAACTGAGAAGAGCTAAGTTCCTGAGAGACCTAGCCAGCCCAACCTAGAAACAGGAAGACTTAAAAGCCTCACTGTATAGCGAAAACCCTATGTTCTTTATTTTAATAATTATCTCCTTTTTAGGTTCTATATTTGCATAATACAGGAGAATAACTACAATGATCCCACCATACTATCAGAGTACCCTTAGTGGTGATTCTGCAAAAGCTGTGGCCTGAGTTCCCATCCCTATTTGGGGTGAACCCTTGTGTCAAGGTTTGAATTATGTCCTCCCAAAAATGTGTGTATAAATTTGGCTGGGCCATGATTCCCAGAATTGTGTGGTTGGCCTCCATTTTGTGATTGTAATTTTATGTTACAGAGGATTAGGGTGGGATTGTAACACCACCCTTACCCAGGTCACATCCCTGATCCAATGTAAAGGGAGTTTCCCTAGGGTGTAGCCTGCACCACCTTTTACCTTACAAGAGATGAAAGGGAAGCAAGCAGAGAATGGGGGGACCTCATGCCACCAAGAAAGAAACACCAGGAACAGAGCGCATCCTTTGGACCCAAGGTTCCTGCACAGAGAAGCTCCTAGTCTAGGGAAAGACTGATGACAACAAGGACCTTCCTTCAGAGCTGACAGAGAGAGAAAGCCTTCCCCTGGAGCTGACACCCTGAATTTGGACTTCTAGCCTACTAGACTGTGAGAGAATAAATTTCTCCTTATTAAAACCATCCACTTGTGGTATTTCTGTTAGAGCAGCACTAGATGACTAAGATACCTTGTATTTATCTCTAGGCCTCTTTCAGTTTATCTTCACACCCATACTGGCTCAAGTTCTTACAAATGTTCCTGCCAGAAGTCTTCAACCTCTGGTTCAGTTCTACTTAACAAACATTCCTGAGTGCAGAATTCCTGCTTGAGATCAGTAAAACTGTCAATGAAATCCCCATTTTTCAAGTTGCTTACTTTGGGGGAGCTGAATAAAGATCAAAATGGTAATGCCCTATGCATTTGAGGTCCTACTGCAAAAATTCTATGAATGATTTCTCAAGCATGGCATTAGAAAGTTTCCCGAATACTGCAGGGGCAGTAGTGAAGAGGCATTATGATTCCCTGTGACAATATTTTTTACCTTTTGAGACAAGGATGCTTAGGGTTTGCATGTCTATGGTCTGTGTTCCTTTTTACAAAGGAAAGTAATCCCAGGTAACAATGGCTAGACTGGTGGCTAGTTGAAGTAGGAGATAAGGATAGAAGACAGCTCACATGAATGTCATGAATTGAGAAAAAAAAAAAAAGGTGGAAAACACTGGTCTGGATAATAAGCTACGGTTCTGAGGTGAATATTTGTGCTGTGGAAAAAGTGATTTGCTTAGGTCTATCATGTCGCCCAGGGTAGACAGGGCTCAAATTGTGTTCATTTTTGCTTTCTGGCTTCTCAGCAGCCTTTCGACCTGTTATTTGGTGTCCTGAAGAGGTGATTGTAGAACTTGTTCCACTACTCAGCTCAGGTACGCTGTCTATTCAAAGTAGTCAGTTGTCATTTTGGCTTTAAATCAGCTTCTTGTGAAGTTAGTTTTGGTAAGTCAGTCACTTCTTTAGTGTCTGGTCACTGACGAGTGTATTATCAGTCACATTCTGGACGTTGAGGCTAAAGCAACCCTGGTTTCTCCTAAAACAGAAAGAGAGGTGGCTTTTAGCTTTCTGTGCTTCCACCTCCTGCCACAGTGGCTAAATGTCTAACCTCAGTCATGTGTTGTACCTCTACCCTTCTCTAAAGATACCAAGACCATTCCTGGCCTGCCGGTCCCCTGACCCCTCCTACTCCCTTACAGTACCCCTAACTACTAGGTGCCGAGAGCGGTTTCTGAGAAGCTGTAGCTGGGTTCCCAGTCCCCTGGCAGGTGGCAATGTCAATCCTGGCTGCGGGAGAGGAAACATGTCCAGGAAATTCTATCACACATGCTGTGTGGTGGTGGCTCTGGTGGATGAGGCGGATTGACAATATCCCATATTCCTGTAGGATTGGCTGGTGAGGAGGGAGACAGGGAAGGAAGGCTCACAGAGAAGGGAGGAAGTGAGTCTAGGTTTGGGTGAGAATGAAAAAGGATAGAAAGGACATGCTGAGCGGAGGAGGAAGGCAAAGAGAGTCTACTAGATCACGAGGACTGTTTAGTACAAGGCACACCGTGAGGCCTTGATAATTACTTGCAGACTTGAAGAAGGGGTTGGAAGCTAGCCAGAAAAACGGAGATTGAATAGAGGAGTGGGTGCCAGCTTTGAAGCTTGAAGTCTGCACTGAGGTCCCACCTCCTGTTTTTCTCTGAGCCCACAGCACCCACCCAGGAATTTTCGGAGCAACAAACTAGGCGAGCTCCTCCTCCTCCTTCCGCTGACGTTTCCGGACGACCCAGCGCGCCTGGCCCTCAGCAGCCCTGTTGCACCTGGGTGCGCTCCCTAGCCCTCATGCTTCTACCCTCTTCTAGTCAACTCTGACCGGAACTAGTTAAGGCCAGTGAGAACACAGACCCTAGAAAGGCCGAGAGGCTGACAGCGTACCCGACCCGCACCCACTTCCGTTTCCTGGACCGAGCTAGCGTCTTTGTCTCCGTGCAGCGTCCACTGCTACGTGCTATATTCCTTTCCGGGCCCCTTGCAAGATCCCCACCTGGTAGGCTCTCCAGTACCTACCTCCCTGGGATACCGATCCGTGAATCTCTTGGAGCACAGGGGAGCAGAGGTGAGGCAAGGGACCCGGCTGCCCCCCGGGGAATCTGATGCGGGGGACCTGTGAGCGCAGGCTGGGAAAGTGCCATGTGGGCGGGCGGGCTGCTCCCCAACTCTGAAGAGAGGCTGGCCCAGGAAGCTCAGACGCCGCTTTTCCTGTGAGCTGGTGAGTTTTCCTCTGGGATCTTTACTGTTCTTTCTCTACTCAGAGCCTCAACCTACCTGTATTTCTCCAACTCCCTCACCCTTTCCTGCCATCCAAGTCCTGCCCTCCCTCCCCACCTGCCTCCTCAGTCACTTTCTACTTCAGTTCCGCAGTGTAAGGGCAGGACGCCGCCTTTGGTAGTTGAGACCATGAGGGGCACGCTTTAGAGAGTGGGTCCTCTGAGGCTGGGGTAGTTAAAGAAGGGAAGGTTAGGGGAGAGAAGATGGAGAGAGGACACATTAAGGAAAAGGGATGGAGTTCAAGAAGAGGGAACTAGAGGGGATTTATTGCTTAGGGATACGGGTAGGATGTGAGTAGGGAAGAGCTGTGAGTAGTGAAGAGATGTAAGGGAGATAGTTCTTGGATGTCAGGTTCAGGGAGGAAGAATGGAGTGGGGGGGTGCTCAAGATGGGGCTCTCACTAATGACCTCTACCCCAGCTTACCGTTCCCCTATCTTCATCCTCCACAGACTAGCCATGGCATCCATGCACTCTGCAGCTGGGGCTCAGGTGAGAATGTGGCCTCCTGACTTCCTCTGTGTGTCTTTTTCCTTTTGCCTTTTCTTTTTTACTTATCTCTGTGGTGAGTGTGTGTGTGTTTCTTTTCCCTTTTGCACTATGGGCCTGTACTTAGCCATCTTTTTTTCTTAGTGCATCTCAGAAGCCTGGTCCCTTCATTTTTTTCTAAATCCACAGCTTTAACCAAAGTCTCATGATGAAGCTGGATACGAAGGGTCCATTTATTTGTTCATTCAACAAGTAGAAGCAACAGGAGCGCAATGGCCAGAGAACTTGGCTGGGGCCAAAGGAGACCGAAGTTCTCATTGTAGCTCTGCCAGTAGGTAGCCATGTGACTTTGGACAAACTTTAGCTTCTCTAGGTCTCTGTTTTCTCATCTCCAGAATGATGGAATTGTACCAGATGAGCTCACTTTTCTGCTCAAAAGCCGTAATGACTATGATATTATGGTTCTATTTATTAAACAGTGCTGGGCATTTTATTCATCCCTGCCTTTGGTTCTGTTTTCTCTCTAGGTCACTGCCTTTATCTGCTTCTCATGCCATCCTCCTCTTCATGGCTTTGTATCTGGCTGCCCCCCTCCATGTCTTAGTGTTTCTTTGTATCTTTCACTCCCTTATGAGTCTCACTCTTGGGCTGTCATGCTATTCCAGGGGCTGCTGACATTTGAGGAGGTGGCAGTGAGTTTCTCCCAGGAAGAGTGGGGGCATCTTAACTCTGCCCAGAGGGCCCTCTACCGGGACGTCATGTGGGAGAACTACAGAAATCTGATTTCTGTTGGTGAGACTTCATTTCTCTTCCCTGTTTCAGAATCCCCATTCTTCTTCATTAGCTGTTCATAGACTTCAGCGCTATTCAATGGGAGCATCCCCATGGATACTCTCACCCCCAAATCGGGATACTGAATGGGGAATTGATTGATGTTGGAGTGGTTTAATAACACAGTATGTTTTGGGTCAGTATTATTCTCAAAGAACGTCCTAGAAAGTGAAAGTATTTACGTAGGGCACTTAGAACAGTGAATAATAGCTCTATCTAACTTTTTCTAGAAGCCTAGACTCCTTTAAAGCAGCTGTATTTCTTAATTTGCTAAGAATTTTCAAAAGCCATGTCAGGGCCACTGTATCAAAAGTCTTTGGGAGACTTAATCACCTTTGTCACTCAGACCAGAGCCCACAGATTCATTCGCAGAAACAAGTTGTCACCATCTGTTTTACAAAACAGGGCAGGCTTTCACTCATATTTCCCTTTTCTTTAACCCTATCTCTTTTATTTTGCCTACCTCTCGTCTTTCCTCCTTCTTCCTTTTATGTTCTTCCTCCTTATTTCTTCCTTTCTCATTTCCACATTTTCTTCTTTTTTCTTTCCTTATTACCTTCTTAGCCATGAAGGTTTCAGCCTATACTCCCACCCAAATGCATGTAATGCTGTATTTTCTCTGTCACATTTTCATTACAAACACATTTTTATTTCCTGAATGGAGTGTGATGGGAAACTCAGTAATATCTTCCTGACATTGACATCAAGGTTGTAATAGAGGGATGTAGTTGATTTTCATCACATTTTTTTTTTTAACTTCAGAATGCAAACTTCCCCTGCAATCCTCTCTGGCTCCACCATCAGTCCGTTCATACACATCACAGTTTGGGTGGGGTGTTCACAGATAAATAAGACATGGCCTCTGCCCACCTGGAGGTTACCTTCTGGCTGGCAAGATAAGAGGTCCATATAGAAGAACTACCTGTTAAACATAGAAGGCTGAATATGCTCAATGTCAAATGAGTGTTATAGAGCAGTGCTACTCAAAGTGTGGTCTGTGGACCAGTGCCAGTTTGTGAACTGTTTGTTACCAGTTTGTGGTGCGATAAGTACATACATTGAGAGAAAGTGGTTAGAAGCTTGTGGTTAGAAGCTTTTACAGCAATTTTACATTACCACAGCATTCAAGCCTGTCAGTGGACTCAACTTACTGACCAAAAGTACAAAACAAAACAAAACTGCTGGTCCTTTGCCACAGATAGTTTGAGAAGCATTGGTCTAGGAAATTAGTGTTATGAGGTGGACAAGGATGGCTTCATGGAACTTGTGGTACTTGAGAGATGGACAGACGAATTAACTACTGAGAGATGGGAAGCAATGAGGGTATTCTAGGCAGGGAGAAAAAATGAGAGCAGAGGCTCAAAAGAAGATGCATTCACTGAAAAATGGTAACGAGTAGCCTTCCTGGTTAGGTTAGGGTAACATGAGAGGGTGGGGGTGGTTACAAAAATTGGAGTTAGACAAGTTCAGTAAACTCTATGACTCAAGCCCTTTGCTTCCAGTCTCATCACCTGTAACACTTTGTTCTGTGGCTGTGGGCAGTCATTCTAGAATTCTGAGAGTAAGATGGACCATTTGTATATAGGATATATGGGAGGTGGACATAAGTTGGTGGAAGGGATGGTAGTTCAAAAGATGAGGTTAGAGAAGTTGAAGAATGGCTATCTGGATCTTGCCTTTTAGAGTGTCATGGTCCAGAGAATAAAGAGAAGGATAGCTGTAGATAGTTCAGTAAGAAATTTTTTATCTTCTAATTGACCCAACAGGATTCATATTTGCCAAACCTGAGCTCATCTCACAGCTGGAGCAAGGGGAGGAGCCATGGGTTCCTGAAGGCCCAAGACCTTCTAATCTGGGACTGATTCCAACCTTCTCTGCAGGTGAGAGGACTGGATCCAAAGTATAGTAACCAAGCAGAAGGGAAGGTTTAATGGGTTTTCAATATTTGGGAACGGTGAGGGAGGGGAAAATAAAATCTCCTCTTTTTCTTCCTTAGTCATGTATCCTCTTACCAGTTTGCTCACCTAGTGGTTGGTATAGAGGAGATTCAGCTTCGCCACCCACACTGCTTCGCCTTTTGTTGTTTCATCAGTCCCTGCTCTCAAAGACATGTGTCATGTATACCCCCTCACCCTGGAATTGTCATCCTACCTCAGTCCCCCATCTGTCCTACAAGGCTTCTTACCTGCAGAGTTTATGTGCACATTATAGCTTTCTTTGAGCCCTCCAAAAGAGACTTACCTGTTGAGATCTCACACCTCTAACATCTAGATCTCATTGTGTTCTAATTCTTGCTCTGTTTGTTCATTTAGCAAGCATTTATCTAATGTGCTGTGGGCTGGAGCTAGGCACTTCCTGATCCTTATCTGCATATCCTGAGAAAGAAAGATGTTATTTGGAGTGTGAAATAGATTTGGATTTGTTCAGAGGTATAAGGGGGATGTAGTGGTTTCTCCTTTCCCTTCTAGGTAGCCTTGTACATTTTTGAAAAATAAAACTTTTATTTTTCTAATTGCAGATGTGATGCCTGCTCATAGTAAATACAGAAAGTGTAAAAAATTTAAAAATATCTATAGTTACACTACCCAAATCTCTTTACATTTTGGTGTATTCCTCACAGACTTTAAAAAAAATTTAGTTTGATAGAGGTCTAAAGACAATGTCCATCTTTTGTATGTAGCTAAGATCAGCTCTTGTACTTTTATTTTTTGACAGTGTTTTCTCAGTAGTATTTTGCTGCTCACTTAAACTTGGGGCCATCTGGTTGTTGTATTCCAAACTCTGTATTTGATACTTTGGAGATTTTTAAAGCCCACATATGTTAGCTTGTGTTGAGTGTTAGAGGAAGTTTGGAGAAAAGTTCTTTCTATCCTAAGAATATGGAACCAGAAAGGTCTGATGGTGTCACTGGCGGGTGATGTGATGTGGTTTGGGGTACCAGGTACACTCTGGTGTCTTTAGCATGTCGTAGTCCCCCTTGGTTGAGGTAGAGAGGCAGGTTCACTGATTTGCCACACGTCTGAGATTGTGTTGAGTGAATGTTAAAGACATAGAGTATCCTCCTGTATAGTATGTGTGTGTGTGCGTGAGTTTTTTTGTGCATGTGTTTGTTTCTCATGCTAATAGAAGCTCATACATTTGATGACTTCTTAGTTCTAAACAGCTAAAAACTATTCCATAGTCACAGACATACCTTGCACTTATAATTGCTCACTACCCTACTGAGAGAATGCCATCTCTATTTATAGAGACTATCTGTATGCACGTCTGTTGATGTGTATATGTGTTTATAATTGCATAGTTGAACATTTCTGTCTAATTTTTGTTTGTCGAGGGCTCATGGATAGGCTTAAAGGAATCAAAACCAATATATACATTTTAAATGTAGTTAATGGACCTACTTCCTCAGTCTTCATGCTAGTGAAAGAAAGCAGTTGCAAAGACAGCTCAAGACATGGATAAGACAAAACAGCCAAAACTAAAAAAGTAGTTTTTGTTTGGCTATGTTTTACCACTATTTTTAAAGCAAACTTAACCAAATCAGCCTAAGACATTGTTTCAACATATCTGAGCATATGTTATCTCAGCATGTCTTAGAATCAAAATGGTATTTGTAGATACTACTGTAGATATTGTAAATATTACTATGTGATAGGAACTGTTCTAAGTGAATTTTTCAGTTTTGTACTTTTCATTTCCAGAATTCCCATTTGGTCTTTTTTTTTTGGTAATTTTTATCTCTTTACTGATATTCTCTATTTGACGAGCCATGTCATCATACTTTAAAAAAATTCCTTCATTCTCCCTTTTGTTTTTTGAACATATTTATAATAGCTGCTTTGAAGTCTCTGTCTGCTACATATGACATCTGGACTTCCTGAGAGAGAGCTGCTATTGACTTTTTTCTTGTATGTGGGTCATACTTTCCTGTTTCTTTTCATGTCTTCTAATTTTTTGTAGCTCAGTGGACATTTTAGATAATATAGAGAATCTGGATTCTGATTCTCCATCCTCCTAAGGGTAGTTGTTGTTTCTGCTTGTTTTTTTGTTTAGTGACTTGCTTGGACTAATTCTGTGGTGTCTCTTCCCTGACAGTCGAGTGGCCACTGATGTCTCTGCTCAGTTTTTTAAAATTCTTGTCTTCATTTTTATTTTCATTTTAAGCATTAACATTAGGCCAGAATGGTTTATTGATTACCCAAGTGATTTGTCAGAGGGTGTGCTTAAACACCCTGGACCAGTAAGTTTTCCATTATCAATAGATTTGTGTGCATTGGAGAATGTATTGAAAATTCAGGCAGTTGGCTTTTACTTTCTGTGTTTGCAAGGCCTCATGTTCACCCCAAGACCGGTTGCTTGCTAGTAGCCTTGCACATGCACACAGCCTTCCAGACCAGCAAGGCCTATATGTCAAGGCCCATTTTGGGTGTTTTGTTCTCCATATCTCCCTGTTAATTTCTTGCTGGCCTACAGGTTTGTTGCTTTTCTTAATCTGTTTGGAGGTCTCAGGAAGGCTGAGTTGTTGGCCTTCCTTGATTGTTTGCCACTGGGATCACTGTTGTTTTTGGCAACTCCCCTGGCCATGAGATTTTTCCACGCTCTCTCTGCTGGTCTTCATGGCCTGCCCTTCCCTGGCAGAACATTGGAGCCATTGAGGTGAGTGGGTGATGGGAGCAGCCCCAAGTTAAAGTGCCACAAGCTCTCACTGTTATTACTGAGATTCAGTAAATATTCTTGAGTAAATGCTTCTCAATTTGTTTGATGCCTTCAATCAATGTCCAGAGTCCTTCCATGGTTGTTTTTGACACTCCCCCCCAACCCCCGCTCTGAAATAATTATGAGCCAAACAGAATTAGGAAATTAAACCTGTTAAAACCAAGAAGAAATAGCTGTTTGGATTGTTTGAATTTCTGGTGAGAGGTCAGATCACTGAACTTGAAGTAATTGTGGACATCTTGAAGGTATATATCCCTTTACTTTTTCCATTTAGCAAACATTTATTAAGCAGCTCCTTAATCATCCTAGGAGTCCTTGGGTGGTGCAGAAGGTTAACTGAAAGGTTAGAAGTTCAGGGTTGTCTAGAAGTGCTTCAGAAGGAAGCCCTGGTGATCTACTTCTGAAAAATCAGCCACTGAAAACTGTATGGACCACAGTTCTACCCTGATGTACGTGGGGTCACCATGAGTTGGAATTGGGCATTCTAATCATCCTAACAGACCTGTTAAGTATGTCCTGTTTCCCCTAGTTTACGGATGAGTGAAGAGGCTTAGAGATACTGAGATTTGCCATATGGGTCCATGGTAGCTCAACACTAGGGCACAAATCCCCTGATTTGCATTCAAGTCCATTCTCACTCATCTCTAACCCTGGCCTCCTCTCTCCTCTAAAGGTGACATGCCTGAGACCCCTCCCCCACCAAAGGAGGGCTGTGAGGCTGGTGATCTCCAGGGACTCCTTTCCCCAGCCCTGCCCAGTGGGGACGAGGCCTCTGGAGAGCCTACCGACAAGGTCCTCTACTGGCGCACCTCGGAGGGCAAGGAGCTGATCCCCTGTACTGCTGCTGACTGTCCCTGGCCACTGCCTTCTCCCCTAGACCCGTCCAAGCCTTACCAGTGCCCACAATGTGGCAAGGGCTTCAGCCACAGCTCCAACTTCAATCGCCACAGGCGTAGCCACAGTGTTGAAAAACGGTTCCAGTGTCCTCAGTGCAACCAGCGCCTGAGCTGGAGCTCAGACCTGACACGCCACTTGCGCACACACAGCGGTGAGCGGCCGTTCAGGTGCACACTGTGTGGGAAGGGCTTTGGTCTCAGCTCTGACTACGCTCGCCACCAGCGCACGCATACTGGCGAGCGGCCTTTCCCGTGCCCCCAGTGCACACGGAGCTTCAGCCGCAGCTCGGACCTGGCCACACACCAGCGGGTCCACACCGGTGAGCGGCCCTTCCGTTGTGCTGACTGTGGCCGCGGCTTCCTCCGCAGCTCATCCTTGCTTATGCACCAGCGTGTCCATACCGGGGAGCGGCCCTACCGGTGCAGCGACTGCGGCAAGTGCTTTCGCCTAGGCCAGGACCTGGTCAAGCACCGGCGCACGCACACGGGAGAGAGGCCCTACAAGTGCACGGATTGTACCAAATGTTTTAGCCACAGCGCGAACCTCATCACGCACCGGCGTGTGCACACTGGTGAGAAGCCCTACAAGTGCCCGGAATGTGGGAAGAGTTTCAGCCAGAGCTCGCACCTCATCATCCACCAGAGAGCGCACACGGGTGAGCGCCCCTACAGCTGCAGCGACTGTGACAAGAGCTTCAGCAGCCGCTCCTACCTCCTCAAGCACCGCAGGGTCCATACTGGCGAGAAGCCTTATGGCTGTGATGTATGCGGGAAGAGTTACAGTCAGAAGACCAACCTCATCACTCACCAAAAACTGCATGGGGCGGACAGGCAGCTGATACCTTGTGAACTGGCTGAGCCTAGGCCTGGATCCTGAGGCTCTTTCCTGGGCCTGGGTTGTGGCTCTGTGTGGGGAGAGCAGAGGCAGACCCACTTCCAGGAGCCTAGGCCGGACTTCACCCCTCCCCAGTGGGAATTGCCAAGGGAAGATTTAGAGCCACAGTAGAAAGTGGGTGGGATAGGGGAGTTTGAATTGATTTTCTCTAGGCACCATTTCTGGTGATCTACTTGCCCCCATGCAAATACCTGGGGTTGCATACTAAGTGTGGCCTTTGGGACTCAGGCCTCTGCTCTTCTTGCCTTAGAGCCACTCCCATGCCTCCAGAAGTGTGGGGCCCCCGGAGAGCACTAGGCAGCAAATTCCTGTGTGCTTGGGTCGCCAGAGAATTATCTGGGAGCAGAAGATACCAAGCAAAAGGATAGCATGTTGTATGGAGCTGGAAAACAACCAACCAACCAGCCTTTTTAGTGTTTTCTCACCTCTCTTAACCTCGTCTCATCCTACGGTTTTCACGCCACACTTTAAGGGGTCATTGGAGTCTCTGGTCTACCTCATGGATGATATTAAAGAGGGAGGAGAAGGTAGCCCCATCTTGAGGTGGTCTTTTGTTTCTACCCCCGAAATGACCTTCTGAGCTCTGCAGCTCAGGTACCTTTGTTTGCATCAGCCTGTAAACTTGCTCTCACCTGAGTCCACCCAGATCTTCAGCTTTCAGTTAAGAAGCCAAGATACTCTGAACTTGAGTGGCACAATGGATGAGATTTTCATTATAATTGCACTCTACCCTTCCCCAACTGGTGTAATTTCCTGCCCAGGTTTTCCATCGGGACGGGATGTGGTGGAAGTCCGGGTAATTAGAAATTAAAAACCAAATAAAAAACAAAACACACTTCTTGTCTTTCATGGAACTCAGAGTTGAATTCACATACAGGTGGTGGTAACTTTTAACGGCTTCAGCTTTTCAGCCCAGAGATTGTTTCCTAGTTGAAGAGTTGTCAGAAGTGGTAAGTTGTCGGTGGAAGCAATTCTCTTCTCAATACCCCACCTGGAAAATCAGTTTCCAGAAGGACTCACCTCCTGGAGAGTGGGGCTGCCCGCTACTTTCTTGGGCGCCAGTTCTTCCCTGCATTAAGCTGCCTTTTCACTGGAAGAATGCCAGTTTCAAACTTGAGGTTAATGGAGACCAGCATTTCTCTTTTCAGATGAATTATTTGGACCAACCCTATTTTCTTGTGCTATGTTTGGGAATTAGTTTAACGCCGTTGTTCACTAATGATTTTATTTTGGTTTAGTAATTCTGAACTTTTCAGAAGCTACCATTTTCTAGGTAGAGGCCTTTCCTTTAATAGTGTTCATAGAGCACTCAGGATATCAGAATTGTTCTGCCATAATGTGGCTAAGCCGGGAAACTGCATATTCTCCAGAATTAGTGGACACTCTCTGATCCTGAAATATTGTAGCAACTTTCCATTGAACTAGGACCTAGGGCAGTGGTTCTCAGACTTAAGCGGGGTCCGTGAGTTGTATTTGACTGAATGGCAAAGAGTTTGGTTTTTTACCCACAGAGTTCCTGATTCGGTAGGTCTGGGGTGGGACTTGAGACCTTCCATTTCTAAGTTCCCAGGTGATGCCGTTGCTGCTGATCCAGGGACCACATATTGAGAATTTTGGCCTAGTGTGAAGAGAAGCCAATTGTTTTGAGCTGCTAGCTGTACCACCACAGGTTGCCACTCTACTCCAAATAAAAGGTGATGGAGGTGTTCCAATCTGTGTAAACTATATTGACGAGGTGGAGTGGTGTGTTACATGTTCTCTAGCCACTGGGGCCTTCTGTAAAATTATTGCCTCAGTAGGTCATTGGGGAAAGCTCAGAAAACTGCTAAGAAATAATGGGTGGAGGTGATATCTTGTTTACCTAAGATGAATCATATTTTTGATTGGGAAAAAATTGTGACATGGGCAAAGTTGGACTTAGCCACGTTACCACCTTTCAGGTTCCTTTCACTGGTGGCTCGCCTCTAGCTGTTCTCTACCCATCTGAGGTCCAAGCCCTGTGAAGCCTTGCTCCTAGATCTCTCCCCTTAAGTTGAAAATTGTAAATGGCTCAGGTAATGCCCCTTTTCAGAAATTCCTGAAGTAAAAAATCTGTGTCCCAGGCATGTTGCTAATGGCCCTGACTCAGACACTGCAACTGCAGATGCATTTTCTAGATTACATGCTGGCTGCTTGGATACAGCTCACAGATATGATGAACATTCACCAGAAAGGTGCGCAGAAAGGACACTGGATTTAGGGAACAGGTGCCATCTAATCACTTGGTCCCTCAACCTTGGGGGAAGTAGATCTTGACCACCTGAGGATACCTCCAATAAGCAACTCCTCCATGTGTCTCTTCCTTCTGTCATGATGAGCACACATCTTCTCTTTGCTGGAAATCTCTGTGAATAAAAGAAATCTGTATGCCTAACTCCTTTTAGGATCAGGGTTGTAAGTCTGAGTTTAAAACTTGCTACCTATTTTGACTGGTGTTTTCCATGTCAACCAAGTAAACATACTCGTATCTGGCCTGGATTAATGCAGTTCAGGAGTTTCTGGGTGATGCAAATGGTTAAATGCTCTGCTAATAACCAAAAAGTTGATGATTCAAACCAGCCCAGAGGTGCCATGGAAGAAAGGCCTGGCTGCTTCTGAAAGGTTATGCCCTATGTAGCTCTGTTCTACTCTGCAACACAAAGAGTTGCCATGAGTTGGAATCAACTTGACTGGAACTGGAGTACAGTTAGAGATCTCTTGGTAATGATTGTAAAGAAAGCATTCATCACAATCCTCTCTTTGGTTCATTGTAAGAAAACCAGTCACAAGGAGCAGAGGTTCTTAGGCATAGAACCCAACACAGAGCTCATCTGACCCAAACCTGTTGATGAAGCTGAAAACTAGAAAACTGATGGAAGGAGTGTGCTCTAGGTCACCTATGTCTGTAGTAGCAGGGTGGAGATGATAATCCAGGTCTTCAGTCTCAGTCTAGGGCTTTTCCTGTTCATCAGTTCTTGATTTTGTGGTTTTTTTTTTTTTTGCATGTTGGTGATTCTAACCCATGTTCCAGAAAGACTTCAGTGTGCCTTACATAAATATGCAGAAGTATGAGAGAGGCTGGACAAAGAAAAAAATAGAATAGGAAAAATAAGGTGAAACCAGAAGCCAGGTGATTACTCCAAAAATAGCTCTGAAGAAATGCACATTTCCTAGAAATAAGTTACAGATTTGACAGTAAACTTACTAGCTGCCTTGCAAAGAGGGAAAAGTGATCACTTAGTTTCTTAAAAGCTTAAGATCTTAAATACTATCTCTAGGTATTTACCCAAGGGAGATGAAGTCTTGTACACAAATGTTTATACCAGCTTTATTTGTAATAAACAACAATTGGAAACAGTCCAAATGCCCATCAGTGAGTAAATGGATAAACAAATTGTGGTATAGTCATATGATGGAACACCACTCAGCAATAAAAGGTGAGTTGTTGATAAACAACAATATGGGCAGATCTCAAAATGTGCTGTATTAAAGAAGTCAGACAAAAAGAGTCCATCATGATTTCATTTATTTAAATCTTTAGAAAATGCCACTAATCTATAGTGACAGCAGATCAGAAATTGCTACGAATGGGGGATTCAGGGAGGAGTGGAAGGGAGAGATTACAGTGGGCACAAGGAAAACTGGGGAATGGATATGCTCATATTATGATTATGGTGATGGCTTCAGGGGTGTATGCATATGTAAAAACTTACGAGGTTGTACACTTTACACAATTTATTATATGTCAGTTACACCTCCATGAAGGTGTCAGAAAAAGTTATTGCTCATATGACAGGAGACAGTTATCCCTATCACTAAGATGTGAAGTTTTCCCTCTGAGAGTTTCATGATATTGTTTCTTGTAATCTTTCTCAATGTAAACCAATGGCAGAATGTCAAAACATCATTTGGTAAGAGCAATTCTATGAAGGATGTGAGCGTGAATTGGAGATAAGGAGGTGGAAAACAATGCATTTTGGGTGTGCAACTCTTTGCTGGTCTGCTTTAACCTGGGGATGAGATTTTAGACCATCAGAGGAAAAGTTTTATTGCCATCCAGCTCGGTGAGTTACAGATTATCCTGGCTGCTGCCCTCATCACCCTAAGTCCCTTTGGCCTCATCCTGGGCTCCGATGGGCGTATCCTGCTACTATCTTCCGAATCCCATCTGTTGCTGGAAGCCGCAAAGCCTGTACTACCTGCTCCTCCCACTTAATCATGGTCTCCCTCTTCTATGGCACTGTCATCTTTATCTACATCCGCTCTAAGGCCAGTTACGATCAGGCTACTGACCTTCTGCTATCTATCTTCTACGCTGTGCTGACTTCCAGCTGCAGGATGGGCTGGATCTCACAGAAGTGTGGGATGGCATCGGGGCCACAGAAGGGCAAGGAGAAGATGAAGGAGGTGTGGCCAAGCCTCACTATCGCTCCACACGCCCACGCTGACCCCACTAGCTGTGGACACACTCAACGGCTCAGCAGCAGTGGATAGCGGAGGTGCTCGCAGATGCTTGCATAGCAGTCGTAAGCCATGGTAGTACCAAAAAAGAGAAAGAAGAACATCTGGAGGGCACAGCCAGAGCGGGGATGTGGTGCCAGCCAGTGAGGAGGTGATACAGCAGTAGAGGGACAGTAACAGATGTGTAGCCCATCTCCAGGGCTGAGAGGATCCGAAGGAAGAAGTACATAGGGAATTGGAAGGCAGCATCTGTTGAGACCAGCACCATGATGAGGAGGTTGCCTGCCAATGTGAGCAGGTAGATGGTGAGAAAGAGAAGAGCAAGCCCATGAGGTCAACCAGGTGGGAGAAGCCTACAAGGATGAATTCAGTCACCATGGAGGTGTTTGCACTCATCCTGCTCGTATTCCTTTGGACTGGAGGACAAAAGAAATGGCAAGAGAAGCTGGAATTACAGAATTGTGAGACTGGCAAATATTACATCTTTATGCATCAGATCAAAGATTGGAACTGCCTTTCTTTTAGAGTCTCACGGCCTTTGAAATTAGACAGCCCAACATGGAGTCCAGCTTATGCCCCATTCACTCTTGGAACTCTGGGCAAATCGTCTCTCTGAGCCTAGTACTCTCCCCTGATCTCTTCCTGGTAATGCTTACCTTTCACAAGAACACACTGAATTCTGTTTTTGGTTTCTCCTAAGGATGAGGGTTGAATCATTCAAGCTCGTCTTATATGCCTTTCTCACTTTCCTATCCTTCCCACAAGGCTGGGGACAGAATTCCACTCCCACCTCCACCCCCCACCCCCTCAAGATGTTTTTCTCCTCAGAGCCAGAATTCCTTCTGTCTTTAGCGCTGTGAAAAATCAACTCCAAGTCAAGGGACTACTTTTTTCTCTGTATCCTTCCTCTCAAATCCTTCTACCTCTATCTTTTTGTTTGTTTCTTGCACATGTTTTCTCTCCCCTTTGCTCTCAACTTTTCTCCTCTCTGACCCAATCTTTACCTTCTCCCCCTCTATTTTTCCTTTCTTCAGCTCTTCAGTTACTAGACCACCCAGCTGCTCTTCTTTTTCTATCATTTTACCACCATATAAAATTCATAGTTTTCAGGGCAGAGGGAAGGAATTTGAGAGATCATCTCCTTCATGCTCCTGTAGGCAGTTAAGCAGTTCAATTATCCAGAGGAGTCTGGTTTTCTCTAGTTTTAAAAGATGTTCAGGAAGAAGATGACAAGGCCTTCCTTGATTGCTTATTTCTACTTTTACCAGCCTATTAAACTTCATCCCCTTTTACTATAACATATATGCAAACTACAATATACTTACCATAGAAACTCCACAAAGCCACACATACATATTACATTTCTAAATACAAGCTCAGAAAAATAGCCCAATATCCTCATATGGCCAGGTCCATCTAAAGTCATAAATAAATCATATATTGTATATACATATAAGCATCATTTCATATAACAATGAAAGTCAAAACACATTAAATGTAAAAATGTAAACACAGCCAAAGTTACACTTAAATAGATACATAAGTCCAAATGCTCTGCAAGAATATAACTGCATGGAATAGCATATAGTAAACATACAAGCTTACGAACTTACATTCTTTTGCAGTTGGAGAGTCCTTGGTTCATTCCATTTGGGAGCTGTTTCAGTGTTTTCCAGGAGACAGTATCTGGATAATGTCTTTTTGGAGAAATAATCAGTGATTCAAGGCAGATGGTATTTGATGACTAGCTCATTTTCTCCTTTCTCTACATAGTAGATCCCTCATGAGGAAGACACTGAGATTTGATGTCTCTTTAAGGTCTTTGAGAACCTGAGTCTCCAAGCGTATTTGGCTTTCCAGTGGGGGGAACTCCTTACATAGCCAATTAATCTGTTATTTTGGAATCTGTTCCTTAGATGGCAAGAAATATAGAATGACCTGTAAAGAACATCTCAGGGAAATGTCCAAGGTTGGTGGTCTTTTTTGGCACCCCCACAATCTCTCTGGGTCAACTATTTTAATTTTCTTCATCTCTTTTCTCATGATTTTCTTCTTTTCATCAATATAGATGCCCTAGGACACCTACAAAAAAGGCCTTTTCCATGTTGGTAATAATGCAATTTTATCTATCTCATTGCTATTGGTAGTAATCAATTTATTTGATAACCGTTCAGAGAATCCCTTGTATATACTTCAGTCATTCTACAGAGCACAAGAATACGAAAGAGAAATAAACATAATTTTTGACCTTAATGAGCTAATACATGTAAATCTTGCATTGATGTTTTTATTTATTATGCAAGAGTTTTCTTTCTGCTATCATCATTTGAACTAGTTCAATTTGTTTTCTTCTATGTTATTATAATTTTTATGTGTGATAAAGCCTGACTGTCAGATAAGATGTTATCGAGTCAAGTAACAACCATTACAACAACAGGCCGCAAACTCACACTGGTTTAAGTAATAAGTTCATTTATTGGTTCATATAACTGGAAGTTCAGGGTTAAATTATACTAGATCTCTTTCGTTTCCTTCCAATTTTTTTTGTACCTGTACCCTTTATTAGGTTTGGCTGAAAGTATGGAAAACCCAAAATAATAGTGATTCAAAAAGAATAAAAGTATATTTGTCTCTCACTTGAACATTTGAAGCTTTTCAGTTCAAGGTGATATGGCTGCTCTGATCCATGAAGTCCTTATTGATATGGTTTCCTTTCAGCTCATCAGTCTGCTTTCCCTGGAGTGTGGCTCCTAAACTGCTTATGGTTTAAGATGGTGGCATCAATGTTACAGGAAGCAGAACTGAGTAAGGGAAAAATAAGACAAGGTGCCCGAGTCATGTCTGTCTTAAGGAAGGTCTCTATGGAGGTTATGTCATTTTCACCTACAACCCATATACCAGGATTTAGTGACATGGTCACACTTAGCTTCAAAGGAGGTGGGAAGAGGTTTTTATTCTGGATTTCCATGTGCCCAGGTAAAAGATTTATTAGTATAACTTATGTAGTATTCTTGCCAAAAATGTCTAACTTGAATATAATTATAAGGAAAAGTAAGACAAATCCAGATTGTGGCACACCCTAAAGAAAACTGGCATAGACTCTTTAAAAATATTAATGTCTCTAAAGACAAAACAAAAGTGGGGATGGTACTGTTCTAGACTGAAGAACACTAAAAAGCATGACAATCTAATGTAATACACAAATTATGAACAAAATAAAAACAAAACAGCTCTAAAAGAATTTTGGAGTAATTGGGAAAATTGAATATGACCTTTATATTATTATATCATTATTAAATTTCTTGAGTGTGATAATGGCATTGTGCTTATGTAAGAACATGTCTTTCTTCTTAGGAAGAGGTATGATGAAATATTTAAGACTGAAGTGTCATGATCACTGGAACTTTCAAATGGTTTATCCAAAAAAGTGTATATATATATATATATATGTACACAGTCATCTGCCGCATAACGTCTGTTTCGGCAATATCCGACCGCATATATGTCCATGGTTCCATGAGGTATAATGGAGTTCAGAAATCCCAATCAGAGAATGGGACATAGGGGACTAACCAGACATAGCGAGCACAACAGCTTTCTGCTTGCAACACGTGTATTTCATGTCTTTTGTATACAGGCAATCCCTGGGTTATGAACATCTGACTTACTGACATCTCATACTTAAGAAAGGACTGCCATAAAGCGTATTATATTAAAAATTTGAGTTAAGTACAATAGTTCATAATAATGAACGCATGCACTACTTTGCAATGCTCATGAAAACATTGTGCAATTTGAAAGAGTTTCTTAAGTGTTTTATATGTGTAGAGAGGTAAAATATATACTATATACTAAGCAAACATTTGACTGACTGATGCTAAATAAGAACTATACATACCTGTTCCGACTTACCTACAAATTCGATTTAAAGACAGACCTAGGACTAGATCTCATTCATATCCTGAGGACTCCTGTAATACGGTGTTCTCACAAAGTCCAAATCACATAATGTCCTATTTCACAGAATGTATTGTGGAGGTTAAGTGATGCATGACTATCTGCTGTATGCATGTGTGTGTGTGTGTGTGTGTATAAATAGCCCTTGACTCTGCTTTATGATATGTTTGTCCTTGTGAGTTATTCTCCTTGGCATCATCTGAGAGACTGCATGGATTTCATACTCTTCTTGCTGCTACTACAGTTTTGGGGGTATGTTAGTCACGCTAGGCTAGGCTATGCTGTGATAACAAGCAATTCAAAATGTTAATAGCCAAATATAAAAAATATATATATGTATATATTTCTCAATCATATAGGATCTGCCATGGGTTCATATGAATCACTAGGATAGCTGCCGCCTATGTGCTGACTCAATATTCCATGCAGCTTTGATCTTATTTATATTAATTTGGAAGCACTTATATGTTTTTTATATTAAGTGTTTCCATTCAGGAGCATACTGCATCTTTCCATTTGTTCAGCTCTTTAATGTAATTTTGTAATTTTTTTTTTTAAAGATAGGTGCTCTATTTATCCCTAAGTATCTCTAAATTTTTCACTAGAAATTCATATACTCAACTTCTGCATTTTAAGTTCTAAATGGTATTGCTAGGGAAAAAGAGAGAGAGGGAGAGAGCAATTATTTTTTTATATTTATCTTATACCCAGTTGCTTGCCAGAGTCACTTAATTTTATCATTTTCTATAATCCTTTGGACTTTCTAGCTATAAAATCTGGCTAAAAATAATAAAATAAGACTAAAGATAACTTCATATATTTTTTACAATAATCATACTGATTTTTTCTTACTGCATTTGTTAAACTTCTAAAAATATTAATACTGGCAGTAACTGTAGGCAACAAATTTGATTTTAACTGAAATACTTTTTAAGTATTTATTTCCTCTATAAATACTTTTTAAGTATTTAAATTCATGTTTTTAGGTCAATAATTTCATTGTGTTTAAGTAGGTTTCTATTATTCCTTTTTTTTTTATAAGCTACTGCTAAATTTTATCTAATGACTTTTTTGGAGGCATCCATTGATATCACATGGTACTTCTTTTTAATTTTTGATGTAATTACTATGTTGAGAGATTTCTGATATCCTGAGTTCAGAAAATAGACCCTGTTTGGTCATAATTTATTTTTTTCATATGCTGGTTGATTTTTCAATAACATTTTAAAAAATTACATCTATATTTATGAGATTGGTGTGCACTTTTTATACTATCTTACCATGTTTGGGTATTAAGATAATTTTGAGTTTACAGAATAAATTGTAGGGTTTTTTTTTCTTTTTCTTTTTCTATGCCCTGGATTAATTTAAGTAACATTAGAGTTATCTGTTTTTTAACACTGAACTAACACTGTGAAACTATATGTTCCCAGTGCTGATTTTCTTTTCGTTTTTTTGTGATAGAGCTTAATGTTTCTAATTGAAATTGATTTAAGTTTTCCAGGTACTCTTGATCAAGTTTGCTAAGCTGTATTTTACCAGAAAATTATTTATTTCCTGTATGTCTTCAAACTTACTTTCAGAGTTTCACCAAGTGTTCAAATAATGATAATAATAATAATAAAATCTCTTCCAGATATCTAATTTATGACTCTTTTCTCATTCATGACCTTCTGTGTTGTTCATTTTCCTTCATGTTAATCAAGCTTGTGTTTTATTTAATATATTGGTCTTTAGAAATAGTTTTTTATTTTAAATTGTATTATATTACATAATGCCCTTCTTTGTCTTAATTAGTGCTTTTAAGCTTATGTTCCACATTTCCTGATATTAATATTTCCCCTTCAGCTTTCTTTTTGTTTGCATTTGCCTAATATTTAATTTTTAATCTTTCTTTTTTAAATTTCCTATGCATGTTTTTTTAAATAATATACAGCTTATTTTTAAAAAATTTAGTCTTCAATCTCTATTTAATAGGAAAATTCTTCTCATTCAAAATAAATATTTTAGTTGTTTAATTAATTTTCTTCTTTTAAAAAAACTTTTCATAGCTTTCTTGAGAGATAATTTACATATCATACAATTCACCCATCGAAAGTGTGCAATTTAATAATTTTTGGTGTATTTGCAGATACTTGCAACCATGTCACAGTCAATTTTAGAACATTTTCATCATTTTAGAAAGAAACCCCAAACCAAGTCTTTGACTTTCAACTTCCAACCCTTCTCCCCCAGCCCTAACCAACCACTACTTCTGGCTATTTCATATAAACGTAATCATACAATATATGGCTTTTTGTGTCTGGCTTCTTTCATTTGGAATAATGTTTTCAAAGTTCTTCCATGTTGTGACCTAAATCAGTACTTAATTCCTTTTTCTGGCCGAATAATATTCCATTGTATGAATATACCACATTTTGTTTATCCAATTGTCAGTTAATGGGCCTTTGGGTTGTTTTCACCTTTTGGCTATTATGAATTATGTTGCTATAAACATTCATGTGCAAATTTTTGTGTGGACATATTTCATTTCTTTGGCTATATACTCAGGAGTGGAATTTCTGGTCATAGAGTAACTCTATACTTAATCATTTGAAGAGCTGCAAGACTGTTCAAAAGCTACTGCACCATTATACATTTCCACCAGCAGTGTATGAGGGTGTTTCATTAAATTTTATTCCTTATAGCTCTGCTTTTATTGATTACTGCTTTTACTTTGTTGGTTCCTCTTATCTTTCTCTTATTTTTTTCTGGCTTGATTAGGTTGTTATTCTTTCCCTAAGCATTTCTGATTAACTAGAAAGTTCTACTGTACTTTTCTACTCCACTAATGGTTCCTATCCTTCCTCCAATATTTATACACAAATTTCTCAACCACTATATGCAAACAAGAGAACACTTGTTTTCCCCATCTAACTGTTTTGCTCCCCTACTGCTTCTCTCAGGAAGATAAAATCTCTGGAATGCTTTTACTTCCTTGCTATCTCCTTTTGTAGGAAAGCCTTTAGGATGTTTTACTTATCTTCTCTCCTCTTCTCCCTCCAACTTCCAGAATTTTTTTAGGCAGTTCAGTCTTTTTGTTCCAGACTATCATACACTTCTCCCTTTCAGACTGACTCTTCTATATTGTTGTTGTTGTGTGCTATCAAGTTAATTCAGACTCACAGCAACCCTACAGGATAGAGTAGAGCTGCCCCACAGGGTTTCCTAGGCTATAATCTTCGCAAGATGTGGCACAGTGGCCAAACCCACCAGTTGCTCCACAGGAGAAATATGTGGCAGTTTACTTACTTAAAGAGTACAGTTTTGGAAACTCTACCGGGCAGTCCTACTCTGTGCTATAGGGTCGCTATGAGTTGGAATCAACTCAGTGGCAATGGGTTTTTACTCTTTATGGGAGCACATTTCCAGGTCTTTTCTCCTGTGGAACTGCTAGTGGGTTGGAACCCCTGACCTTTCTGTTAGCGGCCCAGTGCTTAACCATAATGCAACCAGGGTCTATTTCTTCTAAATTAATAGTTTGTATTTAGCAGTTGTAATGGACCTGGACTGGTTGTGGACAGTGGTTGTCTGGCAGCAGCCACACTTCACATATTATTACATTTTTTAATCTTATGGGTCCCAAATTCACACTTCACAAATATCAGAGGATGACAAGATTTGCAGTTATTTTGCTCATCCTCAGCTGCAGTGGAGACATGTTGGCTACAAATTGGACCTGCAAGCATGTGGAGCCTGACAAACGCTGGGACAAGGTTTCTCAGGCTGTGGTCCACACTGAGTGGTACAGAAAGACAAAGAATGGTAAAACCTGAAAAGTGTTCATTGCGTCTAGCAATTAGGGCAAAGTTGTTGAGACTTACTTTATTGTGTTACAGTGACGAATGAATGATATACATTCATTCGTCAGAGTAAATACACAGTTAACGTTAGATCCTTTTTTAAAAATCTTGATCCTAGACAACCAGTCATTCCTCTCAGATAGTACTCATCTGTGGAATAAATTGAGACATGTTTCTTTACACACGTTATAAATATACATGTGTATGCAGGGTGAACAACTCTAATCTGTTATTTTTTTTTTTTTCTTCTCCAGGGTTGCATGTTATCGTGCGTAAAATAGCTTCAGTCGGAATCGACTCTACGGCAGTGTATTTGGTTTTATAGTCATTAGGCTGAATTAAAGTAAGTTCTATTTTAATTATTAATACTTTTTTTTTTAACTGCGAAAGGTGCTACAAGCTAAAAATAAAATACGTTACAAAACATCACCTGGAGATTCCATTCATCAGGAAGCTGTAGTAGTGTAAATCTGCTGCCACAGGATGGCGGTGGTGAGCTACAGACCGCAGCCCTTGCACCCTCTCAGACCTTTGAATAAACTCAGTGTCTCTGGGATTTTGTCCTCTAATAGTTCTATGGCTATGTCTTTGTACTAAATAGTTTTACTATGGGCCTCTTTCAAAGCTTGTTTTGTGGTATTTCACCAACTAATTTCAGATCAGAAGGGATTATTCTAGTGCATATTTGAGTGATTGCTATGGGCCAGACTAGAACGTGCTATATATGCTTTAAAACTTTTTATCATTTACTTCTCACAACAACCCTAAAAGTTACTACTGTAGCCCTATTTTAAAACGAGAAAATTGAGATTAAGGCACTTGGAGAAATTAATGTAACTATTAAGTGGCAAATCTGGAATTTGAAGCGAGTTCTGTGTTCTATGTGTGTCTTGATAAACTGACAGAAATCATGGTTTCTCTTTTTTCTCATACTTCAATCTAAAGAAGATGTAAGGTTCATGAGTTTGAATGGGGAAAATTACATCTTTGTTATTTAAGTTTAGTGATTCTCTAAATCATTAATTTGTCAACAAATCACAGTGGTTTAGCAGTCCCTGTGACTTTGTTGGAGCTCTGGTGGTGCAGTGGTTAAGAGCTTGGCTAATAACCCAAAGGTTGGCAGTTCAAATCCACCAGCCTCTCCTTGGGAACTCTATGGGACAGTTCTACCCTGTCCTATAGGGTGGATTTGACTTGATGGCAATTGGCTGGCTATGGCTACAATATTTATTAAAGTTTAAGTAATAAAAATGTGCCAACCTTAAGCTTACAGAAGCTTTATTAAAAAACACAACAGTAACTGCAACAATTGTTTAGAATTCAGATCAACAACAAAAATAATGATAATTTTTGGGGTAGAGAAGAGTGTTTTATCACCAACATTCTTTAAAATTGCCTGCACATGGTGATAATAAAAAGCAGGGTGACTTAATTGGTTTTATTATTGTTTTAAAATTCTCTATAGAGAATGCACTCCCTTATTGCCTATACCTGGAGCATACTGTTCCCACTGCCCCAGGCTTGCTACTCCATTGATACCAAATGATCTTCTTAAATTATTATTTCATGAAAATACTGAGTACTTATAAAATAACTTCATGAGAAAACAGAAAAATATCAGGAATGAGAACCATTGTTTCTAGGAAGGCACAAAAGGCCATGAGATTCCACATGCAACAAGAGCTGAATTTCTGGCAGGTACTCTCTTAAATTACTGCCTAAACTGCTACCCCTATTTCCAGGTTAAGCTATAAAAAAGTTTAAGCTTTGGACAAATGACAAAACCAGTTTTATTTTGCCTAATTGTCATAATTTTAAAAATATCTTATTTTAAAATAAGATATTTAAATTTAGATATTTAAACAAGACATTTAAAAATTTTTATTTATCTTTAAAATCAATGTACAATTTGCATATTTCTATGTGGATATGAAAACCAAAAGAGAAGAACATGCTTGGCATTTCTCAAGCTGAAAGAATTGAAGAAAAATTCAAGCCTCGAGTTACAATATTTAAGGATTCTACAGAGGAAATACTTTTTTTTACATATAATTTTTTTTTATTATACTTTATATGAAGGTTTACAGGACAAATAGTTTCTCATTAAACAGTCAGTACACATATTGTTTTATGACCTTGGTTAACAACCCCACGACATGTCAACACTCTCCCTTCTCAACCTTGGGGGACTTTTTTTTTTTGGTGAAAATATACATAGCCAAAGTCACACTATTTCAAAAGCTTTTACATGTACAATTCAGTGACATTGATTATATTCTTCCAGTTGTGCTGCTATTCTCACTATCCTTTTCCAAATTATTCCATCACCATTATCTTCAACTCACTGCCCCCTAGGCTTCCCATCAAATCTTTTGAGTTGCTGTTGTCAATTTGATCTCACAGAGATAATTCTTTATTTTTTTTGTACCTTAGATGAATATTTACAGAACAAATAGTTTCTCATTAAACAGTTAGTACACATATTGCCCTATGACAATGGTTAACAACCCCATGACATGTCAACACTGTCCTTCCTCAAGCTTGAGTTCCCTATCACCAGCTTTCCTATCCCCTCCTGCCTTCTAGTCCTTGTCCCTGGACTGCTGTGCTTCATTAGCCCTGTTTTGTGAGGCAGTCCAATCCCCGGCTGAATTGTGAACCTCTGGAGTGACTTCGCCACTGAGCTAAAAGGGTGTCTGGGAGCCATACTTTCGGGGTTTCTCCAGTCTGTCAGGCAAGTAAATCTGGTCTTTTTTTGTGTTAGAATTTTGTTCTACTTCCTTCTCCAGCTCTGTCCAGGACCCTCTGTTGTCATCCCAGTCAGAGTCTACAGGGGAAATATTAAAGAATGCAGGAAGCAACAAAAGAAGATGAAGGGAATACAGAGTCACTATACCAAAAAGAATTGGTCGACATTTAACCATTTCAGGAGGTAGCATACGATCGAGAACTGATGGTGCTAAAGGAAGGGGTCCAAGCTGCACTAAAGGCACTGGTGAAAAACAAGGCTTCAGGATCTGACAGAATATCAATTGAGATGTTTCAACAAATGGATGCAGTGCTAGAAGCACTCACTCACCTATGCCAAGAAATTTGGAAGACAGCTACCTGGCTGTCTTGGTCATCTCGTGCTGCTATAACAGAAATACCACAAGTGGATGGCTTTAACGAAGAGAAATTTATTCTCTCACAGTCTAGTAGGCTACAACTCCAAATTCAGGGTGTCATCTCCAGGGGAAGGCTTTCTTTCTCTGTCAGTTCTGGAGGAAGGTCCTTGTCATCAACTTTCCCCTGGACTAGGAGCTTCTCCACACAGGAACCCCGGGTCCAAAGGATGTGCTCTGCTCCTGGTGCTGCTTTCCTGGTGGTACGAGGTCCCTGTGTCTCTCTACTCACTTCTCTCTTTTATATCTCAAAAGAGATTGGCTTAAAACACTATCTAATCTTATAGATCTCATCAATATAACTGTCACTAATCCATCTCATTACATCATAGTGATAGAATTTACAACACATAAGGAAGTCACATCAGATGACAAAATGGTAGACAATCATACAATACTGGGAATCATGACCTTGCCAAGTTGACACATATTTTTGGGGGACACAATCCAATCCATGACACTGGCCAACTGACTGGAAAAGATCCATATTTGTACCCCTTCCAAAGAAAGGAGATCCAACAGAATGTGAAAATTATGGAACAATATCATTAATATTACGCACAAGTAAAATTATGCTGAAGATCATTCAAAAGCAGTTACAGCAGTACATCCATACGGAAATGCCAGAAATTCAAGCTGGATTCAGAAGAGGAAGTGGAACCAGGGATATCATTACTGATGTCAGATGGATCCTGGCTGAAAGCAGAGAATGCCAGAAAGATGTTTACCTATGTTTTATCGACCATGCAAAGGCATTTGACTGTGTGGATCATAACAAATTATGGATAACATTGAGAAGAATGGGAATTCCAGAACACTTAATGTGCTCATGAGGAATCTGTACTTAGACCAAGAGGCAGTTCTTCGAACAGAACAAGGGGATACCGCGTGGGTTAAACTCAGGAAAGGTGTGTGTCAGGGTTGTATTCTTTCACCGTACTTATTCAATCTGTATGCTGAGCAAATAATCCGAGAAGCTGGACTATATGAAGAACAGGGCATCAGGACTGGAGGAAAACTCATTAACAACCTGCATTAAGCAGATGACACCACCTTTCTTGCTGAAAGTGAAGAGGACTTGAAACACTTACTGAGAAGATCAAAGACTACAGCCTTCAGTATGGATTACACCTTGTCTTAGTTATCTAGTGCTGCTATAACAGAAATACCACAAGTGGATGGTTTTAACAGAGAAGTTTATTTCCTTCCAGTAAAGTAGGCTAAAAGTCCAAATTCAGGGTGTCAGCTCCAGGGGAAGGCTTTCTCTCTCTCTCGGCCTTCTCATTAGTGTTCCCCCGGAATAGGAGCTTCTCAGCACAGGGACCCTGGTCCAAAGGATGCGCTCTGCTCCCGGCGCTGCTTTCTTGATGGTATGAGGTCCCCCTCTTCTTTCTGCTCACTTCTCTCTTTTATATCTCAAGAGATTGCTTCAGGACACAATCCAATCTTGTAGATAGAGTCCTGTCTCACTAACACAACTGCTGCCCATCCTCCCTCATTAACATCATAGAGGCAGGATTTACAACATAGAGGAAAATCACACAATACCAGGAATCATGGCCCAGCCAAACTGATCCACACATTTTTTGAGGGACATAATTCAATCCATGACACACCTCAACATAAAGAAAACAAAAATCCTCACAACTGGACCAGTAAGCAACATTATGATAAACCGAGAAAAGATTGAAGTTCTCAAGGATTTCATTTTACTTGGTTCCACAATCAACACCCACGGAAGCAGCAGCCAGGAAATCAAAAGACGCATTGCATTGGGTAAATCAGCTGTAAGAGATCTCTTTAAAGTGTTAAAAAGCAAAGATGTCACTTTAAGGAGTAAGATGCTCTTGACCCAAGCCATGGTGTTTTCAATTGCCCCATATGCATGTGAAAGCTGGACAATGAATAAGAAAGACCAAGGAAGAATTGATGCCTTTGAATTATGGTGTTGGCCAAGAATATTTAATATACAATGGACTGCCAAAAGAACAAACAGATCTGTCTTGGAAGAAGTACAGCCAGAAAGCTCTTTAGAATTAAGGATGGTGAGAATTCTTCATCTCACATATTTCGGACATGTTATCAGGAGGGACCAGGCCTTGGAGAAGAACATCATGCTTGGTAAAATAGAGGGTCATCAAAAAAAAGGAAGGCCCTCAATGAGATGGATTGACACAGTGGCTGCAACAATGGGCTCAAACGTAGCAACGATTGTGAGGATGACACAGGACCGGGCAGTGTTTCGTTCTGTTGTGCATAGGGTTGCTATGAGTCAGAATCAACTCGATGGCAACTGTTAACAACAACAACATGTAGATACACTGAATTTCTTTAAAACCATGCAAAAGCTGATTTCTAAGAAAAATCAACTGAATAAAATATTTCAGTTTAGCTTTATTTATTTTGTATTTTGTAGACTCAATTAAGTTGAAATGTCAAATATAAGAAAGTGTGATGAAGACTTTGTATTTTAGAGTGTCACTTCAATTAATAAACATGATAGGATACAGAAGTTGTAGTGTTTTTAGTGTGAAAAAGCAAGCACATTGAAAGAGCACCTCAAGTCTGTTTATTCTGAGAATGCATCAAAACAATGTCTAGGTTTTTCTTTTCTTCGTGTAAGAGATGTCTACTTGAAAAAGCTGTGACACTTACTGTACAAACTGGGATTTGCCAAGTCAAGAGACTTGGTGGCACAATGGTTAAGAGCTCGGCTATTAACCAAAAAGGTTGGCCACTCGAATCCACCAGCTGCTTCTTGGAAATCCTATGGGGCCCTTCTACTCTGTCCTACAGGGTCACTATGAATCAGAAAGCAACTGTATTTTATATAGTTGCTTTCCAAATAGCCAAACTGAAGAAGCTTGAGTTACAGGGAGTTTAGTGAAGCCATGTGCCTTAAAAAGGGTCAGCTGGTTTGTGGACTGAAGCATAGGAAAAACTGGAAGCTATTCCTTTGTTAGAGATGTAGTGTATTCTAGAATAGCTGATATTTCTTTAAACATTTTGAAATAATCATTTCCATTTCTCTCAATGTAGCAGCTTTTGTTTGTTTGTTTGCTCTACTCATGTTGATGCCATCAGAACACTCTTATTTTATGATTTCTCTTTGGAAACTACAAAGACTGTTCATGTCTTGGAAATGGTAAATTTTTTTTTCTTTCAAACAAAACTTTGACTAGAAAGAAAAGCTTTACACGCTGCTCAGAGCGAGTTCCTGCCATGTTTGGCGATGCATCTGGCTTTGTTGTTGTTGTTGTTCGTTGCTGTTATGGATTAAATTGTGTCCCCCAAAAATACGTGTATCAATTTGGCTGGGCCATGATTGCCAGTATAGTGTCCATCATTTTGTCATTTGATGTGATTTTCTTATGTATTGTAAAGCCTATCTCTATCGACGTTGATGAGATGGGATTGGTGACAGTTATGTTGATGAGATCTACAAGATTAGATTGTATTCTAAGCCAATCTCTTTCAAGATATAAAAGAGAGAAGCAAGCAGAGAGACACAGGGGCCTCATACCACCACGAAAGTAGTGCCAGGAGCAGAGCGTGTCCTTTGGACCTGGTGTTCCTGCACGGAGAAAATTGATGACAAGGGCCTTCCTCCAGAGCTGGCAGAGAAAGAGAGCCTTCCCCTGGAGCTGACACCCTGAATTTGGACTTGTAGCCTACTAGACTGTGAGAGAATAAATTTTTCTTTGTTAAGGCCATCCACTTGTGATATTTCTGTTATAGCAGCACTAGATAACTAAGATAGTTGCCATGGAGTCAGCTCTAACTCATGGTGACCTTATGTATAACAGAACTAAATACTGCCCAGTCCTGAGCCATCCTCATGATCATTGGTATGTTTGAGCCCATTGTTGCAAGCTATGTGTCAATCCATCTCATTGAGGATTTCCTTTGTTTTTGCTGACCCTCTACTTTACCAACCATGATGTCCTTATTAGCTATTGTTTTTTTCTGATGACATGTCCAAAGTAAGCAAGACAAAATCGAACCATCCTAGCTTCTAAGGAGCATTCTAGCTGTACTTACTTGAATGATAAAGAAAGCTCCCACACTTTTGTTGCTTATAGCACTTGACAGCTCTGGCAATACAGATGCTTCCAACAGCCCTGAAGGGAGTCTTTTTAGCAGCCATGATAGTCATCAACTTTATCAGAAACAGGGCTATGTGTCATCGCACTTAAAAAAAAAATTGTCAAGAAATGAGGACATAATACGAAGTGCTGGTGTACCATGTAGAAATTTTCTGACTTTCAGAAAGACAAGCCTAATTTTTATGAATGTTCCACTTTCGGAACCCTTTGAAATAAAGGTTTCTTTCCCCCAAGTTTGCCTTATTTTCAACCATATGAATGAAAAGCATCTTTCAACTCAAGTTCCTGGAGTCACCATTATGGATGCTACTTAAAAATTAAAAATCTTCTTGGTTAAGCTAGAGGATGGGACTCTTATTTTCTATAGCATGCAGTGTTGTATTTTTTCAGTACATTGCAGTGGATGTGTTGTCTTTATAATCAGAAAAGAATATTGCATTTTGTAAAAAAAAAAAAAAAGTATTTTGGCAGAAGCCCAATCTTTGTAATTACACTTGATGGAGGCTAATATACTAAACCAACCCATTTATTTTATTTTTTAGTGCTTTGCATGCTATTTTTGGTAGTGCTTTACATGTTATTAAGTCAAATGAATTTCAGAATGACCTCTGAGGGAGGTTAAAAGGTTCTGTTGCTCTACAGTTACCTATGCGTGGGTTTCAATGGCTTAGTGACCTACCCAAGTGATGCTAGTTAAGTGGCAGAGCTGAATTTCTAATCCAGATGCATGGACTACAAAGCCTGAGCCATTTCCCTATACTAATATTAACATGAGGTTATCCACTCCTTTTCCCTCAGCAAAAACTGAACAACTGTAGGAACAGGCAGCTCATGAATATACTGGGTGGAAGGAGAAACAAATCTTTCACTTAAAATATGCCCTAGATAACCACATTGAGATTATATATCATTTTGAAAAATAAATTTAAAATAAAAAATATGAACTTAATGCTGGAAGACACAATGCTTGGGGGACACTGAGCTCCTGTTAAGGGTGATGAAAAAATTCAGGAAAGGTTTAGGGCTAACCTTTGAACAAAATGATGAACGTAAGTAATGTCATTGAGTTGTACCTGTGAAGATTGCTGAAATGGCAAATATATATATTTTTTACCTGTATATTCACCACACACAGAGACACACAATAACAAAACAAATAATCTCATGTATCTAAGGGGTAATTTGCACACATGAGTGGGCGTGCGCGCTTGCACACACATACACATACACAGAGCTATACTGCACAGGCAAAAAGCAATGATTAAAGTTAATTTTCCATTTTGATATTCCATTAGTTTTGTTTCTTCTGGCTTCTCATGTGGCACCATCACTAAAGCCCCTTGCTTTGGATCCGGGATGACAAGACCTTCAGAGCCTCCTTGACATCCTTGTTGCGGAGTGTATAGGTGAGAGGATTGAGAAGTGGGGTGATTACTGAGTAGAAGATGGCAACAATCTTGTTGATATCTGACTCATATTTCATTGCTGGGCGGACATACATGAATATGAGAGTGCCAAAGTAGATGGTGACCACAGAAAGGTAGGCTGTGCAGGTGGAGAAGGCCTTGCGTTGGGCAGAAGCTGAGGCCATGGCTAGAACTGTGGCTAGGATTCGGGCATAGGAAGCTATGGTAAAGACCAGGGCTCCTAGGATAATGACAGTGCTGAAAGCGTAGCCCACTGCTTGGACGGCATATGTGTCTGTGCAGGAAAGATGAAAAATCTGATCGGCATCACAGAAGAAGTGGTTAATCTGGTTGGGGGTGCAGAAAGAGATTTGTGTAAGGAGGAATGAAGGGAACATGGGGCAGAGAAATCCCATGGACCAGCAGACCCCAGCCAGAGTCCCACAGGTTTGGGGGCTAAGCAGCAGTGGGTAGTGGAGTGGGCGGCAGATGGCAGCGTAGCGGTCAAAGGCCATGGTGGTGAGGATGAAGAGCTCGGTGGCAGCCAAGGAGAAGAAGTAGTATTGGGTGATGCAGCTGGGAACCGAGATGACCCCTTGGGGACTTAGAAAATTCGCCAGCATCTTGGGCACGGTGACCGTGGTGTACCAGAGCTCTACCAGGGAGAGGTTGCTGATGAAGAAGTACATGGGAGTGTGAAGGTGTCCATCCCGGACCACAATGAGCACAATGAGTGCATTGGCTACCATGGACAAGAAGTAGACCAGGAGGAAGAGGGAGAAGAAGAGCAGCTGGAGACATGGGGAGTTAGAAAATCTCAGGAAGACAAATTCAGTGACAAGTGTGTGGTTGGCTCTCTCCATTCAGCCAGGTGGATTAAGTGGGCAAGTAGAGGAGTGGGTATATGAGGATCTTGAGATACCCTCAGTTATGTGGTCACATTCCTAGTCCTATCTTACCATTTTAGAAATACACACACTCTCAGTGTCTCCTTTAATCTACTCCTTGGCTGCCTCTCAGTTTCTCAAAAGCAGAGAATGCTCTTTCTTTTCTTTTTAAATAGGATGCCTAATATTCAAGGTTGTCTCCCTTTTTTCATTTAAATAGGTCCTGAAATGTCACATTTCCCAGAATTCTCATCAGATTGATTAGAGCAGAGGACTTGGCATCAATGGCTTCTGCTGGACTGAACATGTGGCATAGGTTATATATATAAGTTGAACCATATGTGAAATGGTTAGTATTTAACTTTTTTTTTTTAACCTTGAAAATAGCAATTTATATGATTCTACATAATATCTCTAAGGACTGTTTAGTGTGTACCCTGTGCTCTCTCTGACCCAAAGGTTCTTTAACCTTTGGACTTGGTTATTGTTTGTTGTTAGTTACCATTGAATTGATTCTGACACACGGTGACCCCATGTGTTACACAGTAGAACTGCTCCATGGGGTTTTCTTGGCTGTAACACATAAGGTCACTGTGAGTTGGAACTGACTCAATAGCAACTAACAACAACAACAATCTTAATGGAAGAAGATCTCCAGACCTTTGCTCTGTGATGCCTCTGGGTAGGGTTGAACAGCCAACCTTTAGGTTAGCAGTTGAGCACAAACTGTGCCACCTAGGGACCTATTTTGGACTTGAAAAAGACATGAAATCTTACTGTTCTTTTCTCTGCCTGTCCTGTGTACATGACTCATAGTCAGTGGCTCTGTCTTATGCCATCAGTTCTCAGTGGTAAGGATGGAGTGCACGTTTGTCTCCCTTTGTACAAGTTCCAGCACAGCAGGGGACAGAGGCACTTCACAGAGACTTCTGGATTCTGGGTATCAGAGGCAGAGTAGAATACATCTTGCCCAATGGAAAATTCAGGAGGAGACCACAGTTTAGAGTGAGTGGGTGAATTTAGGCTGGCAATCTCAGGTCGGAATTTTTAGATGGATTAGGGTCTTTAAAGTTAGACTACATTGTTATTAATTTGTGTTTAAACCCAAATTGACCAGAAAAGAAAGCCTCAGAGGAAACTCAGGCCTTCAGGTTTAAAAATCTAACACTGGGATGATGAAGATGACAGTATTGACATTATCAGGACACAAGTTTTGCACAGATTTCTAATTCTTGAAGCTTTCTTCCTTGGATGTGTCTCTAAAAATGGACATATTAAAAATATTTGTTACTAGGAGTAAAGTTAGTACACTATATGTTAAAACAGAGGGGAAATTGCTTTGACAAAATGTAAAGAGAAAGAAAAAATATGATATAGAACCTTATATTCAGTACGATCTGGTATATATTCTAAAGAGTCAAATTATCAGTGATTTTTTTAAACTGTACATTTCTGCATTTACAAATTTTTATAATAAATACGTCTTTAATATCATAGTACGTTAAGAAAATTTTCTATTAAAACATTTATTTTATTTTGGTGTCATAAATATGTTGTTAGTTGAGAAAATTTGACTAGTATTAAAATGAAAATTAAGAATCACCTGAAACTTTTTCATTTAGTGATAAATATTATTTATATTTTGAAATGTTTATTTACAGGCTATTTTATTTGTATATATGCACTTACACATGCTTGCAATACCCACTTGAAGCCATAAGAAAAAAAAATAATTGTTCATCCTTTACTTTTCATTGTCCCATCACCACCCTGGTCTAAACTTTACTACCATCTCTTTAGTTAATGGTGCCACCACCCAGCAAGTTCCCCATGATAGAAATTTGGATTCATGTTTCATGACTCTTTCCTCTCTCCTTCCCTGTCCCCCCTGCTCCAATCTTTTGAAAAATTCTGCTTATTTTACTCAGTTATGTCCCACTTCTCAACTCCTATTACCGTAGTTTAAAATCAGTCCTGATGATAGTTTCTTTGGCTAATGTAATAGCTCCCTGAAACTAGTCAGTCTCATTTATACACAGTTATGAGTCTTATTTTTTCATGCTATTCCTATGTTTAAAATTCTCTATTGATTTTATATTATTGAAAAATAATAGAGGAATTTCTGGAAATTTACATTAATTATTTTATGTATATGTATAATACATATTACACCTGTCTTATCTAATCTTCACAACAACTCTGCAAGGTAGGTATTATTACCTCCATGACACAGATGAAGAATTGAGACTCAGAGATGTTAAGCAAAAGGCGGAACAATGACTCAAACTCAGATCTTTATGATTCCGAGGCCTCTGGTGTTTCTATAAACCAGACTGCCTAGACTACAGGGTCCAAACTCTTTCTTAGAACATATAAGACCACTCATAATCTGGATCCCAACCTACCTTTTCAGTCTCATGAATCTCCACACCCCACATCAAGGTCTGGTAACTGGCTATATGAACTTTTCCGAATTTTCATTTCATGCCTCCATCTCTTTGTACTCTCTCCTACCTAAAAACTCTAACATATCCATCAGGACTCAGGTCAAATTTCACCTCCTCTGTGAAGCCTTTCTCTGCTTCTTGACAGTTGCATGCTTCATCCTTGGTGCTTCTCTATAACACTTTGTTTATTCCATGTTTATGACATTTATCACAGTGCTTCACAAGATATTTGTTTATACCTATGTTTCTACCATTAGACTTGAGCTCCTTGAAGGCAGGAGCTGTATATTATTCATAGTCATACTCTAAAAGCCTATATTCAAAGCCTAGGGTATTGCCTGGAAGATTAAAACAAAATAAAATAGTATCGGTTGCTGTTGAGATGATTCTGACTCATGATGACATCATGTGTTGCAGAGTAGAACTTCTCCATAGGGTTTTCAAGACCTTTTAGATGCAGATCACTAGGCCTTTCTTCCAAGGTACCTCTGAATGGGGTTGAACCAACAACCTTTTGGTTAGTAGTCGAGTGCTTACCCATTTGCACCACCCAGGCACTCATCCAGAACATAAAGCAGTAAAAATCAAGTGTTAAATGAAGAAATTAATTGACATATCATTGAAGCTGCTTCTTAATTGCTATCCAGTTTCTATCACCTACAAAGTGTCTTGCATTCTCCGCCAGATGGATATTCCTGGACATACCTTTCATCCTATCATTCCCCTGCTTAAGGTACAATGACTCATATATGATACTTGTTAATATCTATAAATAAATTATCAAGTTTCAATTCCATTGCTTAAGCATTCCTTTACAGACCCTGTGTAATATGGCTCCACACCATCTAACTATAAAAGTGTAGTTTTAGGTTTATCAACAGAATTTTCCTATTTCCCTCCAGACTATTCTAAATCCAAACTTTCTGAGGGGGCCTGCTACCTTCCAGCAGGGATTGCTGACAGTTGTGTTAGTAGAAACAGAATTATCTCTCCACCCTCTCCAGCGCTCAGTTGGTGTTAGAGGAGGGCTGGGAGTAAGGGGAGGGTTTGTGAACACTGGCTATCTCCATCCTTGGCCTTTCGATGTGGTAAGAGGGTGTGCTTGCAATTGATTTTCTTCCTGGAAGCCAAGGGAAAGAGGAGTGCCTACAGACAGAGGGGGACTGACTTCTAGTTTCTTAGCCAGATGCCCACTAAGCCACTGGGCTTGCTTATCAACAACATGTTCAAAGAGTTAGGGAAGGAGTTTTGGGAGGTGGTGTGGCCTCCAGATGGAGAACGGACATACCCTGCTTCCTGGAGTTACTGCTTTTCCAGGAGTATGAAAGATAGATCCCACTCATTGTTACAGACCCCAGAGTTAGGGCCCTGGAAAATTAATCACATGAAGAGCTAGAGCAGAAGCTACCACAACCAAGAAGAAGATGCAACATTGCCAGTATGCTTTCCTCACCTCCCCAAAATCAGAAGAGGAAGTTGCTAGGCCAAATCTAGTACTAGCTTTGGACTGGGGTTTAAAAAAATAAAAGAACCTTGAAGTGAAAATGTGATTGAAGCTTAAAAGTCACACCTGAATTTTAAAAAAAGGGCAAAAGTAAAGAGTCTTAATAACCAGAACACTTTTAAAAGCTAAAAGTGAGGGACAAATTAGGGAATCTGACTGAGGGTCATTAGTGGGAAAGGGAGAACAGAGTTTGTGGCAGTTACCATTAAAATAAAACTTTTACTTTCATACATTGAGATTCCTTGGTAAACTCTATATTTCATTAATTCCTGACACCCATTTAACATTCCAAGAATCTAATGGTTGGTGTTAGTTTAGACAGCTTTTCTAATTATTCACTGATCCTCCAGGCTCCTTCTTGCCTCAGTGCTTTTGCTCATACTTGGCGTCCTTCTCTGTGTTTTGTAAAATAACAACCATCCTTCTTGGCTCATTCACGAAGACTTATCCAACTGTTCTGAGGTCCCTGGTGGTGCAAATAGTTAAGCGTTTGACTACTGCTTGAAAGGTTGGCGGTTTGAACCCACCCAGAGGCTCCTTGGAAGATAGCCCAGGCAATTTGCTTCCAAAGGTCACAGCTTTGAAAACCCTATGGAGCAGTTTTACTCTGCACACATCTGGTGGCCATGATTTAGAACTGACTCAAGAGCAACTAACAACGGCAACAGCATCCAACTGTTCTAGTCCACTGACCTTTACATTCTTGAGTTCTTATTGTCCTTCCAGAGAGGGCCATACAGACTGTCAGAGAGGCAATTGGACTTGAATGTTCTGGTCCAATGACCTCATGTGCCATGACTGGACTGAAGGCCAGAGAGGAGGTCGCTTGTCGAAGGTCACCTTGGTGGTGTGCAGTAATGTGGGAAATGGAGCCCAAGTCTTCTGGTTCCCAGGCTCACCTACTGGCTTGACGCCTTGTTTTTAATTCTCTTGTGAATGAATCTATCTTTCAGCAGGACTGTAAACTCAGCATCTATGTCTCATAAGACCCTTACAGCCCTTCCCACATCCATGGTCTCAGCAATCTGCCAGACTCAGAATGGCCGGGATGGATTTGCTCTTTAATATTTCTGTTTCTCCCTCAATTATACTTCTTCCTCCATATGACAAACAGCAAACATCTGTGACACTGCTGGTCAGTGAGGAGTGTAGCCATGGAAAAGGGTGAAGATGGGTGGTTTTTATGGTAAATTAACCAAAACTCAGCTCTACCCACTGAGCTAAATCACATAGAGGACAGAGAGGAAAAGTAAGAAGTTATATTCTCCATTTTTCTCCTCCCTTGTCCAAAGAGGAAACCCTGGTGGCATAGTGGTTAAGAGTTTGGCTGCTAACCAAAAGGTTGACAATTCAAATCCACCAGGCGCTTCTTGGAAACCCTATGGGGAGTTCTACTCTGTCCTATAGGGTAGCTATGAGTCAAAATTGACTTGATGACAGTACGGTTTTTTTTTTGTGTGTGTGTCCAAATAAATGAAAAAGTATAAATCACTAATATAAATATGAAAATCTACACTGAGCTTTTCTTCCCCTTCACCCTTTTCCTGATCACTAGATTTTGTCTGCCAGCATCACTTGAATCTAATATCATTCCTTCCAACCATTATTCCAGGGCATTTATAAACCTGCCCGGATGTGCACAGGTTAGCAGCTCCTTGGCATTCCCTTCTCCACAATGAACAACCACATCTTTTCTCCTCTATGCTGAAATCTGAACAACAGAACTGATTGGGGTGTATTTAAATTTTCTCTTGGAACCCTAAGACTAGAGTCCTGAAATATTAGCTTTACATTTCTCTGTATATATCCTTGGTGTTTATTTTCCAAGAAGGGAGTGAGTGGGAGGGGGCAGCAAGAGTAAACCAGACTCTGCTTTAATTACTTCTGCTGTCAAGTAAGTAGCCTTATGGTCCCTTTGGCTCACCCTGTCCATTCTCCAACAGGTGGTTGTGCTCATAGTTGCTTGCATAATACTTATGCCTAGAAGCTGAGCTAGAAGTTGCATTTATCAGTTCTCTTGTGCTCACCTTAGAGAACTCACTTAATTCTCTGAGTCAAGTTTCCCTCTGAAGCCTGGGGCAAATAGCCTCTGATTCTTGCTCCAAGGGCTCTTCAGAAATGTTGAAATATTATAAATACTTTTCACTTTATACTTTCCCTTATTATTAACTTTTTAAACCAGGTGAATATGTACTTTTATTAGAAATAAATCTCAAGGTATTACTGAGATAGAGCCGTTGATTTTATCACTTTTCTTTGTGAAGCTGTCGACAAAGTTGAACCAGAGGAGATATACATGAAAACAGCTAATGTTTAAGAACATAAGACAGTGGGTTGCTGATCAGGTGTCTCTGAGGGCCCATCTGAGTGTGATTCGGAAATGAAAGATTCCAAGTGCTCTCACCTCCTACATCTCTCTCCCTTTCTCAGAAGCTGATGAAGGATTTTCTCTTACCCATCATTCCAGATATTTATATTCTCTGATAACAGATGGGGGAGAAATACTCCAAGTTTTCTGCTGTTGGGTGAAAGTCCAGGTTTCCTTTGGAGCTTCCTATGCTGGCCTTCCTGAGTTTTAGTTTTCTTTCTTTTTTATTTTTTAATAGGGACAACTCTTTGATTCTGAGCTATAGGAGGGAAAATCTGGCTCACCATCCTTAATTACACTCCACATTTCTTTCCATTCCTAATCTCTCTGGCATGATCAAAGACACTGAACTCCACAAGCTTTAGGCAGCAGGGCAAGAGTGGATAACACTTGCCAAAGATGGGAAAGAGAACCGGAATGATTTATCAGTCAGTTCTGTAACATGAAGAGGTAGGGCTCGATTTTTTCTTAGGAAAAACAGCAGGAAAGAGCAACTGAGGAAGAGTGGTTTGGAGAGATGCTCTGCATGTCCTCTGCTCCCATCCCCCTTTTTTGAACCATATCCTACCTGGAGTGTCAAGGGGTCCTGGAGACCAAGGAATCTCCAGAAGCATCCTTCAGCTTATATTTAAGTCCTTGAGCCTCCAGGCTGTGAGCTGGTCACCCTGGGAGAGAGAAGTGTCATTGATGTGAGTCTCTTCTCCTCTGAGGGATTATGCCCCCTAAGACCCATGAACACAGAGGGAACTCACAGAGACAATTGGTGTCAGGAGCACAGCAGCCACACATTTCCCTCAGGCTCAAAGAGCGCAGCTAGAGCTGGTAGCTCCCTAAATAGGAACCACATCTACCTGTCTGGGGAGCAGGCTGGTGGGGGCAAGTTTTGCTCTCCTGCTCACTGAAATGTCAGCTCTAAAGCTACGTGTTCTAGAAGTTTTAAGATGTCATACTCTTCATCCCACAGCAGCTGAACAAGACCACTTCACACACAGGGTTCTGTAATCCCAGAGTCTCCTATTACAACAGTAATGACCATTATTAATGAGAAGTGTGTCTAATGTAGGCTTATTTTGATGTCGTTGAGCTCAAAATTTTTAAAATTTAAAATAAATTAGAGAATTTCAGAAACATCTTCCTTTGTTGGGAATAGCTAGGGAAGGCATGGAAAAGGTAGCAGCAATTTTTCTAACTTCACCAATGAGAGTTTGAGGAAATCTTTTTAGTGCAGAGGCTGTGACAGGAAAGGAATCCCACTGAGTATGAAGAACAATCATGGCAGTGAATGTGTTATTTTTAGTTTTTTGACTATGAAGATAATACTTTCAATTATCTAACGAGAGGATTTCTTCAGAGCCAACTATTTCTGAAATTTGGAAGTCCCAAAAAGTTTGTGTTTGATGCCTGTCATCCTCCTTCTTCTCTTTTTGCGTTTCCTCTTTTCTTATGGCATCCTACGAGCGGAATATATGGTAGAGAGAACACTAAACTAGTTTAGGGTTTTAATCTTGGCCATATGACTGATCTACTCTATAATTTTGTACAAGTCACTTCACTTTCATGGACCTCAGACTTCTTTCTCATCATTAAACTGGAGATATTGCTAATCATGTCTACTATTGGGATCTTCAGAGTTTTCTTTCAACTTGACCATGTTGTGCATTTTCAGAAGGCCAGAGATTATGAAACAAATGAGCACTTTTATTCATTCATTCATTCATCCATTTCTATTCATTCTTTTTTTATTGTGATAAGCATATATATAACAAAACATTTACCTTTTCAACATTTTTTACCTGTACAATTCAGTGACATTAATCATGTTCCTCTTGCTGTTTAACCATCACTACCATTGTTTCCATATTTTCCCATCACCTTTAACAGAAGCTCAGTGTCCTCTAAACAATGACTCCCTCTTTCCCCCTCCCTTCCAATTCTGGTAACCACTAATAAGCTTTGGTCTCGATACATTTACCTATTCTAGATATTTCTTATAAGTGGGATAATACAGTATTTGTTCCTTATAACTGATTTATTTAACTCAGCAAAATATTTTCAAGGTTCATCCATGTTGTAGCATGTATAAGGACTTGGTTTCTCTTTATGGCAGAGTAATATTCCATCGTATGTACGTACCACATTTTCTTTACCCATTCACCTTTTGGTGGGCATTTGGATATTATGAACAGTGCTGCAGTGAACATTGGTGCACATGTATCTGTTTGTGTTCCTGCTTTAAATTCTTTTGGGTATACACCTAGGATGGAATTACTGGATCATATGGTAATTCTAGAAGAGACCTGGGGGTACGGTAGTTAAGTGCTTGGCTGCTAATTGAAAGGTTGGCAGTTCGAACCCACCAGCTGCTCCGAGGGAGAAAGATGTGTCATGGAGAAAGATGTGGCAGTTTACTTCCATAAAGATTTACAGCCTTGGAAACCCTATGAGACAGTTCTACTCTGCCTTATAGCGTCACTATGAGTCTACATAGACTTGACAACAATGGGTTTAGTTTTTTATGGTAATTCTATGTTTAATTTTTTGAGGACTCTCTGTTCATTCTTTTACTAACCAATTATGAAGCCGATACAATGTACTAGGGAAACAAAGATGAATAGGCTGTGCTACCTGCCCTGGTTATTTACTTCTGGCTTGTAGTGAAGAAGAAATCTAAACTGCAGGACTATGTAAATCTCTAACAGAAAACATGAAGCACTATGATTTGGCTTTGTAAAATCTTGCTGGATAGAAAGCCATCTTCTTTGTATAAAAATAAGTTGTTAAGCCTTAGGAAGTTTTGAAAGAAATGAGATAAAGCAAGAGTTAGGCCTGGGAAGAGTCTTGGTAAAGACTCCTTAGATTCAGGTTGCCTAAGATGCCATGATGGGTTCTGAGGAAATAATAATCAGATAACATCGCTCTGGCTTGTGAAATATTCTAGTAAGTATTCTGGGAATGTGTGCTTTTTCCAAGTGGAATTAATGAAACCAAGAGGGATATATATGTGACCAAACCACAATGGTATAAATCCTTACAGATCTGAGCTTAAATTTAGTCCCTCTAAAATGTCCCATCAGTGTTGGTTTAGTGGTAGACTTCTACCCTTCCATGTGGGAGATCTGGTTCGATTTATGGCCAGTGCACCTCAAGAGCAGTTTGTCAGTATAGGCTTACATGTTGCTGTAATGCTGAACAGGTTTCAATGTAGCTTCCAGAATAAGACTAAGGAGAAAGGCCTGGCAATCTACTTCTGAAAAATCAGCCAATGAAAACCTATGTATCACAACAGTCTGATCCTATTGTGCATGGGGTTGCAATGAGTCGAGGGCTGCCTCGATGGCAGCTCACAACAACAACAAAGTGTCCCATAGTCAATTCTGAGAGTTTGCAGGGTATATTCAGTAATGAGCGGGAATGAGCTCCTCTAGTCTTTCCTCCTAGTGTCTTCATCATGCCTTCATGCTGCTGATTTGTGAGAAGGGCTGACTAACTTCCCTTTAGTTAGCCATCTCTGCCAGTGGTTGACATCGTTGTCTTCACCCTGGCTATGGAAAAGGTGGCCACTATCTCCTGTAGTGCTTTTCCTAAGCAAGGGCGCAGACCCTACCAGAATTCCCTTCAGTGTAGCTTAGACCAACTTGTAGCTTATAAGGAGAATTTACCGTAAAGTTAGAGATAAATATAGTTTAGAGAATTATTTGCTATTATACTGACCCACACATACCTGAATGTCTTTGTCCAGGCTAATTCACATGACTGGGCGGTGTTTTGTTCTGCTGTACATGGAGTCACGATGAGTTGGAAGCAACTCAATGGCACCTAACAACAAGAATTCACATGACCAGGGGTGTATCACACCTCTAGAATCGCTCATGACTTTTTACATCTTGCCTGACACCAAGGAAAGTAGAAATATATTTTTCATGGTAATATAGCACACACTTTCTGCAGCCTCATTTTCTGCCCCAGGAAAAATCTCTTACCAGGATGATTAACAGTACGAACATCTACTGCCCACTGAGACCTTCCCTTTCACCCATGGGATCGTGGTCTGGAATAGTGGCCTTGACAAGAACAATAAAAAGTATTTTGAGAAAATTTTGCCAAATATCTCTCAACTTTAAGATTATTCTGACTGTAGTACAGAAAACTTGAATGTTGTTTCAAAGTAAAACAGGGAAGTTTATTAAGCGTTCAAAATCAGTTCGAACTGGGAACTATGTGGCTCATGGAAATGAAACCGCAGAGTCAGAGGCACGATAATCACACATTTTTATAGGGTTTAGAAAAAGAACGGGGGCTACAATAGTCTGGTTGGTTTTCAGACAATCAGGGAAGTTAGAGGCAGGCTTTCTCAAAGCGGGGGGTAACACATAGGTAGACTTCAGTAGTTGACTTATCCAAATTGCAGAGATGTGTGTGGTTAAGGGGGTACATGAGGGGTCACAAGACAATTACGGAACATGTTTTCCTGGGAACATACTATTAAAACTGCTTTCTCTAGCATGTCTTTTCCTAGGAGCCCATTGTAAAGACGACCTGGGAATGAGCTGTCGACACCCTGCATCTGCTTGAGCACAGACAAAAATATTTCCTTTAGGATGCATCTTTTTAAGGATAACTAAAGTGTCGCTATAATTTGGAATCAACTGGATGGCAACAGGGTTTGGTTTTATTTTTGGTTAAGGGTTAAACACAGGAGAGAAAAACTGCTGTTAGAAGAGCAACTTTAAGATTCAAAATGGATTCCAGACTCATGTCAAGACTAAGATGGAGTTAAAGCTTAGCTTTCAGGCTGCTCTACTTACACACACCAAGTGCCTCAGATTTTAGGCTCTCATACAAGGCTTACCCTTGATTTCTCTCTGAAGTGGCATCTCACCTGTAGTTTTATATTTGGAGCTGACTTACTGTATGTTAGTATCATAAAATAGTTATGAACAAACTTGAATCTCTTTCCATTTGTATTGGGTCCTGTGGTGAAATGAATTCCTTTATGTGACCTTTTGCCTTAGTTCTTTGGAAAAATACCTTAAGAGATTTTCACCTTAAGCACTGAAAAGTTACCTTTGCCCTAGTTTTCTACACCAGAGGATTTGTTACATTTCCTGGGTAAGCAGTAAACAACTTGGTTTGATACTTTCTGCTGGCTCTGGGCTGCAGCCTGCCCTGTGATTGGTATCCACCTTGCAGGGACTAGTCTATAGTCTGTGAAAATGAAGTGTTTGTAGCCTCTTATGCAAATGAAGTGTCTGTGGCCTACCAACAGGGGATCGGTCAGTTCATGGCCTCTCACTGGGAAGGGCCATGCCTTGAAATTGACAAGGAATTGTGTATATAAGCAGCCAACCCCACAGAGGCTTTTTAGAGAAAGAAAGAAAGAAGCAGGAAGAGAAGCAGTAGGAAGAAGCAGAAGGAAGAAGGAAGAGAGAAGAAAGAAGCAGAGAGAAAGAAGAGGCAAGGGTCCTCCTAAAAGAGCTGTATATTCAGTCAAGGTCTGTAACACTGAAGACAGTGAGAGGCCCAGATGGTGTTCAGCAACAGAGCTGGCAGCAACGGGCCCAGAAAGGACCCAGCCGCAGAGCTGGCGGTGACAGGCCTGGGAGGGGCACAAGGCAGAACTGGCAGTGACAGACAGCAGAGCCAAGAGAAGCCTGTCCTGAGGGGGCTGAGAGGAGCCTGTCCTGAAGGGGTTGAGATGAGGCCTTCATGGCCAAGAGGAGCTGAGAGAGCTGTCTGGCACAGAAGAAGGGAGACTTTACCTACATGCTTCCTGATCCTGATCTTGAGTTGTATCCTGTTGATCCTGATCCCAGTTTGTACCCTGTTCCTTAATAAACCACTTAACTGTAAGTATGGTCTATGAGTTCTGTGTGGCCATTGCAATAGATTATCAGACCCAGCAGAGAAGTAGAGAGTGCTGTGAGGAGGATGGTTGTGTCAGAACTGGTAAAAAGTTTGGAGAATGGAGGTATGTCTTGTCTCCACCTCATAGGAATCAGCATTGGGCTGATCCTGGCCATTATCTCCCCCTGAAGTTAGACAGATTCTGGTGCTATTACTACTACCACCGCTCTACAGGTCCAAATTCCTTTGTTCACTAAGATTTTCTCAACCACAAAATTTTTTTTGGAGAACAAAATGAGACAACATATGTGTAATTGATGAGAGAGTATAAAATAATCAAGGCATGTTTGTGATCCCAATCCAGATGTTTACATTGAGACTCCTTAGTAAATTTTTGTTTTATGGGTGCGTGAGGCCAAGATATGACTGAACTCAGGCTTGTCAAAGTCCATGCTCCATGTTGTTACATGTGGAGAACTGCTTTAGAGGCTGAAATTAAAAAAAAAAAAATGTGGCTCCTTAAAGGAGTTTACACTCTAGTTGGACAAAGAATAAGGTTTTCCCAAATATAGAAAGAAATCCTACAATTAATAAGAAAAACAGTCCAAATCAAAACGGGTAAAATATATGAAAAAGTAAATCACAGAAGAAGAAATATAAATAGACAAATGGAGGAAGAGATTCAACTTCATTACTTGTCAAGGAAATGTGTATTAAACAACAGTAAAATAACATGTTCAAATGTCATATTGGCAAATATTATAAAAGTTCGTTAAGGTCCAATGCTGGTGGCAAGTCTGGTAAGCAGATATTTTCATATGCTTCTGAGAATTCCTACAGTCTCTGTGAAAAGCAATTTAGCAAAATATTAAAAATGCATATATCTGAGCCAGGAATCACATTTCTGGAAATTTATCTGCTGGGAATGAGAGCTCAGTAGGTAAATATACATGGAATAGAGTGCTTATTGCAGCATGGTTTGTAATAAAAAATTGAAAATAATCTAATTGTCCAGTTTTAGGGAAACGGTTGAATTCATATTTGCATGCTATGAATTCAATATAAGTATTAAAAGCAGTGAAGTAATTACATAAGCACCTATACGTATGTCTGTACTTGTTAAGTGTATTTGTACAGAAGGATACACAACTAATTCTGAACATGGTTTACGTTAGGAGAGGCCAGCTGAGGAGTAGAGAGTTTGTAGGGAGGGAAAATACATATGGAAGGTAAGAAATTAGCAGGGAAAAACCAAAAAAAAAAAAAAGAAAGACTCACCAAAAAGAGCTTTAAATGCCTCCATTGGCATACATGATGATGTTGTTGGGTACTGTCAAGTTAATTCTGACTCATAGCAACCCCATGTGACAGAGTAGAACTGCCCCATAAAGTTTTCTTGGCTGTAATCTTTATGGAAGCAGATCTCCAGGTCTTTCTCCTGCAGAACCACTGGGTGGGTTAATACTGCCAGCCTTTTGGCTAGCTGCCAAGTGCTTAGCCATTATATCACCAAGTCTCCTTTATGATACATTACCATTTATATAAAATCATATGATGTATATATTGTTACACAAAAAGAAATTTAAATATAGGGAGATCTGTATCTACTACTTTGTAAACATGTAATAGATGTATATGAATATATATATATTGTTTAGGGAAAAAAGTAAATTTGAGGGCAACATGTATTTGTGAGTCTATTCTGGTAAAAATAAACATATAGATTCTCAAATCAACCAATTATTCAACTAACCAGGAAACTCTGGTGTGTGTGTGTGTGTGTGCACGCACCATCAGTTGGGTGAAATGTTTTGGGGAAAGAAATAAAGAATATTTACTTTATTCTAGAGATGACCATTTTATTTGAAATGTTACAATAAATATGTATACATGTGTGCAAGGAAAAAAATATGCAAGAATATACAGCAGGTTTTTATACTGGTTATCCTGGTGCAGTGGGGAGGAATTGGAGGCATAATTGTTGGGATTGATGACTGTATTTTTCTTTTCTTTATTTATTTTTTCATTTGTTATAATATGCATATATCACTTTTATAATTTGATAAATATAAAAGAAATCTAAAAAGAAGATAGTTTACCTGGTAACTGATAAAAAAATGTATTGTGTAAGGGAATTAAAGAAAAAAAATTGAGGTACCTGGTAAGATCTGAAATGGCCAGTTTGAGGATTAGATGTGAACTCCCTGTTTGCTGGTTCTGTTTTCACCCTAGAGGCAGCCATCCTCCATACTGTTTCTCAAAGAAGAATGTCCGGTAATGATGACATAACTACACTTCAACTCCTCCCTGTCACATACCTGTGTTATTGCCACACTGTAACCAATCTAAGAAAGAGATGTGTATCCTTTTAAGCCAATCACCTTACAGAGCTTGCCACAAGAAGTCCTGCCTTACCAGTTCTGCCACAGGAATTCCTGCCTTATGAGTTTCTGCCATAGGAAGTCTTGTCTTAGGAGTTCCTGCCACAGGAAGATCTACCTTAAAATGATCTATTACCTATCGAGTAATGTCTTTTACTAATCTAAGTTTGTAAATACCAATCAAGTAGCATGTTTCATATCCATTGTTCCCCTCCTATAAAACGTCACTGCTGAGTTGCCATTTTGGATTACTGGATTCCACTGCATGGAGTTCAGTATATTCCCAGCTCAAGCTGACCCTTTTCTTCCAATAAATCTCTCAATTTTACATTAATCAGGAGTACAGGTGGTTACTCTATGACATTTAATAGTGTAGTCAGCAGGATTCTGAAGGAATATTATCCTCTGTGTTCCTGAAAATTCATGGAACTGGCTCCCCAGGTACCAGTAAAGGCCCCTTGTGCCCAGAGCCATCTCCTCGAATTCTCTTGGTTTGCTGGAGGTAAGCCTCTCAGATTGAAACCTCAACTTATTGTGAAGATGGCTCTTTGAGAGATTTATTGGTTATCTTTTCTCTATACTTTCCTTTTCTGCTTGTGTCCTGAGCATCTTTCTGGGTTCCTTAGCAAATTAAGTTTGTTGGTACTGCCAACTCGTGGCCAGTCTATTTTACTGAACCCCCTTTTCTTTCTGGTGCACAGTAAAGTTTTTGCACACATTTAGGTCTTTAATACTTGCAAGTTTCTCTGTGAAATGGGGAATGCCACGTCCTAGACTGAAGCAGGACCCCCTAAGGGAACTCCTGTTGATTATATGACTAAGGATTATGACCCAGCTTCAGTCTTGTATTTTAGCTGATGTCATGCACTTATGGATGGAAATTTAAAGGACCAATGGCCGTTGTGGGGGTCATTTCAGGCAACTAAGTTGAACTTTCTGTGCAGCAAATTAAAGGCTGAGAGTTTACGAATAAAACTAAAGCAATGGGAGGCATTTTGTAATTGGTACTTGGAAGCTTCTAAACAAAATCATAATGATAAAATTTGTATCCTTGCAGGAAATTTCTTTGAAACAAGAAAATTAGAGAATTACAATGTCAGAGCTCCCCAACCTAGATGACTATCCACCTGGCAGCAGCCCGTATACACTACTTTTCCCAAGATGGCTCCCTTTCTCAAAATGGCTGTCTCCCAAAATGACTCCCTTTCTCAAAATGACGAAGTCCCCAGTGTCAGCAGTCCAACCCCAGCCTCTAATTCCCTGCTACCTCATTTCCCTCTGCCCCTCTGGTCTTTACTCCCCTGTACCTCTCTCTACCTACCTGCTCCACTAAAAACCCCTTACTGGAGCTCCATATTATCTCAAGGAACTGCTAGAAATAAAATCTGTTTGTGAAATGCCTTATACAATTAAATATCCTGAAGAGGCTCAGAAGCCAGCACAAGTTACTTTTGCCCTCTGATCAAAAGTGGAACTTAGCGCTGTTGGTAAGGAATTTCCTAACCCTCGTGAAGATCCTCACAAATTCACTCAAGGATTAAGAATCTTGGCTGATACCTACCAACCTGGTCTGGCAGACTTATATAATTTAATAAATTCACTTGTAGGACCAGGTGACAGTCAAAGGTGGATGGAAAAGGCCCAGTGGAAAACTCCTACAGAATCTCTAAACCATCCAGCCTAACATTGCTGGCATGCAAGTAGTAGTGCAGACCAGAGCTATTGTTACAAATCTTATTGAAGCTATCCTAAAGGTTTTTCCTCAAAAAATAGATTGGGTCAAGTTTCAGGGTTGCAAACAAAATGAAAATGAAAATATTTATGATTCTAAGGACCATTTGGCTAAACTTTTTCAAGAATACTCTGGTTTAAAGCTAGAAGAGTCTGGATCCCATATTGCTTTCAATTCCCTTTTTTGTCAGTGGCCTCCATTCAGAGCTTGCTGAGTTAGTCAAATGCCACAAACTAGATTGGGAAAATGAAAACAGTTAACAGTTATCCACCCTAGCCTATAAGTTGTCTTAACCTCTTAAACATCAGGCTAGGGAAGCTGAACAGAGAACTAAAATTAAACAAATTAAACTTACAAAACAAACAAAAATAACCCCAAAACCAGTTGCCATCAAGTCAATTCTGACTCACGGCAACTTTATAGGACATAGTAGAACTAGCCCACAGGGTTTCCAAGAAGTGACTGGTGGATTCAAACTGCCGATCTTTTTGTTAGCAGCTGAGCTCTTAACCACTGTGCCTTATGGTCCTGCAATTACAGCAGTTGCAGACCCAGCATCAGAATAATTTCCACATACAGAACAGGTCCATCTGACATATGGCTAAGACTAAGCCCAGTAACTTGGTCCTTGTTTGCTGCTATGGTAGGAAGCCTGGACATTTTAAAAGAGAATATTTAAAAGATAAACTGGGCAACCTAACAGCAGATGTAGCCCAGAAGCAGATAGAATGAAGAGGCTCTGGGGACAAATCAGAGACTTTTCCTATGGTAAGACTGAACTCTCAGGTAGAAACTACTGTTTAAATAAGTGGAGAACCATGTAAAATTTTAATTGACACAGGTACAACCTTATCTGCAACAAACCCCACAAATTTACAAAAACCCTTTCCCCGGAGTAATAAAACATCAAGAGTTGTGGCCGTTACTAATAAAGAACAGATTTTAACCCATTCCCAGCATGTTTCTGTCTCTTTACGTCCTTTAGAGGACATGCACCCATTTTTACTTAGCTTAGATACTCCACTAAATTTATTAGGAAGAGACCTGTTATTCAAATGGAATTGCCAAATAAAATTTTCAGAAACAGGAGAAATGCTATTAGATTTATCTAAAGCCAATCAACAGACTCTATGATAGAAAATACTTTAAGTGAAGAAGCCTATTGCTATTTACAAGCTTTTAGCTTACCACCACAAGAAAGTCATTCTCCTACTGTATATAATTCTATGGAATGTCTTCTGTACCTGAAAGTTTATGGGCCACTACTTCTACTGATGTTGGTCGGGTCCTATCAGCTGAACCAATTAAAATTCAGATAGATACCTCTAAACCCTTACTTAAATTTCTCAATACCTTTTAAAATGAAAAGCTAAGGAAAGACTTGTTCTTCTAACTCAAGACTTCTTGGCTAAAGGCTTAATAATACTTTGCACTAGTCCTTGCAACACTCCAGTATTCCCTGTTAAGAAACCCAACAATCAGGGCTGGAGATTTGTACAAGACTTGCATGCTATTAATCATATAGTAATTCCAAGCTTCCCTGTAGTTCCGAACCCTCACCTACTCCTCTCTAATGTTTCCCATGAAGTGACTAACTATACAGTAGTTGATCTTTTTTTTTTTTTTTTTTTTTTTTTAGCATTCCAGTCCATTTGGACAATCAATATTTGTTTGCTTCACTTGGGGAGACAAACAATTCACCTGGATTGTCATACCCCAAGGTTTTACTGAGTCCTCTGCCTATTTTTCTCGGATTTCACATGCAGATTACTGACTTTACGGTTCATTCAGGGGTCTACATTATTGAAATATGTGGATAATTTACTGGTCTGCTCTAACTCTCAACAGGCATGTCTTACTGATAGCATCCTGTTGTATTTGGCCAGAGGAGGTCACATAGCCTCCAGAGAAAAATTACAGTTAGCTCAACTTTTTGTTAAGTACTTGGGACATATTATTTCAGCAAAAGGGGTCATTAAAGACCCCAAAAGAAAAGAGACCATCTTAGCTTATCCTGTACCTACTACCAAGAAACAGTTAAGAGGATTTCTAGGACACTGCAGCTATTGCAGAACCTGGATACATAATTTTTCTTTGCTGGCTCAACCTCTTTATCATTATTTATAGAGTTCAGAGCCTGACCCCTTCCAGTTATCTGAAGGTGGCCAAAAGGCCATCACTCAATTAAAAGAAGCATTAATTGACACTCCTGCTCCAGGATTTCCTAATTATAGTTTAGACTTTTCATTTTTTGTCCATGAGATTTCTGGGAGTGCTCTAGGAGTCCTCACTAAAAACATGAAGTACAACAGAGACCCATTGGTTATTATGACATCTAGCTAGACCCTGTCACAAGGGCTTGCCCACCCCTTGCCTTAGAACAGTTGCTATAGCCGCTAGACTAGTTGAGACCACAGCAGATATTGTTTTAGGAAATTTTCTTGATGTTTATGTCCCTCATGCAATGTCAACCATTTTAAATTCAACACTTACTCAATACCTGCCTGCCAGCAGGCTGACTTCTTATGAAGTTCTCCTTTTGGCTGCTTCTGATGTTCAGTTACATACTATATCCTCTCTGAATCCAGCTACATTGTTACCTTTACTTAATAATGATGCGCACCTACCACATGATTGCTTAAATCTTACTGAACAGCTTTTGTCTCCTAGACCAGATTTACAAGACACCCCAATATTGAATCCTGATTTAGTTCTATTTGTTGATGGGTCATATTTAATGCCTGAACCTTCCAGATCTCATTACCAGGGAGGTTATGCTGTAACTACCTCAACCAAGGTCCTCAAAAGTGACATCTTTCCTGAAGTCAGTTCACCTCAGCAAGGTGAACTAATTGCACTCATGAAACCTTGCAAACTGGCTTCCAGATTGTCAGTAAATATTTTAAAGATTCTAGGTATGTTTTTGGAGTTACTCATGAATTTGGAATGTTATGGAAACAAAGGGGGTTCCTAACTTCCTCTGGGACCCAAATTAAAAATGAACCCTTAGTAGAAGACTCTTAGAAGCCCTGTTGCTACCCCTCTGAGATTTCTGTAATTAAAATCTAGATTCACCAACCCAAAGACCTCCACAGAGGAAGTTAAAGGAAACAACTTAGCAGACACAGCAGTTAAACAAGCTGCTTCCCAATCACCCTTTAAAAACACCACCCTCATTCATGACCATGATAATTCCACTCGTGATCATGGTGAAAAGGAGGGAATAGATATTAATAATAAAACAGTGTTGATATGTCATGGAGTTGGTAACCAATGTCACAAAACAATATATGTACTAATTGTTTAATGAGAAGCTAGTTTGTTCTGTAAATCTTCATTTAAATTACAATAATAAATGAAATAAAAAAGGATACCTGTAGCCATTTTAAATTTTCTCTGTGAACTTCTGGCTTGTGGGGTCATGTTATTACTGTATTAAGCTTAGAAAAAGTCTAATTTGTTGTAGTTGTTCTCACTTCTCATTCCATCAAGATACTTCTAGAAGCAAACTGCCATCAGGAGATAAGCCCCATGTTTTGGTTTGTTAAAAACTGTATTCATTTATTTATTTTTCTAAGTTCTTATATTTGTCAAAATATTACACGTGGCACACTCTTACAAGTGAATGCATGATTTAATCAGTTTGAAAGATTAAATAAATAAATAAATAAAACAGTTCAGGTGCCTGTAAATATGGCACCTGTAAAATGTTGCCAACCAAAATTTGACCCAAAAGAAATTGCAGAATCCCTTTTTAAAGACCAACAATTACCCCCCCACGGAGGAGATTAGAGAATGGGAACAGGCCAGCTGTCATCAAGATCCAACCAGTGGCATGTGGAATGAGCCTAATAAATAACCCCTCTTGCCAGAATGCTTATATATTCCTATGGTTAGAAATTACTGGCATGATAATACAGGGATAATGACAGATGAACTAATCAGGGCTTTAGAAGCCCACTGGTAGGGAGATATTTCTGTCACTGTAGGACATGTTTTTTTCTGATAGTTTTAAAGATCATACCCACCCCCGCACTGTTTCAATCCTGTCAATACTTCTCACAAGCTTTCTACAGTTATGTATGTTCCCCTACATTGGGAGACTGTTTCAGATGATGAACAACGTTTTAACAAGCTGTAGATAATCCTTCTAGGCCTGGAGGGATTGCCTTAAAGGATTTACTTAAACATCAAAAATCAGCCCTACACGATGAAGATGAAAAATGGCATAAACATGTTTGCTCCTAATGCCCCACGTCTGGAACATGAATGGGACACAATGAGAACTTAGTTCTCCTCAAATCCCTGAAAGCCCCTGTACTGGAGGCATTGCTCATGAATACCCCATTTGGGAAGAGATAAGATGATAGAGATTTTAAAGAAATACTGGTGGTGGCATTTCTATGAAACCACTGAACAAGTGGCTTCCCAGTGTTCAGTTAGCTCTCAATTCAGGTAAAGCTTATAAAGCTCCACCTGGGAGGTTTCCCCTGCCATCAGGACCAATGCTTGAATGGCGGATTGATTTTATCCAACTTTCCTCTTCAAGTGGTTACAAGTTAATGTTAGTAATGATTTGTAGATTTTCTTACTGGGTAGAGGCTTTTTCCAGTCATTGAGCTACTGATGCGTTTGTGGCTAAGAAACTTCTTGAGAACATTATCTCCACTTGGGGAGCCCCAAGGGTCTTTTGTAGTGACCGAGGCACCCATTTTACTGGACAAATAATTAAAGACATATGTAAAATCTTCTCCATTTTTCAAAGACTTCATTGTCCTTATCACTCTCAATCCTCTGGTCTAGTTGAAAGAGCTAATAGTGTAATAAAAACTCAACTAGCCAAACTTTCCAGGTGTTTACAATTGCCTTGGACTAAGGTGCTGCCACTGATCCTTTTAAATTTAAGAATTACTCTCTTTGGACCTCACAAGTTGACTTCTCATGAAATTATCACTGCATGGTCAATGGCTCTCTCCTATTGGGCGACATGCCTGATTCAAATTTAGTTCAATCTTATTTGCTACAGTATTGTAGATCTTTGATCCAATGTTCTAAAGAATACTTTACACAGGTTAAGGAAGCTTTTGATAATCAAAAGCAAGAAATATCTAAATTACCTAATGTTCAACCTGGAGATCATGTTTACTGGAAAAGACACTAATTAAAAGATTCTATCGACCTTGATGGAAAAGACTTTATTTGGTCCTTCTCACTAATCCTTGTGCCACTAGATTACAGGGAGTTAAGTCTTGAATTCATTTATCCCAACTGAAGAAAACCCCAACTCCTGAATGGACTGTTGAGCCTCATGAAGCTTTGAAATTAAAATTCTAACATCATCAAGAAGAGAAGAAAATGATGGCTGGATAGACTGCTTTCCCAAGATCTTTGGACGTGACCTGAAACTGCCTATGCACCCTGCAGTAAAAGTTGGACTGGTTGCCTTTTTCTTTGTCATTCTTGATATCTTCATATTGTTAGCTGTTGTGCATGATTATGGAATTATATCTTGGTAGTTTTGATGATTATATTATGCCAATTGGTATTTGTGAAAATAAGTTGTTTAAATGAGGGCTTTAACTCTTTTTGAATTTTTCTTAGTCACCAGGATCAAATTTTTAGTTGTGGGTATTTTGCTGGTTTTAATGGTTTAACTCATTTGTAGTGCTGTCTTCTGATCATTACTGTCATTTTTGCTTAATTTGAAGTTATAACTTGCTGTTGTTTTTGAAATAGCTTTTTGTGTTATAAACTCAAACTTTTAGCTGTACAGGTACTAAGAATTTGTTTTCCAATTATCCTAATCCTTTTTATTGTCATTGGACTCCAACTGTGGATATTATTCCTTGTTTTAATAGTTTGTTCATCCCCTGAAAACCCAAACCTCTTTTTATAACACCAATTTTAGAGAATAGTTTATTATGTCATCACTATTATATGTATGCTGCTAGCCTTTGTTTATTTCTTTTGGGTTGCATTTTTCCACTATGAAGCCCATCTTAAACTTTCTGCCCATACTGCTGTTCATCACCGCTCCCGTTAACTCTTGGCATGAGAATGCCTTTCTTAAACTCACTCAGGTAGTTGCATGATCCACAAATCTGACTGAATTCTGAATCTGTCATAATTTTCCCAAAACTGTACTTGAGAACTCAAATCCGTTAACTACTCCCATACTGAATCATAGCTTTGCTTCCTTTGCTATCATCAATTTTAACATCATCTCTAGGCAAGTCATACGTGTGAGACTGTGATGTCTCCTGAGATACCAACTCAACCCCTAGTCCCATGTTTCAATTTGACTTGGTTTAAAGCTAAAGAGTGTTCCAAAATACCCTGGATCTCCTCTTCAGGTTGTAAAAATGAGCTCTTAATTTCATGTAATGCCCTCCCAGATATTGGAACGTGGCTTTTTAAAGAAATTTAATAGCATGTCTACAAGAAAAAAGTTTTTTTTTGTGTGCATCCAAATGTGGAATTGGCTAAAGATAGGATGATTGTCTATTTGCAACAACTCCTTGACAGAGAATTGGCTTGAACAGATGAATCAAACCATCCCTCTCCCAGGTAAAGACACCAGGAAGGCCTAATACATGCCCCGTATAGATATGTATTCTTTTGTGGAGGATCAAGATGCCCCAACTTTGATCATTCGATTCCAAGTAATGAGACCTGTAACTGGGCTTTATCCTGTTTGAATGGCTGGAATATGACAAGACAATGTGCCTTAGGCCACATGGGAATCTCTTTAGACATCCATTGTTAAGATGAGATATATTGGACTGACCACTTGAAAGTATTAGAAAGAAGAGACAAATAGTCAAGAGATGAGCAAGGGAGAGATGGTGGGAACCCCTTAAAGGAGTTACCTGGTTGAGGTTATAGTTTTTTTTGAGGAAATTCTTCCGTTGGTACAGAGTGGGAGATTTAGAACATGCCATCTGTCTCATCTTTAGAACCACGGAAGGAATAGCAGATGATGTTGCCAATGCTATGACTGCTCAAGAGAAATCATTTAACTCACTTTCCAAAGTAGTTTTGACTAATTGAATTGCCCTAGATTTCCTATTAGTCCAACAAGGTGGTGGGGGTCTATGCTATAGCTGAAAACTTTTGCTGCAGTTGGATTAGCACTTCAGGAGAGGTGAAACAAGATATTAAATTAATTCACCAGAAGGCTACTTGGCTCCCTATTCCTCCACCCTTAGACTCTCCTTTTTTAGATATTTTCATCTGGCTGCCCTCAGGTGTTGGATCATGGATTAAGTCTATATTGTCAACTAGATTAATAATGCTTATTGTCATTGTAATAATCATAGGGACTGTTAAGTGTTGTATGAAACTTTTGACAAATACCATTACACAAAAGACTCATTTAATGCCTATGAAAAGAGTAATCTACATTGACAGTACTTATATTTCAGATGGACTCGACCCCACTCCTTGAATAAGCCATCAGATGTCAAGTCATTCCTCTAATGTGGCCTGCCCTGCACTAGCCCTTAAGTAATAAAGCCACGGAAGCAAGTGGCTAAAGCTGTGGCATGGTGAAGACTTCAAATAGTACCCAGTTACCTTTTCACAATGTTCTGCTACTATTCATAGTTTGACTTCATTTTTCTTGAATCCATGGTCGGCACCCCTGGAAGCAGCAGTCAGGATATCAAATGACATGTTGCATTTGGACATATCTGCTGCAAAAGACCTTTTTGAAATGTTGAAAATCAGAAATGTCACATTGAGGACTCCGGTGCACTTGACCCAGACTGTAATATTTTTGGTCACCTCATGTGCATGTGACTGTTGGGTAGTGATAAGGAAGAACAAAAAAAAATTGACACCTTTGTATTAGGGTTTTGTTGAAAAATATTGAATGTGCCATTGAATGCCAGAACAAGAGAACTAAACTATCTTAAAAGAAGTACCAGGAAGGGGTTCGTTCTGTTGTGTGTGGAGTCACTAATGAGTTGGAGCCGACTCGATGGCACCTAACAATAATAACAACCTTTTCACAGGCATAACATCTGAGGTCTTAAAGACATGTAAATAAGCAGCCATCCAGGATACACATATGCTCAAAGTCCATGTAGAAGAAAGCCTTCTTGCATAATAGTGATTAGTGAACTGATCAAAAAATTTCTCTTCAAATCCTTGGTTAAAAGGAGGGAATGTGTAAATGAATTAAAGACAAAAAATTGAAGTACCTGATAAGATCTGAAATGCCCAGTTTGAGGATTGGATGTGATTCCTTTTTTGCTGGTTGTGTTTTCACCCTAGCAGTGGCCATCTTCTGTACTGTTTCTAAGAGAGGAATGTACGGTAATGATGATGTAACTACATTGCAGCTCCTCTCTTTCACATACCCATGTAATTGCCATACTGTAACCAATCTAAAAAAGTGACACATACCCTTTTAAACCAATCACCTTACAGAGCTTACCACAAGAAGTCCTATCTTACAAGTTCTACCACAGGAAGTCCTGGCTTAAAATGATCTACCTCCAATCGAGTAATGTCTTTTGATGATCTAAGTTTGTAAATACCAATCAAGTAACATGTTTCATATCCATTGTTCCCCTCCTATAAAACGTCACTGCTGAGTTGCCATTTTGGATTACTGGATGAGGTTTAGTCTATTCCCAGTTCGAGCTGACTCTTTTCTTCCAATCAGTCTCTCAATTTTACATTAATCAGAGTATAGATGGTTCTCTATGGCAGTATGTAATGAAAATTATATCTTTCTACTACCTTAGATCCCTGATACCTTATCCTAGAATCTAGGTGCAGCCAGCATTAATAGTTTCTTGACTATGTACATATAAACATATGTGCATGGTATATTGTTTTTTAAAACAAATAAGAACATACAAAAACCCACTTTAGCAGCTTATTTTTTTCATTTAACAAAATATCATAGCGATCTTTGACATCTATGGAAATAATCATAGGGTCATATTTTTGTAGAAATAAAGGAAAAAGTATGTAAAGACAGACACCAACATCTTAACAGTGGTTTCATCAGTTGGGTGGAGTGTTTGGGGAGAAGAAAGAGACTATCCATTTTTCCTTAGAGACTATGATTTTATTTAAATTATTACAATAATGATATATTTCTGACTTAAGATATTACATTAAAAATTTAGGGTAACTCAATTTGAAGAAAGTAATCAATGTACTCAATGTAACTGAATTATACATGTAAACATTGTTGAATTGCTGTATCTTTTGTTGTGAATATTTTCACCACAATAAAATAAATATAGGGTGACTATCATAGTTTCCTAGTGCTACTATAACAGAAATACCACAAGTGGGTGGCTTTAAAGAACAGATATTTATTTTCTCATAATTCTAGAGACTAAAATTCCAAATTCAAGGAGATGACCTTGTCTACTTTAACGTCTAGTAGCTGACAATCCTAGGGGTTCCTGGGCTTGTAGATTCATCTGCCTCTGTGGTCTTTAGATAATATCTGTTTTTCCCATCTCTGAGTTTATTCTGTCTATAATCTGCTAGACTGATATGGCCTCATTATCATAACAAAGAAAACCTTGTTCTCAAAGGAGATTACATCCACAGGTATAGGGGTTAGGATTCCAACACATATTTTGAGGGAACACAATTCAACCCATAACAGTGGCATTTACTGTGGGCTACAGACAACAGGCCCTATTGTAGTTCAGAGAAGGGAATTTTAACCTGTGTCTGTTAGTCAAGGAGCAGTTGGGGCTAAAGTAAGGGTCTGACTTAGGTAAATGACAGAGAAATGCTTTGAACATACTCCTGGAGCTGATCAGTCTGATTTTTCTGGAGGGTTCTCAGAAGGGAGTACTGGGAGACAGAGGTGTCAGGCAGGCATCGGGGCATGGGGGATGCTGAAGCCACATGATCCTTTGGAACTTTATTTTGTAACAACATGACAGCTGCTTAAAGCAGGCCCAGCATTGGCAAACCTTTGCAGATCTATATAAAACACTCCTACTAACGGAGCTGTATGTTGAAATAGTTGCCTGGGAAGCTGAGAGCAGTGAGGAGTGAGAGCTGAGAGAAGGCTTCTGGAGGATTACTATTGGAAGTGGGGGGTTTAGGGATGCTGCAGAGAAATGAAGAGAATTTGGTGATGAGTTCTGGGGAAGATACTAGGAACTGGGAAATAAGGTGCTGGTGGAGTGAAGAGCATTAATCCCCATGGGGCTGGAAAGATGGGTTCCCATGTAACTCTTGGTTTCTGCTCCATTTTTGGTCAAGCTAACAGCTTAGGAAAAAGACAGGGCCTCAGGGGTTGATTTTTCTTGTTCACTTAAGCCTGCTCTCCAATAAATCATTAATTGGTTCTCAGGGGCATCTCTGCTCTCCGCCATTGTTAGCCCTCCCTTGTGATAAAGGGAAGGACCTGCAACGAAAGGACAGAATAGTCTGGGAGCTAGAAAAAGGGATGTTGGGTAGAGGAGAGAATAGCTCTAGGGAATGGAGGATGAAAAAGGTGGCATTTCTAGTAAATATTCTACTTTATTTCAGATTGAGCTCAAGAAGGAAGGGAGCTGAAGGTAGGAAACGCCAACATTTTGATGCCTTCAGAAGTCTCAGTATATATTCTCCTCATCAAAGTCTTGTCATTAGAGAGCAGGACTGCTGTTTCAGGTAGGTTTCTATTTTTGTATAATTCTTTACAGCTTAGTTCACAAATCTTTTAAACAAGATAAAGATTTCATCTTTACAGACTTTTCTCCTCTAATCAGTAACACATTTCAAATTAACCCAGAGACTCTAAACATCTCTTTTTCAAAGGAATTTTAGGAAATCCCCCAGTGTTCTTCTGGAATCCTAGAGTTGCTACTTCCTTCACTAGACCTTAAAAAAGTTGATTTCCAATGCTTCCTGCTGCTTTCCAGCTTATTTCCTTTATATCCTCTCTCTTGGAGACGGAGAACAATAGCTATTTGTGCTTTCAAAGCTTCATGCATGGTATGTTATGGAGTAGAATGAGGTAGGATAACCTCCTGCCAATTTTTTCATGGTAGAAATTTGTCCTTTTGCTTTCTTGTGGGATGACAAACGTGGGATATGTGTAAATTAATGCTATTTTCTTTTAAAACTTTCAAAAGTATATTTTTCTGCTTTATTATGGAGTATTTGAAGAATAATTTTGAAGAGTGTTAACAGATCGAGAAGCAAACTAAAGGAAAATTTATTTACTTTTTTTTTTTTTAGTTTATAAAAAATAGCATATGTTTAGCAGACACTGGAAAATATATAAACCAAACCCATTGCCTTTGAGTCAATTCGGACTCATCATTATGCAGAACTGAGTAGAACTGCCCCATAGGGTTTCCAAGGCTATAATCTTTACGGAAGTAGATGGCCAGGTCTTTTCTCCCACAGAGCCGCTGGTGGATTTGAACTACCAACATTTTTGTTAGCAGCCGAGTGCTTAACCATGGCGCCGCCACCACTCCATATATAGTATATGTATATATATCAGTTTGAGGATAGGAAATTGTTACCCAAATAGGGTCCGTGCCCTAGAGCAGCTGAGCCAATGAAACACACTCCAAGTCAGAAAGAGTGAGAAAGTTTTTAATTCAGGGAGTGTACACCACCGGGGACCAGCAGCAACTCAGGCTGTCCTTAGGGAATCCCAAAAGGGATTTTTGCATTAGAGCTTATATAGGATTTTTACAAAGGTTAGAAGTGTTGTTATTCACTCTAAGATAATTACAAGAGACTGTTTGTCACACTGAGGAGGTAGGGAACAGGACATTTCCTTATCAGGCTAAAGATACACGTTCCTAAAATGTGGGCTCTAATCTTTCTGTGGGGGATCCTAAGACATAAAACAGAGTCATTAACAAAGATATGAGCAAAAAAAGCCATTAATGAAGGTATTCGAAAAAGGGAGAAGGCAAAGAAAAAAGAAATTTGTAGGCTCATTATGGTGTGAGCCATGTCAAGCTCTAATTTGCTCATTTTGAAAAGGAGAAAGCATGCTGAATAGGGTCACAAAATGAAATTTTTCTTCAACTTGAGGTTGATTAGCTCATCTAACTCATGTACAAGTGTATTACAAGACCTTGGCCTTGTTCTAAAGCATTTGACCATGGCCTTGTTTTAAAGCAATTTAATACCCTGAACTGCCCATTATATTTATATTTCACCCTGCTTCCATTCCCATCTAAGCTGTCGGTTTCTAACCACACCCCTGGAAAAATCAATGTTCAATGGCATAACGAAGGTAAATGAAGCCTGGGGATACTGTAATGTACTTGTTTTTCCCCAAGCCCTGGTGGTGTAGTGGTTAAGAGCTCAGCTGCTAACCAAAAGGTCAGCAGTTCAAATCTACCAGCTGCTCCTTGGAAACCCTATGGGGCAGTTCTGCTCTGATCTACAGGGTGGCTGTGAGTCAGAATTGACTGAATGGCAATGGGTTTGGGGTTTTTTTTTTTTTTTTTTTTTTTGGTTTTCCCATATGAGGGAGGGTGGGATTTGCCGAGACTGGAGTCTTTGTGACACCTCACAGACTGGCACCCAGGGTCATATGCCTTGGACTGTCATCCGTCTTGCATTTAGAGGGCAATGGAATTTCTTTGATTTCCCCTGACTCACTCTTGTCATCATTTTGTATTCTCTGAAATAGACTCTCCAGGATGGTAGGAAGGAGAGAGATGAAACAACTTTTATTCTGAACAGTCTCTAAAGGGATTGGAATAGGCACATGTCTGTTACACAACAAAATAATGAAATTTATGTTTGTCGTTAATATGCTATCCTCTACTCCACTTCTTGATTTCAAGGAGCTGAAGCACTGTCATAGAAAATAAGGACTATAGTTGTTACCTGGAGGATGAATGAGTAGATGTTACAGGGAGACAAATCTTGGGTCACTATAGGAATAAATTGCTAACAGTCCAAATGAACCAGTTATGACATTGATTGCCTGGGGAGGTACGGAAGTGCTAAGTTATTTCTAGCCCGGTTTATATTCCTACCTCTCCTCTTAGGCAAGAATGCTGTAGAAAGAATCCAAGCCTCAGATTGGGTTTGGAACAGATAAAATGATCTAAGAGTTAAAAGAAGTCCACAGAATGAGTGCCAAATTCATGTCACTAGGAAGTACAGATGTGGGTAGAGAGTAAGGGAATAGCTTCTATAGGTAGGAATTGGAGGATGGGAACAGAACCTGTGGGATTTCTAGGCCAATAAAACACAAAACCCCTCAATGATCAATGAAAGATAACTATGAGATAGTGAACTCGGGTATCAGTCAGAATTTTTGAACCACGCATTGAAGACTTGGTTGTGACTGGGGAAGTTAAGAGAATTTGGTGTTGGACATGCTGATTTTGAGCTGATGATAGGATATTTCAATAGATAGGTCTAGCAGGCATTTGGGAGATATTACACTGGGGCCTGGTGCTCAACAGAGTGATTATGGCTGGATATAAAAATTAGGATGTGGACTTCATTATATGATAGAGATATTAGACTGAACTAATAGCGCAGAGGGCTTTGAAAGACGGAAATTGTGAGTTTGTATAAATTCTCTGAGCTTTGGAGAATACCCACAATTAAGGAACGTAGGGTGGAACAGGAGTTGAGGAGGGAGTAAAAACTAAAAAGGGGGGATAAATGAGGACTGGTGCAAGTGATTCCTGTTTTGGAGACTCACTCTTACCTTTTTCGTTTTAGCTCTACTAATCTTAGGTTTAATGTGGAAGATATAGAGATACACTGAAATTTCTCCCTTAACGACTGCCAAGCAGAAACGTGGATGATTCACATGAAAACCGTCTCCACAGAAAACCAAACAACTTCTGGATTTGTACTCCTTGGCTTCTATGACATCCCTGAGCTGCATCTCCTTTTCTTTATAGTATTCACTGTTGTTTATGCCTCCATTATCATAGGGAATATGCTAATCATTGTGGCAGTGGTTAGTTCCCAGAGGCTTCACACACCCATGTATTTCTTTCTGGCTAATCTGTCCTTCCTGGAGATCCTCTACACCTCCACAGTTGTGCCGAAAATGCTTGAGGGCTTCTTGAAGGAGGCAGCCATTTCTGTGGCTGGTTGTTTGCTTCAGTTTTTTATCTTTGGCTCTCTAGCCACAGCTGAATGCTTCCTGCTGGCTGTCATGGCATATGATCGATACCTGGCAATATGCTACCCACTCCGTTACCCACTCCTGATGGGGCCCAGATGGTGCTTGGGGATGGTGGTTACAGCCTGGCTATCTGGTTTCATGGTAGATGGACTTGTGGTGGCTCAGATGTCACAACTGAGGTTCTGTGGCCCTAACCACATTGACCACTTCTACTGTGACTTCATGCCTTTGGTGGAGCTGGCTTGCTCAGATCCCAGAGTGGCTCAGGTGACAACCTTCATTCTGTCTGTGGTCTGCCTCACTGTTCCCTTTGGACTGATTCTGACATCCTATGCCCGGATACTGGTGGCTGTGCTAAGAGTTCCTGCTGGGGCCAGCAGGCAAAAGGCTTTCTCCACATGCTCCTCTCACCTAGCTGTAGTGTCCACCTTCTATGGAACCCTTATGACCTTGTACATTGCACCATCTGCTGTCCATTCCCAGCTCCTTTCCAAGGTCTTTGCTCTGCTTTACACTGTGGTCACCCCCATCTTTAATCCTGTGATCTACACCCTGAGGATCAAGGAGGTTCATCAGGCACTGTGGAGACTTCTGTATATTAGGCAAACTTGATTGAAGGACGAGGGTGGTGAAGATTATATTTTGGCTTTTAAACGCCTCCATTAGGAAGTCTTCCAAGATTGACTGGAGGACAGTAACTTTGTTCTATTCTGACATTCCCTTCTGACCCCTTCTATAGCTACTCTAAAAGTGAGAATGGTAGCTCAATAATTTTCATGTGTCAGATTAAAAAAAATTATTTTAAAGTTTTATTAGTTTTTTTATTTAATAGACCCTGAATATTTAATATAGAAATATAGTAACAACAACAGCAACATCAAAACAAACTTAGAAATATTGGATATTTACATTACTGTTGTATGACATTTCAGAATTTTGTTTTATGTATATAAATCAAATTGAATGGTTTTCCACAGAATGCTATGTCATGAATGTCTTTCTGTATCACTAAGTATCTACTTTGTCTATTAGGCTTCCTACTATGGCTAAAAATGACTTAGTTGAATGATCTTCTTTTTTAGGAATTTTTAGTTGCACTTAATTCTTTCACTATACAAACATCCTTTATATGTATGATTTTCGTAGCATAAATTCTTAGGAGTTGAATTGCCTGCTCTGAGGCTATGCATATTAAAAAAATTTAAACCTGCATATATTTAACTATTTATTTTTAACTTTTTATTATAGAAAATTTCAAACACACACGAAAGTAGAAAGGGTAGTATAATGAACCCCTATGTAGCCATCATTCAGCTTCAACATCATTTTACCAATCTTATTTCAACTACCTACAATTTCTTCTCTTTCTTGCTAGAAAATTTTAAAGCAAGTTTTAGACACTGTATCATTCTACATGTAAGTATTTTAGTATGCTCTACTTAAAAAGTCCATCGTGCCATTATTATACTTAATGCAATTATCAATATTTCCTTGGTATCATCTAATAGTCATGTTCAAATTTTTGCAATTATCCAATGATGTGTTTAAATAATTTCTTACAATTGGGAACCAAACAAGGTTTATACAATGCATTTTGTTGTTATGTTTCTTAGTTTCTTTTATTTTATAGTAGTTCTTGTCTTCCCTTTCTTTAAGACATTAACTTATTGGAAAACTCAGGCTATTTATCCCATAGAATGTTCCATATTATAAATTGCTTGTGATTTTTTAAAACTTCTATCCTTATACCTTGTATTTCATATAAATTTGTAGTTATATATAGAAGCTCGATTAGATCTTAGTTAAGTTTATTTTTTTTTTCCAGCAAGGGTATGCCAACATTGCTATGTTATTCATATTGTATCATATCGTGAAGCATACAATGTTTGGCTGTCCCACTTTTAGTGATGCAATTTATATTATTGACAGTAGGCTCATGTAGCATCAGCCTGATTCATCTATTACTCAGTTCCCAATTAATCTTTCATTTAACGTTTTAGCATCCATTGATGGAAGTTGGTGATTAATGCCTAGAATGATTCAATTCTTTGAACGTATTTTCCTTTAATGTTTTGAATATATTTGTAAATAGCTGTTGTAAAACATTTGTTGAGTTCTATATCTCAGCCATCTCAGGTTCAGTATGGGGAAAAATCTTATTTCTATGTCTTTGTATTTTGATTGAATATAGGTCATCGTAGAAACTCTGGATTCTGTTATCATCTACTGAAGAATGTTGATTTTTGTTCTAGCATGCATTTCAGTTCCAGGAGGATCACTTTCAACTTGTTTAGGCTTGGTTTTATGCTTTAGTAGTATGGATCTGTGGAAAGCCCAAGGTATTTTGTAAGCCCCTCAAGTTGGTGTGACTCAACCTCCAAATTTTCTTTTCCTTATGGACATTGTCAAGGCTTGGTTTTAGGCTGTTTTAGGCCAGGTCTAGAGTAGATATTACTCTAGGCTGTGGTTATTACTAATACTTGGCCTTTCAGAGTCTCATCTGGATGGCTGGTATATTACCGAGATTTACCTACACAAGGAGGGTCAGAACTTCTTGGCACTGCTCTTTTCTAAGCCTTGCTCCATCTCTAGTATCTGTTTCATTTTTATCCTTAGCAGCTTCTGTCTGGTAAATCTTGAGTGGTTTTTCCCTTCACTATAGTTTAGTTATCAGTCAGAGCTCACAGGCACCTCTTTGAATTTGCCATGAGAATACTTTCTGCACAACTCCCTCCTCTCTGATACCCTACTTCACAGCTTCCAGCTGCTTTAGCTGCCACGAACTCTAATTTCTTCTTTCTCAGATCAGTGGGACTGTCCCTTTAGAAAGGCAGTTCTTGCACTCTTTCTCAGAAACCTGTTCTTATAAGGAAAGTCTTCCTTGTGTCCATATGTTCTCCCTTATCTTAATTTGTTATTCCCAGGCCAGTTAGGTTGAGCTTTGGTTCTGCCTCAGAAATCCTATAATATATCCTGCAGTGAAGCATAGAATGAACTTGGTATTACATCTTAATCTGCTACTAGTGCTCTGGATTGTTGTTACCCTCACTAAGTTCTTGACCCCTTATTAGATTTTTGACCTCTGTTGTTCAGTCTTTATTTTTCTCATCTTGCTCTGAATTGTTGTTTATTATATGATTAGCATTTGAATGCTGCCTTCTGCTTAGCCCTTGAATACTGCACTTGCCTATAACTAAACTGCTCACTCAGCTCTAACTCACAGTGTGCCAGTCTAGCTCAATTTTACCCACATCCCACCTCTAGATCACTCTGACTGCCTCTTGAAGGTTGCTAGCCCACGTAATCTTTGCTATAGTGACTGTAGTCCAAAGCATTTCTCTTCCTTTGATCTCTTTCTGTCACTTTTGATCAGCTGCACACTACACTTTTGATCACTGGGTGCTACTAAATAACAATGTGTCAAAGGGAAGCCAAACTCTTGGTGTTGTGGAATGAGTTTGGGATGGGGTTGGTGTCATGGATTGAATTGTGTCCCCCAAAAAATGTGTGTAGCAACTTGGCTAGGTCGTGATTCCCAGTATTGTATGATTGTGCTATCTGATGTGATTTCCTTATGTGTTGTAAACTCTACCACTATGATGAAATTATATGTGATCTCCTCATGTGTTGTAAATTCTATCATTGTGATGAGGTTATACTGATGAGGTTGACAAGATTAGTGTCTTAATGAAATCTCTTCTGAGATATAAAAGAGAGAAGCGAGCAGAGACACATGGGAACCTCACACTACCAAGAAAGCAGTGCTGGGAGCAGAGCGCATCCTTTGGACCTGAGGTTCCTGTGCTGAGATGCTCCCAGACCGAGGAAAGACTGGGGCATCACAAGGACCTTTCTCCAGAGCCAACAGAGAGAAAGAGCCTTTTCCTGGAGCTGATGCCCTGACTTTGGACTTGTAGCCTACTGGACTGTGAAGACAATAAATTTCTCTCTGTTAAAACCATCCATTTGTGGTACTTCTGTTAGAGCAGCACTAGATGACTGAGACAGTTGGGTATACAAAAAAATGTTTGTATTCACCAGATCTTGAGGAACAGGAGAGTGCTTGTAGGACCAGAGGAGATCTCAGCTTGGATTATCCATTTAATAACCATTCTTTGAAAAATAAATTTCCTGGGCACATGCTGAGACAAGACATTAGATTAGACCTGGGGAAAAAATACTTCTAGATGATCCAGAAAGAAAGTCTTGGCTGAGCATTGGTCAGACACAGATGCTGAACAGAGAATCCAGTCTGAGAATTTCAGAGTACTCTTCCTAAATCAGAACTCTAATCCATGCATCCAGATTTGTCCTGAATAGAACTAATCATCACAATTTCTTGCTAGGTGTTTAATAAGACCCTATAACTCACAAGACATAATAACATGAATTGTACAAAGGGGGTGGTACAAAGAAACACAGTAACTGTATAGTCTTTGCTTTGAGATAGTATCTGGTGTACATAGTAGGACAAGCTGGACATCTAGTCACTGAACTAGTTAGAGTACATTCTCTTTATAATGCAATGCAACAAATCCTTTCTCTGCATCATCCTTTGACAGTCTAAGTAATCAGAAAGAAGAATCAATTCATTGAGTGATGCATAGAGCACTTTATTTTTGTAGAACAAGCCATGAATATGTCATTTTATTTTATTAAAAATCAAAGAGTATTTAAAAAGCCATCCTACCCTTGCTATGTTCAAAATCTTAGCTATGACTAGCAGCAACTCCAGAGAAACTCTCAGACATAGTATAAACACATAAATATTTAATACATTCTGGGAAATGTGGAAGTAAAAGGGGGAAAAGTGCACAGAACAAGTTTCTTTCTTTTACTAATGGTGATGGCACTGGTGATATCGATGAGGGTAGTATTGAAGATGGTAATTTGTATGGTGATTCTATTTTTCTTTTGTCAGTCTGGTCATTGGTTTGTCGATTTTGTTGATCCCTTCAAAGAACCAACTTTTGGTTTTGTTGATTCTTTCTATTGTTTTTCTGTTCTCTATTTCATTTATTTCTGCTCTGATCTTTACTATTTCCTTTCTTCCGGTGCTTGTGGGCTTTTTTTGCTGTTCTCTTTCTATTTGTTTGAGTTGTGTAGTTAATGTTTTGATTTTGTCCCTTTCTTCTTTTTTGATATGTGCATCTATTGCTCTAAATTGTCCTCTGAGGACTGCCTTTGCTGTGTCCCAAAGTTTTGGTATGATGTGTTTCCATTCTCATTTGATTCTAGGAATTTTTTCATTCCATCTCTGATTTCTTCTATTACCCAGTGATGTGTAAGCAGGGTATTATTCAGTTTCCATGTAGTTGATTTTTTTTCCTTGCTCTTTCTATTGTTAGTTTCTACCTTGATGGCATTGTGGTCTGAGAAGATACTTAGAATTCTCTCAACGTTTTGGATCTTATTGAGGATTGCTCTGTGGCCTAAGATGTGGTCTATTCTGGAGAACACTCCATGGGCATTGGAAAAGAATGTGTACTTTGCAGCAGTTGGATGGAATGTTCTGTATATGTCTATGAGGTCAAGTTGGCTGATTGTGCCCTTTAGGTCTTCCATATCTTTGCCGAGTTTCTTCTTAGTTGTTCTGTCCTTTACTGAGAGTGGTGTGTTGAAGTCTCCTACTCTTATTGTGGAACTGTCAATTTCTCTTTTCAGTGTTGTTAGAGTTTGTTTTATGTATTTTTGAGCCCTGTCATTGGGTGCGTAGATGTTTATTATGGTTATGTCTTCATGATGGATCGTCCCCTTAATCATTATATAGTGTCCTTCTTTGTCTTTTATGGTAGATTTTGTTTTAAAGTCTATTTTATCTGAGATTAGAATTGCCACTCCTGCTGTTTTTTGGTATTTGGTAGCTTGATATATTTTTTTCCAACCTTTGACTTTTAATAAATTCACATCTTTGTTTCTAAGGTGTGTCTCTTGTAGACAGCATACTGATGGATCCTGTTTTCTTATCCATTCTGTCACTCTCCATCTCTTTATGGGTGCATTGAGTCCATTTACATTCAGTTTAATTATTGATAGATGTGAGTTTGTTGCTGTCATTTTGTAGTGTTTTTTTTTTTTTTTGTGGTGCTGAAATTTTCTTTGTTCTTCTTACTCTCTTGTGCTGAATTACTTTCGTTTGTGGATTTTTTTTTCATTTCTTTTGTTTTTGTAGGTTTTGTTTTTGCTGAGACTTTATGTTTTTCCTTTATTTTTTTTTTATGTTTGTTAACTTTCTTTGTGGTTACCATGAATTTTACCCTTATCTTTCTAAGTTTGAAGCAGTCTACCCTTACTTGGTATCGCCTTGCCTTCCTCTCCATTAGAAGGTTCTATACCTATGTCGTTTATTCCCTCTTTTATTGTTTCGATGTTGTTGGCATTTACTGATTAACTGCTCTGATTCCCTGTTGTATTTCTTTTGGTTTTGGATAGTCCTTGAGAGTTCATTTCCTAGATTGGTATCTGGCTGGTATGATCCTGTGTCCTAGATTCTGGCTGTGAGCTGAAGTTGTTTGTCCTCAGATGGAAGAACTCCCTTTAATAATTCTTGTGAGTTTAGTTTGGTGTTTACATATTCCCTTAATTTCTGTTTATCTGGAAATGACCTAATTTCACCATCATATTTGAACGAGAGTTTTGCAGGATATATTATTCTCGGCTGGCAATTTTTTTCTTTCAAGATTTTATATATGTCATCCCATTGCCTTCTTGCCTGCATGGTTTCTGCTGAAGAATCTGAGCTTAGTCTTATTGTTTCTCCTCTGTATGTGACTTCTTGTTTTCCACAAGCTGCTCTCAGGATTCTTTGTTTGTCTTTGGTTTTGGCGAGTGTGATTATGATATGCCTTGGTGATTTTCTTTTGGGGTCTCTCCTATATGGGGTTGTTGAGCTTCTTGGATGGCCAACTTTTCATCTTTCATGATATTGGGGAAGTTTTCTGTCAGCAGTTCTTCACTGATCCTCTCTGTGTTTTCTGTTTTCTCCCCCTGTTCTGGAATTCTAATCACTCAAAAATTTTTACTTTTGATTGTATCCCACATAACTCTCAGGGTCTCTTCATTTTTCTTTTTTCTTTTTTCTGAGTTTTCCTCAAACAGAGTTGTATCCAAGTGTTTGTCTTCAATTCCACTGATCCTGTCTTCCACCATTTCAAATCTGCTTCTCAGCCCTTCCATGACACTCTCCATTTCTGATGTCTTGTTATTTATCTTTTGGATTTCTAATTGTTGTCCTTGTATAATTTCTAGATGTGAATTTATTTTGGCGTTTTGTTCCTGCATTATTTTCCTGAATTCTTCTAATTTTTTGTCTGTATTTTCCATGAATTTGTCTATTTTTTCCTCATGTTTGTCAGCCTTTTGCCTCAGCTCTTGCAGAAATCTGAGTATCAGAGATTTGAATTCCCTATCAGGTAGTTCTAGTGCATCTTCTTCCACTGGAAAGTCGTGTGGTGTTTTATTTTGGACGCCAACTGGAACCATCCTGTCCTGTTTTTGTAAATGTTTTGATATTGTCTTCTGTCTTCAGGGCATTCAGTAGTTATTTTTCTCGTTTATTGATTGTAGATTTGTTTGTTTTGTCCCTTTTTTTTTTTTTTTGAATTTGACTATGTCTGAGCAGGCAGACTGTGTGTTCTTTGTTGCTTGCTTGTCTGTGGAAACAATACTTTTTGCCTCCTTCTCTGATTGGCTGGGTCAGTCACTCAGCTATGGTACGGCAGGGCAGGTCTAGCTGAAGAGGAGTTACTGGGACGGGCTGTTTGTGGCACTTACTACAACCACCAGAGCGGGTTGGTAATCAGTGCCAGGCAGGTTCCAGTAGGCTGTGCCTGTGCTGCTTGGTGGTGTGATGTTAAGTGCATGGTGCAGGTAGGCAGGATGTATGGGGGAGACTGTTATGTGTGGAGCTAAGATGCATATGGGAGAGGGGAAAGAGGAACAGGAGCCAAAAACATACAAACAAACAAAAAAGAATGCTAGGGGAGCTTGCCGTTGGTGTGGAGAGATGAGAGACTATGAAATGGAGAAAAACAGAAAGGGGAAGAGGAAGAAAAGAAAGGAAAAGAATGGGTAAATAAAAATCGGAAAGGTTAAAGAACCGCAAAGTTCCCAGGGATCCCACCGGTGCAGCTATGAGGTCTGGGGGAGTCGCTCTCAGATGTTGCAGTACAGCCTGGCTAGAAGGCATAGAGGTATACAACTCCAGGTATTCAGGGAACAGAACGAGAAGGAAGATATAGAGAGATGAGACACTGAGTAATGAAGAAAGACAAAAAGGGAAAAAGAGGGAAAAGAAAACAAAACAAATTAAAAAAAAAAAAAGAACAAGAAAAGCCCCCAAAAAAACAGAAAAAGAAAAAACAAAAACCAACGAAAAAAGAAAGGCCCTCAGGGATCCCTTTACACATCTGTGCAAGCCGAGGGGTAGTCTCCTTGCCACGCAGCTCCGCCTGGCCAGAAAGGGTTCCCAATTCAAGAAAAGGAAAATAAAACAAACAAACAATTCAAAACAAACAAACAAACAAACAAACAAAAGTTCCGGGATCCCACCGGCGCGGCAGCCCAGACCGGGAATCAGCTCCACACTCGAACGGAGCTCTGCAGCCCCTCAGGAAGAAGCAAAGATGGCGCAAGGAGCCAGGTATTTGAGTGAAAGGAGGGGAAGGTGGTGAGAGGTAAGGAAGAAATCAAAAAAAGCAGAAAAAAGCAACACCAGCAGCCAACAAATGGCTCTCAGAGAGCCAGCCCGTTTGGGTGTGTGGAATCCAAGCAGCCGGTGTTTCCCAGACAAGAGATTGTGGCCGCGGGAAGCAGAGGAGGCTGAGTGGGGGTGAAGAAGTGTGGGGGTGGGAAAGGGTATATCGCAAATTACCGGTTGTTTTGTCTCCCGCTGGAAGCTCCATGAAGCTGCTTTCTCGTACCCCATTTGCCGGTCTCCAATAGGAGTCCAAAATGGTGGATCCGCGCTGTGTTAGCTGATAGGGGACCTCGGCATGAATCTCTCCTCGCTCTCCATTCTCTGTCAGTTTTCTCACCCATTTGGTGCTTAGCTGAGTTCTTTATCTCTTCATTTGATGTTTTAGGGTTTCAGGATTGTTGTTTTCTCTGTTCTGCTTAGTTTTTCGGATCTTTGCTGTGGAGGGACGGCATGGTACTTCTGCCTAGAGTGCCATTTTGCTGGAATTCCTGTATGGTGATTCTGATGACAACAAAGATGATACTGAGTATAGCAAAGATGCTGGTGAGGATCTTGATTATTAAATCATGAAAGAAATGGTAAGACAATAAAAATGTGGTAGTGATGGCAATGGATAATCAAGTTTCAATGATATTAGAATTAGAAGGCAATTTAAAGAAGTGCTAATCCAATCTATCTTGAAGTGCATATATAAATTAAACCTACACCTAGAGAGGGATCAATCACTGGTGAAGGACATTATACTTGGTAAAGTAGAGAGTCAGTGAAAAAGAGAGACTCTCAATGAAATGGATTGACACAGTAGCTGCAACAATGGGCTCAGACATAGCAATGATTGAGAGGATGGCGTAGGACCACACAACATTTAGTTCTGTTATACATAAGGTTGCTATGAGTTGGAGGCTATTCGGATGACACCTAACAACAACAGAGTGGGACCTAGAATCTAGTTCTCTTGATTTCTGCTTCAGTATTCTTTCCAAAAGATCATATAATGCTCTGCAACGGCCTTGGTGTTAATAGACTCACTTTGCAAATGTAGTGATGAACGGGGAGTTTTTTCCCAAAGTGCTTGGTTACGGGGATTGTCTTTAATCCTGAGAACTCTCCATGCCCAGAATTCTTTTCAGGGAAATCTTCACATCCTTATTTCTCAGACTATAAATGAAAGGGTTTAGTGTGGGAATTACCAGGGTATACATGACAGCAGCAACGAGCTCCCCAGGAGAACAAGAAGTTGATGGGGGCTTCAGGTAGGCAGCAAAGACTGTGCTGTAGAAGAGGATGACCATGGAGAGGTGGGAGCTGCATGTGGCCAGAGCTTTCTTTTTCCCCTGTGCTGATGGAATCCTAGCCATAGCAAGGAAAATATAGGCATAAGAGCCTATAATGCAGAGGAGAGGACTTACTCCTAAAAACCCAGTCAGAGCCATCACTAGGTTCTCATTGAGTTGAGCGTTTGAGCAAGAAAGCCATAAGAGTGGTCCTAGATCACAGAAAAAGTGAGGAAACTTTTGATCAGTATAGAAGGATAGCCGGGATAGCAACAGGGTATGAATCAGAGAGATGGAGTGGGCCAATCCCCATGACCCAGCCACTAGCAGTCCTCATCTGCAAGGAGTCATTATGAGTGGGTAATGCAGAGGATGGCAGATAGCAGCATAGCATTCAGTAGCCATGGCAGTCAAAAGCAGGTTGTCCATATCAGCAAAAACAGCAAAGAAGTATAATTGGACCAGACATCCAGAGAAAGAGATGGACCCATTGCTGGGCCACAAAGTCTCCAGCATTCTGGGAGCTGTGGTGGAAGTGAAGCAGAGATCCACCAGGGAGAGATGGCCAAGGAAGAAGTACGTGGGAGTGTGGAGGTGGATGTCAGTACCAATAGGCAGAAGGAGTAACAAGTTGCCTAGGAGGCCCAGCAAGCAGAGGGCCAGGAAGAGACCGAAGAAGAACTGTTGTTGCTGTGGGTCACTGAACAACTCCAAGAGGACAAAGTCAGGGGTCTTGCTGCAGTTCATTCTGGGCTTTGGTGTGCTGCAAGAAAGAGATCAGTGTGAAGAGGTTTCACTTACTGTTAGGCACTGGGGTGGGTTGCACCCTGGATCATACCTCCTGGCAATGGGTTTCCCTTATATCACCACTCTGAGGAATGGAGAAAAGAAACTAAAATAGCAATGGAAAGGACAAGAATTGGACTTCATAAAGGATGGCCAAAGTGAGGAGGCACAAAGATGAAAGAATGAGGGGAACAACAGATGCTTCCTGGAGTTCTCTAAGTATGGAAGAGCTCTCTTAACTAAACTTTGTATTACAGGATGGAGCCCTGTTGATGGAGTGGTTAAAGAGCTTGGCTGCTAACCAAAAGCTCGGCCATTCAAATCCATCAGCCGCTCCTTGGAAACCCTATGGGGGCACTTCTACTCTGTCCTATAGGGTCGCTATGAGTTGGAATTGACTCGATGGCAATGGGAATGGGTGTCACAGAATGATATTACTACTTGTTTGTGAATCTGTTCTCACCACTAGACCATGAGCTCTTTGAAGACACAGGCTGCATCCCAGTACTTAGACATTGTAGAAGCTCAATAAATGCTCCTATCCATCTATATAGTCACTATTCTAGTTCAACCTATTGTTGATTGACTAGAGTACTGCTAGCCTTCTAATTGGTTTAAAATGCCCACTTTTGGCCCATCCAATATATTCTCCACAATGCAGCCAGAGTGATCTTTTCAAAAAAGAAAATCTGATCATGTCACTTCTTTGTTTAAAATTAATGCATTTCTTTGTTTGTTAAAAAAGAAAACAAACAAACAATGGAGAATCATTGCTCTTATGAAAAAAAAAAAAAATCCCTAACATGTCTTACAGAGCTCAAAGTGTTTTGACCCCAAGGCACCTCACCAGCCTTATCTTGCACCATAATCCACTCATTCTTTGCTCCTCAACTACACTGACTGACTTTCATTCCCTCACATGAGCCATGTTCCTTCCCTTCACTTTGAGCCAACTTCTGCCCATCTTTCAATCTCAGGTCAACATGAAGTGTCTATAATGGAAGTCTTATGATGGATTGGAATCCCCGGTGATGTAGTTGGTTAAGTGCTACAGCTGCTAACCAAAATGTCGGCAGTTCAGATCCAACAGGTGCTCCTTGGAAACTCTATGGGGCAGTTCTACTCTGTCCTATAGGGTTGCTATGAATCAGAGTTGACTGGATAGCAATGGGTTTATGATGGATTGTGTGACAGTCACAGTTTCCTTTGCCTTTTCCACTTATACACTTGTTACCTCCTTGATTCTATCTATCTTAAATATTCCAGTGGATAAGTGATTTAGGATAAATAGACATAACCTTTTCCCTCTTTACGTGGATTGTATTTGAATACTTGAGAACAGTGCTTCACAAACCTCAGCGTGCATTAGAATTACCTGGAGAGCTAGTTGAAACACAGATTTTTGAGCTCCACCCCCAAAATTTTGATTTAGTTGGTCTGGAGTGGGACGTGAGAATTTACATTTCTCACATGCTCTTAGATGCTGCTGATGCTGCTAGTCTGTTGAGTAGAAGTCAAAATATAAGGCAATATATCAACCATACCTCTGTCATTCTTCCTTTCCTTTCCCTCTTTTTCCACTTTCTCTTTTTTTAAATTGGGAACTGGAAGTTCTCCCTTATCCTGAAAGGTTAAGACTTTCCCTACTCCTTTATCTCTCCAGACAATACTTCCTTCAGCTCAGACAGGGCTGCATCTCTCACATTTTCACATCTTCTCCCAGGTTGGCTTTTCTTGATGATTTTGTTTGAGTGCTCTCACTGTTACTATATCGGCCTTCAGGTTATTCATTTGGACAATATATAGTTCAAGTTGGCTCTCAGGTCAGGTGTGCCTCAGTACTGAGGTTATTTCAGCATCTAGGAGTTGTGAGGTCCTCTCTATTCATTTCTAAAATTTTAGTCTCCGATGGACTGTATCCTAATACCCTGGCATGTCTCCACAGCTTTCTCCAGCTATCGCTCTACTTCTCTGCTATTTACAGCAAAACTCTTCAAAAAGCTCACTGTCTGCATACTTATTGTTAATTACTCTCCAAACTCATGATTTTACCTTCTATTCTCTCTTGAACTCACTTCAATCAAGCTTTTGCCCTTACCATTCCACTAAAATTTACTCTTGTTAATTTAGAGTCCAATTCTTAGTCCTTTAGTTACTTGACCTCAAACATTTTCTTACTTCAAACATTTTCTTTGCCTTTTGTTTCCAGGGCAACACCATACTCTTCTGGTTTTCCAGTGAACTCCCTGGCGGCAACTTCTCAGTCTCTTTGGCTGCTTCCTCCTTCTCTTCTATTACTCACTTTTGAACCTCTTCTCTGTCATCTAGTTCCTTGCTTTAAATATCTATAAACATATAACTCTCAAATTTTATCTTCAATTCCAACCTCTCCCCTGAACTCCATACTTGCTTATTTAACTTCCTACTAGATATTTCCATATAAACTACCTGATAGCAGCTTTACTGGATATTTTCTTACAGTTGAAATGGTTTGGAAATAGGTACACAAAATAAGTGGCCTTTCAAGGTTATCCAGGCCTCCAAGTGTAGAATTTACACCCTCTGAGCCCTGGTTGCGCAGTGGTTAAGAGTTTGACTGCTAACCAAAAGGTTGGCAGTTGGAATTCACCAGCTGCTCCTTGGAAACCCTATGGGGCAGTTCTACTCTGTTCTACAGGGTTGCTATAAGTCGGAATCAACTTGAAGGCAACAAGTTTGGTTTGATTTTGGTTATGGTCCACTTTAAATTCTGAACCTATTACTTTGTCAAATGCCACCTTCCACACTTACCTGATGGCTTCTCTAGTCCCTGTCCCAGGAGAGATAACTTTAGAAGTCTCCACTCTATCTGGTACTCTTGGTGGACAGGTGGAACAGAACAGAGAATCAGGGGTTTTGCCTACATTGGTGAGACCATGTCAGAAGATAGAGCTGACGAAGGTTGAGAGCCAAACATTATCAGTCTTTATGTCTCTTGGGACCAGAAGGTATCTTTCTGGACCTTGGAGACTCGATTCCCAGAGTTTCTCATTAGCAGCAAATCTGGAGAAATTTTCCATTGAGAAAATTGCCTATAGATGATGTTGAGGAACTAAATGAATAAACAGAAATCTAATAATAACATTGATTTGGAAGTGAAATCAGAAAGGTTACTTAAAACTCACAACCTCTCTCTAGTCACTGCCCTGTCTCCGAAAGTCAGAAAAGATTGATGAGGTTAGCATATGGCCATAACATTTCATGGGCTTGATAGAAAGCACTCCTATTGCTATATACATTTGGGATAGCCCTCTTCTAAATACATACATATTCAAATATTCAGGCTGCCCATTTGACATCTCCCCTTAGATGTTTGATGGACATATCAAACTGAATTCTAGCCAAATGTGAAATTTATTCCAATTTCTTACCTTCTCCTTGTTTCTCATCCAGTATTCCCCATTTAAATAAATGGCTCGACAGTGCACCTGTCTGCTGAAGCCAGATGGGAATCACATATAGCTTTTAGTTATACAGACTAACAACATAGTTTTAAACAAGTAAAAATTTATTTTTCTCTCTTGCAAAGAAAGTCCAGTGTGTGAAGTGATTTCTCATTGTGGTTTTGATTTGCATTTCTCTGATGGCAGACGGTTGAACATTCTTTAGTGTGCTGACTGGCTATTTGTATATCTTCTTTGGAGTAATGTCTATTCAAGCCCTTTGCCCATCTTTTAATTAGATTGTCTTTTTGTTGTTGACTTTTAGAAGTTATCTATCTATCTGTCTGTCTGTCTTACTAGAGTGGCTCATCTGCAGATTTCAGCATGCAGTTTGAGTTGCTGACTGATGGTTAGCTTGTGCTTTGAGCTGTGTTGCTTTGAGCTGCATTTGCTCGGTTCTGCTGAGCCTCTGTTACAGATTTAACTGATATATTTTGGAAGTATAACTCGTGTTTAGGGACAGGAGTATGGGGTTGGGGCCCTTCTTAAAGTGGCTCAGGGTCATGTGCCTTCATCATACCTATTTGTCTTGTGTGTCTCGGATGAAGCATAAGCTATGGCTGATGCTAGGTTCCGGAGAAAAATTCTTACCCTGTGACCATTGTTTGTGTTCTTCAACCAGGCACTGTCTCTCATTATGTAGAGTGCTCAAGGGGAAGACTGATAACCTGCGCAATATATGGGCTGTCTTGGTGGTCATTTGTGTGGAGGAAGAGCAGTTACTATGTGGCATGATGGTGTCACACTCCTACATGCAGACCCCACTATATACCTTTGCTGCTGCTGCCATCTCTGCCTTTGTTGCCAGAAAGATCCTGACCCTAAGGGTTACATGGAAAAAAATCCATGTCATCCTATGGCACAGACACAGAGTTAATTCATAATTTATTATTATCTCTCTAGTGTGTGTGGTTTGATTAAACTCAGCTGAACAATTCTTGCTTGGGGTCTCTTATACAGTTACAAGCAGGTGTCAGCTTTGGCTACAGTCATCTGAAGACTCAGTTGAGCTGGATGCCCAAAATGGGTTATTCACATAACTGGCAATTGATGCTGGCTGTTGGCTGAACACTTAGCTAGGCATCTGTGGGACCTGTACATGATCTCTCCTTGAGTGTTGGCTTCTTACAATATGACAGGTTTCTAGAGGGAGAGGTCCCAGAATGAGCATTCCAAGAGACTCAAGTAGAAGCCAAAGGGCTTCTCAGACCTAGCCTCAGAAGTTTACAGAACACCATGTTTATTGCATTCTCTTGGTAAAGCAAGCCTCTTATCCCAACCAAGATTCAAGGCTAGGGCAATTAGACTTCACTGCTTGATATGAGAAGCAACATATACACACTGAGAGGAAGAAATATATGGCAGCCATTTTTTGAAATTTATTTACCCAGACCAGTACCCTCTGGCCACAACAATTTCTATCCTTCTTATCTCTCCCACATGCAGTATATACTCACCTCCTCTTCTCAAAACCCCCCAATGTCTTTTTTCATTAAGCTTTGGCTCAAAAGTCTAGGCTCTCATTTAAATATAAATGTAAATCTCATCTAAATCAACTCCAGGTGCAGGTGAGTCTCCCTAAGTACTGTCTTGGGGTTCAAGTATTCAACCTGAAGACCAGAAACTAAAGGGGAAAGTCATCTGTACTCTATACATATAGCATATATTGGTGAAAAAAGCATAGGGTAACAGAAATTGACACTCCTTTTCAATATGAGGAGGGAAAAGACGGCACACAGCAGTCACTGGTACAAAACAATTCTGTCATCCGCCTGGTATATATCCATCACCAGTTCCATGACCAAGGCCCAGTTCTGCTTGGTGGGAGTGATTCTCTGTAGTGCTTGGCTCCACCCTCTGGAGTCTTGGTTCCACACACATTTTTTATTTCCGTAAGAAATGGCCTGTGTTTGCAGATGAGTAGCTATTGCATCCTGCTTCCTGCCCATGGATGGTTGAGGGCTCAGAGGTATCTTTTCATTTTGAACTGATTCTATCCCTTTCAGCACAACCTGGTATAATTCATTTTTAAAATGAGTTATATGTCAAGTTATAGTTTCTTATATATCAAATGATAATCCATTGTATTAGACAAAAGCCACATAATTTTTTTTTTTTTTTCTGAGTCAGGCTCTTTTCTACCTTAGGCCAACTGTGAGGATGAAGTAGTACAATGACCTACGATTCTTAATAGTTCTGTTGTCCAGCAGAGACTATCTACCAGACACTCCCTTATATCTTTCTTTTTCTCAGTAAAAAGTCCTGAAACCAGACCCTTGATTTCATTTTTATCTGAGACCCCCTGGCAGTGTCCTGGACTTTATTTTGGCCCATGGGTAATTTAATACCATGTATCATTTCTCTGAGCTCAGATTCCTTTATGAATCATAGAAACACACACACACATATATGTATATATATAGTCAAAATAAAAATCTCAGTAGGTTACGTGAATGTAAAGAGCACAGCTGAAAAAAAAATTACAGATTTTAAAGGTAGACCCAAAATCTTCTATCAGAATATGGAATAAAGGATTAAAAGCTGAAAAGTTAAAAAATTATAACATAGAGATTATAATGGAAAGTCCCAAATCCCATCTAATATATAGTTTTTAGGAGAAAAGAGAGATAAAGAACTTATCAAATACAAAAGAGAAAAATATTTTCCAGTGTTTAATAAAGACATAAATCCACAGATTGAAATATCTTATTGAAATGCAAGTGTGTGAATAAAGGAGTCCTTGGGTGGTGTAAGTTGCAAGGTTGGAGGTTCGAGTCCCCCAGAGGCTGAAAAATCAGCCACTGAAAATCCTATGGAGAAAAAAAAAAAAGAGTGGCTACTGAGGCTTCTTAAAATGTACAATCAAACACCTTATGGGATTTGGTTTCTTGGTTTAGAGGTTTAGGGTCATAGTTTCATGTGGATATCCCAGTTAATTGGCCTAATAATGTGTTTAGTGCTTCCCTTCTATTCCCTAGTTCATTGTATAGTGCCTGGGGTCTTAAATACTTGCATGCAGCCATTCAAGGTAGAACAATTGGTCTCTATTCACCTGGAACAACAGAAGAGTAAGGAGAGTCAGGAATAGGAGGAGGATATGGAATGTGTGGCTAATTGTCTCCATGAATGACAACCTCCTTTGCCAGGAGACCAGAAGAAGTGGATGGTGTCTGGCTACCATTACTGAACATCTTGATCAAAGTTTCTATAGAAGAATCCTAATCAAAAGAGGGAAAACATAGAATAGAATTTCAAATTCTCATGGACTCCAGACTTTCCATGCAGGGTGGATGTACCCCTGAAACTATTGCCCTGAGATAATCTCTAAACCTTAAACCAAAAATATCCCCTGAAGTCTTCTTGAAGCCAAACAATAGTTTAGCTTAACTGGTAAAAAATATTATCCTTGAGCATTATGCTCTTTTAAGAATTATCTATATGGGATCAAAGTAACAACAGCAACTATAAAGATTAGATAGGAAGGGTAGGAGGCCATGAGTTTATGTTAACGGAGGAGGAACAACTCAGAAAAGAAGGGGGAAAATGACTGCACAACTTGAATGTAATCAATGTCTCTGAATTATACATGTTAAACTGGTGTATGTTTTGCTGTGTCTCAACAACACACAACAATAAACCATGTGGAGTACAATTCTACTCTGACACACATGGGATCACCATGTGTCAGAGTCAACTTGATGACAATCGATTTTTCTATCTTTGAATCTAAAGTGTGTCTCCTGTAGACGGCATATAGTTGAATCTTGTTTGCACCCAGTTTGACAATCTGTTCCTTTTGACTGAATTGTTAAATTCATTCATGTTTAACATTATTAATGTTGTTGTATTTACATCTTCAATTTTGCATTTTTTTCTATATGTCTTTTGTTTTTTGTTCCTCTGTTGCTCATTTACTGCCTTCTTAGTTTCTAGTGTACCTTTTAATTATTTTAATGATTTAAAAGTATATTTCTCAGGTATTTATTAATGGTTGCTCTAAGACTTAAAATGTACATGTTAATTTATCAGGATCTACCTAGGATGGACTCTCACTTAATTACTGTGAGATACAGAAACTTAGTCTCTATACCGCTATTCCCTCACCCCCAATTTTCACTATTATTGTTACACATTTTGATCTATGTATGTTACAAACCCAACAATACATTGTTGTAATTATTATTTTGTATAATTTATTTTCTCTTTTAAAGTAGCTGAGAAGTGAAAGGAAAACAAGTATGTATCTTGAGAGTTTATTATAATAACTTTCTTATTTCCATTTCTGATACTCTTTATTTCTTCCTGTGGATTTGTGTTACTATCTGCTGTCAATTCCTTATTTCTTTATAGCTTTCTTCTCACTGACATTGCTTGTGATATAATTGTCAAGTATGCTACATTTTTATATGTCATAGGCCCAATAGTCAATTACATACATTTTTTTTTATTGTACTTCAGGTGAAGTCTTACACAGCAAATAGTTTCTCATGAAACAGTAGTACACATATTGTTTTATGACATTGGTTAACAACCCCACAACATGTCAACCCTCTCCCTTCTCGACCTTTTTTTTTTTTGGTGAAAATATACATAGCCAAAGATACACCATTTCAAAAATTTCTACATGCACAGTTCAGTGACATTGACTATGCTTTTCCAATTGTGCTGCTATTCTCACTTTAGATGAAGGCTAACAGAACAAAATAGTTTCTCATTTAACAGTTAGTACACATGTTGTCCTATGACAATGATTAACAACCTCACAACACATCAACACTATCTTACTCAACCTTGGGTTCCCTATCACCAGCTTTCCTGTCCGCTTCTGCCTTCTGGCCCTTGTCCCTGGACTGCTGTACCTCATTAGTCCCATTTGGTTTTATGGGGCTGTCCACTCCCTGGCTGAACAGTGAACCTCAGAAATGACTTCACCACTGAGCTAAAAGGATGTCTGGGGGCCATACTCTCAGAGTAACTCCAGTGTCCTTTAGGCAAGTAAATCTGCTCTTTTTTTGGTGAGTTAAAAATTTTGTTCTACATCCTTCCCCAGCTCTGTCCAGAACCCTCTGTTGTGATCCTGGTCAGAGTAGTTAGTGGTGGTAGCTGGGCACCATCTAGCTGTGCTGGACTCAGTCTGGTGGAGGCCTTGGGATCTGTGGTCCATTAGTCCTTTGGACTAATCTTTCCCTTGTATCCTGGTCTCTTCATTCTCCCTTGCTCCCGAAGGGAGCAGACCAGTGGAATATCTTAGATGGCTGCTCACAGGCTTTTAAGACCCCAGACGCTACTCACCAAGGTAGAATGTAGAACATTGTCTTTATAAACTGTGTTATGCCAGTTGAGCTAGATGTTTCCCGAGACCATGGTCCCCACAGCCCTCCACCCAGCAATTCAGGCCCTCAGAGAGTTTGGATGTGTCTATGGCGCTTCCATGACCTTTCCTTGTACAAGTTGTGCTGGTTTCCCCTGTATTGTGTACTGTCTCACCCTTTACCCAAGATACCACTTATCTATTGCCTATTTAGTATTTCCCCCCACCCCTCCCATCTCTGGAAACCAACAAAGATTGTTACATTTTGTGTGTGAACTTTTTCATCAGTTTCTGCAATAGAGGTCTCATACAATATTTGTTCTTTCGTGATTGACTTATTTCACTCAGCATAATGTCCTCCAGTTTCATCCATGTTATGAGATGCTTCACAGATTCATCATTGTTCTTTCTTGTTGCATAGTACTCTATTGTGTGTACGTACCATAGTTTGTTTATCCATTCATCTGTTGATGGGCATCTAGGTTGTTTCCATCGTTTTGCTATCGTGAACAATGTTGCCAAGAACATAGGTGTGCATATGTCTATTTCAGTGACGACTCTTATTTGTCTAGGATATATTCCTAGGAGTGGGATTGCTGGATCTAATCGTATGTCTATTTCTAGCTTTCTGAGGAACATACATATTTTTAATGCATTACTCTTTAAATCAGTTAAGAGAAGAAAGAAGAAATATTCCATTACACTGTCATTTATAATTACCAATATAATTACATATACTGAGATTCGAATTAGTCTGGTGTTATTTGCCTTCAGCATGAGCAACTTTCTTCAGTATTTCTGGTAGGTAGGTCTGCTAGCAAAAAATTATTCTTTTTTCTTATCTGAGAATTTCTTCATTTCACCTTCATTTTTCAAAAATAGTTTTGCTGCACATGAGATTCTTTTTTGACAGGTTTATCTTTTAACACTTTCAATTTGTCATCGTACTGCCTTATGGCCTTCATTGTTTCTGATAAGAATTCAGTTCTTAATTTTATTTTCCCTTATATATGATGAGTGATTTTTCTCTTGCTACATTCAAGATTTTCCTGTTGTCTTTCAACAGTTCTACTATATGTCTGGGTGTGTATTGCTATGTATTTATTCTACTGGAGCACATTGAACTTCTTGGATGTGTAGATTAATGTTTTACATCACATTTGGGAAGTTTGTAGCCATTACTTATTGGAATATTTTTTTCTTTCTTTTTCTGTCTTTTTAATTTTTTTGTTTCCATTATGCATAGGTATGTGTGCTTGGATAATTATTTTCATTCTATTTTTCCTCTTTGTTCTAGAGATTGCATTATTTCTATCAGCCTATCTTCAAGTTTTTTAAATTATTTTTTCTACCAGTTCAGATCTACTGTTGTGCCCCTTTAGCAAATTTCTTATTTCAATTTTTGCACTTTTCTCCTTTGGAATTTCCATTGGATTTTTTTTTATAATTTCTATTTCTTTATTGATATTGTCTATTTGATAAGACATTGTCATTGTGTTGTTGTTGTGTGCCATTAAATTGATTTTGACTCATATTTGAAGACTTGAGAGGCAGGATGATGACAATTGATAGGAGCCTTGGTGCACAGTGGTTAAACACTCGGCAGCTAACTGAAATGTTGGTGGTTTGAACCCTCCAGTCACCCTGCAGGAGAAAGATGCGGCTTCTGTAAAGATTTACAGCCTTAGAAACCCTATGGGGCAGTTCTGCTCTGTCCTGTAGGGTTACTGTGAGTTGGAATCAACTTGATCACTTTGAGTTTGGTTTGGTTTTTTGATATGATGACAATCAATCATATGAGATGATTATTGTCATGCCACCTCTTAATTCTTTAAACATGTTTTCTTTAGTTCTTTGAATATATTTGTAATAGATTCTTTGAAGTCTTAGTCTGCAAAGTACAATATCTGGGCTCACTTATAGACGCTTTTTGTTTCCTGCTTTTTTTTTGCCTGTGTATAGGTCACACTTGCTTATATCCTTGCATGTCTCAAATTTATTTGTTGAAAATCAGGCATTTTAGGTAATATATTGTAGCAACCCTGGATACTGATTCTCCTTCACCCCTGGGGTTTGTTGTTATTTTATTTTATTTTACTTTCTTATTTATTTAGTGACTTGATGGGACTAGTTTAGTGATGTCTACTTATTCCACAATGTGAAGCCTCTAATATCTCTGCTGGTTTTTTCTCTCCTTTTTGCCTTTAAGCTTAGCTTCCTAGGGATCTCTCCAGGGTCAGCACTGTTTAGTGGTCAACCATCGATTGGGTAAGAGGTGTGCTTAAGCCCTTGAAAAGAAAGATTTTCATTTATTTATGTTGAATATATGTGAGACTTGAGACTACTTCCACCATTCAGAGAGTTTATGAGTTTGCTCCATGTTCAGCCAGACACTAGTAACTAAGAAGTTCCCTCTTGGTTAGTTCTCAGAGGGCACGCCCTTTTGAACCTCCAGAGATTAATTTGGTTTTAGCTGGGTTCTCTTTGATTGTCTCTTTTCCTGATCTTCTTGTTAAGCTTCTGGCTGGCCTGCCTGTATTGGTGTCACATAGAGATCTTAACCTCCAGTAACAGTAAGCTGGTTTCTATATAGTTTTCAACAATGTACTGGGACATTTAAATATATTAATATTTTCCATGCTGCTGGAACAACTGTAGTTTATCTTCTCATTCATACTTAATAAAAGTCCTATAATAACTGTTAGTCACAAGATTACTATTACTTTAGTAATTAATTATACTCAAGTCAATATAAATAATCAAAAACACTGAGCTTCATGCAAAATTAAGCTTCCCTCCTCACCCAACTCAGGTCTATTACAAGCTGGAAGTCTTCAGAGAGTGTAGAAGTTATTGCCACATTTTATATATTTATATCAGCCTCACACTTACGTGCCTTTTCCCACACTTTCTAGGTTGTCTCTGATTTCTTAGTGTGGAAGTTAAGGAGGCCCGAGATGAGAAGGGTAATAATGGTTATATTTAACTAGCACAATGACTTGCTTTGGCATCTTTCTTCTTGCTATGTCATATATTTAAAGCCAATTCTTTCTCTTTTGGGCACATCCATGAGCCCACTGATGATGTCCTAACATTAGGAAACTCCTTAGTCACCTACGTGAAATATTGGGTGTATTTCTGTATAATTTGAGAGCAAAATAAGAATATCCACTATCACCATTTAATCAACATTGGCCTTCAGTTCCTAGCAAACATAAAAACAAGAAAAAGAAAGAAAAGTTTTAAAAATTGGAAAGTGAAAAATAAAGCCTTTTATTCACAGATGACATGATGTGTAGTAGAAATTCAAAAGAATCTTTAAAGATCTATTAGAATTTATAGTAAATTTGCATGATCACTGCATGAAAGGTCAATATACAAAAATCAATTGTCTTTCTAAATATGGTCACAAAAATAGACAATGGAATTTAACAGTAACATCAAATACATAGAGATAAATCTAATAAAGCATGTACAAAACCACTACACTGAAACTATGTATCATTTCTGAGAGGATTTTTAAAGACCTGAATAAATATAGGAGAGTACTCTGTTCATGGATTAGAAGAAACAATCTCTGAAAGAAGACAATTCTTCAATATTTGCTCTATTGATTAAATGTAATTCTAATCGAAGTCTTGGCAGATATGTTTTGAAAATTGAAAAAAAGATGTTAAAATTATATTATATGGCTATGAAAAAGATATAGCGTAGCTCAGAAAATGTGAAAAAAATAGCATTAGGAAATTTAGACTAGCAGATATTAAATTATTATAAATTTACAGTAATTAATAGAACTTGCTATTATAAACATGATCAATTAAACACGAACACATAGATCAAATGAACAGATTAGCAAAACCCACATATATACAGTCACTTGTTTTATGACAAAGATATCACTGCAATTCAGTGGGGAAAATATTTTGTTTCTCAGTTAATGATGCTGGTTTAATTGGATACCTATTTGAATAAAACGAGCAATGACACCTACCTCACACCATACACAAAAATTATTTTCTATGGATTAGAGAGCTAAATGTGAAAAGTAAAACACTAAAGCTTCTAGAATATAACATTAGTGTTATTTTAAATCTCTTTTTATATTGAGATTTAAAAAATTTGTCTTTGTTATTCTATAATTTCAGTATTAAATAACTACATGTGAATTCATTTTGCTTATACTGACCAATTTTTATTGTGCCTCTCAAACCTGAAGACCTGTGTATTTATTAATTCTATAAAAAATCTTAGAAGTTATTTCTCTGAATATTGTCTGTCACCCATTCCCTTAAAAAATAGACAAATAGATTAATAGATCTTTCTGGAACTATTATTAGATAAATTTTGCACCCTCCTTTTCATTTTGAGACTCAAATATATTTTTCATGCTTTTTAAAATAACTTCATTTATTTTTATTCATTCTGTGGGAAAAAAACTTGGCTCTATCTTTCAGTTTACTAATTCTCGTTTTGTGTTTTATCTGATGCTTACTCCATCTGTGGAGTTTTAAATTTCAGTCATTATACATTATACTTATATAATGTTTTGCTTATTTTTCAAATGCACTTTTTCTTTTTCCTAGCATATTATTATTTTAAATATTGTTTGTATTTCTTCTTTTATTCATTTTACAACTGAAAAGCGTGTATTTCAGAGTCTCTTTCAGATTGTCAGTATTAGTGAAATCATTCATACGAGTGATAAAGTACTGCATTGCCCCTGAAGAGGCAATGTAACTGATGTAATGAGACTTTTCAAGGGTGACCTTTGTCTATTACTGATTGAAGCATTGAGTGTGTTTCCCGTGCAGAGTGAAACCTTAACAGAATCTTAGTGGACCCCTAAATTCCCAGAGGACATTGAGCCAGGTGACTCTTTTCAATGCTTATATCCTATGTAATACCCCAAACTGCAGTGTAACTCAGGAAAAAAAATGAGGAAGGAATCTCAGAATGATTGGGTTTTCTGTCACCCTGATAAAAAGGGGTAGGGAAGGGAAATTAAGTTGGAGTCTGTAAAATTAAAGAAATTTATATTTTTCTACACCTGGCTTTGAAGGGTGAAATTTAAATATACTGTATTAACAAGAGTAACTTATATGTGTAATTCTATGTTTTAATATTTTTATTGGTCAGTGACAGTTCATTTATATAATAACTTTCCCTGTTACGAGTTCTTTATTTGCTTTAATGTCTTAATTGACTTTGTTAGGTTTTTCTAATGTATTTTGAATTTGTCTCCCAACCAGGAATTAATAGACTTGTTTCAGCAAAACAGGCAGGATTTTCTTTCTTTAAAAACCTTTCTTAGAGCTACCTTTATGGCTTTATTCCTCAGGCTATAGATCATCGGATTGAGTGTTGAGGGCACAACAGTGTAAAGAACAGTTAGCAAAAAGTCTAGTGCAGTCGGAGAGTCAGAAGGTGGCTTTAGAAACTCAAAAACTCCAGTAGAGATAAATAATATGACAACACATAGATGGGGCAGGCAAGTAGAAAAGGCTTTGTCTCTACCCTCAGCAGATGGGATCCTCAGCACAGCAGAGAATATGCGTGTGTAGGAGAGACCAATAGAGATGAAACAAAGAAAGGCCACCAAGGACAGGAAGCCAGCAACCCCAAGCTCACTGATGTAGTCATTGGAACAAGAGAGTTTCAGGAGCTGGGGGACATCACAGAAGAACTGGTGAATGATATTGGCACCACAGAAGTGGATGGAGAAAGTAGCAGCTGTATGCATGACTCCAGAGATGACGCCACTGATCCAGACCGCTACGACTCCGTGAACACAGGTGCCGACATCCATGATGATTTCATAATGCAGTGGAAGGCAGATGGCCACGTAGCGGTCATAGGACATCACTGTGAGCATGGCCATCTCAGCTGAACCACAGACAGTGAATGCAAAACACTGCAGTATACAGTCCCAGAGGGAAATATTGCCATTATGCGTGAAGGAGTTGCAAATGGATCTTGGGACAGTCACAGAAATATAGCACAGATCCAAAAAGGAGAGATGTTTCAGGAAGAAATACATAGGTGAGTAGAGACTATTGTCCATGGAAGTTGCAGTGATAATGAGAACATTGCCAATTAAAGCCACTAAGTATAAGACTGAAAACAAAGAAGCATATAAGATTTCTAGATTGCCAGAAAAACTCATGAGAAGAAACCCACTCATTGTAGTGAAATTAGTCATATTCTTTATTTCCAAGAGCGATGCGGGCTGCAAGACAAGATGGACACTCATAGAAGGAAAACTTTTATTATTTAACAATAGAATCCACTTATTCGGTGAAGTTAAGGCGTGAAGTCAGGATAACCAGTTCATCATTGTAGGTGTAAAGTAGCTTCAAATACTAATAATTATGCTGAACAATTTTAAATGACGTTGGCTCAGACATAAGGAAGATTGGATCAGGTGGATTATAAATTTTCTTGTCACCTATTTCAAGTAAAGGGAAGGAAAATATATATAATTTTGTTAATGGGACATACAGACCATCAGAATTTTATATACATTTAAATTTTCATTCAGCTCATACACATACGTATTGATTAAGTAATTTCTGAGATAGTTATACTCTCCATTAATCTTTCTGTCTTTTCATATGCCCCACCAACACATTGGTTCTGTTACTGCAATTTTATAGTTTTGTTTCATGTATGAGAGAACAAATTCTTATTTTTTTCTAAACATTTATTGGAAAAATAAATAAAATTCAGAGCACGTTGTATACTGATAGTATCTATACAACAACTGGAAACCCTAGTGGCATAGTGATTAAGTGCTATGGCTGCTAACCAAAAGGTCGGCAGTTCAAATCTGCCAGGTGCTCCTTGGAAACTCTATGGGGCAGTTCTATTCTGTCTTATAGGGTCGCTATGAGTTGTAATCGACTTGATGGCAACAGGTTTGGTTTTTGGGTTTTATACAACAATTATGATATACCAAAAATCATTACCCTTAACATATAATATCATATAAATTGACCTGAAAAATGCTAACTTTCTATCAGAAAAATGGCAGGCTAGACCTTTCCCAGGGTATTCTTAAAAAGAAAATAAAATGGCTAATAAACACATAAAACAATGTTTATTGTAACTGAATTAAATAAAACTTAAAGCAGCAATGAGATAATATTTGTACTGATCAGATTTGCAAAGGTTCAAAAATAGAATGCTCACAGCCACTAAGTATGAAGCAAGACAAAATACAAAATATGCAGCTAGAATGGTCAAATTTCTGTGTACATCCTAAAAACAACAGCTCATAGGAGTGTTAAAGCAGTCTGTACTTTAAGTAAATTTATGCTAAGTATTTTAATTAAATCATGTGAATAAAGGGTGTTAAGAAACATAAGTTTATTTGGAATTATTACAGTAGTAACAAAATAGATCTTATAGTGTTCAAATCAAATATTCCATTAATTATTTACATAATGACATTTACGTGGCTTTGAAAATTATGATTATGAAATGGGATAGTGGTCACTATTTTGGTTTAAATAAAATACTATAGACCATATACACTGTATGCAAATATGTATAAATAAATATAGAATGGAGAGTCTAAGGGAATATAGCATATGACATTAATTATTTCCAGATGGTTTAAAGGTTTATTATCCCGACCTTTAGAGACCCCTTTTTTGTTCCTCAGCACTAAGTCCAGAGAAGTGCGTACAATAGATTAGGTACCTGAAAGTGATGGACATTTTTGTGTCTTGTAATATACTATGTAATTATATTATAAATTATTTAAGTCCAAGATTGATAGAGGGCACCTGGACCAGAAGAGGTAGTCACCAGCACACATCTAGTCTAACCTATATGAAAACTGACTCAGTCTTATAGCATGCGTGTGTCTGTGTAGACATTAATTGCAGACATTGAGGGTGACACTTTATGCTTCTAGAGATTCTAATGACACATTTAGGAGTCCCTGAGTGGCACAAATGGTTAATGCTCTAACCGAAAGGTTGGAGGTTTCAATCCAGCAAGAGGCACTTTGGAAAAAAACAATCTACATTTGAAAGATCACAGCCATTGAAAATCCTATGGAATGCAGTTCTCCTCTGAAACACATGTGGTTGTCCTAAGACAGAATACTCACTTAGATAATTTCTCTTCCAACAGTAACTCCCTTGGTGATGTTTTCAGGGACTCTGGAAGCTTTCATTTCTACATTGCTGGGAGAATGTTGATGATTTTTCTGTCATGTAACACAGCAGAATAGACTTCATTCAATGTATATGGGAATATTTTCTGTTTTACCCAAAAGTGACCCTATCTGGTCTTTCTAGGATTTTCTTGTATTTTATTTACATCAGGATTTCTTCCTAAAATAGAAAAGACCAGAAACCTGGATAACTGGTTGAGACAGAAAACATGCTCTTACATACTTCTTACAATTCTTATGCTCTTAAATTCTTTGTCTGTGGGGACTTTTTTATCCTTATTTTGTGAAGATGGAAAATACAGTTATTTTTCTGACATTACAATATTTTGATCTGTAATCTTTTTTTTTTATTATTCTATCATATTTGAACAATTTATCTGTGATCTCTGGTATGGGAAGGATCTCACATCTCTTATAAGCCACTCTTAAGGTCAATGAATAAAAGAATACAAGAAATATCAAATGATGTCATCCCAAATGTCTTCTTTAATAGTCCCACAAAGAAAAGCATTGCTGGGAGATGAGAATTGCATTCCACACAAGGTTTCTATAGTGTAAACAGTTTACAACTCTCTCATTCGGATTCCTAATTTTCATTTAAACCATTTACATTCGATAACTTTTTAATTTCAGCTTTTATGGATTAATTGACAATGCCTGGCTTTATCACATCCAGTCAAACTCTGTAATTCATTGGCTTTCGATTACTGAGAATAATCTCTCCTTTGAGTGTCCACTCACCAGAGCACATCCAGCCAGGATCTTCCAGCCTAAACTTAGGGAGAAGTTGTCAACGTGAGTAGCTACCGCTAAACAGAGGCTCAGATCTCTGTAATTCATCCACTTTCTGTAAAATCCGGTCCTGTGAAGAGAAAAAAAAAATAAGGTCATTTTAATCTTCTTTTGGCCACTGGAGGTTAGGGTTTGTTGTTCCTCTGGCATGAACAGAGAAGTCCCTGGGTACTCTGGGTGTTTGGGGCTCCTTGTAAATACCCTAGGCCAAAACTTGCAATTACATGGAGTTTCCTGTGGAGTATTTTTCGTTAAGTTGAGTTAATCATCACATCTAACTACTGGGAATTTTAGTTTATTTTGTGCATCAGACACAAATGTTGAAAATTATTGTAATTTGTCATTTTGATTCAAGAACACCCAACAAAAAGGTGTTATCTCCCTTTGTCAATATGTTCATTGCAAAGTAAATGCGTGTTTAGGGTAATAATGTCATTTTTTTGCATCACTACAAAGCCAAGATAACTTGGATTGCATGATTCTCATGCTTATAATTTAGATATTGTTATAAATTCATAGAATCTTAGAGTTGGAAGAAATTTTAGAGATCATCTTGACTAACATCCTACTCAAATTATGAATTCATTTTTCCACTTCTATGTAGGTTGTCATCTATCCTTTGTTTGAATACTCAGTTATAGACTCTTGGTTGAAACTTCAAAGAGATAAAGGGGCAGCTTCATACAGCTTCTAAAATTATTAAGGGAAGGCCTCCTGGGCACTATGCTAGACTAGAAGTTCCCTAAGAATTTTAAGGACATGCCTTGTATACCTTTCCAAGCATACAAACATGTTTCTAGGACACTTAAAGGTGTTGTTCCACAATATCTTGACATTCAGCCCAAGCCAGAGAAGGGTCTATCTCAAAGAAATTTGTGGAAGTGGCACTTATATGACTAAAGTTCAGTAAGACTATAAAACTCTGATATGTTCTGAAGAGAATTTCATTGGCGCCATCAATTTCAACTTCATCGTTTTGACTGTAAAGGACAGAATTAGAAAAAGTTCCCCAAATGGATTTAAAAATTGCTATATGACTGTTACGTGCCTCCCATTTTCCCCTTATGGAATTAGATTGTCTAGTGTGGTCATCCTATATCTATCTTACCATTGTGCATTTAGTGTGTGATGAACAGATAATTTGACTCTTTAGTTCAAAGTTCTTCAGTTGTAAAGGAACCATACTTCAGGAACTATACACAAGAAACGCCATCTGCTCCTTGACCTGATATAGGTGAAAAGACCTAGACTTTGAGCTGATGCTATAATGAGATGAGATTTTAGGATTACTAGGAGGAGAAGTAAGTGTGTTTTGCTCATGGGGACAATGTAAATTATTTGAGCAGGAAGTGAGACTGTGTTGGATTAAGGATGTTCACAAAATCTTGATTCTCTTCTCATTGGAAAAAAAAAAAGTTGTCATTAAGTTGACTCCAACTTATGTTGACCCTATGTGTGTCAGAGTAGAATTGTGCTACATAGGGTTTTCAGTGGCTGATTTTTTGGAAGTAGATCACCAGACCTTTCTTCCAAGGTGCCTCTCAGTGGACTCAAACCTCCAAACTTTCAGTTAGCAGTTGATAGTGTTAATCATTTCCACCATCCAGGGAATCAAGTGGGGTTTGTTTTCTCTTACCCTGAAGCTGGGTTGGCCGTGACTGCTTTGACTAATAGAGTATGAACAGGTAATGTTAATGCCATCTCTGGACCTAGTCTCTAAGACAACTGGAAGCTTTTGCTTTGGTCTGTTGGTCCCTGAACCACTATGCAAAAAATCTGCTCTGAGACTTCCCTGCTGAAGAATCACATGCTAACCACACTGAGAAGCTGGAGAGAGAAAGAAAGAGAGACTTTGTCAGCTCCCACTTATTCAATACCCAGCTGTTCAAGTCATCCTTGCTGAGGCTCCAGATATGATTGAGTAAAGTCAATTCTTCCTGGCTGTGCTCCTCCCAATTTTTGACTCACAGAATCATGCAATTTAATTAAATAAAAGATTTTAAGCCACTAAAATTTGGGATACTAATTTGTTAGGCAGCAATAGATAATCAGACCCCCATGAGATTCTCTATAGTTGACAGTCTCTATGCAGATTATGTCATGTGACAAATTCTCACCAACAAAAATGTGAACAGAAATGATGTATTACTGCTACTTTGAGACATTCAGAGTGGAAAGTGCTTTCTTCACACAAACTTCCACTCATCAACAAAAATATACTCAAAAGACCAAAGTAGGTGGAATTGAAGACAGAAAAAGTACAGGACAGAGGTTAGAATCAAATTTATTGAGTTTGCAAAAGTGAATGTCAAGACTTTGAATAGTCAGTTCACCAGTTCAAGATATCTTTTGATACTGTTGTCTATCTAAATTGTATAAAAGTTGGCACCCCTCATTCTTTCAGGGACAGTAGGCACTTCTAGGTACTTAGAAAGTGAGGAACACAGTACCTCTTGTCTATTAACTCAAGAAATACCTTAACAACCATGGTTTCATTGTTTTCAGTTAGGTTGAGGTTTATTCCAAGAAAGAAAAACAAAAGAAAAATTTGATGCATTATTCATATTTCATCGTATGACATCATATTACAATCTGTCAAAAATGGGGTTAGAAATTGAAAAACAAATAAAAAAAATAGAAAGGTTTTGAAAATCATCATTTCCTGTCACCAAATGCCAAGGAGAAAATAACACACTAATGAGACAGAAAATAATTTTTGAGATTTTTTTTTTTTTTAATCTGACTCCACTTTTAACTATATTCCACAAGAATCATTGATAGTTTGGCCACTTGACTCTGGAGATAGAGGTCCTGGAACTCTTTAAATGAACCATTAGTTTATTTTATTTCTGTTAATTAGTGATTACAGTTCATTTGTTTTAATCACTTATTTGCCATCCTGTCTGGTGAACAAGAAATCATGACATACCTCTTAAGAATTCTTCTTACTCATATGTGAATTAGCATTTGCTTTTACAATTAAATAATCATAGCCCTAAATTAAAATCCTAAAAATGTAAAAGCACAGTAACTTTACTGTTCATATTAAAATATGTTAAACTAAAGGGATCACATAAATAAACCTGAATATTATCCATACACCCACTATATGGGTAAGACAGGCATATTTCTACACCTGATTTCACATGAGAACACACTACAATATGTAATAAATCAGTTATATCAGCTGATATCCCAAAAACCAATTCAGCATGAGGGTTCCATGGATAGTGTCCAACTTGTTTAAGTTTCTTTTATGCAACCTACCTACTAGACTGGACTTTACCATTCATATTTCTTTTATTTAGTTCCCACTTTCATACATCTGCCAAACAATTTGAAAGCAGTATAAATTCAAATCTCAACTTTCTCATTGCCTGCCTATTTATGCCTCAGAAGAGTTCTCTAGATCCTTCAAGTTATAGCTTCCTTCTGATTGCCCTGATCAAATCCCTCTTCACTTCCTTGTTCCTCAAAGTGTATATCAATGGATTTACTACAGGCGTGACCACAGTGTACTTGATGGCAATGACTTGGTCCTGGTCCATGGAGCTGTCTGAGGTAGGATGAATATAGATGAAGACAACAAGAGCATAGAAAAGAATAACTACCATGAATTGGGAGGCACAGGTGGACAGTGCTCTGTGAAGCTTGCTGCATGAAAGGGTCTTGAAGACAAGATAGATGATAATGTAGAAATAGGAGAGAAGGGTGAGAAAGAAGGGGCCCATGGCAATGGTCCCTGTGACAGTATTGAGCAGCCACTGGTTGAGCTCAATGTTCCCACAGGCCAACTCCAGCAAAGGTTTAATATCACAGAAGAAGTGATGGATTTGGTTGGAGCCACAGAAGTTCAAGTGAGAAGTCATTATGGAGTGCAGCAGGGCATGGAAAAACCCAATGACCCAGACTGTCCTAGCCATCTGGGTACAGCGCTGATGATTCATGATGACCGTGTAACGAAGTGGTTTGCAGATAGCCACAAAGCAGCCCAAGGCCATCACAGCCAACAACGTGGCCTCTGTGCTGCCCAGGAAGTGAAAGAAATGAAGCTGGCTTAGGCATCCCACAAAAGAAATTGCTTTGTGTGTAGACAGGAAGTTCTCCAGCATCTTTGGCAGTGTCACTGTGGAGTAGCAGATATCTAGACATGAGAGGTTTCCCAGGAAGAAATACATAGGTGAATGGAGTCTTGGATCAGAGATGACAATCTTCAGGATAGCTCCATTCCCAGCCACAATGACAAAGTAGATGGTGAGGAAAACCACAAAGAGAGAAGGTGCAGTTCTTGGATGTCCGTCACTCCCAGGAGGAGAAATTCAGTGACTGAGGTTTGATTCAGCATCACTTAAAAGAAAAGACAAAATAATATATGGAGCACTAACTCTAATGAGAATCAAAATCCTCCCAGCCCAGGATTTTCTCGCCAAGACAAAATGTCTTGAGGGAGAATACAGTTGTATTGAAGGATCCTAGGTGGCGCAAATGGTTTGCACTCCACTACTAACAGAAAGGTTGGCAGTTTGAACCCACCCAGTGACTCCGTAGAAGAAAGGGCTGGTGATATGCTAATGTAAACATTACAAAGAAGAAAATCCTATTATGCTAATGTAAACATTACAAAGAAGAAAATCCTATGGAACCCAGTTCTAATCTGTAACATACGGAGTCACCATGAGTCGAAATCTACTTGATAGCAACTGGTTTTGTTTTTATAGTTGTTTTATGTGATTTCAACCTCAGAAGTTTTATAGAATGTCAGTCATTAAACAGTAACATATTAAGGCTACATGTCTGTTATTTGTCTGACTCAGTCAGTGTTATTTTTTCTTTTTTTGATTTATCATTAATACTTTACATTCTGTCTGAGATCTAGGGCATGTTGTCAGCCTCCCATTTTCTGGGCCTGTGGACATCCACATTGTGATACAACTTTCCTTTCATCTTCCTAAATCAGCTCTAATAGGTGCAAATTTGAGGTAATCCACCACACTGCTATCTCTAAACCTACAATGAAGCCACCTGGAAGATTTTAGCTTAATGAAAATGAACAGGGAAGAAGGCACGAAGCTCTTTATAGACCACAACGTCTTTAAAGAAACAAACAAAGCCCCTTAAAATAGTAGCAGTAGCTTTTTGTCATTTTAGAGTGTAAACTGGGCTAGAGGTATCCTCTCACTGATCCCTTTCTGAGCCACAAGCATAGGAGGGTAATAAAGCCTTAGCTTCATCAGGAAAAGAGGCCACATTAATTAGATATTCTTAGCCTGAGGTTTATCTGAAATTTTATCATTGATATGTGTGCTGAAAAGCTTAGTTTATTCCTATTATTATAGGAATATTTTCTAAATATTTTCTAAAAGTAGAATTCTCAAATTACTTCTTCAGCGACAAATGGTATAGAGCTTCCATTTTCTCGTTGCTCTGAGACTCTTTTTTCTTTATCATGTCCCTGAATCCCAGGGTAAGTAAAGTTCTTCCTCCAATGAGCTCATCAGTTCCTCCCTTATCACCGTATAGGGACCGCTCCTTGAAGTATGTATGGCTTCAATCCCCTTGAAGTCCTACCTTTTCTTGTGATCTATTTCCTTAAGTCCTATTTTTAACTTGTCTGCAGTGACATCACTCTTTAGATATTAAGGAATATTCTGCCTCAAGTGAAATTCATCATGTTCACTTCTAGTTCCATTAATCTGATGCTGGCAGTCTTGTTGTCTTCCATCACCCCGAAAAGGTTGCATATCAGCTCTCTCCAATGTCCCCACAAATTTCCAACTCTTCTCATTGAAAAAACATGTTTCATCTTTTTTGCCCTTTCCATCAAATAAAATTTCTGTTTTCTACTAAAGAAACACATTAATTTTCATTTCACTCACAGAATTGAAATAGTAGAGATTTCTTCAGTGAATGTTAAAACGCTTGATAAAATTGTAAATAAGTTAATTATAAGAAGGTTTAATGTTTGACTAAACATGGACCATTTACTGAGATGCAGCCAAACTTTTGAATCTTTTTTTCTTCCATTATTTGAAAAGTTGATGTTGTTAGTTGCCATTAGTTGATTCCAACTAATGGCATCCTTTTTGTGCAGAGTGGATCTGCTCCATAGGGTTTTCAAGGCTTGTGACCTTTTCGAAGCAGAGATGTAGAAGGGAGGGGCGCCGAGGGGGACACTTACCCCCAGATATAAGTCCAAGAGGGCACTCGATGAGGTGTGAGATGGCATCCAAGGTGCCACAAATGTGAAAGGCACCTGACTGAGGCAGCTGGACAAAAAGGGGAAAGGTGTTCTGTTGATGCATTGCAGGTGTCATTATCTATTTATCTTGAAATTGGGAAGGGTGCAAATTAGAAATTGCCCCTGCGTGCTTCTTACCCTCACTATGCCTCTGTTTGGAAGTAGATCACCAGGCCTTAATGCCGGGGTGCCTCTGGGTGGGTTTAAACCACCAACATTTTGGATAGTCGTCCAGCACTTAAGTTATCTCCTTTAGGTACACTGACAAAAGCAGACATGCTTTTGTGAAATAGCTTCCTCTTTGTTCCTTTCATTTCCAGATGGAGTGGATGATCTTTTGCTTATTGGCAGGGAAGAAGCAAGGATTTGATGAAAATTATAAGAATCGGAGCATTGACACAAGTGTAAGAACAGTAATAGAGATGCAGATTGGGTAGTTTCCTATAAAAGGAGAATCATTCAAGGTTGGAGAGACCATGGACAGTAGGTGAAAATGATCTGAGGTGAATAAGAGTGAAAAAGTGAAGCATAAGGGATTTTCCAGAGCCCATGAGGTTCTAGGTATTTAATATGTGGAAGCAACTTTGAGAAATTACCTAATCTCTACAACACCTTCATGAAGGGCTGTCTTCAAACGATTCTGTGTAACTTTTTTTGATAGCCATCTTTATTTTTGTATTTAAGAAATTTGTCAATTCCTGTTTAAAATACAGATGACATGCCAAATACCAATTTTGATTTCCTGGCCCACAAAGCAGTATTGCATAAAAATGTGTTTGGGAAAATAAAATTCTTCCAATTTAAAAAAAAAAAAAAAATAGAAACCAGATTCTTCTGTTCTGAATGATTTCTTTGACTGTAATTTTAACATTTAGAGATTACTGAGTTGCTTTGGAGGATGTCTAGAGACCCAGGCTTGTTGAACTGAGAATGAGAATGGCAACAAAAATGTGAGCAGTAAAGTGCCTTCATAATCCACAACCAAAATACATTTATAAAATAGGACATCTGTTTTCAGTGCTGGGCATTTATCTTTAATACTAGCAAGCACAGATCACTCACTAACAGATAGAAAATATGGACAACTTAGCAGCCTGGCTCCCATTTCATTCTCTTACCTGATAGAGTTTTCAGGTTCGTAGGTAAGAAAATTGTTCACTTTTCAGTGTACACTCAAGTGATTTACAAATAGAAAAATATTTAAAGTGAGAATTCATGTTGGGATTGCAGCATAAGCTCTTTATCTTCAAAATCCTCTTTTTCCCTTCCTGAAATTCTGCCTGCCGTTTTATTAGCCACAGATCTCTAGGCATAAAAGTCCTGAGAGAGAGTGTCCCCTAGGTAATGAGAAGAATTGTTGTAAGAATAAACAGGATAGATAATTTTCCACACTTGCAATATGAAGAAGTAAACTTGGATAATTTCTATCTTGAGTTCCATTAAAAAAAAAAATTCTTTCTATTCTCTTGCCTTACTATATTGGTTCCTTAGTTTCAGAATCATGGTCAACAACACAAGTGTCAATTGCCTAATATGTTTCCTTAGTCAAATATCGTTTTCTTTCCTAGGACAGAGATATGGATTCACTTTCTCGTCTTGGAGGGTTCCCTTGGAAGGTACTCTGGTGTATAAAGTGGAAGGAAAATTGGTCATGATAGTTAAGGAACGGGGGCCAGTCACATCCCATTGACTACTAAAGAAAGATAATTATCTCTAATATTTTATTCACTTATTTCTGTGTTCCTATGAAAACCAAAGAACAAAGAGAAGTAGTATTGCTTGTTATTTCATCTAAATATGACTCTTCACTTTTGGTAGTTACCCTAAACTATTTCCTTTAATTTTGAGGCCCAAAAGCTCACAATTCTCTGTTTAGTGATTGATGCTGGTAGCTCCAATGTATATTCCCACTTTTTGCTGTATCTTTCTGGTAAGAAAATTCATCTGATTTATACAAGGAAAATCTATGTGTGGTCTGCCATATATCCAAGCTTTCTAATGACAGTTGTCAATGCAGTGTTCTTTGTCCATCTTTTTATTGAGTTTTTATTCTTTTTGCTTTGCAGGAATTCATTATGTATTCATCACGTTAATAATTGCTTGTTACTCTGTATGTTGCAAATATCATAGAAATAAATAACATTTATTGTGTGCTCATTCCCTGTAAGATATTTTTCTGAGTTCTTTATATGTATTAGTGCATTTAATTTTTACAAAGACTCAATGAAGGAAGTACTAAAATCATTCCCATATTACCATAAGAAAACTGAAGCTCAAAAGAATTAAGTAAATTTCCCAGAGACTGGTGATAAATTGGTGAAGCTATGATTCAAACTGAGTGTTTCATGACTTGACAGCAACTAACAACACAATAACAAGTTACAGACAGCTTCCATGAGGTCCTTGCTAGGTGCACAGGTAAGTTATATCCTAGCTGCTAATGGACATAGTAACTCCTAATTTACACAAAGTAAAATATGTGCCTTAAGTGGAGATGATTGCACTTTGAGCATACCCAGAACTTTGTTAAGCTATCTCAGTGGAACAAAGGGGAATAGAATGCTCCTGACACCGAGAAAATCTAGAATAGTCATCAGAAAATGGTGACTCCCTCAGCCTTGACCCCAACAGGGGCAATGAGTACTGTCCATTGCCCCATCGGGGCCTTCCACTTTTATTACCCCTTTTAATTTACCTTTCATTACTGCCTTCAACTACTTGTTCTCTCTACATGCTATTTGGCATGTGAATATGGCTGTCCTGTTAGTATATAACCCCGGGAGAGAGAGCCTTAGGCATTCTAGTCCCAAGATGCAAAGTGGGGCATGCTTGGATGGCTTCTACTCATCTCTGTCCTGTTGATTCTGTGAGTAATAAACACTTGTTGACCATGCCATTAGAACAGTGTCTGGTCTGTGCTCTGCTCCAAATGGTCTTCACTAAGAACTTGTGAATACAGAACATTACAGCCATCATTCTTTCAAAATGTCTCTGTCTCAATTTTATGTAAAATCTATTACTTATCAAGTCACAAGAAGCACTTTTCTTCTTTATGTTTTGTCTTTCTGGAGTTTTGTTTATAAAATAATTTTCCTCCTTGAGCCATAATGATATTGTCTTTTATAAGCAAGGGCAACCTCCTTGGAATGTGGCCTATCCAATGAGGACTCTGTGATCAAAAGGGCCCCACACTTCATTTAATGCTTTCTTGTTACCATCTTGAAATTTTTAGTACTTTTTTAACCACTCTGCATTTTTACTTTGCCCTATAAATTCTGTAACTGTTTCTGTTTATCAAATTCAGAATTTTATACTTGCTATTTAGGCCTCTAGTCCTTTTAGACTTGTCAAAATAATCAAAGTACAAAGAAATTAAGACATATAGGGTTTATTTGAGCAGTTAATCTGGACACATATAGGGTGACCTCTGTGTTCAGAAAAAAACAGAGACTCATCTTAGGACAGTTACAATGAGTTTTTTAGGGAAAAAAGTAGGAAATGTAGAGTCAAATATTAACTACTGGATAATCTTAGCATGATTAATTGAATAGTGCTCCTCTCCATAAGATCAGCTGATGCCAGGCCACCAGGTGGATTTTTGTGTTCTGGCCAGCCTCTATTCCTTTCACAAATTCTCAGGTGTTTACAGGAGGTTACAAATAATAAAGGCACCTCAGCTACTCAGGAAGTTCCAGGGGCTGTTTCTCAGGAAGCAAGAAGAAAGACCAAGTTGCTTTGAGTAAAGTTAAATTCTTCGCACAAGATAAAGTTTGAGCAAGTTTATAGTTAACAGAGAGGAATCCTTCTGCTGGCACAGACAGTTATATGTTCAGGGTTGGTGGTTTGAACTCACTCATAGGTGCCTTGAAAGACAGGCCTGGAGATCTGCTCCCATAAGATCACAGCCTTGAAAACCCTATGGAGCGGTTCTACCCTGCACACATGGGGTCTCCATGAGTCGGAATTGACTTGACTACAAGGAACAACATGGTTAACAGATGTTTCAAAAATAATCAAAACTCAAAGAAATTGAAACATAAAGTTTATTCTTGTCCTAGGGTAAAATCTTCACAAAGTTATAGCGAAGTAAAAAGAAAGATTTCATTTGTGTAAGTTCAAAGAGGCAAAAGTGGGAAATGGATAAGCATGCTGCCAGAGTTATGTCTGTCCCAGTCCAAGGAACATTACAGAATCATTAGTGAACATTAACATTACAATTGGGTAAATCATTGAAACCTTCATCTTTTCACAGATTGACAAAAAACTGCTAAATCACCACGATTCTACGTTTTGAATTGCCATTCTTAATAATCACTGGTACATGTTTCAGTAAGGACAGTCAAGAGAGTTCATTGGTCCAACAAATCTTACTATTTACGAAATGCTAATAGAAAAAGATGAGCTCTGGTTGCATATTGGTTAAGAGCTCGGCTGCTAACCAAAAAGTCAGCAATTTGAATCCATCAGCTGTTCCTTGGAAACCCTATGGGGCAGTTCTACCCTGTACTATAAGGTTGCTATGAGTTGGAATCCACTCAATGGCAATGAGAATAGAAAAAGTTAAGAGTGGAAAAATATATAGGTCTTTTGTGCTCTGTCTGTAAAACAAAACAAAAACCTGTTGCCATGGAGTTGATTCCGACTCATAGCAACCCTATAGGTCTGAGCTGAACTGCCCCATAGGGTTCCAGGAACAGCTGGTGGAGTCAAGCTGCCGACCTTTTGGTCAGCAGCCAAACGCTAACAACTGTGAAACCAGGGACCCTCTATCTAAGATTTGTTTATGTGAATGTTTCCCTAGAAGACATTTTCCAAGATTGCACTAGCTATTGTTTTTATACCTCAGGTCCCAGGTTATGTGTCCCTGTGAATTCTTAAAAATCCAGATACAGCTGGGTCACATTCTTTATGCACAAGGACAGGGAATAATGGCTCCAATTTCCACCCCTAAATCATCCTAGTAATCATTCTGTATGCGTGCAGGGAGATTATTTTGTTTCTAGAAACAAGTAGCTCAAAGCAGGTTAATTACAACTGTAACAAAGTCAAAACAATAATATTTGACCATTTCGTATTTTAATAAACAATTTCCAAATGGGGGGAGTGGAGTCTCCCTACAGGAAGTAAATGAAGAAAAAGTAAAGCTCCTGAGGATTGGGGATTTCACAGAAGCTTAAACATTTTTTTCTTAATGAGTACAAGTTTCCATGGTGACCAAATACTTAATGGTTACTGAGTTAACTTTAAAAAGTAGCGCCTGAAGATTTGGCCCTTCGCTCATTTGTAGCTATGAGACCTCTTGAAATTAAAATTGAAGAAGCTCACAGTCTTTTTCATTAAATCATGAGGTAATGAGTTTATTATTGAGTACCCTTTTCTACCAGAAAGTCAAATTTACAATGCTGCAGAGCAGCTTCTGGTGAAAGAAATGAGTCAATGTTTTTGCAGTCTGGGTCAGCCATTTTTACGGTTAAGTTTTGGTTTCCTGGGTAAGAAAAAACCCTTAAAATCAAAGTAAGATATCTGTTATTAATTTTTTTTTCTTTCACACTTGTCACAGAAAGGGATTTGTGTGATTTCATAGTCACTGTGTCTCCTTATTTCTATTTATCTATTTCTGGGTGCATTCCACATTGGTCAGTGACCTTTATGATTTTTCCTACGTATGCAGAGGAACCCATCAATCCCTGTCCTCAGTTTCTCTTTTTTAACAGAGTTCACTTTGGCATATACTGTGAGATAATCAGTTAAAATTGATTCTGCTTTGTTTCTCTGTATTCAGACTAATTAGCTCTTCTTTCTTCCCAGATGTATGATGCCATTTCTATAATATTCCAAGTCCTTATAAATAAACCTCCTGTTCCTCCAGTCTCTATTTTGTTCTGTTGGTTTGTTTCTGGGTCAGTAACAAACTATATTTTAATTAATATGACTTTACTGTAGATATTGTTGATTGAGTCCAATCTTTATTCTTCTTTTATTAAATGCCTTGAGGAGTTTTGACAGCTCATTTCCCAGGAAATTTCAGTGTTAAAGGAAATTTTGTAGAAGAAAGAGCAAAGGTCAGTAAGAAAGAGCTGGTAAAAACTGAGAGCCTTTGGGTCAAGCCAGAATTCTTGAAGGATATCATTGTATTGAAAGGGGTGTTTTAAAGAAAATGTGCACATCCTCTGCCCCCTACCCTGCTTCCAGTTTAAACTTAACTCTTAATCCTTGCCCAAAACTAAAAACTCGTCATAAAGACAGTTTTGGGAAAATTTTTCAAAAGTAGAAAAGCCACAACTAGACTATAGAATATAGACCTGCAAACTTAAACAAGCCAAGACACCTCCTGCTGATTAAGTGAATGACAACGAATCATTCTGGGAAATCCCCTCACAGTTTGTACTATATATAAGCTGATCAAAAATTATAATGTGAGGAGCTCTTTTCTCTGGAGCTATTTTCCCTGCTCACAAACATTTTTTTCTGGTCAATAAAACCTTTTATTGACTTATTGACCATATTTTCTTTTGATAGGTATAATAGACAAAAGTCTATGCATAAACAAAAGAATATGTGGAAGAAGTTCCTGTGTTGTAGCCTAGACTGTGAATAAAACAAAAAATGAAAACAAACAAACAAAGTATCTCCTAAGAAAGTGTTTAACTATAGGCCTGCCATTCCTAGTACTTAGAGTTTGAATTGACACCAGTGGAGACCTCTAGGAACCCCCAAGGCGAGAATAGTACAGTAACTGATCTTAGGAGGGTTGTATCCCTGTACTTAATGGTTGAAGTAAATAGTTCTGAAGGTATTCATTCAGGGGTGTCATGAAGAATATTTAACAACCAGAATTGACTTGCCTGCAACTGTTTTTTTTTTTTTGTATGTGTGTGTGTATGGTTATAGTGAAATAATTTAATGTGTATCATTTGATCCTCTAACTGAACTAAAATATATATTATAAAACTGTTTCCTAGGTGATCTATTAGAGGCATAAATTATTCTTCAAATCATTTTCATAATTTAAAAATTTAAAATTAAAATTTTTCTAGCTCTTTCCAATAGAGTGAACAATTTATATATCTGATATCTTTGAAACTGAAGAAGTCACAATATTTAAGTGAAATGTTTCATGTAATTAATTGACTTAATTCTTATTAATTTTTGTTTACGTTAAATCCTTAAACTTTTGATAACATAATTTGGACAAGTTTCAGGATTCAATCAATTGAAAGAATCCAAGTGATTTTCTATTCATCAAAAGACAACATCAAGGGAATAAAAAGGTAAATGACAGAGTCAGGGAATATATTTGTCATCTATCTTTCTGACCAAGAATTTATAATTAGATTCATATTCCATGAGATTAATTGAAAAGGCAGACAACCCAATAGAAAAACGGGTAAAACACTTAAATGGCCATAAATACATTAAAAAGTGCTTAAGCAAATGGAAATCAATACTATAATGTGATCCAAGTATGTTTTTGTTGTTAGCTGCCGTCAAGTTGGCTGCTGACTCATGATGATCCCATGCACAACTGAATGAAACGCTCCCAGGTTCTGTGTTATCCTTGTGATCAGTTGCAGATTGTTTCTGTTGTGATCCTTATGGTTTTCATTGGATGATTTTCCGAAGTAGATTGCCAGCCTTTCTTCCTAGTCCATCTTAGTCTGGAAGCTCCACTGAAACCTGTTCAGCATCCCAGCAAGATGTAAAGCATAACTAAGAGATGGGCAGTGTTTGTGCATGAGGTTCATTGGTTGGAACTGAACTTGGTTATTCTGCATGGGAGGTGAGAATTCTACCATAGAACCACCAGTGCTTCACCAGAAAGGAAGCATAAACCAGTTGAGGTGACTCTGACTCATGAAGACCCATGTGTGTCTGAATAGAAATTTGCTCTATAGAGTTTTCAGTGGCTGACTTTTCAGAAGTAAATTGACAGGCCTTTCTTCTGAGTAGACGCTGGGTGAACTCAAACTTCCAACTTTTCTGTTAGCAGCTGAATGTTTAAAGTGTTTGCACAACCCAGGGACTCAAGTGGCGTCTATTACCTCTTCCGCTGCGGCTGGCTTGGCCTATGATTGCTTTGACTAATAAAGGATAGTAGAAGTAATGTTAATGCCAATTCTGAGGGTAGTCTTAAGACAACTGGAAGGGTTTGCCTTGGTCTGTTGGTCCCTGAGCCACCATGTTAAATGTCAGCCCTTGGAGGCTTCCCTAGTGAAGAAGCACAAGCTAACCACATGGAGAAGCTAGAGAGAGGGAGAAAGAGAGACTTTGTCAGCTCTCACCTATTCAATACCCAGCTGTTCAAGTCATTCCAGCTGAGGGTTCAGATATGATTAAATAAAGTCAACCCTTCTAGGTAGGCTGTGCTTTTCCCAGTTTCTGACCCACAAGGTTTTAAGCCACTAAGCTTTAGGGCACTAGTACGTTGTATAGCAAGAGATCACCAGAACTCAATGTGGTCCTCTGTAATTCACAGTCTCCATGCAGATTGTCATGTGACAAATTCAGAAATGCAAGCAGAAATGATGCATTACTGTTACTCTGTGACAGTTCAGAGTGGATGGTGCCTTCTTTACACACACTTATTCTCATCAACAAAAATAGAATAGAAGGCCCAGCTACCACAACTGACTGCTCTGACCAGGATCACAACAGAGGGTTCTGGACAGAGCTGGAGAAGGATGTAGAACATAATTCTAACTCACAAAAAAAAAAAAAAAGACCAGATTTACTGGCCTAAAGGAGGCTGGAGAAACCCCGAGAGTATGGCCCCCAGACACCCTTTTAGCTCAGTGGTGAAGTTATCTCCGAGGTTCACCGTTTAGCCTGGGAGTGGACAGCCCCGTAAAACCAAATGGGGATAATGAGATACAATAGTCCAGTGACAAGGGCCAGAAGGCAGAGGGGACAAGGAAGCTGGTGACAGGGAACCCAAGGCTGAGTAAGGATATTGTGGATGTGTTGTGAGATTGTTAACCATTGTCATAGGGTAACATGTGTAGTAACTGTTAAATGAGAAACTATTTTGCTCTGTAATCCTTCATCTTAAGTGAGAACGGCAGCACAATTGGAAGAGCGTAGTCAATGTCACTGAACTGTGCAGGTATAAATTTTTGAAATAGTATGTCTTTGGCTATGTGTATTTTCACCAAAACAAAAGGTTGAGAAGTTAGAGGGTTGACATGTTGTGGGGTTGTTAACCAATGTCATAAAGCAATATGTGTACTACTGTTTCATGAGAAACTATTTGTTCTGTAAGCCTTCACCTGAAGTACAATAAAACATATATGTGTATATATATATATATATATATATATATATATATATATATATTTATATATATAAAATAGAATAGAAGGACCAATGAAGGTGAAGTTGAAGATAGAAGAGAACACAGGAAAGAGGTCAAAACTAACTTGTTGGGTTTGCAAAAGTGAATGCAAAGATTTTGAATAGTCAGTTCACTGGTTCCAAATATCTTTTCATCGTGTTGTCTGTATGTCTCTTGAAATAGTTAGAAATGCTGATACCCCACCACCCTTTCAGGGACAGCAGGCACGTCTAGGTACCCCACCACCCTTTCAGGGACAGCAGGCACGTCTAGGTACTTAGAATATGAGGAACATAATTTGTCTATTAACTCAAGAAATACCTCAACAGCTAGGACTTTATTGTTTTCACTTTAGTGGGAGTTTTGTGCCAAGAAAGAAAAGAAAACAAAATTTGGATGAATTCTTACTCTTTCACCTGACTTACATTATAATAATCTGTTAAAAGAAAAGGGGGGTGGGTGCAGAGAGATAGGAATAGAAAAACAAGACAAGAAAGTGGAAGAATTATTGAAAGTCATTTTCAACCACCAAACGCTGAAGGGAAAGTAACACACGAATGACGTAGGAAAGGATTGTTGAGATCTTTTTCAACCAGACTCCACTTTTGACTGTATTTCACAATAATTCTTTTTTTTATTGTTGTAAAAATATATCTAACACAACATTTGCCCATTTTGCATTTTTCAGTTGTACAATTTAGTGATATCAATTACGTTAATCATGTGTTTAATAATTCAGTCAGTTCATTTTTTTTTTGAGACGGACCTGCTTGTAGTTTTATTTTTTATGGTATTTTATTCTCTTTTTACACAGTAAATTAGGTTCCCTTTCAACAAGGTCTACATAAGTCGTTCAGTGAGATTGGTTACATTTTTCACAATGTGTCAACATTCTTACTAGTTCCGTTCTGGTTGTTCCCTTTTGATTAATCTAGTTTCCCTGCCCCTGCCCCTTACCTTTTTGTCTTTGCTTTAGGGTAAATGATGACCATTTGGTCTCATATAGATGTTTTTTTTAAGGCATGCAGCACTCACGGGTGTTATTTTTTATTTGATAAACCAATCTGTTATCTAGCTGAAAGATGACCTCCAGGAGCAGATATAGTACAAAATTTAAAGGGTTTCTCAGGGCAATAGTCTCAGGGGTTCTTCTAGAATCTACTGGTCGGTAAGTTTGAACTTTTTTAAGTGTTTGAGTTTTGTTCTACATTTTTCTCCTATTCTCTCCAGAACCATCTACTGTGTTCCTGATCAGAATTGTCGGTAGTGGCAGTTGGGCAGCATCTAGTTCTGTTCTCCGGATAGACGAGCCTGTGATTCGTGTAGGCTATTAGTCCTGTAGATTAATTTCTTCTTTGAGTCTTTGTTTTCTTCTTTCTGTTTTGCTCCACACTAGTAGAGACCAATAGCTGTATTTTAGATAGCTACTTGCAAGCTTTTAAGAGCATAGATGCTACTAACGAAAGTAGATGTAGAACCTAAACTTTATGAACTGTGCTATGCCATTTGACTCAGTTGTCCCACGACACTGTGGTCCTAAGCCTCCAAACCCAGTAAACTGATTCCACAAGGTGTTTTGTCATGTCTACGAAGTATCTGTTACTGTGCCCCCATGTGCTTTATTATAAATATAAATATATATGGCACAAACAACAAACACACACACATATATATATGCCTACAGATATACCTTTATGTACACATGTATACACACATGTATAGCTTACTTTACACATATATGCATACCTATATACCTATGTAACCACACACATATTTTGTAGTTATTATTGCAAAATTATGTAGGTTATAGCATTTACCAAAAATGTCCCTTTCCTTTTGTACTTGTTAGTCTCATCACTTACCTTTTTCAAATTGTGCATACTTCACCCACATTCAGTATTGCCATTCAGCCAGTAGACTTATGAAAGATCTCTGAAGTTAGAGATTCCAGACCTCTTTAGGAAGAACAATTGGCTATTTTATTTCTGTTGATTAGTGATTACAATTCATTTGTTTTAATTACTGATTTGCTTCTGCTTGGTGAACAAGAAATCATGACATACCTCTTAAGAATTCTCCTTAATTCATATGTGAGTTACCATTTGCTTTGACAATTAAGTAACCACGGCCATGAAAAAAAATCTTCAAAATATAAAAGTCTAATAATGTTATTGCTCATATTAAAATGTGCTAACCTAAAGGGATCACACAGATAAACAAACTTAAATATTATTTATTTACCATATACGTGGGTAATATAGGCATATTTCTATACCTGATTTCATACAAGAATACAGTAGAATATGTAACAAATCAATTATCTCAATTAATATCCTCAAAACCCATTTAGCATGAGGGTTCCATGGCTAGTGTCCAACTTGTTTAAGTTTCTTTTATGCTACCTACCTACCTGCTCAATGTAACAACAATTGTGAGGATGGCACAGGACCCGGTAGTGTTTCTTTCTGTTGTACATAGGGCCATTATGAGTCGGAATCAACTTGATGACACCTAACAACAACAAAACCTACTAGAATGGACTTTACCACTTATAGTTCTTTTGTTTAGTTTCCACTTTCATACGTATTGTAAACAATTTGCAAAGTAGTATAAATTCAGATCTCAACTTTCTCATTGCTTGCTTATTTATGCCTCAGAAGAGTTCTCTAGATCCTTCCAGTTATAGCTTCCTTCTGATCATCCTGATCAAAGCCATCCTCACTTCCTTATTCCTCAAAGTATAAATCAGTGGATTTAGTACCGGAGTGACCACAGTGTAGATGATGGCAATGACTCGGTCCTGCTCCATGGAGCTGCCTGAGACAGGATGCATATAGGTGAAGACAGCAGGCGCATAGAAAAGAATAACTACCATGAAGTGGGAGGCACAGGTGGATAGTGCTCTGTGAAGCATGCTGCATGAAAGCATCTTGAAGGCAAGATAGATGATAATGTAGAAATAGGAGAGAAGGGTGAGAAAGAAGGGGCCCATACCAATGGTCCCTGTGACAGTATTGAGCAGCCACTGGTTGAGCTCAATGTTCCCACAGGCCAACTCCAGCAAAGGTTTAATATCACAGAAGAAGTGATGGATTTGGTTGGAGCCACAGAAGTTCAAGTGAGAAGTCATTATGGAGTGCAGCAGGGCATGGAAAAACCCAATGACCCAGACTGTGCCAGCCATCTGGGTACAGCGCTGATGATTCATGATGACCGTATAACGAAGTGGTTTGCAGATAGCCACAAAGCGGTCCAAGGCCATCACAGCCAACAACATGGCTTCTGTGCTGCCCAGGAAGTGAAAGAAATGTAGCTGGCTTAGGCATCCCACAAAAGAAATTGCTTTGTGTGTAGACAGGAAGTTCTCCAGCATCTTTGGCAGTGTCACTGTGGAGTAGCAGATATCTAGACATGAGAGGTTTCCCAGGAAGAAATACATAGGTGAATGGAGTCTTGGATCAGAGATGACAATCATCAGGATAGCTCCATTCCCAGCCACATTGGCAAAATAGATGGTGAGGAAAACCACAAAGAGAAAAGGCTGCAGTTCTTGGATGTCTGTCACTCCCAGGAGGAGAAATTCAGTGACTGAGGTTTGATTCAGCATCACTTAAAAGAAAAGACAAAATAAATATATGGAGCACTATCTCTAATGAGAGTCAGAATCCTCCCAGCCCAGGATCTTCTCGCCAAGACAAAATGTCTTGAGTGAGAACGTAGTTTTTTTGAGGGATCTTAGGTGATGCAAATGGTTTGCGCTCCACTATTAACAGAAAAGTTGGCTATTTGAGCCTACTCAGTGACTGTAGTAAAAAGCCTAGTGATGTGCTTCTGTAAAGATTACAGCAAAGAAAATCCTATGGAGCACGGCTCTCCTGTGTAATACATGGAGTTGCCATGAATCGAAATCTACTTGATAGCAACTGGTTTTGTTTTTATAGCTGCTTTTACATGATCCCAAACTCAGAGGTTTTATAGAATGTCAGTCATTAATCTGTAAAATATTAATGCTACATGTCTGTTCTTTGTCTGACTTAGTCAATGTTATTTTTTCTTTATTTGATTTATCATTAGTATTTTCTTTTCTCTCAGATATCTAGAGCATATTATCAGCCTCCCGTTTTCTCTGCCTGTGAACATCTATATTGTGATACAACTTTCCTTTCATCTTCCTAAGTCAGCTCTAATAGAGTACAAATTTGAAGTAGTCCACCACACTGCTATCTCTAAACCTGCTATGAAGCCACGTGGAAGATTTTAGCCTAATGAAAATAAATAGGGAAGAAGTCACTAAGCTCTTTAAAGACCACAAAGTCTTTAAAAAAATAAACAAAAGCCCCTTAAAATAGTAGTAATAGCTTTCCCTTATCTTAGAATATAAATTGGCCTACAGGTGTCTCCTCACTGATCCCTTTCTGAGCCACATCCATAGGAGGGTAATGAAGCCTTATCTAGTATAGGAAAAGAGGCCACATTAATCAGATATTCTTAGCCTGAGGTTTATTTGAAATGTTACCATTGATACATGTGCTGATAAGCTTAGTTTATTCCTATAATGTGAGCCTTAATATTTTCTCAAAGTAGAAGTCTCAAGTTACGTCTTTGGTGATAAATTTTCCATTTTCTAGTTGCTCTGGGACTCTTTTTTCTTTATCATATCCTTGAACCTCTGGGTAAGTAAAGTTCTTCCTCCAGTGGGCTCATCAGTTCCTCCCTTAGATCACCCCATGGGGACCTCTCCTTGAATTATCTATGGCTTCAGTCTCCTTGAAGTCCTGTCTTCTCTTGTGATCTGTTTCCTCAAGTCCTATCTTTATCTTGCCTGCAATGACATCACTCTTTAGCTATTAAGGAACATCTAGCCTCAAGTGAAATTCATCATGTTCACTTCCAGCTCCGTTAATCTGACACTGGCAGTCACATTGCCTTCCCTCACCCCAAAAGGCTATCTGTTGTATATCAGCTCTCTCTAAATTCCCCACAAATTTCCAGTTCTTCTCATTTAAAAAAAACATGTTGTCTTTTTTTGCCCTTTCCATCAACTAAAATTTTTGTTTTCTAATTAAAAAAACATTAATTTTCATTTCATTTGCAGAATTGAAATAATAGTTTTTTCTTCAGTGAATGTTAAAACGCTTGATAAAATTGTAAATAAGTTAATATAAGAAAGTTTAATGTTTGACTAAATTCAGACTTTACTGAGAGGCAGTCAAACTTTTGAATCTTTTTTTTCTTCCATTGTTTGAAAAGTTGTTGTTGTTAGTTGCCGTTAGTAGATTCCAACTAACGGCATCCTTTTGTGTAGGGTTGGAATAGGCTGCAACCTTTTGGAAGGAGCGGTGTAGCGAGGGAGGGGACTCTGAGGGGGGTACTTGCCCCCAGGTGCAAGCCCAAGAGGGCACAAGACGAAGCATGGAATGACATCTGAGGTGCCACAAATATGAAAGGTGCATGACTGAGGCAGCTTAACAAAAGGGAGGAAATCGTTCTGCTAACACGTCACAGCTATCAACATCTGTGCATCCTGAAATTGGGAAGGGTGCACCTTAGAGATTGCCCCTGGCTGCTTGTTACCCTTGCTATGCCTCTGTTTGGAAGTAGATTTCCCTGCCTTAATTCCAAGGTGCCCCTGGGTGGGTTTAAACCACCAACATTTTTGTTAGTAGTCCAGCACTTAACCTATCTCCTTTAGGTACACTGATGAAAGCAGACATACTTTTGTGAAATAGCTTCCTCTTTGTTCCTTTCATTTTCAGATGGCATGGCTAAGCTTTTCCTCATTGGGATGGAAGATGCAAGGATGAGATGGACATTTATAGGAATAGGAGGCACTGAGAGAAGTGTAAGAACTGTAACAGAGATGCAGATTGGGTAGTTTCCTATAAAAGGGGAATCATTCAAGGTTGGAGAAACCACTGACAGTAGGTGGAAATGATTTGAGATGAGTAAGAGTGAAAACATGAATTAATTAGGGAACACTTTAAGGGAACCCGTGAGGTTCTAGATTTTTAATATGTGGAAGCAATTTTGAGAAATTATCTAACCGCTACAGCACCTCAATGAAGGGCTACCTTCAAACCATTCAGTGTAACTGTTTTTGATAGCCATGTATGTTTTGTGTATTTTAAAAATTTGACCATTTTTGTTTAAAATACAGATGACATACTAAATATCATTTTTGATTTTCTGGCCCACAAAACAGTATTGCATAAAAATGTGTTTGGGAAAATAAAACTCTTATCTTTGAAAAAAAAAAAAGAAATCAGACTCCTGTGTTCTAATGATTTCTTTCACTCAAATTTTAACATTTAGAGATTATTGGAGGATGTCTAGAGAACCAGGCATGTTGAACTGAGAATGAGAATAGTAACAAAAATGTGGGCATTAAAGTGCCTTCATAATCCACAACCACAATTCATTTATGAAATAGGACATCTGTTTTCAATGCTGGGCGTTTATCTTTAATAGCAAGCACAGATCACTCACTAACAGATAGAAAATATGGACAACTGAGCGGCCTGTCTCCTATTTCATTCTCTTACCTGATAGAGTTTTTCAGATTCGTAGGTAAGAAAATTTTTCACTTTTCAGGTGTACAGTCAAATGATTACAAATAGAAAAATATTTGAAGTGAGAATTCATGCTGGGATTGCAGCATAAGCTCCTCATCTTCAAAATTCTCTTTTTCCCTTCCTGAAATTCTGCCTGCCATTTTATTAGCCACAGATATCTAGGCATAAAAGTCCTGAGAGAGAGTGTCCCTAGGTGATGAGAAGAATTGTTGTAAGAATAAACAAGATACTTTTCTACACCAGCAATATGAAGAAGTAACCTTGGGTAATTTCTATCTTGAGTTCCATTAAAAAAAACAAAACAATTTCTTCCTATTCTCTTACCTTACTATGTTAATTCCTTAGTTTCAGAATCATGGACAACAACACAAGTGTCATTTGCCTGTTAAGTTTCCTTAGTCAAATTTCCTTTTCTTTCCTAGGACAGTGATATGGATTCACTTTCTCATTTGGAAGGGTCCCTTGGAAGGTACTCTGGTGTATAAAGTAGAAAGAAAGTTGGTCATGACAGTTAAAGAATGGGGGCCAGTCACATCCCATTGACTAGTAAAGAAAGACAATTATCTTTAATATTTTATTCACTTATTTCTGTGTTTCTATGAAAACCAAAGAACAAAGAGAACTAGTATTGCTTGTTATTTCTCCTAAACATGACTTTTTGCTTTTGGTAATAACACTAAACTATTTCTTTTAATTTTAGGTTCCAGAAGCTCACAATTCTCTGTTTGGCAAATTGATGCTCGTGTCTCCAGTGTGTATTCTCACTTTTTGCTGTATCTTTTAGGTAAGAAAATTCATCTGTTTTATACAAGAGAAATATCTGTGTGATCTGCCATATGTCCAAGCTTTCTAATAACAGTTGTCAAAGCAATATTCTTTGTCCATCTTTCATTGAGTTTCCACTGTTTTTGCTTTGCAGGAGTTCATTATATATTCATGATGTTAATAATTGCTTGTTATTTTATATATTGCCAATATAATACAAAAAAATAACATTTATTGCGTGCTTATTCCTTGTAAGGTATTTTTTTGAGTTCTTTATATATATTAGCTCATTTAATACTTACAAAGACTCAGTGAAGGAAGTACTGAATTCATTCCCATTTTACCATAAGAAAAGTGAAGCTCGGAAGAATTAAACAAATTTCCCAGAGTCTCGTGATAAATTGGTGAAGCTATGATTCAAATTGAGGGCCTCATGAGTCCTAACTGACTTGACAGCAACTAACAACACAACAAGAAGTGCTAGAGACAACATCCATGTGGTCATTGCTAGGTGCACATGCAGCACCCCCTGGCCAGAACCTGCTCCCAACTCAAGAAAAGGAGAAGAAAACAAACAAACAATTCAAAACAAACAAACAAAAGCCCTGGGATCCCACCAGTGCAGCAGTCCAGACCGGGAAGCAGCTCCACACTGGACCGGAGCTTCGCAGCCCCTCAGAAAGAAGCAAAGATGGTGCACAGAGCCAGGTATTTGAGCGAAAGGAGGGGGAGGTGTTGAGAGGTAAGGAAGAAATCAAAAGAAGTGAAAAAAGCAACACCAGCAGCCAAAAAATGGCACTCAGAGAGCCGGGCCATTTGGGTGGGTGGAATCCAAGCAGCCGGTGCTTCCTGGGCAAGAGATTGTGGCCGCAGGAAGCAGAGGACGCCAAGTGTGGGTGAAAAAGTGTTGGGGGTGGGAAAGTGTATATCACAAATTACCGGTTCTTTTTTCTCCCGCTGGAAGCTCCATGAAGCTGCTTTCTTGTACCCACTATTTGCTGGTCTCCAATAGGTGTCCAAGATGGCGGATCCACGCTACATTAGCTGATAGGGGACCTCTGCATGAATCTCTCCTGGCTCTCCATTCTCTGTCAGTTTTTTCACTCCATTTGGTGTTTGGCTGAGATCTTTATCTCTTCATTTGATGTTTTAGGGTTTCAGGATTGTTGTTTTCTCTGTTTGGCTTAGGTTTTCGGATCTTTGCTGTGGAGGGATGGCGTGGTGCTTCTGCCTAGAGCACCATTTTGCTGCTAAATCTTCCAGTTGCAGATATTTTCTGTTGTGATCCTTATGGTTTTCATTGGATGATTTTGAGAAGTTGATTACCAGGCCTTTCTTCATAGTCCATCATAGTCTGGAAGCTGTACTGAAACCTGTTCAACATCATAGCAATATGTAAACCATAATGAAGAGATGGGTAGTGTCTGTGCATGAGGTTCATTGGTTGGAACTGAACTTGGTTCTTCAGTGTGGGGGATAGGAATTCTAGCAGGAAACCACCAATGCTTCACCAGAAATGAAGCATAAACCAGTCGAGGTAACTCTGACTCATGACGACCCATGTGTGTCAAAGTAGAATTTTACTCCATAGGGTTTTCATGACCGACTTTTTAGATGTGTATTGCCAGGCCTTTCTTCCAAGTAGCCTTGGGGTGGACTTGAACCTCTAACCTTTCTGTTAGTAGCTGAGTGTTTAAAGTGTTTGCACAACCCAGGGACTCTAGTGGGGTATATTAACTCTTCCCCTGAAGCTGGGTTGGCCTGTGACTGCTTTGACAGTAAAGTATAGTAGAAGTAATATTAATGCCAGTTCTGGGCCTAGTGTTAAGATAACTGGAAGGTTTTGCCATGGTCTGTTGGTCCCTGAGCCACCATGTAAAAAGGCTGCCCTTTGAGGCTTGCCTAGTGTAGAAGAACACACTAACCACATGGAGAAGCTAGAGAGAGGGAAAGAGAAAGGGAGAGAGACTTTGTCAGCTCTCACCTATTCAATACCCAGCTATTCAAGTCATCCTGGCTGAGACTCCAGACATTATTAAGTAAAGTCAACCCCTCCAGGCCTTGCTTTTCCCATTTTCTGACCCACAAGGTTTTACGCCACTAAGCTTTGGGGTACTAGTTTGTTATGCAGCAAGAGATCATCAGAACTCTATGTGATCCTCCGTAGTTTACAGACTCCATGCAGACTGTGTCATGTAACAAATTCTTAGCAAGAGGAATGGGAGCAGACATGATACATTATTGCTACTCTGTGACAGTTTAGAGTGGAAGGTGACTTCTTTACACACACTTACTCTCATCAACAAAAAATAGGATAGAAGGACCAAAGAAGGTGACGTTAAAAATAGGAAAAAACACAGGAGAGAGGTCAGAACTAATTTGTTTGGGTTTGCAAAGTGAATGCAAAGATTTTGAATAGTCAGTTCGCTGGTTCCAAATATCTTTTCATAGAGTTGTCTGTCTGTCTCTCTAAATAGTTACAAACGCTGCTACCCCACCATCCTTTCAGGGACAGCAGGCACGTCTAGGTACTTAGAAAGTGAGCAACATAATTTGTCTAGTAACTCAAGAAATACCCCAGCAACTAGGACTTCATTGTTTTTCTTTAGTGGGAGTTTTGTACCAAGAAAGCAAAACAGAACAAAATTTGGATGAATTCTTACTCTTTCACCTGTCTTACATTATAACAATCTGTCAAAAAAAGGGTGAGCATAGGTATAGAAAAACGAGACAAAAAACTAGAACAAGTATTGAAAGAATTCATTTTCATCCACCAAATGCTGAAGGAAGAGTAACACATGCATGAGATAGGGAAGGACTCTTGAGATTTTTTTCAACCTGACTCCAATTTTAACTGTATTTCACAGTAATTTTTTTTGTATTGTTGTAAAAAAAATATATAACACAACATTTGCTAATTGTGCTTTTTCTGTTGTACAATTTAGTGATATCAATTACATTGATCATGTTGTGCTTAATAATTCAGTCAGTTGATTTTTTCTGAGACGGCCCTGCTTCCAGTTCTATTTTTTATGATATTTTATTGTGTTTTTACACAGTAAATTGGGTACCCTTTCAACAATGTCTACACAAGTCGTGCAGTGAGATTGGTTACATTTTTCCCAATGTGTCAACATTCTTATTATTTCCATTCTGGTTGTTCCCTTTCCATTAATCTAGTTTCCCTGCCCTCCCCCTTACCTTCTCATGTTTGCTTTAGGGTAAATGTTGACCCTTTGGTCTCATATGGATGAGTTTTTAAAGGCGCACAATACTCACGGGGCATTATTGCTTATTTTATGAGCCAATCTGTTATCTAGCTGAAAGATGACCTCCAGGAGCAGCTATCGTACAGAATTTAAAGGGTTCCTCAAGGCAATAGTCTCAGGCGTTCCTCTTGAATCTACTGGTCAGTAAGTCCAAACTTTTTTAAGTGTTTGAGTTTTGTTCTAGATTTTTGTCCTATTGCCTCCAGGACCATCTACTGTGTTCCTGATCAGAATGGTCGGTGGTGGCAGTTGGGCACCATCTAGTTCTGTTCTCAGGATAGATGAGGCTGTGGTTCGTGTAGGCTATTAGTCCTGTAGATTAATTTCTTCTTTGAGTCTTTGTTTTCTTCTTTCTTTTTTGTTCCATACTAGTAGAGACCAATAGCTGTATTTTAGATAGCTACTTGCAAGCTTTTAAGAGCATAGATGCTACTGAAGAAACTAGTTGTAGAAACAAAACTTTATGAACTGTGCTATGCCATTTGACTGAGTTGTCCCATGAGACTGTGGTCCTAAGCCTCCAAACCCAGTAAACCGATTCCACGAGGTGTTTTGTCATGTCTAGAAAGTATCTGTTATTGTGCCCACTGTGGGCTTTATTATATATAGAAATATATATGACACACATAACAAACACACACACATATCTATATATGCCTACAGATACACCCCTATGTGCACATCTATATACACATGTATACCTTACTTTACACATATATGCATACATATATACCTATGTAACCATGCACATATTTTGTAGCTATTATTGCAAAATTGTATATGCTACAGCATTTACCAGCAATGTCCCTTTTCTTGTGTACTTTTTAGTATCATCACCTACCTTGGTCAAGTTGTGCGCACTTCACCCACGTTCAGTATTGCCTTTTAGCCAGGAGACTTTTGAAAGGTCTCTGGAGATAGAGATTCCAGATCTCTTTAGAAGAACAATTGGCTATTTTATTTCTGTTGATTACTAATTACAGTTCATTTGTTTTAATTACTAATTGCCTCTACTTGCTGAACAAGAAATCATGACATACCTCTTAAGAATTCTCCTTAATTCATATGTAAATTACCATTTGCTTTGACAATTAAGTAGCCATGGCCGTGAAAAAAAATCTTCAAAATGTAAAAGTCTAATAAAGTTATTGCTCACATTAAAATGTGCTAACCTAAAGGGATCACAGATAAACAAACCTAAATGTTATCTATTTACTGTATACATGGGTAATATAGGCATATTTCTATACCTGATTTCATACAATAGCATGAGGTTTCCATGGCTAGTGTCCAACTTGTTTAAGTTTCTTTTTTACTGCCTACTTACCTGCCCAAGCATAACAACAATTGTGAGGATGGCACAGAACCAGGCAGTGTTTTATTCTGTTGTACATCGGTTGCTATGAGTGGGAACTGACTCAACGGCATCTAACAACAACACCTAGTAGACTGAACTTTATCGTTCATAGTTCCTTTATTTAGCTCCCACTTTCATACATATTCTAAACAATTTGAGAAGTAGTATGAATTCAAATCTCAGCGTTCTTATTGCCTGCTTATTTATGCTTCAGAAGAGTTCCCTAGATCCTTCAAGTCATAGCTTCCTTCTGATCACCGTGATCAAAGCCCTCTTCACTTCCTTGTTCCTCAAAGTATAGATCAGTGAATTTAGTACAGGAGTGACCACAGTGTACATGATAGCAATGACCCTGTCCTGGTCCACGGAGCTACCTGAAGCAGGACGCATATAGGTGAAGAGAACAGGAGTATAGAGAAGAATAAATACCATGAAGTGAGAGGCACAGGTGGACAGTGCTTTGTGAAGCATGCTGCAGGAATGGGTCTTGAAGACAAGATAGACGATAATGTAGAAATAGGAGAGATGGGTGACAAAGAAGGGGCCCATACCAATGGTCCCTGTGACGGTATTGAGCAGCCACTGGTTGAGCTCAATGTTCCCACAGGCCAACTCCAGCAAAGGTTTAATATCACAGAAGAAGTGATGGATTTGGTTGGAGCCACAGAAGTTCAAGTGAGAAGTCATTATGGAGTGCAGCAGGGCATGGAAAAACCCAACGACCCAGACTGTGCCAACCATCTAGGTACAGCGCTGATGATTCATGATGACAGTGTAACGAAGTGGTTTGCAGATAGCCACAAAGCGGTCCAAGGCCATCACAGCCAACAACATGGCCTCTGTGCTGCCCAGGAAGTGAAAGAAATGTAGCTGGCTTAGGCATCCCACAAAAGAAATTGCTTTGTGTGTAGACAGGAAGTTCTCCAGCATCTTTGGCAGTGTCACTGTGGAGTAGCAGATATCTAGACATGAGAGGTTTCCTAGGAAGAAATACATAGGTGAATGGAGTCTTGGATCAGAGATGACAATCATCAGGATAGCTCCATTCCCAGCCACATTGGCAAAATAGATGGTGAGGAAAACCACAAAGAGAAAAGGCCGCAGTTCTTGGATGTCTGTCACTCCCAGGAGGAGAAATTCAGTGACTGAGGTTTGATTCTGCATCACTTAAAAGAGAAGACAAAATAATATATGGAGCACTATCTCTAATGAGAGTCAGAATCCTCCCGGTCCAGGATTTTCTCACCAAGACAAAATGTCTTGAGGGAGAATATAATTTTTTTGGAGGATCCTGGGTGGTGCAAACAATTTGCACTCCACTGCTAACAGAAAAAATGCCTTTTGAACCCACCCAATGATTCTGTAGAAGAAAGCCCTGGCAATCTGCTTCTGTAAAGGTTATGAAGAAGAAAATCCTACGGAGCCCGGTTCTACTCTGTAATACATGGAGTCGCTATGAGTCGAAATCTACTCGGGGCAACTGCTTTTGTTTTCATAATTGTTTTACATTATCCCAACCTCAGAGGTTTTATAGAATGTCAGTCATTAATCTGTAACAGATCACGGCTATGTATCTGTTCTTTGTCTGACTTAGTCAACATTATTTTTTCTTTATTCGATTTATCATTAATCTTTGATTTTCTCTCAGAGATCTAGAGCATGTTGTCAGCCTCCCATTTTCTCTGCCGGTGAACATCTACATTGTGATAAAACTTTCATCTTCCTTAATCAGCTCTAATAGGTGCAAATTTGAAGTAGTCCACTACACTGCTATCTCTAAACCTACTATGAAGCCACCTGGAAGAAGTCACTAAGCTCTTTATAGACCACAAAGTCTTTAAAGAAAGAAAGAAAGGAACAAATCCTCTTAAAATAGTAGTAGTAGCTTTTCTTCATCTTAGAGTGTAAACTGGGTTAGAGGTATCCTCTCACTGATCCCTTTCTGAGCTACAAGCATAGGAGGCTAATAAAGCCTTAGCTTCATCAGGAAAAGAGGCCGCATTAATTAGGTATTCTTAGCCCAAGGTTTATTTGAAATTTTATCATTGATATATGTGCTGATAAGCTTAGTTTATTCCTATAATATGAGTCTTAATATTTTCTAAAAATAGAATTCTCAAATTACTTCTTTGGCAACAAATGGTATAGTGCTTCCATTTTCTAGTTGCTCTGGGACTCTTTTTTCTTTATCATATCCCTGAATCCCTGGGTAAGTAAAGTTCTTCTTCCAATGAGCTCATCTGTTCCTCCCTTAGATCACCATATTGGGGCCGCTCCTTGAAGTATGTATGGCTTCAGTCCCCCTGAAGTCCTACCTTTTCTTGGGATCTATTTCCTTAAGTTCTATTTTTAACTTGTCTGCAGTGACATCACTCTTTAGATACTAAGGAATATTCTGCCTCAAGTGAAATTCATCATGTTCACTTCTAGTTCCATTAATCTGATGCTGGCAGTCTTGTTGCCTTCCATCACCCTGAAAGGGTGTCTTTGCATATCAGCTCTCTCCAGAGTCCCCACAAATTTCCAACTCTTCTCGTTCGAAAAACGTTTCAGCTTTTTGCCCTTTCCATCAAATAAAATTTCTGTTTTCTACTAAAGAAACACATTAATTTTCATTTCACTCACAGAATTGAAATAGTAGAGATTTCTTCAGTGAATGTTAGAACGCTTGATAAAATTGTAAATAAGTTAATTATAAGAAGGCTTAATGTTTGACTAAATTCTGACAGTTTACTGAGATGCAGCCAAACTTTTGTATCTTGTTTTCTTCCATTATTTAAAAGTTGTTGTTGTTAGTTGCCATTAGTTGATCTGCTCCATAGGATTTTCAAGGCTGTGACCTTTTGGAAGCAGAGGCGTAGCAAGGGAGGAGTGCCCAAGAGGGGCACTTACCCCCAGATGCAAGTCCAAGAGGGCCCTAAATGAGGTGGGAAGTGACATCTGAGGTGCCACAAATATGAAAGGCACCTGACTGAGGCAGCTGGACAAAAAGGGGAAAGGTGTTCTGTTGCGTCGCAGGTGTGAATATCTGTTCATCTTGAAATTGGGAAGGGTGCAAATTAGAGATTGCCCCGGGATGCTTGTTACCCTCACTCTGCCTCTGTGTGGAAGTAGCTCACCAGGCCTTAATTCCATCATGCCTCTGGGTGGGTTTGAACCACCAACGTTTTGAATAGTAGTCCAGTACTTAAGTTATCTCCTTTAAGTACACTGACAAAAGCAGACAGACTTTTGTGAAATCGCTTCCTTTTTGTTCCTTTCATTTCCAGCTGGAGTGGATGCTCTTTTGCTTATTGGGAGGGAAGAAGCAAGGTTGTGATGGAAATTATAAGAACGGGAGCACTGAGAGAAGTGCAAGAACAGTAATAGAGATGCAGATTGGGTAGTTTCCTATAAAAGGGGAATCATTCAAGGTTGGAGAGACCACAGGCAGTAGGTGAAAATGATCTGAGGTGAGTAAGAGTGAAAAAGTGAAGCATAATGGATTTTCCAGAGCCCATGAGGTTCTAGGTGTTTAATATGTGGAAGCAACTTTGAGAAATTATCTAATCTCTACAACACCTTCATGAAGGGCTGTCTTCAAACGATTCGGTGTAACTTTTTTTGATAGCCATGTTTATTTTTTGTATTTAAGAAATTTGTTAATTCCTGTTTAAAATACAGATGACATGCCAATACCATTTTTGATTCCCTGGCCCACAAAGCAGTATTGCATAAAAATGTGTTTGGGAAAATAAAACTCTTCCAATTAAAAAAAAAAAAAAGAAATCAGATTCCTCTGTTCTGAATGATTTCTTTGACTGTAATTTTAACATTTAGAAATTACTGAATTTCTTTGGAGGATGTCCAGAGAACCAGGCTTGTTGAACTGAGAATGAGAATGGCAACAAAATGTGAGCAGTAAAGTGCCTTCGTAATCCACAACCAAAATGCATTTATAAAATAGGACATCTGTTTTCAATGCTGGGCATTTATCTTTGATACTAGCAAGCACAGATCACTCACTAACAGAAAGTATGGACAACTTAGCAGCCTCTGTCCTATTTCATTCTCTTACCTAGTAGAGTTTTCAGATTCGTAGGTAAGAAAATTGTTCACTTTTCAGGCGTACAGTCAAGTGATTACAAATAGAAAAATATTTGAAGTGAGAAGTCTTGTTGGAATTGCAGCATAAGCTCTTCATCTTCAAAATCCTCTTTTTCCCTTCCTGCAATTCTGCCTGCTGTTTTATTAGCCACAGATCTCTAGGCATAAAAGTCCTTAGAGAGAATGTCCCCTAGGTAATGAAGAGAATTGTTGTAAGAATAAACAGGGTACTTTTCTACACCTGGAATGTGAAGAAGTAAACTTGGGGAATTTCTATCTTGAGTTCCATAAAAAAAAAAATTCTGTCTATTCTCTTGCCTTACTATATTAGTTTCTTAAGTTCAGAATCATGAACAACACAAGTGTCAATTGTCTAATATGCTTCTTTAGTCACGTATCGTTTTCTTTCCTAGGACAGAGATATGGATTCAATTTCTCATCTTGGAGGGGTCCCTTGGAAGGTACTGTGGTATATCTCGCATATAAAGTGAAAAGAAAATTGGTCTTGACAGTTAAGGAATGGGGGCCAGTCACATCCCATTGACTAGTAAAGAAAGACAATTATCTTTAATATTATATTTGCTTATTTCTGTGTTTCTATGAAAACCAAAGAACACAGAGAACTAGTATTGCTTGTTATTTCTTCTATATATGACTCTTCACTTTTGGTAATAACACTAAACTATTTCCTTTCATTTTGGGGTCCAAAAGCTCACAGTTCTCTCTGTTTGGTAGATTGATGCTGGTGGTGGCTCCAATATGTATTCTCACTTTTTGCTTTGTGTTTTAGCTAAGAAAATTCATCTGGTTTATACAAGGGAAATCTATGTGTGCTCTACCATATGTCCAAGCTTTGTAATAAGAGTTGTCAATGCAATGTTCTTTGTCCATCTTTCTATTGAGTTTCTATTCTTTTTGCTTTGCAGGAGTTCATTATATATTCATTATGTTAATAATTGCTTGTTATGTTATATGTTGCAAATATAATACAAATAAGTAAAATTTTTGTGTGCTCATTCCCTGTAAGGCATCTTTCTGAGTTCTTTATATGTATTAGCTCATTTAATTTTTACAAAAACTCAATGAAGGAAGTAGTAAAATCATTCCCATTTTACCCTAAGAAGATTGAAGTTGAAAAGAATTAAGTAGATTTCCCAGAGTCTCATGATAAATTGGTGAAACTATGGTTCAGATAGAGGGCCTCATGAGTCCTAATCGACTTGATGATAACTGACAACACAGTAACAAGTGCTAGAGACAACTTCCATGTGGTCATTGCTAGATGCGCAGGTAAATTATGACTGTCTCCTGTCTCCCTAGCTGCTAATGGACATAATAACTCCTAATGGACACAAAGTAAAGTATGCGCCTTAAGGTGAGATGATCGCCCTTTGATGAAACCCAGAACTCTGTTAACCTATCCCAGTGGAATAAAGGGGGAAGGATGCTCCTGACATCAAGAAAATCTAGAATAGCCATCAGGAAAAGGTGACTCCCTACCCTACCTTCCCCACCCTCACTCCCCACCCCCACCCAACAGGGGCAGCAAGTAATGTCCATTTCCACATAGGGTGTCTTCCACTTTTATTACCCCTTCTACTTCTACCTTTCATTACCACCTTCAACTGCTTGTTCTCTGTACATGCTATTCGGCATGTCGATATGGCTGTCTTGTTAGTATTTAACCTTGAGAGAAAGGGACTTAGACGTTCTCCTCCCAAGATGTGAAGTGGGGCATGCTTCAATGAGCTCTGCTCATCCCTGTCCTGTTTATTCTGTGAGAAATAAATGCTTGTTGATCATGCCATTAGAAGAGTGTCTGGTCTGTGCTCTGCTCTAAACAGTTTTCACTAAGAACTTCTGAATATGGCACATTGCAGCCATCATTCTTTCAAAAGGCTGCTGCCTCAATTTTTCTACAGTTTCCTTTGTTGACTAGAAATCTATTGTTTTATCAAGTCACAACAAGCAGTTTTCATCTTTATGCTTTGTCTTTCTGGAGTCTTGTTTAAAAAATAATTTTCCTCCTCAAGTAATAATGACATTGTCTTTTATAAGCAAGGGCAACCTCACTGGAATGTGGCCCATCCAATGAGGACTCTATGCTCAGAAGCGTCCCTCCTTTGAGTTAATGCTTTACTGTTACCGTCTTGAAATTCTTAATAGTTTTTAACGAGGGGCTCTTCATTTTTATTTTGCCCCTTAAATTTTACAACCGTTCCTGTTTATTAAATTCAGAGTTTTCTGTTTGCTGTTTAGGCCTCTAGTCCTTTTAGAGTTGTCAAAATAAAGCACAAAGAAATTAAGACATTTAGGGTTTATTTGAGCAGTTAATCTGAATGCATACAGGGAAACCTCTGTGTTCAGAAAAAACAGAGACTCAGGTTAGTTACAAAGAGTTTTTTAGGGGAAAAAAGTAGGAAATGTAGAGTAGGAATATTAACTATTGGATAATCTTAGCATGATTAATTGAATCATGCTCCTCTCTATAAGATCAACTGATGCCAGGCCACTAGGTGGATTTTTGTGGTCTGGCCAGCCTCTATTCATTTCACAAATTCTCAAGTGTTTTCAGGAGGTTATAAATGACAAAGACAGCTCAGCTACTCAGGAAGTTCCAAGGGTTGTTTCTCAGAAAGCAAGAAGAAAAACCAAGTTGCTTTGAGTAAAGTTAAATTCTTTGCATGTGATGAACTTTGAGCAATTTATAGTTAACAGAGAGAAATCCCTCTCGGTTGGCACAGACAGTTAAGTGTTCAGGGTTGGTGGTTCGAACTCACCCAAAGGTGCCTTGAAAGACAGGCCTGGAGATCTGCTCCCATAAGATCACAGCCTTGAAAACCCTATGGAGCAGTTCTACCCTGCACACATGGGGTCTCCATGAGTCAGAATCGACTTGACTGCAAGGAATAACATCGTTAACAGATGTCTTGTATGGAAAATAATCAAAACTCAAAGAAATTGAAACATAAGGCTTACTCTTGTCCTAGAGTAAAATCACCACAAAGTTATAGTGGAGCAAAAAGAAAGCTTTTATCTGCACAAGTTCAAAGAGGCAAAAGTGGGTAATGGATAAGCATGCTGCCAAGAGTTATGTCTGTCCCAGTCTAAGGAACATTACAGAATCATTAGTGAACATTAACATTACAAATGGGTAAAATCAATGAAAGCTTCATCTTTTCACAGATTGGCTAAAAACTGCTAAATCACCATGATTCTGCATTTTGAATTGCCTTTCTTAATAATCACTGGTACATGTTTCAGTAATGATAGTCAAGAGGGTCATCATTGGTCCAAAAAATCTTACTATTTACAAAATGGTAATAGAAAAAGAAGAGCCTTGGTTGCACAGTGGTTAAGAGCTTGTCTGCTAACCAAAAAGTCAGCAGTTCGAATCCACCAGTTGCTCCTTGGAAACCCTATGGGACAGCTCTACCCTGTCCTATAGGTTCGCTATGATTCGGAATCCATTCAATGGCAATGAGAATAGAAAAAGATAAGAGTGGATGTATATATAGATATATAGGTCTTTTGTGCTCTGTCTGTAAAACAAAACAAAAACCTGTTGCCATGGAGTTGATTCTGACTCATAGCAACCCTATAGGTCTGAGCTGAACTACCCAGTCGGGTTCTAAGTAACAGCTGGTGGATTCAAACCGCCGACCTTTTGGTCAGCAGCCAAACTCTAACGGCTGTGAAACCAGTGACCCTCTGTCTAAGATTTGTTTATGTGAATGTTTCCCTAGAAGATATTTTCCAAGATTGCACTAGCTATTGTTTTTCTACCTCAGCTCCCAGGTGATGTGTCCTTGTGAATTCTTAAAAATCCAGATCCAGCTGGGTCACATTCTTTATGCTCAAGGACAGGGAATAATGGCTCCAATTTCCACCCCTAAATCATCCTAGTAGTCATTCTGTATGCGTGCAGGGAGATTATTTTGTTTCTAAAAACTAGTAGCTCAGAGTAGGTCAATTATAATTGTAACAAAATCAAAACAATAATATTTGACAACTTCATAATTTAATAAACAATTTCCAAATGGGGGGAGCGGAGTCTCCCTACGTGAAGTAAATGAAGAAAAAGCAAAGCTTCTGAGGATTGGGGATTTCACAGAAGGTTAAATATTTTTTCTTAATGAGTACAAGCTTCCATGGTGACCAAGTACTTAATGGTTACTGAGTTAACATTAAAAAGTAGTGCCTGAAGATTTGGCCCTTCAGTCATTTGTAGCTATGAGAACTTTTGAAATTAAAATTGAAGAAGCTCACAGTCTTTTTCATTAAATCATGAGGTAATGAGTTTATTATTAAGTACCCTTTTCTACCAGAAAGTCAAATTTACAATGCTACAGAGCAGCTTCTGGTGAAAGAAATGAATCAATGTTTTTGCAGTCTGGGTCAGCCATTTTTACGGTTAAGTTTTGGTTTCCTGGGTAAGAAAAAACCCTTAAAATCAAAGTAAGATATCTATTATTAATTTTTTTCTTTCACACTTGTCACAGAAAGAGATTTGTGTGACTTCATAGTCACTGTGTCTCCTTATTTCTGTTTATCTATTTCTGGGTGCATTCCACATTGGTCACTGAGCTTTGTGAATTTTCCTGTTGTCAGTTTCTGTTTTTTAACAGAGTTTACATTGACATATACTGTGAGATAAACAGTCAGAATTGGCTTTTTTTTTATTTGTTTTTTTGTAATCAAACTAATTAGCTCTTTTTTCTTCCCAGATGTATGATGCCATTTCTAACATATTCCAAGTCCTTATAAATAAACCTCCTGTTCCTCCACTCTCTATTTTGTTCTGTTGATTTGTTTCTGCGTCAGTAACAAACTATGTTTTAATTAATATGACTTTTTTGTAGATATTGTTGATTGAGTCCAATCTTTATTCTTCTTTTATTAAATGCCTTGAGGAGTTTTGACAGCTCATTTCCCAGGAGATTTCAGTGTTAAAGGAAACTTTGTTTGTAGAAAAGGACCTAAGGCCAGTAAAAAGCAGCTGGTAAAAATAGAGAGCCTTTGGGTAAAGCCAGAATTCTTGAAGGATATCATTGTATTGAAAGGGGTGTTGTAAAGAAAATGAGCACAACGTCTCCCCTTTACCCTGCTTCGAATTTAACTTAACTCTTAACCCTTGCCCAAAACTAAAAACTCGTGATAAAGGCAGTTTTGGTAAAATTTTTCAAAAGTAGAAAAGCCATAACTAGCCTATAGAATGCAGACACGCAAACTTAACCAATCTAAGCCACCTCTTGCTGATTAAGTGAATGACAACCAATCATTTTGGGAAATCTCCTAACATTTTGTACCATATATAAGCTGATCAAAATTGTAATGTGACAAGCTTATTTCTCTGGAACTGTTTCCCCTGCTCGCAAACATTTCTTTCTGTTGATCACATTTTTCTTTTGATAAATATAATAGGCAAAAGTCTACGCATAAATAAAAGAATATTGCAAAGAAATTCCTCTGTTGTAGCCTAGGCTGTGAATAAAACAAAAAACAAAAACAAACGAAGTTTCTTCTGGGAAGGTATAACTATAGGCCTGCCATTCCTAGCACTTGGAGTTTGAATTGACACCACTTGAGACCTCTAGGAACCCCCAAGACCAGAATAGTAAACAATTGATCTTAGGATGGTTGTATCCCTGTACCTAATGGGTGAAGTAAATACTTCTGAAGATATTCATTCAGGTGTGTCATGAAGAATATTTAACAACCAGAATTCACTTACATGCCATTTCTTTTTTGTGTGTGGCTAGAGTGAAATAATTTAATATGTATCATTTGATCCTCTAACTGAACTGAAATATATATTATAAAACTGCTTCCTAGGTGATCTATTAGAGGCATAAATTAGTCTTCAAATAATTTTCATAATTTAAAGAATTTAAAATTAAAATTTTTCTAGCTCTATCCAATAGTGAACAATTTATATATTCGATATCTTTGAAACTGAAAAAGTCACAATATTTAAGTGAAATGTTTCATGTAATTATGACTTAATTCTTATTAATTTTTGTTTATCTTAAGTCCTTAAACTTTGGAAAATATAATTTAAACAAATTTCAGGATTCAATAAATTGGAAGAATCCAATTGAATTTCTATTCATCAAAAGACAACATCAAGGGAATAAAAAGGTAAACAACAGAATCAGAGAATATATTTGTCATCTATGTTTCTGCTTGACAATTTATAATTAGATTCATAGTCTATGAGATTAATTGAAAAGGCAGACAATCCAATAGAAAAATGGGTAAAACACTTAAATAGGGAAGTCATGAAAGGCTATCCAAATGGCCAATAAATATATTAAAGAGTTCTTAGGGTAAAGGAAATTAATACTATAATGTGATCCAAGTATGTTGTTGTTAGCTGCTGTCAAGTTGGCTGCTGACTCATGATGACCCCATGCACAACTGAATAAATGCTCTGAGTTTCTGTACCATCCTTGTGATCAGGTGCCAATTCCTTCTGTTGTGATCCTTATGGTTTTCATTGGATGATATCAGAAGTAGTTTGCCAGGCCTTTTTTCTTAGTCCATCTTAATCTGGACACTCCACTGAAACCTGTTCCGCATTATAGCAACATGTAAAGCATAACTAAGAGATGGGCAGTGGCTGTGCATGAGGTTCATTTGTTGGAACTGAACTTGGTTCTTCTGCATGGGAGGTGAGAATTCTACCATAGAACCACCAGTGCTTCACCAGAAATGAAGCATAAACCAGTTGAGGTGACTCTGACTCATGAAGACCCATGTGTGTCTGAGTAGAACTTTGCTCCATAGGGTTTTCAGGGGCTGACTTTTCAGAAGTAAATTGACAGGCCTTTCTTCCAAGCAGCCTCTGGGTGGACTCAAACTTCTAACTTTTCTGTTAGCAGCTGAACGTTTAAAGTGTTTGCATAACCCAAGGATTCAAGTGGGGTCTATTACCTCTTCCCCCGAAGCTGGGTTGGCCTATGATTGCTTTGACTATTAAGTATAGTAGAAATAACTTTAATGCCAATTTTAGCCTCAGTCTAAGACAACTGGAAGGGTTTGCCTTGGTCTGTTGTTCCCTGAGCCACCATGTAAAATGTCTGCCCTTTGAGGCTTCCCTAGTGAAGAAGCACAAGCTAACCACATGGAGAAGCTAGAGAGAGGGAGAAAGAGAGACTTTGTCATCTCTCACCTGTTCAACACCCAGCTGTTCAAGTCATCCCAGCTGAGGGTTCAGATACGATTAAATAAAGTCAACCCTTCTAGGTAGGCTGTGCTTTTCCCAATTTCTGACCCACAAGGTTTTAAGCCACTAAGCTTTAGGCTACTAGTATGTTATGCAGCAAGAGATCACCAGAATTCCATGTGGTCCTCTGTAGTTCACAGTCTCCATGCAGATTGTCATGTGACAAATTCTTACCAACAGAAATGCAAGCAGAAATGATGCATTACTGCTACTCTGTGACAGTTCAGAGTGGATGGTGCCTTCTTTACACACACTTATTCTCATCAACAAAAATAGAATAGAAGGACCAAAGAAGGTGAAGTTGAAGATAGAAAAGAACACAGGAGAGAGGTCAGAACTAACTTGTTGGGTTTGCAAAAGTGAATTGCAAAGATTTTGAATAGTCAGTTCACTGGTTCCAAATATCTTTTCATCCTGTTGTCTGTATGTCTCTCTAAATAGTTAGAAATGCTGATACCCTACCACCCTTTCAGGGACAGCAGGCACGTCTAGGTACTTAGAATATGAGGAATATAATTTGTCTATTAACTCAAGAAATACCTCAGCAACTAGGACTTTATTGTTTTCACTTTAGTGGGAGTTTTGTGCCAAGAAAGAAAAGAAAACAAAATTTGGATGAATTCTTACTCTTTCACCTGACTTACATTATAATAATCTGTCAAAAAAAGGGGGGGGGGAGTGGAAGGGGATAGAAATAGAAAAACAGGACAAGAAAGAGGAAAAAGTATTGAAAGTCATTTTCAATCACCAAACGCTGAAGGGAAAGTAACACACGAATGACATAGGAAAGGATTGTTGAGATCTTTTTCAACTGGACTCTACTTTTAACTGTATTTTGCAGTAATTCCTTTTTTTTATTGTTGTAAAAATATAGCTAACACAACATTTGCCCATTTTGCATTTTTCAGTTGTACAATTTAGTGATATCAATTACATAAATCATGTTGTGCTCAATAATTCAGTCAGTTGATTTTTTTTGAGTTGGCCCTGCTTGCAGTTTTATTTTTTATAATATTTTGTTGTGTTTTTACACAGTAAATTAGATTCCCTTTCAACAATGTCTGCACAAGTCGTTCTGTGACATTGGTTACATTTTTCACAATGTGTCAACATTCTTACTAGTTCCGTTCTGGTTGTTCCCTTTCGATTAATCTAGTTTCCCTGCCCTCCCCCTTACCTTCTCATCTTTGCTTTAGGGTAAATGTTGACCATTTGGTCTCATTTAGATGATTTTTAAAGGCACACAATACTCATCGGTGTTATTGTTTTTTTATGAGCCAATCTGTTATCTAGCTGAAAGATGACCTCCGGAAGAGATAAAGTACAGAATTTAAAGGGTTTCTTAACGCAATAGTCTCAGGTGTTCCTCTAGTATCTACTGGTCAATAAGTCTGAACTTTTTTAAGTGTTTGAGTTTTGTTCTACATTTTTCTCCTATTCTCTCCAGGACCATCTACTGTGTTAGTGGCAGTTGGGCACCATCTAGTTCTGTTCTCAGGATAGACGAGGCTGTGGTTTGTGTAGGCTATTAGTCCTGTAGATTAATTTCTTCTTTGAGTCTTTGTTTTCTTCTTTCTTTTTTGTTCCCCACTAGAAGAGACCAATAGCTGTATTTTAGATAGCTACTTGTAAGCTTTTAAGAGCATAGGTGCTACTGACGAAACTAGATGTAGAACCTAAACTTTATGAACTGTGCTATGCCATTTGACTGAGTTGTCCCATGAGACTATAGTCCTAGGCCTCCAAAGCCAGTAAACCAATCCCACGAGGTGTTTTGTCATGTCTAGAAAGTATCTGTTACTGTACCTCCTATGTGCTTTACTTTAAATGTAAATATATATGGAGCACACTATATAAATACATATATGCCCGCAGATACACCTCTATATGCACGTGTGTATACACGTGTATACCTTACTTTACACATATATGCATACATATATACCTATGTAACCACACACATATTTTGTAGTTATTATTGCAAAATTGTATATGTTATAGCATTTACCAAAAATGTCCTTTTCCTTTTGTACTTTTTACTATCATCACTTACCTTGGTCAAGTTGCGCTCACTTCGCCCTTATTCAGTATTGCCTTTCAACCAGTAGACTTTTGAAAGATCTCCGAAGATGGAGATTCCAGACCTCTTTAGAAGAACAACTGGTTATTTTATTTCCGTTGATCAGTGATTACAGTTCATTTGTTTTAATTACTGATTTGCCTCTGCTTGGTGAACAAGAAATCATGACATACCTCTTAAGAATTCTCTTTAGTTCATATGTGAGTTAGCATTTGCTTTGACAATTAAGTAACCATGGCCCTGAAAAAAATCTTCAAAATTTAAAAGTCTAATAATGTTATTGCTCACATTAAAATGTGCTAACCTAAAGGGATCACACAGATAAACTTAAATATTATCTATTTACCATATACATGGGTAATATAGGCATGTTTCTATACCTGATTTCATACATGAATACAGTAGAATATATAACAAATCAATTATCTCAATTAATATCCTCAAAACCCATTTAGCATGAGGGTTCCATGGCTAGTGTCCAACTTGTTTAAGTTTCTTTTATGCTACCTACCTACCTGCTTAATGTAACAACAATTTGAGGATGGCACAAGACCAGGTAGTGTTTCATTCTGTTGTACATAGGGCTGTTATGTGTCGGAATCAACTTGATGACACCTAACAACAACAAAACCTGCTAGACTGGACTTTACCGTTTATAGTTCTTTTATTTAGTTTCCACTTTCATACATAGTCTAAACAATTTGTGAAGTAGTATAAATTCAAATCTCAACTTTTTCATTGACTACTTATTTATGCCTCAGAAAAGTTCTCTAGATCCTTCAAGTCATAGCTTCCTTCTGATCATCTTGATCAAGGCTCTCTTTATTTCCTTGTTCCTCAAAGTATAGATAAGTGAATTTAGTACAGGAGTGGCCACAGTGTACATGATGGCAATGACTCGGTCCTGCTCCATGGAGCTGTCTGAGGCAGGTCGAATATAGATGAAGACACCAGGTGCATAGAAAAGAATAACTACCATGAAGTGGGAGGCACAGGTGGACAGTGCTCTGTGAAGCATGCTGCATGAAAGGGTCTTGAAGACAAGATAGATGATAATGTAGAAATAGGAGAGAAGTATAAGAAAGAAAGGGCCCATGGCAATGGTCCCTGTGACAGTATTGAGCAGCCACTGGTTGAGCTCAATGTTCCCACAGGCCAACTCCAGCAAAGGTTTAATATCACAGAAGAAGTGATGGATTTGGTTGGAACCACAGAATTTCAAGTGAGAGGTCATTATGGAGTGCAGCAGGGCATGGAAAAACCCAATGACCCAGACTGTGCCAGCCATCTGGGTACAGCGCTGATGATTCATGATGACAGTGTAACGAAGTGGTTTGCAGATAGCCACAAAGCGGTCCAAGGCCATCACAGCCAACAACATGGCCTCTGTGCTGCCCAGGAAGTGAAAGAAATGAAGCTGGCTTAGGCATCCCACAAAAGAAATTGCTTTGTGTGTAGACAGGAAGTTCTCCAGCATCTTTGGCAGTGTCACTGTGGAGTAGCAGATATCTAGACATGAGAGGTTTCCCAGGAAGAAATACATAGGTGAATGGAGTCTTGGATCAGAGATGACAATCATCAGGATAGCTCCATTCCCAGCCACACTGACAAAGTAGATGGTGAGGAAAACCACAAACAGAAAAGGCTGCAGTTCTTGGATGTCCGTCACTCCCAGGAGGAGAAATTCAGTGACTGAGGTTTGATTCAGCATCACTTAAAAGAAAAGACAAAATAATATATGGAGCACTATCTCTAATGAGAGTCAGAATCCTCCCAGCCCAGGATCTTCTCGCCAAGACAAAATGTCTTGAGTGAGAACGTAGTTTTTTTGAAGGATCTTAGGTGATGCAAATGGTTTGCGCTCCACTATTAACAGAAAAGTTGGCTATTTGAGCCTACTCAGTGACTCTGTAGTAAAAAGCCTAGTGATGTGCTTCTGTAAAGATTACAGCAAAGAAAATCCTATGGAGCACGGCTCTCCTGTGTAATACATGGAGTTGCCATGAATCGAAATCTACTTGATAGCAACTGGTTTTGTTTTTATAGCTGCTTTTACATGATCCCAAACTCAGAGGTTTTATAGAATGTCAGTCATTAATCTGTAAAATATTAATGCTACATGTCTGTTCTTTGTCTGACTTAGTCAATGTTATTTTTTCTTTATTTGATTTATCATTAGTATTTTCTTTTCTCTCAGATATCTAGAGCATATTATCAGCCTCCCGTTTTCTCTGCCTGTGAACATCTATATTGTGATACAACTTTCCTTTCATCTTCCTAAGTCAGCTCTAATAGAGTACAAATTTGAAGTAGTCCACCACACTGCTATCTCTAAACCTGCTATGAAGCCACGTGGAAGATTTTAGCCTAATGAAAATAAATAGGGAAGAAGTCACTAAGCTCTTTAAAGACCACAAAGTCTTTAAAGAAATAAACAAAAGCCCCTTAAAATAGTAGTAATAGCTTTCCCTTATCTTAGAATATAAATTGGCCTACAGGTGTCTCCTCACTGATCCCTTTCTGAGCCACATCTATAGGAGGGTAATGAAGCCTTATCGAGTATAGGAAAAGAGGCCACATTAATCAGATATTCTTAGCCTGAGGTTTATTTGAAATGTTATCATTGATACATGTGCTGATAAGCTTAGTTTATTCCTAAAATGTGAGCCTTAATATTTTCTCAAAGTAGAATTCTCAAGTTACTTCTCTGGTGATAAACTTTCCATTTTCTAGTTGCTCTGGGACTCTTTTTCCTTTATCCATACCCCTGAATCCCTGGGTAAGCAAAGTTCTTCCTCCAGTGGGCTCATCAGTTCCTCCCTTAAATCACCCCATGGGGACCTCTCCTTGAAGTGTCTATGGCTTCAGTCTCCTTGAAGTCCTGTCTTCTCTTGTGATCTGTTTCCTCAAGTCCTATCTTTATCTTGCCTGCAATGACATCACTCTTTAGCTATTAAGGAACATCTAGCCTCAAGTGAAATTCATCATGTTCACTTCTAGCTCCGTTAATCTGACACTGGCAGTCACATTGCCTTCCCTCACCCCAAAAGGCTATCTCTGCATATCAGCTCTCTGTAAAGTCCCCACAAATTTCCGGTTCTTCTCATTCAAAAAACATGTTTTTTTTTTTTTTTTGCCATTTCCATCAACTAAAATTTCTGTTTTCTAATAAAGAAAGAATATTAATTTTCATTTCATTTGCAGAATTGAAATAATAGTTTTTTCTTCAGTGAATGTTAAAACACTTGATAAAATTGTAAATAAGTTAATTATAAGAAGGTTTAATATTTGACTAAATTCAGACTGTTTACTGAGAGGCAGCCAATCTTTTGAATCTTTTTTTCTTCCATTATTTGAAAAGTTGTTGTTAGTTGCCATTAGTTGATTCCAACTAATGGCTTCCTTGTATATGCAGTCGATCAGCTCCATAGGGTTTTCAAAACTGTGACCTTTTGGAAGCAGAGGCCTAGCAAGTGAGGGGAGTCTGAGGGGGCACTTGCCCCCAGGTGCATGTCCAAGAGGGCACCAGACGATGCGTGGGGTGACATCTGAGGTGCCACAAATATGAAAGGTGCTTGACTGAGGCAGCTGGACAAAAGGGGGGAAGTCATTCTGCTACCATGTCACAGCTATCAACGTCTGTGCATTTTGAAATTGGGAAGGGTGCAATTTAGAGATTGCCCCTGGGTGCTTGTTACCCTCACTATGCCTCTGTTTGGAAGTAGATCACTAGGCTTTAATTCCAAGTTGCCTCTGGGTGGGTTTAAACCACCAACCTTTTGGTTAGTAGTCCAGCACTTAACCTATCTCCTTTAGGTCCACTGACAAAAGCAGACATACTTTTGTGAAATAACTTCCTCTTTGTTCCTTTCATTTTTAGATGGCATGGATAAGCTTTCCCTTATTGAGAGGGAAGAAGCAAGGATGTGATGGAAATTTATAGGAATAGGAGGCACTGAGAGAAGTTTAAGAACTGTAATAAAGATGGGGATTGGGTAGTTTCCTATAAAAGGGGAATCATTCAAGGTTGGAGAAACCACTGACAGTAGGTAAAAATGATTTGAGATGAGTAAGAGTGAAAACATGAATGAATTAGGGAATACTTTAAGGGAAACCATGTGGTTCTAGGTTTTTAACATGTGGAAGCAATTCTGAGAAATTATCTAATCTCTACAGCACCTTCATGAAGGGCTTCCTTCAAACCATTCAGTGTAACTATTTTTGATGGCCATGTATATTTTATGTATTTTAAAAATTTGACCATTGTTGTTCAAAATACAGATGACATACCAAATATCATTTTTGATTTTCTGGCCCACAAAACAGTATTGCATAAAAATGTGTTTGGGGAAATAAAACTCTTCCTATCTTTGGAAAAAAAAAAAATAGAAATCAGACTCCTGTGTTCTAAATGATTCCTTTCACTGAAATTTTAACATTTAGAGATGACTGACTGGCTTTGGAGGATGTCTAGAGAACCAGGCATGTTGAACTGAGAATGAGAATAGTAACAAAAATGTGGGCATTAAAGTGCCTTCATAATCCACAACCACAATTCATTTATGAAATAGGACATCTGTTTTCAATGCTAAGCATTTATCTTTAATACTAGTAAGCACAGATCTGTCACTAAAATATAGGAAATATGGACAATTTAGCAGCCTGTCTCCTATTTCATTCTCTTACCTGATAGAGTTTTCAGATTTGTAGGTAAGAAAATTTTTCTCTTTTCAGGTGTACAGACAAGTGATTACAGATAGAAAAATATCTGAAGTGAGAATTCATGCTGGATTGCAGCATAAGCTCTTCATCTTCAAAATTCTCTTTTTCCCTTCCTGAAATTCTGCCTGCCGTTTTATTAGCCACAGATCTCTAGGTGTAAAAGTCCTGAGAGAGAGTGTCCCCTAGGAAATGAGAAGAATTGTTGTAAGAATAAACAGGATACTTTTCCATACCAGCAATATGAAGAAGTAACCTTGGGGAATTTCTATCTTGAGTTCCATTAAAAAAAAAAAATTCTTCCTATTCTTTTATGTTGCTACGTTAGTTCCTGAGTTTCAGAATCATGGACGATAAACCAAGCATCAATTGCCTGTAAGTTTCCTTAGTCAAATTTCCTTTTATTTCCTAGGACAGAGGTATGGATTTACTGTCTCATTTTGAGGGCTCCCGTGGAATGTACTCTGTTTTATAAAAAATTAATAACAAACTTACTTTGATTTTAAGGGTTTCTTCTTACTCAGGAATCCAAAAACAACCGTAAAAAAGGCTGACCCAAACTTCAAAAGCTTTGACTTATTTCTTTTACTAGAAGCTGCTCTGGAGCATTGTAAATTTGTCTTTCTGGTAGAAAAGGGTAGTCGATAGTAAACCCATTATCCTCTGATTTAATGAAAAAGACTGTTTCTTCAATTTTTATGTTGTAGTTTAGATGAAGGTTTACAGAACAAACTAGCTTCTCATAAAACAATTAGTACATGTATTGTTCTGTGGTATTTGTTACCAACCCTACGACATGTCAACACTCTCCCCTTCACAACCTTGGGTTCCCTATTACCGGCTTTCCTGTCCCCTCCTGCCTTCTAGTCCTTGCCACTGGGCTGTTTTTATTTCCTGGGTATGTCTAATTTTCGGCTGAAGGGTGAATCTCAGGAGTGACTTCATTACTGAGCTAAAAGGGTGTCGGGGGGGGGGGGCATACACTAGGGGTTTCCCCAGTCTCTGTCAGACCAGTAAGTCTGGTCTTTTTTTTTGTTTCTTTGTTTTCTTTTGAGTTAGAATTTTGTTCTATATTTTTCTCCAGCTCTGTCCTGGATCCTCTGTTGTGATCCCTGTCAGAGCAGTCAGTGGTGGTAGCTGGGTAACATCTAGCTGTGCTGAACTCAGTCTGTTGGACGTGGCAGTACTTGTGCTCCATCAGGCATTTGGACTAATCTTTCCCTTGTGCCTTTGGTTTTCATCATTCTCCCTTGCTCCCGATGGGATGAGACCAGTGGAGTACTCAGGTGGCTGCTAACAAGCTTTTAGGACATCAGACGCTACTCACCAAAGTAGAACGTAGAACATTTTCTTTATAAACTATGTTACGCCAATTTAGCTAGATGTTCCCCAAGATCATGGTCCTCACAGCCCTCAGCCCAGTTATTTGGTCCCTCAGGGAGTTTGAAAGTGTCTATGGAGCTTCCATGACCTTGCCTTGGACAAGTTGTGCTGGCTTCTCCAGTACTGTATACTGTCTTACCCTTCACCAAAGTTAACACTTATCTATTGTCTATTTAGTGATTTGCCATCCCCATCACTCCCCTCCCTCGTAACCATCAAAGATTGTTTCTTTTTGTGTGTAAACTTTTTCATGAGTTTTTATAGTAGTGGTCTCATACAGTATTTGTCCTTTTATAATTGACTTATTTCACTCAGCGTAATGCTCTTCAGATTCATCCCTGTTGTGAGATGCTTTGCAGATTCATCATTGTTCTTTATCATTCGTAGTACTCTATTGTGCCTATGTACTACAGTTTGTTTATCCATTCATCTGTTGATGGGCATCTAGGTTGTTTCCATCGTTTTGCTATTGTGAACAATGCTGCAGTGAACTAGAGAGTGCATACGTCTATTTGTGTGATGGCTGTTATTTCTCTAGGGTATATTTCCAGGAGTGGAATTGCTGGATCATAAGGTATTTCTATTTCTAGCTTTCTAAGGAAGCACCATATCATTTTCCAAAATGGTTGTACTATTTTGCATTCCCACCAGCAGTGCATTAGTCTTCCAACCTCCCCTCAAACTCTCCAACATTTGTTATTTTCTGTTCGTGCCAGTAATGCCGGGGTGAGATGGTATCTCATTGTGGTTTTGATTTGCATTTTTATAACGGCTAGTGATCAGGAGCTTTTCCTTATGTGTCCATTAGCCGCTTGAATGTCTTCTTTGGTGAAGAGTTTGTTCATTTTGTTTGCCCATTTTTTAATTGTATTGTCTTTTTTTGCAGAGGTGTTGGATTTTCCTGTAGATTTTAGAGATAAGATATTGTTGGCTTTGTAATAGCCAAAATTCTTTCCCAGTCTGCAGGTTCTCCTTTTACTCTTTTGGTGAAGTCTTTTAATGAGTGTATTTAATTTTTAGAAGATCCCAGTTATCTAGCTTGTCTTCTGGAGTTCGTGTGTCGTTGGTTATGGTTTATATCCTGTGAATGCCGTGTATTAGGGCCTCTAGCGTTGATCCTATTTTTTCTTCTATAAGGTTTACAGTTACTGATTTTATATTTAGGTTTTTGATCCATTTTGAATTAGTTTTTGTGTATGATGTGAGGTATGGGTCCTGTTTCATTTTTTTGTAGATGGACATCCAATTTTGCCAGCACCGTTTGTTAAAAAGATGGTCTTTTCACCATTTGATGAATTTTGGGCCCTTGTCAAAGATCAGGTGACCATAGGTGGACGGATTTAGCTCTGGGTTCTCAGGTTCTCAATTCTATTCCATTGGTCAATGTATCTGTCATTGCACTAGTATCAGGCTGTTTTGACTACCGAAGCTGTATAGCAGGTTCTGAGGTCAGGCAGTGCGAGTCCTTCTACTTTCTTCTTCTTCTTCAATAGCGCATTACTTCTCTGGGCCCTCTTCCTGTTCCATATAAACTTAATGATTAATTTTTCCATCTCTTTAAAGAATGGTATTTAGATCGGGATTGCACTATATTTGTAGATTGCTTTGGGTAGACTTGACATTTTCACAATGTTGAGTCTACTTATCCGTGAGCATGGTATGTTTTTTCATTTATGTAGATCTCTTTTGGTTTCTTGCGGTAGTGTTTTGTAGTTTTCTTCGTGTAGGTCTTTTACATCCCTGATTAGATTTATTACTAAGTATTTTATTTTTTAGGGGCTGTTATAAATGGTATTGTTTTCCTGATTTTCTTGTCATTGTTCGTTTTATTGGTGTATAGGAATCCAACTGATTTTTGTATGTTTATCTTCTATCTTGCTACTCTGCTGAATCTTTCTATTGGTTCCAGTAGTTTTTCCTGGAGTCTTTTGGGTTTTCTATGTATAGGATCATATCATCCACAAATAAAGACAGTTTTACTTCTTAATTGCCAGTTTGAATGCCCTTTATTTCTTTTGCTTGCCATATTGCTCTAGCTAGGACTTCTTGCACAATGTAAATAGGAGTGGTGATAAAGGGTATTCTTGTCTTGTTCCTGTTCTAAAGGGGAATATTTTCAGCCTCTCTCCATTAAGATTGATGTTGGCTGTTGGTTTTGTATAGACGCCCTTTATCATGTTGAGGAGTTTCCCTTCTATACCTATTTATTGAAAGTTTTTATAAGGAATGGGTGTTGGACTTTGTCAAATATCTTTTCTGCATCTATAGAGATGATCATGTGATTTTTTAATTTTATTTATGTGGTGGATTATGTTGATTGATTTTCTAAATGTTGAACCATCCTTCCATACCTGGTATGAATCCCAGTTGATTGTGGTGCATTATATTTTGATACAATGCTGAATTCTATAGGCTAGAATTGAGTTGAGAATTTTTGCATTTATATTCATGACAGATATTGATCTGTAATTTTCTTTTTTTGTGGTGTCTTTGCCTGATTTTGGTATCAGGGTTATGCTGGTTTCATTGAATGAATTTGGAAGTATCCCTTTCTTTTCTATGTTCTGAAATATTTTGAGTAGTACTGGTGTAAGGCCAGAGGCCAGGGCTGTCTTTTGTTTGGAGTTTTTTTAATTACTTTTTCAATCTCTTCTCTCATTATGGGTCTGTTAAGATTTTCAACATCATTTTGTGTTAGTTTGGGTAGGCAGTATGTTTCTAGAAATTTCTCCATTTCCTCTAGGTTTTCAAATTTGTTGGAGTATAGTTTTTCATAGTACTCTGTTATGATCCTTTTATTTCAGTTGGGTCTGTTGTAATGTCCACCATTTCATTTCTTATTTGGATTATTTGTGTCCTCTCCTGTTTTTCTTTTGTCAGTTGGCCAATTGTTTATCAATCTTGTTGATTCTTTCAAAGAACCAACTTTTGGTTTTGTTGATTCTTTCTATTGTTTTTCTATTCTCTATTTCATTTATTTCTGTTCTGAAGTTTGTTATTTCCTTTCTTCTGGTGGCTGTGGGCTTCTTTTGCTGTTCTCTTTCTATTTGTTCAAGTTGTATAGTGAACGTTTTGATTTTGTCCCTTTCTTCTTTTTTGATGTGTGCATCTACTGCTATAAGCAGTCCTCTGAGGACTGCCTTTGCTGCATCCCAAAGATTTTGGTATGATGTATTTTCATTCTTGTTTGATTCTAGGAGATTTTTAATTCCATCTTTGATTTCTTCTATTCCTCAGTGGTTTTTAAGGAAGGTAGGATTCAGTTTCCATGTATTTGATTATTTTTCCTTGCTCTTTCTGTTGTTAATTTACGGTGGTGTGGTCAGAGAAGGTAGTTTGTATTATCTCAATGTTTTGGTTTTTGTTGAGGGTTGCTTTGTGGCCTAAGATATGGTCTATTTTGGAGAAAGTTTCATGTGCATTGGAAAATAATGTGTACTTTGTAGGTGTTTGGTGGAGTGGTCTATATATGCCTATGAGGTCAAATTGGCTGATTGTGCCCTTTAGATCTTTTGTATCTTTGTTTCTTTCAAGATGTTCTGTCCTTTACTGAAGTGGTGTGTTAAAGTCTCCTACTATTATTGTGGAACTGTCCATTTCTCTTTTCAGTGTTATTAGGGTTTGTTATATGTCATTTTTGAGTCCTGTCATTGTGAGTGTAGATATTTATTATGGTTATGTCTTCATGATGAATTGTCCCTTTAATCATTATATAATGCCCTTCTTTGTCTTTTATGGTGGATTTTGTTTTAAAGCCTATTTTATCTGAGATTAGTATTATTGCTCCTGCTCTTTTTTGGTAGCTGTTTGCTTGATATATTTTTTTTTTCCATCCTTTGATTTTTAATAAATTTGTGTTTTTGTTCTAAGGTGTGTCTTTTGTAGAGAGCATGTTGATGGATCCTCTTTTTTCTAATTCATTCTGTCACTCTCTGTCTCTTTGTGGGTGCATTTAGGCCATTTACATTCAGTGTAATTATTGATAGTTGTGAGTTTATAGCTGTCATTTTGTAGTACTTTTTTTTGTAGTGCTGTTATTTTCTTTGTTCCTCTTACTCTCCTGTGCTGAATTTGTGGAATTTTCTTTCATTTTTGTAGATTTTGTGTTTACTGAGACTTTATGTTTTTCTTCTTTATTTTGATGAGTAGGTTTGTTAACTTTCTTTGTGGTTACCTTGAAATTTACCCTTATCTACCTAAGATTGAACCAGTCTTCTATTACTTGGCATCACCTTGCCTTCTTCTCCATTTGAAAGTTCTATACGTGCACCATTATTCCATCTATTATCATTCTGAGGTTGTTGTCATTTATAGATGAACATCTCTGGTTCCCTGTTGTAAATCTTTTAGTTTTGAATAATCCTTGAGAGTTTATTACCTAGATTGGTGTTTGGCTGATGTGGTCTGGTATTCTGGATTCAGCCTGTGGTCTGATGTTGTTTGTTCTGTAATCAGAGGACTCCCTTTAATTATTTTTGTAAGTTAGGTTTAGTTTTTGCGTATTCCCTTAATTTCTGTTTATCTGGAAGTGTCCTAATTTCACCATCATATTTGAGTGAGAGTTTTACAGGATACATTATGTTGGTTGACAATTTTTTTCAGTGTTTTATATATGTCATGCCATTGCCTTCTTGACGGCATGGCTTCTACCGAGTAATCAGAGCTTTGTCTTATTGCTTCCTCTATGTATGTGACTTTTCATTTTTTCTGAGCTGCTCTCAGGATTCTTTGTTTGTCTTTGGTTTTAGCAAATATGATTATGATATGCCTTGGTGATTTTCTTTTGGGGTCTATCCTATATGGGATTCTTTGAGCTTCTTGGATGGTCAGCTTTTCATCTTTTGTGATATTAGGAAAGTTTTCTGTTGCAATTCTTCAATGATCCTCTCTGTGTTTTCTGTTTTCTCCTCCTATTCTGGAATTACAATGACTTGCAAATTTTTGCTTTTGAGTGTATCCTACATAATTCTTAGGGTTTCTTCATTTTACTTTGTTCTTTTCTCTGATTTTTTCTCAAGCAAAGTAATATCCTATTTGTCTTCAATTTTGCTGATCTTGTCTTCCATTGTTTTAAATATGCCCCTGAAACCTTCTATGATCTTGTCTATTTCTGAAATTTTGTTTTTTATCATTTGGAATTCTAATTGTTGTTTTTGTATGATTTCTTGTTGTGAATTTATTTTGACATTTTGTTCCTGTATTATTTTCCTGAATTCTTCCAATGTTTTGTCTGTTTTTTCCATGAGTTTGTCTATTTTTTCCTCATTTTTGTCCTCTTTTGTTTCAACTCTTGGATAGCTCTGAACATTAGATATTTGAATTCCCTACCAAGTAGTTCCAATGCCTTTTCTTCTACTGGAAGGTCATCTGGTGTTTTATTTTGGATGCCTACTGGAACCATCCTGTCCTTTTTTTTAAATATGTTTTGATATTGTCTTCTGTGTTCAGAACATTTAGTAGTTATTTTCTTCTTTTATTCATTGCAGATTTTTTTAATTTGTCCTATCTTTTTTGTTTTATTTGGCTATGTCTGAGCAGTTAGGCTGGGTGTGCTTTGTTGTTTGTGTGCATGATACTTCTCATCACCTTGTCCAATGGACAGGCCCAATCTCTCAGCTGTGGTGCAGCAAGGCAGGTCCAGAGGAAGGGGAGGGACTGGGATGGGTTGTTTCTGGTATGTACTAGGGCTGACGGGGTAAGGCTGGTGGTCACTGCAGGGAAGGTTTCTGTAGATCATGCCTGTGCTGCTCGGGGGTACCATGCTCAGGGCGAGGTTCCGACAGGCAGGAAGAAAGGCAGAGGTTGTGATGTGTGGAGTTAAGTGAATGTGGGAAAGAAGAGAAAGAAAACAGAGATACAGGGGTCCCCAAAAGATGTGCTGAGGGAACCTGACATTGGAGTGTGAAGACCTGAGGAAGCTGTATGCCAGTGGCTTTCTAGCCAGGTTGTGAGGCATAGCCCATCAAGAAGGCACAGATACAGCACATGCAGGTAGGTGAGTGGAAAAAAGGAAAGGAAGGAAGGGAGAGAGTGATAAGAAACTAGATTTTTTTTTAAAAAGGACAGATAAAGGCACATGGGGCTAGGTGGTTGGGAAAAAGGAATGGAAGTAATGTAGAGAGAGACAGAAAACCGAGAAAAAAAAGAAAAAGAAAAGATACCAGGTGGTTGAAAAGAAGGAAAGGAAGGAAGGTAGAGACAACAAACCAAGGGGGAAAAAAAAGAATGAAAAAAAGAAATGCCCCAAGTGAGCCCACTGGAAGTGGATCCCCAGCTGAGCAGCACTGCATAGCCTGTCAAGAAGGAACAGAGATAACACACGGCACCTGGTGTTCAGAAGGGTAAGTAAGGAGGGTAGAGAGAGACAAGAAACTGAGTGAAAAAGAAAGAATGAAGAAAAAAAAAAATGCCCCAAGGGAGCCCGCCAGAAGTGAGTGCCCAGCTGAGCAGCACTGCATAGCCCATCAAGGAACAGAGATAACACATGGTGCCAGGTGTTCAGGAGAAGTGTAAGGAAGGAAGGAAGAGAGAGACAAGAAGCCAAGAAAAGAAAAGAAGAGGAAAGGAAAAAAATGCTCCAAGGGAGACTACTGGTGTGGTGGTGCGGACTGGGAAAGTGACTCTCAAGCCGAGCAGCACTGCACAGCCCATCTAGAAGGGGTGGAGATGGCACACTGTGCCAGGTACTCAAGAGACAGGAAAAGAAGGAAAGTAGAGAGAGAGGAGAAACCAAGAAACAAAGAAAAATGAAAAGGAAAAAAGATAAAGAAAAAAAAATGCCCCAAGGGATCCCATCAGAGTGGTGGTGCAGAGCGGGGATGCAGTTCCCAAGCTGAACAGTGCTTCACGGCCTGTCAAGAAAGAGTGGAGATGGCACAGTGAACCAAGGTTTGAGAGAAAGGAAGGGAAGGAGATGAGAGAGAGGAGAAACCAAAAGATGCTGAAAAAAGCAACAGGAACAAAAAAATGGCACTGAAGGAGCCGGCTGGTGTGGACAGGGCAAATCCAAGCAGCAAGGAGCCAACGCCTCCCAGGCCCAGCATCTACAGCCCTCCTGGAAGCAGAGGAGGCTGACCATGGAGAAGAAGGGTGGGGAGAGGGAAAGTGTGTATCGCTGGTTACCGGCTGCTCTGTCTCCTTCTGGAAACTCCTTGAATCTGTCTTCTGGTACTCCCTGTCCACATTCTCAGTGGCTGAGGAGTTCAAGATGGTGAATCAGTGCTGCGTTAGCTTCTAGGGAACTTCCACTCTGTATCTCTCCTGGCTCTCTGTTATCTGTCGGTTTCCTATTCCATTCAGTGCTTGGTTGAGTTCTTTATCTCTTAATTTGATGCTTAGTGTTCCAGGATTGACATTTGTCTCTGTTTTACTTAATTTTTTTGGTTTTTGTGAAGGGATGGTGTGGTGCTTCGACCTATAGCACCATGTTGGCTCCACCTCCTAAGCTTCTTCAATTTTAATTTCAAGAGGTCTCATAGCTACAAATGGGTGAAGGGCTAAATCTTCAGGAGCTACTTTTAGTGTTAACTCAGTAATGAATAAGTACTTGGTCACCATGGAAACTTGTATTCACTAAGAAAAACATATTTAAACTTCTGTGAAATCTCCAATCCTCGGGAGCTTTACTTTTTCTTCATTTCTTTCATGTAGAGAAACTCTGTTCCCCCCATTTGGAAATTGTTTATTAAATTATGAAACAGTCAAAATTATTGTTTTGATTTTTTTACCATTGTAACTAACTTAGTTGGAGCCACTTTTTTTTCCTTTGGGGTTTATTCAAAGAGTCATTTAAAAACTTTAAAAGGAGATTTAATTACAAGAGAGAATATCTGTGATGTGGTGTCTTTAAGATTTGTGTTGTCTAATTGGGTTTGGCTGCTGACAAAGATGAGTGGATTTTGGAGAATGAAAATTGAAGGTCTTCCATGCCTGTCTTAAAAGGCATTGTCAGCTGGTGGTAGAAGGCACTATTGATACCAAAGACCTTGGTCATTAGCCTTGACTTCTTCCTGCTTCTTTGTAGAGAAGAACTTTTCAACAGAGGAGCCTCGTCCTGTCAATGCCTGTTGTCCTCCACAGTTTGGTAGGAAAGCAAACCCCCTTAGAAGGCTGGGATGATGCTGATCTTTGTTTAAAAAATAATAACACTGTAATAATAAAGGGCCTTGAGCTGTTGCATCTGGAGATATGGCAATCATAACACTGGCATAAAAAGTTTTTTTTTTTTGTTTTTTTTTAAGGAATTCTTGCACAGAATCTTGGTGTTTAATTTGAGAGTATTATCACAGTTTAAAGTCAGGAAAGGTGTGCATCAGGTTGTATCCTTTCACCATATTTATTCAATCTGTATGATGAGCAAATAATCAGAGAAGTTGGACTATATGAAGAAGAACTTGGCATCAGGATTGTAGGAAAACTTAGCAAATCTGTCACAAAAGACCACTTACAAGTGTTAAAAAGCAAAGATGTCACTTCGAGGACTAAGGTGCCTGACCCAAGCCATGGTATTTTCAGTTGCCTCATATGCATGCAAAAGCTGTACAATGAATAAGGAAGAATGAAGAAAAACTAATGCCTTTGAATTATGGTGTTGATGAAGAATATTGTATGTACTACGGACTGCCAGAAGAATGAACAAATCTGTCTTGGAAGAAGTATAGCCAGAGTCCTCATTAGAAGCGAGGATGGCAAGAGTCCGTCTCACATACTTTGTACATGTTATCAGCAGGGACCAATCCCTAGAGAAGGACATCATGCTTGGTAAAGTAGAGGGTCAATGAAAAAGAAGAAGACCCTCAAAGAGATGGATTGACACAGCAGCCACAACAATGGGCTCAAACACAGCCACGATTATGAAGATGGCGCAGGATGGGGCAGTGTTTCATTCTGCTATACGTGGGGTCGCTATGAGTGGGAAGTGACTGGATAGTGCCTAACAACAAGAGAGTCTCTTCAAAGGTCCCTGGGTGGTGAAGACGGTGTGCCTGCAATTGCCAACCCAAAGGTTTGGGGTTCAAACCCACCCATCAGTACCAGCATGGAAGAAAGACCTGGCAATCTGCCTCCACCAAGATCACAGCCAAGAAAACCCCATAGAGCAGTTCCACTGTGCAACACATGGGGTCACCATGAGTCAGAAATGACCCAACTGCAGCTAACATCTATCCTCTTCTTCAAAATTGTAACGTGATGAGCTCATTTCTCCGTAGGTGTTTTCCCTGCTTGCAAACACTTTTTTCTGGTCAATAAAACCTTTTATTGCCTAATTGATCACATTGTTCTTTTGATAGGTACAACAGACAAAAGTCTATGCATAAACAAAAGAATATTACAAAGAATTTCCTCTGTTGCAGCCTAGGCTGTGAATAAAACAAAAAACAAAAACAAACAGAAAGTATCTCCTGGGAAGGTGTGACTATAAGCCTGCCATTCCTAGTACTTGGAATTTGAATTGATACCATTTGAGACCTCTAGGAACTCCCAAGACCAGAACAATATAACAATTGATCTTAGGATGGTTATATCCTTGTATTTAATTGCTTAGGTAAATACTTCTGAAGGTATTCATTCAGGGGTGTCATGAAGAATATTTAACAACCAGAACTGACTTGCCTGCAGCTGTTTTTTTTTTAGAATTTTTATTATAGTGAAATAATTTAATATGTATCATTTGATCCCCTAACTGAACTAAAATATATATTATAAAACTGCTTCTTAGGTGATACATTAGAAGCATAAACTATTCTTCAAATCATTTTCATAGTTTAAAAAATTTAAAATTAAAATTTTGCTAGCTCTTATAATAGTGTGAAAAATTTATATATTTGATATCTTTGAAATTGAAGAAGTCACAATATTTAAGTGAAATGTCTTATGTAATTAATTGACTTAATTCTTATTAATTTTTTTTTAATCTTAAATTCTTAAACTTTTTTTTCTGCACAAACAAAACTTTATTGAGAAAAACAGCTCGCGAGCAGAGACAAAGAGGGACAATGCTACACTAGCCTTTGTCCCCGAATGAAGGCTTGGCTAGGGCTTATGAAGGTTTTTTGGAGGGAAAAGGCATCATTTTTATTCATGAAAGAGGTGGGGTTATGAAGATTAGGTGCGCGCGCAAGAAATAATTCAAGATGGAACCCGTAACAAAGGCTCCTGGGACTGGATGGCAGGACTTATTATGGGGTGCTGCGCCTGCATAGTTCCCCCATGATGCTGGCTCAGTTCCTGCCGCGGGTCTGTCGGTCACCTTGCGGATGTCTGCGCGTGCTCCAGGGACAAGATTGGGCCCGTTCTTCTGAAAAACATCAAGGAAGTACATTGAGAGCTGGGTGGGTTGTTCTTTCATTATTGCATGTTCCAAGATAACAGCTTTTGTGTCATTAGTTAAGCACATGTTTTTAGTTCAGGGTCCTTTGTCTAGGGGCTCAGTCCCTTTTCCCCGTCCTTATCTCATTCCCCGCTGAGAGATTTCATACTCATAATTCTTTACGAAGGTGTAGGGGCGGAGGTCTCTTCTTCTGTAACTTCTTCAAGCTGACACCGGGTTGTTGGCCTGCCTAGCAGAGTAGAAATCCTCTCCCTACTCTATCTAATGGTTGGGATGGCTCTTCAGGAGGGGCTGAAAGCCCTGCACTACCGTTAATTTTAAATGGAACTATTGGAGTCCAAATGAGACGACTCAGGCGAGTAGTTTAAAAAAAGGCACAGGCCGAAAAGAAGCAAGAGGAGAAGGGTAACAGCGGGTCCCGGCAGGGGTAAAAACCAAGTTAGCAAAGGTAACAAGGCTTTTAATCTATTGCCAGATGCTATTGCTGTTTCTTGGTCCTTGAAGCAGACCCAGCAGTTAGTTAGGTTGGCTTCCACGCTGTAAGCCCGGGACAGCTGTATCAGAGAGTTGTCGTCACACTGGGCCTTCTGCTTGATTAAAGCGAAAAGGGGAGTAAGGAGGAGGAGTACGAGCAAGGGGCTGGCCATTTTTGGTTAGGGTTTATACCTAGCACAGGCATAGATGGTCCTCAGGAGGATTTCCTTGACCACAAAAGGCAAGCAATATTAACAAGAGCAGAATAGCAGTGTTCCTGTTAGAGTAGGAAGTTCAGGCATTACTTATCTTTGATCTTTTTTCCTTTTAAACTGGAACTTCAGGTCTTTCATGGGCTCGCAGGTGTATTGATGTTTTCCAGTAAGTGTGCCTTCTTCAGGCGGAGCATCCTGTGGGACATAAGGTTTAACATGGGAGTTCTGTACCCGGGTGACTCCCTTTAGCTTTACTGCAGTTGGTGTTATAAGGACAACCTGGAAGGGCCCGGTCCACTTTCTCTGGAGATGACTCTTGGGTGCGCTCTCAATCCAAGTTTTTAAGAGCACTGCATCTCCTGGTTCATAGGCATGACCGCTTCCTCCGTTGGGGGCAGGTAACACTTTATTCCCATGTTTTCTGATGGCTTCTTGGACTTGCCCCAAGTTAATTAAATACTTTAGTGATTGGTTTAATTCTGGGTCAATAACTAGATCTGTAGTCAGGAAGGGAGGCCCATATAGCATCTCATAAGGGCTGAGTTTTAGGTTACTCCTGGGGGCTGATCTTACTCGGAACAATGCGATTGGGAGCATTTTTATTCAGGACTCTTGGGTCTCCTGACAGAGCTTTGTTAGTGTTCTTTTTAAAGTTTGGTTCATTCTCTCTACCTTTCCTGATGACTGGGGGTGCCAGGCAGTGTGTAATTTGTAGTTTATTCCCATGGCACTAGAAAAGTTTTGGGTTATCTTAGCCACCAATGCTGGGCCGTTATCTGATTGTAGGGACTGAGGAAGTCCAAATCTGGGGATTATTTCTTTTAACAGGGCCTCCACTACTTCCGTGGCCTTTTCTGTTCTAGTGGGAAAGGCCTGTACCTATCCAGTAAAGGTGTCTACAAAAACCAAAAGGTATTTAAATCTTTTTTGGGGGGGTAATAATGTAAAGTCAACTTGCCAGTCTTCCCCCGGGTACATCCCCCTATGTTGAACCAGGTTAGCTAGTGGGGGAACAACTGTATGAGCTTGGGGATTGTTTCTCTGACAGATTTCACAGCCTCTTACTACTTGTTTAACTGTCTTATGCAGGTTGTTTCCCCAGGAGTGGGGTTTGAGGAGGGTCAGGAGAGCATCCCTTCCAAAGTGGGTATCATCATGGATTCCCTTAACTACCTTCCACTGCATAGAATCAGGGATGAAGACAACCCCTTTTTCGTTTACTAGCCATCCGCTAGGGTTAAAGGTGAACCCTGCTTCATCTGCTTTGCTTTTTTCCTTACTCAAATACTGGGGATATTCTGGTAAGTGACCATAGGGAATCAGGGATAATGTCTTTTGTGTTTCTAGGCTCTTAGCAGCCTATTTGGCTGCTGCATCTGCCTTATTATTTTCCAAAATGGCATGGCTATCACCCTTTTGATGTCCCTTGCAGTGAATGACTGCTACTTGTTAGGGGAGGTACACAGCTTCCAATAAGTCCAGTATTAGGTCTTTGTATTTTATAAGGGAGTTTCTGGCTGTAAGCATTCCTCTTTCTTTCTATATGGCAGCATGTGCATGTAAGATCAAATAGGAGAACCTGGAATCTGTATAAATATTTACAGACTTTCCCTCTCCTAGCTGTAGAGCTCATATAAGAGCAATTAATTCTGCCTTCTGTGCTGAGGTGTCAGGTGGGAGGCCTTTAGCTTCTATGACCTGAGTTAAACTAACAATTGTGGATCTGGCTCACCGGACCCCTTGATCAACAAAGCTACTTCCATCAGTAAACCACTCTTCATCAGTGTTATCTAAAGGAGTCTCTTGGAGATGGGGTCTTAAATCCTTAAACTTTTAAAAACATGATTTGGACAAGTTTCAGGATTCAATAAGTTGAAAGAATCCAAGTGATTTTCTGTTAATCAAAAGACAACATCAAGGGAATAAAAAGGTAAACAGCAGAGTCAGAGAATATATTTGTCATCCAGTTTTCTGACAGAGAATTTATAATTAGATTCATATTCTATTAGATTAATTAAAAAGTCAGGCAACCCAATAGAAAAATGGGTAAAACACTTAAGTAGGCAATTCATGAAAGAATATCGAAATGGCCAATAAATATATTAAAAAGTGCTTAGGGAAATGGAAATTAATACTATAATGTGATCCTAGTATGTTGTTGTTAGCTGCTGTCAAGTTGACTGTCGACTCATGGTGACCCCGTGCACAACTGAATGAAATATTTCCAGGTTCTGTGCCATCCTTATGATCAGTTGCAGATTGTTTCTGTTGTGATCCTTAGGGTTTTCATTGGATGATTTTCAGAAGTAGCTTGCCAGGCCTTTCTTCCAAGTAGCCTCTGGGTGGACTCGAACCTCCAACATTTCTGTTAGCACCTGAACATTTAAAGTGTTTGTACAACTCAGGGATGCAAGTGGGGTCTATTACCTCTTCCCCTGAAGCTGGTTTGGCCTGTTACTGCTTTGACTAATAAAGTATAGTACAAGTAATGTTAATCACAGTTCTGGGCATTGTCGTAAGACAGCTGGAAGGGTTGGCTTTGGTCTGTTGGTCCCTGAGCCACCGTGGAAATAGTCTTCTTCTAGTGAAGAAGAACGTGCTAACCACATGGAGAAGCTAGAGAGAGGGAAAGAGAAAGGGAAAAAGAGAGACCTTGTTAACTCTCACCTATTCAATATCCAGCTGTTCAAGTCATCCTGGCTGAGGATCCAGATATTATTAAATAAATTCAACCCTTCCCGGCTGTGCTTTTCCCAATTTCTGACCCATAGAATCATTCAATTTAATTAAAGGTTTTAAGCCACTAAGCTTTGGGGTACTAGTTTGTTGTGCAGCAAGAGATCACCAGAACTCCATGTGGTCCTTTGTAGTTCACAGTCTTCATGTAGATTGTCATGTGACAGAAATGCAAGCAGAAATGATGCATTACTGCTACTCTGTGACAGTTCAGAGTGGAAGGTGCCTTCTTTACACACACTTATTCTCATCAACAAAAATAGAATTGAAGGATCAAGGAAGGTGAAGTTGAAGATAGACGAAAACACGGGAGAGGTCAGAACTAATTGTTTGGGATGGCAAAACTGAATGCAAAAACTTTGAATAGTCAGTTCACTGGTTCAAAATACCTTTTCATAGTGTTGTCTGCCCGTCTCTCTAAATAGTTATAAATGCTGGTACCCCATAATCCTTTCAGCGGCAGCAGGCACATCTAGGTACTTAAAAGTGAGGAACATGATTTGTCTGTTAACTCAAGAAATACCTCAGTGGCTAGGAATTCGTTGTTTTCACTTGAGTGGGAGTTTTAAGCCAAGAAAGGAAAACAGAACAAAATTTGGATGAATTCTTCCTCTTTCACTTGACTGACTTTATAACAATCTGTCAAAAAAAGGGGGGTGGGGGTGGGTATGGAATAACAATAGAAAAACAGGACAAGAAAGTAGAAAAAGTATTGAAAGTTATCATTTTCAATCACCAAATTCTGAAGTAAAAGTAACACACGAATGACATAGGAAAGAATTCTTGAGATTTTTTTCAATCTGACTCACTTTTAACTATATTTCACAGTAATTCTTTTTTTATTGTTGTAGAAACATATAACACAACATTTGCTAATTTTTCATTTTTCAGTTGTACAATTTAGTGATATCAATTACATTAATCATGTTGTGGATAATTCAGTTGATTTTTTTTGAGATGGCTCTGCTTGCAGTTTTATTTTTTATAATATTTTACTGTGTTTTTACACAGCAAATTAGGTTCCCATTCAATAATTTCTACACAAGTTGTTCAGTGACATTGGCTACATTTTTCACAATGTGTCAACATTCTTATTATTTCTGTTTTGGTTGTTCCCTTTCCATTAATCTAGCTTCCCTGCCCCTCCCCCTTACCTTCTTATCTTTGCTTTAGGGTAAATGTTGACCGTTTGGTCTCATATAGATGATATTTTAAAGGAGCACAATACTCGAGGGTGATATTGTTTATTTTATGAGCCAATCTATTGTCTAGCCGAAAGATGACCTCCAGGAGTGTATTCTGTACAATATTTAAAGGGTTCTCAAGGCAATAGTCTCAGATGGTCCTCTAGTATCTACTGGTCAGTAAGTCTGATCTTTTTTAAGTATTTGAGTTTTGTTCTACAGTTTTCTCCCATTGTCTCCAGGACCATCTGTTGTGTGCCTGCTCATAACAGTAGGTAGTGGTAGTCTGGCACCATCTACTTCTGTTGTCAGGGTTGATGAGTCTGTAGTTCCTGTAGGCTGTTAGTCCTATAGACTAGTTTCTTCTTTCAGTCTTTGTTTTCCTTCTTTCACTTTTGCTCCAGACTAGTTGAGACCAATAGCTGTATTTTAGACAGCTGCTTGCAAGCTTTTAAGACCATAGATGCTACTCACCAAACTAGATGTAGAACTTAAACTTTACGAGCTATGCTATGCCAATTGACTAAGTTGTCCCATGAGACTATGGCCCTAAGCCTTCAAACCCAGTAAACCAATCCCATGAGGTGTTTTGTTATGTCTAGGAAGTATCTGTTACTGTGCCCCCTGTGTGCTTTATTACATATATGAATATATGTAGCACACACACATATATATACATATGCCTACAGATATACCTATATGTGCACACGTGTATGCACACATATACCTTACTTTACACATATATGCATACATATCTACCTATGTAACCACACACATATTTTATGGTTATTATTGCTAAATTGTATATGTTAGAGTATTTACCAAAAATGTTTCTTTTCTTGTGTAGTTTTAGTATCATCACTTACCTTGGTCAAGTTGTGCATGCTTCCCCCACATTCAGTACTAACTTTCGGCCGGTTGACTTTTAAAAGATCTCTGGAGATAGAGGTGCCTGACCTCTTTAGAAGAACAATTGGCTGTTTTATTTCTGTTGATTAGTGATTACAGGTCATTTGTTTTAATTACTGATTTGCCTCAGCTTAGTGAATAAGAAATCATGACATACCTCTTAAGAATTCTGCTTAATTCATATGTGAGTTAGCATTTGTTTTAACAATTAAGTAACCACGGCCCTAAAAAAAACTTCAAAATAGAAAAGTATAATAATTCTATTGCTCACATTAAAATGTGCTAATCTAAAGGGATCACACAGATAAGCAAATCTAAATATTATCTATTTACCATATATGTGGGTAATATAGGCATATTTTTATACCTGATTTCATACAAGAACACAGTAGAATATATAACAAATCAATTATATCAATTAATATACCAAAAACCCATTCGTGAGGGTTCCATAGCTAGTGTCGAACTTGTTTAAGTCTCTTTTATGCTACCTACCTACCTGCTCAAGTATAACAACAATTGTGAAGATGGCACAGGACTGGGTAGTGTTTCATTCTGTTGTACATTCGGCCGCTATGAGTTGGAACCGACTCGATGACACCTAACAACATCAAAATCTACTACACTGGACTTTACCATTTATATTTCTTTTATTCAGTTCCCACTTTCATATATACTGTGAACAGTTTGAGAAGCAGTATAAATTCAAATCTCAACTTTCTCATTGCCTACTTATTTATGCCTCAGAAGAGTTCTCTAGATCCTTCAAGTCATAGCTTCCTTCTGATTGCCCTGATTAAAGCCCTCTTCATGTCCTTGTTCCTCAAAGTATATATCAATGGATTTAGTACAGGAGTGACCACAGTGTACATGATGGCAATGACTTGGTCCTGCTCCATGGAGCTGTCTGAGGCAGGTCGAATATAGATGAAGACACCAGGCGCATAGAAAAGAATAACTACCATGAAGTGGGAGGCACAGGTGGACAGTGCTCTGTGAAGCATGCTGCATGAAAGGGTCTTGAAGACAAGATAGATGATAATGTAGAAATAGGAGAGAAGTATAAGAAAGAAAGGGCCCATGGCAATGGTCCCTGTGACGGTATTGAGCAGTCACTGGTTGAGCTCAATGTTCCCACAGGCCAACTCCAGCAAAGGTTTAATATCACAGAAGAAGTGATGGATTTGGTTGGAGCCACAGAAGTTCAAGTAAGAGGTCATTATGGAGTGCAGCAGGGCATGGAAAAACCCAATGACCCAGACTGTGCCAGCCATCTGGGTACAGCGCTGATGATTCATGATGACAGTGTAACGAAGTGGTTTGCAGATAGCCACAAAGCGGTCCAAGACCATCACAGCCAACAACATGGCCTCTGTGCTGCCCAGGAAGTGAAAGAAATGAAGCTGGCTTAGGCATCCCACAAAAGAAATTGCTTTGTGTGTAGACAGGAAGTTCTCCAGCATCTTTGGCAGTGTCACTGAGGAGTAGCAGATATCTAGACATGAGAGGTTTCCCAGGAAGAAATACATAGGTGAATGGAATCTTGGATCAGAGATGACAATCTTCAGGATAGCTCCATTCCCAGCCACACTGACAAAGTAGATGGTGAGGAAAACCACAAAGAGAAAAGGCCGCAGTTCTTGGATGTCTGTCACTCCCAGAAGGAGAAATTCAGTGACTGATGTTTGATTCAGCATCACTTAAAAGAAAAGATAAAATAATAAGTACAACACTATCCCCAGTGAGAATTTTGTTGCCAAGACAAAAATGTCTTGAAAGAGAATATAGTCATTTTACATGATCCCAACCTCGGACATTTTACAGAATTTGGGCTATTAAACTGTTAAATATTAAGGCTACATGTCTGTTATGGACTATGACTTCATCAATCTATTTTGTTTTTTAAAAATTAGATTCATAATTAATATTTCTTCTCTCTCAGAGATCCAGAGCATGTTGTCAGCCTCTCATCTTCTTTGCCTGTGAATATCTACATTCTGATAAAACTTCCCTTTCGTGTTCCTTAGTCAGCTTAATAGAGTGATTTTTTAAAGTACTCCACCACACTGCTATCTCTAAACCTAGTAAGAAGCCTATCTGAAAGATTTTTAACTTACGTAAAATAGACAGGGATGAACTCATTACAACCACAAAGTCTTTAAAGAAAAAAAAAGCCCTTTAAAATAATAATACTTCCTCATTTTAGAATGTAAATGGGACTAGAGGTATCCTTTTACTGATCCCTTTCTGAGGCACATCCGTGGGAGCATAATGCAGCCTTTCCTGGGATAGGAAAGGAGGCCACATTAATCAGATTTTAGCCAGAGGTTTACTTAAAAATTTATCACTGCTATATCTGCTGATCCCTCACGCATCTGTCAGTTCGTCGTACTGTGGGGGCTTGTGTGTTGCTGTGAGGCTGGAAGCTATGCTACTAGTATTCAAATACCGGCAGGGTCACCCATGGCAGACAGGTTTCAGCTGAGCTTCTAGACTTAGACAGACTAGGAAGAAGAAACTGGTGGTCTACTTCTGAAAAGAATTAGCCAGTGAAACCTTATGAATAGCAGCGGAACGCTGTCTGATATAGTGCTGGAAGATGAGCCCCTTAGGGTTGGAAGGCACTCAAAATATGACTGGGGAAAAGCTGCCTCCTCAAAGTAGAGTCTACCTTAATGACGTGGGTGGAGTCAAGCTTTTGGGAACTTCATTTGCTGATGTGGCACAACTCGAGAAGAGACAGCTGAAAATATCCATTAATAATCGGAATGTGGAATGTACGAAGTATGAATCTAGGAAAATTGGAAACCGTCAAAAGTGAAATGGAATGCATAAACATCGATATCCTAGGCATTAGTGAACTGAAATGGACTGGTATTGGCCATTTTGAATCAGACAATCATACGGTCTACTGTCATGGATTGAATTATGTCCCTCAAAAAATGTGTGTATCAGTTTGACTAGGCCACGATTCCCTGTGTTGTGTGATTTTCTTTTATGTCCTAAATCCTGCCTCTATGATGTTAATGAGGGAGGATGGGCAGCAGTTGTGTTAGTGAAGCAGAACTCAATCTACAAGATTGGATTGTGTCTTGAGGCAATCTCTTGAGATATAAAAGAGAGAAGGGAGCAGAGAGATGGGGACCTCATACCACCAAGAAAGCAGTGCCGGGAGAAGGGCATGTCCTTTGGTCCCTGCGTGGAGAAGCTCCTGGTCTGGGGGAGGATTGATGAGAAGGCCAACAGAGAGAGAAACCTTTCCCCTGGAGCTGACACCCTGAATTTGGACTTTAGCCTACTTTACTGTGAGAAAATAAACTTCTCTTTCTGTTATAACAGCACTAGACAACTAAGACAGTCTACTATGCCGGGAATGACAACCTGAAGAGGAATGACACTGCATTCATCATCAAAGAGAACATTTCAAGATCTGTCCTGAAGTACAGCACTGTCGGTTATAAGATAATATCCATATGCCTACAAGGAAGACCAGTTAATACGACTAGTATTCAAATTTATGCATCAACCACTAAGACCAAAGACTAAGAAATTGAAGATTTTTACCAACTTCTGCAGTCTGAAATTGATCACAGATGCAGTCAGGATGCACTGATAATTACTGGTGATTGGAATGTGAAAGTTGGAACCAAAAAAGGATCAGTAGTTGGAAAATATGGCCTTGGTGATAGAAACGATGCTGGAGATGCCATGATTACATTTTGAAGAACTTTTCATTGTAAATACCCTTTTTCACCAACATGAACAGTGACTATACACATGGACCTCACCAGATGGAATACACAACAATCAAATTGACTACATCTGTGGAAAGATACGATGGAAAAGCTCAATATCATCAGTCAGAACAAGGCCAGGGGCCGACTGCAGATCAGACCATCAATTACTCATATGCAAGTTCAAGTTGAAACTGAAGAAAAGGAAAACAAATCCACCAGAGTCAAAGTACAACCTTGAGTATATCTCACTTTAATTAAGAGAATACCTCAAGAATAGATTTGACAGGTGGAACACTAATGACTGAAGACCAGATGAGTTGTGGAATGACCTTAAGGGCATCATACATGAAGAAAGCAAGAGGTCATTAAAAAGACAGGAGAGAAAGAAAAGACCTAAATGGATGTCAGAAGAGACTCTGAAACTTGCTCTTGAACGTAGAGTAGCGAAAGCAAAAGGAAAAAATGATGAAGTAAAAGAACTGAACAGAAGATTTCATAGGACTGCTTGAGAAGACAAAGAATTATGATGACATGTGCAAAGATCTGGAGATAGAAAGCCAAAAAGGAAGAACATGCTCAGCATTTCTCAAGCTGAAAGAACTGAAGAAAAAATTCAAGCCTCAAGTTGCAATACTGAAGGATTCTATGGGGAAAATATTAAATGACACAGGAAGCATCAAAAGAAGATGGAAGGAATGCACAGAGTCACTATACCAAAAAGAATTGGCCGATGTTCAACCATTTCAGGAGGTAACATATGATCAGGAACCAATGGTACTGAAGGAATAAGTCCAAGCTGCACTGAAGGCTTTGGTGATAAACAAGGCTCTGGGAATTGATGGAATACCAATTGAGATGTTTCAACAAACAGATGCAGCACTGGAAGTGCTCACTTGTCTATGCCAAGAAGTCTGGAGGCAGCTACCTGGCCAACCAACTGGAAGAGATTCATATTTGTGCCTATTCCCAAGAAAGGTGATCCAACAGAATGTGGAAATTATCGAACATTATCATTAATATCACATGCAAGCAAAATTTTACTGAAGATCATTCAAAAGCAGCTGCAGCAGTATATCGATAGGGAACTATCAGAAATTTAAGCCGGATTTAGAAGAGGATGTGGAACCAGAGATATCATTGCTGATGTCAGATGGATCCTGGCTGAAAGCAGAGAATACTAGAAAGATGTTTACCTGCGTTCTATCGACTATGCTAAGACATTCGACTGTGTGGATCATAACATTGTGGAGAATGGGAATTCCAGAACACTTAATTGTGCTTATGAGTAAACTGTACATGGATCAAGAGGCAGTCATTCAGACAGAACAAGGGGATAGTGCATGGTTTAAAGTCAGGAAAGGTGTGTGTCAGGGTTGTATCCTTTCACCATATCTATTCAATCTGTATTCGGAGCAAATAATCCGAGAAGCTGGACTATATGAAGAAGAACGGGCAGCAGGACTGAAGGAAGACTCATTAACAACCTGAATTATGCAGATGACACAACCTTGCTTGCTGAAAGTGAAGAGGACTTGAAGGACTTACTGATGAAGATTAAAGACCACAGCCTTCAGTGCAGATTACACCTTGAAATAAAGAAGACAAAATTCCTCACAACTGGACCAATAAGCAACATCATGATAAATGGAGAAAAGATTGAAGTTAGCAAAGATTTCATTTTACTTGGATCCACAATCAACACCCATGGAAGTAGCAGTCAAGAAATCAAAAGACCTGTTGCATTCGGCAAATCAGCTGCAAGAGATCTCTTTAAAGTATTAAAAAGCAAAGATGTCACCTTGAGGACTAAGGTGTGCTTGACCCAAACCATGGTGTTTTCAGTTGCCTCATATGCATGCAAATACTGGACAATGAATAAGGCAAACCAAAGAAGAATTGACGCCTTTGAATTGCGGTGTTAGTGAAGAATATTGAATATACCATGGACTGCCAAAAGAACGAACAAATCTGTCTTGGAAGAAGTACAACCAGATTGCTCCTTAAAAGCAAGGATGGCGAGACTACGTCTTACATACTTTGAACATGTTATCAGGAGGGACCAGGCCTTGGAGAAAGACATCGTGCTTGGTAAGGTAGAGGGTCATCAAAAGAGAGGAAGACCCTCATCAAGATGGATTGACACACTGGCTGCAACAATGGGCTCAAGCATAGCAACAATTGTGAGGACGGCACAGGACCAGGCCTTGGAGAAGGACATCATGCTTGGTAAGGTAGAGGGTCATCAAAAGAGAGGAAGACCCTCATCAAGATGGATTGACACAGTGGCTGCAACAATGGGCTCAAGTATAACAACAATTGTGAGGATGGCACAGGACCAAGCCTTGGAGAAAGACGTCATGCTTGGTAAGGTAGAGGGTCATCAAAAAGGAGGAAGACCCTCAACAAGATGGACTGACACAGTGGCTGCAACAATGGGCTCAAGAATACCAACAATTGTGAGGATGGCACAGGACTCGGCTGTGTTGCGTTCAGTTGTGCATAGGGTGGCTATGAGTCAGAACCAGGAGAAACTGCCATTGAGTCGGTTCAGACTCATAGCCGCCTAACAACAGCAACAGCATATCTGCTGATGAAGCCCTGGTGGCCTAGTGGTTAAGAGTGCCTTTGCTAACCAAAAGGTTTGCATTTGGAATCCACCAGGAGCTCCTTGGAAACCCTATGAGTCAGTTCTACTCTATCCTATAGGTTTGCTATGAGTCGGAATCTACTCAACAGCAATAGGTTTTATTTTGTAAAAATATTAAGGCTTGTGTTTTAGGAATGACCTCAGTTTAATCAGCACATATACCAAAAACAAACCAACAAACAAACCTATTGCCAGTTGAGTCAATTTTGACTCATAGCTACTGCATAGGACAGAGTGGAACTGCCCCATAGGGTTTCCAAGGAGCAGCTGGTGGATTTGAACTGCCAACATTTTGGTTAGCAGCCAAACTCTTAACTACGGTACCACCGGGATTTCCTTTTCACAAATCACTTCTTTGGTGATAAATGGTATAGTGCTTCCATTTTCTACTTGGTCTAGGATCTTTTTCTTTTACCACATCCTGAATCTCTGGGCGAGTAATGTTCTTCCTCCAATTGGCTCAAGAGTTTCTCCCTTATATCATCCAATACTGACCTTTCCTTTAAGTATCTATGGCTTCAGCCCCTTTGAAATCTTGTGATCTCTTTCCTTAAGTCCTATTTTTATTTTGCCTGAAATAACATCACTCTTCCAGTTATCACGGGGCACTGGTGACACAGTGGTTAAGAGTTTGGCTACTAACCAAAAGACAGCAATTGGAATCCACCAGCCACACATTGGAAATCCTTATGCGGCAGTTCTCCTCTGTCCTACAGGGTTGCTGTGAGTTGGAATCAACTGAATGGCAGTGGGTTTGGTTTTGATTTTCCTCAGTTATCAAGAGATTTTTCACCTCAAGTGAAATTCACTTTCTTCACCTCTAGTTCCATTAATGTGACGCTGGCAGTCAGGTTGTCTTCTATCACCCTGGGAGGCTGTCTACTGCATATCGGCTCTCTTCAAAGTCCTTAGAAATTCCTAGGGCTCCTCATTCAAATAATATGTTTTCTATTTTTGCTCTTTCTGTCAAATAAAATTGCTGTTTTCTACTAAAGGAATGCACTAATTTTCATTTCACTTGCAGATTTGAAATAATAGTGTTTTCTTCAGTGAATGTTAAAACTCTTGAATTGTAAATAAGTTCATTGTAATAAGGTTTAATATTTGACTAAATTCAGACTATTTACTGAGAGACAGAACAGCTTTTGAATCTTCTTTCCTTCATTATTTGAGAAGTACCTGACATTATCTCTTTTAGGCACACTGACAAAAGCAGAGGTACTTTTGTGAAATAGCTTCCTTTTTGTTCCTTTCATTTCCAGATGTAGTGAATTAGCTCTTGCTCATTGAAAGGAAGGAAGTGAGGAAGTGAGGGAATTTTATAGGGATGAGAGGCAAGAGAAGAATAATAAGTGTAAGAAAATCTGAAGAGATGCAGGCATTGAGGCGTTTCCTATGAAACAGGAATCGTTCAAGGTTGAGAAACCACTGACAGAAGAAAATGAGGTGGCTAGAGTAAAAAAGTGTATGCACTAGGGAACACTTATTGGGAACCCCTGGTATTCTAGGTTCTCTATAAAACCCCAAATCCAAACTCACTGCCATCCAGTAGATTCCATAGTGACCTTATAGGACAGAGTGGAACTGCCCCATAGGGTTTCCATGGAGCAGCTGGTGGATTTGAACTGCTGACCTTTTGGTTAGCAGCTGAGCTTTTAACCACTGTCGCCACCAGGGCTCCAAGGTTCTCTATAGTTGTTAGCATTTTTGAGAAATTATCTATTCTCTACTACACTTCCATGAAGAGTAGCTTTTTTGGATAGCTATGATGCATATTTTCTGCATTTAAAAATTTTTCTTTCTAAAATACAAATGACATGTCAAATACCATTTTCGATTCTCAGACCCACAAAACAAATTTTATCAAAAATCCATTCGGGGGGAAAATTTTTTTTCTAACTTTTAAAGACTATTAGAAATCAGATTCCTCCATAGTAAACAGTTTCTTTCATTGCAATTTTGATATTTAGAGATTTTTGACTTGCTTTGGAGGGTGTCTAGAGAACCAGGCATGATGAACTGAGAATGAGGATGGCAGTAAAAATATGGGAAGTAAAGTGCCTTCATAATGCACAACCACAGTGAGGAGTCCCTCTTAAAATAGGATGTCTGTTTTGGACATTTATCTTTAATACTAGCAGGCAGGCAGACCACTCACTAATAGACGATATGGGCAACTTCCCGGCCTGTCTCCTATTTCATCTTCTTACCTGATAGTGTTCAGATTCACAGGTAGGGAAACTTTTCCGTTTTAAACTCCCAGTGATTATAAATAGAAAAATATTTGAAGAGATAATTCATGCTGGGATTGCAGCATAAACTCTTCATTTTCAAAATCCTCTTTTTCCCTTTCTGAAATTCTGCCTGTCTTTTTATGAACCACAGATCTCTAGGCATAAAAATCCTGAGGGAGAGTGTCCCCTAGGTGCTGAGAAGAAATGTTGTAAGAATAAATAGGATGCTTTTCCACACCTGCAATATGAGGGAGTAGCCTTGGGGAATTCCTATCTTGAGTTTCTTTTATTTTAATTCTTCTATTCTCTCTTGCCTTACTAGGTTAGTTCCTTAGTTTCAGAATCATGGACACCAACACAAGTCTCAATTGCCAAATATGTTTGCTTAGTCAAATTTTCTAGAACAGAGGTATGGATTCACTTTCTCATCTTAGAGGTCTCTTGGAAAATACTCTTGAGTTTAAAGTGTAGAGAGAATTAGCCATGAGAGTTAAGAAGAGGGAACCGTTCACGTTCCTTTCATCAGAACAGGAAGATAAAGATTATCTTTAATATTCTGTTCATTTATTATTGTGATTCTGGAGAAACCAAAGAAAGGAATAAAGAGAAGTAGTATGGCCTTTTCTTCCCTCTAAATCTGACTCTTCACATTTGGTAATAGCACTAAATTATTTCATTTAATTTTGGGGTCCAAAAGCTCACGTTTCTCACTGTTTGGGAGAATTGCTGGTGTCTCCAATGAGTATCCTCACTTCTTGATGTATCTTTAAGTAAGAAAATCATGACTGACTTCTCCAAGAGGTATCTCTATGTGATTTGCCATAAATAAAAGCTTTCTAATAACAGTTATCAACTTTCTTTGTTCATCTTTCTATTGACTTTCCATTCTTGTTGCTTTCCAGGAGTTCACTATATGTATTCATTACATCAATAATTTCTTGTTATTTTTATGCTGAAAATGTAAATAAATAACATTTATTGTGAGCTCCAGAAAGTACTAAAATTATTCCCATTTTATCATGAGAGTTGGAGAAGTTAAGTAAATTTCCAAGTTTCTTGTGATAAACCATGAAACTAAGATTCAGACTGATCCTGTCTAGATCTAGAGACAGCTAACATGTGGTATCCATTTTTTCAAAATGTCAGTCATCTCAATTTTACCTGGTTTCCTTTGTTGACTAGAAATTCATTATTTTGATGAAGTCATGAACAGCAATTTTCCTCTTTATGTTTTGTCTTTCTGTAGTCTTGTTTATGAAATTATTTTACTCAAGTCAATGATATCATTTAAAATTTTTTTGTTAGCAAGGCCAGCTTCATAGGAATGCAACTTACGTAGTCACACATTCACAAAGTCCCATGTTAAGAAAGTCCCCATACTTAATTTAATTCTTTGTCTTGAAATTCTTAATAATTTTTGAACAAGAGACCATGCTTTTTATTTTGCTCCATAAATTGTGTAGCTGTTTTGTTCATTAGATTTACAGCTTTATATATGCTGTTTAGGTTCACATGTACATATACTGTGAGATAGTCAGAATTGGCTCTACTCTGTCTTTCCATAGTCAAATGTGTGATGTCTTTTCTGCAATATTCCATGTGCCCATAAACACACAGCCTGTTCTGCACTCTTTATTTTGTTCAGTTGATTTATTTATGTTTTTCTCTGTTAGTAACAGCTTGCATTTTAATTAAAATGACCTTATTGTAGATCTTAATATCTTGCAGATTGAGTCCAACTTTTATGCTATTTCTGTAAAAATGCCCTGGGGAGTTTTAAAAAAATATTTTATTTATATTTGGTGGCAATATTTGCAATCAAACATTCATTCATAATTTCTACATGAACAGTTCAATAACATTGGTTACACACTTAACATTGAATCACCATTCTTACTATCTGTAACTCATATTGTTTCATCACCATTAATTTAGGTTCCCTGCCCTTTAAAGTTCTCATTTGTGCTTTAGTTGAACTGTTGTCAGATTAAACTCATAAAGATAATTCTTTATAAGAATAGTGCTATTCTCAAGGCAAACATTTTTTATTAATTGGGCTTAACTGTTGTTTAGTTTAACTATGGCTTCATGGGGGTAGTTTCAGTTTAAGGTTTAAAGATTATTTCTGGGCACTAATTTTGCAGATTCCCTGAGTCTCAATAGATTTAGTAAGTCTGGTTTCCCTATGAGTTTGAAGTTCTGTTCCATGCTTTTCTTCCTTTGATCAGGATCTGTCTGCTGGTGCTCTTGATCAAAATGTTCAGTAATGGTAGACAAGGTGATCATGGTTACGGTAATGGACAGCAGAGTCAAAGCGGTAATCAGAATAGTCTGACTCGTATGGACTTATGGCATTGGCTAATTAGTCATGTTGACCCTAGGAGTGACATAGATAGGAAATCTACTAAATATTTACTTGATTTGTACAAATGGATGAATTCTTGGTCAGGTGAACAACAGTCTAACTCAAATCACCAGAATAGAATGTCACGGTCCCTCAATCAATTCCCAGGCTTGAATGAGTTTAAAGACCTGCAACCCCTTGAATGAAGGGGAGGTTGGGTCCCCTTGAGGAAGGACTCCAATACTCAGTCAGGAATTTATACTGTTACTCTCTCTCCAGCCTTCCCCAAGGGGATCTACAGCCTTTTGCAGGAGTGACTGTTCACTGGGGAAAAGGAAATAATCAGACTTTTTGGAGTTGCTGGATATTGGCTCTGAACTGACACTCATTCCAGGAGACCCAAAACATCACTGTGGCCCACCAGTCAGAGTGGAGGGCCTATGGAGGTCAGGTTATTAATGAAGTTTTGACTCATATCCATCTCACAGTAGGGCCAGTGGGTTCCCAAACCCATCCTTTAGTGATTTCCCCAGTTCCAGAATGCATAGTTGGAATAGATATACTCAGCACCTGGCAGAACCCTCACATTGGATCCCTGCCAAATGGAGGAAAAGCCAGAGCGTCCACTTATATTTGGATGCAGGCCACATGCCCAAGGAAACTCCCTTTCAACTGGTTGGCTACTTACAGCAGATCCCATCATGGGGATGATCACATATAAACACTGAGAATCATGGCTCATCCAAGTTGACGCACAATATTAACCATCACAATCCACTCCTTGTCAACTGGGCACATGTACACATCTCTTTAAACTATACATAATCTCTGAGTAAAGACAATTATAAAGTCATACTTGTACCTACCATGATATAACGAACACACATACAACTGAAAATGCACTAGCCCTGTTTACATCTTTTATTTTATAAGTGAAGAAAACAAAAATATTTGATGCACACATACAAAGCAGAAATACTCATAGCACCTAGACATAGTATATGGAAACTTTAGGACAGCAAAGACAAAGGGAAGATCTTAAAAGCATCAAGAGAAAAAGGGTAGATCAACTTATAAAGGATGACAATTAGTTTGTCACCAGATTGCTCAAGAAAAAATCAAAGCCAGAAGTCAGTGTGAGAATATTCTCAAAATATTGTCAGAAAATAACTAAGTCTAGAATTATCTTCCAAGCAATCTGTCAAGAATGAAGGTAAAATACAGGGGCATTTTTGGATAAAAAAGATGTGAAGTTTACCACCAACACACTTTCACTAAAAAACACTAAAGTGCTCTATAAAGCAGGAAAATAATCTTTCTAAAAGGCCTGAAAGAGTGAGAGGAAATATTGGTAAAATATAGACAAATCTAAATGAATATTTTCTTATTCAAATAGTAAGAAGTCCTGGTGGCACAATGGTTAATTGTTAGGCTGATAATTGAAAAGTTGGCAGTTTGAATGCACCAAGTGGCTCTGTGAGACAAAGACCAGGCAATCTGCTCCCTTAAACATTATACCCACTGCCATCGAGTCAATTCTAACTCATAGTGACCCCATTGAGTTTCCAAGGCTGTAAATCTCTATGGAAGCAGACTGCCACATTGTTCTCCCATGGAGCCGCTGTTGGATTCGAACCATTGACCTTCAGTTAGCAGCCAACCACTTTAAACAACCCTTAAACACTACAGCCTAGAAAACCCTATGGGGAAGTTCTGCTCTGTCACATGGGGTCACTAAGAGTTGAAAATTGACTCAACAACACCTACAACAACATTCAAATAAAAAAAAATAAAGATGATGTCTGATTTGTGGTGTGTCTTTGTTAAGATTTTCCCAAAAGCAGATCCTGTCAAAGCTTTCTAGTGCAAGTAAGGAGAGAAGGGAAAGAGAAGGAAGCTGCAAAAGAGTGCTTTTCCAGCAAGTTACCACTGTGGGCAAATGGAACTTAATCTTGTAAAGGGATTCCGAGAAGCCGTATGGAACATGCACCTCAGGGTTATCCTGTTTGAGAGGCATGGTAGCTGGAGTATTTAGTCACCAGCTCTAATTAGTCATTAAGTGAGGGCTTCTTCCAGGAGTTTTAATTCCCAAGCACTTCAGTTGCCCTGAACTCAGACTCCAGGAGTCAGAGAGAGTCTGAGAGGGACAAGATTATTGAAAGAGAGGAGTCCAAGTTATTAGAATCTACAGTCACCAAGAATTGAAACTGGAAAGCGTTGAAGACTAACAGTGAGTCAGGAGCTAAAATTGGGCATTAGTAGAATAGTGAAGGGGCACATCTCCAAAAAATATTTCATTCTGAAGATTCATTTAATTAGACCATTTTTTAAAAACATATATTCAAAGTAATACTCTGTAACAAGCATATTACTTGTATTGGATTCTTAAACTCTGTTGATGGTATACCTTTCTTTCATTTGTTTCCTATATTTCTATACTATCTGAGATTCTCCCCTACTCCAGACTGTGGCTTGGTGGGACAAAATGATAGGTTAATTCAAGATCAAGTTTTGTGGATCCACACTGACCATTGTTTTGTACCTGACAAGGTGATTTGCCTTTCTTCTACCTCCTAAAATGACTGATAGTCATGGCATTCAATTACCACATTTTCTTTATCTTTGGGACACTTACTTTTTCATAGAGATATTACAAATTAACATGTATACAACTTCTCATTACCAACAATAAAATATAAGGGAAAAGGAATAGCTTATTTTTTGTTCCAGGCTCTTATTATAACTAATATAAATCATGTATTGAAAATGGAGCAGTCTGAGTCCCAAGGCACCTTATTCTACTAGTAATCTTTTTTTAAGTCCATCTGCTTCTAGAGGAAAGATCGGAAAATGGACAAGATCTTGGCCCACTAGGACAAGATTTTCTAAAGTTCTCTTGGTACGTATTCGCAAATACCACATTCACATGCACTCACAATACACTCTTTAAGAAAAGAAAGCTTGTCGTAGCGTTGTAAATATTGTCCACAAGGTAAATTCCATTATCCTGGCTTGAGTAACACAACAAAATGTTCTAAGTGCCATGTGAAAAAACTTCATTAGTACATTCTTTCTCTTTTGACTTCTAACCTTCAATTTAGAGAGTATATTGAGCTTATATTAGAAAAATTTCTCTTTTTTCTACATCTTTTGGCTGATATTTGGTGAGGGGAATCAGAAATTTTATCAGCAAAACCATATTGCTATTTCTTCTGCTATATCTTGATAATTATAACATTATTTATATTTGATCCCTCCTTCTTCTTCCTTCTTCTTTGTCCCTTTTTCCATTCTGCTGGGGCTTTCGTTCCTTCTTAGACCATAAGATAAAGAGCATGCTGTGTGAATAGTAGTAGAATTAACTGCTGGAAAGAGTTTAGGTCCCTGAGGATTTCATGAAGTAGAGCCTTCATACTCATCATAGACTGCCTATCTCCAGAATCATTTTTTTTTTAAATTAAGGTGGAATTCAAATAACATAAGAATTTTGAAAAAGAAAAATGCATTTCTATATTTTTAAAGCTACTATTAATTCAGATCTGTTACTCACAACTTAAACTTATCTTACCTGTTACCTGATATAGCCTCTATTTTACCAACAAATTAAAGATAAAACACAATGTGTAGAAAATTAACTTTTTTCATAGAAAAATTTAAATTTGCTACTTCTTTAAAGTAAGCATGTCGTCTTGTAGTTGTTTAACTTATATTTGACAACTAAATTAAAGATAAGAAGAGTGAGAGCACAGTAAATTTGTTTCCAAGTTATGTTACCTGGAAATGAACTTTGGTTGCCTATATGACCTTTGTCCTAACTGGTGAGGTTTAGTTGTCTTTATTGTTTCTCTTTCTTGTTCCTTAAATTTTGGTGTTAACAAAAATTCAGTTCTTGGCTTTCTTATTTCATTCTCTGCAGTGTTTAGTTTCATGGATCAAATATTATCTTCATTCCAAATAGCATAAATACATAAAATCACTATTTAACTTCTGAGTACCAGTGTAATGTATTCAAATGTTTTTTGGAAGCTTGTAGTTGAAAACAATATTAATAATAAGAGCTAACAGCTGTACAACACTTTCTATGCGATAGTCACTGTGTGTCTTATATACATTGTTAAAATTTAATCATATTTAATTCAGTGCATTGATAGCTCCTCAAAACCAATCTTGTTTAAAACTCATTCTGTTACTAAAATCAGCTTTACCTTTGGATTTAGAAATTTTAGTGAATGGCACCACCATTCTCCAAGTTTCTTAACCTGAGATTTAACCTTCAGGTCTTCTTTGGTTCTTCTCTTTGTCCTAAAAATAAATGTGATGGCAAAAGTTACCTATTTTTTTCTTCAAAATGTTTTTAACTTTTATCATTTCCAATATCACTTTTATTCTTCCCATAATCAAGCCCTCTTCACTTCACAACTGTATCATTTCATTTACTTCCAAGTAGCTTTCCTTGCCTTTAAAGTTTATTTTCAAGAAAATTCTGCATACAGTTCTTAGATTAACCTTTTTTTTTTCATTGTACTTTAGATGAAGTTTTACAGAGGAAACTGGCTTCTTATTAAACAATTACTGTACATATTGTTTTGTGACATTGGTTACCAACCCCATGACATGTCAATACTCTCCCTTCTTGACCTGGATTCCCTATTACCAGCTTTCCTGTTCCCTCCTGTCTTCTAGTCCTCACCTCTGGGCTGGAGTGTCCCTTTAATCTTGTTTTGTTTTATGGGCCTGTTTAATCTTTGGCTGGAAACCCTGGTGGCATAGTGGTTAAGAACTACAGATGCTAACCAACAGGTTGGCGGTTTGAACCCATCAGGCACTCCTACAGAGTAATTCTACTCTGTCCTGTAAGGTCGCTATGAGTCAGAATCGACTTGATGGCAGTGGGTTTGCTAATCTTTGGCTGAAGGGTACACTTCAAGAGTGACTTCAGTACTGAGCTAAAAGGGCGTCCAGGGGCCATACTCTCGGGGTTTCTCCAGTCTTTGTCAGGCCAGTAAGTCTGGTCTTTTTTTGTGAGTTAGAATTTTGTTCTACATTTTTCTCCAGCTCTATCTGGGACCCTCTGTTGTGATCCCTGTCAGAGGAGTCAGTCAGTGGTATCAGCCAGGTACCATCTAGTTGTGCTGGACTCAGTCTGGTGGAAGCTGTGGTAGTTGTGGTCCATAAGTCCTTTGGACTAATTTTTCCCTTGTGTCTTTGGTTTTCTTCATTCTAGTCCTGGATTAATTTCAAAATAGTGTTTTGGTTTTTCTTCCCCCCTCACATCACTCTTTTAACTTAAACTCTTAAATGATTCCCTGTTGCTTAGAATACAAACCTAAATTTCTTAACCTGAAATTCAGTCCTTTAAGTTCTGTCCAGAATTTTCATGCAAAAGATTGACAAATACTTCTAAGGTAAAATTAAGAAGAAATTTCTGTTTTGGAAGTGAGGTTAGGCCAGATATCTGAGTGAGAGTAAGAAGTACTCCACCTTCATCCTGTGTGACCTTGGAAATGTTCAAAACTTATGAGTGTCTCAGTTTGTCTTTAAGTTGTTTTCCAGACTTAGCATTTTCTAGTGACTTTATTATACTGTGCTGATTGAAACAAAAGTCAATGTTTCTCTTCTTCCTTATTAAAAGACATATATAACTTTATCTCCTTTTGGTCTTTGGAAGTTGGGTGGTGGTAGTAAATGGGACATGATGGAACAGGAAAGTTTAAACAATGAAAAGTTCCCCAAACCAGTCTATGTATAGGAGAGGTCTTTATCAAGCAATCATGAATGATTATAAAGTTCACTTGAGACTTTTCTATTTCAGCTCCCTGAAGCAGCGTGTCCTTTCTAACTCTCAGAGTGTTGGCACACAGCCAGGGATACCTGGCCTTATTAAGTGTTTCTAACAGTATAGAAACCCAAGGGGCAATGATAATTTGTATGCACTCTAGGAGTCCATAAAAGCAGCTTCATACTAAGCTCTGGAAATCTGAACTTTAACATTGACTCCTATGCTTACTTTTCTACTACAGGCAAGAATTTTTCTTCTTTTTGGGAGGGTCTTAATGCTTATATTTATGATTTTCTTCAACCATTCTCTTTGAATAGAGTGATAAGGAAGAAAGGGAATTAAGGATCACATGGAGCTCCTCTAAGGGAGGCAATGAAGATATCTGCCCAGGATCTGGGTACCTGGGGCAGTCCAAGTGTATATGGACTGTGTGCCTTCCTTTAGGGTGAATTTTTTCAGCTATAGGAGAAGGATGTTTGGCTTTCCAAAATATCTGCTTTATCCGTTCTACTGATGTTTTGGATGCTTTTAATAAGGGACAAATATCTCAGTCTGTAATAGTGAAAAGGCAAAAGTCCCACTGGATGATAGAATGGATTGATATTGGCATAAAAGTTGTTATCAGATCCATAATATATGAGAACTTGTTTATTCTGGAGAATCTAAGTTTCACATAGTAGTCTTTTATGTAGCAGAGGGAGCAAACTTTACCTGTGGTTTCCGAAGGTAGAACTAAAATTAAATAGGTAAAATAATAATAACATCTTTTTTTGTTATTACTATGTACTAAGCACTACATTAAGTATTACATGAATTATGCTATTTAATGCTCAGAATTTTCCTATGAGGAATATATTGCTGTTTTAATGTAAGGAAGAAGAGTTTTATAACTTGCTTGTGGTCACATAGCTAGTAAGTGGAAGAGCCTCCCAGGTTCATCCATCCTACCAGTTATAAAAATTAGAGCACAAGTAAAATAAAAAGAATTTTCTAACGCTTGTCTTTGCCTAAAGATGGAATAGGTTGCCTTTAGAGATTTTGCATCTCTCATCAATGCAGCATTCAATCTTAGGCTGGATTATCACTTAATAAACAACTGTAGAAGGCATTTCAGTGACTGTAGAAGATAACTTTTAAGGCTCCTTCCAAATTAGAAATTCTAAGATTCTACAATTCCCCATTCCCTAAGTTTCATGAGAGATGGTCCAAGATATGCCATTGAATTTTCAGCCCCAAGAACAATGCCTGGCACTCAAAATATGCTTACTGATTATATAAACAGCCACTGTTAGCACTGGCTTTGTTAAATTTCAATGCTGGGAAGGAAATGGAGACTGGTGGTGAAGGAGATAAAGGTTTAGAGGGCAGGATCTCTCAGGATTTCTACTCTTCTTTTTGAATTTTCAATGATAAGCACAATGTTACCAATTCTAGAGAATTCACGTATAATGGGAACAAGTCTTGGGTTTTATAAAGTTTGGTGCATCCATATGATAGACATACACATAGCCATTAAAAAACATATTGTAGAAAATTTTAATGACAGGAGAAATATTACAATATTATTTAGGACATAAAATTCTGTACAGTCTTATCTCAGTTTTGAGTATATATGTGTAGGAAAATTATTGGAAGGATATATGAAGTAATTTAGCACTCAGTGGGATTAAGGATAATTTTTAGCTTATTTCTTCATAATTTTCCTTATTTTTCAACTATTCTACAATTAATATACTTTACTTTTATGATAAGAAAAAATATATGCAAACCAAATAAGTTGGGATATAAAGTAAGTGTGAACCCTGGCCAGTTTCTATAAAAGAAAAATGGAAAACTATTATTTAGAAATGATGCTAGCTTGTACCTATAGATTTAATTTAAAAAATTTCTCCATCCTAAACCACTGTGCAACTGGAAAATTAATCTTCAGTGACTCTAAGCATCCTGGTGGTTTAGGAAGTAGAGAAAAGTCATTAACAATAGAGGAACTTTATATAAAAAAGTTGTAACTACTGACCCATTTCCCTGAGGATAATTGAGATGTTTATCTAGCAATGAGACTGAGTCAGGCTGAATTCATCATTAAATTTTTGTTGTTTTCTTTTACAACCAATGGCTTATATTAACATAATTAGGAAGTTAATAGATATTTTTGACAGAAACGAATAGTTAGGTACGGTGACTCAGAGAACTTGATCTGAGTCAGTCCTATGTTCTTGAAGTCTGGGCAGAAAAAAATGTTTTGGAGGAACTGGGAAGTACACAGTTAAGAACTAGTCTAGTGAAGGATTTTGAAAAAGCACAAATTTCTTGACCATATAACCATTGTTTGGAGTGACTACACCAGTTAAAGAGAGAGAAACTTCACTTTAAAATTATCTGCTCTGATGTACATACCTCTGAATGTGAAGTAGTATCATGGTGTTGTACAATGTTGGGAAATAGAAAGTACTTATATGCTCTATTCTCTGCACTCTTTTTTTTTCCCCCCTAAGTCAAGCATTACATACTTCTCTAAACACTGACGGAAGTGACCATATGCTTTGACCAGAATTGGCATTCAAGATGTGACATGTTTTCCATCCTATATAGCAGGAAGATTACAGGCTGTGGACAGGCTGTTTGAATCTAAAATGAGATCAAGTACTTGTCGTGTTTTATCACCAAACCCGGGACATAAAAGATGTTAATTTTTCTATTCTTAAGTGTTCTCTCTCCTGGGAAGTGGTTTTTATGACCAATTCCCTTGATGTTATCTTTATTTCCAAGTCTAAGAGCCATGGATTGTATGAATCTGTTCCAGGACACCACTATCATTTATTTTGTGAATTTCTCCAAAGACATACTCTGGTACAACCTTGTTTTTCACATCCTCTCTTTCTCTCCCATCGTCTTTAATATATAACTTATTGTTATATCAAAACTATTTTAAAAAAAAAAGTCTTAAAGAGAGGACAAGGAAACATCACAAGGTGAGGCTCAAATAACTTCACAACTCTTATGCAAACTATCTGGTGATGATCCTCACCAGTCATCTCTGAGACACAATGGGGTGTGAGGGAAGGGGCCTGCCACTCCCCATTTTCATAAATAGCCCTTAAGCTGCTGTATGTGGACCCTTTAACATTTACTTTTCTTGCAAAGTTTCTGTTAATGTTCTGTAAGAGATGTGTCCTACAGGAAATGTTAAATATGTGGGGTTTTTATGTGATGGTTGGTGGGTACCACAATAATTTGTCATAGATTCTATATGCGCTAGTGTTTATCTTGATGTAGACAGTGATTCTTTTATGTATAAAAGCTATCTTTTCTTGTTCTGTAGATCGTTGCTGTTGCAGCACATGGATACTATAATTTGTGCTGCACCTTTCTCACTTCCCAAGAAGAAACATCATGGAAGGAGAAAACCAAACAGACCTGTCCGAATTTATCATCATGGGATTCTCCAACCTAAATAATTTGCAATTTTTACTCTTCACCATATTCTTTATGATCTATCTTGGTACTCTGGGAGGCAATATCTTCATTATTTTGGTAACCTTGGCTAATCCCCAACTTCATATCCCCATGTATTTTTTTCTGAGGAATTTGGCCTTTCTTGACATCTGCTACACCACCACTAATGTCCCCCAGATGATGGTACATCTCCTGTTAGAGAATAAATACATTTCCTATGGGGGCTGTGTAACTCAACTTTTTGCATTCCTTTTCTTTGTGGGGGTAGAGTGTCTTTTGCTGGCAGCAATGGCATATGACCGTTACATTGCAATTTGTAAACCATTAAGTTATTCAGTTATTATGAACAAGGCCCTGTATATCCAGTTGGCAGCCTCCTGCTGGATTAGTGGTTTTCTCAACTCAGTGGTGCACACGGTGTTAATCTTTCGCTTGCCCTTCTGTGGCAATAACCAGATTAATTATTTCTTCTGTGACATTCCCCCTTTGCTGATCTTGTCTTGTGGGGATACATCGGTCAATGAGTTGGTGCTACTCATCGTTGGGGTCTTCATTGGATGGGCTCCTTTCCTGGGTATCATCCTCTCCTACGTCTGTATCATCTCCACCATCTTGAAAATCCGTTCTTCAGAAGGGAGGCAAAAGGCCTTTTCTACATGTGCATCCCACCTGGTCGTTGTCCTTCTCTACTATGGCAGCTCCATCTTCACATATGTACGACCCATCTCATCTTACTCATTGTCAAAAGACCAACTGGTCTCAGTATTGTATACTGTTGTCACCCCCATGCTAAATCCCATTATTTACACTTTAAGGAATAAGGACATAAGAAAGGCCTTGAGAACTGTAGGAGAAAAAGCAGCAGCCTCCAAATTTCAATTCTCTTGAAATGTAACTTTTGTTTTTCTGTGTTTGTATAAATAATATTAGAAAATTATCTGTCCTACTGATATTATCTGGTTACTTCTTGTGAACACTACTGATAAAACTCTCTAAGAGTTAATTTCAATGATAAAGCAAATAGGACAAAATGTTAACAATAGATGAATTTACGTAAAGGGTGTATGGACATTGTACTCTTCTTATTCTTGAAACATTTCTGTGTGTTTGAAATTATTTCTAAATAAAAAGTTTTAAAAAGTTAATTTGAAGTTTATAAGAATAACTGACTATATGATGTGCCTGTCTCTGCATTGTGTGTGTACACGGATTTTTGTTCTGTGTTGTTTGCAGGTAAGAAACAGTGAGGCTGAAAATATGATTTAGGAAGGGTGAAAGGAAAAATGAACAAAATAGAGAAAACGTGAGAGGAGAGAAAACAAACAGTGAAGGAGGGAGCAAGAGAAATGAAGGGCAGCGTAAAGGACCTAGAGGGATAAAAGAACTAGAGTCATCCACAAAAAGAGATAGGGGGAGACAGACAAATGAAAAAAAAATGACTAATTGAAAGACAAACACGAAGCTGATGTTGCCATGGAGCTTTTCATCATCTCATTACTCTTGCCGTCACTACTGTCCTAACTTAGGCCTTTATTTCATTTCTAGACTATTTTTTCTAACATCCTAATGGCTTTTCCTGATTCCACTCTAACCTGTTCTAATACATCCTGCATCTGCTTCTGAGTAATCAACCTAAAATTCTTCCTGTCCCATGAAGTATCCTCCATCCCTCTAACTAGAAAAATTGTTTTCTCTGAATTCATTTATCACTAGCTCCTAAGTGAAGGTTTCCCTGACAATTCTGCCTAAAGTAGTACACCACTCTCCAGTTACTTTGTACAGCATTGCTGTTTACTTCCTCCGTAGTACTATCAGAATCTATTACTATCTCATTTATTCATTTATTTGTTTACTTTGTGTTTTACCCACTAGAATGTACATTCAGGCAGGCATCTTAGCCGACTTATTCACTGACATATTCCCAGTGCTTACAACTGTGTCAAGGGCAGTGGTGGTTCAGTGGTAGAATTCTTAGCCCACACGTGAGAGACCCGGCTTTGATTACTGGCCAGTGCAACTCAAGTGCAGTCTATTCAGTTTGTGGTTGGTTGGTTATTAAATTTTATCTTTGTGCAGGAAGGTAAGTCTGGTAGGCAATTACATGGCCATGTTGGCAGCATAACTCCCATTTATGGGATTTTGCAGGGGAATAGGGCAATTTTTGAAAACTACTTTGTCCAAACCAATTTACTGAGAGTCATTTCATTGAGTCTAATCCTGCAATTAATCTACGTATTATTCTGATCTGTCTTTAACTCATACCCTGACTATCAAGGGCAGTTTGGTAACAAAAACTTGGGCAACATTGCTAACAAATCATAAAATGGATTTTATTAGTTATTGATGAATTGAAAGAGAACCCAGGAAAGATGTCCTTTTCTCTATTTGCATTCAGAAAGAATATTTGTCATAATAGTGCAATTAATGACTTTAGATGCCTTGTGTTATTTCAACAGTCTCTGTAAAGTTGCTTCTGTTTAGAGTCTACATAAACACTTAATCCTTGAATGTAAGTTAACCAAATTCATCATTACTGTTCAGTCTTCCATGTTTGACCATCATTTGCCCCAATCTTTTCTTTTTCTGTGTGTGTAGAACTCATTTATAATTAATCAGTTTTGGCTTCCATTCTTTTGCTCTAAATGATACCACTTTTTGCATCCTTTAAATGTTAGGCTTCCCAAGAATAACAACTGTCTTCTCTTTCTTTTATATTTTCTTGGCCCCTTTCTTTTCATGACTAATACAAGGCTCCGATCAAAGATTACTAATCTTTAAAATCAATGTAGTGGCCTCATAATCACACCAAAGAAGGGAAATAAATTGAACTTATGGGAAGAGAAATATGGAGTGAATAAGGCCTTGGAGAGAAAATCCCAAGACATTAATGCCCAAGATGCCACTGAAGAAGTTTGTAGGGGATTCAGCCTGTATTTTTTCCCTATGGTAAGAATAAAAGAGATCTGCTGAGATTCAGTCTTACCCATATAAATAAGCTGTCTGTAATAAAAGTGAAAATGAAAGGCTTTAATCAGCAAGTACTCTCTGACAATTTTATTCAAGGAGACAATAAATACACTTGATCCCTGATTTTTTGATATCCTTTCTGAGCCAAAAGGTTATATTCATTCCAAGGTATATACAGAGAGGGAAGTTCAAAGTAAATTAGCTCAGAGAGTAAATAGAAAAAAAAATTATATTAGAGGAGTAGTTTTCTGATTGAAAGTGGTTGAGACCATTGAAAGAGGTGAGTGTGAGTAACTGGGCAACCTCTTTTGAGTTCAGGCTGTGGAAACTGAAGGGTGGAACAGCAAGTGTGCTCAAGCCACAATTCATTAGCTAGAAAAATTTGAATTTACTAATCATTTTTTCCAACAACATTTTTGTTGTTTTTTCAGGTTAGGCTCTCTGTGTGATCGAGTGTGTGTGTATGTGGTAATTAAATGTTTAAGTGTGTATATCTTTTTAGTGATTGTGTGTGTGTGTGTGTTAGAAAGAGATAAAGAGGATATAAAGACGAAAAAAGGGGAAGAGAAAATAATTGAGTAATATTTTAATGCATGTCAAAATTAATAATCATAAAATAGCAGGTTCCAGTTTTAGTGTTAGATAACATGTTAGATTTTATCCAGTGTTAGAAAATTACATAACTTTACAGTAGTGTAATTCTTAGCGGAAGGGGCATGGTGCTATTATCCAGAAGAAAGAAAAAAATTCACATATATATAAATACATATATATATTTAAAAGTATGGAGGCCAGGTGGCACAGTGGTTAAGAGCTTGGCTGCTAACCAAAAGAGCAGCAGTTCAAATTCACCAGCAGCTCTTTGGAGACTCTATAGGTCAGTTCTACTCTGTTCTATAGGGTCACTATGAGTCAGAATTGACTCGACAGCAATGGGTTAGTGTAAAGTATCTACTTATGTAGTTTCACATGCATACTCCCTAATTTTTTATGTGTGCACTTGTTATAATGTCCTGCAATTATGTTTATGATTCCTGAAATTAATTCTCTTTCCTCCACTGTCAACAATTCTATTTAGGATATCTCTTCTGTGTCCATATCCATGGAATGCATCTCCTAGCCTTCTACTTTCTTTCACCAATCATAACTTCTAAATTTTACTTAAATTTTACATACTGTTCACTAACACTGATTAATCATTAAGAATCATTAGTGTTATGGAGAGCAGTTTAGTCCAAAAATGAATTGCTGAGACGACTGGCCCTATATGGCTAAAAACCATTTATTTAATCTACAAATAGGCAGTGCTCACTTTCCATGTTGCCATGTACTCTGGTAAAAGTGAAAGAGTCCTTTGTGAGTATAGCATTACATTCAGGGGAATGTGTGGATAGATTATCGATTGGAATGCTTAAAAAATGACAACTCTGACTTTGTGAGAGTAGTTTTCATAATAAACAAGCATTGAACAGGTAATATCCATCTATCAGTTAATGCAGGGAACATAGAGAGAGCACCTACAATGTGCCAGGCACTGTTTTAGGTGCTGGGGGTGCAGTATTGAATAAAACAATTTTTTTTTAGAGCTTATATTTAAGTAGGAGAAAAAAGACAATATGTGTATGTAAAAGCCAACATACCAGATTAAAATGCTATTGATAACAACAAAGCAAAGCAGGGGGTGGTAACAGAGAGCGTTTTTAGTTTTATTTATTTATTTTTCTAATTTAATATAGGACAATCAGGAAAGTTCACACTGAGGAGGTGGCTTTAGGGGAAAGATCTAAAACACATGTGGTAACTAGCCTTGTAGATTTACCAAGTAGAAGCGTGTTCTAGGCTGAATGGAGAGCTGCTGCACAGACCTTGAGATGGGAGTGTGATTAATGGGTTCTAGAGACAGCATCAAGGGAGAAAGAATCAACACAGAAAGTAAATAGGGGCCAGGTCATGTAGGGTTTTGTAGGTGATTATATTGGCTTCAAGTGTTCACTCTAAATAAAATGGGAACCATTAGAGAGCTTGGAGTATATACTTAACAGAATAACTAGATGCTGCTGTGATAATAGTGTTAGTCAGACAAGAGTGGGCATAAGATCATTCCAATAATACAAATAAGTGATGATGGTGGCCTGGACAAAAAGAGTAGCAGAGGGGATAGTAAGAAATGCACTTACGTCGGAGCTAGAGCCAATAGAATGGAATGTAAGAGAATGAGTGGGGTCAAGCATGCTACATGGTTTCTGCTGAAGCACCTGAGACGATGGAATTGCCATTTATCAGATAGAGAAGAATGCAGATGTTTGTGCAAACCATCAAGTGTTAAGTTTTCTATGCTTTGTATACATCCAGGTAAAAATTGAGTAAGAATTTCAAGCAATTCAAGGACTAGATCCTGAGTGTTGACATGAATTTGGAAGTCATCAGGGAAGAGATTGCATAGAAAGCCATTAGACTGCTTGAGATCATCAAGGGGAAGATGTTAGAAAAGAGACAAAAAGAGGAGTTATAAGCCTGAGCTCTAGGTACTCAAAAATTAAGACATGGGAGATGTTGAGAAATGAACAAAGAACGTAGAAGGAGCAGTTAGTGGGACAGCAGAATAAAACAGGAGAGTGTGGTATCCTGGAAATCTAGTAATGGAAGCATTTCAAGGTCACATGGTATTGAAAGATCAAGTAAAATGAAAACTATGACTTCATCTTTTGATTTAACAATGTGATTGTTATTGATGACTTTTATAAAACAAACTTGGGTGAAAGAGTGAAAGCAAAATTCTGATTAGCGTATGTTTAAGAGAGCACAGAAAGTGAAGAAGCACCAACAGTAGATGTAGACAAACATTTATGGAATTTAGCTATAAAGGAAAGTACAGAAATGGAATGGGGGTGGGAGGATGTTAAAGGGGAAAATTCATGATGTAAGAGAAGAGTGAATAACTGGGACAACGTTCTTGAGAAGTTAAGAAGGAATGGAATCTTGCACACAAGTGGAGGGATTAGTTTTTGCCAGAAGTATCAACCATTGAACCATTGTAAATGCAGTGAAGGCAGAAAATATGGGCACAGTTATAAAATATGGATAGATATATTGGGAAGAAGTTCTCCTGACTGCCTCTGCTATTTCAAGAAACAGAAACAAAGTCATTCACCGAGAGTGAGGATGGAAGACAAGAGTTAGAGATTTGGGGTGGAAGAGGAAAGGAAAATATGTGATCGACAAGTGAGCATGTGTGTGTTTCTCTAGCTATGTCCAGCTACAAAGATATAGATGAAGAATAAGTAGAGAGTGGTTTGGATTGTGGAAGATGAGGACTTAAGTACAAGTTAGTCAAGGGATTTGAGGGTGCATGCAAGGGAGAGACTATAAAGATGCATCATGGAATTTAAGGTGGGTAATGAAAAAGAACACAGCATCAGGATTAGAGGAAGACTCATTAACAACCTGCATATTGATGCAGATGGCACAACCTTGCTTGCTGAAAAGCTAAGAGGACTTGAAGCACTTACTGACTGATGAAGATCAAAGACCACAGCCTTCAGTATGGATTACACCTCAAAATAAAGAAAACAAAAATCTTCTCAACTGGACCAATAAGCAACATCATGATAAACGGAGAAAATACTGAAGTTGTCAAGGATTTCATTTTACTTGGATCCACAATCAGCACTCATGGAAGCAGCAGTCAAGAAGTCAAACAACGTGTTGCCTTGGGCAAATCTGCTGCAAAAGACTTCTTGAAAGTGTTAAAAAGCGAAAATGTCGCTTTGAGGACTAAGGTGTGCCTGACCTAACTGATGGTATTTTCAATCCCCTCATATGTGTTTAAAAGCTGGATGATGAAGAAGAATTGATGCCTTGAATTATGGTGTTGGCAAAGAATACTTAATATACCATGGACTGCCAGAGGAACAAATAAATCTTTCTTGGAAGAAGTGCAGACAGAATGCTCCTTAGAAGCTAGGATAGTAAGACTTCATTTCATATACTTTGGGCATGTTATCAGGAGGGATCAGTCCCTGGAGAAGGACATCATGCTTGGTATAGTATGCTTGGTATAGTAGAGGGTCAGCGGAAAAAGAGGAAGACCGTCAACAAGACAGATTGACACAGTGGCTGAAACGATGGGCTCAAACATAGCAACAATTGTGAGAATGGCGAAGGACCAGGCAGTGTTTCTTTCTATTGTACGTAGGGTGGCTATGAGTTGGAACTAACTGTACGGCACCTAACAACAACAACAAAGAAGAATAATGGTTCAGCACCGGGCTGCTAATTGGAAGTCTGTGGTTCAAGCCCCACCAGCCAGTCCTTGGGAGAAAAGACCTGGCGATCTGCTCCCATAAAGATTACAACCTAGGAAACCTTATGAGGGCAAGTTATGAGGTTAGCTGGTGGTGCCTGGAGTCTAGGATGCTTGATATTGAGATTATGGGGAGTTGTAATTATTAATAACTACAGACTTTAGGATAGGATAACATAGGATAAAGTGGATGCGGTAAGATGGCAATGATTATCATACAAGTGGAAGTACCAGGTCCTATGGAGGGATGTGATAATGGAACCTAACAGCTTGAGATAAGCTGAGACTCAGAGGACAAAGAGGTTTTTGCCTGCATTAAAGGATAGGGAAAGTAAAGAGTAATTCAGGTGGAATGACCAGCATGAGTAAAAACCCTTTCAGTGGAACAGCTTGGCATATTTGAAGAACTGAAAGATACCCAATATGACCAGATGCAAGGGATAGAAGAAATGAGACTGGAAAGATAAATTGCAGATGGATCATATAGAGTTTGTAAGCATGTCCAGTAAAAGTTATTGAAGTGCTTAAAGTAGGGAATTTATATTATAGCACAGGCATTTAAACAATCCATCTGGTTACACTATGAAGACTGGTTCGGGGTCAAGGAAGGAAGTAACTGTAGGGTGACTAGGTAAGGGACTCTTTTAAATTGAAAGTGATTATAGTCACTATGAGTTAGAATTAACTCAATGGCAGTGAGTTTGGTTTTATTTTTTGGTATAGCTTGGATCAAGGTTGTTACAGTGTGCGATATTTAGGAGGAATATAAGATATGATGACTGATTTAAAATGAGGAACAGAGGTGAGGGAGAAATCAATGCAGCTCTCAGGTTTCTGGTTTGAACAACTGGATAGCTCTTGCTCTGTTCACTAAGTTGAGGAACATTGAAGAAGGAGCACATTTGGAGGGAGGATAAGTTCAGTTTAGACATGTTGACTTTTATAATTCAGTGAAGTATTCAAATGAAGATTCAAGTGTAAAATTAGATAAGCAAGTCAATAACTCAGAATATAGGTTAGGTTGGAGCTCTTCTTAGAAGCCACACAGTTAAGATTAAGTTTATATTTGGAACAAGTTGAACACACAATTATGTTATTCAAGTCATCAGTTCAAAATCAACTGAAGATAGTACTGTTTGCCTTTCCTTCAACATTGAGTTCAAAATTTTCTTGGACTCTATCTTATATTTACTATTACTTATATTAAATTGTTTATTCTAATAGTAATTTCTGAGAGTACATGGATTGCCAGATGAAGCAGCCAATTTAATTACTTTTTTTCTACATGGTACTGCTATTTTTCTACATGGCATATGAACTGGGATATGAAGATTAAGATTCTGTAGGGTTTTTTCACCTTTAATGACCTTACATTCTAGTGTGGTATACAGACATGTAAATCTCTACCTCCAGAAATAAATGACACAGTGCCTTAAATTTGATGAACCATTCATTATCCCTTTTGATTTTCACATTCTGAGAAGCAAGCATGACAACTATAATCTTTGCTTTATAGTTGGCAAATTATATAAAAACAATATAATATGTATAAAGATTATAGAAATATAATCTTTGACTTACTCCAAATTTCACCATTCACAAATGGCATAAATAGAACCAAAAGAAAGATATTTAGATAGTCCAATGCTCTATTTTACCACTATATTTACATTTTTGTATGCTATCACTGTGCATACTTCTTAATAAAATTATTTTATTTGTATTTTGAATAGACGATGTATGAACATGGTATACAATTTAAAAGACACTAAAAGTAAATTATTCCTTCTAGCTTTGTCTCCATGCTAGCCACTTTCTCTTTCTGGAGATAATCACTGTTACCAGTTTCTTCTGTAACCATTCAGAGGTAATATATACCCACAGAAGAAAATTTTAAACAAATTTTAGCATACTAATTGTGCTGCATCTTGCTTTTATCATTTAACAAATCATCTTGAAATTTATTATATCTATCAATCTATCTAATCTATCCATCTATCCATCCATGTCTCATCTATCTACCTACCTAACCTATATGACTTATGCACTTCTCTTTGTGTATGTCTATATATATGTATATTAAAGCTGCATATTATTTCATTTTATACATGTAATAATTAATCTAGTGTTCTACTTTTGATATTAGATTGTTTACAGTATTTTGATATTAAAATCATAAAATAAATACTACAGTAAATACATAATTTTCCGCATGTGGAAGTATATCAGCAGGCAATTCAAAGCATGTGATTTAAAAACTTCAATTTTACTAGCTACTGGAAACTTACCCCCCATATAAATAGTAAAAACTGAAATCACCAGCAGTTCCCATTTTACTATTATATTTCACCATAATGTTGTCACTATTTTTTATTTTAGCCATTCTGATAAAATGTGTATGAAACCTTATGGTAGTTATAATTTGCATTTCCTTGATGAATAATGATATTGAACACCTTTGCATGCATTTATTTGCCATTTGTATATCCTTTTCTGTAAAATGTCTGTTCATGCCATTTGCCCATTTTCTGATGGACCTTTTTTTTCTTTTACTGTTGAGTTTTGAGATACTAGTCCTTTGTCTGTCACATGGTTTGAAAATATTTTCTATTAGTCTGTAGCTTATCTTTTCATTCTCTTAACAGGACATTTTGCAGAGCAAACACTTTTATTATGCTGAGGTCTAATTTTTAAGTTTTTTCATTTAATGAATAGTGCTTTAGCTATCAAGTCTAAGAACTCTTTGCCTACGCTTAGATCCTGAAGATTTTCTTTCTTTTCCCCAAGATTTATAGTTTTACATTATACATTTAAGTCCATGATCCATTTTGAGTTAATTTTTGTATAAGACATGAGGTTTAGATCAAGGTTGGTTGGTTAGTTGGTTGGTTGGTTGGTTTTTCATTGGCTGATTGACTGGTTGATTCATTCATTTATTTTTTTTACTACAAATGTCCATTTGCTCTAGTATCGTTTGTTGAAAAGATAATCCTTTCCCCATTAAATTGCTTTTGAATCGTCATCAAAAATCAGTTGGGCTTATTTGTGTGGGCCTATTAATGAGTTCTGTATTCTGTTGTATTGATCTATGTGTCTATCCTTTTGCCAATACCACACAATCTTGATTACCGTAGGCATATAGTAAGTCTTCAGATGGGGTAAATGATTTCTCCCACTTTGTATTTCTTTTTCAAAATTGTTTTTAGCTATTTCAGTTCCTTTTCCTTACCATATACATTTTAGAATAATCTTGTCTATATCTACAAAAAAGACTCCTGGGATTTTTGACAGGTATTGTTTTAAACCCATATGTCAGTTTGCAGAGAATTGACATCTTTACTATGTTGAATCTTTCAACTCATGAACGTGGCATATCTCACCATTATTTTAATCTTCTTTGATTTCTTTCATTAATGTTTTGCAGTTTCCAGCATAAAAGTTCTGTACATGCATTGTCAGATTTATACCTAAGTATTTCAATTTTTTTGAGTAGTTATAAATGGAATTATGTTTTTAATTTTGGTTTTACACATTCGTGATTAGTATATAGAAATGTAATTAATTTTTGTTTGTTTATCTTGTATCCTGCAACCTTGTAGAATGGTCACTTATTAGTTCTAGAAGTTTTATGTATATTTTTTGGAATTTTTTAAAATGTAGACTGATGTCATCTTAAAATAGGGACATTTTTATTTCTTCCTTTTTTGATATGTATGTGTTTTATTTCTTTTTTTCCTCCTTATTGTAGTGACTAGAACTCCCAGTACTATATTGCATAAGAGTGGTGAGAGTGAATATTCCTGGTTTTAGAGGGAAAGCATTGTCTTTCTCCATTAAGCGTGATATTAGCTGGAGGTTTTTTGCAGATTATTTTTTATCAAATTGCTATAATTCTCCTCTACTTCTAAATTTTTGAGAGTTTTTGTCATGAATGGGTGTTGAATTTAATCAAATATTTTTCTGTGTAAATTAATATGATCATGATTTTACTTTTTTAGCCTGTGTGATTACACTTGTTGATTTTTGAATGTTGAACTAGCTTTGTATATTGGGAATAATTTCCACATAATCATGAGTATACTTATTTTTATACATTGGATTCAGTTTGCTAATATTTTATAGATAATTTTTTATTTATATTTGTGAGAGATATTGGAATGTTGTTTTCTTGTTTTATACTGTCTTTGTCTGGTTTTAGAATCAGAGTGATAATGGCCTCATAAAATGAGTTAGGAAATGTTCCCTCCCCTTTTTTTCCTGGGAGAGATGGTGAAAAACTGGAGTAAATTCTTTAAATATTTGGCAGAGTTCTCCAGTGAAACCATCTGGGTCTAGAGATTTGTTTTTTGGAAGCTTTTAAATTATGAACTAAATTTCTTTAATGGTCACAGGACTATATAGATTATCTCTTTGTTCTTGTTTGAGTTTTGGTAGATTGTGTTTTTTGAGGAAGTGGATGATTTCTTCTAAATTGTCAAATTTATTAGCTAAAATTGTTTGTGATACATCCTTAAACCAAGAACCAAACTCGTTGCCATCAAGTCAATTCTGACTCATAGCACCCTATAGGACAGAGTAGAACTGCCCCACAGAGTTCCCAAGGAGTGGCTGATGGATTCAAACTGCTGACCTTTTTGGTTAGTAGCCCTAGATTTCCATAGCTATTAACCGCTGCACCAGTGGGGCTCCGATATACCCTTTTTATCCCTTTAATGACTAGAGAATCTGTAACAATAGCCCCTATTTCATTCATAATAGTGATTTGTGACTTCTCTCTTTTTATTTTTGTCAGTGTTTCTAGAGACTTATCAATTTTATCCCAAGAACCAGATTATTTCATTGATTTTCTCTCTCTTTCTTTTTTTTTTTTTTGGTTCTGCTCCTATCTTTATTATTTCCTTCCTTCGACTTGCTTTGGTTTTATTTTGCAGTTCTTCTTCTAGTTTCTTGATGCAGACATTTAGAATACTGTGTTGAGATTGTTCCTTTATATAATATAATCATTAAGCGAACAAAAACAAAAACTCTGTTGTCCAGTCGATTCTAACTCATAGCAACCTTACAGGACAGAGCAGAACAGCCCTATATAGTTTCCAAGGAGCAGCTGGTGGATTCAAACTGCTGACCATTTGGTTAGCAACCTCTTTTTTTTTAAATTAATTATTTATTTATTTTTTATTGTACTTCAGGTGAAGGTTTACAGAACAAATAGTTTCTCATTAAACAGTAGTACACATATTGTTTTATGACATGGTTAACAACCCCATGACATGTCAACCCTCTCCCTTCTCAACCTTTTTTTTTTTGGTGAAAATATACACAGCCAAAGATACACCATTTCAAAAATTTCTACATGCACAGTTCAGTGACATCGACTACTCTCTTCCAGTTGTGCTGCTATTCTCACTTTAGATGAAGGTTTACAGAAAAAAATAGTTTCTCATTAAACAGTTAGTACACATGTTGCTCTATGACAATGGTTAACAACCCCACTACATGTCAACACTGTCCTTACTCATCCTTGAGCTCCCTATCACCAGCTTTTCTTTCCCCTTCTGTCTTCTAGTCCTTGTCTCTGGACTGCTATGCCTCATTAGTTCCATTTTGTTTTATGGGACTGTCCAACCCCCTGCTGAACGGTGAACCTCAGAAGTGATCTCACCACTGAGCTAAAAGGGTGTCCGGGAGCCATACTCTCGGGGTCTCTCCAGTCTCTGTCAGGCCAGTAAATCTGGTCTTTTTTTCATGTGTTAGACTTTCGTTCTACATCCTTCTCCAGCTCTGTCCAGAACCTTGTGTTGTGATCCCCATCAGAGCAGTCAGTGGTGGTAGCCAGGCACCATCTAGCTGTACTGGACTCAGTTTGGTGGAGGCCTTGGTAGCTGTGGTCCATTAGTCCTCTGGACTGATCTTTTCCTTGTATCCTGTTCTCTTCATTCTCCCTTGCTCCGAAAGGGAGGAGACCAGTGGAGTATCTTAGATGGCTGCTCACAGGCTTTAAGACCCCAGACACTACTCAGCAAGGTAGAATGTAGAACATTGTCTTTATAAACTGTGTTATGCCAATTGAGCTAGATGTTCCTTGAGACCATTGTCCCCACAGCCCTCCACTCAGCAGTTCAGTCCCTCAGGGAGTTTGGATGTGTCTATGGACCTTCCATGACTTTTCTTTGTACAAGTTGTGCTGGTTCTCCAGTATTGTGTACTGTCTCACCCTTCACCAAAGTTATCACTTATCTATTGCCTATTTAGTATTTCCCCCACCCCCACTCCTCCCATCCCTGGTAACCAACAAAGATTGTTCCATTTTGTGTGTGAACTTTTTCATGGGTTTTTACAATAGAGGTCTCATACAATATTTGTCCTTTTGTGATTGACTTATTTCACTCAACATAATGTCCTCCAGTTTCATCCATGTTATGAGATGCTTCACAGATTCATCATTGTTCTTTATCATTACATAGTACTCCATTGTGTGTATGTACCATAGTTTGTTTATCCATTCATCTGTTGATGGGCATTTAGGTTGTTTCCATCTTTTTGCTATTGTGAACAATGCTGCCGTGAACATGGGTGTACATATGTCTATTTGAGTGATGACTCTTATTTCTCTAGGATATATTCCTAGGAGTGGGATTGCTGGATCATATGGTATTTCTATTTCTAGCTTTCTAAAGAAGTGCCATATCATTTTCCAAAATGGTCGTATCATTTTGCATTCCCACCAGGAGTGTATAAGAGTTCCGATCTTCCCGCAGCCCCTCCAACATTTGTTATTTCCAGTGTTTTTGATTCGTGCCAGTAATGCTGGGGTGAGATGGTATCTCAGTGTGGTTTTAATTTGCATTTCTCTAATGGCTAGTGATCATGAGTACTTCCTCATGTGTCTGTTGGCTGCTTGAATGTCTTATTTGGTGAAGTGTCTGTTCATTTCCTTTGCCCATTTTTTAATAGGATTATTTGTCTCTTTGTTGTAGAGGTGTTAGATTTTCTTGTAGATTATGGAGATTAGACCTTTGTCTGACTTGTACTGTCCCCAGATTTTTTTCCCAGTCTGTAGGTTCTCTTTTTACTATTTTGTTGAAGTCTTTTGAAGAGCATAAGTGTTTGATTTTTAGAAGATCCCAGTTATCTAGCTTATCTTCTGGGGTTTGTGTGTTGATGGTTATGGTTTGTATCCTGTTAATGCCAAGTATTAGGACCTGTAGTGTTGGTCTTATTTTTTCTTCTATGAACTTTATAGTTTTTGACTTTATATTTAGGTCTTTGATCCATTTTGAATTAGTTTTTGTATACAGCGTGAGGTATGGGTCCTGTTTCATTTTTTTGCAGATGGATATTCAGTTTTGCCGGCACCATTTGTTAAAAAGACTGTTGTTTCCCCATTTGATGGACTTTGGGCCCTTGTCAAAGATCAAGTGACTGTACGTGGATGGATTTACATCTGGGTTCTCACTTCTGCTCCATTGGTCAATGTATCTGTCATTGTACCAGTACCAGCTGTTTTGACTACCATAGCTGTATAGTAGGTTCTGGGGTCAGGTAGTGTGAGTCCTCCAACTTTATTCTTCTTCTTCCATAGTGGTTTACTTATTCGGGGATTCTTCCCTTTCCATTTAAGTTAATGATTAGTTTTTCCATCTCTTTGAAGAATGTTGTTGGTATTTGGATCGGGATTGCGTTGTATTTGTAAATTGCTTCGAGTAGAATTGTCATTTTCACAATGTTGAGTCTACCTATCCATGAGCATGGTATGTTTTTCCATTTATGTAGATCCCTTTGGGTTTCTTGCGGTAGTGTTTTGTAGTTTTCTTTGTATAGGTCTTTTACATTCCTGGTTAGATTTATTCCTAAGTAATTTATGTTTTTAAGGGATATTATAAATGGTATTGTTTTCCTGATTTCCTTTTCATCATTCTCTTTATTGAGCAGCCTAACTCTTAACCACTGTGCTACCAGGGCTCCAATGTAAGCATTAGTGCTGTACATTTCCTTCTCGGCACTACTTTAGCTGCATCCCACCTATTTTGATATGTTGTATTTTCGTTTTCATTCAATTGTATGTATTTGTAAAAATTCCTTTGAGACTTCCTCTTTGGCCCCTGGATTATTTAGAAGTGTGTTGTTTAATTTCCGCATAGAGATTTACCTATTGTCTCTCCCGTATTGATTTCTAGTTTCATTCTATTATGATTAGATAACCCACTCTGTATGACTTTAATTCTTTTAAATTGAGTGAGATTTGTTTTATGGTTTATATTGGTGAATATGGCCTGCATGTCCTATATATGTTGTTCAAATCTTCTGTATCCTTGCAGATTTTCTGTCTAGTAGTTTGTCGTAGTTATCTAGTGCTGCTATAATAGAAATACTTCAAGTGGATGGCTTTAACAAAGAGAAGTTTATTTCCTTACAGTAAAGTAGGCTAAAAGTCTAAATTCAGGGGGTCAGTTCCAGGGGAAGGCTTTTTCTCTCTGTTGGCCTTCTTCTCTTTGGTGTTCCCCTGGACTAGGAGCTTCTCTGCGCAGGGACCCTGGTCCAAAGGACGCGCTCTGCTCCCGGCACTGCTTTCTTGATGGTATGAGGTCCCCCTGTCTCACTGCTCACTTCTCTCTTTTATATCTCAAGACATTGCCTCAGGATACAATCCAATCGTGTAGACTGAGTCCTGCTTTACTAACAAAACTGCAGCCCATCCTCCCTCATTAACATCATAGAGGCAGGATTTACAACATATAGGAGAACCACACAATACCAGGAATCATGGCCCCGCCAAATTGACACATGTATTTTTTGGAGGACATAATTCAATCCATGACATAGTTTTTGCAGTTGCTGAGAGGAGAGTGTTAAGGTTCCAACAATAATTGTGGATTTGATTATATCTCCTTTTAGCTCTCAGTTTTTGCTGCGTGTATTTTGAGGCTCTGTTATTTGGTGTATGCACATTTAGGATTGTTATGTCTTCCTGGTGATTTAATTATTTTATCATTGTGTAAAGTCCTTCTTTATCCTTGGTAATTTTCTTTATTTGAAATCTACTACTTTATTTGATATTGATTTAGGCATTGCTTTTTTTAAAAATAATATTTGTATGGTATATCTTTTTTAATCTTTTCACTTTTGACTTACTAGATTGTTAAATTTGAAGTGAATTTCTTAGAAACAACACATAGTTGGGTCATGCTTTCTTTTTAATCCGCTTTGCTATCTCTGTTTTTTGATCAATGTGTTGAGACTATTTATATTTAAGGTAAATATTGATACATTAGAACTTAAGCCTGACACTTTAATACTTGTTTTCTGTTTGTTTCCTCTGGTTCGTATTTCTCTGTTTATCTTTTATTGCCTTCCTGTGGGTTACTTGAACATTTTTAGGATTCCATCTTGATTTATTTATAGTGTTTTTAATTGTATCTCTCCGTATAATTTTTATAGTGGTTTCGTGAATATTACAATATACATATTCCAATTTCACTTGAATTCAAATTCATCGGCATAAAGTTGTTCATAAGAATCTTATAATATTTAACAGTGACAGGATCTGTATTGATATTATTTTTTAAATTGGTAATTTGAGTTTGTCTCTTTTCTCTTTCTTTAGCTGTCTAACAGTCTTGCTGAAGTTGATCACTTACACTAATTTTTTATCTTTTAATTTTTTCTCTATTGCACATCTGTTTTATATTTCAATAATAAATGATTAATATTTTTATGATTTCCTTCCTTCTACTTTCTTTACATTTAAATTACTGGTTTTATTTATTTATTAGCTTCTTGAAATGGAAGTGTAGGCTATTGATTTTCAACATTTCTTCTTTTTTAAATATGAATTTAAGGTCAACAGTTCTCCTCTGTTTATCACTTTAGCTGTATGCTGAAAGCCTTGATATGTCTTATCTTCACTGTCATTCAGTTCAAAATATTTTCTAATTTCTGTTTTTGATTTCTCCTTTGGCCCGTGAATTATTTGGGTGTGTATTCCTCAATTTCAAACACTAAGTAAGCTTCTGGGTGCCTGTTAGTTATTGCTTTCTAATTCTATTGTGGTCAAAACACATTCTTTGAATGGCTTCATCTTTGGAAATATTTTGTAGCTTTTTTTTTTTTTAATAGTCAGCATACGCTTAGTTTTGTAAACGTTCAACGTGCACTTAAACATAATGTAAATTCTTTTCAAGTTCAGTATTCCATACATGTTAATTTGTCAAATTTATAAATCACGTTGTTCAGATTTGCTAGATTCTTACTGACTTTTTGGCTGATTTTTCAATCACGATTGTGGATTTGACTATTTCTTCTTTATTTCTGTCAACTTTTGAAGCTATTTTATTGGGAGCTGACACTGAACTATGATGTTCTGGACTGATTATTAGCAAGGGAACCTTGGTGTTGTTGGGTGGGGGAATATAAGGGTAGCTTTTCTAATTCTTCAGCTCGTGAGCTCCCTCTTCTGTTGATACAGGGATAATTCTTTTCTTTTACAAACGGCAATGCTTCCTTTGTTCTCTTTACACATACTATGCCTTTTCGCTTTATATCCCAGAGTGCTTGTGCTATGCCTTGTTGTTTTATTTTCCCTGTAGAAACTTCCACTCACTGTGGGGGACTCTCTTTCTGGGGCTGAAAGTTTTTTAGATGTTTTTAAAGTTCTCATATTGTTAGGACCTCTCACCATTCCAGGTTTTTCCCAACTACATCTATGACCTCACCCCATAGTACAATCCTGTGACTCCTAGATTATGCTGTTATTTTTTGTCTATTCTTTGAAGTTTGTTAGTTTTTGTGTCTCTTGATTTCACTGAAGTCTTAGGCTGGCAGGTTGTTGTTTTAATCTTCTGTTGCTTTATGCATTTTAGGGGAAATGGGGAAATTTCCACTAGGCTAGATCTGTCTGCCAGAACACAGATTATATAAGTTGAACACCTATTCCTTTTGTTAAAGAATTAATTAAAAATTCTAAATATTAAAAAAAATTGTCTACTAACGTAAAACATAAGGTTACGGTCACATGTTCTTTATATCTCTCTGATTTATTATAATATGCTGCTTTTGTTAGTCTAATATCATTTTACTGGTTCAGCATTTATCATTATGTCAGTCTTAAGTTTGTCTTAAGCAAATTTATGTCTAGCATTGTTAATCATTCTTTACACTGTACCTCATCCCTACCAAAAGACAACCAAGCCCATTGCAATCAAGTGGATTCTTCGATATGTTGTTGCAATTGAAGTCAACTTGATAGCTTTTTTTTTTTTTTTTTAAATAGGACAGAATAGAATTGCCCTATAGGATTTCCAAGGCTGTAAATCTTTATGGAAGCAGACTGCCACATGTTTCTCCCGTGGAATGGCGCCGACCTTTTAGTTAATAGCCAAGCACTTAACCACTGCTCTGCCAACTCATCCCTAGGTGCTTTCAAATGGTAAACTTGCTTCACTCAACTCTCACAGTATTAACTTAAAATTTCAGAACAATTAACTCCTTGTTACTGTTATATTTGCTCCCCCGAACAACGGAGAATGTCACTACAGTGAATGAGTTCCTTTTACTTGTTCTGACCAGTGCTTTGGAGTTACAGCCTTTCTTCTTTGTGATATTTTTCATCATTTACCTGATAAATTTAGTTGGAAATGGAGCTGTGTTAGTGATTATTATCTTGGAGCCCAAACTCCACTCCCCTATGTATCTTTTTCTGGGAAACCTTTCTTGTCTGGATATTTGTTACTCTTCAGTGACACTGCCTAAGTTGCTTATAAACCTCCTCTCCTCTCAGAAAGCCATATCCTTCTCAGGCTGCATTGCCCAGCTCCACTTCTTTCATTTTCTGGGAAGCACAGAGGCCATCTTACTAGCTATTATGGCCTTTGACCGATCTGTGGCCATTTGCTACCCACTCCGCTACATGGTCATCATGAACCTCCAGGTGTGCACTCTGCTGGTAGGAGTAGCCTGGCTCACCAGCTTCTTTTATGCCCTTATGCATTCAGTCATGACTGCACGCCTGAACTTCTGCAACTCTCAGAAAATTAATCATCTCTTCTGCGATGTCAAGCCCCTCTTGGAATTGGCCTGCAACAACACACTACTCAATCAACGGCTTCTTTCCATTGTCACAGGCAGCATATCCATCGGAGCTTTCTTCCTGACTCTTCTCTCCTACTTTTACATTATTGGCTTCCTTATGTTCAAGCACCGGTCCTGCGGTGCACTCCACAAGGCTCTATCCACTTGCGCCTCCCATTTCGTGGTGGTTTGTCTCTTCTATGGACCTGTGGGGTTCACATACATTCGTCCTGCCTCAGCTCCCGCCATGATTCAGGACCGGATGGTGGCCATCATGTACAGTGCAGTCACCCCAGTGCTGAATCCACTGATATACACCCTTAGGAATAAAGAAGTGATGTTGGCTCTGAAGAAAATCTTTGGGAGGAAGTTTTTGTTTAAAGACTGCCAGCAGCACCACTAAGACTAACGATACTGTTATCTGGTTTCCATTAAGGCTTTTATCCCTTTATCTGCAATAAATGAATATTGTACCTGATTTCTATTTTTCTCTCTGGAATTTGCACAGCTTGTAACTATGTTCTGCATTGATTTGTGCATAATCAGTTTTTATTCATCCAGTCATTTACTTAAGAGATAGTTATTGCACATGTATTTTGTGTCAGGCAGTGTAGTAGGTGCAAGAAACACAGAAGAGAACAAAACAAAGTTCACTAGCTCATTAAACTTGTATTAATATAGTAGAGGGACAAACAAAAAAACAAATGTCAGGGTAATTAAGTACTGTTGTTAGCTGCCATCCAGTCAACCCACCTCATGGCTACCTCATGTACAACGGAACAGAATGTCCCTGGTCCTGTGCCGTCTTCGTGATCATTGGTGTGCTTGATTCCATTGTTGTGGCCACTGTGTATTTTGAGTGACTTCCAACTTACGGGCTCAGTTTGCAGCACTAAATCGGACAATATTCTGTTGTAATCCATAGGGTTTTGGTCGGCTAATTTTAAGAAGTAGATTACTAGCTCTTTCTTCCTAATCTGTCTTAATCTGGAAGGTCTTCTGAAGCCTGTCCATCATTGGTGATCCTGTTGGCATTTGAAATACTGGTGGCATAGCTTCAAGCATCATAGCAACGTTAAGCCACCACATAGATACGACAATAAGCAAAAATTTCACTCAGTAAGCTTACATACCTACATATAACAACTAGAGCATACAGTGAACACTCATTCTCATAAGAAAGTTAAAGACAGTGCTCTACACTATTTTGCCCCATTTTCCCACCACTGGGTTATAAAAGAAGGAAGAAAAAAAGTGACTAATAAGCCAGGCCTAAATTGGAGATTTGAGAAATGATGAATAATTAAAATATATATATATATCAGATTTCTTTCAGATTCTACCCGTTGGTATTGTTACTGTTGTTGTTGAGAATATAGACAGCAAACCATACACCAGTTCAACAGTTTCTACATGTACAATTCGGTGACATTGATTACATTCTTTGAGTTGTGCAACCATACTCACCCTCCTTTCTGAGTTGTTCCTCACCTATTAACATAAACTCACTGCCCCCTAAGGTTCCTATCTAATGTTTTGAGTTTCTGTTGTCACTTTGGTTCCATACAGTTCTTAAAAGAACATAATGTGCAAGGATGACATTGTTGACTAGTTAAACTAGACTATAGTTTGGTTTTAAGAGACTTCAGGGGATACTTTTGGTTTAAGGTTTAAAGATTATCCCAGGGTGATAGTTCAGGAGTTCATCTAGCCTCCATGGCTCCCAAAAATATAGAGTCCATGAAGGTTTGAAATTCTGTTTTGAAGTTTCCCCCTTTTGATCAGGATTCTCCTATAGAAACTTTGATCAAATGTTCAATAATGGTAGCTAGATACCATCTAGTTCTTCTGGTCTCATGGCAAAGGAGGCAGTTGTTCATGGAGGCAATTAGCCACACATTCCATATCCTCCTCCTAATCCTGACTCTCCTTCTTCCTCTGTTGCTCTACACTAACAGAAACCAACTGTCATGCCTTGGATGGCTGCTTGCAAGCTTTTAAGACCCTAGGCACTACACAATGAGCTAGGTGGTAGGACAGAGGTACTAAACATATTATTAGGCCAAGTAACTGGGGTGTCCCATGAAACTATGATCCTAAACATCCAAACCACGGGACCAAATCCCATGAGCTATTTGGTTGTACATAAGCAGCCTGAGCAGCTACTGTTTGTTTTTTTTTTTTTTTTTGTCATTGTTGAAAATATATCTATCTCACAATTTTTGCCAATTCCGCTTTTTACGGGTGTACAACTTATTGACACAATTACAATAATCAGTTGTGCAACTCTACCCTTAATAAATGCAAGTTTTTCACTACCATTACCCCACACAACCTTTTCTCCTTCCTCCTGCCCCTGGTAACCACTAATAAACTTTGGTGTCTATACATTTGCCTTTTCTGGCGTTTTATATAGGTGAGGTCATACAATATTTGCCCTTTGTGATTGACTTACTTCATTCAGCATAATGTCTTCAAGCTCCATCAATATTTTAGCATGTATCAAGACTCCGTTTCTGTTACTTCCATTGTGTGTATGTACCATATTTTGTTTATCTATTCATCTGTTGATGGCCGGGTAGGTTGTTTCCACCTTTTGGCTACTGTGAATAGTGCTGCAATAAACATTGGTGTACAAGTCTCTGCTTGAGTCTCTGCTTTCAAGTTTTGTGGGTCTATACTCAAGGAGTGGAATTGCTGGATAATCTCAACCAAATTTGATGTCATTATCTTGGTTTTATAGCTGTGGAAAATGAGAAATTGGAGATGGTGAGTAACTAGTTCCAGGTTACAGTGCTAGTAAATGGTGGAGCTAGGATTACAAATCAAGTCACCCTGAATACAAATGCTGTGCACTTAGCTGTGATATCACCCAAGAGAAGATCAGAGTGTTCAAACTCTGAAGAATCTATAGAAGATTAGAAGAGTAAAATCATGCAATTTTGAGATTTCATCAGTTTAGCTCAGTTTGTTTAACCACAATAGAAAGGAAGATCTTGAGTATGTGAAGTCTGACACTCTCTGTGGGACAGGAGAGAAAGGAACCCATTCAACTCTCAAGGCTCTTACAAGACTTACTCTCTTTCACCACAGATCACAGCAGTGGCAATTAGGCTGAAGCCTTTTGCTTCCTGAGACCAGAACTAACCATGAGCAATGGGCATTTGTTTTGTCTGAAAAGCCAGTGCCTTGTAGTTCCTATAATCAAGTTATTGAAGTAGTTACTTTGGAAAATGCCTTTTGTAAGACAACGTAATTGTATGTCACATACGGTCTCATTAGAAAGGAAGCATGTAAGTGTGTATTATACAGTTGTGTATTATAAGTTAATTGGTTTCCATGAGGCCATAATGCTTAAAATTCTTTGCAGTGTTAAAACCGTTTTCTCTGAAGAGTTCAATAAGCCCACATGCCACACTAAATTCCTTTTCAAGACATTTTCCAGGAGTTGTAGCTTTTCTGGAAATTCCTTGATGTTATCAACCAAACTTTGACGGCAATTGAACCAAACCCTGCCTCTATGGGCAGGCTACATAATAAGCGGCTTTGAAAGAATTATTCAGAATAAGACCTCCCAGAGGGAGCAAGCTGATTACTTGTACACATTGCACATGTTTTGTAATTAAAAAGATAATCACTGCTATTAAAAAGGGAAAGGAATTTTGGAAACCTTCCTAGGTGTATATTGTGTCTCTAGTCAGAACGTAAAAACTGCATAATATTTTGAGCTCTATAACATGCTCATAATTATTACAATATACATTGACTTATTCAAACATTGAGTTTGGTCTGCCCTGCCAGATCATGTTTGTAATGATGACAAAGTCCCATTACAAAACAGTCTCCCATTTGCACTACTTTAATTGAGCCAAGGAATGAATTCTATTCAGTTAAAATAACATTAGACAGAGCTTTCTAGGATTTTCCTTTTTGATATTTATATTGTAATGTTCATAATATGAAAATTTACTGTTCTCTTATTCAATAAGCCACTTCATGTGCTTCTAAAATTGTGAAGGACAATTTTCAAAGGTGATAATATAGTTTTATTTCAAATATACTGGTCTATGTCTAGTAAGTGGTCTATGTCTAATTAGTTTATCTGTAACTAAATCATCTACAATTACTTCGATTTAGCTTGAGAAAGCTATAAACATATTATAAATTTGTGCTTTCGAAATTATACAAGTGAGTGTCAAATTTTGTTTTTTTAAGGGCTCAGACTAATAATAATTCGAGTTTTATTAGACACCAAGAAAAGTGATAGAGGAAGATGATAGTAAAGTTTTAGTATATATACTCTTTTAGTATTTTATAATGAAGTAGTGCTGTAGTTCTCATTTACTTAATTATGGTGTTGGTGAAGAATATTTAATGTATTGACTATACCATAAACTGCCAAAAGAACAAACAAATTTGTCTTGGAAGAAAGACAACCAGAATGCTTCTTGGAAGCAAGGATGGTAAAACTATGTCTTCAATACTTTGGACATGTTATCAGGAAGGATCAGTCCCTGGAGAAGGACATTATGCTTTGTAAAGTAGAGGGTCAGCGAAAAAGGGGAAGATCCTCAACGAGATGGATTGGTGCAATGGCTGCAACAATGGGCTCAAGCATAACAACGATTGTGAGGCTGGTGTAGGACCAAGCAGTGTTTCGTTCTGTTGTACATAGGGTCACTATGAGTCGGAACCGACTCAACAGCACCTAACTATAACAACAAAGTTCTCATTCTCTTTTTTCCCCAGAGGAAATTTTATATGTATATATATATATATCTGCTGTGTATTTCAATAATTTTATTACAAATGTCTTTATTCTCTAATAATATAGTCATTTTTAAGCTTTTCAACTCTAATTGCCCCTATATTAAAGGTCTGAACCTGCCACGAAAAAAAAAATTAATCATTATGCTTCTTATATTTATCCAAGTTGATGTGTATGTGTGTGTGTATATTATTCATAATGATACAGGTCAAAAACTGAGATCAAAATATAGAAATGAAGAGCATTCTAGAAGGAATAAATGAAAGTAAAATAAAATTTTTTTCTTAACTGATCTAACAGATAACAGTTTGTTCAAAATAATAATAGCATCAATGTATTAGATGATTATTGCTTATGGATAAGTTAAATGAATGACAGAAATGTTATAAGAGATAGGAGAGAGGAATTGGGAATACTCTGTTATGAAGTACTTGCACTATTGATGAAGTGGTGTAGTGTTATTTGAAAGTGGACTTGAATTAATTGTAAATGTATATTGCAAACTCTAGGGCAACCCTGGAAAAAATTTAAAAAGGAGTATAATTGACATACTAATAAAGAGAGAAAATAGAATCATATAAAATTTTCAATTAAAACCAGAGAGAGCAGAAAAAGAGTGGAAGACAAAAATAAAAAAGAAATAAGACCATGGGCAATGAACAGAAAACAGTTACAAATATGGTTGATAATAATCCAACTATATCAATACTCACTGCAAATATGAATTGTCTAAATACACCAATTAAAAGATAGAGACTGTCAGAGTGGATATAAAAGAATATCCTAGTTGTCTACAAGACACCCACTTTAAATATAAAGACACAGGTAGATTAAAAATAAAAGGCCAAAAAAATATTTCACAACACTCATCAAAAGAAACCTAGAGTGGCTATATTATTTGAGACAAATCCAACTGCAGAGCAAGGAAAATTATTAAGAATAAAGAGGAGCATGACATAACAATGAATAAGTCAATCCTTCAAGAAGACATAAATCTTTAAAAAAAAGTTTTTTTATTGTACTTTAGGTGAAGGTTTACACAACAAATATTTTCTCAGTAAACAGTAGACCTATTGTCTTATGACATTGGTTAACAACCCCACGACAAGTCAACATGCTCCCTTCTAGGCCTTGGAGGACTTTTATTTATTTATTTTTTTGTGGAAATATACATAGCCAAAGATACAATATTTCAAAAATTTCTACATATACAATTCATTTACATCAACTATGTTCTTCCAGTTGTGCTGCTATTCTCACTTTAGATGAAAGGTTTACAGAACAAAATAGTTTCTCATTAAACAGTTAGTACACATATTGCCCTATGACAATGGTTAAGAACCCTGCTACTTGTCCACACTGACCTTACACAACCTTGAGTTCCCTATCACCAGCTTTCCTGTCCCCTTCTGCCTTCTAGTCCTTGTCCCTGGACTGCTGTGCCTCATTAGTCTCGTTTTGTTTTATGGGGCTGTCCAACCTCCGGCTGAACGGTGAACCTCTGAAGTGATTTCAACACTGAGCTAAAAGGGTGTCCAGGGGCCATACTCTTGGGGTTTCTCCAGTCTCTGTCAGGCCAGTAAATCTGATCTTTTTTTGTGTGTTAGAATTTTGTTCTACATCCTTCTCCAGCTCTGTCCAGAACCCTCTGTTGTGACTCCGGTCAGTGCAGTCATTGGTGGTAGCCAGGCACCATCTAGCTGTACTGGACTCAGTCTGGTGGAGGCCTTGGTAGCTGTGGTCCATTAGTCCTTGGACTAATATTTTCCTTGTATCCTGTTCTCTTCATTCTCCCTTGCTCCCGAAGGGAGGAGACCAGTGGAATATCTTAGATGGCTGCTCACGGGCTTTTAAGACCCAAGATGCTACTCACCAAGGTAGAATGTAGAATGCTGTCTTTATAAACTGTGTTATGCCAATTGAGCTAGGTGTTCCCTGAGACCATGGTCCCCACAGCCCTCAGCCCAGCAATTCAGTCCCTCAGGGAGTTTGAATGTGTCTATGGAGCTTCCATGACCTTTCCTTGTACAAGTTGTGCTGGTTTGCCCAGTACTGTGTACTGTCTTACCCTTCACCAAAGTTACCACTTATCTATTGTCTATTTAGTATTCCCCCCACCTCTCCCAGCCCTCATAACCAAAAATGATTATTACTTTTTGTGTGTCAACTTTTTCATGAGTTTTTACAATAGAGGTCTCATACAATATTTGTCCTTCTGTGATTGACTTATTTCACTCAGTAAAATGTCTTCCAGTTTTATCCATGTTATTAGATGCTTCACGGATTCATCATTGTTCTTTATCGTTGCATAATACTCCATTGTGTGTATGTACCATAGCTTGTTTATCCATTCATCTGTTGATGGGCATCTACGTTGTTTCCATCATTTTGCTATTGTGAACAATGCTGCCATGAACATGAGTGTGCATATGTCTACTACTGTATTTCTCTAGGATATATTCCTAGGAGTGGGATTGCTGGATCATATGGTATTTCTATTTCTAGCTTTCTAAGGAAGCGCCATATCATTTTCCAAAATGGTTGTATCATTTTGCATTCCCACCAGGAGTGTATAAGAGTTCCAGTCTCCCCACTGCCTCTCCAATATTTGTTATTTCCAATATTTTTGATTTGTGCCAGTAATGCTGGGGTGAGATGGTATCTCATTGTGGTTTTAATTTGCATTTCTCTAATGGCTAGTGATCCTGAGCACTTCCTCATGTGTCTATTGGCTGCTTGAGTGCCTTATTTGGTGAAGTGTCTGTTCATTTTCTTTGCCCATTTTTTAATAAGATTATTTGTCTTTTTGTTGTAGAGGTGTTGGATTTTCTTGTAGATTATGGAGATTAGACCTTTGTTTGACTTGTACTGTCCAAAATTTTTTTCCCAGCCTGTAGGTTCTCTTTTTACTCTTTTGGTGAGGTCTTTTGAAGAGCATAGGTGTTTGATTTTTAGAAGATCCCAGTTATCTAGCTTATCTTCTGGGGTTTGTGTGTTGATGGTTATGGTTTGTATCCTGTTAATGCCATGTATTAGGGCCTGTAGCATTGGTCCTATTTTTTCTTCTATGAACTTTATAGTTTTTGGCTTTATATTTAGGTCTTTGATCCATTTTGAATTAGTTTTTGTATATGATGTGAGGTATGGGTCCTGTTTCATTTTTATTGCAGATGGACATCCAGTTTTGCCAGCACCATTTGTTAAAAAGACAGTCTTTTCCCCATTTGATGAATTTGGGGCCCTTGTCAAAGATCAGGTGACTAAAGGTGGATGGATTTACATTTGGGTTCTTAATTCTATTCCACTGGTCAATGTATCTGTCATTGTACTAGTACCAGGCTGTTTTGACTGCTGTAGCTGTATAGTAGGATCAGAGGTCAGGTAGTGCGAGTCCTCCTACTTTATTCTTCGTCAATAGCACTTTACTTATCCAGGGCCTCTTCCCTTTCCATATAAAGTTAATGATTAATTTTTCCATCTCTTTAAAGAATGGTATTTGGATCGGGATTGCATTGTAATTGTAGATTGCTTTGGGTAGAATTGACATTTTCACAATGTTGAGCCTACTTATCCATGAACATGGTATGTTTTTCCATTTATGTAGATCCCTTTGGGTTTCTTGCAGTAGTGTTTTGTAGTTTCTTTATATAGGTCTTTTTCATCCCTGGTTAGATTTATTCCTCAGTATCTTATTTTTTTAGGGGCTATAATAAATGGTATTGTTTTCCTGATTTCCTTTTCATCGTTCTCTTTATTGGTGTATAGGAATCCAACTGATTTTTGTATGTTTAGCTTGTATCCTGCTACTCTGCTGAATCTTTCTATTAGTTCCAGTAGTTTTCTTATAGAGTATTCAGGGTTTTCTTTGTATAGTATCATATCATCTGCAAAAAGAGACAGTTTAACTTCTTCATTACCAATTTGGATGCCCTTTATTTCTTTTTCTTGACTTATTGCTCTAGCTAGAACTTCCCCCACAATATTAAATAGGAGTGTTGATAAAGGGCATCCTTGTCTTGTTCCTGTTCTCAAGGGGAATGCTTTCAGCCTCTCTCCATTAAGAATGATGTTGGCTGCTTGTTTTGCATAGATGCCCTTTATTATGTTGAGAAATTTCCCTTCTACACCTATTTTATTGACAGTTTTTATCAGGAATGGATGTTGGACTTTGTCGAATGCCTTTTCTGCGTCAATTGAGATGATCATGTGATTCTTTTCTTTCCTTTTATTTATGTGGTGGATTACTTTGATTTATTTTCTAATGTTGAACCACCTGTGCATACCTGGTATGAATCCTACTTGGTCATGGTGTATTATTTTTTTAATATGATGTTGAATTCTACTGGCTAGAATTTTGTTCAGAATTTTTGCATCTATATTCATGAAAGATATTGGTCTGTAATTTTCTTTTTTTGTGACATCTTTGCCTGGTTTTGGTATCAGGGTTATGCTGGCTTCATTGAATGAATTTGGAAGTGTCTCTTCCTTTTCTACGTTCTGAAATTGTTTGAGTAGTACTGGTGCAAGTCCTTCTCTGAATACTTGGTAGAGTTCTCCAGTGAAGTCATCTAGGCCAGGGCTTTTTCTGTTGGGAGAATTTTTATTACCTTTTCAATCTCTTCTCTTGTTATGGGTCTGTTCAGATTTTCAACATCACTTTGTTGTAGTTTGGGTAGGTAGTGTGTTTCTAGAAATTTATCCATTTCCTCTAGGTTTTCAATTTTTTTGGAGTATAGTTTTTCATAATACTCTGTTATGATCCATTTTATTTCAGTTGGGTCTGTAGTAATTTCCCCCATTTCTTTTTTTTATTTGGGTTATTTGCATCCTCTCCTGTTTTTCTTTTGTCAGTCTGGCCAGTGGTTTGTCAATTTTATTGATTCTTTCAAAGAACCAACTTTTGGTTTTGTTGATTCTTTCTATTGTTTTTCTATTCTCTATGTCATTTACTTCTGCTCTGATCTTTATTATTTCCTTTCTTCTGGTGGCTATGGGCTTTTTTTTTTTTTGCTGTTCTCTTTCTATTTGTTTGAGTTGTATAGTTAATGTTTTGATTTTGTCCCTTTCTTCTTTTCTGATGTGTGCATTTATTGCTATAAATTGTCCCTGAGGACTGCCTTTGCTGTATCCCAAAGGTTTTAGTATGATGTGTTTTCATTCTTGTTTGATTCTAGGAATTTTTTCATTCCATCTCTGATTTCTTCTATTACCCAGTGGTTTGTAAGCAGGGTGTTAATCAGTTTCCATGTAATTGATTTTTTTTCCTTGCTTTGTCTGTTGTTAATTTCTACCTTGATGGCATTGTGGTCAGAGAAGATACTTTGAATTCTCTCAACATTTTGGATCTTGTTGAGGATTGCTCTGTGGCCTAAGATGTGGTCTATTCTGGAGAATGTTCCATGTGCGTTGGAAAAGAATGTGTACTTTGCAGCTGTTGGATGGAGTGTTCTATATATGCCTATGAGGTCAAGTTGGCTGATTGTGCCCTTTAGGTCTTCTGTATCTTTGCTCAGTTTCTTCTTAGTTGTTCTGTCCTTTACTGAGACTGGTGTGTTGAAGTCTCCTACTCTTATTGTGGAACTGTCAATTTCTCTTTTCAGTGTTGTCAGAGTTTGTTTTATGTATTTTGGAGCTCTGTCATTGGGTGCGTAGATGTTTATTATGGTTATGTCTTCATGATGGATCATCCCCTTAATCATTATATAGGGTCCTTCTTTGTCTTTTATGGTGGATTTTGTTTTAAAGTCTATTTTATCTGAGATTAGTGCCACTCCTGCTCTTTTTAGGTTGTTGTATGCTTGATATATTCTTTTCCAACCTTTGATTTTTAATAAATTTCCATCTTTGTTTCTAAGGTGTGTCTCTCATAGACAGCGTATTGATGGATCCTGTTCTGTTATCCATTCTGTCACTCTCCGTGTCTTTATGGGTGCATTGAGGCCATTTACATTCAGTGTAAGTATTGATAGATGTGAGTTTTTGCTGTCATTTTGTAGTGATTTTTTTTTCTTGGTGCTGATGTTTTCTTTGTTCTTCTTACTCTCCTATACTGAATTCTTTTTGTTAGTGGATTTTTTTTCATTTCTTTTGTTTTTACTGAGAGTTTATGTTTTTCCTATTTATTTTTATGAGTAGATTTGTTAACTTTCTTTGTGGTTACTGTGAAATGTACCCTTTCTAAGTTTGAAGCAGTCTATTATTACTTGGTATCACCTTGACTTCCTCTCCATTCGAAGGTTCTATACCTACACTGTTTATTTCCTCTTTTATTGTTCTGTTGTTTTTGCCATTTACAGATTAACTGCTCTGATTCCCTGTTGTATTTCTTTTGGTTTTGGATAGTCCTTGAGAGTTCCTTTCCTAGATTGGTATCTGGCTTGTATGATCCTGTGTCCTAGATTCAGCCTGTGAGCTGAAGTTATTTGTCCTCAGATCTAAGGACTCCTTTTAATAATTCTTGTAAGTTTGGTTTGGTTTTTACATAGTCCCTTGATTTCTGTTTATCTGGAAATGTTCTAATTTCACCATCATATTTGAACGAGAGTTTTGCAGGATATATTATTCTTGGCTGGCAATTTTTTTCTTTCAAGGTTTTGTATATGTCACCTCATTGCCTTCTTGCCTGCATGGTGTCTGCCAAATAATCTGAGCTTAGTCTTATTGTTTCTCCTCTGTATGTGACTTCTTGTTTTTCATGAGCTGCTTTCAGTATTCTTTGTTTGTCTTTGGTTTTGGTGAGTGTGATTATGATATGCCTTGGTGATTTTCTTTTGGGGTCTGTCCTATATGGGGTTCATTGAGTTTCTTGGATGGCCAGGTTTTCATCTTTCATGATATTGGGAAAGTTTTCTGTCAGCAATTCTTCAGTGATCTTCTTTGTTTTCTGTTTTCTCCCCCTGTTCTGAAACTCTGATCACTCACAAATTTTTGCTTTTGATTGTATCCCACGTAATTCTCAGGGTCTCTTCATTTTTCTTTGTTCTTTTTTCTGAGTTTTCCTCAGAGTTGTACCCAAGTGTTTGTCTTCAAGGTCGCTGATCCCGTCTTCCACCATTTCAAATCTGCTCCTCAGCCCTTCTATAACAGTGTCCATTTCTGAAATCTTGTTGTTTATCTTTCAGATTTCTAATTGTTGTTTTTGTATGATTTCTAGTTGTGAATTTATTTTGGCATTCTGTTCCTGCACTATTTTCCTAAATTTTTCCATTTTTTTGGTCTGTATCTTCCATGAATTTAGGTGTTTTTTCCTCATTTTTGTCTGTTTTCTTCTTCAACTCTTGCATAATTCTGAGTATTAGAGATTTGAATTCCCTGTCAGGTAATTCTAGTGCCTTTTCTTCTACTGGAAGGTCATCTGGTGTTTTATTTTGGATGCCTACTGGAACCATCTTGTACTATTTTTATAAATGTTTTGATATTGTCTGCTGTCTTCGGGGCATTCAGTATAGTTATTTTTCTCATTTATTTAGTGTAGATTTGTTTGTTTCATCCTTTTTTTGTTTTGTTTTGTTTTATTTGGCTATGTCTTAGCAGGCGGGCTGTGTGTTCTTTGTTATTTGCTTGTCTGTGGGCATGATACTTTTCATCTCCTTCTCCAATTGGCAGGGTCAGTTGCTCAGATATGGTACAGCAGGACAGGTCTAGCGGAAGAGGAGTTGCTGGGATGAGTTGTTTGTAGTACTTAGTATGGCTACGAGGGCAGGCTGGTAATCAGTGCAGGGCAGGTTCTGGTAGGTCATGCCTGTGCTTCTTGGTGGTGTGATGTTAAGCACATGGTGCAGGTAGGCAGGATGGAGGGGAGAGATTATGATGTGTGGAGCTAAGATAAGTATGGGAGAGAGGAGAGAGAGGAGAGCTGAACAGGAGCCAAAAACATACAAACAAACAAAAAAGAGTGCTAGGGGAGCTTGCCATTGGAGTGGAGAGATGAGAGACTATGAAATGGAGAAAAACAGAAAGGAGAAGAAGAAGAAAAAAAGAAAAGAAAAAATTAATAAATAAAAATTAGAAAGAAAAAAGAAAATCTCCCAGGTATCCCACTGGTGTGGCTATGAGGTATGGGGAAGTTGCTCACAGGCGTTGAAATATAGCCTGGCTAGATGGGATAGAGGTGTCACTCAGCGCCAGGTATTCAGGAGACAGGAAGAGAAGAAATGTATAGAGAGATGGGAAACTGAGTAATGACAAAAGACAAAAAGGGAAAAAGAGGGAAAAGAAAACAAAACAAATTAAAAAAAAATAAAGAACAAGAGAAACCCCCCCAAAAGCAGAAAGAAAAAAAAAAAACACAAAAAAAGAAGTGCTCTCAGGAATCCCTCTGCACGTCTGCACTAACTGAGGGGTAGGTCCCAAGCTGCTCAGTACTGCCCAGCTAGAACGGGCTCCCAATTCAATTCAAGAAAAAGAAACCAAAGAAATAATTCAAAACAAACAAACAAAGCCCCAGGATCCCACCAGCGTGGCAGCACGGACCAGGAAGCAGTTTCACATTCAAGTGGAGTTTCACAGCCTTTCAAGAAGAAGCAAATATGGTGCACAGAGCCAGATATTTGAGAGGAAGGAGGTGGAGGTGGTGAGAGGTAAAGAAGAAATCAAAAGAAGCGGAAAAAAAGCAACACCAGCAGCCAGCAAATGGCTCTCAGTGATTAGGCCAGTGTGGGCAGTAGGATCCCAGCAGCCTGTGCATCCTGCGGCCAAGAGACAGTGGCCTCAGGAAGCAGGGGAGGCTGAGTGGGGGTGAAGAAGGGTGGGCGGTGGGAAAGCATATATCACTGGTTACCGGTTGTTTTGTCTCCTGCTGGAAGCTCCATGAAGCTGCTTTCTCGTACCCCCTCTTTGTTGGTCTCTGATAGGAGTCCAAGATGGTGGATCCATGCTGCGTTAGCTGATAGGGGACCTCTGCATGTATCTCTCCTTGCTCTCTGTTCTCTGTCAGTTTCTTATTCCATTTGGTGTTTGGCTGTGTTCTTTATCTTTTCATTTGATGCTTAGGGTTTCAGGATTGCTGTTTTCTCTGTTTTGCTTAGTTTTTCGGATCTGTGCTGTGGAGGGACAGCATGGTTCTTCTGCCTAAAGTGCCAGGTTGCCTGGAAGTTGACATAAACAATTCTTAATGTGTATTTGAGAAGCCTTGGTAATGCAACGTTTAAGCCCTTGGCTGCTAATCAAAAGGTTGGTAATTGGAATTTACCCAGCATCTCCATGGGAAAAAGACATGGGGATCTGCTCCTGTAAAGATTTCAGCCTAGAAAATCCTATGGGACTGTTCTACTCTCTCACATGTGATCACTAGTTGAAAATTGACTCACTGACACCTAATAACAACAATGTGTATGACCTAACAACAGATCATCAAAATACATGAGGCAAAAACTGATGGAAGTGTAAGGAGAAATAGACAAATCCATTGCTATATTTGAAGACTTCAACACCCCTCTAACAGTAATTGACAGATCCAGCAGACAGAAAATCACTAATGCGTACTTGAACTGAACAGCTCAAGTAATCAACTGGATTTAATTGACATTCATAAAATACTTCATCTAACAACAGCAGAATACAACTTCTTCTCAAGCTCTCAAGCTCACATGGAACATCAAGAGAGAACACATTCTAGGCCATAAAATACACTCTAAAAAATTGAAAAAAATGGAACTCATACTAAGCATGCTTTCAGATCATAATGTAATTAAACTAGAAATCAAAAGCAGAAAGACAGTTGAGAAATCCCAAAATATGCAGCAATTAAACAACACACTTCTAAATTACAAATGAGTCAAAGAAGTCTTAAAAGAAATTAAAAATATTTGGAACTAAAGGAAAATGAAGTACAAAGTAGCAAAATTGTGGGATGCAGCAAAAGCCATGCATAGAGAGACATTTATAGCAGTGAATGCATAGTTTAGAAAAGAAGAACAGTTGAAAATCCATAACCTAAACTTCTGCCATAGAAGACTAGAAAAGGAAGACAAATTAAATCAAAAGTAAGCAGAACAAATGAAATGATGAAAATTAGGGCATAAATCAATGAAAAAAAAAAGAAATGAAAAGCTGGTTCTTTGGGGAAAAAAATCAATAAAATTTATAAACGTCTAGCAAGGCTAAGAAAAATAGAGAAAACACAAATTGCTAATATCAGAAATGAAAGAAGCCCATCAGTACTGATGCCATGGACATTAAAGGGTAATGAAAGAATGTTATGAACAACTCTATGCCCATAAATATGGTAACCAAAATAATACAGAGCAATTTTTTGAAAGGAAAAAATCTATCAAAACTCACACAAGAAGGGTGAAGACTAAAACAAACCTTGTGGTGTTAGAGAGGAGTTGGAGATACTAAAGTAAACTCATGGGTTTTAATTTAGATAGATAAATATAAAAAATAGACACAGGTGTATGTGTTTGTGTATTTCCTAGCTCTGTCTGCTGAAATGGCCTAAAAGCCATGACACCTCAGTAGCAATGACCACACCTAGCACCCAGATTTTGGTTCTAAAAATGCATTCCCCATTAAAAGGAACCAGGGTTCTTTGGAGAAATTAGCTGATGAAATGCCTGAAATGACTAGGGCAATAAAAATACAAGATGAGTCTGAAACATCTTCTTGCACCAGAAAGTAAGGAAGTGCTTCAAGAATGATATAGATATGACAGAAGGATATTGAACCAGCTTGAAGGGGATCCCCATGGCTAAATCTGGGACAATTTCAGCATCAAAATCAATAATGATAATAATGAGGAAAAACAAAAACAAAAAAATCTCTCACAAGGAGAAATAGATAACCTGAATAGGCCTGTATCTGTTAAAAAAAATGAATCAATAATTAATAAGCTTCCAAGACAGAGGATACCAGGGCCAGATGTTTTCACTGGTGAATTCTACCAAACCTTTGTTATAAGGAAAAATTCTTCGCATTTTGTTCCAGAAAATAGAAACAGTGGAACACTGTCTAGCTTATTCTAAGGGGACTTCCTATTATCAAGACCAGATAAAGACATTGAAAGAAAGGAAATCTATAGATCAATATCGCTCATGAACATAGATGTAAAAATTCCCAACAAAATATTTGCAAATCAAATCTTACAATGTATAAAAAGAATTAAACAGCACAACCAAGTAGGATTCATTCTAGGTATGCAAGTCTGGTTTCTTTGTTAAATAAAGCTCAATGTTCTCATAACACACACACACACACACACACACACACAAATGGAAATAAATTAATATGTAGGGAAATAGAAAAACAGAATAAGAATTTTGAGAGGAAATCCCAAGACATCTATGCCTGGGACACCACTGGGATATTCAGAGGGGACTTAGCTTGTTTATTTTCTGGTTAGAAGAGGAATGAAGGCAAAATCTTCTGAGATTTATTCTTACCCTTAAATATAAGCTGTTTGTCATATGAGGCTTTAAGCAGCCAAAAATTTCCTTGTTACTTTTATACAAAGAGACAATCAATACATTCCAGCCCTAATTCCTGGATTTCCTTATGCACTAAAAAGATGCATTTATTCCAAGATGTGTAGACGGGAGCAAAGAATAGGGTGAATTGGCATAGGTAGTAGGTAAAACAAAAGAGATTGGATTAGAATGAGACTTTTTTGTTGGAAAGGACTTGAAAAAGTTAATGAGAGTAACTTGGAAACCTCTTTAAAACTAGGCTGTGGAAATTAGGGGGCTGGACAACAAGTACGCTTATGGCACAGGTCATTATCTAGAAAAGCTTTGAATTTTCTGATCTGTTTGATCATTCTTTGTTTAAAGTAGATACAGTTGCATATGTGCATTTATGTATGTATGTATTTGTGAGTGTTTTTTTGGGGGGGCATGTATGAGGCTAACTACAGTATATATAGTGCTGCCTCTTTTATTTTAAGATATCTTTATACTGAAAATTCTTTAACCAGTCCTCTATGGCTGACATTTTGTTTGTTTCTAATCTTTTTTGTCTTGCAGTACTTAAATGAATATACAAATAAATGATACATATATAATTTATAACATGTGTAAGTACATCTGAAGAACAAATTCTGGTAAACAGAATTGTTAATTCAAAGTCTGTGAGCATTTTCATTTTTGATAGTTAGAAAAATCGGCCTTTAGAGGCTGAATCAATTGGCATCCCCACCGGTGTAAACAACCACCTCAAGCAAACATAATGTCAATCACAAACATTTTGATCTTTGTCAAAATACTGTTTAGTCTATTTTAATTTGTATTTCTCTTTTTCATATTTGTATAGTCTTTGCTCATTTAAAAAATTCTGATACAGCTGCAATTTGGAATATCATGCTGTAGCTTTCTTATGCTTTACTACACTTCTCGGGTGAGATTTCTTCAGTTGAGAAATTACGATTTTCTATTTTTTTCTTATTGTACCTTCATGTGGATGCAAAATTTTTTCCTATATGTTGTTCATATTTGAATAAGTTTTATTTTGGGGGACAAGTTATTAGCAGGAGATTCCTATGGGCAGGGGGATAGGGTAGTTTTGCCAGGTTTTTCACTCAAAGGCCCCACTTCATTGCCACACCTTTAATCTCTTTGCAGTCAACAAGATTTTCTCTCTACTTCCTCAGAGCCTGTACCCTGCCTTGGTCTTCCCTGATATTCCCATAGCAAATCACACTCAGTAGGGGGCACTCTTTTTCCAAGGTTGGCTATTTTCTAGTGTTTTCAAAATCATCCTGCTGCCAGTACTTCTCAAGAGTCTGGGCTCTTCCTTCCTGCACGAGCAGCCTTGCTGCTGTGATGTACTGTGGTGACTACCTGTGCCAATTCTGCTAATTTGTAGTCCCTTGCTTATACATTATTTGAAGTTTGTGAGTTTTACTTATTTATTTTTTTAATGTCTTCTAGGTTCAATGAAGGCAGGTTGTGGGGGAGTTTATTCTCCTTATTTATTTATTTTGCTTTCTTTTTTGTTTTAAGTCAAGTGGAGGGAGATTTGGATATCGGCTACTGCCATGCTCCTACTAGTACCTAGAAATAATAATTGTTTCTATTACCTGCATTTAAAAAAAGCTTTCAAATTTTACAAATGCATCTTTTACAGATTTTAATTAGATATATTAATTTTGATGCCATAGGTGAGGTTACTGTTGAGTCTGACTCTTCTAACTTTTTAACATCATCTCTGAATATCTGACTTTATTCTTTATAAGCTGCTTTTTAGGTTTAACTAAGCATTCTGAGTCTCTTTATGTCTATATGTCACTGATATTACACTGACTCAGAATTTATCATGTATTTACTCTCCTTAATTATGTTGCAAATGAATTCAACTCCAGTATTTCTAATCACTTTGCCCACCATAGCTCATTTTTATACCCTCCCAGAAGATAAACTTGCTTCACTTAACTCTGCAAAATAGACTGAAACTGATTTACTAATTGTCACTGTTATGTTTCCTTCCCAAAGCAATGGAGAACATCACTAGAGCGAATGAGTTTCTTTTGCTGGGACTGACCTGTATTCAGGAGCTGCAGCCAGTAATCTTCATGGTATTCCTCATTCTATACATGATAAATCTGTTAGGAAATGGGGCCATACTAGTGATTGTCATCTCAGAACCAAGACTCCACTCTCCTATGTATTTTTTCCTGGGAAATCTTTCTTGTCTTGATATCTGCTATTCCTCAGTGACACTGCCCAAGCTCATGTCGAACCTCCTCTCCACTCGCAAGGCCATCTCCTTCTTAGGCTGCATCACCCAGCTACACTTCTTCCACTTCCTGGGCTGCACCAAGGCCATGTTGCTGACCATCATGGGCTTTGACCAATTTGTGGCCATCTGCTACCCACTCTGATACATGGTCATCATGAGCCCTCAGGTGTGCATTCTGCTGGCATTTGTGGCCTGGCTCACCAGCTTCTTTTATGCCCTGATGCATTCAGTCATGACTACACGCCTGAACTTTTGCTGCTCTCAGAAACTCAACTACTTCTTTTGCGATGTCAAGCCCCTCTTGGAATTGGCTTGTGGTGACAAGTGGCTCAATCAGTAGCTCATTTTCATTGTCACTTGCAGCCTAGCCATGGCCACTTGCTTCCTGACACTCCTCTCCTATTTTTACATTATTGGCTTCCTTCTGTTTAAGCACCGGTCCTCCAGTGCACTCCACAAGGCTCTGTCCACTTGTGCCTCCCATTTCATGGTGGTATGTCTCTTCCATGGAACTGTGGGCCTCACCTACATGCCCCCTATGTCCACCACCTCTGTCATACAGGAACGGTTTGTGGCTGTCATACACACCACTGTCACCCCACTGCTGAATCCACTGATATACACACGTAGGAATAAGGAAGTGATGTTGGCTCTGAGGAGAATCTTTGGGAGGAAACTGTTTGCCTAAAGATGGGTGGTCACAACACTAGAACAAATAAAAATTGCATGTTATTTTTATGACACTTGTTTTCTCATCTACAAAAAATTCATTTTTTGAATTTTATTTTCCTTTTAGAATTTGTACCAGTGATAATTAAGTTCCTTATTCATATGTATCCAATTACTATTCATTTAGTCATTTATTCCTTCAGTCATTCTTTCAAAATATTCTTTGAGTAGAAAATGCTCAAGGATATGATACAGGATATGATAGTAAAAAAAAAAAATATGTGAGGTATACCATGAGGAATTAATATGTATATTAAGTTTTAGTTAGAGAGGTGGATTATGGGGAGATGAATAAGTAAATGCATATCTCTGTCAGAAGGTGACTCATGGTATGGAAGGTAAAGAAGAAACAGTGTGCTGAGGTTGGCACTCTTTTGTTTGGTTGGATCAACAAAGGCTTCTCCAAGAAGGTAACATTTGAGCATAACTCTGAAGGAAACGAGGGAGTGAGTCATGCAAGCATCTGAGGATATATTAACATCTGAATATCTGATTTTATTCTATGCAGAAAGAGCAGCAAGTGATAGAGCATTGAGGTAGAGAGTGCTTGTGCACGTGAGGAAAAGCAAGATGGTCAGTGTGCCTTGAACTCAGTGGGCAATGGAGAGAGTGGCAAGAGATAAAGGCAGAGATCTGGCTGCGTCAGGGGCATCTTGTGGATTATTATTTTTTTGATTTAGCATTTACACTGAGTGATATAGGATGACACTAGGGTGTCTGAGCAAAGAACTGACTTGATATAACTTCTGTGTTGAAAGAATCACAATGAATGCTGTGCTGAGAATAAAGAGTAGGGGAGCAAGGATGAAACTGGTTGCTGTGTGCCAACTTATAGTGACCCTATAGGACAGAGTAGAACTGCTCTATAAGGTTTCCTAGGCCGAAATCTTATGGGAGCAGATTGCCAGGTCTTTACTCCCATGGGGCAGCTGGTGGGTTTGAACCGTTGACCTTTCAATTAGCAGCCAAGAGCTTAAATCATTGTGCCACCAGGGCTCTTCGGAATTGGGTAGGTTTCCCTTATTGTCCTTTAGAAGAGAATTGATGGTGGCTTAGACCAGGATGATAGTGGTGGAGCTAAGAGACATAGTTAGATTCTCCAGTGATAGTGATGGAGCTAAGAGATGTAGTTAGATTCTGGAAAAACATAACTTTTAATGTTTGCTGATAGCTTAGATGTGTGCTGTGAAAGCTAAGTATCAAGGATGATTCTCAGTTTTTATTTATCTAAGTTAACTATAAAGAAACATCTGTAGTATAAATAAATTAGGCTATGGCCATAGCAAAGATGTGATGTAGACTTGAATTTGTTCTTCTCGTAATGGGTTGACTTGAATTGAGGCAATCCTTCCTATTAAGTAGTCTTCTTTAAGTCCTGAACAATATATTTTTAGGAACTTTAGCTTGAGATAAGGATTCAGTCTTTACTATCAAGGATAACTTTGTGGCAGTTAACTTATTTGAGTATGGTTCAGTCAATTTTTCAGGTAATAAGAGTAATAATAAATAAAATACAGTCTTAACCTTTGGTGAGTTTATACTTTATTAAGAGGAGTTAAATGAGAACAGAAATGACCTTCAAGCCAGACAGAATGTGATAACTAAAGAGGACACTGTAGAGGGTAATTGAGATAAAATCTAGGGTGAATAGGGAATGTTTGTCTGAAGTAAAAGTAATATTCAATTTTATATCTGATACCATTATCACAAAGGTTTAATAGTCTAAATTATATCTAGGCCCATAAGATATTAGTGATGGGAAAATAATCATCAATATTATAAATAATAAAAACTCCTCAAATATTTTCTTTTATATTTGCACTGTCCTCAGATACACTGGTTGTATCTTTACATACACACACACACACAATTAAAATTTTGACAGTTATTTAGTGCCTCTGTATATATGATACCAAATGACCAGCTCAGCCGTTTATTTTTTCCAGTAAATTTATTGATTGGCATAGATACTAGATCATCATGAATACCCAGAACCTCTGGTTCTCTCTCTTGTTTTCAATTTAACTTGTTCTGTTTCTACATCTTGGTATTGTTCTTTTTTCTCTGTTGCTCTCGGTGTTTGTTTTTTTTCTTGCTTGCTCTCTCCTAAACACCATATTCATTTTTCTAAAAGTCACAGTTTAGCAATTTCTGTTAGTAACATATATGTGTGTTTCTAGCTAATTACTGACTGAGAGAGACTCTGTACATTTGTAAAAATTTAATTTACAGAACTCTGTGGAGATTTACTAAGTACATTTGTATGTATTTGAACCAGAGTGATAAATAAACAAGTATTTCCTTATATTAACATATGTTTTTGTACCTAGGATTGGTTTGTTTGCACACGAATAAAATGTCCTGATAGAAATCTATTATACTTCACATAAATGTAAGTTTCCGAGTGCTTTTGTACAACTTTTTGCTAATTTCGGTTCCATTTTTTCACACAAGAGAGTCAATATATTTTTTACTTTAAAATTTATATATATAGTGAAAGGAGATATTGAGTTTAAAAAGCCAGCTACCTAAAGTACAAAAACAGGCAAATTCAATTTATGCCATTAGAATCATAATACTGATTGCCTCTGGGGTAGATGTTCTGAAAAAGAGTACAAGGACTTCTGGGGGTACTGGTAATGCTTTGTTTATTGCTCAGGAGACTGGTTGCATAGGTGTGTTGAGTTCATGAAAAAGTATTAAGCTGTGCAGCTATGACAAGTACAATTTTGAGTTTATATATTAGAATCCAATAAAACATTTACAATGTAATTGCCTGCATGTGATAAAAACTCCAATAGTGTAGATGGCTGCGAGCAAACATTCCTCTCCTCCCCGGCTTTCTATGCCTGTCCTTGGCCTAAAGGTGGTTATTCAAGGTGGTGGTACAATGCTGACATTCCTGATATGGAGTCTCTAGAAGTCACAGTAGACCTCATTATTCATCCTGAGTTACAGGAAGACACTGGTCAGGATGGTATCGTGGCATCAGCATAATATCTGAGCTTGGATTCCCTTGCTCTGATTGTGTAGCCGCTCACCCACATTCAGAGGGTTTCCTTGCCACTTACCCTGAGTAGTCATCCAATTCTCTTGGTTGATTCAGAGTGTATGATATACTAAAGGTCATTAAGGTATAATAAATTAAGTGATAATAAAATATTAGATAAGAGAAAAATATCTGGATATAATCAACCTGCACCAAAGCCTCTTAGACCAAGATTTTGAAGAATGCTTTAAATTAAGTCGTTGCTGACCGGTAGGGAACTGCAAAGAGCTCTAGGCTGCTAACTGAAATGTTAGCTGTTAGAACCCACCAGCCACCCCGCAGGAGAAAAGACCTGGTGATCTGTTCCTGTAAAGACTACAGCCTAGGAAACTCTATGGGACAGTTATACTCTGTCATGTAGGGTTGCTATAAATTGGAATTGGCTCAATGGCACACAACAACAACAACAAAGGGGCCTGCACAGATAAGAAAACAATTTTGTGTATGCATATGAACCCAAGCAAGTAACTTAAGCTCTATAACTGTCAGTTCTCTTGTCTATAAAGTAGATATAAAAATTGTCTCATCAATGGGAAGATTAAATGGAATTTTCTATATAATAAACCATAATGTAGTTGTTGGAACATAGTAAAAGCTACATAAATAATACCTTTGCTTATTATTTTTTGTTATTTTTGGATAAATATGGTTATATACAAGTTTGAAGGCTTTCTAAGGGTCTAATTTCATAAAGCTCCTCACCTCATGGTACTGAGTCAAGACTTTGGAAGTTATTTGAAAATTTAACATTTGAAGATAGTGCCTTTTGATCCATGGTGACATTGCTAAGTATTTCTTATTTTCTTCTTTTAATCAGATCCTCCACTGAAGATATTTTACCTATGAATATTCCCATCTTATTTTGGTGTGAGCATACCTGATACATTTTTAGTTAACTTTTATAAATGATTTAATGCAAAGATTCAACTTCATTCTTTTACAAGTGACTATCCAGTTATCCTAGCATCATTTAATAAAAAAGATGATTTTTTTTCCCTTCAAATGGTCTTGGCATCCTTGTCAAAAATTAGTTGACTGTAGATGTATAGATTTATTTCTGGGCTCTCATTTCTATTCCTTTTGTATGAAGTCTATTTTTTCTGATATTAGTATAGCTACTCCAGATCTCTTGAAGTGGCTGCTGCAGTGTTAGGCTAGGATGTCGCTCCTCAGGAGGGTACTGTCTTGGGTATGCCCATAGTCACCTTGGGTTGAGAGTGGTTTTCCCAAGGCTGCCTCTGCCTATCTCTTTCCTTGGCCATACCCAGCTGTTAAGCTCCATTAATTGCTGTTTGATTGCTGCATTGTTTTCACTAATGCCCTGGGGGCCTAAATTTCTCTGCAGACTAGTCCAGTTAAATTTGGGTTCCACTGAAAGAGTGATTTTCAGGTGTATGTTTGAAATTTGTTCTGACTCCAGGTGGGTTGCTTCCTTCTGTCTCTTTCCCAGGTTCTCTGCTTCTTGTCCATGAAAAATTTCTGAGCCAACGACTCTGACACCTGGTGTGGAGACAATGAGGTTGTTGTTAGGTGCCATTGAGTCAGTTCTCACTCATAGTGACCTTATGTACAACAGAACGAAACACTGCCTGATCCTGCACCATACTCAAAATCATTGCCGTGTTTGAGCCCATTGTTGCAGCCACTGTGTCAATCCATTTCATTGAGGGTCTTCCTCTTTTTCACTGACCCTCTACTTTACCAAGCATGATGCCCTTCTCCAGGGACTGGCCCCTCTGATAACATGTTCAAAGTATGTAAGACCAAGACTTGCTATCCTTGCTTCTAAGGAGCATTCTAGCTGTACTTCTTGCAAGACAAATTGATTCATTCTTCCGGCAGTCCATGATATGTTCAATATTCTTTGCCAACCCCATAATTCAAAGGCATCAATTCTTCTTCAGTCTTCCTTATTCATTGTTCAGCTTTCGCATGCATATGAGGAGATTTAAAAAAACAAAACAAAACAAAACATGGCTTGGATAAGGCTCATCTTAGTTCTCAAAGTGACATCTTTGTTTTTTAACACTTTACAGAGGTATTTTGCAGCAGATTTGCCCAAGGCAATATTTTGTTTGATTTCTTGACTGCTGCTTTCATGGGTGTTGACTGTGGATCCAAGTAAAATGAAATCCTTGACAACTTCAATCTTTTCTCCATTTCTTATGGTGTTGCTTATTGGTCCAGTCGTGAGAATTTTTGTTTCTTTATGCTAAGGTATAATCCATACCGAAGGCTGTAGTCTTTGATCTTCATTAATAAGTGCTTCAAGTCCTCTTCACTTCCAGCAAGCAAGATTGTGTCATCTACATATTGCAGGCTGTTAATGAATCTTTCTCCAATCCTTATGCCACATTCTACTTCATATAGTCCAGCTTCTCGGATTATTTACTCAATACAGATTGAATAAGCATGGTGAGAGGATACAACCCTGATGCACATCTTTCCTGATTCTAAACCATGCAGTATCCCCTTGTTCTGTTCAAATGACTACCTCTTGGTCTATGTACAGGTTCCTCATGAGTACAATTAAGTGTTCTGGAATTCTCAGTCTTCACAATGTTATCCATGGTTTGTTATGATCCACACAGTTGAATGCCTTTTCACAGTCAATAAAACACAGGTAGACATCTTTCTGACAGCCTCTGCTTTCAGCCAAGATCCATCTGACATCAGCAATGATGTTCCTCATTCCACATCGTCTTTTGAATCTGGCTTGAATTTCTGGCAGTTCCCTGTCGATGTACTACTGAAACTGTTTTTGAATTATTGTCAGTAAAATTTTACATGCATCTGATATTAATGATATTGTTTGATAATTTCCACATTCTGTTGGATCACCTTTCTTTGGAATGGACACAAATATGGATCTCTTCCAGTCAGCTGGCCAGGTAGCTGTCTTCCAAATTTCCTGGCATAGATGAGTGAGTGCTTCCCGTGCTGCATCCGTTTGTTGAAACATCTCAACTGGTATTCCGTCAGTTCCTGGAGCGTTGTTTTTCCCCAATGCCTTCAATGCAGCTGGGACTTCTTCCTTCAATACCGTCGGTTCTTGATCATACGCTGCCTTCTAAAATGGCTGAACATAGACCAATTCTTTTTGGTACAGTGACTCTGTGTATTCCTTCCATCTTCTTTTGATGCTTTCTGCATCATTCAATATTTTGTGCATACAATCCTTCTATATTGCAACTTGATGCTTGAATTTTTTCTTCAGTTCTTTCAGCTTGAGAAATGCTGAGTGTGTTCTTCCTTTTTGGTTTTCTAACTCCAGTTCTTTGCCATTTCATTATAAATACTTTACTTCATCTTCTTGAGCCACCCTTTGAAATCTTCTGTTCAGCTCTTTTACTTCATCATTTCTTCCATTTGCTTTAGCTACTCCACATTCAAGAGCAAATTTCAGAGTCTCTTCTGACATTAGTTTCAGTCTTTTCTTTTTTTCCTGTGTTTGTAATAATCTTTTGCTTTCTTCATGTATGATGTCCTTGATGTCATCCCACAACTCATCTGGTCTTTGGTCATTAGTGTTCAATGCACCAAAACTATTCTTGAGATGGTCTCTAAACTCAGGTGGTATATACTCAATGTTGTGCTTTGACTCTCATGGACAATGGTACATCCATTGTATGAGTGATATTCTGCTTTAAGAGCTGAGTGTTCATTGTGTATGGGTGGACAGTAGCCTCAGTCTTCTCAGCTTGCCTCTCCCAATGTGCTGTCACAGCCTACAAATCAGGACAATGACAATTGGCCCCAGTATTCTCAGTGATGCTACACCCAAGGTAGAGCCTCTGTACCACCAGTGAGGGCTAAATGGAAACAAGGAGCCTCCTATCTCAGCTGTACTCCCACTAAGATTAGCTTCAGCAACATAGATCTGGGGCCAGGATGAGAAATGCTGATATTCTGCCACTTCTGAAAAGATAGTCCTCTGATGGGAAGCTGGGACAAGATGGAGCCCTGTGCTCTTATTGGCTGCATTAGTGTGGGGTGGCGTTTCTATCTTGCTAAGTGGGAATGGGGAAGGTAGAGAGTGGGTCCTGGGTGAAACAGCACAGACTCTTGCCATTCTTACCAAGCTCTAGTAGATTTTCTTGAATAAATATTTCTTCATTTCCTGCATGCCCCAGGACCATTTATATATATATATAAATAATCCCCAAACTCAGTGGCTTAAAGTAACAGAAATCTAATTTTTGCTCATGCTACATGTTCTGACGAAGTTTGGCAAAGAGCTCTGCTTTGCGTGGTGACTTAGAGACCTTAGTTGGTCCAATTGGAAGAGCATGGTTCATGTGCTGATGATACCTTGCCTACTTGTTATATAAGCAACTGAGAAATGTGTGTTAAAATATCTTCCACTGTAATTGTGACTCTGATATTTTCTTTTAATTCTGTTAATTTTTACCTTAGATAATATGAGGTTATATTATTAGTTGCATAGAAATTTACAATTATTATGTCTTCCTGGGAGATGGACCACTTTATCTATATGAAATATTCCTCTTTACCTCTAGTAGTTATGCTTTTCTTTCTTACAGTCCACTTTATCTGATACTATTATAAGTCTACTAGATTTATTTTGATTATTGTTCACATGATATCTTTTTGTTCTTTTATTTTTAATCTTTTTGTTTTTGTTGTTTTAAAGTCTGTCTTTTACAAACAGCCTAAAGTTAGTTATTCTGATATATCCTGAAAATCTTTGTCTTTTAATTGAAATGTTTATTCTGTTTGCATTTAAAATATTAACAGATATGTTTAGGTTTAAATATACTGTCTTCCGATGTACTTTCTATTTGTCTTTCTAGTTTTATTTTCCTTTCTCTCTTTTCTTGAATTCTCTTGTATACACTGTGAAATATACATATATTCTCTTTATTGATTTGTTAGACATACCTTTTTATTATTCTTTTAGTTATCCTAAAATTTACAGTGTGCATCCTTGATTCATTAAAGTACTGTATAAATTAATATACTTACTACTTCCCTGATAGTATAAGGATGTTAGAATACTTTAACTCCTTTTGTTTCCCCCCTGACTTACGTGTTATTTTTGTCATTTAAATTAATTCTCTATGTAGGTTAGAAGTTAGGGCATTATTATTAATGTATTATACATCAATATTTATTTAGAATTGCAATTAAGTTTCCTATTGCTTTCGGTCATCTCATTTTTGCCATATAAGGTAACATGATTACAGGAGCAATGCCACATCATATTTCCATGTTCTGTCCACACTCAAGGGGAGGAGATTGTACAAAGGTGAGTGAGGGTCATTGAAAGTCATCTTAGAATTCTGCCTACCACATGCACACCTAACTCAAAAGTTGTTTTCTGGCTCAAATGAGACAAATAGTTATAAAAATATAATGAGATGTATGCATTTAAATTTCTGTAATTATATGAATCTCACATTAACATCATTTTTCATAATAATATTTCCACTGATATCCAATATTAAGGAACAGAATTAACTGTGGAAACTGATAATTTTTTTAAATGGAAGCATTATTATTATTATTATTTTTAATTTTGCCACCCTGGACAATTTTACAATACACCTTAATTGCTAGTAAGATTCCCTAAGTCCCCAAGGTCTTCATCGTTGCTATTTAGGGAAAAGTAATTAGATTTTCACCACCGAATGTTGTGTTTTTCTATAAATCATAAAAACAGAAGAAAAGAAGAGGGTTCTTTAGTTGGACATATGAATTGGGAGACAAGAAAGACAGTGGGAGCTTCTTGCCACAGTCAGGGTGATTGCAAATGTGAATGGACAGGGATGGTAGCAAAAAAATAAATAAATAAATAAAATTTCAGCCTTGCTCAGACATAGTGAGGAAGAGGGTACTTTCTCTTTATAAAGGTGACAGTATTTTTCTCCATGACAATTCCTGGTTGAACCATTACCACTGAAAAACAAACTGAACCAAACTAGGTAAGTGGGGATAAATTAAGTTGTGCGGAAAAAACAAAGAAATTATCCTATGTTTTGGCTCATATTCATTTTGCTTTCGCCATAGAGGAATAAGTTTTCCAAGTTAATTTCTAATGAAGAGCGACTTTGAAAATTGATTCAACATTCAACAAATATTCATTGTGTTCAGATACTGTTCTAGGTGCTTGGGATGCAACATTAACAAAAACTGCCAATACAATGATGTTGTGAAGCTTTTATTCTGGTGGGGAAACAGGCAATAAATAACAAACATAATACATAGGTAAGGTATTTGGCATCTTTGTTGTTGTTATTAGCTGCCATCAGGTGGGTTCCCTGACTCATAGCCACTCTGTGCACAATGAAACGAATCGCTACCCTATCCTGTACCATCCCCATGATCAGTTGCAGATATGTTGTGGTCCATAGAGTGGCAAAGATCAATGAATCACTCTCTTAATGCTGTTCCATTCATTGTTTATTTTGCTTAGTGTTTCGCCTAGAATTTCTGATTGGAGTTTGATCTCCTAAGATGATAATATCGAATATGAAGAGATAAATTAACCCAGGTTAACTGTTACCTTGACAAAATATTTGAATAAAAAGTGATAAATTGATTTAAGCATTTGATTTTTAAAATCCTTTATAACACTAAACAACCAGAGTGACCCTATTAGTTTTTGTCATATAATCAAAATAATTTCCTAAAATTCTAGAGTCAGCACATTTCCTTAATTTTATAAATGAGTCCTCTGAGTATCAGAAAGTCTAAATGACTTGCCCAAGCTGAAAATGCAAATTAGTGGCAGACATAGGGACAAATACTCTGGTATCCTTACTCTCTTGCTCTGCCTCTCTCATCTCTGATATATTGTCTAAGATCTACCACTATGATCTTTATGCCATTCTCTTTAGTGAAACATCAAAAGATTACAATATGATCCTTAGCACCAAAATCCTAAAAATGGTCACTTTTAACCATTCTAGAAAGTTATTTTCACAAAAAAAGAGAAATCTTAGGATATTTGTTATCATTGTTTAGATACTCATTATCAAATTAATTATAATAACAAAACCTATGATAAAACAAATATTAAGAGGCATGGTACCTCCATATATTGAATCATAGAAAACTCTTAAAATTATGTTTCAAGAGAATATTTACTGACATGCATGCCAAGGTAAAGACATAAACCAAAATATTAGCAGAAGTCTTCTTTGGTGCTAGGATAATGGATTATTATAATATTTTATTTTTCTGTATTATCCACACATACTACAATAAACACATATTACTCTTATAATCAGGAGCCCTGGTGGCACACGGTTAACTTAGCTGCTAACTAAAAAGTAGACAGTTTGAACTCCCCAGCCACCCAACAGGAGAAAGATCTGGTGATCTTCTCCTGTAAAGATTACAGCCTAGAAAACCTTACGGGGCAGTTATACTCTGTCATATGGGGTTTCTATGAGTCAAAATCGACTGGGACGGCACCTAACAGCAACAACAACGTTTGCAATCTGAAAGAATTTCCCCAGAATTGGGGAATACAAACTAAGCATGCTCCTCTAACAGCTTCCATATAGTAAACAGTAAACTCATCTTCCTGTGGTTGACACTCACTTGCATCTTGTGTATTAATTTAAAAGAACAATTCTCCTTTCCATATCACTTCACCATCTGGAAAACACACTCTGCAAAAAGTCCAATTCTTATGACAATATAGGACACGAGGAAAGTCACCAACAACTGATGAACCAGACATTTATATGGTCACAAATGTAAATCTGATAATTTATTGTCAAGATAATTTGTGTTCATCTAACAAGGTGGTTGGCAATGCTGAGTTTGTCACAGTTTTTGTTTTGATGTCCTTTATATCCTTTCCTTTTACCAGCATAACTATGAAGTTTAATATACATAATGCTGCTATGATTACTCCTGATGTATGATGACCAGAATGATTTACCTGAGCACCAGAATCTGGTTGGTCCTTATTCCTCATGACTGGGAAGAGATGTTCAAAAAAAGCTAGTAGCAAGATAGAGGACAACCTTCAAAAGCTAATTTTATTGATCATAACCTCATTATCTAATTTTCTTTTGGTAGGGATTTCTCCTGAAAATTCAGATGTGTGTGTGTGTTTGTGTGTGTGTGTGTGTGTGTGTGTGTGTGTGTATAAAAGAGAAAGAGAGAGGGGAACCAGAGCAAAAGAAGAGATGCTGTACTCTGGCAAGTTTTAAAAAACCTCATTCCAGAAAACATACCATTGAATGAAAAATGGTAGGATGGAGTATATTACGGTTTGAGTTGTGAATTGGGGTATATCTTCATTAATTTACCCATACAGTGTTATAAGGCAGTCCCTACCAATAGATCAGAAGTGATATGCAGCATGAGACCTCTTTGTCATCTTTGGTTGGGTCCAGACCTAATTAGCTTGGAATTGTCACATTGGGGATTACTAGCTATGCGACATTGGGCAAATTCCTTACTGCTCTAAACTCAGGCAGCCAGAAAGAGAGGCAGTACTTTCAAGAACTGTAGCCTGTAGTGAGCTAGTAAATGTTTAACAACTGTCTCTCCAGGAGGTAGGGAAATAAACATACACACACTCACACACACAAATGTTTATTATAAATTTAACTGATATGAAGACTGTGTTGTACATAATTTACAAATAGTAATAAAATATACAATACCCTTTATCACTTACATATAGATAATCGATGCACATAGAATGCTTTTGTTGATTTTTGTATCTGTAACCAAACTATGGTTGAAATCCATTCATGATTTGACAAAATTGGACTGTGAATAATTGCTTGAATGCTATCCAATTTAACAAATAAGTCACTCACGTCATTGATGAATGCCATGGATTTGGTTGATATTTTTGTTTATGTTAATAAGTAAAACAAAAGTGAATCAATGGAGTTGTATGTCCAGATTTCCCTCATTCAGGACATGAGTGACGTTTTTGATAAAGCAGATAACTGTTTTTGAATACTGGAAGAAAATTGCCTCATTGCTTTTTGAGTTATTCACAATGTAATGGCTTCGGACATGACACATTTTGAAGTTTAATCTGTATTATTAACATTTTCTCCATCATATTTCTTAAGCTTAGACAGTCAACGAAGCCATGAATCAAGCCTGGATTTATAACATTTGACAAATTCTATGGTGTACATACTTCTACCATGACCAATTTCAAGCTACCAGTGTGGTGTCACTGAACACAGATTTGGAAAGTGAAGTCGCACACTATTATATGGCATCACCTTCTTATAGATATAATAGAAGCAATAATCTCAAAAGCATAGATAATAGTAAAATATAAAATGATTAGGAAGTGATGAGTTTTGTGTATTTGTTACTTTTGTTTTTAATATAATTTATTCAATTATGAGTTTATGTGATTTCATTTCTAGTAATGGCTGTGTTTAATAACCAGCTTACAAAATTCTTGAAAATTTAAGGCCAGTATGACTTTAGGAAAACAAAGCAGATGGCCCTTTACTTCCTCTCGTTAGCAGATTGTCCTTATGGTGCATGTAACCTTTTATGGTTTACTTTAAAGTTCAAAACTCCCTGTTCTGTTCATTTTAAGGGATTTGACTTACAGGTGAATGGATGTGTTTATATTTATGCTGGATGTTAGATCTCAGTGTTCATTTGTTGTAGGATTTTGAATTTTTACAGCTATACCAATGCTGTTGTTGATAAATATTTTATTTTTTATCTGTGAAGTTTTTTTCTTGTTTTGTAGACTGTTTCTGGAGCAGCGCATGATAACAGAAATCCGTGGTTCCCTGTTCCCAGTTTCAAAAGGCAAACCAGAGCCACATTATGGAAGGAGAAAACCAAACAGCTCTGTTTGAGTTTATCATCTTGGGATTCTCCAACTTAAATGAGTTGCAATTTTTACTTTTCACCGTCTTCCTTGTAACTTATATCTATACCTTGGGAGGAAATATTTTCCTTATTTTGGTGATCATGATTGATACACGTCTACATAAACCCATGTATTTTTTTCTGGAAAACTTAGCATTTATTGACATCTGCTACATCACCACCAATGTTCCCCAGATGATGGTGCATCTTCTGTCAGAGAAGAAAAGAATTTCTTATGGGGGATGTATGGCTCAACTTTCTGCATTTATTTTCTTTGTGGGATCAGAGTCCCTGCTCTTGGCAGCAATGGCATATGATCGTTATGTAGCAATCTGTAAACCCTTAAGATATTCAATTGTTATGAACAAGGCTATGTACAGCCAGTTAGCAGCCTTATCATGGGCTGGTGGTTTCCTTAACTCAGTGGTGCACACGGTACTGACCTTCCGCCTGCCCTTCTGTGGGAATAATCAGATTAATTATTTTTTCTGTGACATCCCCCCTTTGCTAATCTTGTCTTGTGGGGACACTTCTGTCAATGAGCTAGTATTGTTCTCCACTGGAGTCTTCATTGGTTGGACTCCTTTCTTGTGTATCATCCTTTCATACCTTTATATCAATTCTACCATTTTAAGGATCAGCTCTTCAGGGGGAAGGCAAAAGGCATTTTCTACATGTGTCTCCCACCTAGTCATTGTCCTTCTCTACTATGGAAGCTCTGTCTTCACATATGCACGACCCATCTCAGCTTATTCACTGGAGAAAGACAGGCTGATATCAGTATTGTACAGTGTTGTAACTCCCATGCTAAACCCTATAATCTATTCTTGGAGGAATAAGGATATTAAAGAGGCTATGAAAGTTATGGCAAGAAAGTGGCAGGCTTCTATTTCCCTCACTTTAGATGTACAAACTTTACTCTTCTGAGGAAAATCATATATATCACAAAACTGTACATCTTACTTAGAGGAGCTGATTTTTATTAACGACTCTTCAAGAAAATTAAAAGTTAATTGTAAATTAAATGGACTAGTTGCTTTGTACAAACACTTCTGCTAAAATAATCTATGTGAAATATTTAAAAAATATTCCCAAAAAAATCAGTGAAAAAAAAAAGATAATGAGAAATCATCAGGCCAAGACTGGACATAAGAAGAGAAAACAAAGATGTGAAACTGGCATTTGGGACTCTTTTTTGCTAGGACATTTGTTGATCTTGAAGTAGTGACTGAGGTTCTAAATAGCATTTTGTCACCTTTGTAAGATAAGATGGTCAACAGTGGGATCCTGAGCTTGCCAAGAGGGTATCCCTAATACATCACACTGTACTTGGGTGTGGAAGTCCGAAGGGCTGCACCCCAGTTATAAGACTGAACCAGAAATAAACTAATACTTACCTAGATTACACCTAGGCTTTGAATCAAGTGGATGACTCAGAAGATTTCAAATCCTAGAATTGATTAAGTTTCTTTCAGACTGATAGTGTCCGGGCACCTACAAGAAGCAAATGAAAATCTTTTCTGAAGAAAAATAACATCATCACAATGCCCACTACAAAATCAAGGATAAGTAGACATATGAGTCGTTAAGAAAAATGAAAAGAATCAGCACAAAAAAATCAAGGCTAAGTAGACACATGAGTAGTTAAGAAAAATGAAAAGAATCAGCACAAAAAAATACAACAGAAACATAACCACAGTTACTATAAATGATTGAACTACCCAACACAGACTGTAAGACAAATATTCTTACAATGCTCATAGAGATAAATTCCAGACTTAGAAAATTCGACAGCGAATTAGAAACTATCAAACATGAAACTTCAGATTTGGAAAACAAACAATTAACAACAACATAAAAAAAAAACCCTAGAAATTAAACATTTCAGAATGGAAAATAAAAAGAACCCAAATTAGGAACTGGGTGGACGGATTTAATAGCAGATTAGATGTGACTGAAGAGAAAAATTTGTGAATAGGGGAATATTCTCCAGAAAAAAAGCACAGGCAGAAGAATAGTGAATATTCTGTCGTAGACAGGAAATATAGAGAGTACTGTGAGATCTAACTTAAGTATAATTATAGCTCCAGAAGTAGGAAAAAAAAGTTAAGAAATATTTGGAGCCTTGGTGGCACAGTGGTTAAAAGCTCAGCTACTAATCAAAAAGCCTGCAGTTTGAATCCACCAGCCGCTCCTTGGAAGCCCTATGGGGCAATTCTACTCTGTCCTATAGTGTCGCTATGAGTCAGAATTGACTCAACAGCAACAGGCTTGGTTTTTGTTTTTTTTAAGCAAAATTTGAAAATTTCCAATACTGAAAAAACAATCCATTATTCAAAAATCCTACCCAATCCTGGGCATAACAAATAACAAATGCCACTCATAGATACATTATTTTGAAATTTCAGAAAACTAGAATCAAAGTAAATTTTAAAACAAGAGAGGAACCATATTAAGATTGAACGATAATCTTTTTCAACAGTAGCAATAGAATACAATCCAGAAGAGAGTAAAATGATACTTTCAATATGTGAAAGAAAATAACAATGAATCTAGAATTCTATACCTAGAAAATGTTCTTCAAGAATGAAGTTTAAATAAAGAAAATTTCAGATAAACAAAAATTCATAGATTTCACCATGAGTATATTTACATTAAAGAAAGTACTAAAGGACAGAATAAAAATGATCACAGGTGGAAGATTTGCAGGAAGAAATGATGAGAATTGACAATTATGAATATGTGGGTAAATAAAAATGAAGTTTACTGCATAAAACAACAATAAAGGTAATACTTTGTGAAGGTTGAATATTTATGGGATTAATATCTTTACAACAATAGCTTAAAAGTCAGGAGGAGTTAAGTTGAATTAGACGGTCCTAAGGTGTTTTGGTGTACAGTGGTTAAGAGCTAGGATGAGCTACGGCTGCTAACCAAAAGGTGGCAGTTTGAATCTACCAGCCACTCCTTGGAAACCCTATGGAGCAGTTCTACTCTGTCCTATAGGATTGCTATGAGTCAAAATCTACTCGACGGCAATGGTAAGGTGTTTTGGAGCCCTGGTGGTGCAGTGGTTAAGAGCTTGGCTGCTAATCAAAAGGTCAGCAGTTCGAATCCACCAGTCGCTCCCTTGAAACGCTAGGGGGAAGTTCTACCCTGTCCTACAGGTCCCTATGAGTCAGAATACACTTGACCTCAACGTGGGGGTGGGAGAGGTATTTTTAAGGAGCCCTGGTGATGTAGCGGTTAAGAGCTTGGCTTCTAACCAAAAGGTTGATGGTTCAAACGAACAAGCCACTTGGGAGAAAGATGTGGCAGTCTGCTTCTGTAAAGATTTACACCCTTGGAAAACTGTATGGGGCGGTTCTGTTCTGTCCTATAGGGTCACTATGAGTCAGAATCAACTTAACAGCAATAGATTTTTTATTATTTATTATTGAAGGAGGGTAAAATACCAACATTAGACTTTCATCAGTCAAGGATGCAATTTATCATTCCAAGCATAACCACCAAGAGACTAGTTAAAGAGTATATAACTTCCAAACTAATAGAGATAAAACAAAAAGGAAAAATAAATAATGTAGAATCCATAAAGGAAAAGTAACAAAGGAGAGGAAAGAAATATAGGACATGAGACAAGTAAAAAATATAAAAGTAGTAGATCAAATATTTCAGTTCTTTATTGTTGTTTAAAATATATGCAGCAAAATATACACAAATACAACAGTTACTACATGCACAATTCAGTGATAGTGATTACTTCCTTCAAGTTGTGCAACTATCTTCATCCTCCTTTTTTTGAATTATTCCTCTACTATTAACATAAACTTACTGCCTCCTAAGCTTCCTATCCAACCTTTCTGTTGCTGTTGTCAACTTGATACCATACAGAGAGTTCAGAAAAGAGCACAATGCTCAAGGCAGACATTTGTTACTAATTAAGCTAAACTCTAGTTTGGTTTAAAGTCAGCCCTTACTTTAAATGTAAATGGCCTTCAATTAAAAGGCCAAAGTTGCCAGACTGGAATGGAACGAAAACAAACAAAAATAACAACAACAAAAAAGCCAAAACAACAACCAACCATATGATGTTTTAAGAGGCACATCTAAAACATAAAGGCATCGAAAGATTGAACGTGAAAGCGTGGAAAAGTTATATCATGCAAATACTAACAAAAAGAAATCTCATGTATCTATATTTATATTATACAAAATAGTTTTTTTAGGCTAAAAGATATTACCAGAAATAAAGAGGATCACTGAAAATTGATATGTGTTTCAGCTTGCCTGGAAGAAGAAACAATTCTAAATTTGTGTGTACCTGTTATTAGGTGGCCTCAAAGTATATAAACAACTTGCATAACCAAAATGAGAAATATACAAAGTCATCATTATACGGTGAAATTATTACACTTTTCTCAGTCACTGATAAAATAAGCAGACTAAAATCAATAAAAACACATATTTGAACAACACTATTATTACAATTGACCTAGTGGTCATCATAGGACATTGAATTCAATAGTGCAGAATACATATGTTTTTCAAGTCCTACATGAAATATTTGTAAAAATTGATTATAAATTGTATCAGGAAAATGTCTTAGTAAATGTAAAGGATTGAAATTGAGTTAGTTATCAATAACAAAAAGATATAAGAAAAGAATATATAACAAAAAAAATTTATTTAGGAATTAATGACTATACTAATAAATAATACACAGATCAATAAAGATTATATTGGAAATTAAGAAGCATTTTGAAATTAAAGACAAATTACAAAATTCCAGACTTTGGGGATTCTGCTAAAGCCATGCCTGTGAGGAATTTATAGCTTTCAATGTTATATTAGAAAGAAAAAAAGGCTAAAAATTAATAATCTAAATATCTATCTCAAGAAAATAGAAAAAAGAAAGGAAAATAAACCTAAAGAAAGTAAAAGATTTTAAACAATAAAGAACAGGAATTAATAAACTATGACGCAAACATACAATAGTGAAGATTTGCAAAGCAAAGTGTTGGTTCTTTAAAATGTTAATAACATTTACAATTCCAGGCAATACTGATCAATTATCAATTATGAGAGAAGATACAAATAATCAATATCAAAATGAAGAAAGGGCTACCACTAAAGATTCTGCTGACATAAAATATGAATTGGTGCCAGGATCCTCAGAGATACAAGGTTGCTTACACTGGGTAATACCAGTGCACATGGTAGTAGAAATGGAGGCACCCACAGTTATTCAAGACACTGAACTGGTGAAGTCATCCTCACTCCTCTTTTTTTCTTCACTCTGCTTGTACAGTGGCTGATGAGACGACCAAAGAACAGATTGCAAGATTCATCTCCATCGAAAATGATGACAACACTATAAAACAAACAAACAAACAAAAGCCAGTTGCTGTTGATTCCAACTCATTGCTACCTCCTGTGTGTCAGAGTAGAACTGCACTCCTTTTGGAAGCAGATGACCAGGCCTTTCTTCTGAAGCACCTCTGGGTAGCTAACTTTTCAGTTAGTAGTCAAGCATTTAACTGTTTGCACCACCCAGGGACTCCATGATGACACTATGACAATAAAGGAAATTTGTATTTTCATACATTTTCTTAGTTGGAACCCAGCAGAAGTATACTTACAGTCAAAAACGTGAATGTACTATAGATTTGAAAAAATGTTTACCATGATGACTAGAAAATAAAAAATACAGAGAGTGAAAAACAAATCCATGAGGAATTCTGAGGTTCTGACAAGGATGATAATGGTTGGATACTGCTGAGGCAGAACTACATCACAAATGACAATCTTAGGAGAAAGACAACTGACTAAAGAAGATGATCAAATGATCAGAAAGGCAGGTGTTATGGATTGAATTTTGTCCCCCAAAATTTTTTGTCAGCTTGGCTAGGCCATGATTCCCAGTACTGTGTGATTGTCCACCATTTTGTCATCTGATGTGATTTTCCTATGTCTTGTAAATCTTGCCTCTATGACGTTAATGAGGTGGGATTAGCAGCAGTTATGTTAATGAAGCAGGACTCAATCTACAAGATTAGATTTTGTCTTAAATCAGTCTCTTTTGGGATATAAAAGAGAGAAGCAAGCAGAGAGACACAGAGACCTCATACCACCAAGAAACAAGAGCCAGGAGAATAGCGTGTCTTTTGAACTCGGGGTCCCTGTGCTGAAAAGCTCCTCAACGGGAAGACTGATGACAAGGACCTTCCCCCAGAACTGACAGAGAGAGAAAGGCTTCCCCTAGAGCTGGCATCCTGAATTTGGACTTCTAGCCTTCTAAGCTGTGAGAGAATAAATTTCTCCTTGTTAAGGCCATCCACTTGGGGTATTTCTGTTATAGCAGCACTAGATAACTAAGATAGCAGTGATTGGTGGAAATGGACAAGGCAGTTATGAAGAATTAGTAAAGATGATGATTTCAAAATAAAGTCATACTTTCAGCTCCTTCTCTTCCCCATTAGAATAAAAATAAATCTTTTACGTATCTCTTGCAAAATTAACTCTAGTTCAAACACACAAACCACCTGTGTGTGTTGTTTGGCCGACTCATGGCAACCCTGTAAGTTAGAACAGAGTAGGCCCCATAGGGTTTCCAAGGCTGTAAAGTCCTTGCAGAAACAGACTGCCACAGCTTTGTTCTTCAGAGCAGCTGGTGGGTTCAAACCACTGACTTTCAGTCAGAGGCCAAATGCTTTAACCACTGTGCCACCAGGGTTCCTTATCCCCAGATGATCAAATTACAATGAGTATTACATTACTTTAAGTATAAGAAAGCACTTAGTGAACTCCTTAAAGTTCTATTTGTGAATAATCACTACACTTTTTGAGCTGGCATGCTTTTCATTTCTACAATTTGACAGTTGAGCACAATTTATCGAAAATGAAAAAAAAAACCTATTCAAATGGGTTGTTGTTTAATTTGTTGGTATAAATTTTCACATCTGCTTCATTAGGAACTAAACAAATTAAATAAAATTAGTTTAGGATCAGGATGATACATAGAAAAACGAATGTAACTTTTTTTTTTTTTTTTTAAAGAGTAGTTCTTTTACACTTCAGTGTGCCCTGCCCAATAATGATAGTTTTTAAGCCTGGCTGGCATGCCCATAAGGAGCCCTGGTGGCACAGTAGTTAAAGTGGTTGGCTGCTAACCAAAAGTCAGCAGTTTGAACCCACTGGCCACTCTGTGGGAGAAAGATGTGGCAGTCCGCTTCCATAAAGATTTACAGCCTTGGAAACACTATAGAGCAGTTCTACTCTGTCCTATAGGATTGCTATGAGTTGGAATTGAATTGACGGCAGTGGGTTTTTGGGGTGGCATGTCCATCTAATGTTGGGTTAACATTGTCTGCAGTGAACTACAGGAGAAAGGATGTCAGGCTGCTCCTGGGCACACACATTTTTAAAAAGAAACCTCTATTAATGAAATGTCTTTGTAGTCTGTTTTAAAAAAATTCCTCAACCATGAATTGGATTCAGCAAAGTAGGCTGTAAACTTAGCTGCGTAGCAACATCATTGTTCAAGAAATTATAATTATGTCATTTCCAAATTAATGCAATTCTTTTTCCCCAGTTAAAGAATATAAACCTAAAAAGATAGTAAGTAGCTGTTACGAATACCTTTGAGAACTCTTATAAAAATTTAGATGAAAGTGACAAATTCATTGAATAAAACCCAACTACAAAACTAATACAAGAATAAAGAGAAACTTGAACAGTTATACAACTCGCAAATGAATTGAGTCTGTAATTAAAACTACTTCACAAAGGCGGGTCGGAGTGTAGATGGTTTCATGGGTGAATTCCATCAAAGTTTTAAAAAAGAAATGTCAGTTTTACCAAAGTCTTCTAGAGAATAGAAAAAACAAGAAGAATCCTCAAAACAGTCAATGGGGCTAACCAAAACTGAATCAAACCAGTTGCTGAGTCAATTCCAATTCATGGCAACCCTGTGTGTGTCAGCGTAAAACTGTGCTCCATAAGGTTTTCAATATAGTGAAATGTTGAAAGCTTAACTTCTGACTTGGGTTGAAAGACAAGAATTTCTGTTATCAACACTTCTGTTCTACAGTATACTGAAGATTCTAGCAAGTGAATTAAAACAAACCAACAAAAATAATAACGATTTTAAAGATTAGATAGGCAATTAGGCTAAAGTGGTATGAAAATCTAGGATAATTTTAACAACAGGTGAAGAAGACCACTCCATGGAAAAGTACAAAGTATTATTGCAAGTAAATTAAAAAGATATAAATGGAAAGATAAACCATGTTAATGCACGGTAATACTTACCATGATTGAATGTAATTCCTATAAAAATCTCAAACTTTTTGTGGAACCTGAAAATATGATTCTAAATTTTATACGGAAATTCAAAATGTCAAATATAGCTAAGGATACTTTAGAATTTCATTGACCAATAACGTAGCCACTAACCACATATTTAAATTTAAATTAAGTATAAATATTCAATTCCTTAGTTACTATATACATACACCAGTTGCTGTTGAATCTGTTCTGACTCATGATGACCTCATGTGTGTCAGAGTAGAGCTGTGCTTTGTAGAGTTTTCAATAGCTGTGACCTTTTGGAAGTTGATTGCCAGGAGATTCTTCCAAGGTGCTCCTGGGTGGATTTGAACCACCAATCTTTTGGTCAGTAGTTGAGCACTTAACTGTTTGCACCACCCAGGGTTAGTCACTACAACTACATTTATTTGCAAGACTTAGCAAATAAACATATAGGATGCCAGTTAAATTTGAATTTCAAATAAACAAGGAAAAATTTTCAGTGTAAATATGTCCCAAAAACTGCATTGTGACATACTTACACTAAAATTTACTTGTTTATCTGCAATTCAGATTTAACTAGGGTCTTGTATGGTATCTGGAAATCCTACCAGTAACTAATGTGGCCAGTTGATATCATATTGAACAGTGAAGATATAGAACATTTCCATCATTGCAGAAAGTTTTATTGGACAGTAGTTCTCTAGAAGAAGAAGGAGATAAAAAGAACTTGCTTTACTGAGCATCATAATCAATTGTACCAAGTGAAACCAGCTGCTGTCGGGTTGATTCCAACTCATAGTGACCCATGTGTTGCAGAGTAGAACTGTGCTCCATAGGGTTTTCATAGCTGTGAACTTTTGGAAGTAGATTGCCAGGCCTTTCTTCTGAGGCACATCTGGGTGTGTTTGAACTGCCAACTTTTTGGTTAGTAAAAAAACCAAAACCAAATCTGTTGCCTTCGAGTTGATTCCAACTTATAGCGACCCTATAGGACGGAGTAGAACTGCCCCGTAGAGTTTCCAAGGAGCAACTGGTAAATCTGAATTGCCGACCTTTTGGTTAGCAGCCATAGCTCTTAACCACTGCACCACCAGGGCTCTTTTGGTTAGTAGCCAAGTGTTTAACCATATGTGCTATCCAGGGACCCTACAACCAATTATAAGTGTAAGCCTTTAAGATGGTATAGGAGAGAGAGAGAGAGGAGAAAACAAGTGATTACTCATAATAACTAATAAGAAAGCTCTAAGCTATAGTGAAAGACGTTGCTTCCTATTCTGTTTATGATTAATTTCCTAACTTTGTATTAGGATTATTCTTAGTTGATGAGGGAAGGTGTTATGCACCAAGGAAGCAAAGAAAGAGTCCATCAGAAATCTGTCGTGTGTACAAGGCAAAGCCATGGAAGCTCCATAGACACATTCAAACTCCCCGAGGGACCAAATTACTGGGCTGAGGGCTGTGGGGACCATGGTCTTGGGGAACATCTAGCTTAATTGGCATAACATAGTTTATAAAGAAAATGTTTTACATTCTACTTTGGTGAGGAGCGTCTCGGGTCTTAAAAGCCTGTGAGCGGCCATCTAAAATACTCCACTGGTCTCACCCTTTCGGAAGCAAGGGAGAATGAAGAAAACAAGATACAAGGGAAAGATTAGTCCAAAGGACTAATTGTCCACAGCTACCAAGGCCTCCACCAGACTGAGTCCAGTACAGCTAGATGGTACCTGGCTACCACCACTGACTGCTCTGACAGGGATCACAATAGAGGATCCTGGACAGAGCTGGAAAAGGATGTAGAACAGAATTCAACTCACAAAAAAAAAAAAGACCAGACTTACTGGCCTGACAGACTGGAGAAACCCTGAGAGTATGGCCCCCGGACACCCTTTTAGCTTAGTAATGAAGTCACTCCTGAGGTTCACCCTTCATCCAAAGATTAGATAGGCCCATAAAACAAAATGAGACTAAAGGGGCACACCAGCCCAGGGGCAAGGAGTAGAAGGCAGGAGGGGACAGGGAAGCTGGTACTAGGAAACCCAAGGTTGAGAAGGTAAAGTTTTGACATGTAGTGGGATTGTTAACCAATGTCAAAAACAATATGCATACTAACTGCATAATGAGAAGCTAGTTTGCTCTGTAAACCTTCATCTAAAGTACAATTATATATATGTATATATATATATCTAAAAAAAAGAAATCTGTTGTGTGAAAAACATCATTTTAGCTTTAAGGCCATGTCCTTCCTCCAGCACAAGCCGCTGGTCCTTGAAAGGTTGGACTTGCTACTGGAGCCTATAATTTTATTTATGATATCTGGGATTATCACGCTTCCCTTCTCCCACCACCCCATTATCAACTACTTCCATTTGCCTGTGTTCCCCTGCCTTCCTCTCAAAGACTACAGCACATAGTAAACTATTGTTGTTAGGTGCCGACAAGTCCTGGTCTATGCTCACAATCATTGTCATGCTTGAGCCCATTGTTGCAGCCACTGTGTCAATCCATCTCATTGAGGGTCTTCCTCTTTTCTCTGACCCTCTACTTTACCAAGCATGATGTCCTTCTCCAGGGACTGATCCCTCCTGACAATATGTCCAAAGTATGTAAGACGTAGTCTCACCATCCTTGCTTCTAAAGAGCATTCTGGTTGTACTATAGTGAACTATACACCTCAAGAAACCATGAGAGTTCTTAAGCTTTAAAAGTAATAAAAACTGGCTAGAAGGCAGAAGGGGACAGGAAAGCTGGTGATAGGGAACCCAAGGTTGAGTAAGGACAGTGTAGTGAGGTTGTTAACCATTTTCATAGGGCAACATGTATACTGTTTAATGAGAAACGATTTTGTTCTGTAAACCTTCATCTAAAGTGAGAATAGCAGCACAACTGGAAGAACATAGTTGATGTCACTGAACTGTGCACGTAGAAATTTTTGAAATGGTGTATCTTTGGTTATGAATATTTTCACCAAAAAAGAAAAAAAAAAAAAAGGTCAAGAAGGGGGAGGGTTGACATGTTGTGGGGTTGTTAACCAATGTCATAAAACAACATGTGTACTACTACTGTTTAATGAGAAACTATTTGTTCTGTAAACCTTCACAGAACCCCAGAGTGTGAAGAATGGAAGTTGAGGCTGACTCCCAGTCATTTTTGGTTCTTCATGCCACTGAGCCAGCAGATAAAGAAAAGGACACTGTAATGGTTAGGGTGATTAATTCTGATTTTCAAGGAGAAATTATTATCAAGATTTTCAAGTTAAAGCAGAAGATAGTATGTTTGCACTCTTACAGTCTCTTAGTACTGCCATATCGAGGGATAAGAGGCAATGGAAATCAGATATCAATATCTAAATGTGCTTCTCAAAAAATACATATACATATAAGAAAAGCTTGGGCAGGATTGTTAAAAAAATAAAGACATTAATAAACAAAATACAGAATGATTAAAGAGATAGTAACCATGGACATTAGAGAAATCAAAAATTAATAAAATAGTTTTACAGATGAATATATGCTAACCAATAGAAAATCTAGATAAAATAAAAATATTTCTGACAAAATATAAAATACCAAAATAAAAAAAATTTCTGAGAAAATATGATGCTAAAATTGATTCAAGAAGTAATATAAAATGGGCTAAATTAACAAGCATTAAATAACTTAAAATGATAAAGAATTTCCCTCCAAAAAAGATTCAGAACCAGAGAGTTTCTACAGATGAGGTACATGTAATACTTAAAAGTAACAAGGAATTCTTACCTTATACAAATTCTTTCATAATATATACCCAGAGGAAATGTTTTCCAAATAATTTCATGAAGTTAGTATAGCCTTGAATTTGAAAATGTAAGGACATTTTACAATCATAGGCTCATTTCACTTAAGAATATGCATGCAAATGACCTAAAGAAATTATCAGCTAGGAGAATCCGATAATATCACTTTGCAGTTATTATAATCAAGTAGTAGTCACACTTGAAAGACAAAAGCTGGACAATGAATAAGGAAGACTGAAGAAGAATTGATGTATTTAAATTATGGTGTTGCCAAAGAATATTCAATATACTATGAACTGCCAGAAGAACAAACAAATCTGTCTTGGAAGAAGTAGCCAGCATGCTCCTTAGAAGCAAGGATGACAAAACTTTGTCTCACTCACTTTGAGCATGTTATCAGGAGGGACCAGTCCCTGGAGAAGGACATCATGCTTGGTAAAGCAGAAGGTCAGCGAAAAAGAGAAAGACCCTCAACAAGATGGATTGACACAGTGGCTGTGGCAATGGGATCAAACATAGCAACAATTGTGAAGATGACACGGACCTGGGCAACGTTTCGTTCTATTATACATAAGGTCACTATGAGTCAGAACCAACTCGATGACACATAACAACAACAACAATATTCACACAAGGAATGTGAGCCTGGATCAACATTAGAAAGTCCATCAATATAATTCTATACATTTGTAGATTATACAGGAGCCCTAGTAGTGCAAACGGTTAAGCACTTGGCTGGTAACCCAATGGTTGGTGGTTCAAACCCACCAAGCAGAGAGAAAGACCTGGTGATCTGCTTCTGTAAAGATTACAGCCAAGAAAACCCTATGGGGCAGTTCTACTCTGTCACATAGGGTTGCTATGAGTTGAAAACGACTCGACAGCACCTAACAACAACAAGTAGACTGTTAGTAAAAAACTTACGGTTTTCTCATTGGTCACAAAAAAACACTTGATGAAGGTCAACGTGTATTTATGACTACAAAAACTCTAGCAAAATAAGAATGAATAGGATTGTATTGAGTTACTAGATGTTACATGTAAAAAAACTAAAGCAATCATACATAATGAGGAAACTACTTACATACTCTCCTTTAGGACAGTAAAGAAGAAAAGGATAACCACTATCACTGTTACCATTTAATGTAGTTCTGCAAATCTTAGTTGATCCGATAAGACACAGAAACACATGATATAAAGATTAAGAAGCAAGAGCCAAAACTGTTTGTGCATCATGAGCCTTTATATAGAAAAAGAAAGAGAATCAATACACAAACTGTTCACCAACGTTGTTGGATAATGATGTGGTAAAACAGAATACAATTCACCTAAAAATAAAGTTTTATCGTATCTAGAATTAATATAATAAATATACATAAGGTATCTATGTAAAACGTATTAAACTCTGTAAAAAGGCATAAAAGATTTGAACAAATGAAGAGCCATTCAATGCCTTTGGTTAAGAAGACATTAAAATGTATCAACTTCTCCCCAAAATAATTTAGAAATTCAATGTAATAAACTTGACAAACTTAAAGATTCTATGAAAGTATTATTTTTCATAATTTTATATATTAATCTTGGAAAAAAAGTAAAATGAGGGAATTGTTCAACGGCATTAAGATATATCACAAGACCTATAATAGAATTTGCATGGAAACTTAATGTTTGATAAGTGTGGCACTACAATGAATGGTGAAAGTTTAGTAATGGTTTAGAACAACCAGATTACTAAAATTTTAGAAGAAAAATAAAATTAGATTCTTAACTTACACCTGTTAAAAAGGCGAACTCTAAATGCCTTTGGAAACAAAATTTAAAACTATAAAGTCAATAGAAGAGGGTAAGAGAATATCTTTGTGATTTACCAGTGAGGAAAGGCTTCTTAAACAAACCTCAAACTACACAACCCCAGATCTAAGATATTATGGATTTTATCATGATGAAATTAAGAATTTCTTTTCAATAAAATACATCACAGATAAAGTTAATACAGAGATGACAGATTACTAGAAGGTGTTTGTAAAAACAAAAGCTTATAATAACTGATGATGTCTAAAATAAATAAGGAATATCTGCAAATGAATAAGAAAAAAACAAGTTTAATTAAGAAAATGTGCGTAAACATAGGCAGATTAATAGAAGAAGAAACCCAAATGGCTGAGAAAAAATCTTATCAGAGAGGAAACATTCAAAATTTCTAACAATCCAAGTAATGCAAATTAAAGCAATGATGAGTCACAACTTCATACTCAAAAGATTGACAAAAATTAGAAAATTCGATAATATCAAGCAACATAAAGATTAGTAGTATAAAAGGAAACTTTACGTAAAAGGTGCCCTAGTGTACAAAAATCAAACCAAACCAAATCTGTTGCCTTCAAGTCAATTTTGACCCTATAGGACAGAGTACAACCACCTCATAGGGTTTCCAAGGAATACGTGGATTTGAACTGCTAACCTCTTGGTTAGAGGTCATAGCTCTTACCCACTACACCACCAGGGTTTCCTAGTGTACAAGGGTCAATCTACAGGACTAGGTTGTATCTTGAGTCAATTTTTTTTTAGTTTATATCTCAAAAAAAAAAAAAAGACTCAAGATACAACCTAGTTCTGTAGATTGAGTCCTGCCTCCTTAACATAACTGTCTCTAATCCTGCCTCATTAACATCATAAAGGTTAAGATTTACAACACAAGATAATCACAGCAGATCACAGATCACAAAATGATGGACAACCACACAATACTGGGAATTGTGGCCTAGCCAAGTTGACACACATTTTGGGGGGACATAATTCAATCCATAACAGGATCCTCTCCAAAAGCAAATATTGTAAGTTAGGGTAGATCAAACAGCTCTCAGCAAATTGTAAATTACATAAACCTGATTTTCAAAGTCCCACCACCTGCCCCAACTGTATTTATATCATCCCTTGTAGTATACTTTGGTCTGAATTGTGTTCCCCAAAAATGTGTGTCAACTTAGCCAGGCCACAGTTCCCAGTATTGTGTGGTTGTCCACCATTTTGTTATCTGTGATCTGATGTGATTATCCTGTGTTATAAATCCTAACCTCTATGATGTTAATGAGGCAGGATTAGAGACAGTTATGTTAAGGAGGCAAGACTCAAGCTAAATGACTAGGTTGTATCTTAAGTCAATTTTTTTGAGATATAAAAGAGAGAAGCATGCAGAGAGGAGAGGGACCTCATACCACAAGAAAGAAGAACCGGGAGCAGAGTTTATCCTTTAGACCCAGGATCTCTGTGCTGAGAAGCTCCTAGACCAGGAAAAGATTGATGAAAAGGACCTTCCCCCAGAACTGACAGAGACAGAAAGCCTTCCCCTGGAGCTGGCGCCCAGAGTTTGGACTTCTAGCCTCCTAGACTGTGAGAGAATAAATTTGTGTTAAGCCACCCACTTGTGATATTTCTGTTATAGCAGCACTAGATAACTGAGACAGTCCTGCCTGACTCCCAGGTGCTTCCAGGCCAGGAGATAGTTGCAAAAATCTTACATTCTCTTTAGTTTTCTGGGGTGGTAAACCTTCCTAGATACATGACACTCAGAAATCATGGAACTATATTCTAAAATCATTCTGTGGCATTAGGGACTAAACTGATTTGAAATAGCTTAAGATCATAACATGTGGATGGAGAGGGGGAATGAAAGTGATGATGGGTGGAGAAATAATCTCCAAACATTTTTCTTCCTGAACCAATTTTATTTAAAGAAAAAAAAACTTTTTAGAACCCCCACTTGAAAATATTGTATATCTTACAGAATGTTAAAATATACTGTCTCCATTCTAACTGAGGCCTCAAAGGCTAGAAGTAAATCTCTTCATGCCCATTACTCACATCCAAAAGCAAGATGATGGATCACCAAGTTATGCATAGCTTGCTAAGTAATATACATTTATGGGATTGATTAGGTGGTTGAAGAGGATTTCTTTGGTAACAATTGGTGTGCTGTAAAATTTTCCCCCACCTCCAGAAGGAAATGAGGGTCCTTCCCCTTAACTTAAGCTGGGAGAGAAAAAGAGAACCAGTTAGAGAATTTGATGTCTACCCTGGAGTTTTAGAGCCCAAGTACTGATAAGCCCTAACATGGCAGAGCAGCAAGAAATTAGAGGACTGCAGGATGTTTTTCATTGGTCAGATGTGGGCCAAGAAGGAAGGGTTCATCTGGAGCAGTTTTGATTCCATACAAGACTTCCAGAAGCAGAGCTGTGATGGCAACAGAGCCACTGGAGGACAACTGATGCTCAGAGGCTGAGGCAAGAATCAGAAGTAGCAAGTCAGGACTCGCACTCAGTGGTCCCAGTGGGGTGTTTCCAGGGCCCTGGAAAGGGTCCCACAAGATGTGAGGATTTCTGCATCCAGAGGGCATTGTGCTTGCCTACTCAAATCCCATGCACTGGCCTTTAGGGTTTGAGGAGACCCTTGGGACTCAACTGGAAGGCCCCTCGCTCGGGGAGACTCAGGCACAGGCTCTCCAAGGACTATTATCTGCCATTTTCTTGTATTCATAAAAGCAAACCCACATCAAGCTTTAGGTGTCTGAATGGTAACTTCTGCTCTTTTGCTGTATTTTCTATCACAGGTAAGTGAGTATTTTTTAACTGCTTAGCTACAGTTTCATTGCTCTTGAAGATATACTTTCTATGCCTTGCTCTTTGGATGAGAAACTAAGTAAGTGGGAGAGGAGAATGTACTGACCTGTTGGGTTCCTGGAGAAGGGGTAATCAAGCTGTCTGTCTCACATTCTGGGTGGCAGGAGTAGGCTGAGAGTGTGTGAACCAGGGTGTGTCCTTCATTGCTGGCAATTTTGATATCATTCAGAATAGCCATTAGCTGGTTTGCTGATTCTTTTTTCTTTTCCTATATTTTCAAAATAATTTATTTTATTTTTGTTGTTAAAAATACACAGAACAGGGGCAAGATGGCGCTCTAGGCAGAAACACCACGCCGTCCCTCCACAGCAAAGATCCGAAAAACTAAGCCTAACAGAGAATCAACACTCCTGAAACCCTAGAACACCAAATGAAGAGATAAAGAACTCAGCCAAACACCAAACGGAGTGAGAATACTAAAAGAGAACGGAGAGCGAGGAGAGACTCAGGCAGAGATTCCTTACCAGCTAACGCAGCGCGGATCCACCATCTTGGATTCCTATCGGAGACCAGCAAACGGGAGAGCAGCCTTGCAGAGCATCTGGTCGGAGACAGAACGACCGGTAAACTGCAGTGCGCGCTCTCCCACCACCCACCCCTCTCCGCCTCAGCTGGGGATCCCCTGCTTTCCGTGGCCAGGGTCTCTGGGCTGGGGGGTGCTGGTGCTTGGATTCCACGCGCCCGGGCTGGGGGCTTTCTGGGAGCCGTTTGCTGGCACCTAGCGGACCTTTTTCTGCCGCCTCCCCCTCCTTTTGCCTGGGTGCCTGGGTCCGGGTGCTGTCTCTGCTCTCTCCTGCAGGGCTGTGGAGCTGCGTGCGGGCGTGTGGCTGTTTCTGGGTCTGGGCTCCCGCGTGGGTGGGATCCCGGGGCCTTTGTTCGTTCACCCCTCTGCTTTCCGTGGCCGGGGTCCCTGGGCGGGGGGGCGCCGGTGCTTGGGTTCCGCGCGCCCGGGCTGGGGGCTTTCTGGGAGCCGTTTGCTGGCACCTAGCGGACCTTTTTCTGCCGCCTCCCCCTCCTTTTGCCTGGGTGCCTGGTTCCGAGGGCCGTCTCTGCTCTCTCCTGCGGGGCTGTAGGGCTGCGTTCGGGCGTGTGGCTGTTTCCAGGTCTGGGCTCCCGCGCGGGTGGGATCCTGGGGCCTTTGTTTGTTGGCCCCTCTGCTTCCCGTGGCCACGGTCACTTAACCCCGAGACTATCGGCTTCTTGGAATTCGCGCCCCTGAGTGGGGGCTCTCTGGGTCCCATTTGTAGGCACTGACTGCTGGTGTTGCCCTTTTTTTTTTTCTCAATTTTATTTTTCTTCCTTTTTTGATTAGTTTTGTCATATTTTACCTCTTTTTCTCTTTTGTCTTTCTTCATTGCTTAATTTCTTGTCCCTCTATCTCTTCCTTCTCTTTCTGATCCCTGAATACCAGGCGATGTATGCCTCTGTACCTTCTGACCAGGCTGAGCTGTGAAAATTGAGACCGACTCCCCCAGACCTCATAGCTGCATCGGTGCGATCCCTGGGAACTTTGCAGTTTTTTAACTTTTCTGATTTTCATTTGGTCATTCTTTCCTTTTCTTTCTCTTCCCCCTTCTGGTTTCCTCCATCCCATAGTCTCTCATCTGTACATTCCAACGACAAGCTCCCCTAGCATTCTTTTATGTTTGTACGCTTTTTGCTCCTCCTCCTCTCTCCTCTCTCCCATATCCAGCTTAGCTTCACACATAACCATCTTCCCGCTGCACCCTACCTACCTGCACCGTGCACTAGACATCACATCACCAAGCGGTGCAGGCACGCCCTATTGGAACCTGCCCAGCACTGACTACCGACCGTCCTGGTGGCTGCGGTGAGTGCCACAAGCAACCCATCCCAGTGGCTCCTCCTCAACTAGATCTGCCCAGCTGTACCACAAGAACGAAAAAAAAAAAAAAAAAATCTACAATCAATAAACGAGAGAAATATCTACTGAATGCCCCGAAAACAGCAAACAATATCAAAACATTTACAAAAACAAGACAAGATGGCTCCAATAGGCGTCCAAATTAAAACACCAGATAACTCTCCTGTGGAAGAAAATGCACTAGAAGTACCTGAGACGGAACTCAAATCACTAATACTCGGAATTTTCCAAGAACTGAGGCAAAAAGCTGACGAACATGAGGAAAAAATAGACAAATTTATGGAAAATACAGACAAAAAATTGGAAGAATTCAGGAAGATGATGCAAGAACAAAATGCCAAAATAAATTCACAACTCGAAATTATACAAAAACAACAATTAGAAATCCAAAAGATAAACAACAAGATTTCAGAAATGGACGGTGTCATAGAAGGGCTGAGAAGTAGATTTGAAACCATGGAAGACAGGATCAGTGGAACTGAAGACAAACACTTGGATACAACTCTGTTTCAGGAAAACTCAGAAAAAAGAACAAAGAAAAATGAAGAGACCCTGAGAGTTATGTGGGACACAATTAAAAGCAAAAACTTACGAGTGATTGGCATACCAGAACAGGGGAAGAAAACAGAAAACACAGAGAGGATCATTGAGGAACTGCTGACAGAAAACTTTCCCAATATCATGAAAGATGAAAAGCTGGTCATCCAAGAAGCTCAACGAACCCCATATAGAATAGACCCCAAAAGAAAATCACCAAGACATATCATATTCACACTCGCTAAAACTAAAGACAAACAAAGAATCCTGAGAGCAGCTCGGGAAAAACAAGAAGTCACATACAGAGGAGAAACAATAAGACTAAGCTCAGATTATTCAGCAGAAACCATGCAGGCAAGAAGGCAATGGGATGACATATATAAAATCTTGAAAGAAAAAAATTGTCAGCCAAGAATAATATATCCTGCAAAACTCTCATTCAGATTTGATGGTGAAATTAGGTCATTTCCAGATAAACAGAAACTAAAGGAATATGCAAAAGTCAAACCAAACTTACAAGAATTATTAAAGGGAGTTCTTCGATCTGAGGACAAACAGCTTAAGCCCTCAGGCAGGACCTAGGACCTAGGATGCAGGTTAACATGAACCAGATACCATTCTAGGAACTGAACTACAGATGACTTTCCAAAAACAAAAGATATACAACAGGGAATCAGAGAAATCAATCAAAGGATGACAACAACATCAAAACAATGAAAGAGGGAACAAACGGCATAGGTATAGAACCTTCTAAAGGAGAAGAAGGCAAGGCGATACCAAGTAACGGTAGACTGCTTCAAAATTATAAAGATAAGGGTAAAATTCATGGTAACCACAAAAAAAGTTAACAAACCAACTCATAAAAATAAAGACGAAAAACATAAAGTCTCAACAAAAACAAAACCTACAAAAACAAAAGAAATGAACACAAAATCCACAAACAAAAGGAACTCAGCACAAGAGAGTAAGAAGAACAAAGAAAATTTCAGCATCACAAAAAAAAGCACTACAAAATGACAGCAACAAACTCACATCTATCAATAATTACACTGAACGTAAATGGACTCAATGCACCCATAAAGCGACGGAGAGTGGCAGAATGGATAAGAAAACAGGATCCATCTATTTGCTGTCTACAAGAGACACATCTTAGAAACAAAGATGTGAATTTATTAAAAATCAAAGGTTGGAAAAAAATATATCAAGCTAACAACTACCAAGAAAGAGCAGGAGTGGCAATTCTAATCTCAGATAAAATAGACTTTAAAACAAAATCTACCATAAAAGACAAAGAAGGACACTATATAATGATTAAGGGGATGATCCATCATGAAGACATAACCATAATAAATATCTATGCACCCAATGACAGGGCTCCAAAATACATTAAAAAAACTCTAACAGCACTGAAAAGAGAAATTGACAGTTCCACAATAATAGTAAGAGACTTCAACACACCACTCTCAGTAAAGGACAGAACAACTAAAAAGAAACTTAGCAAAGATACAGAAGACCTAAAGGACACAATCAGCCAACTGGACCTCATAGACATATATAGAACAATCCATCCAACCGCTGCAAAGTACACATTCTTTTCCAATGCACATGGAACGTTCTCCAGAATAGACCACATCTTAGGCCACAGAGCAATCCTCAACAAGATCCAAAAAGTTGAGATAATTCAAAGTATCTTCTCTGACCACAATGCCATCAAGATAGAAATTAACACTAGAAAGAGCAAGGAAAAAAAATCAAACACATGGAAACTGAATAATAATCTGCTTACACATCAATGGGTAATAGAAGAAATCAGAGATGGAATTAAAAAATTCCTAGAATCAAATGAAAATGAAAACACATCATACCAAAACCTTTGGGACACAGCAAAGGCAGTCCTCAGAGGACAATTTATAGCAATAGATGCACATATCAAAAAAGAAGAAAGGGACAAAATCAAAACATTAACTACAGAACTCAAACAAATAGAAAGAGAACAACAAAAAAAGCCTACAACCACCGGAAGAAAGGAAATAGTAAAGATCAGAGCAGAAATCAATGAAATAGAGAACAGAAAAACAATAGAAAGAATCAACAAAACCAAAAGTTGGTTCTTTGAAAGAATCAACAAAATCGACAAACCACTGGCCAGACTGACAAAAGAAAAACAGCAGAGGGCACAAATAACCCAAATAAGAAATGAAATGGGGGACATTACAACAGACCCAACTGAAATAAAAAGGATTATAACAGAATATTATGAAAAACTATATTCCAACAAATTTGAAAACCTAGAGGAAATGGATAAATTTCTAGAAACATACGGCCTACCCAAACTACAACAAAGTGATATTGAAAATCTGAACAGACCCATAACAAGAGAAGAGATTGAAAAGGTAATAAAAAAACTCCCAACCAAAAAAAGCCCTGGCCCAGATGGCTTCACTGGAGAATTCTACAAAACATTTACAGAAGAGCTTGTACCAGTTCTACTCAAGTTATTTCAGAGCATAGAAGAGGAAGCAACACTTCCAAATTCATTCTATGAAGCCAGCATAATGCTGATACCAAAACCAGGCAAAGACATCACAAAAAAAGAAAATTACAGACCAATATCTCTCATGAATATAGATGCAAAAATTCTGAACAAAATTTTAGCCAATAGAATTCAGTATCATATCAAAAAAATAATACACCACGACCAAGTAGGATTCATACCAGGTATGCAAGGATGGTTTAACATTAGAAAATCCATCAACGTAATCCACCACATAAATAAAAGGAAAGAAAAAAATCACATGATTATCTCAATTGATGCAGAAAAGGCATTTGACAAAGTCCAACACCCATTCCTGATAAAAGCTCTCAATAAAATAGGTATAGAAGGGAAATTTCTCAACATCATAAAGGGCATCTATGCAAAACCAACAGCCAACATCATTCTTAATGGAGAAAGGCTGAAAACATTCCCCTTGAAAACAGGAACAAGACAAGGATGCCCTTTATCACCACTCCTATTTAACATTGTGCTGGAAGTTCTCGCTAGAGCAGTAAGGCAAGAGAAAGAAATAAAGGGCATCCAAATTGGTAATGAAGAAGTTAAACTCTCCCTGTTTGCAGATGATATGATACTATACATAGAAAACCCTAAAGACTCCACGAGAAATTTACTGGAACTAATAGAAAGATTCAGCAGAGTAGCAGGATACAAGATAAACATTCAAAAATCAGTTGGATTCCTATACACCAGTAAAGAGAACGATGAAAAGGAGATCAGGAAATCAATACCATTTTCAATAGCCCCTAAAAAGATAAAATACTTGGGAATAAATCTGACCAGGAATATAAAAGACCTATACAAAGAAAACTACAAAACACTGCTGCATGAAACCCAAAGGGATCTACATAAATGGAAAAACATACCATGCTCATGGATAGGCAGACTCAACATTGTGAAAATGGCAATTCTACCTAAAGCAATTTACAAATACAATGCAATTCCGATACAAATACCAACAACATTCTTCAAAGAGATGGAAAAACTAATTATTAACTTTATATGGAAAGGGAAGAAACCCCGAATAAGTAAAGCACTACTGAAGAAGAAGAATAAAGTTGGAGGACTCACACTACCTGACTTGAGAACCTACTATACAGCTACAGTACTCAAAACAGCCTGGTACTGGTACAACAACAGAGACATTGACCAATGGAACAGAATTGAGAACTCAGATGTAAATCCATCCACCTACGGTCACCTGATTTTTGACAAGGGCCCAAAATACATCAAATGGGGAAAAGACAGTCTTTTTAACAAATGGTGCTGGCAAAACTGGATATCCATTTGTAGAAAAATGAAACAGGACCCATACCTCACACCATATACAAAAACTACTTCCAAATGGATCAAAGACCTGAATATAAAGCCTCAAACTATAAAATTCATAGAAGAAAAAATAGGACCAACACTTCAGACCTTAATACATGGCATTAACAGGATACAAACCATAAACATCAACACAAAAAACCCAACAGATAAACTAGATAATTGGGATCTTCTAAAAATCAAACATCTATGCTCTTCAAAAGATTTCACCAAAAGAGTTAAAAGAGAACCTACAGACTGGGAAAAAATTTTTGGACAGTACAAGTCAGACAAAGGTCTAATCTCCATAATCTACAAGAAAATCCAACACCTCTACAACAAAAAGACAACCAATCCTATCAAAAAATGGGCAAAGGAAATGAACAGACACTTCACCAAGGAAGACATTCAAATGGCCAACAGACACATGAGGAAATGCTCGCGATCACTAGCCATTAGAGAAATGCAAATTAAAACCACAATGAGATACCATCTCACCCCGGCATTACTGGCACGAATCAAAAACACTGGAAATAACAAATGTTGGAGGGGCTGCGGGGAGACGGGAACTCTTATACACTGCTGGTGGGAATGCAAAATGATACAGCCATTTTGGAAAATGATATGGCGTTTCCTCAGAAAGCTAGAAATAGACGTACCATTCGATCCAGCAATCCCACTCCTAGGAATATATCCTAGAGAAATAAGAGTCATCACTCGAATAGACATATGCACACCTATGTTCATGGCAGCATTATTCACAATAGCAAAACGATGGAAACAACCTCGATGTCCATCAACAGACGAATGGATACACAAACTATGGTACATACACACAATGGAGTACTATGCAACGAGAAAGAACAATGAATCGGTGAACCATCTCATAACATGGATGAAACTGGAGGACATCATGCTGAGTGAAATAAGTCAATCACAAAAGGACAAATATTGTATGAGACCTCTATTGTAAAAACCCATGAAAAAATTCACATGCAAAATGTAACAATCCTTGGTTACCAGGGATGGGGGGGGGGGAATACTAAATAGGTAATAGGTAAGTGGTAACTTGGGTGAGAGATGAGATAGTACAGAGTACAGGGGAAACTAACACAACCTGCACAAGGAAAGGTCATGGAGGCCCTATAGACACATCCAAACCCCCCGAGGGACTGAGTTGTTGGACGGAGGGCTCTGGGGACCATGATCTCGGGGAACATCTAGCTCAATTGGCATGACACTACTTATAAAGATAATGCTCTACATTCTACCTTGGTGAGTAGTGTCTGGGGTCTTAAAAGCCTATGAGCGGCCATCTAAGATACTCCACTGATCTCATCCCTTCGGGAACAAGGGAGAACGAAGAGAACAGGATACAAGGAAAAGATTAGTCCGAAGGACTAATGGTCCACAGCTACCAAGGCCTCCACGGGACTGAGCCCAGTACAGCTGGATGGTGCCCGGCTACCACCAATGACTCCTCTGACCAGGATCACAACAGAGGGTTCTGGGCAGAGCTGGAGTAGGATGTAGAGTATAATTTTAACTCCCAAAAAAAAAAAAAAAAAAGAAGACCAGATATACTGGCCTAAAGAATACTAGAGAAACCTCTAGAGTCTGGCCCCCAGACACCCTTTCAGCTCAGAGGGGAAGTTACCTTCAAGGTTTGATGTTAAGCCTGGGAATGGACACCCCAGTAAAACTAAATGGGACTAACGATGTACAGGAGTCCGGTGACAAGGGCCAGAAGGCAGAGGGAGAGTAGGAAACTGATGATAAGGAACACAAATTGAATAAGGACACTGTCGATGTATTGTGAGATTGTTGACCACTGCTATAGGGCAACATTTGTAGTAACTATTAAATGGGAGGCTGTTTTGTCCTGTAAGCCTTCATCTTGGGCGAGAATGGCAGCACAATTGGAAGAGCATAGTCAATATCACTTAAATGTGTAAGTAAAAAGTTTTGAAATGGTGTTTAAATAAAATAAAAATAAATAAATAAATAAATAAACAAAGGAGACTAAAGAGGTACAATAGTCCACTGACAAGGTCCAGAAGACAGAAGGGGACAAGGAAGCCCCCTGGTGATAGGGAACACAAGGTGGAGTAAGGATATTCTTGATGTGCTGTGAGATTGTTAACCATTGTCATAGGGCAACATGTGTAGTAACTGTTAAATGAAAAACTATTTTTTCTGTAAGCCTTCATCTTAAGTGAGAATAACAGCACAGTTGGAAGAGCGTAGTCAATGTCACTGAACTGTGGATGTAGAAATTTTTGAAACGGTGTATCTTTGGCCATCTGTAATTTTCATCAAAAAAAAAAGGTTGAGAATTTAGAGGCTTAATACGTTGTGGGGTTGTTAACCAATGTCAAAAAACAACATGTGTACTACTATTTCATGAGAAACTATTTGCTCTGTAAGCTTTCACCTGAAGTACAATAAAATATATATTAAAAAAAAAAAAATACACAGAACATACAACAATTCAACAATTTCTACATGTACAATTCAGTGACATTGATTACATGCTTCAAGTTGTGCAGCCCTTCTCGCCCTCCTTTTCTGAGATGTTCTCCACCATTAACATAATCTCACTGCCCCCTAAGTTTCCTAACCTTTCAAGTCGTTGTCAATTTGATCTCATATAGTTTGCTGATTCTTCATTAAACAAAATATAATGTATTTCTTTCTATATATTTTTTTTTTTAAAGTGAGACTAAAATGCTACTGGATTACATAGAATCAGAAACACACTTTTGTGTGAATTTCTCACAAGAATTAGTCTTTTATGTGAATCTAATATCTTTGCATGCTAGCTATTGCCATTGGTTTTGCAAAGATGCCCTTTATTATGTTGAGAAATTTCCCTTTTATACCTATTTTATTGAGAGTTTTATCAGGAATGGGTGCTGGACTTTGTCAAATGCCTTTTCTGTGTTGATTGAGATGATCATGTGATTCTTTTCTTTCCTTTTATTTATGTGGTAGATTACTTTGATTAATTTTCCAGTGTTGAACCGTCCTTGCATACTTGGTATGAATCCTACTTGTCGTGGTGTATTATTTTTTTGATATGATGCTGAATTCTATTGGCTAGAATTTTGTTAAGAATTTTTGCATCTATATTCATGAGAGACATTGGTCTGTAATTTTCTTTTTTTATGATGTCTTTGCCTGGTTTTGGTATCAGCGTTATGCTGGCTTCATAAAATGAGTTTGGAAGGGTTGCTTCCTCTTCCATGCTCTGAAATAGCTTGAGTAGTACTGGTACAAGCTCTTCTGTAAATATTTTGTAGAATTCTCCAGTGAACCAACTGGGCCAGGGCTTTTTTGGTTGGGAGTTTTTTTTCATTACTTTTTCAATCTCTTCTCTTGTTATGGGTCTGTTCAGATTTTCAGCATCACTTTGTTGTAGTTTGGGTAGGCCGTGTGTTTCTAGAAGTTTATCTATTTCCTCTAGGTTTTCAAATTTGTTGGAGTATAGTTTTTCATAATATTCTGTAATAATCCTTTTTATTTCAGTTGGGTCTGTTGTAATGTCCCCCATTTCATTTCTTATTTGGGTTATTTGTGTCCTCTCCTGTTTTTCTTTTGTCAGTCTGGCCAGTGGTTTGTCGATTTTGTTGATTCTTTCAAAGAACCAACTTTTGGTTTTGTTGATTCTTTCTATTGTTTGTCTGTTCTCTATTTCATTTATTTCTGCTCTGATCTTTACTATTTCTTTCTTCCGGTGGTTGTGAGCTTTTTTTTTTTGGCTGTTCTCTTTCTATTTGTTTGAGTTCTGTAGTTAAGGTTTGATTTTGTCCCTTTCTTCTTTTTTGATATGTGCATCTATTGCTCTAAAATGTCCTCTGAGGACTGCCTTTGCTGTGTCCCAAAGGTTTTGGTATGATGTGTTTTCATTCTCATTTGATTCTGGGAATTTTTTGATTCCATCTCTGATTTCTTGTATTCCCCACTGATGTGTAAGCAGGGTATTATTCAGTTTCCTTGTAATTGATTTTTTTCCCTTGCTCTTTCTATTGTTAATTTCTACCTTGATGGAATTGTGGTCAGAGAAGATACTTTGAATTATCTCAACGTTTTGGATCTTGTTGAGGATTTCTCTGTGGCCTAAGATGTGGTCTATTCTGGAGAACGTTCCATGGGCATTGGAAAAGAATGTGTACTTTGCAGCGGTTGGATGGAGTGTTCTATATATGTCTATGAGGTCAAGTTGGCTGATTGTGCCCTTTAGGTCTTCTGTATCTTTGCTGAGTTTCTTCTTAGTTGTTCTGTCCTTTACTGAGAGTGGTGTGTTGAAGTCTCCTACTATTATTGTGGAACTGTCAATTTCTCTCTTCAGTGCTGTTAGAGTTTGTTTTATGTATTTTGGAGCCCTGTCATTGGGTGCTTAGATGTTTATTATGGTTATGTCTTCATGATGGATTGTCCCCTTAATCATTATACAGTGTCCTTCTTTGTCTTTTATGGTATATTTTGTTTTAAAGTCTATTTATCTGAGATTAGAATTGCCACTCCTGCTCTTTTTTGGTTGTTGTTAGCTTGATATATTTTTTTCCAGCCTTTGACTTTTAATAAATTCACATCTTTGTTTCTAAGGTGTGTCTCTTGTAGACAGCATGTTAATGGATCCTGTTTTCTTATCCATTCTGTCACTCTCTGTCTCTTTATGGGTGCATTGAGTCCATTTACATTCAGTGTAATTACTGATAGATGTGAGTTTGTTGCTGTTATTTTGTAGTGCTTTTGTTTGTGGTGCTAAAGTTTTCTTTGTTCTTCTTACTCTCTTGTGCTGAGTTACTTTTGTTTGTGGAATTTGTGTTCATTTCTTTTGTTTTTGTAGGTTTTGTTTTTGCTGAGACTTTATGTTTTTCCTCTTTTTTTTATGTTTGTTAACTTTCTTTGTGGTTACCATGAATTTTACCCTTATCTTTCTAAGTTTGAAGCAGTCTACCATTACTTGGTATTGCCTTGCCTTCCTCTCCATTAGAAGGTTCTATACCCATGCCGTTTATTCCCTCTTTGATTGTTTTGATGTAGTTGTCATTTACTGATTAACTGCTCTGATTCCCTGTTCTATTTTGTTGGTTTTGGATAGTCCTGGAGAGGTCATTTCCTAGATTGGTATCTGGCTGGTACGATCCCGCATCCTAGATTTTGCCTGTGAGCTGAAGTTTGTTTGTCCTCAGATCAAAGAACTCCCTTTAATAATTCTTGTAGGTTTGATTTGACTTTTACATATTCCCTTAATTTCTGTTTATCTGGAAGTGACCTAATTTCACCATCAAATTTGAATGAGAGTTTTGCAGGATATATTATTCTTGGCTGGCAATTTTTTTCTTGTCAAGATTTTATATATGTCATCCCAATGCCTTCTTGCCTGCATGGTTTCTGCCGAATAATCTGAGCTTAGTCTTATTGTTTCTCCTCTGTATGTGACATCTTGTTTTTCATGAGCTGCTCTCAGGATTCTTTGTTTGTCTTTGGTTTTGGTGAGTGTGGTTATGATATGCCTTGGTGATTTTCTTTTGGGGTCTATCATATATGGGGTTTGTTAAGCTTCTTGGATGGCCAGCTCTTCATATTTCATGATACTGGGGAAGTTTTCTGTAAGCAGTTCCTCAATGATCTTCTCTGTGTTTTCTGTTTTCACCCCCTGTTCTGGAATTCCAATCACTTGCAAATTTTTGCTTTTGATTGTATCCCACATAATTCTCAGGGTCTCTTCATTTTTCTTTGTTCTTTTTTCTGAGTTTTCCTGAAACAGAGTTGTATCCAAGTGTTTTTCTTCAATTCCACTGATCCTGTCTTCCACCATTTCAAATCTGCTTCTCAGCCCTTCTATGACACCGTCCATTTCTGAAATCTTGCTGTTTATCTTTTGGATTTCTAATTGTTGTCTTTGTACAATTTCTAGTTGTGAATTTATTTTGGCATTTTGTTCCTGCATTATTTTCCTGAATTCTTCCAGTTTTTTGTCTGTGTTTTCCATGAATTTGTCTATTTTTTCATCATGTTTGTCAGCTTTTTGCCTCAGTTCTTGGAGAATTCTGAGTATTAGAGATTTGAATTCCCTATCAGGTAGTTCTAGTGTGTTTTCTTCCACTGGAAAGTCATCTGGTGTTTTATTTTGGACACCTACAGGAACCATCCTGTCCTGTTTTTGTAAATGTTTTGATATCATCTGTTGTTTTTGGGGGCATTCAGTAGTTATTTTTCTTATTTATTAATTGTAGATTTGTTTGTTTTGTCCCTTTTTTAAAAAAAATTGAATATGTCTGAGCAGATGGACTGTGTGTTCTTTGTTGTTTGCTCGTCTGTGGGCACAATACTTTTCGCCTCCTTCTCCAATTGGCAGGGTCAGTCACTCAGATATGGTACGGCAGGGCAGGCCTAGCTGAAGAGGAGTTACTGGGACTGGTTGTTTGTGGCACTTACTACAGCCACCAGGGTGGGTCAGTAATCAGTGCAGGACAGGTTACAGTAGGCAGTGCCTGTGCTGATTGGTGGTGTGATGTGAAGTGCACAGTGCAGGTAGGCAGGACGTAGTGGGAAGATTGTTATGTGTGGAGCTAAGATGGATATGGGAGAGAGTAGACAGGAATAGGAGCCAAAAACATACAAACAAACAAAAACGAATGCTAGGGGAGCTTGCTGTTGGAGTGGAGAGATAAGAGACTATGAAATGGAGAAAAACAGAAAGGGGAAGAGGAAGAAAAGAAAAGAAAAGAATGAATAAAAATCGGAAAGGTTAAAGAACCGCAAAGTTCCCAGGGATCCCACACGTGCAGCTATGAGGTCTGGGGAAGTCGCTCTCAGGTGTTGCAGTACAGCCTGGCTAGAAGGCATAGAGGTATACACCCCTAGGTATTCAGGGAACAGAAAGAGAAGGAAGATATAGAGAGACGAGAAACTGAGTTATGAAGAAAGACAAAAAGGGAAAAAGATGGAAAAGAAAACAAAACAAATTAAAAAAAAAAGAACAAGAAAAGCCCCCAAAAAAACAGAAAAAAAGAAAAAAAAAATAACTAATGAAAAAATGAATGCCCTCAGGATCCCTCTGCACGTCTGTGCAAGCCGAGGGGTTATCTCCTTGCCAGAAAGGGCTCCCAACTCAAGAAAAGGAAAAGAAAACAAACAAACAATTCAAACAAGCAAACGAACAAAAGCCCCAGGATCCCACCAGTGTGGCAGCCCAGACCGGGAAGCAGCTCCACACTCGAATGGAGCTCTGCAGCCCCTCAGGTAGAAGGAAAGATAGTACACGGAGCCAGGTATTTGAGCGAAAGGAGGGGGAGGTGGTGAGAAGTAAGAAAGAAATCAAAAGAAGCGGAAAAAAGCAACACCAGCAGCCAACAAATGGCACTCAGAGAGCCAGCCCGTTTGGGTGTGTGGAATCCAAGCAGCCAGTGTTTCCCGGTCAAGAGATGGTGGCCACGGAAAGCAGAGGAGGCTGAGTGGGGGTGAAGAAGGGTGGAGGGTGGGAAAGCATACATAGCAAATTACTGGTTGTTTTGTCTCCTGCTGGAAGGTCCGTGAAGCTGCTTTCTTGTATCCCCTGTTTGCTGGTCTCAGATAGGAGTCCAAGATGGCGGATGTGCACTGCATTAGCTGGTAGGGGACCTCTTCATGAATTGAGAGAAGTATTTTTTAAGAGCATTCTACACCTAGTCTTCACTTACCAACTATCTCGTTATCTGATGTTTTGTATTTACAACAATAGTAAAAAATCTACTATCTGACTATTTTGCACAATAATGGTGTTTGTCTGGCAGTAACAAATGCCGAGGTGTGAGGCAAGAGTAATGCTGGCTGTGATGGTTAAGGTTATGCGTCCCCTTGGCTTGGCCACGATTCTCAATGGTTTGGCAGTTATGTAATGATGTCATTTGGCAGTTACGTAGTGATTTAATTTTGCAGTTATGTTATAATGTAGTCATCCTCCATTTTGTGATCTGCTGTGGTCATCCTTCTTTTTTGCATAATGCTGATTTTCACATAATGACCTGGTCTTTGGAAGATAATCATGTTGATAAGTGAGGAGTGGGTGTATAGTTATCAGTTAAGAGTTATTAAACTTTTAGTCACTCAATGGAAAATATATTACCTATGGAGAGGGTAAAGCTGTCTTTTACCTGCTAACTGTGAACCTCTGCCAGACATTTATATAGCTGACACTCAGCATTTTCTTCTGAAACATGAGAATAATATTATTACTGATCTCATGGAATTGATGTAAAGAGTATATAAGATGCTGCCTGGAAAGTCCTCAGAGATTATCATGCCCTTCTTTGCAGCATTTACAATGATTTGGCCACACAAACACAGAATCCTGCCATCAGCCAAATGGCTCCTGGGTTTTCAAGGCTGATGACCTACACCAGTAAGTCTCTAATTTTATTGGTATGAGGCTCTCGGAAAATTTATTAAAATACAGCTAACCTGACCTAAATTTCAGGAAATCTAATTCAGTATTGTTATGACTGAAATTTATAATAGCAAAAATTAATAAATAAGACATTATAAATATCTATCCATAAGGGTGGGAGACAGTGACACAAACAATTAAGCACTCAACTACTAACTGAAAGATTGGAGGTTCAAGTCCACCCAGAGGGACCTCAGAATAAAGGCAGTCTACTTCCAAAAAACATCACAGCCATTGAAAGCCCTATGGAGTACAGTTTTACTCTGAAACACATGGGTTGTCATGAGTTGGAATCAACTCGACACTAACTGGTTTTACTGGTATATGAAAAGTTTGCTGTGTTCATATGAAGAATTGTATATAACTCAAAGATAATGTTTCAGGAGTATATTAATTTTCCATTGGAAGTGATCACAATATGGTGCTTAAGGAAGAAGCAGGTTAAAATGTCATGTACAATTCTGATCCTCATTTTGAATACATATGCATAGAAAATTTTTTAGAAAGACATACACTAAAATGTTAGAAGACATTTTCTCTAATGTAGATATTAAGGATTTTTAAAGTTCTTATTTTTATTTCTATATTTTTCAAATGTTCTAAAATAGACACCATTAATTTTAATCAGAAAAAAAATCAAAGACAATAAAATTGGGAAATATCATCTGCAGTGTGATGGATCTCTTTTGTGTTGCCTTTCTAGCTATGGTCTTGTAATTCCCACGCAAGCAATTGGGTGGGACTGTGCAGATATGTTAATTGTGGCCCACCAAAGGGATTGGTCAGTTTTACTATCCCTTTGGGCTTGAAATGAGCCACCCCAGAGGTGGGAAAGAGAGGAACCCATCACCACCCAGGAAGAAGAGCCCGCGGTCCTTAGGACCTGGGACCCCTGTGCTGAGAAGCCCTTGGAACCAGGAGACAGAAAGAGAGAGAACTGTAACACTAAAAGCAGTGAGAAGTGGCAGTAGACATCCAGTAGCAGGAGACAGCACGGTGGGCTTTCTGGCCTACAGAGAAATAAAGCTGAATGCCTTTGGGCAGAGGCCTAGGGCCAGGGACGGGTGTGCCTGTGAGCATGGCTGAGAAGAGCCTGTCCTGATGGAAGAACTGTATCCTTGAGTGTTCCTGAGCCTGAATTGTAACCTGTTACTTCCCTAATAAACCCCATAATCATGAGTCTGGTCTGTAATTCACTACAATGAATTATCGAACCCAGCAGAGAAGTAGAGAGTGCCATGGGATGGATGGTTGATGTCAGAATTAGTAAAGATGGCAAAGAGAGAGGGCATATCTGACCTCCACCTCATAGGAACCAGCCTTGGGTTGTTGATCTTGATTCTCCTTCCCCCGTGTGAAGTTATAGGCAGTCAAACAGTGCCCCCATGCCATTTTTACACCATCTAAATGTGAACTTACCATGTCCCTCAAAACAACTTTAAACATTCTATGATCTGGGGGTGAGAAAACTCTCCTGTAATTTTTGTTTTTCTAGCAATTTAGGAATTGGAAAATTCTCCTATAAAGAATGAATTTACATGTAAACTCCAAAGTATCCTTAATTATCAGGATAGTTGAGATATTAGATCACATTGAGTTTATGACATTCGTTTTGGCCCAATTCTTTTAGCCGCCAAAGACTTAGTAAGAAAGTTAGTAAATATTCTGATGACAATATTGATAATATGAGTTGTTATTGAAGTGAAATGACTAAGAGTGGTTGGCCTGGACACCAGAGCTATGCTATTCCCATAGTTCTCATGATCAGACAGAGAAGTACCCAGGGAAACCTGGAAATCTCAGAGTTAAGGGCAAGAACACAAACTCGGGGAAATATGTAGCTAATATGCTATTATGCAAAGATCAGTGTTAGTCTCTTTAAAGCCATTTCACACAGCTACACAGAAAAGAGGCGAGGAGAGGGAAAGGGAGAGGGAAAGAGAAAGAGGTAAAACATTAGGTGTACTTACATCTATGTGGGTGATAGGTAAGAGCTATGGTTTGTGAAGAGGAGCTGCTCCTCTGGGTTTGAATCTGACGTAGATGGTGATGATTTTTATTTTTAATGCTTTGGTTTCTTGTTTTCCAGATCATTGCTACTATAGCACACAATCACTGTAATCTGTGCCTACAATTCCCAAAAGGAAACCAGACAACAACATGGAAGGAAAGAATCAAACGTCTCTCTCTAAATTCATCATCTTGGGTTTCTCCAACCTAAATGAATTATAGTTTTTATTATTCACCATCTTCTTTCTGACTTACATCTGTACTTTGGGAGGGAATATATTCATTATTTTGGTGACTATGGCTAATCCACAGCTACACACGCCCATGTATTATTTTCTAGGGAACTTGGCCTTTCTTGACATCTGCTACACTACCACTAAACGTCCCCCAGATGATGGTGCATCTTCTGTCTCAGAATAAAAGCGTTTCCTATGGAGGATGCGTGGTTCAACTTTTTGCATTCATTTTCTCTGTAGGATCAGAGTGTCTCCTCCTGGCAGCAACGGCATATGACGTTACATTGCAATCTTCAAACCCTTAAGATATTCAGTTATTATAAACAAAGTACTATATAGCCAGTTAGCAGCCTCATGCTGGACTGATGGTTTTCTCAACTCAGTGGTGCACATGGTACTGATATTCCTCCTACCCTTCTGTGGCAACAACAAAGATTATTTATTTCTTCTGTGACATCCCCCCTTTGCTGATCTTGTCTTGTGGGAACACATCTGTCAATGAACGGGCATTGTTTTCCATTGGAGTCTTCATTCGTTGGACTCTTTTCTTGTGTATCATCTTTTCCTACCTTTACCTAATCTCCACCATCTTGAAAATCTGATCATCAGAGGGGAGAAAAAAGGCCTTTTCTACATGTGCCTCCCACCTGGTCATTGTCCTTCTCTACTATGCCAGCGCCATCTTCACATATGTACGGCCCATTTCATCTTACTCATTGGAGAAAGACAGGCTGATCTCAGTATTGTACAGTGTTGCAACTCCCATCCTAAACCTTATAATTTACACATCGAAGAATAAGGACATCAAAGATGCTGTGAAAGTTGTAGGAAGGCAGTGGCAGCCATCAAGTTCCCTGTTTTGATATATAACCTTCACTTACCTGTGATCAATATTCTTATATTAGAAGATTAACTTTTTACCAGCTTGCTGATTCTAGTAACACTCAATTTATAAGTTGATTGCAATGATGGGACAGATATTGAACAGTTGGCACACTCAACCTCAGTGTACATATACTTGAGCTTTTTTTAGTCCCTTGGTGAGAGATAAAGATGCCATCTTCTTTACTCTTTTTAGATGCTACCTTCTTATTGACCCTTTCCATTCCTGAATTCTCTACCTAAAAGATGGTGCCCCTCTTTCTTGTAATATTTGTTTGACGGACTTTATCTCTTGGAAATTTCCTTCCTTCTTCACATTATTCCCTGTATGTTGAGGATAAGTGAAAGATTTTCTCCTCATGATCTTCTTATATGTTAATCATATTTCTGTATATTTAAGTCATGCTTTTGACCTTTCCTTGTTGTTGTTGTTGTTAGGTGCTGTCGAGTCAATTCCAACTCATAACGACCCTATGTGCAACAGAATGAAACTCTGCCGGGTATTCCACCATCCTCACAATTGTTGCTACATTTGTGCCCTTTGTTGCAGTCACTGTGTTAATCCATCTCTCTGAGGGTTGTCATGGATTGAATTATGTCCCCCCAAAAATATGTGTATCAATTTGGCTGGGCCATGATTCCCAGTATTGTGTGGTTGCCCCCCATTTTGTGATTGTAACTTTATGTTAAAGAGGATTAGGGTGGGATTGTAATACCCTTACTAAGGTCACATCCCTGATCCAATGTAAAGAGAGTTTCCTCAGGAGCGTGGCCTGCACCACCTTTTATCTTATAAGAGATAAGAGGGATGGGAAGCAAGCAGAGTTGGGGACCTCATACCACGAAGAAAGCGGTGCCGGGAGCAGAGCACATCCATTGGACCTGGGCTTCCTGTGCAGAGAAGCTCCTAGTCCAGAGAAAGATTCATGACAAGGACCTTCCACCAGAGCTGACACAGAAGAGAAAGCCTTCCTCTGGAGCTAACACCCTGAATTTGGACTTCTAGCCTACCAGACTGTGCGAGAATAAACTTTTTCTTTGTTAAAGCCATCCACTTGTGGTGTTTCTGTTATAGCAGCACTAAATGACTAAGACAAGGGTCTTCCTCTTTTTCACCGACCCTCTACTTTACCAAGAATGATGTCCTTCTCCAGGGACTGGGCCCTCCTGATAACATGTCCAAAGTACATAAGATGCTTTTCTTAATAAAGCATAATCACCAATGAGTTAAATACATATATATTTACATGTAGATATATATGCTGATTTTGACAGAAGTATGTGAATTATGAAGTGATGGTGCATCTCCATATATGCTGGCAATTAATTTTAGTTTTATCATCTACTGCATAAGCCAAAGGGAATTTATCTTCATGTTGGAAGGAATACAGTCATAGTTTCTCGATTTCACCAGCCTTATTACTCTATCTAAAAGGTGGAATTTTCTAAAAGAGTTTTTCCAAGAATAAGTCCATAGGACAAGTTACTATTTTATAGGGTATCTTAACTTTAAGGAACTATTTTCTAAGTATTTCAAAAACAAAAAACAGAGAAAAATATATAAAAAAAGCAACATTTTTTTTAGGAGAATAAAAATTCTGCTACATAGTAACTAAATTTAGAAAAGAGAGTAGGAATTACATATACTAAAAAGAAAAGTACTAAATCACTGCTTTTATATGTTATTACCATGGAAGGGACAGTCATGAAGACAAGACGAATGAGTGAGAAGACAAAGTGGTGCAGGAGAGAAAGAAATGCAGAAAAGGGAGAGAAAATGTTAAAGAAAAGAGACTTAGAGATGACAAGAACGGGAATAAATAACCCACAGTGCAAGAATGTAAGAGATTGAAAGACAGGAAAAAAGAGACTTATAGACTGGGAGGAGATAAGCGGTCTAGCATCTTCCTTCCCAATTCTCTCAGTACCATCTCCTTCTCCTTAGTCCTGTTGCCTCCCTGTCATAAGGCCAACTTGTGGCTTACATAGTTTGCTGCCTCAGCATTCATTAATTCCTCCTAGTTGTCCTTTCTTCCACTTTCTGACATGGCCATTCCTATTTTGTCACAAGGCCTCTCAACAGTTGTCTCTAACTAGCCCTCTGGGCCATGCCCCATGTGATATTCTGTGATAAAAAAAAACCCATTACTATCTTGTAACCCAGTATCTCAACAGCCGTAGTTCCTCCTTGCCCCTCCTGACCACACCCCATATAATTTTTTGTGATAAAATTTCTCCCTTTTCCTCCACTAATGCACTAGAAAGCTTTTAAATTGACCAATAAAACTTCAGTTCACGTGAACCTCAAGACCCAACTCTACTTGCCCCATATAAGCCCTCTCCTACAATTCCAGCTCGTAGTTGCTTTGCCCTTGGGTACAACCCCTTGTGTGGCCCTGCATGGTGGTATGTTGTAGTTTTCTCTCTGGGACCTGTGAGTGCTAGATTCTATTTGTTTTCTGGACTTCCTGTGTGAGCCTCTCTTTCTCACGCTGCATCTGAAAAAGCATCTAATACACCTACAGACGTCTTTGGGTCAAACTTAAGACTTTCCCTAGATTAAGTCTTGATTTTTTCCTCCATTTGTGTATTGTTGCCATAGTCTCCTAAGAGAGTTCTTTGTCTCCATTCTCGTCCTGCTTTAATGTGCCCTGCACATTACTTCCGAGTAAACTTTTTATAGATGGTGTTGTCTTCAACCTCCTGCCCTGTTTTAATGTTTTAAAAAAGGCCCTCCACTGGCTTATATACTTTTGATCTAATTCTTTCTATCTGTAACCAGTGTAAACTCAATTGTTTTGTTGTTGTTGGTTGTCTTGGAGTTGATTGCGACTCATGATGACCCCATGTGTGCACAGTAGAACTGCTCCATATGATTTTCAAGGCTGTGAACTTTCAGAAGCAAATAGTCAGGCTTGTCTTCTGAGGTGCCTCTGAGTAGGTTTGAACCAACAATCTTTCTTCTACTACTGCTTCTGTTAGTAGTTAAGTGCTTAACCTTTTGTGCCATCCAGGGACTCCTCTCATCTCCTTTAAAACCCTATATAATCCTTCCATATATAGAACTTGAATTTTCCTGACTCCGTCCTATCACTATGGCTATTACTTTAATTTGGAATTCATATTCCCACAATTATTTGATCAAAATTCTCTCCATTCTTTATAGTCTCACTCAAAATCTACTTTCTCTGTGAAGCCTCCCCTTACTAATCCAGTTAGAAATGTTTAAGTCACATAGCACTAACTGGAATGGCAGTGGTGGTTAGCAGAGTTCCTTCTCTATGTAAAGTTCCATTTTCTCAACACCTGAGTAACTTCCTAACATCACTCTGTGTTTTTCCTTTCAAAGCACTTATCAAAAGTTATTATTATCTGATTTATGCATCCTATTCACCTCTTTTGGGGCCCTGGTTGTACAGTGGTTAAGAGCTTGGCTGCTAACCAAAAGGCTGGCATTTCAAATCCACCAGTCTACGGGGCAGTTCTACTCTGTACTATAGGGTGGTTATGAGTTGCAGTTGACTCGAGGGCAACAAGTTATTCATTTCTTTATCTTTGGGGTCTAGAACAATACCTGGCTTGCAGTATGTACTACATAATTACTGTTGAATCGATGTATGAATGTACCAGACTCATACCATTTCACATTCTGTAGTATTAGTGCATGAAAGTCTTTGCTCTCTTACCACTTTCTATGCTTCTAGTGAACATACATTTTATAAGAAGTACCAAAAAAAAAAAAAAAAAACATTGCCAGTGAGTCAATTCCGACTCTTGCTGACTCCATGTGTTACAGAGTAGTACTGCTCCATAAGGATTTTTTTTTTTTTTTTTTTTTGGCTATAATCATTAGGAAAGCAAATCTTTCTTCTATGGTGCCACTGGATGGATTCAAACCACAAATCTTTAGGTTTGTAGCTGAGCAAAAACTGTTTGCATCACTCGGAAACCTATACATCTTTGTATTCCCTACATCCCCTAGTTTGATGTTCTATTCACCATAAGATATTCAAGGACATTATGTTTGTTGAATAAATGAATGGAACAGAGAGGGGGGAGTGTCCTGTAGTTGGTTATTAAGTTTATTTTAAGTTGAAGTTGAAGTAAACTTCTCTAGTTTCATTTGTTCTTTACTTGATCAGACAGTTGTAGTCTTTTTTTATTAACATGTATTCCTCACCCATACCTCACATCATACAAAAAACTAATGCAAATGGATGAAAGACCTAAATATAAAACCAAAAACTATAAAGATCATGGAAGAAAAAAATAGGATCAAGGCTAGGGGCTCTAATATGAGGAATTAACAGGATACAAACCATAACTAACAATACACAAACACAAGTAAGATAAGCTAGATAACTGGGATCTCTAAAAATTAAACACTTATGCTGATCAAAAAGACTTCACCAAAAAAGTAAAAAGAGAACTTACAGACTGGGGAAAATTTCTTGGCTATGACATAACCAACAAAGGTCTAATCTCTAAACTCTATAGGAAAATTCAACACCTATACAACAAAAGGACAAATAATCCAATTAAAAAATGAGCAAAGTATATGAACAAACGCTTAACCAAAGAAAACATTCAGTCAGCTAACAAACACAAGAGGAAATGCTCACGATCACTAGCCATTAGAAATGCAAATCAAAGCTACAATGAGATACCGTATCACCTCAACATTACTGGCACTAATCAAAAAAACAGAAAATAACAAATACTGGAGAAGCTGTGAGGAGATTGGAACACTTATGCACTGCTAGTGGGAATGCAAAATGGTACAACCATTTTGGAAAATTGTAAGGCACTTCCTTAAAAAGCTAGAAATAGAAATACCATACGATCCAGCATTCCCACTCCTAGGAATATATCCTAGAGAAATAAGGGCTGTCACACGAATAAACATAGTTGCATGTTCGTGTTCATGGCAGCATTATTCACAGTAGCAAAAAAATGGAAACAACTTAAATGCCCATCAAAGATGATTGGAAAAACAAACTATGGTACATACACACAGTGGAATACTATGCAACAATAAAGAACAATGATGAATCTGTGAAACATCTCACAACGTGGATGAATCTGGAGGGTGTTATGCTGAGTGAAATAAGTCAATCACAAAAGGACAAATATTGTATGAGACCACTGTTATAAAAACTCATGAAAAGGTTTACATACAAAAAGAAACAATCTTTGATGGTTATGGGGGGGGTGGTGAGGAGGGAAAAACACTAAATAGATAATAGATAAACGGTAACTTTGATTAAAGATAAGACAGTACACAATACTGGGGAAGTCAGCACAACTTGATCAAGGCAAGATCATAGAAGCTTTACAGACACATCCGAACTGCCTGAGGGACCAAATTACTGGGTTAGGGCTAGGGACCAGGGTCTTTGGGGACATCTAGCTCAGTTGGCATAACATAGTGTAAAAACAAAATGTTCTACATCCTACATCAGTGAGCAGCGCCTGGGGTCTTAAAAGCTTGTGAACGGCCACAGGTATCATCCTATCTGGAGCAAGGGAGAATGAAGAGAACCAAAGACACAAGGGAAAGATTAGTCCAAAAGACTAACGAATCACAACTATCACAACCTCCACCAGACTAAGCCCAGCACAGCTAAATGGTGCCTGGCTGCCACCACCAACTGCTCTGACAGGGATCACAATAAAGTGTCCTGGACAGAGCAGGAGAAAAATGTAGAACAAAATTCAAACTCATAAAAAAAGACCAGACTTACTGGTCTGACAGAAAATTGAGAAACCCTGAGAGGATGGCCCCCAGATACCTTTTTAGTTCAGTACTGAAGTCACTCTTGTTGTTCACTCTTCAGCCAAAGACTAGACAAGCCTATAAAACAAACAATAACACACGTAGCTCAACCATGTATATGAGACTAACTGGGCACACCAGCCCAGGGGCAAGGACAAAAAGGCAGGAAGGGACAGGAAAGCTGGACAAATGGAAATGGGGAACCCAAGGTCCGGAAGGGGAGAGTGTTGACACGTTGCAAAGTTGGCAATCAATGCCACAAAACAATACGTGTATTAACTGTTTAATGAAAAACTAATTTGCTCTGTAAACTTTCACCTAAAAGAAACAAACAAAAAAAGTATATTTCTCATCCAATATTCCAAAAGTGGGAAACATCCAAAACTCATTGTTTAACCATATGCTCTCCATTCTCAGTGTGGTCTACCTCTTTCATTTTATGCTTTAAATATTAATCTTATGCCACTGACTCTCATTTTGCAAATCTACAGCTGTTACTTCTATTAAGTAAAATGTACTATCATGTCAAGTATCATAAGCCCAAATATTGTTGTAACCCAAACTCATCAAAATGAGTCCCTCTCCTCCTTTTTTTTTTTTCCGTCAATGACAGTACAATTCTAATATCCCGTTTATATTATCTCAATCATTTTCTCCCCTTCCTGATGCTCTTCCAGTAATTAGTTTAGGACTCTGAACAAACATAGCATTTTGCTAAAATTGCTGCAGTTGTCTCTCAATGTACTAAGAAAATAAATAAATTAATATTAAAAGGGGAAAATAAAATGTGCAGAATAAAGTCTAGGGAAGCGGATCACAAAACAAAGATGCCTGCAGACCACTAGGGAGGTTCACAGACAATTTGAGCTGATTCTTCTCAAAACAGAATAGGAAAGACAGTAAGTACTGCTGGGAGTGAGAATGCAGATAGAGGAAAGAAGTCAGTAATCAATAGTATTATAGCCCTAAGTATAGGGGTACATTTGAAGCTGATAAGACACAGAGCACAGCTGGATTGCTCACCTCAGTGACAGGAACTAAGGAGGACATGCTAGGTACACGTGTGGATTTTTTGGTTAAAAACTGATGGAGTTCATGATAAATGGTTTGTTTTGTTCTTTGTAATGTAAGAAAATAAAATAATTTTCTTACAATCTTTTTTTTTTACGCTGTAGCGTCACTATAAGAAGTCCCCGCATGATGCAAATTGTTAAGCACTTGGCTACTAATGTAAAGGCTGGTGATTTGAATCCACCAAGAGATGCCTTGGAAGAAAGACCAGGCAATGTACTTCTGGAAGGTTAAAAAACCAGACCCATTACAGTGGAGTCGATTCTGACTCATAGCGACAGCCATTGAAAATCTTTTGGAGCACAGTTCTACTCTGAAACACACGGGGTCACCATGAGTCAGCATCGACTCGATGGCAACTGGTTTGCTCGTTTTCAGTGTCATTATTATTTTTTAAAGGTCTCTGGGTGGTGTAAACTGTTAAGCCCTTAACTACTAGCTGAAAGTTTGGTGGTTCAAACCCTCCCAGAGGTGCCTCGGAAGACAGGCCTGGTGATCTGCTTCTGAAAGTTCACAACCTTGAAAACCCTATGGTTTGCACACATGGGGTCAGCATGAGTCGGAATCACCTTGATGGCAACTAACAACAATTATTTTTTAACCGAGATTTAATATGTATACAATGAAATACACAAAGTTTAAATGTGCATTTTGGTAAGATTTGACAAATCTTATGTAACTACCATTCCAGTCAAGACATAAAACACATCTATCAAGCCAGAAAATTTCCTCTGTGACCTGTTCTAATCCATCTTCCTACTCTCTCTAGAAACAACCACTCTTCAGATTTATATCAACATAGCTTAATTTTAAGGAACGCTGGTGGCACAGTGGTTAAGCACTCAGCTGTTAATTGAAAGGTAGGTTGTTGGAACACCAGCCGCTCTGTGGGAGAAAGATGTGGTAGTCTGCTTTCTTAAAGATTACAGCCTTGGAAACCCTTGGGGCAGTTTTCTTCTGTCTTATAGGATCGCTATGAATCTGAATTGACTCAATGGCAAAGGATCTAGTGGATTTGAAGCTTAATTTTGCCTGTTCTAGAACTTCATATATGTGAAATCATACAGTATGTACTATTTTGTGCCTACCTTTTGTTAAAATAATGTTTTAAAGATTCTTCCATGTTCTTGAGCATATCAGTGGGGATAAGTACAATGGAATACTACTCAGCAATGTTTCTTTATATTGTGGAATAGCATTCCATTGTATGGATTCAGTGCAATTTATTTGTCCTTTTACCAGATGATGGACATTTAAGTTGTTTATCGTGTTTAGCTAGTACAAATAAAGCTTCTATGGAAATTCTTACACAAGTCATTTGGCAAACATATGCATTCACTTCTCTTGGGTAAATAGCTATGGATAGAATTTCAGGGTAGAATTGTAGATCCATAGAGCAAGTATAGACTTAACTTTATTTAAAACTGGTAAAAATATTCCAAAGTGGTTGTTTTTGTTCTCTCACTAACAATATATGAGAGTTCCAGTTGCTCTATACCCTTGCCAACATAACACTTTGTATTGTCATTTTTTTTTTTAATTTAAATGATTTTAGTAGATGTATCTCATGGTACCATCATATTAGTTTAAATTCGTATTCCCAAAACAACTGATAATGTTGAACATCTTTTTATGGGCTTAATAGCCATTTGCATGTCTTCTTTCGTGAAGTTTTTTTTATAAGTTTTTATCCTTTTTCTAAATTAATCATTTTTCTTTTATTATCATATTTTAGAAATTTTAAAATACGTTGTGGATACAAATTTGTCACATTATATATTTAGTGAATATTTCCTCCTAGTCTGTAATACTCCTTTCCATTTTTTATAGTGTTTACTTTTCACGAATTCCAATGTTATCAATTTATTTTTTATTTGATGGTTAGTTCTTTTGTTATTTGGTGGTTAGTTCTTTTGGTTTTTGTGTCCTAAGAAATCATCGCCTAGCTTAGGATCACAAAGCAATTTTCACATGTTGTTGTTCTTGTTAGGTGCCATCAAGTTGTTTTTAATCATAGCGACCCCATGTGACAGAGTAGAACTGCTCCACAGGTTTTCTTGACTGTAATCTTTATGGAAGCAGATCACCAGGTCTTTCTCACCTGGAGCCACTGGGTGGGTTTGAACCACCAACTTTTTGTTAGCAGCTGAGTGCTTAACCACTGTGCAACCAGGTCTCCTTTTCTTCCCATAGATTTTATATTTAGGTCTATGATCCAACTTGAATTAATTTGGGGGAGATAGTGTTAAGGGTTTTTTTTTTTTTCCTTTTTCTGTAAAAATAGCCATGTTGTGTTCTGTTATCACTGCACACTTGTTGGAAAGACTATTCATGCCGTGGTAAATTCTCATGGTAAAAATCAATTGACCATGTATATATTAGTCTATGTGGATGCTCTGTGTTCTGCTTAAGCCTAATCAGCCAAAGACCACCAGGAGTAAACCTGCAATCTGAAACAAACAAAAAAAACAGACACTGATTTACAGTGAGGAAGGGCACTCCAGAAGAACCAGTACCTTCCACTCTCCACAACACAAAGGGAGGCATCATTTGTAAAGCTCTTGCTGAAGGATTCTGAGGAGAATTCTAAGGGAAGGAGGGATCAGGTCTTAGTCGGTTGATGTTTCTGAAGCAAGAAGAGGAGAAACAGGGATTAACTAGAGGGGTACTATTGTAGGTCCCTGGGTGGAGCAAATGGTTTGCTCTTGGCTACTAACTAAGAGGCTGGAAGTTCAAATCCACCCAGCAGCAGCAGCGCCGTGAAAGAAAGGCTTTATATATGTGGGTCTGTTTTCTCGATTTCGCATATGCAAGTTCAAGTTGAAGCTGAAAAAAATTAAAACAAGTCCACAAGAGTCAAAATATGACCTTGAGTATATCCTATCTGAATTTGGAGACCATCTCAAGAATAGATTTGAGGTATTGAACACTAATGACCAAAGATCAGATGACTTGTAGAATGACATAAAGGACATCATTCCTGAAGAAAGCAAGAAGTCATTCAAAAGACAGGAAAAAAACAAAAGACCAACATGGATGTCAGAAGAGACTCTGAAACTTACTCTTGAACGTAGAGTAGCTAAAGTGAACGAAAGAAATGATGAAGTGAAATTGAAACAGAAGATTTCAAAGGGCAGCTCGAGAAGACAAAGTAAAGTATTATAATGAAATGTGCAAAGACCCGGAGTTAGAAAACCAAAAGGGAAGAACACACTTAGCACTTCTCAAGCTGAAAGAACTGAAGAAAAAGTTCAAGCTTCAAGTTGCAATTTTGAAGGATTCTATGGGCAAAATATTGAACAATGCAGGAAGCATCAAAAGAAGATGGAAGGAATACACAGTCACTGTACCAAAAAGAATTGGTCGACATTCAACCGTTTCAGGAGGGAGCATATGATCAAGAACCAATGGTACTGCAGGAAGAAGATCAAGCTGCACTGAATGCAATAGCGAAAAACAAGGCCCCAGGAATTGACGGAATACCAGTTGAGATGTTTCAATAAACAGAGGCAAAGCTGGAAGCACTCACTTATCTATGCCAGGAAATTTGAAAGACAGCTACCTGGCCAGCTGACTGGAAGAGATCCATATTTGTGCCCATTCCAAAGAAAGGTGATCCAATAGAATGCTGAAATTATCAAACAATATCATTAATATCATATGCAAGTAAAATTTTGCTGACCATCATTCAAAAGTGGTTGCAGCAGTGTGTCAACAGGGAACTGCCAGAAATTCAAGTGTAATTAAGAAGCAGAATGCGGGGTATCATTGCTAATGTCAGAAGGATCTTGGCTGAAAGCAGAGTATACCAGAAAGATGTTTACTTGTCTTTTATTGACTGTGCAAAGGCATTCAACTGTGTGGATCTTAACAAAGTATGGATAACATTGCAAAGAATGGGAATTGCAGAATACTTAATGGTGTTCATGTGGAACCTGTACGTAGATCAAGAGGCAATCGTTAGAACAAAATAAGGGGATACTGCGTGGTTTGAAATTAGGAAAGGTGTGTGCCAGGGTTGCATCCTTTCGCCATACTTATTCAACCTGTATGCTAAGCAAATAATCCAAAAAGCTGAATTATATGAAGAAGAATGTGTCATCAGGATTGATAGAAGACTCATTAATAACCTGCATTATGCAGATGACACAACCTTGCTTGCTGAAAGTGAAGAAGACTTGAAGTACTTACTGATGAAAATCAAAGTCTACAGCCTTCAGTATGGATTACACCTCAACATAAAGAAAACAAAAATCCTCACAAATGGACCAATAAGCAATATCATGATAAGTGGAGGAAAGTTCAATGCTGTCAATGATTTTATTTTACTTGGATCCACAATCAATACCCATGGAAGCAGCAGTCAAGAAATCAAATGATGTATTGCATTGGGTGAATCTTCTGCAAAAGACCTCTTTAAAAAGTATTAAAAAGCAAAGACATCACTTTGAGGACTAAGGTGTGCCTGACTCAAGTCATGATATTTTCAGTCACCTCATATGAGTTCAAAAGCTGGACAATGAATAAGGAAGACTGAAGAAGAATTGATGACTTTGAATTATGATGTTGGCGAAGAATATTGAATATACCATAGACTACCAGAAGAACATACAAGTCTGTCTTGGAAGAATTACAACCAGAATGCTTCTTAGAAGCGACAATGGCGAGACTCCTCTCACATACTTTGGACATGTTATCAGGAGGGACCAATACCTGGAGAAGGACATCCTGCTTGGTAAAGTAGAGGGTCAATGAAAAAGAGGAAGACCTTCAATGAGATGGATTGACACGGTGGCTGCAACAACGGGCTCAAACATAATGATTTTGAGGAAGGCTCAGGACCAGGCAGTGTTTCGTTCTGTTGTACATAAGGTTGCTATGAATCAGAACAGACTCTAAGGCACCTAACAACAAGGACAACATTTCTGGACTCTATGTTGTCCCACTGATTTGTTTGTTTGTCTTTATGCCAATAGCACAGTGTTTTTATTATTGTAGCTTTATAATAAATCTTGAAATTACGTATTGTTAGCCCTCCAGCTATATTCTTTTTCAAAATTGTTTTGGTTATTCTAGTTCCTTTGCATTTCCATATGAATTTTAGTATCAGCTGCTCAATTTCTTCAAACAATGCCACTTGGGTTTTGGTTGTGATTATGTTCAATCTATATTTCAATTTGTGAAATTTGTCATCTTCAAAACAGTGTGATTTCCAGTGTATGAACAAGATATCTTTCCATTTATTCAAAATCCACAGCTGTTGAGAAATTCCGACTCATAGAATTGTCCCACAGGGTTTCCAAGGCTGTAATCTTTACAGAAGGCGACTGCCACATCTTTCTCCTGAGGAGTGGCTGGTGGGTTTGAACTGCCAACCTTTCGGTTAGCAAGCGAGTGCTTAACTACTGGGCATCCAGGGCTCCTTCTCCATTTATTTACAGTTTCTTTAATTTCTGTCAGCAATGTTGTATACATTTAAGTGTACAGGTCTTGAACATCTTTTGCCAGATTTCATAATTTTTATGTTATTGTAAATGGAATATTTTAAAATTTCACTTTCCATTTGTACATTGCTAATATATAGAAACATGACTGATTTCAAAAAAAATTTTTACTGTGTTTTAGGTGAAAGTTTACAGCTCAAATTAGTTTCTCATTAAAAAATTTATATACAAATTGTTTTGTGACATTGGTTACATCCCCACAATGTGTCAGTACTCTCCCCCTTTACCTCTACACCCAGGTTCTCCACGTCCATTCGTCCAGTTTTCTTGTCCCTTCCTGCCTTCTCGTCTTTGTTTTTGGGCAGGTGTTGCTCATTTGGTCTCATATACCTGATTGAACTAAGAAGCGTTATCCTCACATATTTTATAGGCCTGTCTATTCTTTGGTTTTAGGTGGACTTCGGGAGTGGCTTCAGTTGTGAGTTAGCAGGGTGTACATGGTGCATAATCTTGGGGATTCCTCCAGTCTCTGTCAGATCAATGGGTGTGTTTTTTTTTTTTTGTAAATTTGAATTTTGTTCTACATTTTTCTCCTGCTCTGTCTGGGACCCTCTCTTGTGATCCTTGTCAGAACAGTTGGTGGTGGTAGCCAGGCACCATCTAGTTGTTCTGGGCTCAGGCTGGTGGAGTGTGTGATTCATGTGGCCCATTAGTCTTCGGACTAATATCTTCCTTGTGTCTTTGGTTTTCTTCATTCTCCTTTGCTCTGAACATGGTGGGACCAACAGACATATCTTAGATGGCCACTTGAAAGCTTTTAAGACCCCAGAAGCTACTCACCAAAGCAGGATGTAGAAAATTTTCTTTATGAACTATGTTATGCCAATTAACCTAGACGTTCCACAAGAACACAGTCCCCAGCCCTCAGCCCCAGTAACTTGGTCCCTCAAGGTGTTTGGATGTGTCTAGGAAGCTTTTATGACTTTGCCTCAGTTCAAGTTCTGCTGACTTCCCATATATTGTGTGTTGTCTTTTCCTTCACCAAAGTTAATACTTGTCTGCTATCTAGTTTGTGATTTCCCCTCACCACCTATCCTGTCCCTTGTAACCATCAAAAATTGTTTTTTTCTGTGTGTAAACCTTTCCTTGGGTTTTTGTAAAAGTGGTTTCAAACAATATTTGTACTTTTATGATTGACTTATTTCACTCAGCATAATGCCCTCCAGATTCATCCATGTTGTGAGATGTTTCACAGATTCATCATTGTTCTTTATTGTTCTGTAGTATTCCATTGTGTGTATGTGCCATAATTTGTTTATCCATTCATCTGTTGATGGGCCCTTAGATTATTTCCATCTTTTTGCTGTTGTATATAATACTGCAATGAACACTGGTGTGCATATGTCTATTTGTGTGGTGGCTCTTATTGCTCTAGACTATATTCCTAAGAGTGGGATTGCTGGGACATACGGTATTTCTATTTCTAGCTTTTTAAGGAAGCACCATATCTTTCTCTATAGTGGTTGTACTATTTTACGTTCCCACAAGCGGTGCATAAGAGTTCCAATCTCCCTGCAACCTCTCCAACATTTGCTATTTTCTGTTTTCTTGATTAGTGCCTATAATGTTGGGGTGAGATGGTATCTCATTGTAGTTTTGATTTGCATTTCTCTAATGGCTAATGATCGCGAGCATTTCCTCATGTGTCTGTTAGCTGCCTGAATGTCTTCTTTGGTGAAATGTCTGTTCATATTCTTTACCCATTTTTAAATTGGATTATTTTTGTTATTGAGATGTTGAAGTATTCTATAGATTTTAGAGATTAGACCCTTGTCAGATATGTCGTAGCCAAATTTTTTTCCCAGTCAGTCTATAGGTCCTCTTTTTACTCTTTTGGTGAAGTCTTTTGATGAGCCTAAGTGTTTAATTTTTAGTAGCTCCCAGTTATCTAGTTTATGTCCTGGTGGAAATATGATTGATTTTTTTAGTGGACTTTTATCTTGTGAACTTACAAGTTCTAGGAGTTTTTGTATAGATTAATTGGAATTTTTACACAGAAAATCCTAATTGTGAATTAAAAAAAAAAAAAACAAAACTGATTGCCTTTGAGTCAATTCCAGGGTAGAACTGCCCCATAGGTTTTTCAAGGAGAGCCTGGTGGATTTGAACTTCCAACCTTTTGGTACCTGTAGCTCTTAACCACTACACCACCAGTGTTTCCAAATGTGAATAGGGATAGTTTTATTTCTCCCTTTTCAATCTACATGTCATTTACTTATTTATTTACTTGTTTATTTATATTTTTGCCTCATTCTACTGGTTCAGACTTTCAGGACAATTTAAATAAGAGTGGTAAGGGTAGACATCCTTCTCTTGTTCTAAGCTCAGCAGGAAAGCATCTAGCCTTTTCAAGTATGTATGACCTATTATCGATAGGTTTTGTTTTGTAAATGCCCTTCGAAGAATTTCACTTCTGTTCCTAGTTTTCTGACAGTTTTTAATCATGAATGCATGTTGTATTTTGTGAAATGCTTTTTGTGTGTCAGTTGATATGATCATGTGCTTTTTCTGCTGTTGTTAAGATGATGAAGCATATTGCATTTCTGGGACAACACCCACCTCTTAGCTTTTGTTTATGGTATATTATTCTTTTTATCTACTGCTGGATTCAATTTCCTTATATTTTGTTAAAGATTTTTGTTTGTATGTTCATCAGGGATATTTTTCTGTAGATTTTTTTTCTCCTATTGCCTTTCTGATGTTGGTATCACAGTAATTCTGGTCTCATAAGTAAGTTTGCAGTCAATTATTCCTCCCTCTTTATTTTTTTTTTGTACTTCAGATGAAGATTTACAGAGCAAATTAGTTTCTCATTAAACAATCAGTACACGTATTGTTTGTGACATTGGTTGCCAACCACACAACATGTTAACACTCTCCCCTTCTCAACCTTGGGTTCCACATTACCAACTTCTCTGTTCCCTCCTGCCTTCTCATCCTTTCCCCCGGGATGTTGTACCCATTTAGTCTTGTTTTGTTTTATGGGCCTGTCTAATCTTTGGCTGAAGGGTGAACCTCAGGAGTGACTTCATTACTGAGCTACAAGTTTGTCTGGGGGCCATACTCTTGTTGTTTCTCCAGTTTCTGTCAGAACAGTAAGTCTGGTCTTTTTTTTTTTTGTAAGTTAGAAGTTTTTTCTACAAAATTCCAGCTCTGTCTGGGACCTTCTATTGTGATCCCTATCAGAGAAGTTGGTGGTGGTAGCTGGACACCATCCAGTTGTGCTGGACTCAGTCTGGTGGAGGCTGTGGTACTTGTGGTCCATTATTTGTTTGGACTAATCTTTCCCTTGTGTCTTTGGTTTTCTTCACTCTCCCTTGCTCCAGATGGGGTGAGACCAGTGGAGTATCTTAGATGGCTGCTCACAAACTTTTAAGACCCCAGACACTACTCACCAATGTAGGATGTAGAACATTTTCTATATAAACTATGTTATACCAGTTGAGCTAGATATCTCCTGAGACCATGGTCCCCAGCTCTCAGCCCAATAATTTGGTTCCTCAGGTAGTTTGGATATGTTTATGACACTTCCATGATCTTGTCTTGATCAAGTTGTACAGATTTCCCCAGTATTGTGCACTGTCTTACCCATCACCAAAGTTATCATTTATCTATTGCTTAGTTAGTGTTTTTCCCTCCCCATCCCTTCCCTCCCTGTTAACCATCAAAGATTGTTTCTTTCTGTGTGTAAACTTTCACGAGTTTTTATAATAGTCATCTCATACAGTATTTGTCCTTTTGTGATTGCCTTATTTCACTCAGTGTAATGCCCTCCAGATTCATCCATGTTTTGAGATGTTTCACAGATTCATCGTTTTTTTTTATTGTTGGGTGGTAACCCATTGTATGTATGTATCATTGTCTGTTTATCCATTCGTCTGTTGATGGGCACTTAGGTTGTTTCCATTTTTTTGCTATTGTGAATAATTCTGCAATGAACATGGGTGTGCTAATGTCTATTCATGTGACAGCTCTTATTTCTCTAGGATATATTCCTAGGAGTGGGACTGCTGGATTGTATGATATTTCTATTTCTAGCTTTTTGAGGAAGCATCATATCGAATTCCATAGTGGTTGTACCATTTTACATTCCCACCAGCAGTGCAATCTCCCCGCAACCTCTCCAAATTTTCTGTTTTCTTGATCAGTGCCTGTAATGTTGGGGTGAGATGGTATGTCACTGTAGTTTCGATTTGCATTTCTCTAATGGCTAGTGATAGCAAGCTGTTAGCCACCTGAATGTCTTCTTTGGTGAAGTGTCTGTTCATATCTTTTGCCCAGTTTTCAATTGGATAATTTGTCTTTTTGCTATATAGGTGTTGGATTTTCCTATAGATTTTAGGAATTAGAACTTTGTCATATTTGTCATAGCTAAAAATTTTTTCCCAAGATTGGTCCAAAGGACTAATAGACCACAACTACTATAGCTTCCACCAGATTGAGTCCAGTACAACTAGATGGTGCCTGGCTACCACTGACTGCTCTGACAGGGATCACAGTAAAGGGTCGCAGACAGAGCTGGAGAAAAATGTAGAACAAAATTCTAACTCAAAAAAAAAGACCAGACTTACTGGCCTGACAGATACTGGAGAAGTCCTGAGAGTATGGCTGCTGGACACCCTTTTAGCCCAGTAATGAAGTTACTCCAGAGGTTCATCTTTTAGCCAAAGATTAGATAGACCATAGGACAAAACAAGACTAAAGGGGCACACCAGCCCAGGGGCAAGGACTAGAAGGCAGGAGGGGACAGGAAAGCTTGCAATAGGGAACCCAAGGTTGAGAAGGGAGAGCGCTGATTGACATGTCATGGGGTTGTTAACAAATGTCGTAAAACAACATATATACTAACTGTAAACCTTCGTCTAAAGTTCAATTAGAAAAAAATATACGATTAAAAAAAATATTCCCAGTCTGTAGGCTCTCTTTTACTCTTTTGGTGAAGTCTTTTGATGAACATAACTGTTTAATTTTTAAAAGTTCCAACCTATCTAGCTTTCTGGTGTTTATGTATTGTTAGTTATGGTTTGTATCCTATTTATGCCGTGTATTAGGGCCTTTAGCATTGACCCTATTTTTTCTTCTATGATCTTTATTGTTTTTGGTTTTGTATTTAGGTCTTTGATCCATTTTGAATTAGTTTTTGTGTATGGTGTGAGGTATGGGTCCTATTCCATTTTTTTGCACTTGGACATCTAGTTTATCAACAGGGAACTGCCAGAAATTCAAGCCAGATTCAGAAGTGGAACAAGGGATATCATTGCTGATGTCAGATGGATCTTGGTTGAAAGCAGAGACTACAAGAAAGATGTTTACCTGTGTTTTATTTACTATGGAAAGGCACGTGACTATGTGCCATCATAACAAATTATGGCTAACATTGCGAAGAATGAGAATTCTAGAACAGTTCATTGAGAAACCTCTACATAGACTAAGAGACAGTCATTTGAACAGAACAAGGGGATACTGCATGGTTTAAAGTCAGGAAAGGTCTGAGTCAGAGTTGTATCTTTTCACCATACTCATTCAATCTGTACGCTGAGCAAATAATCAGAGAAGTTGTACTATATGGAGAAGAATATGACATTAGGTTTGGAGGAAGACTCATTAACAACCTGCCATACGCAGGTGACACAACCTTGCTTACTGAAAGCGAAGAGAACTTGCAATACTTACTAATTAAGATCAAAGACTACAGTATGGATTACACTTCAACATAAAGAAAACAAAAATCCTCACAACTGGTCCTATAAGGAACACCATGATAAATGGAGAAAATGTTGAAGTTAAGAATTTCATTTTACTCGGTTCCACAATCAAAGCCCATGGAAGAGGCAGTTAGGAAATCAAAAAACGTATTACACTGGGCAAATTTGCGGCAAAAGACCTCTTTAAAGTGTTAAAGGGCAAAATTGTCAATTTGAGAACTGTGGTGCGCCTTACTCAAGCCTAGGTATTTTCAGTAGACTCATGCGCATGCGAAAGCTGAACAGTGAATAAGGAAGACCAAAGAAGAATTGACATCTTTGAATTATGGTGTTGATGAAGAATATTCAATATATCATGAACGGTCAGAAGAATAAACAAATGTGTCTTGGCAGAAGTACAGCCAGAATGTTCCTTAGAAGTGAGGATAGTGAGACTTCGTCATTTTATCAGGAGGGATCAATTCCTGCAGAAGGACATCATGCTTTGTAACTCAGAGGGTCAGCAAAAAAGAAAACCCTCAACAAGATGGATTGACACAGTGGCTGCAGCAATGAGCTCAAATATAGCGGGGATTGTGAGGATGGCCCAGGACCGTGAAGTTTTTCATTCTTTTGTACATAGGGTAGCTATGAGTCAGTACTGACTGGACGGCACCTAACAAAAACATATATGTGTGTGTGTGTGTATATATATATATGTATATATATAAACCGTTGCCCTCGAGTTGATTCCGACTTGTAGCAACCCAATTGGACAGAGCAGAACTGCCCCATAGGGTTTTCAAAGAGCAGCTGGTGGATTCGAACTACAGACCTTTAGGTTAACAGCTGAGCTCTTAACCACTGTGCCACCAGAGCTCCATATGTATATATATATATATATAGAGAGAGAGAGAGAGAGACAGAGAGATTTACTTCAAGGGATTGGCTTATGCAATTGTGAGGCTGGCAGGTCCAAAATCTGTAGGTCAGGCACAGACCAGAGACTTAAGCAGGCTTATATCCCAAAATCAGTACGTCAGGCAATGAGAAGAGTGCAGGGTCCAAAAAGAGAGGGAATGAGTTCTGCCAGAATATCCATTTATATTCTGGAGGCTGACCACATTCCCAGGGAAATTCCCCTTTCAGCTGATTGGTTGATCTCATCAGATCACATCCTGGAAGATCGTTACATTACATTGTCTTGGAAGAAGTACAACCATAATGCTCCTTAGAAGGAAGGATGGCGAGACTACTTCTTACATACTTAGGACATGTTGTCAGGAGGGATCAGTCCATGGAGAAGGACATCATGCTTGGTAAAGTACAGGGTCAGTGAAAAAGAGGAAGACCCTCAACAGGTGGATTGACACAGCGGCTGCAACAATGGGCTCAAGCATAACCACAATCGTGAGCATGGCGCAGGACCAGGCTGTGTTTCGTTCTGTGGTGCATGGGGTCACTATGAGTCAGAACTGACTTGACGGCACCTAACAACAACAACATTACATCCCATTGCATCGCATCGCATCTCATCTCATCGCATTACAGCAAGGAGTCCAGTATCTGGTCAAATCACTGAGAATCATAGCCCAGTTGAGTTGACACCCAAAATTAACTGTCACAGTGGCTGCAAATTTTGTTGTTCCTGTTGTTGTTGATCCTGTTTGGGATTCTCTCAATTTCTTGAATATGTAGGTTTATGTCTTTCACCAAATTTGGGAAGTTTCCTCATTATTTCTTCAAATATTTTTTTCAGAACTACACACTTTCTCTTTTCCTACAGGGACTCCTATGACAGAAATGTTATACCTTTTGTTATTGTCTCATAGGTTCCTGAGACTCTGTTCATTTTTTTCTAATATTTTTTCTCTCTGTTTTTCACAGTGGATAATTTTTGTTTACCTATCATCAAGTTCACAGTTTTTGTTTGTCATTTGCATTTTTCTTTTGAGTCTACCCAGTAGTTATTTATTTAGATTATTGTTTTTTCAGTTCTAACTTTTCCATTTGATTCTTCCTTATATTCTCTATTTTTCTGCTGAAACTTTCTATTATTCCATCTGTTTTAAGAGTGTTGCAGTTGCTTGTTTAAATATTTTTGTATCTGCTTTAAATTCTTTGTTAGATAATTCAAACATCTGTGTTTTATAGCATTAACATCTTTTCCCAGGTGAGCTGAAAATTTTCATGGTTCTTTGTATGCTGGGTAATTTTGTACTGTATCTGGACGTTTTGAACATTACATTATGAGACTCTGGATCTTGTTTAAATTCTGTGGAGAATGTTGATACCTTTGTTTTAGGAGGCAATCAGTCTGGTTAAGCTCAGGCCACAGGTTCCAGCCCACCTCCTGTGGGCTGTGGTTGCAATGTCGGTGCAGTTTTCAAAGTCTTTGTAGTGTTTTTATGATCTTTCCCACTTATGTACCACTGAGTGATCTGTCTGGGGCTTGGAAGTTAACTTCTCAAAATATTTGCCATGTTATTTAGGATCAGACCCACTCAGGTGCAACTTGAGTGTAGCTTCCCTGAACATCTATCTCTCTGTAATCTCCATGGTAATTTATAGTTCTTTGGTTACCCACTTTCTGGTTGCTGGCTAGAAACCTGGGGCCCTAGTTACCTTACTCTGCTATGTACTTCCTCAGTTACACTTACTCTGAGGACAAGAAACAGGAGGACAGAGAAAGAGAGAGGAAAAAATTAATAGGGTTGGTTCCACCTTCGTGGAACTACAGCTCCACAGAATAGAGGGATAGATTCCTTTCCATCAGAGTTTGACTCTTGTGGTTTCCCACTGTTGATTGCCACTGCCACTGCTACCACAGAATTGGCTGAGGTATAACAAAACAGAAAACAAACAGAGAATTTCCTCACTTTCTCTGAGCATTAGGAATTCCTTTTTATGCTTCTTGAGCCAGAGTTAAAGGACTTCTCCTGGAGCTTTCTGTCTGTGCTACCATGTTTACTGCATTACTTCTGTGTTTCTGGATGTGTTAATTTTAAGCTGAGAGATCCTAGAAGGGAAAAATTGGTAAATTCACTGCCAGTGAAATAGTTCTTTGAATGCTGGTGTTTTCCCCAGATCTACCTGCTAATATTTACTTTTCAGGTGCAGAACACATATCTTTTTCATGTGTTCTGCTCAGGTTTTACAGCTGCCTTCAGTAAAAGCCCTGGTGGTGCAGTGGTTAAGAGCTTACCTGCTAACCAAAGGGTCAGTAGTTTGAACCCACCAGCTGCTCCTCGGGAGAAATATGTGGCAATCTGCTTCCGTAAACATTATAGCCTTGGAAATCCTATGGGGCAGTTCTACCCTGCCCTATAGGGTTGCTATGAGAAGGAATCCAGTCTATGACAGTGGGTTTGGTTTTTGTTTTTTTGTTTCAGTAGGAGAGACAGGGTGAGTGTGATTTCTCCATCATACTGGAAACCAGAATCTATATTTTGAAATTTGATTAACCTTAAGTGAAATAAAATAGTCAATGCTTATTTCTTCTAGATGCAGCATTTTGTCCTATGTTTAATCCTGTCAGTACTGGAAGGGATTGACTGTAATAGCAATTGTAGATGGTGTGGAAATAGATGTAAAATAGTGGAAGTGTTACTAGACTTGCAATCAGAAAACTTGAGTTAGGAGTTGGACATTACTGTTAAATACCGGTGCAATCTTAGTCAAGGCCATTGTGGCTTCTTGAACTTTAACTTTCTTTTCTGTAAAATAAATGTAATTCTTAAAAAAACGTATGTGCAAAAGTACTTTGTAAAATAAATAACTATGGAAAAACAACACATTGTTCCTAGGGTATAGAATGATGACAGCTTACATTTATTGTATGCTTAGTATGTGTAACACTATTTCATGTAATTAGCATATATTAACCCATTTATATTCACAAGAGTCACATAAAAAGAGGTATTACAACTAGCTTCTTTTGCAGATAAACAATTGAGCTGTAGAATTGCTAACTAGCTTTCCTAAAATCACATGTCTAATAAGTGACGGGCCCATTGTTGAAACTCCATCAATTTGATCCCAAAAGATCTGTTCCTAACTGATGTATATTGTATATTGAGAATTGGTAGTATGATTTATGGTGTTTATGAAACAGTTAAATAAAAGAGAGACAGAGAGGCACTGAATCAATTTAGTTGGAGTATTTCATTAGATTATTCCAGTCCGTTTAACGCCAAAAAAAAAAAAAAAAGTTTGAAATTTTGAAGTTTGAATCCTTTCTCCTAATGTACAGAGTAAGAACAAGAATAACTTTGGAGGCTTCTACAGGATTTGTTCCCTATCTGAGACAACAGGGCTTAGCATTCATTAATCTATACTAAAGACATATGCTTTCGGAGACCTATACCAGCAAACAGTCCACTCATTTTACACAGAACAAGCAGCAGCTGCTTAAAACCATCATTTTGCGGTTTCCATGTGATTAAAAATAGTCTCCTTGGAAATTGACTGTTGTCATCAAGGTCTTGTTCTACCAGTAGGTCCTTTGTGGGCTCATTAACAGGCTTACAGATAATTATATTATTAAAACATTATAAATGTTTTTACAAAGTCAGTAAGTACCTAATTGTTTAGGTGCCTCAAAAGTATTTTCTCTGAAGATCGTGATGAATCATCAGGACATACACATTAACACTTCCAACATTGTCTCCAGAGGTGCTAACTTTGATAGGCAGTCACTGATACTTCTTTCTCAATTTTGCTTGATTGTTTTAACAGTTACTCTCTGAAAAAGCCTCTGGGGGCAGACTACCTAACAAGCAATATTGAGATAAACTTTTTTCAAAGTTTAAGGCTTCCCCAGGGAAAAAAGACAGGTAACTGAACACAAAGCACTCAATTGTAAACTAGTAAAGAGTCATTGCTACTGTAAAAGCGAGAGACTTTAGGAAACCTCTATGGCTTTTACATTTTCTCTAAGAGCAGGTAACACCAGAGTAAATGAGAACTGGATCCTTGTTAATACCAATGATATATATTGATCCAACCATTTATTGACTTATTCTCTTGCTTCATTCAATCAGGTTTTCTGATATACTGGATCATTTTTATAATAGCCTTCCATATTCAAAGTTGAAATTGAACCACAAATTGTATAATAAGTAACATGGGAATACTCTTGCATAATGCACCTCTGCCACATGCAATCATTTATTTAGTTAGTTATTGAATAGACGTTACTTTCACATATTTTTAATGAGTAAAATATATGAAAGGTATATAACTAGGTATTTTCTTCTTACCCCTTTACCACAGCCATCCATTTCCCCCCAAATAAACACTGTTAATAATTTCTTGATAGACAAAAGAAGAGGAGAAAAAAGAAAAACACTTCAAATAATCAGAATAAAAAATCAGACCCAAGTGGGTTATTTTAGCAAAAGGCTATGCACATAATTAAATTCAGTAAGAACTATTGTCTTATTTTGGGCTCCCTTTAAAGCAGAATCTGGAACAAGAACTATGTAATTAATTTGGAAGGTGATCTCTGGAAGCTAAGACCAAAAAAAGCAAGCACTTTGCCATGAAGTTGATTTTGACTCATGGAGACCCCATGTGTTACAGAGTAGATCCGCACGGTAGGGTTTTCTTGGAAACAATCTTTATGGAAGCAGATTGCCAGGTCTTTCTTCTGTGGTCCTACTGAGTGGGTTCTAACCTCCAGCTTTAGGTTAGTAGATGAGTGCAAACCATTTGCACCACCCAGGGACCTCAAGCAACAAATCTGGGGAAAAAGAGACAAGGAAGAAGGATGGGCCAGTAAAGTATGAATCATTAAGTTAATTATGGGATACTGTAATTCAGTTGGAAACACTGGTGGTATGGTGGTTAAGAGTTCAGCTGCTAGATGGTGCCCAGCTACCACCACTGACTGCTCTGACCGGGATCACAACAGAGGGCTATGAACAGAGCTGGAGAAGGATGTAGAACAAAATTCTAACACACACACAAAAAAGACCAGATTTACTCGCCTAAAGGAGACTGGAGACACCCTGAGAGTATGGCCCCCAGACACCCTTTTAGCTCAGTGGTGAAGTCACTTCCAAGGTTCACCATTCATCCAGGTATTGGACAGCCCAATGAAACAAAACGGGGCTAATGAGGCACAGGAGTCCAGGGACGAGGGCTAGAAGGCAGAAAGGGGGCAGGAAAGCTAGTGATAGGGAATCAAGGTTGAGTAAGGACAATGTTGATGTGTAGTGAGGTTGTTAACCATTGTCATAGGGCAACATGTGTACTGTTTAATGAGAAACTATTTTTTTCTGTAAACTTTCATCTAAAGTGAGAATAGCAGCACAACTGGAAGAGCGTAGTTGATGTCACTGAACTGTGCATGTAGAAATTTTTGAAATGGTGTATCTTTGGCTATGTATATTTTCACCAAAAAAAAAAAAAGGTCAAGAAGAGAGAGAGTTGACATGTAGTGGGGTTGTTACCCAATGTCATAAAACAACACGTGTACTACTGTTTAATGAGAAACTATTTGTTCTGTAAACCTTCACCTCAAGTACAATTAAATAAAAAAAAAAAAAAAAAAGAGTCCAGCTGCTAACCAAAATGTCGGCAGTTTGAATCCACCAGGGGCTCCTTGGAAACCCTATGGAGCAGTTCTACTCTGTCCTATAGGGTCACTATGAGTCACAATCAGTTCAAAAGCAGTGGGTTTTTTTTGTTTGTTTGTTTGTTTGTTTCGGTAATTCAGTCATGCTAAGCACTCTCTGAGAATGGAGTAGAATATTATGCTGAGCACCCTCTTAGAACGGTAAAATATTCAGTTCAGAATTTTCGCTCCGATGTGGACAGACTGCGCCATTTATCCAGACTTCCAGTCCCCATTGCTTGAGGGTTGCCCTGGAATCATCAACTCATACTTACGGGCCCTGCCTGCTCACACAATGAGGAGGATTCCTTGGTGTTGGAGAAAGCCCTGTGGCAGAAAAGCGAAGAAAAACTGAGGTGAGCATTTGAAGAGACAAATCTGTAGCACGTATGGAGCTGTCTCTCATAGCTATGCTACAGCCAAAGGTGGCTGAGAGGGTGGAGTGGCACATATGCATCATGGAAGGAAATAAATGAAGAGATATGTCAAAAATATTAGGTTGTTACATATAAAGTACATTGAAATTAAAAATGAAAATAGAAAGTGAAGCCTTAGGGCTAAATGTCTTTAATTTTATCATCACAAACTTGATGCAAGTTTAAACACCCTCATTACTCTCCTTACTAAATTTTTCCCTATTAAATGCATGAGCAACTGCACATTCAAACATACATTTTATGAGAACAGATGATAGAGACTCCTAACCCTGACTCAGGGCTAAAGAGAGGCCCCTTGGGAAAGAAAAGTGACCCGAGTTGATACCTGAATAAAGAGTATGAGTTGGCTAGGAAAATTGGAGTGAGAGAAAACGTTTTCTGGACCCACGTACAACTGTGCTAAATCTCAGAGCTGAGAGAGAGAGAGAGACTTCTTGAAGAATATCTAGGGCACAGAACTTTTAGGTGATGAAGAAGAACATAGAGAAGTGAAACCAAGATCTAAAGAGAGGGTAGATCATGTAAGGACTAAAAGACCATGTTAACAACTTTATAACAGTAGGAAGTTAACGGAATTTTTTGAGAAGGAAAATGGAGTGGTCTGTTTTTAATTGTAGACAGACCATTCAGGCAGCTGTTTGGGAAGGGGATTGGAGGAATGCAGGGGTGAATGTGAGGTGACCCCCTAGGGGCTGCTGCAGTACACTGGGGAGAGGTGATGACAGCTTTAAGTTGAGTAGGTACTTAGTTTTTGAGAGATGTGGGATAGAATCAAGAAGTACTAGCAACTGTTGTTGTTCTGACCCATAGCAAACCCATGCACAACAGAAGGAAACACTGCCCAGTCCTGTGCCATATTCACAATCCTTGCTATGTTCGAGCCCGTTGTTTCAGCCACTGTGTCAATCCACCTTGTTGAGAGTCTTCCTCTTTTTTGCTGACCCTCTACTAAGCATAATGTTCTTCTCCAGGGACTGGTCCTTCCTAATAACATGTCCAAAGTAAGTGAGATGAAGTTTCACCATCCTCACTTAAATCTATGTCTAGCAACTAGGTAGCGATTTATTTGGTAACTAGTTGACTATAAGTCAGAATATGGAGTCAAAGATCAAACAAATTGGTAAATGAATGAAGTTGTCATTTATAACATATTTGGAATATGGGAGAAGTCCAAGTCTGGGATCTGGGGAGAGGAGTTAACTCAGCTTTGGACATGAATTTTAGACACTTTTGGCACATACAAGGCAATGTGAATATGAGTATGGAACTCAAGAGAGAGATTTGCATTAGAGGTATTGGTAATGGAGACATTGACATTTAAGTGTCTGTGGAGAGGATCCTTTCCAACAATTTCCATTACAATCCCTATCCTACTTAATCAATGTGGGAGGGCAAATTCCAATATATTGATTGGGTTATGTTTCCTGGTAGTTGGAGTATCTTAAAGGATTAACCACATGCAGTAGATCCTAATCCATCATAGTGCATTTAGTTCTCTCTCTCTTTTTCCCATTCCCTCTCTCTTCTCCCCTCTCCTTCTCTTTCCCTCTCTCACTCCTTTTCCCTCTCCCTCACCTGTTGTTCATCTGTGTGACTTTATACGACAACTCAGCAGCCTAGAAATAAGACAGTGCAAGTTTTACAGTGATGCATCTTGCCAGGAGTGTTCAATGAAAGGACAGTAGGGCAAGGGTGGTTGAAGACATTAATATAAGAGTGGAAGAATCTATGCAGTTGGCAATCTAAGCTGGTAGAAAACTAAGTACACAAAAAAGAAAAATGGGGAAAAAAGAAGAATTAAAATGGTGAGCTTGAATATTGTGTATAGTACTAATAAATGAGTGCAAAATCTGGAGGGATATGATGTCAGAATTTGCGATTTCAGAGATGGAGTCATTTGGGTGTTGATAAATCCTGGATATGACCATAAAAGAGGATGACTGAAGTAGAGAGATGATAATCATCACTGGGGATAATTTCAGTAAAAGCAAGTCAATCATTTTGACAAGAATGGAGGGTTGGAAGGTGAGAGTAATATTCGAGTGTGTGCTATATGCCTGGCTTATGGTAAGACCTTGTAGAGACTGCTGTCATTTGCAAGTTTCCTCATCTTCAATTTTATAAATGAAGAATCTAAAGTTCATATTAAGTAATCTGGCTGTTATGCCACAGTGTAAGTGACTAGGCAAAAAAGTAGCATCAGATATAGGGTATTCTTAAATATCAGGTTAAGGAATTTGGATATTATTCTTCAGAAAATGGAGGTGGGGCATTGATAATTTCTATTTGGGAGTAACATGATCAGATATATGCATTGGGGGTTTGGTACAGACATATGATAGCTTTAGGGAAAGGGTGGGAGGAATGGAGCCCTGTAGGCTAAAGGTCAAAGTAATAAACAAGAGCTAAACATTTTATAACTCATAAAGTATTGTATGTACATCAGTCCTGATGTACATTTAGGGCTAAATGTACAAGTATTTAGGGCCAAATGTACAAGTATTTAGGGCCAGATTAGAGTGGGGAAAACACGTTGTTCTATGTAACTTCATTTTCCTATTTTATTTGGGCTTGTTAGTTATTATTAGCTGCCATCAAGTAGGCCCAACTCATGGCGACCCCATGCACAACTGAATGAAATGCTGCTGGGTTCTGCGCCATCCCCAAGATTGGTTGTGGCTAGAACAATGTTCGGTTATGATCCATAGGATTTTCACTGGCTAATTTTCAGAAGTAGATTGCCAGGCCTACTACAAGCAAAATGTTAGTCCAAAGGACTAATAGACCAACAAGCACCACAATCTCCACCAGCCTGAGGTCAGAATAGCCAGTACCCAGCAACCACCACCAACCGCTCTGACAGACATCACAATAGAGTCCTGGACAGAACGGGAGAAAAATGTAGAACAAAATTCAAATTCACAAAAAAAGATCAGACTTACTGGTCTGACAGAGGCTAGAGGTACCCCAAGACTATGACTCCTGGACACCCTTTTAACTCAGAACTAAAGTCACTCCTGAAGTTCATCCTTCAGCCAAAGATTACGCAGGTCTGTAAAACAATGAAACATGTGAGGAACATGCTTCTTAGCTCAGTCCTATACATGAGACCAAATGGGCAACACCTGCCCAAAAACAAAACGAGAAGGTAGGAAGAAACAAGGAAACAGGGCAAACGGAAACCAGGAAATCAGAGTGAAGAAGGGGAGAGTGTCAACACATTGCAAGGATTGCAACCAGTGTCACAAAACAATTTGAGTAAAAACTGTTGAATGAGAAACTAATTTGATTTGTAAATTTTCACCCAAAGCACAATAAATAAAGAAAGGGGAGAGGAATGCAGAATGGAATTTCAGATTCTCATGGACTCCAGACTTCCTGGAGCCATGGAGGGTGAATGAACTCCTGAAACTATTGCCCTGAGATAATCTTTATTTATTTATTCATTTATTTTATTTTTTAAAATATATATATTTTTTATTTTTTTAACTCTGAAGATGAAAAGGAACAATTAAAGAAACTTATTTAGTAAAAACAATCTCTGGAATATTGTTTAGACCAAGAAATGAATAAAAACGGTGAATTAGAAAAAGTGATTAATGGTAAGATTTTAATATTTCAGATCATTTCTATTATATCTTAAATTATTCATTTAGCTCTAATTTTACTTTACTTTATTTTTTTATTGTTGTAATTAAATGAGGTTTACATTTCAAGTTAGTCTTCCATACAGAATTTTTTTTTTTTTAACATACATCATAATGAGACACCCAACCTCTCACCCCATTCTGCGACAGCTCACTCCTCCCCTCCGCCCCTGATTCCCCATGAACATTCAACCAGCTCCTAACTCTCTCTGCCTTCCCCTCTCACCTCTGGACAGAAGCCGCCCATTTGGTCTCATATCTACTTGTCTAAGAGGCACAAGTATCACTTTGTGTCCCACAGTCCAGTCCAATCCCTGTTTGAAGAGTTGGCCTCGGAAATTATTTTAGTTCTGGGGTGATGGAGAGACCAGGGGCCATGCTTTCCAGGGCGCCTCCAGTCTGAGTCAGACCATTAAGTCTGGTCTTCTTACTAGAATTTGAGTTCTGCATCCCATCGTTCTACTGCTCCACCAGGGACCCTCTGTTGTGTTCCCTGTCTGGACGTTCATTGGTGGTAGCCATGCACCATCTAGTTCTTCTGGTCTCAGGCTGATGAAGTCTCTGTTTTATGTGGCCCATTCTGTCTCTTGGGCCAATACTTTCCTTGTGTCTTTGGTGTTGTTCGTTCTCCTTTACTCCAAGTGGTTTGGATGAATTGAAGCATCTTAGATGGCCACTTGCAAGCTTTTAAGACCCCAGATGCCACTCACCAAAGGAGGATGCAGAACATTTTCTTAATAAGGTTTGTTACGCCAATTGACACAGATGTCCCCTGAAAGCATGGTCCCTAGACCCCGCATCCCTGCTACTCTGTCTCTCAAAGTATTTGATTGTATTTAGGAAACTTCTTAGCTTTGGTTTAGTCCAGTTGTGCTGGCTTCCCTTGTATTGTGTGCTGTCTCTCCCTTCACCTAGGATCATTCTTATCTACTACCTAGTTAGTGAATAACACTCACCCTCCCTCCCTACCCCGGTAACCATCAAAGAATGTTTTCTTCTGTGTTTAAACCTTTTGTTGAGTTCTTATAATAGTGGTCTTATACAGTATTTGTCCTTCTGTACCTGACTAAATTCGTTCAGCATATAAGTTCTAGCTTCCATGAAGTTATACGATGTTTCATAGCTTCATCATTGTTCTTTATCATTGTGCAATACTCCATTGTGTGGATATACCATAGTTTGTTTATGCATTCGTCCATCGATGGGCACTTATGTTACTTCCATCGTTTGGCTATTGTGAACAGTGCTGCGATGAACATGGGTGTGCATATATCTATTCATGTGACAGCTCTTGTTTCTCTAGGATATATTCCAAGGAGCCGGATAGCTGGATCGTATGGTACTTCTATTTCTAGCTTTTTAAGGAGGTACCAAATCCATTTTCAAAGTGGTTGTACCATTTTACATTCCCACCAACAGTGTATAAGTGTTCCAGTCTCTCCACAACCTCTCCAGCATTTGTTATTTTGTGTTTTATGGATTAATGCTAGCCTTGTTGAGGTGAGATGATATCTCATTGTAGTTTTGATCTGCGTTTCTCTGATGGCTAATGATCATGAGCATTTCTTCATGTGTCTGTTAGCTGCCTGAATACCATCTTTGGTGAAGTGCCTGTTCATATCCTTTGCCCATTTTTTAATGGGGTTATTTGTCTTTTTGCTGTTGAGGTTTTGGAGTATCTTGTAGATTTTAGAGATTAAACGCTGATCGGATTTGTCATAGCCAAAAATTTTTTCCCAATCTGTATGTTGTCTTTTCACCCTTTTGGTGAAGTCTTTGGATGAGCATAAGTGTCTGATTTTTAGGAGCTCCCATTTATCTAGTCTCTTTTGGTACTTGTGCATCGTTACTTATGGTTTGTATTGTGTTTATGCCATGTATTTGTGGCTCCTAGCATTGTCCCTGTTTTTTCTTCCATGATCTTTATCATTTTCGATATTATATTTAAGTCTTTGATCCATTTTGAGTTAGTTTTTGTACATGGTGTGAGATATGGGTCTTGTTTCAGTTTTTTGCATATAGATATCAAATTATGCCAGCACCATTTGTTAAAGAGACTGTCTTTTCCCCAATAAATGGACTTTGGGCCCTTGTCAAATATTAGCTGCTCATAGGTGGATGAGCTTATATCTGGATTCTCAACTCTGTTCCATTGGTCTATGTATCTGTTATTGTACCAGTACCAGGCTGTCTTGACTACTGTGGCAATATAAGAGGTCCTAAAATCAGGTAGTGTAAGGCCTCCCACTTAGTTCTTCTTCTTGAGTAGTGATTTATTTATCCAGGGCCTCTTCCCTTTCCATATGAAGTTGGTGATTTGTTCCTCCATCTCATTAAAAAACTTTTTGGAATTTGGATCGGGATTGCATTGTATCTGTAGATTGCTTTGGGTAGAATTCACATTTTCACTATGTTGAGTCTAGTTATCCATGAGAAAGGTATATTTTTCCACTTATGCAAGTCTCTTTTATTTTCTTGCAGTAGTGTCTTGTAGTTTTCTCTGTAAAGATCTTTTACATCTCTGGTTAGATTTATTCCTAAGTATTTTATCTTTTGGGGGACTATTGTAAATGGTATTGATTTGGTGATTTCCTGTTAAAAGTTCTCTCTGTTGGTGTAGAGGAATCAAATTGATTTTTGTATGTTTATCTTGTATCCTGAAACTTTGCTGAAATCTTCTATTAGTTCCAGTAGTTTTCTTGTGGATTCCTTGGGGTTTTCCGTGTATAAGATCATATCATCTGCGAATAGAGATACTTTGACTTCTTCCCTACCTATTTGGATGCCCTTTATTTCTTTTTCTAGCCTAACTGCTCTGGCTAGGACCTTGGGCACAATGTTGAATAATAGTGGTGATAAAGGGCATCCTTGTCTGGTTCCTGTTCTCAAGGGGAATGCTTTCAAAGTCTCTCCATTCAGGATGATGTTGGCTATTGGTTTTGTATAAATGCCCTTAATTATACTGAGGAGTTTCCCTTCTATTCCTATTTTTTGAGAGTTTCTAACATGAATGTCAAATGCCCTTTCTGCACCGATTGATAAGATCATGTGGTTCTTGTCTTTTGTTTTATTTATGTGATGTATTACATTGATTGTTTTTCTAATGTTGAACCATCCCTGCATACCTGGTGTAAATCCCACTTGGTCATGGTGAATTATTTTTTTGATATGTTGTTGAATTTTATTGGCTAAAATTTTGTTGAGGATTTTTGCATCAATGTTCATGAGGGATATCTGTCTGTAATTTTCTATATTTGCGGTGTCTTTACCTGATTTTGGTATCAGGGTTATGCTGGCTTCATAGAATGAGTTTGGGAGTATTCCATCCTTTTCTATGCTCTGAAATACCTTTAGTAGGAGTGGTGTTATCTCTTCTCTGAAAGTTTAGTAGAATTCTCCAGTGAAGCCATCCGGGCCAGGGCTTTTTTTGTTGGCAGTTTTTTAATAACCTTTTCAATCTCTTCTTTTGTTATGGGTTTATTTAGTTGTTCTACCTCTGTTTGTGTTAATTTATGTAGGTAGTGAGTTTCTAGAAATTTGTCCATTTCCTCTAGGTTTTCAAATTTGTCAGAGTTCAATATTTAATAGTATCCTGTTATGATTCTTTTAATTTCAGTTGGGTCTGTTGTGATATCACCCATCTCATTTCTTATACAGGTTATCTACTTCCTCTCCAGTTTTTCTTTTGTCAGTTTGGCCGATGGTTTATCAATTTTGTTGATCTTTTCAAAGAACAAGCTTTTGGACTTGTTAACTCTTTCAATTGTTTTTCTGTTCTCTATTTCATTTAATTCTGCTCTAATTCTTATTATTCCTTCCTTCTGACACCTGTAGGCTTCTTTTGCTGCTCTCTTTCTTCTTGTTCCAGTTGTAGGATTAGTGCTTTGATTATGAGCCTTTCTTGTTTTTGGATGTGTGCATTTATTGCTATAAACTAACCTCTGAGCACTGCTTTTGCTGTGTCCTGAAGGTTCTGGTAGGATGTGTTTTCATTCTCGTGTGATTCTATGAATTTCTTTATTCCATCCTTAATTTCTTCTATAACCCAGTAGTTTTTGAGCAAGGTGTTGTTCAGTTTCCATGTGTTTGATTTTTTTCCCTTGCTTTTTGTGTTGTTGATTTCCACTTTTATGGCTTTATGGTCAGAAAAGATGCTTTGTAGTATTTCGATGTTTTGGATTTTGTTAAGGCTTGCTTTATGGCCTAATATGTGGTCTATTCTGGATAATGTTCCATGTGGATTGGAAAAGAAAGTATACTTGGCTGCTGTTGGGTGCAGAGTTTGGTATATGTCTATGAGATCAAGTTGGTTGATTGTAGCATTTAGCTCTTCTGTGTCTTTGCTGAGCTTCTTTCTGGATGTTCTGTCCTTCACCGAAAGTGGTGTGTTGAAGTCTCCTACTACTATTGTGGAGCTATCTATCTCTCTCTTCAGAGCTGTTAGAGTTTGTTTTATGTATTTTGGAGCCCTGTTGTTGGGTGCGTAAATATTTATTATAGTTATGTCCTCCTGGTGTATTGACCCTTTAATCATTATATATTGTCCTTCCTTATCTTTTGTGGTGGATTTTACTTTAAAGTCTATTTTGTCAGAGATTAATATTGCCACTCCTGCTCTTTTTTGAGTGTTGTTTGCTTGATATATTTTTTTCCATCCTTTGAGTTTTAGCCTGTTTGTATCTTTAAGTCTAAGGTGCGTCTCTAGTAGGCAGCATATAGATGGATCATCATGCTTTTTTATCCAGTCTGCCACTCTCCGTCTCTTTATTGGTGCAGTAAGTCCGTTTACATTCAGTGTAATTATTGATAGGTATGAGTTTAGTGCTGTCATTCTGATATTTATTTTTGTGTGTTGTTCACAGTTTCTTTGTTGTCCTCAATTTTCTGTGCTGAGTCATTTTTCTTTATGTATTTTTTTTTCATCGTTTTCTTTGTTGTAGATTTTGTGTTTGCTGGGTCTTTATGTTTTTCTACGTTTTTATTTTGATTTGTAGGATTGTTAGATTCCTTTGTGGTTACCTTTGTATTTACCCCTGATTTTCTAAGTTTATACCAGTCTTTTATTACTTTATATTGCCTTAACTTCCCCTCCATATAGAAAATCAATGTCTCCATTTTTTAAGACCCTCTTTTTTTGTTTTAATATTATCCTTTTTTTTTTTTTTACATATTGATATCTGTTTTCCTATTTTCAATGTTTTAGCTTTGATGTAATTTTGATTTCCATATCTGCATCAATATCTGGTTGCTCTGTCCTGTGTTCTAGTCTTGTGTTGTTAGCTGGTGTTATTGATTATCTAACCATAAGACTCCTTTAGTATTTCTTGTAATCTTGGTTTGGTTTTTGCAAATTCCCTGAACTTCTGTTTATCTGGAAATGCCCTAATTTCACTGTCATATTTGAGAGATAGTTTTGCTGGATCTATAACTCTTTGCTGACAGTGATCTTCCTTCAAGGCTTTAAATATGTCATCCCATTACCTTCTAGCCCTGTTGAGTATGGTTTCTGCTGAGTAGTCTGAGCTTATTCTAATTGACTCTCCTTTGTAGATGACTTTTCTTTTATCCCTAGCTGCTCTTAAAATTCTCTCTTTATCTTTGGTTTTGGTAAGTTTGGTTATGATATGTCTTGGTGACTTTCTTTTGGGATCTACCTCATGTGGGGTTCAATGAGCATCTTGGATAGATGTCTTCTCATCTTTCATGATATCAGGGAAGTTTTCTGTCAACAAATTTTCAACAATTTCCTCTGTATTTTCTGTTATCCCGCCCTGTTCTGGTACTCCAATCACTCATAGGTTATTTCTCTTGATAGAGTCCCACAAGACTCTTAGAGTTTCTTCATTCTTTTTAATTCTTTTATCTGATTTTACTTCCAATAAGTTGGCGTCAAGAGCTTTATCTTCAATGTCACTAATTCTAACTTCTACTGCCTCAATTTTGCCCCTATGACTTTCTATTGAGTTGTCTATTTCTGAAATTTTATTGTTAATCTTCTAGATTTCTGATTGCTGTCTCTCTATGCATTCTTGCAGTCTATTAAATTTGGCATTATGTTCTTGAATAACTTTTTTAATTTCTGCTACTACTGTGTCTGTATGTTGCCTGGCTGTTTCTGTGTTCTGTCGAATTTCCTTTCTTATTTCTAGAAGAGTTCTGTATATTAATCTTTTGTATTCTGTCTCTGGTAATTCCAAGAAGTTCTCTTATTCTAGAGAATTTATTGATTCTTTATTTTGGGAGCTTGCTGAAGCCGTCATGGGCTACCTATTTATGTGTCTTGATATTGACTGTTGTCTCCGAGCCATCAATAATTTATTATAATTTTATTTTGTGTTTGCTTAGTGAGACCTAGCTTCTTATTTTGTTTTGTTTTGATATGCCCAAATACACTGCTTGTGTGCACTAGTTTGATTTTTGACGTCTCTTGATCTCTAATGTCCTGTCATCAGGTAGTTAGTTCTGTAACTAAGTATGTGCATGCCGGAGTCTGTCAAAATTTCCTGTTTGGGATCAGCTCGGGTATGCAGGCAGTCAGTCACCAAGTGTGTGATGTAGGCTCTCACCCCCAGTCCTAGAGAGGCATGGGTCATTGGTGCAGGCACTGGACTCTGGCTGTGGTAGGGGATCATGCGCTGAGCCAGGCAGGGGGCTGACAGCTGCCCCTGAGATTCTGAATGAAAAGCATGTCCCTATTCTCTAGAGTGAATAGGTAGGTGAGTTTTGCAGCCAGGCTAAGAGCAGCCCACTATGTTGGCTGCAAAGACTTGAGGGCACCACTTTTTCTTGAACTCCTGTAGCAGGTGACTAGGCACATTAGGAGCTACCACCAGTCCTCAAGACCCTGCTGCAGATAGATAAAAGTGCCTACTTGAGGGGCAGGGCTGTTTCAAGGATCACATATCTGCCCCCGTTCACAGCTGAAGGAGTTGAAGTTAAACATCAGATGTTTGTCCTGTTGTACTGTGGTAGTGAGGGCTAATGCTGTTGAGATGGGTCCCCACAAGTCTGTACAGGGGTGTATGGCACTCAGAGTCTGTGGACCCCTGATTTCTATGGCCAGCAAAGGAGCTGTGCTGACCCTGTGTTCCTGGCCTAGGGGAGCTAGCAGCTTATTTGTTCCCTCTCCAAGGCCAGAAGAATGAGTCAGGGCGCCTTTTGGGATGTACTTCTGGCCCAGTGGACTCCTGGTGCAGACTGGGGAGGGAGGAGGTAAAAGGAAGAGAGGTTTTTCCCAAATCTGGGGCAGAGTGTGGAGGGAGGAGATAAAAGGGAGAGAGGTTTTTCCCAAATGGGCTTTTTTTTTTTTTTTAAATCACTGCGAAAGGGTGCACACATATTTATCCTAGTCTCTTGGGAGCTGCTCTTCACTGGTTCAGAGTGTCCAGGCAGAATCTCTGCTGCAGGGTCTGTCTCAATGTGGAAACTGCTTCTCGAGCGCGCACACAGCACAGATGTGTGCCTGCTTCACTGCGACCCTGTGTGGCTGTGTCTCTGCAATATTACCATCGCAGCTCTAGCGCTCCTCACCTCTTCCAAACAGTCTTTTTCTCCTGTATGACTCAGATAGATTTCTTAACCTTGCCTTGTTCAGGGCTGCCAAATGTTCACATAAAATCAAATCACTTTTTTTTCCAGGTCTTTGTTGTAAGAGGGTTACAGGAAGCGTCTAACTAGTCTGCCATGTTGACCACGCCTCCTGAGATAATCTTTAAACCTTAAAACAAAAATACCCCTGAAGTCTTCTTAAAACCAAACAATAGTTTAGCTTAACCAGTAAAAAAAAGTTTGTCTTGAGCATTATGCTCTTTTAAGAACTATCTATATGGGATCAAATTGACAACAGCAACTGGAAAGATTAGATAGGAACTGTAGGAGTAGTGAGTTTATGTTAATTGAGGGGGGACATCTCAGAAAAGGAGGATGAGAATAATTGCACAACTTGAAGAATGTAATCAATGTCACTAAATTGTACATGTAGAAACTGTTGAATTGGTGTGTATTTTGCTGAGTATATATATTCTCAACAACAAAATAAATAAAATTATTTAAAAAAAACTCTGAAGAATTTTCACAGCACATTCTTTCTCACCACACACCGGTTACTGTCAAGTCAGTTTCAACTCATGGCAACTCGATAGTTTTTAGTGACTGTGATCTTTTTGGAAATAGATCACTATGCCTTTCTTCTGAGGTATTTTTGGGAGGACTGGGAACGCCAACCTTTTGATTAGTAGTTGAGTGCTTAACCATTAGCGTCACCCGGGGACTCCACATTCTTTCTAGTAACAGCAAAATTTGTGAGGAAGTACCTTTGTTGGCAACAATTTACCAACGGTAATTGTTGAAAACTCATTTTTTCCTGTACCAGTCTTTGAATGTAGTAGTGTGAATAAGTGTGTGTAGAAGTGCCAGGTGATTCCATGTCAGAAACTTTTGGCAATATACCTTTTTTTCCAGGATGTTTGATGGCAAGTAACTTGAGGATGAAGGGTGTTAGAGGAGCTTTGAAGACCTGGGAAGAAATTGTTAGACTCCATTACCCTTAGGGAACGTCCTGGTGGCTAGTGGTTAAGTGCTGTAGTTGTTAATCAAAAGGTCAGCAGTTCGAATCCACAGGCACTCCCTGGAAACTCTATGAGGCAGTTCTGCTCTGTCCTATAGGGTCGCTATGAGTTGGGATCAACTTGATGGCGATGGGTTTGTTTGTTTGTTTGTTTGTTTGTTTGTTTTTTGGTCACCCTTAGGAGAAGCTCTGGTGGCACAATAGTTAAGAGCTCAGCTGCTAACCAAAAAGATCGGCAGTTTGAATCTACCAGCCTTTCCTTGGAAACCCTATGAAGCAATTCTTCCCTGTCCTATACAGTAGACTCCTCAGCATCGTGTTTCTTTGTTTTTTGTATCACCCTTAGGTAGAGTTGCACTGGGACTAATTTTGAACCGGGTGGTCTCCACTCCTTGGAAATTGTGGGGCAGTTCTGCTCTGTCCTATAGGGTTGCTATTAGTAGGAATTGACTCAGCAGCAATGACTTTTTGGTTTGGGGGGTAGTTGTAAGTTTCAGAAACTTTAGTTTCCTCTACTGTCCTTGTTTTCTCTGTCCCGTACTGTCTTTGAACTTCTTTAGAAACTCTTTCTTAAATAGAGTCTAAGCCTTGAAGTTCTTCCAGCTGTGAAATATTGTTATTATACAGTAGTCCTGTTAATATGGTAGTTAAGTGTGGGAGGAGGGGAAGCATTCTATATGTTTATGATTAGGTCTCAGTCTTTTAGTGGGCCTGTGCCCCTGGGCTGTGACTTTTATAAGTACTTCTCAGTTTTTTTCCCCTTTAGGTGAGACAGAAAGTCTAGAGGTGGCTGGAGTTGGTTGGGCATTTTCTTTTCCTCCTGTTGGACAGGGGCTTGGTAAATTAGTTTCCCTTGAGAGAAGATCTTTGCTATGAAGAATGCTCTGGCTTATTTCAAAATGGTTACTTTTCCGCTCCCTCTAACCAAACAAGAGGGGATTTTTCCTCTGATCTTTACTATGAGAACCTGGTGGTGCTCCTGGAGGTAAAACCCACAAAAGTGTGGTGCCCCCCTTAGACTGGGCCCCATGAGTTTTTAACTCTCAAGCTAGTCCATACTCAACCTGCGGCAATTTGTTGATGTTACCATTTAAGTGTTTTTCCCAGTTACTGCCTCCAGCAGCTTCTACTTTACGTAAGCTTATTTTAGGTAAGAGCTGTATTCACCTGTAGCTCCACTTTTCAAGGTGTTGGTCTGTGCTGTGATGTCAACTCTATGACGGATCTAAGAACACTTACTGATTTTCGGTGTTTAGCATTTTTTTTTTTTTTGTGAGGGTGGTAACTCTATTGTATGAGCAGAAATTGGAAGCCTCATTGATTTTTTTTCTGAAGTTAATCTTTTCTCAATATCCTTTTTTCCTGCTCTTTTTTTCCCTTTCCTTTTGCTGAATTTGTGTTTAATTTACTCCTCTATTTCTACTTTCTTAATGTGAAAGACTAACTAATTGATTTGAGGCTTTTCTTCTTCTTTTCTAATATAAGCAATAAATGCTATAAGTTGTCCTCTAAGCACTGCTAAGCTGCATCTCACACACTTTGATATATTGTGTTTTGACTTTTATTTAATTTTCTTTAATCCAAAGGTTGTGAACAGTATATTGTTGAGTTTTTAAATATTTGGTAATTTTTCCACATATCATTCTGTTATAGATTCTATTTCTGTTGATATCTGAGTTGCTTCCAATTTGGAGTTATTAATGAATAAAGTTGTTCTCTGTTCTTGACTGGGTAATTTCTAGTAATCTATTTTCAAGTTTACTGACTATTTCTAATGAGTGAAACCTATCTAGTGAATTTTTTACTTCTGATAATATACTTTCCAGATCTAGAATTTTCATTTGACTCTTTTTTATCATTTCCATTTCTTTGCTGATATTTCCCATCTGTTTATTTATAATAACCATATTTTCCTTTAAATCTTTGGACATCATTATAAAAGAGGTTTTAAAGTACTTGCCTGCTAGTTCCAATACCTGTGTGATCTGTTAATTTATATCTATTCATTTTCCCCTGGTTATGGTTCACACACTCTTACTTCTTTCCATGTCTAGTAATATTTGATTTTATGTTTTATATTATTGATGTCACATTGTTGAGCATATAAATTTATCATCTTACTTTAAATGCATTTTGTTCTAAAGCAATTGATTTACTGGTGAGTCAGCTGGTTCCTTTTGAGACTTGTTTTTAAGCTTTCTTAGGGTGTTTCTAAGGTAGGCTTTATTCTGGGGATAAAGTGGCCCTATTCATAAGACAAGAGCCCTGGTAGCCAGTGGTTAAGAGCTACGTCTACTAACCAAAAGGATGGCAGTTTGAATCTACCAGGCATTCCTTGGAAACCCTATGGGGAAGTTTTACTCTGCCTTATAGGGTTGCTATGAGTTAGAATTGACTTGATGGCCATGGGTCTGGTTTTGGGTTTGACTCATAAGACTTGGCTCTTTGGGGGTGTGAAAGGAGAGCCAAAAGTATTCACTGAGGTCCCTCAGTCTTTTTTATCAGAGCTCCTAAATCTTCTACCACTTTCAACTTCTGGAATCTCATTTTATCCCACAATTTCTCAGCAATTGTTTTCTGCCAAGCTTCACAGTGTATCATCCTGTGGATGCACGGCTTTGCATTTGGTCTAAAACCGAGAGAAAACCATGTATATTTCAGAATTCCTTCTCTGCCTACCTCCCTTTCCTTGGCTAATCCTCACTGAAAACAAAAAAAAAAAGCAACAAAATCTAATCTCTGTCTTCTAAGCTTCGAGAGACCTCTGTGCTCTGCTCCAGTTCTACTTTTCTGCATCATTGTCTAGGAAGTGACTCCAGTCAGAAAACTTGGTTGGTCATGAGGCTTACTTTCTGTGTTTTCTCTCTTTCCAGGATTACTGTGCTGTCTGCCTGGTTGTTCAAATTCTGAAAACAGTGGACTCATTTATTTTTCCAGTTTTATATTTGTTTATGGTAGGAGGATTAGTATAGTTGTTCTGTCATGGCCTTCTTATTTATTTTTAAATCTTTATTGCATAGCTACATAGTCTTTATGTCTCCCTTTTTTTTTTTTATATATGTGTTTTGTGTCTTTTCTAATTTTAACTTGATTCACTTTTCCATAGGCATGGGGGGGAGTGAGAGCCCTGATATTTTTGTATAACAAAATTCCTGGTAGGAAACGCCCTCTATGCCCTCTCCACATACTTACTATTTTTGTGCAATGGGCCTGATTTCCAACCTGAGTGTTCTTGCCTGAGAGCTTCCTTTTACTGCTGGAAACTACCCTGCTTGCCTGCAGGCCAGAACTAAAGTGCTGGGAAATTAAAGTCACACCCCCCCACCAGGCTGACCACAGCCAATGACTCACACTTGTTGATGGATAAATACCCAGTTTTCTAATCCCATAGGTGTAATAATGCTGAGGACTATCTTTTATTCTGTCTCCTAAAGTTTCTGCAATAGGATTATGCTCAACTTCTCCATAACAATCATCTTTACTGACTTCCTTCTTTTACCTGTATCATTTCTCCCAGACCCTACTGGATTTTCATGGGATCACCTCCCAAATTAAATAAATAAATAAACAAACATACAAGCCCATTGCCATGGAGATGATTCTGACTCACAGTGACTCTATAGGATAGAGCAGAACTGCCCATAGGGTTTCCAAGTTATTTTTCAAGTTGAAAGTACTGAAGAAAAAGGTTAAGCCTCGAGTTGCAATATTGAAGGATTGTACACACAAAATACTGAAGGAGGCAGGAAGCAGTAAAAGAAGATGGAAGGAATGAAAAGAGTCACTGTACAAAAAAGAATTGGTTGATGTGCAACCATTTCAGGAAGTAGTAAATGATCAAGAGCCAGTGGTATTGAAGGAAGACCCAGTTGCATTGAAGGCATTGGAGAAAAACAAGGCTCCAGGAACTGACAGAGTACCAGCTGAGATGTTTCAACAAATGGGTGCAACTCTGGAAGCACTCGGTCGTCTATGCCAAGAAATTCTGAAGACAGCTACTTGGCCAGCCAACTGGAAGAGATCCATATTTGTGCCCATTCCAAAGAAAAGTGATAAACAGAATGCAGAAATTATTGAATAATATCATTAATATCACATACAAGTAAAATTTTGCTGAAGATAATTAAAAAGTTGTTGCAGCAGTATGCTGAGAGGGAACAGCCAGAAATTCAGGCCAGATTCAGAAGAGGATGTGGAACGAGGGATATCATTGCTAATGTCAGATGGATCTTGGCTGAAAGCAGAGAATACCAGAAATATGTTTACCTGTGTTTTATTGACTATGCAAAGGCATTCATTCGACTGTGGATCCTAACAAATTATGGCTAACATTACGAAGAGTAAGAATTCTAGAACACTTAACGGTATTCGTGGGGAACCTGTATGTAGACCAAGAGGCAGTTGTTCAAACAGAACAAAAGGATATAGTGTGGTTTAAAATCAGGAAAGGTGTGTGTCAAGGTTGTATCCTTTCATCATGCTTATTCAATCTGTATGCTGAACAAATAATCCGAGAAACTAGACTATATGAAGAAGAACACAGCATCAGAATTGGAGGAAGACTCATTAACAACCTGCAATATGCAGATGACACAAGCTTGCTTGCTGAAAGTGAAGAGGACTTGAAGCACTTATGGTGAAGGTCAAAGATTACAGGCTTCAGTATGGATTACACCTCAGCATAAAGAAAACAAAAACACAACTAGACCAATAAATAATATTGCAATAAACAGAGAAAAGATTGAAACTTCAAGGATTTCATTTTACTTGGATCCACAATCAATGCCCATGAAAGCAGCAGTCAAGAAATCAAACAATGCATTGCATGGGGCAAATCTGCTGCAAAATACCTCTTTAAAGTGTTAGAAATCAAATATGTCACCTTGAGGACTAAGGTGTGCCTGACCTAAGCCATGGTATTTTCAATCGACTCATATGCATGTGAAAGCTGGACAATGAATAAGGAAGACTGAAGAAGAATTGATGCCTTTGAATTATGGTGTTGTCCAAGAATATTGAAGATACCATGGACTACCAGAAGAACAAACAAATCTGTCTTGGAGGAAATACAGCCAGAATTCTCCTTAAAAGTGAGGATGGCAAGACTTCGTCTCACTCGCTTTGGACATGTTACTAGAAGAGACTAGTCCCTGTAGAAGGACATCCTGCTAGGTAAAGTAGAGTGTAATCGAAAAAGAGGAAAACCCTCAATGAAATGGATTGACACGGTGGCTGCAACAAAGGCTCAAACATAGCAACGATTGTAAGCATGGAGCAGGATAGGGCAGTGTTTCATTCTGTTGTACGTAGGGTTGCTATGAGTCAGAACTGATTTGAAAGCAGCTAACAATAGCAAATCTGTATGGAAGCAGACTACCACATCTTTCTCCTGCTGAGAGGTTGGTGGGTTTAGACCATCAACCTTTCAGTTAGCAGCTGAGAGCTTTACCACTATGCCACCAGGGCTCCTTCCAGATCAACTACTTACTCTCAAATCCTCATCTCAGGATCTGCTTCTGGGAAAAATCAAACTTAGCCATATCTCTAAAATAATAGGGTTTTTTTTTTTTTTTTTTTTTGAGAGACAGACTAAGAGTTTCTAGTACCAACACCAAAATTTGCATAGTGACGCAGCATGATGGGTTCTAATAGAGAATTTTGGCAAGACATTGAAGCAAACAAGGCTCTGGAATGTGTCTGTTTATCTAAGAAACTGAAAAGGGAACGGAAAGAATATTTGATCCTTGCTTTTTTTAAGTTTAATATGAGAAAGATTGCATGGATTAGCTGAAATATAACATGTTGAAAATTGAATCTACAGCATTCCAACCTCTTCCTAGTTTCTTCTTGATATTAATGGCATCACCAAACCCTAAATTTACCAAAAAATATGGAGGGCTATTATGGATTATATTGTGTCCCCCCAAAAAGTGTGTCAACTTGGCTAGGCCATGATTCCCAGTGTTGTATGGTTGTCTTCCATTTTATGATCTGATGTAATTATCCTATGTGTTGTAAATCCTAACCTCTATGATGTCAATGAGGCAGGACACAATCTATAGGATTAGGTTGTATCTTGAGTCAATTTCTTTTGAGATATGAAAGAGAGATGTAAGCAGAGAGGAGAAGGACCTCATTTCCACCAAGAAAGAAAAGCCAGAAGCAGACTGCATCCTTTGAACCCTGGGTCTGTGTGGTAAGAACTTCCTAGACTCAGGGAAAGATTGAATAAAGGACATTCCCCTATAAAAAACTTTCCTCTAGAGCTGGCACTCTGATTTTTGGCTTCTGGCCTCCTAAACTTGGAGAGAATAAATTCTGTTTGTTAAAGCCATCTACTTGGGGTATTTCTGTTATAGCATTATGCAACTAAGACACAAATTTTTCTCTAACTTTACCAGTTACATTTCATCATTCCTGAGTTCAATTTATTCAGGTTATAAATTTAATTCTACTTTTGGTGGCCTTTTATTAGTATCTGCATCTAATTCAGAGATTTTCTGATTATAATCCCTTATTTTTCTTAATTTTTTGAATCTCATTGTCTCCACCGTATAAACTATCACAAATATCTACTAAAGAGTTTAAATAGGTAAATAATAACTAAGTGGAAGAGCTCTGAGTTGGAACCTGGGAAAATTGAGCTGGGCAGCGGAGATATTTCTCTTATTCCTTTTCTTCTCTTCTCCAGGACCTTATTTTTTTAAGAAGTAAGTGTTAGGGATTGGGGTAAGCATGAAATTCAGACTAAATCCATGGTTGTTGGGTGATCAGTATAAGGGTATATGGTGGCTCAGAGAAACCAATTTTATGGTGACTCTTTAATATGTAGACCTGGGTTCAGAAGTGAGTTCAGATTCCCAAGATAGCTGGAGGATATTACATTATGCAAAAATTCTGAGTAAAATAAGATAACTGGGCAAAAAAAAAGTCATGGAGTAAATTATTCTCCAGGGGTAAGTAATAAGTGTGTTGAAATTTATCTTGAAAGCTTGGACAAGTTACCGATTGCCTTCTAGTCAATTCTGACTCATAGTATCCCTATAAGACAGAGTAGAACTGCCCCATAGGGTTTCCAAGGCTGTAAAACTTTATGGAAGCAGACTGCCACATCTTTCTCCTGCAGAGTGGCTGGTGGGTTCAAACCACTGACATTTGAGTTAGCAGCCAAGTGCTGTAACCATGCACCACCAGGCTCCTTTGGACAAGTTAAAAATATATAATATCATTGCTTGTCTATAGTTAATCTTATCTTTCTCCTCAGCCCTCAGCAGAAATGCTAATTAACTAAATGTCAAATTCAGTTTAATCTTAGTCCAAGCTAATAATTTAAACAGAAATATCCCACTCTCACCTTTGGGTAAAATATTTAGTCTCTCAGAGAGCCACTCATTCCTCCTGTTTCTCTTCTTAAGAAGCATTCAAGTGTATAAAGGAGGGAAACTCATGTATATTACTGGGTAAGGGATGAGGTCTTATTTTGGAAGTGATGTTTTTTTTTCTCTTGTCTGGCTTTAAAATAATTTCTTTTGAAAACCTGGCTGCTTTGACCTTCTGGCATTAGCAGATGATGTCTGCTACTGAAATAAGTCATGAGTTTAGCACTCTGGGCTTGATCAGACCATAGTGGTGCTCATGGGTGACTAAGCCTCACCTTTGCATCTCTGAATGCAGAACTCAGTGTCTCACACATCTCTACCAAGCTACTCGCTTAGTGGTCCACCTCCACACCCTACTGCAGGGCCAGAGTGGTCCATCTCCCAATTTTCCCTTCCATGGCGCCACACTTGCTGAAAGTGAAGAGGACTTGAAGCACTTACTGATGAAAATCAAAGATTACAGCTTTCAGTACGGATTACACTTCAACATAAAGAAAATAAAAATCTTCACAATTGGACCAATAAGCAACATCAGGATAAATGCAGAAAAGACTGAAGTTGTCAAGGATTTCATATTAGTTGAATCCACAATCAACACCCAAGGAAGCAACAGTCAAGTAATCAAACGACGCATTGCATGGGACAAATCTACTGCAAAAGACCTCTTTAAAGTGTTAAAAAGCAAAGATGTCACTTTAAGAACTAAGGTGCACCTGACCCAATTGTCTCATGTGCATGTGAAAGCTGGACAATGAATAAGGAAGACTGAAGAAGAATTGATGCTTTTGAATTATGGTGTTGGCCAAGAGTATTGAATATACCATGGACTGCCAAAAGAACAAACAAATCTGTCTTGGAAGAAGTACAGCCACCATGCTCATTAGCAGCAAGGATAGCAAGACCTCGTCTCACATACTTTGGTCATGTTATCAGGAAGGACCAGTCCCTGGAGAAGGATATCATGCTTGGTAAAGTAGCGGGTCAGCGAAAAAGAGGAAGACCCTCATTGAGATGGATTGACACGTGGCTGCAACACTGGGCTCAAGCATAACAATTGTGAGGATGGCTCAGGACTGGGGAGTGTTTCGTTCTTTGTACACAGGGTCTCTATGTGTCTGAACCGACTCCACAGCACATAACAACAACAACATGGCACCATGTTAGGCCCATTAGCTATCAACCCAGCAGCAGTGCCTGAGGGTTTAAGGGCAGCTCAGACAAACAGATCTCAGATGCCCTTAGGCCTCATCACACAGTGCAGCCTGGTTTACTTTGATGTGGCTCTTGTCTTGATTAGACACGACAAGCTCTTCTCTCAATATTACTCCCCATTTATTCAACATTTCTTATCCGAGATTATCCCAGAAAGGGGATATCAGAAGAATGCATGTGATCTTAGTGATCTCTATATTCTATCCCCTCCTGTTGTCCAGCTCTTAAGGTCTTGGACTAGAAAATATGCAGGGCTTTTCTCTAACTTTCCCTGTTATGTTTCCTCTTTTCTGAATTCAGCTAAGTGTTAGTGTCGGATAATCATCTTCCCTATGCACAATGAATGCGATAACCTCATGAGTTGAGTGCTTTCAGCTTGGGTGTTGATTTTCAAAAGGGAGGTAAAAGAATGATCAAATCAATAAACCGATTTATAAGGCTGTCATCCTGCTTCAAGTGGCCTTGGTGGTGCAGTGGTTAAGCTCTCGGCTGCTAACTGAAAGGTCAGTGATTTGAACCCACCAGCCACTCCATGGGAGAAAGATGTGGCAGTCTGTGTCCATAAAGATTACAACCTTGGAAACCCTATGGGGCAGTTCCACCCTGTCCTATAACGTTATGAGTTGGAATCAGCTTGATGACAGTGGGTTTGGTTTTGGTTTTCATCCTGCTTTGTAACTCTATTTTCACTTTTTTTTTCTATTACAAATTCTTACCACTACTCAAAAATACAGATGTGTAGAGCAGATTAAGAATGAAGATTGCTCCCATTTATTTAGCACTTACTACTTATTAAGTAAAAGGATCCTGGGTGGCACAAGCAGTTTGTGATTAATTGCTAACCCAAAGGCTGGTGGTTCAAATCCACCCAGTGACTCTGTGAAAGAAAAGACCTGGCAAATTGCTCTCTTAAAGATTACAGTCAAGAAAACCCTATAAAACAGTTCTACTCTGTAACACATGAAGTTGCTATGAGTCCAGGGCAACTGGATAGCAGCTAACAACGACACAAGTCAAGTACTGTTCTAAGTGTTTTCATGTGTTAACACTTAATAGGCACCAGAGCATTGTGAGAAGTTACTATTATTAGCCCTATTTTACAGGTGAAGAGACTGAGGCACAGAAAGGTTAAGCAACTGTCACTGGTCATGCAGCTAGCAAGTAGGGGAACCAGCATTTGAACCCTGGAAATCTAGATTAGAGTCTTTGCTCTTAACCACTGTAATAGTCCTTAAAGCAAAAGAATTTATTCTCAAAATAAAAAAGGGAAAATGTATTAAAACTTTAAAAATATTACTTCGCACAAACACACACTTGTTTGCAGCAGACAGTATTTCCAGATCTACCGTGCTAGTGGGAAATAGATTCAACATTTACATATTTATTTCCTATACCAGAACCTGAGCTACTCTTAGTCCAAGTCTGCTTTTTTCTATTGCAACTAGAAGAGGGCATGACAGATGCTGAACACATGATTTTAAATGAATCCTTGAATAATCTTCTGAATAAGAATCACATATTTGAGAAAAACCCTCAGTGACATGGACTGACACAATAGTCTCAACAATAGGCTCAAAAATACCAAAGATCATGTAGATGGCACACAACTGGGCAATGTTTCATTTTGTTATACATAAGGTTGCCATGGCAGCAACTAACAACAACATTTGAAAGATGCGCTAGTCTATTTATGAATTTAAAAACAGAGCATCCACTTGATTATAATAGAATTAGATAAATAATAATAGAATTATGTAGAAAACACCGAGAAGTCAGTTATTACTTAGAATTATTTAGAAATTAAGAAAGTGGCTGGATTTATTTCATTGTATACAAATCATTGTATTAATTTTTAACAATTGTATCTCTCAGGTTTCTTAGCTGCATCATACAGAACCAATTCTAACTCTACTAATCAGAATATAAATGTATTGAAGAATATTGGTCACATTACCCCAAAACCAAAAAACCAAACCCATTGCTGTAGAATCAATTCCAACTCGCAGCGACCTTGTAGGACAGGGTAGAACTGTCCCATAGGGTTCTAAGAAGCAGCTGATGAATTTGAACTGCCAACCTTCTGGTTAGCAGCCAAGCTCTTAACCACCATGCTACCAGGGTTCCAGAGTCTCTTAGAAGGCCTGATAATCAAGCTTAAAAGCTGCGAGCCCAGGGCAACACAATTGACATTGTGGTTCCCACTAGTGATGCTGATCACTGGATTCCAGATTCCACTACTTCTGCTCCCCAAAGTTGAACATTTCAACCAACAATCTCAGAGGAAATGGATTCCACATAGTGCCTTCTTTCTCACATTGCTCTTCTTAAATTGAAGTCTCAGGCTGCAGCATCTCATCTTGGAACCCAGGTCCTATGCCTGCGTTCTAGCTGTAAAGGAGACTTAGATCAGTGAGTTTTTGTTTTCTGCCTTGGAAGGTAGTATTAGTAAAATGTGGGAATTCCCATAATTTAAGATGCTGTTCAAAGATAACTGGTAATTGCAATCCCTGTTTAACATGAAGAGAAAATGATTAAGATTTATATTAATTATACAAATGTAAAATTATAGAGTAAATGTATTGAGAAATGTGAATTACTTTCATAAAGAGAATTAGCAAAATTTGACTTGGTGCAAACAAAAAAATTTGAGTATTTATTGCTGCAAATGAATTATATAATTTTAAAGAGCACAACATTTCTCAGATTAATTTATAAATATTGAATGATTGAATCATCTCAAGAAAACAATATTTATTAGAAAGGATAAAGAGGTTAAAAAATTAATCTGTGAGAATAATAGAAGACAATACAAATACTTTATAGATCAAAGAATGGTTCTACTACCCAAAATATTGCAGCAAACAATAATTATAATATTATTTAACTTGTATAGATACAGAAACACAGATTAATAAAAAAGAATTGAAAGCATAGAACTAGAAACAAAAATAGCTATGCTCTTTGGTGATTCAGTAGGCCCATTAAAATAATAGTTAAATGGAAGAATTATTTTAGAAGCTATGCTAAAATATTTCATTGGAGCACAACTTAAAAAGAAAAATATCTGACTTACACATTATTGCAGGTGGATTGAATAGTCCAATAATTCCGGAGGAAATAGATCTGAGTATTAACCATTTAAAACAAAGTCTTGATAGCCTAAGCTAGTTAAACTTTCTTACCACAATCTTTAAAAATACATGGTCAACATACAAGATATAAGGTTTGCACAGAAAAAAGTAACCTGAAAACTAAATTAAAGAGGGACTTAGAAAAATATTTTCTGGCATTTTAAAACACAGAACTGTAATATTTATAAAACTTTTTATAAAATTGGTAAAACATAAACAGGTGTAAAATTGAAATCAATAACATGAAAGAGAAATAAATATTAAAATCATGTTTAATCTCTTGAATTGTCATGAATTTTTAAAAAATTATAAAAGGTAAAATTTTGCTGCTATAAAAATGGAAAAAAGCAAAAATCCCCACCATATCCAATGCTGTGTATATCTTATGCATTTTTGTGTTTCAATCACCTATTATGTTCTCTATGAATATATGTTATCTAAACTAATAAAATCATATGAAACGTAGGAGAAATGACATGGCTGTACATTGCTAATAGCCACATAAAATGGTTTAATATTTTTTGGACAGCAATATGACCATATATGTTCAAGAGACTTGAACTTTTTATATACTTTAATTCAGCAACCCCATTTCTTGGAATTATGAAGAACAGAAATTCAATTTTTAGCATTATTTATAAGGATGAAAAATTAGAAATAACCTATACATGTAAAATAGGTAAATGGTTAAATGTATTATGACATGAATTCCATTGAATGTCATGCATATGTGAAATTATAAAAGTAAAACTACATAGCTGTACATAGTAATGGCATATAAATACGCTCCAATATGCAAACTTGGTATGCGTGAATTCAAGAATTAAAATGAACATGTGAAAGTAAACAATTGAAGTAAAAATAGTTAATTTGGTTTTTTGGTGAGATTGTGGGTAATTTATCACTTTTTAATTTCTTTTTGTTGTAATATTGCCTATTCAGAATAAAAAATAAAAGCAGTGCTTATGTTTGTTGGTATGCCTCTGTATGTGTTTGTGCCTTTGTGTATTGGGAAGGAAAGAAAAGTAGTGAGCTTATATTAAAAGATTGTAATTGTTTATTTTCTCTTAATTTGAAAGAATGAACAAATGGTTTTAATTACTAAAGAGGTGTAGGAATTACATGAAGAGTTTCTCTAATGACAATGGTTATATTACATGGTTAATCCATAGGGAAAAATACATTTATTGCTTTTCCTCAATGCCACATATTGAAGGAATTCAATATTATTTAAAATATTTCTTGTTTATAATATAAAAGAGCCATCAACAACAGGACAAAAATATTTTTTTCCTGGTGAATTCTCCACCCATCAGTAACTTTCTGAAAGCTCCCTTCATGGCCTCATTCCTCAGACTGTAGATAATAGGGTTGAGTGCTGGTGGCATTACTGTATAAAAGATAGAAATCATAAGGTCAAAAGCAGTTGGAGAATCTGAAGTTGGTTTTAGAAACTCAAAGATACCTGTGGAGAGAAAAAATGAGACAACAAAGAGGTGGGGCAGGCAAGCAGAGAAGGCCTTGGATCGACCCTCAGCAGAGGATATTCTTAGAACTGTGGAGAAGATGTGGATATAGGAGAGAACAATGGAGGTGAAGCAGATGATTGCCATCACAGACATGAAAGCAGCCACTCCAATCACTCCAAGGTAATCATTGGAGCAGGAGAGCTTTAGCAATTGGGGGACATCACAGAAGAACTGGTGGATTATTTTGGCCCTACAGAATGTGATAGAGAATGCGGTTGCTGTGTACAAGATTCCAGAGATGCTTCCACTTAGCCATACGGCTATCACAGCCCATTTACACTTACTAGGATCCATGATGACCTCGTAGTGCAGTGGGAAGCAGATGGCTACATAGCGGTCATAAGACATCACTGTGAGAATGGCCACCTCAGCCCAAGCCAAGGATGTGAAGAAGAAAACCTGGAGTACACACTGGCCATGAGAAATATAGCCATCATCCATCAGAGAATTGTCAATGGACTGGGGGACCGTGACAGAAATGAAGGAGAGGTCCAGAAGGGAAAGGTGCTTCAAGAAGTAATACATTGGGGGTTGAAGATGCTGGTCCAATGTGGTGATGATTATAATGATGAGGTTACCTGCCAAGGCCAATAGATACATCACCAAGAACAGCAAAGCATGTAAAATCTGCAGCTCACGAATGTCAGAAAATCCCATGAGAAGGAATCCACTCATTGCGGTTACATTTGTCATAACCATTTTGAAGATACCAATTATGGTGGCAGCTGGAAGAAAAGGGGACATGGAAAATGCAGTAGAAAGATATTAAACTAAATTTCCATTCATTTATCCATCATTGCTTTTTAAAACCATTATTTATTAAGTACTTGCTATGTATCAGCTGTGTCCTAGATGTTTGGGGTCCAAAGGGGAAAAGATGTGTTTATTGTATTCATGGAGCTTACATGGAGCTCCCAATACAAACCAGCAGGTACAGTTAAGTTAAATGTGTTAAAGTCACTGGTCTTGTCATAGAAAAAAGAATTTGCACCACAAAAAAATTTTACACCACACACACACAAACACCACTCTCCTTTTCACTGATGAAACTCATTGCTTTAAGTCAGTTTAACAAAAGCAGTGATCAGCTCTTGAATACAGAGTTTTGGAAATTGGATGGGACGCATTTGTGTATAGTACACTACCCTATTTTAGCAGATAGAATGGCTTGTTAGAGGACATACGGTAGTGAGAATTGAAACATGGGTTAGATGGTTAGACTGAATAATATCCAAGGTCCCTTCCTATCAAGCAATTCTGTCCTTAGAGAGAGAGCCTCTATAATCGTGGAGCCAAGGGCCAAATTGTATTATCACCCTTCCAATGAACATTTTATTTAATGGACACAACCTCTCATTGAAGTAAAAGTAAATGTACTTTTGCAAAGGAAATACTTATATGTTACTCTCAGATTCAGCATCCAGTTTGATTCCCTGGAGTATCATCTGGTATCTAACAACTTTCTCTAAATCTTCATTTTACTCACCTTCTCTTCACATCATTTGTCTTTAGTTTAAGTCATCAAACATTTATTGACAATTTGCTACATAAAAAGACATTTGCAAAGAAGAGAAACACATAGTGATTGCTCTGAGGTAGTTTTAAATGCTGAAGGAAAATATTTAAATACCCAGTACACTACTTCAAAAAGAAAATGTGAAGAGGTGTAAAGTCATATACATTTCAGAGAAGGGAGAAAAAAATTTTTGGTTCATTGTCTAGTATTTTGGTTTTAGAAACTTGGTGGGAGGGAAATAACCCAAGAGTTCTCCCCTCACTAAAATACTCATCAGTGTATGAGGACTGATGAATTAATTACTTTGTGAGTTATGGGCAACAACCAGAAAAACTGCTGTATCAGAGTCTCTGTGCTTTATTCTGAGCCATGTGATAGCTCACCAGATGGTTTTTGTGTTTTAGTAATTCATCTTCTTAGAAATGATAACTTAGAAAATTCTAAACCTTGAGGCCAGTATTTCCTTCCCATTCCTTATCATTTTGAGAGAGACTTTTGTTAGTTCAATAACTCCCTCATTTGCTTTGTTTTTCTGACATCTTATGTCAAGTCTCTCCTGCTGACATCCAGACGTATTCTGCCTCCCATACTTCTTCTCTTCTGTGAAGAATGAATTTGGCATTGGAACATTTTATTTCTATGCCTACTGTCTGGCAGAGGTCAGTGGTTTTAGATTTATAATAAAAAGATATTAAATTAAAACATTTAAAAGTTTTGTTTTGGAGCCAAATTTGAAAGCCTCTTTTGTCTTACTTTGTAAATGCGAACCACGAGTTTAATCTCTCTACAATTTCCTCAGCTTCATCCATTTACATCAAAATCTCACACAAGATAAAAGAAAACAGGAGGTATTACAGAGCAATTGTATGCTTCTGACATAATTTCTCCCCTTCTATGTCCTGTATTTTTTTGTTCTCTTAAAATGATAAACAGCATTATTGTCCATACTTAATTTGGACTTTGGTTCATTACATATTTTAATTTGCCAGATTTGTACAAGTAATTATCTACAGACAGGGAAGTAAAAAACTAAACAATTTTAGTATTCATTTTCATGAGACACACACCAGGTTAGAAACCCTCATAAAAAGTATTTTATTTAATCCTCACATAGTTTTATCTACTATGAGTTAAGTATTTTAATTTCTATTTTTATAGAAAAAAATAAGGCTTGGGTTACTTAAGTACAGAATTGAGATCTGAGCCCCAAACTCTTGTCTTTTCCAATTCATACAGCTGCTTCATATTTTAAAATCTCTGAGTATTAATAACAGGTATAGTGGAGCATTGGGGAAAGCCAATTATACTGACAGCATATCCATCCAAGGCTCTGTCTCTCACACTGTTGCCAGGAATTATCTGAAGAAGAGTTTCACAGTTGTTTTACTAAATATTTATATAACACGCAAAACATTAACATTTCTCAACTAATTGATTTTCCTTAAATGGCTCATTATTGTAATACATTTAGATAAATTTGGTATTTGGACTTTTCAATCTGTTCATTTTCAGGAAAGTTAGCTTCCTTCCTTGTTAGAATTAACAGTCTTACTTTCTCAAACTCATTTCAAAGAACAGAAGGTTCTGTCAGAGTTTCCATAAAATATTTCTCTTTTTCCTTATCCAAGATTGGAAAACTCACCACAACTCTTTTTGGTGTGTGTGTAGCTATCAAAGGTTATCACCAACTTCAAATCTTTCTCACCTATAATCCTACAGATCTTTTTAAACATGATGTTTCCCTTGAGGCCCTAGTTCTTTTTTCTTTCTTTCTTTTTTTTTTTTTTTTTTTCATCTTTCCTAATGGAAGCCTACGCTGAATGATAAAGGTATTTCAATTTCTCTACCCCTCTGGCACCTGGGACTTGGAGTCTTAGAAACTTTCACCCAGAGAGCGAGTGGCCTAGTAAGCTGTGGGTGTTTGTTGTCCCTAGCTCAGTGGTTCTCAAATTTATCAGACGTATGAATCCACCTTATAAAAGGAGAGCTTGTTAAAACACAGGTACAGAGACCCTACACTCAGAAATTCTGATTCATTAGGTCTAAGGGGCATCCATGAATTTGGATTTCTAAAAAGCTCCTAGGTGATGCTGATGCTGCTGGTATGCGGGCAACACTTGGAGAACCACAGTCCTAGTTAGCGTATGTGTTTCTGAAAGAGATACAGAAATATTTAAACTTTTCTTTGTTTTAGCAGATGAATGCCAGAAGTCAAGCATCACGGAAAACTAGAAGCCAGTGTTTATGTTTATCTTTATGTTAGAAATTTAGGCCTATGCATTTAATTTCAGATTTGAAGCAGCTTTCTCATTTTTTCATTATAATCTCTACCAATCATCAAAATATCTACTAAAAGATCCCTAAAACAAATATGACAACAGTACCTGACAGCCTCATAAGATGATCCAGTCCATTAAAATATATTATTAAAACCTTTACAACAGCTTTATAAGTACTTAGGAATAAACACCTTATAAGTTCACAATGTTGTTTTGTAATTCTGGAGTTCTTTTACCATATTTTATAAAAAAAAAAAACTAATATTTTTCAGGAGGAATCATATGACTATAAATTTATTAACTTTATATTGCAAAGATTTCCTCCGAAGCTAAGTGGATATTTATTTATCATGTTTTTAAAGCTATAGAGTATCCTGCCCAGGTTACAAGACACAATTTATTAAAAAAAAAAAATTCTATTTATTCATAGACTCAACAAATATTTCGTGAGTGCTTATTGTGTACCAGGCATTCTTCCAGTTTGTCACTATTATAAATAGCACTGGTCACTGGTTTTTGTGGTATAATGGTTATCACATTCACCTAAACACGTGGTGTAGTTGTTAGTTGCCCCTAAGTCAATTCCAACTCATGACGATCCCATTTGCGCAGAGTAGAAATGCTTCATAGGGTTTTCAAGGCTGTAACCTTTCAGAAGCAGATCACCAGGCCTCACCTGTCTTCCCAGGCACCTATGGATGGGTTCTAACAGCCAACCTTTCAGCTAGTAATCAAGTACTTAACTGTTTGTGCCACCCAAGGACTCCAAACAGGTGTAAACAGCTCTATTAATGTTTTTCTTAATTATAATGAATATAACAACAAATAGTGTTGGCGTGATCATTCTTTTAAACCTTGAATTTTGTGCATTTGATTTTTTTCCTTAAAATGAAATTAAGGAAGATGGAATTATTCAATTTAGGGTTATGAAAACAATTGTATGGGTTTTCAATATTGTCAAATTCCTTCCTAAAATTATTGTGAAGTGTCATATTGTTCTCAGTATTGTTTGTCCACAGTCTTGCTAACATGAGGGAGCTATAATTTTTCCTTTTTATGGTTAAAAAATAGAAAAGAAATATCATATTTAATCATGTATACACTGGAGTCAGTTTACCCAGGTTTGAATCCTAGTTCTACCACTTATTATTTCTGAAGTGGCTTTAATTACTTCTTCTTTCTGAACCTTTGATTTCCCATCTGTAAAATGAGAATAATATTGATTAAAGGATTCATGTAAAGTGCTCAGCAAAATGACTGGAAAATAATAAACAGTGATGTTAGCGTTCTCATCATTAACGGTTTATTTTAAATTTTATCACACAAAATCTTCCAGATGATAGAAAATACGAAACATGTCTAATTTGTTTTATGAGGCCAGGTATACCCTTGATAACGAGCTCTGACAAAGATATTACACATACACACACACATGCAAAAGAGAGAGAAAGAACTTCAGCCAGAGAAAAACATTTAAAAAAATTCAACATCCATTCACAATAAAAGCACTAAATTCTTGAGCGTATTCAGGTAAGAAGGGGACTCTTGATCTGATGAAGAGTAACTACATAAAAGCTACAGTACACGTCATACTTAAGGATGAAATATTTACTATTTCGTCTATGAGTTAAGGAATAAGACAAGACTGACCATAGATACTTCTATTTAACAGTTCAATAAAACAAGAAAAATGACAAAGAGGATATAAAATTTAGAAACAGATGATATTGTTGGATAAATAAAAATTTGAGAAGAAAATCACTCAAATTATTAGAATTCTTTATTTCATATGGCAAATTAGATAATAAAATTACTAAAACTGTAATATTTGCAATAAGCCATAAATCCATTGCCACCAAGTTGATTTCAACTCATAGTGACCCTGAAGGACAGAATAGAACTGCCTCATAGGGTTTCCAAGGCTGTAATTGTTTACGGAGCAGCTGGTGGGTTTGAACTGCCAACTTTTTGGTTAACAGCCGAGGGCTTTAACCACTGTGCAATCAGGGTTCCCAAATATTTGCAATAGCATCCCCAAACTCCTAATATCTAGGAGTGCAGTACAGTTAATTGCCTTTATATGGTCCTTCTAACTGTGGTCTTGTAACTTCCGCAAAATGATTGGGTGGGACTATGCAAATAAGGCGTTTGTGACCCACCAAGGGGATTGGACAGACTGCTAATGCAAATAAGGTGCATGGAACCCTTGTAGGAGATTGGTCAGTTTTGCCATCCCACTAGGTTTAAAGGCAGGCCGAGAGTGAGGGCTGAGACCAAGAGCAAGGGCCAAGGCTTGAGTATGGCCTGGTGGCAGAGGCCTGCTGCTGGGCATGGCCAAAGAAGCTATCCTGATTGAAGAACTATATCCTAAGTTGTTCCCTTACCTCCAAGTTGATCCTCATCCTGAATTTTAACCTGTTACTTCCCTAATAATCTTCATAACCATGAGTATGGTCTGTGAGTTCTGTATGGCCATTGCAATGAATTATTGAACACAGAAGAGAAGTAGAGAGTGCCGTGGAAGGGATGGCTGGTATCAGAATTGGTAAAGAAGTTGGAGAGTGGAGGTGTGCCTGACTTCCACCTAATGGGAATCAGCTTGGGGCCAATGCTGATCTTGATTCTCCTCATCCCTCATGAACTTAGAGGACCTCTGATGCTACTATCATTTTACAGAATGGCTAAATCAACAACAACATACTCTAGTGGGAAGGTGGAGCAACATGAACTCTCATTCATTGCTGGAGGGAATGCAAAATGGTACAACCACTTTGGAAAACAATTTGGCAGTTTCTTACAAAGTTAAACATAGGCTTACCATAGATCTAACAATCACACACTTAGGTATTTACTCAAATAAATTGAAAACTTATGTTCACACAAAATTCTGCATATGAATGTTTATAGCAAATTTATTCATAATTGCCAAAAATTGGAAACAACCAAGATGTCCCTCAATAGGTGAACAGATAAACAAACTGTAGTACATTGATACGATGAAGTATTATTTAGGGATTAAAAGAAATGAGCTATCAATCTACAAAAAGACATGGAGGACTGTTAAATGCATATTGTTAAGTGAAAGAAGCCAGTTTGAAAAAGCTACATATTGTATGATTCCACCATATGACATTCTTGGAAAGGCAAAACTATAGAGACAGTAAAAACATCAGTGGTTCCAAGGATTCAGTGGAGGAGGCAAGGGATAAATAGGTGAAGTCCAGGGCATTTTAAGGGCAATGAAACTGTTCTGTATGATACTATGATGGATACATGACTTCATGCATTTGTCAAAGCCAGTAGAACTATACAACACAAAGAGTGAACCCTAATGTAAACTAAGGACTTTAGTGAGTAATTATGTACGAATATTGGTTCATCAATTGTAACAAATGTATCACACTAATGTAAGATGTTAGTAATAGGAAAAACTGTGTGCAAGGAATAGCAGGGGCATAAAGGAACTCTGTACTTTCTGCACAATTTTTCTGTAAACCTAAATCTGCTCTGCACAATAAGATGAATTTAAAAGCAAAAATTAAAAAAAAGACCTCTTGCAAAAAAGCAAACACACGCCAAAAATCATGAAATATCATCAGAAAAAGAGGAAACAAGAAAAATGAGTCAAGGACATAAATACTTAATTCAGAGAAGTGATTTATAATATGAAGAGAAGTTGAATTGCACTATAAATCAGAGAAATGCAAACTCAATCGACAATAACACAAAAGTTTACGTCCATAGTGTTATGGATTGAACTGTGTCCCCCAAAAATATGTTTTGTAAATCCTAACCTCGATGCCTGTGGTTATAATCCCTTTTGGGAACAGACTGTCTTTGTTATGTTAATGAGGCAAGATTAGTGTAGGCTGTGTTTTGAGTCAATCTCTTACAAGATATAAAAGAGCAGATTAAGCAAGCAGAAGTGGGAGAAGATAGATATTATGCCACATGCAGACTTCCAAGGAACCAGGAAACAAAAAAGAGACGAGGACCTTCGCCCAGAGCTGACAGAGAGGGAGCCTTTGTCTAGAATCCGCACCCTGAATTCAGACTTCTAGCTTCCTAAACTGTGAGAAAATAAATTTCTGTTTGTTAAAGCCCACCACTTGTGGTACTTCTGTTACAGCAGCACTAGATAACTAAAACACATAGAATGGCAAAAATTACAAATGTAGATAGCACCAAGTGTTGTTAAAGATGTAGGGAAACAGAAACTTACCTGCACTGTTGGCAAAAGAGAAATTAAATTATTGCAGCCATCCTGGAATGCAACCTTGCAATACTTAGTGTATTTATTAGTTCCTATGACTACTGCAAAAAGTTACCACAAAGTTGGTGGCTTAAAACAATACACATTTATTCTCTTACAGTTTTAGAGGTCAGAAATCAAAATCTGTCTCACTAGGCTGAAATCAAAGTGTTGGTAGAGCCGTACTCCCATCGGACGTTCTAAGGGAGAATCTATTTCCCTGTCTTTTCCAGTTTCTAGAGCTGCTTTCCTTGGCTGGTGACCCCTTCCTCCAACTTCAAAGCCAGCAGTGTAGCATTTTGCTTCATTCTATACATTGCCTTTTTCTTCTTCGCTTCCCTCTTAAAAGGACACGTGTGCTTTACATTTAGGGCTCACCTAGGTAATCCAGATAATCTCATCTCAGAATCCTTACCTTGATCACATCTGCAGTCTCTTTTGCCATATTAGGTAACATTCTTAGGTTCCAGGAATGAGGACTTCGATATCTTTGCAGGCCATTATTCAGCTTATCATGGTATATATATATTGGACACAATGATACAACTCCTAGGCACATATCCCAGTGAAATTCTTCCTCACATCTTCAGGGAAATCCATACAATGATGCCTACTATAGAAAGGCACAACGTCTAATTTTAAAAGTATTAAACTTAATCTTTAGCTCTCTTTTTTTTTTTTGTCTCTATTCTTCTCATTCTAGATATTATCCAAGTGCTAGTTCTCCCACTAAAAAAGCAGAGTATCTAGGTTTGGCGTTGTCACTAGTTTTGATTTTCAGTCCTTCCTGGACACTATTTTTCCACCCTCCACTTCTTCCTTCCTACCTTCTCCTATCCAAAACTAGTAAAGGACAATCGTACCTAAGGTAGGTTTCAGAAATTTCTACTTTCATAGATAACAACAAAAAAGTTTTTGTGTGTGTGTGTGTTCTCAAAAAAATTCCCTGGATGCTTAATTTCTGTAAGAGCAGTGAACCTTATACCCAGACCATGCTTCTAGAGAATAAATGTTTAAAGGACATTTTCTTTGAGATGGTTCATTTTTTGGAGGAATTATTTATTTCCCTGTGGCTTCTACACCCTCCAAGATCCCTATGGCCGATGAACAATAAATAGTCCCGGACACATGAGGAGTTCCTGAGCTGGGGAAGGTGGTGTTGATCAAAGAGAAATAAATAGATCCCTACTTAATACCAACAATAACAATAATAATAGCCACCAAATAATAAAGGCGCATTCTGTGCCTGGTCCTTGTGAAAACAAGTTATTACAATTTCTTCTTTAAACCTCACAACAGTCCTGAAATATAAGTACCATCATCACTGATATACATGTGAATAAGCTAAGATTTAGAGAGGTTAAATAATTAGTTCAATTCAGACAGTTAAAAGGTCTCCAAGGCAATTTCAACCCCTAATCTGGCAGACTGCAAGGTTCTGTAAACAAATATATAGTATTATTTCCACTTGTCCCCAGGCCAGTGTTCTCTACTGAAAAATCCAAACTGTGTTTATTCCAAAGAAATGTCTGTCTGACTTTAGTTTTCTTTGGATTTTCTTACTCAGGGCAAAACTGTCCAGCCTATCCTAGGAGAGGGAAAAGGATCCCGCTAATTTGTTCCTGAAATCTCTTTTATGTTTTCTTAAAACCTTTTTGAAAATACACTGAGCACAAAATTTAAAATGTGTATAGATCACAAAGTGAAAGAAGTTTGTTTTGCAGAGTGTGGAATAGAAATCAGCCTCTGTCAATACTGGTCTCTCTTTTTTTTTTTTTTTTTTTTTTTACTTTTGGTGAAAATATTCACGGCAAATCCCACTCCCATTCTACCGTTTCTAGATATAATGATCAGTGACGTTGGTTACATTCTTCACATTGTGTCAACAATCTCATTATGTTTGTTCTAGTTGTTTCATATCCCTTAAACTTAATCTCCCTTCCCCTCAACCTTCCCATCTAGTTTTAAAATAGCTGTTGACCGTTCGGTCTTATATACATAGTTTTTTTTTTTTTTAAACCCAATACTCAAGGGTGACAATCTTTATTATTTGGTAAAAAGGTTTACTTAGTTTAAAGGTGATTTCAGGGGACAGTTTCAATTCAAGGCTTGAAGAGCAACTCAGGGCCATGACTCAGGGGCTCCTCCAGCCTCGTAGGTCAGGTAAGCCTAGATTCTTTAATAATTTGAAGTTCTGTTCCACATTTTTCTCCTTTTTATCAGGATTCATCTGTTATGTTCCTGATCAGAAGACTCAATAGTGGTAGCTGGGCATCATCTAGTTCTTCTGGTTTCAACGTGTCTTTGGTGTTCTTCATTCTCCTTTGCTCCAGGTGGCTTAGGACCAATTGATGCATATTAGATGGTCACTTGCTAGCTTTTAAGACCCCACATGCCACTCACCAAAGTGGGATGCAGAACATTTTCTTAATAAACTGTATTATGCCAGTGGACCTAGATGTCCCCTGAATGCATGATCCCCAGACCCCAACCCCTGCTGCTCTGTTCCTTCAAGTGTTTGGGTGTATTCAGGAAACTTCTTAGCTTTTGGTTTAGTTCAGTTGTGCTGACTTCCCCTGTAGTGTGTGTTGTCCTTCCCTTCACCTAAGATAATTCTTGTCTACTATCTAGTTAGTGAATAACCCTCTCCCTCCCTCCCTACCCTTGTAACCATCAAAGAATGTTTTCTTCTGTGATTAAACCTTTTCTTGAGTTCTTATAATAGTGGTCTTATACAGTATTTGACATTTTGCAACTGACTAAATTCACTCAGCATAATGCCTTCCAGATTCTTCCATGTTATAAGATGTTTCACAGATTCATCATTGTTCTTTAACATTGTGTAGTATTCCATTGTGTAAATACACCATAATTTGTTTATCCGTTCATCTGTTGATGGGCACCTAGGTTGTTTCCATCTTTTTGCTGTTGTGAACAGTGCTGCAACGTGGGTGCGCATATATCTATTCGTGTTACATCTCTTATTTCTCTAGGATATATTCCAAGGAGTGGTACTTCTATTTCTAGCTATTTAAGGAAGTGCCAAATCAATTTCCAAAGTGGTTGTGTCATTTTACATTCCCACCAACAGTGTGTAAGTGTTCCTGTCTCTCCACAACCTCTCCAACATTTATTATTTTGTGTTTTTTGCATTAATGCTAGCCTTGTTGGGGTTAGATGTTATCTCATTGTAGTCTTGAATATAGCCTGAATATCTTCTTTGGCGAAGTGCCTGTTCATATCTTTGCCCATTTTTTAATTGGGTTATTTGTCTTTTTGTTGTTGAGGTTTTGCAGTATCTTGTAGATTTTAGAGATTAGAGGCTGATCAGATTTGTTGTAGCCAAAAATATTTTCCCAGTCTATAGGTTGTCTTTTGACTCTTTTGGTGAAGTCTTTTGATGAGCGTAAGTGTTTGATTTTTAGGAGCTCCCAGTTATCTACTTTCTCTTCTGGTGTTTGTGCATTGTTACTTATGGTTTGTATTCTCTTTATGCCATGTATTAGGACTCCTAGTGTTGTCCTTATTTTTTCTTCTGTTATCTTTATCCCTTTAGATTTTATATTTAGGTCTTTGATCCATTTTGAGTTAGTTTTTGTGCATGGTGTGAGGTATGGGTCTTGTTTCAGTTTTTGCAGATGGATATCCAGTTATGTCAGCACCATTTGTTAGAGACTGTCTTTTCCCCGATTAATGGACTTCGGACCTTTGTCAAATATCAGCTGCTCATAGGTGGATGAATTTATGTCTGGATTCTCAATTCTGTTCCACTGGTCTATGTATCTGTTGTTGTACCAGTACCAGGCTGCTTTGACTACCGTGGTGGTATAATAGGTTCTAAAATCAGGTACTGTGAGGCCTCCCACTTTGTTCTTCTTCAGTAATGCTTTACATATCCAGGGCCTCTTCCCTTTCCATATGAAGCGGGTGATTTGTTTCTCCATCTCACTAAAAAATGCTGTTGGAATTTGGATCGAGATTGCATTGAATCTGTAGATCACTTTGGGTAGAACTGATATTTTCACAATGTTAAGTCTTCCTATCCATGAGCAAGGTATGTTTTTCCACTTATGCAGGTCTCTTTTGATTTCTTGCAGTAGTGTCTTATATTTTTCATTGCATAAGTCTTTTATGTCTCCGGTTAGATTTATTCCTAAATATTTTATCTCCCTGGGGGCTATTATAAATAGTATTGATTTGGTGATTTCCTCTTCGAAGCTCTCTTTGTTGATGTAGAGGATTCCAACTGATTTTTGTACTTTTATCTTGTATACTTTGCTGAAATCTTCTATTAGTTCCAGTAGTTTTCTTATGGATTCCTTGGAGTTTTCTGTGTATAAGATGCTATCATCTGCAAATAGAGATAATTTTACATCTTTCCTACCAATTTGGATGCTCTTTATTTCTTTTTCTAGCCTAATTGCTCTGCCTAGGACCTCCAGGGCAATGTCGAACAAGAGTGGTGATAAAGGACTTCCTTGTCTGGTTCCCATTCTAAGGGGGAATGCTTTCAAACTCTCTCCATTTAGAATGATGTTGGCTGTTGGCTTTGTACAAAGGTCCTTAATTATGTTGAGGACTTTCCCTGCTGTTACTATTTTATTGAGAGTTTTTCTCATGAATATGTGTTGGACTTTGTCAAATGCCTTTTCTGCATCAATTGATAAGATCATGTGTGTCTTGTCTTTTGTTTTATTTATGTGATGGAATTACATTGATTGTTTTTCTAATGTTGAACCATCCCTGCATACCTAGTATGAATCCCACTTGGTCATGATGAATTATTTTTTTGATATGTTGCTGAATTCTATTGCCTAGAATTTTGTTGATGATTTTTGCGTCAATGTTCATGAGGGATATTGGTCTGTAATTTTCCTTTTTTGTGGTGTCTTTACCTGGTTTTGGTATCAGGGTTATGCTGGCTTCATAGAATGAGTTTGGGAGTATTCCATCCTTTTCTATGCTCTGAAATACCTTTAGTAGTAGTGGTGTTAACACTTCTCTGAAAGTTTGGTAGAATTCTCTAGTGAAACTGTCTGGGCCAGGGCTTTATTTGTTGGAAGTTTTTAAATTACCTTTTCAATCTCTTCTTTTGTTATGGGTTTATTTAGTTGTTCTACCTCTGTTTGTGTTAGGTTAGGTAGGTAATGAGTTTCTAGAAATTTGTCCATTTCCTCTAGGTTTTCAAATTTGTTAGAGTACAATTTTTCATAGTATTTTGTTATGATTCTTTTAATCTCAGTTAGGTCTGTTGTGATGTCTCCCATCTCATTTCTTATATGGGTTATTTGCTTCCTCTCCTGTTCTTCTTTTGTCAGTTTGGCCAATGGTTTATCAATTTTGTTGATCTTTTAAAAAAACCAGGTTTTGGTCTTGTTAACTCATTCAATTGTTTTTCTATTCTGTATTTCATTTAATTCTGCTCTAATTCTTATTATTTCCTTTCTTCTGGTGCCCGAGGGCTTCTTTTGCTCCTCTCTTTGTGCTTGTTCCAATTGTAAGGTTAATGTTTTGATTTTGGCCCATTCTTCTTTTTGGATGTGTGCATTTATTGCCATAAACTGACCTCTGAGCACTGCTTTTGCTGTGTCCCAAATGTTCTGGTAGGATGTGTTTTCATTCCCGTGTAATTCTATGAATTTCTTTATTTCATCCTTAATTTTTTCTATAACCCAGTAGTTTTTGAGCAAGGTGTTGTTCAGTATCCATGTGTTTGATTTTTTTTCCTTGCTTTTTCTGCTATTGATTTCTACTTTTATGGCTTTATGTTCAGAAAAGATGCTTTCTAATATTTCGATGCTTTGGATTCTGTTAAGGTTTGTTCTATGGCCTAATATGTGGTCTATTCTGGAGAATGTGCCATGTGCGTTGGAAAAGAAAGTGTACTTGGCTGCTGTTGGGTGGAGTGGTCAGTATATGTCCATGAGATCAAGTTGTTTGATTGTAACATTTAGCTCTTCCGTGTCTTTACTGAGCTTCTTTCTGGATGTTCTGTCCTTCACCAAAAGTGGTGTATTGAAGTCTCCTGCTATTATTATGGAGCTATCTATCTCTCTTTTCAATGCTGTTAGAGTCTGTTTTATATATTTTGGAGCCCTGTCATTGGGTGCATAAATATTTATCTTAGTTATGCCCTCCTGGTGAATTGACCCTTTAATCATTATGTAGTGTCCTTCCTTATCCTTTATGGTGGATTTTACTTTAAAGTCTATTTTGTCAGAGATTAATATTGCCACTCTTGCTCTTTTTTGAGTGTTGCTTGCTTAATATATTTTTTCCATCCTTTGAATTTTAGTTCGTTTGTGTCTTTAAGCCTATAGTGTGTCTCTTGCAGGCAGCATATGTACTGATCATATTTTTTTTTTAAATTGTACTTCAGGTGAAGGTTCACAGAACAAATGGTTTCTCATTAAATAGTCAGTACACATATTGTTTTATGACTTTGGTTAACAACCTCACGACATGTCAACCTTCTCCCTTCTTGACCTGTTTTTTTTTTTTTTTTTGATGAAAATATACATAGCCAAACATACCCCATTTCAAAAATTTCTACATGCACAGTTCAGTGACATTGATTATGTTCTTCCAGTTGTGCAGCTATTTTCACTTTAGATGAAGGTTTAAAGAACAAAATAGGTTTTCATTAAACAGTTAGTACATGTTGCCCTATGACAATGGTTAACAACCACACTACATGTCAACACTGTCCTTACTTAACCTTGTGTTCCCTATCACCAGCTTGGATCGTGGTTTTTTATCCATTCTTCCACTCTCTGTCTCTTTATTGGTGCATTTAGTCCATTTATATTCAGCGTAGTTATTGATACATATGTGTTTAGTGCTGTCATTTGATGTCTTTTTTGTGTGTGTTATTCACAGCTTCTTTGTTCCACTTAATTTTCTGTGCTGAGTCCTTTTTATTTATGTATTTTCTTTTCATCTTTTTCATTGTTGCTGATTTTGTATTTATGTTTATGTTAAGTCTTTATGTTTTTCTTGCTTCTTTTATTTTGATGTGTAGGATTGTTGGTTTCCTTTGTGGTTACCTTAATATTTACCCCTATTTTTCTAAGTTTTAACCAGTCTTTTATTTCTTTATATTGGTTTAACTTCCTCTCCATATGATAAATCTATGTCTACGTTTTTTAGTCCCTCTTTTTTGTTTTAATGCTGTCATCTTTTACATATTGACATCTCTATTTCCCTATTTTCAGTGTTTTGCCTTTGATTTATTTTTGTGACTTCCCTATCTAAGTTGATATCTGATTTCTCTGTCCTGTGTGGTCTAGTCTTGGGTTGTTATCTGATGCTATTGATTTTCTAATGGGAGGGCTCCCTTTAGTATTTCTTGTAATTTTGGTTTGGTTTTTGCAAATTCCCTGAACTTCTGTTTATCTGGAAATGGTCTAATTTTGCCATCATATTTGAGAGACAGTTTTGCTGGATATATAATTCTTGGATGGCAATTTTTATATGTCATCCCATTGCCTTCTTGCCTGCATGGTTTGCTGAGTAGTCCGAGCTTAGTCTTATTGACTCTCCTTTGTAGATGACTTTTCATTTATCCCTAGTCACTCTTAGAATTTTCTCCTTATCTTTGGTTTTGGCAAGTTAGATTATAATATGTCTTGGTGACTTTCTTTTGGGATCTACCTTATGTGGGGTTTGATGAGCATCTTGGACAGATATCTTCTCATCTTTCATGATATCAGGGAAGTTTTCTGCCAACAAATCTTCAACAATTCTTTCCGTATTTTCTGTTATTCCCCCCCGTTCTGGTAGTCCAATCACTCATAGGTTATTTCTCTTGATAGAGTCCCATCTAATTCTTAGGTTTTCTTCTTTTTTAAAAAATTCTTTTATCTGATTTTTCCTCAGATAAGTTGGTGTCAAGTGCTTTATCTTCTTTGAGCTCATTAATTCTGACTTCCATCACATCAATTCTGCTCCTGTAACTGTCTATTGAGTTGTCTAGTTCTGAAATCTTGTATTAATCTTCTGGATTTCTGATTGCTATCTCTCTGTGGATTCTTGCAGCCGGTTAAATTTGTCGTTATTCTCTTCTCTAATCTTAAATTCCTCTGTTGCTTTGTCTGTGTGTTCCTTGGCTTGTTCTGTGTTTTCCCTGATCTCCTTACTGATATCTGGAAGAGTTCTGTATATTAATCTTTCGTATTCTTCCTCTGGTAATTCCAAGAAGTTCTCTTCCTCCAGAAAATTTCTTGAGTCTTTGTTTTGGGAGCTTGCTGAAGCCATCATGGTCTGCCTCTTTATGTGATTTGATTTTGACTGTTGCCTCAGAGCCATCAATAAGTTATTATATTTATTTATTTTATGTTTGCTTACTGTGTCCTAGCTTCTTGTTTTGTTTTGATATGCCCAAATAGGCTGCTCATGTGAACTAGTTTGATTATTGGTGCCCTTGAAGCTCAAGTGTCCTGTCACCACGTGGTTAGATCTGTTACTAGGTATGCAGCCTAGGAGTCTGTTTACTTTTCTTATATGGATTCAGCTCAGGTGTCCAGGTAGCTGATCACCAGGTGTGTGGTGCAGGATCTCACCTACAGTCCTAGACAGGCATGGCTGATTGGTGTAGTAACAGGCATCTGGCTGCAGTAAGGGCTCACACACTGAGCAAGGCAGGGGTCTGACGGATGCCCCTGAGTGTCTGGGAGGAAAGCATGACCCTGTACCTTACAGCATGTAGGTAGGTGGGTTTTGCAGCTGGACTATGAGCACCCAATGCTATTGGCTGTAAGGATTGGTGTTACCACTTATTCTTGGACCCTTGTCACCCTGTCATGGGTGGTTAGGTGGAGTGGGTTGAGCCACCAGCCCTCAGACCCCTGATGTGGGTAGGTGAGGACGCTGCTTAATGGGCAGAGCAGTGTTAAATGTCACAAACCTGCCACTTCACAATATAGCTGATACAGTTCAAGTTAAGCTTCAGGTATATACCTGTTAACAGTACTGTGGTAAAGAAGGGCCTACGGTGTTGAAATGGGCCCATATAGGTCTATGCAGGGGTGAAAGGCATTCAATGTCCATGGACCCCTTATGCCTGTGCCTAGGCAAAGGAGCTGTGCCTACCCTGAGTTACCAGTTTAGGGGAGCTGGCAGATTGTTTTTTCCTGTTTGTTAATTTGTTCCCTCTCCAAGACCAGGAGAATGGTCCACTGATTGGTCCTACTTCTGGCCCAGGGAACTCGGCAATTGCTGAAGCCAGCCGGGGACCTGGTGCAGAGCAGGGAGGAGGCAAGTAAACGGAAGAGAGGTTTTTCCCAAAGCGCTGTGTTTTTTATCTGTGCGGTAGGTCAGATGCATGTACTTATCTTTTGCCAAGTGAGCACCAATTTTCACTGGTTCTGGCGGCCTGAGCAGACTTTCTGCAGCTTGATCTTGCTCCATTGTGGAAAATGCCTCCCAAGTGCCACTGCTTGCCTCACCATAGATGCCCACTGATCTGGCCTGAAGGGTGCGGGCTCCCGCCGCGTCAGGTCTGCAAACTCTTCACAGCTTCCGAACCATCTCTCCTTCCAATTCTTCAACTTTGCCTTTGATGTTCAGGGCTCCTAGATTGTCATATATGATCAATTCACTTGTTTTTTTCAGGTCTTTGTTGTCAGAGGGACCACAGGAAGCATCTGGCTACTCTGCCATCTTAGCCCCACCTTGGGGATAACTATCTTGATTTCTCATATCATACATTAATTTTGACAGTTTTTAAAATTTATACAAATAGAATTATATAGTATGTTGGCTTCTTTTGCTCAACGTTATGTTTGTGATATTTTCCCAAAAAATATATATTTACTTTTGTAAAAAAAATAGTAAGATATACTTTCCTTCACCTCTATTTGTTCAGCAAGGGGTACACCAGACCATGGAAAAATCAACTGAGAAAAAACTATGCAGCCCAAGTTCACATCCTGATTATCATTTCCTCATTCACTTCTTCTGGGGAGAAGCCCCAGTGTTGGGTGATTATTTACCAGACATGATGACAGTGACAGACTCAGTCTAGGAAAGTTGGAAGAAAACAGCATGGCTGAAAAAGTAAGGAAGTAGTGAAAAATGAGGGGGGCTTACTGGACCTATTGAGACTGGAGGAATCCCCAAGAGTATTACCCTGAGATACTCTTTAAACTTGGAAGTGAAACTATCCCCTGAAGTCACCTTTAAACTGAATAGCAGTTTAGCTCAAAATGTAAAGAATGTCACCCCTGAGTACTACGTTCTTTAAAAAAAAGTCTATATAAGACCATATAGACAACAGATACTCTATAAAGTATAGATGAATAGTTTGGGGGCAGTGAGATCATGTTAATGGGACTGAAACAACTAGAATGGAAACTATGAGAATGCTGACACAATGTGAAGAATGTAACCAATGTCACTGAACATTATGTGTAGAAATTGTTGAATGGGATCATGTTTTGCAGTGTATATTTTTACCAAAAATACAATACTGTATTTTTAATTATTAAAGGGAAATAGCGCCATTACAATGTGAAAATCAGGCAAACACTACCTTAATTACATAATGATAATATCACCAATGTTGTGACAACCTGACATTTTATCCCCCCTGATTCATGAATTCAGAAAGACACAACATCACTTAGGTAATATTCTTACCACCAACATTTAACCTGAATCTTTCCATGAGGAAACATCACACAAATCCAAACTGAGGGATATTCTGCAAAACAACAAGCTTGGACTCCAAAAATATCAATGTCATAAAAGACAAAGAGGCTAAGGAACTGTTCTCGATTAAAGGAGACTAAAGAAATATGACAAGTAAATGCAATATAGGATTTTTGTGAGATCTTTGATTAGAATAAAAGAATCTATTATTATTGGGGAAATTTGAATAAGGACTGTAAAATAGATAATGGAATTTTTTTTTTTCATGTTAAATGTCTGAGTGTGGTAACTGTATTTTAGTTATGTAAAAGAATGCCTTTATTCTGAGTAGACATACGCTAAAATATTTAGGAGTGAAGTATCAGAATGACTGCAAGTAACTCTCAAATGGTTCAGAAAAAATATAGAAAGAGGAAAATAAAGCAAAAATGTGAAAATAGTTTTAAGAAACTTGGTGTGAGAAATCAAGTAATTAATGAAAAAAAGGGCACAAGGAAACTTTTGGGGGTGATGGATATGTTTACTATCTTGTTTGTGTTGTGGTTTCATGGATGTATACATATGTCAAAACTTGGACCATACACTTTAAATAAACCTGTTCAGTTTATTGTAAAAAAAGAAAAAATGATGGAGGCATTTCACACAGACACAGGAGCCAGGTTGAAGGCACATCCCACTGGCTAAATCTAGGACAACAAGGGCACCAAAATAAGTATAATAATCAATTGTGAACCATTGAAAAAAAAAATCCTTAAGTCCATAAAAATAATAAAATGATAAATGAAGAAATAAATGGGAGATATTTCAGTTTCCTACAGCTGCTGTAACAAAGTACAACAAATTGGGTGGTTTATAAGAACAGAAATTTATTTTTTCACAGTTCTGGAGACCAGGAGCCCAAAATCAGGGTGTCAGCTGTGTTGATTCCTTCTGAGGGCTCTGAGAGAAAACTGTTCAGAACTTTCTCCTAGATTCTGGTGGCAGCTGGCAATTCTTGGCATTCCTGGGCTTGTAGATGCATCACTCTAAATCTCTGCCTCCACCTTCACATGTCCATCCTCCCTCTGTGTTTCTTCTTCTCTTTTATGCAGGATACCACTCATATTGAATTAGGATCCACCCTACTCTAGGTGACCATGTGTTAACTGATACTATTTTCAAAGACCCTATTTCCAAACAAGGTCATATTCGCAGGTGCTGGGGGTTAGGACCTCGACATATATTTTGGGCAACACAAATAATCCATAAGGGGGAATGGAAACTCTTGCTTTTGAGTAGCATGCCAAGCACTGACTGTAAATGTAGCAGGAGGCCTGGAGTTGGAAACTCATCATTTTGCAACCATCATAGTAAGGACTGGTTTAGACAATAATTATCAGTGGATGTTAAACCATGTAGAAAACTTTGATGAGGAGCAGGATATATAAAGTTTTGAATTGTCTCCCCACAAACCAGGTGTTCAAAATTAACTTTACTAATTAGGGGCAGATGGACGTCATATGTGTCCGGATACAATACCCTGAGAAGCACACAACATTGCCTATGTTATATTCCAATGGGGAATGTATAACTTGAACCTAATCGTGAGGAAACATCAGACTCCCAAAATACATTCTATTAAATAAATAAAATTAAAAAGACAGTTTTCTTCCAAAATGTCTCTGTCATAAAAGACAAGAAAATGCTGTGGAAACGTTCCAGATTAAAGACTAAAAGGACAAGCCAACTAAGTGTAATATCTAACTCTACACAAGAAGGGGAAATGCTATAATGGACATTATCAAGTCAATTAGTCCAACTGGAATGCAGACTAGAGATTAGATGCTGCTATTGGATCAATGCTAAATTCACTATAGTTCATAATAGTACTGCAGTTATCTACTAACGTATGTAAGGCTTAATAGACATGATGCATGCAATTTACTCTCCAATGGGAGAGAGAGCGAGCAAATGATAAAGCAAATGGGTAAAATATTAATAATGGCTAACTCTGGGTGAAGGATAATACAGGTATTTTTGTGTTCTTAGTCTTCGAACTTTTTAGTAAGTTTGAAATTATTTCAGAGAGAGAGACTGCACTGGAGGCACCAAGAAACAGAAGCCAGTCCTGCTCTAACCGCTCTCCTCCTTTGTTCAAGTAACCCCCTTCTGTGAGCTCCTCAGAGCAGGGGACTACAAGGGGTTTGTGGGAAGAAATCCACCCTCAGGATACAAATCTGAGTGCCTACATGGTGCCTCTCACCAGGGCTCGGGTTTTCAGTTTGTCCTTGTAATAGATACAGGATGTCTTGAGCTCGCAGGGATGTTCCCTGTCTTCGCCATGAAATGTTCAGTGGATGCTTTTGGCTTTTAGACATGGCAATGATTTAAGGGTTGTCTTAGTTATCTGGTGCTGCTATAACAGAAATACCACAACTGGATGACTTTAACAAACAGAAATTTACTCTCTCATAGTTTAGGAGGCTAGAAGTCCAAATTCAGGGCACCAACTCTAGGGGAAGGCTTTCTCTCTCTGTTGGCGCTGGGAGAAGGTCCTTATCACCTTTCAACATCTGCAGGCCTGGTATTCCTTGGAGATCTCTATGTGTGTTGTCATCAATCTTCCCCTGGATCTAGGAAGTTCTCAGTGCAGGGACCCCAGGTCCATAGGACACTCTCCGCTCCCAGCTGTTCTTCCTTGGTTGTACTGAGGTCCCTTACCTCTCTGCTCACTTCTCTCTCCTTTTATCTCTTGTAAGATAAAAGGTGTGACTCAAGCAAGGGTGTGAATTGAGTAAGGGTCTAACTTAAGTAAGGATGTGACTTAAGTAAGGGTGTGCCTTGAGTAAGGGTGTGACTTGAATCACACCATCTTGTAAGACTGTGACTCAAGATAGACCCCACACTGATCTTGCTTAATGGACATATAGAGGTTAGGATTTACAACACATCATAAAATGGAGGATAATTACATCAGATCACAAAATGCAAGACAACCACACAATACTGGGAGTCATGGCCTAGACAAGCTGACACAAATTTTTGGAGGACACAATTCCTTCCATGACAAGGGTCTTTGTTCCAAGGGAGGCTGTGCTGGATGTGGGGACTTGAGCTCAGTGAGCAAGGACATCCCTAGAATCTACACTTCTTCCAACTTCCCCCAATGCTTTGGCTGCCCATGTGGGCAGCCTGACCACCTGCTGGGGCCTTACATAGGGGAAGAGCAGGAAAGGAAACTGGAGAAAGTGAGAGACACACAGATTGCTTCGCATCAGCTTCCTTCTTTTGGAATTTCATTCTGTTGCTTTCTTCTGAGGCCACTGAGCAGGATTCAGCCCAGCTGTTTCAGAAATAAGGAGTTTACATTTGTGTTTGCTTACTACATCCTTACGAAGCAAAGAAATAATTATTATAAGTCACAAAAGGAATCCAAAGACTTTCATCGCTGGGGCTGTAGCTCAGTGGTAGGGTGTGTGCTTAGCATGTAGAGATCCCAGGTTCAATCCTGGCACCTCCACCAGTTTTGAGACGCCTTCCCCCTTTCCTTCTTCTGCCAATCCATTTTCCACTTCAGTGTCTCCTGTTAAGCCTGATGTCCTTTTTCATTCAGCTTTCTGCCTGTCAGGAACTAACCTGACACCTAGTATTGCTTTTGCAGTACCAATTTCTGTCCTGAGAGCATTGTTACCACCAGAGATGCTTGGGTGAAACAATGTCAGAATCAACCAACTGGCTCACTGGGGAACTCTTTGGATGCTATGTAAAGGACAAGTTTCCAAGTTTATCAGCCTGGATTCTTTGCATTCCATATTATGGGATTACCGAACACAGAAAAGAAAAAAAAACTGAAAGAAGATAAAAAAAATATAAACTCTCAGTTTCATTCTCTTTCTTTTGAATTCTGAAGGGCTCTTGGAACAAAGAACACACTGGAAATGGAATAGCAGAAAAAATCTTATTGATTTCTTCTTTCTGAACTTCCAATCAACCCATACTTTGTTTTCTCTGATCACCAGAAATGGAAGCAGTGGGCCCAGTTATTACTGTGGGTAATATGCATAAAAAAGACAACAAAGTTCTGCCTGTCATAATACACAGTGCCTTCCAAGCCTGAATTGAATGATACAGATTGAGTGAAGATGGACTGGTTAAATGAATCCAGAACCACCACCACTTAGCTGAAATAGCTCATTGGCAGTGTGAGAGACCAAGCAGATAAATATCTCTTGTTCAATAAAATTCGAAATAAATGACATGCCGGTCTCATTTTAGAAATAAATTTGATTGGAGGACCACTTTCACTGTCTCCAATGCAAACAAGCATCTCATAACACGTAAGTATGTTAACCAATCCAAAAATCAAAGCTGATTCCCCTAGGCCAGAAACTAGTCTGAAATATTGATGAAATATGTAATCTGGTGGTGGGGGGGGGGAATAAACAGTTTTTAAGTTTTAATTTATTTCTAGGAATTATTTTTTAATCTGGAAAATAATTCTGTGTAACATATATTTTTAATAGGTTTTTATGGTCTGTATCACCTGCTTACCACTACCTATCTGTCACTTTGTTGTACTGTGGTGACTTGCATGTTGCTAGGATACTGGAAACTGTGCCAATGGTATATCAAATACCAGCAGGGTCACTCATGGAGGACAGGCTTCAGCAGAGCATCCAGTCTAAGACAGACTAGAAAGAAAGTCCTGGTGATTCTACTTCTGAAAACTAGCCAGTGAAAACCCTGTGATCATAATAGAATATTATCCAATATAGTGCTGGAAGATGAGCCCCCTAGGTTAAAAGACACTCAAAGCACAAAGTGGCCGCAACAATGGACATAAGTATACAAACAATCGTGAAGATGGCACAGGACAGGTAACATTTCATTCTGTTGTACACAGGTTGCCATGAGTTGGAGCGGACTCAACAGCAGCTAACAATGATAGCAACCACCTATTTTTAAGTCCCATTAGGGTATTTTGTGGTTAAATAGAAGATTAAAATGTTTTCATTCTAAGACAATGATACCTACTGTCTTTACTACTATTTAATATTGTAATGGAGGTATTAATCAAGGCTTTTAGACATGTAAAGGAAATTAAAGGATTAAGTATTGGATTTAAAAAAACAAAAACAAAGAAAACATTGCCGTCGATGTGATTCCAACTTGTTGTGACCCCATAGGGCAGAGTAGAAATGCCCCATAGGGCTTCCAAGGAGTGGCTGGTGGATTCTAACTGCCAACTTTTGGTTAGCAGCCACTTAACCACTGTGCCATCAGGTCTCCAAGTATTGGATAATGTCTTAGTCATCTAGTGCTGCTGCAACAGAAATACCACAAGTGGATGGCTTTAACAAAGAGAAATTTATTTCTTCACAGTAAAGTAGGCTAAAAGTCCAAATTCAGGGCGTCAGCTTCAGGGGAAGGCTTTCTCTCTCTGTCAGCCTTCTTCTCATCAATGTTCCCCCAGACTAGGAGCTTCTCCACTCAGGGACCCCAGGTCCCAAGGATGTGCTCTGCTCCTGGCACTGTTTTCTTGGTGATATGAGGTCCCCTTGTCTCTCTGCTCACTTCTCCCCTTTATATCTCAAGAGATTGCCTCAGGATACAGTCCAATCTTGTAGCCTGAGTACTGCCTCACTAACACAGCTGCCGCCCATCCTCCCTCATTAACATCATAGAGGCAGGATTTACAACACATAGGAAAATCACACAATACCAGGAATCATGGCCCAGACAAACTGATAGACACATTTTTGGGGGGACATAATTCAATCCGTGACAGATAGGAAGGAATAAATTGTCTCTATAGCTTGGCAGGAGTTCTGGTGGTGCAGTGGTTAAAGCACTCAGCTGCTAACTGAATGGTCAACAGCTTGAACCCAGCTCTGGGAGAAAGATGTGACAGTCCACTTCTGTAAAGATTTATAGCCTTGGAAACCCTATGGGGCAGTTCTACTCTGTCCTGTAGGGTCGCTATGAGATGGAATCAACTTGATGGCAGTGGTTTGGTTTAGTTTACAGCTTGGTAGGACTATGTATCTGGAAACCACCCCTTAAAATGGAAAAGTTACTACCAATAGAAAATTTAGTTAAGTATAGTTGTAAAATTAACATACACACAAAAAAATAGCCTTCTCATACCCAACTTTTACGGGTTGCTAGATATCAACTTATTATTCTGAGAATTGAAAAACAAAGTAAAAGAATCAAGTATTTATCCTACCTCTCCTGTATGGAATATATTTCCGGGCAAACATGGTTGATGAGGGAAAGATTTTATCCATCGAAGAATCACAGCTAATAAATGCAGGAGGAATGATAATATTAGAAAGTCAACATTTTGCAACTGGTATTATTATAATGTATTTAGGCCATAGTCATCAATGACTGTTCCGACCATGAAGTGAAATTGGACAAGGGGACTCTAGAATGGATGGATATGGCTAACATCATCTGAAACCAGTGATGATTTCCCATCGCTAAAAGTGAGACCTTCGAATTATGGTGTTGGCAAAGAATATTGAATGTACCATGGCCTGCCAGGAAAATGAAAAAATCTGTCTTGGAAGAAGTACAGTCAGAATGCTCCTTAGAAGCAAGAATGGCAAGACTTCATCTCAAGTACTTTGGACATGTTATCAGGAGAGACCAGACCCTGGAGAAGTATACCAAGCTTGGTAAAGTAGAGGGTCAGTGAAAAAGAGGAAGACCCTTAACAAGATGGATTGACACAGTGGCTGCAAAAATGGGCTCAAACACAGCAATAATTGTGAGGATGGAGCAGGACCAGGCAGTGTTTTGTTCTGTTGTACATCGGGTCGCTATGCATCAGAACTGACTAGAACAGCACCTAACAACAACAACAAAAGCGAGACAACCACATATCATGTGCCTCTTGATGGTATGAAATAAAACATACCCAACACCACCAATAAAATATTTGTGTCAACAAAATGAAACTTTGTCTAATCAAACAGATGAAACCATTTGCTTATAGTAAATATTGGGAATGGAAGAATATGTCTAATGACACTATAAGGTTGCAGTCAGCCAAATCCAGACCGTGGGAAATTCTCCTAGATAAACTGACCCTCAGCAAATAAATGGCATGAGGAAAAAGGGAGGTGGAACTGACACATTAAATGACATGCAAGTCATGTAAGGAGAAGAACAGACAAATCAATATGTTTGGATCCTGATTCAAACAAATTAACTGGAAGATGGCTTTCTGAACATGAACTGAGCACTGGATTTATTAGGAAAGGTTTGTTAATTTTGTTGGTTGTGATATTATTATAGTAATGTTAAAAAGAAAGTTTATAACTATTGGTTATACATGCTAAAATATTTATGGGTGAAATTGATATGTCTGACATTTATATTCTAGGGGAAAAAGGTAAAAAAAATAAAAAGGAATAGATAGAGATGAAACAAGAACGAAATGATGATAAATGATTAAAGTTGTGTGATAGGTACATGGAAATTCATCATAATATGCTCTCTACTTTTGTATATGTTTGAAAATTCCCAAAACAAAAAGTTAAGAACATAAATGTCATAATTTTTTAAATGCTCTAACGAAATGTGTAAGCATTTACTTTTAAGTCATCTGCTCTTTGTCTTGTTTAAAAAGGCCTTGCTGGTCATGAAATGAAAAACATTTTTTTATAATCTTAAAAATGTTTTTTAAATTTTTTATTTTTATCAAAGAAAAGCTTCTGCTTCTTGAAAATCACAGCAGTGTGTCAATTTTTAATTCTATTTTTATTTTACTTCAGGTAGGGAGCTTTGAGATAATCGTGTACTTTATTCTATAAGTTTGTGGAAGGCTTCTTCTCCTATTTATGTAATGTGTATTTCTTCCTTTTTATCCCACTCCCCTTTCTTGTCTCAGATTCTTTCCACCATATGCAAAATCTGAATGTGTTTAATGTGTCTTTGTATTTGTGTGTCTTCTTGTAACTTATATTGCTTTTGTATATAAAAAAAAAAAACAAAAAACATTGCCATCAAGGCAATTCCAACTCATGGGGATCCCATGTGCCACAGAGTAGAAATGAGCTCCATTAGGTGTTCTTGGCTGTAAACTTTACAGAAGCAGATCACTAGGTCTTTTGTCAGCAGCACCCACTGGGTGAATTTGAACCACCAATCTTACAGTTAGTAGCTGAGTGCAAACCATTTGTGCCACTCAGGGACTTCTGTACACATACAGTATTTCTAATTTATGTAAATGGTACAATTTATAGAATTCAATATGTTTCTTACCCTTTAAAACAAGCACAGTGTTTTTAAGGTCCATCAGTGTTACTATACACATATCTTGTTCATTGTTTCTAATGGATGCACAGTAGTCCATGTTGTACGTCTACCACAATTTACCCTTCCATTCCTCCAGGGATGGACAACAGATTGCCTCCAAATTCCTCCCATTTATAATAAGTGTTGCGTTAAAAATCCTCCCATATATTCCCATACATGTGAGAATTTTCCCAGGATATATAGACAGGAGCATAGTGGCTTGGCATCACAGATTAGATTCTCTGGGAAGCAGACGTTGACATGGAGTTTAACGTGCAGGGTGTTTATTAGGGAGTACCTTTGGGATCCATACTTGTGGACGGCAAGGAGTAGACACAAGATTGGGCAGAGAGAGAAATCAAACTATGATGCAGGCCTGACAGCCTCAGTCCACCACGTGGGGAGTTCTAAATCAAAAATAGCCCATCAAGTTCTCCCATGTTTGGCTGAAATGACAGGGTCTTCATGCTGCTGATCCTTTGGTCATTTGATGTGAATTGCTCCGAAAGGGTGTGACCTTGGGCAGGTGGCTCTCTGAAGCTGAGACAACCCTGAAAGATCTGACAGCTAAAGATTATCTGATAAATGCACTCTGAGCTGCTGGGGCAACAAGATCTTCTTAGAGTAGGAATCTGGGCAAAGCATCTTTGTGCCTATCACTTTTGCTCATAGGGAATGTGTTTGCATAATTGTGAAAGTACTGGCAGAGTTCTCTGCAGGATGGCTGCTCTGTTCTGCACTTTAACCAGTAGTGCAAATTAAAAACAAAAAGATAAGAAGCAAATAATGAGATGGCCAAAGCATATTAATAGGCATTTACAAAAGTAGAGACACAAGAAGCTAACAAGGACGTGAAGCAATACTCAAACTATTAGTAATCGGTGAAATATGACATCAAATAACAACCAAATTTCATGTTAAGAATGTAACCAACGTTACTGAACAACTTGTGTAGAAATTGTTGAGTGGGACCCTAAACTGTTGTGTAAACCTTCACCGAAAACACAATAAAATATTATTTTAAAAAATTCGTGTTACACCACTGATACTGGCAAAAGTAAGTAATTTAAGTAAGTAATGTCAGTAAGTATTGAATAGTGTCAACAGTTGGCAGGTTTATTATTGATTTGCAGTTATTTGAATATTCTGGAAATTATTTCATAGTTGGCTTTAAATTTTGCAAATAACTTCTCTCAATCTGTCATCTGTGTGATAATTTATTCTAAACTATCGTTTGTTGAAATCTTTAACTTTGATTTAATCAAATTTATCCTTCACCTTTTTTTTTTTTTTTTTTTTTTGGCCTTATGAACTGTTCTTGGGAGAGTCCTACATGCCATTAGATGAGAATGGTGACAAAAACCATGATTATGATAAAAATGATAACGATAATGGCAGTTAACTTACTCTATGCTGAATAGATTATAGGTTTTGTTATAATTTCTTATTAAAAATGAGTCATGTCAGTAATTATTATGAAGAAGCAGAGCCAAAATATCAATTCTAAAAACATAATAACAACTCCTCTGCCTACTGATAGGGCAAGCAGAATGGAGTGAATATGGAGAGCAAGTATATGCATTTGGTTACCTCTTGCACGACAGTCACTTTTCCCTCAGAACAATTTCCCCTGATTAAAAAGGCCCTTCCTAATCTTTACTGAGAATCCAACTTACCTGAGTTATGTATGCTCTGTGGTATGTATTATTTAACAGCAGTTGGCTTCAAATGGAAACTAGGAAGATGAAGAGAAGTTAGAGTGATGGACTTCCTTGTACCAAAGATCTTGGTGTTGTTGCAAGATTAATGACCAGGATGGGAGATACTCCTCCATGCATTTCTCTCCCACACACCTCTCCCCCTACCACAAAAGAGATGACGGAGCAGCATCAAAAAGGTCCTAGCACTTGAAGCAATGTGGCTTCATTTTAGCACCTGTGCTTCTTTTTCAAAGTAAGATAAAGAAAGATGGTACTCACTTAGTTATTTTAAGTTCCTGGAAATGTTCAGTGTGATTATATTTACATGTCACAGAACACAAGAAACACCATGAGCACATAGGAGAATGTGCTGTCTGTTTTCAGTTTGCCACATTCTCATTCCTTAGGTCAACAGCTAGTGCACCAGAGCAAGTGTGATGTATTAAGAAGACAATTACAGGGCAATAATTAAAAATAGTAATGTTTCTTCCTAGAACCAAAAGGGAGAAAAGATTCATCATATGATATTAGACAGGACATAGAATAAACAGATGTTGGGGACTTCTGTGAAAGGATAAATAAAATTTGTCACTCAAAAAAGAGGTCCTTACAGGGATCTAAAGTCCACTCAGTGTCAGAATCTAGCCAGCTGAGCCAGCTGCACATGGAACGATATATCAATAAAAAATAAATAAAAAACAAAGAAATATATGTCTGTATCTAACTGCCTAAAATTTTGGCATTTTGATCTATTTCCAGAGTTGCTAAGGGGATAAAGCCAAAAGCCTTGTTTTGTTTCAGAACTCAGGCCATGACATGCCCTTTAAGAGCCAAGAGAAAAGAGGAAATGCTGCGGATTAAATCTGGGTCCTTCAAGGTAGGATTTCTGTACTCCACCACTAAACCACATAATGGATGTTTCTGATTCTTCTGATCATTCTTCTGATCACTTTGATTCATTCTGATCAAAAATCCCACCACACTGCATCTTTATATAGCTTCTTCTAGAATAGTTGTACCAAGAAGTGAGAAGGTTGGAAGTAATGACTAGTAGGGACATGGAAAGGAGAATAAAATAAGCTGTGAATGAACAGACAGATTGAGTAGCTAGAGGTTTTGTCTCTTTGTCCCTTGGTGGAGAAGACATAAGTGGAGAGACTAAGAATAGAACTGGGAACCTCACGCATGCAAATTATAAGCTCTACCACTTATCATATCCTTACATCTATCTCTGTTCTCACCCTAGTCTTTGGTCAAAGAAATAATTTTTTAACCTGATTTGCATAGCTCCTTGTAACAAGACTGTATCAATAAATCAGGTCTCGATGAGAACAAAAAGTTGCCTTTAGGTCACCCAGTTGAACCAGACCAAGTCTCATTTAACAAGCAGTTGAAAAAGTGGCTTACAATGGGTTGTATATATGACATTCAAAAAAAGTATCATATTCGTAGAAAGACCAGAGTTAAAAAAAAAAAAAAAAGTATCTTAAATAGCTCAGACAGTTCTGATATAAAGCACAAAGTCTGTCTTAAGAGAATAGACTCATCCTGGAACTGTGCTCCAGAGAATTATATTTTACTCACAAATCATCCACTTTCAATCACTGTCTTCCTGCATAACAATGTAAACCCAACTCTGTAAATTGGGTGATTAAAACAGTATCTATGGGAAGAAAAGATGATAAAGAAACAAATCCACACTATCACCATTCAACTTGTTTTAGAGAAAGGCTTGATAGTCATTCTATTGACTTGTGATGACGTTTCAAAGTGTTTCAAAATACCTATGATTTTGATATATTTATAAGTTTTTTTAACTGGAAGCATTTGGTTAATATTTATATGTTCCAAGTAATTTGATACATTTATTTAAAATCTCCCTGTCATCTATTAATTTAAGTAGTGCTTGAATATGCCAGCCAAATAGGGGAAAACACTTCAAAATTCTAGCTCAGGCAAGCTTAACCGAAGTGGAGATGCCGGGGATCGAACCCGGGGCCTCATACATGCAAAGCATGCGCTCTACCACTGAGCTACATCCCCAAGGCCGGAGGGCTCTCTTTCTTTATGATTGTTGCTGGCTAGTAGTGTTCCCTAAATACTATGATTCAAACTCGCACAATTTCCTAAGATTTCTCGATCCACACTCATAGAATCAGGTCGATTTAATAAATGCTAACTAAGTAATACAGTCCAGAGGTTCCCTATACTTTTCATTAACATAATTTAGCAGAGTTTAAAGTCTAAAGCCTCTTTTCTCCTTTAGGATTCAGCTGGAATGCTCTGCTTACTTTCCGGTGTCGTTTCTAGCCTTTGGGGCCACGTCACGCTGCAGCCTGTGCCCCGCCTGCCTCGCACTGCTGCTCTTGTCCTACCCAGACAAGCGTGGAGGGCAGGGATCCTATTCCTCACCCTCCACCGCGCCCTTTCTTCCTGACTGCACGCTCCTTGGCCTCCCCCGGTTCTCGTGCCGGTGAATGCCCTTCTCTATGGTTGGAACAAGCCTTGCCCTGTTGCCAGTCCGACAGCTGCCGGGGCCTCTGGAACACTTCAAGTCTCCCAGAAAATGCCTGGAAGCTCTGCCATTTCCCAGACCGCTATGGGCACAGCAAGTTGGGAAGGGAGGAGAGAGAGGGGAAATAGCAGGGGAGTAAAAAAAAAAGGCAAACGCTAAAGTGAAACGCTTGGAATAGAGTGAGAGGGGCACACCAAATAAGGAAGTGTAGCTCTCTAAAAATAATCAATACAGCGAATGGTTTTATCTTCCAGCAAGGCGCAAGACCATTGGTGACGATGGTGGTCTTAGTGAAATCCCCTTAATATGAGCCACCCACCCATTGCCATTCGGTCGATTCCGACTCACGGCGACCCCATATGACAGTGTAGAACTGCCTCATAGTGTTTCCAAGGTTGCAGTCTTTACAAAAGCAGACTGCCACATCTTTCTCCCTCAGACTGGCTGGTGGACCGCTGACCTTTCAGTTAGTGGCCGAGCACTTTAACCACTGCCCTGCTAGGGCACTTTAACCACTGCCCTACTAGGGCTCCTTTTAATATGAGCAAGGAGTCCATAAACCAATTGTCCTCTAGTGGATTCCGACTCATGGCGACCCCATGTGTGTCAGAATAGAACTGTGCTCCACAGGATTTTCACGCAGTGAAGTATGTGGCGCGACCATAGAGCGACCCGAGTTTACTGCTAAGTGAAGTGTATGACAGCACGGCCAGGTACCTCTTCCCTCTCTCCGAGCCCCAACCGTAGAACTTCTTTGGGTCTCCCGCCCTTGCTTCTCCCTATCCCAGAGCTCACTTCCGCCAACACCCCACCCGCAATTCTTTGGGGTCGCAAGTGGTTTCTGTTCAGGCCGAGGGCGGGAGGGAGGAGGTGAAGCCCTGGGTGCCCCGGCCTTGGCCGCGGGATGCGCAGGTCACCAAGCCCTCTGGGCGGGCTCACTGGGCGGTCGGTCCGAGTCTGCTGCTTAGTCCAGCGCACTGCGGAGTGAACGTTGCCGGCACCTCTGCTCCTCTCTCGATTTCCTGCTGCGGACGAATGGAGGGCTCCTGTTCGGTTCCAGTGGAGTTAGGACTGGATTCTGCCTTGTTGATTTTCTAACTGAGGCCATGATTAAGAAAGGCGGCCGGGGTTTCTCCTATAATACTGCCAGCGGTGAATTTCTTGGACCCGTGCAAGATAGACCGAACAAAAGCCAAGGACTTTTTCATTAATCAACAACAAAGGTGGGAGAATCAAAGACTTCCATTCCCCTTCTTTGTTGCCACCATAAGTGAAATCTACTCGTGCGCTGACCTGCCCTGGGAAAGCAAAGTCTTCGTATTCTAGTAGGAAAAAGTTTCAGCTCACAAAGAACTGAACAGGAGTGGAACGTGCGGGTTGGGTGGATGCAACGCGGGAAACCTGCCAGACCCGGATGCGGGCAGAACTGAGCCATTGGTAGCTCTTTGTGGAATCAGGGAGCGGTGGTGCGTGGTCACTTTTAGAAGGGGAGCGGTTTGTCTGGTGAATTTTGATAACAAAAGAGACTAGGACAGCTGACTATTACACGACACCCAAACGGTCGACGTTCCCAAATTCTTAGCTGTCCAGTCACCGGAGATTTGATTAGAGAACAGACTTTCCTTCCTCCTTCTGCTTGCTTCTTATTTCTTTCGCTTGCTTTTTATTTCTTTCTTTGTAGCTTAGTGGTAGCTTACTTGTTTTGCACGTATAACGTCTTGAGTTCCATCCTTGGTGTGTCCGGCTATGTCCTGTATATCTGTAGATGTTCTCTATTATGGCTTTTTGCTTTTCTTAACTTGCTTTTGCTCATCTTTGCCTTCCTCTTTCCATCTCTTCCTGCGGCTAGTGGGTAGATTCGTTAATGTTCAGGAACTTTGAAGTGTCAAGAGAAACGTCATCTGCTGTTTATAATTTTTCATTTATTTTTAAAAATTATATTTTTCAAATATTCACACACTGTTTTATAAAAATAGAAATTCAAAAACTTAGATTTCCCCTCACATATTTAAATATTTATTTTATAAACAGCTATAAAAAATTCAAGCCTGAAGTGTCAAATCATTTTACCTTTAAATGCTGTAAACACCTTAGCAGAACCAAAAACCAAACCAGCTGCTGTGGAGTCAATTCCAGCTCACAGTGACTTCTTCCAGTTAGCATTCGAGCACTTGACCACTGCACCACCAGGGCTCATTCTGAAAATATCTTGGTACTGTGTGACTGTTTAAAAAATGATTCAATAAATGCCATCTTTATCAATACCTTACCCAAAAAAATGCCATTGAGTCCAACTCATAGTGACTCTATAGGACAGAGTAGAACTGCCCCATAGGGTTTCCAAGGAGCAGCTGGTGAGTTCGAACTGCAGGGTTCCATCAATGCCTTACACCAGTGGTTTTTGAAGTGCAGAATCATCTGCAGGGCCTATTAAAACACAAATTGTTGGGGCCCAACCCTAGAGTTTCTGATTCATTAGGTCTAGGATGGGCAAAGAATTTGTGTTTTTAACAAGATCCAGGTGATGCTGATACTGCTGGACCAAAGACCACACTTTGAGAATCACCACCTCACACTAAAACCCATTTCAAAAGTGTTATATCCTGGATTTATATTTGAATCTTCAGCATGTCTTTTGAACATTTTATTCCCCAGGATACAGGTTTACTTACTTAATCTGCAGCGTGGGGTTTTCCTTCTTAGATCAGGCTGAGATTTCTATACACATTGCCTGTGGATAATTCCAGGCCCTGAACATGAGACTTAGGGGTACCTTGCAAGATGGTTGTATCTGAGGCCTTTACTCAGCAGGATTGGCTCTGTTTACAGATAAACTTTGTACTATATATCAAGAAATTTCCCAGTGGCTTGCTGTAACCATCTATGTTTCTGTATTTTCTGATGCTGGCGTTTCCAAATGGCTCTTGATCTGAATGACTTATGGCAGATAATATGCCAATTTTGAAACTTCTTGTTCTGAGATGATCAGGTTCAGATGAATCTAGTTGTTAAACTATAGCTTCTTCTTTCTGACGTTCAAGATCAGTAAAATTCACATAAGTCTTGCACAACAAACTACACAAAATATATTTTAAGGAAAATTTGATTAAATATTCATAAAGAAAATTGTGTATGCCATAGGGCCTGTATCATTGAGGATTCTGTGGGAAGGTAGCTCAGTAGTAAAGCACTTCCTTTGCATGCCTGAGGTCCTAGGTTCGACTGCCAGCATCTCCAGCTTCTGTTGCTCATGGGGACTCATTTAAGGCTGTAAGGTGGTAAATACTGATGAACAAATATGTTTGGTTTTAGCGCTTTTGATATTCCCAAGCATTTTAAACCTTCAGTAGTTAAGTGAGAGTTCATCTTCCTGCATCCTAGTTTAAAAGACAAGTATGATGCTGCTGCAGTTTTCTGAGCTTACACAGTCAGCACCTCTCAGGCCCTGATACTTTATATAATCTTTCTTTGGTGGGAAGGGGGATTAAGAGAGGAGGTTAGACTGAGAACGTAGATTGGTTTCCATTCCTACCCTTCCCCCCCCCCCCCCCCCCCCGTCCCACAACTCTTCGATTTTTGTCACAAGTACTTCTATGCTCCCAGGCCTTAAACAAATATTTTGTTTCTTATCCCTTTTATTTTGGAAGAGATCGTATTTTAAGTCAATTGCTGAATAGAAAGTACAATAATAGTATAATTGGGTAAAAACTCTTTGCCATCGAGTCAATTCTGACTCATAGCAACCCTATAGGACAGAGTAGAACTGCCTCCTAGGGTTTCCAAGGAGTAGCAGTAGATTCAAACTGCCAACCTTTTGGTTAGCAGCCAAGCTCTTAACTACTGTGCCACCAGGGCAAAAAGTGCGTAAAGGTATGACTAATTTGTAATTAGTTGACTGCCTGAAAGAAGCAAAGAAGGTGAAGAGGAGAAATTGTAGACAAAGAGTAGTCTCTCAGGTAAGAAGAGAGAGCTGATTAGAAATGGATGCAAAGAAGGGAAGGACTTTTATCAGCTGCTCCTTAGTTCTTTTTCTAAACTAGCATAAATTGCTTTTGTCAGTTAACATCAAGGACATAGGTTACAGTGTTCTCTAAAATCATGAGCTGAGAAAATTTACTCTTGGAAATCATATCAGTAAGAATGGAACATCCTACTAGTGCCTCGATTATATGAGCCATGTGGGTCACTTTGACATAGAGACTCAGACTTGATTTCCAACCACTCTAGAGTTTCAGAAAGTATTTCAGGCACATCTTTTAATATTTATCTTAACTCTGTAGCTTCAAGAAAACAGGATCCTGAGTCCTTGTCTCAGCCAAGGCCTAATGCTAACCAGTTTACTCACAGCCCTGCTTTGCTTTGATTCTGTTTGATTTGGTGAAAGCCAACACTTCTATTTGCATTTCTCCCTTGCCTAAGCAAGGATTAAGTTAAGCTTTTATGTGTTAAGGTTGAGCAATTGTGATTTATTTAACATTTTGAATATGGAAGCTAAAAATGGATATTAAAAGGTTAAAAGGTTAATAAATAGAAGTTGATCTTTTGATAAAAATAAAAATTAAAGTTCATGAACTTAGTAAAGGCCTACTTAAGACATAAAGAACTACATAAATAAAAAGACTCTGACTCACGGTAACTATATGTACAACAGAATGAAACATTCCCTGTCTTGCATCATCCTCAAAATCACCAGCATGTTTGAGTCCATCCTTGTGGATATTACGCAAATCAATCTCACTGAGGGTCTTCCATGCCCTCAATGGCCCTCTACTTCACAAACATGATATCCTACTCTAGCAACTGATATCTCCTTGGAACCCTGGTGATGGAATGGTTAAGCACTTGGCTGCTAACCAAAAGGTTGGCAGTTCAAATCCACCAGCCGCTCCTTGAAAACCCTATGGGGGCAGTTCTACTCTGTCCTATAGGGTCACTAGGAGTTGGAATCTACTTGACAGTAATGGATTTTTTGTTTAGTTTGGTTGGTGATATGTCTAAAGCAAGAGAGTAGGACAATGTTCTGTTGGGATACATAAAGTTTTCATTGCCTAATTTTTGGAAGTAGATTGCCAGTCCTTTCCTTCTAGTCTATCTTAATCTGGAAGCTCTGCTGAAACCTGTCCACCATGGGTGACCCTGCTGATATTTATAATACTGGTGGCATAGCTTCCAGCATCACAGCAACACTCAAGCCACCACAGAGGAGTGGTGGTCGGTGGAATATGACCTTTAGACAAACTGAAAAACTAGATATAAACTGTAGAGATATCTTTAGCATGTATAAAAATTAAAATTTTTATTAAAAAATAATCAGCTTCTAATGAAACCAGTTAGAAAAAGCAAAATATTTTATTCTTTTTTATCTAACCAACACTTTGGATGAAGGTGAGACTTGTATAAGGTGACCCTGATTGTTGTAAAGATTAACCCACAAGAGAGTTATATAATTGTGTGTGTTTCTGTGGCAGGTAGTATTTCAGTCTGAAATGAGCTGTAAGTGCTGTTTATTTTGACTTGAAATATTCTGAACAAGAGAACTTAATAAATTTTGCCTGAACCTCTCCCATTAGTCAATGGGCACTTGTTTTAAATTCAGTCAGGCAAATTATAGTATAATTTATAGTTTTACACTTCAAATTTGAAAGAAAGGAGGGGAAGGAAGAAAGAGAGAGAAAATAGGCACACACACACAAAGGGTGACAAATACATCTCATACCTCAGAGGCAGGGAAGAATTGTTTTTATTTAAGAAATATCAGGTTTCCTGCTGTACCATGTTAGCTACATAATCACAGCATTTTACTCTGTATTATCACTCCAAGTGAAATTTCCCTCAGTTACTGAAGCTTTCTTAACTTGGACTATTGTTGTTAGGTGCTGTAGAGTTAGTTCAGACTCATAGTGACCCTATGTACAGAACAAAACACTGCCCCATCCTACACCATCCTCACAATCGTTATGTTTGAGCCCATTGCTACAGCCACTGTGTCAATCCATCGCGTTAAGGGTCTTCCTCTTTTTCACTGACCCTCTGCTTTACCAAGCATGATGTCCTTCTCATGGAACTGGTCCCTCCTGATAACGTGTTCAAAGTACTTGAGACGAAGTCTCACCATCCTTGCTTCTAAGGGGCATTCTCGCTGTACTTCTTCCAAAACAGATTTGTTCGTTCTTCTGGCAGTCCATGATATATTCAATATTCTTCCCCAACACCATAATTCCAAGGCATCAATTCTCTGGTCTTCCTTATTCATTGTCCAGCTTTCACATGCATATGAGGTGATTGAAAATACCATGGCTTGAGTCAGGCACACCTTAGTCCTCAAAGTGGCATCTTTGCTTTTGAAAACCTTAAAAAGGTCTTTTGCAGCAGATTTGCCCAATGCAGTATGTCGTTTGATTTCTTGACTGCTGCTTCCACGGGCATTGATTGTGGATCCAAACAAAATGAAGTCCTTGACAGTTTCACTCTTTTCTCCATTTATCATGATGTTGCTTACTGGTCCTCCTTTCACTTTGCTAATGATATTTTACTGGAATTACTGGAAAGTTTCAGCTTAAATCTTTATTAAAAGTTTCTGATAAATGAAAGAAGGAAGGGAGGGAGGGAATGAGGAAGGGAGGTAAGAAGGGAGGGAGGGAGGAAGGGTAAATGAATTAACAAAATAGTGAGTGAATGAACAAATGAACAAACTTGTTCCAAGAAATTTACTTGGTAAAGCCTTCAATATGTATTTAATTCTAAATGTTGTTCAGGAATAAAAAATTTTTAAGTAACACATATGTTGTATTTTATATTTTACAAAAAGCATTTTATTAATTTTGTTTCCTATTCTTTTCAGAACCCACTGAAAATAGAAGAGTTTACATTTGTTAGATATGGTTGATTGGCATTCAGTATCCATTCCCACATTATCGTGGTTGACTTTCTACACTGGAGAACCTGAAAAGCTAAAAAAATACATTTTCCAGACTCTCTTGAAGCTAAGGATTTTGATGCAAATGAGATTTAACCAATTATTAGATGTACTTCTCTGAGATTTAGAAGGCAGTATATCTGGATATTTTCTGTTAGCAAGCAAGATCATGGACACATGGTTTCTCTGCAGCAGTGTTACTTTGTAGGACTAGAGTAGTGGCAGAGGAAGTGATCATAGTCCATGTTACAATGACCAGTCAGCAGCTTCATGAGTTAGGGAAGTACTTATAGAGAAAACAGTCTCCTAACCCTAACTTTGTGTTTCCTGCGTTGCAGCTACAGTGGTATGTTCTGAGTCTCAGCAATATGATTATTAGTTAACCTTGTAAACTAGTTCCATAGATTTTTTTTTTTTTGAGTCATACTTGAAGGTCTAAAGTCTGTTTCTTAACCTCTTCTAATGATTATGTAATAATACAATTTCCTGTATTTATGATTTCCTGCTTAAAATGCTTAAGGGTGATTCCTGTTTCCTACACTAAACTCTGATTTTTCAGATTAAGAAATCTCAAAATAAATAATGATAATAATGGGTTATAATCTATGAATAAAATAGGAATCCATGAGTCCATATAAGTGAACAAATGGAGAAGGAAACGTTCTTCTTCTTATAGTAGAAAGTCAACTAGTAAATGTAGAATGAATGATGGATTTAGAGAATCATCATTTGGCAAACATTCCATTATATCAGGAATTGATTCAGGAAGGATCATCAGTGGGTATCAGAGGGATAAAAGTTGAATAATGAGATGTTTACATTAGTCTCAAACTATCTCCTCATAGATACCTGTTAATTATTAATTAAAAGGAAAAAGTAGTAATTTTACAGTGGAGAAACCTGGCAGATTCCACCATAACATCACTGGCAATGAGACAACTGTGTCTGCTGATATGATGCACTAGAAAGGACACAATATCAGTTCTTTAGTATCCCTGCCTAAAATACATAGTCTCAATCTAATCATGAGGAAACAGCAGACAAGCCCAAATTGAGGAATATTTTATAAAATAACTATCCTGTACTCTTCAAAAATGCCAATGTCACCAAAGAAAAAGAAAGCCTACAGATTAAAGGAGATGAAAGAGACGTGGCAACCAAATTTAACACATTATAAAAGATCTTCTTTTGTTATAAATGACATAGGGACAACTAACAAAATCTGAGTAAGACCTGTGTATTAGATAATAGCATTGTATCAATGTTAATTTCCTTATTTTGATTATTGTACTGTGGTTATGTAAGAGAATGCTCTTGCTATTAAGAAACACATACTGAAGTATTTAGGGATAAAGGCTATCATATCTACAACTTACCCTCAAATGGTTCTATATAATATAGAATAAACCATTTAGTTTATTCTCTCTTTTAAAGAAGGTAAAAGTTCATGTTTGGGAAATTCAGGTCAAGGATATATAGGAATTCCCATTCTTGTAAATTTTCTGTAAAATTAAGTTACTTCTAAAAGTAAAAGTTAAAAAGAAAAGAATGAAACATAGGCTAGGGTAGTCAAGACACTCAGCAAAGGTCTACATCTGGCTAATGGCAGATCCAGGACATGAATAGACTGTCACTCAAAATTCCATGTTCCTTTCCTTCCTGTGCATGATCAGTCAATTGATTGACAGTCTTTTATCTGCATTCACAAGGGCACAGATTATTTACAAAAATAACTTGATCCACTGAATGAGGATTGCTTTTCCCAGAGGGAGGAAACCCCAGTATTGAATTGAGAGTCACTTCACTATAGGGTTGCTATGAGTTGGAATTGACTCGAAAGTAACGGGTTTGGTTTTGGTCACTTTTCAGCGTGTGCCCCACTGCAGAATCTTAAAAAGTTCTTCGTTGAGTTTGCACTGTGTTGAGACTGATTCAGCTGTTTGCTGAATTTGAGAAAACTACAGAGCTCCTTTAAGGCTCTTTAGATAACCCTTCTTAAGGTTCAAAAGACCTTAGAGGATTTGACCTCCAATTTCTCTTACTTTGGTAGCTAAGAACTTCCACTAAAGAACAGAATGGAGAGCTAAAATTTCCATAGAGAAACTCCCAGTTAGCCCAATAGAATGCTCATTAAAACATTAGCAAGTTCATCACCATTAGGTAAAGAGAGAAAGAAGACAGGATTCTTTTCTTATTGATCTGTAATTAGGCAAAAGTAATGGATGCATCAATTTATTTTTTGTCAAATTTTTACTCTTAAGCATCTTGAAAAGTAGTCACTTGTGAACTTCTTGGGGTTGCAGAAATAGGCTCTCAATTTTGTGGGTTTCCCCCTGAAATTGGGATGCCATTCCCTTTATTTCTTGCATTTACATTTTCTGCACCTTTATGTTGCTTAAACTCTGGTCTTTTCTTTTTCGATTTTAAAGCTATTTGCCAAAAAGAAAACAATAAACAACTTTGGAGAACGAATCCCAAACTTCATATTTTTGACTATCAATATTTTTAAATGAGTATATGTTCATATCCATCTCCACATGGATTCTCTGATTGCTTTTAAAATTAAAACTCCCAAATATGGCCTATAAAAGCCTGACATAGTTTAGCCCTATACTTTTCCAGCTTCATATCTCATGCTATTCATCCATGTCCTTCCACTCTAGCCATATTGGCTTTCCTTCAGTCTTATGCACTTTGCCTGTGAATATTCTGTGCTCTGCCTTTTCTTCCTTTCTTTGCAACTCAAGTCTCTCCTCTGATCTCCCTGACTTAACTAAATTCCTCGTTCTAAATCTCAGTAATTCGGTTTTGCAGCACTTATCACAGCTACAGTGTTTTATTTATGTTTGTGATTATGGAATTAATTCTGTTCCCCCAACTAAGCTCTTATCTTCTTTGGTAAAAACACACAAACAAAACTCACTGCCATCAAGTCGATTCCAACTCATAGCAACCCTACAGGCCGGAGTAGAACTGCCCCATAGTTTCCAAGGCTGTAAGTCTTCACGGAAACAGACTGCAAAATCTTTCTCTCCTGGAGCAGCTGGTGGGTTCTAATGACCAACCTTTTGGTTAGCAGCTGAGCGCTTTAACCACTGCGCCACCAGGGGTATTGGTAGACAGGACGTATTCAGCTCACATTTTCACAAGTAAGCATAAGTGCGCATTCAATATTTTTGAATGAATAAGTGGATGAATGAACTCTACAACCATCAACTAAAATAAAGGCAGATCTTCAACTGCTTGGGATTAGCTTTAAGGGGAACTTGTGCACCACATAGAATTTCTTCCAAAATTTATTTCAGTGGTCTTATATCCAGAAGCAAAAAGAGAAATACAATTTCTTGGAATTGACATGCTGGTCCAGATTCATGATCCCCCAGTCCAATCATCTGCCTCTAATGGCTGAACTTTAATTTCAAGACACAATTATTTTCTGCTTTGAATTTTTTGTTGATATCATGTTTTCCTTAATGGAAGCACACTGAATCATTGAGTGTGTCTGAATTTTTGGTAGGTAGTGTGAATTTTTTTTCTTGCCCCCTCTCACAATCCTACCCTGACTGTCCCAAGGTACATATGTTTTAACATTAGTTCTATCCCAGAGTCCCCCCAAAGTCCACTGGGACATATGTGTGCCACACAAAAGATTTTCAAAATTTGTTTCTCTTACAAAAAATTCAGACACCTCATACAATACCCTGTAAAAACAGTAATTTGCAGCACATGTCCATTTCTTCCATTTCTACAGTTATACAGGTCACTGCCTGCCATCAGCACATGCTATCAGTGGGAGAGAAGCTTCCCAATGAACCCTAGAGATAAAAAAGCAATTGGAAGCTATATATGCCACCAGTCCTGAAAGGGTTATTAAAAAACCAAGGAAAGGGAATGATAGTCATACAAAAATCAACACAGTTATGGATTGAATTGTGTCCCCCCAAAATGTGTTGTAAATCCTAACCTTCATACCTGTGGATGTAATCCTATTTGGGATAGTTTTCTTTGTTATGTTAATGAGGCCATTATCAGTGTAGAATGTGTTTTAAACCAATCACTTTTGAGATATAAAATGGCAGATCAGGCACAGAAGCAAGCAAGCACAGACTGGGGAAGACAGATATCATACCACATGAAGATCGCCAAGGAAGGGAGGAACAAAGGCTGAAAAGAGACAAGGGCTTTCCTCCAGAGAAGAGAGAAAGCCTTCCCCTAGAGCTGACGCCTGAATTTGTACTTCTAATCTTCTAACTCAGAAAATAAATGTTTGTTAAAGCCACCCACTTGTTGTATTTCTGTTTTAGCAGCACTAACAAACTACGACAATCATTAAGAAGCAAAATATGTTCCTAATACAGCTTATGTTTCCTCAACACCTATTTGTGGTTTACTCTTTATTGATTTACAGAAGTCAAGGATTTCTTTCAGTGGTTCATGGACACCCAAGGGTCTAAAGAGGTCAGTAAACACCTTGAAAGTATATACAAAATTTACTGATATGTCCTTGTTTTTTTTTTTGGTCATGGACAAAAGTTTTCATCGGATAATCAAGTAAGTTCATGCACCATACAATTTTAAGAATTCCTATTCCACTCCATGTTTATGGATAGAGATATTAAATATTAAGATGTCAGTGCTCCCCAACTTGATTTATGGATTCAATGCAATCCTAATCAAAATCCTACCAAATTATTTGTAGAAATAAACAAATTGATCCTAAAGCTTATCTGGAAATGCAAATGATCCAGAATAGTCAACACAATACAGAAGAAAAATAGTTGGAGGACTGACACTACTATAAAGCTACAGTGATCAAGAGAGTGAGGCTTTGGTGAAAGAACATGCAAATAGATGTGGAACAGTACAGAAAGCCCACAAATATAGTCAACTGATCTTGATAAATGAGCAAAGGCAATTCAATGAGGGAAAGGATAAAATCTTTTCCACAAATGGTGCAGCAACAACTGGACATTCATAAGCAAAAAAAGTTTCTAGACACAGACTTCACATATTTCACAAAAATTAACTCAAAATGGATCATAGACCTAAATGTAAAATGCAAAACTAAATTTCTAGCAGACAACAGAAAAAAATCTAGGTGACTTTGGCAATTACTTTTTAAATATAACACCAAAAGCAAAATCTATGGAAGAACAACTTGATAAATTTGAGTTTATTAAAATTAAAAACTTCTGCTCTGTGAAAGACATGGTTAAAAGAATGCAAACACAAGCCACCGACTCAGAGAAAATGTCTGTAAAACATGTATCTGATAAAGGACTTGTATGCAAGATATACAAAGAGCTCCTAAAACACAACAATAAGAAAATAAACAACCCAATTAAAAAATGGGTAAAAGATCTAACCAGACACTTTATCAAAGAAGATATACAAATGGAAAATAAGCATACAAAAAGGACGCTCTACAGCGTATGTCATTAGGGAGTTGCAAATTAAAATAACCATGAGATACCACTACACAGTGATTGTTGTTGTTAGCTGCCATTCAGTGTTCATGACTCACAGGGATACTATGTACAACAGAACGAAACACTGCCCAGTCCTGAGTCATCCTCACAATCGTTGCTATGCTTGAGTCCATTGTTGCAGCCACTGTGTCAATTCATCTTGTCGAGGGTCTTCCTCTTTTTCACTGACCCTCTATCTTACAAGCATGATGTCCTTCTCCAGGGACAGGTTCCTCTTGATACCATGGTCCATGTATGTGAGACAAAGTCTCACCATCCTTGCCTCCAAGGAGCACTCTGGCTGTTCCTTCTTGTGGCAGTCCAGACTTGCTTGTTCTTCTGGAAGTCCATGGTATATTCAATAATCTTCACCAACACCGTATTCAAAGACATCAATTCTTCTTTGGTCTTCTTTATTCATTGTCCAGCTTTCACATGCATACACAGTTATTAGACATCAAATACTGGTGAGGATGTGAAGCAATAGGAACTCTCATTCATTGCTGGTGGGAATGCAAAATGGTACAGCTACTTTGGAAGACAATTTGGCAGTTTCTTAAAAAGTTAAACATAAGCTTACCATAAAATCTAGCAATCATGCTCCTACGTATTTACCCAAATGAATATTTACCCAAATGAGACCATAATGCCCAGCAAAAGTTTCACACCCCACCCCCCTTCTAAACACTTCTTTACTTGAACCAAAATGCCCTTTATTAGCTTACCTCCCTATCCAAAGTTATGCACAATTGAAATAAAATGACAATAAATTTACCTCTTTCCAAATGCACTCTTTTGTGAAAACCTACACTCAAACACACCATTTATCCCTGGATCCTAGCTTTCTCATTACCCTAAGAGATGTCTTACACCAGAAAGGAGTAAAAGAGCTACCGTTCATCACTACAGAACAATAAATAAGATAGCATTCAAGGTTATAATTTCCAACATGGGGGAAAAAAGGCATCCAAAATAACAGCCTTTCTTTGAAGAAAATATATTCAAGGTGGCCATAACTGTGCTTTACTATACCATGTCAAACTTGTACCAGTAATTCTCACTCATGATGATCACAGTAAAGTGTAATGAGGCTCCTCCTCTGCTTTTATCTATAGCAGATACTCAAACTCTTATTCAATCTTCTACTTTGTCTGGTGAAAATTCTCTCTGAAGGCTTTAGCATTTTGGACGGTTGAACAGCCAAATTTCTTTGAGTTTATTCATGTTTCCTTTTCGCTGTAGTGGTCTCATAACAAAGACTACAAGTTATTCTGTGGCTACAGCCATCAGTCTCACTTTGAGAGGGCACTCCACAGATTGAATGGACATTTCCACCACATGATATATAACTACTAGCACCTGTGCATTCTTTTTCACAAACTACACAAATAAAAATCTTGGTCTACTTTCAGGATGGGTTTTATTACTTCACCTTAGGAGTAATAAAAAGATTCTCTTCAATATCACTACTATCTGTTCCAATCTCAATGTTCTCTTCATACTGGGCTCTTATTTTCCAGCTCTTTGTCAACTTATTCTAATTCATTTTGTTTGTTCAGGCTGGCAACAAGTTCTGCAGTTAACTGAGAATGAGACGGGCCCAGTTTTGCTTCAGAGCTAAATGTACCTTCACATGGAGTTTGTTGCATGTCTCTGTGATAGGGTTGATTTGGGGTCACCTGATGAACCACAAAAATTCAGCCCAGTGTGATGAACTGTTAGCTTACATCCAGGAGATAATCCTATTTTGGATATCCATATTTGTTTCTTCTACAGAATTTTGGCTTTGGCAGGTTGGAGGCTTCCCATGGACAAATTTTAATTCTGGCCAAATATTACTGACTTCACTAACCATATGGCTTGAAAATTCCCTCCCATTGTCAGATTGTAAAACACTGGTGCTCCAACAATTGTAAAAATATCTAAAAGAGCACGTGCAACTTCCTTGGACCTTTTAAATTTTAATGACCTAAAAAAACTTAACTTTGTATGAAGGTATTGATAATGTATAATAAATTTATACTCCCTGTCTTAGGCTAGGTTCTCTAGAGAAGTAAAACCAGTGAAGTGTATATACATATACACACACATACATATATATAGAGAGAAAGAGATTTATCTCAAGGAAATGGCTCATGCAGTTGTGGACGCTGGCAAGTCCCAAATCCATGTGTCAGGCATCATGCTGGAGGCTTCTCCTGACTCATGTAGTTGTAGGGGCTGATGAACCTACGATCGCCAGGTCAGATGACAGGCTGTTGGCTCATGTGGCTGTGGAAGCTGGTGAAACCCAAAATCAGCAGGTCAGACGACACGCTGCTAGTTCAAGTCCCAAGAACTGGAGGTTAGCTGATGATGGGCCAGATTCAGGATTCAGAGCAAGGGAGAGCCTTGCCAGAGCATCTATATATACTGGATATAGGCCACCCGCTAAGGAAACTCACTTACATCAGAGTAAGGGTGTGGGTAAGGTTGTGACTTGAGTAAGGTTGTGACTTGAGTAAGGGCATGACTTGAGTAAGGGTGGGACTTGAGTCACACCCTCTTATAAGGCTGTGACTCAAGATACACCCCACACTAATCCTGCCCTATTAACATGTATTAGTTAGGATTTACAACACATAAAATGGAGGATAATTACATCAGATCACAAAATGGAGGACAACCACACAATACTGGCAAGCTGACATGGCCTAGCCAAGTTGACACATAACATTAACCATCACACTCGCCATCAGGATTCAACTGCATGTCTGTAAGATCCACTTGGCATCTCGAGTTAACTTCCTTAATTGGCTGTGATGTTAGAACTTTCTTGGGTTTTGGATTTTTCTGTTGGCATGGTTTGCACAGTGTCAGGTATAGCATGATGACTTCTTTTGTGATGTTTTTGTATTTCGCTTGCAATTCTTTTTCCATGCGGGTGCGTCCTCCATGTCCAATACTGAGATGTGTATCGTGCAGAATGTCAAATAAGTCCTCACTGGGTAAATAATACCGTATTTTACCTGTTTCCCCATTTACAGCCTCAATCAGTTTCTCATTTCCTTGGACAAGGATCACATCAAATCTAGCCAAGCGACGGTAGTCAAGCGATTCCTTTTTTGCCTTCGCTTTAGCCTCTTTCACTTCCCTTATCAATTGACAGTACTTTGCTTTAGAAAATATCTTAGGGTTATTACTTTTGTTCTCCAGTAACACTGCTAAGCTTCTGAAGAATTTTTCTCTCATGTTCTCTGGTTCAATTTCTGCTTCATTAGCCTCTAAGCTACTGAGGTTATTGTCACCCACACTTTGGGACATCACAGAAAGCCAGGAAAACGACCCTAAAACACAAAGGAAAAAATAAATTAGGATATTTGGGAGCATACTTTAAAATACAGATATTGCCAAAAACTCACTACAGCTTGGCATGGAATTAGGGGTTATGGATACATAAGAGGAATACATAATTTTGGTTAGGCTGTTCAACCTTGGAGGAATGAAGGAGGGGTGGTGAGTGAAGAACTCTATCCAGAAACAAAAATTTCTGATACAGTAAAGCCAGGAGGTGACTTTCTAGAGCAGTATCTGGAGTCAGCCTTAAAGTTTTATGTAAACTCTGTTTTATGTACAAAAGGAAGCAAATTAATGTTATTATTTTTTAGCTTTATTATTTATTAATTTTTACTTTCTTTATTAACTAGATAAGAACATTTTTTGGGGTGGGGAGCTACAGAAGCCTCAGCAATACATTAATAGATTTTTTTAAAAAGTCCCAAATTGCACCACATTTTCTGTTTCAGTCAGGTTAGCTGTTATATCAACATATGAAGTTTAAGTTCCAATATAATATACCAGTTCCCTTTTGGGGCTCATGAAACCACAAAGCCAATACAAACACCCACATTACTAATTTCAATTAGGGAGGGCTAGCATATGAGCCTGAACTAGTGAAAAATCTCTGACTTAATAAAGCATATTGAAAGAAATGTTTAGAATATTTATAATTACAAATACTGAGAATAATTGAAACTTAGCTTACCAAACCTTAAAAAAAACTGCTCTGAAACAACAGAAAAGAATAATTTGGAATTATCACATCACCTCCAACAGTCTTATAGCTGCTTGGAAAAAATACTTTTTTCAAGTAACACTCTTTACCCTACCAATCTGAATCATGAATGTTGAACTAGTAATTTAAATCATTCTCAAGTGTTCATAATTTCTAAAACTAGGCTCAAATTAGTGATATGTTACTACATATTTTGGCCTCACTTTAACTCTCAGCTGTTCCAGTAAGACTTCCTTGACCATTTAATTTAAGTTCACAGTGAATTCACCTTTCCTGAAAAACATTCTATGCATAACACAAATTAGCACTGTAGCACTTGCTTTTATTATTTTGTATATAGATCTACCGAGACTTAAGTTTCTAAAGAAGCAGGGATCACTTATTTCTCCAATATCTTTCACGTTATCTAACACATTACTACATACAAAGGCGTTTAATAAAAATTTGTCGACTAACTTCATAATTGAAGATGACAATACTCACAGTCAGTGCTATCTCCAAATGCAGCTGAAAAGACCACTAGATGAATAGTATTTCTTTCCACACTGATCTATTTTGTGCATTGCCTGTTTTAATCTATTTTCAGTGGACAATTTATCCTTCATTGATGTTTGCCGCAAGGTGTAAACTCCTAGTGAACACAGAATGTATCTGTGTAACTCCCTCAATTGCCTAGTACAGAGCAGCAAGATGTACAGAAAATAATTTTGGGAGTGATGTGTTAAAAGGGTTTGAACAAGGAATGATGGATGAAAGGAGAAGTAGTGGGAAGTAGCAATAAGGACTATGAGCAGAAAAGGAAGGTAAACAAGGATGAATTTGGGGGAGAAAAGGAATATAAAGGAAATGATAAGTAAGAACCAGGAGAATGTGAGCTCCTGAAGTTAGCAGAATCAATGTTAATAGGTCTAGGGTGAGCAGGGAATAGGGAGTTGCTAGGAGTATAATAAGAAAAGAAAATTGTATCCATTACACTTATACCTTCTTTGGGAAAGAAAGCTACTCCAGAGCCAAGCCAGCCTGTGTACCTGCCTCCACTACACAACATTATACCATTTATAGGCTTTAGAATGCTAATGAACACAAACTTCAGAAATTCCATTTTCTTCAGTAGAATTTCTAATTCTTAAGCAGCCATTATGTGACAAAAACCGGGGGCAGAAACAACGGAAATGTGGCATATGGCTAGAGTGACAACAGTTCAACATTTACATACAGAGGCATCTCTGATTTATCCACAGTACTTACCTCTGCTACAAAATATCCACGGATAATCTTGTGTTCAACTATTTTTGACATTATTAAATAAAAAAATAAACACATTACTGTCGAGTTGATCCCGATTCATGGTGACCCTATGTGCTTGAGAATAGAACCTGATTGCTTATTTAACTCCTTTAATAACATTACACTACACTAGTTGACTTTTCCTTCCACCAGCCGCTCCTTGGGAATTCTATAGAGCAGTTCTACTCTGTCCTATAGGGTCGCTGCTATAAGTCGGAATTGACTCCACAGCAACAGGTTTGATATTTTATTTTTTTTTATTTTTAGTAGAAGCTGAAATGGAATGAGGTTTGATAACTCTTCAATGACTAGATCCTTCCCTTCCTCAATTCTTATCCTCTTTCCAAGGATTAAATTATCCTCACCATTATCCTGAAGTAGATACGGCTCTGGAAATTCACATTCCATTCTGTCCACCATTGGATGGAGCTGGGTACCTAAGGACTTCTTTGCAATATCCAGAGGGGTTATTTCTTCCATAGGAACTTCCTGCCCATATGTGCCTGGTGGAACCTGGGGACAAATACATACATTTAGGAATCAATATAAGTAACTACTTTACAAACCATAGCTAAACTTTAAAACCACAAGAAGTCCTGTTTCCATTGAAATAGAATGTAAGAAGAAAAAAATTAGTCCTCATTGAATTCTGAAGAGGAGTGCAAGACAAAACAAGAAGAGAAATGAGAAATGCTAGGACTAATAAAGCCAGAGCCATACAACAGAAAGTGACTGTGTTCCCATAGGACAGGAGTTGATATGCATCCCTGCGATTTCAGTTTTTTTGGGAAAAATGGAGTAGAAATACAGTAATCTTTCCTACATTGTGATAACTGAAAAAATACATATAAATCAGTTTTAGTGTGAGCAGTTAAAAGTAAATATTTTGGGGGAAAATGCAAAATATTTAAGAGAGACAAACAAGCTGTTAAACCAAGGAAGAACAGCTGTTTAGATCGACTGTGAAAACCATTAGCCCAGTGTGTTATAGATGAAAAAGCTAACCAAGCTGGATAACTGTGTAAGGTAGAAAATATTATCCTCTCCTTACACTAATCATCTAGTATATGGTTTATAATTAAATTTCCCAGTTGTCCCAAAACTTTATTTCATGATTTGCTTATTTTTTAATCCATGATCCAATCAGTCTTTATGCATTGTTTTTGGTTATTATGTCTCCTTTGTTTCTTTTAATCTAAAATAATTTCCCGCCTTTTTTAAATTAAATTAGATTTTGAAGAATCAGAACCAGTTGTAGAATATTCCATATTATGAATTTGTTTGACTGCTTCTTCACAAATAGATTCTGGCTAAACATTTTTGGAAGAATTCTACATAGGAGATGTGTACTTACTGTGTCACATCACAGGGAACATGATATTATTTCACTGTTGATGATAAATTTGATCATTTGGTTATGGTAGTGATCACCAGATCTATCTATTCTGAAAATATATTTTTCCCACTACAACTAATAAATCAGCTATATGGTAATAATTTGGGGCTATGTGAACATCCTATTCCCTAATAGTCTTTCCCCCAACAGTTCTAGCATTCATTGATGATGCCTGCCTTAACCAATTTTTACACTGGGTGTAGCAAAACAGTGGCTTCCTACTTTTATAATTCCTTCTGTATTTATTAGCTAGCAATTTTCTGTAAGGAGTTTTCTATCCATCCCCCTTTGTCTTTCCCTCTTTTTAAGTATCATTATGAACTTATTTTATAATCCATGTCATCCTTATTTACCAAGATGCTCAAACTGATGCACAAATTTGGCCAGAGGGAGCCTCTTCAAGCTGGCTCCCACATCCTTTTCATATAATCCCATTAGTGCTTCAGCACATCCATGTTTTCAGGAACAATACAAAGCCCATCTTGTATTGTCCCTATCCCAGCCCCGGTTCCAGTTCCTGGTTCCTTTTAGAGGGCAGTAGTGTTTAGTAACAAAGATCTTGGCTGACTGTTAATGAGGTGTTGTTGCCTCTAGGCCCTTTCATGTATAGAGGTGAGAAATATATTTTATAAAATATCATGAATTAAATTCAATTTCAACACCACAGGGTTTTTCCTCACCTTTCCCCACTCCATATTTGTATCTCCCTTCTCCCACAGTGAGAAGGGAAAAAAAAAAAATTCGCAATATATTTACTCATTTGCTCTAACCTACAATAAACATAGAACAGTTTCAGAATTACAGCACTAAATCTGTGTTACGGAACACTTCCAACAACATACCTACTAAGTAAAATTCAGTGTACCTTTGCAGCCTTTTTTTTGTCCGTAGGCAGTATCCCACTAAGGGTATACAGTTAGAATACTGCATTCAAGTCATCTGAATTGATTCTTTTCTCTGTGTGATTGTTATTAATTTGATACACAGGTTCATTTGTTTCTGCTTTTGTGTCTGTTTTTTTTTATCCTATTTAATGTTGTTTTTAAAATACTTCAAACATTTACTTGGTATCAAAAAAATCAAGATATATTTTCTCAGAGAAGTCTTGCTCATAATCATATACCTTGCATCTTACTCTCACCCCCTACCATAAGAAACCATTTTTTGTTAGTTGATGCTTTACCGTTATTTTTACCAAAATAATAGAACATTATATATATACACACATTTGTGTGTATATGAATATATACTTACATGTATATATATACAAATTGAATACAGATGTGTGTACATGTTTCTTTTTCATATGTATATGTAAAATATGTGAAAATAAATCAGACGCCTCTATATGTAAATGTATACAACATAGCATATATATGTACTAGCTCACGCCTTCCTTTTTTTCCCCCCCAAAAATTATGGGGTTTAGTAGGAAAGTAACAGTTACAATTCAGCATGCCTACCTTTTTCACTTAATGTAAAAATATAATCTGGAAATAATTTCATACCAGTTCATAGAGATTGTCCTCATTCTTTTTTATGTTTGCATAGTATCACATTATATTGATGCACCATAGTTTATTCAACCATTTTTCTATGAATGGGCCTTTAGGTTGTTTATAACATTTTGCTTTTACAAGTAATGCTATTGAAAAACTATGTTATTTCTTATTTGTAAACGTGTGTTTTCAAAGTAAACTCCCAGAAGTGGTATTGTTGAGTCAAAGGATAAACACATAAAACAGGTTTGTTGGATGGTGCCCAAAATACTCTGTAGGAGTTGTACCATTTTGTTCTCCCACCAGCAGTGTAAGAGAGGACCTGTTTTCCCCCAGTCAGGCCAACAGACCGTTTTCAAGCTTTTGAATTTTTGCCAGTCTGATGGCTGACAAATGGGACTTCAGTGCAGTTTTAATTTGCTCTTATTATGACTGAAGTTGAGTATTTTCTCATATACTTAAAAGCTGTTTATATTTCTGAAAACTGGTCAAGTATTTTTAATTGCATTTCTATTGAGATTTTTATTCATAACAGATTTTGCAAATATTTTCATCAACTTATTATTTTTTAACTTTGCTTGTGGATTTTTCCCCCTGCATTTTTTTAATGCATAAAAATTTATTATGTTCTTGATATTACTTCTAAATTTTGAGTAATGATTAGAAAGGCTTGCCTCACACTCAGGTTTTAAAAGAAGTCATTGATGTTTTCTCCTAGGATCTGTATGGTTAAAATTTTATATATTGATCTCTGACACATTTGAAGTTTATTCTAGTATATGGCATAAGGTAGGAATCTAATTTGTTTCTTTTCAAAGTGGCTATCCTTTGGTCCCCACACCATTTATTTAAAAGTCCATCTTTGCACTCAGTGGTTTGAGATGGCACATTTAGTATACTAAATTTCCATATGTACTTAGGTCTACTTTTGTACTTTCTATTGTTTCATTGATCCATCTATTCATGTGCCAATACCAGAGTTTTACTTAAAGATGCTTTATGACATGTTAGTATCTAGTAGGGCTACGCCCTCCTCTTTACTCTTAGAAGTCCTTCCTATTCTTTCATGTTTATCTTCACATATGAATAGTTTGTGGTTTAACCCTTTCCTTCTCATAACTAAGCAATTAGGTTTGCTTTTCCTGAGTCCCTCCCCTGAACCCCCCCCACAAAAAAAAAAAAAACTCATTGCCATCGAATAGATTCCGACTCATAGTGACCCTATAGGACAGAGTAGAACTGCCCCATAGGGTTCCCAAAGAGCAGCTGGTGGATTTGACTTGCCGATCTTTTGGTTAGCAGATGAACTCTTAATTGCTCATTTTCTGTTATCTTTAAGTTTTTGGTTCTAAGCAGCACAGACATCTGATTTGGCTATGGATGAAACTATAATATAGTAACATCTCATTATTACCCAATATAGTAATTCCCTTAGAATTAATGTCAATGGGCAATAGCTAGTTTGTTGTTTTCCTTGGCTTACCTGGATTCTGCTTACTTAACTTTTTTATGTTAGCCATCAATGGCAGGTGATTTCTCCTGGACCCTTATTTTACAAAAGATCTGGTTAAATAAAGAAGAGGGTAAAAAGGAGAGGACAACAATGGTCACAAATAAGTTTATATGGTAGGAACATTCAAAATAAAAGTTATTACAGCTGACTTTGAAAGGTTGCTGTTATTGTTGTTAGGTGCCGTCAAGTCAGTTCCGACTCATAGCAACCTTATGTACAACAGAACGAAACATTGCCTGGTCCTGCACCATCCTCACGATCATTCCTATGTTTGAGCCCATTGTTGAAGCCACTGTGTCAATCCATCTTGGAGAGGGTCTTCCTCTTTTTTGCTGACCTTCTACTTTACCAAGCACGATGTCCTTCTCCAAGGACTGGTCCCTCCTAGTAACATGTCCAAGGTAAATGAGATGAAGTCTCGCCATCCTCACTTCTAAGAAACATCCTGGCTGTAATTCTTCCAAAACAGATTAGTCTGTTCTTTTGGCAGTCCATGGTACACTGAATATTCTTCGCCAAGACCATAATTCAAATGCATCAATTCTTCAGTCTTCCTTATTCACTGTCCAGCTTTCACATGCATATAAGGTGTCTTAGTCATCCAGTGCTGCTCTAACAGAAATAGCACAAGTGGATGGTTTTAATAAGGAGAAATTTATTCTCTTCACAGTCTGGTAGGCAACAAGTCCAAATTCAGGGCATCAGCTCCAGGGGAAGGCTTTCTCTCTCTGTTGGCTTTGGAGGAAGGTCCTTGTAATGCATCGTTCGGTCTTCCCTTGGTCTAGGAGCATCTCAGCACAGCAACCTCAGGTCTAAAGGACGCGCTCTGCTCCCAGCACTGCTTTCTTGGTGGTGTGAGGTTCCCATGTGTCTCTGCTCACTTCTCTCTTTTATATCTCAAAAGAGACCAGATGAAGACACTATCTAATCTTGTAAACCTCATCAGCATAACCTCATTATAGTGATAGAGTTTACAACATATAAGGAAATCACATCAGATTACACAATCATACAGTACTGGGAATCATGACCTAGCCAAGTTGACAGATATTTTTGGGGGGCACAATTCAGTCCATGACATAAGGCGATTTAAAAATACCATGGGTTGGGTCAGGCGCACCTTAATTCTCAAAGTGGCATCTTTGCTTTTTAACACTACAAAGAGGTCTTTTCCAGCAGACTTTGAAAGGTACTGTTATTTAAATATTGAACATGATCTATTTTAAATGAAAAACACTTGAAATAGCTAGAACTTGAACTGATACCAAATGATTAATAAGAGAATGCTTAAAATAAACCACCGCCTTTAATATAAAAGCATGTTTACCTCCAAATTATCCACATTGCACTGTTTATTACGCTGTGTTCGATTAGGTTCCACTTTCTTGGGAAACCAGAAGAACCAATTTAAATCTCTAGTCTCTTCTCTTTGAGCATTTGTGTAAGTCAATTTACTAAATCTAAAATACGGGTCTGTAAATTTAGTTATCTGTCTTAGTTACCTAGGGCTGCTATAACAGAAATACCACAAGTGGATGGTTTTAACAAAGAGAAGTTTATTTCCTTACAGTAAAGTAGTCTAAAAGTCCAAATTCAGGGTGTCAGCTCCAGGGAAAGGCTTTCTCTCTCTTGGCCTTCTCATCAGTGTTCCCCCGGACTAGAAGCTTCTCGGCGCAGGGACCCTGGTGCAAAAGGACGTGCTCTGCTCCTGGCAGTACTTTCTTGATGGTATGAGGTCCCCCGTCTCACAGCTCACCTGTGTCTTTTATATCTCAAGAGATTGCCTCAGGACACAATCCAGTCTTGTAAATTGAGTCCTGCCTCACTAACACAGCTGCTGCCCATCCTCTCTAATTACCATCATAGAGGCATGATTACACACATGGGAAAATCAAACAATACCAGGAATCATGGTCCAGCCAAATTGATACACACATTTTTGGGAGGACATAATTCAATCCATGACATTATCTAACCATCCAATATGTATGTTTTCCTGGACTGTGTTACAGTCTAATATCTGATTGTGCCAAGCTGGGAAACGATACTCAGTGTACAATAGGAGATTCTTGTAAAAACTCAGGAAGGTGGCTATTGTGGGCTGAACTGTGTCTTTCAAAAAGTTATGTTGAAGTCCCAACCCCTGGTATCTGGAATGTAAACTTATTTGGAAATAGGGTCTTTGCAGATGTAATCAAGTTAAGATGGGTCAAACCGCTGTCTTTATAAGAAATGGAGAAGAGACACAGACATGGAGAAGGCCATGTGAAGACGGAGACAGAGACTAGAATGATGCAGCTGCAAGCCAAGGAATGCTACCGACTGCCAGCAACCTAGAGTCAAGGAAAGATTCTCCCCTAGAGCTGTCAGAGAGAGCATGGCCCTGCCAAAACCTTGATTTCAGACTTCTGGCTTCCAGAACTGTTATTTCAAGCCAGTGAGTTTGTGGTCATTTGTTATGGAAGCCCTAGGAAATTAATACAGTAGCTAACAGCCCACTGTTTGGCAGTTTGTTGGCAGAAACCCTAAATGTTCCCATCTGGCATCTCCTTCAGTGTAAAACTGTACTGCATTATCAACTTACTGTAACTTTTCCCACTGCAGTAGCATGTCTGTCTGTAAGCTTCCCGATGAAGGCTAAAGCATTAATGCCATTAACAACAACAAAAAGTTGTGTTACGGTGTGTTATATACTATTCTAGGTGAGATTTCATTGAGTTAAAAAGTCCCTGGATGAATAAAAATGGTTAAGTGCTCAGCTGCTAACCAAAAAGTTGGAGGTTTGAGTTCACCCAGAGGCACCTGGAAAGAAAGGCCTAGTGTCTACTTCCAAAAAATCAGCCATTGAAAACCCTATGGAGCACACTTCTACTCTGACACATGGAATCATCATGAGTCAGAATCAACTCGATGACAACTGGTGGTCATTGACTTAAAAACCTTCTCTTATTTCTACATATATATACATATATATATGTTTATTAATTTTATTGTGCTTTAGGTGAAAGTTTACAGTGCAAATTAGTTTCTCATTCAAAAATTTATACACATATTGTTTTGTGACATTGGTTGCAATGCCCACAATGTGTCAGCACTATTACCCTTTCCCTTTCCACACAGTGTTCTCCGTGTCCATTCATCAAGTTTTCCTGTCCCTTCCTGCCTTCTTATCTTTGCTTTTGGGCAGGTGTTGCCCACTTGGTCTAATATACTTGACTGATCTAAGGAATATGTTCCTCACTTGTGTTATCGTTTGTTCTATAGGTCTGTCTCATCTTTGGCTGAAAGATGAGACTTCAGGAGTGGCTTCAGTTCTGAGGTAGCAGGGCGTCCAGGGACCATAGTCTTGGGAGTCATTTCTATGTATTTGTTGGTTAATTAAGCAAAAAGTAAACTGGGATGTGAGAGCATGTTAGGTAGTGTCCATTCTGAATTTCCACCATTGTGAAGTCTAGTAGTCACTTAGTGAAAATAAGTATTCAATGGCCAATAACCTCCTAAAACGGTCTTAGGAGAACAGTGCCTCTAGGATTAATCACATCTTTTTGTGATTAATTTTTTGTTAATTCTAATACTATGAGCCAAGAGTAAAACCTCCTCAGAAAAAAGCTTTTACTTCCCAGACAACTGAATTTTTTATTTATATTTAGTACACAGTGAAAAGAACAGAAATAACAGACTTGGACTCTTCAATTGGAAGTTTTAAGTATGGCACCTCTGGTTCTACCTCTGTGAGTGCGCTACTTAAAGCGGGAGTGGCCTGGCTACTTCATATTCCTGCCAAGCCTGCTCTCTTGCAAAAGGCCTTGCAGAAGCCACAATGCACTCAAGCCAACTCTTTGATAGTTTGCCTTGTCAAATGTTGTTGAGGACAAGCAAAGGAAAATAATTTGGTCTACCGGAAAGTCCCTCACATGGAAAACTAATCAACCCATGCCATACCATACACATTACTTCCCTATGCTCTAGGTCTTACTTGCAAAATCCAAATGAGAACTCAGTTCATACTCTGGTGGGCATTTATGAACATGGTTAATTCTGGAAATTTCCCTCACCAGGCCTTGCCTTTATAGAAATAACTTTTTACTTACATGTAATATGAATCAAAGAATATGCACATAGTCAAATACCCTAGCCTATCATGCAGAAGTCATCAAAATGTGCTGTTTTCTTAATAAATTTTTTATTGAAGTACTATGAACTTAGGAAAAAGTACACAACTCATAAATATAGTAGAGCTCAATGACTTACCACAAAGTGAACCAGGTCAAGAAATAAAATTTAAGCAGCATCTTACAAGGTTACTTTGTATCTTAGGCTGGGTTCTCTAGAGAAGCAAAATTGTAAGGATGAGTTTTCTAAATTGGTTCTCAAGTCTGGTTACTCTTAAAGATGTTGATGACTCCGCCTCCAGTAGTAAAGAGGGCACTGCTAATCCATGACGTGAGGTGTTAACTGAAATACGTAAAATATCACCATCAATAGATCAAGTATCGGTGAGAGGCAAGGCTCTGGGTGATTGCATGTTTGATACTTTTCTACAGTTTTGTCAGAGTGAGAAGTATAAGGAAGCTGGTTGGTTGGTCCAACTTTTGCTGAACAAAGTGGTGAAAGAGATGAGCTCAGGGCTTCAGAGTCAAAGCTCAAGCGCCACGTAAGTGACCTCACAGTTCCCATTTGTGCCCTGAAAGCCTTGTTCTTGTAGTAACAGAGCTCATACTGATGAAAACCAAACCCAGAGTCTTATTGTAACAGTGGCTGAATTACAATAATTGAATTCCCAACCTCAAATGGTGTTTGAAGTTAAAGGGCGGGCATTGATTGGAAAGAAATGAGATGCTGAAACTTGGGATGGGTACATATGGGCAGAAAATCAGAAAGCTGGGGACCTACTACCACCAAGAAAGAAGAGCCAGGAGCAGAGCACATCCTTTGGACCCAGGGTCCCTGCACTAAGAACCTCCTAGACCCAGGGGAAGATTGATGAGGACCTTCTCCTACAGCAGACAGACAGAGAAAGCCTTCCCCTAGAGCCTGCACTCTCATTTTGGACTTCTGGCCTCCTAAACTGTGAGACAATAAATTTCTGTTTATTAAAGCCATCCACTTATGGTATTTCTGTTATAGCAGCACTAAATAACTAAGACATGTTGTGACCCACCCTCTTCCCTAAAAGTAACCACTACTCTACAGGGAAAGAACTTGAACTGAGACCAACTGATGGATTTATTTTGCCTTTTGAACTTTATGTAAACAGAATCATACAATATATTATTCATTTTTGTCTGGCTTCTTTTCCTTAACATGGTGTTTGTGAGACTCATCCACAATTGTTGAATGTAGCAGTTTTTCATTCATGTTCATTGTTGTACTCAATTTTATACTTATACCACAATAAAAGAGCATTTAGTTGTTTCCAGTTTTTGGCAATTATAAATAATGCTGCTACAAATATTCTCTTACACGTCTTTGGGTATGTTTGTTAGGTATATATGTGGTAATAGGTTTGCTGGATCATAGAGTATGGTTATATACGACAGATATTTCCAAAGCAGTCATAACAATTTATTCTTTCGGGTAACACATAAGAGTTCCAGTAGCTTGAAATTCTCACCAAAATGTGGTCACATCAGCACTTTTAATTTTATCCATGCTGGTTGGAATAAAATGGTATCACATTGTTGCTTTAATTTTTCTGATCACTAATAAAATTGAGAATTGTTTTATAATTTTATTTGTAGTACTTTATATATTCAGATATGAGCTTTTTGTATGTGCTTTGTCTTGATCCGGCACAGGGAAAATAAAATAAGTCTGGAAGACCATATTGTCTGAAAGTAATGATGCTTTCACTGATGTCTGGGGTGGTGTCAGATTTTCAATGCCAAGCAGTGACAAAATAAGCAATAGAAAACAATTATTATGGCAAATTAAAATAAGCCAAACATGTAAAATGGAAAAAAAAAAAGCTTTATGTCCATAATGATACTACTAAAGGTGAAGTTATCATGAAATGAGTACAAAAGGCAATTATAAAGCACATATAATGCACATATAATACAGGTTCTTAATATGTTAGAAATATTATTTGTTAATCAATCTAAATTATAAGAATCTTGCAATGAAGTTGTGACACAACTCAAATTACCATAAAATATGGTTAATCTGCATGTCCTGATTTATTTAAGCTCCTTGGCTAAAGTTTATCAGCTCCCCATTTGTGTATGCTGAAAAGAAATACTAAGTAATCAAGGGTTATCCTATAAATGACAATAAAATATAGAATTATCTAATTTCTGCTGGATAGGAATGTTAATACAGGTATTACTTGTATATTAGTGACTTTCCTTTGCTAAATGCTCTTATGGTTTTCTCTCTTTAAAAAGAAAAACAGTGGCCATGTCAGTATTCAGGTGTCAGCTAGTAAAATGTTCTGCTTTAAAATACACAGATCAGAAATAATTTTATATTCATCAGCAATATCCATGAAGAGAAATTATTGTTTCTAGTATTACCATCCTAGTCACCCAAAATTCATCAAGTGAGTGAAGAAGTTTCTGAAATGATTTTAGTGTGCATAGTGAATAGCATTAAAAACCTAAGACACTGCAGAGAAAACTTCCCTGGCCCACCTAGAAAATATTAAGGTGTGACTATTTTAGGTTGTATGACAACAGCAATGTTGATTTTTTTCCCCCCTCAATTCTATACACTAGTGAATTGGTGGAGAACAAATACTGTCAGAACCATGAGCTCTAATAATGCAGATTCTCCAGGCAGAACAAGATACTCAAATGGTCAAAGGATTGAAAAGGTGTCAAAACTGTGTGGCCAGAAAATGTCCATAGATATTGAACCCAAGATTGCACATAAACCAGAATATTTCAAAAGGAAATATTCAATGACATATGAGGAAATGAATGCTGAGGTGAATAACATCATGGTAGGATTTAAGGAAAACCCAATTTATGTATCTTGCACCCTTTCCCTAAATTTAATACTGTTGTAAATTAACTCTCTCTTTTCAGATTGTGCAAAGTATGTAAGAAACCAAATTAACTGTCTTTCAAGACAAAATTTATAAAATGGTGAGCCAGTTCTCTTTGGTAAAAATTTTCCCTCTCTGGTCTTTAGAATGAGATACCTTACGTGGACTACTTTGTATAATATAATACTATGTGTTTCAGTTTGCCCAAATCTTTCTGTAACTGGGGAAAAACAGGGTCTTGGAGAGACATGGAAGTTTTCTGGGACAGAGTGTAACCTGCTGTTTATATTAAACAATCATATCCATCACGTAAAGTTAGTATAAGTATCCCCAGCCCTTAGAGCAACTAAGACATGAAATAAAGTATGGATATGGCTCATTATGAATTATGGTGTTGGTAAAGAATACTGAATGTACCACGGACTGCCAAAAGAACAAACAAATCTGTCTTGGAAGAAGTATAGCCAGGACGCTCCTTAGAAGGAAGGATGGTGAGACTTTTTCTCACGTATTTTGGACATGTTATCAGGATGGACCAGTCCTTGGAGAAGGACATCATGCTTGGTAAAGCAGATGGTCAGTGAAAGAGTGGAAGACCCTCAACGAGATGATTTGACACAGTGGCTGCAAACGACAGGCTCAAGCATAGCAACAATTGTGAGGATGGCGCAGAACTGGGCAGTGTTTCGTTCGGTTGTACACAGGGTCACTATGAGTTGGACAGCACTTAACAACATGGCTCATCCTGATGCATTCCCCACTGTCTCCTCCTCCCCTACACACTCCCCAACACACACACCCCTGTTGATTCCTCTACTTTTCCACCAGAAGGACTGATTCAAGGCAGGTGGGCCTGATCTTGGAAGAAATAGGATGAACTCCACTTCTGTCCATCCCATAGAAGTTTGAAGGGTGTTTTGGGATGGCAGTAACAAATTTCAAAAATGAAATTACTTCAACTGGTTATGATACTTGTTTGTCTTCCACTATATAATTCCTGGTTTTGATTTTTTATAAACTATTATTAGAGACTTCTGGCTATAAAACGTTGTTGTTGTTGTTAGGTGCCATCAAGTCAGTTCTGAATCACAACAACCCTATGCACAACAGAACGAAACACTGCCCAGTTGTGTGCCATCCTCACAGTTGTTACTTTTGAGCCCACTGCTGCAGCCACTGTGTTTATCCATCTCGTTGAGGGTCTTCCTCTTTTTTGCTGAGGTTGTAAAATGGTGGAGTAAATATTGCTGTCTTCATTAGAAATGCATATATTTCCCAATAACAGTACATTAGAACTCCTGACTTACAGTGGCTTAAACAAATAGGGATTTATTCTTGTCACATAACAAGAAGTCCAGAGGAAGGAAGTTGGCTGGCATTGCCTCACTTACCCAACAGTTTGTCAGGGACCCTAATTCTCTTTATATTTCTGCTCTGCCATTGTTAGCATATTGATATTTACCCTCATGCTTATCATCACCACATGTTCACAAGAAGGTTACCACAGCTCCAGATATCACATTCATATTCAAGGCAGGAAGTGGGAAAAGATGAAAGCAAATACATCTGTTCCATTTTACCAAGAAAGTAAAAGTTTCCCCAGAAAAATATGCTTATTTCTCCCTGGCCAGAACTATGTTGCATGGCCAACTCTAGTGCAAGGAAGGATGGAAGGAAAAGTATTTAGCTAGGTACATTGCCAACATCAACAAAACTAATGTTCTTTCAGGAACAAAGAAGGGGAGAATAGGTATTAGGCTGGCAGCTAAAAGTGTCTGCCACAATGGTATTTCCCTCTTTTTTCAGAAATCATACAAAAACAAGAAAAATGAGAAACATTTATGCAAACTTGATGTTCAGTAAGACCAGAATATATCTATAAGCCTGAGCCATATGAAAAACTATCAAATGTAATCAGGGTATAACCCTGGCATTACCCAGGGAACTTCATTAAATACAAAGTCCTACCACTGGCTGCACTTTAAAAACAAAGCTTGAAGAAGAAATTCTAAAGTAACAGGCACATCTCAAGGAGAAAAAAACAAACAAAACACCAATAGTTTATCTGAAACAAAGGGAAAAGATGTGCTGGAGAGAGGTGAGAGATTGTCTGTACAGGCATCTGTGCTATAATGTAAGTTATGAACTACACTTTCTGTAAAACTGCATATTAAAAAAAGGATTTATGGAGAAAACACATTTAAAGGCTAGACTATTTAAAACCCACACAACTTTGTCACCAGAATACTAATAAAGCTTTAACAATTCTAGTAAAACTATAAGAATGTTGTGATTAAAAAGACTTACTAAATGGCCAATAAATAAATATTACAGTAAGTATAGGATTTTACCTTAGAAAGGTTATGGTATCTGGTTGGAAAGAGTTGTAAGTAAAGGGTGAGTCAAGGGTAGAATGATACCATCATTACAAATTCAGGTGGAGGTGCATTTGCACACTTTCCAAGAAATGTAGTGATGGTTCTGGCTCATCATCTTTTATGTTTCCTTGACACTGGCTTATAAAAAGATATGCAGTTTTTGCTGTTTTAACATTTTCCTTCTTTCATAAAGAAGTTGCTTATATGGCTCCAAATAGGATCTTATGCCACAAAGTGCAATTCTCCTGTGTTCTGCATTGTAGTCATTATCTCCTATCCACAACTGCTTCTCTATCATACTTACAGCAGAAGTGAAAAGCTCTGTGGGGCAGCTTGTTGAACTTCATCATCATCTTCTCCACATCTTTCACTTACACCTCAGCAACAGCTCTTGCACATCTTCTGTAGAAAGATCCTCTGCATGATAATTGCAGCAGTTCCTCAATGTCCTCACTCCCAACTTCTTCAAATCCAACCTCCTTTGCAAGAGCAACACAACTGGCTTTGATTTTGAGGAGCTCTTTGGAAGGTTCAGTCTTTAAAATCATGAATTAAATCAGGGAGCATTTTATGCCACACCACATGCAAACAGGCTTTTGTGACATAATTCCAGGCCTCTACAGTTCAGATATCCCCCGCTTTTCTAAGTTTGCTTTACGCCACTTCATTTTTACAAAAGACCTACGTTAGTACCTATTTTCACTAACTGAAAGAAAACTGAAGAGGATTTTCGCTTTGACAGAAAAAAGGCAAAAAGCAAAAATAGCATTCAGCGTTTGTTTTTCAGTGAGTCACTAAAGAGCAGCGCGAGTAACAGGTAGTGTGGAAGTCACACCTACTAAAACCCCTCCAAATAGCAGCACACGTTTCTTGAGGCCTACTGCAATCGTTCCCATGTGGGGCACTGATTCCAGATGAAACATCGTCCATTAACTGCAAGTGATGGGATAGTTGTAGGGGGGTTAATCAGATGGACAGTTAATATAAATCCCACCCTTCAACCCAGCCCCATGTGCCATTGCCAGCTAGGCTACTGAGGCTACCATCATCACTACCACCACCTCTCAGCCTTCCAGTGTGCTCGCTGTCTTTCCAATTCTGGTAAGTAAAACTGCAACTGTACATACATTATTTCTACTACATATAGGCTGTGTACTTATCATCTCATTCCCGCTTTTACTATATGTTAGTGCTATTTTAGTTTTTATGTGTTATTTGGTATGATTTGGTAAGTTATTTTTTGAGTCTGGAAATGCTCAAAAATCTTTCCCATATAAATTAATGGAAATTGCTTTTTCACTTTGTCATTTTGGCTTACAAAAGGTTTCATAGGAACCCTCTACTTTCGGATAGCAAGGGAAAGCTGTGTATCAATCCCCAAGTTTAATGTCGAATTTATTCCAGAATTCAAATACTGTTTGGGCACTATCATTCCTGTAGCTGTAATCAACATCTTGAATCTTTGCCTTAACAATAAGCTTTAAAGGCTGCAATTATACCCTGATCGAGGGGCTGGAGTAAGGAATTTGCATTAAGTAAAAAGAGGACTTTGGTACTTGAAGGAAGTTCAGCGACTGTTGGAGCATGGCTTTGTTTATTACTGAGAATTAGAAGAATTTAAAAAAACAAACTTTTCCTCTTACAATACTTTTATAAAATATCTACAAATAAAACACCACCTAGAAGATCAGTAAATATCTGCCCTGTCATCCAGCCTCTCTTGCTACATCTATAGTAGACACCAAGGCTAGTCTTTACAATTCCTTTTAAAACTTGAGGGTTGGCAGAGTGATAAATCACAACAGGCTTTAGCTTTAAACCTCCACTGGCATATGCCCTCAGCATCACAGTCAGCTGATCTTTGTAGCCTTAAACCCTAGAGCTTGTGTTTCCTCCTTGAACACACAGGCCCTTGAGGGCATTTGCTTCCAACAGAGCCTAGTTTCATCAAAATAAAATTTGGACCCAGGGTATAGCCTTCTTCATCAATCAAATTTCTTGACACTGGAGGAAATGTGTTCACAATTTCTTCATTTGCACTCAGCATCACCAGAGAACTTAATATTGTGTAAAGCACAGCAGTTCTTGAAGCCACTAAACCAGCCACTACTTGCACTAAAGGAAGGCAGTTCTTCAGCATTTTCAGCTTTTTCATAAGGTCTTCATCTATTGCTAAGGCTTTCTCTTTAATTCTGAGACAGGTTGCCCCTGACTGCTTCTTTGTTTGGTATTCACATACACTAACCAAACGTTCCGTTTCTTCCATTTCCTTATACCTTGTTCTAATAGACTTTGTAGCACTGGTAGTTGTTCCAGCTAGATAACTTTATTTTCCCATTATTGCCTCTAATTGTGCGCAACACTGACTCCTTTATGCCAGCTGCACGACCAATGTCACAAGTTCTATCAAAACATTTTACAATTTTGGACTTCTGGCAGAATGGCGCTCTAGGCAGAAACACCACGCCGTCCCTCCCACAGCAAAGATCTGAAAAACTAAGCCGAACAGAGAAAACAACAATCCTGAAACCTAAAACATCAAATGAAGAGATAAAGAACGCAGCCAAGTACCAAACGGAGTGAGAAAACTGACAGAGAACGGAGAGCAAGGAGAGATTCATGCAGAGGTCCCCTACCAGCTAACGCAGCGCGGATCTGCCATCCTGGACTCCTATCGGAGACCAGCAAATGGGGTACAAGAAAGCACCTTCATGGAGCTTCCAGCAGCAGACAAAAACACCAGTAATTTGCGATATGTGCTTTCCCACCCCACACCCTTCTTCACCCCCACTCGGCTTCCTCTGCTTCCTGTGGCCACAATCTCTTGTCCGGAAAACACTGGCTGCTTAGATTCCACCAGCCCGCACTAGCTGGCTCTCTGACTGCCATTTCTTGGCTGCTGGTGTTGCTTTTTTTTCTGCTTCTTTTGATTTCTTCATTACCTCTCACCACCTCCACCTCTTTTGCTCAAATACCTGGCTCCGTGCACCATCTTTGCTTCTTCCTGAGGGGCTGTGGAGCTCCGTTGGAGTGTGGAGCTGCTTTCCGGTCTGGGCTGCTGTGCTGGTGGGATCCCGGGGCTTTTGTTTGTTTCTTAGTTTTGAATTGTTTGTTTGTTTTCTTTTCCCTTTTCTTGCATTGGGAGCCATTTCTGGCCAGGCGGAGCTGTGTGGCAAAGAGACTACCCGCTCGGCTTGCACAGACGTGCAGAGGGATCCCTAAGGGCATCCCTTTATTCGTTGGTTGTTTCTTTTTTTTCGGGGCTTTTCTTGTTCTTTTTTTTTTTAATTTGTTTTATTTTCTTTTCCCTCTTTTTCCCTTTTTGTCTTTCTTCATAACTCAGTTTCTCGTTTCTCTATATCTTCCTTCTCTTTCTGTTCCCTGTATACCTATACCTCTATGGCTTCCAGCCAGGCTGTACTGCAATACCTGAGAGCGACTTCCCCAGACCTCATAGCTGCACCGGTGGGATCCCTGGGAACTTTGCGGTTCTTTAACCTTTCCGATTGTTATTTATTCATTCTTTTCTTCCTCTTCCCTTTCCTGTTTTTCTCCATTTCATAGACTCTCATCTCTCCACTCCAACGGCAAGCTCCCCTAGCATTCTTTTTTCTTTTTTTGTATGTTTTTGGCTCCTGTTCTTCTCTCCTCTCTCCCATATCCATCTTAGCTCCATACATAACAATCTCCCTGCTACATCCTGCATACCTGCACTGTGCGCTTCACATCACACCACCAAGCAGCACAGGCACAGCCTACTGGAACCTACCCTGCACTGATTACCGACCCACATTGGTGGCTGTAGTAAGTGCCACAAACAACCCGTCCCAGAAACTCTTCAGGTAGACCTGCCCTGCCGTACCATATCTGAGTGAGTGACCCTGCCAATTGGAGAAGGAGGCGAAAAGTATTGTGCCCACAGACGAGCAAACAACAAAGAACACACAATCCGCCTGCTCAGACGTAGTCAATTTTTTTAAAAAAAGGGATGAAACAAACAAATCTACAATTAATAAATAAGAAAAATAACTACTGAATGCCCCGAAAACAGCAGACAATATCAAAACATTTACAAAAACAAGACAGGATAATTCCAGTAGGCGTCCAACCTAAAACACCAGATGACTTTCCAGTGGAAGAAAATGCAATAGAACCACCTGATAGGGAATTCAAATCTCTAATACTCAGAATTCTCCAAGAGCTGAGGCAAAAAGCTAACAAACATAAGGAAAAAATAGACAAATTCGTGGAAAATACAGACAAAAAAACTGGAAGAACTCAGGAAAATAATGCAGGAACAAAACGCCAAAATAAATTCACAACTAGAAATTATACAAAGACAACAATTAGAAATCCAAAAGATAAACAACAAGATTTCAGAAATGAACACTATCACAGAAGGGCTGAGAAGCAGATTTGAAATGGTGGAAGACAGGATCAGTGGAATTGACGACAAACACTTGGATACAAGTCTGTTTCAGGAAAACTCAGAAAAAAGAACAAAGAAAAATGAAGAGACCCTGAGAGTTATGTGGGATACAATCAAAAGCAAAAATTCGCAGGTGATTGGAATTCCAGAATGGGGAGAAAACAGAAAACACAGAGAGAGGATCACTGAAGAACTGCTGACAGAAAACTTCCCCAATATCACTAAAGATGAAAAGTTGGCAAGCCAAGAAGTTCAACGAACCCCATATAGGAGAGACACCAAAAGAAAATGACCAAGGCATATCATAATCACACTCGCCAAAACCAAAGACAAACAAAGAATCCTGAGAGCAGCTAGTAAAAAACAAGAAGTCACATACAGAGGAGAAACAATAAGACTAAACTCAGATTATTTGGCAGAAACCATGCAGGCAAGAAGGCAATGGGATGACATATATAAAACCTTGGGGAAAAAAAAAAAAAAGCCAGACAAGAACAATATATCCTGCAAAACTGTTGTTCAGATTTGATGGTGAAATTAGGTCATTTCCAGATAAACAGAAATTAAGGGAATATGTAAAAGTCAAACCAAACTTACAAGAATTATTAAAGGGAGTTCTTCGATCTGAGGACAAACAACTCTAGCTCACAGGCAGAATCTAGGATGCAGGATTGTACCAGCCAGATACCAATCTAGGAAATGAAGTCTCGAGGACTCTCCAAAACCAAAAGAAATACAACAGGAAACAAGAGAGGTTAATCTGTGAATGACAGCAACATCAAAATAAAAGAGGGAATAAATGGCATAGATATAGAACCTTCTAATGGAAAGGAAGGCAAGGTGATACCAAGTAATGGTAGACTGCTTCAAACTTAGAAAGATAAGGGTAAAATTCATGGTAACAACAAAGAAAGTTAACAAACATACTCATAAAAAAAAGAGAAAAAACATCAATTCTCAGCAAAAACAAAACCTACAGAAACAAAAGAAATAAAAAAAATCCACAAATAGAAGTAACTCAGCACAAGAGAGTAAGAACAAAGAAAACTTCAGCACCACAAAAAAAAGCATTACAATATGACAGCAACAAACCCACATCTATCAATAATTACACTGAATGTAAATGGACTCAATGCACCCATAAAGAGACGGAGAGTGACAGAATGGATAAGAAAACAGGACCCATCAATATGCTGTCTACAAGAGACACACCAAAGAAACAAAGATGTGAATTTATTAAAAGTCAATGGTTGGGAAAAAATATATCAAGCTAACAACTACCAAAAAAGAGCAAGAGTGGCAATTCTAATCTCAGATAAAATAGACTTTAAAACAAAACCCACCATAAAAGACAAAGAAGGACACTATATAATGATTAAGGGGATGATCCATCATGAAGACATAACCATAATAAACATCTACGCACCCAATGACAGGGCTCCAAAATACATAAAAAAAACTCTAACAACACTGAAAAGAGAAATTGACAGTTCCACAGTAATAGTAGGAGACTTCAACACACCACTCTCAGTAAAGGACAGAACAACTAACAAGAAACTCAGCAAAGATACAGAAGACCTAAAGGGCACAATCAGCCAACTTGACCTCAGAGACACATAAACACTCCATCCAACCACTGCAAAGTATACATTCTTTTCCAATGCACATGGAACGTTCTCCAGAATAGACCACATCTTAGGCCACAGAGCAATCCTCAACAAGATCCAAAACGCTGAGATAATTCTAACAATCTTCTCTTACCACAATGCCATCAAGGTAGAAATTAACAATCAAAAGAGCAAGGAAAAAAAATTAATTACATGGAAACTCAATAATACCCTGCTTACACATCACTGGGTAATAAAAGAAATCAGAGAAGGAATAAAAAAATTCCTAGAATCAAATGAGAATGAAAATAAGTCATACCAAAACTTTGGGACAAGCCAAGGCAGTCCTCAGAGGACATTTATAGCAATAGATGCACATATCAAAAAAGAAGAAAGGGACAAAATCAAAACATTAACTACAGAACTCAAACAAATAGAAAGAGAACAGCAAAAAAAAGCCCACAACCACCGGAAGAAAAGAAATAGTAAAGATCAGAGGAGAAATAAATGAAAAAGAGAACAGAAAAACAATATAATCAACAAAACCAAAAGTTGGTTCTTTGAAAGAATCAACAAAATCGACAAACCACTGGCCAGACTGACAAAAGAAACACAGGAGAGGACACAAATGACCCAAATAAGAAATGAAATGGGGGACATTACAACAGACCTAACTGAAATAAAAAGGATTATAACAGAATATTATAAAAAACTTTACTCCAACAAATTTGAAAACCTAGAGGAAATGGATAAATTTCTAGAAATACACGGCCTACCCAAACTACAACAAAGTGATGCTGAACATCTGAACAAACCCATAACAAGAGAAGAGACTGAAAAGGTAATTAAAAAAAAAAAAATCCCAACCAAAAAAATCCCTGGCCCAGATGGCTTCACTGGAGAATTCTACAAAACATTTACAGAAGAGCTTGTACCAGTACTACTCAAGCTATTTCAGAGCATAGAAGAGGAAGCAACACTTCCAAATTCATTCTATGAAGCCAGCATAACGCTGATACCAAAACCAGGCAAAGACATCACAAAAAAAGAAAATTACAGACCAATATCTCTCATGAATATAGATGCAAAAATTTTGAACAAAATTCTAGCCAACAGAATTCAGCATCATAGCAAAAAAATAATACACCATGACCAAGTAGGATTCATACCAGGTATGCAAGGATGGTTCAACATTAGAAAATCAATCAATGTAATCCACCACATAAATCAAAGGAAAGAAAAGAATCACATGATCATCTCAATTGACACAGAAAAGGCATTTGACGAAGTCCAACACCCATTCCTGATAAAAACTCTCAATAAAATAGGGATAGAAGGGAAATTTCTCAACATAATAAAGGGCATCTATGCAAAACCAATGGCCAACATCATTCTTAATGGAGAGAGGCTGAAAACATTACCCTTGAAAAGAGGAACAAGACAAGGATGCCCTTTATCACCCCTCCTATTTAACACTGTGCTGGAAGTTCTAGCTAGAGCAGTAAGGGAAGAAAAAAAAATTAAGGGCATCCAAATTGGTAATGAAGAAGTTAAACTGTCCCTGTTTACAGATGATATGATACTATACATAGAAAACCCTAAAGACTCCACGAGAAATCTACTGGAACTAACATAAAGATTCAGCAGACTAGCAGGATACAAGATAAACATTCAAAAATCAGTTGGATTCCTATATAGCAATAAGGAGAACAATGAAAAGGAAATTAGGAAAACAATACCATTTATAATAGCACCTAAAAAGATAAAGTACTTAGGAATAAATATAACCAGGGATGTAAAAGACCTATACAAAGAAAACTACAAAACACTACTGCATGAAACCCAAAGGGATCTACATAAATGGAAAAACATACCAAGCTCATGGATAGGTAGACTCAACATTGTGAAAATGACAATTCTACCCAAAGCAATTTACAAATACAACGCAATCCCGATCCAAATACCAACAACATTCTTCAAAGGGATGGAAAAACAAATCATTAACTTTATTTCGAAAGGGAAGAAGCCCTGAATAAGTAAAGCACTACTGAAGAAGAAGAATAAAGTGGGAGGACTCACACTACCCTGACTTCAGAACCTACTATACAGCTACAGTAGTCAAAACAGCCTCGTACTCATACAACGACAGATACATTGACCAATGGAACACAATTGAGAACCCAGATATAAATCCATCCACCTACGGTCACCTGATCTTCGACAAGGGCCCAAAGTCCATCAAATGGGGAAAAGACAGTCTTTTTAACAAATGCTGCTGGCAAAACTGGATATCCACCTGCAGAAAAATGAAACAGGACCCATACCTCACACCGTATACAAAAACTACTTCAAAATGGATCAAAGACCTGAATATAAAGCCTAAAACTATAAAGTTCATGAAAGAAAAAACAGGACCAACACTACAGGCCTTAAAACACGGCATTAACAGGATACAAACCATAACCATCAACGCACAAGACCCAACAGATAAGCTAGATAACTGGGATCTTCTAAAAATCAAACACCTGTGCTCTTCAAAAGACTTCACCAAAAGAGTAAAAAGAGAACCTAAAGACTGGGAAAAAATTTTTGGACAACACAAGTCAGACAAAGGTCTAATCTCCATAATCTACAAGAAAATCCAACACCTCTACAACAAAAAGACAAATAATCCTATTAAAAAATGGGCAAAAGAAATGAACAGACACTTCACCAAAGAAGACATTCAAATGGCCAACAGACACATGAGGAAATGCTCGGGATCACTAGCCATTAGAGAAATGAAAATTAAAACCACAATGAGATACCATCACCCCGGCATTACTGGCATGAATCAAAAACACTGGAAATAACAAATGTTGGAGGGGCTGCGGAGAGATTGGAACTCTTATGCACTGCTGGTGGGAATGCAAAATGATACAACCATTTTGGAAAATGATATGGAGCTTCCTCAGAAAGGTAGTAATAGACATACCATTCGATCCAGCAATCCCACTCCTAGGAATATATCCTAGAGAAATAAGAGTCGTCACTCGAATAGACATATTCACACCTATGTTCATGGCAGCATCGTTCACAATAGCAAAACGACGGAAACAACGTAGGTGCCCATCAACAGATGAATGGATAAACAAACTATGGTACATACACACAATGGAGTACTATGCAACGAGGAAGAACAACAATGAATCTGTGAAGCATCTCATAACATGGATGAAACTGGAGAACATTATGCTGAGTGAAGTAAGTCAATCACAAAAGGACAAATATAGTATGAGACCTCTATTGTAAAAACCCATGAAAAAGTTTACACACAAAATGTAACAATCTTTGTTGGTTACCAGGGATGGAGGGGTGGGGGGGAAATACTAAATAGACAATAGATAAGTGGTATCTTGGATGAAGGGTGAGACAGTACACAATACAGGGGAAACTAGCACAACTTGTACAAGGAAAGGTCGTGGAAGCCCCATAGACACACCCAAACTCCCTGAGGGACTGAATTGCTGGGCGGAGGGCTGTGGGAACCATGGTCTCAGGGAACATCTAGCTCAACTGGCATGACACAGTTTATAAAGACAATGTTCTACATTCTACCTTCGTGAGTAGTGTCTGGGGTCTTAAAAGCCTGTGAGCGGCCATCTAAGATACTCCACTGGTCTCATCCCTTCGGGAGCAAAGGAGAATGAAGAGAACAGGATACAAGGAAAAGATTAGTCTGAAGGACTAATGGACCACAGCTACCAAGGCCTCCACTGCACTGAGTCCAGTACAGCAAGATGGTGCCCGGCTACCACCACTGACTGCTCTGACCAGGAACAGATGGTTCTGGACAGAGCTGGAGAAGGATGTAGAACATAATTCTAACTCAGAAAAAAAGATCAGATTTACTGGCCTAAAGGAGACTGGAGAAAACCCGAGTACGGCCCCCATACACCCTTTTAGCTCAGTGGTGAAGTTACCTCCGAGGTTCACCGTTCAGCGTGGGGGTGGACAGTCCCGTAAAACTAAATGGGACTAATGAGGTACAGTAGTTCAATGACAAGCGCCAGAAGGCAGAAGGGGACAAGGAAGCTGGTGACAGGGAACCCAAGGTTGAGTAAGGATATTGTTGATGTGTTATGAGATTGTTAACCATTGTCATAGGGCAACATGTGTAGTAACTGTTAAATGAGAAACTGTTTTGTTCTATAAGCCTTCATCTTACGTGAGAACAGCAGCACAATCGGAAGAGCGTAGTCAATGTCACTGAACTGTGCATACAGACATTTTTTAAATGGTGTATCTTTGGCTATGTGTATTTTCACCAAAATAAAAAAGGGTGAGAAGTTAGAGGGTTGACATGTTGTGGGGTTGTTAACCAATGTCATAAAATAATATGTGTACTACTGTTTCATGAAAAACTATTTGTTCTGTAAGCCTTCACCTGAAGCACAATTTAAAAAAGAAAAATATTTACAATTTTAAGCTTTTCTTCAATTGTTAAAGCTTTTCTTCTTTTACAGTCACTTTATGCTCACTAAGGAGCCACGAGCATGTTTCTGTAGCACTTGCAAACCCCTCTGCTTGCTCGTTTTCTGGAATACAAGAAAGTTTAGCAAAAAAAGCACAAGGATGGGAGGAAACTATGCAAGTAAGTATTTCCAAGACAGAACTTGTGGTGAAACTGACCTAAAAGAAAGGATAAGGGGATGGATGGGAATGATGTGCACTACAGTATGTCTCCATAACTTGCTGCATTTGGCTATAATCATGTACTTCGCATTCAACTGTTCTTACTTGGCCCAAAACATCAACTTGCTGGGAAAACTCATACAGGAGCCAGCACAATTTCAGCATTATACTGACTCATTTCCCTGTTCACCAATATCATATTAGAAATTTTGCGTTCCAGACACAAGTGTTTTAGCAGATCAGACTATGTACATGAAACAATCACATTCAAAGAGTTCGGATAAACGTATGAAGAATATTGTTATAGAAACGTAAGGGTATTTGGCAATATCCATTATGTTCTAAAATTACTGTCATGGAAGACAACTATACTCTTAAAAATAACCTCTAGGATAATGGTAAAAAACAGAATACTGGGCTGAGTACACCTCAGATACCAATGACTCTAGGTACTGAAAAGTACCTAGTAAATCATGCAATTAATGTCTTCATTATACAGATGACGACATTAAAGCCAAAGTCTATCACATAAACCAGATCTCATGATTCACCTTTCCTGATATTTCTACTAAATTAGGCTACTTCTCTATTTCTCTCTCCTAGAAGGTATTATGGAAACCCTGGTGGCGTAGTGGTTAAAAGTGCTATGGCTGCTAAGCAAAGGGTCGGCAGTTTGAATTCACCAGGCACTCCTTGGAAACTCTATGGGGCAGTTCTACTCTGTCTCATAGGGTTGCTATGAGTCAGAATCGACTTGATGGCAATGGGTTAGAAGGTATTACGCTGACTTATTTTCATATATGATAAAAACAGTGGGCATCATAAAAAGAGCTACACAAGATATTAGTAATTTTTTACAATTTCACCTAAGGTATTTCTTTAATCTCACAGTCACCAAATATCTTTTCCACTGATAAGCAACAGATCAGATTTTCCCATTTGGTTAAATCATCTACTTATTCAGATCAGCTATCACTTACACAAAAACTGATATCCTGTAATCATGAATCTATTCATATACATGAGTGCTCAAGTAAGAAATAATGTCCCAAACCAGAGTTTGCAGCCACGAGTGTGCAGTTAACCCCATTTACTTCACCCTGGACATCCATGCACCCAAATTCTCCATAGATGACGCCTCCAATTTCTCACCTGCTGTCTGGGTTCATCAAGCTCCCTCTCCAAATCTTCCAACACAGTCACCACTTCCTCTCCACTCTCAGGATTATGCTCCCGCACCCAAGCTTGGAGCTCCTCAGGCAGGATGGTCAGAAACTGTTCCAGCACCAACAATTCCAGGATCTGTTCCTTGGTATGTATCTCTGGGCTCAGCCACTGATAGCAAAGTTTCCGGAGACGACTCAGGGCCTCCCTGGGTCCCGGTGTCTCCTGATAGCAGAACTGCCTGAAGCGCTGACGGGAGAATTCCCTGATATGAGACAAATTCTTCTGTAGGCAGGATCCCTGATCCCAAATATGGTCTTCTTCCTTAACCCTTACTTTGATAATCTCCCCTTGTTCCTCTGAAGCCTGGCCACTCAAGGCAGGGAGGGTCCCAGAGGCTGTCGCCATCCCGAGCTTAGCTCAGAGGAAGGTTCCCTTCGGTTAGGATCTAGGCAAATGGATGATTTTACTTCAGCTTTCCCCCGCCTTTGTCAGGAAAGTTTTCGCTATAAGAAAAACACTACTAACACTGAAAAATTACACAGGCAATGAAAAAAGACTTGTTTCCGTGCCAACACAGGGCTGTTCCAAGAGTAATTCAACAAAGTGAAGTCATCTTCTGACAAGAAGACCGGAAAGAGCACAAAACTACTCACTTAAGCTGCAAGGTCACAAACTGCGCAGCAGGTAACTGCGAAACAGAAAACTGAGATTACCAAGAACACGCTGGCCCTAAATATGGACTGGGTATACGAGCCCAGACAAGGAAACGAGAGAGAGAGAGGGTCGCTCTGAAGGCCGTAGCTCCCTGCAGCCTGCGCCGGGATGACGAAGACCAAGAAGGGCTCCTCCTACACCACGAGCTGTCTGCAGAGGAGGTCAGGTTGTTGCCGCGCACACGCCCTCGGCCGCAGCTTCCACGTCGGAGCGCATACCCATCCGGGCCAAGCTGGAGCAGTGAGCCGAGAGCAAAACTTCCGAGCAAAATCGTCTACCGCACCGACACACTCGCTGCAGGACTTGGCACGTTCCGGCCGGAGCCGAGGAGCTGCATTCACTTCCGGTTCACTCTAGGATTCCGGGTGGTGCAGTCATCTCGGTGGTTGTGGTACGGCGGACTGGTAAACTTGAGAAGGACAGCAAGTACTCTGGAATCTGCCGAAAAACAGTGAACTCCTGAGTTGTCCAGTTAGCTGTCGTTCTTGTGAAAAGAATTTCACGCTGTGAGCAGTGCTGATGTAGAGGCTGGTCTGGGTTTTCCTTTTACTGTGATAAAGCGCTGCTGGCACTCAACGTCGGGTTACTCATCGCGACGTACTAAAACTTGCGCCGAAGGACACCATTGCAACAACTACAAATTGGCTAATCCATGGGCTGTTCCTTGACTTTTACTCATTGGTTTCGGGCCACTCTCATTTCCCAGTCACCATACATCAGACTTGAAAAAGAGCTGTAAGGTCTAGTACAATCTTTCTTTTTTACGCATGGGAAAACCATGATCCTTAGAGGATGGGCTTCCCTTTGATGAGAAGCAGAAATGCCTTTTGCTAGTTTTGGCTCTGTGAACCGTGACTGTAAGCGATTGTAGGTAACTAGCCCCAGGAAACTACCAAGCAAAATCTGGAGGAGTTTTCCGAGCCTAGCGAGTCACTAAATTTGAGTAACCAGAAAATTCCACCTAGCTTATTCTCTTTTAGGAGCCCTGATTGCGCAGTGATTAAGAGGTAAGGCTGCTAACCAAAAAGTTGGCAGTTACAATCTACCAGCTGCTCCTTGGAAACCCTTTAGGGCAGTTCTAGTCCGTCCGTCCTATCGATGGCAACGGGTCTGGTTTTGGTTTCGTTTTATGCTCCTTCAAGCAGCTTGTGCTTCCAGAAAGGCAAAGTATTTGAAGGGGCACAGAGCCGGCGGTGCTAGAGTGTATGCAGTTACCAAAGAGAGAACGTCCTTGCAAGAGCAAAAAGCTGTGCGGCTACGGAATTCGACCGCAAGTCTGGGAGCGCAGGAATCAGCCCAAGTGCCCACGTTGGATACCTCTTTGTCCCCCCCACCCCATCCTGCCCCACAAACCAAAAACCAAACCAGTTTGACTTTCTGGCTGATTTTTCCGAAGTAGATCGCCAGGCCTTTCTTCCTGGGCACCTCTGGGTACACTTAAACCGCTAACCTTGCGTTTGCACCACCCAGGGACCCAGCCTGCCCCATACTGTAGTGCTCAGTACATACTAGAGGTCCAAGGAATATACGTTGAGTTGCTGAACGGCTCCCCTTCCCCATTCTCTCTTACCCCCTACTTTAGTCTCTACTGATTACTTTTTTTGGCATTTCAAATTCCAGAGGCTTTGACGAATCGGGACATTTCTTTTGGAAATTTCAAAATCAAAATATCTTACCCCAGGAATGGTCTTGAGTGAGTTGTTACACTGAATGAAATTGTATATAAATTTTTAATCTATATGCCCAGAGACCACACTTCACAAAATATTGCTCTCAACTTAAAAAAAAAAGTTCAAATGAATGAAAGCAAAACAACCCTTTTCATAAACATAGCAAATATTTTATTGTAATAAAAGAAATAAAATTACACCGTACAATATCACTTTTCACCTATTAAATTAACAGAGATACCAAGGTTGTCAAAACACTGTGTTGGGGAGAGTGAGGGAAAACAGGAACTTCAATCATTACTGGTTGAGAGTGTAGATTAATAAAATCCCTTTGGGGGGCAATTTGGCAATATCTATAAATATTTAAAATGCGTATGTCTTAGGGCATAGTAAGTCCACTTCTAAAAAGTATATTACAGTATCACATATACACACACATTCAAAATGATACATGTATAAACTTTTCCATTGCAGCATAGTTTGTATTGGCAGAAGACAAGGGAAAACCTACGTATTAATCAATAGAGGGCTAGTTAAATATATAGTAACCCATACATTGGAATACTGTGGAATCTGGGAAAAGAATAAGCTATCACTTTTTGTGATTTGGAAAGTTCTCCAAGATATATTGGCTATGGGGAAAGGACAAGGCACAGACCAATGTGTATAGTATGTTATCATTTGTGTTACCTGTTTTTGAGATAAAAAGAGGAATATATGTTTTATATAATATACATTCATGTATGCTTAATATGTTTCTGGAAGGAATCCATAGCAGTGGTGGTGCAGTGGTTAAGCGTTTGTATCTACAAGTTACTGCTTGGAAACCCTAGGGGGCAGTTCAACTCTTCCTGTAGGGTCACTATGGCAGTGAGTTGGTTTTGTTTTATCTGTGGGGAGCATCATTAGGTGGTTGGGGAATAGGGGTGACTGCAGGATTTTGCTACATAGATTTTTGTACGTTTAGAACCATATGAATGTAATGCCTATTCAAAACCTTAAATAAAAGGAAAAAATTTATATTTTCCCTGAAGGCCTGACAAGATGGAAATTATAAGTAGAAACTCACAGTATTGACATTTTTCTCTGTCTTGCTTAAGAAGGAATTATTGCATCTAACCGGGAATGTTATGTGGAGTATATTTTTGTTTGTCATATCTGTAAGCAGAGACACTCTTCTTCGAAGCTAAGGATCCTTAGGCAATAATGTTTGAGTATTTTACTTTAAAGTTAGCATACCTGGTGAAAATTGCAGTACAGTTAAAATTAGGCTGAAAATAACTCATAATGTACAGTACAAGTAATTTGTTGTACATATCTTGGTTGACGACTTTATCATATACTTTGTTAGACAATTTTTCTATAGCCCTCAGCTAATTATTCAATTGTTTCCCAAAAAGACCTGGGGACTCTGTGGTGAGTATAGATATGTCTCCTGCACTCAAGGAGGTTACCATCTAGAGAAAGGAAACACTACTCATAGGATTCTTCTTATAAGTTAATTTACAATTATAAGTGCTACTGAGGAGGAATTGTCCTGAGGTTTGAGACAGTATTTCATTGACTACTGAATTGGGAAGATAAATTTAGCAATTTACTCAATTTAGTGGTAAGGAACTAATCCACCAAAGGTAAACGCTGACTAGGCAGTGATCTGACCCCTCGATTTAGGCACCTAGAGCAGAGGATTAAAGAAAACCCTTACTAACCGACGAGGGTGGGACTCGAACCCACGCGTGCAGAGCACAATGGATTAGCAGTCCATCGCCTTAACCACTCGGCCACCTCGTCAGGCACAAACACTATACCTTTATTTTCTTCCTCCTCATTGTTTGTACTGTACTAATTATAGTCAGTCATCCTTCCTCTGGTTTAATCCTGACTTAATCCTCACAACCACACCCAGAGTCAAGTACTTCTTTAGGTACATTTCACAGCAACCACAAAGCTGATAAATGACGCTTAGAGTTACTCGGCACAAATAAAAGGAACAGGTAAAACCTGTTAGGTACCAAATAAATCTTTGTTGAACAGACGAATGAATGAACATACCAGCTCCAGTTGGCCGCCCTGTGTTATTCCGGAGATTTATACTAGTCTCTCTGCTGCAGCACTCTGCATTCAAGGGACCAATTTCCTCCCTACTGAACAGAATTTCTTCTGGGATTCTTGTTTTCTGGGAGATACCAGGAAACAACGAAATCTGGCTCTGCGATTCCCTTTGATTTGCTCCTAAAGTATGCCCGACAGCCAGGAAGCGCCTTTATTTCTCTCTTGTTGCCTTCTCTCTAATCTATGACATGTTGGCAATGGTGAGAAAGTGGTTGGAAAAAAATGCAAGGGCCCTGATGGGACCATTTTAATTCAAGAGTAGGTTGGAATATTAAACCATAAAATTGATAATAGCTGAGAAGGGGGATGTGGGGTGAGAGTGGTGCCACTGGTGCAGGGGTCAGGATACCTGGGTCCTGGTTGTGGCTTTGTCTCATGTACTATGTAAATTTGGGCAGGCCTCTTCACCAATTCCACCACCATTCCCTCCATCCCACCCCCACAATTTTCATCATCGTTCCAGGAGGAAGCTGAACTTGACAACCTCAGATAAACTCAGCATCAGGGAACCCCTTCTGCTCACCAGAGTTTTTCTGTTTTCTTACATTTAGTGCAGAATTTTGAAGAGAAATTTGGAGAGAAAAGATACTTTCTTGCCAAAATGTGTTGCTTTTCCTTCTCCTGTAATCTCTTCCTCTGCTCTGAGTTTTGGCAGAAGGGACACTCTTCTCCCCCTTTGATGTTCTTTCACTGAATTCCACATACTCCCATTCAAGATACAACTACCCCTCATGGAAAATCACCTATAATCCCTGCATTAGAAGACTAAGGATTTATTCATTTAGTGAATCAAAAATCGCTTATTTCTTTGAATGAGATCGATTGCTATGGTTTTTCTTAAGCTTTGACTTAGGACTGCCATTCTACTGCTCAAACCTCTTAATGTTCTCCTCTTTTATCCCTGTTTCAGGGTTCCAAGGATAACTTAATTTTCTACCAGTGACTTCAAAAATATTTCTCAATACAAGCTTTGAAAGGAAAACTTTGATATCCCTGCTAGGAGATAATACTATGCTTTTAGAAATGAGGGGTTGGGGGAGCACTAACCTTTCCTGTTAAAAGAGATATATAAGTATTTTTATTTAAAATTTTCATTATAATTAAATTAACACAATTTTGTTTCACTGAATATTATATGCGTGGTTCTGTGCTACACTAATTAATTGGTGAACAATATCATAAGATCCCTACTCTCATGAAATGAATAACATAGCTTGGGACAGACAATAAACAAGTATGCAAATACGTGTATAACTCATGAAAAGTTGAATGAAAGGCTGAATACCCCGTTTGTCAGAAATTCCTTATGGATGACCTAGAGGTTCAGGAATGCACGTGAATAAAATTATAAAATTTAATAACCTGGTGGTCTGCAGATTTCAAAGCTCCTTTACCACTCAACCATGAAGGCTCTTGGTTAGCAACTCTGAAAATGGGGGCTCTTCCTTTGCGCCATATATGCAGGAGCTGTTCAAAGCCCCATTCCCTTCTGTTTGCCCTGACTGTTATGTCATGCCCCAGATGGCTGCGGAGCCCTGGTGGTGCAGCGGTTAGGAGCTTGCCTGCTATTCAAGGGGCTGGCAGTTCGAATCCACCAGCTGCTCCTTGGAAACCTTATTGGGGCAGTTCTATTCCCTTCCATAAGTTCTCTATGAATCAGAATTGACTCGTCAGCAACTGCTTTGGTTTTGGTTTGAGGTGGCTGCAGCTAGTATATTTGCCAGCAAATGCTTTGACAAACGCCACCCAGGAAGCCACTTCAGCCCTGAGAAAGCTCCAAGTTGGGCGAAACAAAGGCAAGTTCCTTAGCCAATCCTTCATGGAGCCATAAGACAGGTCAAAACACAAACACCGCAATTCTTTGACGACAAGGTGGCACTGCTCCCTCTGGAACCGGCAAGCTGCACCAGGGAAGGCATGATGCTCGCAGTCTTCAGAGCTTCCACTGAGCTGGGGAGTGGGGGATGGTAGGAGAGCAATTTAAAATGTCACAGTCCTTTCTTTATTAAGCATTCCCCTAATGGTTTCAAGTTTCTTATTGAATTCCAGAGTTCCACAGAAATTGATTTCAACCATTTTGTCAGCTTAATCACTGCTTTAGTGGAGGGACAGAGCTTTGGAGTTCCACCATTTTCGGTGATGTCACCCCTCTCCACTTTTTATAACCCCGAATTAAACACTGTTATTACCATTATTATTTCATTCAGACAATGATTGTTTAGATTTTCTTACATGCTTACGTTTTGTTTGTGCTCTATTCATTTTTATATCTCAGACTGGTATCGTTTTTCTTTTTAAAAGTACATCATTTAGAAATTCTTTTAATAGTAAATTTGTCATTTACCTTTCCTGTGTTAAGGTGACCAATAAATTATTACAGAAAGTACTTCCTTATAGGGTATTTACATATAATAAATGCAAAAGAAATGCTAAAATATTTTAATCATCATTTTGTGATCCTTACCGTAATGGATCTAAGCAATGATAATCAAGGGATGCTATGGGAAATGAATGGAACAGCTTATAGTATTTGAATGCACTGACTAACCTTAGCATAGTGAAAAGTGGAAATACCTATGCTATATGCGACTTGATGCGATGCTATAGGAAACACATGGTAACACACAGAACGTGTTCTAGCCTAAAATAATTGAATGTAAATTTACCAAATTTCAATATGTAACTATGAGTTTACAGGAGATGGGGGCGGGGGTGGAGGGATAAATAAACATGTTAAATGACTCTATAAGGATAAAATTAGCCAAACTCAGAGCGTAGGAATTCTACAAGACAAACTGCCCTTTTATAGTCAACAAATAAATGCCATAAAAAAAGTACAAGTGGCACTGTTATATAGTAAAATAGTTTTAAGAGATTTATTAACCAAAAGCAATGTGTAGACCTCCTTTGGAATCTAAATCAAACAAATCACCTATAAAAACACATTCTTACACAACTGAGAAAATGAAACATGGACTGGATATTACACAGTATTATGAAATTTTAGTTAAATTTTTATATATGATAAAGTTATTGTGTGTTTTTTTTTAAATGTTCTTATACTATGTACTGAAGTATTTAAAAGATCAAATCATACAGATGCCTGAGATTAGCTAAAAAGATACTCTAAAAAAAATGGAAGATGAATGAAATAAAAATGGTAAATGTTAACCATTGTTGAACCTGGTTGATGTGTGCATGGAGATTCATTATACCATTCTCTAATTTTATTTAAGTTTGAATGTTTTAATAATAAAAACTAAAAGAATTTTATTTGGTGCAAATATTTTGGTCATAAACTCTCTGTTTTTATTTCTAAATAGTGCTAAAAATCCCTCATTCTTGAAGGTTAGTTTGATTAATACACAATTCTAAATTAACAAGTATTTTATTCAATATTTCTAAAATATTTTTTCACTCTTTTCTGGGTTTTATTGTAGAGGTTAAGATGTTTGTTAACTTTTTAGTTGTTCTTCCTTTGCAGGAGATCTATCCACTATTGCTGGCTAATTGCAATACCTTCTCTTATCTTTGGTGTAAAATAGTTTCATTACTATGTGTGCAGTTATTAGTTATATTTTTATGTGCTTGTGATGCACTGTGCTTTCTGCATCTATAGATGAAATTTTTCTCTCCAGTTCTGGAAAATTTCCAGCTATTATCTCTGTAAATATCACCTGACCTACATTTTTTTCCCTTTTCTCTTTTCCTATGCTCTAATTAGATATAGTTCAAAATTTCTCATTCCATCTTCCATCTTTATTAATTTTCCTTATCAGTTATCTGTGACTGTGTAATAAACTAACTCAAAATTTAGTGGCTTACAACAATATCCATTTATTGTCTTGCAGTTCTATGGGTTGGCAGTCTGGGAAGGGCTCAGCTGGAATGGGTCATCTCTTCTTCTTGTGGGTCAGCTGAGCTTACTAATTCATTTCTGATCAGTTGGAAGTTTAGCTGGGAACTAGCTGCTCCTGCATAACCTCAATCACATCTCTGGCAGGTGGCAGGGGCTATTTCCGGGGATACATCAGTTTTTCTCCATGTGATCTCCCCAGCAGGATCACCCAGCTTTCTTAGTTGAGATAGCAGTACTCCTAAAGGGCAAAAGTGAGGTCTTTTGAGGCCTGGCCTTGGAAGGAACATGATGTTACTTTCACTGCATTCCACTGGTCAAAGCAAGTCATAAGTGCATTCCATATTGATGGATTAAGGAATTGGACTCCACCTCCTGACGGGAGGAGTTGTAAATAATTTGTGGTCACATTTATCTGCTACAGTTTCTGCCATACATTCCATGTTGTTAACTATTTTTGCTTTATTCTAGATTAAATTTTTGGCTTTATCTCTCAGTTTAGTAATTCTTTCTCCAGCTGTATCTAATAAGCTAGTTGACTTCATCTTTTAAGATTTTTTAATTTCAACTATCATATCTTTCATTTCTAGAAGTTCCAAGATTTTACATTATTCTATACATTTATAATTTGTTGTTGCATGTTCCTGTTTATAGTTATATCTTTAATGAATTATTATATGTCCTACACAGCTACCCTGTATTTTGTATCATAAAATTTCCACATCTGTAGTTGAGTCTAAATATGTCATTTCTTGTATCTGCTGAATCTCAAGCATGGTGGTTTACCTTGTGTCTGTAGTAATCTTTGCTGTTGGTTTTGTTGTATGATCTTAATATGAGGGAGGATATACAGGACTATCTTGGGAAATTTTTCTTTTGGATAGGATATATTTTTACTTATGCCAGGACTTAGAGCACTAAGAACACCACTTCTGCCCCACTAGAGGTTTTGGCCCATGACAAAAGTGTCAGGCTCAGTTTTTCCATCTTTCTGCTGTACTGATATTAATTATTCATGTCTACAGTTGTATTGTGGCTCAGGGCTTGTCCCAGCTGCCTGCTGGTCCAGATCAACGTCCTTCAGTTATTGTTTCCAACTGCTCTGGTTTCCAAGAGCCCCGGCAGTACAGTGGTTAAGTGCTTTGCTGCTAACTGAAAGGTTGATGGTTTGAACCCAACAACTGCTCCCAGGGAGAAAGATGTGACAGTCTGCTTCTATAAAGATTACAGCCTTGGATATGCTATGGGAAGTTTCCTATAGGGTCACCATGAGTCAGATTCAACTCAGTGGCGAAAGGTTTCGGGCTCTGATTTCCAGGCACTCCAGGCAGGGCTCCCATTTTGTAACTTTGATTACTGATCACCCTGACCTGGACTTCAGGTGCTTTGGAATCAGTTTAGAGCAAAGATAATATTTATTTCTTTGTTTTTAAATGACCCCTAGAGAATTGTTCAACCCTTTATGAAATCTGAAATGTTGCAATGAGTGTGCTATACTTGTGATCCGCGTCAGTGCATTAAGACAAGGAATATAAAGACAATCTACAGAAATTTGAATGGAAGAAAAAAAAATTTCCTTAGTCTCAGAAGATATATTTACCTACATAGAAAAATCTCCAAGAACTTACGTTCAAAACATTAGGAAAATAAGATAGTTTAGCAAATTTCTTGGCTCAAATATAAAATTTATTTTTACACACCAGAAAAACAAAGAGTAAAAATGTAATTTAGAAAATATAAATTTTTCATAACTACCAAAGTAAAAAATGTCCAGAATTAAATATAATAAAGCATGGAAAGAATGTTACAGAGAATATTATAAAACTGTACCTGAAAAATACTAAATTAATATGGACATTTATGTTGATAATCATTGGGGAGATAATATGTTTAGTAAGTTAATTTTTCATTTGTTGATATGTAGAGTCAATGCAACTCTCACTAAAAAGAAAACTTTTTTTTTTAGAATTTGGTGTACAGATTCTAAAATGTACATAGAAGGTGAAGAATGCAAGGCAACTAAGAAATATTTGAAGAAAAGGAACAAAATGGAGGGACTTGTTTTACTAGATAGCAAGACTTATAAAGCACAGTAATTAAGACAATGTTATATTAACACAGGGATTGTCAGGTAGACCAACGGAAGAGACCAGAGGACCCAGAAGAGATTCTTACATACACAGGAATTCCAAATCAGTAAATGGTACTGGAAAAACTGGTTATTATATTGAAGAAGAAAAGTAAGTAGGCTGAAATCTATTGGCTTCGTAGCCAAAAATCAATTCCAAGTAGACTAAAGATTTAAATATTAAAGTCTAAACTTGAAAAAGTAACTGAGATTATCTTTATGTGATTGTGAATAGAAAGGATTTCTTAATAAAATACATAAAAAGTCTTTAAGAAAAAGGGAAAGACTTATTTAATCAATTCCACAAACTACAATTGGAATATCTACACATCAAAGGAAACCATAGAGTGAGTTAAAAATGAAGCTATGGAGTGGGAGAGAAAGTTTGCTGCTCCTATATGTGACAAGCACCCTGGTGGTACAGTGGTTAAGAGCTCAGGCTGCCAACCAAGAGTTTGGCAGTTTGAATCCAAATTAGTAAGAAAAGGAAAACAACTCAAATGAAAATCTGCAACAAGTCCATAAACAAGCCCAAAATGGTCAATAAATATTAAATGTTTTTAATAAAATTAAAAAAGTAAACTAGAACTACAATGTACTATTATTTCATACCTATCCTTAATGTCAAAGCAATAAGTTAGGTAAGTGTGTAAATCTGTGAGAACTTATACAAAGTTGATGGAGATGTAAATTGCTAAAACTACGTTGGAGACAATTTCACTTTACCTAGGGAGGTTTCAGATAAGAAAAGGAAAAGTAGGGCTTTTTTTTTTTTGCAGCCCTGGTGGTGCAACAGTTAAGAGCTACCGCTACCAACCAAAAGATCGGCAGTTCAAATCCACCAGCGGCTCCTTGGAAACCCTATGGGGCAGTTCTTTTTCCCCCTTGGGGAATTTAGAGTGGGAAACTTTGGGGGGAACAGGGAAGGAGGAAAAATAACCTGGGGCGATGGAAGTAGAAATAAACTCTACTCATGATGGGTTACGTATTTAAAAACTATTGGAATTAAATATTACAAACTGTTAATCGTTACTACTTAAAGAAATTGGAGTGTGGATTTTAATTGCAGTGTTTTTTATAATTTAGTAAATAAAATAGAAATTATTACAAAATTGTGACTTTGCTTATTATGATGCCACAGTTTTTTGATCTCAAATTCTCTCATGCTTCCCTAAAAAAAAAAAGAAAAAATTCCATTGTCATCAAGTTGATTCCAACTCATATCATAGCAACCCTACAGGACAAGGCTGTCCCATAGCATTTCCAAGCAGCCTGGTGGACTTGAACTGCTGACCTTTTGGTTAGCACCCAAGCACTTAACCACTATGGCACCTAGGGTCTCTAGAGAGAACTTAAAATTTATTTCTACTCCTCTCTTCCCTTTCCCTCCCCTCCTTTCTACTTTGCTTTTCTTTTTCCTCTTTTTCTCCCATTTTATTTATTTTTTTTCTATAACTTTTGCCCATGGTTAAGAGCTCAGCTGCTAACCAAAAGGTCAGCAGTTCAAATCCACCAACCACTCCTTGGAAACACTATGGGACGGTTCTAACCTGTCCTATAGCGTCACTATGAGTTGAAACCGACTGGACGGCACTTAACCACAACAATAACTTTTACTATAAACTACACATTGCAGTCAATTATAAGATGCTTTCACTGAAGATGAAGGAGGAAAATGAACATGCTCACAAAAAGGAATGCATCCTTACTGCACTATTCCCATGATGTTTCACTAATATATTCCTGTCCATTTATACATCAAAATGCAATGGTGTGTTCAGCGATAGACCGTGAATATAAGCTCCCCAAAGCTTAACGCCTTAACCAATAACCTCAGAAGAAATGGATTCCACATAGTGCCTGCTTTCTCACATTGCTTTTCTTAAATTGAAGTCTCAGGTTGCAGCTTCTACTCTTAGAACTCAGGTCCTATGCCTGCATTCTAGGTTAAGGGAGACCCAGAAAGTGAGTTTTCGTTTTCTGCTTTGTAAGGTAGTAATACCAATGTGGGAATTCCCATAATTTAAGACGCTGTTCAAAGATGCTTGATAACTGCAATGCATGTTAAACATGAATAGAAATGAGTCAGGTTTATATTAATTGTGCAAATTAAAATTAAAGAGTAAAGCTATTGAAAAATGTGAATTAGTTTAATATGACGAATTAACGAAATTTAATTTGGTGCAAAAAACAACATTTTAGTATTTATTGCTGAAAACAAACTTTGTAACTTTAAAGAGCTCAACATTTCTCAAGTTAATTTATAAATATTGAATGATTGAATCATCTCAAGAACAAACACAGTATTTATTGGAATGGATGAAAAGGTTAAAAATTCATCTGCGAGAATAAGAATAGAAGACAATAAAAGTACTTCATAGGTCAAAGAATGGTTCTACACTCCAAAGTAGTGCAGTAAACAATAATTGCAACATTATTTAACTAGCATAAATATATAAATACAGATTAATAAAAAGAATTGAAAGCATAACACTAGAAATAAAAATAGCTATGCTCTTTTTGTGATTCAGTAGAGCCATTAAAATAATGAAATAATTATTTCAGAAATTGTGCTAAATAATTGGTGTACAACTTAAAAAGAAAAAAAATCTAATTTACACATTATTGCAAGTGAATTGAATAGTCTAATAACTGAGGAGGAGATAGATCTGATTATTAAACATTTAAGACTGATTTGATAGTCTAAGCTAGTTAAGCTTTAGTGCCACAACCTTTAAAAATACATATTCAACATATAAGATATAATGTGTGCATAGAAACCAAATAGCCTGAAAACTGAATTAAAGAGGGACTTCGAAAAACGTTTTTTTGCCATTATAAAACATAGAATTCTAATATTTATAAAACTTTTGATAAAATTGATAAAACAAAAATGTGTAAAATCGAAATGGACAATATGAAAAATAAATATATATTTTAATCATGTTTAGTCTCCAGAGCCGTCAAGAATTTCTTAAAAATTACAAAAACTAAAATTTTGCAGCTGTAAAAATAGCAAAATTTAAAAATCTCTACTATATTCAATGCTGTGTATATCTTAGGCACTTTCGTGTTCCAGGCACCTAGCATAATTTCAATCGCCTAATAGGCTCTCTATGACTATTTCTTGTGTTAATTAATAAAACTATAAGACACATGTAGGAGAACTGACATGGACATACATGGATAATGGTCACGTAAAATGGTTTAGTATTGTTGGAAAGCAATATGACCATATATGTTCAAGAGACTTGAACTTTTTATACACTTTGATTCAGCTATCCTATTCTCTGGAATTATTAAGAGCAGAACTTCAATTTTCAGCATTATTTGTAAGAAGTAAAAATTAGAAATAACCTATATACATAAAATAGGTGAATAGTTAAATATCTAGCGAAACCTGTGATAGCCGAACTCAAAGAGACTGCCTTGTTTTTCCGGGTCTTGCAAGATTTCTGCCTTTGACTGGGTGTAGTCTTACCACTTTCCTATAGCTCGTTTTAGTGGGAAATGTTTGCGTTTTCATTCTCTGACAGGTTTCTGCCGTACACAGGTTCCAGCATTCCTTTTACTGTATTTGAATTTTCCTTCTCCGGCAGGTTTCCACCTTACACAGGTGCCAGCTTTTGTAGGTTTTACTGTATTATGATATGAATTCAATTGAATGCCATGCATCCATGAACATTATAAAAGTAAAAGTATGTAGCTGTATGTTGTTATTGGGTACAATTAAGCCAATTCTTAATTTGGCACTGTGGTTTAAGAGCTTGGCAACTAACCATAAAGGTCGGAAGTTCCAATACACCATCCACTCCTTGGAAACCCTATGGGGCAGTTCCACTCTGTCCTGTAGGGTTGCTATGAGTCGGAATGGACTCGATAGGGTTTTTTTTTGGTTTATCTTTTGGTATATTACAAAGTAGAAGTTCCCCATTGGGTTTTTTAGGCTGTAATCTTTACAGAAGCAGATCACCAGGTCTTTTTCTTCACGGAGCTACCGGGAGTGTTCCAACTGTCAACCTTTTGGTTAGCAGCCAAGCTCTCAAACATTGCACCACCAAAGCTCCTTGTACCAATATCCAAAATTGGTATTATAAAGGCAAGAATTAAAATGGACACTTGAAATTAAACAAATGAAGTAAAGATAATTGATTTGTTTAATTGGTGGGATTGTGAGTAAATTATCACTATTTTATTCCTTCTTTGTTGTAATATTGTCTATTCAGAGTAAAAAAATAAAAAGCGTGCTTATAATTGTTGATGTGTCTGCATATATGTTTGCTTCTGTGTCTATATGTATTGAGAGGGAAAGGAGAGTAGCAGGCCTATATTAAGAGGTTATAGTTGTTTATTTTCTCTTAATTAAAAAAAACGAACAAATGGTTTTAATTACTAAAAAGGTGCAGGAACTACATGGAGTTTCCCTAATGACGATGGTTATATTACATGGTCAATCTACACAGAAAAATTATTGTTGCTTTTCCTTAACACCACAAATTGAAGAAATTCACTATTATTTAACATGTTACTTGCATATAATATTGTCCAGCCATCAACACCAGGACAAAAATGTTTTTTTCCTGGTGAATTCTCCACCCCACAATAACTTTCTGAAAGCTCCCTTCATGGCCTCATTCCTCAGACTGTAGATAATAGGGTTGAGTGCTGGTGGCATTACTGTATAAAAGATAGAAATCATAAGGTCAAAAGCAGTTGGAGAATCTGAAGTTGGTTTTAGAAACTCAAAGATACCTGTGGAGAGAAAAAATGAGACAACAAAGAGGTGGGGCAGGCAAGTAGAGAAGGCCTTGGATCGACCCTCAGCAGAGGATATTCTTAGAACTGTGGAGAAGATGTGGATATAGGAGAGAACAATGGAGGTGAAGCAGATGATTGCCATCACAGACGTGAAAGCAGCCACTCCAATCACTCCAAGGTAACCATTGGAGCAGGAGAGCTTTAGCAGTTGGGGGACATCACAGAAGAACTGATGAATTATTTTGGCCCTACAGAATGTGATAGAGAATGCGGTTGCTGTGTACAAGATTCCAGTGATGCTTCCACTTAGCCATACGGCTATCACAGCCCATTTACACGTACTAGGATCCAAGATGACCTCGTAATGCAGTGGGAAGCAGATGGCTACATAGCGGTCATAAGACATCACTGTGAGAATGGCCACCTCAGCCCAAGCCAAAGATGTGAAGAAGAAAACCTGGAGTATGCACTGGCCGTGAGAAATATAGCCATCATCCATCAGAGAATTGTCAATGGACTTGGGGACTGTGACAGAAATGAAGGAGAGGTCCACAAGGGAAAGGTGCTTCAAGAAGTAATACATTGGAGATTGAAGATGCTGGTCCAACGTGGTGATGGTTATAATGATGAGGTTACCTGCCAAAGTTAATAGGTACATCACCAAGAATAGCAAAGCATGTAAAATTTGTAGCTCACGAGTGTCAGAAAACCCCATGAGGAGAAATCCACTCATTGTGGTTATGTTTGCCATAATCATTTTGAAGATACCAATTGTGGTGGCAGCTGGAAGAAATGAGGATATGGAAAATGCAGTAGAAAAATATTAAACTAAATTTTCATTCATTTATCCATCATTGCTTCTTAAAACAATTATTTATCAAGTACCTGCTATGTATCAGCTGTGCCCTAGATGTTTGGAATCCAAACATGAAGCTTATAGTCTACACTAGTAAACTCATAGTCATAGTTGAGACAAATGTGATAAAGTTACTGGTCCTGTCACAGAAAAATAGTTACATTTGCACCACTAAAAAACCCATCAACTTCCATTTCCGCTAATGAAACTCCTTGCTTTGTTTTAAGTCAACAACAGAAAACACTCATTAGCTGTTGACTACAGCTTTCTGAAAATTGGATGTATTGCATTTCTATATAGCACACTGCCCTATTTCAGCAGATGGAATGGCCCTTTAGGGGAAATATAGTACTGGGAATTGAAAAAAGGATTAGCTGTTGGACAGGGTAATCCCTAAATTTCCTTCCTGCCAAACAATTCTGTCATAGGGAGAGCCCTTGTAATTGTGGAGCCAAGGGTAAAATTGTGTAGCATGGTTGCCCTTCCAATTAACATCTTGTTTAGTGGAATCTCATTGAAATAAAGAGCAGAAACACTTTTGCAGAGGAAGTACTTACATGCCATTCTCAGGTTCAGTGTCTAATTTCGTGAAGCATCTTCTGGTATCTAACTTAACTTTCTCTTTGAATCTTCGTTTCATTCATCTTCTCTTCCTGTTACTTGCAACATAAAAAGAGAATCTCAAGAGGAATAAAGTGATATATATTTCTGAGGAAGGAGAAATCAAGTTCTGGTTTGTTGTCCAGTGTTTTGGGCTTCGTGGGAGGGAAATAAACAAGATCTCTCCCTTCATTAAGACACTCATCAGTATATGAGGGCTGATGAGTCACCACTTCATAAGGAGTTCCTCATATTCCTTTAATTTTCTTCCTTCCATCTGTGAGTTCCAGGTAACAACTGGAACAACTGCTGTATCAAAGTCTCTTTTATGGGCTTTTTTCTTGTATCTTATAATTCATCATTTTAGAAATGATAACTGGGAGGATCCTAAATCTTGAGGCTAGCACTCCCTCCCCATTCCTTGTCATTTTGAGAGAGGCTTTAGTTGATCAATTCAATAGCTCTCTCATTTGATTTATTTTTCTAATGTCTAATGTCAGCCTCTCCTGCTGACACTCCAGACTTATTCTGCCTCCCGTACTTCTTCTCTTCCCTGAAGAATGAACTTGGCATTTGAGCATTTGTTTGTACATCCTACTGACTGACATGGGTCAGTGGTTTTAGATTTACAATAAAAACAGATATTAAATTAACTAAAATGTTAAAAACTTTTGTTTTCATTGCCAATTTTAAAGTCTCTTTTCTCTTACTCTGTGAAAATGAATCATAAGGTTGATCTGTCTAGAATTCCCCCAACTTTATCCATTTCCATCAAAACCTCACACTAGATAATAGAAAGCAGGGGGAACTAGAGAGCAATTTTGGAGCAACTGTGTTGGAGCAATTAGGTTGTTTCCAACATATTTCTCCCTTTCCATGTCTTGTTTGTTTGTCCTCTTTTTTCTTGATTTGGTAAAATGGTACATAGCATTATTGTCCATACTTAATTTTTAAATTGGTTCATTAAATATTTTAATTTGCCAAATTTGCACAAGTAATTATCTTCTGATAGGGAAGTAAAAGACTAAACAATTTTAAGTGTTCGTTTTTATGAGACAAACATCATGTTAGAAATCATCATTAAATACAATTTATTTAATCCACACAGACATTTTTATCTTCTAGGAGTTAAGCCCCATTTTCATGGGAAAAACTAAGACTCAGAGTATTTAACATAATTGAGATCTGGGCCCCAAACACTTGGCCTTATAATTCATACTGCTAAGTTTCATCTAAAAATTTCTAAGTATTAATAAGAGGTGTACAGGAGCATTGGGGAAAGCCACAATCACACTGAAAACATATCCATCCAAGGCTCTATCTTTCACAGTGTTATCAGGAATTATTTGAAAAAGTGTTTCACAGTTGTTTTACTGAATACTTCTATAAACTCATAAAATATTACCATTTCTCAACTAACTGATTTTCCTTAAATGGCTCATTATCATAATACATTTATATAAATTTGGTGTTTAGACTTTGCTAATCTGCTCATTTTCAGGGAAGTTAGCTTCCTTCCTTGTTAGAATTAACAGTCTTGCTTTTTCAAACTTAACTTGAAGAACATAAGGTTATGTCAGAGTTCCATAAAATATTTCCCTCTTTCCTTATCCAGGAGTAGAAAACTCACCATAGCTGTTTTCGGTGTGTGGGTTGCTATCAGAGCTGATTACCAACTTCAAACCTTTCTCTCCCGTAATCAGACAGATCTTTTTAAACATGCTATTTCCCTCGAGAACTCAGGTTTTTTTTTTTTTTTTTTTGTCGTCTTTCATAATGGAAGCCTGAACTGAATGATAGAGATATTTTATTTTCTCTACTCCTCTGGCACTAAGACCAATGCACCTAAAATTCACACTCTGATTTCTAAGAAACAATAACAATTAACAGTTTGTAATATTTAATTCCAATAATTTTTCAAGACATAACCCATTATGAGTCGAGTTTATTTCTCCTTAATATACCACCTCACGCTCCTTTTCCTACTTCCCTGTTCCCCCAAAAGGCCCACACTTGAAATTCCCAAGGTCATGTTTTTCCTTTTCTCATCTAAAAACTCCCTTGGTAATGACATTGTCTCAAAGTAGTTTTAGCAATTTACACCTCCATCGACTTTGTGTAAGAGTTCTCATAGCTTTACATACTTACCTAACTTCATATTCCTCTGACAATAAATATAGGTGTGAAATAATGGCACATTGTAGTTTTATTTTTTCCATTTTATTAAAAATATTTTATTTTTATTCATGTGTTTATTGACCATGTTGGGCTTGTTCATAAATTTTTGCTCATTTTCATTAGAATCATTTTCTTTTTCCCATGACTTGTAGGAATTATTTCTATCTTTAGAATACTATTCTAAATCTTGTCACTTATGGGAGTAACAAACATTCTTGCCATTCTATAGCTTTATTTTTCACTCACTTTATGACTTTATTTGTTGTACAAATATCCTAATTGTAGTTTGTGGAATTTATTAAAATAAGTATTTTCCTTTATGATAAAGACACTTTATGTCTTTTATTAAGAAATCCTTTCCTATTCCCATGGATATAAAGATGTCCTTGGAGTAATTTTTAAGAGCTTTGAAGTTTTGATTTTAATATTTAAATCTTTGATCTAACTGGAATTGATTTTTCGATATGAAGTTAGGTAAGTTTCGATCTATTTATTTTTCTTTCTTCAGTATGGATAACTAATTGTCCCAGTACAATTTACTGATCTAGAATTCCTGTGTATGTGAGAATCTCTCCTGGGCCCTCTGTTCTCTTCCGCTGATCTACCTGACTATCCTTGTGTTGATACAACAAAAAAGAAAAAAAACCCAAACCCAAACCCGTTGCCGTCCAGTCTATTCTAACTCACAGTGACCCTGTAAGAGAGTAGAACTGCCGCATAGGGTTTCCAAGGAGCCGCTGGTGGATTTGAACTGCCGATCTTTCGGTTAGCACCCGAGTTCTTAACCACTGTGCCACCAAGGCTCCCTGTGTTAATATAACATAGTCTTAATTACTATGCATTATAGGTTTCACTATCTAGGACAAGTCCTTCCATTTTGTCGCTCTTCTTCGAATGTTTCTTGGTTATCTTGCACTCTTTCGCTTCTCTATAAATTTTAGAGTCGTTATATCAAATTCTAAAAACAAAGAAAGTTTTTTATAGAATGAGAATTGCATTGACTCTACGTGTCAATAAAGGAAAAATTAACTTACTAAAGATATTATCTCCCCAACCATTATCAAGGTAAATGTCCATATTATTTTAATATTTTTTCAGAAAAGTTTTACAATATTTTCTGTAAAGTTCTTTCTATGCTTCATTATATTTATTTCTGGACGTTTTTATTTTGGTACCTGTTAAATCAAACCCATTGCCATGAATTGATTCCAACTCATGGAGACCCTATTGGACAGAGTAGAACTGCCCCACAGAGTTTCCAAGGAGCCACTGGTGTATTTGAACTGCCAAACTTTTGGCTAGCAGCCATAGCTCTTAACCAATGCGCCAGCAGGGCCCCTTTACTTTGGTAATTATTAAAAATTATATTTTCTAAACCATATTTGCACTCTTTGCTTTTCTGGTGTGTAGAAATAAGTTTTTATATTTGAGCCAAGAAATTTGCTAAAGTATCTTGGTTTTCTAATGCTTTTTCTGTTGGTTCTTGGAGATTTTTCTACATAGGCAAATATATCTTCTGTGATTAATGAAAGTTTTTTTTTCCTTCTATTCAAATTTCTGTAGATTTTCTTTACTTTCCTTGTCTTAGTGCACTGACATTGGACTTCATCAAAATTAAAAAAATATATTTTGTTCTGCAGAAAACTCCCCCTCCCCAGATAAAAAATAAAAAGGCAAGCCCCAGGAAGTTGGGGAAAATATTTGTAATACTTATATATCTGAAAAAAGACTGAATCCAGAGTATATTGATATATATATAGATATACACACATACACATATAAGTCTTACAACTCAATAATATAAACACCTACAACCCACTTAAAAATGGCAAAGGATTTAAACAAACACTTCACAAATGAAAGTACATAAACAGATCATAAGCCCATGAAAAGATGCTCAATTTCATTAATCATTATGGAAATGCAAACTAAAACCATATTGACATACCACTATACACATGTTCTATCAAACCAAAAATTAAAAATACTGACAATACCAAGTGTTTGTGTGAACGTGGAGCATCTGGGACTCTTATGTACTACTGGTGCATTTTTTTTATGAAATGTAATATGGAACAAACACTTTGAAAATCAGTCTGATAGTTTTTTTTTTTAATTAAACAAACACCTACCATATAAACCCAGCTATTCTAGTACTAAAAAGGAGCCTGGTGGCACAGTGATTAAGCACTCAGCTACTAACCGAAAGGTCAGCAGTTTGAGCCTACCAGCCGCTCTGTAGTAGAAAGATGTGACCATCCGCTTCTGTAAAGATTTATAGTCTTAGGAACCCTGCAGGGCAGATCTACTCTGTCATATAGGGTCACTATGAGTTGGAGTCGACTCGACAGCAATGGGTGTTTGGTATTTCAGTCCTAAGTATTTATCAAAAAAGTAAAATATGTCAACAAAATGACTTGTACACAATTATTCCCAAAAAGCTTTATTTACGGTAGCCCCAAACTAGAAACAACTCAATTGTTCACAAACTAGTGGATAAATAAACAAAATGTGATATATCTATATAATGGAATACAATTCAGCAATAAAAGAGAATCCAGCTATAAATCAATCTCAAAACTGTTATGCTCAGCAAAAGAACCTTGACACCAAAGAGTGCATATGATCTAATTTATATAAAATTCTAGAAAAGGCAAACTAATATATAGTGGCAAAAAGCAGTAGTAGTTTTGGGGGCAAGGAACAGAGGAACCAAAAGAAACAAGAATCTTCAGGGGATAATGAAAATGTTCAGTATCTTGATTGTGCGTGGTGGTTTAATCAGTGTATGTAATTGCCAGTGGAGCAGTGGTTAAGAGCTCAGCTGCTAACCAAAAGGTCAGCAATTCGAATCCACCAGCCGCTCCTTGGAAACCCTATAGGGCAGTTCTACTCTGTCCTATAGGGTCACTAGGAATCAGAATGACTCGATGGCAACAGGTTTGGGTTTTTGGGTTTATGGACTTTAAATGGATACAATATGCTGTATGTAAATTTTACCATAATAATAAAGTTAATGAAAATGCAAAAGAAAGAGAGAAAAAAAAAAAAAACCAAGTTGGTATTGTATTCAAAATAAAAGTTATATTTCATTAAAGATAGAAGGTTTGTGGAAACCAGTTACTAGGCTGTTTCAATAGACCTGTCCAAGATAATGTTAGGCTGGACCAAAAAGAGGACAGTAGAAATGAAAGATATAATCAATAGAACAGATTGACTGGATGGGGGGGTTGAGTAAAAGGGAATACTCAAGGATCTGACCTCAACAGCAGGTGGACAGAAGAGCTATTTACTGAGATGAGAAAATTTGGATGAACAAATAAATGAACAAGGGAACAAGGAATGAATTGAGAAACTGCCCATGATAACTTGATCACTGATGTGCTTGACTTCCTAAGAAGAATCTGCCAATCATTTGCAAACATTTCATTCCTTGTCAATTGGCAATCTCTAGATGACATATCTGGTTGAATAAAGACTTCCTTTATAAATATTGCATCTTATTTATCTGAGGGTATTAGTGAGGCTCCAAGAATAGTTTCCCTCTTAAACCTAGCTCTAAATTATCTCACTCAAATAAACAAGAAATTTTACAATGTTAATTCTCTTTGTTTAGTACTATTTTTTCTCTTTCCCTTGAGAATTTAAAAATTCTTTCTGTGAGACAAAAACACTCTGTAACCAAAATTTAATATTAACACAGTCCATGGAATTTTTACTGTTTTAAAGGAGATAAAGCATAAGATCATTGTGCACCCAGGGAGATGCAAGGATCTATGGAACACATGTAGGAGAAGGGAGAAGGAAGAAAAGTCAATTCTACTACTAGGCATGTGTTCTAAGGAGCTTATCACACATGTGTATGGACTAAGAAGTTCATCAAAGTATTTTTTAGAATAATGACAATGGAAAGGAAAATATTCTAAATGGGTGTAATATACAGCCATTACAATTATTTTACATTTTCATGTAGAAACATGCTTATGACATTATTTCAGAACAAAAGAGTTTAGTAATATTATGTACAGTGAGATATAATATTTACATAGGCATGTGCATGAATAGAAAAATATCTAGAAAAGCATTCATAAATAGCATACTGTCAGTTGCAATGGATTTATGTTTTACTTTTGATTATGTCTTTGTTTAGCTGCATTTTGGAATTTTATGCAAATAACATGTAACCTCTTTACTTTATATATATATATATATATATATATATATATATTTATTTATATATCATAGCGACTCATAGCGACCCTACAGAACAGAGTAGAACTGCCCCATAGGGTTTCCAAGCAGCCACTGGTGGAGTCAAACTGCCGAACTTTTGGTTAGCAGTCGTAGCTCTTAACCAATATGCCCACCAGGGTTTCCTGAACAGCAAAGAGGGTGGTATATATAGGGTCGCTATGAGTCTGAATCACTGGATGGGAACGGGTTTGGTTTTATATATATATATGTGAAGAAAGGAACTGTTGTTTACCAAAGTTCCAGGCCTGCAAAACATGGCACTAATGAAGTTTTTGTCATCAATTCCAATCGTATACTGGAAGAGAAGAAATGCAAGACTAAACAAACACTCATTTATGTTATAGACAGACCAGACCCATTAATCTAAAATGCTGTATTAAATATAACCCACCATTAATGAACACCTGCTCATTCCCATTGTTATTAGAGCGTATAGTTAAACTTACCTCAGTGGATAAAACTTGAAAACATTTTGTGAAATAAGTCAGATACAAAGGGCAAATATTATGTGATTCCACACATAGGAAATATCTGGGGCAGGCAAATACATAGAGACAAAAGTTTATTAGTGGTTGCCAGGGGCTGGGAGGAGCCCTGGTGGTGCCATGGTTAAGAGCTGGGCTGCTAACCAAAAGGTCAGCAGTTTGAATCCACCAGCTACTTCTTGGAAACCCTATGGGACAGTTCTACCCTGTCCTATAGGGTTGCTGTGAGTTGGAATTGACTCGATGGCAATGAGTTTTTGGTACGGGCTGTGAGGAGGCGGGAATGAGGAGTTCTTGTTTAAAAAGTACTGAGTTTCTGTTTAGAGTGATAAAAAAAATTTTGGAAATAGCTAATGGTGATGGTTGCACAACACTGTGAATAATAGAATTAATATCACTGAATTGTATGCTGGAAAATGATTACATTGCAATTTTTGTTATATTTTACCACAATAAATTTTTTTTTAAAAAATTGAAGGCTATGGTTTAATTTTGTCCTTTTGTAAACTATGAGTCTTTCTTGAAGGAATTTGTAGCATTACCCAAAGATGAGTCAGATCTTAATATCCACAAGACTTGTGACTTGTTATCTTACACAATCATAGGTTTTATGTCTTCACGTGCCACTCGTTGTATTTTACGGACTCAGGAGATACCTACTCCCCCCCACCCCAACTCTGTAAAAACATCTTGTCAAGCTGTTCTACAGATCAGGAAAGGAAATTGATTAGTACAAAAGTCTCCATTAATGGAAAAGCACATGCCTGACAGCTATCTCATTAGATTATAATAGTATATGCTTGTTTTTAGACATGATGCACGCACACTCATATCTGGGTAAAAAAAATTGCAATAAATAGAGGTAAATAAACGAGCTTTGAGTCAGATAAATGTTAGTTTGAATCATCGCTTTACCACTTTTTATTTGAGAAATCTCAGGAAAATGAATTCATCTCTCCTAAATTCAGTGTCCTCATTGGTGAAATAGTGACAATGTGGCATAGAAAGAAGAGTTTTTTGCTAGAGTTAGAAGTAAAATGTGTGTAAAACACCTGACGTTTAGCAGGGATTGAATAAATTGTGGAAATAGCTATTATAATACTTAATATGAAAGGAAACTTAATATGGGTAGGAAACTAGGAGGCCCGCTAGAAATCACATGCCTTCATCACGGATATACTCACACATTAACACAGTCGTCCTCACCTGAGCCTGTTTGTTAAAGCCAACTATAAATTATGCTGGCCAGCCAGCAAACTAATTGCAATTTCCCTTTAATTTCAGAAAAATTCCCAAAAGATGTCTTAAAAAGACATTTTAATTGGAGGGAGAATGTCCAACATCCTTAAAAGCATAACATCTTTAATTTTGAAAAAATTGAGAATTTGAGAAGAATAGAAAAATTGGAAGAGAGTTCTGGGAAGAAATTAGATTCACCCCTTTAAAAATCTAAAACGTATTAACAATACATTTTATTCATATGGTTCTTTAGAGTTTAAAAATGGCTTTTAAATCCATCTTTCTCTGAGCAAATTCTTCTTTTGACAGCACTTTCCTCAGAGCTGCCTTCATGGCTTCGTTTCGTAAACTGTAGATGACTGGATTGAGTGTTGGAGGTATTACAGTATAGAATATGGAGAACATGAGGTCCATAGCTGATACAGAATCAGAGGGTGGCCTTAGAAACTCAAAGTCTGCAGCTAAGAGGAAGAAAGTAACCACAAATAGATGAGGTAGGCAGGTGGAGAAGACCTTGGTCCGTCCCTCAGTGGAAGGAATTCTCAGCACCACGGAGAAGATGCGAATGTAGGAGAGCACAATGGAGATCAAGCAGATAAATGCTGTCGAGGTTGTGAATGCAGCCACTGCAATCTCATTAATGAAATCGTAAGAGCAGGGTAGTTTCAGCATCTGAGGAACATCACAGAAGAACTGATGTATGACTCGGTCCCCACAGAGAGGTATGGAGAAGTTAACAGCTGTGTGCATGAGCCCAGAAAGGCCACCTGCAAACCACATGGCTATCACTGCACGCCTACAAGCACTGGAATGCGTAATGATCTCATAGTTCAGTGGTTGACAGATGGCCACATACCGGTCGTAAGACATCACTGTGAGGATGGTAACTTCTGATGAGGCCAGAGCTATGAAAAAGAAAACTTGAAGAATGCACTGACCAAGGGAAATGTAACCATTGTCCATAAGTGAGTTTGCAATGGACTAGGGGACAGTGACAGAGATGAAGCAGATGTCCAGAAGGGAGAGGTGCTTCAAGAAGTAATACATGGGGGAATGAAGACGATGGTCCAAGATAATGATGGTGATAATGAGGAGATTGCCTGTCAAGGCCAGCAGATATGTCACCAAAAATAGCAGCGCATGTAAAATCTCAAATTTACGGTCATCAGAAAACCCCATGAGAAGGAATCCACTCATTGAGGTCAAGTTGGCCTTGATCATTTTTAAGACAAGTATGATTCTGTTTAGGAAGCTAAAGAATCATAGGGAAAGAATGTATGATGCTTAATATATCTGTATGTCAAATAACTCAGTGTCCTCAGTAATCAGTTGAGAAAAATTTTAACCATTATTCAAAATGTTGTTGTTGGTTGCCATGAAGTCGATTCAGACTCATGGCAACCCCATGTGTGCAGAGTAGAACTGCTCCATAGGGTGTTCAAGGCTGTGACCTTTCAGAAGCAGATCACCATGTCTGTCTTCTCAGGCACCTCTGGGTGAGTTTGAACCTCCAACCTTTCTGTTAGTAGTTGAGCACTTAACCATTCAACAACTTCCCATAGATTAAAAAAAAATCATGATAATTTTCTGGATCAGAGTTTGGATTGTCAAAGGTGGAAAAATTGACAGAGATGATGAAGTCTTTACTCTCAAGTAACTCGGTGAAAATGATTCTGATATACCGGTATCATTATTACTTCTTATGTTTGGTAACTTAGTAGTACACTGGAGTCCCTTGGTGGCACAAACAGTTAAGTGCTCCACTACTAAATGAAAGGTTGGCAGTTCAAACTGCCTAGAGGCACCTGGTAAGACAGGCCTGGCAATGTTTTTCCAAGAGGTCATAGCTTTGAAAACCCTATGGAGTAAAGTTCTACTCTGCACACATGGATGAGTTGGAATCGACTTGAAGGCAAAAAAAAAGAGTATTACCCTAAGTATCGCATTGATGTAATACACTTTGGTATTGCACTAAAGCTTCCTTTGCTAACCATCTAACATTAAGTCTTTGATAAACCAAAATTCATTGCTGTCAAGTTGATTCCGACTCATAGCAACCCTATAGGACAGAGTAGAACTGCCCCATAGGATTTCCAAGCAATGACTGGTGGATGCAAACTGCCGACCTTTTGGTTAGCAGCCAAGCTCTTAACCACTGTGCTGTCATGGTTCCTAAGTCTTTGATACTATCTTTTAAATGAATCTCGGAACAGAGCTGATGCAAACTTAGGGGAGTTGTTAATGCAACTGATAATATGTTGTCCTCAGAGAACATCATTTAATTTTCAAGACACTTGAAATGACTTTGGGTTGGACATTTTCAATCAAATTTATTTTTAGCAAATAATAAAATTTTCTAAAATGTACTGAGTTCCTACTATGTGATAGACAGAATGCTAGGTGGTGGAGTAAACAAGAATAAATATTCTTTCTTCCTTTTCTCTAGGACTTGAAATACATTAAATAGTGGATGCCCATTCCTTAAACTAAACAAACCTACCAAAAAAAAAAAAAAAGCAGATATAACAGAATTATTAGGGAGGTTGTGGGTGTTACTTTTTCTACTTTATTTTAAAAGTGCTATTGTAGAATCATAGACTCAACTCTGTATATCAGAATCACTGAGCTAACTGATTTTTACTTCTTTGTAAAAAATCCACGAATTTGTTGAAAAGTCAATTAGTATTGTTTTCACTGTTTCTTGACTGCGAAGACTATGCCTTCATCATTTCTGTCCATTCCTTTGACAATAGTATCTAACATATAAAACCAAAAAACCAAACCAGTTGCCACTAGTCAATTACAACTCATGGAAAGCCCGTGTGTGTCAGATTAGAACTGTGTTCCACAAGGCTTTCAAGGGCTGATTTTTCAGAAGTAGATTATCAGGCCTTTCTTTCGAGGTGCCTGAGTGGACTTTAACCTCCATTCTTAACCATTTGCACTGTCCTTAACTATTTGCACCATCTAACATATAAGCACTACGTTTAACTGAGTATATGCACAACTGATTTCAATTCTATATAGACAAATAGTTATCAGGTAATTTTTAGTTACTCCATGAGATATTGTGGTTTGTTCCACTTACTCACATCTAACCAATGGGAGTAAGGAACCCTGGTTAAAGCACTAGGCTGCTTGCTAACCTAAAGGTCAGGGGTTTGAACCCACCAGGTGCTCTGTGGGAGAAAGATGTGGCAGTCTGCTTCGATAACGATTTACAGCCTTAGAAACCCTATGGAGCAGTTCTACTCTGTCCTATAGGGTTGCTATGAGTAAGACTCGGCTCTATGGCAATTTTTTTTTTTTTTTTGTATAGGATGGGAAATAGGTGAAGATCTCTTGAGCTAGCATCTCTGTTTTTGTTATAATTTATTTTGAGAATTCACTGAAACAAATTTTTTAGGAGACCCATTTTCTCCAAAAGGAACAGTCCCAGGACTGGAAGAGCCCTTAATCCAGCCCCTATGGTCCCAGCCCCCTGCTTCACTGAGTGTGGCAGCAGGGATCAGAGGGAGGCAGGGCTTCTTATCTTCAGAGGGCTTCTGTAGCCTTCTTGTTCCTACCCTTATCCTGTTCCTTCTGCAAATATAACTTAATCCCCATGGCTACCAAGCCTAATGCTTGGTTTATCTTGCCCCCAGTATTAGATAATAGCTTTGGAACTTAAAATAAAAGAAATATATGAAAGCAATTGAATTATGTTTTAAAATGTATTGTTACTGGATTGAAAATCAAAGTCATTACTTGCATTTTCCATTTATAATACACATTATTAGTGTAATTTGGACAAGAAATCTCCATCTTTTAGCCTCTATATTAAGGTTTCTTCATAAGAGAAAGGAGGAGGAAAACCACAAGAAAAACCTACACACACACACACACACACACATTCACACATGCACATATAATTCTGCTCTCAACAACTCTCATCAATATATTTTGATTTTTATTATTTTAGTTTCACTCTTTGCAAATTGTATTTATGTCTCACTTCTCAAATGGGAAGGGAGGGGACCCTATCTCTATGGAGATATAATTCATATCATTAACACTTGCATTTCACCCCACTGATCATTCTTTATCTTACAGTAGAACCAAAATTTTTTTGAAAGTATGGTGTCTTCTTTGTACATTATTTGCTTTCAGAACGGATTTTTTTCTTCCTTCACTAACCACATATTTGCAAATTGTATTTTACCCTGTAAAATATTTCTATACCTTGTCCCCTGTTTTTGAGCTCCTATTTTGTTAAAACTTTGTATTTTCCTGAAAGTAGTTCTCCACCTTTCAGTAAGACTTTCTCTAATTTATCACAGAAGCTGTTCAGAAAGTTCAGCATTCTTTAAGTGGCCTCCTCACTGTTTTCCTACTGTTTCCTGGGAGGTGGCATTGGCCAATCACTTCAGTGAGAGAAAATGTAGCTAGTTAGGTGTGAAGTCCCTCAATTTCCTGCCTACATATAAATGAAATTATCTCCACAATTTTTTAATTGCACCCACACCCAGGCTTCAAAGGGAGAGAGATCCTTCCTCCTTTCCAGGTCAGCCACTCCTCCTTATGCTCAGCCTTGCGTAAGTGGCAGTCTGCTCCTTTGCTAAAATAAAAGCTATAACTCCACTTTTGTTTCTTTCTTAAGGTCTCTCTTAGCCCTGGTGGAGCAATGGTTAAGACCTCAGGCTGCTAACCACAAGGTCAGCAGTTCAATTCCACACCAGCTGCTCCTTGGTAAACCCTATGGAGCAGTTCTACTCTGTCCTATAGGGTCACTATGAGTTGGAATCGACTTGATGGCAATGGGGCTTTTTTTTTTTTTTTTGGTTCTTTCTCAGGAGCCATGCTCCTGAACAGAACAGTGTACAATTTCTGTGTTAACTCTAACATCTAATTCATTTTTAAACCATGATTATCATGCTTCTGTCCCTGTGAGTCTTCCCAAGCAGCTCTAGCAAATCCACACATGACCATCTCAATAGTAAATTCAATGTGCTCTTATCATTATTTTAAAATTCCTTTCTCAAATATATGACACTACTGTACAGTTTTTCCTTCTAGAATATATCTCTTCCTTTGGTCTATGATGTCACTCTTTGCTGGTTCTCTCCTTCTATGGATATCCTTTCTCAGCCTCTTTGGTGAGTCCTCGCTATACACCTATTGAAATTTGATGGTATTCAAGACTCTGTCTTTGATCCCTTTTTGGTCCCTTTTTTTACTAAAAATGTTTTCATAAGGGCCTTTTAAAAGAGACAATTAACTGCTTTTCTGCATGATTTGCACACTTACTGGGTAAGAGTGTTTCAAGCATTTCCACAGATCTGAGTTCCAGATTCTTATATCCACCTTCAAGGTTGGCACACAACCACTTTCAGCTGAGTCTGCCCAATCAGAACTTATCTTTTCTCCCAACCATCTCCCTGCCACTGGTCTCTACTTTAAAAGATGACACATCCAATCAAGCATCAAGATTTTATCCACTCATTGTCTGTTGTAGTTATTACCTACTGTTGTCCCATTTCTGCATTAGTTCACATTTTCATCATGGCAATATCTTATTCTTAAGTTCCATGTCCCTCTGATCTAATTTCTATGCTGTTGCTGGGATAATCATCTGTTACATTTCTGATTTTGCTTTTTAACTCTTTATTGGCATTATTGATTATGAAATAATGATCAAAAAACTTAAGACGGCAAACAATATCTTCCACAATATATTCCCTGACTGCCTTTCCAGTATTATCTCTCATGACTTTCCTAACCCCATGTCAAACACATACTTTAATAACACTGAATTACTTAGATTACTCTTAATGCACCAATCATATTGCTACACTATGCTCAGTTAAAAAACATCTTTTTTAATCATACTATTCTTTCTGTCTGGAATTTCTACCACTAGACACCTTCTTCATTTGCTTGGCAAATATTTAATTATCTTTCAACACAATTACATTGTTCTTCTTTAAAAAAGCCTCCTGAGTTTACCTGCCAGCCCAAGTAGAATTGAACACTAGCTTTGGAGCCCATATTGCAGTCATTGAGATTCTTTATAATTTATGTTAATATTATACTTATTTATTTGCATATGTTTCTCAGCCTACTTAAGCTAGTCATAATTTGGGGGCAAATAATATATCTAACGTAGGGTTATATTTACAGTGTCTCACATAGTCACCGGCACTTAGCAGATGCTACATAAATGTTGGGTAAATTTCATAAAATTTCCAAAAGTTACACTCACCAGAGATGATCCTAGTCATTAGGAACAAATCTCAGTTAATCCTGAGATTAAGCATCTCTGTTTGGGAATCTGGCTGGTAGCTCAGTCTGCGAAATTTTCTTGTAAGAAAAGGACTGAGACACGTTCATACAAGACTGAACAGGAAGCACAGACACAGGGACATTTAAACTCCCCATTAAGCCCATGGTACTTTAAATGATGCCAGTGCTGCCCAAGAACTAGGGAACAAATCTCTTCAGCACGGTTGGTGTGCCAGGTAAACGCTATGAGTTCAAAGACTGGGACTTCACAGAGCTCTCCCTCAAGGAATTACCTCAGTGGAAAGCAGTTAATTGTCATCTTCATGTAACTGAATCCTATAGCCTATGAATTTCAGGGAGGGAAAAAATGTATAGTGTATGTAAGTTCTTTTCTGTGGTGCCAGTTCAGAGTTAGGCTTCTCTAGTAAGAAGCATTTTTTCATCCATTAACAATTTCAGTTTCACTGGTCTCTCATAAAATCATGGGTGTTTTTATGGGCCTCATGTAAAAAAAGGGAATATATGGTAATTATTTGTTTACATAAACTTAAGCATAACTACAGAATCAAAGAATCTCAGAATAAAAACAATAGAGGTCATTTAGTCCAAGCTTCATCCAAACACTATTTATTTTATAAAATAACTCTTGAGGTAATAGTCCAGCCTCCATTTTTAACAATTCCCTATATGGGTAATTTTTATCCAAAGGTGAAAGTGTTCAGTTTTTAAATACATATGATTGTGTGAAAAAAATTTTCTTTAATTTTTAAAAAACTCATTCGTTCACTTCTAAACCTCAAAAATTAAACTTTATTTGACAATCATTTTAAAATAGCTCTAAGAGACCCTATGTTTATATGTAATTCAAAATATTTTTATATGTTTAATGTTAAGAAACTGACTTTTAAAAGACCAGTAGGCTTGGTTTTGATCCCCAGTGACTAATATAATATCACATAAGTATCACAACAAATATATCAACATGTATCTCAATAAACATTACATATATTTTTATAAGCCCATTATGAACATTAAGGAAGACAATTTATGAGTGTTTGAAAAGAGATACTCTGAGTTTGTAAATTAAGTTCAGTTTTGAGGAAACAATTTTCTACTTTAGCATAGACTTTTATTGTAATCTATCAGTATTTTCATTAAAGCCTTGGTAAAAATAGTGGGGGGTTATAAAAAAAATAAGATGGTATTAATATTATCTATGTTAGTTAATACATATGATCAGGAACTGTTGGTAGTGAAGGAAGAAGTCCAAGCTGTGCTGAAGGCGCTGGCAAAAAACAAGATTCCAGGAATTGTTGGAATACCAACTGAGATGTTTCAACAAACAGATGCAGTACTGGAAGTGCTCACTCATCTATGCCAAGAAATTTGGAAGACAGCTGCCTGGCCAACCAGCTGGAAGAGATCCATATTTATACCTATTCCCAAGAAAGGTGATCCAACAGAATGTGGAAATTATCGAACAGTATCATTAATAACACATGTAAGTAAAATTTTGCTAAAGATCATTCAAAAGCAGCTACAGCAGTATATTGACAGGGAACTGCTAGAAATTCAAGTAGGATTCAGAACAGGATGTGGAACTAGGGATATCATTGCTGATGTCAGATGGGTCCTGGTGAAAGCAGAAAGCACCAAAAAGATGTTTACCTGTGTTTTATTGACTATGGAAAGGCATTCTTCTGTGTAGATCATAACAAATTACGGAGAACATTGTGAAGAATGGGAATTGCAGAAGACTTAATTGTGCTCATGAGGAACCTGTACAAAGATCAGGAGGCAGTCGTTCAAGCAGAACAAGGGGAAACTGTGTGGCTTAAAGTCAGGAAGGGTGTGCATCAGGGTTGTATCCTTTCACCATACTTACTCAATCTGTATGCTGAGCAAATAATCCCAGAAGCTGGACTGTATGAAGAAGAACTGGGCATCAGGATTGGAAGAAAAGTCATTAGCAACCTGCAATATGCAGATGTCACAACCTTGCTTGCTGAAAGTGAAGGGATTTGAAACACTTACTGATGAAGATCAAAGAGCACAGCCCTCAGTATGGATTACACCTCAACATAAAGAAAGCAAAAATCCTCACAACTGGACGGATAAGCAACAACATGATAAACGGAGAAAAGATTGAAGTTGTCAAGGATTTCATTTTACTTGGATCCACAATCTACACCATGGAAGCAGCAGTCAAGAAATAAAATACTTATTGCATTGGGAAAATCTGCTGCAAAAGACTTCTTTAAAGTGTTATAAAGCAAAGATGTCACCATGAAGATTAAAGTGCGCCTGACTCAAGCCAGAGTGTTTTCAATTGCCTCATACACGAGTGAAAGCTGGACAATGAATAAGGAAGACCAAAGAAGAATTGACACCTTTAAATTATGATGTTGACGAAGAATATTGAATATACTGTGGACTGACAAAAGAATGAACAAATCTGTCTTGGAAGAACTATAGCCAGAATGCACCTTAGAAGCAAGGATGGCGAGACTACGTCTCACATACTTGTGACATGTTATCAGGAGGGATCAGTCCCTGGAGAAGGATATCATGCTTGATAAAGTAGAGGGTCAGCAAAAAACAGGAAGACCTTCAATGATACGGATCGACACAGTGGCTGCAGCAATGGGTTCAAGCATAACAATGATTGTGAGGATGGCACAGGACTGGGCAGTGTTTTGTTCTGTTGTAAATAGGGTCACTATGAATCGTAGCAGACTCGACTGCACCTAACATCAACAACAATATGTTGGTTAATAGAAAATCCAAAGACTTTAGCAAATTAGTATAGTGGAATAATTCAGAGAAAATTATAGTGTTGCAGCGGCGACGATCGTCGGGGCGGCGGAGACAGTAACCAAACACAACTCTTACAGAGAAGTGGGGCCAGGAGGGTCACTCTGAGGAGTCGACCCCGGCTTCAGTCCCAGGAATTTATTTTATAGTCAATACAGCAAGCAGTGAAGCAAATAACAGAACAATGGGCTTTGGGTGAGTAACAATAAGTTTCGGGCAAGGGAGAAGGAATTCAGGTAAACAAGCCAATCAGTAACGGGACAATAGGTTTGGGAAAACAAGTCGTGCCTAATCTCTTTCTCATCCCTGACAAGTCTCCAACATGTCGTATACAACATAGAGGCCTGTGGGAGCTGCAGTTGTCAATAGTGCAGCCATGTTTAAATGGCATATATCCCCACATTATGGGATAGTTCAAATAAGGTAAAATTTATAGAAATTCACTTTATATATAAAACCACATCAAAACTGTAGAGGTGTGTGGGTGTTTTATTTTTCTTTTTTAAAGAATGGGTAAATCCAATCAATGTATGTTAAAAGCATCCAATAACAAACAAAATAAAAACTAAAAAATAAACCCAAAATAATATTTTAATTCTATTGTGTTCATCAGACCAAGATTTAATTAATCATTTCAGAATTAAATATTTTAAGAAGATTGTAGATAAAGGTGAGTGTTTGCATAGAAAAGTGACTAGCATATCATTCACTCAAATTACTGAAAAGCTCAGAGGGACATATATTTTAAAAACTAAAAATGTTTTCTTTTAAAAATCAATTTATGGAAACAAACCAAATGTCTATCAACAAATGAATGGATAAACAAAATGTAGTACATACATAACAATAGAATATTATTTAACCATAAAGAGAAATGAAGTTAGAATGAACCTTGAAAACACTATTCTAAATTAAATAAATCAGTCTCAAATGGACAAATATAGGAAAACAAAAATTAAAAATAAACTCAAAAAACCCGTTGCCATCAAGTTGATTCTGACTCATGGTGACCCCAAGTGTGTTGGAGTAGAACAATGCTCCATAGGGTTTTCAAGGGTATGACCTTTCAGAAGCAGATCAGTAGGCCTTACATCTGAGACATCTCTGGGTGGGTCAAACCACCAACCTTTAGGTTAGTAGTCAAGTGCAAAATCTTTGCACCACCCAGTGACCTACAGGAAACTATGCTGTTGTTGTGTGCCATCTAGCAGATTTTCAACTCATAGTGACCCATGTGATAGAGTAGAACTGCCCCATAGGGTTTCCTAGGCTGTAATCTTTACAGAAGCAGATTGCCAGATCTTTCTCCCTCAAAGCTGGTGAGTGGGTTCAAACTGCCAACCTTTCAGTTAGCAGCTGATCTCTTAATCATTGTGCCACCAGGGCTCCTTATAGGAAACTATACATGTGTTAAAATTAATAGAAATGTACACTAAAAATAATCAATTTTACCATACATAAATTTAAAAAATAACCCTTACAGGCCTTTAGGGGGGATGCTGTTTATATTTAACATAGACAAGTAAATCTCTTCTCATTCAATAGTTTACTCTTTTCCAAATATAATCGCAATTTTAGTGATACCAAGGGGGAAAATAGTGATGGCTCAGTTACTCCCGTTCTACCCTGTATCTTCATAGACAATGAAGAGACATCAAAGGTAAATTGTGAATTAATCTTTTAGTGGAGAACCCCTTCTGGTAGCCTAGGGCAATTGTGGCGCAAACCGTTAAGCACTCAACTACTAACTTAAATGTTGGTTTGAACCCACCCAGAGGTGCCATGGAAGAAATGTGTGATGATCTGCTTCCAAAAAGTCACAGCCATTGAAATCCTATGGAGTACAGTTTTAATCTGCCATACATGGGATCATCATGAGTCAGAGATGACTTGATGGCAATGGGTTTTTTTCTTTCTAAATAGTTTCTTATAACAGCTGCCAAATCAGGATACAAAGCAGTTCTATTACCTCAAATCACTTCACATACTCTCTATTTGTAGTCAGACCCTCCTCCATCCATAACCCATGGCAATCACTGATCTGATGTCCATCACTATAGTTTTGTTTTTCCAAGAGTATCATTAATATAAAATAATGTAGTATATAACTTGTTGAGACTGGCTTCTTTGACTTTATGTAATGCCTTTAAGTTTCATCCAAATTGTTGTGTGTATCAAAATTTTGCTTCTTTTTACTTCTGAATATTATTCAATTGTGCAAATGTATAGCAGGTTGTGTATTCATTCACACACTGAGGAACATTTGAGTTGTTTCCAGTTTTGGTAATTATGAAAAGAGCTGCTATAAACATTTGTATGAATGTAAGTTTCCCTTTAAAGGTGATTACTTAGGAATAGGATTAATGGGTCATATTGTAAGTAAATATTTAGCTTTATAAAAAAACTGCTAAACTATGTCCAGCGTAGCTGTATCATTTTGCATTCTATTCAGGTTTAGTAGTTGCATTCAGTGGGCAAGATAGGGTGGAATGTGCTTATTCCATTTCACCAGCTTTATTAATTTCCTGTGGCTGCTGTAACAACTTACCACCAAATGGGTGTCTTAAAACAACAGAAATTTATTTTCTCACAGTCCTAGGGGCCAGATATCTGAAATCAAGGTGTTAGCAGGGCTGCACTCTCCAGAGGCTCTAGGGAAGAGAGAATTCATTCCTTGCCTCTTCCAGCTTCTGGTGGCTTCAGAAATTCCTTGGCTTGCAACCTCATCATTCCAGTCTCTACCTTTGTCTTCACATCATCTTCTCTGTGTATGTGTGTCAAGCATCCCTCTGCCTCTCTCTTACAAGAACAATTGTAATGGCATTTAGGACCCGCCTAGATAACTCAGAATAATCTCCCCACCTTAAGGCCCAGATAAGATAAAATTCACAGATTTGGGAACTAGAATGTGAATACATATTTTTTGGAGCCATTCTCACTCTTCCTGTGTGGAGCAAAGGCAAATACATTCAGCTGACCCTGAATTTAAGAGATGAAATGAAATGAAATGAAATGAAATGAATTTTTCTTGTTTCATTCCTGGTCCATGCTGGTCGGGTTATCATACTGTTAGACATGATATGCTAATTGTAGATATTCCATCATCTGCTTCCTCCTCCTTGTTCTTCTTTTTCTTCACCTTCCTTTCCCTCCCCCCTCCTCCTTCTTACTTCCCCTCCTCCTTCTCCTGCTTTTTCTTCTCTCATCAAAATAAATTTTTTCAGTTAGATATCTTTTTTTTTTTTAATTAAACCTACTTATGCCTTCTACTGTTTTCCCAATGTTTTAACGATTTTTGCTTCTATTTTCCAGTGCTAAGAAAGGGTTAGGGTTAGGATTTGAACTAACTTTAGGAGTACAGTTAGAGTTAGGGTTAATACTAAGATTATAGCATCTGGGGCCTGCATTTCTGGGATCTTATCCCAGCTCCCGACTTTAGCTATGTGAATTTTGGATACATTGCTTGTCTCTTTCTAGCTCAGATTCTCTACTTATAATAGTGGAATAATAATATTAAAACCTACTTTAATGTATTATTGGGAAGAATAAATGTCTTTTAAAAAGTACTTAGCACCATGTCATATGTATGTTAAGCTTTTAATTGAGATTAGTTCTTTATTATTGTGATTATTATAGTTGCTGATACATTTAAATACTTAGTATGATTCAAATATTGCAATTAAAATTTTTTTGGTCCTATTTCTTAATTAAACATATTCTGAAGTTTTAATATTTCCTATGCTGTTGGGACCTTATAGTTACCCTTGTCACTCATATTTAATAAAAAGTTCTATAGTCACTGCTGGTCATAAGACTATTATCAAGTTAGAAATTAATATACTCATCTTAATGTAATAATCCAAAACACAACTTCATGCAAAGTTAAGCGTCCTTTCACATCCAACTCAGGCCTATTTTAGGCTGGAAGTCTTCAAAGGGTATAGGAGTCATTGTCACATTTTCTATACTTACCAGCATCACACCTTATGCCTTCGCCCACACTTTCAAGGCTATCTCTGATCCTTCCAGGGTTGAAGTGGAAGAAACAGTAGATGGGAAGGACAAGCATGGTCATATTTAACTAGTAGAATAACTTGCTTTGATGTCTTTCCTCTGGCTATGCGAGATATTTAAAGCTAACTCTTTCTTCTTTGGGCACATTCCTTGGAGATGCCCCAACAATGAGATCCTTTTTTGGTAGCCTCTTTGAAACAGTGACTGTGTTTCCCTTGATTTGGGGAACAAGCTAAGAATGTCCACTATCACCACCACTTCTATTCAACATTGGCTGAGACTTTCCAGCAAGGATAAACACACACACACACACACACACACACACACACACACACACACCAAGTTCTAAAAATTGGAAAAGAAGTAATAAACACTTTATTTACACATAGCATAATATGTATATAGAAATTTGAAGAAATTCAGAATGATCTATTAGAATTTATAAGCAAGGGCGTTGCATATAAGAGCAACACACAAAAATTGATTGTATTTCTATACTGGCCACAAAAATTAGATAATTAAACTTTAAAAATATAATTTACAATAAAATCAAATGCATAGAAATAAATCTAACAAAAGATGCACAAAACCGCTATACTGAAAACTATGTAATTGCTGACAGAATTTTTAAAGATTTAAATAAATGCAGGAAAGATTAGAAGACATAATCTTTTAAAGAAGACAATTCTCTATTAATCTACAGAGTCAACATAATCCAATCAAAATTTAAGCAGGTATTTTGTGGAAATTAAAAAATTGATCCTAAAACCTGTATGGATATCCAAAGGATGTAGAATAGCCCAGAAAATCCAGAAGAACAGAATTAAAAGACTTAGAATATGAGATGGAAAAAAATACTACATAGCTGCAGTAAGAGAGTTTGATATTATAAACACAAAGACATACATCAATTGAACAGTTTAGCAACTCTAATTGAACAGTTTAGAGACTCCCTTACATGGCCAAGCATGGCCATCTCAGCAGAACCACAGACAGTGAATGCAATATTTCCCTCTGGGGAAAGAGTTGCAAATAGATGTTGGTACAGTCACAGAAATATAGCACAGATCCAAAATGGAAAGATGTTTCAGGAAGAAATATATAGGTGAGTAGAGACTATTGTCCATGGAAGTAATGATGAGAATATTGCCAGTTAAAGCCTTTAAGTATAAGACTAAAAACAAAGAAGCATGTAAGATTTCTATCTCAGGATTGCCAGGAAAACTCATGAGAAGAAATTCACTCATTATAGTGACATTAACCATATTCCTTCTCTATTTCCAAGAGCTGATGCTGGCTGCAAGACAAGCTGTAAATGCAAGGGAAGAAAATTTTTATTATTTAACTGTCTAACACGCCTACTTAGTGAAGTTAAGGAAAATAAATCAGGATCACCACTTCATCATTGTAAATGCAAAGCAGCTTTATATACTAATAATTATGTTGAACAATTTTAAATGACTTTGACACAATCACAGAAGCATTGGTTGAGGAAGATTAAAAATTTTAGTGTCACCCATTTCAATCAAAGGAAAGAAAATTATGTGTTATACAATAAATAAAATAGATATAATTTTATTAATGGGACATATGGTACATCAAACTTTTATTAATATTAAATGTTTTATTCCATTCATACATACATATGCATATTTGTAAATAATTTTCTGAAGTATGATTGTTTCCAGTTACTCTTTCTGTCTATTCATATACCCCTATTATCACACTGGTTTTGTTATTTTTGTCTCATATATGAGATTACAAAAATCCTAATTATTTTTCTTCTTGCTAAACATTTCTTGGAAAAATAAATAAAATTATAAGCACATATAATATTGATAGTATCTATGCAGCAATTATGGTATACAAAAAATCATTATCCTTATCATAAAATATCATATAAATTAATCTTAAAAATACTAAGTTCCTAATACTCGTTGCCATGAAGCTGATTCCAACTCATAGCTGCCCTATAGGACAGAGTAGAGCTGCCCCACAGGATTTCCAAGGAGGGGCTGGTGGATCTGAACTGCCAACATTTTGGTTAGCAGCCTGAGCTCTTAACCACTACAGTACCAGGGCTCCAGTTCCTAATAGAAACAGTAAAAGAACAGGCATTTATCAGTGCATTTTTAAAAAGGAAATAATATTACTAATAAACACATAAAAAAAGTTTTCCTAATTCTTAACTAAAAATTTAAAGCAACAATGAGATACAATTTTTGTACCTATCAAATTAGAAAAGATTCTAAAATAAAATAGTCAGTGCTATTCTGTATAAAGTAAGAAGAGACCTAAAATATGCAGTTAGAATGGTCAAATTGATACATACTTTCTGGAAGAGAATAAATCATTCAACAGGAGCCTTAAAACAGTCTATAACTTAAAGCAAATAATTTCATGTCTAGACAATATTTTAATTAAATCATCAGATTTAATATATGTGTGTATGTTTGTATTAACACATTCAGGATGACACTTTATGCTTCTAGAGATTACAACGGCACATTTATTCAGTTAGACATTTTCTCTTGCAGCTGTAACTTAGCGGGTGAGATTTCTGGGGCCTTTAGAAGCTTACATTTCTATGTGTATGGGAGAATGCTTATTTTTCTGTCCTATAACCCAATAAAATGAACTTTATTCCGTATATATGGAAATATTGCTTGATTTATGCAAAATGTGTTTCTTTTTTCCATTAATTCATGTCTACTATTGATATTAATTAACACAGTGGTCATATAGTGAAATTAGGTGTAGTTTTTTGTTTTTTCCTATGCTTTTCTGCATTTTCCTTTTTCTCTTGAATATATATGTATACACAGATTGTTGTGTGAGCTGTTGAGTCAATTTCAACTCGCAGCAACCCTATAGGACAGGGTAGAACTGCCCCGTGGTGTTTCTTAGGATATAATCTTTACAGGAGCAGACCACCAGATCTTTTCTCCCATAGAGTAGCTGGTTCAAACCTCTGACTTTTAAGTTAGGAGCCAATGCATCACCAGGACGTCTTATGCATACATACATAGCAAAAAAAAAAAAAAAACCACTGCTGTGGAGTCTATTCCAACTCACAGAGCCCCTATAGGGTTTCCAAGGCTGTGAATCTTTACAGAAGCAGGCTGCCACTTGTTTCTATTAATAGAATTTATATATTAATCTATATATATGTGATACATAACTTTATTACATTATAGAATATAAATATCTCTCTAACCCTTATGTAATCCACTGGTTGCCACATTTATCTATGATACTATAAGCAGAAGCAGGAAAATAAATGAAGATACTCAGAATGCATCATTGTTTGGTACTTAGATACCATATCAAAATATTTTTCTCTTTTTTAATAAGATTTCAGCAGGTTCTAAATCTCAAGATTATAGTTCCTAATCTCACTTTCTTAACTAAGAAGATAAAAATGATCACTTTTCTTCTTGAATGAAATTCCAGAGCTATTCTAACTTTCAACTTTGAGCGTTAATTCAGAATTTTACATTAATTTTGCTTCTTTAATCCTACTATTTCTTTCTCTCCAATTTATTCACTGCCTTGTAACAAAGGAGACATTCAAAATCCTATGCCTGTATCATAGTTTGAAGTGAATATTGATGTTTCTTAAACATAAATATTATATGAGGAATTTATTTTTTTACCATTTATTTTTGGTTGCAAATTCCTTTCTCTGTATTTCTCAAAATATAGACCAAAACTGGACCAACTCAGGATTTGATTGAATTTCATTTATCTCAGCATTTCATCCTAAGAAATAGAAGAGAACAGAAAGCTAGGATGAGTAGTTTTGTCAGGAAACAGGTTGTCCCATTATGCTGTTACAATCTTCCCTGTGATTTTTTTATTGATCATTACTTGCGAAGATAGAAAATATGGTTAATTAGCTCAATTATGTATTCAGTATTTTTTTCATTTTTTCTACCGTATTTGAAAAATTTACCTGTTATTTTTGATATATGAAAGATCTCACATCTCTTATATGCCATTCAGTGTTAATGAATAATAAGAAAACAACGAATATCAAATAGTGTCATCATGTTGCCCATTCACCCCGAATTTCCCCTATGATGGTTGCACAAAGAAAGTCTGTGTTGGGAGGATGGGAATTGCATTCCACAAAATGTTTCTGAAATGAAAGGTGTTTACAACTTTCTCTCCCTGATTTCTAACTTCCATTTAAATAATCCATAGCTCATAAATTTTTAGTTCAGCTTTTATGAGCTAAATAATAATGATTGTTTTTTTCCTACTCACTTAAATTCTGTAACTCATTGGCTTTCCATTACTCAGTGCAATCTTCCTTTTTAGAGCCCAAGGAAACTCATCAGAGTGCACCCAGGAAGGAACTTCTTCCCTAAACTTAAGGAGAAGCTCTCAGTTTGAGCAGCTACCACTGAGCAGAAAGTCCAGGTATCTGTAATTCAGCTACTTTTTGTAAAATCTAGTTTGTGGAGAGGAAAAATAAGGCCATTTTAATCCTTCCTTACCCACTGGAGGTTAGGCTATGAAGCTCCTCTGGCTAGCAGAGAGGTCCTGGGTGCTCTGGGTACTTGGGAAGCCTTGTAAATACCCTGGGACCAAAACTTGCAATTACATAGCGTGTTCCTGTGGAATATTTTTCTGTTGAATTGATTTAATGATCACACCTACTTGCCTGGAATTTCAGTTTATTTGTGTTCTTTGGGCCAAATTATTGAAAAGCATTGTAATTTGTTGTTTAGGTTCGACAACTCCCAACAAAAAGGGTTTAATTGCCTTTTCAATTGGTTTATTGCAAAATAAATGCAATTTAGGTTGAATCATGTCCCCTTTGTGTATCACTACAAAGCAGAGGTAACTTGGATCATGTGATTTTTTTTTTTTGTTAATGCTTGTAATTTGGATACTACTATAAATTCATAAGGAGCCCTGGTGGTTAAGTGCTCAGCTGCCAACCGAAAGGTTGGAGGTTTGAACCCACCAGCTGCTCTGTGGGAGAAAGATGTGACAGTTGGCTTCCTTAAGGATTAAAGCCTAGGAAATCCTATGGGAGCAGTTCTAATCTGTTATAGGGTCACTATGAGCTGGAATCAACTCATCAGCAATGAGTTTATAAACTCAGAGTCGTAAGGAAATTATAAGGAACTAGAAGAAATTTTAGAGACCATTTTGACCACATTCTACCCGAATATAAATCCATTTTTGCACTTTATATAAGTTGTCATTCATTCTGTGCTTAAACACTCTAGTTATAGGACCCAAGTATATCTCTAGGGCACCCTCTTCTAGGACTTAACACACAAAAACTTTTTAGAGTTCTTTTTCATACGGAGTCAAACCTTCTTCCACTTTACTATTTCTAATCTTAATGTTTAAAAGTGTAAATCTGGTCCCTCTTATACAAATGGCCCCTTAGATAGTTTAAACTACTTATAAGATTTTCTATAGCCAACTAGTTAATTGATTTTTTGAAAGATTCTAAAGATCTTTTACTTTTTCTCTTGCTTAATCTGTATCTCCTGCTTCATGATCTCAACAATTTGCAAATCTCCACCCTAATTTCTAAATTCTTATTATTTTCAAAGAGCATATATCCTTGTTCTTGTCTCATGTCATCAGAGACCCTTAGATTTTTTTCCCCATTACTTAATTGGGAAGGATTACTCTCCAAATTCAGGAAGGTAGAAGCATGTACCGAATGAAGGACTTTGTTAAATCTTTATATACTGTTCTTAATTCCTATAAGTGATACTCATTGACAATTAGTTAAAAAGTTAATTTGAAATGGTACTTTACATGGAAACCTTCTACATTCTATTTTGTGATTTATGTTTTTTTATGATTGGAAAATCACACATTTGTGGTATGATGGCTTGGGAAAAAGATATGATTAGTGATAATGGAGTGGATAGACATTAACTGTTCTAACTGGGCTTGATCTTGAGTTTATTTCATAATAATTAACAGACATAGAACAAACCATTGACCACACATCTGGATTTTTTTTTTGAAGTATAAATATTTGCTATCTGTTCCTTCTCCACTCAAAGTGAAATTAGATTGGAATTTATTGATATAAGTTTAGGGTTGACTACTTCATTGGTAATAATCTATTGTTACTCATCCCCTCTTCAAATATTAAAAAAAATTCTATTGAAATGGTATCTCCTTCAGACAATGACTCAGATCTAATAAATAATTGTGTCACCAACACCATTTGGCACAATGCTTTCCGATAGTCAATCCTTCTTAATTCTTTCTGTGGAATTGAATTTAATCTCTAATATATTTTTTTCCTCTGAAGACAGACATACAGGAAAAAATTCCTAAATACTGAAGTAATAATATTACAAATTTTATTATTCAAATAATCTCAGTAGTAACTTGGAAATCCTACACAGCATGTCCAGATGGGAAAGACTTTCTGTTCCTTAATCACTGTGTCTCTCTTCTCTCTCTATTGCTGCATAACAAAGCACCCCAAAACTTAGTAACTTAAAACATCAATTTATTATTATATCTCTCGTGTGTGTGGCTTGATTGGGCTCAGCTGAGAAATTCTTGCATGGGACTTTACATGCAGTTACAGGCAGCTGTCAGTCATGTCTACAGTCATCTGAAGACTCAGCAGAGCAGGATGTCCAAAATGAGTCACTCATACAATTGGCAAGTGATGATGGCTGTTGACTGAAAATTTAGCTGCACCTGTGCATGGCCTCTCTTTGTGGGTTGTATTTTCACAACATGGCAGTTAAGTTTCAAGAGGGAGATTTCCCAAGTGGAAGCTGCAAGACTTCTTGTGACCTAGCCTCAGAATTTTGAGGATGCCACCAGGAGCATTGTGAGGGTAGCAAGTGCACAGGGGTAATCACTAAGTTGTGCCCTTCCTCCCAATTTGGGTGCCCAAGTGCAATCTCTAAGTTGCAGCCCCTCCAATTTCAAGATGAATAGACATTGATAACAGCTACATGTTAGCAGAAACACTTTCCCCCCTTGTCTGGCTGCCTCACATGGGCGCCTTTCATATTTGTGGCACCTTGGAATGCCATTCTGTGCCTCATCTCGCACCCTGTTGAACTTGCACCCAGGGGCAAGTACACCCCTTTGCTCCCCTCTCCCTCCCACTACACCTCTGGATGCCAGGTCCATTGCACTCTCTTGGCAAAGCAAATCACTAAGCCCAGCCAAGAATGAAGATCAGGAGAATAAACTCTACCACTTGATATGAGAAGCAGTATATACACACTGAGAAGGAAGAAATTGACAGCAGTTATTTTTGGAATTTGTCTACCCAGACCACCACAATTCTTGTCCCTCTTGTCTCTCACATATACCAGATATATTCTACTACCCTTCGTTAAAGTTCTGGGCTGATAACTGAAAGTCAGTTGTTGGAACCGATCAGCCGCTCCTGGGAGAAAAGACCTGGTGATCTGCTCCAGTAAAGATTACAGCCTAGGAAACTCTACAGGGCAGTTCTACTTTGTCCTATAGGGTCTCTATCAGTTAAAATCAACTCAATGGCAAACAACAACACCCTTCCAGTACCTCGATGTGTCTTTCCATTAAGAATTGGCTCAAAGTCCAGGATCTTATTTAAATCAACACCAGATGCAGATGAGGCTCATCAAAAACTGTCCTCAGTTTCAAGTGATCAGTCTGAAGACCCGTGAACTAAATCTGAGAACCTGTGAAAAGGCATGTTATTGCACCCTACAGGTTGAAATATATGGTTGAAATAAGTATAGAATAACTACAATAGGCGCCCTTTTTTAAAACGGGGAGGGGAAAGAAGGCACACAGCAGTCACTGGCACCTAGAAATTCTGAAACTTACTCTGGCGTGTATCACCAGTTTCATGATCAGAGCCCAGTCTTACTTCATAGAAATGGTTCTCTGTAATGCTTGGCACACTTTTGATTCCACACTCATTCTTCATTTTCCATAAGAAATGGCCTGTGTTTGCATACGAGCAGTTACATCAGCCTGTTTCTTGCCCATGGAAGATTGAGGGCTGAGAGAATTCTTTTTGTTTTAAACTGTCTCTGTCCCTTTCAATGCAAGCTGGTGTAATTGTTTCAAAAAACTTTGTGGTTTTCGTGTATTTTTTGTAACAGATTAATTAAAGATATAATTCATAATCCACCCATTTAAAAGTGTACAATTCAATGGTTGTTGGTATATTCACAGATATGTGCAACCGTTCTTACAATCAATTTTAGAACATTTTCATCATTTCAAAAACAAACTCAGTACCTGTCTTGGTCATCGGGTGCTGCTATAACAGAAATACCACAAGTGGATGGCTTTAATAAAGAGAAGTTTATTCTCTCACAGTCCAGTAGGCTACAAGTCCAAATTCAGTCAGGGTGTCAGCTCCAGGGGAAGGCTTTCTCTTTGTCAGCTCTGGAAGAAGGTCCTTGTCATTAGTCTTCCCTTGGCCTGGGAGCATCTCAGCACAGGAACCTCAGGTCCAAAGGACGTGCTCTGTTCCCGACGCGGCTTTCTTGGTGGTATGAGGTCCCCCTGTCTCTCTGCTCACTACTCTCTTTTATATCTCAAAAGAGATTGTCTTAAGACACTGTTAGACCTCATAAGTACAACTGCCACTAATCCATCTTATTACATCATAGGGATAGCATTTACAACACATAGGGAAATCACATCAGATGATAAAATGGTAGACAATCATACAGTACTGGGAATCATGACCTAGCCAAGTTGACAGATATTCAATCCATGACAGTATTCTTTAACTATAACCCCCTACCCCACCCCAACCCTAGTCTTAAGCAACCACTAATCTATTTTCTGTCTCTATAGATTTTCCTATTCTGGACATTTCATATAAATGGAATCATACATGTGGTCTTTTGTGACTGACATAATGTTATAGCATAATGTTTTCAAGTTTCATCCATCTTGATGCATGTATCAGTAAGTGCTTTATTTTTCTTTATGGCTAAATAATATTGCTTTGTATAGATAATCAATTTTGTTCTTTTATTTACCAGTTGATGGACATTTGAGTTGTTTTCTACATTTTCCCTATTATGAATGACATTGCTATGAATATCCATGTATAAGTTTTTGTGTGGACATATGTTTTCAATTCTCTTAAGTATATTCCTAGGAGTGAAATTGCTGGGCATATGGTAATTGTATGGTTAACTTTTTGAGAAACTCTCAAACTGTTTCCACAGTGACTGCAAAATTTTACATTCCCACCAGCAATGTTCAAGGGTTCCAATTTCTCCACACCCTCACCAACAATTGTTGTTATCTGACTTTTTGATTGCAGTCATCCTAACAGGTATGAAGTGGTATCTGATTGTGATGTTGATTTGCATTTGTCTGATGACTAATGATGTTGAGAATCTTTTCATGTGCTTATTGACCATTTATGTATCTTCTTTGGAACAATGTGTATTCAGACCCTTTGTCCATTTTTTAATTGGGTTATTTGTCTTTACTACTAAATTTTAATAGTTCTTTATGTATTCTAAATACAAGCTCCTTAACAGATACAGATTTGCAAATATTTCTCCTATTCTATATGTCTGTATGTTCTCTTTTTTCTTGATAGTGTTCTTTGAAGCACAAAAAACCAAAAACCAAACCCACTGCCATGGAGTTGAGACAGAGCCCCCACAGTGCTGTATTCTTTACCTGGCTTCCTCCCCTACAGTGCTGTATTGAAAAATCACTTCCTTTACTAGTCCCCACCGCTCCAGCTTTGCACTGAATCCTGTTTTTGCTTGGAGGTTATACGTAAACCCCATTGTGCCTGCATAGTATGATTAAGAATGTTGCTGACGTAACTTGTATGAACTCCCCACTTGTAAACCCCTTTAAAATTAACCTGCCTGCTCATCCTTGGCAAGCAGTCTGGGCAGCAGCAGCTCCAACTGACTCCATTTCCTTGTACAACAAAATAAAGGTGTCTTTCCTGTTCTCCCACCTCAATTTCTCATTTATTGGACAATATGAGTCATGTTGAGTAAGAACCTTGGGTTTCCACCCAGTAGCAGAGTCGATTCTGACTCATAGAGATCCTATAGGGCATAGGGTTTCCAAGGAAAGGCTGGTGGATTTGAACTGCTGATCTTTTGATTAGCAGCCATAGCTCTTAACCACTGCACCACCAGGGCTCCTTTGAAACATATAATTTTTTTTTTTTTAATTTTGATGAAGTTCAATTTATCTATTTTTTTTTCTTTTGTTGCTTATGCTTTGGTGTCATATCTAACCTTCAGTGGACAAATTTGAAGCCATGCAGATTTGCCTCTATATTTTCTTCTAAGAAATAGTTATAATTTTAACTTTTACAATTAAGTCTTTCATCCATTTTGAGTTAATTTTTGTATATTGTGTGAGGTAGAAGTTCAATTTAATTCTTTTACAAGTGAATATCCTGTTTTCCCAACATCATTTGTTGAAAAGACCATTCTTTCCTCATTGAATGGTCTTTGCATGCTTGTCAAAAATCAGATAACAATAGGTATATGAGTTTATTTTTGGACTCTCAATTCTGTTCCATTCATCTACATGTCTATCCTGATGTTAAGCTCTGCTGATTACTGGCTGATTGCTCTCTTGTTTTCAACAGTGCCGTGGGGGCATGAATTGCTTCAAAGACTATTTCAATCAAACTCAGCTACTTTGAAGGGATAATATCTGAGGTTAGTATTTAAGATTTTCTGACTTTAGGAGGGCTATTTCCAGCTGTCTCTTTCCTCATTCCTCTCTGGCAGGCCTACTGTTTAGCCTGTATCTCCAAGAATCTATCAATGTTTTCCCAATTGTCTTTCACTACACTTCCACCATTTTTGAGAGTATCCTTTAGCTTGAATCTCTCTACATTCTGTTGCAAATAAAATTAGTTCCTTTAGGGAGGAATTTTGAGCTCTCCATTCTATGGCCTACTTCTCTTCTAAGGTAAAATCTCTGAGTTACGGCTCTGGTTCTGGAGGAGGGACAATAGGGTACTTCTCTCTGAATGACACCTCCATTTTAGGAACTGAGTGCTTGATGGATGGGGTGGGCAGAAACCCCAGGTATCCTGGGCTTATCCCTACTGGCATAAAATCCCTGCCCCATGGCCAGGACAAGAGGAATAGGGATCCCAGCATCCTCAGTGACACCTTATGGAAGGCAGAGCTTCCTTCCCATCATTGAAAGCTTACTGGAAGAGAGGCACCCAACCTTGTGGCCACACTTGCCAGAACAGCCTTAGTAACAGGTAGCTGGGGGCAGTTGGGAAATGCTGACATCTAACTTCCTCCAGGAAGGCCAAACCAAAAAACCCATTGCTATTGATCCTGATTCATAGTGACCCCATAGAACAGAGTACAACTGCTCCGTAGGGTTTCCAAGGCTGTAAATCTTTACGAAGTAGACTGCCATGCCTTTGTCCCAAGGAGCAGCAGGTGGTTTCCAACCACCCACCTTTGGTGAGCAGCCGAACTCTTAACCACTGCCCCACCAGGAGAGCTACGGGGAGAGGAAGCCCTATGTTCTTGGCTGTAAAAATCTGGAGTGGAGTTTCCATATAATCGAGCTGGAAAGGATGAGAGAGGCTCAAGTCTTGGTTCAATTACCACAGACTCTCTCAGTTCTTAGTGAGTTTTAGTAAATATTCTTGGATAATTTTTTTTTTAATTTGTTGTATGCCCAAAGACTTTAAATGGTTTTAAATAATTTTCACAACTTGCACTGGGGAACGGGTTTGCAGAACTCGTCATGCTGTGATGCCGGAAGTGAAATTTGTTGGTTTCTCATATATCAAATTATAATCTACTGCATTTGACAACAGTCAACTCAATAAATGTTTAGGATTGTTATATCCTCTTGATGCAGAACTCATTTATTATTATGAAGGGGCCCCTTTATCTCTAGTAATATTTTTGCTCTGAAATCTACTTTCTCTGATATTAACGTAGTCACTTCAGTTTTCTTTTGAATAGTTTTAGCATGGTATATTCTTTTTAATCCTTTTATTTTAACCTACCTTATTTTATACTTATATATAAAGTAGACTTGTAGGCAGCATATAGTTGAGTTTTGCTTTTTTATCCAGTGTGACAATATCTGTCTTTTAGTTGGGGGTTTGGGCCATTTCAATTTAATGTGATTGTTGATAAGACTAGGATTACTTCTTTCATCTTGCTATTTGTTTCTCATTTGTTTCATCAGTTTTGTTCCTTTTTTAAAAATTTTTCAGCCTTCTGTTACCAAATGCAATGGGTTCGCTGCTTGTACTCTCATTAAGAATAACTAAGAGTCAAGCGGATTTAAAGCAAAGCATAGTTTATCACTCTCCGTGAGTAAGGAGAGGAGGAGGGATACACTCTGAAAGCACTCTCACCCTGAACAAAAGGCTGGGGGTGCAGTTTTATACTATGTGGGAAAGGGGAAGTCATATATATCCATTAACTTCATACATATTTAAAAAGGGGTCAGGGTAAGATTCTGGCGGGGAAGTGGCTGACAGACTTCTCACCTCTGAAATGGGCTTGGTCTCTGCTCGATGACGTATGTCCGGAGATTTTGGTTCCTAGGCAACACTTTTGCAATGAGGCCATCTGACGATCATCCTGGTCTCTTACCTCACATGCCCAGGATTCTAGTTCTAATTGGCTGATCTGAAAGAGAGCTACAAGCAGACAGATCAGGAGGAAGCAAACAACATTTCCACCATTCTTCTTCTAGAAAAAATTTTTAACCGACATAACTTGTCATTTAATGCCTTTTCTGTCCCTAGCTGGTCTCACTTCTTTTGGACTGATATTTTATAATACTACTTCATATCTTTTGTTGATTTATTAACTATAACTTTTTGATACTTCAGTGGTTGCTTTAGCATTTATACTATATATCTTTAGCTTATCACATTCTACCTTCAAGTGATATTTTACCTATTCACATATAGTATAAGAAATTTGCAATGATATACTGCAATTTATCTCCTCCCAACTTTTGTGGTATTGTGGTCAAACCTTTACTTTTACATTTATTGTAAGCTCTACACTACATGGTCATTTAAAGAGATATAAATAATAAAAATATCTTATTACTTACCAATGTAGTTACCGTTTTCAGAGGTCTGTCTTTATTTTTACAGATCTAGACATTCATCTGGTATCTTAGGCTGGGTTCTCTAGAGAAGCAAAACCAGTAAAGTGTATAAATATACATAGAGAGAAAGATTATGTCAAGGAAATAGCTCACGTGATTGTAGAGGCTAGGACCTCGCAAGTCCGTGGATCAGGGTAGAGGCGTCTCCCAAGTCACACAGCTGCAGAAGCTGGCAAGCCCAAGATGGGAAGGTCAGAGAGCAGGGCTCCCACTTACAGGCTGTGCAGATCGATGAATCCCAGGTTTGGCAGATAAGCTGATAGCTCAAGTCCCAAGAACGGGAGATGAGATGACAGGAAGCAGCCACAGGATCCAGAGAGAGCAAAAAGCCAGAAGGTCTACTTATATACAGATGCGGGCCACACCCACAAGGAGACTCCCTTTCATCTGATTGGCTACTTACATTGGAGTGATTACATTAAAACACGGAGAATCATGGCCCAGCCAAGATGACACACAATCTTCACCATCACATCTGGTATTTTTCTTCTACTCAAAGCGCTATATTTAACATTTATTATAGTTTGAGTTTTCTGATTAATTCTTTCAGCTTTTGTATCTCCTTAAAAAAAGTATTAGTAGTGCCTTCGTTTTGGGGGAAAAAAGAGAATTTTTGCTAGGCAATAGAATTCTAGGTTGACAGTTTTTCCTTTCAGTAACTTAAAGGTTTTACTCCACTGTTTTCTCCAATGAGATTTCTGTTGTGATCTTTTCTTTCTTCCACTGTACATACTGTGTCTTTTCTCTCTTGCTAGTTTTAAGCTTCTCTCTTTATAACTCATTTTGAGCAGCTTGATTATGATGTATCTTGAGGTAATTTCCTTCACGTTTCTGTGCCTAGGTTTTATTGAGATTCTTGCATATATGGGTTTATAGTTTTCAACAAATTGAAAAATTCCTAGCCATTATTTTGTCAAATGTTTGTGTCTCCTCCACCCCCTATGCCCTCAGGGACTCTAATTACATGTATATTAGATGGCTTGAAGTTGTCCCATAGTTAACTGATACTCTGTTGATTTAAAACATTTTTTTCTTGAAAGGAGCAAGACGGCAAAGCGAGCAGCTCCACACTCCCGTTATCAGCACAAAATTTCTTTGAGGACCTATGTTTTGTTTAAGAATTTATGCAACTTTCATGAAATAATATATCTATGTTAGTTCTAATACAAAATAATAGTATAAATTATTTATATGTTTGATTACTTTGAAATTTATCTAAACCTGTAAGTAAAACTAACAAACCCAGAAAGATGTATCATTTTTATTTAATGACCTTAATATCCTGCGGCACACAGCCTGTTTGAGAAGTACATTGCTTTAATAGAATGAGTAAATTAATACAATAAACTCTTTCCTTAATACTTATTAGAATATATTTTGTTTCATATTGTTATGAGGTTTCATGTAAAATGAGTGATGAGTTGTGAGAAGAACTGTGACCAAAGAGTTTTTGTAATACCTAGGATCCTTTCCCAAATTACATTAGAACTGAGGAAGCAAACTCTCTTTCTCTTGTATAAACAAGGGCCTTTTATTTTTCTAAGAGCATTTTCTCCGTGTTCCAGCTTCATCTTTCTACCCTTCAAGAGCCAAAGAAAGTGGAAGTACTCATTGCATTTAATCAGCAAGAAATAGAGTTTTGCACTTTTTTTTTAGAAGGAGTAGTTGGAAGGGATGTAGTGGTGTTTGAAAAGAGAGAGGCAGCTCTAGATCCCATTATGTTGGGTGTTATTTACTGAACACCTACTACATCCAAATTACAGTGCTAGGCAATCTGCAGGATACAAACATGAATATTACATGGGCTTGGGAAGAACTTGTCTTGAAAGGTGATTTAGGAAATAATATTGGAGTTATTATTCCCTCTCCTTGAGCATAGAGAATGCGACCCAGCTGGAGCTGAGCTCACAAGGACTTACAACGACACATCAACTGGGCCCTGAGGTATAAAGACAATAGCTAAGATAATCTTGGAAAACATCTTTTAGGGAAACTCTCACATAAAGCCCATCAAACACAACACAAAATATTTTCCACTCTTATCTTTTTCTATTAGCATTTAGTGAATAGAAATTTGTTGGACCAATGAAGACCCTTCTGACTCTTGTTACTGACACCTGGACCAATGATTGTTAAGAAAGACGATTCAAAATGTAGGATCACGGTTTTTAGCCAATCTGAAAAGGCTAAAGCTTTCAATGGTTTTGTCCATTTGTAATGTTAATATATACTGATGACTCTGTAACATTCCTTGGACTCGGGCAGACATGGCTGTGGCAGCATGCTTGTCTGTTTTTCCACTTTTGTCTGTTCTGTAATATTCCTTAGACTTGGGCAGACATGGTTCTAGCAGCATGCTTGTCCATTTTCCCATTCTTGCCTGTTCTGTAATATTCTTTGGACTCCAGCAAGCATGGCTGTGGCAGCATGGTTGTCCGTTTCCCACTTCTGCCTTTTTGAATATATGCCGAATAAAACTTTTTTTTTGCTTTACTAGACTTTATGATGTTTTTCCTCTACTACAAAGGCAGTGCTACATGATGAAGTGTTCAAATAAGACCCATCTGAGAAGAGGACATCTCCTATGGTTAGGGCTTATTAGTGTTGTGAAAAGAAGCAATTTTAAGACACAGTTGAATATGCTGAATTGGAAAGACTGGGAGTCATGCTGATATGTGGGGAAAAAGGGGAAGTCACATGAAAAATCCTATCTATGACATGTGGTAATCTCAATGTATCAGAATATGTTATCTTTATGGGGAGGTTTTATGCATGTTTTATGTTAGATTCCAGCTTCGATATTTGCAGTTTCCAAAATTCATAACTTTTGGCAGAATGTTGAACTCAGATTGATGGTTAATATTCCCAGCCAGACAGCTAATTCAGATCCCAGAATTCATACTATCAGTGTATTTATTATCAGAAATGAGGGAATCTGGTAAAACACACTGAAGGATTTTCAGAAGATTGTTCATGTTTATCAATACCTTATTAAAGAACTCTAATCCATTATTTTGAAATAACTACAGAAAACTGAAATAAGTAAAAGCGATTAAAAACATTTATGGATGAAGGGCAGTTTGAAAAGGATAAAAAGCTTGGGTAAGTATGTGAAAAGGGAGAGTATGATATAGAAATTGTACTGATGCTCAGAATGGGTGCTTAATTCATGATTTCATGAATCACCAAATAGAAAATGATGTGGAACTATACGAATTTAAAATAAACATTTTATTATTTATTAAGTGCTTTATGGGACACAGAGCTACAATAGTAAATTCAATGTCCTGCAGGAGAAATAACTAAAAACACTTTCAAATATTATCTAGTTTTCCTTCTCTCTCTCTCCCACCCACACACACACACACACACACACACACACACACACATACGTACACATTTTTTCACTGTTTACCTGACGTTACTGTCCCTTTCATTCATAATATTATTAATTTGTGAATTATCAGCTTTTATTCTTAAAATATTTTGCCAGAAAATTGACATTTTAATAATATTTTTGAGTAAACAATTTTATATCTCCTCTATAGTTCTTAGTTCTTTATTTCAGTAACTTTTGCTTTTATCTATATCACTTCCTTACTTGCACTTAGTTTGAGATTTTTCTATTTTTATTATTAATTTTTAAGTTGGATACTTAGTTTGTCAATGTTGAGAATGTTTTTCTTTCCTAAGCTAAGTACGTAAGGCTATAAGTTATCATCAAAGTATCAGTTTAGCTGCTTCTCACGCTTTTGATAAATAATACTTACATCATAAATTTCAAATGTTTCTGATAGCCTCTCATTTCCTGGTAATTTGCATTCCCTGGGTATTCCTAAGATGAGGATCCTTTTATATGTTGATCAGCAATTCATATTTTCTTTTCAGAGAATTTTAAACATTTTCATATGGATAGTCAATTGTCCCAACATTGTTTATTGGAAAGACCATCCTTTCCTCACTGCATTGCAGTGGCATATTTATCATAAATCTGGCAATGGTGTATGTGTGAGTTGTTCTGGATAATCTATTCTGTACCATTGTTCTTTTTAATTATCATGGCTTTATAATATTTTTTGATATTTGATATTTAAATTGAGGCAAGTGTTGGTATTCTCATTTGGTAGCAAGGAAACTAGTCAAAGATGTAAGTTATTCCCCCCGCCCCAAAACACACAGTTTTTACATCACTCTGTTGATGGAGATACATATATCCATTAAGAAAGCATGAGATTTGATTTGCTTTTCAGAAAATGAACATGAGATTTTGCTGAACTGATACTCTGTTTTGTCTAGGCATCTTTGGATACTATGGATTTGTGATGCAGTTTATAGCCAGGGGCTATAAAATATACTTTTTAATAAAGCTAACGGATCAACCAAGAATTTGAATTAGACATAAAATTCTTATGACCCCCACACTGAAATTTGAATAACTTGCCCAGTTAAGTGGTGAAGGAAGCTTCCTTGTTAAACACGTAAATCACTGATAACTTAATTTTCTTAAGTTTGAATTTTTTCCGCCTCAGATATTCCACCATTGTTTGCTGTCCAAAGCACCCTACAGTTTTTTCTCTCTCCACAGAGTAAGTTCTATTTGTATTGCCTTTGACCTCGTTGTTATTTAACACAAAAGCATAAGATAGACCAAAGTTTATGACAAAAATAATTTAATGTTATAATGGCCAACCCTAAATTTTTCATGGATTTCCATTTCCATATTTCTATCTTATGTGCTTTTAACCTAATTGTCTGTTGATTTCAGTTGCCCTTATGGCTTGGAAAAAAAAAAAAAAAACCTTGTTGTTGTGTGCCTAGCTGATTCTGATGCACAGTGACAACATAGGACAGAGTAGAATTGTCCTATAGGGTTTCCTAGGCTGTAATCGTTATGGGAGCCGGTTGACAGGTCTTCCTCCTGTGGAGCTGCTGGTAGGTTGGAACCACTGTCCCTTTGGTTGACAGTTGAGTGCTCAATCATTGCACCACCAGGGTTTCTTTAAAAGAGCCTTAGGTGGATAATATATTTGGACATTGAATGTTGGAAGATGATTAAATTCTGTCAACCTGTATTGATTCTAGTTAACTCAGAATAGTAATGGCATGTTTTTCTTAAAGACAGGCTCATTTTTAATTTACTTGGGATTCATTTATAAATAATTTAAGTCACATATACAACTTTCTAAATATCTTCTTCTGAACATAGTACACTATTTCTCCCCTGAGACTAGGTTAATTCGTAATTAGGGTTAGGGAGAAAAGTGACATGACTTGGTGGGATTCAACTTTGTAAAACAGATATTCCCATAAGTGAATAAGCTATGTAAAATTGTTTATTTCTTGGTCCTGTTTGACTTATGAAATTTATGCCACTTGATACCCTGTTCCTCATCACTGCCATGTCCACATCTTTTTTGAAAGGCAAACATAGCCATTCTTTTCAGAGATCATCTGGCCTTGACCCAAAACTCCTTGTTCAGTGCCCTTCGAAGGGCAGCTTTCACATCCTTGTTCCTCAGTGTATAGATAAAAGGGTTGAGGGTAGGTGTGACAATTCCATAGAAAAGAGCCATAATCTTCCCTCTGTCATGAGAATAACTAGAGGGAAGCTGGACATACATACTGATGGCTATGAAGTAGAAGAGGGAGACCACCAACAAATGTGATGCATACATATTAAAGCCCTTCCAGCGACTTTCTGCAGAGAGGATTTTTCATTACTGCCTGAGCAATGAACGTGTAAGTGCCAGTGATGAGGATGAGGGGCACCAGGAGCAGCAAAGTCCCTAGGGCATTGAGCTCAGCCTCATTAACATGCGTATCCATACAGGCTACTTTCAAAAGGGTAGGAAGTTCACAGAAGAAATGGTCCATCACCCTCCGTCCACATCTTGGAGCCACCACTGTGAGACTGGACTGGATAAAGGAGTTAGCAAAACCACTAATCCAGGTCCCAGTGGCCACGTGGATACAACATTTCTGGTTCATGATGATTGGGAGTGATGGGGCTTGCAAATAGCAGCATAACGGTCAAAGGCTATAATGGCTAGAAGTATACACTCAGTGGAACCCAAGGCCAAGAAAATATAGAGTTGGGCAATGCAACCACCATAGCTAATAGTCTTTTCTGGTCCCCTGAGGTTGACTAGCATTTGTGGGACTGTGCTGGTGATATAGCAAAGATCTAGAAGGGATAGATCTGGGGCAAAAAAGTACATGGGACTGTCAAGCTGAGGATCCAGGAGGGAAACTAGGATAATGTAAATATTTCTGTACAGGGCAAAGATGTACACCACCAGAAAGATTACAAAGAGTGGTGTCTCAAGCCAGGGGTGGTCAGAGAAGCCCAGGAAGATGAAATCATTTAGTGAGCTCTGATTGTTGATCCATATTTTGCCATCGTTAATATGAAATTCCAGCTGAGACCTTTAAATATCCACTACTGGGGATGGGTATCAATGATAAAAAGAAGCCGCTGAGAATTAGGGACCAGAGATGCTGACACGAAATTATCATTTGTCCAGTAATCTGCAGCCATATCTGATTATGGTAAAATAATATCATTTTCATCTATGTCCTGATTGTGATAAAATGTTGAATCAAATTGTCAATGTCATATGGAAATATTGTTGAGAAAATAATAAAGAGAACAACAGCAAAGTAGTTGGGAAATTTTGTTCACTTCATGGGTGTTCTCCGTGTTAGCCACTCACTCCTTTTGGATTTTGATGTTTTCCCTTCTGAAAAGTTGCAACAGTACTACCATCAGCTATATATGTCATGGATATTTAATGGTGACAACCAAATGTAGATTTGAACAGATTGAGAGAAGGCAGAGCTTCCTAAATAAAGGCCAACAGATGACAGTATGAAGGTGACAGGTGGATCAGCAGCAGAGGGCAGAGCCAAGACCTCTTGGCATTTTTATCTTCTTCACCCTGACCCAGTCAAAAAACATCATGGAACTGGAGCACTTCGGAAAATCTGTACTGTGAAAGGATGGAATGCCAGGACTCCTTTAATTCTAATTGAAATTTCATGAGATTTTTAAAGAGGAAAACACAAAACAAGATAAAAACATATATACATGTATGCAAAAACAATCAGTCTCAGAACATTGCTCACTGTGAAAATGTTATTTTTAAAATATCTGGGTAAACTTTCTGGGATTTTAACCTCTGAGTGAAATCACCAGAAAGAGTTTCAAATATTTGGCTCCTTAAGTTTGGTGCTCTATACCTATTTATAATCCCTTAAGATAATCATCAGCACATATGTACTCAAACATTTCCCCTTCACTTCCTTTTATTTATTCTCATTTATTTCTCATTACTTACAGTGTTTCTGCCACCTGAGCTACCACTATCTTACTCTTCATCCACGCAAATCACACAATTCTTTTATGATATAATAACTGAAGACTAACTTCAATGACTAAATTTTCCTTTGTTTAAATTTTTAAATGTATTTTTATTTGACTCCCGTAATATAGCAGATCTGCCTTGTATATTTCTATAGTTTTTTTTTTAATAGCAGGCATCATCTTTCTTTCTTCAAATCTCAGTCATCCCATTTACCAGCTGTGAGACATTGGAGATGCCATTTAACCTCTTTGTGCTTCAATTTCCTCATCTTTAAAATAGCATAATTATACTCAGTTTATACAAATTATGTACAGATTAAGTGATATAATATAAATTTCATACATAACTCATTTCTTGCCACATACTAATAATTTAATAACCAACTACTTTTCATTATTATTTATTTCAATTATGAGCTCCATAGAATGTTGGACTTGTCTTAATTTTGTGCATCTATACACAGTGAAGAGAAATAAATAGGTTATAAATGTTTATTGTGGGATATTAAACATGATGTGACTACTAAGAAATCAGCCCCAGGATCTTTTGATGGTTTCTTTTTCTGATCCTCTTAGTTGGTTCTACATTATATTCTTCTTGTACTCCTAATATAGTAGGATTACTGGACTTAGTTGGCTGTCTTTTTTTTTTTTTTTTAATGTTGGTGTCGTCCAAGTTATGGAATTAGACAGTGTGGGGAAAATGAGCGACAGGCCAAACATCTGAATCACTAAATCCAAGACTGAGCTCATTATCCACTCATCTCATACTTCTAATTCTTTCATTTTCTTTATAGAACCACAATTTTCTTGATACTCAGAACCTAATCATTATCTTTCACTTGTAATTGCCTCTCATTCATGTTGTCAAACTGAACAAATTCTTTTTTGTTATGTTTCTCATATCTATTCAATAAATATATATCTATCCAAAACATTAAAGCAGACACATAAAAAATAGTTCAATGTTCCATAGTCTCCGGCTTTTAAACTGATCTCCTAGTCACAATTGCTCTGACATTTTCATCCTACCCTGTTTGGACAACAGTCTTTCCTTAGTTCAAATTTGATCATGCACATCTCAGCTCAGTATTTATCAGTAGTGACTCTGCATATTCTAAAGTTTTTGTTGTTAGATGCCATTGAGTCACTTCTGACATATAGTGACCCTTTTTACAAGAGAATGAAACACTGCCTGGTCCTGCGCCATCCTCACAATCATTGCAATGTTTGAGCTCATTGTTTCAGCCACTGTGTCAAACCACCTTGTTGAGCTTCTTCCCTTTTTTCACTGACCTACTTTACCAAGCATGATATCCTTCTCCAGGGACTGGTCTCTCCAGATAACATGTTCAAAGTATGTATGACAAAGTCTCACCATCCTCTCATCAAGGAGCCTTCTGGCTGTACTTCTTCCAAAACAGATTTGTTTGCTCTTCTGACAGTCCGATGTATGTTCAATATTCTTCATCAACAGCATAATTCAAAGGCATGAATATTTCTTCAGTCTTCCTTATTCATCATCTAGCTTTCACATGCAAATGAGGTGATTGAAAATACATGGCTTGGATTAGGCACACTTTAGTCCTCAAAGTGATATCTTTGTTGTTCAACACTTTAAAGAAGTCTTTTGCAGCAGATTTGCCTAATGCAATACGTGATTTTATTTCTTGACTGCTGCTTCCATGGGCATTGATTGTGGATCCGAGTAAAATGAAATCCTTGACAACCTCAATCTTTTCTCTGTCATGATGTTGCTTATTGATCTAGTTGTGAGGATTTTTGCTTTCTTTCTGTTGAGGAGTAATCCATACGGAAGGCTGTAGTCTTTGATCTTCATCAGTAAATGTTTCAAGTCCTCTTCACTTTCAGCAAGCAAGGTTGTGTCATCTGTATATAGCAGGCTGTTAATGAGTCTTCCTCCAATCCTTATGTCATGTTCTTCTTCATATAGTCCAGCTTCTTAGATTATTTGCTCAGCATACAGATTGAATAAGTATAGTGAAAAGATACAACCCTGACACACACCTTTCCTGATTTTAAACCATGCAGTATCCTCCTGTTCTTCTCGAACGACTGCCTCTTGGTCTACGTATGGGTTCTTCATGAGCACAATTAAGTGTTCTGGAATTCCCATTCCTCGCAATGTTATCCATAATTTGTTATGATCCACACAGTCGAATACCTTTGCATAGTCAATAAAACACAGGTAAACATCTGTCATGGTTTGAATTATGTCCCCCCAAAAATGTGTGTATCAATTTGGCTAAGCCATGATTCCTGGTACTCTGTGATTTTCCTGTATGTTGTAAACCTGCTTCTGTGATGTTAATGAATGAGGATGGGTGGCATTTGTGTTAGTAAGGCAGGACCTGATCTACAAGACTGGATTGTGTCCTGAGGCAATCTCTTGAGATATAAAAGACAGAAGTGAGCAGTGAGACAGGGGGACCTCGTACCATCAAGAAAACAGTGCTGGGGTCCCTGCGCTGAGAAGCTCCTAGTGCAGGGGAACACTGATGAGAAGGCTGACAGAGAGAGAAAGACTTCCCCTGGAGCTGACGCCCTGAATTTGGACTTTTAACCTGCTTTGACTGTGAGGAAATAAACTTGTCTTCGTTAAAACCATCCACTTGTGGTATTTCTGTTATGGCAGCACTAGATGACTAAGATACTTATATATCTTATCTGTGTAATGTTGCTCATCATTTCAAACTGATCCTATCCAATTTCTTTTCTTCTTTCATTTCTCATCCTGTGTCAGTGAGTCTTTAAGAATAGAGCCTTGGAAATTTGATTATGTCTTGTATGATATTATATTCCCAAGTAAGTGGGCAGACACCGTTACCAATTGATAAGAGGATTAGTATAGAAATTAAAAATATTTTGATTCAAAATTGAGAAATAATTTTATCTCTATACATATTTCTGCCCCAAATATTATATAATTGATTACAGCCAAAGGAAGACCTCTCCTGTGTTCCAAGATTACTTACAGAAGAATGCCCTCTAGTCAGTATCGGTATCCAAGTTATTCCTGATCCAATAAAGGGCCATTGAAGAATGCTACCTATATTCTATCTTGATTCTTTTCTTGCTAAAGAATCTTTGAGAATCTCATTACTTAGTTATCTGTGCTCATTTATTGCTCTTCTAAGTCTGAAGACAGCAGAGTTTTTCCTCCTATCTTCAAAGATTACTGTCAGTTCATCTTCACAATCTTTATTTTTTTCTGAAAATTTCCCCTAAATGGGCACAACATGCTATTGAATTTCTGAGATAAGCTGGGACTGCTATGAATTAAATTAAATCACATACTTCAGGGTAACAGTAAAATTATTAAAGAGGAATATATAGCATGTACCTTAGGTTTTCATAACACATGATCCAAATCCTTTGCCGTCGAGTCGATTCTGACTCATAACAACCCTATAGGACAGAGTAGAACTGCGCCATAGGGTTTCCACGGAGCAACTGGTGGATTCAAACTGCCGATCTTTTGTTTAGCAGCCAAACTCTTAACCACTGCACCACCAGGGCTCCATATAACATATGATAGCTTGCCTAAATATCGAAGATTTGTAGGAACATGAGAGGCAAAAATGAGTAAGGATGATATAATAACAACAGCAGTAAGTAACTCAGAATGTAGAGTTAAGGGAGAAAAAAAATGGAGAAGGAAAAAAAGATGACAGAGAAAAATGATAAATATATAAAGCTACCAAGGTTAAGTCTAGCACATAGTAGATGCTTAGTTAAGTATCTGTTGAATACTTGAATACAGAAAGAAAATAAAAATGGTAAATAAAGACTGGTTAAACAAAAGTAATATTAAGCCAATAATAGAAAATGATTAAAGTTTATTTAATATATAATTTGCAAATCATGGTAATATTACAACGAGGGAGTCAAAAACATTCCAAAGAGACAATTTCAAAGATTCTTATACCCCAACTTATCGTGAGTAAAACAACTTGTGGTCACTAAGATTCCATACAGCATTGTCTTAAAGAACAATTAAAATAAGTACTGATTAACCCTAAAACATAGCCCTGGTCTGACCTTTCTAGTTTCTGGGTCTTCAAACTGACTATACATAGATAATTCTTCAAAAGAGCACAATGCTTAAGGCAAAATGGTCTTTACCAATTAGCTAGACTATTGTTTGACTTAAAGGTGACTTTTAGGAGACCAGTTTCTTTAAGGCTCAAGGTTCAAAGATCAACTCAGGGTGATAGGTTAGGTGGGTCATCCCAACCTCCATGGAACCCAGAAATCTGGATTTCTTGAAAATTAAACTCTGTTTCTAGAGATGAAAGGAGTGAGACAAACTCCTATAATAATTCAGTGTATTTGCCTGGAAAGGGCTATGGGGTATCCTTGCATTGCTGGCTGTATAAGAAAATTATGGGGATTAGTAGAGTTTAATTTACTTAAATAGGAAGTAAAGGAAATACTGATGTGTCCCCCTGAGGGTGAGAAACTGGAACTGGGAAGACAGACGTATCTAGGGATCTCAAGCAGACGGGGTGTGCAGAGGGATGAAGCAGGAGCAGGGAAGAACTATCTGACCACTAGGCTTAAGAAAAAAGTAGAGCCCATTATCTTAAAACTTTAAACCTAATATGCTCTTCAATAACTTTCTAAGCATGATTTTGATATAATACATGAATAAGACAAAATAGAAATTATACTTGGGTGTTTGTTATGCCTCTGATTTACTATAAATATTTATTCTTAATGTTATTGTCCAAGGACCTTTGCTATAGTTTTAATCCCATATTCTCTGTCAGATTCTCTTATTCTAAATTGTTATATATTTAAACTATCTTTGATTTGTCTGAATGAAGAGAATTTCAATCTAAAATGGTTTCTATACAAAATCATTATCTTATTATCCACCAGCTTTATACTGCAAAGAGCAGTTTGACTCTAGAAAAGTGGTAAAGGCACTTCTAAAACTATTTAAATGAAAACGCAAGGTTCCAAAGGTAAATAACATGAATAGTAATACTTGTATTTTCCCATTACTTTCCTCATATAAAATAGTGTATAACAAAGATTTATAAATATGAGAATGTTCACATTTAACATTAAATAAACATAAGTAATAAACTTTATATATATGTATATAAATTTCTTTCATACATATATACGATCCCCTCACATATGTTTATTTTGTTCCTATAATAGTTGTGTAAAGTAAAAATTAATTTTTTTAATGTTAGAAAAGAAGAAACTCAGGCATCAAGAAGTTTCAGAACTTGCCCAAGTTTTATAGAGTAAATTTAGAAGCAAAGATTTAAATAATATAAAATTTTGACTCCTAGGTCAGTACTCTTCACAATCCCATTATTCTACTCTTAGAAATACATGTGTCTTGTGGAATCAACCTTTTAAAACTATTTTTAGTTTGTTTACTTTACAGTTCTACCCCTGAATATTGCCTTCACCCCATCCTATGAAGAAATGACAAAGCAAAGTGACCTTTGTTTTTGGCTACCCTTCCCTCTCCAAAGCCCTCTGCATTTACCTGTTATGGGTTGCAGTCCATTAGTTTGTCTAGTATATGGCTTAGAGTTGGGGAGGGATGGAAGACTGACCTATGGCTTGAACATAATTCCCAGACACAGGCTTGCTGTTTAGATTTCTTCTCAGTCCTCTGTAGAATCAAACAAGCTCTCTCTAATCTACTAAAAGGTCAATTCCGAGAAACCACCTTCAATTTCTGTAGAATCAATAAATCCATAGGGAGTTTTCCCATGAGTTTTTAGGCCATTACCATCTTGGCCTCATCATCCTTTTTAAGCCTCTGAGATTCAGAATAAATTAGCACCTTCTGCTGCCAACCTGTCCGGGAGAGAAGAACCAGAGGGAACGGAAGGCAAGACCCCTCAGAAGCAATCAGGAAAATGTTCCTTACATAATACAAACTTTGGGCATGCAAGTTAGGTGAGCCATCTCAGAAGAAACCAAATTAATTCTCAGGGGTTGCCAAGATGATTTTTATATTATAAATTATGAAATAGATAAAATTCCCCTTTATATGTACTTACTATTCTGAGACAAACAGGATGACTTTATGTAGTTGTGGAAGTAATCTTTCTCAAATATTATTTTTTTCTCATGTTCCCCCATAACGGCTCCTTATTCTACCACTATACTTATGTTTATCATACGAGATATTTTATAAATATAAGACATACGCTAATTTATTTGATAGTCATAGCCACTGTATGAATTAGGCAGATGTATTACTAAGCTGATGACATATTTAGCCTATGAAAGTTCCAAAACTCAGAAAAATCGAATAACTTGACCAAGATCACAGCTAGGTCGACCAAGAAGACAAACCAGACCTTCCAAATTTGATCTAGTTTTTCTTTCTCCAAGTTATTAAGCATAATTAATCCAGACTCTTTAGTTTGGAGGTCAAAGTTAAAATATTATTTGGCCCAGTGTCTTCGTTATATCAGCCTTTCTTTTTACTTTCAGAGTATCTTTGGAGTACTGGAAAAATAATGGACATCAAACTGCTAGGATTGTTTATAAATACTATATCTGTGATCTTGGACAAATTACCCTGAATATCATACTTTGTACTTAATTATCATAAAAGTCTGGCTATTAAAATCCTGCATTAACTTGGTCTCAGATTATCATATGAAATGAGGTTTTTGAAAGGATTGTCTATCACGCTTCAGAAATAAACCCAGATATGCACAGAGATTTACTTTATCATAAAGGTGGAATTTCATATTGTCAGGAAACAGAACTTTTCAATAGAATGTGGTTGTACCAACTGACTTAAAATTTGTGAAAAAAACATACAAAAAATTAGATTCTTACCTAACTCCCAAACCAAATTAATTCTAAACTAATATAAAAAAATTAAATGTAGAAACAAGATCAAAAGATCTAAGTTTATTCAGAATTCAGAGGTCTTAAGATGTTTGACACAGTGGCTGCAACAATGGGCCTAAGCATAATAACGATTGGGAGGATGGCGCAGGACCGGGCCGGGCAATGTTTCCTTCTGTCATATATAGTGTTGCTCTGAGTCAGAATCGACTCCACAGCACCTAACAACAACAAGATGAGTGATGCATTTGATACATAAAAGTAAATTTTGGGTGGAGAAAAATATCATAAAGTGAAATAAAAACCAAGTGACAAACTTAAAAAAAAAAAAAAAAAAGAAGCAGCATGTGAAAAACAAAAGACTAAATTCCTTAATATACACATGTCTGCTATAAGTCGGTATGGAAAAGACCAACATCCAACTGAAACAACAGCGAAAGACCAGGACACAGACTCTTATCTGACTTTCAGACTTATATGATTTAAAAAAGTTTATCCTTACAAATACAAGAAATGTGAATTAAAGCCACATGGATACAATCTTTACTTATCAAATTGCAAAGAGCAAAATATTTTATATCATGCTGTCAAGCCACTTTGCTCTAGCCTCTTTGTAGAGGAATTTAGAAATATATATCATATGTAAAATTGAACATGTCTATCAGCACAGCAATTCCATTTATGAACATTTACCTGAGAGATCTTACCACATACATGCGCAGAGATGGATGTATAAGGAACTTCACTGCAGCGTTATTTGCATACGAAAAGGACAAGAAACATTATAAACGATCACCAATCCTGATGTTGTTAAATACATTTTTGCAGTGTAATGTTAACAGTCGGTGAAAATAATGAGGCAAATCTACGGCTAGAGAATTGGAATGGTATACAAGATATAGACTTAATGGAGAAAAGCACTTTACAGGAGAGTATTTATGCGATGGGAGTTCCTGGGTGGTGCAAACGGCTAACAATTTCAGCTGCTAACCAACAAGTTGGAGGTTCAAATCTACCCAGAGGTGCTTGGAAGAAAGCCCTAGTGATCTACTTCCAAAAAATCAGCCACTGAAGATGCTACAGAACACAGTTTTACTCTGACACACGTGGGGTCGACATGAGTGGGAGTCAATTCAACGGCAACTGGTTTATTTATAACACAAGATGCATTTACCCTTTTATCTATCTATCCACTTGTCAATATACATGTATAAGTAAATATATGTGCTCACAGAGTATCTCCGAAACGATATCCATAAACCTAACAACAATGATTGTTTTGGGGTGGAAAAGGGAGAGATGAGGTTAGGAGTGGAGGAGGGATTTATTTTTCCCATGAATATCCTTTTCGTGTGTTATTTCTTGTCTTATGTTTTTTACATATTTTGTATTTGCAACAATAATAAGGACAAAACAACAACACTGTGGTGTTCTTCATGGGAAGTTTCCTAAGGAGTGTATCTAGAATGTGACTACATTTACAAGAAATGTGCTTCTTAAAGCCTGAAATTAAATACACCAACATTTTGCCTTCATCAAATTTTCTTTAATATGCATCTCCTTATTTTGTTAACTTGATGTTTTTAAATTTAAATTTATTTTCTCAAAGGAATAAATATACATAATTTAAAGTCAAAAAGTTCCAGATGGATTATTTATTTATTTTAAAAAATTAGTATCCCACTCTCTCTCCACCTCCATTTCTGAATCTCCTAAGGTAAACACTTTCAGCTCTTTTGGATGTTTACCTGGCAGTTTCTTGAATATTTCTAAATTAATTCAACATTCCCGACAAATACTCACTGAGTGCTTATGACTACCAGACACGGTTCTAGGCACTTGGGAAACACTAGTGAGCAAAATGAAGATCCTTGCATCTGAGAAGTTAAAAGTCTAGGAGAGCGGGGGCAGATAAAAAATAATAAATCTAATAGATAGTGCTGCATAGTATGTTAGAAAATGATAAACGTTACAGATGAAAGAAGTCATAGAGTAGAGTAAGGTGTATCCGGTGGGTGAGGTAGACAGATGGCAGGATTAAAGAGAGTGGTTAGGAGAGGTCTCCTTGAGAAGGTGAGTTTTAATACTAAAAACATGAAGGAGGGGAAGCAATTAGTCGAGCAAGTATCTGGGTTAAAGTATTCCGGGCAGAGAATAAAGGCCCTACGATGGGAGTGTACCTGGTGTTTAAGAACAACAAGGAGTAAGTCAATCACAAAGGACAAATATTTTATGATCCCACTTACACGAAATATTTAGAACAGAGAAATCTACAGACATAAAAGACTAATAGTGGTTACCAATGGAAGAAGGGAGGGCGAAAGGGGTAATCACTATTTAGGAGGCATAGAGTTTCTGTTTACGGTAATAGAAGTTTTGGCAACAAATACTGGTGATAGTTGCACATGTGATTGATGTAATTGGTGTCATTGAATCATACATGTGAAGGATGTTTAATTGGCAAATGCTGTGTTATCTATATTTCTACATCAGTATACACAAAGAAAGAAAAAAGGGCAACCAGGAGGACAGTGGAGCCCAGCAGAGCGAATCAAGAGGGGAGCTGCAGGAGATTTGAGATCAGGAGAGGAGAAGTCGGGTGGGGCTTTGCAGGCCATTGTAAGAAAGTCCGCTTTTCCTCTCCATAAAATAGAGAGCCATTCTAGCGCTTTAAGCAGAGAAGTGATGTGATCTACCTTGAGTTTCAGGAGAATTACTCTGGCTGTTTTGTTTAGAATTGCCTAGAAGGATAAAACCTGTTAAAACAGTTGCCATGGGGTAGATTCTGGCTCATAGTGACCCTATGGGACAGAGTAGAACTACCGCATAGGGCTTCGAAGGAGCTGCTGGTGGATTCGAACTGCTGACCTTTTGGTTAGCACCAGTAGCTCTTAACTACTGTGCCATCAGGGCTCCACCAAGAAGGATAGAAGTCATTAAATCAAATGCAAAGATGATGGGGACTCATAGCAGGGTGTTAGCAAGGGAACTCATAACAATTCTGGATATATGTTGAGGGTAAAGAAAACAGAATTTCCTGAGAGATTGGGCGTAGCTGCTATTTCTTCTTAGTTTTTGGTTGTGGTAAGTATATAAGTATGTAACAAATTGTTTGCCATTTTAACATTCTTTCACATGTACAATTCAGTGACATTAATTATGTTTATCATGTTGTTCAACTATCACCGTTATTCACTTCAAAAATTTTCCATCACCCTTAACATAAACTCCGTGTCTCCTAAGCAATAAGTTCCCCATTTCCTCTCCCTCTCGCCATCCCTGGTAACCACTAATATAAACTTAGGTCTCTATACACTTGCCTATTCCAGATATTTCATATAAGTGGGATCATACAATACTTTTCCTTTTGTGACTGACTTATTTCACTCAGCATAATGTTTTCTAGGTTCTTCCATATTGTAGCATGTATCAAGACTTCATTTCTCTTTATGGCTGAGTGATATTCCATTGTACGTATGCAGCATCTATCTTATAGAGAGACTATATATTAGTTGTGGGCTGTGCTAGCATCTTCTAATTTTTTGTTTTCCTCACAGTGATAAACATAAAATGATGTATAAATTATTACTGATGGAGTGAATAACTAGTAACTTATTTGTTTGTTGGTCTATTACTTCACCGTACAGTTCTTTGTACACTTGCTTTAAAGGCAGTTCTTAAAGGTCCATTTTCTCTCATACGAATTTATTATTGATTTACCTTTAAAGTGAGGAATTCAACAAGTGATATTTCTTCAGTTCTCAATAGAAGTGGTGAACCTCTTTTTGTCTAAGTCTAATCCCTCTTCCAATATTTTATGCTGCAGGTAAAAACTCACATACATACAGGTTCCAGGCAGATGATATGAGTGACTGAATAGATAAATCATAAGAAATACAATGACAATAATGAAATAATAATGGCTGCCAACATTTAACTAAAGTGTCTATTTAAGACTAAAAGTGATAGAGACTTTGACAAATTGTACAGCATATGCCCTACCTCAGGGAAACAAATTTGTGGCTCCAGTGGATCAAATTTTTATGCATTGAGTCTCATGATTCAAAATATTTAGAATCTTCAAGAGAAGCTGGATTTTTACGAAAGCACACTGATTTTTTTAAATAAATTATTTTATGTACAAAAAGGTAAAGAATTCAGAAAGGTGCAGCTTGATGAATTATTACAAAGTGAATGTACCTAGTCAAGAAGTAAAACATAAAGAACACTCTAGAAGAATCCTCCATTCCCTTTCTGTAATTACTTTTTCCTGTCGCCCATGCCACCACTATTTTACGGTTTTTGAAATACATGTAAATGAAATCATATAACATTATTTCTTTTATATCTGCCTTCCTTCACTACACATCAAGTTTGTCAGATTGATACATGTAACAGTGGAGCACACTTTTTATTGCTGCATTGTATTTCATTGTGTGAATATGCCACAATTCGCTTATCCATTGTAGTGCTCATGGACATTTGGACAGTTTCTAATTTTTTTTTTTTTTATATATTTTATTGTACTTCAGGTGAAAGCTTACAGAGCAAATAGTTTCTCATGAAATAGTAGTACACATGTTGTTCTATGACATTGGTTAACAACCCCACAACGTATTAAGCCTCTAAATTCTCAACCTTTTTTTTTTTTTTGATGAAAATTACAGATGGCCAAAGATACACCATTTCAAAAATTTCTACATTCACAGTTCAGTGACATTGACTACGCTCTTCCAACTGTGCTGTTATTCTCACTTAAGATGAAGGCTTACAGAACAAAATAGTTTTTCATTTAACAGTTACTACACATGTTGCCCTATGACAATGGTTAACAATCTCACAGCACATCAAGAATATCCTTACTCCACCTTGTGTTCCCTATCACCAGGGGGCTTCCTTGTCCCCTTCTGTCTTCTGGACCTTGTCAGTGGACTATTGTACCTCTTTAGTCTCATTTGTTTATTTATTTATTTATTTTATTTTATTTTATTTAAACACCATTTCAAAACTTTTTACTTACACATTTAAGTGATATTGACTATGCTCTTCCAATTGTGCTGCCATTCTCGCCCAAGATGAAGGCTTACAGGACAAAACAGCCTCCTATTTAATAGTTACTACAAATGTTGCCCTATAGCAGTGGTCAACAATCTCACAATACATCGACAGTGTCCTTATTCAATTTGTGTTCCTTATCATCAGTTTCCTACTCTCCCTCTGCCTTCTGGCCCTTGTCACCGGACTCCTGTACATCGTTAGTCCCATTTAGTTTTACTGGGGTGTCCATTCCCAGGCTTAACATCGAACCTCGAAGGTAACTTCACCTCTGAGCTGAAAGGGTGTCTGGGGGCCACACTCTTGAGGTTTCTCTAGTATTCTTTAGGCCAGTAAATCTGGTCTTATTTTTTTTATTTTTATTTTTTTTGGGAGTTAAAATTATGCTCTACATCCTTCTCCAGCTCTGCCCAGAACCCTCAGTTGTGATCCTGGTCAGAGGAGTCAGTGGTGGTAGCCGGGCACCATCCAGCTGTACTGGACTCAGTCCCGTGGAGGCCTTGGTAGCTGTGGACCATTAGTCCTTCAGACTAATCTTTTCCTTGTATCCTGTTCTCTTCGTTCTCCCTTGTTCCCGAAGGGATGAGATCAGTGGAGTATCTTAGATGGCCGCTCATAGGCTTTTAAGACCCCAGACACTACTCACCAAGGTAGAATGTAGAGCATTAGTTTGTAAGTAGTGTCATGCCAATTGAGCTAGATGTTCCCCGAGATCATGGTCCCCAGAGCCCTCCGTCCAACAACTCAGTCCCTCGGGGGGTTTGGATGTGTCTATAGGGCCTCCATGACCTTTCCTTGTGCAGGTTGTGTTAGTTTCGCCTGTACTATGTACTATCTCATCTCTCACCCAAGTTACCACTTACCTATTACCTACTTAGTATTTCCCTCCCCCCTCCCATCCCTGGTAACCAACAAGGATTGTTACATTTTACATGTGAATTTTTTCATGGGTTTTTACAATAGAGGTCTCATACAATATTTGTCCTTTTGTGATTGACTTATTTCACTCAGCATGATGTCCTCTAGTTTCATCCATGTTATGAGATGGTTCACTGATTCATTGTTGTTCTTTCTCATTGCATAGTACTCCATTGTGTGTATGTACCATAGTTTGTGTATCCATTCATCTGTTGATGGACATCGAGGTTGTTTCCATCGTTTTGCTATTGTGAATAATGCTGCCATGAACATAGGTGTGCATATGTCTATTCGAGTGATGACCCTTATTTCTCTAGGATATATTCCTAGGAGTGGGATTGCTGGATCGAATGGTATGTCTATTTCTAGCTTTCTGAGGAAACGCCATATCATTTTCCAAAATGGTTGTATCATTTTGCATTCCCACCAGCAGTGTATAAGAGTTCCCGTTTCCCCACGGCCCCTCCAACATTTGTTATTTCCAGTATTTTTGATTCGTGCCAGTAATGCCGGGGTGAGATGGTATCTCATTGTGGTTTTAATTTGCATTTCACTAATGGCTAGTGATTGCGAGCATTTCCTCATGTGTCTGTTGGCCATTTGAATGTCTTCCTTGGTGAAGTGTCTGTTCATTTCTTTTGCCCATTTTTTGATAGGATTGGTTGTCTTTTTGTTGTAGAGGTGTTGGATTTTCTTGTAGATTATGGAGATTAGACCTTTGCCTGACTTGTACTGTCCAAAAATTTTTTCCCAGTCTGTAGGTTCTCTTTTAACTCTTTTGGTGAAATCTTTTGAAGAGCATAGATGTTTGATTTTTAGAAGATCCCAATTATCTAGTTTATCTGTTGGGTTTTTTGTGTTGATGTTTATGGTTTGTATCCTGTTAATGCCATGTATTAAGGCCTGAAGTGTTGGTCCTATTTTTTCTTCTATAAATTTTATAGTTTGAGGCTTTATATTCAGGTCTTTGATCCATTTTGAAGTAGTTTTTGTATATGGTGTGAGGTATGGGTCCTGTTTCATTTTTCTACAAATGGATATCCAGTTTTGCCAGCACCATTTGTTAAAAAGACTGTCTTTTCCCCATTTGATGTATTTTGGGCCCTTGTCAAAAATCAGGTGACCGTAGGTGGATGGATTTACATCTGAGTTCTCAATTCTGTTCCATTGGTCAATGTCTCTGTTGTTGTACCAGTACCAGGCTGTTTTGACTACTGTAGCTGTATAGTAGGTTCTCAGGTCAGGTAGTGTGAGTCCTCCAACTTTATTCTTCTTCTTCAGGAGTGCTTTACTTATTCGGGGCTTCTTCCCTTTCCATATAAAGTTAACGGTTAGTTTTTCCATCTCTTTGAAGAAGGTTGCTGCTATTTGGATCGGGATTGCATTGTATTTGTAAGTTGCTTTGGGTAGAATTGCCATTTTCACAATGTTGAGCCTGCCTATCCATGAGCATGGTATGTTTTTCCATTTACGTAGATCCCTTTGGGTTTCATGCAGTAGTGTTTTATAGTTTTCTTTGTATAGGTCTTTTACATCCCTGGTCAGATTTATTCCTAAGTATTTTATCTTTTTAGGGGCTATTGAAAATGGTATTGATTTCCTGATTTCCTTTTCATTGTTCACCTTACTGGTGTATAGGAATCCAACTGATTTTTGAATGTTTATCTTGTATCCTGCTACTCTGCTGAAACTTTCTATTAGTTCCAGTAGATTTCTCATGGAGTCTTTAGGGTTTTCTATGTATAGTATCATATCATCTGCAAACAGGGACAGTTTAACTTCTTGATTACCAAATTGGATGCCCTTTATTTCTTTTTCTTGCCTTATTGCTCTAGCTAGAACTTCCAGTACAATGTTAAATAGGAGGGGTGATAAAAGGCATCCTTGTCTTGTTCCTGTTTTCAAGGGGAATGTTTTCAGCCTCTCTCCATTAAGAATGATGTTTGCTGTTGGTTTGCATAGATGCCCTTTATTATGTTGAGAAATTTCCCTTCTATACCTATTTTATTGAAAGCTTTTATCAGGAATGGGTGTTGGACTTTGTCAAATGCCTTTTCTGAATCAATTGAGATGATCATGTGATTCTTTTCTTTCCTTTGATTTATGTGGTGGATTACGTTGATGGATTTTCTAATGTTAAACCATCCTTGCATATCTGGTATGAATCCTACTTGGTCGTGGTGTATTATTTTTTTGATATGATGCTGAATTCTATTGGCTAGAATTTTGTTCAGAATTTTTGCATCTATATTCATGAGAGATATTGGTCTGTAATTTTCTTTTTTTGTGATGTCTTTGCCTGGTTTTGGTATCAGCATTATGCTGGCTTCACAGAATGAATTTGGAAGTGTTGCTTCCTCTTCTATGCTCTGAAATAGCTTGAGTAGAACTGGTACAAGCTCTTCTGTAAATGTTTTGTAGAATTCTCCAGTGAAGCCATCTGGGCCAGGGCTTTTTTTGGTTGGGAGTTTTTTTATTACCTTTTCAATCTCTTCTCCTCTTATGGGTCAGTTCAGATTTTCAACATCACTTTGTTGTAGTTTGGGTAGGCCATGTGTTTGTAGAAGTTTATCCATTTCCTCTAGGTTTTCAAATTTGTTGGAGTATAGTTTTTCATAATATTCTGTTATAATCCTTTTTATTTCAGTTGGGTCTGTTGTAATGTCCCCCATTTCATTTCTTATTTGGGTTATTTGTGTTTCTCCTGCTTTTCTTTTGTCAGTCTGGCCAGTGGTTTGTCAATTTTGTTGATTCTTTCAAAGAACCAACTTTTGGTTTTGTTGATTCTTTCTATTGTTTTTCTGTTCTCTATTTCATTTATTTCTGCTCTGATCTTTACTATTTCCTTCCTTCCGGTGGTTGTAGGCTTTTTTTGCTGTTCTCTTTCTATTTGTTTGAGTTCTGTAGTTAATGTTTTGATTTTGTCCCTTTCTTCTTTTTTGATATGTGCATCTATTGCTATAAATTGTCCTCTGAGGACTGCCTTTGTTGTGTCCCAAAAGTTTTGGTATGATGTGTTTCCATTCTCATTTGATTCTAGGAATTTTTTTGATTCCATCTCTGATTTCTTCTATTCCCCACTGATGTGTAAGCAGGGTATTATTCATTTTCCATGTAGTTGATTTCTTTTCCTTGCTCTTATGATTGTTAATTTCTACCTTGATGGCATTGTGGTCAGAGAAGATAGTTAGAATTATCTCAACGTTTTGGATCTTGTTGAGGATTGCTCTGTGGCCTAAGATGTGGTTTATTCTGGAGAACGTTCCATGTGCATTGGAAAAGAATGTGTACTTTGCAGTGGTTGGATGGATTTTTCTATATATGTCTATGAGGTCCAGTTGGCTGATTGTGCCCTTTAGGTCTTCTGTATCTTTGCTGAGTTTTTTCTTAGTTGTTCTGTCCTTTACTGGGAGTGGTGTGTTGAAGTCTCCTACGATTATTGTGGAACTGTCAATTTCTCTCTTCAGTGCTGTTGAGTTTGTTTTAAGTATTTTGGAGCCCTGTCATTGGGTGCGTAGATGTTTATTATGGTTATGTCTTCATGATGGATCGTCGCCGTAATCATTATATAGTGTCCTTCTTTGTCTTTTATGGTAGATTTTGTTTTAAAATCTATTTTATCTGAGATTAGAATTGCCATTCCTGCTCTATTTTGGTATTTGTTAGCTTGATATATTTTTTTCCAACCTTTGATTTTTAATAAATTCACATCTTTGTTTCTAAGGTGTGTCTCTTGTAGACAGCATATTGATGGATCCTGTTTTCTTATCCATTCTGTCACTCTCCGTCTCTTTATGGGTGCATTGAGTCCATTTATATTCAGTGTAATTATTGATAGATGTGAGTTTGTTGCTGTCATTTTGTAGTGCTTTTTTTTGTGGTGCTGAAGTTTTCTTTGTTCTTCTTACTGTCTTGTGCTGAGTTACTTTTATTTGTGGATTTTGTGTTCATTTCTTTTGTTTTTGTAGGTTTTGTTTTTGCTGAGACTTTATGTTTTTCATCTTTATTTTTATGAGTTGGTTTGTTAACTTTCTTTGTGGTTACCATGAATTTTACCCTTATCTTTCTAAGTTTGAAGCAGTCTACCCTTACTTGGTATCGCCTTGCCTTCCTCTCCATTAGAAGGTTCTATACCTATGCCGTTTATTCCCTCTTTCATTGTTTTGATGTTGTTGTCATTTACTGATTAACTGCTCTGATTCCCTGTTGTATTTCTTTTGGTTTTGGATAGTCCTCGAGAGTTCATTTCCTAGATTGATATTTGGGTCATACAATCCTGCATCCTAGGTCCTGCCTGAGGGCTGAAGCTGTTTGTCCTCAGATCTAAGAACTCCCTTTAATAATTCTTGTAAGGTTGGTTTGACTTTTACATATTCCCTTAGTTTCTGTTTATCTGCAAATGACCTAATTTCACCATCAAATTTGAACGAGAATTTTGCAGGATATATTATTCTTGGCTGACAATTTTTTTCTTTCAAGATTTTATATATGTCATCCCACTGCCTTCTTGCCTGCATGGTTTCTGCCAAATAATCTGAGCTTAGTCTTATTGTTTCTCCTCTGTATGTGACATCTTGTTTTTCATGAGCTGCTCTCAGGATTCTTTGTTTGTCTTTGGTTTTAGCGAGTGTGAATATGATATGCCTTGGTAATCTTCTTTTGGGGTATCTTCTCTATGGGGTTCGTTGAGCTTCTTGGATGGCCAGCTTTTCATCTTTCATGATATTGGGAATGTTTTCTGTGAGCAGTTCCTCAATGATCCTCTCTGTGTTTTCTGTTTTCTCCCCCTGTTCTGGAATGCCAATCACTCATAAATTTTTGCTTTTAACTGTGTCCCACATAACTCTCAGGGTCTCTTCATTTTTCTTTGTTCTTTTTTCTGAGTTTTCCTGAAACAGAGTTGTATCCAAGTGTTTGTCTTCAGTTCCACTGATCCTGTCTTCCACGGTTTCAAATCTGTTTCTCAGCCCTTCTATGACATCATCCATTTCTGAAATCTTGTTGTTTATCTGTTGGATTTCTAATTGTTGTTTTTGTATAATTTCTAGTTGTGAATTTATTTTGGCATTTTGTTCCTGCATCATCTTCCTGAATTCTTCCATTTTTTTGTCTGCATTTTCCATAAATTTGTCTATTTTTTCCTCATGTTTGTCAGCTTTTTGCCTCTGTTCTTGGAAAATTCCAAGTATTAGTGATTTGAATTCCCTATCAGGTACTTCTAGTGCATTTTCTTCCACAGGAGAGTTATCTGGTGTTTTAATTTGGACGCCTACTGGAGCCATCCTGTCCTGTTTTTGTAAATGTTTTGATATCGTTTGCTGTTTTTGGGGCATTCAGTAGATATTTCTCTCGTTTGTTGATTGTAGATTTTTTTGTTTCATCCTTTTTAAAAAAAAAAAATTTGAGCATGTCTTAGCAGGCGGACTGTGTGCCCCTTGTTGTTTGCTCATCTGTGCGCTCAATACTTTTCGCCTCCTTCTCCGACTGGCCAGTTCAGTCACTCATATGTGGTACAGCAGGGCAGGTCTAGCTGAAGAGGAGCCACTGGGACGGGTTGTTTGTGGGACTCACCGCAGCCACCAGGGTGGTCAGTAATCAGTTCTGGGCAGGTTCCAATAGGCCATGCCTGCACAGCTTGGTGGTGTGATGTCAAGTGCATGGTGCAGGTAGGCAGGATGCAGTGGTGAGATGGTTATGTGTGAGGCTAAGCTGGATATGGGAGAGAGGAGAGAGGAACAGGAGCCAAAAAACATACAAACAAAAAAGAATGCTAGGGGAGCTTGCCATTGGAATAGAGAGATGAGATACTATGGAATGGAGAAAAACAGAAGGAGGAAGAGAAAGAAAAGAAAAGAATGAACAAATAAAAATCAGAAAGGTTAAAGAACTGCAAAGTTCCCAGGGATCGCACTGATGCAACTATGAGGTCAGGGGAAGTCGCTCTCAGGTTTCACAGCACAGCCTGGCCAGAAGGCGCAGAGGCATACAACGCCTGGTGTTTAGGGATCAGAAAGAGAAGGAAGAGATAGAGAGACGAGAAATTGAGCAATGAAGAAAGACAAAAGGGAAAAAGAGGGAAAAGAAAACAAACAAATAAAAAAAAAAAGGAACAAGAAAGGCCCCCCAGAAAAATAGAAAAAGAAAAAAAAAAAAAACCAATGAAAAAAGAAATGCGTTCAGGGATCCCTCTGCACGTCTATGGAAGCCGAAGGGGAGTCTCCCTGACACACAGCTCCACCTGGCCAGAAAGGGCTCCCAACTCAAGAAAAGGAAAAGAAAACAGACAAACAACAAATGAACAAACAAAAGCCCTGGGATTGCACCAGCATGGTAGCCCAGACCAGGAAGCAGCTCCACACTCAGATGGAGCTCCACAGCCCCTCAGGAATAAGCAAAGATGGTGCACAGAGCCAGACACTCGAGCGAAAGGAGGGGGAGGTGGTGGTGGGAGGCAAGCAAGAGATCAAAAGGAGTAGGAAAAAAAAAAAAAGCAACACCAGCAGCCAACAAATGGCACTCAGAGAGCCAGCCAGTGCGGGCTGGTGTTTCTGGACAAGAGACTGTGTCCGTGGGAAACAGAGGAGGCCGAGTGTGAGTGAAGAAGGGTGGAGAGTGGGAAAGCGTATATCACAAATTACTGGCACTCTGGGGCCCCTCAGGAAGGAGCAAAGATGGCGTACGGAGCCAGGCACCCGAGCGAAAGGAGGGGGAGGCAGAGAGGCAAGAGACCACGGCCACGGGAAGCAGAGGAGCCCGAGCCAGGGCGAAGAGGGGTGGGGGGGTGGGAAAGTGCACACCACAGATTACTGGCTGTTTTGTCTCCCACTGGATGCTCCGTGGGGCTGCTCTCTCATACCCCCATTTTGCTGGTCTCCGATAGGAGTCCAAGATGGTGGATCCGCACTGCGTTAGCTGGTAGGGGACCTTCTGCATGAATCTCTCCTCGCTCTCCGTTCTCTTTCAGTATTCTCACTCCGTATGGTGCTCGACTGAGTTCTTTATCTCTTCATTTAATGTTCTAGGGTTTCAGGATTGCTGATTCTCTGTTTGGCTTAGTTTTTCGGATCTTTGCTGTGGAGGGACGGCATGGTGCTTCTGCCTAGAGCGCCATCTTGCCGGACTCCTTAATTTCTATTCTTATCTTCATTATTTCCTTCCATGTATTTTCTTTGGGTCTAATTTGCCATCCTTATTATATCTTCTTGAGCATCTACTTATTTCATTGATTTTTCAGGCTTTCTCTTATAAAATGTGCATTTAAGGATATATATTTCCCTCTCTGGGTCCTATAAGTTACAATACATAGTATTTTATCATTCTAATTCTTATCATCATTTTAATATGTCTAATTTATCTTGTGTTTTTTGGGGTAGGATGCTAGAGGTAATTTTTTTTCCTTCTAAATTTAATTTATTGTGTTGTTGTTGAGAATATACACAGCAAAACATATACCAATTCAAAGTTTCTACATGCACAATTTAGTGCCATTGATTACATCCTTAGAGTTGTGCAACCATGCTCACCTTCCTTTTCTGAGTTGTTCCTCCCTCATTAAGAAAAATTCATTGCCGCCTAAAGTTCCTATGTAATCTTTACAGTTGCTGTTGTCAATCGGATCCCATATAAGTAGTTCCTAAAAGAGTATAATGCCTAAAGCAGATCTTTTTTACTAGTTAAGCTAAACTATTGCTCAGTTTTAAGATGACTTCAGAGGATATTTTTGGTTCAAGGTTTACAGATTATCTCAGGGCGGTAGTTTCAGGGGTTCATCCATTCTCCATGGCTCCAGAATGCTAGAGGTAATTTTTAAAGTATGGGGGCAACAGGGAAGTATTTTCAAAATTAGGCAAAAATAATATAAGAGATTCTAATGCAATACATAATCTGGCTCTTTGTGGAAATGATAGAATAATTTAGCTTTTTGTTTTCTGTTACCTGTAATTATTGCAACTCCCTAGAAATAAATTTCAAAGAATAAAATATGCACTTGGATTGTGCTGCAACCCCAGTAGTGATAAAAGTGCAAAGCTGAGGCTTTCTGTGGTTAAGAGGGTAATAATTATATTATCTATAAAGTGAGCTGAAAAGCAAGAAGAATAAAGAGTGTCTTTAGCTTCTGAGTAATTATAGGCTAATATGTTTAATGTTTAGTGTTTTTATTTTTATCTAAGTACTACATGAAAACAATTTTAAAAGTCATGTTGTTGTTAGTTGTCACTGAGTCAATTCTGATTCATGGTGACCCCATGTGTGCAGAATAGAACTGCTTCATAGGTTATCTGCTGCAAAAGATCTCTTTAAAGTGTTAAAAAGCAAAAATGTCACCTTGAAGACTAAGGTGCGCTTAACCCAAGCCTTGGTGTTCTTAGTCACCTCATATTCATGTGAAAGCTGGACAATGAATAAGAAAGATGGAAGAAGAATTGATGCCTTTGAATTGTGGTGTTGGTGACGAATACACCATGGACTGCCAAAAAAACAACAGAAATAACAAATACATATATTATGTAACATGTTAAAAGGTGGTCATTAACCATTTTCATTCTTTATAATGGTGCTATTTACATTCATATGATGAATGTATGTTGTTTTGGCTCCCTCCGTTCATTCACCTTTCTCCTGTTGAAAATACCCCACATACCCTTTCCCAACTATCAGTGACATGATTTTGGAGGGTCTCTGTGGATGGGCATGTGGACTAGACTCTGCCTCAATCTGTGAATTCCATCATCCTGGTGTTTGTGATTTTTCAGGGATAAGAAACAGCCCAATTCTGGCCAGGGATTTCAGTTTGAAATTGTTTGGTGAAAGACAAGTTTTCTTTTTCTCTACACTTGAACTTAAAAGGATGCTGAACCTATCTTGCTGCAATGGGAAGCCTGAGAATGGAGTCAATATAGAGGAAATGTGGATAAAAGACAGAAAAACAAGCTAGTTCCTGTTAATATTGTTGAGGCAGTTTTACTCCAGCCCCTTTGAGTTAGCCAGTTTTGTACTTGCAATGAAAAGAATACTTCTCAGCTGTTGCTGTGGTGGTGGTGGTGGCGGTGCACGCGGGGGCTGTAATCACTATATTTAAGTCAGGAGATGTCAGTTCCCATTCCATCTTTGCCTTTGATTACCATCTGTGTGACTCTGAGCCAATCACTTCATTCTCCAGATCTAGCTGTAAAATGCGGAAGTTGGATGAGACATTCAATTTTCTGGTGGCTTCTTCTTCTATCGTTCTATGAAGTAGCTCATCTCAGGGTATGTCCTGGAATTTCCCCACACAAGAATACATGAAGTCTCTCTTCTGTTAGCTGTTCACATAGGAGGAGCCAGGACTCATTTGCACAAGTGCCTGGCTTACCTCTGCTCAACTGTTGGTGCCGCCTGCTAAAACAATCAAGTGGTTTTGGGATGTGTGCAAGAGCCTGCCCAGGTCTGCTGCATGGTCCAGCACTGAGCCAACGTGTGTCATTTCCAGGGGAAACCTGCACTTATGGATTACTTAATTTCTATTTATTTATTGAGAATTTCATAATTTTTTTTCATTTTGGACAATTGTTATGGAATGACCTCTTTAAAGAATTCCTAATATTGAGTTAATTAAACACACCCTTGAGAAATAGCAATTGTGTTTTTAAAAATTAAGTAAACAGGCATAAAAAATACATAATACCATGCATCTTTTCTTGCTTAGAGAGCTTTAGCTTCAGTTGGGTTAAGTGGGGAGCCTAGTGTCTGAGTATACGGGCTTTAAATTCAGGCTGAGCTTTTTAAAAATTCTGAATATAACTCTTACTAGGTGGGTGAACTTGGACAAGTCACTTAACTTTTTCTGAACTTGAATTGCTCTTCTATAAAACAAGGATGACAATATTACATATCTTTTTGGGTTCTTAGAAGGAACCCTGGTGGCAAAACGATTAAGTTCCCAGCTGCTAGCAGAAAGGTTGCCAGTTTAAACCCACTCAGCGGCTTTGTGGGAGAAAGTCCTGGTGATCTGCTTCCATAAAGATTGCAGCCTAGAAAACCCTATGGGGAAGATTTACTCTGTTACACGGGGTCATTATGAGCTGAAAATTGACTCAATGGCACCTAGCAACAACATGAGAATGCAATAAGTAAATGAACATAAAATATTCATTAGAGCATCTGACACCTTACTGCTTAAGAAGCACTCATAAGCACGTAAAATAAAGACACCTAGTTACGTTTGTCATATACATGGATGCTTGTATGTGTTTTTATGTGCATTTATATGTCATCTCTATCTATTGAACATTGAATGTGTTACTCTTACATTTTTCTCTTGTTATTTTATATATGTAATTCTTACAAAGGCACTCTGGTGGCTCAAATGGTTAAGATGCAACTGCTAACCATTGGTTTGAATCCACCCAGTGGCTCTGCAGGAGAAAGACCTGGTAATCTGCCTCTGTAAAGAAGTATAGTCAAGAAAACCCCACCAAGCAGTTCTACCCTGTCACATTGGATCACTATGAGTCAAAATCAACTTGACGACACCTAACATAAACAACAGAATTCCAAAGAAGTGAAAATTCCAGAAGTGGCTTGTTTTATGGTTTGCAAAGTAAATTATCTAGATTGTCCAGTTAAATGAATTCTAATAACTGGATAACTTCTAAATTAAACACCTTATAGTCCATTGTGAGGAAAAAACATATAAATCTAGTTCTAAACATTATCTTGCCCACATAACACCTGACTGGAAGTTCCAAGGACCATAGCAAACATAAAAGTGAACGATGTTTTAGGATGCACCAACTCTGCCAATATCACCTACATATATTTTTCTATACCTTTAAATGGCAATAAGAATTAAGATTCGTTTTTTCCTTGCCTAAATATCAATCTATTATTAAGATGAGTAAAATATATATATGTATATATATATATACACACACACACACACATACATACTCTCTGAGACACTGTCACTTATTGAAAAACTAAACAAGAGGCTGATATAAGCGTTTAATCTATTTAGCCTATGGAAATTCAAAGATGACATTTAGCTAGTTTTCCATTTCTGACTTTCTGCTGCAGTTTTTATAAAGGATGTGAGTATGGGCTAACTGCCAAGCCACACATTCAAACATAAGAGTGGACTGTTTATAATTGTTACTTTCTTAACAACTTAATAACAAGATCGTTTCTATAAATGTCCACAGCTATTGTCTAAAGAATCTGAGATTTGTTTTAATCTTAAGTTGATCACAAAGTTTCCAGTTGGCAGCTCGAAGCTGTGTTTAGTTTTATTTTGTAGTTAACGTTTTTAAGAAGAGGCACTAAAAGTGGTATAAAACTTCAGAACTTACATATTTAAATCACTTACTGAAAGTATTCATTAAATAAACTGCTTTAAAAAATTTTTTTAAAACCTTAAGAATTTCTTTTAATTAAAAAAATTATATTGTTTACTTTGTCTCTAACTTTGACCACATCATAGCAGAGAAGTAAGTTTTCTTCTAGTTCAAATGACACAGATTTTATTTGTTTCCCTTCTTTCCTCAAATTGCTAGGTTTGCCTACGTGAGTGAAGCAGAGAATTAGCTGAATTTACAGAGACGTAGAGGGGAAGCCCCAGATAATGTAATTGGACTTGGGTGCAATGACAGGGAAGAGACTTTAACTCAAAAAAGAACAAGACATTGTTTTAAGCAACAACAAAAGATGATGAAAACTTTAAGTTTGGCAGATTTTATTTTTATGTTAAACCCGTTGCCATCGAGTCGATCCTGACTCATAGTGTTGATCTTATAGGACAGAGTGGAACTGCCCCATAAGGTTTCCAAGGCTGTAATCTTTGCAGAAGCAGACTGCCACATCTTCCTCCCGGGGAGCAGCTGATGGGTTTGAACTGCTGCCTTTCAGTTAGCAGCTCAGTGCTTAATCACTACACCACCAGAGCACCTTTGTTTATGTTACAGAATAATATTTATGTTAAATATAATTTTGGCAATATAATATTAGACTGCAGTCAAGTTTTTTTGTTTTGTTCTTTTTTTTTTAAGTTTCAAGGCCAAAATAAAAGTGAGACATTGGCTATACCTTGAAAGCTTGATTTGTAAACTTTGATTTACATTTTAAAGAAAATTAAGTGTTTACTAAATTCATACCACAATTGGCTATCTTTCCAAAAAAAAAATTATGATAACTCTAAACTTCCATGTCAATGAATTGCGTGAAGGTGTCAGAGGAATACATAACATACAGTCACCTTCAGGAAATCTCCATGTTCACGTGTGAATGAACTTGATGAAATATCTAAAGATTGGGCTGTTCCCACCTGGTAAGTTCTATAAACTGTCATGGTACCTGGCAGAGCCCTTATTCTTTTTGTACCTTTCATGTTTAAAGTTCATCTCCCTCCTTCTTATGCAGTCCTGACTGCTCAGAGTTTCACACATGTATAGAGTTTCTCTTGAATAGTAGATAACAGTTCTAGGTGCTAGATTTACAAACAGAAATAATAAATACATGAATTCTTTGCCCTATTCCCTCTCTGAGAGCCAGTTTATGCATTGGAGGTGAGATTGGAGGCTTTGCCTTCTCCACAGTTCCAGTCTGAAAGTTACGACTTAACAGGAGACTTAAGAGGATCTGAGGAAGAAGAGTGATCAGAGATTGGAGTCTGAAAACCTGTGTGTGTGTGTGTGTGTGAGATTTGAACCCCATACAAGATTTAAAAAAATCTCTATTCACATCCTAATAGCTTTCCAAATCTAAAATATGAAAAAAAAGACTATCAGGTGCTTTTTAGAAGAGAAATCCTTTTCCCTTTGGCAAATAAAGATCAACTTTCTTTTCCCCATGTATTTTTCTGATTCTTCTTGTGATAGGAATAATTATGATATTTGAGATAGATGGATAGAAGTCAGCTGAAAGAAAGAGCCTCTGAGCAGGGATCTGTAGGAGTGACAAACTGAGTAATTTAAGGAAGTAGCTGAGTTAGTCAATGCTGATCAGTGTAACCGGAGGCAACTCAAGAAGGAGAACTATGGTGATATGAGAAAATAAGACAGGTTACTTACATTCGCTAAGTTGTCCCCCTTCTCGTTTTTACCTTTGCCAGAGTCCATAGAAGAAGATAATTGGTGATGTGACTTCAGCATATTAGATTTTCATCCCTAAAGTTAATATCACTGCCCAATACCCAAGAGCTAGATGTAACAAATATTTCTTGAATAATAGTCTTTGGAGGAAAACCAGATTAGAAATATGAAAGGTACATAGTTTATAGATTCTTTCAAGGCCTTGGGGATTTGTATCTCCAAGTTGCTAATTAGCATGGAGTTGTATGGTGTTCAAAACAAGGATATCTCAGAGCAGAAGCATGAAGGAAGGTGTTTCTCAACTGGACTTTTATTGTATATCTAGTCAGACAACATTGTAGACAAATTATCCCACTCATACCCAAGCCCCTCAGTGTATACGCTCCTATTTTCAATTCTGTGGGTAGAGGAAAAAACAAAACTAAACAATACATTAGCTATTAGAAGTTAGCTACGTAATTGGGTAATTGAGACTTGTTTCTCTTTTGCAATCAGATGTTTTCATTAACAAGCATATACATTGTTTTCTATGTCAATAAATACTAAAAATAACACCAAACTCAAAACTCATTGCCATCAAGTCGATTCAGACTCATAGTGGCCCTATAGGATAGAGCAGAATTGCCCCATAGGGTTTCCAAGGCCATAAATCTTTATGTAAGCAGACTGCCACATCTTTCTCCTGAAGAGCGGCTGGTGGATTCTAACCACCCACCTTTCGGTTAGCAACCCGGCCCTTAACCACTGCCCCACGAGCGGTCATACCCGTACTCATTGCCATCAAGTTGATGCTGACTCATAGTACCCTAAAGTACAAAGCAGAACTGCCACCATAGGGTTTCCAAATACTGTAAACCTTCACAGAAGCAGACTACCACAGCTTTCTCCCACTTAGCAGCTGATGGGTTCCAACCACTGATCTTTCATTTAGCAGCTGAGAGCTTTTACCACTGTGCCACAATAGTTAACACTAGTGCCTGAATAATGCTTCACTATAAGGATGTACCAAATTATTTGAACCAATTCCATATTATAGGTCACTAAATTTGTTTATAATTTTACTGTGAATTAAAAACTGCTGGCATGCATGGTGGTTAAGAGCTTGGCTGCTAACCAAAAGGTTGGCAGTTTTAATCCACAGCTGCTCCTTGGAAACCCTATGAGGCAGTTCTACTCTGTCTTATAGGGTCACTATGAGTCAGAATCGACCTTAAGGCAATGGATTTGGTTTTTTTTTTTTGGCTTGATGATTAATAGCTTTGTAATTAAATATGTGCACACATTGCTTTATATGTACTTATGGACTATATGGAGCCCTGGTGGTGCAGTGGTTAAGAGCTCAGCTGCTAAACAAAAGGTTGGCAGTTCAAATCCACCAGACACTACTTGGAAACCCTACAGGACAGTTCCACTGTCTCCTACAGGGTCACTATGAGTCGGAATCTACTCAACAGCAAGGAATTTTTATGGACTATATATAGTATGAGCCTCATTGATATGAAATACCAGCTGTATGACATATTAAATTATTTCAGACACTTGCATTTATATTTCATAGCTTATCAGAAATATACTCAGTGATTACAAATATTCAGGTATGTTCTATGCTACTATTATTACTATTGCTTTTTCTATGTTTTAATTTCACATGACTATTTTCTTACAAAACATTATGTAGGCCCACTTTTCAGAATCCTTATCTAATTACTGTTTTAAAATTGCATTTTTTACTAAATCCAAAACAATAGTAAATGTATGGTGAATGTGGGAAAACTTAATTTGTTAATGGCATTATTGGGATTTTTCTAGTCTTTCTTTAATAAATCTGGTAGTAGATCTCATTGTAAGACAAACATTTTTGCCTTATTGAGTACGTTTCCTTGCTGTGCCATACTATGTCTCAAAACATTTTTAAAATCAGTAAGATATTTTAAATTTTAATCAACATTAGTTGCTGAATTTTTCCTCTTTTCATTAATTGAACCAGTGATCTATTGAAACATCCTGAATTTTGGAAATAAATTCCAAGTCACTATGGTATATTATGCTTTTAATTTATTCTTGAATTTTACATAAAATATTTCTATTATGATTTTGTGTTGATACACATTGAGATATTAGATTGTATTTGTATTTTTAAACAGTTTTGTCAGCTTTACCATCAGTTTACTGCCAACCTTTTAATAATGAGGTTTTCTATTTTTCCAAATATCCTGGAACCAGTGACAAAATGTAGTAGAAAATACGATGCATCCACAATAATAATTAATAATTAAAATTTTCTGGGAACTAGGATAATATAAATAAAGCAGAAAACCTTTTAAAAGAACATTGTAAAATTCAGAGAAATGCATTAGACAGCTGCTGTAATCATATAGTCAAACACTTTTTCACATATGAGACAATCTAACTCTTTTCAAGGTGAAAATTCTCTACAAAACAATCAGTAAATACAAAGCAATTCCAATAAGAATTCTTGTACAATTGTTAAGCAACTAAGCAAACTGATACCAACATTTATATAGAAGAATAAATATTCATATGCAGCTAAAGTAATTTTGAAAGAAATAAAAGGGTGAACTTGTTAATCTTTGTGTTAATGGTGGTGGAATAATTTGGAAAAGGCTGGTGAGAATGGTTACACAACTTGAAGAATGTAAACAATGTCAGTGAATTGTACATGTAGAATTTGTTAAAATGGTGTATACTTTGCTGTGTATATTTTCATCAAAAATAAAATAAAATTAAAAAAAGATGAACTTGTCTATCAGATTTTAAGATATGCTACAAAGCCCCATAGTAAAAAAAACATAGTAATGATACTGGTGTAGGAAAAGGCTAATAACTAGTAAGATAGACTAGAAAATCAAAAACAGACCTAAGAAATTAGTACATGATATGTAATCATCACAAATCAGGAGACAAAGCACCATTGTTAGGAAGTGAGTTTAGGAATATTACCCCATTATACAGAAAAAAATTAAAATTGTATCCTCACCTCACTGTCTCTGTAAGTTTAAGAATTGCATATGAAAGGCACAAATGTAAAGGGATGAAGATGAGCCAAAAAACCTTTATTACATACTGTAGATATGAGTATTCTGTGTTTTTCCTCTCAGAATAGTAAATATCTTTTCTTTCTCTCTCTCCCTCTTTCTCTTCTGCCTTCCCTCTCTGACTTCTAAAAATTAGATAATGTTATATAATCAATTTTACATTTTGAATACTGATATGAAGAAACTATATTCCATCTGGAATAAATTTGCCAGAATATTCTGGAAATTTTGGGGAAAAGAGAGGGTGAAGTGGGTAATAGCACAGGAAATGGGGGTGGTAGTGAATATTTATACCACAAAGTCATCACTGTTTTAATGCTAGAGTATTTAAAATAATATTTTATTTTTATAACATTGATTCTTTGTATTGAATGACAAAGAATGTCTTTTATGTATTTGTCATTTTCAAAAAGTTCTTTTATAAAGAAAAAAATATGAGGCATAATATAAAAGTAGGTAAAATAAATATTGTATACACTTCAACAATGATCAATTCTCCCTGAATCAATTAAAAATACAATTTCCAGAAAAAAATATTGTAGTAAATACTATTTTATTTTGAAATTGTGTGACAGACAAAAAACACCCGAACAAGAACAAAAAAAAGAAGTTATTTATTCAGTGCTGTTTATAGAAAGGGAGTCAGTCAGCCACCATCACTTGCCTTTGGCAGAGACTCAAAGGCAGACAGAAGAGTGGGAAAGCTTTATAGTAGAAAAAAGGGAAGGCTCCAGGCATTCCCTGATTATAGGCTGTTGACATGGGGAAGCTGGAGGCAGATTAACTAGGAAGTAGGGCATTTTATGTGATTGGTTACAGAAGCATATTTGGCTTTCTCTGATTGGTTCTAAGTTGGAAGCAGGACAAAAATTAAGGAAGCAGTCAGTTATTAGTCAGAATAAACTAGACAGCAATGGGTTTTTTGTTTTGGTCAGTTATTAATCAAATTCTGGCTATTTTGGGCCCATTGTTACCGGGATTGCTGTTTGGCTTCCAGGACTGGCAGCTGCTGACAGTGATTTGTCTTCCTAGGATGTATGCGGCAGAGGTTGTGGGTCAGAGTTCCATTTTTACATATGCTCTGGCCATTGTTCTGGTGGCTCAGTGGTTAAGATCTCAGGCTGCTGACCAAAAGGTTGTCAGTTCAAATCCACCAGCAACATCTTGGAAATCCTATATGGGCAGTTCTACTCTGTCCTACAGGGTAACTATGAGTCAAAATTAACTCAGTGGCAACAGGTCCTGGGAATTGTTGGTTTGTTCAGTCTCTCATAATGTAATTTTAAAGAATACAGAAAATTATAGAATTAATTAAAAGCTTAAACCTATTTCTGATATAAAATAGAAAAAAATATTTTAAAAATGATGATAAAGGATATCTTCATATCCATGATAATGGAAAAAATAAATCCAAAGTACAGATGACAGAAAATGTGAGCAAGCCAGGGTGGAGCCAAGATGGCAGACTAGTCAGATGCACTAAGCCATCCCACTGCCAACAAAGACCTGGAAAACCAAGTAAAACAGATACAGATGTCAATCCTAGAACCCTGAACTTTAAGTGAAGGGATAAAGTATTAGATTGGAAGTTACTGAGGAGAAGAAACTGACAGAAAACAGGGAAGGACTAGAGATACAGAGTGGAGGATCCTGACCAAACAGCATGACTCAGTGTTGCCATCTTGGAATAAAGCCAACAACTCCTCATGCAGAAAGTCACCTCCACAAAATTCCCAACAAGAGATAGAAGTACAGTGTGGACACACCCAAGACTAAGTAAGACCATGTTTGCTTGCTGCATCTCAAGGAAAAGCCCAGAGAGTTTCACCTGGTAATCACAGGAGCACGCTCCTACAACTCCCACCCTCTGGTGAACAGTGGATATAACCACCCCATTGTGGCAACCTCGAGTGCCAATGCACCCAATTGCCCTCCATCTAGCCCCCTCTGCCCCTGTTTTCACCCTCCACCTCTTCCCTCTGCCCCACCACCTACAGCCCCAAGGGGACCTGGGTCAGACCCCATGTCCCTTCTCACCAGCTCCAGATCTCTCCCAGCTGCCTGTTGCAGCCCAAAGTGACCTAGCCTGAACCTCAGGCCCCTTCTCACTAGCTCAGAATCCCCCTGCAGATTACAGATGCCCATTCCAGCCCCCGGCCAGGTTCACACTGCAGACAAATGACTTATCTCTGCCCCTTCCATTCCTGCTGGATCTGCCTTGCTGCACCACAGCTGAGCAACCAGCTCTGCACACCAGGGCAAAGTGGTGAGAACTATCATGCCCACAGACAAGCAAGCAACAAAACATGCTCAGCCCATTTGCCCAGATGTAACCAAACAAACAAAAAAACAAGAAGAAACAAACAAACCTACAATCAATAAATAAAGAAAATAATACCTGAATGTCTCAAAGACAGCATAAGACATCAAAACATATTTAAAAAACAGGACAAGATGGCTCCAGGAAGTTACCAGAATAAAGAACCAGATGACCTTCCAACAGAAGAAAAGGCACTGAAACTACCTGATAGGGAGCTCAAAAGTCTAACATTCAGGGCTCTCCAAGAGATTAGGAAAGAGATTCAGTAAAACACAGACAAAACCGTGGAAAATGCAGACAAAACCAACCAAAACATACCCAAAATCAAGGAAAACACAGACAAAGCAATAGAAGAATTCACAAAAATAATAGAGGGGCAAAATGTCAAAATAAATAAACGATTAGAAATCATACAGAAACACCAATTAAAAATCCAAAAGATAAACAACAAAATTTCAGAAATGCACAACACAATAGAAGGTTTTTGGAGCAAATTTGAAACAGTGGCAGACAGAATCAGCAAAATTGAAGACAAAACCATGGATGCCACTTGGTTTGAGGAAAGATCAGAAAAAAGAATGAAGAAGAATGAAGGAAACCTAAGAACTATGTGAGATACAATCAAAAGCAAAAATTTGTGCAAGATCCAAGTTCCAGAACAGGAGAAGAAAATGGAAAACACAGACAGGATCATTGAAGATTTGCCGACAGAAAACTTCCCTAATATCATGAAAGATGAAAAGCTGACCATCCAAGAAGCTCAACAAACCCTGAATAGGATAGATCCCAACAGAAAGTCACCAAGACATACCATAATAACGCTTCTCAAAGCCAAAGACAAAGCAAAAATCCTGAAAGCAGCTCAAGAAAAATTAAAAGTCACACAAAAAGGGGAAACAATAAGACTAAGCTTATTGGCATTACTTGGCAAAAATCACGCAGGCAAAAAGGCAATGGGAGTATATATATAAAACCTTGAAAGAAAAAAATTGCCAACCAAGAATAACATATCCTGTAAAACTCTCTCTCAAATATGATGGTGAAATTAGGATGCTTCCAGATAAACAGAAATTAAGGGAATTTGTAAAAACTTAACCACACTTGCAAGTATTATTAAAGGGAGTCCTTCAGTTAGAGAACCAACAACATCAGGCAATAACCTGGATCTAGGACACAGGTAAGTATCAGCCAAATACCAACCTAGGTAATGAACTTTCAAGGATAAAACAAAACTAAAAGATTCAAAAGAGGGAACTAGAGACATCAATCTGTAAATGACGATGATGTCAGAAAAATAAAAGGGAGAACGCATGGTGTAGATATAGAACTTTCAAACTGAGAGGAAGTCAAGGTGATATCAAGTAATAAAAGACTGGTTCAAACTTAGGAAGATAAGGGTAAATTTCAAGGTAACCACAAAGAAAGTTAACAGATCTTCTCATCAAAATAAAGAAGAAAAATATAAAGTCTCAGTAAACACAAAATCTACAATAATGAAAAAAAAATGAAAAGAAATTTCACAAACAAAAGTAACTCAGCACAGGGGAGTAAGAAACAAAACATCAGCACCAAAAAAAAAAAAAAAAAAAAGCACTACAAAATGCACAACAAACTCACAACTATTGATAATCACACTGAATGTAAATGGCTTAAATGCATCTGTAAAGAGACAGAGAGTGACAGAATGGATAGAAAACACAAGACCTATCAATATGCTGTCTACAAGGGACACACCTTAGACTCAAAGATATAAATATATTAATAATTAAAGTATGGAAAAGGATATATTAAGCAAACAGCTACCAAAAAAGAGCAGAAGTGGCAATACCAACCTCAGATATAATAGACTTTAAAGCAAAATCCACCATAAAAGACAAGGAAGAGCATTATATAATGATGAAAGGGACAGTCCATCAGGATGACATAAACATAATAAATATCAATGCACCCAACTACAGGGCTCCAAAATACATAAAACAAACTCTAATAGCTCTGAAAAGAGAAATTGACAGTTTCACAATAATAGTAGGACATTTCAACACATCACTCTTGGTAAAGGACAGAACATCTAGAAAGAAACTTAGCAAAGATACAGATCTTAAGGCCGCAATCAACCATCTTGACCTGATAGAAATATATAGAATATTCCTTCCAACAGCAGCAAAGCATACATTCTTTTCCAATGCACATGGAACTTTCTCTGTAATAGATCATGTCTTAGGCCACCCTAAAGCAACCTTCAACAAAATCCAAAACTCTGAGATAATACAAAGCATCTTTCCCAATCACAACACCATAAAAGTGGAAATCAATAACAGGAAGAGGAAGGGAAAAAAAAATCAAATACATGGAAACTAAATAACAGCTTGCTTAAAAATCACTGGGTAATAGAAGAAATCAAAGATGCAATAAAAAAAATTCCTAGAATCAAATGAGAATGAAAACACATTATACCAAAACCTATGGCACACAGTTAAAGCCATGCTCTGAGGTCAATTTATAGCAATAGGTGGACACATCAAAAAAGAAGAAAGGGAAAAAATAGAAACATTATCCATACAACTTGAATAAATAGAAAGAGAACAGCAAAAGAAGACCACAGTCACCAGAAGAAAGGAAACAATAAAGATCAGAGCAGAAATAAATGAAATAGATAATAGAAAAACAATGGAAAGAACCAATAAAACCAACAGTTGGTTTTCTGAAAGGATCAACAAAGTTGACAAACCATTGGCAAAATTGAACAAAAAAAAAAAAAAAAGCAAGAAATAACCTAAATAAGAAATGAAACGGGGGACCTTACAGCACATTCAATTGAAATAAAAACGATCATAACAGAGTATTATGAAAAACCATACTCCAACAAAATTGAAAACCTAGAAGAAACAAATTTCTGAAACATACTACCTACCTAAACTAACACAAACTGCGGGTTAAAATCTGAACAGATCCATAACAAGAGAAGAGATTGAAAAAGGTAATAATAATAATAAAAAAAAAACTCCCAACAAAAAAAGTCCTGGCTCAGATGGCTTCAACAGAGAAGACCTTGTACCAGTACCACTCAAACTATTTCAGAACACAGAAAAGGAAGGGACACTTCCGAATTCATTCTATGAAGCCAGTATAACTCTGATACCAAAACCAGGCAAAGACATCACAAAAAAGAAAATTGCAAACCAATATCTCTCATAAATATAAATGCAAAAATTCTCAACAAGATTCTAGCCAATAGAATTCAGCACCATATAAAAAAAATAATACACCACAACCAAGTGGGATTCATACTGGTATGCAAGGATGGTTCATCATTGGAAAACCAATCAATGTAATCTACCACATAAGTAAAAGAAAAGAAAAGAATCACATGATCATTTCAATGACCGCAGAAAAGCATTCAATAAAGTCCAACACTCATTCCTGATAAAAACTCTCAGAAAGATAGGAATAGAAAGGAAATTCCTCAACATAATAAAGGCACAGTGGTTAACAGCTGAGCTGCTAACCAAAAGATTGGCAGTTCAAACCCACCAGCCACTCCTTGGAAACCCTATGGGGCAATTCTACTCTGTCCTAGAGGGTTGCTAAGAGTCAGAATTGACTTGATGGCAACTGGCTTGGTTGTTTTTTTTTTTTTTTTTTTTGGTTTTATACAAAACCAACAGCCACATCATTCTCAATGGACAGAGGCTGAAAACATTCCTCCTGAGAACGGGAGCAAGACAAGAATGCCCATTATCACCACTCCTATTTAACATTGTGCTTGAAGTACTAGCTAGAGAAATAAGGCAAGAAAAAGAAATAAAGAGCATCCAAATTGGTAAGGAAGAAGCAAAACTATCCATATTTGCAGATGATATGATACTGTATGTAGAAAACCCTAAAGAATCCCCAAGAAAACTACTGAAACTAATAGATTCAGCAGAGTAGCAGGATACAAGATAAACATACAAAAATCAGATAGATTCCTATACACCAATAAAGAGAATGACAAAAAAGAAATCAAGAAAGCAACACCATTTATAATAGACCCTAAAAATATAAAATACTTAAGAATAAATCTAACCAGGGATGTAAAAGACCTGTACAAAGAGATCTACATAAATGGAAAAACATACTATGCTTATGGATAGGTAGACTCAACATTGTGAAAATGTCACTTCTGCCCAAAGCAATCTACAAATACAATGCAACCCCTATCCAAACACCAACAGTATTCTTTAACATGATGGAAAAACTGATCATTAACTTTATATGGAAAAGAAAGAACAATGACGAATCCGGGAAACATCTCACAACATGGATGAAGCTGGAGGGCATTTTGCTGAGTGAAATAAGTAAATCACAAAAGGATAAACATTGTATGAGGCCACTATTATAGAAACATATTAAAATGTTTCCATACAGAAAGAAATAATCTTTGATGGTTACTTAGGAGTGAAAGAGTGGGGAAGGAAAAGCAGTAACTAGATAGTAGGTAAGTGGTAAATTTGTTGAAGGGTAAGACAGTACACAATCCTGGGGAAGTTAGCAATAGCCATCACCATCACCATCCCATCTTCCCTGAGTTAGGTCAGTAATTATGCTGGTTTGTTTACTTGCATCAACTCATATAATCCTGTTTCAAACATCAATAAAATTCTTGACAGCGTCAATATTTTCTCCATTTTATCATGACGTTATTGGTCCAATTGTGAGGATTTTTGTTTTCTTTATGCCTATGTATAATACGTTTTGGAATTTTTTTTTTTTTAGATGACTCACTGTGTTGGGAGGAGCCCTGGTGATGAAGTGCTGATAACCGCAGGGTCGGTGGTTCGAGCCCACCAGCCTCTCCATGGGAGAAAGATGTGGCAGTCTGCTTCAGTAAAGATTTACAGCCTTGGAAACCTTATGGGGCAGTTCTACTCTATCCTGTATTGGAATTGACTCAGCAGCAATGGGTTTGGGTTTTGGGGTTTTTTCGTTGGACTTTAGCTCTCTCTAGATAGATAGCTGGATAGATAGATAGATAGATGATAGATGTAGGTAGATATATAGATATAGATATATATTTTCAGTTTTTAAAATTGTGATGTATAGTCTTAATTTTTATAAATTATATATATATAATTCTATTTCAAGAATATAGAAAAAATAATTTTTATCAACTCCTGCTTTGGGGGTCAATTAGGCTGTTTCCAATGTTATTTTCTGTCTGAACAGGCAATACTCTTCAATTATTTTAATGCTATCTAAGCCCTGGTGGAGCAGCGGTTAAGAGCTTGACTGCTAACCAAAAGGTCGTCAGTTCAAATCCATCAGCTGCTCCTTGGAAACCCTATGGGGGTAGTTCTACTCTGACCTATAGGGTCACTATGAGTCGGAATTGACTCGATGGCAATGGGTTTGGTTTTTGTTTGTTTGTTTGTTTAAACTCAACTAAGAAATTCATTAGTTTGGATCAAGGCTTTGTCTTCTATGAAAATTTGCGATAGAAAATAGATGTCATTAACAGAGAATGATTAGAAAGCCATTAAAATGTTTCATAAGGAGCCACCAACAAATTATTTTGGGTTCTCGAGTATTTGTAATAGGGGGAATTCAATGCATGGATTGGCTAAACCCGTGTGAAGGAGCGGAGAACCCAAGCAATGGAATGTAAATTAACCCTGAGATTAGAAACTGCAATAAAATGCTACCACCCCTAGACTGGAGAAGCAAAAAGAGTGAAGGGACTAGGATCACCTGGGGGAAGCTGGAACCATGGTAGGTGGGCCACTGGAGCTGGAGCAAAAGAGCAGATGCCATTACTGCTACAGGAGCCTCTCATAGCATGAAGGGAGGCCTAATTACCCTGGCTTCCCTTTCTCTTTCATTCTAATCTCTTGCCAGTATCTCCCATTTGGGAGTCAGTTGATATGAGAGTCTACACAAAAGCCTTCAGGGGTCAGTCCTCCTGTAATACAAACAGAGCTGGAAAAGGATAATGAGTGATCTGAGGGCAAACCCAGGACCAGTTCATCTGACCAATCCTTTACCCCATTTTGCACTAAAAAAAGTTGGAAGAATATTTTATAGAAGGAGAAGTCTGAAAGAGTCTATGCAACAGTTGTTTCTAAACGTTTACTACCATGTGTCCCATTAGAAAACGTTTTTTGGACCTGCAGTTCCAATACAGTCATGCATCACTTAACATCCTGTGAAACAGGATACATTCTGTGAAATAGGGAGTTATGTGATTTGGACATTATGAAAATACCATTTATATCAGCCATCCCTGGTTACAAATGTCTGACTTGTGTACAACCCGTAGTTACAAACCAACCCCTGTAAAGCCTATTATATTAAAAATTCAAAGTACATACAATGGTTCATAATAATAAATGGGCACTACTTTGGAATGTGCATCAAAACATTATTATCATTATTACTGTATTACTGTGCCTTAAATTTTTAATATAATAGGCTTTGGTTTGTAACTAAGGGTTGTAAGTTTGACTTTCATAACCCAGGTCCTCCCTGTATAACCTTATGGGACCACAGATGTATATGTGGTTGGACGTTGCCTGAACAGATGTTATATGGCACATGGCTGTATATTAATTTTTAATATTCAAATTAAATGTGTGTATTTCTCTATATATTTATATCCTTTGTAGAGTATAAAATGAAAGAGAAGTTATAAGAGCTTCAAAATAAACATACATAAAATTTCTAGCATGCCCTTCCTACACTCCAATGGATCATTTTGCACAAAATTTGGGATGCACACCACCTGCTTTGGAGACTATTATAAAAATCATTGTCTATTCTTTAAGAAGTGATAGCAATGCTTTTATGTAGCGCATACTTACTTTGTGATATGACTTAACAATTTCTAAAAAGAGCTAATATATTTGCATTTCTCTCCTTTAATACTGAGTATCAGAGTGCACTTCCTTCCTATCATTTCTTCTTTCCCAGCAGTCTATTGGACAGTTCTTAGATACTCAGTAATGGTGTTTTAACTTTTCGCATGTATACACAAATATGTACATGTCTATACACGTATTTACAACACACAAAAGTTCACCAACAAAAATTTAAAAAATAAATCTATTAAGAAGCTATCAAAATAGTAGGAAATGGATGAATGACTTTAACTGGCTTTGCAAGTTCCTTATGAAAAAAACTGAATGATGTTCTTACCCCTGAAATTTCAATTGTGCTTTCTATTATGGACACACTTATACCAAAAATACATGTGTGCATGTGTGCGTTTAGAAAATGGTATAAAATTGATTGCCTTCCAGTAGAAACAGAAGCACAAGCCTCTGTGGTTCTCTCTCTAGAGCCCCATCTCCCTCTTCAATATAGTAATGGGAAGTTGTCTGGGAAGGAGAGCTCCAGAGACATGTGTTGAGTAAATAAGGTGAACATCATCCACCTGAAGATAGCTTGAGTAAATGGATTACAGGAGAGAGTGGCTAGTGGGTTACCCACACCTGTTTCCTCCACCGCCTGTCCTGGAACTGTAACTGAGATTGAATCTTCATCAAAACCACCAACCTCCCCTACAGCTGGATTGTCATTCTTCCTAGAAGGTAGCCTTTCTTTCTCATGTTATAGGAAAAATAAAGGAAATATTTTTTCAAAAGTTGAGGAAATCCAGAGCTGGTTCTCTTTTGCATTGAACAGAAGTTGCTTTTCACATATAACCCAATACTTACTAAATTCATAAACCAAAAAACTAAATCCATTGCCGTCGAGTAGATTCTGACTCATAGCGACTCTATAGGACAGAGTAGAGCTGCCCCATATGGTTTCCAAGGAGTGCCTGGTGGATTTGAACTGCTGACATTTTGGTTAGCAGCCATAGCTCTTAACCACTATGCAACCAGGGTTTCCACTACATTCATAGTCATGGAAAATTGACCACATTCTCTTTGCAACCATAAATCCCCTTATCCTCATCTCGATTAACAGGAATGTGAAAGAGGAAGGAAAGAGTTTTAGAGTGGACTCTTGGGAAATACTGATTCTTCTTGGACACATAACTTCATGTGGCAAAGAAACGTGACAATGTAGCATTATACAATACAAAATGAGGCCACTTGCCCATTGTCTTTCTCCCAGTAGAAATCTAATCTTTCAACAACACAGTTCTTTCTTCCTTTACTGTATAGTAGAGGGAATTTAGCCAGCTAAGGTCAATGTCAATACCAGAGCATTATAGCACTGAGTATTTTTACTACTTGGCCAGTTAGACAATGCAAAAAATGTGGCCACTAGAGTGTTTCCTTCAGTTGTTATAATTCTGGACACTGTATTATTCTCCACTCAGAACACATAATAGTTTCTTCTTGGCAAAATTTCGGAATCATTACCATGGATATTAAAGAAAATGTGGACCATGTAATACTTGCCTGAGATCCGTCTTAATGGCCTAGGAATCTTAAAAATAAGTTTTTGTTTTATGTTTTCTAGTTAGGTTATTTGAGGGAAAATCAGAAATTTTTCAAACTATACTATTGAATTCTACACAATTTATAAAAGATCAGTGGATTTGAAAGAAAAGTAGGTATTTTTATTAGAGAGGTTTTTTTGTTTTTGCTTTCTTTTTTAAAGGAGGTTATTTAGACTTGAATTCCACAGATAATCAACCTGTTCCGGTCATTTTGGGGACCTCAAAAATTGACATTTCAGGAGTACAAATTTCTGTAACTAAATTTCTTAATCTTTGCAAATTAATAGTTTAAACTACATTTTTAATTCTAAACAATTTTCTTTATGAAAGGTCAGTGGATTGTATTATAACAACAACACGTTGCTGTCAAGTCGATATCAACTCATAGTGATCCTGTAGGACAGAGTAGAACTGCCCCATAGGGTTTCCAAGGAGGGGCTGCTGGTGGATTCCAACTGCCAGTCTCTTGGTTAGCAGCCGAGCTCTTAGCCACTGCTCCACCAGGGCTTCAATGGATTGTATTAGGTGAGTGAATTTGTGTAGTCTTGTAATAAAACCATCCTAAAGCATATGGATCAGAAGGGCCAGGGAAAGAGTAGGGGAGATAACTTGCTAATTGGGGGCTGTGAACTTGATTCTTCCAGAAAGCAACATTTATAAAGACTAATGACTCAAATAACAGCAGTTTTTCTTAGCTGTATTACTGGTTCTACAGTTAATTGCTTCAGAGGAAAGCAATGAATATTAATAATAGTCATATCTAACAGTTTCTGTTTAAATAATTCTAACTATTCTTGTCTCTGTGTACAACTCTATATACCCTCTCTCAACTCTGTTCATTTGATGTGCCTTTCAACTTATTTATTATATTTGCCAAAGAGAAAAATTAATAACAGACATCTTACTTCAATTTTAAGGTTTACTTACCCATGAAACCAGATATTCTCTGTAAAGAAGTTCCTCAACAAAATGAATCCTGAGTAGAGAGGCAGACCATCTTGTGACCTCATGTAAGTTGCTCTCAGTAAAAGGAGGAGGGCAGGGTTCAACCAATTATGTTAGGATGAGACAGTGGTTGATCTTTTGTATTTCTCCCCACGCTTCTCTTTAAAAGCCTCATTGTACCTAGCTTCTTTACGCCATTTGCTTTTTTTTGGAATTAAAATGGTGTCCCTATATACATATAAAATAACTGCTCTGAATACACCTTATGTTTAAATTTCATTGAGTTTTGATTATTTTTAGCATATATATTGCCTATTATGTATCTGCATTCATAACAATCATTTTATTTTCAATGTCTTTGCCTTTCCACAGTATGTACATTGTTGGTCGGTGTATTTCATCTTCAGGTAGTTTGGTATATATCTCATATCTGTTTGAGTATATGATTCTAATGTTAATTCTATTTTTATGTGTTTTCTTTCAATGCATTTGATGTTTTCATGGCTTTATGCATTAGTCTCTCTGTATAACAAATCAACCTATGATACTTTTTGCATTATTTTATCTGCCGTTTCTCTCTATAGTTACCGTCTCCAAATGCTCAAGTTTTATTTGGTTTCTTGTTTTTCCGTTGGTTATGGTACCCTATTTTCTTCCCACAGGAGTAAGGTAGGAATGACCAAGAAAGGCAATTCACCTAAAGAAGCCACGAAAGGGACAAATGTTAGCAACCCAGCAGGTTTCATCTTTCTTGGCTTTTCTGACCAGCTCCAGTTGGAGATGGTTCTCCTTCTCGTTATCTCTATCATATACATTCTGACATTGATGGGGAACACAGCCATCATACAGGCCTCATACTTGAACTTCAAACTCCACATACCCATGTACTTCTTCCTCTCTAATCTCTCCTTCCTGGACCTCTGTTTCGCTACCAGTGTTGTCCCACAGATGCTTTGGAATCTCAAGGGCCCTGAGAAGACCATTAGCTACACTGGTTGTGTGATCCAGCTATACATTGCTTTGGGGCTGGGCTCCACATAGTGTATCCTCCTGACTTTTATGGCCTATGACTGCTTTAATGCTATCTGTTGATCCTTAGTTGCTTCTTTGGCAACTAGCAGCTGTGGCTTGGATCAGTGGTTTTGTGGAGGCCACAGTTCAGGCTATCCTTGTTTTCCAATTGCCTCTCTGCAGCCACCACATGGTGGATGATTTTACGTGTGAGGAGCCCACCCTCATTAAAATTGCCTGTGTGGACACAACCCTCCTGGAAAATGAATTCTCTGTAGCTAGTGTCCTCTATGTGGTTATACCTCTGGGACTTATTTTGGTCTCCTACAGCTACATTGTGAGGAGTGTGCTGAGGATAAAATCAGCTGAAGGCAGAAGGAAAGCATTTGGGACCTGTGGGTCTCACTTGATTGCTGTGGTTTTGTTCTTTGGGACTATAATTTCTGTCTACATACAACCCAAGAGAAAGTACACACAGAAGCACAGTAAATTCCTCACCCTCTTCTATACTGTAGTGACTTTCAGTGCAGTCAGTGAGACAGAGGCATAGTACACTGACAGTGCTAAGTAATTTTAATCTGGATTCTAAACTAACAGCTATGCTTTTTGAGAAAAACATGTTTGTCCTTAGTAGTAGAAACTAGGATGTGAGTACATATGCCCTGAGGGATCTTAAGCAAGTGACCATCTACACCCCTTAAAATACCCGTACTCCAGAAGAGTGCTGTCTTGAGTGTTGCTGCCAGCAAGGTTGTTTTTCTTTTTACAAGATAGACAAAAAAATATACAAGGAGCTTGTGACTATGATATAAACATTCTATGAAAGTATCTGTAATCACTAACTATAATATTAATAATCAGTAACCAATCAGACTGTGATTATTACAAAATACATGGATTTTCCTGTAATTGCCTTCCCTGTAGTTTGGTTCCTCCGTTCACCCCCTAAGAATACTTGTATAATGCAGCTGCCCTGGGACTATCTGATTGCATTTTCGGTGGGCTATGTGGTTCCCCAATTGCAATTGTTTTAAACCTTTAATAAACCTCTCTGTTTAAGCTGGAAACATCATTAAAGTTTTTTTCTCTGCAACATACTGGTGTGACTCCTCAGATGCTAGCAACTTTTAGGTGCATGCCATTAAGGTTTCTCCTTTTGTTTAGGCGGAACAGAGCTAAACCACCTAATTAAGTAGGTGTGAACTATCCTTTTAATGACATTCTGAAGTTACCTACTGTAAATTCTTCTTATCCTCTTTTCTGGAAATGTTATGTATCTTCCTTTTGCCTAGTTTATAAACAGTCTATGAAAAAAGTATCTATAGGTATGTGTATGACTAACATAGTTATGACAAACCTATTTTCACATCACAGAAGTAAATCTTCTACTTCATGGAGGTGGGGCTGGGATTATAGCTGCAGAAACTGAGTTTACCTAAGAATAGTTCCTATTGTTTTCTGGTCTTACATTCAATAGGGCTTTAGACAATGGGTGTTCTGTCCACAGTTTACATGAAAGTGTGAAGGTCCGTTGGAAAACTGACAATGATCTAAGTTTGCCTTACTTGGGGGTATTACTGATTCTTGTTCAATCAGTAAATGCTTCTGGGACTAAGTATACCAAAGGATTTTTCTCATCTCTCCTACCCACATAAGAAGCCCCCAATAGAGATGTGCCATAAGTCTGAATATTTCTCTTTTATGCATCTCTCATCAAACTAGAATAACTCTTAGTTCCTTTTTTAAATTGTACTTTATTTTTTATTTTTATTATTTTATTGTATTTTAGACAAAGGTTTACAGAACAAATCATTTCTCATTAAACAGTACACATATTGTTTTATGACAATGGTTAACAACCCCATGACAAGTCAACACTGTCCCTTCTCAACCTTGGGTTCCCTATTAGCAGCTTTCCTGTCCCCTCCTGCCTTCTAGTCCTTGTCCCTGGACTGTTGTGCCCCATTAGTCTCCTTTTGTTTTATAGGCTTGCCTAATTTTTGGTAGAAGGGTGAACCTCTGGAGTGACTTCATTACTGACCTAAAAGGGTGTCCGGGAGCCATATTCTCAGGATTTCTCCAGTCTCTGTCAGGCCAGTAATTCTGGCCTTTTTTTGTGAGTTAGAATTTTGTTCTATATTTTTCTCCAGCTCTATCTGGGACCCTCTGTTGTGATCCTTGTCAGAGCACTCAGTGGTGGTAGCCAGGTATCATTTAGTTGTGGTCCATTAGTCCTTTGGACTAATCTTTCCCTTGTATCTTGTTTTCTTCATTCTCCCTTGCTCACAAAGGGGTGAGACCAGTGGAGTACCTTAGATGGCTGCTCAAAGGCTTTAAGACCCCAGATGCTACTCACCAAGGTAGAATGTAGAACGTTTTCTTTATAAACTGTTATGCCAGTTGAGCTAGATGTTTCCCAAGACCCTGGTCCCCACAGCCCTCAGCCCAGCAATTCAGTCTCTCAGGGAGTTTTGATGTGTCTATGGAGTGGAGCTTCCATGACCTTACCTCATACAAGTTGTACTGGCTTGCCCTGTATTGTGTACTGTCTTACCCTTCACCAAAGTTACCACTTATCTGTTGCCTATTTAGTGTCCCCCCCACCCCTCCTCTCCCTCGTAATCATTAAAGATTGTTTTTTTTTGTATGTAAACCTTTTCATTAGTTTTTTACAGTAGTGGGCTCATATAATATTTGTCCTTTTGTGATTAACTTAGTTCACTCAGCATAATGCCCGCCAGATTCATCCATGTTATGAGATGCTTCACAGATTCATCACTGTTCTTTCTCGTTGCATAGTTGCATAGTATTCCATTGTGTGTATGTACCATAGTTGGTTTATCCATTCATCTGTTGGGTATCTAGGTTGCTTCTATCTTTTTGCTATTGTGAACGATGCTACAATGAACATGAGTGTGCATATGTCTATTCGTGTTACTGTCTTATTTCTCTAGGATATGTTCCTCTGAGTGGGATTGGTAGATCTTATGGTATTTCTATTTCTAGATTTTAAGGAAGCACCATATCATTTTCCAAAATTGTTGTATCATTTTACATTTCCACCAGCAGTACACAAGAGCTCCAATCTCCCTGCAGCTTCTCCAACATTTGTTATTTACAGTTTTTTTGATTCATGCCTGTAATGCTGGGGTGAGATGGTATCTCACTGTGGTTTTGATTTGCGTTTCTCTAATGGCTAGTGATTGCGAGCATTTCCTCATGTGTCTGTTGGCCACTTGAATGTCTTCTTCAGTGAACTGTCTGTTCATTTCATTTGCCCATTTTTGAATTGGATTATTTGCCTTTTTGTTGTAGAGTGTTGGATTTTCTTAAATATTTTAGAGATTAGAACTTTGTCTGATTTGTAATAGCCAAAATTTTTTTTCCCAGTCTATATGTTCTCCTTTTACTCTTTTGGTGAAGTCTTTTGATGGGCATAAGTGTTTAATTTTTAGCAGAGCCCAGTTATCTAGCTTATCTTCTGGAGTTTGTGTGTTGTTGGTTATGGTTTGTATCCTGTTAATGCCGTGTATTAGGGTCTCTAACATTGGTCCTATTTTTTCTTCTATGAACTTTATAGTTTTTGGCTTTATATTTAGGCCTTTGATCCATTTTGAATTAGTTTTTTTATATGGTGTGAGGTAAGCGTCCTGTTTCATTTTTTTGCAGCTGGACATCCAGTTTTGCCACCACCATTTGTTAAAAAGACTGTCTGTTCCTCATTTGATGGACTTTGGGCCCTTGTTGAAGATCAGGTGACTGTAGGTGGATGGATTTACATCTGGGTTCTTGATTCTGTTCCATTGGTCAATGTATACGTATTGTACAAGTAGCAGGCTGTTTTGACTACCATAGCTGTATAGTAGATTCTGAGGTCAGGTAATGTGAGTCCTCCTACTTTATTCTTCTCCTTCAATAGTGGTTTACTTATCCAGGGATTCTTCCCTTTCCATATAAAGTTAATGATTAGTTTTCCCATCTCTTTACATAATGTTGTTGGTATTGGGATTGCACTGTATTTGTAAATTTCTTTGGGTAGAATTGTCATTTCTCAATGTTTGAGTCTACCTATCCATAAGCATGGTATTTTTTTCCATTTACATAGATCTCTTTTGAGTTATTGCAGTAGTGTTTTGTAGTTTTCTTTGTATAGGTTTTTTACATCCCTGGTTAGATTTATTCCTAAGTATGTTATATTTTTAGGGGTATTATAAATGGTACTGTTTTCCTGATTTCCTTTTCATCATTCTCTTTATTGATGGATAGGACTCCAACTGACTTTTGTATGTTTATCTTGTATCCTGCGACTCTGCTCAGTCTTTTGGGTTTTCTATTTATAATATCATATCATCTGTCAATAGGGACAGTTTAACTTCTTCATTACCAATTCAGATGCCCTTTATTTCTTTTTCTCACCTTACTGCTCTATCTAGGACTTTCCGCACAATGTTAAATAGGAGTAGAGATAAAGGGTATCCTTGTCTTTTTCCTGTTTTCAAGGGGAATGTTTTCAGCCTCTCTCCCTTAAGAATGATGTTGGCCGTTTGTTTTGCATAGATGCCCTTTATTATGTTGAGAATTTACCCTTCTATACCTATTTTATTGAGAGTTGATCAGGAATGGGTGTTGGACATTGTCAAGTGCCTTTTCTGTGTCTATTGAGATGATCATGTGATTCTTTTCTTTCCTTTTATTTATGTGGTGAATTATGTTGATTGGTTTTCTAATGTTGAACCATCCTTACATACCTGGTATGAATCCTACTTGATTGTTGTGTGTTATTTTTTGATATGATGCTGAATTCTATTCACTAAAATTTTGTTGAGAAGTTTTGCATCTATATTCATGAGAGATATATTCATGAGAGATATTGGTCTGTAATTTTCCTTTTTGCTGGTGTCTTTGCTTGGTTTTGGTATCAGAGTAATGCTGGCTTCATGGAATGAATTTAGAAGTGTTGCTTCCTTTTCTATGTTCTGAAATAGTTTGAGTAGTACTGGTATAAACTCTTCTCTGAATATTTGGTGGAATTCTCCAGTGAAGCCATCTGGGCCAGGGTTTTTTTCACTGGAAGTTTTTTTTATTACTTTTTCAATCTCTTCTCTTGTTATGGATCTGTTTAGATTTTCAACATAACTTTGTGTTAGTTTGGGTAAGTAATGTGTTTCTAGAAATTTATCTATTTCTTCTAGATTTTCAAATTTGTTGGAGTATAGATTTTCATAATACTTGGTTAGGATCCTTTTTATTTCAGTTGGGTCTGTTGGAATGTCCTCCACTTCATTTATTATTTGGGTTATTTGCATACTCTCCTGTTTTTCTTTTGTCATTTTGGCCAGTAGTTTGTTGATTTTGTTGATCCTTTCAAAGGACAAACTTTCAGTTTTGTTGATTCTTTCTATTTTTTTTTCTATTCTCTATTTCATTTATTTCTGCTCTGATCTTTATTATTTCCTTTCTTCCAGTGGCTGTGGGCTTTATTTTTTATTTTTTTTGTTTGCTCTTCTCTTTTATTTGTTTGAGTTTTGTAGTCAATGTTTTAATTTTTTCCCTTTCTTCTTTTTTGATGTGTTCATCTATTGCTATAAATTGTCCTCTGAGGACTGCCTTTGCTGTGTCCCAAAGGTTTTGGTATGATGTGTTTTCATTCTCATTTATTTCTAGGAAATTTTTGATTCCATCTCTGATTTCTTCTATCACCCCATGGTTTGTTAGCAAGGTGTTATTCAGTTTTAATGTAACTGATTTGTTTCCTTGCTCTTTCTGTTGTTAATTTCTACCTGATGGCATTGTGGTCAGAGAAGAAAGTTTGTATTAGCTCAGTGTTTTGGGTTTTGTTGAGGGTTGCTCTGTGGCCTAAGATGTGATCTATTCTGGAGAACGTTCCATGTGTGTTGGAAAAGAATGTGTACTTTACAGCTGTTGAGTGTGGTGTTCTATATATGTCTATGAGGTCAAGTTGGCTGATTGTGCCCTTTAGGTCTTCTGTATCTTTGCTGAGTTTCTTTCTAGATGTTCTGTCCTTTACTGAGAGTGGTGTGTTGAAGTCTCCTATTATTATTGTAGAACTGTCAATTTTTCTTTTCAGTGGTGTTAGTTTGTTTTATGTATTTTGGATCCCTGTCATTGGATGTGTAGATATTTATTATGGTTATGTCTTTGTGCTGGATAGTCCCTTTAGTCATAACATAGTGCCAATCTTTGTCTTTTATGGTGGATTTTGTTTTAAAGTCTACTTTATTTGAGATTAGTATTGCCACTCCTGCTCTTTTTTGGTAGCTGTTTCTTTGATATATGTGTTTTTTTTTATCATTTGATTTTTAATAAATTTAAGTATTTTTTTCCAAGGTATGGCTCTTGTAGACAGCGTATTGATAGATCCTGTTTTTTTTAATCCATTCTGTCACTCTCCGTCTCTTTATGGGTGCATTTAGTCCATTTATATTCAGAGTAATTATTGATAGGTGTGAGTTTATTGCTGTCATTTTGTAGTGCTTTTTTGTGGTGCTGAAGTTTTCTTTGTTCCTCTTACTCTCCCATGCTGAATTCCTTTTGTTTATGGATCTTTCTCTCATTTCTTTCTTTTTTGTAGATTTTTCTTTTTACTGAGACTTTATGTTTTTCTTCCTTATTTTGATGTGTAGGTTTGTTAACTTTTTTTGTGGTTCTTGAAAGTTACCCTTATCTTCCTAGGTTGGAACCAGTCTTTTATTACTTGGTATTGCCTTGTCTTCCTCTCCTTTAGCAGGTTCTATACTTCAACTGTTTATTCCCTCTTTTATTGTTATGATGTTGTCATTTACAGATTAACCTCTCTGATTCTCTGTTGTACTTCTTTTGGTTTTGTATAGTCCTTGAGAGTTAGTTTCCTAGGTTAGTATCTGACTGGTATGATCTTGCATTCTAGATTCAGCCTATGGTCTGATGTTGTTTGTTCTCAGAACAAAGGACTCCCTTTATTAATTCTAGTAAGTTTGGTTTTGTTTTTATGTACTGTCTAAATTTCTGTTTATCTGGAAATATCCTAATTTCATCATCATATTTGAATTAGAGTTTTGCAGGATATATGTCTTAGGCTAGGTTCTCTAGAGAAGCAAAACCAGTAAAGTGTATAAATATATATATATAGAGAGAGATTATATCAAGGAAACAATTCACTTGATTCTAGAGGTTAGAATCTCCCAAGTCCATGGATCAGGGTAGAGGCCTTTCCCAAGTCACACAGCCACAGAAGCTGGCAAGCCCAAGATCTGCAGGTCAGAGAGCAAGGCTCCCGCACACAGGCTGTACAGATCGAGAATCACAGGTTCGGCAGATAAGCTGACAGCTCAAGTCCCAAGAACAGGAGATGAGATGACAGGAAGCAGCCACAGGATCCAGAGAGAGCAAGAAGCAAGAATGCCTGCTTATATTCAGATGCAGGTGATACCCCAAGGATACTCCCTTTCATCTGATTGGCTACTCAAAGTATATTCAATCATGGGAGTGATTACATTAAAACACTGAGAATCATGGCCCAGCCAAGGTTACACACAATCTTAACCATCACTGTCCACCCCTTGTCAACTTGGCACATGTACACATCTCCTTAAACCATACATAATCTCTGAATAAAGACAATTATAAAGTCATATTTCCACCTAACATGATACAACTAACACGCGTACAATCAAAAACACACTAGCCCCATTTACAGGTTATATTTTATAAACGAAGGAAACAAAGATATTTGATGCACACATACAAAGTACAAATACCAATAACAATTACAGTCCCCATTTCTGCAACTGGTCACTTGGCCATAACTGGTATTTAGAACTACTTTTTTCCACTACCCATTCTGTATTCCCTTTGCCCTCAGCAAGCACCTCAGCCGGTCATGGTTCTTTGCCTGGTGGGGTGACCCAAACATTCATTCCTGAAGGGTCTGTGACTTTACTAGTCATGTCAGAATTAGGTTGCTGTAGTTTTCCATTAACTTTAATCACAGGGCATGGTAGTCCTAAGAGACGCCCCAAGGAATCTCCTGCATTCCAGACATACTCTTCTTTACCTCCATTATGTAATATCAATCTGATTTCCTCTTGGTAATCAGGATCAATCACACCAGCCAGTATGGTAACTCCCTTTTTCACCTGTTGATCCAGAGACATAGGGAGCCCAAAGTGGCCAGGTGGTATTCTTAACTTGCAGTTCAATGCAATCAGTGATGTGTCTCCAGGTGGGAGCATTCCTCCCTTTGAAACTAAGATCTCTAGGCCTGCAGAGCATAAAGTCGAGGGGACAGGAAGCAAAAATCTAGCAAGTGGGTGACTATGGGTAATAGTGAGTGGTGCTACTCCCATTTCCACCCCTTGATTCCTGGACCCATGAATCCAGGCTATGGGAGAAACAGCACCATATATTGGACGCCAGTTTAAAGCATATACAGCCTCTTGGAGAACATTGCCCCAACCCTGCAAGGTATTGCCACCTAGCTGGTGCCATAATTGTGTCTTTAGAAGGCCATTCCATCGTTCTATCAAGTCAGCTGCTTCAGGATGATGGGGAACATGGTAAGACCAGTGAATTTCATGAACCTGGGCCCACTGCCACACTTCATTTGCTGTGAAGTGAGTCCCTTGATCTGAGGCAATGCTGTGTGAGATACCATGACAGTGGATAAGGCATTCTGTAAGTCCACAGATGGTAGTTTTGCCAGAAGCATTGCATGCAGGGAAGGCAAATCCATATCCAGAGTAAGTGTCTATTCCAGTAAGGACAAAACACTGCCCTTTCCATGATGGAAGTGGTCCAATGTAATCAACTTGCCACCAGGTTGCTGGCTGATCACCTCGAGGGATGGTGCCATATAGGAGACTCAGTGTTGGTCTCTGCTGCTGACAGATTAGGCACTCAGCAGAGGCTGTGGCCATGTCAGCCTTGGTGAGTGGAAGTCCATGCTGCTGGGCCCATGCATAACCTCCATCCCTGCCACCATGGCCACTTTGTTCATCAACCCATTGAGCAATGGTGACAGTAGCTGGGGAAAGAGGATGACTGGTTTCCACAGAACATGTCATCCTATCCACCTGATTGTTGAAATCATCCTCTGCTGAGATCACCTTTGGTGAGAATTCACATGAGACACAAATATCCTCACTTCTTTAGCCCATTTGGAGAGGTCTATCCATATACCTCTTCCCCATAAATCCTTGTCTCTAATTTTCCAATCATGTTCCTGCCAAGTACCTGACCAGCCAGCCAAACCATTGCCACAGCCTATGAATCAGTATATAATTTCACATCTGACCATTTCTCCTTCCAAGCAAAGTGAACAACCAGGTGCACTGCTCTAAGTTCTACCCACTGAGAGGATTTCCCTTACCACTGTCCTTCAGGGAGGTCCCAGAGAGGGGATGTAGTGCTGCCACAGTCCACATTCGAGTGGTGCCTGCATATCGTGCAGAACTATCTGTAAACCAGGCATGAGTTTTCTCTTCTTCAGTCAACTGATCATAAGGAACTCCCCATGAGGCCACATTTGCAGACTGGGAGATGGAAGGTAATGTGACAGGAGTGGAGACTGTGGGCATTTGGGCCATTTCCTCATGCAATTTACTTGTGCCTAGGTTCCTGCTTGGGCCCGATCTCAAATATACCACTTCCATTTAATGATGGAGTGCTGCTGTTCACGTCCAACTTTATGGTTCTGTGGGTCAGACAACCCCCAGTTCATGATGGACAGCTCAGGCCTCATGGTGACTTGGTGTCCCATGGTTAAGCATTCAGTCTCTACTAAGGCCCAGTAACAAGCCAAAAGTTGTTTCTCAAAAGGAGAGTAGTTATCTGCAGAGGACGGCAGAGATTTTCTCCAAAATCCTAAGGGTCTGCACTGTGATTCACCTGTAGGGGCCTGCCAAAGACCCCAAACAGCATCTCTATCTGCCACTGACACGTCAAGCACCACTGGATCAGCTGGATCATATGGTCCAAGTTGAGGAGCGGCTTGCACAGCAGCCTGAACCTGTTGCAGAGCCTTATCTTGTTCTGGTCCCCACTAAAAACTAACAGCTTTTCAAGTCACTTGATAAATAGGCCAGTGTAGCACACCCAAATGAGGAATACGTTGCCTCCAAAATCCAAAGAAGCCCACTAGGCGTTGTGCCTCCTTTTTAGTTGTGTGAGCAGCAAGATGCAATAACTTATCCTTCACTTTAGAAGGAATGTCTCGACATGCCTCACACCACTGCACCCTTAGAAATTTCACTGAAATGGAAGGTGCCTGAATTTTTGTGGGATTAATCTCCCACACTCTAGCACTCAAATGTTTTACCAGTAAGTCCAGAGTCATTGACACTTCTTCCTTACTAGGTCCAATCAGCATAATGTCATCAATGTAATGGACCAGTGTGATGTCTTGTGGAAAGGAAAGGCGATCAAGGTCCCTGCAGACTAAATTATGACATAGGGCTGGAGAGTTAATGTAGCTCTGAGGTAGGCAAATGAAGGTGTACTGCTGGCCTTGCCAGCTGAAGGCAAACTGCTTCTGGTTATCCTTTGAAACAGGTATGGAGAAAAAGGCATTAGCCAGATCAATAGCTGCATACCAAGTGCCAGGAGATGTATTAACTTGCTCAAGCAGTGAAATTACATTTGGAACAGCAGCTGCAATTGGAATCACCACCTGGTTAAGTTTTCGATAATCTACTGTCATTCTTCAAGATCTATCTGTTTTCTGCACAGGCCAAATGGGCGAATTGAATGGGGATGTGGTGGGAATCACCACCCCTGCATCCTCCAAGTCCTTGATGGTGGCAGTAATCTCTGCAATCCTTCCAGCAATGAGGTATTGCTTTTGGTTTACTATTTTCCTAGGTAGGGGCAGTTCTAATGGCTTCCATTTGGCTTTTCCTACCATAATAGCCCTTACTCTATTTGTCAGGGATCCAATGTGGGTGTCTGCCAGTTGCAGAGTATATCTATTCCAGTTATGCATTCTGGAACTGGGGAAATCACCTCAGGATGGGTTTGAGAACCCACTGGACCTACTGTGAGACGGATGTGAGCCAATACTCCATTAATAACCTGACCACCATATGCCCCCACTCTGCTTGGTGGGCCACAGTGACATTTTGGGTCTCCTGGAATTAGTGTCAGCTCAGAGCCAGTATCCAGTATTCCCCAAAAGGTCTGATTATTTCCTTTTCCCCAATGAACAGTCACTCTCGTAAAAGGCCATAGATCCCTCTGTGGAAGGCTGGGAGAAAGATCAACAGTAAAAATTTTTGGCAGTGTATTGGAGTCCTTCCTCAAGGGAAACCGGCCTCCCCTTCATTCAAGATGTTGTGGGTCTTTAAACTTGCTCAAATCTGGGAATTGATTGAGGGACCTTCACTCTCTATTCTGGCGATTCAAGTTAGACTGCTGTTCACCCGACCTAGAATTCATCCGTTTGTATAGATCAAGTAAATATTTAGTAGATTTCTTATTTATTTCACTATTAGGGACACGATGACTAAGTAGCCAACACCATAAGTCCATAGAGTCATACTATTCTTATTGCTGCTTTGATTCCTCTGGCCATTACTGTAACCATGCCCACCTTTTCTTTGTTGATTGAGTGCAGCCACTTGGCCCCTACTACCACGGGCCCAATCAGCCCCGTTGTAGTTAGGTGTCTTAATTCAGTTAGGACAGTTCCCACTGTCAAATCTGACTTACATAAAATAGCAATCACAACAGTCTTCAAGGGTACTGGGGCTCCCTTCACAAATTTGTTCCTCACAGTTGTGGTAAAAGGTGTGTCCTCTGGACACTCCATGTGTGGATCTGTGGGTCTAACTTGATAAAGCCCCTCTAGCATGCCAATTTCCTTAAGTCTTGGGATACTTTCTTCTACAGTATACCAAGGCAGGTCTGGTACTTCAACTTGATTTAGTGTCAGCCACCTCATAATCCATGCTTCGGCAACCCAACCAAATAAACTATTAGATCCTTTCCTAACTTCTCTAGCTGAAGCATTGAAGGAACAGTCCGTGCTTAGTGGACCCATATCAATAAGCTCAGACTGATCCATCTTTATGTTCCTTGCACCATTATCCCACACCCTTAATAGCCATTCCCACACATATTCCCCAGGTTTCTGTTTGTATGTATTAGAAAACTCAAGTAGTTCTTTTGGAGTGTAGCATACCTCCTCCTGGGTCACACTTTGTACTTCATCTTTTGGACCTTGCTGGGACTTAAGCTTAGTTATAGGTCTAGAAGCCAGAGTCGGTAGTGTGGAATTGTTTTGAGAACATTCAGCATTATCTTGTAAAGCATCTGCCTCAGGCGATGCTCCAGCCAATGACTCAGGGAAGTTCTCTTTAGAGGCAGCTGGACTAGGGCTAATCTCCTCAGATGGGAGTGGAAGGGCTAATGGTTTTTCTGAGCGGGGTGGTTTAGCAGAAAAACATGAAGTAATCTCTTCAGATGGGACTGGTTCTGCTGGCAGGAGTGATTCAACAGAATTTACAGGCTCAGTGTCCCCAGATTCCTGATTATCTGCCCATATGTCCCCATTCCAAGACTCAGGACCCCATCTCTTTCCAATCAATGCCTTTACTTTAACTTCAGACACCTCTCGAGGTTTGCAATTGAGCTGGCATTGTAGTTCAGCCACTCTTACAATAAGACTCTGGGTTTGGTTTTCAGCAATTTCAGCTCTGTTACTACAAGAAATAAAGCTTTCTTTCAAAGCACAAGTGGAAGCCTTGAGGTCTTGTATGCGGCACTTGAGCCTTGACTCTGAATCATTGAGTGCATCTCTTTCCTTCATCAGTTTGTCTAGCCAAAGTAGGACAAACCAACCAGCTTCCTTATACTTCTCATTCTGACAAAGCTGTAGAAAGATATCACACATGTGTTCACCCTGAGCCTTACCTTTCACCAATACCTGATCTACTGGTGGTGATATTTTGCGTATTTGTATCACCACCTCACTCCATGGACTAGCAGTGACCTCTTTACTGATGGAAGCAGAGTCATCAAAGTCTTTATGACTAACCAGACTTGAGAACCAATTTAGAAAACTCATCCTTACAATTTTGTTTCTCTAGAACCACTCCTGGTACCAAATGTCTTAGGCTGGGTTCTCTAGAGAAGCAAAACCTGTAAAGTGTATAAATATATAGAGAGAGAGATTATATCAAGGGAACAACTCACTCGATTGTAGAGGCTAGAATGTCCCAAGTCCATGGATCAGGCTAGAGGCTTCTCCCAAGTCACACAGCCACAGAAGCTGGCAAGCCCAAGATCAGCAGGTCAGATAGCAAGGCTCCTGCTCACAGGCTGTACAGATCGATGAATCCCAGGTTCGGCAGATAAGCTGACAGCGCAAGTCCCAAGAACAGGAGATGAGACGACAGGAAGCAGCTGCAGGACCCAGAGAGAGCAAAAAGCCAGAATGTCTGCTTATATTCAGATGCAGGCCACACCCCCAAGGCGACTCCCTTTCATCTGATTGGCTGCTCACAGTATATTCAATCATGGGAGTGATTACATTAAAACACTGAGAATCATGGCCTAGCCAAGTTGACACACAATCTTAACCATCACAATATATTTTTCTTGGCTGGCAATTTTTTTCTTTCAAGGTTTTATGTATGTCATCCTATTGCTTTTTTGCCTGTATGGTTTCTGCCAGATAATCCGAGCTTAGTCTTATTGTTTCTCTTCTGTGTGTGACTTTTCATTTTTCTGAAGCTGCTCTCAGGATTCTTTGTTTGTCTTTGTTTTTAGCTGCTCTCAGTATTCTTTGCCTTTGGTTTTAGCGAGTGTGATTATGATATGCGTTGGCGATTTTCTTCTGGGGTCTATCCTATGTGGGGTTCGTTGAGCTTCTCCGATGGTCAGATTTTCATCTTTCATGATATTGGGGAAGTTTTCTGTCACCAGTTCTTCAATGATTCCCTCTGTGTTTTCCATTTTCTCTCCCTGTTCTGAAACTGTGATCACTTGCAAATTTTTGCTTTTGATTGTATCCCACATAATTCTCAGTGTTTATTCATTTTTCTTTGTTCTTTTTCCTGATTTTTCCTCAAACAGTGTTGTATCCAAGTGTTTGTCTTCAATTTTACTGATCCTGCCTTCCATTGTTTTAGACCTGCTCCTCAGCCCTTCTATGACACTGTACATTTCTGAAATCTTGTTGTTTATCTTTTGGAGTTCTAATTGTTGATTTTGTATGTATTCACAAACAAATTATAGTTGTGAATTAATTTTAGTATTTTGTTCCTGTACTGTTTTCTTGAATTATTCCATTTTTTTGTCTGTATTTTCCATGAATTTGTCTGCTTTTTTCATGAATTTTTCTGTTTTTTTCCTCTTTTTTGTCTGCTTTGTGCTTCAACTCTTGGATAGCTCTGGATATCAGGGACTAGAATTTCCTATCAAGTAGTTCTTGTGCTTTTGCTTCTACTGGAAAGTCATCTGGTGTTTTATTTTGGATGCCTACTGGAACCATCCTGTCCTGTTTTTTAATATGCTTTGATATTGTCTGCTGTCTTCTGGACATTCAGTAGTTATTTTATTTGTTTACTGATTGTAGATTTGTTTGTTTTGTCCTGCTTTTTTGTTGTTGTTGTTATGTCTGTGTGTTCTTTGTTGTTTGCTCATCTGTTGGCATGATACTTTTCACCTTCTTGTCCAATGAGCGGTGCCTGTCACTCAACTATAGTGCAGCACAGCAGGTCCAGCTGAAGGGTAGTTGCTAGGATAGGTAGTTTGTGGCACATACTAGGGCTGACAGGGTGTGCCAGGAATCACTGCAGGGCAGGGTCCAGTAGGCCGTGTCTGTGCTGCTCGGATGTGTGATATTCAGTGCGTGGTGCAAGTAGGAAGGAAGGAGAGGAGAGATTGTTACGTGTGAAGCGATTGTTCTGTCTCTTGCTGGGAGCTTTGTGAAGCTGCTTTCCCCTACTCCCTGTTTTCCGATCTCCAACAGGAGTCCTAGATGGCAGATCCATTCTGGGTTAGCTGATAGTATCCTCTGCCCGTATCTACCTCACTCTCTGTTCTCTGTCAGTTTCTCATTCCATTCAGTGCTTGGTTGAGTTCTTTATCTCTTCATTTGATGCTTAGGGTTCCAGGACTGACGTTTGTTTCTGTTTAACTTAGGTTTTTGGATCTGTGCTGTGGAGGGATGGCGTGATGTTTCTGTCTATAGCACCATGTTGCCTGGAAGTTTCTCAATCCTTTTTAATTAACCTCTTAGTTTTATACCTGGATCTGAGATAAATATGCAAACACAAGTTTAAGTCTCAACATTAAGTCTGAATATTTAAATTTGACAAAAGTAAACAAATTGCTGTACAGATAATAAAAAGTATTTGTCTTTGTTATTTATATAATATTCATTTTGTTTGATATTATAACTTGATAGAATATACAAAATTGTTTTCATTTTGAGTATAAAATTTTTATCTCTTCTAATAACATTCTTAACAATTTTGGCAATACTTTAAATTTAAAAATATTGGCCATGTTTTCCATATGTTCAAAATATTTATTTACAGACTATTATCAAGATTTCTATTGTATCTAATACTAGACCCTGCTTAGGAATACTTGTTGCATGTTACAGTTTACAAATGTTGTTGTTATAAAAAAATAAATGCTTTAACAGAGATTGTTCCTGGGGAATCTTTTTAATACAAATAACTAACTCTAGCTGAATATAGTATGGAGGTGAATGGGGTGATTAAAAAAAATAAAACACATACACATTGGAGAAGAAAATCATGATCTAGTGAGAAAGACATTGTTAAGGTAACTTAGGTGTTGCCTATGTAAACCTTGTATTTCTCTCTTCACAAAATATAATTTGATTAGCCTTAACAAATTTTTCATTAATACATTAATAAATGTGGGCACAATCCAATTAAATTTTCATTCATGGATTAGGGCAGCCAAATGCTTTAATAATCAGTGCAATTACCTGCATCAAATAAAATCTTCTTGTAATTTAAAACAAACAAAAAAAGAAGAACATAATAATAATATCCTTATACACAGCATCTTAGAAATGATTTACTTTAATTTTTCAAATTTTACAAAGGAGAATAAAAATTATATAAGTGTTGATGGGTGTACTATTTATATAACTCAGAATCAGAAATGAAATCACAATTATGTGATTATTCCCCTCCCATCTTTCTCTTACAATATTCAAAATATTTTTAAAACCTTTACATTATAAGTTATCTTTCAAGGAGGCTCTCCACTCCTCTCCATCACTTAGCTTAATAGTTTTGTATCCTGATTACGTTGAAGATTAGCTTTATTCTCTCTTATCCACTGAGAACCAGTTTAGAAACTGGAGATGAGGTTGAAGGTATTTAGCCTCTCCAAGGTTCAAATCTGAAAGTTGTCACTTGAAGGGGGTCTCTTAACAGGATCTGTGAAGGAGAATGATCAGAAATTGGGCTCTTAAAACGTGTGTGTGTTTGTGTGTGTGTCTTTGTGTAATTTCAACCCCTTAAAAGGATTTTAAAACTATTTTCCCTTCCTGATATCTTTTCAAATATGAAATATGAAAAAAAAAAGACTATCAAGTTATATTTGATGGAGGAAGAATTTTCTTGGGGAAAAGCTTTTTCTTTTTGGCAAAAGAGATCAAGAACTTTCTTCCATACATTTTTATAAATTCTTCTTGTGGTAGGAATAATTATGATATTTGAGAAAGATTCATAGAGGGTAGATGTCAGAAAGAAATTCTGAATGGGAATCTGAAGGACAGAAAAAGTAATTTAAAGAAGTAGCTGACTCATTCAATGTTGACCAAGGTAATAGAAGGCAGCTCAAGAGGGAGGAAGATGTAGTGATATGAGAAGATAAAACAGGTTATATACATTCACTAAGTTGTCCCCTTCTCCCTTTTACCTTTGCCAGAGTTCAGAGTAGATGATTAGTGACTTTAGCATGTTAGAGTTTCTCCCCTAAAGCCAGAATCAGTACCTAATACCCATGAGCTAGATGAAATTAAGTATTTCTTGAACAACGGTCTCTGGAGAAAATCAGATTAGAAAAAAATGAAAAATATATAGTTTATAGGTTGCCTCAAGACCTTGAGGGTGGCAAGGACAAGATGGCAGAATAGTCAGGTGCTTCCTGTTGTAATTCTTACTACAAAGCCCACCAGAAACAAGTGAATCAATTATGTATGACAATCTAGGAGCCCTGATCATCAAAGACAAAGTGGAGGAGTCAGACTGAGTGGTGAGGGGAAGGAGAGACAGTTCAGAAGCAGCTAAGAAGTGTCAGACTTGAGCTAGCTGGCATCCTGTGGGCTGGATTGGCTAGCACATGCAGACTGTGGCAAGCAGTAGTACTCAGGACACATTTTATCACATCAGGAGCGAAGTAGCATCAGAGAGTCTGCCCAAACCTCTGGAGCCAGGAGAATGTGTTGTTGGATCTGTGAAAGTTAAATGCAAGTCTCTAATCTACCATGCAGGATCAAGATAACCCCTACCCTTCTGGGACTTTTGTAGTAGAGAAGTGCCTCTTTTCCCCACCCCAATCCCCCTCCCCACTCCACTCTGATACCAGTCTGGCAGTATTCAATAATTTCCACACCCCCTAAGCTGGAAATAGGAGCTATCATGCCAAACAGTCTTGGGCTTTAGGGAAAATACAAACAAACAAACAAAAAACTGCCAAATCCCCTAAACCAAGCACTCAGGACTAATGGAGCTGGAACCAGTCTCACAGCTTTAAAAAACTGCCATGCCCTCTAAGCTGGGAACTCAGGGCAGGCACTGCCACTATTCCTAGGCACAGACCTAAGGTGTCCACAGACTTAGAAAGCCCTTCACTCATGCCTAGATCTGTGTGGGCTGATTCAACAGCGTGGGCCCTCATTAGCATAGAACTGGGTATATACCTGAAGCCTATTTTCAACTGCAACTGCCAAGGGGGAGTGGCAAATTCATGATATTTGACGCAGCCCTGCCCATTAAGTTGGGTCCTCACCCACCCACATCAGGGGCCTGAGGATTGCTAGATTCAACCATTCAACCTAGCCACCCATGACAGGGGTCTGAGGATAAATGGCACCTCCCAGTCCTTACAGCCAACAGTGTTGGATGCCCAAAGTCTGGCTGCAGAACCCATCCACTTATGGCCTCGGGGACAGTGACATGTCTTCCACCTAGGTGTGCAGGGGCAGCCATCAGCCCCCACCTTGCTCAGCACATAGTCCCCTACTGCAGCCAGATATCTGTTCCTATACCAGTCACCCCTGCCTCTCTAGGACTGTAGGTGAAAACCTGCACTCCACACTCAGTGACCAATGACCTGGACACCTGAGCTGGATCCACACAAGAAAAGTAAATAGACTCCTGAGCTCACACACCCAGTAGCAGTTCTAACCACCTAGTGACAGGATGTGAGAGCGTCATAGGTGCCAACAACCAAAGTAGCTCACACACCCAACCTATTTGGACATGTCAAAACAAAACAAAACAAAACAAAAATCTAGGAAATAGGAAGTAAGAAAACATAAAGTAAATACATATAATAACTTGTTGATGGCTGGGAGACAATAGTCAATAGCAAATTTCATAAAGAGGCAGATAAAGATGGCTACAGAAAGCAACCAAAACAAAGAACCTGTAAACTTTCCACAGGAAGAGTTCTTGGAATTACCAGAGGTAGAATTCAAAAGATTAATACACAGAGCTCTTTAAGATATCAAGAAGGAGATCAGATGAAACTCAGGCTGAGCCAAGGAACACACAAAGTAATAGAGAAATTCAGGAAAGGTATACAAGATCAAAATGACAAATTTAACAGGCTGCTAGAATCCATAGGGAGATAGCAAATAGATATTCAAGAGATTAACAATAAAATTTCAGAATTAGACAACTAAATAGAAAGTCAGAGGAGCAGAATTGAGGCAATGGAAGTCAGAATTAGTGAGATTAAAGATAAAGTACTTGACACCATTTTATCTCAAGAAAAAGCAGACAAAAAATTAAGAAAAAGAAGAAACCCTAAGAATTATGTAGTACACTATCTAGAGAAATAACCTATGAGTGATAGTACCAGAATGGGGAAGGGGAGGGAAGGATAACAGAAAATACAGAGATATTTGTTGAAGATTTACTGGCAGAAAACTTCCCTGATATCATGAAAGATGAGACAATATTTATCCAAGAAGCTCATAGAATCTCCCACAAAGTTAAAATCTTTGAAAGTCACTAAGATATATTATAATCAAACTTGCCAAAACCAAAGATAAAGAGACAATTTTAAGAGTGGCTAAAGATAAATGAAAAATCACCTACCAAGGAGAGTCAACAAGACTAAGCTCTGACTACTCAGCAGAAATATGCAGGCAAGAAGATATAAAGCCTTGAGGGAAAAAAATTACTAGCCAAGAATTATATATCCAGCAAAACTGTCTCTAAAATATGAAGGCAAAATTAGGGTATTTCCAGATAAACCAAAGTTAAGGGAATTTGTAAAACCAAACCAAAATTACAGAAACATAAAGGGAGTCCACAGTCTAGAGAACCATCAGTGTCAGATAACAACCCAAGACAAGAACACAGGACAGAACAACCAGATATCAACCCAGATAGGGAGATCACAAAATAAGTCAAAGCTAAAAACTGAAAATAGGGAAACAGAGATGTCAATATGTAGATGGTGACAACATTAAAACAAAAAAAGAGACACCAAATAGTATAGTTATACAACTTTCATACTTAGAGGAAGTTAAGATAATATCAAAAAAATAAAAGATTGGTTTAAACTTAGAAAAATAGAGGCAAATTTTAAGGTAATCACGAAGGAAACTAACCAATTTATCCATGTAAATAAAACAGAAAAAAAAAAGACTCAGTAAACACAAAATCAACAATAATGAAAAAGATGAAAAGAAAATACATAAAGAAAAACAACTCAGCACAAAAAATAAAGTAGAACAAAGAAACTGTCAACACCACAAAAAATACATCAAAATGACGGCACTAAACTCATATCTATCAATAATTACATCAAATGTAAAAGGATTAAATCCACCAATAAAGAGACAGACAGTGGCAGAAGGGATTTAAAAAAAAAAAAGATCTATCTATATGCTGCCTACAAAAGACATACCTTAGACTCAAAAACACAAACAAATGAAAACTCAAAGGATGGAAAAAATATATCAAGCAAACAACAACCAAAGAAGAGCAGGTGTGGCTATATTAATCTCTGACAAAATAGACTTTAAAGCAAAATCCACTGCAAAGGATAAGAAAGGATACTATATAATGATTAAAGTGTCAATACACCAGGAGAACATTACTATCATAAATATATATATGCTTCCAATGACATGGCTCCAGAATACATAAAATAAACTCTAACAGCATTAAAAAGAGAAATCAATAGCTCCACAATAATAGTAGGAGACTTCAACACACCACTTTCAGTGAAGGACAGAACATCTAGAAAGAAGCTCAATAAAGACACTGAAGATCTAAATGCCACAGTCAACCAATTTGACCTCATAGACATATACAGAACACTCCACCAAACAGTGGCCAAGTGTACTTTCTTTTCCAATGCACATGGAACATTCACCAGAATAGACCACATATTAGGCCACAAAACAAGCCTTAACACAATCCAAAACATCAAAATATTGTGAAGTATCTTTTCTGACAATAAAGCCATAAAAGTAGAAATTAATAACAGAAAAAGAAAGGAAAAAAATCAAACACTGGAAACTGAACAACACCTTGCTCAAAAAAGTCTGGGTTATAGAAGAAATCAAGGATGGAATAAAGAAATTCATAGAATCAAATGGGAACAAAAACACATCTTAGCTGCTCTACAACTCAAACAAATAGAAAGAGAACAGCAAAAGAAACCCTTGGGCACTAGAAGAAAGGAAATTATAAAGATTAGAGCAGAAATAAATGAAATAGAGAACAGAGAAACAATTGAAAGAGTCAACAGGTCCCAAAGCTGGTTCTTTTAAAAAATCAACAAAATCAATAAACCATTGGTGAAGCCGACAAAAGAAAAACAGGAGAGGAAGCAAATAACTTGCATAAGAAATGAGATGGGTGATATCACAATGGATCCAACTGCAATAAAAAGGATCATAACAGACTACTACGGAAAATTGTACTCCAACAAATTTGAAAGCCTAGAGGAAAAGGACAAATTTCTAGAAAGACACTACCTACTTAAACTAACACAAACTGAGATAGAACAACTAAATAAACCCATAACAAAAGAAGATATTGAAGAGGTAATAAAAAAATCTCCCAATAAAAAAAGCCCTGGCCCTGATAGCTTCACTGGAGAATTCTACCAAACTTTCAGAAAAGAGTTAACACCACTACTACTAAAGGTATTTCAGAGCACAGAAAAAGATGACATACTCCTGAACTCATTCTATGAAGCCAGCATAACCCTGATACCAAAGCCAGGTAAAGAAACCACAAAAAAAGAAAATTACAGACCAATATCCCTAAAGAACATAGACACAAAAATCCTCAACAAAATTCTAGCCAATAGAACTCAAAAACATATCAAAAAAATAATTCATCATGACCAAGTGGGATTCATACCTGTGATGCAGGGATGATTCAACCTTAGAAAAACAATCAATGTAATCCATCACATGAATAAAACAAATGATAAGAACCACATGATCTTATCAATCAATGCTGAAAATTCATTTGACAAAGTCCAGCACCCATTCATGATAAAAACTCTCAGCAAAATAGAAATAGAAGGGAAATTCCTCAACATAATAAAAGGCATTTATACAAAGCCAACAGCCAACATCATCCTAAACAGAGAGAGTCTGAAAGCATTCCCCTTGAGAACGGGAACCAGACAAGAATGCTCTTTATCATCACTCTTATTCAACATTGTGTTGGCTGTCCTAGACAAAGCAATCAGGCAAGAAAAAGAAATAAAAGGCATGCAAATTATAAGGAAGAAGTAAAGGTATCCCTATTAGCAGATGATATGATCTTATACACAGAAAACCAAAAAAAAAAAAAAAAAAAAAAAAAATTTACAAGAGCATTACTGGAACTAATAGAAGATTTCAGCTAAGTATCAGGATTCAAGATAAACATACAAAAATCAATTGGATTCCTCTACAACAACAAAGAGAACTTTGAAAAGGAAATCACCAGATCAATACCTTTTACAATAGCCCCCAAGAAGATAAAATACTTAGGAATAAACCTAACCAGAGACATAAAAGACCTATACAAAGAAAATTACAAGACACTACTGCAAGAAACCAAAAGAGATGGACATAAGTGGAAAAACATACCATGCTCATGGATTGGAAGACTCAACATTGTGAAAATGTCAATTCTACCCAAAGAGGTCTGCAGATACAATGCAATCCTGATCCAATTTCCAATGACATTTTTAATGAGTTGGAGAAACAAATCACCAATTTCGTATGGAAAGGGAAGAGGCCCCAGATAAGCAAAGCATTACTGAAGAAGATAAAAGTGGGAGGCCACAGACTACCTGATTTTAGAACCTAGTATGGTAGTCAAAATAACCTGGTACTTGTACAACAACAGATACATAAACCAATGGAACAGAATTGAGAACCCAGAAGTAAATTCATCCACCTATGAGCAGCTGATATTTGACAAATACCCAAAGTCCGTTAAACCGGGAAAAGACAGTCTCTTTAACAAATGGTGCTGACATAACTGGATATTCATCTGCAAAACAATGAAACAAGACCCATGCCTCACACCATGTACAAAAACTAACTCAAAATGGATCAAAGACCTAAATATAAAATCTAAAAAGATAAAGATCATGGAAGAAAAAATAGGTACAACACTAGGAGCCCTAATACATGGCATACACAAAATACGAACCACAAGTAACAATGCATAAACACCAGAAGAGAAACTAGATAACTGGGAGCTTCTAAAAATTAAACACTTATGCTCCTCAAAAACTTCACCAAAAAAGTAAAAAGAGAACCTACAGATTGGGAAAAAAATTCCCAGTTTTTGGAATGATAAAGAACGATGATGAATCCTGAAATCATCTCACAACAGGAATGAATCTGGAGGGCATTATGCTTAGGGAAATTAATCAGTCTCAAAAAGACAAATATTGAATGAGACCACGATTATAAGAACAAGAAGAAGTTTAAACACAGAGAAAACATTCTTTGATGGTTCCCAGGGTGGGGAGGGAGGGAGGGAGAGGAGAATTCACTAACTAGATAGTAGACAAGAATCATCTTGGGTGAAAGGAAGGACAACACACAGTACAGGGGAAGTCAGCACAACTGGACTAAACTAAATGCTAAGAAGTTTCCTGAACACAACCAACCACTTTGAGGGACAGAGTAGCTGGCCCTGGGGTCTGGGAACAATGGTTTCAGGGGTCATCTAGGTCAATTGGCATAACAAAGTTTATTAAGAAAATGTTCAGCATCCCATCTTGGTGATTGGCATCTGGGGTGTTAAAAGCTTGAGAGAGGCCATCTAAGATGCATCAATTGGTCCCAACCCACTTGGAGCAAAGGAGAACGAAGACCACCAAAGACACAAGGAAAATATTAGCCCGAGACACGAAAAGCCCATATAAACCACAGACTCCATCAGCCTGAGACCAAAAGAACTAGATGGTGCCCGGCTACCATCAAAGACTGCCTTGATAAGGAACACAAAAGACAGTCCCAGATGGAGCAGGAGAAAAGTTCAGAGCAGAACTCAAGTTCATGTAAGAAGACCAGACTTAATGCTCTAACCGAGACCGGAGGACCCCCTGAAGCCATGGCCCCCAGACACTCTGTTAACCCAGAATTAAAAGCATTCCCAAAGCCCAGTGTTCCGACAAAGATTAGACTAGTTTAGAAAACATAAAATAATACTTGTGAAAAGTGTGTTTCTAGTTCAGTCAGATACACGAGACCAGATGGGTGGCTCCTGTCTGGAGGCAGGATGAGAAGGAAGGAACGGACAGGAACTGATTGAATGGACACAAGAAACCTGGGATGGAAAGGTGGAGTGTCACATTATAGGGCTTGCAACTAAAGTTACATAACAATATGTGTATAAATTTTTGTATAAGAAATTAACTTGAGCTGTAAAATTTTGCCTAAAGCACAATAAAATAAAGACATTCTGAAAAGCAAAAAAAAAAAAAAAAAGACATTGAGGATGTATATCTCTATGTTGATAAGTAGCATATGGAGTCGTATAATGTCCAGAACCGGGCTTTCTCAGGGTAGAAGCATAAAGGAAGGGGTGTTTCAACTAGACATTTTCTGTTTATCCTGTCAGACAACATTGTAGACAAATTCTCCCACTGGTACCCAGGTCCTCAGTGTATATGTTCCTATATTCAATTCTGTAAGTGAAGAAGGAAAAAAAAACCAATATCTTTGCTATTAAAAGTTAGCTACATAACTGGGTAAATGAGACTTATTACTTTTTCTAACCAGATAGTTCATTAAAAAACACAAAGATTTTTCCATTTCAAAAATCCTAACAAGAACACCAGTGCCTGAATTATGCTTCATTAAAAGATGTATCAAATTATTTCAATCAATTGCATATAACTGATCATTAAATTTGTTTATAATTTTACTGTTAAATAAAACTGATGTGATTAATAGCTTTATAATTAAATATATGTACACATCATCTGCCCCATGCAAGTCAGTTCATCATACTGTGGTGGCTTGTATGTTGCTATGATGCTGGAAGCTATGCCAACAGTATTTCAAATACCAGTAGGGTCACCCATGGTGAACAGGTTTCAATGGAGATTCCTAAGAAAGACAAGGAAGGACTTGGTGGTCTACTTCTGAAAAAAATGGCCAGTGAAAACCATATGAATAGCTGAAGAACATTGTTTGGTATAGTGCCAGAAGATGAGCTCTTCAGGTTGGAAGTCACTCAAATACTACTGGCAAAGAACTACCTTCTCGAAGGACAGTAGACCTGAATGATATGGATGGAGTCAAGCTTTCAGGACCTTCATTTGCTGAGGTGGCACGACTAAAAATAAGAAGAAGCAGATGAAATATCCATTAGTAATTGGAATGTGGAATGTACAAAACATGAATTTAGGAAAATTAGAAGTTGTCAAAAATGAAATGAAATGCATAAAGATTGATACCCTCGATACTAATGAGCTGAAATGGAGTGGTATTGGACATTTTGAATCAGACAATCATGAGGTCTACAACGCTGGGAACAAGTTGACAAGGAATGGCATCACGTTCATCGTCAAAAAGAACATTTCAAGATTTGTCCTGAAGTACAATGCTGTCAGTGATAGGATAATACCCATATGCCTACAAGGAAGACCAGTTAATACAACTACTGTTCAAAAGTATGCACCCACAACTAATGACAAAGATGAGGAAAATGAAGTTGTTTACCAACTTCTGCACTCTGAAGTTGATCAAACATGTGATCAAGATACGTTGATAATTACTGGTGATTGGAATGTTAAAGTAGGAAATAAAGAAGGATCCATAGTTGGAAAATATCACCTTAGTGATAGAAATGATGCTGGAGATCACATGATAGAATTTTCCAAGACCAACGACTTCTTCATTACAAATACCTTTTTTTCACCAATATAAACTGCAACAATACACGTGTACAATGACAGGGAACTGCCAGCAATTCAAGCTGGATTCATCGGAGGATGTGAAACCAGGGATATCATTGCTGATGTCAGATGGATGCTAGCTGAAAGCAAGGAATACCAGAAAAATGTTTACCTGTGTTTTATTGACTTAGCAAAGGCATTAGACTGTGTGGATCATAACAAATTATGTATAACATTGTGAAGAATGGGAATTCCAGGACATTTAATTGTGCTCATGAGGCAACTGTACCTAGATCAAGAGGTGGCTGTTCAAACAGAACAAGGGGATACTTCATGGTTTAATGTCAGGAAAGGTGTACCTCAAGATTTTATCTTTTCACCATACTTATTCAATCTGAATGCTGAGCAAATAATTGGAGAAGCTGGACTATATGAAGAAAAATGGGGCATCAAGTTTGGAGGAAGACTCATTAACAATCTGCATCATGCAGATGGTCTTTTCTTTCTTTCCTTTCTTTTTAACGACCTCTTGCTTTCTTCATGTATGATGTCCTTGACGTCATTCCACAAATTGTCTGGTCTTTGATCATTAGTGTTCAACGTGTCAAATCTATTCTTGAGATGGTCTCTAAATTCAGGTGGGATATACTCAAGGTTGTGATTTGGCTTTCATGGACTTGTTCTAATTTTCTTCAGTTTCAACTTGAACTTTCCTATGAGCAATTGATGGTCTGTTCCACAGTCGGCCCCTGGCCTTGTTCTGACTGATGATTTTGAGCTTTTCCATCATCTCTTCCCACAGATGTAGTTGATTTGATTCCTGTGTATTCCTTCTGGCAAGGTCCATGTATATAGTCGCCATTTATGTTGGTGAAAAAAGGTATTTGCAATGAAGAAGTCAATGGTCTTTCAAAATTCTACCACATCGTTTCTATCACCAAGGCCATATTTTCCAATTACCAATCCTTCTTTGTTTCCAACTTTTGCATTCCAATCATCAGTAATTATCAGTGCGTCCTGATTGCATGTTTGATCAATTTCAGGCTGCAGAAGCTGGTAAAAGTCTTCAATTTCTTCATCTTTGGTCTTAGTGGTTGGTGCATAAATTTGAATAATAGTTGTATTAACTGGTCTTCCTTGTAGGTGTATGGATATTATCCTATCACTGACAGCCTTGTACTTCAGGACAGATCTTGAAATGTTGTTTTTGACAATGAATACAATGCCATTCCTCTTCAAGTTGTCATTCCCTGCATAGTAGACTATATGATTGTCCGATTCATAATGGGAAACACCAGTCCATTTCAGCTCACTAATGCCTAGAATATTGATGTTTATGTGTACCATTTCATTTCTGACGATTTCCAATTTCCCTAGATTCATACTTCGTACATTCCACGTTCTGATTATTAAAGGACGTTTGCAGCTGTTTCTCCTCATTTTGAGTTGTGCCACATCAGTAAATGAAGGTCGTGAAAGCTTGACTCCATCCATCAATCCATATGCTGAGCAAATAATCGGAGAAGCTGGACTATATGAAGAAGAACGAGGCATCAGGATTGAAGGAAGACTCATTAAAAACCTGCGTTATGCAGATGACACAACCTTGCTTGCTGAAAGTGAAGAGGACTTGAAGCACTTCATGATGAAGATTAAAGACTACAGTCTTCAGTATGGATTGCCCCTCAACATAAATAAAACAAAAATCCTCATGACTGGACCAATAAGCAACATCATGATAAACAGAGAAAAGATTGAAGTTGTCAAGGGATTTCATTTTACGTGGATCCACAATCAACATCCACCAAAGCAGCAGTCAGGAAATCAAAAGACATATTGCACTGGGCAAATCTGCTGCAAAAGACCTCTTTAAAGTGTTGAAAAACAAAGATGTCACCTTGAAGACTAAGGAGCGCCTGACCCAAGTTGTGGTATTTTCAATTGCGTCCTATGCATGCGAAAGCTGGACAATGAATAAGGAAGACCGAAGAAGAATTGATGCCTTTGAATTGTGGTGTTGGCAAAGAATATTGAATATAGCATGGACTACCAAAAGAACGAACAAATCTGTCTTGGAAAAGTACAACCAGAATGCTCCTTGGAAGCAAAGATGGCAAGACTACGTCTTATATACTTTGAACATGTTGTCAGGAGGGATCAGTCCCTGGAGAAGGACATCGTACTTGGTAAAGTAGAGGGTCAGCAAAAAAAGAGGAAGACCCTCAATGAGATGGACTGACACAGTGGCTGCAACAATGGGCTCAAGCATAACAACAATTGTGAGCATGGCACAGGACCAGACAATGTTTCATTCTCTAGTGCATAGGGTTGCTATGAGTCGGAACCAACTCGATGGCATCTAACAACAACAACAACAGTTATGCGGATGACACAACTTTGATTGCCGAATGTGAAGAGGACTTGAAGCACTTACTGACGAAGATCGAAGACCACAGCCTTCATTATGGATTACACCTCAACATAAAGAAAACAAAAATCCTCACAGCTGGACCAATAAGCAACATCTAGATATACAGAGAAAAGATTGAAGTTGTCAAAGATTTCATCTTATTTGGATCCAAAATCAACCCTCATGGAAGTAGCAGTCAAGAAATCAAAGGATGCATTACGTTGGGGAAATCTGCTTTAAAAGACCTCTTTGAAGTATTAATAAGTAAAGATGTCACCGTGAAGACTAAGTGCGCCTGACCCAAGCCATGGTGTTTTCAATTGCCTCATATGCATACAGAAGGTGAACATCGAATAAGGAAGACAGAAGAATTGACACCTTTGAATTGTGGTGTTGGTGAAGAATATTGAAAATACCATGGACTGCCAAAAGAATGAACAAATCTGTCTTGGAAGAAATACAACCAGAATGCTCCTTAGAAGCAAGGATGCCACGACTACCTCTCGCATACTTTGGACGTGTTACTAGGAGGGATCAATCCCTGGAGAAGGACATCATGCTTGGCAAAATAGAGGGTCAGTGAAAAAGAGGAAGAACCTCGATGAGATGGATTGATACAGTGGCTGCGGTAATGGGTTCAAGCATAACAACAATTGTGAGGATGGCTCTGGGACAGGCATGTTTCATTCTGTTGTACATAGGGTTACTATTAGTCGGAACTGACTCGATGATACTTAACAACAAAAACAATAGCGTAGAGTGGCTGAAATGACAAGAAATTACTTGGCCTTAGACAAATAAATTAACATCTGAGATATCAAGTGTCCTCAACTTCTAATTGATGATACTAACACATGCTACCTTCCTTATATAGCAGATTTTAAATACCAAATATAATTAAAAGAATATCAATATTAACTTAATGTAATTGAAAATGTTTTGTGGTGGAGACCGTTATTGTTGTTGAACATTAGTGATTAAGTCAGAGAAATTATATTTAATTGAAATATAATACTGAAGTGAGATATCCAGAAGTACTTTCTCAGAGTTGAAAACTAAGTATTAGAATGATATTCTGTTCCTCAGGTAGACAGAGCTTAGAGCTAGAAAAAGCAATCTAAATTTTTGGCTATTGTGGGTCTTTTACTTCAACACTGATAAATTATTATGAGCCCATAAAGGAATTTGGTAAAGTAGAGGGTCAGCAAAAAAGAGGAAGACCCTCAACGAGATGGATTGACACAGTGGCTGCAACAATGGGCTTATACATAACAATGATTGTGAGGATGGTGCAGGAAAGGTCAGTGTTTTTTCTGTTGTACATAGGGTCGCTATGAGTTGGAACTGAGTTGATGGCATCTAACAACAACAACAAAGAATTTAACTAGAACTCAGTCATTTTCTAAATGTATTTGGGAGTGAAGTGAGATCAGGTTATAGACAAAGAAAGCTTCAGAATAATCTATAAATCACTAATTGAATTGTTAATCCTGATTCAAAAGAAGGGCCAATATTTTCAATATTCAGGGGGTACATTCCCAAAACAGCACATTAAGGGAGAAGTAAAAATTCACTAATCCAAATACCCTCCAATTATTGTACTGCTCTCTATATCCAACTAAGAAATTCGTTACCTTAGATTAATGCATTGTCTTCTGTGAAAACTTGTAGTAGAAAATAAGTCTTCTCAACAGAACATGATGAGAATGAGGTTAACACGTTTCATTAGAACTACACTTTATGGAAGTGTGGAGGGACCAACTACTATCCTGGTCCAGAGCAAGGGGTCAGCTAAAAACTATTTTCTTTCCTCAAGTTTTTGCAATACAGGGACTTTGATGCATGAATTGGTTACATGAATGATGGGGGAACTGAGAAACCACACAGTGGAATGTGAGTTAACCCTGAGATTAGAAATAGCAATAAAATACTACCACTCCTGGACCTGAGAAGCAAAAGGAATGAAGGACCATAGTAGATCAGCTACCAGAACTGGAGCAAAAGAGGTGATGCCGTTACTGCTAGAGGAACCTCTAACAGCATAGCTGGAGGCAGAAATACCCTGGCTTCCCTTCTCTCTTTCTTTCTAATCTCTTCCCAGTGTCTCGCATTTGGGATATGATATGATAGTCTAGGCACAGCAACCTTCAGGGGTCAGTCCTCCTGTAATACAAACAGAACTGGAAAAGGACAATGAATGGGTTTGAGGATAAACTCAGGATCAGCACATTTGCCAAAAAATTTACCCTATTTTGGCACTAAATTTTGAAAAACAGATTATAGAAGGAGTCTGAAAGAGTCTATGTCACCATTGTTTCTAAATAATTACTATCATGTACTGTAATAGAAAATATTTTTGGACAGGCTACCGTATGTGCAAATATGAATATTTTTATATTTAAATTACTTGCATGTGTCTTAGGCTGGGTTCTGTATAGAAGCAAAACCAGTATAACATGTAAGTATGTATATAGAGAGATTTCTATCAAGGAAATGGCTCCAGTGGTTGTAAAGGCTGGAAGGTCCCTAGTCCATGGATCAGGATAGAGGCTTCTCCTGACTTACGTAGCCACAGGGGCTAGCAAACCCAAGACTGGCAGGTCAGAGAGCAGGAATCTTGCTCTTATGCTGCAAAGATCGATGAATCCCAAGATTGGCAGACAAGATAGCAGATAAGCTGCTAGCTCAAGTCCCAAGAACCAGAGGTCAGATGAACAGGAACCAGTTGTAGGATCCAGAGCAAGCAAAAGCCTTCGAGCCTAGACAGAATGTCCACTTATATTCGATGCATGCCACATGCCTAAGGAGAGTCCCTTTCAACCAATTGGCTACTCACAGCAGATCCCATCATGAAGATGATATCACATTATATCAAATCTCATCATGAAAGTGATCACAACATCATACAGCTGCCAACCTACATCAAAACTACCAAACCGCTGAGACTCACAGCCCAGCCAAGTTGACACACAACCATCACAGTCGACCCTTTGTCAAATTGGCACCTATATACATCTCTTTAAACCATATACAATCTCTGAATAAAGACAATTATAAAGTCATACTTGCACCTAACATGATACAATGAACACACAACCGAAAATGTGCTAGCTCTGTTTACATCCTGTATTTCATAAGTGAAGAAAACAAAAATATTTGATGCACACATACAAAGCAAAAATACTCATAACAATTACTGTACTCGTTTCCACGACTGGTCACATGGTCATAACTGGTATTTAGAACTACCTTCTTCCACCGCCCATTCTGTATTCCCTTTGCCCTCAGCAAGTACCTCAGCTGGTCGTGGTTCTTTGCCTGGTGGGGTGACCCAAACTTTCATTCCTGAAGGGTCTGGGCCATTAGTAGTCATGTTGGAATTGGGTTGCTGTAGTTTTCTATTGGCTTTAATCAGAGGGCATGGTAGTACTAAGAGACTCCCTAAGGGATCACCTGCATTCCAGACATACTCTATTTATCTCCAATATGTAATATCAATCTGATTTCCTCTTGGTAATTAGGATCACTCACACCAGCCAATACGCTAACTTCCTTTTTTGCCTGTTGATCCAGAGGCATAAGGAGCCCAAAGTGGCCAGGTGGCATTCTTTGCTTCCTGTTCAAAGGAATCAGTGCTGTGTCTCCAGGTGGGAGCACACTTCTCTTTGGAGCTAAGACCTCTAGACCTGCAAAGCATAAGGTTGCAGGGATAGGAAGCAAAAATTGTGCAAGTGGGTCACTAGGAGTAATAGTAAGTGGTGCCACTCCCATTTCCACTCTTTGATTCCTGGACTCATGAATCATGGCTGTAAGAGAAATAGCACCATATATTGGATTCTGGTTTGAGCATATAGAGTCTCCTGGAGAATACTGTCCCCAACCTGCAAGGTATTGCCACCTATCTGGCATCGTAATTGTATCTTTAGAAGGCCATTCCATCCTTCTATCAAACCAGCTCGTTCAGGATGATGGGGAACATGGTAAGACTTAAATGAACATGGGCCCATTGCAGCACCTCATTTGCTGTGAAGTGAGCCCCTTGATTTGAGACGGTGCTGTGTGGGATACCATGATGGTGGCTAAGGCATTCTGTAAGTCCACAGATGGTAGTTTTGGCAGAAGCATTCCTTGCAGGGAAGGCTAATCCATATCCATAGTAAGTATCTATTCCAATAACAACAAAACATTGCCCTTTCTCTGATGGAAATGGTCCAATGTAATCATCTTGCCACCAGGTTGCTGGCTGATTCCCTCGAGGGATGGTGCCACATCAGGGACTCAGTGTTGGTCTCTGCTGCTGGCAGATTGGGCATTCAACAGTGGTTGCAGCCAGGTCAGCCTTGGTTAGTGGAAGTCCACTTTGATGAGCCATGTATAACTTCCATCCCTGCCACTATGGCCACTTTGTTCATCAGCCCATTGAGCAATGACAGGAGTAGCTGGGGAAAGAGGATGACTGGTTTCCACAAAACACGTCATCCTATATACCTGATTGTTAAAATCAACCTCTGCTGAGATCACCTTTGGTGAGCATTCACATGAGACACAAATATCTTCACTTCTTTGGCCCATTCAGAGAGGTCTATCCACATACCTCTTCCCCATAAATCCTTGTCTCCAATTTTCCAATCATGTTCCTTCCAAGTCCATGACCATCCAGCCAAACCTTTGGCCACAGCCCACAAACCAGCATAAAATCACACATCTGGTCATTTCTCCTTCCAGGCAAAGTGAACAACCAGGTGCACTGCTTGAAGTTTTGCCCATTGGCAGGATTTCCCTTCACCACTGTCTTTCAGGGAGGTCCCAGAAAGGAGTTGTAGTGCTGCCGCTGTCCACTTACGAGTGGTGGCTGCATATTGCGCAGAATTATCTGTAAACCAGGCACAAGTTTTCTCTTCCTCAGTCAACTGATCATAAGGAATTCCCCATGAAGCCATAGGTGCAAACTGGGAGATGGAAAATAATGTGACAAGAGTGGAAACTATGCGCATTTGGGCCACATCCTCATGCAACTTACTTGTGCCTTCAGGTCCTGCTTGGGCTGGATCTTGTATATACCACTTCCATTTAATGATGGAGTGCTGCTGTGAACATCCAGCTTTATGACTCTGTGGATCAGAAAACACTCAGTTCATGATGGGCAGCTCAGGCCACATGGTGACTTGGTGGTGCATAGCTAACTGTTCAGTCTCTACTAAGGCCCAGTAACAAGCCAAAAGCTGTTTCTCTAAAGGAGAGCAGTAATCTACAGAGAATGGAAAGGCTTTTATTCAAAATCCTAAGGGTCTGTTCTTTGATTCACAAATAGGGGCTTCCCAAAGACTCCAAACAGCATCTCTGTCTGCCACTGACACTTCAAGCACTACTGGGTTAGCCAGATCATATGGCCCAAAGGGCAGAGTGACTTGCACAGCAACCTGAATCTGTTGCAAAGCTTTCTCTTGTTCTGGACCTGACTCAAAACTAGCAGCTTTCTAGTCACTTGATAAATAGGTCAGAGTAGCACACCCAAATGAGGAATATGTTGCCTCTAAAATCCAAAGAGGGCAGTTCGAGCAACATGACACTCTAGGCAGAAGCACCACCCCGCCCCTCCACAGCAAAGATCTGAAAAACTAAGCCAAACAGAGAAAACAGCAATCGTGAAACCCTAAAACATCAAATGAAGAGATAAAGAACTCAGCCAAGCACCAAATGGAGTGAGAAACTGACAGAGAACTGAGAGCAAGGAGAGATTCATGCAGAGTCCCCTATCAGCTAACACAGTGTGGATCTGCTATCTCGGACTCCTATCAGAGACCAGCAAATAGGGGGTCTGAGAAAACAGCTTCATGGAGCTTCCAGCAGAAGACAGAGCAACTGGTAACTGGTGATATATGCTTTCCCACACCCCACCCTTCTTCACCCCCACTCGGCCTCCTCTGCTTCCACAGCCACAGTCTCTTGGCCGGGAACCACCAGCTGCTTGGATTCCACCGCCGGCTGACTCCCTGAGTGCCATTTGTTGGCTGCTGGTGTTGCTTTTTTCCGCTTCTTCTGATTTCTTCCTTACATCTCACCACCTCCCCCTCCTTTCACTCAAATACCTGGCTCCGTGCGCCATCTTTGTTTCTTCCTAAGGAGCTGTGGAGTTCTGTTGGAGTGTGGAACTGCTTCCTGGTCTGTGCTGCCATGCCGGTGGGATCCCAGGGCTTTTGTTTGTTTGTTTGTTTTGAATTGTTTGTTTTCTTTTCCTTTTCTAGAGTTGGGAGCCCGTTCTGGCCGGGCAGTACTACATGGCTTGGGACCTACCCCCTCAGCTTGTGCAGAAACTCAGAGGGATCCCTGAGGGCATTTCTTTTTTCAGGTTTTATTTTTCTGTTTTTTGGGGGGCTTTTCTTGTTTTTTTTTTTTTTTAATTTGTTTTGTTTTCTTTTCCTTCTTTTTCCCTTTTTGTCTTTCTTCATTACTCAGTTTCTCATCTCTCTGTACCTTCCTTCTCTTCCTGTTCCCTCTAATACCTGGCACTGAATAGCTCTACACCTTCTAGCCAGGCTGTACTTCAACACCTGGTAACTACTTTCCCAGACCTCGTAGCTGCACTGGCGGGATCCCTGGGAGTTTTGCTATTCTTTTTACTTCCTAATTTTTATTTACTCATTCTTTTTTTTCTTCTTCTTCTTCCCCCTTTTGTTTTTATCCATTTCATAGTCTGTCATCTCTCCACACCAATGGCAAGCTCCCCTAGCACTCTTTTTTGTTTGTATGTTTTTGGCTCCTGTTCCTCTCTCCCATACCCATCTTAGCTCCACACATAACAATCTTCCCCCTCCATTCTTCCTACCTGCACTGTGTGCTTAACATCACACCTCCAAGCAGCACAGGCATGGCCTACCGGAACCTGCCCTGCACTGATTACCGACCCACCCTGGTGGCTGTAGTAAGTGCCACAAACAACCCATCCTAGCAAGTCCTCTTCAGCTAGACCTGCCCTGCTGTACCATGTCTGAGTGACTGACCCTGCCAATTGGAGAAGAAGGCAAAAAGTATCGTGCCCACAGATAAGCAAACAACAAAGAACACACAGCCTGCTTGCTCAGACATAGCCAAATTAAAAAAAAGGATGAAACAGACAAATCTGCAATCAATAAATGAGAAAAATAACTACTGAATGCTCCAAAGACAGCAGACTATATCAAAACATCTACAAAAACAGAACAGGATGGTTCCAGTAGGCATCCAAAATAAAACAACAGATGACTTTCCAGTGGAAGAAAAGGTACTAGAACTACCTGATAGGGAATTCAAATCTCTAATACTCAGAATTATCCAAGAGTTGAAGCAAAAAGCAGACAAAAATGAGGAAAAAATAGACAAATTCATGGAAAAGGCAGACAAATTCATGGAAAATACAGACAAAAAAGTGGAATAATTCAGGAAAATAATGCAGGACCAAAATGCCAAAATAAATTCACAAGTAGAAATCATACAAAAACAACAATTAGAAATACAAAAGATAAACAACAAGATTTCAGAAATGCAGTGTCATACAAGGGCCAAGGAGCAGACCTGAAACAGTGGAAGACAGGATCAGCGGAATTGAAGACAAACACTTGGATACAACACTGTTTGAGGAAAATTCAGAAAAAAGAACAAAGAAAAATGAAGAGACACTGACAATTATGTGGGATACAATCAAAAGCAAAATTTTTTGAGTGATCGGAGTTCCAGAACAGAGGAAGAAAACAGAAAACAGAGAGAGGATCATTGCAGAACTACTGACAGAAAACTTCCCCAATATCATGAAAGATGAAAAGCTGGCTATCCAAGAAGCTCAATGAACCCCTTATAGGATAGACCCCAAAAAGAATATCACCAAGGCATATCATAATCACACTTGCCAAAACCAAAGACAGACAAAGAATCCTGAAAGCAGCTCGTGAAAAACAAGAAGTCACATACAGAGGAGAAACAATAAGACTAAGCTCAGATAATTCAGCAGAAACCATGCAGACAAGAAGGCAATGGGATGACATATATAAAACCTTGAAAGAAAAAAATTGCCAGCCAAGAATAATATATCCTGTAAAACTCTCATTAAAATATGATGATGAAATTAGGTCATTTCCAGATAAACAGAATTTAAGGGACTACATAAAAACCAAACCAAACTTACAAGAATTATTAAAGGGAGTCCTTCGATCTGAGAACAAACAACTTCAGCTCACAGGCTGAATCTAGGATGCAGGATCATATCAGCCAGATACCAACTTAGAAATGAACTCTCAAGGACTATCTAAAACCAGAATAAATGCAACAGGGAATCACAGCAGTTAATCTGTAAATGACAACAACATCAGAACAATAAAAGAGGGAATAAATGGTGTAGGTATAGAACCTTCTAATGGAGAGGAAGGCAAGATGATACTAAGTAATAATAGACGGCTTTGAACTTAGAAAGATAAGGGTAAATTTCACGTTAACCACAAACAAAGCTAACAAACATACTCATAAAAATAAAGAGGAAAAACATAAAAGTCTCAGTAAAAACAAAACCTACAAAAACAAAAGAAATGAAGAAAAAAATCCACAAACAAAAGGAATTCAGCACAGGAGAGTAAGAAGAACAAGGAAAACATCAGCACCACACAAAAAAAGCACTACAAAATGACAGCAATAAACTCACATCTATCAATAATTACACTGAATGTAAATGGCCTCAATGCACCCATAAAGAGAGAGAGAGTGACAGAATGGATTAAAAGAACAGGATCCATCAGAATGCTGTCTACAAGAGACACACCTTAGAAACAAAGACATGAATTTATTAAAAAATCAAAGGTTGGAAAAAAATATATCAAGCTAACAATTACCAAAAAAGAGCAGGAGTGGCAATTCTAATCTCAGATAAAATAGACTTTAAAACAAAATCCATCATAAAAGACAAAGAAGGACAGTATATAATGATTAAGGGGATGATCCATCATGAAAACATAACCATAATAAACATCTACACACCCAATGACAGGGCTCCAAAATACATAAATCAAACTCTAACAACACTAAAAAGAGAAATTGACAGTTCCACAATAATAGTTGGAGACTTCAACACACCACTCTCACTAAAGGACAGAACAACTAAAAAGAAACTCAGCAAAGATACAGAAGACCTAAAGGGCACAATCAACCAACTCGACCTCATAGACATATATAGAACACTCCATCAAACAGCTGCAAACTACACATTCTTTTCCAATGCACATGCAATGTTCTCTAGCATAAACCACATCTTAGGTCACAGAGCAATCCTCAACAAGATCCAAAACATTGAGATAATACAAAGTATCTCCTCTGACCATAGTGCCATCAAGGTAGAAATTAATAATAGAAAGAGCAAGGAAAAAAAATCAATTACATGGAAACTGAATAACACACTGCTTACACACCACTGGGTAATAGAAAAAATCAGAGATGGAATCAAAAAATTCCTAGAATCAAACGAGAATGAAAACACATCATACCAAAACCTTTGGGACACAGCAAAGGCAGTCCTCAGAGGACAATTTATAGCAATAAATGCACACATCAAAATCCAAAGAGGTCCACTAGGCATTGTGCCTCCTTTTTAGCTGTGGAAGCAGCCAGATGCAATAACTTATCTTTCATTTTAGAAGGAATGTCTCGACATGCCCCATAACAATGGACCCCTAGAAATTTCACTGAGGTGGAAGGTGACCGAATTTTTGTGGGATTAATTTCCCACCTTCTAGCACACAAATGGTTTACCAATAAGTCCAGAGTCATTGACCCTTCTTCCTTACTTCGTTGAATCAGCATAATGTCATCAATGTAATGGACCAGTGTGATGTCTTGTGGAAAGGAAAGGCAATCAAGTTCCCTGTGGACTCAATTATGACATAGGGCTGGAGAGTTGATGTAGCTCTGAAGTAGGCAAGTGAAGGTATATTGCTGGCCTTCCCAGCTGAAATAAAACTGCTTCTGGTGGTCCTTTGAAACAGGTATGGAGAAAAAGGCATTAGCCAGATCAATAGCTGCATACCAAGTGCCAGGAGATATATTAATTTACTTAAGCAATGAAACTACATCTGGAACAGCAGCTACAATTGGAGTCACCACCTGATTATGTTTTTAATTCTCCATTGTCATTATCCAAGATCCATCTGTTTTTCACACAGGCCAAATAGGTGAGTTGAATGGGGATGTCATGGGAATCACCACCCCTGCATCCTTCAAGTCCTTGATAGTGGCAGTAATCTCTGCAGCCTCTCCGGGAATGCAGTATTGCTTTTGGTTTATTATTTTCCTAGATAGGAGCAATTCTAATGGCTTCCACTTGAATTTTCCTATTATAATACCCCTTACTCCATTTGTCAGGGATCTAATTTAAGGTTCTGCCAGTTGCTGAGTGTATCTATTCCAATTATGCATTCCTGAACTGGGGACATCACTATAGGATGGGTTTGGGGACGCACTGGACCTACTTTAAGATGGACATGAGCCAAGACTCAATTAATAACCTGACCTCCATATGCCCCCATTCTGACTGGTAGGCCACAGTGATATTTTGGATCTCCTGGAATTAGTATTGGTTCAGAGCCAGTATCCAGTAATCCCCCAAATGTCTGATTATTTCCTTTTCCACAATGACTGGTAACTCAGGTAAAAGGCCGTAGATCCCTTTGGGGAAGCTTCAAAAGAGATTAACAGTATGAGTTCCTGGCAGTGTATTGGAATCCTTCCTCAGGAGATTCAGCTTCCTCTTCATTCAAAAAGTTGTGAGTCTTTAAACTCACTTAAGTCTGGGAATTGATTAAGGGACTCTGTTCAGGTGATTTGAGTTAGACTGCTATTTGCTTGACCTGCTATTTGTAGGCCAGCACGTAATCCTTCAGTGATGCAGCCAAGCAAACTATTAGATCCTTTCCTAACTTCTTGAGTTGAAACATTGAATGAAGAGTCTGTGCTTAATGGGTCCATATCAATGAACTCAGACTGATCCGTTTTTATGTTCCTTGCACCATTATCCCACACCCTGAATAACCATTTTCACATATATTCCCCAGGTTTCTGTCTGTACATATAAGAAAAGTCAATCAGTTCTTTTGGAGTGTAGTGTACTTCCTCCTGAGTCACACTTTGTACTTTACCTTTTGGGGCTTGCTGGACTTAAGTCTACTTATAGGTCTAGAAACCAAGATTGGTAGTGGGAAAGTGTTCTGAGAACATTCAGCATTCTGTTGTAAAGCACCTGCCTCAGGTGATGCCCCAGGCAATGAATCAAAGGCTCTTTAGAAGCAGCTGGGTTAATCTCATTAGATGGGAATGGAGGGGCTAATGGTTTTACTGGGGAGGGTGGTTTAGCAGACGATTTCTTCAGATAGGTGTGAGAGGGCTGGTTCTGTTGGCAGGAGTGATTCAACAGAATTTAGGAAATCAGGGTCTCCAGTTTCCTGATTATCTGCCCATATGTTTCCATACCAAGTTTCAGGACCCCATTTCTTCCCAATCAATACCCTCACTTTAATTTCAGACACCTCTCGAGGTTGGCAATGGGTTGGTGTCATAATTCAGCCACTCTTCCAATAAGACTCTGAGTTTGGTTTTCAGCAATATCAGCTCTGTTACTACAAGAAGTAAGGCTTTCTTTTAAGGTGCAAATGGAAACTTTAAGGTAGTTTATGCAGCACCTGAGCTTTGAACATGCATCCCTGAGCTCATCTTTTCCTTTCATCAGTTTTTCTAGTGAAAGTAGGATAAACCAACCAGTTTCCCTATACTTCTTATTTTGACAAAATCGTAGAAAGATATCACACATACAATGACCCAGAGCCTCACCTTTCACCAATACCTGATCTATTGGTGGTGATATTTTGCATATTTGTACTGTCACCTCATGCCATGAATTAGCAGTGTCCTTTTTTACTACTGGAAGCAAAGTCATCAATGTCTTTAAGACTAATCAGATTTGAGAACCAATTTAGAAAACTCCTTCCTACAATTTTGTTTCTCTAGAACCACTCTCAGTACCAAATGTCTTAGGCTGGGTTCTCTAGAGAAGCAAAACCAGTAAAATGTATAAGTGTATATATATAGAGAGATTTATATCAAAGAAATGGCTCACATGATTGTAGAGGCTGGAAAGTCTAAAGTCTGTGGGTCAGGATAGAGATTTCTCCTGATTCACGTAGCCGCAGGGGCTGGTGAACCCAAGATCGGCAGGCCAGATAGCAGGGATCTTGCTCACAGTCTACGAAAATCGATGAATCCCAAGATTGGCAGGCAAGATCACAGGTAATCTGCCAGCTCAAGCCCGAAGAACCGTAGGTCAGATGAACAGGAGCCAGGTATAGGATTCAGAGTGAGCAAAAGCCCATGAGCCTTGCTAGGATGTCCACTTATATTCGATGCATGCCACATGCCCAGGGAAACTCCCTTTCAGTCAGCTGGCTACTCACAGCAGATCCCATCATGAAGGTGATCACATTATATCAAATCTCATCATGGAAGTGATCACAACATCATATGACTGTCAAGTTACAGCATAACTGCCAAACCATCGAGAATCCTGGCCTAGCCAAGTAAACACACAACCTTAACCATCACAGTATGTTATTACTGTATACATATATTTATATCCTTTGTAGACTATATACTGAAAGAGAAGTTATAAGATTTTCAAAATAAACATACAAAAAATTTTTAGAATGGCCTTCCTGCTCCCTGGTGGATCATTTTGCATAAAACTTAGGATACCCATCTGCTTTGGAGACTATCATGAAAATCATTGTCTACTCTTTAAGAAAATGACAGCAATGCTGCGTGTACAGCATATTTACTTTGTAATACGATTTATTTTTAAACATTTTTGAAAAGAGGTAATGAATTAACAATTCTCTGCTTTCATACTGAATATCAGAGCCCACTTCCTTCCCATCATTTCTTCTTTCCCAGCCAACTATTGCCCAGTTCTTAGATCTTCAATAATTGTGTTTTAACTTCATGTGTATATACACAGATATGTACTTGTTTACAAACATATATACAACACACAGATGTTCCATAACAAGAAACTTTAAAATAAAATAATTTAAAAAATAAATCTATTAAGAAGCTATCAGTAGTATTGATAATTTTAAAAACACATGCGATAGAAAGTGGGCGAATGACCTTAACTGGCTTTGCAAGTTCATTATGAGTAGAATTGAAACATATTCTCACTCTTGAAATTTCAACTGTGCTTTCTGTTATGAACACTTTTAGAGCAAAAATGCATGTGTGCATGTGCCTGTATGTGTGTGTTTAGAAAATGGTATAAAATTGATTGCCTTCTAGTAGAAACTGAAGCACAAGCCTTTGAGGTTTTTCTCTCACTAGGGACCTGTCTCCCTCTCCAATATAGCAATGGAAAGTTGCCTGGGAAGGAGAGCTCCAGAGGCATGTGTTGAGCAAATAAGGTGAACACCATCCACCTGAAGATAGTTGGAGTAAAGAGATTACAGGGTAGCCTGACTAACAGGTTACCCACACCTGGTTCCTCTACTGCCTGTCCTGGAACTGTGACCAAGATTGAATCTTCGTCAAAACCACCAACACCCCCTATACCTGGATTGCCATTCTTCCTGGAAGGTAGCCCTTCTTTTTCATGTTATGAGAGAAAAAAAAAATATATGTTTCTAAAAGTTGAGGAAATCCAGAGCTGGTTCCCTTTTGCATTGAACAGAAGCTACTTTTCATATATAACCAAGTATTTACTATATTCATAGTCATGGAAAATTGACTACCTTTTTCTCTTTGTAAACATAATACCCTTATCCTTATCTTGATGAACAGGAATGTGAAAGGAAGAGGTAAGCGTTTTAGGGTGGAGTCTTCTTGGAAAATACTTGTTCTTCTTTGACACAATAATCCATTTACCAAAGAATCATGGCAATGTAGAGTTATATGATGCAAAATGAGGCTACACTGTCTTTCTCCCAGTAGAAATCTAATCCTTCAACAGCACAGTTCTTTCTCCCTTTACTGTATAGCAGAGGAAATTTAGCCAGCTAAAGTCAATGTCAATCTCAGTGCATTACAGCACTGAGAGTTTTTCTTTTATCCCCAAAATACATGGTCAATTAGACAAATGCTAAACAATGTGACCATTAGTGTTAGTTTCCTTTGGTTGTTATAATTCTGGACTGAGGATTATCCTCCACTCAGAACATGTAATAGTTTCATCTTGGCAAAATTTCAGAATGTAATTGATTATAACCATGGATGTCAAAGAAAATGTGCTACATATTCTTTTTAAACTCGACCATACAACAATTGCCTGAGACCCAGCTTAATGGCCTAGAAGTCTTAGAAGTAAGTTTTTGTTTTATGTTTTCTACTTAGGATATTTGAAGGAAATTAGAAATTTTTCAAACTACACTTATGAATTCTACACAATTTACTTTATAAAAGGTCAGTGGATTGCATAAGGTGACTGAATTCATGCACCGTTATCATAAAAGCATCCTAAAGCATGCGGACCATGGGTGTCACTAAGGGAATAACTTGCTAGTATGAGACTGTGAATTTGATTTTTGCAGAGAGTAACATGTATAAAGATGACAGACTAATGACTCTAATAGGGAGATAACATCAATTTGTACTATGTTGGCAAAAAATATTTACTATACCATGGATTGCCAGAAGAATGAACAAATCTGTCTTGGAATAAGTACAGCCAGAATGCTCCTTACAAGGGAGGATGGTGAGACTTTGTCTCACGTACTTTGGACATCTTATCAGTAGGGACCAGTCCTTGGATAAAGACATCATGCCTGATAAAGTAGAGGGTCAGCAAAAAAGAGAAGATCCCAGTGAGATGGATTGACCCAGTGGCTCCAACAATGGGCTCAGGCAAAGCAACGATTGTGAGGATGGTGCAGGATCGGGCAGTATTTTGTTCTGGTGTACATAGGGTCACTATGATTTGGAACTGACTCAATGGTACCTAACAGCAAGAACAACAACCTTCCATAGTTATTTGCTTCATAGGAAAGTAACGAAAGCAAAGAGTAATAATGATAGTCATATCCAACTCTTCCTGTTTAAATATTTCTAACCATTCTTATTTAGTCTCCATGTTTCCAACTGTATAAATCCTTTCTTATGCTCTTGTTTACCCCATGCATCTTTCAATTTATCTATTCTACCTGTTGTCTAAGAATCATGTATCTATATATGTAGCAATAGTTTTATTTTCAATGTCTTTGCCTTTCCGCAGTCTGTACATTGTTGATCTGTGTATTTTATCTTCAGGTAGTTTGGTATATATCTCAAATCTGTTTGAGTATATGATTCTAATGTTAACTCTACTTGTATATGTTTTCTTTCAATTCATTTGATGTTTTCATGACTTTATGCATTTGTCTGTCTATATAACAAATCAATCTATCATATTTTTTGCATCACTTTATCTGTTGTTTCTCTCCATATTTACTGTCTCCAATGCTCAAGTTTTATATGGTTTCTTATTTTTCCATTGGTTATGATACTCTATTTTCTTCCCACAGGAAGAAGGTAGGGATGATCAAGAGAGGAGAATCACAATGAAGAAGCCATGAAAGGGACAAATGTTAGCAACCCAGCAGGTTTCATCTTGCTGGGCTTTTCTGACCAGCCCCAGTTGGAGATGTTTCTCCTTCTGATCATTTCTATCATATATATTCTGACACTGATGGGGAACACAGCTATCATACTGATCTCATACTTGAACCCCAAACTCCATATACCCATGTACTTCTTCCTGTCTAATCTCTCCTTCCTGGACCTCTGTTTCACTACCAGTATTGTCCCACAGATGCTTTGGAATCTCAAAGGCCCTGAGAAGACCATTAGCTACACTGGTTGTGTGATCCAGCTATACATTGCTTTGGGGTTGGGCTCCACAGAGTGTATCCTCCTGACTGTTATGGCCTATGACCGCTTCAATGCTATCTGTCGACCCCTGCATTATGGTGTTATCATGCACCCCAAGCTTCTTTGGCAACTAGCAGCTGTGGCCTGGATCAGTGGTTTTGTGGAGGCCACAGTTCAGACCATCCTTGTTTTCCAGTTGCCTCTCTGCAGCCACCACATGGTGGATGATTTTATGTGTGAGGAGCCCGCCCTCATTAAAATTGCCTGTGTGGACACAACCTTCCTGGAAAACGAACTCTCTGGAGCTAGTGTCCTCTATGTGGTTATACCTCTGGGACTTATTTTGGTCTCCTACGGCTACATTGTGAGGAGTGTGCTGAGAATAAAATCAGCTGAAAGTAGAAGGAAAGCATTTGGGACCTGTGGGTCTCACATGGTTGTTGTGGTTTTGTTCTTTGGGACTATAATTTCTGTCTACATACAACCCAAGAGCAAGCACACACAGAAGCACAGTAAATTCCTCACCCTCTTCTATACTGTATTGACTCCCTCACTTAATCCTTTGATCTACACTTTGAGAAACAAAGAGGTTAAGTGGGCTCTGATAAGGCTGCTGATAAGAGACCCAAAATAGGGAGAAATGTGAAATACACTTGTCTCAGGAAAAGGCAACTTTCAGTGCAGTCAGTGAGACAGAGGCATTATTTTAATCTGGATTTCTATACCAACAGATATTTTTTTGAGAAAAACTTGTTTTTCCTCAGTGGTGTGACCCTAATACTCCACAGCATGTTTTCACCTTTTCAACATGGGTGACGGATAGCCTGGCATAATTAACGCCATGATGAACCTATAAGTTTTCCTTTTATTTTCCTTTGCCTTCTCCTTTCTGCATACCTTTCTTAATGTTTTGCTCTTTCTGGCCACCTGGGGCTTACAAGCCCCACACAGGAAGATCAGAGCCCAGATGTCTGACATGTACATCTTTAGTTTGATAAGGGGATGTCTGGCATGTATCTCTTTAGTATGATAAAGAGTCTCTTATAATTACCTTGTAATGAATAACAACATGTCTAAGCTTTGTAAAAATCATATATAAGCTCTAATGTAAAAATGCTTTTTGGGACTCCATAGAGACAGCTTGTGTTGCTGTCGGATCCCTGGTGGGACACCTCCTAAATAAAACTTTCTTACTCTTTCTGATTTGGAGTATGTTTCATTGGCACGACTGCTCCAGGGCACTGACGCTAATTGGGCAATAGTGGTCAAAACCAGGATGTGAAAACATACGCCCGAGGGGTCTTAAACAAGTGACCATCTACACGCCTCAAAGTATCTGCAATCTAGAAGAGTGCTGTTTGAGTGTTGTTGCCAGCGAAGCATTTTTTCTTTTCACAAGATAGACAAAAAAAAAAAAAAAAAAAAAAAAAAACACAAGCATCCTGTGACCATGATATAAGCATCCTGTGAAACTATCTGTAATCACTAATTATACTAGCAATAATCAGTAACCAATCAGACTGTGATTATTGCAATTTTATTGATTTTCCTGTAATTGCCCGCCTTATGGTTTGGTTTCTCCTTTTACCCCATAAGAATACTTGTATAATAAAACTTCCCTGGGACTACCTGATTCCATATTCAATGGGCTATGTGTTTTCCCAATTGCAATTATTTTAAACCCTTAATAAACCTTTCTGTTTTAATTTGAAACAGCATTAAACTTTTTCTCTGCAATATATTAACGCAATTCCTCAGATGCTAGGAAATATTAAGTATGTCTCATTATAGTTTCTCCTTTCATTTAGGAGGAGTTAAATCAAATAAATAAATAAAATTAGACATGAAATATCCTTCTAATGACATCCTGAAGTTACCTACTCTAAATCCTTCTTATCCGCTTTTCTGGAAAATGTTATTTGTCTCCCTTTTGTCCACTTCGTAAATCATCCAGGAAAAAAATATCTATAGCTATGTACATGTGTATATGTTTTGTATACTTTAAGAATCCTAGAGGTGTTGCTGTAGGAACTGGCTAATGACATGACTGACATAGTTATGACAAGCCTATTTTCACATCATAGAAGAAAGTCTTCTACTTCATGGAGGTAGGGCTGGGATCTTAGATATTGAAATTAAGTTTACCTAAGAATACTTCCTATTGTTTTCCAGTCTCACCTTCAATAGTTTAGTCAAAGGGTTCTGTCCACAGTTTACATCAAAGTGTTAAGGTCTGTTGGAAAACCCACAATAATCTAACAGTTTGCCTTACTTGGGGGTATTACTGATTCTTGTTCAGTCAGTACAGGCCTCTGGGACTAAGTATACCCAAGGATTTTTCTCATCTCTCCCACCCACAGAAGAAGCCCCCAAGAGAGATGTGCCATGAAGCTGAATGTTTCTCTTTTATGTATCTCTCATCAGACTAGAATAACTTTCAATCCCTTTTGATCAACCCCTCAGTTTTATACCTGGAATCTGAGATGAATATGCAAACACAAGTTTAAGTCTCATCATTAAATCTGAATATTTAAATTTGATAAAAGTGAACAAATTGCTATACAAATAAAAATTGTCTTTGTCATTTATATAATATTCATTTTTATTGATTTTATAACTTCATAGAATATACAAAATTGTTTTCATATTGAGTATAACATTTTTATCTATTCTAATAGCATTCTTAACAATTTTGACAATACTTTAAATTTGAAAATATTAGCCATGTTTTCCGTATGTTCAAAATAGTTATTTATTAACAGAATATTATCAAGATTTCTATTGTCTCTAATACTAAACCCTGCTTAGGCATACTAATTGCATGTTATATTTTACAAATATTGTTTTTATAAAAAAATAAATGCTTTAACAGAGATTGTTCCTAGGGAATCATTTTAATACAAATAACTAGTTGAATATAGCATGGAGTTGAATGGGGTGGTTAAAAAAAATAAAATACATACACATGTTGGAGACGAAAATTATGATCTAGTGAGAAGGATATTGTTAAGGTAACTTAGATGTTGTCTGTGTAGACCTTGTATTTCTCTGTTCACAAAATAAAATTTGATTGACTGCTGGTGGTGCAGTGCTTAAGAGCTATGGCTACTAACCAAAAGGTTTTATTCAACGCATCTCCTGGCTGTGTTGGCTATCAACAGCCATCCTATAGGACAGGGTAGAACTACCCCGGAGGATTTCCAAGGAGTAGCTGGTGGATTTGAACTGCCAACCTTTTTGTTAGCAGCCAGACGCTTAACCACTGTGCCACCAAGGATCAGTAAGCTGCTTAGACATTATCTAACAAGAGCTTACTTGATAGCAATGGGTGTGTCTCAATTGGGAGCTGCTCACACCAAGTAGAACCTGCCCCCTCCTATCCATTGTTCTCAAATCGCTACACATGGCTCAAGCCAGTCAAATACAGTTTACTAGCTTACATACAGGAGGAAAAGAAAAGATGCAATTTGTCTTACTAAGCCTGTGTGCCTTGATAACCCATGTAGTCTGTAATGTTAGTATGTATTTCCTTGTGAAAGATGGTATAAAATGTTCTGCCTCCCTTTGTTCAAGGAGATTGATTTGAGGTATACACCTCCTCGCTCCTTGCCTTCACACTTGTAATAAACACTCTTCCTCCCTCCTCACCTGGGTGTGTCTTTATTGATGACAAGCTGCACCAAGAGGACCTGCTTTGTCTAACATCATGAGTTGGAATTGACTGGACAGCAACTGGTTTACATTTTAGTAAATATTTTTGTTTTTCTGATAACTTTTTATTGAAATATATCATACTTAAGGAAAACAAATCAAAAGAGTAAAGCCCAATGAATTTTCACAAAATGAAATAAGACCCTTGTTACCAACACCCACATCAAGACACAGAACATTCAGCACAGTAGAAATCTTCCTTGTGCAGCTTTTCAGGCACTAGGCATGCCCAGTAATTATTTAGGCAAGACTTTTTGTTTCTATACTGTTTTAAACTTTTTATTTAGAAATTATTTTAGATATACAGAAAAGACACAAAAATAGTCAGATAGTTCCCATATACCTGTCACCAGCTTCCCTAATGTTAATATTTTATGCATTCGTAGTAGGAATTTTTCAAACCAGGAAATTAACATGGGTGTAATATTATTAAATAAACCACAGATTTAATCAGAATTTCACTAGTTTTTCGACTACTGTATTTTATCTGCTCCAAGATCCAATCCATCCCAAATTGCACGTTGTTATTATGTCTCTTAGTCTCTTCCAATCCATGACAGTTTTCCCATCTTTTATTGTGTTTCATGACATTGACATTTTTGTAGAGTACTGGTCAGTTGTTTTATAGAACATCTCTTAGTTTAGATTTATCTAATGTTTTCTCACTATCTGATTGAGGTTACACATTTTTGGCAAGAATACCTCAGAAGTGAAGCTGTGTTCTTCTCAGTTCATCATAACAGAGGGTATATGGCATCAATATATTAACCTTGATCCCTTGGTTAAGGAGCTGTCTTCAGGGTTTCTTCACTACAAATTTACTTCTTTTTCCCTTTGTAATTAATAAATGACCTAGGGGAGATACTTTGAAATTATGAAAATATCCTGTTTCTCCTCACACTTTTGCCCACTGACCTCCCAGTGGATCTTGCCTGCAATAATTACTACTATGAAGTTTGCTTGATGGTGATGTTGGATTTCTCTTATTCCTGGTAAATTTATTAATTGGAATTCTTTTGTAAAAAAGTGTGCTTTTTCTTTCCTTCTTTCTTTCTTTCTCCCTAACTATGAATTTATGTTTCCCAACCTTCATAAGCAGAAATCTGTGAATTACATGACCAATATTCTAATTTGGTATCAAAATGCAAAGTCAAACTATTTATGTTAGATTTGAAGGCATCTTTAGAAATTATTTATTTTAATTTTTCGAATATTACAAAGGAGATTAAAATTACATAAGTGCTGATGAGTGTACTACATATTAACTCAGAATCAGAAATGAAATCAAAATCATGTGATTATTTCTCACCTGTCTTTCTCTTACAATATTCTAAAATATTTTAAAAACCTTTAGATTACAAGAAATCCTTCAAGGAAGCGTTCCACTCCTACTCATACTTAACAGCTCTCTATCCTGATTATGTTGAAGATTAGCTTAATTCTCTCCCATCCACTGAGAATCAGTTTATAATCTGGAGGTGAGGTTGGAGTTGTTTTGCCTTCTCCAAGGTTCAGATCTGAAAGTTGTGACTTGAAGGGAATCTCTTAACAGAATCTGAGAAGGACAGTGATCAGAGACTGAAGTCTGAAAACGTGCATGTGTGTGTGTGTGAAATTTTATCCCCATAAAAGGATTTTAAAACTATTTTCCTTTCTTGATATCTTTTCAAATCTGAAATATGAAAAAAAGACTATCAAGTGCTATTTGGAGGTGGAAAAATTCTCTTGAGGAGAATCCTTTTCCTTTTGGCAAAAGAGATCAAGAACTTTCTTTCCCCTGTATATTTTTCTAATTCTTCTTGTGGTAGGAATAATTATGATATTGGAGAAAGATGCATACAGGTTAGATGTCAGAAAAAACTTCTGAATGGAAATCTGAAGGACAGACAAAGTAATTTAAGGAAGTAGCTGAGTCAGTCGGTATTGACCAATGTAAGTGGAAGCAACTCAGAGGGAGAAGATGTGGTGATATGAGAAAATAAGACAGGTTACATACATTGACTAAGTTGTCCCCCTTCTCAATTTACTTTTTCCAAAGTGCAGAGAGGAAGATAATTGGTGACTTTAACATATTAGAGATTCTCCCCTAAAACCAAAATCACTATCCAATACCCATGAGGTAGGTAGAAGTAAATATTTCTTGAACAATAGTCCCTGGAGAAATTCAGATTAGAAAAAAATGAAAGATACATAGTTTACAGGTTCTCTCAAGACCTTGAGTATCTGTATCTCTATGTTGCTAATTAGCATATAGAGTCGTATGGTGTCCAAAACTGGACTTTCACAGGGGAGAAGCAAAAGGGAAGAAGTGTCTCAACTGGACATTTTCTGTATATCCAGTCAGACAACATCATAGACAAATTCTCCCACTGGTATCCACGCCTTCAGTGTATATGTTCATATATTCAATTCTGTGCGTGAAGAAGGAAAAAAAAAAAGCAATACCTTTGTCATTAGAAGTTAGCGAAATAATTGGGTAAATGAGACTTGTTACTTCTTTCTAACCAGATATTTCATTAAAATACATAAAAATTTATCCATTTCAACAAATGCTAACAATAACACCAGTGCCTGAATAATGCTTCATTATAAAGGTGTATCAAATTATTTCAAGCAATTTTATATTATTGATCATTAAATTTGTTTATAATTTTACTGTTATTTAAAACTGATGTGATTAATAGCTTTATAATTAAATACACGTACACATTATTACCCCCATCCATCTGTCAATTCATCATACTGTGGTGGCTTGCCTGTTGCTGTGAAGCTAGAAGCTATGCCACCAGTATTTCAAATACCAGCAGGGTCATCCATGGTGGACAGTTTTCAATGGAGCTTCCTGACTAAGAAAGACTAGGAAGAAGGACCAGGCACTCTATTCCTGAAAAAATGGCCAGTGAAAGCCTTATAGGTATCAGCAGAACATTGTTTGGTATACTGCCAGAGCCCCTCAGGTTGGAAGGCACTCAAAATACTACTGGGAAAGAGCTGCCTTCTGAAAGTAGAGTCGACCTTAATGACACGGATAGAGTCAAGCTTTCGGGACTTTCATTTGCTGAGGTGGCATGGTTCAAAATAGAAGAAACAGCTGAAACATCCATTAATAATTGGAACGTGGAATGTATGAAGTATGAATTTAGGAAAACTGGAAGCTGTCAAAAATGAAATGCAAAAAGATTGATATCCTAGGTATTAATGTGCTGAAATGGACTGGTATTGGACATTTTGAATCAGACAATCATATGGTCTACTCTGCCGGGAATGACAAATTGAAGAGGAATGGCATCACATTTGTTGTCAAAAAGAACATTTCATGTTCTGTCTTGAAGTACAATGCTGTCAGGGATAGGATAATATTCATAGGCCTACAAGTAAAACCAGTTAATATAACTCTTGTTCAAATTTATGCACCAACATCTAATGCCAAAGATGAGGAAACTGAAGATTTTTACCAACTTTGACACTCAGAAATTGATCAAACATGCATCACGATGCATTGATAATTACTGGTGATTAGAATAGGAAAGTTCGAAACGAAGAAGGACCCATACTTGGAAAATATGGTCTTGGTGATAGAAATGACACTGGAGATCGCATGATAGAATTTTCCAAGACCGATGACTTCTTCATTGAAAATACCTGTTTTTCAACAACATAAACGGCAAATTTACCAGTGGACTTCATCAGATGGAATACACAGGAATCATACTGAATACATCTGTGGAAAGAGACTACGGAGAAGCTCATATCATCTTTTAGAACAAGGCCAGGGGATGACTGCAGAACAGACCAACCAACAATTGCTCATATGGAAGTTCAGGTTGAAGCTGAAGAAAATTAAAACAAGTCCACAGGGGCCAAAATATGACCTTGAGTATATCCCACCTGAATTTAGAGACCATGTTAAGAATAGATTTGACACATCGAACACTAATGATCGAAGACCAGACTAGTTGTGGAATGACATCAAGGACATCATACATGAAGAAAGCACGGGGTCATTAAAAAGACAGGAAAGAAAGAAAGAAAAAAAAGGATGTCAAAAAAGACTCTGAGGACTTCCAGCAAAATGGCGCTCTAGGCAGAAGCACCACACCATCCCTCCACAGCAAAGGTCTGAAAAACTAAGCCAAACAGAGAAAACAGCAATCCTGAAACCCTAAAACATCAAATGAAGGGATAAAGAACTCAGCCAAGCACCAATGGAGTGATAAAACTGACAGAGAACAGACAGCAAGGAGAGATTCATGCAGAGGTCCCCTCTCAGCTAACGCAGCATGGATCTGCCATCTTGGACTCCTATCAGAGACCAGCAAATGGGGGTATGAGAAAGCAGCTTCATGGAGCTTCCAGCAGGAGACAAAACAACCGGTAATTTGTGATACTCGCTTTCCCACCCCCCACCCTTCTTCACCCCCACTCAGCCTCCTCTGCTTCCCACTGCCACAGTCTCTCGGCCAGGAAGCACCAGCTGCTTGGATTCCACCCACCGGCTGACTCCCTGAGTGCCATTTGTTGGCTGCTGGTGTTGTTTTTTTCCACTTCTTTTGATTTCTTCCTAACCTCTCACCACCTCCCCCTCCTTTCGCTCATATATCTGGCTCCGTGTACCATCTCTGCTTCTTCCTGAGGGCCTGCGGGGCTCCGTTCAGGTGTGGAGCTGCTTCCTGGTCTGGGCTGCTGCGCTAGTGGGATCCTGAGGCTTTTGTTTGTTTTGAGTTGTTTGTTTGTTTTCTTTTCCTTTTCTTGAGTTGGGAGCCTGTTCTGGCTGGGCAGTGCTGCGCTGCTTGGGACCTGCCCCCTCGGCTTGCACAGACCCACAGAGGGATCCCTGAGAGCATTTCTTTTTTCATGGTTTTTTTTTCTGTTTTTTGGGGGGCTTTTCTTATTCTTTTCTTTTTTTAAGTTTGTTCTGTTTTCTTTTCCCTCTTTTTCCCTTTTTGTCTTTCTTCATTACTCAGTTCCTCATCTCTCTATACCTTCCTTCTCTTCCTGTTCCCTGAATACCTGGCACTGAATACCTCTATGCCTCTTAGCCAGGCTGTACTTCAACACCTGGGAACAACTTCCCCAGACCTCATAGCTGCACTGGTGGGATCTCTGGGAACTTTGCTGTTCTTTTTTCTTTCTAATTTTTATCTATTCATTCTTTTTTCTTTTCCTCTTCTTCTCCCCTTCTCATTTTTTTCCTTTTCATAGTCTCTCATCTCTCCACTCCAATAGCAAGCCTCCCTAGCACTCTTTTTTGTTTGTTTGTATGTTTTTGGCTCCTGTTCCTCTCTCCTCTCTCCCATATCCATCTTAGCTCCACACATAACAATCTCCCCCCTCCATCTTGCCTACCTGCACTGTGCGCTTAACATCACACCACCAAGCAGCACAGGCACAGCCTACAAGAAGCTGCCTTGCACTGATTACCAACCTTCCCTGGTGGCTGTAGTAAGTGCCACAAACAACTCATCCCAGCAAGTCCTCTTCAGCTAGACCTGCCCTGCTGTACCATATTTGAGCGACTGACCCTGCCAGTTGGAGAAGGAGGCAAAAAGTATTGTGCCCACAGACAAACAAACAACAAAGAACACACAGTCCACCTGCTCAGACATAGCCAAGTTAAACAAAAAAAAGGATGAAACAAACATATTTACAATCAATAAATGAGAAAATAACTACTGAATGCCCCAAAGAGCATACAATATCAAAACATTTACAAAAAACAGGACAGGATGGTTCCAATAGGCATCCAAAATAAAACACCAGATGACTTTCCAGCAGAAGAAAAGGCACTAGAACTACCTGATAGAGAATTTGAATCTCTAATACTCAGAATTATCCAAGAGTTGAAGCAAAAAACAGACAAAAATGAGGAAAAAATAGACAAATTCATGGAAAAGGCAGACAAAAAAATGGAAAATACAGACAAAAAAATGGAATAATTCAGGAAAATAATGCGGGACCAAAATGCCAAAATAAATTCACAAGTAGAAATCATACAAAAACAACAATTAGAAATCCAAAAGATAAACAACAAGATTTCAGAAATGGATGATGTCATAGAAGGGCTGAGGAGCAGGTCTGAAACAATGCAAGATAGGATCAGCAAAATTGAAGACAAACACTTTGATACACCTCAGTTCAAGGAAAACTCAGAAAAAAGAACAAAGAAAAATGAAGAGACCCTGAGAGTTATGTGGGATAGAATCAAAAGCAAAAATTTGCGTGTGATTGGAGTTCCAGAACAGGCAGAGAAAACAGAAAACACAGAGAGGATCGTTGAAGAACTGCTGACAGAAAACTTCCCCAATATCATGAAAGATGAAAAGCTGACTATCCAAGAAGCTCAATGAACCCCATATAGGAACCCCAAAAGAAAATCACCAAAGCATATAATCACACTTGCCAAAACCAAAGACAAACAGAGAATACTGAGAGCAGCTCAAGAAAAACAAGAAGTCACATACAGAGGAGAAGCAATAAGACTAAGCTCAGATTATTCGGCAGAAACTATGCAGGCAAAAAGGCAATGGGATGACATATATAAAACTTTGAAAGAAAAAAATTGCCAGCCAAGAGTAATATACCCAGTAAAACTCTTTTTCAAATTTGATGGTGAAATTAGGCCATTTCCAGATAAACAGAAATTAAGGGACTATGTAAAAACCAAACAGTTACAAGACTTTTTAAATGAAGTCCTTTGATCTGAGAACAATATCATACCCCAGGCTGAATATAGGACACGAGATTGTACTAACTAGATACCAACCTAGGAAATGAACTCTCAAAGACTATTTAAAACCAAAAGAACTACAACAGGGAACAAGAGAGGTTAATCTGTGAAAGACAACAACATCAGAACAATAAAAGGGGGAATAAACGGTGTAAGTATAGAACCTTCTAAAGGAGAGGAAGGCAAGGTGATACCAAGTAATAATAGACTGGTTCAAACCTAGGAAGATAAGGGTAAATTTCAAGGTAAACACAAAGGAAGATAACAAACCTACTCATCGGAATAAAGAAGAAAAACAAAGTCTCAGTTAAAACAAAACCTACAAAAACAAAAGAAATGAACAAAAATATCCACAAACAAAAAGAATTCAGCATAGAAGAGGAAGAGGAAGAAAGAAAATGTCAGCACCACAAAAAAAGTGCCACAAAATGACAGTAATAAACTCACACCTATCAATAATTACACTGAATGTAAATGGCCTAAATGCACCCATAAAGAGATGGAGAGTGACAGAATAGATTATCCATCAATATGCTGTCTAAAAGAGACACACCTTAGAAACAAAGATGTGAATTTATTAAAAGTCAAAGGTTGGAAAAAAATATATCAAGCTAACAACTACCAAAAAAGAGCAGGAGTGGCAATTCTAATCTCAGATAAAATAGACTTTAAAACAAAATCTACCATAAAAGACAAAGAAGGTCACTATATAATGATTAAGGAGATGATCCATCAGGAAGACATAACCATAATAAACATCTACGCACCCAATGACAGGGCTCCAAAATACATAAATCAAACTCTAACAACACTGAAAAGAGAAATTGACGGTTCCACAATAATAGTAGGAGACTTCAACACACCACTGTCAGTAAAGGACAGAACAACTAAGAAGAAACTCAGCAAAGATACAGAAAACCTAAAGGGCACGATCAGCCAACTGGACGTCATAGACATATATAGAACACTCCATCCAACAGCTGCAAAGTACACATTCTTTTCCAATGCACATGGAACATTCTCCAGAATAGACCACATCTTAGGCCACAGAGCAATCCTCAACAAGATCTAAAATGTTGAGATAATACAAAGTATCTTCTCTGTCCACAATGCCATCAAGGTAGAAATTAACAAGAAGAAGAGCAAGGAAAAAAAATCATTTACATGGAAATTGAATAACACCCTACTTACACATCACTGGGTAATAGAAGAAATCAGAGATGGAATAAAAAAATTCCTAGAATCAAACAAGAATGAAAACACATCATACCAAAACCTTTGGGACACAACAAAGGCAGTTCTCAGAAGACAATTTATAGCAATAGATGCACACATCAAAAAAGAAGAGAGAGACAAAATCAAAATATTAACCACAGACCTCAAACAAATAGAAAGAAAACAGCAAAAAAAAGCTCACAGCCACTAGAAGAAAGAAAATAATAAAGATCAGAGCAGAAACAAATGAAATAGAGAATAGAAAAACAATACAAAGAATCAACAAGAGCAAAAGCTGGTTCTTTGAAAGAATCAACAAAACTGACAAACCACTGTCCAGACTAACAAAAGAAAAACAGGAGAGGATGCAAATAACCCAAATAAGGAATGAAATGGGGGACATTACAACAGACCCTACTGAAATAAAAAGGATCATAACAGAGTACTATGGAAACCTATACTCCAACAAATTTGAAAACCCAGAGGAAATAGATAAATTTCCAGAAACACAGTACCTACCCAAACTACAACTAAGTGATGTTGAAAATCTGAACAGACCCATAACAAGAGAAGAGATTGAAAAGGTAATAAAAAAACACCCAACAAAAAAAAAAGGCCCTGGTCCAGATGGCTTCACTGGAGAATTCTACCAAACATTCAGAGAAGAGCTTGCACCAGTACTACTCAAATTATTTCAGAACATACAAAAGGAAGTCACACTTCCAAATTCATTCTATGAAGCCAGCATAACCCTGATACTAAAACGAGGCAAAGATACCACAAAAAAAGAACATTGCAGACCAATATCTCTCATGAATATAGATGTAAAAATTCTCAACAAAATTCTAGACAATAGAATTCAGCATCATATCAAAAAAATAATACACCATGACCAAGTAGGATTCATACCAGTTATGCAAGGATGGTTCAACATTAGAAAATCAATCAGCATAATCCACCACATAAATAAAAGGAATCACATGATCATCTCAGTTGATGCAGAAAAGACATTCGACAAAGTTCAACACCCATTCCTGATCAATGCTCAATAAAATAGATATACAGGGGAAATTTCTCCATATAATAAATGGTATCTATGCAAAATCAACGGCCAACATCATTCTCAATGGAGAAAGGCTGAAAACATTGCACTTGAGAGCAGGAACAAGACAGGATGCCCTTTATCTCTACTCCTATTTAACATTGTGCTGGAAGTCCTAGCTAGAGCAATAAGGCAAGAAAAAGAAATAAAGGGCATCCAAACTGGTAATGAAGAATTTTAACTGTCCCTGTTTGTGGATAATATGATATTATACATAGAGAATCCTAAAGACTCCATGAGAAAACTAGTGGAACTAATAGAAAGATTCAGCAGAGTAGCAGGATATACGGTCAACATACAAAAATCAGTTGGATTCCTATGCACCAATAAAGAGAACGATGAGAAGGAAATCAGGAAAACAATACGATTTATAATAGCCCCTAAAAAAAAAGAATACTTAGGAATAAATCTAACCAGGGATGTAAAAGACCTATACAAAGAAAACTACAAAACACTACTGTAAGAAACCCAAAGGGATCTACATAAATGGAAAAGCATACCATGCTCACAGACTGGTAGACTCAACATTGTGAAAATGACTAGTCCATCCAAAGTAATTTACAAATACAATGCAATCCCAATCCAAATACCAACAACATTCTTCAAAGAGATGGAAAAACTAATCATTAACTTTATACGGAAAGGGAAGAAGCCTCATATAAGTAAAGCACTACTGAAGAAGAAGAATGAGGTTGGAGGACTCACAATACCTGACCTCAGAACCTACTATACAGCTACGATAGTCAAACAGCCTGGTACTGGTACAAGGACAGAGTCATTGACCAATGGAGCAGAATTGAGAAACCAGATGTAAATCCATCCACCTATGGTCCCCTGATCTTCAACAAGGGCCCAAATTCCATCAAATGCGGAAAAGAGTCTTTTTAACAAATGGTGCTGGCAAAACTGCATATCCATCTGCAAAAACATGAAACAGGACCCATACCTCACACCATATAAAAAAACTAATTCAAAGTGGATCAAAGACCTAAATATAAAGCCAAAAACCATGAAGTTCATAGAAGAAAATATAGGACCAACACTACAGGCCCTAATACATGCAATTAACAGGATACAAACCATAACCATCAACACACAAACCCCAAAAGATAAGCTAGATAACTGGGATCTTCTAAAAATCAAACACCTATGCTCTTCAAAAGACTTCACCAAAGAGTCAAAAGAGAACCTACAGACTGGGAAAAAATTTTTGGACAGTACAAGTCAGAAAAAGGTCTAATCTCCATAATCTACAAGAAAACCCAACAACTCTACAACAAAAAAGACAAATAATCCAATTAAAAATGGGCAAAGTAAACGAACAGACACTTCACCAAAGAAGACATTCAAGTGGCCAACAGACACATGAAGAAATGCTCGCGATCATTAATCATTAGAGAAATGCAAATCAAAACCACAATGAGATACCATCTCATCCTGGCATTACTGGCACAAATGAAAAACACTGGAAATAACAAATGTTGGAGGGGCTGCGGGGAGATCGGTACTCTTATGCACTGCTGGTGGGAATGCAAAACGATACAACCGTTTTGGAAAATGATATGGCGCTTCCTTAGAAAGCTAGAAATAGACATATCATTCGATCCAGAAATCCCACTCCTAGGAATATATCCTCGAGAAATAAGAGTCGTCACTCGAATAGACATATGCACACCTATGTTCATGGCAGCATTGTTCACAATAGCAAAAAGATGGAAACAACCTAGATGCCCATCAAGAGATGAATGGATAAACAAACTATGGTACATACACACAATGGAGTCCTATGCAACGAGAAAGAAAAATGATGAATCTGTGAAGCATCTCATAACATGAGTGAAAGTGGAGGACATTATGCTGAGTGAAATAAGTCAATCACAAAAGGACAAATATTGTATGAGACTTCTATTGTAAAAACCCATGGAAAAGTTTACACACAAAAAGTAACAATCTTTGTTGGTTACCAGGGATGGGAGGAGTGGGGGTGGGGGAAATACTAAATAGGCAATAGATAAGTGATAACTTTGGTGAAGGGTGAGACAGTACACAATACTGGGGAAACCAGCACAGCTTGTACAAGGAAAGGTCATGGAAGCTCCATAGACACATCCAAACTCCCTGAGGGACTGAATTGCTGGGCGGAGGGCTGTGGGGACCACGGTCTCGGTGAACATCTAGCTCAATTGGCATAACACAGTTTATAAAGACCATGTTCTACATTCTACCTTGGTGAGTAGCATCTGGGGTCTTAAAAGCCTGTGAGAAGCCATCTAAGATACTCCACTGGTCTTTTCCCTTCAGGATCAAGGCAGAATGAAGAGAACAGGATACAAGCAAAAGATTAGTTCAAAGGACTAATGGACCATAGCTATGAAAGCCTCCACCAGACTGAGTCCATTTCAGCTAGATGGTGCCTGGCTAGCACCACTGACTGCTCTAACTGGGATCAAAACAGAGGCTCCTGGACAGAGCTGGAGAAGGATGTAGAACAAAATTTTAACTCACAAAAAAAAACCAGACTTACTGGCCTAAAGGAGACTGGAGAAACCCCGAGAGTATGGCCCCCAGACACACTTTTAGCTCAGTGGTGAAGTCACTCCCGAGGTTCATGCTTCTGCCAAATATTAGACAGGCCCATAAAACAAAACGTGACTAATGGGGCACAACAGTCCAGGGACAAGGACTAGAAGGCAGGAGGGGACAGGAAAGCTGGTAATAGGGAACCCAAGGTTGAGAAGGGACAGTGTTGATGTGTTGTGGAGTTGTTAACCATTGTCATAAAACAATCCGTGTAATGTTTAATGAGATACTATTTGTTCTGTAAACCTTCACCTAAAGTACAATAAAAAAAAGAGTTAAAAAAAATGGTTCATACTCTACAAATTATTCTTTAACTTGTTTTAATACTTAATAAATTGTTCATACCTTTCTAGATTAATAAAAATATTTTTCAATTATCATCTCTAATGCCTACATGTAATTCTTACCTAATACTGCAGCATAATTGCTAACCAGTCAGTTATTTTTGCATGTTTAAGTTGTTTCCTTTGTTAATATTATACATGCATGTAAACAGAACCCCAAAAGTATCATGTTTAAATGAATGAATTGGACGGTTTGTAGTAAGGTAGGATATTAGACAAAACACATGCTTTGGCCTTTAGTGACTATCACTACTTCTACCTGATAGAAATAAACTAACTAGATATATCAAACTCTGAGAGAAGATTGAATTGCTATGTTTTGGGATAACCTCAAGTTAAATCATTGTAGCAGTCACAGTACTCCACTCTTTCTCACATTATAAATAGTGTGTGTGTAGTTAATAATCCCTCACAGATCAAGTGTTAACATAGTATCTCCCTGAGAGCCAGATGTTCAAATCCAAGGCAATGCCTTTACCGGTGCCTAACGAGTTGTCAGCAAATTAATTCCAACTCACGGAGATCCAATGTGTGTCAGGGTAGAATTATACTCCAAGGAATTTTCTATGGCCGATTTTTCCAAAGTAGATCCCCAGGCTTTTCTTACAAGGTACCTCTGGGTGGACTTGAACCTCCACCTTTTCAGTTAGAAGCTGAATGTGTTAGCCATTTGTACCATTCAGAGACTCCTTATAGGTACTTAGATCTACTGAACTGTATCGTAACCATATTCATTTTTCTTAAGTCTTTGGATGATCTCCAAATATATTCAATTGGGATTCATTTGTACGTATGCAATATTTTGTTAATTACATAAAATCTTGAACATTATTTGTGTAATTATTTTAGTTAAGTCTTTTTCTTCCATCACTGAATATTAATACTATTTCTTTTTCTTTTTAAAACACTTTCACCATAGGAACCATTGATTACAATTTCCCATATTTTTCCATTAATATTCTGTAGTAAAAGCTTCTGAAACATAAGAGGGTTTTTTTTTTTTTTTTTTAATGTTTACGTAGTTTTTTGGTTTCCATACTCTTGAACAGACATCTTTGGCTCTATATGATGTACCAGTAACTAACCTGTTCCATTGCCATCAAATCGATTCCGACTCATAAAGAGCCTATAGGATAGGGTAGAACTGCCCCATAGGGTTTCCAAGGAGTGGCTGGTGAATTTGAATCAATGATCTTTTGGTTAGCAGCCTAACGCTTAACCACTGTGAAACCAGGGCTCCACCAATAACTAAAGTTGAACAAATTATTAAAACTTGTTTTTATTGAAGGATATAATGTACTTCATGCAGTCATTAGGGAATTAAAAGTCATGTGGGGCAGATATATGTGGATGCATGCCCTTTTGTGACCAGGGCAAGGTCAGATAGGCCCCTCAGGGGTGAGAAAATGCCTAAGAGTGTCATGTGAGAATCTGCCAGCCTTTTGAGACATAACCAGGGAATTTATACTCTGCACCTAGATAAAAATATTTTGGGAAACCTGATCAGTGTTGGACTCATCTTTTAAGTTTTTCCAGTATCCAATCTCCTTTCAGAAGTTAACAATCAGGACTTTAGTTGTGAGTACACAGATGCCTTCAAAATTGCAATTACTGTTATTAAAGAAGCTCCTTATAAGACAGGTAGAAGAGTGCACAGTATTTTGTTAGTTTATTTGTTTACTCTTGGGCTGTGTGTGCATCCTTTCCAAAGAGCAGATTTGCATGATCCTCGCATACCTACCCATGTGTCAAAACTTCCTCTTGCCCAGAGTTCTTCTGAGGGCTGCCTTGATGTCCTTGTTCCGTAAACTATAGATGATGGGGTTGAGCATGGATGTCACCACTGTATAGAAAAGAGCTAGGAGTTTGTCCACTCCTGGTGAATGGTTAGCTTTGGGCCTCAGGTAAGTAACTGATGCTGAGCCATAGAATAGTGTTACTACCAGCATATGGGAAGAACAGGTGGAAAGAGCTTTATGGCAGCCTTCAGGTGATGGCATGACCAGCACAGCAGCTAGAATTCTGCCATAGGAAGCAATGACCAGTAAAAATGGGCTGGAAATACAAAGAATGACCACAACAAAGACTGCAGCTTCATTATGGGACGTATCCCCACAAGCAAGTGCCAGGATGGGTGGGAGGTCACAGAAGAAGTGGTCTATCTCACAGGGACCACAGAAGTCTAAGGAGAAAATATAGTTGGTTTGGCCCAGACTGACCATGCATCCCACCCCGAAAGAAACCATTGCCAAATGGGCACACACACCCCGACTCATTCTTGATGCATAGTGGAATGGGGAGCATATGGCCATATAGCGGTCAAAAGCCATGGCTGCCAAAAGGCAGCATTCACTAATAGCAAATAATATAAAGAAAAACATCTGCGTGGCACAACCCTCCCGAGAGATCCCTCGAGCCTCACTCACGAGACTCTGCAGCATCTTGGGTATGACAGAGCAAGTGTAGCCAATCTCCAAGAGAGACAAGATGGCCAGGAAGAAGTACATGGGAGTGTGGAGGACTGGGTTCCTCCTGATGGTGAGGGCTATGAGAGCATTTCCTGTCAGTGATGCTAAGAACATGAGTAGGATGAAGGTAAACAGAAGGAAACACTGTTCCGTGACCTCAGAGAATTTGGCAAATGCAAAGCGTTTGAAAGACATGACGTTGTCCTGCCATGAGGAGCAATTGAGCTTCATGACCTGGAAAAGAGAAAAGCAGTGTCATCAGAAGGATTTCTTCAGATGAGGGAGACAAATTGTTATATTACTTTTGAAGAGTTCTGGTAAGTCAGAGAGGTAATAAGGTCCACAATTCTCTACCTGCAATTCTGAAATTTAAAAGTTCTGAAATTACGCTTATCTTCATACAGCTTCAAACCCAAATCCTCTTCTGTCCTTACTGTCTCAGCACTTGTGTCCAAAATAGACTTAGTCACCCAAGCACTAAAAAAAAAAAAAAAAGACTCCAGGCTAATTGTCTCTTCATCCTTTCCTTTAATCAAATATGAAATACTACAAAATAAATGTCTTCAGGTATCTCTCGTACCTATCCATGTTTCCACATTTCTGTTGACACTGACTTTATTTCTTTCTTTACTCATTCATTCAAGAAGTATTTATTGAGCACAAGCTATTTAACTGCTTTCAGTCCTGTAATTCAGCAGTGAACCAAAATCAACATCTCTCCCCACATGGAGCTTATAGCTTAGTGAAGGAAAGAAGAAATTAAATCATAATTTAATGAATAAATAATTGGTGCAATGCATAGAATTAAAACCAGGCTATGTGCTGGAGACTGACCAATTCAGATTGAGTCATCTGAGAGGGTTCTTAATGATGAAAGCCATGAGCTGAGATGTGAATGACAAGGAGAGGCAGCCATGTGAAGACTGTTATAGCCACTCATATCATATGTATACCAAACTACTGAGAAAATTTCATCAGTATAACTAATTTCTTTACCATCAGTATTTCTCATCTGTCATCCTTTATCAGTGTGTTCTTTACTAAATGAAAATTATAGTTGTCTGCAAGTTAAAATTCAAGTTTCTTAATGTGATTCATAACAAAATCTCTGAATCAGGTTACTAATTAGGGATAGAATTTTTTTATCTCATCCCTTGCCCAAATGGATCCCATGTTACAGTCATTTCAAACTACTTGCATCTTTTATTACATGCCTTGCTCACACTTATTTCCTTTTCTTTGTGGTTATTTGCCCATGGAGGCTTGAAATTTGCTTCTCTAATTGTCCATCTAGTGAACTGCATATTTATGTTCAAGTTCACGCATAGTTTTGCCTGGTCTTTGAAACCCGTCCTGACTCTGACCCTTTGTGCTTATGCTAGTCAGTTACACACCCTGCCCACTGTGTTCTTATCACTTCTAGGGCAATCCCTGGGTGGTACAGATGATTAAGCAGTTGGATACTAACTGAAAAGCAGTTAACAATTAATAAAGTCTTATGTAATGAAAAAAAAAAAGTTCTAGTGCTAAGCTTTACTCTGGCTAGCTGTATATTCTGCCCTTTGGTGATATTCTGTTTTCCAAAGTCAGCTAAGTTAAATCCAATCCCCCTCAAATATCACAAATATAGTAAAACCTCTGAGAGCTGGAACCTGTATAAGGTGGAAACCTGTCAGAGAAGGAAAACTAAAATATTTCCCACTAACAGAGAGCAACAGAAAGTGGTAAGACTGCACCCTGTGCGAGACTTGGAAAAACAAGGCAGTTTTATCAAGTTCCAGCTCTCTCAGATTTCACTGTATGACATTTCTTTTTCTCCCAACCCAGTGATTATCAATTCCTCACAAGGGATTCCCTGCTCTTTTGGTGGTAGTACTGCAGTTTTCACTGTCCTGTTTGAAATGTCATCAACCAGAAATAAACCATGTTTGCTCTGAAAAGAGTGGAAGAATGAGGGGATTTGACGTCTAATGTTCTGGGCTATGTCTGTTAGCATAACCTGATAACCTGAGGCCACGTTATCAGATAGTATCTGGCAAAACCCAACGTTATTGACTCATTGGGCAACTCACCAGTCAAGATCTTTCATTATTTTCATATATGTTATTTTGAATATTCATTCAGGTCTTGAATTTTTATATTTGTGCAAGGTGTTAGTCAATCTTGCAGAAACCATATCACATACCCTCATCCATGTGTTTGTTATTCTGAGTCATAGCAACACTTTGTACAAGAGAGCAAAGCACTGCCCGGTCCAGCACCATCCTCACATTTAACAATGTTACATTACCTGTTTTTAGGCTCTGCCCATCATTTAATCTTTTTGAAATTTAGGAGATTCTGATTTAACCATGCAGCAATTGTCATGTAGTTCACACATTTGATATTTATTGTCATCAGTACCCATGTTTCTACAATAATTAATTTTTACCTTTAAATTTTTTTAATTTTAAAAATCATAACTTTTTCCAAGATAACAATTCTTTAATCAATACATTTTAGTAGTGATTAAACAGTTCACTAAACAATTATCCCACAACTACAAGCAAAGAAGGCATAGTGGTATTTATGGTATATATAATAAAGGGAGCTCAGATTAGATGAAGTGATATTTCAGAAAAACACTTTTCCTGACTTTCATTGTTTACACCACATTAACAACATATTTGAAGTGAGTATACGTAAAGCAAAAGTATGCTTTCTGAGAATCCAAATTATTATGAATAAACACGTGCACTAGCTGCCTTCACCAAAACATATGTACAAAATGTACATGTTTTATATACACACACACATCTGTACACCCACAGACAGACACACATACTCATACGCATACTGAATCGCATAGTAGTTAAGAGTTTCTGGAGATAGTCTATCTGGGTTCAAATTCAAGTTCAGTCACCTAACTGCTGGATCAAATTTAACATTTATTTAAACCATCTGTTCTTCAGTTTACCAGTTTATAAAAAAAGTGAAAATAGTACCTTCTTCATGTGGTTTCTGTGAGGATTAAGTGAGCTAATTCCCATAAGCACTTAGAAAGTGGCCACATACTCAACAAGTATTAGATATGGCAGTACGAGAAGCCCTGGTGCCACCATGGTTAAGTAGTTGACTGCTAATCCAAGTTGGCAGTTGAAACTCACCAGCCGCTCTGTGGAAGAAAGAGGTGGTGATGTGTTTCAGTAAAGATTACAGACTTGAAAACCCTGTGGGGCAGTTATACTCTGTCCTACTGGGTAGTTATGAGTCTGAGAATCAGTTTGAGGGCAACAGGTTTGGTTTTATACATGCATACACATGTGTACATGTATTGTTACAATAAATTTATCTTTGTACGTATAACCTCTCTTGGGGAATTTTACATCATAATCCCCAATCATTTCTCTTATTCAAAATCTTTATCTCATTTATGCTTTTCTATTCATCTGCTAACATAGAGGAAAAGCAAAAAGTACATACATATACATATATTACTTACATACATTCGCTCATAAAAATGCCAACTGAATGTTTTTTCCTGTGTAAAAATAATTATGTGTTACAGATCATATTAATCTACTAATTTATAAATAATTTTAATCTACTAATAGGGCCCTTCTGGTGCAGTAGTTAAGCATTTAGCTGATAACCAAAAAAGATCAGCAGTTCAAATCCATGAGCACTGTTTGGAAAACCTATGGGTCATTATGAGACGGAATTGACTCGAAGGCAACAAGATTGTTTTTTTTTTGGTAATTTGAGAATTAACTGAGCTCTGCAAAAGTCCCAAAAATTTAAGGATAGAGAACAAGTAGACTGTATCAAGACACGATTAAATATGAAATAGCAATTCTGTATGAGCCTCAATACATATGACTATTAGAAAACTTTCTTATACACTGAAGAATCTATCAGAATGTTTTAACACTTATATTAAAGCCCTTAACAAATTGTAATTAATTTTATATTTCCCTTGTAGCAACTGTTCAGTTAAGGTTGAGGCAACTAAAGACAATGGCTTGCTTATCTTTTTTATCATGCAAAAGATTTTCTTAAATACCTTGACTCAATAACAGTTTACTCTGTTGCATAGTAAGGTCTGGATGTGGTGAGGCTGTCATTCTATTTGCCAGTTAAATTTACAATTGTATATCTTGTTATATCTTCCTTTCTTTGGGAGGTACTTCAACTTCCTTAGAGACACTGATGGGGGAGGTAAGAGGGAGACATTAGGCAGAAAAAGAGAATGTCCGACCCTTTCCTAACTAGTGACATCATGAATACCCTTGTCCCAAATAAACCGTAAAAGGAAAATGTGAATGTCTGTGGTGAGGACAGGGGTCAGGGAATGTTGGGGAACCAGAGGAAGTTACTGGTGAATGACTGACTGCACAAAGACAAATGCATGCTATTAATCATTTGATATTTCTAGGACTCATAGGATAAGTAAAAAAACATTAATCTCATGATATGGACATTTTAAAACCTCACAGAATTCAGAAACAACTGAAAAAAATGGTAGTGAAAGTCTGTGAATGCTTCTAAATATTTGAAGCGACAAAGAACGGTAGTCTGTCTAGAAATACTAAGTCACATAAGAAGAAATTTATAGGAATCACTAAAGATGCCAACATAAACAAATGTAGTAAAATTCTTTCTTTCTGTCACTTAGACTACTACTGTACAGTGTAAAACTAATTTTTTTAAAAAATGATGCTTTCTATTGTTGTTAGTATTCCTTCACGTGTTGGCCTTAGTTTGGGGAGCTTGATATCTGTGTCGTAAAAGTCAGCTTTGTGTACATACTATGAGTGTTTATTTTCATCATTGCCCATGGAAAGACAGTAAGATGCTCAAGGCAGGTATCAGGGGTCTGCAGAAAGGAGAATGCTGCTGCCTCTCACCTGATACATTTTCTAGACTTAGGCTTTCTGACTCGTCATTTCCTTGTAAAGAAAGAATAATGAAGTCTTTCTTGTCTACCTTGTTGAATTGTTTTGAGCCACAAATGAAAATATTATACAGGAAAACCATGAGTAAAAGGTAGAGAATGGCCATTAAAATATAGTTTAGCAGAGGCAAAACCTCCTGCCTTTTCAAAGCTTCACATGAATGAACTCATAGAACACTGTATGGAATATTCCCTGTTACTATCAATCTATATAATAATCTAAATTAAGTGTCAGTAATCAAGTCATTGTAAGAGGCACTGTGATATAATATGAAGATTTAGAAATTTCTTGCCCTAAGATTAATTATAATATCTTACAGATTCCTATTCAATGCTATAAAACATTAAGTGGCCACTGAACACCGGCAAAGTTCTGAAAGTTTAAATCATAAGATGGACTTTCAGTGATAGTTGGATGTAAGAAAAAAAAACACAGAAGGGAAATAATATAGTTTTAATAGCTCGATGGCTTGACTTCACATATCACCTCACTCAGCCACAAGATCTAAGACAAGCGCACTCTACATGGTTCTGCTTTAGAAATAATCCAACACAAGTGTTTCATTTTGGGAGCTCCTCATAACTAGAAACATTCCTTGACTGATTCAGTTCCTTATTCATGTGAATTTTCATAGTGAGCCATTTCTTTGTTTCTTATCAGCCAAAGAAAACATGTGATGCACTATTAGACATTGAATATTAAACACTTAGTACAGTGCCTAGCATACAAGAAACACATAAATATTAACATTTGTTATTATGTAATCACTATTTCTAAAATGTTTTGATAGTACATACAATTTAAGTAAATTGGTCATTACACAGTGTAGAGATGATTTCCCATTACTCTCCACAATTTCCCCCATAGGACCTAATATTCAGCTAAATGATAACAACCCGGAAGAAACTGTCTTATCACCTAGATCATCTTGTACAGGGCAACCTAGATATTTCTATTCCTTCAAATGAGAGGCATATCAATTTCCTATGAAATAATTAATTTAGAACAACTTACAGCAAATTTTATGAAAGTGATACTGGGAGGTTGAGTGAATTGCTCTGCTCTTCTGAGAAGGAGAGAATAACTGACTAAAGTAACGATCAGAACTGAAATCAGCTTTATATGTCACTCTCCATTGTCACACTTGAATCTACCATCTTCCACAACCACTCTTTTCTTAAGACATCAGCTGTGTGACATACCTTGAATTATAACACTTGAGGGGGAGAAAGTGGATGGTTATAGCTTCTGGTGAAGCACTCCCTGATTTTCTCTGCACCCTCCCAGTACAGCCAACATTCAGAAGTTATAAATCTGCCCCATCCTTGTCTCTAAGACTGTGCACTTGAAACCATTTGTTGTATTCAGGGACCATGGCTAATCACAGGAAGATTTTGTGTCTCATGAGAGAGCACCACGCCCCTCCCTGCAATGCTCTCAGCTCCATACAAAAAACCAGAATTATACAAGGCTGTGCTGATTATGTGATGATATAGTTGAGCTTTTCTTCTTCCTGAAAAAATAATGGGTTATGACTATGTTATATTTCAGTTACCCTCTTTGTTGTGAACCCTTGTCTTGCTCTTCCTACTCCCCTGGAACTTTTATTTTCTTCTCATTGTCAGGAAGCAGTTTGATTCTTTCTCTCAGGAAATTGTCATGGACAGGTATGTCCCTAACTATTTGTAAGTAAATGCTAATATTTAGGAAGGAAAAGAAGCAAATATGAAATGGCAGATTAATCAACAGTTAAATATAATGAATGATCTGCATTTCTGGAAACTACTGTTACAGACTGTGTACATAGTATAATATGAACTCAAGTGAAATGTACTATTAAAACCAATTCTTTGATCACTCTAAACTGTTAATATAAAATATTCAAATTTTAATTTGTGTCTGAATCAACCAGAATAGTTATCAAAAATAGCAATAAAAATTGTATGTCATATTATATTGATGCAGTCAATATTTCTCCTAATATTATAACCAATTACAATTAATAAATCCTAATACTCTCCTAGATATACATGAGTTTCACAAAGTGCCTACTTGTTTCTAACAAAAGTAAGCACAATGGAAAGCCAAAGGTATATATTAAGGTAGTGAAAGAACAGAGCAAGGTATTGAATGCTTATTATTTAAAGGATATTAAGAGAGTATGTATCTGGAGGCAGAGTCAAGATGGCAGAATACTCAGATGCTTCCAGTTGTGCCTCTTACCACAAAGACCCAAATAAACAAGTGAGACAATTACATATGACACTCTAGAAAACCTGATCATCAAAGACAAAGCTGAGGAGTTGAACTGAGTGATAGGGAAGGAGAGAGAGTTCAGAATCAGTGAAGAAGTGCCAGTCATGAGGTTGCCAACACACTGCTGGCTGAGTGGGCCAGCGTACACAGGTTGACTCAAGCAATATAGTTAGGGAAGTGTTTCACCACTTCAGGAGAGGCCAGGTAGTGAAGAATCTGCACAAACCTCCAGAGCCAGGGGGAAGTGGCTCTGGACCTGCTTAAGTTAAATGCAAGTATCTAACTATCCATGCAGGATCAAAATAATCCCTCACCCTCCAGAACTTTCACAGCAGACAAGTCCCTCCACAGCAAAGATCTGAAAAACTAAGTCAAACAGAGACAAATGTCAATCCTGAAATCCTAAGCATCAAATGAAGGGATAAAGAACTCAGCCAAGCACCAAATGGAATAAGAAAATAACAGAGAAAAAAGAACAAGGAGAGCTTCAAGCAGAGGTCCTTTTTAAGCTAACACTGCATGGATCCCCCATTTTGGACTTCTATCAGAGATTGGTGGACAGGGAGTACAGGAAAGCAGGTTCATGGAGCTCCCAACAGGAGTCGAGCAACTGGTAACCAGCGATATATGCTTTCCCACCCCTTACCCTTCTTCACCCCCACTTGGCTCCTATGCTTCTTGAAGCCACAGTCTCTTGGCCAGGAAGCACTGGATTCACCCCTGTGCCACTTGGATTCCACACCCAGACTGGCCAGCTCCTTGAGTGTGATTTGTTGGTTGTCAGTGTTGTTTTTTTCTGCTTCTTTTGGTTTCTTCCATAACTCTCACCATCTCCCCCTCCTTTCTCTCAAATACCTGGCTCCATGTGCCATCTTTGCTTCTTCATGACAGGCTTTGAAAAACCACTTGACTGTGGAACTGCTTCCCGGCACATGCCACCATGCTGGTGGGATCCCCAGGGCTTTTTTTTTCTTTGCTTGTTTTAACTTATTTGTTTTCTTTTTCTTTTCTCAGCTTGGTATCCCCTTCTAGCCAGACAGTGTTGCACACCTTGGGAGCTACTCCCTCATTCTGTACAGCCACATGGTGGGATCCCTGGGGGCATTTCATTTTTCTTTTTTTTTTTTTTTTTTTTTAGTTTTCTTTTCTTTTCTTTTTCCCTTTTTGTCTTTCTTCATTTCTCAGTTTCTCATCTCTATACTTACCTTCTCTTCCTGTCTCCAGAATACCTGGCACTGTGTGACACCTCTACCTCTTCTAGCCAGGCTGTACTTCATTGCCTGGGAGCAATTTCTCCAGTCCTTGCAGCTGCATTGATGGGATCTCTGAGGGCTTTTCTTTCTTTTTTTCTAATTTTTTAATTATTTTTTCTTTTAAAGTTTTTCTTTTTCCTTTTTATTTTTCTCCATTTATCAGTCTCTCATCTCTCTACTCCAATAGCAAGCTCCCTTAGCACTCTTTTTTATTTGTTTGCTTTTATGTTTTTGGCTTCTGTTCCTCTCTCCTCTCTCTCTCCCCTTTCCAATACCCAACTTAGCTCCACAGATCAGAGTCTCTCCACTCCTTCCTGCCTACCTGCACCATGCACTGAACATCACACCCACTAGTACCACAAGCATGGCCTACCAGAATCTGCTCTGCACTGATTCCCAGCCTTCCCTGTCAGCCCTAGTACGTGCCACAAACAACCCATCCCAACAACTCCCCTTCAGCTAGACCTGCCCTGCTGTACCATATCTGAGCGACTGACTCTGCCAGTTGGAGAAGGAGGCAAAAAGTATCGTGCCCACAGATGAGCAAACAACAAAGAACACACAGCCTGCTTGCTCAGACATAGCCAAATAAAAAAAAAAAAAAAGGATGAAACAGACAAATCTGCAATCAATAAATGAGAAAAATAACTACTGAATGCTCCAAAGACAGCAGACTATATCAAAACATTTACAAAAACAGGACAGGATGGTTCCAGTAGGCATCCAAAATAAAACACCAGATGACTTTCCAGTAGAAGAAAAGGCACTAGAACTACCTGTTGGGGAACTCAAATCTCTAATATTCAGAGCTATCCAAGAGTTGAAGCAAAAATCACACAAAAATGAGGAAAAAAATAAAAGACAAATTCATGGAAAAGGCAGACAAATTCATAGAGAATACTGACAAAAAAATGGAAGAATTCAGGAAAAGAATACAGGAACAAAATGCTAAAATAAATTCACAAGTAGAAATCATACAAAAACAACAATTAGAAATACAAAAGATAAACAATGAAATTTCTGAAATGGACAGGGTCATAGGAGGGCTGAGGAGCAGGTTTGAAACGATGGAAGACAGGATCAGCAAAATTGAAGACAAACACTTTGATAGAACTCTGATTGAGAAAAAATCAGAAAACAGAAGGAAGAAAAATGAAGAAACCCTAAGAATTTTGTGGGATACAGTCAAAAGCAAAACTTCACATGTGATTGGAGTTCCAGAAGAGTGGGAGAGAACAGAAAACACAGAGATGATCGTTGAAGAGCTGCTGACAGAAAACTTCCCCAATATCATGAAAGATGAAGAGCTGACAATCCAAGAAGCGCAATGAACCCCATATAGGATACACCGCTAAAGAAAATCACTAAGGCATATCATAGTCACACTCGTTAAAACCAACAGCAAACAAAGAATCCTGAGAGCAGCTCTAGAAAAACAAAAAGTCACATACAAAAGAGAAACAATAAGACTAAGCTCAGATTATCTAGCAGAAACCATGCAGGCAAGAAGGCAATGGGATGACACATATAAAACCTTGGAAGAAAAAAATTGCCAGCCAAGAATAATATATCCTGCAAAACTCTCATTCAGATATGATGATGAAATTAGGTCATTTCCAGATAAACAGAAATTAAGGGAATATGTAAAAACCAAGCCAAACTTACAAGAATTATTAAAGGGAGTACTTGGATCTGAGAACAAACAACATCAGACCATAGGCTGAATCTAGAAAACAGGACTGTAGCAGCCAGCCAGATAACAACCTAGGAAATGAACTCTCAAGGACTATCCAAAATGAAAGAACAACAACAGGTAATCAGAGAGGCTAATCTGTAAATGACAACAACATCAGAACAATAAAACAGGGAATAAATGGTGTAAGTACAGAACGTTCTAACGGAGAGGAAGACAAGGCGATACCAAGTAATAATAGACTGGTTCAAACCTAGGAAGGTAAGGGTAAATTTCAAGGTAAACACAAAGAAAGTTAACAAACCTACTCATCAGAATAAAGAAGAAAACCATAAAGTCTCAGTAAACACAAAATCTACAAAAACAAAGGAAATGAAAAAATATCCACAAACAAAAGTAATTCAGCACAGAAAGCACAGGAGAGTAAGAGGAACAAAGAAAATGTCAGCACCACAAAAAAAGTGCTACAAAATGACAGCAATAAACTCACACCAATCAGTAATTACACTGAATGTAAATGGCCTAAATTCACCCATAAAGAGATGGAGAGTGACAGAATTGGTTAAAAAAAACGATCCATCAATATGCTGTCTACAAGAGGCACACCTTAGAAATGAAGACGTAAATATATTAAAAAATCAAAGGATGTAAAAAAATATACCAAGCAAACAGCTACCAAAAAAGAGCAGGAATGGCAATACTAATCTCAGATAAAATAGACTTTAAAACAAAACGCATGACAAAAGACAAAGAAGGACACTATATAATGATTAAGGGGATGAGCCATCATGAAGACATAACCATTATAAACATCTATGCACCCAATGACAGGGCTCCAAAATACATAAAACAAACTCTAACAGCACTGAAAAGAGAAATTGACAGTTCCACAATAATAGTAGGAGACTTCAACACGCCACCCTTGGTAAAGGACAGAATATCTAGAAAGAAACTCAACAAAGATACAGACGACCTAAAGGGCACAATCAGCAAACTTGACCTCATAGACATATATAGAACACTCCATCCAACAGCTGCAAAGTACACATTCCTTTCCAATGCACATGGAACGTTCTCCAGAATAGACCACATGTTAGGCCACAGAGCAACTCTCAACAAGATCCAACACGTTGAGATAATACAAAGTATCTCCTCTGACCACCACACCATCAAGTTAGAAATTAACAACAAGAACAACAACGGGAAAAAAACTGATATATGGAAACTGAATAACACCTTGCTTAAAAACCATTGGATAATAGAAGAAATCAAAGAGGGAATAAAAAATTCCTAGAATCAAATAAGGATGAAAATACATTGCACCAAAACTTTTGTTGTTGTTATTATGTATCATCAAATTAGTTCCAACTCACAATGACCCTATGGAGAATGGAGTGAAAAACTGCTCAGTCCTGTGCCATCTTCATAATGGTTGTTATACTTGAGCCTTTTGTTACAGCCACTGTGTCAATCCATCTCACTGAGAATCTTCACTGACCCTCTACTTTGCCAAGCATGATGTCATTCTCCAGGGACTGATCTTTCCTGATAAAATGTCCAAACTATGTGAGACATAGTCACACCATCCTTGTTTCTAAGGAGAATTGTGACTGTACTTCCCCCAAGACAGATTTGTTTGTTCTTTTGGCAGTCCATGATATGTTCAATATTCTTCATCAGCATCATAATTCAAAGGCATCAATTCTTCTTTGGTCTTCCCTATTCATTGTCCAGCTTTCACATGCTTATGAGGTGACTGAAAATACCATAGATTGGGTCAGATGCACCTTAGTTCCTCAAAGCAACATCTTTGCTTTTTAACACTTTAATGAGGTCTTTTGCAACAGATTTACTCAATGCAATACATTGTTTGATTTCTTGATGGCTGCTTCCATGGGTATTTATTGTGGATCCAAATAAAGTCAAATCCTTGACATTTTCAAACTTTTCTCCATTTATCATGATGTTGCTTACTGGTCCAGTTGTGAGGTGTTTTTTTTTTTTTTTTAATGTTGAGGAGTAATCTAAATCTTTGGTACACAGCAAAAGCAGTGCTCAGAGGTTCGTTTATAGCAATAGATGCACACACCAAAAAAGAAGAAAGGCAAAAATAAAAAAAAAATCTATATAATTTGAACAAACAGAAAAAGAACAACAAAAGAAGCAGGCACCAGAAGAAAGGAAATAATAGTGGTCAGAGCAGAAATAAATGGAAGACAGAATAGGAAAACAATAGAAAAAATCAACAAAACCAAAGTTGGTTCATTGAAAGGATCGACAAAATTGACAAACCATTTGCCATATTGACAAAAGAAAAACAGAAGAGGACACAAATAAATAAGAAGTGAGAGACTTTACAAGAGACCTAACTGAAATAGAAAGGATCATAATGGAGCACTATGAAAAACTAAACTCCAACAAAGTTGAGAACCTAGAGGAAATAGACAAATTTCTAGAAACTACCTACCTAAACTAATACAAATTGAGGTAGAAAATCTGAACAGATCTACAAGGAGAGAAGAGATTGAAGAGGTAATTAAAAAAAGAATCCCAGTAAATAAAATCCAGACCCAGATGGCTTCACTGGAGAATTCTACCAAACATTCACAGAAGGGCTCACACGAGTACAACTCAAATTATTTGAGAACATAGAAGAGGAAGAGATATTTCCGAATTAATTCTATAAAGCCAGAATAACCCTGATATCAAAACCAGGCAAAGACACCACAAAAAAAGAAAATACAGACCAATATCTCCAATATCTCTCATGAAGATAGATGCAAACATTTTCAACAAAATACTAGCTAATAGAATCTGGCATCGTATTAAAAAAATACACCTTGATAAAGTGGAATTCACATAAGGTATGCAAGGATGGTTCAACATTAGAAAATCAGTCATCATAATCCACCACATAAATAAAAGAATCACATGATCATCTCAATGGATGCAGGAAAGGCATTTGAGAAAGTCCAACAGCCATTTCTGATAATAAGTCTTAATAAGTATGGAAGGGAAATTCCTCAGCATAATAAAGGGAAGCTATACAAAACCAACAGCCAACATCATTCTTAGTGCAGAGAGGCTGAAAACATTCCCCTTGAGAACAGGAACAAGACAAGGATGTCCTTTATCACCACTCCTATTTAACATTGTGCTGGAAGTCCTAGCTAGAGCAATAAGGCAAGAAAGGGTATCCAAAATGGTAAGGAAGAAGTTAAGATATTCCTATTTGCAGATGATATGATACTATAAATAGAGAATCCAAAGGATTCCACAAGAAAACTACTGAAACTAATAGAAAGATTCAGCAGAATAGCAGTAAGTAAGATAAATGTACAGAAATAAGTTGGATTCCTATACTCCATAAAGAGAACTATGAAAAGGAAATCAGGAAAACAAAACCATTTATAAAAGACCCTAAAAAGTGAAAAAAAAAAAAAAGTAGGAACAAATCTAACCAGGGACAGAAAATACCTATTCAAAAAAGAAAACTACAAAACACTGCTGCAGAGCTAGAGAAAAATGTAGAACAAAATTCTGACTCAGAGAAAAAGACCAGCTTACTGATCTGACAGAGACTGGAGAAACCCCGAGAGTATGGCCTCCAGATACACTTTGAACTCAGTACTGAAGTCATTCTGGAGGTTCATCATTCAGCCAAAGATTAGACAGGCCCATAACACAAAACAAGACTAAATGGGCACACTAGCCCAGGCACAAGGACTAAATGGCAGGAGGGGACAGGAAAGCTGGCAATGGGGAACCCAAGGTGGAGAAGAGGGGAGTGTTGACATGTTATCTGGTTGGTAACCAATGTCACAAAACAATATGCCTATTAATTGTTTAATTAGAAACTAATTTATTCTGTAAACGTTCATCTAAAGTTCAAAAAAACAAAAACAAAACAAAATCTCCCAACAAAAAATAAAAGTCCTGCAACATATGGCTTCACTGAGGAATTCTACCAAACATTTAGAGAAGAAATGACACCAATCCTGTTTAAACTCTTATAAGAGATAGAGAAGGGAAGAATGCTTCCTAATTCATTCTATGAAGCAAACACAACCTTGATAACACACACACACACACAAAGACACTCTAAGAAAACTATAAGCAAATATTCCTTATGAATACAGATGTAAACGTACTAAACAAATGTTAGTGAACAGATTCCAACCTTGTACCCTTCAATTTTGCTAAGTTCCTCTATTAGCCCTGGAAACTTTTTTGCAGATTCTTTAGGATCTTCTATATATAGTATCATCTCATTCTCAAATAGAGATAATTTTACAGCTTTTCTAATCTGGATACATTTTATTTCTTTTTCTTCTCTTATTGCTTTGGCTAGGACTTCAAGTACAATATTGAATAAAGGTCATGAGAGCAAACAACCTTGCCTTATTCCAAATTTCAAGGTCAAAAAACAGAATTTCTAAACACCACCAATGAGAAATCTGATAGGGAAATTAGGGAAACAAATCCATTTACAAAAGCATCTAAGAAACTAAAATACCTAAGAATACATTTAACCACGGATGTGAAAGACTTAGACAATGAAAATTGTAAGACACAGCTGAAAAAGATTAAAAATAAATAAATAAATGGAAAGATATTCCATGTTCACATATTAGAAGTCATAATAGTGTTAAGATGCCAATACTACCCAAAGTCATCCATAGATTCAGTGCAATCTTGAACAAAATTCCAACAACTTTCTTTAAAGAAATAGAAAAACCAATCCTCAATTTTATATAGAATGGCAAGCAGCCCTGGTTAGCTAAAGCAATGTTGAAAGAGAAGAACAAAGTAGGAGGACTCACATTTCCTGATTTTAAAACATATTAGACAGCTACATATTTTAAAACATATTAGACAGCTGTGCACTGTGTAACAATAGACACATAGACCACATAGAATTGAGAGTCCATAAACAAACCTGTATCTACGGTCAATTGATTTTTGACAAGAGTGCTAAGTACATTTGATGGGGTTGGAAGATCTCTTCAATTAATGGTGTTGAGACAACTGCATTTCCACATGCAGAAAAATGAAATAGATACATACCTCACACCATATACAAAAACAAATTCAAAATGGACTGAAGACCTAAATGTGAAAACTAAAACTATAAAATTTTTATAAGAAATTACAAAAGCAAGGCTGTGGGGCCTAGCTTTTAACAGTGAATTATCTAATATAATAACAAAAGCACAAACAGCTTTTAAACTGAATAAATAGGACCTCATAAAACTGAAAAACTTTTGTTCATCAAAAGACTTTACAAAAAATATGTAAAGACAAGATACCAACTGTGATAATATCTTTGGAAACCATGCATCCCATAAGAATCTAATAACCAGGTAGACTTCCAAGCAACATGGCACTATAGACAGCAGTACCATGCAGTCCCTCCACAGCAAAGACCCAAAAAACTAAAAACAGAGACAATCCTGGAACCCTAAGCATCAATTGAAGAGAGTGAGGAAAGATGACTGCAGAGGTCCCCTATCAACTAATGCAGCACAGATTCACCATCTTGGACTCCTGTTGGAGATACGCAGACAGGGAGTACGGGAAAGCAGCTTCACCGAGCTCCCAGCAGGAGACAGAACAACAGGTAACCAGTGATACATGCTTTCCCATCCCCCACTCTTCTTCACCCCCACTTGGCCTCCTGTACTTCCTGCGGCCACAGTCTCTTGCCTGGGAAGCGCTGGCTTCAGCCCTGTGCTGCTTGTATTTCACCTGCCACCACTGGCTAGCTCTGTAAATGCTATTTGTGTGTTGCTGGTCTTGCTTTTTTCTGCTTCTTTTGGTTTCTTCCATACCTCTCACCATCTCCCCCTCTTTTCTCTCAAATACCTGGCTCCATGTGCTATCTTTGCTTCTTCTCGAAAGGCTGTGAAACACCGCTTGACTATGGAGCTGCTTCCTGGCTTGTGCCGCCATGCTGGTGGAATACCCAGGGCTTACTTTCTTTGTTTGTTTTCATTTGTTCTGTTCTGTTTGCTTGTTTGCTTCCTTTGACTTTTTTCAGCTTAGGAGCTCCTTCTAGCTGGGTTGTATTGCGTGGCTTGGGAGCTAATTCCCCAGTCTTCGTGGTGGAATCCCTTGGGTCGTTTGTTTTTTCTTGCTTTTTTGGTTTGTTTTCTTTTCTCTCTTTTTTCTTTTTGTCTTTCTTCATTTCTCAGTTTCTTGTCTCTCTATACTTACCTTCTCTTCTTGTCTCCTGAGTACCTGGTGCTGTGTGACATCTCTGCCCCTTCTAGCCAGGCTGTACTTCTCAGCCTGGGAGCCACTTCCCCACTTCCCCAGTCTTCACAGCCACACTGGTGGGATCCATGGAGGCTTTTCTTTTTTCTCTTTTACTTATTTTTTTCTTTTACCCTTTTTCTTTCTTTTTTCTTATTTTCCTCCATTTCTTGGTCCCTCTTCTCTCCATTCCAATGGCAAACTCTCTTAGCACTCTTTTTGTTTGTATGTCTGTTTGTTTTTGGCTCCTGTTTCTCTATCCTCTCCTCTTTCCCATGAGCAAGGAAAAAAAATCAATTACATGCAAACTGATTAACACCCTGCTTACAAACTACTGGGTAATAGAAGAAATCAGAGATGGAATAAAAAAATTCCTAGAATCGAATAAGAATGAAAACACATCATACCAATTCCTTTGGGACACAGCAAAGGCAGTCCTCAGAGGACAATTTATAGTAATAGATGCACACATCAAAAAAGAAGAAAGGGACAACATCAAAAAATTAACTACACAACTCGAACAAATAGAAAGAGAACAGCAAAAAAGCCCACAGCCACCAGAAGAAAGGAAATAATAACAATTAGAGAAGAGATAAATGAAATAGAGAATAGAAAAATAATAGCAAGAATCAACAAAACCATAAGTTGAGTCTTTGAGAAGATTAACAAAATCGACAAACCACTGGCCAGACTGACAAAAGAAAAACTGGAGAGGACACAAATAACCCAAATAAGAAATGAAGTGGGGGACATTCCAACAGACCCAACTGAAATAAAAAGGATCATAACAGAGTATTATAAAAAACTGTACTCCAACAAATTTGAAAACCTGGAGGAAATGAATAAATTTCTACAAACACATTACCTACCGAAACTAACACAAAGTGATATTGAAAATCTGAACAGACCCAAACAAGGGAACAGATTGAAAAGGTAATTAAAAAACTCTCAATAAAAAAAGGCCCTAGCCCAGATGGCGTCACTGGAGATTCTACCAAACATTGAGAGAAGAGCTTAAACAAGTACTACTCAAACAATTTCAGAACATAGAAAAGGAAGCAACACTTGAGAATTCATTCTATGATGCCAGCATAACCTTGATACCACAACCAGGCAAAGACACCATGAAAAAAGAAAATTACAAACCAAATACTTCTCATGAATATAGATGCAAAAATTCTCAACAAATTTTACCCAATAGAATTCAGCATCATATTCAAAAAGTAATATGCCACCACCAAGTAGGATTCATACCAGGTATGCAAGGATGGTTCAACTTTTGAAAATCAATCAATGTAATCCACCACATAAATAAAAGGAAAGAAAAGAATCAAATGATCGTCTTAATTGACGCAGGAAAGGCATTTGACAAAGTCCAACACCCATTCCTGATAAAAACTCTCAATAAAATAGGTATAGAAGGGAAATTTCTCAACATAACAAAGGCATCTATGCAAAACCAATGGCCAACTTCATTCTTAATGGAGAGAGGCTGAAAACATTCCCCTTGAGAACAGGAACAAGACAAGGATGCCCTTTATCACCACTCCTATTTAACATTGTGCTGGACCTAGCTAGAGCAATAAGGCAATAAAAAGAAATAAACTACATGCAAATTGGTAATGCAGAAGTTAATCTGTTCTTGTTTGCAATTCATAAGTTACCATACATAGAAAACCCTAAAGACTCCACGAGAAAACTACTGGAATTAATAGAAAGATTCAACAGAGTATCAGGATGCAAGATAAACATAAAAAAATCAGTTGGATTCCTATACACCAACAGAGAATGACGTAAAGGAAACCAGGAAAACAATACCATTGATAATAGCCCATAAAAAAATAAATACTTAAGAATAACTCTAACCAGGGATGTAAAAGACCTATACAAAGAAAACGACAAAACATTACTGCAAGAAACCCAAAGAGATCTACATAATGGAAAAACACACCATACTCATGCATAGGTAGACTCAACATTGAGAAAACGACAATTCTACCCAAATCAATTTACAAATTCAATGCAATTCCTATCCAAATACCAATAACATTCTTTAAAGAGATGGAAAAACTAATCATTAGCTTTATATGGAAAGGGAAGAAGCCTCAGACAAGTCAAGCACTACTGAAGAGGAAGAAGAAAGTAGGAGGACTCGCACTACCTGACCTCAGAACCTACTATACAGCCACAGTAGTAAAAACAGCCTGGTACTGGTACAATGACAGATACATTGACCAATGGAACAGAATTGAGAATCCAGATGTAAATCCATCCACCTGTGGTCACCTGATATTCGAAAAGGGCCCAAAGTCCATCAAATGGGGGACAGAGAGTCTTTTTCACAAGTGGTGCTGGCAAAACTTGATGTCCATCTGCAAAAAAAAAAAAAAAAAAGATACAGGACCCATACCTCATACTATATACAAAAACTGATTCAAAATGGATCATAGGCCTAAATATAAAGCCAGAAACTATAAAGTTCATAGAAGAAAAAATAGAATCAATGCTAGAGGCCCTAATACACAGCATTAACAGGATTCAAACCATAACAAACACACAAATTCCAAAAGATAAGCTAGATAACCGGGATCTTCTAAAAATTAAACACTTACTCTCATCAAAAGACTTCACCAAAAGAGTGAAAAGAGAACCTACAGACTGGGAAAAAATGTTTGGACATTACAAGTCTGACAAAGGTCTAATCTCTAATGTCTACAAGAAAATCCAACACCTTTACAACAAACAGACAAATAATCCAATTTAAAAATGGGCAAAGGAAATGAACAGACACTTCACCAAACAAGACACTCAAATGGCCAACAGACACATGAGGAAATGCTCACGACCACTAGCCATTAGAGAAGTGCAAATTAAAACCACAATGTAATACTGTCTCACCCCAGCATTACCGGCACAAATCAAAAAAACGGGAAATAACAGATGTTGAAGAGGCTGCAGGGAGATCTGAACTCTTATGCACTGCTGGTGGGAATACAAAATGATACAACCAATTTGGCAAATGATATGGCGCTTCCTTAGAAAGCTAGAAATAGAAATACCAAATGATCCAGCAATCCTACTCCTGGGAGTATATCCTAGAGAAATAAGAGCCATCATATGAATAAACATGCATAGACCCATGTTCATTGCAGCACTGTTCACAATCGCAAAAAGATGGAAACAATCTAGGTGCCCATCAACAGATGAATGGGTATACAATTATGGTACATACACACAGTGGAATACTATGCAGTGATAAAGAACAATGATGAATATGCGAAACATCTCACAACATGGATGAATCTGGAGGGCATTACGCTGAGTGAAATAAGTCAACTATAAAAGGACAAACATTGTATGAGACTACTAGTATAAAAACTCTTGAAAAAGGTAAATAGGAGTTGTGATAAAAGACATCCTTGTCTCGTTCCGGTTCTCAAGAGAAATGTTTTAAGCTTCTTTCTGATAAGAATGATGTTGGCATTGGATTTGTATAGATGACCTTTATTATGTTGAGGAATTTCCCTTTTACACCTAATTTATTGAGAGTTTTTATCAGGAATCGGTGTTGGACTTTGTCAAATGCCTCAATGCATCGATTGAGATGGTCATGTGATTCTTCTCTTTTATTTATGTGGTGGATTACATTGATTGATTTTCTAACGCTGAACCATCCTTGCATACCTGGTATGAATTCTACTTGGTTGTGGCATAGTATTTTTTTGATACGATGGTGAATTCTATTGTCTAGAATTTTGTTGAGAATTTTTGCATCTGTATTCAGGAGAGATATTTGGTCGGTAATTTTCTTTTTTCTTGGTGTTTTTGCCTGGGTTTGGTATCAGAGTTGTGCTGGCTTCATAGAATGAATTTGGAAATATCCCTTCCTTTTCTATATTCTGAAATAATTTTAGTAGTACTGGTGTAAGCTTTTGTCTGAATGTTTGGTAGAAATCTCCAGTGAAGCCATCTGGGCCAGGGCTTTTTTTGTTGGGAGTTATTTAATTACCTTTTCAATCTCTTCTTTTGATATGGATCTGTTCGGACTTTCAACATCAATTTATGATAGTTTGGGTAGGTAGTGTGTTTCTAAAAATTTATCCATTTCCTCTAGATTTTCAAATTTTTTGGAGTATAGTTTTTCACAATACTGTTATGATCTTTTTTATTTCAGTTGGATCTGTTGTAATGTCCCCCATTTCATTTCTTATCTGGGTTATTTGCGTTTTCTCCTGTTTTTCTTTTGTCAGTTTGGCTACTGGTTTGTCGATTTTCCTGATCCTTTCAAAGAACCAGCTTTTGGTTTTTCTGGTTCTTTGTATTGTTTTTCTCTATTGCATTTATTTCTGCTGTGATTTTTATTATTTCCTTTCTTCTGGTGGCTGTAAGCTGCTTCTGTGGTTCTTTTTCTATTTGTTCGAGTTGTGTAGCTAATGTTTTGATGTTATCCCTTTCTTCTTTTTTGATATGTGCATTATATTGCTATAAATTGACCTCTGATCACTGTCTTTGCTGTGTCCCAAAGGTTTTGGTATGATGTGTTTTCATTCTTGTTTGAGTCTAGGATTTTTTTTATTCCATCTTTGATTTCTTCTATTAATTTAAGCAGGGTCTTATTTAGTTTCCGTGCAATTGTTTTTTTTTCCTTGCTGTTCCTGTTGCTAATTTCTACTTTGTTGGTGTTGTGATCAGAGAAGATACTTTGTATTATCTCAGTGTTTTGGATTTTGTTGAGGGTTGCTTTGTGGCCTAAGATGTAGTCTATTCTGGAGAACATTCTGTGTGCATTGGAAAAGAATGTGTACTTTGCATCTGTTGGGTGGAGTGTTTTATATATGTCTATGAGCTCAAGTTGGCTGACTGTGGCCTTTAGATCTTCTCTGTCTTTACTGTGTTTCTTTCTAGATGTTCTGTCCTTTACTGAGTATGGTGTGTTGAAGTCTTCTACTATTATATTGGAACTGTTAATTTCTCTTTTCAGTACTGTTAAAGTTTGTTTTATGTATTTTCGAGGCCTGTCATTTCGTGCATAGATATTTATTATGGTTATGTCTTCATGCTGGATAGTCCCTTTAATCATGATATAGTGCCCTTCTTTGTCTTTTATGGTGGATTTTGTTTTAAAGTCTATTTTATCTGAGATTGGTATTGCCACTCCTGTTCTTTTTTGGTGGTAGTTTGCTTGATGTATCTTTTTCCCATCCTTTGATTTTTAATGAATTTATGTCTTTGTTTCTAAAGTGTGTCTCTTGTAGACAGCATATTGATTGATTTTTTTTCTAATCCAGTCTGTCAATCTTTCCCCCTTTTATGGGTGCATTTAGGCCATTTACATTCAGTGTAATTATTGATAGATGTGAGTTTAGTTTTGTCATTTTGTAGTGCTTTCTTTCTGTGGTGCTGATGCTTTCTTTCTTTCACTTACTCTCTTGTGCCGAACTCCTTTTGTTTGTGGATTTTTTTTCATTTCTTTTGTTTTTGTAGATTTTGTGTTTACTGAAAGTTTATGTTTTTCTTCTTTATTTTGTTGAGTAGGTTTTTCAACTTTCTTTGTGGTCACCTTGACATTTACCCTTACCTTCCTAAATTTGAACTGTCTATTATTACTTGGTATCACTTTGCCTTCCTCTCCATTAGAAAGTTCTATACCTACACAGTTTATTCCCTCTTTTATTGTTCTAATGTTGTTGTCATTTGCAGATTAACCTCTCTGGTTCCTTGTTGTACATCTTTTGGTTTTGAATAGTCCTTGAGTGTTCATTTCCTGGGTTGGTATCTGGCTGGTGTTATCTTGTGTCCTAGATTCAGGCTCTCATCTGATGTTGTTTGTTCTCAAACTGAATGACTCTCTTTAATAATCCATGTAAGTTTGATTTGGTTTTTACCTATTACCTTAATTTCTGTTTTTCTGGAAATGTCCTTATTTCACTATCATATTTGAACAACTGTTTTGCAGAATATCTTATTCTTAGTTGGCAAATTTTTTCTTTCAAGATTTTATGTATGTCATCCCATTGCCTTCTTGCCTGCATGGTTTCTGCTGAGTAATTAGAGTTTAATCTTATTATTTCCCTCTGTATGTGACTTTTTGTTTTTCTTGAGCTGCTGTCAGGATTCTTTGTTTTTGGTTTTAGCAAGTGTGATTATGATATGCCTTGGTAATTTTCTTTTGGGGTCTATGTTATATGGGGTTCTTTGAGGTTCTTGGATGGTCAGCTTTTCATCTTTCATGATATTAGGAATGCTTTCTGTCAGCAGTTCTTCAATGATCCTCTCTGTGTCTTCCATTTTCTCCCCTTGTTCTGGAACTCTGATCACTCATAAATTTTTCTTTTGATTCTATCCCACATACTTCTCAGGGTTTCTTTATTATTTTTGTTCTTTTTTCTGGTTTTTCCTCAAACTTGTATCCAAGTGTTTGTCTTCAATTTTGCCGATTCTGTCTTCCATTGTTTTAAACCAGCTCCTCAGCCCTTCTATAACATTGTCCATTTCTGAAATGTTGTTTATCTTTTGGAATTCTAATTGTTATTTTTGTATGATTTCTAGGTGAGAATTTATTTTGGCATTTTGCACCTGTATTATTTTCCTCAATTCTTCAGTTTTTTTGTCTATATTTTCCATTAATTTATCTGTCTTTTCCATGAATTTGTCTTTTTTTTCCTCATTTTTATCTGCTTTTTGCTTCAACTCTTGGATAGCTCTGAATATTAGAAATATAAATTTCCTATCAGGTAGTTCTAGTGTCTTTTCTTCTGCTGAAGTCCACTGATGTTTTATTTTGGATGCCTACTGGAACCATCCTGTCTTGTTTTGTTGTATGTTTTGATATTTTCTGCTGTCTTCAGGACATTCAGTAGTTATTTTCTTCATTTATTGATTATAGATTTGTTTGTTTAGTTCTGCTTTTTTGTTTTATTTGGTTATGTCTGAGCAAGTGGGCTGTTGTTTGCTCATCTGTGAACACGATATTTTTCATCTCCTTCTCCAGTGGGCAGGGCTAGTTGCTCAGCTGTGGTGCAGCAGGGGAGGTTCAGCTGAAGGGAGGGGCTGAGATGGGTTATTTTTGGTATGTACTTGGGCTGACAAGGTAAGCTAGTAGTCAGTGCAGGACAGATTCTAGTCTGTGCTGCTTGAGAGTGCTATGTTCAGCCCATGGTGCTGATAGGCAGGAGGGAGAAGGAGGAGGAGGTTGTGATGTGTAGAGCTAAATCAGATATGGAAAAGAAGAGAGAGAGAAGAGAGAAACAGAAGCAAAAAAAAAAAAAAAGTGCTGAGGGAGCTTGCCATTGGAGTGGAGAGACCAGAAACCAAGAAATGAAGAAAAACAAAAAGGGAAATTAAAATGAATGAAAATAAATAAATAAAAATTTAAATAAAAATGCCCCATGGATTCCACCATTTCAGCTGTGCTGACTGGGGAAGCAGCTCCCAAGCAGTGCAGTATAGCCTGGCTAGAAGAGGTGGAGATGATACTCATGCCAGGTACTCAGGAGACAAGAAAAAAAGGTAAGTAGAAAGAGATGAGAAACCAAGAAATGAAGAAAAATCAAAAGGAATAAAGAAAGGGAAAGGAAACAAACAAGAAAAAAGAAGAAGAAGAAAAAAGCCACCAGGGAACCCACCAGAGTGGCCATGCGGACTGGGGAAGCAGTTCCCCAGCTGAGCAGCGTTTCACAGCCTTTCAAGAAGAAGCAAAGATGGCACACGGAGTCAGGTGTTTGAGAGAAAGGGGGAGTGAAGTCAGAAGCAGGCAAGAAACCATAAGAGGCCAAGAAAAGCAATACTAGCAACGAAGAAATGTCAGTGAAGAAGCTGGCTAGTGCAGGCGGGGCAAATCTGCATGGCAAGGAACTGGCACCTCCTGTGCTGCAGTCACAAAGCAACCAATACTTCCATGGGAAGTGGCAGATTGGCCCACCAGGAGACAGTGAATCAGCCTGCCAGGAAGCTGGGAATCAGCCCGCTGGGAAGCCAGGAACTGGCATGCCAGGAAGCAGTGAATCAACCTTCCAGGAAGCCAGGGATCAACCCATTGGGAAGCTGCAGACCAGCCATCCAGGAAGCAGTGAACATCAAGGCGGTTGAGGCAGGGTGGGAGGTGGGAAAGTGCGTCTCACCGGTTACCATGTGCTCTGTCTCCTGCTGGGAGCTACGTGAATCTGCTTTCCTGCCCTCCCTGTCCGCAGAACTCTTGACAGGAGTCCAGGATGGTGGATCCATGCTGCGTTAACTGAAAGGAACCTCCACTCATAACTCTCCTGGCTCTCTGTCCTCTGTCAGTTTATTATTCTATCCTGTGCTGGGTTGAGTTCTTTATCTCTTCTTTTGATGCTTAGGGTTCCAGGATTGACGTTTGTCTCTGTTTTACTTAGTTTTTCAGGTCTTTACTGTGGCGGGAAGGAGTGGTGCTTCTGTCTATAGTGTCATCTTGGCTCTGCCTCTCTTTTTTCTAAAGTTGTGCTTTAGATGATGGCTTACAGATCAAATTAGTTTCTCATTAAATAGTTAACACACATATTGTTTTGTGCATTTGTTGTCAACAATTTCTCCTCTGGACCTTGGGTTCCCCATTACCAGCTTTCCTGTCTCCTCCTGCTTTCTAGTCCTTGTCCCTGAGCTGGTATGCCCATTGAGTCCCATTTTGTTTTATGGGCCTGTCTAATCTTTGGCTGAAGGGTGAATCTCAGGAGCAACTTCAGTGTTAAGTTGAAACAGTATCTGGTGGCCATACTCTCAAGGTTTCTCCAGTCTCAGTTAGACCGGTAAGTCTGGTCTTTTTTTTTGTGAGTTTCAATTTTGTTCTACATTTTTCTCCAGCTCTATCTAGGACTCTCAATTGTGATCCCGGTCAGAGCAGTCAGTGGTGATAGCCGGGCACCATCTGGTTGTGCTGGACTCAGTCTGGTGGAGGCTGTGGTAGTTGTGATTCTTTAGTGCCTTGACTAATCTTTCCCTTGTGTTTTTGGTTTTGTTCATTCTTTCTTGCTCCAGATGGGGTAGGAGCAGTATCTTAGATGGTGACTCACAAGCTTTTAAGACCCCAGACACTACTCACCAAAGTAGTACGTAGAACATTTTCTTTATTAATAATGTTGTGCCAATTGAGCCAGAATTCCCCCGAGACCATGGTTCTCAGGCTTCAGCCCAGTAATTCAGTCCCTCAGGGAGTTTAGATGTGTTTACGAAGCTTCCATGACTTTGCCTTGGTCAAGCTGTGCTGACTTCTCCAGTATTGTGTACTGTCTTACTCTTCACCAAAGTTACCACATCTCTATTGTCTAGTTAGTGTTTTTCCCTCTCCATCCTTTTCCTCTCTTGTAAGCATCAAAGATAGTTTCTTTTTGTGTGTAAAACCCTTCATGAGTTTTTATAATAGAGGTATCATACAATATTTGTCCTTTTGTGATTGACTTATTTCACTCAGCATAATGCCCTCCAGATTCATTCATGTTGAGAGACGTTTCCCAGATTCATCATTGTTGTTTATTGTTGCATAGCATTCCATCGTATGCAAGTACCAAATTTTGTTTATCCATTCATCTGTTGATGGGCACTTTGGTTGTTTCCATCTTTTTTGCTATTGTGAATAATGCTGCTATGAACATGGGTGTGCACATATCTATTCATGTGATGACTCTTATTTCTCTAGGATATGTTCCTAGGAGTGGGATTGCTGGATCATATGATATTTCTAACTTTTTATTTATTTTTTATTTTTTTTATTGTACTTCAGGTGAAGGCTTACAGAACAAATAGTTTCTCATGAAACAGTAGTACACATGTTGTTTTATGACATTGGTTAACAACCCCACAACATATTAAGCATCTAAATTCTCAACCTTTTTTTTTTTTGATGAAAATACAGATAGCCAAAGATACACTGTTTCAAAAATTTCTACATACACAGTTCAGTGACATTGACTACGCTCTTCCAACTGTGCTGCTATTCTCACTTAAGATGAAGGCTTACAGAACAAAATAGTTTCTCATTTAACAGTTACTACACATGTTGCCCTATGACAGTGGTTAACAATCTCACAACACATCAAGAATATCCTTACTCCACCTTCTGTTCCCTATCACCAGGGGACTTCCTTGTCCCCTTCTGTCTTCTGGCCCTTGTCACTGGACTACTGTACCTCATTAGTCTCATTTGGTTTTTTTTTTTTTTAAACACCATTTCAAAACTTTTTACTTACACATTTAAGTGATATTGACTATGCTCTTCCAATTGTGCTGCCATTCTCGCCCAAGATGAAAGCTTACAGGACAAAACAGCCTCCCATTTAATAGTTACTACAAATGTTGCCCTATAACAGTGGTCAACAATCTCACAACACATCGACAGTGTCCCTACTCAACTTGTGTTCCTTATCATCAGTTTCCTACTCCCCCTCTGCCTTCTGGCCTTTGTCACCGGACTCCTGTACCTCGTTAGTCCCATTTAGTTTTACTGGGCTGTCCACTCCCAGGCTTAACATCGAACCTCGAAGGTAACTTCACCTCTGAGCTGAAAGGGTGTCTGGGGGCCACACTCTTGAGGTTTCTCTAGTATTCTTTAGGCCAGTAAATCTGGTCTTTTTTTTTTTGGGAGTTAAAATTATGCTCTACATCCTTCTCCAGCTCTGTCCAGAACCCTCTGTTGTGATCCTGGTCAGAGCAGTCAGTGGTGGTAGCCGGGCACCATCTAGCTGTACTGGACTCAGTCCGGTGGAGGCCTTGGTAGCTGTGGACAATTAGTTCTTTGGACTAATCTTTTCCTTTTATCCTGTTCTCTTCATTCTCCCTTGCTCCCGAAGGGATGAGACCAGTGGAGTATCTTAGATGGCCACTCATAGGCTTTTAAGACCCCAGACACTACTCACCAAGGTAGAATGTAGAGCATTATCTTTATAAGTAGTGTCATGCCAATTGAGCTAGATGTTCCCCGAACCATGGTCCCCAGAGTCCTCCGTCCAACAACTCAGGCCCTCGGGGGGTTTGGATGTGTCTATAGGGCCTCCATGACCTTTCCTTGTGCAGGTTGTGTTAGTTTCCCCTGTACTGTGTACTATCTCACCTCTCACCCAAGGTACCACTTATCTATTTCCTATTTAATATTCCCCCCGCTCCCCTCCCATCCCTGGTAACCAACAAGGATTGTAACATTTTGCATGTGAATTTTTTCATGGGTTTTTACAATAGATGTCTCATACAATATTTGTCCTTTTGTGATTGACTTATTTCACTCAGCATAATGTCCTCCAGTTTCATCCATGTTATGAGATGGTTCACAGATTCATTGTTGTTCTTTCTCGTTGCATAGTACTCCATTGTGTGTATGTACCATAGTTTGTGTATCCATTCATCTGTTGATGGACATCGAGGTTGTTTCCATCGTTTTGCTATTGTGAACAATGCTGCCATGAACATAGGTGTGCATATGTCTATTCGAGTGATGACTCTTATTTCTCTAGGATATATTCCTAGGAGTGGGATTGCTGGATCGAATGGTATGTCTATTTCTAGCTTTCTGAGGAAACGCCATATCATTTTCCAAAATGGTTGTATCATTTTGCATTCCCACCAGCAGTGTATAAGAGTTCCTATCTCCCCACAGCCCCTCCAACATTTGTTATTTCCAGTATTTTTGATTTGTGCCAGTAATGCCGGGGTGAGATGGTATCTCATTGTGGTTTTAATTTGCATTTCTCTAATGGCTAGTGATTGCGAGCATTTCCTCATGTGTCTGTTGGCCATTTGAATGTCTTCCTTGGTGAAGTGTCTGTTCATTTCCTTTGCCCATTTTTTGATAGGATTGTTTGTCTTTTTGTTGTAGAGGTGTTGGATATTCTTGTAGATTATAGAGATTGGACCTTTGTCTGACTTGTACTGTCCAAAAATTTTTTCCCAGTCTGTAGGTTCTCTTTTGACTCTTTTGGTTAAGTCTTTTGAAGAGCATAGATGTTTGATTTTTAGAAGATCCCAGTTATCTAGTTTATCTGTTGGGTTTTTTGTGTTGATGTTTATGGTTTGTATCCTGTTAATGCCATGTATTAAGGCCTGAAGTGTTGGTCCTATTTTTTCTTCTATGAATTTTATAGTTTGAGGCTTTATATTCAGGTCTTTCATCCATTTTGAAGTAGTTTTTGTATACGGTGTGAGGTATGGGTCCTGTTTCATTTTTCTACAAATGGATATCCAGTTTTGCCAGCACCATTTGTTAAAGAGACTGTCTTTTCCCCATTTGATGGACTTTGGGCCCTTGTCGAGAATCAGGTGACTGTAGGTGGATGGGTTTACATCTGGGTTCTCAATTCTGTTCCATTGGTCAATGTCTCTGTTGTTGTACCACTACCAGGCTGTTTTGAGTACTGTAGCTGTATAGTAGGTTCTCAAGTCAGGTAGTGTGAGTCCTCCAACTTTATTCTTCTTCTTCAGTAGTGCTTTACTTATTCGGGGTTTCTTCCCTTTCCATATAAAGTTAATAATTAGTTTTTCCATCTCTTTGAAGAATGTTGTTGGTATTTGTATCGGGATTGCATTGTATTTGTAAATTGCTTTAGGTAGAATTGCCATTTTCACAATGTTGAGTCTGCCTATCCATGAGCATGGTATGCTTTTCCATTTATGTAGATCCCTTTGGGTTTCATGCAGCAGTGTTTTGTAGTTTTCTTTGTATAGGTCTTTTACATTCCTGGTCAGATATATTCCTAAGTATTTTATCTTTTTAGGGGCTATTGAAAATGGTATTGATTTCCTGGTCTCCTTTTCATCGTTCTCTTTACTGGTGTATAGGAATCCAACTGATTTTTGAATGTTTGTCGTGTATCCTGCTACTCTGCTGAATCTTTCTATTAGTTCCAGTAGATTTCTTGAGGAGTCTTTAGGGTTTTCTATGTATAATATCATATCATCTGCAAACAGGGAGAGTTTAACTTCTTCATTACCAATTTGGGTGCCCTTTATTTCTTTCTCTTGCCTTATTGCTCTAGCTAGAACTTCCAGCACAATGTTAAATAGGAGTGGTGATAAAGGGCATCCTTGTCTTCTTCCTGTTTTCAAGGGGAATGTTTTCAGCCTCTCTCCATTAAGAATGATGTTGGCCGTTGGTTTTGCATAGATGCCCTTTATTATGTTGAGAAATTTCTCTTCTATACCTATTTGATTGAGAGCTTTTATCAGGAATGGGTGTTGGACTTTGTCAAATGCCTTTTCTGCATCAATTGAGATGATCATGTGATTTTTTTCTTTCCTTTTATTTATGTGGTGGATTACATTGATGGATTTTCTAATGTTAAACCATCTTTGCATACCTGGTATGAATCCTACTTGGTCGTGGTGTATTATTTTTTGATATGATACTGAATTCTATTGGCTAGAATTTTGTTGAGAATTTTTGCATCTATATTCATGAGAGATATTGGTCTGTAATTTTCTTTTTTTGTGATGTCTTTGCCTGGTTTTGGTATCAGCGTTATGCTGGCTTCATAGAATGAATTTGGAAGTGTTGCTTCCTCTTCTATGCTCTGAAATAGCTTGAGTAGAACTGGTACAAGCTCTTCTGTAAATGTTTTGTAGAATTTTCCAGTGAAGCCATCTGGGCCAGGGCTTTTTTTGGTTGGGAGTTTATTACTTTTTCAATCTCTTCTCCTGTTATGGGTCTGTTCAGATTTTCAATATCACTTTGTTGTAGTTTGGGTAGGCCGTATGTTTCTAGAAATTTATCAATTTCCTCTAGGTTTTCAAATTTGTTGGAATATAGTTTTTCATAATATTCTGTTACAATCCTTTTTATTTCAGTTGGGTCTGTTGTAATGTCCCCCATTTCATTTCTTATTTGGGTTATTTGTGCCCTCTGCTGTTTTTCTTTTGTCAGTCTGGCCAGTGGTTTGTCGATTTTGTTGATTCTTTCAAAGAACCAACTTTTGGTTTTGTTGATTCTTTCTATTGTTTTTCTGTTCTCTATTTCATTTATTTCTGCTCTGATCTTTACTATTTCCTTTCTTCCAGTGTTTGTAGGCTTTTTTTGTTGTTCTCTTTCTATTTGTTTGAGTTCTGTAGTTAATGTTTTGATTTTGTCCCTTTCTTCTTTTTTGATATGTGCATCTATAGCTATAAATTGTCCTCTGAGGATATTTCTAACTTTTTAAGGAGGCTTTATATTGTTTTCCAAAATGGTTGCACCATTTTGCGTTCCCACCAGCAGTACTTAAGAGCTACTGTCTCTCTGCAGTCTCTCCGACATTTGTTCCTGTATGCTTTTTTTTTTTTTTAATTCTTGCCAGTAATGTTGGGATGAAATGGTATGTTATTGTAGTTTTGATTTGCATTTCCCTAATGGCTAGTGATCTCAAACATTTCCTCGTTTGTTAGTCACCTGAATGTCTCCTTTGGTGAAGTGTCTGTTCATATATCCATTTCACATTTTATACTTGGAGTGTGTGTCTTTTTGTTGTAGAGGAGTTGGATTTTCCAATAGATTTTAGAGATTAGAACCATGTTGGATATGTCATAGGCAATTATTTTTTCCCAGTTTGTAGGTTCTCTTTTTACTCTTTTGGTGAATTTGGAAGATCCCAGTTATCTAGCTTATTTTTCGGTGTCTGTGTGTTGTTAGTTATGGATGTATCGTAATTTTACCATGTATTGTAGCCTTTAACTTTGACCTTATTATTTCTTCTATGATCTTTATAGTTTTTGATTTTATATTTAGATCTTTGATCCATTTTGATTTAGTTTTTGTGCATGGTGTGGAGTATGGGTCCTGTTTCAATTTTGTACAGATGCACATCCAGTTTTGCCAGTGCCACTTGTTAAAAAGGCTGTCTTTTCCCCCACTTAATGGAGTTTGAGGCTTTGTTGAAGATCAGGTGACCATACGTGAATGGATTTACATCTGGATTCTTAATTCTGATCCATTGGTTAATGTGTCTGTTGTTGTACAATTACCAGTCAGTTTTGACTACCATAGCTGTATAGTAGGTTCTGAGGTCAGGTAGTGGGATTCGTCCTACTTTCTTCTTCCTCATTAGTGCTTTATATATCTGACACCTCTTTCTTTTCCATATAAAGTTAATGATCAGTTTTTCCATCATGTTAAAGAATACTGTTGGTGTTTGGATAGGGGTTGCATTGTATTTGTAGATTGCTTTGGGTAGAACTGACATTTTCACAATGTTGAGTCTACCTATCCATGAGCATGGCATGTTTTTCCATTTATGTAGATTGCTTTGGGTTTCTTGCAGTAATCTTTTGTAATTTTCTTTGTATAGGTCTTTTATGTCCTTGGTTAGATTTATTCCTAAGTATTTTATTTTGTTTAGGGGCTATTATAAATGTATTGCTTTCCTATTTCCTTTTCATAGCTTTCTTTATTCGTGTATAGGAATCCAACTGATTTTTGTATGTTTGTCTTGTATCCTGCTATTCTGCTGAATCTTTCTATTAGCTCCAGTAGTTTTCTTGTGGAGTCGTTTGGGTTCTCTATGTATAGTATCATATTTTCAACAAATAGGGATAGTTTTACTTCTTCCTTAACAATTTGGATGCCCTTTATTTCTTTTTCTTGCCTTATTGCTCTAGCTAGGACTTCCAACACAATATTAAATAGGAGTGGTGATAAAGAGCATCCTAGTCCTGTTCCTGTTCTCAGGGGGAAAGTTGTCAACCTTTCTGCCTTGAGAATGATGTTGGCTATTGGTTTTGTGTAGATGCCCTTTTAAGTTGAGGAATTTCCCTTATTCCTATTTTATTGAGAGTTTTTTTCAGGAATGGGTGTTGGACTTTATTGAAAGCCTTTTCTGTGTCGATTGACATGATCATGTGATTTGTTTTCTTTCTGTGGTGAATTACACTGATTGATTTTCTAATGTTGAACCATCCTTGCATACCACTTTGTCAGAGTGTAATTTTTTTATATGATGCTGAATTCTATTGGCTAGAATTTTGTTAAGAATTTTTGCATCTATGTTCCTGAGAGTTACTCATCTGTAATTTTCTTTTTTTGTAATGTCTTTACTTGGTTTTTGTATCATGGTTATGCTGGCTTCATGGAATGAATTTGGAAGTATCCCTTCCTTTTCTATGTTCTGAAACACTAAATCCATACAATTTGAAGCACTAAATAATTCATTTTTAATAAAAGCATTACATTTTATAATTTAAATTAGTCAAACCCATAATTTTGTAATTTTATAGTCTTAAAGTAATGCTAGAGTAAATTCAATATAAGTAGTCGGTGATATTAGAAATTTAAATTATCTAGACTCTTTTTTAAAATAAAATAAACCCAAGGTTATATAAACTAAAACATTATGGTACTATTTTTAGAAGAAAGTAGATATAGAGATTTTTTGGTCAAAAGTCTTAACCAGTTTAGTATTTAAAAGAATTTCCTTAAGTAATAATAATGCATGAATGCTTTCTCTATACAATTATGTCTCAAATATAAAAGTGTTGAAATTGTTTAAAAATAATTCAGTATTGTTATATTTCTTAACATCTAGCCAAATGAGCAAAACCACCATTAAACTCAAAATGTATCTTTTTTAACTTGAGGTAGAGACTGAACAAAAAAAAGATTCTTGAAGAGCCAGTGTATCATTTAAAGCATAAGGCTGCATGTTCTTAGAAATTTTAATTTCTTTTATTTTTAATTGATATAAACACTTAATTATCTTTATAAATTAATCAGCACTCCATTACATTTTAAGAGAAATTATACTTTAATTATTTCTCTCTTCATGAAGTCAGAAGTTCCTAGTAGTACAAACAGTTAAGCACTCTGCTACTAACTGAGAGGTTAGTGGTTTGAATCCACCCAAGGGTGCATCAGAAGAAATTCTAGAGATCTACTTCTGAAAGAGTCAGGAATATTGTTTTACTAAAAATTTTAAATTAATGAAAATGGAAAAATTTATTAGCTCCTACGTAAATTAGATAAGCTAAATGTAATAAAATATGATTTAAGATAGAAACAGAAGTATATGTGTCAATTAAATGTAGCAAAGAAATAGATATATAACAAAATATTGTTAGATGCCTCCATAGGCATCATTAATTAGAACTTGAGAAATTTTTGATTCCCTTTTAAATTTGGTACAACATTCTCTTTTTGAGTGCTCATGTCCCTTAACATAATGACATATTTTCCAGCAGTTTTTCTTTTAAGGATTGCCTTGAGAACAGTAAATCTTGATTTATGTAGCTGTAGGAAATCCTCCTTTCCCTGATTTAATCTGCCCAGTTGATAATGATGTAAGCTTTTCCTTACTTCTTTGCTTAGCCTATTTAAAGAATCCTGAAGGAACATTAATATCAAATTATATAATCATTTAAAAGTTTTAGCAAACTGATCAAAGAAGACTTAGTGTGGAAAGCTAGGGATTCCAATACTTTTTGTTTTAAGGCTCTTCTTAAGAATACAAGTTTATTAAAGCCAAAATACTTGTGAGGAGTATGGCGTATTAAGATCATCTTTGGTACAAAAAATTCATTTGTGCAGATACTGATACCTATTGAGCTCATAATGGATAAATACTTAAAAAGTCAGAATGTTGCAGTCCTGGAGAAGCCATCACAACTTGTATAATGAAAGGTCATGGAAGCTCCATAGACACATCCAAACTCCCTGAGGGACTGAATTGCCAGGTGGAGGGCTGTAGGGACCGTGGTCTTGGGGAACATCTAGCTCAATTGGCATAACACAGTTTATAAAAAAAATGTTCTACATTCTACCTTGGTGAGTAGCATCTGGGGTCTTAAAAGCCTGTGATCAGCCATCTAAGATACTCTAGTGGTCTCACCCCTTTGGCAGCAAAGGAGAATGAAGAAAACAAGATACAAGGGAAAGATTAGTCCAAAGGACTAATGGACCACAGCTACCAAGGCCTCCACCAGACTGAGTCCAGTACAGCTAGATGGTGCCCAGTTACCACCACTGACTGCTCTGACCAGGATCACAACAGAGCGTCCCAGACAGAGCTGGAGAAAAATGTAGAACAAAATTCTAACTCACAAAAAAAGACCACACTTACTGGCCTGACAGAGACTGGAGAAACCCCGAGAGTGTGGCCCCTGGACACCCTTTTAGCTCAGTAATGAAGTCACTCCCAGGTTCACCATTCAGTCAAAGATTAGACAGCCCCATAAAACAAAATGACACTAATGGGACACAACAGTCCATGGACAAGGACTAGAAGGCAGGAGGGGACAGGAAAGCTTATAATAGGGAACCCAAGGTTGAGAAGGGACAGTGTTGACACTTCATGGGGTTGTTAACCATTGTCATGAAACAATATGAGTACTGTTTAATGAGAAACTATTTGTTCTGTAAACCTTCATCTAAAGTACAATAAAAAAGAAAAAAAAAGTCAGAGTGTTGGAAGAGGAAGAGAGCTTTGATTTTTAAAGTTGTGAACACTCATCTTGTTGAAAACACAAAATACACATAGAGGATTCAATCAAATTCAGAAAGACAAAAGATTAAAAACCTCTCAACTCTGCATCTTATATACCAGGATATAATTGCTAGAAATATTAGAATCCTCAAACAAACATGTACACATACACACACATACACACACATACACACACACACATCTTAAATGAATTAGTTTTAAATCCCCTGTCATTTTCACTTGGCAGGATTTGAATTCCTGTGATCATTAGCGACAGAATCACTTACTGATAGAATGGCAAAAATCAAAACTCAAAACCCACCACTGCCCCCACTAGTGTGGACACAATTAATTATACATAATCAAAATCACAATCAACAGCTAACTTGGCAAAGAATCAGACATAAAATGGAAGGATCAAAAAAACTCAACCACAAGACTTATCAGATCAGTCAAGGGAGGCTGAATCCAGCAGTCCAGGAGTCCAACTTAGATGAGGTGAACTTTCAGACTACATGTTTCTCTTGGTCCAAGGGTTGAATCCAAATGGGTAATATTTCAGTGTCTTCATGAATAAACTTTAAAAGAATAACTCAAAGACACCTAGCTCATTATTAGTAAACTGTTTACTTATATAAAAAGGTTCTAGGGTAGTGTAAATGGTTTGTGCTCGACTATTAACACAAAGGTGGCAGTTCAAACCCACCCAGTTGTACCACAGAAGAAAGCCCTGGCAATCTATTTCCATAAAGATAACAACGCAGAAAACCCTATGGAGCAGGCCTACTCAGTAACACATGGGGTCGCCATGAGTCAGAATCTACTTGACGGGAACAAATTTTTACTTCTATAAAAAGGAGATAAATTAATAGATTGATTTCATCTAACGAGGCAAAGCCAAGATTTATATAAGAGAATGAGCAGAAAGGGAATAAAATTAACTACAAAAAAATATCCAATAAAGTACAAACACAAAATTCTTGTTTGTATTTATTGAGTAAACCAATTGACTGGCAAATAAGAAGAGGTCAATCTTGCTATCCTGATGTGATATCCTGAGTATGTTAAGTAGGAGGATCAAAGAAAGTGATTTCAATTGCCTATGAATTCTTCAAGAGTCTTGAGAATTCAGTTTTTCAGGATGCATTTCAGTCTTTCAGCACTCCCACCTTAGTTAAACCACGTCTGCACCTTTTCCTCATCAGTTTCTCACTCTCCTATACTCTGATCTTTTCCCCCAGCCTCTTCAAAGCTCCCTTTACATCTTTGTTTCTCAGAGTGTAAATGAGGGGATTGAGGGTGGGAGTTACTACAGTATACAAAAGCGTTATAAACTTTCCCTGACTGTGGGCATAGGAGCTGTTGGGCTGGATATAGACAGCTGTGATGGTCCCATAGAAGAGGGCCACTACAGACAGGTGGGACCCGCATGTTCCAAGGGCTTTACGCCAGGCTTGGGCTGACCTGATTCTCATCACTGCTTGGGCAACATATCCATAAGAGACCAAGATGAGTGCCAGGGGGAGGAGGAGCAGTACCAAGGAAGCCATGAAGAGCTGGACCTCATTGGCATGAATGTCTACACAGGCTAACTTGATCATGGCAGGTACTTCACAGAAGAAGTGGTAAATCCTCCGGTTCCCACAAAGTGGCAGCCAAAGGGTGATGGTGCCCTGAATCAGGGTGTTGCCCACTCCACTCAACCATGCTGCTCCTGCAAGTGACTGGCAAAGTCGTGGATGCATAACAGTAGAATAATGAAGTGGTCGGCACACAGCAGTATAGCGGTCATATGCCATGACAGCTAGGAGAACACATTCAGTGGATCCCAGTGCCAAAGACATGTAGAGTTGAATAGCACAGCCTATAGGAGTAATTGTCTTGGTTGGCCCATGGAGATTCCACAGCAGCTGGGGCACAATGCTGGTGGTAAAGCAGAGATCAACAAAGGAGAGATTGGTAAGAAAATAATACATGGGTGTATGGAGCTTGGGATCCAGACTGGAGACCAGGATGATGGTTGTGTTGCCCATCAGTGTCAAGAGGTAGGATATTAGCACAATCACAAAGAGGATCTTCTCAAGCTGTGGCTGGTCGGAGAAGCCCACCAGTATGAAATCACCTCCCAAACTCTTATTACTCATATTCATCACCCTACTCATGAAAAGGAAAGAGATAAGTATAAAAATACAGGTATTGAGTCCAAAACCCAAAACAAAACCCATTGCCAAGTAAAGTCAATATTGGGCAGTGAGAGGCAAATAAAATCAGAAATACACTCGAGAGAAATAGACCCTGAGCGTGAGGAATGAGGGTGTGTATAGAGAAAGAAAAGAGAGAAACCTGTCTGACTCCAGGAGGAAAGTAAACGTATGAAGAACTTTCTTAGAGATCTGCTAAAAGATATGGTGACATTAAATAACCCTTTCATGAACTCTTTATTTTATACTTTAAATTTTTTGCTGATACCATGTGTTTTCATTAATGGAAACATGCTGAATCATTGATTGTGTCTGAATTTTTGGTAAGCAGTATGGGTTTTTTTTTTGCCCCCTTCCACAAGCCCACCCTAAGTGTTCAGTGGTACTCATGAAGTACCACTAATTATACCCCAGAGTACCCACTGGGGTCTTCTGGTACATACGTGTAACAAATAAAAATTTTCAAAATTTCTATTTTTTTTTACCAAAAATTATGATACCTTATACAATATCCTATAAAAATAGTAATTTGCAGCACATACCCTCTTCTTTGTCTCAAGCAGTCATGAAGGCCCCTGCCTTGAGGTGGCACACACTGTCAGTTGTGTAGCAGCTTCCCAATAAATGTTCAGAGGCACAAAATGTACTTGGTCCATAAGGATAAACAATACAAGAAGTAGTTAATAATTAATGATTTCTTGATTATTCCAAATTGTTTCATTTTTTTGCAAATCTACCTCCTTCTTCCTCAACAGCATCTTGTAAATTTTGAATCAAAAGGAAAAAAAAAAAGAGGGAGATGTTGTCCAATCAATGAACATCTGCTTTAAACCTAGTCTATCAGTGATCAAAAGGAGCCCTGGTGGCTCAGAGTTTAGGTGCAGAGTTAACGCAAAAGTCAAGGAGTTGGAAGTCAACAGCTCCTCCTTGGGAGAAAGATGTGCAGTCCTCCTCTGCCTAAAAGGTTGCTATGAATCGGAATTAACTAGATGTTAATGATAATAATAATAATAAAAGTAGCAAATAAGGAACACATATGCTTTTTTAAAACATACAGGCTGCTAATGAAAAGGTCAGCAGTTCGAATCCACCAGCTGCTCCTTGGATATGCTATGGGGCAGTTCTACTCTGTCCTATTGGGTCACTATGAGTCAGAATTGACTCCACAGCAATTTTTTTTTTAATTGCAATACATTATGCTGACATATGTATTCATTTACCAATATCATGGTAAGATGGAATGTGAAATACATAAGTATCATGTTGTTTTAATTACTTAATAAATATAATCTGTATATTAAATAATTTTGTTCCAACATTTTTCTTATACTATAAAAATGAGCAGTTGGCTATTTTAATTTTACATTAATTAAAATAGCTAAAGCTTTTCAAAATTTTATTCTTGGACAGATTTCATCAAAAATTTGTTTGGGATGTAATCTATATTTTCCTTTATATAACTTCATATTATGTAGTTAACAGGATAACAAGTCCATATGATTGTCTTACACAACTTTGCTAACTTTATTTAGTAGCACTTTCATGCCAGAGATGGAGATTAAAAGAAGAGAAAGCATGTTTTGTAAATTTGATTAAAAAAAAAATTTGCAGTGCATTTTTGTTGATGGCAATCGGACCACATTTCTTAGCAAGTGCTGTTTAAGTAAAGAACTAAAGGATGAACAGGAGTTAATCAGTGAATAAGATGAGGTTTGGGGTAAGGAGAGATTATTTTAGGCAGAAGGAATAGCATGCTAAGGCTTAATGCTGAAAAGGCATTGAGAAGAAGAGGAATACGTGGTGTCATAGGATTAGTCTGCAATAGCAGGCAGGCATAGAAGAGGAAGAGGACTGTTTAAATTATGCTAAAGATTTGGATTTATCCAGAGGTTGTTCTAAACAGGTCAAGGGGCAATAGAGGTCAGGAGGGAGAGGTAATTGACATGTTGTTTGCATTTAAAACAAAACTCTGGTCTCAGATTGCAGAATGTATTGGCAAGGAATAGGTTGACACATGGAAACTGGTTTGAGAGCTGTTGCAACGTTCTAAAAAAGATGGCTTGGCTATGGCAGGGAAGATTTATAATCTTAGACTCTGGAGATATTCAGGAGTTAGAATCAACAGAACATGACGACTGACTAGCTGTGGAGGGTGAGAAAGAAGGGTTGATGATAGGTTACAGGTTTATTTCTTGAACAATTAGGTGTCCTTTACAGAGGTAGGAAATGTGAAAGCTGAAAAAATTTTTATAGGGAAGATAATAGATTTGCATATCTCTAAATTTATGAGTCTTAAAAAATTTGAATAGATATGTTAAATGTGATTCAAGTGTGCTATCTGACTCTATATCGTACACCTTCTCCCTAGTCATCTACTTGGATATCCCCACAATCTCATAATTGAAGACCATCATTACTCTCCCTAACAAAAAAATCCTTCACTTTACAGTTTCCTATCACTTATATACATTATCTCATAACTATTCAAACTGAATTTGAGTGTGAAGATGACATTTTTGCATATTTCATGCATGTTAACTGCTATCCTTAAGTTATTTAATTTTTCTTAAAAAGACTTTCATTTATATCATCCTAGAGTACAAAGAATTTTAAGTGGTCTCTTACCTTTCAGTTGTATTGCTCATTCCCTTTCTGTACATGACTGATGGAATCATACCACACACATACACACACAAAGAACATTTATCAAGATACAATTTTCATTACTGAATATATGAAATTCACAAAACTCAGCAGTGAAATCAAAGCTCTGCACAATTCTTGTTCTTTTGGTTTTCAGAATTGTCTCCCAACATTTATAATTCATTCTACCCAAATAAATCCCATTACTACCCCAGTTACAAAAAGTTCTAATTTCTGATTCAGATCGTTTGCCAATTGTGCGTATCCTCTTTGCTATAACTATTCCATTTTCTTTACTCCTAACAAATTAAAAAAAAACAAGTATCATCAAGTTAATTCCAACTCATGGAGATTCCATGTGTTACAGAGTGGAACAGCTCCATAGGGTTTTCTTGGCTGAAATTTTTGAGGAAGGAGACCTGGTGGAGCAAAGGTGAATTAAGCACTCAGGTGCTACCCAGAAGTCAGTGGTTTGAGCATACCAGCTGCTCCACAGGAGAAAAGATCTGGCTGTCTGCTCCTGTAAAGATTACAGCCTAGGATAACCCTGTGGGGCAGTTCTACTCTATCATATAGGGTCTCTGTGAGTCAGAATTAATTGGATGGCACACAACAACAACCTTTGCAGAAACAGACTGCCGGGCCTTTATTACATGGCACCACTGGGTGAATTCGAACAGCCAACCTTTAGGCTAGTAGTCCAGTGTAACCCACTGCACTACCCAGGGACCTGTAGAAAAATTCTACTGAGGTGTTAATATTTATCTCTGGACCTACATCTTCCAAGAAGAACTCAAATTCACTCTTTACAAAACACTCTGTAATCCTGAACTACTTTGCAATAACGTGTCAATCTTCATGTCACTGAGCTGGTCTTGCATCCTCAAATGGAAAGTAAACTCTTAATGGGCAAAGACGTTTATCTTAAGTGTCTTTTTGCTATCCTCAGCATTCAGGCCTATGTTTGGAACATGGAAGGAACCAAACAAAAAGCTCTTGTATAAACTAATGTCTTTATTCTTTCTATTAAACAGATTTTCTCTACTCCTGGGTGGACAAAAATTACATGTTTACAGCATATATTATATGTAAATCAATACAACAGAAGTATAATAAAACCAAAGCCTGCTGCCATTGAGTCGAATCTGACTTATAGTGACTCTATAGGACAGGGTAAAATTGCCCCCTATGGTTTCCAAGGACTAGCTGGTGGATTCAAATTGCTGACCTTTTGGTACCCACTGTGCCACCAGGGCTCTGTATACATATAATAGTGTTCATGACAAAACAAATACCTAATTACTATTTCAGATGAGGCACATTATTCCCTCCCCTCCCCCCAATTTAGTCAAGAAGTTTCAATGCCCCCAGCAATCATATGAAACAAGTTCTTTAAAATGTTCTGCTATAAAATATACTTCTTAGAAATGTTAGGGAGTTTTCTGAAGGTAAGTATTTGATAGAGAGATAGAGAGAGAGATGATAGAGAGACGGATGGACGGACAGACGGATGGACAGATGGACAGACAGATAGATGATCTCCAAGCTTTTCTTTTGATATAGTCGTCATGTTCACATTTGTTTAACTCGACCCTGTTGCATTCATTCACTTGTCCTTAACCTGAATGAGCAGAATCCATTGCCATCAAGCAGACTCTGACTCACAGCAACCCTATAGGACAGAGAAGAACTGCCCCCATAGGGTTTTCCAGGCTATCATCTCTACAGAAGCAGACTGCCACATCTTTCTCCTGCAGAGCAGCTGGTCAGTTTGAACCACTGATCTTTTAGTTAGCAGCCAAACACATAACCACTGTGCCACCAGGGCTCGTAGTTCACTTGTCCTTAAGAAAATAGAATACACGAGCATTGCAATTTATGGCATCCCACATTTTAAACTTTGTATATTTGAGTAAGTATGGAGTTTCTCTAATTCTCTACAATTATGGAGAAAAAATTATGATCCAGAGAGTAAGAGGAACAAGAACACATACATACATATAAAACATATACAAACAGAAACAGTCTGTCTCTGTAACATATATATATCGCATTATGAATATATTAGAAAGAATTCATATTTTCAGTCTTTTAATAAACTGTATAATTGGAAAAAATTTAAGAAAGATAAGAATGTGAAGAAAAATCCCCAAAATGTGGGGAAACTACCCTTCTAGTGTTTTCTCCATAAATTTCCCCTTAATGAATGTACATTCTTAAAATTAAGGCAGCTAAACAAATGTATTTTTTCTCACATACAGCTCACTTCAGAAAATAGTAAGAGTCAAGTTAATACAATATTCCAAAATAAAAAAACTTACATAGAAGACGAGTATGAAAGCTAGGTGAATTATTAGTTGGGGTGGATCTGGAAGGTTAGCACAAGCAGTTGAAAAAAGCAATTATTATGTTTTCTCTATATAGATGATTTGTAGTATATGCAGATGGACAAGAGAAACGATGTAGCCCTTGTTATTTCCTCACCTCTGAAAATTTTGTCCCTTCACTCTTCTAATTAGTTTCCCAAGACAAGAAGGTGGTTCTTATGAATGAGCTTTCCAGAACCATGAGGTTCTGAACATGAATCTCTGAATCCAAGGCCAAGTTTGGGATGGAAGTGCTTATTTCTGGAGCCAGAAAACACTGAAGTTTGTAACTATAGCAGGAAATTACATCAGACCCAGAATGGGACCTTGGGGACCCTATATTCTCAATAGGGCAATTAATACCAAGCACAAGAATGATCAAGAGTAAAGGGTTCCTGGGGAACTTTTATGCAAGAGCTACTTCTGAATACTTACATCTTCAACCTAGAGGCTTTCAGCACCTCAAATCATATGCTATAATAAAATCTTGGAAAATTGCTCACTCTCTGCCAGGTACTTGACTAGAGTCATGATTTTCACAGAATTACCACCATCACCACCTTATTTAAATAATCTCTACATAATCAGGATATAATTATCAAGACCTTATAAAATGAAACTACGTGCGTGTGTCACAAATCAAAGTAAGTCAGTAGGATGTTTTCACATACGGATTCTATCTCAGGATGACTACAACAAAAGACTTGGTAGTAACATATTTCCTTTAGTCAGTTTTCTCAAACTTTAAAAAAGTTTCTCTGGTTTCTCTTCTTAGGAATTTACAAAGTACAGTAAAGGCTACTCTTGCTTACATTAGATTTCTCCCAGTATATCCCAAATCATTTGGCCACAGAATATTTTAATGAGTAACATTTCTTAACACCTGTGTAAATAGGATGGTAGCTTTGAGAAACTGTGACATAGAAACACATATTTAGGGACAAAATGCCAATTCAATATTGACATCACCTATAAATTACTACTTATAAACATGCAAAGAATATGGATTTCATGGAGAGTAATCATGGAGCACTGGTGGTGAAGTGGTTAAGAGCTATAGCTGCTAACCAAAAGATCGGCTGTTCAAATCCACTTGCCACTGCTTGGAAACCCTATTGGGCAGTTCTTCTCTGTCCTACAGGGTTGCTATGAGTCCACAACGGGTGTGGTTTTTTTGGTTTAACCATGAAATTTCTAGGGAGGAGGATCAGGTTGAGGTGGACACAGGAAATCCTTCTCTCACTTAAGACTTTGATAGGACCTAGAGTCTGGACCCAGTTCATCACAGGTAATAAATATACATATATACACAAACTGGAAGTAGACATTATATACAAATATGGGACACTGATGCACACGTGATGATAGATATAAAATAAAGACACGACCATATGCAGCAGAAACTAAGTTCAAAATCCTTATTGAATAGATTAATTTTTAGCTTGGTTTATTCACAAACCAAAAGGGAATAAACATCTGGCCCAATTCCCTAAACAGATGAAACATCCTGTTTAATAATTCAAAAAGTGGGAAAAACTATGTGTGAGAGGTAGTGCTCTTGTTAGGTGAGGTCGAGTCTGTTTTGACTCATAGTAACTCTATGCATAACAGATCGAAACACTGCCTGGTCTGGGACATCTTCCCAGTCATTGTTATGCTTTATTATGCATTGTTAGCCCATTGTTGTAGCCACTGTGTCAATCCATTTCGTTAGGGGTCTTCTTCTTTTTTCACTAACCCTTGGTAAGCATGGTGTCCTTCTCCAGAGACTGACCCCTCCTCACCAGGGCTCAGTGATCGAGTGTAAACCGTTTATGCTACTGTCTTAGTCATCTAGTGCTGCCATAAGAGAAATACCACAAGTGGATGGTTTTAATGAAGAGAAGTTTATTTCCTTACAGTAAAGTAGGCTAAAAGTCCAAATTCAGGACATCAGCTCCAGGGGAAGGCTTTCTCTCTCTCGGCCTTCTCATCAGTGTTCCCGGTGCAGGGACCCCTGTCCAAAGGACACGCTGTGCTCCCGACACTGCGTTCTTGATGGTATGAGGTCCCCTGTCTCACTGCTCACTTCTGTCTTTTATATCTCAAGAGACTGCCTCAGGACACAATCCAGTCTTGTAGATCAGGTCCTGCCTTACTAACACAACTGCCACCCATCCTCCCATTAACATCATAGAGGCAGGTTTACAACATACAGGAAAATCACACAGTACCAGAAATCATGGCCTAGCCAAATTGATACACACGTTTTTTGGGGGATATAATTCAAACCATGACAGCCACTCAGGGACCTCAATTTAGTATAGGCTTTAATATTAAAATGGATTTTTCTTTTAAAGTTGGACTGTCACCAGTAAACAGTCATTTCTTTGTTTTAAAATTTTTAATCTAGACCTCTGAAGGAGATAGAAAACCCCTTGTATTCAGAGCATTCATAGCATGTAAAAATCGTGTATAAACCCTAGAGCATATGCACCATCCTATGAATATTAGCTCTAAAACCTTTAGCAAGGTGGCACACTCCTACCAGAGCTTTTTCACAGAATGAGCTATTAGTAACAAAAAATACTTAGAAGTTAGATCATAGTTGTGTAATATACACTTTAATGATTAGAACTAACATCAGGTTTGGACATCAGTCAAATAAGCAGATGTGAAGTTTAGAGCTTTTAGACAGTAATGAGATTTTTCTTTCTTATGTAAGAAACAGACAAAAAATAGTTTTGTTCATTTGCTTTTTTTGTTTATCTTCCACCCCCATCCATCCCCTCCCTCGTAACCAACAAAGATTGTTTCTTTTTGGGTGTAAACCTCTTCATGAGTTTTTATAGTAGTGGTCTCATACAATGTTTGTCCTTTTATGATCAACTTATTTCACTCAGCATAATGCCCTCCAGATTCATCCATGTCATGAGATGCTTCACGAATTCATCATCGTTCTTTATCTTTGTGTAGTATTGCAGTGTATGTACCTACCATAGTTTGTTTATCCATTCATCTGTTGATGGGCATCTAGGTTGTTTCCATCTTTTCGCTATTGTGAATAATACTGCAGTGAACATGAGTGTGCATGTCTTTTTGTGTGACGGCTCTTATTTCTCTAGGATATATACCCAGGAGTAGGATTGCTGGATCATTTGGTATTTCTATGTCTAGCTTTCTAAGGAAGCACCGTATCGTTTTCCAAAATGGTTGTACCATTTTGCATTCCCACCAGCAGGGCATAAGAGTTCCAATCTCCCTGCAGCCTCTCCAATATTTCTTATTTTCCGATTCGTGACAGTAACGTCGAGGTGAGATGGTATCTCATTGTGGTTTTGATTTGCATTTCTCTAATGGCTAGTGATCAAGAGCATTTCCTCATGTGTCTGTTAACCGCTTGAATGTCTTCTTTGGTGAAGTGTCTATTCATTTCCTTTGCCCATTTTTAAAATGGATTATTTGTCTTTTTTTGTAGAGGTGTTGGATTTTCCTATAGGTTTTAGAGATTCGACTTTAGACGGATTTGTAATGGCCAAAAGTTTTTCCCAGTCTGTAGGTTCTCTTTTCACTCTTTTGGCGAATTCTTTTGATGAGCATAAGTGTTTAATTTTTAGAAGATCCCAGTTATCTAGCTTATCTTCTGGAGTTTGTATGTTGTTAGTTATCGTTTGTGTCCTGTTAATGCTGTGTATTAGGGTCTCTAGGGTTGATCCTGTTTTTTCTTCTATGATCTTTATAGTTTTTGGTTTTATATTTAGGTCTTTGATCCATTTTGAATTCTTTTTTGTGTATGGTGTGAGGTATGGGTCCTGTTTCATTTTTTTGCAGAGAGACATCCAATTTTATTGTACTTCAGGTGAAGGCTTACAGAACAAATAGTTTCTCATGAAACAGTAGTACACATATTGTTTTATGACATTGGTTAACAACCCCACAACGTGTCAATCCTCTCCCTTCTTGACCTTTTTTTTTTTTGGTGAAAATATACATAGCCAAAGATACACCATTTCAAAAATTTCTACATGCACAGTTCAGTGACATCGACTACGGTCTTCCAATTGTGCTGCTATTCTCACTTTAGATGAAGGCTTACAGAACAAAATAGTTTCTCAGTTAACAGTTAGTACACATGTTGCCTTATGACAATGGTTAACAACCTCACAACACATCAACACTATCCTTACTCAACCTTGGGTTCCCTATCACCCAGCTTTCCTGTCCCATTCTGCCTTCTGGCCCTTGTCCCTGGACTGCTGTGCCTCATTAGTCCCATTTGGTTTTATGGGGCAAGACATCCAATTTTGCCAGCACCATTTGTTAAAAAGACGGTCTTTTCACCATTTGATGGACTTTGGAACCTAGTTTGAAGATCAGGTGACCGTAGATAGATGGATTTACATATGGGTTCTTGATTCTGTTGCATTGGCCAATGTGTCTGTCATCAGACCAGTAGCAGGCTGTTTTGACTGTCGTAGCTGTATAGTAGGTTTTGAGTTCAGGTAGTGCGAGTTGTCCTACTTTACTCTTCTTCAATAATGCTTTACTTAAATGGGGCCTCTTCCCTTTCCATATAAGGTTAATGATTGTTTTTTCCATGTCTTTAAAGAATGTTGTTGGTATTTGGATTGAGATTGCATTGCATTTGTAGATTGCTTTGGGTAGAATTGCCATTTTCACAATGTTGAGTCTACCTATCCATGAGCATGGTATGTTTTTCCATTTATGTAGATCTCTTTTGGCATCTTACCGTGGAGTTTTGTAGTTTTCTTTGTATAGATCTTTTACATCCCTGGTTAGATTCATTCCTAAGTATTTTATTTTTTTAGGGGCTATTATAAATGGTATTATTTTCCTAGTTTCCTTTTCGTTGTTCTCTTTGTTGGTGTCTAGGAGTCCAACTGACTTTTGTGTGTTTATCTTGTATCCTGCTACTCTGCTGAATCTTTTTATTAGTTCCTGTAGCTTTCTCATGGTGTCTTTTGGTTTTTCTATATATAGTATCATATCATCTGCAAATAGGGACAGTTTTACTTCTTTGTTACCAATTTTAATGCCCTTTATTCCTTTTTCTTGCTTATTGCTCTAGCTAGGACTTTCAGCACAATGTTAAATAGGAGTGGTGATAAAGGGCGTCCATGTTTTGTTCCTTTTCTCAAGGAGAGTGTTTTCAGCTTCTCTCTATTAAGAATGATGTTGGCTGTTGGTTTTTTATAGATGCCCTTTATTATGTTGAGGAATTTCCCTTCTATACTTATTTTTTTGAGAGTTATTTATTTTTTTTATCAGGAATGGGTGTCAGACTTTCTCAAATGCCTTTTCTGGGTTGATCGAGATGATCATGTGATTCTTTTCTTCTGTTTTATTTAAATGGTGGATGATGTTGACTGATTTTTTAATGTTGAACCTTTCTTGCATACCTAGTATGAATCTTACTTGGTTGTGGTGTATTATTTTATTGATATGATGCTGAATTCTATCAGCTAGAATTTTGTTGAGAATTTTTACATCTATATTGATGAGAGAGATTGGTCTGTAATTTTCTTTCTTGGTGGCATCTTTGCCTGGTTTTGGTATCAGGGGTTGTGCTGGCTTCATAGAATGAATATGGAAGTATCCCTTCCTTTTCTATGTTCTGAAATAATTTGAGTAGTACTGGTGTAAGCTCTTCTCTGAATGTTTGGTAGAATTCTCCACTGAAGCCATCTGGGCCAGGGCTTTTTTTTCTTGGGAGTTTTTTAATTACCTTTTCAATCTCTTCTCTTGTTTTGGGTCTGCTCAGACTTTCAACATCAATTTGTGATAGTTTGGGTAGGTAATGTTTCTATAAATTTGTCTATTTCCTCTAGATTTTCAAATTTATTGGAGTATAGTTTTTCATACTACTTTGTTATGATCTTTTTATTTCAGTTAAGTCTGTTGTAATGTCCCCCATTACATTTCTTATTTGGGTTATTTGTATCCTCTCTTGTTTTTCTTTTGCCAGTTTTGATAGTGGTTTGTCAATTTTGTTGATCCTTTCAAAGAACCAACTTTTGGTTTTGTTGATTCTTGTATTGTTTTTCTATTATCTGTTTCATTTATTTCTGCTCTGATCATTATTATTTCCTTTCTTCTGGTGGCTGTAGGTTTCTTTTATTTTTCTCTTTCTATTTGTATGAGTTGTATAGCTAACATTTTGATGTCCCTTTCTTCTTTTTTGACGTGTGCATCCATTGCTAGAAGTTGACCTCTGATCACTGCCTTTACTGTGTCCCAAAGGTTTTGGTATGACGTGTTTTCATTCTCTTTTGCGTCTAGGAATTTTTTTATTCCATCTTTGATTTCTTCTATTAATTTAAGCAGGGTCTTATTTAATTTCCGTGCAATGTTTTTTTTTTTCCTTGCTGTTCCTGTTGTTAATTTCTACTTCGATGGTGTTGTGATCAGAGAAGATACTTTGTATTATCTCAGTGTTTTGGATTTTGTTGAGGGTTGCTTTGTGGCTTAAGATATGGTCTAGTCCAGAGAACATTCCATGTGTGTTGGAAAAGAATGTGTACTTTGCAGCTGTTGAGTGGAGTGTTCTATATATGTCTATCAATACAAGTTGGCTGACTGTGGCCGTTAGATCTTCTCTACCTTTGCTGAGTTTCTTTCTAGATGTTCTGTCCTTTATGGAGAGTGGAGCATTGAAGTCTCCTACTATTATAGTGTAACTGTTAATTTCTCTTTTTAGTACTGTTAAAGTTTGTTTTATGTATTTTCGAGCCCTGTCATTCGGTGCACAGATACTTATTATGGTTATGTCTTCATGCGGGATCATCCCCTTAATCATTATGTAGTGTCCTTCTTTGTCTTTTATGGTGCATTTTGTTTTAAAGTCTATTTTATCTGGATTAGTATTGCCACTCCTGCTCATTTTGGTGGCTGTTTGCTTGATGCATTTTTTTTCCATCCTTGATTTTTAATAAATTCACATCTTTGTTTCTAAGGTGTGTCTCTTGTAGACAGCATATTCATGGATCCTATTTTTTTTATCCATTCTATCCTCTCTGTCTCTTTATGGGTGCATTTAGGCTATGTATGTTCACTGTAATTATTGATAAGTGTGAGTTTACTGTTGTCATTTTGTAGTGTTTTTTTTTTCCTTTTGCTGTGCTGACTCATCTTACTCTCCTGTGCTGAATTACTTTTTTTTTTTTTTGTAGATTTTTTATTTTCTTTTTTTTTACATTTTGTTTTTACTGACTTTATGTTTTTCTTCTTTATTTTGTTGTGTAGGTTTTTAAGCTTTCTTTGTGGTTACCTTGAAATTTACCCTTATCTTCATAAGTATGAACCAGTCTATTATTACCTGGTATTACCTTGTCTTCCTCTCCATTACAAAGTTCTATGCCTACACCATTTATTCCCTCTTTTATTGTTCTAACATTGTTGTCATTTGCAGATTAACTTTTCTGGTTCTTTGTTGTAAACCTTTAGGTTTTGAATAGTCTTTGAGAGTTTGTTTCCTATGTTGGTATCTGGCTGGTTCAATCCTGTGTCCTACCTTCAGGCTGTCATTTGATGTTGTTTAGTCTCAAACTGAAGAACTCACTTTAATCTTGTAAATTTGGTTTGGTTTTTATGTATTCTCTTTATTTCTGTTTATCTGGAAATGTCGTAATTGCACCATCATATTTGAACAAGGGTTTTGCAGGGTATATTATTCTTGGTAGGCAATTTTTTTTCTTTCAAGGTTTTATATATGTCATTCCATTGTTTTCTTGCTTGTATGGTTTCTGCTGATTAATCAGAGCTTCGTCTTATTGCTTCCCCTTTGTATGTGACTTTTTGTTTTTCTTGAGCTGCTCTCAGAATTCTTTGTTTGTCTTTGGTTTTGGCGAGTGTGATTATGATATTCCTTGGTGATTTTCTTTTGGGGTCCATCCTATATAGGGTTTATTGAGCTTCTTGGATGGCCAGTTTTTCATCTATCATGATATTAAGGAAGTTGTCTGTCAGCAATTCTTCAATGATACTCTCTGTGTTTTCCATTTTCTTCTCCTGTTCTGGAACTCTGATCAGAACATGGTGGACTAGTTAGACACTTCCTATATCCCTCTTACAACAAAGACCTGGAAAAACAAGTGGTTTGATTCTAGGTGAACGTCTGACAGCCCTGAACAAGGCAAGGTTAAGAAACCCATCTGAGTCATACCAGAGATGAAGATTGTTTGGAAGAGGTGAGGAGCACTAGAGCTGCGGCAGCGACAGCAGATACACAGCCACGCCAGGCTGTGGTGAAGCAGGCAAACAGCTGTACTGTGCGTGCGCTCGAGAAGCAGTTTCCACATCGAGAGAGACCCGGCAGTAGAGATTCTGCTTGGACACTCCAAACCAGTGAAGAGCAGCTCCCAAGAGGCTAGGATAAGTACACGTGTGCACCCTTTCGCGTAGGGGTAAATATAAAGCTAACCACCAAGGAACCTAACAATCCTACAAATCAAAATAAAAAAGTAGAAAAACATAAAGACCCAGCAAACACAAAATCTACAACAAAGAAAATGATGGAAAAAAAAATACATAAAGAAAAACGACTCAGCACAGAAAATTGAGGACAACAAAGAAACTGTGAACAACACACAAAAAGAGATATCAGGATGACAGCACTAAACTCATACCTATCAATAATTACACTGAATGTAAAAGGACTTACTGCACCAATAAAGAGATGAAGAGTGGCAGATTGGATAAAAAAACATGATCCATCTATATGCTGCCTACAAGAGATGCACCTTAGACGTAAAGATACAAACAGGCTAAAACTCAAAGGATGGAAAAAAATATATCAAACAAACAACACTCAAAAAAGAGCAGGAGTGGCAATACTGATCTCTGACAAAATAGATTTTAAAGTAAAATCCACTACAAAAGATAAGGAAGGGCACAATATAATGATTAAGGGGTCAATACACCAGGAGGACATAACTATCATAAATATTTACGCACCCAACGACAGGGCTCCAAAATACATAAAACAAACTCTAACAGCTCTGAAGAAAGAGATAGACAGCTCCACAATAGTAGTAGGAGACTTCAACACACCACTTTTGGTGACGGGCAGAACAGCCAGAAAGAAGCTCAACAAAGACACAGAAGAGCTAAATGCTACAATCAACTAACTTGATCTCATAAACATATACCGAACTCTGCACCCAACAGCAGCCAAGTATACTTTCTTTTCCAAAGCACAAAGAACATTCTCCAGAATAGACCACATATTAGGCCATAAAGCAAGCCTTAACAAAATCCAAAACATCAAAATGCTACAAAGCATCTTTTCTGACCATAAAGCCATAAAAGTGGAAGTCAACAACACAAAAAGCAAGGGAAAAAAAATAAAACACATGGAAATTGAACAACACCTTGCTCAAAACCTACTGGGTTATAGAAGAAATTAAGGATGGAATAAAGAAATTCACAGAATCAAACTGGAATGAAAACACATCCTACCAGAACCTTTGGGATACAGCAAAAGCAGTGCTCAGAGGTCAGTTTATAGCAATAAATGCACACATCCAAAAACAAGAAAGGCTCATAATCAAAGCACTAACCCTACAACTGGAACAAGGAGAAAGAGAGCAGCAGAAGAAGCCTACAGGTGCCAGAGGGAAGGAAATAATAAGAATTAGAGCAGAATTAAATGAAATAGAGAACAGAAAAACGATTGAAAGAGTTAACAAGCCCAAAAGCTTGTTCTTTGAAAAGATCAACAAAATTGATAAACCATTGGCCAAACTGACAAAAGAAAAACTGGGGAGGAAGCAGATAACCCGTATAAGAAATGAGATGGGTGATATCACAACAGACCCAACTGAAATTAAAAGAATCATAACAGAATACTATGAAAAATTGTACTCTGACAAATTTGAAAACCTAGAGGAAATGGACAAATTTCTAGAAACTCACTACCTACCTAAATTAACACAAACAGAGGTAGAACAATTAAATAAACCCATAACAAAAGAAGAGATTGAAAAGGTTATTAAAAAACTGCCAACAAAAAAAATCCCTGGTCCGGATGGCTTCACTGGAGAATTCTACCAAACTTTCAGAGAACAGATAGCACCACTTCTACTAAAGGTATTTCAGAGCATAGAAACGGATGGAATACTCCCAAACTCATTCTATGAAGCCAGCATAATCCTGATTCCAAAACCAGGTAAAGACACCACAAATATAGAAAATTACAGAGCGATATCCTCCATGAAAATTGACACAAAAAATCATCAACAAAATTTTAGCCAATAGAATTCAGCAACATATCAAAAAAATAATTCACCACGACCAAGTGGGATTTATACCAGATATGCAGAGATGGTTCAACATTAGAAAAACAATCAACGTAATCCATCAGATAAATAAAACAAAAGACAAGAACCACATGATCTTATCAATCAATGCAGAAAAGGCATTCGACAAAGTCCAACACCCATTCATGATAAAAACTCTCAAACACAAATAGGAACAGAAGGGAAACTCCTCAGTATAATTAAGGGCATTTATACAAAACCAATAGCCAACATCATCCTGAGTGGAGAGACTTTGAAAGCATTCCCCTTGAGAACAGGAACCAGACAAGGATGCCCTTTATCACCACTATTATTTAACATTGTGCTGGAGGTCCTAGCCAGAGCAGTTAGGCTAGAAAAAGAAATAAAGAGCATCCAGATTGGTAGGGAAGAAATAAAAGTATCTCTATTTGCAGATGGTATGATCTGATACACAGAAAATCCCAAAGAATCCACAAGAAAACTATTGGAACTAAGAGAAGATTTCAGCAAAGTTTCAGGATACAAGCTAAACATACAAAAATCAATTGGATTCCTCTACACCAAAAAAGAGAACCTTGAAGAGGAAACCACCAAATCAATACCATTTACAACAGTCCCCAAAAAGATAAAATACTTAGGAATAAATCTAACCAGAGATGTAAAAGATCTTTACAGAGAAAACTACAAGACACTACTGCAAGAAAATAAAAGAGACTTGCATAAGTGGAAAAACGTACCTTGCTCATGGATAGGTGGACTCAACGTAGTGAAAATGTCAATTCTACCCAAAGCAATCTACAGATACAATGCAATCCTGATCCAAATTCCAGCAGTGTTTTTCAATGAGATGGAGAAACAAATCACCAACTTCATATGGAAAGGGAAGAGGCCCCAAATAAATAAAGTACTACTCAAGAAGAAGAATAAAGTGGGAGGCCTTACACTACCTGATTTTAGGACCTATTATACTGCCATGGTAGTCAAGACAGCCTGGTACTGGTACAATAACAGATACATAGACCAATGGAAACGAGTTGAGAATCCACATATAAGCTCATCCACCTATGAGCAGCTAATATTTGACAAAGGCCTAAAGTCCATTAATTTGGGAAAAGGCAGTCTCTAACAAATGGTGCTGGCATAATTGGATATCTAGATGCAAAAACCTGAAACAAGACCCATATCTCACACCGTATACAAAAACTAACTTAAAATGGATCAAAGACTTAAATATAAAATCAAAAACGGTAAAGATCATGGAAGGAAAAACAGGTACAACACTAGGAGCCCTAATACATGGCATAAACACAGTACAAACCATAAGTAACAATGCACAAGCATCAGAAGAGAGACTAGATAAACGGAACTCTGATTATTGGCAAATTTTTGCCTTTTATTGTATTCTACATAATTCTTAGTGCTTCTTCATTTTTCTTTGTTCTTTTTTCTGATTTTTCCCTCACACAGTGTTGTATTCAAGTGTTTGTCTTTAATTTCGCTGATCTTGTCTTCCATCATTTTAAACCTACTCCTCAGCCCTTCTGTGACACTGTCCATTTCTGAAATCTTGTTTCTCTTTTGGATTTCTAATTGTTGTTTTTATATGATTTCTAGTTGTGCATTTATATGGCATTTTATTCTTGTATTATTTTCCTGAATTCTTCTGTTTTATTGTCTGTATTTTCCATGAATTTGTCTACCTCTTCCATGAATTTGTCTATTTTTTCCTCATTTTTGTCTACTTTTTGCTTCAACTTTTGGCTAGCTCTGAATATTAGAGATTTTGAATTCCCTATCAGGTAGTCCTAGTGCCTTTTCTTCTACTGGAAGATTGTCTGGTGTTTTACTAAAACTATCCTGTCCTTTTTTAAATATGTTTTGATATTGTCTGCTGTTAGGGACATTCTGTAGTTATTTTCCACATTTATTGATTGTAGATTTGTTTGCTCCATCCTGCTTTTTTGTTTTATTTGGTTATGTCTGATCAAGTGGGCTATGTGTTCTTTGTTATTTGCTCATCTGTGGACATTATATTTTTCACCTCCTTGTCCAAAGGCAGGGCCAGTCCCTCAGCTGTGGTTCAGCAGGGCAGGTCCAGCTGAAGAGGTGGGGCTGGGATGTGTTGTTTGTGGCCCATGATTGGGCTGACTAGACGAGCCAGTGGTCAGTGCAGGGCAGGTTCCAGTAGATCTTGTATGTGCTGCTCAGGAGTGCAATGCTCAGCCCAAGACGCAGATAGGCAGGAGGCAGGGGGAGGGGGATGTTGTGACGTGTGGAGCTAGGTTGGGTATGGAAAAAAAGAGAGAAACAGGAGCAAAAAAAGTGCTGAGGGAACTTGCCATTGGAATGGAGAGACAAGGAACCAAGAAATGAAAAAAACACAAAAAATAAAATAAATAATGAAAAAATTTTTAAAAGATGCTCCTAGGGATTTCACTAACCCAGGTGTGCAGACCAGGGAAGTGGTCCCAAGCAGCACAGTGCAGCCCGGCTAGAAGGGATGGAGGTGATACACAGCAGCAGGTATTCAGGAGACAGGAAAAGAACATAAGTAGAAGGAGATGAGGAACCGAGAATTAAAAAAAAAAAAATAAAAAGAAAGAGAAAACAAATAAACAAACAAAAAGAAAAAAAAAGTTCCCCAGGTATCCCAACAGCATGGCTGCACGGACTGGGGAAGCAGTTCCCCAGCTGAACAGCACTTCACAGCCTGTCAAGAAGAAGGAAAGATGGCACACAGAATCAAGTGTTTGACAGAAAGGAGGGGGTGGAGATGAGAGGCAGGTAAGAAACAAAAACAGGCCGAAAAAAGAAATACCAGCAACAAGGAAATGGCAGTGAAGAAGCCAGCCAGTGTGGGCAGGTCAAATCCACATGGCAGGGAACTGAGGCCTCCTGTGCCACAGTCGTGGCCTGCTGGGAAGTGGCAGATCAACCCCCTGGGAATCATTGAATCGGTTCTCCAGGAGCAGTGAATTGGCCTGCTGGGTAGAAGCAAATTGACCCTCTGGGAAGCTGGGTATCTGCCCACTGGGAAGCAGCAAATCAGCCTCTGAAAAGCAGGGACTCAACCCACCAGGAAGCCTCCGATCAGCCAGCCAGGAAGCACACATCATCGAGCAGGGGGAGGCAGGATAGGGGGTGAGAAAGCATGTCTCACTGGTTACTGGGTGCTCTGTGTCCTGCTGGGAGTTTTGTGAATCCACTTTCCCGTACTCCCTGTCCACCAAACTTTGACAGAAGTCCAAGATGGTGGATCCATGCTGCGTTAACTGATAGCAGGTGACCTCTGCTCTTAACTCTCCTCACTCTTTGTTTCTTATTTGATTAGGTGCTTGGTTGAGTCCTTTATCTCTTCATTTGAAGCTTAGGGTTCCAGGATTGATCTTTGTTTCTGTTTGACTTAGTTTTTCGGGTCTTTTCTGTGGAGGGGTGGTGTGGTGTTTCTGTGTATAGTGCCATGTTGGCTCCATGTGCAAAAAATAGATATTTTACATGTCAATATAGAGAATAAAACAAGCGTAATTATTTTAACATTCTTTATTTTATGTGAGGGCTATATTTGTTGTGGTTATTTGATGGCCATCCAGGAAACCTCAGAGATAGTTTAGATGTAAAAGACATCTTCCATTTTTAACCGAGAAAATTTGTTATTACATTAAGATATGAAACTGTCTAAAGAGAAGAAAATATTTAATATAATCAAAATAGCAAGTAACAGTGACAAACTATGTGAAAAGATTTTAAATGAACATAGTAACAATTGATTTTATTAAAGTGATTTAAATCATTTAAAAGGCACAAAATATAAAGAACCATCATTTTAAAACTCTAAATGTTAACTAGAGCAATAAGGCAAGAAAAAAAAATAAAAGGCATCCAAATTGGTAATGAAGAAGTTAAACTGTCCCTGTTTGCATATGATATGATACTATACACAGAAAACCCTAAAGACTCCACGAGAAATCTACTGGAACTAACAGAAAGAATCAACAGAATAGCAGGATACAAGATAAACATTTGAAAATCAGTTGGATTCCTATACACCAATAAGGAGAATGATGAAAGGAAATCAGGAAAACAATACCATTTTCAATAGCCCCTAAAAAGATAAAATACTTAGGAGTAAATCTGACCAGGGATGTAAAAGACCTATACAAAGAAAACTACAAAACACCACTGCAAGAAACCCAAAGGGATCTACATAAATGGAAAAACATACCATGCTCATGGATAGGCAGACTCAACATTGTGAAAATGACAATTCTACCCAAAGCAATTTAGAAATACAATGTAATCCCGATCCAAATACCAACAACATTCTTCAAAGAGATGGAAAAACTAATCATTAACTTTATGTGGAAAGGGAAGAAACCCCAAATAAGTAAAGCACTAATGAAGAAGAAGAAGAAAGTTGGAGGGCTCACACTACCTGACATCAGAACCTACTATACAGCTACCATAGTCAAAACAGCCTGGTACTTGTACAACGACAGATACATTGACCAATGGAACAGAATAGAGAACCCAGATGTAAATCCATCCAACTACGGTCACCGGATCTTCGACAAGGGCCCAAAGTCCACCAAATGGGGAAAAGACAGTCTTTTTAACAAATGGTGCTGGCAAAACTGGACATCCGCTTGCAAAAAAATGAAACAGGACCCATACCTCACACCGTATACAAAAACTACTTCAAAATGGATCAAAGACCTGAATATAAAGCCTAAAACTATAAAGTTCATAGAAGAAAAAATAGGACCAACACTACAGGCCTTAATACACGGCATTAACAGGATACAAACCATAACCATCAATGCATAAACTCCAGAAGATAAGCTAGATAACCGGGATCTTCTAAAAATCAAACACCTATGCTCTTCAAAAGACTTCACCAAAAGAGTCAAAAGAGAACCTACAGACTGGGAAAAAGTTTTGGACAGTACAAGTCAGACAAAGGTCTAATCTCCATAATCTACAAGAAAATCCAACACCTCTACAACAAAAAGACAAATAATCGTATTAAAAAATGGGCAAAGAAATGAACAGACACTTCAACAAAGAAGACATTCAAATGGCCAAGAGACACATGAGGAAACGCTCACAATCACTAGCCCTTAGAGAAATGCAAATTAAAACCACAATGAGATACCATCTCACCCCAGCATTACTGGTACAAATCAAAAACACTGGAAATAACAAATGTTGGAGGGGCTGCGGGGAGGTCGGAACACTTATGCACTGCTGGTGGGAATGCAAAATGACACAACCATTTTGGAAAATGATATGGTGCTTCCTCAGAAAGCTAGAAATAGACCTACCATTCAATCCAGCAATCCCACTCCTAGGAATATATCCTAGAGAAATAAGAGTCGTCACTCAAATAGACATATGCACACCTATGTTCATAGCAGCATTGTTCACAATAGCAAAACGATGGAAACAACCTAGATGCCCATCAACAGATGAATGGATAAGCAGACTATGGTACATACACACAATGGATTACTATGCAATGAGAAAGAACAACAATGAATCTGTGAACCATCTCATAACATGGATGAAACTGGAGGACATTATGCTGAGTGAAATAGGTTAATCACAAAAGGACAAATATAGTATCAGACCTCTACTGTAAAAACCCATGAAAAAGTTCACACACAAAATGTAACAATCTTTGTTGGTTACCAGGGATGGGAGGGGTGGGGGGAACACTAAATAGGCAACAGATAAGTGGTATCTTGGGTGAAGGGTGAGACAGTACACAATACAGGGGAAACTAGCACCACCTGTACAAGGAAAGGTCATGGAAGCCCCATAGACACATCCAAACTCCCTGAGGGACTGAATTGCTGGGCGAAGGGCTGTGGGGACCATGGTCTCGGGGAACATCTAGCTCAATTGACATGACACAGCTTATAAAGAAAATGCTCTACATTCTACCTTGGTGAGTAGTGTCTGGGGTCTTAAAAGCCTCTGAGCGGCCATCTAAGATACTCCACTGGTCTCATCCCTTCAGGAGCAAGGGAGAATGAAGAGAACAGGATACAAGGAAAAGATTAGTCCAAAGGACTAACTGTCCACAGCTACAAGGCCTCCATCGGACTGAGTCCAGTACATCTAAATGGTGCCTGGCTACCACCGCTGACTGCTCCAACCAGGATCACAACATAGGGTTCTGGACAGAGCTGGAGAAGGATGTAAAGCATAGTTCTAACTCACAAAAAAAAGACCAGATTTACTGGCCTAAAGGAGACTGGAGTAACCCCGAGAGTATGGCCCCCAGACACCCTTTTAGCTCAGTGGTGAAGTTACCTCCGAGGTTCACTGTTCAGCCTGGGAGTGGACAGCCCTGTAAAACCAAATGAGACTAACGAGGTACAGAAGTCCAGTGACAAGGGCCAGAAGGCAGAAGGGGACAAGGAAGCTGGTCATAGGGAACCCAAGGTTGAGTAAGGATATTGTTGATGTGTTGTGAGATTGTTAACCATTGTCATAGGGCAACATTTGTAGTAACTGTTAAATGAGAAACTATTTTGTTCTGTAAGCCTTCATCTTAAGTGAGAATAACAGCACCATTCGAAGAGCATAGTCAATGTCACTGAACTGTGCAAGTAGAAATTTTTGAAATGGTGTATCTTTGGCTATGAGTATTTTCACCAAGAAAAAAAATGTTGAGAAGTTAGAGGGTTGATATGTTGTGGGGTTGTTAACCAATGTCATAAAACAACATGTGTACTTCTGTTTCCTGAGAAACTATTTGTTCTGTAAGCCTTCACCTGAAGTACAATAAAAAAAAAAAAGTACAATTAAAAAAAAAACAAAAAAACTCTAGATGTTTTATTACCCAGGCATGCATAGATTAGTCATAAATTAAATGAACAGTAATTTAAACTTTCAAAGTTAAATAAAGACCTTAAAATCACCAGTTAGGCTGAAACAGTAAATCCATACAATTTGAAGCATTAGATAATAATCATCCACATGGTGGATGATTTTATGTGTGAGGAGCTCACCCTCATTAAATTGCCTGTGTGGACATAATCTTCCTGGAAAATGAACCCTTTCTATCTAGTGTCCTCTATGTGATTACACCTCTGGAACTTATTTTGGTCTCCTATAGCTGCATTGTTAGGAGTGTGTTTAGGATAAAACTGGCTGAAGGCAAAAAGTAAGCATCTGCGACCTGTGGGTTTCACATGACAGTTGTGCTTTTGTTCTTTGGAACTATACTTTCTGTCTACATTCTACATACAAGCCAAGAGCAAGTGCACTCAGAAGCACAGTAAATTCCTAACCTTCTATACTGTAGTGACTCCTTCACTTAATCCTCTGATCTACACCTTGAGAAAACAAGAAGTTAAGTGGGCTCTGCAAAGGCTGTTGGTAAGAGACCCAAGTAAGGGATAAATGTGAGATATACTCATGCAATTCCTCAGATGCTGGGAACTTTTAGGTACATCTCATTACGGTTTCTCATGTCATTTAGGAGGAGAGCAGCTAAATCACCTAAATAAAAGTAAGTGTGAAATATCCTTTTAATGACATCCCGAAGTTACCTGCTCTAAATTATTCTTATCCTCCTTTATAGAATTGTTATGTGTCTCCTTTTTTGCTATTTTGTAAATATTCTATGAAAAAAGTAAATATAGGTATATGCATACGTATTTGTATACTTTTATAAATCCTAGAGTTATTACAGCCCTGATGGCACGGTCATTAAGAGTTAGGCTGCTAAACAAAAGGTTGACTATTCAAATCCATCAGCCTTGGAAACCCTATGGGGCAGTTTTCTGTCCTACAGGGTTGCCATGAGTCGGAATCGACTTGCCCACAATGGGTTTGCTTTGCGTTTTTTCTTTAGTTATTGTTATAAATCCACTGCTGCTGAGAAGATTCTGACTCATGGCGACACCATGTGTCACAGAGCAGAACTGAGCCCCGTGAGGTTTTCTTGGCTGTAATCTTTATGGAAGCATATTGTCAGGACTTTCTTACATGCTGCTTCTGGGTGGGTTCGAACTACCAAGCTTTAGATTAGTAGTGAGCGCAAAGTGTTTGTGGCACACAGGGACTTCTCTAGTAACTGACTAATGACATGCCTGACATAGTTATGACAAACATATTTGCACATCATGGAATTAAATCTTCTACTCCATGGGGATTCAGCTTATATCATAGCTGCTGAAATTTGAGTTTATATGGGAATGCTCCTTATTGCTTTCCAGGTTTCACATCCAATAGTACTACAAGTAGTGGGTGTTCTGTTGGCAGTTTACATGAAAAGTGTGAAGGTCCATTGGAAAACGCACAAATATCTAACCATTTGCCTTACTTGGAGGATTGCTGATTCTTGTTCTGTCAGTAGAGACCTCTGGGACTAAGTACATCCAGGGATTTTTCGCATCTCTGTCACCCACAGAGGAAGACCCCAAGGGAGATGTGCCATGAGGCTGAATGTTTCTCTTGTATGCATTCTTAATCAGAATAGAATAGCTCTCAGTCTCTTTTGATTAGCACTTTAGCTCTATACCCAAATCCTGAGATAAATATGCAAACACAAGTTTAAGTCTTATCATTAATCCTGAATATTTAAATTTGACAAAAGTAAGTAAATTGATGTACAAATAATAAAAATATTTGTCTTTGTCATTTGTACAGTATTTTTATTGATATTATAATTTAATAAAATATACAAAATGTTTTTCATATTGAATAAAAAATTCTTATCTGTCTAGTAGTATACTTTACAATTTTGGCAATGTTTTAAAGATATGGGCCTTGTTTTCTGTATGTTCAAAATATTTATTTACAGAATATTATCAATATTTCTATTGTTTTGACTACTAGATGCTGCCTAGGCATACTTGCTGCATGTTGCTTTATATGTATATATATATATATTTTTGGTAAAGATTGTCACTAGGGAATCATTTTAATACAAATAAATAAATGTAGCCAAATATAGCATGAAGATGACTGGGGTGGTTTGAAAAAAAATTAAAAACAGATACACATAGGAGAATAAAAACATGATCTAGTCCGAAGGCCATCAAAAAGGTAACTTGTCTATCTAGAGCGTGTGTTTCTCTCTTCACAAATTATAATCAAATTGGTGTTAATAAATGTGTCATTAATAGATTAATAAATGTGATCACAATTTAAGTGAAATTTTCAGTGGTGAATTGGGGAAGCCTAATGCCTAATAAGCAATATAATTACCTAAGTCATTTAAAATCTTGTAATTTAAAACAGACAAAACAATGAAGAAAATAATAATAAGAGTAATCTTATACTCATACTAAGAAAATAAATTTTTAACATTTTCCATGTATTCTTTACATTTTTTAAATAATATGTTTTACTTTTGTTGTTATTGAGAATATACACAGAGGAACATATCCCAATTCTACAGTTCCAGCATGCACAATTCAGCAACACTGATTACAGTCTATGAGTTGTGCAACCACTCTCACCCTCCTTTTCAGAGTTGTTCCCCCCAATAACATAAACTCACTGTTATTTCCTATCTAATCTTTCAAGTTGTTGTTGTCAATTTGATCCCATGTAAATAGATCTTGAAGAGCACAAGGCTCAAGGTAGACATTCTTTACTAGTTAAGTTAAACTATTGCTTGGTTTTAGGAAGATTGTAAGGAATATTTTAGGTTTAAGGTTTAACATTTTAAAGAGTATCTCATGGCAGTAGTTTCAGCAGTTGATTCAGCCTCTTTGGCTCCAGAAAATCTAGATTCCGTGAGAATTGAAATTCTGTTCTGCATTTTCTCCCCTTTGATCAAGATTCTTCTGTAGAATCTGTGATCAAAATATGTAGTAGTGGTAGCCAGGCACCATCCATTTCTTCTGCCATCATGGCAGTGGAGGTAGTTGTTCATGGAGGCAATTAGCCATACATTCCATTTGCTTCTTCTATTCCTGACTCGTCTTCTTCTATTGCTCCAGGCAAATAGACACCAACTATTGTACCTTGGATAGCTGCTTGCCATTAAGACCCCAGGCACTATGCAACAAACTAGGAAGTATTAGGCCTAAACACGATATTAGGCCAATTAACTGGAATGTCTTATGAAAACCTGACCATAAACCTCCAAACCAAGGAACCAAATTTCATGAGGTGTTTGCTTGTATGGAAGCAGCCTCAGCAGTTGCTCTTTGTTTTGTTTGTTTGTTTTTTGTGAATGTTGTAAATATATCTATCACACAACTTTTGCCAATTCAACTTTTTACAGGTATACAACTTGCTGAAAGCAATTAATCAGTTATGCAACTCTACTGTTAATCAATGTGATTTTTCCATCACTGTAAACCAAAACTCAGTGTTCCATAAGCAATAACCGCCTCCCTTTTCCCCTTCCTCATGCCCCTGGTAACTACTAAAGAACTTTGGTCTCTATACATTTTCTGTATAACTGAGGTCAAACAATATTTGTCCTTTTGTGATCGACTTATTTCACTCAGCATAATATCTCCAAGCTCCAACCACAGTGTAGCGTGTATCAAGACTTCATTTTTCTTACTAGCTGAGTAGTATTCCATTGTGTGTAAGTACCACATTTTGTTTATCCACTCATCCATTGATGAGCATTAGGTAGTTTCTACTTTTTCACTATTTTGAATAGTGCTGCAATGAACATTGGTGTACAAGTATGTGATTGAGTCTCTTCTTTCAAGTCTTTTGTGTATATACCTAGAGATAGAATTGCTAGGTCCTATGGTAGCACAGTGGTTAAATGCTCAGCTGCTAACCAAAAGGTTGGCAGTTTGAATCCACCAGCTACTCTTTGGAAACCATATGGGAGAGTTCTATACTGTTCTAAAGGGTCACTATCAGTTGGAAAAACCTGGATGTCAGCTGGTTTGGGGGTTTTTTAAATGGTAATTTTATTTTTAGTATTTTGAGGAACCGCTATGCTGTTTTCCCTAATGGCTGTATCATTTTGCATTCCCACAAGTGATAGATAAGGGTTCCAATTTCCCCATATCATTGCCAACATTTGTTAATTTTTTTTAAATCTTAGCCATCATAAACCAAAACAGATAAAAATAAACCAAACCCGTAGCCATTGAGTCAATTCCAACTCATAGTGACCCTATAGGACAGAGTAGAATTGCCCCATAGTTTCCAAGGAGTGTCTGGTGGATTTGAATGGCCACCCTTTTGGTTAGCAGCTATAACTCTTAACTACTACGCCACCAGGGTTTTCAAGCCATCCTAGTGGGAGTGGAATGATATTTCATTGTGATTTCAGTTGGTATCTCGCTGATGGCTAATGATGCTGAGCATCTTTTCATCTGTTCCGTGGCCATTTGAATGTCCTCTTTGGTGAAATGTCTATTCAAGTCCCTTGCCCATTTTATGTTTGGGTTATTCATCTTTTTGTTGTTAATTTAAGTTGTCAAAGTTTTGTATATACTTTGCCTATTAGATTCTTATCAGCTGTATGGTTTCCAAAGATATTCTCACAGTCTGTAGCTTGTCTTTTTATTTTTTTGTTGTTGTTGTTGTTGAAATCTTTTGATGAACAGAAGTTTTTAATTTTTCTCAGGTCCCTTTTATTTAGTTTAAAAGCTGTTTGTGCTTTTGTTATTATATTAGAAAATCTATTGTTAAAAGTTAGGCCTGATAGCCTTGTTCCTGCAATTTCTTCTAAAAATTTTTGTTTTCACATTTAGGTCTTCAATCCATTTTGTATTTGTTTTTGTATATTATGTGAAGCATGTACCCTGTTTAATTTTTCTGCATGCGGAAATATAGTTTTCCCAACAGTTAATTGAAGAGACCTTCTTTCTTCATCAAATGTCCTTAGCACTCTTGTCAAAAATCAGTTGACCATAGATGTGTGGGTTTATTTCTGCACTTTCAGTTCTATGCAGTCTATATATCTGTTGCTATACCAGCACACAGCTGTTTTGATTATTGTAGCTGTCTAATATGTTTTAAAATCAGAAAGTATGAGTCCTCCGACTTTGTACCTCTCTTTCAACATTGGTTTAGCTTACGAGGGTCTCCTAGTCCGTATAAAATTGAGGATTACTTTTTCCATTTCTTTAAAGAAAACTGTTGGAATTTTGATCAGGGTTGTATTGACTTTATAGATCACTTTGGGTAATACTGGCATCTTAACAAAATTAAGTCTTCCAATCCATGAACACAAAACATCTTTCCATTTATTAATTTCCTCTTTAATCTCATTCAGCTGTGTCTTATAATTTTCATCATATAAGTCTTTCACATCCCTGGCTAAATTTATTTCTAGGTATTTTATTTTCTTAGATGCTTTTGTAAATGGATTCGTTTTCCTAATTTCCCTTGCAGAGTTCTCATTGCTGGCTTATAGAAACCCAACTGATTTTTGTTTGTTGACCATGAAATTGGGAATAAGACAAGGGTGTCTGCTTTCACCACTTCTATTCAATATTATATTTTAAGTCCTAGCCAGAACAATAAGACAAGAAAAAGAAATAAAAGGTATCCAGGTTGGAACAGCAGTAAAATTATCTCTATTCACGGATGACATGATCCTATATATAGAAAATCCCAAAGAATCCACAAAAAAACTTCCAGGGTTAATAGTGGAATTTAGCAAATGTGCAGAGTACAATGCCAATTCCGTTTGCAAGTATTCTGCTGAGAGTGTTTGCAACTATATTGATAAAAGTATTGGCTGTAGTTTTCTTTTTTAGGGGTGTCTTTGTCTGGTTTTATTGTCAGGATTTTATTTGCTTCATAGAATGAATTAGGAAGTATTCCTCCCTTCTCTACCTTTTAGAAGAGTTTCAACAGTATTGGTGTCAATTCTTCTCTAAATGTTTGGTAGAATTCCTCAGTGAAGCCATATGGTGCAGAACTTTTTGTTGTTGTTGTTAGGAGTTTTTTGATCACTGATTCAATCTCTTCACTTGTTATGGGTCTGTTGAAATTTTCTATTTCCTCTTGAGTCAGTTTGAATAGGTTATGTGCTTCTAAGAATTCTTCCATTTTATCTAGATTATTCACTTCATTGCCCTACAGTTGTTCATAATACTCTGTCATAATTCTCATTATCTATTGGTTTAATTGTAATGTTTCCTATTTCATTTCTTATTTTGTTTATTTGCATCTTTTATCTTTTTTTTCTTTATCAGTCTTTCTAAAGTTTTGTCAATTTATTGATCTTTTCAAAGAACCAACTTCTGTTTTCTTTTTTTTTTGATTCTCTCTATTGTTTTTCTGTTTTTTGTTTTCATTTATTTCTGTTCTGATCTTTGTTATTTGTTTTCTTCTGATAGGTTTAGGCTTAGTTTGCTCTTCTCTTTCTTGTTCTCAAGTTGTAAAGTTAAGCTGTTTATTAGAGATCTTCTTTTTTTTACATAGGCATTTATTTCTATAAGTTTTCCTCTGAGTACTGCCTTCACTGTATGCCATAAATTTCTGTATGTTGTGCTTTCATTTTCATTTGACCCTAAGAAATTTGTGATTTCTCTTTTGATTTCTTCCTTGACCCACTGGTAGTTTAATAGTGTGTTGTTTAATTTCCATATGTTTTATATTTTACACTTTTTTTTCTTTCTGTTATTGATTTCTAGCTTCACTCCATTGTAATTGGATATAATACTTTGCATGATTTCAATCTTTTTAAATTTACTGAGACTTCTTTTGTGACCTAACATGTGGTCTATCCTGGTGAATGATCTATGTGCATGGTGCCTTTGTGAGTCAACACTTTTGAAGAATGCTGGTCAGTTGTTTTGCAGAACATCTCTTTATTTGGTTTTGTCTAATATTTTCTCATTATAAGAGTGAGGTTATACATTTTTGGCAAGAATACTCCAGAAGTGATGTTTTGTCCTCAGCTTATCACAACAGAGAGTATATAACATCAATATATTAACTGTGATCACTTTGTTAAGAAGATATCTTTAGGGTGTCAAATATTTATTTTTTTTCCCTTAGTAATTAATAAATAACTTAGGGTTGGTGCTTGGAGACTATGAAATAAATATTGATCATCATTATTGTCATTACAGTCAGTGCTGAGAGAAATGTGCACCAAAGACTCTTGGAAACCAAACAACACAAAGTATGAGGATCAAAGTTAGTAAAGAATTTCTAACTATCATCAATAATTCAGGAACTTTTAATATGGAAAATATTAAAGGCAAGTTAATAAATGATAATATAGATATGTAAAACATTAAAATGTTCAAATGTTCAAATCCCAGGCAATGCCTTTATAGGTTCCTAATCAGTTGCCATCGAGTCGGTTTAATTCATGGTAACCCCATGTGTGTCAGAGTAGAACTATGGTCCAAGTTTTCTATGGCTGATTTTTTCCAAAGTAAATCACCAGCCCTTTCTTCCAGGTTGCCTCTGAGTGGACTCAAACCTCCACCATTTCAGTTAGAAGCTGAATATGTTAGCCATTTGTACCACCCAGGGACTCCTTATAGGTTCCTAGAGCTACTGAATTGCCTTGAAACTATATTCATTTCTCTTAAGAGCAAGTCTTTGGATGATCTCCAAATATATCAAGTTGAGATTCATTTGAACATATGTAATATTTTTTAATTACATAAAATCTTGAAAATTATCTATGTCATTATTTTAATTCAGTTTTGTTCTTCTATCCTTGAATATTAATATTATTTCTCTTTGTTCTTAAAGCACTTTCACCATAGGAAATCTTGATTAAAATTTCCTGTATTTTTCCTTTGATATTTCGTAGTAAATACTTCTGAAACATAAGAGTTTGCTTTTTTTTTTTTTTTTTTTTGCTACATGTTTACATATTTTTATGGTTCCACACTGTCTTAGCCTGGGTTCCATAGAGAAGCAAAACCAATAAATCTTATAAGTATATACAGACCAAGGAAATAGACACAGTTGTAGAGGTTGGAATGTTCCAAATCCATGGGTCAGGATAGAGGCTTCTCCTGATTCACATAGCCACAGGGACTGGCAGCCCTAAGATAGGCAGATCAGAGAGCAGAGCTCTTGCCCATAGCCTGCGAAAATAGAGGGATCCCAAGATCAACAGGCAAGACCACAAATAAGCTGCTAGCTCAAGTCCCAAGAAGTGGAGGTCAGATGAACAGAAGCCAGCTGTAGGATTCAGAGAGAGCAAAAGCCCATGAGCCTTGCCAGAATGTCCACTTATATTCCATGCAGGCCACATGCCCAAGGAAACTCCTGTTCAACTGATTGGCATCTCAAGGGCAGATCCCATCATGGAGGTGATCAAATTATATCAAATATCATCATGGAAGTGATCACAGCATCATATGACTGCCAAACCACTGAGAATCATGGTCCAGCCAACCTGAAACACAACCTTAAACATCACACACACTCACAAAAAGATATCTTTGGCTTTATATGATGTACCAATAACTAACCAGTTCCATTACCATCGTGTCAAATCCGACTCATAGCGACCCTAAAGGACAGAGTAGAACTGCCCCATGGGGTTTCCAAGGAGCGGCTGGTGGATTTGAACCTCTGAACTTTTTGTTAACAGCCAATGCTTAACCACTATACCACCAGGTCTCCATCAATAACTAAAGTTGAATAAGTTATTAAAACCTTTTTTTGTATTGAAGAAAATAGTGGACTTCATGCAGTTATTAGAAAATTAAAAGTCATGTGGGGCAGATATATGTGGATGCATGCCCTTTTGTGACCAGGGCAAGGTCAGATAGGCCCCTCAGGGGTGAGAAAATGCCTAAGAGTGTCATGTGAGAATCTGCCAGCCTTCTGAGACATAACCAGGGAATTTATACTCTGCACCTAGATAAAAATATTTTGGGAAACCTGATCAGTGTTGGGCTCATCTTTTAAGTTTTTCCAGTATCCAATCTCCTTTCAGAAGTTAACAATCAGGACTTTAGTTGTGAGTACACAGATGCCTTCAAAATTGCAATTACTGTTATTAAAGAAGCTCCTTATAAGACAGGTAGAAGAGTGCACAGTATTTTGTTAGTTTATTTGTTTACTCTTGGGCTGTGTGTGCATCCTTTCCAAAGAGCAGATTTGCATGATCCTCGCATACCTACCCATGTGTCAAAACTTCTTCTTGCCCAGAGTTCTTCTGAGGGCTGCCTTGATGTCCTTGTTCCATAAACTATAGATGATGGGGTTGAGCATGGATGTCACCACTGTATAGAAAAGAGCTAGGAGTTTGTCCACTCCTGGTGAATGGTTAGCTTTGGGCCTCAGGTAAGTAACTGATGCTGAGCCATAGAATAGTGTTACTACCAGCATATGGGAAGAACAGGTGGAAAGAGCTTTATGGCAGCCTTCAGGTGATGGCATGACCAGCACAGCAGCTAGAATTCTGCCATAGGAAGCAATGATCAGTAAAAATGGGCTGGAAATACAAACAATGACCACAACAAAGACTGCAGCTTCATTATGGGACGTATCCCCACAAGCAAGTGCCAGGATGGGTGGGAGGTCACAGAAGAAGTGGTCTATCTCACAGGGACCACAGAAGTCTAAGGAGAAAATATAGCTGGTTTGGCCCAGACTGACCATGCATCCCACCCCCCAAGAAACTATTGTCAAATGGGTACACACCTCATGACTCATTCGTGTTGCATAGTGGAGTGGAGAGCATATGGCTATATAGCGGTCAAAAGCCATGGCTGCCAACAGGCAGCATTCACTAATACCAAATAATATAAAGAAAAACATCTGTGTGGCACAACCCTCCCGAGAGATCCCTCGAGCCTCACTCACGAGACTCTGTAGCATCTTGGGTATGACAGAGCAAGTGTAGCCAATTTCCAAGAGGGACAAGTTGGCCAGAAAGAAGTACATGGGAGTGTGGAGGACTGGGTTAGTCCTGATGGTGAGGGCTATGAGAGCATTTCCTGTCAGTGATGCTAAGAACATGAGTAGGACGAGGGTAAACAGGAGGAAACACTGTTCAGTGACTTCAGAGAATTTGGCAAATGCAAAGCGTTTGACAGACATGCAGTTATCCTGCCACAAGGAGCAATTGACGCTCATGACCTGGAAAAGAGAAAGGCAAAGTCATCAGAAGGATACCTTCAGATAAGGGAGACAAATTGTTATATTACTTTTAAAGAGTTCTGGTAAGTCAGAGAGGTAACACGGTCCACAATTCCTTACCTGCAATTCTGAAATTCAAAAGTTCTGAAATTACACTCATCCTCATACAGTTTCAAACCCAAATCCTCTTCTATCCTCACTTTCTCAGTGGATGTGTCCAAAATACACTTAGTCACCAAAGCATAAAATGAAAAAAAGAAGATTCCAGGCCAATTCTCTCGTCATCCCCTCCTTTAATCTATCATGAAATACTACAAAGTAAACATCTTCTGATATCTTTTGTATCTATCCATGTCTTCTCATTTCTGTTGATACTGACTTTATTTCTTTCTTCACTCATTCATTCAACAAGTCTTTATTTAGTACAGGCTGTTTGGCAGTTACTGCTTTTGGTCCTGGAATTCAGCAATGAATCAAAATCAACATCTCTCCCCACACAGAGCTTATAGGAAAGCAGTAATTAAATGATCATTAAATGAATAAAAAATTGGTGCAATGCATAGAATTTAAACCAGGATATATGCTGGAAACTGACCAATTTAGATTGAGTGGTCCAAGAGGGCTCTTAAGGATGAGAGCTATGAGCTGAGGTGGGAATGATAAGGAGGGTCAGCCATGTGAAGACTGTATTGCAGCCACTCATACCATATCTATACTGAACGACTGAGAAAATTCCATCACTATAACTAATTTATTTACCTTCAGTATTTCTCATCTGTTGTCCTTTCTCTATCATAATGTTCTTTACTAAATAAAAGTTATGATTGTCTGCAGTTAAAGTTCAAATATCTTAATGTGATTAGAAAAACATCTCTGAATCGGGTCACTAATTATGGATAAAATCTATCCCACTTCTTACCCAAATGAGTCCCATTTTACAGTCATATCAAATTACTTGCATCTTTTAGTACATGAGGGGATTTGACTTCCAGTGTTTTGGACTCCATCTGTCCATTAGCATAACCTGATAATCTGAGGTCATGTTATCAGGCTTCAGTTAAAAAAACTGTTGCCATCAAGTAGATTCCAACTCATAGTGACCCTATAGAACAGAGTAGAAGTACCCAACCGGGTTTTCAGGGATGGGCTGGTGGATTCAAACTGCCCATCTTCTGGCCAGCCGCCAAGCTCTTAATCACTGCACCACCAAACCTCCACGTTATCAGATAGTGACTAACAAAATCCAACATTGTTGACTCCTTGGGTAAATCATCAATCGAAATCTTTCATTATTTTCATATATGGTAGCTTGAATCTGCAACCAGGACTAGAACTTTTATATCTGTACAAAGTTATGGTCCATCCAGTAGAAAACATATCCCTTATCTTCATCTATAGATTTGCTGTTGTTGTTAGGTGCCGTCTAGTTGGTTCGGACTTACAGCAACCCTCTAGGACAGAGTAGAACTGTCTGATACTGTTTCCAAGGAGCAGCTGGTGGATTTGAACTGCCGACCTTCTGGTTAGCAGCCATAGCTCTTAACCACTGCATCATCAGGGCTCTATGTATTTAGCAGTGTTAAATTACTTGCTTTTAGGCTCTGCCCATCATTTAATCCTTTTGAAATTTAGGAGATTCTGATTTACTCATGCAACAACTGTCAAGTAATTCACAGATTTGATCTTCATTGCCATCAGCACTCATGGTTCTACAATAACTAATTTTTACTTTTGAAAATTTTTAAGTTTAAAAATCATAACTTTTTCCAAGATAACAATTCTTTAATCAATGCATTTTAGTGGTGATTAAACAGGTCACTAAACAATATCCCACAACTAGCAGCAAAGAAGGCATAGTGGTAATTTATGTTATATATAATAAAGAGGACTTAGAATAGATGAAGAGATACACCAAAATTAGGAAGAAAAGTAACAAGTGGTAGAAATGGGATATTAAACACTTTTCCTGACTTTCATTGTTTTATGCTACATCAACTGTACTTTTGAAGTGAGTATATGTGAAGTAAAAGTATGCTTTTTTAAGAATCCAAGTTATTATGAATAAACAAATGCACTAGGTGAATTCTCCAAAACATATGTACAAAATGTACATGTTTTATATACGCTCAAATCTGTACACCCAAAGCAGACACACAGTCACAAGCATGCTGAATAGTATAGTAGTTAAGAGTTTCTGATATATTCTATCTGGGTTTAAATCTAAGTACAGTCATCTAATAGCTAGGTGAAATTTAACGTTTATTTAAATTATCTGTTCTTCGCTTTGCCTGTTTATAAAAGGAGTGAAAATAGTACCTCTTTCATGTGGTTTCTATGAGGATTAAGTGAGCTAATTCCCATAAGCACTTAGAAAGTGAATAAGTATTCTACAAGTATTAGATATGGCAGTGCCTTTATACATGTGTTAGCAGCTCTGGTGGCACAGTGGTTAAGAGGTTGACCGAAAGGTTGGCAGTTCAAACTAACCAGCTGCTCTGCAGAAGAAAGAGGTGGTGATGTGGTTCAGTAAAGATTACAGCCTTGGAAACCTTATGGGGCATCTCTACTATATTCTACAGGGTGGCTATGAATCGGATTTGATTTAATACCAACGGGTTTGGTTTTTGGTTTTATACATGTGTACATGTACAGTCACAATAGATTTATCCTCATATATATAACCTCTCCTGGAAAATTTTGCACCATAATCCCCAATAATTCAAATTATTCATCATCTTTATCTCATTTTATGCTTTTCTATTCATCTACTAACATAGAGGAAAAGCAAAAAGTAGATACATAAACATGCATTACTTACACACATTCCTTCATAAAAATACCACCTGAATGTTTTGTCCCAGGTAAAGATAATTGTGTGTTATAGATCATTTTAATCTACTAATTTGGAAATTAAGTGAGCTATGCAAAAGTCTCAAAACGTTAAGGACAGAGAACAAGTGGACTGATTCAAGACATAGTTAAATATGAAATAGCAATTCTGTATGAACCTCAATATGACTATCAGAAAAATTTTTTACACATTGAGGAGTCTATTAGAATGTTTTTACACTTCTATTAAAGCACTTAACAAATTTTTCTGGTATTGTAATTAATTTTAATACATGTTTTTCCCATGTAGCAACCCAATTCAGTTAAGGCAACTGAAGACTGTGGCTTACATATCTTTTTTATCACCCAAAAAATTTTCTTAAATACCTTGACTCAATACCAGTTTATTTTGTTGCCTAGAAAGCTCTGGATGTTGTGAGGTTGTCATTCCATTTGTCAGCTACATTTAGCAATACGTATCTAACTTGTTATATCTTCCTGCCTTTGGGAGGAACTGCAGCTTCCTTAAAGACAATGATGGGGGAGATAAGGGAGAGATCCCAGCCAGAAAAAGAGAATGTCTGACCCTTTCCTAACTAGTGACATCATGAATACCCTTGTCCCAAATAAACCGTAAAAGGAAAATGTGCATGTCTATGGTGAGGACAGGGGTCAGGGTATGTTGGGGAACAGGAGGAAGTTGCTGGTCAATGGTTGACTGCACAAAGACCAATGCATGCTATTAATCATATGATATTTGTAGGACTCATAGGATCAGTAAAAAACAATAATCTCACAATAAGTACATTTTAAAACCTCACAGAGTTCAGAAACAACAACTGAAAGATAGGGCAGTGAAGGTCTGTGAATGCTTCTAAATATTTAAAATGCCAAAGAATGGTAGTCTGTCTAGAAATACTAAATCATGTAAAAATAAAATTATAGAACTCACTAGAGATGAGAACACAAATAAATGTAGTAAAAGTCTCTTCCTCTCTGTATCTTGGACTATTACTGACCCATGTAAAGCTGATTTTTTTTAAATTACTCTTTCTATTGTTTTTAGTATTCCCTCACCTGTTGACCTTAGTTTGGGGAGCTTGATATCTGTGTCGTAAAAGTCAGCTTTGTGTACATACTATGAGTGTTTATTTTCATCATTGCCCATGGAAAGACAGTAAGATGCTCAAGGCAGGTATCAGGGGTCTGCAGAAAGGAGAATCCTGCTGCCTCTCACCTGATACATTTTCTAGACTTAGGCTTTCTGACTCGTCATTTCCTTGTAAAGAAAGAATAATGAAGTCTTTCTTGTCTACCTTGTTGAATTGTTTTGAGCCACAAATGAAAATATTATACAGGAAAACCATGAGTAAAAGGTAAAGAATGGCCATTAAAATATAGTTTAGCAGAGGCAAAACCTCCTGCCTTTTCAAAGCTTCACATGAATGAACTCATAGAACACTGTATGGAATATTCCCTGTTACTATCAATCTATATAATAATCTAAATTAAGTGTCAGTAATCAAGTCATTGTAAGAGGCACTGTGATATAATATGAAGATTTAGAAATTTCTTGCCTTAAGATTAATTATAATATCTTACAGATTCCTATTCAATGCTATAAAACATTAAGTGACCACTGAACACCAGCAAAGTTCTGAAAGTTTAAATCATAAGATGGACTTTCAGTGATAGTTGGATGTAAGAAAAAAAAACACAGAAGGGAAATAATATAGTTTTAATAGCTCGATGGCTTGACTTCACATATCACCTCATTCAGCCACAAAATCTAAGACAAGCGCACTCTACATGGTTCTGCTTTAGAAATAATCCAACACAAGTGTTTCATTTTGGGAGCTCCTCATAACTAGAAACATTCCTTGACTGGTTCAGTTCCTTATTCATGTGAATTTTCATAGTGAGCCATTTCTTTGTTTCTTATCAGCCAAAGAAAACATGTGATGCACTATTAGACACTGAATATTAAACACTTAGTGCAGTGCCTAGCATACAAGAAACACGATAAATATTAATATTTGTTATTATGTAATCACTATTTCTAAAATGTTTTGATAGTACATACAATTTAAGCAAATTGGTCATTACGCAGTATAGAGATGATTTCCCATTACTTTCCACAATTTCCCCCATAGGACCTAATATTCAGCTAAATGATAACAACCCGGAAGAAACTGTCTTATCACCTAGATCATCATGTACAGGGCAACCTAGGTATTTCTATTCCTTCAAATGAGAGGCATATCAATTTCCTATGAAGTAATTAATTTAGAACAACTTACAGCAAATTTTATGAAAGTGATACTGGGAGGTTGAGTGAATTGCTCTGCTCTTCTGAGAAGGAGAGAATAACTGACTAAAGTAATGATCAGAACTGAAATCAGCTTTATATGTCACTCTCTATTGTCACACTTGAATCTACCATCTTCCACAACCACTCTTTTCTTAAGACATCAGCTGTGTGACATACCTTGAATTATAACACTTGAGGGGGAGAAAGTGGATGGTTATAGCTTCTGGTGAAGCACTCCCTGATTTTCTCTGCACCATCCCAGTACAGCCAACATTCAGAAGTTATAAATCTGCCCCATCCTCATCTCTAAGACTATGCACTTGAAACCATTTGTTGTAGTCAGGGACAATGGCTAATCACAGGAAGATTATGTGTCTCATGAGAGAGCATCACATCCCTCCCTCAATGTTCTCAGCTCCACACAAAAAAACAGAAGTATACAAGGCTGTGCTCATTATGTAATGATATATTTGAGTCTTCCTTCTTCTTGAAAAACAATGGGATGTGACTAGTTTATATTTCAATTATACTCTTTGTTCTGAATCCTTATCTTGCTCCTCCTACCTCCCTGGAGACTTTTATCTCTTCTCATTGGAGAATGTCAGGAAGCAGTTTGATTCCGTCTCTCAGGAATTGTCATGGGCAGGTCTGTCCCTAACTATTTGTAGGTAAATGCTAATATGTAGGAAGGAAAAGTAGTAAAGGTGAAACGGCAGATTAATCAACAGTTAAATATAATGAATGATCTGTATTTCTGGAAACTACTGGCACAGACTGTATACATAGTTCAATATGAATTCAAGTGAAACCTATTACTGCAGCAATTCTTTGACCACTCTAAACTGTTAATATAAAATGTTCAAATTTTAATTTTTGTCTGAATCAACCAAAATAGTTATCAAAAATGTCTATAAAAATTTTATGTTACATTATATTGATGCAGTCAATATTTCTCCTAATATTATAACCAATTAAAATTAATAAATCCTAATACTCTCCTAGTTACATGTGAATTTCACAAAGTCCCTACTTGTTTCTATCAAAAGTAAGCACAAGAAAATGGAAAGCTAAAGGTGCATATTAGGATAGTGAAAGAACAGAGCAAGGTACTGAATGTTTATTACTTAAATGATACAAAGAAAAGGGGGTAAGGTACTGAACATCTAGTGTTTAAATGATATAAAGACAAAGCAGGAAAAGTATGAAAGAAAAAAGCATCATTTAGACAGAAGATACCTTCGACTGCAGTGTTCGTAAATGAGCTAAACATGGATGCTGTCTTTGGAATTCCATGTGAAGAATTTATTATCTCAACTTTATATATTCTGGTTGACACTTTTTACATTTAGTGCTGCTGAATTAGTACTTGAGTACATGGATACAACTAAAATGTAGTTCTTACTTTTATCATTCTCTGAATTAGATATAGAGGTAGGTGGATTTGGTTAGATGTATTGGAATTGGACTAGACAATTAGTTATCTTCTTCAGCTTTCTCTACCTCCTTAGTAACAAAATACTGAATTTATTTAATGTGGGAAATGCACTTACCTAAATAACATATTTCTTAGCTTCCCTTGCAGCTTGGTGCATCCTATACAACTAATTCTGGACAATGAAATGCAGATTGAAGGAAGCTGGGATGTCCAGGAGGTCTCCTTAAGTGAAGAGGAGTACTTTATTTGAACCCTCCTCCATCCACCCTGCTGCCCTGGAATGCAATGTGAGGATAGAAGCTCTAGTTTACAGCTTTCACAATAAGGACAAATGACAAAGCCAAGGGATATTGGAGCAGAAGGATATAAGTATCTTAGATTCCTGACAAATTTGTGGACACTAGCTTTCTTTATATAAGAGATACAAACTTCCATTTTCTAAAAGACATTAGTATTTGAGAAATTTTCATTATATTCCCCAGAGCCTAACCCTTACAGAATCAGGAGTAGCCTTGCAAGCATGTGGCTCAATTAAATTGAAAAAGCTGTTGGGATTATGCATACTTTCTGTCCTTGACACAGAAGATACCTCTCCTCATCTGTCAGCACCAAGGAGCAGACATGCTCGTTAAGGCTTTCTAAGACAAGTACATAAAATATATCGTCCTTACTTTAGGGCTAATGAGGAGACATTTGTCTATCTAAGCACAGGTACAAGTCAATGCAAGTAATAGTTGATATGCTTTTAAATAACCTAAGCACTGACAGAATGCTAAGGAAAGGGGTTAGTAGCAAACTGAATTAATAAGGCAAATTTTTGTTGAATGGACAGAGGACTGGAAGTTCCAGGATAAGAAAGGAAAATAAAGGCAAGCTTTGAACAACTTTATTAACTAAGTAGGATATTTATATTAACTGACTATTTCATCTGTTTTTTGGGTCATGTTGTTTCTGTGTGCAGTTGAGTCAATTCTGACTCATAGACATAAATAAATTAAAGATCAAACATTTTTATATTGGAACTTACAGTTTGGAAGTTTTTGTTAGGTGCTGTCAAGTTGGTTCTTAGTCACAGAGAACCTATGTACAGCAGAACAAAACACTGCCTGGTCCTGAACCATTCTCACAATCTTTGATGTGTTTGAGCCCATTGTTGCAGCCACTGTGTCTATCCATCTCATCGAGGGTGTACCTCTTTTTCACTGACCTTCCACTTTACCAAGCATGATGTCCTTCTCCAGGGACTGGTCCCTCATGATAACATGTCCAAAGTATGAGAGCCAAAGTTTCATCATCCTCCCTTCGAAGGAGCATTCTGGTTGTACTTCTTCCAAGACAGATTTACTCCTTTTTCTGGCAGCCCATGGTATATTTAATATTCTTTGCCAACACTGTAATACAGACATCAATTTTTTTTTTTTTTGGTCTTCCTTATCCATTGTCCAGCTTTCCTATGCATTATGAGGTGATTGAAAATACCATGGCTTGGGTCAGCCGCACATTATTCCTCAAAGTGACATCACAGTTTGGATAGAATTCCTTATACTAATCAGTGAAATTCAGTGTCTTGGACACCTCTTAATATGTTACTCTGTTGGGCTTTTAATAAGATGTTATTAACTAAGAATTTTGTTTTGAATACTCAAAAAGACTGGATAACAAATGTAACTGTTGGACTGATTATCAGTGGAGAAAAAAACAAAAACAAAAAAAGTTTAACTTAAGAGGAAAGAAATAAGAGAAGAAGAAAGGGAAAAAAATATAATCTAAATCCAAACGGAAATTCATTGTTATGATCCAGGATACTGAACCAAAGGTTTTGAGAGAAACCTACATATCCTCAATGACAAATGTCATTTTATCGATCCATGAAGTCTTGAAAAGAAGCTGTGTTCTTTCAGAAGTCACCTGTTTGGGAAAGTCTTTAGTGAGCTTCAATGTCAGATTTCCATTGGGATAAGATATCCAGATGGTAGGATCTTAAATGTGTTTATAATTGGAAACATGTGTCCATGTGTCTCAGAATTTAAGAACCATAGTTGTACAGAGACAAAAGTGTATTAGTAGTTACCAAGGGCCAGAGGCAGGGGAAAATGGGGAGTTATGAAAAGGCATTGAATTTCTGTTTGGGGTGATGAAAAACTTTTGGAAAATGGATTTTGGGTGCAAAACATGGTGAATGTGATTAATGTCACTGAATTGTTTACTTAAAAATGGTTAAAATGGCAAACTTTTTGTTATATATATTTTACCACAGTAATTTTTAAATTAAAAAATGAAGTAAAACAGAACTATATTTGTAAATAATAGTACCTGAAACTATCTTTTCCAGTTTGGTTGCAAGGTTAATTTTTATTTAAAATACTTTGGTATATTTAATCTCTCAGTTCAATATTATGTAGAGATATATCAAGTTATGTTCTTTTTGAAACAGTAGTGTGCATCTGTTATGACTATTAACTTGTACATAGTATTAGTTATTTGAGAATATCTGGCAAGATTAGAATGTACGAAGATGGAATCTGTGAGAGGGGAAGTCAAGACAAATCTCATGGATCTTTTTTTTTTTTAAACCGTGCTTTAGATGAAGGTTCACAGAGCAAATTAGCTTCTCATTAAACAATTAATACACATATTGTTTAGTGACATTCGTTGCCAATACTCTCCCTTTCTCAACCTTGGGTTCCCCATTACAAGCTTTCCTGTCCTTTCCTGACTTTTCATTCTTGCCCCTGGGCTGGTGTGCTCACTTAGTCTCATTTTGTTTTATCAGCCTGTCTAATCTTTAGCTGAAGGATGAACCTCAGGAATGACTACAATACTGAGTTAAAAGGGTGTCCAGGGGTCATACTCTTGGGGTTTCTTCAGTCTCTGTCATACCAGTACTTCTAGTCATTTTTTTTTTCCTTTTTTTAAATTTTTTTTATTGCTGTAGTTTAAGTGAAAGTTTACAATTCAAGTTAGTCTGTCATAGAAAAATTTATACATACATTGTTATGTGACCCTGATTGTTCTCCCTATACTGTGAGACAGCACACTCGTCCTTTCCAAATCTGGTTTCCCATGTCCATTCAACCAACTCCTAAACCTCTCTGCCTTCTCATTTCACCTCCGGACAGAAGCTGCCCATTTAGTCTCATGTATCTACTTGAGCTAAGAAGCACGCTCTCCACAAGTATCATTCTATGTCCCATAGTCCAGTCTAATCTTTGTCTGAAGATTTGGCCTCAGGAATGGTTTTAGTTCTGGGCTGACAGAGAGTCCAGGGGCCATGCTTTCTGGGGTTCCTCCAGTCTCAGTCAGACCATTAAGTCTGGTCTTTTTACTAGAATTTGAGTTCTGCACCCCACCCTTCCCCCGCTCCATCAGGAATGTCTGTTGTGTTCCCTGTCAAGGCGGTCATTGGTGGTAGCTGGGTACCATCCAGTTCTTCTTGTCTCAGGCTGATGAAGTCTCTGGTCTATGTGGCCCTTTCTGTCTCTTGGGCTCATAGTTTCCTGTGTCTTTGGTGTTCTTCATTCGCCTTTGCTCCAGGTGGTTGGGACCAATTGATGCATCTTAGATGGCCATTTGCTAGCTTTTAAAACCCCAGATGCCACTCACCAAAGTGGGATACAGAACATTTTCTTAATAAACTTTGTTATGCCAATTGACTCAGATGTCCCCTGAAAGCATGGTCCCCAGACTCCCGGCCCTGCTACTCTGTCCCTTGAAGTGTTTGATTGTGTGCAGGAAACGTCTTAGCTTTGGTTTTGTCCGGTTGTGCTAAATTCCCCTGTAGTGTGTGCTATCCTTCCCTCACCTAAGATAACTCTTGTCTACTATCTAGTTAGTAAATAACCCTCACCTTCCATCCCCACCCTCATAACCATCAAAGAATGTTTTCTTCTGTGTTTAAACCTTTTCTTGAGTTCTTATAACAGTGGTCTTATACAACATTTGTCCTTCTATGACTGACTAAATTCACTCAGCATAATGCCCTCCAGATTCCACCATGTTATGTTTCGCGACTTCATCATTGTTCTTTATTGCTGCATTGTAGTCCATTGTGTGAATATACCATAACGTGTTTATCCATTCATCTGTTGATGGGCACCTAGGCTGTTTCCAACTTTTTGTTTTCGTGAACAGTGCTGCAGTGAACATGGGTGTCCATATATGTATTTGTGTGACGACTCTTATTTCTCAAGGATATATTATTCCAAGAAGTGTGAGCATTTCTTCATGTGTCCGTTAGTCACCTGAATGTCTTCTTTGGAGAAGTGCCTGTTTATATCCTTAGCCCATTTTTTAATTGGGTTATTTGTCTTTTTGTTGAGGTTTTGCAGTACCTTGTAGATTTTAGAGATTAGATACTGATCAGATATGTCGTAGCCAAAAATTTTTTCCCAGTCTGTAGGTTGTCTTTTGACTCTTTTCGTAAAGTCTTTTGATGAGCATAAGTGTTTGATTTTTAGGAGCTCCCACTTATCTAGTTTCTCTTCTGGTGTTTGTGCATTGTTACTTATGGTTCGTATTGTGTTTATGCCATGTATTAGGGCTCCCAGAGTTGTGCTTATTTTTCTTCCATGATCTTTATCGTTTTTGATTTTGTATTTAGGTCTTTGATCCATTTTCAGTTAGTTTTTGTGCATGGTGTGAGGTATGGGTCTTGTTTCAGTTTTTTGCAGGTGGAGATCCAGTTATGCCAGCACCATTTGTTAAAGAGACTGTTTTTCCCCAATTAACGGACTTTGGGCCTTTGTAAAATATCAGCTGCTCAGAGGTGGATGAATTTATTTCTGGATTCTCAATTCCATTCCATTGGTCTATGAATCTGTTGTTGTACCAGTACCAGGCTGTTTTGACTACAGTAGCAGTATAATAGATTCTAAAATCAGGTAGTGTGAGGCCTTCCACTTTGTTCTTCTTCTTCAGTAATGCTTTACTTATCCAGGGTCCCTTCCCTTTCCATAAAAAGTTGGTGATTTGTTTGTCCATTTCATTAAAAAATGTCATTGGAATTAAGATCAGGATTGCATTTTATCTGTAGACCACTTTGGGTAGAATTGACATTTTTACAATGTTGAGTTTTCTTACCCATGAGCAAAGTATGTTTTTCCAATTTTGCAGATCTCTTTTGGTTTCTTGTAGTGGTGTCTTGTAGTTTTCATTGCATAGGGCTTTTATGTCTCTGGTTAGATTTATTCCTAAGTATTTTATCTTCTTGGTGGCTATTGTAAATGGTATTGATTTGGTGATTTCCTCTTGGAAGTTCTCTTTGTTGGTGTAAAGGAATCCAACTGATTTTTTTGTTTATCTTGTATCCTGAAACCTTGCTGAACTTTTCTATTAGTTCAGGTGGTTTTCTTGTGGATTCTTTGGGATTTTCTGTGTATCAGATCATATCATCTGCAAATAGAGATACTTTTCCTTCTTCCCTACCAATCTGGATGCACTTTATTTCTTTTTCTAGCCTAATAGCTCTGGCTAGGACCTCCATCACAATCTTGAAGAAGAGTGGTGATAAAAAGCATCTTTGTCTGGTTCAAATTCTCTCCATTTAGGACGATGTTGGCTCTTGGCTTTGTATAAAAGCCCTTAATTACACTGAGGAATTTCCCTTCTACCCCTATTTTATTGAGACTTTTTATCATGAATGGGTGTTGGACTTTGTCAAATGCCTTTTCTGCATCGGTTGATAAGATCAAGTGATTCGTGTCTTTTTTTTGTTTATTTGTTTTTTGTTTTTTTTATTGTACTTCAGGTGAAGGCTTACAGAATAAATAGTTTCTCATGAAACAGTAGTACACATATTGTTTTATGACGTTGGTCGACAACCCCACAACATGTCAACCCTCTCCCTTCTCGACCTTCCTTTCTTTTTCTTTTTGGTGAAAATACACATAGCCAAAGATACACCACCTCAAAAATTTCCACATGCACACTTCAGTGACATCGAACATGCTCTTCCAACTGTGCAGCTATTCTCACCCTAGATGAAGGCCCACAGAACAAAATAGTTTCTCATTTTAACAGTTAGTACACATGTTGCCCTATGACAATGGTCAACAACCTCACAACATATCAACACTATTCTTACTCAACCTTGGGTTCTTTATCACCAGCTTTCCTGTCCCCTTCTGCCCTCTGGCCCTTGTCGCTGGACTGCTGTGCTTCATTAGTCCCATTTGGTTTTATGGAGCTGTCCACTCCCTGGCTGAATGCTGAACCTCGGAAATGACTTCACCACTGAGCTAAAAGGGTGGCTGGGGCCACACTCCTGGTGTTTCTCCAGTCTCCTTTAGGCCAGTAAATCTGTTTTTTTTTTTTTTCTTCTGTGAGTTAGAATTTTGTTCTACATCCTTCTCCAGCTCTGTCCAGAACCCTCTGCTGTGATCCTGGTCAGAGCAGTCAGTGGTGGTAGCCGGGCACCATCTAGCTGTACTGTACTCAGTCTTGTGGAGGCCCTGGTAACTGTGGTCCATTAGACCTTCGGGCTAATCTTTTCCCTGTATCTAGTTCTCTTCATTCTCCTTTACTCCCAAAGGGATGAGACCAGTGCAGTATCTTAGATGGCTGCTCACAGGCTTCCAAGACCCCAGACACTACTCACCAAGGCAGAATGTAGAATATTGCCGTTATAAACCGTGTTATGCCAATTGAGCTAGATGTTCTCCGAGAGCATGGTCCCCACAGCCCTCCACCCAGCAATTCAGTCCCTCAGGGAATTTGGATGTGTCTATGGAGCTTCCATGACCTTTCCTTGTACAAATTGTGCTGCTTTCCCCTGTATTGTGTACTGTCTCACCCTTCACCCAAGATACCACTTATCTATTGCCTATTTAGTAGTTCCCCCCCACCCCTCCCATCCCCGGTAACCAACAAAGATTGTTACATTTTGCATGTGAACTTTTTCATGGGTAATTACAATAGAGGTCTCATACAATATTTGTCCTTTTGTGATTGACTTATTTCACTCAGCATAATGTCCTCCAGTTTCATCCATGTTATGAGATGGTTCACAGATTCATTGTTGTTCTTTCTCGTTGCATAGTACTCCATTGTGTGTATGTACCATAGTTTGTTTATCCGTTCATCTGTTGATGGGCATCTAGGTTGTTTCCATCGTTTTGCTATTGTGAACAATGCTGCCATGAACATAGGTGTGCATATGTCTATTCGAGTGACGACTCTTATTTCTCTAGGACATATTCCTTGGAGTGGGATTGCTGGATCGAATGGTACGTCTATTTCTATCTTTCTGAGGAAGTGCCATATCATTTTCCAAAATGGTTGTATTATTTTGCATTCCCACCAGCAGTGCATAAGAGTTCCCATCTCCCCGCAGCCCCTCCAACATTTGTTATTTCCAGTGTTTTTGATTCGTGCCAGTAATGCTGGGGTGAGATGGTATCTCATTGTGGTTTTAATTTACATTTCTCTAAGGGCTAGTGATTGCGAGCATTTCCTCATGTGTCTCTTGGCCATTTGAATGTCTTCTTTGTTGAAGTGTCTGTTCATTTCTTTGCCCATTTTTTAATACGATTATTTGTCTTTTTGTTGTAGAGGTGTTGGATTTTCTTGTAGATTATGGAGATTAGACCTTTGTCTGACTTGTACTGTCCAAAACTTTTTTCCCAGTCTGTAGGTTCTCTTTTGACTCTTTTGGTGAAGTCTTTTGAAGAGCATAGGTGTTTGATTTTTAGAAGATCCCAGTTATCTAGCTTATCTTCTGGAGTTTATGCATTGATGGTTATGGTTTGTATCCTGTTAATGCCGTGTATTAAGGCCTGTAGTGTTGGTCCTATTTTTTCTTCTATGAACTTTATAGTTTTAGGCTTTATATTCAGGTCTTTGATCCATTTTGAAGTAGTTTTTGTATACGGTGTGAGGTATGGGTCCTGTTTCATTTTTTTGCAAGCGGATGTCCAGTTTTGCCAGCACCATTTGTTAAAAAGACTGTCTTTTCCCCATTTGGTGGACTTTGGGCCCTTGTCGAAGATCCGGTGACCGTAGTTGGATGGATTTACATCTGGGTTCTCTATTCTGTTCCATTGGTCAATGTATCTGTCGTTGTACAAGTACCAGGCTGTTTTGACTACGGTAGCTGTATAGTAGTTTCTGAAGTCAGGTACTGTGAGTCCTCCAACTTTAGTCTTCTTCTTCAGTAGTGCTTTATTTATTCGGGGCTTCTTCCCTTTCCATATAAAGTTAATGATTAGTTTTTCCATTTCTTTGAAGAATGTTGTTGGTATTTGGATCGGGATTACATTGTATTTCTAAATTGCTTTGGGTAGAATTGTCATTTTCACAATGTTGAGTCTGCCTATCCATGAGGATGGTATGTTTTTCCATTTATGTAGATCCCTTGGGGTTTCATGCAGTAGTGTTTTGTAGTTTTCTTTGTATAGGTCTTTTACATCCCTGGTCAGATTTATTCCTAAGTATTTTATTTTTTTAGGGGCTATTGAAAATGGTATTGTTTTCCTGATTTCTTTTTCATTGTTCTCCTTACAGGTTTATAGGAATCCAACTGATTTTTGAATGTTTGTCTTGTATCCTGCTACTCTGCTGAACCTTTCTATTAGTTCCAGTAGATTTCTCGTGGAGTCTTTAGGGTTTTCTATGTATAGTATCATATCATCTGCAAACAGGGACAGTTTAACTTCTTCATTACCAATATGGATGCCCTTTATTTCTTTTTCTTGCCTTATTCCTCTAGCTAGATCTTCTAGCACACTGTTAAATAGGAGTGGTGATAAAGGGCACCCTTGTCTTTTTCCAGTTCTCAGGGGGAATGTTTTCAGCCTCTCTCCATTAAGAATGATGTTGGCCATTGGTTTTGCATAGATGCCCTTTATTATGTTGAGAAATTTCTCTTCTATACCTATTTGATTGAGAGTTTTTATCAGGAATGGGTGTTGGACTTTGTCAAATGCCTTTTCTGAATCAATTGAGATGATCATGTGATTCTTTTCTTCCTTTGATTTATGTGGTGGATTACATTGATTGATTTTCTAATGTTCAACCATCCTTGCATACCTGGTATGAATCCTACTTGGTCGTAGTGTATTATTTTTTTAATATGATGCTGAGTTCTATTGGCTAGAATTTTGTTGAGAATTTTTGCATCTATATTCATGAGAGATATTGGTCTGTAATTTTCTTTTTTTGTGATGTCTTTGCCTGGTTTTGGTATCAGCGTTATGCTGGCTTCATAGAATGAATTTGGAAGTGTTGCTTCCTCTTCTATGCTCTGAAATAGCTTGAGTAGAACTGGTACAAGCTCTTCTGTAAATGTTTTGTAGAATTCTCCAGTGAAGCCATCTGGGCCAGGGGTTTTTTTGGTTGGGAGTTTTTTTATTACCTTTTCAATCTCTTCTCTTGTTATGGGTCTGTTCAGATTTACAACATCACTTTGATGTTGTTTCGGTAGGCCGTGTGTTTCTAGAAATTTATCCATTTCCTCTAGGTTTTCAAATTTGTTGGAGTAGAGTTTTTCATAACATTCTGTTATAATCCTTTTTATTTCAGTTGGGTCTGTTGTAATGTCTCCCATTTCATTTTCTTATTTGGGTCATTTGTGTCCTCTCCTGTGTTTCTTTTGTCAGTCTGGCCAGTGGTTTGTTGATTTTGTTGATTCTTTCAAAGAACCAACTTTTGGTTTTGTTGATTCTTTGTATTGTTTTTCTGTTTTCTATTTCATTTATTTCTGCTCTGATCTTTACTGTTTCCTTTCTTCCGGTGCTTGTGGGCTTTTTTTGCTGTTCTGTTTCTATTTGTTTGAATTCTGTAGTTAATGTTTTGATTTTGTCCCTTTCTTCTTTTTTGATATGTGCATCTATTCCTATAAATTGTCCTCTGAGGACTGCCTTTGCTGCATCCCAAAGGTTTTGGTATGATGTGTTTTCATTCTCATTTGATTCTAGGAAGTTTTTGATTTCATCGCTGATTTCTTCTATTAACCACTGATGTGTAAGCAGGATATTATTCTGTTCCCATGTAGTTGATTTTTTTCCTTACTCTTTCTATTGTTAATTTCTACCTTGATGGCACTGTGGTCAGAGAAGATACTTTGAATTATCTCAATTTTTTTGATTTTGTTGAGGATTGCTCTGTGGCCTAAGATGTGGTCTATTCTGGAGAATGTTCCATGTGCATTGGAAAAGAATGTGTACTTTTCAGTGGTTGGATGGAGTGTTCTATATATGTCTATGACGTCCAGTTGGCTGATCGTGCCCTTTAGGTTTTCTGTATCTTTGCTGAGTTTCTTGTTAGTTGTTCTGTCCTTTACTGACAGTGGTGTGTTGAAGTCTCCTACTATTATTGTGGAACCGTCAATTTCTCTTTCCAGTGTTGTTAGAGTTTGATTTATGTATTTTTGAGCCCTGTCATTGGGCCAGTAGATGTTTATTATGGTTATGCCTTCATGATGGATCATCCCCTTAATCATTATATAGTGTCCTTCTTTGTCTTTTATGGTAGATTTTGTTTTAAAGTCTATTTTATCTGAGATTAGAATTGCCACTCCTGCTCTTCTTTGGTATTTGTTAGCTTGATATATTTTTTTCCAACCTTTGACTGTTAATAAATTCACATATTTGTTTCTAAGGTGTGTCTCTTGTAGACAGCATATTGATGGATCCTGTTTTCTTACCCATTCTGTCACTCTCCATCTCTTTATGGGTGCATTGAGTCCATTTACATTCAGTGTAATTATTGATAGATGTGAGTTTGTTGCTGTCATTTTGTGGTGCTTTTTTTTGTGGTGCTGATGTTTTCTTTGTTCTTCTTACTCTCTTGTGTTGAGTTACTTTTGTTTGTGGATTATTTTTCATTTCTTTTGTTTTTGTAGATTTTCTTTTTGCCAAGACTTTAGGTTTTCAAAATAGACTTTAAAGTAAAATCCACCACAAAGGATAAGGAAGGGCACTATATAATGATTAAAGGGTCAATGCACCAGGAAGATATAACTAGAATAAATATTAATGCACCCAATGACAGAGCTCCAAAATACATAAAACAAACTTTAACAGCACAGAAAAGAGAAATAGACAGCTCCACAATAGTAGCAGGAGAGTTCAACATGCCACTTTCAGTGAAGGACAGAACATCCAGAAAGAAGCTCAACAAAGACATGGAAGAGCTAAATGCTACAATCAACCAGCTTGATATCACAGACATATACCAAACACTCCACCTAACAGCAGCCAAGTTTACTTTCTTTTCCAATGCACATGGAACAGTCTCCAGACTAGAACACGTATGAGGGCATAAAGCAAGTCTTAACAAAATCCAAAGCATCGAAATATTACAAAGCATCTTTCTGACCATAAAGCCATAAAAGCAGAAATCAACAACACCAAAAGCAAGGGAAAAAAATCAAATGTATGGAAACTGAACAACACCTTGCTCAAAAACTACTGGGTTATAGAAGAAATTAAGGATGGAATAAAGAAATTCATAGAATCAACCAAGAATGAATACACGTCCTACCAGAACCTTTGGGACACAGGAAAAGCAGTGCTCAGAGGTCAGTTTATAGCAATAAATGCACACATCCAAAAAGAAGAAAGGGGCATTATCAAAACATTAACCCTACAACTAGAATAAGTAGAAGGAGAGCAGCAAAAGAAGCCCTCAGGTGCCAGAAGAAAGGAAATAATAAGAATTAAAGCATAATTAAATGAAATAGAGGATAGAAAAACAATTGAAAGAGTTAACAACACCAAAAGCTGTTTCTTTGAAAAGATCGACAAAATTGATAAACCATTGGACAAACTGACAAAAGAAAAACAGGAGAGGACGTAGATAACCTGTGTAAAAAATGAGATGGGTGATGACTTCTGGCAACATGGTGCCCTAGGTCGAAGCACCACGCCGTCCCTCCGCAGCAAAGATCCAAAAAACTAAGCCAAACAAATAAAACAGGAATCCTGAAACCCTAAAACATCAAATGAAGAGATAAAGAACTCAGCCAAACACCAAATGGAGTGAGAAACTGACAGAGAACAGACAGCAAGGAGAGATTCATTCAAAGGTTGCCTATCAGCTAAAGCAGTATGGATCTGCCATCAGAGACCAGCGAACAAGGGGTATGAGAAAGCAGCTTCATGGAGCTTCCAGCAGGAGACAGAACAACCAGTAACAGTGATATATGCTTTCCCACCCCCCACCTTTCTTCACTCCCACTTGGCCTCCTCTGCTTCCCGTGGCCACAGTCTTTTGGCCAGGAAGCACCAGCTGCTTGGATTCTACCCGCCTGCACTGGCTGACTCCCTGAGCGCCATTTGTTGGCTGCTGGTGTTGCTTTTTTCCACTTTTTTTGATTTCTTCCTTACCTCTCACCACCTCCCCCTCCTTTCACTCAAATACTTGACTCCCGGCGCCATCTTTGCTTCTTCCTAAGGGACTGAGGAGCTCCGTTCGAGTGTGGAATGGTTTCCTGGTCTGTGTTGCCACGCTGGTGGCATCCGGGGGCTTTTTTTGTTTGCTTGTTTTAAATTGTTTGTTTGTTTTCTTTTTCTTTTCTGGAGCTGGGAGCCAGTTCTGGCCAGACAGTGCTATGCAGCTTAGGATGTACTCCCTCAGCTTGTGTAGACATGCTGAGGGATCCCTGAGGGCATTTCTTTTTTTCAATGCTTCTTTTTTTTTTTCCCGGTTTTTTTTTTGGGGGGGGCTTTTCTTATTCTTCTTTTTTTTAAATTTATTTTGTTTTCTTTTCCCTTTTTGCCTTTCTTCTTTACTCAATTTCTCGTCTCTTTATACATTCCTTCTCTTCCTGTCCCCTGGATACCTGGCACTGAATATCTTTATGCCTCCTAGCCAGGCTGTACTTCAACACCTGGGAACAACTTCCCCAGACCTCATAGCCACACTGGTGGGATCCCTAAGAGCTTCGCTGTTCTTTTTTCTTTCTAATTTTTATTTATTCATTCTTCTCTTTTTTCCTCTTCTTCTCCCCTTCTTGTTTTTTTCCTTTTTATGGTCTCTCAACTCTCCACTCCAATAGCAACCTGCCCTAGCACTCTTTTTTGTTTGTTTCTATGTTTTTGGCTCGTGTTCCTCTCTCATCTCTCCCATACCCATCTTAGTGCCACCCATCACAATCTACCCCCTTCATCCTGCCTGCCTGCACAGTGCACTTAACATCACACCACGAAGCAGCACAGGCATGGCCTACTGGAACCTACCCTGCACTGATTACTTACCTGCCCTGGTGGCTGTAGTAAGTGCCACAAACAAACCATCCTAGTAACTTCTCTTCAGATAGACCTGCCCTGCTGTGCCATTTCTGAGCAACTAACTGGCCCTGCCAATTGGAGAAGGAGGAAAAAATTATTGTGCCCACTGACAAGTAAACAACACAGAACACAAAGCCTGCCTGCTCAGACATAGACAAATTTAAAAAAAAGACAAAACAAACAAATCTACAATCAATAAATGAGAACAATAACTACTGAATGCCCCAAAGACAGCAGACAATATCAAAACATTTACAAAAACAGGACAAGATGGTTCCAGTAGGTGTTCAAAATAAAACACCAGATGACTTTCCAGTGGAAGAAAAGGCACTAGAACTACCTGATAGGGAATTCAAATCTCTAATACTCAGAACTATCCAAGAGTTGAAGCAAAAAGCAGACAAAAATGAGGAAAACATAGACAAATTCATGGAAAAGGCAGACAAATTCAAATACAGACAAAAAAATGGAAGAATTCAGAAAAATAATACAGGAACAAAATGCCAAAATAAATTCACAACTAGAAGTTATACAAAAACCACAATTAGAAATCCAAAAGATAAACAACAAGATTTCAGAAATGGACAGTGTCATAGAAGGGCAGAGCAGCAGATCTGAAATGGTGGAAGACAGGATAAGTGGAATTGAAGACAAACACCTGGATACAACTCTGTTGGAGGAAAACCCAGAAAAAAGAACAAAGAAAAACGAAGAGACTCTGAGAATTACATGGGATACCATCAAAAGCAAAAATTTGTTAGTGATCGGAGTTCCAGAATAGGGGGAGAAAACAGAAAACACAGAGAGGATCATTGAAGAACTCCTGACAGAAAACTTCCCCAATATCATGAAAGATGAAAAGCTGGCCATCCAAGTTCAATGAACCCCATATACGATAGACCCCCAAAATAAAATCACCAAGGCATATCATAATCACACTCACAAAAACCAAACAAAGAATCCTGACAGCAGCTCATGAAAAACAAGAAGTCACATACAGAGGAGAAACAATAAGACTAAGCTCGGATTATTTGGCAGAAACCATGCAGGCAAGAAGGCAATGTGATGACATATATAAAACCTTGAAAGAAAAAATTGCTAGCCAAGAATAATATATCCCGCAAAACTCTCATTAAAATATGATGGTGTAATTAGTTTATTTCCAGGTAAACAGAAATTAAGGGACTTTGTAAAAGCCAAACCAAACTTACGAGACTTATTAAAGGAAGTCCTTCTTCTGAGAACAAACAATATCAGACCACAGGCTGAATATAAAACACAGGATTGTATTAGCCAGATACCAATCTAGGAAATGAACTTTTAAGGACTATGCAAAACCAAAAGAATTACAAAAGGGAACTAGAGAGGTTAATCTGTAAATGACAACACCATCAGAACAATAAGAGAGGAAATAAACGATGCAGATATAGAACCTTCTAATGGAGAGGAAGTCAAGCAATACCGAGTAATAATAGACTGGTTCAAATCTAGGAAGATAAGGGTAAATTTCACGGTAACCACAAAGAAAGTTAACAAACCTACTCATCAAAATAAAGAAGAAAAACATAAAGTCTCAGTAAAAACAAAACCTGCAAAAACAAAAGAAATTTTAAAAAAAATCTACAAACAAAAGGAACTCAGTACAAGAGAGTAAGAGGAACAAAACTGGAGGATATTATGCTGAGTGAAATAAGTCAATCACAATTGTATGAGACCTCTACTGTATAACTCATGTAAAAGTTTACACACAACAAGAAACAATCTTTGTCGGTTATGAGTGATGGGAGGAGTAGGGGAGGGTAACTAAATAGATAAGTGGTAACTTTGGTGAAGTGTAAGACAATACACATTATTGGGAAGCCAGCACAACTAGTACAAGGAAAGGTCATGGAAGCTCCATAGACACTTCTAAATTCCCTGAGGGACTGAATTGCTGGGCGGAAGGCTGTGGGGACCATGGTCTCGGGGAAAATCTAGCTCAATTGGCATAACACAGTTTATAAAGACAATGTTCTACATTCTACTTTGGTAGAGTAGTTTCTGGGGTCTTAAAAGCCTGTGAGCAGCCATCTAGGGTACTCCACTGGTCTCACCCCTTCGGGAGCAAGGGAGAAAGAAGAGAAAAAGATACAAGGAAAAGATTAGCCCAAAGGACTAGTGGACCATGGCTACCATGGCCTCCGCCAGACTGAGTCTGGTGCAGCTGGATGGTGCCTGGCTGCCACCGCTGACTGCTCTGGCCGGGATCACAGTAGAGGGTACTGGACAAAGCCGGAAAAAGATCTAGAACAGAATTCTAACTCACAAAAAAAAAAAAAAAGACCAGATTTACTGACCTGACTGACTGGAGAAACCTTAAGAGTATGGAACCTGAACACCCTTTTGGCTCAGTAGTGAAGCCCCTCCTGAGGTTCACTGTTTAGCCAGGGATTGGACAGCCTCATAGGACAAAACAGGACTGATGAGGCACAGCAGTCCAGGGACAAGGACTGGAGAGCAGGAGGGGAAGGGAGAGCTGGTGATGGGGAACCAAGTTTGAGAAGGGACAGTGTTGACATGTCGTGGGGTTGCTAACCATTGTAATAGGGCAATATGTGTACTAACTGCTTAATGAGAAACTATTTGTTCTGCAAACCTTCATCTAAGGTACAAAAAAAAAAAAAAAGAATTATCTATGTGAGATGAAATTGACAACAGCAACTCAAAAGGTTTGATGGGAAGCCTAGGGGACAGTGAGTTAAAGATAATGGTGATGGAATAATTTGATGGAAAAGGATAGTGAGAATAGCAGCACAACTGGAAGAAGGTAGTCGATGTCACTGAATTATATATGTAGAAACTTTCAAAATGGTGTAACTTTGGCTGTGTATATTTTCACCAGAAAAAAGGTCCTCAAGGCCGAGAAGGGAGAATGTTGACATGTCATGGGCTTGTTAACCAATGTCATAAAACAATATGTGTACTGACTGTTTAATAAGAAACTAATTGCTCTGCAAACCTTCATCTAAAGTACAATAAAAAAATTAAAAAAAGAAAAAAGGTATGAGATAGGTGATATCACAACAGACCCAACTGAAATTAAAAGAATCATAACAATACTATGAAAAATTGTACTCTAAAAAATTTGAAAACCTAGAGGAAATGGACAAGTTTCTAGAAACTCACTACGTACCTAAACTAACACAAACAGAGGTAGAACAACTAAATAAACCCACAACAAATGAAGAGATTGAAAAGGTAATTAAAATCCCCCAACAACAAAAAAAAAAAAAAAAAAATCCCTGGCCCAGATGGCTTCACTGGAGAATTCCACCAAACTATCAGAGAAGAGTTAACACCACTACTACTAAAGTTATTTCAGAGCATAGAAAAGGATGGAATAATCTCAAACTCACTCTATGAAGCCAGCATGACAGTGATACCAAAACCGGGTAAAGACACTACAAAAAAGAAAATTACTGACCAATATCCCTCATGAACATTGATGCAAAAATCCTCAACAAAATTCTAGTGAATAGAATTCAGCAACATATTAAAAAAAAAAAAATACATCATCATGATCAAGTGGGATTTATACCAGGTATGCAAGGATGGTTCAAAATCAGAAAAACAATCAATGTAATCTGTCACATAAATAAAACAAAAGACAAGAACCACATGATCTTATCAATCTATGCAGAAAAGGTATTTGACAAAGTCCAACACCCATTCATGATAAAAACTCTCAACAAAACAGGAATAGAAGGGCAATTCCTCAATATAATTAAGGCCATTTATACAAAGGCAACAGCCAAGAGCATCCTAAATGGAGAGACTTTGAAAGCATTCCCTTGAGAACGGGAACCAGACAATGATGCCCTTTTTCACCACTCTTATTCAACATTGTTCTGGAGGTCCTAGCCAGAACAATTAGGCTAGAAAAAGAAATAAAGTGCATCCAAATTGGTAGGGAAGAAGTCAAAGTATCTCTATTTGCAGATGATATGATCTTATACACAGAAAACTCCAAAGAATCCACAAGAAAACTACTAGAACTAATAGAAGATTTCAGCAAAGTTTCAGGATACAAGATAAACATACAAAACTCAGTTGGATTCCTTTATACCAGCAAAGAGAACTTCGAAGAGGAAATCACCAAATCAATACCATTTACAATAGCTTCCAAGAAGATAAAATACTTAGGAATAAATCTAACCAGAGACGTAAAATATCTATACAATGAAAACTGTAAGACACTACTGCAAGAAACCAAGAGAGACCTGCATAAGTGGAAAAACATACCTTGCTCATAGATAGATAGGCTCAACATAGTGAAAATGTCGGTTCTACCCAAAGCGATCTGCAGATACAATGCAATCCCAATCCAGATTCCAATGGCATTTTTTTAATGAGATGGAGAAACAAATCACCAACTTCATATGGGAAGGGAAGAGGCCCTGAATAAGTAAAGCATTACTGAAGAAAAAGAACAAAGTGGGAGGCTTCAGACTACCTGACTTTAGAACCTGTAATACTGCCAAGGTAGTCAAACAGCCTGGTACTGGTACAACAACAGATTCATAGACCAATGGAACAGAATTGAGAATCCAGACATAAACTCATCCACCCATGAATAGCTGATATTTTCCAAAGGTCCAAAGTCCGTTAATTGGGGAAAAGATAGTCTTTTAACAAATGGTACTGGCATAACTTCTTCTCCACCTGCAAAACACTAAAACAAGACCCATACCTCACACTATGCACAAAAACTAACTCAAAATGGATCAAAGACTTAAATATAAAATTGAAAACAAGAAAGATCATGGAAGGAAAAATAGGAACAAAGCTAGGAGCCCTAATACATGGCATAAACACAATACGAACCATAAGTAACAGTGTACAAGCACCAGAAGAGAGACTAGATAAATGGGAGCTCCTAAAAATCAAACACTTATGCTCATCAAAAGACTTCACCAAAAGAGTAAAAAGACAACCTACAGACTGGGAGAAATTTGGCTATCACAAATTCGATCAGCGTCTAATCTCTAAAATCTACAAGATACTGCAAAACCTCAACAACAAGAAGACACATAACTCAATTAAAGAATGGGCAAAGGATATGAACAGACACTTCACCAATGAAGGTATTCAGGTGGCTAACAGTCACATGAAGAAATGCTCACCGTCATTAGCCATTAGAGAAATGCAGGTCAAAACTAGAATGAGAATATCATCTCACCTCAACAAGACTAGCAATAATCTAAAAAACACAAAGTAATAAATGCTGGAGAGATTGTAGAGAGTCTGGAACACTTATACACTGTTAGTGGGAATGCAAAATGGCACAACCACTTTGGAAATTGATCTGGCACTTCCTTAAAAAGCTAGAAGTAGAAGTACCATAGGATCCAGCTATACTGCTCCTTGAAATATATCCTAGAGAAATAAGAGCTGTCACACCAATAGATATATGCACACCCATGTTCACTGCAGCACTGTTCACAATAACAAAAAGATGGAAACAACCTAGGTGTCCATCAACAGATGAATGGAGAAACATATTACCGTATATCCACACAATGGAATATTCCGCAATGATAAAAAACAAGGATGAAGCCGTGAAGCATCTTATAACATGGAGGAAGCTGGAAATCATTATGCTGAGTGAATTTAGTCAGTCACAGAAGGACAAATATTGTATAAGACCACTATTATAAGAAATCAAGAAAAGTTATAAACACAGAGGAAAACATTCTTTAATGGTTAAGAGGGTGGGGAGTGAGGATGAGGGTTATTTGCTAACTAGATAGATAAGAACTGTCTTAGGTGAAGGGAAGGACAGCACACACTACAGGGAAGTCAGCACAACTGGACTAAACCAAAGCTAAGAAGTTTCCTGAATACAGTCAAACCCTTTGAGGGGCAGAGTAGTAGGGGTGGGGGTCTGTGGACCATGCTTTCAGGGAACTTCTAGATCAATTGGCATAAAAAGCTTATTAAGAAAATGTTCTGCATCCTACTTTGGTGAATGGCATCTGGGGTCTTAAAAGCTTGCAAGCGGCCATCTAAGATGCACCAGTGGCTCCCAATAACCTGTAGTAAAAGAGAATAAAGAACACCAAAGACACAAGGAATGTATTAGCCCAAGAGACAGAAAGGCCCATATAAATCAGAGACTTAATCAGCCTGAGACCAGAAGAACTAGATGATGCCCAGCTACCACCAATGACCGTCCTGACAGGGAACACAACAGACAGTCCCTGTTGGAACAGAAGAAAGGTGGGATGCAGAACTCAAATTCTAGTAAAAAGACCAGACTTAATGGTCTGACTGAGACTGGAGGAACCCTGGAAAGCATGGCCTCTGGATTCTCTATCAGCCCAGAAATAAAACCATTCCTGTGGCCAACTCTTCAGACAAAGACTGGCCTGGACTGTGGTACATAAAATGATACTCGTGAAGAAAGTGCTTCTTAGCTCAAGTAGATACATGAGACTAAATGGGCAGCTTCTGTCCGGAGGTGAAATGGGAAGGCAGAGAGGGTTCGGAGTTGGTTGAATGGGCATGGGAAGTCAGAGGCGGAAAGGAGGAATGTGTTGTCACAGTGTGGGGAGAGTAATTAGAGTCACATAACAGTGTATGTATAAATTTTTGTATGGGAAAAAATTTAAAAAAGAAAATTATAGACCAATATCTCTCATGAACATAGATGCAAAAATTCTGGCCAATAGAATTCAGCATCATATCAAAAAAGTAATACACCACAACCAAATAGGATTCATACCAGGTATGCAAGGATGGTTGAACATTAGAAAATAAATCACTGTAATCCACCACAAAAATAAAAGGAAGGAAAAGAATCACATGATCATCTCAATTGATGCAGAAAAGACATTTCACAAAATCCAACACCCATTCCTGATAAAAACTCTCAAGAAAGTAGGTATAAAAGGGAAATTCCTCAACATAATAAAGGACATCTATACAAAACAAATAGTCAATATAATTGTTAATGGAGTGAAGCTGAAAACATTCCCCTTGAGAACAAGAACAAGACAAGGATGTCCTTTAACTCCAGTCCTATTTAACAATGTTCTGGAAGTCCTAGCTAAAGCAATAAGACAAGAAAAAGAAATAAAGGGCATCCAAACTGGTAACGAAGAAGTAAAACTGTCCCTATTTGCAGATGATATGATACTATATATAGATAACTTAAAAGACCCCATGAGAAAACTACTGGAACTAATAGAAAGATTCAGCAGAGTAGCAGGATACAAGATAAACCTTCAAAAATCAGTTGGATTCCTATACACCAACAAAGAGAATGATGAAAAGGAAATCAGGAAAACAATACCATTTATAATAGCCCCTAAAAAAAAAAAAAAACCTGAGGAATAAATCTAACGAGGGATGTAAAAGATGCGTGCAGAGAAAACTACAAAACACTACTGCAAGAAACCAAAAGAGATCTATATAAATCGAAAAACATACTATGGTCATGCATAGGTAGACTCAACAATGTGAATATGACAATTCTACCCAAAAGAATCTACAAATATAATGCAATCCCAATCCAAATACCAACAACGTTCTTTCAAGAGATTGAAAAAACAATCATTAACTTTATACAGAAAGGGAAGAGGCCTCAGATAAGTAAAGCATTATTGAACAAGAAGAATAAAGTTGGAGGACTCACACTTCTGACCTCAGAACCTACTATAAAGCTACAGTAGTCAAAACAGCCTGTTACTGGTACAATGACAGATACATTGACCAATCGAACAGAATCGAGAACCCAGATGTAAATCCATCCATGGTCACCTGATCTCCGACAAGAGCCCAAAGTCCATTACATGTGGAAAAGACAGTCTTTTTAAAAATGGTGCTGGCAAAATTGGATGTCCTTCTGCAAAAAATGAAACAAAACTCATCCCTCAAACCATACACAAAAACGAATTCAAAACGGATCAAAGACCTAAATATAAAAACAAAAACTATAAAGATCATAAACGAAAAAGTAGGATCAATGCTAGAGACCCTAATTCATGGCATTAAGAGGATGCAAACCATAACTAACAACACACAAACTCCAGAAGATAAGCTAAATAATTGTGATCTTCTAAAAATTAAACACTTATGCTTCTCAAAAGACTTTACCTAAAGAGCACAAAGAGAACCTATAGACTGGGGAAAAATTTTTATCTATTACAAATCCTACAAAGGTCTAATCTCTAAAATCTACAGGAAAATCCAACACCTCTGCAACGAAAGACAAATAATCCAATTAAAAAATGGGCAAAGGAAATGGACAAACACTTCACCAAAGAAGACATTCATGTAGTCAACAGGCAAATGCTTGCTATCACTAGCCTTTAGAGAAATGCAAATCTAAACAACAAATAAATACCATCTCATCCCAGCATTACTGGCACAAATAAAAAAAAAAAAAACAGAAAATAACAAATGTTGAAGAGGCTTCTTGGAGATTGGACCCTTTTGCACTGCTGGTAGAAATGTAAAATGTTACAACCATTTTGGAAAATGATCTGGCGCTTCCTTAGAAAGCTAGAAATAGAAATACCATATGGTCTAGCTATCCCACTCCTAGGAATATATCCTAGAGAATTAAGAGCTTTCACACAAATAAACGTATGCATATCCACGTTCACTGCATTATTCACAATAGCAAAAAGGTGGAAATGACCTAGATGCTCACCAACAGATGAATGGATAAACAAACTATGGTACATACACACAATGGAATACTACCCAACAATAAAGAACAACGATGAATCTGCAAAGAATCTCACTTACAACATGGATGAATCTGGAGGGCATTATGCTGAGTGAAATAAATCAATCACAGAAGGATAAATATTGTATGAGAGCACTACTATAAAAACTCATGAAAATGTCTACACACAAAAAGAAACAATCTTTGATGGTTACAAGGGAGGGGAAGGGTAGGGATAGAAAAACACTAAATAAACACTAGATAAGTGGTAACTGGTGAAGGGTAAGACAGTACACAATACTGGGGAAGCCAGCACAACTTTGAAAATACAAAACAAAAAAGAAAGGGAAAGAAGAAGAGTAAAAAAAGAAAGAAATTTGGAAGACAGCTACCTGGCCACAGGCTGGAAGAGATCCATATTTATGCCCATTCTAAAGAAAGTTGATTCAACCAAATGTGGAAATTATTGAACAATGTTATTAATAGTAAAATTTTGATGAAGATCATTCAAAACCAGCTGCAGCAATACACTGACAGGGAATTGCCAGAAATTCAAGTTGGATTCAGGAGAGCATGTGGAACCAGCGATATCATTGCTGAGGTCAGGTGGATCTTGTCTAAAAGCAGGCTACCAGAAAGATGTTTACCTGTGTTTTATTGACTTTGCAAATGCATTCGACTGTGTGGATCATAACAAGTTATGAATTACATTGCAAAGGACAGGAATTCCAGAACACTTAATTGTGCCCATGAGGAACCTGTACATGGATCAAGAGGCAGTCGTTCAAACACAACAAGGGGATATGACATGGTTTAAAGTCAGCAAAGGTGTATGTCACGGTGTTTTCTTTCTCCGTACTTATTCAGTCTGCATACTGAGCAAATAATCCGAGAAGTTGGACTACATAAAGAAGAACATGGCAGCATAATTGGAGGAAAACTCATTAACAATCTGCATTATGCATATCACACAACCTAGCTTGCTGAAACTGAAGAGGACTCAAAGCACTTACTGTTGAAGATCAAAGACCACAGCCTTCAGTAAGGATTACACCTCATTATAAGGAAAACAAAAATCCTCACAACTGGACCAATAAGCAACATCATGATAAATGGAGAAAATATTGAAGTTGTCAAGGATTTCAACGTGACTTGGATCCACAATCAATGTCCATGGAATCAGCAGTCAAGAAGTCAAACGACGCATTGCATTGAGCAAATCTGCTGCAAAAGATCTCTTTAAATGTTAAGAAGTAAAGATGTCACTTGAAGAACTAAGGTAGGCCTGTACCAAGCCATGGTGTTTTCAATCGCCTCATAAGCTTGGAAAAGCTGGAAAAAGAATAAGGAAGACAAAAAAAGAACTGATGACTTTGAATTATGGTTTTGGTGAAGAATATTGAATATACCATGGACTGCAAAAAGAACGAACAAATCTGTCTTGGAAGAATTACAGACAGAATACTCCTTAGAAGCAAGGATGGTGAGACTTTGTCTCACATACTTTGGACATGTTATCAGGAAGGATCAGTCCCTGGAGAAGGACATCATGCTAGGTAAAGTAGAGGGTCAGTGAAAAAGAGGAAGACCCTCAACGAGATGGATTGACACAGTGGCTGCAACAATGGGCTCAAGTATAACAGTAGTTGTGAGGATTGCGCAGGACCGGGCAGTGTTTCTTTCCATTGTACATGGATTTGCTATGAGTTGGAGCTGACTGAACAGCACCTAGCAACAACAACAACCCAAAACTCAGTGCTACATAAGCAATAACAGCCCCCTTTTCACCTTCCTTCTGCCCCTGGCAACCACTGATGTACATATGTACCACATTTTTTTTAATCTACTCATCCATTAATGGGCATTAGGTTGTTTCCACTTTTTCACGATTGGGAATAGTGCTGCAATGAACATTGGAATACAGGTATGTTCTTGAGTCTCTTCTTTCAAGTCTTCTGTGTATATACCTCGGAATGGAATTGCTAGCTTGTATGGTAGTTCTATTTTTAGTTTTTTGAGGAACCGCCACACTGTTTTCCACAATGGCTGTATCATTTTGCATTCCCCAGAAGCAATGGATAAGGTTTCCAATCTCCCACATTCTTTTCAACATTTGATATTTTCTTTCTTCTTTTTAATCTTATCCATCTGTCTTAGTCATCTAGTGCTGCTATAATAGAAATACCACTAGTGGGTGGCTTTAACAAAGATGAATTTATTCTCTCACAGTCTAGTAGGCTACAAGTCCAAATGCAGGGCATCTGCTTCAGGAGAAGACTTTCCCTCTTTGTCAGCTCTGGGGGAAAGTCCTTCTCATCAATCATTCCCTGGTCAAGGAGCACAGAGATTCTGAGTCCAGAGGTCACACTCTGCTCCCAGTGTTGCTTTCTTGGTAGTATGAGGTCCCTGTCTGTCTCTGCTTGCTTCTCTCTTTTATATCTCAAAAGAGATTGGCTCAAGACACAATCCAATCTTGTAGACTGGAGTCCTGCCTCATTACCATAACTGCCATAATCTTGTCTCTGACAGTTTGTCATACTTGTGTGTTGCTGTGATGCTGGAAAGTATACCACTAGTATTCAAACACCAGCAGCGTCGCCCATGGTGGACAGGTTTCAGCAGAGCTTCCAGACTAAGACAGACTAGGAAGAAGGACCCGGCGGCCTACTTCTGAAAAGAATTAGCTGGTAAAAACCTTATGAATAGCAGTGAAACATTGTCTGATATAGTGCCGGAATATTAGCCCCTTGGGTTGGAAGGCACTCAAAAAACAACTGGGGAAGAGCTGTCTCCTCAAAGTAGAGTCAACTTTAATGATGTGAATGGAGTCAAGCTTTCGGGACCTTCATTTGCTGATGTGTCATGACTCAAAATGAGAAGAAACAGCCTAATAATTGGAACATGGAATGTACAAAGTATGAATCTAGGAACATTTGGAAATAATCAAAAATGAAATGGAATGCATAAACACTGATATTCTAGGTATTAGTGAACTGAAATGGACTGATAGTGGCCACTTTGAATCGGACACTCATATGGTCTACTGTGCTGGGAATGACAAATTGAAGAGAAATGGTGTTGCATTCATCATCATAAAGAGTACTTCAAGATCTACCCTAAAGTACAATGCTGTCAGTGATAGGATAATATCCAAACACCTACAAGGAAGATCAATTAATATGATTATTATTCAAATCTTTGCACCAACCACTAAGGCCAAAGATGAAGAAATTGAAGATATTTACCAACTTTTGCAGTCTGAAATTGATCGAACATACAGTCAGGATGCATTGATAATTACTGGTGATTGGATTGTGAAAGGTGGAGACAAAGACGAAGGGTCGGTAATTGGAAAATATGGTCTTGGTGATAGAAATGATGCCAGAGATGCATGACAGAATTTTGCAAGACCAATGACTTCATTGCAAATACCTTTTTGCAGCAACATAAACAGTGACTGTACATGTGGACCTCGCTGGAAGGAATCCACAGGCATCAAATTGACTACATCTGTGGAAAGAGTCTATAGAAAAGCTCAATATCATTGGTCATAACAAGGCCAGGGGCCAACTGCAGAACAGACCACCAACTTCTCATATGCAAGTTCAAGTTGAAACTGAAGAAAATTAGAAAAAGTCCACGAGAGCCCAAGTACGACCTTAACTATATTCCACCTAAATTTAGAGACCATCTCCAGAATAGATTTGACGTGTTTAACACTAATGATCCAAGACCAGGCGAGTTGTGGAATGACATCAAGGACATCATGCATAAAGAACTTAAGAGATCATTTAAAAGACAGGAAAGAAAGAAAAAACCAAATGGATGTCAGAAGAGGCTCTGAAACTTGCTCTTGAACATCAAGTAGCTAAAGCAAAAGGAAGAATTGAAGTAAAAGAGCTGAACAGAAGATTTCAAAGGGTGGCTTGAGAAGACAAAATAAAGTATTATAATGACATGTGCAAAGATGTGGAGATAGAAAACCAAAAGGGAAGAACTCGCTCAGCATTTCTCGAGCTGAAAGAAAAGAAGAAAAAATTCAAGCCTGGAGTTGCAACACTGAAGGATTCTATGGGGAAAATATTAAATTAAGCAGGAAGCATCAAAAGCAGATGGAAGGAATACACAGAGTCACTATACCAAGAAGAATTAGTCTACGTTCAACCATTTCAGGAGGTAGCATATGATCAGGAACCAATGGTACTGAAGGAAGAAGTCTAAGCTGCACTGAAGGCACTGGCGAAAAACAAGGCTCCAGGAATGGACAGAATACCAATGGAGATGTTTCAACAAATGGATGCAGCACTGGAGGTGCTCACTCGTCTATGCCAACTGACTGGAAGTGATCCATATTTATGCCTATTTCCAAGAAAGGTGATCCAACAGAATGTGGAAATTATCGAACAATATCATTAAAATTTTTCTGAAGCTCATTCAAAAGCGGCTGCAGCAGTACATTGATAGAGAACTGTCAGACATGCAGGCTGGATATAGAAGAGGACATGGGATGGGGGATATCATTGCTCATGTCAGATGGATCCTGGCTGAAAGCAGAGACTACCAGAAAGATGTTTGCCTGTGTTTTATTGACTATGCAAAGGCATTGGATTGTGTGGATCATAACAAATTATAGATTTGCATTGCGAAGAATGGAAATTCCAGAATACTTAATTGTGCTCATGAGGAACCTGTACACAGATCAAGAGGCAGTCATTTGGACAGAACAAGGGGATAATGCATGGTTTAAATTCAGGAAAGGTGTGCCTCAGGGCTGTACCCTTTCACCATACCTATTCAATCTGTATGCTGAGCAAATAATTTGAGAAGCTGGACTATATGAAGAAGAACAGGGCATCAAGATTGGAGGAAGACTCATTAACAATCTGCGTTATGCAGATGATGCAATCTTGCTTGCTGAAAGTGAAGAGGACTTGAAGGACTTACTGATGAAGATCCAAGATTAAAGCCTTCAGTATGGATTACACCTCAACATAAAGAAAACAAAAATCCTCATAACGGGACCAGTAAGCAACATCAAGATAAATGGAGAAAAGATAGTAGAGGATTTCATGTTACTTGGATCCACAATCAATGCCCATAGAAGCAGGAGTCAAGAAATCAAAAGACGCATTGCATTGGGCAAATCTACTGCAAAAGACCTCTCAAATATGCTGAAAAGCAAAGATGCCATCCTGAAGACTAAGGTGCGCTTGTCCCAAGCCATGGTGTTTTCAATTGCCTCATATGCATGTGAAAGCTGGTTGATTAATAAGGAGGACAAAGAAGAATTGACAGCTTTGAATTGTAAAGTTGGCAAAGAATATTGAATATACCATGGACTGCCAAAAGAATGAACAAATCTGTCTTTAAAGAAGTGCAATCAGAATGCTCCTTAGAAACAAGGATGGCAAGACTACATCTCACATACTTTGGACATGTTATCAGGAAGGATCAGTCCCTGAAGAAGGACAGTGCGCTTGGTAAAGTGGAGGGTCAGTGAAAAAGAGAAAGACCCTCAATGAGATGAACTGACACAGTGGTTGCAACAATGGGCTCAAGCATAGCAAAGATTGTGAGGATGGCACAGAACTGGGTAGTGTTTCATTCTGTTGTACATAGGGTCTCTCTGAGTTGAAATCAACTTGACAGCACCTAACAATAAAAACAACAGCAATCCTAGCTCATCAACGTCTTAGAGATAGGATTTACAATACATAGGAAAATCACTTCAGATGACAAAATGGTGGACAATCACACAATACTGGGAATCATGGCCTAGCCAAACTGATACACATATTTTTTGGGGACACAGTTCAATCTATGACACCATCCAAGTGGGAGTGAAATGGTATTCTATTATTGTTTTGACTTGCATCTCTCTGATGGCTAATGGGCCGAGCATCTTTTCCTGTGTTTGGCGAACATTTGAACATCCTCTTTTGTGAAATGTCTATTAAAGTCCCTTGCCCATTTTATGATTGGGTTATTTATCTTTTTGTTATTAAGTTGTCAGAGTTTTATACATACCTTGGTTATTAGATTCTTATTGGTTATATGGTTTCCAAAGGTATTCTTACAGTTGTTAGATTGACTTTTATTTATTTATTTTTGTTAAAATCTTTTGATGAACAAATGTTTTTAATTTTTATTAGCTCTCATTTATTTAGTTTAAAATCTGTGCTTTCGTTATTATATTAATCTATTGTTAAAAGCTAGATCTGACAGCTCTGCTCCTGCAATTCCTTCTAAAACTTTATGGGTTTTAGTTTTCACATTTAGGTCTTCAATCCATTTTGAATTTGTTTTTGTGTATTGTGTGTGGCATGTTTCCTGTTTCATTTTTCTGCATGTGGAAATCCAGTTTTTCCAACACCATTAATTGAAAAGAGTTTCTTTCCGTATCAAATATATGTAGCACCCTTGTCAAAAATCAGTTGACCATAGATGTGTGGGTTTATTTCTGGACTCTCAATTCTATGTGGTCTATGTGTCTATTGTTCTACCACTATATAGCTGTTTTAATTACTACTGTAACTGTTTAATATGTTTTAAAATCAGGAAGTATGAGTCCTCGACTTTATTTCTCTCTTTAAACATTGCTTTAGCTTACCGGGACCTCATGCTAGTCCATATAAAATTGAGGATTGGTTTTTCCATTTCTTTAAATAAAGCTGTTGAAATTTTGATAAGAATTGTATTGAACCTATAGATCTCTTTGAGATGTATTGACATCTTAACAAAATTAAGTCTTCCAATCCGTGAACACAAAACATCTTTCCGTTTATTTATTTCTTCTTTAATCTTTTTTAGCTGTGTCTTATAATTTTCATTGTATAAGTCTTTCACATCCCTGATTAAAATTATTCTTAGGTATTTTATTTTCTTTGATGATTTTATAAATGGATTCACTTCCTTAATTTCCCTTTCAGATTTATCATTACTGGTGTACAGAAACTCAACAGATTTTTGTTTATTGACCTTAAAATTGGGAATAAGACAAGGGTGTCTGCTCTCACCACTTCTATTCAATATTGTAGTTGAAGTCCTAGGTAGAACAATAAGACAAGAAAAAGAAATAAAAGGTATCCATGTTGGAAAAGCAGCAGAATTATCTCTATTGATGGGTCATATGATTATATATATATAGAAAATCCCAAAGAATCCACAAAAAAGTTTCCATGGCAAACAGAATTTAGCAAAATTGCAGGGCACAAGGATGGATTCTGTTCCCTAGTATTTTGTTGAGGATGCTTGCATCTTCATAAGGGATATTGGCCTGTAGTTTTCTTTTTTGAGGGTGTCTTTCTCTGGTTTCGTTATCCGGGTTATATTTGCTTCATAGAGTGAATTAGGAAGTAGTCCTCCCTTCTCTTTTAGAAGAGTTTTAAACAGCATTGGTGTTAATTGTTCTCTAAATGTTTGGTGGAATTCCCCAGTGAAGCCATATGGTCTAGGACTTTTGTTGATGTTGTTGGGAAGTTTTTGATCACTGATTCATTCTCTTCACTTGTTATGGATCTGTTGAGATTTTCTATTTCCTCTTGAGTCCATTTGTGTAGGTTGTGTGCTTCTAAGAATTTTTCCATTTTATCTAGATTATCCAGTTGTTGCCATACAGTTGTTCATAATATTTTGTCATAATTCTCTTTATTTCTGTTGGATCAATTGTAATGTCTCCTCTTTCATTTCTTATTTTGGTTATTTGCATCTTTTTTTTAATCAGAATTTCTATAGATTTTTCAATTGTATTGATCTTTCCAAGGAATCAACTTCTGTTTTTTTGATTCTATTATTTTTCTGTTTTTGATTTCATTTATTTCTGCCTGGATCTTTACTATTTCTTTTCTTCGGGTAGGTTTTGGCTTAGTTTGCTCTTCTCTTTCTAGTTCCTCAAGTTGCAGAGTTAGGCTGTGCTTGAGATCTTCTTTTTTTATGTAGGTATTTATTGCTATAAGTTTCTCTTTGAGTACTGCCTTCATTGAATCCCCTAAGTTTTGGTATGTGTGCTTTTCTTTTCATTTGACTCTAAGAGATGTGTGATTTCTCTTTTGATTCTTCTGTGACCCATTGGTAGTTTAATAATGTGTTGTTTAATTTCCATAAGTTTGTGTATTTTAGAGGGTTTTTGTAGTTGTCGTTGTTGATTTCTAGCTTCATTCCATTGTGGTCAGAGAAAATATTTTGAATGAATTCACTCTTCTTAAATTTATTGAGACTTCCTTTATGACCTAAAATGTGGTCTATTTTGGCAAAGATTTATGTGCCTGATGTCTTCATAAGTCAACACTTTTGAAGAATACTGGTCAGTTGTTTTCTAGAATATCTCTTTATTTGGATTTGTCTAATGTTTTCTCATTATAAGTTTGATGTTATACATTTGCAGCAAGGATACCACAGAAGTGATGTTCTGTCCTTCTCAGTTTATCGTAACAGAGGGTATATGACATCAGTATATTAACTGTGATCACTTTGTTAAGAAGGTGTTTTCAGGGTGTCAAATTCCTTAATTTTTTCCCTTAGTAGTTAATAAATAACTTAGAGTTGGTACTTTAAGACTATGAAATAATGGCAATCATCATCATTGCTGTTACAGTTAGTTCTGAGAAAAATGTGCACCAAAGGCTCTTGGAAACCAAACAACACAGAGTATGAGGATCAAAGTTAGTAAAGAATTTCTAACTATCACTAATAATTCAGGAATATTTAATATAGAAAATATTAAGGGTAAGTTAATAAATGAAAATATAGATATGTAAAACATTAAACATTAAAATATTCTAAAATGTGCATTTTGGGTGTTTTTATGTTCAACTGTTTTCAAAACACTATATGTTTTGGTAACACAATCTATTATGAGAAATAATTATAAACGTGGTTAGCAGAAAGAAAACGGCTAAAATAAATCAAATATTTGCAATGGATGTTACTCGGTTGTACAAATATAAAAAAATTAAACTTTAATCTTAATACTTTATGTATTTTATAAATAGTCTCTGAAATATGTATTATATTTGTTTTAAGGAAAAAATGTCCACAATTAAATATTTTACTATTTGTATCACACATAAACCAAAAAACTCATTGCCATCAAGTCGATTCCAACTCATAGCAACCCTATAGGACAGAGTAGAACTGCTCCATAGAGTTTCCAGGGAGCGGGTGGTGGATTTGAACTGTCAACATTTTGGTTAGCAGGTGAATGCTTAACCACTGCATTACTGCAGAAAACTTAGAAACAGAGATAAGAAGTCACTGATAACATGACTGCATAGAGAAATTACTGTTAACAATTCATTTTGAGCCTTTCAAAATTATTTATAAAGTTCTTATAAAAATAAAAATAATTCATACTCTACAAATTATTTTTTAACTTGCTTTAATACTTAATAAATCAAGTCTTTCTAGATTAATAAAAAAATAATTCTTGCCTATAACTGTAGCATAATTGTTAACTAGTCATTTTTATATGTTTAAGTTGTTTCCACTGTTAATATTATACATGCATGTAAATAGAACCAAAAACTATTATTTTTAAATGAGTGAATTGAACAGTTTGTAGCAAGGTAGAAATTTTAGCCATTATAATGCCTTGGTCATTAGTGACCTCACTACTATTGCCTGAGAAATATTCTAACTAGAAATATCGCACTCTGAGAGAAGATTGAATTGCTTTCTTTTGGGATAACCTTAAGTTAAATCATGCTCGCAGTCACAGTACCCCACTCTTTGTCACATTATAACTATTGTATATGTTGTTAGTAATACTTCACAGATCAAGGGTTAACACAGTATCTCCCTGAGAACCAGATGTTCAAATCCAAGGCAATGCCTTTATAGGTACCTAATCAGTTGCCATCAGGTAGATTCCAACTCATGTTGACCCCATGTGTGTCAGAGTAGAACTATGCTCCAAGAAGTTTTCTATGGCTGATTTTTCCAAAGTAGATCACCAGGCCTTTCTTCCAATGTGCCTCTGAGTGGGCTTGAACCTCCATCCTTTCAGTTAGAAGCTGAATGTGTTAGCCATTTGTACCATCCAGGGACTCCTTATAGGTGCCTTGAGCTACTAAATTGTCTAGTAACCATATTCATTTCTCTTAAGAGCAAGTCTTTGGACGATCTCCAGAAATATTGAGTTGGGATTCATTTGTACATACATAATATTTTTTTAATTACATAAAATGTTGAAACTAATTTATATAATTATTTCAGTTCCGTTTTCTTCTTCAATCCTTGAATATTAATATTATTTATCTTTCTTTTTAAAACACTTTCAGCATAAGAACTCTTGATAAAATTTTCCATATTTTTCCTTTAATATTCCACAACAAATGCTTCTGAAGCATACGAGTTTCCCTTTTTTTTGCATGTTTACATACTTTTATTATTTCCACACTCACAAAAAGACATCATTGCCTCTACATGATATACCAATAATTAACCTGTTCCATTGCTGTGGAGTCAATCACGACTCACAGCAACCCTAAAAGACAGAGTACAACTGCCCCATAGGGTTTTCAAGGAACGACTGGTGGATTTGAACTGCAGACATTTTTTTTATTTTTTATATTGCAATTCAGTTATTTTATTATTATTATTATTATTTTATATTTTATTGTACTTCAGGTGAAGGCTTACAGAACAAATAGTTTCTCATGAAACAGTAGTACACATGTTGTTTTATGACATTGGTTAACAACCCCACAACATATTAACCCTCTAAATTCACAACCTTTTTTTTTTTTGGTGAAAATACACATAGTCAAAGATACACCGTTTCAAAAATTTCTACATACACAGTTCAGTGGCATTGACTACACTCTTCGAATGGTGCTATTATTCTCACTTAAGATGAAGGCTTACAGAACAAAATAGTTTCTCATTTAACAGTTACTACAAATGTTGCCCTATGACAATGGTTAACAATCTCACAACACATCAACAATATCCTTACTCAATCTTGTGTTGCCTATCACCAGCTTCCTTGTCCCCTTCTGCCTTCTGGCCCTTGTCACTGGACTCCTGTACCTCGTTAGTCTCATTTGGTTTTACAGGGCTGTCCACTCCCAGGCTGAACAGTGAATCTCGGAGGTAACTTCACCACTGAGCTAAAAGGGTGTCTGGGGGCCATACTCTCAAGGTTTCTCCAGTCTCCCTTAGGCCAGTAAATCTGGTGTTTTTTTTTTTTTTGTGTGTGTGTGTGTGAGTTAGAATTATGCTCTACATCCTTCTCCAGCTCTGTCCAGAACCTTCTGCTGTGACCCTGGTCAGAGCAGTCAGTGATGGTAGCCAGGCACCATCTAGCTGTACTGGACTCCACCCGGTGGAGGCCTTGGTAGCTGTGTATAATTAGTCCTTCGGACTAATCTTTTCCTTGTATCCTGTTCTCTTCATTCTTCCTTGCTCCCAAAGGGATAAGACCAGTGGAGTATCTTAGATAGCCGCTCACAGGCTTTTAAGACCCCAGACACTACTCACCAAGGTAGAATGTAGAACATTGTCTTTATAAGCTGTGTCATGCCAATTGAGCTAGATGTTCCCCGAGACCATGGTCCTCAGAGCCCTCCGCCCAGCAATTCAGTCCCTCAGGGAGTTTGGATGTGTCTATGGGGCTTCCATGACCTTTCCTTGTACAGGTTTGAACTGCAGACATTTTGATTAGCAGCTAAGCCTTAACCACTGCACCACTAAGGCTCCACCAATAACTAAAGTTGAACTAATTATTGAAATCTTTTTTTATTGAAGGGTATTGTGCACTTCATGCAGTTATTAGGAAATTAAAAGTCATGTGGACAGATATATGTGGAAAGATGCCCTCTTGTGACCAAGGCAGAAGTCATAAGGGCCCTTCAGGGAAGAGACAACACCTAAGAGTGTTGAGTGAGGTTTTGCCAGCCTTCTGAGATATAATCCAGTAATTTATACTCTGCATATAGACTACAATATTCTGGGAAACCTGACTAGTGTTGGACTCACTTTTATATATTTTCCAGTTTCCAACTTCCTTTCAGAATTTAACAATCAGGACTTAGTTCTGAGTGCAGTGATGTCTCCAAAATTTACAATTACTGTTATTAAAGAGGCTCCTTATAGACAGGTAGAAAGAGGGTACAGTATTTTGTTAGTTTATTTGTTTACTCTTAGGATGTGTGTGCATCCTTTCCAAAGAGCAGATTTGCATGATCCTCGCATACCTACCCATGTGTCAAAACTTCTTCTTGCCCAGAGATCTTCTGAGGGCTGCCTTGATGTCCTTGTTCCGTAAACTATAGATGATGGGGTTGAGCATGGATGTCACCACTGTATAGAAAAGAGCTAGGAGTTTGTCCACTCCCGGTGAATGGTTAGCTTTGGGCCTCAGATAGGTGACTGATGCTGAGCCATAGAATAGTGTTACTACCAGCAGATGGGAAGAACAGGTGGAAAGAGCTTTATGGCGGCCTTCAGGTGATGGCATGACCAGCACAGCAGCTAGAATTCTTCCATAGGAAGCAATGATCAGTAAAAATGGGCTGGATATGCAAACTATGGTCACAACAAAGACTGCAGCCTCATTATGGGACGTATCCCCACAAGCAAGTGCCAGGATGGGTGGGAGGTCACAGAAGAAGTGGTCTATCTCACAGGGACCACAGAAGTCCAAGGAGAAAATATAGCTGGTCTGGCCCAGACTGACCATGCATCCCACTCCCCAAGAAACCATTGCCAAATGGGTACACATCCCATGACTCATTCGTGTTGCGTAGTGGAGTGGGGAGCATATGGCCATATAGCGGTCAAAAGCCATGGCTGCCAAAAAGCAACATTCACTGATACCAAATAATGTAAAGAAAAACATCTGCATGGCACAACTCTCCCGAGAGATCCCTCGGGCCTCACTCATGAGACTCTGCAGCATCTTGGGTACAACAGAGCAAGTGTAGCCAATCTCCAAGAGAGACAAGTTGGCCAGGAAGAAGTACATGGGAGTGTGGAGGACTGGGCTGGTTCTGATAGCGAGGGCTATGAGAGCATTTCCTGTCAGTGATGCTAAAAACATGAGTAGGATGAAGCTAAACAGAAGGAAACACTGTTCAGTGACTTCAGAGAATTTGGCAAATGCAAAACGTTTGACAGACATGCCATTATCCTGCCACAAGGAGCAATTGAGGCTCATGACCTGGAAAAGAGAAAGGCAAAGTCATCAGAAGGATACATTCAGCTGAGGGAGACAAATTGTTATATTACTTTTAAAGAGCTCTGGTAAGTCAGAGAGGCAATAAGGTCCACAATTCCTTATCTGCAATTCTAAAATTCAAAAATTTTGAAATTACACTCATCCTCATACAGTTTCAAGCCCAAATCCTCTTCTACCCTATCTTAGCAGATGTGTCCAAAACAGAGTTAGTCACCAAAGCATAAAATGAAAAAAAAAAAAGATTCCAGGCCAATTCTCTCTTCATCCCCTCCTTTAATCAATCATGAAATACTGCAAAATAAGTGTCTTCTGATATTTCTCATATCTATTCATGTCTCCTCATTTCTGTTGACACTGACTTTATTTCTTTCTTCACTCATTCATTCAACGAGTGTTTATTGAGCACAGGCTATTTGGCAGTTACTGCTTTTGGTCCTAGAATTCAGCAATGAACCAAAATCAACATCTCTCTCCACATGGAGATTATATTTTAGTGAAGGAAAGCAGAAATTAAATAAGTATGTAATAAATACATAACTGGTGCAATGTACAGAATTAAAACCAGAGTATGGGCTGGAAATGGTCCAGTTTAGATTGAGTGGTCCAAAAGGGCTCTTAATGATGAGACCTATAAGCTGAGACGTGAACGACAAGGAGAGACAGCCATGTTAAGACTGTATTACAGCCATTCCTATCGTATATACACTGAACCACTGAGAAAATTCGATCACTATAACCAGTTTCATTACATTCACTATTTCTCATCTGTCATCCTTTCTCTATCAGAGTGTTGTTTACTAAATGAAAATTATGATTGTCTGTAGTTAAAGTTCAAATTTCTTAATCTGATTCTTAAAAAAATCTCTGAATTAGGTCACTAATTATGGATAGAACATTTTATGTCACCCCTTGCCCAAATAGATCTCATGTTACGATCATATCGAACTGTTTGCTCTCCTAGTATACGCCTTGCTCACACTTATTTCCTTTTCTTTGTGGTTATTTGCCCATGGAGCTTGAAATTTGCTTCCCTGATTGTCCACCTAGTGAACTGCATAGCTATGTTCAAGTTGAATCATAGTTTTTTCTGCTCTTTGGGAACCCTTCCTGACTCTGGCCCCTCATGCCCCATGCTAGTCAGTTACACACTCTGTCCGCTGTGTTCTTATCACTGCTATGGGAGTCCCTGGGCAGTGCAAACGTCTAAGCACTTGGGTCCCAACTGAAAAGCTGATGGTTCAAACCCATCTAGAGGTGCCTTGAAAGAAAGTCCTGGTGATTGACTTCTGAAAGATCACAGCCTTGAAAACCTATGGAGTGCAGTTCTCCTCTGCAACACATGGAGTCATCATGCGTCTGAATCCACTTGATGGCCACATTTTTGTTGTTGTGATTTTTTTTTTTTTTTTTGTCACTGCCATGATACCACTTACACTACTCTGATATCAACTACTTGTTCATTTCTTTCTGGTAGTATTTCAGACCAAGGATGCAGGAATAACATTATATCTACCACCATTAGCAATTAATAAGGTCTCATGCAATGAAAAAAAAAAAGAGTTCTAAAGTTAATGTTTACTCTGGCTACCTGTATATTTTGCTTCTTGGTGATATTCTATTTTCTGAAGTCAATTAAATTAAATCCAATCCTCCTCAAATATCACAAATTCAGTAAAACCTGTGAAACTGGAATTGTGTAAGGTAGAAACCCATCAGAGAAGGAAAACTAAAATATTTTCCACTAATAGAGAGCAATAGAAAGTGGTAAGACTGCAGCCTTTCAAAGGTGGAAAACTTGCAAGACCTGGGAAAACAAGGCAGTGTCGTTGAGTTCTGGCTCTCACAGGTTTCACCGTATAATGTTTATTTTTATCTCAATCCAATGGTTGTCAATGCCTGACAAAAGATTCCCTGTTCTTTCTATGGGAGTACTGCAGCTTACAGTGTTCTATTTGAAATGTCATCGATCAGAAATTAAAACTATCTTTGCTCTGAAAAGAGCAGAGGAATGAGGGTATTTGACTTCCAATGTTCTGGACTCTATCTGTCCAATAGCATAACCTGATAACCTGAGGTCATGTTATCAGACACTGGTTAAAAGAAACTATTGCCATCAAGTCAATTCTGACTCATAGTGACCCTATAGGACAGAGTACAACAGCCCCATAGGGTTTCCAAGGAGCAACTGGTGGATTCAAACTGCTGACATTTTGGCTGGCAGCAAAGCTCTTAACAATTGTGCAATCAGGTCTCCATGTTATCAGATAGTGTCTGGCAACACCCAACATTGTTGACTCCTTGGGCAAATCATCAATCAAAATCTTTCTTCATTGAATCTACATCCAGGTCTTGAACTTTTATATTTGTACTAGGTTTTAGTCCATCTTGCAGGAACTATATCACATATCCTCATCCACATACTTAGCAGTGTTAAATTACCTGTTTTTAGGATCTGACCATCGTTTAATCCTCCTGAAATTTAGGAGATTCTGATTTAACCATGCATCAGTGGTCATGCAGTTCACAGATTTGATCTTCATTGCCACAAGTACCCACATTTCTATAATAACTAATTTTTACCTTTAAAATCTTTTTAATATAAAAAAAAACATAACTTTTTCCAAGATAAAAATTCTTTAATCAATACATTTCAGTGATGATTAAACAGTCACTAAATAATTATTCCATAACTGCCAGCAAACAAGGCATAGTGGTAATTTATGTTATATATAATAAAGGGGACTCAGATTAGATGAAGTGATATATCCAAGATTAGGCAGCAAAGTAGCAGGTGGTAGAAATGGAATATAAAACACTTTTCCTGAGGGGGTGTGGCCAACATGGCTGAGTAGTTAGACTCTTCCTATACCCCTCTTACAACAAAGACCTGGAAAAACAAGCGATTTGATTCTATATGAATATCTAGGAGCCCTGAACAAGGCAAAGTTGAGGAATCTGACTGAGTGATAGGGGAGAGGGAGACAGTTTGGAAGAAGTGAAGAGCACCAGAGCTGCAGCAAGGAAACTTCAGTGGTGCAGTCTCGCCAGTTGGTAGTGAAGCAAGCAAACAGCTGTGCTGTGTGTGCGCTTGGGAAGCAGTTTTCACCTCGAGAGAGACCTGGCAGCAGAGATTCTGCTTGGACACTCCGAACCAGTGAAAAGCAGCTCCCAAGTGGCTAAGATAACTACATGCGTGCAGCTTTTCACGGGGATAAAAAAAATAATAAAAAAAAATCTCATTTGGGAGAAACCTCTCCCCTTTTTGCCTCCTCCCTCCGTGCTCTGAACTGGGAGTCCGCTGGGCCAGAAGTAGATCCCAAAAGGCACCCTGACCCATTCTCCTGGCCTTGGAGGGGAACAAATAAGCCGCTGGCTCCCCTAAGCCAGGAACACAAGGTCAGAACAGCTCCTTTGTTAGGCACAAGTATAAGGGGTCCGCAGACTCTGAGTGCCTTACACCCCTGTGTAGACTTGTGGGGACCCATCTCAACAGCTTTAGCCCTCGCTACCACAGTATAACAGGGCAAACATCTGAAGATTAACTTCAACTGTTTCAGCTGTGAAGTGGCAGATCTGTGACCCTTGAAACAGCCTTGCCTCTTAAGTAGGCACTTTTATCAATCTGTAGCAGGGGCCTGAGGACTGGTGGTCTCACCTAAAGCTCCTAGTCACCTGCTACAGGATTCCAAGAAAAAGTGGTGCCCTTGAGTCTTTACAGCCAACAGAGTGGGGTGCTCATAGTCCGGCGGCAAAACTCACCTACCTACTCACCCTAGAGAAGAGGACCACTTTCCTTTCAGACTCTCAGGGGCAGCTGTCAGTCCCCTGCCTCTACCACAGCCAGAGTCCAGTGCCTGCACCAATCACCCACACCTCTCTAGGACTGGGGGTGAGAGCCTGCATCACACGCTTGGTGACTGACTGCCTGAACACTAGAGTTGAACCCATATAGGAAAATTTAACGGACTGCTGTGTGCATATACTTAGTTACAGAACTAACTACCTGGTGACAGGATGTTAGAGATTCAAAGGTGTCAAAAATCAAACTAGTGCACATGAGCAGACTATTTGGGCATATCAAAACAAAACAAAATAAGAAGCTAGGTCTCACTAAACAAATATAAAATAAAATTATAATAAATTATTGATGGCTCGGAGACAACAGTCAATATCAAGTCACATAAAGAGGCATTCAAAGATGGCTTCAGCAAACTCCCAAAATAAAGAATCAATAAATTCTCTGGAGGAAGAGAACTTCTTGGAATTACCAGAGGTAGAATACAAAAGATTAATATACAAAAATCTTCTAGAAATTAGAAAGGAAATTTGACATAATGCAGAAATAGTCAGGGAACACACAGACAAAGTAGTAGCGGAACTTAAAAAAGTTATTCAAGAACATAATGACAAATTTAATACGCTGCAAGAATCTGTACAGAGACAGCAATCAGAAATCCAGAAGATTAAAAATAAAATTTCAGAATTACTCAACTCAATAGAAAGTGATAGGAGCAAAATTGAAGCAGTAGCAGTTAGAATTAGTGACACTGAAGATAAAGCTCTTGCCAACAACTTATTTGAGGAAAAATCAGATAAAAGAATTAAAAAGAATCAAGAAACTCTAAAAGTCATGTGGGACTCTATCAAGAGAAATAACCTACGAGTGATTGGAGTACCAGAACGGGGTGGAGGGGTAACAGAAAATACAGAGAAAATTGTTGAAGATTTGTTAACAGAAAACTTCCCTGATAATCATGAAAGCAGAGAAGATACCTATCCAAGATGCTCATTGAACCCCACATAAGGTAGATTCCAAAAGAAAGTCACCAAGACATATTAGAATCAAACTTACCAAAACCAAAGACAAAGAGAATTTTAAGAGCAGCTAGGGATAAAAGGAAAGTCATCTACAAGAAGAGTCAGCTAGAATAAGCTCAGACTACTCAGCAGAAACCATGCAGGCTAGAAAGCAATGGGATGACATATATAAAGCCTTGAAGGAAAATAACTGCCAGCCAAGAATTATATATCCAGCAAAACTGTCTCTCAAATGTGATGGTGAAATTAGGGAATTTACAGATAAACAGAAATTCAGGGAATTTGCAAAAACCAAACCAAAATTACAAGAAATACCAAAGGGAGTCCTATGGTTAGATAATCAACACCAGCTAACAACACAAGACTAGAACACAGGACACAGCAACCAGATATTGACTCAGATATGGATATAGAAAATACATCAAAGATAAAACATTGAAAATATGGAAACAGATATCAGTATGTAAAAAAGGACAACATTAAAACAAAAAAGAGGAACTTAAAAAATGCAGACATTGATTTTTCATATGGAGGGGAGGTTAAGGTGATATAAAGTAATAAAAGACTGGTATAAACTTAGAAAATTAGGGGTAAATATTAAGGTAACCACAAAGGAATCTAACAATCCTACAGATCAAAGTAAAAAAGTAGAAAAACATAAAGACCCAGCAAACACAAAACCTACAACGAAAAAAAAGATGAAAAAAAATACACAAAGAAAAATGACTCAGCACAGAAAATTGAGGGGAACAAAGAAACTGTGAACAACACACAAAAACAGATATCAGGATGACAGCACTAAACTCATACCTAGCAATAATTAAGCTACATGTAAACGTACTTAATGCACCAATAAAGAGATGGAGAGTGGCAGACTGGATAAAAAAGCATGATCCATCTATATGCTGCCTACAAGAGACACACACTAGACTTAAAGACACAAACAGGATGGAATAAAATATATCAAGCAAACAACACTCAAAAAAGAGGAGTGGCAATATTAATCTCTGACAAAATAGACTTTAAAGTAAGATCCACCACAAAGGATAAGGAAGGGCACTATGTAATGATTGAAGGGTCAATACACCAAGAAGACATGACTATAATAAACACTTACACACCCAACAACAGGGCTCCAAAATACATAATACAAACTCTAACAGCTCTGAAGAGAGAGATAGACAGCTCCACAATAGTAGTAGGAGACTTCAAGACACCACTTTCTGTGAAGGACAGAACATCCAGAAAGAAGCTCAACAAAGACACGGAAGAGCTAAATGCTACAATCAACTAACTTGATCTCATAGACATACCAAACACTGCATCCAACAGCAGCCAAGTATACTTTCTTTTCCAACGCACATGGAACATTGTCCAAAATAGACCACATATTAGGCCGTAAAGCAAGCCTTAACAAAATCCAAAACATCGAAATATTACAAAGCATCTTTTCTGACCATAATGCCATAAAAGTGGAAACCAACAACACAAAAAGCAAAGAAAAAAAATCAAACACATGGAAACTGAACAATACCTTGCTCAAAAACTACTGAGTTATAGAAGAAATTAAGGATGAAATAAAGAAATTCATAGAATCAAACGAGAATGAAAACACATCCTACCAGAACCTTTGGGACACAGCAAAAGCAGTGCTCAGAGGTCAGTTTATAGCAATAAATGCACACATCCAAAAAGAAGAAAGGGTCATAATCAAAGCATTAACCCTACAACTGGAACAAGTAGAAAGAGAGCAGCAAAATAAGCCTACAGGTGCCAGAAGGAAGGAAATAATAAGAATTAGAGCAGAATTAAATGAAACAGAGAATAGAAAAACAACTGAAAGAGTTAACAAGTCCAAAATCCGGTTCTTTGAAAAGATCAACAAAATTGATAAACCATTGGCCAAACTGACAAAACAAAAACAGGAGAGTAAGCAAATAATGTGTATAAGAAATGAGGTGGGTGATATCACAACAGAACTGTCTTAGTCATCTAGTGCTGCTATAACAGAAATACCACAAAAGTGGATAGTTTTAATGAAAAGAAGTTTGTTTCCTTACAGTTAAAGTAGGCTAAAAGTCCAAATTTAGGGTGTCAGCTCCAGGGGAAGGCTTTCTCTCTCTCAGCCTTCTCATCAGTGTTCCCCCGGACTAGGAGCTTCTCCACACAGGGACCCCGGGTCCAAAGGACACGCTCTTCTCCTGGCACTGTTTTCTTGGTGGTATGAGGTCTCCAATTCTCTGTTTGCTTCCCTTTCCTTTTATCTCTTGTAAGGTAAAAGGTGGTACAGATCATACCCTAGGGAAACTCCCTTTACATTGGATCAGGGATATGACCTGGATAAGGGTGGTGTTACAATCCCACCCTAATCCTCTTTATCATAAAATTACAATCACAAAATGGAGGCCAACCACATAATTCTGGGAATCATGGCCCAGCCAAACTGATACACACATTTCTGGGGGGACATAATTGAAACTATGACAAAACCCAATTAAAATTTAAAGAATCATAACAGATTACTATGAAAAATTGTACTCTGACAAATTGGAAAACCTAGAGGAAATGGAGAAATTTCTAGAAACTCACTACCTACCTAAATTAACACAAAAAGAGGGAGAACAACTAAATAAACCCATAACAAAGGAAGAGATTGAAAAGTTATTAAAAAATGCCCAGCAAAAAAAAAGCCTTGGGTTGGTTGGCTTTGCTAGAGAATTCTACCAAACTTTCAGAGAAGAGGTAACACCACTTTTACTAAAGGTATTTCAGAGCGTAGAAAAGGATGGATACTCCCAAACTCATTCTATGAAGCCAGCATAACCCTGATACCAAAACCAAGTAAAGACACCACAAAAAAAAGAAAATTACAGACCGATATCCCTCATGAACATTGATGCGAAAATCCTCAAGAAAATTCTAGCCAGTAGAATTCAGCAACAAATCAAAAAAATAATTCACCATGACCAAGTGGGATTTATACCAGGTATGTAGGGATGGTTCAACATTAGAAAAACAATCAATGTAACCCATCACATAAATAAAACAAAAAACAAGAACCACATGATCTTATCAATCAAGGCAGAAAAGGCATTTGACAAAGTCCAACCCTCATTCATGATAAAAACTCTCAATAAAATAGGAATAGAAGAGAAATTTCTGAGTATAATTAAGGGCATTTATACAAAAGCAACAGCCAACAGCATCCTGAATGGAGAGACTTTGAAAGCATTCCCCTTGAGAACAGGAACCAGGCAAGGATGCCCTTTATCACCACTCTTATTCAACATTGTGCTCGAGGTCCTAGCCAGAGCAGTTAGGCTAGAAAAAGAAATAAAGTCATCCAGATAGGTAGAGAAGAAGTCAAAGTATCTATATTTGCAGATGATATGATCTTATACACATAAAACCCCAAAGAAGCCACAAGAAAACTACTGGAACTAATAGAAGATTTCAGCAAAATTTCAGGATACAAGATAAACATACAAAAATCAGTTGGATACCTCTACACTAACAAAGAGAACTTCTAAGAGGAAATCACAAAATCAATACCATTTACAACAGCCCTCAAGAATATAATAATAGTTAGGAATAAATCTAGCCAGAGACGTAAAAGACCTATACATTGAAAACTACAAGACACTACTGCAAGAAACCAAACGAGACCTGCGTGAGTGGGAAAACATACCTTGCTCATGGATAGGTAGACTCAACATAGTGAAAATGTCAGTTCTACCCAAAGCAGTCTACAGATACAATGCAATTCCAATCCAAATTCCACGAGCATTTCTTAATGAGATGGAGAAACAAATCACCGACTTCATATGAAAAGGGAAGAGGCCCGAATAAACAAAGCATTACTCAAGAAGAACAAAGTGGGAGGCCTTACACTGCCTAATTTTAGGACCTATTATACTGCCACAGTAGTCAAAACAGCCTGATACTGGTACAACAACAGATACATAGACCAATGGAACAGAATTGAGAATCCAGATATAAGCTAACCCACCTATGAGCAGCTAATATTTGACAAATGCCCAAAGTCCATTAATTGGGGAAAAGACAGTCTCTTTAACAAATGGTGCTGGCATAATTGGATATCTTTATGCAAAAAACTGAAACAAGACCCATATCTCACACCGTGTACAAAAACTAACTCAAAATGGATGAAAGACTTAAATATAAAATTGAAAACGATAAAGATCATGGAAGAAAAAATAGGGACAAAGCTAGGAACCCTAATACATGGCATAAACACAATACAAACCATAAGTAACAGTGCACAAGCACCAGAAGAGAGACTAGATAAATGGGAGCTCCTAAAAATCAAACACCATGCTCATCAAAAGATTTCACCAGAAGAGTAAAAAGAAAACCTACAGACTGGGGAAAAAATTTTGGCTACAACAAATCCGATCAGCATTTAATCTCTAAAATCTACAAGGTACTCAAAACCTCAACAACAAAAAGACATAACCCAATTAAAAAATGGGCAAAGGATATGAACAGGCATTTCACCAAAGATGATATTCAGGCAGCTAACAGACACATGAAGAAATGCTCACCATCATTAGCCATTAGAGAAATGCAGATCAAAACTACAATGAGATATCATCTCACCCCAACAAGGCTAGCATTAATCCAAAAAAGACAAAATAATAAATGTTGGAGAGGTTGTGGAGAGACTGGAACACTTATACACTGTTGGTGGGAGTGTAAAATGGTGCAACCACTTTGGAAATCAATTTGGTGCTTTCTTAAAAAGCTAGAAATAGAGGTACCCTATGATCCAGCTATCCCACTCCTTTGAATATAACCTAGAGAAACAAGAGCCATCACACGAATAGATATATGCATGCCCATGTTCATCGCAGCACAGTTCACAACAGCAAAAAGATGGAGGCAACCTAGGTGCCCATCAACGGATGAATGAATAAACAAACTATGGTAGATCCACACAATGGAATATTACACAACGATAAAGAACAATGATGAAGCTGTGAAACATCGTATAACATGGTGGAAGCTGGAACTTATTACGCGGAGTAAATTTAGTCTGTCACAGAAGGACAATTACTGTATAAGACACTATTATAAGAACTCAAGAAAAGCTTTAAACACAGAATAAAACATTCTTTTATGGTTATGGAGGTTGGGAGGGAGACTGAGTGTTATTCACTAACTAGACAGTAGATAAGAATGATCCTAGGTGAAGGGAAGGACAGCACACGCTACAGGGGAAGTCAGCACAACTGGACTAAACCAAAGCTAAGAAGTTTCCTCAATACAAATACTTTGAGAGACAGAGTAGCAGGGATGGGGGGTCTGGGGACCATGCTTTCAGGGGAAATCTATGTCAATTGGCCTAACAAAGCTTATTAAGAAAACGTTCTGCATCCTACTTTGGTGAGTGGCATCTAGGGCCTTAAAAGCTTGCAAGAGGCCATCTAAGATGCATCAGTTGGTCCCAACCACTTGGAGTAAAGAGAATGAAGAACACCAAAGACACAAGGAAAGTATTAGCCCAAGAGACAGAATGGGCCACGTAAACCAGAGACTTCATCAGCCTGAGCCCAGAAAAACTAGATGGTGCCCGGCTACCACCAATGAACGTCCTGACAGGGAACATAGTAGGGGGTCGCTGATGGAGCAGTAGAATGATGGGGTGCAGAACTCAAATTCTAGTAAGAAGAACAGACCTAATGGTCTGACTGACACTGGAGGTGCCCCAGAAAGCATGGCCCCTGGACTCTTTATCACCCCAGAACTAAAATAATTTCCGAGTCCAACTCTTCAGACAGGGATTGGACTGGACTGTGGGACATAAAGTGATACTTGTGAAGAATGTGCTTTTTAGTCAAGTAGATACGAGAGACCAAAGGGGCAGCTTCTGTCCAGAGAGGACAGGCAGAGAGAGTTAGGAGCTGATTGAATGTTCATGGAGAATCAGGGGCGGAGGGGAGGAGTATGCTGTCGCAGAATGGGTGAGCAGCTGGGGTCTCATAACAATGTATGTTAAAAAAAAATTTTTGTATGGGAGACTAACTTGAAATGTAAACTCCATTTGATTATAACAACAACAACAAAAAAGTACAACACTATAAACAAAATACTAGGAAAATAACTTTTCCTGACTTTCATTGTTTGTACTACATTAGCTATACATTTGAAGTGAGTATATGTAAAGCAAAACTATGTTTTCTGAGAATCCAAATTATTATGAATAAACAAATGCACTAGGTGCATTCATCAAAATAAATGTACAAAATGTACATGTTTTATATAGTCACACATCTGTACACCCAAGGCTGACACACACATATCATAAGCATACTAAATAGCATTGCAGTTAAGAGTTTCTGGAGATATTTTATCTGGGTTCAAATTCAAGTACAGTCATCTAATTACTGGGTCAAATTTAACATTTATTTAAACTATCTGTTCTTCACTATGCTTGTTTATAAAGGAAGTGAAAATAGTACCTTCTTCATGTGATTTCTGTGAGGATTAAGTGAGCTAATTCCCTTAAGTGCTCAGAAAATGACCAAGTACTCAAAAAGTATTAGATATGGTATTGCCTTTATATATGTGTGATGAGCCCTGGTGTCACAGTGGTTAAGTGGTTGACTGCTAACCAAAAGGTTGGCAGCTCGAACTCACCAGCTGCTCTGCGGAATAAAGAGGTGACGATGTGATTTAATAAAGATTACAGCCTTGGAAATCCTATGGGGCATTTCTACTCTGTCCTACAGGGTGGCTATGACTCAGAATTGATTTAAAGGCAATGAGTTTGGTTTTTGTTTTTCTATGTGTGCACACATATGTGTATATGTATTGTCACAATAAATTTATGCTCACATATATAACCTCTGTTTAGGGAATTTTGCATCATAAACCCCAATCATTCCTCTTATTCATCATCTTTATCTCATTTTATGCTTTTCTATTCATCTGCTAACATAGAGAGGAAAAGCAAAAAGTACATATATAAACTTACATTACTTACATACATTCATTCATAAAAATACTACCTGAATGTTTTATCCTGATAAAGATAATTGCATGTTATGGATCTTCTTAATCTACTAATTTGAGAATTAACTAAGCTGTGCAAAAGTCACAAAAATTTAAGGATAGAGAACAAGTAGACTGTGTCAAGACATGGTTAAATATGAAACAGCAGTTCTGCATGAGCCTCAATACATATGACTATCTGAAAAATCTCTTACACATTGAGGAGTCTATCAGAATGTTTTTACACTCTTATTAAAGCACTTAACAAATTTTTCTGGTGGTGTAATTAATTTTAGACTTGTATTTCCCATGTAGCAACACAACTCATTTAAGGCTGAGGCAACCAAAGACAATAGCTTACATCTTTTTTTTATTACTGAGAAGATTTTCTTAAATACCCTGACTCAATAACAGTTTATTCTCTTGCATAGAAAGCTCTGGATGTGGAGAGGTTGTCATTCCATTTGTCAGTTAAATTTATAAATATGTATTTTATTTGTTATATCTTCCTGCCTTTGGGAAATGTACCTTCCTACATTTCTTTAGAGATACTAATGGGGGGAGGCAAGGGGGAGACCCTGGCCAGAAAAAGAGAATGTCTGACCTTTTCCTAATTAGTGACACTGTGAATACCCTTGTCTCATTTAAACTGTAGAAGGAAAATGCAAACATCTGTGTTGAAGCCTGGGGTCAGGGGATGTTGGGGAATGGAAGGAGTTACTGGTGAATGGCTAACTGCACAAAGACCAATGCATGCTATTAATCATTTGATATTTCTAGGACTCATAGGATGAGTAAAAAACATTAATCTCATGATAAGTACATTTTGTAACCTCACAGAGTTTAGAAACAGCAACTGAAAAATAGGGTAGTGAAGATCGGTGAATGCTTCCAAATATTTAAAATGGCAAAGAATGGTAGTCTGTCTAGAAATATTAAATCATGTAAAAAGAAATTTATAGGACTCACTAGAGTTGAGAACACAAACAACTGCAGTAAAAGTTGCTTTGTCTCTTGACTTGGATTATGACTGAACTGTGTAAAGCTGATTTTTTTTTTAATTACGCTTTTTATTGTTTTTAGTATTCCCTCATCTGTTGTCCTTAGTTTGGGGAGCTTGCTATCAGAGTAGTAAAAGTCAGCTTTGTACACATCCTATGAGTGTTTATTTTCATCATTGCCCATAGAAAGAGAGTAAGATGCTCAAGGCAGGTAAGAGGGGTCTGCAGAAAAGAGAATGCCGCTGTCTCTCACCTGATACATTTTCTGGACTTAGGCTTTTTGACCCATCATTTCCTTGTACAGAAAGAATAATGAAGCCTTTCTTATCTTCCTTGTTGAATTGTTTTGAGTCACAAATGCAAACATTTTACTGGAAAACTATGTATAAAAAGTAAGGAATGGCCATTAAAATGTAGTTTAGCAGAGGCAAAACCTCCCACCCTTTTAAAGCTTCACAGGACTGAAATCATAGGACACTGTATGAAATATTCCCTGTTATTGTCAATCTATATAACAACCTATGCTGAAAGTCAGTAATCAAGTCACTTTAACAGGCACTGTGATGTAATCTGAAGATATAGAAGTTTCATGCCCCATAATTAATTATAGTATCTTATAGATTCCTATTCAGTGTTATAAAACATTAAGTGGGCACTGAACACTGGCAAAGTTCTGAAAGTTTAAATAATGAGATGAACTTTCAGTGATACATGGATGTAATAAAAAAACAGAGGAGGGAAAGAAAATAGATTTAATAGCTCAATGGCTTGACTTCACATACCACATCTCTCAGCCACAAGATCTAAGATCAGCACACTCTATATGGTTCTGCTTTGGAAATAAACCAACACAAGTGATTCATTTTGGGAGCTCCTCATGATTAGAAATGTTCTTTGACTGGTTCAGTTCCTTATTTGTCTGTATTTTCATTGTGAGACATTTCTTTGTTTCCTATCAGCCAAAGAAAGCATGTGATGCACTATTAGACATTGAACATTAAACACTTAGTATAGTGTCTACCACACAAGAAACATGATAAATGTTAATATGTTATTATGTAATCTCTATTTCTAAATTGTTTTAATAGTAGATACATTTTAAGTAAATTAGTCATTAAACAGTATACAGATGATTACCCATTACTTTCCACAAATTCTCCCATACCAAAAATCAAACCAAATTTGTTGCTGTCCAGTAGGTTCTGAATCACAGCACCCCTGTAAGACAGAGTAGAACTGACCCATAGGATTTGCAAGGAGCAGCTGGTGGATTGGAACTGCTGACCTTTTGGTTAGCTTACTTTACACTATTTCCCCCATAGTACCTAACACTCAGCTAAATGATACCTTAACATAACCTAGAAGAAACTGTCTTATCACCTAAATCATCATGTACGTGGCAATGTAGGTATTTCTAGCCCTCCAAAATAAGAGGCATATCAATTTCTTATGAAATAATTAATTTAGAACAACTTACAGCAATGTTATGAAAGAGATACTGGGATGTTGAGTGAATTGCTCTACTCTTCAGAGAAGGAGAGAATAACTGATTAAAATAATGATCAGAACTGAAATCTGCTTTGGGTACTGCTGTCCATCGTCACACTTTGATCTACCATCTTCCACAACCACTCTTTTCTTAAGACGTCAGCTATGTCACATACCTTTAATCATAACATTTGAGGGAAACAAAGTGGATGATTATAGCTTCTGGTGAGGCATTCCCTGATTTTCTCTGCACCCTCTCAGTATAGTCAACATTCAGAAGATATAAGTCTGCCCCATCCTCACCTCTAAGACTGTGCACTTGAAACCCTTTGTTGTAGTCAGGGACCATGGCTGATCACAGGAAGATTGTGTGTCTCATGAGAGAGCATCACATCCCTCCCTCAATGCCCTCAGCTCCACACAAAAAAACAGAAGTATACAAGGCTGTGCTGATTATGTGATGATATATTTGAGCCTTCCTTCTTCTTGAAAATGTGACTATGTTATATTTCAATTATCTTCCTTCTTCTGACCCTTATCCTGCTCCTCCTATCTCCCTAGAGACTTCCATTTTCTTCTCATTGGAAAATGTCGGGAAGCAGTTTGATACTGTCTCTCAGGAATTGTCATGGACAGGTCTGTCCCTAACTATTTGTAGGTAAATGCTAACATTTAGGAAGGAAAATAATAAAGGTGAAACAGTGCATTAATCAACAGTTAAATATAATGAAGGATCTGTATTACAGAAAGCTGTTTTCACAGACTGTGTACACAGTACCATATGAATTCAAGTGAAATGTATTATTACAATCAATTCTCTGACCACTCTAGACTGTTAATATAAAATATTTAATTTTTAGTTTTTATCTGCATCAACCAGAATAGTTACCAAAAATAGTTATAAAAATTCTGTCATATTACGTTGATGCAATCAATATTTCTAATATCATAACCAATTAAAATTAATAAATCCTAATACTCTCCTAGTAACATCTGACTTTCACAAAGTACCTACTTGTTTCTATCAAAAGTAAGCACAAGAAAATGGAAAGCCAAAGGTATATACTAGGGTAGTGAAAGAACAGAGCAAGGTACTGAATGCTTATTATTTAAAAGACATAAAGAAAAGGGGACAAGGTACCGAACATCTATTATTTAAATGATAAAAACACAAAGCAAGAAAAGTAAGGAAGAGAAAAGCATCATTTGGATAGAAAATACCTCTGATTACAGTGTTCTTAAATGAAATAGACATGGATGTCCTCTTCGGAATTCCACATGAAAAATTTATTATCCCAACCTTACATATTCTGGTTTATACTTTTTTGCTTTTAGTGCTCCTGAATTAGAAACCGATTCCTTGGATATGACTAAAACATAGTTCTTATATTTATCATTCTCTGAATTAGATATAGAGCCAGGAGGATTTTGATTAGATTTATAGGAATTTGACCAGACAATTAGTTATCTTCTTCAACATTCTCCACCTTCTTAGTAACAAAATACTGAATGTATTTAGTGTGGCAAATGCACTCTGCTAAAGAACATATTTCTCAGCTTCCCTTGCAGCTAGGTGCATCCTACAACTAATTCTGACCAATGAGATGTAGACTGAAGTATGTTGGGATATCCAGGAGGTCTCCTTAAGTGAAGAGGAATAGCTTATTTGGATCCTTCTCCATTCACCCTGCTGCCCTGGAATTCAACGTGTGGATAGAAGCTCTAGTTTACAGCTTTCACAGTAAGGACAAATACCAAAGCCAAGGAATGTTGGAGCAGAAAGATAGAAGCAGCCTAGATTTCTGACAAATTTGTGGACACTAGCCTTCCTTATATAAGAGATATAAACTTCCATTTTTTAAAAGGCATTGATATTTGGGAAATTTTCATTATATGCCCCAGAACCTAATCTTTACAAAATCAAGAGTAACCTCTCAAACATGTGGCTCAATTAAATTGAAAAAGCTTCTTGGATTATGCATACTTTTTATCCTTGACACAGAAGCTACCTCTCCTCATCCATCAGCACCAAGGAGCAAACACACTTGTTAGGGCTTTAAGACAAGTACATAAAATGTATCGTACTTGTTCAAGGGCTAATGTGGATGCATTCATCTATTTAAGTATAGGTATAAGTTAATGCAAGTATTAGTTGATATACTATTAAAAAATTAACCTAACTACTAAGAGGAAGCTAAAGAAAGGGGTTAGCAGTGAATTGAATTAGTAAGGCAAGTATTTGCTAAATGGAGAGAAGGCTGAAAGTCCCAGGATGAGAGAGGAAAATAAAGGCAAGGTTTTATCTACTTTAGTTAACCAAGTAGGATATTTATACTATTAATAATTTCATCTGTCATTTGGACCATGTTGTTATTGTTGTGTGCCATTGAGCCAATTCTGACTCATAGTCAGATATAAATTAAAGATCAAATATTTTTATATTGGAACTCACAGTTTGGATGTTGTTGTTGTTAGGTGCCATAGAGTTGGTTCCTACTCATAGAGGCCCTGTGTACAACAGAACAAAACACTGCCCAGTCCTGCGCCATCCTCACAATCCTTGCCATGTTTGAGCCCATTGTTGCAGTCACTGTGTCAATCCATCTCATCAAGGGTCCTCCTCTTTTTTGCTGACCTTTTACTTTACCAAGCATGATGTCCTTCTTCAGGGGCTGATCCCTCCTAATAACATGTCCAAAGTATGTGAGACGTAGTCTCGCCATTCCTGCTTCCAAGGAGCATTCTGGTTGTACTTCTTCCAAGACAGATTTGTTCATTCCTCTGGTAGTCCATGATACATTCAATATTCTTCAACAACACCGTAATGCAAAGGCATCAATTCTTCTTCGGTCTTCCTTATTCATTGTCCAGCATTTGCATGCATATGAGGCTATTGAAAATACCATGGCTGGAGTCAGGCCTACCTTAATCCTCAAAATGATACAATAGTTTGGATAGAACTCCTTATACAAATCAGTGAAATTCAGTGTCTTCGACCACTCTTGATATGTTATTATGCTGGACTTTTAATAGGACACTATTAACCAAGAATTTTGTTTTGAATACTCAAAAAGACTGGGTTACTGATCTAACTGTTGAACTCATTGTCAGTGGAAAACAAAAACAAAAAAGTTTAACATAAGATGAAAGAAAAAAATGTAATCTAAATTTAAATGGAAGTTCTTTGTCATGATCAAGGATAGTGAACCAAAGGTTTTGAGAGAAATCTATGTATTCTCAATGTCAAATGTCATTTTATTGTTCCCTGGAGTCTTGGAAGGAAGCTGTGTTCTTTCAGAAGTCACAAGTTTGGGAAAGCCTTTTAGTAAGCCTTAGTGTCAGATTTCCATTGGGATTAGATATCCAGATTGCAGGATCCTGTCTTAGTTATCTAGTACTGCTCTAACAGAAATACCCCAAGTGGATGGCTTTAACAAAGAGAAATTCATTTCTTCACAGTAAAGTAGGCTAAAAGTCCAAATTCAGGGCGTCGGCTCCAGGAGAAGCCTTTCTCTCTCTGTTGGCCTTCTCATCAATTTTCCCCTGGACTAGGGACTTCTCCACGCAGGGACTCCAGGTCCAAAGGATGCATTCTGCTCCTGGCACTGCTTTCTTGGTGGTATGAGGTCCCCCTCATTCTCTGCTCACTTCTCTGTTTTGTGTCTCAAGAAGTTGACTCAGTACACAATCCAATCTTGTAGATAGAGTCCTGCCTTACTAACACAACTGCTGCCCATCCTCCTTCATTAACATCATAGAAGCAGGTTTTACAATATACAGGAAAATCACACAATACTGGGAATCATGGCCCAGCCAAATTGATACACACATATTTTGGGGAACATAATTCAATCCATGACAGTCCACCTTTGGCCCCCCAAAAATGATATCCTTGCAACATGCAAAACATATTCACCCTATCATATCATAGCAAAAGTCTTAACTCCAAGTCTAAAATCAAAAATTCCTCTTCGTCCTTGAAATCTGGAATACAAGTTGCTTCCAAAGTTACAATGGCAGAACGGGTACAAGCTAGACATTTCCATTACAAATGAGAGAAACTGGAGGAAAAGAAGGGATAACAGGCACCAAGCTAGTTAGCAGAACACACTACATTAGCCCTCAAGGCTTTGAAAATACACCTCTGTTCTCTGAGACAATTTACACAATGGCCTGCCACCAGAATCTAGGTATTGGCCACACTTTCCAGATTCTGAGTGGAGGCCCCTCGGCCCTGTGCTTCAGCTCCACCTTCCAGCCCCACTGGGACAGCACCTCTGCTCCCTGGGCTTTAGGTACACCATTCTCCTAGTCCATCTGAGTAGCAACTCCACCCTTTGGAACCCCAGAGGTCATGGCCATACCTTTTGAGACTGAGGCAGCTCGGCTACTTGTGTTCCTTGTCTCTTCAGCTTCTGCTTCTGCTTCCTGTGGCCTCTCTGCCCTCGGGCCTTATGCCTGCATCTGCCTTGTTGGGGCAAGTGTTCCAAAGCTCTGTAGCTCCTCCAGTAAGTGCCTGGAGACACCCTACTCCATCAGAAGACCTCCTGCACACAGGCACTCAGCTCCCTCGCTCCATGGGTCAGCAAGCCTAGCTTCACTGATAAGCGTCCAGAGGCACCCCACTCCACCAGGAAGCCTCCTGCACAGAGGCACTAACCTCTCTCGCTCCATGGGTCGGCTCCAGGGCACTGGTCTCCTGGTTCTGCTGCTGCTGGTTCTCTGCTGCTGCTGGTTCTCTGCCACTGGTCTTTTGCTCCTGCCACTGCTCTATCCATTCACAGTTTCAAAACTGCTTCCACATTTTAGGTATCTCTTAGAGCAGCACTCCACTCTCTCAATACCAAATTCTGTCTTAGATATCTAGTACTGCTCTAACAGAAATACCCCAAGTGGATAGTTTTAACAAAAATAAATTTATTTCTTCACAGTAAAGTAGGCAAAAAGTCCAAATTCAGGGCGTCAGCTCCAGGGGAAGCCTGTCTCTCTCTGTCGGCCTTCTCATCAATCTTCCTCTGGACTAGGGGCTTCTCCACACAGGGACTCCAGGTCCAAAGGATGTGCTCTGCTCCTGGCATTGCTTTCTTGGTGGTATGTGGTCCCCCTGTTTCTCTGCTCACTTCTCTCTTTTGTGTCTCAAGAAGTTGGCTCAGGACACAATCCAATCTTGTAGACTGAGTCCTGCCTTACTAACACAATTGCTGCCCTTCCTCCCTCAATAACATCATAGAGGGAGGATTTACAACATATAGGAAAATCACACAGTACTGGGAATCATGGCCCAGCCAAATTGATACACCCATTTTTTGGGGGATATAATTCAATCCATGACAGATCCTAAATGTGTTTATAGTTGGAAACATGTGTCCATGTGTCTCAGAACTTAAGAACCGTATTTGTATGCACAGAGAAAAAAAGTGTATTAGTAGTTACCAGGGACCAGTGTGAGGGGCAAATGGGGAGTTATTAAGGGGCACTAAATTTCTGTTTAGGGTGATGAAAAACTTTTGGAAAATGGATAGTGATTTTGATTGCGTAACATGGTGAATGTGATGAATGTCACTGAATTGTTCATTTAAATATGGTGTCAATGGCAAACATTTTGTTATATATATTTTACCACAATAATTTTTTAAATTAAAATATGAATTTAAAAAGACCATATTTGTAAATAACAGTACCTGAAATTTTCCAGTGTGGCTTCAAGGCTGATTTTTGTTTTAGAATACTGTCTTAGTCATCTAGTGCTGCCATAACAGAAATACCACAAGTGGATGGTTTTAACGAAGAGAAGTTTATTTCCTTACAGTAAAGTAGGCTAAAAGTCCAAATTCAGGGCATCAGCTCCAGGGGACGGCTTTCCCTCTCTCAGCCTTCTCATCAGTGTTCCCCCAGACTAGGAGCTTCTCAGTGCAGGGACCCCAGTCCACAGGACGCACTCTGCTCCCGGCACTGCTTTCTGGATGGTATGAGGTCCCTTGTCTCACTGCTCACTTCTGTCTTTTATATCTCAAGAGATTGCCTCAGAACACAATCCAGTCTTGTAGGTCAGGTCCTGCCTTACTAACACAACTGCCACCCATCCTCCCTCATTAACATCATAGAGGCAGGTGTACAACATACAGGATAATCACACAGTACCAGGAATCATGGCCTAGCCAAATTGATACACACATTTTTTGGGGGACATAATTCAAACCATGACAAATACTTTAATATATTTACTCTCTCAGTTCAATATCATGTAGAGATATATCAGGTGATGTTCTTTTTGAAACTGTACTTTGCATATGTTATGAATGTTAACTTGTACATAACATTAGTTATCTGAGAATATCTGGCAAGATTAGAATGTATCAAGATGGAATCTGTGAGAGGAGAAGTCAGGACAAATCTCATGGATCTTTCTGTAACAGTTTCATATTTTGAGAGTTTATGAGTATTTAAAGGTACATGTCACGTCATCATAACCATTATGCCAGGAACAAAACTGCAGATCAGAAAAGTTTAAGATCTCTTAGAAAATAAGACAATTTTGATTTTAAGATATCATTAGCTAGGATCTTCTTAGAGCTTTGAAGATATGTTTCTTTTTAATGAAAGTCTTCCCTTAAATGTATTTAAAGTATTTTACTTAGAAAAGGTACATGTCACGTCATCATAACCATTATGCCAGGAACAAAACTGCAGATCAGAAAAGTTTAAGATCTCTTAGAAAATAAGACAGTTTTGATTTTAAGATATCATTAGCTAGGATCTTCTTAGAGCTTTGAAGATATGTTTCTTTTTAATGAAAGTCTTCCCTTAAATGTATTTAAAGTATTTTACTTAGAAACTATGTTTTTATTATTATAAAGTATTGAAGTTTTTCTTAGGGAATAAAAATCCATAAGCTTTTAAACAAATAGAATTTATTTTCAAATGTTTAAATAGTTCCAGAGAGGGAGGATTTGATATTTGCTGTAGCTTTACCATTTTTTCAGTTTAAGATAATCACAAATAAAATAAGGTTAAGTAACTTATCAACTGAATTGGGTAAGAAAATTCCACCAATATTTTTATATTGTTTGGTGGTATTGTTTCATGAGTAAAAAGCCTAGATATGATTCTGAGCAGCTCCAAGCTGCCTGTGACAGTTTTGAGATAGTGTTAAGCTTTTCTTTGTGGGAAGAAAGTTTGTTGAATTTGAATAAATTATTTCTAGTTTGAAACCAGATTAAACACCGTCATTATAGGCTTAACGGTAGTAAGAGTATTAAGATTACTGTTTAGGAAGGGTCAGGGTATTTAATTTATTATAAAACCAAACCCATTACCGTCAAGTTAATTCCAACTCATGGAGACCTCATGTGTTACAGAGTAGAACTACTCCATAGGGTTTTCTTGCTTGACTTCTATGAGCCAGAGATGGTGGTGGGAGATGCAGCAGTGAAAGTGGATTACCCTATATTGAGAATAAAGATATCCTGAAAAATTAGATGCCAGGAGTTGGCGCTTACTCATCATAGACAAGGTGGGAGAAATTATTACAGTTAAGCCACAGGCCTGAGGTGTTTTGAACTATAGGAATCTGTGGTGATGGTTATTTTGTCACAGAGTTCCTAAAATGGAATACTTGGATAGCCTACTCAGACGTTAGTTGAAATATATTTACAGAAAAATTCTGAGTCTAAGAGCAGAAATGTAGCTTGAATCGACATAGTGGGGATTCATGGTCTCCTACTCAGTTTCTAGGCCTAAGCCAATTCAAAGACCCAGATCCTCTCAACTGAGGAAGAGGAAAATCTGTTTAAGAAAGAACACTGCAATGCAGCAAAATATTATTCAAGAGTCTTCCCTCCAGCCTTCCCTGGAAGGGCATTGTTGCCATTTAACAAGCTGACCATACACTGGAGAGGGGCTTATTAGATAGTGGCTCTGAATGATTCCAAGTCTCTGGTGATCTTGTTATTTCCTAATGCTTCTTTGATGACTATCTGGCATGTGAAAAGGAACGAAGATGTGAGAGTGAGTTTTAATTAATTCACTTTCATTATGAATAATAATCAGTTCTTTTGTTGTCTTTCTGTAAGACAGAAAAACTAGAGCTAATTTTGCTATATGAACTATTATAAAACTCATTCAAAATTTTTAATAGCTTCAAATTTCATTGGGAGAAGTTAAAATACAAGTGACAGAATCCCCTGGGACACAGAGAAAGCGATATCATGAATACTAGTAACTTCGTTCAACTTATAATGAGATCCTTTGGGTCATACTCTTTTCTCTTATAAATAATTGCTTAAGTGAAAATCTCTCTTTCTCTTTCCTGGATTTTAAACAACAAATATTAGTCTCTTTATTCAGAATTCTTCAGTATACCCTCCCTATCCTCACCCCACCCCCCACCACTTCATACCCCAGTTATCCAGAGGGAGAGCATGGGCAAACCAATTTTTCAATTTTTCAGGAAGTAGGGATGAACTACTGAAAAGGTGAATAGCAACGGATAGAAGCATAATCTGGTACTTCAATATTCCCAAGCATGCTTCCATTTTTCCTTTCTCACACCTTTACAGTTTAAAATCCATAGGGTAAATAAGCCAAATATTCACCAAAGGAAAAGTCAAATTATGTCTTACTTTCACTTAGAAATCGTGGGGAAATGTGTGTATATACAGGGAATCAAAACCCTTGAGTGTTTTTCTTAGTAGTTTATATTCATTAAATCTATAATCTTGTGAAAAATTATCAAAGATTATCTTTAAAAAAAACTAGTCTTTTTCTCTAAGCCTACCATTTTTTTAAGAAGAAAAAAAAACTCAATTTAGAAGCAAGCCATTAGTATAAAGTGGGTTAAGTAATATATATGCAACAAACTGAAATTTAAATTAAAAAATATGAAATAATTTATGAGAGATGGTGCTTTGCTTTTTTAAACTAAAATGAGGTTCTAAAACTATAAAGAATATATTTTGAAATCATTTTAATTGTTTAAACTGTTTCTTATAAAAAATCACATTTATTTTTAACCTACTAAATTGCCTCTGGTGGCAAACCAAAAGGTTAGCAGTTCAAATCCACCAGCTGCTCCTTGGAAACCCTATGAGGCAGCTTCACTCTGTCCTTTAGGGTTGCTATAAGTTGGAAGCGACTCGATAGCAACAGGTTTGGTTTGGTTTTCAATTGCTTGGGAAATGTAAGGAAATAGTAAAGTAATAATTTTAATTTTTTTGTTGTAATATTATGATATCAGAAATCTGGAGAGCTGGGTAGTTTTGAAGTTGTGGAATGTAACATACCTTAGTCAGAGGTAGAATCTATGCATTATGAACCATACATTCAATTTTTTATACTATTAATGATTTGGGAATGATATAAAAGTACATATTCCTTATGATGTGAAGTCTGTTTCATGGTCAAACCTAAGCAGGAAAGTTAACATAGTGTTTTATTATTTTCAGTTTTTAAATTTATTTTGAGTAACGCAGATTCAAGGATAAGTCTCTTAAAGTATGAAGTGAAAGTTAACTATGTACCCCATGTAACCCAAGGCATATTCCCCCAAAAGAAATCAATGTTGTTGCTACAAGTATGTGGAAAATATGCTGTTATATCATACAAATGAAATACATTACGTACAATGCTCTGCCACACAATCTATAGTTTCAATTAACAATATATCTTGATCATGCTTCCGTATAAGTACGTATTTATTTGTGTCATTCTGTTAAATGTATGAAACATTTAGTTAAGAAGTTTCTCATGATGGTCATTTAGGTTGTTTTCAATTTTCTTATATGAAAATAATGTGCATATATTTTTGGGAAGTCATCTAAGTATGCATGCAGAATAAACTGCAAGAAATGAAATTAGTGTAAGTTGGTTCAAAAGGTTTGTACATTTTTAATTGTGAAAGTTAATAGCAGATTGTCTTCCAAAAAAGAATTTACGTGCCTCTACACAGATTATGAGATAGGCCATTTTCTCATATATACACCAGTATTTGTTTACAACAATCAGTTAAATACATGCCAAGATATTAGGAGAAAAGAAAAAAATCAACTTTTCAATTTCCATTTCTTAATTAGAATAGGATTGAAATTATTTTCATATGTGTTTGTTGTTGCTGTTTTAGGTGCCGTCAAGTTGATTTTGACTCATAGCAACCCTATGGACAACAGACAAAATACTGCCCCATCCTGTGCCATCCTCACAATAGTTATTATGCTTGAGCCCATTGTTGCAGCCACTGAGTCATATGTGTTTATGTATATATTTTTCCTCAGAATGCCTTTTCATAATATTATCTCATGTTTTCTTTGTGAAGGCATCCCTTAACTTCTTGGAGGAAAAAGCTAAAAAGCTATATTACATTAAGAAGTCTTTTTCTACTATGTGTATTAATGGTTTTATTTGGATCCTGTTGTACTATGAGTTTATCCATGGCTGAATTTTGTATTGAAGTTCATGACATGTTCTTTTTCTCAAATCTTTTTTTGATAATATTTGAAAATAATAGCTGTGTTCATATTCTGACTCATAAATAAAGTTTTTAAATTCAGTTGGGACTTTGAAAGAAACTTATACAAATTATAATAGCACTTCCAAATGGCACTGTGAGGAGATCCACAAACGCATAATCTAATGAAACAACTATGTTGTCGTTGTTAGATGTCTTCAAGTCAGTTTCAACTCATAGCAACCCTATGTACAACAGAGCAAAACATGGCCAGGTCCTGCATCATCCTCACAATCATTGATATGTTTGAGCCCATTGTTTGGCCACTGTGTCAAATCATCTCATTGAGTGTCTTTCCTCTTTTTCACTGACCCTCTACCAAGCTTGATGTCCCTCATGATAACAAGCCCAAAATACCAAGACAAAGTCTCACCATCCGTGCTTCTGTGGAGCATTCTGGCTGTATTTCTTCCAGGACAGATTTGTTCGTTCTTCTGGCAGTCCATGGTGTATTCAATATTCTTCACCAACACTAAAATTCAAAGGCATCAATTCTTCATTCTTCCTTATTCATTGTCCAGCTTTCACATGTATATAAGGTGATTAAAAATACCACAGCTTGGGTCAGGCTTGTTAGTCCTCAAAGTGACATCTCTACTTTTTAACAACTTAAAGAGGTCTTTTGTAGCATATTAGCCCAGTGCAATATGTTGTTTGAGTTCTTGACTGCTATTTCCACGGGCATTGATTGTGGATTCAAGTAAAATGAAATCCTTGACAACTTCAATCTTTTATCCGTTTACCATGACCTTGCTTATTGGTCCAGTTGTGAGGATTTTTGTTTTGTGTTGAGGTGTAATCAATGGTGAAGGCTGTAGTCTTTGATCTTCATCAGTAAGTGCTTCAAGTCCTCTTTGCTTTCAGTAAGCAAGGTTATGTCATCTGCATATTACAGGTTGTTAATGAGTCTTCCTTCAGTCTTCATGCCACGTTCTTCTTCATAGTCCAGCTTCTCAGATTATTTGCTCAGAATACAGATTGAATAAGTATGATGAAAGGGTACATCCCTGATACACATCTTTCCTGATTTTAAAACATGCAGTATCTCCTTGTTCTGTTCAAACGACTACCTCCTGATCTATGTACAGGTTCCACATGAACAAAATTAAGTGTTCTGGAATTCCCATTCTTAGAAATGTTATCTATAATTTATTATGATCCACACAGTCAAATACCTTTGCATAGTCAATAAAACGTAGGTAAACATCTTCCTAGTATTCTCTGCTTTCAGCCAAGGTCCATCTGACATCAGTAATGGTATTCTTCATTCCATGTCCTCTTCTGAATCCACCTTGAATTTCTGGCAGTTCCCTGTTGATGTACTGCTGCAAACATTTTTGAATTAGCTTCAAGAAAATTTTACTTGTGTGTGATATTAATTATATTGTACGATAATTTTTGCATTCTGTTGGATCACCTTTCTTCCTTTTCTTCTTTCTTTCTTCTAGGAAGAAACAACTATAACTGATTAAAATTTAAACAACAACATTTAAAAGTTTCTTAAAATTGACTTAACGGCATACCACAAATGAAGAAATATTTACTCAAGGAAACCAACTAAATCTTGCTAAGAAGAGTGAGAATCTGTGACACTTGAGTGATGACCCATTTCCTAACTTTTCCCAGCTCAGCACGATGAGAGCTCCACTCTAGGCACTTGTGATTACTAATATGGAGATCCGTCTCCCTTCATTTCCCATCAAGGGATATGGTAACTCACTAGGAGGAACAGGTTGTCAGCATTTGTTATTACCTCCAGCTCTGAATAGCTGAGGGTAAATTCCTGATAAGTGTGGCCATGAGGTCAAGGGCTCCTCTCCTCCACTCAGACCTCACTCATAGAGTGGAAGCTCTACCACAGGCATTTTAGGCCAAGAATACTGGGACCCCAATAACCCTCACCCAAGCTCACTTGTAGACTAGGGGGCCAATGTTGGGAGAGGCAAGCAGAAAATACAAGAGGCTACCACTCCAGGCCAGTGATCTACTACAAAGAAGGGATGCCATTCCCACTCACCATCTTTGGAGCAATGGCTCAAAGCTTTTGCAGGGGCAGAGAAAATCCATAAGATCAGAGACCTCAGAGTCTCTGCCCAAAGGAACTGACTTAATTTGAAACAAAGTGTGGTAAAGTCTAAACTTAAGTGAGATTTTTCATCATAAGTAATTAAAAGGAGGCTAGAAGTTCTATGAGAGCAACAAACTAAACTTTAGACCAGTTAGTTTATCAGAGGGAGCAAAGGAAAGGGCTAAGAAGAGTCCTCCTGGGGCCTTGTTGTTAGGTGCAACTGATTCAGTTCTGACTCATAGAAACCCTCCTATGTACAAGAGAATGGAACATTGCCTGGTCCTGTGCCATAACAACCCTAAAAGAGTAGCCTCAAAAGCTATCCCTTCAAAACTGGATTAGACTGTGAAGCAACTTATACCCCCATGGCATTGCCAAAAGCAATAAGTCAATCAGCCAGCAATTAGTGGAGCTTAACAGTTATGTATGATACCAAATGAGGTAGACAGATTAACAGAGAAATCAGGAAAAGATAATCAAAGAAAGCCCTGCTAAAACCACTGTCATTCCAGCCAGAGTGGCTTTGAACATTCCCAAGACCTCCAAGGAGTGACATCAGAGGCTTCACACTATAGGGGAAATTGTTGTTATTAGGTGCCATTGAGTTGGTTCCAACTCATAGTTGGTTTCAACACACACATGCACACACACATACACACACACACACACACACACACACGAGACATATAAACAGGAAAGTATAACTCATATACAGCAAGAAACGTGGGTAACCAAAACCGCCAGATGTCAAATTTAGCACGCAATGACTTCAAACCAGCCAGTACAAACATGTTCAAAGAAAATCATGCTTAAAGAGGTAAACGAAGTATGATAACAATGACTCACCAAATAGAGAATATTCTTAAAGAGATGTTGCTTTTATTAGGTGCCACTGAGTCAGCTCCAACTCATAGCGACACTATGTACAACAGAATGAAACATTGCCCTGTCCTACACCACCCTCATGATCGTTGTTATGCTTAAGCCCATTGTTGCAGCTACTGCATCATTCCATCTCATTGACGGTCTTCCTCTTTTTCACTAACCTTCTACTTTACCAAGCATCATGTCCTTCTCCAGAGACTGGTCCCTCCTGATAACATGCCCAAAGTATGTGAGACAAAGTCTCACCATTCTTGGTTCTAAGGAACATTCTGGCTGTACTGCTTCTATCTTTAAAGAGATAGAAGTCATTAAAAAAAGAATCAAATATTCTGAACTAGTAAAGTATAATAGGTGAAATAAAAATTTCAATAGAGAAGCTCAACAGTAGACTTGAAGCGGCAGAAGAAAAATCAATGAACTTGAAGATAGATCAATAGAGATTATGCACTCCAAAGAACAGAGAGAGGAGGTGGGGCCAGGATGGCGGAGCAGATGCTTCCTGTTCCTCTTACAACAAAGACCCCCCCCCAAAAAGTGAATCAATTATATATGACAGTCTAAGAGCCCTGAACATCAAAGGCAAAATTGAGGAATCAGACTGAGTGGCAGGGGGAGAGAGAGACAGTTCAGAAGCAGGGAGGAGTTGCCAGACCTAACCTGGCAGGAGCCAGAACCATTAAGGCCAGATCAGCTATCATGAGTAGTGAGGCAAGCAGTGGTGCTCAGGAGGTGTTTTCCACATCAAGAAAGACCCAGTGGCAGAGAGTCTACTCAGACATCCAGAACAAGTGAAAAGGAGCGCTCAACTGGCAAAAGATAAGTACTTGCATCTGGGCTACCACTGGGATCAAATAATATCCCCTTTGGGAAAATCCTCTCTCCAATTTACCTCCTCCATTCCTGCTCTGCACTGGTCCTGGGCCAGCTTCAATGATTGCTGCATCCCCTGTCCTGGAAGTAGGATCCATCACATGCCCTGAGTCATTCTCCCTGCCTTGGAGAGGAAACAAATTAACAAACAAGGGAAAGAATAATCTGCCGGCTCCCCTAAACTAGGAACTCAGGATAGGCACAGCTCTTTCATCTAGGCACAGTCTTAAGGGGTCCACAGACTTTGAATGACTTTCACCCCCGCATAGATTTGTGTGGGCCCATTTCAACAACGTAGGCCTTCATTACCACAGTACAACTGGGTATATACCTGAAGTCTAACTTCAACTTGTTCAGCAGTGTGGTGGCAGATTCGTGACATTTGACACAGTTCTGCCCATTGGGCATGTTCCTCTCTTACTCACTTCAGGGGCCTGAGGACTGGTGGCTCCATGCAGGCCACCTAGCCACCTGTGACAGGGGTCCAAGAATAAGAGGTACCTCCCAGTCCTTACAGCCAACAGCATTGGGTGCTCATAGTCCAGCTGCAAAACCCACCCACCAATGCACTTTAGGGAACAGGGACATGCTTTCTTTCCAGACACTCGGGGGCAGCCATCGGCCCCTGCCTTGCTCAGCACGTGATCCCCTGCTGGAGCTGGATGCCTATGCCTACAGAAATTGCCCATGCCTGTCTAGGACTGTAGGTGAGAGCCAGCACCACACACTTGGTGGCTGACTACCTGGGCACCTGAGCTGAATCCATACAGGAGAAATGGGCAGACTTCTGGGCTCACATACTTAGTGGCAGTTCTGGCCACTTAGTAGGACGTTGGAGCTTCAGGGGCACCAGTGATCAGGCTAGCTCACATTGGCAGCCTATTTGGGCATATGAAAACAAAACAAAACAAGAAGCTAGGACTCACTAAACAAATATAGAATAAAATTATAATAACTTATTGATGGCTTGAAGACAACAGTCAATATCAAATCACATAAAGAGGCAGATCATGATGGCTTCAGCAAACTCCCAAAATAAAGAAACTAGAAATTTTCCAGTGGAAGAGAATTTCTTGGAATTACCATAGGCAGAATACAAGAGATTAACATACAGAACCCTTCAAGATATCAAGAAGGAGATCAGGCAAAACACAGACCAAGCAATAGAGGAATTTAAGAAGATTAGAGAAGAGCATAATGACAAATTTAGCAGGCTGCAAGAATCCATAGAGAAACAGTAATCAGAAATCCAGAAGATTAACAATAAAATTTCAGAATTAGACAGCTAGACAGAAAGTCTGAGGAGCAAAACTGAGGCAATGGAAGTCAGAATTAGTGAGACTGAAGATAAAGCACTTGACACCAACTTATTTGAGGAAAAATCAGATAAAAGGATTAAAAAAATGAAAAAACCCTAAGAACTATGTGGGACTCTATCAAGAGGAATAACCTATGAGTGACTGGAGTATGAGAACAGAAGGGGATAAAAAAAATACAAAGAGAATTGTTGAAGATATTTTGACAGAAAACTTCCCTGATGTCATGAATGATGAGAAGATATCTATCCAAGATGTTCATCGAACCCCACATAAGGTAGATCCCAAAAAAAAAAAAAACAAACAACAGAGAGAAAAAACAAAATGAAGAAAAATAAACAGATCCTGTGACAAAAGCAAGGCATCATTAAGTGTACAACATACACATTAATGGGAGTTCTAAAAGGAGAGAAGAGAGAAAAAAATATTCAAAGATGTAATTACTGAAAACTTCCCACATTTGATGAAAAGCATTAGTCTACATATCCAAGAAGCTCTTTTCACCGAGTAAGATAAACCCAGAGATCCACAGCCAGACATATCATAGTAAAAATGTTGAAAGGCAAAGGCAAAGAGAAAATTTTGAAAGCAGCAAAAGAAAAATGACTTGTCACATGAAAAAGAACACCAATAAGATTGGTCTGACTCCTCATCAGAAACAATGGAGGCCAAAAGGAAAGTGGAATGCCATATTTCAATTGCTAAAAGGAAATAAAATTGTCAACCAGAAATCTTATATCCAGAAAAACTATCTTTGCAAAATGAAATAAAAGGTACTCCCAGATAAATAAAATCTGAGAGAATTTGTTGCTAGTAGATTCGGCTTACAAGAAATTCTGAAAGAAATTCTTCAGGCTGGAAACAAGGGGCCTAAACAGTAAATCAAATCCACTTGAAAAAGCAGAAAGCACCAGTAATGGTAATTGTATGTAATTATTATACTTACAAATTATATTATAATTATAAAAGTATAGACGTATACTTTTTTCTTTCTTTTCTTACCTGATTTATAAAGCAGTTGCATAAAACAATGTGTATAGAGTTGTACTTTGGGGTCTACAACATGTAGAAATGTAATAAACTTTACAATAACAACACAGAGGAGGTGGGTGGGAGCAAAGCTATATTAGAGTGATGAAATGACCCCAGAAGGTAACTCAAATCAACAGGAACAAATAAACAGAACCAGTAGTGGTAACAAAAAGGTTACTGTCATAAACTCTATAAATATACATATTTATTCTCTCAGGAACAAGCCAAGGATTCTATTCAACATTCTAGTGGATGCATAGCCAGAGAAATTAGGAAAAAGTGAAATAAAGGCATCTAGGTAGGAAATGAAGAAGTAAAAATATCTCTTGTTAAGTGACATGACCTTGTATATAGAAAATCTAAAGGAATCCACTAAAAACTATTAGAAATAATGAGTCAGACTCTTACCTCACAGAGTATACAAAAATAAATTCAAACTGAATCATAGACTTAAATGTAAGAGCTAAAATTTTAAAACTTAGAAGAAAACATAAGTGTAAACCTTTGAGACCTTGAAGTAGACAATGATTTCTTAGTTATGATACCTACAGAACAAGCAACCGAAGAAAAAAATGGATAAATTAGACTTCATCAGGATTAAAACCTTTTGTGCTTCAAAGGATATTATTGATAAAGTGAAAAAATAACCCACAGAACAGGAAAAAATATTTTCAAATCATATATCTAATGAGAATTGTATCTAGACTATATAAAGAACTCTTACAACTCAATAATAAAGGCAAATAACTCAATTGAAAAATTAGCAAAAAGCATAAATAAACAAATAGACATAACTCCAAAGAAGATATACAAATAGCCCATAAGCATATGAACAGATGCTCAACATTACCAGTTTCCAGGAAAGTGGAAATCAAAACCACTATGAGATACTACTTTCATCCACTACCATGGTTGTAATCCAAAAGATAGATAATTACAAGTGTTGATGAGGATGTATAGAAATTAAAACCTTCAGAAGTGTATGAAGGTGGAAATGTAAAATGGTGCAATCCCTTTGGAAAAGCGTCTGGTAGTTCCTCAAAAGGTTAAACATAGAGTTACTATATAACCAAGCAATTCTACTTGTAGGTATATACCTAAGATAAATGAAAACATATGTGCACACAAATACATGTACATGGGTATTCATAGCAGGATTATTCATAAAAGCCAAAAAATGAAACAACTAAAATGTTCATCAATTCATGAATGGATAAACAATTTATGGTATAGTCATACAATGGAATATTATTTATCAATAAAAAGAAATAAAGTACTGATACGTGCTACATGAATCAACCTTAAAAACATTATACTAAGTGAAAATGTTATGGTAAGTCACTACGTGTTGTATGATTCCATTTATAGCAGTATCCAGAATACGCAAATCTATAGAGACAGAATGTAGATTAGTGGTTTCCAAGGACAAGGGATTCCCTGTGTCTCCATATTTTCATGTGTTTGCCTCCAAGGCACCACCAAGGGTGACGGAGGAATGTGGACCCTACACAGGTTGGTGACAGAATAGCAGTGAGAAGAGAGAGTGACCTAGGCAAGGCACAAAATATTTGGCGTGTTTTTGGATGTCTCAACAGAGAAGAGAGGGTGCTACAGTCAAGGATGTTGATAAACATCCAGCAGTGCAGAGGACAATCTCCAAAATACCAACAGTGTCAAGGTTGGGAAACCCTGAATTATAAAACACTGGCCACATGTCGTATTTGGGTCTGAGTTCTTCTTTTCCCTTTATTAAGTGTAAATGTATTGAAGGCAGGTTCCAGATGGGATTCTGTGTATATCTGTGTTTAATTGAGGATGAAATAAAGGAAAGATATCATTAGTTACTAACTTCTGGTGAATTACTAACTGCTTGCAAATAATTGAAATTTTAAATGATTTGTTCCCATCTAGCTCAATTGGCATAACATGGTTTATAAAGAAAATATTCTATATTCTACTTTGGTGAGTAGCATCTGGGGTCTTCAAAGCTTGTGAGCAGCCATCTAAGATTCTCCAGTGGTCTCACCCCTTTGGGAGAAAAGGAGAACAAAGAAAACTAAATATACAAGGGAAAGATTAGTCCAAAGGACTAATGGACTGAAACTACCACAACCTTCACCAACCTGAGTGCAGTACAACTTGCCCAGTTGCCACCACTGACTGTTCTGACAGGGATCACAACAAAGGATCCTGGACAGAGCTGGAAAAAAATGTAGAACAAAATTCTAACACAAAAAAAGACCACACTTACTGGCCTGACAGAAACTAGAGAAATCCCAAGAGTATAGCCCCTGGACACCCTTTTAACTTAGTAATGAAGTCACTCCTGAGATTCACCCTTCATCCAAAGATTAGACAGGCCCATAAAACAAAATGAGACTAAAGGGGCACATCAACCCAGGGGCAAGGACTAGAAGGCAGGAGGGGACAGGAAATCTGGTATTTGGGAACCTAAGTTCGAGAAAGGAGTGTTGCCACGTTGTGGGGTTGTTAACCAATGTCATAAAACAACATGTGTTCTAATTGTTTAATGAGAAGCTAGTTTGTTCTGTAAATCTTCATCTAAAGTACATATATACATATATATATAAAAAATAATTTGTTCCCAAATGTCAGGCTACATTATCAAGTATACAGCAATGTGATAAAACCAAAGGCTAATTTTAGAATTTTCTTAGGACTTGTGTTGGAGAGAATTGTAAAACTGTAACAAATAAGCTTACCACTCACAGTGTCACTTATATTCCTAATTTATGAAAAAATATAGGAATACATATGTATAACAAGAAAAGTGCCCAAATATTCTAAACTATAATTCAGAGGATATCGAAGTGGGTCCAAGATGGCAGTGTAGTCAGACAGCTTCCTATATCCCTCTAACAAAGATCTGGACAAACAAGTGATTTGATTGTATATGAATATCTAGGAACCCTGAACAAGGCAAAGTTGAGGAATCAGACTGAGTGGCGGGGGGAGAGGGAGACAATTTGGAAGAAGCCAGCAGCACCAGAGTGGCAGCAGCGGGACTGCAGTTCTTCAGCCTCTCTGGGTCCGCAATGAGGCAGGCAAACAGCTGTGCACGTGCTTGGGAAGCAGTTTCCACATCAAGAGAGATCCAGCAGCAGAGATTCTGCTTGGACACCTCAAACCAGTGAAAAGAAGCTCCCAAGTGGCTAAAGATAAGTACATGCATGTGGCCTTTCTCGGGGTTTTAACAAACAAAGAAAAGCCCATTTGGGAAAACCTCTCTTCCTTTTAACTCCCCCCTCCATGCTCTGTACCAGGAGTCGGCTGGGCCAGAAGTAGATCCCAAAAGGCACCCTGGCCCATTCTCCTGGCCTTGGAGAGGGAACAAATAAGCTACCGGCTCCCTTAAGCCAGGAACTCACGGTTGGCACAGCTCCTTTGCTAGGCACAGGCATAAAAGGTCTGCAGACTTTGAGTGCCTTTTACCCCAGTATAGACCAGTGAGGACCCATCTCAACAGCGGTAGCCCTCACTACCACAGTACAACAGGGCAAACATCTGAAGTTTAACTTCAACTGTTTCAGCTGTGAAGTGGCAGATTTGTGACCCTCGAAACAGCTCTGCCCCTTAAGTAGGCACTTTTACTGATCCACAACAGGGTCTTGAGGACTGGTGGCATCAACTAAACCATCTAGTTACCTGCTACAACAGTCCAAGAAAAAGTGGTGCCCTCGAGTCTTTACAGTCAACAGAGTGGGGTGCTCACCTATCTACTCTCCCTAGGGAATAGGGACACACTTTCCTTTCAGACTCTCAGGGGCAGCCATCAGCCCCCTGCCTGGCTCTGTGCATGATCCCCTACCACAGCCAGATTGAGTGCCTGCACCAATCACCCATGCCTCTCTAAAACTGTAGGTGAGAACCTGCACCACATACTCGGTGAGCAACTGTCTGGACATCTTAGCTGAACCCATATAGGAAAATTTAACGGACTCCTGTGTGCACATACTTAGTTACAGAACTAACTACCTGGTGACAGGATGTTAAAGCTTCAAAGGTGCCAATAATCAAACTAGTGCACACGAGCAGCCTATTGGGGCATATCACAACAAAACAAAACAAGAAGCTAGGACTCATTAAACAAATATAAAATAAAATTATAATAACTTATTGATGGCTCAGAGACAACAGTCAGTATCAAATCACATAAAGAGGCAGTCCATGATGGCTTCAGCAAACTCCCAAAATAAAGAATCAATAAATTCTCTGGAGGAAGAGAATTTCTTGGAATTACCAGAGGCAGAATACAAAAGATTAATATACAGAACTCTTCTAGAAATTAGAAAGGAAATTTGACAAAATGTAGAAATTTCCAAGGAACAAACAGACAAAGTAGTAGTGGAACTTATAAAAGTTATTCAAGAACATAATGACAAATTTAATAGGCTGCAAGAATCCAGCGAGAGACAGCAATCAGAAATCCAGAAGATTAACAATAAAATTTCAGAATTAGACAACTCAATAGAAAGTTATAGGAGCAGAACTGAGACAGTAGAAGTTAGGATTAGTGACACTGAAGATAAAGCACTGACACCAACTTATATGAGGAAAAATCAGATAAAAGAATTAAAAAGAATGAAAAAACTCTAAGAGTTCTGTGGGACTCTATCAAGAAAATAACCCACCAGTGATTGAAGCATCAGAACACGGGGCGATAACAGAAAATACAGAGAAAATTGTTGAAGATTTGTTGACAGAAAAATTCCCTGATATCATGAAAGATGAGAAGATATCTATCCAAGATGATCACCGAACTCCACATAAGGTAGACTCGAAAAGAAAGTCACCAAGACATATTGTAATCAAACTTACCAAAACGAAAGATAAAGAGAGAATTTTAAGAGCGTTTAGGGATAAAAGAAAAGTCATCTACAATGGAAATTCAATTAGAATAAGCTCAGACTATTCAGCAGAAACCATGCAGTCAAGAAGGCAATGGGATGACGTATATAAAGCCTTGAAGAAAAACAACTGCCAGCCAAGAATTATATATCCAGCAAAACTGTCTCTCAAATATGATGGCAAAATTATGGAACTTCCAGATAAACAGAAGTTCAGGGAATTTGCAAATACCAAACCAAAATTACAAGAAATACTAAAGAAAGTCCTACAGTTAGATAATCAATAACACCAGATAACAACACAAGACTAGAACACAGGACAGAGCAACCAGATATTGACTCAGATAGGGAAGATGAAAACACATTAAAGCTAAAACACTGAAAACAGGGAAACAGAGATACAAATATGTAAAAAAGGACAACATTAAAACAAAAAAGAGGGACTTAAAAGATGCAGACATTGATTTTTCATATGGAGGGGAAGTCAAGGTGATATAAAGTAATAAAATACTGGTATAAACTTAGAAAAATTAGGGTAAATATTAATGTAACTACAAAGGAATCTAACAATCCTACAAATCAAAATAAAAAAGTAGAAAGACATAAAGACCCAGCAAACACAAAATCTACAACAATGATAAAGATGAAATAAAAATACATTAAAAAAAAATGACTCAGCACAGAAAATTAACAGGAACAAAGAAACTGTGAACAACACATAAAAACAGATATCAGGATGACAGCACTAAACTCATACCTATCAATAATTATGCTGAATGTAAACGGACTTAATGCACAAATAAAGAGACAGAGAGTGGCAGATTGTATAAAAAAGCATGATCCATCTATATGCTGCCTACAAGAGATGCATCTTAGACTTAAAGACACAAACAGGCTAAAACTCAAAAGAAGGAAAAAAATATATCAAGCAAACAACACTCAAAAAAGAGTAGGAGTGGCAATATTAATCTCTGACAAAATAGACTTTAAAGTAAAATCCACCACAAAAGATAAGGAAGGACACTATATAATGAGTCAATACACCAGGAGGACGTAACTATAACAAATATTTACACACCAAACGACAGGGCTCCAAAATACATAAAACAAACTCAGCTCTGAAAAGAGAGACAGACAGATCCACAATAGTAGTAGGAGACTTCAACACGCCACTTTTGGTGAAGGACAGAACATCCAGAAAGAAGCTCAACAAGGGCATGGAACAGCTAAACTCTACAATCAACCAACTTGATCTCATAGACATATACCGAACTCTGCACCCAAAAGCAGCCAAGTATATTTCTTTTCCAATGCTCATGGAACTTTCTCCAGAACAGACCACATAATAGGCCATAAAGCAAGCCTTAACAAAATCCAAATCGTCAAAATATTACAAAGCATCTTTTCTGACCATAAAGCCATAAAAGAGGAAATCAACAATACAAAAAGCAAGGAAAAAAATCAAACACATGGAAACTGACCAACACCTTGCTCAGAAACTACTTGGTTATAAAAAAAATTAAGGATGGAGTAAAGAAACTCATAGAATCAAATGAGAATGAAAACACATGCAACCAGAACCTTTGGGACACAGCAAAAGCAGTGTTCAGCAGTCAGTTTATAGCAATATATGCACACATCCAAAACGAAGAAAGGGTCATAATCAAAGCGTTAACACTACAACTGGAACAAGTAGAAAGAGAGCATCAAAAGAAGCCCACAGGCGCCAGAAGGAAGGAAATAATAAGAATTAGAGCGGAATTAAATGAAATAGAGAATAGAAAAACAATTGAAAGAGTTAACAAGTCCAAAAGCTGGTTCGTTAAAAAGACCAACAAAACTGATAAACCACTCACCAAACGGACAAAAGAAAAACAGGAGAGGAAACAGATAACTTGTATAAGAAATGAGATGGGTGATATCACAACAGACCCAACTGAAATCAAAAGAATCATAACGGATTACTATCAAAAATTATACTCTGGCAAATTTGAAAACCTAGAGGAAATGGAGAAATTTCTAGAAACTCACTACTTACCTAAATTAACACAAACAGAGGTAGAACAAGTAAATAAACCCATAACAAAGGAAGAGATTGAAAAGGTTATTAAAAAAACTCCCAACAACAACAACAACAACAAAAAAACCCTGGCCTGGATGACTTCACTGGAGAATTCTACCAAACTTTCAGAGAAGAGATAACACCGCTTCTACTAAAGGTATTTCAGAGCATAGAAATGGATGGAATACTCCCATACTCGTTCTATGAAGCCAGCATAACCCTGATACCAAAACCAGGTAAGACAGCACAAAAAAGGAAGATTACAGACCGATATCCATCATGAATGTCGACACAAAAATCTTCAACAAAATTCTAGCCAATAGAATTCAGCAACATATCAAAAAAATAATTCACCATAACAAAGTGGGGTTTGTACCAGGTATGCAGGGATAGTTGAACATTAGAAAAACAATCAACCTAATCCATCACATAAATAAAAGACAAGAACCACATGATCTTATCAATCGATGCAGAAAAGGCATTTGACAAAGTCCAACACCAATTAATGACAAGAACTCTCAATAAGATAGGAATAGAAGGGAAATTCCTCTATATAATTAATAGAAAACCAACAGCCAACATCATCCTAAATGGAGAGACTTTGAAAGCTTTCCCCTTGAGAAGAGGAACCAGACAAGGATGCCCTCTATCACCACTATTATTCAACACTGTGCTGGAGGTCCTAGCCAGAGCAATTAGACTTGAAAAAGAAATAAATGGCATCCAAATAGGTAGGGAAGAAGTCAAAGTATCTCTGTTTGCAGATAATATGATCTTATACACAGAAAACGCCAAAGAATCCACAAGAAAACTACTGGAACTAATAAAAGATTTCAGCAAACTTTCAGGATACGAGATAAACATATAAAAATCAGTTGGATTCCTTTACACCATCAAAGAGAACCTGGAAGGGGAAATCACCAAATCAATACCATTTACAATAGCCCCCAAGAAGATAAACTACTTAGGAATAAATCTAACCAAAAACGTGAAAGATCTATACAGAGAAAACTACAAGACACTACTGCAAGAAACCAAAAGAGACCTGCATCAGTGGAAAAACATACCTTGCTCATGGATAGATAGGCTCAACATAGTGAAAATGTCAATTCTACCCAAAGAGATCTACAGATACAATGCAATCCTGATCCAAATTCCAATGGCATTTTTTAATGAGATGGAGAAACAAATCACCAACTTCATATGGGAAGGGAAGAGGCCCCGAATAAGTAAAGCATTACTGAAGAAGAAGAACAAAGTGGGAGGCCTCAGATTACCTGGTTTTAGAACCTATAATAATGCCACAGTAGTCAAAATAGCCTGGTACTGGTACAACAGATACATAGACCAACGGAAACGAGTTGAGAATCCACATATAAGCTCATCCACCTATGAGCAGCTAATATTTGACAAAGGCCTAAAGTCCATTAACTGGGGAAAAGACATTCTCTTTAACACATGGTGCTGGCATAACTGGGTATCCATCTGCAAAAAACTGAAGCAAGACCCATACCTCACACTATGCACAAAAACTAACTCAAAATGGATCAAAGACTTAAATATAAAATCGAAATTGATAAAGATCATGGAAGAAAAAATAGGGACAATGCTAGGAACCCTAATACATGGCATAAACACAATACGAACCATAAGTAACAATGTACAAGCACCAGAAGAGAGACTAGATAAACGGGGTGCTCCTAAAAATCAAACACTTATGCTCATCAAAAGACTTCACCAAAAGAGTAAAAAGACAACTTACAGACTGCAAAAGAATTTTTGGCTATGACAAATCTGATCAACGCCTAATCTCTAAAATCTACAAGATACTGCAAAACCTCAACAACAAAAAGACAAATAACCCAATTGAAAAATGGTCAAAGGATATGAACAGGCACTTCACCAAAGAAGATATTCAGGTGGCTAACAGACACATGAAGAAATGCTCACTATCATTAGCCATTAGAGAAATGCAGATGAAAACTACAATGAGATATCATCTCATCCCAACAAGGCTAACATTAATCCAAAAAACACAAAATAATAAATGCTGGAGAGGTTGTGGAGAGACTGGAACACTTCTGCACCATTGGTGGGAATGTAAAATGGTACCACCACTTTGGAAATCCGATTTGGCTCTTCCTAAAAAAGTTAGAAATAGAAGTACCATATGATCCATCTGTCCCTCTCCTTGGAATATATCCTAGAGAAACAAGAGTCATCACACGAATAGATACATGCACACCCATGTTCATTGCAGCACTGTTCACAATAGCAAAAAGATGGGAACAACCTAGGTGCCCATCAACAGACGAATGGATAAATGAAATATTACACAAAGACAAAGAACGACGATGAAGCTGTGAAACATTGTATAACATGGTGGAAGCTGGAACTTATTATGCTGAGTGAATTTAGTCAGTCACAGAACGACAAATACTGTATAAGACCACTATTATAAGAACTCAAGAAAAGGTTTAAACACAGAAGAAAACATTCTTTGATGGTTATGGGGGTGGAGAGGGACTGTGAGGGTTATTCACTAAGTAGATAGTAGATAAGAATCATCTTAGGTGAAGGGTACACTACAGGGGAAGTCAGCACAACTGGACTAAACCAAGGTAAGATTTTTTCTGAATACAATCAAGTACTTTGAGAGACAGAGTAGCAGGGATGGGGAGTCTGGGGGCCATGGTTTCAGGGGACATCTAGGTCAATTGGCCTAACAAAGCGTATTAAGAAAATGTTCTGCATCCTACTTTGGTGAGTGGTGTCTGGGCTCTTAAAAGCTTGCAAGCAGCCATCTAAGATGCATCAATTCGTCCCAACCACTTGGAGTAAAGGAGAACAAAGAACACCAAAGACACAAGGAAAGTATTAGCCCAAGAGACAGAATGGGCCACATAAACCAGAGACTTCATCAGCGTGAGACCAGAAGAACTAGATGGTGCCCGGCTACCACCAATGAACGTCCTGACAGGGAACACAACAGAGGATCTCTGATGGAGCTGTAGAAGGATGGGGTTCAGAACTCAAATTCTAGTAAGAAGATCAGACTTAATGGTCTGACTGATACTAGAGGTGCCCCAGAAATCATGTCCCCTGGACTCTCTATCAGCCCAGAAATAAAACAATTTCTGAGGCTAACTCTTCAGACAGGGATTACTGGTCTGTGGGACATAAAGTGATACTCATGAAGAGTATGCCTCTTAGTCAAGTAGATATAAGAGACCAAAGGGGCAGTTTTTGCCTAGAGGTGAGATGGGAAGGCAGAGAGAGTTAGGAGCTGGTTGAATGGTCATGGGAAATCAGGGGAGGAAAGGAGGAGTGTGCTGTCACAGAATGGGGTGAGCAATTAGGGTCACATACAAAGTATGTATAAAATTTTGTATGGGAGACTAACTTGAAATGTAAACTTCATTTGACTACAACAATAAAAAAAAAAGAAAAAATCCCCCCCCCCAAAAAAATTCAGAGGATATCATTCAACAATCTTTATAATGTGATCATTCACAATACTCTAAAGCAGAAGTTGGCAAGCTTTTTTTCATAAACAGCCAGGTAGTTATTTATTTTTTTTACTTCATATGGTCTCTGTTGCAGCCAATCAGCTCTGCCATTGTAGCAGCAAAGTAGCCATAAACCAAAAAAACCAAACCCATTGCCACTGAGTTGATTCCGACTAATAGTGATCCTACGGGACCGAGGCGAACTGCCCCACAGGGTTTCCAAGGAGCAGCTGGTGGATTAGATCTGTTGACTTTTTGGCTACTAGCCGAGCTCTTAACCACTGCATCACCAGGGCCCCAAATTAGCATAGCCAATGCATAAACAAGCGATTGTGGCTGTGTTCTGATAAAAATTTATTACTAATATGGGCAGCTGGACAGATTTGGTCTGTGGGTTGTAGTTGGCCACTCCCTGCTCTAAAACACAATTATCTCCTTTTCAGTACTTCTAAGTAAGCAGTCGTGTCTGTCAGTTTGCCATACTGTGGGAGCTTGCATGTTGCTGTGATGCTTGAAGTTATGTCACCAGTACTCAGGTACCATCAGGGTCACCCATAGCAGACAGGTTTCAGCGGAGCTTCCAGACTAAGACAGACTAGGAAGAAGGACCCAGCAGTCTACTTCTGAAAAGAATTAGCCAGTGAAAACCTTATGAATAGCAACGTAACATTGTCTGATACAGTGCTGGAAGATGAGCCCCCTAGGTTGGAAGGCACTCAGAAGACAACTGGGGAAGAGCTGCCTCCTCAAAGTAGAGTCGACCTTAATGACATGGATGGAGTCGAGCTTTGGGGACCTTCATTTGCTGATGTGGCGTGACTCAAAATGAGAAGAAACAAGCTGCAAACATCCATTAATAACTAGAATGTGGAATGTATGAAGTATGAATCTAAGAAAACTGGAAATCGTCAAAAATGAAATGGAACATATAAACATGGATAGCCTAGGTAACAGTGAGCTTAAATGGGCTGATATTGGCCATTTTAAATCGGACAACTATATATGGTCTACTATGCCAGGAATGACAACTTGAAAAAGAATGACGTTGCATTCATCGTCAAACAGAACATTTCGAGATCTATCCTGAAGTACAACGCTGTCAGAGATAGAATAATATCCATATGTCTACAAGGAAGAGCAGGTAATGCAAGTATTATTCAAATTTACCCACCAGCCACTAAGGCCAAAGATGAAGAAATTGGAGATTTTTACCAACTTCTTCAGTCTGAAATTGACTGCACATGCAATCAGGACGCATTAATAATCACTGGTGACTGGAATGCAAAACTTGGAAACAAAAAAGAAGGATCGGTAGTTGGAAAATATGGCCTTGATGATAAGAATGATGCTGGAGATTGCATAAAGGAATTTTGCAAGACCTATGACTTCTTCATTGCAAATACCTTTTTTCACCAACATAAATGGTGACTATACACAGGGACCTCACCAGATGGAATACACAGGAATCAAATCGACTACATCTGTGGAAAGAGGCAATGGAAAAGCTCAGTATTATCAGTCAGAACAAGGCCAGGGGCTGAGTGCAGAACAGACCATCAGTTGCTCGTGGGCAAGTTCAAGTTGAAACTGAAGAAAATTAGAACAAGTCCACAAGAGCCTAAGTATGACCTTGAGTACATCCTGCCTGAATTTAGAGACCATCTCAAGAACAGATTTGACGCATTGAACACTAATGACCAAAGACCAGACGAGTTGTGGAATGACATCAAGGACACATACATGAAGAAAGCAAGAAGTCAATAAAAAGACAGGAGAGAAAGAAAAGATCAAAATGGATGTCAGAAGAGACTCTGAAACTTGCTTTTGAAAGTCAAGTAGCTAAAGCAAAAGGAAGAAATGATGACGTAAAAGAACTGAACCAAAAATTTCAAAGGGCTACTTGAGAAGACAAAGTAAAGTATTATACCGACATGTGCAAAGAGCTGGAGATAAACAACCAAAAGAGAAGAGCACACTTGGCATTCCACAAGCTGAAAGAACTGAAGAAAAAATTCAAGCGTCAAGTTGCAATAGTGAAGGATTCTATATGGAAAATATTAAACGATGCAGGAAACATCAAAAGAAGATGGAAGGAACACACAGAGTCATTATACCGAAAAGAATTGGTCGACATTCAACCATTTCAAGAGGTAGTATATGATCAGGAACCAACGGTACTGAAGGAAGAAATCCAAGCTGCACTGAAGCTATTGGCAAAAAAAAAAGTCTCCAGGAATTGACGGAATATCAATTGAGATGTTTCAACAAACAGATGCAGCACTGGAAGTGCTCACTCATCTATGCCAAGAAATCTGGAAGACAGCTAGCTACCTGGATAACCGACTGGAAGAGATCCATATTTATGCCTATTCCCAAGAAACGTGATCCAACTGAATGTAGAAATTATCGAACAGCGTCATTAATATCACACGCAAGTAAAATTTTACTAAAGATCATTCAAAAGTGGTTGCAGCAGTATGTCGACAGGGAACTGCCAGAAATTCAGTCCAGATTCAGAAGAAGATGTGGGACCAGGGATATCACTGCTGATGTCAGATGGATCCTGGCTGAAAGCAGACACTACTGGAAAGATGTTTACCTGTGCTTTATTGACTATTCAAAGGCATTCTATTGTGTGGATCATAACAAATTATGGATAACATTGTAAAGAATGGGAATTCCAGAACACTTAATTGTGCTCATGAGGAACCTGTACATTGACCAAGAGGCAGTCATTCAAACAGAACAAGGGGATACTGCATGGTTTAAAATCAGGAAAGGTGCGCATCAGGGTTGTATTCTTTCACCATACTTTTCCAATCTGTATGCTGAGCAAATAATCCAAGAATCTGGACTGTATGAAGAAGAAAGCTGCATCAGGATTGGAGAAAGACTCATTAACAACCTGCATTATACAGATGACACGATCTTGCTTGCTGAAAGTGTAGAGGACTTGAAGCACTCACTGGTGAAGATCAAAGACCACAGCCTTCAGTATGGATTACACCTCAGCATAAAGAAAACAAAAATCCTTACAACTGGACCAATAAGCAACATCATGATAAATGAAGAAAAGATTGAAGTTGTCAAGAATTTCATTTTACTTGGATCCACAATCAATATCCATGGAAGCAGAAGTCAGGAAATCAAAAGACGCATTGCACCGGACAAATCTGCTGCAAAAGACCTCTTTAAAGTGTTGAAAAGCAAAGATGTCACCTTGAAGACTAAGGTGCGCCTAACCCAAGCCATGGTATTTTCAATCTAATCATAGGCATGCGAAAGCTGGACAACGAATAAGGAGGACCGAAGAAGAATTGACACCTTTGAATTGTGGTGTTGGCGAAGAATATTGAATATACCATGGACTGCCAAAAGAACGAACAAATCTGCCTTGGAAGAAGTACAACCAGAATGCTCCTTAGAAGGAAGGATGGCAAGATTACGTCTTACATACTTTGGACATGTTGTCAGGAGGGCTCAGTCCCTGGAGAAGGACATCACGCTTGGTAAAGTAGAGAGTCAGCAAAAAAGAGGAAGACCTTCAACGAGATAGATTGACATAGTGGCTGCAACAATGGGCTCAAGCATAACAATTGTGAGCATAGCTCAAGACCTGTAAGTGTTTTGTTCTGTGATGCATAGGGTCGCTATGTGTCAGAACCGACTTGAGGGCACCTAACAATAGTGAGAAGTAAGAGCCCAACTACTAGCTCAAAGGTTGATGATTCACATCCAACCAAAGGCACCTAGGAAGACAAGTCTTACAGTCTGCCTCTGAAAGGTCTCAGCCCTGAAAATCCTAAGCAGTGGTTTTTTTATGCACATATGGGGTTGCCATGAATTGGACCCTACTGCAATCAGCTTCTGTAAAGATTACAGCTTTAGAAACCCTATTGGGCATTTCTACTCTGTCCTACGGGGTCGCTATGAGTCAGAATTGACTTGAGGGCAATGGCTTTAGTTTTTTGGTAAGTTATGATCAATTATTTGTAACAAAAGTTACGCTTTAAGTAATTCAAAAAGAGTTCTAAATTTCTTTTCTCTGAGTTGATCCAAATCAATGACTGCTGTATAATGAACAAGTCTTTACATACCCACACTGTGTTTCAGGGCCCATATGTTTTTTCTTTCCACTGAACGTCTCTTGAAGTTTTGCTGGTTCATGCAGCAAAAATACTTTTTATTTTCACTTCTGACTTGAACATAAGGTTTTTTTCTTTACGTATTTTTTAAGTTACATCATCACACTTACCCAGATTTATTATTGAACATGTTATTGATCTAGTTTTATGATTACAATTTTATCTTCTGTATATTCAGAGAGTAATTTGCCCTACTTTTGAGATTAACAAAATAATAAATGGGAGCTATTATAAAATTTCCCACAAACTGCTTTTGAGACTGGGTAGTAGTACCTTTTACAAAATACATAGAACTATGTAAATAAATAAATAAAACATAGAATGAACTCTGAAATCAATACAGTATTCATTTGTAAAATGTTTATAGGAGATAAGCTATCATATTTTCAGATGAAAATACTCTTTCCAATGGGAGATGAATTATACAGTATAAATATTTCTGGCATAGAGGAAGTATTTTTTAATATAATTACTTTTGTGAACCAAATAAAGTTTTATAAATAAAGAAATGATGCATAATGATAATTTTTTGCAGTTTACTTTTGTTAATAAATAATATTAATACTGTGGAGAAATTAAAGACAATCAAGGAATTGTTGAAGTTACCCATTCAGTTACAAATTTTCATATTTTTTTCAGTTCATCTCAGTATGTCTGGTCTTTTAGGAAAATATGTGATCTGAACATATAAATTCTTTTTAAATACATGTTGATAACTCTAGGAATCATCCCACTACCATTTCCTGTTGCCAGTGAGTCAATTCCAACTCATGGTGAACTTATGTGTGTCAGAATAGAACTGCTTTATAGGGTTTTCAGTGGCTGACTTTTTGGAAGTAGATCTCCAAGGCCTTCTTCCAAGGTGCCTCTGGGTGGACTCAAACCTCCAGTCTTTTGGTTAGCACCTCAGCAAGTTAATTGTTTGCACCACCCAAGAACTCCTAAGCATTCCATTGTTGTTGTTGTTATTGTTGTTGTTAGTTGCCTTTGAGTTGACTCTGACTCATGGAGATCCCATGTGTTGCAGAGTAGAACTGCTCCATAGAGTTTTCAAGGCTGTGACCTTTTGGAAGCAGATTGCCAGGTCATTCTTCCAAGGCACCTCTGGGTGGGTTCAAACCACCAAAATTTCAGCTAGTAATTGAGGACTTAACCATTTGCACCACCTAAGAACTCCACTGAGATTTGTGTTATTACCTAGTCCAACATTATTAGGTACATGTCCATTTGTGATAGAGTTTCTAAATATGTCCTGAGTTTCTAATTCTTTTGCTATTTATATGAATAACAATACATCTTCTACCTTTTTGTCACTTATCTTCTTTACACTATGTTTATGCCATTTTTCTCTAAAAAATACTTCTGAATTAATCATTGTACCAAAGATTTATGTTTTATACATTTATATATTATATTTATATATTTATATTATGTATCATATAATTAAGTATGTAATTATACATTATTATTTATTATAACACAATTCGGTGTTATATTCTATCCTCTTTAGTCTAACAACTTGAAAATTCATTTCCATGAATTGGTGTCTGCAAATATTAATTACCAAAATGTGACAATTTATTTTACGTAAAAGCTATTTCCTCCATGATAAGACCTTTACTTTCCTTCCTGAATAATACTGAGATCTGACCTTATTTATGGATCTAGTGACAATAAGGAATGTTTAGAGTATATTTAGAGAAGAATAGACATCCTTGAAAGACAATTGTCCTAGCATAGTGTCTTAGGCTGGGTTCTCTAGAGAAGCAAGACCAGTAGAGCATATAAGTATATAGAGAGTCAGATTTATATCAAGGAAACAGCTCACAGGATTGTAGAGGCTAGAACGTCCCAAGTCCATGGATCAGTGTAGAGGCCTCTCTAAATTAATACAGCCACAGAGGCTGGCGAGCCCAAGATCAGCAGGTTGGAGAGCAGGGCTCCTGCTCACAGGCTGTGAAGGTCGATGAATTCCAAGATCGGCAGGCAAGACTGCAAGGTTTCTCCTGATTCACGTAGCTGCAGGGGCTGGCAAACCTAAGATCGGCTGGTCAGAGATCAGGTCTCTGCTCACAGGCTGTGAAGATCAACGAATCCCAATTTCAGCAGATAAGCTGACAGCTCAAGTCCCAAGAAACGGAGGTGAGATGACAGGAGGCAGCCGCAGGATCCAGATCCAGAGTGAGCAAAAAGCCAGAACGACTGCTTATATTCAGATGAAGGCCATAACCCCAAGGAAACTCCCTTTCATCTGATTGGCTACTCACAGCAAATTCAATCATGGGAGTGATCACATATAAACACTGAGAATCATGGCCCAGCCAAGCTGACACACAGTCTTAACCATCACAGATAGATAATTACAGATTCTTCAAGCATGGAAAGCTAGTGTTCTTAGACACAGGAGAGCAGGCTGCTTCTACTAGCAAGGAAGACTCAGAGTGACTGAGGTGTACAATATCTCAGCTTAGAAATCCTTTCCTAAGTGGTCTATTGTATATATTTCCTATGTCATTGAGATTTCTCTGATAGACTAAATTGCCAATCAATTATTATGAGCTTTTTTTCTTCTGGTAAATAATGTGTGTTTGATAAGAATACTTCTTTCCATTTTTTGTCTTTACAGAGGTTGGCTCTTCTATTGTTGGGCTATGGCACTTCATGTATGTGACTAGTCTTTTCATCTGCTTTGGAAAGTTTCTCCTTTATCTTTTTGTGATAAATTCCCTCTAAAGAATCTGCAAAGTTTTGTTTCATTTTCTTGATATGCTGTAGTGATTACTTTATCTTTCTGCTGGAGTTTTTGGACCTCACTTTCATTCTTCATTTTCTGACTGCAAAGATGTTTAATTTATTTTGAAGAACTTTAATATGATTTCAAGTGCTTCTTTCATTTTTTTTTTCAGGTGATTAATTCTATATTTTTCTCATTACTCGTCTACTAAATGTTTTTACAAAAGCATAAATCAGCTTCTTTAACTATATTCTGATTTTTTTGTATCCATTCTAAGACACCTGTATCCATTTCATCTTTTCCAAGTACAACAGCAAAATCTGTCATCATTTGCAATTGTTTAGTAAGAGATTTGGCCTGACTTTCCTTATTACTTAGGACTTGCACCAAGAATTCTAATATCATTTCTGTTTATTGAGTTGGCTTAATCTTTTATTCCATCCTTTAGCTTCTTGTAAAAGCAGTTTTAAGCTTTCCCAAAGATGGAAATTTTCACCTAAACGTATTGCTATCATAAGTTTATTTTCATTTATCTGACATATTTTTAAAGTTATTTTGGTTTAGCCACTTGGTATTGGATGGACTGAACATATCTTCTAGTGAGCAAATCTTTATTGTATTATCAGCCAGCAACTCAATTTGTTCTGAAAATCTAGACTCTTTTTATTTTATTTTATTTCCCAAAAGGGTCTAGTTCAAAATCAAAGAGTTGGCTCTTTTATGTTTTTGATTAATTAATTGGCCTTAGACTTAGAGTTCTTAATAACTTGTTTTCAAGACTGGACTCAGTTAAAAATGACTCCAAGTCTTCATATACTTTTTTAATCAGCTTACCCTTATCAAAACTTTTTCTTCAGCTAGAAAACAAATTCGTATGGTCAACTCATTTTTCCCTATTTACATAAGGCTGGCTTTTAACTCATTAAAAAATTCAGATATAACTTCCCTTACCACCATCTCCTATGTTAAGCCATAGAACACTGGAGCGAGATACATGCCTCCTGTTAACACTGACATGGCCTCACTTAGTTTCTCCAGGACTTGCACAAAATAAAACTTCAGAGCAGCAAGTGAGTCCTCCATAGCACCACATCTGCTTCACTTTGCTGGGACCCACCTACACCACAACAAACTGCAGAGAACATTAGAGAGTATTCCACTTGAAACCTAAATCAGCGCCTGGCAACCAGGAGAGACCATTTGTGGGGCTGGCGAGGGGGAAGGATAGACAGTGCTTCCCAAACATTTTCATGTCATAGTACACATGAGGTGGAATTGTACAAGGCTGCTCTTGGTCAAAGGAAACTGGCCACAGGGACTCTGTCCGTCCTAGACCCCATCTAGCAACCTCAAAGTCTGAGAGGACCAATGTATTTTGATACATGTGCCATTCAGGGATCACTATTTAAGAAGCTTAGCAGTTAAAGACTGTCAGAAAAAAATTATTTAAGTGACTCAACTAGAGGTTATAGGCTTTATTCAGCTGATGCCCATCAGAGAGCACCTGAAAACAAGATGACTTCCAGAGTGAAGCAGGGTTAGAGTTTTTATAAGAGAAAAGTTGTGTACACATCCTTGTGATTTAGTTGAGGCAGCAGCTTTCTAGTCTAAAGAAAAATCACATTTGGGGTTATTTTGGTTTTTGTGTCTCTTTTGTGGCAATAATCATCAAAACAGTATTTTTTGAGAACTCTTTTTGAAAACCTTGAGGCTTGCTGGCTATTCAAAGTTTATGGATAAATTTTTAAAAAGGGAACAAAGGTAGAAAGTAAGAGGGAAACTGGTAACCCGCTGTCATGTTTATTTTAATCCTCCAGCAGAGCTTACATGCTCTCTTAATGCTCAATATTCTCCTAATATATTGTATTTTGAGACCTAAAGGGCCTAAAATTCCAAAAAACTCAAAGGCTTTTCCTTAGCAGTTTATTTAGTTTTTTGTTTGTTTTCTGCTCAGATAGCCAAGTGTCAGGGTAGGAGAATGAAGGGTCTCATTCTTATAACTAACTTAGCAACTTGCATTTCAAATGTAATAATTCGTAAAGAGTCAAGAGATATTTGAAAAATTCTTCAAATATCAGGGATTTACAGTCCTGCCATAAGTGGCTGTCCAACCCCATACACAAATTCTTGTTCTTCATTTCCTAAGCACAGTACAAAAACTTTCTCGTTCCTGGCAGAGTGAGGGAATAGAATAATATAACTCATCAAATGTTTGGATAACGACGAGTTATCTTAACAGGAGTTACTATCTCTTGTTTTTGTCTGCCTATAGCCATTCATTAGGTCCCTGGGTGGTGCAAATGGTTTGCACTTGACTGCTAACTGAAAGGATGGTAATTCAAACCCACCCAGTGGCTCTATGAAAGAAAAGCCTGGTGATCTGCTTCCATTAAGATTACAGCCAAGAAAACCCTACTGAGGTCAATTCCACTCTGTAACACATGAGGTTGCCATGAATTGGAATCGACTCAATAGCAATGGGTTTGATTTTTTTTGGTATACAGCCATTCATTAGAAGAACTGCTCTCTCCCACTCCATATGGCTCTGGTGAGCTCTTGATTAGGGAACCCTGATCACAGGGGTGGTCATGTTACCCAAACTAGACAAATGAGTCTCTCCCAAATCTCTGAAATTTTGATGCATGGTAGTTTCCTAAAGCTATTCTCCATTATTCTCAGACACAGAGAACCTCGGGCCCACCCAGATTCCTTTCCTTCCAGTAGCCTGATTTTCCTGCTATCCCTTTCATTTTGTGAGATACTCAGGGTATGCTTCCAACAATGTATTTTTCTTAAGATGACCAGATGCAGTTTTTCTTTTTTGCAATCAAAGAACTCTGATACATCATGCATCCCACATGTGCACCATCCATTCTCAAAGAATTAAACACCAAGAAATACATTGAGCTCTCTTAAAAACAGTAAAATATTTAAGGATGCAGAAAAGCTTTCAAAGTTCTGATATTCGGAATAATGACCATAATACAGGATATCTTATTCAATAATTGCCATGCCATTTGAAAGTTCTTTCATTAAACTGACACAGAAGACTGCAAACTGCACAGAGAAAATTTTTATGTTATTACTGTGTCACCAATAACATGTAGAAAGTGCTTTCATTCCTTAATTTGTGTTCATTTTAAACAAATTGAAAAAAAGTCTCTTTAAACAAATTTAAGGTTTAACTATTGTCAATCATCTTGTAATATGCAATGTTCAATATTTTTAAAATCCCTAATACCTCCCCACAGAAGAACCAAAACCTATTGCCATCGCATCAATTCCAACTCGTAGCAACCCTATAGGACAGAGTAGAACTGCCCCCATAGGGTTTCCAAGGAGCAGTTTGTGTATTTGAACTGCCGACACTTTGGTTAGCAGTTGAACTCTTAACCACTACACCAACAGCACTCCCTAATACCCCCAGTGCCCTTTTAATTTCAGGCATTCATTCAAAGTTTCAGAAGAAATTACATCTTTTTGCATGATAAGTACACATTGCATTTCATTGCTGATACTTTATCTGCTTTTATAAGCATTGTAAAATTAAGAATTAAAATTGGTATATAGTTCATTGTCTTAAGATTTCAGCAAGATCTACAAAGAAGTTCAAACTTGTTAAATTAAGGAGACTGTAACAGAAAGACCACCTGGGTGTCACAAACAGTTGGTGATTGGAGTCCACCCAATGGTGCCACAGAAGAAATGCCTGGTGATCTATTTCTAAAAGGTCACTGCCATTGAAAACTGTATGGAGTGCAGTTCTACTTTTCAATGACAACTAGTTTTTTTGGTGTTAACAGAAATTATTGTTAACAGCAATATACTTTTTTCTAGCATTGATAACTTTTGCTTTATGCAGGTAGTTTGGAATAAGCGAATATAAAAGAAGAAAGATCTTGCTCTGCTGTGCCAACCTAGGAATAGGTGGACAGTGAGCATGAGCCCCTGCTTTTGATGAATGAATTGACAGATTGAGCACTCATCATAGGCTGGAGCTCTGCTGATAAACATATTATATCTTGAATGTGGTTCTATTTTTTTCAGCATTCTTTGGAAAAACATATATGAAAAGGAAGTAGCAGCATCAAGCTGCTGTCCCAAAGAATTGTCATAATATCCTATCCACACTACATCTATTTCTCAGCTGATAGTTTGTATGGTGAGAGGTCTTAGAACAGAAAGATGAGGTGAAGAGTCATTTCAACTTTCCTTTTTTATTTGCTTCACTCCAATCACCTGTTTTTAAAGCTTGTGGATTGAGAGTTCATAATTTAATCAATTTATGTTGGTTGGGAAAGTTACAATTGGCTTTTCATCTATAGTTTCTGCACCAGGAATGAGTTTTAGAATAATAAAATTCTTCAGGGAAATTAAAACCATATTTTGAGTTCAAAATCAAGTGCCCTACTCTCCCCAAATGGACCTATAAATTTACTGCAATCCGTATCAAACTCTCAGCAAGCTTCTTTCTAGAGATTGACAAAATAATTTTGAAATTTAGAAAGAAAAAAAAAGAATAGTCAAAATAATCTTGAAAAAGAAAAATAAAATTAAAGGTCCTACCCTCCCTGTTTCAAGACTTATTATAAAGATGAAGTAATCAAAACAGCATAAATAAACTAAAAATAGATCAAAATATATGTGTTCAAATGATTTTACAAAGATACCAAAGAAATTCAATAAGAAAATAAAAACTATCTTCAATAAACTTCACTGGAACAACTGAATATCCATATGCAAAAAAAAAAAAAAAAAAAAGAACTTCAACCTCTACCTCACAACAGAGACAAAAATCAATTTGAGATGAATTATAAGTCTAACCGCAAAGCCAAAAAGTATCAGACTTCTAGAAGAAAACATTGGAGAATATTTTCACAACTTTGAGGTAGGCAAGGATTTCCTTGAGAACTCATAGAAAACAAAAACCATTAAAGAATAATAACTTGGACTTCATCATAATTTAAAACTTCCTCTTATCAAAAAAACACCATTGAAACAATAAAAAGGCAAGCCACAGACTGGGAGAAAATATCTGCAGCACATATATCTTCCAAAGGACTTTTACCCAGAATATATGATGAACTCCCTTAACTCAGTAACAACAACAAAAAACCAAATAATCAATTTTTTACAATAGGCAGATGACTTTAACAGATGCTTTACAAAAGAAAATATCCAAATGGCCAATAAGGGGTCAACACAATTAGTCATCAGGAAATGACTACACATCTACCAGAATGACTAAAATTAAAAAAAAAAAAAATTGACAGCATAAAATGTTGGGAGAAGATATGGAGCAATCAGAACTCTCTTACATTGTTGGTGCAAACATAAAATAGTACAACCACTTTGGAAAACTGTTTTGCAGTTTCTTAAACAGTTAAAGATACATCTGTCCCATGACCCATTAATTCCACCCCTAGATATTTATCCAAGAGATATGAAAATATTTCTCCACAAAAAGTGTTAAACAAGAATTTTCATTGCAGCTTTATTTATCATATCAAAACCAGGAAACAACTCAGATGCCCATCAAAAGAATAAATTAACTGAGGCATATTTATCAATGGAATACTACGCTGCTCAGCAATAAAAAGGAACGCTCTACTGCTATACACATCAACATGGATGAATCTCAAAAATACTATGCTAAGTGCAAGAAACCAAACAGAAAACAAGCATACTGTATGATTCTATTTATATGAAATTCTAGAATAGGCCAAATTAACTTATAGTAATAGAAATCATAACAATTTTTTATGTGTGCAGGATAGAGAGTGACTGGAAAGGGGGAAATGGAACTTTCTGAGGTATTGGAAATATTCTGTCTTGATATACTTTCATCAAAGCTGATTGAATGGTACATGTAATATCTGATAATTTCACTGTACATGATCATCCTTCAACTTAAAAAACTTAAAATCAAGAGTTTTCAGAGAAATGTCAAGTCCTTAGACATTGTATTAGAAATTAAGTCTCTGAACCTGACTAAGGATAAGACTTGGGACAAGTAAAAACTGACATTACTTTTTTTATTTCATATAGGTTTTCCTTTCATTTGTTTTTGGCTTTGAAATTTATGTCATCGGGGGCTCCAGTATCACCATCTATTTTTCCCTAATTCACTGGACATCATCCTTTACCAAATACCTGCATTTGGAGCATATTGAACATAGCATAACAGAACATTTAGGCAAAGTTATTTCCAAACTTAGTGTCTTAGTTACCTAGTGCTACCATACTAAAAAAAAAAAAACAAAACAAAAAACCACAAATAGGTGGCTTTCAAGAACAAAAATGTATTTTCTCACTATTATAGTGCTTAAAAGTCCACTTCAGGCTGTTGGCCATGTTGAGCCCTTCTGTAGGTCTTTCCAGCAATCCTTGGCATTCCTTTGCTTGTAAATAGGTCTTCAAACAGAGTCTGTCTTTTTGCTGAGTATGTGTCTCTCTCTCCATGCCTCATTAACATAACAAAAGAAAATTCCTATTTCCAAACAGGGTCATATTTATAGGTGTGGGGTTAGGACTTCAACATAAATTTCTGGGGGACACAATTCAATCCATAACACTTAGCAACAGGCTTAAATTTATATCTTCTTTCTTTGATCCAACAAAGACTTTTGGAAACTACAGACTCCTCACGCAAAATTCCTACTCAATGAAGTTGCCTTTCATTCATTAAGGATTTTACATTTTACTTATAGCTTGATTCAACAACTATATCAAAAGGTCAAACTATGGGCAAGGCATTTCAGCACATAAGTATGTGTCAATTTTGATAAAATTATCCAGGAAAGCACATAAATAAAAGATTAAAATTCACTGAGGAGGGAGTGATTCATTTTACCAGGATGAGAAATAACTGGATTCTGAGTTTGTGACATTTGAATCTGGCTTTGAAATGTAAGATATTAACAAGTACAGAAACTCTAGCATTCAAAGGCAGATAGAAAAGACATTTGAATGTATTTCTGGATGATTGCATGATAGTTGTGGTATAGGATATCTTGGTAAGGGAGAAAAGAATCAGAAAGGCAAATTTAAGCAAATTGTTATTTAAAAAAAAAAAACTTGTAAATTCCATACATATAAATGTTTCCCTGGTGAGTAGGGACTTTTTGCTCTTATTGAATTCACCCAGTGTTCACATGAAAAGAAATAGAATTGTGTTATATTTTTTATGATAGTCATACTTTTTTATTTTTAAATAATTTTAGTTTTTGTTGTTCTTGAGAATATACACAGCAAAACACACCAATTCAATAGTTTCTTCATGTACAAATCGTGACATTGATTACATTCTTTGAGTGTTCAACCATTCTCATTCTCCTTTTCTGAGTTGTTCCTTCCCCACTAACATAAACTCACTGACCCCTAAGGCTCCTAGCTAATCTTTCAAACTGCTGTTGTCAGTTTGATCCCATACAGACAGTTCTTAAAAGAGCATAATGCTAAAGGATGACATTTTTTTACCAGTTAAGCTAAACTATTGTTTGGTTTTAAGAAGACTTCAGGGGATTTTTTGGTTTAAGTTTTGAATATTATCTCAGGGCAATAGTTTCAGGGGTTCATCCAACTTTCATGGCTCTAAGAAGTCTGGAGTCGATGACAGTTTGAAAGTCTGTTCTGCATTTTCCCCCTTTTGATCAGGATTCTTCTATAGAATCTTTGATCAAAATGTTCAGTAATGATAGCTGGGTACCATTCAGTTCTTCTGGGCTCATGACAAAGGAAGCAGTTGTTCATGGAGGCAATTAGCTACACACTCCATAGCCTCCTTCTATTCCTGACTCTCCTTCTTCCTCTGTTGCTCCAAGCAAATAGAGGCCATTTGTGATAACTTGGATGGCCACTTGCAAACTTTTAAAACCCCAGGCACTATGCAACAAACTAAGAGGTAGAACAGAAGAACTAAACATGTTATTAGGCCAATTAACTGGAATGTCCCATGAAACCATGACCTTAAACCTCCAAACCAAGGAGCCAAATCTCATGAGGTTTTTGTTGTACATAGCAACCTCAGCAGTGATTTTAAAACTGCTACTTCTTTCATAGATACTTGCATTTTTCATAACTACACACAAAAATACAGACTTGCAAACACATACAAACACACACCGCAGATGGTGGATTTTAAACAGGTGGTGATTGTTTTGGTTAGCAAATTTTTCTTCCATTTTGTTTGTACTCAAGAGGCGAATAGCCTTTTCCATTTAGGTATAATGGCAAGATTGACTCTAGTGTGTTTTCAAATCTCAGATGCCTGCAGACGACCATACCCATGACAGATCTTAAGACTTACTTGCACCTCTGCATTGCATCTAAAGTTTAAGGAACTTTGCTCTTTCTCTTCTTGCTGCTGTCATCTACTAGAACCATAACCTTTCTCCTTCTCATGTATTTAAAATTTGACATCAGGTAGTAAGGTAACCAGCCATAAGCAGGGGTTGAGGAACAAATATCTCTCCAGTAAAATAATTAATTAAAAGAATTTGCTTAATATGTGCCCACACCAGTTGACTATAGCTCCATGATGTTGGTGATACTGTATGTCTTATCCATCATTTTATCTCCCACATCTAGTACATAATAAGCACGTAATAGGAAATCAATAAATATCAACAAGATGAATGAATGAGAATTGGATCTGATAAAAGAAAGCCATTTTGTACACAACAGGAACTCAGAAAGAAGACAAAAACAGAAGTCTATTCCTATAATTGGGGCCCCAGAATATCAGTGGTCAAAGAAATTTGGACATAGGATCTTATTTGACCAGAAGCACTAGGGAGCAGTGTGGGCTCCTGGTTGGCAGACAATTTTGCACTGGGTAGTGCGAGACACATTTACACATCACCAATGGTCATACTGAGGCAAGGAGGCAGAAGTAACGCAGAAGCAAGTAACTCAGATTAGAGTATAGGCGTACTTATGAGTTTCTTAAGAAGTCTGTGTCTCAAAATGTTAGGAACCTGTTGGACTGGACCTTTCCATGAAAGCACTGGTTGAATTTGGAGGACAATGCAGAAAGCAAAGTAAAGAGAAATAAACAGAAAAGCATGGAACATCTTACTTGGTCTTTATTTTGCAAGTTTTGCGTTTCTTTTGTTCCCCCAATTCAAATGTATTGTGTGTTCTTTAAGACAATGGCTAGTAAATTTGTTAATTCCTATACGATATACTGTGCCTAAACCAGCACCACAAAAAAAGTAAGGGCCTAATCAATGATAAAACTGAAATCTCAACTTGAACAAAATGTAACTCTTACTTTCCTACTTTAGGATTAGGAGGTATATCTCCAGCTTTTTGTGATGAGGTTGTTCTATCTTTACAGATTAAGCAATAGCTCAACATACGTAAACCTCCTTAGTTATTCTGGGAATCCCAGGTCCTCTGCCCTAATCTTATTAATGCCCCCTTTACTTCTTTGTTTCTTAAAGTGTAGATAAGGGGGTTAAGAGTAGGGGTTATTACAGTATAAAACAGAGTGAGAAACTTGCCATGTTCATGAGCATAATGATTCTTGGGTTGAAGGTAGACAGCTGTGACTGTACCACAGAAGAGGGAAACCAGAAGAAGGTGAGAAGTGCAGGTGCCAAATGCTTTCTTCTGCCCTGCAGTTGACTTTATCTTAAGCACAGCCTTACCAATAGCACTGTAAGAGGAAAGGATAATGATCAAAGGCACCACCAGGAAAATAATACTGGCTATGGACATCTGAATTTCATCGTGGGTAGTGTCTGCACTGGAGAGCTGAATCAAGGCTGGGACTTCGCACACAATGTCATCCACCCTCCTATGGGAGCAGAAGGGTAACTGGAGGGTGGCAGAGGATTGGATCAGAGACTGGACCAGACCAGTCCCCCATGCCAGGATGGAGAGCTGCAGGCAGAGTTTTGGGTGCATGATAGTGGTATATTGCAGTGGATGACATACTGCCACAAAGCGGTCAACAGTCATGACCACAAGGAGGACACATTCAGTGGCCCCAAGCCATAAGAACACGTAGAGTTGAATGGTACAGCCAATGTAGCTGATGGTCTTCTCTGGACCCCAGAGATTAACCAGTATCTGTGGAACACAGCTGCTGGTGAAACAGAGATCTAGCAAGGAAAGGTTGGAAAGAAAGAAATACATAGGAATGTGGAGTTTTGGATCCTTAGAGGAGACAAGAACTATGACCATATTTCCTACAATTGTCAAGGAATAAAATATCAGAATGACCCAAAACAGTATCTTCTCCAAATGTGGCTTGTCAGAGAAGCCCAGGAGGATGAAATTACTGTGGCTGTCATTACAAATTGTGATCATAGTTTCTGGGGCAATGACTCTTTGGAGAATGGTTCAAAAGTAGCTGCTCAAGAGCCTAAGTTCCAGTTCAGAGACAGAAAGTGGGGCACTATGACTTGTTTGATTCCTTTCTACTTAAGGATGAGATTTTCACCTGCTGTGTTTTGGGAGGAAGCAAAATACAAGATTTAGTGATCTGCTTTAATCTTTGATATCCATAATTATATTTCTCTCTTCTTCACATCTTCTGCATATTTTGTATTTGATTAGAACTCTATGCTATATACAATATATACTTATGATGAAAATCACTTTGCTAAATATTGTGAGATGCATTCCATCTTTGCTCTCAAAGACTGTACATCTCAAAGATTGCGCATGGTTTTCGATACACAGTACTGCTCAATGTCCATTATCTATCTCTCATTCTCTATTCCTTTTTGTTCTTTTATTTCTCTGTGTCTTTTTCTCAATTTATCTGAACATCTTTCTCCCATGTTTCTCCCTCTCCCTTTCATCTCTCCTATCCCTTTATCTCCTCCTTTTCTCTTCTCTTTCCTTTGCTAGCTCTTTTCCATTTCTCCTTTTCACTTTTTCTGTTAATTTCTGAATATGAATTCTGCCTCAACCACCTTTATGCTGTGTGATCTTAAGAAAGTTATTGAACCTGTTTGCTCCTTACCTTAGGTCTCTCCTTAGATTTCATGTTTGGAAAATGGGAAAAATCATAGGATCTACCTATGTTTGTTGGAAGGATTAAATGTGAGAACACAACAGAAGTACTAAAAAGAGTTCCTGGTACATAGTATGTATGTTAGCTATAATTATGATAATGGTGATGATACTATTTAAATGATAGTTCCCAGGGCAAAACAAAATTATAGCCAAAGTTTTGCAGAGAGTATGAGTGATAATAATGTTTCAAGAAAAGGAGTATCATATCTCTACATTACCTTCTTTCCAAAAAGATCTTGAAAAGTAATTGTGCTCACTTTCCTGCCTTTACAAATTAACCATCTTTATAGTCAGAGGAGGCATATCTGTGTTTAGATGTCTTCTTCAATCTGGTCATTGATTTTTGTATTTCATATTCTTCATTTTTAGAGTATCTTGAACCCTGTTTAGTAATTCTCTAATTTTATACACTATTGTAGTTCTATATTTTTAATGTACTCTAAGGAGGTGATGAAGATTGTAAGAGAGGGAAAATTGAGAATTTATGGGTAGACTCATTGGACATTTTATGGATTCAATGTTTTACATTTGAAATGTCACTAAAAAAAACTGACCAATAAAATGATAAAGAAAAATAGGAAAAGTATTAATGTATACAAGTCAAATATGTTGCAATTCAGGATTCATAGATTCTAGACCCAACTTTGTCATTAATTAGCAAGCTGACCTTCACTGAGAAAGGATTATGCCAGACTAGACAATGTCTAAGTACTCTATCAGTTCTAAAAAGATTGTGATTCTGTGATTGTCATCTTCTACATAGCAACTAACTTCTATTAGGATTGTTCTTTCCTAGTTTTTTTTTTTAAATAATGTTGCCTATATATCTCTATCTATGTTACCTATATATCCATCTATCTCATCTGCCCCAGTTCCTTTTTTATTGCTAATCATTAGAGGAGGTGTATTTTTCCCTTGATCAACTATTTGCAAAAGGTTCTTGGGTGGGGGGACAAAGTCTTCATCTAGCTGGTTTTCACTCTGAAAAACACAAGATTTCTCTTTATCTCTGCTTCTTCATCTTGTCTTCTTCCTGAAAATATCAAGAGTTCCAGTGATTTTCTTTAACTCATCTCTTGCTTCTCAGAGCAAACAGTATTTGGGGGAGTTCATGCTGAGAGCCAGTGCAACCCTATCCCTGGTTGCAAAAGTGGGGTGCAGCGTTTATATCTCACCTTCTGAAGTACATGTCTCTGGTGCTAGTGTGTCTCATCTCCTCAGCCCCGTTCTGATTTCAGCAGAGCTGCAATGGCTAGTTTTGTGTGAACTCAGACTCACCGCATACACACTGACAGTGACCTACCTCAAGCACATTGTATATGTTTTCATTGTCTGCTCCAAAGCCTTGTCTGACACTGTGGAAGCCCACTTGGTACACAGACAAGTGCCATCCAGAAGTGAAAGCAATTTAATGACCCTAGGGGAAACAATCACACAATGGAGAAAGACAACTTGTAGATATGTGTTCCAGCCACTCTTACTTCAGGTAACAACTTCTGTGTGATTTTTAGGAGGTCCTTGGAGAATTGAGTGCAAATTGTTAATGTACTCAGCTGCTAACCAAAAGGTTGGAGGTTCAAGTCCACCCAGAGGTGCCTAGAAGAAAGATCTGGGGATCTGCTTCCAAAAAATCAACCATTGAAAACCCTATGGAGCACAATTCTACTCCGACATACATGGGGTTGCTATGGGTTAGATTCAACTTGGAAATTGAGGCCCCATTACACACAAGCTAGCTAGAAGACTTATCTTGGCTTTCTTCCTTATCTGTCTCACCTTTCCTGTTTTCTCACTTATACTTCCTGACATCACTTCCCAGATCAGCTATTTGCACCCAATTCCTTATCTCAGGCTCTGCTTTCAGGGAAATCTAAATTAAGTGTGTTGATTCTAGAAGTGGCATTCAGGCAATGATCACCCACCAGTCACACTGCAACAGGCCTTCCAGTGTTGGAGATAAACGGGGTAGTGGTGACTCTTGGCAGCTGTAACATCACCACTACTGATAGTCTTACCTGCTGTGGCTTGAGATGAGGTACAGGTAGAAGGAGAAGTATTGGGGTATGCAGGGCAATGGTAATTAGATTGTCGTCAAGTTAACTGACTTTTGTTGACTCCCTTGGAAGCCTTGGGGAAAGAATAACGTGCTTAAATTAGCCAACTATGAACCTGGGGGCAGTGGTTCTCAAACTGCTTGTTTATACACAGATTGCTGTGCTCTACACCCAGGGTTTCTGATTCCATAGGTCTAGGGTAAGGCTAAGAACTGGAATTTTTAACACAGTCTCAGGTGATGCTGACGCTGCTGGCCCAGAGACTACACTTTGAGAACCACTAACTTAGAGAATACTGTGAAAGCCAGAATACTTCCATGGCAGCATTTAAAAAGACTCATTTCCTGTAGCAGTAGGGCAGACTCTTGAATATCAGACCCAAGACTTAATAGTAAGGGTCACAGAGCTGCAAAGGAAGCAAAATGTACAGGTTCAACAGGCCTTATATGCAAAATCCATGGCCTTGATAGAGAAGGAGACTGGGTATAGTAGATATCTGTACGTACAGTTGCATCTCAAAAACATGAACCTCCAGATTTCTCTGAACCTTCCAAACTGGCAGAGCCAGTCTCTTTCTTCTTTCTAGAAGACAGAAGCTTCCATTTACCTACAGACCATGTAAAGCCTTCACCTGAGGCAGGTGCCTTGCAAAATAATACTCTCCTCTTGAAATCTCTTCTTGCCTTCACTCAACACCAAATATTAATACATTTTAATCCAAATATTAATACATTTTAATCCACTAATTCCATTTCTGGTAAATAATCCAAAGATAAGAAGGCCAGATACGGAAACTGCTTTATTCTGAATAATCTATAGTATAAAGTAATAAATTCATAAGATGCAAATAGTAGGAGAATGATTGAGAAAGTATGTATATATGTTATTTATATGTAAATTATTAATTTATAAGAGAATTTTATACAGTTACAAAAACATATATTCAGAAAATACTATAATATAGAAAATAATTATATTCTACTGATATGAGTTTTAACTTATAAAAATACATTGCATGCAAAAAAAAAAGAGTGAAAATAAATACATGAAAATAGTAGCAAACACCAGTCTTTGAGATTACAGCCATGTGCCACAAAATGTCCATTCAGGCAACGTCCGACTGCGCATACATCCAAGGTATCTTAAGATTATACAGGCAGCCCCCAGATTATGAACAAGTTCTTTTTCTATCTTTTAAGTCAAATTCGTACATAAGTCAAAATGGTTAGGTATGATTCGTATCTAACATCAGTTAAATGTTTGTGTTAGTATACAGTATATAGTGTATCTTTCTATGCATAAAAAATATTAAAGAAATACTTCCAGATACACCAAAACATCTTTAACATAACAATACAGTAATAACAATAATAGTGTTTTGATCCACATAACAGAGTAGCACCGTTTGATATTATGAACAATTTTATGTACTTTGAATTTTTAATATAATAGGCTTTATGGGGATTGGTTCATAACTATGGGGTGTACATAAGTCAGATGTTTGTAACCTGGGAACTGCCTGTATATAATATGGTGGTTGCACAATGTCCAAATCCAATAATGCCCTATTTCATAGAATGTATCGCGAACATTAAGTGACGCATAACTGTATATCTAGACTGATGCTCAATTCAATTTCAATTTTAGGTGAGCACAGATTAAATTATAAATTGCATAAATCTTTTTATTTTCCGAAACTATTCCTGTTGCAATCCCATATCATTTCTACCAGTACTGTCCCAGTGAATTAGTGTTGATCCTAAATCTCAATCTGTTAATTCATGTATTAAGCTACTTTAGATGGTATAATTTTTAGCCCTGCAGATCTCTGGCAGGTTTAGTCCAAACACATTCATTACAAAAGTCAATAAACAAACAAATACTATTTTCCCATATACACCATCAGAGGGCTCACAATTTGACCCTGAGACTTTAAAAAAAAATTAGTTCTAAAATTTCATTTATCCTTGTACTCTACCAATTAAACACCTCCAAATTTATTTTTCATGGTTTGTTTCGCCCTTGTTTTAGAATTTGTGAACCACCAATGTGCCAGTACTATGCTACAAATGCAGTTCGAAATAGAGTTGACTTCTTTACTCTCTGGACACAATGACCAATTAAACCTGAGGGTTCCTGGAGTTCCTAAGGATAAAAAGGAGGACACAGCAGTGTGTAGATGGTAGGCCCTGATGACCATTCATTTTCACCAAGTTCACTTTAACATACAACCTTCTCTCTGTGACTCTACTAAAGTAGTTAATATGCATAAAATCATCTTCTCATTGTGTAAATCTATTAGGGAGCTGATGAGTTGAGTCCGTATCAGTCAAAACTGCCTCAGTGACTGAAGACATATCTATAAAACACCTTTACCTCTTCATAAGAACTTTCCTCATATGTTCTTTTTTTTATAATTTTTTAATTTTTTTATTGTTGTAGTTTAAATGAAGTTTACATTTCAAGTTAGTCTCCCATACAAAAATTTATACATACATTGTTATGTGACCCTAATTGCTCTCCCCATTCTGTGACAGCACACTCCTCCTTTCCACCCCTGATTTCCCATGTCCATTCAACCAGCTCTTAACCCTCTCTGCCTTCCCATCTCACCTCCGGACAGAAGCTGCCCATTTAGTCTCTCGTATCTACTTAAGCTAAGAGACAGACTCCTCACGAGTATCACTTTATGTCCCACAGTCCAGCCCAATCCCCGTCTGGAGAGTTGGTCTCAGAAATCATTTTATTTCTGGGCTGATAGAGAATCTAGGGGCCATGCTTTCCAGGGTTCCTCCAGTCTCAGTCAGACCATTAAGTCTGGTCTTCTTACTAGAATTTGAGTTCTGCACCACACCTTTCTCCTGCTCCATCAGGGACTGTTTGTTGTGTTCCCTGTCAGGGAGGTCATTGGTGGTAGCCAGGCACCATCTAGTTCTTCTGGTCTCAGGCTGATGAAGTCTCTGGTTTATGTGGCCCTTTCTGTCTCATGGGCTAATACTTTCCTTGTGTCTTTGGTGTTCTTCATTCTCCTTTATTCCAGGTAGTTGGGACCAGCAGATGCACCTTAGATGGCCGCTTGCAAGCTTTTAAGACCCCAGACACCACTCACCAAAGTAGGATGCAGAACATTTTCTTAATAAGCTTTGTTATGCCAGTTGACCTAGATGTCCTCTGAAAGTATGGTCCCCAGACCCCTGCCCCTGCTACTCTGTCTCTCAAAGTGTTTGATTATATTCAGGAAACTTCTTAGCTTTGGTTTAGTCCAGTTGTGCTGACTTCCCCTGTAGTGTGTGCTGTCCTTCCATTCACCTAATTCTTATCTACTAACTAGTTACTAAATAACCCTCACCCTCCCTCCCCACCCTTGTAACCATCAAAGAATGTTTTCTTCTGTGTTTAAACCTTTTCTTGAGTTATTATAAGAGTGGTATTATACAACATTTGTCCTTCTGTGAGTGACTAAATTCACTCAGCATAATGAGTTCCAGCTACCTCCATGTTATGTTTCATGGCGTCATTGTTGCTCTTTATGGTTGCGTAGTATTCCATTGTGGATATACCATGATTCGTTTATCCATTTGTCCATTGATGGGCATCTAAGTTGTTTCCATCTTTTTGCTATTGTGAACAGTGCTGCAATGAACATGGGTGTGCATATATCTATTCGTGTGATGGCTCTTATTTCTCTAGGATATATTCCAAGGAGCAGGATAGCTGCTTCTATTTCTAGCTTTTTAAGGAAGCCCCAAATCAATTTCCAAAGTGCTTGTACCATTTTACATTCCCACCAACAATGTATAAGTGTTCCAGTCTCTCTATAACCTCTCTGGCATTTATTATTTTGTGTTTTTTGGATTAGTGCTAGCCTTGTTGGGGTGAGATGATATCTCATTGTAGTTTTGATCTACATTTCCCTAATGGCTCATGATCATGAGCATTTCTTCACGTGTCTGTTAGCCGCCTGAATATCTTCTTTGGCGAGGTGCCTGTTCATATACTTTGCCCATTTTTTAATTGGGTTATTTGTCTTTTTGTTATTGAGGTTTCACAATATCTTGTAGATTTTAGAGATTAGATGCTGATCGGATTTGTCGTAGCCAAAATTTTTTTCCCAGTCTGTAGGTTGTCTTTTGACTCTTTTGGTGAAGTCTTTTGATGAGCATGAGTGTTTGATTTTTAGAAGCTCCATTTTATCTAGTCTCTCTTCTGGTGCTTGTGAATTGTTACTTATGGTTCATATTGTGTTTATGCCATGTATTAGGGCTCCTAGCGTTGTCCCTATTTTTTCCATGATCTTTATTGTTTTCTATTTTGTATTTAAGTCTTTGATCCATTTTGAGTTAGTTTTTGTGCTTGGTGTGAGGTTTGGGTCTTGTTTCAGTTTTTCACGGATAGATATCCAGTTATGCCAGCATCATTTGTTAAAGAGACCATCTTTTCCCCAATTAACTGGCCTTGGGTCTTTGTCAAATATCAGCTGCTCATAGGTGGATGAGCTTATATCTGGATTCTCAATTCTGTTCCATTCATCTGTGAATCTGTTGTTGTACCAATACCAGGCTGTTTTGACTACCGTGGCGGTATAATAGGTTCTAAAATCAGGTAGTGTGTGGCCTCCGACTTTCTTCTTCTTGAGTAATGCTTTATTTATTCAGGGCCTCTTCTCTTTATATATGAAATTGGTGATTTGCTTCTCCATCTCATTAAAAAATGCCATTGGAATTTGGATCAGGATTGCATTGTATCTGTAGATCGCTTTGGGTAGAATTGACATTTTCACAATGTTGAGTCTACCTACCCATGAGCAAGGTATGTTTTTCCACTTACACAGGTATCTTTCAGTTTCTTGCAGTAGTGTCTTGTAGTTTTCATTGTATAGATATTTTACGTCTCTGGTTGGATTTATTCCTAAGTATTTTATCTTCTTGGGGCTATTGTAAATGGTATTGATTTGGTTATTTCCCCTTCAAGGTTCTCTTTGTTGGTGTAAAGGAATCCAACTGATTTTTGTATGTTTATCTCATATCCTGAAACTTTGCTGAAATCTTTTATTAGTTCCAGTAGTTTTCTTGTGGATTCTTTGGCGTTTTCTGTGTATAAGATCATATCATCTGCAAATAGAGATACTTTGACTTCTTCTCTACCAATTTGGATGCCCTTTATTTCTTTTTCTAGCCTAATTTTCTAGCACAATGTTGAATAAGAGTAATGATAGAGGGCATCCTTCTCTGGTTCCCCTTCTCAAGGGGAATGCTTTCAAACTCTCTCTATTTAGGATGATGTTGGCTGTTGGCTTTGTATAAATGTCCTTAATTATATTGAGGAATTTACCTTCTATTCCTATTTTGTTGAGAGTTTTTATCATGAATAGGTGTTCAACTTTGTCGAATGCCTTTTCTGCATCAATTGATAAGATCATGTGGTTCTTGTCTTTTATTTATGTGATGGATTACATAGATTGTTTTTCTAATTTTGAACCATCCCTGCATACCTGGTATAAATCCCACTTGATCATGATGAATTTTTTTTTTTTTTGATATGTTGCTGAATTCTATTGGCTAGAAATTTGTTGAGGATTTTTGTATCAACGTTCATGAGGGATATTGTTCTGTAATTTTCTTTTTTTGTGGTGTCTTTACCTGGTTTTGGTATCAGGGTTATGCTGGCTTCATAGAATGAGTTTGGGAGTATTCCATCCTTTTTTATGCTATGCTTTTAGTAGAAGTGGTGTTAACTCTTCTCTGAAAGTCTGGTAGAATTCTTCACTGAAGCCATCCGGGCCAGGGTTTTTTTTGTTGGGAGTTTTTTAATAACCCTTTCAATCTCTTCTTTTGTTGTGGGTTTATTTAGTTGTTCTTCCTCTGTTTGTGTTAGTTTAGGTAGGTAGTGAGTTTCTAGAAATTTGTCCATTTCCTCTAGGTTTTCAAATTTTTTACAGTACTGTTTTTCATAGTATTCTGTTATGATTCTTTTTATTTCTGCTGGGTCTGTTGTGATATTGCCCATCTCATTTCTTATATGGGTTATCTGCATCCTCTCCTGTTTTTCTTTTGTCAGTTTGGCCTGTGGTTTGTCGATTTTGTTGATCGTTTCAAAGAACCACCTTTTGGTCTTGTTGACTCTTTCAATTCTTTTTATATTCTCTATTTCATTTATTCCTTCTTTAGTCTTTATTATTTCCTTACTTCTGGTGCTTGGGGGCTTCTTTTGCTGCTCTCTTTCTATTTGTTTGAGTTGTAGCATTAATGTTTTGATTTTGGCCCTTTCTTCTTTTTAGATGTGTGCATTTATTGCTCTAAATTTACCTCTAAGCATTGCTTTTGCTGTGACCCAAAGATGTATTTTCATTCTTATTTGATTCTATGAATTTCTTTATTCTGTCCTTGATTTGTTCTGTAACCTAGCAGTTTTTAAGCAAGGTGTTGTTCAGTTTCTGTGTATTTAATTTTTTTTTCCTTGCTGTTTCCCTTATTGATTTCTACTTTTATGGCACTGTAGTCAGAAGAGATCCAAAAGATGTTTTGGATTATGTTAAGGCTTGCTTTATGGACTAACATGTGGTCTATTCGGAGGATGTTCCATGTGCACTGGAAAAGAAAGTATACCTGGCTACTGTTGGGTGGAGTGTTTGGTATATGTCCATGAGATCAAGTTGGTTGATTGTAGCAGTTAGCTCCTCCATGTCTTTGTTGGGCTTCTTTCTGGATGTTCTGTCCTTCACAGAAACTGGTGTGTTGAAGTCTCCTACTACTACTGTGGAGCTGTCTATCTCTCTTTCAGTGCTGTTATAGTTTATTTTATGTATTTTGGAGCCCTGTCGTTGGGTGCATAAATATTTATTATAGTTATGTCCTCCCGGTGTATTGACCCTTTAATAGTTATATAGTGTCCTTCCTTATCCTTTGTTTTGGATTTTACTTGAAAGTCTGTTTTGTCAGAGATTAATATTGCCACTCCTGCTCTTTTCTGAGTGTTGTTTGCTTGATATATTTTTTTCCATCCTTTGAGTTCTAGTTTGTTTGTGTCTTTACGTCTAAAGTGTGTCTCTTGTAGGCAGCATATAGACAGATCATGTTTTTTTTAATCTAGTCTGCCACTTTCTGCCTCTTTATTGGTGCATTTAGTCCATTTACAGTCAGTGTAATTATTGATAGGTATGAGCTTAGTGCTGTCATTTTGGTATCTTTTTTTGTGTGTTGTTCACAGTTTCTTTGTTCCCCTTAATTTTTTGTGCTGAGTCATTTTTCTTTATGTATATTCTTCTTTTTCATTGTTGTTGTTTTTGCATTTGTTGAGCCTTTATATTTTTCTATTTTTTATTTTGATTTGTAGGATTGTTGGTTTCTTTTGTGGTTACCTTAAGATTTACCCCTATTTTTCTAAGTTTATACCAGTCTTTTATTTCTTTATATCATCTTGACTTCCTCTCCATATCAAAAATCTATGTCTACATTTTTAAATCCATCTTTTTTGTTTTAATGTTGTCATTTTGTACATGTTGATATCTCTGTTTCCCTATTTTCAATGTTTTAGCTTTAATGTATTTTTGTGACTTCCCTGAGTCGATATCTGGTTGCACTGTCCTGTGTTCTAGTCTTGCCTTGTTATCTGATGTTATTGTTTTCCTAACTGGAGGACTCCCTTTAGTATTTCTTGTAATTTTGGTTTGTTTTTTGCAAATTCCCTAAACTTCTGTTTATCTGGAAATGCCCTAATTTTGCCATCAAATTTGAGAGACAGTTTTGCTGGATATATAATTCTTGGCTGGAAATTTTTTCCTTCAAGGTTTTATATATGTCATCCCATTGCCTTCTTGCCTGCATGGTTTCTGCTGAGTAGCCTGAGCTTATTCTAATTGACTCTCCTTTGTAGGTGACTTTTCTTTTATCCCTAACCACTCTTAAAATTCTCTATCTTTGGTTTTGGCAAGTTTGACTATAATATGTCTTGGTGACTTTCTTTAAGGATCTGCCTTATGTGGGGTTCAATGAGCATCTTGGCTAGATATCTTGTCATCTTTCACGATATCAGGGAAGTTTTCTGCCAACAAATCTTCAACAATTCTCTCTGTATTTTCTGTTATCCATCCTGTTCTTGTACTCCAATCACTCTTAGGTTATTTCTCTTGATAGAGTCCCACAGAACTTTTGGAGTTTCTTCATTCTTTTTAATTCTTTTATCTGATTTTTCCTCAAGTAAGTTGGTATCAAGTGCTTTATCTTCAATGTCACTAATTCTGATTTCTACTGCCTCAATTCTGCTCCTATGACTTTCTATTGAGTTGTCTAATTCTGAAATTTTATTGTTAATCTTCTGGATTTCTGATTGCTGACTTTCTATGGATTCTTGCAGCCTATTAAATTTGTCTTTATACTCTTGAATAACTTTTTAAAGTTACACTACTGCTTTGTCTGTATGTTCTTTGGCTTTCTCTGTGTTTTGATAAATTTTCTTTCTAATTTCTTGAAGAGTTCTGTATATTAACTTTTTGTATTCTGCCTCTGGTAATTCCAAGAAATTCTCTTCCTCCAGGAAGTTTATTGATTTTTTATTTTGGGAGCTTGCTGAAGCCATCATGGACTGCCTCTTTATGTGATTTGATATTGACTGTTGTCTCCGAGCCATCAATAAGTTATTATAATTTTATTTTATATTTGTTTAGTGTGCCCTAGCTTCTTGTTTTGTTTTGTTTTGATATGCCTAAATAGGCAGCTAGTGTGTGCTAGTTTGATTATTGGCACCTTTGAAGCTCTAACGTCCTGTCACCAGGTAGTTAGGTCTGTAACTAAGTATATGTGCCCAGGAGTCCATTAAATTTTCCTGTATTGATTCAGCGCAGGTGTCCAGGCAGTCGATCACCAAGTGTGTGGTGCAGGCTCTCACCTACAGTCTTAGAGAAGCATAGGTGATTGGTGTAGGCACAGGTAGCTGGCTGCAGTAGGGGGTCACGTGCTGAGCAAGGCAGGGGGTTGATGGCTGCCCCTGAGTGTCTGAAAGCATGTCCCTGTTCCCTAGAGCAAGTCAGTAGGTGAGTTTTGCAGCCAGACTACAAACACTCCACTCTGTTGGCTATAAGGACTGGGGGGCACCACTTATTCTTGGACCCCTGTAACAGGTGGCTAGGTGGTATGGGTGGAGCCACCATTCTCAAGCCCCTGATGAGGATAGGTAAGGTATCTGCTTAAAGGGCACAGCAGTGTCAAGCTTCACAAATCTGCCACTTCACAGCTGAAACAGTTGAAGTTAGACTTCAGGTGTCTACCCTGTTGTACTGTGGTAGTGAGGGCTTATGCAGTTGAGATGGGTCCACACAAGCGTATACAGGGGTGGAAGGCACTCAAAGTCTGAGGACCCCTTATGCCTGTGCCTAGGCAAAGGAGCTGTGCCAACCCTGAGTTCCTGGCTTAGGAGAGCCAGTACTTATTTTTTCCCTGTTTGTTAATTTGTTCTCTCTCCAAGGCCAGGAGAATGGGTCAGGGTGCCTTATGGAATCTACTTCCAGCCCAGGGGACTCACATGAAGCTGAAGCCGCCAGACCTGGTGCAGAGCGGGGAGGGAGGATGTAAATGGGAGAGAGGTATTTCCTGAATGGGTTTTTATTTTTTTAATCCCCATGAGAGGCCACACACATGTATTTATCTTTAGCCACTTCGGTGCTTCTTTTCACTGGTTCGGAGTGTCCAAGCAGAATCTCTGCTGCTGGATCTCTCTCGATGTGGAAACTGCCTCCCAAGTGAGCGAGTGGAGCTGTATGCCCACCCCACTATGCACCCCAAGCTGGTCTGGGCTGAAGGGCTGCAGCTTCCACCAGGCCCGGTCAGGCAACTCCCAGCTACTTCCAAATTATCTCTCTCTCCCCCCACCACTCAGTCTGATTCCTCAGTTTTGCCTTGCTCAGGGCTCCTAGATATTCATATACAATCAAATAACTTGTTTTTTTAGGTCATTGTTGTAAGAGGGACATAGGAAGCCATCTGACTACTCCGCCATCTTGGCCCAGCCTCCTCCTCATATGTTCTTGACACAGTCCAAGTAACATGCTAATTTCACTCTCAATTTGTGGGGCAAAAGGTAGTTTAATATGAATATCACAAGGGTTGAAAACTCAAAAACTCAATGCATTCATCAACTTGTTTTTGGATCAGACTTTCTCCGAAACATGGCCCAAAGAAAGGACTGTATATCTCTTTGACACTTAGAATAAAGGTGAGTGGTATCTACTCCAGAGAATTAGATTACCATGATTGTGAAGGGTCTCTCAAGATCATCTTACCCACATACCCCTTCTGGGTCATATCACATTAAATAATCTGAGTGTCCAATTTGTTTCAGGAGAACCTTGAAACAAATGTCAAGTATTTTCAGTGATTTCAAAAATCCATTTTAATAAAAACTCTTTTGAGTAAACTTTTTCCAGTGCTATCTACACAGATAGGAAAAATTAGTGGTATTTAAAGTTTTTTTCAACCAGTGTACTATATATAAATAAGGAAAGATTTAGGATGAGAGTGGAATAAACATGAACTTCACCAAGTTCATTTTTCTGTTAATATAAAATATGATTTTGCCAAAACGATCTATAGATCCAATGCAATCCCAATCAAATTTCCAACAGCCTTCTTTACAGAAATAGAAAAACCAATCCTCAACATTATATGGAATGGCAAGAGGCTGCGAACAGCTAAAGCAGTGTTGAAAGAGAAGAACAAAGTAGAAGGACTCATACTTCCTGATTTTAAAACATACAATATTGCTACAGTAATCAAAACAGTCAGGTACTGTTACAACAATAGACACATAGACCAATTGGAACAGAATTGAGAGTTCAGAAATAAACCCACACATACTTGGTCAACTGATTTTTTACAAGGGTGCTAAGTCCATTTGATGGGGAAAGAAGAATCTCTTCAATAAATGGTGTTGGAAAATATGGATTTCCCACGTCAAGAAAAATGAAACAAGATCCATGTATCCACCATACACAAAAACAAATTCAAAATAGGATAAGTACCTAAATGTGCAAAATAAAACCATAAAATTCTTAGAAGGAAAAGCAGGGGCAATGCTGTTGGGTCTAGTTTTTAACAGTGGATTATCTAACATAATAACAACAGCACAAACAGCCAAAGACAAAATAAATAAATGGGAGATCATAAAAATTAAAAACTTTTGTTCATCAAAAGACTGTCAAAAAGGTGAAAAGACAAGCAAACCATCATCAAAAGACTAGCAAAAAGTGGAAAGACAAGCTAACAACTGGGAGACTAGCTTCAGAAACCATATATCTGACAAGAATCTAATAACCAAAATATATATAAAATTTTGACAACTTAACAACAAAAAGACAAATAATCCAATCATAAAATAGGCAAATAACTTGAATAGGTATTTCACCAAAGAGGACATTCAAATGGCCACCAAACACATGAAAAGTTGCTCAGCATCATTAGCCATCTTAGAGATGCAAATCAAAACCACATTAAGATACCATTTCACTCCCATTAGGATAGCTAATACAAAAAGAATAAAGAAAATAACAAATGTTGGTGAAAAACCCATTGCCGCTGAGTCAATACTCATAGCGACTTATAGCAACCCTATAGGACAGAGTAGAACTGCCCCATAGGGTTTTCAAGGAGGAGCTGGTGGATTCAAACTGCTGAGCTCCACACAATAGGCAAAATGTGGAAACAATCTAAATGCCCATCAACAGATGAATGGAAAACAAAACGTGGTACATGCATGCAATGGAATACTACTCAGCCAGTAGGAGAAATGAAGTCTCTATATATGCTGCAATGGGATGGTACTTGAAAACATTATGCTGGGTAAAATAAGTCAATCACAAATATCAAAAGGACAAATACTGTATGACCGCACTTACATAAAAAGAAAAAAAAAATGTTAAAAGAGACCAAAGTTTATTAGTGGTTACCAAAGGCAGGAGGGAGGGGGAAAGTAGGGGTTAATGGTGATGGAAAAAATCACATTGATTGAGGATAGGCATGCACAGCCAATTATTGCAATCCCCGTCAATAAGTTGTTGTTGTTGTTAGGTGCCATCAGGTTGGTTCTGACTCATAGGGACTGTATGTACAATAGAACAAAACACTGTCTGGTCCTGCACCATCCTCACAATCATTGGCATGTTTGAGCCCATTGTTGCAGCCATTGTGTCAAGTCATCTTGTTGAGCATCTTCCTCATTTTCGCTTACCCTCTACTTTACCAAGCATGATGTCCTTCTCCAGGAACTGGTCCCTCCTGGTAACATGTCCAAAGTATGTGAGATGAAGTCTCGCCATCCTCACTTCTAAGGAACATTCTGGCTGTACTTTCCCCATGACAGATTTGTTCACTCTTCCTGCAGTCCACAGTTTATTCAATATTCTTTACCAATACCATAATTCAAAGGCATCAATTCTTCTTTGGTCTAGCTTATTCATTGACCAGCTTTCACGTGCATATGAGGCTATTGAAAATAACATGGCTTGGATCAGGCACACCTTAATCCTCAAAGTGATATCTTTGCTTTTTAACACTTTTAAGAGGTGTTTTGCAGCAGACTTACTGCTTCCATGGGGGTTGACTGTGGGTCCAAGTAAAGAGAAATCTTTGACAACTTAAATATTTTCTCCATTTATTGTGATGTTCCTTACTGGTCCAGTTGTGAAGATTTTTGTTTTCTTTATGTTAAAGTGTAATCCATACCGAAGGCTGTAGTCTTTGATCTTCATCAGTAAGTGCTTCAAGTCCTCTTCACTTTCATCAAGCAAAGTTGTGTCATGTGCATATCACAGGTTGTTAATGAGTCTTCCTCCAATCCTGATGCTGTGTTCTTCTTCATATAGTCAGCTTCTTGGATTATTTGCTCAGAATACAGATTGAATATGTATGGTGAAAATATACAACCCTGATACACACTTTTCCTGATTTTAAACTACACAGTATCCCTTTGTTCTGTTCGAACAACTGCATCATGCTCTATGTAGTTTCTGCATGAGCACAATTAGGTATTCTGGAATGCCCCTTCTTGGCAATGTTATCCATAATTTGTCACGATCTGCACAATCAAATGTCTTTGCATAGTCAATAAAAAATAGGTAAACATCTTTCTGGTATTCTCTGCTTTCAGCCAAGATCATCTGACATCAGCAAGCAATGATATCCCTCATTCCACTTCCTCCTTTGAATCGGGCTCAAATTTCTGGCAGTTCCCTTTTGATGTACTGTTGCAACCATTTCTGAATTACCTTCAGCATAATTTTACTTGCATGTGATATTAATGATACCAACCCATTACCATCGAGTCAATTCCAACTCACAGCAACCCTATAGGACAGAGTAGAACTGCCCCATAGAGTTTCCAAGAAGTGGCTGGGGGATTCAAACTGCTGACTTTTTGGTTGTCAGCTGAGTTCTTAACCACTGTGACACCAGGGCTCCGATACTAATTATATTGTTCAATAATTTCCCCATTATGTTGGATCACCTTTATTTGGAACGGGCACAGACATGGATCTCTTCCAGTCAGTTGGCCAGCTAGCTGTCTTCCAAATTTCTTGACATAGATGAGTGAGCGCTTGCGTTACATCCGTTTGTTGAAACATCTAAAATGGTGTTATGGCTTGAATCGTGTCCTCCAAAAAATGTATGTCAACTTAGCTAGTCCATGATTCCCAGTATTGTAGATTGTCTACCATTTTGTCATCTGATGTGATTTTCCTATGTGTTGTAAATCCTACCTCTATGATGTTAATGAGGTGGGATTAGTGGCAATTATGTTAATGAGGCAGGACTCAATCCACAAGATTAGGTTGTGTTTTAAGTCAATCTCTTTTGAGATATAAAAGAGAAAAGCAAGCAGAGAGATATGGGAACCTCATACTACCAAGAAAGCAGTGCCAGGAGCAGAGCAAGTCCTTTGGACCTGGGGTTCCTTCTCAGAGAAGCTCCTAGACCAGGGGAAGATAGATGACAAGGATCTTCCCCAAGAGCCCACAGAGAAAGAAAGCCTTCCCCAGGAGCTAGAGCCCTGAATTTGGACTTCTAGCCTACTGGACAGTGAGAGAATAAACTTCTGTTTGTTAAAGCCATCCACTTCTGGTACTTCTGTTGTAGCAGCACTAGATAACCAAGACAACTAGGATTTTATCAATTCCTGGAGCACTGTTTTTCACCAGTACCTTCAGTGCTGCTTGAACTTCTGCTTTCAGTAACATCGGTTCTTGGTCATATGCTACCTCCTGAAATGACTGACCAGAGACCAGTTCTTTTTGGTACAGTAACTCTGTGTATTACTTCTGCCTTCTTTTGATGCTTCCTGTGTCATTCAATTTTTGCCCATAAAAACAAAAAACCAAGCCTGTTGCCACCAATTCAATTCCTACTCATAGTGACCCTATAGGACAGAGCAGAACTGCCCCATAGGGTTTCCAAGTAGTGGCTCATGGGTTAGAACTGCTGATCTTTCTTTTGTTTAGCAGCCAAGCTCTTAACCACTGTGCCACCAGGGCTCCTTTTGCCCACAGAATCCTTAAATATTGTAATTCGAGGCTTGAATTTTTTGTTCATTTCTTACAGCTTGAGAAATGCTGAATGTGTTCTTCCCTTTTGATTTTCTAATTCCAGGTCTTTGCACATTTCATTATAATACTTAGTCTTCTTGAACCACTCTTTGAAATCTTTTGTTCAGCTCTTTTACTTCATCATTACTTCCTTTTGCTTTAGATACTCTCTGTTCATAAGCAAGTTTCAGAGCCTCTTCTGACATACATTATAGTCTTTTTTTTTCCCCTTTTCTGTCTTTTTAATCACATTTTGCTTTCTTCATATCTGAAGAACACAACAGAACTAGGAGGTAGAACAGAAGCACTAAGCATGTTATTAGACTAATTAACTGGGATGTCCCAAGAAACCATGGCCATATACCTCCAAACCAAGGAACCAAATCCCATGAGGTTATTGGTTGTCCATAAGCAGCCTCAGAAGCTACTCTTTTTTTTTGTCGTTGTTGTAAATGTGTCTATCACACAATTTTTGTCAATTCAACATTTATAGGTGTACAACATAAACAATATGCAGATGATGCAATTTTGCTTGCTGAAAATGAAGACGACTTGAAGCACTTGCTGATGAAAGTAAGACTACAGCTTTCAGGATGGATTATACCTAAATGTGAAGGAAATGAAAATCTTCACAACTGGGTCCATAAATAATATCATGATAAATGGTGAAAAAATTGACATTGTCGAGGAGTTTTCTTTCTATTTGAATCAACAATCAATGCCCATGGAAGCAGCAGTCAAGAAATCAAATGCCATATTGCATTGGGCACACTTTATGGCAAAAGACCTCTTTAAAATTCTCAACAACGACATAAATAAAAAATTATTTTAAAAAATATTAAAAAACAAAGATATCACTTTAATGTCTAAGGTGTGCCTGACTCAAGCCATAATATTTTCAATAGCCTCATATGCATAAGAAAGCTGGACAAATGAAAAAGGAAGACAGAAGAAGAATTGACACATTTGAATTGGGATGTTGGGGAAGAATGTTGAATATGCCATGGACTTCCAGGAGCAAACAAATCGGTCTTGGAGGAAGTATAGACAGAATGCTCCTTAGAAGTGAGGATGACAAGATTTCGTCTCACTTACTTTGGACGCTTCATCAGGAGGGACCAATCTCTGGAGAAAGACTTGATAAATGTTTGATAAAGTAGAGGGTCAGTGAAAAAGAGGAAGACTTTTAATGAGATAATTTGACAAGGTAGCTGTAACAGTGGGCTCAGACAGCAAAAAGTGTGAGAATGGCACAGCAACAGTAACATTTCGTAGTGTTGTCCATAAGTCACTGTGAATCAGAGTTGACCTGAAGACACCTAACAACAAACCTAAGTTTTTTGATCTATAAACTGAGGGTGGTAATTCCCCAGCTTATGAGGTTTTACTTGTAACAGGATGGTGTTCATTACCCCTTTAACCCCTTCCATCCCTCCCCTCACTCAGTGTGGATGCGGCTCTCAGTACAAAATCAATCAGTGTTGTGCTCTGAGTGATGATCTGTATTAGCCCCTGAGAGGATACTCTGTCCTGAAAGGAATGGCTCTGAGGAACATGAAGATCCAGGCAGATGAGATTTGCCACCCCCTGTGCAAGCACTAGGTGAAACAGCAGAATAAAGCTGAAAATATGGGATTAAGGGTAGATGAGGAAAAAGGAGTGGAGACTAAGGAAGAGGGGACACCAGGGTGTGCATGTGAGGTACATCCAGCACTTCTGACGGTTAAAGGAAGGGAAACAGTCCAGGGTGTCTAAACCACCCTGTGGACTGTGAGTGTACTCCTGACAAGTCAAGAGTCCCCAGCTCTAAACGGGGAATCTAATTGGAGATCTTCCCTACATTAAGCTACTACTCTTCCAGCACACACTGTCTAGGTATGGATGAACCTGAAGAAAACTGGCTCTCACAAGAACTTTCAGTCCACATTCCTGTCACCTGCATGGTCTAAAATGGGAAAGCACTGATGCTGTACATCCTTCCATCCACTGTGGCTGTGGGATGGGCTCTGTATGGGTGATATGAGATCATGAGCGCAAAGCACTGCACTCAGGGATTCAAATATGGCAGATGTACAATGACTGTTCCCTTTCCTTATAAAGACAAAATACTCTGGCATTAAATGTCCTGAGCCTTGGAATCACACAGACCTGGGTTCATATCCTGGGCTCATATCCCTCCCCTGCATCATCAATTTCCCACTCTACTGGCTCATTCATTACTGCATACATACATAATGTAAAATCTCCCATTAAAACAAACAAAACTAAACTAAATAAATCAAAGCAAAATCCTATAAAAATTCATCACCTGATTCCATGTCTACCTTCAGTTACTGCCTCATTTCTATGACAGTTCTTATAGAACAATCCTGAGTCTGTTTTCTCACCTACAATACCGTCTTCTAAAAATGTTGAGTTTTTATTTTCATCAAATGAATCATATGCACATAGTTTAAAAAGTCAAGTACTTCTACAAGGCTTGTTTTGAAGACAGTCATCCTCAGTCTTTCATGTACCCCATTTCCTGAACTCCAGAGAGAACCACTTTTAATTCCTTTTGCAGATTCTCTTATTGTTATTTCTATGTCTCTTAATAATATACTTATATAGTTGATTCTGACTCATGGCAGAATCTTATAGGACAGAGTAGAACTGCTCCATAGGGTTTCCGAGGAGCATCTGGTGGATTCGAACTGCTGACCTTTTGGTTAGCAGACGATCACATAACCAGTGCACCACCAGGGCTCCAGTTTCTATTATAAACTTTACTAAATCATTCCCAAACTACACCCCACTAAGAGTCTGAATATCCTGTGAATATATTCCAGCACATCAAGTTTTCTACCAACTTCATCTTTTTAAAGACACCTATCTCACAGCCTTTACGCCTGCCACAAGTGGACTGGTTGCTTTTCACCTGGGACAGGTTGACACTCTGAATCAACTTCACCTCATCTTGGTTAACCTTTGTCTCCCTCTTGTTGTTGGCTCCCCTGTTCCCTGGATTCAGTGTGTTCCCCTTTTTCTGTTTTCTCCATCATTTTTGGTTCCCATTTCCTCTAGTAGTATCCCAAGGAAGGAAACATGGAAAGTAAAATCCTAAGCATCTGAAATTGACTTTAGGCTACCCTAGCACTTACATTTTGGCTTGGTATAAAATTCTGTGTTGAACATCTCTTTTCCTTCATATTTGGAAGCTATTACTTCCATGTCTTTTAGCTTTAAGAGATGATCTTTTTTCGAGGTGGAGGGGCCAAGATGGTTGAATAGTCAGACGATTCCTGTTGTCCCTTTTACAACAACAACAAAAAAAAAAAACAAGTGACTTTGTTATATATGACAATCTAGGGGCCCTGATCATCAAAGACAAAGCTGAAGAGTCAGACTGAGTGGCAGGGGGAAGGAGAGACAATTTAAAAGCAGCAGAGAAGTACCAGTTGCAAGGTCGCTGGCACCCTGCTGGCTGGATCAGCCAGCAGGGGAGGGCTGGGGTGAGCAGTAGCATTTGGGAGGTGTCTCATCACGTTGGGTAAAGCCAGGCAGCAGTGAGTCTGCACACACCTCCAGAGCAGGGTGGAAGCGGTGCCAGACCTGCAAAAGTTAAGTGCAAGCATCTAACATATGAGACAGGGGCAAAATAATTCCTCCCCTTATCAGAGTTTCACAGCAGAGAAGTGCTTCCTTCCCCTCACCTACCCCTTACCCACTCAGCTCCGACATCAGCCTAGCAGTATTCAACAACTGCCACGATCCCTAAGCTGGGAACTCAGGTCTATTCACACCCACATGAGTCTCACAGCTTTGAAAAACATCACGCCCCTAAGCTGGGAACTCAGGGAGGGTTGGGAGGCTCTGCTCCTTTGCCCGGCCACTGGCATAAGGGGTCCACAGACTAGCAGCATCCTTCACCCCTGGCTAGACCAGTGTGGGCCAATACACCACTGTATGCCCTCATTAGCATAAAGCAGCAGGGCATACACCTAAAGTCCATTTTCAACTGCAGCAGCCAAGGAGGAGCTGCAGATTCATATTTGACACCACCCTGCCCCTTAAGAAGAGGTCCCACCCACCCACACCTGGAGCCTGAGGGTTGGTGGTACCACCCACTCCGTCTAGCCACCCACAACAGTGGTCTGAGAATGAATGGTGCCTCTCAGTCCCTCCAGCCAACAGCACCGTGCGCCCAAGGACCAGCTGCAATACACCCCACTACACACTCTAGGGGACAGGGACATACCCTCCACCCAGGCACCAGGGGCAGAAATCAGCCCCCCACCTTGCTCCACATATAACCTCCTCCTGCAGCCATATACCTGTGCCTGCTCTGAACACCCCTACACAGCCCTGCCTATCTAGGACCATAGGTGAGAGCCTACACCACACGCTCAGTGACCAATTACCTAGACACCTGTGCCGCACCTGCACAAGAAAAGTGAACAGAACCCTGGGCTCACACACTTAGTAGCTGCTCTGACCACATGGAGATAAGACGTGAGAGCTTTGATGACATCAATAACCAAAGTAGCTCACGTGCTCAGCCTCCTTAGGCATTTAAAACAAAACAAAAATTTAGGACACAGTAAACAAACATACAATAAATAAATAAAACAACTTATTGATGCCTTGTAGAAAACAGTCAATATCAAATCTCATGACGAAGCAGGTCAAGATGGCTCCAGCAAGTGACAAGAAAGCAGCGTCATGGAGCTTCCAGCAGGAGACAGAACAACTGGTAAACCACGATATAGGCTTTCCACCCCCCACCCTTCTTCACCTCTACTTAGCCTCCTCTGCTTCCTGCAGCCACAGTCTATTGGCCGGGAAGCACAAGCTTCCCCCTGGTGCTGCTTGGATTCCACCCGCCCGCACTGGCCAGCTCCCTGAGTTCCATTTGTTGGCTCTGGTGTTGCTTTTTTCCACTTCTTTAGATTTCTTCCTTACCTCTCACCACCTCCCCCTCCTTTCTCTCAAATACCTGGCTCCGTGCACCATTTTTGCCTCTTTCTGAAAGCCTGCAAAATACCCCTTGACTGTGAAACTGCTTCCCAGCCTGTGCCACCATGCTGGTGGGACCCCTGGGGCTTTTTTGTTTGTTTGCTCTGATTTTTTCTGTTTTGATTTGTTTTCTTTTTCTTTTCTCAACTTGGGAGCCCCTTCTAGCTGGGCAGTACCATGCAGCGTGGAAGCTAGTCCCTTACTCTGCTCAGATGCACAGGTACATCCCTGGGGATATTTCTTTTTTTTTGTTTGTTTTCTCTTTCTGGTTTTTTTTTTTTTTTTTTTTTTTTTGCCATTTCTTTGTTTAGTTTTCTTCTTTCTTATTTCGTTTTTGTCTTTCTTCATTTCCAGTTTCTCAATTTATTCATTTTTTTTATTTTACACTTTTTTTAAATTTTTGTTTTTTCTCATTTTTCAGTCTCTCATCTGTCCACTTCAATAGCAAGCTCGCTTAGCACTCTTTTTTGTTTGGGTGTATGTTTTTAGCTCCTGTTCCTCTTTCCTTTCTCTTATCTTTCCCATACACATCTTAGTTCCACACATCACAATCTACCCCCTCCTTCCTGCCTACACGCACTGTGTGCTGAACATCACACTTCCAAGCAGCACAGGCACGGCCTACCAGAACCTGCCTTGCACTGATTCCTGGTCCGCACTGTCAACCCTGGTACGTTCCACAAAAAACCTATCCCAGTAACCTCCCTTCAGCTGAACCTGCCCTGCTGTACCATACCTGCTTGATTGACCCTGCCCATTGGAGAAGGAGGCGAAAAGTATCATGCCCACAGATAAGCAAACAACAAAGAACGCACAGCCCGCCTGCACAGACATAACCAAATAAAACAAAAAAGCAGGATGAAACAAACAAATCTACAATCAATAAATGAGGAAAATAACCACTGAATGCCCTGAAGACAGCAGACAATATCAAAACATTTACAAAAACAGGACATGATGGTTCCAGTAGGTGTTCAAAATAAAACACCAGATGACCTTCCAGTAGAAGAAAAGGCGCTAGACCTAACTGATGGGGAATTCAAATCTCTAATATTCAGAATTATCCAAGAGTTGAAGCAAAAAACGGACAAAAACGAGGAAAAAATAAACAAATTCATGGAAAAGACAGGCAAATTCATGGAAAATACAGACCAAAAAATGGAAGAATTCAAGAAAACAATACAGGAACAAAATGCTAAAATAAATTCACAATTAGAAATCAAACAAAAACAACAATTAGAAATCCAAAATATAAACAACAAGATTTCAGAAATGGACAGTGTCATAGAAGGGCTGAGGAGCAGGTTTGAAATGATGGAAGACAGGATCAGTGAAATTGAAGACAAACCCTTGGATACTACTCTGAGGAAAACTCAGAAAAAAGAACAAAGAAAAACGAAGAAACCCTGAGAATTATGTGGGATACAATCAAAGGCAAAAATCTGCAAGTGATCGGAGTTCCAGAACAGGAGAAGAAAACAGAAAACACAGACAGGATCATTGAAGAATTGCTGACAGAAAACTTCCCCAATATCATGAAAGATGAAAAGCTGACCATCCAAGAAGCTCAACGAGCCCCATATAGGATAGACCCCAAAAGAAAATCACCAAGGCATATCATAATCACATTCGCTAAAACCAGAGACAAAGAATCCTGACAGCAAGTCACATACAGAAGAGAAACAATAAGACTAAACTTGGATTATTCAGCAGAAAACATGCAGGCAAGAAGGCAATGGAATGACATATATAAAACCTTAAGAGAAAAAAATTCCCAGCCAAGAATAATATATCCTGCAAAACTCTCGTTCAAATATGATGGTGAAATTAGGTCATTTTCAGATAAACAGAAATTAAGGAACTATGTAAAAACCAAACCAAACTGACAAGACTTATTAAAGTAAGTCCTTTGATCTGAGAACAAACAATATCAGACCACAGGCTGAATATAGGACATAGGATTGTACTAGCCAGATACCAGTCTAGGAAATGAACTCTTAAGGACAATGGAAAACCAAAAGAATTACAACAGGGAATCAGAGAGGTTAATCTGTAAATGACAACAGCATCGGAACAATAAAAGAGGGCATAAACAGTGTAGTTATAGAACCTTCTAACGGAGAGGAAGTCAAGTGATACCAAGTAATAACAGACTGCTTCAAATCTAGGAAGATAAGGGTAAATTTCAAGGTAACCACAAAGAAAGTTAACAAACCTACTCATCAAAATAAAGAAGAAAAACATAAGTCTCAGTAAAAACAAAACTTACAAAAACAAAAGAAATGAAAAAAAAAATCCACAAACAAAAGGAACTCAGCACAGAAGAGTAAGAGGAACAAAGAAAACAGCACCACGAAAAAAAAAAAGCACTACAAAATGCAATCCCACTCCTAGGAATAAACCCTACAGAAATAAGAGTCGTCATTCGAATAGACAGATGCACACCTATGTTCATGGCAGCATTGTTCACAATAGCAAAACGATGGAAACAACCTAGATGCCCAGCAACAGATGAATGGATAAACAAACTATGGTACATACACACAATGGAGTACTATGCAAAGAGAAAGAAGAACAATGAATCTGTGAAGCATCTCATAACATGGATGAAACTGGAGGACATTATGCTGAGTGAAATAAGTCAATCACAAAAGGACAAATATTGTATGAGACCTCTATTGTAAAAACCCATGAAAAAGTTCACACACAAAATGTAACAATCTTTGTTGGTTACCAGGGATGGGAGGGGTGGGGGTAGGGGACTAAATAGATAAGTGGTAACTTTGGTGAAGGGGAAGGCAGTACACATTACTCAGGAAGCCAGCACAACTTGTACAAGAAAAGGTCATGGAAGCTCCATAGACACATCCAAACTCCCTGAGGGACTGAATTGCTGGGCAGAGGGCTGAGAGGACCACGGTCTCGAGGAACATCTAGCTCAATTGGCATAACACAGTTTATAAAGACAATGATCTACATTCTACCTTGGTGAGTAGCGTCAGGGGTCTTAAAAGCCTGTGAGCAGCCATCTAAGATACTCCACTGGTCTCACCCCTTCAGGAGCAAGGGAGAATGAAGAGAACAAGATACAAGGAAAAGATTAGTCCAAAGGACTAATGGACCACAGCTACCAAGGCCTCCACCAGACTGAGTCTAGTACAGCTAGATGGTGTCCAGCTACCACCACTGACTGCTCTGACTGGGATCACAATAGAGGGTCCTGTACAGAGCTAGAAAAGAATGTAGAACAGAATTCTAACTCACAAAAAAAAGACCAGATTTACTGGCCTGACGGACTTGAGAAACCCCAAGAGTATGGCCCCCGGACACCCTTTTAGTTCAGTGGTGAAGCCCCTCCTGAAGTTCACCATTCAACTGGGGATTGGACAGCCTCATAAAACAAAACAGGACTAATGAGGCACAGCAGTCCAGGGACAAGGACTAGAAGCCAGGAGGGGACAGGAAAGCTGGTGATAGGGAATCCAAAGTTGGGAAGGGACAGTGTTGACATGTCATGGGGTTGTTAACCATTGTCATTGGGCAATATGTATATTACCTGTTTAATGAGAAACTATTTGTTCTGCAAACCTTCATCTAAGGTACAAAAAAAAAAAAAAAGAATTATCTATGTAAGATCAAATTGACAACAGCAACTCAAAAGGTTTGATGGGAAGCCTAGGGGACAGAGAGTTGAAGATAATAGTGATGGAATAATTTGGAAAAGGATAGTGAGAATAGCAGCACAACTGGAAAAATGTAATTGATGTCACTGAATTGTACATGTAGAAACTTTTGAAATGGTGTAACTTTGGCTATGTATATTTTCACCAAAAAAAGGTCCTCAAGGTAGAGAAGGGAGAGTGTTGACATGTCGTGAGGTTGTTAACCAATGTCATAAAACAATATGTGTACTGACTGTTTAATGAGAAACTATTTGTTCTGTAAACCTTCATCTAAAGTATAATAAAAAAAAATTTTTTTAAAGAAATAAAGTATAAAGAATGGCAAGGAAGATTAAAAAAAAAAAAAAAGACCACCAAAAGAGTAAAAAGAGAACCTACAGATTGGGAAAAAAATTTTGGCTACATCATATCTGATAAGGGTCTAATCTCTAAAATCTACAAGATACTGCAACACCTCAACAACAAAAAGACAAATAATCCAATTAAAAAATGGGCAAAGGATATGAATAAGCACTTCGTCAAAGAAGACATTCAGGTGGCTAACAGACACATGAAGAAATGCTCACAATCATTAGCTGTTAGAGAAATGGAAACCAAAACTACAATGAGATACCATCTCACCCCAACAAGGCTGTCACTAATCCAAAAAACACAAAATAACAAATGTTGGAGAGATTGGAACTCTTATGCACTGCTAGTGGGAAGGTAAAATGGTACAACCACTTTGGAAAACAATTTGGCACTTCCCTAAAAAGCTAAAAATAGAAATGCCATATGATCCAGCAATCCCACTCCTAGGAATATATCCTAGAGAAATAAGAGCCATCACACGAGTAGACATACACACACCCATGTTCACTGCAGCACTATTCACAATATCAAAAAGATGAATGGATATACAAATTATGGTACATACACACAATGGAATGCTATGCAATAATAAAGAGCAATGATGAATCCATGCAACATCTCACAACATGGGTGAATCTGAAGGGCATTATGCTGAGTGAAATTAGTCAGTTACAAAAGAAAAAATATTATATGAGACAACTATTATAAGAACTCAAGATAAGGTTTAAACACAGAAAAAACATTCTTCGATGGTTATGAGGGTGGGGAGGGAGGGAGAGAAGAAATCCTCTGCTAGCTATTAGACAAAAATCAACTTCAGAGAAGGGAAGAACAACACACAATACAGGGGAAACCAGCACAACTGGACCAAAGCTAAAACTAAGAAGTTTCCTGGACACTTCCAAACACTTTCAGTGAGAGAGTAGCTGGGGCTGGGGCCTGGGGACCATAGTTTTGGGGGACAATCCAGGTCAATTGGTACAACAAAGTTTATTAAGAAAATATTCCACATCCCATTTCGGTGAGTGGCGTCTGGGATCTTGAAAGCTTTCGAGTGGCCATCTAAGATACGTCAATTGGTCCCATCCCACTTGGAGCAGAGAATGAAGAAAACCAAAGACACAAGGAAAATATTAGCCCAGAGGACTAAAGGACCACATGAACCAGAGACTCTAGCAGCCTGAAACCAGAAGAATTAGATGATTCCCAGCTACCACTGGACAGAGCAGGAGAAAAATGTACAACAGAACTCAAATTCATGTCAAAAGACCAGACTTAATGGTCTGACAGAGACTGGAGGAACTCCTGAAACTATGGTCCCCAGACACACTGTTAACCTAGAACTGAAACCATTCTTGGCGCCTACTCTTCAAAGATTAAACAGGACTACAAAACAAAAATAATACACATGAGGAATGTGCTTCTTAGTTTAATCAGATATACAAGACCAAATGGGCAGCTCCTGTCCAAAAGTAGGATGAGAAGGCAGGAAGGTACAGGAACCGGTTGAAAGGACACAGGAGATGGGGAGTTGCTGTCACATTGTGGGGATTCCAACTAATGCCACAAAACAATATGTGTATTAATTTTTGTATGAGAAATTAACTTAAGCAGAAAACTTTCACCTAAAGCACAATAAAAAAAAAAAAGACATTTAAAGAAAAGAGGAGGTAGTAACAGCAATCATAAAAAGTGAAGGCAAAGAAAGTAAGACAAAAATCTATGAAAATCAGATAATAGAACTCAAGTTACTGAGTACAAGAGAAAATAATTCTGTACCTTTCAGTAGTACCTAATGGTGTCATAGTATTCAAGTACAGTATAATAATACATTTTTATAATGATCATCCCCAGATTAAACTATTCAGCATACTGTTTATAAAGGCAGGGAATTATATAAAGCTTGAGAGCAAAGCTTCAGATGTACAGAAAGTCATAAAAATTGCCTGATGGTGGCAGAAAACTAAAACATTACTAAGAACTGTTGTTAGTCATATAGTTAGTTAATACATAGCAATTCATTCTGTCTCTAGGTTGTATAAGGATAAAGAGAAAAATGCTAATTTTTAAGTACTCAAAGTTTAAAGAAGTATTTTTTTAATGATAAAAAGATAATCAAAAGGCATGGCTATGTTTGATCATCTTGAAAAGAAATAGTCCCATAACATACTGCTGCTTTTAACGTGCTCTGTGAGCTATATCTGGAACCCATCTTGAAGTACTGTGCTGGTCCTATGCTGTATTATGTTAAATCTTGTTTTGCCTGGTGAAATAATCAAAAGAAACAATGGCTATGTAGATCAATATATTCAGTTCCTTGATCTCATCTTTGTTGCTGAATAAAAGCTATTACAATATTTAGAAAAAAAAAAGAAAGATGCTCTTTTTTGTCGCCTCTGGATGTTTTCAGGATTTTTTCTACTCTCTTTCTAAAAATTGTTTTGACGTATTCTTAGTATGGGCCTATGATCATTAACTTTAGTAAGAATTTGTATACTTTTGTCTGTAAACCTAAGACATTTTCTTGAATTATTTTGAATTATTTCCTATCTCCATGTCTTTGAAACTTGTATTATAAGGTTTTTGGAATTTTATTTTTATAGTTCTTCTCTCCTATTCACAAGCACTTTTCCATTTTATACTATCTTGTGGAGGTATGACTTTTACTACCCAGTTCATCTATTGATTTTTTATTTCTATAATCATATTTGTAATTTCCAACAGCTATTTCTTTTCTCTGATTGGATATAATTTTTTTATTTCATAATTTCAAAATCTTTGATATAATTATGCAAAAGCATTTATATATCTGTGAGCTTATAGTTGCCTTCAGAAGTTTTTAATTTGCAGCTGGCTCCTGTTTGCCTGGCCTCTGGTTCTTGGGACTTGAGCTAGCAGCTTGTCTGCCTAGCTTGGGATTCTTTGGATCGCCAGTTCCTCGCACTCGAGCTAGCAGTTTGTCCGCGGATCATGGGATTTGTCAGCCCCCGTAGTCTGGATCTTGGGTTCGCCAGCTCCTGCAGCTATGTGAGTCAGGAGACGCCTCCAGCCTGACCCACGGACTTGGAACTTTGCAGCTTCTGCAACCGTGTGAGCCATTTCCTTTATATAAATCTCGACGGGGAGAGAAATGCTTCACTGGTTTTGCTTCTTTAAGAGAACTCAGCCAAAGACATATCCAAAAGCACTTCTCCTACATTCCAAAGTATGATATTTGTCTCAAGGAAAATAATTTGTGTGAGCTGAACTGCCTCTTTTTTATGGAATATCATTTTTACTTGAAAGAAGGAATGACAGAAACCATCTTGGATATTTAGCACTTTTTCAAAAATGAACAACTAGCAAGCCTGTCACTTAAAGGAAACCAGTTCACAGTATTGTTGGCAATGGTAAACTGTAATCTCTCAAGAGATTAGAATATTTAAAAACTTGTATCCACCACAAATTTGACAGCTTTCCAAAACTTACAAACTTTTCTTCTGGGATCAGTGATAATACCAACAAAATGTGACTTTTTGATATTTTGTAATGAAATGTGTCTACATGGGAAGACATGCATACTCAGTGAACTAATGCATCACTTAAAAGAAAACTCATGCATTAGTACAAGATTCATTCAATGTGTAAGGATGGATCTATGAGTTTTAATGAACAGAACATGAAATAATTCAATAACAGGGTTTCCAATTGCAACTAACCTTTAAGAAACTACCACTTCTGTAGCTTTAGTGAAGTATCAAAGATGAGCAGTCACAATTACTTGGAAAGGTATTAATAATGCTCCTCCCTTTTCCAACTTCACATTTGTGTGACACTGGATTTTTTTGTATACACCTCGTTGCCATAGAGTCCATTCCAACTCATAGCAATCCTATAGGACAGAGTAGAACTGCCCCATAGAGTTTCCAAGGAGCACCAGGTGGATTCGAACTGTCAACCTTTTCGTTAGCAGCGTAGCACTTAACCACTACACCACCAGGGTTTCCAACAGATTGGAACAGATATGAAAATCCAGTGGCCTTCTATTGACACCGATTAAACAAAGCCATACAAAAATGTAAAATGATCCACTCTTCTCGTTATGTTGTTTTATTTTGGAAAATATTTTTCATGAAAATATATTATCTCTGTTAATGTTTAATGGGTTATTGTTATTCCAAATTAATTTAATATTTTTAATTGTTTCAATTTCTCATATAGCAAATATCGGTAGATATAACTCATATAAACAAAATCTCTTTGGATTCTTCATTAATTTATAAGAGTGAATAGAAATTCTAAGGAGCCCTTCTGGCACAATGGCTGAGTTCTTGGCTGCTAACCCAAAGGTCAGTGGTTGGAACTCACCAGCTGCTCCGCAGGAGAGAAGACCTGGCGATCTGCGCCTATAAAGGTTACAGCCTAAGAAACCCTATGGGGCAGTTATATTTTCATGTAGGACCTCTAGGAATCCACGCCAGGGAACACAACATAGAGATTCTGAGACTAACAACAACCGCTGACTTAAGTAGGCCCTGGCCCAGGACTCTAGGAGAGTGTAGCAAAGGCTCCGTGCAGGAGGAAAGGAGTCAGGGCCAAGTCCCAGTAGCTGGACTTGGCTCTGAGGCTCGGATGGCGGAGTCAGGGGTAGGAGGCCTAGTGCTCTGGTTTCTCCGTCTCCCCAGAGTTTTACTTCTCCGTCTCACGACCTGTGTCAGTTCCTTCTGCCCGGACACACATGACCCGGCCCCAGTTCTCATTCCAATTGGGTCTCCGATTTCTGGAGAAGCCAATCACCGCGCTTTCTCGTAATACGGTCCGCTCAGTCTGGCCAGGACGCAGATTCTCCCTAGAACCCCTGTAGTTAAGTCATGGCACCTTCGATCCTCCTCCTGCTGCTCTCAGGGGCCCTGGCCTACCCGGGTGGGTGACTGCGCGGTCAGGAGGTAAATGACCTCTGCAGAGGGAAGAGCGAGGGGACCTCCCGGCGGGGACGCAAGACACTTGGAAAAGCCGCATCCCACTGCCCCAGCCCCGTCCTGACCACCCTCCCCCCGCCCCGCTCCCCTCCTGCCGTCCCCACCTCTTCCTCTCCCACCCCTGCGTCCCGGCCCAGCTCCTCCTGCTGCCCCTTCTCCATCCATGAGACCGTCGCCCCTCCCCGCCCCGATCGACCCCGGACCCGGGCGTCGCGGGGTAGGGGGTCAGTGGTCTCAGCCCCTCCCTGCCCCCAGGCTCCCACTCCCTGAGGTATTTCCACACCGCCGAGTCCAGGCCCGGCCGCTGGAAGCCCCGGTACATCGCCCTCGGCTACGTGGACAACACGCAATTGGTGCAGTTCGACCGCGAGGCAGAGAATCCAAGGGAGAAGCCGCGGGCGCGGTGAATGGAGCAGGAAGGGCCAAAGTACTGGGTCCTGAACACACGAGTCTACAAAGTCTCCGCACAATCTTTTTGCGTGGGCCTGCGAAACCTGCGCGGCTACTACAACTATAAGGAATCTGGTGAGTGACGCCGGGCCAGGGTCGCAGGTCACGAGTCCCCTCGCCCCACAGACGAGCTGGGGTCACCCCAAGTCTCTGGTCCGAACTTCACCCTGAATCTGCGTGACCCGCTAGGCCCTTCAACCCGGGAAGAGTCGACGGGATTCGTTCCGGTTTCCTTCACAGTTTAGAGCCAAATTGACTCTAACCAGTCACCGCCCGTCGCGGGAGCGTGGCTGACCGCAGGGCGGGGCTGACAGGGGGGCAGGGCCAGGGTCTCACACCTTCCAGAGATTGTATGGCTGTGAAGTGGGGCCCAATGGAAGCCTCCTCCGTGGGTTCTATCAGCTTGCCTACGACGGCGCCGATTACTTCGCCCTGAACGAGGACCTGAGCTCCTGGACGGCGGCCGACATGGCTGCTCAGAACACCCAGCGCAAGTGGGAGGAGGTCGGGGATGCTGAACACCTGAGAGCCTACTTTAAGGGGGAGTGCCTGAATGGCTCCGCAGATACCTGGAAAACGGGAAGGAGACTCTGCAGCGCGCAGGTATGAGGGGCCACAGGACGCCTCCCCAAACTCCCTATGAGCTGGTCCTGTGTCTGCCCTGCTGGTGTCTCAAAACAAGGGGAGGAGAATGAGCTAGATGCCAGAATACCGCCTCCCATGGGTGTGGAGGGTGTGGAGAGTGAGGAGTTCGCCCAAATTTCCAGATCCTGAACCATATAGTAACTTGCCCAGAGGACCCTCTTTTTTATCAGAGACAGTTAAGGGATCTACTCTCTCTTGGGGTAGTAGGGGAGATGATTCCTGACTGATCAGCAGTTCCCTTTGATCCTGAAATCGACTTTGGGAACCACCAGGAACTTTTCTCCCTCAAGACTTGTTCTCTGCCCCACACCCAGTGACTTTGGAGGTCTGATTCCAGCTTTTCTGAGTTTCTCAGTCTCCACCCAAGTCAGAACTAGAAATCCCTGTTCTCCCCCTCAGACACCTGGAGCCTCCTACTCTGGGCTGCCTCACCCTGATTCTAGAACTTTCCAAGAAATAGGAGATTATCCCAGATCCCTGGTCCAGGCTGGTGTCTGGATTTTGCACTCCCTCCTCCACCTCAGTTGCCCTGTCCATTCTCAGGATGGTCACATGAGCCCTGCTCAAGTGGCCCATGGGAGGTAATGCGGAGTTCGTGAATTTTCTAACCCTTCCCGTCAGTGCCTCCAAAGACATGTGTGACCAGCCATCACATCTCTGACCATGAGGTCACTTTGAGGTGCTCGGCCCTGGGCTTCTACCCAGCCGAGATCACCCTGACCTGGCAATGGGATGGGGCAAACCAGACCCAGGACATAGAGCTTGTGGAAACCAGGCCTGTGGGGGATGGGACATTCCAGAAGTGGGCAGCCATCGTGGTGCCCTCTGGAGAGGAGCAAAGATACATGTGCTGCGTGCAGCATGAGGGGCTACCTGAGCCTCTCACCCTGAGATGGGGTAAGGAAGGTGTTATGGATTGAATCTTGTCCCCCAAAAATATGTGTTGTTAATCCTAACCTCTATGCCTATGGATATAATCCCATTTAGGAATGGCTTGTCTTTGTTATGTTAATGGAGCAGGATTAGTGTAAGGTGTGTCTCAAGTCAATCTCTTTTGAGATATAAAAGAGATTAAGCAAGCTGAGTGAGCAGAGATGGGGTAAGATAGGTACAAGACACATGGAGATCTCCAAAGAACCAGGAAGCAAAAGCTGAAGAGAAAAGGACCTTCCTCCAGCGCTGACAGAGAGCTTCCCCTAGAGCTGTTACTCTGACTTTGGACTTCTAGCCTCCTAAACTGGGAGAAAATAAATTTCTATTTGTTAAAGCCATCCATGTGTTGTCTTTTTGTTATAGGAGCACTAGATAACTAAGACAGAGGGAGATGAGGGTGGAGCCTCTTCTCAGGGACAGCAGGAGCCCTTCTGAAGACCCTCAAGGAGTCAGGGTTCCTCACCTCCTTTCTCTTTCCAGAACTATCTTCCCAGCCTACCACCTCCATCATGGGAATTGTTGCTGGCCTGGTTCTCCTTGGAGATGTGGTCATTGGAGCTGTGGTCTGGAGGAAGAAGAGCTCAGGTAGTTTTCTTGTCCCACTGGGGAGTTTCAAGTCCCAGGTAGGAGATTTTTCATCTCCTACCTCCTTATGGGAGGTACCATCCAAACACTAGCTGACCCAGTCTGGGGCCCTGTGTGCTAACAGTTACTCTTTTGTAAAGCACATGTGAAAATGAAGGGCACATCTTTCACCTTAATGGTTATGGTGATGGGGCTACCCTGCCCGTACCTGTCAGCTCCTGCCATGCCATATTTTTTTCTCTCCCTTTCTTCCTTTTCTCTCTCCCTCCTACCTAGACCAATATGCCACCTCCCCTCTTTCCCACCGGGCCATGCCACACCACTATGGCTAGAGAGCCACCAGCCTATCACCACCCAGGTCTACTCCATCCTCACCTGCCAGCTCTCACCGTGCCAATTTTGCTTTTTTTACTTTCTGTTTTTTTTTTTCTTTCTCCCTCCCACTAGCCCTGTTTATAACCTCCCCTCCCTTCCAACCAGCCCTCAGGTCTGCATTGACCCCACTCACCACCCCCATTACACCATCAAATTTTTTCTTTTTTTTCTACTTCTTTCTCCTTCTCACCTAGCCCTTTATGCCACCTCCCCCACTTCCCATTGGCCTCCAGAGCCACCCCACCTCCACACTACAGTTATCCTTTTTTTCCTTTCCTTTTCCCCTTCACCTAACCCTATATGCCACCCATCTTTTCCTGCCAGCCACCACCATGCCACTATGAGTAGAACGTCCCTGGTGCTCAACCCTGCCACTGCACTGGGCCCACACCACCCCTCCCCTCCTGCTACTTGACCAGGTGCTGAGTGGTGGGAAGCGAGCCTCTACCATTCCCTGACACTCCTACATATCTGGTGAGAGTCTGTGAATGCTTCCACACCCCTGAACCAACATCAGGAGGCAGACAGCGCCCTACTACTCTGCCCTCAACCACCTTGCCAAACCAGTGTACAGCAAATCGGGTTCGACCTGCCTGCTACTGCTGCCCACCCAAAGTGGTGAGAACTAGCATGCCCACAGATGAGCAAGCAGCAAATCCTGCCAGACCCACTGGCCCTGACATAGCAAACAAAAAAAAAAAAAAATAGGAAGAAAAAAACACAGAATAAATAAAATGATACGTTAAAGTCTCAGAAACAGTAGACAAAAACAAAACATGTAAAGAAGTGGGACAATATGACTCAAACAAGTGACCAAAGCAAAGAATCAAATGACCTTCCAGTAGAAGAAAAGGCAGTGAAACTACCTTATATGGACTTCAAAAGACTAATATTTAGAGCTCTCCAAGAGATTAAGAAAGCAACTGGTATGGATTGAATTGTGTCCCCCAAAAAATGTGTGTGGCACCTTGGCTAGATCATGATTCCCAGTACTGTATGATTGTGTTATCTGATGTGATTTCCTTATGTGTTGTAAACTCTACCACTATGATGAGATTAATATGTGATCTCCTCATGTGTTATAAATTCTATCACTGTGATGAGGTTATACTGATGAGGTGAGCAGAGACACATGGGAACCTCATACCACCAAGAAAGCAGTGCTGGGAGCAGAGCGCGTCTTTTGGACCTGAGGTTCCTGCGCAAAGAAGCTCCCAGACCAAAGGAAGACTGATGACATGGACCTTCCTGCAGAGCCAACAGAGAAAGCATTCCCCTGGAGCTGACACCCTGAATTTGGACTTGTAGCCTAGTGGACTGTGAAGAAATAAACTTCTCTTTGTTAAAACCATCCACTTGTGGTATTTCTGTTGGAGCAGCACTAGATGACTGAGACAGCGACCAAGGAAAACAGACAAAACCAATGAAAAAATAGACGAAATCATGGAACATACAGACAAAACCAACAAAAACATAGCCAAAATCAAGGAAAACACAGACAAAGCAATAGAATTCAGGAAAATAATACAAGAGCAAATAATTAGAAATCAAACAAAACAGCAACTAGAAATCCAAAATAAAACAAAAATTCAGAAATGGACAACTCAATAGAAGGTTTTAGGAGCAATTTGAAACAATGAAAGACAGAATCAGCAAGACTAAAGGCAAATCTCTGGAAGTCACTTTAAGGAAAACTCAGAGAAAAGAATGAAGAAAACCTAAGAATTATGTGGGACACAATCAAAAGCAAACCTTTATTCATGGTCAGAGTTCCAGAGCAGGGAGAGAAAATGGAAAGCACAGAGAAGATTGTTGATGATTGGCTAGCAGAAAACTTCTCAAATATCATGGAAGATGAAAACTGACCATCCGAGAACCTCAACGAACCCCATATAGGATAGACCCCAAAAGAAAGGGGTCAAGATATATCATAATCACACTTACTTGCCAAATCCAAAGACAAAGAAAGAATCCTGAGAGCAGCTTTAGAAAAATGAAGTCACTTATAAAGAGGAAACAATAAGACTCAGCTCTAATTACTTGGCGGGAACTATGCAGGCAAGAAGGCAGTGGGATAACATATATAAAAACTTTGAAAGAAAAAAACTGCCAACCAAGAATAATACATCCTGCAAAACTCTCTCTCAAATACAATGTCGAAATTAGGACATTTCCAGATAAAAAGAAATTAAGAGAATTTGTAAAAAGCCAAGCCAAACTTTACAAGGAATATTAAAGGGAGTCCTTCAGTTAGAGAACCAACATCACACAACAGTTGAAGTCTAGGACACAGGATGGCATCAACCAGATACCAATCTGGATAAAGAACTCTCAATAATAAAACAAAACTAGAAGACTTAAAACAGGGAAAGAGATGTCGATCTGTAAATGATGACAACATCAAAACAATAAAAGAGGGACTATACAGTGTAGTTATTGAACTTTCAAATGGAGAGGAAGTCAAGACAATATCAAGTAATAACAGACTGGTTCAAACTTAGGAAGATAAGGTAAACACAGTTAACAAACATACTCATCAGAATAAAACAGAAGAAAAACAGATTCAGTAAACACAAAATCTACAATAACGATAGAAAAAAATGAAAATCCACAAACAAAAGGAACTCAGCACAGGAAACTAAGAGGAACAAAGAAAATGTTAGCAAACACACACACAGTATGACAGCAATAAACCCATACCTGTCGATAATCACATTGAATGTAAATGGCTTAAATTTCCCCCGTCTTGGTTATCTAGTGCTACTATAAAGAAATACCACAACTGGATGATTTCAACAAACAGTTTATTCTCTTACAGTCTAGTAGGCTAGACATCCAAATTCAGGGCATCATCTTCTGGGGAAGGCTTTCTCTTTAAGCTCTGGAGGAAGGTCCTTGTCATCAATCTTCCCCTGGACTAGGAACTTGTCAGTGCAGGAGCCCTGCGTCTAAAGGATGTCTTCTACTCCTGGCACTGCTTTCTTGGTGGTATGAGGTCCCCCTTCTCTCTGCTTGCTTCTCTTTTATATCTCAAAAGAGATTGACTTAAGCCAAAACCTAATCTTGTAGATTGAGTCTTGCCTCATTAACATAACTTCCTCTAATCTTTCCTCATTAACATGATAGAGGTAAGATTTATAACACATAAGAGAATCACATATGACAAAATGGTAGATAATCACACAATACTGGGAATCATGGCCTACCCAAGTTGACACATATTTTGGAGGGACACAATTAATCCATGACACCCCCTAAAGAAACGGAAAGTAGCAGAATGGATAAAAAAGACATGACCCATCAATATGTTGTCTACAAGAGACACACTTTAGACACAAAGACATAAATATATTAAAAATCAAAGAATGGAAAAAATTTATCAAGCAAACAGTAACCAAAAAAGGGCAGATAAAATAGATTTTATCTCAGATAAAATAGATTTACTAATCCATTTTTAGTAAACTGACACTATCTTAGAAATACCACCTGAATTTTTCCACTTCTTTACATCTTTACTGCCTGCTCCCTGGTTCACACCACCACCTCTGTTTTAGGGACTACTACAATGACCTTCTAACTGGAACCCCAGTTTCAATTCTTGTGTTCCTAATTTCCAACCATCAACCAGTGTGGTTTTGAAAAACACAAGTCAGATTCTATCATCCCACTACTTAAAGCCTGTCGGTGGCTTCATTTTTTTTCCATCACATTTAGAATAAAATCCAAACTCCTTAGTAAGTCCAACCATCTCCACAATGCAGGTCCAAACTCCCTCTGTCAGCGTTCTGCTCCCCACAAACCTCACCAACCACACTGATGATACTAATCTCAGGTAAAATAGATTTTAAGGCAAAATCCATCATAAAAGACAAGGGACTTTATATAATGATTATAGGAACAATCCACCAAGAAGACATAACCTTAATAAATATCTACACACCCAACAGCAGGGCTCCAAAATGCATAAAACAAACTCTAACAGCACTAAAAGGAGAAATAGACCGTTCCACAATAATAATAGGAGATTTAAACACTAGTGAGGAAAAAAAGACTAGTCAGACTTGAGAATCAATTAGAAAACTCATCCTTATGATTTTTTTTCTCTGGAACTTCTCTTGGTATCAAATGTCTTAGGCTTGTTTCTCTAGAGAAGCAAAAGCAATGAAGTATGTATGTATATATACATATATGTATATATATATATATATATATATATATATATATATATATATATATATATACATATATGTATATATATATGTGTGTGTATATATATATATGTGGAGGGGGTGGAAATAGAGAGAAACAGATTTATCTAAAGAAATGGGTCATGCAGTTGTAGAGGCTGGCAAGTCACAAGTCCGTGGGTCAGGTGTCAGGCTGGAGACTTCTCCCGACTCACATAGCTATAGGATCTGAGGACCTCAAGATTGGCAGGTCAGATGGCAGACTGTTGGCTCACTGGCTGAAGAGGCCAAGGAATCCAAGATTGGCAGGCAATATGACAGGCAGCTGGATCAAATACCAAGAACCTGGACTCAGATGATGACAAGCTGAATGCAGAATCCAGAGCAAGCAAGCAAGCTTTGCCAGAACATCCATCTATTTGTTGGATGCAGGCCACACCCCCAAGGAAACTCCCCTTACAACTGATTGGATAATCACATCAGATCACATCATGAAGGATGAATACATTATTACATAACTGCCAAAACACTGAAAATCATGGCCCAGCCAAATGACACAACCTAACCATCACACATGGTGAAGATGCCATGTAAAGACAAATGCACATGGCAGATGCATCTTCAATCCCAGGAATTCCAAGGATTGCTGGCAGCTGAGATAGACAAAGATGGGCTTCTCCCCTAGAGCCGTACCCTGAATTCAGACTTCTAGCCTCCTGAACTGTGAGAAAATAGATTTATGTTCTTTAAGGTCACCCGTTTGTGGTAGGTTTTGTTACAGCATCACTAGGTAATTAAGACATTAGCTTTTTGCTAATGAACCTGCTGTGAACGTACTTGTACAGGTCCTATGGTAAATTCTTTGTGTTATGGACCCCAAGTATTCTCAACTGAGGGGTGGACTCACAGTTATCAGTGTTTATTTACCAATACCAGAGGGGGGATACCAAACCACAACATGAAATTGTGACTCATTCCTATGCCAACAGTTTGGAATTGTCTACTGATCCTCAAGGGAACCGAACTATATGTGATTTGTACTGGGGGGGACAGAGTAAAGAGCAGACACACAATCCCTGTCCCTTGCAGTGAGCTCCCAGTGTCACTAGGGAACAAAGACAAACACACAAGAAGCCATTTGGAAGTGATATAAATTACCAAGCTTCATGATGACCAGAGTTGAAAGTGGGGATTCAGTTGGGAGAGATGTACTTGGGTCCCCCTGATGCTCTTCCCTTTGGATCCTGACCCTTAGTTTTCCCCGTGCCTATTTTATAGATCTAGAACTTTATGGGGGAGGGTTAAATCTTGCCTTCAGGGCCCTTGAATACCAGGACCAATATTGCTTTCTTTTCTCCTTCCCTGTAGGGTGTCAAAATTACCCTAGAAAAGTAGGTGATTTCCTGTATTTCTTTGAGTCAGTTAGGTCTTGACTTAGAGACTACGGGTGCAGTAGAATCAGGGGAATAAGGGTCAGAAAGTCATGCAGTATCTGGATAGGATATGGAAGTAAGTTCCTTGCCACATGAAGGCAGTTAGAGGGCAAATCATTGGGACTTCCTTGGTGAAGAGAATGATAACATAGAACCAGACTCCATTCTGTCCTGTAGGATAAAATGTGTCCAAACAGGATATAAGGAGGGAAGGGGTTGTGGTACCAGGAAGGATGTTTCTCATTATGCATGAAATATAAAAATACCTGTCTTAGTTATCTAGTGTTGCTATAACAGAAATACCACAAGTGGATGGCTTTAACAGTTTATTCTCTCACAGTCCAGTTTGCTAGAAGTCCAAATTCAGGGCACCAGCTCCCAGGGAAGGCTTTCTTTCTCTGTTGGCTTTCGGGGAAGGTCCTTGTCATGAATCTTTCCCTGGACTAGGAGCTTCTCTGAGCAGGTACCCTAGGTCCAAAGAACACACTCTGCTCCTGGCACTACTTTCTTGGTGGTGTGAGGTTCCCCTTGTCTCTCTCTCATTTCTCTTTTATATCTCAAAAAAGATTAATTTAAGACAAAATCTAATCTTGTAGATTGAGTCCTGCTGAATTAACATAACTGCCTCTAATCCTGCCTCATTAACATGATAGAGGTAAGATTTACAACACATAGGAAAATCATATCAGATGACAAAATGGTGGACAATCACACAGTACTGGGAATCATGGCCTAGCCAAGCTGACACATATTTTTGGGGGACACAATTCAATCCATGACACACTCCTTGAATGTTCTGATACTTATTCCTAAGATAAGGATCTGTGCAGGGGACTACATGGCTCTCCATAGATTGGTAAGAGAAAGCAGTAGATAAGTATTTGTCTTCAGGGAAGGGAGATGTCTTAGGTTGGGTTCTCTCGAGAAACAAAACCAGTGCAGCATATTAATATATAGAGAGACTTATATCAAGGAAATGGCCTACACAGTTGTAGATGTTGGAAAGTCCCAAGTCCATAGGTCAGGCCGGAGGCTTCTCCTCACTGACATAGCCACAGGGGCTGGCGAATCCAAGATTGGGAGATCAGACAGCAGGCCTCTGGCTCATGGGCTGTAGAGGCCAATTAATCCCAAGATCAACAAGAAAGATAGCAGGTAAGCTGTTAGCTCAGGTCCCAAGAATCGGAGGTCAGATGAACAGGAGCCAGCTGCAAGATCCAGAGTCAGCAAAAGCCCTCAAGCCTTGTCAGAAAGTCCATCTATACTGGATGCAGACCATACCCACAAGGAAACTCCTTTTCAACTGATTGGCTACTCACAGCAGATCCCATCATGGAGGTAATCACATTATATCAGATCTCATTGTGGAGGTGATTCCATCATTGTACAACTGCCAAAATACATCATAACTACTGAGATTCATGGCCCAGCCAAGTTGACACACAACCTTAATGATCACAGGGCAGAAAGTGGAAAGATGGAAAATTTGAGTTTCTATTTAAAGATGACAACATCTGAACATTTGTCTGGAGCTTCCCCCTGACCCTACCCTCTCTTCCCCTATTTCCCTACCCCTCCTTGATGTGAGAGAGTGAAGACCATGGAGGTGATTTCTGTATCCATAGAGCTGGAGAAGGACTTAAGCAATTTCCCCTGACAGTACTTTGTCCTGAGGAAGATTCTTAAACAGCTTATTGGTGAGTTGCTCCCAAAAGAAAACTAGCAGAGGGGAATCATCAGAGAAAAGAAAATACTTAGGTCGTATCTCATCTGGACTTCAGTTACTCCTCTGTCAACTTCCATGTTTACACTCACCTCATCCCTTTACCTGGCTTTCAATGTTGTTCTCAGTTGACTCTATAGAAAGCTAGTGAGAGGAAGCCTTAGGTGTCATCTATTCTTATGTTTGTATTTTGCCCAAGTTATCAGGTAGAGTCACTATATAATGTAGCATCTAAGCTGGAACACTCTTAAGAGTGAAAGGTAGTGCCATTAATATTTATGCAGGGAAAATAGTATAAACCAGACTGTTCCAGGAAAGCAGACACAAGGTCACTCTACCCCTAGACCTTAATGCTGCCTTGCTCTGTATCCTTCTTAACACATTCCATTCTTTCTGGCCCGTAACTGTGCCTAGCTCTTCTCCATACAGTGAAGTAGATGATGTCAGAGGGGGATGGCGAGAGGACTAGGCTGGAACGTAGACCACCTGCCTTTACAGAGTCAAGAGATCATTATCTTTTCATATTAAGGTCAGGGTGAAAAGTGAGGCTGTTTTTCCCTCCCCTCTCTTAGGTGACATCCTAGATTGAGAAAGTTAACCAAACCATGGTGTTCTGAGGACCTTTAAGAGAACAGGCTCTGTAAAGGCAAGATAGAAGAACAAGGCAGGTGCTATTAGCTATTCCTGTTCTCATTTAGCTCCCCACTCTGGCTTCTTCCGCCAGCAGACGTGACCCTAGACCCGGAGACTGCTCACCCTAGCCTAGTCCTGTCAGAAGATCGTAAGAGTGTAAGCTCATGAGGAGAAGACTCCGGGATCTCCCTGACACACCATGGCATTTCACCTTCTACCCTTGCCTCCTGGCTACTGAGCGTTTCACCTCAGGTCAACACAACTGGGCAGTGGGGGTAGGCAACAAGATCCACTGGGCGTGAGTGTGTGCCTGGACTCCTTGAGCAGAAAGGACAAGCTGACTCCACTCCCTGAGGCTGGCTACTGGAGGGTGCAGATGTGGAATGGGGGCAAATATGCAGCCACTACCACGCCTTTTACCCCTTCGCACATCAAGGTAAAACCCAAGCGGATGGGCATATTCCTAGACGATGAGGCTGGTACAGTGTCTTTTTACAAGGTCATAGACTGCTGTCGTATCTACACCTTCACTGACACTTTTACTGAGACACTTTGGCCCCTCTTCTACCCAGGCATCTTGGCTGGTGGGAAGAATGCTGCACCACCATTAGACCCCCAACAGATTGGAAGTGACAGATAGGGACATGGAAATAATTGGGGTAAGGCAGAGTCAAAAGCTGTGGGCCTGCCTTCCTGTATCCTTCAGGAACATCTTCCTGTCTACCTGGTTCTAGTCCTGAATCATCTAGGAGAAACACCTTGGTTTCTAGGATGGTTTGCGTGGAGGCATAGGACTGGGCTGGGATGAGAGCACAACTGCATCCCTCTCTTGACTGTCAAGGTGAGGAGCTGGTTCCCAGGGGATTGCCTCCCCTGAAATCCATCAACTTTTCTATTGCAGAAGGATGGTTTGGGAAGGAAGGAGAGGCTTTTCCAGAAGCAAAAGAGTCCATAGGGGGAAATCTGTCTTCCTTAAGCTGGAGAGGGAAACAGAAACCCCTGTACATCCTTTTAGGGGCTTCTTGGCCCAGAATAGTCTTGTTTCTTGAGGAAGATGACAGAGGTCTGTGTACCTCTAGGTTTAATAAATATGAATGACAGTTGTTCTCATGGTTCTAGAAGTGGGGGAGTATTTCTGGGGCAGAGATTTGGCATTAAGAAGGTTAGAAGGAAGATTAGAGAAGTGAGTTTCTTTGGTCTTCTATTCCCAGACTAAGGTTACCATTGTGAGTAGGATTGGCCAGAAGAAGGAATCAGGATGGAAAGAAAAGAGAACCTACTTCCCTGCCCAGTCTTTTGGTAGAGCTGACTTATTGCCTGCCTCTTTATAGTTGTTTGTCTCCTCTCCAGAGACAAGGTGGAAGAGATTCTGCAGACACGTGTACCCTTTCACTGCTTTCCCTAAAGAACTGGGAAGGGAGAGGGTCAGGCATTAGAGGAAAGAGAAAATGTTTCTATCCAAAGCCCTGGCCTTAAAAAAAGGCTATTAAGTAGTTACTCTCAAGGTGTCAGCCTTGTTACCTGACTAAGGTATCCAAGCCAGAAAGGAAGAAAGATAATAGAGTCTTTTTCACCCTGAGGATGGGTAGAAAAGGATGGTATCTGTAGGGGAGGCCAGATAGGCAGCTCCCTTTCACCTATGTGCACCTGACCTGGAACTGGTGTTTAGAAGAGCCAGCCTTTTGCTTGTTTATTGCCATCCTTCACCCTCTGCCATTTTCATTTTCAGAGAATGCAAATTATTTTAATATTAGGCCAAAATAAACACGCTGCAGGGTACATATGTTGTCAAAAAAAGGTAAAGTGATGCATGCCAAACCAAATTAAAACAACTTGGATTATCTCTGCTTGGATAATCAAGAGCTGACAGAAGATTGGGACAAGAGACTGAAATTTACTGAGGGCATTTCACCTCCTCCTCCCACCTTAGTAGGACTCTGTCCAGACTCTTCTCCTCTTACCTTTGTGCCTTGACCGTGGTTCTTTGTGGCAAGATACTTTGGTTTGCTGGAAATAATATGGAGCAAAGAACCTACTAAAGTGATCTGTGTTGTGTAGTAATTTGGCAATGGCATGGTGTTGATGTCTATAACAATCACTGGGGTGTTACAAATGCATGTTCCTGGTCACACCCTCAGTGAATGATCAAGGTTTGGAGAGGCGAGGCCTGGGCATCTTCGTTTTAAACACATTCCTCCCAGCTGAGTCTGGGGACCCTTGTGAAACTCATCCTGGAGGAGGTTTCATCCATTTCCTTTCTCTGAGCTGGAGAACTGGTTCCCTGCACCAGCCTGGCAGGAGTCTTAGGGGAGAGAGGCTGTAACCTCACCTGACATATGTTGCCTTCTCCCTGTCTCAGGGTTCATTTCCATTCTGCCCCTTTATCCTTCTGCTCCCGACCTCAAGAACTTGGGGTCACTAACTATGAAGAGGAGGTAAACAGGATGCCAAACAGAACAAACTAGAGAGAGAAAGAGGTCAGAAGTAGGGGTGTAAAGTGTGTGTGAGGGGCGTGGGATGTCATTTCGGAGGCAGGGGATGCTACTGATAGGTTTCTGTGATCCAGTGCCTAAGACTAGGATTAGAAACCATTGATTTACCAAGTGAGAATCTCCTACTCTGTGTCCAGAACTGCCTAACAGGAAGTACGTTTCTTTCGTAAGTAGAAAGGAGGGGGACTAAGCTGTGCTTTCTTGTGCCAGGAGCCCTCTTCTCTCCATCACTCTCATGGTCTTTCCCACTTTCACTCCCACTGGCACATGTGCCTTTTTGAATGTATAAGCACTGTTTCTTCTGTCTGTAGATCTTCAGGCAGCTGCCTTTGACTTCAGGACTACAGATCTAGCTGTGACATAACCATCTCCCAAACCTATCTGCATCAACAGACCAGTCTTCAGTCCTGCAAATATTTAGAAGTTTAAGATCTGCTTCAGCAGCCTTTCCAGTCTCTTTTTGGTGTAACTGACCTGGGGTTTGAGGAAGACTCCGGAAGTATTGTAGAAAGAAACTCTCTGATTCTGCTAAAGTAAAAGTAAAGATAATTACTGAAAATTCAAACACAGTTTAAACTGGAGGAAAACAGTTTGTGAAAGCAATTCACTGAGTGTGCCCCCAAGCTATTCAGTTACAGGGGTTTATAAAAGCAAAAACCACAAGCATGAGGAGCTAGCGTAAACACTTCTGACTGGTTGACATTTGGGTTAGTTAAAACAAGGTTATGGAAAAGTGCAGTGTTGTAAGGAGGTCAGAAAACCATTTCTGAGGGGAGTTGAGAGGCATCTTCTGAGAATCGGATTAACTACTAAAATCACGTTTCCTAGAACATCTGTGCAAGCCATAAGATCTTTATTACAATATTGACCTAGTTAACAACCCCTGATCTACGTAGTAAACTTTCTGAGAACAGGAAAGAAGAAGTAACTTCTATGAAATAGTCAAACTGACAAAATGTAGTCAGGCCTACACTTCCGCCAGAAGCCTCAGCCAAGCCAAATGCCTTGAATTTTAGAATGCTCTTTATCAGAAAAAAACTGGTTGCCAGTCGAGTCGATTCCGACTCATAGCGACCCTATAGGACAGAATAGAACTGCCCCATAGGGTTTCCAAGGAGCGGCCGGTGGATTCAAACTGCCGACCTCTTGGTTAGCAGCCAACCTCACCACTGTGGCAACTTAGAAGGGCCTTTGGAGAGCTGGGGAAGAATTTACAAACAAATGGATCTGTGGGACCACGAGGTGGCGCCAGAGTACGCGCCTCGGGAGAGCAGCACAAGGAAGCGGTTCTCTGGCCAAAGGACTACACTTCCCAGGAGGCGTTGCGCGGACGACCGGGGGGGGGGGGGCGACCCGAAGGGCGGAACTTGCAGACTGACCTGCATTGGGTTTTCGCCGCCCGGATGGCGGGGCCGGTGAAGGACCGGGAGGCCTTCCAGAGGCTCAACTTCCTGTACCAGGTGAGCCCGGGTCGGGGGCGCAGCGGGAAGGTGGGCCTGGTGCGGCCGGCCCGGAGTGACCGTTCTCCTCCTCAGGCCGCCCACTGCATCCTCGCTCAGGACCCTGAGAACCAGGCGCTGGCGAGGTTTTATTGCCACACAGAGAGGACCATTGCGAAGCGGCTCGTCCTGCGGCGGTGAGCGGGCGCGGAACTTGGCGGCGGGCGGGACTGGGGAAAACCGGAGAGCGAGCGCAGGCACCCAACCACCTTCCGCCTCTGCCCCCAGGGACCCTTCGGTGAAGAGGACCCTCTGTCGTGGCTGTTCTTCCCTTCTTGTCCCGGGCCTGACGTGCACCCAGCGCCAGAGACGTGAGTGCCCCTGCCGAGAGGGGACAGTTGCGGAGCGGGGTGGGGGGTTGTGGGCAAGAGACCCCTTCCTCGCTTTAGGCGTCAGGCGTAGGGTTTGTAGGAGCCGCCCTTCTCCAGCTCCAGATTCAGTTTCTGATCCCACCTGGACAAACTAAATTTTGGGCTTGACTTTTATTCCCAACCTGGGCAGTAGAGAAGTAATAATAGATGCATAATAATAGATGTTATTCGGCGTCATGGAGGACGTGATTCCCATCACCATTCATTCAATAAATGCTAGTTTTCTGAGATGTGTCAAGCATTGTGCTAGATTCACTAATTTCATTAAACTTGCAGTGTGTTGGGAAAGACTAATAGAAACAATTACAATAGAGTAGAAAAATAATTAAAGTGGAGTGGAGTTGTTGCCCGGTTAGGGTATGTGCCCTGGAGCAGCTGAGCAATGAAACGTACTCTGCCAATGAAACATACCCTAAGTCAGAAAGAGTGACAAAGTTTATTTAGAAGTGTCTGCCATCAAGGATCTGACAGCAACACAAGCTGCCTCAATGGAGTCCCAAAAGGCGTTTTTACATTAGTGCTTATACATGATTTTTACAAAGGTCAGAAGTGTCTTTATGGCCCTCAGATGGTATGGCCGGATGAGTTATTCATTACAAGGTAATTACAAGAGACTCTTTATCAGACTAACGAGATACATGCCGGGCACCTCTTTATCAGACTAAAGATACGTATGTCAGACTTCTGGGCTCTAATCTTCCTATGGGGGGTTGTAAGCCACAGGTGGCCAGAGTAAAAGTCTAACAAAGGTATGTGGAAAGGAGAAGGCAGGCAAAAAGAAAAAAGAACTTATAAGTTCATCACAGCATTAGTTATGTCAAGCTCTCAGTTGCCCATTTTGAAAAGGAGAAAACATGCTGGGGAGTATTAGGGTCACAGAGTGCTGAGTTACTTATGCCAGTGGTGGTGAGGTTCTTGATAAGCAAAGGTAGTGGGAGGTAGACAGTCTAGGCATGTGTGAGGACTCCAGACAAGGGAGCTTGTGTTGCTGCATGGAAATGAGAGTTCAGGAGCCTGAAGTTTGAGAGAGGCAGAGGCAAGACATGAAGCTGGAGAGGGAAACTGAGGCCAGATCTTGAAGAGTCTTGTTAAGGAGTTTGAACTTTATCTTTAAAGGTACAAAGAAATTGATGGGGTTTAGGCAGGGCCTGACACCATCAAATTTGCATTTAAAGGAGGGAAAAGAGAAAAAGAATTCCTTACTGAAAAGCAGTGGAGGCAAAACTGAGTGCTGGAGATCTTTTCTGCTAAACCTGGGCACCCTCTTCTTTTTTTTCCCACATCCACCCCAGGATGCAAGGGACAGCGCTGGACAGTACAGACCTGCCTCACATGCCAGCGCAGCCAACGATTCCTCAATGATCCCAGGCATCTGCTCTGGGGAGACCGGCCTGAAGCCCAGCTGGTGAGCCAGGCAGGTGAGAGGTGGTAGAAAAAAATGGGTGCTCTCCCAGGAGATAGGGACACATAGGTGGTTTCTGGGTTGGTGGGAGAGACACTACAGTCAACTCTAATTCTGCTCCGCTACCCAGATCCCAAACCACCACAGCCCCTGCCAAGCACAGCTCAACCCATTCCAGAGGAGAAAGTGCAGCCTCCAGAGCCCCATTCACCAGTGATGGATTCATCCTATCTGCCAAAGAAATAAAGTTTCGTTCTGTTTTGCCTTGTCTAATTCTGTTCTGTGGGGATTTCAGCTCTTCATTTCATTTTCCTGTTTCTGTCCATATTTCTCTGTCACTGACTAATTTCTCCCTTGTCTTTACCATCCTTGTACTCCCACCATGTGGGGATGTCCTGACCCCCATCAGCCACTGGGCCCCACTAAGCAGCCCCTGTTTCCAGGACCCCAACTCCAGTGCTTCCTCAGTGCAGTGCCATGTTTGGACCTCAGCTTCCAGAGCTGTCTGCAAGGCCTCAAGCCTTCTTAGGACATTCCATCTTTAGATAGTCTTATTGACTGAAGGGCTGACAGACTGCTGACACCACTGCTCTGTTTTTAAGTGAGGGTAAAAATATGGGGGCAGTTTGGATCCTCCAGGCCCACTTTTCCCAATCTCAGAGTTTTCTTCTTTTAAATTCTAATGAGGGAAATGGTGCAAACCTGAACTAACAAAGTCAGAGGTGCTCACAGAAGGACACTAGCAGATATTGCACAGGTCTGCTCCATAGGTAAACTCTCAAGGTTGCCTGGAGAATCCTTCAACAACAAAAACTGTTTTCTTTGATGTTCCTCAAAAACCTACTCAAGGACAGAATTTCCAGACTGACCATTTTCCTAGCTTCTAGCTAATCAGTTTACCCCAAACATGTACTATATTCACTATTCCCAGACTGCAGTTTTCTTTCTTCCCTTTCTCTTATAAAGCCTGTGTTGCAGTAATCTATTGCTGCATAAAAGTCACTTCATAATGCTGCTTAAAACAACGGTTTATTATTTCTTCTGATTCTTTGGGTTAGGAATTCTGACAGAGCTGGGCTGGGTGGTTCTGCTCATGTGGTATCAGCTGGGTCCCTACTCAGCTGCATTTAGCTGCTAGCTGGTCTGGAAGGCCCAAGAAGGCTTCACTCACATGCCTGGCACCTCATTGTTTCTCCATTGGCCTTGTCATGTAGCTAGCTTTGACATCCTCACAGCATGAGGGTGTCAGGGTGGTTGGACTTCTTACATGGCTCTTCCACAGATAGCATTTCAAGAGAACAAGCTCTAATGTGTAAATGCTTATCAAGCCTCTGCATCACACTTTCTAATGTCCTCTTGGCCAAACCAAGTCACATGGTCAAGCTGCACAAACGTTCATTGGTTCTCTGGGGACCACCGATGTAAACCTATCACATCTTGTTTTTGTCTTTGTCCCTGATTGGTCTAGCCCCTGAACCCTTCACAGGTGAGTAAATTATTTGCATGAAAGATAACTAGTGTACAAGTAACTAAACGAGTTACTCTTTTGACAGCTTATGTTTGGAGACAGTGCTACCTGGGTCAGCTGTGGGAACCAGCAGAAATAAATGTGCAGCTTTAAAGTACACGTCATGTGAACCTGGACCCTTTGTGTACTCCACTCACCTTCCTTGGCTCCTCTACTAAGTCTCATTTCTGGTGATTGAGCTTTTTCACACTTGCATGCTAAATCTGAACCTTGGTCAAGTTTGTTTTGAGTGTGATTATATTTGCACATAACTGAACATGTCCACAGTGGGCAGCAGTACTGAAACTGAGTTTTGATTTCATAGCTCCATCATTAAGGGATTCCTCTTGTGTGGGATGCCATAGGGATCAGTTCCCTTTGGAAGGCAGATGAAACAGAATCTGAACTATGGTTCACTTGTGAGTCTCTGTGGCTTGTTTCATCTGTTTTACGTTTCCATAAATACAGGTTCATCTAAATCTAAAGATCATAGCCCTCTTCCTTCTTCTGAAACTCTAACCTTTTCATGTTTACTTACTATGACATGATATTTGTCAGTATATGCAAGAATGGATTTTTTGTATCAAGGGGAAAAAAAACCCAAATCCCTAGTATACAGTAGTCAATTTTCTCTAATTTTTCTAAACAATTCAGTAATTCAAAATCAGTGCTCTTTCATCACCCTTTAAATAAAGTTAAACAAATGTGAGAGAAGAAACTTAGGTCATTTGAATTGAATCAAGAAAAGAAGATCTTCCAGTATCCACAGAAACCAAGACTTAATCATTCTCCAAATCTTAAGTCAAAACTGGTAAGTATCAGTATCATTGTCAGGAGGGAAGAGAGAGATACTGATTAATTGGTTGAGAGACTGTCCTGAATTCAAAAGAGAATTAGAAAGATTCCCAACAAAGGAAATAATAAATGATTCTGGTTTTGTTTGCCTCACATGTTTTAAGTATCAAATGAGATAATGTATGAAAAGGCATCTTGAAAATTAGATATTATAGATTATGTTAATGGAGTGTGTAATGATCATAATAATACTGAGTAATAATAAGTAGCAAAATAGAAAAGACAGAGCCTGGACATCAAGGAATCTGAATTACTGTCCCTACAAAAGGCATTTGTAAAATTAGGAAGTTTAACTGTTCTTTTCCTGTAGTTTCTTCCCACTCTGGAGGCATAACAAAGTTATGATATTTTCATAAATTCATTCAAAAATATTTTCTGAGCACCTACTCTGTGGCAGGGTGTTGCTCAGGCTTTTGGGATATACATCAGTGAACAAAAGAATTGGTGGGAAGACAAGCAAAAAACAATGCATGATATATACAGGGATATGTACTATGGAAAAATCAGGAGAGTGAGGAAGACTTGGGTACAGGTTAGTGTTTTAAATAGAGCAGTTGAGGTAAGCAGCACTGAGAAAGTGACCACAGCAGACTGTAGGTGCCTCTTCCTTATCCCCTCACACCATCCCAAAGGTGACTTTATGCAGATACTTCCCATACATGACAACAGCTTCTGTCTCTGTCCCAGAGTATTATCTGGCAGCAGGATCTGTGCTGGATAGGCCAAAAGTGCCAGAAAGGAATGCTCCTGGGAGCAACCCCAAACAATGATAGGTGAATATTGCACAATATTCCACAGAGTCTATCATGGTCTCCAACAGGTTTCAGCCCTGGTGGCACATAGTATATAGACACACCCTTTGTAGACTTCCCACCCCTGGTTCACTCCCCACTCCCTCACCATAATTCCTAGGATCACCTTCCAGATCAAGTACCTGCACCCAAGTCCTTGTCTCTGGGTTGGCTTTGGGGAAACCCAAACTAAGAGTGACATTCTGAAAAAACAAGGAAGGAGATAAGGGAGGTAGCCATGCAGGTATCTGGGGAGAACCTTCTAGGCGGAGGGAACAGTTAAGGCAAAGACCCTGAGGTAGGAGCCTGACCAGTGTGTTGAAGGATCAGAAGGGAGGCCAGTGTGAGTGGCACAGAGTGAGCAAGATGGAGAGTGGTAAATGTGGCCAAAGAGATTATAGGAGGCCAGGAGTCTTTAGACGATCATGAGGAATTTGATTTATTCAGGGGGAAGGCCATTGGAAGTTTTTAGCATGCAGTGAGACGATGTGATGTAACATTTCAAAAGGATCCCTGACTTTTTTAAAGAATAGACTAGGAGAGCAAGATTGGAAGAAGGGAAACCAGTTAGGAGGCTATTCTAATCAACCAGGTGAGATGATAGTGGCTTGGACTAGGGTGTTAACAGTGAAGATGGAGAGATTTTCAGATTTTTTTATATAGTTTGAAGGGATAGCCCATAGATTTCCTGATGAACTAGCAGTGGGATTTGAGGAAAAAGTGAGGATACAGAGTTCCACAGAACTAAAGTTTAAGCGGTCTTGGTATACTCAACCCAAACCCACTGCCTTTGAATTGATTCCAATTCATAGCAACCCCACAGGATTTCCAAAGCTGTAAATATCTATGGAAGCTGACTGCAACATCTTTCTCCCTTGGAGCTGCTGGTGGTTTTGAACCTCTGACCTCTCGGTTAGCAATCGATTGCTTTAACCACTGCACCACGAGGGCTCCTTGAGTGTGTATTTTGAACAAAAATATTTTATGACTTCCTATTTGACCAGAATATTGAGAGAATCCAGTGCATCTACAGTCCGATGTGGGGATTGGGGGTGGAAGCTGGGTTTTGAATTCAATCCAGTCACCCCCAGGGCTTGCAGAAATTATATGCTAGTGGCCCTTAAATTGTTTCCAAGTCGTGGCGACCCCACGTGGGTCAGAGTAGAACTGTGCTCTGTAGTGTTTTCAATGACCAGTTTTTTGGGATATCTCTAGGGCTTTCTTCCGAGGCACCTCTGGATGGAACCAAACCGCCAACATTTTGGTTAGCAGTTGAGTGTGTTAACCGTTTGCACCATCCAAAGACTCCTGCAGAAATTATACTGTAATATTATTTAGAATGGAGGGACATCCCAAAACTTTTCTAAGGCCCTAAGAACTTTTTTCTCTGTAATAAAACCAACCAAACCAAACCCGTTGCCACTGAGTCGATTTCAACTCATAGCAACCCTATAGATCACAGTAGAACTGCTCCATAGAGTTTCCAAGGAGCACCTGGTGGATTTGAACTGCCGACCTTTTGGTTAGCAGCCATAGCACTTAACTACTATGCCACCAGGGTTTCCTTCTCTGTAATGATAATGGTATAAGTGTTCTTAGCATATATCCTTTCATTGTAAAGATAAATCAAAGATTCAGAGAGGTTATTCGATATACCCAAGTTCATTACAAAACCAGAACTTGAACCCAAGCTTTCTCTAAGGGATATTCTTTTGAGTTCACATTGGCTCAAAAGAATGTGAGACATTCTGTCTTAGGCTGAGTTCTCTAGAGAAGCAAAACCAGTAAAGCGTATAAATATATGTAGAGAGATTTATATCAAGGAAATGGCTCAAGCAGTTGTGAGGCTGAAATGTCTCAAGTCTATGGATCAGGATAGAGGTTTCTCCTGATTCACATAGCTACAGTTGCTGATGAACACAAGATCAGCAGGTCAGAGAGCAGCGCTCTTGCTCACAGACTGTGAAGATCAATGAATCCCAGGTTCGGCAGACAAGACTGCAGCTAGCTCGAGTCCCAAGAACTAGCGGTCAGATGAACAGGAGCCAGATGTAGGATCCAGAATGAGGACAATCCCCTGAGCCTTGCCAGAACATCCACTTGTATCTGGATGCAGACTGCATGCCTCAGGAAACTCCCTTTCAACTGATTGGCTACTCACCGCAGATCCCATCATGGAGTGATTACATATCAAATCTCAACAGGGAAGTGATCACAACATACAACTGCCAAACACTGAGAATCATGGCCCGGTCAAGTTGACACATAATCTTAACCACCATAGTCCACCCATTGTCAACTTGGCACCTATACACATCTCCTTAAACCATACATAATCTCTGAATAAAGACAATTATAAGTCATACTTGCGCCTAACATGATACAGCAAACACATACAACTGAAAATGAACTAGCCCTTTATATCTTATATTTTATAAGTGAAGAAAACAAAAATATTTGTTGCACACATACAAAGCAGAAATACTCATAACAATTACAGTCCTTGTTTCTGCAACTGGTCACGTGGTCATAACTGATATTTAGAACTACCTTCTTCCACCACCCATTCCATATTCCCTTTGCCCTCAGCAAGCACCTCAGCTGGTCATGGTTCTTTGCCTGGTGGAGTGACCCAAACCTTCATTCTCTAAGGGTCTGGGCCATTAGTAGTTGTCTTAGGCTAGGTTCTCTAGAGAAGCAAAACCAGTAAAGCATAGAGAGAGAGAGATTTGTATCAAGGACATGGCTCAAGCAGTTTTTAGAGGCTGTAACATCCCAAGTCCATGGGGCAAGGAGGATTCTCCTGATTCACGTAGCCATGGGCTGGTGAACCCAAGATTGGCAAACCAGAAAGCAAGGCTGTTACAGATTTCTGCTGGTTCACATAACCACAGGTGGTAGCGAACCCAAGATCAGCAGACGAGAGATCAGGGCTGTAGCAGGCTGTGAAGATCGACCAATCTCAAGATTGGCAGGCAAGCTGCTAGTTCAAGTCCCAAGAGCTGGAGATCAGATGAACAGGAGCCAGCTGCAGGATCTAGAACAAGCAAAAACCCTGGCAAGGCAAGCAGAAAGAAGCTAGGCAGCAGATGGTGGAGAGATGAAGGCTGAGACGGGTAGTGAGCTGCCACAGGTCCCGCCCCTGCCGATACTACAGCAGATCCCATCATGAGGGTGATTATGTATCAAATTTCAATACGGAAGTATCACATTACACAATTGCCAAAACACTGAGAATCATGGCCCAGCCAAGTTGACACACAATCTTAAACATCACAGTAGTCATGTTGGAATTGGGTTGCTATAGTTTTCCGTTGGCTTTAATCACGGGGCATGGTAGTACTAAGAGACGCCCTAAGGGATCTCCTGCATTCCAGACATACTCCTCTTTACCTCCATTATGCAATATCAATCTGATTTCCTCTTGGAAATCAGGATCAATCACACCAGCCAGTATGGTAACTCCTTTCTTTGTTGATCCAGAGGCACAAGGCACCCAAAGTGCCAGGTGGCATTCTTACCTTCCAGTTCAATGGAATCAGTGACGTGTCACCAAGTGGGAGTATTCCTCCCTTTGGAACTAAGACCTCTAGACCCGCAGAGCACAGGGTTGCAGGGACAGGAAGCAAAAAATTTTGTGAGTAGGTCACTAGGGGTAATAGTGAGTGGTGCCACTCCCATTTCCATCCTTTCATTCCAGGACCCATAGATCCTGGCTATGGGAGAAACAGAACCATATAGTGGATGCTGGTTTAGAGCATATACAGCCTCCTAGAGAACATTGCCTCAAACCTGCAAGGTATTGCCACCTACCTGGTGCCGTAATTGTGTCTTTAGAAAGCTATTCCATTGTTCTATCAATCCAGCTGCTTCAGGATGATGGGGAACATGGTAAGATCAGTGAATTCCATAAGCATGGGCCCATTGCCCCACTTCATTTGCTGTGAAGTGAGTCCCTTGATCCAAGGCAATGCTGTGTGGGATACCATGACAGTGGATAAGACATTCTCTAAGTCCACAAATGGTAGTTTTGGCAGAAGCATTGCATGCAGGGAAGGCAAATCCATATCCAGAGTAAGTGTTTATTCCAGTAAGAACAAAATGCTGCCCTTCCCATGATGGAAGTGGTCCAATGTAATCAACTTGCCACTAGGTTGCTGGCTGATCACCTCGAGGAATGGTGCCATATCGGGGACTCAGTGTTGGTCTGCGCTGCTAGTGGATTGGGCACTCAACAGTGGCTGTAGCCAAGCTGATCTTAGTGAGTGGAAGTCCTTGTTGCCGAGACGATGCATAATTGGCCACTTCCTTATGCAACATACTTGTGCCTTCAGGTCCTGCTAGGGCCTGATCTCATATATACCACTTCCATTTAATGATGGAGAGGTGCTGTGCACATCCAACTTTATGACTCTGTGGGTCAGACAACACCCAGTTCATGATCGGCAGCTCAGGCCACATGGTGACTTGGTGTCCCATGGTTAAGTGTTCAGTCACTACTAAGGCCCAGTAACAAGCCAAAAGCTGTTTCTCAAAGGAGAGTAGTTATCTGCAGACGATGGCAGGGCTTTGCTCCAAAATCCTAAGCATCTGTGCTGTGATTCACTAACAGGGGCCTGCCAAAGACCCCAAACAGCATCTCTATCTGCCACTGACACTTTAAGCACCATTGGATCAGCCGGATCATATAGCCCAAGTGGCAGAGTGGCTTGCACAGCAGCCTGAAACTTGCAGAGCCTTCTCTTATTCTGGCCCCCACTCAAAACTAGCAGCTTTTCAAGTCACTTGATAAACAGGCCAGAGTAGCACACCCAGATGAGGAATGTATTGCCTCCAAAATCCAAAGAGGCCCACTAGGCTTTGTGCCTCCTTTTTAGTTGTGGGAGGAGTCAGATGCAATAACTTATCCTTCACTTTACAAGGAATATCTCAACATGCCACACACCACTAGACCCCTAGAAATTTCACTGAGGTGGAAGGTGCCTGGATTTTTGTGGTATTAATGTCCCATCATCTAAATAGTTTGCCAATAAGTCCAGAGTCATTGACACTGCTTCCTTACTAGGTCCAATCAGCATAGTGTTATCAATGTAATGGACCAGTGTGACATCTTGTGGAAGGGAAAGGTGATCAAGGTCCCTGCTGACTAAATTATGACACAGGGCTGGAAAGTTGATGTAGCCCTGAGGTAGATGACTGAAAGTATATTGCTGGCCTTGCCAGTTGAAGGCAAACTGCCACTGATGGTCCTTTGAAACAGATATGGAGAAAAAGGCATTAACCAGATCAATAGTTGCATAGCAGGTACTAGGAGATGTATTAATTTGCTCAGTCAATGAAATTATATCTGGAACAGCAACTGCAATGGGAATTACCACCTGGTTAAGTTTTAGAAAATCCACTGTCATTCTCCAAGATGCAGCTATATTTTGCACAGGCCAAATAGATGAGCTGAATGGGGATGTGGTGGGAATCATCACTCCTGCATCCTTCAAGTCCTTGATAGTGACAGTAATCTCTGCAATCCCTCCAGGAATGTGACATTGCTTTTGGTTTACTATTTTCCTAGGTAGGGGCAGTTCTAATGGCTTCCATTTGGCTTTTCCTACCATAATAGCCCTTTATACATTTTTCAGGGATCCAATGTGGGGGTTCTTCCAGTTGCTGAGTATATTCCAATTATGCATTCTTGAAATGGAGAAATCACTACAGGATAAGTTCGGGGACACACTGGCCTTACTGCGAGAGACATGAACCAAGACTTAGTTAATAACCTGACCTCCATATGCCGCTACTCTAACTGGTGGGCCACAGTGATATTTTGTGTCTCCTGGAATTATTGTCAGTTCAGAGCCGGTATACAGTAATCCCTGAAAAATCTGATTATTTCTTTTTCCCCAATGAACAGACACTCTTATAAAAGGCCATAGATCCCTTTGGGGAAAGCTGGGAGGAAGATTAACAGTATAAATTTTGGGCAGTGTAGTGGGGTCCTTCCTCAAGAGGATGTGGCCTCCCCTTTATTCAAGGGGTTTTGGGTCTTTAAAGCTGCTCAAATCCGGGAACTGATTGAGGGGCCCTGACTTTCTATTCTGCCAATTCGAGTTAGACTGCTGTTCACTTGGCCTGGAATTCATCTGCTTGTACAGATCAAGTAAATATTTAGTAGATATTCTATATATTTCACTCCTAGGGGCACCATGACTAAGTAGCCACCCCATAAGTCCATATGAGTCAGACTATTCTGATTACTGCTTTAATTCTGCTGTCCATTATGCTAACCACACCCACCTTGTCTTTTTCAATTGAGTGCAGCCACTTGGCCCCTTTATTAGGGGGTCCAATCAGCCCCATTGCAGTTAGGTGTCTTAATTCGGTTAGGGCAGTTCCCACTGTCAAATCTGACTTACATAAAATAGCAATTACAGCAGTCTGCGAGATTCTGGGGCTCCCTTCACAAATTTGTTCTTCACAGCTGTGGTAAAAGTTGTGTCCCCTGGGAACTCTATGTGTGGGTCTGTGGGTGTAACCTGATAAAGCCACTCTAGCATGTCAATTTCCCTAAGCCTTTGGATACCTTCTTCCACAGTATACCAAGACAGGTCTAGTACTTCAACTTGATTTAGTGTAGGCCACTGCATAATCCATGCCTCAGCAACCCAACCAAATAAACTATTAAATCCTTTCCTAACTTTTGGAGCTGAAACATTGAATCAATCTGTGCTTAGAGGGCCCATATCAATAAACTCAGACTTATCCATCTTTATGTTACTTGCACATCATCCCACACCCTTAATAGCCATTCCCACACATAGTCCCCAAGTTTCTATTTGTACGTATTAGAAAAGTCAAGCTGTTCTTTTGGAGTGTAGTGTACCTCCTCCTGGGTCACACTTTGTACTTTGCCTTTTGGGGCTAGCTGGGACTTAAGTCTAATTATAGGCCTAGAAGCTAATGAAATTGTTTTGAGAGCATTCAGCTTTGACTTGCTTATCTGCCTCAGGCCATGTCCCAGGCAATGACTCAGACAAAGGCACTTTAGACGCAGCTGGGTTAATCTCATCAGATGGGAGTGGAGGGAATAATGATTTTACTGGGAGGGTGGTGTAGCAGACAAACATCGAGTAATCTCTTCAGAGGGGAGTGAGAGGGCTGGTTCGGTTGGCAGGAGTGATTCAACAGAATTTAGGGGCTCAGTGTCTCCAGCTTCCCGATTATCTGTCCATATGTCCCCATCCCAAGTTTTAGGATCCCTTTTCTTCCCAATCAATGCCCTCACTTTAACTTCAGACACCTCTTGAATTTTCCAATTGAGTTGGTGTTGTAATTCAGCCACTCTTACGATAAGACTCTGGGTTTGATTTTCAGCAATATCAGCTCTGTTACTACAAGAAATAAGGCTTTTTTCAAGGCACAAGTGGAAACCTTGAGGTTGTTTATGTGGCTCTTGAGCTTTGACTCTGAAGCCCAGAGCTCATCTCTTTCTTTCACCAGTTTGTCTAGCGAAAGTAGGACCAACCAACCAGCTTCCTTATACTTCTCATTCTGACAAAACTGTAGAAAATTATTATACATGCAGCCACCCAGAGCCTTGCCTTTCACCAATGGCTGACCTTTGGTGGTGATATTTTGCATATTTGTATTGCCACCTCAAGCCATGGATTAGCAGTGCCCCCTTTACTACTGGAGGTAGAGTCATCAACATCTTTAAGACTAACCAGACTTGAGAACCAATTTAGAAAACTCATCCTTTCAAATTTTGTTCTCTAGAACCACTCTCAGTACCAAATGCCTTATGCTGGGTTCTCTAGGAAGCAAAGCCAGTAAAGCGTTGTCTTAGTCATCTAGTGCTGCCATAACAGATATACCACTAGTGGATGGCTTTAACAAAGAGAAATTTATTTTCTCACAGTCTGGTAGGCTACAAGTGCAAATCCAGGGTGTCAGCTCCGGGGGAAGGCTTTTTTTCTCTGTCAGCCTTCTCATCAATCCTCCCCTGGATCAGGAGCCTCTCCACTCAAGTACCCTGGGTCCAAAGGACATGCTCTGATCCCGGCACTTATTTCTTGGAGGCATGAGGTCCCCAGCTCTCTGATTCCTTTCCTTTCCTTTTATCTCTTGAGAGACAAAAGGTGGTGCAGCCACACCCTAGGGAATCTCCCTTTACATTGGACCAGGGATGTGACCTTAGTAAGGGTGTTATACAATCCCACTGTAATCCTCTTTAACATAAAATTACAATCACAAAATGGAGAACAACCACACCTTACTGGGAATCATGGCCCAGCCAAATAGATACGCACATTTTTTGGGGGACATAATTCAACCCATGACAAGCGTATAAATATGTATAGAGAGATTTATATCAAGGAAATGACTCATGTGGTTGTAGAGGCTGGAATGTCCTAAGTCCACGGGTCACAATAGAGGCTTCTCCTGATTCACATAGCTACAGGGGCTGGTGAACCCAAGATCTGTAGATCAGAGAGAAGGGCTGTTGCTCACAGCCTTCAAAGATCAACCAATCCCAAGATCTGCAGGCAAGACCCCAGGTAACCTGCTAGTTCAAAGCTCAAGAACCAGAGGTCAGATAAACAGTATCCAGCTGCAGGATACAGGGAAGCAAAAGCCCATGAGCCTTACCAGAATGTCCACTTGTATTCAATGCGGGCCACAGGCCCAAGGAAACTATCTTTCAACTGATTGGCTACTCACAGCAGATCCCATCATAGAGGTGGTTACATTATATCCAATTTCATCATGGAAGTGATCGCAACATCATAGGACTGCCAAACTACATCATAACTGCCAAGCCACTGAGAATCATGGCACAGCCAACCTGACACACAACCGTAGCCTTCACACTCTTCTATATCTAAATACATACCACATTATTGAGGGGATCAGTGTTATTAGCCTGTTCTTCATATTTCCTTTTTCCATTCTCATGCAAACATAAATGCTTATATTAGATGTTTTTCATCTCATTGTAGTGGTTTTTTTTTTTTTGTTAATAAGACTATTCTGTTCATTCAGCCCTGCTATTTATAATTTTTTATTTATGAAAAATCATGTACATCCTGCCAGTTTCACAGAAAAATCTTTAACTCATAATTTTAATACTACTTTAAAGTGTTATTGCAACTACTCCCCTAGTAATAAGTATACTAATAAATATAAAATAAATATATTTTTCTCTACAGTTAACACCCATTGTATATCTTTACACCTATATCCTTACACAAACTTTCCAGAGTCTTCTGTTTCCACATGGCAGTAGACCTTGGCAGTTGAACTGATGGTCTTACTGATTAGCTTGACTGACAATCCCATTGCTAGTGTGAATGATTTTGAAAGCCTTAACTACACTTGGAAATTAGAGTCTACAGGCCTAGCCACACTTAATATTTTCCTTATCTCTGAGTTTTTCTTCCGCTAAACCTCTCTGTCCAGGAAATCACCCTGTACTTCAGCCTAAGAAGTGTTCTTGTCTTATAGTCCTACTTCTACCACTTGCTAGCTATGTTTCCCGGAGAGGATAAGTAAAGGACTTCTTTCTGTGCACCCTCTATGTAGCTTAGGCAGATTCAGTTGAAACATGCTTGTCGTTAGTCTTCCCAGCCACCGTGCACACCATCAGAGCTTTCTTCATTCCTCAGCCCTACTCTAAGACTTAAATGATTGCTTCTCAGATAGAGTAAATTCCAAGCCTTTCAACCTAGACTCCTCACACCCCACAACAACAACAAATATTTGATATACATAATGCTTCTGCCAGGCCAGTCCTGGCTGGCCTCCTTACCATCCCCTGCTCATGCCATTAATTCTCTCTGTTTCTGCACCTGTGCTCATTCTGCCCCTCATCAATTCTCAACGGTCAGTGGTGACGTCAAACATAATGACCTTTTCTCAGTCTTCATTCTCCTCAAAATCTCTATGCCATTGTAAAGAGTACAATCCTCCTTCAAGTGCCTACTTTGACCTGAATGATATCACACTCTAGACTCTAGAGTCCAGATTCATGACAAATGCCATGAAAAGCCTTTTATAAATACTGATTGCTGGGTCCCTCCTAGACATAATCAAGTCTCTGAAAGTAGAGAACTGAGATCTTTTAAAAACTCCTAGAGAATTGTGAAGCACCTAGTCAATGGATCTGGGTTTAGTGTCCACCATACCACTGGAGTACTGCTAATCTCTGGTTTCGTCATTCCTTCTTGCCCTCAGTCAATTAACCCTTGAGTTACCTTTCTTCTCTCCCTCTCCTGCTTTGACAAGACAGACTCCACATTTTGGCAGCTTTCCATCCCCTCTCTAACTTCCCAACCTCACTGGCCCTCCCATCCATTACAGACCTTTTATCAATTCATTCAAGTGATAAAGAAACTTGTGTATTTAATTTTCCTCCTTTATGCTCCTTTCTATCTCTTCCAAACTTTGACCTTTACATATACATTTATGTGTTGACAGCTTACTAATTGGAGCAACTACATTAGGTACCGTGCATTTCATCTCTCAAAGCACTGCCTTTCATGCCTTTATCTAAATTTAAAAAAAAAAAAACTTGCTTGGAGTATACTGATAAAATAAAGTTTTTAAATTCTGACATAAAGGTAATCTACAACATTGTACCAGTCTTTCTTTCAGTGCAGTCAGTTAATTTCTAAGATTTGATACAATCAATCTGATGTTTTTTCCATATTTTTTAACTGGAGAGAAAGAGGACTATTGGAAGTTCAGAGGATCTTTATGTCCAGGAGCTGACTACTCTAACCTTGGGAAGTTTATTTAACATTTTTGTGCCTTGCTTTTTTATTAGAAAAATAAAGATAATAAGTTCTTCTCTGAAAACCTTACAGGGTTGTTGTAAGGATCAAATGAGTTAATGTATGTGAAACCATCGCGGAAATTAAGTATATCAAATATTTGTTGTTATTGTTGTTGTTGTTAAGTGTCAACAAGCTGATTCCAACTCATAGTGGCCGAATGTGACAGAGTAGAACTGTCCCATAGGGTTTTCTATTCTGTAATATTTACAGAAACAGATCACCAGGTTTTTCTCCCATGGAGTAGCTGGGTTGGTTCGAGCTGATGGGTGGGTTCAAATGCCAGGGTGTGTTTGAACTGCAGACCTTTAGGTAAGCAGCCAAGCACTTAACCATTGTGCCACCTTGGCTTCTTTTATATCAAATATGTTGTTGTTGTATGCCATTGAGTCAATTTCAACTCATAGCGACCCTATATGACAGAGTATAAACTGGACCAATAAGCAACATCATGATAAATGGAGAAAATATTGAAGTTGTCAAGAATTCATTTTATTTGGATCCACAAGCAACACCCATGGAAGCAGCAGTCAAGAAATCAAGCCACCCATTTCATTAGTCAAATCTGCTGCAAAAGATCTCTTTTTTAAAGTGTTAAAAAGCAAAGATGTCACTTTAAGGACTGAGATGGACCTGACCCATGCCATGGTGTTTTCACTCGCTTCATATGCATGTGAAAGCTGGACAATGAATAAGGAAGATTGAAGAAGAATTGATGCCTTTGAATTATGGTGTTGGCGTGGAATATTGACTATACTATGGACTGCCAGAAGAATGAACAAATTTGTCTGGTAAGAAGTACAGCCAGAATTCTCCTTAGAAGCAAGGATGGCAAGACTTTGTCTCAATATTTGGATATGTTTTCAGGAGGGACCAATCCTGGAGAAGGACACCATGCTTGGGAAAGTAGAGGGTCAGCGAAAAAGAGGAAGACCCTCAATGAGATGGATTGACACAGTGGTTGCCACAATGGGCTCAGGAATAACAACCATAGTGAGAATGGTGCAGGATCGGGCAGTGTTCCCTTCTGTTGTACATAAGGTGTAACCAGGCACTTCCAGGTCTCCTTCACGTGGCTAGAAAGACAGGAAGCAGTGAAAGCAGAAGAAGAAGCTTTATTTAGGTGGCCAAGGAGCCCACTGAGATTTGTGTCTCCAAGGTGGCTCCCTGAACAATGGCCTGAGGGGTTTATATGGTTGAAGTAAATTGGGTCTGGGGTCTTAAGCCCCAAGGTGGCTTAATTGGTTTGGCCCATAAAGACGTTCCTGGGGCTGTCTGATCTTCTGTCCCTGCTCAGTTTAAGCGGGGGGGCCACAAAGATGGTGTTTTGCCTACGTCCAGGCATAAACGAGGGTGTGTTTTTCGGCCTCTGACGTCAATAGGTCATCCAAGGGACTTGGTTGTCGGTACTGCTCACCTCAGGTGGGCCAAACCTGGTTCCAGATCAGTTTCGACTGGTCTTGAGACCCCAGTCTCTTGTTTTTCTTGACCGAGCCAGAACCAGAACTATACCAAAATAAGGAGATATCTTAAAGACAGGGGTTTAGTTCCTACATTACCTAATAAGGAGATAGCTTACATGCAAGGCATTAGTTCTCATGTCACATAGGATGGCAGGCACCAGCCCTTGCTTATTCAAGATGGTGGGGGTGCTATCGGCCCCATAGGTGTCATGGATTGAGTTATGTCCCCCCAAAGTATGTGTATCAATTTGGCTAGGCCATGATTCCCAGTACTGAGCGACTGTCCACCATTTTGTCATCTGATGGGATTTTTCTATGTCTTGTAAATTCTGCCTGTATGATGTTAATGAGGGGGGAGGTCAGGTTCTCCAAAAGTCATCTCAGTTTCACCCGGAAGGTGTCTGATTAAGAGAAGATTATTCCTTTGCTCTGAACCTCACAAGATAACAAAACCAAAAACCAAACCCACTGCCATGGAGTTGATTCTGACTATAGGACAAAGTAGAACGGCCCCATAGATTTTCCAAATTGCATTTGGTGGATTCAAACTGCCAACCCTTTGGTTAGCAGCCATAGCACTTAACCACTACACCACCAGGCTTCCCAAAAGTACTATGTGTGAAATACTGTCTCATGGAGACAATTTGAGAGCTAAGATGAGGTTCTACATAACAAAACCTTTAAGAGACTTTAGGTTTGGCCACTGTACTCCAGTCCAGCAGTGCCTCCCCCTTAGTCTACACTTTCACACTTACAGCTTCTACAATTACAGTTTTTACAATCACAATTAACCCTGTTAACAGTGAACACTCACAAATGAATCATACAATCCTATCTTCCTCTTCCCTCTCTTCCCTAGACCCATCAGGAAAAGAGGAATCTATTCAGTGGGGATCCTCCCTTGTCCCCCTCACTTTGAGTGTAAGCACACTCACAAAAGCATGTAAGCCAGGCACTTCATGCCTTTATCTTCCCCCATTTTAGATTGCCAATTTCTAAAATGCTTGTCCCTAGCAAAGCATTACTCTGAGGAGACAAGCTTATTCCTTGATCTTGAAGAATCTTCAGTTCAGTTTGGAACTTTGAACATCTGCATCCATAAGCAAAGCCAGTCTGGAGCAAGCCATCAAATTGCAGCAATCTATATCAACTCACGGTGTCAAACATGTTTCTCTTCATTCAGTGGGATTCTGGTCAGCTCATTCCTAGCCGTCCAAACTAGGCCACAATGGGTAAGCAGCCTTAGGCTAGAGAGTTCACACACACCTCCCAGCACTTCAGACAGTTGCTTCACAATCTCTCATCCCTAGAGCCCTTGTGCTAGGTCAACAAGTTCCAGTGGAACATGTCCAGATTTGGCCCATCTCTTCATTGCTACACTTCCCCCACTTCCACTCATGAGTGGACCCAGATGGTCACCACAAGGGAGCATACCAAGGTGTCTACTCACCAGCTCCCTTTAACTTCCAGTCCTGGAAGGGAGTTTTTTCTGATGGGCAACGACTTTCCCTGAGATGCATCCAAAAGCAAACTGCTCAAAATTCAAAAAGCAAAACAGTCATTTTTTTTTTCCCCCTTCAGGTCCTCCTTCAAATGCAAATCTCCTGTTCTCTCAGCAGTTTTAGGTAGTTCAGCTTGTCTTTGCAAATGCAAATTCTGGGTGAGGCTCAGATTTTTTACCTAACCCCTATTCTATACACAGGACTTCTGCATTCAAACAGACTGTATTCCCCTTGGGCAAATCCTAGCTCCCCTCTTAGCATATCCACTAAAGTATTGGCTGAAGGTAGAGTTACACTCTATAATCTCTAATATCCAATATTCATTTCTATCATACATTTAGGTCTGTTTTAAGATACTGGGTAGTGTAAATATTCAATATCCATAGTACATTCAATTAAATATGTAATCCTAAACACATAACCCTTTTTAAAAACATTCCAGTTTCATCTTCTCTTCTCCATACCCTATCTTCCCATTCATATGCCTATAGCCTTGGACCTCTGGTGCATGGAAAGACCCCAGCCCTCCATCAATCATCCTGCTTATCTGGTCCAGTTTTTGCCCCGGGCCACTCCAGATGCAGCATAACATTTCTAACATTTCTTTCAGCCATTACAAGTAAGCACAACAAAAGTAACCATCTAAGAATCAATGCGTGATGGAAAATTGGACTATTAAGGGGACCTGTGTGAGGCATGGACCTATGGAAAGCACTCTGGGAACTCAGAGTGTGCATTAGAGTAAGACATGTTGATATCCATCAGAAAAATCCCCTTCTGGGATCGGAAGGCAATTGGAATTAGCAAGTGGACCTGTTGGTACTGTTGTAGAGAAAAACTTGAATGTTGTTTCAAGTTAAAATAGAGAGGTGTATTAAAGGTTTAAAACAATTGCAATTGGGGAACTATGTAGCCCATTTGAAAATAGAACCAGTTAGTCCCAGGGCAGTGTTGTTATACAAGTATTCTTATAAGGTAAAAAGAGGGACTAAACCACAGAGAGGACAATTACAGGAAAATCAATGAATATTGTAATAATCACACTCTGATTGGTTACTGATTATTAATAGTATAGTTAGTCATTACAGATAGTTTCATGGGATGATAGATCATGGTGACAAGATGCTTACATGTTTTTGTTTTTTGTTTTGTCTATCTTGCAAAAATATCTTGTTGGCAGTAGCACCTAGACAGCACTCTTCCTGAGTACATGTATTTTGAGGGGTGCAGATGATCACTTGGTTAAGACCCCTCAGGGCATATGGTTTCATATCCTGGTTTTGATCACCTAGGAAAAATATGTTTTTCTCAAAAAAACATAGCTGTTAGTCTAGAAATCCAGATTAAATTTAGATAGCATGGTTTTTACCACAATAGTGCAGATTGGAGCTGCCTGCCGCAATAGCCAATTTTGAGACAGGGGTGAGGTGAGCAGCAAGAGTTTTATTATATATCAATATATAGGAGACAAAGGGGAATAGATTCCTCAGACAAAACCTGTCTCCCCCAACTGGAGACTGGCCGAAGGCTTTAGAGGGACAGGATTATGAGTCTTAGAAATCTGTGAAATGTTAGTTCCTCCATGAGGTGGTCATGGTGGTCACGTCCCAGATGAGTTAACCTTTTACTGGTATTCTTGAGGGCTATCTCGCGCCAAGCTGGTTTCTTGTCACAAGACAGGTGCTTTGTTTGGTCTTTCATTCCTAGATTATTATCACTTGTTTCCTACCCTGAAGGGACATTGGTTAATCTGATACATTTTATAAAGACTGGAATGGAAAGAAAAAGAAAGATCATGAGACAATGTAAGGGTTAGCAATGGGGGAGTAATAATAGTGAGCCAGACCTGTGCAGCCTCATCCCTGGTCAGGATATTATGCCTCTGTCTCACTGACTGCACTGAAAGTCGTCTTTTCCTGAGACAGTATGCTCACTTGAGGTAGCCAATTGGGTCCATGGGGGTGCTGCAGCAATGCAGAGATGGGCTGAATGTAGACACATCCCCCTTGTACACTCTAAGACACTTACTTATTCAATCTGTATCCAGAACAAATAATCTGAGAAGCTAGATTATATGAAGAAGAAAACAGCATCAGAATTGGAGGAAGACTCATTAACCACCTGTGATATGCAGATGACACAATTTTGCTGGCTGAAAATTAAGACGCCTTGAATCACTTACTGATGAAGGTAAAGGACTACAGCCTTCAACATGCATTATATCTGAACATGAAGGAAATGAAAATCTTCACAACTGGGCCCATAAACAACGTCATGATAAACAGTGAAGAAATCAAAGTTATCAAGGAGTTAATTCTATTTGAATCAACAATCAACGCCCATGGAAGCAGCAGTCAAGAAATCAAACACCATATTGCACTGGGAAAATTCGTGGCAAAAGACCTCTTTAAAATTCTCAACAACAACAAAAATAAAATAAATTATGTTTTAATATCTTAAAAAGCAAAGATGTCACTTTGATGTGTAAGGTGCCCCTGACTTAAGCCATGGTGGTATTTTGAATCACCTTGTATGCATTGCAAAACTGGACAATGAAAAAGGAAGACCAAAGAAGAACTGACACATTTGAATTGTGACATTGGCAAAGAATATTGAATATACCATGGACTTCTAGAAGAACAAACAAATCAGTCTTAGAGGAAGTACAGCCAGAATGCTCCTTAGAAGTGATGGTGGTGAGAATACGTCTCACTTTGGACACATAGTCGAGAGGGACCAATCGTTGCAGAAAGTCTTGGTAAATGCTGGTAAAGTAGAGGGTCAGTGAAAAAGAGGGAGACTCTCAATGAGATGCACTGACAAGGAAGCTGCAACAATGGGCTCAAACATAGCAACGAATGTGAGAATGGCCCAGAATGGGCAACATTGTGTTCTGTTGTATGTGAGGTCACTCTGAGTTGGAGTTGACTCCCTGGCACCTAACAACAAGCCTTGGTTTTTTGATCTATAAACTGAGGGTAATAATCCCCTGGTTTAAGAGGTTGTTAGGTTGTAACAAGATGGTGTTCATTGTCCCTTTAACTCCTTCCATCCCTCCCCTCACTCAGTGGTGATGGGGTTTTCTGTACAAAATGGATCAGTGTTGTACAGTGAGTGACCACCCATATCAGCCTCTGAAAGGATACTTTGTCCTGAAGAGAATGACTGAGGAACATGAAGATCCGGGTATATGGGATGAAAATTTGGGCTTAGGGGTAGATGAGGAAAAAGGGATGGAGATTAAGGGAGAGGGGACACCTAGGTGCCCATGTTAGGTGAATCTAGCACTCCTGACAGTTAAAGGCAGAGGAACAGCACAGGGATGTCTAAACCATCCTTTGGAATATGAGTGTATTCCTGACCAGCCAAGAGTCCCCAGCTCTAAATGGGGAATCTAATCGGAGATCTTCCCTACATTAAGCTATTCCTCCCCCAGTACACACTCTCTGGGTATGGATGAACCTGATGAAAACTGGCTCTCACAAGGATTTACATTTACATCACCTGCTTGCTTCAAAATGGGGAGGCATTTTGTACATCTGTCCATCCACTGTGGGTGTGGGCTGGGCTGTGTAATGGTGATACGAGGTCATGAGTGTGAAGCACCAAGTCCAGGGTTTGGAATATGGCAGATGTACATTGATTGTTCTTTTTCCTTCTAAAGACAAAATACTCTGGCATTAAATGGCCTGAGTCTTGGAATCACACAGACCTGTGTTCATGTCCTGGGCTCATATCCCTCCTCTTTGTCATCAGTTTCCTACTCTATTGGCTCATTCATTCTTGCATACACACATGCTGTAAAACCTCCCATTAAAACGAACAAAAACTAAATAAATCAAAGTAAAGTCCTGTAAAAGTTAATCATCTGATCCCATGTCTCTCTCCAGTTACTGCCCCATCTCTATGACACTCCTTATAGAACAATTCTAAGTCTATTCTCTCACTCACTATATTGTCTTCTAAAAATATTGAGCTTTTATTTTATCAGATGAATATAGTCTAAAAATTCAGAAACTTTTACAAGGCTTGTTTTCAAGAAGCCATCCTCAATTCCATATACCCCACTTTCTGAACTCCAGAAAATAACCAAAACCAAACTTATTTCTGTTGAGTCGATTCCAACACATAACGACCCTATAGGACAGAGTAGAACTGCTCAATAGGGTTTCCAAGGAGTGGCTGGTGGATTCTAACTGCTGACCTTTTGGTTAGCAGCCTGAGTTCTTAACCACTGTGCCACCAGGTCTCCAGAAGGAATCTTTTAATTCTTTCAGTTGATTCTCTTAGTGCTATTTCTACGCCTCTATATAACATATTTATACTGCTCATTCTTTCTTGTTCAGTTTTATGTATCATCTATAATGGATTATCTCTCCTTCACACACCCTCATCCTCCCAACATGGATATGTTATAGTTTTGGTTAGCTCAGTGTTGTTTACTGTTGTTGTGCACCTTCAAGCTGATTCCTACTCATAGTGACCCTATAGGACAGAGTAGAACTGCCCCATAGGGTTTCCAAGGATGTAATGTCTACAGAAGAAGATAGCAGATTAAGCCTGTGACTGAAGGATGTAACAAACTACAACAGCAGAAAACCCATCAGCTTAGACTTAAGGGGATAGAGATAGAATGAAAGGAAAGAACGCTGTGTGCTTCTTGAAATTCTACAGGAAGGAAACAGACCAAAGGAGCTACATCTATTGTCCTCCAGAAAAAGAAAATTACCATCCCTGGAGCAGCTTGCAGATCAGCAGAACTGTTGGAAGGAATACAAGGAAGCAGGGTCTTCTCAGTTTCAAAGAGTGGGCTAATGGTCTCCTGGATCGCAAAGGGTGGGACCACATCCTTCTAGGTTTCAAAGAGTTGGATCTTCACCAAATCGCTTCCAGAGTGTGGGGCTGCAGTTAAGGTGTGCCAGGTGGATGGACCATTGCCCAAACCTGAGGTGGTGGGGCTTCCATGCCCAATGGGCAGAAAAACGAGGTCTTCTGGGGTAGAGGGGTAGGGTTGACACACAGATGGACTAGGAGAATGAGGCCGCCTAAAGCTGAGGGAGCACAGTTGCCATCCCAGAGGGCCTGGAACGTGGAGTGGAAGCCCAGAGCCAAGGAGCATCCATCCAGAATACAGAGGGCATGGCCAACACCCAGAATCTGGAGGGTGAGGTGATTGCCCAGATGGTCTCAGAGAAGAGATGATTTTTTTCAAGCCTTGAGAGCTAATGTAATTTGTTCTGCTGGATTTTAGATTTGCTTGGTGACTGTTATCCCTTCATGCCCTCCAGTTCCTCCCATTTGTAACGGAAATGTCTACCTTGTGCCTGTTCTATCATTGTACTATAGAAGCAGATAACTTGTATTCTAGATTTCACAGGTTCACAGATAAAGACGAATTTTGCCCTAGGATAGAATACACCTTAAGTCTCACCTATATTTGATTTTATGCTCCAGAAGATGAAATTTCGAACTTGGAGTTGATTTAAGACTTTTGGGATGATGTGATAGGTGAGTGAGTTTCGCATGTGGCAAGGGCACAGATTTTGGGTAGCCAAAGTGTGGAATGTTATAGATTGAATTATGTCCCCCAAAAATCTGTGTTGTAAATTTTAACCTCTATGCCTGTGGTTATGATCCCATTTGGGAATGGATTGTCTTTGTCATGTTAATGAGACAGGATTAGTGTAGGTTGTATCTTGAGTCAATCTCTTTTGAGATATAAAGAGATTAAACAAACAAACAGAAGAATTGAAATGGGGGAAGACTGATGCCAAACCGCATAGAGATCTCCAAGGAACCAGGAAAAAAACTGAAGAGACAAGGACCTTCCTCTAGAGCTGACAGAGGAAGAAAGCCTTCCCCTAGAGCTAGTGCTCTGAATTCAGACTTCTAGCTTCCTAAACTGTGAGAAAAGAAATTTCAGTTTGTTAAAGCCATCCGCTTGTGGTATTTTTGTTATAGCAGCACTAGATAACTAAGATATGGCCCATGGGAATTAATGCAAAGTTTTTGAATTTTCTGACCTTTCCCCTCAGTGTCTCCAAAGACACACTTGACCAACCACCACATCTCTGACCGTGAGGTCACATTGAAGTGCTAGGCCCAGGGCTTCTACCTGGCAGAGATTACCCTGACCTGACAGTGGGACAGGCAGGACCAGGGCCACGAGAAGGAGCTTGTGGAGATCAGTCCTGTAGGTGACCGGACCTTCCAGAAGTGGGCAGTCGTGGTGGTGCCCTTTGGAGAGGAGCAGAGATAAACTTGCCATATGCAGCTGCCTGAGCCCCTCACCCTGAGATGGGGTAAGAAGGGCAGGAGGCCTTCTGGAAACCTTCAAGGATTCAGGGCTCCTCACCTCCCTTCTCTTTCCAGAACTGTCCTCCCAACCCATCACCTCCATCATGGGAATCATTGCTGGCCTGGTTCTCCTTTAGAGTTGTGGTCATTGTACCTGTGGTGGCTGGAGCTGTGGTCTGGAGAAAGAAGAGCTCAGGTAGGATGGGGGTGGAGTGTGAGTTTTCTTGTACCAGTGGGTGGTTTCAAGTCCCAAGTAGATTTGCTATCTCCTACCTCGTTTCAGGAGGCACCATCCACACATGTGCTAACCCAGTCTGGAGCCCTGTGTGCTAACAATTATTCTTTTGTAAAGCACATGTGGAAATTAAGGGCAAGTCTTCCACCTTAAGGTTTTGATGACAGAGACATTATTAGCAATAGTTGAAGGTCATAGGGGAAGGTTCTGCTGAGGACAGACTTCCAGAAGGGTTGTTGGTCTAGTTACAGTTCTGTAAACTTCTCTGGGATTCAGAGCTACCCGGCTCTTCTAGGACCTCATGGTTCTGCCTACTCCCCAATCTCTCACAGAATACTTTCTTCCCACAGGTGGGAAAGGAGGGAGCTATGCTCAAGCTTCAAGTAAGTATGGAGGAAGGGAGGCTGATCCTGAGACCCTTGGGATGGCGTAGACGGGAGCCCATCGGGGAGCCCCCTCACCCTATAATTCCCATTCTCCTAGTCCCATCTTCTGTGGGTTCTGACAAGATCGTGTTTTTGTTCTTCTCCAGGCATCGACAGTGCCCAGGTCTCTGATGTGTCTCTCAGGGCTTCTAAAAGTGAGACCCAGGAAGGAGGGGGCTGACCTAGCAGAGGGATTGAAGCAGAGGGGACAGGACTGGGTTATGGTGAGTCTTTGAATTTGGGGATTTTGAGATTGCAGTGGGCTGTTCAGAGTGTCAACACTTAAACGGTGACTGACTTTAATTTGTTCATGATTCTTTTCTTCTGTAGCATGAGACTATTTTCTTGTGTGAGACTAGTGATACAAGATTTGTTCATAACCTACTTTGTGATTCAAGAACCCCTAACTTCTCTTTCTGCAGCTGGTGTCTGAATGCGTCTGCATTCCTATCAGCATAATGTGAGGATGTAGTGGGATTAACCCACCTGTCATGGATTGAATTGTGTCTCCCCCAAATTGGTGTCAACTTAACTAGGCCACGATTCCTAGTATTGTGTGATTGTCCACCATTTTGTTATCTGATGTGATTTTCCTGTGTATAAATCTTACCTCTATAATGTTAATGAGGCAGGATTAGAGGCAGTTATGTCAATGAGGCAAGACTCAATCTACAAGATTAGGTTGTATCTTGAGTCAATCTCATTTGAGATATAAAAGACAGAATTGAGCAGAGAGACAAGGGGGCCTCATTACCACCAACCAAGAAGAGCCAGGAGGGCACGTCCTTTGAACCTGGGGTCCCTGTACTGGGAAGCCCTTAGACCAGGGGAAGATTGATGACAAGGACTTTCCCCCAAAACTGACAGAGAGAGAAAGCCTTCCACAAGAGCTGGCACCCTGAATTTGGGCTTCTAGACTCTTAAACTGTGAAAGAATAAATTTGTTTGTTAAAGCCATCCACTTGTGGTATTTCTGTTATAGCAGCACTGGATAACTAAGACACTCACCCCTACCCACCAGGACCTCCTCCCCACACTGACCTGTGTCTCTTCCTGTTCCAGCAGTAGTGAGGCTGGATGCCCTGATGTAACTTCCTGTTGCTCTGAGCTGCAGTTTCTCACTTCTCTATTGCAAATGAGAATCTGATAATGAATTTGATTATTCAAATGCTTGTATCAATTTATTTTCACACCTCCGATGTATGAGAGTACCCATTGTTCCACAAGCATTGTCCTGTACTCTTGATAACATTTCCTATTATTAGTCGTTTATTTATTTATTTATTGTTAGATACTCTGGTGGCTGTGTGATGGATTTCATAATGGTTTTAAAGTTTATTTTTCTAATAATTAATGAGGTTGAACATTTTTTTCTAATTTATTGTTCTTTTGGATACCCCTTTTAGTAAAGAGCCTGTTTGAGTCTGTTACTCATTTTTCAACTGAGTTGCCTTTCTTATATTCATTTGTAAGAATTCTTTATATATTCTCGACATAAACCCCTTTTTATCATATGTGTAACAGATATCTTTTCCCACCCTGTGGCTTCATAAAAAGAATCTATTCATGTTAATGTAGTCTAACTTTATCCATATTTTTTATGGTTAGTATGTTTTTAATATTCTGTTTAAGAAAGCATCCTTATTGTGAAGATATTGTCCCATGTTACTTTCTATAAGCTTGATTTTTAACTCTCATAATTATATCTGCAATTGACTTCATTTTGTATATTTGCAAATTAGGTGTCAAGTCATGTATTTTCTCATATTTCTCACAGCTTTGAAATGCCATTTTTTTCATATGTCCTCCATCCAGACGTAGATGTGATTGTTTCTGTACTCTGTATTCTGTTACACATATTTTCTGTCCTTTTGCTAATACCTCACCTACTTAATTACTGTAGCTGTATGTTAAGCATTGGTGTCTGGTGGAGCATTCCCCCTTGTTCTTCTTTAAGAGTCTTATCTGTTCTAGATCCTTGCCATTTTAATGTAAATTTCAGAATCATTTTTTCAACTTCAACAGAAGAAAATATCCAATGGGATTTTGATTAGGATTGCTTTGAATCTATAGGTCACTTTGGAAAGAATTTATCATGTCTTCAAGTCCAGGAAAATGGCATATCACTCCATTTCAGTCTTTATTTATTATTCATAATGTTTTGTAGAATCCTTATAGAGGTCTTATATATCATTTATTAAACGAATTCCTAGGTAGTTTATAGTGTGATGCTATTTGAAGTATCTTTAAAATTTTTATTTTATAACTGTGACTGGAATAACTATTAGATGATAATTCATTGCATAAAATTTAAAATTTAAAACCTACACTTTGATATTGAAATGTCAATGCTTAAAAGAAGTAAAAATTACTCTTTTTGCAACTATTTAAACTTACTAAAACTTAGTTTAAAATCAGGAAAGTGTGCATCAGGGTTGTATACTTTCACCATACTTACTCAATCTATGCTGAACAAATAATCCAAGAAGTTGCACTATATGAAGAAGAACGTGACATCAGGATTGGTGGAAGACTCATTAATAACCTGCAATATACAGATGACATAACCTTACTTGCTCAAAGCTAAGAAGACTTTACGCACTTATTAATGAAGATCAAAGACTACAGCCTTCAGTATGGATTACACCTCAACATAAAGAAAACACAAATCCTCACAACAAGACCAATAAGCGACATCATGATAAACGGAGAATGGACTGAAGTTGTTAAGGATTTCATTTTACGAGGATCCACAATCAACAAACAAACATATCACTTTGATGACTAAGGTGCGCCTGACCCAAGCCATGGTATTTTCAATCACCTCATATGCATGGGAAAGGTGGACAATGAATAAGGAAGACAAGAAGAATTGACTCCTTTGAATTATGGCATTGGCAAAGAATATTTAATATACCATGGACTACCAGAAGAACAAACAGATCTGTCTTGGAAGAAGTGCAGCCGGAATGCTCCTGGGATTCAAGGATGGCAAGACTTCATCTCACTTACTTCAGACATGTTGTCAGGAAGAACCAGTCCTTGGCGAAGGACATCATGCTTGGTAAAGTAGAGGGTCACTGAAAAAGAGGGAGACCCTCAGTGAGGTAGATTGAGACAGTGACTGCAACAACGAGCTCAAACATACCAACGATTGTGAACCAGACAGCGTTTTGTTCTGTTGTACATAGAGTCACTATGAGTCAGAAACAACTCGATGGCACCTAACAACAGCAACAAAACATGCATACATTAACTTAAAAATCAAAGGGTACTGTGTTAGTTATCTAGTGCTGCTATAACAGAAATACCATAAGTGGATGGCTTTGACAAATAAATTTATTTTCTCACAGTCTAGTAGGCTAGAAGTCCAAATTCAGGGCATCAGGTCCAAGAGAAGGCTTTCTCTCTCTGTCGGCTCTGGAGGAAGGACCATCTGGACTAGCAGCTTCTCCACGCAGGAACCCCAGGTCCAACTGACATGCTCTGCTCCTGGCACTGCTTTCTTGGTGGTATGAGGACACCCTGTCTCTCTGCTAGCTTCTCTCTTTTATATCTCAAAAGAGATTGACTCAAGACACAATCCAATCTTGTAGATTGAGTCCTGCCTCATTAACATAACTGCCTCCTATCCCACCTCATTAACATCATAGAGGCAGAATTTACAACACATAGGAAAATCACATCAGATGACAAAATGCTAGACAATCACATAATACCGGGAATCATGGTCTAGCCAAATTGATACACATATTTTTGGGGGACACAATTCAATCCATGACTGGTACATAATTTCCAAAATTCTTGTAGGGAATTATGATCAAATATTTGTGAAAAACAGCTACAGAATGATGGTTCTCCATCCTCAAAGTTTACCAGAATCACCTAAGGACATATAGAAATACAGATGCCTAGGCTCTACCTGTGGTAGGTAGCTTCTGACATGGCTCCTAATGGTCTCTGCCTCCTGGTACTTACGTCTTTGTGTAATCCCCTCCCTTCTGTGTATGGGATGGACTTAAGGACTTGCTTCTAACTAACAGAATTGTGGCAAAAGTGATGGGATGTCATTCCTCTGACTAGATTACAGAAGGCTGTGACTTCATCTTGTTGGCATTTTGTCTCTGGCTCTTCTCACATGTTTTCTGTATGGAGAGAGCCACCTGGCAAAGGCAGCTTCCAGCCAACAACCAGCAAGTAACTGAGGTCCTCAGTCCAAAAGCCTGTGAGGAAATGAATCCTGCCAACCACCACTAAATGGGCTTAGAAGTGAATCCTGCCCTAACTGAACCTTGAGATGACTGTGAACCCAGACAACCCCTTGCTGGAAGCCTTGTGAAAGGCCATGAAGCAGAGGACCCAGGTAAGCTGTATTATATTCCTGACTCACAGAAACTGTGAGATAATGAACGTATGTTATTTTATCCTGCCAAATTTGGGATAATTTGTTATATAGCAACCGATAACGAAATACCACCTCAGACATCTGATTTCTGTTGGTTTGGGAAGGGGCCCCAACATGTATATTTTTTTTTAAACCTCTCCAGGCGATGCTAATGTACATCCATGATTACAAACAACTTTCCTAGAGAAACATTTGTGTATGTGCACTGGCAGACTTGTGCAAAATGTTCATTGTAGCATTGTGATAATAGCAAAATATATGAAACAGCTCAGCTTTCCATCCAATAGAGGTAGAAGGTATACATTTATTATGGTTTATTACTACACTGGAATACTACAGCAGTGTAAAGAAATAAAATTCAATTAATTAGCATGAATGATTCTCAAAAGTCAACTTAATGATTCTCCAAAATTAATTACTTCATTCATTTATTCCACAAGTTTAGTGCCTATTACGTGTCAGTCACTAGTCTATGGCCAGAGATATTTCAGTGAACAAAAGCAGTGTATGTAGAATAAAGAGAAGAAAATCACAGAGGTGTATATAGTATGATTTCATTTATATAAATGTAAAGTACGGAAAAATGAAACAATATATTCTTTAGCAATTTATGTATATGAGATAAAACTATAAAAAACAGTTATTAAATAATTAGCATAAGCTTGAAGGTAGGTGTGATCTTCTGTGGGGAGAGGGGAATGTGACTGGGGATGTGCCCTCTGCCACCCCCACTCAGCACCATCAGCAGAAGTCTTGAGGTCAGCTGGACAATCTCCTTCATGGGATTCATTAGCCCACTGCTGGCACTAGCTTATTTAGCCGTGAAGAATGATACAGAACAGGAAACACAGCCTGTCAGTATCAAGTGTGTTATCAGGAAAAGGACTCAGTATAGTCCGGGGACTATTCTCAGGACCCACAAAATACAGCTCAGGTATAAGAGAAATGGGACCTGGCAGATCCGAGCGTAGATGGGCATGCAGGTTTAAAAGCCTCATGAGACATAGAAATTAATAGATCTTGTAACAGCCTATGGGTGTGTCGTGCCCAAATTCCAACAGCAGACACCAATAGAAGTTCACACTGTACTCAGGGAGGCCCAAAGTTCATGGTACTTGTAGTTCTGATCCTTCTTATGAGTGCTGTTGCAGTTTATCAGTCATGTTTATGTTTACAGTAAACAATTGTTGCCTGGTAACATGACCAACACTTCATATTTATTTAATCTATAGGTTTCCATAGAAACAGAACTAGAATAGGAAAAACAGAGCCCATTTTCCCACGAAGAAAGGGATAGCATTTTCTAACCTTTACTCACAGGTCCACAGTGGGCTTCAAAAGTACCAGTGATTTCCTACATTTTATCTGGTCAGGGTTCTCTAGAGAAATAGATAATTAGACAAATAAACAGAGAGAGATGGAGATACACAGAATTATTTTAAGGAATTGGCTCACTTGATTGTGGGGGGCTGGCAAGTTCAAAATTTGTATGTCAGGTGACAGGCTGAAGATTCCTGCAGTCTTTTGTCCCCAAATCGATAGGTCTGGCGATGGAAAGAATGGATGAGTTCTGGGAAGATGTCTATTTATAGTCTGGAGACAGAAGGGAAAATTCCTCCCCTCCTCTTTTTTTTCTTTTACTTCAACTGATTGGAAGAGGCCAACCCACATTATTGAGGGTAACACGTATCATGTTAAACAAATAATCCACTTAAATAGCAAAGATCTTTACTCAAGATATTGATATTAAGTTATACTGAACAAAGAGTAAATTGTTTCAAATGGTGCTCATGACAGTCACTGTCCTACAGATTGCATTGTCCTATGCCAAACACGCATAAATCTTTGGATGGCCTCATGAAATATTTAACTTATGGAATCATTATTTGTATATTATTATTTAATATACAAATCATAATGTATATGAAACCATTCATTAAGGTCTATATTACTGAAGAACCAAGCACTGGTAATGAAAATACAAAACTAGATCACCAAAGAAGTTTTTATGTTGTTATGTGCCAGCAAGTCCGTTCCAATTTATAGCGACCTTATGTGACAGAGTAGAATTGCTCCATAGGATTTCATAGGCTGTAATCTTTACAGGAGCAGAATGCCAGATCTTTTCTCCCACAGTGTTGCTGGTGGGTTAGAACCTTTGCCTTTTCAGTTAGCAGCTGAGCGCTTAACCATTGCACCACCAGGGCAACTAAGCAGTTTTCATAAGGCTTGAGAATAAATTCAGTGTAATCAAGTTTATATTCACATCCTCTATGTATTACATTTCAAACAAAAATAAAAATTCTTACTGACTCAGTTTGCCTGAACATATTCAAATAATTAGAGGCATGAAAGAGCTAAGTATCCAATGGTTTGTATCCACAAAAAGTTTGTATGAAAGAATTATTATATTAAGTGATTTCTATGATCTAGGGATTACTTGCCTCAGTAAATACTGAGGACAATTAGAAAAAGTATTTCATTGCCTTATTTACTCTAATATTTTCCTATGATTTCCAGTTCTTCTGCATTTCTGTAGATTTATAATCAACTCTCACCAGCTTCTTTAGTGCATTCTTCATGTCCTTATTCCTCAAGGTATAGATCAGAGGGTTGAGACTTGGAGTGATGATGGTGTAAAAGAGAGTGAGGAACTTGCCCTGGTCTTTGGGAGTACTGTTACCTGGCTGCAGTTACAAGTAGCTAATTATTCCATAGAAGGTGGACACCACAGTGAGATGAGATCCACAGGTATTAATTGCTTTTCTTTGGCCTGCTTTTGACTTCATTCTCAGCACAGCTCAAGCAATGTAATCATAGGATATAAGAATAAGGAAGAGGGCTGTAAGGACAATGACAATGCCTAAAGCAAATACAGACATTTCAGCTGCTGTGGTGTCTATACAAGCTATCTTGACCATAGCTGGCAACTCACACAAGAAATGATCCAGAATGTTGTTTTCACATCTAGGCAAATCAAGTGTGAGTGTACATAATACCAAAGAATTGGCCAGACTAACACCCCAGACCATGATAATCATCTTGAGACATAGATGTGGGTTCATGACTACCAAATAATGCAAGGGTTTACAAATAGCTGTAAAATGATCATAGGACATAATAGCCAGGAGAAGGCACTCAATGGAGACCAACCACATGTAAATATAGAGATGAATGACACAACCCACATATTTAATGGTCTTATCAGGTCCCCACAAGTTAACCAGTGTCTGAGGTATGATGCTGGTGGTGAAACACAGATCTAGGAAAGATAAATTCCTGAGGAAAAAAATACATTGGTGTGTGCAAATGGGAATCCAGCAGAGATGCAAGAATGATGGCTGTTACCCACCAATGTAATTAAGTAGAAGATGGTGACAACTCCTGACAGGACCATCTTCAGTTTGGGATGATCTGAGAAGCTGAGCAGAATAAAACCATGTAGAGAACTATAATTGTTTTGGCCCATAGTCCTTCAATGCCTATCCTAAAATGAGGAGGAGGAGGAGAAAAAAAGGAAAACAAAGAGGAGGAGGAGGAGCAGAAATCTGCCAACACAGACTGCAGTATATAAATAACTAAATACAAAGAGAGAGAAGGTAAGTTTAATAATTGAAAAAAAACAAAAACAATGGATAGAAAATATTGTAGTCAGGTAATCTGGTATTTATTGTGGATTTCTTCATGGTTATGAGTTCAGAATTACACTTTTTGTCTAGGTAACTCTGAGGAGTTCTTTCTTAAACTTAGAGTCTGAATCTTCTTACGAGTAAATTTCAGTCTGGAATAGACGTGATTCTAAAACGATGTGACACTATGATTCTCTATAAATCTAGTTACCCGATATAATGAAAATATTCTTTTACTTGTTCAGAGAATTCACCTATTTATCTATTCCCTATCTGACTAATGTCAGAATGAGAAAAAGAGCATCCCGTTTTTCCATATCTTCTTGAATAGCATCTTTGATTTCCCAGCAGCCTTCATCTGCCTCATCCAACAACTAACTTATTGCCTAAATTGGTAAATTTTAATTTAAAAATATACTTAATTATCTTTTCACTTAAAAAAAAAAAAAATTCCCACCACCACTACCTTAATCCAAACTACTATCATCTGTCTTCAAGGTTCTGATAATAGTCTTCTAGCCTTACATCCAGACTTATCCTTTTATATTTTCACAAGATTTAGTAAGATCATGTCACCCATGTACTTAAAAGTTGTCAATTGCTTTCTATAACATTTAAGAAATATTCAAATTCTTTAGGATGATCAATATGGACCTGCATGATTTGGTTCCTGCCTAGGCCTCACTGTCATCTCACAATTCCTTTTACCCGTATTCACTACTAGCCCTCCACCAGTTTTTCATAGGTCAGTTTCATCCCCATCTAAAGCCCACGGAACCCTTCCCTTTCTTATCTAGATAACTCCTACTAATCTTTTAGGTCACCACTTAAATGTTTCTTGCTTAAAGAGAAATCCCCTGAACCCACAATCTCTTTTAGCTTTGTATCTTATCTTTTTTGTGTAAGGAACTCCTACAGCGAGCCAGTATAGCATGAAGCTTAAGAGCATAGTTAGAGAGCTTATGTTTACGTCTCATCTCTGCTAGTTATTTAGCTGTGTGATTCCAGGCAAGTAACACAACCCTTCTGTGCTCAGTGTTCTCATCTCTAAAACTGACACAATAAAAATACCTAGAATTGGAGTGAAGATTAAATGAGTAATAAATGTAAGATTCTTAGAACAATGCTTGGAACACAGTATCTCTCAAAATCATTAATTACTACAAATATTATCATGGTGGTGGTGGTGTGCCGTAGTCTGTTCGACTCATGGTGACCCTATAGGACAGAGTAGAAATACCCCCTAGCGTTTCCAAGGCTGTAAATCTTTAAGGAAGCAGACTGCCACATCTGTCTCCTGCAGAGTGGCTGGTGGATTCAAACTGCTGACCTTTCAGTTAGCAGCCAAGCACTTAACCAATGTACCACCAGAGCTCCTTGCAAATATTGTAAGAAGATATTATAATCATGCACCATGCAGGTACAAGTTTGTTTAACAGTCCTCCTACCTTAGTCTATAAGCTTTAAGAAAGCAGACATGATGGCTTACGTTCTTCACTCTAACACCTAAAGCAGGCCCCTGAGATAGATACAGTTTTTGAAATAAATGAAAAGTTAAGTCACACTATGAATAATAATGAAAAATCACTTAAAGTTATTAGTTAGCATTTTCTTTACATTAAAAACTTAGGCATCTTGTGAAGTTACCTGAATGGGGTGATAGAAGGTGCTGGATTAATAGAAAAGACTATGGTTTTAACTCTGTAGTAACAAATAACCACTTTATTCAGTTTGACGAAAAATAATTTAAAATATTAGTATGTACTTGAAGGACTAATAAAGTTAACATTCTTTAACAGTGTGATACATACAGCTCCCCTATACATGCATGAGCATATCAGAACTGCCAAAACTTTTAGCAATTAAACAGATAAGCAACAGTCTACCTTCACAGTTTATCATTGACTATAGAAAGATACTACCTGAAGCAAAAATAACACACAAAAAGATTCAGTTTAAAAAAACTAGTAAAAAATATTTGATTGAAAAATAACAGTAAAATATCAAACTGGTGTGTGTGTAGATATAGTGCAAAAAATTGTGCTTTTTTGCTGGTTATCCTATTTCAAATATGCTACTTCAATATTATGAAGAGTTTACTTCAAACTGTGGCCACATTCACCAAGCTAACTGAATATCCCGGTCAATATAGTCATTTTGAGATAGTTACTTGGCGACTTCCTCAGAATATGCTTTTAAAGAATCGTATTTTGAGCCTGGTTTCTGCCGTTGGCAAGATTGGACAAAAAACAAAAAGACGCTCTCTTAAATGTATTACAAACTGTCACAGACCATTAGAGTTCTGTAATGTCTGAGCAAGGGGATGAATAAATAACGTTTATTTTGACACACATGTTGGTTTGTGTAATTATACATGACTTCTGAATAAAACAGGACTTCAGTTAAAATTATGTGAAAACAAAAATGAAAATATTTTAAAAATTAAAGTCAATCTCATAATCCTTGACTACTTTTGTAATCACTACAGTCTCCAAAGATTAATTCAGGAAGGGATAAAAATTGCTCTTCTCCTATTAAAAAAATGACACAGGAAATCTTCAAATAATTTTCCATACACATTATATGATTTAGATATGGCTCCAAAATATCTGAGTCCTTCCCAGCTCCATAATCTTCATGAATAAAGTACAATATTTTAATCTTCTTTTTCAATTTAATCTGCATTTCCCCCTTTAATTTCTGCTAGATCAAAATGCCGGAAATCATAAATCAAGAAATAACTTTATATTCTAGTCTTATACTAGACAATAAATTTATCTTTCCTTAATAATATAAGCAGACAGGAGGATTTCTCTGCGAAGATTGACAATATTATTTTAATCTCAGACTTCTGACAAAAACCCAGAAAAATTAGTCCATACAGGTTTAAGTTTTATTCTTCCACAAATTATTTTCCCAACTCAGGCACACTATTTTCCAAGAAATACAAAAGATTTACATTACTGTGTTCCACAGCGAGTTCCCTTGGTATTCTACTTTTCTACTAGTGTAGAGCCCACTCTGAAGAAAACAGATCCTGGTTCAGCATCTGCTCTCCAGGCTGCAGCTCTCTCATGTATTCCCTGCAGTGCCACTGAGAATTCTGCTGTTTTCCTGACATGTGTTAAGGTACAGATTCTTGACAGGACTCCTCTTTCTTGAACATGTGACTTCAGATAATGGGATGATACCTGTCACAAAGTCTCACTACTTGTTCCAACTTAAATGAACTTGCAAATACTAGGTCTTAATCCTAGAGAAACATTATACAAAGTAATCAGATAATTCAGGATATGCATTAAATAAAATTTCCCAACATTGCCTGGAAATCTAGATCATCGAGAAAGATATTCTAAACCACTAGGACTACATCCAATTGACGTCACTAGAGTAAACTGCTATAGAAAAAGTCAGTTAATGAAACGTTTAGAGGATTTGACCACATCCTGATATTTCACAACGACAAATTTAGTGAATGCAAAACTTATTCAATATGAAGGAAAGCTGTAGGTCAGGGAAATGACAAAATGTCTTTTCAAATTTTTTGTTTTTCTAGGCAGTGAATGTATCACAAATAACAAAATTTGTTCTTAAATAATGTATATTTTTAACACTAGAATTATAACATATATTGACTCTATAAAATAATCATACTATTAATAGTACACATATTGATTTTAGAAATAATTTTGCTCTAAGCAGGTATTAGAAGTACATCATTTCAATAATATACTTCTAATAGCCTTTCCTAACATCCAAGGTTGAAACCATTGTCTGTGAAAGTGAAGATATTTAATCTCCAAAGCTGTAAACAGGAAGTTGAGCATCATAAGAAATTTATATTTTTATTCAGTGCTAACATGCCTCTGTCTTGTGATTCAAATCCTTCAATACCTATGACAATTAGTTCCCTGGTGTCTGAGAGGTCACTATTTAAACCCTAGAACCTAGAACAAGTGTGTGCTCTGAAGAATTTTATGGTCTTTATAATCATTACGTTATAAGAACTCAGTGAATTAAAATTACAAATCACCAATCATTATTTTAATAAAATGCATAAGCACAAATTGATTGCCTCATGGTACATGTTTAAATGTGGATAACTTCTCATCACCAAGCAATGAAACTATTTTAATTATCTGCTTCTTTATGATAGTAATCATTATATTCTACATGTAGTCATTATATTCTATGTTATACATAATATAATCATTATATTCTGTATTTACATAATCATATTCTACATTATATTCTGCATTTGAGGTGTGATCATTAGATGGATAGATTCTGGAGTCAGAGTTCCTGGACTCAAAGCCTGGTTCACATTTACCAGCTGTGTGAACCTGGGCAAGTTGCTTAACCTATTGGTGCTGCAGATTTCTTATTTATAATTGAGTGTTTTAGTCCCAGTTCTCTAGAGAAGCAAAACCAGTGAAGTGTATATATAAATACAGAGAGATTTACTTCAAGGAAATGGCTCATGCAATTGTGGGGGCTGACAAGTCCCAAATCTGTGGGTCAGGTAGCGGGCTGAAGACTTCTGCTGGTTCACATGGTTGCAGTGGCTGAGGAATCCAAAATCTGCAGATCAGGCAGTAGGCTGGAAGCCTATGCTGGATCACAGCGTTGTAGAGGCTGGTGAATCCAAAATTTGCAGGTCAGGCAGAAGGCTTATGTCCCAAGAACCGGAGGTCAGGCAATGAGAAAAATGGTGTGGCATGAGCTAGCAGGTGGGGACACGATAGACCCAGGCTAATCGTGAGCTGCAATCTCTGTAGTCAAGGCAGCTTCGTGTGGCCTGTCAGGAGTGGTGAAGCTGGTGTAGGGGACAGAAGACTTAGGGGTGGAAAAGCGTGCTTTTCTGGTTACTGGGTTCTCTGTCTCCTGTTGGGAGCTCTCTGAAGTTGCCTTCTTGTACTCCCTGTCCGAGATCGTTGATGGCTGTGCTCCAAGATGGCAACACTGTGCCATGTTAGTTGGCAGGGGGCCCCACTCCGTATCTCTGCTTGTCGTCTGTTTTCCTTCAGTTTCTTGATCTATTTCTCCATTCAGTGTTTGATCTATTTCTCTATGCCTTCATTTGATGCTTAGGGTTCAAGGATTGATGTTTTTATCTGTTTTACTTAATTTTTCAGGTCCTTGCTGCCTGCAGCGGACGGCATTGTGTGTCTGTATAGGGTGCCATGTTGGCTCTGCCTCTCATTTGATCTCTTGACTGCTGCTTCCATGGGCATTGATTATTGTTCTAAGTAGAATGAAATTGCTAACAATTTCATTTTTTTTTCCTTTTATCATACCGAAGGCTATAGCCTTTGACCTTCATCAGTAAGTGCTTCACGTGGTCTTCATTTTTGGCAAGCAAGCTTGTGTCATCTACTGTAGGTTTTTATAAATACCCTTTATCACATTGAAGAAGTTGCCTTCCTTTCCTAGTTTTCTGAGAGATTTTACCATTAATAAGTGTTGAATTTTTAAAATACTTTTCATGAATAGAAATTACCTTATTATTATTCTCTTTATTCTATTAACATGGTAAAGTAGATTGATTTTTGTATATTGATGCAAACTTGCATCCTGGAATAAATTTTACTTGGTCATGGTATGTTATCATTTATATATAGTGTTGGATTTGACTAATATTATGTTAAGGATTCATGAGAGATAATTGGTCTAAAGCTTTCTTTTGATAGCTATGTCTGCTTTTGGCGTCAGAGTAATACTAGCCTCATAAAATGATTTGGGCAATGTTTCCTTCTCTATTTTGTCCAGGAGTTAGTATAGGATTGGTTTTCCTGCTTAAATGCGTGATAGAATTCATCAGTGCAGCCGCCTGAGTCTGGAGGTTTATATTTATTTTTTGTGTGGGAGGTGGTTTTTAACTATTAACTTAAGTTCTTTAATTGATACAGGGCTATTCAAATTTCCTGTTTCTACTTGATTCAGTGATGGTGAGGATGGCGCAGGACTGGGCAGTGTTTCACTCTGTTGTACATAAGGTCACTATGAATCAGAACTGACTTGACAGCACCTAACACACACACGTGCTTGATTCAGTTTTGGTAATTTTTATCTTTAGAGAAACTTGTCCATTTCATTTCAGTTATCAAATTTATTGGCAGAAGTTGTTTATAATCATCCCTCATTATCTATTTAATGGTAGAAATTTCTATCTAAACACTCCTATTGCTGTATTCCACACATTTTTGATTTGTGGTGATTATATATTCATTCAGTTAAACACATTCTAATTTTCCTTGAGTTTTTCTTTAACTCATGGGATATTTAGAAGTGTGTTGACTAATTTCCAAATATTTGGGGGTTTTCCAGATATCGTAATATTAGAGATTTCTAATTTAATACCACTGCAGTCAGGAGAATGAACTCTATGACTTTAGTCCCTTTAAATTTACTGAGTCTTGTTGTAGGATCCAGAATATGGTCAATCTTGGTGAATGTTCCACGTGAACTTGAAAAAAAGAATGTCTATTTTGTGCTTGTTGGGTGAGGTATTCTATAAATGTCAGTTAGGTTCATAGGGTAGTTTAAGTCACCTATATGCATACTGGAGCCCTGGTGGTGCAGTGGTTAAGGGTTTGGCTGCTAACCAAAAGGCTAGCAGTTCAAATCCACCAGCCACTCTTTAATTGACTTGATGATAGTGGGTTTGGTTTTTGGTACATACATACTGGCTTTCTGTTTACTTCTATCAATTTCTCAGAAAAAAGTATTAATCTCCAAATATAGTTGTTAATTTATCTATTTCTTTTTTATTTCTATCACTTTATGCTTCATCTATTTTGGAATTCTGTTATTAGACACATACATTTATGACATACGTCTTTTTGTGATACTATTTAAATTTTTTTTGAGCCCTGTGGTGCAGTGGTTAAAGCGATGGACTGCTAACCAAAAGATCAATGATTCAAAACCACCAGCGACTTCTCGGGAGAAAGATGTGGCAATCTGCTTCCATAGAGTTTTACACCCTTGGAAACCCTATGGGGTAGATGAGTCAGAATCAACTTGACGGCCGTGGGTTTTTTATTTAAATTTTTAAAATTGAGGTAAAATTCACATAAATAAAGATAACCATTTTTAAAGTGAACAATTTAGTATTATTTAGTACATTCACAATGTTGTGCAATCACTACCTCTATCTAGCTTAAAAATATATTCATCACCCTAAAAGGAAATACCATACCCATTAAGCAGTTGCTCCCCATTCCCTTCCTCTCTAGCCTTTGGCAACCAACAATCTGTGTTCTGTCTCTACGAATTTACCTATTGTGGATATTTTCTGTCTGCCTTCTCTCACTTTATATGTTTTTGAGATTCATCAATGTTGCAGAATGTATCAGTACTTCATTCCTTTTTATGGATTAATAGTATTCCATTGGAGCCCTGGTGGCACAGTGGTTAAGCATTAAGGCTGCTAACCAAAAGATCAGCAGTTCTAATCCACCAGCTGCTCCTTGAAAACCCTATGGGAGGCAGTTCTGTTCTGTTCTGTAGGGTTGCTATGAGTTGGAATCAACTCGACAACAACGTGTTTTTTTTGGTTACTATATGTGTGTACAATCATTTGTTAATCTAATTTTCATTTGGACTACTTCCATCTTTTGGTTATCATAAATAGTTCTGCTACGATATGTCAGTACATGTATTTGTTAGAGTACCTGTTTTCAACTCTTTTGGGTATAGACCTAAGAATGGAATTGCTGAGTCATATGACAATTCTACGTCCAACTTTTTGAGGAAACTCTAAACTGTTTTCCACAGCAGTAGCATCATCTTACGTTCCCATCAGCAAGGCATGAGCATTCCAATTTCTGCACATCCTCACCAAAACTTGTTATTATTATTATTGTTTTTTAAATTATAGCCATTTTGGTGAGTTTAAAGTAGTATCTCATTGTGGTTTTTATTTTAATTTCCATAATGACTAATGCTTATAACTTTTGGGGGATCCCTTAGGATTTTCTACATACACGATCATGCCTTCTACCAATAAGGATGGTTTTATTTCTTCCTTTCCTGTGTATAGATTTTTCTTTCATGTTTCTGCCTTATTGCACAAAGTTAAATAGAAATGGTGAGAGTAGACATCTTTGACTGGTTGCTGACCTTGGAAAGCATTGAGCCTTTCATCATTGGATACAATCTTTTTCATTGATATCCTTAACCACACTGAGGGAATTCTTTCTATTCCTGCTACTGAGAGATTCTGTCATGAAAGCATGGTGAATTTTGATAAATGCTTTTTCTGCCTCTTTTGTAATGATTATTTGGCTTTTGTCCTGGATTCTATGAATTTGGTGAATTGTGTTTCTTGATTTGCAAACCTTAAACCAACCTTGCTTTCCCAATTTAGCATGCTGTATTATCCTTTTTTTGTATTTTTGTATTTGATTTGATAACATTTTGTAAACTTTTTTTTATCGATTTTCATGATGGATATTGGTCTGTAGATCTCTTTTCTTGCAATGTTTTTTCTTGGTGTTTGAATCAGGGTAATATTGGCTCATAAAATGACGTGGGAATTGTTCCCTTCTTTAATATCTAAGAGTTTGTGCAGAAATGATATTATTGTTTCATCATATATCAGACATAATTCACTAATGAATCTTTCTGGCCTAGAGTTTCCTCTATGGGAAGTGTTTCCATTACAAATTCAGTTTCTACAACTGATATAGTGCTGATAATGTGTTCTGTTCCTTCTTGGGTCAGTGTTATAGACTGAATTGTGTTCCCTAAAAATATGTGTTGGAATTCTAACCCCTATCCCTGTGGATATAATCTAATTTAATACAACACAATCACTGTCCATAATGCAATCTAATGTAATGCAATCAATCAGTTGAGGGTAGATCCTAAACTAAATCACTTCTGAGTTGTATAAAGAGCAGCATACACATAAAGAAAAGTGACACAAAGGGGAGAAGAGGAACACAGATGATGGAGAAAGATTCATCTACAAACCCAGGAATTCCAAGGATTTCTGGAAGTTACTCAAAGCTGAATAGACAAGGGCAGACCTCACCTTAGAGCTAAGGGGTTAAGCAGAAGTGGAACACAGGGGGCATTACAGGGAGAGTGGAGATTGTTATTTTCTTGATATTTGTAGTCATGGTGTCTTACCAGGTCTTAGATTTGTGAGTCTTTCGGTTTCTTCACTTCCTGTTCTCTTTATATACCAGATCACTTGTTCATCCCAGCCAGAGTTAGGATCACTGCTGGTGACCTTCTCCTCCTCATCATCCTGTCTGATGGCAGGGACTGTGAAGGTTAAGATCTGGAGGAGTGACCCTTCAGGTAGAAAAGGAATGCAGGGTCATTTGGCATTAGGAACTGTCCGGAATGTGTACTTCCCCAACCTGGCTTGGGCAGCTTACCTTGAGACAGTTTACCCAGTTCCATTATATCCTGTCCATGGTGATCCCAAAATATATATTCCATCACCTTTGCCATATTCTATTTGTTATAAGAGAGTCACTAGGTTCAGCTAATGCTCAAAGTGAGGAGATTACACAAAGGGGTAAGAACTAGGAGGAGGTGACAACTGGGGCCATCTCAAAAGTCCGCCAACACAAGGGTGACTCTGGGAACTAAGTGAATGCACAGTATCTCATGGTGCTGTAGCCAGGGTTGCAGAGACCAGAACTCAATACAGAACTCAGGTTAAAGGTATTTGGTGCTCATCCACCAGGAATACAGATCAAAGTTATGATTCCCGAAAGTGGCCCAGGGTTCTTGGCAATTTTGGAATTAGAAGGAGGTAATTTTGTTAGGTAGAAACATAAAGGTTAGGAAATGAAAAGAAAGCCAGCAGTTCTAACAGCTAATGTTGTCTCTCAGGGACCAGTGAATTGGCAATAGTTATTTTGTTTAATATTTACATGATTTACTCATCACCATGACCATAAATAGGGTGGTGTTGCTGTTAGTTGCCATTGACGTGATTCCAACTCATGGCTATATAGGGTAGAGAATATTATAATGGCCCAGGGGATGAGGGAAACACATAACCCAGACCTGACCAATCAGAGTCCACCACATTATACCACAACCCCCAGCCACAGGGGTTGTACAAGAGTAATCTTCTCTGGTACTTCATTTATGGATGCTGTAAGAAAGATGTCTGTCTTTCCGCTGAAGCTGTTAAGGTGAGATGATATGAGGGGAGTTGGAGATTACATTGGCTATCTTCCTTAGCAACAGAGGGAGGGAAGGTGACAAGAGAGAAAGAGATGTGATGACAAATTTGAGTCCCTGGATCTAATACTTTACTTTCCCAGGTAAATCAGCAAGTGAAATTTCTTCTGCTAAAGCAAGATTGATTTGAGTTTTGTTAACTTGTAACTGAAAAAATCCTGTCACAAAAATGCAAATATTGTTTATTTTTTTAATGAGGGCCCACAGAATTTACTGTTTTCTCCATCACTTAACTAAAATTATTGCAAGATACTTGGGGACACGCTACTTATATTAACCTTTCTACTCTCTCATCTCTAAAATTAATTCATGAATTTTGAAAGAATTAGGAGATATAATAAATGTGAAATGTCAGCAGCTGGCACCTGGAAAGTTTTCACCTCTTAGCATCATTTGTAAGCTAATTATTAATTTATTAACAACTTTTGAGGGAAAATTAAATCCAAATTAAATGTATGTAATATTTTTGGCTAATTGACCAATATTGATTATACATTTACCCATGCAGTTATAAAATATTTCCCATCAATATCCAAACTTTAACATTTAATATTTTGAGAAATCTAAAGAGTCTAAACTATTTTTTAAATTGCTATTGACCACAGGTATTTGTGCACAGCATCACCAACACACAGTGCTGTAACCTTCTGCTTTTCAGAACGTGTTTATGATCTTGACAATTTTATCACTTTTTAAGATCATCTGTTTCTCTCACGTGCTACGATATGGATGAACCTTGAAAACATGCAGTGTGAAATAAATCAGACACAAAAGGACAAATATTGTATGATTCCATATATATGAAATGTCTAGAATAGGAAAATGTATAGAGAACAAAGTTTATTAGTGGTTACCAGGGTTGGGTGAGAGAGGGTAAATGAGAGTTATTGCTTAGGGGCACAGAGTTTTTGTTAAAGTGATGAAAAATTTGAAAACAGTGATGATAGTTGTACAGCATTGTTAACATAATTAATGTCACTGAATTAAAAAAAAATGTTCAACGTAAAAAATGTTGAAATGGCAAATGCTTTGTTATATATTTTTACCACAGTAAAAAAAGATCACACACACAAAAACCTAGAACATGGCACCCTAGACAGATGCACCACAACATCCCTCTGCAGCAAAGACCAAAAAAACTAAGTAAAATAGATACAAACATCAGTCCTGGAACCCTGAGCATCAAACTAAGGCATAAAGAACTAGATCAAACACTAAATGGAAGAAGAAACTAATGGAAAAGAGAACAAGGAAAAATATGGCATGGAGGTCCCTTGCCACCTAACATGACACAGCATGGTCATCTTGAAACACAGCCAACAGTGACCCCAAAAACACAATTTCCCATCCCTCATCCTTCTGGTAGGTAGAAGAACCCCCCAATCCCTGCAGTCCCCACCACTAGGTTCCACAGGATGATCCCCCCTCCACCTCCTGCTGTGCAGCATTTTTATTTTCTTTCTTCCTTTTCTTTCTCCCTCCCACCAAGCCTTGTATGCCTCCTTCCTCTTCTTCCTGCCAGCTCCCACCATGCCACCATATTTTTTCTTTCTTTTCTTTCTCCCTTCCACCTGTCCCCATATGCTACCTCTCCTCTCTTCCCACCATCCCCCGGGGCCCACCATGTCCCCCCTTGCCAGCCCCCACTATGCCACCATTTTTTTCTTACTTCTCTTCCTCCCTCCCACCTAGCCCCAAGTGTCACCTGCCATTCTTATTGCTTGCTCCTGCCATGTTGACGAGGCTATAGAGCCACTAACATGCCAACATCCCAGGCCTAACCCACCCTCACACCCTGGCTTCTGCCATACCACCATTTTTTTTCTCTTTTTTCTTTCTTTACTTCTTCCATCCCACCTAGCACAGTAAGCCACGTCCACTACCTTCCTACCAGCTCCTGGGTCCACCCTGGCCCCACTCACCGGCTCACACTGCACTGCCATTTTTCTTTTACTCTTTTTTCCTTTTTTACTTTTCTTTCTCCCTCTCACATATCCCTACATTCTACCTTCTCCCTTCCCCCACCTGTTGGCTCTTGCCAAACTCATTGTTTTTCTTTCTCTCCCTTTTCTTCCTCTTACCCACCTAGCCCCATACGCCACCACTCCCCCTTCCCACTGGCCCCACCATGATGCCACATCTAGAGCACCCATACCACTCAGGCATACCAACACATCAGGCCCACACTGCACCTCCCCTCCCACCACTTGACCAGTTATTGAACAGTGGGAAGTGAGCACATACCACTCCCTGTACGACACCCCCACCCATTTAGCAAGAGACTACGAACACTCCCACACCACTGGACTAACATGAGGCAGATGGCACCTGCCCAGTCCGCCCTCAGCCACCTCACCAAACCAGTGTACTGTTAAGTGGGCTCACCCTGCCTGATGCAGCCCTGCCCCCCTAGATAAAGTAGGTAGAACTATCATGCCCACAGACAAGCAAGCAGCAAAACATGCCTGGTCAGTGCATCTTGACACCTCAAAACATAACTAAAAAGTAGGACAAAACAAATGGGCATGTAATCAATAAATAAAGAAAATAATTCCTTAATGTCTTGGAGACAGCAGACAATATCAAAATATATAAAAAGCAGGACAAGATGGCTCCAACAAGTGACCACAATAAAGAATCAGATGATCTTCCAGTAGAAGAAAAGCAATTGGAACTACCTGATATGGAATTCAAAAACTAATATTTAGGGCGCTTGAAGAGATTAGGAAACAGATTAAGGAAAACACAGACAAAATCAAGGGAAAAATGGATGAAATCATGGAAAACACAGACAAAACCAACAAAAACCTAGAAAAAGTCAAGAAAAACACAAACAAAGCAATAGAAGAATTCAGGAAATAATACAAGAACAAAACATCAAAATAAATAAATAGAAATCATACAAACACAGCAACTGGAAATCCAAAAGCTAAACAACAAAATATCAGAAATGAACAACTCAATGGAAGGTTTTAGGAGCAAATTTGAAACAATGGAAGACAGAATCAGTGATACTGAAGACAAATCAATGGATGCAACTTTGAGGAAAAATCAGAGAAAAGAATGAAGAACAGTGAAGAAAACATAAGAATTATGTGGGAACCAATCAAGAGCAAAAATTTGCGTGTGATCAGAGTTCCAGAACAAGGGGAGAAAATGGAAAACACAGAGCACAGAGAAGATTGTTGGAGATTTGCTGGCAGAAAATTTCCCAAGTATCATGAAACAAGAAAAGCTGACCATTCAAGAAGATAAACAAAACCCATATAAGATATAACCCAAAAGAAAGTCACCAAGGCATATTATAATCACAGTTGCCAAAACCAAAAACAAAGAAAGAATTCTGAGAGCAGCTCAAGTAAAATGAAAAGTCACACAGAGGAAACAATAAGACTAAGCTCTGATAACTCAGCAGAAACTCTGCAGGCAAGGAGGCAATGGGATGACATATATAAAACTTTGAAAGAAAAAACACTGCCAACCAAGAATAATATATCCTGCAAAACTCTCTCTCAAATACAATGGCCAAATTAGGACATTTTCAGTTAAACAGAAATGAAAGGAATTTGTAAAAACCATAGCAAACTTACAAAAATATTAAAGGAAGTCCACTGGTTAGAGAACCAACAACATCAGACAACACACTGAGTCTAAGACACAGGATAGCATCAGCCAGATACCAACCTAGGTAAAGAACTCTCAATCATAAAGCAAAGCTAAAAGACTTAAAACAGGGAAACAGATGACAATGTCAAACCAATGATAACAGGGAACAATGGTGTAGTATGGAACTTTTAAATGAAGAAAGTCAAGATGACATCAAGTAATACAAGACTGGTTCAAACACAGGAAGATAAAAGTAAATTACAAGGTAACCACAAAGAAAGTTAGAAAACTTACTTATCAGAATAAAAAAGGAGAAAAACATAAAGACTCAGTAAACACAAATTATATAATAACAAAAGAAAAGAAAATACACACACACAAAAAAAAGAATTCAGCATAGGAAACTGAGAGAAATAGAGAAAATGTCAGCACCACACACACACACACACAAACCCACAAGAATATGACAGCAGTAAACACACACCTGTCGATAATATCAATAATCACACTGAATGTAAATGGATTAAATGTGACCATAAAGAGACAGAGTTGCAGAATGCATAAAAAAACGACCTATCAATATGCTGTCTGCTAGAGACAAACCTTAGACACATAGACTTAAATATATTAAAAAACAAAAGATGGAAAAAATACATTAAGCAAATAGCAACCAAAAAAGAGTAAGAGTAGCAATGCTAATCTCAGATAAAACAGACTTTAAGGCAAAATCCACCATAAAAGATAAGGATATGAGATAAGATTATGATTAAAGGGGCAATCCATGAAGAAGATATAACCTTAATAAATATCTATGCACCAAATGACAGTACTTCAAAAATGCATAAAACAAATTATAACAGCACTGAAAAGAGAAATAGGCAGTTCCTATTGTATTATTCTACAATAATAGTAGAAGACTTCAACACTCCACTCTCAGTAAAAGACAGAATAGCTAGAAAAAACGCAACAAAGATACAAAAGATCTAAAAGCCAAAACCAACCAACTTGGTCTTATAGATATATATAGAACTCTTCACCCAACAGCAGCAAAGTATACATTCTTTTCCAATGCTCAAGGAACACTCTCCAGAATAGATCATATTTTAGGCCACAAAGCAACACTCAATAAAATCCAAAACATTGAAATAATACAAAGCATTCTTGCTAATCACAATGTCATAAAAGTAGAAATCGATAATAGGAGCAGCAAGGATAAAAAATCAAATACATGGAAACTGAATAGCACCTTGCTGAAAAATAACTCAGTAATAGACAGAATCAAAAAATTCCTAGAAAAAAAATGAGAATGAAAACACATCATACCAAAACCTCTGGGACACGGCAAAGGCAGTGCTCAGAGGTCAATTTAAAGCAATAGATGCACACATCAAAAAAGAAGAATGCACCAAGATCAAAATGTTAGCCTTACAACTTGAACAAACAGAAAGAGAACAGCAAAATAGTCCCACGGTCACAGGAATAAAGGAAATAATGAAAATTAGAGCAGAATTAAATGAAATAGAGAAAAGAAAAACAATAGAAGGAAAAAACAAGACCAAAAGTTGGTTCTTTGAAAAGATCGACTAAACCAACAAACCACTGGCAAAACTGACAAAAGAAAAACAGGAGAGGAAGCAAATAACCCAAATAAGAAAAAAGAAATGAAATGGAGGACATTAGAACAGACCCAACTGAAATAAAAAGAAACATAACAGAATACTATGAAGCAGGTTCCTTATGTGTGTTATTGTTGCCGTCAGTTCTTTCTGACCCACAGGGACCCTATAGGACAGAGGAGAACTGCCCCATAGGGTTTCCAAGGAGCAGTTGGTGGATTCAAACCGCCAATCTTTTGGTTAGCAGCTGAGCTCTTAACCACTGCACCACCAGGTCTCCATTTTCCCTATAGACCTGTCTAATATTTGGCTGAAGGGTGAACCTAGGGTGTGACTTCAGTACTAAGTTAAAAAGGTGTCCAGGAGACATGCACTCAGGGTTTCTCTACTCCCTGCGCAGAGAAGCTCTAAGTCTGGGGGAACATTGATGAGAATGTCAACAGAGAGAGAAAGCCTTCCCCTGGAGCTGACGCCCTGAATTTGGACTTTTAGCCTACTTTACTGTGAAGAAATAAATTTCTCCTTGTTAAAGCCATCCACTTGTGGTATTTCTCTTATAGCAGCACTAGATGACTAAGACACCGCTGCTGAGAATTTTGCATTTTGACCCCGGATATACTGAATCAGAATCTACATTTTAACAAGATCCCCAGGTGATTCTTATGTAAACATAAGCATACATAAGGTGATTCACCTGGGGCTCTTGTTAAAATGTAGATTCTGATTCAGTATATCTGGGGTCAAAATGCAAATTCTCAGCAGAAGGTCAAATCCAGAATTGCCCGTTAGAAGCCCTGTTTTTATACATTTATATGTGTAGGAAAGTACTGGAAATAAATTCACCAACAAGTTAATTATGGTGAGATAAGTGGTAGGATATAAGGCAATTTTTATTCTAGTCTTCATATTTTTCCTCTGTTTTCAAATTGCACCACACAATGTCTGTACTTTCAGGAAAAAAATGTACAGGCTATAAAAGTGATGCTCTTAATCTATTTCACCTTAAAGTGTTTTTCATGGGTGTTTATTTTGTTGCTATTAGATACTATCTTACAATCAGAGTAAGCTAAAGTTGAATTTAATTTAAAACAAAAAAATTATTGATTGCAAAATAACTGTTAGGTTAATGTCATTATGAAATTTGCAGATAAATTTAACGACATCTGCTACAAACTTGTGACCACTGGTGGCACAATGGTTAAGAGCTCCCCTGCTAACTAAAAGATTGGCAGTTGGAATCTGCCAGCTGCTCCTTGGAAAACTTCTGGGGGAAGTTCTACTCTGTCCTATAGGGTCGCTATGAGTTGGAATTAGCCCAACAGCAACAGGTTTTTTCCGGTTTACTCCAACCTTCAAATTCACAGTTGACAATTTCAATCTACTTAAAAAATAATTTTATAAATATTTATCAGATGGAGCATTGATAATTTAAATAACAAATATAAGGTGATTTGAACCCTAAAATTTAAATCACCATCAATACTCCAATATTTTTATATATTCATATCTACATTAATATCATGTACCACATTAATCTGAGATGCCTAAAAATTGTATGCCTTTCAAAAATAAGTGTACATAATTTATTCTCCTAATATATACTGTAGTTGTTGTTAGGGGCCGTTGAGTTTGTTCCAACTCATAGCAACCCTATACACAATAGAACAAAACACTGCCCATTCCTGCACCATCCTCACAGTCATTATGTTTGAGTCCATTGTTGCAGCCACTGTGTCAATTCATCTTAGTAAGGGTCTTCCTCTTTTTTGCTCACCCTCTACTTTACCAAGCATGATGTCCTTTTCCAGGGACTGGTTCCTCCTGATAGCATGTCCAAATTATGTGAGACAAAGTCTCTCCATCCTTGCCTCTATGGGGCATTCTGGCTGTACTTCTTCCAAGACAGATTTGTTCACTCTTTTTGCAGTCCACGACATGTTTGATATTTTTTGCCAACATCATAATTCGGAGGTGTCAATTCTTCTTTCATCTTCCTTATTCATTGCCCAGCTTTTGCATGCATATGAGGTGACTGAAAACACCATGGCTTGGGTCAGTCATACCTTAGTCTTCAAGGTGACATCTCTGCTTTTTAACAATTTAAAGAAGTCTTTTGCAGCAGATGTGCCCAATGCAATCTGTCACTTGATTTCTTGACTGCTGCTTTCATGGGTGTTGATCGTGGATCCAAGTGAAATGAAATCCTTGACAACGTCAATCTTTTCTCCATTTATCATGATACTGCTTATTAGTCCAGTTGTGAAGATTTTTGTTTTCTTTATGTTGAAGTGTAATCCATACTGAAGGCTACAGTCTTTGATCTTCATCAGTAAGTACTTCAAGTCCTCTTTACTTTCAGCAAGCAAGGTTGTGTCATCTGCATAATGCAGGTTGTTAATGAGTCTTCCTCCAATCCTATGCCACATTCTTCTTTGTATAGTCCAGCTTCTCAGATTATTTGCTCAACATGCAGGTTGAATAAGTACAATGAAATGATACAATCCTGACGCACAACTTTCCTGACTTTAAACCACGCAGTATCCTCTGTTCGAATGACTGCCTCTTGATCTATGTACAGGTTTCTTATTAGCACAATTAAGTGTCCTGGAACTCCCATTCTTAACCATGTTATGCATAATTTGTTATTATCCATACAGTTGAATGCCTTTGCATAGTCAGTAAAACACAAGTAAACATCTCTCTGGTATTCTCTGCTTTCAGCCAGGATCCATCTGACATCAGCAATGATATCCCTCGTTCCATGTCCTCTTCTGAATCCAGCTTGAATTTCTCACAGTTCCCTGTCGATGTACTGCTGCAATTGCTTTAGAGTGATATTCAGTAAAATTTTACTTGCACGTGATATTAATGACATTGTTCAATAATTTCCACATTTTGTTGGATAGCCTTTCTTGGGAATAGGCATAAATATGGATCTCTTCCAATCGGTTGGTCAAGTAGCTGTCTTCGAAATTTCTTGGCACAGATAAGTGAGTGCTTCAAGCGCTGCATTCGTTTGTTGAAATATCTCAATTGGTATTCTGTCAATTCCTGAAGCCTTGTTTTCCCCCAATGTCTTCAGTGCAGCTTGGACTTCTTCCTTCAGTACCATCAGTTCCTGATCGTATGCTACCTCCTGAAATGACTGAACGTCGACCAATTCTTTTTGGTATAGTGACTCTGTGTATTCCTTCCATCTTCTTTATGATGCTTCCTGCATCGTTTAATGTTTTCCCCATAGAATCTTTCAGTATTGCAACTCGAGGCTTGAATTTTTTCTTCTGTTCTTTCAGCTTGAGAAATGCTGAGCTTGTTCTTCCCTTTTGGTTTTCTATCTCCAGCTCTTTGCACATGTCATTATAATACTTTGTTTTCTTGAGCCACTCTTTGAAACCTTCTGTTCAGCTCTTTTATTTTATCGTTTCTTCCATTCACTTTAGCTACTTGACGTTCAAGAGCAAATTTCAGAGTCTCTTCTGACATCCATTTTGGTCTTTTCTTTCTTTCCCGTCTTTTAAATGGCCTCTTGCTTTCTTCATGAATGATGTCTTTGATGTCATTCCACATATCTGGTCTTCCATCATTAGTGTTCAATGTGTCAAATCTACTGTTGACATAGTCTATGAATTCAGGTGGGATATACTCAAAATTGTACTTTGACTCTGGTGGACATGTTCTAATTTTCTTCAGCTTCAACTTGAACTTGCGTATGAGCAATTGATGGTCTGTTCCACAGTCGGCCCCTGACCTTGTTCTGAGTGATAATATTGAGCTTTTCCATAGACTCCTACCACAGTAGTCAATTTGATTCTTGTGTATTCCTTCTGGTGAGGTCCACTTTTACAGTCACTGTTTATGTTGTTGAAAAAAGGTATTTGCAATGAAGAAGTAGTTGGTCTTACAAAGTTCTGTCACGTGATCTCAGGCATCATTTCTGTCACCAAGACCATATTTTCCAACTACCAATCCTTCCTCCTTGTTTCCACTTTTTGCAGTCCAATCTCCAGTAATTATCAATGCATTCTGATTACATGTTCAATCAGTTTCAGACTGCAGAAGTTGGTAAAAATCTTCAATTTTTTCAACTTTGGCCTTAGTGGTTGGGGCATAAATTTGAATAATAATCATATTAACTTGTGTTCCTTGTAGGTGTATGGATATTATTCTATCACTCACAACATTGTATTTCAGGATAGATCTTGAAATGTTCTCTATGATGATGAACCTTCTTCAATTTGTCATTCCCAGCATAGTAGACCATATGATTGTCCGATTCAAAATGACCAATACCAGTCCATTTCAGCTCACTAATGCCTAGGATAAAGATGCTTATGTGTTCCCTTTCATTTTTGACAATTTCTAATTTTCCTAGATTCATACTTTGTACATTTCACATTCTGATTATTAATGGATGTTTGCAGCTATTTCTTCTCATTTTGAATCATGCCACATCAGCAAACGAAGGTCTCGAAAGCTTGACTCCATCCACATCATTAAGGTCAACTCTGGTTTGAGGAGGCAGCTCTCTTCCTGCTGTCTTTTGAGTATCTTCCATCCGGAGGGGCTCATCTTCTGATACTATATCAATGTTCCGCTGCTATTCATAAGGTTTTCACTGGCTAATTCTTTTCAGAAGTAGACCACCAGATCCGTCTTCCTAGTCTGTCTTAGTCTGGAAGCTCAGCTGAAACATGTCCGCCATGGGTGACCCTGTTGGTGTTTTAATACCAGTAGCATAGCTTCCAGCATCGCAGCGACTCGCAAGCCCCTACCATACGACAAACAGACAGACACATGGGGGAATATATACTGAGCATCTACTATATATGCATATTTTGCTAATTCCTGGGTATTTATTGGTGAATAAGACGGGAGGAATCCTTGCCTTCACTGGGTTTGTAGTCTAGTGGGGAAGAAAAACAAATAATCATATAAACATAAAATTTCAAGTTGTAATAAGTGCTGTGAAATAAAAATGATAAGGCTTCATAAATGAAATGGAAAAATTATTAATTTAAATCAGGAAGGGTCAGAGGAAACCTCTCTGAGGAACTATCATTGCAGCTCATAACTATAAGCGAAGTGGAAATAATTAGGTGACTATCAGAGGGAAAAAGTATTCAAAGTAGAAGAAACAGCATGTTCAAGAGCCTTGATTTGGCAAGAAATCTCTTTTATACCAGTGTTTCTTTTCTTTTTATATTGATTTATTTTATAAAGTACTTTACTATAATTTAATATGTATTTTAATATACAATAATAAATATGTGCATTAAACATATTCAATATGCATATTCAATATGTATTAAATATGTATTTAGTATACATTAACTTGTATTATATAAATCAAATGACTTAGTGCATTGGGTAAATCTGCTGCAAAAGACTGCCTTAAAGTGTTGAAAAGCTGTCACTTTGAGGACTAAGGTGCACTTGACCCAAGCCATGATATTTTCAATTGCCTCATATGGCTGCAAACGCTGGACAATGAATAAGGAAGACCAAAGAAGAATTGATGCCTTTGAATTATGATATTGGCAAAAATATTGAATATACCATGGACTGCCAGAAGAACAAATAAATCTGTTTTGGAAGAAGTACAGCCATAATGCTCATTAGAAGTAAGGATGATGAAACTTTGTCTCGCATATTTTGGACATGTTATAGGGAATCCCTGGAGAAGTATATCATGCTTGGTAAAGTAGAGGTTGAGAGAAAAAGAGGAAGACTCTCAATGCGGTGGATTGACACAGTGGCTGCAACAGTGGGCTCAAGCAAAACAGCAATTGTCTGGATGGTGCAGGACTGGGTAGTGTTTCTTTCTGTTCTACATAGGATAGCTATGTGTTGGAACCAACTCAGCGGCCCCTGACAACAACAACAACATGAAGGTAGACACTCTGAGACTGTGTAAAAATCTTTTTCTTGATCAAACATACACCCACTAATTTCAGCATTTATTAAAGATTCTTAAACTCCGATTGTAGTTCTATATTCTTTAGTTGACATTCTACTATAAGAGCTTTCACTTTTTCACCATTTATGTTTTTATTCAGTTATTTTTTTAAATTTTTTTACTGTACTTTAGATGAAGGTTTACAGAACAAATAGTTTCTCATTAAACAGTCAGAACACATATTGTTTTATGACATTGGTTAAAAACCCCACAACATGTCAAAACTCTCCCTTCTCGACCTTGGGGGACCTTTTTTTTGGTGAAAATATGCAGAGCCAAAGTTACACCATTTCAAAAGTTTCTACATGTACAATTCAGTGACATCGATTACATTCTTCCAGTTGTGTTGCTATTCTCATTATCCTTTTCCAAATTATTCCATCACCATTATCTTCAACTCACTGCCCCGTAGGCTTCTTATCAAACGTTTTGATTCGCTGTTGTCAATTTGATCTCACATAGCTAATTCTTTTTTTGTGTGCCTTAGATGAAGGTTTACAGAACAAATAGTTTTTCATTAAACAGTTAGTACACATATTGCCTTATGATAACAATCCCACGACATGTCAACACTGTCCCTTCTCAACCTTGGTTGCCTATCACCAGCTTTCCTGTCCCCTCCTGCCTTCTAGTCCTTGTCCCTGGACTGCTGTGCCTCATTAGTTCTGTTTTGTTTTATGAGGGTGTTCAATCCCTGGCTGAATGGTGAACTCCAGGAGTGACTTCACCCCTGAGCTAAAAGGGTGTCCAGGAGCCATAATCTCGGGGTTTCTCCAGTCTGTCAGGCAAGCAAATCTGGTCTTTTTTGTGTGTGTGTGAGTTAGAATTTTGCTCTACATCCTTTTCCAGTTATGTCCAGGACCCTCTATTGTGATCTTGTCAGATCAGTCAGTAGTGGTAGCCAGGCACCATCTGGCTGTACTGGACTCAGTCTGGTGGAGGCCGTGGTAGCTGTGGCCCATTAGTCCTTTGGACTAATCATTTCCTTGTATCCTGTTCTCTTCATTCTCCTTTGCTCCAGAATGGATGAGACCAGTGGAGTATCTTAGATGGCTGCTTACAGGCTTTTAAGACCCCAGACGCTACTCACCAAGGTAGAATGTAGAACATTGTCTTTATAAGCTGTGTTATGCCACTTGAGCTGGATGTTCCCCAAGACCATGGTCCCCACAGCCCTCTGCCCACCAATTCAGTCCCTCAGGGAGTTTTGAAGTGTCTATGGAGCTTCCATGACCTTTCCTTGTACAGGTTGTGCTGGCTTCCCAGTATTGTGTACTGTCTCACCCCTCAACAATGTTACCACTTACCTATTGTCTATTTAGGTCCCCCCACCCCTCCCATCCCTCATAACCAACAAAGATTGTTTCTTTTTGTGTGTAAACTTTTACATGAGTTTTTGCAGTAGAGGTCTCATACGATATTTGTCCCATTGTGATTGACTTATTTCACTCAGCATAATGTTCTCCAGTTTCATCCATGTTATTAGATGCTTCATAGATTCATCACTGTTCTTTATCTTTACATTATACTCCATTGTGTGTATGTACCAGAGTTTGTTTATTCATTCATCTGTTGATGGGCAACTAGGTTGTTTCCTACTTTTTGCTATTGTGAATAGTGCTGCAATGAATATGGGTGTGCATATGTCTATTTGTGATAGCTCTTATTTCTCTAGGATATATTCCTAAGAGTGGGATTGCATTTTGTAGTGCTTTTTTTGTGGTGCTGAAGTTTTCCTTGTCCCTCTTACTCTCCTGTGCTGAGTTCTTTATGTTTGTAGATTTTTTTTCATTTCTTTTGCTTTTGTAGGTTTTGTTTTCACTGAGACTTTATGTTTTTCTTCTTTATTTTGATGAGTAGGTTTGTTAACTTTCTTTGTGGTTACCTTGAAATTTATCCATATCTTCCTGGATTTGAACAAGTCTATTATTACTTGGTATCGCCTTACCTTCCTCTCCATTAGAAGGTTCTATACCTACAGCATTTATTCCCTCTTTTATTGTTCTGATGCTATTGTCATTAACAGATTAACCTCTCTGGATCTCTGTTGTGATTCTTTTGGTTTTGCATAGTCCTTAAGAATTCATATCTAGATTGGTCTCTGGCTAGTACAATCATGTGTTCTATATTCAGCCTGTGGTCTGAAGTTGTTTGTTCTCAGATCGAAGGACTTCCTTTAATAAGTCTTATAAGTTTGGTTTGGTTTTTACATAGTCCCTTAATTTCTGTTTATCTGGAAATGGGCTAATTTCACCATCATATTTGAATGAGAGTTTTGCAGGATATATTATTCTTGGCTAGCAACTTTTTTCTTTCAAGGTTTTAAATATGTCATCCCATTGCCTTCTTGCCTGCATGGTTTCTGCTGAATAGTCTGAGCTTAGTTTTATTGTTTCTCCTCTGTATGTGACTTTTTGTTTTTCTCGAGCTGCTCTCAGGATTCTTTGCTTGTCTTTGGTTTTAGTGAGTGTGATTCTTATATGCCTTGGTGATTTTCTTTTGGGGTCTATCCTATATGGAGTTTGTTGAGCTTCTTGGATGGTCAGCTTTTCATCTTTCATGATATTGGGGAAGTTTTCTGTCAGCAATTCTTCAGTGATCCTTTCTGTGCTTTCTGTTTTCTCCTCCTGTTCTGGAACTCGGATCACTCGAAGATTTTTGCTTTTGATTGTATCCCACATAATTCTCAGGGTTTCTTCATTTTTTCTTTGTTCTTTTTTCTGATTTTTCCTCAAACAGAGTTGTATCCAAGTGTTTGGCTTCAATTTCACTGATTCTATCTTCCCTTGTTTCAAACCTGCTCCTCAGCCCTTCTATGACACTGTCCATTTCTGAAATCTTGCTGTTTATCTTTTGTATTTCTAATTGTTTTTGTATGATTTCTAGTTGTGAATTTATTTTAGTATTTTGTTCCTGTATTGTTTTCTTGAATTCTTCCATTTTTTGTCTGTATTTTCCATGAATTTGTCTGGCTTTTCCAAGAATTTGTCAATGTTTTCCTCATTTTTGTCTGCTTTTTGCTTCAACTCTTGGATAATTCTGAATATTAGAGATTTGAATTCCCTATCAGTTAGGTCTAGTGTCTTTTCTTCTACTGGAAGGTCATCTGGTGTTTTATTTTGGACACCTACTGGAACCATCGTGTCCTGTTTTTGTAAATGTTTTGATATTGTCTGCTGTCTTCAGGGCATTCAGTGGTTATTTTCCTTGTTTATTGATTGTAGATTTGTTTGTTTCATCCTGTTTTTTTGTTTTATTTGGTTATGTCTGAGCAGGTGGGCTGTGCATTCTTTGTTGTTTGCTCATCTGTGGGCACGATACTGTTCACCTCCTTCTCCAATGGACAGGGTCAGTCACTCAGGTATGGTACAGCAGAACAGGTCCAACTGAAGGGGAGTTGCTAGGATGGTTTGTCTGTGGCATGTACCAGGGCTGACAGTCTGGACTGGGAATCAGTGCAGGGCAGGTTCCAGAGGCCATGCCTGTGCTGTTTGGGAGTGTGATACTCAGTGCACAGTGCAGGTAGGCCGGAAGAAGTGGGTAGATTGTAATGTGTGGAGCTAAGATGGATATGGGAAAGATGAGAGAGAGGAGACAGCAACAAGAGCCAAAAACATACACACAAAGAAAAAAGAGTGCTAAGGGAGCTTGCTTTTGGAATGGAGAGATGAGAAACTGAGAAATGGGGAAAAACAAAAATGAAAAGAAAAAGGGTAAAAGAAAATAATGAATAAATTGAGAAACTAGAAATGAAGAAAGACAAAAAGAGAATAAGAGAGAGAAGAGAACAAAACAAAGAAAGAAAAAGAAAAAAAAAAGAAAACCAAAAAAATCAAGAAAAACAAATGCCCCAATGGATGTACTGCCCAGCTAGAAGGGGCTCCCAAGCCGAGAAAAGAATAAGAAAATAAACAAACAAATCAAACAGAACAAATCAGAGCAAACAAACAAAAAACCCTGGGGGTCTCACCAGCATGGTGGCACAGGTTGGGAAGCAGTTTCACTGTTCAGTGGTTTTTCACAGCCTTTCAGGAAGAAGCAAAGATGCCGCATGGAGTCAGGTATTTGAGAGAAACGAGGGGGAGGTGGTGAGAGGTAAGGAAGAAATCTAAAAAAGTGGAAAAAAGCAACACCAACAGCCAACAAAAGACACTCAGGGAGCCGGTCAGTGCAAGCAGGTGAAATCCAAGCAACACCAGGATCAAACAGGTGCTTCCAGGCCAAGAGACTGTGGCTGCAGGAAGCAGAGGAGGCTAAGTGGGGGTGAAGAAGGGTGCGGGGTGAGAAAGCCTGTATCGCTGGTTACTGGTTCTTCTGCCTGCTACTTGAAGCTCCATGAAGGTGCTTTCTCATACCCCCATTTGCTGATCTCTGATAGGAGTCCAAGATGGTAGATCTGTGCTGCGTTAGCTGATAGGGGACCTCTGCATGCATCTCTCCTCGCTCTCTCTTCTCAGGCAGTATCTTATTCTATTTGGTGCTTGGCTAAGTTCTTTATCTCTTCATTTGATGCTTAGGGTTTCAGGATTGCCGTATGACTCTGTATGACTTAGTTTTTCTGATCTTTCCTGCGGAGGGATTGCATGGTGCTTCTGACTATAGTGCCATAATGCCTGGAAGTCTCTATTAAGTTATTTTTTCATATCAATGTTTACTCATAAATTTTTAATTTGTTTGATTGCTATTTTTATTCATTAATTTTGTTGTTTATTTTGATACTAAAGTTGTCCCAGATTTGGCCAATAGGTGTTCTTAAGCTCTACCAGTGTTCTTGATTCATAGATAACATAGTCATATTTTTAAAACAATATTTACATTTGTATATTACCTGATGTAGATAGAATGTTTTGTTACATTTCAGAGTCACTGATTCTCCATGGATTCCTAATTTTCCACTTCCCTGTGCAGTGGAAATACCTTAGGCCCTTTACCATAGTTATTTTATTAATTTCAAGTTTGCTTCACCTTTCACTATTCTTACCCAAGACTGCATCTTTGTGTATGGCAGAGATTATGTATAAGTTAAAATTTGGTCTAGGCACAAGTGAAAGAAAGCCTAAAGTACAGTGTCTTTAGTAAGGTCAACATGTATATTAATCTCTTAATTAAAATCAATGCAGAGGAGATGGGGCCAAGATGACGGAGTAGTCAGCTGCTTCTGGTGGACCCTCTTACAACAAAGACCCTAAAAAACAAGTTATTCAATTATATATGGCAATCTGGGAGCCCTGAACATCAAAGGCAGAGTTGAGGAACTGGAGGGAGGGGCAGGGGGAGGGAGAGATGGTTCAGAAGCAGAGACGAATTACCACACCTGACCCGGAGAGAGCCTGAGACCTTCAGGCAAGTGGCCATGCTTTGGAGGCACATTTTCCACACCAGGAGAGACCCTGTGCCAGAGAGTCTACACGGCCACCCAGCACCAGTGAGAAGTAGCCCTTGATCTGGCAAAAGATACATAATTGCATACAGCCTACCAAGCAGATCGAAAACACCCTCCTTAGGGAAAAACCTCTCTCCCATTTACCTCCTCGTGACCTGCTCTGCACTGGGTCCCAGACTGGCTTCAGCAATTGCTGATTCCCCTGGGCCAGAAGTAGAATCCATCAAACCCCCGGAGCCATTTTCCCTGCCTTGGATAGTGAACAAATTAACAAACAGGGGAAAAAATAAACTGCTGGTTCCCATAAGCCAGGAACCCATTGTAGGCACAGGTCCTTTGCCTAGGCACAGGCATAAGGGATCCATGGACTTTGAGTGCCTTTCCCCCTGCATAGACTTGTGTGGGCCCATCTCAACAGTGTAGACCCTCATTACTGCATTATAACAGTGAATACTGGAACTCTAACTTCAACTGTTTCAGCTGTGAAGTGGCAGGTTCTTGACATTTGACACTGCTCTGCCCATTAAGCAGGGTCTTCACCTACACACATCAGGGACCTGAGGACTTGTGGCTCCACCCACACCACCTAGCCACCTACAATAGAGGCCCATGAATAAAAGGTGCCCCTCAGTCCTTACAGCCACCAGTAATAGGTGCTCATAGTCCAGCTGCAAAGCCAACACACCTATGTGCTCTAGGGAAAAGGCACACGCCTTCCTCCTGGACACTGGGGGCGGTCATCAGCCCCCTGCCTTGCTCAGAGTGTTTTCCCCTTCTGCGGCCAGATGCCTGTGCCTAGACCAATCACCCATGCCTGTGTAGGACTGTAAGTGAGAGCCTACACCACACACTTGATGGCTGTCTACCTGGGCTCCTGATATGAATCCATACAAGAGGAAGGGGCAGACTCCTGATCTCATGTACCTAGTAACGGATCTAACCAACTGGTGACAGGACATTAGAGCTTCAAAGGTGCCAATAATCAAACCAACTCATACAAGCACCCTATTTGGGCATACCAAAACAAAACAAAAGGCTAGGACATAGTAAGCAAACATAAAATAAATAAATACAATAACTTATTTATGGCTCGGATACAACAGTCAATATCAAATCACATGAAGAGGCAGTCCATGATGGCTTCAGTAACCTCTCAAAATAAAGAATCTAGAAATTTTCCAGACAAGGAAAATTTCTTGGAATTACCAGAGGAAGAATACAAAAGATTAATGTACAGAACTCTTCAAGAAATTAAGAAGGAAATTAATCAAAACGCAGAACAGGCAATAGAGGAAATTAAGGAGATTAGAGAAGAGTATAATGACAGACTTAACAAGCTGCAACCATAGAGAGCTAGAAATCAGAAATCCAGAAAATTAACAATAAAACGTCAGAATTAGACAACTCAATACAAAGTCATAGGAGCAGAACTGAGGCAATGGAAGTCAGAATTAGTGAGATTGAAGATAAAGCACTTGACACCAACTTATCTGAGGAAAAATCAGATAAAAGGATTTAAAAAAAATGAAGAAACCCTAAGAATTATGTAAGACTATCAAAAGGAATAACCTATGAGTGATTGGAGCACCAGAACGGGGGGGATAACAGAAAATACAGAGAGAATTGTTGAAGATTTGTTGGCAGAAAACTTCGCTGATATCGAGAAAGATGACAAGATATCTATCCAAGATGGTGATTAAACCCCACATAAGGTAGATCCCAAAAGAAAGTCACCAAGACATATTATAATCAAACTTGCTAAAACCAAAGACAAAGAGAGAATTTTAAGAGAAGCAAAGGATAAACAAAAAGTCATCTACAAAGGAAAGACAATAAGAATATTCTTGGACTACTCAGCAGAAACCATGCAGGCAAGAAAGCAATGGGATGACACATATAAAGCCTTGAAGGAAAAAGACTGCTAGCCAAGAATTATATCCAGCAAACTGTCTCTCAAATACGATGGCAAATTTAGGCAATTTCCAAATAAACAGAAGTTTAGAGAATTTGCAAAAATCAAACCAAAATTACAAGAAATACTAAAAGGAGTCCTCTGGTTAGAAAAATCAGTAACATCAGAAAATAACCCAAGAATACAACACAGGACAGACCAACCAGATATCAACCCAGATAAGGAAGTCACAAAAGGAAATCAAAGCTCAAACACTGAAAATAGGGAAACAAATTAAAATATATAAAAGATGACAACATTAAAACAAAAAAGAGGGACTAATAAATGTAGACACAGACTTTTCATATGGAGAGGAAGTCAGGATGATACAAAGAAATAAAAGACTGGTATAAACTTAGAAAAATAGGGGTAAATATTAAGGTAACCACAAAAGAAACTAACAATCCTGAAAGTCAAAATAAAAAACTAGAAAAATATAAAGACTCAGCAAACAAAAAATCAAAAACAATGAAAAAAATGGAAAGAAAAACGACTCAGCACAGAATATTAAGTGGAACAAAGAAACTGTGAATAACACACACAAAAAGACATCAGAATAACAGCACTAAACTCATACCTACCAATAATTACGCTGAATGTAAATGGACTACATGCACCAGTAAATAGGCAGAGAGTGTCAGACCAGATTAAAAAAACATGATCTGTCTACATGCTGCCAACAAGAGACACACTTTAGACGTAAAGACACAAACAAACTAGAACTCAAAGGATGGAAAAAAATATATAAAGCAAACAACACTGAAACAAGAGCAGGAGTGGCAATATTAATCTCTGACAAAACAGACTTTCAAGTAAAATCCAAAACAAAGGATAAGGAAGGACACTATATAATGATTAAAGGGTCAATACACCAGGAGGACATAACTATAATAAATATTTATGCACCCAATGACAGGGCTCCAAAATACATAAAACAAACTCTAACAGCACTGAAAAGAGAGATAGACAGATCCACAGTAGTAGTAGGAGACTTCAACACACCAGTTTCTGTGAAGGACAGAACATCCAGAAAGAAACCCAACAAAGACACGGAGGAGCTAAATGCTACAATCAACCAACTTGATCTCATGGACATATACCAAACACTCCACCCAACAGCAGCCAAGTATACTTTCTTTTCCAACGCACAAAGAACATTCTCCAGAATAGACCACATATTAGGCCATAAAGCAAGGCATAACAAAATCTAAGACCTCAAAATATTACAAAGCATCTTTTCTGACCATAAAGCTATAAAATTAGACATCAATAACAGAAAAAGCAAGGGAAAAAAATCAAATACTTGGAAACTGAACAACACCCCCTTGCTCAAAAACTACTGGGTTATAGAGGACATTAGGGATAGAATAAAGAAATTCATAGAATCAATTGGGAATGAAAACATATGCTACCAGAACCTTTGGGACACAGCAAAAGCAGTGCTCAGAGGTCAGTTTATAGCAATAAATGCACACATCCAAAAAGAAAAAAGGGCCATAATCAACACATTAACCCTACAACTAGAACAAGTAGAAAGAGAGCAGCAAAAGATGCCCTCCTGCGCCAGAAGAAAGAAAATAACAAGAATTAGAGCAGAATTAAATGAAATAGAGACTAGAAAAACAACTGAAAGAGTTAACAAGACAAAAAGCTGGTTCTTTGAAAAGATCAACAAAATTGATAATTCATTGGCCAAACTGACAAAAGAAAAGAAGGAGAGGAAGAAGATAACCCGTATAAGAAATGAGATGGGTGATATCACAATAGACCCAAATAAAATTAAAAGAATCATAACAGAGTACTGTGAAAAACTGTACTCTAACAAATCTGAAAACCTAGAGGAAATGGACAAATATCTAGAAACTCACTGCCTACCTAAACTAACACAAACAGAGGCAGAACAACTAAATAAACCCATAACAAAAGAAGAGATGGAAAAGGTAATTAAAAAACTCCCCCCAAAAAAGAGCCCTGGCCCAGATGGCTTCCCTGGAGAATTACCAAACTTTCAGAGAAGAGTTAACACGACTACTTCTAAAGGTATTTCAGAGCATAGAAAAGGATGGAATACTTCCAAACTCATTCTATGAATCCAGCATAACCCTGATACCAAAATCAGGTAAAGACACCACAAAAAGAGAAAATTACAGACCAATATCCCTCATGAATATTGACCCCAAAATCCTCAACAAGTTCTAGCCAATAGAATTCAGCAATATATAAAAAAGAAAATAATTCACCATGATCAAGTGGGATTTATACCAGCTATGCAGGGATGGTTCAACATTAGAAAAACAATCAATGTAATCCATCACGTAAATAAAACAAAAGACAAGAACCACATGATCTTATCAATCGATGCAGAAAAGGCATTTGACAAAGTCCAACACCAATTCATGATACAAATTTTCAACAAAATAGGAATAGAAGGGAAATTCCTCAGTATAATTAAGGGCATTTATACAAAGCCAACAGCCAACATCATACTAAATGGAGAGACTTTGAAAGCATTCCCCTTGAGAACAGGAACCAGACAAGGATGCCCTTTATCACCACTCTTATTCAACATTGTGCTAGAGGTCCTACCCAGAGCAATTAGGCTAGAAAATAGAAAGGCCATCCAAATTGGTAGGGAAGAAGTCAAAGTATATCTGTTTGCAGATGATATGATCTTAGACACAGAAAATCTCAAAGAATCCACAAGAAAACTACTGGAACTAATAGAAGATTTCAGCAAAATTTCAGGATACAAGATAAACATACAGAAATTAGTTGGATTCCTTTACACAAACAAAGAGAACCTCAAAGAGGAAATCACCAAATCAATACCATTTACAATAGCTCCCAGAAGATAAAATACTTAGGAATAAATCTAACCAGAGATGTAAAAGATCTATACAATGAAAACTACAAGACACTACTGCAAGAAACCAAAAGAGACCTGCATAAGTGGAAAAACATATCTTGCTCATGGATAGGAAGACTCAACATTGTTAAAATGTGAATTCCACCCAAAGTGATCTACAGACACAACGCAATACCAATCCAAATTCCACTGGCATTTTTTAACGAGATGGAGAAAGAAATCACCAACTTCATATGGAAAGGGAAGAGGCCCCAGATAAGTAAAGCATTACTCAAGAAGAAGAACAAAGTGGGAGGCCTCACACTACCTGATTTTAGAACCTATTATACTGCCACAGTAGTCAAAACAGCCTGGTACAGGTACAACAACAGATACATAGACTAGCGGAACAGAATTGAGAATCCGGATGTAAATTCATCCACCTATGAGAAGCTGATATTTAACAAGGCCCAAAGTCCATTAATTGGGGAAAAGATAGTCTCTTTAACAAAGGGTGCTGGCATAACTGGATATCCATCTGCAAAAAACTGAAACAAGACCCATACCTCACACCATGCACAAAAACTCACTCAAAATGGATCAAAGACTTAAATATAAAATCAAAAACCATAAAGATCATGGAAGAAAAGCTAGGGACTATGCTAGGAGCCCTAATACATGGCATCAACAGAATACGAACCATAAGTAACAATTCACAAGCACCAGAAGAGAGACTAGATAAATGGGAGCTCCTAAAAATCTAACACTTATGCTCATCAAAAGACTTCACCAAAAGAGTAAGAAGACAACCTACAGACTAGGAAAAAATTTTTGGCTACAACAAATCCAATCAGCATGTACTCTCTAAAATCTACAAGATACTGCAAACCTCAACAACAAAAAGACAAATAACCCAATTAAAAAATGGGCAAAGTATATGAACACTTTGCCAAAGAAGATATTCAGGTGGCTAACAGACACATGAAGAAATTCTCATGATCATTAGCCATTAGAGACATGCAGATCAAAACCACAATGAGATATCATCTCACCCCAACAAGGCCAGCATTAATCCAAAAAACACAAAATAATAAATGCTGGAGAGGTTGTAGAGAGACTGGAACACTTATACACTGTTGGTGGGAATGTAAAATGGTACAAGCACTTTGGAAATTGATTTGGCGCTTCCTTAAAAAGCTAGAAATAGAAGTACCGTATGATACAGCTATCCTGCTCCTTGGAGTCTATCCTAGAGAAATAAGAGCTGTCACAAGAATAGATATATGCACACCCATGTTTATTGCAGCACTGTTCACAACAGCAAAAAGATGGAAACAACCTAGGTGCTCATCAACAGAAGAACGGATAAACAAATCATGGTATATCCACACAGTGGAATACTACGCAACAATAAAGAAGAACGATGAAGCCATGAAACATCTTATAACGTGAAGAAAGCTGGAGGTCATTATGCTGAGTGAATTTAGTCAGTCACAGAAGGACAAATATTGTATAAGACCACTATTATGAGAACTCAAGAAAAGGTTTAAACACAGAAGAAAGCATTCTTTGATGGTTATGAGGGTGGGGAGGGAGGGAGAGGGTTATTCACTAACTAGATAGTAGACAAGAATTATCTTAGGTGAAGGGAAGGACAGCACACACTACAGGGGAAGTCAGAACAACTGGACTAAACCAAAGCTAAGAAGTTTCCTGAATACAATCAAACACTTTGAGGGACAGAGTAGCAGGAGTAGAGGTCTGGCGACCATGCTTTCAGGGGACATCTAGGTCAACTGGCATAACAAAGCTTATTAAGAAAATGTTCTGCATCCTACTTTGGTGAGTGGTGTCTGGGGTCTTAAAAGCTTGCAAGCAGCCATCTAAGATGCATCCACTGGTCCAAACCACCTGAAGTAAAGGAGAATGAGAAACACCAAAGACACAAGGAAAGTATTAGCCCAAGGGACAGGAAGGACCACATAAACCAAAGACTTCATCAGCCTGAGACCAGAAGAACTAGATGGTGCCCAGCTACCACCAATGACCACCCTGACAGGGAACACAACAAACAGTCCCTGTTGGAAGAGAAGAAGTCAAATTTAGTAATCAATTTTAATGACTAAAGAGCAAGGCATTTTAGACAGGAAATAAATAAAAACAAAGGACAAGAAACTGAATACAATCCTAGAATGCCATAAGTGATGAGAACAAAAATGGAAACAAAGAGAGCAAATATAAGAGGATTGATATGAACATGGCGAGAGAGATCCCAGATTGTTTCATCTGCTGCTAATTGTGAGACATGAGCAAACAAATCAACTGCTTAAAGAAAGATGGCAAGGCTGAAAGTCTTCTGGACATACATTTTCAAATACATAGGCCCCATCTCAAAACAAATCTGTGTAGAGTTTATTTTTGTCATATGGCAGCTTGAGCTATTGTGAATTATTTCACTAGTACCTCAGTCATTCTGGAGCTAGATTTATCAGGATACTGAGAATAAGTACCCATTGCAGTCAAGTTGATTTCAACTCATAGCAACACTATAGGACAGGTTTTCCAGGGCTGCAATCGTTACAATCTCTGAAAGTTACTCTTGAACGTAGAGTAGCTAAAGCAAATGGAAGAAATGATTAAGTAAAAGAGCTGAACAGAAGATGTCAAACAGTATCTCAAGAAGACAAAGTAAGGTATCATAATGACATGTGCATAGACGTGGAGTTAGAAAACCAAAAGGGAAGTACACGCTCAGCATTTCTCAAGCTGAAAGAACTGAAGAAAAAATTCAAGCCTTTAGTTGCAATGTTGAAGGATTCTATGGGGGAAAATACTAAATGATGCAGGAAACATCAAAAGAAGATGGAAGGCATACACTATACCAGTCACTATACCAAAAAGAATTGGTCAACGGTCAATCATTTCAGGAGGTAGCATATGATCAAGAACTGATGATACTGAAGGAAGAAGTCCAAGTTGCACTGAAGACATTGGGGAAAAACAAGGCTTCAGGAATTGACAGAATACCAACTGAGATGTTTCAACAAGCACATGCAACACTGGAAGTGCTCACTCATCTGTGCCAAGAAATTTGGAAGACAGTTACTTGGCCAACTGACTGGAAGAAGTTCATATTTATGCCTATTCCAAAGAAAGGTGATCCAACAGAATGCAGAAATTATTAAACAATATCACTAATATCACACACAAGTAAAATTTTACTGAAGATCATTCAAAAGCGATTGCAGACTTAGAAGAGAACATGGAACAAGGGATATCATTGCTGATGTCAGATGGATGCTGGCTGAAAGCAGAGAATACCAGAGAGATGTTTACCTGTGTTTCACTGACTATGCAAAGGTATTCAACTGTGTGAATCATAAAAACTTATGAATAACATTGCAAAAAATGGGAATTCCAGGACACTTAATGGTGCTCATGAGGAACCTGTACATAGACCAAGAGGCAGTGGTTTGAACATAACAAGGGGATACTGCATGGTTTAAAGTCAATAAAGGTGTGAGTCGGGGTTGTATCCTTTCACCATACTTATTCAATCTGTATGCTGAGCAAATAATCTGAGACGCTGGACAATATGAAGAAGAATGTGGCATCAGGTTTGGAGGAAGACTCATTAACAACTTCTGATATGCAGATAACACAAACTTGCTTGCTGAAAGTGAAGAGGACTTAAAGCACTTACTGATGAAGATCAAGGATTACAGCCTTCAGTATGGATTATACTTCAACATGAAGAAAACAAAAATCCTCACAACTGGACCAATAAGTGACATCATGATAAATGGAGAAAAGACTGAAGTTGTCAAGGATCTCATTTTACTTGGATCCACAATCAATGCCCATGGAAGCAGCAGTCAAGAAATGAAATGAGGTATTGCATTAGGAAAATCTGCTGCAAAAGAACTTTTTAAAATGTTAGAAAGCTTAGACATCACTTTAAGAACTAAGGTGCACCTGACCCAATCCATGGTGCTTCCGAATAGCGTTTCGTTCTGTTGTACCTAGGGAGGCTATGAGTCGAAACCAACTTGACAGCACCTAACAACAATTTTTACAGTAGCAGACTGCCATGTCTTTCTCCTGCAGAGTGGCTGATGGGTTTGAACCACTGACCTTTTGGTTAGCAGCCTAGCACTTAATCACTGAGCCACCAGGTCTCCTTGAGAATAAATGCAGATCTATTATTTCTCTATTAGAACATAGCTTACATTAGGGCAAGTTTTGTCTGCCATTGTTTACTGTTATATTTGCAGCATCTAGAAGAGTGATATATAGTAAGCACTCAATAAATATTTATTAATTAAATGACTGAGTGGACATTAATATATATAGTAATTTATTTTCAACACAATGCTTTTATTGTTTAGACAAAATGAGAAACTTTAATATAGTCAATGTCAGGTCAAGTAAAAAGTCTATACTGTGCTAGTCTATTGTGGTACAAATACTCAAAGACAAAGACCTTCTGGTTCCTTAAATATTATATTGGAAGTTGGTTTGTCTCTTCTATCTCTATGTAGAACTAGGATTTTTCTGCTTTTATTATACCAGGAATCTCAAGAAAAATATCCTAAGAAAAATATAAATAAAATTGGATCTTGACACCAAAACTGATGTCTTATATTTTCCCAGGTAACGCAAGGAAAGTTTCCATTAAATAGCTGAAGTAGATTAAGTCTTCTAGGATTCTTTTACTCTTGAGTATAGCATTCAACAGGGTGTGAAAAATGCCAACATTTATAATTTCATTTTATTGAGGCAAGAAGAAAGTTAGAAGGTAGTATCCCCTCTAGGGAATTACTATAGTGTCTCTTGCCAAGAAATTTCCACAGAGGTTAACTGTATGGAGAACAAAGTCCCATGACTTTATATAAAGAGCTACAACCCTCTCTTAATGTTATTTTAGAGGAAAATAGGTTTCCACTTCTAAAGACACTTGAAATCCTTCAAATCAAATAAACAAGCATTCAGGACATATGACAAGACATAAAGCCACTAAAGACAGAGAATATGCAATCCTTATCCCCACTTAACTTTTAATTCTGATGGAAAGAAAAGATCAATATCTTTTTTGCTAGAAAAATGTGAGTTGTTATTGTTATTTTTAGGTGCCATTGAGTTGATTTCAACTCATAGTGACCCTATGTGACAGAGTACCGCTATTGAACATCAAACCTGATTTAAGGCAGGTGTTTAGGGGCACAGTGGGAGAAGCGAAGACTTGATCTTTTTAGCATGATTTAATCTTTTTGTACAACCCTGTGTATGTTGTGACCTCTTTATGCAAAGTTGCATGCTAAATAATCTGTGAATACATTGGATTCTTTCAGTATGAATACAATATCATTGTAATTTAAAACACTGAAACTTGTCTTTAAAAATTGATCTAGGGATACAGTTTGCATTGGTGGGTATTTCCATTAATTAACCTATCTGTACTAACATAAAAATCTTGAAATCATTGACATCAGATTTAAGCCTAGTGATCTCAGTAATTTAGGGAAATTAAAGGGAATAAAGTGCATTTCCTTTATGAGACTTCTTATGGGGGGATAAGATACTATTAACATCTGGTACAATCTGAAGAAAAATTAAACAGATATAGACTTACAATCAAACAAGACATTGTATTTCATGAAAATAATCAACATTAAATATTTCACTTAATAAAGTGTGGTAGTGCTTATTGAACTTATCAATCCTTACTACACAGCAAGGTAGATAAGGGAGGTTCCAAATATTTAATCAATGCATAAATGTTATATGTATTAACTATTGGCAGTGAACTGGATACAGGTTTTCTGATTCCATATCCTGTTTACTTTTCTACTACATAAGTGTTTTTAAACTTACTACCATTACTTATAGTGAGAAATATATTTTACATCATAATCCAGGTCACACAAGCACATACATACACCTGTAGTGAAAATAAACATAATAAATCAATAAAAGAGCATATAACTGTTAAAATGGGTATGATAGATTGCAAGTCACGTTATGAAAAACACTAACATACACCATACTGTGGTTATAAGCACTGATGCCTGTTACCACTGGGCTGTACAATCAATTACTGTTTGTCTTGATTTTCAAATACTGAATGTGTTGCCTTGCTTCCTTTTATAATAAAAGTTTTATGCTGGCAAAAAGTCATACTTTGAGGGTAGACCTAAGGAATAGCAGTGTGTTGTTATTTCTGTGCAAATCAGACCGATCCACGTGGAGCTCAAACAGTTCTGAACTTACCCTAAGTCAACTAATAAATTCAACCAGAGCATGGCTAAGGTCAGCAGACTACTAATGAAAGAAATGGACACCTGTGGTAAGTTAACATGGATGGTTCTTGGGTACTCTTTCAAATCATTCTTTCCTTCATTTTATTCTTTTATTTAACATAAGATCAATTGTGAATTCTCCTTTGCCTAATCATTATTCTATTAGAATTTGCTATATTGCATTTCTGGGTAAAATGAAGAGATTTGTACTAACAAATTTCCTTTAGAGGCACTATAAAAATTATAATGTGTGGCATTTAGACATAATTTTTTTCATGTTGCAAGTATCAAATCACTTCACTGGAGTTACAACATAGAGAAAAACCCACTATAACTCACTTTATTTTATTTAGCAGAATAAATTAACAAAGAAATTCAAGTTGACTACATCAACAAGAGAAATGACAGTCATGAATCTGGGCAATGGAAGTATTCCAAACGTCTTCATTCTCTTGGGTTTCTCTGATCATCCTTGGTTGGAAATTCCTCTCTTTGTGATGGTGCTTGTTGCTTACATCTTCACCCTGGTGGGCAACATCTCAATTATTGTCATATCCAGGGTAGATCCTCACCTTGACAGCCCTATGTATTTCTTCCTTTCCAATCTCTCCTTCCTGGACCTTTGTTTTACCACAACCACCATCCCTCAGCTGCTGCTGAACCTCTGGGGACTAGATAAGTCTATCAGCTATGGGGGCTGTGTGACCCAGTTTTACATGTTTCATTTCCTGGGGGCCACTGAATGCATCCTCTTAGCTGTGATGTCCTTGGATCGTTACATTGCCATCTGCAAGCCCTTGAGGTACCCAGCTATCATGCATCAGAGACTTTGTATCCTCCTAGTAGTCATAGCTTGGCTAAGTGGTTTGGCTAACTCCTTGCTTCAGTCATCCCTTACTGTCTGGCTACCACTTTGTGGTAACAGCAAGGTAGAAAACTTCCTGTGTGAGGTTCCAGTGATAATTAAGATGTCATGTGTTGACACCACATTCAATGTAGCTATGCTCTCCATTGTGGGGATGTTCTATTCCCTGGTGCCCTTGTCACTTATCCTTGTCTCTTATGGGTTCATTTTTGCTACCATCCTGAAGATTCAGTCCTCAGAGGGAAAGAAGAAGGCCTTTAACACATGTAGTTCTCATGTTATTGTCTTATCACTCTTCTATGGACCAGTCATTAGTATGTATGTCCAGGCCTCTGCTGCTAACTCCCAGGACAAGAATAAACTCATGTCCCTGTTCTACAGTTTGGTGACTCCTATGCTTAACCCTTTCATCTATACTTTGAGAAACAAGGACATGAAAGGGGCAATGAAGAGGTTTCTTTTCTCATTGTACCACCAGGGAAGAGAGTAAACATAACACCTTCCATACATAACTCAAAAGATCTCCTGTTCTGAAATTACCTCTTGATTTACCTTCCTCAAAAATTGTTAGCATCTTTTAGTACCTGTCCTGTCAACATATATGTTTTCCTACCACATTACTATGATTTATTCTTGATTGGATATAATTTCAAGTGTGAATCCTAATCCTTGGTTTGTATGAAATTTGTGTGAGAGTGGGACCACATCATTAAGCTCCTTTATAGCAATCTAGAAATCCCAAAAGTGGGTGATAAATAAATGCTTATCGGCTGACTCATTTACAGTCAGACACACACACACACACACACAAAACATTATCATTTTATGATTTATTTTGGTAAAAATTAGAAATAACATGTTCTATAATGACCCTGTCAACCACACATTCATTGCCCGATCCTTTATAAATGGGATAATTCAAAAATATTTGACTCTTTCTTCCTTATACTTCTCAATGGGATTTTTAAGATATTTGACTAAAGTAAATATTTCTAGGTTCCCAAAGGGAAAGTTGAGGATTAAAATCTTGAGAAACTTCTGCATGGACTCCTAGTATGGAGAGTCACTCAGCCTTCATTGGGGAGGTAATCTGCCTAGAATGGGAAAATAAGGTGTATTTGGTACTACAGGCTAGAATAGTATAGTTATTTTTGAAATATTTTAAATTATTAAAAAATATATTTATTGAATCAGAGCATTAAGTGTTAAGCAGAAGTGAAGTGGAGGATAACATGAGAGAAAATATAGATTGACTACCAGACCATTAACTCTGAGATAGAGGTGATGAAGTACAAAGGTTGATGGGTGGAGGTGGGAGGATAAATATTTTGTTGATTTTTATTAATAATATCAACTCTTCTCATTGTAAATGGTCATTTCTCATACTTATTTGCTCCACACCCTTACAAAAACCCTTATTTTCAACTTGTATTTAAATATTTACTTATTTTTTTGAAACAGCTATAAGCATTCATATAAGATCTGTACACATCTGCTTATCCTTGATGCCAAGGTGTATTTGCACTGTTCACTTCCAAATGGCAAGAACAAAATCTACTAACTCATATTATATAAACCTCTAATTCAGAGATATATTCATTGCAATCAATAGTTAATTAATTATAATAAATTAATTCACTTTTCAATTTCTGCTGTAGGTATTACAGTAAAATTTTGTCTGTAAACATGAACGGAGGAATACGACAATTTTGCTTTTGTTGGAGAAAAGAAAACATCACTTGTTTGGAGGCAAGCTGATTCCTTAGCATAGACGTAATATCAGTTAAGGACTAGGTCTTCTGACTTCGCTGTGTTCCCCTCCTTCATAGTGCTGACCACACCTGAAGCTTTACATTCCCTTAGATGACTCCCTCTCTTCTCCAAAAAGACCGTTAGGTATTTTCTTTCTCACTTGGTAATCTGAATGGTTAGCAAGGTGAGTGCAACAGAATAGGATCTCAAATATTTTTTAAATAAATGAATGCATGAAAAAGTATTACCTACTGTACTCATTTGTTGTTGTTAGATGCTCTTGAGTCAATTTTCAACCCCATATAACAGAGTAGAACTGCCCCCTAGGATTTTCTAGGCTGTAATCTTTTTGGGAACAGATTACCAGGTCTTTCTCCCATGGAGCCACTGGGTGGGTTTGAACTGCCACCTTTTTGGTTAGCAGTTGAGCACTTAATCACTGTACTCATTACCTACTGTTAAAACCTATGTCAAAAGCTTATGCACATATCAGTCATGTACTAAAAGATAAGTTAAGCAAGAGAGGTTATTAGCTGATTTTTAAGGCAATGTTTCCCGAACTATCTTCTGATACTACTCCAGGACAACTTAACAGAAATCTAAACAAAAAAGTAATCCATGTTCAAACAAATTTGAGAAATGTCATATTTTATTCTTGGCATTTTGAAAGATAAAGTATCATATTAAATTGCCTGATAACTCCAAAGTAAATTTTTACATCATGTTTAATACAGCATTTCCCAAGCACTTTTCTGACATATCATTGGCGTCCTTTACAGCAGGCAATAACAGCACAGTTTTGGAAATGACTAATTAGAAGACAGTAAATCCTAGAATTGCAATAGAGAAAAACAGACGAGCTAAAGGAAGCAGAAAATTTTGTTCGGGATGAATAAACAATTTCTTATCAAGTAGGTTTGTGGAGTTTTGAGAGACAGCTGCCCAGAATAGTCCTATTATATCTTCCCAGGTTTCTGAAATCAGAATATTATTTATTCCTTTAGGGTATAAATTTTGTGGTCAATTGTTATGTTAACAATTTTATAACCAGTATTTATTATGCTAATTATTTTCTCTTAATTCTGGTAGAAATGTAATAGTAGCTACCACACAAAAATTGATAAGCTTAGTTATTGTACTTTAGTTTAAACATTAAAAATAAATTGTTGTCTTTTTTCACTAAATATACTTTCTCCTAAAAATGTAGCTCAATATGTAGCTATCTCAAAATCTCCTTCATATGTCGCTATTATAATCAATAAAATAAACGGTGCATAATTCTAAATAAGTTTTACAGTTACAATCAAAAGTTAGTTTCATCAATCCTTAACTATCTTAATCAAAGCTTAATCAAATCTCGGTTTTAACTAGGGTGATGAATAAACTCATCTCTCCTAATACACCTCACATCTCTTGCCATATTCAGTCAATAGCTATAGGAAATACATAATTAACAAAAGTTTACATTTTTCCATGTATCTCTAATTAGGTTATGGATTTTTAAGATCAATATTCATAACATTGATTATATTTTCATAGACACTTTGCACTTATAAACACTTGCATCAGATAACAGGTGGAGTGTTAGTAATTGGGCCACAGTCTAAACGCTGATGCGTTGGAGAGCTTGGAGAATCAGAGTATTCTGCAGCCAGAGTATTAGAGTATTCTGTAGCTCTATTGTATAGTCAAACTGCTTGGTTTTGGAATTCAAATGCACTACTTACTAGTTATTTCACTTTGTCCAAGTTGTTTAATTCTAATCTTTATTTTCCCTATGTATAAAATGGCTAAAATTATAGAACATATTTCAAGGGGCTCTTTTAAGGAATAAATCAGATAATGTATGTAAAGGGTCTGGTCCACCAGCCATTATTATAATCATTACCTTCTGAAAATATTAAAACCTCTGTATTTTCTTTCACGTCTAAACCCATTGCTATCGAGTCAATTCCTACTCATAGCAACCCTACAGGACAGAGTAGAACTGCCTCATAGGGTTTCCAAGGAGCAGCTGGTGGCTTCGGACTTCTTTGGTTAGCAGTCAAATGCTTAACCACTGCACCACCAGGGATCCTTCTTTCACATTTCTGCTCTTAACTCAGGTTTCTTTCTGGGCCACAGGAAAAGAAAAGAAAGAAGAAAGAAAGAAAAAAAAACTATTACAGCATAATGTCATTCATGTTAATTAAAAGCCTGAAGGCATGATCTTCATTCAGCTAAAAACCCGTTGCTGTCAAGTCTATTCTAACACAAAGCGATTCATTCAGCTACATCCCTGTATTTAAATTGCCCCCAAATTCCTCATCTTGTAGTTTATCAAGGTGCAAGGTTTTCACTGATAAATTTCCACTAAGAGATGGTAACAATATTCTAAATAAAATAGAAAGAGAATTGTTATATTCTAGTTATCAATTATTATTTATAAAAATTGCCATGCCAATATTTTTTAAAGTATTATAGGAGACTGAAAAAATATTTTGTTCATGGATGACTCTTAGATTCAGAAGTCCCCAGATTGGGTCCTACCTTTGCCACGTAGTCCTGTGTGATTATTGACAAATCTATAAACTTTAGATCCTTCGTTGATAACATTTATAAATTTGTTGTAAAGATTTAATGATATGTAGATGATAATACTTTAGTCTGAAGCATTACATACGATAAAGGACAGGATATTTTTAATATCATTTAATCAGAATTCAAGATATCTTCAAAATAGTCTTTATAAATTGATTTCTCAGCAAACATATTAAAAGATATTTCTAAAATGTAGGTTTAAAAATTATCTCCGTATGACAGGTTTTCCCACGTGAATCTGTTGTGCCTGGTCCTAACTTGCTAGAAGGCTCCTGCTCAGCCTTGATACACGTAAAAATCCCTGCTAGGCTTTTAAAAATCATATGCTTGATTCCACCAGACGTCCTGTATCAGAAGATTGAGTAATTGGGTTGTTGGGGGAATAGTCTGCCTCTATGCCTCCTGTCTAGGCTGCCTAAGTAAAGGCCTTGAGCCCTGAATACTATCTGACAAGGAAGCTGGGAACTAGGTCCCTCTCTCCCTCCCAGTTTCTTCTCCTTATCAGAGACACTTTCTCCCTGTTCTGAGCACATAGTAACTTTCTCTTTCTCTTGCATATGCGTGAGCACCATATAGCACCTGGCCAACCCATCTCTATATCTGTTCCTGGTGAGGAGAGTACGGGAGCTCTTGACTACAGCATGAGAGAGGTGAACACAGAACATCTTCCCTGCACTGGCCATAGTGGGTATGATCCTGCTGGCCATGGAAGACCAGTGCCCACTAGTGAAGCTGATCTCACTCTGTCTCTTCTCTATACGAGTAAAGTGTTCACCCTACACTAATAGAGCGTGTGTGTGGTCTGTGTCTTTTGTTGTCGACCTCAAACCGTGGTATAACATGAGTCCAGAAAACTATTTTGAATAACCTTCTCAAGTAATTTTGATGTGCATGCAGAGTTAGCAAAGGCCATTATAGGGCAAAAATTGGGGGATATTCATTAGAGATAGAAGTTAGACAGGATCTGGTTAATGGAGAAAAGTATATTCCAAAACAAGAATTGGTGATAGCTCTTGTCAAAGATACGAAAAATTCTATATATTAAAAGCTTAGAGGAAAGATATATGAATATATATGCAGAAAAATTAAAAATCATAACTCTTAACAGATGCTAAGGCAAATGCAACAAGACCAAGTAGAACATCTAGAAAAGGTGGTTTTCCTGGAAGTAAATGTGATATCAGAATCAGATAAGTAATTCAATCAGTAGTGAAATTCTCCTTCATATGCACTAAATTTTTAAAAAAATTTTTCTAGAGCTAAAATATGCTACAAAAGAAACTGACAACTGAATAGTCACTGTTGAAAACTGAATTTTCAGTCTGGGTAAGAAAATATAAGAAATATCTCACAACATATGAAAAGCAAAAACCAAACTATATGAATTATATGAGAAAGGATAAACTTAAGTGAATAGACACACAAACCAAATGTTAACAATAAAAGTGATAGCTGGATAAAAACAATAGATGGAAGAGTAATAATTGAATAGATAATAGGGAGAAATTACTGAGTTACAAATATTAAGTCAGGTCTACAGATTAAAATGACCCATCAAATTAAAGCACAGTTAATGGGGGAAGAGAAATACACCCTGAACATATCCTTGTGAACTTTCTGAATTCTAAGAATGAATGAGATATCGTGAATGTATCCAGTGAGACAGTTGGGTAACAGTTTATCTTATATGAGACCAGCCTTTCCACTAAGAGTATCTAGAAAATCTGGATAAAGTAACAAAAAGAAAACAAACCAAAAAGTTGTGTAATATATTTTTTAAAATGTTTACAGGAATCAGAGACACACCAAGGCAATTAGGACTTGAGGGAGGCCAAGGTTCCAAACAGAAGGGAGACACACTGAGGTGAAATCAACTTTTACATCAGGTTTCCCTTCAGGGAATTTGACAATTTTTAAGGAGTGTATGGCAAAGAGGTTGAGAAATCAGGTAGAAATTCTGGCATTTAAGAGAAAGAGAAACTGAGCAGGATTTTTGGCAGTCATCCAAGCCTAACAGACAAACATTAGAGTCAGACTTGTTGTTGCTGTTAGATGCCATGGAGTCACCTCCATCTCATGATGAACTTATGTATATTGTATGAAACTTTGCCTAATCCTGAGCAGTCCTCACAATTGTTGCTGTGTTTGAGCCCATTGTTGCAACCACTGTGTCAATCCATTTCACTGAGTATCTCCCTTGTTTTGCTGACCTTCTACCAAGCATGATGTCCATCTCCAGTGATTGGTACCTCCTGATGACATGCCCAAAGTAATCCTTGCCATCTTCACTTCTAAAGAGCATTTTGGCTGTACTTCTTCCAAGACTGATTTGTTCATTCTTCTGGTAGTACATGGTATAGTCAATATTTTTCACCAACACCATAATCTGAATGAGTCAGTTCTTCAGCCTTCCTTTTTCATTGACAGGCTTTAGCCTGCATATGAAGCAATTGAGAATATCATGGCTTGGGTCAGGTGCACCTTAGTCATCGAACTGACAGGGTTGCTTTTTAAAATTTAAAAGAGGTCTTTTGCTGTAGATTTGTCCAATGCAATAAGTCATTTGATTTCTTGACTGTTGCTTCCATGGATATTGATTATAGATCGAGGTCGAATGAAATCCTTGACAACTTTAATTTCTCCCCCATTTATCATGATTTTGTTTATGGGCCTAATTTTGTGGATTTTTGTTTTCTTCATGTTCAGGTGTAATCCATACTGAAGGCTATAGTCTTTGACCTTCATCAGTAAGTACCTCATCTTCATTTTCAGCAAGCAAAATTGTGTCATGAGTTGTTAATGAGTCTTCCTCCAACTCCTAAAGAAGTTCAAATTCCAAATAGAAGTGAAGCACAGAAAACTGGGCCTGATATCTACGCCTGCTTATAACTTCAAAATATTTGTCATTTTTTATGCATCACTCATGAAGTAGAAGAGAAAAGTGGCAGCTAAGAGGTTAAAAAAAAAAAAGAGCTTTCAGTGTCTCACAGTACTGGGCAAGCAAATATTGGAAATCAGGGCCCTGTAAACATTCTTGACTTTCAGGTGGGATGACTGAAGGGCTGCAGCCTAGAAGTGACAACCATTAGACCAGGCCTCACAAAAACTGAAACCCAGGTTTTATAATCAACTTTACTGAGTTATAATTAATGTAGAATAAACTACTTCCATTTAAATTGTACAATTTAGCAAGTTCTACACCCATTTAAGCTGTATAATTCAGTAAGTTTTTACAGTTCCATATACCACGAAACCAACACCATAGTCACAATAGAGAACATGTCCATTACCCCTCAAAAATTCTTCATGCCTCTTTGCTGTCCATTATTCCTTCCAGCCTCAGACTCAGGCAACTACTAATCTACTTTTTATCACTATAGATTAGTTTGAACTTTTAAAAAAATTTTATATAAATGCAATCATACAGTGTGTATTCTTTTGGGTCTGTATTTTCTCACTCAGCAAAAGACTTCGAGATTCATCCATAACATTTCTTGTATCAGTAGTTTGTTCCTTTCATTAGTAGTATTATTCCATTATATGAATATACTATAGTTTAACCATGGGAAAAAGATGTGGCCGTCTGCTTCAGTAAAGATTTACAGCCTTGGAAACCCTGTGGGGCAGCTCTACTCTGCCTCTGTGAATGGACAGTCACCTCGGCGGTGGTTTTTTTTTTTTTGTTGTTGTTGTTGTTGATTTATTTTATATTTAATATTTTATTCAGTTCACCTGTTGGTAGACATTTGGATTGTTTCATGGGTTTTGGCTATTTTGAATAAAGCTGCTATGAATATTTGGGTTAAGTCTATTTTAATTCCTTTTGAATAAATACTTAGCAGTTGAATGGCTGGATCATAGGGTGGGTATATGTTTAATTTTTTAAGAAGCCATCAAGCAGCGTTTAAGGACTGCTTACCACCAACCATAAAGGTGGCTGTATCATTTTAAATTCCCACCCAGCAATGTGAATCAGCTCCATTCCATTCAGAATTAAGGTGATTTGTCCTTACTCTAACTGATTACCAAAAGCAAAAATAAATTTTATCTTGAAAAGGATGACATTACTCAAACCTTTTAAAATATTTTATATAGAGACTTCCAGACAACATGACACTATAGTCAGAAACACCATGCTGTCCCTTTGCAGCAAAGATCAGAAAAACTAAGTCAAACAGAATCATGTGTTGGTCTGGAAACCCTAAGCATCAAATGCAGACATAAAGAACTCAGCCAAGCACCGAATGGAATAAGAAACTGACCGAGAACAGAGAGCGAGGAGAGATACGTGCAGAGATCCCCTATCAGCTACCGCAGCACAGATCCACCATTTTGGACGCCTATCAGAGACCAGGGAACCGGGGGTATGAGAAAGCACCTTCACAGAGCTTCAAGTAGCAGACAGAACAACTGGTAACCAGTGATACAGGCTTTCCCACCCCCCACCCTTCTTCACCCCCACTTAGCCTCCTCTGCTTCCTGCAGCCGTAATCTTTTGACAGAGAAGCACCAGCTTCACCGCAGTGTCACTTGGATTCCACCCACCTGCACTGGCCGACTCCCTGAGTGTCTTTTGTTGGCTGCTGGTGTTGCTTTTTTCCACTTCTTTAGATTTCTTCTTTACCTCTCACCATCTCCCCCTCCTTTCTCTCAAATACTTGATTCCATGCGCCATCTTTGCTTCTTCCTGAAAGGCTGTGAAACACCACTGAACTGTGAAAATGCTTCCTGGCCCTGGCTGCCAAGCTGGTGGGACCCCCAGAGCTTTTCTGTTGGTTTGTTTCTTTGCTCTGATTTATTCTGTTTTGATTTGTTTGTTTCTTTTCTTGGCTTGGGAGCCCCTCTGGCTGGGCTGTACCACAGAGCTTGTGAGCTACTCCCATACTCTGTGCAGAGGCATCCCTGGGGGGCATTCTTTTTTCTTGTTTTTTGGTTTTATTTTTTTGTTTGTTTTTAGTTTTTTTTTTGTTTGTTTGTTTCTTTGTTTTGTTTTCTTCTCTCTCTTATTCTCTTTTTGTCTTTCTTCATTTCTAGTCTCTCGATTTATTCATTTTTTCTTTTACCCTTTTTCCTTTTTTTTCATTTTTGTTTTCCCCCATTTCTCAGTCTCTCATCTCTCCACTCCAGTAGCAAGCTGTCTTAGCACTCTTTTTTGTTTGTGCATATGTTTTTGGCTGCTGTTCCTCTCTCCTCTCTCTCATCATTCCCATACCCATCTTAGCTCCATACATCACAATCAACCCCCTCCTTCCTGTCTATCTGCACTGTGTGCTGAACATCACACTCCCAAGTAGCACAGGCACAGCCTACTGGAACCTGCCCTGCACTGATTCCTGGTCCACACTGTCAGCCCTGGTACGTGCCACAAACAACCTATCCCAGGAACTCCCCTTCAGCTGGATGCGCCCTGCTGTACCATACCTGAGTGACTGACCCTGCCCATTGGAGAAGGAGATGAAAAATATCTGACCAAAGACAAGCAAACAACAAAGAACGCATGGCCGGCCTGCTCAAACATAACCAAATAAAACAAAAAAAGCAGGACAAAACAAACAAATCTACAATCAATAAACAAGGAAAATAATCACAGAATGCCCCGAAGACAGCAGACAATATCAAAACATTTATAAAAACAAGACAGGATGGTTCCAGTAGGTGTCCAAAATAAAAACCAGATGACCTTCCAGTAGAAGAAAAGGCACTAGACCTAACTGATAGGGAATTCAAATCTCTAATATTCAGAATTATCCAAGAGTTGAAGCAAAAAACAGACAAAAATGAGGAAAAAATAGACAAATTCATGGAAAATACAGAACAAAAAATGGAAGAATTCAAGAAAATAATACAAGAACAAAATGCTAAAATAAATTCACAACTAGAAATTATGCAAAAACAACAATTAGAAATCCAAAATATAAACGACAAGATTTCAGAAATGGACAGTGTCACAGAAGGGCTGAGGAGCAAGTTTGAAGTGATAGAAAATAGGATCAGAGAAACTGAAGACAAACACTTGGATAAAACTCTGAGGAAAAATCAGAAAAAAGAATGAAGAAACCCTGAGAATTATGTGGGATACAATCAAAACAAAAATTCTTCAAGTGATCGGAGTTCCAGAACAGGGAAAGAAAACGAAAAACACAGACAGGATCATTGAAGAATTGCTGACAGAAAACTTCCCCACTATAATGAAAGATGAAAAGCTGACCATCCAAGAAGCTCAATGAACCCCATATAGTATAGACCCCAAAAGAAACTCACCAAGGTATATCATAATCACACTCACGAAAACCAAAAACAAAAAATCCTGAGAGCAGCTCGAGAAAACAAAAAGTCATATACAGAGGAGAAACAATAAGACTAAGTTCAGATTACTTGGCAGAAACCATGCAGGCAAGAAGGCAATGGGATGACATATATAAAACCTTGAAAGAAAACAATTGCCAGCCAAGAATAATATATTCTGCAAAACTCTCATTCAAATATGATGGTGAAATTAGGTCGTTTCCAGATAAACAGAAATTAAGGGACTGTGTAAAAACCAAACCAAACTTACAAAGCTTATTAAAGGGAGTCCTTCAATCTGAGAACAAACAACATCAGACTACAGGCTGAATATAGAACACAGGACTGTACTAGCCAGATACCAACCTGGGAAATGAACTCTTAAGGACTATGCAAAACCAAAAGCATTATAACAGGGAACCGAAGGTTAATCTGTAAATGACAACTGCATCAGAACAATAAAAGAGGGAATAAACGCTGTAGGTATAGAACCTTCTAATGGAGAGGAAAGCAAGGCGATACCAAGTAATAATAGACGGGTTCAAATACCGGAAGATAAGGGTAAATTTCAAGGTAACCACAAAGGAAGTTAACAAACCTACTCATCAAAATGAAGAAAAACATAACATCTCAGTAAAAACAAAACCTACAAAAGCAAAAGAAATGAAAAAAATCCACAAACAAATGGAACTCAGCACAGGAGAGTAAGAGGAACAAAGAAAACATCAGTACCACAAAAAAAAAAAAAAAAAAAAAAAAAAAAGCACTGCAAAATGTAATTCCACTCCTAAGAATATATCCTAGAGAAATAAGAGCTGTCACATGAATAGACATATGCACACCTATGTTCATGGCAGCATTGTTCACGATAGCAAAAAGATGGAAACAACCTAGGTGACCATCAACAGATGAATGGATGAACAAACTATGGTACATACACACAATGGAGTACTATACAATGAGAAGGAACAATGATGAATCTGTGAAACATCTCATAACATGGATGACACTGGAGGACATTATGCTGAGTGAAATAAGTCAATCACAAAAGGACAAATATTGTATGAGACTTCTATTGTAAAAACCCATGAAAAAGTTTACACACAAAAAGTAACAATCTTTGTTGGTTACGAGGGATGGGAGGGGTGGGGGGGAAAATACTAAATAGGCAATAGATAATGGTATCTTTGGTGAAGGGTGAGACAGTAGACAATACTGGGGAAACCAGCACAACTTGTACAAGGAGAGGTCATGGAAGCTCCACAGACACATCCAAACTCCCTGAGGGACTGAATTGCTAGGCAGAGGGCTGTGGGGACCATGGTCTCGGGGAACATCTATCTCAACTGGCATAACGCAGTTTATAAAGAAAATGTTCTACATTCTCCCTTGGTGAGTAGTGTTTGGGGTCTTAAAAGCCTATGGGCAGCCATCTGAGATACTTCACTGGTCTCATCCATTCTGGAGCAAGGGAGAATGAAGAGAACAGGATACAAGGAAAAGATTAGTCCGAAGGACTAATGGACCACAGCTACCAAGGCCTCCACCAGACTGAGTCCAGTACCCAGCTACCACTACTGACTGCTCTGACCGGGATCACAACAGAGGGTTCCGGACAGAGCTAGAAAAGGATGTAGAACGAAATTCTAGCTCACACACACACAAAAAAAGACCAGATTTACTGGCCTGACAGACTGGAGAAACCCCGAGAGTGTGGCCCCCGGACACGCTTTTAGCTCAGTGGTGAAGTCACTTCAGAGGTTCACCATTCAGCTAGGGGCTGGACAGCCTCATAAGACAAAATGGGACTAATGAGGCACAGCAGTCCAGGGACAAGGGCCAGAAGACAGAAGGGGACAGGAAAGCTGGTGATAGGGAACCCAAGGTTGAGTAAGGGCAGTGTTTATGTGTTGTGGGATTGTTAACCATTGTCATAGGGCAATATGTGTACTAACTGTTTAATGAGAGACTATTTTGTTCAGTAAACTTTCATCTAAATTGAGAATAGCAGCACAATTGGAAGAGAGTAGTTGATGTCACTGAACGGTGCATGTAGAAATTTTTGAAATGGTGTAGCTTTGGCTATGTATCTTTTCACCAAAAATAAAAGGTCAAGAAGAGAGAGGGTTGACATGTTGTGGGGTTGTTAACCAATGTCATAAAACAATATGTGTACTACTGTTTAATGAGAAACTATTTGTTCTGTAAGCCTTCACCTGAAGTACAATAAAAAAAATTTTTTAAAAGTTTGTAAATACCAATCAAGTAACATGTTTCATATCCATTGTTCCCTTCCTGTGAAACATCACTGCTGAGTTGCCATTTGGAATTACTGGATTCCACCTCAAGGAGTTCAGTCTATTCCTAGCTTAAGCTGTCAGTTTTCTTTCAATAAATCTCTCAATTTTACATTAATCAGAGAACAGATTGTCACTCTACAACATTACGAAGTGGAGGGGATTTTTATTTTCTGTTATATTCTGCATTTTTTGGATTGTGGTTTGAGAATGTTATTTGCATCATTTATTTTTTGTGGGATTTATTTAGGTTTTTCTTTGGGGCGTATTGTCTAATGTACAGTATATACTTTACATTAGTGATTATGTTTAGTCTCAGTACATTTTTCATTCACTTGATTCATCTTCGACTGACAGAGGCATGTTAAAGTCTACTATATTCATATGTTTCTATCTATGTGTCCTAGTACAGTCATTTATCTCAGTTTTTGGTGATTGTGTTAAGATGTAGATATTATATTAATAACAGTTATATCTACATTGAGCATTTTCATCTTTAGCATTAGCATGAATCGTTCTTTGTTCCATTTAAGATTTATTGGTCTTAATTCTTCTTTGTCAAGTATCAAGACCATGACCATTATTGTCTTCTTATTGAATGTGCCTTGTACATTTTTGTCCTTCATTTTATTCTTAATGTTTCTAATTACCTGTTTTAGGTGTGTCTCTTAAATACAGCATGGAGTTGAATTTTGCTTTGTGAGCTAATCTTAAAATCATTTTTTATTTCAGTAGGTGAGTTCAGTCCGTTTTCATTTATTGATAAACATTTGATAAGTTTTGACTTAGGCCTTATGATGTTTTAATGCTTGTTTAAAAATATGTGAATATATATACATATGTGACCATAGAATCATAAAAAACATATAAAATCTTTCACTATGTGGTCAGTTTGTTCTCTGTATTTATTTGGTATTATTTTGATATTTTGGAGATTTTAATTTTTTGTGCTTGTGGTTACTTTTATATTAATACTTTTTATCGACCTGATCAGTTTTCTAGTATAAGCACTATTGTTATTAATTAATAATCTTCTTCCCTTTACTTCCCCAGCATCCATTTCAAATAATTTCCTTTTAACGCTAGTTAATACCTAATCTGTGAAATTTTTCTTCTTCCTCTATACTTTCTTCTTTATCCTACTCTTTTATAATTGTTGTAGCTATATTACCAGATGTTGTTGTTGTGTGCAGTCACATTGATTACAACTCACAGAGGCCCTACAGGACAGAGAAGAACTGCCCCACAAGGTTTTCTGGGCTGAAACTTTACAGGAGCAGACCACCAGGTCTTTCTCCTGCAGAACCGCTGGGTAGATATGAACCACCAACCTTTCAGTTGCAGCCAAGCACTTAACCATTGCACCACCGTGGCGCCTTGCATTATCTTAGCGTATACCGATTATTTGTTATCTGTATCCTTTATCTCCACCATTTGGAAATCATTGTAGAAATCAAACTTTGGTTGATTTCTGTTTCTTTTCTTCCTTTTCAATTCATCTTTATTTCCTTTAATAATATGAATAGAAATAATTAAATATTGTATGAGATATTCTAAGAATGAATAAAGTAAGATATTCAAGGAACTTACATTTAAGTTCCCCAGAATGATTTATTCAAATAAGCTCTACTGTAATGGTATCCTTTTTAAAATTAGTGGCCAACTGTTTGCTTTTTAAAAAATGATTATTTCAAAACAAATCTAATAATCAAGGGACTTGCTACCAGCTTCAGTGCAGTAGGTGACTAATTGAACATAACATTTATTCAGAGAGCTCTGTCCCAAGAACTTTTCTGCTAATCCATCTGGAATAAGGATAAATAGCTTGTTGAAAACAATGCCCAAGAGGCCTCAGGAACAGAGTACAAATAACACATTAGCAAGGCGTCCCTGATACTATCTACTATTATGTTCCTAAACCATGCTTTTCTCTCTTTGGAGTCCTTCTATCAACTGAAAAACTCAGTCTGAAGTTAATTCTTAGATATACATCTGTGTACTACAGTTTCTCCTTCTATGAACTTTTTAAAAATTTAAACGTATCCTTTCATAATTGCTTTTCATTGAATGATATTTCTCAAAATAAGGTAAGTAAAAAGATACTTGTTAAAATGTCATGTATTCTTTGGGAAGGTTGGAAAGCATGTGGGTCATAGTGCCTAATTTACATATAAAAAGTAGAGAACATTTCAGAGGCTTTTCCTAAACTATAGGAATATCTAGTTGTGTGGCTAGGAAGCAACTGAATTTCCCTCTGTAATAAATTAATCTCTCTCTCTCTCTGCATGTCTCTCTGTCTCTCTCTCCTTTTCTCTCTTTCTCACTAAGACCTACCTAAAAAGCATTTAAATTTCAGCAAACACTGTATCTGATATATGTCAAAGTATGAAGCCCTCATTCAATCTTGTGAACTTTTTAAAATGTACAGTCAAAATTTGATGGGTTGACCTATGTGTTTCATCCAGATGGTTTGGTGTCAGATAGATATAATTTTATTTCTTCTTATGACCATTTACTATATCTAAAGCTAAAAAGTTCTGCAAATATGAATAATATACTATGCGTGAAGAAAAAGTTATATGAATAATATATGCCAGAATGAAAATGTGAGTAGAGATGCACAGAAGATGTCAAAATCAGTGAGTCATGGCACTTTATTAAAAGGATGTTTAACAGCTAAACATATTTCTACGTAGCAATATAGGGATGGAAATTCACAGGAAGTGGGAGATCCAAATGTCATGGGATCCAAGAGTTAGCAGTAATGAAATATCATGAGAATAACTTGGAAAAGTTTCACGATCTAACTACAGAATTACGGAGCTTGACCATATACTTCAAGAGTAAATCTCATAGATTAGAACCACCTGCTGTGGTGACACTATAGAAATATCCAGAGAAATTCTCCATTTGTGGAAAGTTATCAGTTTAGTGAAGAAGCCTCTGGGGTAGTCATTATTCACAAACAAAACTATACTTAATATGGCAAATAATATGAACAAATTCCCAACTAATACAAATTAAACAAAATTGCTGAAAGCATTCTTGCATGAATACTGTCACAGAGTTACATTAGAAGAATTCATGGGGGATCAAATATTAATCTTTAAAAGATTGAAGAACGGTTCGTGATTGAAAACTATTAAAAGGTGAATATAAAGTTGTTAAAAGAATAGGCAATAGATAATTTTTAGTCAATTATTTAATAGCACAGGTAGATTGGAATTTTTAGAATGTTAATTTTAAAAATCAAAGTAATTCATACCATAGTTTTATTTCATTTCCCATCTACGGCATAGAATTTTCACCTATAAAAGAACTTTACCCACAACATGTTTTTAAATTCTATGTGTTCATATAACATTTTGAATAATGTCATGGTCAAATTAGAGTGTAAGGGGCAACATTTCTTCAGTAAACATCCCTGGAGTAGAGATGCTTTCTATGGAACTTTGAAGCTCTGAATTTATAGTCTCATTACCTCAATACCTCTTTTAAGGCATTAGTTTTTTATCTTTAGACCCTTCCTGCTTATTAGCAAACTATAGGATTCAATGATTAATGACACCCTAAAATATGGGTCCTAAAAATTCCTGTGTCATAGGGTTTGATGGTGGGAACTACATGAGTTAACTCATGTAAAAAGTGTATTGCAGTGTTTGGCACACAAGGGATCATTAAAGATTAGCTACAATTATAATTGTTTTATTATTGTTATTTTACACTACTATCCTAGATAGAGTGTAAACAAAGGTGTTCATATCTTAGCCCTCAGAAGCTTTGTGTGACCTTTCACAGGGTGGCTCTGAGGACGTAATTAAATACAGAATGTGAAAACTGTACTTTGTAACCCTACAAATGTAATCTGTTACCCTTACGCAACTAGTTGACTGACAGAGTAACTCAAAATTTTGTCACTGGGGTGCACTATTTTAACTTCCCATCTGGATTTCTGAATATATGCCATTTTAGGGAAGATTGCAGATTTCATAAAACACACATTATGAACAAAAAACATCATTACCTACTTAACCTTTCTCAAAATGATGCTTCACTTGCCTAGTTAATTTTGTTGTGTCAAAGTACACTTTAGCTAAACAAGCAAACAAAAGGAATATGTCCTAAAGAAGTAAAAACTATTTCTGGACTGGAATAAGTTTCTGAGCCTGAAGTAAGATATAGACTTTTCTCCTAACAGCAGTTCCCTGGAGTTACAAATATATTTGCAAACTTTTATGTACAACAGGGTAATAAACCCACTCCAAAAAAGAAAATCCCTATATAATAGATAAATTAGCTAAAATTTAGCATGAAAGATCAAATACCTAACATTTGAATTCAATAGTCACACAAGAAAATATACACCAGAAAACAAATTCTTGAGTATGTTCAGTTTTCTCATTTTATACCTGAAGAAACTAAAGCTAAAAGTGTTTCAGTTTCTAGCTTAATTCCATAGAGCTAAGACAGTGTTTAAAACAAACCTTCTTACTCCCTATAGAGATGACATAGTTACTCAACCATCTAGGTGGGGCTGGACAGAGCTATCTTGATAACTCTTTTCTCTCCAGGATTTCTCCTCCTCCTCCTGCTATAGCTACATCAATAACTTTACTCTTCTTGACACTGCTTTGCAGCAGTGTTTCTGTAAATAAGTCATGTGATTCCTGGGCCCCGTGACACATTGACTCTATCACACATACTTGGATATAAGAACTAATAATTTGCATTTTTAACAGACACCTTACCTCATTTTTATACCAGCCAAAGTTTGAAAACCATTGCTTTGGAGTTTCCAAAACACATTCACATCTGTTTTCTACTAGATCCTCCCCACAACCCAAGGAGATAGTTAGTGGTATCTTACAAAGGAGGATACTCCATTTCAGAATGGTTAGGTTATTTAAAATGACTGCCTTTAATTTGTAGTGTCATGAAGGGAAATTAGGTTACCTGGTGCCAGATCCCTTGTTATTTCATCTTCAGATTACTGCACCTTATCTTCTGTGAATGATCAATGCATAATCATGTTTTGCCACTGTTCATAAAACTTTATATCTTCCTTGCCACTTCCTACTACAGATGAAATAAAGATAATGGCACGAATTAATGTAAGCCACCCTGAAGAATTTATTCTACTAGGCTTTGCTGACCATCCTTGGTTGGAGCTTCCTCTCTTTGTTATTCTTCTGATAACATACCCTATGGCTATGATGGGAAACATCGTCATCATTCTGGTGTCCAAGTTAGACTCCAGGCTCCACAGCCCCATGTATTTCTTCCTCAACAACCTCTCCTTTTTGGACATGTGTTATACCACAAGCATTGTCCCTCAGATGCTGGTTAACCTGGGAAGCTCTAAAAAGACAATCAGCTACATGGGCTGTGCAGTTCAGCTCTATTTCTTCCACATAATGGGTGGCACAGAATGTCTGCTCTTGGCTATTATGTCCTTGGATCGCTATGTGGCCATCTGCAGGCCTCTCCACTATACCCTCATCATGCATCAGCAAATCTGCATTTTACTAGTATCCATTGTGTGGCTGAGTGGAATGATCTGTGCTCTCTCAGAGGCCACTGTTACATTACAGTTGCCACTCTGTGGTCTCAACAAACTGGATCACTTGCTGTGTGAGATTCCTGTTCTGATAAAGATTGCCTGTGGTGAAAAAAGTGTTAACGAGCTTACACTCTCTGTTGTATGCATTTTTATGACAACTGTTCCACTCTGCCTGATTCTTACTTCCTATGTTTGTATTGGACATGCCTTGTTGAAGATTAAGTCTTCTGAGGGAAGGAAAAAGGCCTTTGGGACATGTTCTTCCCACCTCATTGTAGTTTTCTTGTTTTATGGCCCAGCCATGAGCATGTACCTTCAGCCTCCCTCCTCCATCACAAGGGACCAGCCCAAGTTCATGGCTCTCTTTTATGGAGTGGTGACTCCTACACTCAACCCCTTCATCTACACCCTTAGGAATAAAGATGTGAAGGGAGCATTAGGTAACCTGGTGAGGAGGATTTTCAGTTCCAAGTGAAAGATGGTAGACATCAAATGAAATTATTTACCAATTAGAGTAGGTTTATTTGAAGTTTTGTAATAATGCATTCTTGTCCCTTAATTCTCCAAATTTCATATTAAGTGTTTCTCTTTTAAAATGTGTCATGTTTCTGATATTCTTGATGATGGTTTTAGTAAGGATGATACTCAGCAAGTATGCACCAATCTGGACATTCTGTTCATGAAAGTATATTAAAATACATTTGATCTGTAGTAAAATAGTAACTGTGTTAAATAGCAAAATTAATAATATAATTTATAATATAACTTCATTAGTTTAAGCTAATCATCATAAAATAACGAGGCAAACATTCATCAATGGGCTTCCTTTCACAGTGTCACCTGAGAAGCATTTTTCATCTTCTATGAGTTTGGTCCATGTCAAGATGGACAGCATGGCTACTTTGAACTTTCATTGGGAAACACTCTGTGCTTTAGGAAAATTAGAAGTCTCATGGATTTATCATCTTAAATTTACATAAATGCTATTGTTTATTTAAAAATGCATTGTAATTCTTATTGAATGAATATTCAGTGTTTTTTGTATTTTTAATTAAGAATTTATCATTAAATATTAAAGTGAATAGAGACAAGAAGTATGAATAAATTTCTTATTGTTCCTTTTAAATATCATAAGCATGAGTTTTCTGATTCAGTGAGAGAACAAGGAAGTGATATTAATAATGAAGCACAACCTGAAAATTTTTCTATGCATACCTTAGAACAGCCAGAAATGCCTTTGAAACGATACAAGGATCAGTATGAGGAAGAAATAATTTGTTATTTCTGGAATGGAAAGCAACTTGATTATAATATGAGTATCACTTTATTGATGTAAATTGTGCTCAAAATCTGTGTCATTAAAAGTTGAAAGTGCTAAAACTTGGTTCAAGGACTCACACTCAAGATTTAAAAGCTTGTCATTAAATTAGTTGTAATTCAGAGATAAAAATCAATGGATTTGTAAGTATTTGGTGTTGAATTAATATGGTGAAAATTCAACATAACTTTGTGTAGGTGAGAAAATGAAGACTTTTTAGGAAAACAACAGGTCACTTGGACTTCTGGCAAATCTTCTGGTATGATCAAGATCTACACAAATCATTGGAAGGAAAATCACATGCTATCCTGAAAAAGAATCAACAGCAAGCCAGATCAGCTCTTTGAAAAATAACAGATTATCTGGTACTAACTATCAGCCCTTGAGCTCAATGAATGAACTTTGGTATATTTAGTTTGGAAACAATTCTAAGTAACTTTCACAACTGGCTAATTATCAAAAATAATTTTTTAAAAATTTTCCACGTACACATGAAAATAAAAATTTTGTGATGTTAAGTAAATATATTTGATCATTGTTGTTATTTAAGGTGTCCTTTTTCTAACTTAAGGTCCCTGGGTGGTGCAACCTTTTTGTGCTTGACTATTAACTTAAAGCTTGGCGGTTCGAACCCACTAAGTGGCACCTTGAAAGAAAGGCCTGACATCTTAGTTTTCTAGTGCTACTATAACAGAAATACCACAAGTGGATGACTTTAACAAAGAGAAGTTTTTTCTCTCACAGTCCAGTAGGCTAGAAGTCCAAATTCAGGGTGCCGGCTCCAGGGAAAGGCTTTTTTTCTCTGTCAGCTCTAGAGATAGGTGCTTGTCATCAATCTTCCTCTGGCCTGGGAGCTTCTCAGCACAGGGACCCTGGTCCAAAGGACTCACTATTCTCCTGGGTCTTGTTTCTTGGTGGTATGAGGTCCCTTTTCTCTCTGTTCGCTTCTTTCTTTTATATCTCAAAAGATATTGATTTAAGACACAACCTAATCTTGCAGATTGAGTCCTGCCTCATTGACATAACTGCCGATAATCCCATCTCATTAATGTCATAGAAATAGAATTTATAACACATAGCAAAATCACATTAGATGACAAAATGATGGACAATCACACAATACTGGGAATAATGGCCTAGCCAAGTTGACAGATATTTCGGGGGGACACAAGTCAATCCATGACACCTGGCAACCTGCTTCCATAAACATTACAGCCAAGAAAACCCTATGACGTCAGTTCTGCTCTTTAACACGAGTCAGAATCAACAGCAACAGGTTTTTTGGTATTGTCTAACTTAGCCTTATATACACAGGAATATAGTAATTTTTTTTCTTTTCAGGGGCAAAACCTATCAAGATATATGTAAAAGCTTAGCTATAGACACTGGTTAGAGTGTTTTGACTACTCTGTTATTATATCATTCTGAACGGAGCTCAGTGTGTTGACTACCTCCCAAGCCTTCGAAGTTTGCTCATTTCAGAAGTGTGTCATCCTGACTTATTAAAAAAATCAAGCTAATTGTATAAGGTAAGGTAAGGATATGTAAAATATCAGCAAAAAAATAGTGAAAGCCATGGTTGGGGAAAACCATAAAATTGTTTTACTTGTACTAGACTACATTAGGCTCTACTTGCACAATTCCAGGGTATATGAGTTCAGTATATTTCAGCATGAAGGATACTTTGGTTAATGTTTGGGAAGCTCACACTGAAGGGAACCAAAACTAAACCCATTGCCACTGAGAAGATTCTAACTAATAGCAACCCTTCAGGACAAAGCAGAACTGCCAAATAGGGTTTCCAAGTTGCTGCTCTTGGATTCGAATTGCTGACCTTTTGGTTGAGGGGAAGGCACGTATTTATGTCAAGACAAAATTGTGCTCCACCCTTGATGTAATGTGTGAGCAATCCGGAGATTGACTTTTCAAGGAATATTATCAAAAACTTGTTTTCCCGAGCAAGGGGGCCTTTGCTAAACAACAAACGTAACACTGCAAGACCTAACCCCTAGTTATAAAGACACTGAAAAATGCAGATACGTATTTGAGAAAGCCATTAAATTAGAAACCAAGAGGGTTTAAGAGGATTTTCCCCATACTAGACACATCTTGAGATATGTATAGCATAATGAGTGCAGGCCAAGCCCCTGTACCCTGAGGTAATGAGGATGATAATTAAAATAAATCAAATCTATTTCAATAAACTACATTTAGCCAAGTGAGAAAATGGTTTGGAGTAGAAAATCACTGGAAATTGACTAGTTAAGGCTACTATAACAATTTATGCAACAGGTAACGAAGTCCTAGACTAGGAAAAGAGTGGCAAAAATATACAAGAAAAAAGTGTGAGGCATTGATGTAGGAGGTTGACTTGAAAATGTGTAGAATGTAGGTTCTCTGAGAAAAAAATGAGCCAAAGATAGTGGCAACGTGTTAAGTCTAGAGGACTGGGCAGGAGGTGTTAATTTTATCAAGGAGTTCAATATGAAGAAAAGTAGAAGTTGGATCATAAGTTTAAAAGGACTCAGAAAAGCTGGAGTCAAATTCCAGGGAAAATATTTATTATATTATTTATTAATTATCTACAAGAAGAAATGGACTTCAACTGCAATAAGAGAGAATAGGTATTGATACAAGAAAACTTGACTAAAAGGATGAATAAAAAAGAATTGTAGCTTTTTTTTCTTCTTTTTTGTGACATTAAAGAAATCCAATAATTTAACATGAACTTATAATATCTTATAATAAAAATTTATAACATACATTAGTATATATTTTAATAATACTTGGAAGCTGGAGACTGGACAATAGTAGTTTCTGCAGACACTTCTCTTAGATTTTGTCAATTCTCTGTCCCCAAGAGAACTCTAAACGGTGAAATTATCGTATTTATGGAAAACATCTGTAAGTTTCAGATTTTAGGCTTTTTATGTATATGTAGTATGTCATCTGTAAGGGAGTATGAAGTAGAGTGAGAGGCCAAGTGGACAGTAGGGGTGAATGAGATGCTTTGTCAGAGAAACAACTTTACGTTTTGCTTCTGAGATGTATTCTCTTGCCATTATCCCAATATGCCCCATTGAACAAACAACGATGTTAACCATGCCTTCGGGACCCAACTCCTTCTACTCTCAGGGGACTCATTATCTCAGATTGCAAATTCTTAAGCACTGCAAATCCTCTAATTATCTCTGCCTAGTTTCTGTCAGAAACTATTTTGGTAAGAGATAGTGGTACAAACAAATGACTGAATCTAAGTTTATTAAGCGACTCTAAGAAGAACAGACACATCTCAGAGGGTGCGTTAATGGGGATATTCATGATTAATTTTGACTGCTGGTCTATGTGCATCAATAGCTGTGTTAGTATATAGTTATTTGTTCATTGACTTATGAATTAATATGTTCATTTAAAAATATTTTATAGTTAATATAATCAATTTTAACTAGAAAAATTATTGCTATTGAAATTATATAATATTATAACAAGGATTACTTTAAAGAATTAGTAATTGACATGGAGTGGCCAGGTAGTTTCCTTTTTTATTTGAGAAAAGTATCAGAAAAAGGTCATTACATTTTTTAAAAACTATCAGTATACAAAATACTTTCACAATCATCTGATTTGAAACAATCAATGATCTTATGACTGTAGGAGAAAAACATGAGACTAATTCCTTTAAAACATTTATGGGAAGGGATTCACTAATGTCTAAGAAGCTCCTTGAATATATTAGCTATATCTATTTATGCACTTAACACGCAATTGTTACTATTCATTGTTTTTTTAATGTAATACTAGTAAATGGATCTGAAAACAGAACATTCTAATTAATGATGCTGAAGCCAGTTGTCAGTCATTATGGATAGTAATTTCTTGAATAATGTTTTATGATCTTAGTCCAAAATGGCCACACTGGTATTAAAGACATAGTTTTTATTTTTATTTTTTAATTCTAACCCTTTAGTTTTGCATAAACTGTGAATCTCACACTCAATCTTTTTCTTCTCTTTTTCACTTCCCTTTGGCTATTATTTTATATGTCAAAGAAATAAATGGTCAAATTACACACCACAAATATTAACTTGAAAGTTGGAACAGAGAATTCATCTTTTACTAGCATTATGAAGAGTCATAAATAAATATTCAGTATAGCTCATTGCACTGGTTGATCTAACCAAGTAGTGGAAGATATTTACTTAATGGGGGAACTGAAGAACCCACTGATCCTAGCATATCTCTCCCTTGTCCCCAGATTCTACATTCAGTTATGGCTGACAAATGATCACTTTCCCTGCCTACATTCTTACTTCTAACATATGCTGCTGCTGATAGACCCTCAGAAGGGATATACAAAGTTATTTCTCGTTGTCTCTCTCTCTAACATATAGATGTGTACAGATGTGTGCCTGTGTGTGTGTGTGTGTGTGCATGCCTCTGTGCGTGTGTATGTGTGTAAACATGAGGTCAAACTGATATCTCTGATTCTAATCCAGTACCACAAGGTTCCTTCTAGCTTTCCTCTCTTCCTTATCTGTAACTTCTCTTACCAACAGAAGAAATCTGGATACCTCTATCCTCCCTGCCTCAGTTCCACCCCCACATCACCCATTGCTGTCAAGTCGACTCCAACTCATAGTGACCCTACAGGACAAAGTAGACCTGCCCCATAGTGTTTCTAAGGCTGTAAATCTTTACAGAAACAGACTGCCACATATCTTTCACCTGTAGAGCAACTGGTGGGTTCGAACCAACAATCATTCTTTTGCTTAGCAGCCAAGCCTTAAACACTGCACCACCAGGTCTCCTTAACCCACTATTACAATGCATTAATTCTTTTCCATTCAGCTCTACTACATATGGAAAGCAGTTTCAGAATTATTCATTGTATATCCATAAAAAAAATTACCATCTGATGTACAGTGTTTATATGCAGTTGCTTTTGTCTTTAGCCTCACATTTTTCATAAAAATACCATTCTCAAATTTACTTATATCAGTTACTTTTTTCTCCATCCCTTTCAATGCAGCTATGTCAAACATTGATAATACAGTTAGATTCGTTGTCACAGTCTGCATTCCATTCTGGAGTATAAAGACAGCCTGGCTGATTTTTTTGTTTGTTTGCATGCATCACTTTTTGTGATGTGTGTCTCGTGTACTTTGGACATGTTATCAGGATGGACCAGTCCCTGGAGAAGGACATCATGCTTGGTAAGTTAGAGGGTCAGCTAAAAAGAGGAAGACACTCAACGAGATGGCTAGACACAGTGGCTGCAACAATGGGTTCAAATATAGCAACGATTGTTAGAATAGCACAGGATCAGGCAGTGTTTCGTTTTATTGTACATAGGATCACTATCAGCTGGAATGATTCAACAACACCTAACAACAACAACCATACTTCTGTAAGTTGTAACAAATGCATAGAGTCATGTATTCACTAGCCAAGCATAATACACAACATTCCATCATCCTAAAAGTCACCTATACATCTCCTTTGTAATAAACCACTCCCCTCTCCAGCAACCCCTGACAACCACTAATCTGGTTTTTTGTCCATATAATTTTATCTTTTCCAAAATGTCTTTTAAAGTGAATCATACAATATTCAGCCTTTGGGGTATGACTACTTGCATAAACATTTACGATTCATCCATGTTGTTGCAGGTATTACTAGCTTGTTCCTTTCTGTTGCTGAATAATATTCTTTTGTATGGATGTACTCCAGTTAGTTTTTTCTTCCCCTGTTGGAAGACACTGTGCTGCTTCAATTTTAAGTGATTATGAGTAAATATGCTATAAACATTTGCATATACATTTTCACGTGGACCTAAATTTTCAATTCACTTGGTTAAATATCTGGAAGGAGTATGATTGCTGGGTCATACAGTAAGTCTATACTAAATTTTATAAGGGACTGCCAAGCTGTGTTCCAAAGTGGCTGCACCACAAGCAATGAATGACAGTCGTTCTTGCTCTGCATCCTTGCTTGCATTTGTTGTAGTTAGCTTTTTGGGTTTTGGCAAATACAAAATTTTATTATAGAAGTCATTTCATAAATTTTCAATTTTGCCTCTTGGCCTGCAATGCCTAAAATATTTATTATCTGGTTCATTACAGAGAAAAGTTTGCTGATACCTGGTCTTATGGATTATCTTAAGTCATTGAGGTTTTTTTCAGCAGACTGAATTGTAAATCAATTATTATGAAATTTTTTTTTATGTGAGAAATGTCTTTAATAGGAACAAATAATCACCTCCTATTTTTCTTTTAAAATTTTGGCTTGTTTTCTGTAAATACCTATCACTTCATGTGCATGTCTACTCTTTTCATCTGCTTTGAAAAGTTTCTATCTTTAATTAATTAATTCCTTTTAAACTAAATAATCTATGAATATTTATTCCATTTCCTCAATACAGGCTAAAAATTAACTCTCCAGTGAAGTTTTTGAACCTGACTTTCAAACTGGTAAAGATCCTTGACTCAGGAGGTGAGGTCAAGATGGCAGAATAGTCAGAAGTTTCATGTCGTCCCTCTTACAATGAAGAACCCAAAAAAATAAGCGAATCAGATATATTTGACAATCTAGGAACCCTAAAGAAACAATCCTGAGAGCAACTAGGGATAAATGAAAAGTCTACACAAAGGAGACCAATAAGACTAAGCTGTGATCACTCAGCAGAAACCATGCAAGAAAGTAATGGGATGACATACATAAAGCCTTGAAGGAAAAAAAAATGCCAGTCAAAAATTATATATCCAGCAAAATTGTCTTTCAAATATGATGGCAAAATTAGGTCACTTCCAGATAAACAGAAATTAAAGGAATATGTAAAAATCAGACCAAAATTACAAGAAATTTTAAAGAGAGTCTTCTGGCTAGAGAACCAACAACATCAGACAACAATCTAAGACTAGGAAACAACAGAGATCAACAAAATAACAACCCAAATAGGGAATTCACACACACACAAAAAAATAATAAAGCTAAAATACTGAAAATAGGGAACCAGTAATATCAATATGTAAACGATGACAACATCAAAACAAAAAAGAAGGAATAAATGGTGTACTCGTAGAACTTCCATATGGAGAGGAAGTCAAGGTGATATCGAGAAATAAAAGACTGGTTTAAACTTAGACAAATAAAGGTAAATTTCAAGGTAATCACAAAGGAAGGTAACAAAGCTACCCATCAAAATAAGAAAGAAGAAAAACAAACACTTAGCAAACACAAAATCAACAGTAATGAAAGCTATGAAAAGAAAATACATTTAAAAAAAAAATCAGCACAGAAAATTAAGTGGAACAAAGAAATCATCAACACCACAAAAACAAAACAAAAAAACAAAATGACAGCAGGGAACTCATATCTATCAATAATTACACTAAATGTAAATGGCCTAAATGCACCAGTAAAGAGACAGAGAGAGGCAGAATGGATTAAAAAAATGATCCGTCTATATGCTGTCCACAAGAGACACACCTCAGACACAAAGATACAAATAAACTAAAACTAAAAGGATTGAAAAAAAATATATCAAGTACCCAATAACCAAAAAAGAGCAGGAGTTGTAAAATTAATCTCTGACAAAATAGACTTTAAAACAAAATTAACCATAAAGGATAAGAAAAGACACTATATAATGATTAAAGTGTCAATATTCCTAGTGGAGAAGTGTTTAACTGTTCAGCTGCTAACCAAAAGGTCAGCAGTTCAAATCCAGCAGCCACTCTTAGAAATCCTATGGGGCAGTTTTACTCTGTCCTATAGGGTCCTATGAGTTGTAATCAACTTGACAGTAACACGAAACACCGGGAGGACATAACCATAATAAATATATACACACCAAACAACAGGGCTCCAAAATACATAAAACAAACTCTAGGAGCATTGAAAAGAGGAACAGATAGTTCCACAATAATAGTAGGAGTCTTCAACATACCACTTTTGGTGAAGGATAGAAAATCTAGAAAGAAACTCAGTAAAGATACAGACCTAATTGCCACCATCAACCAACTTGACCTCATAGACATATACAGAATACTCCACCCAACAGCAGCAAAGTATACATTCTTTTCCAAAGCACATGGAACATTCTCCAGAACAGACCCCATTTTAGGCCATAAAGAAAGCCTTAAGAAAATCCAAACCATCAAAATAATACAAAGTATCTTCCCTGATCATAATGCCATAAAAGTAGAAATCAATAACAGAAACAGCAAGGAAAAAATTCAGATACATGGAAACTGAACAAACCTTACTTAAAACCTAGTGGGTAAAAAAAATTCATAGAATCAAATGGGAATGAAAACACATCTTACCAAAAATTTGGGACACAGCAAAAGCAGTGTTTAGAAGTCAATTTAGAGCAATAAATGGACACATCAGAAAAGAAGAAAGGGTCAAAGTCAAAACATTAATCCTACAATTCAAACAAATAGAAAGAACAGCAAAAGAAGAAAGGAAATAATAAAGAGCAAAACTAAATGAAACAGAAAAAAATAGAAAGAATCAACAAGACCAAAAGTTGGCTCCTTGAAAAGAAAGAAAATTGACAAAAGAAAAACAGGAGAGGAAGCAAATATTCCAAATAAGAAATGAGATGGGTGGTATCACAACAGACTAAACTGAAATCAAAAGGATCATAACAGAATAATATGAAAAATTGTACTCCAACAAATTTGAAAATCTAGAGGAAATGGGAAAATTTCTAGAAACACACTATCTACCTATACTAACACAAACTGAGGTAGAAAAACTAAACAAATCCATAACAAGAGATTGAAGAGATAATAAACAACCCCTCGTCCAAAAAAAAGCCCTGGCCTGGATGGCTTCACTGGAGAATTCCACCAAACTTTCACAGAGGAGCTAACAGTAATACTGCTCAAGCTATTTCAGAGCATGTTGTTGTTGTTAGGTGGGGACGAGTCAGTTTAGACTCATAGCAACCCTATGTACAACAGAAGGAAACATTAGCCACTGTGTCAATCCATCTCGTTGAGGGTCTTCCTCTTTTTTGCTCACCTTCTACTTTACCAAGCATGATGTCCTTCTCCAGGGACTGATCTCTCCTGATAACATGTCCAAAGTATTTGAGATGTTGTGTCTCCAGCCTTGCTTCTAAGGAGAATTCTGGCTGTACTTCTTCCAAGACAGATTTGTTCATTCTTTCGGCAGTCCATGGTATGTTCAACATTCTTCGCCAACACCACAATTCAAAGGTGGCAATTCTTCTTCTGTCTTCCTGATTCATTGTCCAGCTTTCACATGCATATGAGGAAATTGAAAACAGCATGGCTTGGATCATGCACACCTTAGTCTTCAAGGTGAAATCTTTGCTTTTGAACACTTTAAAGAGTTCTTTTGCAGCAGATTTGCCCAATGCAATGCATCATTTGGTTTCTGGACTGCTGCTTCTATGGGCATTGATTGTGGATCCAAGTAAAATGAAATCCTTGACAACTTCAATGTTTTCACTGTTTATCATGATGTTGTGTATTGGTCCATTTGTGAGGATTTTTGGTTTTTTTTATGTTGAGGTGTAATCCATACTGAAGGCTGTCTTTTATCTTCATCAGTTAGTGCTTCAAGTCCTCTTCACTTTCAGCAAGCAAGGTTGTGTCATCTACCTTTCGCTGATTGTTAATGAGTCTTCTGCCTATCCTGATGCCCTGTTCTTCATACAGTCCTGCTTTTCAGATTATTTTCTCAGCATACAGACTGAATAAATATGGTGAAAAGATACAACACTAGCACACACCTTTCCTGACTTTAAACCGTGCAGTATTCACTTGCTCTGTTTGAACAACTGCCTTTTGGTCCATGTACAGGTTCCTCATGAGCACAATTAAATGTCCTGGAATTCCCATGCTTTGTAATGTTATCCACAATTTCTGATGATCCACACAGTTGCATGCCTTAGCATAGTCAATAAATCACTCGCAAACATCCTTCTGATAGTCTCTGCTTTCAGCCAGGATCCATTTGACATCAGCAATGATATTCCTGGTTCCATAACTTCTTCTGAATTTGGCTTCAATTTATGGCAGTTTCCTGTGGACGTACTGCTGTAGGTGCTTTTGAATGACCTTCCATAAAATTTTACTTGGGTGTGATATTAATGATATTGTTCGATAGTCTCCTCATTAGATTGGATCACCTTTCTTTGGAATAGGCATAAATATGGATCTCTTCCAGTTGACTGGCCAGGTAACTGTCTTTCAAATTTCTGGACATAGATGAGTGAGCACGTCCAGGGCTGCATCCGTTTGTTGAAACATCTCAGCTGGTGTTTCGTCCATTCCTAGAGACTTGTTTTTCATCAATGTCTTCAGTGCAGCTTGGACTTCTTCCTTCAGTACCATTGGTTCTTGATCATATGCTACCTCCTGAAATGGTTTAACGTTGATCAATTCTTTTTGGTATAGTGTCTGTGTATTGCTCCCATCTTCTTTTGATGCTTCCTGTGTCATTTAATATTTTCCCCATAGAATCCTACAATTTTGCAACTTGAGGCTTGAACTTTTTCTTCAGTTCTTTCAGCTTGAGAAATTTCAGAGTATAGAAAGGGAACACTCCTGAACTCATTCTATGAAGCCAGCATAACCCTGATACAAAAGCCAGGCAAAGACATCACAAAAAATAAAACTACAGAACAATATCCCTCCTAAACATAGATGCAAAAATTCTTATCAAAATTCTAGCTAATAGAATTCAACAGCATATCTAAATAATAATAATAATACAGCATGAGCAAGTGGGATTCATACCAGGTATGCAAGGATGGTTCAACATTAGAAAATCAATCAACGTAATCCACAATATAAATAAAATAATCACATGATCATATCAATCAATGCAGAGAAGGCATTTGATAAAATCCAACTCTCATTACTGATAAAAAAAACTCTCTCAGCAAAATAGAAATAGAAGGACAATTCCTCAACATAATAAAGGGCATTTATACAAAACCAACAGCCAACATCATTTTAAACAGAGGGATGCTGAAAGCATTCCACTTGGGAACAGGAACCAGACAAAGATGCCCTTTATAAACACTATTATTCAACATGGTGAAAGGATACAACCCTGACACACACTTTTCCTGACTTTATACCATGCAGTATCCCCTTGTTCTGTTCAAACAACTGCCTCTTGGTCCAAGTACAGGTTCCACACAGAAAACCCCAAAGAATCCACAAGAAACTTACTAGAACTAATAGAAAGATTTCAGCAAAGTAGCAGGATACAAGATTAACATAAAAATCAGTTGGATTCCTCTACGCAAACAAAGAGAACTTTGAAAAGGGAATCACCAGATCAATACCATTTACGATAGCCCCTGAGAAGATAAAGTACTAAGGAATAAATCTAAGCAGTGATGTAAAAGACCTATACAAATAAAACTACAAAACACTACTGCAAGAAACAAAAGAAACCTACATAAGTGGAAAAATATACCATGCTCATGGGTAAGAAGACTCAACATTATGAAAATGTCAATACTACCCACAGCAATCTGCAGATACAGCACAATCCTGATCCAAATTCCAACAGCGTTCTTTAATAAGATGGAGAAACAAATGACCAACTTTATATAGAAAGGGAAGAGGCACAAGAGAAGTAAAGCATTACTGAAGAACAAAAAGTGGGAGGCCTCACGCTACCTGATTTTAGAACGTATTATACAGCCACTATAGTCAAATAGCCTGGTACTGGTACAACAACAGACACATAGACCAATGGAATAGAATTGAGAAACCAGATTTAAATCTATCCATGTGTGAGCAGTTGATATTTGACAAATGACCAAAGCCAGTTAAATGGGGAAAAGACAGGCTCTTTAACAAATGGTGCCGGCATAACTGGATGTCCATCTGTAAAAAAAATGAAAGAAGATCCATACCTCACATCATTCACAAAAACTAACTCAAAATTGATCAAAGACCTAAATATAAAATCTATAACAATAAAGGTCGTGAAAGAAAAAATAAGGAGAAAGCTAGGGTCCCTAATATATAGCATAAATAGTATGCAATCCATAACAATGTACAAACACCAGAAGAGAAACTCGATAACGGGAGCTCCTAAAAATTAAACATTTATGCTCATCAAAAGACTTCACCAAAAGAGTAAAAAGAGAACCTACAGACTGGGAGAAAATTTTTGGCTATAACATATCAGCAAGGGTCTAATCTGTGACATCTACAAAATACTTTAACACCTCAATAACAAAAAGACAAAGAATCCAATTAAAAAATGGGCAGAGGATATGAACAGATACTTCACCAAAGAAGACATTCAGGCAGCTAACAAACATATGAGGAAATCCTGGCGTTCATTAGCCATTAGAGAAAAGCAAATCAAAACTACAATGTCTCATCCTGACAATACCAGCACTAATCCAAAAAAACAGAAAATAACAAATGTTGGAAAGGTTGCAGGTGCACTGCCGGTGGGAATGCAAAATGGTACAACCACTTTGGAAAGTGATATGGTGCTTCCTTAAAAAGCTAGAAATGGAAATATTATATGATCCAGCAATCCCACTCCTAGAAATATATCCTAGAGTAATGAGCCATCACATAAATAGACATGTGCACACTCATGTTCATTGCAACAATATTCACGATAGAAAAAGATGGAAACAACCTAAATATCCATCAATAGATGAATGGATAAACAAATTATGGTAGACATACACAATGGAATACTACACAAAATAAAGAACAATGATAAATCCAAGAAACATCTCACAACATGGATTAATCTGGATGGCATTCTGCTAAGTTAAATAATTTAATTACAAAAGGACAAATATATGAGAACACTATTATAAGAACTCAAGAAAAAGTTTACACACAGAAAAATCATTCTTTGATGATTACAAGAGTGGGGAGGGGGGAGGGAAATCACTAACAAGATAGAAGACAAGGGTCAACTTTGGTGAAGGGAAAGACAGTACACAGTACAGGGGATATCAGCACACCTGCACCAAAGCAAAAGCATAAAAGTTTCCTAGACACATCCAAACACCTCGAGGGACTGAGTTGCTGGGGCTGGGAGCTGGGGGCTGGGGATCATAGTCTCGGGGGACATCTAGGTCAATTGGCATTACATAGCTCATAAAAAATATTCTACATCCCACTTTGGTGAGTAGCATCTGGGGGCTTCAAAGCTTGCAAGCAGCCATCTAAGATACATCTATTGGTCCATCCCATCCGGAGCAAAAGAGAATGAAGAAAGCCAAAGACACAAGGAAAATATTAGCCCAAAGGAATAAAAGACCACATGAACCAGAGACTCCACCAACCTGAGGCCATAAGAACTTCACGGTGCCCAGCTACCACCTCCGACTGCTCTGATATGAACCACAACAGAGAATCCCGTACAGAATGGGAGAAAAATGTAGAACAGAATTTAAATTCATGAGAAAAGGCCAGACTTACTGGTCTGACAAAGGCTGGAGGAACTTTTGAGACTATGGCCCCCAGGCACTCTGCTAAGTCAGAACCGAAATTACTCCCAAAGCCTACTTTTCAGACAAAGACTGTTGTTGTTAGGTGCTGTTGAGTTGGTTCCAAATCATAGCGACCCTATGTACAACAGAACGAAATACTGCCCGGTCCTGTGCCATCCTCACAAATCGTTGTTATGCTTGAGCCCATTGTTGCAGCCACTGTGTCAATCCATCTTCCTCTTTTTTGTTGGCCCTCACTTTACCAAGCATGAGGTCCAGGGACAGATCCCTCCTGATAACATGTCCAAAGTATGTAAGATGTAGTCTCGCTTTCCTTGCCTCCAAGGAGCATTCTGGTTGTCCTTCTTCTAAGACAGATTTGTTCCTTCTTTTGGCAGTCCATGGTGTATTCAATATTCTTCACCAACACAACAATTTAAAGGCATCAATTCTTCCTTGGTCTTCCTTATTCATCGTTCAGCTTTCACAAGCATGTGAGACACCTTAGTCTTCAAGGTGACATCTTTGCTTTTCAACACTTTAAAAAGGTCATTTACAGCAGATTTTCCCAATGTAATGCGTCTTTTGATTTCTTGACTGCTGCTTCCCTGGTGTTGATTGTGGATCCAAGTAAAATAAAATCCTCAACAACTTCAATATTTTCTCCATTTATCATGATGTTGCTTATTGGTCCAGTTGTGAGGATCTTTCTTTTATGTTGAGGTGTAATATATACTGAAGGCTGTGGTCTTCGATCTTCATCAGTAAGTGCTTCAAGTCCTCTTAACTTTCAGCAAGCAAGATTGTGACATCTGCATATTGCAGATTATTGATGAGTCTTCCTTCAGTCGTGATGCCCCGTTCTTCATATAGTCCAGCTTCTAGGATTATCTGCTCAGCATACAGATTGAATAAGTATGGCAAAAGGATATAACCCTGACACACACCTGTCATGACTTTAAGCACACAGTATTCCCTTGTTATGTTCGAATGACTGCCTTTTGATCTACGTACAGGTTCCTCAGGAGCACAGTTATGTGTTCTAGGATTCCCATTCTTCAAAATATTATCCATAATTTATTATGATCCACACAGTCGAATGCTTTTGCATAGTCAATAAAACACAGGTAAACATCTTTCTGGAATTCTCTGCTTTCAGCCAAGATCCACCTGACACCAGCAATGATATCCCTTGTCCCGTGTCCTCTTCTGAATCCACCTTGACTTTCTGGCAGTTCCTTGTCGATATACTACTGTAGCCACTTTTTATTGATCTTCAGGAAAATTTTACTTGCATGTGATATTAATGATATAGCTCTATAATTTCCACTTTCAGTTGGATCATCTTTCTTGGGGATAGGCATAAATACGGATCTCTTCCAGTCAGTTGGCCAGGTAGCTGTCTTCTAAATTTCTTGGCATAGATGAATGAGCACTTATAGTGCTGCATGTGTTTGCTGAAACATCTCTATTGGTAATCCGTCAATTCCTGTAGCCTTGTTTTTTGCCAGTGCCTTCAGTGTAGCTTAGACTTCTTTCTTCACTATCATCGATTCCTGATTATATGCTACCTCCTGAAGTGATTTAATATTGACCAATTCTTTTTGGTATAGTGACTCTGTGTATTCCTTACGTCTTCTTTTGATGCTTTCTGTGTCGTTTAATATTTTCCCCATAAAATCCTTCAACATTACAACTCAAGGCCTGAATTTTTTTTTTAGTTCTTTTAGCTTGAGAAATGCCAAACATGCTATTCCCTTTTGGTTTTCTACCTCCAGATCTTTGCACATGTCATTATAATACTTTACTTTGTCTTCTCAAGCTGCCCTTTGAAATCTTCTATTCAGCTATTTTACTTCATTTCTTCCTTTTGCTTTAGCTACTCGACGTTCAAGAGCAAGTTTCAGGGTCTCTTCTGACATCCGTGTTGGTCTTTTCTTTCCTTCCTGTCTTTTTAATGACCTCTTGCTTTCTTCATGTATGATGTCCTTGCACAACTTGTCTGGTCTTTGGTCATTAGTGTTCAATGCATCAAATATATTCTTGAGATGGTCTCTAAATTCAGGTGGAATATACTCAAGGTCAAACTTTGGTTCTCGTGGACTTGTTCTAATTTTCTTCAGTTTCAACTTGAACTTGCATATGAGCAATTGATGGTCTGTTCCACTGTCGGCCCTCGCCTTGTTTTGACTGATGATATCGAGCTTTTCCATTGTCTCTTTCCACAGTTGTAGTCGATTTGATTCCTGTGTATTCCATCTGGCAAGGTCCACCTTTATAGTAGCTGTTTATGTTGTTGAAAAAAGGTATTTGCAATGAAGAAGTCATTGGTCTTGTAAAATTCTGTCATGTGATCTCCAGCATCATTTCTATCACCAAGGCCATTTTTTCCAACTACCAATCCTTCTTGTCTCCAATTTTTGCATTCCAACCACCAGTAATTATCAGTGCATCCTGATTGCATATTTGATCAACTTCAGACTGCATAAGTTGGTAAAAATCTTCAATTTCTTCAGGCACCATCTAGTTCTTCTGGTTACAGGCTGATGGAGTCTGTGGTTTACTAGCCTTTCTGTCTCTTGGGCTAAAACTTTCCTTGTGACTTTGGTGTTCTTCATTCTCCATTGCTTCTGGTGGGTTGGGACCAATTGACACATCTTAGATGGCTGCTTACTAGCTTTTAAGATCCCAGATGCCACTCCCCAAAATGGGATGCAAAACATTTTCTTAATAAAATTTGTTAAGCTAATTGACCTAGATGTCCCCTGAAACCATGGTCCCAAGGCCCTTGCCCCTGCTACTCTGTCCCTCGAAGTGTTTGGTTGTATTCTTGAAATGTTCTTTTTGTTGATGAATGCAATGCCATTCCTCTTCAATCTGTCATTCCCAGCATAGTAGACCATATGATTGTCCGATTCAAAAAGTCCAATACCAGTCCATTTCAGCTCACTAATGCCTAGGATATCGATGCTTATGTGTTCTGTTTCATTTTTGACGATTTCCAATTTTCCTGGTTTCATACTTCGTACATTCCACGTTCCAATTATTAATGGATGTTTACAGCTGTTTCTTCTCATTTTGAGTCAAACCACATCAGCATATGAAGGTCCCGAAAGCTTGACTCGTCCACATCATTAAGGTCGACTCTTCTTTGAGGAGGCAGCTCTTTCTTAGTTGTATTTTGAGTGTCTTCCAACCTGAGGGTCTCATCTTCTGGCACTATATCAGACAGTGTTCCTCTGTTATTCATAAGATTTTCACTGGCTAATTCTTTTCGGAAGTAGTCTTCCAGGCCCTTCTTCCTAGTCGGTCTTATTCTGGAAGCTCAGCTGAAACCTGTCCACCATGGGTGACACTGCTGGTATTTGAATACCGGTGGCATAGCTTCCAGCATCACAGCAACATGCAAGCCCCCGCAGTAAGACAAACTGACAGACACGTGGAGGAGACAAAGATTAGACAGGCGTACCAAAAAAAAGAAAAAGAAAAAAGTGAGAAACTTCCTTCCTAGTTCAATCAAATAAATATATGAGACCAAGTGGGCAACACCTGCCCAAAAGCAAGTTGAGACGGCAGGAAGGGACAGGAACCAGATGAATGGACACAGGGAACTCGGGCTGGAAAGGGGGAGAGTGCTTTAACGTTGTGGGGATTGCAACCAATGTCACAAAACAGTATGTGTATAAATTTTTGAATGAGAAATTAACTTGAGCTGTGAACTTTCACCTAAAACCCAGTGAAATAAGTAAATAAAAGATGCTTGACTCATTCTGAATATTTTTAGTGTGATTTTTAAGGGCTTCAATGATTGTGTATTCTTCAAATAATTTAACTTATATTTTCTTTCTTTTTCTAAAAAGAGTCTTTAAAGAAGCATTAATCAATTACCTCAAAGCATCTTTTGACTGATTATTTAGCGGTACCCATTTTCTGATTTCTTCATTCTCTCCAATCTGAGGTCACTGTCATCCATTTTATCTTCTCCAAGTATAACAGGAAAATCCATCAATTGTTCACTTAGACATTTGGTCTGAGTTTTCTTACTATTTAGCTCTTATTTCAAGGATTCAAGTACCTTTTCTGTTTAGTAAAGCCAGTTATCATCAAGTCAGTTCTGATTCATGGCAACCCCATGTTTGTTAGAGTAGAACTGTGCTCCATAGGTTTTCAATGGCTGGATTTTTTTTTTTTTTTTTGAAGTAACTTGCCAGGACTTCCTTCTTCTTTTTTTTTAGGAGTTACCTCATTAGACTCATGCAGGCTTAAGGATGATTTACTGAGGTTGCATTGGAAGGTAACTGCAGAGGGCAAAACATGATTTTTCTGGAAGTTTTTTAAGGCATTTATAACCTCTTCTCCATAATTGCCCCAGATAGTTTTGGCCTTCTTTTAATAGCACAGTCATTTTCTTAAGCGTTTAAATTTTTAGTCTATTGTTATCCCTTTCATACAACTATCAGTGAGTTTTTCTTACTGAGGAACCTATTGCCAGTTCTCATTGACTTCTGCACTCATGGAGAGCTGGGGCTCATGACATTTCCATCTTTTTTTTTTTTTTAAATGTAGGGCAATGAGCTTTTATTTTTTAAAGTTGATAGTTTTCTAAATTCTGTAGGTACTAGAAACAAAGATAATTTGTTTTCAACTCTTCCTCTTAGTGTTGCTGCTTACTTCTTTTCTATGTTGTTGCCTTCATTTTTTTTTTTTTAGAAGACACCTTTTTGTTTTCTTTTTTTATTGTACTTTAGGTGAAAGTTTACAGAACAAACTAGGTTCTCATTAAACAATTAGTACACATATTGTTTTGTGACATTGGTTACCAACCCCATGACATGTCAATACTTTCCCCTCATCCACCTTGGGTTACCTGTTGCCAGCTTTCCTGTCACCTCCTGCCTTCTAGTCCTTCTCCCTGGGCTGGTGTGCCCCTTTAGTTTCAATTTGTTTTATGGGCCTGTCTAATCACTGGCTGAAGGATAAACCTCAGGAGTGACTTCATTACTGAGCTAAAAGAGTGTCAGGGGGCCATATTCTGGGGGTTTCTCCAGTGTCTGTCAGGCCAGTAAGTCTGGTCTTTTCTTCAGATTTAGAATTTTGTTCTACTTTATTCTCCAGCTCTGTCCTGGACGCTCTACTGTGATCCCTGTCAGAGCAGTCAGTGGTGGTAGACTGGCACCATCTACTTGTGCTGGACTCAATCTGGTGGAGGCCATAGTAGTTGTGGTCTATTAGTCCTTTGGACTAATCTTTCCTTGTGTCTTCGGTTTTCTTCATTCTCCCTTGCTGCAGATGGGGTGAGACCAGTGGAGTATCTTAGATGGCCGCTCACAAGCTTTTCAGACTCCAGACACTACTCACCGAAGTAGAATGTGGAACATTTTCTTTATAAACTATGTTATGACAATTGAGCTAGATGTTCCCTAAGACCATGGTCTCCACAGTCCTCATCCAAGTAATTAGACCCCTCAGGGAATCTGGATGTGTCTATGGAGCTTCCATGACCTTGCCTTGGACAAGTTGTGCTGGTTTCCCCAGTATTGTATACTCTCTTACTGTTCACCAAAGTCACCACTTTATTGTCTATTTAGTGTTTTTCCATCCCCATCCTTCCCCTCCCTTGTAACCATCAAAGATTGTTTCTTTTTGTGTGTAAACCTTTTCATGAGTTTTTACAGTAGTGGTCTCATACAATATTTCTCCTTTTGTGATTGACTTATTTCACTCAGCATAATGCCCTCAAGATTCATCCATGTTGTGAGATGTTTTGCAGATTCCTCATGGTTCTTTATTGTTGGGTAGTACTCCATTGTGTGTATATACCATAGTTTGTTTATCCATTCATCTAGGGCATCTAGGTTGTTTCCATCTTTTTGCTAATGTGAACAATGCTGCAATGAACATAGATGTGCATATGTCTATTTGTGTGACGGCTCTCATTTATCTAGGATATATTCCTAGGAGTGGGATTGCTGGATATGATATTTCTATTTCTAGCTTTCTAAGCGCCATGTCATTTTCCAAAAAGGTTGTGTTATTTTGCATTCCTGGCAGCAGTGCATAAGAGTTCCAATCTCCCCACAGCCTCTCCAACATTTGTTATTTTCTGTTTTTTTGATTAGTTCCAGTAGTGCCAGGGTAAAATGGTATCTCATTATGGTTTTGATTCGCATTTCTCTAATGGCTAGTGATCCGGATCATTTCCTCATGTGTCTGTTAGCCACTTGAATGTCTTCTTTGGTGAAGTGTCTGTTCATTTCCTTTGACCATTTTTTAAATTGGATAATTAGACTTTTTGTCATAGAGGTGTGGGATTTTCCTGTAGTTTTCAGAGATTAGACGTTTGTCCGATTTGTCATAGCCAAATATTTTTTCCCAGTCTGTATATTCTCTTTTTACTCTTTTGGTGAATTCTTTTGATGAGCTTAAGTGTTTAATTTTTTAGAAGACCCTAGTTATCTAGCTTATCTTCTGGAGTTTGTGTGTTGTTAGTTATGGTTTGTATTCTGTTAATGCTGTGTATTAGGGCCTCTAACATTTACTCTATTTTTTCTTCTATGATCTTTATGGTCATTCATTTTATATTTAAGTCTTTGATACATTTTGAATTAATTTTTGTGTATGCTGTGAGGTATGGGTCCTGTTTAATTTTTTTGCAGATGTACATACAGTTTTGCCAGTACCGTGAGTCAAAAAAACTGTCTTTTCCCCAGTTGATTGACTCTGGACCTTTGTTGAAGATCAGGTGATCATAGGTGGTTGGATTTACATCTGAGTTCTCAATTCTGTTCCATTGGTCAATGTATATGTCGTTGTACCAATACCAGGCTGTTTTGACCTTAGCTGTATAGTAGTTTCTGAGATGAGGTAGTGGGAGTCCTCCTACTTTACTATTCTTCTTCAACAGTGTTTTGCTTATTCAAGGCCTCTTTCCTTTCCATATAAAGTTAATGATTAGTTTTTCCAACTCTTTAAAGAATGCTGTTGGTATTTGGATCGGGACTGCATTGTGTTTGTAGATTGCTTTGGGTAGAATTGACATTTTCACAACATTGAGTTTACCTATCCATGAGCATGGTATACTTTTCCATTTATGTAGGTCTCTTTTGGTTTCTTGCAATAGTGTTTTGTAAATTTTCTTTGTATAGGTCTTTTACATCCCTGGTTAGATTTATTCCTAAGCATTTTATCTTTTTAGGGGCTATTATAAATGGTATTGTTTTCCTGATTTCCTTTTCATAGTTCTCTTTATCGGTGTGTAGGAATCCAACTAATTTTTGTATGTTTATCTTATATCCTGCTAGTCTGCTGAATCTTTCTATTAGTTCCAGTAGTTTTCTTGAGGAGTCTTTCAGGTTTTCTATATGTAGTATCATATCATCCACAAATAGGGACAGTTTTACCTCTTCCTTACCAATCTGGATTCTGTTTATTTCTTTTTCTTGCCTTGTTGCTCTAACTAGGACTTCTAGCACAATGTTAAATATGAATGGTGATAAAGGACATCTTTGTCTTGTTCCCGATCTCAAGGGGAATGTTTTCAGCCTCTCTCCATTAAGAATGATGTTAGCTATTGATTTTGTATAGATGCCCTTTATTATGTTGAGGAATTTCCCTTCTACACCTATTTTATTGGGAGTTTTTGTCAGGAATTGGTGTTAGACTTTGTCAAATTCCTTTTCTGGGTCCATTGAGATGATCATGTGATTCTTTTCCTTTCTATGTTGTGGATTACATTGATTGATTTTCTAATGTTCAGCCATCCTTGCACACCCAGTATGAATCCCACTTGTTTGTGGTGTATTTTTTTTTTTTTGATATGATGCTGAATTCTATAGGCTAGAGTTTTGTTGAGAATTTTTGCATCTATATTCATGAGAGATATTAGTCTGTAATTTTCTTTTCTGTGGTATCTTTGCCTGGTTTTGGTATCAGGGTTATGCTGGATTCATAGAATGAATTTGGAAATATCCCTTCCTTTTCTAGGTACTGAAATAGTTCGAGTAGTACTGGTGTAAACTCTTCTCTGAATGTCTGGTAGAATTGTCCAGGGCTTTTTTTGTTGAGAGTTTTTTTTAATTATCTTTTCAATGTCTTCCCTTCTTATGGGCCTGCTCGGGTTTTCAACATAAGTTTGTGTTAGTTTGGGTAGGTAGTGTGTTTCTAGAAATTTGTCCACTTCCTTTAGGTTTTCAAATTTCTTGGAGTATAGTTTTTCATAGCACTCTATTATGATCCTTTTTATTTCAGTTGGGTCTTTTGTAATGTCACCCATTTCATTTCTTATTTGTGTTATTTGCATCCTCACCTGTTTTTCTTCTGTCAGTTTGGCCAGTGGTTTGTTAATTTTGTTGATTCTTTCAAAGAATCAACTTTTGGTTTTGTTGATTCTTTCTATTGTTTTTCTATTCTCTATTTCATTTATTTCTGCTCTGATCTTTATTATTTCGTTTCTTCTGGTGGAGGTGATTTCTTTTGCTGTTCTCTTTCTACTTGTTTGAGTTGTGTAGTTAATGTTTTGATTTTGTCCCTTTCTTCTTTTTTGATGTGTGCATCTATTGCTATAAATTGACATCTGAGCACTGCTTTTGCAGTGTCCCAAAGGTTTTGGTACGATGTGTTTTCATAATCATTTGATTTGAGGAATTTTTTTATTCTGTCTATGATTTCTACTATTACCCAGTGGTTTATAAACAATGTGTTAATCAGTTTCCATGTATTAAATTTTTTATCCTGCTCTTCCCATTATTAATGTCTACTTTTATGTTGTTGTGATCACAGAAGATACTTTGTACTATCTCAGTGTTCTGAATTTTGTTGAGGGTTGCCTTGTGGTCTAAGATATGGTCTATTCTGAAAAATGTTCCATGTGCATTGAAGAAGAATGTGTACCTTGCTTCTGTTGGGTGGAGTGTTGTATATATGTCTATGAGGTCAAGTTGGTTGATTGTGGCCTTTAGATCTTCTGTATCTTTGTTGAGTTTCTTTCTAGATGTACTGTCTTTTACCAAGAGTGATGTGTTGAAATCTCCTACCATTATTGTAGAACTGTCAGTTTCTTTTTTCAGTGCTGTTAGAGTTTGTTTGATGTATTTTGGAGCCCTGCCATTGGGTGTGTAGATATTTATTATCATGTCTTCATGACGGATTGCTCCTTTATTTATTTTATAATGCCCTTCTTTGTCTTCTATGGTGAATTTTGTTTTACAGTCTATTTGGTCTGAGATTAGTATTGCCACTCCTGCTCTTTTTTGGTAGCTGTTTACTTGATATAATTTTTCCATCCTTTGATTTTTTAATAAATTTATTTATTTATTTCTAAGGTGTGTCTCTTGTAGACAACATATTGATGGATCCTGTTTTTTTATCTGTTCTCTCACTCTCTGTGTCTTTATGGGTGCATTTAGGCTATTTATGTTCAGTGTAATTATTGATAGGTGTGAGTTTATTGCTGTCATTTTTCAGTGCTTTTTTTTTTGTGGTGCTGACATTTTCTTTATTCCTCTTACTCTCCTGTGCTGAATTCTTTTTGTTTGTCAATTTTTTTTTTCATTTCATTTTTGTAGATTTTGTGTTTACTGAGACTTTATGGTTTTCTTGTTTATTTTGATGAGTAGGTTCGTTAACTTTCTTTGTAGTTACCTTGACATTTACCTTTATCTTCCTAAGTTTGCACCACTCTTTTATTACTTAGTATTGCCTTGCCTTCCTCCCCATTTGTAAATTCTATACCTACACTGTTTATTCCTTCTTTTATTGTTCTGATTTTGTTGTTATTTACAGATTAACCTCTCTGGTTCCCTGTTGTAAATATTTTCATTTTTATTAATTCTTGAGAGTTCATTACCTAGGTTGATATTTGGCTGATGCAATCTAGAGTCCTAGATTCAGGTTGTCTTCTGATTTTGTTTGTTCTCTAATTGAAGGACTCCCTTTAACAATTCTTGTAAGTTTGGTTTGGTTTTTACATATTCCCTTAATTTCTGTTTATCCAGAAATGTCCTAATTTGGTACCTATTTGAGAGAGCGTTTTGCAGGATATATTATTCTTGGCTGACCGATGTTTTTCTTTCAAGGTTTTATGTATGTAATTCTGTTGCCTACTTGCCTGCTCAGTTTCTGCTGAGTAATCAGATCTTAGTCTTGTTTCCCCTCTGTATGTGACTTTTTGTTTTTCTCAAGCTGCTCTCAGGATTCTTTCTTTGTCTTTGGTTTTAGCCAGTGTGATGATATTCCTTGGTGATATTTTTTTTTTTTTGGGGGGGGGGCTGTATCCTGTATGGGGTTCGTTGCGCTTTTTGGATAGTCAGCTTTTCATCTTTCGTAATATTAGGGCAGTTTTCTCCTCCTGCTCTGGAACTCTGATCACTTGCAAATTTTGCATTTGATTGTGACCAGCATAATTCTCAGGGTTTCTTCATTTTTCTTCTTTCTTTCTATGATTTTTCCACAAGTAAAGTGGTATCCAAGGATTTGTCTTCAATTTTGCTGATCCTGTCTTACATTGTTTTAAACCTGCTCCTCAAACTTTCTATGGCACTGTCCATTTCTGAAATCTTGTTGTTTATCTTTTGGATTTCTAGTTGCTGTTTATGTATGATTTCTAGTTGTGAATTTATTTTGTCATTTTGTGCCTATATTATTTTCCTGAAATCTTCCATTTTTTCTCTTTTCCATGATTTTGTCTTTTTTTTTTTTCTTTATTTTTGTCTGCTTTTTCCTTCAACTCTTGGATAGCTCTGAATATTAGAGATTTGTATTTCTTCTCAGGTAGTTCTAGTGCCTTTTCTTCTAGTGAAAGGTCATCTGGAGTTTTAATTTTGACGCCTACTAAATCCATCCTGTCCTGTTTTTTAATATGTTTTGATATTTTTGCTGTCTTTGGGACACTCAGTAGTTATTTTCTTTGTTTATTGATTACATACTTGTTTGTTTCATCTGGCTTGTTTTATTTGGTTAAGTCTGAGCTGGCTCACTGGACATTCTTTGTTGTTTGCTCGCCTGTGGGCATAATACTTCTCACCACCTTGTCCAATGGGCAAGGCTATTCACTCAGCTGTAGTGCAGTAGGGCAGATCCAGTGGAAGGGGAGGGACTGGGATGGTTCGTTTGTGGCATGTACTGGGGCTGACAGGCCTGGGTTGGTCTTCAGTGCAGTGCAGGTTCTGGTAGACCATATCTGTGCTGTTTGGGGGTGTGATGCTCAGCACACTGTGCAGCTAGGCAGGAGGGAAGGAGTAGGATGTGATCTGTGGGACTAAGTAGATGTGGGTAAGAAGAGAAAGAAGAGAGAGAAACAGGAGACAAAAAAGGTGCTAATGGAGCCTGCCATTGGAGTGGCACAGACCCAGGGAAGTCATGTGCTGTTGGCTTTCTAGCCAGGCAGTGAGGCACAGCCCATCAAGAAGGGACAGATACAGTGTAAGCAGCTAGGTGGGTGGGAGAAAGGAAAGGAAAGATGGGAGAGAGAGATAAGAAACTAGACTTAAAAAAAGGCGGGGGGAAGAGAAAGGCACACTGGCTCAGTGGTCAGGAGGAAGGAAAGTAGAGAGAGACAAGAAACCAAGAAAAAAAACTGCCAGGTAGTTGGGAGAAGAAAAGCAAGGAAGGTACAGAGAGACAAGAAACTGGGGGAAAAAAGAAGGAAGAAGAAAGAAGAAAAAATGCCGCAAATGAGCCCACTGGAAGCAAGTTCCCAGCTGAGTGGCACTGCACAGCCCGTCCAGAAGGAGCAGAGATGGCACACGGCACCAGGTGTTCAGGAGAAGGGTAAGGAAGGAAGTTAGAGAGACAAGAAACTGAGAAAAGAAAAGAAGAGAGAAAGAAAAAAATGTTCCAGGACAGACCACTGGTGTGGTGGTGTGGACCAGAGAATTGTCTCCACAGCCATGAGGCACTTCACAGCCCATCTAGAAAGAGCAGAATTTGCACATGGTACAAGGTGTTCAGGAGAAAAAAGGGAAAGATGGTAGAGAGAGACAAGATACTGAGAAAAGAAAAGAAAAATCCCCAAGGGAGCCCACTGCCTTGGCAGCACAGATCAGGGATGGGCTCCCAAGTAGAGCAGCACTGCACAGCCTTTCTAAAGGGGTGGAGATGGCACACAGAGCCAGGTATTCAGGAGACAGGAAAACAAGGAAAGTAGAAGGAGAAAAGAAATGGAGAAATGAAGAAAAACAAAAAGAATAAAGAGAAAAAGAAAAAACAAATGCCCCAAAGATCCCACTGGTGTTTTGGTTTGGACCAGGGAAGTGGCACCCCAGTAGAGCAGTGCTTCACAGCCTGTCAAGAAGGAGAATAGATGGCATGCAGAGCCAGGTGTTGGAGAGAAAGGAAGGGAAGGAGGTGAGAGAGAGAGAGAAGAAACCAATAGAAGCCAGAAAAAGCAACAACAGCAACCAAAAACATGGCACTGAAGGAGCCGACCAGTGTGGGAAGGGCGAATCCAAGTGGCAAGGAGCTGGAGCCTCCCTGGTGAGTGACCTTAGCCCACTGGGAAGAGGCAGAGGCCAAGCAGGGGGATGAAGGATGGAAGGGTGGGAAAGCATGTATCACTGGTTACCTGGTGCTCTGTCTCCTGCTGGGAGCTCCTTGAAGCTGTCTTCTTGTACTCCCTGACCACAATTCTCAGTGGCTGAAGAGTCCAAGTTGGCAAATACATGCTGTATTAGCTGATAGGGGATGTCACACCATACCTCTCTTTGCTCTCTGTTCTCTGTCAGTTTCTTAATTCTATTCGGTGCTTTGTTGACTTCTTTATCTCTTCATTTGATGCTTAGGGTTTCAAGATTTTCTCTGTTTTACTTAGTTTTGGAGTCTTTGCTGTGGAGAGATGGTATGCTGCTTCTGTCTATAGTACCATGTTGGCTCTGCCCCCCTCACCAAGTCTTTCTTCTGCGGCACATCTGGGTAGACTCAAACCTTCAACCTTTCAGTGAACAACAAAGCACATTTACTATTTTATATTAAGTTTGCTCAATTTGTCATTCCATACTTGAACAACTTTTAAAAGCAGTTTTAAGCTACCTGTAAGATTGAAAATTTCATCTTAACCATATTTTATTGGTATTTTGAGTTGTTTTTATCTTTCTGATGCATTTTTAAGATTGTTCTGGCATCAACCACTTGGGATTGAAAGGACTTGAACACCATTTTATGTGATCAATCTATATTCTATACCTAGCCATCAACTTAACTCACTCTGAACATTAAGATTTCCTTCCTCCCCATTTTTTTCCCTAAAGTGTCTACTATAAATTCAAATTGCCTTTAGGCTTAGAGTTCCTGATACCTGTTCTCAAGGCTGAACTCCATTAAAAATGACTATAGGGAATTTAAGAAAGTTGCAGGTACAAAGTCAGCAAGCAAACATCTGTTGGGTTTCCATAAACCAGCAATGAGAAATTTAAAGGGAAATTAGAGAAACAATTCCATTTACAATAGCATCTAATTGAATAAAATACCTAGGAATAATGCTAACTTGTACAATGAAAATTATAAAACACTGCTGAACAAGATTTAAGAAGACTTAAATAAACGGAAAGATGTTCCATGTTCTTGGGTTGGAAAATGTAATATTGTTAAGATATCAATACTACCCAAAGTGATTGATAGATTCAATGCAATCCCAGTCAAAATTTTAAGAGCCTTCTTTACAGAAATGGAAAAATCAATCCTCAACTTTATGTGGAACAGCAAGTGGCCCCAAATAGCTAAAGCAATGTTGAAAGAGAAACACAAAATAGGAGGACTCACAATTCCTGATTTTAAAACTAACTATACAACTGCAGTAATAAAAACAGCCTGCTAGTGGTATAACAATAGACACATAGATCAATGAAATAGAATTGAGCAGCCAGAAATAAACCCACACATCTTTGGTCAACTTATTTTAACAAGGGTACTAAGTCCATACAGTGGAGAAAGAAGAGTCTCGTCAATCAATGGTGTTGGAAAACTGTATTTCCACATACAGAAAAATGAAACAGTATCCGTACCTCAAACCATACACAAAAACAAATTGAAAATGGATTAAGGACCTAAATGAGCAAACTAAAACCATAAAATTTTTAGAAGAGAATGCAAGATCAACACTCTTGGGCCTAGCTTTTAACAATGGATTATCTATATGATCACAAAAGCTCAAATAGCAAAAGAAAAATGAATAAATGAAATCTCATAAAAATGAAAAACTTGTTCATCAAAAGAGTTTGCCAGACAGTGAAAAGACAGTTTTACTGACTGGGAGAATATCTTCAGAAACCATATATCCGGTAAGAATCTAATAACTAAAATATACATAAAACTTCAACAATTTAACAACGGAAAGACAAATAACCCATTTGTGGGTAAAGGACTTGAAATGGCCACCAAACACATAAAAATACGCTCAGCATCATTAAACATCAGAGAAATGCAAATCAAAACCACTATGGGATACCATTTCACTCTCACTAGGATGGCTAAGATTAAAAAAAAAAAAAAAAAACAGAAAATAACACATGTTAGCAAGGATGTGGGGAAATTGGACCCCTTATCCATGGCTGGTAGGAATGTAAAATGGTACAGCGGTTGTGGAAAACATTGTGGTGGTTCCCTAAAAAACGAAAAACAACTACCGTATGACCCAGTAATTCCACTTCTACATAGATACCCAAAAGATTTGAAAGTAGAGACTCAAATAGAGACTTGTACACCAATGTTTGTTGCAACACTATTCACAATAGTCAAAAGGTAGAAACAACCTAAATGTCTATCAACAGATGAATGGATAATCAAAATGTGGTACATACATACGATGGAACACTACCCAGTTAGCAGAAGAAATGAAGTCTTGATACATGCTACAATATGAATAGAGCTTGAAGATATTATACTGAGTGAAATAAATCAGTCATATAAGGACAAGTATTGTATGACCTCATTTATATAAAAAGACAAGAAAAAGCAAATGTATAGAGACCAAAGTTTATTAGTGGATACCAGGGGCAGGAGGGAGGGGGAGAGGATGGTTAATGGTGAAAAAAAAATCACATTGATCAAGCAATTACAACTATTGTAATTGCTGTCAATAAGTTGTACACCTGTAAAAAGTTGAACTGTCAGAAGTTGTGTGATAGATATTTACAACAATGTAAAAAAAGTAGCTGCTGAGGCTGCTTATGTATAACCAAAAACTTCATGGGATTTTTTTTCTTGGTTTGGAGTTTTAAGGTCACGGTTTCATGGAACATCCCAGTTAATTCACCTAATAACATCCTTGCTTCTGTTCTACCTCCTAGTCGATTGCATAGTGCCTGGGGTCTTAAAAGCTTGCAAGTGACCACCCAAGATACTACAAATGGTTTTTATTTGCCTGGAGCAACAGAAGAAGAGGGAGAATCAGAAATAGAAGGAGGATATGGAATGCGTGGCTAATTGCCTCCATCAACAACTGCCTCCTTAGTCATGAGACCAGAAGAACTTGATGGTGCCCAGCTACCATTACTGAACATTTTGACCAAAGATTCTATAGAAGAATTCTGATCAAGAGGGGGAAAATTCATAACAGAATTTAAAATTCTCATGGACTGCAGACTATCCGGAGCCAAAGGGGCTGAATGAACCCCTGAAACTATTGTCTGAGATAGTTTTTAAAATTTAAACCAAAAATAACCCCTGAAACCAAACAATTGTTTGGCATACCTAGTAAAAAATGTCTTCCTAGAGCATTATGCTCTTTTAAGAACTATCTATATGTGATCAAAGTGACTGTAGCAACCTGAAAGATTAGATAGGAACCTAAGGGGGCAGTGAGTTTATGTTAATGGAGAAGGAACAACACAGAAAAGGAGGGTGAGAATGGTTGCACAACTTGAAGAATGTAATCAATGTGGCTGGCTTGTACCTGTAGAAACCGTTGAATTGGTGTTTGTTTTGCTGTGTATATTCTTAACAACAACAACAAAAATAAATAAATGACTCTGCTCTGCTCCCCACTGAGCAATCCAAAAGCTGTCAGGCAGCCCTGGCTCTACTTATCTGGCAAGGGCAGGTGTCGGCGTGCTCCTATACCTAGCCACTAGTGCTGGGGCCACAACCCAGCAGTGCCTTCTACTTTCTCCAACCACTTGCACTGGGGGCCTGAGGACCAGTGACACACCCTCCCTCACAGCACACTTAGCAGACAAAGCACACCTTCCAACTGGGCGCACATGGGCTGGCAACATTGCCCTTACTTTGTACCCCACATCATCCCCCCTCTATAAGTTTGTGCTGTTCTGACCACCCCCACTCAGCCCAGCCTGCCAGGGACCATTGGTGAAAAGTTCCATGCCACTCACCCAGTGAGTGATGACCTGGACACTGTTTATCAGAATACACAGCAACCCACACTACATACACACAATACCCAACCCAAAGACCAGTGAGAATGTTCCTTGCACTCAAGTTCAGCTGACCAGCTGCACAGACACATCATCTCACCAGCAATGACAGCTATATTCTCAGCTGCCCCACAAGATCATCGAACAGAGAACTCAGCTCTCACACCCATTCATTCCCCCACCCACCCAGAGTCAAGCGGTGAGAGCTCCAGTGCCACCAGACTAGCAACCACAGTAGCACACACACCCCACATACTCAGGTAGATCAAAAGAAAACAAAACAAGAAGTCAAGTAACAGCAAACAAATATACAATAAATCAATAAATATAAAACCTTGATGCCTCGGAGATAAGACAATATCAATTCACATAAAGAAGCAGGTCATGCTGGCTCCAGCAAGTGACCAAAATAAAGAACCAGATAACATTCCAGAGGAAGAAATGGTAATGGAACTACCTGAGAAGGAATTCAAAAGACTAATATACAGGGTTCTCTGGAGATCAAGAAAGAGATCAAGGAAAACACAGATAAAACCAAGGAAAACACAGATGAGGCAATAGAAGAATTCAGAAAAACAATACAAGAACAAAATGATAAAATAGACTACTAGAAATCATACAAAACCAGCAACTAGAAATCAAAAATTTAACAATAAATTCTAAGAAATGGACAATTTAATAGAAAGATGTTGTTGTTAGGAGTCATTGAGTCAGTTCTGACTCACAATATCCCTATGTACAATAGAATGAAACACTGCCCAATCCTGTGCCATCCTCACAATTGTTGTTATGCTTGAGCCCATTGTTGCAGTCACTGTGTCAATCCATCTCACTGAGGGTCTTCCTCTTTTTTGCTCACCTTCTACTTTACCAAGCATGATGTCCTTCTCCAGGGACTGATCCCTCTTGATAACAAGTCCAAAGTATATAAGATGTAGTTTCACCATCCTTGTTTCTAAGGAGCATTCTGGCTGTACGTCTTCCAAGACAGATTTGTTCATTCTTTTGGCAGTCCATGGTATATTCAACATTCTTCACCAACACCACAATTCAAAGGCATCAATTCTTTCGTCTTCCTTATTTATTGTCCAGCTTTCACATGCATATGAAGCGATTGAAAACACCATGGCTTGGGTCAGACGCACCTTAGTCTTCAAGGTGACATCTTTGATTTTTAACACTGTAAAGAGGTCTTTTGCAGCAGATTTACCTGATGCAATGCTTTGGTTGATTTCTTGACTGCTGCTTCTGTGGGTGTTGATTGTGGAACCAAGTAAAATGAAATCCTTGACAACTTCAGTCATTTCTCCATTTATCATGATGTTGCTTATTGGTCCAGTTGTAAGGATTTTGTTTTCTTTATTTTGAGGTAATCCATAATGTAGGCTGTGGTCTTTGATCTTCATTAGTAAGTGCTTCAAGTCCTCTTCACTTTCAGCAAGCAAGGTTGTGTCATCTGCATAACACAGGTTGTTAATGAATCTTCCTCCAATCTTGATGCCACGTTCTTCTTCATAGAGTCCAGCTGGAATGGAAGGCTATAGGAGCAGAATTGAATTACTGGAAGACAGACTTAGCAAAATTGTGGACAAATATCTTGACACCAAATTGAGAAAAAAACAGAAACAAGAATTAAGAAAAATGAAGAAAGCCTAAGAATTATGTAGGATGCCATCAAGAGGAAAAATTTGTGCATGATCAGAGTTCCAGAACAGGGGGAGGCAATGGGAAACACAGAAAGAATTGTCAAAGATTTGCTGAAAGAAAATTTCCCTTTTATCATGAAAGATGAGAAGATAACCATCCAAGAGCTCAGTGAACCCCTTACAGGATAGACCACAAAAGAAAGTCACCAAGACATACTGTAACCAAATTTGCCAAAACCAAAGACAAAGAAAGAATCCCACCAGCAGCTCAGGAAAAACAAAAAGTCACCTACAAAGAAGAACCAAGAATCAGACTAAGCTCTGATTACTTGTCAGAAGCCATGCCAGCAAGAAGGCAATGGGATTACATATATAAAACCTTGAAATACAAAAACAAAAAACAAAAAAAAAACTGCCAACCAATAATTATATATACAGCAAAATTGTTTCTCAGATATGATGGTGAAATTAGGAAATTTCCAAATAAACAGAAATTAAGGGAATTTGTAAAAACCAGACGAAAATTACAAGAAATATTACAAGGAGTCCTTTGAATAAAAGATCATCAACATCAGACAATAACCTGAGATTAGATTATAGGTCAATATCAGCCATATACCAACCCAAATAAAGAATTCTCAAAAATAAAACAAAGCTAAAAGACTAAAAACAGGGAACCAGAGACATCAATCTGTAAATGACAACAATGTCAAAACCAAAAAGGGGAATAAAAGTGTAGTTACAGAACTTCCATATGGAGATGAAGTCAAGGTGATATCAAGAAGTAAAAGACTGCTTTAAACTTAAAAAGATAAAGGTAAATTTCAAGGTAATCATTAAGAAAGTTAACAAACCTACTCATCAAAATGAAAAAGAAGAAAAACATAAAGTCTCAGTATTCACAAAATTAATAACAATGAAAAAAACTAAAAGAGTATCCACAAACTGAAAGAAATCACTGCAGAAAATTAAGTTGAATAAAGAAATCTTCAATACCACAAAAACACACACACACACAACAAAATGATGGCAGTAAACATCTTCCTATGGATAATCACACTGAATCTAAGTGGCTTAAATGTACCAGTAATGAGATAAAGTAGCAGAATGGATAAAAAATATGACTCATCAATATGCTGTCTACAAGATACACACCTTAGACACAAAGATATAAATATATTAAAAATCAAAGGATGGAAAAAATATATCAAGCAAACAATAGCAAAAAAAAAAGAGCAGGAGTGGCAATATTAATCTCTGATAAAATAGACTTTAAAGCAAAATCCACTATAAAAGGAAGGGCACTATATAATGATTAAAGGGTCAATCCACCAAAAGGACATAACAATTATATGTATATATATAATTGCACCAAATGAAAGGGTGTCAAAAAACAAAACAAACACTAACAGCATTGAAAACAGAAATATTTCCACAATAATAGCAGGAATAACAGAGACGACTTCAACACACCACTTTTGGTGAAGGACAGAACAACTAGAAAGAAATTCAATAAATATAGGGAAGACCTAACTGCCACCATCAACCAACTTGACCTCATAGACATATACAGAACACTCCACTCAACAGCAGCAAAGTATACATTCTTTTCCAATGCACATAGATCATTCTCCAGAATTGAACTCATTTTAGGACACAAAGAAAGCCTTAACAAAATTCAAAACATTGAAATCATACAAAGTATTTTTTTCTGATCACAATGCTATAAAAATTGAAATCAATAGCAGGAAGAGCAAGGAAAAAAATTAAATACATGGAAAATGAATAACACCTTACTTAAAAATCATTGGGTAATAGAAGAAATCAAAAGTGAAATTAAAAAATTCCTAGACTCAGTAGAAGTGGAGCCAACATGATGCTATAGACAGAAGCACCACACCATCTCTCTACAACAAAGACCTGAAAAACTAAGTAAAACCGATACAAACATCAATCCTGGAACCCTAAGCATCAAATGAAGGGGTAAAAAACTCAACCAAGCACAGAATGGAATAAGAAACTGACAGAGAACAAGGAGATCTATGAAGTGGAGGTCTCCTAACATCTAATGTGGCATGGATCCACCATCTCGGACCCCTCAGCCACCGAGAGCAGTGGACAGGGAGTACAGGAAGGCAACTTCATAAAGCTACCTGCAGGAGACAGAGCACGCGGTAACCAGGGGTACACTTTCCCACCCCCCACCCCTCTTCCCTCTGCCCGACTTCTGCAGCTTTCCAGTGAGCCATGGTCCCCTGGCCAGGGAGACACTTGCTCCTTGCCACTTGGATTTGCCCTGCCCCCACCAGCCGAGTTCTTCAGTGCCATTTTTGTTGTTGTTTTTGGCTTCTTTTTGTTTCTTCTCTCTCTCACCTCCTTCCTTTCCTTTCTACTGAACACCTGGCACCTTATGCCATCTCTTCTCCTTCTTGATGGGTTATTCTGTGCCACTCAGCTGGGGAGTCGCTTCCCTAGTCCACGCTGCCATGCTGGTTGGCTCCCTCACGGCATTTTTCTTTTCTGAGTTTCTTGTCTCTCTCTGTCTTCTTTCCTTTCATTTATCCTGACCACCTTCCCATCTCCACTCCTTTTTGACAGGCTGTGCCATGTCACTCAGATGGGGAGCCACTTCCTCAGTCCATGCCAACATGCCTCAGGGCATTTTTTTTCTTAATTTCTTGTCTCACCGTACCTTCCTTCCTTTCCTTTCTCTCAACCACCTGGCACTGTGTGCCATTTCTGCTTCTTCTTGACATGCTGTGCCCTGCCACTCAGATGGGGAGCCACTTCCCTGGTCCATGCTGCCACACTGGTGGGCTCCCTCAGGGCATTTTTTTCTCAGTTTCTTTTCTCTTTCTACTTCCTCCCTTTCCTTTATCCTGAACACCTGACCACGTGTGCCATCCCTGCTGTTTTTGGGTGGGCTGTGCCACACCACTCAGCTGGGAAGCTGTCAGCACACAGCTTTCACAGTCCTCACTGCAATGCTGGTGGGCTCCCTCAAGGCATTTTTTTTTTCTTGGTTTCCTGTCTCTCTCTACCTGCCTCCTTTCTTTATCCCTACCACCTGGCCTTGTATGCCTTTCTTTTGTATATGTGTCTTATCTCTCTCTCCCTTCCTTTCTCCCACCCACCTAGAAACGTGTGCTGTCTCCTCCCCTTCCTATAGGGCTGTGTCACACCACATGGTTAGAAAGCCACCAGCACTCTGCTTCCCCAGGTCTGCACCACTCCAACAGCAGACTCCCTCAGCACCTTTTTTTTTTTTGATTTTGTTTCTCCACCTTCTTTCTCTTCTTTCCCACACCCACTTAGCTCCACACATCACTTCCTCTCCCTTCCCTCCTGCCTATCTACACTGCATATTAAGCACCACATGCCCAACTGGCACAGTTGTGGACCACCAGACCCCACCCTGCATTGCCCCCAGCTCTGCCCTGTCAGCCCCAGTACATACCACAAATGACCCATGGCAGTCCCTACCCCTCCACTGGACCATCCCTGCTGCAACGTAGCTGAGTGACCAGTCCTGCTCACCTGGACAAGGTGGTGAGAAGTATGCTGCCCACAGACTAGCAAATAACAAAGAACACTGAACCCACCTGCTCAAACACAGCCAAATAAAACAAAAAAGAATGAAACAAGCATATCTACAGTCAATAAATGAAAATAATTCTTGAATTTCCTGAAGACAGCAGACAATATCAAAATACATTAAAAAAAAAAAAAAAAAGGACAGGATGGCTCCAGAAAGCATGCAAAATAAAGCACCAGGTGACCTTCCGGTAGAAGAAAAGGCACTGGAACTACCTGACTGGGAATTCAAAACTCTAATATTTACGGCTTTCCAAGAGATGAAGAAAAACACAGACAAAAACAAGAAAAAAATAGAGGAAATCTTGTAAAAGATAGACAAAACAATGAAGAATTCAAGAACAAAATGTCAAAATAAACAAAAAGCTATAAAACATACAAAAACAGTAATTAGAAATGCAAAAAATAAACAACAAGATTTCAGAAAAAGACAGTGCCATTGAAGGTTTTATGAGCAAATTTGAAACAATGGAAGACAGAATCAGTGAAATTTAAGACAAATCCTTGGATACCACTTTATTTGTGGAAAAATCAGAGAAAAGAAAGAAGAAAAATTAATAAACCCTGAGAACAATGTGGGATACAATCAAAAGCAATAATTTGCAAGTGATCAGAGTTCCAGAACAGGGGAATAAAATGGAAAATACAGAGAGGATCATTGAAGAATTGCTGACAGAAATCTTCCCTAATATGAAAGACAGAAAAGCTGACTAACCAAAAAGCTCAATGACCTCATATAGGATAGACTCCAAAAGAAAATCACCAAGACATATCATTAAAGACAAAGAAAGAATCCTGAGAGCAGCTTGAGAAAAACAAAGAGTCACATACAGATGGGAAAAAATAAGATTAAGATCTGATTACTCATCAGAAACCATACAGGCAAGTAGGCAATGGGATGACGTATATAAAACCTGGAAAGAAAAAAATTGCCAATCGAGAATAATATATCCTGCAAAACTCTCGCTCAAATATGTTGATGAAATTAGGACATTTCCAGATAAACAGAATTTAAGGGAATATGTGAAAACCAAACCAAACTTACAAGAATTATTAAAGGGAGTACTTCAGTTAGAGAACCAACAACATCAAACACAGCCTGAATCTAGGACTGTAGACCACATCAACCAGATACCAATCTATGTAATGAAATCTCAAGGATAAAACAAAACTAAAAGATTTACGACAGAGAACCAGAGAGGTTAATCTGTAAACGACAACAACATCGGAACAACAAAAGAGGGAATAAATGGTGTAGGTATAGAACTTTCAAATGGAGAGGAAGTCAAAGCTATATCAAGTAATAAAAGACTGGTTCAAACATAGGAAGATAGGGGTAAATTTCAAGGTAGCCACAAAGAAAGTTAACAAACTTAATCATCACAATAAAAGAGAAACAAAAATCTCAGTAAACAAAAAATCAACAAAAAAGAAAGGAAAAAAAATCCACAAACAAAAGGAATTCAGCACAGAAGAGTAAGAGGAACACAGAAAATGTCAGCACCACAAAAAAAGACTGCAAAATGACAGCAATAAACTCACACTTATCAATAATCACACTGAACACTAATGACATAAATGCACCCATGAAGAGACAGAGTGACAAGATGAATAAAAAAACAGGACTCATCAAAATACTGTCTACAAGAGACACATCTCAGAAACAAAGACATAAATTTATTAAAAATCAAAGGATGGAAAAAATATATACCAAGCAAAAAGCTAACAAAAGAGATCAAGAGTGACAATACTAATCTCAGATAAAATAGACATTAAAACAAAATCCATCATAAAGGACAAAGAAGGGCATTATACAATGATTTTAATCCACCACAAGACATAACCATAATAAATAGCTATGCACCCAATGGCAGGGCTCCAAAATACATAAAACAAACTCTAACAACACTAAAAAGAGAAACTGACAGTTCCATAATAAGAATAGGAAACTTCAACACACCACTTTCGGTAAAGGACAGGACATCTAGAAAGAAACTCAACAAAGATACAGAAGATCTAAAGGTCACAATCAACCAGACTTGACCTCATAGACATATATACAACATTCCACCCAACAATGCAAAGTACACATTCTTCTCCAATGCACATGGAATGTTTTTCAGAATAGACCACGTATTAGGCCACAAAGCAGCCCTCAACAAAATCCAAAATATTGAGATAGTACAAAGTATCTTCTCTGATCACAACAACATAAAAGTAGATATTAACAACAGGAAGAGAAGGGAAAAAAATCAAATAAATGGAAACAGATTAACACATCGCTTATAAACCACTGGGTAACAGCAGAAATCAAAGATGGAATTGAAAATTTCCTAGAATCAAACGACTATGAAAACATATCATACCAAAACCTTTGGAACACCACAAAGGCAGTGCTCAGAGGTCAATTTATAGCAATAGATGCACACACCAAAAAAGAAGAAAGGGACAAAATCAAAACAGTAGCTACACAACTCAAACAAACAGAAAGAGAACAGGAAAAAAAGCCCACATCCACCAGAATAAATGAAATAATAAAGATCAGAGCAGAAATAAATGAAATCGAGACTAGAAAAACAATAGAAAGAATCAACAAAAACAAAAGTTGGTTCTTTGAAAGAGTCAACAAAATCGACAAACTATTGCCCAAACTGACAACTGAAAAACAGGAGAGGACACAAACAACCCAAATAAGAAATGAAATGGGGGACATTACAAGAAACCCAACTGAAATAAAAAGGATCATAACAGAGTGCTATGAAAAACTGTACTCTAACGAATTTGAAAATCTAGAGGAAATGGACAAATTTCTAGAAACACACTACCTACCTAAACTAACACAAACTGATATTGCAAATCTAAACAGACTCATAACAACAGAAGAAATTGAAAAGATAATTTTAAAAAATCCCAACAATAACAAAAAAAAAAAAAAGAAAGCCCTTGTCTGGATGACTTCACTGGAGAATTCCACCAAACATTCAGAGAAGCACTTACACCAACACTACTCAAACTATTTCAGAACATAGAAAAGGAAGCGATATTTCCAAATTCATTCTATGAAGCCTGCATAACCCTGATACCAAAACCAGGCAAAGACACCACAGAAAATTACAGACCAATATCTCTCATGAATACAGATGCAAAAATTCTCAACAAAATTCTAGCCAATAGAATTCAGCATCATATCAAAAAATAATACACCATGACAAAGTGGGATTCACACCAGACACTCATGGATAGTTCAATATTAGAAAATCAATCGATGTAATCAACCACATAAATAAAATAAAATAAAAGAATTACATGGCCATCTCAATCATCCCAGAAAAGGCATCAGACGAAGTCCAACACCAATTCCTGATAAAAACTCCCAATAAAATAGGTATAGAAGGCAAATTCCTTATCATAATAAAGGGCATCTATACAAAACCAACAGCCACCAACATTCTTAATGGAGAGAGGTTGAAAACATTCCCCCTGAGAACAGGAACAAGACAAGGATGCCCTTTAGCACCACTCCTATTTAACTTTATGCTGGAAGTCCTAGCTATCGCAACAAGGTAAGAAAAAGAAATAAACTGCATCCAAATTGGTAAGGAAGAAGTAAAACTGTCCATATCTGCAGATGATATGATATTATACATAGAAAACTCAAACCACTCCATGAGAAAACTACTGGAACTAATAGAAAGATTCAGCAGACTAGCAGGATATAAGATAAACATCCAAAAATTAGTTGGATTCCTACACACCAATAAAGAAAACTATGAAAAGGAAATCAGGAAAACAATACCATTTATAATAAAAAAGATAAAATGCTTAAGAATAAATCTAACCAGGGATGTAAAAGACCTATACAAATAAAATAACAAAACACTACTTCAAGAAACCAAAAGAGATCTACATAAATGGAAAAATATACCACGCTCAGGGATAGGTAGACTCAATGTTGTCAAAATGTCAATTTTACCCAAAGCAGTCTAAAAAACAATGCAATCCTGATCCAGATACCAACAGCATTCTTTAATGTGATGGAAAAACTAATCATTAACGTTATATGGAAAGGAAAGAGGCCTGGATAATTATATCACTATTGAAGAAGAATAAGGTAGGAGGACTCCTACGACCTGAACTCAGAAACTACTGTACAGCTAAGGTAATCAAAACAGCCAGATACTGGTACAACAACAGACACATTGACCAATGGAACCGAATTGAGAACTCAGATGTAAATCCATCCACTTATGATCACCCAATCCTCAACAAAGACCCAAAGTTCATCAACTGGGGAAAAGACAGTCTTTTTAGCAAATGGTACCGGCAAAACTGGATCTTCATCTGCAGAAAAATGGAACAGGATTAATACCTTACACCATACACAAAAACTAATTCAAAATGGATCAAAGACCTAAATATAAAAACAAAAACTATAAAGATCATAGAATAAAAAGTAGGGAGAACATTAGAGGCCCTAATACATGGCATGAACTGGATATAAACCATAAGTAACAATACACAAACACCAGAAGATAAACTAGATAACTGGGAACTTCTAAAAAATTAAACACTTATGCTCATCAAAAGACTCCACCAAATGAATAAAAAGAGAACCTACAGATTGGGGAAAAAAAATTGGCTATGACAAATCTGATAAAGGTCTAATCTCTAAAATGTACAGGAAAATCCCACACCTCTTCAACAAAAAGTCTAATAATCCAACTTAAAAAATGAACAAAAGATATGAACAGACACTTCACCAAAGAAGACATTCAGGCAGCTAACAGACACATGAGAAAATGCAATCACTAGCCATTAAAGAAATGCAAATCAAAACCGTTTTGGAAAACAATACCTTAATAAGCTAGAAACAGAAATACCATATGATCCAGCAATTCAACTCCGAGAAATGTATCCTAGAAAAATGAGAGCTGTCACATGAATAGATATATGCACACCCATGTTCATTGCAGCACTGTTCACAATAGCAAAAAGATGGAAATAACCTAGGTGCCCATCAATGGACGAATGGATAAACTATGGTAGGTACACACAGTGGAGTACTACACAATGATAAAGAACAAAGTTGAATCTGCAAACATCTCACAGCATGGATGAATCTGGAAGGCATTATATTGAGCGAAATAAGTCAATGACGAAATGACAAATATTGTATAAGACCACTACTATAAAAAACTCATGAAAAGATTTACACGTAAAAAAAAACAATCTTTGATGGGTATCAGAGAGGGGAGGGTTAGGGAGTAAAAACACTAAATAGACTATAAATAAGTGGTAACTTTGGTGAAGGATAAGACAGTAGACAATACTGGGGAAGTCATCACAGCTTGACCAAGGCAAGTTCATGGAAGCTCCATTGACACATCCAAACTCCCTGAGGGACTGAATTACTGGGCTGGAGACCATGGTCTCGGGGACGTCTAGCTGAATTGGCATAACATAGTTTATAAAGAAAACATTCTACATCTTACCTTGGTGAGCAGCATCTGGGGTCTTAAAAGCTTGTGGGCAGCCATCTAAGGTATTCCACTGGTCTCATCCCATCTGGAGCAAGGAGAATGTAGAACACCAAAGACATAAGAGAAAGATTATTCCAAAGGACTAATGGACCATGACTACCACAGCCTCCACCAGACTGAGTCCAGCACGACTAGATGGTGCCAGGCTACCATCATTGACTGCTCTGACAGGTATCACAACAGAGGATCCTGGACAGAGCTGAAAAAAAATGTAGAACAAAATTCTAACTCACACACAAAAAAAAGACTAGACTTACTGGTCTGACAGAGACTGGAGAAACCCTGACAGTATGGCCTCCAGACACTTTTAACTCAGTACTGAAGGCACCTCTGAGGTTCACCCTTCAGACAAAGATTAGACAGGCCCATAAAACAAAATGAGACTAAATGGGCCCACCAGCCCAGGGGCAGGGATGAGAAGGTAGGATGGGACTGGAAAGCTGGAAATGAGGAACTCAGGGTTGAGAAGGGGATAGTGTTGATTAGCCGTGAGCTTGGCAACCAGTGTCACAAAACAATATGTGTATTAATTGTTTAGTGAAAAATTAATTTGCTCTGTAAACCTTCATCTAAAGTAAAATTTAAAAAAATCTTAAGTGTAAGAGATAATGGTGGAATTTCCCATTATTTTAAAATCAAATTGATGGAATTAAAGTTTAAAAAAAAAAGAAAATTCCTAGAATCAAATGAGTATGAATGCACGTCTTAGCAAAACCTTTGGGACTCAGCAAAAGCAGTGCTCAGAGGACAATTTAGAGCAATAGACTCACACATCAAAAAAGAAGAACCAATAAAAGACCTGTAGAAAGAAAACTACAAAACACTACTGCAAGAAACCAAAAGAGACTACGTAAATGGAAAAAGCATACCATGCTCATGGATAGGAAGGCTCAATACTGTGAAAATGTTAATACTAACCAAAGCGACCTACAGACATAATGCAATCCCAATTCAAATTCTAATGACATTCTTTATAGCAATTGAAGAAACTAATCACCAACTGTATATGGAAAGAAACAAAGAGGCCCTGTATAAAGAAAGCATTATTGAAGAAGAAGAACAAAATAGGAGGCCTCACATTACCTGATCTCAGAATCTACTATACAGCCACAGGTCAAAACAGCCTGGTACTGGTACAACGACAGACACAGACCAATAGAACAGAATTGAGAACCCAGATGGAAATCCAAACACCTACGGTCACCTGATGTTCGTTAAAGGGCCAAAGACCATTAAATAGGGAAGAGACAGTCTCTTCAATAAATGGTGCTGGCAAAACTGGACATCCATCTGTAAAAAAAAATAAAACAGGACCCATACCTCACACCATACACAAAAATTAACTCAAATTGGATCAGAGATCTAAATATAAAATCTAAAACTATAAAGATCATGGAGGAAAAAACAGGAACAATGCTAAAGGTCCTAATATATGGCATAAATAGAGTAACAAACATAAGTAAAAATGCACACATAGTACAAGATGAACCCAGATAAATGGGACCACCTAAAAATTAAACACTTACGCTCAACAAAAGATTTCTCCAAAAGAGTCAAAAGAGAACCTACAGACTGGGAAAAAAAAATTGGTTATGACAAATCCAATAAGGGACTAATCTCTAAAATTTATGGAAAATGTCAACATCTCAACAATAAAAAGACAAACAATCCAATGAAAAAATGGGCAAAGGATAGGAACAGACACTCCACCAAAGAAGACATTCAGATAGCTAACAAGCACATGAAGAAATGCTTGAGATTAGCTATTAGAGAAATGCAAATCAAAACTACATGAGATACCATCTCACCCCGACACTACTGGCACTAATAAAAAAAAAAAAAAAAGAAAATAACAAATGTAAGAAAGGTTGCGGGGAGATTGGAACTCTTATATGCTGCTGGTGGGATTGTAAAATGGTACAACTACTTTGAAAAATTGATGGTGCTTCCTCAAAAAGCTGGAAATAGAAATACCATATGATCCATCAATCCTACTCCTAGGTATATACCCTAAAGAAATAAGAGCTGTGACACGAATAGACATATGCACACCCATGTTCTTTGCAGCACTATTCACAATAGCAAAAAGATGGAAACAACCTAAATGCTCATCAACAGATGAATGGATTAACAAACTGTGGTACGTACACACAATGAAATACTATGCAACTTAAAGAATAATGACGAATCTTCAAAACATCTCACGACATGGATGAATTTGGAGGACATTACACTGAGTTAAATAAGTGAATCACAAAAGAACATAGTATGAGACCACTACTATAAAGCAACAATAAAAGGTTTATACACAGGAAAAAAAAGAAGAAAAAAAAATTCTTTGATGGTTATTACCAGGGATGGGAGAGAAAAAGGGGAAAATTACCTATTAGATAAAAGGCATAAGTTAATATTAGTGAAGCAAAACGCAATACATTCTATGGGGGAAGTCAGTACAACACGACCAAGGCAAGAGAGGACACTGAGAGAAAAGTAAGAATAAAGGGCAACTACTGTAACTACTATAGCTTAGACAATCCTGTAGCAATACTATTAACAAATAATAATTTATGAATGGACAAATAGGTAGATAGATGGTAGATAGATATGCCAAGAGGTGTGGGAGGATGTAAGGGAACACATCCACTGGCTAATATAGGTTTGGTGGTAGATATTGCTACATACATGACTGTAGGTGTGGCTTATATAGAGCACAAATAGTTGTATCTTAGATGGCTGGGGTGACCATCTAAGATACAGCTATTGGTCACTTCCCATCCAGAGTGAGGGAGAGTGAGGGAGACCAAAGACTCAAGGGAGCAATTAATCCAAAGGGCTGACAGACCACATGAACTACAGCCTACACAATCCCACGTAAACCAAAGCAAAGACCAAAAGAAATAGATGGTACCTGGCTACCACTACCAACTGCTCTGACTGGAATCACAACAGAGGTTTCTGGACAGAGCAGGAGAAACTTGTAGAACAAAAAAATCAAATTCACAAAAAAGTCCGGGCTTGCTTATCTGACAGAGACTGGAGGAACCCCTGAGACTACGGCCCTAAGACACCCTTCTAACATGGAAATGAAGCCATTCCTGGAGACCACCTCCCATCCAAACAATATACAAGCACATAAGATAAAAAATAACACCTGAGAGGAGCATATTACTTAGAATAATCAAGTGTAAGATGAGAAGGCAGGAAGGGATAGATAATTAGGAGGAAAGAAAATGGGAAAACCAGGGTGGAAATAGGGAGAGTGCTGATACATTGTAGGAAATGAAACCAAGGTCATGAAACACTTTATGTATAAAATATAGAATGGGAAACTAATTTGCTCTGTAAAATTCACCTAAAGCACTATTTAAAAAAAAAAAATAATAACTCTATGTCTTAATTTTTTTTTTTAATTAAAGCTAACTTTATCAAAAACTTTATATTTTTCTTCAACTAGAGCAGAAACTCTTATGGGTAACCCTTTTCTCTATTTACATAAGATTGGCTTTTAACTATTAAAAAATTCAGATATAGCTGTACTTAAAATCACCTTCTTCAGTGTTAATCCATAGTGATCTGGAGTGAGTCTCATATCTCCTGGTATAATTGATCTGGACTCACTCAGTTTCTCCAGAACTTGTGTAAAGTAAAACTTCAGAGCACCCAGTAAGTCCTCCATAGGACAAGATCAGCCTCAGTAGCCAGGACCCCCTTATTCCACAACAAACAGAGGAGTGTTCTGCTTAGAATCTGGATTAGCACCTGGCAACCAAGAGAGACCATGAGTGGGGCTGGTGATGGGGAAGTATAGACAGTGCTTCCCAAACATTTTCATGTCATTACACATGTATAGTAAAAATGTACAAGACAGCTCTTGGCCAAAGGAGACTGGATGCGCGGACTCTGTCCATCCTAGACCCTGCCTAGCAACCTCAAAGTCTGAGAGGATCAAAGTCTTTTTATACATGTCCAATTGAGGAATGGTCGTTTGAGAAGCTCAGTAGTTAAGAACTTACATACCTCCATCAATAGTCTATGTTTTCTTAATGTAACTATTAACTTTATGAGACCTAGTAGGTCTACTTAAAAAAAAAGAAATTTAAACAAAGATCCCTCCCCTCAGCAACCCATCCCTGTTTTATTTTAGGTAGCATCGTAAGTGCAGGGATGAGAGAGTCAAGTTCTCATTATTGTTAACTTATCAACCTAAATTTAAAATGTAACAACTCATAAACAATTAAGCAGAATTTTAAATGTCTCCAAATTTCAAGAATTCACATACCTCACATAATAGGTTTCCCATATATAAATATTCATAGATTTAAATTTTCTATTTTATTGAAGAGGAATTTAACCAGTGATTCTGGAATCTGTGGGTGATAGCAGGATTCACTCAGTTATCAAAATCTGCGGAATGTCTGACAACGCAGGCTATAGCAGATTGTATCAACCTCCAATATGGTCCATGCTAGTCACTAGACTTGGAGAATTTTTAGCCTCTGCTAATCTACTGGGTGCCAGCATGTGTTAAAGTCTAAATGTATAATATTGTGAACTAGTTGTTGGGAAAACATGGATGACCTAACACAATTTAATTATAGCTAAGCATTTCTAAAGCAGCAGCACTCTGCTTTATTTTTTCCCCAACATACTTGAGAAATAAAACACACCAAAACTATGTTACTTTCAGGGTACTTGACAGAAGAAACACTGGCTCTGTTTTTTGGCAATTTTCAGAGTCTGTACTCATCCTCAAAGATATAAGACCACTGAAAAACATCTTCACTGGAAGATTATTGTAGACCATAAGAAACAAGTCAAGTCTAAGTGATACTAACTTTTCTCTGTAGACTTCCAGTAAGTAGATATTTTGCTGGAAAGGAATGTGAATTAGAGGAGATTATAACCAATGAAGGTAATATAAATGGAGCTTCAGTTAGTGTTGAGTTCTGGGAACTGATGTTTATTTATTACTAGATAGGGTTTCCTTCTTCTCATCTTCATATGCTGTCAGAAAAAATACACACTCCAAGAGTGAGAACACACAGCAATAATGTAAAATATGATGACACCACTGAGGTTGGGGTAAGACAAGGCAGAGAGTTACTGAGGTGCTTCTTTCTTATCTTGTCTGGATAAATGTTAAACATAATGGTAACAGGAAAACATGGAATTAGAAGGGAATATAAAAACTAATCTCAGCATCTGCCTTCTAAAGTAAGGCCTGGTCACATATAAATTTATTGGATTCACATATTTACAAGATCTTACCCTATTTGTGCCCTCGTGTCTGTCAGTTTGTTGTACTGTGGGGGCTTGCCTGTTGCTGCGATGCTGGAAGCTATGCCAAAGGTATTCAAATGTCAGTAGGGTTACCCAGGGCAGACAGGTTTCAGCTCAGCTTCCAGACTAAGATAGACTAGGAAGAAGGATCCAGAAGTCTACTTCTGAAAAGAATTAGCCAGTGAAAACCTTATGAATAGCAGAGGAACATTGTCTGATATAGTACTCAAAAGACTCCTAGGGAAGATCTACTTCCTCAAAGTAGAGTCAACCTTAATGATGTGAATGCAGTCAAGCTTTCAGGACCTTCATTTGCTGATATGGCGCAACTCAAAATGGGAAGAAATAGCAGCAAACATCCATTAATAATTGGAATGTGTAATGTACAAAGTATGAATCTAGGAAAATTGGAAATCATAAAAAGTGAAATGGAATGCATAAATTTCGATATCCTAGGCATTAGTGAGCTGAAATGGACTGATATTGACATTTTTGCTTATGACAGTCATATGGTCTACTATGCCAGGAATGACCACTTGAAGAGGAATAGCGCTGCATTCATCATGAAAAAGAACATTTCAAGATCTATCCTAAAGTCTAATAATGCTGTCAGCGATAGGATAATATCCATATGCCTACAAGGAAGACCAGTTAATACAACTATTGTTTAAATTTACACACTAACCACTAAGGCCAAAGGTGAAAAAATAGAAGACTTTTACCAACTTCTGCAGTCTGAAATTGATTGACCATGCAATCAGGATGCATTAATAATGGTGATAGGAATGTGAAAGTTGGAAACAAAGAAGAAGGATCAGTAGTTACAAAACAAGGTCTTGGTGATAGAAATGATGCCAGAGAGCGCATGATAGAATTTCACAAAACCAAAAACTTCATTGCAAATACCTTTTCTCAACAACATAAATGGCAACTCTTCAGGTGGACCTTGCCAGATGGAATACACAGGAATCAAATCAACTACAACTGTGGAAAGAGACAATGGAAAAGCTTAATATCATCAGTCAGAACAAGGGCAGGGACTGCCTGCGGAACACACCATCAATTGCTCATATGCAAGTTCAAATTGAAGTTGAAGAAAATTAGAACAGGTCCACAAGAGCCAAATTATGATCTTGAGTATATCCCACCTGAATTTAGAGACCATCTCAAGAATAGATTTGACGCATTGAACACTAATGGCTGAAGACCAGACGACTTCTGGAATGACATCAAGGACATCATACGTGAAGAAAACAAGAGGTCATTAAAAAGACAAGAAAGAAAGAAAAGACCAAAATGGATGTTAGAAGAGACTTTGAAACTTGTTCTTGAATGTTGAGTAGCTAAAGCAAAAGGATGAAGTAAAAGAGCTGAATAGAAGATTTCAAAGGATGGCTCAAGAAGACAAAGTATTATAACGACACGTACAAAGACCTGGAGTTAGAAAACCAAAAGGGAACAACACGCTTAGCATTTTTCAATCTGAAAGAACAGAAGAAAAAAATTCAAACCTGGAGTTGCAATACTGAAGGATTCTAGGGGAAAATATTAAACAACTCATGAAGCATCAAAAGAATATGGAAGAAATACACAGAGTCACTGTACCAAAAAGAATTGGTCCATGTTCATAAATTTCACAAGGTAGCATATGATTAGGAACCAATGGTACTGAAGGAAGAGTTCCAAACTTCTCTGAAGGCACTGGCGAAAAACAAGCCTCCAGGAATTGATGGAGTATCAATTGAGATGTTTCAACAAAGATGCAGTGGTATAAGGGCCCACTTGTCTATGGCAAGAAATTTGGAAGACAGCTACGTGGCCAACCAACTGGAAGAGAATCACCTATTCCCAAGAAAGGTGATCCAACCAAATGTGGAAATTATCAAACAATATCATTAATATCACATACAAGCAAAATTATGCTGAAGATCATTCAAAAGTGGCTGCAGCAGTACATAGACAGGAAACTGCCAGAAATTTAAGCAGGATTCAGAAGAGGATGTGGAACAAGGAATATCATTGCTGATGTCAGATGAATCCTGGCTCAAAGCAGAAAATACCAGAAAGATGTTTACCTGTGTTTTTTTGACTATGCAAAGGCATTCAACTGTGTGGATCATAACAAATTAGGGATAACATTGCAAAGAATGGGAATTGCAGAACACTTGACTGTGCTCATGAGGAACCTGCACATGGATCAAGAGGCAGTCATTTGAAGAGAACGGGGGGATTACTGCATGGCTTAAAGTCAGGAAAGGTGTGCATCAGGGTTGTATCCTTTCACTATACTTTTTCAATCTGTATGCTGAGCAAATAATCCAAGAAGCTGGACTATATGAAGAAGAACGGGGCATCAGGATTGGAGAAAGACTTATTAACAACCTGAGTTATGCAGATGATACAAGCTTGCTTGCTGAAAGTGAAGAGGACTTGAAGCACTTATTGATGAAGATCAAAGACCACAGCCTTCAGTATGGATTACACCTTAACATAAAGAAAACAAAAATCCTCACAACTGGACCAATAAGCAACATCATGATAAACGGTGAAAAGATTGAAGTTGTCAAGGATTTCATTTTACTTGGATCCACAATCAACGTGCATAGAAGCAGGAGTCCAGAAATCAAAGGACGTACTGCATTAGGCAAATCTGCTGCAAAAGATGTCTTTCAAGTGTTAAAAAGCAAAGATGTCACTTTAAGGATTAAGGTGCACCTGACACAAGCAAAGGTGTTTTCAATTGCCTCATGTGCGTGTGAAAGCTGGACAATGAATAAGGAAGACCAAAGAAGAATTCACACCTTTGAATTATTGTGCTGGGTAAGAATGTTGAATATACCATGGACTGCCAAAAGAACTAACAAATCTGTCTTGAAAGAAGTACAGCCAGAATGCTCCCTAGAAGCAAGGATGACAAGACTTCGTCTCTTATACTTGAGACATTTTATCGGGGCGATCAGTCCCCGGAAAAGGACATCATGCTTGCTAAAGTAAAGGGTCAGCGAAAGAGAGGAAGACCCTCAAGGAGATGGATTGACACAGTGGCTGCAACAATGGGCTCAAGCATAGCAAAGACCGTGAGAATGGTGCAGGATCTGGCAGTGTTTCGTTCTGTTGTACACAGGGTCGCTGTAAGTAGGAACCAACTCGAGGGCACCTGACAACAACAACAAACTACTTTTAGTATGTTGCTGTCTGTGTCACCTGGTATAATCATTTGTCTCAGTTTTTGAAGATTATTTATGTGCTGACAGGGCATAAATATTAATAACCATTTTATCTACATTTAGCATTTTAATCTTTAGCATTATAAAGAATCTTTGATCCCTTTAAGACTCATTGGACTTAAATCCTTCTTGTTGAATAACAAGAATATGATCTCTACTTTCTTTTAATTGAATGTGCCTTGTAAGTCTTTGCCCTTCATTTTATATTTAATGTTTTTGGTTTCCTTTGTTTTAGGTGTGTTCTTTAAATATAGCACGGAGTTAGATTTTGGTTTATTAGCTAAAATGAAAAACAGTTTTTCCTTTGAATAGGTAAATTGGGTCCATTTTCATTTATTGGTTCAATTGATAAGTTTTGACTTAGGTCATATGGTGTTTTAATATATGTTTGTAAATATATGAAAATGTATGTAATATATTCATAAATTGTGAATATAGAATTATAAAAAGTATACAAAATCATTATGGTGTCAGTTTGCCTTCTTCATTTGGTATTATTGTGGTATTTAGGAGATTTGAACTTTTTTTCTTGTGGTTACTTTTATATCAATATCTTTTTCAGACCTTATGTATTGGTTTTCTAGTATGAGCACTACTGAAATTAGTTAGTAACCTCTTTTTCCCTCCATTTTCTCAGCATCTGCTTCAAAATGGCTGCTCATGGTGAAGTCATGTATAACAGAACAAACTGTTGCCCAGTCCTGCCATCTTCATGATTGTATGTTATTCCCTGTTCTGATTACTAATGGATGTTTGTTGTTGTGACTTCTCATTTTGAGTCCTGCCACATCAGCCTAATTAATAGGTCATGAAGGCTTTATGCCATCTAGTTCATTAAGAGTGACTCTACTTGGAGAAGGCAACCCTTCCCCCATCATATTTTGAGTGCCTTCCAACCCAGGAGCTTGTCTTCCAGCAGTATTTCGGACAACATTTGTTGTGATCCACAGGAATTTCATCAGCTAATTTTCAGAAAGAGATTGTCAACACTTTTTTTCCTAGTCTGTCTTAGTCTAGAAGCTCTGCTGAAACATATCCACTATGGATGATCCTACTGGTATTTCAAATAACATTGGCATAGATTCCAGCACCATAACAACACACAAGTCACCACAGTACAACAAACTGACAGATGAGTGGTGAGATATTCTTTTAACCCTAATTAATACTTAATTGGCAAGATTTTTCTTCTTACCATATACTCCCTCATTTCTCATCTTTTGGTTTTGTTTTGTTTCTGATAGTTGTAGCTACACAATCAGAGCATATTCCAAGTACTTATTCTGTACCCCTAATCTCCACCATTTAGACTTCTTATTGCAGAGATCAAATTTTGGTTGATTTTTTTCCCTTCCTTTTCCAACTCATCTTTGGGCCTCTTTATCGAGATGAATAGAAATTATTGACTCGTATGTGAGATGTTCCAGTAATGAATGAAGTAAGATATTCCAGGAACTCACATTTAAGTTTCCCATGATTTACTCAAATAAGCTCTGCTCTCATTGTATCTTTTTTAAAATTAGTGCCAGTTTTTTTTTTTTAATCACTGAGTTTATTTCAGAACAAATCTAACAATTGAAAAGACTTGCTGTCAACCTCAATGCAGTAGGTAACTAACTGAACATAAATAACATTTCTTCAGAGAGCCCCACCCAAAGGAACTTTCTCTGCTAATCCATCTAGGGAAAGGATAAATGACTTGTTTGAAAACAATGCTCAAGAGACCTCAAGAATAGAACAGAAATGACACATTAGCTGGGCATCCCTGATATTATCTACAATTATCTTCCTAACTCATGCTTTTCTCTCTTTGGAGCTCCTCTATCAACTGAAAAAATCACAGTCTGAAGCTAATTCTTAGATATTCATCTGTGTACTACAGTTTCTCCTTCTATGAACTTAAAAAAAAAATTCAAATGTATCCCTTCCTAATTGCTTTTCACTGAACGGTATTTCTCAAAATAAGGTGAGTAAAAGACGCTTTTCTTAAAATATCATGCATTCTTAGGGAAGGTTGGACGGTGTGTCAGTCATAGTGCCTAACAGGCATATAAAGAGTAAAGAATATTTCATTTCAGGGAGCTTTTTCTAAACTTTGGGACTATCGAGTTGGTGGCTAAGAAGCAAACTAGCTTTCTTTTTGTAATGAATTAATATTTTTCTCTTTATCTCTCTCTCACTTAAACCAAGCTTAAAAGCATTGAAATTTCAGTAAACACTATGTCTGAAGTATGTCAAATATCTGAATGAAGTTTAAAGCCGTTATTCAATCATGTGAACTTTTTAAGTGTATAATCACAATTTGCTGGATTGACTTACCTATGTGTTTTATATAGAAGTTTTGGTGTCAGACGTAAGTTTTGGTTTTTCTTATGACCTTTTACTGCATGTAACACTATAAGTGCTCCATTTAATGAAAAAAGATAAATGAATAAGATACACTAGAATGAAAATGTGAGTGGAGATTCAAAGAAGAAAATGTCAAAAGGAATGGAGTCATGGGACTTTATTAAGGTGACTTTAAACAGCTGTGGATAAATGTGCCTCTGTTCAGCAAAACAGTGATAGACAATCACTGGGAGTGGGAAATCCAAAAGTCATGGGATCCAAGAGCTAAAGTATTGAAATATCATGAGAATGATGTACAAAAGGTTAGAGATCTAGGGATAGAATTAAGGAGCTTAAATGTACTTCAAGAGTAAATCCCATTGGTTAAGTCCACCTGCTGTGGTGTTTCCAGAGAAATTCTCCATTCATGGAAAGATTTCAGTGTAATGTAGGAGGCTCTGTGGTAGTCACCATTAGCAAACAAAACTATACTTAATAAGGTGAATAATAGGAGCAAATTCCCAACTAATACAAATTTATTAAATTGCTGAAAGCATACTTGAATGAATACAGTCATTAAAGTTATATAGAATTAATTATGGGAGATTCCATGGAAGATCAAATCTAAAGTAATTCTTTAAAAATTGAAGAGTATGTCATAGAAAAACATGAAGATGAATATAAAGTTTTTACTGAATGGGAAATAGGTGTCTTATAGTGCAATTATTTAATGATGTTGGTAGATTGGGATTTTTAGAGTGTTTATTTTAATTCATAATCATATCCCATCTATGCTATACAATTTTCAGCTGAAAAATTACTTAGCCTAAGACATTTTTAAATTCACTGTGTTCATAGAATATCTTGAATAATGCTGGTCAAATTAGGGTGTAGGAGGCAACATCTATTGAGGTAACATCTTTGGAGTACAGATGTTTTCTCTGGAATCTTGAAACTCTGAATTTACAGTCTCCTACCTTAATACCTCATTTAAGGAACTGATTTCTTTTTCATCTTTAGGTTATTAGTAGACTATAGAAGTCAATGATTAGCAATATCCTAAAATATAGATACTAAGAATTCCTGTGTCATAGGATTTGATAGTGAGTACTAAATAAGTTAATGCATGTAAAAAGTGTATTGCAGTGTCTGGCACACAAGGGATCATTAAGGATTACCTGGAATTATTGTTTTTGTTTTTTTATTATTAGTGCACACTACTAGCCTAGGGTGTTGTCACTGGGGTACACTGTTTTACTTTCCATCTGATATACCTCCATTTTAGGGACAATTGTGAAGTTCATGATACATAGTTTACCACTTAAGGAAAAAAAAGTTTATAAACTAAAAATCTCATTACCTAATTAATCTTTGTCAAAATGCTATTTCACTCAACTAGTTCATTTTGTTGTTTCAATGAGTTTTTTAACTGAAAAAAAAAGGTAAAATAATTTCTGGACTGGAATAATTCTCTGAATTTAAAGTGGTATATCGACATCTCTCCTGACAAGAGTTCGCTATGAACAATCAGTGGGTCACTGATAACCGTCCAAACTTTTACATAAAACAGGGTCATAAGATGACTCCATAAATGAAAATCTCTATAAAATGGATAAATCAGCTAAATTTTAGCTTGAAAAATTCAAATGCCCAGACGTTGAACTCAATAGTCATGCAAGAAAAACACACAAAACAAATTCTTGAACATGGCTCATCTCTCTTAATATGTACTTGAGGAAACTGAAGCAAAAAATATTTCAGTTTCTTGTACAAGTCCACGTAGCTAAGATAAATTGTGTTTAAAACAAGCCTTCTTATTCTTTATTTAAAAAAAATAATAAAACAGTTGCTTTCCAGTTGACTTCAACTCATGGTGATCCCATTTGTGTCAGATTACAACTGTGCTCCACAGGGTTTTCAATGACTGATTTTTTAGAAATAGATCACCAGGCCTTTTTTTCAAAGTGCCTCTGGGTGGACTCAAACCTCCAACCTTTTGGTTAGTAGCCAAGCGTGTTAACTGTTTGTATCACCCAAGGACTCCCTTACTCCTTCTACGTGGATGACAAAATTTTTCAACTAATGAAGGGCTAGACAAGTCTATTTTGATGATTTTATAGTTCCAGAATTTCTCTTCCTCCTTCTACTATTGGTACCTCAATATCTTTATACTCTTCTTGAAACTGCTTTACAGCAGTTTCTGAAAATGAGCCATCTGCTTCCTTTGCCCCATGCCACGTCTACTGTATCAGAAGCCTGGATATAGGAAACAATAATCTGTATTTGAACAACCCTTCTCCTTTGATTTTTATGCAAGTCAAAATTGAAAACTGTTGCTTTAGAGATTCCAAAACACATTCATGTCTATTTTCGTTTAATCCTCAACACAACCTAAGGAGATAGTTATTGACATCTTATTATACAAACGGGGAGATTCCATTTGTGAATGGTTAGATTGCTTGTTTAAAGTGACTGCCTTTAATCTTAAAGTGTCATGAAGAGAAATTACATCACCTGGTGCCAGATGCTTTATGCTATTTATGCTATTTTCGCCTGAGTTACTGCACCCTATCTTCTATGAATGGATGACCAATGTATAATCATGTTTTGTCATTATTCATAACTCTATCTTCCTTACCACTTCCTACTGCAGATGAAATCAATTGATAATAATGGCACAAATTAACGTAAGCCACCCTGAAGAATTTATTCTACTAGGCTTTGCTGACCATCCTTGGCTGGAGCTTCCTCTCTTTGTTATTCTTCTGATACAATACCCTATGACCATGATGGGAAACATTGCTATCATTCTGGTGTCCAAGTTAGACCCCAGGCTCCACAGCCCCATGTATTTCTTCCTCACCAACCTCTCCTTTTTGGACATGTGTTATACCACGAGTATTGTCTCTCAGATGCTGGTTAACCTGGGAAGCTCTAAAAAGACAATCAGCTACATGGGCTGTGCAGTTCAGCTCTGTTTCTTCCACATGATGGGTGGCACAGAATGTCTGCTCTTGGCTCTCATGTCCCTGGATCGCTATACGGCCATCTGCAAGCCTCTACACTACTCCCTCATCATGAATCAACGAATCTGTGTCCTACTAGTATCCATTGTGTGGCTGAGTGGAATGATCTGTGCTCTCTCAGAGGCCACTGTTACATTACAGTTGCCACTCTGTAGTCTCAACAAACTGGATCACTTGCTGTGTGAGATTCCTGTTCTGATAAAGATTGCCTGTGGTAAAAAGAATGCTAATGAGCTCACACTGTTTGTGGTATGCATTTTTATATTAGCTGTTCCATTCTGCCTAATTCTTGCTTCCTATGCTTGTATTGGACATGCTGTGTTGAAGATTAAGTCTTCTGAGGGAAGGCAAAAGGCCTTTGGGACATGTTCTTCCCACCTCATAGTTTTATTGTTGTACGGCCCAGGCATTAGCACGTACCTTCAGTCCCCTTCATCCATCACAAGGGACCAGCCCAAGTTCATGGCTCTCTTCTATGGAGTGGTGACTACTACACTCAACCCCTTCATCTACACCCTTAGGAATAAGGATGTGACGGGAGCATTAGGTAACCTGGTGAAGAGGATTTTCAGTTCCAGGTGAAAGATGGTTGACATCAAATGAAATTATTTAACAATTAGAGTAAGTATATATAAAATTTTCTTTAACAATTCAGTTTTGTCTCATAATTCCCAAAACTTCATGTTAGATGATGTCCTTGCAAAATGTGTCATATTTCTGACACTCTTTTTTTAAAATTGTTGTAAAAAATATGTATAGCAAAACATTTTCCATTTCAACATTTTTTACTTGACATTAATTGCTTTCATCATGTTGTCAGCCATCACCACTCTCCGTTTCCAATTTTTAATCATCCTTAATAAAAACTCAGTGTCTCCTAAGCAGTTGCTCCCTTTTATCCCCACCCTCCTGCTCTTACTCATCACTAATGTACTTTGGTCTCTAAGCTTTTGCCTATTGTAGATATTTCATACAGGTGTGATCATACAATATTTGCCCTTTGTGATTGATTGATTTCACCCAGCATAATTTTTTCAAGGTTCATCCACATGTATCAAGGCTTCATTTCTTTCTATACTGAGTAATATTCCATTGTATAAATGCAACACATTTTTTTTATCCATTCATCTGTTGATGGGCATTTGAGTTATTTCCACCTTTTGGCTATTGTGAATAGTGCTACGTTGGTGTACAAGAATCTGTTTGCATTCTTGCTTTCATTTCTTTTTGGTGTATATGTAGGAGTGGAATTGTGGAGTCATATGGTAATTTTGTGTTTATTTTTCTTGATGGTTATAGGCAAGGCTGATACTCAGCTAGTATGCACCGGTATGGACACTCTGTTTGTGAAAATATATTAAAATATATTTGGCCCATAATAAAATATCAACTGTTTTCAGTAGTGTCGTGTATGGTTATAATGTAGTGATCCCAAATCTCGTATGGGTGAAACACAGAATGTGTAAACTTGAACATTTAAGCTAAGTTGTAACAAACCTAAAATTATGATTTCATCATAAACAACTTCTAATATTATAAGCAATAACCTTGTAGTAAGTGATTTACTGTGATATGACGTGATATAATGCTTAGTTTATGTATGTTAGACACTCTGTGCGTCTCTGATTATGAACTTTTGACATAAATCATCCTGATGCAGTGTGAACTGGATACCCTCTGAGACCTTTATCATGCAAGACCAGAGGGACTAAACCACATAAAAACCCCAAGCTTTGTCTTCCAATGAGAGCAAGGTAGAGGCATTAACGACTCTATAAATGGAGTCTCTGATGACTCCCAAGACTGAGACAGATGCTACTGGAGACTCTGCCTGCCACTGCCACCAACCTCAAACCCCAGCTATAAGAAACCGCCTCTGAGGACTAGCCATTGGCCAAGCCTTCCTCCAGGGACCTCTCATTAAAGGCAAATGCCTGAAGGTTGAAGATTTGTACTTTAATTATTGGACTATTCTCCACATCTGAATGAATGTCTTGGGGTTTTACCTGTGTGCCTTGCCCTGACTACTTTGCAAATAAACTACATGAGTTTATGCATGGCAAACCTGAGAATTTCTCTACTTAATTTACAATAAAATCCCAACAAGACATGCTGTTTTAGGTGTGTCCCTGGAATACAGCATGGAGTTGGATTTTCCTTCGTTAACAAATCTAAAAATCTTTTTTTGTGCAGGTGAGTTATGTCCAGTTTTTGTTTCTTGGCACAATTGATAGTATTGACTCAGTTCTGTCACATGATGTTTTAGTACTTATTTATAAATATGTGAATATAGTTGTAATATATTCATAAATTTATCAGTATATACCCATAAAAGTATATAAAAATTTTCACTATGCAGTCAGTTTGCTTTCTCTCTGTATTTAGCATCATTGTGGTATTTAGGAGATTTTAATTTATTGCACTTGTGGTTACTTTTATATCAATACCTTTTATGTACCTTATTATTAGTTTTCTAGTATGAATGCTGTTGAAATTAATAAATAATCTCTTTTCTCTCCATTCCCCTGCATTCATTTCAAAATGATTTCCTCTTAAGCTTTGTTAATCAGTGACTTTTTTTTATTCTTCTCATATGCTGTCTCCTTTCTCTTGCTTCTTTTTTTTTTTTTTTTTAAGGGCTTACAAATATTTATTTACGTACTAGGGTGTGTAAAGAGTTTCACATGTGTTATCTAATTTATTCCTCATAATAACTCTCCACAGACATGGAGATATCTATTCAACCCCTCCTATAATAAACTTTTTTCCTTTTTTTATTTTAAATTTTATTTATTTTGTTGTTGTTGTTGAGAATATACACAGCAAAACATACACCAATTCAACAGTTTCTACATGCACAATCAGTGACATTGACTTCGTTCTTCAAGTTATGCAAACTTTCTCATCCTCTTTTTCTAAGTTGTTCCTCCCCCATTAACATAAACTCACTGCCCTCTAAGCTTCCTATCAAATCTTTCAAATTGCTATTGTCACCTTGATTCCACATAGATAGTTCTTAAAAGAGCATACTGCTCAAGGCAGACATTCTTTTGAAATTCAGTTCTATATTTTCCTCTTTTGATCAGAATTCTTCCATAGTATCTTTGATTAAAATATTCAGTAATGGTAACTGGGCACTATCCAGTTCTTCTGGTCTCATGGCAAAGAAGGCAGTTGTACCTGGAGGCAATTAGCCACACATTCCATTTCCTCTTTCTAGTCTTGACCCTTCTACTTCCTCAGTTGTTCCAGGTGAATGGAGACACTTTGCTGTGCCTTGGATGGCTGCTTGCACACTTTTAAGACCCCAGGCACTATGCAACCAACTGAGAGGTAGAACAGAAACACTAAACGTGTTATTAGGCTAGTTAACCAGGATGTCCCATGAAATCATGTCTCTAAACCTCCAAACCAAGAAATCAAATCCCATGAGAACATAAGAAGCCTCAGCAGCTACTCATTTTTTTGTGTGTCATTGTTACAAATATTCTATCACACAACTTTTGCCAGTTCAGTTTTTACAGGTGTACAACTTATTGACAGCACTTACAATAATCAGCTGTGCAACCCTACCCTTAACCAATGTGATTTTTCCATCACTGTAAACCGAAACTCAGAGCTCCGTAAGCAATAACATTCCCCCACCCCTTTCCTCTTCCCTCACACCCCTGGTAACCCCTAATAAACTTTGGTCACTATACATTTGCCTTTTCTTGTTTTTTTATATAAGTGAGGTCATACAGTATTTGTCCTTTTGTGGCTGACTTATTTCAAGCAGCATAATGTCTTCAAGCTCCAGCCATATTCTAGCATGTATCAAGACTTCATTTCTCCTATTTTCTGAGTAGTATTCCATTGTTTGTATGTATCACATTTTGTTTATTCATTCTTCTGTTGATGGTCATTTAGGTCATTTCCACCTTTTCGCTTTTGTGGAAAGTGTTGCAATGAACATTGGTGTACAATTCTCTGTTTGAGTCTTTGCTATCAAGTCTTGTGGGTATATAAGAGTGGAATTACTGGGACACTTGGTAGTTCTATTTTTAGTTGTTTGAGGAAATGCCACACTGTTTTCCACAATGGCTGTACCAATTTGTGTTCCAGCCAGCAATGATCTCCTGCCTTTTTTTGATGGTTGTAGCTACATTATCAGAGCATATATCAAGTACTTATTATGTATCCATTATCTCTACCACTTAGCCCTCTCATTGTAGAGATCTAACTTTTTTCAACTCATCTTTGTGACCCTTTATTGAGATGAATAAAAATAGTTGAATCTTATGTGAGATATTCTAAGAATGGATGAAGATATTGAAGCAACTCTTATTTAAGTTTCCTGGAATGATTCATTCAAATAAGTTCTGCTCTAATTATATCCTTTTTAAAATTAGTGACCTTTTTTCTTAGGAAATTGACTGAGTTTATTTCAAAACAATCCTAACACTCAAAGGGACTTATTCCCAGCCCCAGTGCAGTAGGCAACTAATTGGACACAAAAAGTATTTCTTCAGAGAGCCGTGTCCCAAGGAACTTTCTCTGCTAATCCATCTGGGATAGGGATAAATGGCTTATTTGAATACAATGTCCAAAAGGCCTCAGGAGTAAGGTACAAATAACACATCAGCAAGGCATCCTTGATACTATCTACTACTATCTTCCTAAACGATGTTTGTTTGTTTTTTTTTTAGTGCCCTTGTACCAGCTGAAAAACTCACAGTCTGAAACTAATTCTTAGATATTCATCTGTGTGCTATAGTTTCTCCTTCTATGAACTATCAAAAATTCAAATACATTTCTTCATAATTGCTCTTCATAGAGTGATATTTATCAAAATAAAGTGAGTAAAAATACACTTTTCTTAAAATGCATTCTTGCATTCTTAGGGAAGGTGGATGTTTGTAGGTATTAATGCCTAATACAGCTATAAAAAGCAAAGAGAATTTCATTTCATGGAGATTTTCCTAAACTTTGAAAATACCTAGTTGAGTGGTTAGGAAGCAAAGAACTTTCATGTAATAAATTAATCTCTCTCTATGTCTCTCTCACCTAAACCAATCTTAAAATTATTGAAATATTAATAAATACTATATCTGACAGATGTCAAATACCTGAATGAAGTATGAAGCCTTCATTTAATCATGTGAACTCTTTTTGTGTATAGTCAGAACTTGATGGATTGATTTAGTCCATGTGTTTTATCCAGATGTTTTAGTGTCAGATAAACATAACTTTTTTCTTACAATGAACTTTTACAAAGTATAAAGCTAAAAAGTGCTGTAAACATGAATAAAATATTGTGTGTGATAAAAAAGATGCATTAATAAGATATACTAGAATGAAAAAATTGAGTGGAGATGCAGAGAAGATGCCAAAATCAATGGAGTCATGGCACTTTATTAATGTGACCTTAAACAGGTATGAGTAAATGTATCCCCATGTAGCAAAATAATGATGGAAAATCACTGAAGGTGGGAGATTCAAAAGTCATGGGATTCAAGAGCTAAATGTAATGAAATATCATAAGAATAACATGGAAGAGATTAGAAAATTAAGGATAGAATTGTAGAGCATAAATGTACTTCAAGAGTAAATCACTTTGGTGAGGTCCACCTACTGTTGTGTTTTCTAAGGAAATATCCAGAGAAATTTCTCATTTATGGAAAGATTTCAGTGTAATGAAGGAGGCTCTGGGGTGGTCACCATTCACAAACAAAACTATACTTAATAAGGCAAGTAATAAGAACAAACTGCCAACTAATAAAAATAATAAAATTGCTAAAAGCATACTTGAATGAACATTATCATCAGAGTTATAGGAGAATTCATGGACTATCAAATGTAAGATTAATCTTTAAAAGATTGAAGAACAATCTATGATAGAAAAACCTAAAGATGAATATGAAGTTGTTAAAGAAATAAGCAATAGGTGTCTTACAGTGCAATTATTTAATGATGTGGGTAGAATGGAATTTTTAGAATGATTATTTTAACAACCAAATTAATTCATAGTTTTATTACATGTCCCATCTAGGACACAGAATTTTCACCTGAAAAATAATTTAGCCCAAGACATTTTTTAAACTCAGTTTGTTCCTACAACATTTTTAATAATGTCAAGGTCAAATTAAGGATGTGAGGAACAACATTCATTCATGAAACATCCCTGGAGTACAGATGCTTTCTCTGGATTCTTGAAACTCTAGTCTCATTACCCCACTACCTCATTTAGAACATTGATTGCTTTTTCATCTTTAGAGCCTCCCTACTTATTAGCTATAGGGATCAATGATTAACAATATCCTGAAATATGGATACTAAAAAATGAGTTGATGCATATAACAAGTATATTGCAATGTTTGGCACACAAAGGGTCATTAAGGATTAGCTGGAATTGATGTTTTGTTACCGTTACTGCACACTACTAGCCTAGGACAATGTGTCATCAAAGGGTGTCATTCACATGTTAGCCCTCAACAGCTTTATGTGACCCCTCACATGGTGGCTTTGAGATTTAATGCCAAAGGGATTGTGAAAAACTGTACTTTTAGAAAGGTAACACTAGGAAGGTAATCTGTAACCCTAAACCACTAATTGACTGGTTAAGGAACTCAGAATTTTGTTGTTTGCATGCAATACCTTAACTTTCCATCAGAATATACTTCATTTGAAGAAATTTTATGGATTTCATGAAACACACTACTACTTAAAGAACGTTGTAACAAAAAAACTCATTACCAAACTAATCCTTCTCAAAGTACTACTTCACTCAGCTAGTTAATTCTGTTGTGTCTTTTAACAACAACAACAACCAAAAAAAAAACTAAAAGAAAAATAATTTCTGGACTGGAATAAGTCTCTGAGCCTAAAGTGGGATATAGACTTTTCTCCTGACAGCAGTTCCCTGGAGTTACAAATGTATTTTGTAACTATGAACAATCAGTGAGTCACTGATAACTGTTCAAACTTTTACATAAAACAGATTCATAAGCCCACTCCACAAATGAAAATCCCTATAAAATGAATAAAGCAGCTAAAATTTTTCGTGAAAGATCAAAAACACGAAGTTTGAACTCAATAGTCTTGCCAGAAAAAATACACACAAGACAAACTCAGTTTATAATTAAGAAACTAAAGCTAAAGCTGTTTTCATTTCTTGCTCAGTTACACATAGAGACAACTTAATTATTCAACTAAATAAGTGGGGCTGGATAAGACTACCTTTTTTTTTTAACTGTGCTTTAGATGAAGGTTTACAGAACAAGTAGTTTCTCATTAAACAGTTAGTACACATATTGTTTTGTTACATTGGTTAACAACCCCATGACATGTCAACACTCTCCCTTCTCGACCTTGGGTTCCCTATTACGAGCTTTCCTATCCCCTCCTGCCTTCTAGTCCCTGTCCCCGGGCTGTCGTGCCCCATTAGTCTAGTTTTGTTTTATGGGGCTGTCTAATCTTTGGCTGAACAGTGAACCTCGGAAGTGACTTCATTACTGAGCTAAAAGCGTGTGCGGGGGCCATGACCTCAGAGTTTCTCCTGTCTCTGTCAGGCCAGCAAGTCTGGTCTTTTTTTGTGAGTTAGAATTTCATTTTACATTTTTCTCCAGCTCTGTCCAGAACCCTCTGTTGTGATCCCTGTGGGTAAGACTATCTTAATGATTCTTACAGTTTCAAGATTTTTCCTCTTCTTCCTTCAACTATGTTGTTGTTGTTGTGTGCCGTCCAGTCGATTCCTCAATACTTTTACTTTGTTTGACATTGCTTTGCAGCAGTGTTTCTCTAAATGAACCATGTGATTCCTGGACCCCATGCCACATCAACTATCAGACACGTGGATATAGGAACCAATAAACCTGCATTTGTAACATCCTCCTCAGCTGATTATTAAGCAAACCAAAGGTTGAAAATCATTAAGTTAGAGTTTACAAAACACCTTCACGTTTATTTTTTGTTTGATAATCACCACAACCCCAGGAGATAGAGCCAAAGTGTGACCTTAAGTATATCCCACCTGAATTTAGAGACCCTCTCAGGAACAGATTTGAGGCATTGAACACCAATGACCAAAGACAAGAAGAGTTGTGAGATGGAATCCAAGACATCATACAAGAAGAAAGCAAAAGGTCATTAAAAGGACAAGAAATAAAGAAGACAAATGGATGTCAGAAGAGACTCTGAAGCTTGCTCTTAAACATAGAGTAGCTAAAGCAAAAGGAAGAATTGGTGAAGTAAAAAAGCTGAACAGAAGATTTCATAGGGCCGGTCGAGAAGACAAACTAAGTTATTATAATGAAATGAGCAAAGATCTTGAGTTAGAAAAACAAAAAGGGAAGAACATTTTCAACATTTATCATACAAAGGAAGATATTCAGTGAATAATTAAAGTATTGCCTTTAATTTGTGGTGTCATGAAGGAAAGTGAGGTTACCTGGTGCCAGATCTCTTATGTTATTTTGTCCTCAAATTATTGTACTCCATCTTCTATGAATGGTTGATCAATGCATAATCATGTTTTGTTATTTTCATAACTCATTGTGTCTTCCTTGCTACTTTGCTGTTATAGATTAAATAAACTGAAGATAATGACGCTAATTAATGAAAGCCACCTTGAAGAATTTATCCTATTAGGTTCTGCTGATCATCCTTGGCTAGAGCTTCCTCTCTTTGTTATTCTTCTGATAACATACGCTATGGCCATGATGAGAAACATCGTCATCATTCTGGTGTCCAAGTTAGACCCTAGGCTCCACAGACCCATGAATTTCTTCATCACCAACCTCTCCTTTTTGGACATGTGTTATACCACAAACATTGTCCCTCAGATGCTTGTTAACCTGGGAAGCTCTAAAAAGATAATCAGCTACATGGGCTGTGCAGTTCAGCTCTATTTCTTCCACGTAATTGGTAGCACAGAATGTCTGCTCTTGGCTATTATGTCCTTGGATCGCTATGTGGCCATCTGCAGGCCTCTCCACTATGCCCTCATCATGAAACAGCAAATCTGCATCCTACTAGTATCCATTGTGTGGCTGAGTGGAATGACTTATGCTGTCTTAGAGGCCACTGTTACATTACAGTTGCCACTCTGTGGTCTCAACAAACTGGATCACTTGTGTGAGATTCCTGTTCTGGTAAAGACTGCCTGTGGTGAAAAGAAAGCACATGAGCTCATGCTCTTTGTGGTAGGTATTTTCATGTTAACTGTTCCATTCTGCTTAATTCCTGCTTCTTATGCTTGTATTGGACATGCTGTGTTAAAGATTAAGTCTTCTGAGGGAAGGAAAAAGGCCTTTGGGACATGTTCTTCCCACCTCATAGTAGTTTTATTATTTTATGGCCCAGGCACTAGCATGTACCTTCAGCCTCCTTCGTCCATCACAAGGGACCAACCCAAGTTCATGGCTCTCCTCTGTGGAGTGGTGACTCCTACACTCAACCCCTTCATCTACATCCTTAGAGATAAGGATATGAAAGGGACATTAGGTTATCTGGTGAGGAGGATTTTCAGTTCCAAGTGAAAGATAGTGGACATCAAATGAAATTATTTAGCAATTAGAGTAAATTTATTCAAAGCTGTCTAAAAAAATTCATGCTTTGTCTCGTAAGTCCCCAAATCTCATGTTAGATGTTTGTCTTGCAGAACGTGTCACATTTCTGATATTCTTGATGATGGTTTTAGAACAGGATGATATTCAGCCACTATTCACTTGGACAGACACTGTGTTTGTAAAAATATATTAAAATATATTTGGTCCATAATAAAATAGTAACTGTGTTTAGGAGTAAAATTAATTATTATTATAAGCTATAAATTCATTAGTTCATGCTAATTGTCATACAATTCATCAATGGGCTTCCTATCAGTGTCACCTGAGAAATAGCTTGTCCCACTCTGTGAGTTTGGTCTATGTCAAAGTAGACAGCATGGCTACACTGAACATTCATTGGGAAGCACTCTGTGCTTTAGGAGAATTGTAAGTCTCATATGTTTATCATATTCAATTTAGGTAGATACTCTTTCTTCTAAAAAATGTGTTGCAAATTCTTATTTAACAAGTGTTGAGGGCTTGAATTTTGATTAAAGAATTTGTCATTAAATATTAAAGTGAATTGAATAAAGAGACAAAAAGTATGAATAAATTTCTTAATGTTCCTTTTCAACATCATAAGCAGGAATCTTCTGAATCAGTGAGAGAACAAAGAAGTGATATTAATATTGAATTACAATCTGGAAATAAGTGTGCATAAATTGGAAAAGCCAGGAATGTCTTTTTAAACTGTGCAAGAATTAGTATGAGAAAGAAATAACATATATATCTGGAATGGAAAGGAACTTGATTACTTTGACACACAATATGAGTATCTTTTTATTGATGTAAAATTTTGAATGTGAATTGTGCTCAAAATCTATATTATTAAGAGTTGAAAGTGCTAAAACTTGGTTCTAGGAATCACACCCAAAACTTAAAACCTTGTCATAAAATAGTTAAATTTAAGGCAGAGCCAAAATAACACCCTAGACAGACAGATCATGCTGACCCTCTGTAGCAAAAACCCAAAAAACTAAGGAATATAGATACATATATCAATCCTGGAACCCTAAGCATCAAACAAAGGGATAAAGAACTAGATCAAACACCAAATGGAAGAAGAAACTGAACAAAAACAGAGAACCAGGAGAGATACAGAGTGGAGGTTACCTGCCAACTAACATGGCACAGCTTTGCCATCCTGGAACAGAGCAAGAAATGACCCCTGACAGGGAGTACAGGAAGGCAATTCCATGGAGCTCCCAGCAGGAGACAGAGTGCCCAGTAACCAGAGAGACACGCTTTCCCACCCTTCTGCCCTGTAAGCCATCCTCAGCACTGCCTGATGGGCCATGTTGTGCTGCTCACCTAGAGACCTACTGGCCTGCCATCACTCAAGGTCTGCCCCACTCCACCTGCTGGCTTCTGTCTTGCCATTTTTTCCAGTTTCTTCCTTTTCTTTCTTCCTCCCACCGAGACCCATACCCCACCCCCACCCCTTCCTGATGGACCACACTGCATTGATTGGCTAGAGAGTTACTGGACTGCCATCATTCTGGTCTGCCCCACCCTCACCTGCCGGCTCCTACCACACCATTTTCTCCTTTTTTCAAATTTTTATTTTTTATGTTACTTCCTTTTCTTTCTCCCTCCCACCTAGTCCAGTACAGCACCTCTACCTCTTTTCACCAGGCCACTCCATGCCACCAAAGGTAGAGAGCTACTGGCCTGCCACCAGTCTGGGTCCCCCCTCCTCCACTCACCATCATCAGCTGCACCATTTTATTTTTCCCTTTCCTCTTTTTCTTTCTCCCTCCCACCTAACTTCTTACACCACCTGAGCCCCTTACACTACCTCTATCCCTTCCTTCGGGGCCATGCCACACAGTGATCACTAGAGAGCCACAGGCTCACCACCACCCCAACTCCACCCCGCCCCCACCTGCTGGCTACTGCAGTGTGCTTTTGTTTCTTCATTTTTTTCTCTCCCCCACCCCACAGCCTATCCCTGTATGCCACCTCTACCTCTTCCCACTGAACCTTGCAGCACTGCCATGGGTAGAGACCTACTGGCCCACCACTGCCACAGGTCCTCCATGCCCCTATCTGTCAGCTCCCATTGACCAATTGTTTCCTTTTCTTTTCTTTCTACCTCGCACTTAGCCCTGTATGCCACCTCTACACCCAACCACCAGGCCATGCCACACTTCCGTGGTTAGAGAGCCATCAGCCCACTGCCACCCTGGGTCTGCCCCTTCCCTACTCACTGGATTCTGCTGCATCTTTTTTTTTTTATTTTTTCTTTGTATGACACCACACACACCCATTCCACAGGCGCCCAGGTCTGAACCAACCCCACCCACCAGCTAGCCTTTTTCTTCTTTTTCTTTTCTTTATTCCCCCTACCAAGCTGCATATGGCACCCCCCTTTCCTGCTAGAGCATCTTCAGCTCAGGCCCACTGCTGCAACAGGCTAACACCATTCCTCCCCTCCCACCATTTGGCCATCTGCTGAATGAAGGAAGCGAGCATGTACCAATCCCTATCCAACACCTTCTCACTGGTGAAGGGCTAGGAATGCTCTTACACCACTGGAGCAAAACCAGGAGGCAGACATTGCCTGCCTAGTCCACCATCAGTCACCTCGGCAAACCAGTATACATCAAAGCTGCGTTGCCCTGTTTGCTGCTGCCCTGCCTACACAGACAAAGTGTTAAGAGTCATTGTACCCATAGATGAGCAAGTAAAAAAACACACTCGGCCCGCCAGCCCTGACATAAGAAAACAAAACAAAGCAGGACAAAACAAATGAACACACAATCAATAAATATAGAAAGTAGTACCTTGGTGTCTCAGATTCCTCACACGTCTGTCATTTTGTCATACTATGGGGGTTTATATTTTGCTGTGATGCTGGAAGCTATGCCGCCGGTATTCAAATACTAGCAGGGTCATCAATGGCAAACAAGTTTCAGCTGAACTTCCAGTTAGTCAGGACAGACGAGGAAGAAGGACTTGGTGGTCTACTTCTGAAAGGAATTAGCCAGTGAAAACCTTATGACTAATAGCAGAACGTTGTCTGATATAGTGTCAGAAGATGAGCCCCTCAGGTTGGAAGGCACTAAAAGACGACTGGGGAAGAGCTGCCTCCTCAAAGTAGTCAACCTTAATGAAGTGAATGGAGTCAAGCTTTCAGGAGCTTCATTTGCTGATGTAGACTTACTCAAAATGAGAAGAAAGAGCTGCAAACATTCATTAATAATCAGAACATGGAATGTACGAAGTATGAATCTAGGAAAATTGGAAATTGTCAAAAATGAAACAGAATGTATAAACATTGATATCCTAGGTATTAGTGAGCTGAAATGGATGGATATTGGCCCTTTTGAATCAGAAATCATATGGCCTACTGTGCTGGGAATGACAAATTAAAGAGGAATGGTGTTGCGCTCATCATCAAAAAGAACATTTCTAGATCCATCCTGAAGTGCGATGCTGTCAGTGATAGGATAACATATTTGCACGTACAAGAAAGACCAGCTAATGCAACTATTATTCAAATTTTTGTATCAACCATTAAGGGAAAGATGAAGAAATTGAAGACTTTTACCAACACGTGCAGTCTGAAATTGATCAAACAAAAAATCAAGATGCATCGATAATTACTGGTGATTGGAAATAAAGAAGGAGGATATGTAGTTGGAAACTATGACTTTAGTGATAGAAATAATGCTGGAGACAGCATGATAGAATTTTGCAAGACCAAAAACTTCTTCATTGAAAATACCCTTTTTCAACAATATAAACAATGACTATACACGTGGACCTCACCAGAGGAAATATACAGGAATCAAATCAACTACATCTGTGGAGAAAGATGATGGAAAAGCTCAATGTCATTAGAACAAGGCCAGAGGCTGACTGTGGAACAGACTTTCAACTACTCATATGCAAGTTCAAGTTGAAACTGAAGAAAATTAGAACAAGTCCATGAGAGCCAAAGTACAACCTTGAGTATATTCTACCTGAATTTAGAGTCCATCTCAAGAATAGATTTCACACATCGAACACTAATGACCGAAGACCAGACAAGTTGTGGAATGACATCAAGGACATCATACATGAAGACAAGAAGAGGTCATTAAAAAGATAAGAAAGAAAGAAAAGACCAAAATGGATATGAGAAGAGACTGAAAGTTGCTCTTGAATGTCAAGTAGCTAAAGCGAAAGGAAAAATTGAAGAAGTAAAAGAGCTGAACAGAAGAGTTCAAAGGGAGACTCAAGAAGACCAAGTAAAGTATTATAATGACAAGTGCAAAGACCTGGAGTTAGAAAACCAAAAGGGGAGAATACGCTCGGCATTTCTCAGTTGAGAGAACTGAAGAGAAATTCAAGCCTCGAGTTGCAATACTGAAGGATTCTACTGGGAAAATATTAAACAATGAAGGAAGCATCAAAAGAAGATGGAAGAAATACACAGTCACTGTACCAAAAAGAATTGGTTGACATTCATGCATTCCAGGAGACAGCGTATGATTAGGAACCTAAAGTACTACAGGAAGAGGTCCAAGCTGCACTGAAGGCATTGGTGAAAAATGAGGCTTCAGGAATTGACAGAATATCAATTGAGATGTTTCAACAAAGGCTGCAATACCAGAAGTGATTTCTCATCTATGCCAAGAAATTTGGAAGACAGCTGCCTGGCCAACTGACTGGAAGTGATCCATATTTACACCTATTCCCAAGACAGGTGATCCAACCAAATGTGGAAATTATCAAATAATATCATTAATATTGCACACAAGTAAAATTTTGCTGAAGATCATCCAAAAGTGGTTGCAGCAGTACATTGACAGGGAACTTCCAGAAATTCAAGCCAGATTCAGAAGAGGATGAGGAACCAGGGATATCATTACTGATGTCAGATGGATCCTAGCTGACAGCAGACAATACCAGAAAGATGTTTACCTGTGTTTTATTGACTACACAAAAGCATTCGGCTGTGTGGATCCTAAAAAATTATGGATAACATTGTGAAGAACAGAAATTCCAAAACACTTAAGTGTGTTCATGAGGAACCTGCACGTGGATCAAGAGGCAGTCATTCAAACAGAACAAGGGGATACTGAGTGGCTTAAAGTCAGGAAAGGTGTGCATCAGGGTTGTATCGTTTCACCATATTTATTCAATCTATTTGCTGAGCAAATAATCTGAGAAGCTGGACTATATAAAGAACAGAGCATCAGGATTGGAGGAAGACTCATTAACAACCTACATTATGCTGATGACTTAACCTTACTTGCTGAAAGTGAAGAGGACTTGAAGTACTTACTGATGAAGATAAAAGATCATAGCCTCAGTTTGGATTACACCTCAAATAAAGAAAACAAAACTCCTCATCACAACTGGACCAATAAGCAATATCATGATAAACAGAGAAAAGATTGAAGTTGTCAAGGATTTCATTTTACTTGGATTCACAATCAATGCCCAAGGAAGCAGCAGTCAAGAAATCAAGAAGCACATTGTTTTGGGCAAATCTGCTGCAAAAGATCTCTTTAGAGTGTTGAAAAGCAAAGATGTCACCTTGATGACTGAAGTGCACCTGATGCAAGCCATGGTGTTTTCAATGGCCTTATATGTACACTAGAGCTGAACAATGAATAAGGAAGACAGAAAAACTGACACCTTGGAGTTACGGTGTTGGTAAAGAATATTTAATATATCATGGACTGCCAAAAGAATGAACAACTCTGTCTTTGAAGAAGTACAACCAGCATGCTCCTTAGAAGCAAGGATGGCAAGACTATCTTTCAACATACTTTGGGCATGTTATCAGGAGGGATCAGCCCCTGGAGAAAGACATCCTGTTTGGTAAAGTAGAGGGTGAGCAAAAAAGAGGAAGATCTTCAATGAAATTTATGGACACAGTCTCTACAACAATGGGCTCAAGAATAGCAACAATTGTGAGAATAGTGCAAGACTGTGCAGTGCTTATTTCTGTTATACATAGGGTTGCTACGAGTCAGAATCAACTCAATGGCACTTGATAACAACAATGTGTCAGAGACAGCATACAATATCAAAACATATAGAAAAGTAGGACAAGACAACTCCAGCAAGTGATCAAAATAAACAGACGAATTTCCAGTAGAAGAAAAGGTGGTGAAACTACATCATATAAAATTCAGAAGACCACTATTTAGGGCTTTCCAAGAGCTCTGGAAAATGATCAAGGAAAACCCTGAGAAACCAAAGGAAAAAATAGACAAAATCCTGGAAAATACAGACAAAACCAACAAAAACATAGCGAAAATCAAAAACACTGACAAAAAAAATAGAATAATTCAGGATAATAATAATACAACAACAAATGTAAAAATAAATAAACAATTAGAAATCATACAAAAACAGCAACTAGAAATCCAAAATGTAAAAACAAAATTTCAGAAATAGACAACTCAATAGAAGATATTAGGACTAAATTTGAAACAATGGAAGACAAAATCAGAAAGATTGAAGATAAATATATGGGCCCCACTTTGTTTTAGGAAAATTCAGAGAAAAGAATGAAGAAAACCTAATAATTATGTGGTTACACAATCAAGAGCATAAATTTTGTGCATGCTCAGAGTTCCAGAACAGGGGGAGAAAACAGAAGACACAGAGGATCATTGAAGATTTGCTGTTAGAAAACTTCCCAAATATCATTAAAGAATAAAACTGACCATTCAAGAAGCTCAAAGAACCCCATTTGGGATAGACCCCAAAAGAGAGTAACCAAGACACATCATAATCACATTTGCCAAAACAAAGACAAAGAAAGAATCCTGAGAGCAGCTTGAGAAAAACACAAAGTCACTTACAAAGGGGAAAAAATGAAACTAAGCTCTGATTACTTGGAAGAAGGTATGCAGGCAAGAAGGCAATGTGATGACATATATAAAACCTGGAAAGAAAAAAACTGTCAATCAAAATAATATATCCTGCAAAACTCTTTCTCAAATATGATAGTGAAATCAGGACATTTCCAAATAAACAGAAATTAAGGGAATTTGTAAAAACCAAACCAAACTTTCAAGAAATATTAAAGGAAGTCCTTCATTTAGAGAACCACCACATCAGACAACAAACTGAGTCTAGGATGAAGGAGAGCATCAGCCAAATACCAGCCTAGGTAAATAACTCTCAATCAAAAAACAAAAGAAAACTAAACCTAGAAGACTTAAGACAAGGAAACAGAGATGTCAATAGGTAAATGACAACCATGTCAAAACAATAAAAGGGGGAATAAATGGTGTAGATATGGAACTTTCAAATGGAGAGAAAGTCAAGGCAATATCAAATAACAGAAGACTGGTTCAAACTTATGAAGATAAGGACAAATTTCAAGGTATCACCAAAGAAAGCTAACAAATCTACTCATCAGAATAAAAAGGAAGAAAAACATAAAGTCTGAGTAAGCACAAAATCTACAAAAACAAAAGAAAAGAAAATCCACAAACAAAAGGAACTCAGCACAGAAGAGTAAGAGGAACAAAGAAAACATCAGCACACACAAAAAAAATAACAGTATGACAGCAATAAAATCATACCTATCAATAATTACACTGACTGTAAATAGATTAAATGTTCCTGTAAAGAGAAATACAGTTGCAGTATAGAGAAAAAAACATGACCTATTAATATGCTGTCTAAAAGAGACACACCTTGGAAGCAAAGAAATAAATATATTAAAAATCAAAGAATGGAAAAAATATCAAGCAAACAGTAACCAAAAAAGGGCAAAAGTGACAATACTAATCTCAGATAAAATAGACTTTCAGACAAAATCAACTATAAAAGACAAGAAAGGTCATTATATAATTATTACAGGGACAATTCTCCAAGAAGATATAAGCTTAATAAATATGTACAAGGACAGGTCTCCAAAATACTTAAAACAAACTCTATCAGCACTGAAAAGAGAAATTGACAGTTCCACAATAATAGTAAGAGACTTCAACACACCTCTCTCAATAACGGACAGAACATCTAGAAAGAAACTCAGAAAAGATACAGAAGATATAAAGACCAAAATCAATCAACTTGACCTGATATATATATATATATAGACCTCTCCACCCAACAGCAGCAAAGTATACATTCTTTTCCAAAGCACATGGAACATTCTCCAGAATAGATCACATTTTAGGACATAATGCAACTCTCAATAAAATACAAAACATCAAAAAATACAAAGCATCTTCTGTGGTTAGAACACCATATAAGTAAAAATCAGTAACATGAAAAGAAATGGAAAAAAATTAAATACGTGGAAACTGAATAACACTTTGCTTAAAAACAAGTAGATAATAGAAGTCAAAGAGGGAATCAAAAAATTTTTAGAATCAAATGAGAATGAAAACACATTTTACCAAAACCTTTGGGACACAGCACAGGCAATGCTCAGAGGTCAATTCAGACCAATAAATGCATACATCAAAAAAGAATAATGGATCAAAATAAAAATATTAGTCTTACAACTCGAACAAATAGAAAGAGAACAGCAAAAAAAAAGCCCACAGTCACCAGGAAAAGGAAATAATAAAGATTAGAACAGAAATAAATGAAATAGAGAACTGAAAAAACAATAGAATCAACAGGACCAAAACTTGGTTCTTGGAAAAGATCAACAAAATCAACAAACCATTGACCACACTGACAAAAGAAAAACTAGAGAGGAAGAAAATAACCCAAATAAGAAATGAGATGGGTGACATTACAACACACCCAATTAAAATAAAAAGGATCATAACAGAATACTATGAAAAAATTATACTCCAACAAAATTGAGAATCCAGAGGAAATGTCTCAATTTCTAGAAACATAATACCTACCTAAACTAACATAAACTGGAGAGAAAATCTGAACAGACCCATAACAAGAGACGAGATTGCAGAGGTAATAAAAACAAACAAAAAAAGCTTTTTATGAAGACGGTGCCAAAAGCAAAGAAGGAAGCCCCTGCCCCTCCCAAAACTAAAGCCAAAGCAAAGGCATTGAAGACCAAGAAGGCAGTGCTGAAAGGCATCCACAGTCACCAAAAAAAAGAAGATCCACATTTCACCCACCTTCCAGCGACCCAACACACTGAGGCTGTGAAGGCAACCCAAATATCCTTGGAAGAGCACCCCCAGGAGAAACAAACTTGACCATTATGCCCTCTGACCACTGAGTCAGCTATGAAGAAGATAGAAGTAATAACACACTTGTGTTCATTGTGGCTATCAAAGACAACAAGTACCAGATCAAACAGGCTGTGAAGAAGCTCTATGACATTGGTGTGGCCAAGGTCAACACCTTGATCAAACCTGATTGAAGGAAGAAGGCATATGTTCAACCGGCTCCTGACTATGATGCTTTGGATGTGGCCAACAGAATTGGGATAATCTAAACCAAGTCCAGCTGACCAATTCTAAGTGTAAATTTTTTCAACAAAAAAAAAAAAAAAAAAAACAACCTTCCCGACACAAAACAGCCCTGGCCCAGATGGTTTCACTTCAGTGTACTACCAAACATTCAGACAAGAGCTCACACCAGTACTGCTCAAACTATTTCAGAGCATAGAAAAGTAAAGAATACTCCTGAGTTCGTTTTATGAAGCCAGTATAACCCTGATACTACAGCCAGGCAAAGACACCACAAAAAAAGAAAATTACAAGCCAATGTCTCTTATGAATATAGATGCAAAAACTCTCAACAAAATTATAGCCAATAGAATTCAGCATCATATCAAAAAAATAATACACTGCCACCAAGTGAGATTCATACCAGGATGCAAGGATGGTTCATCATTAGAAAATCAATTAATATAATTCACTATGTAAACAGAACAAAAGTATTACAAGATCATCTCAATGGACACAGAAAAGGCATTTGATAAAGTCCAACATCCTTTCCTGATAAAAATTCTCAATAAGATAGGAACAGAAGGCCAATTCCTCTACATAATAAAGGGCGTCTATGCAAAATGAGCAATCAATATCATTCTCAAGGGAGAGAGGCTGAAAACATTCCCCCTGAGAACGGGAACAAGACAGGGATGCCCTTTATCACAACTCCTATTTAACATTTTTCTGGCAGTCTTAACTGAGCAATAAGGCAAGAAAAATAAATACAGGACATCCAAACTGGAAAGCAAGAGTAAAACTATCCCTATTTGCAGATAATACTATCCAACAGAAACCCAGGGATTCCACAAGAAAACTACTGGGACTAATAGAAAGATACAGCAGAGAAGCAGGATATAAGATCAACATACAAAAATCAGTTGGATTCCTATACCACAACAAAGAGAACTTTGAAAAGGAAATCAGGAAAACAATGTCATTTATAATAGACCCTAAAAAGATAAAATGCTTATGAATAAATCTAATCAGGATGTAAAAGACCTATACAAAGAAAATTACAAAACACTATTGCAAGAAATCAAAACAGACCTACATAAATGGAAAAGCATACCATGGTCATGGATAGGAAGACTCAACATAGTGAAAATGTCAATTCTACCTAAAGTGATCTACAGAGATAACACAATTCTGATCTTTGTCGAGATGGAAAAACTAAGCAGCAAGTTTTTACGGAAAGGAAAGAGGTTCCTTATAAGCAAAGCATTATTAAGAAAAAGTACAAAGTAGGAGGCCTCACACTACCTTACCTCAGCATCTATTTTACAGCCATAATAGTCAAAACAGCCTGGTACAACTAACCCAGTGAATAACAAATAAAAATAAGCACAGACAGATCTCAGAACTCTGGACAACAGCTGAGGTATTGAAGAGTTGAGGTGAGCCCTGAAGCAGGGGAGAAGAGCGAGAACAGCACAGAAGCTGGGAGAACCAATCTGCTAACATCTGGAGCACTCGCTCATCATAGCCATTTTGGGATGGGGCTTGGCAACACCCCAAACAGGGAATACATAAAAGGAGCTAATCTGAGGAAGCTATAGCCCAATTTTTAAGGTGGCATAAATTGGCCATGGGAATTCATGGGCCATGCACTTGGGAGGGGGCAGGGCGAGACTGTGGAGCTTTGAGACAGTGCTATTGAGTCTTCCTGAAGACCAAGATGGATGGGCACTACGAACAGAAGGAAATACAAGAGCAGTAGGGTGATGAGAATACTTCAGACTAATAGGCAACACAGAAGGAAATGGCTAGGGCCTGCCCACAGTGGGACACTGTGGAAAAGCCTGGGCAGGGGTACCCATGAAGGAAAGCTATAGAGAGTCCCCCAATTTCACCAAAGGAAAATCAAACCCCACTGCTTATGTCAGCATCTGATACTAGTTAAATCACCCCTGCTCTGCTCATATCTATTGAATTCCAGAGATTAAGCATCCGGAACTCCTGATTAGCACTGAAAAAAAACCTAAAAATAAGAATGGCCTGTAGTGGTTCTCAGGAGAAGTTAATAGGCCCACTGCTGCTGGGTCAATTCTGACTTGTAGAGACACTGTGGGACAGAATAAAGCTGTTCTGTGGGGTTTCCAGTGCTGTGAGTATTTACAGAGGTAGGCTGCTGCATCTTTCTCTTTCTCCCACAGAGTGGCTTGTGGGAGTGTACCCTGGCCTTTCAGTTGGCAGCTGGACACTTGGCCACTGTGAGACCAGGGAGCCCAATTAGAAAATTTTCCCATAATAACCAGAGTGCAAAATTTAAAGTAAAAAACAAAACAAAACAAAATGTCCCAGGTTCGACAAAGAAATAGTAAAACAAACAAAATCACAAAAGAAGAACAACCAAGCAAAAACAAAATACAAAGAAGAGGAAATTTCTCCTATGGAGGCCAGTCTAAGAGAGAGAATGGAAATTTTCAGACTACAGTGCTAAATATGTCTAAAGAAAGTAAAAAGCACACAGAAAACAAACTATCAGAGGTAAGGAAACAAATAGAGGAGCAAAATCAAAGACTCGACAGGGAAATTCAAAACATAAAAAAAAGCAAAAAAGAACTACTGGAACTGAAGAATAAAGCAAATGAATAGAAAAAGCAAGAAAAACACTCAACAATAGAGCTGAACTGACTGAAAAGAGAATTAAAAACTAGAAGACAAAATAACAACACTTAACAAGTTTCAAGAGAAAAGAACAAAGAAAAGCAAACAAACCCAGATGGAAATACGGGATTGAATTAAGAAATATAACAATTAAGAAATCCCAGAGCAGCATGACAACCATAAAGGCACAGAAACAAGTTTCCAAAAGATAATCAGAGAGAATTTCCAAGACCTGAACAAAGAAGAAAGCCTGCAAATACAGGAAGCCAAATGAACCTCAATTAGAAGAAACATTAAAAGAACAACTGCACAACATAACCTAATAAAATTCTTGAAAACCAAAGACAAAGAGGGAAAATGTCAAGGGTCTTTCATAAGAATCAGTGCAGATTTCTCCCCATAAATTCTACAGACCAGGAGACAATGGAGCGACATATGTAAAATACTGAATGAAAAAAACTTCCAACTAATAATTCTTTACCCAGCAAAGCTGTCATTCAAAAACGACAGGGAAATCAAGACATTCCCAAACAGAAGCTCCAGGGATTTTCAACTACCAGATCAGCTTTGCAAGTGTTACCCAAGGGAGTATTCCGAAAGGAAAGGCAAGAGCATTAAATAAATACTTGCATCTGTACATGGGGAAAATAATTAAATAAATAAGAGAGAGTTTTACAAGGGCAATCATAAGGACCAAGTATATGATATTTTTAGGGAATAAACTCAATAATTACATCCTGCAAACAATACACCATCAAGTTTGTAAGAAATAAGTACAAAGTAAACTTATCAAATATAGGTTGTATATTGATGCTAATAGAGGCACACCAACAGAAATGTGGGAGAGAGGAGTACATCAGGAATAGATTTATTATGTTAAGGTTGAAAGTTAATTGTTGTTCATATGATGAACATTGTTGCAAATGTAAGTTGTGTAATGTAACATATGTAGGAACCACTAAGAAATCACTGAAAAAAAAACATTCAGAAGAAAAGTACGATGAAAGCAAAAAGCCTCATCACAAGAAACAACCAAATACAAACAAAAACAGAAAAATCATAAATAAAAGAACAAAGAAGATATAAAACACTCAAAAAACAAATAGCAAAATGAGTGAGGTAGACACTTCATTTTCAGTTATAACCTTAAGTGTAAATGATCTAAATGCTCCATGCAAAAGACAGAGAGTAGCAGAATGGATGAGAAAACATGATCCACGCTTTTGTTGTCTATAAGAAATGCACCTTAGTCATAAGGACACAAGGAGACTGAAAATAAAAGGATGGAAGGAAATATTCCATGCATCGAGTAAACAAAAAAGAGCAGAGGTGGTCATAGTGATATCATATAAAATGGACTTTAAATCAAAATCTATTACAAGAGATAAAGAAGCACCTTACATAATAATAAAATCCAATCCCGCAAGAAGACACAATGATTATAAATATATATGCACCTAACAGCAATGCTCCAAAATACATGAAACAAATGCTGACTAATATGAAACGAGAAATAGACAACTCCACAATAATAATAGGGGACTTCAACACACCACTTCAATTATAGACAGAACGTCTATAACGAAGATCACTAAGGACATTGAGGAGCTATGGTAGTGCAATGGTTAAGAGTCGGGCTGCTAATCAAAAGATTGGCAGTTTGAATTCACCAGCCACTCCTTGGAAACTCTATGGGGCAGTTCTACTCAGTCCTATAGGGTCACTATGAATTGGAACCAGCTCAATGGCACATAAGAACAGCAGCAAGGACATTGAGAACTTAAATAAAACCATAAGCCAAATGGACCTAACTAATATATATAGAACACTCCACTCAGCACCAGAAAAATACAAATTCTTCTCCAGAGCACATTGATCATTTTCCAGAATATATCATGCTGGACACAAAACAAGTGTCAACAAATTTAAAAAGATTGAAATCTTACAAAGCATCTTCTCTGACCATAATGGTATGAAGCTAGAAATCAACAACAGGAAAAATAAAGGAAAAAAAAAAAATACACGGAAAGTAAATAATATCCTACTAAAAAACTATTGGGTCATAGAAGATATCAAAAGTGAAATCAAAAAATTCCTAGAATCAAACAAAAATTAAAACACAACATATCAAAACCTTTGGGACACAGCAAAAGCAGTACTTAGAGGTAAATTCATAGCAATAAATGCCTACATTAGAGAGGCAGGGCCAAGACGGCAGAGTAGTCAGACCTTTCTGGTAGACCCTCTTACCACAAAGACCTGAAAAAACAAGTGAATCAATTATATATATGACAATCTAGGAGCCCTGAACATCAAAGGCAAAGTTGATCCAGACTGAGTGGCAGGGGGAGGGAGAGACGGTTTGCAAGCAGCTAGGAGTTGCCAGACATGACCTGGTGAGAGACTGAGAACTTCAGGCCTGATCAGATCATGGGTAAGTGGTGAGGCAGGCAAGCAGTGTTGCTCTGGAGGTGTATTCTGCGCCAGGAGAGACCCAGCAGCAGAGAGTCTACTCAGCCACCTAGAACCAGTGAGAAGCAGGCCTCGATTGGCAAAGCATAAGTACTTGCATCCAGCCTACTGTGCAGATCAAAAACACCACCTTTAGGGAAAAACCTCTCTCCCATTTACCTCCCCGCTTCTTGCTCTGCACTGGGTCCCTGACAGGCTTCAGCAATTGCCGAGTCCCCTGGGTTGGAAGTAGGATCCGTCACACGCCCTGAGCCATTATATCCTGGCCTTGGAGAGTGAACAAACTAACAAATGGGAAAAAATAATCTGCTGTGTCCCCTAAGCCACAAACTCAGGGTAGGCACAGCTTCTTTGTCTTGGCACAGGCATAAGGGATCCATGGACTTTGAGTGCCTTTCCCCCTGCATAGACTAGTGTGGGCCCATTTCAACAGCATAGACCCTCATTACCGCAGTACAACTGGGCATGGGCATATACCTGAAGTCTAACTTCAACTATTTCAGGTGTGAAGTGGCAGGTTTGTGATATTTGACACTGCTTTGCCATTTAAGCAGGGTCTTCACCTACCCACATCAGGGGCCTGAGGACTGGTGGCTCCACCCAAGCCACCTAGCCACCTGCTACAGGGGCCCAATAATAAGAAGTGCCCCCCAGTCCTTACAGCCAACAGCACTAGGTGATCATAGTCTGGCTGCAAAACCCAACCACCTACGTGCTCTAGGGAACAGGGACACACCTTCCTCCCAGACACTCGGGGGTGGCCGTCAGCACCCTGCCTTGCTCAGGTGTCCCGCTGCTGCAGCCAGATGCCTCTGCCTACACCAATAACCCATGCCTGTCCAGGAGTGTAGGAGAGAGCCTGCCCCACACACTTGGTGGCTGACTACCTGGGCACCTAAGCTGAAGCCATACAGGAGGAGTGGGTGGACTCCTGAGCTCACATACCTAGTAACAGATCTAACCACCTGATGAGAGGACATTAGAGCTTCAAATGTGCCAATAATCATACGAGAACACACGAGCAGCCTATTTGGTCATATCAAAACAAAACATGAAGCTAGGACATAGTAAGCAAACATAAAATAAATAAAGATAATAATTTACTGATGTCTCGGAGACAACAGTCAATATCAAATCACATAAAGAGTCCATGATGGCTTCAGCTAGCTCCCAAAATAAAGAATCTAGAAATTTTTAAGAGGAACAAAATTTCTTGGAATCACTGGAGGCAGAATACAAAAGATTAGTATACAGAACTCTTTAAGAAATTAGGAAGCAAATTAAGCAAAATGCAGAACACTTAATAGAGGAAATTAAAAAGATTAGAGAAGACCATAATGACAAATTTAACAGGCACAAGAATCCATAGACAGACAGCAATTAGAAATCCAGAAGATCAACAATAAAATGTCAGAATTAGACAACTCAATAGAAAGTCACAGGAGCGGAATTAAGGCAATGGAAGTCAGAATTAGTGAGACTGAAGATCAAGCACTTGACACCAACTTATTTGAGGAAAAATCAGATAAAATGATTTAAAAAAATGAAGAAACCCTACGAATTGGGTTGGATTACATCAAGAAGAATAACCTACAAGTGATTGGAGTACTAGAACGGGGGCAATAACAGAAAATACAGAGAGAATTGTTGAAAATTTGTTGGCAGAAAACTTCCCTGATATCATGAAAGATGACAAGATATCTATCAAAGATGCTTATCGAAACCCACATAAGGTAGATCCCAAAAGAAAGTCACCAAGACATATTATAATAAGCTTGCCAAAACCAAAGATAAAGAGAGAATTTCAAGAGTGGCTAGGGATAAATGGAAAGTCATCTATAAAGGAGAGTCAATAAGAATAAGCTCGGACAACTCAGCAGAAACCATGCAGGCAAGAAGGCAATGGGATGACATATATAAAGCTTTGAAGGAAAAAAAATTGCCAGCCAAGAACTATATATGCAGCAAAACTGTCTCTCAAATATGATGGGGAAATTAGGACATTTCCAGATAAATAGAAGTTTAGGGAATTTGCAAAAGCAAACTAAATTTAGAAGAAATATTAAAGGGAGTCCTCCAGTTAGAAAATCAATAATATCAGATAACAACCAAAGACTACAACACTGGACAGAGCAACCAGATATCAACCCAGATAGGGAAGTCACAAAAATAAATCAAAGCTAAAACACTGAAAATAAGGAAACAGATGTCAATATGTAAAAAATGAAAACATTAAAATAAAAAATAAGGACTTAAAAAATGTGGACATAGATTTCTTGTATGGAGAGGAAGTCAAAGCAATATAAAGAAAAAAAAGACAGGTACACACTTAGAAAAACAGGGGTAAATATTAAGCTAACCACAAAGGAAACTAACAATCCTACAAGTCAAAATAAAAAACTAGAAAAATATAAAGACTCAGCAAGTACAAAATCAACAACAATGAAAAAGATGAAAAGAAAACACATAAAGAAAAACGACTCAGCACAGAAAATTAAGTAGAACAAAGAAACTGTCAACAACACACAAAAAAAGACATCAAAATAACAGCACTAAACTCATATATATCAATAATTAGGCTGAATGTAAACAGACAAAATGTACCAATAAAGAGACAGAGGGGCAGATTGGATAAAAAATACACAATCTGTCTATATGCTGCCTACAAGAGACACACCTTAAAGACACAAAAAAACTAAAACTCAAAGGATGGAGAAAAATATATCAAGGAAACAACACTCAAAAAAGAGCAGGCATGGCAATATTAATTTCTGACAAAACAGACTTTCAAGTAAAATCCACCACAAAGGATAAGGAAAGACACTATATAATGATTAAAGGGTTAATACACCAGGAGGACATAACTATAATATTTACCCACCCAAAGACAGGGCTCCAAAATACATACAACAAACTCTAACAGCACTGAAAAGAGAGAGAGACAGCTCCACAATATTAATAGGAGACTTCAGCTCACCACTTTTGGTGAAGGATAGAACATCCAGAAAGAGGCTCAGCAAAGACACGGAAGATCTAAATGCTACGATCAACCAACTTGATCTCATATACATATATCGAACACTCCACCCAACAGCAGCCAAGTATACTTTCTTTTCCAATGCACGTGGAACATTCTCCAGAATAGACCACGTACTAGGCCATAAAGCAAGCCTTAAAAAAATCCAAAGCATTGAAATATTACAAAGCATCTTTTCTGACCACAAAACCATAAAAGTAGAAATCAACAACAGAAAGAGCAAGGAAAAAAAATCAAACACATGGAAACTGAACAACACCTTGCTCAAAATCTACTGGGTTATAGAAGAAATTAAGGATGGAATGAAGAAATTTATAGAATGAAATGAGAATGAAAACAAATCCTACCAGAACCCTTGTGACACAGCAAAATCAGTGCTCAAAGGTCAGTTCATAGAAGTAAATGCACACATCCCAGAACAAGAAAGGGCCATAATCAAAACACTAACCCTACAACTGGAACGAGCAGAAAGAGAGCCGCAGAAGAAGTCCTTGGGCGCCAGAAGAAAGGAAATAATAAGAAATCGAGCAGAATTGAATGAAACAGAGAATAGAAAAACAATTAGTTACCAAGACCAAAAGCTGGTTCTTTGAAAAGATCAACAAAATTGATAAACCATAGGCCAAAATGACAAAAGAAAAACAGGAGAGGATGCAAATAACCCTTATAAGAAATGAGATGGCTGATATTACAGTAGACCCAACTTAAAAGAATCATAACAGAATACTATGAAAAACTGTACTCTAACAAACATGAAAACCAGGAGGAAATGGACAAATTTCTAGAAACTTGCTACCTACCTAAACTAACACAAACAGAGGTAGAACAATTAAATAAACCCATAACAAAAGAAGAGATTGAAAAGGTAATTTTAAAACTCCCAACAAAAAAGAGCCCTGGCCCAGATGGCTTCACTGAAGAATTCTAACAAACATTCAGAGAACAGTTAACACCAGTACTACTAAAGGTATTTCAGAGCATAGAAAAGAATGGAATACTCCCAAACTCGTTCTATAAAGCCAGTATAACCCTGAGACCAAAACAGGTAAAGACACCACAGAAAAAGAAAATTACAAACCAATATCCCTCATGAACATGGACTGAAAAATCCTCAACAAAATTTTAGCCAACAGAATTCAGCAACATATCAAAAAAATAATTCACCATTATCAAGTGGGATTTATACCAGCTATGCAGGGATGGTTCAACATTAGAAAAACAATCAAAGTAATTCCATCACATTAATAAAACAAAAAACAAGAATCACATGATCTTATCAATCGATGCCGAAAAGGCATTTGACAAAGTCCAACAACCATTCATGATAAAAACTCTCAGTAAGGTAGAAATGGGAAATTCCTCAGAATAATTAAGGGCATTTATACAAAAGCAACAGCCAACATCATCCTAAATGGAGCGACTTTAAAAGCTTTCCCCTTGAGAAGGGAAACCAGACAAGGATACCCTTTATCACCACTCTTATTCAACATTGTGCTGGAGGTCCTAGCCAGAGCAATTAGTCTACAGAAAGAAATAAAGCGCACTCAAATTGGTAGGGAAGAAGTCAAAGTATCTCTATTTGCAACTGATATGACCTTATACACAGAAAACCCCAAAGAAGCCACAAGAAAACTACTGGAACTAATAGAAGATTTCAGCAAAGCTTCAGGATACAAGATAAACATAAAAAAAATCAGTTGGATTCCTTTACACCACCAAAGAGAACCTCGAAGAGGAAATCACCAAATCAATAGCATTTACAATAGCCCCCAAGAAGATAAAATACTTAGGAATAAATCTAACCAGAGATATAAAAGACCTATTCAATGAAAACTGCAAGACACTACTGCAAGAAACCAAGAGACCTGCAAAAGTGGAAAAACATATCTTGCTCATGGATAGGAAGACTCAACATTGTTAAAATGTGAATTCTACCCAAGACAATCTACAGATAAAATGCAATACAAATCCAGATTCCACTGGCATTTTTTAATGAGATAGAGAAAGAAGTCACAGACTTCATATGGAAAGGGAAGAGGCCCCGGATAAGTAAAGCATTACTCAAGAAGAAGAACAAAGTGGGAGGCCTCACACTATTTGATTTTAGAACCTATTATACCGCCACAGTAGTCAAAACAGCCTGGTACTGGTACAACAACAGATACATAGACCAATGGAACAGAATTGAGAATCCCAGATGTAAATTCATCCACCTATGAGCAGCTGATATTTGACAAAGGCCCAAAGTCCATTAATTGGGGAAAAGGCAGTCTCTTTAACAAATGGTGCTGGCATAACTGGATATCCATCTGCAAAAAAATGAAGCAAGACCCATACCTCACACCATGCACAAAAACTCTCTCAAAATGGATCAAAGACTTAAATATAAAATCGAAAATGATAAAGATCATGGAAGAAAAAATAGGGACAACACTAGGAGCCCTAATACATGGCAACAACAGAATACGAACTATAAGTAACAATACACAAGTAGCAAAAGAGAGACTACATAATTGGGAGCTCCTAAAAATCAAACACTTAAGCTCTTCAAAAGACTTCACCAAAAGAGTCAAAAGACAACCTACAGACTGGGAAAAAAAATTTTGGCTATGAGAAATCAGATCAGCATCTATTATCTCTAAAATCTATAAGATACTGCAAAACCTCAACAACAAAAAGACAAATAACCTAATTAAAAAATGGTCAAAGGATATGAACAGGCACTTCGCCAATGAAGATATTCAGGCAGCTAACAGACACATGAAGAAATGCTCACGATCATTAGCCATTAGAGAAATGCAGATCAAAACTACAATGAGATATCATCTTACCCCAACAAGGCCAGCATTAATCCAAAAAACACAAAATAATAAATGCTGGAGAGGTTGTGGAGAGACTGGAACACTTATACACTGTTGGTGGGAATGTAAAATGGTACAACCACTTTAGAAATTGATTTGGTGCTTCCTTAAAAAGCTAGAAATAGAAGTACCATCCAATCCAGCTATCCCACTACTTGGAGTATATCCTAGAGAAATAAGAGCTGTCACACGAATAGATATATGCACAGCCATGTTCATTGCAGCACTGTTCACAATAGCAAAAAGATGGAAACAACCTAGGTGCCCATCAATGGATGAATGGATAAAGAAATTATGGTATATCCACACAATGGAATATTACACAACGCTAAAGAACAACGATGAAGCCATGAAACATCTTATAATATAGATGAATCTGGAGGGCATTATGCCAAGTGAATTTAATCAGTAACAGAAGGACAAATATTGTATAAGATCACTATTATAAGAACTCAAGAAAAGGTTTAACACAGAAGAAAACATTCTTTGATGGTTAGGGGGATAGGGAGGGAAGGAGAGAGTTATTCAGTAAGTAGATAGCAGACAAGAATTATCTTAGGTAAAGGGAAGGACAGCACACACTACAGGGGAAGTCAGCACAACTGGACTAAACCAAAGCTAAGAAGTTTCCTGAATACAATCAAACACTTTGAGGGGCTGAGTAGGAGGGGTAGGATTCTGGGGACCATGCTTTCAGGGGACATCTAGGTCAATTGGCATAACAAAGCTTATTAAGAAAATGTTCTGCATCCTGCTTTGGTGAGTGGCATCTGTGGTCTTAAAAGCTTGCAAGCAGACATCTAAGATGCAACAATTGGTCCCAAACACGTGAAGTAAAGGAGAATGAAGAACACCAAAGACATAAATTAAGTGTTAGCCCAAGAGACAGAAAGTGTTAGCCTGAAACCAGAAGAACTAGATGGTGCCTAGCTACCACCAATGACCGCCCTGACAGGGAACACAACAGAGAGTCCCTGATGGAGCAGGAGAAAGGTGGGGTGCAGAACTCAAATTCTAGTAAGAAGACCAGACTTAATGGTCTGACTGAGACTGGAGGAACCCCAGAAAGCATGGCCCTGGGATTCTCTATCAGCCCAGAACTAAAACAATTTCTGAGGCCAACTCTTCAGACAGGGATTGGACCGGACTGTGGGATATAAAGTGATACTCGTGAGGAGTGGGCCTCTTAGCTCAAGTAGATACAAGAGACTAAATGGGCAGCTTCTGTCTGGCAGTGAGATGGGAAGACAGAGAGAGTTAGGAGCTGGTTGAATGGACATGGGGAGTCAGGTGTGGAAAGGAGGAGTGTGCTGTCACAGTATGGGGAGAGTAATTTGGGTCACATAATAATGTATGTATAAATTTTGGTATGGGAGACTAACTTGAAATGTAAACTTCATTTAAACTACAACAATAAATAAATAAATAAATAAATGCCTACATTAAAACAGAAGATTTAAAATTATTAACTTAAACCAACAACTTGAATAGAAAAGGAAGAGCAAAATAAGCCAAAAAGTATCAGAAGAAAGGATATAAAAGGAGATGAAAATTGAAAAACAATTTAAAAAATTTACAAAACCAGAAGCTGGGTCCTTGAAAGGATCAATAAAATGTACTAACCACTGGCTAGATTGACAAAAGAAAAAAACCAGAAAAGGAAAAAACCAAATTAAGAAATGAAATTGGTGACATTACTATCAACCCAACAGAGATACAGAAGATCATAACTAGTTACAATGAAAAATTGTACTCCAACAAATCTGAAAACCTAGGTGAAATTGACTAATTCCTAGAAAGATACCACCTACCCAAACTAACACAAAAAAAGGGAGAAAATTTAAACAGATCCATTACAAAAGAAGAGATTGAAGATGTCATCAAAAAACTGAAAAAAAAAAAAATTCCAGGACCAGATGACTACACTGAAAGATTCTATCAAACATTCAAAGAATAGTTGACACCAATCTTACTCAACCTCTTCAAAAACGTAAAAGAGGAAGGAACACTACTAAACTCTTTCTATGAAGCCAGCATACCTCTGATACCTAAATAAGACAAAGACAACACAAAAAAGAAAATAACAGACAAATATCCCTTATAAACACAGTGCAAAAAAATTCAATAATTCTAGCCTCCAGACTTCAGCAAAATATAAAAAAGAAAAAAAATCATATAGTATGATCAAGTGGGATTTATACCAGGATTACAGGAATGATTCAACATTAGTAAATCAATCAATGTAATCCACCTCATAAATAAATCAAAGGAAAAGAGTCATAAGATCATATCAATTGATGCAGAAAAGACGTTCGAGAAAATTCAACACCACTTCCTGGTAAAAACTCTCAGAAGAAATAGGAATAGAAAGGAAATTTCTCAAATTAATTTGGGACATATATGTAAAAGCAACAGTGAACTTTATACTGAACAGAGAAAGGCTGAGAGCCTTCCCTTTGAGAACAGAACAAGACAAGGATGCCCATTTTCACCACTCTTACTCAACATTGTAATGGAGTTCTAGCCAGAGCAGTAAGACAAGAAAGAGAAGTAAAAGGTATCCAGTTCAAAAGGAAGAAGTAAAACTATATTTGCAGGTGGCATGATCCTATATATAGAAGACCCTAAAGATTCCACAAGAAAACTGCTGGAACTAATAGAAGAATTAAGCAATGTTGCAGGGTACAAGATCAATGCATAAAAATCAGTTGGGTTCCTATACACTAACAAAGACAACTCTGAAAAAGAAATCAAGAAAACAGTACCATTTACAATAGCCCCCAAACTGATAAAATACCTAGGAATTAAACTAACCAGGGACATAAAAGACTTATACAATAAAAATTATAAAACACTACTACAAGAGATTAAAAGAGACCTACAGAAATGGAAAGACAGCCTGTGCCCATCGATTGAAAGACTCAGTATAGAGAAAATATCAATTCTACCTAAAGTAATGTACAGATACAAAGCAATCTCAATACAAATCCCAACAACATTCTTTACTGAAATGGAAAACTAACGACCAACTTCATATGGAAAAGAAAGAAACACCAAACAACCAAAGCAATAGTGAAGAAAAAGAACAAAGCAGGAGGCCTCATACTCCCTGATATCAAAACATAAGCCACTGTAATCAAAACAGCACTCACTTGTCTATGCCAAGAAATTTGGAAGACAGCTATCTGGCCAATCGATTGGATGAGATGTACATATTTGTGCCCATTCCACAGAAAAGTGATCCAAGAGAATGTGAAACAAGGGGAAACTGTGTGGTTTAAAATCAAGAAAGGTGTGTGTCAGGGTTATATCTTTTCACCATACTTATTCAATCTGTATGCTGAGCAAATAATCTGATCAGATAGACTATATGAAGAAAAAGGAGTTATCAGGACTGACGGAAGACTCATTAACATCCTGCTATATGCAGATGAAACAACTTTGCTTGTTGAAAGTGAAGAAAACTTGAAGTACCTACTGATGAATACCAGTATGGATTACACATTGTGACTGTTAAGGTTGTGTGTTAACTTGGCTGGGCCATAATTCTCAGTGGTTTGGCAGTTATGATATAGTTTGGTAGTCATATGATGATGTGATCACTTCCATGATGAGATTTGATATAATAAGACGACCTCCATGTGGGATCTGCTGTAAGTAGTCAATGAAAGGAAATTTCCTTGGGGGTGTGGTCTGCATTGAGTACAAGTGTATTCTCTGACAAGGCTCTTGGGCTTTTGCTGGCTCTGGAACCTTGCAGCTGGCTCCAGTTCACCTGACCTCTGATTCTTGAGACTTGAGGTAGTGCTTACCTGCCATCTTGACTGTCAATCTTCTTTGGACTTTGCAGCCTGTGAGCAAGAGCCCTGCTGTATGACCTGCCAATCTTGGGTTCTCCAGCACCTGTGGCTATGTGAGTCAGGAGAAGTTTCCAGCCTGACCCACGGACTTGGGACTTTAAAGCCTCTACAACCACGTTGAGTCGTTTCCTCAGCATAAATCCATATTTATATATTCATATGCTTTACTGGTTTTGTTTTTCTAGAGAACCCAGCCGAAAACACTGGGTTTGATACCTAGGAAGGAATATGATTGCTGGGTCATATAGTAAGGGTATATGGGACTTTATAAGGGACTGCCTGCATTCAGCTGCTAACCAAAATGGCTTCAGTTAGAACCTACCAGCTGCTTCTTGGGAGAAAGATGTGGCAGTCTGCTTCCATAAAGATTACAGCCTTGGAAATCCTATGGGGCAGTTCTACTCTGTCCTATAGGGTGGCTATGAATCGGAATCCACTAGATGGTAATGGGGGCCAGGCTGTCTTCCAACGTGGGTGTATTAATATCCCCACCAGCAGCAAATGAGAGTTTCTCTTGCTCTGCATCCTTCTTAGCATTTGCTATTGTCAGTTTTTTGTATTTTAGCCAATAAAAAATTTTGAGGGTATTTGTTTTCTCTCTTGTTATATAAGTGATTTCAAAATTCCCAATTTTGCCTCTAGGACTACAAAGCCTAAAATATTTACTTTCTGTCCTACAAACAGAAAACGTTTGCTGGTATCTGGTCTTATGGATTATCTTAAGTTATTGAGGTTTCTTTCAGCACACCAAACTGTAAATCAACTATTACAAGCTTTATTTTCTTTTGGGAAATGTGTCCTTTAAAGGAATAAGTAATTATTTCCAGTTTTTCTTTAAAATTTTTGACTTGTTTTTTGTAAATATCTCTAGTGCATACCTGATCTTTTCATCTGCTTTGAAAAGTTTCTATGTAATTAATTCCTTCTATTACAAATAATCTGTAAAGTTTTATTCCAGTTTCTGAAAATAGTTTATAAATTAACTTTAAAATGAGTATTTTGTGCCTCATCTACCTTGAGACCAGAAGAACTAGATGGTGCCCAGCTCTCACTACCTACCATTCTGATCAGGGCCACAATAGAGGGACCCTGATAAAATAAGAGAAAAACATGGACCAGAACTCAAATTCTTAAAAAGTTCAGTCTTATTATACCAGTTAAGACTAGAGGACTCCCTGAGACTATCACCCTGAGATATTCTTTAAATCTCGAACCTATTATAGGGGAAGAACATCATAAAGTTTAGTGAAGCAAAAAGTAAGTTTTATTCAGCATATATTCAAAAGGACAGAAGTGGGAAGACGGACAAGCATGCTGCTAGAGCCATGTCTACCGAGTCCAAAGAATACTACCTAATAGGCAAGAATGGGAAAATGGACAAGCATGCTGCCACAGCCATGTCTGCCCAAGTCGAAAGAATAGTTACAGAGCCATCGGTATATATTAACATTACAAATGGGCAAAACCACTGAAAGCTTAGCCTTTTCAGATTGGCTAGAAACTGTGATCCTACATTTTGAATTGTCTTTCTTAACAATCATTGGTACAGGTTTCAGTAACGAGAGTCAGGAGGGTCTTCATTGGTCCGACAAGTTTCTATTCACTAAATGCTAATAGAAAAAGATAAGAGTGGAAAGTCTTTTGTGTTGTGTTTGATCAGCTTTATGTGAAAGTTTCCCTAAAAGAGATTTTCCAAGATTATTTTAGCTGTTGTCTTTATACCGCAGGGCCCAGTTGACGTGTCCTTGTGAATCCAGCTCCAGCTGGGTCGCATTCTCTATGTTCAAGGAGAGGGAGTAAATAATTCCTATATCATTTCCTAAATCAAACCAAATATATACCTTGAGGTCACCTTTTAGTGAAATAACAGATTGGCACACAAAATAAAGTTTATTATCCATGAGTATGGTGCTCTATTAAAAAAAAAATCTGTATGAGACCAAAAGGTCAACAATTACTCTAAAGCAAAGATGAGAAAATAAGGGGGCAGGGAAACTAGAGTACTAGAAATGGAACAACAAGAATGTAATTAAAGAGAAAGTTGACACATTATGAAAACGTAACTAATGTCACTGAACAATTTGTGTAGAAATTGTCAAATGGGAACTTAATTTGTTGTGTAAACTTTCACCAAAAACAATGAAATATTATTTTAAAAAAAAAGAAAGAAAGTAATGGTATATTTGTTGGACTTAAGTTGAAAATGAGCTTAATTAATATTTCTGTAAAGGCCAAATGTAATATGAGGGTAACAAAAGCAAAAGTAAACTAAAAATAAAAAAATAAAATGAAGATTTTGAGCCTCACTTTCAAACTGCATTTTCTGACTGGCAAAGATGCATGATTCATTCTGAAAATTTTTGATGTAATTTTTAGAGGCTTCAATGATTTGATGTTCTTCAAATAATTTAATTTACATTTTGTTTCTTTCCCCATCAAGAGTGTTTAAAGAAACATAAATCCATTTCCTTAAAGCATCTTTTGACTGATTAGTAGCACCCACTTTCTGATTTCATTTTCTCCATTTCTAAGTGACTGTCATCCATTTAATCTTCTCCAAGTACCGTCGGAAGATCCACCAATTATTCACTCAGGTGTTTGGTCTTACTTTCCTTATAATTTAGCACTTATTCCAAGAATTCAAATATCTTTTCTGTTTACTAAGTTTGCTCAATTTGTCATCCCATCCTTGAGATTCCTTTGCCAGCAGTTTTAGGCTTTCCTGAAAACTGAGATTTTCATCTTAATCACATTTTACTTCTATCTTAAGTTGTTGAATGGAGGGACTTGAACACATCTTCAGTAACTGAATCCTAATTCTAAAACTAGCCATCAACTTGACTCACCACGAACATTAAGATTTTTTTCCTTTCAATTCTTTTTCTAAAGTGTCTATTTTAAAATTAGGTTCCTTTTAGAGCTCCTGATAGCTTGTTCTCAAGGCTAGACTCTATTAAAAATGACTCTAGGTCTTCATATTCTTTTTTAATCAAGTGTCCCTGGGTGGTACAAATGGTTAACGTGCTCAGCTGCTGACTGAAAGTTTGGAAATTTGTGTCCACCCGGAGTCTCCTTGCAAGAAAAGCAAAGTGATTTACTTCCCAAAAATCAGTCATTAAAAACCCTCTGCTCTAGAAGATATGCTAGACAACTGAGATCTTCTAAAAATTAAACACTTATGCTCATCAAAAAACTTCACCAAAAGAGTACAAAGAGAACTGACAGACTGGCAAAAAAAAATTTGTCTATTACAAATCCGACAAAGTTCTAAACTCTAAAATCTACAGGAAAATCCAACACCTCTACAACAAAAAGACAATCCAATTTAAAAACACGCAAAGGAAATGAACAGACATTTCACCAGAGAAGACATTAAAGCAGCTAACAGACACAAGAGGAAATGCTCGCAATCACTAGCCAGAGAAATGCAAATCAAAACTACAATGCGATACCATCTTACCCAGGCATTAACGGCAGAATCAAAAAAAAACAGAAAGTAACAAATGTTGCTGCAGGGAGATGGGAACCATTATGCACTGCTGGTGGGAATGCAAAATGATACAACCATTTTGGAAAATGATATGGCACTTCCTTAGAAAGCTAGAAATGGAAATATCATATGATCCAGCAATCCCACTCCTAGGAGTATATCCTAGAGAAATAAGAGTCGTCACATGAGTAGACATATGCACACCCATGTTCATTGCAGCATTGTTTAGAATAGCAAAAAGATGGGAACAACCTAGATACCCACCAACAGATGAATGGATAAACTATGGTACATACACACAACGAAAAAGAACACTGATGAATCTGCAAAGCATCTCGTAACATGGAGGAATCTAGAGGGCATTATGCTGAGTTAAATAAGTTAATCACAGAAGGACAAATATTGTATGAGACCACTACTGTAAAAACTCATGAAAATGTTTACACCCAAAAAGAAACAATCTTTGATGGTTATAAGGGAGGGGAGCGGTAGGGATGGAAAAACACTAAGTAGACAATAAGTTAAGTGGTAACTTTGGTGAAGGGTGAGACAGTACACAATAGTTTGGTGAAGGGGAAGCCAGCACAACTTGTACAAGACAAGGTCATGGAAGCTCCATAGACACACCCAAACTCCCTGAGGGACCGAATGGCTGGGCTGAGGGCTGTGGAGACCATGGCTTCGGGGAACATCTAGCTCAATTGGTATATCATAGTTTATAAAGAAAATGTTCTACATTCTACTTTGGTGAGTAGCATTTGGGGTCTTAAGAGGCTTGTGAGCTGCTATCTAAGATACTCTACTGGTCTCACACCTTTGGGAGGAAGGGAGAATGAAGAAAACTAAAGATACAAGGGAAAGATTAGTCCAAAGGACTAATGGACCACAACTACCACAACCTCCACCAGACTGAGTCCAGTACAACCAGATGGTGCCCAGCTACCACCACTGACTGCCCTGACAGGGATCACAATAGAGGGTCCTAGACAGAGTTGGAGAAGAAAGTAGAACAAAATTCTAACTCACAAAAAAAGACCAAACTTACTGGCTTGACAGAGACTACAGAAACCCTGAGAGTATGGCCCCTGGACACCCTTTTAGCTCAGTAATGAAGTCACTCCTGAGGTTCACCCTTCAGCCAAAGATTAGACAGCCCCATAAAATAAAACGAGACTAAAGGTGAACACCAGCCCAGGGGCAAGGACTAGAAGGCAGGAGGAGACAGGAAAGCAGGTAATAGGGAAACCAAAGTCGAGAAGGGAGAACGTTGACATGTCATGGGGTTGTTAATCAATGTCATAAAACAATATGAGTACTGTTTAATGAGAAGTTGTTTTGTTCTGTAAACCTTCACCTAAAGTACAGTTTTAAAAAATGTAAAACAATGACACTCCTCTTGTTAAATTTTTTTTGAAAAATATTTTAACATATAACATGCATAAATAAATAAAAATTTGAATATTTTTTTAAAAAAACCCTTGACCACAGTCCTACTCTAATGCATATACGGTTGCCATAGAGTCAGAATTGACTCTATGGCAACTGGAACTTTATCAAAAAATTTATATTTGTCTTCAACTGGAGCAGAAACTCTTATGGTCAACTCTTTATCCCGTATTTACATAAAAGTTGGCTTTTAACAATTAAAAAATACAAACACTACTGTACTTACCACCATCTCCAATATTAAGCCATAGTAATCTGGAATGACTTTTACGTCTGCAGGAATAACTGACATGGCCTAACTCAGTTTCTCCAGGACTTGTATAAAGCAAAACTCCAGAGCACCAAGCAGTCTTCCATAGGACCAGATCTACCTCAGGTTGCCAGGACCCTCCTATTCCACAACAAACAAGGGAATGTTCTTCTTGGAGCCTAGATCAGCACCTGGCAACCAATATAGATCATCAGTGGGGGTGGTTTATTGGGAAGGATACACAGTGCTTCCCAAACATTTTCATGTCATTACACAATTATAGTAGAAATGTACAAGACTGCTCTTGGCTAAAGGAGACGGGCCTAGGCCCTGCTCATCAATATCAAAGTCTGAGAGGATCAAAGTCTTTTTACACATGTTGAAATCAGGGATCATCATCTGAGAAGCTCAGCAGTTAAGAACATGCCTATATCAACAGTCAATGTTCTCTCAAGGAGACATATCTTTCTGAGGCCCAGTAGGCTTAGTCTTCAAAAAAGTTCAAAGATCCCTCCCCTCAGCTACCTAGTCTTATTGTGTTTTTGGTAAGATAAAAAGTATAGGGGTGGGTGAATCAGTTTCTCACTAGTATTAACTTACCAACCTGAATTTAAAATGGAACAATTCATAAGACGTCAAGGAGAATTTTTAAAGTCTTCAAATTTCAAGAATTTACAGTTCTACCATAAATGGCTCCCCAATCCCAGTTACTGTTCTTCAATATTGTCCCATTCATATGCACTATGTAAAAATTTTTCATATCTTGGAAGAGTCAAGGATGGAATCTTGTAACTAATGAATATTTGGTTTACAATGAGTTACCATAACAAGAGTTACCGTCTCTTCGTTTCGTCTACCCAGAGATAATTCATTATGAGAATGAATGACATTTTGGTGAGTTGTTGATTAGGGGACCTCACTTCTCTGTTCATAGGGTGAACCTGTGCCCCAAGTTAGGCAAATCTCCCAAAAGAAACTATGTGATTAGGCAAGAACATCTTGCCTTCTAGAAAATAAAGAAATGTTCTAAGAAGTATGAAGACATATCAAAAGGATACAGAAACCATCTGGAAGGGGTTCCTATAAGCCAAATCAGTGACAGTTTGATATCAAAATAATGATAGAATAAAACAGGAATTGATGAGTCTATATTAAAATAAATAGGTAGAAGATAGATAGACAGACAGACAGATAGATAATTGATAGATACATACATGGGATAGAAAGTAAAGCTATTCCTTCGAGTATAATGTCAATTGTATTAGCTTCCCATTACTGTTGTTACAAATTACCAAAACTTAATGCCTTAAAATATCACAGATTTATTAGCTTTCAGTTCTGAGGTTAGAAGTCTAAAATAAGTCCCCAGGGCTGCGTTCCTTTTGTAGGCTCTAGGGGAAAATCTATTTCCTTGCTATATTATTCTCTTAGGACTGCCGTAATAAAGGACCACAAACTGGGTGGCTTAAAGCAAAATAGTTAATTCTCTCAAAATTCTGGAGGCTAGAAGTCCTAATTCAGGGTGTCCGTAAGGCCATGCCCTCTCTGAAAGTTCTAGAGAAAGATCTTTCCTTGATTCTTCCATCTTCTAATAGTCCCAGGTATTCCTTGGCTTGTAGCAGCATAACTCTTTGTCACATATTCGTCTTCCCTCTACATCTGTCTCTGTGTCTTACCTGCTGTTTTTATAACGACACCAGTTATATTGTATTAGAACCCACCCTAATAACTACATCTTAGCTCAATTACATCTGCAAAGACCAAATACGGTCATAGTCACAGGTATTGGAGGGTTAGTACTTCACCATATATTATCAGAAAGAGAATGATAAAGTGCACATTTTAAAATGTGAACTTTTGTGAAATTTGATGAAAGTCTATGGTAAGCCTTTTAATTATGTTTGCAACTTTTCTATAAGTTTGTGTTATTGTTGAATTGGGATTAGAATATGGTGGACTTGTATTTCAAAGTTTATTATGTTTGAAATCACTTACTGTTGTCATAACACATGAACACCAATTACCTTTCCAGTCCCACATTTGTAAAACAGAGATAGAAGGGGTGGGGTGGGGTGCTTGTATGTGTTTTTCGCTTAAGGAGCTGACAGGTCACTTAACATGCCAACATGGCATTGAAAACCTGTTAAAACTGGTTGAGGTCATCCACGGCCCATTCTGTGGTTGTCTCATCAAGGACAATTTCAGAACAATGTGCAGACTATTCTGCTCTGTGTAGGAGGATAAGCCAGAGTAGGTGTCTGTTAGAAGGCTTGGACTCTGAGGCTGCCTGCCTCAAAGTGGCAGAATTCTTGCCTTACATGCAGGCGAGCAAGGTTCGATTTCAGTCAATGAGCTTCATGCACAGCCAACAACCAACTGTACGCGGCGGATGCGTGTTGCTATGTTGCTGAACAGGTTTCAGCAGAGCTTCCAGACAAAGATGGACTAGGAAAAAAGGCCCGGTGATCTACTTCTGAAAATCAGCCAATGAAAACCCTATGGATCACAACAGTTCTATCTGCAACTGATCACAGGGATGGGCAGGAACAAATAACATTTCATTCCATTGTACATGGAGTCACCATGAATCAGAGGCCAACTAGATGGCAGCTAACAATAACATCAAAGAAGAACCTGGTGCTGTTGTGCATTTAGCCTTCCTTTATAGCTGGGGAGAAGACTGGCTTCCTTGGTCATGGCCCAAATTCAAGTGTACTACGTAATGCCAATTCACCAAATGTTAGTTTGGTTGTAGTGGGAAGATTTTGGAGCTTCAAGTTAGCTTTGGGTGTTGTTGACCATAAGAAGGAACTTCCAGAGTTAAAAATACATTCTCTTCATCCTGGTTTAGTCACCTACAAGTTGTTTAAATTTAGGCAAACTACCTACCTTCTTCCCTTCAGTTTTCTCATCTACATAGTGAGAGAACTTAGACCTACCAATCCAACCTGTTGGCAAAATTTCATAAGGTTCATGTATGTTGTTTGAAAATTACAAAACACTATAAAAATAATAACTGTATTAATCTTTTGAGAAGTTTTTAGTAAATGATTTCTTTTAGATTATAAATTAAATTAAATATTAATTATTCTAATATGACTAAGATTCAACTTCATATATACTATAATTATAGCACTCCAGAGGGGAAAATAGTCTATATCCCAGAGAGAATTTACACATTTTGCAAACAGAAAAAGGAGAAAAGAAAACCAAAAATAAAGAAAATTTTTAAAAAAGAATTAAGGTGTTGAGAGAACTGGGTGCTACATGAGGTGTCCCAAACAATAAAATTTCCACATTGTTGTTAGGTACTGCCAAGTTGATTTCAATTCATAGCCACACTATGTACAATAGAATGAAACACTGCCTGGTCCTGTGCCATCCTCATAATCATTCTCATGCTTGAGCCCATTGTTGCAGCCACTGTCAATCCATCTCGTTAAGGGTCTTCCTCTTTTTCACTGACCCTCTACTTTACCAAGCATGATGTCCTTCTTCAGGGACTGGTCCCTCCTAATAACGTGTTCAAAGTGTGTGGGACAAAGTCTTGCCATCCTCCCTTCCAAGGAACATTCCAGTTGTACTACTTCTAAGACATATTTGTTTGCTCTTTTGGCAGTCATTGGTTTTATTAATATTCTTTGCCAACACCATAATTCAAAGACATCAATTCTTTGGCCTTCCTTATTCACTGTCCAGCTTTCCCATGCATATGAGGCAATTGAAAATACCATGGCTTGGGTCAGGAGCACCTTAGTCCTTAAAGTGACTTCTTTGCTTTTTAACACTAAACAAGTTTTTTGCAGCAAATTTGCCCAATGTAATATGTCATTTGATTTCTTTACTGCTGCTTCCATGGGTGTTGATTATGGACCCAAGTATAATGAAATCCTTGACAACTTCAATCTTTTCCCCATGTATCATGATGTTGCTTCTTGGTCCAGCTGTGAGGATTTTGTTTTCTTTTGTTGAGGTGTAATCCATACTGAAGGCTGTAGTCTTTGATCTTCATTGTAAACACTTCAAGTTCTCTTCACTTTCAGCAAGTCTGTGTCATCTGCATATCACAGGTTGTTAATGAGTCTTCCTTCAATCCTGATGTGATGTTCTTCGTATAGTCCAGATTCTTGGATTATTTGCTCAGCATAAGGATTGAATAAGCATGGCAAAAGGATACTATTCTGAGTCACACCTTCCATAATTTTAAGCCACACAGTATCCCCTTGTTCTGTTCAAACAGCCACCTCTTGGTCTACGTACAGGTTCCTCATAAGCAGAAGTAAGTGTTCTCAAATTCCCATTCTTCTCAATGTTATCCATAATTTGTTAGGATCCACACAGTCGAATGCCTTTGCATAGTCAATAAAATACGGGTAAACATCTTTCTGGTATTCTCTGCTTCCAGCCAGGATCCATCTGACATCAGCAGTAATATCCCTTGTTCCACATCCTCTTCTGAATCCCACTTGAATTTCTGCCAGTTCCCTGTCAATGTACTGCTGCAATGGTTTTTAGCAAAATTTTACTTGTGTGTGATATTAATAATATTGTCTGATAATTTCTGCATTTTGTTGGATGACTTTTCTTTGGAATGGGCACAAATATGGATCTCTTCCAGTCAGCTGGCCAAGTAGCTTTCTTCAAATTTTCTTGGCATAGATGGGTGAGCACTGCAGTGCTGCATCCATTTATTGAAAATATCCCAATTAGTATTCCCTCAGTTCCTAAAGCCTTGTTTTCCAATGCCTTTAGTGTAGTTTGGACTTCTTCCTTCACTATCATTGGTTCTTGATCATATGCTGCTTCCTGAAATGGTTGAAAATTGACCAGTTCTTTTTGATTCAATGACTCTGTATATTCCTTCCATCTTCTTTTGATACTTCCTGTGTCGTTTAATATTTTCCCCGTAGAATCCTTCAATATTGCAACTTGAGGCTTGAATTTTTCTTCGGTTCTTTCAACTTGAGAAATGCCATGTGTGTTTTGGTTTTCTAAACTCCAGGTCTTTGCATTACCTATATAATATGTTCTTGCCTATATCCTTTATTCCTAGCTTCCCCCTCCACAATGTGAAAAGGTGATTGTGTATTTGCATAAGGAATATGCTGCACAAGCCTGATTATGAGATGAAAAGGCTTGGTATGAGAGGGAGACATCTGTCTGTAAGGGAATGAAACATTTACAATCCTAATAAAGAGGTTGATGCTCAGTGAAATGAACCCCCTCTCTTTGGAATCATAAATTACATAGAGTATATTGCCGAGCGCAGCATCATGTGGGTCAATTAAAGCATTCAAAAAGGAAAAAAAAAAAAGCTTGAGGGGAGGGGAAGGAATGTCCTTATTAAAAAAAAAAAGAGAGAAAGAAAAGGGAAATAATAAGTCATTTACATAAGGAACTTTCATGAATGATAGTGTGAAGAGGTCATTTGATTTCTCTTGTAAATAACAACCTTAGGAATTGGAAATACTGAGAGACTTCAAAAATTATCAGTGCCAGGCTGTGGTGAATTAAGTTCCTTCATGTGGCCTTTTGCCTTGGTCCTTTGGAAAGACGTTTATCCCATAAACCCTGAGGAGTTACCTTTGCCCTAGTTTTCTACCCCAGAAGGTTTGTTACTTTAGTTCATGTTGATGGACATTTCCTGGATGAGTTGTAAACTACTTGTGGTTTGATACTTTTTGTCTGGTCCTGGGCTGCAGCCTGCCCTGTGAATGGTATGCATGTTGCAGGAATTGGTCAACAGACTATGCAAATGAAATGATTATGTACTATGCAAATGAAATGATTATGTACTATGCAAATGAGGTTACTATAACCTACTATGCAAATAAAGTGCCTGTGGCCCCCACTTGGAGAGGCTGTGCCTTGAAATTGACAAGGAGCTGTGTATATATGCAGCCAACCCCATAGAGGTTTTTCAGACAGAAAGAAGCAGGAAGACAGAAAGCAAAAGAAGTAGAAAGGAGAAAAAGCAAGAGAGAAGAGAGAAGAAGCAGAGGAAAGAAGGCAAGGAAATACCTAAAAGAGCTGTAACACAGGTCAAGGGATGTAACTCTGAAGACAGAGACAGGCCTACAGGGGGCCCTGTGACAGAGCTAGTGGTGACAGATGGTGGGGCTGAGAGGAAGCCTGCACAGAAGGGAGACTTTGCCTACATGTTTCCTGATCCTGATTCAGAATTGTACTATTACTTCCTTAATAAACCACTTAACTGTAAGTACAGTTAGTGAGTTCTGTTATGGTCATTGCGATGATTATTGAACACAAGCGAGAAGTAGAGAGTGCCATGGGGAGTAGACAGTGTCCGAATTAATAAAAAGTCTGGAGAGTAGGGGAGTGTCTGATCTCTACCTTATAGGGATTGGCCTTGGGCTGATCTTTATTTGTATTATGCCCCCTGAAATTAGGTTCTGGTGTTACTATTACTAATACTACTACTACTATCACTACTACTACTACTACTACTACTACCACCACTACTACTACTATTACCATTACTCCCACCATTTTCCACAGGCAAAACTGAAAAGAGTTTTCTCTGGTAACACTGCTATTGCATTGGGTGAGAACTATGAGTTTTTGGTTTCTTTGCCTGATGGAGCTCCCCAACACCTCCAGTTCTGGTGGCAAAAAAATCACAGTTTTACTGGCTCAAGGTGGCAGATTGGAAGAGGCTGCATAGGCCTAGCTCACTATTATTACTCCCCATTGCTAACTGCCACATTGTCTCATGATCTTGTTTTTCCCTCCAGTCCCAGTCTCTACAGAAGGTTTAAAATTAACTGATGTTCCTCCTTGGAGGGTGGAAAACAAGTGATAGTGATCTGAGGATGAAAAACCGAACAAAGCACCCGTCTTGTGACAAGAAAACCAGGATGTCACCAGATAACCCCCAAGAATATCAGAAAAAGATTAACTCATCTGAGACTTGACCACCTCAAGGGGGAACTAACACAAACGTCTAAGACCCATAATCCTGTCCCTATAAAAGCCTTCAGCTGATCTCCAATGGGGAAGACGGGTTTTTTGGCGAGATCTATTCCCCTCTGTCTCCTATATATCGATATATAATAAAACTCTTGCTGCTCACCTCACCCCTGTCTCAGAATTGGCTACTGCAGCAGGCAGCTCCAATCCGTGTTGTTGCAGTAACAAATTTAGTGGCCCATAGGGGAGCTTCAGCTGCTTGAGATGCAGCGGCCCCAGGGCAGGGACTGGGGCTGATCAACAGCTCTCCGGATAAGCAGCCGCAAGAGGTTTCATTTGCCTCTGGGGAGACTATTGGCCAGACCTAGATCTGCCACGGCACTGCTGGTCCCCAAGTGCTCCAAAAGAGGTGGGTGAAAGAAAGCAAGGCCTGCATAGGAGGGATCCCAAGGTGAGTCCACAACTTCTCTCCATTTTGCTCTCAGGGCCAGGGCAGATAAGGCAGGCCCAAGGGTTCTGGAGCGGGAACTGAGCCCTTGACTTCTGGGGTGGGAGACACCCCAGATGACTGACCCCATGAGTAAGCTCACAAGAAGGGACTCCTGGTGATGCTAGAGTTTTGGTTCTAGGGTGTGTGAATGCTTCTGGGATTGTCTGGGAGGTTGAGGTTGTCAAGATCAACTCTGTCATCTGAAAAGGTTGTCTGAGAGGTTGAGGCTGCCAAAATTATCTCTGTCATTTCTTTCAGGATTTTTATCTGTTCATAGTGTGCAGGGTGAAAATTCCTTGGGGGTTGTCAGAGAGGTTGCGGCTGCCAAAATCACGTTTGTCATCTCAGTGGGATCACGTTTTGTGTTTGTTTACTGTTATTTATGTGTACTTGTCCTTGTGAAGCCCCAGTGTTCTTGTGTCATCGTCACATTAACCCTTAATTGTATAAAGCCTGTCACCAGGTTCATGAATATTTTTGCTTCAAGTTTTCTTTTTGTTCTGAGAAAAACGTCTCCAAGGAGGTTGGGGGACCCAGAATAGGAATTCAGGGAATTCTGACTGAATTGAGCATAATTAGAAAGAAGGTGGATTTTCAGATAGATCATTTATGATAAATCACCACTGTGCTCAGAAAAGAGGGACTCACCCATTGGTAAAAATTTGCACTCAAGAAAAACACCCATTATGGGAGGAGGCCCATCTATCCCAGCCAAATCACCTCTAGGCTGCATTGTAGCAATCTGAAAGAGATATAGCTATGAGCCTATGACAAAGAAGAAAATGATATGCTTATGTAACAATGTATGGCCCCAATAGCAGCTGGGGGATCAGGAACATTGGCCCCAAAATGCTCTTTGGCTTATGGCACAATTATTCAGCTTGACTTGTTTTGTAGAAGGGAAAAGAAACAGGACAAAATTCCCTATATTCAAACTTTCATGTCTTTCGATCAAACTTTGAATCCCTCTAACCAGGTTCTTTTATATATAAGGAAGGTAGGGTAGAAGCCAACAGGCTGGGTCGAGGATTGACGGCAGATTCCCCTGCCAGAAGGGTCGAGCCTGATTCTAGTTCCACCAGCCTGGGAGAAACCGATGAAGGAAGAGAATCAGGAAGTAAGAGTCCAACTTCATTGGGTATGGTCTCCCCCGCATCACACTTGTCAGGGTACTGTTTTTGGTGAGGGTGCTGTTGGGGTTCAGGCAGGGAAATTTCCCTTAAGAGAGATTGCAGCTAGAATGGTTGCTGAGGGACAGCCTCAAGGTACAAAACTCCATTCGCTACTTCCGATTTGTATAATTGGAAGAATCATAACCCCCCATAGCAGAGTGACCTGAATAGAATGACAGAATTATTCCTCTACATTTTCTGTACTCACTGCCCCACTTGGGCAGACATACAGGCCCTTTTAACCACTTTATTGACTTCAGAGGAGAACCGCATGGTGTTAGAACAGGCTCGAAAAGAGGCCAATAGGCTCCTTAATCTGAACCCATTAACCCGACCTTCGGGAATGGAGGTCATTCCAACACAAGACTCAGGTTGGGATCAGAACTGAGAGGAGGGGGTGGATAGACTTCATCTATACAGGGATTGTTTGATTACTGGACTGAGTGAGGAATGGGGCCCCTAAGCCCAAAAGCTTGTAAAACATTAGGGAAGTTATTCAAGGGGAAAAGGAAGAGCCGTCTACTTTCTTAGAGAGAGTAACAGATGCATTCCTGAGGATTCTAACAATTCTCGGCTCCTAAATATGACTTTCATTTCCCAAAGTGCTGCCGATATTCAGAAGAAGTTACAGAAGGTAGAGGGAGGACTCAGGATGCCCATAGGGAAATCACTTGAGATTGCTTTTAAGGTCTTCAATAATACAGATCAGGTAGCAGAGTTAAAGGAAAAACAAAAAATGAAGCAAAAAGCAGCTTGACTGGCAGCTTCCCTAGCCCTTCCAGGTCCAGGGGAAAAACAGGAGGCCAGGAGAACAATCCCAGGGCATGGGATGGAGCCACCCCTGGGACCTAACCAGTGTGCTTAGTGAAAAAAAACATGGACACTGGAAATGAGAGTATCAAGAAGCCAGAGGAAGGTGGCTGTGACCCACTACCCTCCAAGCCTATCAAGAGGGGCCCCCGCAGGGAGATTATACAGAATGACAGGGCCCAGGGCTAGGACCTTCATTGATGTGAGCCTCGGGTGACCCTAAAGGTGGGAGGGTGCCCTATCGACTTTATCCTGGATACAGGGTCCACCTTTTCAGTTTTGAACACTACTGAATCTCTCCTTAGTCCACACACTGCTCCAGTGGCGGGGATCTCAGGGAAACTTGCCACCTGACCCTTCCTCTAACCAGTAAATTGTGAAGTTGGAAAGAAATTGTTATATCATGAGTTCCTTTATATGCCAGGATGCCCGGACCCCCTTTTGTTGAGGGACGTCCTATCGAAACTGGAGGCCCAAATCACTTTTGAACCATCCTGAATACTGGTGCAGATCTGGCCTGAAGATGCATGTACCTTGCAGGTGGCACTGTTGCAAGAGAAAATAATGACACCTAGCAGCATTCCTTTCCATAGTCAACAAAAAGTGAATCCAGAGATCTGGGCATCAGAAAGGCCTGGGTGAGCTAAGTCAGCCACACTGGTTAAAATAACTTTAAAACCTGGAGCACCTGTTATAAACCAAAGGCAATATCCCTTCCGTAAAGAAGACTTAGAAGGAACTGCACCACTGGTTTATTGATACATAGAAATTGGACTTTTAAAATTCTGCCAGTCTCTGTATAACACCCCTATCCTACCAGTGTTGAAACCAGGGACAGGAGAATATCAGTTTGTTCAAGACTTAAGGAAAATCAACCAAATAGTAAAGGATATTCATCCAGTTGTGCCAAACCCATATACCCTCTTGATTACTATACCTAGTCAATGTGCTTGGTTTTCAGTATTGGACTTAAAGAATGCTTTGTTTTGCATTCCTCTACACCCTGAGTCTCAGCCTCTGTTTGCCTTTGAATGGACTTATATTAAAACCAGGACTAAAAGACATCTCACATGGCAAGTTCTGGTCCAGGAATTCAAGAATTCCCCCACTATTTTGGGGGAAATACTAGCCAAAGACTTGAGGGCATTGAGGATAGAAAGAGGTCTTGTCTTACAATATGTGGACGATATCCTAATAGTAAGTGAGACTAAAGAAGACTGACCAAAATACTATATTGGTTTTGAATCATTTGTCTGCCTGTGGGTATTGAATTTCCAAGAAAAAAGCCCAGATATCCCAAAATGAGTAAAATATCTGGGATTTCAAATATCACAGGGGCAACATGGTCTCCTCCAGTACCGATGCGAAGCTATCATGTGAGTGGCACCTCCCACCTCTAGGCGGCAGCTTAGGGGTTTCCTTGGGATGGCTGGATTTTGCTAGATTTGGATACCAGGGTTCAGACTTATGGAAAAACCTCTATATGAGGCCCTAAAAGGAGAAAAAAAGAGTTACTATTGACCCAAGAATGCCAACAGGCTGTTGAGAAAATTAAGTGCAAATTAATGACAGCCCCAGCACTAGGATTACCTGACCTCCAAAAGCCTTTTGAATTGTTAATACATGAAAGACAGGGAATTGCTATGGGGGTACTAACTCAAACGTTGGGACCAGCCAGGCAGCTGGTGGCCTATTTTTCCAAACAGTTGAACAGCATGGCCCGGGGATGGTCCCCCCTATCTTTGAGCTGTGACTGTGACATGCAACCTGCTGCAAGAAGCTGAAAAATTCACCTTCGGACAAAAGACAACAATCAATACACCACATACTGTTCTACCCCTCTTAGATCTAAAGGGAGGGGGGGCTTTGACTCACAGCAGAATGAATGGGAAAATATCAGGCTATCCTGCTAGATAACCCAAAGGTAACCTTAAAGGCCGTATCTTCCCTTAACCCCATCACCCTACTGCCCATCTCAGAAAATGCTCCTTTACATGATTGCTTAGAGATAATTGAAGTTTATTCTAGCAGACCAGATCTCTCGGATGTCCCTTTGATTGACCCAGAAATAGAAATGTATACAGATGGCAGTAGTTTTCTATATGAAGGACGTTGCAAGGCAAGATATGCAGTGATGACATGAACTGAGGTCTTCCTGCCAGCACTTCGTCTCAGAAGGTGGAACTCAGCCCTTGAGCGAGCCCTGCAACTAGGAGCAGGAAGATGCATAACTGTGTATACTGATAGTAAATATGCCCATCTGGTCCTTCACTCACACGGTGCCTTGTGGAAAGAGAGGAGACTCCTGACATCAGCCAACAAAGAAATAAAACATGTACTAGAAATCCTAGAACTCCTGAAGACAGTTAATGATGCTCTTCAGGTGGCAGTAGTATATTGTCCCAGACATCAGAAGGGACAATTTTTTCTGAGGCAATAACGAACAGAAAAGTGGATGCAGAGGCAAAGAAGGCTGCAATGTGAGGAGATGGGATGGGAACAGAAATGGCCTTGATCCCTCATCTGGACCCTGTCAACCTTCCCACACCCATCTACACCACCCAGGACCTGGATAGGGCTAAAGAATGGGGCTATCACCTCACCTCTCTTTCTGAATGGCTGATGAACTCTGAAGGGAAAGTACTGTCACTAGAGGCCCAAGTATATGGTATGGTATCAGCTCCACATGAAGGGACTCACTACGGGAGAGATGCCAGTCTGGAATGGATCCAACAGGCGGTCGCAGGGCCGAATCCTCTAAAAACCATCTGGGATGTTACAAAGAGATGCCACCTATGTGCAAGAAACAACCCGAAGTCTGTGCCCCAGACAACGGAACCGGGAGTCCAACATTGACGAATAAACATAGGAGAAGACTGGCAAGTGGATTTCACAGTGATGCCCCAGGCACCCGGTAACTTCAGATATCTGTTGGTCTTCGTGGACACCTACTCAGGGTGTGTAGAGGCTTTCCCTTGTTGGACTGAACAAGCCTAAGAAGTGACCAAAGTATTACTCAAAGAAATCATACCTCATTTCAGTCTACCAATATCAGTCCAAAGTGATAATGGAGGAGGTTTTATGGCAAAAATTACACAAGAAGTCAGTAAGGCTTTATATATAAACTGGAAGTTACCTTCAGCTTGGTGACAACAATCAAGTGGAAAAACTGAAAAGATGAATCATACTCTGAAAAAGACCTTGGCAAAACTTTGCCAAGAGACAAACGCCACTAGGATACATGTTTTGCCCATTGCTCTGCTCAGAATCCAGGTATCCCCTTAAAGCAGGCTCAAGTTAAGTCCTTATGAATTAATATATGGGAGACCATTCCTGAAAAAGTCGACGTTCCCCACCTCTGTAATGACTGAGGTGGAGAAAAGAGACTGGGTCCGTTCTCTGGGAACAGTCATAAACACTGTTAATCAATATGCTTCTTCCCACTTGTCTTTTCCTTCTGACATTCCTCTTCATAGTTTCCACCCAGGAGATCGAGTCCTGTTGAAAACCTGGAAGAACCAACACCCAGAGGATCATCTGGCCCCTAAGTGAGAAGGCTCTTCTGAAGTTCTCCTGACCACTCACTGGTCCCTGAAATTATCAGGAGTAGTTGCGTGGGTGCATCACTTGAGGGTGAAAGCAGGTCCACCCAAAAGAGGAAGAATCAAAGAACCACCATATTCCTGCACTCCAATTCAAGAGCTGAAATACAAGTTCAAGAAACTTACAGAATAATGATCCTAACCCTGTTTTTTGTTTTCTTTTTACTTCTCCAGGAAGTGTGGATAGGAAAAATTCTGGTGGTCTTAAAAGCCAGGGAAGCTCTAATAGTACAGGTTGAAGACACTTTAACCTTCCCATGTGTAGTATCATCCCTAACTCCAGTAGGTCCGGTTAAGTGGATCATGGATGAGCCCAAAAGAGGACAGATAACTGGGACTTCAGGACCACCGGCTCCACCCAACTAACACCTATGGCTGATACCTCTCAATCACACAATCGGGACTTTTCAATCACGGTTTCAGATATAACCTTATCTGACAATGGAACAGACTATTGTGTAAAGTATAAAAAGTTGTCACCCCAAGATGCAGAAATCAACAGGGGAGATGGAATCCAAGTTGTTGTTTTGGGGTATCAAGAAACTGCCCATCTTCCACATGGATGGGACTGGTCATCCAATGAACTAGTCACCATGTCCCAAGCAGTGGCTACCGGAGGAACCTTAGCAGCTGCTGGGTGTTCCATCACCTCCCCACGTCAGGAGCTCCCTTAGGTCCTTTAGCAGCCCCAGTTTTCAACTATAACAAAGATATACCAGATTGCATTGTAACCCATAGTGCCCCAAAAGCTCCGATACAAGCAAGTCTTGTTCAATACCCATTTTCTATAGCCTGTTTCTCTCTCACCGAGCTCTATAACCATACTTCAGGGCACAAATGGGAAATTAAATCACAAGATCCAAAGACAAAAGTAGCCCAACAACTTTTCCGAGATTTTCAACTTCTCTCATCATGTAATCAATCTCTAGTCATTCCCCAATGGTCCCATATTAACACTAGCATCCCAGACAGCTCTAATGGAAATTAGTCCTTGTGTGCCCCATCAGGGTACACCTTTCTATGTGGGGGAAAAGCATACCCCACTAGTGAGAACCCCATCCCAAAGGCATCACCCTATACGTGGGCTATCCAGTGTCTGACTGGAATTCACTATGTGGAGCAATGCACTTTGGGGTTTCTAACTTTCCCTACTCAGATTCATCCATCACCCACCCAGACGATCATAAGTGTCCCTCAGAAGAGATAGGATATCTTCTCCATAGATCCTGTCTCCCTGGAGGTGACAGGGATAAATAACAACCTTGTCCTAGAGAAGACTGGGTTTGGGTGGTGGTTCCTAAGAAGGATTATCCCAGAATTAGGAGTATACCACATGGAAATGGCTATCAGAAATTCATCAGATACCCTTCACCTGTTAGCTCTTGGAACAGAGACAGCACTCAAAGCTCAACAAACCTCTTTGAACTCCCTGGTTGAGGTGGTCCTTGACAACAGAATAACCTTGGACTTCTTATTGGCAAAGTCAGGAAGGGTATGTGCTATAATCAATAAAACCTGTTGCAATTGGATAAATACCACAGGAGAAGTCGAAATAGGTTTAGATGCCATTCGTAAGGTAACTAAATGGACAGACCCCAAACGGAGACAAGAAGATGCATAGAGCTTGTTCTCCAGCATTTTTCCTTCCCTAAGATCTTGGTTAACGTCCTTAATAACCTTAGGAATAGTGATTATTCTAGTTTGTTTTTGTGTTCCCTGTTTGATGAAAATATTGGCAGGAAGAACTGTAAATACCCTTAAGGCTGGAGAAATTTTTACCCTGGTAAATCGTGTTATCGTGTTGCCCCTTTTGTAGGCTCTGGGGACACAAGTCATCTAACTCACCAAGATGCAGCCAATTTCCTATCTAACTCACACCCTGTCTATGGCCCTTAGTCAATACCAGGAGGTTTCTCACCCCAGCCAATGCCCTTAACCAGCAGGAAGTAGTCAGAAAAGAAGTGATGCCCTGATTCCCAAGATTGAGAAACTTCCAATAAAAGGGGGGATTGGAAGAGGCTGCATAGGCCCAGCTCACTATTATTTCTCCCCATTGCTAACCACCACATTGTCTCATGATCTTGTTTTTCCCTCTGGTTCCAGTCTCTACAAAAAGTATAAGATTAACTGATGGTCCTCCTTGGAGGGTGGAAAACAAGTGATAATGATCTAAGGATGGAAAACCGAACAAATCACCTGTCTTGTGACAAGAAAACCAGGATGTTGCCAGATACCCCCAGGAATATCAGTAAAAGATTAACTCATCTGAGATATGACCACCTCAAGGGGGAACAAACACAAACTTCTAAGACCCATAATCCTGTCTCTATAAAAGCCTTCAGTTGATCTCCAGTGGGGGAGATGGGTTTTTTGGAGGAATATTCCCCTCTGTCTCCTATATATGGATATATAATAAAACTCTTGCTGCTCACCTCACCCCGTCTCAGAATTGGTTATTGTGGCAGGCGGCTTCAATCCGTGTTGTTGCAGTAACAAGATTACAGAGCCTAAAGCAACAATGCAGCTGAAAATTTTAAGGAAGAAATTTTGGAATCAAGAGAGCCACAGAATGGCTGAAATGCAAAATCTGTTCAAATTCCTCACTAACGGCCAAAGCATGCAGGTATGCAGGAGGCCTCAGGACCCTAATGAAAAAGAAGACAGAACTGATCCTTGTAGTATTTGCAAGTTTTCTGTACCTCTAACTGAATGTATTTCACAGCCCACATGTAGTTGAGACAGCAGAAAGTGTAAGTCTTACTGGGTTCAGATGTCAGAGAGCAGAACCCAGGACTTGCCAAGCCACTGGAAATTGGGGGGAAGGAGCAATTTCCGGAAGCAAGGGAACAATTAAAAAAAAAATTTGTCATCAAGTCAATTCTCACTCAGGACAACCTCGTGTGTTTAAAAAACACATAAAACTGTGCTCCATAATGTTTACATTGGCTATGATCTTTCAGAAGTAGATTGACAGGCCTTTCTTCCACTGAGACTCTGGGTGAATTTGCACTACCAACCTTTCACTTGCTGACTGAACATTTAACCATTTGTGCCACCTAGGGGCTCCTAGGGGAACGATAGAGAAGATCATCTCCAAACCCTGAGTATAAACTCTGTCTGGACCCTTGAATGACTGCTAAACTACTCAGGTACACAAGAGGCACTCCCTATCCTCTACCACCTCCAGTCCCCCACCAACCTCCCCTCCAAAACCTAGGCTGTAAAAGTAATGGCTGGAAGTTTATAAAACCAAGAAGAGATATAAGCTGTTGCACATCACAGGAAAGACAGATTTGACAGTTTGAGTCTAGTCAAATAACTGGCTACGAGAGAAAAAACAGATTCAAAAGTCACTGTTGCATATTTTCTATAAGGTTCAATTTTCAATTCAAACTTAGTAAACTTGAAAATAAATAGGAGAGTTTGATGCATGTGCAAAGAAAAATAGTATCTTGTATTTTGCAGACAAAACTTCAAAGCAGTTGTTATAAATATATGTAAAGAATTAAAGGAAAAATATGGCATTAATGATTGAGCAGATAGGGAAAAGAACAGGAAAGTGGAAACTATAAAAAACAATCAAATGAAAACACTAAAAGAGAAGCATAAAATAACTGAAATAAAAAAATCAAATCATGGGCAAAACAAAGAAGCAATAAACTTGAAGGTAGAAGAATGAAAAATTATTCAATCTCAAGAACAGAAAATTAAATTGGAAGAAAAATAAAGAAAGCCTTAGAAACAGAGACCTGTAGGACAATATCAAATGTACCAACAAAGATGTAATTAGAGCTCCGGAAAGAGAAGAAAGAGGCAGAAAAAATATTTGAATATATAATGAGCAAAAACTTTCCAAATGTATTTTTTAAAAGTGTACATGAGGACTTCAGGGCAACATGGCACTATAGTCAGAAGCACCACGCCATTCCGCAGCAAAGATCAGAAAAACTAAGTCAAACAGAGTCACACATCAATCCTGAAACCCTAAGCATCAAATGAAGAGATAAAGAACTCAGCCAAGCAAGCACCAAATGGAATAAGAAACTGACCAAGAACAGAGCACCAAGAGATACATGCAGAGGTCCCTTAGCAGCTACCGCAGCATGGAGCCACCATCTTGGACTCCTATCGGAGATCAGCAAACAGGAGCTATGAGACAGTAGCTTCACGAAGCTTCCATCAGGAGACAGAACAACCAGTAATCCACAATACAGACTTTTCCACCCCCCACACTTCTTCACCCCCACTTAGCCTCCTCTGCTTCCTGCAGCCACAGTCTATTGGCCAGGAAGCAGCTTCCCCCCAGTGCCACTTGGATTCCACCCGAATACACTGGCCAGCTCCCTGAGTGCCATTTGTTGGCTGCTGGTGTTGCTTTTTTCTGCTTCTTTAAATTTCTTCCTTACCTCCCACCACCTCCCCCTCCTTTCTCTCAAATACCTGGCTCTGTGCGCCACCTTTGCTTCCTCCTGAAAGGCTATGAAACACCGCTCGACTGTGAAATGCTTCCTGCTAGAGCCACCACGCTGGTGGGACCCCTGGGGCTTTTTTGTTTGTTTGTTTGCTCTGATTTGTTCTGTTTAGATTTGTTTGTTTGTTTTTTTTTCCTTTTCTTAGCTTGGGAGCCCCTTATAGCTGGGCAGTACCATGCAGCTTGGGAGCTAGTCCCTTACTCTGTGTAGAAGCACAGGGACACCCCAGGGGCATTTCTTTTTTCTTTTTTTTTAATTTCAATGTTTAGTTTTCTTCTCTGTCTTATTTCCTTTTTGCCTTTCTTCATTTCCAGTTTCTCAATGTAGTCATCTTTTTCTTCTACCTTTCTTTATTTTCATTTTTGTTTTTCCCCATTTCTCAGTCTCTCATCTCTCCACTCCAATAGGAAGCTCACTTAGCACTCTTTTTTGTTTGTGTGTATGTTTTTGGCTCCTGTTCCTCTTTCCTCTCTCTCATCTTTCCCATACCCGTCTTAGCTCCATACATCACAATCTACCACCTCCTTCCTGCCTATCTGCACCATACACTGAACACCACACTCCCAAGCAGCACAGGCATGGCCTACTGGAACCTGCCCTGCACTGATTTCCTGTCCACACCGTCAGCCCTGGTATGTTCCACAAAAAACCTATCCCAGTAACCTGCCTTCACCAGGACCTGCACTGCTGTACCATACGTGAGTGACAGGCTCTGCCTATTGGACAAGGAGGTGAAAGGTATCGTGCCCACAGACGAGCAAACAACAAAGAACGCACAGCCTTCCTGCTCAGACACAACCAAATAAGACAAAAAAGCAGGATGAAACAAACAAATCTACAATCAATAAATGAGGAAAATAATCACTGAATGCCCCGAAGACAGCAGACAATATCAAAACATTTACAAAAACAGGACACAATGGTTGCAGTAGGTGTCCAAAATAAAACACCAGATGACCTTCCAGTAGAAGAAAAGGCACTAGACCTAACTGATAGGGAATTCAAATCTCTAATATTCAGAATTATCCAAGAGTTGAAGCAAAAAACATACAAAAATGAGGAAAAATAGACAAATTCATGGAAAAGTCAGACAAATTCATGGAAAATACAGACAAAAAATGGAAGAATTCAGGAAAATAATGCAGGAACAAAATGCTAAAATAAATTAACAACTAGAAATGAAACAAAAACAACAATTAGAAATCCAAAAGACAAACAACAAGATTTCAGAAATGGACAGTATCATAGAAGGGCTGAGGAGCAGGTTTGGAATGAAGGAAGATAGGATCAGCAAAATTGAAGACAAACACTTGGATACAACTCTGAGGAAAAATCAGTAAAAAGAATGAAGAAAAGTGAAGAAACCCTGAGAATTATGTGGGTTACAATCAAAAGCAAAAATCTGCAAGTGGTCGGAGTTCCAGAACAGGGGGAGAAAACAGAAGAACACAGAGAGGATCATTAAATAATTGCTGACAGAAAACTTCCTCAATATCATGAAAGATGAAAAGCTGGCCATCCAATAAGCTCAACGAACCCCATACAAGATAGAGCCCCCCCAAAAAAAATCACCAAGGAATAGCATCACATTGGCTAAAACCAAAGACAAACAAAGAATTCTGAGAGCAGCTCGAGAAAAACAAAAAGTCACACACAGAGGAGAAACAATAAGACTAAGCTCAGATTATTCAGCAGAAACCATGCAGGACAGAAGGCAATGGAATGACATACATAAAATCTTGAAAGAAAAAAATTGCCAGCCAAGAATAATATATTCTGCAAAACTCTCGTTCAAATTTGATGGTGAAATTAGGTCATTTCCAGATAAACAGAAATTAAGGGACTATGTAAAAACCAAGCCAATCTTACAAGACTTATTAAAGGAAGTCCTTCCATCTGAGAACAAACAATATCAGACCACAGGCTGAATACAGGACACAGGATTGTACTAGCCAGATACCCATCTAGGAAATGAACTCTTAAGAACTATGCAAAACCAAAAGAATTACAAAGGGGAACCAGAGAGGTTAATCTGTAAATGACAACAGCATCAGAACAATAAAAGAGGGAATAAATGATGTAGTTATAGAACCTTCTAATGGAGAGGAAGTCCAGTGATACCAAGTAATAATAGACTGATTCAAATCTAGGAAGATATGGGTAAATTTCATGGTAACCACAAAGAAGGTTAACAAACCTACTCATCAAAATGAAGAAGAAAAACAAAAAGTCTCAGTAAAAACAAAACATAGAAAAACAAAAGGACCTCAGCACAGGAGAGTAAGAGGAACAAAGAAAACATCAGCACCACAAAAAAAAAAAAAAAAAAAAAAAAAAACCTGCAAAATGCAACCCCCCTCCTAGGAATATACCCTAGAGAAATACGAGAGTCACATGAATAGACATATGCACACCTATAGTCATTGCAGCAATGTTCACAATAGCAAAAAGATGGAAACAACCTAGACACCCATCAACGGATGAATGGATAAACAAACTATGGTACGTACACACAGTGGAGTATTATCCAAAGATAAAGAACAATGATGAATCTGTGAAGTATTTCATAACATGGAAGAAACTGGAAGACATTATGCTGAGTGAAATAAGTCAATCACAAAATGACATATATAGTATGAGACCCCTACTGTATAACTCATGTAAAAGTTTACACACAAAAAGAAACAATCTTTTCTGGTTATGAGGGATGGGAGGGGTGAGGGGGGAACTAAATAGATAAGTGGTAATTTTGGTGAAGGGTAAGACAGTACACATTACTGGGAAAGCCAGCACAACTTGTACAAGGAAAGGTCATGGAAGCTCCACAGACCCTTCCAAACTCCATGAGGGAATGAATTGCTGGGGACCATGGTCTCAGGGAACATCTAGTTCAATTGGCATAACATAGTTTATAAAGACAATGTTCTATATTCTACCTTGGTGAGAAGAGTTTGGGGTCTTAAAAGCCTATGAGTGGCCACCTAAGATACTCCACTGGTCTCACCCCTTCAGGAGCAAGGAAGAATGAAGAGAACAAGATACAAGGAAAAGATTAGTATAAAGGACTAATGGACCACAGCTACCACGGCCTCCACCAGACTGAGTCCAGTACAGCTAGATGGTGCCCAGCTACCACCACGGACTGCTCTGACTGGGATCACAATAGAGGGTCCTGGACAGAGCTGCAAAAAGATGTAGAACAGAATTCTAACTCACAAACAAAGCCAGATTTACTGGCCTGACAGACTGGAGACACCCTGAGATTATGGCCCCCAGACACCCTTTTACTTCAGTGATGAAGCCCCTCCCAAAGTTCACCATTCAGCCAGGGAATGGACAGCCTCATAAAACAAAACAGGACTAATGAGGCACAGCAGTCCAGGGACAAGGACTAGAAGGCAGGAGAGGACAGGAAAGCTGGTGATAGGGAACCCAAGGTTGATAAGGGATAGTGTTTACATGTCATAGAGTTGTTAACCATTGTCATAGGGCAATACGTGTACTAACTGTTCAGTGAGAAACTATTTGTTCTGCAAACCTTCACTTAAGGTACAAAAAAAATTATCTATGTGAGATCAAATTGACAACAACAACTCAAAAGGTTTGATGGGAAGCCTAGGGGACAGTGAGTTGAAGATAATAGTGATGGAATAATTTGGAAAAGGATAGTGAGACTAGCCTCACAACTAGAAGAAAGTAATTGATGTCACTGAATTGTACATGTAGAAACTTTCAAAATGCGGTAACTTTGGCTACGTATATTTTCACCAAAAAAAAGGTCCTCAAGGTCAAGAAGTGAGAATGTTGACATGTCGTGTGGTTGTTAACCAATGTCATAAAACAATATGTGTACTGACTGTTTAATGAGAAACTATTTGTTCTGTAAACCTTCATCCAAATAACAATAAAAAAAATTGAAAATAAAATAAAAGTGTACATGAAACATCCACCAAGACAGAAAATATGATGGGTCATAAAATAAATAAGTAAATAAATTGATTGAAAGGAATTTACATCATGCAAACTATGTTCTCTGAACATTTCAAAATCTATCCTGAAGTACAACACTGTCAGTGATAGAATAATATCCATACCCCCAAAAGGAAGCACAGTTAATACAAATATTATTCAAATTTATGCACTAACCACTAATGTCAAAGATGAAAAAATTGAAGTTTTTAGCGGCCTGAAAATTGATCAAATATGCAATCAAGATACATTGGTAATTACCGGTGACTGGAGCATGAAAGTTGGAAACAAAGGATAGGTAGTTGGAAAATATGGCCTTACAAATGATGCCAGGAATCATATGACAGAATTTTGTAAGACCAACAACTAATTCATTGCAAATATCTTGCTTCAACAACAATGACTATACATGAGACCTCGCTGGATGAAATACATAGGAATCAAACTCACTATTTCTGTGGAAAGAGACAGTGGAGAAGCTCAATAACATGAGTAAGAACAAAGCCAGGAGCCAGCTGCAGAACAGACCATCAATTACTCACATGCAAGTTTAAGTTTAAGCTGAAGAAAATTAGAACAAGTCCATGAGAGCCAGAGTGTGACATTGAGTATGTCCCACCTGAATTTAGAGACCTCTCAGGCGAAGATTTGAAGCATTGAACACCAATGACCAAAGACCAGAAGACTTGTGGGATAGCATCCAGGACATCATAAAAGAAGAAAGTCAAAGGTCATTAAAAGGACAGGAAAGAAAGAAAAGACCAAAATAGATGTCAGAAGAGACTCTGACGTTTACTCTTGAACAAACAGTAGCTAAAGCAAATGGAAGAATTGATGAAGCAAAAGAGCTGAACAGATTTCAAAGGGAAGTTTGAGAAGACAAACTAAGGCTTTATAATGAAATGAGCAAAGACCTTGAGTTAGAAAAACCAAAAGAACACTCTCAGCATTTCTCAAGCTGAAGGAACTGAAGAAGAAATTTAAGCCTTGAGTTGCAATACTGAAGTTTCCCATGGGCAAAAATTGAATGAGAGGGGGCAGGGCCAAGAAGGCAGAGTAGTCAGACTCTTCTGGTGTTCCCTTTTACAACAAAGACCCAAAACAACAAGTGAATCGATTTTATATGACAATCTAGGAGCCCTGAACATCAAAGACAAAGTTGAGAAACTGGACTGAGTGGCACGGGGAGGGAAATACAGTTCAGAAGAAGCGAGAAGTTGCCAGCCCTGACAACATGAGAGCCTGAGCCCTTCAGCCCAGATCAGCTTGGGGGTGAGCGGTGAGACACGCAAGCAACAGTGCTTAGGAGGCATTTTCTACACCAGGAGAGACCCAGTGACAGAGAGTCTACCCAGCCATCCAGAACCAGTGAGAAGCAGCCCTTGATTGGCAAAAGATAAGTACTTACATCTGGCCTACCGCATGGATCAAAAAATCCCCCTAAGGGAAAAACCTCTCTCCCATTTACCTCCCTGCTCCCTGCTCTGCACTTGGTCCCAGACCGGCTTCGGCAATTGCTGAGTCCCCTGGGGCAGAAGTAGGACCTGTCACACAACCTGAGCCATTCTCACTGCCTTGGAGAGTGAACAAATTCACAAACAAGGGGAAAAATAATCTGTCGGCTTCCCTAAGCCATGAACTCAGGGTAGGCACAGCTCCTTTGCCTAGGCACAGGCATAAGGGATCTATGGACTTTGAGTGCCTTTCCACCACATAGACTTGTGTGGGCCCATTTCATTGGCATAGCTCCTCATTACCGTGGTACAACCAGGCATATACCTGAAGTCTAACTTCAACTATTTCAGCTGTGAAGTGGCAGGTTCATGACATTTGACACTGCTTTGCCCATTAAGTAGGGTCTTCACCTCTCCATGTCAGCAGCCTGAGGACTGGTGGCTCCACCCAAGCCACCTAGCCACCTGCCTGCTACAGGGGCCAAAGAACAAGACGTGCCCCCCAATCCTTACAGCCAATAACACTGGCTGCTTATAGTCTAGCTGCAAAACCCACCCACCTATGCGCTCTAGGAAACAAGGGCACTCTTTCCCCCTGGACACTTGGGGGTGGCCACTGGCCTCCTGCCTTGCTCAGCATGTGTCCCCCTGTTGCAGCCAGATGCCTGTACCTACACCAATCATCCATGCCTGTCTAGAACTGTAGGTAAGGGCCTGCACCACACACTTGGTGGCCAACTGCCTGGACACCTGAGCTGAATCCATACAGGAGGAGTGGGCAGACTCCTGGGCTCACATACTTAGTGGCAGGTCTGGCCACCTGGCAGAAGGACATTGAAGTTTCAACAGTGCTTGTTACTGCATTATTCCACACAGGCAGCCTATTTGGGCATACCAAAACAAAACAAGAAGCTATAACACAGTAAGCAAACATAAAATAAATAAATGTAATAACTTATTGATGGCTGGGAGACAACAGTCAATATCAAATCACATAAAGAGGCAATCCATAATGGCTTCAGCAAGCTCCCAGAATAAAGAATCTAGAAATTTTCCAGATGAGGAAAATTCTTGGAATTACTGGAGGCAGAATATAAAAGATTAATATACAGAACTCTTCAAGAAATTAGGAAGGAAATTAATCAAAACGCAGAACACGCAATAGAGCAAATTAAAAAGATTAGAGAAGAGCATAATGATAAATTTAACTGTCTACAAGAATCCATAGAGAGACAGCAATCAGAAATCCAGAAGATCAACAATAAAATGTCAGAATTAGGCAACTCAAAAGAAAGTCATAGGAGCAGAACTGAGGCAGTGGAAGTCAGAATTAGTGAGATTGAAGATCAAGCACTTGACACCAACTTATTTGAGGAAAAATCAGATAAAAGGATTTTTAAAAATGAAGAAACTCTATGAATTATGTGGGATTCTATCAGGAGGAATAACCTACCAGTGATTGGAGTACCAGAACAGGGAGGGAATAACAGAAAATACAAAGAGAATTGTTGAACATTTGTTGGCAGAAAACTTCCCTGGTATCATGAAAGATGAGGAGATATCTATCCAAGATGCTCATCGAACCCCACATAAGGTAGATCCCAAAAGACAGTCACCAAGACATATTATAACCAAACTTGCCAAAACTAAGGATAAAGAGAGAATTTTAAGAGAGGCTAGGGATAAAAGAAAAGTCATCTACAAAGGACAGTCAATAAGAATAAGCTCAGACTACTCAGCAGAAACCATGCAGGCAAGAAGGCAATGGGATGACATATATAAAGCCTTGAAGGAAAAAAAACGGCCAGCCAAGAATTATATATCCAGAAAAACTGTGTCTCAAATATGATGGCAAAATTGGGGCATTTCCAGATAAACAGAAGTTTAGGGAATTTGCAAAAAACCAAACCAAAATTACAAGAAATACTAAAGGCCGTCCTCCAGTTAGAAAATCAGTAACATCAGATAACAACCCAAGACTACAACACAGGACAGAGCAACCAGATATTAACCCAGATAGGGAAGTCAAAAAAATAAATCAAAACTAAAACACTGAAAATAGGGAGATAGATGTCAATATGTAAAATATGACAACATTAAAACAGAGGGATTAAAATATGTAGACATAGATTTTTCATATGGAGTGGAAGTCAAGGTGATATAAAGTAATAAAAGACTGGTATAAACTTAGAAAAATAGCTGTAAATATTAAGGTAACCTCAAAGGAAACTAACAACCCTACAAATCAAAATAAAAAACAACAAAAATATAAAGACTTAGCAAACACAAAATCAACAACAATGAAAAAGATGAAAAGAAAATACATAAAGAAAAACAACTCAGGACAGAAAATTAAGTGGAACAAAGAAACTGTGCACAACACTCACAAAAAGACATCAGTATGACAGCACTAAGCTCGTACCTATCGATAATTACACTGAATGTAAATGTACTACTTGCATCAGTAAAGAGACAGAGTGGCAGATTGGATAAAAAAACACGATCTGTCTATATGCTGTCTACAAGAGGCACACCTTAGACTTAAAGACACAAACAAACTAAAACTCAAAGAGTGAATAAAACTGTATAAAGCAAACAACACTCAAAAAAGAGCAGGCATGGCAATATTAGTCTCTGACAAAATAGACTTTGGAGTAAAATCCACAACAAAGAATAAGGAACGACACTATATAATGATAAACAGGTCAATACACCCGGAGGACATAACTATAATAAATATTTACCCACCGAAAGGCAGGGCTCCAAAATATATAAAACAAACTCTAACAACACTGAAAAGAGAGATAGACAGCTCCACAATAGTGGTAGGAGACTTCAATACACCACTTTCGGTGAAGGATAGAACATCCAGAAAGAAGCTCAACAAAGACACGGAAGAGCTAAATGCTACAATCAACCAACTTGATCTTATAGACATATACAGAACACTCTGCCCAACAGCAGCCAACTATACTTTCTTTTCCAGTGCACATGGAATATTCTCCAGAATAGACCATGTATTAGGCCATAAAGCAAGCCTTAACAAAATCCAAAGCATTGAAATATTACAAAGCTTCTTTTCTGATCATAAAGCCATAAAAGTAGAAGTTAATAACAGAAAAAGTAAGGAAAAAAATAAAACACACGGAACCTGAATAACATCTAGCTCAAAAACTACAGGGTTATAGAAGAACTTAAGGATGGAATAAAGAAATTCATAGAATGAAATGAGAAAGAAAACACATCCTACCAGAACCTTTGGGACACAGCAAAAGCAGTGCTAAGAGGTCAGTTTATAGCAATAAATACACACATCCAGAAAGAAGAAAGGGCCATAATCAAAACATTAACTCTGCAACTGGAACAAGTAGAAAGAGAGCAGCTAAAGAAGACCTCTGGCACCAGAAGAAAGGAAATAAGAATTGGAGGAGAATTAAATGAAATAGAAAATAGAAAAACAATTGAAAGAGTTAACAAGGCCAAAAGCTGGTTCTTTGAAAAGATCAACAAAATTGATAATCCATTGGCCAAACAGACAAAAGAAAAACAGGAGAGGAAGCAGATAACCAATATAAGAAACGAGATGGGTAATATCACAACAGACCCAACTGAAATTAAAAGAATCATAACAGAATACTATGAAAAACTGTACTCTAGTAAATTTGAAAACCTAGAGGAAATGTACAAATTTCTAGAAATTCACTACCTACCTAAACCAACACAAACGGAGGTAGAACAACTAAATAAACCCATAACAAAAAAAGAGATTGAAAAGGTAATTAAAAAACTCCCAACCTGGATGAATGGCTTCACTAGAGAATTCTACCAAACTTTCAGAGAAGAATTAACACCACTACTACTAAAGGTATTTCAGAGCATAGAAAAGGAAGAAATACTCCAAAACTCATTCTATAAAGCCAGCATAACCCTGATACCAAAACCAGGCAAAGACACCACAAAAAAATAAAATTACAGACCAATATTCCTCATGAACATACGCAAAAATCCTCAACAAAATTTTAGCCAATAGAATTCAGTAACATACCAAAAAAAATCATTGACCATGATCAAGTGGGATTTATATCAGCTATGCAGGAATGGTTCAACATTAGAAAAACAATCAGTGTAATTCCATCACATTAATAAAACAAAAACAAGAACCACATGATCTTATCAATTGATGCAGAAAAGGCATTTGACAAAGTCCAACAACCATTCATGATAAAAACTCTCAACAAAATAGGGATAGAAGGGAAATTCCTCAGTATAATTAAGCCATTTATACAAAGCCAACAGCCAACATCATCCTAAATGGAGAGACTTTGAAAGCTTTCCCCTTGAGAAGGGGAACTAGACAACGATGCCCTTTATCACCGCCCTTATTCAACATTTTGCTGGAGTCCTAGCCAGAGCAATTAGGCTAGAGAAAGAAATAAGGGGCATCCAGATAGGTAGGGAAGAAGTCAAAGTATCTCTATTTGCAGATGATATGATCTTATACACAGAAAACCCCAAAGAAGCCACAAGAAAACTACTAGAACTAATAGAAGATTTCAGCAAAGTTTCAGGATACAAGATAAGCATACAAAAATCACTTGGATTCCTCTACACCACCAAAGAGAACTTTGAAGAGGAAATAAGAAAATCAATAACATTTACAATAGCCCCCAAGAAGATAAAATACTTAGGAATAAATCTAACCAGAGATGTAAAAGACCTACACAATGAAAACTACAAGACACTACTGCAAGAAACCAAAACAGAACTGCCTAAGTGAAAAAACATACATTGCTCATGGATAGGAAGACTCAGCACTGTGAAAATGTCAATTCTACCCAAAGTGATTTACATATACAATGCAAACCTGATCCAAATTCCGATGGCATTTTTTAATGAGATGGAGAAAAAAAAAATCACCAACTTCATATGGAAAGGGAAGAGGCCCCGAATAAGTAAAGCATTACTCAAGAAGAAGAACAAAGTGGGAGGCCTCACACTACCTGATTTTAGAAACTGTTATATTGCCACGATAGTCAAAACATCCTGGTACTGGTACAAGAACAGATACATAGACCAATGGGACAGAATTGAGAATGCAGACATAAATTCATCCACCTACGAGCAGCTGATATTTGACAAATGCCCAAAGTCCATTAATTGGGGAAAAGACAGTCTCTTTAACAAATGGTGCCGGCATAACTGGATATCCATCTGTAAAAAACTGAAACAAGACCCATACCTCACACCATGCACAAAAACTAACTCAAAATGGATCAAAGACCTAAATATAAAATCGAAAATGATAAAGATCATGGATAAAAAAATAGGGACAACGCTGGAAGCCCTAATACATGGCGATCAACAGAATACAAACTGTAAGTAATAATACACAAGCAACAGAAGAGAGACTAGATAACTGGGAAGTCCTAAAAATCAAACACTTCTGCTCATCAAAAGACTTCACCAAAAAAGTCAAAAGACAACCTACAAACTGGGAAAAAATTTTGACTACAACAAATCCGATCAGCATCTAATCTCTAAAATCTACAAGATACTGCAAAACCTCAACAACCAAAAGACTAATAACCCAGTTAAAAAATGGTCAAACGATATGAACAGGCACTTCACAGAAGAAAATATTCAGGCGGCTAACAGACACATTAAGAAATGCTCATGATCACTAGCCATTAGAGAAATGTAAATCAAAACTACAATGAGATATCATCTCACCCCAAGAAGGCTAACATTAATGCAAAAAACACAAAATAATAAATGCTGGTGAGGTTGTGGAGAGACTGGAACACTTATACACTGTTGATAGGAATGTAAAATGGTACAACCATTTTGGAAATTGATTTGGCACTTCCTTAAAAAGCTAGAAATAGAAGTACCATGATCCAGCTATTCCGCTCCTTGGAACATATCCTAGAGAAATAAGAGCCATCACACGAATAGATATATGCACATGCATAGTCACTGCAGCACTGTTCACAATAGCAAAAAGATGGAAACAACCTAGGTGCCCATCAAGCGATGAATGGATAAACAAATTATGGTATATCCACACAATGGAATACTATGCAACAATAAAGAACAATGATGAAGCTGTGAAACATCTTATAACATGGAGGAATCTGGAGGGCATAATGCTGAATGAATTTAGTCAGTCACAGAAGGACAAATATTGTATAAGACCACTATTATAAGAACTCAAGAAAAGGTTTAACAGAGAAGAAAACATTCTTTGATGGTTACGAGGGTGGGGAGGGAGGGTAAGGGTTATTCACTAACTAGATAGTAGACAAGAATTATCTTAGGTGAAAGGAAGGACAGCACACACTACAGGGGAAGTCAGCACAACTGGACTAAACCAAAGCTAAGAAGTTTCCTGAATACAGTCAAACACTTTGAGGGGCAGAGTAGCAGGGGTAGGGGTCTGGGGACCATGCTTTCAGAGGACATCTAGGTCAACTGGCATAACAAAGCTTATTAAGAAAATGTTCTGCATCCTACTTTGGTGAGTGGTGTCTGGGGTCTTAAAAGCTTGCAAGCAGACATCTAAGCTGCATCGGTTGGTCCCAACCACCTGGAATAAAGGAGAATGAAGAACACCAAAGACATAAGGAAAGTATTAGCCCATGAGACAGAAAGGGCCACATAAACCAGAGACTTCATCAGCCTGAGACCAGAAGAACTGGATGGTGCCCAGCTACCACCAATGAACATCCTGACAGGGAACACAACAGAGAGTCCCTGATGGAGCAGGAGAAAGGTGGGGTGCAGAACTCAAATTCTAGTAAGAAGACCAGACTTAATGGTCTGACTGAGACTGGAGGAACCCCAGAAAGCATGGCCCTGGGATTCTCTATCAGCCCAGAACTAAAACAATTTCTGAGGCCAACTCTTCAGACAGGGATTGGACTGGACTGTGGGATATAAAGTGATACTCGTGAGGAGTGGGCCTCTTAGCTCAAGTAGATACAAGAGACTAAATGGGCAGCTTCTGTCTGGCAGTGAGATGGGAAGGCAGAGAGAGTTAGGAGCTAGTTGAATGGACATGGGGAATCAGGGGTAGAAAGGAGGAGTGTGCTGTCACAGTATGGGGAGAGTAATTTGGGTCACATAATAATGTATGTATAAATTTTTGTATGGGAGACTAACTTGAAATGTAAACTTTCACTTAAACTACAACCATAAACAAAAAATATATATTGAACGAAGAAGGAAGCATCAAAAGAAGATGGAAGGAATGCACAGAGAATAGGTCGATATTCAACCATGTCAGCTGATAGCATATGATCAATCTATGATACTGAAGGAAGAAGGGCAAGCTGCACTGAAAGTGCTGGCGACAAACAAGGCTTCAGGAATTGACAGGATATCAATTGAGATGCTTCAACAAATGGATGCAACGCTGGTATCACTCACTTGTCTATGTCAAGAAATATGGAAGACAGCTACCTGGCCAACTGACTGGAAGAGATCCATGCTTGTGTCTATTCCAAGGAAAAGTGATCCAATAGAATACGGAAATTATTGAACAGTATCATTAATATCACACACAAGTAAAATTTTGTTGAAGATCATTCAAAAGCTACTGCAGCAGTATATCTACAGGGAACAGCCATAAATTGAAGCCAGATTCAGAAGAGAATGTGGAATGAGGGATATCACTGCTGTCATCAGATGAATCTTGGCCGAAAGCAGAGAATACCAGAAAGATGTTTGCCTATTTTTTATCGACTATGCAAAGGTACTCAACTGTGTGGATCCTAACCAATTATGGATAACATGGCTAAGAATGGGAATTTCATAACACTTCACTGTGCTCATGTGGAACCTGTACATAAACCAAGAGACAGTTGTTTGAATATAGCAAGGAGATACTGCATGGTTTAAAATCAAGATAGGTGTGGGTCATGATTGTATCCTTTCCCATAGTTATTCAATCTGTATGCTGAGCAAATAACCCAAAAATCTGGACTATATAAATAAGAACATCACATCAGAATTGAAGGAAGACTCATTAACAACCTCTGATATGCAGATAACACAACATTGCTTGCTGAAAGTGAAGAGGACTTGAATCACTTACCGATGAAGATGAACGACCACTGCCCTCAGTATGGATTACACTCAACATAAAGAAAACAAAAATCCTCATAAATGGACCAGTAAGCAACATCATGATAAACAGAGAAAAGATTGAAGTTGTCAAGGATTTCATTATACTTGGATCCACAATCAATGCCCATGGAAGCAGCAGTCAAGAAATCCAAAGATGTATTGCATTGGGTAAATCTGCTGCAAAAGACCTCTTTAAAGTGTTAAAAGCAAAGATACCACTTTAAGGACTAAAGTGTGCCTGACCCAAGCCATGGTGTTTTCAATCGCCTCATACACATTCAAAAGCTGAACAATGAGTAAGGAAGATCAAAGAAGAATTGATGCCTTTGAATTATGGTATTGGCGAAGAATACTGAATATACCATGGACTGCTAGAAGAATGAACAAATCTGTCTTGGAAGAAGTACAGCCAGAATGCTCCTTAGAAGCGAGGATGGACAGACTTCCTCTCACGTACTTTTGACATGTCATCAGGAGGGACCTGTCCCTGGAGGAGGAAATTATGCTTGATAATGTAGAAGGTCAGAGAAGAAGAAGAAGACCCTCAAAGAGATGGATTGACATAGTGGCTGCAACAATGGGCTCAAACATAGCAAGGATTGTGAGGCTGGCACAGGACCAGGCAGTGTTTCGTTCTGTTGTGCATAGGGTTGCTATAAGTTAGAACTGTCTCAGCAGCACCTAACAACACAACATGTTGTCTGAACACAATATGACTAAATTAGAAATCAGTTACAGAAATATATCTGGAAAATTACCAAATATTTGAAAATTAAAGAACTCACTTCTAAATAAACCTTCAGTCAAAGAAGAAATCACAAGGGAAATTACAAATTATTTGGGATGAAATGAAAATAAAAACACAAAATGTCAAAATTTATGGGATACATCTAAAACAGTGCTTACAGGGAAATGTATTGCTTTAAATGTTTATGTTAAAAAATAACTGCCTAATATCAGTAATCTAAGCTTACACCTTATAAGCCTAAAAAAAAAAAAAAGAGCATATTAAACTCAGTAGAAGAAAGAAAATAATAAATATTAAAGCAGAAATCAATGAAATACAAAAAAGTTATATATACCAAAATCCAAACCAAACCCACTGCAGCTGAGTCAATTCTGACTCATATCGACCCTATAGGACAGAGTAGAACCATCCCATAGAGTTTCAAAGGAGCGCTTGGTGGATTTCAAACTGCCGACCTTTTGGTTAGCAGCTGTAGCTCTTAACCACTACTCCTCCAGGGTTTCCTTTCTCTCTCTCTCTCTCTCTCTCTCTCTCTCTCTCTCTCTCTCTCTCTCTATATATATATATATATATATATATATATATATATATATATATATGCAGCCAAAAGCTGGCCCTATGAATAGATGAAAAAATTGACAAACATCTACCTACACCAATTAAGTAAAAAGGCAGATGACACAAACTACTAATATCATAAATAAAAAATGAATCACTATAGACTCTACAGATATTGAAAAGATAATAAGGGGATATTATGAACTATAAATTTGGCAACTTAGGTGAAATTGACAAATTCTTGTAAGACACAAATTACCAAAACAGATTCAAAAAGAATAGAAAACCTGGATACTTCCACATCATTGAAAATAATTGATTTTTTTATTTAAAATTTTCCCACAAGAGAAACTACCCAAGTTAAATGAAGAAAATTCTCCATGCAAACACTTGTATACTATTTTTTATAGTAGCATTGTTCATAATAGCGAAAAACTGGAAATAGCTCCAAAATCCCATCATCAGAAAAATGGATAAATTATGGTATATTCATACAATTGAATGTTATTCAGCAATAAAAAAGCTACTGATACATGCAACATGCTAAATTTCAAAAACATGCTAAGTGAAAGAAGCTAAACTGGAAAATTACACACAGTATGATTGCATTTGTATGAAATTCTAGAAAAGCTTATAGTTATCAATAGTTGCTAATCAATAGTTGCCTGAGGCTGTGGGTAGAAGGAGAGAACTGACTGCAAAAGGACAGGAGAGTAGTTATGGGAGTAATCATTCTATATCTTTATTGCAGTGCTGTTTATACAATTATACATTTGCCAAAACTCATTGAACTACGCCCTTAAAATGGACAGATTTTATACTATGTAAATTATACCTCAATAAAACTAAAAAAGAAGAAAAGAAAGAAAAAGAGTAATTTAGATGATGAGAGGCTGGAGGGCTACATATAGTATCCCAAATGGTAAGATTTCCATGGTGGCAGTATGAATCTTTGTTTCCACATTTTGAGAAGTTTGTGTGATGTGACCCTTTCATATAGTACCCATTATTTGGTAAAAATTTGGTTATATACATGAGCCTTGCTTGGGAGATGGATTCAAGGACATGGGAGGGACTGCACCCTGTATTAGTGTACATGTCTGGTGGAATATAAAGGGAGTGAAAGGAGAGAAAAACAAATTCAGCAGATAGAAGGAATCCAAACAGAGAAGACCATGTAATACACCCCGGAATGTAAGGAAAATTGTGGAAGTTAGTTTTTGTCTTAGTTTTATAATACATTGGGTAAGATTTGGATCAATTACTTGTATATTTTAAAAGAGATGGAAAAATACAGCTAATATGTGCATTTCAACTACAAAAGTTATGAGTTTCTAAAATGTTACTTCAAAGAAATTGTTCTTTAGTCACTGTGCCTGCATGTAAGGTGACTAGCTCCAATTGATTGTGTGTCTCACTTCTAAGTGCTTAGTGGGCTGTAGACCAAAAATAAATCTCAGAGAAACCATCCTCCCAAATGGACAAGACCCTCCAAAGAAAAATTGTAGGAAACCGGATTTCTCTGTCACATGTCTTAATCCCACCTCATTAGTCTCTTTACTGCCCCTCTTACATCTTTGTTCCTGAGGGTATAGATTAGTGGGTTAAGGCTAGGTGTGACAACAATATAAAAGAGGGCAATGAATTTGCTTTGATCTTGAGATGTCCCAGTTGATGGCTGGAGATATATGCACATAACTGGAATAAAAAAGAGGGATACAACCATAAGATGGGCTCCACATGTCCCAAAGACTTTCTGAAATCCAGTTGTTGACTGCATTCTCAGCACAGCTCGGGCAATGGCACCATAGGAGCTAAGAATGAGAATAAGTGGTATGATTATAAAAATGGAGCTCATGACCATGAGGGTCAGTTCATTAGCATGGATGTCAACACATGACAATCGAAGCAGTGCTGGAACTTCACAGAAAAAGTGATCCACTTGGTGATGTCCACACAAGGGAACCCAGTAGGTAAAGGAGAAATGAAGTGCTGAGGCAGTTAAGCCACTTACCCAAGAAGCTGCAGCCAACTGGTGGCAAAAACGAGGGTGCATGAGGACAGTGTAATGCAAGGGTCTACACACAGCTGCATAACGGTCATAGGACATCACCACCAGTAGGACACACTCTGTGGTTCCCAGTGCAAGGACAAAGTAGAGTTGAATCATGCAACCAATATAAGAGATGGTCTTCTCAGGACCCCAGAGGTTGACCAGCAACTGAGGGATGGAGCTGGTGGTATAGCAGAGATCCAGAAAAGAGAGGTTTGAGAGGAAAAAGTACATGGGAGTGTGGAGATGGGAGTCCAAGTATGACAGGTTAATGATGAACAGGTTGCCGATAAGTGTCATCAAGTAGAATATCAAGATAACCACAAAGAGAACAACCTCCAAATGAGGCCAATTAGAAAAACCCAGTAGAATAAAGTAGCCTTCACAACTTTCATTTTTTTCCATTATCATTCATTTCCTGTGACCTGAAGAAAAAAAGCATATGAACTCAAAGGCTGCCCCCCCATTGTTAAATCCTTGCAAGCAGATTAGGAAAGAAATTTATGCCACTTCCAAGTATAATAGCGTGTTCCTTTGTGGCAGTAAAATTTTTTAGTTTTCTTTTTATGTTTCATTTGGTATTTGTCCTGTTGTAGAAAGAATCAATAGCTTCTCATTCCTTAGCTCTCATTGGGACAAATGAAAACTAAAGATATTCCATAGCCAAAAAAAAAAAAAAATCATTTTCATGAAAAATCACCTTTTACCAAAGAAACCTTATATTTATTTCCCTTTTCCACATTTGTGGGCTATTTCCAATTTCATGATTACAGAGAAAGGAATAACTGCAGTCTTAGTAATTCTGCACATAGTGGAAAGTTCACCATATGATGAAAAACAATTCAGTGGTAACTTAAAAATGTTAATATTGGATGAAAAAATTCAACTTCAGTTGGATATGATCATAGAAGAACAAAATATTCTGATTTGTTTATTTATGCTAACAATTTATTTCTTGACCAAAAATTTTTTTAACATGCAAATGAAGATATAAACATACACACACACACACACACACACACACACCAACTTGTGAGTACTCCCAGGATAAGCAAAGCTGAAGGTCTTAGTCCTGATGAATAGAGAAGTGAAATAGACTGGGGATATCAGTGATGGAATGCTTCCAAAGGAAAAAGAGAATATAACTAAATTTGAAAAGCAAAAATATTACAGAGTGGAAGAAAAATGTAGGGAGAGGAGAAGACAAGAAAGGAGGATGCTTGAATGGAGGAAAGAAGCAAACAAACAAAAAAACCAAACCCATTGCCGTCAAGATGATTCCGACTCAGAGTGACCCTATAGGACAGAGTAGAACTGCCCCATAGAGTTTCCAAGGAGTTCTTGGTTGATTAGAACTGCCGACCTTTTGGTTAGCAGCCGTAACTCTTAACCACTACGCCACCAGGGTTTGAAGAAAAGAAAAAATAGAGAAAAGAGGAGAGGAACTCTGATTGCAGTGCTTGGAGTTCAGAGTGTATATTTCACAGGGTTGTGAGGCCTGGACAACAGAGTTTGAAGATAGATTTTGCATAATTTCATACACTCTATGTCAATACCTGAGGTCTTATTTAAATTTGGAGTCATAACTTACAATTGTTTCATATGTTTTGAGTTTCTAAAATTTGGAATGCAACTTCTGAATATTAGTAAGACAACCAAAGATGTGTGAGCATTACAGTTCATCTTGTGGTTTTTATTTTGTAAGAAAAATAAAGGTAAGAAAGTTAAATATGCACTAATAGTTTGATTTTTAGTTGTTCGTTTTCTCTTGTGGATTGTCAATTGTTCACAGGAAAGAGAAACATTTTCATTTACTATATAGTTATTGCTATAAGAAGGAGCTCTGGTGGCACAATGGTTAAGAGCTCAGCTGCTGGCCAAAAGTTTGGCAGTTGCAGAAGAAAGACCTGGGAATCTGCTCCCATAAAGATTACAGCCTAGAAACTACCTTATGGAGCAATTTTACTCTGTCACATGGGGTCGTTATGAGTCAAAAGTCAACTCTATGGCACCTAACAGCAACAATTGCTGTAAGACAAAGTAATCCTCATTTAAATATTTCTAAATACCTTTGCCATGTCACTTCTGCTTCCTTTTCTGTCACCTTCATTCCTTCATCTCATATTCTGTAGTGGGATATGGCAAAACTTGACCATAGCAGATTCACCTGCAGGCATCTCTTTTGGGGGACTCTTAATTACTCAGATATTGTAATCTTGACTCTTAAAGGAGATTTAAGAGCTATCTAATTGGTTGAGTTACAGCCGGAGACCTAGGAATGTTAATTTGACTCAAGGCTGTGTGACTAGTTCAGGGAGACACAAATATTTCTATACAGCCTCTAATTCTAATGTTATTAGTAAAGTAAATAATCATTAATTTATTGTTACAATATTTTATACTATTTTCTATAGTTAAGAAATCATCTGGGATAATTATCCAGCACTCTGCTTTTAAAATAATTTTTTTTGTGAAATAGTAAATTGTGAAGATTCCTTCAATTTGCTATGAGTTGGAATCAACTCAATAGCACACAGCAACAACAACCTTTTGAGTGGTGATGGAAAAATTCCAAGGGATTTTTTTTTTAATTGCCCTAAAATGGGAGACACTACATCACAAAAAATAAATGAACCTAAGTGTTACGGTACTTACCCTGATGCAGCCCTAATTTTCTTCCCTTATACAGTGTCAAGACCCATCTTTCAACATTCTTCTAGAGGTAAAAAGCGATAGGAGATAAGGGACAAAATAAATAAATACAGGACTCATGTAGAGAAAAGTTAGGAGCTTTCTGGTTTGATATTCTTCTCAGTGGAAAAGAGGGAAATAAAGTCTCTAACAAAGTTAACTGTGGAATAAAATAACCTCTTTTTTAAATCAAACATTATGGAATAAATGGATGGCTTAAGCTTAACACTCTCTCCTTGCTCCCATTACTACTAATAGACTTTTTTTTCCCCTAATTTTAGTCATATTATTCCTTTATACTTTCCTTGGTTCTTAAGCAGGGCGCCATCAACTTCTTTCAGTATAGACCTTCCTGTGTTTGTCCATGATGCTTGTCATTTCTTTCTCATCTACAACTTCATCATGTATAAACCGATGTGGGGCTCTGCAGTTATCAGGCAACCTGGAAACAACAATCCAATTGCCTTCCTATATCATCTTTTCTAATATACTACATCTCACTATGGAAAACAGAGTCTGAGAATCATTGTGGTTATCATAGCCACAAAAGAAAGAGCCTGGGTCTGTCCAAAAGATTTGCTTTTAGCAGAATGTGGGAACTCTTTAGGGCATTCAAATTATCAGGGGAAGAACCCTGGGACAAATGGGACCTTTATGGAAACAAATGAATTACACAGCACGCTTTTGTTGACTGGGGCCCTTGGGAGGACAAATCCCAAAGTGGCAATTAATGCCTTCATGGAGATGTCCTGGTTAGAATGGTGTAATTTTCACAAGATAAAACTTCACAAAAATTCATTCAATGTGATATTGAACTCATCCTGAGATGAAAATGAATTTATTGATCAACTGGCATAAAAGAAGTGTTTTGAGTTGTATTGACAATGACAGGGATGAGTTGTACTGAGTCACCTTTTTTTTTTTTTTTTTTTCTGCCCAGTTCCCCATGGAGCTAAACCCCAAATTGATACAACAACTGGTTATATGTAGAGGAAGTTTGGAAGCCAAGAAACAGAAAAAGAAAGACTGGAACACGTGAAGAGTAAACTGCGTTAATATCATTAACATTGCAGTCTTTCAGCACCTCCCTGCACTGTGTGTGCCTTCCTGGGTGTCTTTTAAAATCTAATTCCAAGTTTATCTCTGCAAATCCAAATGTCACTCAAACCTTTTATACTGAACACTTGGGTGACCTGTATTAATTTTGTTTAATATTTCAAAAATCTTCCATTAACAACTTCCTTGATTTCTTGTTAAAATCTCTGTTGGGAAGAACTTTTTGGTATTGGAGCTGCAGCTTGCATTTTTTATTGCTTGCCTACCTCCTCCTTGGAGCCTGGTGGCACAGTGGTTGACAGCTACAGCTGCTAACCAAAAGGTCGGCACTTCAAGTCCACCAGCCACTCCTTGGAAACCCTATGGGGCAGTTCTATTCTGTCCTATAGGGTTGCTATGAGTCGGAATCAAATCGATGACAAGGGGTTTGGTTTTTCATTACCTCACTTAAGTCTAACAGTAGCCACAGATATTAAGCAGAAAATCTTAAGCTTGTGCATTCCTTCTTTCTACTGCAAATGTTGCCTGTGCTTTAGTACTAAGAGCAAAATTCTTCTGATTTGCCTTTCACATCTTTACTCTTTGTCTAATTCTATTTGGTTTTTCGTACTGGCTTCAGATTTTACACTGGTTCTGAAATGCCCTCCCTAATAATAAGAGCAAACGCTTATAATGTACTTTATATGAGTTGGGTACTATTTTAAACACTTTACATATACTGGTGCTTTTAATCCCCATCATACCCATCATAATACTATAATGTATACCATACCAGTTGCCACTGAGTATACTCTGACTCACGGCAACCTCTTATGTGTCAGAGTAAAAATGGGCTCCATAGGGTTTTTTTTTTTTTTTAAAAAAAAAAGCAAAAAGAAAGTTTTATTTGGCATATATTCAAAAAGGCAAAAGTTGGAAGCAAAGAACCATGCTGCCAGAGCCATGTCTGCCCGAGTCCAAAGAAATATCACAGAACAGACAAAAGTGGGAAAACAGACAAGCATGCTGCTAGAGCCATGTCTGCCCTAGTCCAAAGGCCATTACAGAGTCATCAGTATACATTAACATTACAAATGGACAAAACCATTGAAAGTTTTGCCTTTTCAGATTGGCTAGAAACTGTGATCCTACATTTTGAATTGTCTTTCTTAAAAATCATTGGTACAGGTTTCAGTAACGACAGCCAGGAGGGTCTTCATTGGTCCAACAAATTTTCTATTCACTGAATGCTAATAGAAAAAGAGTGAAAAGCAAAATTTCCCTAAAAGATATTTTTCTTCCCTAAAAGATAATTTCCAAGATTGTCTTAGCTATTGTCGTTATACCTCAGGGCCCAGTTGATGTGTCCTTGTGAGTCCTTTTGAGCCCAGCTCCAGCTGGGTCACATTCTCTATGCTCAAGGACAAGGAATAATAACTCCAATACTATTTCCTAAATCTTTCCTTCCTTTTGATCAGAGATTGGAGATAACACATCGATGATCAATACCTGGACTTAGTCAAGCTCCTAGATGGTGACCATGGCAAGTTCTTCAAACTCATGGCACTGGTTTTCCACCACATACCATCTGGTTCTTCACCAGATTATTAAGTAAGAGTGATGTTCTCATCAATCGCATTGCTGGAGTGGGCAGACTCAACGTACATCAACATTTTAGCCAGAGGCCTTCTTTGCCTTTTAAGTGTACAAGACAATAGAAGATAAATTTTATTATGCCTAATACTATCAGGATGTAGACTAAGAATATTACTATTCCTTGCAATAGTGATCTAGCCCATGTACTTTTTCCTAATGGTAACCAACCAAATAAATCTGGTATTTGTAAGGGTGTTACAGTGTGTAATGAAGTAGCTTGCTGTCTAATTCTACAACACAGACTACATTTTCTTGGACTAATGAAAAAAACTAAGGTTATTTTGTTATCCCGTGTCAATTTGCTTATGAGATCTCTGATTGCTGTTGTGCTTCCATCTCACTAGCAACTTAATACGTTATTTGCCCCATAGTGACTTGACAAACTTTCTTAAAGATTTCTCCAATTCATCTATACCATAAGTAGAAATTAAAACTATCACCCTTACCCTAAGTGTTGGACTAATGGGTTTTCTTCTGACTTTCATTTTACAGTGTGTGACAACAATTTAACATTACCTTTCCAATATTCACTAGCATTGTTACTATTGAGACAGATAGGGTTAACTGTGTTGATGGAATAAAAGAGCTATTAAAAGATTGCCACCTAGAGGTTGGGTAAACAGGAATCACAGCCTGTCAACATAAAATAAGGTTAGAACAACCCGTGAATTACTACTTCCTCCTTAGTGTTTTTCTAGTCCCTTCTCCCTTCTTACAGGCTCTGCATGTGCACAAGAACAAAGTGTGACTGTTGTTTTGGCCCACCGAAGGGGGCGAAGTAGTGCAGAAGATCAGTGTGCCTGTGCCATATCCCATTATCAGTGATGCCAAGGGCTGCTGAGGGGACTCCATCTTAAATATCAGCGGGTTCCATCTTGGATTCCAGATGTGCACACCACCTAATTAGTATGCACCACTATTCCAAGAAGTACCTGCCCCTCCAAAGAAACCCACTGAATATTCATTGCTCTATTATCTCCACCAAACCCATATAACCCTAGCCTTGCTTCCCCCTTCCAGTCAGTCTTTTTGGAGAAGTATGAGCCCCTACTGACTCCTTTTACTTGTCACAAGTGAAATAAACCTATTGGAGCTGAACCCAAAGATTGTCTCCTCTGTGTATTCTCACAAGAGAAAGACAAGGACCCACTGAGTCTGGAGGGCCTCTGTGCCCTCTGCAGTAACACTATGAATACCTAAAGATAATCCTAAAGTTTCCAAGGCGCATTGCCCATGCATTCATCAGAAATCTAAACAAGAGATTGCCCACATAAATTCACTATCAGTTGGAAAGTGATCATCTAAATTAGTATAGTTGGATGTATCACACAGAAATATATATCCATAAAGAGCACTCAAAGTTTGTCTAGTAGAGACAGAAAATATAGAAAAAATTTACATGTGACAACAAAGTTTCCATTAGAGAATTTATGATTAGCAAGATAATACAGCATGGACATTTCCTCTAGGAGGTCTTCAGTTAGTCTGTTTAAAACATACTAAGTGTTCTTGCCAAGGGCAAGCTGCCCCTCACTGGTTTACCTATTAACAGTTATGGATCACTATTTCGGAAGCAGAAGTGGAACCTAAGACAAAATGGAGTCTGAGCCATGAGGTTGATCTCCTCTGAGAACCTGCTTTCTTTAAGATACATAATTTTCTGCATCTTAAGAGGGTGACAGTTTGATTACAGACATTAGACAGGTATTTCATATGACATTGTTTAAAGACTGATTAAATGAATTACTGATTTACCTTAAACATAACTCTCAGTCTGCTCTTTGAAGTTAGTTTCCTAAAACAGACAGAATTCTTAAAAAAATAGCACAATGCCCAGAGCAAAAGGATCTTGCTAGTTTATCTGGACTATTGTTTGACTCAAAAGTGGCTTCAGGAACCAATTTTTTTTTCTTCTCAAAGCTCAAAGTTCAAAAGGACACTCAAAGGCAGTAGCCTGTGTGGGTTACCCTAACCTCCCTGAAAGCCAGAAATCTGGATTCCAGGAGAATTACAACTCCTTCATTGTTCCATCCTTTGTATCATAATCTCGGTATAGAATCTTTTATCAAAAATGCTCAATAAATGGTAATTGGACATCATCTAGTGTTTAAGATCCCAGGCAACATACAGCAAACTAAGAAGTAAAACAGAAACATTAACAATAATATTAGGCCAGTTGTCTGAAATAACCAATGAAACCATGACCCTAAGGTCTTTGAACCAAGGAAACAAATCTCATGAAGTATTTATACATAAGTAGCATTAGTAACTGTTTTTCATGTGCCTCAACAACAACTATATTCTGCGAAACCTCAGACTGAGTATTAATATAAATATAGCAACATTTATCTATTAAGGAACACACTGTTTCTTGAGAGACTAACAGGAAAGCTAATACTATTTTATTCTGTAAAATCTTAGCTCAAATTTCAGACATTTATCTGGTTAGTATATTTACACTTTTGCTAAGCTTACCAACAGGAACTTCTAATTCAAGAGTTACAATATCTAAACCCACCAGTTAGATAATTTATGAGAAAGGAAAATAGTTTCTTATATTCAGAAATGAGGACCTTAAAACATCAGCAATATTGCCACATAAAAACCCATAGTTTCATTTAGTTTACTTAGTCTTATGTTGTTAATCTCTGTTCCATGTGATTTTGGATCAGCCGCAGTCTGCACCAGCCCATCAGCTTCTGCATAAGAGTTCTGTAAATCTTGATTGAGTATAGTCACAGTCCTTTTCATAAGTCCAATATAGTCCACCTTTTTGTTGAGATATTTTGGTCAAATGTTCTCAGCAAATCAGCAAAGTAAAAACTTATCTGCAGATGGCAAAAAATATGGCCATGGTTAATTTAGAAAATAATACCCTTAATAGTGAAAGACCTGATATTAATTACAACATAAAGGCCAAATAAAATAAGTTAAATAAATTTTGATAAAAAATATTTCTAAATATAACCATTAACCATATTTTTAAAGAGCTTCAGATATAATACATAATAATCTTGAGACATAATACAATATAGTCAGGATATACCAAGAATATACATGTCTCTAAAGACCTGAGTAGTAATAAAAAAATTCACAGGTAAATGATGTGATAATGTTAGATTCAAAAAATAAATTTGTGACCAAGTTAACAATAGAGAAATAATAATAAAATTATGACATAATATTATGTATTTGCTGTCTAATATTAGGCAAAAACATAAGAGGAAATACATATGAATTTTAACTGAAAGAGAATCAGATATTTCTCTTGATTTGGACAACACCTCTACGTAATTTATAACATAAAACTTTTTAGCACTTTTCCTTGATAAAATTATTTTTTGTGGCTTTCCATGAAGTTTCAGAGTTGTCAGGAGTTTATAATAGGTCACTGTGAAACAATACTTAAGTTATCTAACCAAACCTCTTAAAGGTAAAAATCTTAGCTTTCTTTTCTAAAAGCCATTTGGCTTGGTTTTCAGCTCAGGAATCTTATTCTAATGGGAGGCCAAACCTGTGTCTTTGAGGCAGATTACACAAAGAATAAATTAACACTTCAACTCAGAAATCAAAGGAAATTTTGTTATTTTAACAGTGAGAGACCTAATTCTTTGTTTTATATGCTACTTAACATTAAGACCCTAAAAATCTCATAAATTAAACCATTAAACTTCAGTTAAACAGATAAAACTTTTGACCATTATCAAATAAATTTCTTTTTAATAAACCTCTTAAATGTTGTCTTTGTTGCATATCCCTTATAGTACATTACTTTAAAACGGCAAAAATGAACACATTCATTTGCAGACTTGAATATATATATCTATCTTTCCTCTTGTGGCATAAAAAGCAGAAGTATGTAAACTTAAATTATGAAAAATATCTATTAACTCAATTTAATATCAATAGTTACATAAAATTTCTTGGGAATTATTTTAAGCTTGTATATAATAAAACATAACTGTTGTTGAAAGAAAGTCTGTTTAAACATTCCAAGTTTTCATTCAACTTTTACTATTTCTCTTATTTTTCCCAATCTAATTTTAGCCCTTAAAGACTGTATCAACTGGCTTTGGAAATCACAAAGTCTCTGCTCAGTTGACCAATTCATTGATATGGATATAACCTTAAGTGTCTGGCTAGGAGTGGAAACATTTTTCCAGGCCACTTCAGGTGTGTCTTATTGTGATTTCTACTGTTTGACTTCTTAGAGTTCCCCTGTAATAGAGAGACACTTGTTTACAGTTCTATGATTGGGATCTACTCAATTCCTGATAACAATAGCAAAATGGCAATGTTTCTTATCTTTTGTCTTAAAAGGATCTCCACCTAGTTGGAAAGGGTCTTTCAAAAGTTTCCCTGGAGCTGTATATATGACCTAGGAGACTGGGGGTTGGGGACTGAGGAGGCCTGATTGTGCCCAGCCCTCACTGTCTTAACTCATGGAAGACATTTACATATGTTTAAGTTTACCTAGGCATTTTGAAGGGCAAAAGACAACTAATTTCTTTCCTTTTTACTGTTCTGGAACTGCTACTTTTACTTTAAGACAAAACTATCTTTTTTCCTTAAATAAAACACATTTAATATAATACCTAGCTTAGGTTACTTACAAAGGTTTTGCTTTTAAGATGGACATAGTATAGAACATAAAGATCTTAGTGTACTTTTCAAATAGACCAATTTATATTGAAGTTTCTCCAAGTAGCTACTAAAAGTCTAAATTATAAGATAGACACAAGATGCAGTTTTTTTCTGAACGAAGAAAGAACTGAGGTTCTATGACCGGCCTTACAAAACACAGCAATTCTCAGCCATAATCTCCAACCTAATACAAGACACAATGCTCTAGGCCAGAAGCAGCTCTTAGGACAAAAGGGGACAGAAAGACCACATAAACTCACCGAACAATACCACACAAAACAAGGATATGCAGATTCTAGTTTCTTAAACTGTATATAACAATTTTTGGTAAGACCAATTCAATTCAATGGAAAAAAACAGGTTCTAGATAAAACTTATTGTTAGAGCCTCAGATGGAGGAATATTAGACCTTTTGACAAAACTTGAACATCAAGCAAAATTTCCCCAAAGGGGAAAGACAGGACAACACAAATGAAAGCTCATTTTCTCAAAGTGGTCACTGAAATTCCAAATCACTTTTAGTATACCCAGTTCATAATGTTTTTAAATATGAACCCCAAACCAGTGTCTCAGTAGTAGGGATGGGGGGAAATTCAGGCTCATTTATCAAAGATGTTAAGCTCTAAGGTTCAAGCTTTTGCTTTCCTTCTTTTTGAACTTAATTCATCCTGCTGTCTAGAGACCTAGTCTCTTATTTTAGACCTTAAATATACTAGTTCCTCCAATTGGAAAGTACTTTAAAGTTACTGATGATTTTAATTTTAACATTGTGATTCTTCATTGAGAAACTATATCATAAAACGATTATGGAAATGACACTTTTCCCCTAAATTTCATAACACAGGTCGGGAGCTGCCACCTCCTCCTAAGAATTTGGCAAAACAGGTCAGGAGCTACCACCTTCCCCTGTGAATTTGGCAAAACAAAGCACTATTTTCCAGGTTTTCTCTGAGCCACAAAGAGAAACCTAACAAGGAACGCTGTGGAGTTTGGACGGTGTTTTGCCTAGACCACGTGTACTTGCGCTGCGCTAGAGTTAGCCCGTGGGTGCTCCAGCCTGATCTTGTGATCACCTTATCCTGTCACAGAAGACTTTAACACTCATGATGAGCACAGGCAACCGCCTTAATGGCTTTTACTGGTCAACCTGTGCCCGAATTTTTGCAGCTTATAGTGACTCACAGCTCTCTGAAAATAGAACTGCAGTTCACCTAAAGAGTTACTAAATATCACTCTTAACCAAATTGTCAAGCAAAAGTCTAAGAAAGATTCTCCTTAATCAAACAACCAGTTTTCAAGCAAATATGCCAAACAAATGTTAAGAAAACATGAGAAAGAGAACAAAAAGGAATAAGCAAAGGCTCGTTTTCTGAAAGCACTCACCCCATCGGTGTGGAAGGGACATGGAGTGGGAACACATGGGTCAAGAAGATGGGACTGCTCTTTGCTAGCTTCTGCTCTGCAGTCCAGGTCTCCTTGAGGTCGACTGGATTCGTAGCTTCAGAAATCCTTGATGACTACCCCATTAACTGTTGTAGGGGAAAAACATCACAAAGTTTAGTAAAGCAAAAAGAAAGTTTTCTTCAGCATATGTTCAAAAAGGCAAAACTAGGAAGTGGACAACAATGCTGCCAGAGCCACGCCTGCCCGAGTCCAAGGAAATATCACAGAACAGACATAAGTGGGAAAATGGACAAGCATGCTGCTAGAGCCATGTCTGCCCGAGTCCCTCTATAGGGTTTTTGATGGTTAATTTCTCAGAAGTAAATTGCCAGGCTTTTCTTGCAAGGTGCCTATGGGTAGACTCGAATCTACAATCTTTTGGTTAGCAACCAAGTATGTCACCTGTTTGTACCTCCCAGGGACTCCAACACTATAAGGTAAGCTAACTTTATTATCCACCTTCTACAGATGAAGAAATTGGGGCAGAAAGAACTTAAGCCACTTGTCCAAGGTCACAAAGTTAGTAGTAGAGGCAGGATTTGAACCCAATCATTCCGACTCCAGAGTTGGAGCTATTCATCACTCTGGCATGCTGCTAAAACTCAGCCACACATATTTTGCGAACGTGAAAAATATATAACCCATGCAAAACCATGTTCCATTAATATGAACCATTAACATTTTCCTTGATTTTCAAGGGAAGAAGACATACTATTCTGTTTCCACTAGGATAGAAAAATATAAAATATTCCTAAAATTAAACAGTGGTGATGGTTGTACAATTCTGAATATATTAAAACCCATGAAACTGTGCATTTAAAAGGGTGAATTTCATGGAATGTGAATTATATCTCAATAAAACTATTATTTTAAAGAATGTTTTATTGTTTTACTTTCTCTACTTAATTAAAAAATCATCTTCTTTGATTTTTTTTTCATATGGGGTGAGGTAGAGGTTAATAGTCTATTTTTTCAGTTTCACCTGTGGCATAAATAAAGTGCCCATGTGTGTTGGTCTCCTTCTAGACTCTATGATCTGTCCCATTGATTTATCTATCTTTATGCTTTATTACTTATCTTTATAAGAACTCTTGAAGTATTACATTATGAATTCTCTTCTTTATCATCTTCAGGATTATATTGGCTATTCTTCACTGGTTGCAATGATAGGGAAAATTCATATCATGTATCACCTGATGGTAAGCAATGATAAAAACATCTCATTACATCTTTGATATTTCTACCAAAGGTGCACAATCTGAAAATTCTAACTAACTCAATTGGAAGGACATCCTCCAAAAAGTAACCTGTAATCTTCAGAAGTGTCAAGGTCATAAAAGTCAAAGAAGAACAAAAAAAAGTTCAAGAATACAAAAGACACATGACAACTAAATGCAATGAATGATTCTGAATTCAATCCTTTGCTAAAAGAACACTTTTTGGATGATCGAAAAAACTTTAATGGGGCCATTATGTGTTACAAATGGTTAAACACTGAACTACTAGTAAAAGGCTGGCTGTTCAAACCCAGCCAGAGGCGCTTCAGAAGACAGGCCTGGCGACGTGCTTCCCAAAGTTCACAGTCTTGAAAACATTATGGAGCAGTTCTGCTTTGCATGCATGGGATCATCACGAGTCAAAATCAACTCTACGGCAACTAACAATGACGAACAATAATTGTTCACAGAAACAATATAATAATAATTTTATAATATTATATATTATGTATTATAATTATATTATAATATATTCTTATTATATTATAAATATAATAATTATAATATTATATAATATATAATAATAATTATAATTATGTATTATATTATATTATTATTATAATAATAATTATTAAGTTCTTGCTTGTATTTGTTATCTATTCTGTGTAAAAATTACTGCAAACATAACAGCTCAAAACAACACAGTCATTAATTTACAGTTTCTGTGGATTAGGAGTCCGAGTAAAACTTAACTGGTTCTTCTGAATCAGGATCTCACCTGAAAGCTAGAGTCAAAGTGTCAACTGAGGCTTCAGTCTCATTTCATGGCTTAACTAGGAATGGGTTCACTTCAAGCTTCATGGGATTGCTAGCAGGATTCAGTTCCTTGTGACCTATTGAGCCACAAGACTCAGTTTTCCCTAGCTGTTGGCTAGAAGTCATTTTCTAGCTGGTTGTTGGCTGAAGACTGTCCTCTGTTCCTTGCCACATGGGCCTCCACAACATGGCTGCTTACTTCATCAAAGCCAGCAAGGAAAGTCTCATGCCATGTAATCATGAAGCGACATCCTGTCACCTTTGCCATATTCTATTGGTTAGAAGCAAGTTGCAGGTCCCACTCACTCAAAAGGAGGGGATTACACAAGGACATTAGTACTAAGTAACAGAGATAATTGGGGGCCACCTTAGAATCTGTCCACCACACTGATTTTGATGAGTTTTATTGTGATTATGTAAGAGTATCTCCTTGTTTATTAAAAATACACACTAAGATATTTGGGGATGATAGGACATTAGTGGGCAATCTGTTTTCTAATGGTTCAAGAAAAAATGTTATTTGTACTGCACTTGCAAATTTTCTGAATGTTTGAGATTGTTTTCAAAATACAAAACTCATTAAAAAAATAAAAGAATGATTGAGATATAGGCTAGCTGTTTCTGACTGTCCTGGAAGCACACAAAAATAAAAAGAGAAGCTTCAGCCTTTGAACTCCCAGCTCAAGTTATGAGCAGAGAATGTTGCATAAGGATGTCCTTTTTTTTTTTTTTTAATAAAGACACAAGGTAGACATGGCTAAGGATCAAGCCCTAGGCCTGATCTTAAAGGTTATAGATTTGAAAGCCAGTTTAATGTGCCATTTTGCTAGGTCTCTTATGCTTAGTTAAGCAAACTTACTAAGTTAGTAAGGAAAGTTACTAAGTAAAGTTGGTAAGTTAGTAGGTTACTAAGGAAATCAGTGAGATCCTTTAACTTGAGACTGAATCATTTGGGCAAACAAGATGATACTTAGAATTTGTACCCCAAAATCCCACTGAATCTTTTTTTTCTCTGGTGGAAACATACTCCATCTGAAAACTAACTTTGCCTTGAGTAAAAATGTTTCAATAACTTCAGCTGTAGCAGTGTCTTCACTAGAGATGAAAATTCTCTTCACAACCTACTCCCCACCACCTCTCAGTACTTCCAGACCCATAAAAAGAGTTAGATTTCAGGACAGTGCAAATGGAAAACTATAAGGATTTCTTTTCTAGAAAATAGCATAAATAACAAAAGAATTACAATATTTCATTGATTTCTGTCAATAGTAGCTGGGGTTCAAATTTGGCTATAGGTACTAGACAAAAGAGAAAAAAATACAGGATAGAATCAGGTAAAATTTGCAATATGGTGTCAGTCCTAAGATTTAGGATTTATTAACTTGACTGGAGTACTTGAAAGTGGTGTTAACATTTACTTAATGGGTTATCTGAAGCCTGGACTGAATAGTGGCCTGCTGCCAATGATGTTGAGTTGCCCAAACACCCTTGTTCTAATATAAAGGAAAGAATCTCAAGTCTCAGGAAATATTAGAAAGCATCAATGATTTGCAATCTGCTCAGTCAGCCCTTAGCCAGAGTTCCTAACAGGCCTAGAGAATTGTACATTAGTGGTGGGAACACCAGCCTCCTTATACAGCTGTGCAACAGCTGTCATCTGGAAGATAGAAGTAATAGTGAGAAATGCCTCCATGGGATTGAGCTCTATAGAAATAAAGTATTCAGGTGTGGTATAGTCCAGGTGTTGACATTTAATCAACAGAGATAACATGTGCCCAATTACCATAATAAGAGTTTGGTCTTTTATCCAGTTCCTAGACAAGGTCCTTTGGTTGAGAAGGCTGATTGCTTCTGAGAAAGAAGCCAACAATGCATGAGCAAGATGTATTGTAAAATTACCTCCAAAATATCCCACAGAGGGACCTGCAGCCATTTCCCATGGAGAATAAGCACTGGGAAAGGCAAACACCCAAAACATCAGGGATATTAAATATTGATTGTGTTTTGATGCTATTGAATGGAAACCCAGAATGCCGCCATGGTCCCATAATCAGAGTGGTGGCATTGGTTGCCAGGATGGAAGTTATTCATGGTGTTTTAGGCAGCTAGGGATACAAATATGTTGCATAACAAATCACTCCAAAACTCAAAAGTTTACAACAATAAGCACTTCTTTTTTTTTCTTACTCAGCAGTCTATGGGTCATTTACTGTGGATCTGCTCCAGGGTTAGCTTTAAGTTAGATTCAGGGTTCTACATTCAGATATCTCACTCCTGGACCCAGGCTGAAGTGACAGCAGCTATCTGGGCATGCTCTTCTCATAGTGATCACAGGAGCACAATAGGACAAGCAAAACCATTCAAGCAAAGGAATAAGTGAAGAACAAGAATGATAATCCAGCCGACTAGACGTGACATGAACAACAGAAATTTCCTTCACCAAGACTGATCTGGCCACTGCCATTGCTGAGTGTCTAACCTGCCAATAGGAAAAATCTCTCCCACGCTACTAACAATGCAAAATTCCCCAGGAAAATATTCTAGCCACCTGGTGGCAGACTGATTACCTTAGATCTCTTCCATCATGGAGTGGGGAGTGATTTGTACTACTGGGAATAGACAGATATTCCAAGCAGAGCTTTTACTTCCCTGACTGAAGTAATACTGAGAGCACCAATTACAGACTTAGAAAAATGCTTTTTCATCACCATGAGATCCCACATAACATCACCTCTAACCCAGGAACATATTTTATGGTGAAAATAAGTACAACATTGGGCTCTTTGCTTGGAGTTTACTCATCTTACTTGTGCACCATCATCCAGAATCAACTGGCTGGGTAGAATGGTAGAATTACCTAGTGAAGGCTGACAAATGGTACCAACTGGGAGCCTATGAGTTTGGAGGGCTGTCTTGCAGAATTCAGTAATTATCTTAAACCAGCACCAATATATGTTGTCTCTCTCCATAGCCATAATATGCTGGTCTGTGATACAAGGTCTAATATGCAAGGTGTCATGGTGGGAGTGACTCTTCTCACCTAATAATATCCAAAAATAAAGAATTTTTGATTCTTGTCCCTACAACTTGGGCTATGGGTTTGGAGGTGCCAGAACATAGTATGAAATTACCCCCTCGAACTTTTCCAGCTCCCTCGTGCCCCTGAACCAACAGGCAGAGAAGGGAGTCACTGTATTGAAGGGGTAACTGAAGTAGTGCAAATGGTTAATGTGCTTGCTGCTAACAGAAAGAATGGTGGTTCAAATACACTCAGAGGTGCCTCAGAAGAAAGGCCTGGTGATCTATTTCCAAAAAAAAATCAGCCATTAAAAACCCTATGGAACACAGTTCTGCTCTAACATACATGGTGTCACCATGAGTCAGAATTGACTCTACAGCAACTGGTTTGTGTGCTGAACTATTCTAGTGGATGTAAAGCAATTTTAATTAGAATTTTCCTCAGGAAATATGATGATGAACACTTTTTCATATGTTTATTAGCCATTTAGATATCCTATATTGTGAAGTGTCCGTTCATGTTTCTTACCCATTGTTGGGTTGTTTTTTCTGGTTGATGGATAGGGTTCTTTATATATTTTGGTTATAAGTACAAACTATAAAGTCTTAAGATATATTAATTCTTTGTAGTTATATAAGTCCCTAGATGGTGCAAGTGGTTAAGCGTTCTACTATTAGCCAAAAGGCTGGAGGTTCAAACCCACCCAGTGGTACCTTGGAAGACAGTCCTGGTGATCTGCTTCCAAAAGATCATAGGCATGAAAACCCTATGGAGCAGTTCTACTCACACCTGGAGTTGCCCTAAGTCACAATCAACTTGACAACAACTAACAACAAAATATGTGTTACAAATATCTTCTTCCACTCTATGGCTGGCATTGATTCTCTTCCTGGAGTCTTGTGATGAATGGAAATTTAGACTTTAGTGTAGTCTACATGATAAGTTTTTTTCTTTGTGGTTAGTGTATTTTGTGTCCCGTTTAAGAATTCTTATCTTACCCAAAGTTTATGAAGACATCTCCTATGTAATCTCCTAGGACCTTTATTTATTTATTGCCTCTTCAATTAAATCCACAGTTTATGTGGAATTGATTTTTAAATATAGTGTGAAGTAAGGTTCAAAGTTCAATTTTTTTTCTATATGAATGTCTAAATGTCCGAGTATTGTTGACTGAAAGGACCGTCTCCCCACTTCTCTACAGTGCCTCCTTTTTCATACATTAAGTATCCCTGTATGCATTACTTTATTTCTGGGTTCTCTATTCTTTGGGAGTAGGGTGGGGGAAAGTGAAGCACACTGTCTTAATTCTTGTAGCTTTATAGTTTATAAACCAGATGAAACCTGTTGCCATCAAGTAGATTCCAGCTCATAGCAAACCTACAGGACAGAGTAGAACTGCCTCATAGGGTTTCCAAGGAGTGCCTGGTGGATTTGAACTGCCAGCCTTTTGGTTAGCAGCCATAGCTCTTAACCACTACGCCACCAGGGTTTCCTATAGTTTACAGTAAGTGGTGTGAAAATCTTATAGTGCAATTCCTCCATCTTATTCCTTTGCTTCAAGTGTGTATTTTGGTTATTCTTGAACATTTTTTAATATTCATATTAAATTCATATTGGCAATATCTACAAAAAATTTATTGAGATTTGGATTATGATTACATTAAATCAATTTGAGGAGAATTCACATCTTTAAAAAGCTGAATCTTCCAATTTGTGAATATGGTGAGCCTTTTCATTTATTTAAAAAAAAAATTGTAATTGAGTGGATTTTAACTCATGGTGACCTAAGTGTGTGAGAAATACAACTGTGTACCATGGGGCTTTCAATGGTAGATTTTTTTTTTTTTTTTTAATATATATTTTATTGTACTTCAGGTGAAAGCTTACAGAGCAAATAGTTTCTCATGAAATAGTAGTACACATGTTGTTTTTTTTGACATTGGTTAACGACCCCACAACGTATTAAGCCTCTAAATTCTCAACCTTTTTTTTTGATGAAAATTACAGATGGCCAAAGATACACCGTTTCAAAATTTTCTACATTCACAGTTCAGTGACATTGACTACGCTCTTCCAACTGTGCTGTTATTCTCACTTAAGATGAAGGCTTACAGAACAAAATAGTTTTTCATTTAACAGTTACTACACATGTTGCCCTATGACAATGGTTAACAATCTCACAGCACATCAAGAATATCCTTACTCCACCTTGTGTTCCCTATCACCAGGGGGCTTCCTTTCAATGGTAGATTTTTTGGAAGTAGATCACCAGACCTTTCTTCTGAGCAAACTCTGGGTGAACTTGAACCACCAGCCTTTCGGTGAACAGCTGAGAACATTAACTTTGCACCATCCAGGGACTCCATTTCATTTATTTAGGTCTTTTTAAATTTCTCTCATTATGTTTACTAGTTTCTGCATAGTGGTCTTATACATTTTTTTAATTCTTAGATATTTACTATTTTATGCATTGCAATTATAAATTTTTAAATTTATTTTTTATTGGTGGTATTTAGAAATACAATTGAACCTTCTAAACACACTTAATTCTAATAATTTTAAATAGATTTTTTTTTAGATTTTCTAAATATATGATTGTGGTGCAGTGCATTGCTTCATATGGCCCTTCTAGCCACAGTCTTTGTGATTCTCACATAATGATTGGGTGGAACTATGAAAATACAGTGTTTGTGGCCCACTAAGGGGATTGGACAGTCTGCTAAGAATGCAAATAAGGTGCATGGAACACTTCGGGGGTGAGACCATTAAAATAAGGTGTATTGAACCCTAATGATGGGATTGGTCAGTTTTGCCATCCCGCTAGGCTTAAAAGAAAGCCAATCCCAGAGCAGAGGGGGATATTACTACCACCAGGAAAGATGAGCCAGGAGTGGAGAATGTCCTTTGAACCCGGGATCCCTGCACTGAGAGCCTCCTAGACCCAGAAGACTGAGAGAGAGAGCTGCAACACAAGACGGCAAGAGATGCAGCTGCAGAGAAACAGAGGTAGCAGAGGAAGCAGAACCAGGAGACTGGCCGGAGATGGCATGGTGGGCTTGCTGACCTACCGGGCAAGGGAGCTGAGCACTTTCAGACAGAGGCTTACTGGTGGAGTAGGGTGCCTCCAGGCACTTGGAGGAGCTAGGCTCACTGACCTATGCAGCAAGAGGGCTGAGCACCTTTGGGCTGAGGCTTACTGTCAGAGTTGGGTGCCCCCAGGGACTTACTGGCAGAGGTAAAGAGCTTTGTAATAGCACCAACAGGGAAGAGACCAGGCGAAGTGACCAAGGGCGAAAGAGAGGCCTGCCTGCAGGCACGACTGAGAAGAAGCTGTCCTGATTGAATAACTGTATCCTGAATTGTAACCTGTTACTTCCCTAATAAATTCTATAACTGTGAGTATTGTCTGCGTTCTGTTGGCCATTGCAGTAAATTATCGAACCCAGCAGAGAAGTAGAGAGTGCCGTGGGAGGGATGATTGGTGTCAGAATTGGTAAAAAAGGTTATAGAGAAGAGACATGTCTGACCTCCACCTTATAAGAATCAGCCTTGGGCCGTTGATCTCGAATCTCCTTCCCCCTTGTGAAGTTAGAGGAGGTCAGACACCCCTGCCACATCATTTTTACAACAATCATACAAATAAATATGAAATTTTATCTCTTCTTTTCCAATCCTATGTCTGTTATTTCTTTTTCTTGGTTGGTTACTGCCCTATTAAGGACTTTCAGTATGATCTTGACTAGAAATGATGGTAGAAGACATCCTGTCTTATTCTCGACCCAAAAGAAAAAGCTTTCAGACTTTCACTATTAATATGATGTTTGTCTTCGTTTTTTTAAAAATTTATTATCAGATTATCTATTTCTAGTTTATTACGATATTGTAAGCCTAAATGAGTGTTAAATTTTCTCAAACTTTCTTTATTGACACAGCTATAAGATTTTTTCTTTTATATGCTAATATATATTCTGGTAAACTTAAAATTTATAATAAATCCAAATAACTCATGATCTATTGTTCTTTTTATGTATCACTGGATTCTGGATAATACTTTATTTTGGATTATGCACTTATGTTCATGAGTAAGATTGACCTGTAAATCTTTTTTTTTTTTTTTCATAATGTCCTTGCTAGGTTTTGGGCTAAAAAAATTGCTGGCCTCATAATTTGATTGGGAAGTGTTCCCACTTTTTCTTTTCTCTAGAAGAGTTTTGTAAGATTGGCATTATATCTCCATTAAATATTTATAAATTTCAATGGTGAAGGAGTCATTTCCTGAAATTTTGCAATAACAGATTAAATTTCTGTCTCAGGCTGGATTTCCAGAGAAGCAGACTCTGAGATAAAGATTAGCATTCGGGAGATTTATTAGAGAGGGCTGTTGAAATCAACAACTGTCAGAGGGAAAGGAAAGAAATGGGATTGGGCAGAAGCCTTAGTTGACCACACATAAAGAGCTGAAGATGGCCACACCTGAAAAGGGGATATAACCCTGGGGGAGGCAACTGTCTTCAACTGAGGTAATTTCCAAATGGGACTGAAAGCTGAGGATTCTCTGATAGCAACACACCTAATATCTGGAGAGATTCCTGCACTTCTGAAGGAACTTCTGTAAAGTTAGAAACCAGACAGGGGAGAGATCTACCAAAGCCAATTTTTGCCTTGAGAATATTTGTCACACCTGGTGAATGGAATATTCACTTTCCTAAATTCTCAACTGCACAGAACTTAATAGATCTTCCAAATTATTGTCAATTTAATGAGGGATGTATTATACCTCATTTAATTTGCATGCCTCCAATAATTGAGGTTGAGCATTTGTGCTAAAAGGGTTAACTCCAGCAGGCCTAGAATTGGCATAAGTGGTTTTGCTAAAGTACCTGCATGGCACTCACTCCAGGTCAAAGCATGAAATATACTGATTATAATGTTACTTTATAACTATGATCCAAGGGGCTACACGGCAGTTTATACTACCTTGTCAGCATTGTTTACAGTTAATACTGAGATTGATGATTTGCAGCTGATCTTGGTAAGACCTCTGGAGGGCTCTGTCATTGGAGCTGGCTAAGTAGCAAGAATATGTCTATATGACCATGAAGGTAATAAGAAACCCCAGCAGATATTCCATTTTGGGCTCCCTGGTTCTAAGATGATTCATGCACACATCAGTGGTTCCTGATCTGAGAAAAGGAGAAAACACATCCTGTATGGCATTTAGGTAAAGTATTATAATGAAATGTACAAAGACCTGGAGTTAGAAAACTAAAAGGGAAAAAAAAAAAATCTCCCAGCATTTCTCAAGCTGAAGGAACTAAAAAAAAATTCAAGCCTTGAGTTGCAATGTTGAAGGATTTTAAGGGCAAAAAGTTAAATGATGAAGCAAGCATCAAAAGAAGATGGAAGAAATAGAGTTGCTGTACCAAAAAGAATTGGTCAACTTTCAGTCATTTCAGTAGTAGCATATGATCAAGAACCAATGATACTGAATGAAGAAGTCCAAACTGCACTCAAGGCATTGGTTAAAAAACAAGGCTCCAGGAATTGACAGAATACGAATTGAGATGTTTTAACAAATGGATGCAACACTGGAAGTGCTCACTTATCTATGCCAATAAATTTGGAAGACACCTACCTGGCCAACCTACTGGAAGAGAAGAGATCCATATTTATGTCCATTCCAAAGACAGGTGTGGAAATTACTGAACAATATCATTAATATCACATGCAAGCAAAATTTTGCTGATGATCATCCAAAAATGACTGCAGCCACATTTCGATAGGGAACAGCTAGAAATTCAAGCCAGATTCAGAAGAGAATACAAATGAGGGATATCATTGCTGATATCAGATGAACCTTGGCTGAAAGCAAATGATATCAGAAAGATATTTACCTGTGTTTTATTGACTATGCAAAGACATTCAACTGCATGGATCATAACAAATTGTGGACAACATTTCGAAGAATGGGAATTCCAGAACAGTTAACTATGTTCATATAGAACCTGTACATAGACCAAGAGGCAGTTGTTGGAACAGAACAAGGTGACACTGCATGGTTTAAAATCAGAAAATGTATGCGACAGGGTTGTATCTGTTCACCATACTTATTCAATCTGTATGCTGGGCAAATAGTATGAGAAACTGAACTATATGAAGAAGATCATGGCATCAGGATTAGAGGAAGACTCATAAACAACCTATGGTACGCAGACGACACAACCTTGATTGCTGAAAGTGAAGAGGACTTGAAGCACTAACTGATGAAGATCAAAGACTATATTATAGCCTTCAGTACGAATTGTACCTCAACATGAAGAAAACAAAAATCCTCACAACTGAACCAATAAGCTACATCATGATAAACGGAGAAAAGATTGAAGTTGTCAAGGATTTTGTTTTATTTGTGTCAACAATCAATGCCCTTGGAAGCAGCAGTCAAGAAATCAAACAATGTATTTGCATAGGGCAAATCTGTGGCAAAAGACCCCTTAAAAATCTTAAAAAGCAGAGATGTCACCTTGATGACTAAGGTGCGCCTGACCCAACCATGGTGTCTTCATTTGCCTCATATGCAAGCTAAAGCTGGACAAGGGAAAAGGAAGATTGAAGAAGAGTTGACTAATTTGAATTGTGGTGTTGGCAAAGAATATTGAAGATACCGTGGAATGCCAGAAGAACAAACAAATCTGTCTTGGAGGAGGTACAGTCAGAATGCTCCTTACAAGCAGGGCTGGCAAGACTTCATCTTGTCTACTTTGGATGTTATCAGGAGGGACCAATCCCTGGAGAAGGACATCATGCTTAATAAAGTAGAAGGTCAGCAAAAAAGTAGAAGACCCTCAACAAGATGGTTTGACACAGTGGCTACAGCAATGGGTTCAAACATATTTACTATTGTGAGGATGGCACAGGACCAGCCAACATTTCATTCTGTTGTACATTGGGTCGCTATGAGTCCAAGCAGACTTGATGGCACCTAACAACAAGAGACCCCTGGGTGGTACAAGATTTTCGTACTTGACTACTAACTGAAACGTTGGTGGTTTTCACCCACCCAGCAGCACAACGGAGAAAGGCCTGTGGATTTGCTTTCATAAAGATTACAGCCAAGAAAATCCTATAGAGTAGTTCTACTCTGTAATACACTGGGTTGCCATAAGTTGGAATTAACTCAATGGCAAGGAGTTTGGTTACTTTTGATCTGATGGTACTCAACGAGATGGATTTACACGATGACAGCAGCAATGGGCTCAAGCATTAACAATTGTGAGGATGGGGCAGGACCGGATAGTGTTTTGCTCTGTTGTTCATAGGGTCACTATGAGTAGGAACCAACCTGACAGCACCTAACAAGAAGAAGAAGGCAGGAAGGACAATTAGAGCTCATGACTGCCGTCTCCAGACCCCTTCCCCAAAGACAGCCTTTGACTTTGATGCACATCTGGACTTAAATGTTGTTGCTAGGATACAGCCTTTTCCTGCAATCAACTGTACGTTTGTAAGCATTGTTTTTTTGGGACCTGTGAGTCTTTAGCAATCAAATCCTGTCTAACTGCACCCATTAATGGAACATTTGTCTGTTTATTTTCTGGCCATTTAGGTTCTCAGTTAATATTTTCTGGAGGTTTGTTATTTGTTTCTTTGCTATTGTCTTCTTCTTAATGACCTGTAGGAGCTCTTTGTAAATCCAAATTTTAAACTTTTCTTTGTAGTATGTGTGGCGATTTTTTTTTAAAACAGTCTATCGTTTTCTCTATTTGTTTTTGTTTTTTGGGTACCTCCCACCATTGAACAGTTTAATTTTATGTGGTCAAATGTATGTTTTCCCCTTTACAACTTCAAGTTTTACTGTCTTGCTTATGAAGATCTTTCCTATCCTGAGATGATGCAAATACTGTCCTATAATTTTATTAATTTTAATAATGTTTTATCTTTTGCCTTTAAAACTAATTGGGAATACTTTATATGTAGTTTTAAGTAACATGCTAAAATTGTGTTAGATTTCATGGGATAGGTGATGATATCAGCACTGAAAACCTACTTATATCTGTATTAGGTGCACATACTCTGGTATAATCATAGATTCTCTATTCTGTCTCCTAATCTATTTGACTATTCCTGAGCTAACACTATATTGTTTTGAATACAATGTCTTTATAAAAAATTTTACTATCTGGTGAGACAAAAATCCCTAAATTATGTTCCTCTTTTCACTATTTTCTTCCTTTAACTGATACTTATTTTTTTCTTATAAACATTTAAAGTACTTTTGTCCAGATATGGTTTAATCTAAATTAAACTTAATATGTATTTTGGATAGCTTAGTAGTTTTATACTGATAAGTCATTTTTTTATAGACATGTTTTCATTTGTTAAGATTTTGTTTTATGCCCTTTGATAATTTTTTTCCTCTTCGTTCCTGTACTTTTCTTGCTTATTTCCTATGTATTTTAGAGTTTTTGTTGTTCTTATGAATGATTTTTTTTCCTTTTCATTTCTATTTCTAATGACTAGAACAGAGATATATCATTTGTTATTATGTTTTTTGCATCCAGGAAAATTATCAAAAAATTTTAAACAGTATTTCATTTTGTTTTTGGTGAATGTTTACACAGCAGATTAGGTTTCCACTTAACAATTTCTACACAGTGGCATTAGATTAGTTATATTTTACACAGTTGTCGATTTTCTCATCATTTCCATTCAGGTTGCTCCATTTCCAGTAATCTAGTTTCCCTGCCCCTTTGCTTTCTCATCTTTGCTTTAGAGTAAATGCTGACTGTTTAGTCTCATATAGATGATTTTTAAAAGGAACACAGTACTCACGGTTGATATTGTTTATTTTATAAACCAATCTATTATTTAGCTAAAAGTTGACATCATTGAATAGTTTCAGTTCAAGGTTTAAAGAATATATCTCAGGGTAATAGTCTCAGGGAGTCCTTCTATTTCAACCAGTCCAGTTAGTCTAGACTTTTTAAGAATTTGAGTTCTGTTCCACATTTTGTTCCCATTCTATCAGGATCCATCCATTGTGTTCCTGATCAGAATGGACACTAGTGGTAGCCAGGCACTGTCTAGTTCTTCTGGTCTCAGGATAAATGAGGTTCATGTAGACTATTAGTCCTGTAAACTAGTTTTTTCTCTGAGTCTTTGGTTTTCTTATTTCTCTTTTACTCTGAACACGTAAAGACCAATAGTTGTATGTTAGATGACTGCTCACAAGCTTTTAAGACCCCAGATGCTATTCACCAAACTAGGATGTAGAACATAAACTTTATGTACTATATTATTGACTGAGTTGTCCCATAAGACTATAGTCCTAAGCCTTCAGGCTCCCTAAACCAATCCCACAAGGTATTTAGTTAAGTCTAAGAAGTATTGATGTTTGTGCTTCCTATGTGCTTTATTATATATACAAATATGTATGTATGCATACACACATATATATATACATCTGCATATACCAAACCAAAACCAAATCTGATACCATCAAGTCGATTCCAACTCATAGCGACCCCACAGACACTATAGGACAGAGTGGAACTGTCCCACTGGGTTTCCAAGGAGTGGCTGGTGGATTTGAACTGTCAACCTTTGGTTAGCAGCCAAGCTCTTAACCACTGCGCCACCAGGGCTTCTTCTATAGATCTATATGTGTCTACATATACAAATACATATATACTTATATGCTTACATACATACACATATAACCACACTTATATTTTTAGTCTTTGTTGCTTATTGTTGTGAAATTGTATATGTCATAACATTTACCAAAAACATCCTTTATTCTTGTGTACTTCTTAGTGATGTCATTTACCTTGGTCATGCTGTACACAGTTCTCCCACATTTGATGTTACCTTTCCCTTCACCAAAAATAACAATGTCTTCTATCTAGAGAGCAATCCCCACCACCACCACCTATCCCTGGTAATAACCAGTGAACATTGGTTTCAGTAGATATACCTATTCTTGTGTTTTTATAATAGTAAGCTCATACAATTTTGTCCTTTTGTGATTGACTTATTTCACTCAGCATAATGTCCTCCAGTCTCATCTACACTATATTTTGAGAACTCATCATTATTTTTTAAGGTGTTATTTTTTATGGCTGCCTAGTATTCCATTGTATGTATGTACCACATTTTGTTTATCCATTCATCTATTGACAGGCACTTAGCTTGTTTCCATCTTTTTGCTATTGTGAATAGTGTTGCAGTGAACATAGGTGTGCACAGTTCTGGGTCTTTAGTATTAGATCTCTAACGTATATACATAGAAGTGAGATGGCTGGATCATAAAGTAGTTTTATTTCTATTTTTTTGAGGAAGCACCATACTGTTTTTCCATAGTGGTTGCACCATTTCACAATTGCATCAGCAGTGGATAAGGGTTCCAATCTTCCCACATCCTCCCCAGTATTTGTTGTTTTCTGGGTTTATATATATACAAGTGCAATTTTAGTAGAACTGAGATGGTATCTCATTGTAGTTTTGATTTGCATCTCTCTAATGGCTAATGGGAAATCCTGGTGGCATAGCGGTTAAGAGCTACGACTACTAACAAAAAGGTCAGCAGTTCAAATCCACCAGGCACTCCTTGGAAACTCTATGGGGCAGTTCTACTCTGTCCTATAGGATCGCTGTAAGTTTGAATCAATTCAACAGCAATGGGTTTGGTTTGGTTTTTGGTAATGGCGAATGATCATGAGCATCTTTTCATGTGTTTATTGGCCACTTTAACGTCCTCTTCAGTGACGTGTCTCTTTACGTCACTTGCCCATTTTTTAATTGGGTTGTCTTTTTATTGTTGAGTTGTTGAAGTTGTCTATATATTTTAGAGATTAAACCCTTATCAGACATGTCATTCCTGAATATTTTTCCCAGTGTGCAGTTGTCTTTTTACTCTTTTGATAGAATCTTTTGATGTGCCCCCAGCAAAAAAAACCAGAAAACCCATTGCCATCAAGTTGATTCTGGCTCATAGAGATCCTACAGGATAGAGTAGAATTGCCCCATAGGGTTTTTAAGGAGTGGCTGGTGAATTCGAACTGCCTACCTATTGGTTAGCAGCTGAGTTCTTTACCTCTGTGCCACCAGGGCTCCTTTGATGTGCATAAATATTTAATTTTTATGAAGTCCCAGTTATCTAATTTGACTTCTGCTGTTCATGCATTAATAGTTGTGTTTACTAATTTTTTTTAATTAATTCCCATAGTTTTTCCCTATGTTTTTTTCCAAGAACTTTATAATTTCAGCTTTAACATTTAGGTCTTTGATCCATTCTGAATTATTTTTTTTCTCAAATTATTTCGAACATTTTATTTTTAATAAAATTCTCTTTAGTTGCATCATGTAACTATTTTTCCTTCTTTTTCAATATTTACCTTAATTCATTTTCTCTTCTTATTGAATTGACCAGAACTTTAAAAACCATGTTCAACAATATTGGTTTATGAACCCTTGACTTTTTTTGCTTTTTAAATACAATGATGTCAGCATTTGCTGCTTTTTTAAAATAGACATTCTGATACTTACATATCTTCCTTTTGATACTATTTAACTTAGTATTTTTATTAAGAATGTTTGTTGAACTTTTTATAAATCGATTTTTCAACAAAACAGATTTTGACACTGTCATTTTTTCTTTTAAAAACTATTATTAAATATTTTATATTCTAAATATTATAAAGCATAATAAAATGAATGCTCACCTACTCAAGAAATTAAAGCACAATATCATGAACACAATTAAGTTCTAGGTTTACCCCTCCCCAATTACATTATCCCCTCCCTGAGGTGATAGCTATCATAAATTTTATCTTTATTCTTTATATCTTGCTACACATTAATGTATCTCTACACAATATAGGGTCCTTGTGAGTCGGAACTGACTTGATGGCAATGAGTTTTTTGGAAACAATATAAAATGTTTTGCAAGTATTTAAACTTGAAGTCAATGGCATTACGCTGTATGTATTCTTCTGCAACTTATCTTTTAAAGCTTCTATTAAGAAAAATAATTCTTCATTCAAGGTTATTGTGATCATTATTTCTGGAACATGTAAAAGCAGAATGTCCCTTTTAAGACTGTGTGATGGTTAAGATTGTATGTCAACTTGGCTAGGCCATGATTCTCAGTGTTTTGGCAGTTGTATAATGTTGTGATCATTTCCCTGTTGAGATATGATATGTGATCACCCCCCTGATGGGATCTACTGAGCGGTACCAGCAGGGGTGGAGCCTGTGGGGGCTTACCACCCACTAAGTCTTCATCCCTCTGCCCTCTGCTGGTTACTTCCTTCCTGCTCGCCTTGCCAAAGTTTTTGGCTTGTTCTGGATCCAACAGCTGCCTCTTGTCATCTCATCTCCAGTACTTAGGACTTGAGCTAGCAGCTTACCCGTCAATCCTGGGATTCATCGATCTTCACAACCTGCAAGTGAGAGTCCTGCTCCCCGACCTGCTGCTCTTGGATTTTCCAGCCCCTACAACTACATGAATCAGGAGAAACCTTGCAGTCTTGCCTGCTGATCTCGGAATTCACCAACCTTCACAGCCTGTGAGCAAGAGCCCTGCTCTCCGGCCTGCTGATCTTGGGTTCACCAGCTTCTGCGGCTGTGTGAATCGGAGAGGCCTCTACTCTGATACATGGACTTGGGACATTCTAACTTCTACAGTCACGTGAGCTGTTTCTTTGATATAAATCTCTCTGTATATATATTTATATGCTTTACTGGTTTTGGTGCTCTAGAGAACCCAGCCTAAGACAGAGCTGTATCTCATGAAAGCTCTCACCAAATCCTTTACCTGTTTGTCATTCTTAGGGGGTGAAATTATGATGACTATTGTATTGAAAATTCTTGAGGATTTAAGGTGATTACAATATTGGGGACAATGCCCCAGTGCTGCATCATAACTCTGAGTAGTATCTACAAAGGGAAGAGTTCATGGAGTAATATTCTCTGACTTACTTTAACCTTCTTTCTCCTCACAAAGGCCTAGAGATTATTTCACTATCTGAACTAAAGTGAAACGTTGAAACTTTTAAATAGCTGAATTGAGCATGGGGATAAATGAGTTCTACTCTTCCAAGTGATAGAACCCCTAAGGACTTGTTGAAGATGAGCTCACCACCATCAGTAGCTCTACCAAGCCAGCTCTGTAATTAGATCCCAAGGGTCCTCCTTTCTGTTTTGAAAGAATTAGATACTTTGAAAATCTTTTTACTTTTCTAGCTGTATACAACAAACACTGAGCCCTTTATCCGGGTCTGAAAAGATTGTCCACATTCATTCAGGGAGACTGCATGAATAAATGCCAACAGGTCTTCCATTTCTCAGAAAACAGTGATGAACTAACAAAAGGACCACCATCAATAAATCAAACCATAGTGCTTCCATCATTCCTCTCTCTCTCCCTCCAGAACAAAACATAGCCATAAGAGTAAATAGATAATTATTCAGGGAATTGAGGAGCAAGCTATTTCTTTTTCATTTAGAAGACAGGAAAAGAGTTAGAAAAATACAAGTGAACAAATCCCAAACAATTGTTTTTATTAATTTTGGTTCATTAATTCTTCACTCATATAAGAAATTGCCAGAACATTTAAAAACTCATACATTTTTTATATCTATATGTCTATTATTGTAAAAAGCATTTCAGTTATTTTTCTCTAAATGTTATTGTAACCAGAATACCACTATTTGTGACCTACTAAATTTTGTGTCTGTCAGTTTGTCATACTGTGGAAGCTTGCGTGTTGCTGTGATACTGGAAGCTATGCCACCAGTATTCAAATACCAGCAGAGTCACCCATGGCAGACAAGTTTCAGCTGAGCTTCCAGACTAAGACAGACTAGGAAGAAGAACCCAGCAGTCTACTTCCGAAAAGAATTAGCCAGTGAAACCCTTATGAACAGCAGCAGAAAATTGTTTGATAATAGTTCCAGAAGATGAGCCCTTAAGGTTGGAAGGCACTCAAACTATGACTGGGGAAGAGCTGCCTCCTCAAAGTAGAGTTGACCTTAATGACTTAGATGGAATCAAGCTTTTGGGACCTTCATTTGTTGATGTGGCATGACTTAAAATTAGAAGAAACAGCTGCAAACATCCATTAATAATAGAAACATGGAATGTACAAACTATGAAACTAGGACAATTAGAAATCATCAGAAATGAAATGGAACACAGAAACATTGATATCCTAGGTATTTGTGGACTGAAATGGACTGATATTTACCATTTTGAATCGGACAATCATATGGTGCACTATGCTGGGAATGACAACTTGAAGAGGAATGGCATTGCATTCGTCTTCAAAAAGAATATTCCAAGATCTATCCTGAAGTACAATGCTGTCAGTGATAATATCCATATACCTACAAGTAAGACCAGTTAATACAACTATTATTCAAATTTACACACCAACCACTAAGGCCAAAGATGAAGAAAGTGAAGATTTGTACCAGCTTCTGCAGTCTGAAATTGGCCAAACATGCAGTCAGGATGCATTGATAACTACTGGTGACTGGAATGCAAAAGTTGGAAACAAAGAAGAAGGATCAGTATTGAAAAATATGGTCTTGGTGATAGAAATGATGCCAGAGACCACATGATAGAATTTGCAAGACAATGACTACATTGCAAATACATTTTTTCGCTAACATAAATGGCGACTACACATGTGGACCTGACCAGATGGAATACACAGAAATCAAATAGACTACATCTGTGGAAAGAGACGAAGGAAAAGCTCAATATCATTAGCCAGAACAAGGCCACGGGTCAACAGTGGAACAGACCGTCAATTGCTCACATGCAAGTTCAAGTTGAAGCTGAAGAAAATTAGAACAAGTCCATGACAGCCAAAGTATGACCTTGAGTATATCCCACCTGAATTTAGAGACCATCTCAAGAATAGATTTGACATGCTGAACACTAGTGACCGAAGACCAGATGAGTTGTGGAATGACATCAAGGACGTCATACATGAAGAAAGCAAAAGGTCATTAAAAAGACAGGAAAGAAAGAAAAGACATCAGAAGAGACCCTGAAACTTGCTCTTGAATGTCAAGTAGCTAAAGTGAAAAGGAGAAATGATGAAGTAAGAGAGCTGAACAGAAGATTTCAAAGAGTGGCTCAAGAAGACAAAGGAAAGTACTATAATGACGTGTGCAAAGACCTGGAGATAGAAAATCTAAAGGGAAGAACACACTTGGCATTTCTCAAGCTGAAAGAACTGAAGAAAAAGTTCAGGCCTAGAGTTGCAATTCTGAAGGATTCCATGCGGAAAATATTAAATGACACAGAAAGCATCAAGAGAAGATGGAAGGAATACACAGAGTCACTATACCAAAAAGAATTGGTCAGCATTCAACCATTTCAGGAGGTAGCATATGATCAGGAACTTACGGTGCTGAAGGAAGAAGTCTAAGCTGCACTGAAGGTATTGGTGAAAAACAAGCATCCAGGAATTGACTGAATATCGACTGAGATGTTTCAACAAACGGATGCAGCCTTGAAAGTGTTCACTCGTCTATGCCAATAAATTTGGAAGACAGCTACCTGGCCAACTGACTGGAAGGGATCCATATTTATGCCTATTCCCAAGAAAGGTGATCCAACCGAATGTGGAAATTATCAAACAATATCATTACTATCACAAGCAAGTAAAGTTTTGCTGAAGATCATTCAAAAACTCCTGCAGCGGTATATTGACAGGGAACTGCCAGAAATTCAAGCTAGATTCAGAAGCGGATGGGGAACCAGGGATATCATTATTGATGTCAGATGGATCCTGACTGAAAGCAGACACTACTAGGAAGATGTTTACCAGTGTTTTATTGACTATGCAAAGGCATTTGACTGTGTGGATCATAACAAATTATGGACAACATTGTGAAGAATAGGGATTCTAGAACACTTAATTGTGCTCATGAGGAACTGTTACTGAACGCAATGGGTTTGCCAGTTGTACTCTGGTTAAGAATAACCAAGAGTCAAGCGGATTTAAAGCAAGACATAGTTTATTACTCCCTGCGAGTAAGGAGAGGAGGGAGGATCCTCGAACAAAGGGCTCGGGTGCAGTTTTATATTTGGTGGGAAAGGGGAAGTCACACATATGCGTTAACTTCTTATATAGTCAAAAAGGGGTTGAGGCAGAATTCTGGCACGAAAGAGGCTGAAGGACTTCTCGCTTTGGAAATGGGCTCAGTCATCACTGGATGACGTATGTCCAGTGATTTTGGTTCCTAGGCAACACTTACGGGATAAGGCCATCTGATGGCTAACCTGGTCTCTTACTGAGCATGCCCAGGATTCTAGTTCTAGTTGGCTGATCTGAAAGACTGCTACAAGCAGACAGATTAGGAGGAAGCAAACAACATTTGCACCATTCTTCTAGAAAAAATTTTTTAACCAACACAACTGGTCGTTTAAGGACTTTTCTGTCCCTAGCTTGGCTCAGAACGTCTACATAGATCAAGAGGCAGTCGTTCGAACAGAACAGGGGAATACTGTATGGTTTAAAGTCAGGAAAAGTGTGCGTCATGGCTGTATCCTTTCACCATACTTACTCAGTCTGTATGCTGAACAAATAATCCAAGAAGCTAGACTCTGTGAAGAAGAAGGGAGCATCAGGATTGGAGGAAGACTCATTAACAACCTGCATTATGCAGATGACACAACCTTACTGGAAGTGAAGACCACTTGAAGCACTTACTGATGCAGATCAAAGACCACAGCCTTCAGTATGGATTACACCTCAACATAAAGAAAACGAAAATCCTCACAACTGGACCAATAAGCAACATCATTACAAATGGAGAAAAGATTCAAGTTGTCAAGGATTTCATTACACTTGGATCCATAATCAATGCCCATGGAAGCAGCAGTCAGGAAATCAAAAGACACATTACACTGTGCAAATCTGCTGCAAAAGACCTCTTTAACGTGTTGAAAAGCAAAGATGTCACCTTGAACACTAAGGTGCGCCTGCCCCAAGCCATGGTGTTTTCAAATAGTCTCATATGCATGCGAAAGCTGGAAAATGAATAAGGAAGACTGAAGAAGAATTGATGCCTTTGAATCATGGTGTTGGCGAAGAATATTGAATATACCATGGACTGTCAAAAGAACAAACAACTCTGTCTTGGTAGAAGTACTACCAGAGTGCTCCTTAGAAGCAAAGATAGTGAGACTGCATCTCACATTCTTTGGGCATGTAATCAGGAGGGATCAGTCCCTGGAGAAGGATATCATGCTTGGTAGAGAGTGGGTTGAAAAGAGGAAGACCCTCAATGAGACAGATTGACACAGTGGCTGCAACAATGGGCTCAAGTACAACAATGATTGTGAGGATGGCGCTGGACCCCGCAGTGTTTCGGTCTATAGTACATAGGGTTGCTACAAGTCGGAACAGACTCGACGGCACCTAACAATAACAACAACAACAAATTTCTTAATGAGTCCCTAGATGGTGCAAACAGTTAACACACTTGGCTCTTAACTGAAAGGTTGGTGGTTTGAGTCCATCCAGAGGTGCCTCGGAAAGAATGGCCTGGTGATCTACTTCAGAAAAATCAGTCATTCAAAATCTTAGAAATGCAAGAAAGATAATATTACTCAATTTGATCCACAAAATTAATAAATTTTAAGTTACTTTAATAAACTTGAAAAAGAACATTCAATCAATGCAACATCCATTCAGGAGAAAATATTTTGATGAACTAAAAGTTTGAGTTTTCATAAAATAATTTAAAATTTTTATCTAAAACCTATAGCAGACATCTAAATTGGTGAGATTTTAAATCATCTAATTTTAAAATTGGAAATAAAATAAAAAATATTCTGTTTCTTCCTAATAGTCAACATTGCACTGTAAGTTTTCACCAAAGCAATAAGACAAGCAAAAGTAGTTTTAGGAGTTAGAATCAAATGGATAAAGCAGTCAATATTTGCAGACGATTGTCTACCTTGAAAAAGAAGCTCAGTGTCCCCTAAGCAATGAGTTCCCCTTCCCCCCTCCCTCCCACCCACTCACCTCTGGTAACTGCTAATAAGCTGTGATCTCTATACGCTTGCCAGTTCTAGATAATTCATACAACCCATTGTCATCAAGTCGATTCAGACTCATAGTGATTCTGACTCATAGTGATCCTATAGGGCAGAATAGAACTGCCCTACACAGTTTCCAATGAGCAGCTGGCGGATTTGAACTGCTGACCTTTTGGTTAGCAGTCCAATGCTTAACCACTGCACCACCAGGCTCCAGATATTTCATATAAGTAGACTCATATGGTTTTTGTTAGCTGCTGCTAAATTGACCCCTGGCTCATGACAACCCCATATGCCATGGGATCTGACCATTGTGATCCATGAAGTCTTCAGTGGCTAATTTTTAAGAGTTTTGCAGTTAACCAAAAGGTTGGGCAGTTCAAATCCACCGGTTGCTTCTTGGAAACCCTATGGGGCAGTTCTACTCTATCCTATCGGGTCGCTATGAGTCAGAATCAACTTGCCGGCAATGGGTGTGTTTGTTTGTTTGTTGTTTTTTTGGAGGTAGATCACCAGCCCCTTTTTCCTAGTCTGCCTTAGTCTAGAAGCTCCACTGAAACCTGTTCAGCATACAATGTGTTTAATCTGGTCTTCTTTTATCAATTTACTTACATTTACTTATTATACTCTTTATAACTGGTTTTTAACTTCCATGACTTTGCCACACTCTTCTATTTACTTGGATCTTGTCTGCCAAATTCAGATCTTAGAGAATCTTTAATGTTTGATTTAAATCCCATATACTTCATGCATCTGTTTCCATTTTCTCCAAATCAGACTGATCCCTCATTTTCCAGAAGAGCTTGCATGTATAATTAAAACCCATGGACGTCAAGTTGATTCCTACTCATAACGCTAAAGGATGGAGTAAAACTGCCCCTACTGGGTTTCCAAGGCTTTAATCTTTACAGAAGCAGACTGTTACATCTTTCTCCACAGAGCAGCTGGTGAGACCCACCAGCCTTTTGCTTAGCAGCCCAGCGCTTAGCCACTGCACCAGCAGACCTCCTGGCACGTATAATTAGTGCTAAGTAATTCAACACCTTAGGTTTAGGTAGTTTGGTGATATCTTCTAATAATATTATGTAATATTATTTTAACAAACAAGTAAAAAGTTGGTGCCTTTACTTATATGTTTATAAAAAAAACCAAACCCATTGTCGTCAAGTAGATTCCCACTCCTCATAAAGACCATGTAGGACAGAGTAGAATTGCCCCCTATGGTTTCCAAGGAGCAGCTGGTGAATTGGAACTGCTGATTTTTTGGTTAGCAGCCATAGCTCTTAACCACTATACCACCAGGGCTCTGCATAGTTCGCCATTTTTATATGGCACTGAGAGCAGAAAGCCCAAGGCTAATTTAATTCTGCCAGTCAGATTCATTATATCCTTACCTTGGGACCTACCTTGGTTTAAGCATAAGCATAAGCATAAGCCTGATATTTCAGCACTATCCTGTTTTGGAAAGTCCCTCCCACCCTCTCCACATCCAAGAAGTATCTTTTTTTTTTTTTTTAAATAATTTTTGTTGTTGTTGTTAAAAATGTACACAGCAAGACATACACCAGTTCAACAATTTCTACATGTACAATTAGTGACATTGATTACATTCGTCAAGTTGTGCAACCATTTTCACCTCCTTTTCCAAGTTATTCCTCCACCATTCACAGGAACTCACTGCCCCCTAAGCTTCCTATCTAACCTTTTAAGTTGCTATTGTCAATTTGATCTCATATAGATAGATCTTTAAAAGAGTGCAATGCTCAAGGCACATTCTTTACTAATTAAGCTAACTACTGTTTGGTTTAAAGGAGACTTCAGGGTGTATTTCTGGTACAAGACATATCCTTTGCTGTTTATTCTGGGTGGTTTTAGGCCATACGAAAGAAGCGATAAAGATAGTGAAGCTAAACTTAGTAAATCAGTGAAAGAAGTGACAGGAAAAAAGGGTGGCCATCAATGTGTCTTTTTATTATAAATTTAGTAATCCTTCTCTGCAAGTATTTCCATTCCCTGTTCTGCATGCTATTAAATAATATCATGTGATATACACTTACATGCAATCAATAAATATATGCTTTATATTGAAATACTACTTTCATTAAATGATCTGTCTTTTTTGAATCTCAAACCAAGTATATATTGTGTAGGATCATTTTAATATCCATTTTAAATTTAAGAAAATAAAGGCTTAGAAATATTAAGTGATTTTTTTTTTCCTCAAGGTAGATTTTGGATTCAAATTTTGGTTTTCTGAGTCCTAGTCTAACATTTGTTTCACACTTTTCTTCCCCTTCAATCACTTCATATGCCTTCAGGAATATTTCCCTGTGTTGGTAGACCATTTACATTAGATGAGCTAAATGCTGTTGTAAATTCTTATGAATGTTGATATGGTAAATTCTCCAGAATGTTGCTGTGAGATTTGGGGCAGAAAAGTGACTCTCATTAAAAAGAAAATTAGATTTAATTTTCACTGTTATTACTTACTATCATCACTTGGAAACCCTGGTAGCATAGTGGTTAAGAGCTATGGCTGCTAACCAAAAGGTCTGTAGTTTGAATCCACTAGGCACCCCTTGGAAAACCTATGGGGCAGTTCAACTCTGTCCTATAGGGGCGCTATGAGTCAGAATCGACTTGATGGCAACGGGTTTGGGTTTTTTTTTTTGGTTTATCATCAATTACGTTTTTGAGTCACATTGAGGAAGGGGGGGTCAAACCATTTTTTAAGGAGTTTCTGGGGGGATGAAAGGACAGGGTCAATGAGGTCTGAGGACACGGTCTGGTCAGGTTCTCCTGGACCTGGTGGCCACCGAAAAAGCTGACCACCTTGAAAATCTTCATAACACCCATTCAGTACAGATTAGCTTTTAGAAGGTCAATATATTTAAAGGATTTGTTGTAACATACTATAATGGTGTATGCATGTACATTTATTTAAGGGAAATAAAAGATAGATTAAATATTTGAAATATTGGTATAACTTGCAGCCCAAACAAAGAAGAGACTCAAAACAAAAAGAAAATAAAACTAGATATATAAAGAAAAAAAATTATTGCTATAAAACGTAATGTTCTCCTAAGATTCCATTATTATTATATTTTTGATCTACTTAGATTATTGAACTTAGTAAATGACCTAATATATCTCCTAAAATTACTATAATTGTACTAAGAGAAAGAACAAATTTTCCAAATCCAAGAGTACTGGATGGAATAGCTAGACTGTATACATCCAGAACACAGAACTTACATTCTCTCTGTAGGTTTTTTTCCGTTGCGTTTTGGGTAGGCTGACAAACTGTTTCTGAAAACAACTTTAAAAGAGGAAGACAAGAACATTGACAATATCCTGTTGTGGATTTTGTGTGCCATCGATATTAAATACCTATTATGTGTATCATTGCTGTATTGTTCTGATTGCAAAAATATATAATTATCCAGAATTATGAAGTAATTAGAGAAAACGGAGTCCCTGGGTGGTGCAAACAGTTCTGTGAGGGACAGTTCTATTCTGAAACACATGAGGTCACCGTAGTCAATTTGACAGTAACTGTTTTTTTACAGGAGAAAATAATGTTACTTTTAGATTTCAGTAATGTATCCTTCTAAATCTCTAGATTGGTTTCAATTATCAAATAATGTGATGTTTTAAAGAAAGATATCAGATTATAGAAAATATTAAAGTTTAATACAGAAGTCATCACATTTTCCTGTATAGAGTTAAATATCATGATAATTGAAGATAAAAAGATTTACTTATTTTATGAAATACTAAGATTTCCTTTTACTTGGATCTACAATCAACAGCCATGGAAGCAGCAGTCAAGAAATCAAAAGATGTATTTTGTTAGGCAAGTCTGCTGTGAAAGACCTCTTTAAAGTATTGAAAAGCAAAGACGTCACCTTGAAGACTAAGGTGTGCCTGACCCAAGCCATGGTATTTTCAATTGCATCATATGCATGTGAAAGCTGGACAATGAATAAGGAAGACTGAAGAGAATTGATGCCTTTGAACTATGGTGTTGGAGAACAATACTGAATATACCATGGATGGGCAAAAGAATGACAAAATCTGTCTTGGAAGAAGTAAAACCAGAATGCTCCTTAGAAGCAAGGATGGCAAAACTACATCTCACATACTTTGGACATGTTATCAGGAGGGATCAGTCCCTGGAGAAGGACATCATGCTTGGTAAAGTACAGGGTCAGCGAAAAAGAGGAAGACCCTCAACAAGATGGATTGACATAGTGGCTACAACAATGGGCGCAAGCATAACAACAATTGTGAGGATGGCGCAGGACCGGGCAGTGTTTAGTTCTGTAGTACATAGGGTTCCTATGAGTCAGAACCAACTCGACGGCATCTAACAAAAATGGAACAACTACATACAAATATTACCACAATGCACAAAATTCACATAAATTCCATGATGCAATAAATCTATGTCAAAAGCCTATTTATCTCAAATTGGTTATATTCTCTTTCTATTCAAATTCAGACTGCCATGGGACATATGTTTCATGAATGAAGGAGAAATGAATAAGATTGTGTCATCACCTTCAAATCCCTTGAATTTGTGTCATCTCGCCGGTGACGTTAAAGAAGTAATCCACTTAAATAACAAAGACTCTACTCAAAATCCTGATATCAGGTTCCACTGAACAAAGAGTAAATTGTATCAGGTGGTGTGTAAGACAATCACTATTTTATAAATTGCATTTTCTTGCACCAAATACACAAAAAATGTCTGGTTGGCTTCACAAAATATTGACTATACAAAATCATTCTTTGTATATCAGTATGGAATATACAAATCATAATGTATATGAAACCATTCATTAATGTCTGTATTATTGACAATCCAAGCATTAGCAATGAAAATACAAAACTAGATGACCAAAGCAGTTTCCACTGGGCTTGAGAATAAATCCAATGTATTAAAGTTTATATTTACATCTACTTTGTATTATATTTCAAGCAAAAATAAAAATTCCTAATGACGCATTTTCTCTGAAGACATGCCAATAATTAGAGTTTAAAAGGGCTAAGTAGAATAATTATAATATTGTTTGTAACCACAAAACTTTTCCACACAAGATTTATTGTCTTAACTGATCTCAAAGATCTAGGGATTACCTGCCTCAGTAAAAACTAAAGATATTTAGAAAATGTATTTCACTGCTTATTTACTGCAATATTTTTCTATGATTTCCATTTCTTCTTCATTTTTGTTGATTCATAGGCAATTCTCACCAACTTCTTCAGTGCATCCTTCATGTCCTTATTCCTCAAGCTGTAGATGAAGGGATTGAGACTTGGAGAGATGATGGTGTAAAAGAGGGTGAGGTACTTGCCTTGGTCTTTGGAGGCACTGTTACCTGGCTGCAGGTACATGTAGACGACAGTCCCGTAGAAGACGGACACCACAGTGAGATGAGATCCACAAGTATTAACTGCTTTTTGTTGGCCTAATTTTGACCTCACTCTCAGCACAGCTTGGGCAATGTAAGCGTAGGATATAAGAATAAGGAGGAGAGGTGTAAGGACAAAGACAATGCCTAAAGCAAAAACAGACATTTCAACAGTTATGGTGTCTGTACAAGCTGTCTTGACCATAGCTGGCAACTCACACAAGAAATGATCCAGAAGATTATTTCCACACCTAGACAAATTCATAGTGGGTGTACATAATACTACAGAACATGCCAAACTAATACCCCAGACCATGATAATTATCTTAAGACATAGATGTGGGTGCATGATTACCAAATAATGTAAGGGTTTACAAATAGCTGTAAAACGATCATAGGACATAACAGCCAGGAGAAGGCACTCAATGGAGCCCAAACACATATATACATAGAGCTGAATGACACAACCCACATAGCTAATGGTCTTATCAGGTCCCCATAAGTTAACCAGCATCTGAGGTATGATGCTGGTGGTTAAACACAGATCTAGGAAAGATAAATTCCTGAGGAAAAAATACATTGGTGTGTGCAGATGGGAATCCAGGAGAGATGCAAGAATGATGGCTGTGTTACCCACCAATGTAATTATGTAGAAGATGGTGACAATTCCTGACAGGGCCGTCTCCAGTTTGGGATGATCTGAGAAGCCAAGCAGAATAAAACCATGTAGAGAACTATAATTGTTTTGGTCCATAATCCTTCAATGCCTAAATCCAAAAAGAGGAGAAGAAGAAAAAATTTGTCAACACAAACTACATAAATAATTTAATGAAATGAAATACAAAACAAAGGGATAATTTATATCAATAATTTAAAAAAATCAATGAATAGAAAATATTGCATTCAGGAAATCTGGTATTTGTTGCAGATTCTTTTATGATGAAGAGTTCAGTATTCTATATTTTATCTATGTGACCTTCAGGAGTTCACTCGTAAACTTAAGGTCTGATTTTTTTCACAAGTGAATTTGAGAGTCTGCAATAGATATAGTTCTAAAACGACATGATTGTGATTCTCTACAAAACTGGTAAGTTGAATATAATGAACATATCCCTTTATTTGATCAGAGCATGCACCTATAAAATCTAACTATTTGGCTAATGTCAGAATGAAGAAAAGAGCGTTCCTCGTTTTTCATATCTTAGGGAATAGCATCTTTGATCTCGCGGTTGTTTTGTAAGAAATCTGGCATTTTCCCTTGGCACTTTCATCTACCTCATCCCTGATAACTAACTTATCACCCAAACTGGTAAATCTGAATGCAAAAATATACACTAATGATACTCTCAGTTTTTAAATTTTCCATCACCACTACTCTAAACGAGACCACTGTCCTCTCTGTAGATTCTGGTAATAGTCTTCTGTCCTTACATCCAGTCTTATGCTTTGTTACAAGATTTAATAAGATCACATCACCTATGGGCTTAACACTGGTCAATGACTTTCCACTACATTTAAGAAATATTCAAATTCTTTAAGTCAGTTGAGATGGACTGGACTGGCCTCATTCTCATCTCACAAATCCTTACTAGTCCTCTAAGTTTTTCTGACAGGTCAAGCTCATTCCTGTCTAAAGCCCATGAAACCATTCTACTACATCTATGGGGAACTCCCACTCATTCTTTAGTCTAGCACTTAAAGGTTTCTTTCTGAAAGAGGAATCCCCTGAGTCCAAAATCTCTTTTGGCTTTATATCTTATAAACACCTACAGACAGCCAGTATAGCATGGACCTTAAGAGCATAGCCACAGAGCTTATGTTCACATCTCAGCTCTGCCAGTTATTTAACTGTGTGGTCCCAGGCAAGTTACATTACACTTCTGGGCTTAGTTTTCTCATTTCTAAAAATGGGACAATAAGAATACCTAGGTTTGGAATGAATATTGAATGAGTAATATATGTAAGGTGCTTAGAACAATGCTTATAACATAGTACATCTCAATAATCATTAGTTACAACAATTACTATAAGAAAAAATTATAGTCATGCACCATGTAGGTAAGTGTTTGTTTAACCTACCCCCTGAATTACTCTATGAGCTTTAAAAGCTGACATAATGGCTAGTGCTCTTCACTCTATCCCTGACCCCTAAAGCAGGCACCCCAAATATATGTGATTTTTTAATAAATGAAAAGTTAAGTCACACCATGAATAATATTGAAAAATTACTTAAAGTTATTAGCTAACATTTTCTTTACATTATAAATTTGGGTTGGCGTCTTGTGAAGTCACCTGAATGAGGTGATAGAAGGTGGTGGACAAATGGAAAAGACTTTGATTTTATCTATGTAGTAACAAATAGCCACTTTGTTATGTTTGTTGAAAAATCATTTAAAATATTAGCCTCTATTTGAAGGACCACAAAGCTCTGTGTTCTTTAGCAATGTGATACAGATATAGTTCATCTAGGAAAGCTTGAACATATCAGAACTGATGAAACTTATAACAATTGAACAGATTATCAAAAGTCCACCTTCACAGTTAACCTATTGCTAAGTATAGAAAGATAACTTCTTACTACCTGAAGCAAAAATAACATCTGGAAGATATGGTTAAAAAAAAAAACTAAGAAAAAATTTCTTATTGAAAAATAATAATTAACTATCAAGGTGTTTGAGTATTTGTGTGTGTTTATGTATGTATAGTGTAAAAAGTGGTGCATTTTGTTAGGTACATTTCAAGTACATATCCTCAATATTATGAAAAATAAACTGTGGCCCTCATTCAATAGCATACACATTCACCAGACTAACTGAATATACTGGTCAAGACAGTCATTTCAATATAGACATTGGGTGGTTTCCCCAGAATTTGCTTTCCAAGAATAATGATTGAGCCTGATTTCTGCCATTGACCGGGTTGGGTAGAAAGAAAAATAATAACTTCCTGAAATGCATCACAAATTATCACACATCATTAGAGTTCTATAATATCTGAGCAGGGGGATGAATAAATAATATTTATTTTGATGAACATGTTTGTGTGCATAACTCTGACTAACTTCTGAATAAAATACAAACATTATATTAAAATTAATGAATTTAATAACATTTTAAATTTAATTGAATTTTTAAATTAAACTTTAATTATACAAAATTCAAATTCAGTTATGATTATATAAATGCAAAAATGATAATTATTTTAAAATTAAAGTCAATTCCATGATGTTAATTCCTTGACTATATCATTATCACTACAGCCCCCACAGATAAATAAGAAAGGGACAAAAATCCTCCTACTGACATTGAGAATCTCAGATAACTTTCCATGCACATTATGAGATTTAGAAAAAGATCTGAAATATCTGAGTCTTTCCTAACTCCACAATCATTATAAATAAAATACAATATTTCAATTCTTCTTCAATATAATCTACACTTTCTCCTTTTTTATTTCTGCTGAATCAAAATGTCTGAAATCACAAATCAAGAAATAGCTTCACGTGCACCTCTTAAAACAAATAACTTTTATCTTTCTTCCATAATACAGACAAAAAGGAGAATTTTCCTGCGGAGATTTACAATATTTATTTAATCTCAGATTTCTGGCAGAAAACCAGAAGAATTCGCCCATACGGGTCTAAATTCTCTTTCTTCCACCTCCAATAAATTGTTTTACCAACTAAGGCACATTATTTTCTAAGAGGTATTAAAGATTTACATTACTGCGCTCCAGAGAGTGGTCCCTTGATGTTCTACTTCTCCACCAGCATAAAGCCCACTCTGAAGAAAGCAGACCCTGGTTCAGCATTTGCTCTCCAGGTTTCAGCTTTTTCATGTGTTCCCTGCAATGCCACCGTGATTCGTGTTTTTTCCTCAGGTGGTTAAGGTACATATTCTCCACAGGACTACTTCTTTTTGAACAGGAGACTTCAGGTAAGGGGTTGAAACCTGTCACAAAGTCTCACTACTTCTTCCAACTTTAAATTAACCTGCAAATCCTAGAGAAACATTACAAAAAGAAATCAGATAATTCCAAGACTCTTCTGGGTGGACTCCAATCTCCAACATTTTGGTTACCAAGCACACTGACTATTTCGACCACTCAGGGACTCCAACTAAAAAGAAAAAGAAGTGAATAGTAATTTCCAACATTGCATGGAAATCCAGATCATCAAGAAAGATTTTTCTAACTGCACCCAATTGACTTCACTAAAGTGCTATAGAAAAGCCTGTTGACAAAACAGATGGAGAATTAGACCATATCCTGATATTTCACAAGGACAAATTTAATAAATGCAAAACTTATTCACTATGAAGGAAAGCTATAGGGCAGGGAAATGAGAAAGCATATTCTCAGTTTTTTTTTCTCTGGGCAGTGAATGTATTACAAATAACAAAATTTGCTCTTACATAACGTGCAATCCCAGCACTAGAATTTTAACATATACTGACTCTATAAAATAATCATACCATTAATAGTGCACATATTGATTTGGAAATAAATGTGTTCTGAGCAGATATGTAAATAAGGAACCTCTAATAATTATCTCTGACCCCCAAGCTCTAACACCCAAGGTCTTTCTTGTCTGTGAAAGAGAAGATGATCAATCTCCAATGCTCTAGACAGTAAATTGAGGATTATAAGAAATTCATGTTTTTATTTCAAGTTAACATGCCTTTGTCTTGACGGCCACCATTGGTGATTCAAATCTTTCAGTACCTATGACAATTAATTTGCTGGTATCTGAGATGTCACTATTTAAACCCTGGGTCCTGGAGCAATTGTGTGCTCTGACAACTTATATAAGTTAGTTTATGAGCATTAAGTTCTAACAGCTTCCTTGAATTAAAATTGCATACTACCAGTAATTAACAAAACAGATAAGCACAAATTGACTGCCTCTTAATACATGTTTAAATGTGGATATTGTCTCATCACTGAGCAATGAAATAATTTTTGATGAAACATTTCAAACTTATAAAAAGCTGCACTGAGCATAAGAATAAAATATATCTAATGAGTTCTGATCTTCCAAGTGACAGAATCCCTAGGGACCTGGAGAAAATGAGCTCACCATCAACGGTAGCTTTACCAAGCCAACTCTGTAATGAGATCCGAAGAGATGTCCTTACAATTTAGAAAGAATTAGATACTTTGAAAATTTATCTAGCTACTTTTCTATATTTTAACAACAAACATTGAGCTGTTTATCTAGGACTAAAAATACTGTCGACATTCATTCAGGGAAACTATGAACAAATGCAACAGGTCTTCAATTTCCCGCAAAATAGTGATGAACTAACCTAAGGACCACCATCAATAAATCAAACCATGGTGCTTCCATTATTAATCTCTCCCCCTCCAGGACGTAACAGAGTCATAAGAGTAAATTAGGCAATTATTTAAGGAATTATGGAGCAAGCTATCTTCTATTTAGAGGAGAGAAAAAAGGTAAAAACAAAAACACAAGTGACCAAAATTCTGGAATGTTACTTTTATTGATTTTGGTTCATTAATTCCTCACTCATATAAAGAATTACCAAAACATCCATGCATTTTCATAAGTATTATGTCTTACAAATCTAAATCCATGCATTTTTAAGGTAACAAGTATGATAAAATAGACTGATTTTTCAACAAACCAGTATCTTATGTGAGGAAATGTTTGAATGGTGCCACATTTATAGGCTGCAGTAGACCATATGCAGTTAAGTAACCTAATGGACACTGTACTGGATTTTATCAGTAGAATTATTATTTGGTTCTAGATCCACAGAAAGTTTTGATGTTTGAGTTTTAAAAAAGTGTTTCAGTAGGAAGAGACATACACACACAAAAGCATTTCAGTTATTTTTGCCTAAATATTATTGTAAAAGGAGCACCACTATTTGTGAACTACTAAATTTCTTAAGGAGTCCCAGAGTGATGCAAATGGTTAACACGTTCAGCTGGAAGGTTGGCAATTTCAGTCTGCCCAGAGGCCAGCAAAAGGGAGACTGCAATTTAAGTCCAAAAAATCAGCCATTGAAAACCCTGAGGACATAGTTCTACTTTGACACACATGGGTATCTCCATGAGTTGGAATGACTCTATGGCATCTTGTCACTGAATTTATTAAATTGTTGTGAGAAATAAGTGAAGTGATGTGTTCATTTCTGTGGTGGTATTAATATAAAATAAGAAATCTGAGTTACTAGGGAGTTAGAATGTTAGGAAATAAGTGGGGTCATTAACAAAGATACAATCATTGCCTCCATAAACCAAGCAACTAATTGATAATGACAGTTTTAATGTTTTTTGGAAAACAAGGTAAAGGACATTATTGAGCTTGTGAAGTCAGAGTCGTTTTGTGGCCAAATCTGAATAATCAAACTAAATCATTTTTATTTACTTTTGAAACTTTATCTCTCTTTAATGCATATATACTATACATTCATGGTTTTAAAAAATCAGCAGACTACAAAATGAAAATGAAAGCCTCCCTTCCCCTAGCTGTAGTTCCATTCCCCAAAGAAAGTCTCTGTTATCTCTGCACATGGTATGGTATATCCTGCTTACATATTACACAAAAGGAAATGTACCACATATGAAGTTCTGTAACTCAGTTTTGATTAGTTTACCATTATATTTTTGTCCATCTTTCTTATCACTACATGTTAATTGGCTTTATTTTTATGAGTCTACCTACTGTCTTAGTTATCTAGTGCTGCTATAACAGAAATACCACAAGTGGATGGCTTTAACAAAGAAAAATTTATTCTCTCACAGTCTAGTAGGCTACAAGTCCAAATTCAAGGCATGAGCTCCACAGGAAGGCTTTCTCTGTCCGCTCTGGAGGAAGGTCTGTGTCATCAATTTTCCCTTGGTCTAGGAGCGTCTGTTCAGGAACCTCAGATCCAAAGGGCATGCTCTGCTCCCAACACTGCTTTCTTGGTGGTATGAGGTTCCCCATGTCTCTCTGCTCACTTCTCACTCTTATATCTCAAAAGAGATTGGCTTAATACACTATCTAATCTTGTAGATCTCATCAATGTAACTGCCGCTAATCCATCTTATTACATCATAGTGTTAGAATTTACAACACATAGGGAAATCACATCAGATGATAAAATGGTAGACAATCATACAATACTACGAATCATGACCTAGCCAAGTTGACAGATATTTTGGGGGGACACAATTCAATCCATGACATCTACATTTCTGTAATATTTTCCTACTGATGAACGTTTAGACCATTTCCAGTTTTTCACATTACAAACAACATTGTGTTCATGATTTTATACATTTATGCAAGTATACCTATAAAACAAATTCCTGGAAGTGCAATCATTGGCAGCTGAATGGTTTTTGTTTTGATAGATATTAAAAAATTGTTTTCCAAAATGTTTATACCGATTAGCACTGTTTTTTAGTTTACCAGAGAGCTTACATGCTCATCTCCTCACCAAGGCTGGCTATTACACCCACTCTAAAATACTTGCCAGTATGAGAAGAAAAATGGAGTAAGAGAAGTTAAAGCTATTTTCATATATTTATGTGCTATATATATTTCCTTTTCTGAAAATAGCCTCTTCATGCCCTGTGCCCACGTCTTATTTTTTTTGCTTAAATGCACCAAACAGATTTGGAAAAACTCATTATTTATTAAGAAAATTAGTACTCCCTTTGTCATCTACTTTGCAATTTCTTTTTCTTTTTAAAAACTATCAGTAGGTGTTAACTTTGGATTGTATTTAACTGTTATACACTATCCATGAATGTTTGTAATACTTGACCCTTAAATTTTCTTTGATCAATTCTTATTCTAATAGCATCTATAAAACAATTCCCTTTAAACACAAAACCTTGTGATCATTACTTTTTCAGGAAAAAATGAGTTTCAAAGGAAAGTAGTTTAGGGGAAATAAAACACTTTAAAAACAGTGATACATACACATCAGCAAGGTTTGATTACATTTGTTATTGTAGTGCACTCATCACCATGTCAGTGCTTTGAATCATTCTTAAAAGCATCCACATCCTATATACAAGAGATGGAACTTTCTAAACACCACTTGAATATGGGTTGGCCAAGTGACTTGTTTCAGCAATAGATATTTACGAAAAAGGCTTAAAAAGCATTTGCAAGTAGAAAACAGTTTGGTGATTCCTCAAAAAAATAACATAGAACTCTCATGTTGTTTTTGTTGTTAGGTGCAGTTGAGTCTGTTTGGACTCACAGCAACCCTATGTACAACAGAATGAAACACTGCCCGGTCCTGCACTATCCTCATGATTGCTGTTAAGCTTGAGCCCATTGTTGCAGCCACTGTGTCAATTCATCTCGTTGAGGGTCTTCCTCTTTTTCACTGACCATCTACTTTATAAAGCATGATGTCCTTCTCCAGGGACTGATACCTCCTGAATAACATGTCCAAAGTATGTGAGACAAAGTCTTACCATCCTCGCTTCTAAGGAGAATTCTGGCTGTAATCCTTTCAAGACAGATTTGTTCATTCCTTCGGGAGTCCAGGGTATATTCAGTATTCTTTTCCAGCACCACAATTCAAAGGCATCAATTCTTCTTTGGTCTTCCTTACTCATTGTACAGGTTTCACATGCATATGAAACAATTGAAAACACCATAGGTTGGGTCAGGTGCACCTTAGTCCTTAAAGTGACATCTTTTCTTCTTAACACATTAAAAAGGTCTTTTGCAGCAGATTTGCCCAATCCAATGCGTTGTTTGATTTCTTGACTGCTGCTTCCATGGGTGTTGCTTGTGGATCTAAGTAAAATGGATCCAAAGTAAAATCCTTGACATTTTAATCTTTTCTGTTTAGCATGATGTTGATTATTGGTCCAATTGTGAGGATTTTTGTTTTCTTTATGTTGAGGTTTAATCCCTACTGAAGGCTGAAGTCTTCGATATTCATCAATAAGTGCTTCAAGTCCTCTTCACTTTCAGCAAGCAAGGTTGTGTCATCTGCGTAACACAGGTTGGTAATGAGTCTTCCTCCAATCCTGATGCCCCATTCTTCTTCATATACTCCATCTTCTCAGATTAGCTGCTCAGTATACAGATTGAATAAGTATGGTGAAAGGATACAACCCTGATGCACACAATTCCTGATTTTAAACCATGCAGTATCCCCATGTTCTGTTCAAATGGCTGCCTCTTGATCTATGTACAGGTTCCTTATGAGCAAAATTAAGTGTTCTGGAATTCTGATTCTTAGCATTATTATCCATAATTTGTTATGATCCACTCAGCCTTTGCATAGTCAATAAAACACAGATAAAAATGTGTCTTAGGCTGAGTTCTCTAGAGAAGCAAAACCAGTAAAGCATATAAATATATAGAGAGATTTATATCAAGGAAATAGCTCATGCAGTTACAAAGGCTGGACCGTCCCAAGTCCATGGGTCAGGATAGAGGCTTCTCCTGGTTCACGTAGCTGCAGGGGCTGGTGAACCCAAGAATTGCAGGTCAGAGAGTAGGGTTCTTGCTCACAGGCTGCAAAGATCAATGAATTCCAAGATCAGCAGGCAAGAACACAGGAAATCTGCTAGCTCAAGTCTCAAGAACCAGAGGTCAGACAAACAGAAGCCAACTGCAGGATCTAGAGTGAGCAAAAGCCCATGAGCCTTGCCAGCATGTCCACTTATATTCGGAAGCAGGCCACACACCCAAGGAAACTCGCTTTCAACTGATTGCCTACTCACAGCAGATCCCATCATAGAGGTGATCATATTATATCAAATCTCATCATGGAAGTAATCACATCATACAACTGCCAAACCACTGAGAATCATGGCCCAGCCAAGTTGACACATAGTCTTAACCATCACAGTCTACCCCCTGTCAACTTGACACCTGTGCACATCTCCTTAAACCGTACATAATCTCTGACTAAAGACAATTATAAAGTCATAACATGACTAACATGATACAACGAACACACATACAACTGAAAATGCAAAAGCCCTGTTTACATCTTCGATTTTATAAGAAAACAAAAATATTTGATACACACATGCAAAGCAGAAATACTTATAAAAATTACAGTCCTTGTTTCTGCAATTGGTCACCTGGTCATAACTGATATTTAGGACTACTTTCTTCCAACACCCATTCTGTATTCCCTTTGCCCTCACCTCAGCAAGCACCTCAGCTGGTCATGGTTCTTTGACTGGTGGGGTGACCTAAACTTCCATTCCTGAAGGGTCTGGGCCAGTAGCAGTTATGTCACAATTGAGTTGCTGTAGTTTTCCATGACTTTAATCATAGGTCATGGTAGTACTAAGACGCCCTAAGGGATCTCCTGCATTCCAGACATACTCGTTTTTACCCCCATTATGTAATGTCAATTCAATTTCCTCTTGGTAATTGAGATCAATCATACCAGCCCGTATGGTAACTCCCTTCATTACCTGTTGATACAGAGGATGAGGAGCCCAAAGTGGCCAGATGGCATTCTCAGCTTCCAGTTCACTGGAATCAGTGATGTGTCTCCAGGTGGGAGCACTCCTCCCTTTAGAACTAAGACCTCTAGAACCACAGAGCATAAGATCATGGAGAAAAGAAGCAAAAATAAATCTTGCAAGTGGATCACTAGGGCTAATAGTGAGTGGTGCCACTCGCATTTCCACCCCTTAATTTTTGGACCCAAGAATCCTGGCTATAGGAGAAAGAGAACCATATATTAGATGCTGGTTTAGCACATACACAGCCTCCTGGAGAACACTGCCCCAATCCTGCAAGGTATTGCCACCTAGCTGACACCATAATTGTGCATTTAGAAGGCCATTCCATTGTTCTATCAAGGCAGCTGCTTCAGGATGATAGGGAACATGGTAAGACAGTGAATTCCATGAGCATGGGCTCATTGCCGTACTTCATTTGCTGTGAAGTGAGTCCTTTGATCTGAGGTGATGCTGTGTGGGATACCATGACAGTGGATGAGGCATTCTGTAAGACCACAGACGGTAGTTTTGGCAGAAGCCTTGCATGCAGGGAAGGAAAATCCATATCCAGAGTAAGTATGTATTCCAGTAAGAACCAAATGCTGCCCTTTCCATGAAGGAATTTGTTCAATGTAATCAACCTGCCACCAGGTTGCTGGCTGATCACCTAGAGGGATGGTTCCATACTGGGGACTCAGTGTTGGTCTCTGCTGCTAGCAGATTGGGCACTCAGCAGTGCCTGTAGGAAGTCGGCCTTGGTGAGTGGAAGTTCATGTTGCTGAGCCCGTGCATAACCTCCATCCCTGCCACCATGGCCACTTTGTTCATGAGCCCGTTGAGCAATGATGGGAGTAGCTGGGAAAGTTGTGTGAGGAATTGTTTGCTAAAAGATGTTTGTCAAGAATGTTTGCACAGCTTGTCCTAGGAAGAATCTTTTGGTCAACATGTTCCAGGAGGTTAGAAAATGGAATTGATAGTGTCAAGAGAGGATGAGGTCTGAAATTGTCTTGTAATTCTGTAACCAGGATAAGGTAAACGCCAATCAACCAAGTCTTAGTTCTAATTTCTGACTCCTTTAAATTAGAGCATTTTTTAGAATTTCTCCTAAAATGCTATCTGATCTGAACTCCAAAAACCTAAGGTGTCTAGCATAAGTAAGATAATTAATTCAGACTTAAATTAAGCTTCATTTTTATTCACTCGTTGAGAACTTCGCTGTATCTGCTGACTTTTTGTAAATCTGTAACTAAAGTAGAAACATAGCTTGTTACTTTAAGAGGGAGAGACAAATATGCAGTTACAGAAAGTTGACTCAGTTGTTCCTGACAGAATGTGTTGTTTGATATACCAGGATGTTGACCAATAGACTTACTGATATTAAGAAGAATGTTTGAGAAAGATTATATTTTAACAACCTCCTTAAAGATTTTGCCATGTACCCCCTCTTTCGTGCCTGCAAGCATACAGCCTTTGTTAACTTCACCCCATAAATACTCTCTTCTCCTCTCACATATTGGAAATTATTGTACTCTGCTTGATCTGGTAACATGTCCCATTTTGAGAAACACTTCCTACAATAAAACTTTTTGTTTTGATTTCTAACAGAGTGTCAGACTAGTGTTTCACTATGATAGTACATTTTACCAAGCCTTCTTAGAACAGAAAGAGTCCCTATCATTAGTGGTTTTTATTTAAAAAAAAAACACTTCATGGTCTGGGAAAAAAAGGAAGAAGACATGCTATCCAATTCCTTTTATAAGATTATACTAACCAGAAAGAGAAAACAAAACAAACAAAAAAACAGATGCTCACTATCCTATGAAAAATACACAGGATAATCTCATTTATAAGTACCAAAATCCTAAATACAAATTTAGTCATCTGAATTCAACATAAAAAAAAAAAAAATGGGTTGCAACCAATTGCTTACAACGGGTTGTAACCAATTCTATCATCTAGGAATGCAAGAATAATAATATCAGTCTATTTTATCTACCAAATTAACATTAATCCATTAATAGGAAAATTTTTATCACTTCAATAAATTCCTAAAAGAACATTTAGTAAACTTCAGCATTCATTTGAGAGAAAATCTTTGTATGAACTAAGAATTAAACTTTCTTAAAATAAATATTTTTATCTAAAACCTATAGCAAACATTTAAGTTGGTGATATTTTAAAAATCTTCTCATTTTGAAATTAGAAACAGAATCAAGAATGTTCTCTCTCTTCCTAATGGTCAACATTACACTGTAAGTTTTCACCAAAGTAATAAGACGAAGTAAATTAATTAGTTTTAAGAATTAGAACCAAATGGATAAAGCACTCAGTATTTGCAGATGACAAGTTGACTATGTGGGAGTGTTCCCAAAGTTGCCTTGGTCAAGATCAGTATGCAAAAACAACATTTCTCTAAACGAGCAAAATATAATAATAATGTTGTTGTTAGGTGTCCTCGAGTTGCTTCCGACATATAGTGACCCTGTGTACAACAGAACAAAACACTGCCTAGTTCTGTGCCATCCTCACAATCGTTCTTATGCAGCCACTGTGTCAGTCCATCTAGCTGAGAATCTTCTTCTTTTTTGCTGACCCTCTACTTTACCAAGCATGATGTCCTTCTCCAGGGACTTGTCCCTCCTGATGTCCAAAGTATGTGAGATGAAGTCTTGCCATCCTTACTTCTAAGGAGCGTTCTGGCTGTAATTCTTCCAAGGCATATTTGTTCGTTCTTTTGACAGTCCATGGTATATTCAATATTCTTTGCCAGCACCATAATTCAAAAGCATCGGTTCTTCTTTGGTCTTCCTTATTCATTGTCCAGCTTTCGCATGCACATGAGGCAATTGAAAACACCAGGTGCACCTTAGTCTTCGAGATGACATCTTTGCTTTTTAATACTTTAAAGAGGTCTTTTGCAGCAGATTTGCCCAATGCAATGTCACTTGAGTTCTTGACTGCTGCTTCCATACTAATAACAGTAAAGTATAATTTAAAATATCTTTCAAGTCTGGAGAATAGAAATCTGCCACTGCTGTCTCTAAAAAAACAAGGCACCTCCTTTCCACTATCTCCAAGAGCTCTATTTTGTGTGACACTTGCTTCCTCAGGTTGCTCATTTTCAAATCAACGTCATACAGATACATCTGATTATATATTCTAGGTTACACACCTGCACCTATACTACAAAGGACACTGGAAGAATGAAATCCAGTGTCTACTGTGGGGGAGGCAAAATAAGTAAGTGGCAAAATTTATAAAATTTTAAAATTTGTAAGTGGCAAAATTTCCAAACTTGGAAAAATATTCAAAAAATATTCTGGTGACTGTTGAAGAATATAATTTAAAGCAAAATCTATCCCCAACCCAGAAAACCTCTCCACAAATGCAGAAAAGAAAGAAAAGTGTTACTATTCGAATCAGTATTAGGCCAGAATGTGATGCTTTATAGGCAATCAACTAAGGGATTGCAAAAACAGAAAGGAATCTGACCTTATATAGCTAAGTGAATACAACCCATTATATTCAAGTGTTCAAGATAAAATTGCTGATTTTCTAGTACCTTTATGGCAGAATACCTGAAGTTATGCTAATTTCTTTCCAGGTAACTGGGAGGTAGGGGAGAATTACCTGAAACTACATTTTACAGAGGTGACTGTAGGCTATCATTTACATACTTTATAAAGAGACAAAGTAGTTTACAGTGACAAGTTATCTGAAGTAAATTCTGAAAGTACAGGGGAGGAAGTGATCCTCTTCCCTTATTTTCAACAAGGAGAATTATTTTCTATTTATATATTGTAAAAACAGCATGGGGGTGATGTGTGACCTCCTCCAACCCCACAAAGGGGAAGGAGAACCAAGACCAACAGTGCAATGGTGACTCCCATGAAGTGGAGGCCAGACAAGACTCCTCTCTCTGCCATCTTTACTAATTCTGACACCATCCGTCCCTCCCACAGCACTCTCTGCTGGGTTCGATGATTCATTGCAATTGCCACACAGGATTCACAGACCACACTCACGATTATGGGGTTTATTAGGGAAGTAACAGTTACAGTTCAGGCTAGGGAACATTCAGGATACAGTTCTTCAATCCGGACAGCCTCTTCCCGGCCCTAGGCTTCTCCCCAAAGGCCCTCAGCTTTCTCTGTCCTTGGGCAGGGAAGACCATCGTGCCATCTCCTGCTGCCAGGTCTCTGCTGCCAGGTCTCTCCTGCCGCTTGTCATCATCTTCAGGGTTACAGGTTACTCTCTCTCATTCTCTGTCTCCTGCTTCCAGGAGCTTCTCAGCACAGGCCTCCCAGGTCCAAAGGATGTGCTCTCCGCTCCTGGCTGCTCTTCCTTGGTGGTAGTAGGATCCTCCTCTTTGCTCTGGAATTGGCTCTCTTCTAAGTCAAAACTGACCAATCCCCTTGGTGGGTCAGAATTACCCTATCACACAGTACCACCCAATCACCTGGGTGGGAGATGCAAGACCATGGCTAGAAAGGCCACACAAAAGTAATCAATCGCACCACATATTTGTTTTTATAAGACCATTAATCTGACTAGGTTTTGCTACAGGGTTAAAGCCATCTTTTTCAGAGTAAAATTTAAATGCACCTTTGAGAATGACCTTTTCATTGTGTCAATAATGTACTGTTATACAGTGTAATTAAGATGCAAAATGTTTTCTTCAGCAATCTTTTTCAGACTTGAGACTGATTCTGTGTGAAAATAAAACATTTTTCATCTAGATCCCAATGGAAACTGTAATTTTTTCTATCCTTATCCTGGAGAAATCGTTTATCTTTTAAATACAAATACATACTCTACAAGATTTTGGTTTACTTCAGTTGCCTGGTGTAATGCTTTAAGAATAAGCTCTTCTTTATTTATTAATCTTGTGTTCTTGTGTGTAGGTATTTAGGAGGTTTGAGTGTTAGCAAGGAACTCTTTATTCTTCTCTGCTTGCACTCTTCATTGACTTCCCCCCCACCCCCACAGTTAGCAGTCATTGGTGCTGGAAAAAAAAAAAGATGTATTTGATTCAATAACTACTATACTTATTTTTAACAGAATTTGTAATATTAGAGGAACTATTGCATGCCAAAGCCAAGGGGAAAAATATTTCAAGTTCTCCACTTTGCAAACGTGATGGCTTTTTTCTTTTCTTTTTTTGGTCACATATTGTCACCTGAACAATATTCTGATAATTGCTAAACATATTATGCAGCTTACTAATTGTTCTATGTGTTAATGAATTTCAAATTAATGTTACCAACATATTGTACTTCTTATGATATTTTCTGTTTCCTACTAACAATATTTTAATATTTTTGTTTCATATAATTAGATACAAAAAAAAGAAAAAGTGGAAAAATAGAAACAAAACTATAATGAAAAAAATTCACAAATATGTTCAATATATTTCATGAAAACATTACAGTACGTTATACCTTAAAGAAATACTTGAATACTTAAAAAATTATATATATATAAATTTATATATTATATATGATATATTCATATGGATGAAATAAACTTACGTCAGCACATTGATAAATTATATACTGTCCTGGAGGATTTTTATCTTAAAATTAAAAAAATGCTCAGTTTGTCATGTATAAATTCATTTAGTTTATCACAAGGTAGTCATGGCAATGCACACAAGTAAGACCTCAAGACATTCATTTAGTGTAATTCAATAATTGGAGTTCAATTCTTTAGACTTCAGGCTATACCTTTAATGAGTAATCTCAGAGAGAAAGACTTGTCCACCCCTTAAACTAGGAAGATGTACTCCATAATGTTCAAGGTTGGTTGTGGTGGGCAGTATCCCAGCAGGCTCTCAGTCTTCAGAGAGAGCCAAAGAGACCTTTTGCCACAGTCTTCTTCTCCGGCAAGTGAGTAGAAATCAAGGGTATATATACAATTTCTTTACCTTGACTTCACAAGATAAGGGTTAGGTTTAATCATGTTCAGCCAGAATTAGCATGCTTTATTGCCAATTAGGGAATCGTGTAACATTTATGTTTTGCTAATTTATAGAGATTTGAATTATTAGTATGTTTTATTGCCAGTTACGGAATAGTTGTATAACATATCCATGTCCCAAGGTAAATTTATAGAGATTTAATTAATTAAAAATTATGGGAATTGTTTTGTGACATATTTATGTTCTTGTTTGCCACATACTTCACATACTTCTATTATATATATTTCCAAGGCTAGAACAACTTTCTAATGACTTACAGTTAATGGTTAAAGAGCCATTATAGAAGCATATTTTTTCTATTTCTAAGTTTAGAAATTCTCTATTTCTAACTTCACATTACAAGGGACCCACACATAGGTATTTAAAAACATTATAAAAAGCATCATAACAGTGTAAAAAGCACTATAGAAGCATACATAATAGTGCCTTATATATAGGTAATTTGAGGACATCACAAAAAGCATACATAACTTAAAAACCCAAACCAAACCCATTGCGTCAAGTCATTCCGACTCACAGTGACTCTACAGGACAGAGTAGAACTGCCTCATAGGGTTTCCAAGGAGCAGCTGGTGGATTTGAAGTGCTGACCATTTGGTTAGCAGCCATAGCTCATAACCACTGCGCCACCAGGGCTCCATAGGTAGCTTGCTGAGGAAATAAATGTTTATGGTAGGTAATAGGAAATTTAATTGATTGATTTATAAGCTCTATTTAAGTTATGACTAAGCTAACTCAATGCAATATAATTAGTTAAAATGAAAGTTTCTTCATTGAAGACACAAATTTTACAAAAATGCAGTTCTCTCATATTCAGGGTATAAAAATTAGTTTTTTCTCCATTGTGTATTGTATAAACACAGGTGAAGATATGGAAATAACCTACTGTGCATGAAGGGCTTCCTTTCATGTTTTACATCTTTTTTTTTTTCATTTGATCTTCACATCTATGCAATAGCTATTGTCTCCACTTCAGATGAGGAAACAAATGGTCAGAGAAGGAAAGTAACTTGCTTAAGGTGATACAGCAAACTTGTGAGTTAAGGTGGATTGAAATTAGCCAAGGAAATGAAGCAACTAGTACTGTATGAGAAACCTGTGGAAATTTTACCTTGCTGGAAGACAAATCAGGTTGACAATATTTTAATTCATGAAGGAAAGCTAAAAAAAGAATTTCTAATAAATAAACTTTGGAACACCCATTATACCTCTTTCTGAAATGTCTTCTTAAGTTAAGTGATAAAACATTGTAGAGCTTAATCTGACTCACCCATACATTTATTTAACCAATAACAGGTAAACTTAAATTACTTAGTTGGCATTATATAGCTATGCATATTATGGTCAATGGATTTTATTTTTACTCATTTTATATTTCCTCACTTTAAAACTATGATTATCAGCATAAGAAGACAGCATCTTCATATAAATTCTGCCAACTTGTCCCAAGGTACGTATTTGTTTTTAGGTGTCAAACGAGATTAGGTAGTAGTTGTCTTTGATTATTCAGAATATAATAGCTCAATATAGTTGATAACACATCTATATATCTTCAACTCTCAATTGTTTTAACGATAAAGAATTCATTAGATTAGCCACAGAAGGATCTATAGTTGGGGACTGCGAAGGTATTGCAAACCACAATGTAAGAAAAAAAAATTCTAGGAGCTTCTACAATTTCCCTATACTGGACACCCAATACACTATTGCTACTGCATATCTTTTTGAGTTTTGAATCATCATAATTTATTAAGATTAGAATCCTGCATAACCTACGACATAATGTTTAGGATAACATTTTTAAACAAAGATTGCACAGATTTATGCATATATATTTAAATTCCCTATTAAACGGGAATGATTTAGAAGAAATGTTTCTTATTTATCTTTGTATTTCCAGTCTATAATAAAGTCTGACATATACAATATTTGGCACTTAAAGGAGTCCCTGGATGGCACTAATGGTTAAGCACTCAACTAGTAGACAAAAGGTTGGTGGTTTGAGTCCACCCAGAGGAACCTCAGGAGACAGTCCTGGCAATTCTCTTCCAAAAGGTCACATGCACTCATGGAGTTACCATGAGTTGGGATCAAATCCAAAGCAAATAACAAAAACAACAATTGATGTTTAATATGCCTGAGTATTCTGAAGCTTTGATTATTGTGAAGTGTTGCTTCTAAGATATATGTCTACTAGCCAGGTTTTGTTTTGTTAGTAGAAACACTTGAAAATTTATGTTAATCCACCAGTTTGTTTATTTACATAAAGTTTACATCAAAGGTGTGGTCAACATGGGGGAGTAGTTAGACGCTTCCTATATCCCTCTTACAACAAAGATCTGGAAAAACAAGTGATTTGTTTCTGTGTGAAAATCTGGGAGCCCTGAACAAGGCAAGGTTAAGCATCCATCTGAGTGATACAGGAGAGGGAGACAGTTTGGAAGAGGTGAGGAGGGCCAGAGCCAAGACGGCGAAACTGCAGTGCTGCAGCCACGCGGGTCCATGGTGAAGCAGGCAAACAGCTGTGCTGTGCGTGGCTCAGGAAGCGGTTTCCACATTGACAGAGACCCGATAGCAGAGATTCTGCTTGGACACTCTGAACCAGTGAAGAGCAGCTCTCAAGAGGCTAAGATAAATACAAGTGTGCACCCTCACGAGGGGATTTAAAAAAAAAAAAAAAAAAAACCCATTTGGGAGAAACCTCTCTCCCTTTTACCTTCTCCCTCCATGCTCTGCACTGGGAGCCCGCTGGGCCAGAAGTAGATCCCAAAAGGCGCCCTGACCCATTCTCCTGGCCTTGAAGGGGGAAAAAATAAGCTGCTGGATCCCCTAGGCCAGGAACACAGGGTCAGCACAACTCTTTTGCTGGTCATGGGTATCAGGGGTCTGCAAACTTTGAGTGCCTTACACCCCTGTATAGACTTGTGGGGATCCATCTCAACAGTGTTAGTCCTCACTGCCACAGTACAACAAGGCAAATATCTGAAGTTTAACTTCTACTGCTTCAGTTGTGAACTGGCAGATTTGTGACCCTCGAAAAAGCCCTGCCCCATAAGTAGGGACTTTTATCGATCTGCAGCAGGGGTTTGAGGACTGGTGGTAGCACCTAAAGCACCTAGTCACCTGCTACAGGAGTCCAAGAAAAAGTGTTGTCCTCGAGTCTTTACAGCCAACAGAGTGGGGTGCTCATAGTCTGGCTGCAAAACTCACCTACCTACTCACCCTAGAGAATAGGGACACGCTTTCCTTTCAGACTCTCAGATGCAGCATCAGCCCCCTGCCTGGCTCAGTGTGTGATCCCCTACCACAGCCAAGTCCAGTGCCTGCACCAATCACCCATGCCTCACTAGGACTGGGGGTGAGAGCCTGCACCACACACTTGGTGACCGACTGCCTGAATACCCGAGCTGAACCCATATAGGAAAATCCAACAGACTCCTGTGTGCACACACTTAGTTACAGAACTAACTACCTGGTGACAGGACGTTAGAGATCCAAAGATATCAAAAATCAAACTACTGCACAGGAGCAGCCTATTGGGGCATATCAAAACAAAACAAAACAAGAAGCTAGGTCTCACTAAGCAAATACAAAATAAAATTATAATAAATTACTGATGGCTCAGAGACAACAGTCAATATCAAGTCACATAAAGAGGCAGTCCATGATGGCTTCAGCAAGCTGCCAAAATAAAGAATCAATAAATCCTCTGGAGGAAGAGAACTTCTTGGAATTACCAGAAGCAGAAGACAAAAGATTAATATACAGAACTCTTCTAGAAATTAGAAAGGAAATTCTTCAGAATGTAGACACAGCCACATCCAGGGAACATACAGACAAAGTAGTAGCGAACTTTAAAAAGTTATTCAAGAACATAATGACATATTTAATTGGCTGCAAGAATCCATAGAGAGACAGCAATCAGAAATACAGAAGATTAACAATAAAATTTCAGAATTAGACAACTCAATAGAAAGTCATAGGAGCAGAATTGAGGCAGTAGAAGTTAGAATTAGTGACACTGAAGATAAAGCTCTTGATGCCAACTTATTTGAGGAAAAATCAGATATAAGAATTAAAAAGAATGAAGAAAATCTAAGAGTCATGTGGGACTCTATCAAGAGAAATAACCTACGAGTGACTGGAATACCAGAATGGGGGCGGGGGAGATAAAAGAAAATACAGAGAAAATTGTTGAAGATTTGTTGACAGAAAACTTCCCTGATATCATGAAAGATGAGAAGATATCTATCCAAGATGCTCATTGAACCACACATAAGGTAGATCTCAAAACAAAGTCACCAAGCTACATTATAAACAAACTTACCAAAACTAAAGAAAAGAGATATTTTAAGAGTTGCTAGGGATAAAAGAAAAGTCATCTACAAAGAAGAGTCGATTCAAATAAGCTCGGACTACACAGCAGAAACCATGCAGACTAGAAGGCAATGGGATGACATATATAAAGCCTTGAAGGAAAATAACTGTCAGCCAAGAATTATATATCCAACAAAACTGTCTCTCAAATATGATGGCAAAATTAAGGCATTTCCAGATAAACAAAAGTTCAGGGAATTTGCAAAAACCAAACCAAAATTACAACAAATACTAAAGGGAGTCCTACGGTTAGATAATCAGTAACACCAGCTAACAGCGCAAGAATAGAACACAGGACAAAGCAACCAGATATTGAGTCAGATAGGGAAATCAAAAATACATCAAGCTAAAATATTGAAAATAGGGAAACCTATCAATATGTAAAAAAAGACAACATTAAAACAAAAAAGAGAGAGAGTTCTGGCAAAATGGCACTCTAGGCAGAAGCACCACGCCGTCCCTGTACAGCAAAGATACAAAAAACTAAGCCAAACAGAGAATACAACAATCCTGAAACCCTAAAACATCAAATGAAGAGATAAAGAACTCAGCCAAACACCAAATGAAGAGAGAAAACTGACAGAGAATGGAGAGTGAGGAGAGATTCATGTTGAGGTCCCCTACCAACTAACGCAGCACGGATCAACCATCTTGGACTCCTATCTCAGACCAGCAAGTGGGGGTACAAGAAAGCAGCCTCACGAAGCATCCAGCAGGAGACAAAACAACTGGTAATTTGTGGAGTGTGCTTTCCCACCCCTCAACCCTCTTTGCCCCAGGTCGGCCTCCTCTGCTTCCCGCGGCCACGGTCTCTTGACTGGGAGGCGCCAGCTGCTTGGATTCCACACACCCAAGTGGGCGGCTCTCTGGGTGCCATTTGTTGGCTGCTAGTGTTGCTTTTTTCTTTTTCTGCTTCTTTTGATTTCTCACTTGCCTCTTGCCACCTCCACCTCCTTTCACTTGAGTGCCTGGCTCCATGCGCCATCTTTGCTTCTTCCTGAGGGGCTCCAGAGCGCTGGCAATTTGTGATATACACTTTCACACTCTCCACCCTTCTTCACCCACACTCTGCCTCCTCTGCTTCCTGTGGACACAGTCTCTTGTCCAGAAACACCAGCCCGCACTGGCTGGCTCTCTGAGTGACATTTGTTGGCTGCTGGTGTTGCTTCTTCTTTTTTTTTTTCCTGCTTCTTTGGATTCCTTGCTCACCTCTTGCCGCCTCCCCCTCCTTTTACTTGAGTGCCTGGCTCCGTGCGCCATCTTTGCTTTTTTCTGAGGGGCTGCGGAGCTCCATTAGAGTGTGGAGCTGCTTCCTGGACTAGGCTACCATGCTGGTGGGATCCCGGGGCTTTTGTTCATTTGTTTGTTTTGAATAGTTTGTTTGCTTTTTTTCCTTTTCTTGAGTTGGGAGCCTTTTCTGGCCAGGCGGAGCTGTGTGGCAAGGAACTCCCCTTCAGCTTCCACAGATGGGCAGAGGGATCCCTGAGGACATTTCTTTTCTCATAGTTTTTTTTTTTTTCTGTTTTTTTGGGGGGGCCTTTCTTGTTCTTTTTTTTTTTTATTTGCTTTGTTTCTTTTCCCTCTTTTTCCCTTTTTGTCTTTCTTCATTGCTCAGTTTCTAGTCTCTCTATATCTTCCTTCTCTTTCTGATCCCTGAATACCAGGCGTTGTATGCCTCTGCGCCTTCTACCCAGGCTGTGCCGTGACACCTGAGAGCAACTTCCCCAGACCTCAGAGCTGCATCCGTGTGATCCCTGGGAACTTTGTGGTTCTTTAACCTTTCTGATTTTATTTGTTCATTCTTTTCTTTTCTTCCTCTTCCCCTTTCTGTTTTTCTCCATTTCATAGTCTCTCATCTCTCCATTCCAACACCAAGCTCCCCTAGCATTCTTTTTTGTTCGTTTGTATGTTTTTTGGCTCCTGTTCCTCTCTCCTCTCTCCCATATCCATCTTAGCTCTACACATAACCATCTCCCTGCTGCATCCTGCCTACCTGCACCATGCGCTTGACATCACACCACCAAGCAGTGCAGGCACGGCCTACTGGAACCTCCCCTGCACTGATTATCAACCCGCCCTGGTGGCTGTAGTGAGTGCCAAAAACAACCCATCCCAGTAACTCCTCTTCAGCGAGACCTGCCCTGCAGTACCATATCTGAGTGACTAAACCTGCCAGTTGGAGAAGGAGGTGAAAAGTATTGAGTGCACAGACGAGCAAACAACAAAGAGCACACAATCCGCCTGCTCAGAAATAGTCAAAATTTTTTTTTTAAATAGGGATGAAACAAACAAATCTACAATCAATAAATGAGAGAAATAACTATTGAATGCCCCGAAAACAGCAGACAATATCAAAACATTTACAAAAACAGGAAGGATGGTTCTACTAGGCGTCCAAATTAAAACACCAGATGACTCTTCTGTGGAAGAAAATGCACTAGAAGTACCTGAGAGGGAATTCAATCTCTAATACTCGGAATTCTCCAAGAACTGAGGCAAAAAGCTGACAAACATGAGGAAAAAATAGACAAATTCATGGAAAATACAGACAAAAAATTGGAAGAATTCAGGAAGATGATGCAGGAACAAAATGCCAAAATAAATTCACAACTAGAAATTATACAAAAACAACAATTAGAAATCCAAAAGATAAACAACAAGATTTCAGAAACGGATGATGTCACAGAAGGGCTGAGAAGCAGATTTGAAACCGTGGAAGACAGGATCAGTGGAACTGAAGACAAACACTTGGATACAACTCTGTTTCAGGAAAACTCAGAAAAAAGAACAAAGAAAAATGAAGAGACCCTGAGAGTTATGTGAGACACAATCAAAAGCAAAAATTTATGAGTGATTGGCATTCCAGAACAGGGGGAGAAAACCGAAAACACAGAGAGGATCATTGAGGAACTGCGGACAGAAAACTTTCCCAATATCATGAAAGATGAAAAGCTGGCCATCCAAGAAGCTCAACAAACCCCATAGAGAAGAGACCCCAAAAGAAAATCACCAAGGCATATCATATTCACACTCGCCAAAACCAAAGACAAACAAAGAATCCTGAGAGCAGCTCGTGAAAAACAAAAAGTCACATACAGAGGAGAAACAATCAGACTAAGCTCAGATTATTCGGCAGAAACCATGCAGGCAAGAAGGCAATGGGATGACATATATAAAATCTTGAAAGAAAAAAAATGATCAGCCAAGAATAATATATCCTGCCAAACTCTTATTGAAATTTGATGGTGAAATTAGGTCATTTCCAGATAAACAGAAATTAAGGGAATATGTAAAAGTCAAACCAAACGTACAAGAATTATTAAAACGAGTTCTTTGATCTGAGGACAAACAGCGTCAGCTCACAAGCAGAACCTAGGATGCAGGATCATACGAGCCAGATACCATTCTAGGAAATGAACTCTCGAGGACTATCCAAATCCAAAAGAAATACAACAGGGAATCAGAGCAGCCAATTGATGGATGACAACAACATCAAAACAATGAAAGAGGGAATAAACGGCATAGGTATAGAACCTTTTAATGGAGAGGAAGGCAAGGCGATACCAAGTAATGGCAGACTGCTTCAAACTTAGAAAGAGAAGGGTAAAATTCATGGTAACCAGAAAGAAAGTTAACGAACCAACTCATAAAAATAAAGACGAAAAACCTAAAGTCTCAGCATAAACAAAACCTACAAAAACAAAAGAAATGAGAACAAAATCCACAAACAAAAGTAACTCAGTGCAAGAGAGTAAGAAGAACAAAGAAAACTTCAGCACCACAAAAAAAAGCGCTACAAAATGACAGCAACAAACTCACATGTATCAATAATTACACTGAATGTAAATGGACTCAATGCACCCATAAAGAGACGGAGAGTGACAGAATAGATAAGAAAACAGGATCCATCAATATGCTGTCTACAAGAGACACACCATAGAAACAAAGATGTGAATTTATTTAAAGTCAAAGGTTGGAAAAAAATATATCAAGCTAACAACTACCAAAAAAGAGCAGAAGTGGCGATTCTAATCTCAGATAAAATAGACTTTAAAACAAAATCTACCATAAAAGACAAAGAAGGACACTATATAATCATTAAGGGGACGATACATCATGAAGACATAACCATAATAAACATCTATGCACACAATGACAGGGCTCCAAAATACATAAAACAAACTCTAACAACACTGAAAAGAGAAACTGACAATTCCACAATAATAGTAGGAGACTTCAACACACCACTCTCAGTAAAGGACAAAACAACTAAGAAGAAACTCAGCAAAGATACAGAGGACCTAAAGGGCACAATCAGCCACCTTAACCTCATAGATATATATAGAACATTCCATCCAACCACTGCAAAGTACACATTCTTTTCCAATGCACATGGAATGTTCTTGAATAGATCACATCTTAGGCCACAGAGCAATCCTCAACAAGATCCAAAACGTTGAGATAATTCAAAGTATCTTCTCTGACCACAATGCAATCAAGGTAGAAATTAACAATAGAAAGAGCAAGGAAAAAAAATCAACTACATGGAAACTGAATAATACCCTGCTTACACATCAATGGGTAATAGAAGAAATCAGAGATGGAATAAAAAATTCCTAGAATCAAATCAGAATGAAAACACATCATACCAAAATCTTTGGGACACAGCAAAAGCAGTCCTCAGAGGACAATTTATAGCAATAGATGCACATATCAAAAAAGAAGAAAGGGACAAAATCAAAACATTAACTACAGAACTCAAACAGATAGAAAGAGAAGAGCAAAAAAAGCCCACAACCACCAAAAGAAAGGAAATAGTAAAGATCAGAGCAGAAATAAGTGAAATCGCGAACAGAAAAACAATAAAAAGAATCATCAAAACCAAAAGTTGGTTCTTTGAAAGAATCAACAAAATCGACAAACCACTGGCCAGACTCACAAAAGAAAAACAGGAGAGGACACAAATAACCCAAAAAAGAAATGAAATGGGGGACATTACAACGGACCCAACTGAAATAAAAAGGATTATAACAGAATATTATGAAAAACTATACTCCAACAAATTTTAAAACCTAGAGGAAATGGATAAATTTCTAGAATCACACGGCCTACCCAAACTACAACAAAGTGATGTTGAAATTCTGAACAGAACCATAACAAGAGAAGAGATTGAAAAGGTAATAAAAAAAACTCCCAACCAAAAAAAGCCCTGGCCCAGATGGCTTCACTGGAGAATTCTACAAATCATTTACAGAAGAGCTTGTACCAGTTCTCCTCAAGCTATTTCAGAGCATAGAAGAGGAAGCAACACTTCCAAATTCATTCTATGAAGCCAGCATAACGCTGATACCAAACCCAGGCAAAGATGTCACAAAAAAAGAAAATTACAGACCAATATCTCTCATGAATATAGATGCAAAAATTCTGAACAAAATTCTAGCCAATAGAATTCAGCATCATATCAAAAAAAAAATACACCACAACCAAGTAAGATTCATACCACGTGTGCAAGGATGGTTCAACATTAGAAAATCAATCAATGTAATCCACCACATAAATAAAAGGAAAGAAAACAATCGCATGATCATCTCAATTGACGCAGAAAAGGCATTCGACAAAGTCCAACACCCATTCCTGATAAAAACTCTCAATCAAATAGGTATAGAAGGGAAATTTCTCACATAATAAAGGGCATCTATGCAAAACCAACAGCCAACATCATTCTTAATGGAGAGAGGCTGAAAACTTTCCCCTTGAAAACAGGAACAAGACAAGGATGCCCTTTATCACCACTCCTATTTAACATTGTGCTGGAAGTTCTAGCTAGAGCAATAAGGCAAGAAAAAGAAATCAAGGGCATCCAAATTGGTAATGAAGAAGTTAAACTGTCCCTGTTTGCAGATGATATGATCCTATACATAGAAAACCCTAAGGACTCTATGAGAAATCTTCTGGAACTAATAGAAAGATTCAGCAGAATAGCAGGATACGAGATAAACATTCAAAAATCAGTTGGCTTCCTACACCAGTAAGGAGAACAATGAAAAGGAAATCAGGAAAACAATACCATTTTCAATAGCCCCTAAAAAGATAAAATACTTAGGAATAAATCTGACCAGGGATGTAAAAGACCTATACAAAGAAAACTAGAAAACACTACTGCATGAAACCCAAAGGGATCTACATAAATGGAAAAACGTACCATGCTCATGGATAGGCAGACTCAACATTGTGAAAATGGCAATTCTACCCGAAACAATTTACAAATACAATGCAATCCTGATCCAAATACCAACAACATTCTTCAAAGAGATGGAAAAACTAATCATTAACTTTATATGGAAAGGGAAGAATCTCTGAATAAGTAAAGCACTACTGAAGAAGAAGAATAAAGTTGGAGGACTCACACTACCTGACTTCAGAACCTACTATACAGCTACAGTAGTCAAAACAGCCTGGTACTGGTAAAACGACAGATACATTGACCAATGGAAAAGAATTGAGAACCCAGATGTAAATCCATCCACCTACGGGCACCTGATCTTCAACAAGGGCCCAAAGTCCATCAGATGGGGAAAAGATTATCTTTTTAACAAATGGTGGTGGCAAAACTGAATATCCGTTTGCAAAGAAATGAAATAGAACCCATACCTCACACCGTATACAAAAACTACTTCAAAATGGATCAAAGACCTGAATATAAAGCTTAAAACTATAAAGTTCATAGAAGAAAAAATAGGACCAACACTACAGACCTTAGTACACAGCATTAACAGGATACAAACCATAACCATCAACACACAAACCCCAACAGATAAGCTAGATAACTGGAACTTCTAAAAATCAAACACCTATGCTCTTCAAAAGACTTCACCAGAAGAGTCAAAAGAGAACCTACAGACTGAGAAAAAATTTTTGGACAGTAGAAGTCAGACAAAGGTCTAATCTCCATAATCTACAAGAAAATCCAACACCTCTACAACAAAAAGACAAACAATCCTATCAAAAAATGGGCAAAGGAAATGAATGGACACTTCATCAAAGAAGACATTCAAATGGCCAACAGACACATGAGGAAATGCTCACGATCACTAGCCATTAGAGAAATGCAAATTAAAACCACACTGAGATACCATCTCACCCCGGCATTACTGGCACGAATCAAAAACACTGGTAATAACAAATGTTGGAGGGGCTGCGGGGAGATGGGAACTCTTATGCACTGCTGGTGGGATTGCAAAATGATATAACCATTTTGGAAAATGATATGGTGCTTCCTCAAAAAGCTAAAAATATACGTACCATTTGATCCAGCAATCCCACTCCTAGGAATATATCCTAGAGAAATAAGAGTCGTCACTCGAATAGACATATGCACACCTATGTTCATGGCAGCATTGTTCACAATAGCAAAACGATGGAAACAACCTAGATGCCCATCAACAGATGAATGGATAAACAAACTATGGTACATACACACAATGGAGTACTATGCAACGAGAAAGAACAACAATGAATCTGTGAAGCATCTCATAACATCGATGAAACTGGAGGACATTATGCTGAGTGAAATAAGTCAATCACAAAAGGACATATATTGTATGAGACCTCTATTGTAAAAACCCATGAAAAAGTTCACACACAAAATGTAACAATCTTTGTTGGTTACCAGGGATGGGAGGGGTGGGGGGGAAATACTAAATAGGCAATAGATAAGTGGTATCTTGGGTGAAGGGTTAGACAGTACACAATACAGGGGAAACTAGCATAACCTGTACAAGGAAAGGTCATGGAAGCCCCATAGACACATCCAAACTCCCTGAGGGACTGAATTGCTGGGCGGAGGGCTCTGGGAACCATGGTCTCAGGGAACATCTAGCTCAATTGGCACGACACAGCTTATAAAGACATTCTATTTTGGTGAGTAGTGTCTGGGGTCTTAAAAGCCTGTGAGTGGCCATCTAAGATACTCCACTGGTCTCAGCCCTTTGGAAGCAAGGGAGAATGAAGAGAACAGGATACAAAGAAAAGATTAGTCCAAAGGACTAACGGACCACAGCTACCAAGGCCTCCACCAGACTGAGTCCAGTACAGCTGGACGGTGCCCGGCTACCACCACTGACTGCTCTAACCAGGATCACAACAGAGGTTTCTGGACAGAGCTGGAGAAGGATGTAAAGCATAATTCTAACTCACACACAAAAAAAAAGACCAGATCTACTGGCCTAAAGGAGACTGGAGAAACCTCGAGAGTATGGCCTCCAGACACACTTTTAGCTCAGTGGTGAAGTTACCTCTGAGGTTCACTGTTCAGCCTGGGAGTGGACAGCCCCGTAAAACTAAATGAGACTAATGAGGTACAGGAGTCCAGTGACAAGGGCCAGAAGGCAGAAGGGGACAAGGAAGCTGGTGATAGGGAACCCAAGGTTGAGTAAGGATATTGTTGATGTGTTGTGAGATTGTTAACCGTTGTCATAGGGCAACATTTGTAGTAACTGTTAAATGAGAAACTATTTTGTTCTGTAAGCTTTCATCTTAAGTGAGAATAAAAGCACAATTGGAAGAGCGTAGTCAATGTCACTGAACTGTGTGTGTAGACATTTTTGAAATGGTGTATCTTTGGCTATGTGTATTTTCACCAAAAAAAAAAAAAAAAAAAAAGGTTGAGAAGGGAGAGGGTTAATATGTTGTGGGGTTGTTCTCCAATGTCATAAAACAACATGTGTACTACTGTTTCATTAGAAACTATTTGTTCTGTAAGCCTTCACCTGAAGTACAATAAAATAAAATAAAATAAAATAAATTCTAGCCAATAGAATTCAGATAATATCAAAAGAATAATATACCATAACCAAGTGGGGTTCATACCAGGTATTGAAGGATGGTTCAACATTAGAAAATCAATCAACGTAATCCAACACATAAACAGAATGAAAGAAAAGAATCACATGATCATCTCAATCAATGCAAACAAGGCATTTGATAAAGTCCAACACCCATTCCTGATAAAAGCTCTCAATAAGAGAGGAACAGAAGGGAAATTCCTCAACATAAAAAGGACATCTATATAAAGCTAATGGCCAATGCCATTCTCAATGAAGAGAGGCTGAAAGCATTCCCCCTCAGTACAGAACAAGATCAGGATAACCTTTATCACCAATCCTATTTAACACTGTGCTGGAAGTCTTAACTACAGCAATAATGCACAAAAAAGAAATAAAGCACATCCAAATTGGAAAGAAATAAGTAAAACTATCCCTATTCACAGATGATGTACTACTACACATAGAGAACCCTAAAGACTCCACAAGAAAACTACTGGAAATAACAGAAAGATTTAGAAGAGTAGCAGGATACAAGATCAGCATACAAAAATCAGTTGGATTCCTACACACCAACAAAGAGAACTTCAAAATGAGAATCCAGAAAACAATACCATTTATAATAGCCCATAGAAAGATAAAATACTTAGGAATAAATCTAACCAGGGATGTAAAAGATCCATACACGAAAATTACAATAACCATTGCACAAAACCAAAAGAGACATACATACATGAAAAAACATACTATGCTCATGGACAGGAAGACTCAACATTATTAAAATGTCAATTCTACCCAAAATAATCTACAGATATAATGCAAGCCTGATCCAAATACCAACAGCATTCTTTAACAAGACAGAAAAACTAATCATCAACTTTGTATGGAAAGGAAAGAGACCCCAGATAAGCAAAGCATTACTGAAGAAAAAGTACAAAGTAGGAGGCCTCATACTATCTGATTTCAGAACCTACTGTACAGCTATGGTAGTCCAAACAGCCTGGTACTGGTACAATGACAGACACGTAGACTAATGGAATAGAATTGAGAACCCATATGTAAGTCTATCCTCCTGTGGTCAGCTGATTTTTTACAAAGGACCAAATGGGGAAAAGACAGTTTTTTCAACAAATGGTGCTGGCAGAACTGTATGTCCATCTATACAAAAATGAAACAGAACCCATACCTCACACTATACACAAAAACTAATTCATAATGGATCAAAGACCTAAATATAAATCCTAATATGATAAAGATCATGGAAGAAAAAATAAGGACAACGCTAGGGGCCCTAACACGTGGCATAAATTGAATACAAACCATAACTAACAATACACAAACAACAGAAAATAAACTAGATAACTGGGAGCTCCTAAAAATTATACTCATCAAAAGACTTCATGAAAAGAGTAAAAAGACAATCTACAGACTGGGAAAAGTTTTTGGCTATGACATATTCAACAAGTGTCTAATCTTTAAAATCTATAGAATACTTGAACACTTTAACAACAAATAATCCAATTAAAAAATAGGCAAAGGATATGAACTGACCCTTCACCAAAGAAGACATTCAGGCAGCTAACAGACACATGAGGAAATGCTCGAAATCATTAGCCATTAGAGAAATGCAAATCAAAACTATAGTGAGATATCATCTCACCCCAACTTTACTGGCATTAACCAAAAAAACAAAACAACAAATGTTGGGGAGGTTGCAGGGAGATTGGAACTCTTATGCACTGCTGGTGAGAATGTAAAACGGTACAACCACTATGGAAAATGATATGGCGACTCCTCAAAAAGCTAGCAATAGAAATACCATATGATCCAGCAATCCCACTCCGAGGAATATCTCCTAGAGAAATAAGAGCCGTCACACGAATAGACATGTGCACACTCATGTTCATTGTAGCATTATTCACAATAGCAAAAAGATGGAAACAACCTAAGTGCCCATCAACAGATGAATGGATAAACAGATTATAGTGCATACACACAATGGAATACTGCACAATGAAAAGAACAATGATGAATCCAAGATACATCTCACAACATGGATGAATCTGGAAGGCATTATGCTGAGTGAAATAAGTCAATGACAAAAGGACATATAGTGTATGAGACCACTATTATAAAACCCACAGACAAGGTTTACACACAGAAAGATCAATCTTCGATGGTTATGAGGGAGAGGAAGGTTGGGGAGGGGAAATCGCTAACTAGGTAGTAGACAAATGTTAACTTTGGGGAAGGAAAAGACAACACACAATATAGGGGAAGTCATCACAACTTGATAAGGCAAAGTCATGGAAGCTTCCTAGGCACATCCAAAAACCTTGAGGGAATGAGTTACTGGGGCTGAGAACTGGGGACTATGATCTCGAGAGACATCTAGGTCAACTGGCATAACATAGTTCATAAAGAAAACGTTTTACATTCTACTTAAAAACTTCCAAGCAGTCATCTAAGATACAGCTATTGGTCCCATCCTGTCCAGAACAAAGGAGAAAGAAGAAAACCAAAGACACAAAGAAAATATTAATCCAAAGGACTAATGGACCACATGAACCACAGCCTGCACCAGCCTGAGCCCAGAGCTAGATGGTGCCCGGCTATCACCATCAACTGCTCTGACAGGGATTACAATAGAGGGTCCTGGACAGAGTGGGAGAAAAATGTAGAACAAAATTAAAATTCACAAAAAAGTCTGACAGAGACTGGAGGAACCCCTGAAACTATGGTCCCCAGACACCCTTCTAACTCAGAACTGAAGCCTCTCCCAAAGTTCACCTTTCAGCCAGAGATTAGCTAGGCATATAAAACAAACAATAACACACATAAGGAATGTGCTTCTTAGATCAATCAAGTATACATGGGCAACAACTGCCCAAAAGCAAAGACAAGAAGTCAGGAACGGACAGGAAAACTTGAAGAATGGACACAGGGAACCTGGAGTGGAAAGGGAAAGGAGGAGAGTGTTGACACAATGTGGGGATTGCAACCAATGTCACAAAACAATTTGTGTATAAATCTCTAAATGAGAAACTAATTTGCACTGTAAACTTTCACCTAAAGCACAATAAAGTTTTTAAAAAATGAGGATCTTTAAAAATTAGCAGGCATCTAACTAAAATTAATGGGGTCAGATTTGACCCAAAACATGTTTTAAACAGCAGTAAAGTAAAGGGTTAGGCACAAGGACAGAAAGTAGCTCCTGGCTGATTAAATGAAAACAATGGATAGAAAGTAAATGAAAACACTGGAAAAATGTTTACAAACAGTATATTTTAACTAGTATTAACACTGGAATATTGGTTCTTAGTGGGTGATACAATAATACAAATATAAATAATAAAGGCATCAACTAACATTCATTGAGTCTTTATCATACTCCACACCCTATGCGAAGTGCTTTATGTGGAATATCTCATTTAATCCTCAGGACAGCCAATGGGGTAGACAATGTTGTTCTAATAAAGATATTTAACAGTGCTTAGATGTTTTTGAAGTATTTTCGTATAGAACATCTATATGAAAAATGAAGGTAATACTACCATTATCCCCACTTTTCAGATGAAAAGAATGAAACTCAAAGAAGTTTAGAGAGTTGCCCAAAGAAACGCAAGGGAGTGAGGGAGCTGGGACTAACATCTAGTAATTCCCAAGAATGATCTCCAGTGGTCTATTATGATACCCTCTCTATGTATTCAGGTCCAGAAAAAGACAAGATTCCTTATTTCCGATAATGTAATTGAACTATCTCCCGTGGTATTAAAAAAAAACCAGCATCATTCTCCGTTCATACCACAGTAAAATTTTTGCAATGCCAAGGGAGAAGTATACAGTCTCTCAAAGTAACTAATATGGTCCTGAATATGTTGTTTTAAAAAAGTCATCTTACTTGATAATCATACCTCCTAAGGCAAACTATAGTCAGATTCCAAATCACGTATATCAAATGTTTACAAATAAATATTTCCTAGTCTAGACTGTTAACTTCTTTTTTTTTTAACTGGTGAATCAATCAAAATAATGTAGTCCTTCCAGTAAAATATTAAAGTCAGCAAAATGAAAAAGAAAACGACAGGGATGTTTTATCTTGACAACTCTCATTCCTGAATCCCAGTTCAGTGGCTCTGGCACTAGGTAGGAAGTCCAGAGCTCTCCTGTGCACACCTGGTCTCCCTGAGGAGAGGCTGGTGAGGGTTAAGGTTTGGTTTGAGTCCCCATGAGTCAGGGATCTGGTCTCGCTCATTTCAGTAGCTCTTACTAGTGTATTTGCCGCCTACTAGCTTTCTGATCACAGACAAGTCAATTAACCATTCTAAGCTTCAATTTCTTCACCTGTAAAGTTGGACTGATAACTTTACTTGCCCATGATTTAAGTAAAATAATGCATATGAAGTCACCAGCAAAGTTCCTGACACACAGTAAGTGCTCAACACGTTGGCTTCTATTTTATCCCTGTCATGGATTGAATTGTGTCCCCAAAAAATATCTGTCAACTTGGCTAGGTTATGATTTCCAGTATTGTATGATTGTCTACCATTTTATCATCTGATGTGATTTCCCTGTGTGTTGTAAACTCTATCACTATGATGTAATAAGATGGATTAGTGGCTATTATATTGATGAGGTCTACAAGATTAGGTAGTGTCTTAAGCTAATCTCTTTTGAGGTATAAAAGAGAGAAGCGAGCAGAGAGACATGGAAAACTCATAACACCAAGAAAGCAGTGCTGGGAACAGAGCACGTCCTTTGGACCTGAGGTTCCTGTGCTGAGATGCTCCCAGACCAAGGGAAGACTAATGCATCACACGGACCCTTCTCCAGAGCCGTCAGAGAGAGAAAGCCTTCCCCTGGAGCTGATGCCTTGACTTTGGACTTGCAGCCTACTAGACTGTGAGAGAATAAATTTCTCTTTGTTAAAATCCATCCACTTGTGGCATTTCTGTTATAGCAGCACTAGATGACTAAGACAATTCCCAAAATAAAATTACAATACCCTTCGGTATTCTCTGATTATTTCCCATAATATCAGATATTATTACAAAACAATACACATCTTTTCACATTGGATAAACAAAATGCTTACAAATTAATTAGAAAAGATAAACATCTCAACTGAAATTGGCCAAAAGATAGGCATATAAACTTTATTTTTAAACATTTGAACATGGTCTCAAATAAAGCAAAACTAACAACAATAGCAAATGAGAAACCCAAGTTTAAAAAATGGCACAACACTGGCAAATCTACCTTTATTCCTTTTTTCTTACTGGCTTTCTTGCTTGTAACATAAGGAGGTTATCCTTGTTTCTATGTTGAGCAAGGTAGGCACCCTTGTAAATACAAATCCAAAAAGTTACCCTAGAAACAAGGTTGGCAAGTGTATCGGTATACCAGAAGATATACAAATGCTTATAATCTTTTACCCAGTAATCTCACTTCTGCATACATGGTCAAAATATTTGCAGAAAGGAAAAAGGAATTTAAGCATAATTGGTCATCTCTGTGTTACTAGTACAAAAAAAGGAATTACATACATATTCAACATTAAAAAGTCAATAAATATGCTAAATTCCATTCAATGAAATAGAATGAGATCACTAAAATCAAGTTTAGAAAGATAAAACATGATACAGGAAATGCTTATGAAATAATAGTACGGGAAAAGACAGTGTTAAAAACTGCATTTGTAGTTTAATTCTAATATTGTGGAACTATTTTTATTTGAGTAGTGTAGGTTTTTTAATATAAAAAATCTTCATAAATCTACATCGAGTTGTATCAGATGATTCTGGATTTTTCCTTTGTAATTTTTTGGTATTTTCTACAAAGAGATTTCTTTTTAACAAAATAAAATGAAACAACATAAAGAGCCTGACAAAAGAAACTCAAATTCAGGACCCAAACAAAAGACTCCACAGTCCTTTCATACTCTCTGTATAAGCTATAATATATGTCTAATTAGGACAACTGTAGAAGTGACCCACTCGTTTAAAAATCATAGAATAGATGGCTTTGTAAATTCAATAAATTAAAAATATCCCCACATCAATTTCATAAATAGGACATGGTTTCAGTAAATCAGCATCATGTCTACATTCTCCACCTGTAACAGAGGAGGCTGGATCCTCATCTTCTAGTGCTTGCTCTGTCAGAGTCTCTCCTGGCCCTGCTGCTCAGAATCTTAAGGAGCATTAGGAGAAATATAGGCCCAGACCCAGCACCTGCCACTCAGAAATGGCCATAGGACTGGCCTGCCTGGTACAATGGGGCCTGACCCTTGCCTGGCCTCTGGTCTCTGCCTCCATCCTGAGGATTCTCAGCCTGCTCTTCAGCCCCCACTTCCCAGTATCCTCCTTGCCCCACACCCCTGTCCCACCTAACCCACCTGATAGGCTCCATGCAGACAGCCCTTATCCAGGCTGAGGACCTGCCCGCATTTTCCTGCACATCTGGGAGTCATTATCTCTAACTGATCAGAAACAGAGGCAGGAGATGGGCTATTCAACCACCTTGGGAGGGGACTCACAGTAAAGCCAATGGTAACACAAGCTCCCACCCCCTCACTACCTGAGCCCTTCTTCCTCCAGATCACAACTCCAGCCACCAGAGCTTCAACTACCACAGCTCCAAGGAGTACCAGGCTGGCAACGATTCCCACGATGGGGATGGTGGACTGAGGAGGCAGCTCTGGGAAGAGAAGGGAAGGTGAGGGGTCCTGACTCCCATGCTGGAGCCCCTCACCAGCAGCCCCTCATGCTGCACACAGCACATGTATCTCTGCTCCTCTCCAGAGGGCACGGCCACAGCCACCCATTTCTGGAAGGTCTTGTCTCCCAAAGGCCTGGTCTCCATAAGCTCCGTGTCCTGGATTTGGTCCTCCCTGTGCTGCTGCCAGGTCAGGTTGATATCTGCCAGGAAGAAGCCCAGGGCCCAGCACCTCAGTGTGGCCTAACATCAGAGATGGGGTTGTGGGTCACGTGTTAATGGTGAATCCGTGAAAAAGGATCAAAGAGAATTCAGTCTTTGATTGTCTTCCCATTATCCATTAAAGGGAGGCACATTTAACCACCATAGGAATGGACAGACCAGTTGGGGAGGGAAAATGAGAAAATCAAGCATTAGCTTCATCCATAGGAGTCTGTAAGGAAATGCTATTTTAACACAGGTTCTAGCCCACACATATGTTGGAGACTTCAGGTATCAGTAGCAGGAAAAGGGGCTTTTGGTCTGTCACAGATAAAGGCAAGTTCAGGAGAGCAGCAGGCCTGGGAGAGAGGTTTAGGGTAAAGTCTGAGAGAAACAAACACCAACAGAGCTTGATCTCCAAGGCGGGTTCATAAGAAACTGCTGTTCAGTTATTTCCCTGGACCTTTTTCTTCTATTTTCCCACCCAAAGCTGCATGGTCTCTAAATGTCCCAGAAAGCCTCGGGCAGGGTAAGGGATCCAGAGACCAAGACAGCTAGCTTCCCCATAATAATCCCATAAACTGGGAGGAGGGTCCCATTCTCCCTCTAGTCCTTAGGAACAACATCTGGGGACACAGCCCCAGCCTGAGGTGGGTAGAGGGAGGCGGCTGCCCCGCGCCCTGATCTATGGAGAAGATTCCATGCACCTGGCTTCCCGGGGCCGCGCGGGGGGATGGGGGGAGCTGGAACTCAGCCGCTCCGCCAGCCTGTCCTTCCTCTGTCCTGCCACCATCCCGGAGCGCGGTTCCCCGTCAGGAACCCGGAATCCACCCGTGGCCGGCGGAGTGCTGACACCGCGCAAGAGGCTCCGGTTCCCACCCACGCAGCTGACCGCGCCCCAGGGGGTGCGACCCCGGCCCCGCCTGCGGCCTACCCGCCCTGTTTGTCCTTAAGATAGTCATTGGCCTGAACAGGTGTCAGCACTGCTCAGTTGAAACTGAAACAAAGTACAGACACTGGGGGGCTCTCCCTTAGGTATGAGGGTCCGACAGGTGTCAGGGACCACCGGCGGAGGTCGTCCACCGAGACGAACTGCGTGTCTTCCACGTAACCAACTTCCGTGGACCGCAGTCCCCCGAGGGCCGGCGAACGCGGTGAGAAGGCAAAGAATATGAGGGGGGAGGGGCAGGGACTCAGCCCAACCTTCCTCCCGGGCTGCGCCCAGAGTGATCCCTGGGCAGGTTCCTCTCGTGTGCCCGTGTGTGTGTGTTGTGGGGTGGGAGGAAGGAAGGTGAGGAAAGGGAAGGAAGAGAGAGATCCAAAGGGAGCAAGGTCTCACGCCCCCAACCAAGACGATCCTCTTCTCCCTCCCCAAAGGCAGTTTCCCTCCCGACCCCGCGTCACCCCGAGAACAGCAGGTCTAGGACATCTGAGAGGAGCAGCAGGAGGGTTTGAATCACTGTGATTCGGCTACTCAGGACCCAGGAAGTGGAGGGAGAATTCTGGCTGTCTTTTGGCTCCTTTGTGGTAAACTAACTCTGATCGACTCCTCTAGAACCAGATACTGAAAACAGACATTGGAGAGTGTCATCTGTCTGCAGGCAGAACAGCCTGAAAGAGACTGCAAACGGAAAGTAAATCTTATGAAAAAGCCCTGCTTGGATGGACTCCCAGGTACGTGTTCCCGTTCTGCCGCTACTCCACCCTCCCACCCCTCGTCTTTGGAAACAAAGACACTGCCCTCAATGCTGAGATCCTGAGATCCAAACCTGGAGTCCCTGGGAACGTTCCTTGAGCCCTCTCTTCTGTCACAGGACACTCTTGCTGGCTGTCTCCCCAAGTGCTGGCTGATACAAACACACGGAGAGACAGAGATAGACACACACACAGAGAACCAGCTTGACTCTCAGCCCACTCTTCCCCCTTTTTTAGAATCTTGCCCCCTGCGCTGACTGTTCTCTTCTCACTCTCTTACCTTAGGCTTCTCCACCAGACTCTTCTTCCCAATGGGCTTCTGGAAAGAAATTTATCCCATAAATCTAAAGGACGGATAACTGAGAACTGAAGGCTTCAGACAGTGGTTCACTTACAGGCAGTTTTGTTTCATTGTCTTCCTTTTCTTTCTTTTTTTTTTTTTGTTTTGTTTCATTATCTTCCATTTTGATAATTACATATCCCAAAAAGCCAGGAGTCCAAGGCAGAGAAGGGTTTTGGCCACTTCTCGTATATCAAACTGACCTGCAGCAGGCTTCACAAAGCAGGCAGTTTGCTAGGTTCACTTTGTCTAAGAACAATTCTTGTGTCACTTTGGGATTGAAGCAAATTATAATTATCCTTATAGCAAACTCATGAATTAATCTGTGTAGATCACAGACAGGTCAATATAGGGTGTCTCAGAAAACACAATGTATTTCACATGCTTTAGTAAGTAGTGTGTACAAATATTAACCAACGTATTTTTTGTTATCTATATTATAACTATTTAAAGAATGTCCCAACTTTAGAGATGTGTTTTTATAACAGTTTTATCAGGATATAATTCACACACCATAGATTCACTCCTTCAAGGTGTACAAATCAATGATTTTTAGCATATTCACGGAGTTGTGCAACCATGGCCAAAATTAATTTTAGAACATATTCATCACCCCAAAAGGAAATTTATGCACATTAACAATCATTTCTCATTTACCCTCAAAACCACCAGCCCTACGCAACCACAAATCTACTTTCTATGTCTAGGGATTTGCCTATTCTTGACATTTCATATAAATGGAATTAAACAATATGTGGACTTTTGTGACTAGTTTCTTTCACCTACCACGTTTTCAAGGTTCATCCACATTGTAGCATGTATCAGTGCTTCATTCCTTTTTATGGATGAATAAACTCCACTGCATAGATCCATTGCCCATTTTGTTTATCCACTCATTTGTTGATGGATAGTTCGGTTGTTTTCATCTTTGGGTTATTATGAATAAAGCTGCTGTGATGTAACTAGTACCTTTGGTGTCACAGTTAAAACAAATTATTATGTTTTTAATTTTAAAATATTTTTAAATCAACTAGGTTATTTTTAGTTTCCAATTTTCTGCAGCTATTTTCAAAATTGTCATATGTGTGGTCCAAATAATGCATAGCATAATGTCTAAGCTAGGATGGTTTTCTTAAGTCTTTTGCAGGGATCTTGTGGAAACTGTTACGGATCCTCTCAGAAAAAAGTACAAATACAAGGAAATATAAAAATTAATGTAAAACATTGATGCACACACAGATCCTCTCAAGTCTTATGTTGTTGTTGTTCAGTGCCATCCAGTTGGTTCCGACTCTTGGCAACCCCATGTACAACAGAATGAAACACTGCCCAGTCATGTGCCATCCTTACAATCATGTTTATGTCTGAGCCCATTGTTGCAGCCACTGTGTCAAACCATCTTGTTGAGGGTCTTCCTCTTTTTCTCTCACCCTCTACTTTACCAAGCATGATGTCCTTCTCTGGGGACTGGTCCCTCCTGATAACATGCCCAAAGTAAACAACACAAAGCCTCATTATCTTCGTTTCTAAGGAGCATTCTGGCTGTATTTTTCCAAGACAGATTTGTTTGTTCTTCTGGCAGTCCATGATATATTCAATATTCTTCACCAACACTATCATTCAAAGGCATCAATTCTTCTTCAGTCTTCCTTATTCATTGTTCAGCTTTCACATGTATATGAGGTGATTGAAAACACCACAGCTTTGGTCCAGTGCACCTTAGTCCTCAAAGTGACATCTTTGCTTTTTAACACTTTAAAGAGGTCTTTATATATATATATATTTTTTTTATTGTACTTCTGGTGAAGGCTTACAGAACAAATAGTTTCTCATGAAACAGTAGTACACATGTTGTTTTATGACATTGGTTAACAACCCCACAACATATTAACCCTCTAAATACTCAACTTTTTTTTTTTGGTGAAAATACACATAGCCAAAGATACACCATTTCAAAAATTTCTACATACAGAGTTCAGTAACATTGACTACGCTCTTCCAATTGTGCTGTTATTTTCACTTTAGATGAAGGCTTACAGAACAAAATAGTTTCTCATTTAACAGTTACTACAAATGTTCCCTATGACGACGGTTAACAATCTCACAACACATCAACAATATCCTTACTCAACCTTGGGTTCCCTATCACCAGCTTCCTTGTCCCCTTCTGCCTTCTGGCCCTTGTCACTGGACTCCCGTACCTCGTTAGTCTCATTTGGTTTTACAGGGCTGTCCACTCCCAGGCTGAACGGTGAACCTCAGAGGTAACTTCACCACTGAGCTAAAAGGGTGTCTGGGGGCCGCATTCTCGAGGTTTCTCCGGTCTCCTTTCGGCCAGTAAATCTGAGTTAGAATTATGCTCTACATCCTTCTCCAGCTCTGTCCAGAACCCTCTGTTGTGATCCTGGTCAGAGCAGTCAGTGGTGGTAGCCGGGCACCATCTAGCTGTACTGGACTCAGTCCGGTGGAGGCCTTGGTAGCTGTGGTCCATTAGTCCTTTGGACTAATCTTTTCCTTGTATCCTATTCTCTTCATTCTCCCTTGCTCCTGAACGGATGAGACCAGTGGAGTATCCTAGATGGCCGCTCACAGGCTTTTAAGACCCCAGACACTACTCACCAAAATAGAATGTCTTTATAAGCTGTGTCATGCCAATTGAGCTAGATGTTCCCCAAGACCATGATCCACACAGCCCTCCGCCCAGCAATTCAGTCCCTCAGGGAGTTTGGATGTGTCTATGAGGCTTCCATGACCTTTCCTTGTACAGGTTGTGCTAGTTTCCCCTGTATTGTGTACTGTCTAACCCTTCACCCAAGATACCACTTATCTATTGCCTATTTAGTATTTCCCCCCCACCCCTCCCATCCCTGGTAACCAACAAAGATTGTTATATTTTGTGTGTGAACTTTTTCATGGGTTTTTACAATAGAGGTCTCATACAATATTTGTCCTTTTGTGATTGACTTATTTCACTCAGCATAATGTCCTCCAGTTTCATCCATGTTATGAGATGCTTCACAGATTCATTGTTGTTCTTTCTCGTTGCATAGTACTCCATTGTGTGTATGTACCACAGTTTTTTTATCCATTCATCTGTTGATGGGCATCTAGGTTGTTTCCATCATTTCGCTATTGTGAACAATGCTGCCATGAACATAAGTGTGCATATGTCTATTCGAGTGACGACTCTTATTTCTCTAGGATATATTCCTAGGAGTGGGATTGCTGGATCAAATGGTACGTATATTTTTAGCTTTTTGAGGAAGCGCCATATCATTTTCCAAAATGGTTATATCATTTTGCATTCCCACCAGCAGTGCATAAGAGTTCCCATCTCCCCGCAGCCCCTCCAACATTTGTTATTCCCAGTGTTTTTGACTTGTTCCAGTAATGCCGGGGTGAGATGGTATCTCATTGTGGTTTTAATTTGCATTTCTCTAATGGCTAGTGATCGTGAGCATTTCCTCATGTGTCTGTTGGCCATTTGAATGTCTTCTTTGGTGAAGTGTCCATTCATTTCCTTTGCCCATTTTTTAAGAGGATTATTTGTCTTTTTGTTGTAGAGGTGTTGGATTTTCTTGTAGATTATGGAGATTAGACCTTTGTCTGATTTGTACTGTCCAAAAATTTTTTCCCAGTCTGTAGGTTCTCTTTTGACTCTTTTGGTGAAGTCTTTTGAAGAGCATAGGTGTTTGTTTTTAGAAGATCCCAGTTATCTAGCTTATCTGTTGGGTTTTGTGTGTTGATGGTTATGGTTTGTATCCTGTTAATGCCGTGTATTAAGGTCTGTAGTGTTGGTCCTATTTTTTCTTCTATGAACTTTATAATTTTAAGCTTTATATTCAGGTCTTTGATCCATTTTGAAGTAGTTTTTGTATATGGTGTGAGGTATGGGTCCTGTTTCATTTCTTTGCAAATGGATATCCAGTTTTGCCAGCACCATTTGTTAAAAGACTGTCTTTTCCCCATTTGATGGACTTTGGGCCCTTGTCAAAGATCAGGTGCCTGTAGGTGGATGGATTTACATCTGGGTTCTCAATTCTTTTCCATTGGTCAATGTATCTGTCGTACCAGTACCAGGCGGTTTTGACTACTGTAGCTGTATAGTAGGTTCTGAAGTCAGTTAGTGTGAGTCCTCCAACTTTATTCTTCTTCTTCAGTAGTGCTTTACTTATTTGGGGTTTCTTCCCTTTCCATACAAAGTTAATAATTAGTTTTTCCATCTCTTTGAAGAATGTTGTTGGTATTTGGATCGGGATTGCTTTGTATTTGTAAATTGCTTTGGGTAGAATTGCCATTTTCACAATGTTGAGTCTGCCTATCCATGAGCATGGTATGTTTTTCCATTTATGTAGATCCCTTTGGGTTTCATGCAGTAGTGTTTTCTACTTTTCTTTGTATAGGTCTTTTACATCCCTGGTCAGATTTATTCCTAAGTATTTTATCTTTTTAGGGGCTATTGAAAATGGTATTGTTTTCCTGATTTCCTTTTCATCGTTCTCCTTACTGGTGTATAGGAATCCAACTGATTTTTGAATGTTTATCTTGTATCCTGCTACTCTGCTGAATCTTTCTATTAGTTCCAATAGATTTCTCGTGGAGTCTTTAGGGTTTTCTATGTATAGTATCATATCATCTGCAAACAGGGACAGTTTAACTTCTTCATTACCAATTTGGATGCCCTTGATTTCTTTTTCTTGCCTTATTGCTCTAGCTAGAACTTCCAGCACAATGTTAAATAGGAGTGGTGATAAAGGGCATCCTTGTCTTGTTCCTGTTTTCAAGGGGAAAGTTTTCAGCCTCTCTCCATTAAGAATGATGTTGGCTGTTAGTTTTGCATAGATGCCCTTTATTATGTGAGAAATTTCCCTTCTATACCTATTTGATTGAGAGTTTTTATCAGGAATGGGTGTTGGGCTTTGTCAAATGCCTTTTCTGCGTCAATTGAGATGATCATGCGATTGTTTTCTTTCCTTTTATTTATGTGGTGGATTACGTTGATTGATTTTCTAATGTTGAACCATCTTGCATACTTTGTATGAATCCTACTTCGTGGTGTATTATTTTTTTGATATGATGCTGAATTCTATTGGCTAGAATTTTGTTCAGAATTTTTGCATCTGTATTCATGAGAGATATTGGTGTGTAAGTTTCTTTTTTTGTGACGTCTTTGCCTGGTTTTCGTATCAGCGTTATGCTGGATTCATAGAATGAATTTGGAAGTGTTGCTTCCTCTTCTATGCTCTGAAATAGCTTGAGTAGTACTGGTACAAGCTCTTCCATAAATGTTTTGTAGAATTCTCCAGTGAAGCTATCTGGGCCAGGGGTTTTTTTAGTTGGGAGTTTTTTTATTACCTTTTCAATCTCTTCTCTTGTTATGGGTCTGTTCAGATTTTCAACATCACTTTGTTGTAGTTTTGGTAGGCTGTGTGTTTCTAGAAATTTATCCATTTCCTCTAGGTTTTAAAATTTGTTGGAGTATAGTTTTTCATAATATTCTGTTATAATCCTTTTTATTTCAGTTGGGTCCATTGTAATGTCCCCCATTTCATTTCTTATTTGGGTTATTTGTGTCATCTCCTGTTTTTCTTCTGTCAGTCTGGCCAGTTGTTTGTCAATTTTGTTGAGTCTTTTAAAGAACCAACTTTTGGTTTTGTTGATTCTTTCTATTGTTTTTCTGTTCTCTATTTCATTGATTTCTGCTCTGATCTTTACTATTTTCTTTCTTCCGGTGGTTGTGGGCTTTTTGGCTGTTCTCTTTCTATCTGTTTGAGTTCTGTACTTAATGTTTTGATTTTGTCCCTTTCTTCTTTTTTGATATGTGCATCTATTGCTATAAATTGTCCTCTGAGGACTGCCTTTGCTGCATCCCAAAGGTTTTGGTATGATGTGTTTTCATTCTGATTTGATTCTAGGAATTTTTTGATTCAATCTCTGATTTCTTCTGTTACCCATTGATGTGTAAGCAGGGTATTATTCAGTTTCCATGTAGTTGATCTTTTTTCCTTGCTCTTTCTATTGTTAATTTCTACCTTGATGGCATTGTGGTCAGAGAAGATACTTTGAATTAACTCAGCGTTTTGGATCTTGTTGAGGATTGCTCTGTGGCCTAAGATGTGGTCTATTTGAGAACGTTCCATGTGCATTGGAGAAGAACGTGTACTTTGCAATGGTTGGATGGAGTGTTCTATATATGTCTATGAGGTCAAGTTGGCTGATTGTGACTTTTAGGTCCTCTATATCTTTACTGAGTTTCTTCTTAGTTGTTCTGTGCTTTACTGAGAGTGGTGTGTTGAAGTCTCCTACTATTATTGTGGAACTGTCAATTTCTCTTTTCAGTGTTGTTAGAGTTTGTTCTATGTATTTTGGAGCCCTGTCATTGTGTGCATAGATGTTTATTATGGTTATGTCTTCATGATGGATCCTCCCCTTAATCATTATATGGTGTCCTTCTTTGTCTTTTATGGTAGATTTTGTTTTAAAGTCTATTTTATCTGAGATTAGAATCGCCACTTCTGCTCTTTTTTGGTAGTTGTTAGCTTGATATATTTTTTTCCAACCTTTGACTTTAAATAAATTCACATCTTTGTTTCTAAGGTGTGTCTCTTGTAGACAGCATATTGATGGATCCTGTTTTCTTATCCATTCTGTCACCCTCCATCTGTTTATGGGTACATTGAGTCCATTTACATTCAGTGTAATTATTGATACATGTGAGTTTGTTGCTGTCATTTTGTAGTGCTTTTTTTTGTGGTGCTGAAGTTTTCTTTGTTCTTCTTACTCTCTTGCACTGAGTTACTTTTGTTTGTGGATTTTGTTCTCATTTCTTTTGTTTTTATAGGTTTTGTTTTTGCCGAGACTTTAGGTTTATTGTCTTTATTTTTATGAGTTTCTTTGTTAACTTTCTTTGTGGTTACCATGAATTTTACCCTTAACTTTCTAAGTTTGAAGCAGTCTGCCATTACTTGGTATTGCCTTGCCTTCCTCTCCATTAAAAGGTTCTATACCTATGTCGTTTATTCCCTCTTTTATTGTTTTGATGTTGTTATCATTTATTGATTAACTGCTCTGATTCTCTGTTGTATTTCTTTTGGTTTTGGATAGTCCTCAAGAGTTCATTTCCTAGATTGGTATCTGGCTCGTATGATCCTGCATCCTAGGTTCTGCCTGTGAGCTGAAGCTGTTTGTCCTCAGATTAAAGAACTCCCTTTAATAATTCTTGTCAGTTTGGTTTGACTTTTACATATTCCCTTAATTTCTGTTTATCTGGAAATGCCCTAATTTCACCATCAAATTTGAACGAGAGTTTGGCAGGATATATTATTCTTGGCTGACCATTTTTTTCTTTCAAGATTTTATATATGTCATCCCATTGCCTTCTTGCCTGCATGGTTTCTGCCGAATAATCTGAGCTTAGTCTGATTGTTTCTCCTCTGTATGTGACTTTTTGTTTTTCACGAGCTGCTCTCAGGATTCTTTGTTTGTCTTTGGTTTTGGTGAATGTGAATATGATATGCCTTGGTGATCTTCTTTTGGGGTCTCTTCTATATGGGGTTCGTTGAGCTTCTTGGATGGCCAACTTTTCATCTTTCATGATACTGGGGAACTTTTCTGTCCACAGTTCCTCAATGATCCTCTCTGTGTTTTCGGTTTTCTCCCCCTGTTCTGGAATGCCAATCACTCATAAATTTTTGCTTTTAATTGTGTCCCACATAACTCTCAGGGTCTCTTCATTTTTCTTTGTTCTTTTTTCTGAGTTTTCCTGACACAGAGCTGTATCCAAGTGTTTGTCTTCAGTTCCACTGATCCTGTCTTCCACGGTTTCAAATCTGCTTCTCAGCCCTTCTGTGACATCATCCGTTTCTGAAATCTTGTTGTTTATCTTTTGGATTTCTTATTGTTGTTTTTGTATAATTTCTAGTTGTGAATTTATTTTGGCATTTTGTTCCTGCATCATCTTCCTGAATTCTTCCAATTTTTTGTCTGTATTTTCCATGAATTTGTCTATTTTTTCCTCATGTTTGTCAGCTTTTTGCCTCAGTTCTTGGAGAATTCTGAGTATTAGAGATTTGAATTCCCTCTCAGGTACTTCTAGTGCTTTTTCTTCCACAGGAGAGTCATCTGGTGTTTTATTTTGGACGCCTAGTGGAACCATCCTTCCTGTTTTTGTAAATGTTTTGATATTGTCTGCTGTTTTCGGGGCATTCAGTAGTTATTTTTCTCGTTTATTGATTGTAGATTTGTTTGTTTCGTCCCTTTTTCTAAAAAAATTTTGACTATGTCTGAGCAGGCGGACTGTGTGTTCTTTGTTGTTTGCCGTCTGTGCACTCAATACTTTTCGCCTCCTTCTCCAACTGGCAGGGTCAGTCACTCAGATATGGTACAGCAGGGCAGGCCTAGCTGAAGAGGAGTTACTGGGACGGGTTGTTTGTGGCACTTACTACAGCCACCAGGGTGGGTCGGTAATCAGTGCAGGGCAGGTTCCAGTAGGCTGTGCCTGTACTGCTTGGTGGTGTGATGTCAAGCTCACAGTGCATGTAGGCAGGTGCATCGGGGAGATTCTTATGTGTGGAGCTAAGATGGAGATGGGAGAGAGGAGAGAGGAACAGGAGCCAAAAATCATACAAACAAAAAAGAATGCTAGGGGAGCTTGCCATTGGAATGGAGAGATGAGAGACTATGAAATGGCGAAAAACAGAAAGGGAAGAGGAAGAAAAGAAAAGAATGAATAAATAAAAATCAGAAAGGTTAAAGAACCACAAAGTTCCCAGGGATCCCACCAATGCAGCTATGAGGTCTGGGGAAGTCACTCTCAGGTGTCGCAGTACAGCCTGGCTAGAAAGCATAGAGGTATACAACACCTGTTATTCAGGGATAAGAAAGAGAAGGATGACATAGAGAGATGAGAAACTGAGCAATGAATAAAGACAAAAAGGGAAAAGAAAAAAAAACAAATTTAAAAAAAAAAAAAGAACAAGAAAGGCCCCCCAAAAAAACAGAAAAAAAAAAAAACAACAACAAGAATAGAAATGTCCTCAGGGATCCCTCTGCATGCCAGTGGAAGCCAAAGGGGAGTTCCTTGCCACGCAGCTCCACCTGGCCAGAAAGGGCTCCCAACTCAAGAAAAGGAAAAGGAAACAAACAAACAATTCAAAATGAACAAACCAACAAAAGCCCCGGGATCCCACCAGCACGGTAGCCTAGACTGGGAAGCAGCTCCACACTCGAATGGAGCTCCGCAGCCCCTCAGGAAGAAGCAAATATGGCGCACGGAGCCAGGCACTCGAGCGAAAGGAGGGGGACGCCGCAAGAGGCAAGCAAGAAATCAAAAGAAGCAGGAAAAAAAAAAAAGCAACACCAGCAGCCAACAAATGGAACTCAGAGAGCCAGCTAGTGTGGGCTGGTGTTTCTGGATAAGAGACTGTGTCCCTGGGAAGCAGAGGAGGCCGAGTGTGGGTGAAGAAGGGTAGAGAGTGGGAAAGCGTATATCACAAGTTGCCGGTACTCTGAAGCCCCTCAGGAAGAAGCAAAGATGGCGCACTGAGCCAGGCACTTGAGTTAAAGGAGGGAGAGGTGGTGAGAGGCAAGTGAGAAATCAAAAGAAGCAGGAAAAAAAAAAAGCAACACTAGCAGCCAACAAATGGCACCCAGATTGCCGCCCGCTTGGGTGTGTGGAATCCAAGCAGCTGGCGCTTCCTGGCCAAGAGACTGTGGCTGTGGGAAGCAGAGGAACAAATGAGCAAAAGCCCCGGGATCCCACCAGCATGGTAGCCCAGACCGGGAAGCAGCTGCACACTTGAATGGAGCTCCGCAGCCCCTCAGGAAGAAGCAAAGATGGCGCACAGAGCCAGGCACTCCAGAGAAAGGAGGGGGATGCGGCGAGAGGCAAGCAAGAAATCAAAAGAAGCAGAAAAAAAAAAAAAAAAAGCAACACCAGCAGCCAACAAATGGAGCTCAGAGAGCCAGCTAGTATGGGCTGGTGTTTCTGGACAAGAGACTGTGTCCACGGGAAGCAGAGGAGGCCGAGTGTGGGTGAAGACAGGTGGAGAGTGGGAAAGCGTATATCACAAATTGCCGGTGCTCTGCAGCCCCTCAGGAAGAAGCAAAGGTGGCGCACGGAGCCAGGCACTCGAGTGAAAGGAGGCGGAGGTGGCGAGAGGCAAGTGAGAAATCAAAAGAAGCAGAAGAAAAAAAAAAGCAACACTAGCAGCCAACAAATGGCACCCAGAGAGCCACCTGCTTGGGTGTGTGGAATCCAAGCAGCCGGCGCTTCCCAGTCAAGAGACCGTGGCCGCGGGAAGCAGAGGAGGCCAAGCCGGGGCAAAGAGGGGTAAGGGGTGGGGAAGCACACACCGCAAATTACCAGTTGTTTTGTCTCCCGCTGGACACTCCGTGAGGCTGCTTTCTCATACCCCCATCTGCTGGTCTCCGATGGGAGTCCAAGATGGTGGATCCGTGCTGCATTAGCTGGTAGGGGACCTCTGCATGAATCTCTCCTCACTCTCCATTCTCTGTCAGTTTTCTCTCTCCATTTGGTGCTAGGCTGAGTTCTTTATCTCTTCATTTGATGTTTTAGGGTTTCAGGATTGTTGTATTCTCTGTTTGGCTTAGTTTTTTGGATCCTTGCTGTGGAGGGATGGCGTGGTGCTTCTGCCTAGAGTGCCATTTTGCCGGAACTCCCTTAAAGAGGTCTTTTGCAGCAGATTTTCCCAATGTAATGTGTCGTTTGATTTCTTGACTACTATTTCCATGGGCGTTGATTGTGGATGCCAGTAAAAGGAAATCGTTGACAACTTCAATCTTTTCTCCGTTTATCATGATGTTGCTTGTTGGTCCAGTTGTGAGGATTTTTGTTTACTTTATGTTGCGGTGTAATCTTATAGTGAAGCCTTATAAAACAAAACCAGACCCATTGCCGTTGAGTTGATTCTGACTCATAGTGACTCTATAGGACAGAGTAGAACAGCCCCATAGAGTTTCCAAGGAGTGGCTGGTGGATTCCAACTGCCTACCTTTTGGTTAGCAGCTGTATCTCTTAACCACTGCACCACCATTGCTCCAAAGTCTTTTAGACTTGGAGTTTTAACCCTATTAAGAGACAAAAAGGGGAAAAAAGCATTTTGAGTAATAATTTCACCAGCCCACAATGCCATTCCACATACTTATGAGTATTAACTGAAGTAGACAAAGCTGGACTCCATAACAGACTCTCAAGGGAATAAGTGGAAAGATGTTATTTATTAGTCACTTGTTCATCCAACAAAACCTGAGTGACTACAACATACCAGATGAAGATCTACTCTCAGATCACTGCCCTAGGAATTGACACTTGTCATTCTTTCTCCAGCTCCCATTCCCTCTACCCCAGCATATGAACTCTCTTCCAACCTTAAGAGAATTCCACACTTAAAAAGTTTTGGTAGCAGGCAGAAACCATTTCCCTTCATAAAAGAGGAAAACTCACTTTCCCAAGCATTCCTGCAGTTGGACATAGGCATGCGGCTGAGGCTTCACCAGTCAGATCCCCACATACCAGACTCTAACTCAGGACATGGCAACACAAAGAAGCTGTGACTGTGCAGAATGCACTGTGGCAAGAGTGATGTGAGGTGCAGTAGTGACATCCAGTTGCCAGGAGCAGCGGTGAAGGTTGTCTTGGCCACAGGGTCCAGTGTCCAGCATCAGGGGTGTCAGTGGTGTGGACAGTGGTATCTGACTTAACAGCAGCAACTGTGGTTTCTATATGGGACCTAATGGAAGGTAGGATTGGATTCTGTTCCCAGCTGTGTAGCTTCAAGCCTAGTTCTGCGGCTTTCCCCAAAATGAAATGAGACGCAATATGACACACATAAATTCCTTTGTGTTTAAATTTGGATTCTGTTGTTTGCATCAAGAAATGAATGAGAAATCAGTGTGGAGAGTTTTCAGAGAGCAAGCATTCAGAGAGTTTCTTTCTGCTGGGCTGTGAGCCACTTCCTCAATCTTCCATCTGGCTACACCGCATGGTACAGAAATGACATGTATCTCTCAACATCACATTTCGTAATTGATGATATTTGGCCTGCTTTTTCTTTCCTAGAAAAAAAACCAGTTAAGTGTGGTTTTAAGATGCCTCTACTCTGATCACTGACTTCAGTGGTTCCAAATCTGGCTAAGCACCAGCAGTGCTTGTGGGACTTGTTGCAACATACTCAGACCTCTCATCAGATCAATCATCTCAGAATATTGGACCCAGAACAAAGAAATCACTTACTTAACAAGCCCTCCAGGTTAGGCTGATGCACAGCCATGCAGGAATACCTGGTCTACATTCTTGCTACTAAAATTGTGATTGGAAAACCAGAAGCATCAGGACCAACCTTATTATAAACACAGAATCTCAGGCTCTACTCCAGAACTTCTGAATCTTAATGAGATTTCCAAGTTATTCTTTGAATAGAAAGTTTGGGACTCCCTGATCTAGGTGCCTTCTGGATGTGGTGCCAGAGCTCTGCAGTCTGCTTTTGGTGTGTGGTCTGTTCAGATTGCTTAGCACTGGAGGGTCTAGGGTTCAGTCCTTGTTCCTTTGTCTTCTGTAGCTGATCACTCCCTTGGAGGTTTCATCCATTTTCAAGGGTTTAAATATCATTTATATGGTGTCATCTCCCAAATCTATTTCTCTAATCAACATTTCTACTAATATCCAGGCTGGTATGTTCAACTGCCAACCTGACAACCTCTCTTACACTTCTAGTAGACATCTCAGATGCAATATTTCTTAAAGTGCATGCCCGTGTTGCCCCCTCCTCAGTATGCTTCTTCCAGAGTCTTCCCGGTCTCCACTGATTCTATTTTCACAGTCCAAAATATTTGGTGTCCTCATTGACTCTTCTCTTTCTTGTAGTTCAAATTCAATCCATTAGGAAATCTTATAAAATCTAACTTCAAAATATATCCACAATCCAATCACTTCACACTATTTTCGTTGCTCACACCCTGGCAAAGCAAATATCTCAAATACTGACCTAAATTCCTGCTGTTTTCCTACTGTTTCGCTTGCTCCTCACCTCTCAGCTGTATTGTCAGACAGCCCCTAGAGTGATTCTTTTAAAACAAAATCCCACCATATCTCTCTTCTGCTCAGTACTGTTTTGTAACTCCCCATCTAACCCAGAGTAAAAGTCAAAACCCTTCCAATATCCTCAGTCTTACGTGGTCTGGCTGCACATCTGACCTCATCTCAATGACTCTGCTGCAGCCACACTGCCCTTCTCCCTGCTCCCAGAATACAGATATGCTCCTGCCCTGGTGCTTTTGCACTGGATGTTCTCCCAACTGGAATGAACTTTTCCAGACACGCTCTTGACTAATTCCTTCATCTCCTTCAAATCTTTCCTCAAAGGTCACCTTCTCAATGAGGCCCACGCTGCCTACCCAAGTTCAGACAGCTGTCTTCCCTTTTCCCACACACCCACACTGTGGGTCACCTTCTCCATAGTATCTACCATCTTCTCACATAAACAATTTCCTTATTTACTATTTGTGGTAGGCTGAAAAATGATTACCAAAGATGTCCACATTCTCATCCTTGGAATCTGTGAATATGTTACTTTATATGCAGAAGGGACTTTTGAAGATGGGGTTTAGTTTAGGATTTGAGATTAGGTAATAATTTTGGATTCTCTGAGTGGCTCCAATGATGTAGTCACAAGGATTTCATAAGAGTGAGGGAGGAAGGCCAAAGTTAGAGAGAGAAGATTGTAAGGACGGAATTAGATGTCAGAAAGGAGATTCAAAGCTGCTGTCTTTGAAGATGGAGGAAGAGACCAAGAGCCAAGGAAGGTAGGCAGGCTTCGGAAGATGGAAAAGCCAAGAAAACTGGTTCTCCCCTTGTGATGGATTGAATTGTGTCCCCCAAAAGTGTGTGTCAATTTGGCTAGGCCCTGATTCCAGTACTGTGTGGTTGTCCTCCATTTTCTGATCTGATGTATTTATCCTATGTGTTGTAAATCCTAATACCTGTGATGTTAATGAGGCAGGATTGGGGCAGTTATGTTAATGAGGTAGGACTCAATCTACAGGATTAGTTTGTATCTTGAATCAATCTCTTTTGAGGTACAAAAGAGAGAAGTGAGCAGAGAGGAGAAGGACATCATACCACCAAGAAAAAAGCACTGGGAGTGAAGTGTGTCCTTTGGACCCGGATCCCTGCTCTGAGAAGATCCCAGACCAGGGGAAGATTGATGAAAAGGACTTTTCCTCAGAATTGACGGAGAGAGAAAGTCTTCCCCTGTAGGTGGCACCCTGAATTCAGACTTGCAGCCTTTTAGACTGTAGGAAAATAAACTTCTGTTTGTTAAAACTATCCACTTATGGTATTTCTGTTATAACAGCACTAGATAACTAAGACACCCTTAGAGCTTCCAGATGCAGTGCAGCCCTGAAAGCTCAGTTTAAACTTTTCACTTCCAGAACTATAAGAGAATAAATTTGTGTTATTTTTAAGTCACCAAGTTTGTGGTAATTTGTTACAGCATCAAGGATATTAATATACTACGCTTATAGTCTATAGCCTATCTCTCTCTGCTCAAACATATGCTCCACAGGTTGGCAATTCTTATCCGTTTTTTAGCTCACTGGTGTTTCCCAGATGCAAAAATAGTGTGTGTCATATAACCAGCACTCAACAAATGTCAGTAGAATGAATGATCAGTGTAGTGTAGAGCACCTCCCTATTCTGGAGACAGTGTCTTTATTCATGTAGCCTCAGACCAAATGCTGCTTTGTGGCAGCTGCAGCACAACATCAACTCACATTAACATTAATGCCACCTGGACTTTTTTCACAAGGGCCATTGTCTCCTCCGTCTCTGTAGCCTATCCACCCCATACTGATCCTCCTGCACACTACAGCACACAATTTCATTTTCACCTTCATGAAAGAATGATCATTGGCTGAAGCGTAGTCTTGGTTATCTAGTGCTGCTATAACAGAAATACCACAAGTGGATGGATTTAACAAACTGAAATTTATTTTCTCATAGTTTAGGAGGCTAGAAATCTGAATTCAGAGTGCAGGCTCTAAGGGAAGGCTTTCTCTCTCTGTCAGCTCTGGAGGAAGGTCCTTGTCTCTTCAACTTCTGCTTCCTGGTTTCTTGGAGATCTCCATGTGTCTTGGTATCTATCTTACTCCATCTCTCCTCTACTTACTTGCTTATATCTTTTATATCTCAGCATAGGTTGACTCAAGATAAACCCTACACATGCTACATTAATCCTGCCTCATTAACATAACAAAGGACAACCCATTCCCAAATGGGATTATAACCACAGGCATAGAGGTTAGGATTTACAACACATATTTTTAATGAATATAATTCAGTCCATAACATTTCACTCTTTGGCCACCCAAAATTCATGTCCTAGCCACATGCAAAACACATTCACCCCATCACATCATTCTAAGAGTCTTAAATCAACTCCAAGTCCAAAATCTCATTTTCTGAAGCATCTAAATCAAGTATGGCTGAAACTTTAGGTTTGGGGCAAAATTCCTCTTCATCTGTGAACCTGTGAAATCTAGAATACAAGTTATATGTTTCCATCGTACAGTGGTAGAACAGGCACAAGGTAGACATTTCCAATACAAATGGGAGAAACTGGAGGGAAAGAAGGGATAGCAGGCACCAAGCAAGTCCAAAACCCGGCAGAACAAATTACATTAGCTCTCAGGCCTTGAAAATAATCATCTCTTCTTTGAGACTATCTGGGCAATGGCTTTGCCCTCCAGTACATGCTCTCTGGATTCTGGGTGGAGGCACCTCATCCCTGGGCTTCGGCTCCATCTTCCAGGCCCTCTGGGATGGCAACTCTGCTCCCTCAGCCTTAGGCTTCTCCATTCTCCTAGTTCATCAGAGGGGCAACCCCATTCCCTCGGCCCCAGCAGCCCCATCTCTTCTACCCCTTGGGCATAGCAGCCCTGCCCCCTCAGCTCTTGGCAGAAGCTCCATCCCACAGCACACCTTAATGGAAGCCCCACATTCTGGAATCAAGTTGGTGAAGATTCAACTCTTTGAAACCTAGGAGGTTGTGGCCCCACCCTTTCAGATCCTGAAGAGTGTGGTCCCATGCTTTGAAACCAAGAAGACACTGCTTCCTGTGCTCCTTCCGACAGTTCACTGATCTCTGAGCTGCTCCAGGGATGGTCCTTCTCTTTTCTTGGAGGACAACAGATGTAGCTCCTTTGGCCTGTTTCTTGCCTGTAGAATTCCAAGAAGCAGACAGAGTTCTTTCCTTTCATTCTTTCTCTGTGCCCTTCAGTCTACACTGATGGGTTTTCTGCCGTGGCAGTTGGTTAGATACATCAGTCACAGACTTAATGTCTTTAACAAAAGATTGTGAAGACACATCTTTGTTGAACATCATAGGATACGTGTCCAAATCTTTAAGTCCTCTTTTCACTTTGCACAGTTCATTTTTAAGTCCATCTCTTTCCTCTCGCAATTTACTATAAGCAGCAAGGAGAAACCACACAGCCCCTTTAAGATCTTGCTTAGAAATCTTATCAGCCAGATATCCAAGTTAATCACTTTAAAGTTATACCTTGGCAAAACGGCTTAACTGTTAAATAAGTAATATGCAAAATAAAATATTTTAGAGGTTTTATTGAAGTACACAACACATAATTTATAAACTGAGGAAGCACTGAACTCACAGAGTGAAAGCAAGTCTCACAAGTCAATTTAGTGTTCCAAGAAATAGGGGAAATTATCAAGCATTATACATTCAAAAAAAGGAACTAAGTCATGGGGAAGGCAGTTATGGAAAAATCAAAGAATAATAATCACACCTTGATTGGACATATGTCACACAGTTACAGTAAAAGTCAAACATATTATAATATATCATAAGTAGCTTAAGTAAAGAAACCACAATGAGTTTTTACTTTATTTCTGACTGGTTGATACCTTATAAGAAATCACAAGCTTAATTCTAATTGGCTGATTATCTTGTAATAAATCACAAGTTGTGCTAAGAGTTTCCTTGGAACAAATTATAATATCTGATGAACATCTTTTTCAGAGACAAAAAGTGAAAGTAGATTCCTGACAATGGTCATAAGACAAGATGGAGTCTTAATTTTATGTCAAATTATAGGATGAAGTCAGGGCCTTAGCTGTAAGTCAGTTTTTCCACAAACTAAGTGTCTCAAATTTTATGCTCTTACTCATTTCCCTCCTTTTGATCATGGATTTGATTGAAATCCTTTGATCACCTTAGGATGGTGTGTTTTCTCTTATATGGGTTTATTATATCATTCCTTAGTGGCTGCTTGAACTGTGCAAGCATTTAAGGCCCCAGACATTATCAGTCAAATGAGGAGGCTTGGATGTCATCAGATGGATAACTTGGCACCACTTCCACTAGCAGACAGACCTTACCATACTATACCACAGCAATCAATCTCTGGAGATCATCTTATGAGGGTGAATATAGAGCTAGGCCACACTGGAGGAACTGCTTAGTCTGTGGTCAGACTACAGTCTTAAAGCTGGGGCTCAAGTCCATCCATAAAGCACATTTGATCCATGAATATGACTCGCTTCATAGGCTACATATTGACCTTATTAGAAACTGTTCTAGATGCTACTTTCTTGCAACATTTGGTAATTCCAATAATGATAACAACTATGATAAGTACCCCTATTCCTCTTAACAATACAGACCTTATTCAATAACTTATTCCTTTAGGTAACCAACTAAAAATATCAAAGAAAGAAGAGTCTTTCTGAGGGGATACATGAAGCTATGTAGCCATTTTACGGATTTCTTTAACATCTTGTTATGCCAAAGGTGTTAATCCAAGAACAGCAAGAATTATTAATGACAGCACAAACTCCACCTTGTTGAGCAAGAAAGAAATCTAAGACCATACGGTTGTTCAATACAACCTTGGCAAGAGAGGTTAAAGATTTTTCTTTGTTGGATAAAGCATCTGCAACTTCGTTTGCCATTCCTTCCATAGTAATAGATACATTGCAAATGGCACGTTCTAAGTCACTAACCCTATACCAGGGCAGGAAAATTTGGAGGAAGGAATAACCCACTCTAGGATCAATAACTAAAGGATTTTCATGTAATCTGTCTTCTGCATCCCTGATAGACCTTTTTATTTTGTGGTATAATTTTAGCTGACTCATCCAATGTATAGTCTCATTATGGGAATATAAGTCTAAAGGAATTCCCAAATGTCGTAATGTGCATTTTCTGGTCATGCTTCATCCATCTATGCAACTTAAAGCCCAAGAAAAAGTTGGGGATTGGCACCTAAATAGCCTGATCCTCTACACAAAAATATATATCAAGGTGGCACACATACCAGTCCAGCTCCAGTTTTATCATCTGGGGGAGGGTTAGACTGGTTTGCATTAGTTAGTCATTCTAAGAGAATCTTCACAAGTGGACAATGCTCCTAGGTCTGTTGGATGTTGAACAAGTTTGCAAACTGATCTTTTTTAATCTTTCTGACAGATATCTCTTAAGGCATCCAAGAGCCTGTTGTCAGTGATGAAAGGTACAGGTTGTCCATTACCATATATAATGCCTGTGTGTGTATAAACATAAGAAAGCTGAAAACAGGGTACTAAGGTAAGAGAGTTTAATAGATGCTATAGTTTAATTTAAATGGCTCATCTATTGTTGGCTATAAGGTCAATAATCGCTCTAGATACCGTATCATAGTCTAGCACTGGGGTGGCTAGAGGATCAGAATTTCTATGACCATGACATGGCAAAAGAGTGCAGAGTCAACATTTGGTCAAATTGGCTGCACTAACTACCGAGTGAACTAGCTTAACAAAGGCATTCTCTTTCCAAGCACCAGTGAGAATTCGAAGAAAAATTAAAAGAGAACGTAGTACTAGCTTCGTGGTGGTAGTAAATTATCACAAAGTAATATATTAAACCAAGTGTTATCAATAGAAAACCAGCTATGGTAAGAGTTTTTTATAAAAGCCTTAACCAAAAGTAATAACCTCTAAATAAAATCCAAAAGTTAAAATCTCACCTTAAAGCCTATGGGTAGTATTGATAAGCAATGCTTTAGGATTGCAAGTAAAGATTAAGATGTCAAAACAAGGAACAATACCAACAGGCTGTGATATTCTGATCACTATTAAAATACCAAACTATAGAAAGCAAAATCCAAAAAGTCCATAAAACATAGCAGGTTACTTCAAAGTCCAAAATCTACATGCACCTCCAGAGCCAAACGGGAGCAACACCAGGCCTGTGAAAGTTAAGGGCAAGCTCCCAAACCACCATGCGTGTGCCGTAACCTGTCCCCCACCAGAGCACCATGGCCGAGGAACACTCCCTTCTCCTCATCCATCCTCCTCTCCACTCTGATACCAGTCCTGCAACATTCAACATTGCCACGCCCCCTAAGCTGGGAACACACGGCTGGAGGCACCTGCTTCTTTGCCCAGCAACTGGCATAAGGAGCCCACAGACTTGCAACACCTTCCACCCTTGCTGATCACCCACCCCCATGCCTTGCGGGCTGACCCAACCAACATCACATGCCTTCATTAGGACAAAATGTGCAGGGCATTCACCTGAAGATCCATATTAACCTGCAGCAGCCAAGTGGGAGCTGCAGATGTGAGACATTTGACACTGCCCTGCCCACTAAGAAGGGGCCTCATCCACCCATATCAGGGGCCTAAGGGTTGGTGGTATCACCTACTTAATCTAGCTGACCATGACAGGGGCCTGAGAATTAATGGTGATTGCCAATCCCTCTAGCCACTAGTATGGGGTGCCCAAGGATCAGTTGCACTACCCCTCCCACTACACACTCTAGTGGACAGGGGTATGCCCTCCATCTGGGCAACTGTGGGCAGATGACAGCCCCTTGCCTTGTCCCCATTGCCCCCCCCCCCCACTGCAGAGACATTTGCTTGCTCCAAGCACCCCCACACAGCCCTGACCACCCGGGACCATAGGTGGGAGTCTCTGTACCACATACTCAGTGACCAATGACCGAGGCACCAGCGCCCCAACTGGTAAGCAGCAGAGCACACACACAACACTCAACTCAATGACCAGGGAGGACACGCCCTGCACCCTTGGCCAGGTGATCAGCAGGACAGATTCATCACTTCACCAAAAATCCCTCCCTACGTCTCCAGAACCCCTGCAAGAACAGTGAACAGACTCCTGGCTCACACACCTAGTACCTGCTCTGACCACCTGGAGACAAGAGGTGAGAACTTCAAGGACACCAACAATCAGAGTAGCACACACACCCAGCCTATTCGGACATATCAAAATAAAACAAAACAAAAATACAAGATTCAGTAAACAAAAAATACAATAAATAGATAGAATAACATATTGATGCCTTGGAGACAATGTCAATATCAAATCATGTAAAGAAGCAGGACAAGACTGATCAAGCAAGTGACCGAAATAAAGAACTAGAAAACGTTTCAGAGGAAGATAAGGCAATGAAACTACCTGATAAAGAATTCAAAAGACTACTATATCCAAGAGATAAAAAGGAAATCAGGCAAAACACAGAACAAACAAAGGAACACACAGACAATGCAACAGAAGAATTCAGGAAAACAATACAAGAACAAAATGACAGAAAAAACCAGGCTGCTAGAAGTCATACAGAAATAGCAACTAAAATCCAAAAGATTAACGATAAAATTTCAGAATTAGACAACTCAATAGAAAGTCATAGGAACAGAACTGAGAGTCAGAATCGTGAGATTGAAGACAAATCCCTTGACACCAATTTGTTTGAAGAAAAATCAGAAAAAAGAATGGAAAAAAAAGGAAGACAAAAAATTATATGGAAAAACCTATGTGTGATCAGAGTACCAGAACAGGGAGGATAATGGAAAACACAGAGAGAATTGTTGAAGACTTGCTTGCAGAAAACCCCTAATATCATGAAAGATAAGAAAATATCTATCCAAGAAGCTCAACAAATCCCATACAGAATAAACCTCAAAAGAAAGTCACCAAGACATATCATAATCAAACTTGCCAAAACCAAAGACAAAGAAAGAATCCTGAGAGTGGCTAAGGATAAATGAAAAATCATCTACAAAGGATAACCAATAAGACTAAGCTCTGATTACTCAGCAGAAACCATGCAGGCAAGAGGGCAATGGGATGACATACATAAAGCCTTGAAGGAAAAAAAAATTGCCAGCCAAGAATTATATATCCAGCAAAATTGTCTCTCAAACATGATAGCAAAATTAGGTCATTTCCAGATAAACAGAAATTAAGGGAATTTGTAAAAACCAGACCACAATTACAAGAAATATTAAAGGGAGTCTTCTGGTTAGAGAACCAACAATATCAGACAACAATCCAATACTAGGACCCAGGACAGATCAACCAGATACCAACCCAGGCAGGGAATTCACAAAAACAAAACTAAGCTAAAAGACTGAAAATAGGAAATCATAGGTGTTAATATGTAAACAACAACAACTTCTAAACTGTGTAGTCATAAAACTTCCATATGGAGAGGAAGCAAAGGCAATATCAAGAAATAAAACTAGTTTAAGCTTAGAAAAATAAGGGTAAATTTCAAGGTAACCACAAACGAAGCTAACAAATCTACCTATTAAAATAAAAAAGAAGAAAAACATAAAGACTCAGCAAACACAAAATCAACAATAATGAAAGAGATGAAAAGAAAATACAAAAACAAAAAGAACTCAGCACTGGAAATTAATCAACACCACACATAAAAAAGAAAATGACAGCAGTAAACTCATACCCATCAAAAATTACACTGAATGTAAGCGGCCTAAATGCACCAATAAAGAGAGAGTGGCAGAATGGATAAAAAACACAATCCATCTATATGCTGTCTACAAGAGAAACACCTTAGACACAAAGACATAAACACCCTAAAATTTAAAGGATGGAAAAAATATTTAGTAAGCAAACAATGACCAAAAAAGAGCAGGAGTGGCAATATTAATGTCTGATAAAATAGACTTTAAAGCAATATCCATCCTAAAGTATATGGAAGGACACCATATAATGATTAAACGGTCAATACACCAGCAGGACATAACCATAATAAATATATACTCACTGACACAGCACTCCAAGATACATAAAACAAACTCAAACAGCATTGAAAGGAGAAATAGACAGTTCCACAATAGTAGTAGGTTACTTCAACACACAAATTTCAGTGAAGGACAGAACATTTTGAAAGAAACTCAGTAAAGATATGGAAGATCTAAATGCCACAACCAATACAAATCGACCTCATAGACATATACAGAACACTCCACCCAAAAGCAGCCAAGTATACATTCTTTCCCAATGCACATGGAACATTCTCTAGAATAGACCATATTTTAGGTCACAAACTAAGCCATAACAAAATCCAAAACATTGAAATAATACAAAGCATCTTCTCTGATCATAATGCCAGAAAAGTAGAAATCAATAAAAGAAACAGAAAGGAAAATAAATCAAATACATGAAAACTGAACAACACCTTGCCTAAAAATTACTGAGAAATAGAATAAATCAAGGACAGAATAAAAAAATTCATAGAATCAAATGAGAATGAAAACACATCATACCAAAACTTCCAGGACACAACAAAAGTATTGATTAGAGGTCAATTTATAGCAATAAGTTTGCATATCAAAAAATTAAAAAGGGCCAAAATCAAAGCATTAACCCTACAACTTGAACAAATAGAAAGAGAGCAGCAAAAGAAGCCTTCAGGTACCAGAAGAAAAGAAATAATAAAGATTAGAGCAGAAATAAATGAGACAGAGAACAGAAGACCAGTTGAAAGAATCAACAACACCAAAAGTTGGCTCTTTAAAAAGATCAACAAAAGAGACAAACCACTGACCAATCTGACAAAAGAAAAACAGGAGAGGAAGCAAATAACCCGAATAATAAATGTGAAGGGTGAAATCACAACAAACCCAACTGAAACAAAAAGGATTATAAGAGAATACTATGAAAAATTGTACTCTAACAAATTTGAAAACCTAGAGGAAATGGACAAATTTCTAGAAACACACTACCTACCTAAACTAACACAAACTGAGGTAGAATATCTGAACAGACCCATAGTAAAGGAAGAAATTAAAGAGGTCAAAAAAAAACTCCCAACAAAAAAAAAGCCCTGGCTTTGATGGCTTCTCTGGAGAATTCTACCAAACCTTCAGAGAAGCACTAACATCAGTGCTACTCAGCTATTTCAGAGCATAGAAAAGGAAGGAATACTCCTGAATGCATTCTATGAAACCTGCATAACCCTGATACCAAAGCCAGGCAAAGACTCCACAAAAAGAGAAAACTACAGATCAGTATCCCTCATGAATATAGATGCAAAAATTCTCAACAAAATTCTAGCCAATAGAATTCAACAGCATATCAAAAAAATAATACATCATGACCAAGTGGGATTCATACCAGGTATGCAAGAATGGTTTGACATAAGCAAGTCAATCAATGTAATCAACCACATACATAAAACAAAAGAACCACATGATCTCATCAATCGATGCAGGAAGGGCATTTGACAAAGTCTAACATCCATTCTTGATAAAAACTCTCAACAAAATAGGAATAGAAAGGAAATTCCTTAACATAATAAAGGGCATTTATACAAAACCAACAACCAACATCATTCTAAACAAAGAGAGACTGAAACCATTCCCCTTGAGAACAGGAACAAGACGAGGATGCCCTTTATCACCACTCTTATTCAACATTGTGCTGGAAGTCCTAGCTAGAGCCATAAGGAAAGAAAAACAAATAAAGGGCCATAGAAGCTTCACAGACACATCCAAACTCCCTGAGGAACTGAATTACTGGACTGAGGGCTGAGGACCATGATCTTGAGGGACATCTAGCTCAACTGGCATAACATAGTTTATAAAAAAAATATTCTACATCCAACTATGGTGAGTAGCATCTAGGGTCTTCAAAAACTTTGAGCAGCCATCTAAGATACATACATCTACTGGTCCCATCCCAATTGGAGCAAAGGAGAATGAAGAAAACCAAAGACACAAAGGGAAGATTAGTCCAAAGAACTAATGGACCACAACTACCACAACCTCTGCCACACTGAGCCCAGAACAACTAGATGGTGCCCAGCTACCACCACTGACTGCTGACAGGCATCGCAATAGATGGTCCCAGATAGAGTGGGAGAAAAATGTAGAACAAAATTCAGATTCACAAAAAAAGACCAGACTTGCTGGTCTGACAGAGGCTGGAGAAACCCCAAGAGTATGGCCCCTGGACACACTTTTAACTCAGTACTGAAGTCACTCCTGAGTTCACTTTTCAGCCAAAGATTAGACAGGTCTATTGGGCCGACAATAACACACGTGAGGAACATGCTTCACAGTTCAATCATGTATACGAGACTAAATGGGCACACCAGCCCAAAAGCAAAGACGAGAAGGCAGGAAAGGACAGGAAAACTGGACAAAAGAAAAGGGAACCCGCAGGGTAAATAAGAGGAGAGTGTTGACACATTGAGAGGTTGGCAACAAATATCACAAAACAATTTGTGTATTAATTGTTTAATGAGAAACTAATTTGTTCTGTAAACTTTCATCTTCGTGGAAGGAGGATTAACTAATATATTGCTCTCTTGATGATTTTCTTGCTAAAGCAAAACAGTAGTGCCCAAATGTTGACCATATAAGATTCAAACACATGAGGTGGTTTATCACACTGTCTCCCACACAGTACACATTCCATACATACCTATTTAAAGATTGTTTCATCTGATCTGCATTTATCAACTCACTTTTATTTCCTGAGGATATTTACTTATATTCTTTGTATCCGTGCTTGTTTTTAGCCTCTATAGCTATGTCACACTCTTTTTACCTGGATCTTGTCTGCCAAATTCAAATCTTAGAGAATCTTTAATATTTGATTCAAATTCCATCTATTTTATGAATACATTTTCATTTTCTACAAATCAGAGTGATCCCTCAATTTTCTGAACAGCCTTTGCACATATAATTAGTGCTGGGTAATTTAGCACTTAACTTTAGGTAGTTTGAGGATGCCTTCTAATTATGTGATTTTTAAACAAATACATAAAAGGTCTCTGCCTTTGCTTATATGTACAGTACTCCACTTTTATTTATAAAACAAAGAGCAGACAGCATAAAGTTGATTTAATTCATCAGATTTGTCATATGCTGACCTCAGGACCTCCCTTGGATTCAAGTATGAGCCTGGTATTCCAGCACTGTCCTGTTTTGAAAAGTCCCCCCAAGTCCCTCCATACACAACAGGTATCTTTTACTATTTATTCTGGGTGGTTTTAGCCCATGTTGTGGATTGAATAGTTTCCCCCCAAAATGTGTATCAACTTGGCTAGGCCATGATTTCCAGTATTGTTTAATTGTCCAACATTTTGTCATCTGATGTGATCTTCCTATATGTTGTAAATCCTGCCTTTATGACGTTAATGAGGCAGGATTAGTTGCAGTTATGTTAATGAGGCAGGACTAAATCTATAAGATTAGTTTGTATTCTTGAGTCAATCTCTTCTGAGATATAAAAGAGAGAAGTAAGCAGAGAGACATGAGGACCTCATACCACCAAGAAAGCAGAGCAGGGAGCAGAGCATGTCCTTTGGACCTGGGGTCCCTGCACTGAGAAGCTCCTTTAGACCAGGGGAAGATTGATGACAAAGACCTGCCCCAGAGGCGACAGAGAGAGAAAGCCTCCACCTGGATCTGGCACCCTGAATTAGGAATTCTAGCCTTCTAGACTGTGAAAGACTAAATTTCTGTTTGTTAAAGCCATTCACTTGTGGCATTTTTGTTATAGCAGCAATAGATAACTAACACAAAATTTGGTACCAGCAGAGTGGGGTGATGCTCTAACAAATACCTAAACTTTGGAAGCGGTTTTGAAACTTGGAATGGGTAGAGGCTGGAAGAGTTTTAAAGTGCCTAATAGTAAAAACCCTAAGTTGCCTTGAAGAGACTATTGGTAGAATTATGGACATCAAAGACAATTCTACTGAGGATTCAGAAGGAAATGAAGAGCACTATTACACTGGAGATGGCACAGACAGTGAGAAGCAGCAGCAGAGAAACGGCAGCAGCAGGCAAATGGCAGCAGCAGAACCAGGAGACCAGCACGAGACAGCACTGGAGCTGACCCACAGAGCAAGAGGGCTGAGTGCCTTTGCACGGGAGGCTTCCTGGTGAAGTGAAGTACCTCCAGGTACTTATCGGTGGAGCTAAAGAGCTTTAGAACACTTGCACCAACAGGGCCAATACAGGCAGCAAGGCCTGAGAGGCCGAGAGGCCAAGGAACCAGGAACAGAACCTGAGGACACAAGGAAAACAGGAAGCAGAGCTGCCTCAATCTCAAAGGGTAGGACCACTGCCTCAGGGATCTCAAAGGTTGGAGCCATGGCCTCTGGAGTTTCAAAGGGTGGGAACACAGCAACCTGGGTTTCAAAGAGTCAGACGCTCACCAACTGGTTCTGGAGTGTGGGGCTGCCTTTCACGAGTGCCACCAGGTTGGGGCCGGACCTCCTGCCCAAAGCTGAGGGGGCAGGGCTGCCATGCCCAAGGGGCAGAAGAATGGGGCTTGCTGGGGCCATGGGGGTAGGGTCGACACTCAGATGGACTAGGAGAATGAGGCTGCCCAAATGCGAGGGAGTAGAGTTGCTGTTCCAGTGGCCCTGGAAGGCAGAACTGAAGCCCAGTGCAGGGGGCCCTCAACTCAGAATCCAGAAAGTGTGACCAACACCCAGAGTCTGGAAGGCAGAGCCATTGCCTAAATGGCCATGGAGAAGAGAGGAGTATTTTCAAGCTTTGAGAGCTAACATAATGTGTTCTGCTGACTGCCTGGTGCCTGTTATGCCTTCTTTCCCTCCAATTTCTCCCATTTATAATGGAAATGTCTAGCCTGTGCCAGTTCTATCATTGTACTTTGGAAGCAGATAACTTGTATTCTAGATTTCACAGATGAAGAGGAATTTTTGAATTTGGACTTGGAGTTGATTTAAGACTTTTGCTACGATATGATGGCGTGAATGTGTTTTATATGTGGTAAGAACATGAATTTTTGGGTGCTGTCATGGATTGAATTGTGTCCCCCAGAAATATCTATCAACTTGACTGGATCATGATTCCCAGTATTGTATGATTGTGTACCATTTTGTAATCTGATGTAATTTCCTTATGTGTTGTAAATTCAATCACTATGCTCTAATAAGGTGGATTAGTGGCAGTTATATGATGAGGTATACAAGATTGGATAGTGTCTTAAGCCAATCTCTTGAGATATAAAAGAGAGAAGCGAGCAGACACGTGGGAACCTCATACCACCAAGAAAGCAGTGCCAAGAGCAGAGTGTTTCCTTTGGACCTGAGGTTCCTGCGCAGAGAAGCTCCCAGACCAAGGGAAGACTGATAACATGGACCTTCCTCCAGAGCTGACAGAGAAAGTGTTTCCTTGGAGATGACCCCCTAAATTTGGACTTGTAGCCTACTGGACTGTGAGAGAATAAACTTCTCTTTGTTAAAGCCATCTACTTGTGGTATTTCTGTTACAGCGGCACTAGATGACTAAGACAGGTGCCAAAGGGTGCAATGTTATGGATTGAATTGTTTTCTCCCAAAATGTGTATCAACTTGGCTAGGCCATGATTCCCAGTATTGTGTAATTGTCCACCATTTTGTCATCTGATGTGATTTTCCTATGTGTTGTAAAGCCACTCTCTATGACGTTAATGAGGAAGGGTTAGAAGCAGTTATTTTATTGAGGTAGTACTCAATCAACAAGATTAGGTTGTATCTTGAGTCAACCTTTTTTGAGATATAAAAGAGAGAAGGCAACAGAGAGACGGGGGACTTTCTACAACCAAGAAAGCAGAGCTGGTAGCAGAGCGTGTCCTTTGGACCCGGGGTTCCTGTACTGAGAAGCTCCTAGATCAGGGGAAGATTGATGACAAGGACCTCTCCCCAGAGCCAACAGAGAGAGAAAGCCTTCCTCTGGAGCTGGCGCCCTCAATTCAGACTTCTAGCCTCCTACTCTGTGAGAGAATGAATTTCTGTTTGTTAAAGCCATCCACTTGTATTTCTGTTATAGCAGCACTGGATAACTAAGACAGCCCATAATAAAGAAGAGTTAATGACAGTGAAGCTATACTTAGGAAATCAGTGAAAGAATTGACAGGAAAAAAGGTAGGTCATCATGCGTCATTTTCTTATGAGTTCACTAAGCCTTCTCTACAGGCATTTCCATACCCTGTTCTGCAGACTGTTACATAAGACCATATTATATATGCTCGTGTGCAGTCAATAAATATATGCTTTCTACTGATGTACTACTCTCATTAAATGGCTAATCTTTTTTGAGTCTGAAACCAAGCATATAATATATAAGACAATTTTAATATCCACTTTAAGAAAATGAAGGCTTAGAAATATTAAGTGATATTTTCCCAAGGTAAATTTTGGGTTCAAATTCTGGTCCTCTGAGTCCTATCTAGTATTATGTTTGTTTCACACTTTCCTTCTCCTTTAATCACTTTATTATGCACCTCCACAAATATTGACTCTGTGCTGGTAGGCCATTTACATTAAATGAGCTAGAGTTTGTGGTAAAATCTCATGAATGCTGGTGTGAGATCTTGTTCAGAAAAGTAACTTCTAAATAAAGAGAAAGTCATATTTAACTTTCATTATTATTATTTCCTATCGTATCATTACTTACATTCTCAAGATACATGTTATTGCACAAGTGTACGATCAGGCCAACCTTCTAGTTAATCTTCATAGTACCCAATAGTACAGTTTGGTTTATAGAAGGCCAGTATATTGTAATTTAATGTAGTGGGGTAGGTCTATACATTCATTTCAGAGAAATAAAATAGAGATTAAGTATGTGAAATATTTGTTTTATTTGCAGCCCAAATGCAAAAGAGACTAAAATCAAAGAGAAAATAAAACTAGGCATACACAGGAATACAAATAACTATAGGTATAAAATGTAATGCTCTCCTGAGAGGTCATTACTATTATATTTTTCATGTATGTGGATTATTAAAGTTATTAAATGATGTCTTAGTCATCTAGTGCTGCTATAACAGAAATACCACAAGGGGACAGCTTCAGTAAACATAAGTTCATCCTTTCACAGTCTAGAAAGCTAGAAGTCCGAATTTAGGGTGCCAGTTCCAGGGCAAGGCTTTCTCTCTCTGTCAGCTCTGAAGGAATGTCCTTGTCATCAATCTTCCCCTGGTTTAGGAGCTTCTCCGCACAGGACCTCGAGTCCAAAGGACAAAATCTGCTCCTGGAGCTGCTTTCTTGGTGGTATGAGGTCCCCCTGTCTCTCTGCTTACTTCTCTCTTTTATATCTCAAAAGAGATTGGCTCAAGACACAATCTAATTTTGTAGATTGAGTCTTGCCTCATTAACATAACTGCCGCTAATCCCATCTCATCGACATCATAGGGACAGGATTTACAACACATAGTAAAATCAAATCAGATGAAAAATGGTGGATAATCACACAATACTGGGAATCATGGCCTAGCCAAACTGATACACATATTTTTTGGGGACACAATTCAATCCATGACAAATGACCTAATATATCTCCTAACATTATTAGTTATAAATTGTACTAAGGGTAAGAACAAACTTTTCAAATTCAAAAGTATTGGGTGGGATGGCTAGACTATACACATCGAGATTTTTTTTGCTGAGCTTGTGAACTGTTTCTGAAAATAATTCTAAAAGAAGTATTATATGGAATACAAGAACATTGAGAATATCCTACATCATATTAAATATATTTTATGTGCATCATTACTGTGTTGTTCTGATTGGGAAAGTAAATAACTATCCAGTGATATATCCAGTGAGTCCCTTTTTTATATTTCAAGAATTATGAGGTGATAAAGGAAAAAATACCATGTTACTTTTAGATTCCAGCAATGTATCCTTCTAAATCTATCTAGATGTATTACAATGATTAAACATGGGATCTTCTAAGGAAAGATATCAAAATCAAAATTTAATACCAAAATCATCACATTTTTCTATAAAAAAGTTAAATACTATATCATGATAATTGGAAAGAAAAGGATTTACTTAGTATAGGAAATTCCACTACATACAAATATTACCACATTTCTCAAAGTTTACATAAATTTCATGATTTCATAGATCACTGTGAAAGCTTACTGATCTCAAACTGGTCATGTTCTCTTTTCATTCATTTTTTTCAGACAGTCACGGAATAAATGTTTCACAAATGAAGGAGAAATGAATAAAATTGTGGTGTCACCTTCAAATCACTTTAATTTGTACCTTCTCTCTCTGATGTATCATATTAAAAAATAATCCTATTAAATATTAAAGAATCTTTCCTCAAGGTATTTATATCAAGTTCCACTGAACAAATAGTAAATTGTTTCAGGTAGTGCTTATGACAATCACTGTCTTACAGATTGCATTGTCCTGCACCAAATACACATAAATATTTGTATGGCCTCACAAAATATTTAATACACAAAAGCAATATTTGCATATTATTATTTAAGGTACAAATTATACCAAGTATCCATTGAGTATGGTCTATATTCTTGTAGATCCAAGCATTAGCGGTGAAAATACAAAACTTGACAACCAGAACAGTTTCTATAGAGCTTGAGAATAAATTCAGTGTATTCAAGTTTATATTTACCTCCCCTTTGTATTATATTTCAAGCAAAAATAAAAATTCCTACTCACTCATTTTGCCTGAAGACATTCCAATAAGTAGAGGTATAAAAGAGCTAAGTAGAATGGTTATAATATTGTTTGTAACCACAAAAATTTTGCATACCAGAATTATTTTGTTAACTGATCTCTATGATCTAGGGATTACTTGTCTCAGTAAAAATTAAAGCTAATTTGAAGACATATTTCATTCCCTTATTTACATTAACATTTTTCTATGATTTCCAGTTTCTGTTTATTTTTGTAGATTTATAATCAACTTTCATCAGCTTCTTCAGTGCATCCTTCATGTCCTTATTCCTCAAGGTGTAGATGAGGGGGTTGAGACTTGGAGTGATGATGGTGTAAAAGAGAGTGAGGAACTTGCCCTGGTCTTTGGAGGCACTGTTACCTGGCTGAAGGTACATGTAGGTGACAGTTCCATAGAAAACGGACACCACAGTGAGATGAGATCCACAGGTATTAATTGCTTTTCGTTGGCCTGCTTTTGACTTCATTCTCAGCACAGCTCGGGCAATGTAACCATAGGATATAAGAATCAGGAAGAGGGGCATAAGGACAAAGACAATGCCTAAAGCAAAAACAGACATTTCAACTGCTGTCGTGTCTACACATGCTATCTTGAGCATAGCTGGCAATTCACACAAGAAGTGATTCAAAATGTTGTTTCCACATCTAGGCAAATTCAGGGTAAGTGTACATAATACTAGAGAACAGGCCAAACTAATACTCCATACCATGATAATCATCTTGAGACATAGATGTATGTTCATGATCACCAAATAATGCAAGGGTTTACAAATAGCTATAAAACGATCATAAGACATAACAGCCAGGAGAAGGCACTCAATGGAGCCCAACCACATATAAACATAAAGTTGAATGACACAACCTACAAAGCTGATGGTCTTATCAGATCCCCACAAGTTAACCAGCATCTGAGGTATAATGGTGTTGGCGAAACACAGATCTAGGAAAGATAAATTCCTGAGGAAAAAATACATTGGTGTGTGCAGATGGGAGTCCAGGAGAGATACAAGAATGATGGCTGTGTTACCCACAAATGTAATTAAATAGAAGATGGTGACAACCCCTGACAGGACCATCTCCAGTTTGGGATGATCTGAGAAGCCAAGCAGAATAAAATCACGTAGAGAACTATAATTGTTTTGGTCCATATCCTCCAATGCATAAATCCTAAATTGGGAAGAAAAAGAAGGAGGAGGAGGAGGTAGAAGGAGAAGGAAGAGCAAGAGAGAGAAGAAGAAAAAGGAGGAATAAGAGAAGGGAAGAAGAAGAAAAAATAATTTGTCAACACGGACTTGATAATTTAATGAAATACAGAAATAAACAAAGGGAGGGAATTTATGGTAATAATTAAAAAAATAAATGGATAGAAAATATCCAGTCAGGTAATCTGGTATTTGTTGCAGATTCTTTTATGGTGATGAGCTCATAACTACATTTTTTACGTAGGTGACCTTGGGGTGTTCACATACAAGTAAATGTCAGCGTTTTGAAAAGATATGGTTCTAAAATGATACAATCCTATGATTCTCTTTAAAGCTAGTTACTTGATATAATTAACATATACTTTTATTGGCCAGAGAATTCACCTATAAATTTATCTATTGGCTAATGTCAGAATGAAGTAATCAGTGTTCCTCTTTTTCCATATGTTAGTGAAAAGCACCTTTCATCTCCCAGCTTGTCATGTAAGAGATCTGGCATTTCTCCTTGGCATCTTCATCTCTCTCATCCTCAGTACCTAACTTATCACCAAACTGGTAAATTTGAATGCAAAAAATATATGTTAACTATCTTCTAACTTTTTTAAAATTTTCACTAGCTAATGCAGACTATTGTCATCTCAAATCTAGATTCTGGTAATAATCTTCTACCCTTATATCTTGTCTTATACCTTTATGTATTATTACAAGATTTAATATAATCATGTCATCTGTGTCCTTAAAAATTGTTAATGGCTTTCCATTACACTTAAGAAATATTCAAAATATTTAAGATGGTCGAGATGGACCTGCATGATTTGGTTTCTGCCTGGTCTCATTCTTGTCTCACAGATCACTTTACCTGTATTCACTATCAGACTTTTCTCAGTTTTTTGACAGGTCAAGCTCATTCCCATCTAAAGCATATAGAACCCTTTCCCTTCATCTCTGGGTAACTTATACTCATTCTTTAGGCTACCACTTAAACATTTCTTACTTGAAGAGGAATTCCCTGAATCCACAATCTCTTTTACTTTGTATATTATATCATGTAGAAAGAACTCCTACGGAGAGCCAGTATAACATAGAGCTTAAGAGTATAGTCAGAGAGTCTATGTTCATGTCTCATCTCTACCAGTTATTCAGTTGTTTGATTCCAGGCAAGTGACATAACACGTCTAGGCTCAGTATTCTTATCTCTAAAAATGGGACAATAAAAATACATAGGGTTGGGTTGTACTGGAAGTCCTAGCTAGAGCAATAAGACAAGAAAGAGAAATAAATGGCATCCAAATTGGTAAGGAAGAAGTAAAACTATACCTATTCACAGGTGATATGATCCTATACTTAGAAAATCCCAGAGAATCCACAAGAAAGTTACTGGAATTAGTAGAAGGATTCAGCAAAGTGGCAAGGTACAAGATCGACATACAAAAATCAGTTGTATTCTTCTACACTAATAAAGAGAACTCCAAAAAGGAAATCAGGAAAGCAATACCATTTACAATAGCCCCCCTCAAAAGATAAAATACTTAGGAACAAATCTACCTAGGAACATAAAAGACTTATACAAAGAAAACTACAAAACACTACTGCAAGAAACCAAAAGAGACCTTCATGAATGGAAAAACATACCATGCTCATGTATAGGTAGACTTAACATTGTGAAAATGTCAATACTAACCAAAGCAATCTATAGACACAGTGCAATCCCAATCCAAATTCCAACAGCATTATTTAACTAGATGGAAAAAGTATTCACTAACTTTATATGGAAAGGAAAGAGCCCTCAGATAAGTAAAACATTACTGAAAAAGAACTAAGTATGAGACCTCGCACAACCCGATCTCAGAAACTACTATACAGCTATGGTAGTCAAAAGAGTCTGGTACTGGTACAACGACACATAGACCAGTGGAACAGAACTGAGAACCCAAAAATAAATCCATCCACCTATGTACACCTGATGTTTGTCAAAGGGCCGAAGTCCATTAAATGGAGAAGAGATAGTCTCTTCAACAAATGGTGGTGGCAAAACTGGATAGCCATTTGCAGAAAAATTAAACAGAATTCATAACTCATCCCATGCACAAAAACTAACTCAGAATAGATCAAAGACCTAAATGTAAAATCTAAAACTATAAGGTTCATGAAAGAAAACATAAAGACAACTCTAGGGGCCTTGATTCATGGCATAAATAGAATACCAAGCATAATTTAAAATGCACAAACTCCAGAAGATAAACTAGATAACTAGGACCTGCTAAAAATTAAATACCTATGCTCATCAAAAGACCTTTCCAAGAGAGTAAAAAGAGAACCCACAGACTGGGAAAAGATCTTTGGCATCAACATATCTGATAAAGGTTTAATCTCTAAAATATACAGAAAACATCAACAACTCAACAAAAAAAAAAACAAGCAACTCAATTACAAAATGGGCAAAGGACATGAGCAGACACTTCACCAAAGAGAACACTCATGCAGCCAAAAAAGACATGAAAAGATGCTCGCGATCATTAGCCATTAGAGAAATGCAAATCAAAACCACGATGAAATACCATCATACCCCTGCAAGAATAACACTGATCAAAAATTCAGAAAACAATAAACAGTGACAAGGTTGTGGGGTATTGGAACTCTCATACACTGCTGGTAGGAATGTAAAATGGAACAACCACTGTGGAAAATGATATGACACTTCCTTAAAAAGCTAGACATAGAAATACCATAGGATCCAGCAATCCCACCCCGAGGACTATATCCTAGAGAAATGAGAGTTGTCACATGAATAGACATATGCACACCCATATTCACTGCAGCATTATTCACAATAACAAAAAGATAGAAACAACATAAGTGCCCATCAACAGATGAACGAATAAACAAACTATGGTACATACACACAATGGAATACTACACAAGGATAAAGAACAACGATGAATCCACGAAACATCTCACAGCATTGATGAATCTGGAGAGCATTATGCTGAGTGAAATAAGTCAATCACAAAAGGACAAATATTGTATGAGACCACTATTATAAAAACACAAAAAACGGTTTACACACAAAAAGAAACAATCCTTGATGGTTATGAAGGAGGGGAGGGGTGGGGAGAAGAAATCACTAACTCCATAGTAGACAAGTATTAACTTTGCTGAAGGGAAAGACAATATACAACATAGGGTAAATCAGCACAACTTGATCAAGGGAAAGTAAGACACTTAGAGGAACACAAGGAAAAAAAAAAAAGAGGCAACCACAGTAAATACTATAGCATATACAACTCTACAGCAACAGTAAAAACAACTAATAACTTATAAGCAGATACATAGACAGATATGTATACTGCATAGGGGAATGAGGGCATAAAGGAGTACACCTATGTACCTATGTAGGTTAAGCTTTGGATATTTTTACATACATATTTGTATGTACAGAATGTATATTCATATATATAAAACAGAACACAAGGGGGCACAGTCATAGAAGCTTCCAAGACACATCCAAACACCTTGAGGGACCGATTTACTGGGGCTGAGGGCTGGGGACCATAGTCTCAGAGAACATCTAGGCCAACTGACATAACATAGTTCATAAAGAAAATGTTCTACATCCTAGTTTGGTAGCATCTGGGGTCTTGAAAGCATGCAACTGGCCATCTAAGATACATCTATTGATCCCATCCCACTCAGAGAAAAGGAGAATGAAGAAAACCAAAGATACAAGGAAAATACCAGTCCAAAGGACTAATGGACCACATGAACCACAGTCTCCACCAGCCTAAGCCCAGAAGAACTAGATGGCGCCTCGCTACCATCAATGACTGTTCTGACAGGGATCATAATAGACAGTCCTGGACCGAGCGTGAGAAAAATGTAGAAAAAAAATTCAAATTTACAAAAAAGACCAGACTTAATGGTCTGACAGAGACTGGAGGAACCACTAAGACTATGGCCCCTGGACATCCTTCTAACTCAAAACTGCAACCATTCCCAAAGTTCACCTTTCAGCCAAAGATTAGATAGGCCTATAAAACAAACAATAACACAAGTGAGAAACATGATCAATCAAGTATACGAGAACAAATGGGAAACATCTGCCCCAAATTAAAGCCATGAAGGCAGGAAGGAACAGGAAAACTGGACAAATGAAAACGGGGAACACAGAGTAGAGAGAGGCAGAGTGCTGACACATTGCAGGGATTGCAACCAAGATCATGAAACAATTTGTGTATAAATTTTTGAATGAGGAACTAATTTGCTTTGTAAACTTTCACCTAAAGCATAACAAAATTTAAAAAATGTAGGGTTGGGGTGAAGAATAATTGAGTAATATATATAAAGTGCTTAGAACAATACTTGTAGCATAATGTATCTCAAAAACATTAGTTATCACAATTATTATAAGAAGAAATTATAATCATGCACCATGTAGGTACATATTTGTTTAACCTTCCCCCTGTATTACTCTATGAGCTTTAAAGGCAGACATGATGGCTAGTGCTCCTTACTGTTTCCCTAACCCTAAAGCAGCCCCCCTCAAATATATAAGTTTTGACTAAGTGAAAAGTTAAGTCATGCTATGAATAACAATGAAAAATCACATAACGTTATTACTTAGCATTTTCCTTACATTAAAAATTTAGGCTGGCTGCTTGTGAAGTTACCTGAATAGGACAATAGAAGGTGATGGATTAATGGAAAAGACTATGGTTTTACCTATGTAGTAAAAAATCACCAATTTATTCAGCTTGATAAAACATAATTTAAAATATTTGTCTCTATTTGAAAGAGTAATAAATTCAGTGTTCTTTAGTAGTGTGATACAGATAATCTCCTCAAGACATGTAGGAACAGATCAGAATTGTCAAACTTTTAACAATTGAACAGATTATCAATAGTCCACCTCAGTTTCCTATTATTGAGTATAGACAGATAACTTCCTACACCTGAAGCAAAAATAACATCCAGAAAGTTTCTATTAGAAAATAACTAAGAGAAAATGTTTTATTGAAAAAAATAGTTAAATATCAATCGTGTGTGTGTATGTAGATAAAATGCAAAAAGTGATTTTTGTTTGTTATGCCATTTCAAGTATATTCCCTTGATATCATGAAGAATTTACTTCAAACTGTGGCCATAATTCAATAGTGTACACATTCACCAGAGTAACTGAATATACTGGTCAACATAGTCATTTCAAGATAGACATGGGCTGATTTCCTCAGAATTTGTATTCCAAGAATAATGGTTTGAGCCTGGTTTCTGCCATTGACCAAGATGGACTGAAAGGAAAAAATATAACTCTTTGAAGTGTATTAGAAGCTGTACCATTAGAGTTCTATAATGTCTGAGCAGAAGGATGAAGAAATAGTATTTATTCTGATACACATGTTGATGTGTGTAATTGTGCCTAACTTCTGAATAAAACATGAAAATTTCATTAAATTTAATAAATTTTATTAAAATTTAAATTAAGTTTAAAATGTATAAAATTTAAATTCAGTTAAAATTATATGAATGAAAAAATATAAACTCTTTTAAAATTAAAGTCCATCCCATGCTGTTAACTATTTTCACAGTTGATTATTTTCACTATCACTACAGCCCCCAAAGATTAAGTCAAAGAGGGTTAAAAATCTTTCTACTGACATATGGAGTCTGCAAATAATTTCCCATGCACATGAGATTTAGAAACAGATCCAAAATACCTGGATCCTTCCTAGCTTCACAGTCTTCATTAACAGAGTATGATACTTCAATTTTTGTTTTCAATTTAACCTAGTTTTTCTCTATTATTTCTGCAGAAACAAAATGACTGGAATCATAAATAAATAGCTTCATGTCCTCCTTTTATAATAAAGAATAACTAATCTTTCCTTCATAATATAGATAGAAAGGAAGATTTTTCTGCAGAGATTTACAATACATATTTAATCTTAGACTTCGGACAGAAGACCAGAAGAATCAGCCCATATAATCAAAGTTTTCTTTCTTCTGCCTCCGACAAATTGTTTTAACAACTCAGGCATGCTATTTCTAAGAGCTATTAAAGATCTACATTACTGTGCTCCAGAGCGAGTTCTCTTGATGTTCTACTTCTCCATCTGTGTACAGCCCACTCTGAAGAAAAGAGATCCTGCCAGGCTGCAGCTCTTTCATGTGTTCCCTGCAGCGTCACTGCGAATTCTGCTATTTTCCTGATGTGTGTTAAGGTACGGATTCTTGACAGGACTCCTCCTTCTTGAACATGTGACTTCAGATAAGGGGATAAAACCTGTCACAGAGTCTCACTATTTTAAGCGAACTTGCAAATACTAGATATTAATACTAGAGAAGCATTACACAAAGTAATCAGGTGATTCCAAGCCCCTTCAGGGTGGACCAGAACCACCAACCTTTCTGTTACCCAACTTGTTAACCGTTTGCACCACTTAGGGACTCCAATTCACAATAAGAATTGAATAAATTTCCCAAAATTACCTGGAAATTCTGATCATCAAGAAAGATTGTTTAAACTAACCAGGTCTGCATCCGACTGACTTCATTAGAGTAAAGTGCTATAGAAAAAAACCTGTTGATGAAGCAGCTGGGGATTAGACCATATCCTGATATTTTACAAGGAAAATTTAGTATATGCAAAATTTATTCAATATGAAGGAAAACTATAGGGCAGGGAAATGAGAAAATATATTTTAAAAAAAATTTTATCTAGGTAATGGTGTAACTTTGGCTATGTATACTTTCACCAAAAAAAGGTCCTCAAGGTCGAGAAGGGAAAGTGTTGACATGCCATGGGGTTGTTAACCAATGTCATAAAACAATATGTGTACTGACTGTTTAATGAGAAACTATTTGTTCTGTAAACCTTCATCTAAAGTACAATAAAAAATTTTTTAAAAAATTCTATCTAGGTGGTGAATTGCATTGCAAATAACAAAATTTGCTCTAAAATAACATGCAATTCCAACAATTGAATTTTAACATATAAAGTTAAAATTCTATAAGATCATACCATTAATAGTACACATATTGATTTTGGAAATAAATGTGCTCTGAGCAGATGTGTAAACAAGGTACCTCTAATAGTTATCTCTGACCTCCAAGCTCTGACACCCAAGGTCTTTCTTGTCTGTGAAAGAGAAGATACTCAATCTTCAGAGCTCTAAACAGTAAGTTGAAGATCACAAGAAATTTATATTTTTATTCAATGCTAACATGCCTTTGTCTTGATGACCACCATTGGTGATTCAAAGACTTCAGTGCCTATGACAATTAGTTTGCTGGTGACTTGAGAGGTCACTATTTGAACCTTAGGTCCTGGAGCAAGTGTACGCTCTGAAGGCTTTTATGAGTTAGTTTATAATCATTTAGTTATAAGAGGTTCCCTGAATTAAAATTATATACCACCAATAATTACTTTAATACATAAGCACAAATTGACTGCCTCATGATATATGTTTAAATGTGGATGATTTTTCATCACCATACAACGAAATAATTTCAATTATCTTCTTCTTCATGACAGTAATCATTATATTCTACATTTGAGAGAGAGTATGGTGCAATGATTAATTAGATGGATAGATTCTGGAGTCAGAGTTCCTGGGCTCAAATCCTGGTGGTTCTACTTACCAGCTGTGTGAATTGAGAAAGTTCCTTAGACTTCTGACAGAAAACCAGTAGAATCAGCCCATACATGTCTGAATTTTTGTTATTTTCTTCTGACAAGGTGCCTTGGATTCTTATACATAACAGGAGAATGATGATGGTGCCTATTTTAGGGTTAATATGAGGATTAACTTATGTGAAATATTACAACACTGGTCATCACACAGTAAACATCCAAATACTCATTAGCTATCACTATTTCAATCAATTCAGGGGTCTGTATGCTGCAAAATTATTCATTTTTATCAATTTGAGGAGAATTTACGCTGGTATCTGATGAAACATATGGGAAACATTTTCCTTCTTTCAACCACTTCTCTTATGAATATATGTATATATGTGTGTGAGTGTGTACTTGTGTATATATATACTATGTATGCCTATATACATGTAAGGAGCCCTGGTGGAGTCGTGGTTAAGCACTTGGCTTCTAATCAACCCCACTAGCCTCTCTGGCAGGAGAAAGGTGGTAGTCTGCTTCCATAAAGATTACAGCCTAGGAAACACTATGGGGCAGTTCTACCCTACTCTGTAGTGTCACTGTGAGTCAGAATCAACTTGACAGCAGTGGGTTATATATACATATATGTGTACATATATGTGCATATGTATATATTCTCTATAAATGTTATTAATAATGCTGCTAATAATAAGCAACAAAAAATCAATCAATGGTACATTTTTGTCTATCAAAATTGTAAATATCTGGATATTTGAAACTACTCACGTTGACTAAAGTCTCACTTTCATTCATGTATTTTTTTCTCTTCCCCTTTTAGTTTAGCTTTCTATAGCTCTCCTTTCATTTACAATAATTTCTTGAAAGTAATCATGTACTTCCTAGCACAACTGAATTTCACAGTTTACGTCTACCATGAGCCAATTTTCAATTTTCCTTTGAAAAACCAAAATATATACAAATTTTCATGTTACATGTCTACCTTAATTATATTCCTGTACAATGACTTTCCTAACCCCTTGTTCCTTAATCGATGTATATCCCATGTGTTTACTACTCTGAGGAAATTACAAAGACATTATCTAGATTCTTTAATTTAAAAACAATTTCTCATTGGTTATCCAGGAATGGGTATACCCAGATTGTGAAGCAAGTGTTTTTGCCTCAGAGGCATAATACATATTGTCTTTCTGGACTCCTTTGGCTGAATCAAGACATGTTTTCTGTTTCCCTTTTATTTGCTCATTTTTTTCTTGCTTGCTTTAGCCCTTTATTTATGGAAGTCATTTGAAATACCTCCCCAGTTGACTGCATGTCAGAATAAACGGTAATCACAACTGCCTAATTTCACTCACATTTGGATGTCTAAAAAAATATGAATCTACACATGGTCAAAACAGAACTCTTGATTCCCATTGCATCAAATCTTCATCATACTAAATAGTATCAACATCTACTATCCAGAAACCTAGGAGTCATCTTTAATTACTCCCCTGCCCTCACCTGGAAAATCTGAGCTATCCAAGCTCTACTTCTTCTTTCCATTTCCACTGCTACTGATAAAGACTCAACCACTGTCTTTGTTTTCCTGGATCACCCAATGACATCCTGCCTTGTTTCCCTCTTCTAACTTGCTCTCCTTTCAATCCATTTTATGTATGGCAGTCAAAAGAATTCTTTAAAAAATAAAAAAAAAAACAAGCAAATAAAATATTTTTATGTACCTTGAAATCTTTGAAGACTTGCCATGCACTTTAAATAAAATTCAGACTCCTTACCATAACCTACCAGATGCACCATGATCTGGTCCCTGTTTATTCCTCCTGCCTCATCTTCGCTCATTCTCCTCATTCCTTTGTCATTCCAGGCACACAGGCATTCTGCTTATATTTTGAACATGCTGAGCTACTTCTTACTAAGGGGTCTTTGCACTAGTTTTATTTACCTGGAATATTGAGTCTCCAGCTTTTTACATGTTGCACTTCTTGTCACTCTGTTCTTCAGATATAATCTGTTCAGTGAGATCTTCCTTGACTCTCTAAATCAAGGCTCCACCACTTCATTCTCCTTTTTCACGACACTCATCACTCTAAATTTTGCTTATTATATATCTTACCACAATTAAAACATAAGCTCCACAAGAATATAAATCTTATATCCCTTGTTTACCACTATAACTGAATGAATCAATTCAACAACTACTGAGTACCTATCATTTGACTGGCAATAGAGATATAGAAAAGAATAAAATAGACAAAACAGAAAAATCCCTGCCCTCATGGCATTTATTTCTATTTGAGGAAGACATGCAATGAACAAATATACAAAATGTACAATGAGTCTGATTGTGGTGGGAGCTAAGGAAGTAAAAGAGGGGAGAAGACAGGACATTCTGGAGGATGGGGGAGTTTGATGGATGGGTTGTCCCTGGTCAGGGAAGGATTCTCTGAGATCTTAAACCTTTGAGGCTAGACCCAAAGGAAGTTTTTTTAAAAATGATCAATAAAGATTATTCTAAAGAGCCCAGTCACTCCCTGTGGAATCTTAGGGATTGTAGGGAGTGTGCTTGTATCAGTTGAATCAACTCAAACAGCAACTGGAGTGGACCTGGATGTGGTTTGCATCAGTTATCAAGACTCTCACTAAGGTAACCAGATAAATTTAGATACTGTTAATATGATTGGGATGCTTTTCTTCATAATGATAAAGAAGACAATCTGGGGAATTATTTCACAATCAGGCAACCAGCCACGTTGGTCAAAAACTAATTTAATCTATAGGTCCATTGTATAGTACTGTTTGCCAAACCACAAGAATGATGATGCAATTGTAAATCCATTGAGATAGTGTATTGTAATATTTTTAGTAAAATTATTTAGAGGATTTTTCCCCATGATTTATTCTTTTCTTATATAATATTCCACTAAATAAGTTACTGTTCAAGAATAGTATTCCATGAAGATATTGATGTCTTCCAGTGTGCATTTAGGGGTACTGTCAATTTTTCCAAATAATAATTGGCCAAGATATGTTAGCCCTGTGGTAAGACTTTACTCAGGTTCTCCTGATGCTGATATATTGGCTTCCAGTGGATCTTCCTGTGGGCCTGAAAGAGGGTCCAAACATATAGTAGGGATCAATCAATGTTTGCTGATGATAAAGCAGTAAGAAGGCTACGTGTGTATATATTAAATGTATCATTTAATAAATGTTATCTGGGATGGTGTACACAAAAAAATGTAATAATATTAACTTATTAAATGTGATGATGGAGTTCAATACTTAATGAAATCAAACATTAAATATCCTATATAAAGAGTATTCTCCAGGCACAAAGAGATCCAGAAGACATTCACTACATTTTGGCAGAGATTATCTGTGGGTGACCTGGTTTCTGAGATGCCTGTCACATTATTCTTTGTGAATTTTCAGTTATCATTTGACTTTTTATAAAATATGCACCTATGCTATCTATGAAAACAATAAGATATTTTCATTTTTCCAAATGAAAATAGCTTTGTGATTCAAATGAAAAACTTCAAATAATTCAGATAAGTCTACAGAAGAACTAAAATTTCTCTAAAGTACCATAACTCATATAAAATTTGCTATATTCTACATATTTGTAGGCATACACAGATGTAATTTTACATCAATAGCTCAGAATATACATCCTATTTTAATTTGAATATTTTTATTTCTACTTTTTTTCTCTTAAGTTTCCCCTTATCCTCTTCTTTCCACCCTTTCACTCAGATACAGTTTTATCATGTTGGTATGTATCTTTCCACAAATTTCACCATGCACAGAAAAAATTATCACTGAATATAAAATACATGAAAATTTTTAATTTTTAAAACAAGGATCAAATTATATGCACTTTGGAGAATCTTGCTTTTCACATTTAACATTTATGTTGTTTCTGTAACACCTGAGAAACCAGTTAAAGTATGAATAAAGTTTTATATATATACATATATATAAAACAAAAACAAAAAGGCAACCTAAGTCTGTTATAGATACCTGACTTGTCTCCAAAATAGAAAGTCATGGCTCCTCAACAAAATTCAAGATTTAAGCCAGTTTACAGGCATAACCAAAAAGAAAAGAAAAAAAATACCTGGGCCATGGAGTCAATTCCAACTCAAAGCAACCCTATAGGACAAAATAGAACTGCCCCATTGGATTTCCAAGAAGCGACTGGTGGATTTGAACTGCATAGAGCCCTTTAAATCAAGGAAAAGTCTGTTCCCATTGAGAAGACCCTGTTATACTGTCAAGAATTTGTACTCTAACTGGTCATCCTAGCCTCTCCCAAGGAACCCGAGAGCATTTATCAGAGTGAGCTACACTGGGTAGATGAGATGTCCAAAACATTGGGAAGATTTTTGGATACTGACTTTGAACTAACACCAATTTCTAAGGACATAAAATATCTTTATTGTCCATTACTCATTGCAGGGCTAAAGAAGGATATGCGATAAATGTAGTTTAAAATTTTTATTGAGGCATGTTACATACTGTAAAGTGCACAGATCCTTAAAGTACAAGGTGATGAACTTCTACATGAGCATGTTGTGTTGTTAGGTGCTGTCAAGTCAGTTCTGACTCACAGCGACCTTATGCACAGCAGGTCCTGCCCATTGCTGCAGCCACTGTGTCAATGCATCTCATTGAGGGTTTTCCTCTTTTTCGCTGACCTTCTACTTGCACATATAATTATCACCCAGATCAAGATATGAACTTTTCCAACATCCTAGAAGGCTCTTTCATGCTCCCTCCCAGTCAATACACACTCCAGAGGTAACAACAATGCTGATACCTACCTCAAGTATAAAAATTTTTCTGACTTTTATCAAGTAGATTATTTTCCGTTTCTGAACTTCATATAAATGAAATCAAACGGTATGCAGTCCTTTGTAGCTAACGTCTATCTCTCAACATTGTCTTTTTTTTTTTTTTTTCTATTGTGCTTTAGGTGAAAGTTTACAGCCAAGTTAGTTTCTCATACAGAAATTTATACACACATTTTTATGTGACCCTAGTTGCTAAACCTTTAATGTGACCATCATTCCTTCTTTCCACCTCAGATTTCCTGTGTCCATTCATCCAGCTCCTAACACTTTATGCCTTCTCATCTCATCTCCAGACAGGAGCTGTCCATTTAGATTTAGTCTCATGTATCTACTTGAACTAAGAAGCACACTCTTCACGAGTGTCATTTTATTACCTATAGTCCAGTCTATTCTTTGTCTGAAGAGTTGGCTTTGGGAATGGTTTTAGTTCTGGGTTAACAGAGAGTCCAGGGGCCATGTCTTCTGGGGTTCCTCCAGTCTCAGTCAGACCATTAAGTCTGGTCTTTTTACTAGAATCTGAGTTCTGCAGCCCACTTTTATCCTCCTCCATCAGGGACTCTCTGTTGTGTTCCCTGTCAGGGCAGTCATTGGTGGTAGCTGGACACATCTAGTTCTTCTGGTCTCAGGCTGATGGAGTCTCTGGTTTATGGGGCCCCTTTTGTCTCTAGGGCTAATATTTTCCTTTTGTCTTTTGTATTATTTGCTCCAGGTAGGCTGTGACCAATTGATGAATCTTAGATGGCTGCTCACTAGCTTTTTCAACCACAGATGCCACTCACCAAAGTGGGATGCAGAACATTTTCTTAATAAACTTTGTTATGCCAATTGACTAGATGTCCTCCGAAACCATGGTCCCGAGACCCCTGCCCCTGCTACACTGTCCCTCGATGTGTTTGGTTGTATTCAGGAAACTTCTTAGCTTTTGATTTCATACAGTGGTACTGACTTCCCCTGTATTGTGTATCTCAATACTGTCTTTGAGATTCATCCACGTTGTTGTGTAAATCAGTGACTCATTATTTTTCACTGCTGTTTAGAATTCCATTATATAAATATACTGCAATTTATTTATCTATTCTACTTTTTAAAGACATTTGAGCTGCTTCCAGTTGTTATGGATTGCATTGCATCCCCTTAAAAGTGTGTTGAAATCCTAACTGCTTGTACCAGTAAATATGACACTGCCTGTAAATAGAGATTTTGTTTTGTTATGTTAAAAGTGTCATACCAGAGGTGGGTGGATCCTAAATCTAATCACCTCTGAGGTATACTAAAAGCAGAATAGATACCAAGATGCACAGTGTGAAGATGCAATGTGAAGACAGATGCACATGGCAGATGCATCTACAAGCCCAGGAGTTCCAAGGATTGCTGGCAGCTGAAACAAACAAGGACCTCTCCCTAGGGCCATGCACTGAATTCAGACTCCTAGCCTCCTGACCTGTGAGAAAATAAATTTCTGTTCTTTAAGGCCACCCATTTGTGGTAGCTTTTGTTACAGCAGCACTAGGTAATTGAGACATCAGCTTTTTGCTATTATGAATAAAGCTGCTGTGAACATACTTGTACAGATCTTGTGGTAAACGTAAGCACTTAATTCTTTGTGTTCTGGACCCCAAATATTCTCAAGTCAGTAGCTGACACACAATTATCAATGTTTACTTATCAATACTAGACGGGGGATACCAAACCACAACAGGAAATTGTGACTCATTCTTGTGTCATAAGGTTGGAATTTTGTACCAATCCTCAAGGGGACTGGACTATGTGATTGGTACTTAGGGGACAGAGTAAAGAGCAGACACACAATTCCTGTCCCTTGCAGCAAGCATTGAGGAACAAAGACAAACACACAGGAAAATATTTGGAAGGGATATAAATTACCAAGCTTCATGATGACCAAAGTTGAAAGTGGGGATTTGGTTGGGAGAGATGAACTCAAGTCCCTCTGGTACTCTTCCCCTTGGATCTTGACTGTTTAGTTTTCCCCATGACTAGTTTATAGATCTAGAACTTTATCGGGGAGGGATGAATCTTCTGCCTTTGGGACCCTTGAATACCAGGACCAATATTGCTTTCTTTTCTCCTTCCTTCTACGATGTCAAAAGTACCTTGGAAAAGTAAGTTATTTATTTATGTGAGTGAGTTAAGTGGTCTTAGGTTAGAGACCAGGGGTGCAGTAATGGTGGGAAAGACATGTAGGATATGGAAGTAGGTTCCTTGTCCCATGTAGCCAGTCAAAGGGCAAATACTCTGAGTCAGAATTGACTCCACAGCAATGGGTTTTGGTAAAGAGAATGATAATGTAGAACCAGATTCCATTCTGTCCTGTGGGGAATAATTGTGTCCAAACAGAATGTAACGAGTAAGGGGATGGGGGAGGGGAAGGAGTTTATCATTATTCATGAAATTGAAAACCACCCTTAGAAAGTTCTGAGACTCATTCTTAAGGTAAGTTTCTGTCCAAGGGACTATATGGCTCTCTAAAGATTGGTAAAAGAAAGCAGTAGGCAAGTGCTTGTCTTTAGAGAAGGGAGAGAAAGTGGGAAGGTGGAAAATTTTAGTTTCTCCCTAAAAATGACAACGTCTGAAAACTTAGCTAGAGCTTCCCCCTGACCCTGCCTTTTCTTCCCCTATCTCCCTACCTTCCTAGATGTGAGAAAGTGAAGACCACCAGGTGATTTCCCTATCCATAGAGCTGGAGAAGAATGTCAGCAATTTCCCTTGACAGTACTTTGCCCTGAGGAAGATCCTTAAACAGCTCATTGGTGAGTTTCTCCCAGAAGAAAACTAGCAGAAGGACTCAGCAGAGAAAAGAAAATCCTCAGTTCCTACTTCATCTGGGCTTCAGTTACCCCTCTGTCACTTTTCATGCTCACATTCACCCCACCCCTTTACCTGGCTTTCAATGTCACTCTCAGTTGAGTCATAGAAATCAAGTGAGAGGAAGCCTTAGGTGTCATCTACACTTACGTCTGTATTTTTCTAAACAGGCACCCAGAGAAGTTAAATAATTTGTCCAAGTTATCAGGTAGAAAACTAAACCAAACTCGTTGCTGTCAAGTTGATTCTGACTCATAGTGAACCTATAAGACAGAATAGAATGGCCCCCATAGAGTTTCCAAGGAGTGACTGGTGGTTTAAACTGCTAACCTTTTGATTAGCAGCCATAGCACTTAACCACTGTGCCACCAGGGTTTTCAGTAGAATAACCATATAAAGTAGCATTTATACTGGAATGCTCTTAAGAGTGAAAGAGAGGGCCATTAATATTTATGCAGGCATTTTTTAATGAGATGGAGAAACAAATCACCAAGTTTATATGGAAAGGGAAGAGGCCCTGGATAAGTAATGCATTACTCAAGAAGAACAAAGTGGGAGGCCTCACATTACCTGATTTTAGAACCTATTATACCACCATGGTAGTCAAAACAGCCTGGTACTGGTACAACAACAGACACATCGACCAATGGAACAGAATTGAGAATCCAGATGTAAATTCATCCGCCTATGAGCAGCTGATATTTGACAAAGGCCCAAAGTCAGTTAAATGGGGAAAATACAGTCTCTTTAACAAATGGTGCTAGCATAACTAGATATCCATCTGCAAAAAACTGAAACAAGACCCATACCTCACACCATGCACAAAAACTAACTCAGAATGGATCAAAGATCAAAATATAAAATCAAAAACAATAAAGATAATGGAAGAAAAAAATAGGTAAAATGCTAGGAGCTCTAATACATGGCATAAACAGAATACGGACCATAAGTAACAGTGCACAAACACCAGAAGAGAAACTAGGTAACTGGGAGCTCCTAAAAATCAAACACTTATGCTCATCAAAAGACTACACCAAAAGAGTCAAAAGACAACCTACAGACTGGGAAAAATTTTTTGGCCACGATAAATCCGATCAGCATCTAGTCTCTAAGATCTATAAGACACTGCAGAACCTCAACAACTGAAAGACAAATAACCCAATTAAAAAATGGGCAAAGGATATGAACAGGCACTTCGCCAAAGACGATATCAGGCGGCTAACAGATACATGAAGAAATGCTCACGATCATTAGCCATTAGAGAAATGCAGATCAAAACTACAATGAGATACCATCTCACCCCAACAAGGCTAGCATTAATCCAAAAAACACAAAATAACAAATGCTGCAGAGGTTGTGGAGAGACTGGAACACTTATACACTGTTGTTGGGAATGTAAAATGGTACAACCACTTTGGAAATCAATTTGGCGCTTCCTTAAAAGTTAGAAATAGAAGTACTGTACTATCCAGCAATCCCACTCCTTGGAATATATCCTAGAGAAACAAGAGCCATCACACAAATAGATATATGCACACCCATGTTCATCGCAGCACTGTTCACAATAGCAAAAAGATGGAAGCAACCTAAGTGCCCATCAATCGACGAATGGATAAACAAATTATGGTATATCCACACAATGGAATATTACACAATGATAAAGAACAATGAGGAAGCTGTGAAACATCGTATAACTTGGTGGAAGCTGGAACTTATCATGCTGAGTCAATTTAGTCAGTCACAGAAGAACAAATACTGTATAAGACCACTATTATAAGAACTCAAGAAAAGGTTTAAACACAGGAAACATTCTCTGATGGTTATGAGGGTGGGGAGGGAGGGTGAGGGGTATTCACTAACTAGACAGTAGACAAGAATTATCTTAAGTGAAGGGAAGGACAGCACTCACTACAGGGCAAGTCAGCACAACTGGAATAAACCAAAGCTAAGAAGTTTCCTGAATACAACCAAACACTTTTAGGGACAGAGTAGGAGGGGCAGGGGTCTGGGGACTATGCTTTCAGGGGACATCTAGGTGAATTGGCATAACAAAGTTTATTAAAAAATTGTCCTGAATCCTGCTTCGGTGAGTGTCATCTGGGGTCTTAAAAGCTAGCAAGTGGCTGTCTAAGATGCATCAATTGGTCCCAACCCACCTGGAGTAAAGGAGAATGAAGACCACCAAAGACACAAGGAAAGTATTAGCCCAAGAGACAGAAAGGGCCACGTAAACCAGAGACTGCATCAGCCTGAGACCAGAAGAACTAGATGGTGCCTGACTACCATCAAAGACTGCCCTGATAGGGAACACAACAGAGAGTCCCTGATGGAGCAGGAGAAAAGTGGGGTGCAAAACTTAAATTCTAGTAGAAAGACCAGACTTAATGGTCTGACAGAGACTGGAGAAACCCCAGAAAGCATGACCCCTGGATTCTCTGTCAACCCAGAACTAAAACCATTCCCAAGGCCAACTCTTCCGACAAAGATTAGACTGGACTATGGAACATAAAATGATACTCGTGAAGAGTGTGCTTCTTAGCTCAAGTAGATACATGAAACTAAATGGGCAGCCCCTGTCCAGAGGTGAGATGAGAAGGCAGAGAGGGTCAGGACCTAGTTGAACGGACACAGGAAATCAGAGGTGGAAAGGAGGATTGTGTTGTCACAGTATAGGGAGAGTAATTAGGGTCACATAATAATGTATGTATAAATTTTTGTATGGGAGACTAACTTGAATTGTAAACTTTCACTTAAAGTACAATTAAAAAAATAAAATCTTCAAAAACCAAACTAAATAAATCAAAGGAAAACCCTATAAAAATTCATCACTTGATCCCATGTCTCCCTCCAGTTACTGTCCCATTTCTATGATACTCCTTACAGAAGAATCCTGAGTCTATTCTCTCACCTACCATACTGTCTTCTAAAAATGTCGAGCTTTTATTTTCATCAAATGAATATATGCACATAGTTTATAAAGTCAAATACTTCTATAAGGCTTGTTTTAAAGACAACCATCCTCAATCTGCTATGCACTCCATTTCCTGAACTCCAGAGGGAACCACTTTCAATTCTTTTAGCTAATTCTCTTAGCGTTTTTTCTGTGCCTCTAAATAACATACTTATACTGCTCATTCTTTGTTTTTCAGTTTTATGTATCATCTATAATCGATTACTTCTCCTTCACACACCCCTATCCTCCCAAGATAGTTATGTTATACTTTTGGTTAGCTCAGTGTTCAGTGTTTACATTATTGTTATTGAGTGCTATCGAGTTGATTCCGACTCATAGTGACCCTATAGGACAGAGTAGAACTGCCCCATAGGGTTTCCAAGACTCTAATCTTTACAGAAGCAGATTGCCACATCTTTCTCCTGCAGAGCCACTGGTGGGTTCGAACTGCTGACCTTTTGGTTAGCAGCCGAGCACTTAACCACTATGCCACCAGGGCTCCTGCTTACATTATTATGACCATGGAAATACTATTCACAAGTATTTCCATGGAAATACTAATACTATTCACAACTGAGCATTGAGTAGACTATGATTACTTTTCCTTTCTTAAATCAACTTTTTAGTCTTCCTGAAATTAAACAACTTGTTCCTTCATTTGCTTAGTTTCTGTTCTAAACTTTACTAAATTATTCCCAAACTACCCCTCACAAAGTCTGAGTCTCCTGTGAATATATTCCAGCACATCAAGTTTTGTACCAACTTCATCTTTTTTAAGATACTTCTCTCACCGTCTTTAGTCCCACCACATGTGGACTGGCTGCCTGTCACTTAGGACAGGTTGACCCCCTTGATCACCTTCACCTCATCCTGCACATCCTTTGTCTCTCTCTTGTGCAGTTCCCCTGTTCCCTGGATCCTACATGTTTCCCTTTTTTGTTTTTTTCAGTCATTTTTGGTTCCCATTTCCTCTAGTAGTATTTTGAGGAAAGGAACATGGAAAGTAAAATATTAAAATCCTAACCATCTAAAATTGACTTTAGGCTATCCTAGCACTTATTCACATTTTGACTTGGTATAGAATTCTGTATTGAACATATTTTTCTATCAAATTTGGAAGCCATTGCTTCCATGTCTTTTAGCTTTAAGAAATGCTCTTTTTTGTTGTCTCTGGACGTTTTCAGGATCTTTTCTTTTCTATGCTCTTTCAAAAATTTCATTGTGATGTACCCTTAATGTGGGTCTATGTTCATTAATTATAGTAAGAATCTGGACACTTGTATCTGTAACTCTAAGACATTTTCTTATTTTTAATTATTTCCTATCTCTCCTTTCTTTGAAACTTGTATTATAAGGTTTTTGGAATTCATTGATAGAAAACCTAATTTTTTTATAGTTCTTCTCTCCTGTTCACAATCACTTTTCTATTTTGTGCTATCTTGTGAAAGTATGACTTTTATGACCCAGTTCATCTACTGATTTTTCATTTCTATGATCATATTTGTAACTTCCAACAGCTATTTCTTGTTCTGTTTGAATATAATTGTATATAATTTTGTTATTTCATAATTCCAATGTCTTTGATGTAATTATGGGAAAGCACTTCTATATATGTGAGTTTATAGTTACCATAAGAAGTTTTTAATTTCCATACAATCAAAATGTTCATCAATTAATTTCCTTTATGGTTTTTCATCTGAGGTCATGTTTAGAGAATCCTTCACTTCACAATTGTTAAAATGTCATGTATGTTTTCATCTAGGTAAAGACAATGAGGAAAGAGGGATCTGAGAGTCAAGGAAAATAAAATTGTTTGAATTTTGGAGGTAGGGGAGCAATAGGTAAAGAATTCTAAGGTATTTGATACATGTGGTATCAATAGACACTTACAGGGTATTTGATATGTGTGGTATCAATAGACAGTTTCCTGTGAATAAGGAAAGACCTATTTCCTCCTAAGATTAAAGAAAACAATAACACCAAGAGTCTCAATGAAAAACAAACAAGGATTGGCACTGGTGATAGGCATTTTCGAACATTTGTAGTACTGAGGTGATAAATCATTGTCTGTACACTCCAGTTGTTGAATACCTACTAAGAAAACTTTTATGGGCACTCTGTATTTTAAGGATATGTCTATTTTAAGACCCACATAGTTAAATCCATGTCTTTTAAATAAATATAATTTTAATATACTTCAATCTATAAATCATACAGAATCTATTGGGGGAGAGATTGAAAATTCAGAACACTCTCGACATGTACTCTCAAATATGGTAGCTACTAGCTAGCTGTGCCTATTTAAATTAACAAAGTAAAATTAAAATTCAACTGATCAGTCATACTAGCCACATTTCAAACGCTCAATAGCCACACATGGCTAGTGGCTGCTGTACTAGACAGCACAGATATGCAATTCCTTCATAATAGAAAGTTCTGTAGACAGCACTGCTCTTGATGGTTTATGAACATCAAATCAGATGTCTTAGATCCATTTATAATGAAGGGGCCATTATTATTTCTCCCACAGATTGAATAAGAAATTCCAACTGTCTCGATATGGATATACATTAAACTGGTGTGTAACAAAACCAAACCACATCATGAGTGAATTTCTATCTGGTGCCTTCAGGCACAAATGTTCCCAGTTCCAAAAGGGAAACATCATTCCCTCCACCTCAGTTTTCTGACTGAGGACATTCTCTGGCATTAAATCACTAGGGAGTAAGTTCTCTTCTAGAAGAGCCCATGTGAAGAGGCCTAAGCTAAGCTTTAGGAGGCAGAGAGTCCAGCTCAGGGAGATGGATTCTGGGAAGTGAAGAGAAGGCAAAGAGGCTGGGAACGTTTAGAAGACTCTGGTTTACTCAGAACAGCCGTTCTCGAAGTGTGATCTGTGGAACTCTTGAAGTCAATGAGGTCCTTTCAAAAGATCCATGAAGTCAAAACTATTCTCATAACATTACTAAGAAAGTATTAGTCTTTGTCACTGTGTTTATATTTGCACTGAGGTAAATCAGCTGGGAACTTAGCAAGAATCAAGGCTACGTCACCAAACTGCAATCGTAATTGTTTTCTTCACCATCACCTACTTGCAGGACAAAAACAAAACCAGTTTCATTTAAAGATGTGCTGACTGAAGCATTAAAAGTTATTAACTTTATTAAATCACCATTCTCAAGTTCACATCTTTTAATATCCTGTGTGATAAAGTAGGAAGTATATATAAAGCACTTCTACATTGCAAAGTTTGATGTTTGTCTCAAGGAAAATAATTTGTGTGAGCTGCACTAGCCTCTTTTTTATGGAATATCGTTTTTACTTGAAAGAAAGAATGACAGGCAAACTATCTGGACTATTTGGCACTTTCTCAAAAACGAACAACTAGCAAGCCTGTCACTTCAAGGAAACCAACTGACAGTATTGTTGCCAACGATAAAATATAACTTCTCAAGAGATTAGAAATTTGGAAAACTTGTATCCAACACAAATTTGACAGCTTTCCAAAATTTACAAACTTTTATTCTGGGATCAGTGATAATACTAACAAAATGTGACTTTTAGATATTTTGTAATGAGATGTGTCAACATGGGAAGATCTGCACACTCAGTGAACTAATGCATCACTTTAAAAAAAGTATGCATTAGGTCAAGATTCATTCAATGTGTAAGATAGATCTATGGATTTTAATGAACAGAATATGAAATATTCAATAATAGAGTTTCTGATTACAACTGACCTTTAAGAAATTAGGGCCAAGATGGCAGAATAGTCAGACACTTCTTGTGATCCCTCTTACAACAAAGACCAGAAGAAACAAGTGAATCAATTATATATGACAATCTAGGAGCCCTGAACATCAAAGACAATGTTGAGGAGTCAGACAGAGTGGCAGGGGAGAGAGAGACAGTTCAGAAGCAGTGAGAAGTGCCAGACCGGACTTGGCGAGCACCCTGCAGCCTGGATCAGCTGGTGCACATGGGCTGAGGCAAGCAGTAGTGCTCAGGACACATTTTCCACATCAAGAGAAACTAAGCAGCAGAGTCTGCACAAGCCTCCGGAGCCGGAAAGTGGTGCTGGATTTGCAAAAGTTAAGTGCAAGCATCTAACCTACTGCTCAGGATCAAAATAACCCTTTCCCCTCTGGAAAGCGCCTCTCTTTCCCTCACCTACCCCCTCCCCATTCTGCTCTGGTCCTGGTCTGGCAGTGTTCAAAAGTTGCTGCCTCCCCCCTAGGCAGGAAGTAGGACCCTTCATGCCCAAGCCAGTCTCCCAGCTTTGTGGAGGGAACAAATAAACAAATGAAAACACAGGAAAAAAGAAACTGCCAGCTCCCCAAAGCTGGGAACTCAGGGCAGGCACTGTCCCTTTGCCCAGGCACAGACATAAGGGGTCCACAGACTTCAAATGCCTTTTACCCCTGCCTAGACTTGTGTGGGCCCATTCAACAGCATAGGCTCTCATTAGCATAGTACAACAGGGTATATACTGAAAATATTTTCAACTGCAACAGCTAAGGGGGAGTGGCATATTCATGACATTTGACACCACCTTGTCCATTAAGCAGGGTCTTCACCTACCCACATCAGGGTCCTGAGGACTGGTGGTTCCACCCACTCCACCTAGCCACCCACCACAGGGGTCTGAGAATAAGTGGTGCCTCCCAGTACTTACAGTCAACAACAGCATTGGGTGTTCAAAGACCAGCTGCAAAACACTCACCTATGTGTTCTAGGCGACAAGGACACACTTTCCACCTAGGCACTCAGGGGCAGCCATCAGCCCTGCCTTGCTCAGCACATAACCCCCACTGCAGCCAGATACCTGTGCCTGCTCCAGTAACCCCTATGTAGCCCTGCCCTTCTAGGGCTGTAGGTGAGAGCCTGCACCACATACTCAGTGACCAGTAGCCAAGACATCTGAACTGAATCCAACAAGAAAATTAAATGGACTCCTGAGCTCACATACTTAGTAGCAGCTCTAACCACCTGGTGACAGGACGTGAGAGCTTCAGAGACACCAATAATCCAAGAAGCTCACATGCCTAGCCCATTTGGGCATATCAAAACAAAACAAAACAAGAAGCTAGGACACAGTAAGCAAACATACAATGAATAAATATAATAACTTATTGATGGCTCAGAGAAAACAGTCAATATCAAATCACATAAAGAGGCAGACCTTGATGGCTCCAGCAAGTTACCAAAATGAACCAGGAAACCTCCCAGAGAAAGAGAAGGTCTTGGAATTAATGGAGGTAGAATTCAAAAGATTAATATACAGAGCTCTCCAGGAGATCAGGTAAAACTCAGACCAAGCCAAGGAAAACACAGACAAATCAATAGAGCAATTAAGAAAGCTATACAAGAGCAAAATGACAAATTTAACCGGCTGCTAGAATCATAGAGAGACAGCAAACAGGAATCCAAAAGATTAACAATAAAATTTCAGAATTAGACAACTCAATAGAAAGACATAGAAGAAGAATTGAGGCAATGGAAGTCAGAATTAGTGAGACTGAAGATAAAGCACTTGACACCAATTTATTTGAGAAAAAATCAGATAAAAGAATTTTAAAAAATGAAGAAACCCTAAGAATTATGTGGGACTCTATCAAGAGGAATAACCTACGAATGATTGGAGTACCAGAACAGAGGAGGAAAACAGAAAATACAGAGAGAATTTTTGAAGATTTGTTGGCAGAAACTTCCCTGATATTGTCAAAGATGAGAAGATATCTATCCAAGAAGCTCATCAAAACCCACACAGGGTAGATCCCAAAAGAAAGTCACCACGACATATTGTAATCAAACTTGCCAAAACCAAAGATAAAGAGAGAATTTTAAGAGCAACTAGGGGTAAACAAAAAGTCACTTACAAAGGAGGGTCAATTAGACTAAGTTCTGATTACTTAGCAGAAACCATGCAGGCAAGAGGGCAATGGGAAGACATATATAAAGCCTTGAAGGAAAAAAAATTTCCAGTCAAGAATTATATATCCAGTAAAACTGTCTCTCAAATATGAAGGCAAAGAGAGGGCATTTCTAGATAAATCCAAGTTAAGGGAATTTGTAAAAATACAAACAAAAATTACAAGAAATACTAAAGGGAGTCCTCTGGCTAGAGAATCAATAATATCAGATAACAACCCAAGACTAGAACACAGGACAGAACAACCAGATATCAACCCAGACAGGGAAGTCACAAAAATAAGTCAAAGCCAAAACAGCAAAAATAGGTAAACAGAGATGTCAATACATAAAAGATGGCAACATTAAAACAAAAAAGAGGGACTAAATAGTGTAGTCATACAACTTTCATATGGAGAGGAAGTTAAGGCAATATCAAGAAATAAAACACTGGCTTAAACTTAGAAAAATAAAGGCAAATTTTAAGGTAACCACAAAGGAAACTAACAAACCTACACATCAAAATAAAAAAGAAGAAAAACATAAAGACTTAGCAAATACAAAATCAACAACAATGAAAAAGATGAAAAGAAAATACAGAAAGAAAAATAACTCAACATAAAAAATTAAGTGGAACAAAGAAACTGTGAACACCACACACAAAAAAAATGCATCAAAATGACAGCACTAACCTGATACCTATCAATAATTACACTGAATGTAAATGGACTAAATGCACCAATAAAGAGACAAAGAATGGCAGAATGGATAAAAAACACAATCCTTCTATATGCTGCCTACAAGAGATACACCTTAGGCTTAAAGACACAAACAAACTAAACTCAAAGGATGGAAAAAAATATATCAAGCAAACAACAATCAAAAAAGAGCAGGAGTGGCAATATTAATCTCTGACAAAATAGACTTTAAAGCAAAATCCACCACAAAGGGTAAGGAAGTACAGTATACAATGATTAAAGGGTCAATACACCAGGAGGACATAACCATAACAAATATTTATGCACCCAACAACAGGACTCCAAAATATGTAAAACAAATTTTAACAGCATTGAAGAGAGAAATAGATAGCTCCACAATAGTAGTAGAAGACTTTCAACACACCATTTTCAGTGAAGGACAGAGCATCTAGAAAGAAGCTCAATAAAGACACAGAAGATCTAAATGCCACAATCAACCAACTTGATCTTATAGACATATACAGAACACTCCACCCAACAGCAGCCAAGTATACTTTCTTTTCCAACACATATGGAACATTCTCCCGAATAGATCACATATTAGGCCACAACGCAAGCCTTAACAGAATCCAAACCATGGAAATATTACAAAGCATCTTTTCTGACTATAAAGTCATAAAAGTAGATATCAATAACAGAAAAAGCAAGGAAATAAAATCAAATACATGGCAAGTGAAGAATGCCTTGCTCAATAACTATAGGGTTACAGAAGAAATCAAGGATGGAATAAAGAAATTCATAGAATCAAATAAGAATGAAAATACATCCTATCAGAACCTTCAGGACACAGCAAAGGCAGTGCTCAGAGGTCAGTTTATAGCAATAAATGCACACATCCAAAAAGAAGAAAGGGCCAAAATCAAAACATTAACCTTACAATTTGAACAAAGAGAAAGAGAGCAGCAAAAGAAGCTCTCAAACACCAGAAGAAAGGAAATAATAAAAATTAGATATGAAATAGAAAATAGAAAAACAACTGAAAGAGTCAATAAGACCAAAAGCTGGTTCTTTGAAATGATCAACAAAATCAATAAATCATTGGCCAAACTGACAAAAGAAAAACAGGAGAGGAAACAAATAACCTGAGTAAGAAATGAGAAGGGTGATACCACAACAGGCCCAACTGAAATTAAAAGAATCATAACAGAATACTATGAAAAATTGCACTCCAACAAATTTGAAAACCTAGAGGAAAGATAAATTTCTAGAAACACACTACCTACTACACTAACACAAACCGAGTTAGGAAAACTGAATAAACCTGTGACACAAGAAACAATTGAAGAGGTAATTTAAAAAACCCCCAACAAAAAGACAAAGCCTTGGTCCTGACGTCTTCACTGGAGAGTTCTACCAAATTTTCAAAGAAGAATTAACACCAGTACTATTAAAGGTATTTCGGAGCATAGAAAAGGATGGAATACTCCCAAACTCATTCTATGAAGCCAGCATAACCCTGATACCAAAACCAAGTAAAGACACCACAAAAAAAGAAAATTACAGACCGATATCCCTCATGAACATAGACGCAAAAAACCTAAACAAAATTCTAGCCAATAGAATTCAACACATAAAAAAATAATTCACCATGACCAAGTGGGATTCACACCAGGTATGCAGGGATGGTTCAACATTAGAAAAACAATCAATGTAATCCATCACATAAAAAGAATCACATGATCTTATCAATTGCTGCAGAAATGGCATTTGACGAAGTCCAACACCCATTCATGATAAAAACTCTCAACAAAATAGGAATAGAAGGTGTCTTAGTCATCTTGTGCTGCTCTAACAGAAATACCATGAGTGGATGGTTTTAACAAAGAGAAGTTCATTCTCTCACAGTCCAGTAGGCTACAAGTCCAAATTCAGGGTGTCAGCTCTAGGGGAACACTTTCTCTCTCTGTCGGCTCTGGGGGAAGGTCCTTGTGATGCATCAGTCTTCCTTTGGTCTGGGAGCATCTCAACGCAGGAACCTCAGGTCCAAAGGACATGCTCTGCTCTCGGCACTGCTTTCTTCGTGGTATGAGGTTCCTATGTGTCTCTGCTCACTTCTCTCTTTTGTATCTCGAAAGAGATTGCATTAAGACACTATATAATCTTGCCAACCTCATCAGTATAACCTCATCACGGTGACAGAATTTACAACATATAAGGAGATCACATATAATCTCATCATAGTGATAAGAGTTTACAACAGATAAGGACATCACATCAGATTACACAATCATACAATACTGGGAATCATGACCCAGCCAAGCTGACAGATATTTTTGGGGGACACAACTCAATCCATGAAAGGAAATTCCTCAACATAATTAAGGTCATTTATACAAAGCCAACAACCAACATCATCCTAAATGGAGAGAGCCTGAAAGCATTCCCCTTGAGAACGTGAACCAGAAAAAGATGTTCTTTATCACCACTCTTATTCAACATTGTGCTGGAGGTCCTGGCCAGAGCAATAAGGCAAGAAATAGAAAAAAAAAAGGACATCCAAATTGGTAAGGAAGAAGTAAAAGTGTCCCTATTTGCAGATGATATGATCTTACACACAGAAAACCCTAAAGAATTCACAAGAAAACTACTAGAACAAACAGAAGAGTTCAGAAAAGTATCAGGATACAATATAAACATATAAAAAACAGTTGGATTCCTCTACACCAACAAAGAGAACTTTGGAAAGGAAATCACCAAATCAATACCATTTATGATAACCCCCAACAAGGTAAAATACTTAGAAATAAATCTAACCAGAGACATAAAAGACCTATACAAAGAAAATAAGATACTACTGCAAGAAACCAAAAGAAACATAAGTGAAAAAAATATAGATAGGAAGATTCAACATTGTAAAAATGTCAATTCTACCCAAAGCGAATTACAGATACAATGAAATCCTGATCCAATTTCCAACAACGTTTTTTGACGAAATGGAGAAACAAATCACCACCTTTATATGGAAAGGGAAGAGGCCCTGGATAAGTAAAGCATTACTCAATAAGAAGAAAAAAGTAGGAGGCCTCACACTACCCAATTTTAGAACCTATTATACCACCACGGTAGTCAAAACAGCCTGGTACTGGTACAACGACAGATACATTGACCGATGGAACAGAATTGAGAATCCAGACATAAGTTCATCCACCTATGAGCAGCTGATATTTGACAAAGGCCCAAAGTCAGTTACATGGGGAAAATACAGTCTCTTTAACAAATGGTGCTGGCATAACTGGATATCCATCTGCAAAAAACTGAAACAAGACCCATACCTCACACCATGTACAAAAACTAACTCAAAATGGATCAAAGACCTAAATATAAAATCTAAAACAATAAAGATCTTGGAAGAAAAATTAGGGACAATGCTAGGAGTCTTAATACATGGCATAAACAGAATAAAAGCCATAAGTAACAATGCACAAACACCAGAAGAAAAACTAGATAATTGGGAGCTCCTAAAAACCAAACAGTTATGCTCATCGTAAGACTTCACCAAAAGAGTAAAGACAGGACCTACAGATTCAGAAAAAAAATTTGGCTACAACATATCTGATCAGGGTCTAATCTCTAAAATCTACAAGATACTGGAACACCTCAACAACAAAAAGACAAAAAACCCAATTAAAAAATAGGCAAAGGATCCGAACAGACACTTCACTAAAGAAGCATTCAGGCAGCTAACAGATGCATGAGGAAATGCTCAGTCATTAGCCATTAGAGAAATGCAAATCAAAACTACAGTAAAATACCATCTCACCCCAACAAAGCTGGCACTAATCCAAAAAACACAAAATAATAAATGCTGGAGATGTTGTGGAGAGACTGGAACACTTATGCATTGCTAGTGGGAATGTAAAATGGTACAACCACTTTGGAAATCAATTTGGCGCTCCTTAAAAAGGTAGAAATAGAAGCAATCCCACTCCTTGGAATATATTCTAGACAAATAAGAGCTGTCACATGAATAGATATATGCACACCCATGTTCATTGCACTGTTCACAATAGCAAAAAGATGGAAGCAACCTAAGTGCCTAGCAACAGATCAATGAATAAACAAATTATGGTTCATACACACAGTGGAGTACTTCGCAATGATAAAGAACAATGATGAATCTTCGAAACATCTCACAACATGGATGAATCTGAAAGGCATCATGCTGAGTGAAATTAGTCAGTCACAAAAAGACAAATATTGTATGAGACCACTATTATAAGATCTCAATAAAAGGTTTTAACACAGAAGAAAACATTCTTTGATGGTTACAAGGGTAGGGAGGGAGGAAGAGGGGAATTTACTAACTAGAATAGTAGACAACAATTATCTCTGATGAAGGGAAGGACAACACACAATACAGAGGAAGTCAGCACAACTGGACTAAAGCAAAAGCTAAGATGTTTCCTGAACACAGCAAAACACTTCAAGGAACAGAGTAGCTGGGGCTGGGATCTGGGGACCATGGTTTTGGGGGACATCTAGGTCAACTGGCATAACAAAGTTTATTAAGAAAATGTTCCGCATCCCTCTTTGGTGAGTGGCGTCTGGGGTCTTAAAAGCTTGCAAGGGGCCATCCAAAATGCATCAATTGGTCCCAACCCACTGGAGCAAAGGAGAATGAAGAACACCAATGACACAAGGGAAATATTAGCCCTAGGGATAAAAGGGCCACATAAACCAGAGACTCCATCAGCCTGAGACCAGAGAACTCGATGGTGCCGGGCTACCTCCAATGACTGCCCTGACAAGGAACACAACAGAGAGTCCCTGACAGAGCAAGAGAAAACTGTGGAGCAGAATTCAAATTCACGTAAAATGTCCAGACTTAATTGTCTGACTGAGACCGGAGGAACCCTTGAAGCCGTGGCCCCTGGATGCCATGTTAACCCAGAACTAAAATCATTCCTGAAGCCCATTCTTCAGACAAAGATTAGACTGGAGTAGAAAACATAAAATAATACTTCTGAAGAGTGTGCTTCTTATTTCAAGCAGCTACACAAGACCAAATGGGTGGCTTCTGTCCAGAGGCAGGATGGGAAGGCAGGAAGGAACCGGAGCTGGCTGGATGGACACGGGAAACCCAGGGTGGAAGGGGAAGTGTGCTGTCACATTATAGGGATTGCAAATAGTGTTACATAACAATATGTGTACACATTTTTTTATGAGAAAGTAACTTGAGCTGTAAACTTTCACCTAAAGCACAATAAATAAATTTTTTAAAAATTACCACTTTCGTAGTTTTACTGAAGTATCAAAGATGAACTTTCACAATTACTGGGAAAGGCTATTAAAAATGTTCCTCCCTTTTCTAACTTCGTGTTTGTGTGAAGCTGGATTTTTTTGTATACACTGCAACCAAAATAACAGATTGAATGCAGAAGCAGATTTGAAAATCCAGAAGTCTTCTACTGACACAGTTAAGAACGAGATGTGTAAGAATGTAAAATGATCCACTCTTCTCACTACATTTATTTTGGAAAATATTTATTTTTTATGAAAATATCTCTGTTAACGTTTAATGAATTATTGTTATTTTAAATTAATTTAAATTTTTTAATTCTGTTTCAATTTCTTATATGGTTAATATCAGTAGATATAACCCACATAAACATAATCTCTTTGGCTTCCTCAATAATCTGTAGGAGTGAACAGAAATTCTAACGAGCCCTCACGGCACAATGGTTAAGCTCTTGGCTGCTAATGCAAAGGTCAGTGGTTGGAACCTACCAGCTGCTCCGCAGGAGAAAAGACTTTTTCAGTTTAGAACCGAATGGGCTCTGATCAGTCACATTTCTTTGGGGTTGCGGTGGCGGGGCGAGGCTGACCACGGGGGCGGGGCCAGGGTCTCACACTTTCCAGAGGATGTATGGCTCCAGAGTAGGGCCGGATGGAGGCTATCTCCGTGGGTTCTATCAGCTTGCATACTAAGGCACAGATTACATCGCCCTGAATGAAGACCTGTGCTTCTGGAAGGAAGCGGACATGACCGCTCAGATCACCCAGCGCAAGTGGGAGGAGGCCAGAGATGAAGTGCACTATAACAATTTACTTGAAGGGGGAGTGCGTGGAGTCCCTCCACAGATACCTGGAGAATGGGAAGGAAATACTGCAGGGTTTAGGTACAAGGGACGCGGGGCCCCTCAATGAACTCCCTTTGAGCTGGGCCTGTGTCTGCCCTGCCGGCCTCTCAAAAGGAGGGGAGGAAAATGAGATACACTACAGAATACTCCATCACATGGGTGTGGAGAGTGAGGAGTTAGCCCAGATTTCCAGATCCTGTACCAGAGAGTGACTTGCCCACAGGAGCCCCCCTTTCTCTCAGAGACAGTTAAGGGATCTGCTCTCTCTGGGTGTAGTAGATGATTCCTGACTGATCAGCAGTTCCCTCTGATCCTGGAATTGACCTTGGGAACCACTGGGGACTTTCTCCCTCAAGCCTTGTTCTCTGCTCCACACCCAATGAGTCTGGAGATCTGATTCCAGCTTTTCTGAGTTTCTAGGCCTCTACTCAAGTCAGAACTAGAAATCGCTGTTCTCCCCCTCAGACACCTGGAGCCTCCTACTCTGGGCTGCCTCACCCTGATTCTAGCTTTCCAAGGAATAGGAGATTATCCCAGGTCCCTGGTCCAGGCTGGTGTCTGGGTTTTGCACTCCCTCCCTCACCCATAATTGCCCTGTCCATTCTAAGGATGATCAGATGAGCCCTGCTCAAGTGGTCCATGGGAGGTAATGCAGAGTTCCTAAATTTTCTGACCCTTCCCCCTCAGTGCCTCCAAAGACAGACATGACCGACCACGACATCTCTGACCATGAGACCATACTGAGGTGCTGGGCACTGAACTTCTACCCACCAGAGATCACCCTGATCTGGCAGCAGGACGGGGAGGACCAGACCCAGGACATGGAACTTGTGGAGACCAGGCCAGCGGGGGACGGGACCTTCCAGAAGTGGGCGGCCGTGGTGGTGCTCTCTGGAGAGGAGCAGAGATACATGTGCCATGTGCAGCACAAGGGGCTCACCCTGAAATTGGGTAAGGAGGGTGTTAATGGATTGAATTATGTCCCCCAAAAATATGTGTTGTTAATCGTAACCTCGATGCCTGTAGTTACAATCCCATTTGGGAATGGGCTGTCTTTGTTATGTTAATGAGGCAGGATTAGTGTAGGATGCATCTTGAGTCAATCTCTTGAGATATAAAAAAGATTAAACAAGCAAGTGAGTGAGCAGAGATGGGGTAAGATAGATGGCAAGACACATGGAGATTTCCAAGGAACCAGGGAGCAGAAGCTGAAGAGAAAAGGACCTTCTTCCAGCACCGACAGAGAGAGAATGCCTTCCCCTAGAGCCAGCATCCTCAATTCAGACTTCTAGCCTCCTAAACTGTGAGAAAATAAATTTCTGTTTGTTAAAGCCACCTATTTGTGGTATTTCTGTTATAGCAGCACTAGATAACTAAGACAATAAGCAAAGAATATTTTTCTACAGATGGCTTGAGGAGAAATAATGTACTTTCTACAAATGCGTAACAACATAGTAAACATCTAAATTAAATACAAAGAAATAAAATCTAGTTAAGTGTTGGAAACCCTGGTGGCATAGTGGTTAAGAGTTTGGCTGTTAACCAATAGGTCGGTAGTTTGAATCCACCAGGCGCTCCTTGGAAACTCCATGGGGTAGTTCTACTCTGTCCTGTAGGGTCACTACGTGTGGGAATCAACTCGACGGTAATGGATTTGGTTTGGTTTAGTTCAGTGTCTGTCATTACCTGGTTTTCTCCCACTTGTGTAGGGCCCAGGCTTCTGTCCTGAGTAAATCCCTTCTGCAATTTCAGCACTCCCTCACCTGCATGGCTCAGGGTTCAGCTTTCTGTCTTCTCTGTGTGACTTAATCACAGTCTCAGCATCACAGGGTCTCTTACCCCCAATTCTGGAGGAATGTGAGGCACCCCTCCTCAATTTTCACCTGTTCCTTTCTGGTATCGGCATATAACAGGCACTAGAAAAAGTCAAATCTCACATTCTCTTGCATTTTTCAGCTGAAAGTATACTACTGTCATTTGCCAAGAAATAAGGTATATCTATAACTAAAAAATCAAAATTAAAACAACATATAATTAAAGAAGTCACAAATCTTAAGGGCCATCTATTCATTCCCGTGTAGACTTTCCATTGCCAGGTTATACTTCATATAGCAATGTTTCTTACTCTGGAAAATGTACCTTACTCTGGGATAAAGTGTGCTAATCCTTATTTTGGAAACCCTGGTGGCGTAGTGGTTAAGAGCTATGGCTGCTAACCAAAAGGTTGACAGTTGAAATCCACCAGGCGCTCCTTAGAAACTCCATGGGGTAGTTCTACTCTGTCCTATAGGGTCACTATGAGTCAGAATCAACTTGACGGCAACAGGTTTGGTATCCTTATTTTATCTTCTTTCTTAAGTCTATCTAACAGTGCTCTCTATTTTTAACCTTTTAAATTCTGCTAAATTCAAATGATGTAAGTCATCTCAATGTTATTGCATTTAAACATGCAAAGTAGATTGAAGAAATTTAGGTGTACTTAAGAGTCACATAACTAAATAACTGATAGCTTCAATAGACTGAAGAAAATCAACTTCATTATTTGATTTTATGGTGTTGCTCCACATTTTACCTTATAACCACTGTAGTATGTAGTCAAACTTGATGTGTTATCTGTGTTTAGGGGGAAATGCAATATAAAAGAATGAGTAGTCTCTAATTCTGAGGTTGAGTCCTGGCTTCACCATTCCTGAGTATGCTATATGCAAATTACTATTTTCATTAAGTCACTTTAGCAATAAAATGTACCAGTTGCAGTCAAGTTAATTCTGACTCATGGGGAACCCATGTGTATCAGAGTAGACTGTGCTCCATAAGGATTTCAATGGCTGATCTTCAAAAGGAGATCATGAGGCCTTTCTTCCAAGGCAACTCTATGTGAACTCGAACCACAACCTTCTGGTCAGCAATCAACTACATTAACTGCTTGCACCATCCAAGAACTTCACAATAAAATGTGGGTCATACCTATTTATCACAGTTTAAGAGAAAATTAGAAAGGATGCAATTCAACCATTAAGCAATGCCTGTCACATATTAATCAAGCAACAATTAGGGTGTCATATTTATTTGTCCAGGTGTTTGGAGATAGGGAGATATCACCACTGCTCATTACTATATATCACAAGTAAACCATAAGTTTATGACCTAAAATCAAATCATCTAATACTCGCAATAGCTCTTTGTATGAATGGGTAGCACATGTGTCGTTTAGGGGAAAAAGGCAACTCAAAAAATCACTTGAATGTTACTAAAGCAGAATTTCTTTGGATCAATTTTAGATTTAGATGAAACTCTAATAACATCTGTATATTAATTTGCTCAGCATTTTCAGCCTGAGTTAAAAAATAATTGAATTAAAAGAAGTATTTATTAAAATTTTTTTTAAGGTAGGTTGTTGTTGTGTGCTGTCTAGTTAGGAGGTAAGAAAAAGGGAGAAAGATTGATATATGTATTGAACACTTAAATTGTCCATGTTTTATGCATATAATTTTATGTATTTATGTCATTTAGATGGAATGATTTACTTCATAAAGTAATTGAAATATAACTACTGAATAGAAAACTTCTAACTAGCCGTAAGATAACCGAAGTAATGACTTATTTAGGATATTATGTTTCTCAAGGATTCCATTTAATTGACTATAAATTATGCTTGGTGGGTGCTGAGTCACTCATTATAATTAATCTAAATTCAATTCCATTCCAAGAGGGTAGTCAATAAATATTCACTAACTGCCTTACTATTTTATAGTTTTTAGGTAATCAAAAACAAGTGAGTCATCATGATTTCAGCAAATGAGGGATCCCCAAAAGAGTCATTCGGCTTCTCGGACAGATCCTGGCTGCAAATGTCCTTTTTGGGGTTCTGCTAATATTATACACAATCACCATTTTTGGCAATGTATCCATCTTGATGGTATGCATTCTGAATCTCAAATTTCATACACCTATATATTTCTTTCTCACTAGTCTCTCCATCTTAGATCTCTATTATCCCACAAGCACAGTTCTTCATATGCTGGCAAATATCTGTTGCAACAAAAAGACCATCAGCTAGGTGGCTGCATGGCCCAGCTCATCATTTTCCTGGCCTTGGGTGCTACTGAGTGTCTTCTCCTGGCTGTGATGTCTTTTAACAGATTTGTGGTGATTTGCAGACCCCAACGGTGCAGCGGTTAAGAACTACGGCTGCTAACCAAATGGTTGCCAATTCAAATCCACCAGCCACTCCTTGGAAACCCTATGGAGCAGTTCTACTCTGTCCTGTAGGGTCGAATTGACTTGATGGCAACGGGTTTGGTTTTGGTGTTTTTTCCACAATGTAGTCACCATGAAACATCTGTTCTGCTTAAGAATGGCAGCCTTCTCATGGCTCACTGGTTTCAGCAACTCTGTATTGCAGTCTTCCTTGACCCTTAAAATGCTCTGCTGTGGCCATAAGGAAGTGGACCACTTCTTCGGTGAGGTCCTTGCCCTTCTCAAGTTGTCATGTGCTGCCACAAAATCTACTGAGGCTGAGATCTTTTTCTTTAGTGTATTGTTTCTGTTAATTCCAGTCACATTGATCTTCCTCTCCTATGGCATCATTATTCAAGAAGTATTGAGAATCAAGTCAGCAGAAGGATAACAAAAAGCTTTTGGGACATGAGAGTCCCACTTGATTCTAGTGTCTCTTTTTTTTGGAACAGGCATCTATATATATCTACAACCACCTTCATCCACTTCTAAGGACTGGGAAAAGATGGTTTTCATCATCTATGGGATCATCACACTCATGTTGACCCTTCTCATTTCTAACCTTAGAAATAAGAATATGAAGGAGGTCTTCAGGAAGGTGATGCCAGAGCCAAGCACCGAATGGAATAAGAAACTGACTGAGAACAGAGAGCGAAGAGAGATACATGCAGAGGTCCCCTATCAGCTACCACAGCAAGGATCCACCATCTTGGACTCCTATCGGAGATCAGCAAATGGGGTACGAGAAATCAGCTTCACGGAGCTTCCAGCATAAGACAGAACAACCGGTAACCAGTGATATAGGCTTTCCCACCACCCCACCTTTCTTCACCCCCACTTAGCCTCCTCTGCTTCCTGCAGCCACAATCTATTCGCCAGGAAGCACAAGCTTCCCCCTGGTGCTGCTTGGATTCCACCCACCCCCACTGGCCAGCTCCCTGAGTGCCATTTGTTGGCTGCTGGTGCTGCTTTTTTCTGCTTCTTTAGATTTCTTCCTCGCCTCTCACCACCTCCCCCTCCTGTCTCTCAACTACCTGGCCCCGTGAGCCATTTTTCCTTCTTTCTGAAAGGCTGAAAAACACTGCTCAACTGTAAAACTGCTTCCCAGCCCATGCCACCACGCTGGTGGGACCCCAGGACTTTTTTCTTTGTTTGCTCTAATTTGTTCTCTTTTGATTTGTTTGTTTCTTTTCTTTTTCTTTTCTTGGCTTGGGAGCCCCTGCTAGCCTGGCAGTACCACATGGCTTGGAAGCTACTACCTTACTCTGCGCAGATGCACAGGGACATCCATGGGGGCATTTCTTTTTTCTTGGTTTCTTTTTTGTTTGTTTTTTTCTTTCTCTCCCTTATTCCCTTTTTGTCTTTCTTCATTTCCAGTTTCTTAATGTAGTCATTTTTTTCTTTTACCCTTTTTCTTTTTTTTTTTCATTTTTGTTTTTCCCCATTTCTCAGTCTCTCATCTCTCCACTTCAATAACAAGCTCCCTTAGCACTCTTTTTTGTTTGTGTGTATATTTTTGGCTCCTGTTCCTATCTCCTCTCTCTCATGGTTCCGATACCCATCTTAGCTCCACACATCACAATCTACCCCCCTCCTTCCTGCCTACCTGCACCGTATGCTGAACATCATACTCCCAAGCAGCACAGGCATGGCCTACTAGAACCTGCCCTGCACTGATTCCCGGTCCACACTGTCAGCCCTGGTACATGCCACAAACAACCCATTCCAGCAACTACCCTTCAACTGGAGCTGCCCTGCTATACCATACCTGAGTGACTGACCCTGCCCATTGGAGAAGGAGGTGAAAAGTATTGTGCCCAAAGATGAGCAAATAACAAAGAACACACAGTCCACCTGCTCAGACATAACCAAATAAAACAAAAAAGCAGGATGAAACAAACAAATCTACAATCAATAAACAAGGAAAATAACCACTGAATGCCCCAAAGACAGCAGACAATATCAAAACATTTACAAAAAGAGGACATGATGGTTCCAGTAGGTGTCCAAAATAAAACCAGATGACCTTCCAGTAGAAGAAAAGACACTAGACCTAACTTATAGGGAATTCAAATCTCTAATATTCAGAATTATCCAAGAGTTGAAGCAAAAAGCAGACAAAAATGAGGAAAAATAGACAAATTTATGGAAAATACAGACAAAAAATGGAATAATTCAAGAAAATAATACAGGAACAAAATGTTAAATTCACAACTAGAAATCATACACAAACAACAATTAGAAATCCAAAAGATAAACAACAAGATTTCAGAAATGGACAGTGTCATAGAAGGGCTGAGGAGCAGGTTTGAAACAATGAAAGATAGGATCAGCAAAATTGAAGACAAACACTTGGATACAACTCTGTTTGAAAAAAAATCAGAAAAAAGAATCAAGAAAAATGAAGAAACCCTGAGAATTATGTGGGATACAATCAAAAGCAAAAATCTGTGATGATCGGAGTTCCAGAACAGGGGGAGAAAACAGAAAACACAGAGAGGATCATTGAAGAATTACTGACAGAAAACTTTCCCAATATCATGAAAGATGAAAAGCTGACCATCCAAGAAACTCTACGAACACCATATAGGATAGACCCCAAAAGAAAATCACCAAGGCATATCATAATCACACTTGCTAAAACCAAAGACAAACAAAGAATCCTGATAGCAGCTCGAGAAAAACAAAAAGTCACATACAGAGGAGAAGCAATAAGATTAAGCTTGGATTATTCAGCAGAAACCATGCCGTCAAGAAGGCAATGGGATGACATACATAAAACCTTGAAAGAAAAAAATTGCCAGCCTAGAATAATATAGTCTGCAAAACTCTCGTTCAAATATGATGGTGAAATTAGGTTATTTCCAGATAAACAGAAATTAAGGGACTAGGCAAAAACCAAACTGAACTTACAAGACTTATTAAAGGGAGTCCTTCTGTCTGAGAACAAATAACATCAGACCATAGGCTGAATACAGGACACAGGATTGTACTAGCCAGATGCCAACCTAGGAAATGAACCCTTAAGGACTATGCAAAACCTAAAGAATTACAACAGGGAACCAAAGAGGTTAATCTGTAAATGAAAACAGCATCAGAACAAAAAAAGGGGGATTAAACGGGGTAGGTATAGAACCTTCTAATGGACAGGAAGGCAAAATGATACCAAGTAATAACAGATGGGTTCAAATCTAGGAAGATAAGGGTAAATTTCAAGGTAACCACAAATAAAGTTAACAAACCTACTCATCAAAATAAAGAAGAAAAACGTAAAGTCTCAGTAAAAACAAAACCTACAAAAGCAAAATAAATGAAAAAAAAATCCACAAACAAAAGGAACTCAGCACAGGAGAGTTAAGAGGAAAAAAGAAAACGTCAGCACCACAAGAAAAAGCACTACAAAATGCAATCCCACTCCTAGGAATATATCCTAGAGAAATAAGAGCCGTCACACAGATAGACATATGCACACCCATATTCACTGCAGCACTGTTCACAATAGCAAAAAGATGGAAACAACCCGGACGTCCATCAACTGATGAATGGATAAACAAACTATGGTACGTACGCACAATGGAGTATTATGCAAAGATAAAGAACAATGATGAATCTGTGAAGCATCTCATAGCATCGATGAATCTGGAAGACATTATGCTGAGTGAAATAAGTCAATCACAAAAGGACAAATATTGTATGAGACCTCTACTGTAAAAACTCATGTAAAAGTTTACACACAAAAAGAAACAATCTTTGTTGGTTAGGAGGGATGGGAGGGGTTGAGGGGGAACTAAACAGACAATACATAAGTGGTAACTTTGGTGAACCGTAAGACAGTACACATTACCGGGGAAGCCAGCACAACTTGTCCAAGGAAAGGTCATGGAGGCTCCATAAACACTTCCAAATTCACTGAGGGACTGAATTGCTGGGCAGAGGGCCGTGGGGACCATGGTCTTGGGGAGCATCTAGCTCAACTGGCATGACACAGTTTATAAAGACAGTGTTCTACATTCTACCTTGGTGAGTAGCATCTGGGGCTTAAAAGCCTGTAAGCAGCCATCTAAGATACTCCACTGGTCTCACCCCTTTGGAAGCAAGGGAGAATGAAGAGAACAAGATACAAGGAAAATATTAGTCCAAAGGACTAATGGACCACAGCTACCAAGGCCTCCACCAGACTGAGTCCAGTACAGCTAGATGGTGCCCAGCTACCACCACTGACTGCTCTGACCAGGATCACAATAGAGGGTCCTGGACAGAGCTGGAAAAGGATTTAGAACAAAATTCTAACACACACAAAAAAGATCAGATTTACTGGCCTGACAGACTGGAGAAACCCCGAGAGTATGGCCCCCGGACACTCTTTTAGCTCAGTGGTGAAGTCACTCCCGAAATTCACCATTCAGCCGAGGATTGGACAGCCTCATAAAACAAAATGAGACTAATGAGGCACAGCAGTCTAGGGACAAGGACTAGAAGGCAGGAGGGGACAGGAAAGCTGGTGATAGGGAACCCAAGTTTGAGAAGGGACAATGTTGACATGTCATGGGGTTGTTAACCATTGTCATAGGGCAATATGTGTACTAACTACTTAATGAGAAACTATTTGTTCTGCAAACCTTCATCTAAGGTACAAAAAAAAAAAAAAGAATTATCTATGTGAGATCAAATTGACAACAGCAACTCAAAAGTTTTGATGGGAAGCCTTGGGGGGCAGTGAGTTGAAGATAATGGTGATGGAATAATTTGGAAAAAAATAGTGAGAGTAGCAGCACAACTGGAAGAATGTAATTGATGTCACTGAATTGTACATATAGAAACTTTTGAAATGGTGTAACTTTGGCTACGTATATTCTCACCAAAAAAAAGGTCCTCCAAGGTCAAGAAGGGAGAGTGTTGACATGTCGTGGGGTTGTTAACCAATGTCATAAAACAGTATGTGCTCTGACTGTTTAATGAGGAACTATTTGTTCTGTAAACCTTCATCTAAAGTACAATAAAAAAAATTTTTTAAAAAGAAGGTGATGCCAAGAATCTTTTTCTTTAAGAAATGAATACTCCATGATGATGCAACTCTTCTGTCTTTCCTTATCCTTGAAGATGTTAATAACTTTTGAACTGGCTTTCCTATTCTCCAGGCTCTCATGATTCCATTGAACTCTACCAAGAGTTAGAAAATTCTTCCTCTGTAAGGAAGGAGTGCTGAGATAAGATCTCTTTTCTAAATTAAAAACTTTTCTGCTTTCCAGAATCCACCAATGCACTCTGTTCCTTGAAGCTAAGTCATAGTCATTTCCTCCAATCAATGTCAGAGTAGTCAGGAGATTGGGATGTTTTACCATCCCACTTATATACTGTTTGTTCTAGAACCATCTTGTCTACCACCTTGCTTAGGAATTTCCATACCTTTATGATGAGCAATCCAACAGAATGCAGAAATTATTGAACAATATCATTAATATCACACACAAGTAAAATTTTGCTGAAGATAATGCAAAAAAAGTTGCAGCAGTACATCAACAGGAAACTGCTAGAAATTCAAGCCGAATTCAGAAGAGGACGTGAAACAAGAGATATCATTGCTGATGACAAATGGATTTCGGCTGAAAGCAGAGAATACCAGAAAGATGTTTACCTGTGTTTTATTGACTATGCAAAAGCATTTGACTGTGTAGACCATAACAAATTATGGATAATATTGCAAAGAATGGGAATTCCAGAACACTTTACTGTGCTAATGAGGAACGTGCATAGACAAAGAGGCAGTTGTTCAAACAGAACAAGGAGATACTGTGTGGTTTAAAATCAGGAAAGTTGTGCATCAGGGTCTTATCCTTTCACCACACTTATTCAATCTGTATGCTGAGCAAATAATCCAAGAAGCTGAACTATATGAAGAAGACCGTGGCATCAAGATTGGAGGAAGACTCATTAACAACCTGCGATACTCAGATGACACAATCTTACTTGCTGAAAGCGAAGAGGACTTGAAGCACTTACTGATGAAGATCAAAGACTGTTACAGCTTTCAATATGGATTGCACCTCAACATAAAAAAAAAAACAAAAATCCTCACAACTAGACCAATAACAACATCATGATAAACAGAGAAAATATTGAAGTTGTGAAGGATTTCATTTTACTCAGATCCACAATTGATTCCCATGGAAGCAGCAGTCAAGAAATCAAACGGCATATTGCATGGGGCAAATCTGCTGCAAAAAAAAAAAAAAACCTTTTTCAAGTGTTAAAAAGCAAAAATGTCATTTTGAGGATTAAAGTGCGCCTGATCCAAGCCATGGTATTTTCAATAGCCTCATAAGTATGCAAAAGCTGGACAATGAATAAGGAAGACTGAAGAATAACTGACGCATTTGAATTATGGTGTTGGTGAAGAATATTGGATATATGAACTACCAGAAGAAGGAATAAATCTCTCTCGGAAGAAGTACAGCCAGAATGCTCCTTAGAAGTGAGGATGATAAGACTTCATCTCAAGTACTTGGGACATGTTATCAGGAGGGATTATTCCCTGCAGAAGGATATCATGCTTGGTAAAGCAGAAAGTCAGTTAAAGAGAGGAAGACCCTCAATGAGATGGATTGACACAGTGGCTGCAACGATGCACTCAAGCACAGCAACAATTTTGAGGATAACACAGGACTGGGCAGTGTTCATTCTTTTGTACATAGGGTTGCTATGAGTCAGAACCAACTCGACAGCACTTAACAATGACAACAACAATTAAATCACCAGTGATCCCAAACCAAAAATTCCTCCACCAGCACCCATGCCTTAATCACATCACATCCTCACTTCCCTTAATAAAATCTATCACGTACAACCTTAGAACTGTTATAAGCTTATAGACTGGCTCAAATGTAGCTACCTTTAAGCTATCTAAATGTACTCATATTGTACTAAAAAACTGCCCATAGGCTTTCCAAGGCTGTAAATCTTTACGGAAGCAGAACCAGCTATCTTTTGGTTAGCAGCCAAGCACTTAACTACCTTGCCACCCGGGCTCCTCATATTGTACAAGAAACCTGAAACGTCAGTTGAGTTTTTTTTCCAACTCTACTTTCAGTTCATCCCTTTACTCCCTATGGGCAGCATTTGTTCTTTTTTCTTTTTTCCTTTTTGTCAGATTTCTTATTTGTCCCATGTTCTGCCCTAAGCATGATAGATCTCATCTAAATTATAAAGCTAATTATTTATAGAAATGTCAATGGGAATAATTTTCTAATATTGATATGAATTTATTCATTATTTGAGTACTCATTCAATAAACATTTATTCTTCAATAGATAGCACTCCAAAAAAACCAACAAACAAACCCATTGCCATCTAGTCAATTCTGACTCATAGCAACCCTACCAGAGAGAGTAGAACTGCCCCATAGGGTTTCCAAGGAGCTGCTGGTGGATTCAAACTGCTCACCTTTTGGTTAGCAGCTGAACTCTTAACCACTATGCCACTAGGGCTCCAAATAGCACTAGACCAGAGGAAAAACAATTTCAGTTCTTCTACTGAAGAAATGTTCTAGTTTATCAGGGGTGGCAAATGATTTTTTTCCCAAAGCTCATAAATGCCATGGGAGGGGCAGACACAGATTTCTGGAGAACAGGTGAGGGACAGCTGACACAGATTAGTGGGGTAGGACAGCTGCCCAAATTAAGTTTACTGGGGGAAATGACCCTTAAGCAAAGACACTTAAATGATTAGCTGAAGTGAGTAATGTAAAGACATAGAGGAAGCAACATTTTAGGCTACAAAAAATGAGTCACAAAGCAAACCTTTTCAGAAGTTACAAGTAGTTTAGTATGGATAAAACATAGAGTACAAGGAACAGATCAGATGAGGATGGACATGTTCACCAAAAATTTTGGACTTTATCTAGTAAGCAAGGCAGAATAAATCAAGGATTATAAGCATGAGAAGTAGCATTAGCAGTACAGAATTACTAAAAACCGAGGAACCTGATAAATGGTTAATGTAACTACATCAGGCCATAACCACAAAAGGCCAACTTGTTTGTCAGGATCTATAGGACTTCAAACAATAAAAAAAAAAAAAAAAAACTACATCAAAGTGGTTGTCATGGATTGAATTACGTCCCCCCAAAAATGTGCGCATCGATTTGGCTAGGCCATGATTCCCAGTATTGTGTGGTTGTCCTCCATTTTGTGATTGTAATTTTATGTTAAAGAGGAGTAGGGTGGGATTGTAATATCCTTACTAAGGTCACATCCTTGATGCAATGTAAAGGGAGTTTCCCTGGGGTGTGGCCTGCACCACCTTTTACCTTACAAGAGATAAAAGGAAAGGGAATTGAGCAGAGAGACAGAGGGACCGCATACCACCGAGAAAGCAGCGCCAGGAGCAGAGCACATCCTTTGGACCTGGGGTCCCTGCACAGAGAAGCTCCTAGTCCAGGGGAAGATTGATGACAAGAGCCTTCCTCCAGAGCCAACAGAGAAAGCCTTCCCCTGGAGCTGATGCCCTAAATTTGGACTTTTAGCCTAGTTTACTGTGAGGAAATAAATTTCTCTTTGTTAAAGCCATCCACTTGTGGTACTTCTGTTATAGCAGCACTAGATGACTCAGACAGAATTTGGTACTGAGAGAGTGGGGTGCTGCTCTAACAGATACCTAAAATGTGGAAGCAGTTTTGAAACTGTGAATGGATAGAGGACCAGAAACAGCAGAGAAGTGGCAGCAGCAGAGAACCAGCAGCAGCAGAACCAGGAGACCAGCATAAGACAGTGCTGGAGCCGACCCACAGAGCAAGAAAGAGTTGAGTGTCTGTACACAGGAGGCTTCCTGGAAGAGTGGGGTGCCTCCAAGCACTTACCAGTGGAGCTACAGAGCTTTGGAACACTTGCCCCAGCAGAGCAGATGCAGGTGTGAGGCCCAAGGGCCCAGAGGCCACAGGAAGAAGCTGAAGAGACAAGAGACACAAGATGCCAAGCTGCCTCAGTCTCAAAAGGTATGGCCATGACCTCAGGGGTTTCAAAGGGTGGATCCATAGTCTCTGGTGTTTCTAAGGGTGGATTCACCACTCAGATGGACTAGGAGAATGGTGCGCCTAAAGCTGAGGGAGCAGAGTTGCCATCCCAGTGGGCCTGGAAGACAGAGCTGAAGCCCAGGGCCAAGGAGCCTCCACTCAGAATCTGGAAAGTGTGGCCAATACCTAGAGTCTGGAGGGCAGGGTCATTGTATGAATGGTCTCAGAGAAGAGAGGATTATTTTCAAGACTTGAGGGCTAATGTAATGCGTTCTGCTAACTTGCTTGGTGCCTGTTATGCCTTCATTCCCTGCAATTTTTCCCGTTTGTAATGGAAATGTCTAGCTTGTGCCTGTTCTGTCATTATACCTTTGGAAGCAGATAACTTGTATTCTAGATTTCACAGACAAAGAGAAATTTTTGGATTTTGGACTTGGAGTTAAGACTTTTGCTATGATATGATGGGATGAATATGTTTTGCATGTTGCAAGGATGTGATTTTTGGGGGGCCAAGGGATGGAATGTCATGGATTGGATTATGTCCCCCCCAAAATTTGTGTATCAGTTTGGCTGAGCCATGATTCCCAGTATTGTGTGGTTGTCCTCCATTTTGTGATTGTAATTTTATGTTAAAGAGGATTAGGGTGGGATTGTAATATCCTTACTAAGGTCACATCCTTGATGCAATGTAAAGGGAGTTTCCCTGGGGTGTGGCCTGCACCACCTTTTACCTTACAAGAGATAAAAGGAAAGGGAATTGAGCAGAGAGACAGAGGGACCTCATACCACCAAGAAAGCAGTGCCAGAAGCAGAGTAAGTCTTTTGGACCCGGGGTCCCTGTGCAGAGAAGCTCCTAGTCAAGGGGAAGATTGATGAGGAGGCTGACGGAGAGAAAAAGCCTTCCCCTGGAGCTGACACCCTGAATTTGGACTTCTAGCCTAGTTTACTGTGAGGAAATAAATTTCTCTTTGTTAAAGCCATCCACTTGTGGTATTTCTGTTACAGCAGCACTAGATGACTAAGACAGTGGTAGAGCAGTGTGCTCTAACTAGTTCAATGGTCTGTAGATGTGAGTACCAAAAGTAAATAACAATTTACCCCAGGAAGCAAGTTAAAGATCTACCCATTATCACACATAACCCACATAACAAAACACTGCCATCATATGACAGACCCAGGACCCCTGAGCCAAAAGACTAAAACAAGAAAAAGCCAGCCAATCATGATCTTAGTTCTTTGTCTTTACTTTAACCAATCATAGTCTGTAAGTAATTTACTCATAGGTACATATTCCAATGACTGTAAAGACCATGTTGAAAGACTCTTACAATGAATCAGTACCTGTAAAAATTGTATAAAAAGCACCTATAGATTGTACTTCTTTGGATTTTAGCCTGTTTATAGCCTGAGTGCTTGTAGCCAATTTCCCATTCTTGTTTTCTGATATGGCACAATAAAAATCTTTTTGTTGCAGACGGCTTTGGTGAGAGTTGTTACAAATTGGTGCAGCATGAACAGGGTCTTCACTAGCAAATTCCTCATCAGATCTCCAGGAGACCTGGACTGCTTTTTGGTGCCACAGCAGATCCATGGTATTCCACTTCTTGCACTCCGTGTCCCCTTCAGAGAGCGTCTAACTGAGGTAAGCACTATCAAAGTACAAACTTTATTGCCTTTATGCATAATAGTAGATATTATTATGACACATTTCTGTTAACCATTTTGGTAACTTTTGTTTGAAGCTTCATTTTGAGAGCTACATCTGGAGGTCTTTTGGTAAAACTTCAGTTTTTGACTTTATGGCCGTGCTTTTCTTTTTTTGTCTCTTGTTCTTTTCCATGTTAGCTAACAAAAGAAAATGGGAAATAAGAATAACAAGAATGACAAAAGCCCCCTATCCAGGACTCCTGCTGCCTACATGGTTTGAAACTTTGGTGCTACTGCCAGTCAGTATTTAGGAAAATAGCACGGTCTCATTAAGGACTGTGAGGCTGAACAGTGGCCCCTATGGGGAAGTTTTGATTTGGCTAAGATACTATATTAGAAATGTAAACTAGAAAGTCAAGGGTCTCGTATAAAGAAACTACAGTGGGAAATTTTTTATAATTGGTATTTTGAGACATCTTGACAGCAACATCACGACAAATTTACCTCCCTACAGGAAGTAGTACCTAAGCAAGCCAAACAAATTCAAACATTGCAAAAGGGGTTGGAAGGCAATATAAAATTGGACTCAGTCAAATCATTGCCTTCCAGTCTCTATCCAGACTTAGAGAATTTGGCTTTATCTGAAAAGCCATTTGCTAGGCCAGAAGATATTGAGCCCACCATGCCCTTAGTAGTTAAACAAAGGGCCAAAGGCGGGAAACTTGAGGTCTCCTTCTACCCATGGTCTAAGTCCAAAGTTAGGGTCATTGTAAGAGTCCTCTGGTCCAAGGGAAAATCCCCACAAATTTTTTCATGAATTTAGGATATTAGCTGAAACATATGAGCCTAGTGCTGCTTATATCTATAATTTAATAAACATGTTGTTAGGTCCCAATGATGTCCATCAGGGGATGGAAGCAGCAAAATGGGTAAATCCTGAAAAAACTTTAAGTGTCCATATAGGGTCACTATGAGTCAGAATCAACTCAACAGCAGTGTGTTTGGTTTTGGTTTATAGGCGCCTCAGGCACAACTGTTAGAACAAAACCTAAGAAATCAACAGAACTTATGCATTGTTTCTTCAAAGTAGTCCCTCCAAAAATCAACTGGACAAAATTACAAGCTTGCAATCAAGAAAAAGATGACTCTATAATTATAGAGATAGGTTAACTAAAATATTTATAGAACATTCAGGGTTAAAAGCTACTGATGAAGGGGCTAAGCTCGACTTTAATTCACTGTTTATAGAAGGATTGAATCCTGAATTTGCCCAAATGGTAGAAAGGCATCAGTTAAATTGGGAAAGCATTGATACTTCTGAATTAGCTACTTTAGCCTATAAATTAAACCAAACTATAAAACAGCAAAAGAAAGAGGCTGAGTTAAAAAAAAACAAAGAGAAGAAAGAAAAATTAATGACTTTCCAATTGCAGTAATTACAGAAACCTACGGGAGCAAAGCCAAAGCAAGGGAATTCTCCCACCAATAATATTGCTCCTGTGGTCTGTAACTATTGCAAGAAACCTGGTCACTTTAAAACGGATTGTCTTAAGCTTAAGTATAAACAAAGGTGACTCCTTCAGCACCACCTTTAGAAAAATCAATGTGATGAGGCTCCAGGGCACTTATAGTGGCTTTGATAGTTGTTTCCTTGTCCCAACGGGGAGAAACAATGATCCAAGTAAAAGGGGAGCCTTGTACCATCCTTGTGGACACAGGTGCAACATTGTTAACAATCAACGCCATGAGTTTGCCAAGGCCTCTTCCCTGGAGTACTCAGACTTCTCGAGACATAGGAGTTTCCAATGAGGAATAAATTTTAACCCGTTCTTTACCCATACTACTTTCTTTAGGTCCAACAGAAGACTTCCATCCATTTTTACTAGGTGATAGTCACCTGTAAATTTGTTAGGGTGTGACTTTCTTTCCAAATGGAAATGCCATATTCGTTTACAGATGCAGGGGATATATTACTCATTTCCCTGACATTGAAAATGAAGATAAGACCCAGATGCCTGTGATAGAAGAAACCTTGTGTTTATTACAAGGCCTTTTGGTATCAAAGGATGAGGCTACCCTGCCCTCAGAAAAAGAGACTCAAATTCTTAATCAAATACCATCACAATTATGGACTTCCTTGTCAACCGATGTTGGCCACTTTCTATAGGGTGAAACTATTAAAGTCCAAATAGACCCCACTAAACCCAGACCTAAAGTTGCTCAATATCTTTCAAAACCTGAAGCAAAGGAAAGACTGAAACCTATCATCCAAGATTTTTTAAAAAGGGATTGATCATTCCATGTACTAGTCCTTGTAATACCCCAGTATTTCCTGTCAGAAAACCTAATAACTGTGGTTAGTGATTTGTGCAAGATCTTAGAGCTACTAATCGCATTGTTATCCCTCGAACCCCTGTTGCTCCAAATCCACGTTTGCTATTAGCCCAAATTCCACCAGATATCACATGGTTCACAGTCATTGACCTCTATAGCACTTTTTTCAGTATTCCTGTTCATCCAGACAGCCAATTTTTGTTTGCTTTTATGTAGCATAGTCAACAATAATCTTGAATAGTCATGCCCTAAGGATTCAATTACAGCCCCACCTACTTTTCCCAGATTTTACATGCTGACTTGTTACCGTTACAATTTGAACACAAATCTATGTTACTCCAGTATGTTGATGATCTCTTAGTCTGTTCTAACACTAGGTAAGCAAACATACAGGATGGTCTTCTGTTATTATATCATCTGGATGTTAGAGGGTGTAAGTCATCCAGGGAAAAATTAAAGTTTGCCCTTCCACAAGTAAAATATCTTGGTCATTTAATCTCAGCAGAAGGAATCTCAATAGACCCAAAATGAAGAGAAGCCATCTTTTCCTACCCTATACCTAGAACAAAGAAACAGTTAAAGGGATTATTCAGATTGTGTGGATATTGTAGAACCTGGATTCCAAATTTCTCTTTGTGAACACAAGCTCTTTATGTATATCTTAAGGGTAATATCTCTGAACCTTTCAAGCTGTCTATAGAAGCTGTGCAGGCCATAACCAAATTATAAGAATCTCTAACTCACACTCCAGCTCTTGGATTCCCTAACCTTTAGATTTCTCTTTTCCTTTCTGAAAGACAAAGGAATGTCTTAGGAGTCTTAACTCAGAAGCAAGGAGACAGAGACCTATAGCATACTACAGTATATAGTTAGCTCCAGTAGCCAGAGCTTATCCTCTATGTCTTTGAGCAGTTGTGGTCACTGCCATATTAATAGAAACAACAGCTGATATAGTATTGGGAAATAATCTAGATGTGTATGTTCCAGAGGCAGTTTCTGCCTTCTTAAATTCTACTCTAACCCAATACCTTTCTGTTAGCTGACTAACTTCATATGAAGCTCTTCTTCTGGTTGCCCCCAACCTTAGATTACACACTGTAGCGACCTTAAATCCAGCTACCCTCATGCATGATCCAATGATAATGGCATTGATCATGATTGTTTTGATTTAACAGATCAACTTTTATCTCCTAGATCTGCAAGTAACTTCACTCTCCAGCCCTTCACTTGTGCTGTTTGTAGATGGCTCCTACATAAAACTTGAAGCTTCTAGTTCTAGGTATCAAGGAGGATACGCTGTCACCACCACAGTAGAGGTATTGGAAAACAGACCCTTGCCTGAGGTAACCTCAGCCAAACAAGCCGAGCTTAATAGCTTCAACAAGAGCATATAAATTGGCACAATGCCAGTCAATTAATATATACACCAATTCTCATTACAGGTATGGAACAGTCTATGGTTTGGGAATATTATAGAAACAGGATTTTTAACTTCCTCAGGACAACTTGAAAAGAATGGTACTTTAGAGGCTGATTTGCTGGAAGCTCTCTTATTACCTTCTGAAATAGCAGTAATGAAAATACAAACTCATCAATCCAAATGGGGCCCCCAAACAGAGTAAGTAAAGGCAAATATATTGACTGATAAAGCTGGTAAACTGGCTGCTCAGACCCCCATTCAGGAATATTTGGTCTCAACAACTGAGCAAACTCATTTTAAGGGAATTAGCACAGGCTCCTCAAAAATTCAAGATCTAAGAATTAGAGGTCTTCCCTCTCCTCTCTTTAACTCTCAATCACCATTCATAACCTACCCATGTTTCCAAATTAAAGAAAAAGCACTAGCAGTTAGTTCCAGAAGAAGAGGTACTTAGTTGGGTCTCAAAAAAGTGTTATCTGTAGTGATCAAGGAACTCATTTTACTGAACAAGTAGTAACCACTATGTGCAAAATTTTTCCCATCCTACAGTGCTTGCATTGTCCATATCATCCCTACTCCTCAGGACTGGTATAAACTACCAATCATATTATAAAGAACCAATTAGCTAAAATTAACCTCTTCATTAGGACTGGCTTGGCCTCAAGCTCTTCCCCTGGTGTTAATGAATTTAAGATCAACTCTCTCCGGTCCTAATCCCTTCTGAAATTATAACTGGCCACGCTACGGCTTTACTTTATGGGGTTAACAATATAAAGTCAAATCTCCTTTCTACTAATCTGCTAAAATATTTTCAAGTATTAGTTCAGTATGCTAAAGATTATGGTTACCAGCTGCAACATGCATATCAAACAAACACACCTGTTTCCAATTCTTCAAATTATAAACCCGAACCAGGAGATTATGTGTATTCGAAACATCACCAAATTAAGGATTCCTTCAAACCTTGATGGAAAGGACTTTATCTAGTGCTATTAACTAAAGATTGTGCTGCTAAATTACAGGTAGTAAACTCGTGGATATATCTATCTCAGTTGAAGAAAACTAAAGTTTCTAAATGGGTCATTGAATTAGCAGGAGGATTAAAACTGAAGGTTAAACACTGCCACTAATCATCCTCCACAAAAGGCTGAACATTCCTTCCAACCTATACCAGAAAGTGAAGGACCAAAAACTCCAGTTGGCTGAATTAGTAGGATTTATAATACTAACATCTTATTTGCCATTGTAATCATTGTATATTGAAAATGCAGTGTTAAATACATTAGGTTGAAGTTTGTGGTTTGGTCTGGTTAATCATAGCAATAATGCTGATAGTCACTATATATATCCATTGTCGGTTATTCATCTATATTATTATGGCTTTAAATAAGATAACTCTATTCTTCCCCATATGTATCTTAACTTTAGCATAGGAAGAAAATGTATTTGTAAAATTAACTCAAGCAGTTGCTGGTGCAGAGAATTAACTGATTGTTTCATATGTTCTCATAATCTTAAATCTGTAAAAGATAATTCAGAACCTTTAGCTTCCCCAATATTAAACTATCATGTTATCACTTCACCAATAACAAATTCTATCTTTGCCCTATAATGATCAATAACGGTTAAATTGTGGCATACCCCTAACACGCTGTTTCATCCAAATATTCCTTGTTTCAATCTCACAGGTATGTGACATCTAGTTATAAATCATAAAGGAGCAAAGGCAGTTAACCCCCAAGTTTCCTGTGTACAGGAAGGAGAATTAAGACTATATTTTACTGAATACTATCCTGAATCACCTAGATATTATGATCATTGGTATCAGAATTGTTTAAGTACCTTAAATGAACCATATCCTAAATATGATAAACACAATAATTCTATTTATGACAATCCCTGTTCTGAGAATTATGCTAAGTTAGAACTTAAGTTTAGAAGACTTCAAATATGTAATAACAACCTAGTTGAGACATGACTAATGCATGTAAAATTTTCTATTCCTGAGCCTTGTACCAATTCTGTTGTTTGTGCCCCTTATGGTTATGTGTTCCTATGAGGGGGATATAATTACAGTGGTTTAAACAATCCCTTTCTTAGGGACAGTCCTTATGCATGGGCTATTCTATGTGTAGGTGGCTGTAGAATGCAAGGGCAATGTACCTTAGGATCAGTGGGTGTCCGCTTTGACATCTATTCCAAAAACACTAGTCAACATTGGATGAGCAATATGAAAGTAATTTCAATAACCAAAAGAGAAGTGTATGAAAATCCCATAGGAGAACAACCAGGGCGAGGCTGGTCATTTTTGAGTATTAACTCCCTCATATGGTACAGTAGAATTAGAAAAATCTTTATGAAACTTGTCTGCCCCAATGGCACAAATAGCTGATAACATTACTGACAGAATGTCAGCTCAGCAAAAATCATTAACTGCTTTGGTAAAGGTGGTCTTGGACAATTGGATTGCATTAGACTTCTTATTGGCACAAGGAGGAATACACATGGTAGCCAATACATCCTGTTGCTCTTGGGTGAATACTTCTGGAATTGTAGAACAAGATATTCATAAAATTTGACAGCAGGCTGTTTGGCTGCACTCTCTTCCTCCTTTACAAACCCCAGATTTATTTGGATGGCTACGCCAAGGGATAGGATCTTGGGCTCACTCTCTCCTGCAAGGCAATTTAATGATAATAATATTAATTGGCTTAATCAATATTTTGTTCAAATGTGAAGTCACTATAATTAATAAATGCCAGAACCTAGAGCATGTCCAACTCTTAAACTGATAATGTATATTGATTCTGCCCACTTCTGCAATGTGATTGACAGAGCTGTAACCCTCACCTAATAACATTGGAGAAGAATCAGATGGTATCCAGTGAAAACCAGACCATGAGTTTAAAGTGCCTGCCCTCAGAGAGATGGATTGACACAGTGGCTGCAACAATGGGCTCAAACATAGCAAAGATTGTGAGGATGGTGTGGGACTGGGTAGTGTTTTCTTCCATTGTACATAGGGTCACTATGAGTCAGAATCAAATCGACAGCACTTACCAACAACAACAAAAAAAAAAAAATGTGAGCAGAAATGAAGCGCATCACTTCCCTTTTTTAAGTTTTTATTTTGAAAAATATGTCAAATTTACAGAAAAGTTGAGAAAATAATTCAATGAACTCTCATATACCCTTCACTTAGATTCACCAATTGTTCATATTTTTGCCACATTTACTTTATCACTGTATATATAATCCTGGCCAATGCACCTCAAGAGCAGCCACCACTCGTCTGTCAGGGCAGGTTTGTATATTGTTATCATGGTGAGCAAAGCTTCTAGACTATAAAGTACTAGAAATAAAGGCCTGGCAACCTACTTCCAAAATTCAGCCAGTGAAAACCCTATGGATCACAACAGTGTGATCTGCAACCAATCATGGAGATGGCACAGGACAGGGCAGCACTATGTTCCATTGTGCATGAGGTTGCCATAAATCAGGATTGACTTCACGGCAGCTGACAACAACAATATAACACATTTTTTTTTTTAATAAACTATTTGAAAGTAAGTTGTAAACTTTTACCCCTAAATATTTTAATCTTAGGGCCTAACATCAAGGACATTCTCTTTGAATCAGTGGATAATGATCAAATTCAGAAAATTTAACATTGTTAAATTACTGCTATCTAATATGCAGTTCATATTCAAATTTTACTATTCTTCCAAATAAAGTCCTTTATAGCTTTTTATTTCCCAGTCCAGAATCCAATCCAGGAACACATGTTGCATTTAGTTGTCTTGTTTTCTTAATTTCCTTTAATCTGGAAGAGTTTCTCAGCTTTTTCTAATCTTTATAATCTTGATGCATTTAAGATTACAGGCAAGTTGTCTTATAGAATGTCCTTTATTTGGGTTTGCCTGATGTTTCCTGACAATTAAATTCAGGTTATTCCTTTTTGATGAAAGACTTTTTTTATTGAGATGAAATTCACAAAACATACAAAAAACCATTTCGAAATGTACAATTCACTGGCATTTAGTGCATTCACAATAATATGCAAGATTGTTAAGCTTCTGCAAAGAAATTTTAAGAGCCAGTGTGCATTATGCAATGTTACTTTTATCACAACAACCTAGAAAATTTTGCATTGTGGCTACTCCATCGACTTGGATCCCTAAATGAGAATGACATGGAAAAGAACCATCAGCTAATCTTCAATAGATTTGAAACATGAGCAAAAAATAAATCTTTGTTGGTTTTAGGCACTGACATTTTGAGCTGGTTTACTACCAAATTAATTGACCAGTTCTTTTAAAAAATAATATTATAAAGGAATACTTACAGTTAAGTGGGGGAAAATATCAGGAAATAAATCTAAACTGAAAATATGACCCCACTTTTGAATTAGGGCTTCAAACCAATTATTTTCATTTGGACCCCTGCTGAGAATTTGCATCTCAACCCCAGATATACTGAATCAGAAACTACAGTTTCACAAGATCCCCAGCTGATTCTTATTTATACATAAGAATACACAAGGTGATTAAAATGTAGATCTGATTCAGTATATCTGGAGTTGAAATGCAAATTTTCAGCAGGGGGTCAAATCAAAAATAACCAGTTCAAAGCCCTGTTTTGTATACACTTATATGTGTAGGAAAGTACTGGAAATAAATTCACCAACAAGTTAATTGTGGTGAAATAAGTGGTAGGATATCAGGCATTTTTTCCTAGTCTTCATATTTTTTTCTGTATTTTCAAATTGCACCACACAAGTTCTCTACTATCAAAAAAATCACACATTATAAAACTGTTGCTCTTTATTTATTTCACCTTAAAGAGTTTTTTCACTGTTTTATTTTGTTGCTATTGGGTACTATCTTAGAATCATATAGTAAGCTAAAGTTGAATTTGATTTGAAACAAAAAATTATTGACAGTGAATTAACTGTTAGGTTAATGTAATGTATTAGGTTAGGTTATTAAATTTGCAACTAAATTTAGAGATGTCTACTCCAACCTTCAAGTTCACAGTTGACAATTTCCAGTCTGCTTACAAAATAATTTCATATATATTTATAAATTATGGGGCATTGATAATTTAAATAACAAATATAAGGTGATTTCAACTCTAAAATTTAAATCACCATCAATACTCCAATATTTTTATATTATCCATATATACATTAATATCATATACCACATTAATCTGAGACACTTAAAACTTGTATGCCTTCCTAAGGTAAGTGCATATCCAGAGACCAGGATGATATAGTTATTTATTCTCCTCATATACACTGAGCACCTACAATATATGCATATTTTGCTAATTCCTGGGTATTTATTGGTAAATACGACAGGAACAATTCCTGCCTTCACTAAGTTTATAGTCTAGTGGGGAAGAAAAACAAATAATCATATAAACATATAATTTCAAATTGAAATAAGTGCTATGAAATAAAAATGACAAGCCTTCAAAAATAAAATGGAAGTATCACTAACTTAAATCTGGAGGGGTCAGAGGAAAGCCCTTCTGAGGAACGGCCATTTAAGTTCATACCTATAAGTGAAGTGGAAATAAATTAGGGAGGCAGAGCCAACACAGCACTATAGACACAAGCACCATGCCATCCCTCTGCAGCAAAGATCCGAAAAACTGAGTAAAACAGATACAAATGTCAATCCTGCAACCACAAGCACCGAATGAAGGAATAAAGAACTCGACCAAGCACCAAATGGAATAAGAAACTGACAGAGAACAGAGAACGAAGAGAGTTATGGAGTGGAGGTCCCCTACCAGCTAACCTGGCCACATTCACCATCTTGTTCTATAGCCACCAAAGAACATAGACAGGGAGTACAGGAAGGCAACTTCATGGAGCTCCCAACAGGAGACAGAGCACCTGGTAACCAGGAATACATGTTTTCCCACCCCCCACCCTTCTTCCCTATACAAGGCCTCCACCACTTTTCAATGGGCCATGGTCACTCGGCCGGAAAGATACCAGCTCACTGCCACCCAGATTTGTTATCTTGGCCCTCAGCCACCAAGGACTGCAGACAAGGAGTATGGGAAAGGAACTCCACAGAGCTCCCGGCAGGAAATAGAGCACCTGGTAACCAGGGATACATGATTTCCCACCCCCACCCCCACCTTTTTCTCTCTACATGGCCTCTGCCACTTTCCAACAGGCCACAGTTGCTCTGCCAGAGAGATGCCAGGTTCTTGCTGCCAGGGTCCACCCTGCCGCCCACCGGCTGGCCCCTTCAATGCCACTATTTTGTTTGTTTTTGGTTTGTTGATGATTTGGGGGGGGGGATTTTTTTGTTGCACCCTCACTTCCTTCCTTTCCTTTCTTCTGCTCAGCTATCCCCATGTGCCATCCCCTCCCCTTCTTGACAGACTGTGATTTTTGCATTTGTTTTTTTTTTTCCTGTTTCTTCTCTCTCTCTTCTTTCCTTCTTTTCCTTTCTCCCTCCACCCAGCCCTGTACACTGCCCCTGCACCTTCTGGAGGGGCCATGCTGCACAGCTTAGCTGGAGACTTACTGTGGGCAGCCTCTCCAGGTCTGCACTGCCATCACCGACAAGCTCCCTTAGCACCATTTGATTTATTTATTTAATGTTTGCTTTTGTTATTGTTTCTTCTCTCTCTTTTCCTTTCTTCCTTTACTTTCTCCCATCTACCCAGCATCATGCGCCACCCCCAACTTCTTGGCAGGCTGTGCTGTACCACTCAGCTGGAGAGCCTCTGGCACATAGCCTTCTAGGGTTGCTCACCCCCACAGGCCAGCTCCCTCAGTGCCATATATTTTATTTTTCTTTATCTCTCCCTTCCTTTCTCCTTTTCCTTCTCTTTCCCACGTAGGCCCTATAGTGCCACTGCCCTTCCTGACAGGCTGTGCTGTGCCACCAGGTGAGATAGACATCAGTCTGCCATCATCCCAATTCTACCCTGCCCCTGATGGCCAGCTCCCCCACTACCATATTTTTGTTTGTTTTGTTTTATTTATTTATTTATTGTTTGTTTGTTTGATTTTTGCTTGTTGATTGTTGTTTTCTTCTCTCTCTTTCCCCTCTTTCTTTTCCTTTCTCCCACCCACCTAGCCCTGTGCACCACCCACACCCCTTCTCAACAGGCAGAGCCACACAACTCAGCTAGAGAACCACCAGCACATGACCTCACCAACTCTGCCCCAACCGCAACTCGCCAAATCCTACTGCAACACCATTTTATTTACGTTTTTATTTTTATTTTTTGCTTTTGTTTCTCTCTTTTCTTTCTCTTCTTTCACCCAACCACTTAACTGTGCATATCATATCCTCTTTTCCCTCCTGCCTATCTGCACCATGTGCCAAGTGCCATGCCCCAGAGCAGTACTGACACAGTTCCCCATACCCTGCCATGCACTGCCCCTTAACCCCACCTTGTTGCTCCCAATTTTTGCCAAAAAGTACCAATCCCTGCCCCTTCCCCCTTGCCGGACCCACCCTGCCATACTATAGCTGAGTTACCAGCCCTGGCCACCTGGATAATGTGGTAAGAAGTATCATGTCCACAGGCGAGCAAATTACAAAACACACTGAGATTGCCTGCCCAGACATGACCAAATAAAACAAAAAATCAGGATGAAACAATCAAATCTACAATCAATAAATGAAGGAAATAATTCCTGACTGTTGTGGAAAATATCAAAACATATTAAAAAAAAAAAAAGGACAGGATGGCTCCAAAAAGACCAAAATAAAACAGCAGATGACCTTCTGCTAGAATAAAAGGCAGTGTAACTACCTGATAGGAAATTCAAAACTCTGCTATTCAAAAGATGAAAACTGCAGACAAAATTAAGGAAAAAATAAACAAAACCATGGAGAAGACAGACAAAATCACAGAAAAGACAGACAACCAAAAGAAATCCAACAGGAAATCAGAGAAGTTAATCTGTAAATGACAAAAACAGCAGAACGATAAAAGAGGGAATAAACAGTGTAGGTATAGAACCTTCTAATGGAGATGAAGGCAAGGTGATACCAAGTAATAATAGACTGCTTCAAACTTAGAAAGATAAGGGTAAATTTCATGGTAACCATAAAAACAGTTAACAAACATACTCATAAAAATAAAGAAGAAAAACTCATGAAAAAGTTTACACACAAAAAGTAACAATCTTTGTTGGTTATGAGGGATGGGGGGTGGGGAGAATACTAAATAGGCAATAGATAAGTGGTATGTTTGGTGAAGGGTGAGACAGTACACAATACTGGGTAAACCAGCACAACTTGTACAAGGAAAGGTCATGGAAGCTCCATAGACACTTCCAAACTCCCTGAGGGATAGAATTGCTGGGGAGAGGGCTGTGGGGACCATGGTCTTGGAGAACATCTAGCTCAACTGATATAACACAGTTTATAAAGACAATGTTCTACATTCTGCTTTGGTGAGTAGCATCTGGGGTCTTAAAAGTCTGTGAGCAGCCATCTAAGATACTCCACTGGTCTCACCCCTTTAGGAGCAAGGGAGAATGAAAAGAACAAGATACAAGGAAAAGACTAGTCCAAAGGACTAATGGACCACAGCTACCAAGGCCTCCACCAGACTGAGTCCAGTACAGCTACATGGTGCCCAGCTACCACCACTGACTGCTCTGACCAGGATCACAACAGAGGGTTCTGGACAGAGCTGGAAAAGGATTTAGAACAAAATTCTCAAACACACAAAAAAGACCAGATTTACTGGCCTGACAGACTGGAGAAACCCCAATAGTATGGCCCCCAGACATCCTTTTAGCTCAGTGGTGAAGTGACTTCCAAGGTTCACCGTTCAGCTGGGGATTGGACAGCCCCATAAAACAAAACAGGACTAATGAGGCACAGCAGTCCAGGGACAAGGACTAGAAGGCAGAAGGGGACAGGAAAGCTGGTGATAGGGAACCCAAGGTTGAGTAAGGACAGTGTTGACATGTAGTGGGGTTGTTAACCATTGTCATAGGGCAACATGTGTACTAACTGTTTAATGAGAAACTATTTTGTTCTGCAAACCTTCATCTAAAGTGAGAATAGCAGCACAACTGGAAGAACATAATCCATGTCATTGAACTATGCACGTAGAAATTTTTTAAATGGTGTATCTTTGGCTATGTATATTTTCACCAAAAAAAACAAAAAAAAAGGTCGAGAAGGGAGAGGGTTGACATGTCATGGGGTTGTTAACCAATGCCATAAAACAATATGTGTACTGACGGTTTAACGAGAAACTATTTGTTCTGTAAACCTTCACCTAAAGTACAATTTAAAAAAAAAAAAAGAAAAGACAGACAAAACAATGGAAGAACTCAGGAAAATAATACAGGAACAAAACGTCAAAATAAACAACTAGAAATCATACAAACACAGCAATTAGAAATCCAAAAGATAAACAATAAAATTTCAGAAACGGAAAGTGCAATAGAAGGTGTTAGAAGCAAATGTGAGACAATGTAAGAGGATCAGAGAAACTGAAGACAAATCCTTGGATACTACTTTGCTTGAGGAAAAATCAGAGAAAAGAATGAGGAAAAATAAGAAACCCTGAGAACTATGTGGGATACAATCAAGAGCAAAAGTCTGCATGCGACTGGAGTTCCAGAACAGGGGAAGAAAATGGAAAACACAGAGAGGATCACTGAAGATTTGCTGACAGAAAAGTTCCCAAATATTATGAAAGATGAAAAGCTGAGCATCCAAGAAGTTCAACAAACCCCATATAGGATAGACCCCAAAAGAAAAACACCAAGACATACATAATCACATTCACTAAAACCAAAGGCAAAGAAAGAATCCTGAGAGCAGCTTGAGAAAAATGAAAAGTCACATACAAAGCGGAAACAATAAGACTAAACTCTGATTACTCAGCAGAAACCATGCAGGCAAGAAAGCAATGGGATAACATACAAAACCTTGAAAGAAAAAAACTGCCAACCAAGAAGAATATACCTGCAAAACTCTCTCACAAATATGATGGTGAAATTAGGAAGTTTCTAGATAAACAGAAATTGATAAAATATGTAAAAGCCAAATCAAACTCACAAGAATTATTAAAGGGAGTCCTTTGGTTAGAGAATCAACAACATCAGAGAATAACCTGAATCCAGCAAGAGACAGCATCAGCCAGATACCAACCTAGATAATGAACTCTCAAGGATAAAACAAAACTAAAAAATTCACAACAGGGAACCAGAAAGGTCAATCTGTAAATGACAACAATGTCAGAACAATAAAAGAGGGAATAAACGTAGGTGTAGAACTTTCAAATGGAGAGGAAGTCAAGGCGTTCTCAAGTAATAAGAGACTGGCTTAAACTTAGGAAGATAGGGGTAAATTTCAAGGTAACCACAAAGAAAGTTAAAAAACCTACTCATCAAAATAAAGAAGAAAAACATAAAGTCTCATTAAACACAAAATATAACCAAAAAAATCCACAAACAGAAGGAATTCAGCACAGAAGAGTTATAGGAACAATGAAAGCATCAGCACGACAAAAAAAGCACTACAAAATGACAGCAATAAACTCACACCTACCAACAATCATACTGAATGTAAATGACTTAAATGCACCCATAAAGAGACAGAGAGTGATAGAATGGAGCAAAAACAGGACCCATCAATATGCTATCTACAAGAGACACACCTTAGGAAAAAAAAAGATGAATATATTAAAAATCAAAGGATGGAAAAAATATATCAAGCAAACAGCAACGAAAAAAGAGCAGAAGTGGAAAAACTAATCTGAGATAAAACAGACTTTAAGGCAAAATCCACCATAAAAGACAAGGAAGGAAATCATATAATGATTAAAGGGAAAATCCACCATGAGGACATAACCATAATAAATATCTATGCACCCAATGGCAGGGCTCCAAAATACATAAACTCTAACAGCACTGAAAAGAGAAATTGACAGTTCCACAATAATAGTAGGAGACTTCAACACACCACTCTCGGTAGGTGACAGAACATCTAGGAAAAAATTCAACAAAGATACAGAAGATCTAAGGGCCACAATCAAGCAACTTGAGCTCACAGACATACCTAGAACACTCTACCCAACAGCAGTAAAGTACACATTCTTTTCCAACACACATGGAACGTTCTCCAGAATAGATCACATCCTAGGTCACAAAGCAACCCTCACAAAATCCAAAACACTGAGATAATACAAAGCATATTCTCTGATCACAACACCATAAAAGTAGAAATTAATAACAAGAAGAGTAAGGAAAAAAAATACATGGAAACTTAATAACACTTTGCTTTAAAACCACTGGGTAATCAAAGAAATAAAAGATGGAACAAAGAATTTCCTAGGATCAAACAAGAATGAAAACATCATACCAAAACCTCTGGGACACAGCAAAGGCAGCACTCAGAGGTGAGTTTATAGCAATAGACACACACATCAAAAAATAAGAAAGGGACAAAATCAAAACATTAGCTATACAACTCGAACAAATAGAAAGAGAACAGCAAAAGAAGCCCACAGCCACTAGAAGAAAGGAAATAATAAAGATCAGAGCAGAAATAAATGAAATTGAGAATAGAAAAACAATAGAAAGAATCAACAAAACCAAAAGTTGTTCTTTGAAAAGATCAACAAAATCAACAAACAATTGGCAAAACTGACAGAAGAAAAATAAGAGAGGATGCAAATAACCCAAACAGGAAAAAAAAAAAAGAGGGACATTACAGTAGACCCAACTGAAATAAAAAGGATCATAACAGAGTACTGTGAAAAACTATACTCTGACAAATTTGAAAACCTAGAGGAAATGGGGAGCCCCAGTAGTGTAGTGGTTAAGAGCTCAGCTACTAACAAAAAGATCAGCAGTTCAAATCCACCAATTGCTTCCTATGGAGCAGTCCTACTCTGTCCTACAGGGCTGCTATGAGTCAGAACTGACTCAACAGCACCTAACAACAACAACAACAAGAGGAAATGGACAAATTTGTAGAACCACACTACCTACCTAAACTAACACAAACTGAGGTCAAAAATCTGAACAGACCCATAACAAGAGAATATATTGAAAACGTAATTCAGAAAGAAAAAAAAAACTCCCAACAAAAAAAAGCCCTGGCCCAGATGGCTTCACTAGAGAATTCTACCAATCATTCAGAGAAAATCTTGCACTAGTATTACTCAAACTATTTCAGAACATAGAAAAGGAAGGGATACTTCTGAATTCGTTCTATGAAGCCAGCATAACCCCTGTACCAAAACCAGGAAAAGACACCACAAAAAAAGAAAATTGCAGACCAATATCTCTCATTAATATAGGTGCAAAAATTCTCAACAAAATTTTAACCAAAAGAGTTCAGCTTCATATCAAAAAAAATACAGCACAACCAATGCAGGGATCATTCAACATTAGAAAATCAATCAATGTAATCCACTACATAAATAAAACAAAAGAAAAGAATCACATGATAGTCTCAATTAACACAGAAAAGGTATTCAATAAAGTCCAACACCTATTCCTGATAAAAACTCTCAATAAAGTAGGTATAAGAAGGGAAATTTCTCAACATAATAAAGGGCATCTATACAAAACAAACAGCTAGCGTCATTCTTAATGGAGAGAGGTTGAAAACATTCCCCCTGAGAACAGGAACAAGACAAAGATGCCTTTCACCACCACTCCTATTTAACATTGTGCTGGAAGTCCTAGATAGAGCATTAAGGCAAGAAAAAGAAATAAAGGACATCAAAACTGGTAAGTAAGAAGTAAAACTATCCCTATTTGCAGATGATATGATATTATACATACAGAACCCAAAGGACTCCACAAGAAAACTACTGGAAGTAATAGAAAGATTGAGCAGAGTAGCAAGATACAAGATAAACATACAAAAATCAGTAGGATTCCTATACACCAATAAAGAGAACTATGAAAACGAAATCAGGAAAATAATACTATCTATAATAGCCCCTAAAAACATAAAGTACTTAGTAATAAATCTAACCATGGACATAAAAGGCCTATACAAAGGAAACTACAAAACGCTGCTACAAGAAACCAAATGAGACCTACATAAATGAAAAAACATAATGCTCATCTCTACATAGACTCAACATTGTGAAAATGTCAATTCTACCCAAAGCAATCTACAAATACAATGCAATCTCGATCCAAATACCAACAGCATTCTTTAACAAAATGGAAAAACTGGTCACTAACCTTATATGGAAAAGAAAGAGGCCCTGGATGAGTAAAGTACTATTGAAGAAAAAGAATAAAGTAGGAGGACTCACACTACCTGACCTCAGAACTTACTATACAGCTACGGTAGTCAAAACAGCTTGGTACTGGTACAACAACAGACACATTGACCAATGGAACAGAATCAAGAACTCAGATGTAAATCCATCCACCTATGGTCACTTGATCTTTAACAAAGGCCTAAAGTCCATTAAATAGGGAAAAGGCAGTGTTTTTAACAAATGGTGCTGGCAAAACTGATGTCCATCTGTAAAAAAAATGAAACAGGACCCATATCTCACACCATACACAAAAACAAATTCAAAATGGATGAAAGATCTAAATATAAAACAAAAACAATAAAGATTATAGAAGAAAAAATAGGGTCAACACTAGAGGTCCTAACACACGGCATAAACAGCATACAAACCCATAACTAAAATACACAAACACTGGAAGAGAAGCTAGATAACTGGGGTATTCTAAGTATTAAACATTTATGCTCATCAAAAGATTTCACCGAAAGAGTAAAAAGAGAACCTACAGACTGGGAAAAAAATTTTGGCTGTGACAAATCCGACAACGGTCTAAGCTCTAAAATCTATAGGAAAAAACAACACCTCTACAACAAAAATACAAATAATCCCATTAAAAAATGGGCACAGGATATGAACAGACACTTCACCAAAGAAGACATTCAAGCAGCTAACAGACACATGAGGAAATGCTCAAAATCACTAGCCATTAGAGAAATGCAAATCAACACTACAATGAGATACCATCTTACCCCGACATTACTGGCACTAATCAAAAAAACAGAAAATAACAAATGTTCGAGAGGCTGCAGGGAGCTTGGAACTCTTATGCACTGCTGGTGGGAATGTAAAATGGTACAACTCCTGTGAAAAATGATACATACAGCACTTCCTTAAAAAGCTAGAAATAGAAATACCATACGATCCAGTAATCCCACTCCTAGGAATATATCCTAGAGAAATAAAAGCCATCACACCCATGTTCATTGCAGCATTATTCACAATAGCAAAAAGATGGTAACAACCTAAGCACCCATCAACAGATGAATGGATAAACAAACTATGGTACATACACACAGTGGAATACTACACAATGATAAAGAACAATGATGAATCTGCGAAACATCTCACAACATGGATGAATATGGAAGGTATTTTGCTGAGCGTAATAAGTCAATCACAAAAGGACAAATACTGTATGAGAATACTATTACAAAAACTCATGAAAAGGTTTACACACAGAAAGAAACACTCTTTGATGGTTACTGGGGACAGGAGCAGTAGGAAGGGAAAAACATTAACTAGACACTAGATAAGTGGTAACTTTAGTGAAGGGTAAGACAGTACAAAATTCTGGGGAAGTCAGCACAACTTGACCAAGGCAATGTCATAGAAGCTTCATAGACACATCCAAACTCCCTGAGGGATGGAATTACTGGGCTGAGGGCTAGGGACCACGGTCTCAGGGGACATCTAGCTCAATTGGCATAACAGTTTATAAAGAAAATGTTCTACATCTCATTTTGGTGAGTAGCGTCTGGGGTCTTAAAAGCTTGTGAGCAGCCATCTAATATACTCCACTGGTACCACCCTGTCAGGAGTAAGGGAGAATGAAGAAAACCAAAGACACAAGGGAAATATTAGTCCAAAGTACTAGTGGACTACAAGTACCACAGCCTTCACCAGACTGAGTCTAGCACAACTAGATGATGCTTGGCTACCACCACTGACTGCTCTGACAGGCATCACAGTAGAGGGTCTCAGGCAGAGCTGGAGAAAAATGTAGAACAAAATTCTGACTGACAAAAAAAGACCAGACTTACTGGTCTGACAGAGACTGGAGAAACTCCAAGAATATGACCACTGGACACCATTTGAACTCAGTACTGAAGTCACTCCTGAGGTTCACCCTTCAGCCAAAGATTAGACAGGCCCATAATACAAAAGGAGACTAAATGGGCACACCAGCTGAAGGGCAGGAACGAGAAGGTGGGAGGGGACAGGAAAGCTGGTAACAGGGAACCCAAGGTTGAGAGGGGGAGAGTCATGGGGTTGGCAACCAACGTCACAAAACAATATGTGTATTAATCATTTAATGAGAAACTAATTTGCTTTGTAAACCTTCATCTAAAGTACAATGAAAAAAAAGAAGTATAATAAAAACTCATTTAGAAAGAAAGCAAGAAAAAATTAGGTGACTATCGGAGAGAAAAAAACATTCAAAGTTGAAGAAACAGCATGTACCAAGGCCTTGAACTAGCAGGAAATATCTTTCCTATCAGTGTTTCTTTTTCTTTTTATCTTTTTAGATTGATTTAATATACTTCATAATGTACTTTAATATATATTTTAACATACATTATCTTGTATTATAAGTTGCAAGAATAATACAATGAATTCTATGTATACTTTACCCAGTCATCAGTTGTTTACATTTACCCCATTTGCGTACGTATTATACATATACATATACATTTACATATGTGTAATACACATATAATCAAATGTATATGTATATAGATTCAAATACATATGTGAAAATATATGCATGTATATACATATTTTCCAAATCATTTATCACTAAACACTTTAGTGTATATTTCCTAAGAATAGGACATTTTCTCATATAAGCAGTAGAGTTATCAAAATCCAGGCATTTTACATCAATATAGTATTCTCTAATTCATGGCCCACATTCTGATGTTGTCAATTGTCTGCAATTTTTTGGAGCTTTTATATAGATAATTTTCCCCAAGAAGGAGCCAGTCACATAACATAATTTCAGAAGGCACATGAGGCCAGTTTGTCTTAAATTGGTGTTGTTAACATCAATCTCATGGTTAAGGTGGTTTCTTAGTTACCTAGTGCTTCTGTAGCACGAATACCACAAGTGGGTGGCTTTAAAAAACAGAAATTTATTTTCTTAAAGTTCTGGAGATTAAAAATCCAAATCAGGGTCTTGGCCATATTGATTGCTTCCTTGTCAGTAGCCCTGGGCATTCCTTAGTTCCTTCGCAATCCTTCCATGGCATCTGTCTGTTCTCATGTGAGTGTGCCTCTATTTCTAATATGCTATTGTTATAATTCAGAAATGATTAGATTTAGAACTATGGTGTAGTAAGTTTCTTTTATACATGAACTTTCTGGCCCTGTGTTTGTAATTCTACAGAAAAATGATTGGTTGCGCTGCAAGTCTGCCCTGTGATTGGTCTATTTTAATTACCTTGCAAGGACTGGTTGGTTTACTACTCAGGAAAGTTGTGTATAAAACCACCCAATAGGAGTGGCTACTTGCAGTCTACCAAGAGGATTGGTCAGTTCATGGTATTACTGGGAGGGCTATGCCTTAAAATTGACAAAGAGTTTGTTTATATAAGTGGCCAAGCCCACTTATATAGAGGTTTTGAGAGACAGAAGAGGCAAGTAGGGAACCTTAAGACTAAGAAGAGCCTGCAGTAGAGTGGTTTGACCTGAGGTTCCTGTGAGGGGAACCTCCTAAAATAGTTGCAATACAGGTCAAAGGCTGTTAACCTTGAAGACAGCAAGAAGCCTAGAAGGGGCCCGGTGACGAAGCCAGTGGCAGAGCCAGTGACAATGGCAGAAAGCAGCTGCTCAGAGATTAGCAGCCGAGCAAGCTGCTACACTGACTATGAGCTGGGCCAGTTAGTAGCTGACAGGCCAAAGGCAGAGAGGCCTGTATAGCCAAAAGAGGGCCTACTTGCATGGCAGAGAGGAGTGCAGCACAGGAGAGAGGCCGCAGAACAGCAGAGAGCAGCTAAGAGAGCTGTCCTGGTTGGAAGCTGCCCTACATTGAAGAAGGGAGGAATGTGCTCTCCATTTTGGCGGAGTCTTGCAGACCTTGCCTATGTGCTTCCTGATCCTGATCCTGAGTTATTCCTGTAACTTCTAAGCTGATCTTGATCCCAAGTGGTACCCTGTTACTTACCTAATAAACCACACAAATGTGAGTATAGTCTGTGAGTTCTGTGTGGCTATTGCAACAAATTATCAAACGCTGCAGAAAAGTAGAGAGTGCTGTCGGGGGAACAGCTGGTGTCAGAAATGGTGAAAAAGTTGGAGAGTGGAGGTATGCCTGACCTCCATCTCATAGGAACAAGCTTTGGGCTGTCCTGGTTCTTATCTTTCATGACTTTAGGCTATTCATTACCCTGCATTACAAGAATCCACCCTACTCAGGTATGATCTAATTAACATAACAAAGAAAACCCTATTTCCAAACAGGATTACAGCTACAAGTATAGGAGTTAGGATTCCAACACGTATTTTTTTGAAGGACACGATTCAATCTACAGCAGATGATGTTCACTTTCACAGTGTCTCTCTACTGTGAAGTTATGACTTTTCCTTTAGAAATTAACGAGTAGTATGTGGGTAGATACTCTGACACTATGTAAAAATCTTCATCTTGATCAAACATTCACCTATTAATTACAGCATCTATTAATGAATTCTCTAACTCAAATAGTAGTTCTGTATTCATTAGTTGGCATTCTATTATAAGAAAGAGCTTTCCTTTTTTCCTCACTTATGTATTTATTCAATTATTTATTTATATCAATATGTCCTCATAAATTCCTATTTTATTCAATTGCTATTTTATTCATTGATTTTGTTGTTTAGTTTGATGCCAAAATTGTCCCCAATTTGACTAATAGGAGTTCTTCAAGCTCTACCAGTGTTTTTGATTCATAGATAACATAGTCATATTTTTAAACTAATATTTACATTTGTACATTATCCAATGTAGTAGAATGTTTTGTCATATTTCAGAGTCACTGATTTTCCATGGATTCCTAATTTCCCACTTCCCTGTGCTGCTGAAATATGTCAGACCTTTTACCATAGTTATTTTATTAATTTCAAGTTTGCTTCATCTATCACTATTCTTACCCAAGACTGTATCTTTATGTATGGCAGGAATTATGTATTAGTTAGAATTTAGCGTAGCCACAAGTAATAGAAAGACTTAAGTACAGGGCCTTTAATAAAGTCAAAGTTTATATTAATCTCTTAATTAAAATCAATGCAGAGGTAAGTAGTGCGAGGATGTTATGTTGACTCTGCTGCATATAGTACTCTAGAATCCAGGCATCTGATAGCTCACAAGGCAGTGACTCTCATCCTATGGCCCAAGCCATCAGCTATGTTCTAAGTAGCTAGGTAAAGGAAGAGACCAAAAAGGAGAGTCAAAGACATGACAACAATCGCTGAAGGAAGGTTCCAGAATTCTGCCACATTATACTTCCACATGTGTTCCATCGGCTAATATTTTGACACATGCCCATCAGTTTTTCTGATCAGCCATCTACCTAGCTAAAAACTCCATTCATATATAGTAGGAAAGATGGTTATTGGGACATCTAATAGTCTCCTCCACAATCCATCTCTTTAACTTCATAAATATCTCTGACACCTTTCTTAATGTATATACAAATACAGTCAAAGGGGATGATTTTCTAAAATGTAAAGAGACAGTAGGAAATATATATCTAAAATAACCTTAGATAAGGCTGAGGGTTAGAGAAAAGAAGTCAAATTTAGTAATCACTTTTAATGACTAAAGGGCAGGTTACTTTAGATAGGAAACAAAAACAAAGGACCAGAAGCTGAATACAATCCTAGAATGCAGTAAGTGATGACAACAAAAATGGAAACAAAGAGAGCAAATATAAGATGACTGATATGAACATGACTGGAGGGATCCCAAATTACTTTATCTGCTGCTAATTGTGAGGCATGAGTGAACAAATCAATTGCTTAAAGAAAAATGGCCAGGCAGAAAGTCTTCTGTACCTAAATTTTCAAACGTATAGGTCTCATCTTAAGAAAAATCTATGCAGTTTATTTTTGTTATACAGCAGCTTGATGTGTTGTGAATAATATCACTAGTATCTCAGTCATTCTGGAGCTAGATTTATCAAGACACTGAAAATAAGTACCCATTGCCAGAGAATTGATTCCACTCATTGGGACCCTATAGGACAGAGTAGAACTGCCCCACTTCCAAGGCTGTAATCGTTACAGAAGCAAACTGTCACATCTTTTTCCCACAGAGTGGCTGGTGAGTTTGAACGAACCAGCCTTTTGGTTAGCAGCCTAGCATTTAACTATTGAGTCACCAGGTCTCCTTGAAAATAAGTACAGATCTATTATCTCTGTATTAGAACGTAAGTTATATTAAGGCAAGTTTTGTCTGCCATTGTTCACTATTATATTTGCAGCATCTAGAAGAGTGACACATAGTAGGCATCCAATAAATATTTATTGATTGAATGAATGAATGGACATTAATATATACTAATTTCTTTTCAACACAGTGCTTTTATTGTTTAGAGCAAAAGAGGAACATTAATAAAGTCAGTGTTAGGTCAGATAAAACGTCTATACTGTGCTAGTCTATTGTAGAACAAATATTCAAAAACAAGAATCTTTTGATTCCTTAAATATCATATTGGAAGGTGATTGTCTCTTCTATCTTCATATGGAACTAGAATTTCTCTGCCTTTATTATACCAGGAGTCTCAAAAAAAATTCCTTAGAAAAATATAAATAAAATTGGATATTGACACCAGAACTGATTGTCTTACATTTCCTCAGGTAATCCAATAAAAGTTTCTATTAAATTTTTGAATCAGGTGATTCTTTTACTCTTGAGTCCAGCATTCAACATGGTGTGGAAAATGCCAACATTTGTAATTTTATTTTATTGAGGCAACAAAAAAGTTAGAAGGTAGTATACCCACCAGGGAATTTCTATAGGGTGTCTTGCCAAGAAATTTCCACTAAGGTTAATAGTCTGTATGGAAAACAAAGTCTCACGACTTTGTATAAAGAGTAATAACCCTGTGTTGATGTTATTTTAGAGGAAAATAGGTTTCCACTTCTAAAAATCCTTCAAATCAAATAAACAAATAAGTAGTAAGGACCTATGACAAGACATAAAGCCACTGAATACAGAGAATACAATTCTTATTCCCCCACTTAACACTGAAATTCTGATGGAAAGAAAAGATCAATATCTTTTCTGCTAGAAAAAGGTAAGTTGTTGTTGCTGTTTTTAAGCATCATCAAGTCTATTTCAACTCATAGCTACTCGATGTGACAGAGTACCACTACTGAATATCAATCCTGATTTAAAGTAGGCGTTGAGGGGAGGGGAGGCTTGATCTATTTAGTTTGATTTAATCTTTTTGTACATCCTGTGTATGTTGTGACCTCTTTATGGAAAGTTGCATGCTAAATAATGTGTGAATAAATTAGAACCTTTCAATATGGATATATCATGATTACAATTTAAAAAATTGAAACATTTTTAAAAATTGATCCAGGGATACTGTTTGCATTGGTGGGTATTTCCATTAATTAAAGTATATGTGTACTAACATAAAAATCTTGAAATTACTAAGCCTTGTGATGTCGATAATTTAGGGAAATTAAAGGGCATAAAGTGTAATCCTTGTGAGACTTCTTAGGCAAGGATGACATTGTTAACATTTGGATACAACCTGAAGAAAAATTAAATAGATACAGACTCACAATCAAACAGGGCACTGTATTTCATGAAAATAATCAACATTAAGTATTTCACTTAATAAAGTGTGGTAGTACTTATTGAACTAATTAATCCCCACAACACAGCAAGGTAGATAAGGGAGGCTACAAATATTTAAACCCGTTGCTGTCAAGTCAATTACTATTGGCTGTGGACTGGATCCAGGTTTTCTGATTATATATCCTGTTTACTTTTCTACTACACACATGGTTTTCAATTTTTTACCATTAGCTGTAGTGAGAAATACATTTTACATCATAATCCAGTTCACACAAGAACATACATACACCTGTATGAAAATAAATACAATAAATCAATAAAACAGCATATAACTGCTAAAATGCATATAATAGATTAAAGTTACATTATGAAAAACACTAACAGATACCATATTGTGATTATATGTATTGATGCCTATTATCACTGTACTGTGCAATCAATTACTGTTTGCCATGTTTTTCAAATACTGAACATGTGGCCATGCTTCCTTTTATAACAAAAGCTTTATGTTGGGAAAAGTCATTCTAGAGTTTGAGGAGTAGGCCTAAGGAATAGCACTATGTGTTGTTGTTTCTGTGCAAATCAGACCGATCCACACGGAGCTCAATCAGTTTTGAACTTACCCTAAATCAACTCATAAATCCAACCAGAGCATGGCTAAGGTCAGCAGACTTGGACACGTAGTAAGTTAGCATGGATGGTTCTTGAGCACTCTTTCAAACCATTCATTCCTTCATTTCATTCTTTTCTTTAATATAAGGTCAACTGTGAATTTCCCCTTACCTAATCATTATTCTATTAAAATTTACTATATTGTATTTTGGGGTAAAATAAAGAGATTTGTTAGTATTTCTTTTTGAAGCGCTACAAAAATTATAATGTATGGTATTTAGACTCATCATTTTTTTCATGTTGCAAGTAGCAAATCACTTCACTAGAGTTACAACACAGAGAAAACTCCCTCCACAAATTATTTTATCTTATTTAACAGAATAAATTAACAATTAAAGGAATTCAACTTGACTCCATCAATAAGATCATTGACAGTTATGAATCTAGGCAATACAAGTATTCCAAAGGTCTTCATTGTCTTGGGTTTCTCTGACCATCCGTGGTTGTAAATGCCTCTCTTCATGAAGGTACTTATTGCTTACGTCTTCACAACGGTGGGCAGCATCTCAGATTATTGTGGTATTCAGGGTAGATCCTCATCTTGAAAGCCCTATGTACTTCTTCCTTTCTAATCTCTCCTTCTTGGACCTGTGTTTTACCACAAGCACTATCCCTCAGCTGCTGCTGACCCTCTGGGAACCAGATAAGTCTATCAGCTATGGGGGCTGTGTGATCCAATTTTATATGTTTCATTTCCTGGGGGGTCACTGAATGCATCCTCTTAGCTGTGATGTCCTTGGATCGCTACATTGCTATCATGGGCCCTTGAGGTACCCAGCTATCATGCATCAGAGACTTTGTATCCTCCTAGTTGTCATAGCTTGGCTAAGTGGTTTGCCTAACTCCTTGCTTCAGTCATCTCTTAACGTCCAGGTGCCACTTTGTGGTAACAACAAGGTAGAAAACTTCCTGTATGAGGTCCCAGTGATAATCAAGATGTCATGTGTTGACACCACACTGAATGTAGCTATGCTCTCCATTGTGGGGATGTTTTATTCCCTAGTGCCCTTGTCTCTTATCCTTGTCTCTTATGGGTTCATTGTAGCTACCATCCTGAGGATTTGATCCTCAGAGGGAAGGAAAGAAGAAGGCCTTTAACACACGTAGTTCTCATGTTATTGTCATATCCCTCTTCTATGGGCCAGTCATTAGTATGTATGTCCAATCTCTGCTACTAACTCCCAGGACAAGAACAAACTCATGTCCCTCTTCTACAGTTTGGTGACTCCTATGCTTAACCGTTTTACCTACACTTTGAGAAACAAGAACATGAAAGGGGCAATGAGGAGGCTTCTTGTTTCATTGTACCACCAGGGAAGAGAGCAAACATAACACCATCCATATATAGCTCAGATCTCCTATTCTAAAATGACCTCTTGATTTACCCTCCTCCAAAACTGTAAGCACCATTTAGTACCTATCCTATCAACATATATGTTGCTATGATTTATTCTTGATTGAATATCATTTCAAGTGTGAATCCTAATTCTAAGTTTGTCTGAATTTGCATGAGAGTGGGGACCATGTCATTAAGTTCCTCTATATCCATCTAGAGATTCTACTGTTGTAATTCAAAAATTAGGCAATAAATACATGCTTATTGGCTGACTCATTTATGGTCAGACAAAAAAAATCAAATCCTATCATTTTATGAGGTATTTGGAAAAAAAATACATATAACACAGACTGCAGTTCTTCTTGCTATTATGCCTATGATATAAAGGCTGCTCTTTCATTTTCTAATGGACTCTTTTTATGAATTACTAGCAAGATCAAATGGGTTAATATCTCACATTCTATTACTGACCATCTCAACCACACATTCACTGCCTGATCTTTTATAAATGGAATAATTAAAAAATAATATTTGACTCTTTCTTCCCCATACATCTCAATGGGATTTTTAAGTTATTTGACTAAAGTACATATTTCTAGATTCCTAAATGGAAGTTCAGGATTAAAATCCTGAGAAACTTCTGCATGGACTCCTAGTAAGGAGAGTCACTCAGCCCTCACTGGAGAAGTAATCTGCCTAGAATAGGAAAATGAGGTGTATTTGGTACCATAGGATAAAATAGTATAATTATTTTTTAAATATTTTAAATTATTAAAAATAAATTTATTGAATCAGAGCATAAAGTGTTAAGTAGAAGTAAAATGGATGAAAAAACTGGAGGACAACATAAGAGAAAATATAAAATAGACTATCAAACCATTGACTTTGAGATAGAGGTGATTAAGTACAAAGTTTGATGTGTAGGGATGGGAGGATAAATATTCTGTTGATTTTTATTAGCAACATCTACTTTTCTCATTATAAACTGTTATTTCTCATATTATTCTTTCCCCACACTTACAAAAACCCTCATTTTCAGCTTATATTTAAGGTAAATATTTATTATTTTTCAAAACAGCTATAAGCATTCATATAAGGTCTATATACATCTGCTTATCCTTGGTGCCAAGCTGTACAGGAACTGTTCGCTTCCAAATGGCAAGAACAAAATCTTCTAACTCTTATTATATAAACCTCTAACACAGAGATACATTCATTACAGTCAATAATTAATTAATTGTAATAAATAAATTCACTCTTCAAATTCTGCTTTATGTATTGCAATAAAATTTCCTTTGTACACATGAAGGGAAAAATACTACAGTTTTACTCCTGTTGAAGAAAAGGAAACACCACTTGTTTGGAAGCAAGCTGATTCTGTAGCACAGACATAATGTCTCTTAAGGACTAGGTCTTCTGACTTCACTATGTTCTCCTACTTCATAATGCTGTCCACACTTAAAGCTTTACATTCCCTTAGATAATTCTCTCTCTTCTCCAAAAAGACCATTAGGTCTTTTCTTTCTCACTTGGTAATCTGATTGGTTAGCAAGGTGAGTGCAGCAGAATTGGCTACCAAACACTTTTTAAATAAATGAATGAAAGAAAAACTATTACCCAGCCAGAGTAGTCAAAACAGCCTGGTACTGGTACAACAACAGACACATAGACCAATGGAACAGAATAAAGAACCCAGATGTAAATCCATCTACCTACTGTCAGCTGATCTTTGACAAAGGCCCAAAGTCCATGAAATGGGGAAAAGACAGTCTTTTTAACAAATGGTGCTGACAAAATGATGTCCATTTTTAAAAAAATGAAACTTGACCCATACCTCACACCATACACAAAAACTAACTAAAAATGGATCAAAGACCTAAATATAAAACCTAGAACAATAAAGATCATGAAAGAAAAATAGAGACAATGCTAGGGGCCATAATACATGACATAAATGGAATACAGACCATAACTAACAATGCGCAAACACCAGAAGATAAACTATATAAGTGGGATCTCTTAAAAATTAAACACATATGCTCATCAAAAGACTTCACCAGAAGAGAAAAAAGAAAACTTACAGACTGGAAAAAAAATTTGACTATGACATGTCCGACAAGAGTCTAATCTCTAAAATCTATAGAATACTTCAACACCTCAACAACAAAAAGACAAATACTCCAGTTAGAAAATTGGCAAAGGATATGAAGAAACACTTCACCAAAGAAGACATTCAGGCAGCCAACAGACACATGAGGAAATGCTCGTGATCATTAGCCATTAGAGAAATGCAAATCAAAACTACAATGAGATACCATCTCACCCTGACATTACTGGCACTAATAAAAAAAAAAATGACAAATGTTAGAAAGGTTGTGGGGAGATTGGAACTCATGCCCTGCTGGTGGGAATGTAAAATGGTACAACCATTATGGAAAATGATATGGCACCTCCTCAAAAAGCTAGAAAATAGAAATACCATATGATCCAGCAATACCACTCCTGGGAATATATCCTAGAGAAATAAGAGCCATTATACAAATAGACATATGCGCACCCACATTCACTGCAGCATCATTCACAATAGCAAAAACATGGAAACAACCTAAGTGCCCATCAACAGATGGATAAACAAACTATGGTACATACACACAATAGAATATTATGCAATGAAAAGAACAATGATGAATCCATGAAACATCTCACAACATGGATGAAACTGGTGGGCATTATGCTGAGTGAAATAAATCAATCACAAAGGACAAATATTGTATGACACCACTATTATAAATAACTCATGAAAAAGTTTACACAGAGAAAAAAACAATCTTTTATGGTTAACAGGGAACAGAGAAGAGGGGAGGGGAATTCACTCACTAGATAGCAGACAAGTGTTAACTTTGGTGAAGGGAAAGACAACACAAAATATAGGGGATGTCAGCACAATTTGACCAAGTCAAAGTCATAGAAGCTTCCTAGACACATCCAAACACCTTGAGGGACTGAATTACTGGTGCTGAGGGCTGAATACCATGGTCTTGGGGGACATCTAGGTTAATTGGCATTACATAGTTCATAAAGAAAATGTTCTACGTCCTACTTTGTAAGTAGAGTCTGGAGTCCTATAAGCTTGTGAGCAGCCACCTAAAATACATCTTTTGGTCTCATCCTATCTGGAGCAAAGGGAATGGAGAAAACCAAAGACACAAGGAAAATATTAGTCCAGAGGACTAACGGACCACATGAACCACAGCCTCAACCAGCCTGAACCCAGAACTAGATGGTGCTCAGCTACTACCACCTACCACTCTGACAGGGATCACAGTAGAGGGTCCCGGACAGAGCAGGAGAAAAATGTAGAACAACATTAAAATTCATAAAAAAAAAAAAAAAAAAAACAGACTTACTGATCTGACAGAGACTGGAGGAACCCATGAGACTATGGTCTCCTGACACCCTGCTGATTCAGAACGGAAGCCACTCCTGAAGTCCACCTTTAAGCCAAAGATTAGGCAGGCCTATGAAACAATAACACATGTGAGGAAACTGCTTCTTAGTTCAATCCAGTGTATGACACCATATGGGCAATACTTGCCGAAAAGCAAAGACAAGAAGGCAGGAAGCGGCCGGAAAACTGGACAAATGGATGTGCAGAACCCAGGTGGACAGGGAAAGGGGGAGAATGCTGACACATTGCAGGGATTGCAACCAATGTCACAAAACAATATGTCTTTTATTACTTGATATGACCTTTACTTCCTCTCCATTTGAAAGTTCTACACCTACACCGCTTATTCTCTCTTTTACTGTTTTGATGTTGTCATCATCCCTGTTTCCCTGTTTTAGGTCTTTTAACTGTTTTGTTTTTGAGACTTTTTTTTTACCTAGGTTGGTATCTGGCTGATGTCGTCCTGTGTCCAAGACTCCGGTTGTTGTCTGATGTTGTTGGTTCTCTAACCAAAAGATTACCTTTAATATTTCTTGTAAGTTTGGTTTGGTTTTTATGAATTCTCTTTAATTTCTGCTTATCTGGAAATGTCCTAATTCTTCCAACATATTTGAGAGAGATTTTTTCAGGATATATTATTCTTGGCTGGCAGTTTTTTTCTTTCACGGTTTTGTATATGTCATCCCATTGCCTCCTTGCCTGCATTGTTTCTGCTGAGTAATCAGAGCTTAAAAAAAAACCCCAAACCCATTGCCGTTGAATCAATTCTGACTCATAGTGACCCTATAGGACACAGTTGAACTGCCCCATTGGGTTTCCAAGAAGAGACCGGTGGGTTCAAACTGCCAACCTTCTGGTTAGCAGCCAAGCCCTTAACCACTGCACCATCAGAGCTCTAGAACTACTATATGACCTAGCAATTCCACTGCTAATCAGAGTTTAGTCTTATTGTTTCCCCTTTGTAAGTGACTTTTAGTTTTTCTTGATCTGCTCTTAGGATTCTTTTTTTGTCTTTGTTTTGGCAAGTGTGATTATGATATGTCTTGGTGACTTTCTTTTGGGGTCTATCCTATATGGGGTTTGTTGAGTTTCCTGGATGGTCAGCTTTTCTTCTTTCATGATGTTAGGGAAATTTTTTGCCAGTAAATCTTCTTCAAAAATCTTGTCTGTGTTTTCCATTTTCTCCACCTGTTCTGGAACTCCACTCACAGGCAAATTTTTGCTCGTGATTTTGTCCCACATAATTCTTAGATTTTCTTCGTTTTTCTTCATTCTTTTCTCTGATTTTTCCTCAAAGTGGTGTCTACGGATTTGTCTTCAATCTAGCTGATTCTGTCTTCCATTGTTTCAAATTTGCTCCTAAAATCTTCTATTGAGTTGTCCAATTCTGAAATTTTGTTCTTTACCTTTTGGATTTCTAGTTGCTGTTTTTGTATGATTTTTAATTGTTTATTTTGACTTTTATTCCTGTATTATTTTCCTGAATCCTTCTGTTGCTTTGTCTGTTTTCCTTGATTTTGGCTATGTTTTCATTGGTTTTGTCTGTGTTTTCCCTGATTTTGTTTATTTCTCCTTGGTTTTGCCCGTGTTTTCCTTGATCTCTTTCATAATCTCTTGGAGAGCCCTAAATACTAGCCTTTTGAATTCCATATAGGTAGTTCAACTGGCTTTTCCTCTACAAGAAAGTCATCTGATTCTTTATTTTGGTCACTTGCTGGAGCCATCTTGTCCTTTTTTTTATGTTTTGATATTGTCTGTTGCCTCCGAGGCATAAAGGTATTATTTTCATTTATTGATTGTATGTTCATTTGTTTCATCTTGCTTTTTTGTTTTGTTCTGATATGTCAGGCAGGCAGGCCAGGGATGCTTTGCTGCTTGCTTATCTGTGGGCATTATACCTCTCACCTCCTTGTCCAAGTCGACAGGGCAGCAGCAGGCAAGGCAACCCACTTTGCCATACACTGCTTTGGCTTGGTGGCTCTCCCCCTCCTGATGCTTGTCCAGTGGTGTGAGAGCATTCACAGCCCCTTGCCAGATAGGTGGGGGTGTCAAATGGGGAGTGGTATAAGCTCACTTTTCACCATTCAGCAGCTGGTTGAGTGGTTGGAAGGGAGTGGTGGTACAGGCCCATTGTGGTGCCCATCTTGAGCACCAGGGATGCTCTAGCCATGGCAGTTCATCTGGGGCTGGCAGGAAGGGGAGCTGGCATATGGGGCTAGGTGGAGGGGAGAAAGAAAAGACTAGAGAAAGAAAAAGTGTAGCTGGTACGTTTTGGAGGGGGGCAGATCTGGCGGCCAGCCAGAAAGTGGTGAGGTGGTGTACAGGGCTAGGTGAAAGATAGAAAGCAAATAAAGAAAGAAAAAATAATAAAAATAAATGGCCATGTCTTTGCAGCTGGCAAGTGGGGGCAGGGTGGACCTGGAGCTGTGGTAGGTCAGTGTGCTGGTAGCACTCTATCCACAGTGGAGCAGCGGGGGCTGATGGGAAGAGGGGCAGGCGGCATATGAGGCTAGTTGGAAGGGAGAAAGAAAAGTAAGAAAGGGAAAAAAAAGAGGAGGGCCAGTGGCAAGGGGGTGAAGGTGGCATATGGGGCGCAAGGGTGAGGGGTGGTAAAACGTGTTTCTCTGGTTACTGAGTGCCCTGTCTCCTGTTGGGAGCTTGGTGAAGTAGTATTCCAGTACTCCCTGTCAGGGTCATTGCTGGCTTTGTTCCAAGATGGCAACGCTGTGTCATGTAAGTTGGCAGGTGACCTCTACTCTGTATCTCTCCTCATTCTCTGTTTTCCATTAGTTTCTTCTTCTATTTGGTGTTTGATCTAGTTCTTTATCCCTCATTTGGTGCTTAGGGTTCCAGGATTGACATTCCAGGATTGCTTAGTTTTTCTTGTCTTTGCTACACAGGGACGGCACAGCGCACCTGTCTAGAGCACCATGTTGGCTCCACCTCTTAGAAAATGGGTTTTGATACAAGAAGACTTTACTAAAAGGATGAATAAAAAAGAACTGTAGCATTTCTTTTTTTTTTTTTCCTCTGTTTTGGAGACAGTAAAGAAATCCAATAATTTAATATGATATTATGATATCTTACAATAAAAGGTTATAATATACATTAGTATGTTATATGATATAACAATACTGGAAAGTTGGAGATTAGACAACAGTTATTTCTGCAAACACTTCTAACTCTTAGGTTTCATTAATTCTCTTCCCCCAAGAGAACTCCAAACAGTGAAATCATAGTACTTATGGAAAACATCTGTAAGTTTCAGATATAGGCTCTTTATGTATATGTAGTATGTCCTGTGTAAAGGGTGTGTGAGGTATAGTGAGGAGCCAAGTTGGCAATAAGGATGGATGAGATGCTTTGTCAGGGAAACAACTTTAAAATCTGCTTCTGAAATGTATTCTCTTGCTATTATCCTAATATCCCCTACTGAATAAATAGTGATGTTAACCATGCCTTGGAAACCCAGCTCCTTCTACTCTCAGGGGATTGATTATCTCAGATTCCAAATTCTTGAGCACAGTTAATCCTCTAATTATCTCTACCTAGATTCCATAAGAAACTATTTTGGTAAGAGATGGTAGCATAAACTAATGACTAAATCTGACTTTATTAAATGACTCTAAGGAGAAAGAACACATCTGAGAGGCTGCATTAATGGGGATATTCATAATTAATTTTGACTGGTGGTCTATGTGCATCAATAGCCCTGTTACTATATACTTATTTGTTCATTGATTTATAAATTAATATGCTCATTTAAAAACATTTTATAGCTAATATATTCAATTTTCACTAGAAAAATTATTGCTATGGACACTATATGATATTATAATGAGGATTACTTTTAAAAATTAGTAATTGACATGGAATGGCCAGGTAGTTTCCTTTTTCATTTGAGACAAGTATCAGGAAAAATGTCATTAAATTAAAAAAAAAAAACTAACAGTATACAAAGCACTTTCACAATCATCTCATTTGAAACAATCTAAGGTCTTAAGACTGTAGGAAAAAAACATGAGAGTAGTTCCTTTAAAAATAGTTATGATAAAGTTTTGACTAAGTGTTGTCTAAGAAGCTCCTTGAATATATTAGATATATCTATCTATTCATTTAACTACGCATTTAACATGCAGTTGCTGATAAATTATTCATTGTTTTTAAGGTAATACTAACAAATGAATCTGAAAACAAAACATTCTAATTAATGATGCTTTTGTGATAAATTCTTTGCCTAAACATGTATTTTGAATCAAATTATTTAGCTGAAGCCAGTTGTCAGTAATTATTGATAGCAATTTCTTGACTGATTTTTTTTTTTACCACCCTACTCCAAAATGGCCACATTGATCTTAAAGAGATAGATTTTTTTTTTTTAATCCTACCCCTTTGGTTTTGCATTAACGATGGATCTCACACTCAATCTTCTTCTTCTCTTTTTCACTCTCCTTCTGGCTATCGTTTTATTTGTCAAAGAAATAAATGGTCGAACACTTCACAACTATTAACCTTAAAGTTGAAACAGAGAGTTCATTTTTTAATAGTATTATGAAGAGTCATGAATAAACATTCAGTATAGCTCATTGCACTGATTGATCTAAGCAGGTAGTGGAAGATATTTAGCCTAATGAGGAAACTGAAGAACCCACTTATTCTGGCCTATCTCTCCATTGTCCCCAGGTTCTACATTCCGTTATGGCAGATAGGTGATCACTTTCCCTGACTGCATGCTTACTTCTAACATGTGCTGCTGCTGACAGACCCTCAGAAAGGGAGATATAATGTTCTCTCTCACACTCTCTAAAGGAATTGTCTACACTGTGTATAGATGTTTGCCTGTGTTGTGTGTGTGTGTGTGTGTGTGTGTGTGCCTGTATGTGTAAACATGAGGCCATACTGATATCTCTTACTCTAATCCAGTATCACAAGGTTCATTCTAGCTATCATCTCTTCCTTATCTATAATGTCTCTTACCAACAGAGAGAAATCTGGATACCTCTATTATCCCCGCTCCACCACCCATGTTATTGTCAATTTGATTCCAACTCATAGTGACCCTATAGGACAGAGTATAACTGCATCATAAGGCTTCCAAGGCTGTAAACCTTTACAGAAAACTGCCACATCTTTCTCCCATAGAGCAGCTTGTGGATTTGAACCAACGTTTCTTTCACTTAGCAGCCAAGAACTTAACCATTGCACCACCAGGTCTCTTTATCCCACTATTAACCCCATTGCCACTGAGTGAATTCCAACTCATAGCAACCCTATAGGATAGAGCAGAATGGCCCCATAGGCTTCCAAGGGGTAGCTAGTGGGTTCAAACTGCCTACATTTGGTTATCAGCCAAGCTCTTAACCACTTAGCCACCAGGGCTCCATCCCACTATTACCATCCATTAATTTTTTTGTTCAATTCTAGTACATATATAAAGCAGTTAGTTTCAGAATTGTTCATTGTACATCCATGAAAAATAAATTCTCCATTTGGTGTACAGTGTTTATATACAGTTATTTTTGTCTTTAGTCTTACATTTTTCCATGAAAACACCACTTTCAAAAGTTATTTAGGTCAGTCACTTTTTTTCTCTACCCCTTTCAGTGCAGCTATGTCAGACATTTATAATACACTCAGATTCGTTGTCACAGTCTGCATTCCATCCTGAGGTATTACAACATTTTGGTTGTTTTTGTTTTTTCTTTCTGGTTGATTTTGTTTGTTTGTTTGCATACATCCTTTTTTGTGATGTACATTTCTATAAGTTTTAACAAATGCATAGAGTCATGTATTCACCAGCTAAGCATAATACATCCCCTGTACACCCCTGTACACATCCTTTGTAATAAACCACTCCCCCCACCCCACACCCTGTACCAACTCCTGGTGACCGCTAATCTGTTTTTCTGTCCATATAGTTTTGCCTTTTCCAAAATGTCTTATAAATGGAATCATCCAATATTCAGCCTTTAGGGTATGCCTACTTTCACTTAGTAAAAGGCATTTCAGATTCATTAATGTTGAGGCAGGGCCAAGATGGCAGAATAGTCAGCTGCTTCTTGTGTTCCCTCTTACAACAAAGACTGGAAAAAACAAGTGAATCAATTATATATGATAATCTAGGAGCCCTGAACATCGAAGACAAAGTTGAAGAGTCAGACCGAATGTCAGGGGGAGGGAGAGAAAGTTCAGAAGCAGCAAAGAGGTTCCAGACCTGACCTAGCCAGCACCCTGCAGGCTGGATCCTTTGGCACTTGCGGGCTGAGGCAAGTAGTGGTGCTCAGGACACATTTTGCCAAATTGGGAGAAACAGAGCAGCAGAGAGTCTGCACAAGCCTCCAGAGCCAAGGAGAAGCAGTGCTGGATCTGTAAAAGTTAAGTGCAAGCGTCTAACCTACTGCACGGGATCAAAATAACCCTTCCCCCTCTGGGAAGTTCCTATCTTCCCTTCATCCACCCACTCCCCGCTTTGCTCTGGGGCCAGTCTGGCAGTGTTCAGAGGTTGCTGCACCACCTAGGCCAGAAGTGGGATCCATCATGCCCAATCCAGTCTTGCAGCTTTGGGGAAGGAACAAATAAATAAACCAATAAACAAAAAAAGGAGGCTGCCAGCTCCTCTAAGCTGGGAGCTCAGGGCTAACTGTGCCCAAACCAGTCTAAAGGCTTTAAAAAATTGCCACACCCCCTAAGTCAGGAACTCGGGGCAGCCACTGCCCCTTTACCTAGGCACAGGCATAAGGGATCCACAGACTTCGAATGCCTTTCACCCTTGCCTAGACCTGTGTGGGCCCATTCAACAATGTATGCCCTCATTGGCATAGGTATATACCCGAAGCCTCTTTTCAACTGCAACAACTAAAGGGGAGTGGCAGATTTGTGACATTTGACACCACCCTGCACATTACGCAGGGTCCTCACCCACTCACATCAGGGGCCTAAGGAAAGGTGGCTTCACCAATTTCACCTAGCCACCCATGACAGGGGTCCGAGAGTAAGTGGTGCCTCCCAGTCCTTACCTCCAACAGCACTGGGTTCCCAAAGTCCAGCTGAAAAACCCACCCATCTACGGGCTCTAGGAGACAGGAACATACCTTCCACCAAGGCACTCAGGGGCAGCCATCAGCCCCCTCTCTAGCTTGGCACATAACCCCCTACTTCAGCCAGATACTTACGCCTGCTCCAATCACCCCTATGTAATCCTGACCATTTAGACTTGTAGGTGAGAGCCTGCACCACATGCTCGGTGACTGACAACCTGGACACCTGTGCTGAATCCACAAAAGAAAAGTAAATGGACTCCTGGGCTCACACATCTAGTAGCAGCTATAACCACCTGGTGACAGAATGTGAGAGCTTCAAAGACACCAATAATCAAAGTAGCTCACACACCCAGCCTATTTGGGCATATCAAAACAAAACAAAACAAGAAGCTAAGAAACACAGTAAGCAAACATACAATGAATAAATATAACAACTTATTAATGGCTTGAAGACAACATTCAGTATCAAATCACATAAACAGGCAGATCATGATGGCTCCAGCAAGCAACCAAACAAAGAACCAGGAAACTTCTGGAGGAAGAGAAGTTCTTGGAAGTAACAGAGGTAGAATTCAAAAAATTACTATACAGAACTCTTCAAGGTATCAGGAAGGAGATCAGACAAAACTCAGACCAAGCCAAGGAATACACAGACAAGGAATGGAGGAATTAAGGAAAGCTATACAAGAGCAGAATGACAAATTTAATAGGCTGCTAGAATCATAGTGAGACAGCAAATAGAAATCCAAAAGCTTAACAATAAATTTCAGAATTACACAACTCAAAATAGAAAGTCATAGGAGCAGAATTGAGGCAATGGAAGTCAGAATTAGTGATTGAAGATAAAGCAATTGACATTAATTTACTTGAGGAACATTCAGATAAAAGAATTTAAAAAAATAAAGAAACCCTAAAAATTATGTGGGACTCTATCAAGAGGAATAACCTTCATGTGATTGGAGTACTGGGTGGGGGGTTGGATAGCAGAAAATACAAAGAGAATTGTTGAAGATTTGTTGGCAGAAAACTTCCATGATATCATGAAAGACGAGAAGATATCTATTCAAGAAGCTCATCGAACCCCACACAGAGTAGATCCCACAAGAAAGTCACCAAGACATATTATAACCAAACTCATCAAAACCAGAGATAAAGAAAGAATTTTAACAACAGCTAGAGATAAATGAAAACTCACCTACAAAGGAGAGTCAATAAGACTAAACTCTGACTACTCAGCAGAAACTATGCAGGTAAGAAGGCAATGGGATGACATATATAAAGCCTTGAAGGAAAAAAAACTGCTAGCCAAGAATTATATATCCAGCAAAACTGTCTCTCAAGTATGAAGGCAAAATTAGGGCATTTCCAGATAAACAGAAGCTAAAGGAATTTGTAACAACTAAGCCAAAATTACAAGAAATACTACAGACAGTCCTTTAGCAAGAGAATCAATAATATCAGATAACAACCCAAGACCAGAACACAGGATGGAACAACAAGATATCAACCCAGATAGAGAAGTCACAAAAATAAATCAAAACTAAAACACTGAAGATAGGGAAACAGAGATGTCAAAATGTAAAAGATGGCAACATTAGAACAGAAATGAGGAACAAAATAGTGTAGTTGTAGAACATTCATATGGAGAGGAAGTTAAGGTAATATCAAGAAATAAAATATTGGTTTAAACTTAGACAAATAGAGGTAAATATTAAGGTAACCACAAAAGAAACTAACAAATCTACACATCAAAATAAAAAAAGAAGAAAAACACAAAGACTCAGCAAATACAAAATCAACAACAATGAAAAAGATGAAAAGAAATTACAGAAAGAAAAACGACTCAGCACAGAAAATTAAGTGGAACAAAGAAACGCAATACCATGAAGAAAAAATACATCAAAATGACAGCAATAAACTCATAGCTATCAATAATTACACTGAATGTAAAAGGACTAAAAGCACCAATAAAGAGATAGAGAGTGGCAGAATTGATTTAAAAAAAAAACACAATCTGTCTATATGCTGCCTACAAGAGACATATCTTAGACTAAAAGACACAAAAAACTAAAACTCAAAGGATGGGAAAAAAATATACCAAACAAACAACAATCAAAAAAGAGCAGAAGTGGCAATATTAATCTCTCACAAAACAGACTTTAAAGCAAAATCCAACATAAAGGATGAGGAAGGACACTACATAATGATTAAAGGGTCACTACACCAGGAGGACATAACCATAATAAATATATACTCACCCAACCACGGGGCTCCAAAATACATAAAACAGACTCTAACACCATTGAAAAGAGAAACAGACAGCTCCATAATAGTAGTGGGAGACTTCAACACACCACTTTTGCTGAAGGACAGAGCATCTAGGAAGAAGCTCAGTAAAGACACAGAAGATCTAACTGACACAATCAACCAAACTGATCTTATAGACATATACAGAACACTCCACCCAACAGCAGCCAAGTGTACTTTCCTTTCCAATGCACATGGAACATTCTCCAGAATAGAGCACGTATTAGGCTACAAAGCAAGCATTAACAGAATTCAAAACATTGAAATATTACAAAACATCTTTTCTGACCATAAAGGTATAAAAGTACAAATCAGTAACAGAAAAAGCAAGGAAAAAAATTAAATACATGGAAACTGAACAATACCTTGCTCAAAAACTACTGGGTTATAAAAGAAATCAAGGACAGAGTAAAAAAATTTATAGAATCAAATAAGAATGAAAATATATCCTACTGAAACCTTTGGGACACAGCAAAAGCAGTGCTCAGAGGTCAATTTATAGCAATAAATGCACACATCCAAAAAGAAGAAAGGGCCAAAATCAAAACATTAACCTTACAACTCGAACAAATAGAAAGAGAGCATCAAAAGAAACCCTCGGGCACCAGAAGAAAGGAAATAATAGAAATTAGAGCAGAAATAGAGAATAGAAAAACAAATGAGTTAACAAAACAAAAATTGATTCTTTTGAAAAGATCAACAAATCAATAAATCATTGGCCAAACTGACAAGAGAAAAACAGGCGAGGAAACAAATAACCTGAATAAGAAATGAGACGGGTGATACAACAACAGATCCAACTAAAATTAAAAGAATAATAACAGAATACTATGAAAAATTGTACTCTAACAAATATGAAAACCTAGAGGAAATGGACAAATTTCTAGAAACACACTATCTACTTAAACTAACACAAACCGAGGTAGCAAAACTAAACCCGTAACAAAATAAGAGATTGAAGAGATAATAAAAAAATCTCCAACCAAAAAAAGCTCTGGCCCTGATGCCTTCACTGGAGAATTCTACCAAACGTTCAGAGAGGAGTTAACACCACTACTACTAAAGGTATTTCAGAGCATGGAAAACTCCCAAACTCAGTCCATGAAGCCAGCATAACCCTGATACTAAAACCACGTAAAGACATCACAAAAAAAGAAAATTACAGGCCAGTATCCCTCATGAACACAGACACAAAAATCCTTAACAAAATTCTAGCCAATATTATTCAACAACATAGCAAAAAATAATTCATCATGACCAAGTGGGATTCATACTAGGTATGCAGGGAAGGTTCAACATTAGAAAAATGATCAATGTAATCCATCACATAAGTAAAACAAAAGACAGGAACCACATGATCTGATCAATCGATGAAAAAAAGGCATTTAAAAACATTCAACACTCATTCATGTTAAAAAAAAAAAAAAAACTCTTAGCAAAATAGGAAAAGATGGGAAATTCCTCAACATAATAAAGGGCATTTATACAAAGCCAACAGCCAACATCATCCTAAACGGAGAGTCTGAAAACATTCCCCTTAAGAACAAGAAGCAGACAAGGATGCCCTTTATCACCATTCTTATTCAACATTGTGCTGGAGGTCCTAGCCAGTGCAATAAGGCAGGAAAAAGAAAGTGCATCCAGATTGGTAAGGAAAATGTAAAAGTATCCTTGTTTGCAGATAATATGATCTTATACACAGAAAATCCCAAAGAATCCACAATAAAACTACTGGAAATAATAAAAGATTTCAGGAAAGTTATCAGGATACAAGATAAACATATAAAAATCAGTTGGATTCCTCTACATCAACAAAGAGGGCTTCAAAAAGGAAATCACCAAATCAGTACCATTTACGTTAGCCCCCAAGAAGATAAAATACATAGGAATAAATCTAACCAGAGACGTAGAAGACCTATACAATGAAAACTACAAGATACTACTCAAGAAACCAAAAGAGACCTGCATAAGAGGAAAAACATACCTTGCTCATGGATAGGAAGACTCAACATTGTGAAAATATCAATTCTACCCAAAGCAATCTACAGATACAATGCAATCCTGATCCAAATTCCAAAGGCATTTTTTAATGGGATGGAGAAACAAATCACCAACATCATATGGAAAGGGAAGAGGCCCTGGATAAGTAACCATTACTGAAGAAGAACAAAGTGGGAGACCTCACACTACTTGATTTTAGAACCTATTTTACTGTCATGGTAGTCAAAACAGCCTGGTACTGGTACAACAACAGATCCATAGACCAATGGAACAGCATTGAGAATCCAGACATAAATTTATCCACCTATGAACTGTTGATATTTGACAAAGCCCACCCAAGTCCATTAAATGGGGAAAAGACAGTCTCTTTAACAAATGGTCCTGACATAACTGGATATCCACCTGCAAAAAATTGAAACAAGACCCATCCGTCACACTATGTACAAAAACTAACTCAAAATAGATCAAAGACCTAAATACAAAATCTAAAACAATAAAGATTACAGGGGAAAAGATAGGGACAACGCTAGGAGCTCTAATACATGGCATCAACAGAATCCAAACCATAACTAACAATGCACAAACACCAGAAGAGAAACTAGATAAATGGGAGCTCCAAAAAATCAGACACATGCTCATCAAAAGACTTCACCAAAAGAGTAAAAAGACAACCTACAGACTGGGAAAAAAAATTTGGCTATGACATATTCAATAAGAGTCTAATCTCTAAAATCTACAAGATATTGCAAAATCTCAACAACAAAAAAACAAATAACCCAATTAAAAAATGGACAAAGGGTATGATCAGACATTTCACCAAAGAAGACATTCAGGCGGATAACAAATACATGAGGAAATAATGCTCATGATCATTAGTCATTAAAGAAATGCAAATCAAAACTGCAATGAGATACCATCTCACTCCAATAAGGCTGGCATTAATCCAAAAAACATAAAATAATAAATGCTGAAGAGGTTGTGGAGAGACTGGAACTCTTATGCACTGCTGGTGGGAATGTAAAATGGTACAACCACTTTGTGAATCAATTTGGTGCTTCCTTAAAAAGCTAGAAATAGAATTACCATACAATCCAGCAATTCCACTCCTTGGAATATATCCTAGAGAAATAAGAGCCATCACATGAATAGATATATGCACACCCATGTTCACTGTAGCACTGTTCACAATAGGAAAAAGATGGAAACAACCTAGGTGCCCATCAACAGACGAATGGATAAACAAATTATGGTACATATACACAATGGAATACTATGCAATGATAAAGAACAATGACGAACACGTGAAACATCTCATAACATGAATGTATCTGGAGGGCATTATGCAGAGTGAAATTAGTCAGTCTCAAAAGGACAAATATTTATGAGACCACTATTATAAGAACTCAAGAAAAGGTTTAAACACAGAAGAAAATATTCTTTGATGGTTACAAGGGTGGAGAGGGAAGGAGAGGGTTATTCACTACTCAGGTAGTAGACAAGTATCATCTTATGTGAAGGGAGGGAAAACACACAATACAGGAGAAGTCAGTCCAACTGGACTAAAGCAAAAGCTAAGAAGTTTCCTCAATACAACCAAACACTTTGAGGGACAGAGAAGCTGGGGCTAGGGTCTGGGGACCATGGTTTCAGAGGACATCTAGGTCAATTGGCATAACAATGTTTATTAAGAAAATTTCTGCATCCTTCTTTGATGCATCTGGGATCTTAAAAGCTTGCAAGTGGCCATCTAAGATGCATCAATTGGTCCCAACTCACCTGGAGCAAAGGAGAATGAAGAACACCAAAGACACAAGGAAAATATTAGCCCAAGAGATAGAAGGGGCCACATAAGCCAGAGACACCATCAGCCTGAGACCAGAAGAACTAGATGGTGCCCAGGTACCATGAATGACAGCCCTGACAGGAAACACAACAGAGTCCCTAATGGAGCAGGAGATAAGCGTGGAGCAGACATCAAATTCACGTAAAAAGACCAGACCATCGCCATCGGACGCTCTGTTAACCCAGAACTAAAGCCATTCCTGAAGCCCACTCTTCAGACAAAGATTGGACTGGACTATAAAACATAAAATAATACTCGTGAAGAGTGTGCTTCTTAGTTCAAGCAGATACACGAGATCAAATGGGCGGCTCCTGTCTGGAGGTAGGATGAGAAGGCAGGTAGGGACAGGAGCTGGCTGGATGGACACAGGAAATCTGGGGTGGAAAGGAGGAGTGTGCTGTCACATTATAGGGATTGCAACTAGCATCACATAATATGTGTAAAAATTTTTGTATGAGAAATTAACTTGAGCTGTAAACTTTCACCTAAAGCGCAATTAAAAAAAAAAAAACTCTTGGAACCCAATACAGATGCAAATTGCAAATCAAAAAAATAAACAAATTGTCCTTTAGTCACTGCGCCTGCATGTAAGGTGACTAGCTCCAACTGATTGTGTCTACCACTTTAAAGTGGGATAGGCGAAGTAGATTTATTTCAGGTGGTGATTGGTGGGAGTGATATGCATAACAAATCGCTTATTCACATGTATTCCTTACAAGAAAATGTATTTCTTTATATGGAAAATATCATATACAAGTTCATTTTCATAAAACCTTTGATAATGACAAATAGTCAGATTAAGTTTAAAAAAAGCAAAATGAGCTAACATGTACCAATCAATGGTTTTTATCAATAATCTGTTGAGGGAATTTATTAAGACATCCACTGGATGCATCAAGTTATTTTCAGAGCCTAGTTCTATCTGCCTCAGATATTAGGTGCTCTAAAGGAAATCCTGGCGGTGTAGTGGTTAAGAGCTATGTCTGTTAACCAAAAGATTGACAGTTTGAATCCACCAGACACTCCTTGGAAACTCTATGTGGCAGTTCTACTCTGTCCTACAGGGTCACTATGAGTCAGAATCTACTTGACAGAAATGGGTTTGGTTTTTAACACTACTTCACCTAATTACTTCCAGTCTATGGTGCTTATGTCTTGACAACCTATAAATCACAGTCTTATAAATTATTCTCACTATCCATACACTTCTACCTGCCTTGAAGAAGTAGAGGAATATAAGAAGCCTACTACATTACTTGAGAGTCTCTCCCAGCTATGATTCATCTATCTTATTAACTACCACTGAACCCATTACCAGGGAGTGGATTCCGACTCATAGCAACCCAACCAGACAGAGTAGAAATGCCCCATAGGGTTTCCAAGGCCACAATCTTTATGGAAGTAGGCTGCCACATCTTTCTCCTGCCGACCTTTCCGTTAGCAGCTGAGCATGTAACCACTGCACCACCAGGCCTCCTTTATCTATCACTAAGAGTAGTAAATTTAAGGATATGGACCAATTTTCCTTTCAACATTAAAAAATAATCATATCCAGCAAGGAATAATATGTTTAAAAGAAAAGACTTAAAGTATCTTCAATATGTCACTAACTAAACGAATGAAAGCATATTCTGTTTTGTTTTGTTACAGCTAATAGCATCATCTTCTTATAGAAATCAGCAATTGTTTTATTTATTTATTTATTTATTGTTTTGTTTTAATGAAGAGAAATTTATTTCCTCACAGTCAAAGTAGGCTAAAAGTCCAAATTCAGGGCGTCAGCTCCAGGGGAAGGCGTTTTCTCTTTGTTGGCCTTCTCCTCAGTGTTCCCCTGGAATGGGAGCTTCTCTGCACAGGGACTCTGGTCCAAAGGATGCGCTCAGGTCCCAGCACTGCTTTCTTGATGGTATGAGGTCCCCCTGTCTCACTGCTCACTTCTGTCTTTTATGTCTTAAGAGATTGCCTCAGGACACAATCCAGTCTTGTAGATCCAGTCCTGCCTTACTAACACAACTGCCACCCATCCTCCCTTATTAACATCATAGAGGCAGGATTTACAACATACAGGAAAATCACACAGTACCAGGAATCATGGCCCAGCCAAACTGATATACACGTTTTTGGGGGGACGTTATTCCAACCATGACATTCCACCTTATGGCCCCCCAAAAATCACATCCTTGCAACATGGAAAACATATTCACCACATCATATCATAGCAAAAGTCTTAACTCCTAGTACAAAATCCAAAAAATTCTTCTTCATTTGTGAAATCTAGAATACAAATTATCTGCTTCCAAAGGTACAATGGCAGAACAGGCAGAAGCTAGACATTTCCATTACAAATGGGAGAAACTAGAGGAAAAGAAGTGATAACAGGCACCAAGCAAGTCAGCAGAACACATTACATTAGCCCTCAAGGCTTTGAAAATAATCTTCTGTTCTCTGAGACAATTTATACAATAGCCCTGCCCTCCAGACTCTAGGTATTGGCCACAGTCTCTGGATTTTGAGTGGAGGCCGGTCGGCCCTGGGCTTCAGCTCCACCTTCCAGGCCCACTGGGACAGCAACTCTGCTCCCTTGGCTTTAGGCACACCATTCTCCTAGTCCATCGGAGTGACAACTCCACCCTTAGAAACACCAGAGGCCAGGGCTCCACCCTTTGAAACCCCTGAGGTCATGGCCATACCTTTTGAGGCTGAAGCAGCTCGGCTTCTTGTGTCGCTTGTCTCTTCAGCTTCTGCTTCCTATGGCCTCTCGGCCCTCCGGCCTTACACCCGCATCTGCCCTGCTGGGGCAAGTGTTTCAAAGCTCAGTAGCTCCACCGGTAAGTGGCTGGAGGCACCCCACTCTGCCAGGAAGTCTCGTGCACACAGACACTCAGCTCTCTCACTCCGTGGGTTGGCAAGCCTAGCTCCACCAATAAATGCCCAGAGGCACCCCACTCCACCAGGAAGCCTCCTGCTCACAGGCATTCAGCTCTTTTGTTCCGTGGGTCGGCTCCAGCGCCGTCTTTCACCTGTCTCCTGGTTCTGCTGCTGTAGGTTCTCTGCTGCTGCTGGTGCTCTCTCACTGCCACATGTCTATCCATTCACAGTTTTAAAACTGCTTCCACATTTTAGGTATCTGTTAGAGCAGCACCCCACTCTCAGTACCAAATTCTGTCTTAGCATCTAGTGCTGCTACAACGGAAATACCACAAGGGGATGGTTGGAAGGAAGAGAAGTTTATTTCCTCATAGTCAAAGTAGGCTAAAAGTCCAACTTCAGGGTATCAGCTCCAGGGGAAGGCTAATTTCTCTCTGTCAGCTTTCTCTTCAGTGTTCCCCCGGACTAGGAGCTTCTCTGCACAGGGACCCCGGTCCAAAGGATGCGCTCTGCTCCCGGCACTGCTTTCTTGATGGTATGAGGTCCCCCCAAATTGTTTTATTTTTCAAGATTTGTGACAAAAATTCTTATTTTGTTTTAGGTTTTATAAAGCTACCTTGATTTATTAGCATTGTGTCTAATGACAAATTGAGTCATGTACAGATATGTCATTTTTGATCTTACATTACCATTTCCTCCACTAAACAGTGAGTTCTATTCAACAGAGCATGCTATATTCATCTATATTACCAAAAACCCCACAACATGGAAGAGAGTAGATGCTCAATAAAATTTAGCTAATAGAGTGAATAAACAGATTAATAAGTGGATGGATGAACAAATGAATCATATGAACATATTTGTTTATACTGTTCAATATAACACATATACAGACCCACAAAATCAATTACTCAAACATAATTTACCTTGAAAAAAAGTGTGTTGCAGCCAAAGAATTGTCATATACCCATTCACCACACAATAAGTGATACTATTCATTATTTTTATCATTCTGTCTTTGCTATGATAGAGTTTTTTGATAAATTTAGTGCCTGTTCAGTGTCCAAAAACTCCATTAGTCTAAATCTTTGCTATATTGCCCCTTCTCTTTCTATAGGTATTAATGATTACTGCATAAATTAGCATATTGATAATGTTATATTTTAAATATTTCAAGTATTTTTAAATAATCTCTTCATAATTACAAATACATTCACACTTATTTATGTTAAAAGTTCAGTCCCTAATTGCTATGGAAACTAAACATGGAATTTTACAAAGACTGAAGTTGTACTAATCTAAAGTCTGTCTATAAATAATAGATAAAACCAATAAAAAGAACAACAAATTTGCAGCTGATCTCTTCTTCTAAGTGCTTGGTGGGTTGTAGGCCAAAAATAAATCTCAGAAGGACCACCCTACTAGATGGACAAGACCTTCTGAAGAAAAATTGCAAGACAGCTGATTTCTCTCTCATGTCTTACTCCCACCCTATTAGTCTCTTTACTGCCTCTCTTACATCTTTGTTCCTGAGGGTATAAATTAGTGGGTTAAGGCTAGGTGTGACAGCAGTATAAAAGAGGGCAATGAACTTGGCTTGATTTTGAGATTTCCTAGATGGTGGTCGGAGATATATGCACATAACTGGAATAAAAAAGAGAAATACCTCTATAAGATGGGCTCCACATGTCCCAAAGACTTTCTGAAATCCAGTTGTTGACTGCAGTCTTAGCACAGCCCAGGTAATGGCACCATAGGAGCTGAGAATGAGAATAAGTGGTATAATTACAAAAATGGAGCTCATGACCATAATGGTCAGTTCATTAGCACGGATGTCAACGCATGACAATCGCAGCAGGGCTGGAACTTCACAGAAAAAGTGATCCACTTGGCAATGTCCACACAAGGATACCCAGAAGGTAAAGGAGGAATGAAGTGCTGAGGCAGTTAAGTAAGCCACTTACCCAAGAAGCCACAGCCAACTGGTGGCAAAAACGAGGGTGCATGAAGACAGTGTAATGCAAGGATCTACACACAGCTGCCTAACAGTCATAAGACATCACCACCAGTAGGACACACTCTGTGCTCCCCAGTGCAAGGAAAAAGTAGAGTTGAATCATGCCACCAACATAAAACATGGTCTTCTCAGGACCCCAGAGGTTGACCAGCAACTGAGGGATGGAGCTGGTGATATAGCAGAGATCCAGAAAGGTTTGAGAGGAAAAGGTACATGGGAGTGTGGAGATGGAAGTGAGTCCAAGTATGACAGGATAATGATGAACAGGTTGCCAAACAGTATCATCAAGTAGAATATCAAGATAATCACAAAGAGAACCACTTCCAGCTGAGGCCAATTAGAAAAACCCATTAGAATAAAGTGGCCTTCAGAACTTGCATTTTTTTCCATTTTCATTCATTTCCTGTGACCTGAAGAAAAAAGCACATAAACTCAAAGGCTGCCCACCCATTGTCAAATTCTTGCAAACAGATTGGAAAAACAATTTACACCACTTTCAAATATAATACTGTGTTCATTGTGACAGTAAAATTTTTATAGTTCTCTTTTTATGTTTCATCATTTGTCCTGTTATAGATAGAATCAATAACTTCTCGTCCTTTAGTTAGCATTTGGATAAATGAAAATTAAACATATTTCATAGCCCAAAAATATAATTTTCGTGAAAAATAATCTTACCAAAAAACCCAAATATTTATTTCCCTTTTCCACATTTTTGGGCAACTTCAATTTCATGATTACAGAGAAAGGAATAAGTGCAGTCTTAATAATTCTACATATAGTGGAAAGTTCACCATATGATGAAAAACAATTCAGTAGTAACTTAAAAATGTTAATATTGTTTGAAAAAATTAAACTTCAATTAGATATGGTCATAGAACAAAATATTCTGATGGGTTTATTTACACTAACAACTTATTTCTTGACCAAAAAAAATTAACATGCAAATGGAGGTATAAACAGACACACACACATCAACTTGTGAGTACTCAAAATGTAAGCAAAGCTGAAGACCTTAGTCCTGATGAACAGAGAAGTGAAATAGATTGAGGATATCAGCAATGGAATGCTTCCAAATGAGAATGACAGCATAACTAAATTTGGAAGGAAAAAAAAAATATGGAGTAGAAGAAAAATGTAGGGAGGGGACAAAACGAAAGAAGGGTGTTTGGATGGAGAAAAGAAGAGAGGAACTCTGTAGTGCTTGGAGTTGAGAGTGCGTATATCACAGGGTTGTGAGATCTGAGCAACAGGGTTTGAAGATAGTTTCTACATAATTTCATATGCTCTAAGTCAATAACTGAGGCCTTATTTAAATTTTGAGTCATAACTAACAATTACTTGATATGTTTTGAGTTTCTAAAATTTGGAATGGAGCTTCTGAATATTTACAAAGACAACTAAAGATACGTGAGCATTACAAGTTCATCTTATGGTTTTTATTTTGTAAAAAATAAAAATAAAAAGTGAAATATGTGCCAATAGTTTGATTTTTAGTTGATTCTGTTCTCTTGTGGATTATCAGTTGTTCACAGGAAAGATAAACACTTTCATTTACTATATGTTGCTGTTGTTCTTAGGTGCAGTCGAGTGAGTTCGGACTCATAGTCATAGCGATCCAGACTAGAACTGCCCTATAGGGTTTCCAAGAAGCAGCTGTGGATTTTGAACAGCTGACCTTTTGGTTAGCAGCTGAGCTCTTAACCACTACACCATCAGAGCTCCATCTACTATACAGTTATTGCTATGAGAAAGAGCCCTTGTGGCGAAACAGTTAAGAGCTCAGCTGCTGGCGAAAGGTTGGCAGTTGCAGGAGAAAGACCTGGAGATCTGCCCCCATAAAGATTACAGCCTAGAAACTGCCTCATGGAGCAATTATACTGTCACATGGGGTCACTATGAGCCAAAAATCAACTCCATGGCACTTAAGAGCACAGCAATAATTGCTATAAGACAAGGTAAGCCTCCATATAAATATTTCTAAATACTTTTGCCATGTCACTTCTGCTACCTTTCCTGCCACCATCATTCCTTCCTCTCATAGTCTCTAGTGGGCTATGGCAAAACTCAACTACAGTAGATCCACCTGCAGGTATCTCTATTGGGGGACTCTTAATTACTCAAATATTGTAATCTTGACTCTTAAAAGAAGATTTAAGTACCCAATTGGTTGAATTTGACCCAAGGCTGTGTGACTAGTTCAGGCAGGCACAAATATTTCTATATAGCCTCTAATACTAATATTATCGGTAATGTAAATAATCATTAACTTATTGTTACAATATTCTATACTATTTTCTATAGCTCAGAAGTCATCCAGGATAATTATCCAGCCCTCTGCTTTTAAAATAAATTTCTTTTGTCCAATTGTAAATCATGAAGTATCCTTCAATTTGCAATGAATTGGAATTGACTCAAAGGCACACAACAACCTTTTGAGAGGTAATGGGAAAATTCCAAAAGATTTTTTTTTAATTGCCCTAGAATGAGAGGTATTACATCACCAAAACAAATCAAACACAGGTGTTGTGGGCACTTTCTCTGATGCAGCCATAATTTTCTTCCCTTATACAGCTGCCTGAATTCCTCACTACATTAAATAAAAGAAAATGGCATGACTCATCTTTCAGAGTTCTTCTAGAGGTAAAAAGGGATAGGAGGTAAAGGACAAAAAAAAAAAAACAGGAGTTGTGTAGACAAAAGTTAGAAGCTTTATGGTTTGATATTCTTCGTAGTGGAAAAGAGGGAGATGAAGTCCCTATCAAAGGTAACTGTGGAATAAAATAGCCTCTCCTTTTAAATCAAACATTATGGGGGAAATGGATAGTTTAATACTCTCTCCTTGCCCCATTAGTACTAACAGACGTTTTTTCTAGTTTTTGTCATATTATTCCTTTGTACTTTACCTGGTTCTTAAACAGTATGCCATCAACTTCTTTCAGTACTGACCTTCCTGTGTTTGTCCACGATGCCCGTTATTCTCTTTCTCATCTATGCCCTCATCATGTATAAAGATATATGGGGGCTCTGCAGTTATCAGACAACCTGGAAACAACTCAATTGCCTTCCTATACCATATTTTCTAATACACCAAATTTCACTATGGAAAGCAGAGTTCGAGAATAACTGTGATTATCATTGCCATAGAAGAGAGAGCCTGGGTCTGTCCAAAAGATTTCCTTTTAGCAGAACATGGGGATTCTTTAGAGCATTCAACTTATCAGGGGATGAATCCTTTACCCTAGACAAAATGAGACCTTTATGGAAACAAATGAAGAATGTAGCATGCTTTCCTTGACTGGGACCATTGGGAGGACAAATCCCAAAATGACAATTAATGCCCTTCAAGGAGATATCCTTGTTAGAACAGTGTAATTTTCACAAGATAAAACTCTTCACAAAAATGCACTCAACATGACGTCGAACTCATCCTGAAATGAAAATGAATTTACTGACTAACTAACATAGAAAAAAGTACTTTGAGTTATATGGAAAATGATGGAAATGCATTGTACTGAGTCACCTAATTTTTGTTTTTGCCCAGTTCCCCATGGAGCTAAAGCCCAAGTTTACAAGACAATTGGTTATATGTAGAGGAAGTTTGGAAGCCATGAAACAGAAAAAGAAAGACTGGAACACATGAAGACTAAACTGCGTTAACATCATTAACACTGCACTCTTTCAGCACTCCTAGAATCATCTGTGCCTTTCTGGGTGTCTTTTAAATTCAACTCCAAGTTTATCTCTGCAAAAGGATGGAAAATAATCCAAATATCACTCAATCCTTTTATACTGAACACTTAAATGGCCTCTATCAATTTTGCTTAATAGTTCAAAAATCTTCCATTAACAACTTCCTTGATCTCTTGTTAAGATCTCCTTGCCAGGAAGAACTTTTTGTTGCTGGAGCTGCTGCCTCCATTTTTTATTGCATGTCTACTACACTTAAGTCTAGCAGGAGCCACACGTTAACTAGAAAATCTTAAGCTTATGAATGCTGTCTTTCCACTGCTAATGTCGCCAGTGCTTATGTACTAAGAAGAGCTAAACTCATCTGACTTGCCTTTCACACTTTAACTGGTTGTCTAATTCCATTTGGTTTTACATACTGGCTTCAGATTTTATGCTGGTTCTGAAATGCCCTCCGTAACAAGAGCAAACACATATAGTGTACGAATATGAGTTGGATACTATTTTAAACACTTTAGGTATGTTATTGTTGTTGTTAGATGCTGACAAGTTGATTCCAACTCATAGAGAACCCATGTACAACAGAACAAAACACTGCCCAGTCCTGCACCATCCTCACAGTCTTTGCTGTGTTTGAGCCCATTGTTGAAGCCACTGTGCCAGTTCATCTTACTGAGGGTCTTCCTCTTTTTCGCTGACTCTCCACTTTACCAAGTATGATGTCCTTCTGCAGGGACTGGTCCTTTCTGAAAACATACCCAGCTACTTGAGACAACGTCTCTCCATCCTTGCTTCTAAGGAACATTCTCCCTGTATTTCTTCCAAGACAGATTTATTCATGATATAATCAGTATTCTTCACCAACACCATAATTCAAAGCTGTCAATTCTTTGGTCTTCCTTATTCATTGTTCAGCTTTTGCATGCATATGAGATAATTGAAAATATGACAGTTTGGGTCAGGCACACCTTAGTCTCCAAGGTGACTACTTGTTTTTCAACACTTTAAAGAGGTCCTTTGAAGCAGATTTGCCCAACGGAATATATTGTCTGATTTCTTGACTGCTGCTTCCATGGGTGTTGATTGTGGACCCAAGTAAAATGAAATCCTTGACAACTTCAATCTTACTCTGTTTATCATGATGTTGCTTATTGGTCCAGTTGTGAGGATTTTTGTTTTCTTTATGTTGAGGTGTAATCCATACTAAAGGCTGTAGTCTTTGATCTTCATCAGTAAGTGCTTCAAGTCCTCTTCACTTTTAGCAAGCAACGTTGTGTCTTCTGCATATCGCATGTTTTTAATGAGTCACCCTCCAATCCTCATGCCACCTTCTTCTTCTTATAGTTCAGCTTCTCTGATTATTTGCTCAGCATCCAGATTGAATACATATGGTGAAAGGATACACTCTGACGCTCACCTTTCCTGACTTTCAACCACGCAGTATCCCCTTGTTCTGTTCAAATGACTACCTCTTGGTCTATGTACACGTTCTGCAGGAGCACAATTAGAGATTCTGGAATTCACATTCTTCACAATCTTGTCCATAATTTGTTATGATCCACACAGTTAAATGCCTTTGCATAGTCAATAAAACATAGGTAAACATGTTTCTGGTATTCTCTGCTTTTAGCCAAGATCCATCTGACATCAGCAGTGATAACCCTTGTTCTACGTCCTTTTCTGAATCTGACCTGAAATTCTGGCAGCTCCCTGTGGATATACTGTGGCAGTAGCCTTTGAATGATCTTCAGCAAAATTTTACTTGCATGTGATATTAATGATATTGTTTGATAATTTCCGCATTCAGTTGGATCACCTTTCTTTGGAATGGGCATAAATATGGATTTCTTCCAGTCAGTTGGCCCAGTAGCTGTCTTCCAAATTTCTTGGCATAGACTACTGAGCACCTCCAGCGCTGCATCTGTTTGTTAAAACATCTCAATTTGTATTCAGTCAATTGCTGGAGCCTTGTTTTTGCCATTCCCTTCAGTGCAGCTTGGATTTCTTCCTTCAGTACCATCAGTTCTTGATCATATGCTACCTCCTGAAATGGCTGAATGTCGACCAATTCTTTTGGTACAGTGACTCTGTGCATTCCTTCCATCTTCTTTTGATGTTTCCTGTGTCATCCAAGATTTTCCCTGTCAAGTGTTTCAATATTGCAAGTCAAGGCCTTAAATTTTTTTTCAGTTCTATAGGCTTGAGAAATGCCAAGGCGTGTTCTTCCCTTTCGATTTTCTAACTCCAGATCTTTGCACATTTCATTATAATACTTTACTTTGTCCTGTTGAGCTGCCGTTTGAAATCTTCTGGTCAGTGCTTTTACTTCATCATTTCTTCCATTCGTTTTAGCTGCTCTATGTTTAGAAGCAAGTTTCAGAGTCTGATCAAACATCCATTTTGGCTTTTTCTTTCTTTCCTGTCTTTTTAATGACCTTTTGCTTTCTTCATATATGATGTCCTTAATGTCATCCAACAACTCATCTGGTCTTTGGTCATTAGTGTTTAATGTGTCAAATCTATTCTTGAGATGGTCTCTAAATTCAGGTGGGATATACTTAAGGTCATACTTTGGTTCTTATGGACTTGATCTAATTTTCTTCAGCTTCATCTTGAACTTGCATAATGAGCAATTAATGCTCTGTTCCACAGTTGGCCCCTGGCTTTGTTTTGACTGATGATATTGAGCTTCTCCATCGTCTCTTTCCATAGATGTAGTCGTTTTGATTCCTGTGTATTCCATTTTGCGAGGTCCATGTGTATAGTTGCCATGTATGTTGTTGAAAAAAGGTCTTGGAGATGAAGAAGTTGTTGGTCTTGCAAAATTCTATCATGCGATCTCCGACATCATTTCTATCACCAAGGCCATATTTTGCAACTACTCATCCTTCTTTGTTTCCAACTTTCGCATTCCAATCACCAGTAATTACCAGTGCATCTTGACTGCATGTTTGATCAATTTCAGACTGCAGAAGTTGGTCAAAATCTTCAATTTCCCATCTTAGGTACTACTGGTTTGTGCATAAATTTGAATAACAGCCTATTAACTGGTCTTTTTTGTAGGTGTATGGATATTATCCTATCACTGACAGCATTGCACTTCAGGATAAATCTTGAAATGTTCTTTTTGACAATGAATGTGACATCATTCTTCTTCAGTTTTTCATTCCCAGCGTAATAGACCATATGATTGTCTGATTCAAAACGGCCAATACCAGTCCATTTCAGCTCACTAATACCTACGATATCTATCTTTATGTAGTCCATTTTATTTCTGACAACTTCCAATTATCCTAGGTTCATACTTGGTACATTCCAAGTTCCAATTATTTACGGATGTTTGCAGTGGTTTCTTCTCATTTTGAGTCGTACCACCTCAGTAAATGAAGGTTCTGAAAGCTTTACTCCATCCACATCATTAGAGTTGACCCTCCTTTGAGGAGGCAGCTCTTCCCCAGTCATATTTTGAGTGCCTTCCAACCTGAGAGGCTCATCTTCCAGCACTATACCAAACAATGTTCCGCTGCTATTTGTAAGGTTTTCACTGGCCAATTTTTTCAGAAGTAGGCCACCAGGTCCTTCTTCCTAGTCTGTCTAGTCTAGAAGCTCTGCTAAAACCTATCCACCATGGGTGACCCTGCTGGTATTTGAAATACTGGTGGCATAGCTTCCAGCATCACAGCAACACGCATGCCACCACAGTATGACAAACTGACACACGCGTGGGGACGTTACATATACTGAACCTTTTAATCCCCATCATAATACTACAAAGTTTACCATACCAGTTGCCATTGAATTGACTCATACTCATGGCGACCCCATATGTGTCAGAGTAAAACTGTGCTCCCTAGGGTTTTCAATGGCTAATTTTTCAGAGGTAGATAGCCAGGGCTTTTTTCTGAGGAGCCTGTGGGTGGATTCGAACCTCCAATCTTTTGGTTAGCTGCCAAACGCATTAACTCTTTGTACCAGCCAGGGACTCCAACGTTATCAGTAGGCTAGTCTTATTATCCAACTTCTACAGATGAGAAAATTGGGATATAAAGAACTTAAGCTACTCATCCAAGGTCACAAAGTGGTAGAGGCAGGATTTGAACCCAGTCATTCTGACTCCAGAATTGGAGCTATTCATCACTCTGGGGTGCTGCTGAAACTCAGCCACACACATTTTTCAAACGTATGTGAAAAATATACTACCCCATGCAAAACCAAGTTCCATTAATATGAACCGTTAACATCTTCCCTGATTTTCAAGGGAGGAAGACATGCTATTCTGTTTCCATAAAGATGGAAAATATTCTAAAATTAAATAGTGGTGATAGTTGCACAACTCTGCGAATATACTAAAAACCACCAAACTGCACAGTTTAAAAGAGTGAATTTCATGGAAGGTGAATTATAGATCAATAAAACTTTTTTTTTCTTTTTTTTATTATACTTTAGATGAAGGTTTACAGAGAAAATTAGTTTCTCATTAAACAATTAATACATATATTGTTTTGTGACATTGGTTGCCAATCCCACTACATGTCAACACTCCCTCCTTCTTGACTTTGGGTTCCCTGTTACCAGTTTTTCTGTCCCCTCTTGCCTTCTCGTCCCTGCCCCTGAGCTGATGTGCCTATTCAGTCTCATTTTGTTTTATGGGCTTGTCTAATCTTTGGCTGAAGGGTGAACCTCAGGAGTGACTTCAGTACTGAGTTAAAATTGTGTCCAGGGGCCATACTCTCGGGGTTTCTCCAGTCTCTGTCAAACCAGTAAGTCTGGTCTTTCTTTGTGAGTTAGAATTTTGTTCTACATTTTTTTCCAGTTCTGCCTGGGATCCTCTATTTAAAACTATTATCTTTAAAAGTGTTTTGTTGTTTTACCTTTTCTATTTAATTCAAAAATCCTCCTCTTAGATTTTTTTTTTTTCATATGGGGTAAGGTAGAGGTCAATAGCTTATTTTATCAGTTTCACCTGTGGCATAAATAAAGTTGTCCATATGTGTGCGTCTGCTTCTAGACTCTGTGATCTGTCCCGTTGATTTATATATCTTTATAGTTTATTATTTATCATATCTTTATAAGAACTCTTTATTATGTTATAAATTCTCTTTTTTTATCATCTTCAAGATTATCTTGGGTTCCGGCAAGATGGCGCTCTAGGCAGAAGCACCACGCCGTCCCTCCACAGCAAAGATCCAAAAACCTAAGCCAAACAGAGAATGCAACAATCCTGAAACCCTAGAACAACAAATGAAGAGATGAAGAACTCAGCCAAGCACCAAATGGAGTGAGAATACTGAAAGAGAACGGAGGGCAAGGAGAGATTCATGCAGAGGTCCCCTACCAGCTAACACAGTGCGGATCCACCATCTTGGACTCCTATCGGAGACCAGCAAATGGGGGTACGAGAAAGCAGCCTCACGGAGCATCCAGTGGGAGCATCCAGTGGGAGCCGGTAATTTGCGGTGTGTGCTTTCCGACCCCCCACCCCTCTTCGCCCTGGCTCAGGCTCCTCTGCTTCCCGTGGCCACAGTCTCTTCACCGGGAGGTGCCGGCTGCTTGGATTCCACACACCCAAGCAGGCGGCTCTCTGGGTGCCATTTGTTGGCTGCTGGTGTTGCTTTTTTTTTTTTTTTTCTGCTTCTTTTGATTTCTCGCTTGCCTCTCGCCACGCCCCCCCCCCCCTTTTGCTCAAGTGCCTGGCTCCGAGCGCCATCTTTGCTTCTTCCTGAGGGGCTCCAGAGTGCTGCCAATTTGTGATATATGCTTTCCCACTCTCCACCCTTCTTCACCCACACTCGGCCTCCTCTGCTTCCTGTGGACACAGTCTCTTGTCCAGAAACACCAGCCTGCACTGGCTGTCTCTCTGAGTGCTATTTGTTGGGGGCTGGTGTTGCTTTTTCTTTTTTTTCTGCTTCTTTGGATTTCTTGCTTGCCTCTCGCCACCTCCCCCTCCTTTTGCTCGAGTGCCTGGCTCCGTGCGCCATCTTTGCTTTTTACTGAGGGTCTGCGGAGCTCCATTCGAGTGTGGAGCTGCTTCCCAGTCTGGGCTACCGTGCTGGTGGGATCCTGGGGCTTTTCTTTGTATTGAATTGTTTGTCTGTTTTCTTTTCCTTTTCTTGAGTTGGGAGCCCTTTCTGGCCAGGCAGAGCTGCGAGCCAGGGAGACTCCCCTTTGGCTTCCACAGAAGGGCAGAGGAATCCCTGAGGACATTTCTTTTTTCATTGGATTTTTTTTCCCCCCTGTTTTTTTGGGGGGCCTTTCTTGTTCTTTTTGTTTTGTTTTGTTTTGTTTTGTTCCCTTTTCCCTCTTTTTCCCTTTTGTCATTCTTCATTGCTCAGTTTCTCATCTCTCTATATCATCCTTCTCTTTCTGATCCCTGAATACCAGGTGTTGTATGCCTCCGTGCCTTCTGGCCAGGCTGTGCTGCAACACCTGAGAGCGACTTCCCCAGACCTCATAGCTGCATTGGTGGGATCCCTGGGAACTTTGTGGTTCTTTAACCTTTCTGATTTTTATTTCTTCATTCTTTTCTTTTCTTCCTCTTCCCCATTCTGTTTTTCTCCATTTCATAGTCTCTCATCTCTCCATTCCAATGGCAAGCTCCCCTAGCATTCTTTTTTGTTTTTTTGTATGTTTTTTGGATCCTTTTCCTCTCTCCTCTCTCCCATATCCAGCTTAGCCACACATAACCATCTCCCCGCTACATCCTGCCTACCTGCACCGTGCGCTTGACATCATACTACCAAGCAGTGCAGGCACAGCCTACTGGAACCTGCCCAGCACTGATTACCAACCCACCCTGGTGGATGTAGTGAGTGTCACAAACAACCTGTCCCAGTGGCTCCTCTTCAGCTAGACCTGCCCTGCTGTACCATATCTGAGTGACTGAACCTGCCAGTTGGAGAAGAAGGTGAAAAGTATTGAGCGCACAGACGAGCAAACAACAAAGAGCATGCAGTCCACCTGCTCAGACATACTCCAATTTTTTTCTTAAAAAATGGGATGAAACAAATAAATCTACAACCAATAGACAAGAGAAATATCTACTGAATGCCCAAAAAACAGGAAAAAATATCAAAACATTTACAAAAACAGGGCAGGATTGTTCAGTAGGTGTCCAAATTAAAACACCAGATGACTCTTCTGTGGAAGAAAATGTACTAGAAGTACCTGATAGTGAATTCAAATCTCTAATACTCGGAATTTTCCAAGAACTGAGGCAAAAAACTGACAAACATGAGAAAAAAATAGACAAATTCATGGAAAATACAGACAGAAAATTGGAAGAATTCAGGAAGATGATGCAGGAACAAAATGCCAAAATAAATTCACAGCTAGAAATTATACAAAAACAACAATTAGAAATACAAAAGATAAAGATTTCAGAAATGGATGATGTCATAGAAGGGCTGAGAAGCAGATTTGAAACCATGGAAGACAGGATCAGTGGAACTGAAGACAAACACTTGGATACAACGCTGTTTCAGGAAAACTCAGAAAAAAGAACAAAGAAAAATGAAGAGAACCTGAGAGTTATGTGGGACACAATTAAAAGCAAAAATTTATGAGTGATTGGCGTTCCAGAACAGGGGGAGAAAACAGAAAACACAGGATCATTGAGGAACTGCTGACAGAAAACTTCCCCAATATCATGAAAGATGAAAAGCTGGCCATCCAAGAAGCTCAACGAACCCCATATAGAAGAGTCCCCAAAAGAAAATCACCAAGGCATATCATATTCACACTCGCCAAAACCAAAGACAAACAAAGAATCCTGAGAGCAGCACATGAAAAACAAGAAGTCATATACAGAGGAGAAACAATAAGACTAAGCTCAGAATATTCAGCAGAAACCATGCAGGCAAAAAGCAGTGGGATGACATATATAAAATCTTGAAAGAAAAAAATTGTCACCCAAGAATAATATATCCTGCAAAACTCTCATTCAAATCTGATGGTGAAATTAGGTCATTTCCAGATAAACAGAAACTAAGGGAATATGTAAAAGTCAAACCAAACTTACAAGAATTATTAAAGGGAGTTCTTCGATCTGAGGACAAACACCTTCAGCCCTCAGGCAGGACCTAGGAGGCAGGATCATACGAGCCAGATACCAATCTAGGAAATGAACTCTTGAGGACTATCCAAAACCAAAAGAAATACAACAGGGAATCAGAGCAGTCAATCGATGGATGACAACAACATCAAAACAATGAAAGAGGGAATAAACGGCATAGGTATAGAACCTTCTAATGGAGAGCAAGGCAAGGCGATACCAAGTAAGGGTAGACTGCTTCAAACTTAGAAAGATAAGGGTAAAATTCATGGTAACCACAAAGAAAGTTAACAGACAAACTCATAAAAATAAAGACGAAAAACTTAAAGTCTCAGCAAAAACAAAACCTACAAAAACAAAAGAAATGAAAAAAAAAATCCACAAACAAAAGTAACTCAGCACAAGAGAGTAAGAAGAACAAAGAAAACTTCAACACCACAAAAAAAAAAGCACTACAAAATGACAGCAACAAACTCACATCTATCAGTAATTACACTGAATGTAAATGGACTCAATGCACCCATAAAGAAACGGAGAGTCACAGAATGGATAAGAAAACAGGATCTATCAATATGCTGTCTACAAGAGACACACCTTAGAAACAAAGATGTGAATTTATTAAAAGTCACAGGTTGGAAAAAAATATATCAAGCTAACAACTACCAAAAAAGAGCAGGAGTGGCAATTCTAATCTCAGATAAAATAGACTTTAAAACAAAATCTACCATAAAAGACAAAGAGGGACACTATATAATGATTAAGGGGATGATCCATCATGAAGACATAACCATAATGAACATCTACACACCTAATGACAGGGCTCCAAAATACATAAAACAAACTCTAACAACACTGAAAAGAGAAATTGACAGTTCCACAATAATAGTAGGAGACTTCAACACACCACTCTCAGTAAAGGACAGAACAACTAAGAAGAAACTCAGCAAAGATACAGAAGACCTAAAGGGCACAATCAGCCAACTTGACCTCATAGACATATATAGAACACTCCATCCAACTCCTGCAAAGTACACATTCTTCTCCAATGCACATGGAACGTTCTCCAGAATAGACCACATCTTAGGCCACAGAGCAATCCTCAACAAGATCCAAAATGCTGACATAATTCAAAGTATCTTCTCTGACCACAATGCCATCAAGGTAGAAATTGACACTAGAAAGAGCAAGGAAAAAAATCAACTACATGGAAACTGAATAATACCCTGCTTACACATCACTGGGTAATAGAAGAAATCAGAGATGGAATCAAAAAATTCCTAGAATCAATTGAGAATGAAAACACATCATACAGAAACCTTTGGGACACAGCACAGGCAGTCCTCAGAGGACAATTTATAGCAATAGATGCACATATCAAAAAAGAAGAAAGGGACAAAATCAAAACATTAACTACAGAACTCAAACAAATAGAAAGAGAACAGCAAAAAAAGCCCACAACCACTGGAGGAAAGGAAATAGTAAAGATCTGAGCAGAAATCAATGAAATAGAGAACAGAAAAACAACAGAAAGAATCAACAAAACCAAAAGTGGGTTCTTTGAAAGAATCGACAAAATCGACAAACCACTGGCCAAACTGACAAAAGAAAAACAGGAGAGGACACAAATAACCCAAATAAGAAATGAAATGGGGGACATTACAACAGACCCAACTGAAATAAAAAGGATTATAACAGAATCTTATGAAAAACTATACTCCATCAAATTTGAAAACCTAGAGGAAATGGATAGATTTCTAGAAACACACGGCCTACCCAAAGTACAACAAAGTGATGTTGAAAATCTGAACAGACCCATAACAAGAGAAGAGATTTAAAAGGTAATAAAAAAAAATCCCAACCAAAAAAACCCCTGGCCCAGATGGCTTCACTGAAGAATTCTACAAAACATTTACAGAAGAGCTTGTACCAGTACTACTCAAGCTATTTTAGAGCATAGAAGAGGAAGCAACACTATTCATTCTATGAAGCCAGCATAACGCTGATACCAAAACCAGGCAAAGACGTCACAAAAAAAGAAAATTACAGACCAATATGTCTCATGAATATAGATGCAAAAATTCTCAACAAAATTCTAGCCAATATAATTCAGCATCATATCAAAAAAATAATACACCACGACCAAGTAGGATTCATACCAGGTATGCAAGGATGGTTCAACATTAGAAAATCAATCAACGTAATCCATTGCATAAATAAAAGGAAAGAAAAGAATCACATGATCATCTCAATTGATGCAGAAAAGGCATTTGGCAAAGTCCAACACCCATTCCTGATAAAAGCTCTCAACAAAATAGGCATAGAAGGGAAATTTCTCAACATAATAAAGGGCATCTATGCAAAACCAGTGGCCAACATCATTCTTAATGGAGATAGGCTGAAAACATTCCCCTTGAAAACAGGAACAAGACAAGGATGCCCTTTATCACCACTCCTATTTAACATTGTGCTGGAAGTTCTAGCTAGAGCAATAAGGCAAGAAAAAGAAATCAAGGGCATCCAAATTGGTAATGAAGAAGTTAAACTGTCCCTGTTTGCAGATGATATGATACTATACATAGAAAACCCTAAAGACTCCACGAGAAATCTACTGGAACTAATAGAAAGATTCAGCAGAGTAGCAGGATACAAGATAAACATTCAAAAATCAGTTGGATTCCTATACACCAGTAAGGAGAACGATGAAAAGGAAATCAAGAAATCAATACCATTTCCAATAGCCCCAAAAAAGATAAAATACTTAGGAATAAATCTGACCAGGGGTGTAAAAGACCTATACAAAGAAAACTATAAAACACTACTGCATGAAACCCAAAGGGCTCTACATAAATGGAAAAACGTACCATGCTCATGGATAGGCAGACTCAACATTGTGAAAATGGCAATTCTACCCAAAGCAATTTACACATACAACGCAATCCCGATCCAAATACCAACAACATTCTTCAAAGAGATGGAAAAACTAATCATTAACTTTATATGGAAAGGGAAGAAGCCCTGAATAAGTAAAGCACTACTGAAGAAGAAGAATAAAGTTGGAGGACTCACACTAGACTTCAGAACCTACTAAACAGCTACAGTAGTCAAAACAGCCTGGTACTGGTACAACGACAGATACATTGACCAATGGAACAGAATTGAGAACCCAGATGTAAATCCATCCACCTACAGTCACCTGATCTTCGACAAGGGCCCAAAGTCCATCAAATGGGTAAAAGACAGTCTTTTTAACAAACGGTGCTGGCAAAACTGGATATCCATTTGGACAAAAATGAAACATACCGTATACAAAAACTACTTCAAAATGGATCAAAGACCTGAATATAAAGCCTAAAATTATAAAGTTCATAGAAGAAAAAATAGGACCAACACTTCAGGCCTTAATACACAGCATTAACAGGATACAAACCATAACCATCAACGCACAAACCCCAACAGATAAGCTAGATAACTAGGATCTTCTAAAAATCAAACACCTATGCTCTTCAAAAGACTTCACCAAAAGAGTCAAAAGAGAACCTACAGACTGGGAAAAAAGTTTTGGACAGTACAAGTCAGACAAAGGTCTAATCTCCATAATCTACAAGAAAATCCAACACGTCTACAACAAAAAGACAAATAATCCTATCAAAAAATGGGCAAAGGAAATGAACAGACACTTTACCAAAGAAGACATTCAAATGGCCAACAGACACATGAGGAAATGCTCGCGATCACTAGCCATTAGAGAAATGCAAACTAAAACCACAATGAGATACCATCTCATCCCGGCATTACTGGCACGAATCAAAAACACTGGAAATAACAAATGTTGGAGGGCTGCGGGGAGATGGGAACTCTTATGCACTGGTGGTGGGAATGTAAAATGATACACCCATTTTGGAAAATGATATAGCGCTTCCTCAGAAAGCTAGAAATAGACATACCATTCGATCCAGCAATCGCACTCCTAGGAATATATCCTACAGAAATGAGTTGTCACTCGAACAGACATATGCAAACCTATGTTCATAGCAGCATTGTTCACAATAGCAAAACGATGGAAACAACGTAGGTGCCCATCAACAGATGAATGGATAAACAAACTATGGTACATACACACAATGGAGTACTATGCAACAAGAAAGAACAACAATGAATCTGTGAACCATCTCATAACACGGATGAAACTGGAGGACATTATGCTGAGTGAAATAAGTCAATCACAAAAGGACAAATATTGTATGAGCCCTCTATTGTAAAAACCCATGAAAAAGTTCACACACAAAATGTAACAATCTTTGTTGGTTACCAGGGATGGGAGGGGTGGGGGGGGGAAATACTAAATAGGCAATAGATAAGTAGTATCTTGGGTGAAGGTTGAGACAGTACACAATACAGGGGAAACTAGCACAATCTGTACAAGGAAAGGTCATGGAAGCCCCATAGACACATCCAAACTCCCTGAGGGACTGAGTTGCTGGGCAGAGGGCTCTGGGGACCATGGTCTCGGGGAGCATCTAGCTCAATTGGCATGACACAGCTTATAAAGACAATGCTCTACATTCTTCCTTGGTGAGTAGTGTCTGGGGTCTTAAAAGCCTGTGAGAAGCCATCTAAGATACTCCACTGGTCTCATCCCTTCGGGAGCAAGGGAGAATGAAGAGAACAGGATACAAGGAAAAGATTAGTCCAAAGGACTAATTGTCTACAGCTACCAAGTCCTCCACCGGACTGAGTCCAGTACAGCTAGATGGTGCCTGGCTACCACCACTGACTGCTCTGACCAGGATCACAACAGAGGGTTCTGGACAGAGCTGGAGAAGGATGTAGAGCATAATTCTAACTCACAAAAAAAAATAAAAATAAAAAAGACCAGATTTACTGGCTTAAAGAAGACTGGAGAAACCTTGAGAATATGGCCCCCAGACACCGTTTTAGCTCAGTGGTGAGATTACCTCCGAGGTTCACTGTTCAGCCTGGGAGTGGACAGCCCCGTAAAACCAAATGAGACTAAACAAGGTACAGGAGTCTGGTGACAGGGGCCTGAAGGCAGAAGGGGACAAGGAAGCTGGTGATAGGAAACCCAAGGTTGAGTAAGGATATTGTTGATGTGTAGTGAGATTGTTAACCATTGTCGTAGGGCAACATTTGTCGTAACTATTAAATGAGAAACTATTTTGTTCTGTAAGCCTTCATCTTAAGTGAGAATAACAGCACAATTGGAAGAGCGTAGTCAGTGTCACTGAACTGTGTATGTAGAAATTTTTGAAATGGTGTATCTTTGGCTATGTGTATTTTCACCAAAAAAAAAAAAAAAAAAAGAGGTTGAGAATTTAGACGGTTAATATGTTGTGGGTTTGTTAACCAATGTCATAAAACAACATGTGTACTACTGTTTCATGAGAAACTATTTGTTCTGTAAGCCTTCACCTGAAGTACAAGAAAATATTAAAAAAAAAAAAAAGATTATCTTGGCTATTCTTCACCGTTTGCAATGATAGGGCAAATTGATATCATGTAACACCTGGTGGGAAGCAATGACAAGAATATCTCATCACATCTGTGGTATTTCTACCAAAGGTGCTTAATCTGAAAAATCAAACTGACTCAGCTGGAGAGACATCCTCCAAAATGAGTAACCTGTAATCTTCAAAAGTGTCAAGGTTATGAAAGTCAAGGAAGGATAAAAAAAATGTTCAAGAAGATAGAAGACACATGACAACTAAATGCAATACATGATTCTGAATTTAATCCTTTGCTAAAAGGACACATTTAGGATAACCGGAAAAACTTTAATGGGTTCACTGGGTGATGCAAATGGTTAAATACTCAACTACTAGCCAAAAAGTTGACTGTTCAAACCCACTCAGAGGCAACTGAGAAGACAAGCCTGGCTGGCAATGTGCTTCCAAATGGTCACAGCCTTGAAAACCCTATGGAGCAGTTCTACTCTGCACACACGTGGACACCATGTGTTGAAATCAACTCTACATCAACTAACAATAACTAAGGATAATTGTTCACAGACACAATATTGTATCTGTGTTATAGTAATAACATAGACCCAGTACTGTATCATTATTAAGTTCCTGATTGTATTTATTATCTATTGCTGCATAAAAATTACTACAAACTTAGCAGCTTAAAACAACACACTCCTTAACTTACAGTTTCTGTGGATCAGGAGTCCAGGCATGACTTTACTGGTTCTTCTGCCCCAGGATCTCATCTGAAAGCTGTAGTCAAGGTGTCAACTGAGGCTGCAGTCTCATTTCATAACTCGACTAGGGAAGCATTCACTTTCTGGCTCATGGGATTGTTAACAGAATTCAGTTCCTTTTGACCTATTGGGCTGAAGGACTCAATTTTTCACTAACTGTTGGTGGGAGGTCATTTTCTTTTTTTTTTTTTTTTTAATTTTTTTATTGTACTTTAGGTGAAGATTTACAAAGCAAACTAGTTTCTTATTAAACAATTAATACACATATTGTTTTGTGACATTGGTTGCCAACCCCACAACATGTCAACACTCTCACCTTCTCGACCAGCTTTCCTGTCCATTCTTGCCTTCTTGTCCTTGTCCCTGGGCTGGTGTGCCCGTTTAGTCTCGTTTTGTTTTATGGGTCTGTCTAATCTTTGAAGGGTGATCCTCAGGATTGACTTCATTATTGAGCTATAAGGGTGTCCAGGAGCCATACTCTCGGGGTTGCGTCAGACCAGTAAGTATGGTCCTTTTTTTTTTTTTTTTTTTTGTGAGTTAGAATTTTGTTCTACATTTTTCTCCAGCTCTATCCAAGACCCTCTATTGTGATCCCTGTCAGAGCAGTCTATGGTGGTAGCCAGACACCATCTAATTGTGCTGGACTCAGTCTGGTGGAGGCTGTGGTACTTACAGTCCATTAGTACTTTGGACTAATTTTTGGCAGGAGGTCATTTTCTATCTGGTTGTTGGATGAAAACTGTCCTCTATTCCTTGCCACATGGGCCTCCCCAACATGGCTGCTTGCTTCATCAAAGCCAGCAAGGACAATCTTATCCCATGTAATCATGGAAATGATATCCTGTCACTTTTGCCATATACTATTGGTTAAACGCAAGTCACAGGTCCTACTCACTCAAAAGGAGGGAATTACACAAAGGAATAAGTACCAAGTAGCAGAGATAATTGGGGACCATCTTAGAGTCTGTCCACCACACTGATTTTGATGGGTTTTATTGTTATTATGTAAGAGTATCTCTTTGTTTATAAGAAATCATGTGAAGATATTTGGGGATGACAGGGCAATATGTGGGCAATCTGTTCTCTAATGGTTCAGGAAAAAAGTTATTTATATTGTACTTGCAAATTTTCTGTATGTTTGAGATTGCTTCCAAAATACAAAAACTTATTTAAAAAAATTAAAAAATGACTGAATTACAGACTAGCTGTTTCTGACTGTCCTGGAGAGCACACAAAAATAAAAAGAGAATCTTAAGCCTTTGTTCAATCTCAAGGTATAAGTGGAGAACGTTGGATAAAGAGGTCTATTTTCTTGATAAAGATGCAAGGTAGACATGGCTAAAGATCAAGCCTTAGGCCTGATCTTAAAGGTTATAGATTTTAAAGCCAGTTTAATGTGTCACTTTGCTAGATCTCTTATGCTAAGTTAAGCAAATTTACTAAGTTAGTAAGGTAAGTTACTGAAATTCGTAAGTTAGTAAGTAACTAATGAAATCTTTAACTTAAGCCTGACTCATTTGGACAAACAAGATGATACTTAGAATTTGTACCCAAAATCCCCCTGAATCTTTATTTTTCCCTGATGGAAACAGCCCCTGCATCCGAGAACTAGCTTTGCCTTGAATAAACACATTTCAATAATGTCATCTGTAGCAGTGTCTTCACTATGAGGTGAAGATTCTCTTTGCCCTACTCTCCACCACCTCTCAGTGCTTCCAGGTCCATAAAAAGAGTTAGATTTCAGGATAACATAAATGGAAAACTATAAGGATGTCTTTTTTAGAAGACAGCATAAATACCAAAAGAGGTACAGTATCTTGTTAATTTCTATCACTAGTAGCTGGGGCTCAGATTTGGCTATAGGTATTAGACAAAACAGAAATAAATATAAAGATAGAATCAGGTAAAATTTGCAGTATGGTATCAGTCCTAAGATTTAGGATTTACTAAGTTGTTGGCTGGAGTACTTGAAAGTGGTGTTAAAATTTACTTAACGGGTTACTTGAAGCCTGGACTGAATAGTGGCCTACAGCCAATGAGGTTGAGATGCCAGAATGTCCTTGTTCTAATATAAAAGGATGGAATCTCAAGTCTCAGGAAATATTGGAAAGAATCAACGATTTGCAATCTGCTTAGCCAACCCTTAGCCAGAGTTCCCAAAGGGCCCAGAAGATAGTGAGTTAGTGATGGGAATACCAGCCTCCTTATACAGCTGTGCAATGGCTGTCATCTGGAAGGTAGAAATAATAGTGAGAAATATCCCCATGGGAATAAAGCATTCTGGTGTGGTATAGTCCAGGTGTTGACATTTAATCAACAGAGATAACACGTGCCCAATTACCATAATAAGATTTTTGGTCTTTTATTCATTTTCTAGACAAGGGTCCCTTGATTGAGAAGGCTGATCGTTTTTGAAAAAGAAATCAACAATGCATGAGCAAGATGTATTCTAAAATTACCTCCAAAATTTCCCCCAGGGAGACTTGCAGACATTTACCATGGAAAATAAGCACTGGGAAAGGCAAATACCCAGAACATCAAGGATATTAAATATTGACTCTGTTTTAATGCTAACGTATGGAAACCCAAAATGCCACTATGGTCCCATAATCAGAGTGGTGGCCCTCGTTGCCAGGATGGAAGTTATTATTTTAGGCAGCTATGGATGCAAATGTACTGCATAACAAACCATCCCAAAACTCAACAATTTACAACAAGAAGCATTTCTTTTTTTTCTTACTCACCAATCTACGGGTCAAATATGGTGGCTTTGCTGCAGGTTTAGCTCTAAGTTAGATTCAGGCTTCTCTCCATTCAGATATCTCACTCCTGGACCCAGGCTGAAGTGACAGCGGCTATCTGGGCATGTTCTTCTCATAGCAATCACAGGGGCACAATAGGACAAGCAAAACCATTCAAGCAAGGGAATAAATAAGTGAAGAACAAGAATGATAATCCAGTCTACTAGACATGACATCAACAACAGGAATTTCCTTCACTAAGACTGATCTGGCCACTGCCATTGCTGAGTCTAACCAGCCAATAGCAAAAATCTCTCCCAAGCTACTAACAAGGCAAAATTCCCCAGGGAAATATTCCAGCCACCTGGTGTCAGATTGATTACCTTTGATCCCTTCCATCATGGAGGGGACAATGATTTGTCCTACTTGGAATAGATACATATTCCAAACACAGATTTTACCTCCCTGACTGAAGTAATTCTGACAGCACCAAGTATAGACTTATAAAAATGCTTTTTTCATCACCATGAGATCCCACATAACATCACCTCTAACCCAGGAACATATTTTATGCTGAAAATAAGTATAATATTGGGTTCATTGCTTGAAATTTACTGATCTTACCTGTGTACCATCATCCAGATTCAGCTGGCTGGATAGAATGGTAGAATTGCCTACTGAAGGCTCACAAATGGTGCCAATTGGAAGTCAATACCCTGTGTATTTGGGGTACTGTCTTGCAGAATTTGGTAATTATCTTAAACCAGCACCAATATATGTTGCATCTCTCCATAGCCATAATATGCTGGTCTGTGATGCAAGGGGGGATGGTGGGAGTGACCCCTCTCACCTAATAATCTACATAAGTGAAGAATTTTCCTTCTTGTCCCTACAACTTGGGCTGTGAAACCCACAGGTGCCAGAATACAGTATGAGATTACTCCCTCGGATTTTTTCGGGCTTCTCATGCCCCTGAACCAACAGGCAGAGAAGGGAATTACTACATTGACAGGGATAACTGAAGTGGTTCAAAGAGTTAATGTGCTTACTGCTAAATGAAAGGTTGGTGGTTCGAATCCCCCCAGAGGTGCCTCAGAAGAAAGACCCGGAGATCTATTTCTGAAAAATCAGCCATTGAAAACCCTGTGGAACACAGTTCTACTCTGACACATATGGGGCTGCCATGAGTCAGAATTGACTCTACAGCAAATAGTTTGTGTAGTTAACTATTCTAGTGGATGTGAAGTGGTTTTAATTAGAATTTTCCTCAGGACATGTGAGGATGAGCACCTTTTCATATGTTTATTGTGAAGTGCCAGTTCAAGTTGCCTGCCCATCATTGGGTTGGTTTGTTTTTCTGGTTGATGAGCAGGGTTCTTTGTATATTTTGGTTATAAATCCAAAATATAGTCTCAAAATATATTAATTCTTTGTAGTTATATGAGTCCCTAGGTGGCACAGGCAGTGAAGCTTTCTGCTACTAGCAGAAAGTTTGAAGGTTCGAACCCACCAGAGGTGCCTCTGAAGACAGGACTGGAAATCTGCTTCTGAAAGATCACAGCCATGAAAATCCTATGGAGCACTTCTACTCTGCACACATGGGGTCACCATGAGTCACAATCAACTTGACAGCAACTAACAACAAAATATGTGTTGCAAATATTTTCTTCCACTTCTTGACTGGCATTTCACTCTCTTCCTAGAGTCTTGTGATGAATGGAAATTTAAATTTTAGTGTAGTCAAATTATCAGATTTTTTTTATTTGTAGTTAGTGCTTTTTGTGTCCTGTTTTAAGAATTCTTTTCCTACCCAAAGATTATGAAGACATTCTCCTAAGTGATCTCCTAAGAGATTTATTTTTTTGCCTCTTCAGTGAAATCCACAATTTACGTGGATTTGATTTTTAAACATAATGTGAGGTAAGTTTCAAGATTCAGGTTTTTTTTCCGTATGAATAGCTAAATATCCCAGTATTATTGATTGAAAGGCCCATTTCTCCCCACTTCTCTACAGTGCCACTTTTGTCATCATTAAGTATCCCTGCATGCCTTACTTTATTTCTGGATTCTCTGTTTTCTGTGGAGAGGAAGGAAAGTACACTATCTTAATTCTTTTATAGTTTATAGAAAGTATTAATATTTTATACTACATTTCCTCTATCTTATTCCTCTGCTTCAAGTGTGTTTTGATTATTCTTGGCCCTTTTTTAATGTTCATATTAGATTCATACTGACAATATCCACAAAAAAATTTATCTAGATTTGGATTAGTATTACATTAAATCAATTTGAGGAGAACTCACATCTTTAAAATATTGAATCTTCTAATTCATAAATATAGTAGACACATTCATGTATTTTTTTTAAAAAAAAAGTTACCATTGAGTGTATTTCAACTCATGGTGACCCGTGCATGTCGAGTAGAACTGTGTTCCACAGGGTTTTCAGTGGCTGATTTTTTGGAAGTGGATCACCAGGCCTTTCTTCTGAGGCACCTCTGGGTTGACTTGAACTGTCAACTTTTCGATTAGCAGCTGAGCACCTTATCTGTTTGCACCACCCAGGGACTCCATTTCACTTATTTACATCTTTTCAAATTTCTCTCATTATCTTTACTAGTTTCCCTCATAGCAGTCTTACACAATTTTTTGATTCCTAGATATTTACTATTTTATGCTATTGCAAGCATAAATTTTAAATTTATTTTTTGTTGTCAGTATTTAGATTGAACTTTCTAAGCATTCTATTAATTCTAATAATTTATAATTAGATTTTTTTAGATTTTCTAAATATATAATCATATGGACAAATATGAAATTTTATTTCTTCTTTTCTAATTCTATGTCTTTTGTTTCTTTTTCTTGATTGATTATTGCTCTATTTAGGACTTTCAGTATGATTTTGAGTAGAAATGGTAATAGAAGACATTCTGTCTTGTCCCTGTTCTAAAAGAAAAAACTTACAACATCTCACCATTAATATGATGTTTTCCTTGGATTATTTTTTTATTATAAGATTAACTATTTCTAGTTTATTAAGATCTTATAAGTCTAAATAGGTGTTAAATTTTCTCTAATATTCTTTATTTATTGACACAACTATAAGACTTTTTCCTTTATCTGCTAATATGAAAATTTTTCTGATAAATTTAAAGCCTGTAATAAAGCCAAATAACTCATGGTCTATTATCCTTTTTATGTACTACTGGATTCTGAATAGTAATATTTTCTTTTGGATTATGCATTTATGTTCATGAGTTAGACTGGTCTTCAGTTTTTTGTTTGTTTGTTTGTTTTTTGGTAATGTCCTTGTCAGGTTTTGGGCTAAAAGTTTTGTTGGCCTCATAAATTTAACTGGGAAGTATTCCCACTTTTTCTTCTCTCTAGAAGAATTTGTGTAAGATTGGCATTATATCTTCCTTAAATATCTATAGATTTCAGTGGTGACAGCATCAGTTCTTGGAGTATTCTTTATAGGAAGTTTTGCAATGACAGATTAAATTTCTGTCCCAGGCTGGTTTTCCAGACAAGCTCATTCTGAGATAAAGATTAGCATTCAGGAGGTTTATTATAGAGGGCTCTTGAGATCAATAACTGTCAGAGGGAAAGGAAAGAAACATGATTGGGCAGGAGCCTTAGTTGACCATGTAAAGAGAGCTGAAGATGGCCACACCTGAAAAGGAAGTGTGGCCTTGGGGGAGATAGGTCCCTGGCTAAAGTAATCCCCAAAGGGGAAAGAGAGCTGAGAATTGTCTGACAGCAACACACCTGTCATGGATTGAATTGTGTCCCCCAAAATTATATGTCAACTTGGTTAGGCCATGATTCCCAGTACTGTGTGGTTGTCCTCCATTTCGTGATTAATACAATTTTCCTATGTGTTGTAAACCCTAATCTCTGTCTGTAATTAATGAGACAAGATTAGATTATGTTAAAGAGGATCAGGGTGGGATGTAACACCCTTACTAAGGTCACATCCCTGATCCAATATAAAGGGAGTTTCCCTGGGGTTTGGCCTGCACTAGCTTTTATCTTACCAGAGATAAAAGCAGAGGGAAGAGAGTAGAAAAGGGGGACCTCATACCACCAAGAAAGCAGTACCAGGGACAAAGCGTGTCCTCTGGACCCAGGTTCTTACGTGAAGAAGCTCCTAGTCCAGGGAAAGATTGATGACAAAGACCTTCTTCCAGAGCTGACAGAGAAAGCCTTCCCCTGGAGCTGATTCCCAGATTTGGACTTCTGGCCTACTAGATTGTGAAAGACAAGTTTATTTCCTCACAGTCAAACTAGGCTAAAAGTCCAAATTCAGGGCATTAGCTCTAGGGGAAGCCTTTTTCTCTCTGTCAGCCTTCTTTTCTTCAGTGTTCCCCCAGACTAGGAGCTTCTCTGTGGAGGGACCCCGGTCCAAAGGACATGCTCTGCTCCCAGTACTGCTTTCTTGATGGTATGAGGTCCCCCTGTTTCTCTGCTCACTTCTGTCTTTTATATCTCAAGACATTGCCTCAGGATACAACTGCCACCCATCCTCCCTCCTTAACGTCATAGAGGCAGAATTTACAACATATAGGAAAACCAGACAATACCAGGAATCATGGCCTGGCCAAACTGATACACACATTTTTCTGGGGGAACATAATCAATCCATGACAATGACTAAGACAACACCTAATATCTAGAGTGATTCTTGCATGTCTGACGGAACTTCCATAAAGGTAGAATCCAGACGGGAGAGATCTACCGAAGCCAATTTTTGCCTTGAGGATATCTGTCACACCTGGTGAATGGAATATTGATTTCCCTAAATTCTCAACAGCACAAAATTTAATACTTCTTTCAAATTATTTTCAATTTAATGAGTAATGTATTATGCCTCATTTAATTTGCATGCTTCCAATAATTAATGAGGTTGTGCATTTGTGCTGTGAGAGTTAATTCCAGCAGCCCTGGAATTGGCATGAGCGGTTTTGCTAAACTACCTGTGTGGCACTGACCCCAGCTCAAAGCATGAAATGTACTGATTATAGTGTTACTTTATATCTATGATCTAAGGGACTAAAGGGCAGTTTGCTCCACCTTGTCAGCATTGTTTACTGATAATAATGAGATTGATGATTTGCAGCTGGTCTTGGTGAGACCTCTGAAGGGCTCTGTCACTGGAGCTGGCTAAGCAGCAAGAATATGCCTATGTGACCATCAAGGTGATAAGGATCCCCAACACAGATTCCATTTTGTGCTCCCTGGTTCTGAGGTGATTCGTGCATACACCAGTGGTTCCTGATCTGAGAAAATACATCCTTTAAGGCATTTAGGTAAAATATTATAATGAAATAAGCAAAGACCTAGAGTTAGAAAACCAAAAGGGAAGAACACCCAGCATTTCTCAAGCTGAAAAACTGAAACAAAAATTCAAGCCTTGAGTGGCAATATTGAAGAATATTATGGGCAAAAACTTAAATGACACAGAAAGCATCAAAAGAAGAATGAAGGAATAGAGAGTCACTGTACCAAAAAGAATTGGTCAAAGTTCAACCACTTCAGGAGGAAGTACATGATCAAGAACCAATGGTACTGAAGGAAGAAGTCTACACTGCACTTAAGGCATTGGAGAAAAACAAGGCTCTAGGAATTGACGGAATACCAATTGAGATGTTGAAACAAATAGATGCAACACTGGAAGTACTCACTCATCTATGCCAATAAATTTGGAAGACACCTTACCTGGCCAACTGACTGGAAGAGAAGAGATACATATTCATGCCCATTCCAAAGACAGGTATAGAAATTATTGAACAATATCATTAATATCAGATGCAAGCAAAATTTTGCTGATGATAATTAAAAAATGGCTGCAGCCATACATCGACAGGGAACTTCCAGAAATTCAAGCCGGATTCAGAAAAGGATATGGAACAAGGGATATTATTGCTGATGTCAGATGAATCTTGACTAAAAACAGAGAATACCAGAAAGATGTTTACCTGTCTTTTATTGACTATGCAAAGGCATTACACTGTGTGGATCATAACAAATTGTGGATAACATTGGGAAGAACGGGAATTCCAGAACATTTAATTGTGCTCAGGCACAACCTGTACATAGATCATGAGACAGTCGTTGGAACAGAACAAGGTGACACTGTGTGATTTAAAATCAAAAAAGGTGTGCGACGGGGTTGTATCTTTTCATCGTACTTATTCAACTGTATGCTGAGCAAATAATATGAGAATCTGGACTATATGAAGACGAATACGGCATCAGGATTGGAGGAAGATCATTAACAACCTGTGCTATGCAGATGACATAACCCTGCTTGCCTAAAGTGAGGACTTGAAGGACTTACTGATGAAGATCAAAGACAGTATTAATGGCACCTCAACATAAAGAAAACAAAAATCCTCACAACTGGACCAATAAGCTACATCATAATAAATGAAGAAAGCATTCAACTTGTCAAGGGTTTCGTTTTACTTGGATCCACAATCAACACCCAAGGAAGCAGAAGTCAAGAAACCAAAAGACACATTGCATTAGGCAAATCTGTTGCAAAAGATGTCTTTCAAGTGTTGAAAAGCAAAGATGTCAACTTGACGACTAAGATTCACCTGATCCAAGCCATGGTGTTATTCAGTTGCCTCATACATATGCAAAAGCTGAATAAGAAAGACAGGAAAATTGATGCCTTTGAATTACAGTGTTGGTGAAGAATATTGAATATACCATGGACTGCCAGAAACAAACAAATCTGTCTTGGAGGAAGTAAAGCCAGAATGCTCTTTAGAAACAAGGTTGGCGAGAATTTTGTCTCATTTACTTTGTACGTGTTATCAGGAAGGACTAATTCCTGGGGAAGGATATATCATGCTTGGTAAAGTAGAGGGTCAGCGAAAAAGAAGACCCTCAACAAGACAGATTGACACAGTGGCCGCAACAATGGGCTCAAACAAACCTACTATTGTGATGAGGGCACAGGACTGCGCAGGGTATCATTCTGTTGTACATGGAGTTGCTATGAGTTAGAACTGACTCAAGGGCACTTCACAACAACAACATGGCACTTAGGTCTCTGGGTGGTGCAAGTTGTTTGCATTTGACTAATACCTGAAAGGTTGGCGGTTTGCACCCACCCAGCATCACTGCAGAAGAAAGGCCTGGTGATCTGCTTTCATCAATATTACAGTCAAGAAAACACTATAGAGCAGTTCTACTGTGTAACACGTGGGGTTGTCATAAGTTGGAATCAAATCAATGGCAAGGAGTTTGGTTTTGGTTTAACAGCACTAAGAGAGGGCGGACAATTAGAACTCATGCCTGCCCTCTCCAGACCCCTTCCCTGCAGACAGCCTCTGACTTTGATGCACATCTGGACTTTAATGCTGTTGCTAGAATGTAGCATTTTCCTGCAATCAACTGTACGTTTTGTCAGCATTGCCATTTTGGAATCTGTGAGTCTTTAGTAACAAAACCCTGTCTAACTGCCCCCATTAATGGAACATCTTTCTATTTATTTGCTGGCCATTAAGATTCCCTGTTAACATTTTCTAGAGGTTTTTTGTTTGTTTCTTTGTTATTGTCTTCCTCTTAATGACCTGTAGGAGCTCTTTGTAAAACCAAATTTTAAACTTTTCTCAGTAGTATGTGTGGCAGTATTTTTTCTTTAACAGTCTATCTTTTTCTCTTAGTTTTTTGTTTTTGTTTTTGGGTACCTCCCACCATACCGAAAAAACCCATTGCCATGGAGTCAATTCCAACTCATAATGACCCTGTAGGACAGAGTAGAACTGCCCCATAGGGTTTTCAAGGCTGCTGTGATCTTTACAGAATCAGACTGCCACATTTTTCTCCCATGGAGTAGCTAGTGAGTTTTAACCACTGAGTTTTGGTTACCAGTTACCAAGGCTTCTCCCCCCAGAGTTTAATTTTATGTGGTCAAATATATATGTTTCTCTCTTCATAACTTCTAGTTTCACTATCTTGCTTATGAAGATCTCACCTATCCTGAGATAATCCAAAAACCGTCCTAGAATTTCATTAATATTAATAATGCTTTATCTGCTACCTTTAAAACTAATTAGGAATATTTTATATATACTTTTAAGTAAGAAGCCAAATTGTATTAGATTTCATGCGGACAGGTGATGTCAGCATTGAAAAGCTACTTATGTCTTTGTTAAATGCAGATGTACTCTGGTATATATTAGACTCTCTATTTTGTTTCACTAATCTATTTGACTATTCCTGAGCTAACACCTTATTGTTTTGAATACAATGTCTTTATAAAAAGTTTTCTATCAGGTAAGACAAAAACTCCACCACTCGTCTGACAGTTTGTTGTACTGTGGTGGCTTACATGTTGTTATGATGCTAGAAGACATGCCACTGGTATTTCAAATACCAGCAGGGTCATCACTGGAGGACAGGTTTCAGTGGAGCTTCCAGGCTAAGGCAGACTAGAAAGAAGAATCTGGATATCTACTTCTAAAAAAAAAATTAGACTTCCAGGCAAAATGGCACTATAGACAAATACACAGTCCCTCCACAGCAAAGATCTGAAAAACTAAGTCAGAGAGAAACATCAATCCTGAAACTCTAAGCATCAAATGAAGACATAAAGAATTCAGCCAAGCACTGAATGGAATAAGAAACTAACAGAGAACAGAGAGACAGGAGAGATACTTGCAGAGGTCCCCATCAGCTAATGCAGCAGGGATCTGCCATCTTGGACTCCTGTCAGAGATCAGCAAGCAGGTAGTATGTGAAAGCAGCTTCATGGAGCTCCCATAGGAGACAGAAAAACTGGTAACCAGCGATATACACTTCACCACCCCTCACACTTCTTCACCCGCACTCAGCCTCCTCTGTTTCCTGTGGCCACCGTCTCTTGGCTGGGAAGCACCAGCTTCACCCTGTGCCACTTGCATTCCACCCGCCCCCACTGGCCAGCTCCCTGAGTGCCATTTGTTGGTTGCTGGTGTTGCTTTTTTCCACTTCTTTTGGTTTCTTCCATACCTCTCACTACTTCCCCGACCTTTCTCTCAAATACCTGGCTCCATATGCCATCTTTGCTTCTTCCTGAAAGGCTGTGAAATGCCGCTCAACTGTGGAACTGCTTCCTGGCCCATGCCATCATGCTGCTGGGATACCTGGGGATTTTTTTTGTTTGCTTGTTTTGATTTGTTCTGTTTTAATTTGTTTTCTTTTTCTTTTCTCAGCTTGGGAGCCCCTTCTACCCGGGCAGCACTGCACAGCTTGGGAGCTACATCCTTAGTCTGCACAGGTGTGCAGTGGGATCCCTAAGAACATTCTTTTTTCTTGTTTTTTTGTTTTGTTTATTTGTTTGTTTTGGTTTTTTGTTTGTTTTCTGTTCTTTTCTCTTTTCCCTTTTTGTCTTTCTCCATTTCTCAGTTTCTAATCTCTCTATACTTGCCTTCTCTTCTTGTCTCCTGAACACCTGGCGCTGTATGATACCTCTACCCCTTCTAGCCAGGCAGTACTTCATGGGCTAGGAGAAACTTCCCCACTCCTCACAGACACACTGGTAGGATCCCTGGGGGCTTTACTTTTCTTTTTTTTCTAATTTTTGTTTATTCATTTTTTTCTTTTACCCTTTTTCCTTTTTTTTCTTTTTGTTTTTCTCCATTTCTCAGTCTTTCATATCTCCAGTCCAATGTAAGTGCCCTTAGCATTCTTTTTTCTTTGTTTGTTTTTGGCACCTGTTCCTCTCTCCTTTCTCTCCTCTTTCCCGTATCCATCTTAGCTCCACACATCAGAGTCTCCAGTCTTTCATATCTCCAGTCCAATGTAAGTGCCCTTAGCATTCTTTTTTCTTTGTTTGTTTTTGGCACCTGTTCCTCTCTCCTTTCTCTCCTCTTTCCCATATCCATCTTAGCTCCACACATCAGAGTCTCTCCCCACCTTCCTGCCTACCTGCACCATGCACTGAACATCATGCCCCCAAGCAGCACAGACACAGACTGCTGGAACCTGCCGTGCACTGATTCTCAGTACATGCCACAAAAAAACTATCCCAGCAACTCCCTTTCAGCTGGACCTACCCTGGGGTACCATACCTGAGCGACTGACCCTGCCCATTAGTGAAGGAGGTGAAAAGTATCACGCTCATAGATGAGCAAACAAGAACTCACAGCCTCCCTGCTCAGACATAACCAAATTTAAAAAATCAGGATGAAACAAACGAATCTGCAAAAATAAGTGAGGAAAATAATTACAGAATGTCCTGAAGACAGCACACAATACCAAAATACATTAAAAACAAAAGGACAGGATAGAGCCAATAGGCGTCCAAAATAAAATTCTAGATGACTTTCCAGTAGAAGAAAAGCACTAGAACTACCTAATAGAGAATTCAGATCTTTAATGTTCAGAGCTATCCAAGAGTTGAAGAAAAAGCAGACAAAAATGAGAAAAAAATAGACAAATTCATGGAAAATACAGACAAAAAAATGGAAGAATTTAAGAAAATAATACAGGAACAAAATGTCAAAATAAATTCACTACTAGAAATCATACAAAAACAACAATTAGAAATCCAAAATATAAACAACAAGATTTCAGAAATGGACAGTGTATAGAAGGGCTGAGGAGTAGGTTTGAAACGATGGAAGACAGGATCAGCAAAATTGAAGACAAACACTTGTAATACAACTGTGAGGAAAAATCAGAAAAAAAGAACAAGGAAAAATGAAGAAACCCTGAGAATATGTGGGATACAATCAAAAGCAAAAATCTGTGAGTGATCGGAGTTCCAGAACAAGGGGAGAAAACAGAAAACAGACAGGATCATTGAAGAACTGCTGACAGAAAACTTACCTAATATCATGAAAAATGAAAAGCTGACCATCCAAGAAGCTCCATGAACCCCATATAGGAGAGACCCCAAAAGAAAATCACCAAGGCATAGCATAATCACACTCATTAAAGCCAAAGACAAACAAAGAATCCCGAGAGCAGCTCGTGAAAAACAAAAAGTCACATACAGAGGAGAAACAATAAGACTAAGCTCAGATTGTTCGACAGAAACCATGCAGGCAAGAAAGCAATGGGATGACATACACAAAACCTTGAAAGAAAAAAATTGTCATCCAAGAATAATATATCCTGCAAAACCCTTTTTCAAATATGATGGTGAAATTAGGACATTTCCAGATAACTAGAAATTAAGGACTATTTAAAAACCAAACCAAACTTACAAGAATTATTTAAGGGAGTCCTTTGCTCTGAGAACAAACATCACACGACATGGTGAATCTAGGATGCAGGATCGTACCAACCAGATACGAACCTAGAAAATGAACTCTCAAGGACTATCCAAAACCAAAAGAATTACAACAGGGAACCAGAGACATTAATCTGTAAATGACAACATCAGAACAATAAAAGAGGGAATAAACGTGTAGGTATAGAACCTTCTAATGGAGATGAAGTAATAAAAGACTGGTTCAAACCTAGGAAGATAAGGGTAAATTTCAAGGTAACCACAAAGAAAGTTAACAAACCTACTTATCGAAATGAAGAAGAAAAACATAAAGTCTCAGTAAAAACAAAACCTACAAAAACAAAAGAAATGAAAAAAAAATCCACAAACAAAAGGAATTCAGCACAGGAGAGTAAGAGGAACAAAGAAAATGTCAGCACCACAAAAAAAAAAGCACTACAAAAAGACAGGAATAAACTCACACTTATCAATAATTACCATAATGTAATGGCCTAAATGCACCCATAAAGAGACAGAGAGTGACGGAATGGATAAAAAATAAACAGGATCCATCAATATGCTGTCTAAAACAGACACACCTTAGAAACAAAGATGTAAATTTATTAAAAATCAAAAGATGAAAAAAATATATCAAGCAAACAGCTACCAAAAAAGAGCAGGAGCGGCAATACTAATCTCAAATAAAATAGACTTTAAAACAGAATACACCATAAAAGACAAAGAAAGACACTATATAATGATTAAGGGGATGATCCATCATGAAGACATAACCATTGTAAACATCTACGCACCCAATGACAGGGCTCCAAAATACATAAAAACAAACTCCAACAGCACTGTAAAGAGAAATTGACAGTTCCACAATAATAGTAGGAGACTTCAACACACCACTCTTGGTAAACGATAGAACGTCTAGAAAGAAACTCAACAAAGATACAGAAGACCTAAATGGCACAATCAGCCAACTGGACCTCATAGACATATATAGAACACTCCACCCAACAGCTGCAAAGTACACATTCTTTTCCAATGCCCATGGAACATTCTCCATGATAGACCACATCTTAGGCCACGGAGCAACCCTCAACAAGATCCAAAACGTTGAGATAATACAAAGTATCTTCTCTGACCACAACACCCATCAAGGTAGAAATTAACAACAGGAAGAGCAAGGAAAAAAAATCAATTACATGGAAACTGAATAACACCCTGCTTAAAAACCACTGGGTAATAGAAGAAATCAGAGATGGAATCGAACAATTCCTAGCATCAAACAAGAATGAAAACACATCATACCAAAACCTTTGGGACACGGCAAAGGCAGTCCTCAGAGGACCATTTATAGCAATAGATGCACACATCAAAAAAGAAGAAAAGGAAAAAATCAGAACATTAACTACACAACTCAAATAAATAGAAAGAGAACCTCAAAAAAAGCCCACAGCCACCAGAAGGAAATAATAAACATCACAGCAGAAATAAATGAAATAGAGAATAGAAAGGCAATAGAATCAACAAAACCAAAAGTTGTTCTTTGAAAGTATCAACAAAATCGACAAACCACTGGCCAGACTGACAAAAGAAAAACAGGAGAGGACACAAATAACCCAAATAAGAAATGAAATTGGGGGAATTACAACTCACTCAACTGAAATAAAAAGGATCATAACAGAGTATTATAAAAAACTATACTCCAACACATCTGAAAACCTAGAGGAAATGGGTAAATTTCTAGAAACACACAGCCTACCCAAACTACAACAAAGTGATGTTGAAAATCTGAACAGACCCATAACAAGAGAAAAGATTGAGAAGGTAATAAAAAAAAACTCCCAACAAAAACAAGTCCTGGCCCAGATAGCATCACTGGAAAATTCTACCAAACATTCAGAGAAGAGCTTATATCAGTACTACTCAAACTATTTTAGAACATAGAAAAACCAGGCAAAGACACCACAAAAAAAGAAAATTACAGACCAATATCTCTCTTGAATATAGATGCAAAAATTCTCAACAAAATTCTAGCCAATAGAATTTAGCATTATATCAAAAAAAATAATACACCACGACCAAGTAGGATTCATACCAGGTATGCAAGGATGGTTCAACATTAGAAAATCAATCAACGCAATCCACCACATGAATAAAAGGAAAGAAAAGAATCACATGATCATCTCAATTGATGCAGAAAAGGCATTCAACAAAGTCCAACACCCATTCCTGATAAAAACTCTCAATAAAATAAATATAGAATGGAAATTTCTCAACATAATAAAGGGCATCTATGAAAAATGAATGGCGAACATTATTCTTAATGCAAAGAGGCTGAAAACATTCTACCTGAGAAAAGGAACAAGATGCCCTTTATCACAACTCTTATTTAAAATTGTGCTGGCAGTCCTAAGCAGAGCAATAAGGCAAGAAAAAGAAATAAAAGGCATCCAAATTGGTAATGAAGAAGTGACACTGTCACTGTTTGTGGATGATATGATTCTATACGTAGAAAACTCAAACGACTCCACGAGAAAACTACTGGAACTAATAGAAAGATTCATCAGAGTAGTAGGATACAAGACAAACATACAAAAATCAGTTGGATTCCTATACACCAATAAAGAGAACGATGAAAAGAAAATCAGGAAAGCAATACCATTTCTAATAACCCCTCAAAAAATAAAATACTTAGGAGTAAACCTAACCAGGGATGTAAAAGACCTATACAAAGAAAACTACAAAACACTACTGAAAGAAACCCAAAGAGATCTACATAAATGAAAAAACATACCATGCTCATGGATGGGTAGGCTCAACATTGTGAAAATGACAATTCTACCCAAAGCAATTTACAAGTACAATGCAATCTCGATCCAAATACCAGCAACATTCTTTAAAGAGATGGAAAAACTAATCATTAACTTTATATGGAAAGGGAAAAAGCCCCAGATAAGTAAAGCACTACTGATGAAGAAGAATAAAGTAGGAGGACTCGCACTACCTGACCTCAGAACCTAGTATACAGCTACAGTAGTCAAAACAACCTGTACTGGTACAATGACAGACACATTGACCAATGGAATAGAATTGAGAACACAGATGTAAATCCATCCACCTATGGTCACCTGATCTTCAGCAAGGGCCCAAAGTCCATCAGATGGGTAAAAGACAGTCTTTTTAACAAATGGTTCTGGCAATACTGGATGTCCATCTGCAAAACAATGAAACACGACCCATATATCACACTGTATACAAAAACTAATTCAAAATGGATCAAAGACCTAACTATAAAGCCAAAAACTATAAAGTTCATAGAAGAAAAAATAGGATCAACGCTAGGGGCTCTAATACACAGCATTAACAGGATACAAACCACAACCAACAGCATACCAACTCCAGAAGATAAGCTAGATAACTGGTATCTTCAAAAAATTAAACACTATGCTCATCAAAAGACTTCACCAAAAGAGTAAAAAGAGAACCTACAGACTGGGAAAAAATTTTTGGATACTGCAAGTCAGAGAAAGGTCTAATCTCTAAAATCGACAAGAAAATCCAACTCCTCTACAACAAAAAGACAAATAATCCAATTAAAAAATGGGCAAAGGAAATGAACAGACACTTCACCAAAGAAGACATTCAAGAGGCCAACAGACACATGATAAAATGCTCCCGATCACTAGCCATTAGAGAAATGTAAATCAAAACCACAATGAAATACCACCTCACCCCAGCAGTACTGGCACAAATCAAAAAAACTGGAAATAACAAATGCTGGAGAGGCTGCGGAGAGATTGGAACTCTTATGCACTGCTAGTGGAAATGCAAAATGATACAACCACTTTGGTAAATGAGATGGCACTTCCTTAGAAAGCTAGAAATGGAAATACCATATGATCCAGCAATCCCACTCCCAGGAATATATCCTAGAGAAATAAGAGCCGTCACACGAATAGATATGTGCACATCCATGCTCACTGCAGCATTGTTCACAATAGCAAAAAGATGGAAACAATCTAGATGCCCATCAACAGATGAATGGATAAACAAACTATGGTACATACACACAATGGAATATTACACAACGATAAAGAACAATGATGAATCCACGAAGCATCTCATAACACGGATAAAACTGGAGGGTGTTATGCTGAGTGACATAAGTCAATCACAAAAAGACAAATATTGTATAAGACCACTGCTGTAAAAACTCATGAAAGAGTTTACACACAAAAAGAAACATTCTTTGTTGGTTACGAGTGATGGGAATGGTGGGGGGGAATACTAAACAAACAATAGATAAGTGGTAACTTTGGTGAAGGTTAAGACAATACACAATATTGGGGAAGCCAGAACAACTTGTACAAGAAAAGGTCATGGAAGCTCCATAGACACATCCAAACTCCCTGAGGGACTGGATTGCTGGGCAGAGGGCTGTGGGGATGATGGTCTTGGGGACCATCTAGCTCAATCGGCATAACACAGTTTATAAAGAAAATGTTCTACATTCTACCTTGGTGAGTAGCATCTGGGGTCTTAAAAGCCTGTGAGCAGCCATCTAAGATACTCCACTGGTCTCACCCTTTTGGGAGCAAGGGATAATGAAGAAAACAAGATCAGTCCAAAGGACTAATAGACCACAACTACCACAGCCTCCACCAGACTGAGTCCAGTACAACTAGATGGTGCCTGGCTACCACTGACTGCTCTGATAGCGATCACAACAGAGGGTCCTGGACAGAGCTGGAGAAAATGTAGAACAAAATTCTAACTCACAAAAAATGACCAGACCTACTGGCCTGACAGAGACTGGAGAAACCCTGAGCGTATGGCCCCCGGACACCCTTTTAGCTTAGTAATGAAGTCACTCCCAAGGTTCACCGTTCAGCCAAAGATTAGACAGCCCCATAAAACAAAATGAGACTAACGGGGCACAACAGTCCAGGAACAAGGACTAGAAAGCAGGAGACAGCAAAGCTGGTAATAGGGAACCCAAGGTTGAGAAGGGACAGTGTTGACATGTCGTGGGGTTGTTAACCAGTGTCATAAAACAATATGTGTACTGCTTAATGAGAAACTGTTTCTTCTGTAAACCTTCATCTAAAGTACAATTTTAAAAAAAATTAGCCAGTGAAAACCTTGGAATAACAGCAGAACACTGTCTGATATAGAAGATGAGCCCCTCAGGTTGGGAGGCACTCAAAATATGACTGGAAAAGAGCTGCCTCCTCCTAGTAGAGTCATCCTTAATCATATAGATTGAGTAAAGGTTTCAGGATCTTCATTTGTGATGTGGCACTACTCAAAATGAGAAAAAACAGCTGCAAACATCCATTAATAATTGAAACATGCAATATACAAAGTATGAATCTAGGAAAATTGGAAGTCATCAAAAATGAAATGGAATACATAAAGATCAATATCCTAGGCGTTAATGAGCTGAAATGGACTGGATTGGTCATTTTGAATCAGACAATCATATGGTCTACTATGTTGAGAATGACAAATTGAAGAATGGAATTGCATTCATCATCAAAAAGAACATTTCAAAATCTATCCTTAAGTACCAAGTTGTCAGTAATAGGATAATATCCATATGCCTATAAGGAATACCAGTTAAGTCAAATTTAATATTATTCAAATTTGCACATCGACCACTAATGCCTAAGATGAAGAAATTGATGATTTTTAGCAACTTCTCCAGTCTGAAATTGATCAGACATGCAATCAAGATGCATTGATAATTACTGGTGATTGGAATGCAAAAATTGGAAACAAAGAAGGATTGGTAGTTGGAAATAAGACCTTGGTTATAGAAATGTCTCTGGAGATCACATGACAGAATTTTGCAAGACCAAGGGCTTCTTCTTTGCAAATATGTTTTTTCAACAATATGAAAAGTGACTATACACATGGACCTCTCAAAATGGAATACACAGGAACCAAATCAACCACAACTGTGGAAAGCTCAATATCATCAGTCAGAACAAGGCCAGATGCCAACTGTGGACAGACCATCAATTGCTCACATACAAGTTCAACTTGAAGCTGAAGAAAATTAAAACATTCTACAAGAGCCAAAGTATGAACTTGAGTGTATGCCATTTAAACTTAGGGGCCATCTCAAGACTAGATTTGAGGCATTGAACACTAATGGCCAAAAACCAGACGAGTTGTGGAATGACATCAGGATATCATACATGAAGAAAGGAAAAGGTCATTAAAAAGATAGGAAAGAAAGAAAAAACCAAAATGTATGTCAGAAGAGACTCTGAAGCTTGCTCTTGAACATCGACTAGCTAAAGCAAAAGGAAGAAATGATGAAGTAAAAGCACAGAACAGAAGATTTCAAACAGCAGCTCAAGCAGACAAAATAAAGTATTATAATGAAATGTGCAAAGACCTGGAGTTAGAAAACCAAAAGGGAAGAACACACTTGGCATTGCTCAAGCTGAAAGAACTGATGAGAAAATTCAAGTGTCAAGTTGCAATACTGAAAGATCTATGGGCAAAATACTGAAAGACCCAGAAAGCATCAAAAGAAGACAGAAGGAATACACAGAGTCACTATACCAAAAAGAATTGTCAACATTCAACCATTTCAGGAGGTAACATATGATCAAAAACTGATGATACTAAAGGAAGAAATCCAAGCTGCACTGAAGGCATTGGCGAAAAACAAGGCTCCAGAAATTGACTGAATACCAATCAAGGTGTTTCAACAAACAGACGCAACACTGGAAGTGCTCACTGGTCTATGCCAAGAAATTTTGAAGACACTACCTGGCCAAATGACTAGAAAAGATTCATATTTGTGCTCATTCCAAAGAAAGGTGAAAAGGTGATCTGACAGAATATGGAAATTATTGAACAGTTTATTAATATCACACTCAAGTAAAATTATACTGAAGTTAATTCAAAAATGGTTGCAGCAGTAAATTAACAGGGAACTGCCAGAAATTCAAGCTAGATTGAAAAGATAGATCTTGGCTGAAAGCAGAGAATACCAGAAAGATGTTTACCTGCATTTTATTGACTATGTAAATGCATCCCACTGTGTGGATCATAACAAATTATGGATAACATTGAGAAGAATGGGAATTCCAGAACACTTTATTTTGCTTGTAAAAATGGCATGGGGGTGGTGTCTGACCTCTTCTAACTTCACAAGCGGGAGGAGTATCAAGATCAACAGACCAAGGTTGATTCCTATGAAGTGGAGGTCAGACGTGCCTCTTCTCCACAATTTTTACCAATTCTGACACCAGCTGTCCCTGCCATGGCACTCTCTACTTCTCTACCGGGTTCAATAATTCCTTGCAGTGGCCACACAGAACTCACAGACAACTCTCACAATTACGGGGTTTATTAGGGAAGTAACAGGTTACAATTCAGGTTCAGGGACACTCAGTATACACTTCTTCTGTGAGGACAGCCTCTTCTCAGCTGTCCCCTTGGCCTCTGCCCTGCTTGGGCAAGAGTTACAAAGCTCTTTTAGTTCTGCTGATAACTGCCCTGAGACAACTCACTACACCAGTAAGCCTTAGACCGAAGACACTCAGCTCAAGTTCTGTGGGCTGGTAAACCTAGCTCCAAGAAGTACTCAGCGGCACCCTACTCCACCCCTAAGCCTCCTGCCTATTGCCCAGGAAGCCCACCACATCGTCTCCTGCTAGTCTCTCTTGCCACTGTTTCCTTGCCACCGTTTCTTGCCATCTTCAGTGTTGCAGCTCTCTGTCTCACTCTCTCTCTGTCTCCTGGCTTCAGGAGCTTCTCAGTGCAGCAATCCCAGGACCAAAGACCCCCTCTTGGGTCTTCTTCCTTTCTAGTGGTGAGATCCTCTCCTTCTGCCTGAGGTGGCTCATTTTAAGCCTAGCAGAATGGCAAAACTGACCAATCCCTTTGGTGGGCCACAACCACCCCACTTGCACAGTCCCTCCCAATCACTTGGGTGGGAGTTACAAGATCATGGTGAGAAAGGCTACAGAAAAATGATCCATTGCACCACAGTGCTCATGTGAAACATGCACATAGACAAAGAGGCAGTCATTTGAACAGAACAAGGGGATACTGCGTGGTTTAAAATGAGGAAAAGCTTGCATCAGGGTTGTATCCTTTCACCATACTTATTCAATCAGTACACTGAGCAAATAATCCGAGAAACTGGACTATAGGAAGAAGAACACTGCATCAAGATTGGAGGAAGATCATTAACAACCCGTGATACGCAAATGACACAACCTTCCTTGCTGGAAGTGAAGAGGACTTGAAACACTGATGAAGATCAAAGACTGCAGCCTTCAGTATGGATTACACCTCAACATAAAGGAAACAAAAATCCTCACAACTGGATCAATAAGCAACACCATGATAAATGGAGAAAAGATTGAAGTTACCAAGCATTTCATTTTACTTGGCTCCACAATCAATGCCCATGGAAGCAGCTATCAGGAAATCAAACGTCGTACTGCATTGTGCAAATCTGCTGCAAAAGACCTCTTCAAAGTGTTAAAAAGCAAAAATGTCACCTTGAGGACTAAGGTAAGCCTGACCCAAGCCATAGTATTTTCAATCACCTCATCTGCATTCAAAATCTGACAATTAATAAGGAAGACTTTGAATTATGGTGTTGGCGAAGAATATTGAATATACCATGGACTGACAAAAGAATGAACAAATCTATCTTGGAGGAAGTACAGCCAGAATGCTCCTTAGAAGCAAGGATGTTGAGACTTCCTCTCATGTACTGTGGATATATTATCAGGAGGACCAGTCCCTGGAGAAGGACATCACATTTGGTAAAGTTGAGCGTCAGTGAAAAAGAGGAAGACCCTCAATGATATGGATTGACACAGTGGCTGCAACAATAGGCTCAGACATAGCAACGATTATGAGGATTGTGCAGGACTGGGCAGAGTTTCCTTCTGTTGTACATAGTTTTTCTATGAGTTGGAACTGACTCGATGGCATCTAACAACAACAAGATAAAAACCCTAAATTATGTTTCTCTTTTCACTATTTTCTTCTCTTAACTGACAGTTTTTTCTTATAAACACTTAAAAGGTTTTTTGTCTAGATATGGTTTAATTTAAGTGAAGTTTAATATTTATTTTGGACAGCTTAGTAGTTTATATTAATGAGTCATTTTTGATAGGCATATGTGTTTTCATTTAAGATATTGTTTTATGCGCTTTGATAATTTTTTTCTCATTATTCCCGTACATTTCTTGCTTATTTCCTCTTTATGTATTTTAGAGTTTTTGTAGCTGTTATGAATGACTTTTTTTCCCTTTTCCATTTCCATTTCTAATGACTAGTATAGATAAAGGTCATTTGTTATGTTTTTTGCATCCAGAGAAATTATTGATATTTTTTAAATAATATTTTATTGTGTTTTTGGTGGAAGTTTACACAGCAAATTAGGTTCCCACTTAACACTTTCTACACAATGACATTGGTTATATTTTTCACAGTGTGTCAACTTTCTCATTATTTCAGTTCAAGTTGTTCTGTGTCCGGCAATCTAGTTTCCCTGCCTCTTTGCTTTCTCATCTTTGTTTTAGAGTAAATGTTGACTGTTGTGCCTAATCTAGATGATTTTTGAAAGAAGCACAGTACTCATGGTTGATATTGTTTACTTTATGAATCAAGCTATTATTTAGCTAAAAGTTGACCTCATGGAATAGTTTCAGTTCAAGATTTAAAGAGTATCTCAGAGGGATAGTATCAGGGAATCCTCCAATCTCAACCAGTCCAGTAAGTCTGGACTTTTTAAGAATTTGAGTTCTGTTCCACATTTTGCTCCTATTCTGTCAGAATCTATCTACTGTGTTACTGATCAGAACAGTTGGTAGTGGTAGCCGGGCGCCATCTAGTTCTTCGGGTCTCAGGGTACATGAGATCATGGTTCATGTAGACTATTAGTCCTGTAGACTAGTTTCTTCTCTGAGTCTTGGGTTTCCTTCTTTCTGTTTTACTCTGAACACGTAGAGACCAATAGTTGTATGTTAGATGGCCAATCACAAGATTTTAAGACCCCAGGTGCTACTCACCAAACTATGGTGCAGAATATAAACGTTATGTACTATATTACTGACTGAGTTGTGCCAAAGACTATGGTCCTAAGCCTTCAGATCCCATAAACCAATCCCGCTAGGTGTTTGGTTACGTCTAAGAAGTATCTGTGTTTATGTCTCCATGTGCTTTATTGTATATATGAATATATATGGATGTATACACTTACATATATACATGCATATCTATATATACCCACATATATAACACACGTATACATACCTATAACTTGTATGCATACATACATACACATGTAACCACACTCATATTTTTAGCTGTTGTTGCTATTGTTGCAAAGTTGTGTATGTCATAAAGCAAAAACCAAATCCATTGCCATCGAGTCAATTCTGACTCATAGCAACCCTATAGCACAGAGTAGAACTGCCCCATAAGTTTTCCAAGGAGCGGTAGATCGGAACTGGCAAACTTTTGGTTAGAAGCCATAGCTCTTAACCACTGTGCCACCAGGGCTTCTGTATATGTCATAACATTTACCAAAAACATTTTTTCCTGTGTACTTTTTAATGATGTCATTTACCTGCTCAAACTGTACATATTCACCCACATTTGGTGTTACCTTTCCCATCTCTAAAGATAACAAAATAACAATGTCTACTATCTAAACAGTGACCCTCCTCCCGCAAACCTATCCCTGGTAACCACCAGTGAACATTGGTTTCAGTATGTATACCTATTCTTGTCTTTTATAACAGTGAGATTATACAGTATTTGTCCTTTTGGGATTAATTTATTTCTCTCAGCAAGTCCTCCAGATTCATCCACATTATAATATACTTCGAGAACTCACCATTATTCTATATGCTGCATAGTATTTTGTTGTATGTATTTACCACATTTTGTTTATCCATTCAACCATTGATGGGAACATAGGTTGTGTCCATCTTTTTGCTATTGCAAATAGTGCTGCATGAAAATAGGTGTGCGTAAGTCTGTTTGTGTCTTAGTATTAGATCTCTAGAGTATATACCTAGAAGTGGGATTGCTGGATCATAAGGTAGTTTTATTTCTAGTTTTTTGAGGAAGCACCATACTGTTTTCCATAGTAGCTGCACCATTTTACACTCCCACTAACAAAAGAGTTCCGATCTCAGATCCTCCCTAGCATTTGTTGCTTTCTGGCTTTCTTTTTTCTTTTATATGTATATAAGTGCCATTTTAGCAGTAGTGAGATGGTATCTCATTGTAGTTTTGATTTGCATCTCTCTAACAGCTAATGATCAAGAGTATCTTTTCATGTGTTTATTGGCCACTTGAATGTCCTCTTTGGTGAAGTGTCTGTTCATGTCTCTTGTCCATCTTTCAATTGAGTTGTCTTTTTATTGTTGAGTTGTTGAAGTTTTCTATATATTTTAGAGATTAAACCTTTATCAGATATGTCAATTCCTAATATTTTTTTGCACTCTACAGGTTGTCTTTTTACTGTTTTGATAGAGCCTTTTGATGTGCGTATTTAATTTTTATGAAGTGCCTGCCAGTTATCTAATTTGACTTGTGCTATTCATGCATTAATAGTTTTTTTAATAATTTTTTTTTTTATTTAGAATTAGGTCCCATGGTTTTGTCCCTATATTTTCTTCCAAGAACTTTATAGTTTTAGCTTTAACATTTAGGTCTTTGATCCATTTTAAATTAGTTTTTGTCAAATTATTTTTAAGCATTTTATTTTTAATAAAATTCTCTTTAGTTGCATCATGTATTTGCAAATAAAGACACTATTTCCCCTTCTTTTTCAGTATTTACCTTAATTCATTTTCTCCTACTATTGAATGGATCAGAACTTCAAAAACTCATGTTCAATAATACTGGTTTATGAACTCCTGATTTTTTTTTTTTCTTTTTATATACAATGATGTCAGTATTTGCTGCTTTTTTTTAAACAGACATTGCCATACTTACATATCTTCCTTTTAATACTATTAGACTTAGCATTTTTATTAAGAATGTTTGTTGAATTTTATAAATTGATTTTTCAACAAATCTGGGGTTTTTACACTGTCATTTTCTTTTAAAAATACTATTATTAAATATTTTATTTTCTAAACATTATAAAGCATAATAGAATGAAGACTCAGCTACTCAACTCAAGAAATAAAGCACAATATTATCAACAAAATCGAAGTCCCAGGTTTACCCCTCCTCAATTACATTAACTCCTCTGAGGTAATTGCTGTCATAAATTTTGCTTTATCTTTACTTCTTTGTATCTTACTACATATTAACATATCTCCACACGATATAGGGTAGCTATGACTTGGAATCAATTCAACAGCAATGAGTTTTTTTGGACACAATATAAAATGTTTTGCAAGTACTTAAACTTGAAGCAAATGGCATTATGCTATACTTATTCTTCTGCACCTTATCTTTTCAAGCCCCTATTAAGAAGACTAATTCTGCATTCAAGGTCATTGTGATCATTATTTCTGGAACACACAAAAGCAAAATACCCCTTCGAAGAACTTTGTGAGATACAGGTCTTCAAACGAGCATTTCTGAAGGCACCAAAGGGGAAGTTAAAGGCATCAAACCCTTCCCTGTTTGTCATTCTGAAAGGGTGAAATTATGATGGAGACCATATTGAAAATGCTTGAGGAATTGAAGGTAATAACAATATTGGGGGCAATGCCCCAGTGCTGCATCATAGCTCTGAGGGGTATCTACAAAGGGAAAAGTTCACTGAGTAAATTGCTTAATTTACGTTAGCCATCAGCAATAAACAGTTCTTAATTATCTCTTTCTCCTCCCAAAGACCTGGAGTTTATTTCACTATGTGAACTAAAATGAAACATTGAAACTTTTAAATAGCTGCATTGAGCATGGGGATAAAACTTACCTAATGAGTTCTACTCTCCAAGTGACAGCATCCTTAGAGACTGGGAGAAAATGAGCTCACCACCATCAGTAGCTCTACCAAGCCAGCTCTGTAATTAGATCCCAAGGGTCCTCCTTCCTATTTTGAAAGAACTAGATACTTTGAAATCTCTCTAACTACTTTTCTAGCTTTATACAACAAATACTGAGTTCTTTATCCAGGTCTGAAAAGATTGTCCACACTTATTCAGGGAAACTGCATGAACAAATGCCAACAGGTCTTCAATTTCTCAGAAAGGAGTGATGAACTAATCAAAGAACCACCATCAATAAATCAAACCATAGTGCTTCCATCATTCATCTCTTCTCCTCCAGAACTTAACATAGCCATAAGAGTAAACAGGCAATTATTCAGGGAATTGAGGAGCAAGCTATTTCTTTTTTATTTAGAGAACAGGAAAAGGGTTAGAAAAGTACAAGTAATCAAATTCCCAGAATGTTGTTCTTACTGATTTTGTTCATTGATTCCTCACTCATACAAGGAATTGTCAAAATATTTAAACACCCCCACATTTTTATACCTATTATGTCTTATAAACCTAAATCCATGTGTTTTTAAGATAACAAGCATAATAAAATACTGATTTTTCAACAAACCAGTATCTTGTATGAGGAAATGTTTGAGTACTACCACATTTATAGGCTGCAGTGCGGCTCATTCAGCCAAGTAACCTAACGGAAATTATTCTGGAGCTAATCAGTAGAATTATTGTTTGAGTCCAGCTCCACCAAAAGTTTTGGTGTTTGATTAATGAAAAAAGCATTTCAGTAATTTTTGCCTAAATGTTATTGTAAAAGGAGCACCACTATTTGTGAAGTACTAAACTTCTTAAGGAGTCCCTGAATGGTGCAAATGGTTAACACACTTGGCTGTTAACTCAAAAGGTTGGTGGTTCAAGGCCATCCACAGGTGCTTCAGAAAGACCTGGTGATCTACTTCAGAAAAATCAGTCACTGAAAACCTAGAAATGCAAGGATGATAATGACAATCAATTTAATCCATGAAATTAACATGAATATACTAAAGGGGAAACTTTCAATCACTTTAATTAACTCCAAAAAGAACATTCAATAAATGCAAAATCCATTCAGGAGAAAACCTTTTGATGAACTGAAAATTGAGCTTTATTAAAATAGTTTAAAATATTTATCTGAAACCTACAGCAGACATCTAAATTGGTGAGATTTTAAAAACCTCATTTTAAAATCAGAAACAGAATCAAGGATGTCCTCTTTCTTCCTAATAGTCAACATTGCACTGTAAGTTTTCACCAAAACAATAAGATAAAGAAAGTAATTAGTTTTAGGAATTAAAACCAAATGGATAAAGGAGTCAGTATTTGCAGATGATTGTTTACATAGAAACTGAAGCTCAGTGTCTCCTAAGCAATGAGTCCTCCTTCCCCCTCCCTCCCACCCACATCTGGTAACCACTAATAAGCTTTGATCTCTATATAATTGCCAACTCTAGATATTTCATATAAGTAAACTCATATTGTTGTTGTTAGCTGCTGCCAAGTTGGCTCCTGATTCATAGCAATCCCATGTGCAATGGGATCAGACTAATGTGAACCATGGGATTTTCACTGGCTAATTTTTTGGTAGTATATCACCAGGCCCTTCTTCCTAGTCTGTCTTAGTCTGGAAGCTCCTCTGACATCTGTTCAGCACACAATATGTTTAATTTGGACTCAATTTAACAACTGACTTGTATTTACTTATTATACTCCTTGTATCAATGCTGGTTTTTAATTTCCATGGCTTTGCCACTGTCTTAGTCATCTAGTGCTGCTATAACAGAAACACCACAAGTGGATGGTTTTAATGAAGATAAGTTTATTTCCTCACAGTAAAAATAGGCTAAAAGTCCAAATTCAGGGCATCAGTTCCAGGGGAAGCCTTTTTCTCTCTGTCGGCCTTCTTCTCTTCAGTGTTCCCCCAGACTAGGAGCTTCTCTATGCAGGGACCCCAGTCCAAAGGACACGCTCTGCTCCCAGTACTGCTTTCTTGATGGTATGAGGTCCCCCTGTCTCTCTGCTTAATTCTGTCTTTTATATCTCAAGAGATTGCCTCAGGACACAATCCAGTCTTGTAAATTGAGTCCTGCCTCACTAATACAACTGCCACCCATCCTCCCTTATTAACATCACAGAGGCAGGATTTACCACACATGGGAAAATCACACAATACCGGGAATCATGGCCCAGCCAAATTGATATACACATTTTTGGGGGGACATAATTCAATCCATGACAGCCACATTCCTCTATTCACCTGGATCTTGTCTGCCAAATTTAGATCTTAGAGAATCTTTAAGGTTTGATTTAAATTCCATCTACTTCATGAATCTGTTTCCATTTTCTCCAAAGCAGACTGGTCCCTTATTTTCCTTGAAGAGCCTTTGCACATGTGATTAAAATGTATATATATATTAATATACATATTTATATACACATACATAGAGAGAGAGAGAGCTTTAGCTTAAGGAAATGGCTCATGTGGTAGTGGAGCTGGTAAGTCCCAAGATCCTTGGGTCAGGTGTCAGCTGGAGGTTTCTCCTGACTCATGTGGTTCCAGAGGCTGACAAATTCAGAATACGCAGGTCAGATGATGGACTTCTGGCTCAAATCCCAAGAACTGGAGGTCAGATGATGACAAGCTGGAGACAGGATCCAGAGCAAGCAATTGAGCTTTACCAAAACATCCATATATATATTGAGTACTGCCACACCCCCAAAAAAACTCTCCTTACAACTGATTGGCTGATCATCAGATCATATCATGGAGATTATTACATTATTTACTTAAGGGAGATCACAAAGTAGAGGATAATTACATCAGATCACCAAATGGAGGATAATGACATCAGATCACTAAATGGAGGATAATTACATAATACTGAGAATGATGGCCTAGACAAGTTGATACATAACATTAACCATCACAGTCCACCTCTTGTCAACTTGACACCTGTACACGTTTCCTTACACCATACATAATCTCTAAATAAAGACAATTATAAAGTCATACACATGCCTAACATGATACATTAACATGCATACAACTGAAAACACACTAGCCCTGATTAATTCTTATGTTTTTAAGTGATGGGATAAGGGAGGGGAAAAACAAAAATATTTGCTATATATATATATATATACACACACACACACACACACAAACATACATGTATAATAAAACAAGAAAGAAATACCAATTACAGTCCTTGTTTCTGCAACTGGTCACGTGGTATTTAGAACCATCGTCTTCTATCATCCATTCTGTATTCACTTTACCTTCAACAAGTTACCTTAGCTGGTCATTGTCTTTTTCATGGTGGCGTGACTCAAACCTTCATTCCTGAATGGTCTGGGCCATTAGTAGTCATGTCAGAATGGGGTTGCTGTAGTTTTCCATTGACTTTAATCACAGGGCATGATAGTACTAAGAGATATCATAATAGATCTCCTGTATTCCAGACATACTCTTCTTTACCTCCGTTATGTAATATCAATCTGATATCCCCTTGGTAATCAGGGTCAATCATACCAGCCAGAATGGTAGCTCCCCTCTCTACCTGTTTCTCCAGAGGCATGAGGAGCCCAAAATGTCTGAGTGGCATTCTTAACTTCCAGTTCAATGGAATCAGTGTTGTATCTCCAGGTGGGAGCACTCCTGTCTTTGGAAGTAAGACCTCTAGACCTGCAGAGCATAGGGTCATAGGGACAGTAAGCAAAAATCTTGCAAGTGTGTCACTAGGGGTAATAGTGAGTGGTGCGACTCCCTTTCCACCCCTTGATTCCTGGACTCATGAATCCCAGCTATGGGAGAAAGAACACCATATATTGGATGCTGGTTTACAGCATATACAGCCTTCTGCAGAACACTGTCCCAACCCTGAAAAGTACTGCCACATAGCTGGTACCATAATCATGTCTTTAGGAGGGCATTCCATCATTCTCTCAAGCCAGCTGCTTCAGAATAATGAGGAACATGATAAGACCAGTGAATTCCATGAGCATGGGCCCATTCAGAGAGGTCTATCCACATACTTCTTCTCCATACCTCCTTGTCACCAATTTTCCTTCCAAGTTCTTGACCAAACCACTGATACTTCTTCCTCACTTCCAATCAACATAATGTCATCAATGTAATGGTCCAGTGTGACATCTTGTGGAAGGGAAAGGTGATCAAGGTCCTTGCAGACTAAATTATGACATAGGGTTTGAAAGTTGATATATCCATGAGGTAGGAGAGTGAAGGTGTATTGCTGGCCTTGCCAGCTGAAGGCAAACTGTTTCTAGGGATCCTTCAAGACCAAATCAAGGAAAAGGCATTGGCCAGATCAAGAGCTGCATACCAAGTAAAAGGACTAGCATTAATTTGCTCCAACAATGAAATCACATCTGGAACAGCAACTGCAATTGGAGTCACCATCTGATTAAGTTTATGATAATTCATTGTCATTCTCCAAGATCCATCTGTTTTTTGCACAGGCCAAATAGACGAGTTGAATGAGGATGTGGTGGGAATCACCACTCCTGCATCCTTCAAGTCCTTGATGGTGGCAGTAATCTCTGCAAACCCTGCAGGAATAGGGTGTTGCTTTTGGTTTACAATTTTCCTAGGTAGAGGCAATTCTAATGGCTTCCACATAGCCTTTCCTACCATGGTAGCACTTACTCCACGTCAGGGATACAATGTGGGGATTGTGCCAGTTGCTGAGTATGTCTATTCCAATTATGCATTTTGGAACTGGGGAAATCACTACAGGATGGTTCAGGAACCCACTGGACCCACTGTGAGATGGACCTGAGCTAAGACTCCATTAATAACCTGGCCTTCATATGCCACATTTCTGACTGGTGGGCCACAGAGATGTTGGTCTCCATGAATTAGTGTCAGTTCAGAATTAGTGTCCAGAAATCCCTGAAAAATCTAATTCTTTTTCCCCAATGAATACTCACTCTCATAAAAGGCCATAGATCCCTTTGGTAGGCTGGGAGTAAGTTCAACAGTATAAATTTTTGGTAGTGCAGTGGGGTCCTTCAGTAAGGGGACCCAGACTCTCCTTCATTCAAGGGGTTATGAGTCTATAAACTGGCTCGAATGTGGAAACTAATTGAGGGGGCATAACTCTCTATTCTGGCAATTCAAGTTAGAGTACCATTCACTTGATCTAGAAGTCTTCAGCTTGCACAACCCAAGTAAATATTTAGTAGATTTCCCATCTATTTCACTCTTAGGGACACCATGATTAAGTAGCCAATGCCATAAGTCCCTACAAGTCAGACTATTCTGATTATTGCTTTGACTCCATTGTCCATTACTGTAACCATGCTCACCTTCTCTTTGTCAATGAAGTGCCACCTGTTGGCCCCTACCACTATGAGGTCCAACTGCCCCATTGTAGTCAAGTGTCTTAATTCAGTTACGGCAGTACCCACTGTCAAATCTGATTTACGTAAAAAAGCAATCACAGCAGTCTTCAAGAATGCTGGGGCTCTCTTCACAATTTGTTCCTCACTACTGTGGTAAAAGTTGTGTTCTCTGGGCACTCCGTGTGTGGGTCTGTAGGTCTAACATAATAAATTCACTCTAACATGCCAGTTTCCCTAGGTCTTTGGATACCTACTTCTACAGTATACCAAAGCAGGTCTGGTACTTCAACTTGCTTTAGTGTAGGCCATCACATAATCCATGCTTCAGAGAACCAATCAAACAAACTACTAGATCCTTTCCTAACCTCTTATGTTGAAACATTTAATGAAATATCTGTGCTTAGTGGGCCCATATCAATCAACTCAGACTGATCCAACTTTATGTTCCTCGCACCATTATTCCATACCCTTAAGAGTCATTCTCATACATATCCCACAGGTATCTGTTTGTACATACCAGAAAAGTTAAGTAGTTTTTTTGCAGTCTAGCATTCCTACTACTGGGTCACACTTTGTACTTCACCTTTCAGGGCTCACTGGGACTTAAGTCTAGTTATAGGTCTAGAAGCAAAAATGGGTATTAGGGGTATGTCCTGGGAACATTCCTATAAGCATTCTTTCCATGTCTTGTAAGACATTTACCTCAGGTGATGCCCCAGGCATTGCTTCAGGTGATATCTCAAAGACTCTTCATATGCAGCTGGGTAAATTTCATCATATGGGGGTGAAAGTGATAATGGTTTCTCTATGGAGAGTGGCTTAGCTGATAGAAAGACGGAGTAATATCTTCAGATAGGAGTAAGAGAGCTGGTTGTTGGCAGGAGTGATGCAACAGAATTTAGAAGCTCAACATCCTCAGCTTCCTGATTATCTGCCTGTAAGGCCCCATCCCAAGTTTCAGATCACATTTATTCCCAATCATTGCCCTCACTTTAACTTCAGACACCATTCGAGGCTCAAAATTTAATTGATGTTGTAATTCAGCCACTCTTACTATAAGACTCTGGGTTTGGTTTTTGGCAATATCGCCTCTGTTACTACAAGAGGCTTTCTTTCAGGGCATAAGTGGGAACTCTGAGGTCTCTCATGCAGCACTTGAGCTGTGACTCTAAAGCCCTGAGCTCATGCCTTTCTTTCACCACTGTACCTAGGAAAAGTAGGACCAACCAACCAGCTCCCTATACTTCTCATTCTGACAAACATGATCACCCAGAGCCTCACCTCTCACCAATATGTGATATACTGGTGGTGATATTTTGCATATTAATATCTCCATGTCACTCCATGGCTTAGCCGTACTCTCTTTACTACTGGAGGCAGAGTCATCTCTGTCCTTAAGACTAGTCAAGAGGCAGGACCAAGAAGGCGAGTAGTCAGAGGCTTCTAGTGGACCCTCTTACAAAAAAGACACAAAAAAAAAAAAACAAGTGAATCAATTATATATGACAATCTAGGAGCCCTGAACATCTAAGGCAAAGTTGAGGAACTGGACTGAGTGGCAGGGGAGAGACAGACGGTTTGGAAGCAGCAAGGAGTTGCCAGACCTGACCCAGTGAAAGTCTGAGCCCTTCAGGCCTGATCAGCTCATGGGTGAGCAGTGAAGAAGGCAAGCTGCGGTGCTTGGAGGCATATTCCACATCGAGAGAGACCCAGCTGCAGACAGTCTACTCGGCCACCCAGAACCAGTGAGAAGCAGCCCTAGATCGGTGAAAGATAAGTACTTGTGTAAGGCCTACCGGATGGATCAAAAACACCCCCCTTAGGGAAAAACCTCTCTCCCATGTATCTCCCCACTCCCTGCTCTGCACGGGGTCCTGGAGTGGCTTCAGCAATCGTCGAGTCCCCTGGGCCAGAAGTAGGATCTGTCACAGGCCCTGAGCCTTTCTCTCGGCCTTGGAGAGTGAACAAATTAACAAACGGGAAAAAATAAACTACTGGCTCCCCTAAGCCAGGAACCCAGGGTAGGCACAGGTCCTTTGCCTAGGCACAGGCCCTTTGCCTAGGCACAAGCATAAGGGATCCACAGACTTTGAGTGCCTTTCCCCCTGCAAAGACTTGTGTGGGCCCATTTCAAGAGCGTAGGCCCTCATTACCACAGTACAGCAGGATATATACCTGAAGTCTAACTTGAACTGTTTCAGTTGTGAAGTGGTAGGTTCATGACATTTGACATTGCTCTGCCCATTAAGCAGAGTCTTCAACTCCACATCAGGGGCCTGAGGACTGGTGGCTCACCCATGCCACCTAGCCACCTGCGATAGGGGCCCAAGAATAAGAAGTGCCCCCCAGTCCTTACAGCCAACAGCACTGGGTGCTCATAGTCTGGCTGCAAAACCCACACACCTATGTGCTCTAGAGAACAGGACACACTGTCAGTGTCAGCCATCAGCCCCCGGCCTTGCTCACAATGTGTCCCCATGCTGCAGCCAGAGGCCTATGCCTACACCAATCACCCACACCTGTCTAGGACTGCAGGTAAGAGCCTACACCACACGCTTGGTGGCTATCTACCTGGGCACCTGAGCTGAATCCATACAGGAGGAGTGGGCGGACTCCTGAGCTCACATACCTAGTAACAGATTTAACCACCTGGTGACAGGACATTAGAGCTTCAAAGTTACCAATAATAAAACTAGCTCATACGAGCAGCCTATTTGGGCATATCAAAACAAAACAAGAAGCTAGAACACAGTAAGCAAACATAAAATAAATAAATATAATAACTTATTGATGGCTTGGAGACAACAGTCAATATCAAATCACATAAAGAGGCAATCCGTGATGCCTTCAGCAAGCTCCCAAAATAAAAAACTAGAAATTTTCCAGAGGAGGAAAATTTCTTGGAATTACTGGAGGCAGAATACAAAAGATTAATATACAGAACTCTTCAAGAAATTAGGAAGGAAATTAATCAAAACTCAGAACACACAATAGAGCAAATTAAAAAGACTGGAAAAGAGCATAATGACAAATTTAACAGGCTGCAAGAATCCATAGAGAGACAGCAATCAGAAATCCAGAAGATTAACAATAAAATTTCAGAATTAGACAACTCAATAGAAAGTCATACGAGCAGAATTGAGGCAGCAGAAGTCAAAACTAGTGAGACTGAAGATAAGGCACTTGATACCAACTTATTTGAGGAAAAATCAGATAAAAGGATTTTAAAAAAATGAAGAAACCCGTAAGAATTATGTGGGACTCTATCAAGATGAATAACCTATGAGTGAATGGAGTACCAGAATGGGGGGATAACAGAAAACACAGAGAGAATTGTTGAAGATTTGTTGGCAGAAAACTTCCCTGGTATCGTGAAAGATGACAAGATATCTAGCCACGATGCTCACCAAACCCCACATAAGAGATATCACAAAAGAAATGCCAAAACCAAAGATAAAGAGAGAATTTTAAGAGTGGCTAGGAAAAAACTAAAAGTCATCTACAAAGGAGAGTCAATAAAAATAAGCTCAGATTACTCAGCAGAAACCATGCAGGCAAGAAGGCAATGGGATGACATATATAAAGCCTTGAAGGAAAACAACTGCTAGCCAAGAATTAATATCCAGCAAAACTGTCTCTCAAATATGATGGTGAAATTAGGGCATTTCCAGATAAACAGAAGTTTAGGGAATTTGCAAAAACCAAACCAAAATTACAGGAAATACTAAAGGGAGTCCTCCTGTTAGAAAATCAATAACATAAGATAACAAGCCAAGACTAGAACGCAGGACAGAGCAATCAGATATCAACCCAGATAGGGAAGGCATGAAAATAAATCAAAGCTAAAACACTGAAAATAGGGAAACAGATGTCAATATGTAAAAGATGAAAACATTAAAACAAAAAAGAGAGACTTAAAAAATGTAGACATAGATTTTTCATATGCAGAGGAAGTCAAGGCAATATGAAGAAATAAAAGACTGGTATAAACTTAGAAAAACAAGGGTAAATATTAAGGTAACCACAAAGGAAAATAACAATCCTACAAGTCAAAATAAAAAACTAGAAAACTATAAAGACTCAGGAAACACACAATCAACAACAATGAAAAGATGAAAAGAAAATACATAAAGAAAAATGACGCAGCACAGAAAATTAAGTGGAACAAAGGAACTGTGAACAACACGCAAAAAAAGACATCAAAATGACAGCACTAAACTCATCCCTATCAATAATTACATGGAATGTAAATGGACTAAATGCACCAATAAAGAGACAGAGGGTGGTAGATTGGATGAAAAAACATGATCTGTCTATATGCTGCCTACAAGAGACACACCTTAGACTTAAAGACACAAACAAGCTAAAATTCAAAGGATTGAAAATATACATCAAGCAAACAACATTCAAAAAAGAGCAGGAGTGGCAATATTAATCTCTGACAAAATAGACTTTAAAGTAAAATCCACCACAAAGGATAAGGAAGGACACTATATAATGATTAAAGGGTCAATACACCAGGAGGATATAACTATAACAAATACTTATGCACCCAATGAGAGGGCTCCAAAATACATACAACAAACTCTAACAGCACTGAAAATAGAGATGGGAAGCTCCACAATAATAGTAGGAGACTTCAACACACCACTTTCAGTGAAGGACAAAACATCCAGAAAGAAGCTCAACAAAGACAGAGAAGAGCTAAATGCTACAATCAACCAGCTTGATCTCATAGACATATACTGAACATTCCATCCAACAGCAGCCAAGTATACTTTCTTTTCCAACACACATGAAACATTCTCCAGAATAGACCACGTATTAGGCCATTAAGCAAGCCTTAACAAAATTCAAAGTATCAAAATATTACAAAGCATCTTTCCTGACCGTAAAGCCAGAAAAGTAGAAATCAACAACAGAAAAAGCAAGGGAAAAAAATCAAACACATGGAAACTGAACAACATCTTGCTCAAAAACTACTAGGTTATAGAAGAAATTAAGGATGGAATAAAGAAATTCATAGAATCAAATGAGAATGAAAACACATCCTACCAGAACCTTTGGGTACACAGCAAAAGCAGTGCTCAGAGGTCAGTTTATAGCAATAAATGCACACATCCAAAAAGAAGAAAAGGCCATAATCAAAACATTAACCCTACAACTGGAACAAGTAGAAGGAGAGCAGCAAAAGAAGCCCTCAGGTGCCAGAAGTAAGGAAATAATAAGAATTAGAGCAGAAGTAAATGAAATAGAGAATAGAAAAACAATTGAAAGAGTTAACAAGACCAAAAGCTGGTTCTTTGAAAAGATCAACAAAATTGATAAACCACTGGACAAACTGACAAAAGAAAAATAGGAGAGGAAGCAGATAACCCGTATAAGAGATGAGATGGGTGATATCACAACAGACCCAACTGAAATTAAAAGAATCATAACAAAATACTATGAAAAATTGTACTCTAACACATTTAAAAACCTAGAGGAAATGGACAAATTTCTAGAAACTCACTACCTACCTAAACTAACACAAACAGAGGTAGAACAACTAAATAAACTCATAACAAAAGAAGAGATTGAAAAGGTAATTTAAAAACTCCAACAAAAAAAAAGCCCTGGCCTGGATGGCTTCACTGGAGAATTCTACCGGACTTTCAGAGAAGAGTTAACACCATTACTACTAAAGGTATTTCAGAGCATAGAAAAGGATGGAATACTCCCAAACTCATTCTATGAAGCCAGCATAACCCTGATACCAAAACCAGGTAAAGAAATACAAAAACAGACAACTACAGACCAATATCCCTCACGAACATAGCCGTGAAAATCCTCAACAAAATTCTAGCCAATAGAATTCAGCAACATATCAAAAAAAATAATTCACCATGATCCAGTGGGAATTATACCAGGTATGCAGGGATGTTTCAACATTAGAAAAACAATCAATATAATCCATCACATAAATAAAACAAAAAGACAAGAACCACATGGTCTTATCAATCAATGCAGAAAAGGCATTTGACAAAGTCCAACATCCATTTGTGATAAAAACTCTCAACAAAACAGGAAAGAAGGGAAATTCCTCTATATAATTAAGGGCATTTATATAAAGCCAACAGCTAACAAACATCATCCTAAATGGAGAGACTTTGAAAGCATTCCCCTTGAGAATAGGAACCAGACAAGGATGCCCTTTATCACCGCTCTTATTCAACATTGTGCTGGAGTGCTGTCAGAGCAATTAGGCTAGAAAAAGAAATTAAGCACATCCAAATTGGTAGGGAAGAAGTCAAAGTATCTCTTTTTGCATATGATACTATCTTATACACAGAAAACCCCAAAGAACCCACAAGAAAACTACTGGAACTAATAGAAGATTTCAGCAAAGTTTCAGGATACAAGATAAACATGCAAAAATCAGTTGGATTCCTTTACACCAACAAAGAGAACCTCAAAGAGGAAATCACCAAATCAATATCATTTAAAATATCCCCCAAGAAGATAAAATACTTAGGAATAAATCTAATCAGAGACGTAAAAGACCTATACAATGAAAACTACAAGACACTACTACAAGAAACCAAAAGAAACCAGCATAAGTGGAAGAACATACCTTGCTCATGAATAGGAAGACTCAACATTGTGAAAATGTCAATTCTACTGAAAGTGATCTACAGATACAATGCAATCCTGATTCCAAATTCCAATGGCATTTTTTAATGAGATGGAGAAAGAAATTACAAACTTCATATGGCTCGGGAAGAGGCGCCGAATACGTAAAGCATTACTCATGAAGAAGAAAAAAGTGGGAGGCCTCACACTACCTGATTTTAGAACCTATTATACCACCACGGTAGTCAAAACGGCCTGGTACTGGTACAACAACAGATACATAGACCAATGGAACAGAATTGAGAATGCAGACATAAATTCATCCACCTATGAGCAGCTGATATTTGACAAAGGCCCAAAGTCTGTTAATTGGGGAAAAGACGATCTCTAACAAATGGTGCTGCAATAAGTGGATATCCATCTGCAAAAAACTGAAACAAGACCTATACCTCACACCATGCACAAAAACTAACTCAAAGTGGATCAAAGACTTAAATATAAAATTGAAAATGATAAAGATCATGGAAGAAAAAATAGTGACAATGCTAGGAGCCCTAATACATGGCATAAACACAATACAAACCATAAGTAACGATGCACAAGCACCAGAAGAGAGACTAGATAACTGGGAGCTCCTAAAAATCAAACACTTACGCTCATCAAAAGACTTCACCAAAAGCGTCAAAAGACAACCTACAGACTGGGAAAAAAATTTTGGCTACGACAAATTCTATCAGCATCTAATCTCTAAAATCTACAAGATGCTGCAAAACCTCAACAACAAGAAGACAAATAACCCAATTAAAAAATGGGCAAAGGATATGAACAGGCACTTCACCAGAGAAGATATTCAGGTGGCTAACAGACACATGAAGAAATGCTCATGGTCATTAGCTGTTAGAGAAATGCACATCAAATCTACAAGGCGATATCATCTCACCCCAACAAGGCTAGCATTAATCCCAAAAACACAAAATAATAAATGCTGGAGAGGTTGCAGAGAGACTGGAACACTTATACACTGTTGGTGGGAATGTGAAATGGTACAATCACTTTGGAAATCAATTTGGTGCTTCCTTAAAAAGGAGAAATAGAAGCACCATACGATCCAGCTATCCCGCTCCTTGAAATATATCCTAGACAAATAAGAGCTGTCACACTAATAGATATATGCACACCCATGTTCATTGTAGCACTGTTCACAATAGCAAAAGGATGGAAACAACCTAGATGACCGTCAATGGATGAATGGATAAACAAATTATGGTATATAACACAATGGAATACTACACAACGATGAAGCCATGAAACATCTTATGTAACATGGAGGAATCTGGAGGACATTATGCTGAGTGAATTTAGTCAGTCACAAAAGAACAAATATTGTATGAGACCACTATTATAAGAACTCAAGAAAAGGTTTAAATACAGAAGACAACGTTCTTTGATGGTTACGAGAGTGGGGAGGGAGGGTGAGGGCTATTTAGTAACTAGATAGCAGATAAGAATTATCTTAGGTGAAGGGAATGACAGTACACATTACAAGGGAAGTCAGCACAACTGGACTAAACCAAGCTAAGAAGTTTCTAAATACAATCAAAACACTTTGAGGGACAGAGTAGCAGGGGTAGGGGTCTGGAGACCATGCTTTCAGGGGACATCTAGGTCAACTGGCATAACAAAGCTTATTAAGAACATGTTCTGCCTCCTTCTTCAGCGAGTGGTGTCTGTGGTCTTAAAAGCTTGCAAGCGGCCATCTAAGATGCATCAATTGGTCCCAACCACCTGGAGTAAAGGAGAATGAAGAACACCAAAGACACAAAGAAAGTATTAGCCCAAGAGACAGAAAGGGCCGCATAAACCAGAGACTTCATCAGCCTGAAATCAGAAGAACTAGATGGTGCCCGACTGCCACCAATGACCGCCCTGACAGGGAACCCAACAGACAGTCCCTGACGGATCAGGAGAAAGGTGGGGTGCAGAAGTCAAATTCTAGTAAGAAGACCAGACTTAATGGTCTGAGACTGGAGGAACCCTGGAAAGCATGGCCCCGGATTCTCTATCATCCCAGAACTAAAACAACTTCCAAGGCCAACTCTTCAGACAGGGATTGGACTGGACAGTGGGACATAAAGTGATACTCGTGAGGAGTGTGCCTCTTAACTCAAGTAGATACAAGAGGCTAAATGGGCAGCTTCTGTCCAGAGGTGAGATGGGAAGGTAGAAAGGATTAGGAGCTGGTTGAATGGACATAGGAAATCAGGGGTGGAAAGGAAGAGTGTGCTGTCACAGTAAGGGGAAAGCAATTAGGGTCACATAACAATGTATGTATACTTTTTGTATGGGAAGCTAACTTGAAACGTAAACTTCATTTTAAACTACAACAATAAAAAAAAATCTAAAAAAAGACTAGTGTCAGACTTGAGAACCAATTCAGAAATCTCATCCTTATGATTATATTTCTCTAGAATCACTCTCGGTACCAAGAATGCCTTAGGCTGGGTTCTCTAGAGAAGCAAAAGCAGTGAAGAATATATATACAGAGAGAGAGAAATTTATCTAAGGAAATGGCTCATGCAATTGCAGATCTGGCAATTCCCAAAGTCAGAACACAAAATTGAGAATAATCGTATAACACTGAGATTCATGGCCAAGACAAGTTGACACATAATATTAACCATCACAGTAACCCTATAGGACAGAGTAGCACTGCCCCATAGGGTATCCAAGGCTGTAATATTTACGGTAGCAGACTTCTACATCATTCTCTCATGGAACAGCTAGCTGGAGCCACCAACTTTCTCATTAGCATTGGATCCCTTAACCACTGTGCCGCCAGTGCTCCTCAAACATACAATTAACTCAAAAAAGAAAAAAAAAAGAAACCTTAGTACTAAGTAATTTATCACTTAGGTTTAGGTAGTTGGTGATGTAATATTGTCTTAACAAACAAGTAAAAGGTCGGTGCCTTTGCTTATATGTAGAGTCCTCCATTTTTACTTAAAGCACTGAGAGCAGAAAGCACAAGGTTAATTTAATTCTGTGAGTCAGATTTATTATATCCTTACATTGGGACCTCCCTTAGCTTAGGCATAAGCCTGATACTCCAGTACTATCTTGTTTTGGAAAGTTGCTCCCATGCTCTCTACACACAAGAGGTATTATTTTTTTAATAATTCATTTTATTTTTGTTGTTAAAAACATACACAGCAGTCTTTCTACACGTACAATTCAGTGACATTGATTACATTCTTCAAGTTCTGTAATTATTCTCACCCTCCTTTTCCGAATTATTCCTCTACCATTCACAGAAACTTACTGCCACCTAAGCTTCCTATCTAAACTTTTAAGTCACTGTTGTCAATTTGATCCCATATAGGCAGTTCTTTGAAAGAGCACAATGCTCAAGGCAGATGTCTTAGTTATCTAATGCTGCTGTAACAGAAATACCACAAGTGGATGGCTTTAACAAACAGAAGTTTATTCTGTCACATTCTGGTAGACTAGAAGTCCAAATTCAGGGCATCAGCTCCAAGGGAAGCCTTCTTCTCTTTGTCAGCTCTGGAGGAAGGTTCTTGTCATCAAACTTCCCCTGGCCAAGGAGCTTCTTAAGCACAGGGATCTTGAGTCCAAAGGATGCACTCTGCTCCTGGTGCTGCTTTCTTGGTGATATGAAATCCCCACGTCTCTCTGCTCGTTTCTCTCTTTTATATCTCAAAAGAGATTGGCTTAAGACACAATCTAATCTTGCAGATCTCATCAACATAACTGCCACTAATCCATCTCATCAGCATCATAGAGATAAGGTTTACAACACATAGGAAAATCATATCAGATGACAAAATGGTGGACAATCATACAATACTGGAAGTCATGGCCGAGGTAAGTTGACAGATATTTTGGGGGGACATAATTCAATCCATGACAGCAGACATTCTTTACTAATTAAGCTAACCATTGTTTGGTTTAAAGAAGAATTTGGGGTATATTTTTGGTACAAGAGATATCTTTCGCTTTTTATTCTGGGTGGTTTTAGCCCATGTGAAAGAAGAGATAGATAGTGAAGCTAAACTTACTGTCACAGATTGAAGTGTGTGTCCCCAAAATGTGTGTCAACTTGGCTAGGTCATGATTCCCAGTGTTGTGTGATTGTCCACCATTTTGTCATCTGATGTGATTTTCCTATGTATTGTAAATCCTACTTCTGTGATGTTAATGAGGCAGGATCAGAGGCAGTTATGTTAATAAGGCAGGACTCAATCTACAAGATTAAGTTGTTTCTAGAGTCAATCTCTTTTGAGACATAAAAGAGAGAAGGGAACAGAGAGACGGGGGACCTCATTACCATCAAGAAGAAGAACCAGGAGCACGTGCGTCTGTCGGACCCAGGGTCCCTGTGCTGAGAAGCTCCTAGACCAGGGAAAGACTGATGATAAGGACCTTCCACCAGAGCTCACAGAGAGAGAAAGCCTTCCCCTGGAGCTGGTGCCCTGAATTTGGACTTTCGACTCCTAAACTGTGAGAGAATAAATTTCTTTTGGTTAAAGCCATCCACTTGTGGTATTTCTGTTACGGCAGCACTAGATAACTAATACACTTAGTATATCAGTGAAAGAGGTGACAGGAAAAGAGGGAGGCCTTCAATGTGTCATTTTATTATAAGTTCAGTAAGCCTTGTCTGCAAGAATTTCCATTCCCTGTTCTGCATACCATTAAATAATATCATATTTTATACACTTACATGCAATCAATAAATATATGCTTTATATTGAAATATTACTTTCATTAAATGATTTATCTTTTTTGAATCTCAAAACCAAGTATATATTGTATACGATCATTTTAATATCCATTTTAAATTTAAGAGAATAAAGGCTTAGAAATATTAAGTGTTTTTTTTCTCAAGGTAAATTTTGGATTCAAATTTTGGTCTTCTGAGTCCGAGTCTAACATTTGTTTCACACTTTTCTTCCCCTTTAATCACTTCATATGCCTTCAGGAATATTTCCCTGTGTTGGTAAACTGTTTTCATTACATGAGCTAAATTCTGTTGTAAATTCTTCTGAATGTTGGTGTGGTAAATTCTCATGAACGTTGCTGTGAGATCTTGGACAGAAAGGAGACCTCTCATTAAAGAGAAAATTAGATTTAATTTTCATTGTTATTACTGTTATCACTTACCATTTTGAGCCACATTTAGGGCGGGTGTCTCAAGCCATTTTATTAAGGAGTTTCTGGGAAGACAGAATGATGCAGACAATACGGTCTGAGGACCGTGGTCTGGCCAGGATCTCCTGGACCTGGCAACAACCAAAAAAGCTAACCTTCTTGATAATCTTCCTAACATCTATTTAGTACAGATTAAATTTTAGAAGGTCAATATATTTAAAGGATTTGTTGTACTTTAAATTGGCTAAGATGGATCTGCCTGGCCACATTCTCATCTCACAAATCCCTACTAGCTCTCTCTGAGTTTTCTGACAGCTCAGGTTCATTCCCATCTAAAGCTCATGAACCCTTCCACAACTTCTATGGTGAACTCCCACTCATTCTTTAGGCCAGCACTTACATGTTGCTTCCTTAAAGAGGAATTCCCTGAGCCCATAGTCTTTTTGCCTTATATCTAATATCATATATAGGGACTCTCCCACAGAGAGTCAGTATAGCATGGACCTTAAGAGCACAGTCACAGAGCTTATGTTCATGTTTCATCTCTGCCAGTTATTTAACTGTGTGGCCATAGGCAAGTTATGTTACACTTCTGGGCTTAGTGTTTTCATCTCTAGAAATGGGGCAATAAGAGTACCTACGGTTGGGGAGGGAGTAATATATGTAAGGTGCTTAGAACAATGCTTGTAACTAGTACATCTTAACAATCATTAGTTACCATAATTATTATAAGAAAAATTATAATCATGCACCATGAAGGTAAGTGTTTGTTTAACCTCCACACGTATTACTCTATAAGCTTTAGAAGTAGATATAATGGCTAGTCTTTTAAAGCAGGTACCCTTTAAAGCAGGTGCCCCAAATATATATAATTTTTTAATAAATGAAAAGTTAAGTCACACCGAGAATAATGTTTAAAAATTACTTAAAGTTACTAGTTAACATTTCCTTTACTTTATAAATTTAGATTGGCATCTTGTGAAGTTACCTGGAAGGAGTAATAGAAGGTGGTGGAAAAATGGAAAAGGCTGTGGTTCTATCTTTGTAGTAATAAATAACCAATTTGTTTAGTTTGATGAAAAATAATTTAAAGTATTAGTCTCTGTTTGAAGGACTACAAAGCTCTGTGTTCTTTAGCAATGTGATACAGATACAGTTTGTCTAAGAAAGCTTGAATGTATCAGAACTGTTGAAACTTTTAACAATTGAACAGATTATCAACAGTCCACCTTCACAATTTTATGATAGAGAATAGCTTTCATCTTTCATTCATAATATAGATAGAAAGGAGGATTTTTCTGCAGAGATTTACAATATTTATTTAATCTCAGATTTCTGGCAGAAAATCAGAAGAATCAGTCCATACAGGTCTAAATTTTCTTTCTTCTACCTTGGACAAATTGTTTTACCAACTAAGGCACACTATTTGCCAAGAGATATTAAAGATTTACATTACTGTGTTCCAGAAAGAGATCCCTTGATGTTCTACTTCTCAACCTGTGTAAAATCCAGTCTGAAGAAAACAGATCCTGGTTCAGCATTTGTTCTCCAGGTTTCAGCTCTTTCATGTGTTCCCAGCAACGCCACTGTGAACTGTAGTTTTTCCTGAGATGGTTAAAGTACAGGTTCTCGACAGGACTTCTTGAATACAAGAATTCAAGTAAGGAGATGAAACCTGTCACAAAGTCTCACTACTTGTTCTGACTTTAAATCAACCTGTATATCCTAGAGAAACATTACAAAAATAAATCAAATCATTTTGAACCTCCAACCTTTTGGTTACTGAGCACATTTGGACCACCCAGGGACTCCATAAGAAAGAATAAGAATTGAATATTTCCCAACAGTGCATGGAAATCCAAATCATCAAGAATTATCTAAACCACCGGGACTGCATCCAACTGACTTCACTAGAGTAAACTGCTGTAGAAAAACCAGTTGGTGAAACAGTTGGAGAATTAGACCATATCCCGATGTTTCACAAGGACAAATTTAATTAATTCAATATGAAGGAAAACTATAGGGCAGAGAAATGAGTAAAACATCTTCAGGTTTTTTTCCCTAGGCAGTCAATTTATTACAAATATCAAAATTTGCTCTTAAATAATGTACAATTTCAACACTAGAATTTTAACATGTATTGACTCTATAAAATAATCATACCATTAATGGTACACATATTGATTTGTAAATAAATGTGCTCTGAGTAGATATGTAAATAAGGTACTTCTAATAGTTATCTCTGACCCACAAGCTCTGACACCTAAAGTCTTTCTTGTCTGTGAAACAGAAGATATTCAATCTCCAAAGCTCTAAACAGTAAGTTAAGGATTATAAGAAGTTCATATTTTTATTCCGTGTAAACATGCCTTTGTCTTGATGGCCACCATTGGTGATTCAAATCCTTCAGTGCCTATGACAATTAGTTCACTGGTATCTGTGATATCACTATTTAAGCCGGAGGTCCTGGAGCAATTGTGTGCTCTGATGATGTTTGAGTTGGTTTATGACCATCAAGTTATAAGAGCTTCCTTGAATTAAAATTGCATATCACCAATAATTACTTTAATGAAATAGATAAGCATAAATTGACTGCTTCATGATACACTTTTAAATGTGGATGTCTTCTCATCACTGTGACAATTTTAATTGTATGAACTAAGATGAAATATTTGAAACTTTTAAACAGCTGCATTAATCATAGGCATTAAATATATCTAATGAGTTCTAATCTTCCAGGTGACAGAATCCCTGGAGACTTGGAGAAAATGAGCTCACCATGGTCTGTAGTTCTACCAAGCATCAGAATAAAATGAAGACATTTTCAGACATGTAAAGTCTTTTAAAAATATATCTTGCAAACCCATTAGAAGATGTGCTGCACCAAGAAAAGTAAGACATGGATCTAGAAAAAGAACATTCAATGTAAAGTCAGCAAAGAAAATACTTAATATTAACTTCTTAAGATTAAAGGAAACACTGAGAGATCCCAGAATGAGAATTGTATAACAGTCCTAGACAACACCAGTTCAGAGAAAGCAGAATGAAGAAAGACCAACTGAGATGTTTTGAATAATAAAATAAAATTGATATATTAACTATTTGAATATTGAGAAAGCATTTACAGTTGTTAGTGACTGAATATGAATTAACAATAAGTACATAGAAAACTAAGCAAACAAAAAATAACACAGTTATAAACTCTGAAGATAGGAAAGTTATATAAGAAAGGAAATGTAATAGTACACCACACCATTTGGCTGTGAATAATATTTAAATGGAGATAATAATGTAAATTCTGAATATCAATAGAACTAAGTTATATAACTATATTGTCAGGATCAGAGTTAAGAATTTTAAAGGCTAATCTTTGGAACTAAAAAAAAAATAAAATAGCTGCAAAGCAAATTGAATAAATAAAAAGAACATTATACCAATATCAACTTGGGTTTATCTCAGAAATTGAAATCTGATTTAAAATTAGAATATCAATCTATATAATTTCCAACATAAACATGTTAAAGAAAAAGACTATCTTGAGATGTAGAATATGCATTGGTAAAGTACAACATCCATTCATGATTTTAAAAACAGAAGATGAAATCTTACCAGAATAGAAATTGAAAGAAACTTCCTTAATTTGACAAAGAGAATCTTTAAAAAAAAACAAATTTAGTAGTAATATTAGGAAAGGATTTTCTTTAGAATCAAACAAGACAAGAACACCCGCTAATATAACTTCTATTCATCTAGTACTGAAAGTTCTAGAGTGTGTAATTTAAAAAAAATAAATAAAAATCGTTAAGTCTAAGGAATGGAATGTGAAAACCAAACTACAAAAGTGCCATCTTTTCAGATTATATTCTTCATTTATAAAAAATCCAAAAGTATTTACAGATAAATTATTAAAATTAATATAATAGAGTTTAGCAAGATTGTTGTATATAAAATCAAAATTGAAAATCAAAAGTATTTTTATATACCAGTGACAAATATTTGAAAAGTTAAAAATGTTTAAGATAGCATTTACAATATTATGTATACCATGAAAGTCTAAAAAAAATAAAGTAACATGACTACTAAATGCATACACGTTCCTGGACTGGATTATGTATTTGATAAGGGATGGGAGGGATAAGGAATACTATAAAAGACACTGTTGTGGAAAATCACAAAATTAAAATATAAAGTGTAGATTAAAGTATTGTAACAATACTATTTGTCCTGAATTTAATAACTATTTTGTGGTTATATAAGAAAATGACCTTGTTCTTAGGAAATATACACTAAGTGTTGAGAGGTAAACCATCACTGTGAAGTCGGACTCATAGTGACCCTAAAGGACAGAGGAGAATTGCCTCATAGTGTTTCCAAGGCTGTAATCTTTGCAGAAGCAGACTGGCATATCTTTTTCCTACGGAGCAGCTAGTGGTTTGAACTACCAACCTGTTGGTTATCAACCGAACTGCTTAACCACTGCACCACTAGGCCTCCTTATTAAGGGGTAAAGGGATAAGATATTTGCAACCTACTCTCAAATGGTTCAGAAAAATAAATACTAGTATCTGTGTATGTGCATGTGTGTGTGTGTATATGTGTGTGTAGAGAGAGGGGGAATGATGAAATAAGCAAAATGTTAAAAATTTGTCATTTAGGTAAAGAGATGTGGGAGTTCTTTCTATAATTCTTTCAAATTTTGTAAGCTTGAAATTATTTCAAAACAAAATATTTTAAAAATATATAAAGCCGTACAATAAAAATATAGAAAACCTTTTGAAAAAAGTTATAAAACAGCATCAAATATTACTAAGGAAGACCTAAATAAATGGAGATATAAACCATAGTCATGGATTGGAAGGCAATCTATGACAAGATATTATTTTTTCCAGTGCAACCACAGTTAAAATCCCAATGAGTTCTTTACGAACCATGATAAATTGATTCTCAAATGTATATGGAGATATAAATGATCAGGAATAGGCAAGACACTCTTCCAAAGAACAGAGTGGGAAAACTCACTGTATCAAATATCAAGACATTATAAAGCTAAATATAAATATATTTATATATATATATAAATATATATATAAATAAATATATATATATAAATATAAAGCTAAAATAATTAAGACAATGTGGTATTGGGAAAGAAATGGGGGGGGAGGTCTTCTCCATATTTTAATTTTTTTTGTTTGTAATATGTATGCTGACCTAAAACTAGGGTGTTTGGCGTGACTAAAGATGGCTGGCTCATATCTAAAATTAAACTCCATTTTGAATTAAACTACAGGTGAGCCAAAGTCTCTGCTCCTGCTGTCCTGAAAAGACAATTCAGGTTCATGTAAAGGTTTAATTGCTTGTAACACAGAAGTGAGCAAGGGTGGGGCTTTAGCTTGCAAGAGGAATTGTTTGCTAAAAGATGTTTGGCCAGAATGTTTGCACAGTGTGTCCGAGGAAGAATCCTTTGGTCAACACATTCCAGGAGGTGAGAAAATAGAATTGATAATGTCAAGAGAGGATGAGGTCTCCAATTGTCTTGTAACTCTGTAACCAAGGTGACATAAACACCAATCAACCAAGACTTAGTTCTAATTTCTGACTCCCTTAAATTAAAAGAATTTTTTAGAATTTCTCCTGAAATGCTATCCAATTTGAACCCCCAAAACCTAAGATATCTAGCATAACTAAGATAATTAATTCAGACCTAAATCAGACTTAATTTTAATCACTTACTGAGACATTTGCTTCATTTCTACTGACTCTTCATAAATCTGTAATTAAAGTAGAAGCATAGCTTGTTACTTTAAGACAAGAGAAAGAGGCAAACATACGGCTGTTAAGAGAGCTAACTCAATTGTTCTTGACATAATGCCTTATTCAACATACACCGGGATGTTAACTAATAGACTTACTGATATTAAGAAGAATGTTTGAGAAAAATTGTATTTTAACAACCTCTTATAACTTTTGCCATGTATCCTCCTTCCTCACCTTTTTTGCCTGTGAGGATACAGTCTTCGTTCACTTCAGCCCACAAAAGCTGTCTTCTCTCACATGTCAGAACATTACTGTACCCTGCTTGGGTGCAGTAATGTGTCCTATTTCGTGAAACTCTTCCTACAATAAAACTTTTTGTTTTCACTTCTAACAGAGTGTCAGACTGATGTTTCACTGTGATAGTACATTTTACCAAATGTTCTGGGAACAGAGAGAGTCCTTGTCTAATAAAATCCACTTCAAGGTCTAGGGAAGAAAAAGAAGAAGATATACTATCCAATTACTTTTATGAGATTACAATAATCATGAGGAGAAAACAAAAAATCAAAACAGATGCTGACTGTCCCATAAAAAATACATAAGATAATTTCATTTATGAGGATCAGTACCAAAATCCTAAATATATAAATCTAGCCATTTGAATTCACCAGGAAAAAAAAAAAAAACACAATAGCTTGTGACCAATGCAAGGATAATAATAACAGTAAATTTTGTGTAAGGAAATTCTACAATTTGAGGTACCTGAGAAGATCTGAAGTAGCCAACTTGAGGTTTGAGTGCAACTCTTGTGTGGCTAGTTTCATTTCCACCTTAACAACAGCCATTTTCCTTGCAGACATAATCATGAAACTAGGACGTTTCTGGCAATGACGGTGTAACTACACTGCGACTCCCCTCAGAGAGGAATGTCCAGTCATGATGATGTAACTACCCTGTGACACCACATCCCCCCACACACATACCCTTATGATCACCACATTGTCACCAATCTAAGAAAGACACCTATATCCATTTAAGCCAATCGCCTTACAAGCTTCCACTACAGGAAATTCTACCTTACAGTTCCCACCACAGGACGTCTTGCCTTATGACTTCCTGCCACAGGAAGTCCCACCTTAAAATGACCTACTACCAATCGAGTAATGTTTTTCGATGATCTAAGGCTGTAGTTACCAGTTAATTGATGTTTTTCAATGATCTAAGTTTGTCAATACCAATCAAGTACTATACTTCATGTCCTTTGCTTCCCTTTTATAAAACATCACTGCTGAATTGCCGTGTTGGATTACTGGGTTCTACCTCGTGGAATTCAGTCTATCCCAGGCTGGAGCTATCTCTTTACTTTCAATAAATCTCTCAATTTTACATTAATCAGAGTATGAACGATTACTCTGTGACATTTCAATCCACCAAATTAACGTTAATACTGTGTCTGGAAAAGACAACTTTCAGTGCAGTCAGTGAGAAAGAGGCATAATATGCTGTGCATGCTGTCTAATTTTAATCTGGATTCTAGACTAACAGATGTTTTTCGAAAAAAAGTACAGTTTTTTCTTGGTGGTCAAAACCAGGATGTCAAACCATATGCCCTGAGGGATCTTAATCAAGTGACCATCTGCATCCCTCAAAATACATACTCCGAAAGAGTGCTGAGTGCTGTTGCCAACAAGGTATTTTTTTCTTTTTGCAAGACAGACAGAGAAAATACATGTAAGCATCTTGTTACCATGATGTAAGCATCCTGTGACACTATCTGTAATTAGTAATTATATTATTAATAATCAATAACCAATCAGTGTGATTATTACGATATTCATTGATTTTCCTGTGATTGTTCTCCCTATGGTGTGGTTCCTCTTTTTAACCCATAAAAATACTTGTACACCAAAACTGCCCCAGGACTACATGGCTCCATTTTCAATGGGCTACTCAGTTTCCCAGTTGCAATTGTTTTAAACCCTTATTAAACCTCTCTGTTTTAACTTGAAACAGCATTCAAGTTTTTCTCTACAACAATATGTGAAAGGGGGAATTTTTTAATCACTTTAATAAATTCCTAAGAGAACATTCAATAAAATACAGCATTCATTTCAGAGAGTCTTTTGATGAACTAAAGATTGAGCTGAATTTCTTAATTAAATATGTTTATCTAAAACCTATCAAAATATTTAAGGTGGTGATATTTTAAAAACATCTCATTTTAAAATTAGAAAAAAAATCAAGAACGTTCTCTATCTTCCTAGTAGTCAACATTGCACTGTAAGCTTTTATGAAAGTAATAAAACAAAGAAAATAAATTAGTTTTAGGAATTAGAACCAAATGGATAAAGCAGTCAGTATTTGCTGATGGCAAGTTGACTATGTGGGAATTTTCCCAATGTTACCTTGGGCAAGATCAATATGCAAAAACGTTTCTCTAAATGAGCAAATATAATAATAACAGTATAATTTAAAATAGCTTTCAAGTCCAGAGAACAGACGTCTGCCACTGCTGCCTCTAAAAAAATCAGACACCTTGTTTTCCACCATCCCCAAGAGCTCTGGTTAGTGTGGTACCTGCTTCCTAAGGTTGCTCATTTCCAAATCAAAGTCAGGCAGAAATACATCTGATTGTATATTTTAGGTTACACAGCTGCACCTTAACTACAAAGACACTGGAAAAATGAAATCCAGTGTCTCCTGTGGGGAGGCAGAACACATAAAGTGGGAAATTTTTCAAACATAGGGAGATATTCAAAAATATGCTAGTGATTGTTGAAGAAATATATATATATTTTTTAAATCTACTCTCAACCCAGAAAACCTCTCCACAAATATAGAAAAGAAAGAAAACTTTTATTGAATCTGTATTAAATCAGAATGTGATGCATCACAGGCAATCAGCTAAACAGACTCAAAAACAGAAAGGATCTGACCTTACAGTAGCTAAGTGAATACAACCCATTATATTCAAGGGATCAAGATAAAATTGCTAATTTTCTGGTATCTTTATGGCAGATGCCTGAAGTTATGCTGATTTCCTTCCAGGAAACTGGGAGGTATGGGAGAATTACCTGAAATTGCATTTTAAAGAAGTGGCTGCCAGGTTGACTTAATGCCTTAGATTTACATACTTTAAAAAGAGACAGAGGAATAATTTACAGCAACAAGTTATCTGAAATAAATTCTGAAAGAACAGAGGAGGAAGGGAGTCTCTTCTCGTATTTTCAACAAGGAGAATTATTTTTCCATTTTTATTTGTTTCCACAGACCACTATCTCACCAGTATTTTGCTATAGGGTTAAAGCCATCTTTTTCAGGGTAAAATTTAAATGCACCTTTGATAATGGCCTTTTTATTGTGTCAATAACATTGTTATACTCACACAGTGTAATTGAAATGTAAAGTATTTTCTTCAGCAATCTTCAGACTTAAGGCTGATTCCGTGTGAAAACAAAACATTTTCCATCTAGATTCCATTGGAAACTGTAATTTCTTCCTATCCTTATCCTTGAGAAATCATTACTCTTTTAAATACAAGTAAGTACAAGATTTTGGCTTACTCCAGTTTCTTGGTGTAATATTTTAAGAATAAACTATCATTCTCTATTTATTAATTTTATGCCTGTGTGTGTGTGTGTGTGTGTGTGTGTGTGTGTGTGTGTGTGTGTGTGTGTGTGTCTGCATACATATGTGTTTAGAAGGTTTGAGTGTTAGCAAGGAAGTTTCTGTTCTCTCCTTGAACTCCTCATTGCCTTTTTCTTCTTCTTTTTCTCTGCAGTTAGCCTGTCATAGGTGTTAAAAGAAATGTTTTTGATTCATTAACTAGAATAGCTATTTTTAATGGAATTTGTAACATTAGAGGAACTGTTGCATGCCAAAGCCAAATGAAAAAATATTTCAAGCGGTCAACTTTGCAAATATGATGACTATTTTGGTCACATATTTTCAGATGCATAGTATTCTGATAATTAGTAAACATATTATGCAGCTTATTAATCATTATATGTGTTAGTGAGTCAATTTCAAATGAATGTTACCAACATATTGCATTTCTTGTGATATTTTCTGTTTCCTATTAACAGTATTTTAATGTTTTTTGTTTGTTTTATATAATTAGACACAAAAAATGAAACAAGTGAAAAATAGCAACAAAACTATAATGAATAAATTTAACAAATACGTTCAATATGTTTAATGAAAACACTACAATATGTTATAACTTAAAGAAATATTTGAATACTTAAAGATATATTTTGTATATAAACTTATATATAATGTATTCATATATATGAAATAAACTTATGTCAACACATTTATAAATTATGTATTGTCTTGGGGGATTTTTATATTATATTAAAATTTTATATATTATATTTAATTTTTATTAAATTAAATATATTTTATATATTATATAAAATGTTTATGTTTTATATTAAAATTGAAGAAATGCTCAGGTTTATCATGAATAAACTCATTTACTTTATTGCAAGGTAGTTATGGCAACGCAAACAAGTAAGACCTCAAGACATTCATTTAACACTAGAGAATCAGAATTTAACAATTATGATGTTAGGTCAATAATTAGAGTTCAAATTTTTAGAATTCAGGCTATACTTTTAACAAGTGATCTCAAAAAGAAAGACTTGACCACCCCTCAGACTCAGAAGATGTACCCCATAGGTAGGGTCGGAGGTCAGTTATGGTGGGCAGTATCTCAGCAGGCTCTCATTCTTCAGAGAGAGCCAAAGAGATGTTTTGCCACTGTCTTCTTCTACAGCAAGTGAGTATAAATCAAGGGTATATATACAATGTCTTTATCTTGACTTCACAAGGTAAGGATTAGGTGTTTTTATGTTCAAACAGGATTAGTATGTTTTATTGTCAATTAGGGAATTGTCTAATATTTGTTTTGCTAATTTATAGATATTTGAATTATTAATATGTTTTATTGCCAGTTAGGGAATAGTTGTGTAATAAATCTATGTTCCAAGGTATATTTATAAAGATTTAAGTAATTAAAAATTATGGGAATTGTGACATATTTATTATGTTCCTGTTTACCACATAGTTCACATACTTATATATTTCCAAGGCTATAACAACTTTCTAATGACTTATAGTTAAATGGTTAAAGAGTATTATCGAAGCATATATTTTTCTAAGTTCAGAGATTCTCTAACTTCACATTACAAATGACCCATACATAGGTGTTTAAAAGCATTATAAAAAGCATCATAACAGTGTAAAACAGAAGCATACATAATAGTGACTTATACACAGGTAATTTGAGAACATCACAAAAAGCATACATAACATGCATAAAAGTGTATAGACACTGCTTAAAAAATAATAATACGCACCCTGAACTCACCTTGTGAGCATATACCATTACAGTCTATTTGTTTCTTTTATCTCCATCATGTATCCTTAATCCTACATATAAATAATTTCACCAAGGCCTAGGTCTAGTGCCCAGAAACAGACTTCCATGGTGTTGTTACTGTTTTTAGGTGCCGTCGAGTCGGTTCTAACTCATAGTGACCCAATGCACAAGAGAACAAACCACTGCCATGTCCTGCACCATCCTCACAATCCTTGTTATGCTTGAGCCCATTGTTGCAGCCACTGTGTCAATCCAACTCATTGAGAGTCTGCCTCTTTTTGGGTGACCCTCTAATTTACCAAGCAAGATGTCCTTCTCCAGGGATGGATCCCTCCTGATAGCATGTCCAAAGTATGTGAGCTGTAGTCTCGTCATCCTTCTAACGAGCATTCTGGTTGTACTTCTTCCAAGACAGATTTTTTTTCATTCTTTTGGCTGTCCATGGTATATTCAATATTCTGCACCAATACCATAATTCAAAGGCATCAATTCTTCTTCGGTCTTCCTTATTTATTGCCTAGCTTTTGTATGCATATGAGATGATTGAAAACACCATGGCTTGGCTCAGGCACACCTTAGTCTTTAAGGTGGTATCTTTGCTTTTTAACACTTTAAAGAGGTCTCTTGCAGCAGATTTGCCCAATGCAGAGTCATTTGATTTCTGAACTGCTGCTTCCATGAGTACTGATTGTGGATCGAAGTAAAATGAAGTCCTTGACAACTTCAATATTTCCTCCATTTATAACGATATTGCTTATTGGTTCCGTTGTGAGGATTTTTGTGTTCTTTATGTTGAGGAGTAGTCCATACTAAAGGCTGTAGTCCTTGATCTTCATCAGTAAGTGCTTCAAGTCCTCTACACTTTCAGCAAGCAAGGTTGTGTTATCTGCATGTTAATGAGTCCTCCTCTAATCGTGATGCCCCATTCTTCTTCATATAGTCCTGCTTCTCCGATTATTTGCTCAGCATACAGATGGTGAAAGGACACAACCCTGACACACACCTTGCCTGACTTTAAACCACGCAGTATCCCCTTGTTCTGTTCAAACGACTGCTTCTTGTTCTATGTACAGGTTCCTCATGAGCACAAAGAAGTGTTCTGAAATTCCCATTGTTCATGATGTTATCCATAGTTTGTTATAATCCACACAGTCCACTGCCTTTGCATAGTCAATAAAACACAGGTAAACATCTTTCTGGTATTCTCTGCTTTCAACCAAGATCCATCTGAAATTAGCCATGATATTCCTCATTCCATGTCCTCTTCTGAATCCGGCTTGAATTTCTGGCAGTTCCCTGTCAATGTATTGCTGCAACCACCTTTGAAAGATCTTCAGCAAAATTTTACTTACCTGTGATGTTAATGATATTGTTTGATAATTTCCACATTGGATTGGATCAACTTTCTCAGAAATAGGCATAAATATGGATCTCTTCCAGTCAGTTGGCCAGGCAGCTGTCTTCCAAATTTCCTGGCAGAGACAAGCGGGCACTTCCAGCACTGCATCTGTTTGTTGAAACATCTCAATTGGTATTCCTGGAACCTTGTTTTTACCATTCCCTTCAGTGTAGCTTGGACTTCTTCCTTCAGTACCATCAGTACTTGATCATATGCTACCTCCTGAAATGGTTGAACCTCAGCCAATTCTTTTTGGTATAACGACTCTGTGTATTCTTTCCATCTTCTTTTGATGCTTCCTGCGTCGTTTAATATTTTCCCCATAGAATCCTTCACTATTGCAACTCGAGGCTTGAATTTTTTCTTCAGTTCTTTCAGCTTGAGAAATGCCAACCATGTTCTTCCCTTTTGGATTTCTAACTCCAGGCCTTTGCACACATCATTCTAATACTTTACTTTGTCTTTTCGAGTCACCCTTTGAAATCTTCTGTTCAGTTCTTTTGCTTCATCATTTCTTCCTTTTGCTTTAGCTACTCGACGTTCAAGAGTAAGTTTCAGAATCTCTTCTGACATCCGTTTTGGTCTTTTCTTTCTTTCCTGTCTTTTTAATGACCTCTTGCTTTCTTCATGTATGATGTCCTTGATGCCATTCCACAACTCGTCTGGTCTTCGGTCATTAGTGTTCAATGTGTAAAATCTATTCTTGAGATGGTCTATAAATTCAAGTGGGATATACTCAAGGTATATTGGCTCTCGGGGACTTGTTCTAATTTTCTTCAGTTTCAACTTGAACTTGCTTATGAGCAGTTGATGGTCTGTTCCGCAGTTGGCCCTGGCCTTGTTCTGACTGATGATATTGAGCTTTTCCATCATTTCTTTCCACAGATGTATCAATTTGATTCTTGTGTATTCCATCTGGAGAGGTCCATGTGTATAGTCGCCATTTCTGTTGGTGAAAAAAGGTATTTTCAATGAAGAAGTTGTTGGTCTTGCAAAATTCCCTCAGGTGATCTCTGGCATCATTTCTATCACCAAGGCCATATTTTCCAACTACCAATTCTTCTTTGTTTTCAACTTTCTCATTCCAATCACCAGTAATTATCAATGCATCCTGATTGCGTGTTCAATCAATTTCAGACTGCAGAAGCCGGTAAAAATCTTCAATTTCTTCGTCTTTGTCCTTAGTAGTTGGTGCGTAAATTTCAACAATAGTCGTATTAACTGGCCTTCCTTGTAGGCATATGGATATTATCTTATCGCTGATAGCGTTGTACTTTAGGATAGATCTTGAAATGTTGTTTTTGACAATGAGTGCAACGTCATTCCTCTTCAATTTAGGTCAATAATTGACCGATTCAAAATGGCCAATATCGGTCCATTTCAGTTCACCAATACCTAGGATACTGATGTTTATGCATTCCATTTCATTTTTGACGATTTCCAATTTCCTAGATTCATACTTTGAACATTCCATGTACCAATTATTAATGGATGTTTGCAGCTTTTTCTTCTCATTTTGAGTCTTGCCACATCAGCAAATGAAGTTCCCGAAAGCTTGACTCCTTCCATGTCGTTAAGGTCGACTCTACTTTGAGGAGGCAGCTCTTCCCCAGTTGTATTTTGGGTGCCTTTCAGCCTGGGGAGTTCATCTTCTGGCACTATATCATACAATATTCTACTGCTGTTCATAAGGTTTTCACTGGCTAATTCTTCTCAGAAATAGACTGCCAGGTCCTTCTTCCTGTCTGTCTTAGTCTGGAAGCTCAGCTGAAACCTATCCGTCATGGGTGATCCTGCTGGTATCTGAATATCAGTGTCATAGCTTCCAGCACCACAGCAACACGAAAGCTCCCACAGTACGACAAAGTGACAGAAAAAAACATTGTTTGCACAGATGTATGCATATATATTAAGCCCCCCTTCTAAATGGGAATAGTTTAGAAGAAATTTTTTAAAATTTATCTTTGTATTTCCAGTCTGTCATAATGTCTAACATACACAATATCTGGCATTTAAAGGAGTCCCTGGGTGGCACTAACAGTTAAGCACTCAACTACTAGCTAATAGGTTGGTGGTTTGAGTTCACCCAAATGCACCTTAGCAGACAGGCCTGGTGATCTACTTCCAAAAGGCCACAACCTTGAAAACCCTATAGAGCAGTTCTACTGTGCACACATGGAGTTACCATGAGTCGGGGTCCACTCCACAGCAACTGACAACAACAATTGACATTTCATATTGCCTGTGGCACAATGGTTAAGAGCTTGGCTGCTAACCAAAAGGTTGGCAATACCAATCTACCAGTCCCTCCTTGGAAACCCTGTGGGGAAGTTTTACTTTGTCCAGTATGGTTGCTCTGAGTCACAATCAATGCAACGGCAATGGGTTTGTTTGGTTTTTGGTTGATTATTGTGATGTGTTGCTTCTAAGATACATACCTACAACCCAGGTTTTGTTCTGTTTTGTTAGTAGCTACACTTGAAAATTTATGTCAATCAACCAGTTTGTTTATTTACATAAAATAAAGTCTACATAAAATGGATTTCACATGAAAGTTCAGATTCAGTGGTATTGAATGGCAAATTATATATTTGGTTTTCTTTCTCGGGCTAGTTTTCAGTCATACCTACTTGATTTTCTAGGTGAATGATGCTGGTAGAAGGAAGATTAAGTAATATATTGTTCTCTGATGATATTTCTTTACTAAAGTAAAACCAAAATCAAACCAAATCCATTGTCATCGCGTCAATTCTGACTCATAGTGACCCTATAAGACAGAATACAACCACCCCCCGCCAGGGTTTTCAAGAAGTGACTGGGGGATTTGAACTGCTAACATTTTGCTTAGCAGCCAAGCCCTTAACCATTGTGCCATCAGGGCGCCTAAAGCAAAACAGTAGTTTCCAAATGTTGACCATATAAGATTCAAACACATCAGGTGGTTTTTGCGGACTGTCTCCCACACAGTAGACATTCCATACACACCCATTTAAGGATTGTTTATTCTGGTCTGCATTTATCAATTCATTTTTATTTCCTGAGGCTATTTGCTTATACTCTTTGTATACGTGATTGTTTTCAATCGCCATAGCTTTGCCACACTCTCCTTTTTACCTGGATCTTGTCTGTCAAATTCAGATCTTAGAGAATCTTTAATGTTTAAGTTCCATCTACCTCATGGATCTATTTCCATTTTCTGCAAATCAGACTCGTCTCTTGTTTTCCTAAAGAGCCTTTGCATATATAATTAGTGCTAAGTAGTTTAGCACTTGGTGTAGGTATGAGTCAGAATTGAAAGATGGCAGTGGGTTTGGTTTTTGTTTTGTTCTGTTTTTGGTAGGTAGTTTGGTGATGTCTTCTAATAACATGTAATATTTTTTTAACAACCAGGTAAAAAGTTGGTGCTTTTGCTTATATGTACAGTCCTTTATTTTTATTTTTGACACAGGAAGTAAAAAGCACGATGTTAATTTTATTCTGTCAGTCAGACTCCTTATATGCTTACATTGGCTTCAAGCATGAACCCGGTACTTCAGCCCTGTCCTATTTTAGAAAATCTCCCTAATCCTTTCATACACAAGAGGTATCCTTTACTATTTATTCTGGGTGGTTTTAGGCCTTGATAAAGAAGAAATAACAACAGTGGAGCTAAACTTAGTAAATCAGAGAAAGAAGCAACAGAAGAAAAAGAGCACACCAATGTGCCATTTTCTTGCAAGTTCAGTAAGCCTTCTCTGTAGGCATTTTCATACCTTGTTCTGCATACTGTTGCATAGTCTGGATTATATACACTTACATGCAATCAGTAAATACATGCTTTATATTGACGTATACTCCCATTAAATGCTTAATCTTTTTTGAGTACCAAATCAAGTATATATGGTGTAACACCATTTTAGTATTCATTTTAAATTTAAGAAAATAAAAGCTTAGAAATGTTAAGTGATTTTTTTACTGAAGATAAATTTTGGATTCAAATCCTGGTCTTCTGAGTTTTAGTGTTACATTCGTTTCACACTTTCCCTCCCCTTTAATCACTTTCTATGACTGCAGGAATATTTATCTTATCCTAGTAGATGTTTACATTAGATAAGCTAAAGTCTGTGGTAAATGCTCATGAATGTTGGTGTGAAATGTCGGTCATGAAAGTGACCTTTCATTAAACAGAAAATTAGATTTAATTATGCTTATAATTACTTATTATTATCACTCACATATTCAAGCCACATATTATTCCACAAATATGAGATCAGGCTGACCTTCTTGATAATCTTTATAGTGCCCAACAGAGCTGATTAGCTTTTAGAAGGTGAATACATTTAAAGGATTTATTGTAGTGGTATGAGTGTGTATATTTATTTCAAAAAAATTAAAGAGATTTAATATTTGAGATATTAGTTTAACTTGCAGCCCAAATGCAGAAGACACGCAAACCAAAAAGAAAGCAAAACTGGACATACACAGAAAAACAAACAATAAAATGTTTTGTTTTCCTGAGAGTCTACTACTACTATATTTTTAATGTACTTAGATTACTGAAATTAGTAATGGCCTAATACATCTCCTACAATTAGTTATAAATTGTACTAAAAGTAAGAACAACTTTACCAAATGGTAAATGGCTAGACTATATACATCAGGACTACGGAATTTACATTTTCTCCGTGGGCTTTTTTTTTTTTCTTTTTGGGGCGGGGGGGTGATGAACAAATTTCTGAAAACAACTGTAGAAGAAGTATTATGTGGAAGACAAGGACATCAACAATATTTTATATCATACTAAATATATTTTATGTGCATCATTACTGTGTTGTTCTGATTGGGAAAGTAAATAATTATTAAGTGAATTATTCAACAACTCCTCCCTCTTCACATTTCAGGAATTATGAAGTGATAGAGGAGAAAATGGAGGCCCTGGGTGGTGGATTAATGCACTCTATTGCTAACCAAAAAGTTGGAGGTTTGAGTACACCCAGAGGCTCCAAGTCCGCCAGGAGGTACCTCAGAAGAAAGTCAATCTGCTTCTGAAAAATCAGCCACTGAAAAACCTATGGAGCACAATTTTATTCCAACACACATAGGGTGGCCCTGAGTCAGTTAACTTGACAGCAACCGGTTTTTTAGAGGAGAAAATATTATGCCACTTTTAGATTCCAGCAATGTATCCTAAATCTATCTAGATCTATCTCAATTATTAAACAAAGGGGTCTTTTAGAGAAAGATATCAAGTCATAGAAAATATTAAAGTTTAATTCAGAAGTTATCGTATTTTCCCATAAAAAAGTTAAATATGATATCATGATATATGGAAATAAAAACATTTACCCATTTTATGAAATTCCACAAGACAAATATTACCACAGTTCTCAAAATTCACATCAATTCCATATGATTAAACAGATCCTTGTCAAAAGCCTACTGATCTCAACTAGTCAGATTCTCTTTCCAGTCCAATTTGGACTGTAATAGAATAAATGCTTCCCGAATAGAGGAGAAATGAATAAGATTGTGTTGCCAATTTAAATCCCTTGAAATTGTGTTCTTCTCTCGCCCATGTGTCATGTTTAAGAAGTAATCCACTTAAATAACAAAGACGCTTTACTCAAGATATAGATACCAAGCTTTACTGAACAAAGAGTAAATTGTTTCAGGTAGTGCTTATGACAATCACTGTCTTACAGTTTGCACAGAAAAACTAGGTGTGAGACTGGTGACAGAGTTAATGAATTAGGTTTCGTTAAATGTACTTTTGACAGTGTATTTGTATCCTTTTAATTTGTAGTTAGACATATTTGTAGGCTGATTTCTGCCTAATGAGTCAAGGATGGCACTATGTTGGCCTGTGTGTACTCCAAGAATCATTAACATTTAGTAGGGATATATTTATGTACAACTCTAAGGGCTAACTATGTCGATGTCATTTAGACCTTGGGGATTGGTGTCCCACAGAGGTGATTATGCAGAGCTATGACTATGGGCCAAAGCAAATCCAAATAAAAATTGTATGAAGTTCCCTTAAGACATTAGGTTTCATTTTTTTTCTTTCCTTTTTAGATTTCTTTGATGAAAATCAATTTTAGAGATTAATTTAATTATTTATGTGTTATAGTAAACTTACTATTAGAAATTAAAACTATAAAGTAGATCATATTTATTATAAGTAACACACGTAATTTAAATTTGGCTTATTCAACACATAAAATATCAATGAAACTGGGGAAGTACAGGCAATTTCCTAGGTGTTGTGTCCACAAGACAGAAAATATTTGATTTTTTAAAAATTTATGGCTCTTAGCAGTATGCAAAAGGTAGAATAATCATAATTCTATGTTTGTGAACCGTATTATCGTTCCGTTTTTAATTAATTAAAAATAATACTGTGAACACCCTCAAATCTACCACTTAATTCAAGAACTTCTCTAGAATTGGCTCTCTTTTAAGGCAAAACTGACCAATTCCCTTGGTAGGTCACAATTACCCTTCTTCTTGCCTGCAATTATGATCTTGAATTTTGTGTTCGTCACACGGTTGGTTTAGAAAATAATTTATATACTAATACATTCACATACATATATGAATGCCTAAATAACATATATTTTAAGGCTTAATTGTTTTTGAACTTACACAGAAGGTATTATATTTTGTGTACTCTTCTGGCACTTTCTTTTTGCACTTAATATTTTGTTACTAAGATTTATCCAACAAAGTTTGTGTAGCTGTGGTTCATTTATTTTTACTGCTGTACAATATTCATTTGTGTGACTATATTGCAATTGTGTTTTCTTCATTCTTACGTTGATGGGCATTTGCACTGGTAACAAGTTTGGGCTCATTTTAAAGGTCCTATGATTAACATTTTTGTTTATGCATATACATATGACATATACAAGAATGTCTTTTGGGTATATATCTAGGAGAGAAATTGCTGGGTCCCTTGATGATCAGAAGTTCTTAATTTTAATGTAGAAGAATTCATTACTCCTTTCTCTAACATCTTCTTTAAGAAATCCTATCTCACAGTCTGAAAGATTAACTTATATTTTTTCCTAAAAGTTTTAGTTGTAGTGTTAATCCACCTGTTAATTTATATGTATGGTGGAGGGTAAAGAACCAAATTTATCTTTCCATATGGATAACCAATTTCCAGAATAATTCATTGAAGTATTTTTCTTTCCCTAGTGATGTCGTGATATATCAAAATTCTGTGTGTAGGTGGGTGTGTATGTGTGTTTGTGTGTATGCATGTACATGCTAGTATATTTCTGGGCCCTGTATTCTGCTCTATTGTTCAATCTGTATTTATCTGCATCAATACTATCTTGTACCAATTATTATATATTTATTATAAGTTTTGATATCTAATAGGACAGGAGACTCTTGCTTAATATTTTTCTTCAGAAGTGTCTTGGCCATGATTAACATTTTGCTATTCCATGTATATTTTAGAAGCACTTTATTGAGTTCTACAACAAAAGTATCAATAGTTTGATTGAAGTTGGATTGAATATATATATTAATTTAAGGAGAATTGATGCTTTTATCATATTAAATATTCACACCCTTGTTGTTGTGTGCCATCGAGCCGATTCCAACTCATAGCCACCCTGAAGGACAGAGCAGAACTGCTCTATAGGGTTTCCAAGGAGCGGCTGGTGGATTCAAACTGCCAACCTTTTGGTTAGCAATCTGAGCTCTTAACTACTTTGCCAGCAGGCCTCTCTATAGCTTCATTTACTGAGGTCTTCCGTAATTTCTTCTAGTAAAATTTTATAATTTTCTGTATACAGGTCTTACACATATTTTATAACATTTGTTTCTAGGTTAGAGTTTTTGTTACTATTATAAATCTTGCCTGTTTTTAAAATAATCTCTTTCTCTAACTGTTGTTGATGTGTAGAAATGCAATCGATTTTAACCATCTTGGTAAACTCTTTTATCATTTCTAATAACATTTCTGTTGATTCTTTTGGGTTTTCTATGTAGACAATCATATAAATTCTGAAAAATGATACTTTGATTTTATCTTTTTCAATTTCTATGGCTTCAAGTTTATTTTCTTATTAATTGCACTTGGCTAGGAAATCTAGCATACTGTTGAATATAAGCGGTCATATGGACATCTGCTTCTAACACATTCCTGTTTTAAGATAATGCTTATAGTGGATATTTTAAATATATATCCTTTAATAGGTTATGGATATCTCCTCCTATTCTAGTTTGTTAAGATATTTAAAAAAATAATCTTTGCATTTACAAATTCAACCCAATTTAGTCATAGCATATCATCATTTTTAGGAATTACTGTATTTAATGTGCTAATATTTTGGTTAGGAATCTATCCAATCTATGTCTGTTTTGATCATCATCATTGTCTATTGTGAAAAATGTCTCTAATTTTCCTTTTTTATACAGTTCTGGTTAGGTTTCAGTATCAATGTTTTATTCATCTCATAGAAGGAATTAAGGTTAATTTTCTCTTTTCTAATCATTGGAATATTTTAAATAAGTGGATTACTATGCTTTCTGAAAATTTGGTAGAACTCACATATAAAACTGTCTGGGCTTTATCAGTCTTATCAGAAATTTGTTTAGGTCTACGATTCATTTCAAATTATGTTTGTGTATGATGTGAGGTAGAAATTGAGCTTCAATTTTTATCCATATGGGTATCCAGCTCTTCTAGCACCATTTGTTGAAAAGATTGTCTTTTCCTTATTAAATAATTTCGACAAGTTTGTCAAAAATCAACTGATTTTGACCCTACACATGTGGATCTGTTTCTGGACTCTGCATTCTTTTCTAGTGACTTGTCTATACTTAGGCCAACACTCACTGTCTTGATTACTGCAGTAGTATAGCAAATCTGGGAGTCAGGTAATGTAATTCATTCCGACTTATTCTTTCTTTTGTTTCAAGACAATTTTTTAGTATTCTAAGTATTTGCATATCATATCAGTTTTAGAATCAGCTTTTCAATTAAAAAACATTTTGATTGGTATACCACCATAAACTTGTGGCTGAAAACAACACAGATTTATTATCTTACATTTTTGGAGGTCAAAAGTCAAAATAGGTGTCACTGGCCTAAAATCAAGATGTCAGTAGGGTTGCATTCCTTTCTGGAGGTTCAGGAAAATCTATTTTATTGCCTTTTCCTTGGCTGTTGGCCTCCTTCCATCTTCAAGTCAGCAATGGCTGGTTGAGTCTTTCTCACATCACGTCACTCTGACACTGACTCTTCTGTCTCCCATTTCCATCTTTTAAGAGCTATTGTGATTACATTGGGCCCACCTGGATAACCAAGGATAATTTTCCTATTTTAAGGTTGTCTGATTAGCAATCTTAATTCACTTGCAACTTTAATTCCCTCTTAAATTGTAGCACAATATTATTCACAAGTTTCAAGGATTAGGTTTGGGCCTCTTTCTGGGGGGCCATTATTTTGCCTACACAGTTGGAGTTCTTTTGAATCTAGAGATTACTTTAGGGAAAGTTGACATTTTAACAATACTGAGTCTTCCAGTCCATAAACATGGCACATCTCCATATTCATTTAGGCCTTTGATTTCTCTTAGTGATGTTTAGTAGTTTTCAACATAGAGGTGTTGTACATCATTTGTTTAGATTTATTCCTAGGTATCTGATGTTTTTTGATGCTGTTGTAACTGGTATTATTTCTAAATTTCAATTTCTTGTTGTTTATTGTTTATATAGAAATAAAACTGAGTTGTGCATTTTCATCTTGCATCCAGTCACCTTTTGAATTTATTTATTAATTCTAGTTAAGCTATCTAGTACAATTTTAAATTGAATCTGAGTTTATTTTGTTCCTGACTTCAGTGGGGAATGGTTCATTATTTCATCATTAAGCATGCTGCTAGCTGCATGCTTTTTTGAAGATAATCTTTATCAGATTAACTAACCCACTGTAGCAGAGAATCTGACCGCCACTACTAGAAAAACTACACTGTGACATCCATCAAGGTAGATTTGAAATACTGGCATTTTTACATTTCACTTTCCAGGAGAAAATAGCCAACCATTACATCTACCTTCCACCTTCCAATTTTTACATGAATATATCTAATTAGGTTTTCACTTTCTAGTCCTTGTGGCAAAAGGAAGCAAACAAGAGGGATGCTAAAATGAATGCTGAGTACCAATCGACAATATATAGCACAAACTGGTAACAAATAATCCTTTACTGTTTTTCCTTTCTTAATTCTGTTGGTTCTGTTTTATTTTACATTTTGATTGATATTTTACTTGGCTGCATTAATTCTCAATTTTTTTTAATTATATGAATTGTCTATAATCTGAGATATTGCATATCAGAAAAGTTTCCATCTGCTGGCGTCATATGTGAAAGATAATTTATTTAGACAATCAGGTGAGATTTTTCCTTATAAAGTTTTCTAGCAGGCATTTCTATTTAAAGCTCATACTTGAAATGTATTATCTACTCCCAACGTTCTTGCTTCCATCAGAGTTATCACATAGGCTTCTTTTTCTTCATTCACAAACTCGGCACTGCATTCCAACATTACAGCCCTAACAATAAATAAAGAGAATATGAAGTAATGGAGTAACTCAAATTTCTGAACATCCTATTCCTAGATTTTCTAATTTTATAGGCTGTTTGTTTTCAATGTTGGCTAAGCACCAGCCCTTGATAAAGGGTCCCACTTGCACACAATATGGTGATTTGGTGGGTGGCATTGCTCTGTGGTTTTAAAAAGTCCCAGAGATGAGCCCATTACACATCATCTGTTAACAATAGCACTAGAATAAATCTTTCTCTGAGAATTGAAGTTTTACCTGACAACATGGCTTTACCTTCTTAGCAGTATCTTTACCCCTTAAATATGAATAAATGGCTTCTTAAGATGAGTATTATTTCTTGATCAAGCCACTGATGCTGTACATTGATTTAATCATATATCAGTTACATATTGATCACCTACTCTGTAACATGGAATTTAAAAAAAAAATTCTTCCAACAAAGTAACAAAATTGTCTATTGAGTCATCTAACAATACTTTCTGTAAGATCTGTGAGCAGGGATTACATTTGGTAACCTGAGGAACCTCCAGCATCTGTTATAGTAGCATCATATAGTAGACACTCATTGGATATTTGTTGATTACTATAGCTGCATACTTTCTAATATTAAAATCAACTCTGCTGAAACTACACATGCATGCATTAGAATGTTGTTTTTAATATACAAGAATGCATTGTTGTAACTAATTTTCATCAAGTAAAAAACGAAATGCAGTGAAGGAATTTGACTATTCAAACATTGGGGATTATTTTTGGAACTAATCATTTAATAGATTTCACTATTTTACTTTAAAACTAGTTGCATAAAGCATCACTTGAAGGTATGCAATGCGGCAAATGAAGTTCATTTTGGCGAATTATAATTGTGCTTGTTCTCAGCGATTAACTAGATGAAGTGATACATAATGGTATTAACAACCAAAAAAAAGCCCATTGCTGTCAAGTTGATTCTAACTCGTAGCGACCCTATAGGACAGAGTGGAACTGCCCCATAGTGTTTCCAAGGAGCGGCTGGTGGATTAACAACAGAAAGTCATTAAATCAATATTTTTGTGCCAGGTGGATATCTATTTCAAAACTTCTTGAACCCAAGACTGGCAGAGAGGAAGTTGTAGCCTCATTTACACCAGCTTAAGTGCTGCCTTCCTTCAAGAGATAATTAAATTATGGGATCAAATTGACAACAACACTGCAAAGATTAGATAGGAAACTTAGGGGACAGTGAGTTTATGTTAATGGAGGAGGAACAATTCAGAAAAGGAGGGTGAGAATGGTTGTACAACCTGAAGAATGTAGTCAATGTCACTAAATTGTACATGTGGAAATTGTTGAATTGGTGTATGTACTGCTGTGTATATTCTCAGCAACAACAAAAGTAAAATAAATTAATAAAAAACAACAAAATGCTTCAGTAAACATCTTTACATGTAAAAAAAAGAGATAGTTAATTCAACTGAAATTACCAGCTTTTTGATAACAAGAATATTTTGCAATTTTTAACATATACAACATTTCCCCTTAAAAAATTTATTCTAGTTCAGCAACAAGTCTTTCAGGTAATCTGCAATAGCATAATAAACTCCTAACTAAATATGACTTAGTATTTTATTTCTCAATTGATTACAAGTGTTATGGAAATGCGATCATCAGAATGTCAAATGAATTTGTCAGTTTAGGTTAGAAAGTAATAATATCATTCCAAAATAATAAAATTTTTAATTTTCTCAATACATAAGTTATTTTAGAATAGACTAAGCAAACAGTTCTCTAGAAAAAAATCAAACAAATTTTTCACTAGTACATTTTATTATTGATGTTTACACCCACTCTCACAATGGTGTGAAAGAAAATGACTGTTCTATAATCACACATTATAGGTAAAATCAAATGTCATGATAATAGATTGAGCAACCACAGAATAATCGTTTTATACCAGTGTAGGTTCACTAGTAATTTTCAGAAAGGATTAGCCCCTGGATTTTTATTCATAAACAAGACTTTATCATAAGAAATAACAAAATGTAACTCTTATCAGGATTCAAATTCATTTGGGTAAATTATTTGTTTGTAGGAAAACAAATGGCAGTTCATCTAAAGGGAGAAATGAAAGATTTGAAATATCTTATAGGACAAGATACACCAGCCTTCAGAACTGAAGGTGATGTAACAATAGAAAAGCTTATTATAAACTCAGAATGTATTTTTGTTGGCTGTTTTATATACATAAACAGAGGCATCAATCTCTTATGATTGGTTGCAGTCACAACCTTAAAGGATCTTTCTGTCAGAGTAGTGTGGTGTTTTGAAAAGGTTAGGATATTATAGTCAGACAAATATGTGTTTTAATTCTGCATTTTTACTAAGAAGTATTACCTGAGCAAGTTAATAAACTTCTCTGATCTCAGATTTTTACCTGAAAAATGTAAGAAATGATGCCTGAATTTCAGAGTTATTGTGCAGGTTAAATGACATACTACACATAGACTAGGATGATATGTTATGTTTAATGGATTTTATTATGGAGCCCTGGTGGTGCAAACAGTTAAGTGTTTGACAGCTAACGGAGAGGTTGGCTATTCCACCTTCCCAGAGATGCCTCAAAATTCAGGCCTGGTGATCTGCTCCAAAAGGCCACAGCCTTGAAAACCCTATAGATCAGTTCTTCTTTGTACACACGGAGTCAACATGAGTCAGAATCCACTCAATGGCAACTAACAACAACATTATTATTACAAGGTCTCTGGGTGACATAAACCGTTAAGCTCTTGACTAACCTAATGGTTGGTGGTTTGAACACATTCAGTTGCCCTGCAGAAGAAAGGCCTAATGATCTGCTTCTGTAAAGATTACAGCCAAGAAAACCTTATGGAGCAGGTCTACTCTGTAACACATGGGATCGTCATGAATCGGAATCGACTTGATGGCAATGGATTTTTGTATTATTAATCTTTCTATTCAATTGACATTTGTTCTGAACTCTGAATTCTTATAAAAAAGACACTTTAATGCCCCTTTGATATCTTTATTTCTCAGAGTGTATATTAAGGGGTTAAGACTTGGGGTGATAATGGTGTAGAAGAGGCTAATAAATTTAACTACATTGTAAGAGGAACTTTTCTTTGGTTCCAAGTACGTGTAGATGGCACTGCCATAAAAAGAGGCTGAGCCATAGATTGGACAGCCTCATTAAACAAAATGGGACTAACAAGGCACAGCAGTCCAGGGATAAGGACTAGAAGGCAGAAGGGGACAGGAAAGCTCGTGATAGGGAACCCAAGGTTGAGTAAGGACAGTGTTGACATGTAGTGGGGTTGTTAACCATTGTCATAGAGCAACATGTGTACTAACTGTTTAATGAGAAACTATTTTGTTCTGTAAACCTTCATCTAAAGTGAGAATAGCAGCACAACCGGAAGGACGTAATCAATGTCACTGAATTGTGCATGCAGAAATTTTTGAAATGGTGTATCTTTGGCTGTGTATATTTTCACCAAAAAAAAAAAAAAGATAGAGAAGGGAGCATGTGACATGTCGTGGGGTTGTTAACCAATGTCATAAAACAATATGTGTACTGACTGTTTAATGAGAAACTATTTGTTCTGTAAACCTTCACCTAAAGTACAATTAAAAAAATAATAATAAAAAAGAGGCTGACCACAGTGAGGTGAGAGCCACAGGTATTAAGCACCTTCTTCCATCTTCTTTGAATTGTGGTGTTGGTGAAGAATATTGAATGGACTGCCGAGAGAATGAACAAATCTGTCTTAGAAGAAGTACAACCAGAATGCTCCTTAGAAGGAAGAATGGCGAGACTATGTCTTACATATTTTGGACATATTGTCAGGGAGGACTAGTCCCTGGAGAAAGACCTCATGCTTGGTAAAGTACAGGGTCAGCGAAAAAGAGGAAGACCCTCAACAAGATGGATTGACACAGTGGCTGCAACAATGGGCTCAAGAATAACGATAGTGAGCACCGTGCAGGACCGGGCAGTGTTTAGTTCTGTGGTACATAGGGTCACTATGAGTCAGAACCAACTTGACGGCACCTAACAACTACAACAATCCATCCTCTGCCTGACTTGATCTTAGTCATAGCTTGAGTGATGACCCCATATGAGATGAGGATGACAAATAGAGGCAGAAGGAGGTAAAGTACTCCAAGTGTGTAAATGAGAACATCTATTATTTTGGTGTACTCACAAATTATCTTAAGAAAGGCAGGCATCTCACAAAAGAAGTCATCTACTGTGTGGTGGCCACATTGTGGCAGTGTAAAAGTAAAGGAACTCACACCTAGAGCACCACCCAGGCCAGTTAACCATAATGCTGCTACCATTTTAAACAAAACCGAGTGTCTTAGTCATCTAGTGCTGCTACAACAGAAATACCATGAGTGGATGGCTTTAACAAAGAGAAATTTATTTCCTCACAGTAAAGTAGGCTAAAAGTCCAAATTCAGGGCATTAGCTCCAGTGGAAGGCTTTCTCTCTCTGTCGGCCTTCTTCTCATCAGTGTTCCCCCAGCCTAGGAGCTGCTCTGCGCAGGGACCGTAGGTCCAAAGGATGCGCTCTGCTCCTGGCACTGCTTTTCCTGGTGGTATGAGGTCCCCAATTCTCCGCTTGCTTCCCCTTCCTTTTATCTCTTTTAAGGTAAAAGGTGGTGCAGGCCACACCCTAGGGAAACTCCCTTTACATTGGATCGGGGATGTGACCTGGGTAAGGGTGGTATTACAATCCCACCCTAATCCTCTTTAACATAAAATTACAATCACAAAATGGAGGCCAACCACACAATTCTGGGAATCATGGCCCAGCCAAATTGATACACACATTTTTGGGAGGACATAATTCAAACCATGACACTGAGGATGCATGATAACCAAGTAGTACAGGGGTTGGCAGACTGCTACATAGTGATCATAGGCCATGACAGCCAATAAAAGGCATTCTATTGCACCAATGTCAAAAGCGAAGAAGAACTGTAGAAAACAACCTGCATATGTAATCGATTTATTTGGCCCCCACGGATTTATCGACATTTGGGGGACAACACTAGCTGTGTAACAGATGTCCAAAAATGAGAGGTTAGTGAGGAAGAAGTACATGGGCGTGTGAACTCAGCTGTCCAGGGAAGACACCAGAATAATTGCTGTGTTACTTAGGAGAGTCACGAGATAAATGAGCAAGACAGCCACAGAGATGATGGGCTCCAACTGGGGTTGATTAGAAAAGCTAAGCAAGATGAAGCCACCACCTGAGCTGGCATTGAATGTGTCCATTATCTTCAATTCTTGATCTCCATAGAAAAAGATAAAGAAGGAACCAGAAAGTTGAAACAACAGATTACACATTTTTATTGTTTATTTGATGACTCAATATTGTGAAGAAATAGTGCTCTCCAGAGAAAGACCCCCAAATTATGGAAAAAGTCTTACAGGACCACTTTGTGTCCAATCAATAAGCTGCAGAGAGAACTGTGTTCTATCATTTGGTTAGCTAAAACGAACCATCATCATGCTATTGCCAGAACTGGAAATGTCCACCTGCAAGTCAATATCTAAGAACAATACAGCCTTTTTCTTTTTTCTTTTTATAAAGAATAGCAGTGATCTGTCTATGTGACGTAAATGTCAATTATAATTTTTTTAATGCTTATGGTGTTTTCTGATCAACAGAAGTATTTCTATTAATTTCATGCTATAACAGTCATCATTTCTATTATGATTTTTTATTGCTTAGGAAATCCTTCCACCTTGCAAAATAAATATGCAAGTACACATTTACTTCCTTTTTAGTGTGTTAATTTTTTCACACTTTTTATCCATTTAAAATTTATTTCAATGTGTGTTTTTGAGTTGTAGATTTGAGTTGACAAATATTACTAGATATTTCATCAATTTTCACATGCTGTTTTTCAAATAAGCTTTCATGGCTCACTAATTTGTAATGCACTCTTTTCATATTCAATATTCTAATGTGAAATGAACTTGGGTCTGTTTTGGAGATGTCCATTTTGTTTCAATCATCTGTAAATCAGTATTTTAAAATAATTATTGCTTTATAGTATTCCAGTACCTGGCAGAACAAATCCTCTTTTATTACTCTTTCTTATAAAAATGTCTTGACTTTTCTAACCTGTTTTTTTTTCCAAATAAATTTTGGTATCAATTTGTTACAATGCAAAAACAAAATATAGGAAATTGAAATGTCTGTATTAAAGTTTTCACTTAAACTGATTTTCCTTTTGGAGAATATGAGATATCTCAATTTAGTCACTCTGTTCTCCCTTTGATAAAGATGAACAATAATTTTTTATAAAAATATTCCATATATTCTCATATGTGAAGCTTATCTTTATTGATATTAGATTTTAATTAATTCCTTATTGTTTACTGTTGATAGGAGAGCTATAGATTTTATGCTTATTTTGTATATTTCCTTCTTGCTGACTCTATAAGAATTTATAACCATTTTCATATGAATTTTTAAATTTTAAAATGGAGTAAATTATGTCCTCTTTAAATAATGAGAGTTTTGTTTCTTCTTTTCTTATCTTTTTTAGGGAGTGGAGTGTATATATCTTCTGGCTAATGTTAAACAGTAGTGTAGAAAGTATTGCTGATATTTGCTCTTAAACATTTTAGTCCATGTCCTCATTTTTATAGGAGGCAGAAATAAATTAAGAAGAAATTAATAGCATGTAATGGGAGAAATAGAGTCCATGAGTGTTCTGAACTGACGCAAGCCAGCTTGGTCATTCTCAACTCTCAAATTATTTTTGGCAAATAATCATAGTCCCTGAAAAACTTGAGGCTTTTCTATTTCCTCCAGAAGTTTATGATCAGTTTATAGTGAAAGTGACCCTGACCAAACTCTGCCACTCATGCAGAGATTTATGAAACACACATTAGAAGTTAGGCATAAAACAACTTATGCATCTCTTAGTAAATTCGATGATGCCCTACTTGCTACCTTTTAAGACATTCCAATACTACATTTATAAAAAATTTATTTGAAGAAGATGAGAAAAGAGATGCAGGAGTTTGGTTATCTTCATGTTGGTGTAAAGAAAGTGGAACTCATCCATGGCTGGACACAGGTCCACTTAGGGAACAAGTCTGGGACACCACCTCTAAAGTTGAGGCTACACATTTTGCTAGATGCTTATGCCCTTGATGCACAAATGAGGGGTGTTTCTAAAATATGTCAGAAATCCACATATGCTCTGTACAACTGATTTCACTGTGCTAGTTGACATCCCCAGACTCCTCAGAGCCATCAAGTTAACTCTAACTCATGGTAACCCCATACGTGTCAGACTAGAACTGTGCTCCGTAAGGTTTTCAATGACTGATTTTTTTGAAAGTAGACCACCCCTTTTTTTATTTTTTATTTTTGGAATTGCCTCTGGGTGGGCTAGAATGGTCAACCTTTTGGTTAGCAGCTGAGTACTTTAACCATCTGCACCACCCATGGACTCCAGTTGACCTTCCCATGAGTGTGTATGTACTGTTTAGAGCAATCGACACCCATAGAATGTAGCTGAATGTAATGAATAAATGTATTTCTATCAATTGCATGCCGAAGTGTTTTAAAGCATATTATAGTTATTATAATAATATTTTTCTCTGAAGAAATTTGTCTATGAAGAATAATGAAATCGAAAATAAAACATAAAAGAGTTTCCAAGGAACACTTCAGCCCAATTCATTTTGAAGAGGATGAATTTGACATAGAGCTAATTACTCAAAAAACTAATTTCTACACACACTTTAGAATTTGGGAGTAAGATTGCAAAAGCAGATGATGGTGTTAATCCAGTGTTGGGAATGGACACAAATATTCATAAATGGGTACTAATTGGTGCTAGAAAATTATCTCCAATATTCTTCTAAGATCTATACTAAATATGACTAGGTTTTCAGAACATGGAAATAACTGCACCTTTAAAAATCACTTTGATAGAGCACGTGACATCACACCACCAAGCAGTACAGGCATGGCCTACTGAAACCTACCCTGCACTGATTACCGACCCGCCCTGGTGGCAGTAGTAAGTGCCACAAACAACCCATCCCAGTAACTATTTCAGCTAGACCTGCCCTGCTGTACCATATCTGAGTTACTGACCCTGCCAGCTGGAGAAGGAGGCGAAAAGTATTGAGCGCGCAGACGAGCAAACAACAAAGAACACACAGTCTACCTGCTTGGACATAGTCAAATTTTTTTTTAGATAAAGGGGCAAAACAAACAAATCTACAATCAATAAATGAGAAAAATAACTACTGAGTGCCCTGAAAACAGCAGACAATATCAAAACATTTACAAAAACAGGACAGGATGGTTCCACTAGGCATCCAAAATAAAACACCAGATGACTCTCCTGTGGAAGAAAATGCACTATAAGTACCTGATAGGGAATTCAAATATCTAATACTCGGAATTCTCCAAGAACTGAGGCAAAAAGCTGACAAACATGAGGAAAAAATAGACAAATTCATGGAAAATACAGACAAAAAATTGGAAGAATTAAGGAAGATGATGCAGGAACAGAATGCCAAAATAAATTCACAATGAGAAATTACACAAAAACAACAATTAGAAATCCAAAAGATAAACAACAAGATTTCAGAAATGGTTGATGTCCTAGAAGGGCTCAGAAGCAGATTTGAAACCGTGGAAGACAGGATCAGTGGAACTGAAGACAAACACTTGGATACAACTCTGTTTCAGGAAAACTCAGAAAAAAGAACAAAGAAAAATGAAGAGACCCTGAGAGTTATGTGGGACACAATTAAAAGCAAAAATTTATGAGTGATTGGCATTCCAGAACAGGGGGAGAAAACCGAAAACACAGAGAGAATCATTGAGGAACTGCTGACAGAAAACTTCCCCAATATCATGAAAGATGAAAAGCTGGCCATCCAAGAAGCTCAACGAACCCCATATAGAAGAGACCCCAAAAGAAAGTCACCAAGGCATATCATATTCACACTCACCAAAACCAAAGACAAACAAAGAATCCTGAGAGCAGCTCATGAAACACAAGAAGTCACATACAGAGGAGAAACAATAAGACTAAGCTCAGATTATTTGGCAGAAACCATGCAGGCAAGAAGGCAATGGGATGACATATATACAGTCTTGAAAGAAAAAAACTGTCAGCCAAGAATAATACATCCTGCAAAACTCTCGTTCAACTTTGATGGTGAAATTAGGTCATTTCCAGATAAACAGAAATTAAGGGAATGTGTAAAAGTCAAACCAAACTTACAAGAATTATTAAAGGCAGTTCTTCGATCTGAGGACAAACAGCTGCAGCTCACAGGCAGAACCTAGGACACAGGATCATACGAGCCAGATACCAATTTAGGAAATGAACTCTCAAGGACTATCCAAAACCAAAAGAAATACAACAGGGAATCAGAGCAGTTAATTAATAAATGACAACAACATCAAAACAATAAAAGAGGGAATAAACGGCATAGGTATAGAACCTTCTAATGGAGAAGAAGGCAAGGCGATACCAAGTAATGGTAGACTGCTTCAAACTTAGAGAGATAAGGGTAAAATTCATGGTAACCGCAAAGAAAGTTAACAAACCAACTCATAAAAATAAAGACGAAAAGCATAAAGTCTCGGCAAAAACAAAACCTACAAAAACAAAAGAAATGAAAAAAAAAATCCACAAACAAAAGTAACTCAGCACAAGAGAGTAAGAAGAACAAAGAAAACTTCAGCACCACAAAAAAAAGCACTACAAAATGACAGCAACAAACTCACATCTATCAATAATTACACTGAATGTAAATGGACTCAATGCACCCATAAAGAGATGGAGAGTGACAGAATGGATAAGAAAACAGGATCCATCAATATGCTGTCTACAAGAGACACACCTTAGAAACAAAGATGTGAATTTATTAAAAGTCAAAGGTTGGAAAAAAATATATCAAGCTAACAACTACCAAAAAAGAGCAGGAGTGGAAATTCTAATCTCAGATAAGATAGACTTTAAAACAAAATCTACCATAAAAGACAAAGAAGGACACTATATAATGATTAAGGGGATGATCCATCATGAATACATAACCATAATAAACATCTATGCACCCTATGACAGGGCTCCAAAATACATAAAACAAACTCTAACAGTACTGAAAAGAGAAATTGACACTTCCACAATAATAGTAGGAAACTTCAACACACCACTCTCAGTAAAGGACAGAACAACTAAGAAGAAACTCAGTAAAGATACAGAAGACCTAAAGGGCACAATCAGCCAACTTGACCTCATAGACATGTATAGAATACTCCATCCAACCACTGCAAAGTACACATTCTTTTCCAATGCACATGGAACATTCTCCAGAATAGACCACATCTTAGGCCACAGAGCAATCCTCAACAAGAACCAAAACGTTGACATAATTCAAAGTATCTTCTCTGACCACAATGCCATCAAAGTAGACATTAACAACAGAAAGAGCAAGGAAAAAAATCAACTACATGGAAACTGAATAATACCCTGCTTACACATCACTGGATAATAGAAGAAATCAGAGATGGAATCAAAATATTCCTAGAATCAAATGAGAATGAAAACACATCATACCAAAATCTTGGGGACACAGCAAAGGCAGTCCTCAGAGGACAATTTATAGCAATAGATGCACATATCAAAAAAGAAGAAAGGGACAAAATCAAAACATTAACTACAGAACTCAAACAAATAGAAAGAGAACAGCAAAGAAAGCCCACAACCACCAGAAGAAAGGAAATAGTAAAGATCAGAGCAGAAATAAATGAAATAGAGAACAGAAAAACAATAGAAAGAATCAACAAAACCAAAAGTGGGTTCTTTGAAAGAATCAACAAAATCGACAAACCACAGGCCAGACTGACAAAAGAAAAACAGGAGAGGACACAAATAACCCAAATAGGAAATGAAATGGGGGACATTACAACAGACCCAACTGAAATAAAAAGGATTATAACAGAATATTATGAAAAACTATACTCCAACAAATTTGAAAACCTAGAGGAAATGGATAAATTTCTAGAAACACACAGCCTACCCAAAGTACAACAAAGTGATGTTGAAAATCTGAACAGACCCATAACAAGAGAAGAGATTGAAAAGGTAATAAAAAAACTCCCAACCAAAAAAACCCCTGGCCCAGATGGCTTCACTGGAGAATTCTACAAAACATTTACAGAAGAGCTTCTACCAGTACTACTCAAGCTATTTCAGAGCATAGAAGAGGAAGCAACACTTGCAAATTCATTCTATGAAGCCAGCATAATGCTGATACGAAAACCAGGCAAAGATGTCACAAAAAAAGAAAATTACAGACCAGTATCTCTCATGAATATAGGCACAAAAATTCTCAACAAAATTCTAGCCAATAGAATTCAGCATCGTATCAAAAAAATAATACACCATGACCAAGTAGGATTCATACCAGGTATGCAAGGATGGTTCAACATTAGAAAATCAATCAATGCAATCCACCACATAAATAAAAGGAAAGAAAAGAATCACATGATCATCTCAATTGATGCAGAAAAAGGCATTTCACAAGGTCCAGCACCCATTCCTGATAAAAACTCTCAATAAAAATAGGTATAGAAGGGAAATTTCTCAACATAGTAAAGGGCATCTATGCAAAACCAATGGCCAACATAATTCTTAATGGAGAGAGGAGGAAAACATTCCCCTGAAAACAGGAACAAGACAAGGATGCCCTTTATCACCACTCCTATTTAACATTGTGCTGGAAGTTCTAGCTAGAGCAATAAGGCAAGAAAAAGAAATAAAGGGCATCCAAATTGGTAATGAAGAAGTTAAACTCTCCCTGTTTGCAGATGATATGATACTATACATAGAAAACCCGAATGACTCCATGAGAAATCTACTGGAACTAATAGAAAGATTCAGCAGAGTAGCAGGATACAAGATAAACATCAAAAATCAGTTGGATTCCTATACACCAGTAAGGAGAATGATGAAAAGGATATCAGGAAAACAATACCATTTTCAATAGCCCCTAAAAATATAAATACTTAGGAATAAATCTGACCAGGGATGTAAAAGACCTATACAAAGAAAACTAGAAAACACTACTGCATGGAACCCAAAGGGATCTACATAAATGGAAAAACATACCATGCTCATGGATAGGCAGACTCAGCATTATGAAAATGTCAATTCTACCCAAAGCAATTTACAAATACAATGCAATCCCAATCCAAATACCAACAACATTCTTCAAAGAGATGGAAAAACTAATCATTAACTTTATATGGAAAGGGAAGAATCTCCGAATAAGTAAAGCACTACTGAAGAAGAAGAATAAAGTTGGAGGACTCACACTACCTGACTTCAGAACCTCCTATACAGCTACAGTAGTCAAAACAGCCTGGTACTGGTACAATGACAGATACATTGACCAATGGAACAGAATTGAGAACCCAGATGTAAATCCATCCACCTATGGTCACCTGATCTTCGACAAGGGCCCCAAGTCCATTAAATGGGGAAAAGACAGTCTTTTTAACAAATGGTGCTGGCAAAACTGGATATCCATTTGTAAAAATATGAAACAGGACACATACCTCACACCGTATACAAAAACTAATCCAAAATGGATCAAAGACCTGAATATAAAGCCTAAAACTATAAAGTTCATAGAAGAAAAAATAGGACCAACACTACAGGCCTTAAAACACAGCATTAACAGGATACTAACCATAACCATCAACACACAAAACCCAACAGATAAGCTAGATAACTGGGAACTTCTAAAAATCAAACACCTATGCTCTTCAAAAGACTTCACCAAAAGAGTAAAAAGAGAACCTAGAGACTGGGAAAAGAGTTTTGGACAGTACAAGTTAGACAAAGGTCTAATCGCCATAATCTACAAGAAAATCCAACACCTCTATAACAAAAAGACAAGTAATCCTATTAAAAAATGGCAAAGGAAATGAACAGACACTTCACCAAAGAAGACATTAAAATGGCCAACAGACACATGAGGAAATGCTCACGATTACTAACCATTAGAGAAATGCAAATTAAAACCACAATGAGATACCATCTCACGCCGGCATTACTGGAACGAATCAAAAACACTGAAAATAACAAATGTTGGAGGGGCTGCAGGGAGATGGGAACTCTTATGCACTGCTGGTGGGAATGCAAAATGATACAACCATTTTGGAAAATGATATGGCACTTCCTCAGAAAGCTAGAAACAGACATACCATTCGATCCAGCAATCCCACTCCTAGGAATATATCCTACAGAAATAAGAGTTGTCACTCGAATACACATATGCACACATATGTTCATGGCAGCATTGTTCACAATAGCAAAATGATGGAAACAATCTAGATGCCCATCAACAGATGAATGGATAAACAAACTATGGTACATACACACAGTGGAGTACTATGCAACGAGAAAGAACAACAATGAATCTGTGAAACATCTCATAACATGGATGAAAGTGGAAGACATTATGCTGAGTGAAATAAGTCAATCACAAAAGGACAAATATTATATGAGATCTCTATTGTAAAAACCCAGGAAAAAGTTCACACACAAAATGCAACAATCTTTGTTGGTTACCAGGGATGGGAGGGGTGGGGGGGAAACACTAAATAGGCAATAGATAAGTGGCATCTTGGGTGAAGGGTGAGACAGTACACAATACAGGGGAAACTAGCACAACCTGTACAAGGAAAGGTCATGGAAGCCCCATAGACACATCCAAACTCCCTGAGGGACTGAATTGCTGGGCGGAGGGCTGTGGGGACCATGATCTCAGGGAACATCTAGCTCAATTGGCATGACACAGCTTATAAAGACAATGCTTTACATTCTACCTTGGTGAGTAGTGTCTGGGGTCTTAAAAGCCTGTGAGTGGCCATCTAAGATACTCCACTGGTCTCATCCCTTCGGGAGCAAGGGAGAATGAAGAGAACAGGATACAAGGAAAAGATTAGTCTGAAGGACAAATTGTCCACAGCTACCAAGGCCTCCACCGGACTGAGTCCAGTACAGCTAGATGGTACCTGGCTACCACCACTGACTGCTCTGACCAGGATCACAACAGAGGGTTCTGGACAGAACTGGAGAAGGATGTAGAGCATAATTCTAACTCAGATTTACTGGCCTAAAGGAGACTGGAGAAACCTCAAGAGTATGGCCCCCAGACACCCTTTTAGCTCAGTGGTGAAGTTACCTCCGAGGTTCACTGTTCAGCCTGGGAGTGGACAGCCCCGTAAAACCAAATGAGACTAATGAGGTACAGGAGTCCAGTGACAAGGGCCAGAAGGCAGAAGGGGACAAGGAAGCTGGTGATAGGGAACCCAAGGTTGAGTAAGGATATTGTTGATGTGTAGTGAGATTGTTAACCATTGTCATAGGGCAACATTTGTAGTAACTGTTAAATGAGAAACTATTTTGTTTTGTAAGCCTTCATCTAAAGTGAGAATAACAGCACAATTGGAAGAGCGTAATCAATGTCACTGAACTGTGTATGTAGAAATTTTTGAAACGGTGTATCTTTGTCTATGTGTATTTTCACCAAAAAAAAAAAAGGCTTGAGAAGTTAGAGGGTTAATATGTTGCGGGGTTGTTAAACAATGTCATAAAACAACATGTGTACTACCATTTCATGAGAAACTATTTGTTTTGTAAGCCTTCACCTGAAGTACAATAAAATATAAAAAAATTAAAAATTAAAAAAAAATCTTTTTGATATTGTTCTGCCACCTTGACAGTTTTTTAAAGTTTATTATGTTTTGTTTTTTATTTATTTATTTTGTGGTTTTTGTTGAGAATATACACAGAAAAACATACACCAATTCAACAGTTGCTACATGTACAATTCAGTGACATTATCTTTTTCGAGTTGTGCAACCATTTTCACCCTCCTTTTCTGAGTTGTATCTCCCCCGTTAGCATAAACTCACACTTCCCCCTAAATTTCCTATCTAATCCTTTGAGTTACTGTTGTCAATTTTATGCCATATAGATAGATATTGAAAGAGCACAAGGTTCAAAGTAGAAATTCTTTGCTAGTTTAACTACTGTTTGGTTTTAAGAAGACTTCAGGGGATATTTCTGGTTTAAGGTTTAAAGATTATCTCAGGGTAAAGTGTATTATGTTTTTATTTCAAAAATTACTGATTAAAGTATAATTTTGTTCAGTTCTATTGAAGACATCAAAATAAAAGAGAAACCACTTAATTGTAGAAAGATTTATATATATTAAACTCCAAAAGTGTAAGAAATGTGTGTTATCAGTACGGAAAGCTACTAGTGATAAGACACCAAATACGTGCTTCTTGTAATCACATGGATCAGAGTTGCATATTCTTTAGTTAAAAGGGAAACCCTGGTGGTGTAGTGGTTAAGTGCTATGGCTGCTAACCAAAATGTCGGCAGTTCAAATCCCCCAGGAGCTCCCTGGAAACTCTATGGGGCAGTTCTACTCTTTCCTATAGGGTCCCTATGAGTTGGAATCGACTCGTCGGTAATGGTTTTTTTTTTAGTTAAAGGATATAATGGGGGACAAAATCTTGGAAAAAAATGGAAGAATGAAATTATTTTAATTGCATCTGCATTCTGGGGAATGGATGAGCAACAGAAGAAAAAGTTTTATTTTACTTAGGAAAATCATTTATAACTCTTTGCTAATAAAAGGTGAGGCCATTCTTTTCCCTTATTATACTGTTTATGAAAGATGGTTAAAAAGCCATCGAGTTGATTCTAACTCATGACGCTCCCCTGTGTGTCGGAGTAGATTATGCTCCATAGGGTAGACCAAAACCAATTATTTTTCTCTAAGTGATAGTGGTAGGATTTATGTGTTGTTCTTTCACAGACTGCAATTAAGGGGACTGGGGGCCTAGACTTAGAGAAAAAAGCAAACTGGAGCAGAAGATGGGATCAAGAGAATGAATAAGGGACTCCAAAACCTGATGGCAGATGGGACCTAATAAGACAGGCAACTAGAGAACAAAGCTCTGGAGGAGGAATTGCTAAGGAATTTTAAGATGTCAAATATTCATTAGGCAATGTTTTTCTTTTTAGGCTTATATGCATATATATAAACCAAATCAAACCTGTTGCTGTGGAGTTGATTCCAACTCATAGTGACCCTATGTGTGTAAGAACAGAATTATGCTCCATAGGGTTTTCAATGGCTGAATCTTTGGAAGTAGATCACCAGACTTTTCTTCTAGGGCACCTCTGGATGGACTTGAACCTTCAACCTTTTGCTTAGCAGCCAAGTCTGTTAATCATTTGCACCACCCACGGACTCCTGCTACAGTATACTTCTATATTCTCCATCTTTTATTAAGGGTCTACTAAATATACCCCACCTTCGTTAGTGGTATTTTAGAAAATAAAGGATAAAGGCTTGGTCCACGCTGAGAGAGAAGTGGTGAATAGAGAGGACAGAGGTCACAAGGGGCTTGATTGTGAGAAGAGGTTAAAAATTCATCAGGAGCAGTGTTTTAAACAAAAGTCCTCAAAAGCATGAGAACTCCTCTCCCACAGTAAATAATTTTCAGAAATACAGTGGAGAGTGCTGGAATTCCTCAGAGAGTAGAACGGAAGCTTCAGTCATTTTTGCTGGGTATTAGTGTGAAGAGTAATTCTTGAAATGTCAGAAGCCTGAATGAATTGGGGTCTTTAAAGATTACACGATGAATCAGATATTGCAGTAAAATGAGTAATATTTAGATTTATAAGTTCACAGAATCTATACCCAGGCACTGCTTTGAAAAACATTGCCAAAATGTAATCAGCTAAATTTTTATAATGGTGTTTGAAAATTTTAATGCCATATTGTTTGTAAGCAACCTATTTCAATCATACACACCAGCAAAATTGTTTAAACATACATAAATATTTATCAAAAGGTAGGCAAATATACATATATACTTGCAAAGATACACAAGCACATAAATTAATATAATAGAATTAGAAATAGACAAAAAGTGCATATATGTGCCTTTGACCTCTTGTAGCTATTGCACTTTAAAACCCATCAGTATATGACAAGTGAGTATCATACCGTGCTCACCTTCAACACTTTGTTGATAGGTTTCTTGTTCAACAAAGTGAGAGAAAATTAAGAATGGTTCTAAATGAAACCAATTATAGTCAGTATGGTATTTCATTTTTGCTAGATTTTTGTGATTCTCTGCTTTTGAATAATGTGTTGTTTAGATTAAGGAGCCCTAGTGGCACAGTGGTTAAGCATTCAGCTGCGAACCAAAAGGTTGACAGTTGGAACCCACGAGCTGCTCTGCAGAAGAAAAGATGTGGCAGTCTGCTTCTGTAAAGATTACAGCCTTGGAAACCCTATGGGCAGTTCTACCCTGTCCTATAGGGTCACAATGAGTTGGGATTAACTTGGCAATGACTTTGGTTTTGGTTGGTATTGTTTAGATTAGAATCTTAAAGAAAAGAGATGTTGAAAGAATGAACCAGTTACCTGCTCAGGGAGGAGCCAGTGTATCTGTTTTCCACTATGATTTTCTCAGTCCAGCAACCCTCAAGCTGAGTTGGTCAGCTCAACTGGAAAGCTCCCTTATTATCCTTAAACATGAGTCACTGTGAATTTCCTTGTAAGAACCATTCATTATATACTATCTTGGTGGTTAATTGGGTCCAATTGGAGGTTAACTTCTAGCAGAAAAATCTGGAGATGACCTTATGAAAAGGATATAGGGGATAAAGTTTATTGTTTATTATGTTGAGTTTTCCACACTGGGCACATGTAGTTTTAATAATTACCTTTCACTCGGCATTTCTTGGGCTGCCAGGAACATTTTGCTGCTCAAGTCAATGGCTAACCTTACAAAAATAGAAACGTGGTGAACACAAGAGGATTTATGGAAATGGTATCTAACTATGTGGATGACTTAATCTCTAGATATTGTTAAGGCCTTTGGGACTGGTGCCCCACAAAGGTAATTAAACATCATTGTGATGTAGGTGAAGGTGAGGCATTCAGAGATTTTTTTTTAAGACATGTTCCCTGAAGGCTTGGAATATTCTGTTGAACTCATCTTTACTTGCCGTCTTTTAATTAAAGAAGACATCAAAATTATTTTAGCTTTCTTTACAGATACTTGAATGAACACGAAAAATTCACCCAAATCATTAAAAATATTTAATACCTACTAGGAATCATGATTCCTGTCGGCAGTTTCAACCCACCAGCTGCTCCACGGAAGAAAGATGTGGCAGTCTGCTTCTGTAAAGATTTATGGTCTTGGAAACCATATGGGGCAGTTCTACTCTGTCCTACAGGTTCGCTATGAGTTGGAGTCAGCTTGACAGCAACAGGTTAAGGGGTTTATTGCGCAAGGAAATGAGGACTGGGCAGGTCACAGAAACCACATAGTAATCTGATGTCAGTTGATCTCAGAAAGGGAGGCCTGATTAAATCAATCACATTAAGATTGTTATTAGCAGCTATCAGTTCCATATGTGTCAGATACAACTATGCTCCATAGGGTTTTCGAGGCTGTGATCTATCGGAAGCAGATCACTAGGCTTTTTTTCCAAGGCACCTCTGGGTGAGTTCGAACCAGCCAGTCCAAACCCAAACGAATCCCATTGCCAATGAGTCAATTCCAATTCATGGCAATCCTATAGGACAGGGTAGAACTGCCCTATAGAGTTTCCAAGGCTGTGATCTTAAGGAAGTAGATTGCCACACCTATCTCCCACAGAGTGGCTGGTAAGTTTGAATCACCAATGTTTCAGTTAGCAGCCGAGCGCTTAACTACCACACTGCCCAAGGACTCCACCTTTAAAATTAGTCAATAGTTAATTTTTTATTCTATTTTCTCCTTAAAACCTCATTCTAATGGGCTTAAAATGGGCCCTTCTGTTTTTCTATCTGGACAGTAAGATCTCCCTGTATGCATACAGATTAACTGCTTGAGCAAACCCTATATGCTTTGTGCTTTGATTATTTTTTGACGGCATTTTCTTGAGAAAGTTACTATTATGTGTCAACTTGGCTAGGCTATGATTGTCAGTGGTTTGGCAGACCCTATGTAATCACCTTCCATTCTTTGATCTGATGTGAGCAGTCAATCAGTTGAAAGGGGTGTTTCCTTAGAGGCGTGGCCTGCCTCCAGTATATAAATGGATGTTATGGCAAAGCTTACTCTCTCAATCCTGCATGATTCTTAATGCCTGACATCTGGTTCTTGGGATGTAAGCCAGTAGAAGCCTTCAGCCTGCTGCCTGACCTGCAGATTTTGAGTTCATCAGCACCTGCAATCATGTGACCCAATAAAAGCCTTCAGCCTACCGCCTGACCCACAGATTTGAGACTCGCCAGCCCCCACAATTGCATGAGCCATTTCCTTGGGAGTAAATCTCTCTATAGATATTTATACTGAAGATCAAAGACTACAGCCTTCACTATGTATACCACCTTAACATAAAGAATACAAAAATCTTCAGAACAGAACCAATAAACAACATCATGATTAATGGAGAAAAGTTTGAAACTGTTAAGGTTTTCATTTTACTTGGATCCACAATCAACGCCCATGGAAGCAGCAGTCAAGAAATTAAGCAACGTATTGCATTGGGCAAATCTGCTGCAAAAAAACCTCATTCAAGTGTTAAAAAGCAAAGGTGTCACCTTAGGGACTAAGGTGCACCTGACCCAAGCCACGGTATTTTCAGTCACCTCATGTGCATGTGAAAGCTGGACAGTGAATAAGGAAGACCAATGAAGAATCGATCCTTCTGAATTATGGTGTTGGCAAGAAATATTGACTATACCATTGACTTCCAAAAGAACAAACAAATCTGTGTTGGAAGAAGTACAGCCAGAATGCTCATTAGAAGCTAGGGTGGCAAGACTTTGACTCACTTACTTTGGACATGTTATCAGCAGGGACTAATCCCTGGAGAAGGACATCATACTTGGTAAAGTAGAGGCTCAAAAAAAAAAAAAAAGATGAAGACCCTCAACATGATAGATTGACAAAATGACCAACAATATGCTCAACCATAGCGTTGACTGTGAAGATGGTGCAGGACTGGGCAGTGTTTCATTCTGTTGTACATACGGTCACTAGGAGTCAGAATGGACTTGACGGCACCTAACAACAAAAACAACATATATTTATATATATTTGCTTCACTGATTTTGTCCTCTAGAGAAGCCAGACTAAGAGAGTGGGTAAGAAAAAAACCCTTAAAATCAAAGTAAGATACGTGTTATTACTCTTTTCTTTCACAGTGCCATGGTTGAGGGTTCAGGCAAATTCTTTTTCTAACCTTCATTTTCACAAAATCCATCTCTTCTCACACAAAAGACAGTCATAACTCTCACCATTCCTGAGCTTATTGTGATACATCATCCAAGGTGTGAAGACATCCAGGACATCAAACAAAGGGACAACTAAAAATGTTGGTGTTGGGAAACTTCTCTTTAATCAAGGCACCCTAACATCTTTCCCACTTGTCTTATTAAGATATAAATTCTTACCAAAAAAAAAAATGCTTTTTATTTGTCAAAGTTTATAATAATTGCTGTTTTTACCAATTGTATGTAATTAATAAATTTAATGATAAGTTCATCCAGAAGAAAATTTTTTACACTTAAAGATTTATGGTCACAGAAATTTTAAAAAATATTTTTAACTCCTTTACATATTTGTTGCTGGGATGCATAGACATCAATAAAAAATTTGCAAAGAAACAAATATAATACATTAAAATTCTGTAGGGGTAATGCAACGAAAATATGATTTCAAGGAGACATTTCCAACTGGTAACAAAGAACTTCTTCAGGTATTTTAAAAAGTATTTTTAAAGCCTTTTAAAAGATGCATTCTAACATGTATGAAAGTAGAGTGATTAGTACAATGTACCCCATGGATCCATTACCTGGTTTCAACAGTAATCATCTCCACAACATTATTATCACATTAAAAATTTAATCAATTCCTTAATCTTATTTAATACGTGGAGCCCTGGTGGTGCAAAGATTGAGAACTTGGCCGCTAACCATATGCAAACCATGACCGAATTTCCACAGTTTTCTCATAAATGTTGCGTTATAATTGGTTTATTTGAATCATGATCCAAACAAGAGCCACATATTGAATTTTGTGAATATGACTCTAAGTCCCTTTAGCTTTATAATAGCAACATTTTCCTTTTTTTTTTTTTCTTCCTACTGTTAATTGTGGAATAAACAACACCATTTGTCCCATAGAATTTCCCATAAATGGATAGTTAGATGTTGTGATGGTTAAGGCTGTGTGTCAGCTTGGCTGGACCATGATTCCCAGTAGTCTGGCAGTTATGATATAGTTTGGCAGCTATGTAATGATGTAATCACTTCCATAATGAATCTGATATAATGTAATCACCTCTATGGTGAGATCTGCTATGAGCAGCCAATCAGTTGAAAGAGAGTTTCCTTGGGGGTGTGGACTGCATACAATATATGTGAACGTTCTGGCAAAGCTCTCCGGCTTTTGCTGTCCTCTGGATCCTGCAGCTGTCTCCTGTTCTTGAGACTTGAGCTAGCAACTTACCTGCCAATCTTGGAATTTGTCACCTTCCACAGCCTGTGAACCAGTGGCCTGCTGTCTGATCTGCCAGCCTTGGATTCATCATCCCCTGTAGCTATGTGACTCAAGAGAAGCCTCCAGCCTGACCTGCAGACTTGGGACTTTCTAGCCTCTACAACCATGTGAATCATTTCCTTGACATAAATCTCTTTTTCTCTCTTTATGTATGTATGTATGTGTGTATGTATATGTCTTAGGCTGGGTTCTTTAGAGAAGAAGAATGAGTGCAACATATAAATATATATAGAGAGATTTATATCAAGGAAATAGCTCAAGTGGTTATAGTGTCTGGAAAGTTCCAAGTTCGTGGATCATGGCTCACATAGCCACAGGTGCTGGCAAACCCAAGACCAGAATGTCAGCTAGCAGGCCTCTGTCTCACAGGCTGTGGAGGTCAATGAATCACAAGATCATCAGGTAAGACAGCAGGTAAACTGCTAACTCAAGTCTCAAGAATCAGAGGTCAGATAAACAGGAGCCAGCTCCAGGATCCAGAGAGAGAAAAAACCTATAAGCCTTGCCAGAAAGTTCACCTATATTGGATGCAGGCCACACCCGCAAGGAAACTCCGTTTCAAACGGATTGGCTGCTCACAATAGATCTCATCATGGAGGTGATCATAGTATATCAGATCTCATTATGGAAGTGATCACATCATTAAAAAGCCAAACTACATCATAACTGCCAAACCACTGAGGATCATGGCCCAGCCAAGTTGAGACACACAACTGTAACTATCGCTATATACATATAAATATGCTTCACTGATTTTGCTCCTCTAGAGAGCACAGCCTAAGACAGATGTAGAGGCTTGATTAGATTTTTGGTTTATTTTGGCAAGAATACTTCTAATGTTGGGTGGAATAGTGCTTGTTGCATCACATTAGAAAATACATAATATCTGATGGTCTCTCTTATAGTGGTTAAGCTTGATCAGTCAGTTGAGGCGTGTCAGTTTCATCTATTAAAGTTCTCCTTCAAACTTCCCCTTAGTATCTTAAGCAGCCCTTTATGGTTATTGCTTAAACCCATTATAATTTCATTAGGCTACAATTCCTACTAAATCTATTAGCAGCAATTTATCTGTAAAGGAAAAAAAAAAAAACTTCCTTTAATTCACTATTTGGTTACTTCGATATGTAATTCATGCAGGAAAAGACATGAAAATTGTTGTCTTTTCCCATTATTTACCACATTTCAAAATAACAATTTATTGTCCTAAAACCCTTCAAATTGATCAATGAGTTTCTTTTCAATATCTTTAAGAATGCATAGATTTAAATTTGTTTACTATGTTTCAATCTTTGTCCTTACTGGTGCTCAAATTGCCTCCTCTATTGGCAGTACAAAATTTAAAAAACCAAACTCATGGCTATTGAGTTGATTCTGACTCATGGTGACCCCATGTATTATAGAGTAGAACTGCCCCATAGGGTCTTTTTGGGAGGTTGCCAGGCCTTTCTTCTGTGACACCTCTAGGTGAGTTTGAACCACAACATTTAGATTAGTACCAAAAAACCAAACCCACTGCCATCAAGTCAATTCCAACTCATAATGATTCTATAGGATGGAGTAGAACTTCCCCATTGGGTTTCCAAGGCTGTAAACCTTTACAGAAGTAGACTGCCACATCTTTCTCCTGCAGAGCAGCTAGTGGGTTCGAACCACCGACCTTTGGGTTAGCAGCCGAGGACTTAACCACCACACCACCAGGGCTCCTTTAGGTTAGTAGTTGAGTGCAAATCATTTGCACCACCTAGGAAACCCCTTCAAAAATGGCTTCTCTATTTTTTTTAAAGTACAAAGAGCTTAATTTTTCTCCTGAATCATTTGAGTAAGTTGTCAGTATGATGCCTTCTCATCACTTCTGATCAACACACCTGGTGTGTATTTCTGCAAATAAGGATATTTTCCTACATAGCCCCAATTCCCCAATCAGGGAATTAACATTGACACCTTATTACCAACCCACAGACCTTATTCAATTTTTTGCCTACTGTCCTAATAATGTCCCTTTTCATAAGAGATCCAATCCAAGATCATATGTTGCATTTAGTTGTCAGGTCTTTAATCTTCTATCTGGAACAGTTCCTCAGTCTTTCCTTTTCGTGTCGTTGACACTTTTGAAGATTATAGGCCAGTTATTTTGTAGCATGCTTCTAATTTGAATTTGTCTGATGTTTTCTCATTATTAGATTCAGGCTATGTATTGTGGCAGGAATACTACAGCAGTGATTCTTTGTTCTTTCTCAATTCTATCAGGTTGTACACAGCATTGATTAGTTACACTACTGATGTTAACCACGGTCAGTTGACTGAGGTGATGTCTGCTGGTTTTCTCCACTGAAAAGTTAATCTTTTTTTTTTTAATCAGTATGCTTTTTGGGGGGAGATACTTTTAGAATATGTTAATATCCCGTTGCTCATCAAAGTTTCACCCTCCAGTTTTAGCATCCATTTATGTTTCTTGACTGAATTAATGTTTTCTCTCATGGTTGCCAAATGGTGGTTTTCTATTTCTACCCCATCTTTTCATCACTCATCAGTTGTCATTCCACTGTAAGTAAAAAACTTCCTCCTATTTATTTATATCAGTGTGAACTTATGGATTCCTATTATATTCAATGGGTTGTAAACTGTTACCATCATTGTTTATTTTGATTCTCAAATTGTCCAAGATTTGGCCGGTGGGAGCTGGTTTCTGTGTCTTTTTGACAAGTGCCCATTACTTAAACACTTCCTTTCTTTCTAGCATAAAAAGGGTGTTCTGGGTCATCTGCCTATCCCAACCCAAGCCCTAGAATCAGTCATTTCTCCAAAGGATCCTAATTCTTTTCAGTGAGAAAGGAATTTACAAACTGATGTTTGAATACAAGGTCATTGCTATTGGTGTGAGGCAGAGCTAGGAACAGAGCTAGAGACAAGACTTCAGAAAACATATACATATATAAACTTATATATATACAAACATATACATATATACATATTCACTGACACAAAATCCACATCCATATTCACTTATCTGTTTACTTGTCTATGTATCCTGGCTCTGATACTGCCAAATTCCAATCCAAGACAAGGTTAACTCTAGTTTTTTTCCCTTTCCATATTTTAAACTCCCTTCTCTGATTTCAAAGTCAAAACCTGGTTCCCAGGTTCTCCTTTCTTACCCTGCTTGGCCTCTGACACCATGTACAGGGAACAACTTTTTATGCTAGAAAGAAAGGAAGTGTTTAAGTAATGGGCACTTGTCAAAAAGACACAGAAACCAGCTTGAAAAAGTTCCCACTGGCCAACTTCCAACTCCCTACTAGAATGTCTATGTTTCTTGGTTCCACCTAATAACTTTTATACTGAGTTACTATTCAAAAAGAAAGAAGAAAGCTCTTGTGTACTTTCAACAAGGCTCCAGTGGTTGTTGATAGCTTACTTGTTTTTCAGTAAGACAAGATTATCCAGACTCTTCCAGTATACTTTCTAGGCCTATAATCAGCCATCTCTCCAAGGAAGTCTCATTCCTCTTATGGAAAGCAGTACTGAAGACCACAATTCCAGTACTTAAGTACGTTCGTTACTGCTGGATTTGTCATTGCTAGTCCAATGGACACAGCTAGGCACCTTGTATTTCTTCGTAAGAGAAAAATACATCATGATTCCATATTGATATTTCCAATTCAAATTTAAAACTATAGGGTTTTTATTCAATTTCTTAGATTGATTATATACTCTATGTCTTTTCTCCCACACTGAAAAGCCTAGTTTCCAATAACACAATTATATATTTGATTAATCCTACAGTGGATAAACAATACTTTTAAAATACTATCATTACTTTCAACAATATGGGTACGAATACAATCTGAATTTTCTTTGCAGTTATTTTTGCCTTTCAGGTATATCCCACTAGAGATCTGCAGTCAAATCACTGTGTTATATAGTCACTTATAATAATTCTTCTCCATGTGATTAAGCCACCAACTTAACACTGGCACGGCAGTTAAATTCACTTGCTTTATTTTGCTTTTTATTTTTAGGGATTGCATTTTGTGTGTATGTTGATTTAGTTTTATTTTATAATTAGTTAAAACATTTATATTATTCCAAAGTCAAAGCCATAAAACATGGTACATACAGAGAAGTTTAGCTTTCATCTCTGTCTCTTCCATTTATTTTTCCTTCTTTTCCTTGTGCATAACCGTATGTTATTTTAGAGCTTGGTTTATCCTTGCTTTTCTTTTTGGAAAAGATATATATACATATATATGTATTTATATATACATAAATACATATATATGTATATATATGAATGTATGTGTGTATACACATATAGCTATAGTGTATATAAGGTTCCTGGGTGGTACAGTTTGTATTTGACTACTAACTGGAAGGTTGGCTGTTCAAATCCACCCAGTAGTGCAGCAGAAGAAAGGCTTGGCAATATACTGCCATAAAATTACAATCATTGAAAAGCCTATGGAGTGCAGTTCTACTCTGACAAACATGGGGTCATGAGTTGGAATTGACTTGACAGAGAGCTATTGTGTATATACATACACACATATTTTCATATTTTCTTGTAGATAAAAGATAATTGACTTTACGGACTGTTCTGCAATTGTTTTTTATCAATATATTTTAACAACATATCCTTGATAACTTCATAGCAATATATGCCGATATTTCTTAACCCTTTTCCAAAACTTCTTTGTGTAACTGTGAAAATGTAAATAGTTAATTCACTCAGTCCTTATTGATAGACGCTTGGGTTGTTTTCAGTCTTTCGTAATTCAAATAGTACACCAATTTTTAGCCTTGTTCATAATGCTGTTTTTGTGGCCTAATAAGATCAATTTTCATGAATTGTTCCCTGTGCTCTTGAAAAGAAGATTTACTTTCTATTATTAGGGTTTAGTGTTCAATACATGTCTAGAAGATTTTCTTTATGGAATGTTTTATGATTTTATATAGCCATACCATTTTTTGTTCATCTTAAATTCATTTTGATGTGTTTCTACTTCTCTTAGTGTTTATGTTTAGTTTTACTTTATGAAAGTTATCGATGTGAATTAATTTTAGTAACTGGTATGTTTGAATTGTAAATTTTAGGATTTAGCATTATTAAATGTTCTTCATATCTTTTAGTGATTTTTGTCTGAATGCTACTTTGTCAGATATTGAGATCTAATCCCTTCATTCTTTTTGTTTGTATTTTTCTGGCAAATTTTTGTTCATTTTTTTTTTAACCTTTAACTTTTCTGAATCTCTTTTATTAGGAATATCTTTGGTATACACATTGAGTTGTATTTTACTTTGCTAGGCAATATGAATATATTTTTCTCTTAATAGATGAGGTAATAGTTATTGATATGACCAATATGTTTGACCTTAGTTCTGTCATATTGTTTCATATGTAAAACTATACACACACACATATACAGTCCTTAATTATGTGGTATTTATATACTCTCTTTTGGGGGCATAAATTTTAGTATTTAGGAAAGTTTTTGTTTTTGTTTTAATGGCTACCTTTCTATAGTATCCTTAGTCCTTAATTTTTTAGACATTCCTTACTGGTTTCCTATCATGAGTAATATTGAAATTGCTCTTTTCCCCCATCTTCTCTGTTTCCTACAACATCTAATTTAAAGTAATATACTTGGTGGTTTCAGGGGACATCTAGGTCAATTAGCATAACAAAGTATATTAAGAAAATGTTCTGCATCGCATTTTGGTGAGTGGCATCTGGAGTCTTAAAAGCTAGTGAGCGGCCATCTCAAGATGCATTAATTGGTCCCAACCCACCTGGAGCAAAGGAGAATGAAGAACACTAAAGACATAAGGAAAATATTAGCCCAAGAGACAGAAAGAGCCACATAAACCAGAGACTCCATCAGCCTGAGACCAGAACAACTAGATGGTGCCCAGTTACCACCAATGACCGCCCTGATGGGGAATACAACAGAGTCTCTGATGCAGCAGGAGAAAAGTGGAGTGCAGAACTCAAACTCTAGTAAAAAACACCAGACTTAATGGTATGACTGAGACTGGAGGGACCCCAGAAGATATGGCCCCTGAACTCTCTGTTAGCCCAGAACTGAAACCATTCCCAAAGCCAACTCCTCAGACATAGGTTAGACTGGACTATAAGACATAAAATGATACTCTTGAAGAGTGCGCTTCTTAGCTCAAGTAGATACATGAGACTAAATGGGCTGCTCCTGTCGGGAGGTGAGATGAGAAGGCAAAAAGGGACAGGAATTGGTTGAGTGGACACAGGAAATCTGGCGTGAAAAAGAGGAGTGTGCTGTCACATTATAGGGAGAGCAACTAGGGTCACATAACAATGTGTGTATAAATTTTTGTATGAGAAACTAACTTGAACTGTAAACTTTCACTTAAAGCACAATAAAATAAATAAAAAATAAAGTAATATGCTTGGTCCTCCCAATCAATACCTGTAAGTAAATCACCAAGCTTATTTGCTTTTCATATACTCTCATTTATTCCTCCATTTTTGACATTTCTATCTATGTTTAAGAGCATATAATCATTACAATTGATTTTGTCTCCTTTATCTCTATCGTATATTCTTAGTCCAACAGCTAAATAATGTCAACAAGTCCTAGGTATAGACTTCCATGCTGTGGCAACAGGGAATATCTGGTACTTGGCTTCTAGAGATGGATGCAGGACGTATTATGGCAAGTTCTCCAAAAGAGAAAAAGTGATAGGAACCTTAGTAGAGGAAATCATAAATATTTATGCTGGGAAATAAATAATTTAACTAACTGATTTATAAGCTTAGCTAGGCTGTGGCTATGCTAACCTACTGCAATCTAATCAGTCTATTTTAGAAGTCAAATAAAATTTTCTACAATAAAGACACAAACTTTATATACATTCAAGTCTCCCATTTTCAGAGTAGAAAAATTAGTTTTTTTCACTGTGTGTACGTGTATGAATGCAAGTGAAGAGAAGAAAAATAACCTCTGTGCATGAAGGGCTTCCCTATGCATTTTATATCTTTTTTTTTTTCTCATTTAATCTTCACATCTATGCAATAGCTATTGTGTCAAAAATTTTAGATGAGGAAACAAAGGCTCAGAGACAGAAGTAACTTGCTCAAGATGACACAGCAAACTTGTGAGTTAAGGTGAATTGAAAATAGTCAAGTAATTGAAACAACTAATACTAAATGTGAAACCTGTGGAAATTTTGCCTCGATGGAAAATGAAATAGATTGCAAATATTTTGATTCATGAAGAAAAGCTGTAAGAGCATTTCCAATAAGTAGATTTTGGAACATCAACTACAGCTCTTCCATAGTGTCTTATTAAGTTAAATGAAAAACATTGTGGAGCCTAACCTAACTCACCTTACATTTATTTAACAGGTAAACTTAAATTGTTTATTTGGCATTATATAGCTATACATATTGGGGCTCAAGGATTTTAGATTATTTTTCCTTATTTATAAACTCTGATTATCAGCATAAGAAGACAGCATCTTTCTACAAATTCAGCCAACTTGTCCCAAGGTCTGTATTTGTTGTTAGGTGTCAGATGAGATGACAGTAAGAGTGGCCTCTGATCTTCCAGAATATGATAGCTCAATATATTTGAGAATATATCTATGTATCTTCCTTTCTCGATTGTTTTAATGACTAATAATTCTCTGGATGAACCACTGAGGAATCTGCAGTTGGGAACTGAGAAGGTCTTGGAAGCCACAAGCCACTCTAAGGGGAAAAAATTCTTTCTTAGGGCATCTGCAATTACCCTATGTTGGACACCTGATACATTATTGCCACTTTGACTTTTTCTTTTGGATTATAAAAGTAATCATTTATTAAGAAAGTTTAAACACTGTCTAACCTATGACATATATCTGGAATAAAATTGAAAAATGTATCTATAACTCCCCTCCTAAAACATTTTAGAAGGAATGCTTTTTATTTATCTTTATATTTCCAGTCTGTCATAATGTCTGACATATACAAAGTTTGGCACTTAAAGTAGTTTAATTGACGTTTGATATGCCTAAGTATTCTGAAGTTTGATCATTATGATGTGTTGTTTCTAAGGTATATATTAAGCAGATATTTTATTTTGTAAAAACTAAACAGGTAGATACACTTGAATAATCACTTCAGTTTGTTTTTTTACATAAAGTTAAGTTTATCTAAGTGGGGTTCAAATGGATGTTTGGATTCAGTGATATTGAAAGGTAAATTATGTAATTGGTTTTCTTTTTTGGGCTAGTTTTCAGTTATTACCCAGTGAGTAATACTAGTGGAAGGAGGATTAAGTAAATTATTGCTCTCTTGATGGTTTTTCTTTACTAAAGCAAAGCAGTAGTTCCCAAATGTTGACCATGTAAGATTCAAACACATGAGGTGGTTTTTCACACTGTCTCCCACACAGTACACATTCCATATATACTCATTTAAGGATTATTAAATCTGGTCTACAATTATCAATTCACTTTTATTTCCTGAGGCGATTTTACTTGTACTCTATATCCATGTTTGTTTTTAACCTCTATAGCGATACCACATGCCTCTTTTTTACGTGGATTTTCTCTGCCAAATTCAGATCTTAGAGAATCTTTAATGTTTGAATCAAATTCCATCGAGTTTATGAATACATTTTCATTTTCTCCAGATCAAAGTGATCCCTCACTTTCCTGAAGAGTCTTTGCACATGTAATTAGTGCTAAGTAATTTAGCACTTAGTTTTAGGTAGTTTGGTGATGCCTTCTAATTATATTATGTAATTTTTAAACAAACATATAAAAGGTCTGTGCCTTTGCTTATATGTACAGTCTCCATTTTTGTTTATAATACAAGGAGCAGAAAGCATAAAGTTGATTTAATTCATCAGATTCATTATATGCTGACCTCAAGACCTCTCTTGGATTCAAGTATAAGCCTGATACTCCAGCACTGTTCTGTGTTGGAGAGTCCACTCCAGGTACCCTCCATACACAAGGGGTATCTTTTACTATTTTGCTTTTAGCCCATGATAAAGAAGAGATAATGACAGTGAACCTAACTTAGTAAATTAGTAAAAGAAATGACAGGAAAGAAGGGACGTCACCGATGTGTCATTTTCTTATGAGTTCACTAAGCCTTCTCTACAGGCATTTCCATACCCTGTTCTGCATACTGTTACATAATATCATATTCTATATACTTACATGCAGTCAATAAATACATGCTTTCTACTGACATACTAAAAATCCTGACTCATAGCGACCCTATAGAACAGGGTAGAACTAACCCATAGGGTTTCCAAGGAGCGGCTGGGGTATTTGAACTGCCAACATTTTGGTTAGCAGCCATAGCTCTTTACCACAGCACCACCAGGGTTCCACTGATACACTACTCTCATTAAATCACTAATCTTCTTGGAGTCTCAAATCAAGTATATATTATATAAGACCACTTAACATCCATCCACTTTAAATTTAAGAGAGCCCTGGTGGTGCAGTGGTTAAGAGCTTGGGTGCTAACCAAAAGGTTGGTAGTTCAAATTCACCAGCCACTCCCTGGAAACTCTACGGGGCAGTTCTACTCTGTCCTATAGGAATGCTATAAGCTGGAACCGACTTAGTGGCAACAAAATAAAGGATGAGAAATATTAAGTGACTTTTTTCGCAAGGTAAATTTTGAATTCAAATTCTGGTCGTCTGAGTCCTACCTAGTGTTATACTTGTTTCACACTTTCCTTTCCCTTTAATCATTTTATGAACCTTCACAAACATTGTCTCTGAGGGTAGACTGTTTACCTTAAATGAGCTAGAGAGTCTGTGGTAAATTCTCATGAGTGTTGGTGTGAGACCTTGACAGAAGACCAACTTCTAATTAAACAGAAAGACATATTTAATTTTTAATACTATTACTTCCTATTATATTATTACTTACTTTTTCAAAGTACATGTTATTCCACAAGTGTGAGGTCAGGCCAACCTTGATAATCTTCACAGAACCCAATAGTACAGACTAGTTTATAGAAGGTCAATATATTTAAATGATTTATTGTAATTCAGTGCAGTGGTGTAGGTCTATACCCTTATTTCAGAAAAATAAAAGCGATATTAAGTATGTGAAATATTTGTTTTATTTGCAGCCCAAATGCAGAAGAGACTTAAATAAAACTAAGCATATACAGGAAAACAAATAATTATTGGTATAAAATGTAGTGCTCTCCTAAGAGTCCACTGTTATATTTTTGATGTACAGTAGGTTATTGAAGTTAGTAAATGATTTACTATTTCTCTTAACATTATTAGCTATATATTGTACTAAAAGTAAGAACAAACTTTCCAAATTCAAAGTATTGGGTGGGATGGCTGGGCTATACACATGCAGAACTTACATTACCTCTGTGGACTCTTTTTGGTGAGCTGATGAATTGTTTCTGAAAACAACTCTAAAAGACGTATTATATGAAAGATAAGGACATTGAGGAAATCCTACATCTTGTTAAGTATATTTTATGTACATCATTACTGTGTTGTTCTGATTGGGAAGGTAAATAATTATCCAGTGAAATTATCCAGTGACTCCTCTTGTTTACATTTCAAGAATTCTGAAGTGATATAGGAGAAAATATTATGTTACTTTTAGATTCCAGCAATGTATCCTTCTAAATCTCTCTAGATTGGTTACAATGATTTAAAGTGAGATCTTTTAAAGAAAGATATAACATAGAAGAATTAAAGTTTAATATCAAAGTCATCACATTTTCCTTAAAAAATTTAAATATTATATCATGATAATTGGAAATAAAAAGATTTACCCACTGTATGAAATTCCACTACATTCAAGAATTACTACATTTCTCAAAATTCACATAAATGTCATTACTGCATAGATCAATGTGAAAAGCTTGCTGATCTCAAATAGATCATATTCCCTTTTCATTCAATTTCAGACAGTCATGGAATAAGTGTTTCACAAATGAAGGAGAAATGAATAAGATTGTGTTACAAACTTTAAATCACTTTAATTTGTGCCTTCTTTCTCTGATGTATCATGTTAAAGAAGTAATCCTATTAAATATTAAAGAATTTTTACTCAAGATATTTATATCAAGCTCCACTGAACAAAGAGTAAATTGTTTCAGGTGGTGCTTATGGCAATCACTGTCTTACAGATTGTATTGTTCTGTACCAAATACACATAAGCATTTGGAAGACCTTACAAAACATTTAATAAACAAAATCAATATTTGTATATTATTATTTAATGTACAAATCATACCATGTATGAAACCTTTCAGTAAGGTCCAATTATTATTGCAGATCCAAGCATTAGCAGTGAAAATACAAAATGTGACGACCAAAACAGTTTCCGTAGGGCTTGAGAATAAATTCAGTGTATTCAAGCTTATATTTACCTACCCTTTGTACTAAATTTCAGGCAAAAATAAAAATTCCTACTGATTCATTTTGCCTGTAGACATTCCAATAAGTAGAGGTATAAAAGAGCTAAGTAGAATGGTTATAATATTGTTTGCAACCAGAAAAGAGTGGCATGAAAGAATATTATGTTAACTGATGTCTAATGATCTGGGGATTACTTGTCTCAGCAAAAATTAAGCCAATTAGAAGACATAGTTCACTGCCTTATTTCCGATAACATTTTCCTGTGATTTCCAGTTCCTCTTTATTTTTGTAGATTCATAGTCAACTCTTATGAGCTTCTTCAGTGCATCCTTCATGTCCTTGTTCCTCAAGGTGTAGATGAGGGGGTTGAGACTTGGAGTGATGACAGTATAAAAGAGGGTGAAGAACTTGCCCTGGTCTTTGGAGGCACTGTTACCTGGCTGCAGGTACATGTAGATGATAGTTCCATAGAAGATGGACACCACAGTGAGATGAGATCCACAGGTATTAATTGCTTTTCGTTGGCCTGCTTTTGACTTCGTTCTCAGCACAGCTCGGGCAATGTAACCATAGGATATAAGAATAAGGAGGAGAGGTATAAGGACAATGACAATGCCTAAACCAAAAACAGACATTTCAACTGCTGTCGTGTCTACACAAGCTATCTTGACCACAGCTGGCAACTCACACAAGAAATGATCCAGAAGGTTGTTTCCACATTTAGGCAAATTCAGTGTGAGTGTACATAATACCACAGAATTGGTCAAACTAATACCCCATACCATGATAATCATCTTGAGACATAAATGTGGGTTCATGATTACTAAATAATGTAAAGGTTTACAAATAGCTGTAAAACGATCATAGGACATTAACAGCCAGGAGAAGGCACTCAATGGAGCCCAACGACATATAAACATAAAGTTGAATGACACAACCTACAAAGCTGATGGTCTTATCAGATCCCCACAGGTTAACTAGCATCTGAGGTACAGTGCTGGTGGTGAAACACAGATCTAGGAAAGATAAATTCCTAAGGAAAAAATACATTGGTGCGTGTAGGTGGGAATCCAGGAGAGATGCAAGAATGATGGCTGTGTTGCCCACCAATGTAATTAAATAGAAGATAGCGACAACTCCTGACAGGACCATCTCCAGTTTGGGATGATCGGAGAAGCCAAGCAGCATAAAATCATGTAGAGAACTATAATTATTTTGGTCCATTGTCCTTCAATGCCTAAATCCTAAATTGAAAAGAAAAAGAAGGAGGAGGAGTCAGAAAGAGAAAAAAAAGGAGGAGGAAAAGAAAGAGAGGGAGGAGGAGAAGGAGAAGAAAAAATGATTTGTCAGCACAGACTATCTAGGTAATCTAATGAAATACAAAACTAAACAAAGGGAGAGAATTTATGTTAACAATTGAAAAACTAAATTGATAGAAAATATTCCAGTCAGGTAATCTGGTATTTCTTGCAGGTTCTTTTATGGTGATAAGCTCATAAATACATTTTTTATCTAGGTCACCTTGGGGAGTTCACATACAAGTAAATTTCAGAGTTTGGAATAGATGTGGTTCCAAAATTATGTGGCCCTATGATTCTCTATTAAGGCAAATTACTTGATATAATGAACATATTCTTTCACTTGGCCAGAGAATTAACCTAAAATCTATCTATGGCTAATGTCAGAATGAAGTAAGAGTGTTCCTGTTTTTCCATATGTTAGTGAATAGCACCTTTGATCTCCCAGCTTTTTATGTAAGAGATCTGGCATTTTTCCTTGTCACCTTCATTTCCCTCATCCTCAGTACCTAACTTATCACTAAACTGGTAAATTTGAAGGCAAAAATACCTGTTAACTATCTTCTGACTTTTTAAAATATCCACCCGCTAATGCAAACCCCTGTCATCTCTCTTCTAGATTCTGGTAACAATCTTCTACTCTTACATCCAGTCTTATCCCTTTATATTGTTACAAGATTTAATAAGATCATTTCATCTGTGTGCTTAAAAGTTGTCCATGGCTTTCCATTACACTTAAGAAATATTCAGATTATTTAAAATGGTCCAGATGGACCTGCATGATTTGTTTTCTGTTTGGCCTCATTCTTGTCTCACAAATCACTTTACACATATTCACTACTAGCTTTTTCTCAATTTTTTGACGGGTCAAGCTCATTCCCATCTAAAGTTGATAGAACACTTCCCCTTCTTCTCTGAGGAACTCATACTATTCTTTAGGCTACCACTTAAATTTTTCTTGCTTAAGAGGAATCTCCTAAATCCACAATCTCTTTTACTTTATGTCTTATATCATGTACAAGGATCTCCTACAGAAAGCCAGTATAGCATGGAGCTTAAGGGCATAGTCAGAGAGCTTATGTTCACGTCTCTGCCGGTTATTTAGCTGTCTGATTCCAGGCAAAATACATAACACTTCAGGGCTCAGGAGTTTCATCTCTAAAAACCGGACAATAAAAATACATAGTGTTGGGGTGAAGATTGATTAATATATGTGAAGTGCTTAGAACAATGTTTGTTACATGATGCATCTCAAAAGTCATTAATTACCACAATTTATTATAAGAAGCAATTATAATCATGTACCATGTAGGTAAGTGTTTGTTTATCCTTCCCCTTGGATTGCTCTATGAGCTTTGAAAGCAGACACGATGGTTAGTGCTCTTCACTGTATCCCTAACCCCTAAAGCAGCACCCCCTCAAATATATATAATATTTGACTAAATGAAAAGTTAGGTCACACTATGAATTATGATGAAAAATCACTTAATGCTATTAGTTACCATTTTCCTTACAGTAAACATTTAGGCTGGCTGCTTATAAAGTTACCTGAATAGGATGATAGACGGTTATGGATTAATGGAAGAGATTGTGGTTTTATCTATGTAGTAACAAATAACCAGTTTATTCAGTTCGATAAAACATAATTTAAAATATTTGTCTCTATTTGAAGGACTAATAAGTTCAGCATTCTTTAGTAGTATGATACAGACAAGCTTCTTAAGACACACATTGACATATCTGCGCTGCCAAACTTTTAACAATTGAACAGATTATCAATAGTCCACCTCAGTTGCCTATTACTGAGTATAGAAAGATTTAACTTCCTACCATCTGAAGCAAAAATAACATCTAGAAAGTTTCTGTTAAAAAATAACTGAGAGAAAGTATTTTATATAAAAATAATAGGTATCAAACTGGTGTTAGCATAGATAAAATGCAAAAAGTGGTTTTTGTTTGTTATGCCATTTCAAGTATATTTCTTCAATATTATGAAGAATTTACTTCACACTGTGGCCATAATTCAATAGTGTACACATTTACCAGACTAACTGAATATACCGGTCGATATAGTCATTTCAAGACAGACTTTGGGTGAATCCCTCAGAATTTATTTTCCAAGAATAATGATTTGAGCCTGGTTTCTGCCATTGACCAAGATGGGCCAAAAGGAAAAAATTTAAGTCTTCGAAATGTATCAGAAGCTGTCACACACCATAGAGTTCTATAATGTCTGAGCAGGGGGATGAGTAATTGGTATTTATTTCGATACACATATTGGTGTATGTTATTGTGCCATCTTCTGAATAAAACATGAAAATTATATTGAATTTAATAAATTGTATTAAAATTTTGTATTTAAATTAAAACTTTAAGTTTAAATTATATAAAATTTAAATTCAGTTAAAATTACATGAATGCAAAAATAAAAATTCTTTTAAAATTAAACTCCATTCCATGCTGTTAACTATTTTCATGGTTGAATATTTTCCTTATCACTATAGTCCCCTAAGATTAAGTCAGAAAGGGTAAAAATCTTGCTATTAACATTAGGAGTCTGCAAATAACTTTCCATGTACATGAGATTCAGAAACATATCCAAAATACCTGAGTCCTTCCTAGCTTCACAGTCTTCATTAATAAAGTACAATATTTCAGTTCTTCTTTTCAATTTAATCCACAGTCTTTCTCTCTTATTTCTGCTGAATCAAAATGTCTGAAATCATAAATAAAGAAATAGCTTCACGTCCTCCTTTTATAATAAAGAATAACTTTCATTTTTCCTTCATAAAACAGAAAGGAAGATTTTTCTGCAGAGATTTACAATAAGTATTTAATCTGAGACTTCTGACAGAAAACCAAAAGAATTAGCCCATACAAGTCTAAGCTTTCTTTATTCTACCTCCAACAAATTGTTTTACCAACTCAGGCACACTATTTTTTAAAAGCTGTTAAAGATCTACATTACTGTGCTCCAGAGTGAGTTCCCTTGATATCTACTTCTCCACCTGTGTTGAGCCCACTCTGAAGAAAACAGATCCTGGTTCAGCATTTGCTCTCCAGGCTGCAGCTCTCTTGTGTATTCCCTGCAGTGCCACTGCGAATTCTGCTGTTCTCCTGACCTGTGTTAAGTAACGTACAGATTCTTGACAGGACTCCTCCTTTCTGAACATGTGACTTCAGATAAGAGGATGAAGCTGTCAGAAGTCTCACTATTTTAAACGAATTTGCAAATACTAGGTCTTAATCCTAGAGAAACATTACACAAAGTAATCAGATGATTCTGAGCCTCTTCTGGGTTGACTAGAACCACCAATCTTTCTGTTACCCAACTTGTTAACCATTTGCACCACCCAGGGACTCCATTTCAGAATAAGAATTGAATAAAATTTCCCAAAATTGCCTGGAAATTCAGATCATCAAGAAAGATTAGCTAACCCACCCAGGACTGCATCTAATTGACTTTGCTGGAGTAAAGTGCTATAAAAAAAGTCAGCTGATGAAGCATTTGGAGAATTAGACCATCTCCTGATATTTCATAAGGACAAATTTAGTGAATGCAAAACTTATTCAATATGAAGGAAAAACTACAGGGCAGAGAAATAAGAAAAATAGATTTAAAAAAAATTTTTTTCTCTAGGTGGTAAATTACATTGCAAATAACAAAATTTGCTGTAAAATAATGTGCAATTCCAACACTCAAATTTTAACATGTACTGACTATAAGATAATCATACTATTAATAATATGTGTCATGGATTGAATTATGTCCACCCAAAAATGTGTGTATCAATTTGGCTAGGCCATGATTCCCAGTATTGTGTGGTAGTCCTCCAGTTTGTGATTGTAATTGTAATTTTACATTAAACAAGATTATGGTGGGATTGTAACACCCTTACTAAGGTCACATCCCTGATCCAATGTAAAGGGAGTTTCTCTGGGGTGTGGCCTGCACCACCTTTTATCTCTCAAAAGGTAAAAAGGAAAGGGAAGTAAGCAGAGGGTTGGGGACCTTGTACCACCAAGAAAGCAGTGCCGGGAGCAGAGCACGTCCGTTGGACCCAAGGTCCCTACGTGGAGAAGCTCCTAGTCTGGGAGAAGATTGATGAGAAAGCTTGCCCAAGGAGCCAAAGCCTTGAATTTGGACTTCAAGCCTACTAGACTATGAGAAAATAAATTTCTCTTCATTAAAGTCATGCACTTGTGGTATTCCTGTTATAGCAGCACTAGATGACTAAGACAGTACACATACTGATTTTGGAAATAAATGTGCTCTGAGCAGATATGTAAACAAGGTACCTCTAATATTTATCTCTGACCTCCAAGCTCTGACACCCAAGGTGTTTCTTGTTTGCGAAAGAGAAGATATTCAATCTCCAAATCTCTAAACAGTAAGTTGAGGATCACAAGAAATTTATATTTTTAATCAGTGCTAATATGTCTTTGTCTTGATGACAACCATTGGTGATTCAAAGACTTTAGTGCCTATGACAATCAGTTTGTTAGTGACTGAGAGGTCACTATTTGAACCCTAGGTCCTGGAGCAAGTGTATGCTCTGATGATTTTTATGAGTTAGTTTATAGTCATTAAGTTACAATATGTTACCTGAATTAAAATTATATGCCACCAGTAATTATTTTAATATAATACATAAGCACAAATTGACTGCCTCATGATATATGTTTAAATGTGGATGACTTCTCATCACCAAACAATAAAACAATTTTAATTTTCTGCTTCTTTATGACAGTAATCATTATATTCTAAATTTGAGAGAGAGTATGGTGTGATGATTAGAAGGAGACATTCTAGAGTCAGAATTCCTGGGCTCAAATCCTGGTGGTTCCCCTTACCAGCTATGTGAATTGAACAACTTCCTTAGACTTCTGACACAAAACGAGAAGAATCAACCCATACAGGTTTGAGTTTTCTTCCTTCTCCCTCCGACGAAGTGCCTTGGATTCTTATATATATCAGGAGAATCATAATTGTGCCTACTGTAGTGTTAATATGATGATTAAATGAGTTTAACTTATGTGAAATATTACAATACCGGTTGTCACACAGGAAACATCCACATTTGTATTAGCTATCACTATTTCAATCAATTTATGGGCTCTGTATGCTGCAATTATTCTTTTTGTTGTTGTTGTTGAGAATATACACAGCAAAACATATACCAATTCAACAGTTTCTACATATACCATTTAATGACATTGATTAAATTCTTTGAGTGTAGAACCAGTCTCACCCTCCACTGGACCTACTGTGAGACTGACAAGAGCTAAGACTCCATTAATAACCTGACCTCCATGTGTCCCCACTCTGACTGGTGGGCCACAGTGACAATTTGAGTCCCCTGGAATTAGTGTCAGTTCAGAGCCAGTCTTCAGTAATCCCTGCAAAGTCTGATTATTTTCTTTTCTCCAATCAACAGTCACTCTCATAAAGGGCTGTGGGTCCGTTGGGGAAGGCTGTGAGAAAAATTAACAGTACATGTTTTGGGCAGTGTATTGGAGTCCTTCCTCAAGGGGACCTGGCCTCCCTTTCAATCAAGGGGTTGTAACTCTTTAAACTCACTCAAGTCTGGGAATTGATTGAGGGGCCATGACTCTCTATTCTGGTGATTCAAATTAGACTGCTGTTCACTTGACCTAGAGGTCATTTACTTGTACATACCAAGTAAATATTTAGTAGATTTCCTATCTATTTCACTCCTAGGAACACCATGACTAAGTAGCCAATGCCATAAATCCCTAAGAGTCAGACTATTCTGATTACTGCTTTGACTCTGTTGTCCATTATGGTAACCACGCCCACTTTATCTTTGTCAGTTGAGTGCTGCCACTTGACTCCTACACCGCAGGGTTCAATCAGCCCCATTGTAGTTAGGTGTCTTAATTCAGTTAGGGCCGTTCCCACTGTCAAATCTGACTTACATAAAATAGCAATCACAGCAGTCTTCAAGGATGCTGGGGCTCCCTTCACAAATTTGTTCCTCACCGTTGAAGTAAAAGGTATGTCTTCTGGGCACTCTGTGTGGGTCTTTGGGTTTAACATGATAAATCCACTCTAGTATGCCAATTTCCCTAAGCTTTTGGATACCTTCTTCTACAGTATACCAAGGCAGGTCTGGTACTTCAACTTGATTTAGTGTAGGCCACCACATAATCCATGCTTCAGCAACCCAACCAAATAAACTATTAGATCCTTTCCTAACTTCTCAAGCTGAAATATTGAATGAAGAATCTGTGCTTAGTGGGCCCATATCAGCAAACTCAGACTGATCCATCTTTATGTTCCTTGTACCATTATCCAAGCCCTTAATAGCCATTCCCACACATATTCCCCAGGTTTCTGCTTGTACATATTACAAAATCAAGGAGTTCTTTTGGAGTATAGTGTACCTCCTCTTGGGTCCCACTTTGCAATACACCTTTTAGGGCTCACTGGGTCTTAAGTCTAGTTATACGTCTAGAAGCCAAAATCAGTGGGGAAATGTTTTGAGAACATTCAGAATTGTCTTGTAAAGCATTTGCTTCAGGCTATGCCCCAGACAATGACTCAGACAAAGGCGCTGTAGATGCAGCTGGGTTAATCTCATTAGATGGGAGTGGAGGGGCTAATGGTTTTACTGGGCAGGGCAGTTTAGCAGACACACATGGAGTAATCTCTTCAGATGGGAGTGAGAGGGCTGGTTCTGTTGGCAGGAGTGACCCAATGGAATTTAGGGGCTCAGTGTCTCCAGCTTCCTGATTATCTGCCCATATGTCCCCATCACAAGTTTCAGAATCCCAGTTCTTCCCAATCAATGCCCTGTCTTTAACTTCAGACACCTCTTGAGGTTAGCAGTTGAGTTGGTGTTGTAATTCAGTCAGTCTTACAATAAGACCCTGGGTTTGGTTTTCAGGAATATCAGCTCTGTTACTACAAGAAATAAGACTTTCTTTCAAGGCACAAGTGGAAACTTTTAGGTCGTTTATGCGGCACTTGAGCTTTGACTCTGAAGCTCTGAGTGCATCTCTCTTTTGCCAGTTTGTCTAGCGCAAGTAGGGCCAACCAACCAGCTTCCTTATAGTTATCATTATGACAAAACCGTAGAAAGGTATCACACATGCAAGCACCCAGTGCCTCACCTTTCACCAATACCTGATCTATTGGTGGTGATATTTTGTGCATTTGAATTTCCACCTCACGCCATGGATTAGCAGTGCACTCTTTACTACTGGAAGCAAAGTCATCAACATCTTTAAGACTGACGAGACTTGAGAACCAATTTAGAAAAAATTCATTCTTACAATTTTGTTTCTCTAGAACCCCACTCTCAGTACCAAATATCTTAGGCTGGGTTCTCTACAGAAGCAAAACTAGTGAAAAATATAAATATATATATAGAGAGAAATTTATATCAAGGAAATGGTTCACGTGGTTATAGAGGCTGGAACGTCCCAAGTCTGTGATCAGGATAGAGGCTTCTTCTGATTCACACAGCTTCAGGGACCGGTGAACCCAAGATTGGCAGGGCTCTTTCCCCCAGGCTGTGAAGACCGATGAGTCTCAAGATCAGCAGGCAAGACTGCAGGTAAGCTGCTAGCTCAAGTCTGAAGAACCAGAGGTCAGATGAATAAGAGCCAGCTGCAGGATCCAGAATGAGCAAAAGCCCCTGAGACTTGCCAGAATGTCCACTTATATTCGGATGCAGGCCACACGCCCAAGGAAACTCCCTTTCAACTGATTGGCTACTCATAGCAGATCCCATCATGGAGGTGATCACATATCAAATCTCAACAGGGAAGTGATCACAACACAACAAGTGATCATAACGACTACCAAAACACTGAGAATCATGGCCCAGCCAAGCTGACATGCAAACTTACCCATCACAAACTCCTATTAATCAAAGAATTTTTTTCTAAAGGATTGCTTGTCCCCTTCACAAGCCCTTACAACGCCCCTATCCTTCCAGTTAAAAAACCTCATGGAAGGAGTTGGTGATTTGTTCAAGACCTACGTGCAATAAACTGCATTGTTATTCCTAAATACCCTGTTGTTCCTAGTCTGTACCTGCTACTTTCTAATGTTCCCTCTGAAGCTGTGTGCTTTACTGTTATACAACTTTCTGGTGCATTTTTTCAGCATTCCTGTTGATCCCAAAAGTAGTTATCTGTCTGCTTTTACTTGGGAAAATCAACAACTAACTTGGAATGTCATGCCCCAGGGGTATACAGAGGCTCCCAGTTATTTTTCTCAAATTTTGCATGCAGATTTACAACCTTTGCAATTCCCTAGTAAATTTAGATTGTTACAGTATGTGGACAATCTCCTGGTGTGCTCAATATCTCAACAAGCTTGTTTAGAAGATAGTATTGAATTGTTAAAACATTTAGCCCTTGGTGGACATAAAGTTTCAAAAGAAAAATTACAATTAGTTCGGCCTTCTGTCAAATACCTAGGTCAGTTAATCTCTGCAGAAGGCATTTCTATTGACCCCAATAGAAAAGAGGCTATCACTGCTTTTCCTTTGCCTAAGACAAAGAAACAATTGAGGGGATTTCTGGGCCTTTGTGGTTATTATCGAGCTTGGATTCCTAATTATTCTTTAATGACACGATCTTTATATAAATATTTGAAAGCCTCTGAGCCTGATCCATTCTAGCTCACCCCTGAAGATCAAGAAGCGATAAGTAAATTAAAAGAAGCTTTGATTAAAAAGCCTGCTTTAGGATTCCCTAACTATAGGGTCGTGTGAGTTGGAATTGACTTGATGGCAACAGGTTTGGTTTTGGTTTTTTTAACTATCATTTAGACTTCGCACTTTTTGCCTGTGAAGTTTCCGACAATGCATTAGGTGTCCTTACTCAGAAACACCTGGGACAAAATAGACCTATGAGTTACTATAGCGTACAGCTGGACCCTGTAGCCAGAGCCTACTCCCCGTATTTTCTTCGGGCAGTGGCTGCTAGTAGTAGAAAGTTAGCAGAAAACACTGTGGATATAGTCTTGGGAAACCTTTTAAAGTTATATGTACACCATGCTGTGTTTGCATTGCTTAATTCTGCTTTAACCCAAGCTAAATCTGCTGGCAGACTCACTTCTTATGAAGTGCTCCTCCTGGCAGCCACTAATATTAGGTTCATATGGTAGGCACTTTAAACCCAGTTACCCTTCTCCCTATAGTTGATAAAGATGACTGTCTTTCCAGTAACTGTTTGGACTTGGCTGAGCAGCTTCTGACTCCTCAGAGTGGTTTAAAGGAAACTCCTTCGGCAAACCCTGCTATGATATTATTTGTAGATAGCTCTTATTTGAAACCAACTCTTAGTTCTCACTATCAGGCTGGCTATGCTGTAACAACTTCTCCCCAAGTCCTTGAAAGCCGGCCACTCTCCCAAAGTACTTCGGCTCAACAAGCCGAACTTATTTCTCTTACCTGAGCACGTAAATTGGTTAAAGAGAAGTCCATGACAATTTATAAGGATTTGAAATATGTACACGGAATTACTCATGAATTTGGAATGTTATGGAAACAGAGGTTTTTTAACCTCTCCTGGTAGAACTATTAAAAACGCGGCTTTAGTACCAGACCTGTTAGATGCCTTACTGCTCCCTTCTGAAACTGCCATAGTTAAAATACAAGCACACCAGCCAAAGATAGTGCCTCAAACTGAAGAAATTAGAGGAAATAATTTGGCAGATGCAGCTGCAAAAAGGGCTGCTTCCAAAATTATTGTTGCTCCTGTAATAGCAAAAGAAGACGCAGAGGGGCTTTTGGAAGAATCTGCAGAGGGCTGTTCATGTGAAACCACTGATACATTCGCCGCCACCAAAAAACAGCTTTTAAAACATCAGCAATTGGCTCAGTCTAAAGAAGTTGAAGCGTGGAAGAAGTCAGGCTGTTATCAAGACCCTGCCACGAAGCTATGGTTAGGCTCTAATGCCAAAATTGTTCTTCCTAACTTTGTGCATGCCCTTATAATGAGGACTCTACATGAGAATACTCACCTAGGGAGGGATAAAATGATTGAAGTTTATAAGAAATACTGGTGGGGAAAATTTTCTGAAGCAGCTGAGCATGTGACTGCTCACTGTTCTATTTGTCCTTGTTATAATCCTGGAAAACATCTTAAGACTTTCCCTGGACAATATCCTTTGCCTCCTGGACCTATGATTGAATGGCAGTTGGACTTTATCTAGCTCCCATCTTCGAGTGTTACAAATATATCTTAGTGATGATTTGTAGATTTTCACACTGAGTTGAAGTTTTGGTTGAAGCTTTTATCTGTCCACCGGCTACTCCTTCTGTTGTAGCAAAGAAGCTTCTTGAAAACACAATACCCACTTGGGGAGCACCTAAGATTCTTTGCAGTGATTGGGGAACTCACTTTACCAGACAAGTTATTCAAGAATTGTGCTGAGTTTTCCCCATATACCAGAGGTTGCATTGCCCTTAACATGCACAATCCTCCTAACCAAAACAAAATCCATTGCCATCAAGTCGATTCCGATTCATAGTGAACCTAAAGGACAGAGTAGAACTGCCCCATAGGGTTTCCAAGGAGCATCTGGTGGATTCAAACTGCTGACCTTTTGGTTAGCAGCTGTAGCTCTTTCTCCACAGTCCTCTGGTCTTGTGGAAAGAATTAATGGTAAAATAAAAACTTAACTTGCTAAACTTTCTGAATCCTTAGGGTTGCCCAGGACTAAAGTCCTCCCTTTAGTCCTTCTAAATTTAAGAAGTACTCCTTTTGGATCTCATAAAGTTACTCCTTATGAAATAATTACTGGGAGGCCTATGATCCTTCCCTACATTGCCTCTACTGATCCTAATTTAATACAGCTTGAATTATTAAAATATTGTCAATCTTTAATGCAGTACTCTAAGAAATATCTCTCAAGAGTTAAAGAGGCATTTGAGGAGCAGAAATCTAACCTCCTCCATTAATTAATATTAACCCAGGAGATTGTATTAGAAAAGACATCAGCTAAAAGACTATTAGAGGGAAGCCTATCTTGTCCTTTTAACTGATCCCTTGTGCAGCCAAACTAGAAGGAATTAACCTTTGAATTCATTTATCATAGTTAAAGAAAGCCAAAGAAACTGTCTGTGCTTGCCAGCCAGATAGAGATTTGAAACTCGGACTGAAACAGCGTGTCAGCAATTCGAAACAAACTGCTTCGAAGCCACCTGCTGACCCCAAACCTGCAGTGCAAGATTTCACATGAACTGTTGAAAATCTATGATCTCTGGTTCTCACGTGTTGGTATTTAATAGTCTTGATTATTTTTGTTCAGTTGTAGAATTACTATATTTTTTGCTCTAGTAATCACTGAATATCTTTAAGTCTAGAAGTTTAACTTATTTCTTATACTAATAATTGGAATAGTTCAATACTTATAACATTTTTGAAATAATTTTTTGCCTACTGTATTCATTTCTTGGTGAATTACGAGAAAAGAAAACATGTTTATGCTCATTAAGTTCCTTTTTACTTTACTATATTGTTTAAACTTTTTTATTATTTTTTATTTTTATTATTTTTCTCTTTTTGTTTGTTATAACCACCACAGATGCTTGGAAAGAAAATGCTTTTATTAGATTAGCTCAATCAGTTGTAAACAAATAATTTCTTTCATAAGGATCAGCACAAAACTAGTTCCTATGAAGCAGAAGTTGAAGATGTCCCAAACGTCCAACTTTTCCAAGCTGCTGTACCACTCCATCATCTCTACATCAACTACTCCATCTCCCCCTCAGTACTCTCCTCAGGTCTTTGGCTTTCCTAATTTGCTACAATGTCTCACAGAACTCACGAACAAAGCGTGTAAAGAAAATGGCTCACTTGGTTGTGGAGGCTAGCAAGTCCCAAATTCATGGGTCAGGTATAGGCTTCTTCCTGGCCCTCAGTCTCTGCCCAAAGGCACTTAGCTTTCTTGCTCCGTGGGCGGAGAAACCCACCGCGCTCTCTCCTGTGGGTCTCTCCTTCCTTGGTGGTGGTGGGCTTTTCTCTTTCCCACCTCTTGGGCGGCTCATTTCAAGCTCATCAGGATGGCAAAACTGACCAATCTCCTTGGCGAGCCACAATTACCCTATCACACAGTCCTAACCAATCACCTGGGTGGGAATTTCAAGACCATGGCTAGAAAGGCCACACAAAAAGCAATCCATTACACTGCAGGCCACCCCCTGGCTTTTCTAGCCATGGTTCTTTTATACTTGGAGGATAACTTCCCCCTCCCAATCATTTTACAAGTCCACAATAGTCATTAACAGTTAGTCCTTCAATAGGGTAAAAAGCCTAAAGGGTGAGTTTATTCAGGTACCAGCCATTCAGCTCTGCTGTGGATTTCCATGTGATCTTGTCAGGTTCTCCAAAAGTCATCTCATCTTCACCCTTTCTGGACTCTGACAAAATTCAACTGAAAAATTATTCCCTTGCTCTGAGTCTCTCTTGAGATATCAGCATAATGTTAGGTTTCTGCCACTGCATGACTCGTTTATTCATTCCTTTACCTTCAGCTATTATTTCTCCTTCCTTCCATTTGTCATTCATTTTTACCCAAACTTTTCCACCTTGGGAAGGAACATTAGGTTCATCTGCTGTGCTAGTCCAGATTGCTGGTAGCAAGACCAGTCTAGTAAGTGCCTCCCCCTCAGTTCACTCCCGTTCATGCTGGGTAGGTTACATAGGTACAACACTAGTGGGCTAACTTGCCCACTAGGCAATACGGCAGTATTTACTATCAACCCCAATTTTGCCAGATGCGGGGAAGGTACAATCCATCCCATCAGGTCCTTGGGAATTCTGGCATACATGTTCAGGGCTATAGTTACAGTCTCTTGCTTTAGGATCACCCCTGCTTCTGGCACCTGCAGCTGCATCCCTGGTCCTGGAACCGCAGCATCTGGCAGGAAAAAAGCAATTCTAGGTAATGTGGAGAAGAACTGTACAGTGGCACCAGCATCCTCCCACATCCCTTCTTCCCAGAGAAGCATAGGAATCTGTCCACTGGTGGTCCTCATTTTGTCCCCCTCATGTTGAGTGTGAACACATACTCATGAAGGTGTGTGAGCCAGCCCGTCATGCCTTTATCTCCCTACCGTTTTAGGTAACAAATGTTTCTACTGCCCATTCCAATTCTCTATCAAACCGTTACTCTGAGGGTGGTATGCAACATGGTATGCCCATTTAATATGATGTTTTTTGGCCCATTTCTACACCCTGTGGCCTGTAAATTGTGTTCCTTGGTCTGATGAACTATAACTCAGTGGTCCAAATTAGTACAGCATCTTTTGTTCCAATCCATTAATGGTGTTTTCGGCATTCGCATCTGTCATAGGATATGCAAAGCCCAGTCCAGAGTATCTATTCCTGTGAGGACCCATTTGTAGCCACCTGGTGCCACCAGCATCATTGGTCCAATATAATCAACTTCCCAGCTATGCGCAGAGCCTTCTTCCTGAGGAATCTGCCCCATAGCCAACTGCAACCTCCGTCTTTCTTGCTGGCAGACAGAACAATCCTTATTGGCATTTTGTGCCTCAGAGGGTGCAAGGGGAATGTGTCTAGATTCAACCCATCTCAGCATTGCTGCAGCAACCCCATGTCTGCTCATTTCATGGACCCAATTGGCCACCTCAAGTGAGCATACCAGCAGGTCCAGTTGCTGATTCCAAACACCTTCCAATCCAGGAAGGAGGTTTTTCTGATGGACTTTGACATGCCCTACTGTGATGCGCCTTCTAAGTTCCCAGAGTGGTTTCCATAGGTTCATGCCCTACACAGGTGTCCCCTTAATAGTCTAATTTTCCATCACCCATTTGCTTGATCATATAGCCAGGCTGTTGGCCTCTCCCCATGAATCAGTAAAAATCCAAACATAGGGGCTGTCACCATTGCACAATTCTTCCATCAGGACAGCCTCTTCCCAGCTGTGCTCACAGACACACCTCTCCCTGGCCCTCAGTCTCTGCCCAAAGGCACTTGGCTTTCTTGCTCGTGGGCCAGGAAGCCCACTTCACCCTCTCCTGTGGGTCTCTCCTGTAGATCTCTCCTGTGGGTCTCTCCTTCCTTGGTGGTGGGGGGCTCTTCTCTTTCCTGGCTCTTGGATGGCTCATTTCAAAACTGACCAATCCCTTTGGTGGGCCAAAATTATCCTATCACATAGTCCCAACCAATCTTCTGGGTGGAGTTACAAGACTGTGGCTAGAAAGGCCACACAAAAAGCAATCCATTACACTGCAGTTGCCAGCACCAGCAATTTAACAGAATGTTGGGTATGTCACTCTGCCCCACAATCCACACAGGACCACGCTGATCTCTTGCTATGCCAGTTTTAGAGTATAAGCTCATACCTAATTTTATTATTGATTATAAGAAACCATTCAAATCAGCCATTGGAGTTAAACTGTGGCTACCTCCAGAATTATCTACTTATCCATCAACTCCCTGTTTCAATCTTTCCCATGCGTGGATAGAATGTTCTACTCTAGTCACAAGATGTGAAGTTTTGGTTAATAGTGCTCAACATTATCCCTTAATAATTGATGACTGTATTGAATTTGATCCAAATCTCCCTGTTTGTTCTTGCCTTCAGAAACCCCTGAATTTTGGAAAATTGCCCATCGGTGATGACTCATTAATGAAACCTGGCTTAAAAGAGCCAATCAGCCCATCCCATTTCAATGTCCAGACTGGACAAGCTATGTTATGTGCCCCATCTGGATATGTCTTTTTATGTGGAGGATCAACTTATACAGCAAAAAAGTCCAACAATTCATCTTACACTTGGGGTTTGCCATGCTTAGATGGCTGGAGTATGATAGGCCGATGCACTTTAGGAATATTGGGAGTTCCCATGAGTATACATTCATACGGTGACAGCCCACTATGGAACAGTGATTCAGAATTAATATCCAGACACAAGAGAGACCTTGTCCTTTCAGGAAATCCTAGAGCTGATTACTCAGGATGGGGATGATCTTTCTTATGTACTACCAAAAAAAAAAAAAGCCAGAGTTAAAAGCAGCGTAAATGGAATTCAACTGAAGCTAACATGCATACACACTATATGTGTGTCTATATATATAAGCTTCCAGAGTTGCATCTGTCTGTTGAAACATCTGAATCGCTATTCCATCAATTCCTAGAGCCTTGTTTTTGGCCAATGCCTTCAGTGCAGCTTGGATTCTAAGCCAAGAAATTTGGAAGACAGCTACCTCTCCAACAGACTGGAAGATATCCATATTTGTGCCTATTCCCAAAAAAGGTGATCCAACAGAATGTGGAAATTATCAAACAATATCATTAACATCACACACAAGTAAAATTTTGCTGAAGGTCATTCAAAAGCGGCAACAGCAGTATATCAACAGGGGACTGCCAGAAATTCAGGCTGAATTCAGAAGAGGACATGGAACCAGGGATATCGTTGCTGATATCAGATGGATCCGGGCTGAAAGCAGAGAATGCCAGAAAGATGTTTACCTGTGTTTTATTGACTATGCAAAGGCATTCGACTGTGTGGATCATAACAAATTATGGATAACATTACAAAGAATAGGAACTCCTGAACACTTAATTGTGCTCATGAGGAACCTGTACACAGATCAAGAGGCAGTTGTTCAGACAGAACAAGGGGATACTGCATGGTTTAAACTCAGGAAAGGTGTGCATCGGTGTTGTATCCTTTCACCATACCTATTCAATCTGTATGCTGAGCAAATAATCCCAGAAGCTGGACTACATGAAGAATGGGACGTCAGGATTGGAGGAAGACTCATTAACAACCTGCGATATGCAGATGACACAACCTTGCTTGCTGAAAGTGAAGAGGACTTGAAGCACTTACTGATGAAGATCAAAGACCACAGCCTTCAGTATGGATTACACCTCAACATAAAGAAAACAAAAATCTTAACAACTGGACCAGTAAGAAACATTGTGATAAATGGAGAAAAGATTGAAGTTGTCAAGGATTTAATTTTACTTGGATCCACAATCAACACCCATGGAAGCAGCAGTCAAGAAATCAAAAGATGCATTGCATTGGGCAAATCTACTGCAAAAGACCTCTAAAGTGTTGAAGAGCAAAGACATCACCTTGAAGACTAAGGTACACCTAACCCAAGCCACGGCATTTTCAGTCACATTATATGCATGGGAAAGCTGGACAATGAATGAGGAAGACCGAAGAAGAATTGACGCCTTTGAATTGTGGTGTTGACAAAGAATACTGAATATACCATGAACCCCCAAAAGAACAAACAAATCTGTCTTGGAAGAAGTGCAGCAAGAATGCTCCTTAGAAGCAAGGATGGTGAGAGTATGTCTTATATACTTAGGACATGTTGTCCAGAAGCATCAGTCCCTGGAGAAGGACATATGCTTGGTAAAGTACAGGGTCAGCAACAAAGAGAAAGACCCTCAACGAGATGGATTGACACAGTGGCTGCAACAATGGGCTCTAGCTCAAGCCTCACGATTGTGAGGATGGCACAGAACCGGACAGTGCGTTTCATTCTGTATGCATGCACACACACAAACATGATCTTATTCTCTCAAAATGGAGACCTTTGCAGTAAGCGGGGAAGGGTGTGAGATGACAGAGTCCTGAACTGGGATGGAGTAAAACCGAGTTGAGAATTATTTAAAAGGTAAAATTGACAAGGATTTGTTAATTGATTGTACAAAGTAGGTGAGGAAGACAGAGAGGTCAGACTCTAAACCAATACTTCCCACCCAGAGCAACACAACTCCTTCACAGATAGAGTTCAGGGCTTCTACAATCACTATAGTGAGTACATGACTCAAAGCAGGAGTGTGCTAAAAATAAAAAATCAGATATGCAGATGTTATCCCTTTAAGTACACCACCAAAAGTACCAGTATTAAAAATGTGCCATGTCATAAAAAAGGCTGAGATCTCAAGGTGACACTCCTCCAGTCTATTAGTACTCCCACCCCCCTCACCTGCCATTACCTCTATTACACCTCAGTCTAATTTATCTTCAGCAGGAAAAACCATGGCACCTTTCTTCTTCTTCTTCTTTTTTTTTTTTTTTTTTTTTTTGGCTCTTCTCTCAAACATCTACACTAGATTCCTTCCTTCTCATTAAACCACAGGTTAATCTTTACAGGTAATATCTTGCAATAACAGGGAGCTAAAAGTTGGGCTTGTCAGATTAGCTTAGGCAGGGGACCCTACTTAGGACCCTCCCTGGGACAGGGCTGTGATGGAGAGAAACCTAGGCCTCTGGGTGAAGATCCAGGGTCCTAAGTAGGGATCCCTGTCTAAGCTAATCTGACAAGTTAGATAATAAGAAAAACCTCTTAGGTACAACTTACTTCTATTCTTTATCGCTATGTTCCATTTTACCTTACGGAATAAAAGTAGAGAGCAGGAAGATTTTCCAACCCAAATACTTTACAGGCTTCTCAAAGGAATTTTTTCATTTGTTTTTGGTTAAAAGGAGAGCAGGCAGGCCCTTATTACCAAACATTAGCACAGTAATGAATCCCTGCATACTGCCCTGAAGTAGTTCAAACTTCATTTTCCCATTATAGCTAGGCGGTTTGTGTCACTGCTTGACTTGTTTGGGACTTTTGCCACATTTTGGGAACAGATTAGTTTGAATGTGAGATTTATCTTCTTCAATGTATGGAGATAAGGAAGAAAGAAAATGGAAGGTCAGGTTAACCAAAGTACTTGAACGTAAACTCTATGGGGCAGAGATCTTTAACTGTTTTGTCCACTCATTATCCCAGGCTCTTAGAACACTTGCTGAAGAAATATTTGTTGAATCAATAAATGAATTTAAATGAGTGTGAAAAAATTGCTGCAAACCAAATGAGTCTGAAAAAAATTGTCACTAACCAGCTTTTTGACTGATATCAGCATTTTGGTTTTCCAATAGCTTTATTTAAAAAAAGAACTATACATAGCATAATTTTTTGGATTATGAAAACTCAGAAATATGCACTATAAATAATATATCCTGTTGACTTTGGCTCACTTACTTTGGGCACATCATCCGGAAAGATCAATAGCTAGAAGGATATCATGTTTGGTGACCTTTCATTACCAAAATTTTATTTTTTAAAAAAGAAACTTTTCGATGGCATGTGTTTTAGGTATTGGAATGCATGCTTACTAATTGAGTGTGTTTAAATTTGGGGCTGGTAATAAGATTTTGAGAAATATGATCTGGTAATACAAGCCACCAATAAGGCGAGTGGCACTCTGGCGCCACTGATCTGTGGTATGACAATATACTGATATGAACTAAATAGAGAATTTACTGCAGGTGCCTTTCAGTTAGGTTACATGAGGAATCTCTGGTTTTCCAAATACGACACCGGAAAAACCAAAACAAACCCATCAGGGCTCCCTAACTATCACACAGGAAAGCCATAATTATGCTGCAAGCCTTATCTCACAGAAATAAAGGGGAAAAAAAGCAAAAGTTTACAAAACTAACACATCCAGGAAGCATCACCTAACAGAATGATCAACCTACACAACAACGAGGCTTCAACTCCTGTCTGATGAGCTTCACGTGTTTCAAAAGGAACTCACCTTGACGCTAAATGCGTTAGAACAGGAATAACCTACTAACTACAAGGGCCAGAGGCATAAAAAGTGTCTGGTATACTGTTAAACCAACAGTAATTAAACAGGTAAAGTAGAGGGTCATTGAAAACAAAGGAAACCCTCAATGAGATGGATTGACACAGTAGCCACAAAAATGGACTCAAACATACCAGCGATCACCAAGATGGCACAAGACTAGGCAACACTTTGTTCTGTTATACATGAAGTTGCCACGAGTTAGAACCAACTCTACAGCAACTAACAGCAACAAATATCTCCCCAAATACTATATTTCCAATATATTGCATTTTTCTATAACGTATTTCCCAGTACATTATACTTCAACATAATGATTAGTAGCGGGAATTTAAACAGAAAATATTCAACATTTGTAAGTAACAAGGTTAAGCATAAAACATATATTTAAAAGTTAGAGGTGGTAAATACTTTAAATTGTTATTTCCTATGCTAGAATATAAACTTTCTAACATAAAATTATGGGAAATTTTCCTTTTGAAAGGGGAAACTCTCAAGAAAAAAATTATTTCCAAAAGAAAGCCAATATAAACAAAATGAGATCCATATAAGCAAAGACAAAAAATAAACACTGGAAAAAGTTCTGAATTGAACTGAAAAATAATCAGGATCATTAAGAAGATTATTGGAAGCAAAATGAAAAAGACCTGTGGCAGTTAAAATGAATGAGCTAGAGTTACATTTTCCATAAAGGATAAATCTCAAAACCATAAGGTTGAGTACAAAGTAAGTATTAACCTCCATGAAATATTTTTGCCAAAAATAGTAAACCTAAATCAAATTAAGGCTTTCAAGCTTAAAGGATAGGTACAAAGTGAAACTATTTGTATGAAATTTGTAAAACATGTATATTACACTGCATATTGTTTGTGTCTAGACAGAATAGAACTGCCTCCAGGGTTTCCAAGGAGCAGTTGGTGGATTTGAAATGATGATGGTTTGGTTAGCAGCCAGAAGTTTAACCACCGGGGCTTCTGTATGCATAAAATAAGATCAAAATCAGGATGGTACTTAATCCTGGGAAGGAAGGGGGAAGGAACTGGGGAGGGGTAGACAAGAGGATTTAATTGTATCTGTGATGTTTTAGGAAACCCTGGTGATGTAGTGGTTAAGTGCTACCGCTGCTAACCAAAAGGTGGCAGTTGGAATCTGCCAGGCACTTGTTGGAGACTCTATAGGGCAGTTCTACTCTGTCCTATATGGTCGCTATGAGTCGGAATTGACTCAGTGGATTTGGGGTTTTTTTGTTGTTGTTGTTTGGTAATGTTTTAGGAGTCCCATCGAAATCAACTTGATGGCAATGGGTGTTTTTTGTTTGTTGGGTTTTGGTTTTTAGGTGGCGCAAGGAGTCCCTGGGTGATGCAAAAGGTTAACGCACTGGGTTGCTAACCGAAAGGTTGGAGGTTTAAGTCCACCCAGAGGTTCCTTGGAAGAATGGCCTGGTGATCTACTTCCAAAAAAATCAACATTGAAAACCTAATGGAGCACAGTTCTGCTCTCCACATAACTGGTAAGCTAGAAACATTTTGTCTTAAGCTACCTGTTGTGTTCCTTACATTACTCTTTAGTATGCCTGAAATATTTGAGAATTTTTCCAATGCCCCAGAAAATGAAATTGGTAATTTCAACAAATGGCAGAGGGGCCACAGAAATATTTAAAGTCAGTTAGACTTCTATTTCTCCATCAAGGATCATGACCTTCGAACTGGAAATGGTAACACAAATATTGATATGAGGAAATTAAATTTCAGAACAGATGAGGAGATATAAAAGAAAATCTATTTGTCTTAAGTGAGTACCTGTCTTCATGTCCAGATAAACTCGCTCCAAGGGTCCTGAAAGTCAGGCCGATTGGCCACAGAACCCCCTGAAGGCCACTTTCCAGGAGTGCAGTAGGTGCCCAAGACTAGCAAATGTCCAAATTTTCAAAAAGTAAAAAAAAAGGTGAACTATGGGATTAACAGGCTGATACACTTCACATGGATCCCTGGAAAAAATTCAGCATTTCATTGTTTTAGGAGATCATTTACGAGCAATACAAGTTAACCAAGAACAAATAGGGTATCTAAATTGTATAAATTGTATCTAAATTGGACTAGATTATTAAAGTCGTATACTACGGGTCAGCTGTGGAAGTAAAGTATCTTCATTTCAGCGAAGGTTTTAGTGAAGTTTCTCATGAATGTACCCCGTGAAAGTATGTGAACTGTACGTTAGTGCTGTTAAGACTAATACTGGGAAGAAAGTGTACCCAGTTAGCCAAGAGGGTAGGTGGCCATGCAAAGCATTTCTCCTGTACAACCCCTTGCACAGTGCCTTTGCACACTATTCACTGACCGCCCTGTATGACAATAACGGCCGATATAGTAATGTTTCTGCAACCGCGACACCCTTTGCATCCCTAATTAACTTGAGCAAACTCCTGAGGACTCAAGGGGCAGAGAGCAGCAAGTTTCTAGAGAACGCCTCAACCAGCGAGTTGAGGCGTTTCCTAGAAAGTCACCGGAAATGATTATTAGCTGACTAGGAAGTGGAGCTAGTCTAGATTTCTCTGTTTTCTAATTTCTTGGAGGGAGTATCGGCGGGAAGGTCTGTGTCTCCGGCCAGCGTGGGGTGGGATCTGCAGCGGAGAGGCTTCTGGGCTGCCCGCGGAGTCCTGGAACCGGCAAATGGGCGGGTGGGCAGGAACCTGACGCCGCCCCCGCCACCGGCCTTATTTAATACACTCTAGTCCAGGGACACCCTGATTGCCGGCGGGGAGGGGGCGGGGCTTTGTGGCTGGATTTGAGAGGGTGGTCCTCTGCGGCCACCTCCAGTCAGGTCTTTCCCTTACCGTTTTCCTACACGCCTCCAGCCCCACTTCATCCCATCCCAGCTGTCCCTTACCCATTCTTTTCCTTTGTATTCTTCTCTCCAGCATCCATTCATACATTCATTTATTCAGCCGATTTTTAATCGAGCGCCTACTAGTGTAGGCACTGTTCTAGGCATTGGGACTACCGCAGTGAACAAAAATTCCTGCCCTCACGAATCCTAGCGAGAGGAGACCGACAATAAATAGTTATAGAACACAAGTAACTTGTGCACCATGTTGTAAAATGGTAAAGTTCTATAATAAAAAAAAAGTAAAGCAAGGTAGGGTATATCAGGATTGGGAGGAGGAGGGTACGTTCCAATTTTAAGTAGGGTACTTAAAGTAGGCCTCCTTAGGAAGATGGCACATAAACAAACGCTTGAAGGAGGCAAGCCATGGACATAGCTTGAGATGGAGGGAATAGCCAGTGCAAAGGCCCTGGGATGAAACTGTGCCTAAGATGGAAGAGAAAGAAGCTGAGTGTGGCTGAAGATTGAGTGAGGAAAAGAATAGTAGGAGAGAAGGTCGGAGATAATGGGCCCATCTGATATTTGTATGCCATTGTGAGGACTTCAGCTTTTATTTTTAAAAAGCCATTGGAGGGTTTTGAGCAAAGAGATGAAATGATCCAACTTAAGTTTTAAAAGGACCACTCTAACTGCTGTATTGAGAAGAGACAGGAAGAAAGCAAGGAGTCCAGTTTGAAAGCTACTGCATTAATGGGGCTGCAGGATGGTGATGGTTACTTGGACCAGGGTGGTAGCAGTGCAGGTAGTGAGAAGAGGTTTTATTCTGGATATATTAACATTTTCAATTTGTCTTGTGCTCCTCATCACCTACAGATACCTCAGTTTCTCAGTGATTTCCTCTTACTGCTGTAGTTACATCCCCCTCCTTTCCCTTCACCAAATATGCAGGAAAACAAGGTGTGAAATCACACCTGGCTTAATGCTGCTCATTAACCCCAAATCCAGGGCAGTGTTTGACACATCAAACCAAATAACAGCTGTCCTGTGTGTCAGGAGGAGCCCTTTGGCTGACATCACCAAGACTTGTATCCCCCAATGAAAGCTGGGATCTGTGGAAACCACGTGTTGTCTGGACAAAGACAGAACTGGCTTCAGGAGCTGGATTCAACCAGCAGAGTCGTGGAAGATTGTAAAAGAAAGCTGGGTAAAAAGATGCAACAGGTGAGAAAAGGGGGTTCTGTAATACATCACAAGGAGGAAGGAGAAGTGTGTTAAGGAAAGGAGGAAAGCAGTGGAGGTGGTGGTGGGCCTGAATTGTCCCTGTGGAAGTCTTTTCCTTCTGGATATTATTTTTCCTGTATGACATGGTGATCATTAAAGCTTTGTAATTATAGAGAGTAACTGGATGCCATTTCCATTTTTCATAAGTTAGGAACTGAGTCCCAGGTTTTTCCCTCCTTTTGGTAGAGACAATTTCCATGGACAACCGTTTATGGTTGGCTGCAGCTTCCCATATATTTTCTTTTTTAAAATACTGTGGTTTAGGTGAAGGTTTACACAGCAAATTCGGTTCCAGTTTAACAATTTTTATACAGATTGTTCCATGGCATTGGTTAAAATTTTCACAGTGTGTCAGCATTCTTATTATTTCCATTCTGTTTGTTCTATTCCGTTGATCTAGCTTCCTTGCCCCTCTTTGCCTTCTCATCTTTGCTTTTGGGTAAATGTTCACCATTTGGTCTCATATAGTTGACTGTTTAAGGGAGCACATTACTTATGGGTGATATTGTTTATTTTATAAGCAAATATGTTATCTGGCTGAAAGGTGACCTCTGGGAATGGCTTCAGTTCCAAGTTCAAAGGGTATCTTTGGGTGATCGTCTTGGGGGTTCTTCTAATCTCTATCAGTCCAGTAAGTCTGGCCTTTTTTAGGAATATGAATTTTGTTCTACATTTTTCTGCCATTCTATCCGGGATCTTCTATTGTGTCCCTGTCCAGAACAGTCAGTAGTAGTAGCTGGGAACCATCTAGTTCTTCTGGTCTCAGGCTGGAAGAAGCTATGGTTCATGTAAGCTATTAGTCCTGTGGACTAGTTTCTTCTTTGAACCTTTGGTTTCCTTCATTCTCTTTTGCACCAGACAAGTAGAGACCAATATTTGTATCTTAGATAGCTGCTTGCAAGCTTTTAAGACCCCAGACGGTACTCACCAAACTAGGATGTAGAACATTATCTTTATGAACTATGTTATGCCAATTGACTGAGTTGTCCCACGAGACTACAGTCTGAAACCTTTTAACCCAGTAAACCAATCCTTCAAAGTGTTTGAATATATCTAGGAAGTCTCTGTAACTATGCCCCCATGTGCTTCATTATACATATGACTATATATGCAACACACAGAAACATGTATATACATATGCCTACAGATACACCTATACATGCATGTGCGTGTACTCATATATGCCTTTCTATACACATATATGCATACATATCTACCTACGTAACCACACACATATTTTTTGGTTGTTAGTACTGTTGTTGCAAAATTGTATATATTATAGCATTTACCAAAATTGTCCCTTATTCTTGCATACTTCTTAGTGTTTTCATTTACCTTGGTCAGGTTGTGCAGACTTCACCTATATTGGGTATTGCCTTTCCCATCACCAAAAGTAACAAGTGTCTACTATCTAGAAAGTGATCCCCCCTTCCTCTCCCTCCTATCCCTGGTAACCATCAAAGAATGTGGCTTTCTGCATGTATACCTATTCTTGACTTTTTATAATAGTAAGATTATACAATGTTTGTCCTTTTGTGGTTGCCTTATTTTACTCAGCATAATGTCCTCCAAATTCATCCATGTTCTGTTTCATGGACTACTCATTATTCTTAATAGTTGTGTAGTATTCCATTATACGTATGTGCCATGTTTTGTTTGTCCATTCATCCACTGATGGGCACTTAGGTTGTTTACATCTTTTTGCTATTGTGCGTAATGCTTCAGTGAACATAGTTGTGTATACGTCTGTTCATGTCTCTGCTCTTATATCTCTTGGATATACCTATGAGTGGATATACTGGATCATAAGGTATTTCTGGCTTTTTGAGGAAGCACTATACCATTTTTCATAGTGGTTGTTCCATTTTAAATCCTACCAGCAGTGTTTAAGAGTTCCAATCTTCCCACAACCTTGCCAGCATTTGTTGTTTTGTTTTTTTAATCAGTGCCATTTTTGCAGAGGTGAGATGGTATCTCATTGTAGTTTTGATTTGCATCTCTCTAATGGCTAATGAGCGTGAGCATCTTTTCATGTGTTTGTTGGCCACCTGAATGTCCTCTTTAGTGAAGTGTCTGTTCATGTCCTTTGCCCATTTTTTGATTGGATTGTTTGTCTTTTTGTTGTCAAGTTGTTGAAATTTTCTATATATTTTAGAGATTAGACTCTTATCAGATATGTTGTTGCCAAAGATTTTTTCCCAGTCTATACCTTGTCTTTTTACTCTTTTAGTAAAGCCTTTTGATGGGCGTAAGTATTTAATTTTTAGGAGGTCCCAGTTATCTATCTTCTGTTGTTCATTCCTTTTCTGTTGTGTTTGATAGACTGATAGACTTTTTATGCTAAAAATTAGGTCCTCTAGTTTTGTCCCTGTTATCTTCCAGGAACTTTATAGTTTTAGCTTTAACATTTAGGTCTTTAATCCATTTTGAGTTAGTTTTTGTGTATGGTGTGAGGTCTGAATCCCGTTTTATTTTTCTGCAAATGGATATTCCGTTTTGCCGGCACCATTTGTTAAAGAGACTCTTTCTTCCCCCATTGAATAGACTTCGACCCTTTGGTGAAAATCAGCTGCCAGTGGATGAATGGATTTACTTCTGGGTTCTCAATTCTGTCCAATTGGTCTATGTGTCTGTCATTGAAACAGTATCAGGCTGTTTCGATTACTGTGGCTGTATAGTAAATTTTGAGATTGGTAAGTGTGAGGCTTTCTGCTTTGTTCTTCTTCAGTACTGCTTTAGCTGTTCGGGGCCTCTTTCCTTTCCATATAAAGTTGGAGATTAGTTTGTCCATTTCATTGAAGAATGTTGTTGGGATTTAGATCATAATTGCATTATATCTATAGATCACTTTGGACAGCATTGACATTTTCACAATGTTAAGTCTTCCAGTCCATGAGCATGCAATATTTTTCCACTCATGTAGGTCTCTTTTGGTTTTTTGTAGTAGTGTTTTATAGTTTTTCTTGTATAAGTCTTACGTCCCTGGTTAGGTTTTTTCCTAGGTATTTTATCCTTTTAGGGGCTGTTGTAAATGGTATTGTTTTCTTCCTTTCCAATTTGGATGCCTTTTATTTCCCTTTGTTGCCTTATTGCTGTAGCTAGTACTTCTAGTACAATACTGAATAAGAGTGGTGATAATGAGCATTCTTGTCTTGTTCCCATTCTCACGGGGAATGTTCTCAATCTTTTTCCACTGAGAATAATGTTGATGTTTGTTTTGCATATATGCCCTTTAATTATGTTGAGGAATTTCCCTTCTATTCCTAGTTTGCTGAGAGTTTTTATCAGGAAAGATGTTGGATTTTATCAACTGCCTTTTCTGCGTCAACTGAGATGATCATGTGATTTACTTTCCTTTGTTTTATTTGTGTGGTGAATCACGCTGATTGATTTTCTAATGCTGAACCACCCTTGTATCCCTGTTATGAATCCCACCTGATCATTATGTATTATTTTTTTGATATGCTGTTGAATTCTGCTGACTAGAATTTTGTTGAGAATTGCCATATATTTTCCTCACCTCTCTAACCTCCTCAGTTTCATTCTGTGCCCGACAATAGGTTGTGCTGTCATGTGAAAATCCGGGACCACCAAGTCAACTTCTGTCTACCCCTGATGCATGGCTCCTGCAGGAGAGAGGTGAGGCACATAGGGTGATGGGAGTCATGGCAGTGAGAATGGAGTAAGGACACAGAGTGGATGGGAGATGCCTTCCCCGGACCCAGAAGTCTGTTCATTATTGAGCATTTATAAAAGGTCATCTATTGCATAGCTGTATACTGAGTCTGGGTCAGTATCAAGAGCAATTACTTATCTAGTTTTTGCCTTCATCTTAAAGCAGATTTGTAAAAAAAAGTCTAAGATTCATAAGAAAAGATTCTACAAAGCAGTTTATCAGATAAATTGAATGCATACCATCATTTACTACACTATATATAACTTGATATCTATAATAAATAGTATATATGTGATGTAAATATTTACACATATGAAACTTGTGATATAATTCAGTAACTCCTACCCAACTACCAGTTTACCAACATGTAAAATTTGGAATAATTATAATTTTACTTATGTAGACGTGTTTGGAACCCTGAGATTTCAAAATATAATATAGGTACCTGAGGGATAGGCAATAGAAAAGAAGACGTAAAAGCAGTGGCAAGAGAAGGAGCAAAAGTTTTGCCATGAAGCTTTCGGGATAATAAAAGAAGATGGAGAAATGTGAGTCTGGGCTTTAGAAATGCTTTTTGGTGGCATCTGTGAAAAAGAAAGTGGTTAAGATTTGTATAAAAGGGGCTGATGGAGGTGGGACTTAGCAATTCTGGAGTCATAAAATCAGACCCAGAAAGACATAGACTTCTGGAGAGAGGACTAGGTACACCCCAAAATAGGCTTTTTATAAAGTATATATTACTTTCAAAAAAAACAGTAAAATGTATTTCTAAGTATATTGTTGAAACTTCAAACTAAACCAAACCCATTGCCATCGAGTCAATTTCAACTCATAGCAACCCTATAGGACAGAGTAGAACTACCCCCATAGGGTTTCCAACGCTGTAATCTTTACAGAAGCAGACTGCCACGTCTTTCTCCTGCAGAGCAGCTGGTGGGTTCAAACTGCTTATCTTTCAGTGAGCAGCCACGCACTTAACCACTGCGTCACCAGGGCTCCTCTTTTGAAACTTACAGGCACGCAATTCTGAAATTTCCACCATACAAGGAATCATGAGTGAAAATAATGTAGAACATATTTATTATAAATTTAAGACAGGCAGAAAATAGTGGATATTTCTTAACTTGGGTGCTAATTTTTTCTTTATTTTTAATATAAAAACATACGCTCTTATGGTTCATATCTGATTGTGAGCCTCCCAGTTCTCTTTTTCTCAAAAGATTTTAAGTTCTTCCACCTTGAATTTTCCTCTTATGGCAGATTTTCAGGACCATAAAATCTATAATTACCTAACGTGTAAATGAATTAATATCACCCTAGAAGAATACCTGTACACTGCTTTCACAAATAGTTTCATGTTGTTGTTTGAGCATGTAGCTGGTCTCCTAAGTTCATTTTTAACTTGAGGGCAGCAACTGACCTTTCAAATTCTACAGCTAAAAACAAAACTTCCCTTTAAGAATTACTATAAGTTGACAAAATTTTCCTAGTATATGAAAAGGATATGGTAAAAATCCAATTGGGATGTCTCTAGAGATTAGTTTGGGTTATATAGGGGTATGCATTTGTCAAAACTCATCCAATGGTAGGCACACTTAAGACTGGTACATTTCATCATATGTAAGTTTTACCCCCCCCCCAAAAAAAAGTAAACATTGAACTCTAGTTAATGATAGGCATGCTAAAGTATTTAGGAATAAAGTGTACTGATATCTTCAACCTTTTGAAATGCATCAAAAAATAAAATGGATTAATAGACAGAGGGACGAATAGATGGATAGATATGTGATAAAGCCAATATTGCAAAAGATTAACTGTAGAATGTAGGCAGTGAGTATATGGATATTTTACCATACAGTTCTTTCAACTTTTCTGTATATTTGAAAATGTTCACAGTAAAATGCTAGTTGAAAAAAAGCTAATTGGGAAGTTTAAGTTTGTTGATATTATGAGGAAAAGAACTGTTATGGAACATTATGGGATAGAACATGTGTCTGCTATGAGCTCTGTATTATCGATGTGGGTTTGGGGCTTTTTGGAACCAAGAATTACAAAGTAGCTTGGGGCTTTTAAAGTGAGACTGTGGAAAAATTGAGTGGAATCCACATGATTGAGACACAGCCATGGTCTTGGTCAAAAGCTAAGCATAGCCTAGACCAAAGAAGAGTCTTCTTGGGAGATTTCTGTGAGAAGAGTTCAGTATGCTCATACAGGAAAACTGAAATGATAGCTTTTGGGGCCCTAAAGCCTCAACAGTAGATGACTCTAATGCTGCTGGTATCTTGAGAGCAAAAATAAATTGCTCAGACTTGGACTTGGGGATATGTTGATGAACCATCAAGAAAGATAACACTGGAACTACAGAAAGGGTGAGCTGGCTTACAAGGAATGAAATAGAGCCCCATTAATTAGTAATGTGAAACTATACTTCTCACCCAGTCCATATGGATTATACGTGGACACTTTTACACTTTAAAATACTGAATGTACTGTATTACTTTGTTGTGGAGAGGGTACTAGGGAATTAGCAGGAGAATCAGGGGGAAAGTGATTCTTCTCCAGTAGGAACGAGGAAAATGTTTTTCTAATAAATTAGTGGTAGACCAGCCATTAAAAAATTACCTAAAGAACTAAGCTTTAGGCTTAATCCTGGATATTTCTGCCCCCCCGCAAAAAAAAAGGTATTTCTGGAGAAAATTACTTCAACTTTTGAGTATAGAAGCTGGGAGTCAGTGAATTGGGCTTTTTAACCTGTTTTGTTTGGGTAGGGGGTAAGGTTATTTCAAAATGAAGACAAACCAGAGAAAAACATGTAGTAGAGGAGGGGAGGGAGAAAGTGCGCTTACAGTTGGCTTGACTGCAGTGCCTGGCCCAGATGCCCAACACCATGAACTGAAACTCAAGAAATAATGGAGGAGGATACAATAAGGCAGTAGGCTTAACCCCTAGATTAGAGCTGCAGAAGCTTCTACAGTTGTGGAGAAAGGTTAAAAGCTGTATCATATTAACTCTTGGCTTATTTCCCCTGTCTCAGCTCTCCCAACTCCTCAGCATCCTGCCTTTGCCAAAGATGGAAGCCAAGGAAACCTGCCAGAAGCAGATATCACACTGATGACCCAGGCCCAAGTGAGCTGAAGCCCCTTCTAACCTTCCTGAAAATGTCTTTATCTTCTGAATGTGACTTTATCTCACTGCCTTCTTTGTCTGTGCGATTCTCAAGTACAGGTATTCCCTCTCATAAGAAATCACTTGTGGACTGTTTCCTCTTTCATTTTTCACTACGAAAAGCCCATGTTCCCTTTCACATCCCCAAATACTCACCAAAGCAGTAATAACCTTTCACTTCTGTAAACTTTCTCCCTACAAATTCTTTTCTTCTGCTTCTGTTTCCTGAGAGAACTCAGGGTTTTTTTTTCCAGGACCACAGGAGCATATTGATTCATGAGTCTGTGACATTTGAGGATGTAGTGGTGAACTTCACTGACAGGGAGTGGCAGTGTCTGACCCATGCTCAAAGACATCTCTATAGAGATGTGATGTTGGAAAATTATGGGAATATGGTATCACTTGGTAAGAACTTTTCCTGTGCTTGGTTCAGTATTTTCTTCTCTCTCTCTTTTTTTGCTTTATAGTGATGTTCATGGGGACTCATACTGAAAATTAGAGTCTTTATTTTTATCATCAGGATTGTCCCCAAAAACTCAAATTTTGAGTTGCCTCTGTTACACAGCGAGAGAATTTTCTAGCCAACCTAGTTGCTGTTTTCTGATTCTTTGGAATAGGACTCTCCCTGGGTGAAAAGGAGACATTTAGCTTCATTTCTCCCTAATTCTTGCTTTCTCTAGCATTTCTCGTTAGGTGCTCTGTGTTCAGCTCCTAGTCATGAATGCCTATCCAAGAGCCCAAAACAGATGGCTTCCCATCCTCCCAGAAAGAACAGGGGAATACTCTCAGATGATTATTTCCCAGAATCTCCTTCTTTGCCTTTACAAGTATGATTTTTCTGAGAAAGGCCCTAACTAAACATGTTCTTTTACATGTTACCAGACTCCTAAAAAAACCCTTTTCCACTACCCAAATGGACATTTCTTTCCTGTCTCCATCTGTTAACAGAGGGGCCAGGGATAAGTGTTGGAATAGTTCTCTGTTGCTCTACACATTGTCATATTTCTTCTCTCTAACCAGGATTTCCATTTCCTAAACCTCCTTTGATCTCCCATCTGGAGCAAGAGACAGAACCCTGGGTTCAGGATCTGCAGGACAGGGAGTCCCTGAGCTCCTTCTACCCAGGTAAGTAATAGAACTTTTAGTTCCCTTCTACCTTCCATGTGATGAAATGGTTGTAGAATGATTCCACTGGTGGGTCATCTATCATGAAGGACCCATAAAGGAAGTCCATTTAGGAAACCTTAATGAAGAGAAAACAGCAAACTACTTGGACAGTTATCATTATCTAATTGGTTCTTTGCAACCTATCTAATGTTGTTGTTGTTTTTAGGTGCCATCGAGTCGGTTCCTACTTGTAACAACCCTGTGTACAACAGAACAAAACAAGGCCCGTTCCTGTGCCATCCTCACAATTGTTGCTATGTTTGAGCCCATTATGGTAGCCACTGTGTTAGTCCATCTTATTGAGGGTCTTCCTCTTTTTTGAGCATTTATAAAAGGTCATCTATTGCATAGCTGTATACTGAGTCTGGGTCAGTATCAAGAGCAATTACTTATCCAGTTTTTGCCTTCATCTTAAAGCAGATTTGTAAAAAAAAGTCTAAGATTCATAAGAAAAGATTCTACAAAGCAGTTTATCAGATAAATTGAATGCATTCCATCATTTACTACACTATATATAACTTGATATCTATAATAAATAGTATATATGTGATGTAAATATTTACACATATGAAACTTGTGATATAATTCAGTAACTCCTACCCAACTACCAGTTTACCAACATGTAAAATTTGGAATAATTATAATTTTACTTATGTAGATGTGTTTGGAACCTTTTACCATATCCTTTTACCAAGTATGATGTCCTTCTATAGGGACTGGCCCTCCTGATAACATGTCCAAAGTATTTGGCCCTCAAAAAAAAAGCTATCATCACATCTAGCCTATCTAATATAACCTATCTAACAGGCTCTTTGAAATTTGGCCCTGAAGAAAAGCTCAGAGAACATCACTGTTCTGCCTCTGGTTTTCTTCAGGACCTTCCTTGTTTGAGTCCTGGGCCTTCTGCCCTTGCCTTTCTCTATTCTCCTATAGTGAGGTTAGTTTCTCTCATAGCTTCAGCTATCAGCTATGATGCAGATGCACTTTGATAACATTAACCTTTACCTCTTTTGTGGGTACCAGACCCATGCTTCTAACTCCTGGTTTTCATTTGGATATCCCATTGTCATCTGAAAAGCAATATATCTAAAACCAAACTAATCTCTTCCCACAAGGCTGTCTCTTCATAAAGCTGTCCCTGTTTTTATCTCTTGTTCTACCTTTTTCTCACTTTGCCTTTCCATTCTCCCTGACCCTCTTGTCTTGTCAGTCATGAAATATTACCAGTTCTTCATTCAAACTATTTTCTGAATTTGTTCTTTAAAAGATTTCTCGACTTTTTCTCCTTTATTTACATGCCCACTTCAACTACCCAATTACAATATCCACCCTTCCTCCCTTCTTTCCATCCTTAAAAAATATTGAGCAACAATGTATAACAAGCACTATACAAGGTATTAGGGATATAGAGTCAAATAAGGTATCTACCTTCCCCTCAAGAAGCTTAAAGTCTAGTATGGAAGACAGGTAGGATTTGAACCCAGACAGCCTTGACTGTTAACCCTACACTTTGCTTCCTTCCCATGTGGTTAACTATGGAGTGCCATTGAAGTATTTTAAGCTAAGGGGTGACCTGATCAGATTTAATTTTTAGAAAGAATAACATGGAAACAGTATAGAAGATAGATTAGAGGGGAGCCAGACTAAAGGACATTTGGGAAGTATTACAGTTAGCTAGTGAGAATACACTGGCAGGGGAAATGGGGAGAAAGGGATAGAGTTAAGAGATAATAGGAAGGTTGATTTGGACTCTTTGGTTGCCAACAGCAAAAATTAATTCAAGTAGCTTAAGTAAATTAAAAAAAACAAGAATTTATTATAAAACTTCAAGGGTGTATCATGGATCTGAAGGGCAGGTATGCATCAAGCTCAAGAAGGGTCTGGAAAGCCATCAGGACCCTCCCTCCAGCTGTCTCCTCTGCTTCTCTGTGAGTCTGCTTCATTCTTCTTTCTCAGCAGATTGACCCTCTCTGCTTCTCAGACCATATGGCAAAACATTCACTCCCCTGCACCATATACCACCCTACTGCTACTGCTCCTCTAATTTAAATGCTAAATACCTAGCTATTCTCAGAGCCTTACCTTGAACCTACTCTTCAATCACGAGTCCAAAGGCCAAGAAGAGAGAATCTGGCCTGGTTTCGGTCAGGTGCTCCCCCTTTCTAATCTACCCAGATGAGCAGAGTTAACATAGCAGAAATGTGGCTCTCCAGGGCCCGCAGGGCAGACATAAAGAGGTACTAAACAGACACTTCAACACCCCCTCTGCAGCTCACTTCACAGGCAGAATTTGTAAAATGTTAGCTGAACAAATATGAGGGTATGGAAAAGAAGTTAAAGACAGTTTCTAGCTTCCTGGCTGGTGACTAGATGTGTGGAATTGCCAGTCACTAAACTAGGAGATTCTAGAGGAGGAGTTGGTTTGTAAAGATTTTTTTATAAAGTTTCTGAGTTTGAAATGTCTTAGTACTTTTTATTATTTAGCCTATCCCAACCCTTGACCATAATGTTAGCAGTTTTTCAAGCATGGAAAAGTCATTTACTTTTCACCTCTCCCATCTCACTTATTTTCTTTCTTCTGAACATCTGACATTTTCATTTTCTCTGTTAAGTGTCAACTGACAAGACATGGCCTGAGAATGAGAAGGCTCATTCAAAACAAGAGGTTTTTGAAAATGGAGAAGTTTGCTGGATGAAATTTAAAAGTCACCTGAAAGTTGTTTCCCAGGGTCTTGAGGTTGGAGAAGTTAGTGTACAGGATGTCAAATTAGAGAATCATTGGGAAATGTCCATGAGGAAGAAACTGAGAGAAGAGAAAGAAGGCTCTGAGGAAGTGACTGTCAAGAAAGGAAAGAACCAGAAGGTACTTAGAAAACACGTCAATCCAAGCTCAAAACGTATCCTATATAATAGAGTTCCTACAGAACAGAAACTCCATGGCTGTGCCAAATGTGGCAGAAACTTCAGTTGGCATTCAGACCTAATTCTCCATGAGCAAATTCATTCTGGTGAAAAACCCTATGTGTGTAATGAGTGTCGGAAAGCATTCAAGACCAGAAATCAGCTTTCTATGCACCAGATAATCCATACAGGGGAGAAACCCTTTGACTGTACCCAGTGTGGAAAGGCTTTCAATAGTAGGTCAGCTCTTTGCCGACATAAAAAAATCCATAGTGGGGAGAAGCCTCATGAGTGCAGTGACTGTGGGAAGGCCTTCAAGACCAAGAACCGTCTCAGTATGCATCAAATTATCCACACTGGGGAGAAGCCTTATGAATGTAATGACTGTGGTAAGGCCTTCCAGTTTAGGCATTCCCTTACCATCCATGGCAGAATCCACACTGGGGAGAAACCATATGAATGTGAGGAGTGCGGGAAGGCCTTCTGCGGGAGCTCAGACCTCACCAAACACACAAGAATCCATACTGGTGAGCGACCTTATGAATGCAACGAGTGCAGGAGGGCCTTCATTCGGAGCTCAGACCTAAGCAAACACAAAAGAATCCATACTCGGGAGAAAAACTATGGGTGCCCTCAGTGTGAGAAAGCCTTCGGTATCAAGGCAGAGCTCAGCAAACATAGAAGAATCCACCCTGAAGAGAAACCTTACAAGTGTGAGGAGTGTGGGAAAGCCTTTCGTCATAACTGTAAACGTAGGGCTCATGAACGAGAACACACTGGCAAGAAGCCCTATCAATGTGGGGAGTGTGGGAAAACATTCCAGGATCAGCACTGCCTTGCCATCCATCAAAGAATCCACACTGGAGAGAAACCTTATAAATGTTCAAAGTGTGGTAAGGCTTTCAATGGGAAGTCAAATTTGACCAATCATCAAAGAATTCATACTGGAGAGAAGCCTTACAAATGTGAAGAGTGTAGAAAGGCCTTTCATCATAGTTCAGTCTTGAGGCAGCACAAAAGAATCCACACTGGTGAGAAGCCATATACCTGCAATGAGTGTGGCACATCTTTCCGTCAGTGCTCAGCTCTAATTGGACATAAGAGAGTTCATACTGGGGAGAAACCTTATGAATGTGAGGAATGCGGAAAAGCTTTCAGAGTGAGCTCAAATCTTACTGGACATAAAAAAAGAAAACATAGAATATGGAGAACCCATGAACTTGATGAGAGTGGGAAATCTGTTTCCCAGACCTTCTCAGTAGTCAGTATTTTGACCACCAACACCTAAGAGTAATGATTCTGGTGTTTACACTTCCCATTTCTCCTTCCACCTCTTGGAGTAGTCCTTCTCAGTCCCCTGTATTGGTTCTCCTTGATTCCCTGACCCCTAATTGTGAGATCCCAAGGTTATCCTTGACCTTCCTATGTAGTATTTATTTCTTCAGTGAGCATGTTTACTTCCAAGGCTTTGTCTATCACTTCCGAACAGTACTTTCGAATAGTTACTAGTGCTTGCTATGTGCCAGGCACTGTTACAAGGACTTTACCCATTTTAACTGGTTTTATCCATACAACATCCCTGTGAGATGTGGAAATTGAGGCATAGAAAGGTTAAGAAGTTTTCCCAGGATCACATGACTAGTTAATCCTGCTCAAATGATCCTCAGAATGCTCAGACTTATTTAGGTAGTTTCCATATGCTTACATGACATCTTGAATATGAAGCTATATCTCAGTTCAAGGGGAAAAAAAACTTTTTTTGTTTTTAATTGATAAGCTTTTTTTTTCAAGCAAGTTGTGTTTTTTGGGCTTTTTTTTTTAAACCCTGACTGGTACTTCTCTAAATGGGATTAATATTGTTGAGATTCAAGGGAGAAAAGGAGCGGGAGAGGGGCAGATATAAAAATTACAGTTAAGGGTCTTCCAGGCAACGTGGCGCTATAGTCAGAAGCAGCACACCGTCCCTCTGCAGAAAAGATCAGAAAAACTAAGTCAAACAGAGTCACATGTCAATCCTGAAACCCTAACCATCAAATGAAGAGATGAAGAACTCAGCCAAGCACTGAATGGAATAAGAAACTGACTGACAACAGAGAGTGAGGAGAGATACATGGAGAGGTCCCCTATCAGCTACCACAGCACAGATCCGCCATCTTGGACTCCTATCAGAAGTCAGCAAACAGGAGGAATGAGAAAGCAGCTTCATGGAGCTTCTAGCAGGAGACAGAACAACCAGTAACCAGTGATAAAGGCTTTCCCACCCCCCACTCTTCTTCACCCCCACTTACCCTCCTCTGCTTCCTGCAGCCACAGTCTCTTCGCCTGGAAGCACCAGCTTCACCCTGGTGTCTCTTGGATTCAACTCCCACACACTGGCTGGCTCCCTAAGTGCCTTTTGTTGGCTGCTGGTATTGCTTTTTTCCACTTCTTTAGATTTCTTCCTTACCTCTCACCACCTCCCCCTCCTTTCTCTCAACTACCTGCCTCCGTGCACCATCTTTGCTTCTTCCTGAAGGGCTGTGAAACACCACTCAACCGTGAAACTGCTTCCCGGCCCGTGCCACCACGCTGGTGGGACCCCCGGGGCTTTTTTGTTTATTTGTTCTGTTTTGATTTGTTTGTTCATTTTCTTTTTCTTTTCTCGGCTTAGGAGCCCCTTCTAGCCAGTACCTCACAGCATGGAAGCTACTCCCTTTCTCTGCACAGATGCACAGGGACATCCTTGAGGGCATTTCTTTTTTCTTGTTTTTTTTTTTTTCTTTTTGTTTTTGTTTCTTCGTTTTGTTGTCTTCTTGGTCTTATTCCCTTTTTGTCTTTCTTTGTTTCTAGTTTCTTGATTTATTCATTTTTTTCTTTTGCCCTTTTCTTCCCCCCGTTTCTCTGTCTCTCATCTCTCCACACCAATAGCAAGTTTCCTTAGCACTCTTTTTTTCTGTGTATGTTTATGGCTCCTGTTCCTCTCTCCTCTCTCTCGTCTTTCCCATACCCATCTTAGCTCCACACAGCACAATCTACCCCCTCCTTTCTGCCTACCTGCACCGTGCACTGAACATCACAATCCCAAGTAGCACAGGCACAGCCTACTAGAACCTGTCCTGCACTGATTCCCGGTCTGCACTGTCAGCCCTGGTATGTGCCACAAACAACCCATCCCAGCAACTACCATTCCAACTGGACCTGCCCTGCTGTACCATACCTGAGTGACTGCCCTGCCCATTGGAGAAGGAGGTGAAAAGTATTGTGCCCACGGATGAGCAAACAACAAAGAACGTGCAGCCCGCCAGCTCAGACTTAACCAAATAAAACAAAAAAGCAGGATAAAACAATCAAATCCACAATCAGTAAATGAGGAAAATAAACTCTGAATGCCCCAAAGACAGCGGACAATATCAAAACATTACAAAAACAGGACAGAATGGTTCCAGTAGGCATCTAAAATAAAACACCAGATGATCTTCCAGTAGATGAAAAGGCACTAGACCTAACTGATAGGGAATTCAAATCTCTAATATTCAGAATTATCCAAGAGTTGAAGCAAAAAGCAGACAAAATGAGGAAAAAATAGACAAATTCATGGAAAATACAGACAAAAAATGGAAGTATTCGAGAAAATAATACAGGAACAAAATGCTAAATTCACAACTAGAAATAATACAAAAACAACAGTTAGAAATCCAAAAGATAAACAACAAGATTTCAGAAATGGACAGTGTCATAGAAGGGCTGAGGAGCAGGTTTGAGACAATGGAAGATAGGATCAGCAAAATTGAAAACAAACACTTGTATACAACTCTGTTTGAAAAAAATCAGAAAAAAGAATCAAGAAAAATGAAGAAACCCTGAGAATTATGTGGGATACAGCAAAAGCAAACATCTGTGAGTTATCGGAGTTCCAGAACCGGGAGAGAAAACAAAGAGAGGATCATTGAAGAATTGCTGACAGAAAACTTCCCCAATATCATGAGAGATGAAAAGCTGACCATCCAAGAAGCTCGATGAACCCCATATAGGATAGACCCCAAAAGAAAATCACCAAGGCATATCATAATCACATTCACTAAAACCAAAGACAGAGAATCTGGAGAGCAGCTCAAGAAAAAAGTCACAAACAGACGAGAAACAATAAGACTAAGCTCGGATTATTCGGCAGAAACCATGCAGGCAAGAAGGCAATGGGATGACATATATAAAACCTTGAAAGAAAAAAATTGGCAGCCAAGAATAATATATCGTGCAAAACTCTTGTTCAAATATGATGGTGAAATTAGGTCATTTCCAAATAAATAGAAATTAAGGGACTATGTAAAACCCAAACCAAACTTACAAGACTTATTAAAGGGAGTCCTTCGATCTGAGAACAAACAATGTTAGACCACGGCTGAATGTAGGACACAGGATTGTACTAGCCAGATACCAACCTAGGAAATGAACTCTTAAGGACTATGCAAAACCAAAAGAACTACAACGGGGAACCAGAGAGGTTAATCTGTAAATGACAACAGCATCAGAACAATAAAAGTGAATAAACGGTATAGGTATAGAACCTTCTAATGGAGAGGAAAGCAAGGCGATACCAAGTAATAATAGACGGGTTCAAATCTAGGAAGATAAGGGTAAATTTCAAGGTAACCACAAAGAAAGTTAACAAACCTACTCATCAAAATAAAGAAGAAAAACATAAAGTCTCAGTAAAAACAAAACCTACCAAAACAAAAGAAATGAAAAAATTTCCCAAACAAAAGGAACTCAGCACAGGAGAGTAAGGGGAACAAAGAAAACATCAGCACCACAAAAAAAAGCACTACAAAATGCAATCCCACTCCTAGGAATATATCCTAGAGAAATAAGAGCTGTCACACGAAAAGACATATGCACACCCATATTCATTGCAGCATTGTTCACAACAGCAAAAAGATGGAAACAACCTAGAAGCCCATCAACAGATGAATGGATAAACAAACTATAGGACATACACACAATGGAGTACTATGCAACGATAAAGAACAATGATGAATCTGTGAAACATCTCATAACATGGATGTAACTGGAGGACATTATGCTGAGTGAAATAAGTCAATCACAACAGGACACAAAAAGAAACAATCTTTGTTGGTTAGGAGGGATAGGAGGGGTGAGGAGAACTAAACAGACAATAAGTAAGTGGTAACTTTGTTGAAGGGTAAGACAGTACACAATACTGGGGAAGCCCGCACAACTTGTACAAGGAAAGGTCATGGAAGCTCTGTAGACACTTCCAAACTCCCTGAGGGACTGAATTGCTGGGCGAAGGGCTGTGGGGACCATGGTCTCGGGGAACATCTAGCTCAATTGGCATAACACAGTTTATAAGACAATCTTCTACATTCTACCTTAGTGAGTAGCGTCTGGGGTCTTAAAAGCCTGTGAGCAGCCATCTAAGATACTCCACTGGTCTCAACGCTTCAGGAGCAAGGGAGAATGAAGAGGACAAGATACAAGTAAAAGATTAGTCCAAAGGACTAATGGACCACAACTACCATGGCCTCCACCAGACTGAGTCCAGTACAACTAGATGGTGCTTGGCTGCCACAACTGACTGCTCTGACCAGGATCACAATAGAGGTTCCTGCACAGAGCTGGAAAAGGATGTAGAACAAAATTCTAACTCACAGAAGACCAGATTTATTGGCCTGAAAGACTGGAGAAACCCCGAGAGTATGGCTCCCGGACACCCTTCTAGCTCAGTGGTGAAGTCACTCCCAAGGTTCACCATTCAGCCTGGGATTGGACAGCCTCATAAAACAAAATGGGACTAATGAGGCACAGCAGTCCAGGGACAAGGACTAGAAGGCAGGAGGGGATAGGAAAGCTAGTGATGGGGGAAAGCTAGTGATAGGGAACCGAAGTTTGAGAAGGGAAAGTGTTGACATATAGTGGAGTTGTTAACCATTGTCATAGGGCAATATGTGTACTAAATGTTTAATGAGAAACTATTCTGCAAACCTTCATCTAAGGTACAAAAAAAAGAAAGAATTATCTATGTGAGATCAAACTGACAACAGCAACTCAAAAGGTTTGATGGGAAGCCTAGGGGGCAGTGAGTTGAAGATAATGGTGATAGAATAATTTGGAAAAGGATAGTGAGAATAGCAGCACAACTGCAAGAATGTAATTGATGTCACTGAATTGTACATATAGAAACTTTTGAAATGGTGTAACTTTGGCTATGTATATTTTTACCAAAAAAAAGGTCCTCCAGGGTCAAGAAGGGGGAGTGTTGACATGTCATACAGTTGTTAACCAATGTTATAAAACAATATGTGTACTGACTGTTTAATGAGAAACTATTTGTTCTGTAAACCTTCATCTAAAGTACAATAAAAAAAATTTTAAAGTAAAAAAAAAATTACAGTTAAGTAGAAGTCAACTGTGTGCTCTTCAAACAGCAGTTTTCATATGGAAAGAACACGAAGCCTGTCCTGCTATAAGTATATCAAAACTTCCTAATTATTTCTTAAATATTTGCTGTGTTTATTTGCATGATATATGAAATGCTCTTTCAAGTTTATTAGGTAATTTATATCTTTTCCAGTCTCTCAGTGTCTCTTATATGTATTCCTTTCTCTACTAAATGTTATCAAGTCATTATTGCAGATAGAATTAACATAAATACCCACATACAGTAAGGCTGTTCAAATAGAAATTGAAAATCCTAGAAGAGGATTCAAATGTGGAAGCTTAATTAACATAATGACTATAATTGATAATTAAATTTAGCTCTGAATTTCCTGGATGGTAAAGAAAGAGATAAACAGCGGATTACTCAGCATTTCTCAAAGGTGTTTTACAAGTTAATTGTTTGTTTAAATAATAAGTTTGGGAAATACCAGTCAGGTGGTGTTCTTATTTACACCCTCAAAGCCTTCCCGGCTTATAACATACTCATGTCCAGTTTGAATCTTAAACAAGGGGACTATAAGTGTTACTTTCCAAAAGTATTCACCACAGAATTCAGTTTAGGACAGAATCTTTATGAAGTCTTATTTCACAGAAAACATTTTGGAAAATGTTGATTACACATATGTAATAATGAAGGACAAGGATCCAAGAGACTCAATTTTCTAGTTAAAAATCCCAAACGAATTACATAATTTATTATACAAAGGACAATGATTAAAGCATAGCTCTTTAGGTTCAGTTTCTACAGAAAATTAGGGCATACTCTTTATATGGCCATTTCTTACATAGTTTCTTCATGAAAGCCAAGACGATAACATTTAGGACATAACTCAGTGAAATTGTTTCTATAGAGGACCAAATTGGATATGTGGCTTTTAGATGAAACAATATGACTAAAGAACAGAACTAAGAATGTCTGGACAATTAGTAGTGGTTTTCCAATCTTCAGGAGTATGAGGATCCCCTGTTACATGATCAACAAATCTCACAGACCTCACACACCACTCTTTCCCCCAAGCACACACACAAGGGAAGTTGTCATGTTCTTCTAGAGAATGAGAGTTTTTTGTTTTGTTTTGTTTTATTGCAATAGCATGTATATGCTTTTGGAAAATGCATATGCATGTGCAGGACATTTATTTCACTGACAAACTATGGTGTGCATATGGATTTTGGACTCCAAGTCCTCACCCCGACTTAAGAACCGTTACTCTAAAGTGATATCACTTCTCCAGTCAGTCCTTTAACAGGGTTTGGCAAGCTGGTGATGGCAGTTTAAATTCTGGACCATCCTGGAGTGCTGATAGTTTGTGTTGTTGGAGAGTGATATATTCATATGTATAAATTAGTTTTTTTAAGCAAGGGAATGATAAACACAGTTTAGGATACTTACCTCTGAAGGGGAGTTAGAGTGATGGGATAGGAGAAGAGCAAGTATTGATGAAAGACTTAGTAATGTTCTAGCCTAGAGCTGTCCAATAGAAATTTAATGCCAACCACATACATAATTTTAAATTTTCTCATTAAAAAAGTAAAAGAAATTGATTTTAAAAATATATTTTATACATGTCAAGTGTTTCCAAAATATCATTTTAACATGTAATCAAAATTAAAAAGTATTAATGAAATATTTTGCATTTCTTTTTTGTGCTAAGTCTTTGAAATCCTGTGTGTATTTTACACTTACAGCATCTTAGTTTTGACACTAAATACTTGATCTGTACTTAAATTTCATAAAATTTAGAGTTGAAAAAGTAGATTCACATACCCAAGTTGTCCCAAACAAAAGCTTTCCAGTAATTTAATTGAGAATACTTTTTTAAATTTAAACTAAATTAAATTTAAAATTCAGTTCTTCAGTCACACTAGCCATATTTCAAATGCTAAATAGCCACGTGTGACTAGCATTGGACAGTGTAGTGCTAGATCTTGAGTGATGTGTTCAGAAGTATTCATTTTAATATTATGCTTCAAAACTTGTATACTTCCTGCATATGTTTTTATATGTATTAAATATAATAAAAGGGAAAAAAAAGTCTAGAGAATCAATACAGAGATCCCAATTAGCAGAAGCTCCAAAAGAGAACATAAAAACAGAGGAGAAAATTATCAAAATAATCACATAAGAACATTTGCCTGGAATTAAGAAAATTAGTTCCTAGAGATGGGGGGAAAAAACGAAACCCAGTGCCATCCAGTCAATTCTGACTCATAGTGACCATACAGGACAGGGAAGAACTGCCCCATATAGTTTCCAAGGAGTACCTGGTGGATTTGAACTGCCACCCTTTTTGTTAGCAGCAGTAGCACTTAACCACTGCGCCACCAGGGTTTCCTCCTAGAGATAAGGGCCTGCTAACTACCCAGTTCAATGAATGATAAAAGACCCACACGAAAACACACTGTGAGTAAAAGATTCCCAAAGTTTTCAGGCAGGAAAAAGAAATTCAAATACAAACAACAAGGTAACAAATTAGCATTGGAAGTAGCATTATAGGATAGGAAACCTGAGTTTAGGGGTCCCAGTAAGCATGTCTGTCCTTTGCTCCGGAGGGGCACACTATATCTTCCAAGGCTGTTCTTTATACAAATATCCTTGAAAAAATAGTCCAGAATAAAAGGCAGTGCCTCACACTACATGCAGAAACTGAGAGATCCATGGAGAATTGTCTTCTGACAGTAACCACTGTGAACAATTTGACATGTATCCTTCCATCTACCATATATTAATACATACTATTTTCTAACTTTTCTTTTAATAATATATCTGGAACATCATTAAAAGTCTACACAGAAAAAAACTTTTTTAGTAGAGATTGTGCCATATTTGGACAATAACATCTAATGCTTGTCAACTCCACAAGACTATGTTCCATGAGAGCAGGGAGCCTTTATGTGGTTGTTTCCCTCCATATCATCTTTAATTGTAACACTGGAGTTTGTAGGGGTGAGTGGGGGAGATCGAGAAGGTTTCCAGGAGGAAATGACTGCCAAGCCAAGGCGTGTTGTTGTTAGATGCCACTGAGTTGGTTTAGACTCATAGTGACTGTGTACAACAGAAGGAAACACCTCTCAATCCTGTGCCATCCTTACAATCGTTGCTGTGCTTGAGGCCTTTGTTGCAGCCACTGTGTCAATCCATCTCATTCAGGGTCTTCCTCTCTCTCACTGACCCTCTACTTTACCAAGCATGATAGCCTTCTCTAGGGACTGGCCCTCCTGATAACATGTTGAAAGTACTTGAGATGAAGTCTTACCATCCTGGCTTCTGAGGAGCATTCTGGCTCTACTTCATCCAAGACAGATTTGTTCATTCTTCTGGCAGTCCGTGGTATATTCAGTATTCTTCACCAACACCATAATTCAAAGGCATCATTCTTCTTCAGTCTTCCTTATTCATTGTCCAGCTTTCACATGCATATGAGGTGACTGAAAATACCATGGCTTGGGTCAGGTGCACCTTAGTCCTCAAAGTGGCATCTTCGCTTTTTAACACTTTAAAAATGTCTTTTGCAGCAGATTTGCCCAGTTCAATATGTTGTTTGATTTCTTGACTGCTGCTTCTGTGGGCATTGATTGTGGATCCAAGTAAAATGAAATCCTTTACAACTTCAATATTTTCTCCACTTATCATGATGGTATTGGTCAAGTAGTGAGGACGTTTGTTTTCTTATGTTGAAGTTTAATCCATACTGAAGGTGTAGACTTTACTCTTCATCAGTACATTCTTCAAGTCCTCTTCACTTTCAGCAAACAAGGTTGTGTCATCTGCATATCGCAGGTTGTTAATGAGTCTTCCTCCAATCCTGATGCCCTATTCTTCTTCATATGGTTCAGCTTCTTGGATTATTTGCTCAGCGCACAGATTGAATAAGTATGGTGAAAGGATACAACCCTGAAGCACACCTTTCCTGGCTTTAAACAAGGCAGTATCCCCTTGTTCTCTTCGAATGACTGACTCTTAGTCTATGTACAGCTTCCTCATGAACACAATGAAGTGTTCTGGAATTCCCAGTCTTCCCAATGTTATCCATAATTTGTTATGATCCACACAGTCAAATGCCTTTGCATAGTCAATAAAACACAAGTAAATAAACATCTTTCTGGTATTCCCTGCTTTCAGCCCAGATGTATCTGACATCAGCAATGATTTCCCCTGTTCCATATTTTCTTCTGACTGCAGCCTGAATTTCTGGCAGTTCCCTGCAGTGTATTGCTGCAACCATTCTTGAATTATCTTCAGCAAAATTTTAATTGAGTGTATAGTAATGATAATGTTTGATAATTTCCTCATTTGGTTGGATCACCTTTCTTTGGAATGGACAGATATGGAGCTCTTCCAGTCAATTGGTCAGATAGCTGTCTTCCAAATTTCTAGGCATAGACAAGAGAGCACCTCCAGCGCCGCAGCCGCATCTGTTTGTTGAAACATCTCAATTGGTATTCTGTCAGTTCCTGAAGCCTTGTTTTTTGCCAATGTCTTCAGTGCAGCTTGGACTTCTTCCTTTAATACCATTGGTTCTTGATCATATGCTACCTCCTGAAATGACTGAACTTCAACCAACTCTTTTTGGTACGGTGATTCTGTATGTTCCTTCCATCTTTTTTGATGCTTCCTGCGTTGATCAATATATTCCCCATAGAATCCTTCAATATTGCAACTCGAGGCTTGAATTTTTTCTTCAGTTCTTTTCAGCGTGTTCTTCCCCTTTGGTTTTCTTACTCCAGTTGTTTGCACATTTCATGACTTTGTTTCCTGGAGCCGCCCTTTGAAATCTGTTCAGCTCTTTTACTTCATCATTTCTTCCACTCGCTTTAACTGCTCTACGTTCTCAGATCCATATAATTAGAGTTCGAAATATGAAATGAGGGGTTTCCTCGCTGCCAGCGGCAGATTCCGAAAATAATTCGGAGGCGTGGGCAGACCCGTCTTCGCTTACAAGCGAATCCCAGGAATCTGACATCCATTCAGACTCTGTAATAAGGAAATAAGCGCTATGGAAGCTTTTTTCTTCTTTTAATGGCTATTCCTGTATCTACTGTACCTAGAATATATATATTTCAATAATAGAGGAATTGATTAATTGAATAATTTGCGTTGGGCCAGTTCTAGGAGCGATGCGTTCGGGAGCTGTCTCCGGAGCCTGGGAATACAAGTCCAAAAACCAAAAAACAAACCCCTTGCCGTCCACTCGACTACAACTCCTAGTGACCCCACAGGACACAGTAAAATTGCTCCATAGAGCTTCCAGGGTGAACCTCATGGATTTTGAACTGTTTGTGTTTTGGTTAGCTGTCAAAGCACTTAACCACTACGCCACAGGAACAGGAGTCAGAGAGCGGGAAACCTGCCTAACCTTTCAGGCAATGAGAAGAGGCCATCCTGAGCAAGAAGAATGAGCGTCTATTAGGCTAGGCAGCAAAAAAGAGACTTTAGCAGCGGTGGGATTCGAACCCACGTCCCCGAAGAGACTGGAGCCTTAATCCAGCGCCTTAGACCGCTCGGCCACGCTACCACCTGCAACGTAGGTCTTACTTATTTTTTGTATTTTAAGAGTAAATATTGTCCCTTTCCTGCATCACGGTTAGCGCCTTCCTGGCCGGTATCTTTTCTCTGGCTCTTTCCTTATCACACCCCGCGAACCCCTGCCTGGCGCTAATTACCGCCCCGCCAAACTCCCTACACTTCACTTCACCGCTGCTGAGAGTGATGGGGAGAGGACCAGAGGACCCGAAAAGCCCGCCCCTTTGTCACCGTGAATAGTGACGTCTGGTGAGAGCCCCGACGCCGCCAAATGAGCCCTCGAATGGTTTTGGCCAAGGAGACGGTACGAAAGAACCCGGAGGGGACCCCCATTCACCCACCACCGGAAACAGAGCACCTCCACGGAACACCAAGAAAGGGACAGAAGGAGCTTGCTAGTACAGGTAGCCGTCTGATGAGGAAGCAGAACCTACTGTACTAAAATACAGGATTAGAGAATTTTTTCTTCATGGACAATGAGCCAGCGCTCGTAACAGGAGGAAAAAATCACGCAGTTTTCAAAGACAACTTCTTGTCTCTAATCTAATTAGCTTGATTTGGAGAAGTAAAAAACAGGCATAAATCAAGATAGTCCCTTTCTCAAGCGCATTCAGGGGTCCCACCGAGACTGCTCCCTAAAAGCAAGGATATAAAAAGAAATGAAGCAAAAGATTCTTGATACACACAGAGGAGACAAAATATGACATGATGAGCAGAGGGTGGTTCAGGAAGTAATTGCCACCCGGTCTTGAGGACTGTTTTCTTGTGAAACATTAGGCAGAAAGACAAGAATAGCTGCAGTATAAAGAATAAACAATTAGTTGAAAATCTATCGCTTGTCATTTTGCAGTTGAAACGCCAATCCCAGCGCTGCGTTTCTAAGCAGAAAATGCCTCACATGAAAATTGAAAGTTAATTTATATACAAATTAATATTTAGCTGTTACACACTTCCCCTTCGTACTGGATCAAAAACACGGATGGATGAAAAGGAGTTTCCCTGGCCGGGAATCGAACCCGGGCCGCGGCGGTGAGAGCGCCGAATCCTAACCACTAGACCACCAGGGAAGTCATTAAACGAGCCTTGAAATATTCCTACGAGTTTAATCTTATACATACTTTCTGCTTCTCCAACAAGTTACAGATAGGTTATATTCATATATGCACCAACCTCCTTTTCTGTACCAAACAATAAAATCAGGACAAGGGGGAACGTTTTACAGTGCTGAAAAAGGAATAATTCACGGAACATGTAGCTAGGTGGGGCCTCCTGCTCCGCCCCGGGCCAGTGGATTCAACTGGAGACAAATTGCAGCATTTAACTAAGTCACTCAGACAGTTATCACATTAATTTATAATTGTCTTCTTTCCTTTCTCCTCATAAAATGGTGAGCGTTCTAAAACAGAAACTGGTTTTTGTTTATCCTTCGTTCCCTCAAAGTGTTTGTCATGATGTGTATTAAATCAAAAAACCAAAGCCACTGGCGTCCAGTTGATTCCGATTCATAACGACTATACGACAGGGTAGAACTGTCATATACGGTTTCCAGGGCTGTAAACCTTTAGGGAAGCCGACTGCCACATCTTTCTTCCGATGTCTATTAAGCAGATGCTTAATACTTAGGGAATAAAAAGACTGAAAAGATAAAGCCATTAGACTTTATTTCAAAGGCCCTGTGGGAGGAGCCGAAATAGCTCAGTTGGGAGAGCGTTAGACTGAAGATCTAAAGGTCCCTGGTTCGATCCCGGGTTTCGGCAGACAGGACGTACTTTTGGAGCCGGAAGACACAAGGGGATTATTGTATGATCGACATCCCGGTAAATGAAAGAGGCAGAGGCAAGTGTGCTAAAGAAGAATCACTTCTCCCTGTTCTTGTTTATATTTACTGTTTTCTTTTACTTTCTTGGTTCGGGCTCTGTTCCATGTCTGCTATGTTCCTCTTTCTCCAAAACCACCTCTGCTTCATTCTCATGGAGTTGTCCCAACAACCTTAAAATCCAAAGTCCAGAGGCCCCAAAGGACTCTCCTTTCTCTTGTTCATTGCTAACGTCTTTTCTCCTTAATCTTATTTTCTACTAGCTTCTAATAACAAAGGGGAACCTGTCCTCCAGATAAATGTGGGAAGAGAGAAGTTTAATAAAATTACATTTTATTTTCAAACTTATGTTTCCTCAATAAGTATTCATTAAGTAAGTGGTCTCTTAAGCGACTCTGAAGGAAAAGAGAGGCAGGGCAGGGGCACTGAAGGAAAGATTCTTGGAACAGGGAGCCACCTGAATTAATTCAAGAAGTGGCTCTTGGCTGGGTTAGGGGGGAACTTGAATGTTGAAGGAGAGAAACAGAACCAGAATATTCCCTCAACCTCCTTTATCTCTACTTCTCAATTTGCTGGAAACCCTGGTGGTGTAGTGGTTAAGGGCTGTGGCTGCTAACAAAAAGTCAGCAGTTGGAATCCATCAGGTGCTCCTTGGAAACCGTGGGGCAGTACCCTGTCTGGCATTGAGTCAACAGCAATGAGTTTTTGTTTTTAATTTGCTAGTTACCTAATCTTCTTACTTCTTACTTAGACAAAAAGGTTTCCCTCATTGCCATGGCTGATACTCCATCTGAGTTTTTGGTCCCTTTCCCCATTCCTTAAGGACTATGGGTCATCTGTTTCCCTTTTTGCCCTTATGTCTTTTGATCTCTCTTTCCCTTAATTAATTCTTCAAACTACAGAATGCCCAAATCGCCAAACACAGAAACAGTGCAAGGCAGTGTTTGCCTCCACTTTCTTGCCTCATCACTTGCTCATCAACGGAAATCTGCCTTCCAATCCCACCAGATCATTACCGTCAGCTTCCTAACCGTCAAATGGCTTGCTTGACTCAAAAAGTTCTAGACTTAATTTTGTTCAGTATGCAAATCTATTGACAACACTTTCTTCATGAAACTCTGCTCTTTTAGACCTTGGAGTGGAGTCTCTCCCAATTTTTTCTGAACTCTCTGGCTGCTCCATTTAATTTTTGTTCCCCTCCCTCTAATAACTCCTTAGACATGGCTATTTCTCAGGGTCCTGACTTTGGTTGTCTTTTTCTTTTGTTTTGTTTTGGTTTTTTTTTTTAAAGATAATTGTAGATTCACATGCAGTTATAGCAAATAATACTGGAGAGATCCCATGTACCTTTTACCCAAGAGTACTTGGAAAACGCAATACAGACCGTTGCCTTGATGTTTTGGGAAAGGTAGAGCGCAGCGTGGAGAAACCTCTAGGATATAGGCCACTAAGAAGAGTTTTTTCGGGTGCCAACCGACTGAAACACTCTTCCGTGAGTGCAAAACCTGAAAATTAAGCAAAGGGTAGTATGTGACCCTGCCCTACACGTGAAGTCACATGGTCCTCTGTGTGCAAACATAATGCTGGAGTAAAACAAACAGTTTTTAAGAAGAAAATCCTTTAAGAAGAAAAGAGACCGGGTCTCGTCGGGTCTCGGGCGGAACTGTGGTCATTGCTCGCAGGCGCGATCCCACCGCCGCCCAGCACGGGGAGTTTGACCTGCTCCGTTTCCGACCTGGGCCAGGTCCCCCCCGCCTTAGACAACCTGGCGCCCCTGGGCTCCCCCAGGAGCCCCATGTTGGTGCCATGCCCGGTGCGGACGTCCGCTTCACACAGCGCCTTAGTCCCGAACCCCCGAGCACCCACGATCCGCCGACCTCAGCCTCCCGGAGGAGCTGGGATTACAGGCGCGCGCCACCGTGCCCGGCGCTGGCTAGTGCCGCGCGGTGGGCCTAGAGGCTGCAGTCCACCGCCTAGTGGGCGGGGCGGGGCGGAGCGGCAAGACCAGCCTTTGGTTCCTTTACTCCCCAGCCCACTGCCCATTCTAGATTGCAGAGGTGGGTGATAAAACCCAGCGGAAGAGACGCAGAAAGCACCAGCAGAGATGTGAACGAGCATCCCTTGCTATGTTGTCTTCGGAATCTTTGCAAAAGGCCAGTTGAACAAATGGCTGTAAATTTAATAAGGGAAAAGGTGAGTGCTGTGTTTATGTGTTTCGCAAACTTAAAATGTGAATAGGAAGTCACGTGGGGAATCTTACTAAAATACAGATTCTAATCCTGTAGGTCTGCGATCGAGCCTGAGAAGCTTTCAGAAACACTAACTAGACAATAGATAAGTGGTAACTTTGGCGAAGGGTAAGACAGTACACAACGCTGGGGAAGCCAGCGCAATTTAACCAAAGCAAGGTCATGGAAGCTTCATGGACACATCCAGCTCCCTGAGGGACCCAGTTACTGGGCTGAGGGCTGGGGACCATGGTCTTGGGGGGACATCTAGCTCGATTGGCATAATACAGCTTATAAAGAAAATGTTCTACATACAACTTTGGTGAGTAGCGTCTGGGGTCTTAAAAGCTTGTGAGCGGTCATCTAAGATACTCCACTGATACCACCCGGTCTGGAGCAAGGACGAATGAAGAAAACCAAAGACACAAGGAAAAGATTAATGCAAAGGACTAATGAACCACAATTACCACAGGCTCCACCAGACTGAGTCCAGCACAGCTAGATGGTGCCTGGCTACCATCACCAACTGCTGTGACAGGGATCACAATAGAGGGTCCCAGATAGAGCTGGAGAAAAATGTAGAACAAAATTCTAACTCACACACACACACAAAAGACCAGACATACCAGACTGACAAAGACTGGAGAAACCCGGAGAATATGGCCCTGGTACACCCTTTTAGCTCAGTAATGAAGTCGCTCCTGAGGTTTACTCTTCAGCCAAAGATTAGACAAGCCCATAAAACAGAAATGAGACTACATGGGCACACAAGCCCAGGGGCAAGGACAAGAAGGCAAGAGGGGACAGGAAAGCTGGTAATGGGGAACCCAAGTTGAGAAGGGGAGAGTGTTAACATGCCGTGGGGTTGGCAACCAATGTCAGAAAACAATATGTGAGTTAATTGTTTAAGGAGAAACTAATTTGCTTTGTAAACCTTAAGTAAAATTTAAAAAAAAGAACCTCTCAGGTTGGGCAGATGATGCTGATCAGGGGTTCATGCTGTAAGTGACAAGGTTCTTGACACTTTGGAACCTAATGGTTCTACTCTGTTTCATTTAACAGCCACGTAATTATGATATTACAACATCAGGATAAAAAATAAGCATTAGAATACTTTTTTTAAAGATATCTGTAGTTCTACCCCAACAACTGATTATGGACTTTTCCCTTTTACCTTTTTTATACGTAGTTCTTCTTCCTATGCATACAAAAATTTTTACATGGTTGAAACCATGGTATTTGCACTGTTTCATGTCAGGTGCGTTTTCCTTTTGTGGTGAGTGGTGAATATATGCAGAGAATTGTTCACTCCTGTCAGCCAACATTTACTAAGACCCTTCTTTATATCATATATACCAGGCCCAGCTGGGGAATCTGAGAGCTCAAAATATATTCTTCCAGGGAATTTATGGCCTAATGAAGAATGTTGTTGTTGTTGTGTGCCATCGAGTCAATTCCCACTCATAGCAACCCTATAGGACAGAGTAGAGCTGCCCCATAGGGCTTCCCAGGCTGTAATCTTTACGGAAGCAGACTTGTCAACATTTTTCTCACATGGAGCGGCTTGGCGGGTTCAAACCACCAGCCTTTAGGTTAGTAGCCAAGCGCTTAACCACTGTGCCACCAGGGCTCCTTTGATGAAGAGTAGAGATAAATAAACCAGAGATAATTAATATGCACTCATATATTCTTCCATATATGTAAAGGCAGTGTGTCGTGTATAAGATCATCAATAAATACAGGCACCTAACATAAGATAGATATGGTTTACTGGAGCAGGTGATAGCTAAAATGTGACTTAAAGATGATCTATACTTAGGCACAGTTCTACTTGGACACACAAGTAGTCGCCATGAGTCAGAATAGACTCAACAGCAACTGGTGGTGGATAATTAGACAGGTAAGGAAGAACATGAGAAAGACCTTTTGAGGATGAGGTAACAGCATGTACAAAGCTGAAAAGGTGTGAATGTCTGGGAAAATCACTAGTTCCATAGTTCAGTTAGACTTGAGCAGAGAGTCGAAGGTTCATGGGCCAAGAGGAAGAAGATGAGGCTGCAAGGGGCAGGCGGGGAAGGGAGAGTTACCTTGTGTGGTAGCTAGTCTCCAAAAATGGTCTCCAGTGGAGCATTGCTCTCGGTAATCAGCCTTGTGTAGTCTCTTCCCACAGTGAATCTTGGCCGACCTCATAGAATTTCATAGAAGTGACAGTGTAGCAGTTCCAGGCCTGAGCCAATAGGAATCTTACAGCTTCTGCCTTTGTTTCTTAGAATGTTCAGTCTTGGGAAGCTTTCTCTCAGAACCCATTCGCCAGGCTGTGAGAAGTCCAAATAACTTGGGGGGCCGTGGCTAGGCACTCTGGGCTACAGCATCAGCCGAGCTCCTAGCAGACCACCAACATCAGTAGCCACTGCCAGTTAATGTGAGTGAGCCATCTTGGATAGTCTAGCCCAACCAAACCCTCAGATGCCATTGACAGCCATCTCATTTGTTATCTCCAGTTATTCTGAAAACTTTTAAGAAATCTTTTTTTTTTGGTCTATCAGAAATCATCCATTTTCATCCTATAAGCCAGGTGTTGTCCTTGAAGCTTACTGGAACCGCTCCTTAATTCTTTGTTCTTTTCATAAACAGTGTTTCTTCAGTCTTTGGTGAGGTAGTTGCTTTGAGTGTCCAATTTTTTAGCAAGCCAACTAAGACATAGCCATACCAGACCAAAAAATCATAATTATATATCATCAGTTATATACACATGTGATATTTACATTAAAAATCTTAAAAATAGTTGTTTATTTAAAATCATATATTATCCTGTATTATTTATTTTCTGTTACATAAATGCTATTATTTGTAAAAACAATAGGTGATTTAACAAAGATAATTAGTAGTAATTAACAATAGGACTAATTACATAAATAGTATGTGTGAGAAAATATAATAATACTTTATAATGATTCTTTGTGTTCTCTGAGGCAGTAATGTTTTTAACTTTTTAAAAGTCTTTATTGGATATTAAAATTTCATAGGCTATATTATTTGAATTCTTAAACTATGTTAGTGTAAGAGGAATGTAAATACAAAGAAGAATGTAAAATACTATAAGAACATAAAAGAATATAAATACAATAAGACTACTTAAACAGATATTACCTATACTTAATAAAAAATAACAATGACATGGTTCTTTCTGTCACATGATACAGTAGGATATTTTTACCCTTTCTGTCTCCTTTTCCAATATTACTTCTCTGAACTGCCTGCAGTCTTTAGTACATTCTTATTTTCTTTTACAAACTAATAAAACTGAACACGGTCAAAGACAAAACTCACTTTGACTTGGAGCTCTGCTCTTACCACGCTCATATTATTCTGATTCCTGGTGTTGTTCCAATGTGATGACATCAAGCTAAATATCTTCTCAACAAAACACATTTGAGCATGTAACATAGAATACTCAGGATTTTACTTACTAGCAAAAGTAGACTTTTAGACTTATTGCAGTTTGTATCCAGCTCCCCTCAAAATGTCTGTCTACTTTGTATCGACTGGCTTGTTTTCAATAGATCATCTGTTTGTCAATCAGGTCCTTTACATCTATAAATTCATGGTATCATCTCCGTGTCTAAAATGTTCGTCATTTTTAAATAATCCAGAGCACATTAGATGTATCACAATCTAATCTTCCCTTTCTCAGGAAAAAATGGTTTTAAAGTACAGGAGTAACCTGAACATGTGAAATCAAAGCTGGACTCCAAATAAGTTATAGTTTTAGTAAAGAAATTGAGACAAGCCTCCTTAACTTAGCTGCCCTTTTCAGGTGACTTTTTTATTTTATTTTATTCTAAAGTAGTCTTATTTCTTAAAAGAGTCATTTTTTGGTGCAAGAGTTTTTGTCACAGTGTACAGCTAACATTGAACAATGTTGAAGAAAGCATATAAGTTTGTTTTACTGTAAGCTTTTTTCCATTCTGATCCTCAAAGTATTTCCAAATTAAAGAAGCACATTCTTTTTGTCCCACACTATGAAAATATTATTTTACCGAAGGCCAACATTTTTCGACATCTGGCCACAATGATAGCCATCTTCCAGGCACATGTCTATGGAGGCTATCTCCTTCCTTTTCTATGAAGTAAAACAATCTCATTAAGCACTTCTACATACTTTGAGGAAACTAAAAAGTGACTGTAAACCTCAATAAACCACGAAAGCCTCAATATCATGAGTAGGCAAATCACAGTCGCCTTTAGCAGTGTTGTGTATAAGATGAGAATAACATTTGCCAGCTAAATCTTTTCATTTTCTGTGGTAAGAAGTTTATAGACATAATGGAAATTTGCCAGATTTACATGTGCATTGTCTGCCGAACATGCAAATAGATGAGCAACGTCTAGTTTCTATTTGAACAAGATAGCAACAGTCTTTTATGTCTTTTGTGGTTTCTTTAAATCTTCGTACATATCAAGGACATTTGAAACTTCGTGTCTCAAATTAAAGTACCTAAAAGCTAGGGGAAACATTTTTTGTAGCATCGCTTCAAGTTGATACACTGTAGGGAGCAAGGTTGTCGGTAAGAGCTGAAAAAATCAGCTCCAAGTTGTAAAGAGTCCAATGCACGTTACCAAAATTTCCCCTTTTGTTTGCCCACAGTACTTTTTAGTTGCAACCTCTGAATCTGGAAATAAAGGATAAAGGAAATCATAAGATAATGCAAGTGCTTTCCTGTGGTATGCCCAATGCAATTTTCGACTGAACGTTTGTGTCATTTGGGGAAATGAAAAAACTTTGATTGATTTAGAAGTTCTTGCCTGTCTCATGCTGGACTTGTAAGATTCCGTCTCCATATATGTTTTCACATGCCGTTTTCCACCATGCCCAATCCCAAATTCTTTTCTGCATATTGTGCAGCATGTTCTGTCTTGATTATTTACCTCCTTAATCCAGTTGTATGTGTCCTTCCTTCTGTCATTAAAATAGCGTAGTCATTTACACTTCTCCAGCGATGTCTGGGTCATGCTGGTGTTGGCATTGTAATTGTTCTCATTTTCATTATCTGAATTGTTAGAAAACATGGTCATAATAGTTAAAATGTTAAAAAAATAAACCAGCACTGTCTCGACACAAACCAGAACAGTTAATCCAAAAGCAGAGCCAAAGAAGGACTGTTCACCCTCACAACTACGACATGCTTACGTGGCACATTTAATTCGCATCACTGAGAGTTATGCAACAGTAGATGATTCACTACTGTAAACCAAAAATCGAGGTTGCTATCGGCAGCAGTCAGCGGGAAACAGCGGCATCAACCAGTGAAGTCAGAGAATCTATGCCCTATCCAAAAAACATCTAACTGTTGTCGTCGAGTTGACTCTGACTCATGGTGAATCCATGTGTTACAGAGTAGAACTGCTCCATAAGGTTTTCTTGGCTGCAATGTTTAGAGAAGCAGATCTTCAGGCCTTTCTCCCGCGGTGCCACAGTAGTGGGTCTGAATCGTCAACCTTTAGGTTTGCAGCTGAGTGCAAGGTGTTTGCGTCACCCAGGGACTTTGCCCTACCTATTTGACATTAAAATCAGTGTTGCTTTAAGCTCCTGTTTTGGAGAAGGTGGAGCTTCAGATGGGTTTTTGTGCTTTCTTCAATCTTCCGTACCCATCTCTGAAAACCTAAAATCCGAACTTTTCGCAATAGTAGGAGTTTCCCGAGAGATGAGATTTTCAGTGGTAAAGCCGGGACGGTGTCCAGGCAAACAAACACAGTGAGTACGACAGGCTTTTCACCTTTGCCTGCTCCTGTTATTACCGCTCGTTCACGTACTAGCAGATTCCCAAGAGTTGGCACCAAGAACACCTTATTCCTTTAAACCTTCAAGTCGCACGCGTCCGGGAATCTTTTGGACCTCCTGCTGACCGAGTACTGATCAAGGAAGATTGTCGTGGATTGAAAAGTGGGACTTGGAGACGTGTTTTCTTTTTTACAACGACAGACAACTCTAGAAGAAGTCTGTGAAGGGGGTAAACAAGATAAATTGGTAGTTGGAGACCGAGGTGCGGAGTCAAAGGATATTAGTAGAAACACTTGAATGTGTTTCAATACTCATGGGAAAGATCCGGTATGGAGGGAGAGAGGCATGGTGAGGGAGAGCAAAATGGACGGGCGGCGGTGCAGGTAAGTGTGCTGATTTCTGAACAGGAAGTTTAGAAAAATTTCCATCTGACTTGAGAGGTGGGGATAATCTATTCAGAGTGAGAGAGAGAAGGCAAAAGATCAACAGCGATTTTTCTTCATCTCATTCAGGTATTAGAAGGTGTTGCACTATTCCAGACGTTCTTGAAGAACACTTCATTTTAGACATTTAAGATGAAGGCAATCTAGAACGGTAAAACTAAGACGTTTAAACAAAGTAAAATTTAGTGGTAAAATTATATGATGAGGTATACTAGTCATCTGCCTCCTTAGCGCAGTAGGCAGCGCGTCAGTCTCATAATCTGAAGGTCCTGAGTTCGAACCTCAGAGGAGGCAGGAGTTTTGCCCAGGCTCCTCGAAAGCTATTGTTTCATGTGACTCTCTAGTTCTATTAACACCTGGCTATTGGGCCCTGATGTATGTTGTCGAAGAGATAAAGTCTAAACTTTCTCCCTCGTGAGTGCCATTCAATTTCTGGAAGAGTCTAGTATTTCCTACTTTAGTTCTCGTTTCCTTGAAAAGTGTTGTCATCTTCATCTCTTTCCAATGGACAAGCTCTTTTGTCCAAGTTCCTCTGATTTCAATACTGCAGACGTTTTCTGATTAATGCAGAATACAGTAAGAATATCACTTTCTTCTTGGGACAGTATCCTTGTAATGGTGCAACTTAAGTTACTGGAAAAACTAACAGAGAGATAGATGAAAACCTGATATTCAATTTTCCCAATCTCAATAAATGAGACTAATTTGGAATTCTTTAAGCCCTTATAACTAAACAATTACCAAGTCCCATTTTTATTTCTTAATACATACATGAAATCTCCTTGCTTTATGGCCTCCCTTTATAATCAGGTCTTAACTAGCTTTCCTATCCCATCTCTCACTCACCAACCTCCCATCAAATTACCTTATCCTCTTTTATTTTCCTCATAGCACTTCCTAGTCTATGAAGTTGGCTTGCCCTTTTATTTAACACCATTATTGTCTATTCTCCATCCCACCCTCCACGCTGATTAGATTTTAAGTAACATGAGATTCATCACTGTGTAAGTTTTATCCATTCTTGTTTCCAGTGCCTAGCACAGTATCTGACAAACAATATTTGTTGAATACATCAATGAATAATTAATATATTAAATTTTATTCTTTTCTTCTCATTTTCCTTGTCACTATCCTACTCCAGGCAATCAATTGTAATAGTCCCCTCAGGGATCACACTTACTGAAATTCACCCCGAAGGTTATACCTCTCTGGCCCAGTCTGCGTTGGAAAAAGAAAGGATAATCCCTGGAGTGCTCCTCCAAGGCATCTGGACCTTGAAGAGTCTATATTTCAGGATAGTTTTCTCAAGAGTTCAGTCTTGTGCAGACTTAGGGAGTTACATAATAGGGGACATCTTAACATTGCTTCTGGACTCTCAGCCTCTGGTTCTAGGAACTTGCATTTGCCACAGTTAAAGAGATACAGTTAAAGATTTGGGAGTAGCCAAGAAGCTGGAATGCCTGGCTGTTTAGGCAGTTCCTCAGAGAATGGTTGGGTCTCTTTGGAGGCATCACCATTCAAATTCTCTTCATCTCCTTTGCAGAATCAAATAGTTTTTTCATTCACCTAGAGTTTTTCAGGTTTGCAGGACTTACAATAACCAAACGTCAGAGATATTCCAAGCCAGAGTGCCAAGGAATTAATAAACAATGAGGATTATAGCTGTATTGGTGGTTAGCCAGTATATTGTCTCCTATGTAAAATAAACTCTTCAGGGAAAAGCAAATAACATCAGAAATTTTCCCTGTGCACCTGTAATCAGAATAATGAGAGTAATAAAATATTAATGATGGTCTGGTGAATTCATCAGCAAGAAGCCAAGCCAAACAAATTTGTAGTTGCGTTAGCCCATGTGGCCAGCCCTGGGCAGAGATGGAAATACAGAGTTCAGTTCATACTTTCCTTAAACAAGATTACAATACCATTGGTCAGATAAGAGATATTTAGTTCTATTTTATTATTACCTTTCTATTTCCTTGTCACCTTTATTGAACTTGGATGTCCAAAAAGTCCTCCTCAACCACTCATTTACCAACCAACTCTTTAGTAGATAACTTCTACTTCATTCTTACGGACTTATACAGATCGTTAACCTCATTCTTAACAAGAGGAATGTAGTGACTTCAGTCTGGCTTTATTTTTTAGTTAAATGAGATTGAGAGGTAAGTTCAGGTTCTGGCATAAGGCCATGTGCTCCCAGGTGCTCCTGAAATGTTAGTTCACGTCACAAAACTTGGGGCAATCTCACTGAAGAGCTTCCATGCACTCACCTCACTACCATTCATTCTTTAGTTTGCACCAGATTCAGCTAACCTTGTGGGAGCCAAAATATTTGACCTTAAAGTTTCTGGTTAGATGCTTAAAGAAGAGAGGGAACTCTCCCGAACAGGGACTTGAACCCAAGACCCTCAGATTACAGATTTGGTGCTCTACTGACAGAACTATCCAGGATCCCTGAAGTAGATTTTTCTTGTATATCCTAATATAAAGAGAGATTTGGTGGCTACAGAAAGCCAACGGTTTGGATGAGGTCAGTCATAAATCCTGCAGGAGGGAGAAGAACTACCCAGAAGGAAGCCCTGGGAAACCCTGATATGTAAGTAGAGAGGAGAAGAAGAGGTGTTCTCTGAGGAGATTGTGATAACCCAGTCGGAGAGATAGGAGGACAATCTGGAAAGAGTAATGCCACAGCAGTTCAGGAAGAGAGTGGAGGATTCAGAAAGAGTGTGGTCAACAGAGTCAAATAATATTGAGAGGTCAAGTAAGGTGTTCATTTCTCAGGTTCCTTTCTTCTATAATGAGAATTATTCCATCTTCTTCAAAGGATTGTTTTAAGAATTAAAATAAGAGATATGGACTATGAAATATCTAGTATGGAGTCCCTGGGTGGTGCAAACAGTTAACGCACTTGGCTGCTAACTGAAGGGCTAGAGGTTCGAGTCCATCCAGATGTGCCTTGAGAAAAACCCTGGAGATCTACTTCTGAAAAATTGACCACTGAAAACCCTATGGGGCATAGTTCTATTCTGACACACATGGGTTTGCCATGAGTCCAAATAAATTCAGTAGCAACTGGTTTCTTTCTTTTGCTTTTCTTTTTTTTTTTTTTTTTTTGGTGAACTGGCATAGAAGAGACCTTTGATAACAAAAAAACCTACCAACTAAATATCTGTTAAAGAAGGAGCCCTGGTGACACAGTTGCTAAGCACTCAGCTGCTAACCAAAAGGTTGACAGTTTGAACCCACCAGCACTCTGTGGAAGAAAGATATGACAGTCTGCTTCTGTAAAGATTACTGTCTTAGAAACCCTATGAAAAGCAGTTCTACTCTGTCCTATAGGGTCACTATGAGTCCGAATGGACTCAGTGGCAATAGGATGGAAGCTGTGTGGCTTGGGCAAATTACATGTCAACTCTAAATATCTTAAAGGTATTATAAATCTTTAGGTTTGATAACACTTGGGGATGTGTGTCTTTAAATATTTGAAAAGCTATAACGTGAAGTACATTTATGATACTTTCATCACATTAATACAAGTACATATTTTAAAAGGTCATATTATACTACAAGGCTAGTAATAAAGAATAGCAGTTCTCTCTTGAGCCAACTATTGTATTATGATTACATTCTCTAATTATTTTTTACTACATTTGCATGCAGTTTTCTTCATTATGATACCTTATCACAGGACGGAAGTTTTGTTGCCAGGGCGACCACAGTGGATTTTTGGAAGAATCTCTGCATTGAACAACACCAGAGGGTATTGTCTGTATAGAATAGAAGAATAGCATGTGACTGGTGCCCCTCTGGAGTTGTGCAGTAAAATTTTCTCTTCTTGGTGGCACGTGTGTGTGTATGTGTGTATAAGAAAGACATAGTTGTTGGTCTCAGGGAACATCTAGCTCAATTGGCATGACACAGCTTATAAAGACAATGCTCTACATTCTACCTTGGTAAGTAGTGTTTGGGATCTTAAAAGTCTCTGAGCAGCCATCTAAGATACTCCACTGGTCTCATCCCTTCGGGAGCAAGGGAGAATGAAGAGAACAGGATACAATGAAAAGATTAGTCCAAAGGACTAATTGTCCACAGCTATCAAGGCCTCCACCGGACTGAGTCCAGTATAGCTAGATGGTGCCTGGCTACCACCACTGACTGCTCTGACCAGGATCACAACAGAGGGTTCTGGACAGAGCTGGAGAAGGATGTAGAACATAATTCTAACTCACAAAAAAAAGACCAGATTTACCAGCCTAAAGGTGACTGCAGTAACCCCGAGAGTATGGCCCCCAGACACACTTTTAGCTCAGTGGTGAAGTTATCACCATTCAGCCTGGGAGTGGACAGCCCCGTAAAACCAAATGAGACTAACGAGGTACAGTAGTCCAGTGACAAGGGCCAGAAGGCAGAAGGGGACAAGGAAGCTGGTGATAGGGAACCCAAGGTTGAGTAAGGATATTGTTGATGTGTTGTGAGATTGTTAACCATTGTCATAGGGCAACATTTGTAGTAACTGTTAAATGAGAAACTATTTTGTTCTGTAAGCCTTCATCTTAAGTGAAAATAACAGCACAATTCGAAGAGCATAGTCAATGTCACTGAACTGTGCAAGTAGAAATTTTTAAAATGGTGTATCTTTGGCTATGTGTATTTTCACCAAAAAAAAAGGTTGAGAAGTTAGAGGGTTCACATGTTGTGGGGTTGTTAACCAATGTCATAAAACAATATGTGTACTGCTGTTTCATGAGAAACTATTTGTTCTGTAAGCCTTCACCTGAAGTATAATAATAAAAAAAAGAATGACATGGTTGTGATGTCTGAACTCCTGTAACTTCACAAGGCAGGAGGAGAATCAAGATCAACAGCCCAAGGCTGATTCCTATGAGGCAGAGGTCAGACATGCCTTGCCTCCACCCTCCAACCTTTTTATCAGTTCTGACACCAGCCATCCCTCCCACAGCACTCTCTACTTCTCTGCTGGGTTTGATAATTCTTTGCAATGGTCACACAGAACTCACAGACAAAACTCACAATTGTGGGGTTTATTAGGGAAATAACAGGTTACAATTCAGGTTCAGGAAACACTCAGGATGCAGTTCTTCCATCAGGACACCCTTTTCTCAGCCGTGCCTGAAGGCAGGCCTCTCTCGGCCCCTTAGTCCTCTTGGGCTTGCCCAGCCTCTACCTTGCTCTGGCAAGTTTTACAAATCTCTTTAGCTCCGCCAATAAGTGCCTGGAGGCACCCCACTATGCCAGTATGCCTTAGCCTAGCAGGATGACAAAACTGACCAATCCTCTTGTTAAGTTTCCATACACCTTATTTGCATGGTCTCACCCACACAAGGGTGCCATGCACATTATTTACATTATTAGCAAGCTGTTCAATCCCCTTGGTGGGCTGCAAGCACCTCGTTGCATAGTCCCACCCAGACACTTGGTGGGAGTTACAAAGATTATGGCTAGAAGGGCCGTATTAAGTAATTCACTGTACCACAGGGTATACTACCTGAAGCTTGTTCTTTAGTAGATTTCTTAGAAAGCATTCAAGCAAAATATATTCCTGATGCATGTTCTTGCATGTTTATAACACTTTGTGCCTTTTATATTTGTAAATCAGTTTACAGGATATGAAATACTTGCCTCACAATTTCTTCCTTTGAATATCTTAAGTAAACTACTTCAATATATTTTGGCATAAAGAATTGCTGTTGGAAAGGTTAATTATAACCTAATTTTGTGTCCTTTACAGTCATATGTTCTATATCACCAAAGAGGACATTTGAACAGATAAGAAACACATGAGGAAATGCTCACACTCATTAGCCAATCGAAAGATGCAAATCAAAACTACAGTGAGATACCATCTCACTCTGACATTACTGGCACTAATCAAAAAAACAGAAAATAGCAAATCCTAGAGAGGTTGTGGAGAGATTGGAACTCTTACACACTACTGGTAGGAATGTAAAATGGTACAACCACTGTTGAAAATGGTATGGTGCTTCCTTAAAAAGCTAGAAATAGAAATACCATACAACCCAGCAGTCCCACTCCTAGGTATATACCCTAAGGAAATAAGAGCCATGACACGAATGGACATATGCACACCTATGTTCACTGCAGCATTATTCACAATAGCAAAAAGGTGGAAACAATCTAAGTGCCTGTCAACAGATGAATGGATTAACAAACTATGGTACATACGCTCAATGGAATACTACACAACGCTAAAGAATAACGACATATCTGCAAAACATCTCACAACATGGACGAATCTGGAGAACATTATGCTGAGTGAAATAAATCAATCACAAAAGGACAGATATTATATGAGACCACTATTAGAAAGAAAAGGTTTACACACAGAGAAAAAAAATTCTTTGATGGTTACCAGGGATAAGAGGGTGAGGGAGGAAAATTACCAAATAGATAGAAGACAGATGCTAATATTGGTGAAGGCAATACACTATATGGGAGAAGTCAGCAAAATAGGAGTAAGGAATGGGAGGACATCAAGAAGAACGAAGGAACAAACAGCAACAGGGTAATTGCAGCACAGACAATTCTTCAACAATAGTGTTAACAAACACTAACTTACGAATGGATACATAGGCAGATAGGTATACCAAGAAGTGTGGGAGAGTGTAATGGAATACACCCACCTGCAGATGTAGGTTTGGGAGCGGATATTTCTACATACATAACTGTAGGTACTATTTATATATTACTATAGACAATACAGCACACAAGGGCAACAGTCAGGGCAACTTCTTAGACATAACCAAACATCTTGTGGGACAAAGTTCCTAGGCTTGAAGGTGAAGGACCATAGTCATCTATGTTAATTGGCACAATATACTTCATAGAGATAAAGTTCTGCGCCCAACTTTGATCAGTAGCGTCTGAGGTCTTAAAAGCTTGCAAGCAGCCATGTAAGATACATCTATTAGTCTCTTACCATTCGGAGCAAAGGAAAGTGAAGGAAACCAAAGATAAAGGCAGCAATTAGTCCAAAGGACTGATGGACCACATGAGCCACAGCATACATGATCCTGAGACCAGAAGAACTAGATGATGCCTGGCTACCACTACTGACTGCTCTGACTGGGATCACAACAGAGTGTTCAGGAAAAAGCAGGAGAAAAACTGTAGAACAAAAAATCAAATTCAACAAAAAGACCAGACATAATGGTCTGGCAGACTGGAGGAACCCCTGAGACTATGGCCCTAAGACACCCTTCTGAACTGGAACTGAAGCCATTCTTGGAGACCACCTTTCAGCCAAACCATAGACAGGCCCACAATTTAAACAATAACACCCGAGAGGAACGTACTCCTTAGAACAATCAATTATACAAGATCAAAAGGGCAATATTTGCCCAAAAGCAAAGATGAGAAGGCAGGAAGGGATAGAAAATCAGGACAAACGGAAACAGGGAAACTAGGACGGAAGTGGGGAGAGTGCTGACACATTGTGGAGAATGAAGCCAATGTTATGGAACACTTTATGTACAAATTATTAAATGGGAAACTGATTTGCTGTTTAAACTTACACCTAACGCATATTAAAAAAAAAATTTTTTTAAGTCACGTGTTCTCTTTGCCTAAATGCCCAAATTATTTTTTTGTTTTTTTCTTTAAAAATCCAGTTACTACAACCATTTTGGAAATTGATATGGCACTTCCTCAAAAAGCTAGAAATAGGCATACCATTCGATCCAGCAATCCCACTCCTAGGACTATATCCTAGAGAAGTAAGAGTCATCACTCGAATACACATATGCACACCTATGTTCATGGCAGCATTGTTCACAAGAGCAAAACAATGGAAACAACCTAGATGCCCATCAACAGATGAATGGATAAACAAACTATGGTACATACACACAATGGAGTACTATGCAATGAGAAAGAACAACGATGAATATGTGAAGCATCTCATAACATGGATGAAACTCGAGGACATTACACTGAGTGAAATAAGTCAATCACAAAAGGACAAATATTGTATGAGACCTCTATTATAAAAACCCATGAAAAAGCTCACACACAAAATGTAACAATCTTTGTTGGTTACCAGGGATGCGGGGGGGGATACTAAATAGGCAATAGATAAGTGGTATCTTGGGTGAAGGGTGAGACAGTACACAATACAGGGGAAACTAGCATAATCTGTACAAGGAAAGGTCATGGAGGCTCCATAGACACATCCAAACTCCCGAGGGACTGAATCACTGGGTGGAGGGCTGTTGGGACCATGGTCTCAGGGAACATATAGCTCAATTGGCATAAGCACAGATTATAAAGACAATCTTCTACATTCTATCTTGGTGAGTAGCATCTGGGGTCTTAAAAGCCTGTAAGCAGCCATCTAAGATACTCCACTGGTCTCATCCCTTTGGGAGCAAGGGAGAATGAAGAGAACAGGATACAAAGAAAAGATTAGTCCAAAGGACTAATGGACCACAGCTACCAAGGCCTCCACCAGACTGAGTCCAGTACAGCTAGATGGTGCCCAGCTACCACCACTGACTGCTCTGACCAGGATCACAACAGAGGGTTCTGGATAGAGCTGGAGAAGGATGTAGAACAAAATTCTAACTCACAAAAAAAAAGACCAGATTTACTGGCCTAAAGGAGACTGGAGAAACCCCAAGAGTATGGCCCCCAGATATGCTTTTAGCTCAGTGGTGAAGTCATCTCCGAGGTTCACCGTTCAGGCTGGGAGTGGACAGCCCCATAAAACCAAATGGGACTAATGAGGTACAGCAGTCCAGGAACAAGGGCCAGAAGGCAGAAGGGGACAAGGAAGCTGGCGATAGGGAAGCCAAGGTTGAGTAAGGATAGTGTTGATATGTTGTGAGGTTGTTAACCATTGTCATAGGGCAACATGTGTACTAACTGTTAAATAAGAAACTATTTTGTTCTGTAAGCCTTCATCTAAAGTGAGAATGACAGCACAATTGGAAGAGCGTAGTCAATGTCACTGAACTGTGTATGTAGAAATTTTTAAAATGGTCTATTTTTGGCTATGTACATTTTCACCAAAAAAAAAGGTCAAGAAGGACCAGGGTTGACATGTTGTGGGGTTGTTAACCAATGTCATAAAACAATATGTGTACTACTGTTTCATGAGAAACTATTTGTTCTGTAAGCCTTCACCTGAAGTACAATTAAAAAAAAAAATCCAGTTACTAGAATCTGTCATGTGAGTTTTCTTTCCAAGCTGATTTTCCCAGGCAAATAGTGTGGTCTTTTAATATGTAGATTCAATTTCTTTCTTTTTTTTTTAAATTAGGAAAATGTTCTTGAATTATACTTGTTAGTACTTGTTTTGTTCCCTTACTAAGAATCTCTTTCTCACAGTCTAGCTGAGCTCTACGATTTCTCCTGAATTTCCTAACTTAACTCCTTGGTATCTTTTCTTTCTCCTATGCAATAAATTTCCTCTCTGATCATTATCATGACCTCAAAAACCCTATATGATATACACCCACGCTTACGCTCTCAACTCCTACCAAGTTCCCCTTGCTTACTAACCTTCAGCCACACTAGTCTCCTTGCTGTTGCTGGAACATGCCAAGCACACTCCTGTCAAGCCTTTGTCAGTACTATTCTCTTGACCTGGAACTCTATTCCTCCTGAAAGCCTCATGGCTCACTCACGCACTTCCTTCCGATCTCTGCTCAAATATCCCCTCAACAGAAACGTCTTTCCTGGTCACCCTTTATAATAAAGCAAACTCCTTCCCCTCTATTCTCTATTCCCTTTACTCTGGTTTCTTTTTTTTTTATAGCTTGTATCATTACTTGACATCTTATATACTTGGTTAAGGATTTATTGTCATCATTGTCCACTAAAATGTAAACTCCATTAGAGCAGGAGCCTTTTCTGTTGTGTACGGCACTGTACCCCCAGCTTCTATGTATCAGTCAGAGTCTAGTTAAGAAATAACACTAGGCATTTCAACAGGGAACCAGAGATAATAACTGTGGGAATCAACCATCACCTTCTAGGGCTAGGGGAACAAAAGGAAAAAGGTTAGGAGCTCTGGGAAGAGCCCTACCGAGCTCTAAGAAGAGAGCACTGCCCTTCTGTGTTGTTGTTACCTAAGCGGCCCGAGGTGGGCTCACACATCTCTGAAAAGAAAGCATGCCCTGCTGCTGATGGCGGTGGAATCCCTGAAACGGCACAATGAAGTGGTTCAGAGATTGCATAAAGAGGATGGAGGTTGGAGACAACTGCCATAGTTGGAGTGATCCTGACAGGAAGACCAAAAATCAGAAAAACAGCGCCTTCTCTCTTCCTGCCTTCCAGTCTCTCTCCGATTCCTCTTAACAAAACCTAAGGCAAAGGAGTTTGGGAAATACAGTTTGTAGACTTCCAGCCGCGATCTCACAGAACAGAGTTGATTTGAACAGAGCAGATTTGAAACTGAGAAAGAATAGATTAATAGGGACACAACTTTGAACAGTGGCTGGCACGTAGTGGGTGTTCAATAAATATCTGTTGAAAACTTGCCACTCAGTAAACTGAGATATTAAGAGGAGAGTATTACATAGCAGTCTTGTTCTTTATTATCTGAATCGGGTGCATAATATTAGTTTGTCATCTTCACCTCTTCTCCTTTCTCTTTTATCCTCTCCTGCACTACTGCATCTTAGCTGATCTTGAGGTCCAGTCAACAGCATTGGAAGCAGGAGACCAGGTCCAACTTAATGAGACTTAGGGTTTTTTTGTTTTTTGTTTTTTTCCTTTTTCATGTCATTCGTGACTTAGTGATAAGTAGTTCAGAAGAATGGTAAGAGAACCAATCAGTAATTTATACAAATTTATTTCACATCATACCACACCTTCCACATCCCCACTACTACCATCCGTGCCCTTCTCCCCCATGTCAGCCCCCTATAACAAGTAAGTATCTTGATCCTGGTATTTTTGTAGTAAAGGCAATTGCCAGGTCTATCTCCTTATCTGAAAGGCATTTAAAAAAAAAAATCACCTAGTCCCATTTCCAATTAGTATAAAAAGAAAAAATTTAAAGTGTTTAATTCTTAGTAAAAATCACTATTTCGTAAGAGAGCATTACATGCTTTTTAACAGCAAATTACCCGTTCAGTCTCATCAAAGCAATTTCTTCGGATTTTTTAGAAAGACGATATTGTATACTTTGTGGCAAAAAGAGAGAGAAAGAATAAAGATTTGTCAACCTCCTTCATTGTTGTCTTGCTGCTTTTGGGTTAAAATAAGAAAGTAAATTAAAAAACAAAAACAAAAAAAAGCATTAGCTGCCCCCTCTGAGGTTCGAACTCAGGACCTTCAGATTATGAGACTGACGCGCTGCCTACTGCGCTAAGGAGGCAACTCTCCGAACCAGGAGCTCGAAATATCTCCCATGATGACTGTAAGAAACAGTTTTAAGTTCTTTGAATAACAGCCTTTTTAAAGTAAAACGGTACTGTGATTTAATTCACGTCTAGATGACGAAACCACGCAGAACACGACAGGGACCGATTCCATTTCCCCCGTAGACTTTTCTGCGGAGACTTTAGGGCCGCGAGGGCAACTAAGTCATGTCTTTGAGGAAATTCTGTACGATTCCCTGGATTCTTGTCTCACTGCTTGGCCAGAGACAGCAGCCTTTCCCTTTATAATCAAGGCCTGCGTAGACGCGCCACCTTCTGAAAGGGAAACAAGATTTAAACAGCACGGCCTGCACTCTTTTGCCTCCCTTGTGAGGTCCCGTGGAGGCGCTCGGTTCCCTGAGAGGAATGAAAAAGGCCGGAGAGGGCACGCCGAATTCTTTCCTCGCTTCTCCTCAGCAGCTCCCGGCCTCAAAACAAACGCAGGGACTTGCTCTTTCCTGAAGTCCGGGGGCTTGCTCCTGGGAGTCCAAACTGACCTGGAGCCCCCAGAGTCCTCGGGAGTTCTCGGTCTGCGTGACTCCTTCCTCCTGCGTTGGTGGCAAACGAGGCAGGTGTCTCTTCCCGTGCCACCCGCGGCGTCCCGTCAAGGGTCAACCTGGTAGCTGTAAAGAAGCGAACTGCCGGGTTCGGGCGGAGCAGGGGGTTCCCAGTCTGTGCCAATGAGCGCTGAAGAAAGAGACATCTGGGAGAGCGCGGAGCTGAGCCGGAAGGGGAGAAAAAGGACCAAAAAGGGACAATATTAGCTCTTGGGAAAGCACAAGGGATGTTGCGTTTCGTGGGTGGTAGCGTGGCCGAGCGGTCTAAGGCGCTGGATTAAGGCTCCAGTCTCTTCGGGGACGTGGGTTCGAATCCCACCGCTGCCAGGCCTTTTGACTCTGACGTATTAGACATCCTATCTTCATGTTCAGTTACCCCAGTTCTCAGAGTCCAAGGCCAGGCAGGTTCTTAACCTCTCCTGACTTCTGTTTTCCCAAGGCCAGTGATAACGCCCAGACGTAACCGCCCTCGTAACAATGCCCAGCACGTGAAGGCCTCCAGTTAATTATTTCAACAACAGCTAATACTTACTGAGCACCTACTGTGTATGAAAGCCCTTGTCTATTAGAAAAGGACATTATGCTTGATAAAGTAGAGGGTCGACGAAAATGAGGGAAATCCTGCATCAGACTGATTGACACAATAGCTGCAACAACGGATTCAAACTTACCAACAATTGTGAGGATGGCGCCAAGACTGGGCAATGTTTCCTTCTGTTATATATAGGGTCTCCATGAGTCGGAGCCGACTGGAGGGCAACTAACAACGTGTATGATATTTACTCCCTGATCACCGTTGTATTTCCCACATCCAGAAGTATATAATACATACCAAGTCTTAATTCATTTGTTTATTGTAAAAATATTTGTTCAGTGCCCACCATGTGCAGGTACTTACCAGGTGTTATAGATTGAATTGTGTCCCTCTAAAACGTGTGTCATCTTGGCTAGGCCATAATTCCCAGCATCGTGTGTTTGTCCACCATTTTGTGATTATTCTATATGTTGTAAATCCTAACCTCTATGATGCTAATGAGACAGGATTAGAGGCAGTTATGTTGATGAGGCAGGACTCAATCTACTGGATTAGGTTGTATCTTGAGTCAATCTCTTTTGAGATACAAGAGAGAATCAGAGCAGAGACAAGAGGGACTTCATACCACCAAGAAAGATGCGCCAGGAGCAGAGCTCATTCCTTTGGATATGGGGTCTCTGCCCTCAGAAGCTCCTAGACCTGGGGATGATTCATGACAAGGACCTTCCCCCAGAGCCAACGAAGTGAGAAAGCCTTCCCCTGCAGCTGGTGCCCTGAATTCAGACTTCTAGCCTCCTAGACTGTGAGAGAATTCATTTCTGTTTGTTAAAGCCATCCGCTGGTGGTATTTCTGTTATAGCAGCACTAGTTAACTAAGATACCAGGCTCTGCAGATACAGCAGTACTTTCTTAATCCATATTTGATAAATGATTCATGAATGAATGGCTGTCAGCCTCCTGAAAACAGCTTGCAACTGGAGATAGGTCTTGCCCATGCCACAGGAAGAACGGATTCTATTCAGGGCCAGCCTCTGTTCTCAGTATCCTTGCAGCTTTCTCATTTCGAATGTGAACTCTAATTGTGGTGAGCTGAGTTGTGGCGACTCTACTCTAGCAGCTGGGACTGCACAGAGGAGTTATCTACTCAAAACAGCGCCTCTGGCAAGTACTGAAATTGCTCCCCTGTCCAAATATCTGACACCCATCTTTTAAATAACTTTACCATAGTATTAGCTCAAAAATACAAGTTAAGCTCGTTAATTTTTTACTTAACACATTATGGCACTACATGAAAATTACAAGTGGACCTTCCTTGCTTTCACTGATGAAAACTAATCTACTGTGTACTCAGAGTCATTTTTTTCAGTTTCTTATCTTTCTACCCTCAGTAGCGCAAGATCACACAGTCAGCCTTGATACATGGAGGCTCTCAAATACCAAAGCATTAGTTTTAGCTGGCTGAATGATCTCTCACAGCTGCGATGGAAACCGTGATGGTTAATAGAAACTGCTGGGGTGGCGCCTCTTCCTCCTTCAAGTGGCGCCCAGAGCATGTGCCATAGATAAGCCTCTGCTAGGTGATGCCACCGGCGTGGGCCGCCCTCGCTGCTCTGCACTCCTCTCTGCGTTTTCCAGGGGGCGTGCCCTCTCTCTGCTCAAAGCAGTTCCCTCTACTCCTGTGGCTTCTCTTTATCCTCTAGACACCAGCTTGGAAGTTGCTTCTGCCTGGAATTCTCCCTTGATTTCCTCTTCTACCTTCAGAGTTACAATTAGCCGCTGAGGATAATAAGAGAAACAGGACAGAGGGTCCCTGCCCTAATGCCTACTGAGGAGAAAAAGTGTTAAACACATAATGCCTCCACTATGGTACAACTTCTACTGTAAAGAATGAGATTGATCTATGAATGATGTCTTAGATATATTGTAAGAAGGATACAGAATGTTACCAAATAGTACACAGTACAATGTATAGAAGCACACACTTCAAATTGTTTCCAATGATAACAGTTGGGGAGATTGGAAAGACGAAGATTATAAATTTTACTTTTGACACTTCTGTTTGCACAGTTATAATGAGTGATTTCATAAATAGAATAACTGAATTTAAAAATACCCCAATGCCGATAAGTTTCACAAAGGAAAATGCAGTATGCTGGGAAACATACAGTAGGCCTCAGCACAGCCATTCCTTCCTCAGGCAGCCTTTCCTTATTACCACCTACTCCTTAATAGGGTACTCTGGTTGTTATGCATTGGGTGGGTACTCTGTTATCACTCAATCCATCACTTATTTTAGGGCATTATTATTCCCACCTTATGGACATTTCTGTGTAATTGTCTGCTTTTTCCCGGAAACCATAAGCTTTGTCAGATATAGAACTATATTTCTCTGGCCTCCCTAAATCATGAAAACTAAGTAAATATTTGTGGTACTCTTCAATGAATAAATACAGGAAAGAATGTCTTTCTAATTTGTGACAGGGTAAGGTACACAGAGAGAAGGAGCTTGAGAGGACCCTGGGATCCAGTTATAGGTAGAGCCATGTGTTTTGAAGTTTCCTTTCCACAGGACACTCCAGCTGAACTTGCTTTTGGATTGCTAATTACACCACACTGACTTGCTCTTTCTGCACTCATTTCTGCTACCAGGTGACTGCAAACCTTTTTTGCTCAGATTATCAGGAAACAAATTGGTTGTATATTGTGTGGTCCAGGTATCTTTTCCCATAGTCATTCCCCTCAGTAGCCTTCAGGTGCTTGCATTTGGCTTGCAATATTTGTGAACCAACCATCAACAATTTTCAGGAAAAAGTGCGACCCTCTTAGACTCCAGACTTAAGAATACATAAGTCTGTGTATAACTTTTTGAATGGGAAACTTATTTGCTCTGTATACTTTCACCTAAACCACAATAAAATTAAAAAAAAAAAAAGAATAAATAAACAGATCTCCATGGCCATCTGCCCTGTTTCCCAAGTCTTTACCCACTGTCTGTTCACTGGGGATAAATGTGCTAAAGCTGAAAAAAAAAAAAACGGCCACCTAAATCCCTCCCCCTTGCCAGTCCTCAGAAAGCAGTTTAACATCTGCATGTAAGTAGTGGGCTTTTGAGCTTCTGGTATCATTTTAGGACTAGGGGATATTGCTTTTTCTTTAAGAAATAAGATGTGACTCATGGAATGAAAAAGAACGCTGCCTGTGCTGAGAAAGAACCAGACCCATTACTCAGCTGGATCTGAGATGGGTTATACTGTCTTTTAACAACGCCAGGAGACTGGTGAAGACAGACTGGAGGTATGTGTGTGGGGAGATGGCAGAGGTAGACATTTAAGAGAACTTTATAGTCATCTGGCCAGAAGTCTTTAAATTTCTTGGCTTCCTCTCCACTCCCAAAAAGATATATTCAATTCAACTCACATTTATTTAGTACCTATTTTGTGACAGGCACTTTGCTTAATTGGAGATAGAATAAGGGATCAATGCCAGAAAATGATTTAGAGGTTCCTTAGTAATTCAGCCTAGGTAGACTACCAGACACTTTAAGCATAAATGGCCAATAATTAGTATTTAGATTGACTAAAATTGTAATTTATACACCTGAGTATATCTTCCAGTCATGCTATATATATGATCTCTTATATATTGTTCTTACATTTACTAGATAATCATGTTATTTTAATAAAGCTAAGATTTGAAAAAAAAAAAATTAGTATGTCCAGCACTATGCCGTCCTCTCTTGGTCGTCCACACTCGAGGACACCTATTCCTGGAGCCATCTGAACACTGAGATGTCCAGCTGGAAGCTGGGACCTGGAAAGGAAAAAAAAAAAAAGGAATAATTACTCTCTTTCTATTTGCCAGATAAGGCCTATGGATTGAAGGCACAAAAATAAGCAAACAAAAAAGCCCTCCAAAAAGTCTAACGCCCGGCTGTCCCACTAAGCTTTCACTCATCCTTTTATTTATGCATTCATGCAACAAGCATTATTGAGGTCTTACTACGTACCAGACCTAGGGATGTCAAAGAGGAATGAGCCCTGGTCCCTGCCCTTCAGACATTTTGGAGGGCGAGGACAGATTTTAAAATTCAAGCCCACGGTTACAGCAGAGCGGAAGAGCCAAGATACTCAGAGGTTGATCTAGAAGGAATAAGTGAAACTGTAGAAAGGAGATGTTACAATTTTATTTTCTCGCTCTCAAACAAGGAGACTAAAATCCAGTTTGCCCTTACGTATGTCGGTTGGAAATAAAAGCAAATCAAAAATCGCCATGGGTAGCACTCTTCATGGATCAGGACCCGGCTCTGCCCTGCGATCGAGGAGGGAATGAAACCTGAGACAAAGGGGCAGCGGAAACCGTGAACACCACCCCCACATCGCCGGGATTGTGTTCGGCTTTTCCAGCGCGGGGCGGATGAGTGCAGAGATGTTTCCATCTGTGAGAAAGTATTCTCATCATTATCATCATCGTCATTATTTAGCAAAAAAAAAAATAGTCCCTGTAAAAATTTTTAAGACTTAGAACAAAGAGGGAGAGATATTGTTTGAAGTGGCGTTTCTTTTTCAAATTATATTCTATACATATCTTTCTTGTTAAAGGGAAAAAGAAAAAAAAGGAAGAAACAGAAAGAAACGAAACCTCAGATGGACACTGTGTCCAGCTGTTGTCAATGTGGGTTCCATGGTGTAATGGTTAGCACTCTGGACTCTGAATCCAGCGATCCGAGTTCAAATCTCGGTGGAACCTTCAGATTTTCTCGTTTGCTTTTCTTCCCCCTCCCTCCGCAATACGCTTCTTACTGTTGAGTTTTGATGAACTCGCGCAGTGTGGAAGGATACTGCTGACGGCCCATGAGCCCAGGACTAGCCTGTAATCCTGAGGTCTGTGTGCAACGTCTTTCTGTCCCCAAAAGACTGATTTTCCCCAGGATGCCCCCGAATTTGTGCGTGTTCAGTATAATGAACTAACCAGAACACAGAGCAAAACGTGACTCGTGATTAACTAGCAACCAAAATGGGAGACAAAGGAAATAGATCTTCCCGACGGTCCGTCATTTTAGTTAGGGATCGGGGGGAAAAAAGTTGGACAGAAAGATGAAAACTGAAAAAATGGTTAAAACTAAGAAAAAGGAACCTCTGTGTCAGAAGTGGGATTCGAACCCACGCCTCCATTCGGAGACCAGAATCCCCACGGAGAGGAAGTGAAACTTGAGTCTGGCGCCTTAGACCACTCGGCCATCCTGACACGCGAATCAGGCTTTTCTCAATGACCATAATCTTCAATTCTAGTGAATGTACAACTACTAGTCATTGTTCTTTGGCTTAGGGTTCATCTAAGAAATGGGAATGTAAATTTGCATAAACGAAGAATAGAACCTTCCTTCTCAGTAGTGTCAGGAACTTTGATTCCACTCCCGAAGTTTTCCTCCCCGCCCGAGCTACAATTCAGTGTTTATCGCCCCGCCCTTTCCTTCGGGTCTGAGGCCGCAAGAGCGCGAAGATTCTATCAACCCGGCACCAACTCCGGATTGGACAAGAGAGAGCTTCCGTTATCCGTGACAAGGAGAGACCCGAGAAGCTGCCTGGCAAACCAACTGAATCGGCGAGAGCCCAACTGGAGTGAAGTGAGCGAACTAGTGTAGACCTGGGGAGAAAGCAGGCGAGCTAGTGTACACTAGCAAGGGGTAAAGTGAGTGGGGTTTGGGGGCCTCGGACATTGAGACTGTCTGTTGAGGTGAGTTGCAGAAGTTAGCCTGGTCAGGAGTTGAAAGACAAGGAGAAACGTGGGGGTGAAAAACCAGAGGGACCTGAGGGAATGTAGGCACAGAGCCGAGAATTCCTAGATGCCTTCCCCGCCAGACCTCCAGAACTCTACAATCAGACTTACCGCCCCCTTCTCCGGCTTCTGGCAGGAGGTGCAGATATGTCAGGGGAAACTGGCCCCAGAGATAAAGAATTACGGACACTGACATTTGAAGGTCCGCCCAGGAAGTGCCCAGGCCTCCATGAGACTCTCTAAGTAACGCTTTCCAGTCTACAAGTTTGCCCTGCCTTCAGGGCTTCTACAATCAGCTTTTTAGTTCCTTATTTTAAATGTTAACTACGACTAAAGATCATCAGATGTTTGTGAAAATACCTCTACAATAAAAGACAAGAACTAAAAATAAACAGTACGGGAGAAAAGGGAACCAAGAAGAAACAGATAACAATGCAGGGAGTTTTAAAATATATATAATTAAATCCTCAGGGAGGTAAGAAAAGATATTGCACCTATGAAACAAAGAGAGAATGGGGGTGGGGAGAAGCTCTCGAAAATAAACTTTATTACGGCATAATTTTTTTTAATCCAAATAAAATTGTAGACGTCTAGAAAGTGGGAGGTGTTCGGGGGAGGCGGGCAGAAAATAGGAAAAACGTGATAAGAAAGTAAAAAGATGTGTAATAGATGGCGGTTCTGTAGTTAAAGTAATTGACTGCTAACGGAAGATCGGTGGTTCAAACCTCCAGTGGCTCTGCTTCCCTAAAGATTTTCAGCCTTGGAAACCCTATGGGGTCACTATGAGTTGGAATCCACTCCACAGCAGTGTGTCTGGTTTTTACTTTTGGTTTATAAATAGAAGGTAGCCCTGGTGCACAGTGGTTAGAGGTGCTAACCAAAACAATTAAGCAGTTTGAATCCACCAGCCCTTCCATGGAAACCCTAGTTCTTCTACCCTGTCCTATAGGGTCTGCTGACTCTGAATCCACTCGAAGGCAATGGATTTGGTTCTTTTTTTTTAGTACAGTAGAAGGTACGCCATCCAGCTACTGGAACGTCCAAGAAGAGAAAGGAGAAAAAGAAGGAAAGGAAATAAATGATTCAAAATTATTTTTCTGAATTGAAGATGTTAAGTATCCAGGTTAAAAAGAGTCATCAAATGCCCTGCATAATGTGTGGCAAAAGCCCCCATGTCAAAGCACATCACCATGAAATAGCAGAACACAAGGGATAAAGTGAAGATCCTAAAACTTCCCAGAGAGAAAACAAAACTAAGAGATTGCATAGAAAGGATTAGGAATCAGAATGGCATCTTTCTTCTCAACAGCAATGCTGAAAATTGGAAGACAGTGGAGCAATGCCTAATAATTTAGAAATAAAGGAAAATGATTTCCACACTACATTTCTGAACCCAGCCAAATTATCAAATCAAATGTGAATGAATATTTTCAGTCTTGCAAGGTTCAAAAAAAGAACCCCCACGCACCCTTTCTCAAAAAGTTTCTGGAGAACTGTTCCACTAAACAGAGAATTAAACTAAAAAAAAAGAAAGCAAGACAGGAAGTAGGGGACCTAACATCAGAGAGAGGTAAAGACGAGCTCCAAAATCTCTGCTGAGCTGCAGGCCTAGAGAGCAATTAGTCCAGAGCAGAGCAAAAGAAAGGAGGGCTACATCAATTTCTAAATTCCTATTATGTTCCATTGATCTGTTGGCCTATTCTTATGTTAATTATTGTAGCCTTGTGTTTTTCCTGACTATTCTTTGATTTTTACTTTTCCAGACTAAATTTAGTATCACTCGGTAAAGGGCAGATGAGAAAAGAGGAGATAGAGGAAGTAGAAACACCTTAGGCGTCATCAGGTCCCACTCAGTTTGCTACCTTGAAGAAGTATGATTTAAGGAGGGAGAGGTCAACAGTGTCCAATGCTTCAGAGACAATAAGATGAAGACTAAAAAGTGTCCCCTGGATTCGGCCAGTACTAGTAGAAATCACTGGTACCTCAGGGTGGGTAGAGAGTAGATTGAGTAGAGGTAGCAGGTAGGAATTTATTACTTATTTCAAAACAACTTTTTTTAATAAATTTTATTTTATCACTTATGTTTAGTTCCCACTGCATATGCAGAAAATCCAAATAAGCTGTCATGCAGTCTAATGCAACGTGTTAGACTTAAACAACAGTGGTTTTATTCTCTCTAATATACAGCATGTTAAGTTTGGATGCAGGCATTCTACAGTCAGTAAGGACCCAGACTCCTTCTACATTTTGCTGCATCATCTTAGTGCTGGCTTCTGTCTTCAAGGTTGCCTCATGGTCCAAAATGGCTGCTTGAGCTCCTACATCAAGTGTCCATTCCAGTCTGAAAGAAGTAGGAAAGGGGAAGTTTACTTCTCAGCTGAGTAGGCTTCCTTTAAGGAGTTTTCTCAGAATCTCCATCCAACAACTTCCACTTACATCTCATTGGCCAACCACAGACCCAGGACCATGTTGAAGTGTGAACAAAGTACTGAATGTGTTGAGCATGTTCTTAGGCACATCCATAATGCTTGTCAACCAGACAGGACTTCATACTGCATCATTGCTGTTATGAATTTATTATAGTACTGGCAGGGATGGGGAGAGGAGACAGACTGGGAAATATCTTTTAGCTGGACATATTGTCCCAAACAAAATTTTAAGGAATGGAGATTGGCTAGTCAACAAGCAGTCCCTTCCATGTTGTTCAAGAGAAAAGCACATGTTAAAATAAAGAGCTATACCACAAGTCCCAAACTGAAGACCAGAAGGCCAATTTCATCTTGCAACTGTGATTTTAAAAGTTTCAGTAAGTTGCCAATATTTAAAAGTCAGCAAATTTCACATAAAACTTCAGATGTCTGCCTTCTTGTGAAAAATCTAAAAAATTAGCAACATGCTAGGCCCACATTCCCAGCTGACATAATTGGCTAGTGATGGAAGTAGCCTCTCAGGAGGAACATCTGTCTTCTAATTACACACTGTCTCCAACTTTTCCTGTTGTGTCCCTGGCCTGGTCTGCTCATTTAAGTTACTGTCTTGCCTCCAGTAGGTATTTGTGTTTGCACCCCTGTTATTTTGCCAACCTTTCGGTTAGCAGCCAAGTGCTTAACCCACTGCACCATCAGGGCTGCTCCTGTCATTTTACAAATGAACAAATAGTAAGGGTTATAAAGATGAGAAGTGTACATAAAATGTGATAGTGGAAGCATTAAATTGTTAGTCTAAAGTTCCATAAGTATTTACGTGCTTTCAATGTGGTTAGAGATATGCCCGAGGCATACTGGAGAGCGTCCAAGAAGGGCTGGTGAGAAGTCCTTCCCCTTATGGAGTTAATTAAGTATGTGAGCTTGATTTCCTTATTTATAGACTGAGTGTGTCAGACTACACGAGCACTGAAATCACTTCCTGCTCTAAAAGTATGTCCTGATTTAGAACTTTGACAGAGAGGCAAGAGATTCATGCAAGGCAAAGTCAAGGAAAGCCTTATGATAGAAAATCATCAAGTACCTTCTGAGGTTCTGTGGGAACACAGGAGGCTAAGTGGAAAGAAGAGAAATCAATGAGGCCAGCCTGTTTCAGTTAAACTCTAAGGAAGGGGCAGGATTCGTGAATAGGCCTTGTAGAGAGGGGTTTGGTGAGCACATTACAAGCCAGAGACAAGGCTGGAGGTGTTTGAGGAGAGTGAAGGTATCAGCCTGTGTTGGGTGCTGGGCTCAAATTGGACCTGGTCCTAAAGGGTTTGGACAATGTCCTGGAGACAAAAAGGAAGTTTTGAAGATTCTGAGTGAGAAGTGGCAGAATGAAAGAAGCATGTTAGGGATTTTTAAGGATGATTCTTTTCTTTGAGGTGGTAATCACTAGAGGAAAAGGTAATGGACTAGACAAAAAGACTAGAAATAGGGACACTAATAGTAAATGATTGCAAATATCCAGTTATTAATTCATTTCAAAAATATTTGTAGACTGACTATTGCAATAAGTTAAGTCAGGGTATGGTGACTGAAATAAAAATGAATAGAGGCCAAGTTGAGCAATAAAGCAAAGCAAGCCTGTCCAAAATTCCATTAAGTCTAGAAGATAAAGGAAAGACAATAATCATTCCTTAAACAAACCTTTATTGACCATCAGCCACGTGCCAGGCAGTATGCAAAGTTAAACACAGCAGAGTTGTGCTCCCAAGAAGCTCCCAGTTCAGTGAGGGAAAACACACACAGATGAATGTAGGATATAGTGGTAAACAGTAAGTGAGCTCGCACATGAATTCTAAAGTGGACAGAAAAGGCTTCACTACAGTTGAGAGGAATCTTGAATGATGCCTAGACAGAGAAAGTGGCTGTGACAAAGACTCTATGGGCAGATAAACCTGCAAATTCTAAAGCAGAGCATCTGATCCCTCTTATTTCAGGGATACAGACCTGCATTTTGGCTTTGTTTTTCAGAATTGATGGTGTTATCAACTCCTTGTCAACTCCAGAGGTGGGTTACGGGTAAGGAAAGGTGGGATAAAATAGATAGGTTGAATGTGGATGGGTGAGAGAAGGTGGAAAAAGGAAGATTTACACTCGTAAATCTCGTGCAGTGGTTAAGTGCTCAGCTGCTAACCAAAAGGTTGTTGGTTTGAACTCACCAGCACTCAATGGGAAAAAGATGCGGCAGTCTACTTCTTAAAAAGATTAAAGCCTTGGAAACCCTGTCGGGCAGTTCTACTCTGTCCTGTAGGGTTACTATGAGTCTGAATTGACTCCTATGACACACAACAATAATGTATACTGTGATGGTTAAGATTGTGTGTCAACTTGGCTGGGCCATGATTCTCCGTGTTTTAATGTAATCACTCCCATGATTGAATATACTGTGAGTAGCCAATCAGATGAAAGGGAGTCTCCTTGGGGGTGTGGCCCTCATCTGTATATAAGCAGAGGTTCTGGCTTTTTGCTCTCTCTGGATCCTATGGCTGCTTCCTGTCCTCTCATCTCCCGTTCTTGGAACATGAGCTGTCAGCTTATCTGCCGAACCTGGGATTTCTAGATCTGCACAGCCTGAGTGGGAGCCCTGCTCTCTGACCTTCCGATCCTGGGCTTGCCAGCTTCTGCAGCTGTGTGACTTGGGAGAGGCCTCTACCCTGATCCACGGACTTGGGACGTTCTAGCCTCTACAATGGCATGAGCTGTTTCCTTGATATAATCTCCGTCTCTATATATATTTACACACTTTACTGGTTTTGCTTCTCTAGAGAACCCAGCCTAAGACATCTACCAACCCACTTCCTTCTTGAATATTCAAAATGCCAGTGACACCTTAAAAATGGCCACTGTAGCCACCCGCATAGCCAATTTTCTCTCTTTTAGAATAGCAGAGATTGAACCTTGAGCTGGGACTTAAGAGGCCCCAGGAGGTTGGGACTCAGAGGGAGGTGTGTAGGGTGTGGAAGAAAACACTAAGCTGAGGGTGCTTGAGGGTCATACCCATATCTGGGTTGGAGACATAGATAGCTCTTACCGTGCCTACCCCTGTTCCCTTTCAAGTGTATCTAAATCGAAGTGGGCATTTAATACTCATTATTTTTTGCTAGAACCTAATCTTTTGGCAAATATAAGTAGTTGAAGAGATAGTCAATGTATCTATTTTTATTCTGGGGAACTACCACTTTCCCAGCTAACAGGCACAAAGCCAGTTATCTCCCTGCCACAGTTTCTCCTCATTCTAGTTTATCCTGCATTGCCTTCAGTTATTTTCCTAGAAAACAAATTCTGACCTGTGGAAGAACTGCTGGTTCCCTTTTCCCTGCAGGATCGAGTTTAAACTTCCAGTGAGTGACAAGGCCCTTCAGGGTCTAGCCCCAACCTCCCTCTCTAGCCTTGTCTCCATCACACACACACACACACACTACACTGCAGTTACACCAAACTTCTCATGTCCCATAAGTGAACATAAGGCCTTCCCAGATGTTTTCTGGAAGTTGGCTGGGGCTAATTGAGACTGGAATTTCATACTGGGATATCACAGTGTGGTTTGGAAGGGGAATATGGGCTTGAGGTTGGCAAGTCCAGTTAGTTTGGTGGACTTCTTGCCCCATAAGCAGGACCAGAGTGGAACTTTTAAAGTGAGTGGCAGGAAGCAGAAGCCCCCTTGCTGGAGTACAAGGACGATACTGAAAAAATATCAAAGGAAACCAGGAAATACTAAGGGAGGGATGAGGGAGCAACACGAGAGTTTTAAATCTACTGGATGATGAAAAGAGAATGGGCATTGTGGAATTCCAAGGGTTTGGGCCACCGCAGGATTCTCAACTTCCCTATACTTTGGAAAGAAACAAGCAATTTTTTAAAAGTCCTCAATACAAACTTGAAAACCCTACGGAGCAGTTCTACTCTGCACACGAGGTCACCATGAGTCGGAATTGACTCCACAGCAACCAACAACAATGACAACACGCAGTAGGTATTTTATTACTATTTTAATGGGATAAACATCCTTATGGTTGAAACATAAAAGGTATAATAAAGTCTCCTTCCTCACTAGGGATACAGTTATAATCCCCACTTCATCGGCAGGGAAACTGAAGCCCAAAATGGTAAACCAACTTGTTTGTGCACAGATGTAAAGAAGCAAAACTGGTCTTGTCTGACTCCATTTCTACCTCACAGAAATGTCACTGCCTGATAATTAAGTCTTAAAAAAAAACACGCAAGTGCCTGTAAATGGAGCTGTTAAATAAACTGTAGCTGCCTCACATATCGGGTGGGGTGCAGTTTGTTACCCCCACCCCTCTGGCCCCACAGGGCAGGCCAGGTGTCAGTGCTTCCCAGGTCCAACACAAAGCCGGCTTTCTCTCTCAGGAGCTGATTGCCTGGGCACAAAAGAGATAACCCAACAAAAGATTAGGAGTCCAGGACCGGGAAGGGGGTGCGGAACCTCGGAGGTGGGCCCGAGCATGCAGGCAGGGGTAACCCTGTCACCGCCGCTCCCGGCGGACACCGCCTGCCCCTGTCACAGGCCCCCGAAGCTGCTGCTCCAGCGCGTTCCGCCCAAATACGGGTGGACCCGCCAGCAGGTCCTCTCCGGGAGGAAACAGTCCGCGCCCCAAAGCCACAAAACCCTGTCGCGCAAAAGAGGCCCACACCAAGCCCCGCCCCTCGAGCCGCCTCTTCCGCTCGCGCCGGGGTGGGGTCTACGCGGCCTCCGGGATCCGCTAGGACTCGGCCACGTTGTCCTGCGCGCTTAGCGCGCCTGGCCCCGCGAGCCTGGTCGGCTGCGTCCACTTCCCCGCCCCTTGCCTCTCCGCGGGGCTCGGTGGGGCCGCAGTATCCCGGCGCTCACTCAAGGGATCGCAGAGAGAGGCCCGGCCACTCCGAGGTTCCAGCGCGCGGCGCAACCACGATCTGGGCCCGGAAGGCGCCGCCCAACTCGCCTCCCGGCGCCGCCAAAAGCAGCGGCTCGTGGGGAGCGCAGTCGAGTGGGGCTCCGCGCAGAGCTCGGCGAAGTGGCCCATGCCCTTGCGCCCCCTCGGGCCCGCGCCATGGCATCTGGGAGCGTGGCCGAGTGCCTGCAGCAGGAGACCACCTGCCCCGTGTGCCTGCAGTACTTCGCCGAGCCCATGATGCTCGACTGCGGCCACAACATCTGTTGCGCGTGCCTCGCCCGCTGCTGGGGCGCGGCTGAGACCAACGTGTCGTGCCCGCAGTGCCGGGAGACCTTCCCGCAGCGGCACATGCGGCCCAACCGGCACCTGGCCAACGTGACCCAGCTGGTGAAGCAGTTGCGCACCGAGAGGCCGTCCGGGCCCGGCGGCGAAATGGGCGTGTGCGAGAAACACCGTGAGCCCCTGAAGCTGTACTGCGAGGAAGACCAGATGCCCATTTGCGTAGTGTGCGACCGCTCCCGCGAGCACCGCGGCCACAGCGTGCTGCCGCTCGAGGAGGCGGTGGAGGGCTTCAAGGTGAGGGCCGGGCGCGCGGGGCGGGGAGTGGCCGGGAACCGGAGTCGGACAAAGGGAGGAGAGAGCCAAGGGGGTTTCCTTTTTTCCGCCTAGAAAATGGCTGAGCCGGACGTGTGGTTCACAGCCGTCATTTCCTCTCTGTCCGCTCCAGAGCCTCTGCACTCCGATTTGGGAGAAAAACCTGTAGCTGGTGAGGAAGCCAGAAGTCTCCCCACCCCTACTCTTCTTTCCCTGTTACCTGTGTTTACCCGCTCACAGACACATGGTGCATAAAGACGGCCCATGGAGCCCCCCCCCTCCCCCGACATTCTAAAAGGTATGAGTAAAAGCCACATATACATCGACCACCTTCAGAGACACAAGTACTCCTGTGGGCTCTGATCTTAGACAAAACACACCTGGAGGTTAACTGGCTGTACACACATCAAATCAAGCCTTTAAGCATTTCACCAGCACTTCGCTGTGCTCTGGCCTGTTCGAGAAGTCCGTGGAAAAGAACGGAGCTCTTTATTGCTGGAGCAAGTCATTTAACCTCTCTGAGACTTAGGGGGGATAACAACACAGTTATTACGAAGATTAAGTGAAATATGTGTGGCGCCCTTTGTAAGCTGTTGGATCAACAGACTGACACAGCTAAACATTAACATGGAAACAAAGTATTAAATATAAAAGAGTTGTAAGGCAACATTCAATGAATGCATGATGCTGTGAACCCTGTATACTTGAGTGCTGCAGGAATACACAATTATGTACATGATAAATGTGAGTACATGAATTAATACATAATTTGTCACTTAACGTTTAGGGTGCTTTCACTTATTTCACTCACCTTCATGGTAACCATTGAGTAGTTTGGGAAGGTGGTGTTTGTTCACCAGTGTTACACATGGGGAAAGTAAGAGAAGTCATTTTCTCAGGATGCCTCTGTGAAGGAGGTACAAGTTGGCTTTAAGCCTCTTAGTCCAGTCATCTTTCCAACTAAACTATGCAGTATCCTTCCAGGGGCAGATAGGTAACCCACTGTTTAAGATACACACAAACTGACAAAGGAGAGCTTTGGTGGTCCCCTGCACTCTGGGCCTTTCTCCCCATGGTGGCAGTGTGGTCTGAAGACAGGCTCTAATCAAGGTCTTGACATCAGATGTGTAGGTTCCATGTGTGATATGCAGAATAACCATGATGATGCTAAAGTCTGCCAAATTCTGAACTGGCAATTGTCTTTGTTTCCTCAGGAGCAAATCCAGAACCAACTGGACCATCTAAAAAGAGTGAAAGACTTAAAGAAGAGACGGCGGGCGCAGGGGGAGCAGGCACGAGCTGAACTCTTGGTAAGGGTCATCACAATTCATGTATAACATTGCTTCTGCCAGTCAGTCATTCCCTCTTCTGTGGACTGATGTTACTTCTATTATCTTTGTCCAGCCAGATCACCCACAACTGTTAGGTGTAGTTGGGATCTCATTTGGACATCCAGTAGGTAACCAAACCTGTTCCCCACATTTTGGGGAAAGGATGGAGGAACCGAGATGGAAATCCTCAGAGATTCTGACCTTCAAAGAAGGTTTAACCTGCTAGCTTTGTGTAGATCAGCATTGATCTTCGACAAAGCTGAAATCGGTGAAATTCTTGAGCACACTTAGCTTCCTTTCATATCATCCTATAGAGGTGTTCCCATCCTTGACAACTTATTAACTCTGAACTTTTCATTTTGTTCCCTTCCCCCACCCTTCCAAGGCCTAGTGATAGGGATATTTGGGAGTTTTGTTTTGAAAAAGAAAAAAATAGATATACCAAAAAGTACAGAAACTTTTATAATACACACCTGTATATCCACCACCCATGTGTTTTTACTGTTTTTGTGGGGGGAGGTGGCTTTACTGAACATGTTTTTACTTTTTTCTGAAGAATTATTAAAGTAGTACAAATTTCCTTCCAGTAGAAATATTTGCATATGAAAAGCAAACTCCTTGACTAATAAAGTCTACTCCTATCTTGTGAGAATTTTTGTTAACTCTTCCTAGCCAGGGCATGGTAAAGCTTTTAGACAGGGAACTCTTTCCCATAGTGCCCTCTGATGCCAGCACTTGCTCTGCCCACACAATCCACTGAGACCTTGGCTCCCCTTAAAAATAGGTCTGATGGATGGAGAATCTTCTCGGTGAGCCTGGATGGACTCAAATGATTACGCATACAACAGTGTCCGCTGTGGAAGGATTGTCAGAGGAGAGAGACAGCCCTTCCCTGAGAATCAGAGTACCTGGACATACTTCCTGGCTCTGACACTAATGAGTTGTATAGATGGAGAGAGTCATACCACTTCTCTGGGCCTCAGTTTTCTCATCTGTGAAATGGGTAGGTTGTACTAGACTGGTGATTCTCAACCAAGGCCAGTGCTGCCCTTTGCTTCCCTCCAAGAGTGTATGGGTGTTTCTTTGGTTGTCACAATTACTGGGTAGGGAAGGAATGCTGGTGCTAATTGTCCTGTAATGCAAGGAACCAGTCCTATGCTAGGCAGAATTGTCCCTACCACGATGCCAGTAACACTCCTTAGAGAAATTATGAATTTGTTGATCTTTAAGGCCCTTTTCCATCTTTAATTTTATGTTTCTAAGATTGTAATACATGATTTATGTCTTCGGAAGACTTACCCAGCTGAGGAGAGGTATGAGCTTATGAAAATAATTTATAGGCAAAGATGTATGTACGTTACCAAGTTGCACAGTGAATGCCTAAGAGGAGTGGTTAGAGGGATGATTAATTGGGGAAGTTTGGGGTCAGTAAACTTTCTGTAAAGTGCCAGAGAGTAAATATTTTGGGCTTTGCAGGCCATAGGACTTTGTCACTTGACTGGGTTCCTTGAGGGCAGGGAGTATGTCTTAGTATATCACTGGGCTAACTCTCTCTGGAGTCCCTGGGTGGTGCAGTTAAAGCGCTTGACAGCTAACTGAAAGGTTGACAGTTTGAGTCCACCTAGAGGCACCTCGAACATATCTACTTCTGAAAAATCAACCATTGAAAATCCTATGGAGCAGTTCTGCTCTGACACACACGAGGTCCCCATGAGTCAGAATCAGTTCAGTGGCAATTGGTTGATTGTTTATTAAACTCGGTCCCTAGCCAGTCTAGATATTCAGTAAAGACTGGAACAAATGAGTGAGTGAATAAGGTGCTTGTTTTAGTGTTGTGGGATGAAATGTGGCCTTGAGGCAGGTGGTCAAGAGAAAACTTGTGTGTGAAAGCCTCTAGAAGTGAGCCTTTCTTCTCTTCACTGCCCTTCCCTGTCACCTGCACAGAGCCTGACCCAGATGGAGAGGGAGAAAATCGTCTGGGAGTTTGAGCAGCTGTATCACTCATTGAAGGAGCATGAGTATCGCCTTCTGGCCCGCCTTGAGGAGCTGGACTTGGCCATCTACAACAGCATCAACGGTGCCATCACCCAGTTCTCCTGCAACATTTCCCACCTCAGTGGTCTGATTGCCCAGCTGGAAGAGAAGCAGCAGCAGCCCACGCGGGAGCTTCTGCAGGTAAGGCATGGAGCACTTTGCCAAGATGGCTTTCACTAAAATTAGTCTTTGCTCTCCCTTTGCCAAGCAGTATCCAGAACCCCCTGTCACCTTTTTGATTCGGCTGGAGCAGCAAGGACTTGCCAAGATCTAAATTAGGTATGTCAGAGAGAAAACATGTACACTAGAAACTCAAGTTGACATAACTTGGGTCAGTCAGTTACATTGTCACTTTGAAAGGGCAATTTAGAATACCTGATGCCCAGGCCTGCCCTGCCCAGGCCTTGACTTTTCTGGGCCTCAGTGGCTTCATTTGCTCTGTAATGAGGGGATTTGGACCACATGACATTTAAAGTTCCTTCTTACTCCAGCATCCTGTAATTTAACATATATATGCAGAAAGCCACTGAATAATAAAGCTAACACTTAACTGTTGTTTTTCAAGCATTGTGCTTACTCTTTGATGTGTGTTACTACAGGCACAAAATAAGCCCTTGCGCACAGGAATGGTCAGTGCAAGCAGACCTGTGCTTAAACCCTGGTGAAAAAAAAAAAAAACCCAACCCATTGCCATTGAGTTGATTCCAACTCGTAGTGATCCTATAGGACAGAGCAGAACTGCCCCGTGGAGTTTCCAAGGAGCGCCTGGTGGATTTGAACTGCCGTTTTGGTTAACAGTCATAGCACTTAACCACTATACCACAAGGGTAAACCCTGGTAGAGCAGATGATATAGCTGCGGTAGACCTGGGCCAGCAAGACCACAGTAAATTGCTAGTGTCTGTCTTCTATCATTTATATATTCAACACATATTAATTGAGTGTCTGATCTGGGACAGACAGTATTTTAGTGAGTGGGATTAAGTGGTGATTAAATTCTCTGAAACTTATGTTCTAATGTGGAGATAAGACATTTAAGAAGTGAACAAACAATTATCACAGGTGTTGATGAATGCCATTAAAAAATGGATAATGGGATAGAGCAGGAGTTAAAGCTAACTGTGGCCTGCCACCTGTTCTTCCATGTCTATAAGCTGCCCTTTTTGATTGAAAAAAATCAAAAGAAGAATGTTATTTCATGCCATGTGAAAATTATATGAAATTCAAATTTTAACATCAGTAGATTTTTTTTCATTGGAACACAGCCATGCTCATTTATTTACTTATTATCTATTATTGCTTTCCTACTACAAAAGCAGAGTAGAGTAATTGCAGCAGAATCTGTATGGCTCTCAAAGCTTGAAATATTTACTGTCTGGCATTTTAAAAAAAGACTTTACTAATCCCTGCTTTAGAGTAATAGGAGAAGGGGGACTAGCCTTGAGCCTTAAGGAACACTGATACTTTATTGCCAGAGAGGGAAGGAAAAGAGACAATTGATCAGAGAGGCAGAATGTGACCAAGAGAAGAGAATGTTCAGGAAGGAAGGAGAGTGGACAACAGTAATGTAGCTGAGGTCAAATAATATGAGAGCCGATAACCTTGGGTTTAAAAACATGGTCATCCTTGGCGACCTTATCTAGAGCTGCCACAGTGAAACAATGCAGGCAGGAGCCACTTTAGAGAGAGTGGTGACTGTGTGGGGTAAATGGGAACTATAAGAGTAGATGACTATTTCAAAAAGTTATGACTGAAAGGATGTCATAAGTATTTAAGAAAACAGTTAAGTGATGAGGTAGGATTAACAGGGCTTTATTGGGAGGAGGTACTTGAAGAAACTAATTAAACATTCTACAAGTTATGTGTGGGTAGGAAAGCCTATGGTGTAAGGATCCAGGTGAGGAAAGACATTGAAGTTACAAAAAATGACAAGTTAATCAGTAATGTGCTGTTTCTGAGAAGGCAGGAGGGGACAGGAACTAAAGTTCATGTGCAGGAATTAGTTTTGGAAGGTCCTCTGTTATATATAAAGAAAGACAGGTGGAAGAGGCGGTAGAGGCACATTTTGTAATAGAAACCTGGTGGCTTTTATTTTCCTTTAAATATGGCAAGCAAGATCATCTGCCATTGAGCAGAGGTTTGGGAAAATGGGAGTTTTAATGAATGTGGTAAAGTTCTGAAATTGTTTCAGTGTCCGGAAAGCCAGTTGGTCTGTGAACCTTTGTAGAATTGCTTGATCAGTGTTCATGAGTTTATAGTGGGAACAGTCTGCCTTGTGTGACTTTCTCGGCTGCTTTGCTTTCTCAGACCTTGACTTCTCTGGTGCAGGCACAGGGATAACAGTTGGTCTTATCCAGGTTTGGGGGTTTGCAAGACAGACTGGAGGTTTTAAGATGTTTTCTTTTAGGGCAAAAGTTATTTGTGAGAATATTTTTGAAATGATGGACTATAAAATTGAAGCTGGATGATAAGGGAAATGGAGAAAAGAAAGAAAGGCCAGTGGACTCCATGGGTGTGTGTGTTGTAGGGGGGAGGTCTTGATGATATCAAAGAGTGTTTATGGTGGAAGTCATTAGAAAAGCAAGCTGAATCTTACTTAATGGGTAAAACTAAAGGCATTCCTACTGAGGTTAGGAACAAGGCAAGATGGCCACTATGTCTGCCTCTATTTAGCGTTGAACTGGAGGTATTAACCAATGCAGCTGGACAAGAGAAAGTGATTAGAGGTGCAAGAATTGGACAATAAGTTAAAACTATTTATTTTCAGATGCTGTGATTGTATACCTTTAATTAGAGACTCAGGGCTAAAACTAAAGAATTCAGCAATGTGTCAGGATATAAAATTAGCATACAGAAATCACTAGCCTTCATATGCAAGATAACAACCATTAGAAGATACATTAAAAGAGAAAACTATTTCCAATTGTAAAAAAAGATAAAATACCTATGAATAAAAGTATAAGAAATGTACAACTTATGAGGACAAAATTATAAAACACTCCTGAAAGAGATAAAATAGGCTTGAACAAATGAAAAGATATCCTTTGTTCTTGGATATGACATCTCAACATCATCAAGGTGACAGTTTCTGTAAGTTAATATATAAAAGTAATGTGCCCCACAAAAGATACCAACATGCTTTTTTTCTGGAGCAGACCAATTGATAGTAAAGTTCAGGTAGAAATATGAGCTCATAAAAATAGCTAAGAAACAGAAGAAAGAAGAGCTATGATGGGGAACTAGCCCTCTTAAATATTAAAACATACTACAAAGCCTAAGGAATTAAAAGTGAGTAATGTGGAAACACACACGCACAGAGCAACCAGTCAAAAGACCTGTGAAAAACTGAAAGAAAATATTTGCAGCAAATGTGACAGAAATAATAGCCCTACTTACTACATGGGGTGGCTGTGAGTTGGAATCCACTCGACAGCCCAACAACTACTACCACTACCAATTGCTGTCGAGTCGATGCCAACTCATGGTGACCACTTGTGGGTCAGAGGGAGTAGAACTGTGCTCCATAGGGTTTTGAATGGCTGATTTTTCAGAGGTGGATCACCAGGCCTTTCTTCCAAAGTGCCTCTGGGTGGGCTCAAACCAATAATCTCTTGGTTAGCAGCCTAGCACTTTAGCCATTTGCACCATAAAGGGACTCCGTAAGAATAAGGAACTTTTAAAAACTGAGGTGAAAGGACAAAATTCTATTAGAAAGGGGCAAATACAAAGGCAAGTTGCAGAAGAAATATGAAAATGGTTCTGAACATAGGAAAAAAAGTTCATTTGCACTTGTAATAAGAGAAATGCAAATTAGAACCACACTAAGATACCCTTTTTTACCAATTAGAGTGGCAAAAAAATTTAAACTTAATAATAGTTCTTTTTTTTTTTTTAACCATTTTCTTGGCAAAGATGTAGTGGGGGAGAGACCCTCTTATCTGGTGGGAATGCAAAATAGTATAGCCCTTTCTGGAAGTAGATTGCCAAGCCTTTCTTCTGAGGTACCTCTGGTTGGATTCAAACCACCAAACTTTCAGTTAGTAGCCAAACACTTAATTTTTTGTGCCACCCAGGTTCATGTATGCATGTGTGTGTGTGCATACGTGTGTATATGTGTTTATATAGATGTATATGTATATTTAAGGAGCCCTGGTGGCACAGTGGTTAAGAGCTCAGCTGCTAACTGAAAGTTCGGCAGTTCAAACCCGCCAGCCGTTCTGTGGGAGAAGGATGTGACAGCCTGTTTCCATAAAGATTACAGCCTTAGAAACCCAGTGGGGCAGTTCTGTTCTGTCCTGTAGGGTCGCTATGAGTTGGAATCTACTCGACAGCCGTGGATTTTTGGGGGTATGGACATAGTACTTTTGAAACTATTTTTCTGGGTATATTAAAGGATTGAGCAAATGAGTAAATCTAGTGACATATAAATATGGAATAGGGAAAGGCAAAAAGGATTGGATTGGAATTGGAGATAGCATAAACTCATGAGTTCCTAGCTGTCTGTCCACTGAAAAGGATTAGAAGTAATGACATCCCATAGCAGTGATCACAACTAGTGCCCAGATTGTGGTTTTGAAATACCATTCCCCACCAAAAGGAACCAGGACTCCTTAGATTAGAAAAATGATGAGGGCTTATCAAAAGGACATAGAAACCAGTTTGAAGGGACTCCCTCTGGCCAAGACTCAGACTTTCTGAGCACCAAAATAATGGATTATAATTCATGGAATAAAATAGAAACCTATGAGTTCATACTAAGTAGATATATAACCAATTGCTGTCAAGTTGATTCCAACTCATGGTGACCCTGTATGTGTCATAGTAGAGCTGTGCTCCATAGGGCTTTCAGTGATTGATGTTTTGAAAGTAGATCACCAAGACTTTCTTCAGAGGTGCCTCTGGGTGGACTTGAACCTCCAGCCTTTCAGTTAACAGCAAAGCATGTTAACGGATTGCACAACTCAGGGAGAGCAGATCCTTCCAGTAGAATGTCAACTAATTAATGTAGAGGGAATTTTGGAGTTAGGAAATCACCATTTGGCAGCTATCAGGTAAAAAATTCAGACAAGAATTATCGACGGATGCTAAATCTAGGGGAGGAAAGTTTAATGAGGATTGAGATATTTATGTAATTTCAAAGTATCACTTAAATGTTGTGTTATTGTTAGGTGGTGTCAAGTTGGTTCCGACTCTAGCGACCCTATGTATTACAGAATGAAACACTGCCTGGTCCTGTGCCTTCTTCACAATTGTCATGCTTGAGCCCATCGTTGCAGCCACCATGTCAGTCGGTCTCATTGAGGGTCTTCCTCTTTTTCGCTGACCCTCTACCTAGCATGGTATCCTTCTCCAGGGACTGGTCCCTCCTGATAACATGTCTATCAGTTGTATCCCCCTGCTGTTGTCGAGTCTGTTCCGACTCATAGCGACCCTATAGCACAGAACAGAACTGCCCCATAGGGTTTCCGAGGAGCGGCTGGTGGATTTGAACTAGTGACCTTTTGGTTAGCAGCCAAGCTAACACCACCAGGGCCTGATGACTTGTATATTACTTATTAATTACAAAAGGAAAAACAGTAACTGTGCAGTGATTAAAATCAACATCATAAGGGGCAAGCGAATATCATGTACCTTTAGAAGGACACAACATAAAAACCAGTCAAAGATGGTACAACCTGAATTTAATCATGAGGAAAATGTCAGACAAACCCAAATTAAAGGACATTTTATAAAATAACTGGCCTGTATTATTTAACATGTCAATGTCATGAAAGACAAAAGTGGAAGAACTGTTCCAGATTAAAGATACATGTCATGATAATTAAATGCAGTGAATGATCCTGGATTACCTTGCAGGGAGAGGGGAAGGAAAGATTGTTGTAAATAACAGCAATACAGTTGATTAAGTTAGAATATGGACTGTGGATATGATAAACATATAAGTGTTAAATTTCCTGAATTTAGCAACTATACTGTGGTTGTAAGAGCCCTGGTGGTCCAACAGTTAAGCACTTGGCTGTTTACAGAACGGTTGTCAATTTGAACCCATCTAGCATCTCTGAGGGAGAAAAGACCTGTCAATCTGCTCCCATTAAGGTTACAGCCTAGAAAATCCTTTGGGGCAGTTTCTGCTCTGTCACATGGGATCATTATGAGTTGGAATCCACTCGATGGCACCTAACAACGACTGTAGTTATGTGGAAAAAAAAAAAATTATTGTTCCTAGGAAGTACACACTAAAGTATAAAGGGATAAGGGGACATGATGTAAACAATATACTTTCAAATGGTTCTAAAGGAAAATATAGCTTAAAATATATAGAGAGATGGTGGGGGTGGGGAAGAGAGAATGATAAAGGAAACATGGTAAACCATTAAAAATTAGTAAATCTGGGCAAAAAGTATATAGGAGTTTTTTGCACTAGCAGCTTTTCTGTCAGTTTGAAATTATTTCACAGTAAAAAAATCAAAGTAAGCTGGACAGGTAGGCAGTTGTTATACAAGAGTAAGATGCTTGAATTAGTAAATTTGAAATGATGATATCTCTTGAGCAGTGGATGGTGGGTGCAGAAGAAGGGCATAGGAGATGCTGGTATAGCAATAATGTGCGTTCTAGTCTCCTCTGCCTGATTTTCAGCTGCTCGAGACCATGAGTTATATTCCAGTTTCCTTGTCTCCCTGGCCTCTCCCCAGAGAACCAGCCCATAGTTGGGTTTTCAACAAACATTTGTTAGAGAAAACTGAAATGTTGAATGACTTCTCATGGTGATCTTTTTTCTTTCCCTTGTAGGACATCGGGGACACATTGAGCAGGTATGGTGTCTTCTCTCCCTAGTGTTAAGTCGAGCACAGGAGGACCCCTCAGACTCTAGTACCTTGTGATACTAAGAATTGGGTTTGGCTATGAGAGGAAACCCAAAGTTTCATTGGCTTAAATGCTTAAATATAATAAACGTTTTTGTCACCATATAAAAAATAGGTAACCCAAGGCTGGTATGATGGCTCCAGTGGTTCCTTCTGCCATTCCTAAGGCATGGTCCTCGTTCTCATCTTCTAAGATGGCTGCTAAAATGCCAACCAGCAGAAGAGAGATAAGAATCACATCACCTTCCTTCTTAATCAGACTTCTCAAATTACCACAAATGCAGTCACAAGGTTACACCTAGCTGCAAGGGAGACTGGGCATCCATGAGCCTAGTGAAATTTGAAGGTGAGAGAAGGGATATTAGGTTGGAAACTAGCAGTCTTTGCCATGCTTGGACGTGGGATAACAGGGTATTCTCCAAGAGTACCTAACTGAAGGTGTTGTTCTATCCATATGTGAGAACCTGAGGTTTCTGGATAGTTGCCCACCGTGAATAACAAGGACTTTGTCATGAAATCAGTGCTTCCTGGGAAGATCAACCTAATCAATTTAATTTATAAATCATTTTTGAGGACTTGCTATTTGCAAAGCTGTGAGCTAGGTGCCTTCGATACCAAAATGAGTCAGATGTCACCTCTGTTCTGATCTAGACGATCACAGTCTAGGAGGAGAATGTGGGAAGAAGTGTAATAGCTGATTTTAAAGACTGTCCACATACTTAGTCCAGACTGTCCTGGCCTCGTGGAGTTGGGGAAGGGATTCACTCAGTTTTTTTTTTTAATTTAGGGCTGAAAGAATCAGGATCCCTGAACCCTGGATCACACCTCCAGATCTGCAAGAGAAAATCCATATTTTTGCCCAAAAATGTCTGTTCTTGACCGAGAGCCTGAAGCAGTTCACAGGTAATGTGAGGAGAGGCATCATGAGGGGAAATGGATTTATGGTCTGAACATCTGTTTATTGCTTGAAAGGATATACTTTCCAGCCAGGGAGTGGGGTGCAAACTGAATATCTTCTCCTTTTCTCCCCTTAGAAAAAATGCAATCAGATATGGAGAAAATCCAAGGTAAGTGTATCTACTTAATGGGCTTTTGATGTTCACATTTCCTGGGAAGAAGAGCATCTGCATTAAAGATGTGGGAAAATGAGGGAAGAGACAAACCCACTGGCCAGCCTGCTCAGATTTTCTACATCATCCTTTTTGTCTTCTTAGCTTTTTTCAGTTAATAGCCTCTTGTTTCAACTTAAAGTCTGTTTACTGTATTCAGTCAGGTCTTGATTAATGTACCTTGATGGAGGAAAGAAATAGGCAATTCAAAATTTAATTAATCCAGAATTAATTTAATAACTTCCAGTTTTTGTTTTTCTTTTTAATTGGGAAAGACAATGAAAAGAAACTCTACCCTACTTATGTTTCCTTTGAGCCAATATTTAAGGTTAATTTACTAAGTTCCTGCTGCCTCGGAGCACAGGTGCTGACAGGAGAGGACTGAGGGGGCACAAGGAGGAGGTGGTTAGGAGCAGGGATTCCAGGTTCTGGGCCCAGCTCTGCCACTTACTAAGGATTCTCCGCCATAATTTTCCATCTGTAAAATGAGGAAAATAATAGTTCTTACCTCATAAAGTTGTAAGGAATGATTAGTTACCATTTCTAAAGCCTTTAGAATGGAGCCTAACACGTACTAAACATTATATTTATGTTTAATAAATAAAGCGTTCTAGGCATTTGGGGGAAGCTTTTTCCAGATCTAAAATTTTGTGCTCATGAACCACACACAGATAGAAATTGGCTATATATTGAATGCTAAAATTCCTAGGCAGTCTGATATCCTTATATGTAGGTAAACCCTTTACTTATGTATTACAAATTACAATTCCGCATAGTCTCTGATGATTTCCCAGGATCCGTTAATTGTACCATATCATGTAGGCTGAATCCTTATTTGCAAGGCATCACCCCAGATATACCCTTTTTTGGCATCTAACAACATAGATTCAGGTGGCACCCCCATGTCCTCCACCAACAAGATGAACAGGAATTTACCAGAAATGGTTAGTTCAGGCAGGAGTTTCCTTGATCTGGTTCTCGTTTACTTCTACTCTTCTGCCACTTAAAAGACTCAGTGAGAACATATCTGTGAAGATGCTTTGTCAACTATAAAATACTTTATAAATGAATGGTCTTTGTTTGCCCCAGAGTAACCCCGTGGGTGTGACTGGAGCCACCGAGCCCCTGACACAGAGGTGGCTTATGAAAGCTAAGAATTCTGTGCATCATGGGCTCGGAACCATGTTTCCTCTTGCAGATCCAGCTGGCCCCCACTGGAGGCTGGAATCCTTGATCTTCGCTTGGTTTGACTCCATATTCTACCAGTCTCACACATGTGGTTATCCATCTACCCAAGGTTTCCAGTCCCACTTGTCTTGAAGCTCTTGGCTGGATGATGGAGTCATACATTGTATGAAAAAATCAATGCATGACTGACAAGGAGTGTTCTGGGGTTCCTCATGGAGAACGCTGCTTTATGATAACTTTAACCAAAACTCCCTCAACTTATGTGTTTCTGGGAAATTCTCGTATGCCTTCTGTAAACTTGTTTTCTCTTTTGTTCTTTCAGAATTGAGAGAAGCTCAATTATACTCAGGTAGGCAATGGGATACAAAACCATATCAGAGAAAAGAAGTAAAATCCTTATGAATATTACTATTGTGAATAATTTTGGAAATTGCCTAAATTTGGATCCTATAGTTTACATAGGAGCCTGGGTGGCGCAGTGGTTAAGTGCTTGGCTGCTATCCGTAAGGTGGTGGTTCAGACTCATCAGCTCCTCTGTGGGAGAAGGATGTGGCAGTCTCCTTCTGTAAAGATTTACAGCCTTGGACACTCTGTGGGGGCAGTTCTACTCTGTACTATATGGTCGTTATGAGTTGGAATCGACTCAACAGCAGTGGGTTTGGTTTTTTGGGTTTTAGGTTACATGTGTAAAAATTATAAACAACAACAAAACCACTGGTTGTTTCTATGTGTCTGCAATATCTTTGCCTCATGAAATGCTTAAGAGCTGAAACCCACGGACATTTGGAAATCAAGCTCAGTTGCTGTGAAGGATTACAGAGTGGAAACTGTAGTTCCCAAAACGTAGAGGCTGCTGCTATGCTGGTATACTAGTCTGCCTGCCCAGCCTCAGGTTACTTGTAGTTTGGGAAAAACAGTCATCTTTCCAAAAGGAGTGATTGAGCTCAACTATCATTCTGAGTGCTACAGAGAGTCTAGGAATCTTGTGTCTCCCGTCTTCACTACACTTGGGGCAAGAATTGATATTCCTCCTCCCCTACTACCACCTTCACCCTGAGGTTCAGAGAGACTAGGCAGCATCTATGATGCCAGAGGTACTCAAACCAGAGGTGTGTGGTTTCATAGTCACAGCCACCTCCTGCTACGTGGAATCTGCTTCACGAAGAGAGGGACTCTATACAATAGGTCTTCATTCACTGGTGTCCACCAACTGTGATTATATCTAATTCTTTCAGCAAATATTAATTGTGTTGACACTGTGCCAGGTACCATAGGGGGAACATAAGACACTGTCCTACCTTTGGACGTATGAGGTATAGCCACAACACAAGAAAGAAATGGGTGACAGTTGTGGACAGATTACTGAACCAGGAACTGAGCATCTGGGGTTCTTGGTCATCTCCACCAGTTGTCTCTCATGAACATTTTGTTGGGGAGTCTGTGAGCCTACCTGAGCTTTGGTGCTGACAGTTAATAGAGAGTCTTTCTCCTGAACAAGCATGTTGTGAGGAGCAAATGGGACAATATATATCAGTCCTTTTAAAGCAGGAAAGTACCACATGACTGTGAAATGCTGTAATCCTAAATACCAGAGTAGATGACACAGATGATGCACAGTTTTGGATTTAAGGAAAGGGAAAATGATACAGTTTGGGCTGATGAAGAAAAGCTTTGGGCAAGATATGGGTCTTGTACTGGACATTAGAAAATGAGTAGGATCTGGATGTGCAGACTAAAGATTCCACAGCAGGGGGAACATAAAAGAGGAATTTGAGAGGTGGGCAAATTGCTACAGATTCTCGAACCCTTATCTACAATTTCAAAATTCTAAAACTGAAAGCCAAAAGCTTTTTTGTGGTAGCATGAAATGTAGCATGGTAGCAAAACTTGAACTTTGTGGGACTGTTTAGAATTTCTGTCTCACATAATGTGAACATTTATATGTTTTACAGCAGGTCTAATAATATTTGATTATAGAGTGCTCCATCAGATTCTGCTAGTGTAAGGACCACATTGCCTTTCTGAACTCTGTAATATTTTGAGTTCTGTAAAACTTCTGACTCCTGAGGCTTTCAGATTAAGAGATGATGGACATGTAAGAAAACCTCAAATTCAGTTTATCATGGATATTTTGATTTAAGATGTGAAAGAAAGTGAATACAATTTCTGTACTTTCAAAATATCCTGACTAAAAAAGATAACCAGCTAATCCAAACAGTAACCTTTGAAATGTCAACTTCAGGATGTATTTCTTCCTAAGATGAATGTAGCCTATAGTGGGGAGCTCGTATTCTCTTCTTAGGGAGGTAGGAGAAAGACTGGATGTTCCAGAGTGGGCTCTCCTGGCCCTCAAGACTGACCTTCCCCTCTTTGTCTCTACAGTGGATGTGACTCTGGACCCAGACACAGCCTACCCCAGCCTGATCCTCTCCGATAATCTGCGGCAAGTGCGGTACAGTTACCTCCAGCAGGACCTGCCTGACAATCCTGAGCGATTCAATCTCTTCCCCTGTGTCTTGGGCTCTCCGTGCTTCATCGCTGGGAGACATTATTGGGAGGTAGAGGTGGGAGATAAGGCCAAGTGGACCATAGGTGTCTGTGAAGACTCTGTATGCAGAAAAGGTGGAGTAACCTCAGCCCCCCAGAATGGATTCTGGGCAGTGTCATTGTGGTATGGGAAAGAATACTGGGCTCTTACGTCCCCAATGACTGCCCTCCCCCTACGGACCCCTCTCCAGCGGGTGGGGATTTTTTTGGACTATGATGCTGGCGAGGTCTCCTTCTACAACGTGACAGAGAGGTGTCACACCTTTACTTTCTCTCATGCTACCTTCTGTGGGCCTGTCCGGCCCTACTTCAGTCTGAGTTACTCGGGAGGGAAGAGTGCAGCCCCTCTGATCATCTGCCCCATGAGTGGGATCGATGGGTTTTCTGGCCATGTTGGGAATCATGGTCATTCCATGGAGACGTCGTCCCCTTGAGAGGAGATGAACTCAGGCCAAAATGACTGTTGGCCATACTCCTATCCCAGGCACATGGCATCTCATTGCCTTGCCACTTCTTATCCATCATGGCTGGATATCCTTACCACTTTCCATGCCCTTGCAGTGGAAGACGGGATGTCCGTGTTCTCGACCGTCCTTTCCCTTTCCAGGCAAATTGTAATGAGATGTGTCAAGATTGCCCAGAAATAAAAACCAGATGTCCACCTCCAGTGTTTCACACTTTTTGGTTTTACACATTACTGGAGGGAATAAAGAATATGGATAATCTTTGGATTTGGAGAGCCATTCCAGATAGTTAACTCTTCTTGGCTCAGCCTGGCTTCCTCTGGTTCCACCCTGCATAGTGGTCATGGGTATTTGCTGACATTTTTGGACTAGGGCTCCTTTCCAAGAACCTTGAGTGGAACTATGAGGCCCTGTCATCATGACTCTTGTGTCCCAGTTTTTCCTTCTGGGAATAGTACCTCTATCTCTGATTTAAAGAGGTGTGTGTGTGTTTTGGTTAGTTACAATTATTTTACAATAATGGTAGGAAAAGGCCCCACCTCTGTTATAGAGATAATGTTCTAATTAACATGCTGTTTGCCTCTGTCTTTTCTGAGGGCTTTGTCTGCTCCCTTCATTCTAATGAAAAATGCATTCTGGTGCTGGGTACACATCATCCAAGATGATTTTCTGCCCAGCATCATCCATTGTTCCTTGATCCCCTCCTTATCACATTTGTGGACTGGTGGCCAGTCACACACTATCTCTGGAAGGATTCTGGTCAATATTCCAGGGATCCATCAACTTCTGCCTCCTTTTTTCCATCTCCTTTAGGAGATGGGGGAATTAGTCTTTCTAATATGTGTACCATCAAGGGGCAGCTCCATCCTCATGGCCATTGGATCACAAAGTGTTTCAGGGTCAGAAGGCTAAGATGGAGCACTTTGAGCAAGCCCCCATGATGTTTCTTAGCTCTGCTTTTCTTTGGGTACTTGCCCCTCAGTTTGAAAATAAAGTGAGTATGGATGTTGTTTACATTGTTGTTGTTTCCCCGGTCTTGATAGGATTGGGTTTATAGATATTCTAGTGAGATGAAAGAGGGTCATGGGAGACGAAATGATTAGTGGTGATGATTTCCCTTATGGATCCAGAATCCCCTTCTGACCAACATTTTACTTCCAAATGGACAGTATACTTTCTCAGTACCACCTCACTACTGAGAAGGTAGTGTTGGACATCTGCAGCCTGTAGCTGTATATTGGTTTATGCTGTAACTTCACTAGGAAAGTGTAGTCTCAAGTCCTTTTTGTAGTTGGCAGTGGGGTAATGCAGCAATGCTTGGCATAGATCAGAAGATCCAGAGCTGTGCCTCCCAACCTAGAACCACTAGCCCAAGCCCTTGGGGATCCTGAGGTGACCACACACTGAGGCGGAAAGATTAGAGAACAGCTCTAAACCCAGGAATTTGGATCTTTTCCTCTTTTGGACATGGCCTCAGAAGACAAAATTCTATGGACTACAATTGCTCCTATACCAGGCATCAAGGAAGGGTTCCATGCCTGAAGGTCATGAGTTGGTGATATGTCCTGCTTGATTCATTTATTCATCAAGTTTTAAGGGAGCTAATATAACCAGGTAGTATAGAGAGGTGCTTCCATGAGGCTAGATTAGCTTTTGCTGAAAGCCATTGCTGTCGAGTCAATTTCTACTCATAGCGACCTTATAGGACAGAGTACAACTGCCCCATAGAGCTTCTAAGGAGTGGCTGATAGATTCAAACCACCGACCTTTTGGTTAGCAGCTAAGCTTTTAACCACTTTGCCACCATGGCTCCAGCTTTTGCTGAATACTCTGATGTGTGTGTGTGTGTGTGTGTGTGTATGTATGTATATATATGTACACACGTGGATGTTTATGTATGTACACATATATGAATGTATATACGCGCATTTATATTTATATGTAAAATACTATTATCACACACATAGAGCTGTGCTTGGCACATAGTACAAAGTGCCGTATGCACAGTAATTTATTTAATCCTCATAACAACCCTATGAAGGAGATACAATTACCCTCATTTTACAGATGAAACTGAAACACCAAAAGTCCAAACCCCTTGCCATCAAGTCAATAGAGTTTCCAAGGAGTGCCTGGCGAATTCGAATTGCTGACCTTTTGGTTAGCAGCCGCAGCACTGAACCACTACGCCACCAGGCTTTCCAGCTGAAACATAGAGGGTAAGTGGCTTGTCCAAGGTGTACAGCTAAGAAGCAACAGAGCCAGGATTCAAACTGAGGCAGAACACATAACCAGATACATCAAATCCTGTCCCACAATATATATACATCATGTTTTTCTTCATGAGTGGGGCAGAGCAGAGATTGGAAGCCTTGGAATGCCAGTCCGTTTACTTGGAATGCCTGTCTTACAGCAGTGACTGTGTCTACTCTAGACTTTAGGATCTGCAACTGGAAAAATTGCATTCCACTTTTTCCTAATTAAGTCCACTGAGGCAGGGAGGAAGAATAAAGGCCTACAAAAAGGACACCTTGTCACAGCGATAAAAAAGAGCTATGAATTCGTGAAACATCTTATGGAAGAATCTAGAGGACATTATGCTGAGTGAATTTAGTCAGTCATAGAAGGACAAATATTGTATAAGACCACTATTATTAGAACTCAAGGAAAGGTTTAAACACAGAAGAAAACATTCTTTGATAGTTACGAGGGCGGGGAGGGAGGGTAAGGGTTATTCACTAACTAGATAGTAGACAATTATGTGAAGGCAAGAACAGCACACATTACAGGGGAAGTCAGCACAACTGGACTAAACCAAAGCTAAGAAGTTTCCTGAATACAATCAAACACTTCGAGGGACAGAGTAGCAGGGGCACAGAGGGTCTGGGACCATGCTTTCAGGGGACACCTAGGTCAATTGGCACAACAAAGTTTATTAAGAAAGTGTTCTGCATCCTACTTTGTTGAGTGGCATCTGGGGTCTTAAAGGCTAGTGAGCGGCCGTCTAAGATGCATGAATTGGTTCCAACCCACCTGGGGTAAAGAGAATGAAGAACACGAAACAGACAGGAAAGTATTAGCCCAAGAGACAGAAAGGGCCACATAAACCAGAGACTGCATCATCCTGAGACCAAAAGAACTGGATGGTGCCCAGCTACCACCAATTACCACCCTGACAGGGAACACAACACACAGTCCCTCGTGGAATAGGAGAAAGGTGCAGTGCAGAACTCAGATTCTAGTAAAAAGACCAGACTTAATGGTCTGACTGAGACTGGAGGAACCCCAGAAGGCATGGCCCCTGGACTCTCTGTCAACCCAGAACTAAAACCATTCCAGAGGCCAACTCTTCAGACAAAGATTAGACTGGACTATGGGACATAAAATGATACTTGTGAAGAGTGTGCTTCTTAGCTCAGGTAGATACATGAGACTAAATGGGCAGCTTCTGTCCAGTGGTGAGATGACAAGGCAGAGAGGGTCAGGAGCTGGCTGAATGGACAGGGGAAGTCAGGGGTGGAAGGGAAGAGTGTGCTGTCACAGCATAGGGAGAACAATTAGGGTCACATAACTATAAATTTTTGTATGAGAGACTAACTTGAATTGTAAACTTTCACTTGAAGTACAATAAAATAAATAAATTTTTATTTAAAAAGGACACCTTGTACCAGTCTAAGCAGAGGAGCCCTGGCCTCCTGGTCCTTGCTGCCTGAGTGATAGGGCTGTCTCCAGGTTAACTTGGAGGATCATGCACTGAGTCTGCTTTATCCTCAGTAGACCCAGTGCTTTAGGAACGGTATTTTGCATTTTTATTACAAGCAGCAGCTGGAGCAGTGATAATCAACCTTGGAGTCAACAAAGATACTTCTGATTTGCATGAGGATATATCTACAAGAATGAATCTTACTAACATGCTGAGTGAAAAAAGTAAGTCTCAGAAGACTGTATACCATGTGATACCCTTTTTATATAAACAAAAGGATTGTAGTTACCTATGGGGCAGAGAGTCCCTCAGTAGCAAAGAGAGTTAAGGGCTCAGTTACTGTCTGAAAGGTTGGTGGTTCGAACCCACCTTGAGGTGTCTCAGAAGACAGGCCTGGTGATCTGCTTTCAAAAGGTCACGGCCTTGAAAACCCTATGGAGCATTTCTACTCTGCACACATGGGGTCACCGTGAGTCAGAATTGACTCAACCGGCAACTAACAATGGGGCAAGGTGGGAGGATGGGATATAGAAAGAAGGCATAGGTTGATGTGAGTTATTACCTTCTAGTTTTTGTGTTGGATGGTAGATTCTCAGGTGTTTATTATATTTAAAATTTTAATTAAAAAACAAAAGCTGCTATTTTCAATGTGGTTAAATGCAACTTATAAATGATTCTAAATTTGTTTATCTGAAGTAAGCAACCTTTGAATTAATTGAATTAGAATTAAGGCCCCTAAAGGCAGACATGGGGCCCATTAGGATTCTTGTGACTCCTTTCCGTTCTTCACTCGTAACATATGAAGTTGTTAATTCTACATCAAGGCTTCAACATCTCCTCATTCCTTAATTCCTTTGCTACCTAAGTAAAATACTCTGTGTGTGTGTGTGTGTGTCTTAAGCTGCTCTTGTTTCTTCCTGAGATGGACCCCTGTATGCAGAGAAGAGCATCCTCCCCAAGAGGTTCAGAGAGTAATAAAGGGAAACTGACTTGACACCTGCCCTCCATAATGTACTATTAAGTAAGGAGATGAGACAATACAGACGATAACTCACTAACACTAAAAGGCACTATGAAATTCAGAACAGGTGGCTGTCAGGTGGTAAGTGAAAGGAAACCATACATCTCCCAGCAAAATAAAAAATTCAAAAGATTCTTAGTGTACCAATGGTGAGTGAGCTGCCCCTTCACAAACAAAAGACAATAATTCTTTGATTCAAAGAAATAGTTAACCACTGTTGGGTGACCCAACTGAATTTGACTCCTAAGGAGAATACAAGAGAACATGGCTCTCTCCTTGGTAAAGTTAACAAAGTCAATTAGGGGGGAAAATAACATGAACAATAATTGGAGAACAGCAAAAGACTCATGGCTAAGTAAAACATGTACTACAGGAGACCCCATGGGGACCACAGTGGTCTGAGGAAGCTGAAATCCTGGGTCTACATTTCTTAGCAGCTCAACAGTGCCCTGTTTTAATAGAGGCTGGGCGGTCTGTGCCTTCTAGCTTGGTCCTACCATGTGTTTTGACTCAATTATATAATTAAATCCCTACAGCTAGTTTAACCCGAGATTCCTCCTTTGTGAGGTCTCTAAAGACTGATGAGAAAGCCCAGCCAAGCTAATGTTGGTAGGATTGTTGTAGGGGAATTAGCTTTGCTACATCATAAAGGGAAGTATCTTAATATCTTAGATACCTCAGAATGTGTAAACAGTATGTGCATTTGACAGTATTTCCTCAGTTACATTTCTTTTTTTCTCTACTGGAGAGGAAATGTAACTTTCTTAGGCCTTAGTTTTGCATTTGAAGTTTGAAATGTAAGCAGGGTATTAGAGGTTATCCTCTTTCAACTTAAAAGTATTCACTTTGGTGATTTTTAGCCTGCAGGGCACAGGTAGGCTCTTGCCTCTTTCCCAGATTTTTCATTCAGAGCAAATGCAGAGTTTGCTTGGATGCTAGTGTGGGATGTTAAGCAAACCCAGTTTGGGGTTTGTGATAAGAAGATTGTAACTAGGGGGAAAAAAACCCCCAAAAAATAAACATTTGTTTATTATTTATACTTTATATATATTTAGGAGGCCCGGGTGGCAGAAATGGTTAAGCACTCTACTAGCAACCAAAAGATCGTCAGTTTGAATCCACACAGAGGCACCTTGGAAGAGAGACCTGGCGATTTGCTTCTGAAAATTCATAGCCTTGAAAACCCTATGGAGCAGTTCTCTGCACACATGGGGTCACCATGAGTCAAAATCGATTTGACAGCAATTAACAACAATGTATACTTAAGTATATATGTCATATGTATTTTTATTTAATACGTATTTTCAGTATGGTACCTAGCATATTTCTTTTAGTGTAGAAAGATTTCACCTTTTTTAACCTATACACTACAAAAAAAGGAAAACTGGAAAAAATGCAACAAAGTATCAACATAGATGCTGTTGATGAGATTATGGGTGATTTTTTCCCCCAGTTTTTTACCCTTCACCATGGAAACTTTAAGCATACACAAAACTAAAGAGAATATACAGTGAATTCCTCCATACCATCTATTTTTAACAATCAATTTATGGTCCATCCCATTTCAAACATATCTTACTTTCTACTCCTACGTAAGTCCCAGACATTTTTTATGAGCCTCACAAGCACAGGTAAGAGATTCTTAACGCAACGTTGAGAATTAAATCCTTTTTGTAAAGTTGACATAATATTGTCAGCTTGTATCTTGTTTTTCTCTTAATCCTGCCCCCTCTCCCCCCACCACTTTTTCAGGAAATAGGCCTTTCAGAATTCCTCTGGGAACTCCAAATTCCTATTGAATAACAAATATCATTAGTAGAAGTATTTACATTTAGTTATACCTCACCTGTTTCAGAAAGAATTTCAAGCCATTTATAACAGTATATAAGACAATCAAGGTTGTTAGTTGCCATAGAGTTGATTCTGACTCGGCCACCCCGTGTGTGCTCCGTAGGATTTTCAAGGCTGTGACCTTTCAGAAGATAATCGCCAGGCCTGTCCCATGGATCCTCTGGGTGGGTTCAAACCGCCAACCTTTCAGCTAGTGCTTAATTGTTTGCATCACCTAGGGACTCCCTAGAGAGTCAAGGTAGAAGGAGTTTAACATGCCATAGGAAATTAAACAAGAATGAGACCAAAAAAAAAAAAAGACCAAAAAAGTAAATGTGTAACATGGTAACATAAAGACACTTAATGTGGGCCACAGTTTGGTTTTAAACTTTCACATGAGAAAACTTGTTAATTTTATAGCATAATACAGTTTCCGTAAGATGGAAATAGACCCTATGTTTAAGAGAATTGTGGGATTCTTGTTAGTAAAAATACAGGTGTTTCTGTCTGGATTCTTGGTAAATAGAAACCATATCACAGGGTCTTACAAAGGGTCTTACAAATCACCAAGGAAAGATGACCACCTAAAGAAGTATACAATTCCTTTAAACATAAATGTTGAACCTTAGTAATAATCAAAGCTGTATAACAGTGCCTTACCATTTTTCACCCACTGAAGTGTTTACTTTGTGGTTGTTTGTTTTTTAAGGATAGTATCCTGTGTTGGGCAGGTTTTGGATATCTAAATTCAATTTTTTTGGAAGGCAGTTTGACACTATCAAAAGCCTTTACAACTAAATAATCTTTGTTCTAGTGATTCTACTTCTAGGAATTGATTTTAAGGAAATAATTACGGAAGTTTGAAAATATTTATCTACACAAGGATTTTCTTCACAGCATTGTTCATAAAAATGAAAAATTAAAAACAATCTAATCAATGTTCATCAATACAGGTTTGATATGGAATATCTGCAGTGATTAAAATTTATACAAAAGAATATTTAACTTTGTGGAAAGATGTCCATAATTTTAAAAGCAAGTTAGCAAACTATGTACTGCATACTATTACTCATTTGTAAAAATGTATTTCACAGGACATACACAGAAAAGGGCAACAAGAAAATTTATCAGAATGTTAACAGTGGTTACCTCTGAGTAGTGAGATTATGTATAATTTTTTATTTGCATTTTCTACAATCTGTGTACTTTGTAATTACAAAAAATAATAATAATTATCAATATTGAAGAGGTCACTTTGCCATGTTGGGAATCCTTTCCTGGACAACTTCCTTCCAGTAGATAGAGCTATAGCTCATGAAAGAAAATTTAGAAATCATATTTTGAGATGAGAGACTGTTGTTTCCTGTACTTCTCACTACCCGTTTCCTCTTTAATTATAAAAAATAGGATATGAAACCAAGGAAGTCGATGGGAATCTAAGATTAGGCCTACTGAAACTCAAATCATCCCTCTTCATGCAGAAAAGACACAATCTTTGCTTTACAGAGGAAAATAAATCTTTCGTGCAATAATACAGAAAGTAACCTATCAGGACAAACCTAATAAAAATCCCTAAACCTGTATTTCTACTCAGAACGTCAAAGCCCACAATACAGCAGTTAGAAAACCTCCCGTCTCATCACCTCACCCTATGTATGGCAGCCCCTGTGCTGGACAGGCGTTTGGCTTACAAAAGTTCATTTAGTACAGTGCACCTGACCGCTAAACGTTCTCAGTCTAGTTGGAGGAATAATTTCTTACTGCTTATTCTCAGGGCTCCATCAAAATATGTGCCCTCTGGTCTTCATGCCCAAAGCTCAGCTTATTTGGTGCAAAGCTAATTCTGGATGGAGGGATGCTGGGGAACAGCTGGCAAAGGCGATGTGGCTCATTCTTCCTTTCTCGCCCGCCAACCCTCTTAAAAATCTCGACTGTGGCGCCCCGACTCGACACTGGACTCCTTGGAGACTTAATCCGGAGCACCTGGGAGCGACCAAGGACGGTCGCAAGGAGCTTGTCGCTCCCGGAGTTTCTCGGGATCTGGGACTGGCAGGTCCCTCGGGGCGGAGACAGGACTTGCTTCTGGGCTCCCGCACCTACGGGATTCACCGCGCCCCACGCGGACTTTCCGAGCTATTCTCCAACTGTCACCGTCGGAGCCCAGGAGAAAAACGAGTGGCAAGGCAGTTCAGGGGACAACGGGAGTAGACATACAGGGGCTAATAATGCTATATAGAAAATGCTTTGTTAGGGTTTTGGTTTTTTGTTCCTCACCATCTTCAGAAGAAAGAAACCCTTAGGTTGAGGCTATCCACACTCAAGATTTCAGTGAGGATTAGAGGTCGGAAAACCGACAAAGCGGCTTCCTTCTTTCCTCCCTTCCTTCCGTCTGGATGGACTGTGCACAGGATATACATGTTTGAGCGCCCGTCTCGAGATGGGCGTAACAGTCGAAAGGCCTATGATTGTCCAGTTTTATCCACAAGCATTTTTTCTCCTCCCGGAAAGTCTTTTCCCTTTTCAATCCATGCGTGGCTGTCTTCTCCGGCCGTTACCAAGCGACCTTGACGTCACCACTTGCTTAGGTAAACGTCAAAGGCACTGCTCCCTCAATGTCTATTTTAAAGAAATATTTCGAAGCTCTAGCGAGTGTCAGGATGGCCGAGTGGTCTAAGGCGCCAGACTCAAGCATAGCTTCCTCTGTCGGGAGGATTCTGGTCTCCGAATGGAGGCGTGGGTTCGAATCCCACTTCTGACACATTGGTTTTTCTTTTCGATCCCATTTTCAAAAGAAATAGACTGGTCGTGACAGTATATATGAACAACTGCCAATTTATAATTTAAACATGAAAAAATGTCCACAGGGGCTAACTAAAGAGATTTTTGAAAACGGAAGCATCGCGAGATTTGTTTATAACCGCGAGATTTGGAGAGCAAAGTTGCTTGTTAAAGAACGGTTAGGCTCTCTGTTGCATCGCGAGATATATGGAAGGCGAGAGACTTGGGCTTTGGGAAGTTCGCTGCCGTATGGTGCGGGAGGGGAAAAGGTGTGGTGTCCTCGCCTGCTTCTACGCTTGGCTCACTTGGGGTCTCCTCTGGATACTTCGTATAGCACTTTCCCACTAATCCCATTCACCTCTCTGTCTCTCTACAGTGCTGTCTCTCGCTAAAGAACTACACAGATACTTTCCTCCTTTCGCAAAGTCATGGAACTAGTTCACATTTCTAAGTTATGCACATTCACACTCAGGTTGGCAGCTTGTAATTATTTTGTCTCAGTCAAAACTGAGTACCATTTAAACTCCTGGCACACACAAATGAACAGAATAAAATTCGTGAAAGTCTATATCTTCCCTAAAAGTAAGCACTGTCAACAGTTTCTTTACAGTTCTTTTCTTTGCATTCGTTGTATATATATGTAATTCATTATATACACACGTATTTTTTACAGAAATGCACCTATACACATCGTTCTCTGACACTTTTTTTTTTTTACTTAATATAGGGGAATCTTTCCATGTGCACACTCATTCTTTTTCCTTACAAAGGAAATATTTGTAAATTATTCCACAGTATGAATATATCTACCTTATTGAATCACTTTTTTGCTGAACATTTAGGGTATTTCCAGTAATCGCTCATTCAACAAATATTTAATGAGTGCTCTTTATGTGCCAGGGATGCATTTCCCAGGGATATGGCAGTAAAAAAAATAAAGATGTTTGCCCTTGGTAGCTATGAATCGGAATCGACTCGACGGTAACGGGTTAATGGGTTTGCCCTTGTGGAGTTTATATCCTAGTTAAGTGACTGGTTGTCTCAGGAACACGGCATTCCAAGGCTTCCTTATCTTTTAGGAGAAGAATATAAATCTTTGATCTTCAGACTAAATGTCTAAAGCCAGTTATTGAAGATTCATATCTGCAGGATGTAAGGGCAAATATAAATTAAAAATAAGGAAGAGATCGCCTCCCCTTTTCTTTCTTCAATCACTTTAGAAAACTTTTAAAGTCTTCCTCTGTCTCTCAAGGACCTGGAAGCCATTTCTTTTGAAATGTAATTGTCAAGGAAGATCCCCTCACTGCCTCCCAGTTTCCTAGGAGGAGATTACCATAACTTCAGGTATTCTGCCCGAATGCTGCTAGAAAATTAGCAATTTTTTAAAAAAATTTATTTATTGTACTTTAGATGAAGGTTTACAGAACAAATAGTTTCTCATTAAACAGTGCACATATTGTTTTATGACATTAGTTAACAACCCCATGACATGTCAACACTCTCCCTTCTCGACCTTGAGGACCTTTTTTCCGGTGAAAATATACATAGCCAAAGTTACACCATTTCGAAAGTTTCTACTTGTACAATTCAGTGACATCGATTACATTCTTGCAGTTGTGCTGCTATTCTCACTATCCTTTTCTAAATTATTCCATCACCATTATCTTCAACTCACTGCCTCCTAGGCTTCCCATCAAATCTTTTGAGTTGCTGTTGTCAATCTGATCTCACATAATTCTTTTTTTTTTTTTTGTACCTTAGATGAAGGTTTGCAGAACAAATAGTTTCTCATTAAACTGTTAGTACGCATATTGCCCTATGACAATGGTTAAGAACCCCTTGACATGTCAATACTGTCCCATCTCAACCTTGGGTTCCCCATCATCAGCTTTCCTGTCCCTTCCTGCCTTCTAGTCCTTGTCCCTGGACTACTGTGCTGCATTAGTCTTGTTCTGTTTTATAAGGCTGTCCAATCCCTGGCTGAATGGTGAACTTCAGGAGGGGCTTCACCACTGAGCTAAAAGGGTGTCCGGGGGCCATACTCTCGGGGTTTCTCTAGTCTGTCAGGCCAGTAAATCTGGTCCTTTTTTTTTTTTGTGAGTTAGAGTTCTGTTCTACATCCTTTTCCAGCTCTGTCCAGGACCCTCTACTGTGATCCCGGTCAGAGCAGTCAGTGGTGGTAGCCAGGCACCATCTAGCTGTACTGGACTCAGTCTGGTGGAGGCTGTGGTAGCTGTGGTCCATTAGTCCTTTGGACTAATCTTTTCCTTGTATCCTGTTCTCTTCATTCTCCCTTGCTCCCGAAGGGGTGAGACCAGTGGAGTACCTTAGATGGCTGCTCACAGGCTTTTAAGACTCCAGACGCTACTCACCGAGGTAGAATACAGAACATTGTCTTTATAAACTGTGTTACGCCAACTGAGCTAAATGTTCCCTGAGAGAAAATTAGCAATTTCATCTTGAAACCATTAATATAATAAATTGTATCCACTTAACTATACATGTAAAGAGTAAGATTTCTTTCTGTTTTAGCAATCTCATTATCACATTACCTGTGAAGCATTCATGTTCTGGTTTAACGCGTGTTCAATAATAAAACTTTTCTTTCTCTTCTGTTTTTGTGGTGAGGTTTTCTGGGTTGGGAGTAGATTTGTTTTCAACTACGTTTCCCCAACAGAAGGTAATACAATTACCACCGGTTTACAGATGGAAAAAAATTGAGCCCCAGAGAGGTTAATCGTTCAAGGTCACTTGGTCAAAGAAATATTTGTCTAAATAATTGGCTCTCCACGTTGGCTGCACATTAAAATCACCTGAAGAACTTTTAAAAAAACACAGATGTCTGTGTCCCACTTTAATTATTCTGAAATACGGTCCAGCCTGGGCATGAGCAAGTTTTAAAAACTCTTCAGTTGTTTCCAATGTGCATCTAGTTTTGAGAAATTCAGATATATAAGTGAACGTGCTAAAAGTAAGCTAAATGTATTTATGTTTATAACTGTGAGAAAAGTTGTAAGAAAAAAAGAAGTAAAATTGGAAACTAGTATCTTCTACACACTATGAAAATTGCTTCGCTACCTGGTTGAGTGATCTAAAACTGCGCTGAATTTTAGGACAGTGATCTGAATCTTGGCTGCATGTTAAAGAAAAAAACCTGAGGGCTTTAAAAAAATGTTGACCCTCAGGCATCACTGCAGACCAACACATCAGAATCTATGGGACTGGGGGCAGAGCATTGGTGTTTTTTAGAGGATTCAGGTACACTTCAGGCTCAAAATTTAAGGGGGCATAAAATAAACTCAGTAATCAAGATAAGTAATATTTAAAATAATCAAAATTAATTTTAAAAATCCATGATCAAAAAAATATCAAAATTTTAAATAAAGATAGCATCTGACCTTGCGCTTGCATAACTCAGCTCACCCCAATCTCAGCCCTGATTCTATTAAAACTTTGTTTATAAAAACAGGCAGCTGGCCTCTGGGCCCCACTTGATTTTTTAAAATATTTCATTAAAATGTTATTTACCTTCATTACTGAGGTTTTTTGGTTTTTTTTTGCTACTCTCTGAAATTTTGCTCTGGAGGCTCTGGTTTTGTAAAAGCTCCACAAGTGATTATTCTACTGTGCAGCTGCAGTTTGAGGACTACTGCTTTGGGAGCATGAATTCATTTTATTTCCTCTAGTTGACTCCTTTTTCCTTAACTGGTTTAGCTCTGCAGCCAGAGCTTTACTTACCTAATCACAAACTTGAACTGCTCACACCCCATGAGATAAAAGCTATTCTTTGATATTTTCAGGTACCAGTGACACTAAAGTGAAGTAATCCCAATTTCTTCAGGAGATTGATTTCTTTCCTTCACTCGTTGAGAAATATTTCTTGAATACTTAGTTTGAGCCAGGTACTGTGCTTGCCCTAGGGGCTGTAATAGGAAATAAAGCAAACAGTGCCCTCAAGGACACACAGTTGGGGCAGAAGATTCAACAAGAAGAAACAGGAAATTCTAATACAGTATGACAAGTGCCAGAAGAGGTAGCAGAGAAAGTTTTGGTGTGGAGATGCTATCTAAGCTAAACTTCAGTGTAAGGAAGAGAAAGCCAGAAAAGGAGTAGAGGTAGGAGAAAGACTGACTGAATCAGAAGGAGCAGCATGGGCAAAGTCCTAGTGGGAACCTAAAGTAGTTAAAGTGATATTGGTGAAGACTTTGCTAAGACGATGTGGTGGAAAAGGAAGCTAAGGAAGATTCCAAACCAAATCTGTTGCCAACTGCCTCGTAGGGTTTTCAAAGCTGCAATCTTTACAGAAGAAGACTGCCACATCTTTCTCCCAAGGAGGGGCTGGTGGGTTCCAATTGCCATTTTTGTGGTTAGCAGCCAAGTTCTTAACCATTAAGCAACGAGGGCTCCTTCTAGGGGAGATTCCAAACCCAACCAAACCCACTGCTGTGGTGCCGATTCCAACTCATAGCAAACGTAACACTGCCTGGTCCTTCTCCATCTTCAGAATCATCTGTGTCAGTAATCTCCTTGAGGGTCTTCCTCGCTTTCGATAACCCTCTACTTTATCAAGCATGATGTCCTTCTCCAGGGACTGGCCACTCCTAATAATATGTCCAAAGTACTTGAGATGAAGTCTTGTCATCCTTGCTTCTAAGGTGCATTTTGGCTGTACTTCTTCCAAGACAGAGTTGTTCGTTCTTCTGGCAGCCCATGGTATATTCAGTATTCTACGCCAACACCATAATTCAAAGGCATCAATTCTGCTTTGGTCTTCCTTATGCATTGTCCAGCTTTCGCATTAATATGAGACAATAGAAAACACCATGGCTTGGGTCAGGCACATCTTAGTCCTCAAGGTGACATCTTTGCTTTTTAACTCTTTAAAGAGGTCTTTTGCAGGAGAGTTGGCCAATGCACTATGCCATTTGATTTCTTGACTGCTGCTTCTATGGGTGTTGACTGTGGATCCAAGTAAAATGAAATCCTTGACAACTTCAATCTTTTCTCCATTTATGATGATGTTACATATTGATGTGAGGATTTTTGTTTTATGTTCAGGTGTAATCCATACTGAAGGCTGTAGTCTTTGATCTTTATTAATAAGTGCTTCAAGTCCTTTTCACTTTCAGCAAGCAAGGTTGTGCCATCTGCATATCACAGGTTGTTAATGAGTCTTTCTCCAATCCTGATGCCCATTCTTCTTCATGTAGTCCAGTTTCTCGGATTATTTGCTCAGCCTACAGACTGAATAAGTATGGTGAAAGGATACAACCCTGACACACATCTTTCCTGTTTTAAACTACACAATAGCCCCTTGTTCTGTTCCAACAACTGCCTCTTGGTCTATGTACAGATTCCTTACGAGCACACTTAAGTGTTCTGGAATTCCCGTTCTTGGAAACAGTATCCATAATTAGTTATGATCCACACAGTCAAATGCCTTTGCACAGTCAATAAAACACAGGTAAACATCGCTCTAGTAGTCTCTGCTTTCAGCCAAGATCCATCTGACATCAGCAATGACATCCCTCGTTCCTTGCCCTCTTCTGAATCTGGTCTGAATTTCTGGTAGTTCCCTGTTAATGTACTGCTGCATCCGTTTTTGAATTATTTTCAGCAAAATTTTTGTGTGTGGTATTAATGATATTGTTCAATAATTTCCACATTTGGTTGGATCATCTTTCTTTGGAATTGGCACAAATATGGATCTCTTCCAGTCAGTTGGTCAGGTAGCTGTCTTCTAAATTTCTAGGCATAGACGAACGAACACGTCTAAGATTGTACCAATTTGTTGAAACATCTCAATTGGTATTCCGTCAGTTCCTGGAGCCTTGTTTTTCGTCAATGCCTTCAGTGCAGATTGGATTTCTTCCTTCAATACCATCGGTTCTTGATCATATCCTACCTCCTGAAATGGTTGAACGTTGACCAATTCTTTTTGGTACCGTGACTATGTATTCCTTCCATCTGCTTTTGATGTTTCCTGGGTCGTTCAATATTTTGTCCATAGAATCTATACCTATAGCCTGTATCAATTGAAAGAATTCAAGATTGGGATTAGTGATAACATATAGGATGCAGTTGTTGAGCTGAAGAAACTCTTTGGAGAGGGGAGTTTGATTCTGACAACGGGAGAAGCAAACAGTCGGTTAACTCTGTAGGTGAGTTTGAGAGTTTTTTGGCGATTTTAGTACTCTCTTGACGCAGAAAACAAAAGGCTGGGGAACCATTGAGAAGGCGAGACCTCCCGCGTCCTAGAGAGGATCCGGAAGTAACCTAGGCTTTTGTAGGTTGGGCGGTTCGGCGATCGGCTCCTTTACGGTCAGTTAGAAGTTAATTTTTAGTTCCCCCTCACCCACTTGGAGTTCCTGGTGAGAACATCGGATTCGCTGGCTGGAGTGGCGGTGTCGGAGACCTAGCCAGTCAGGGGGTAGGTGGTTCCTGGGCTCCTTGGAGCGAGCGGCTGAGCAGGCTGATTTTGGCAAGAGTTGGCGTCCACTTTTCCGGGCTGGCGCCCCCGGACGTTTCAAATCGTGGACTCCGAGGTGGTTCCCGGCGCTAGCCAGACCCGTGTTCTTGCGGACCACCCACCTTATCATCTGGCCTGCGCTTTTTCCGCAGGGCCTCGGACGGTGTGTCGCAGCCCCTGAGCCAGCCCAGCCTCCAAAAACCAAGGTTACTTCGGCTCCTCTCTCGGTTTAAACAAGAGAAGATTCTCCTGTTCTTTTTTGGTACCCCAGAGTTATTTGGGATGATAGATTATTTGGCTCTTTTTAGCTCTTATCCTGCTGTTTTATTGTGACATAAAGAAAATAATGTTTGTGAAAGCACTTTGTAAACTGCACTATAAAGCACTATATGAAGGTGAGATTTTTGTATAAAAAGGGAGAAAACAGCTCCTGTGGTGGAGATAGATATAAAAGCCAATGATTCCAGCATCATCTGCTAAGTACCATGAAGGAGATGAACAAATGCTATGGAATTGCAGAGGAGGGGGCAACTTTGGGAAGCAGGAAAAGCAAAAATCTTTATATGGGAATTTATTTGGATTTGTGATGTATTGTCTCTTAGAGCTTTTCTAATAGAGATTCCTTATGTTGTTTCTTAAGTCAGAATGTGTCTGCCATCTAGGTTGTCCTGCTCATCATAGAAGAATTGCCTATTTCCTTTCCACCCTGAAAGGAACCTCAGAGGGAATATCTCAACCAAGAATGCTTAATACCTTTTTTTGAGGGGGTTGTTTCAACCCAGCAGACCATGAAGCCAAGAGAAGCTGCAGAGTTGTCCCTCCAAGTTACACAGGAGCCTGTGGGGCTTCAGATTGTGAAGGTGGAGGAAGATGAACATATTTGGAGACAAGAATCCAGCTTTCAAAGGAAAGAAACCCATACCAGGGAGATTTTTCGCCAGCGGTTCAGGCACTTTTGTTATCAAGAGACACCTGGGCCCCGAGAGGCCCTGAGCCAGCTCCGGAAGCTCTGCCAACAATGGCTGCAGCCTGAGATGCACAGCAAGGAGCAGATCCTGGAGCTGCTGGTGCTGGAGCAGTTCCTGACCATCCTGCCCAGAGAGCTGCAGAGCTGGGTGTGGGAGCAGCATCCAGAGAGCGGGGAGGAGGCAGTGACTGTGCTGGAGGATTTAGAGAGAGAGCTGGATGAGCCAGGAGAGCAGGTGGGAGAGAGAATGTGAGGTATACTGAGGGAAAGGGATTTGGAGCTCTGTTCTGCGGGGGAGGCATCTGTCCAGCAGTTGGGGAGGAGGAAAATTGCCGTTTTCTCTCCTCAAGTCTAGAGCTACTTACTTCTGATTTGTCTTTATGTTTGGATATGGATAAGTTTTTTTTTTTCCTTTTTGGTATTTTCATAGCTCTGGTTCCCATATTAATGCCCTCAAGAACCCATCTGTACTCATTTTTTCCTAGGTTCCTGTTAGCTCACAGGAAATGCCTTTGAACGAGACGGAACCTATGGAAACAGCACAGCAGTCACCATATTTAAAGTTGCCCGTGGCAAACCAGTTAAAAAATGAATCTTCACACTCCAACCACCCCTTACAAGATGATGGTAAGGAGCAAGATTCAGTCTAGTGTACAGTGAGAGGAGAATAGAGATGTTCCTTTAGCTGACCTTGAGAACCAAAGCAGTATTTAGAATTGTGGTTTATGTGATTTTACAAAGGGTAAAGGAAGTGTGAATTCCTGACTCTTGCTGTAGATGTTTCACAGAAGCATATAAATCTATCCTTCTTTCCACTCATAAGATAGTAGGAGCCACAGGTCTCCACTTTGACTGGAAGGTGTTCAATTTCATGATTCCATTCTCCCAGTAGGAGTTCCCGGGTGTCACAAATGGTTAAGTGCTTGACTACTAGAGGAAAGTTCATTGTTTGAACCCATCCAGAGGTACCTCGGAAGACATGCCTGGCGATCTGCTTCTGAAAGGTCATAGCCTTGAACACCCTGTGGAGCACTTAATCTGTACACATGAGGTCTCCATTAGTTGAAGCCTACCCCATGGCAACTAATAACAAGAAGCCTCCAGGAGAAAACCAGGCAGAAAAAAAAATTTTTTTTAAACAATTTATTATTTTTTGTTGTTGAGAATATACATAGCAAAACATACACCAATTCAGCTGTTTCAACATGTACAATTCAGTGACATTGATTACATTCTTTAAGTTGTGCAACCATTCTCACCCTCCTTTTTTGAACTGTTCTTCCCCGAGTAACATAAACTCACTGCCCCGTAATTTTTCTATCTAACTTGATCCCGTATGGAGAGATCTTGGAAGAGCACGTGCTCGCGGCAGATATTCGTTACTAATTAAGCTAAACTATTGTTTGGTTTTAAGGAGACTTCAGGGGATATTTTTGGTTTAAGGTTTGAAGATTGTCCAACTTCCATGGTTCCAGAAAGTCTGGAGTCCATGAGAATTTGAAATTCTGTTCTGAATTTTTCCGCTTTTGATCAGGATTCTTCTGTAGAATCTTTGGTAAAAATGTCTAGTAATGGTAGCCAGACGCAATCCACTTCTTTTGGTCTCATGGCAAAGGAGGCAGTTGTTCAGGGAGGCAATTAGCCACACATTCCATTTCCTCTTCCTGTTATTGACTGTCTTTCTTCCTCTATTGCTCCAGGCAGTAGAGACCAATTGTCATGCCTTGGAGCTTTTAAAACCCTAGGCACTACACAACAAATTAGGAGGTAGAACAGAAGAAGCACTTTTCATAATTCTTAGGACACAATGTGCCCCAAGCATTTTCAGGTTCTCAGGTTTTTTTGGAAACTGTTTTCCTGATTTCAGTGCCTACTGCCGCCCAAGTAGGGACCGAGTAGGGACCTGTTTAACTGCGTGAAACTAAAGAAATGGGTGTTGGTACCACATTAGTATGTTAAAGAAGTATTGTTTTCGGTGTTGTATCCTGGAGGTATGGCTTTGCAAAAATTTTGTCTTTTGTTTTTTTTACTGGGAAATAAGCCTACATAAGTACATTTCCTGGTTCCTGTGTGCTTGGGAGAATGTACTTCTTGGGAGAATGTACTTCTTAAGAGAATAGGTTGTTCTTAGGCCCCATTCATTCTCAGGTGCGGTGGCATCCCTGATCAGCTGTCAGTTGTTGTCTTGCAATCTTCCAGGACTGCTCTTCTTGTTTCTGAGCTGTAAGTACTATTAGTAAGAAAGAATTCATTGTAGTGGTGATTTTCCACAGACACAAATTCCTATACGTTATTCTTAGGCGCTATTCATTCTCAGGCGCCACTGATTGCATGTACGTGTTGCGGCATCCCTGATCAGCTGTCAGTTGTTGTCTTGCAATCTTCCAGGACTGCTCTCCTTGTTTCTGAACTGTAAGTACTACTTTTGCAGTAAGAAAGAATTCATTGCAGTGGTGATTTTCCACAGGCACAAATTCCTATGGTTTTATCTACTTGTGCAGGATGCTTGAATTAGGCAATTTGCTTGCCTTGTATAGTCTCGTGTTTGTTTGGAGGTATGCTATAGGTATTCTCCTAGTTTTGCAGAACCAACAATTATGTTTTTCTGAAACATCCCTCTGTTTTAGAAATGGCGAAGAGATTTAGAACCACCGAAGAAATTCTAGAGTATTTCTTTTCTCTACCCGACAATGAGGATGCCTCGGAGGAGGAGAGTGACGAGGATGCCTCAGAGGAGGAGAGTGATGAGGATGCCTCGGAGGAGGACAGTGACGAGGATGCCTTGGAGGACCTTACCAGTCTTGAGCAATCTGCAGCACATTCTGAAGGTAGGGACAACAGCACTGACATGGTAGTTGAGAATGAGGAAGAAGTCGATGTAGCAGAGGAAAGGGATGAAGCAAATGATGATGCCCATGATGAAAGGGAAGGAAGTGAAGGGGAATGGTGCGAGGATGTCTCATACTTTGAAAATCTAACTGCCTCACTTCAGCAACATGCCCAAGTTTACCCGGACTTGGCCCACACAGACACAGAAGTAGATTATTTTTTGTCTGTATTTACGGAGGAGATGTTGGAAACTATAAAGAACCAAACGAATCTTTATGCAACCCAGGAACGCACCACACGATCTAGAGGGCAGGAGATTAGAAGGTCAACACAAAACTGGCAGCCTACAACCGTAGAGGAAATAAAGGCATACATTGCTGTGCACATAGTGATGGGTATACACGTCTTGCCGGAGCTCAGGCATTATTGGTCCAGTGACCCTAGCCTGGGTGTTGCGTCAGTTCCAGAACTTATGACTAAAGCTAGATTCAAGAAACTGACCGAGAACATACACTGCAATGACAATTCAAAAGCCGTGCCCAAAGGAGAACCTGGCTACGACTGGCTTCACAAACTGCGCCCAATTATCAATGCTCTTAATAGCCGCCTAAAGGAGGTGTATGTGCCATCAAGTGTCATGGCAGTTGATGAAAGCATGGTACCATTCAAGGGCCATTCATCAATAAAACAATACATGCCCATAAAGCCTGTTAAGCAGGGGTACAAAGTTTGGTGCTTGGCTGACTCACAAACTGGCTTTGTGACTCAGTTTGATATCTACTGTGGAAAAAAAGGTGTAGACCACAATTCATCTCTCTCCGTTGGTGAGAGTGTTGTACTTGGACTATGTCATTCATGGTACCATTCTCATAGGCTTATTTCCTTCAACAATTTTTTTACATCCTATCACTTGATGAAAAGCATGAACGAAAGGGGACTGTATGCTGTTGGCACAGTGCGAGCAACTAGAAAGGGGCTACCAGACATGCTGAGGAGGAAAGATGGTTTACAACGCGGAGAATTTAAGTTTCGTACGAAAGGGTGCGTGTCAGCAGTAAAGTGGCAGGACAATAAACCTGTGACAGTTTTGTCAACATTCCACAATCCAAAGGATATCACTGTTGTCAAAAGAAAGAACAAAGATGGTTCCTCTTCACAAATCCCTTGCCCAAGAGCAGTTGCAGAATACAATGCCATTATGGGAGGAGTGGACCGCTTTGACCAGAGATGCGAAAGGTATGCAATTGGAAGACGCTCTCGCAAATGGTGGCATCGGTTGCTGCATTTTCTTATTGACCTTGCCATTGTGAACAGTTTTATAATGTGGAACTGTAACCACGGGGGCAGATGTAACCAACTGTCCTTCAGGCTCGCTCTCAGTAGGCAGCTTACTGTGGGCCAGAAAAGAAAGAAAAGAGGAAGACCATCGTTTATGGCGTGGGTCAAGCGAGGAGTAACTGGAGTGCCAGATGAGGTACGACTGCAGCAGGTTGGAAAGCATTTTCCTGTCAAAGGATCTAGAAGGCGATGCAGAGAATGCAGTACCAGGAAAAAGGAGACTAGAACAAGAGTTATGTGCAAGCAGTGCCAGGTGCCTTTGTGTATTGGCCCATGTTTTGAAAAGTTTCACGAAAAAAAATAAAATTGCTAAGATAAAACGATCTCATCCTTGCCTCATAGTGCCAATATTTCCTACTTCTGGAATTTTCTGGGACATATGTGCCCCACAAAATATGTATCGAAATCCGTATTTCATCACATAAATTAAGAACTCCTTAATTCGGCATGTCTTCCATTACTGAAAACACATAGCATCGAAAAATTTTAAAAGGAAAATTTAATTGGGTCTTGAAAGGGTTCTAAGGCCAGTTAATTGGGATGTTCCATGAAACCATGACCCTAAACCTCCAAACCAAGGCACCAAATCCAATGAGGTGTTTGGTTGTACATAAGCAGCCTCAGCAGCTACTCTCTTTTTCAATCGTTGTTTGTAATAGGCAGAAAGAATTTGATACCAGGTACTAGTTAATGCTGGTAATACCTGTTCTTCCATCCCTCTCCCTGAAATATTACTTCTACTCAAAACTGCAGCTTATTTTGTCCGTTGACTGTCTTTTATTCTTAATTCTATGTAAGTAAACAACATTAATCCTCTTTCACTGTATCAGTGCTTACCTTTTTGAGATCTCACTTATACAAACTTGGTCCCACATGGCAGCAAAGTTTTTATAAAGTTTGCTTGGAGGCATGTGACTTTAAGTTGTCCTATTCATGCTCTGAGTTTTTGGATCATAGTACAGTGTTTTAACTTTAAGATTCACCCTTAATTTGTGATTTTGTACAAAAGAGCCTCTCTGAAAGGAATTGTACGTGTTATTACCAATGATAGATGGAATGTGGCTCAACTTGAAATAATACAAGTGAACATAACAGTAGTTAAAATAATGATAGCTAGCTAGCACTTCCTATGTGCCAGGCATTTTTCTAAGTACGTGTATTATCTCATCCTCACTGCAACCCAGTGAAGGTGGGTACTATTATTATATTCATTTTATAGATGAGGAAATTAAAGCACTGAGAGTTTACACTAAGTTAGTTGGTGTCAAACCCTCTTGCAAAGAATATTTTGCTCCTCTTTTTATAATCACACTTGAAATAGTGGTTTCCAGACTCTGGATTTCGAGGACATGGAGGATATTTTTAAAAGAGAATTTTAGATGACAATTACAGAGTTGCCAACTTTATTTTCTAAGAATGTGAATAGAACAACAACCATCTACTACCACCATCATTTGATAAAAGAAAGGGTATTTTCAGTACCAAATATGTATGAAGGATATAAACACAGAATAAAAGACCTAATTCAACATATTTAGCATCATGAAATAGTCAACAGACTCAGGATCCAGCCTCTCTCCTTATAGAAGAACTACCCTGAACTGCTTACTCTCTAAGCGCTGCTAGTGTGGCAAGCTTGTGTATGTATCTCGAAGACCAGTGATAAAATGTGTTCCTACTTATTATTTTTGGCTGAACACTAATTGCTAGGTAGTTCTTTTTGTTTGTTTAACTTTTTGTTGGAGTCCCTGAGGGGTGCAAACAGTTAACACACTTGGCTGCTAACTGAAAGCTTGGTGGTTCGAGTCCATCCAAAGGAGCCTCAAAAGAACAGTCTTGCGATCTAATTTCGAAAACTCAGCCATTGAAAGCCCTGTAGAGCACAGTCTACTCTGACACACATGGGATTTTCATGAGTTGTAGTTGACAGTAGCTAGTTATAGGTTAACTTTTTATTATAGAAGTTTTAAATATGTATGATTACAACAGTTTAATGAACTTCCTTGTGTAGCCATCACCCAGCCTCAACAATTACCAGCATTCTGCCGTTCTTGTACCGTCTATACCTACCCATTTCCCAACCCCAACTTGATATTTATATTTTTACAGTTTTGGGAGGTAAAATTTGCATACACTAAATGTGCAAATCTTAGCTGTCTCATTTTGACAAATGGATACACCGTGAACCCGTACCCTGTCATCCTAGATATGTGCCCATCTCCTTAGAAAGTCTTTCATGTTCCTTCCTAGTTAATCTCTGCCCCTCCACCATAGTTCTTTTTTTTTTAAACCTGAGATTAGCTTTGTCTGTTCTACATTATGAACTCTCTTGGATCCAGCGTCTTTTACTCAGCACAGTGATTCTGAGATTCATCCATGTTCAGTGTGGAAGTAGCCATTCCTTCCTGCTGATAAACAGTATTTGACACAATAGTTAAGTGCTTGGATGCTAACCAAAAGGTTGGTGGTTTGAACCCACCCAACGACTCCAAGGGAGAAAGACCTGGTGGTCTGCTTCTGTAAAGATTACAGCCTAGAAAACCCTACAGGGCAGTTCTGTTCTGTCATATAGGGTCATTATGAGTTGGAATCAACTTGAGGGCACCTAACAACAACAACAGCATTCCATTGTATGAATACACCACAATTTCTTATCCATTTTCCTGATGATGAACATTTGGGTTAGTAAACTTTTTTGCTATTGTGAATAAAGCTGCTATGAATATGCTTCTAAAAGCTTTTTGAGGAAATATGTTTTTATTTCTCTTGGATAAATACCTAGGAGTTGTCCCTGGGTGGCCTAAATGATTAAGCACTCTACTAGCTGAAAGGTTAATCATTCCAACCCACCCAGAGTTGCCTCAGAAGACAGGCCTAGCATTTCTGTTTCTGAAAGGTCACAGCCAAGAAAAGCACGTGGAGGTCAGCTCTGCTCTGCACACGTGATCACCATGAGGTGAGGTAACCGTGAGTTGGAATCAACACAAGGGCAACTAACAACAAAAAATATCTAGGAGAACAATTCTGCATTAAAGGCAGCTCCATTGTTATGGTTTGAGTTGTGTTCCCCCGAAATGTGTGTCAACTTGGCAAAGCTATGATTCCCAGTACTGTGTGGTTGTCATCCATTTTGTGATCTGATTATCCTATGATAATCTATGATGTTAATGAGGCAGGATTAGAGGCTGTTATGTTAATGAGGTAGGATACAATATACAGGATTAGGTTGCATCTTGAGTCAATCTCTTTTGAGGTATAAAAGAGACAAGCAAGCAGAGAGGACAGGGACCTCATTACCACCAAGCAAGAAGACCCAGGAGCGGAGCACATCTTTTGACCTGGGGTCCCTGCACTGAGAAGCTCCTAGCCAGGGGAAGATTGATGACAAGGACCTTCTAGAGCCAACAGAGAGAGAGAGCATTTCCCTGGAGCTGGTGTCCTGAATTCGAACTTCTAGACTGAGAGAATAAATTTTTGTTTGTTAAAGCCATCCACTTGTGATATTTCTGTTAACAGCAGCACTAGATAACTAAGACACCCATATACAACATAAAATGCTGTCTAGTCATGTGCCATCTTCATGATCATTCATATGCTCAAGTCCATTGTTGCAGCCACTGTGTATTTTAATTGCCTTTCAATCTAGGAGGCTCATCTTCCAGCACAATATTGGACAATATTCTCTTGTGATCCAAAGTACCTTCACTGGCTAACTTTCAGAAGTAGTTTGCTAGGCCTTTCTTCCTAGTCTGTCTTAATCTGGAAGCTCTGCTGAAACCTGTCCACCATAGGTGACCCTGCTGGTATTTGAAATACCAGTGGCATAGCTTCCAGCATCACAGTAACACGCAAGCCACCACAGTACAGCAGACTGACAGATGGGTGGTAGAAGTTAAAGGGTAGGTTTGACGTTCTAGAAAACTGCCAGACCTTTTTCCAACTTTCACATCCCCACCTGCAATGTGTGAGTTATGGTTGCGCCGTATGCTCACCAACATTTGGTGTTGCCAGGCTTTTTGATTTGAGCCATTCTTGTGTTTAAAGAGCTCTGGTGGTGCAGTGGGTAAGTGCTTGGCTGCTAACTGAAAGGTTGATGGTTCTAAACCGCCAGGTGCTCCACGGGAGAAAGATGTGGCAGTCTGCTTCCATAAAGATGGCAGCCTTGGAAAACTTATGGGGCAGTTCTCTATCCTATAGGGTTGCTGTGAGTCAGAATCGATTCAGCGACAATGGGTTGTTGTTGTTGTTAGGTGCCATCGAGTCAGAGTCCGTGGTATATTCAGTATTCTTCGCCAACACTACAATTCAAAGGCATCAGTTCTCGGTTTTCCTTACCCGTTGTCCAGCTTTTGCATGCATATGAGGCGACTGAAAACACCATGGCTCGGGTCAGGTGCACCTTAGTCTTCAAGGTGACATCTTTGCTTTTCAACGCTTTAAAGAGTTTTTTGGCAGCACATTCGCCCAGTGCAATCCGTCATTTGATTTCTTGACTGCTGCTTCCATGGGTGTAGATTATGGATCCAAGCAAAATGAAATCCTTGACAAGGACCACTAGTGGCATAGTGGTTGAGTACTTGGCTGCTATAGTTTGAACCCACCAGCATCTCCATGGGAGAAAAGACCTGGAGATCTGCTCCCATAAAGATTATAGCCTAGAGGTGAAGGACTGTAGACTCAGGGAACATCTATGTCAATTTGCACAACATAGTTTGTAACAACAAAGTTATGCATCCTATTTTGGTGAGTTTTGTTTGGAGTCTTAAAAGCTTTTCGAGTGGTCATCTAAAATTCATCTATTGATCTCCTGCCATCCGGAGCAAAGGAGAGTGAAGGAAGCCAAAGATTCAAGGGAGCAATTAGTCCAAAGGACTAATGGACCACATGAACCACAGTGTACGTGATCCTGAGACCAGAAGAAGTAGATGGTGCCTGGCTACCACTACCAACTGCTCTGACTAGGATCATAACAGAAGGTCCCAGACAGAGAGGGAGAAAAATCAAATTCACAAAAAAAAAACAGACTTACTGGTCTGACAGAGACTAGAGGAACCCCTGAGACTATGACCCTAACACACCCTTCTGAACTGGAACTGAAGCCATTCCAGGAGACCATCTTTCAGCCAAACCACAGATAGGCCCATAAAATAATAACACCTGAGAGGAATGTGCTCCTTAAAACAATCAATTATATGAGATCAAAAGGCAACATTTGCAGGGGTCATCTAGGTCAATTGGCATAACAAAGTTTATTAAGAAAATGTTCTGCATCCCACTTTGATGAGTGGTGTCTGGGATCTTAAAAGCTAGCAAGCAGCCATCTAAGATGCATCAACTGGGCCCAACTCACCTGGAGCAAAGGAGAATGAAGAGCACCAAAGACACAAGGAAAATATTAGCCCAAGAGACAGAAAAGGCCACATAAACCAGAGATTCCACATCAGCCTGAGACCAGAAGAACTAGATGGTGCCTGGTTTCCACCAATGACCACCCTGACAGGGAACACAACAGAGAGTCCCTTATGGAGCAGGAGAGAAGTGGGGTGTAGAACTCAAATTCTAGTAAAAAGACCAGACTTAATGATTTGACTGAACCTGGAGGGACCCTGGAAGACATGTCCCCTGGACTCTGTGTTAGCCCAAAACTAAAGCCGTTCTTGAGCCCAACTCCTCAGACAAAGATTACACTTGACTATGGGACATAAAATGATACTTGTGAAGATTGTGCTGCTTAGATCAAGTAAATACATGAGACTAAATGGGCAGCTACTGTCTGGAGGCCAGATGAGAAGGCAGAGAGGGTCAGGAGCTGGCTGAATGGACACGGGCAATCGGGTGGAAAAGAGGAGTGTGCTGTCACAGTATAGGGAGAACAACTAGGGTCACGTAACAATGTGTGTATAAATTTTTGTATGAGAAACTAACTTGAATTGTAAACTTTGACTTAAAGCACAATTAAACAAAACAAAACCCAAAAGGCAACATTTGCCCAAAAACAAAGATGAGAAGGCAGGAAGGGATAGAAAATCAGGATGAAAGGAAATGGGGAATCTAGGGTGGAAATGAGGAGAGTGCTGACACATTGTGGGGAATGAAACCAGTGTCATGGAACACTCTATGTACAAACTATCAAATGGAAAACTAATACGCTCTGTAAAATTTCACCTAATACACAAAAAAACCCCAAAAATTAGAGCCTAGGAAACCTTAGGGGGCAGTTCTACTCTGTCACATGGGGTCACCATGAGTTGGAATTAACTAGACGGCACACAACAGCAACAGTGAGAGTTTAGATGTAGCTCATTGTAGTTTCAATTTTCATTTGCCTCATGATGTTGAGCACTTCTCAGTGTGCTTTTTTGGGCATCTGTATATCTTCCTTTGTGAAATGCCTGTTCAAGTTTTTTTTGCTCATTTTCACTTTTAAGTTGTTTGTCTTTTTATCATTAAGTTGTAGGAGCTCTTTATATGTTCTGGATAAAAGTCCTTCATCAGATGTTTTTTTTGCAGATTCTTCAAGTCTGTGACTTGCCTATTCACTTTCTTAATGAAGCCTTTTGATAAGCAGCAATTTTTAATTTTGATGAAATCTGATTTATGAAGTTTTTCTTTTATGTTTATTACTTTCTGCACTTTGTCAAACCTTTGCCTGCCCCCGTATGTTTTCTCTTAGACATTTTATACTTTTAGCTTTTATATGTAGGTTTATGGTCTAACTTGAAATAATTTTTGTGCATGGTATGAGCTAGGGGTCAACCTTCTTTTTTTCTATATAAACCTCCTGTTGATCCAGCACCATTCGTTGTAAAGACTTTCCTTTGTGGTATCATTGTCAAAAATCAATTGACAGTGTAAATGTGAGTTATACTGGTTACATATTGCTGGATTTGATTTATTAACATTTTATTAATTTATTAATATTTTGTAGAGAACTTCTGAATGTGTGTTCATGAATGGTATTGAGCTAAATACTTTTCTAGTAGTATCTTTATCAAGTTTTGCTGACCTCATAAAATCAGTGAAGTATTCCTTTCTCCTCTGTTTTCTGATGAGATTTGTGTAATATTAATTGTTTTTTCAGTGTTTAATAGAATTGACCAGTGAAACTCTTTATGCCTGGAGTTTTCTCTGTAGGGAAGTTTTTGATAGTATGTTCAATTTCTTTCTTGGATATGTAGCAGTTCACATTTTCTATTTGATCTAGTGTGAGTTTTAGTATGTTACGTTTTTCAGAAAAGCATTCATTTGATCTAAGTTGCCGAGTCTGTTGGCTAAAATTGTTCATAATAGTTCCTTATTATCTTTTTGATGTCTGCAGGGTCTGTAGTGGTATCTCATTTCATTTGTGATATTGGCAATTTGTGTTTTTTCTGTTTCTTTATTAGTCTTTCTAGAGAGTTGTCAATCTTTTTAAAGAACCAACTTTTGGCATTTTCTTTATTTTTTATTTCATTCATTTTGTTCTTTATTATTTCCTTCCTTTTACTTAATTTGGAGCCCTGGTGGCTCAATGGTTAAGAGCTTGGCTGCTAACCAAAAGGTCAGCAGTTCGTATCCACTAGCCACTCCTTGGAAACCCTATGGGGCAGTTCCAGTCTGTCCAGTAGGGCCACTATGAGTCGGCACAACTCGACTGCACATAGCAATATAAAAACAACTTAATTTAAGTTTAATTAGCTTATCTTTTTATAGCTTCTTAAGGTGGAAAATTTAGATGATTAATTTTTACGCCTTTCTTTGTAATATAAGGCCGTAAAGCTATACATTTCCCTCTAAGCACTGCTTTAGTTACATCCCACGAATTTTGATATATGATGTCTTCATTATCAGTTCAAGATATTTTCTGATTTCCTTTGTTGTTTATTCTTTGACCTCTGGGTTATTTTAGAAGTGTGTTTTTAAATTTCTAAATATTTGGGCTTTTTCTAGAAATGTTATTGATCCTCAATTTTATTTCAGTGTGATCAAAGTATATACATGCTTTGTAAAAGTTCAGTCTTTTGAAATGTATTGAAGACTTGTTTTATGGCCCAGAATATGGCCCATTTTAGTGAATATTCCATGTGCATTTGGAAATAATGTGTGAATTTTGGTTGCTCAAATGCTCAAGGTCACCAGCTACTTATTTAATCTTTACTATTTTCATAGAATGAATTTCTGTCATCTGCTATTTTGTGCTGATGCTAATTGAGTCTTTTTGTATAGAATTTTTTTTTTACTACCTGCTTGAAAGATTTATGTGTCTGACAGCAAAAAAATATATTTTGCTACTTTCTTATAGATGGTGATCTCTATGAAGAGACACAGTTCGTATTTCCTGCTAAAATTCCTGAGGATGTCTTTCGGGCCAGGGATAAGATGTGTAGTGTCCCCATGCCAGATCTTTTCCCCCTAGGGCAGTGGTTTTTATCCAGGGTCAACTATGCCCCTCAGGAGACATTTGACAGTATCTAAAGACATTTTTGATTGTGACAATTGGGGATCAGGGATGCTACTGGCATCTAGTGGGTGGAGACCAGGGATGCTGCTCAACACCCCACAGTGCATAGGATGCCCCCACCCCAGAAAATAATCCAGCTTCAAATGTCATCGGTGCCGAGTGAGAAAAACCCTGTGCTAGGAGAATGTGCTTATAGTTTGGGGTAGCACAAACTGCAAGCATCCATCAAAAATTTTCAGTTTGCTGGATAAACAAGTAAACAATGGAGCAAGCCCTTCAGAATGGTTTAACGTGGTCAGACTGGAAAAGAGGAAGGCTGATGTTCCCGGTTCTCTGTTGAGGAAGGACTGCATTTGTGCGATGACGATCACTTCCAGAGCCTTTTTTGTTGTCGTTTTATATTTGGAAACCCATTCTCTGCCCCCTCCCCCTCTCTTTTTCTATGGAACTATTGTGCAACCTTTTCACCCCTTCTGAATTACCCAGTTTCACCAGGGTTTCTGCATGTAAAATTTGAAGAATGTTGGTAACTTGTGCTTGCCTGGGTGTTGCAAATGGTTAAGCACTCAGCTGCTAACTCAAAGGTTGGATGTTCATACCCACCCAGAGGTGCCGTGGAAGAAAGGCCTGGTGACCTACTTCCAAAAAAACAGCCATTGAAAATGGAGCATAGTTCTACTCTGACACACATGGGGTCGCCATGAGTCGGAACTGAACTGACGGCAACTAGTTTAGCACTTGCCTATCTTTTTACTTGTTTCAGTTTTTCTCTTTGGGCTTCATGTTTTCAACCCTGCCCCACTCAGTCTCTCTCCACCTTCCTTTAGAGCTGAGCATGCAGAATTCAGAGGGTGCATCTGAGTCAGCAGCTTCTGTGGCTTTACATCCATCAATGGCAGTCCCGGCACCTGTGGCCCAGCCCATTCCCGCCTCATCTCAGGTAACAGAACCGCCTAGCCCTGCCACCCAGGTGCTTCCAGGGCAAATCCAGTCTGGCCTCAGTGCCAACTCACTCATTGCAGCGTTAAAACATACTGGAATCGGTAGAGAGAGGGCTCTAAATTTTTCTGAATTATCAGCCCCAAGACAGCTGCTATTGAAGTAGCCATGCCTTTATTATTTTGCTTTCTCATTATTTGTTAAATAAGTCCTACCCAGGAAAAGATGATTTGAACTGGAAAAGAAACTGCTGTCCTGAATCCAACTTAGTTTATGCTTATCTTGTGTGTGTGTGATAAAAATATAACAAAACATTTGCCATTGCGGTATTTTTTACATGTATAGTTCATTGACGTTAATTATCTTCATTATGTGCAACCACTGCCACTATCTGTTTCCAAATTTTTCCATTTATTTTTATCTTTTTATGGAAGTTTCCTCATACCTTGAAAATTGCCCCGTAATCCAGAAATACATTACGGATAAGACAAGAGATAAGTTAGAATTCTTAGTGTTTGGTACAAAATTGAATCTAGCATTAGAATTAATATGTTCTTTAAAATTTGCAGATAGAGAATCTTCACATTCAGGCTCGCTCTACTTCTGGATTTCTACCATGAGTAACAATAAAACATGAAGTAGACAGAAGCAGAGAATAGGTGACCTAAGACCATCTGAGACAGAATCCTGCGGAATAGACTAGAAGCTCATAGAAGTCTCCAGAGATTCACTGTGACCGTGTGACCACCCTCAGCTCACCAGCAGCAGTCTAAAAGTTAGGAGAAGTGAAAAGAAATGATGAAGGGGACTAAAACATAGATCAGCAAAAGCAAAAAGGCATTCAGAGAAACCAGTTTAGATCTCTGGGTAGTGCAAAAAGGTTTGCAGGTGACTACTAACCTAAAGAAACAGCCCTGGTTGCACAATGGTTAGGGTGCTTGGCTGCTAACCAAAAGATCGACAGTTCTAACCCCCCAGTGGCTGCTTGGGAGAAAAGACCCAGCATCTGCTCTCATAAACATTACAGCCTAGGAAACCCTATGGAGCAGTTCCACTCTGTCCTGTAGGGTAACTATGACTTGTAATGGATTGGAGGGCAGACAATAACAACACTTAACCTAAAGGTTGGTGGTTCAAACCCACCCAGCAGCACTATGAAGGAAAGGCCTGGTGATCTGCTTCTGTAAATATTACAGCCAAGAAAACCCTATGGGGCAGTTTTACTCTGTAACACATAAGTTTACCTTGAGTCAGAATTGACTTGACAGCAACAGGTTACAGTTTACTCAATTTAGAATGTGCAGTCATACAACTTTAGCTTTTATTTCTTTCAAATATGGCAAGATGGTGGTGGAGCATCTCGGAGGTCCATACGAGAGCGCCAGGAGCAAATGATCAGACTCAGTCTTATTTCCAGCAAGTCCTGGCCTTACTGAACTTGGCCACTTCAGCCTTCCCACCTGCTGCTCCCTGGGTCCTTCTCCCAAAACCCTCTTGAATACCTCCTGAGCCTGAGTGGGCTCCATGTCCCTCTCCAGCAGCCACAGCAGGACTGGTCCCAATGTCTTTGCCAAGGCCATCGCATCCACCCAGGGTCCCACCAGGCAGCCCTTTGCGGAGGCCCTTCCAGGCTCCCATCCCTGCTGCAGATGCTTCCAGCTCCCACCCTCCCTGGCAGCCTCCCCACCAGCCCTTCCTGTCTCTCAGCCTCTTCTTCCCCAGTCAGGCAATGTCTGCTCCCCCCACTGAGCCTCTTTCCCACCAGTCCTCACCCAACTCCTGGGAGCTGGCCCTTCCCCGCCAGCCCCAGCCCTCTCACCTGCAGGCCCATGAAGCTCTCTGCACAGGAAGAGCTTGGTTTGGCTGGCCAGCTCCTTCCCAGAAAGAGGTGGTCTCCCTCACTGAATCCCATGGTGGGCTTTTGCTCGTCAGCATAAGCACTCAGCTCTATGCCATCCATAGAACATTCCATGGCAGTGGTGGAAATGGTCTGTGTCTGCTGTGGCTCACACGGGAGCCCCAGCCACCCAGGACTCTGGAGCACTTGAAATGTGGCCAGTGTAAGCAAGGAACTGAATTTCAAAATTTATTTGAATTTAATTAAGTTTAGATAGCCAGATGGCTACACACCTAGTAGCTACAGTATTGGACACAAATATTGTAATTGGAGATCTGATGAAGTATCGTATACTAATGTAAATCCTTAATATTCCCATTTATCTATATATGTATGTATGTCTGTTTACGGAATGAGCTCTGACACAGTAAGTGTCCTCCTCGTCCCTTCCCTTCTAGCAGGTGTTGGTTCAGGCAGCAGCCTCTGCTACCAGAGGGGCCCAGATGGAGCTGATTTCCTTCCCCAGAGTGCAGCAGGTGCCACAGCAGGTAAGAACAGCACAGCTGGCTCAGAGCTCGGTTGTTGTTAGGTGCTATGGAGTTGATTCTGGCTCATAGCCATCCCGTGTGACAGAGTAGAACTGCCCACATAGGGTTTTTTAATATTTTATTTTATTTATTTTTTGTTGTTGAGAATATATGCAGCAGAACGTACACCAGTTCAACAATTTCTACATGTATATTTCAGTGACATTGATTACATTCTTCAAGTTGTGCAGCCATTCTTGCCCTCCTTTTCCAAATTGTTTCACCCCCATTACCATAAATTTATTAAGTTTCCTATCAGCTCTTCCCCATAGGGTTTTCTTGGCTGTAATCTTTATGGGGGCAGATTGCCTGGTCTTTCTCCCGTGGAGCTTCTGGGTGGGTTCAAACCACCAGCTTTTCAGTTAGCAGTCAAGCATTTAACCATTGTCCACCTGGGCTTCTTATTGGAACACAGCTAGCATTTAGCAATCCAGAATAATCTCTTGGAGACAAATCTTTCTTTGTTGTTGCTGTTCCTTTTTGTTTGATATCTTCAGTTCCTTGCCCAGAAGGTTCTTCTGGCAGGTATGCAAAAAAAAAAACAAAAACAAAAAACAACTTGTACTGCAGATAGTTTTGTAGTAAGCCAAGAAAGCTGACGATCTTCCATTTGTTCATAAATTCCACAAGCATTTAGAGAGCAAGCAGACAACTAGTGGCACTGGGTAGAAGCACAGATGGACAGCAAGGGTTTCCAGATTGGAGGAACAGGAGCCTCCTGGGGAGACAAACCCACACACAAGTGAATATTGCACCCTCAGATGAGTGCCTCCTCTGAAATTAAATTACTGAAGAATAAAGCTTGAGAGCTTGAGCTAACCTGCTGAACAATAACACTAGCCATCAATTCAAATATTGTTAGCGTGATATATAACAGCAGTCCACGAACCTTTTCTATAAAAGGCCAGAAAGTAAATAGTTTTGGCCTTTCAGGCCAGACAGTCTCCGTCACAACCACTCAACTCTGCTGTTGTACAGTGAAAGCAGCTACAGATGATATAACGAGTGAGTGTGGCAGTGTACCAATAAAATTTTATTTAGAAACTGGCCCGTGGGCCAGAGTTCGAGGAACCCTGCTGTGTAAGATGCTGTATTAAAATTAGTCCAGGCTCCTGCCCAAAAGGAACCAAAAGTGTCATACAGAGAGGTCCAAGACCAGAGAATGGGTCTCCCTCTTCAAGGGGCTTCTTCCTAGATTGGTAGCAGGTTTAAAGGCGCTTCTGTGATGACTGCATCGATGAGAACTGGGAAGATTTGTGGAGTTACAGAGAGCAAAGGCTCTGGCAGGCCCAGCAGGGAACTAGGCTTTCAGGCCAGGGCCCAAGTCTTACTTCTGCACACATCTGTCCAGGTGACTTCATTGAGGGAGGGGAGACAGGCCAATGTGTGACTCCAGAAGCTTCCCCACCCTTGGGGACTGGGCCTGTTGCAGCTCTCTTTCTCTGGGGGTGTCTCTGACCTGCTGGGTGACTCCGTATGTCACTTGATCCCCTGGGCTTTGATTTCTTCCCCTGGGGACACTACCCAGCATTTCTAGAACTTTCTCCTGGCATGCTTCTTATTCCAGGGAATTGTGCATTTTGCAAGTGTAAACCATGGCTGAGTATCCCTAGCAGGTGGACATCAGCCCCGTCCTGCAGTCCCAAGTAACAGCTTTCAGGGATGGCCATGGTGAGACCTGGCATAGTCAACGCTTTGGCCCTTGATTTTCTTACCCTAAAATTAAGCTGAGTTGGTTGTCCATTAAGATTCCCTCTGCTTGGAAGGAGAGTCAGGAATAGGAGGAGGAAATGGAATGTGTGGCTAATTGCCTCCGTGAACAACTGCCTCTTTTGCCATAAGACCAGAAGAACTGCGTGGTGCCAGGCTACCATTACTGAACATTTTGGTCAAAGATTTTATAGAAGAATCCTGACCAAAGGGGGAAAATGCAGAGAAGAATTTCAAATTCTCATGGACTCCAGACTTCCCGGAGCCATGAAAGTTGGCTGAACCCCTGAAATTATTGTCCTGGTATAATCTTTAAACCTTACACCAAAAATATCCCCTGAAGTCTTCTTAAAACCAAACAGTAGTTTAGCTTAACTAGTAAAAAGTGTCTGCCTTGAGCATTATGCTCTTTTAAGAACTATCTATATGGGATTAAAGTGACAACAGCAACTTGAAAGATTAGACAGGAAGCTTTGGGGGCAGTGAGTTTATGTTAATAGGGAAGGAAAAATTCAGAAAAGGAGGGCAAGAATGTTTGCACAACTTGAAAAATGTAATCAATGTCACTAAATTGTACAGAAAATGTTTGAATTGGTGTATGTTTTGCTGTGTATACTCTCAACAACAACAAAAATAAATAGTAAAAAAAAAGATTTTCTCTGCTATGAGATTTTGAGGTTCTGCACACAGAATGCTGGGCTTCCAACACTAGTGCCAGCATCCCTGGAGTCATTTGCTAGGGTGTTCAACTGACTTTCCTATGGTGTCGAGTTGGAGGGTGTGGGATTCTTCACCTTGCCCTCCTCTTTCCATCACCCCACTCCAGGCACCGGGCTGCCTTCCACCTCTGCTCAGGCCTTCACACCCCAAGTATGACTCTGAGGATCCTTGCCTCTGCCAGGGAGGGGACACCAAGGCCCCCCAAGGGAAGACTGGGGGTGGGGCATGTGGAGGAAAATAGTTTGACCTCTCTGCCCTAGCAGGGGTGGTTCATACTCCAGGGGCCTGGTTGGCCTGGGCTTCCTGTCCAACAAGATTGGTTTCTCTGCCCCAGGGGCTACAGGCCCTTTGCCTTGTGGGGTGTGACTGTCGGGAGTCCACGAGGAGGGTGCAGGCCATGGGAAGCTTCTGAGCTTCACTGCTCTCAGCTGTCAGCTGGCTCTTCCCCTGCCACTCTCTGGACCTCTAGACACACTTAGTACAGGAGCCATCATTCTATTTCCTGCCCCCATTATGCAAATGAGGGGCCCTGACCACACTTCCCTCATACACTGCAGGGGAAATGAGTCTTTGCTCATGGAAATGGCACATGGATGGCAACAGGAACAGCAAGACTCTGGCTCATTCGCTGTTCTGTGTGGAATGTGCAGTCTTTACTATGTTTGTTGCTAACTGAAAAGTCAACGGTTCAAACCTATCCAGTGGCTGCACAGGAGAAAGACCTGATGATCTGCTCCTGTAAAGATTACAGCCTAGAAAACCCTATGGGCAGCTCTACTCTGTTTACAGTGTCTCTATGAGTCAGAATCAACTCAACAACATACAACAATAACATTGTCTCTCCTAGTTTCTTTCTGGAAGTCTTGACTGTGGGTGGAAAAACTAACTTAGTAAGTATGTATAAAGGGCAGCATAAGATATTTTCAGCTTGAATAATCTGGGAAGATGTCACGAGGAAACACCTGTCTCTAACACAGAATGTGTGATGTTGTTGCAGGTACAGTCCATGCAGCATGTCTACCGGGCCCAGGTGCAGTACATGGAGGAGGGAGACACCGTCTACACGAATGGAGCCGTGTATGTGTTCTTTTTCCCTCTCCCCTTGTTTTATGGCTCTTCTACTTCTTTATATTTGGGGCTGTGTTTGAACAAATTCTTCTCCTTTATACTTTTTGATGTACATCCTGGTGGTGCAGATGGTTAATGCACTTGGCTGCTGAAAGGTTGAAGGTTTGAGTGCAGTCAGAGGTGCCTTGGAAGAAAGTCCTGGCAATCTATTTCCGAAAAATCAGCCATTGGAAACCCTATGGAGCACAGTTCAACTCTGACACACATAAGGTCACCATGAGTTGAAGACGACTTGACGGCCACTGGTACTGGCTTAGTTCTATGTGGTTTTATCCCAGGTATAGATTTATGTAACCAGTAACATGATCAATATACAGAAGTGCCCATGTCCACAAAGGAACTCCCGCATGTGACCCTTTTATTCACTCTTAGAATTTAGTGAGGATCAGTTTTCGATTAGTCAGTATATGATGCTGAATACTTCCAGAGACGATAGTTTGGAGCATTGTGTTGCATGGGAATTTCATATGCCATGAAACCATGTCCCATATATCATGAGGCTCCAGTTTTCCCGTGAAGTTTGGCTGGATTCCTTCAAAATTAAGAGAAGGCACTTAAACCGGATAGGGTTTCATGGTGACCTCTCTTTCTGACAGACGGACGGCCTACGCCTACAACCCCAAGCCCCAGAAGTACGCCCCCAGCAGCGCCACAGCATACTTTGAGGCCCCGGGCAGTGCCCAGGAGACTGTGGCAGCCTTGTCACCGCCAGTGGTCCCCTCCCACAGCATGGTAGGCATCGCCATGGATGTTGCGGGGACCCCCATCATCTCCAGTGCCAGCACCTATCTCATCCATGGAGGGATAGACATCACGAGGCACTCCTTTGCCCACACATCTCGGTGGTCACCAGCCACGGTATGTAGGAGGCCCTGCAAAGGGGCCAGTGGGGTTGATCAGACAGACTCACAGCAGCAGCCAGGACAGAGAGTAAGAGGCAGCTAGAGGAGAGGGCTGTCTGCTGTGGGTCCAGGAGGCTTTGAGCTGGAGTCCTGTTGGCCTCAGACAGGGCGTGTAACCTGTGGTGTGTCTCTCAACTTCTTTGGACCTCAGTTTTTTCCTTGGTAAAAAGAGGAGGATAAATCATGTGTCAAGGGCTATTGTAAATTTTGAATGTGAGTGAAGCACCCCTATCCGTGGAAGATGCTGCTGCTGGTCTTGTGTTATCAGTGTGATTAGCAACCTCCTAGAGGCTCAGATAGGTCCATCTACATATAAAAAATTGGGCTGAATAAAACAAGAGGAAGGAACTATAACCAATTCTTCCCACTGTACTCCTGTCCAAAATAGTGACTTACCTGCTTTGAAAACTTTATTTTCTATGCTTACTTTTATTTTTTAAAATAACTTAGAATAAAATGAACTCTTCTTAGAATACGATCCTGTGAATTTTAACACATGTATAGATATGAGTGTCCACCACCACAATCAAGAACGAGAATTCCATCACCCAAAAACTCCCTCATGGTACTTTGTAGTCATAACCTCCCTGCACCCATGATCCCTGGCAGCCACCCATCTGTTCTCCATCACGATAGTTTTGTTTTCTCAGGAATGTCATATAAATGGTATAATACAGCATGCAACCTTTTGATACTGGCTTCTTTCACTCGGTATAGTGCCTTTGAGATTCATCTGAGTTGTTGCACGAATCAGTAGTTCATTCATTTTTGTTGCCGAGTTACTCCATTGTATTAGAATTTATTGATACGTTCACCTGTTGAGGGACATTTGGGTTGTTTCAGTTTTGGGCAGTTATGAATCAAACTGCTGTAAGTATTCATGTACAAGTTTTTGTATGGACATATGTTTTCCCTTCTTGGGTAGATATCTACAAGTTGGATTGCTGGCTCATATGGTAAGTATATGTTTAACTTCATAAGAAAGCACCAAACAGTTTTCCAGAGTGGTTGTACCATCTTGCATTCCCTCCAGCAATGTAGGAGAGTTCCAGTTGCTGCACTTTGTCGTTGTTTTTTATTTTAGCCATTCTAATAGGTGTGTAGAGGTTCCTCATGGTGGTTTAAATTTGCATTTTCTTTGTAGCTAATGATACTAAGCAGCTTTTTGTTTGCTTATTTGCCTTCTATATGTGCTTTTTGGTGAAGTTGAAGTCATTTGCTTGTTTTTTAACCGGGTTTTTTGTTTCTTACTCTTGAGTTTTGAAAATTCTTTATAAATTCTAGATACAAGTCCTCCGTCAGATATGTGATTTGCAAATATTTCCTCCAAGTCTTTGCATCTTTTTATTCTCTTAAGAGTGTTTTTTGCAGCAAAAAAAATTTTTTTTTATTTTGATTGAGTCCAATTTATCAAATTTCTTCCTTGGATCATACTTCTGATGTCATGTTGCCTTTCCCCAGGTTATGAAGATTTTAGCCTATGTTTTCTTTTAAGTATTTTATATTTTTACATTTTACATCTAGATCCGTTTTATGTTGAGTTAATTTTTGTATAAGGTGTGAGGTTTAGGTCAAGGTTTATTTTCACTTGAATCAACCAACTTCTCCAACATCATTTGTTAAAAAGACTATGCTTTTTCTATTGGATTGCTTTTGCATTTTTGTCGAAAATCAATTGGCCATGTGTATGGATCTATTTCAGGACTTTCTATTCTGTTCTTTAATCTATGTGTCTATCCTTTTGCCAGTACTACACTGTCTTAATTACTGTAGCTTTATGTCGATGTTGTTGTTAGTTGCCATCGAGTAGGCTCTTATTCATGGTGACTTTTTGTATAACAGAACGAAACGTTGCCTGGTCCTGTGCCATCTACGTGATCATTGGTATGCTTGAGTCATTGTTGCAGCTTTTGTGTCAGTCCATCTCATTGAGGGTTTCCCTCATTTTCACCGACCCTCTACTACACCAAACATGATGTCCTTTTCTAGCAATTGGTCTTTCCTAATGACGTGTGCAAAGTAAACGAGCCAAAGTCTGGCCATCCTTGCTTTTAAGGAGCATTCTGGTTGTGTTTCTTCTAAGACTGATTTGTTCATTATTTTTGGCTGTCCAAGGTATATTCAGTATTCTTTGCCAACACCACAGCTTGAATGCATCAATTCTTCTGTCTTCCTTTTTCATTTCATTTCATATATGCATGTGAAAGCTGGATAATGAAAAAGGAAGAACAACAACAACTAAAAATTAGAACCTTGGAAAACTTGTATCTACCACCAAGAGTTTTACCAGCTTCCCAATAGTTAATGACTTTTTTGGTGAGGTTGGTAATGATATTAACAAATGTGATTTTTCAGTGTTATTTCATGAAATAATATCAGCATTTGTAAGATCTTCAGACTCAGTGAACCAATATTTTTTAAGTGACCAATGCGTGATGTTACAAAATCATCCACATGGGTAAAGGATCCATCTAATGGATTTTTTTGTTTTATACTTTTTATGTAAAAAATTTATTATAAGGAGCCCTGGTGGCTGAATTGTTAAGTGCTTGACTGCTAACCACAAGGTCGGCGGTTTGAACCTACCAGCAACTCCGTGGGACAAAGAACTGGCAATCTGCTCCTGTAGAGACTGCAGCCTAGAAGACCCTATGGGACAGTTCCACTCTGTCACATAGGGTCGCTCTGAGTTGAAATCTACTCAGTGGCACCTAACAACAACAACAAAAATTCACATAACATAAAATTTACCGTTTTAAAGTGTGTAATTCAGTGGCTTCCAGAACATTTCCATCATCCCCAAAAGAATTCCATACCCACTAGCAGTGACTTTCCATTTCCCCCTAGGCAACCACTAATCTGCTGTCTGTCTCTATGTATTTGCCAATTCTGAATATTCCATATAAATGAAATCATACAATATGTGGTCTTCTGTGATTGGCTTGTTTCACTTAGCATAATGTTCTCAAGGTGGCTCCATGTTGTAGCATGTATCAGTACTTTGTTCTTGTTTATGGCCAGGTAATATTCCATTGTATGGATATACCACAATTTGTTTATCCATTCATCAGCTGATAGACACTTGCCATCTTAACAATATTAAATCTTCAAATCCATGAACATGGGATGTCTTTCTATTTATTTAGGTCTTTATTTTCTTTCAACAATGTTTTGTGGTTTCAGTGTACACATCTTGGACCTTCTTGATTAAATTTATTCGTAAGTGTTTTATTCTTTTGGATGCTATTGTAAATGGAATTGTTTTCTTAATTTCATTTTCAGATTGTTCATTGCTAGTGCATATAAATTCAATTGACTTTTGTGTGTTGATCCTGTATCCTACAACTTTGTTGAATTCGTTTATTAGCTCTACTAGTTTTTTGTGGATTCTTTAGGATTTTCCGTCTGTAGGAATGTGTTATCTGCGAATAGAAATAACTTTTATTTCTTCCTTTCCAAGTCGGATACCTATTATTTCTTTTTCATGCCTAACTTTCCTGGCTGAAACCTCCAGTACAATGTTAAATAGAAGTGGCAAGAACAGAGGCTCTTGTCTTATACCTGATCTTAAGTAGAAAGGTTTTGGTCTTTAACCATTGGGTATAATGTTAGCTGTGGGTTTTTCATAAATGTCCGTTATCAGGTGGAGTTAAATAAAAAAACCTGTTGCTTCGAGTCGAATTGCCATATAAGGTTTCCAAGGAGCAGCTGGTGGATTTGAACTGCCGAGCTTTTGGTTAGCAGCTGAACTCTTAACCATAGTTTCACTTATATTCCTAGTTTGTTCAGAGTTTTTTTATTATGAAAGGGTGTGGAATTTTGTAAAATGCTTTTTCTACATCAATTGAAATGACAATCTGGGTTTTTTTCCTTAATTCTATTAACATGGTGTATTTTTGGGAAGAGTTAAGAAGAATTGGTTTTAATTCTTATTTAAACATTTGATAGAATTTACCAGTGAAGCCATGTGGTCCTGCACTTTTCTTGGTGGGAAGTTTTTGAATTACTAATTTATTTGTTATAGATATATTCAGTTTTTCTATAATTGTTGAGTTTGGGTATAGTATCGAAGAAGAATATCCCAAATTATCTGTGAAGGCTATTAAAATACTGCTCATTTTCCAACTACGTATTTGTATAAGATCGGATTTTTTTTCATATACTTAACTAAAATAACATATTGGAAGAGATTGAAATGCAGAAGCAGATGTGCGGAGCCAGCTGTCTTCCATAAGCCAAACATTAAAGAAATTTGTAAAAAAATGTGAAACCACTCTTCTAAATTTTCTTTTCTTTTGGAAAATATAGCTATTCCTCATTTAAAAATTACTATTTATGTCAACCAATAATGAGTTTATTATTTTTTAAAAATGAATTAATACACAAATGTTTTTACTTTTTCTGTTTTAATTTCTAATCTGCAATATTGATAGATTTAACTCTTAAAAACAAATATTATTATTTAACTCTTAAAAACAAATACTTTTTTGGGGGTTCCAAAATAATTTTCAATAGTAAGAGGTCATGAGACTGAAGAGATTGAGGCCCACTGTGTTGGAGAGGATGGTATTTTCTTCCCTTCCCAGTCTGCTGTGCATTAGACAGGACTACCCTTGGAGTCCCAGGAAGGCGCAAATGGTTAAGCGCTTGACTAATAGCCAAAAGTTTGGCGGTTCGAACCCACCCAGGGGCATTCTGGAAGAAAGGCCTGGCAGTTTGCTTCTGAAAGGTCACAGCCTTCAAAACCCTATGGGGAGCAGTTCTACTCTGCACATGTGGGATCACCGTGAGTCAGCATTAATGCGACAACAATGAGAATAATCCAGGGGTGGAGTAGATTCCAGCAAGTCAGCTCATAGTTGGTAGTGATCCATGTAGCAGGTGCTGCAGGGCACTCCTGAGTAGCCTGCCCAGGATCCTCCCTGCTTGGTGAGGGGCGGCAGGAGCAATACCCCGTGGGTGCTCACACCTGATTGATTTCTAGGCTTCAGATCAAATGCCCATGGCAGGGTGGGGTGGGGAAGGGATATGTGTATTTCTTCTTTTTAATGTAGAGGTGTGGACTGCCCCCCGCCCCCCTTCACTGGCCTGTGCCCTGTGGTGGTGCAAATGGTTGAGCACTAGGCTACTAATCAAAAGGTTGGTGATTTGAATCCCTACAGGGGCACCTCAATATATTTCCAAAAACCTATGAAAAACAGTTCTACTTCAACACATGTGGGGTTGCCGTGAGTTGAAATTGACTCGACAGCAGCATGTTTAGTTTTTTCATTTGGACTGTCCTTGGTGTTGGCCATCTGATTCTCTCTAGCAGCAGATAACCAGGTCTGGGGGTATATCTTAGTGTCCTAGGGCTACCGTAACAAAATAACCACAAAGTGGGTGGCTTTAAAGAACAGAAATTTATTGTATGAAGTCTAGAAGTCCAAATTCAGGGCATTGGCCATGCTCCCTGTTTGTCAGCTGTAGGGTAAGACCCTTCCTTTACTCTCAGCTTCTGTAGCCCCAAGAGTTTCTTGGCATTCTTTGGCTTGCAGATGGATCTGGCTCCCCACATGCTGTCTTCCCCGTGTGTGTAACTGTCTACATGTCTGTTCTCTTTTTTGAGACCCTGCTCAGAAGGGATTAGGACTAGAACCCATCCTACTTAACTAATAATATTTTCAAAGAAAGACCCTATTTCCAAACAAGCTCACCTTCACAGGTACAGGGCTAGGACTTCAACGTATCTTTTAGGGGAGACAATGCAACCCATAACAGGAGAGTAGCAGGTGATTTTTTTACTCCCACTGGATCCCTTCAGTCCATCTGCACATGCTCTCTGACTTGACCTTGAAGTTTTGTTCAGAATCAGACCCCTTCTCTCTGCCTCCACAGTCCAGTACCATCGTCTCCAATGGGTTATCGCGGTCACCTACCGCCCTCTACCTCCACCTGGGCCAGCAGTCAGCCTCTTCTCAAGGACAGCCACCAGAGGGCATCCTGTGACAAGTCAGATCACAGCACTTCTCTGCTCAGAATCCACCAGGGCACCCAGTCACTCCCAAGTAGAAGCCATGGTTATCAGAACAGCTCTAGGGCCCTGCATGCCCTGCCTTGTCCCCTCCTGCCCTTTCTTCCTCTCTCTCCCCCTTACTCACTCCACTTCAGCCACATGGGCCTCCTTGCCGTTCCTCCAACTCACCAGGCATGGCCCTGCCCCAGGGCCTTTGCACTGGCTGTTACCGCCACATGCAGTGCTGTTCCTCAGATAGCCACATGGCTCCCTGCCCTCACCTACTCCTGTCTCCCCATCATTACTCTGCACCAGCCACACGGGCCTCCTCGCTGTACCTCCAGTTCACCAGGCACAGTCCTGCCTCAGGGCCTTTGCATGGGCTATTCCTTCTGCTTGGAATGCTCTTCTCCCAGGTTTCCCCATGGCCAGCTCCTCCTTATCCTCCAAGTCTCTGCTCAAATGTTACCTCCTCCAAGAAGCCCTCCTGACTTCCCTTGCATAGTCAATTTCCATTTCCTCCCTGCCCGCCCATCCTCCTCTCTCCCCCTGTTCCAGTCACATAGGCCTCCTCACTCTTCCTCCAACATGCCAGGCACAGACCTGCCCCAGGGCCTTTGCATGGGCTATTCCCTCTGCCTAGATTACTCTTCCCCCAGATACCACACACCCTTCACCTTCTCTCACCTCCTTCAGGTCTCTCTCCACTCAGCACTTTCACAGTGAGCCTTCCGTGACCCCCTAATTTAAAATCATGGTTCTCCCTTCAGCCCCCTCCACATTGGAGTCCTGTCCCCATTCCCAGATTAATTTTTCTCAGAGCACTTAACACCGTCTAGCATTCTGTACATTTTCCTTATTTATGGTGGGTCTCTCCCACACGAGAATGGAAGCTTCATGAGAGCAAGGATTCTGGTTTGTCTTCCTCACTGTTGTGTCCCCGGCACCTAGAACAGGGCCCAGCATAAAGTTGGTTCTCAATAAATGTGTGATGAATGGATGGAAAGCTGGGTGTTTAAAGTACGATCGTATCAACACAAAGCAATTATTGGAGCTCTGCGGAGCTGCTTAGTTGCTAGAATATGGCACAGCAAGAATGTAGCTCACCGCTAGCCAGTCAGGAGCCGATGTCAGGTATATTCCCCCTATGAGGCTAGGCAGAGTGCGGCACAAGTGGTCTGGACTTTAAAACCCCACCTGGTGATCTGCTTCTGAAAACTTAGCCATTGAAAACCCTATGGAGCACAGTTCTACTCTGACACACATGAGTCGGAGTCGACTCTAAGCAGTCGGCTTGGAGTTCCTGAGTGGTGCAAATGGTTAACATGCTTGGGTGCTCACTGAAAGGTTGGAGATTCGAGTCCACTCAGAGGTGCCTCAGAAGAAAGGCCTAGTGATCTACTTCTGAAAAATCAGCCATTGAAAACCCAATGGAGCACAGTTTTAGTCTGACACACATGGTATCACCATGAGTAGGAGTTGACTGGTGGTGGTGGTGTGGTGTCAGTTTTCTGTGTAGTTACTTTCAACTTAGCAGGAAGCACTTCTTGCCAGGATAATCATGTATCCTTTTGATGTCAACATAGTTACCCAGAGAATTCGAGTTTTAGCTTAAATAGTACAAGGGGATGATACAAAGGAGATCGTCTTTTCCAAGCCTTTCTTTTTCCTTGTGAGTCAGCTTATTCCATGCCCAACACCCCTGGTAAGTGGGTAGAGGAACAGGTAGGTCTTAGAACCTATCACTCAGGACTCCTAGCCCAGTGCTCCTTCCAGCCTGCCACCCATAAAATCAGGACTCAGACTCTGTCTTTGTTTCCTAGGGCTGCCATAACAAAAATACCACATGTGGGTGCCTTGAAAGAACAGAAGTTTATTGTCTCACAGTTTGGGAAGCTAGAAGTCCGAATCAGGGCATCAGCTCTAGAGGAGGGGACTTCCTTAACAGGGCATTCCTTGGGGTTCCTTGGCTTTTAGATCATTCCTCACATGGTCTCTTCCCCCTGTATGTGTGTCTCTCTATCTGTTTTCCCTTTTTATAAGATACCACCTAGAAGAGATTAGGTTTAGGACCCCCCTACTCTAGTATGACCTCATTAACCCATGTTCTCCTACCAGGCTTCCCAGCTACACAAGTCCCTCAGCCTCTCAGACAAAGGGAGGGAAGGAATGGTCCAGGTGTGTTCAGAGTGACTGGGTGGGGGGTTGGGGGGGGGGAGAGGAATATGCTCCAAGGGTCTGAAGAGTAAGAGGACAGAGCCACCAATGACTAAATTATTTACTAACTTCAAAATTAAGTATTTGATTCATGGGTCAAACAGTTAACAGGCTCGGCTGCTAGCCAAAAGGTTGAAAGTTTGAGTCTGTCCAGAGACACCTCAGAAGAAAGTCCTGACAATCTGCTTCCGAAAAATCAAGCACTGAAAACCCTGTGGAGCACAGTTCTACTCTGACACACATGGGGTCTCCATGAGGTGGAGTCAACTCCATAGCAACTGTTTTTTTTTTCATTTAGAGAGTGGTACTGATGGGTCCTGTTAGTTTTCTGTAATCCTCTTGGCCTAAGAATTTATTTCTATTCCTCTAGGTTTAGGTAGGTCCCTGGGTGTCACAAATGGTTAAGCATTCGACTACTAGCTGAAAGGTTGGTAGTTCAAACCCACCTATAGGTACCTTGGAGGACAGGCCTGTCAATCTGCTTCCGAAAGGTCACAGCCTTGAAAACCCTTTGGAGCACAGTTCTCTACACGCATGGGGTCACGATGAGTCAAAGTCCACTCGACGGAATTTAACAACAACAATGGCAAGGTTTAGGAGATACTTGGTATTATGTTTGGTATTTAAACTGTGCATGGTGTGTGAGTGTGTTCAAATGATTATGAAGATAGAACCTAATAGGTCGCAGTCACATGCAGATTTTTATAAAATAAGCCAAAGATTGTGAAAACAGGCTGAAAAATGAAGGAATGAATTAAAGTAGGCCATTAATTTAAGTGCTTAAAATCTCTTGAACACAAATCCATGATAGTAAAAAATAAATTTCCTAATCCTGTTTGTTAGTGGAGGGAAAACCTGTAGTTCTCTTAAGGGATCCGTGTTACCCATTTTAGCATTTTTGGGGGTTTTGACAAATGCAAACCTGTCTCTCTCTGTCCAGCTCCAGTGGCTGTTAGATAATTATGAAACTGCCGAAGGTGTGAGTCTCCCCAAAAGTTCTCTCTACAACCACTATCTTCGACACTGCCAGGAGCACGAGCTAGATCCTGTGAACGCCGCCTCCTTCGGGAAACTGATTCGTTCCGTGTTCACGGGCCTGAGGACTCGACGCCTGGGAACCAGGTGGATGGTGGATGACACCATGGGTCTGATGCTCCTGACTCCCCCCTTCCTTTAAGCAGAAATTGAGTTTGTCTACTTCTTGGGGAATGTGGGGCTTCTTCCTTCTGGTAAGGTGTTCTAACCCATACCCAACTCTGGATGAGCCTGGAGACATCCTGAGTTAACCGTGCCCTGGGCACAAATATTTTGAGCTTGACTACTAGCCAAAAAGTTGGTGATTCAAACCTACCCAGAAGTGCCTCGGAAGAAGGGCCTGGTGATCTACTTCCAAAAGGTCACAGCCTTGAAAACCCTATGGAGCACAGTTCTACTCTGCCCACGTGGGTTTGCCAGGAGTTGGGGTCAACTTGATGGCAACTAACAACAACAACTAACCTAAAGGTTGGCAGTTTGAACCCACTCATTGGTGCTGCAGAAGAAAGGCCTGATGATCTGTTTCTATAAAGATGACAGCCAAGAAAATCTTATGGAGCACAGCTCTACTCTGTAACACGTGGGGTCGCTATGAGTCAGAATTGACTCAGTGGCACTGGGTTTGGATTTTTCATTTTCGGCTGTGGTGGTAGCCACGGTCTGTTCTCTTCTTTAGAAGCTGATGATTGCATATGGGAGTGTGATTCAGTTCTGTCTTCATTTGAAATTTTCCATAATAGTGAGTGTTTTTTTAAAGCAGTTTCTTGATTATCTGAGTCCTGGGGTGGTGCAAACAGTTCACATGCTTGGCTCCTAACTGAAAGGTTGGAGGTTCAAGTCTACCCAGAAGTGCCTTGGAAGTAAGGCCTTGTGATCTACTTCCAAAAAATGAGCCATTGAAAACCCCGTGGCACACAGTTCAACTCTGACATGCACATGGGGTCACCATGAGTTGGAATCGACTCAATGGCAACAGGTTTTTTTTTGGGTTAAACAAAATTGAAAGGGTTTCCTTATTGCAGGACTTCTGAGAGCCTTTATCATACTAAAATGCAAGAGGAGACTCTCTAGTAGGGGCATGTCAGGTGCAGAATTTCTTCAACTTGTTTGGCTGAGGAACAGCTTATGAATATTTCATTGAGAGCTCCAAATGAAAGGCCAGGCAAGTGCCCTAGCAAGGGCATATGCAGGGAGCTGACCCTCGGGCATTGATTTCTAGGGGCAACTCCAAGTGTCATTACTATGGGATCCGTCTGAAGCCAGACTCCCTGCTGAACCAGCTGCAGGAGGATACGCAGTGCATGGCCATGCAGCAGCAGCCTGTGCACCAAAAGCCCAGGTAGGTGAGGTGGCCCAGGAGGAGAACCAGGTGGGCGGTGGATGACACCCCAGGTCTGATGCTCCTGACTCCCCCCTTCCTTTAAGCAGAAATTGAGCTTGTCCACTTCTTGGGGAATGTGGGGTGGGGAGCAGACACTAAACCTATGCAGAGGAGGGACCACCCACCCTCTTGTGGGGAAAACACATCCACATCTGGTCTCCAGTGTCCCAGGGGAACCAGGACACCCATGCCCACGTAATAGGATGTGAGGAGAGCAAGAGATGAGGGAGTCTGTGTGTCCTAGCCAGGGTTCTCTAGAGAGACAGAACCAATGAGAGAGGAGAGAGAGAGTGTGTATGTGTGTATGTGTATACATATATGTGTGTACATGTATATAAAATATGTATATATGTGTATGTGTTTCTATATATACACACATATATATATATATATATATATACACACACACACATACTTCTTGTTGCTGTTTTTGTTGTGTGCTGTCGATTCCAAGTCATAGTGACCCCATGTGACAGAGTAGAACTGTCCTATAGAGCTTTCTAGGCTGTGATAGAGAGTTATAAAGAGATAAAGAGTGTATGTCTATGTATACACATGTACATCCATAATATATATGTATAGAGGCCTGAGTGGCACAAGCGGGTAAGTGCTCGCCTGGTAACCAAAAGGTTGGCAGTTCGAATCCACCCAGGGGTGCCTCAAAAGAAAGGCCTGGCGATCTACTTCCCAAAAAATCAGCCACTGAGAACCCTATGGAGCACAGTTCTACTCTGACACACATGTGGTTGCCATGAGTCTGGGTTGAGTCAATGGCAACTGGTTTGGCATGTATATATATAAAAGCCATTGCTATCGAGTTGATTCTGACTCATAGTAACCCTATAGGACAGAGTAGAACTGCCCCACAGGGTTTCCAAGGAGCAGCTGGTAGATTTGAACTGCTGACCTTTTGGTTAGCAGCCAAGGTCTTAACCACTGTGCCACCAGAGCTGCTTGTATGTGTGTGTGTGTGTATATATATGTATGTATGTATGTGTGTATATGTGTGTGTGTGTGTGTGTGTGTGTATACACACACACACACATATATATATGTATATCTCAAGAGGGGGAGGGTTTACTTCAAGGAATTGGCTTACATGATTAGGGTGGGGGGAGGGGCAAGTCCCAAATCCATAGGTCAGGCAACAGGCTGGAGACTCCTGCAGGCTTGTGTCCCAAAATTCATAGGTCAGGTAACAGGAAGAGTGAGAAAGTTCTGGCAAAATGTCTATTTGTAGTCTAAACACACCCCAAGGAAACTCCTTTTTTACTCTTAAGACCTTCAGCTGATTGAATGAGACCTACCCACATTTTGGAGGCCAACTGATTTAATCACATGGAGCTACTTCATAACAGCAGCTAGACTAATGTTTGCCCAAACAGCTGGGCACCAGAGCTGAGCCATGTTGACACATAAAATTCACCACCACACAGTGGATACATTCTCATCCAGAGAGAGAACAATGAAAATAAGCCAAGTATTATACCCAGAAAAGTACTCAAAATAACCCAAGCCAGGAGTAAAAACCAAATCAAACCCACTGCTGTCAAGCCAATTCCAACTCATAGTGACTGTATAGGACAGAGTAGAACTGCCCCATGGGGTTTCCAAGGAGCTGCTGGTAGATTGGAACTGCTGTTCTTATAGTTAGCAGCCGAGCTGTTAACCACTGTGCCACCAGGGCTCCCTTAAATATTTAAGTCACTGCTGCTTCGTGACGTTTTGATCCAATGGCTGGGAAGGCCTGGTCATTTTCTGGACTATTCTTCTCCATCCATCACAAAGCTACTCATCTTTTTAGGCAGGGGTCAGCAGACTTTTCCTGTAAAGCACGAGATAGATAGCCAATATTTTCAGCTTTTTGGACTTGACAGTCTCTGTTGCAACTACTCAGCTCTGCTGTGGTAGCACAAAGGCAACTGTAGATGATATATGAATGAGTGTGGCTGTGTGCCAATAAAACTTTATTTACAAACACAAGTGGTAGGCCGAATTTGGCCTGCAGGCTGTAGTTTGCCAACCCCTGCTTTAAGGCCCCACTCAAATGTCAGCTCCCTGGAATGCTTCCAGAGCACCCTTTTTCCCACCCACCCCCCTCTCCCCCTGACTCCCTCTCCAGAGTCTAGACTGCTCTGGTTGTGTTCTAGGGTACCCCTCTCGCCATCCACCCCACTCTCCCCCTGACTTCCTCTCTAGAGTGTAGTCTGCTCTGGTTGTGAGCGCTTTGAGGGCAGGGACCACATCACAGTCATCTCCATGTGACTCGTTTATGCCTAGTGCCCGGTCTGCTGCACAGAGAGGCCACTTGGTGAGTCTGTGTGACTCTAAAACCCAATGTAGTTGCTGTGAAGTATCCCAGTGACTCCTAACCATACGGTCAATCATGGGTGTTAGAGGTGACAGAAAAGAGTCTCCAGAACATTCTCAAGGAGCCAACAGATAAGAATGGAACCAGTAGTCCATTTTGTATCTTGATTTCCACAGACATGGACCACATAGCTTCTTCTTGTTGTTGTTGCTGTTGAATTTGGTCCTTGCAAACACCTCTAGAGACCAGGCAGGGTGCTATTTTAGGAGGAGCTACTTCAGTTTAGAATTCTAGCCCTGGGAGACCAAGGTTTGAATCTCAGCCCATGCACTCATGTGCAGCTACCACTCGTCTGTCATTGTAGGCTTGCCTGTTGCTATGATATTGAATAGGTTTCAGCAGAGCTTCCAGACCAAGACAGACTAGGAAGAAAAGCCTGGCGATGGGCAATCTACTTTCAAAAATCAGCCAGTGAAAACCCTTTGGAGCACAATGGTTGGATCCACAGCCTATCATGGAGATGGCACAGGACCGAGCAGTGTTTTGTTTGTTGTGCCTGGGGTTGCCATGAATCAGGGGCGACTCCACAGCAACCAACCAACAACAACACACATTCTTGGGACGGGCTTATGTCATTCACATTTGAAAAGCCACTGTCTGACGTGGTCTTGGTTGGATGCTCCTGGCTCCACCCCTGAGCCAGCAGTTACCCGTCTGTCCTGGCCTTTCTCCCACCCTCAGTGTCTCGTGGCCTCATCTTCCATATGAGGCGAGTGCTCCCAGGTCTGGCTGGCCCTACCCTGCCCCCTACCTAGTTCCCAGCAACCTCCCAGGGTGTACCTGGGCTCCAGGGACATGCCAGTTGTGGAAGCCCCTCCACAGCTGAAGTTTCCCTGGTTTCTGTCTGCATAAGCTGTGCACTGCTTTATGGGTGAGATGGAATTCTCAGAATTTCCTTTGAGACCACACAATGGAAAGATGTTTGTGATTCTACATAAAAATTTCACTGGTCTTCTATGAGAGGAAAAAAAAATTTTTTTTAATCCCCAGTGTTTATAGCAGCACTATTCACAGTAGCCACAAGGTAGAGACAACCCAAACGCCCATCAACAGATGAATGGATAAACAAAATGTACCATATACACGCAATGGACTATTACTCAACCATAAAGAGAAATGAAGTTCTGGTACATGTTACAACGTGTATGAACCTTGAAAACATGATGCTGAGTGAAAGAACCCAGACACGAGGACAGATGTTGTGATCCCACTTATATAAAACATCTGGAATAGGCAAATGCATAGGGACAAAAGGTAGATGAGTGGTTACCAGGGGAGGGGGAGGGGGAGATGGGGAAATAGGGAGTTATTGGTTAAGGGATGCAGAGTTTCTCTTTGGGGTAATGAATAACATTTGGACATAGACAGTAGTGATGGTTGTACAACATGGGGAACATAATGTCACTGAGTTGTATACTTAAAAATGGTTAAAATGGCAAATGTTTGTTATACAGATAGTCCCCAACTTACAACATATGCAAGTTGTGATGAACCACACTTAAAGACTGTCCATTTTTTTGGTACATATTATTGTTAGTTGTATGTACTACATACAGTGTCACAGTGCATAATTTGCTGGTGTTATCATTCTCATGCCAACCCCCTAAAACAAATAAAGATCAGATTTATAAAGATACTGAAAATAAAAGACAATAATAATGAAAACTAAAAAAAAAAAAAAAAGATATTCAACTTACATCAGAACTGACTTATGACAGAGTCATTGGAACGGAACCCTGTTGTTTGTTGGGGACTACCTGTATATATTTTTAACACACACACACACACACACACACACACACACACACACACACACACACACACACACACACACACACACACACACACACACACACACACACACACACACACACACACACACACACACACACACACACACACACACACACACACACACACACACACACACACACACGGCCGTGCTGTTGGAGCTCATGGTGACATCTACCCAGGTACCAGTCAGCCCAGAAGACGGACAGCCTTGGGGACAGCGGCTCCAACAGCAGCCTGCACAGCACGCCCGAGCAGGCCATAGCCACCCAGAGCCAGCACCACCAGCAGTACATAGGTGAGAGTGCCCAATGTCATCCCGCCCTGGTATCACCCCAGCCATCCCAAGGGGCAGGGCAGGGATGGATTATCCTATAAGCAAGGTATGCATGGGCTTACTTGTGCTTACTTTCTAATCTGTATTGCACAATTTCACATGAGTTTCACCACAGATGTGATGAAAAACAAGTGAAATTGTACACTACAGGTTAGTAAACACAAGTAAGCCCGTGCGTACCTTGCTTACTGTAAGCCCATACATACCTTGCTTACTTGTTAATCCACCCCTGGGGCAGGGCCTACTGTACAACCTTGGGGTCCAGTCAACTTTTCTGGAGGCTTCTGGGTTTCAGCATGAGCAGCAGCTGATGGGATGTGACTTAAACAGTTGTCTTGTATAAGACTGTTTTAGTTTCCTAGTGCTGCTGTAACAGAAATACAGCAAGTGGGCAGCTTTAACAAATGCAGTTTATTTTTTTCACAGTTTAGGAGGCTAGAAAGGAGTACTTGGCTGGTAACTGAAAGGTTGGCGGTTCAAACTCACCCAGTGGCTCCGCGGGAGAAAGGCCTGTCTCTCTGCTTGCATAAAGATTACAGACCAGGAAACCCTATGGGACAGTTCTAGTCGGTCACATGGGGTTGCTATGAGTTGGAATTGACTTGATGGCACGTAACAATAACAGCAAGAGGAATGGAACCCAGAGGCATTGATGAGGAAGAGGCCACCGCTGGTCCCAGAATGAGTACAAGCTTTGGAATAACGTGTGCTTCCCTGTCATTCCAGTACAGGACTAAATAAATTGTTGCAGAGCACAAAACAGGACAAAAATGTCCCAAGGGAGGTAGCTTCACCTTGACTCTAAAAGCTGCAAAGATTGCATAAAGATGTGGCAATTATTAATGAAACCCAATATCACCGTGAACAAATAAAGGGGAAATGTAAAAGTCTAAGATGATTCTTCATGCAGATTCAAAACATTTTGAAGTTCTAACTCCATTTAAATAAATGGAAACTGGAATCTGTATAAGAAACATTCTAAGTGTGTTTAATGCAACAAAAAACTCCAATCAGTGGGAATGCCCTCTCCCTTTTTCAAAAGATTGGTGAATGTTTCCAGTTAAAATATTTAAGGTAGTATTATTTTTGGATCCCCATTTTTACTCTTAAACCCTTTCACCCCTACTGGTACATATAGGTACCACTTACATTTTTCACCTCTGGGGTTTCTGGGGACTTTTTTTTTTTTTTTTTTACCACTTATAGTATGTGTTGGCATGGGGCTGGGAGTTACATAACTGCATAAAACAGAAGGAAGTTCGTCAGTGCCATATTGCTGGCTTAAGAGGTTATTGTATGAGATGGCGCATCCTGGAGGAGTGATTGTATAAAACTTTTGCTCTTTGGTCTTCTGTATGATGAGATAAGGCTTGTAAGTATATTTACTGCTTCCTGTGTATTGTTTGGAAGGTACGGTTTTCAGGGTTAGGTAATATTCAAGTGAATAAGTTATTTTCAGGTGCAATACAGCATATGCACATGTCCTTGATGTACTGTATGATCAATGGTACATATAAGTACCACTTACATTTTTTGCCTCTCAGGCTTCTGAGGTAAACCTTGAGATAAACCTTGTAAGTATACTTACGGTTTCCTGTGTGTTATTGGGAAAGTTTGGTTTTCAGGATTAGATAATATTCAAATGAATAACTTATTTTCAGGAGCAATACAGTGTAAGCACGCATTGTAACATCCTTGACATACTGCATGTATGTTTCGTGCAATCATCAAGGACCTATCTTCTGGTTTATGAGCGGTAAGTAGTTGTTTTTCAATAAGAAGTAATTTATTGCGGTAGTAATTCTCCCACGACAGCAGCTTACTGTGGGCCGAGAAATCAAAACAAGAGGAAGACCATTCTTTCTTGTCAGGAACAAGCCAGGAGTCAGCGGGGTGCCAAATCATGTCTGGCTCTGACAGGCTGGAAAGCATTTACCTGTCAAGGAAACTAGAAGGCGATGCAGAGAATGCAGCACTAAGAAGAAGCAGACTTGAACAATTACGTGCAGCCAGTACAGGGTGCCATTATGTGTTACCCCATGTTTTCAAAAGTTTCACTCAATAAAGTAAAATTGCTGAGATAAAATGATTCTTTCCCTTCCTCATTCCACCTATGCTACCTTTGGAGTCCATAGGTACATATGTGTACCACTTAATAATTAAAAAAATCCATCTTACATAACAAAGAATTACCAACATTCAATGATTCGGCATGCATGCCATTAGTGAAAAAACATTACATCACCAAAAAATTACGAAGATAAAATAATTCAATTATGAAAGGGTTAAAAAACAAAAAACAACCAAAAGCTGATCTCAGTCAGGTGGGAGAATAAGGCTTCAATTATATCCTTAAACTAAAAAGTAAATGTTACCTTAATAGAATTGAGATCATTTATATAAATCCAAAGCCAGCATTATACTTGAGGAATGAATCTGCAGTCAAGTCTAGTCAAGTATGAGAACAATGAAAGGGAGAAAAATAAAAAGTACAAAAATTGAGTTAGGAGAGACCAATTTTTATTTGCAAATGGTATAAATGTCTTACATGAAAATTCAAGAGGATCCACTAAAGAGCTTAGACTTCAAAGGTTTAATGTTATCTCCTCTGGAATATAACCACCTGTTTCCAAGGCTTGCTTTTTAATTGTCATGTTAAACTCATTCCAGCTAGGATCCAGAAGCCCGGTTTCCAGTTTCTAAATTTGTTTGCTAGAGGATATTAAGATTCTTTCTGTCTGTATATTGATTCTTTGGCCAAAGGATTATTATTTTTATTTTAATTTTGATGAAAATATACACAGCAGAACATACATGACATTGGTTACATTGTTCACGTTGTGTCACCGTTTTTGCTCTCTCTACCCATATAGTTTCACCACCATTGCCTTAGACTCACTACCCCCTAAATTTCTCATCAATACTTTAGGAGTTACTGGTGACAATTTGATCTCATAGAGATAATTCTTTAAAAGAGCACGATGTTCATGGCAAACATTCTTTACTAATTTAGCTAAACAATAGATGACTTCCGGGGATAATTTTGGTTCATGGTTTGAAGATTTTCTCAGAGCAATAAATTCAGGGATTCCTCCAGTTTCTATACATCCAATAAGTCTACATTCTGTAAGAATTTGAATAAACATGATAAACTCTTGGTAGGCATACAGCTAAACTTGTGGGAACAGGAATTGGGGTGTGAAGGCACAGCATGGACATTTCAGGTGCTGCAGTATGTTTTATAGAGGGAAGGAAGAGGGTGTTGTTACGCAGCCAGTCAGTTAAATGTGGGTTATTTCACGGATACTACTAGTATATAAATAAGAAATCTGAATAGGATTTTGGTTTTTTCTAAGTCCCTTTTGACCTACTGAGATCATTTTGTTTTCGTCTGTAAGCTATTAATAAAAAAACCAAACCAAACTCATTGCCATCAAGTCGATTCCAACTCATAGTGACCCTGTAGGACAGAGTAGAACTGCCTCGTAGGGTTTCCAAGGAGCGGCTAGTGGGTTCGAACTGCTGACCTGTTGGTTAGCAGCCAAGCGCTTAACCACTGCACCACCAAGAGTCCAAGCTATTAGGACACTTTTAGAATAGATTTTTTTCTGATGATGAATCTTTCTTGTGTTCCTGGAAAAATCCTGTTTGCTTATGTCAAGATGTTCATTTTAACATGCCAACACTACATTAATAGTTTTAACAACAATACGCGTGAGTGAGATTCGTTTTTGGTACCCTTTTTATTCAGCTTTGGAAGATTTTGGAGTTAAGGTTATACTAATCACACTGCCATCAATTCGATTCATGGTGTCCCTATAGGGCAGGGTAGAACTGCCCTATAAGGTTTCCAAGGCTGTAGATCTTTACCAGATGCAGACTGCTACATCTTTCTCCCGTGGAGCGCCTGGTGGGTTCAAACTGCTGATCTTTAGGCTAGCAGCCTAGCGCTTTAACCGCTGCGCAACCAGGTCTCCTCAAGGTTATATTAGCACCTTGTAATGTATAAAAACCAAAATCGAACTGCCGACCTCTTGGTTAGCAACCGAACGTTTAATCACTACACCACCAGGGCTTCCGACTTATAAAGGATAGGGGCACTAATCTTTTTCTATGCTCACAACAGTTTAAACGGTATTGGAATAACCTAAGAAGTGTACATAGTGTCTTTCCAAAGCCTGCCCTCATTTTAGGTCACTATGCTGTTTTCCTTCACCAGCTGCTCCGAGATTTTTGGAAATTGGTATTATACCCCGAATGCGTGAGATGTTGAAGTCTTCTCAGATGAGGCACTCCAAAACTATTGACTGGATGAGTTGGTGATAATTGGGCCCGGCCCAAGTTCTCTAAAAACAAGTCATTTCAGACTTTTTTCTCCCTGGATTGTAGTTAAGGAATTGTCAAAGAGAACAAATCACTTCAGGTTTGGAGTACCTTAGCTTTGGGGGTTTTCTTCTTCAGCAAGAAAGTCAAAATTCGGAGAATGCCTGAATTCAAATTAACCGTCAAGTCCTTGTCTAAGGGGATTAATTTGCTAAGGGAGTCACAGTTTGACCACTACCTGGGCAGGAGTTTCCTCTCCAGTCACATCAATTAGTGGCAGCCGGCTAACAATGATTGCTAACAATAGCCTAAGCCAGAAAATCTAAGCCGCTGTGAGTAGGATTCGAACCTACGCAGGAAAACCCCATTGGATTTCAAGTCCAACGCCTTAACCACTCGGCCATCACAGCAGACGAACCAGCTCACCTGTCTTATGTATACATCATATCATTCATGATGTTTTGATTCAAGGTCACAGTATTTTGGGCTTTGGAAAATAATTTAAAAGTAATAGGTTAAAAGATCTGAAAAATACAAAACATGAGAAAAACACAATGTCCTGGGATGGAGGACTATCAGGTAAAGGAAAACGACAAAATTCCTCGCCAGCTTCCCCAAGTTTTTCTTTGCCAAGTTCTAAAATATTGAGAATCAGATGTTCAGCACTAGATTTGTGCTGCCCTGGCAGGAGCCCTCTCCAAGAGGCTTCACTGGAACTCATCTTCTTGCCTGTTTATTCTCAATTCTTACACAGTAAAACAGGCTGCTCGGTCGTGCTTGCCTCTGATTCATGGGAAAAATTATTCTGAGCCGAGACAGCAGTCTGTTTAGTATGCTCTTTTTCTGCCTAGACTCCTAAACCTGAGTGTGAATGGGAGAGCACTGCCTCTAAAGAGACAGTGAAAGAATAAAGGGGATGTGACCCTGGAAGCCTAAAGGGTGAAACCTGGGTGGGCTTCACACATTTTAAAGGCAGAGAAGACTCTATATATTTTCCTTCATGTATTTTAAATTCTCAATCTCAAAAAATAATGTTGGTAACCGTATGCTCAAGCATACCATCCAAAACATAAACTATTTCTTGTATTTTTTCCTAACCCTAGAGAAAACACCTTACAGGGAGACCGAGGAGGAAAAAAGAGTTCCAGTGGTGAAGGAAGGGCTATTTCCTGTGTGGGAAAGTGGGTATTGGGTCTATGAGAAAAGCTACTTTTTTTGTTTTTCAGTAATTCATCCAATTGGAGGAGCTTAAACATAGGGTACACCACCAAAAAACAGGTGGTTTTTTGTTTTGTTTTTAATTCAATGGCAGGGGCAGATCCAGGTTTTATGGGACCTAAAGCTTATACAAGCGGAGTCCCTGGGTGGCGCAAACAGTTAAGCTCTCTGCTACTAGCCAGAAGGTTGGGGTTTGAACTCACCCAGAGGCCCTCCAAAAACAGGCCTGGTGATCTGCCTCCAAAAGGTCACACAGCCTTGAAAACCCTATGGAGCACTTCTACTCTGTACATATGGGGTCACCATGAGTCAGAATTGACTTGACAGCAACTAACAACAACAACACAGCTTATACAGTAAATCTTGTGAAAGCTGGAACCACTATAAGGCGGAAACTTGTCAGAGAAGGAAAACGCAAATATTTTCCACTAATAGAAAGCGTAAGAAAAGTAGTAGGACTGCACCTTGTCAAAAGTGAAAAACTTTCGAGACCCAGAAAAGGAAAGCAGTCCTGTCCAGTTCCGGCTCTCACAGGTTTCACTGTACACTATTTAGGTTATCTTTAAGGCAAAAAATGCAAAAGTATGACTACAAAATTAGATATAAAATTATTTAGAATGGAAATCACAACAAATGACAAATCTTAAAAAGGTGATAAATATTACAAACACCACAAACAACATAATTTAAAATTTAAATTACTGATACACCTCCATAATACTTTTTTCCTACATTATTTGGCTGTATTTTGGAGGGAGGGCTTTAAACAATGCAAGTTGATTGTCTCAGTTTGGAGGCTAGTAGTCAGAACTCAGAATGCTGACAGAGCCATGTTCTCTCTGAAGGCTTTAGAGGAAGAACCTTTCTTTCCTCTCTCAGCTCTGGGAGCCCCAGGTGTTCCTTGGCTTGCTGCTGCAGCCTAACTCCATTGTTACATATCTTTCCTGTCTTTCATTTGCCTCCACTGCATTAGCTTTGATCAGCTTTCATGTGAAAACAATTGTGTAATATTATTTTCTATAGAGCAACCCCCCCCCCCCCAAAAAAAATCTATTGCCATTGAGTTGATTCCAAATACACTGTATGGTCACTATGAGTTTCTACAGAGAAAACCAAGCCTATTGCCGTAGAGTAGATTCCAACTCACAGCAACCCTATAGGGCATAGGGTTTCTAAGGAGCACCTGGAGGAGTCAAACTACCAACCTTTATGGTTATTAGCCATAGCACTTAACTACTAAGCCACCAGGGTTTCCTTCTACAGACAGAAGTACGTAATTCAGGCTTTCTTCTAACATGGTTGAGTGGTTTTTTAAAAAAAAAATACTTCAGAGAAGTTTCTTTCAGCCTCGCAACTCATTGTTGGTAGTACTGAACATATTTTTTGAATGGCTGCTAAAATTTGGGATAACCTTGAAGTTTCTTCATATATGAGCTATAAGATTTCAGGGTCCATGCATTTCAAACATCATTTCTCCTTATTGCTCACATGCATGGAAGGTAGATCAACACAGTGTGAGGTGGGAGTTTAACTGGAGGCCATATTAAGATGATTGGGCCACACCTATTGCCTTTGAGTAAAATTATCGAAGAATTTTTTTTTTTTAATTTCCTAGAATTGAGGGCCATGAATTTACAGATTAAAAGGTTAATTAAGGTAGTGCTAATTGCTATTAAAAAAAAAAAACAACAACAAACGTCAAATACATAATGACATAAGCACAAAAGAAATTTATCTTTTATTCACGTAAAGCATAGATTTGGCCATTATGTGATCACATGTGATCAATGGGTGCATTCCTGCAAGCAATGGTTTAGGGACCCAGCTTCTCTTAATATGTGGCTCACCATCTGTAATGCCTGATTTCCAAGTTTGTCTGCTTATCTGCATTAAGACAACAGGTGGAGAAAGAACTTGGAGGGCTGGCCAAAAAACATGTTTATGATTCAGTCCTGGAAGAGATGCAGATCCCTCCTATTCACATTCCATTGAGCACTCAGTCACATGGCCACATCCAACTCCAAGGGAGTCTGGGAAATGTAGCAGTCTACTTGGTACCCAGGAAAAAGATGAACCAGTTTGTGAATAGCTAGCCAGTCTCTGCACAAGAGTGCCCCCAAACCACCAAACAAAATGAATAAAAAAGACCCATACCCAGACACTTCATTATAAAATTTCAGTGCCCTGGGAAGATTTTTGCACAATATTTTTACTAATGGGACTGCTTGGCCACCCACACCTAAGGACTTTGCATTTACAAAAGGGAGAAAAAATGGAGCACCTGTGCCATCCTATAGCTCAATAGAGATGTTTAGACTTAGGGCCTCTTTGTATGGGAGAAAGGTAGGACATTATTCCCTGTGGGATGGCCATATGGACTGCTTGTTTAGACTGGAAAGGGATGAAGCTTTACTGTCACACTACTCAGGGCTCACAGATTATTCAGACTCAGTGGCAAATGGGGCAGAGAAGAAGGAAGAAAGGTGACTTTTCTCACTGACTTCTCACTGGGAAAAATGACAGAAACTGACATAAATTGACAATGTAGTAACTAATATGTTATACAAGACTTGTTGAGTCCCTATTTTGAATTTTGCATCTTGCCATCTAAGACAGGGTCTGACATAGGAATGATCCACTAATTAGGGTATATGCATGTATATATATATTTCTTGTATATACGTCTGTGTACGTGTGTGTGTAGCATATTAAGAGAAAATACTCAAGATTGCCATTAGGTAATTCAGGTTTATGCCTCATCTCCACTCCACTGTTAGGTTTGTGACACAGCAATTTGATGGATATCATTGAACCTCTCACATTATACCTGTAAAGTGAGGTGAGCTGTAACTTTGTATAATGCTTTTTGTAAAGGTCAAAGAAGTTCATGCAAGAAAATGCCTTTGCAATCTTAAGAACATGGTATTAATCAATTTACCTTCAAATCACGTTCCCAACACACCGCTTTGAGTCTTCATCTAAACACCAAACAAAAAACCAAACCCGTCACCGTTGAGTCGATTTTGACTCATAGCAACCCTATAGGACACAGTAGAACAATTTCCAAGGAGCAGCTGGTGGATTTGAACTGCAAAGGTTAGCAGCCAAGCTTTTAACCACTGCACCACCAGCACCCAATTGCCTTTCATCTTCCCTGAGGACTCAGATATGTAAGATTATGCATTTCATATATTTTGGAGTTTCTCAATCTATTGGGTATTGTAGATTGAGTTGTGACCCCGCAAAATATGTGTTGTGTAAATCCTAACCCCTATTCCTATGAAGGAAACCTTGGTGGCATAGTGGTTAAGAGTTTGGCTGCTAACCAACAGGTTGGCAGTTTGAATCCACAGGTGCTCCTTGGAAACCCTACTGGGCAGTTCTACTCTGTCCTATAGCGTTGCTATGAGCTGGAATTGACTTGACGGCAACTGGTTTGGTTTGGTTTATACCTATAAATGTAATTCCATTTGGGAATAAGGGTTTCTTTGTTACGTTAATGAGGTCATATCAGTGCAGGATGTATTTTAAACCAATTTCTTTTGAGATATAAAAAGAGCAGGTTAGGCACAGAAGAAACCAAGCAGGAATGTGAAAAATATAGATGCCACATGGAAACCTCCAAGAAACAATGAGAAGAACACTAGAGAAGCCAAGACAAGGATTTTCCCCTAGAGAGGACAGAGAGCCTTCCACTAGAGCCAGTGACCTGAATTTGGACTTCTAGCCTCCTAAACTGTGAGAAAATAAATTTCTGTTTGTTAAAGCCACCCACTTGTGGTATTTCTGTTATAGCAGCACTAAGAAACTTAGACATTGGGCATGTGTGTTTTCTGTCTCCCGAGTTAAATGTTTAAATCCTCAGGAGAATCCTATCACGTAAGTATTCGTTACACAACCTTGCCCACTCTTCACACACCTTTGGTTGTAACACCTGCCTAGTGCTCTTTCTTAGTGATACCTGTTACTTTTCTGTTCCCCAGTATTAGTTTACCAGTCTAAGGATCCTTCCTCTGGGCTTGCTTCTGAGTCTGAGAAGTCCTTCCTGACCACTGGGAGTCTTCTGAGGTTCAAAGAGGACTCCATGGGATTCATGTTTACCTGGAAACAGCCCTGTAAGGGCAGAAGGAAACTGGAAAATAACATTTATTAGGAATCTGTTAGGAGGAAATGGGTTTTCTAAGGAAGTTTTATGGCCATAACGATAACCGGTGGTAACCAGAATACACAGAATCCAGGGTATAAGATGAGCCTACAGCAAGTTCGTTTGTTTTTCATAAATTTCATTAATGAGTTCCCATCCCCAAATTCCAAGGTCATTTTTCAGTTCTCACTCTATCCATTCTTTGGGACACTTTCTTCCACAGACACATAAAAAATCAAAATCTCTAGATCAGAGTTCTCTGCGGGGTTCCAGATCCATGGATCTTAATGTTTATCATTTTCATGAGGCTATTCCGTAAGCATCTTAAATTCTTTTCCAAAACAGAAATTATTTTCATCCACTTCTAGATCCTGCTCCACTTCTCACAAATAAAAACAAACAAGCAGAAATCCTGCTTCTCCTCCTCTACTTACTAACTTCGTGAAAGCATCACCATCCACACCAGTCAATCTATGTGGCACACGGCTGGATTACCCAATAAGCAAGGTACACACGGGCCCAATTGTGCCTTCCCACCAACCTGCAGTGGACAATTTCACTTGACCCCACCCACCACGTCAAAGATGTGGTGAAACTCATGTAAAATTGCTCACCACAGATTAGCAAGTAAATACAACTAAGACCATATGTACCTTGCTCATATGGTACTTACTGGTTAATCCACACGTGTCTGTGCATTTCTGAGTGCACCCTCCAGCTTTCTCACTCTTCAAAACCACCTGTGTGTGGATACCTTCCCTCTTCAGTCTCAGATAAGCCCCTTCCACTCCATCCTAAGACCTCTGCTAGTTAAAGCCTCAAGCACTGTGACACTGACTATTGTGGGAGCCACCCAACATACCCTTATCCCTGGAATAGAACAGAGGACAGGGTTGATGATTAATGAAATGTTGAATGAAGGGCTCTTGGATTGTATGGCAACTCTGACTTTCTCTCTCACAGTCTGCTCTTCAGACTCCCTTTGGGACAAAAGCAGTATGTGAGTAGCAGAAAAGTCAGCTGCAAGTGCTGGGACAAGTGTCTCCAGGAGCAAGCAGAGTTGATAGCTTTCTACCTGGTGGTAGAAATAACTTTTGTGAAGGGAGATAGGAGATTGAACCTCAGACCCTCGGAGTAAAAGCGCTCTTATTTACTGAAACTCAGAAAGTTTTTTTTTTTTTTTTTGAGAAGCTTGTAAAACATATACATTCATCTACAGCTTGTTCTTTCTCATCCTTTGCCTTGATTTCCATCTAGACATGCTAAGAACAGTCAGTGGTTCCCACTGCTGCAGAAGCAGACCAAGCCTGACATAGGTATTGTGAAAACAGCATGGGGTGTTGTCTGACCTCTTCTAACTTCCCAAGGGTGAAGGAGAATAAAGACCAACAGCCCAAGGGTGATTCCTATGAGGTGGAGGTCAGATATGCCTGCTGTCTGCCACCTTTACTAATTGTGACACCCACTGTCCCTCCCATGGCGCTTTCTACGTCTCTCCTGGGTTCCATAATTCATTGCAATGACCACACACAACTCACAGAAAACACTCAAGATTATGGGGTTTGTCAGGGAACTAACAGGTTACAATTCAGGTTCAGGAACACTCAGGATACAGTTCTTCCATCAGGACAGCCTCTTCCCAGCCATGCTCACAGGCACACCTCCCTGGCCCTCAGCCTCTGACCTCCTCGGCCAACTGTTATAAAGCTCTTTTAGCTCTACCAGTAAGTGTCCAGAGGCACTCCACTCCGCCAGCAAGCCTCCTGCCCAAACGCACTCAGCTGTCTAGCACCACACCATCTCCTGCCGTCATTCTCTGCAACCGCTTCTTGAGCTCTCCGTGCCTCCTGGTTCCAGATGCTTCTCAGAGCAGGGATCTGGGTCGAAAGGACGTGCTCTCCACTCCTGGTGGTAGGAGCCTCTCTTTGCTCTGGAATTGGCTCTCTTTTTAAGCCTAGTGGAATGGGAAAATTGACCAGTTCCCTTGGTGGGTCACAATTACCTTATTTGCACAGTCCCACCCATCACTTGGGTGGGAGTTACAAAGACCATGGAAAGGCCACACAAAAGCGATCTGTCCCACCACAGGTATTCATCCAGCTTTGACACCCAACACTGCTATGTGACAACCACACTTTCCCTGCTTCCCTGCAGTACTTTCTAGAGGCATTAATATGTGGCTAAAGAACCTAATACAAACACTCAAGGAGACACACCTGCGAAAATGCAAGCCCATCCAAGAACAGATGAGAGACCTTCTCAAAGCTACAACAGTCTCGGGCAAAATGAGTCGAACCTATCCCACAGAGGTTCTGAAATTTGGTCCCCAAACTAACATCAGTATAACCTGGACACCTGTTAGAAATGCAAATTCTTCGGCCCCACCCTGTTGTTGTTAGGTGCTGTTGAGTCAGTTCCGACTCACAGCGACCCTGTGTACTACAGAATTAAGCACTGCCTGGTCCTGTGCCAGGCGCACAATTGTTGTTATGCTTGAGCCCATTGTTGCAGCCACTGTGTCAATCCATCTCATTGAAGGTCTTCCTCTTTTTCGCTGACCCTCTACTTTACCAACCATGATGTCTTTCTCCAGGGACTGATCCCTCTTGATAACATGTCCAAAGTATGTAAGACATAGTCCTGCTGTCTGTGCTTCTAAGAAGCATTCTGGCTGCACTTCTTCCAAGACAGATTTATTCGTTCTTTTGGCAGTCCATGGTATATTCAATATTCTTTGCCAACACCACAATTCAAAGGCATCAATTTTTCTTCATATGCATATGATGGGATTGAAAATACCATGGCTTGGGTCAGGCGCACGTTAGTCTTCAAGGTGACGTCTTTGCTCTTCAAAACTTTAAGGAGGTCTTTTGCAGCAGATTTGCCCAGTGCAATGCGTCTTTTGATTTCTTGACTGCTGCTTCCATAGGTGTTGATTGTGTGGATCCAAATAAAATGAAATCCTTGACAATTTCAATTTTTTCTCCATTTATCATGATGTTGCTTATTGGTCCAGTTTTGAGGACTTTTGCTTTCCTTATGTTGAGGTGTAATCCATACTGAAGCCTGTGGTCTTTGATCTTCATCAGTAAGTCCTTCAAGTCCTCTTCACTTTCAGCAAGCAAGGCTGTGTCATCTGCATAACACAGGTTGTTAATAAGTCTTTCTCCAATCCTGATGCCCTGTTCTTCTTCATATAGTCCAGCTTCTCAGATTATTTGCTCAGCATACAGACTGAATAAGTATGGTGAAAGGATACAACCCTGATGCACACCTTTTATGACTTTAAACCACGTAGTATCCCCTTGTTCTGTTTGAATGACTGCCTCTTGATCTATGTACAGGTCCTCATGAGCACAATTAAGTGTTCTGGAATTCCCATTCTTTGTAATGTTATCTGTAATTTGTTATGATCCACACAGTTGAATGCCTTTGCATAGTCAAAAAACACAGGTAAACATCTTTTTGGTATTCTCTGCTTTCAGCCAGGATCCATCTGACATCAGCAATGATATCCCTGGTTTCACATCCTCTTCTGAATCCAGCCTGAATTTCTGGCAGTTCCCTGTCGATATACTGTTGCAGCTGCTTTTGAATGATCTTCAGCAAAATTTTACTTGCATGTGATATTAATGATATTGTTTGATAATTTCCACATTCGGTTGGATGACCTTTCTTGGGAATAGGCATAAATATGGATCTCTTCCAGTTGGTTGGCCAGGTAGCTGTCTTCCAAATTTCTTGGCATAGATGAGTGAGCACTTACATTTGTTGAGACATCTCAATTGATATTCCATCAATTCCTGGAGCCTTGGTATTTGCCAATGCCTTCAGTGCAGCTTGGACTTCTTCCTTCAGTACCATCGATTCCTGATCATATGCTACCTCTTGAAATGGTTGAACGTCAACCAACTGTTTTGGGTATAACGACTCTGTGTATTCCTTCCATCTTCTTTTGATACTTCCTGTGTTGTTTAATATTTTCCCCATAGAACCCTTCACTATTGCAGCTTGAGGCTTGAATTTTTTCTTCAGTTCTTTCAGCTTGAGAAATGCTGAGCGTGTTCTTCCCTTTTGGTTTTCTATCTCCAGCTCTTTGCACATGCACATGTCACTATAATACTTTGTCTTCTCAAGCCACCCTTTGAAATCTTCTGTTCAGTTCTTTTACTTCATCATTTCTTCCTTTTGCTTTAGCTACTCAACGTTCAAGAGCTTAAGTTTCAGAGTATCTTCTGACATCCATTTTGGTCTTTTCTTTCTTTCCTGTCTTTTTAATGACCTTTTGCTCTCTTCATGTATGATGTCCTTGATGTTATTTCACAACTTGTCTGGTCTTCGGTCATTAGTGTTCCATGTTTCAAATCTATTCTTGAGATGGTCTCTAAATTCAGGTGGCATATTCTCAAGGTTGTACTTGGGCTCTCGTGGACTTGCTCTAATTTTCTTCAGTTTCAACTTGAACTTGCATATGAGCAGTTGAAGGTTTCTTACGCAGTCAGCCCCTGGCGTTGTTCTGACTGATGATATTGAGCTTTTCCGTCGTCTCTTTCCACACATGTAGTCGACTGATTCCTGTGTATTCCATCTGGCAAGGTCCATGTGTATAGTCGCTGTTTATGTCGGTGAAAAAACGTATTTGCAATGAAGAAGTCACTGGTCTTGCAAAATTCCATCATGCAATCTCTGGCATCATTTCTATCACCAAGGCCACATTTTCCAACTACTGATAGTTTTTCTCTGTTTCCAACTTTCGCATTCCAATTATCAGTAGTTATCAATGCATCCTAATTTTATGTTCATCAATTTCAGACTGCAGAAACTGGTAAAAATCTTCAGTTTCTTCATCTTTGGCCTTAGTGGTTGTTGGGTAAGTTTGAATAATAGTCGTATTAACTGTTCTTCCTTGTAGGCATATGGATATTATTCTATCACTGACAGCATTATACTTCAGGATAGATCTTGTAATGTTCTTTTTGACAATGAATGTAACGCCATTCCTCTTCAAGTTATCATTCACGGAGTAGTAGATCATATGATTGTCTGATTCAAAATGGCCAATACCAGTCCATTTCAGCTCACTGATGCCTAGGGTATCGATGTTTATGCCTTCCATTTCATTTTTGACTGTTCCCAATTTTCCTATATTCGTACTTTGTACATTCCATGTTCCAATTATTAATGGATATTTGCAGCAGTTTCTTCTCATTTTGAGTCGTGCCACATCAGCAGATGAGGGTCCTGAAAGCTTGACTCCATCCATGTCATTAAAGTCTGTGATGGTTAAGATTGTGTGTCAACTTGGCTGGGCCATGATTCTCAATGTTGTAACGTAACCACTCCCATGATTGAAGATACTGTGAGTGGCCAATCAGATGAAAGGGAGTCTCCTTGGGGGTGTGGCCTGCATCTGTATATAAGCAGACCTTCTGGTTTTTGCTGTCTCTGTATCCTGCGCCTGCTTCTTGTCATCTCATCTCCCGTTCTTGGGACTTGAGTTGTCAGCTTATCTGCAGAACCTGGGATTCGTCAATCTGCACAGCCTGTGAGCGGGAGCCCTGCTCTCCGACCTGCCGATCTTGGGCTTGCCAGCTCCTGCAGCTGTGTGACTTGGGAGAGGCCTCTACCCTGATCCACGGACTTGGGACTTTCTAGCCTCTACAATCACGTGAGCTGTTTCCTTGATATAATCTCTCTCTCTATATATATATTTATACACTCTACTGGTTTTGCTTCTCTAGAGAACCCAGCCTAAGACAAAGTCTACTCTACTTTGAGGAGGCAGCTCATCCCCAGTCATCTTTTGAGTGCCTTCCAACCTGGGGGGGCTCATCTTATGGCACTGTATCAGACAGTGTTCTGCTGCTATTCATAAGGTTTTCACTGGCTAATTCTTTTCAGAAGTAGACCGCCGGGTCCTTCTTCCTAGTCTCTCTTAGTCTAGAAGCTCAGCTGAAACCTGTCTGCCATGGGTAACCCTGCTGGTATCTGAAAACCAGTGTCATAGCTTCCAGCATCACGGCAACACGCAAGCCCCCATAGTAGGACAAACTGACAGACACTTGGGGGGAGGGTAGCACCCTAGACCTACTGAATCAGAAATTCTGGATGATGCCTCCGATTAGTGTTTCAGTAGGCCCTCCAGATAATTCTGATGTACCTACAGTTTGAGAACCATTGAACTAGGAGGACCAATGCCTTCAGCTCCCTCGTCTTGGAGAAAGGGGCCTTCTTTCTTCTCTCATGCCAGAGGGAGCACAAGAGTGATGGGGAGCTGGGACACATTCTGCTTTTCCTTGCATTCAAAACTTGAGCCTCTTTAAGGAACCCTTCCTTAGCCTTTTTCCCCCCACTTCTTCTGCTTCCTGCTCCCGAGTCCCCCGCCCCCCCTTCCCTTCCTGTCTTCTCCTGCCTGTTAACTTTCCCCAGGATCCTAGTTCATTCCAGTTTCTGTCGCTAGATTTTCAGGCCGAGTTCCTCCCAAACCGGCCTGGTTTTTTTTTTTTTTTTTTTTTTTTTTTATCAGATTCAACTGGGGGAAGATTTTTAAAAAAACACATGATTCCCGGAGATTCCAAAAGCACTGCTTTTTGAGAGTGAGACCCTAGAATTTGTATTAAGCTTCCCAGGTGATTCTCCCTTTAATCTCTGGGTTGAGGGTCGTACACCATTTCCCACGTCTGACACCCGTAAGCGTGTAGACCATCCGGGCCTCGGCCAGGCCTGACCAGCCGGAGGGAATCAAGCCCGAAGTTGGAGAGGAACCAGTGGGGAGATGGTGTCTTTAGGTCTCCAAGAAGACTCAGACCCCGTAGGGATGAGACGGAATCGGAAAAAAAACTTAGACGGAAGAGGATTTAGGATTTTCTCCAAATACTAATTTTTGGTTGCTGTCTTATTACGGTTCGGAAAACGGCCAGAAGCGCCTGCCAGTTGCACCTTGGAGTCGAAGGGGTCTAAGGACTGTGCTGGTGCATGGAGTTAATTGGTTTCGCAGGTAAACCCAAACCAAACTCACTGCGGTAGACTGGATTCCGAGTCGGCTATCAGTTCGCAGACCAACTACCCCTTAAAACGCTTTCCTGCTGCTCTTTTCATTCAGGGGAGGATTCTTCCTGGAAGGGGGCGCTATTATCGCTGATGCTTCCTAGCTCCTCTCTTGCCAGGACGCGTCGCCGTGGTTCTCTTTGAGACCTGGACGCTGCCGGGATTCCCCGCCCGGGTGCTGGGTGCTGGGATCGACGAAAGCGGTGTCTGCGACCACCACGAATAGATCTGCAATTCCCTTCCTGTCTTCTCTCTTATTAGTCCTAAATACCCGCGGCACACTTAGGGTTTTCTTCTTTTTATCCTCTTGCCTTATGCTCACGGCTTTCTGGCAACTTTTTTATGCAGAGAGGAGAGACACCCTAAGGAGGGAGAAACAAGACAATGTTTTAACCTGGGCCTCTTCCTGGGGGCGGCCAGACAGGACTGCCTCCCCTCCTCCAGGCAGATGCCGTCGAGCAGACGTCCGAGAGGATGACTCATAGAGGGATTTAGAACAGAGATTTTCAGTCTAACATTCAGTTTCTTCCCTTGGAGTAACCGCGGGACAGGATTCAGTATAGAAGGTCCAAAAATTGAATTTGACGGAATGGAAAGTCTCGAGCAAATATAAAAACAAAATGGTGGTGATAGTTCATAGAAATTTCTCTGAGCTAGCTATTGCGTCAGGGGGTGTAGCTCAGTGGTAGAGCGCGTGCTTAGCATGCACGAGGCCCCGGGTTCAATCCCCGGCACCTCCAGTTTTGCTCTCTTGCTCCTGGCTTAATCTTCATTTGTAAAAAGGTGTGTCATTTGTAAAAAGGTGTGCTGCTCGCCTCCTTTCAGTCATTAACTCACACAGAAAACTATTTGACTCTGTTTTGCTTTTAATACCTACTCGTTTCTACTCCAGGTCTTTGAAACCACTTTGGGTAGCTGCATCAACAAGCGACAGACAGTGAAAGACGCCGGGTAAGCGACAACCAGCTCAGAATTCCAGAACCCTAAAAAACAACCAAGGCACCAAATTAACAAACTCGATCATATTTGGTTACAATTCCCAGTATTATTCAGGAGTAAGAAACATATAAAGAAGAAAAACATGCGAGGTCCAGAGGAAATTTTCTTTAGGTCTCTTCGTTTTTCTGAGCTTTTCCTGGGTCAAGAAACAGACCAGAGGAGAGGAAAACTTTTCCCACGAATTTCCCTACTACTCTCTTACCGTCGCAACCTTCCTCTTCCTCTTCTACCCCTCCTTCTCTGTCCCTCTCTCCCCTATTTTTTATGCATTTCTTTGATTCATTGTTAGTATTCCTGCCTTTAATTAGAGTAACTCTTAGGTTAAAAATGATGTAAGCGTTGGATCCGGATAGAAGTTTCTTATTGCGTTAAATAAGTTCAAGCCTTCTTATCTGACTGACTAGAAGCTGCACTTGGCTAATTTTAAAAGATGAGTTAAGGAGGGAAATCAGAAAATAAAGATATACACTCTTATCCTCATCTCTTCCCACTCCCGACTTCATCCCACATTTTGAAGGACTTCACACATGCGTCTAAAACACCTCAACACAAACCAGAAAGCTTCCTAGCACCTCTGACTAACAGCCACTCCTGGGCTACCTGTCAGGCCTAGAAGCATGCACACTAATGGCATGGTCTGCCCTCAGAAGGATGCATCCAGGAAAGAGACGTGTGCAAGCCCTGGAAGGAGGTTCAGGGCTGTTTGGGCAGGGAATTTTGGGAACCCAGATTATTTAGAATGTGGACTCCATGCTCATAGGGAGATACATGGCCAGAAGAGGGCCCAGGTCATAAGCACCTCTTGTCCAGGATTAAGCATGGTACTGGGTATATGCCCCAGAGTTTAAGGGCATATTTGTGTTTGATAATGCATGAAGTGGTCCATTCCAATGTAGTTCTAAGACTAACCTTCCATGTTGTCTTTTCCAAAATACCCAGTTCCTGACTCATGTGTGTGTGAATCTGGTAGTCTCTTTTGGAAACGCGATTTGTACCTGCTGGTCATAGGACTGTATACCTGACATCAGAGTTCAAAAAATACCTGAAAAACAAGAATGTAACAAGGTAGAAGAATCATTCTAAACTTCATGGATTTCTCTGTACAGTGTTATGTGGTAATGGTTTATGAGGGTGTTATGACATAGATCATATTATCGTTAGGACTAAAGTTAGAACTTTAGGCTAAAAAAAGTTCTTCTGACAATTTGAAAATGTTGATTTAAAAAACAAACAAACATGAGTTTGTACTACCTTCCCATAATTTGGGGAATGATAAGGACAATGAAGTGTATGTTTTAATGGGAGAACTTTAAGAATTTTGCCTCTAAAATGGATTTCTCTATCAATAAAGAGTACTAAAGGTATTTCCCAAGTGGAAAATAAAATCTGTATACTTCTTAAAATATTTATTATTATTTGATAACAGTTAGAACTGTCTCACTAGTCACATTTTAAGTACTCGATAACCACAAATGCTAATAGCTACAGTCTGGACAGCACAGATACAGAACATTTCCATCATGGTAAAAAGCTCTATTCAGCTATGAGAATTAGGTTTTTTTTTTTTTAAGAGAAAGCTTAAATCCAACAAAAATTACAATTTCACTGTTAAAATATTATTCAAATATACTCAATTTTTTAAAAAATTTGGGCAACTAGAAGAAACCCATTTACAAATATCCAAATGGTCCATGAGGTGAGAGATTCAAGCGTTACCATAGCTTTAGTTTTTGAGAGGATTATAATAAGTATAGATTAGAAAAGATCAATCTTCTCATAGAACTTTTTGGGTAAAATTTGTCTAATACTAATTTTTCAAAATTTGGATCAATTGGTCTTTGTCATTATGGGTGCTTTCGTGTAATAGAAGCATCAAAACTCTGGAGGATGACTATGGCGCCACCAAATGGTCATCTTGGGAACACCAAAGACATTTACTGTGTATGAGTTTGGGGATGGCCGACATCTTTTTCGTAACTGTAGATTGTTGTTTTTGTATATGTTTTTCTGGGTTATTGAAATCATATTGTGAACCTGTTTTTGTATTACCACTAGTAGTTTACTAGGGAATTTTCTTTAGCCTCAAAAGTTCTAACTTTATATTGGCTTCAATTAAGTAATTTTTCAGATATTGATTTTCCTCTAATAAATCTTTAATACTTTTCCATTTTTGATTGAGGTGCCCAAGGAAGTTGAAAAAACCCTCTGTTTCTATAGCATAGCATTCAAAAATTATAAACAATCTGAAGCCATAGGTACTCTCAGTATAGATATCAACTTTTAAACCTTTTGCAACTTGTCAGGTTCAAGTGGGAATTATTAGCGTAGTCATCTGAGTAGATGTTGGTAAAGGTGTAGTTTCCATTTCATGGCATTAAAAAGTTACAGCATATTCAGAAAAAAAGTATACCTTGAATTTTAAAAAAATATGAACCACCAACCAATCAGGGTTGTCTAAAGGAATATCAGTCAGTACATGGCAGTCAGAATATCTTCCTCCTATCTCTACTTGATAAAGGGGTCACAGGTGCTCATTTGTATACCAGTTAATATCAAGAGATAATTCTGATTATTTCAGTCATCTCCATCAGCTTCTAAATACACTCATGCCTGATCTTTTACCTCTGAAAAGCTTGGCAGCCAGCACAACTAACAACCCCCTCTAGCCTGGGATCCTACTAAGGTTCTGTTTTAGAATTTCCACTTTTACATATTCTTGCTCATATGTGATCCATTCTTCATGGCTTACAAAAAGTAATGAATCAGAGGAAACTTTTTTCTCTGTCTTGGTATTTCCTTTATCCTCTCCTCTGGACTGTGGGATTGCACTAAATTCATAAATTGTTTTAGGGAGAACTGAAAATTACATGAAGTAGGGTCTTCCTCTATAAGAATATGGTATGTTTTTACAATTTTTAAATATATGTTTGTGACTTGAAAGAATATATTATCGTTTTGGATATTTCTTGGTATATAGAAGTTTATACCCAGGAGTTTTTGTTCTCTCTTTTTAAATTTTCCTTCCCTCCAATCCTCTCCATCAATTCCTATTCTTTTGAATGCTTTTAGCATATTGAATAGATTTTCACATTGTCAAATGCCTTTTTTGCATCTATGGAGATAATTATGTATGGTTTTTCTCCTTAGATTGAGCAATATAATGGGTTATATCATTGGCTTTCCCAATAGTGAGTGATCTTTACATTCCTGAAATAAACCCCACTTAGACATCATGTATTATTATTTTTAATGTGTTATTGGAGTCTGTTTGCTATTAATTTTATTTAACATTTGGGCATTGAATTTCATATAGGAAATTGGCCTGTAGTTTTCTTTCTTTCTTTTTTTTATAGTTCTACTTTCTTCTAACCCATTATTTTCAGAGTTTATCTTTCTTAACCTTTCCTTCTGCATACTTTTATTTTGTTGTTTTTCTTTTGTTTTGAGCTGAGTGTTTAATTCATTTATTTTTATAGTTATTGATATAGATATTTAATGGTATATTATTTCTTCTGATGAATATTTTAGCTTTATCCCACAGATTCTGCTATGTCAAGTTTGCATTTTTATCATTTTTAAGAAATTATAAAAATAAATTTCGTATTTCCCCCTCTGACCCAAGAGTTATTTTATAGTATGTTTTAAAATTTCCAAGTAAGGACTTTAAAAAAAAATTGTTATTAACCTCTAGTTTCCTTGCCTGATGGTCAGTGAATGCTGTTTTTATTGTTTCTATTCTTTGAAACTTATTGAGACTTTCTTTGTGGCCTAAAATGTGGTCAGTTTTCATTAATGGTTCATATGTACTACACAAGAAAGTGGGGGGAAAAAGAATTACTGGGCCCAAGCACCATCACCACCCTTTCTCCCCTCCTTGATCATTCAGCATTGTTGGAGTGAGGTGATCTATATTTTTGTGAAAATCTCAGTTCATTCTTCTAGTATGAGAACCTCTTCAGATTGGTTTAAAGCATTTATTCAAGTACACAGAATATACATAGAATGTATAGATGTATAAATTCATTTTTATTGACATCCTTTTATCTCTGGAGAAGGATTATATATATACTAATTTTTTTGATATCCTTTTCATCGCTTGAGGATTATTTACTGTACCACCTTATTATGTCTTTCTGCCTATATAAGTGACTTCCCCAATGTAAGCTGAAGCTCTGTCAGTTTGTTGGGCTGGGAGAGAGAGGACCAGAGACTCAGAAAATGACTTGGCTGACGAACCAGTGCAGTCATGCGGTTTTACAAAGCGTTGATGTTTCTCAGGTGGATCCCCAGGCCACAAATTACCTTCCTGGCGTCCTTCTTGCCGGAAAGGGTATTTTGCCCGCAAAGGGGCGCTATCACAGCTGGCGGGTCCCCTCCGCGGTCTTTCCAGTTAGCGTCTTGGAGGGTCTCCGTGCTCAGCCGCGGGCTGGCGGCCGAAGTCTGTGAGAGGGATGCCTGCGACCGGCACTAGCCAATCTGTATTTTTTTTCCTGTCTTCTCTCCTCACGCAGACCTAAAACGGTCTCTATTTTTGTTTCCTCGCATTATTCTTTATGGCTTTCTGGCAGCCCTTTAAAGCAGTGGGAGAGAAAAGGAAGAGAGAGTGAAAACACTAGAGAAAATGTTTCAAACCAGGTTTTTCCCGATGGCGGCAGCAAAGTGATTCCGGGCCTCCCAGGAGCGGAAAGATTCCAGAATCACCAATAGGAACTTTTGGTCTAAAATGCAGTTTACTCTTTTTCTAACAAAGCGCGACACAAGACCTAGATTTTAGATTTCGAAAATAAAGAAATTATGTATAACTGATAGTTAGCTTGTGGCTAATGATCAGTCTTGAGTATCTTCCCGAAGACGCTGGCCGTCGAGGGGGTGTAGCTCAGTGGTAGAGCGCGTGCTTAGCATGCACGAGGCCCCGGGTTCAATCCCCGGCACCTCCATTTTTAGTTTCTTTCGCAGTTTTTGGTTTGTATTTGTGATTTTCAGTGCTTCATTCTCTTTTTCTTACTCAAACAGAAAGTAAGCCTATCTACTCAACGATGATTTGCCATTGTTACTGCTACCCCATTTCTACTCCGCGAGCCTTGGTATTTCCCAGGGTAGCTGTGTCAGCAAGAGGACAAAGAGCCATTCATTCAACAGTTCTCCAATCTGAGACAACCCGTCACTAAATGGACGAGCCCGTTCATCTTTGCTTCTGTTTTGCAGTACAGTATATTAATAAAGCAGGAAAGAAAATATAAGGATGGAAAGATGTAACAAAAGAAAAGCACAAGGCCCTCAGACAATTTCTCTTAGTTTCTTCTGTTTTCTGAACTGTGTGGTCGGTCATGATCAGACTGGAGGCTAAGCAAGGAGAAACGCGGAGCCTTCCAAACTGGGCAGTTGAAAAATTAATTTTTATCAAAGAATGTAAAGCCGTCACACTTAAGTCAGAATAGCTCCATTGGGAAAAGCATTCGGCTGACGATCTCAAAATTCACGAATTGATTTAGATGTTTCTTTTGTCTTTACTCTTACCCGAGAAAAACTGAACTTTCTCAGCTGATTTACAGAAGTAATTTGACCTAATACAGCTGCGCCCTCTCTCGGAAAATAATTTTCCACACCCTTGAAGCTCAGTGTAGAGCGCTATCTTTGCATGTATGAGGCAATGGGTTCGACTCCCGGTACTTCCAAATCTTCTTTAAGGTCCTTTCGTGGTGCAATCTATGAATCGGAATCGACTAGACGGCAACTGTTGTGGTTTTTTTTTTTTTTTTTTGGTTTTTGGTAGTGCAAACGGTTTGCACTGGACAGCTAACCTAAAGGTTGGCCGTTTGAACTTACACAGCGGTACTGCAGAAGAAAGGCCTGACAATCTGCTTACATTAAGATTACAGCAAAGACAACCCTATGGAGCAATTCTACTCTAACACATGGGGTCGCCATGAGTTAGAATAGACTCCAGGGCAACAAGTTTAGTTTTTGATCAGTGTGGTCCTTGGGCCATAAGAGTTATCCTTGGACTGAGGGACTGAATTGCTGGGCGGAGGGCTGTGGGGACCATGGTCTCGGGGAACATCTAGCTCAATTGGCATAACACAGGGTATAAAGACACTGTTCTACATTCTACCTTGGTGAGTAGCGTCTGGGGTCTTAAAAAGCCTGTGAGCAGCTATCTAAGATACTCCACTGGTCTCAGCCCTTCGGGAGCAAGGGAGAATGAAGAGAACAGGATACAAGGAAAAGATTAGACCAAAGGACTAATGGACCACAGCTACCACGGCCTCCACCAGACTGAGTCAAGTACAGCTAGATGGTGCCTGGCTACCAGCACTGACTGCTCTAACCGGGATCACAACAGAGGGTTCTGGACAGAGCTGGAGAAGGATGTAGAAAAAAATTCTAACACACAAAAAAAGACCAGATTTACTGGCCTGACAGACTGGAGAAACCCCGAGAGTATGGCCCCCGGACACCGTTTTAGCTCAGTGGTGAAGTCACACCCGAGGTTCACCATTCAGCCGGGGATTGGACAGCTCCATAAAACAAAACGGGACTAATAAGACACAGCAGTCCAGGGACAAGGACTAGAAGGCAGAAGGGGACAGGAAAGCTGGTGATAGGGAACCCAAGGTTGAGAAGGGACAGTGTTGACATGTAGTGGGGTTCTTAACCATTGTTATAGGGCAATATGTGTACTGTTTAATGAGAAACTATTTTGTTCTGTAAACCTTCATCTAAAGTGAGAATAGCAGCACAACTGGAAGAAAGTAATCGACGTAACTGAATTGTACATGTAGAAATTTTTGAAATGGTGTATCTTTGGCTATGTACATTTTCACAAAAAAAAAAAAAAAAAAAATCCTCCAAGGCCGAGAAGGGAGCGTGTTGACACATCGTGGGGTTGTTAACTAATGTCATAAAACAATATGTGTACTGACTGTTTAATGAGAAAACATTTGTTCTGTAAACCTTCACCTAAAGTACAACAACAACAAGAACAAAAAGGAGTTATCCTTGGACCAGAAGATAGCCTGTTAGAAATGCAGAATCTCAGCTCCACCCTAGACCTACTGAACAGGATCTTAACAGGATTTCCAAGTGATTCCTTTGCACTTTAAAATTTGAGAAGCACTGGCTTGAGTGCTATGATGTAGATTAAGAGGATATATACTATATTATCAATACCTGGCTAGATTTTGATTTTTTAAAATCAGTTTCCTATTCTAATATAGAAAAATAATTGTAAAATGTATTTCTATTTTTGAACCATATTTTATGTTCTTATCACTGAGCTTGTTTCTCATCCATTGTAATATGGTATTTATTAATATTTTTAATCAACATACATGATTAAGTTTGGTGTGAAGTTTTTTTTTTCTTTTTACAAAGGCTGTGCTACCTTCTAATGTGAACTTGGAAGTTTGTATCTCTGCTCTGCAACAGTTTAAATAGGATAGAATCTTGTAACCATTTCAAAACTCTTAGCTGTCTCCCCCTCACCAGATACTCGTAAATTCTTCAAAAATTCTTGAATTAACCCCTTCCACTTTGTGTTCTAAGTTAGATTTTGAAGAGCCAAAGGCCCTATAAAATTTGATAAAAGTGTGGACAAAAGGACTAAAGACTTTCTCAGGTTCTGGATTTGCTTCTCCAAAGAAAGAGTCAGAGCTAGTGCTCAGAAGCCAGATTTTTTTTTTTTGGTGGAGGCAATGAGTCATTTTCTACTCTTCTGAATATTACAGTTTCACAATTTCTGTTTACTCCTTATATCCACTCTGTCAAGAGAAAATTATCCACATGTTCTAACCATGGAGTTCAAATTGCAAAAGGAAAATAGTCAAAAAGAATACCATGAATTACTTACCACTATTTTTCTTTATTATGATAAGGTTCAAGCCAAAGTGGAAATATTTATTTCCCTTCTAGCCATAGACTTCTCCAAGGAGATCTACCTCTGCATTTAAGGGAAAAAAGGACAGGTGCAAAAACCAAGAGCTAAGAGTGAGAAAGCCATAGGAAATACATAATGGAGATTGTAAAAAATACATGTCAATGAAAACAACCTATGACAGACTGAAGCGCTTCTTTGAGGGCAAGCAGTGACTAGCTTTGACCCAGGAAAAGAGTGACTCATTTTAAGATACATTGTAGGCCAATTCTGGAAATCTAATTATGCGTTATTTGGGGGTTCTATTCTTCAACAAAAGGAGCCCTGGTAGCACAGCAGTTAAACCCCTGGGTGCTAACAGAAGGGTCTGTGGTTGGAACTCACCAGCTTCTCTGTGGGAGAAAGATGTGATAGTCTGCTTACAAAAAGATTTACAGCCTTGGAAACCTTATAGGGCAGTTCTACTCTGTCCTATAGGGTCACTGTGAGTTGGAATTCAACTGGATGGTAATGGACTTTGGATTCTTCAACAAGCTCATCTTTTGTTTAGCTTTCTCCAGGGAGAAACTAAATATTGAGGAACTGCTGAGTGGAAAGAGAATCTGACTGTTGTGTGTGAGACCCTGTGTGAATGTGTGAGAGGTGGCATTTGGACAGGACCATTGGCTGCACAAGAATGTGGAAGCAGACACTTTTATCCATTAGGTCATGCAATCACTCTAACTCAAAATGTGATGCATTATTTTTTTAAAGACATAATTGAAGAGAAAGGACTATTTAAATGTTTATTGCCTAATTCAGGAACCAAAATCAAACCAAACCCACTGCCATAGAGTGGACTGCAACTCATAGCGACCCTATAGGACAGGGTAGAACTGCCCCATAGGGTTTCCAAGGAGCAGCTGGTGGATTCGCACTGCCGACCTTTTGGTTAGCAGCCAAGCTCTACCACTACACAACCAGGGCTCCAACTGAGGAACAGTTACATCATATTCGATTATGATGGGAGACTCAGGGCAATTCCGTATACATAACTAAACCTCCCTGTCCATGTCAACAAATGGAGGCCAACCAAGATTACGCACATGCAATGTTGTAAAGATGGAAGAAAATCATCTGTATGAATTCAAATCTCAGAGCATTACATAAAATCTCTTTACATGAAAACCATGATTCCACTCTTTTATTCTGTCAGCTTCTTCAAAATGCACCCAGTCGGGTACAGTTTTTTTCTGGTCCTAGATGCATTACAAATGCACTTCATATGTCTGCAAGTTTCCTGAATAATAGAGCATATTTGGTATGAGTGAATTCTATCACCTGAGACAAAAGGTTAATTCATCAGAAGAATTTTATATATTTCAAACTCATCCTACTACTTTCCCATGTATAGAAATTTAATAATGCTGTCTGCACCTCATAGAGTCTGAATGTTGTCACGGAAAAGTAATAAACAATTCTCAGGGTGTTCAGAGTACCTTGGAACAAACAGAAAAAAACTCCTTGTAATCTCACTAGTGTCCGAGTTTCTCCAGGTGCAATTTAGAAGATAATCACTCAGTGATTCTGGAACATTCACCATTGTGCTTTCACACCACCAAACCACCTAGATAATTCCCCCTACACCAGAGCTTGCAGTTTTGTGGGCCACACTTCTCTAGTGCTCAATTTCTGTAAAACTTGCCATTTATCAGTTTCCTTTTATCTTACTCTACCAGCGCCAGGAGTCAACTGAGAGAAAAATTCTTCTAAACCAGTCAGGTTCTCTCACTTTTAAAAGAGGTTCAATAATACACCTACTAATAGAGGAGACAAAGGCATATAGATAGACAAAGGTGAATGAGGAAGACATTACACCTTCTAGGAGTCTAGTACTACAAAATGAAACTCGGTGGATCTTCCGTGGAAGTTTCAAGGCCGTGGGGATAATTTGTGTGAACTCAGGGTTCAAGATCAGCCGAGGAGGAAGTTCATTTTGTTTGATTTTCACAAGTATCATTAAATGAATTCCTGATATTCAAATTCCAAAGGGCACTTTTCAGTTCTCATTCTACTCATTCTCTATATATGTCTGATCACTCCCACCCCTACGCATTCTGACCAGAGCCTGGGGCTGAGCTCACTGTGCTACATTGGCAGGCAGGGACCTATAGGTGGACACGTTAAATTTCACATGTTCAAAACCAAACTCATCTCCTACCAATTTCTCTTCCATTCCCTCAAAGAACAAAAAACAAACAAAAATACCTCACTTTTCAGCTTCTCCTCTGTTGAATGACCAGGCTCTCTTTAATGTCTCTCCCACGTCCTTTCTTTCTGGTAAAATCCACTAGGTCCCTAAATCCTGCAGCTATTATAGCTTACTTTTAAAATCTCGCTCTCCTCTCCATCCCTGAATCTGCTGTTCAGTTCATAACTTGAGCAATGAGCGTTGCTCTCCTGGATTTTTCCATCAACTTACTCAGTTGTCTTCATGCCACAATAAAATAGAATACACAGACTCTAGGTAGTAAATTGCTGAATGAATCACATGCGGTTTTTATTCTCACTCGGGCTTTTCCCATCAAAGTCTTGCCCTTAATATTCTTGTGAGCAAACAGCAAATAGAAAGAAGTGTTTTCTCAGAGAAAAGCTGAATTTCAGTAGCCTTACCTTGCAGAGTTAGATATTTTTGGAGTTTAAAAAAAAGCACTAAACAGGGACTTGAACTCTAGCAAATCATTATAAAGACTGGATCCTTAGCAGTTCAATTATTAAGGCTTAAAAAAAAAAAACACACACAACAGGTTTAACCGATCAATTTTCCGATATATGTTTCTTATACTATGAATTTCGTCTTAAGCTTTATTTGCTATTACCTACAGCTCCTTGAGGTCCTCTATTTTAAAGTAACCAAAAATCCTGCTTCCATATCCAATACTGCTAAAACTACATAGGAATAAGGAACCACAGAAAACAGAGCCATATTTCCTCAAGGGTCTCTAAAGCTCTTGGTATTGCGAAGGCATAGAGCTCAGTGGTAGAGCGCGCGCTTCACATGTACGGGGCCCTGGGTTCAACTCCTGCTACCTCCAGCTGTTCCTCTCTCAGTCCTCAACACCGTACTTCAAGGAATATAAACTCTTATTTTCATTCATTTGCTCACTCATTGACTGCTCACTTAAGAAACACTTGATCCAAGACATTCCCTTTAATGCTACCCTACTTGGGTTTCATAAATCATGAATCCCTCAAGGCGGCTGACAACACAACGAAGATAAGGGGGGAAAACAAAACAAAAACAACGGCTTCCACAGTGCATTAGTTTCCTGTGACTGCTGTAACAAACTGCCACAATTTTGTGGCTTAAAAACACAGAATTTTATTCCCTCACAGTTCTTTAGACCAGAAACAGGAATCGTATTACTGGACAGAATCAAGGTGTTTGCAGGGCCAATCTCCTTCTGGAGGATCTAGGGGAGAATCTGTTCCTTTCCTCTTCCAGCTTCTGACTGCCAACATTCTAATCTCTGCTTCCATGGTCACAATGCCTTCTTCTCTGTGGATGCGAAATCTCTCTCTGCTTCTCTCTTATAAAGACTCCTGTGATTGTGTTTAGGGCCAACCCAGATGATCCAGGATAATCTCTCTGTCTCAAGATCCTTAACCAAATTACATCTGCAAAAACACTTCTTCCATATAAGGTAACATTTACAGGTTCCAGGGATTGGGACCTGATATCTTTGGGAGCCGTTATTCAACAACATGCAGCCTTCTACACATAGGCTGTCCTCATATTGAAACAAAAGTGTGTCGCCATAGTAACAAACCCTTCATCTTGGCTTCTACTTTCCACTACGACTGAAAGAAGGAACGGAAAAAGGAGAAAGAACAAGAAGCTCAAGGCAAAAATGCTTTAGTCTTCTTTGTTTGCTCTGAAGTTCTTAAGACAAGGAACCCAACCTCCTCTCACTGATTTCTCTACCCACCCCCTCTCTCCACGGCCAAAATTTGGTCTAACATAAGAGGGCAGTGGAGTCTAGGGGAATAAGTGGGTTAATGCTAGACCAGAAAATGATGGCTATCTGGGAGCTAGAGTCCTGCCAAACATAAAAGTTGGGGTTGGGGTGGGGGTGGGGGCTGCTTCATATGAATTAGTCTACGCATGCTGAATTTCTGTTTCATACTATCCAATTTCCTTATATTTTATCACTCATCCAATTTTTCCATATTTTAAAATCTCTAAATAAAAATTATGCCTTTAGGCATCAGTTAACATCAAACATTCCACTATGAAGAAGTGGCATATATATAGTACAAAATTAAAAAAAAAAAAAAACCAATTGCCGTAGAGTCACTTCTGACATAGTGACTCTATAGGGGAGAGTAGAACTGCCCCACAGTTTCCAATGAGCACCTGGTGGATTTGAACTGCCGACCTCTTGGTTAGCAGCCGTATCACTTAAACACTATGCCACCAGGATTTCTGTATATATAGTATGTGTGTCAAAACAAAAATTATTACCTACCCCCCTCTCCCCAAAGAAAAGTGAAGAGCTCTCAGATGTCTAGGAACTTTTTATTGTACTGGAAGAACAGCCATTTCCTGTGCTGTTTCCCATCTACCCAATCACATCTGCTTTGTATTTTCCAGGCATTATTTAAAAGAACAAAAACAAAACAAAACAAAACAAAAAAACCGCTACGTAGAGTTTAAGGTTTGTTTGCCATTCTTCTTGTCTTCAATGAGGACAAAGTAAAATGTAAAACATTTACTTGGATCAGCTCACTTTTCTCTCCATCTGGTTATGTTATTTTTTCAGAATAGTTAGATGTATTTGTTTCCATTTGTAATCAATTTTAGAATATTTTCACACACACTTGAGTCAGTTTTATTTATTTTGCCTATGTAAAGCACTAATGTGTTTCCAAGACTCAAAAGAGTACAGAAAATTATGTTCAGAGAAGTTGCAAGAGGATATTGTATCCCAGGACTCACCCAGGTGATGGAATGGAATGGAAGAGGCTCCGGTCAATCTGGTGGAAGATCATCTCGGCCATGAACAATACCTTTCTAGATTAAAGTACCCGTCTCTTGGTGTATCCGTGCCTGAGAGAGTGTACTGTAGGGAATTTAGAAAGAACAGAATTAAACATAACATGATTTTATCTTGTTGATTCAGTTCTCAAAGACTTGTAGATCAGTTTCTAAGCCTGGTCAGCCGAGGGGGGTATAGGTAGGTGGTAGAGCGCGTGGTTAGCAGGCACGAGGTTCTGGGTTCAATCCCCAGTACCTCGATATTCTTCCCTCACAAAGCACACCCGAGACTCCACTTACTAAAGAAGACCTTGGGTAAAGTCTGTATAGTTTCGGGACAGTTACCCGTTCTTGTTAAATTATTCTGCGCTTCCCTATAAGTACTTTAAATTCTTGACCCGGAGAATGATAATAACCTTGATGAATCAATGTGAATTTGGTCATATAATCCAGAATATGAACTAAAAAAGGTTTTTGTGTTTTGACCTAAACCAGGAGGAAATCTTATAGAGCGAGACCTTGCAGAAGCCATGGAGGTAAGAGAAGGGCTGTTTTCTCCGTGGTAAAGGCGGGATCGGTTATGGTAGAAGAGATGAGAAGCCAAGAGACCTGGAGGTCTTTCATAATGCAACATTCCCCTTTCTCTTTTCTCTATTTGTAACTATCTGCCTTCTATCAGCCTGTCACAGGCCATTCCGAAATAGCCAATTTTGAGTTCACGTACTTGTTGGCAATCGGCTGCTATCATAAAGACTGGAGGTTTGAACTCACCCAGCGGCACCGCCAAGGAAAGGCCTTGGGCATCTGCTTTCGTAAAGATTACAGCCAAAAAAAACAAAACAAAACAAAACAAAACAAAAAACAAACAAAAAAAACCCCCTATGCAGCGGTTCTACTCTGTAACACATGAGGTCGCCATCGGAAAGATCTTGAGGGCAACCGGGTACTTGTGAGGGACTCACCTATTTCCTGTACTAGGACTCAGGAGAAGGTGGCTGATTATGTGATTATCACTGATTGTACTGCGACTCTGGCTTTCCTTGGTCACAATCCCTCTTTGGAGAAGAGAAGGAGCTAGGAAGAATTTCTTCAGGAGACAGTTGGGTTTCAGTGGGCTTCTTTCCAAGAGTTAGAAATACGTCTTGGCGCAAACAAATTTGAGCTGTCTTTTTCATTCTTTGCATTTCAAGGAAAACCTAGTAAAATATGACACTTCCCCCGTCGCTGCGGTGCTCAATCTCAAAGCTGCCTGCCGATCCCGCTTCCGCTCTCTGCACAGCTCCCAGTCCCACCACATCCACACATGCAAATCGGGAAATCCTGCAGCAACCACGGAAGCCACAAAACCAGCAACATTTGAACCGGGGACAAAAATTCAACTTCACCTGTGCCTTCCACAATGCTCAGCCAGTCTCCCTGGCGGCGGGAAGAGCAGCAGTCGCTGGCAAAGCCACGAAGTCTTGGGCAAAACGAACCTCATCCTCTTCTGGGACAAGGCTGCTTCCCGTAGGAGAAAAGGAGTTTCTCTCTTCCGGCATACCTGGGGGAAGCACCGGAGAGAATGAAGCTTACAGTTACGCCTCCACTCCACCCATCCAAATCCTAATCAGTTTGAGGATGCTTTTCCTTGCCCTCTTCCTATCGCTCCTTTTTCTCCTTCTTTTTCTTCATTTTACCCCACCCCACCTCTGTGAACTTTGGTAAGACTAACGCTGCTTTGAACATGTCTTTCAAGGGCAATAAGCGTGCGTTTTTTTTCTTGGCTCTAAATGTAGCCATGGAGTTTCAGGGTGGTAGGTCGTGTTTAGTTTTCGGTAGTATTTCCAAATCGTGTACCAGTGTGAATGTACCAGTTGTGTCAATTGCAGTCTCTTCAGCAATGTATGAAAAGTTTCAGTTGTTCCATAGCCTCCGCAACCCTTGATACTGTCTTTTCTTTTAAGTTAAGCAATTCTGGTGAAGGGTAGTAGTATTTCATTGTGTTTTTAACTTGCATTTTTCTGATAGCTAATGATGTCCGATACCTTTTAAAAATTGCTTATTGGCCATTTGGGAATACTTTTTTGTGAAGTACATGTTTAACTTTCACTGTTTCTCATTGAGTTATCGGTCTTTTTCGTGGTGTTTCGTAGTAATTCTTCATACAGTCCACAAAGGGTCATCTGACAAATATAAGTATTGAAATATCTTCTCACAGATTGTGACTAATCCCTTCTTCTTAAGGAGAAAACAAAACAAATAAACAAACAAAAAAATGCTGTAGAGTCAATTATTACTCATGATGACCCCATGTGTTACAGAGTAGAGCTGTTCATAGGGTTTTCTTGGCTGTAATCTTTAGGGAAGCAGATCATCAGGCCTTTCTTCCGTGGTGCCACTGGGTGGGTTCAAATTGCCAGACTTTTGGTTTTATACAAGGCAAACCATTTGCATCCAAGAGGTCCTTCTTACGGAGAAGGGGACGTGAAAAACTTCGTAAGTAGAGAAAAAAGAACAGGTAGAGAGAGAGAGAAAAGTTGAAAATACAATTTCCTTTGGAGATCTTTCCTGGCTGCTGTTAAAAAAAAAAAAAAAAAAAAAAAAAAAGGCCCCAGGCGGTTTCCTGGGGAGGGAACTTTGGCTGATGGGATGAAATGTTCAACGAGCAGAAACAGTATTTGGTCTACAATCCCCTTACATATTTCTTTCCTGGTTTAGCACTGTAGAAGAATATAGTTTAGAAGTTTAAGAAATAGTGAGATTTGAAACAGTGGATGTTCTCTCTGGCCAACTATCAGATCTGCGAGGACTCCTTAGATATACGGCAAATATTTCAAGGAGGATCTTCATGACCTTTCTGTCGTGAGAGAGGTGTGGCTCAGTGGGAGTGTCTTTTCCTTGAGAGGGTTCGAAACCATACAACTGATCTGCTTTTTATAATTCCTAACATTTCCGTTCTTTTCTCCTTTTGAAAACACATTTTGCATATTCATCAGGAAACAAACGCATTATTCAATGGATTGCCTTTCAGTATTTCCCCGTTTCTACTCCGAAGCAAGAAGCCCGCCACCACATTAATGTGCTCAGTAATCCTCTGTTCCCCTTTCCAGTGTCATTGAAGAGCAAGACAGAAAAAGAAGGACTGAAAGAAGAGAGAAAGAACAGGATAGATCATTTCATTTGGAATTCCCGCAGTTTTCTTATCCGCGTTTGGAGCGTGAACAGCTGGAGGTTACCAAACAGAAAAGCTTCTTCCTGTTTTACCTTTTCCTTCCCTTTCTCGCCTTCCTCCTTCTCTACTAACCCATCCACTGTCTCCAAAAATTGGATCGCGTTTTTTTCAGACATGGATGGCAATGGAGCCCATATAATTTTGGATGAGTGAGTAGATACTATTGAATAAATTAAGATTAAGTATTTAAAAACACACGAACTTTGTAAATCAAAGTCAAATATTTTGAAGTTACGACTAAGGTAAAGCATGTCAGGTAGCTGAAATAGCTCAGTTAGGAGAGCGTTAGAGTGAAGATCTAAAGGTCTCTGGCTCGATCCCGGGTTTTGGCATTTTATTCACTTTTGCATAATTGTTATAATCCCCCCTTTTTAAAAAATATAACTGTTGTATCCCAAGACTTTAGGACTGTAATAGAACTGAGTGTAGTACATTCATTCAACGGAGAACTATGTTAAAAAAAGATATATATATATATATATATATATATATATATTTCTATATATCTCACTACACTTTTTACTGATTTTAGCAAATCCAACGAGGTTGTGTACATACATATTTTAATCATCCTCTCCTGTATTTATATATTCCTGCTCTCTTCCATGAAGTGTTAATCAACATTTTGCATATTTTATTTTTAAAAACAACAACAAACAAATTCAGGTAAGGAGCCCTGGTGGCGCAATTGTTAAGCGCTAGGCTGCTAACCTAAAGGTCAGCAGTTTAACTTATCCAGCCCCTCCTGGGGAGAAAGACCTGGAGATCTGCTCCAGTAAAGATTACAACCTAGAAAACCGTATGGAGTCGTTCTACTCTGGAAATTGTGGAGTAAGAAATTCCAACATGCGACATGCTGTTGCACTTATAAGGAGCTCTGGTGTCGCAGTGGGTAAAGTGCTTGGCTGCTAACCGAAAGGTTGGTAGTTTGAACCCCACCAGCCACTGCGGGAAGAAGATGTGGCAGTCTGCTCCCCTAAAGATTAAAAAAAAAAAAAAAAAGAAAAAATCCTTTGCCGTCGAGTCAATTCCGACTCCTAGCGACCCTGTAGATTACAGCCTTGAAAATCCTTCGGGACAGTTCTACCCTGTCCTATAGGGTCGCGTTTAGTCAGAATTGACTCCACAGCAATGGGTTTTGGGTGCGCTTATGATTCATTTTTGCTTTTATGTTATGTATGGGGGAGGAGGGAGGAGGAATGTTTTTAATCTCAAGAAATGTTTAGAAGTCCCGTAGAAAAAGAATCACTATACTATGTGTGGGTGTGGTGTGTGCAAGGATTTTTTGCGATAGGAAAATCTGGGTTTGTACCTTGAGTCTACTCCATTATTAAATTGATGGAATAAGAAAATTGTTGAACACCACTGAACTTTTAAACAATTTTAAGAACATTGAATTTTCTTGTTGATGTGAATCCCGGTAGCCTTGCACCCCGTTTGACATTTCCAAATCTCAAATTATTTCTGTTTGAGAGAAGAACAAAAATAAACATTTCTATAAGAAAAATTCTGCTCAACTTTTATGAGGGGAACTAGAATTCTGAAAAAAGAAAGCAAATGGCAGTAATCAAGACTCAAGTACAAATAGCCCATATTTTCCCCCTCTAACATCAGCCTCTTTCTTGATATTCTTTGTTAGGGATAATAAGTAATTTTTTTTTTTTTTGGTCATTTTGCATTTTTTTTTTCTTTTCAAACGTTTTAGTTTCAAGGTGTCTGTTTTCCACTGGAAACTCCTGGACACTGTCAAGAGAAAATAACCTCCAGTGCTCCAACATCAGAACTGCATCAAGTAGCAAAAGGAAAATTGGTACAAAGTGAGAAGCAACACCAGGGTAGGGACATTGACTGTACAGAAATGGGGAACCAGATGCTTTATCCATTAGGTCACTCAGCCCTTCTCAACTCAGACACTTGAATTTTATTTCTTTAAGAAATATTTGATTGGACAAACTGTATCAATGGGTATTTTATTGCCTGATGGACCAAGGGTTTCTTTACATTCTATTGAGGTGGGAGACATAAGGCAATTACCAAAACGTAATTAATCTCCATTCAATATCTTAAAAATGAGGCCAATGACTACCGTGCAAAAAAAAAGTCGTAAAGACTGAAGGAGATCTTGCATATGACCACTTTCTTCTGAGTCCATCCATAATATGAAACATGAATGTTGGTAGGTCCTGCTCCATCCTCTCTGCCTCTGGCATTCTCCCAGGACAATGCTTAAGCAGATACTATCTTCTCTAGCCAGTTACGTCTAACAGAAATATAATGCAAGCCATAAGAGAGGGACACTTATGCAACTTCAAATTTTCCACATTACATAAGTAAAAATGAGCATGTGAATTTAATTTTAACAATATCGTTTATTAACCTGATATATCCAAAATATCAAGCAATCAAGTTAAAAATTTATCAAAACAAACAATCAATTTAAAAATTATGACTTCTGGTTTCTAGTCCTACAAGTAAAGAGCTTGAAGTCATCTCTCCCATCCTCACAACAGGAAAAAAGCTGCAAAACTAAAATTAACAGCTCTTTATAGATACATCAGAGAATTGAGATCACAGGACAAACCACCACCATGAAAACTGGAGAGACAACAGGCTGGTACAAAGAATCACTGCTTACTAGGAGCAGAAACCATCATAACAGGTAGATCCAGCATCCATTAGAAATATTTATTGCTGGAGACAGAGTGTGGACTGGTTTAAGAGGGAAAAACTCCTGGAGGACCAGCATTAGGGGGTGCCTTACACTTTTGTGTGTTTTACCATGAGGAACAGCACCAGGTTCTCATTGTGACGTTCAGAGAAAAATCCCCTAGTTCTTCCCGCAAAGGGAAGGGGAAAAGTAACCATTTGGAAATAGTGCTCTGTTCTTAGCAATAGCCTGCCCTCATGGGCAACTACTTTATCAGAGCCTAATCAACATGGATTTTATCAGACCCTAACACACATGGAGGAAGGGATATACCCAACCCCAGCTCTCTCTAGCCTTCTACATGGGGGAAGGGAAATACCCAGCAAAGCCCCCTCTAGCCTTGGAGGTGGGGGAGAGGAAATACCCAACTCCAGCTCCCTGCAGTCTTCCTGTTTCACCTAAGGGGTTAAAAAAAAAAAAACACGAAAACAAACCCTGAGAAGGACTTGTAACAGTCACAACTCATGGGTCCACTAAAAGACACATCTAATTATAGGGTTATAGACTATTTCTCTTCTCTCAACACCTTACCATCACATTGTGGCTAGTGGCTATCATATTGGACAGTGCAGCATCACATAAATACTTTATATATTTGCACATTTTCTGAATTGGGTATATATGGCATGAATGTGTTTTGTCTTCAGCCTCAGAGGAATTCTGTAATAAATGAATCTATCTGTATGGGTGGCTACTCCCAATAGTGTCACTGATAGTCTGAAGATTGCAACAGGTATTTAAATTTTTTAATTTCCATTTTGTTTACAAGGCAAATTAAATAACAACAACAACAACAAAAAAAGCATACCTTATTAAGAATTCTCAAGAATCAGAGACACCCAGGTTTCTCCAGGTGCAACACAACATAATGCAGTGTTTCTGTGAACTGTCCTAATATTGCTTTTACAACATCAAACAGCCAAGATACCACCCAGCATTTCCACACGTGAAGAAACAAACATACACATGTACCCATCAGTTTTGTGTGTAATACTCTAGTGCTCTTCTTAAGTGAAACCTGTCAACTCACTGCTTCTTGTTCTTTTTGTACAAATCCCACGAGCCATCTGAAAGAACAAGTCTGACAGATAAATCATGTTCTGCCAGTTTCAAAAAGGAGTCAATGTTGTTTTTACGAATATTGGCAATGGCTCATATATGGGCAAACCAGAATGAGAAAGAGCTATAGACCCTAGAAATCTGGTACTAAGAAATAGATTTTCTCTTAGTCCTTTTATGTAGTTCAAAGAATACAGTCTAAATCATGATAAATCCCAAGGTTCAGGAACAGTCTGGGAGTAAGCTTTTTTCCCTGCAAATATTGATAAAGGATTTCTAATCCCCAAATCTCAAAACTCACTTTGCAGTCTTTATTCACCTTCCACATGCTTACACTTCCTGATCACTCACAAATCCTATAAGCTAAAGAATCAGTATCCTCCACTGGTTCTCGAGGGTCTCCAGCCCAGAGTAGCTGTTAATGCCCCTTAAACCTGAACCAAAAAAAAAAAAAAAAAAAAACCAAAAACACAAAAACCAAAAAGCAAAAAAACCAAACGCATTTAAGGTTTCCAGGGATCAGCAGCGGTGGATTCCAACTGGCAGACCTTTTCGCTCGCACCCGAGCTCTTAACTACTGCCCTACTAGGATCTCGAACCTTGAGCACACTACTGAAACCTTCCAGGATGGCGTGTCTCAGAAAATAAGATTTATTTCTAAGTGAAGATCAGGCGTTTCTTCTCCGGGAGGGGGTGCCGCTCAGTGGTAGAGCACATTCTTTGCGCGTATGAGGCCCCGGCCCGATCCCCAGGGCCTCCACCTGTTTTTCTCTGATCCAACACTATTTAAACCCAATCTTTAAGACATACACACTTAGTTTCCCTAATATTTTCCATACTATTCCTGCACACATGGAAAGTAGAAACAACCCAGTGGAATTCCCTGAATGCTCTTCCATTCATTGGCTGTGAGCGTCTACATCCGTTAAGGTGACTGAGATAGCAGAAGGAAGATGTTTAGAAAAGGCAGAAAAGAAGAACCGGATCCCAACGGAATCACTAGAACCACCCGAAACAAAAGCGTGCGTATTAACGGACGACTCACCTTGGCTCTCATTTGTACTGTTATTAAAGAGACGGAAATACAGAAAAAGGGGTGAGGGAACGGCCCAGCGGACAGTTTTCTTTAGTGCCTTGTGTTTTCTGGGCCTAAGAAGGGAGCGAAAACAGAAGAGCCCATCTTATGCTTGCTGATTTCTCTCTACCTGTGTTCCGTCTAAAAATGAGAGACTGCTGTAGGTCCCGAGTCTTTTTAGGCGAGCGAATGGCTTGGACACTGGACAAGGAAACGAAGACTGTCAGGGACTTAGAAGTCTTCCTAATACGAAAATAGACGAAATAACTAGAATCAGCATATTCCCAATTAATATTCCATAATACCAATTTTCCTGTATTTCCTCACTCATTCCATTTCCCCGTTGTTTTAAATCTTTAAATAAAACATTCACTGGAAACCTCAGTTTTACATCTATAGAAGGCAGACCCATAGGAAGAAGCAGGGAAAGGTTTTTCTATCACAGTGGAAAATAGATATAGGTACTTCCGGACTTACAACATACTGGATTTACATAGGACAGCACTTACAACCTTTTTCTTTTTTTCTGACCATCTTATCATTAATAATATGTCCTACATACTATGTTGCAGCAGATAATTTGCCGATGTTATCATTCTTATGCCGACCCCCAAAACAAATAAATATCAAATTTATAAAGATATTGATTATTAAAGGCAATAATAAGGAAAACTGAAAAAAAAAAAAGAGGTATTCGGCTCAGAACCGACTTAAGACAGAGTCATAAGTCGGGGACTACTGTAAATAAAAGGTGAATGGATGACAGGTATGCTGGATGCTTCTGTTGTAAAGAACAGCTTCTGTTCCTTCACGGTCAATCTGATCACATCTGCTTTGTATGACCAGGAAACTTTTAGGAATTTCTAGTCCACTGATGACATATTTTTAATGCTTTATGGTTTCAAAACTGTCTCTATCTCTGCATATATTTATTGTACTGTTGAATCAAAGTGTCTTTGGGAAGGCACAGATTTAGATATTTGTTCCCAGCCTTCCAATCTGACACTCTATTAAGCTGGGATGTCCTTACTCCTCGATTTTCCTCTCTAACGAATATATTCAAGGCATGTAGGAGAGAGACTGGCTTCCAACCCTGATTGGCTGAGGGTTGGTTGCATTCCTGGGGTCAATTATTTATTTGTTTTAGCATGCATTTCATCAACAGAGGTAATGCCGTCATTTCTTGTATTTGCTCTTTTTTTTTTTTTTTTTGTTATCTACGTGTTCTCTCCAGGCACTTTAAGCAGACAGTAGCTTGTTAGCCACAGTCAACACTGCACAGGGGAATAAGGAGTGGGGAGAAATTAGAGTGCTGTGAGTAGAATTTCAAATTCAAGGCCCAACTCTAGATCCACTGAATCATTGACCTGTGGTTCAAGCCTTCAGTGACACAGATGCTAAAGCTTGAGAAACACTGCTCTGTACGTTTGAGAAGGAGATGCTAAGCACCAGGTGTGTGCTGAGGATAAAGAATGGCTCCAGAGATTTGCTGTCCATTCTCAAGCGATGGCTGTATTTGCCTTACATCAGAGATTGGAGAGTTCCTTATCTCTTCAAAACCCCCCAGTAGTTTAGATGACTTTGGAGGTCACACAAAAGAACCCTTGATTTTTCTATGGATGAATTCAAAATGGAAGCGAAGTGATGCTCTCTAGTCAAATACTTGCAGTCCAGTCAAGCTATTTGGGTGTATGTTCTGAACTGAATTGTGTTCCCCCAAAATATGTGTTGTAAATGCTAACCTCTATGTCTGTGGTTATAATCTCACTTGAGAATGATTGTCTTCATTATGTTCATGAGGCAGGATTAGTGTAGGTTATGTCTTGAGTCAATCTTTTACAAGGTATAACAAGAGCAGATTAAGCAAGCGAGATGGGGAAAGATAGATGCCAAGCCACATGGAGATCTCCAAGGAACCAGGAAACAGAAGCTGAGACACAAGCACCTTCCCCCAGAGCTGACACAGAGTGAAAGCCTTTCTATAGTGCTAGTGCCCTAAGTTCTGATTTCTAGCCTCCTAAACTGTGAGAAAATAAATTTGTTTGTTAAAGCTGTCCACTTGTGAAATTTGTGTTATAGCAGCACTAGATAACTAAAACAGCTAAAAGGCTCTCAATTTGAAATCTGAGCTTAAAAGACTGCAAGTCTAAAACAGAGACCCTATGTACAACAGAAAGGAACACTGCCCAGTTCTGCACCATCCTCACAACTGTTATGTTTGAGCCCATTGTTGAAGCCACTATATCAGTCCATCTCCTTGAGAATCTTTCTTTTTTTCACTGACACTCTACCAAGCATGAGGTCTTTCTCCAGGGAATAGTCCCTCTTTATAATGTGTCCAAAGTACATAAGACAAATCTTGCCATCCTTGCTTCCAAGGAGCACTCTGGCTGCATTTCTTCCAAGATAGACTTGTTCATTCTTCTGACAGTTGATGGTATATTCAATATTCTTTACCAACACCATAATTCAAAGGTGTCAATTCTTCTTCGGTCTTCCTTATTCATTGTTCAGCTTTTGCATGTTTATGATGCAATTGAAAATACCATGGCACAGCTGGGAATGGATCTCACTGTAACCCGGGGACTGCCAAGAGTTGTGTGATGTTTTCTAATCCACTTAGCCAATCATTGCATTTTAATTGGTATGTTTAGATTATTTACATTCAGTGTAATTATTGATTATTCCAGAGCTTAAGTCTGGCATTTTATTTTTGTTTTCGGATTGTTCTGTCTCTCTCTTTTTTATTTCTCTGTTTTCTTTTTACCTGCCTTTTTATGGATTACTCAAATTTTTTAAAATTCCATTTTAATGTATAGTTTTTGAGTGTATCTCTTTGCATAGATTTTTTTTTTTGTGATGTAACAGTATACACACACACACACACATATACCACTGAGTACTGGTATCATCATTTCACTAGTTCAAGTCAAGTGCAGCAACCTTACCTCCTTTATTTTCTGTTACGCTCCCTCATTTATAACATAATTGTTTTAACTACTTTCTCTACATACATTTAGAACCACATTAGATAGCATTATACTTTCTGCTTCAACCATCAAACATAATATAGGAAACTCAGGAAGACAAGAACAGTTTACTGTATTTACTCATATTTTTGCTTACCCTGCTCTTTTTTCCCTTCTGGTGTTCCGAGATTCCTTCTTTTATTACTTCCTTTATTTCTGGAGAACTTCCTTTAGCCATTCTTTTAGGGTAGTTCTGCTGGTGGCAAATTCGCTTGGCTTTCTTCTGACTAAGAATGCCTTAATTTTTCCTTCATTCCAAGAGAATTTTTTTTTTTTTTTTTCTGAATCGACAAGTTTTTTCTTTCAGCCCTTGAAAAATGTGCCTCTTCATTCTGGCCTCGATGGTTTCTGATGCGATATTCACTGTCATTCAAGTTTTTTTTTTTTTTTCCATATAGGTAAGGTGTCATTTCTCTCGCTGCTTTCAAGATCTCTTTTTGTTTTGCTTTGCTTTTAGAGTTCATAAGTTTTGATTGACGTTCCGCCCCATCCCCACCCCCATTCAACTGACAGAGGGGCCTTTCTCCAAAAACCACATAAAAATCCAATACAGAGTTTCAGACTTGGATATTCCAGTGTTTAGGAAACAACTTCACAAGGCTGTCTCTTGTTGTGTTGTTGTGTGCGGTCAAGTTGATTCCGACTCAGAGCAACCCTTGAAAAAGCCAAACCTGTGGCTGTCGAGTCAAGTCCGACCCTATAGGACAGGGTAAAACTGCCCCATAGGGCTTTCAAGGAGTGCCTGGTGGATTCAGACTGACGATCTTTTGGTCAGCAGCCAACTCTAAGCCACTAGTCTACCATGGTTTCCTAACGACCTTTAGGGTTGGCAATTTCATCATGTAAACATTCCACATCTGTAAAGCAAAAAGTAAACAAAGTTTAAATCAATATACAAGCAGAGCTATACAAACCTCTTTCTGTACTCAGTGAAAGGCATTACATCTTATCTAGCTCCCCAAATCAAAATATTCCTAAATCCTGACGTTATCTTTCTCCTTGCTATCTCTACTTTTCATCATCCATATCTTTTTCCCCTGAATTACTGAAAGGTTTGTCTTCCTGCCTAGAGTGTGACAAAACACACTGTGGCTGAGTAAACTGCTACCATTTCTTTTTCTGTTCTGGTTCTCTTCAGATTTCTGTAAATCAAGAAGCAGAGTTTCTAGACGTAGCGGGTAAAATGAAGGGCTTCTGCCTGAGAGAAGGAATTGGAGTAAAAGAAAAAAATGCCTGAAAAGGGACTTGAAGCCTGGACCCTCAGATTAAAAGTCTGATGCTCTACGGACTGAGCTACCCACGCTCCTACTCTTTCCTGTAGGCCTGATTTAAATTCATTTATGTGGCCAATTGGTTTTACACTTTATGTTCTCAAATAGTTTTCTTTGAATTCACCTCGTGGCCAGGAATATATATATAGTACTTTAGATGAAGGTTTACAGAGCAATTTAGTTTCTCATTAAACAATTAATAAACTTTTTGTGACATTGGTTACCAATCCCTTGACATGTCAACACTCGCCCATTCTGACTTTGGGTTCCCCATTCCATTCATCCATCTTTCCTGTCCCCTCCTGCATTTTTGTCCTTGCCCTTGGGCTTGTGTGCCCATTTAGTGTGTTATATATGGTTGAGCTATGTGTATTATTCTTTGTTTTATGGGCCTGTTTAATCTTTGGCTGAAAGATGAACCTCAGGAATGACTTCAGTAGTACTGAGTTAAAAGAGTGTCCAGGGGCCATACTCTTAGGGTTTCTCCAGTCTGTGTCAGACCAGTATGTCTGGTCTTTTTTGTTTGAGTTTGAATTTTGTTCTGTATTTTTCCCCACCTCTGTCTGGGATCCACTATTGTGATCCCTGTCAGAGCAATCAGTGGTGGTAGCCGGCCATCATCTAGTTGTGCTATTGCCAAGATTTTGTTTGAAAGAGATCCTGTGGTCCCTCAGAGCATTTCCCTTCCTTCTGTCTTTGACTTGTAACTCTAGATTTTCGGGACCAGAGTGATGACCCCTAGACAAAGCACTGCTGGGTTTTAGACCACACTTCTAGACCCAGACTATCAGAAGGGTGACGGTAGCCAACTACACAACTCTTACAGAGAAGTGGGGCCAAGGAGGGTCAGTCTGAAGAGTTGACCCGGCTTCAGTCCCAGGAGTTTATTTATAGTCAATACAGCAAGTAGTGAAGCAAATCACAGAACAATGGGCTTTGGGTGAATAACAATAAGTTTCAGGCAAGGGAGAATGGACTTCAGGTAAACAAGCCAATCAGTAACGAGACAATAGGTTTTGGAAAAACAAGTCGTGCCTAATCTTCTCATCACTGACAAGTCTCAACATGCTGTGTGTAGCATATGGGCCTTTGAGGGGCTGAAGTTGTCAATAGTGCAGCCGTGTTTAAATAGCACATATCCCCACACCAGATGACTTCATTTCTTGTTAAATGTTGTGATTTTATGCCTTTGTTTCTTATTTTCCCACCTGCACCTATTCTTCTTGAGGCAAAACTCAGTGCTACTCTTCTTCATGTCCCTCTGCATTGTCTTCCATACAGCCTTGGGAGACTGAGAAGAGTTGAAGGAGAGAGAATCTGAAGACTGACAAAAACATTCCATAATGGTGCGGAGGCAAAGGAACCTGGGTTTAATCTTCTGCATCTCTATTCTTGCTTTTCTTAATGATGCAGCTTCTCTACCATGCTCACATCCAAAAGAGAAGGATAATTATCTTGATGAATTAATGTACATTAGTACATACCATCCAGATATGTCCTAAGATAGTTCATTAGTTTTGATCTAAACCTGGAGAAAATACTGTACAGGGAATCCAGGAACAAATGGGGAAGTTTTGGGGTGAAGGAAATACTAAGCTCTTTGGGGAAGAAAAACAGCACAGGACATGGGAAAAGACTATTGTTTATTTCTTCCAAATAACTTGGCACTTCCAAGAAACCAAGACTAGTGAAAACGGAGAGAATTTGTAGTTGCTTTCCGTTAAGAATTTTTGGATTTCTCATCTCCCCTACCATACCAATATACGAGGCATAGTTGGGGGTGGGGCACACAAAATCGCTTGGATTGTTTTGCGGATCAATACAAAGGAGAGCTAGCGGTCGACTTTTAAGCAAAATACCTGGGGGGTTAGCATTTCAACAAGATAAGCACCCCTCCAATCTGTTTTGGCTCTTTTCTCTCCACTTGAAGTAGCTTGAAAGTCATCATACTACACCTCAGACATCAGGACCACTCTCCCAGGGAAGTTTGTGACCCACAACCCTGGGCCACCTGCATATCAGGTGATTCTTCTCCTTGTTGGTAGAGGATCAAGTTGTGCAAACTTACGTTACGAATGGGTTATAAGAAAATGTTTTCCTGGCGTTAAAAGCAAGTATTTCCGACAAGGGGAGCTCTTGTTTGAGCTTTCAGACCTTTCTCCCTGGACCAATGCCATCTTATCTTTTAGACAGAAAAGGTCCGAACATACCAACCTATGGCGCTCCCTCTCCTAATGCTGTCGTTTGCCCCCCTTTACTACAGACTTTAGTTCTTGGCTCATATTTCTACACTCAAATGCATCATTACTTTCAGTGACTTAGAGGAGAGCACTTTCAAAGAAATATGTAACTTCAGGTCACTATGAGTTGGAATCGATTCAACGGCAAAGCGTTTCTGGACTCATCTCACAATTTCACAGTTTATTAATTTTAAGTAATTGTTTTCAGAGGTTTCAGGTGATATTTGATTCCTTTTTTGAATGTTGTTAAATTTTCTTCCAATTGCAAAGTTAAAAATTTGAAAACAAACCAAATGCTCCCAAGCAACACTTAGACTTTCAGCTTTGGACTACTTCTTTAGTGTATTGATCCAACGACAGGATGGATAAGGCCTCTGATTCTGGGTCAGAAAGCTGAAGATTGGAATCCCTTCTTGGTGCCTTGTTTCTGGTTTGACAAGAAGTAGCAGCTCCTTGAATTGACTTCCAATGGCTAACTACAGAGTTGTTGCTGGAGTTGAGAGCTGGGGTTTGGGTTAAGTTTCTCCTGTCACAGATCAATAAACAAACCAAAAACCCAACCCAAACCCATTTAAGTTGCAGTTGAGTTGATTCCCACTCATAGTGACCCTACAGGACAGAGTAGAACTGCCCTACAGGGTTTCCAAGGCTGTAAATCTTTATGGAAGCAGGCTGCCACATCTTTTCCCAGTTGAGCAGCTGGTGGATTCAAACTGCCAAGTGCTTAAACACTGTCCCATCAGGGCTCCTCAAAGATCAATAGCTAACATTAAAGAGTTTTTGGAAACCTAAAATGAGCTGACTCTCAAAAAGACAGCGAGCAAACATATGTACCTACTAAAAGTCATCATATTAGATTTGATCAATTACTTGCATTTTGTCATTGGCAGAGAACCACTAAAAGTACTGTGTAAAGAGTTGTTACTGACATTATAGTGAACCTGGTTTTCCTGGCTTACAGTCTTGCTCTAGGATTGCTAGAAGGTAGACAACAAGAGGATGTAAGCAGTAGAAGAGCCCACTGTAAACGATGGAATAAGTTTCTCTGGAGAAACCTAGGTTTCAAATGGTTTCTAATGAAAAGTTAGAAATATCCGCGTGTGTGGTGATGATGGGGTTATTAATCCTGAATCTGCCCTTGAAATCTGGACCCTCACACTGAAAGTCTGATGCTTATCAACTGAGCCATCTGGGCTCAGGTATCCAACTTTTCCTGAGAATTTACTCAACATGAATACAGTCTGCTATTCTTTAACTGTTCTTTCTAAATTATTTCCCTTGTATTGAAAGCACAGTGCATCAATATTTGAGAAGCTCAAGACAAAAACTGCAGGCAGATCCACCTTCTACATTCAACATTGCTCCCTACCACCACCAGTGGGATTTCCTTCGGGTCTGTCAGAAATCCTCAACAGTGGGGCTTCTGCACCGCAAACAAAGCCTCACGTGTGCCCTCCAAAGTGTGAAGCTGTCTATCCTGCCACTGCCATACCTGCTGGGAAATCTCATAGCCACAGTCTCAGACAAAAGGAGCTGGAGCTTTCTGCAGAACAAATAATCTCAGCCCACTTTCTTAGAGAGGGCCTTCTTGCTACCTGTGAACTTAAAGGAAGCACAAGAGAGATAGAGAGCTTGGAAGCGTTCTACCTCATCAACCATCCAAAATCCTTTGCATCCACAGAGATCCAGGTCCAAGCCCTCTTCCACCCACTTCTCTTCTTTTTTCTCATTTGTGCAGCAGCCGTCTTACTTCCCAGCATCTGCTGCCTCTCTTCCCTCAACACTCACACATCACTCGGCCCTCTCCTACCCATCTTTCCCCTCCCACTGTCTTTGTGTCCACTGCCCCTCCTTCTGGGTGAAATTTCCCCAGGTTCCTTATTCCCCATTCGAATTTCTAGGCCAGAGCTTCCCAAACCTACCTGATAGTAAGAATCACCGGGGGCAATTTTACATTATTTAAATTTATGCTGCCACCTTATTTCAGTCCAATCAGGAACTGGGCTGTGGGCCTAGGAATCCATATTTTTATAATATTCTCAGGCTATTCCCAAGCCTATACCACTGAAATCCAGCACATACCATTTATGACTCGTGTCTTTGTGTTGGAGGATTATTACTGTTTATCATATTACCCTTTCTGCCCCTAAATGCCAAGCTCAGCAACTTTCCCCTGCACCAGCTGAGCCTCAGTCAGGTTTTGCTGAGCTGGAGGAGAGGTTATCTGTGCAAGGAAGGAACCGGAGAGTTGATATAAGTGTTTTTCTATTCTTCAGGAAGGTATGGACCTCGCACAGGCAAGAAAGAATCAGAATAAAACTTGTAAGACCCATTGTCGTTGAGTCGATTCTGACTCATAATGAACCTAAGGACAGAGTAGAACTGCTCCATAGGGTTTCCAAGGAGTGGCTGGTGGATTTTGAACTGCTGATCTTTTGGTTAGCCGCCGTACAATTCCATAGCTCTTCAACACTGCGCCACAAGGGCCCCAAAACTTATAAGAGAGAACATAAAAAGATATAGGATTACAGGCAGTTCCCTGGTTAAGAGCATCCAACTTATTCACAACCCATAGTTACGAACCAACCCTGTAAAGCATATTATGTTAAAAATGTGAGGTACATATGATGATTTGTAATAACAAACAGGCACTTCTTTGCAATGCGCATCAAAACATTATTATTATTACTGCATTATTATGTTTAAGATATTTTAGTGTATCTGGAAGTATTTAACATTTTTTATGCATAGAAACGTACACTATAAGCTGTATTGTATACTAATACAAACATTTTACTAACTGACATTAGACATGAAACACACCTAACTGTTCTGACTTACATACAAATCTGATTTAAAGACAAACTTAGGAACAAAACTCGATGGTAATCTGGGGACTCCCTGTATGTAATATGGTGTTCCAACAAAGTCCAAATCACATTTATGTCCTGTTTCACAGAACATATCATGGACGTTAAGCAACGTACGTAGCCCTGGTGGCACAGTGATTAAGAGCTCAGCTGCTAACCAGAAGGTCTGCAGTTCCAATCCACAAGTTGCTCCTTGGAAATTCTATGGGAGCAGTTCTACTCTGTCCTATTGGGTTGCTATGAGTCGTAATTGACTCCACAGCAACGGTTTGTTTTTGTTTTTTAAAAACGCATGACTGTACCACAAAGTAGGTGGCTTTGAACTACAGATATTTATTATACACAGTTCTGAAGGCTAGTTCTCCAAATTCAGAGTGTCAAAGAGCCTGTTGTGCTCAAGTTGTTTCTGACTCATAAAGACCCTATAGGACAGAGGAGAACTCCCCCATAGGGTTTCCAAGGCTGTAATCTTTATGAAAGGAACCCTAGTGGCACATTGGTTAAGAGCTCTGCTGGATGACTGAATGGGATTCGAACCGGTTCAAAGCCCTGCTTTGAAACCCCATGGGACAGTTCTACTATGTCCTATAGGTTTGCTATGAGTCAGCATTGACTAGATGGCAAAGGATTTTTGGTTTTTAACAGATCTGAAATCCCAAAAGATTTTATAAATTTCAGGAAAGATATCTAAGGATAATGCAGAAAATAAAAACTTTATTCAAAGTCTGGAAAAAAATAAAAAAGAGCTCCATGGGAGAAAGATGTGGCAGTCTGATTCCATAAAGATTTACAGCTTTGGAAATCCTGTGAGGCAGTTCTCCTCTGTCCTGTAGGATCACTTGGAGTCAGAATCCACTCGACGGAAATGGGTTTAATTTTTTGGGAGCCAGCTGTCACATCGTTCTCCTAGAGTGGCTGGTGGGTTCAAATTGGCCACCTCTCAGTTAGCAGCCCAGCATTTAACCACTGCTCCACCAGGGCTCCTTTCAGGGTGTCAGCAGGACCATGTTTTTGGAGAAAGCTCTAGGGGAAGATCCTTTCTTGTCTCTTCCAGGTTCTCATAGCCCCAGGCATTCCTTAGCTCACACCTGCAGCGTAACACCATAGCCATCTTTCCTCTGTCTCTGTGCCTTTTCTCCTGTTTTATAAGAATATCACTTAGATGGGATTACGACCCACCCTAATCCAGTATGATATCACATTGACTCAAATGATAACATCTTTAAAGACCCTATTTCCAAACAACATTACATTCTCAGATACTGGGGGTTAGGACTTCAACATATCTTTTTGCTGGACACAACTCGATCCATAACACAGCTGTATGTAATACCGTAGATTATTTGAACAGTCCTTGATTAATGGACTTGTGGTTTCTTTTCAGTCTTTTACTATTATAAATTTTAAACAGATGAGCCACGTTCATATTTCATTTTGTATTTTTACCCATGTGTGTTTGCAATTGATTGCTAACAAAGGGTTTGCTGGATGGGAGAATAAATGCAAATAACATTTTGCTAGCTACAGCTGTGTACATTTTGAATCTGTGCATATCACGTAGTGGAAGCTCAATAAACGTACGTTGGAGAAAAAGAACTGGCATAATTTAATGCAAAAACTTACATGAAAAGTTATTTATGGCATATCGTTGTCCTTTTGGAAGTGAGAATTCTGCACCCACAACTGCTTATGATTAAAGAATCAGAACTTACAGTACAGTAAACGCGGTAGAGAATTTAGGGGTAGCGGGGCATATACACAGCGGAGCCCTGGTGCACAGTGGTTGAGAGATATGGCTGTTAACCAAGAGACCAGCAGTTCGAACCCACCAGCCGCTATGGGGCAGTTCTCTGCCCTATAGGTCGCTATGAGTCGGAATGGTTTTTTTTTGAGGGGGGAGGGGTTGGGGAGATAGAGAAGATACTGTTCTTTTCATGGAAAGTACAAGGCCCTACGGGGACTCGAACCCACGATCTCCTGTTTACAAGATAAACGCTTTAACCAACAAAGCCATAGAGCCCGTGCGTACTCGCGTGTTAGTACCGGATCTGTTCTGTCGGATTAAAGGAAATAATTCCTGCTACAAAATCTACACGGTCAAATGCAGTTGACCGTGAGAAAATGGGCAAACTCCAAGAAGACGTTTTGCTTACTCGTATGTGCTGTAGAATAAAACAGGAAAAGTTTTGGGCAGTTAGAGTGTCAGGGCCAATAACTCTTCAGTTAGTCCAAGGGTAAATCTCAATAAAAGTCGAGGCAGCCGGGTCGTTCTAAATGGGATAAAATTTTCTAAAAACAAACTTCGCTGTTACTGCACCTCATCTTTTGTAACTTACAGTCTTCCCTCGAATGCCTTAAGTGAGGGGTCTCTAACAAAGGAACTCCACTGAGAGTCTCAGACCTCCAGGTCACGCATCACTTGCACTCACAGCAAGCAGTGATTTGGAGGGGAGGGAACCGGAGACAAGGCTGGGAGGGTCGAATTCAGATACAGAGTCTCCCTCAATATCGTCGCTCTCTTAAAATCCCACGGTGCCAATGTTGAGCGCTGTAACGACTCTAATCAGACAGCCAGAAGTGTAGAGCCTTTTGGGGAAAGGGGAAGAGGAAGTGGGGCCGGCTGGCTACACGGGGTCCCTGGATCCAGGTACATCCAGGTACAGTCCTCCTAAGGTGAAGAGTCACCACCATCGCTGTGCCCTCTACTCCCTCATGCCTGGTTTCAAGCGAAATAGGTCATCTGCTTGCAAAGAAAGTAACGTCTTCTCGTCTCTAACCTGAGCTTTTCACCCTGCGGTAACCCCCGCCCTCTCCCCGTTACATGCCCCCTACGGGGACTCTCAGAGGGCTGGGCTGGCTGGCTGTGAACTTGACCGCAGTCTCTGCGCCCCAGAGAAGTTCCCTCGTGGGAGTGTAGAAGGGCCGTGGGAGCCGGGGTGAGGCTGCAGGGGCTGGGATTCCTGGGATAGGCGGGGGACTGAAAAGCTTCGGGGGGGGGGGCGGGGCAGGGGAGGGGAGACCCAGGTACCCTGCCAAGACTGCGTTGGTGAAGTGAGAGCTGGCAGGACGTGTTCTCTCAGGGCCATTAGGAGGACGCCAAGACACGCGTCTATTTCAAACTGACGCCGGCTCTGAGATCTGGAAATTAAGACCATTAACGCATTCACCCAAAGTGGACGATCTGTTTGCACAACAAGGAAGCTCTCTCTTATACACACACGCAGACATACACACAACACACACACTCACACACACAGTCATGATTCGATTTCCAGGCGGATGGGGCGGGAGCTCCTCTGTTCTCTGGTTGCGGACATAAAGAATAACTTCTCGCTGCCTACCCCTGACCGCCAGACGCAGCTGACGAGAGACTTCACATCCTCCTGGTCACGGTCCTGGCGCCGCAACAGCCCTGGTGATTTTTAGTAATTATCTGAAGATTAATTTTTTTTTCCTCCCCGAGAGTTTAATGGATTTTATTCTTTGGCTGCCTTTACACTTTATGATATCCAGGTGTCATAAAGAGACAGCAAACTTAATTCTCCAGCGTCCCTGCTTGATGGAGCAAAAATCAAACTCGTTGCCTCTGAAAAAGTGTAAAAGTCTCATCCCTGACTCTCTTGCAACCTTCCCAGTTACCCAGTTCCTCTTTGTACAGAGAACATAGTTTTCTTGGGTATCCCCTCAGGGACATTATTTCCTCCACTTTTTATACAAATAAGGAAGTTCCCAAACACATTCCACTGCATCCTGGTTTTTTCACTTCATGCATGTTGTAGTGATTTTCAAATCAATATAGAAAGAACTTCTTCCTTCTTTGCTTGGCAGCAAAGAATTCCATTGTATGGCTGTATCATAATGTATATCTCGCCCAGACAAACAATGCCGCAATAAGTAGTATTCTGGATGGGTGTGAGTACTTTCTATACTTGGAACTGCTGAAGCAGTGTGTGTGATGTGCCATGGTAATTCTGATGGATCTTGCCTAATATGCATTCCCACCAGCATGCCACAATTGTCTGTCTGGTTTCCCACACTGTTGCAACCACTTTGTATTCTAACACAATAATGACAATAACAATAATAACAAACCCATTGCCTTTTAGTTGATTCTGACTCACGATGACCACATGTGTTACAGAGTAGAGCAGCTCTACAGGGTTTTCTGGGCTGTAGTCTTTTCTTTTTAGTGCAAGATCTCTCAAGGTTTTTTAATAAGTAATGTACATGATAACGCTAAACTAAAAAACTTGACCAGTTGCCACTGAGTCAAACCTGACTCATGGCAACCCCATGTGTTTCAGAACAGAACTGCTCCATAGGGTTTTCAATGGCTGTGACCATTCAGAAGTAGATCACCAGGCCTTTCTTCCAGGGTATCTTTAGGTGGATTTGAACATCCAAGTTTTTGGTTAGTAGCCAAGTGTTTCCCTGTTTGCACCACCCAGGGACTCCATGGTAACTCAAAAAGCGGCAAAGATTCCCAATTCAGTCTTAAAAGCTTGCGAACAACCATCTAAGATACAGCTGTTAGTCTCTACTCGTCCGGAGCAAAAGAGAAATAAGGAAACAAAGGACTCAAAGAAGAAACTAGTCTGCAGAAGTAATAGTCTACACAAACAATGGCCTTACCTACCTTGAGACTAGAAGAACTTGATGGTGCTGGGATACCACTACCAACTGTTCTGACTAGGGACTCAGTAAATAATCCTGGATGGAAATGGAGAAAAATGTAGAACTAAGCTCAAAGGCCAGACTCCCTGGATGGGTAGAGACTAGATGAATCCCTGAGATCATCTCCCTGGGATATCCTGTAAACTTGGAACTTAAATCACTACCAGAGGTCACCTTTCAGCCAGTGACAGATGGGACCATAAAACAAGTAATATTACCTGTCAGTACTGTGCTTCTCTAAACAATCATCTGGATGAGAGAGTAAACATTTTCCCTATACCAAACATGAGAAGGTAAGGGAAGGGGGGGGGGGCAGGGAAGCTAGATTAAGGGAAATAGAACAACTAGAATGGAAATAATGAGGATGCTGATATATTGTGAAAAATTTAGCCAATGTCACTGAATAGTATGTATAGAAATTGTTAAATGAGGACCTAATTTGCTGTGTAAACTTTCACCAAGAGCACAAAGAAATATTAAAAAAAATTCCCTTGCCATTTTGACCACTAAACTTTTTTTTTTTTTAATTGTGCTTTAGGTGAAAGTTTACAGAGCAAATTAGTTTCTTGTTAAACAGTTAATACACGGATTACTTTGTGACACTGGTTGCCAAGCCCTGATGTGTGTCAACACTCTCCGCTTCTCAGCCCTGGGTTTCCTGTTTCCATTAGTTCAGTTTTCTTGTCCCTTCCTGCCTTCTCATCCTTGCTTTTGGGCTAGTGTGACCATTTGTCTCCTATGCATGAAGTGAACTAGGAAGCATGTTCCTCATGTGTGCTATTGTTGGCCCTATAGACCTGTCTAAACTTTGGCTGAAGGGAGAACCTCAAGAGTGACTTCAGTACTGAGTCAAAAGGGTGTGTGGATGCCATACTCTCAGGGTTGCTCCAATCTCTGTCACACTAGCAAGACTGGTCTTTTTTTGTGTGTGTCTGAATTTGAATTTGTTCTATATTTTTCTCCCACTCTGTCTGTGACCCTCTATTGTGATTCCTGCCAGAGCAATCGGTGGTGGTAACCGGGCACCATCTAGTTGTTCTGGGCTCAGGCTGGTGGAGCTTATGGTAGCTGTGGTTCATTAGTCCTTTGGATTAATCTTTCCCTTTTGTCTTCTTCATTCTCCTTTGTTCTATCTGGGATGGATGTATCTTAGCTGTTTGAAGGCTTTTAAGACCCCAGATGATACTCACCACAATCAGATGTAGAACAATTTCTTTATAGACTATGTTATGCCAGTTGAGCTAGATGTCCCCCGAGACCATGGTCCCCAACCCTCAGCCCAGTAGCTTGGTCTCTCAGGGGGTTTGGATTTGTCTGTGAAGCTTCTATGACTTTGCCCTGGTCAAGTTGTGCTGACTTCCCTAGTATTGTGTACTGTCTTACCCTTCACCAAAGCTAGCACTTGTCTTAGTCATCTAGTGCTGCTATAACAGAAACACCACAAGTGGATGGTTTTAATGAAGAGAAGTTTATTTCCTCACAGTTAAAGTAGGCTAAAAGTCCAAATTCAGGGTGTCAGCTCCAGGGCAAGGCTTTCTCTCTCTCGGCCTTCTCATCAGTGTTCCCCCAGACCAGGAGCTTCTCCGCGCAGGGACCCCGGTCCAAAGGACACCCTCTGCTCCTGGCACTGCTTTCTTGATGGTATGAGTTCCCCCTGTCTCACTGCTCACTTCTGTCTTTTATATCTCAAGAGATTGCCTCAGGACACAATCCAGTCTTGTAGATCAGGTCCTGCCTTACTAACACAACTGCCACCCATCCTCCCTCATTAACATCATAGAGGCAGGTTTACAACATACAGGAAAATCACACAGTACCAGGAATCACAGCCTAGCCAAACTGATACACACATTTTTGGGGGGACATAATTCAAACCATGACACCACTTATCTACTATCTAGGTAGTGTTTTTCCCTCCCCACACCTCCCCTCCCTTGTAACCACCCAAAATTTTTTCTTTCTGTGTGGAGACACTTTCATGTGTTTTTATCACAGTGGTCTCATACAATATTTGTCCTTTTTTCTTCTTTTTTTAAATTGTACTTTCAGTGAAGTTTTACAGAGCATATTAGTTTCTCATTAAACAATTAATACACCTATAGTTTTGTGACATTGTATGCCAACCCCATGACATGTCAACATTCTCCCTCTCTTGACCTTGGGTTTCCCATTAACAGCTTTCTTGTCCCCTCCTGCTTTCTCATCCCTGTTCCTGAACAGGTGTGCCTAATAAGTCTTGTTTTGTTTTATGGGCCTGTCTAACCTTTGACTGAAGGGTGAACCTCAGGAGTGACTTTAGTACTGAGTTAAAAGAGTGTCCAGGGGCCATACTCTCAGGGTAGTATTTGTCCTTTTGTGATTGTTTTATTTCGCTCAGCATAATGCCCTCCAGATTCATCCATGTTGTGAGATGTTTCACAGATTCATCAATGTTCTTTACCGTGGTGTACTGTTCCCTTGTGTGTATGTTTTGTAGTTTGTTTATCCATTCACCTGTTGATGAGCACTTAGGTTGTTTCTATCTTTTTGCTATTGTGAATAATACTGCAGTGAACATGGGGGTGCATATGTCTATTCATGTGATGGTTCTTATTTCTGGATCTTCTATTTCTAGCTTTTTAAGGCAGGGCCATATCATTTTCCAAAGTGACTGTACCATTTTGCATTCCCACCAGCAGTGCATAAGAGTTCTAATCTCCCTGAAGCCTCTCCAACATTTGTTATTTTTCTGTTTGTTTGATTAGTGCCAGTAATGTCAGTGTAAGATGGTATCTCATTGTAGTCTTGATTTGAATTTCCTCATGCGTCTATTAGCCACCTGAAAGTCTTCCTTGGTGAAGTGTCTGTTCATATCTTTGCCTATTTTTTAATTGGATTATTTATGTTTTTGCTGTAGAGATGTTGGATTTTCCTATAGATTTTAGAGATTAGAACTTTGTCAGATTTGTCATAGCCAAATTTTTTTTCCCCAGTCTATAGGTTCTCTTTTTACTCTTCTGGTGAAGTCTTTTGATGAGCATAAGTATTTAATTTTTAGAAGATCTCAGTTATCTCTTATCTTCTGGTCTTTGTGTATTGTTAATTATGATTCATATCCTGTTTATGGTGTATATTAAGGCCTCTCATGTTGGCCCTATTTTTTCTTCTATGGTCTTTATAGCTTGTGGTTTTATATTTAGGTCTTTAGTCTATTTTTGAATTAGTTTTTGTGTATGGTGTGAGGTATGGGTTTGGCTGTAATCTTCACTGAAGCAGATTGCCAGGCATTTCTTTCACAGTGCCACTGTGTGGGTTTGAACCACCAACATTTATGTTAGTAGTCGAGTGCAAACTGTTTTCATCACTAAGGGACCTTTATATCAACATAGACCTTGGGTAAATGACACATTTAGCTATTAATATAGAGTAAATAAGCCATTGTTAGGCCACTCAAAATATATTTGGCCCAATGGAGCCACTAGAAATTGGAAAATAAATAGCTATTTAAGACTTCACTTACAACTGATGTAGTAAAATGAAAAATTCAGATATGAGGGAAAACAAATATACAAATGAAAATATAATAAAGGTGGCAACTCAAATCAACAAGGTGGATTGACACAGTGGCTGCAACAACAGGCTCAAGCATAACAGCGATTATGAGGATGGCGTAGGACCAAACAATGTTTCATTCTGTTGTATACAGGGTGCCTATGAGTCAGAACTGACTCGGCAGCATCTAACGACAACAAAAATCTTAGCAGCCCTGGTGGTGAAGTGGTTAAAATTCCAACTGCTAACCATAAAGATCAGCAGTTCGAATCCACCAGCTGTTCCTTGGAAACAATTTGAGGCAATTCTACTCTGTTCTGTAGGGTCGCTATGATTCGGACTTGGCGGCCAAGTATTTTTTTTATTTTTAAAATAAACTCATGTTTATTTGTAGTTTGGAAACATATGAGTCATGTTTATTTCAATCTAAACATTTTAAAAAACATAAAAATTTGTTCTCTTGGACAAGAAATACTGTTCTTAGATATAAAGAATAGACAGAAATAACAATAGTCTTATTTTCTTTAAAATGACCGAAATTGGTCTTAACCTACTATTAGGGTGACATATATTCAGCCTCAGGCAACTGCCTCGACAGAGAGTGTCAAAGTCTGTTCTTGGATGAATTCAATTTGCAAGAGACTTGGCAGCGGTGGGACTCGAACCCACCCTCCCTCAGAGCCTGGCTCCTCATTGCAGCGCCTTACACCGCTTGGACACACTACCAGATATGCTAGCAGACTTTACAATTAATGTTTGCAAAGATACAAAAATGTTTTCCACCACATTACTTTCCTACAACGTTCCTACTCAGTAGTTGTCCAAAACACAGATAAATAACAGCTAAAATGTATTTTAACTTATTACGTGCCGTGCACTGTCCTTGCATTTACTGTCATTCAGTCCTCCTAAATGCCTCAACAGATACGTACTTTTACTATAATCTCTATTTTCCTGATGGAGAATATGAGGCACAGAGATGATAAGTAACTTGCTAGATGTCACCCAGCAGTAAGTGATTTTTAAAGCGGAGTGGAAAACTTCACTCTCTTGTATATTTATTTACTCCAGGGTAAAATTCTGAAAAGATTTGGTTCAAGGTTATTGTGACAAACTCAAAGCAACAGCAAACTTCTGTATGACGCAGCACCAATTCATTTTGGAGCATGGAGATGTATAGGATATTAAAACCTAATATTTCAGAAATTTCACCGAGTCTTGAAATATTTCGAATTGAGGGCTTTGCTGTAAGATCCTTCCGTAGGTCTTTTTTTTTTTTTAGCTCAGTAGGTAGCGCGTCAGTCTCATAATCCGAAGGTCCTGGATTCCAGCCTCAGAGAAGGCACAGAGGTTTTATGCCCCTTCTACATACACTCACTTGAAAACGAAACATGCTAGTAGGGAAAATTATACCACCGATCAAGTTTTTGAGCGTGAAACGCAGATTCCAGAACCAACTAGACCAATTTCAGGTGATGGGGTTGTAAGAGATGCTGCAGGGTCTGTAATTTTCAACACTCTGCCAAGGAATACTTCAAGAACCTTATCAGTTTCCTTTGGTAGTGTCATGGGTTGAATTATGTCCCCCCCCCCCCCCCCAAATGTGTATCAATTTGGCTGGGCCATGATTCCCGGTATTGTGTGATTTTCCTATATGTTGTAAAACCTGCCTCTATGATGTTAATAAGGGAGGATGGGCCGCAGTTGTGTTAGTGAGGCAGGACTCAGTCTACAAGATTGGATTGTTTCCTGAGGAGATCTCTTGAGATATAAAAGACAGAAGTGAGCAGAGAGACAGGGGGACCTCATACCATCAAGAGAGCAGTGCAGCGAGCAGAGCGCGGCCTTTTGACCCGGGTCCCTCCGCAGACAAGCTCCTAGTCCCGGGGAACATTGATGAGAAGGTGGACAGAGAGAGAAAGCCTTCCCCTAGAGGTGACGCCCTGAATTTGGACTTTTAGCCTACTTTCCTGTGGAGAAATAAATTTCTCTTTGTTAAAGCCATCCATTTGTGGTATTTCTGTTGTAGCAGCACTAGATAACTAAGACAGGTAGCAAGATAGTATTTCAATACAGTGACTATAGCACAACCTAATACCAAACTCTGGCCTATTGCTTCTGTAGCAAATTGGCACAAATTTAATGGCTTAAAAAACACAATTTATTATCTTACAGTTCTGGAAGTCAGAAATCTGAAATGCGCCCTGTAGTATTAAACTCAAATGTTGGCAGAGTTACACTCTTTCTGGAGACTCTGGTGGAGATTTCATTCCTTGCCTTTTCCAACTTCTAGAGGTCACCTTCATTCTTTGTCTCATGGCTGCACCACTCTGACCTCTGTTTCTGTTGTCTCATTTCCTTTTCTGACCATGGCCCTCCTGTCTTTCTCTTATAAGGACCTTGTGATTATATTTGCTCCACCCAGAAAATCCAGAAAAAAATTCCATCGCAACATCCTTAACTTAATCAAATCTGCAAAATTCCTTTTTGCCAAGTAAGGTAACATATTCACAGCTTTTGGATATTAGGACACAGATAGTTTGGGGGGGGGACATTATTACACCTACTACATTTTTCCCCCGGTCTATAAAGATTCATAACTGTCCCACATGTAAAAACATTCACTACATCTCAACTTCCCCCCAAATCTCAACCCATTACAGCATCAACTCAAAGACCAAAATTCTCATCTAAATCTCATCAGCTCGAAAAGAGCAAATCTTATCATCTAAATTAGATATAGGTGAGGCTCTGGGTATAACCCATCCTGAGATACAATTCCTCTCTATCTGTGAATCTGTGAAATTCAAGCAACAAGTTATCTGCTCCCCAAAATACAACGGCGGCACAGACATAGGATAACAATTATAGACATTCCAATTGAAAAAGGGATGAAATTGAAAGAAAAAAAGGAGTCACTAGTCATATGAAATGTCTCCAGCCAGGCAAACAACATTAGATTTCAAGGTCTGGGATTAATGCTCTGTGGTTTGAAGCTCTGCCTCAGGCTAGTGGCTCTATGGTTGGAGTCATCCTTCCATTTCCATGAAGGGAAACATGTGCTTTTAGCAACTTCTGCAGTCTGAAATTGATCAAAAGTGCAATCAAGATGCATTGATAATTACTGGTGATTGAATTGCAAAAATCAGAAACAAAGAAGGATGAGTAGTTGTAAAATTGATCTTGGTGATGGCATGATAGTATTTTGCAAGACCAATGACTTATTCATTGCAAATACCTTTTTCAACAACATAAACAGCTACTATACACCTGGAACTCGCCAGATGGAACACACAGGAATTAAACGGACTACGTGTGTGGAAAGAGACGATGGAGAAGCTCATTATCATCAGTCAGAACAAGGCCAGGGGCCGACAGCGGAACAGTCCATCAATTTGTTATATACAAGTTCAAGGTGAAGCTGAAGAACATTAAAATAAGTCCATGAGACCAAAATATGACCTTGAAAATATCCCATCTGAATTTAGACAGCATAGCAAGAATAGATTTGACGCATTGAACTCTAATCACCAAAGACCAGACAAGTTGTGGGATGACTTCAAGGACATTATACATGAAGAAAGCAAGAGGTCATTAAAAAGATAGGAAAGAAAGAAAAGACAAAAATTGATGTCAGAAAAGACTCTGAAATTTACTCTTGAACGTAGAGTAGCTAAAGTGAATAAAAGAAATGATAAAGTAAAAGAGCTCAACGGAAGATTTCAAAGGGCATCTCAAAAAGACAAAGTAATAAAATGTGAAATAATAAAATGTGCAAAGACTTGGAGTCAGAAAACCAAAAGGGAAGAACACACCCGGCATTTCTCAAGCTGAAAGAACTGAAGAAAAAAGTCAAGCCATGAGTTGCATTATGGAAGAATTCTATGGGCAAAATATGGAATGACATAGGAAGCATCAAAAGAAGATGGAAAGAATGCATAGAGTAACTATACCAAAGAGAATTGGATGACGTTCCACCATTCCGGGAGGTAGCATATGATCAAGAGCCAATGGTACTGAAGGAAGAAGGCCAAGCTGCTCTGAAGACATTGGCGAAAAACAAGTCTCCAAAATTGACCGAATACCAACTGAGATGTTTCAACGAATGGATGCAACCCTGGAAGTGCTCACTTGTCTATGCCAGGAATTTTGAAGACAGCTACCTGACCAACTAACTGGAAGAGATCCATTTTTGTGCCCATTCCAAAGAAAGATGATTCAAGAGAATGCCGAAATTATTGAACAATATCATTAATCTCACTCACAAAAATTTGCTAAAGATAATTCAAAAGTGGTTGTAGCAGTACATCGACAGGGAACTGCCAGAAATTCTAGGGGGATTCAAGAGGATGTGGAATGAGGGATATCATTGCTGATGACAGACAGATCCTGGCTGAAAGCAGAGAATACCAGAAAGCTGTTTACCTGTGTTTTATTGACTATGCAAAGGCATCCGACTGTGTAGATCACAACAAATTATAGATAACATTGTGAAGAATGGGAATTCCAGAACATTCAATTGTGCTCATGAGGGGTCTGTACATAGACCAACAGGCAGTCATTTGCAAAGAACAAGGGGATACTGTGTGATTTTAAGTCAGCAAAGATGTGCATCAGGGATGTATCATTTCACCATACTTATTTAATCTGTTTGCTGAACAAATAAATTCAAGAAACTGGACTATATGAAGAAGAACGCAGCATCAGGATTGGAGGAAGACTCATTAACAACCTTCGATACGCAGATGACACAGAGTTCCTTGCTGGAAGTGAAGGGGACTTGAAGGACTCACTGATGTGAATCAAAGACTGCAACCTTCAGTGTGGATTACGCCTCAACATACGAAATAAATAATCCTCACAACTGGACCAATAAGCCACATCATGATAAACAAAGAAGACATTGAATTTGTTAGGGATTTAATTTCACTTGGATTCACAATCATCGCTCATGGAAGCAACAGTCAAGAAATTAAACAACGCATTGCTTTGGGCAAATCTGCTGCAAAAGAACTCTTTAAAGTGTTAAAAAGCAAAGAAGTCACTTTGAGTCCTAAGGTGCACCTGACCCAAGCCCTGGTATTTTCTTTAAAAAAAAATTTTTTTATTGTACTTTAGATGAAGGTTTACAGAACAAAGAGTTTCTCATTAAACAGTCAGTACACGTATTGTTTTATGACATTGGTTAACCACCCCATGACATGTCGACACACTCCCTTCTCAACCTTGGAGGACCTTTGTTGGTGAAAATATACATAGCCAAAGTTACACCATTTCAAAAGTTTCTACATATACAATTCAGTGACATCGATTACATTCTTCCAGTTGTGCTGCTATTCTCACTATCCTTTTTCAAATTATTCCACCACCATTATCTTCAACTCACTGCCCCCTAAGCTTCCCATCAAACCTTTTGAGTTGCTGTTGTCAATTTGATCTCACAAAGATAATTCTTTTTTTTTTTTTGGCACCTTAGATGAAGGTTTGCAGAACAAATAGTTTCTCATTAAACAGTACACATATTGTCCTATGACAATGATTAACAACCCCACGATATGTCAACACTGTCGCTTCTCAACATTGGGTTCCCTATCATCAGCTTTCCTGTCCCCTCCTGCCTTCTAGTCCTGTCCCTGGACTGCTGTGCCTCATTAGTTCTGTTTTGTTTTATGAGGCTGTCCAATCCCCGGCTGAATGGTGAACTTTGGGAGTGACTTCACCACTGAGCTAAAAGGGTGTCCAGGGGCCATACTCTCAGGGTTTCTCCAGTCTGTCAGGCCAGTAAATCTGGTCTTTTTTTTGTGAGTTAGAATTTTGTTCTACATCCTTTTCCAACTCTGTCCAGGACCCTCTATTGTGATCCCGGTCAGAACAGTCAGTGGTGGCAGCTGGGCACCATCTAGCTATACTTGACTCAGTCTGGTGGAGGCTGTGGTAGCTGTGGTCCATTAGTCCTTTGGTCTAATCTTTTTCTTGTATCCTGTTCTCTTCATTCTCCCTTGCTCCCAAAGGGGTGAGACCAGTGGAATATCTTAGATGGCTGCTCACAGGCTTTTTAAGACCCCAGACAATACTCACCAAGGTAGAATGTAGAACATTGTCTTTATAAACTGTGTTATGCCAGTTTAGCTAGATGTTCCCTGAGACCATGGATCCCACAGCCCTTCGCCCAGCAATTCAATCCATCAGGGAGTTCGGAAGTGTCTATGGAGCTTCCATGACCTTTCCTTGTACAACTTGTGCTGGCTTCCCCAGTATTGTGTACTGTCTTACCCTTCACCAGAGTTACCACTTATCTACCATGTATTTAGTTCCACCCCCTTCCCATCCCTTGTAACCAATAAAGATTGTTTCTTTTTGTGTGTAAACTTTTACATGAGTTTTTACAGTAGAGTCTCATACAATAGTTATCCTTTTGAGATTGAGTTATTTCACTCACCATAGTGTCCTCTGGTTTCATCCACATTATGAGATGCTTCACAGATTCATCATTGTTCTTTATCTTTGTATAATACTCCATTGTGTTTATGTATCATAGTTTGTTTATCCATTCATCTGTTGATGGGCATCTAGGTTGTTTCCATCTTTTTGCTATTGTGAACAGTGCTGCAATGAATATGGGTGTGCGTATGTCTATTCGTGTGATGGCTCTTATTTCTTTAGGATATATTTGTAGGAGTGGGATTGCATTTTGTAGGGCTTTTTTTTTGTGGTGTTGATGTTTTCTTTGTTCCTTTTACTCTCCTGTGCTGAGTTCCTTTTGTTTGTGGATTTTTTTCATTTCTTTTGTTTTTACTGAGAGTTTATGGTTTTCTTCTTTATTTTGATGACTTTTATTTGATGACTTTATTTTTGATGACTTTGTTAACTTTCTTTGTGGTTACCTTGAAATTTACCATTAGCTTCCTAGATTTGAACCCGTCCAATATTACTTTGTATCACCTTGCCTTCCTTTCCATTAGAAGGTTCTACACCTACACCGTTTATTCCTTCTTTTATTGTTCTGTTGCTGTTGTCATTTACAGATTAACCTCTCCAGATCCCTGTTGTAATTCTTTTGGTTTTCCATAGTCCTTAAGAGTTCATTTCCTAGGTTGGTATCTGGCTAGTACTATCTTGTGTCCTATATTCAGCCTGTGGTCTGATGTTGTTTGTTCTCAGATCAAAAGACTCCCTGTAATAAATCTTGTGAGTTTGGTTCGGTTTTTACACAGTCCCTTAATTTCTGTTTATCTGGAAATGACCTAATTTCACCATTACATTTGAGTGAGAGTTTTGCAGCCTGGCAATTTTTTTCTTTCAGAGTTTTATATATGTCATCCCATTGCCTTCTTGCCTGCATGGTTTCTGCCGAATAATCCGAGCTTAGTCTTATTGTTTCTCCTCTGTATGTGACTTTTTGTTTTTCTCGAGCTGCTCTCAGGATTTTTTGTTTGTCTTTGGTTTTAGTGAGTGTGATTATGATATGCATTGGTGATTTTCTTTTGGGGTCTATCCTATATAGGGCTCGTTGAGCTTCTTGGATGGTCATCTTTTCATCTTTCATGATATTGGGGAAGTTTTCTGTAAGCAATTCTTCAATGATCCTCTCTGTGTTTTCTGTTTTCTCCCCTTCTTCTGGAACTCCAATCACTCGAAGAATTTAGCCTTTGATTGTATCACACATAATTCTCAAGGTTTCTTCATTTCTCTTCATTCTTTTTTCTGATTTTTCCTCTAAGAGTTATATCCAAGTTTGTGTTCAATTTTGCTGATCCTATCTTCCATCGTTTCAAACCTGCTCCTAAGCCCTTCTATGACACTGTCCATTTCTGGAATCTTGTTGTTTATATTTTGGATTTTTAATTGTTGTTTTTGAATGATTTCTAGTTGTGAATTTATTTTAGCATTTTGTTCCGGTATTATCTTCTTGAATTCTTCCATTTTTTTGTCCATATTTTCTATGAATTTGTCTGCCTTTTCCATGAATTTGTCTATGTTTTCCTCATTTTTGTCTGCTTTTTGCTTCAACTCTTGGATAATTCTGAATATTAGAGATGTGAATTCCCTATCATTTAGGCCCAGTGCCTTTTCTTCTACTGAATGGTCATCTGGTGTTTTATTTTGGATGTCTCCTGGAACCATTCTGTCCCGTTTTTGTAAATTTTTTGATATTGTCTGTTGTCTTCAGGGCATTACGTAGTTATTTTCCTCGTTTATTGATTGTATATTTGTTTGTTTCATCCTGCTTTTTTGTTTTATTTGGTTATGTCTGAGCAGGTGGGCTGTGCATTCTTTGTTGTTCGATCATCTGTGGGCACGGTAATTTTCACCTCCTTCTCCAATGGGTGGGGTCAGTCACTCAGCTATGGTATAGCAGGGCAAGTCCAGCTGAAGGAGAGTTGCTGGGATGGGTTGTTTATGTCATGTACCATGGCTGACAGTGTGGACTGGGAATCTGTGCAGGGCAGGTTCCAGTAGGCAGTGCCTGTGCTGCTTGGGAGTATGATGTTCAGCACACGGTGCAGTTAGGCAGGAAGGAGAGGGTAGATTGTGATGTGTGGAGCTAAGATGGGTATGGGAAAGATGAGAAAGCGGAGAGAGGAACAGGTGCCAAAGACATACACACAAACAAATAAGAATACTAAGGGAGCTTGCTATTGGAGTGGAGAGATGGGAGACTGAGAAATGGAGAAAAACAAAAATGAAAAAAAAGAAAAAGGGTAAAATAAAAAAATGAATAAATTGAGAAACTGGAATTGGAGAAAGACAAAAAGGGAATAAGAGAGAGAAGAAAACAAAACAAAGAAATGAAAAAAAAATAAAGAAACAAAAAGAAGAAGAAAAAGAAATGCCCCAGGGATGTCCTTGTGTGTCTGTGCAGAGTAAGGGACTAGCTTCCAAGCCACGTGATACTGCTAGGCTAGAAGGGGCTCCCAAACCAAGAAAAGAAATGAAAACAAATAAACAAATCAAAACAGAACAAATCAGAGCAAACAAACAAACAAGCCCAGTGGGTCCCACCAGTATGGTGGAAAGGGCTGGGAAGCAGTTTCACAGTTGAGTGGTGTTTCACAGCTTTTCAGGAAGAAGCAAAGATGGCACACGAGCCAGATATTTGAGAGAAAGGAGGGGAAGGTGGTGAGAGGTAAGGAAGAAATCTAAAGAAGCAGAAAGAAGCAACACCAGCAGCCAACAAATGGCACTCAGGGAGCCAGCCAGTGTGGGCGGGTGGAATCCAAGCGACACCGTGAAGCTGTTGCTTCTTGGCCAAGAGACTGTGGCTGCAGGAAGCAGAGGGGTGAAGTGGGGGTGAAGAAGTGATGGGGGTGGAAAAGCCTATATCACTGGTTACTGGTTGTTCTGTCTCCTGCTGGAAGCTTCGTGAAGCTGCTTTCTTGTACCTCCTGTTCGCTGATCTCCGATAGGAGTCCAAGATGGCAGATCTCTGTGATGTGGTAGCTGATAAGGGACCTTGGCATGTATGTCTCCTTGCTCTCTGTTCTTGGTCAGTTTCTTATTCCATTCGGTGCTTGGCTGAGTTCTTTATCTCTTCATTTGATGCTTAGGGTTTCAGGACTGACGTGTGACACTGTTTGATTTAGTTTTTCTAATCTTTGCTGTGGAGGGACGGCATGGTGCTTCTGACTATAGTGCCATGTTGCCCAGAAGTTCTCCAAACCATGGTATTTTCAATTGCCTTATATGCATATGAAAGCTGGACAATGAATAAGGAAGACTGGAGAAGGATTGATACCTTTGAATTATGATGTTGGTGAAGAATATTGAATATACCATGGACTGCCAGAAGAATGAACAAAGATGTCTTGGAAGAAGTACAGCCCGAATGCTTGTTAGAAGCGATGATGCCGAGAATTCATCTCATGTACTTAGGACATGTTATCAGGAGGGACTTCTCCCTGGAGCAGGATATCAAGCTTGGTAAAGTAGAAGGTCTATGAAAAAGAGCAAGACACTAAATGAGATGGATTGACACAGTGGCTGCAACAATGGGCTCAAACATTGTGAAGATGGTGTAAGTTGGGGAAGTGTTTCTTTGTGTTATATATAGGGTTGCTGTGAGTCAAAACTGACTGGATGGCACCAAAAAGTACATCAACAAAGCATGTGCTTGCCACTGAGTAGTTATATCAGCCTGCTTGGTGTCTGTAGACTATTAGGAATGTGAGACAGGGATTCAAGGGTACATGATTTATTTTATTTTTATTGTACTTTAGATGAAGGTTTACAGAACAAACTAGTTTCTCATTAAACAGTACACATATTGTTTTATGATATTGGTTAACACCCCCACAACATGTCAACACTCTCCCTTCTCGACTTTGGGTTCCCTATTACCAGCTTTCCTGTCCCCTCCTGCCTACCAGTCCTTGTCTCTGTGCTGTTGTGCTCCTTTAGTCTCATTTTGTTTTATGGACCTTTCTAATCTTTGGCTGAAGGGTGAACGTCGGGAGTGACTACATTACTTAGCTAAAAGGGTGTCCGGGGGCCATACTCTCAGGGTATCTCATCTTTGCCAGGCCAGTAATTCTGGTCTTTTTTTTTGTGAGTTAAAATTTTGTTCTACATTTTTCTCTGGCCCTCTGTTGTGATTCCTGTCAGAACAGTCAGTGGTGGTAGCTGGGCACCATCTAGTTGTACTGGACTCAGTCTAGTGGAGGCCTTGGTAGCTGTGGTCCATTAGTCCTTTGGACTAATATTTTCCTTGTATCTTGTTCTCTTCATTCTCCCTTGCTTCCAAAGGGGTGAGACCAGTGGAGTACCTTAGATGGCTGCTCACAGGCTTTTAAGACCCCAGATGCTACTCACCAAGGTAGAACTTCTTTGTAAACTGTGTTATGCCAATTGAACTAGATGTTCCCTGAGACCATGGTCCCCTCAACCCTCAGCCCAGCAATTTGGCCCCTCAGAGAGTTAGGATGTGTCTATGGAGCTTCCATGACATTGTCTTGTACAACTTGTGCAGGCTTCCCCAGTATTATGTATTGTCTTACCCTTCACCAAAGTTACCACTTACCTATTGTCTATTTAGTGTACCCCCCATTCTCTCGTGATCATCTAAGATTGATTCTTTTTCTGTGTAAACATTTTCATGAATTTTTACAGTAGTGGTCTCATACAATATTTGTCCTTTTGTGATTGACTTATTTCACTCATTATAATGCCTCCCAGCCTCATCCATATTATGAGATGCTTTGCAGATTCATCATTGTTCTTTATCATTGCATAATACTCCATTGTGTGTATGTAGCACAGTTTGTTTATCCATTCATCTGTTGATGGGTGTCTAGGTTGTTTCCATCTTTTTGCTGTTGTGAACAATGCTGCAATGAACATGGGTGTGCATGGTCTATGTCTATTCTATGTTCTATGTCTATGTCTATTTACTATGTCTATGTTCTGTATCTATTCGTGTGACGACTCTTACTTCTCTAGGATATATTCCTAGGAATGGGATTGCTGGATCATATGGTATTTCTATTTCTAGCTTTCTAAGGAAGCACCATATCGTTTTCCAAAATGGTTGTATCATTTTGCATTCCCACAGCAGTGCATAAGAGTTCCTATCTCCCCGTAGCTTCTCCAACATTTGTTATTTCCAGTTTTTTTGATTTGTTCCAGTAACGCTTGGGTGAGATGGCATCTCATTGTGGTTTTGATTTGAATCTCTCTAATAGCTAGTGATTTCCTCACATGTCTGTTGGCCACTTGAATGTCTTTGGTGAAGTGTCTGTTCATTTCCTTTGCACATTTTTAAAATGATTGTCTTTTTGTCGTAGAGGTGTTGGATTTTCTTGTAGATTTTAGAGATTCGACCTTTGTCTGACTTGTAACAGTCAAAAATTTTTTCCCAGTCTGTAGATTTTCTTTTTAGTCTTTTGGTGAAGTCTTTCGATGACCATACGTGTTTAATTTTTAGAAGATCCCAGTTATCTAGTTTATCTTCTGGAGTTTGTGTGCTGTTGGTTATGGTTTGTGTCCTGCTAATGCCATGTATTAGGGCCTCTAGCATTGATCCTGTTTTTTCTTCTATGAACTTTATAGTTTTGGGCTTTATATTTAGGTCTTTGATCCGTTTTGAATTAGTTTTTGTATATGGTGTGAGGTATGGGTCCTATTTCGTTTTTTTGCAGATGGACATCCAGTTTTGCCAGCACCATTTGTTAAAAAGTCTGTCTTTTCCTCTTTTGATGGGCTTTGGGCCCTTGTTGAAGATCAGATGACCGTAGGTGGATGGATTTATATCTCGGTTCTAAATTTTGTTCCATTGGTCAATGTATCTGTCATTGTACCAGTACCAGGCTGACTACTGTAGCTGTATAGTTGAGGTCAGTAGTGCCAGTCCTCCTACTTTATTCTTCAGTAGTGCTTTACTTATCCGGGGCTTCTTCTCTTTCCATATAAAGTTATTGATTAGTTTTTCATCTCTTTAAAGAATGTTGTTGGTATATGGATCAGGATTGCATTGCATTTGTAAATTGTTTTGGGTAGAATTGTCATTTTCACAGTGTTGAGTATACCTATCCATGAGCATGGTATGCGTTTCCATTTATGCAGATCTCTTTGGGTTTCTTGCAGTAGTGTTTTGTAGTTGTCTTTGTATAAGTCTTTTACATCCCTGGTTAGGTTTATTCCTAAGTATTTTATTTTTTAGGGGCTATTATAAATGGTATTGTTTTCCTGATTACATTTTCATCATTCTCAATATTGGTGTATAGGACTCCAACTGATTTTTATATGTTTATCTTGTATCTTGCTACTCTGCTGAATCTTTCTGTTAGTTTCAGTAGTTTTCTCATGGAGTTTTTTGGGTTTTCTATGTATAGTATCATATCATCCACAAATAGGGACAGTTTAACTTATTCATTACCAATTTGGATGCCCTTTATTTCTTTTTCTTGCCTTATTGCTCAAGCTAGGACTTCCAGCACAATGTTAAGTAGGAGTGGTGATAAAGGGCATCGTTGTCTTGTTCTTGTTCTCAAGGGGAATGTTTTCAACCTCTCTACTGAGAATGACGTTGGCCATTGGTTTTGCATAGATGCCCTTTATTATGTTGATAAATTTCCCTTCTATACCTATTTTATTGAGTGTTTTTATTAGGAATGGGTGTTGGACTTTGTTGAAGGCCTTTTCTGCATCAATTGCAATGATCAGGTGATTCTTTTCTTTCCTTTTATTTATGTGGTGAATTGCGTTGATTGATTTTCTAATGTTGAACCATCCTTGCATAGCTGGTATGAATCCTACTTGCTCGTTGTGTATTATTTTTTTGATATAATGCTGAAGGGTGCTGGATTTATTGAGGGAGTGGTATTTAGGATGGGAAAAGGAAAGTAGCCAAGCAATAATGTGTTCTTAGGTAAAGTTTACATTTGGCCTGACCCATGTGACAGGGGGCGCTGGAGTGTAAATTGCATGGCAGAGTTGTCTTTGAGTTAAGGGTTTTGGACTTCTGCACTTCCTAACCCTTCAGTCGGTCATTGGCTGCTGCTGGGAATGGAGTGGTGATATAATCTACTAGATGTCTCCGAACCAAGGGCAAATCACCAGAGAAGCTCACTGGGATGAGCTATTGGGAGGTTGGGTGCAGAGGCTGTAAAGAGAAAGTGAGAAAATTAAAAAGTTGGTTGATGTACCAAGATATGTACTACTGTAAAACAATTAGATGAGTGGAAGACACTCTAGATTTGTAATTTTACAGCTGAAGTGTGAATGTCCTGAATGTCATCTCTTAATTTAGGAAAAAGAACAGGTTTTATTTACCTGCTAATATAAATCACTTATTTTTTTTTACTGCTTGGGACTTTTATATGTAGATTTTGGATAATACTCAGTTGTTGAAAGGATTAAATACTTGAAGCAAAAATATTGTTCAATGAGTAATGAGAATCATGATAAAAAACCTGGTCCCTAGGTGGCACAAGTGGTTTGCACAAAGTTTGGCAGTTCCAGCCTAACCAGTGGTACCTTAGAAGATAGGCCTGGCAATCAGCTTTCATAAGGATTACAGCCAAGAAAACCATATGGAACAGTTCTACTCTGTAACACATGTGGTCGCCATGAGTTGGAATCAACTCCCTGGCAACTAACAGCAATAACGATAAAAATGACAATAGTGAACTTTAATGATTGTTTGTTTACGTGCCAGATATCTTCCTAAAGTAGTTTATGTATATTTACTCATCAAGTCCTCCCATCAACTCTGTTAGATAGACTTATTACTATCTCCATTTCACATATGTGAAAATTGAGACCCACTGAACTAAAGTAATTTGCCAAGTTCCCTTGGCTATTCAGAGGAGCAGCTGAGAGTTGAATACAGGTGGTGTGACTTAATTCAGCAGAGTCCCACTCAAAATGAACACAGGTGAGGTCTAGGCATAGTTGTGGGACAATTTTCTAATTATAGGCAGTCCCTGGGTTCCAAACTTCTGGTATAGGTACAAACCGTAGTTATGAACCAACTCCCATAAAGCCTTTTATATTAAAACATCGAGGTACAAACTATGGTTTGTAATAACAAATGGGTGCTACTTTGTGCCACACATCAAAACATTATCATGACTGTATTATTATGTTAAAGATGTTTTAGTGTATCTGGAAGTGTTTCTTTAATGTTTTTTATGCATAGGAAGGTACACTATATACTGTACTATAAACTAAGACAAACATTTGACTGTTGGTTATGTTAGCTATGAACCTTACCTAACTATTCCGACTTATGTACAAATTTGACTTCTAGACAGATTTAAGAATACAACTCGTTTGTAATCTAGGGACTGCCTGTACCTTAAAAAAAGAAAAAGAAAAAGTGATCTGGCTTATTGACCCGCCAGAAGACATGTGCAGGTGTACAAAGTGTTTTACAAAAACTTAATTTGTTCAGCAAGTTTTGCCCCAGTCCATACCTTCTGCTTCCCTGTTTCCTCACCCAGGAGGGGATTCTAATTGTAAATGGTACAATAATCAATCAATGGTGGAGTCCTCTGTCTTTGAGGTCTTTAGAATCATAGCGACAGCGTCTTCTGCCTTCTTTCTCTGTCTGGACCTATGTTTCCTAAGGCAACTCTTCAGGTTCTTTCCTTTGAGGTTCTAGCATTTTCCACCACAGTGTTGACAGCTGGGAGCAGTGGAAGGGCAGGCATCCAGTGTGCCTATGTGAGAAATGCCTGTTATCATAGGTCCTCCTCTGGAGAAGGAGCACCCGACGTAGATGCTCTCACTGAAGCTCATGGCCTTTTGCTGTCCTGCATCAGGCGGCTTGCCCATGAAGATGAGGTAACCCTGGCCGTGCAGAAAACAGGCAGAGAGTTCAAATCCATTAGGACTCTGCTGCTTTCTTCTACTGGAAAAATGGTCCAGAATATTGATGCGCCTCACACGTTACCTTGGTTAGTATATCAGTGCTCTATGAGGGAGTCTGAGCAAAGACTTCTTTTTATCTTGCATAAAAAAAGGTAGAATGGAAGCTCCAAGCCCAATGCAGTAAGGTTATGCAGAACTAGAGGAGAAAGATGGCTGATAAATCAACGCTTGGGAAAATGTTATTGTTATTATGTACTGCCTCTGTGGCCATTTACTTCTGAAAAATCAGCCATTGAAAACCCTATGGAGCACAGTCTTACTCTGATACACATGAAGTCGCCATAACTTAGAATCCACACAAAGGCAATTGGTTTGATTTTTGGTTTAATTTTAGCTATTAATTGTAAAATATAAATTTAGAAAGCAGGCTTGAGTAAAATTAATAATATCTTTGTAAAATAACAAATTGTAAAACTAAATATTTCCTCAAATTTGTATATTCTCTTAGGTTCTAGCTGTCAAACCAAACTTTCAATATAGTGAGTGGAAACAGTTCTGCTATTTGACTATTAAGTGGCTGGCACGACTTTTCACTCACCTACCCCCTAAAATTGTTTCTACTTTATTTAATAGGAGGAGTCCAATGTACTGGCATGTCAAATTGATACAAAAGTTTCAAATGCTCACAGTCAGGTAAAAAACAGTTCTTAGGCACCAATCTACGTACCATGATTTGAACAGAACTAATGGGGTCCCCATGAGTTGGAATCGACTTGACGGCACCTAACAACAACAACAACAATGAGGATATAGGATGTACTGCAGGCCACCCGATATCCAAGGAAATCTTTCTTCCTTCTCTTCTCCGTTTGTTTAAATTGAGGCTAGATTCACATAGAGTGAAATGCATAAAACCTTATTATTCAAATTGATGAATAATACATATGTATATACCACGGAACCAACATCCAGACCAAGATAAAGAAATTTTCAGCTCCGGGGAACTTCTTGTACTTCATCCCAAGTTCCAATCTTCTGACCTGTAGTAGCATAGATTAGTTTTTCCTGTGTTTTGAAATATAAAAAATGAAATCATATAATATGTGCTCATTTTGAGTATGGTTTCTTTCACTCAATATGCTTTTTATTAGATGCATCAATACTGTTTCTAGTAGCAGTATTTCTTTCCTATTGCTCTGTCATGTTCCCTTGTGTGAATACTGGACATCAGACTTTTTCATTCATTTTACTGTTGTTATACATCTGAAATGGCTAATGCTCCTTTGGAAACCGTGGTGGCTTAGTTCACTCAGTAATCTAATGGTAATCCAATGGTTGACAGTTGGAAGTTACCCAGCAGCACCCTGGAAGAGAAGTCTAGCCATCTGCTTCCTTAAAAATTGTTGATTGCTATGGAGGCAATTCCAATTCAAGGTGACCCCATGTGTTGGCCTAAGGGAAGCAGATGGCCAGGCCTTTACTACCAGTGGAACTAACAATCTAGGTTAGCAGTTGAGCTCAGTTGTGTCCCTTGGCCCCCCCCGTGAAGATGAAAACCAAGAAACCAAGCCCACTACCGTGGAGTCGATTCAGACTCATAGCTGTAATCTTTATAGAAGTAGACTGCCAAATCTTTCTCCCGCAGAGAGCAGTGGGGGGTTCAAGCTGCAGATCTTTTGGTTAGCAGCTGAATGCTTAACCACTGTGCCACCAGTTTTCCCCATAAAGATTTCAGCCTAGGAAACCCTACTGAGCAGTTGTACTCTGTTACACATGGGGTCTCCATGAGTCGGAATCAACCCAGATGGCGACGGGAATACATATCTGGCACCAGCAAGGAATTTCTTACCTTCCTCCATTCCAGTTTCATGTTTTCTTTCTATCTCTCACAGTGAGAGCCCTGGTTTCCAACAGCCTCAGTACATGTACTCATTTACTCAAGCCTAAAATTTACTTGAAGTAATATCAGAATTGCTTCACCCATAGCACTATAAAAAAACAAAATTCAGCTACGTAGAGTTTAATATTTGTTTACCATTCTTTTTGTCTTACAGTGAGGATAAAGCAGTGTGTAAAACATTTTTTTGAATCATTCTCTCTTTTTTCTCCAATGTGGGCATGTTATCCTTTTGAAATACGTTAGATTTGTTTCCATTTGTATTCATATTTAGAGTATTTTCACACACACTTGACTTAGTTTTATTTATTTGCCTGTGTAAAGCATTAATATGTTTCCAAGAGTCAAAAGAATACAGAAAGTTATATTCAGACAAGTTACAACAGAATATTATATCCCAGGACTCACCCAAGTGAGTGAATAGAAGCAGGCTTTGGGCAATCTGGTGGAAGACCATTGACCAGGAACAATACCATTCTTTCTAGCACTAAGGTATCCTTCGCCTGGTGTATCAGGTGTCTGAGAAAATGCAGTGTAGGAAGTTTGAAAACAGTGAAAGTGAACATAAAGTGATTCTGTCTTGATAACTTAGTCCACAAAGACTTTGAGAATAGTCATGAAGGCTGTTGTGAAAGGAGGTATAGCTCAGTGCTAGAGTGCTTGCTTAGCATACAGGAGGTCCTGTGTTCAATCTCCAGAGCCTCATTCTTTCTTTCCTCACAAAGCACATTCACAGATCCCCTTACTCTCAGAAACTTACTTCTTTCTTAATTTGAGTTGCTTTGGCCTTTGTATTTCTTTCTTAACTGACTCCTTGGAACTTTGGTGCTCACTTAAAGTTATTTGTTGTCGTTTCTATGCAAACATTCTCTCCAAGCACTCTCCTTACTCACTGGTACATGGGCCACCATCTGCTTGTCCCAAAGACTAAGCAGACAGTTTACAATGATTAGGGGAAAAGTTGAATGTCAGTAGGCTAGAGAATCTGAAAGAAGAAAAACCTGCTCCAGCACTTAGGAAAAATCATTATTCCTTCTTTGGGATGAGAACACAGGATTCTCAAATAATGTCAGGCAAAGAAAAATTCATTCCTTCCAAAGAAGAGAGCCACTTCCTTGTCTCATCTTCTCTTCTGTCATGTTCTAAAACGTTGAGAAGTAGATGTTCAATCCAGATTTGGGCTGAGGATGCAAAGACTCGCCGCTCTGTCTTGTCTACCTCTCATTCACCATCATGGATATGCAGCAGAAAGAAGCTATTGAAGTGCATAGCAACTTCTTTGTGTATCTGTCCTGAATTCAGTGTCTAGGTGTGGTTGAGAGAGTCCCATCTTTGAAGAGGCTGCCAAAGAAGAAACAGAGCACAAATCCTAAACACTCACCGGTCAAAAGGGAAGAAAATAGCCATATTAACCCAAAGACCTCAGGTAAGGTCTACAGTGTTTCAGGACAGTTGCCACATCCTTGTGGAACATTCTAGTTTCTCTATAAATACTTTCAATTATTCAGCTGAGAATAAAAGTAACCTAGACGAATCAATGTTAATTTGATCATACAATCCAGAATATGAACTGAAAGATTTTTCTGTGTTTTGAACTAAACCAGGAGAAAATCTTGTACAGGGACCTTGTAGAGGAAGGCTTGAAAGTGAGGAAGGCTATTTTTTCAATAGGAAAGTGGGGATCGGTTATGGTACAGGAGGTGAGAAGCCAAGAGACCTGGAGATCCTTCATAATGCATCATCCTCTTTTCTCTTCTTTCCAAATGCTGCAACTATCTACCTTCTTCGGGTTTGTCACAGGTTATCCCTAAGCCAATTCTGAGGTCACCTACTTGACTTGTGAAGGACTCCCCTATATTGCTTCTGCACTTATACTAACCAAAAAAACCCAAAAAACAAAGAAACTGTTGCCATCGATTTTGAGTAATAACGACCCTATCCATCATCAGGCTTCCAAGAATGGTGGATTAGAACTGCTGACCTTTTGATTAGCAGCCAAACTCCTAACCACTGATCACCAGGGTCCTCACCTATACTAAACAAACAAACAAAAACCCCAAAAACCATTGCCGTTGAATCAATTCCATCTCATAGCGACCCTGTTGGACAGAGTAGAACTACCACATAAGGTTTCCATGGATTGTCTGATTGACTTGAACTGCTGACGTTTTGGTTAGCAGCCTTAATGCTTAACCATTGCACCAGTAGGGCTAGGACTGAGGAAAAGGTGGCTGAGTATGTAGTTATTACCGATTGTACAAAGTCTCTGACTTTCTCTGTTAACAGTTTACTTCTTTAGACTCCTGTTGAGTTAAGAGCAGGATGTGAAGAGTAGAGGAGCCAGATAGAATTCTTTAAGAAAAAGTTGGTTTTCAGTAGGTTTCATCTAAGATTTGGAAATATGTGGAACAAACAAACAGGAATTTTTTTTTTTTATTACTCTTTGCATTTCAAGCAAAATTTAGTAGATTTCCCTAGTCAAAGTGTCGCTTAATCTCAAAGTTGCCAGCCCATCCCACTACTACTCTCAACACTGCTCCTACCACATCCAGGCACAGAAATTGAGAAATCTCTGCTGGTGCATTTTCCTCATTCGCTCCTGAGAGGCCAATTCTGAAAGACAAGCTGTCGCTGAACAGAGTGTTTTTTCTTTATTTTCCATTCTCTTCTTTATTTTCAGTCACACCATGGCCTGTTATCAGACCACAACTCTCTGGCACATACACTAGGTGTGTTCTGGCTTCTCTAGCCTTCTTAACCTTGTTTCCCACATGTAAATTAGAGTTACAAATAAATAATATTAATTTTACGTCCCTGTTTAGCTGATGGAGTTCCTGGACTTTGCAAATGATTAACATGTTGGTCTGATAACCAAAGGGTTGGAGATTGGAGACCACCCAGAAGCCCTGGGACAAAAGGCTGGGCCGTCTACCTCTGAAAAAAATCAGCCATTGATAATCCTAAGGAGCACAATTTTACTCTGACATACCTGGGGTTACCATTTGTCAGAATCAATTCTAAAGCAATTTTTTTTAGCTAACAATGGAAAACTATAAATATAGAAAGCAAGTTTGATTAAGATTAATATCATTTTAAAATAACAAACCATAAAAATAAATAATAATATTTCCTCTGATTTGTATATTCTCTTGGATTCTGGGTTTTAAACCAATCTTACAAATATCATAAGCGGCACCACAGTTCTACTGCTTGACCATTAAGTGGCCGGCACGACTTTTCACTCACCTACCCCCTGAAATTGTTTCCACTTTATTTAATAGGAGGGGTCAAATACACTGGCACAGTCAAATTGGTATAAAAGTATCTAATGCTCACAGACAAGTAAAAGACAGTTTTTAGAAGGCACCACCACCAATCTGCAGATCACAAGTCAAACAATGCTAATGAAGAGACAGGATGTACTGAAGATGAGGAGCTAGCTAAGGAAATCCTTCATTCTTCTTTTTTATTTTTGTTTAAATTGAGGCTTAGTTCACAAAGAGTAAAACTCATGAAACTTAATTATTCACATTGATGAGTTGTTACTTATGTATATCTCGTATAACCAACATCCAGACCAAGATAAAGAATTTTTCAGCTCTCAGAAACTCCCTTGTACCTATCCAAATCAATTCCAATCTTCTGAACTCTACCAGCATTTTCCTGTGTTTTGAAATACTATAAACGGAATCATACAATATGTTCTCATTTGAGCATAGATTTTTCACTCAATATATTTTTTATTAGATGCATCCATATTGTTTCTAGTAGCAAACGTTCTTTTTTTATTGTTGTTATATTCCATTGTATTAATACTGTCATTGATGTTGTTAGTTGCCTTCAAGTTGGTTCCAACTCGTAGCAACCCTACGTACAACAGAAAGAAACACCGCTGGGTCCTGTGCCAGCTTCTCTATTGTTGCTACATTTAAGCCCATTGTTGCAGCCACTGTGTGAATCTATCTCGTCAAGGGTCTTCCTTTTTTTAGCTGACCCTCTACCTTACCAAGCATGATGTGCTTCTCCAGGGACTGATCCCTCCTGATAAAATGTCCAAAATATGTGAGACTAAGTCTCCCCATCCTCACTTCCAAGGAGCACTCTGGCTGTACTTTTTCCAAGACAGAGTGGTTCTTTCTTCTGGAAGTCCATGATATATTCAATATTCTTCACCAATACCATAATTTAAAGCTATCAATTCTTTTTCTGTCTTCCTTATTTGTTATCCAGCTTTCATATGCATATGAAGTGATTGAAAATTGCATGGCCTGCACCCGGTGCACTTTAGTCTTCAAAATGACATCGTTGCTTTTCAACACTTTAAAGAGGTCTTTTATAGCAGATTTACCCAATGCAATAGGTCGTTTGATTTCTTGACCACTGCTTCTGTAACACTTTTTTCACTTATTTTGCTGTTTACCTGCATATGAAACAACTAATACTTCTATGAACATTCTTGTACATGTCTTTCAAGGGCAATAAACATGCACTTTTCTTGGATCTATATGCAGCTGTGGAGCTTCTAGGTTGCAGGTTATATGTATATTTTGTTTTAGGCAGTATTTCCAAATAGTGTACCAATGTGGATGTACCAGTAGATAGTCTCATCAGCAATATGTGAAAGTTTCAGTTGTTCCACATTGTTGTTGTCAGCAACATTTGATATTGTCCGTTCTTTTAACTTAAGCAATTTTGGTGAAGCGGGGTATTATTTCAATGTGTTTTTAATTTGCATTTTCCTTATAGTTAATGATGTCCAACTGTTACACCCCACCAGACCAATAGCAGGAGTGGCTCTGAGGGGTACAGGTCAGATTCTGAAAAAAGAGGCACTGAAAGCCATGCTGATCAGACAAGGTATTATTAGAGCACTCACATACAGAGGTTGACACTAAGATTCTCACAACAGATGATGAAACATCGAATGTCACCCAGGTAGAGGTCCATGCAGGGCAGTGTGGGCTGTGGGCTTATATAGCTAGTCCTTATGTGCAAGGATTCATGGCAGGGTGGGGGGGGGGCGACCAGGAAAAAACATATCTAATCTATGATGGATGAGGTTGTTCTTGTTCTAGTTAATGTGTTCAAATTGACGTTACCATGAAGTCAGGTGTTTGTTGTGGTTTTTCCTGGTCCAGGTCACTGCTCAGTAAGGCATTCTGGTTCTTCCCCAGAGTCCTTTGCAGGTAGGACCCATCTCGTATTTTTTGTGACCTTCACACAGTACCTTTTAAAATTGCTTGTTGGGCAGTTGAGTATACTCTTTTGGGAAGTATATGTTTAATTTTTACTCTTTCTCATTAATTTTTCAGACTTTTTCTTAGTGCTTTGTAAGATTTCTCCATATATTCCGCATAAGGGTCCTTTGTCAAATGTAAGTATTGAAATATCTTCTCCCAGATTGTGGCACTCTCCTCTTCTTGAAGAGGGCTTGAAAAACTTTGTTAGAAGAGGAAAAAAAAGAGAAAAGGTAGAGAAAGGGAGAAGTCGAAAATACAAGTTTCATCATAGATCATTCCTGGTGGTGGTGAAAAAAATGTCCCCAGGCAGTTTACTGAGAAGGGAACTTTGGAGTGGGCTGATGGGATGAAATGTCCTAGGAGCAGAAACAGTGTTATTTGGTTTGCAATCCCCTTACGTATTTCCTGGTGTAGCAATATAAGAGAATATATGTTTAGAGGCTTAAGAAATAGTGAGATTTGATCCACAAACAAAAGAAAGTCAGTACAGAAGAGTAAGAGGAATAAAGAAAATGTCATCACCTCAAAAAAAGAGCTAAAACTGACAGCAATAAACTCACACCTATCAGTAATCACACTGAACATAAATGGCTTAAATGCACTCATAAAGAGATAGACAGTGACAGAATGGATAAAAAGTAGGACACATCAATATGCTGTCTACAAGAGAACCACCTTAGAAACAAAGACATAAATATATTAAAAATCAAAGGATGGGAAAAACTATATCAAGCAAACAGCAACCAAAAAAGAGCACGAGTGGCAATACTAATCTCAGATAAAACAGACTTTAAAACAAAATCCACCATAAAAGACAAAGAAGGACACTATATAATGATTAAAGGGACAATCCACAATGAGGACACAACCATAATAATTATCTATGTACCTAATGACAGGGCTCCAAAATACTTAAAACAAACTCTAATAGCACTGAAAAGAGAAATAGACTGTTCCACAATAATAGTAGGAGACTTCAACACACCACTCTCTGTAAAGGACAGAACATCTAGAAAGAAACTCAACAAACATACAGAAGATCTAAATGCCACAATCAACCAACTTGACTTCATAGACATATATAGAACACTCCACCCAACAGCAGCAAAGTACACATTCTTTTCCAACGCACATGGAACGTTCTCCAGAATAGACCATATCTTAGGCCACAAAAAACCCTAAACAAAATCCAAAACATTGAGATAATACAAAGCATCTTCTCTGAGCACAACACCATAAAAGTAGAAATTAATAACAGAAAGAACAAGGAAAAAAAATCAAACACATGGAAACTGAATAATACCTCACTTAAAAAGCACAGGGCAATAGAAAAAAATCAAAGATGGAATCAAGAAAATTCCTAGAATCAAATGAGAATGAAAACACATCATATCAAAACCTTGGGAACACAACAAAAGCAGTGCTCGGAGGTAAATTTGCAGCTATAGAGGTACACATCAAAAAAGAAGAAAGGAACAAAATAAAAACATTAGCCATACAACTTGAACAAATAGAAAACAGCAAAAGAAGCCCACAGCCACCAGAAGAAACAAAATAATAAAGATCAGAGCAGAAATAAATGAAACAGAGAATAAAAAAAAATAATAGAAAGAATCAACAAAATCAAAAGTTGATTCTTTGAAAGGATCAACAAAATCGACAAACCATTGGCCAAACTGACAAAAGAAAAACAGGAGAGGATGCAAATAACCCAAATAAGAAATGAAATGGGGGACATTAAAATAGACCCAGCTGAAATTAGAAGGATCATATCAGTACTATGAAAAACTGTACTGCAACAAATTTGAAAACCTAGAGGAAATGGACAAATTTCTAGAAACATACTACCTACCTAAACTAACACAAACTTAAGTTGAAAATCTGAACAGACCCATAACAAGAGAAGAGATGAAAAGGTAATAAAAAAAAAAAAACTCCCAACAGGATGAGTCCTTGAAGGTGCTGGCCCCTTGGTAGCCCAGATGCACTGTTGCTGCTGCTGACCTCTCTGAAGCTGTACTGTTACTACTGAAGGTTGGCCCACTTGCAATGCCAGGGAAGCTCAGCCACCAGTATGTCCACGTATAAACTTATTATTATGTTCAGACATGGGGAGGGTGCTTGGAACAAGAAGAACCACTTTTGTAGCTGGATGGACCAGAAACTTACAGTGAAGGAATGGAGGAAGCTTGAAACTGTGGGAAGCAACTCAAGGAGCTAAACTTTGAGTTTGACCTTGTATTCACATTCATCCTGAATCAGTTCATCCACATGGCCTGGCTGATCCTGGAAGAGCTGGGGCAGGAGTGAGTTCCCATGGAAAACTCCTGGCATCTAAATGACTGTCAATACAGAGCCTTGATTGGTCTCAATAGGGAGAAAATGGCTTTGAATCACAGAGAAGAACAGGTGAGGCTCTGGAGAAGAAGCTACAAAGAGACCCTGCCTCTCACTGAGGAGTCCCATCCCTACTACCAGGAGATCTAAAATGACCAGAAGTAAAAAGTGTGCGACGTGCCTATGAATCAGCTGCTACCATCTGAAAGCTTAAAGGATGTTCTGGAGAGACTCCTTCCCTATCGGAATGAAAGGATTGCTCCAGAAGTATTAAGTGGCAAAACTGTTCTGATATCTTCTCATAGAAATAACAGTAGGGCACTCCTGAAGTATCATTATCAACATTACTTTCCCTACTTGTGTCCCCTTTCTCCTAGAACTGGAAGAAAACCTGCATGCCGTTGAACCTTACCAGTTCCTGGGCAACCAGGAGGTGATTCAAGTAGCCATTAAGAAAGTAGAGGATCAAGGAAAAGTGAAAGGAGCTGAAAAATAAAGTCTTTGCCCAGTGCAGCCTTGGAATAGGTGAAAAAGCAGTGGCATGTAGTATGTTGTGGGTGCTGATCTCTCTCCCCATCTCTTTTTCTATCTCTGTCTCACTATCTCTTTCCTCTCACATGAATTTCCATCTTCCAGAGCTAGGCTGTGGGGTAGAGTTTGTACAGGTAACTTATCTTTGTCTAGATAATGGCTTTAGGATGCCTAAGTGTTTATGTCATAAGACTTATGAGTTAGCAGTCCTGCAAGCCCTGTTTGAATTAGTTACTAACCTAGTGACCAGTGGGGCTTGATCAAGGTCATAAGTTTCTGAGATGGGAGAGTAATAAGTGGAGGTGAAGTTCGAGGTGTGCATCATTCAATACATCACCATTACTGAGTCACCATTGCCAGGCACTATTCCAAGCCTGAGGTTATGGCAGTAAACAAAAGATAAAAATCCTTAAAGTTTGCATTGCTGTTCACTTAGTTGTCTTAAGTAGCTCACTTCACATTTTATATTTACTAAAACTTTCTGGGATGATGGTAAAGAGTATTAGATAATTTACTATGCTGAAATATTTATTACTAGTCTTTTCCTCTAGGAAAAGAGATGCTTTGATAGTTAAGATGAGAAGCCCATTGAATGGGAACATCATAGGTGGGTTCCTCTAAGCAAACAATGATGATGACAACATCAAAGGGCAGGAAGACCCTTTAACTTGTCTCTAGTTCAGGGACATCCTTTGTTTGTCATTTGGTAGAATTCCTCTTGGCCACTAGAATTAGCAGCACATAGACAACCATAGCTGTTTGTGCTTTCATTTTGTTTTTGATTTTTGTGCTTTAATCTTTGGATCCTTAAAAATGGTTTAGAAATAAATTATGTTTTGTGACTGAAAATTTAAAAAAAAAAAACCTCCCAACAAAAAAAGCTCTGGCACAGATGGCTTCACTGGAGAATTCTACCAAACATTCAGAGAAGAGATTGCATCAGTACTTTTCGAACTATTTCAGAACATAGAAAAGGAAGGGATACTTCTGAATTCATTCTACAAAGCCAGCATAACCTTGATACCAAAACCAGGCAAAGACGCTACAAAAAAAGAAAGTTACAGACAAATATCTCTCATGAATATAGATGCAAAAATTCTCAACAAAATTCTAGCTAATAGAATTCAGAATCATATCAAAAACATAATACAACACAACCAAGTAGGATTCATACCAGGTATGCAAAGATAGTTCAACATTAGAAAATCAATCAACGTAATCCAGCACGTAAATAAAAGGAAAGAATCACATGATCAACTCAATTGATGCAGAAAAGGCATTCAACAAAGTCCAACACCCATTCCTAATAAAAGCACTCAATAAAAGAGGTACAGAAGGGAAATTCCGCAACCTAATAAAACACATCTATACAAAACCAACATCCAACATCATTCTTAATGGAGAGAGGTTGAAAACATTCCCCTTGAGAACAGGAGCAAGACAACGATGCTCTTTATCACCACTCCTACTTAGCATTGTGCTGGAAGTCCTAGCTCAAGCAATAAGGCAAGAATAAGAAATAAAGGGCATCCAAATTGGTAATGAAGAAGTTAAACTGTCCCTATCTGTGGATGATATGATACTATACATAGAGAACCCAAAAGACTCCACAAGAAAACTACTGGAACTAATAGAAAGATTCAGCAGAGTAGCAGGATACAAGATAAACATACAAAAACCAGTTGGCTTCCTATACACCAATAAAGAGAAATACAAAAAGGAAAACAGGAAATCAATAGCATTTATAATAGCCCTTAAAAAAATAAAATACTTAGGAATAAATATAATCAGGGATGTAAAAGACGTATACAAAGAAAATTACAAAACACTAATGCAAGAAACCAAACAAGACCTACCTAAATGGAAAAACATACCATGCTCATGAATAGGTAGACTCTATGCTTTGAAAATGTCAATTCTACTCAAAGCAGTCTACAAATACAATGCAAACCTGATACAAATATCAACATAATTTTTAACAAGATGGAAACACTAATCATTAACTTTATATGGTGAAGAAAAGAGGCATCGGATAAGTAAAGCACTCTTGAAGAAAAATAATAAAGTGGGACTCATGCTACCTGACCTCAGAACCTACTACACAGCTGCAGTAGTTAAAACAGCCTCATACTAGTACAACGACAGACACATTTACTAATGAAACACAATCGAGAACCAAAAATTAAAAAGATCATAGAAGAAAAAATAGGATCAATGCTAGAAGCCCTGATACATGGCATAAATGGGATGCAAATCATAACTAACAATACACAAACACTAGAAGATAAGCTAGACAACTGGGATCTTCTAAAAATTAAACACATGCTCATCAAAAGACTTTACTAAAAGAGTAAAAAGAGAGCCTACAGACAGGGAAAATTTTTTTGGCTATGACAAATCTGACAAAAGTCTAATCTCTAAAATCTATAGGAAAATCCAACACCTCTACAACAAAAAGACAAATAATCCAATCAGAAAATGGGCAAAGGATATGAACACATTTTATCAAAGAAGACATTCAGGCAGCTAACAGACACATGAGGAAATGCTCTCTATTACTAACCATTAGAGAAAAGCAAATCAAAACTACAATGAGATACCATCTTACCCCAACATTACTGGCACTAATAAAAAAAAAAAAAGCAGAAAATAACAACCTTACTGTTGCAGTCAATGTGTCAAACCATCTCACTGAGGATTCCTCTGTTTTGCTGACCCTCTACTTTACCAAGCATGATGGCCTCCTCCAGGGTACTGGTCTGCCTGATAACATGTCCAAAGTACATAAGACAAAATCTCACCATCCTCACTTCTAAGGAGCATTCTGGCTGTACTTCTAGCAAGACAGCTTTGTTCATTCTTCTGGCAGTCCATGGTATATTCAACATTCTTCGCCAAAACCATAATTTAAAGGCATCGATTCTTCTTCGGTCTTCCTAATTCATTGTCCAGATTTTGCATGCATATAAGGTGATTGAAAATAGCATGGCTTGGGTTAGACACATCTTAGTCCTTGCAGTGACGTCTTTGCTTTTTAACACTTTAAAGAGGTCTTTTGCAGCAGATTTGCCCCATGCAATACATAGTTTTATTTCTTGACTGCTGCTTCCATGGGTGTTAATTATGGATCCAAGTAAAATGAAATTCTTGACAACTTCAATCTTTTCTCTGTTTATCATGATTTTGCATATTGGTCCAGTTGTCAGGATTTTTGTTTTCTTTATGTTGAAGTGTAATTCATACTGAAGGATGTAATCTTTGATCTCCATCAGTAAGTGCTTCAAGTCCTCTTCACTTTCAGCAAGCAAGGTTGTGTCATTTGCATATTGTAAGTTGTTATTGAGTCTTCCTCCAATCCTGATGCATCTTCTTCAAATAGTCCAGCTTCTCAGATTATTTGCTCAGCATACAGATCGAATAAGTATGGCGAAAAGATACAACTCCTGACACACACTTTTTCTGATTTTATACCATGCAGTATCCCCTTGTTCTCTTCGAATGATTGCCTTTTGGTCTATGTACAGAATTCTCATGAGCATGATTAGGTGTTCTGGAATTCTCATTCTTCACAATGTTATCCATAATTTGTTACGATCCACACAATCGAATGCCTTTGCATAGTAAATAAAACACAGGTAAAAATCTTTCTGGTATTCTCTGCTTTCAGCTGAGATCCATCTGACATCAGCAATGAAATCCCTCGTTCCACGTTCTCTTTTGAACCCAGCTTGAATTTCTGGAAGTTCCCTGTCAATGTACTGCTACAACCACTTTTGAATTATCTTCAGCAGAATTTTACTTGTGTGTAATATTAATAATACTGTTTGATAATTTCCACATTCTGCTGGATCGTCTTTCTTTGTGATGGCCACAAATATGGATCTCTTCTAGTCTGATGGCCAGGAGCTGTCTTCCAAATTTTTTAGCATAGATGAGTGAGCACCTCCAGAGCTGCATCCGTTTGTTGAAAAATCTCAATTGGTATTCTGTCTATTCCTGGAAATTTTTTTTTCCCCAATGCTTTCTGTGCAGCTTGGACTTCTTCCTTCAGTGCCATCAGTTCTTGATCATATGCTACCTCCTGAAATGGCTGAACATAGACCAGTTCTCTTTGGTACAGTGATTCTCTGTATTCCTTCCATCTTATTTTGATGCTTCCTGCATTGCTTAATATTTTCCCCATAGAATCCTTCAATATTGCAACTCATGGCTTGAATTTTTTATTCAGTTCTTTTAGCTTGAGAAATGCCAAGCATATTCTCCCCTTCTGGTTTTCTAACTCCTGGTCTTTTCATATATCATTATCATGCTTTACTTTGTCTTCTCAAGCCTCCCTTCGAAATCTTCTGTTCAGCTCTTTTACTTCATCATTTCTTCCATTGGCTTTAGCTACTCAATGCTCAAGAGCAAGTTTCAGAGTCTCTTCTGACATCCATTTTGGTTTTCCTTCCTGTATTTCTAATGACCTTTTATTTTCTTCATGTATTATGTCTCTAAATTCAGGTGGGATATCCTCAAGGTTCTATTTTGGTTCTCTTGGACTTGTTTTAATTTTCTTCAGCCTCAACTTGAACTTGCAAAGAAGTAATCTGTTGTGATCTGTTGTGAATCAGCTCCTCACCTTGTTCTGACTGATGATATTGAGCTTCTCCATCATAGTTTCCATAGATGCAGTTGATTTGATTCCTGTGTATTCCACCTGTCGGGGTTCATGTGTGTAGTCACCACTTATGTTGCTGAAAAAAGGTATTTCCAATGAATAGGTCAGTGGTCTTAAAAATTCTATCATTCACTCTCTGGCGTCTTTTCTAACACTAATGCCATATTTTCCAACTACTGAAACGTCTTTGTTTCCAGCTTTCACATTCCAAACACCACTAATTATCAATGCATCTTTTTTGCATATTTGATCAAATTCCAGCTGTGGAAATTGGTAAAAGTCTTCAACTACTTCATATTTTGCATTAGAGGTTCGTGCATAAATTTGAATGATAGTCGTATTAACTGGTCTTCTTTATAGGCGTATGGATATTATCCTATCACTGACGGCGTTATACTTCAGGATAGATTTTGAAATGTTCTTTTAGACAATGAATGCGACGCCATTTCTCCTCAATTTGTCATTCTTGGCATAGGAGACCATATGTTTGTATGACTCAAAATGGCCAATACCAGTCCATTTCAACTCCCTAATGCCTAGGATATTTATCTTGAAGTTTTCCATTTCATTTCTGACAACGTCAAGTTCTTCTACCTTCATACTTCATACATCCACTTTCCAATTACTGGATATTTGCTGCTGTTTCTTCTCGTTTTGAATCATGCCATATCAGCCAGTGAAGGTCCCAAAAGCTTTACTTCATCCACATCATTAAGGATGACTCTATGTTAGGGAGGCAGCTCTTCCCCAGTTGTATTTTGAGTACTTTCCAACCTGAGGGGCTCATCTTTCAGCACTATATCAGACAATGTTTCAGTGCTATTCATAAGGTTTTCACTGGAAATACTGGTGACATAATTTCCAGCATCACAGAAACATCCAACAACCACAGTATGATAAACTGACAGATGATTGGCAGTACATATACTTAGGCATACATAAACATATGATTCAGCAATCACACTCCTAGGTATTTACTCAAATGAAGTGAAAAATTATGTCTACCCAAAAACCTGCACATAAATGTTTACAGCAGGTTTACTGATAATTGCCAAAAATTGGAAGCAACAAAGATGTCCTTTAGTAGATGAATAAACAAACTGTGGCACATCCATATAATGGAGTATTATTCAGAAATAAAAAGAAATGCGCTTTGAAGCTATGAAAAGCCATGGAGGAATCTTAAATGCATATTGCTAAGTGAAAGAAGCCAATCCGAAAAAGCTACATGTTGTATGATTCTAAATATATGACATTCTAGAAAAGGTAAAATTATAGACAATAAAGATCAGTGGCTGCTGGCCATTCAGGGGAAGTTGGGAGGGATGAATAGGTGAAGCACAGGACATTTTTAGGACAGTGCAACTATTTTGAATGATACCATAATGTTGGACACATGACAATGCATATTTGTCAAAACCCATAGAACTGTACAACGCAAAGACTAACCATAATGTAAACTATAGACTTTCATTAATAGTAATGTCTCGGTACTGTTTCACCAATTGTAACAAAGTACCACACTAATCCAACAGGTTAATAATAAGAGAAACAAGGTACAGGAGGGAGAGTGAGTATACAGGAACTCTCTGCACTATCTGCACAATTTTTTGTACACTTAAATTTACTCTAATAAGTAAAGTCTATTTAAAAATTACTAGTGATAGACATACATATTTTGGTTTAGAAATATATTTTACATTTTTTATATCATATTAAGTCTTTGAAATCTGGTATGTATTTTACAATCACTGAACATCTCAGTTTGGACTAGCCATATTTCAAGTGCTCAATAGCCATATATGGCTAGTGGCAATCATATTGGAGAGCACAGCATTAAACATGTACTTAATATAGTAGCAATTTTTTCTGAATCAACATATATGGCATGAGTGTGTTCTGTTTCTAAAATTAAATTTTTTTAAAATTGTACTTCAGGTGAAGGCTTACAGAACATATAGTTTCTCATGAAACAGTAGTACACATATTGTTTTATGACATTGGTTAACAACCCCACAACATGTCAACCCTCTCCCTTCTCAACCTTTTTTTTTTTTTGGTGAAAATATACATAGCCAAAGATACACTTTTTCAAAAATTTCTATATGCACAGTTCAGTGACATTGACTATGCTCTTCCAATTGTGCTGCTATTCTCACTTTAGATGAAGGCTTAAAATTAAACTATTATTCATTTCCTCAGAGGAATTCTTCATTAAATGAACTCATCCTGCAGATACCGCAAAAATAGACATTCCAATAGTGTTGTTGGTGGACAGTCTGAAGATTATTACATATAAATATTTCTTATTTACGTTTTGTTTACAAGGAAAATTTTAAAAAATACCTTCTTATTATGAATTCCCAAGAATGCAGTAGACATCCAGGTTTCTCCAGGTGCAGCGCAACATAATGCATAGCTACATAACTACAGAAACCAAGCAGTGTTTCTGTGAACTGTACTAATATTGCTTTTACAGCATCAAACAGCCAAGATACCATCCAGTGTTTACACACACCTAATCTTGAAGGAATACAGATTTAGTTCTCTTAATATTTTCCTATCAATTCCTGCACATGCAGGCACACCCACCCACCCCCACACACACACCCCTTTACACATATCCATCAGTTTTGTGTGTGACATTCTAGTTCTCTTCTTAAGTGAAATATAACACTCATTTTTTCTTGTTCTTATTGTATAAATCCCATAAACCAACCGAAAGAACAAGTCTGACAGACAAATCATGTTCTGCCAATTTCAAACAAGACTCAAAGTTATTTTTATGAATATTAGCAAAGCCTCCTATATGTGCAAACCATGATGCAAAAGAAAAAATAGGCACTAGAAATCTGATGCCAGGAAATGAATTTTCTCCTAGTCTTCTTATGTAGTTCAAAGAACAGAGTTTTAATGATCACAAATTTCAGTGTTCTAGAAGAGTATAGGAGCAACCTTATTTGTTTTCCACAAATGTCAGGAATGAATTTCTAATCTCCAATTCATAAAGCACATTTTTCAGACTTTATCTGCCCTCCACATGCTTAGGCTTACAGATCATTCACAAATCCAAGGCTGGAAACCAGAGTACTACCCTGACTTCACTGTGTAACAGTCTCACAAGTGTGTCCCACAGATATTTTAAATTCAGCATAAACAAAGCTAGATTATCTTCCCCTCTTCCAATCTTTCTCCCATTCTCCCTTGACCCAAATTTAAAACTCCTTTTTTTGTACTGCCTTCCATTTGGTAATGTCTTTTTTTTTTTTTTTTTTTTTTTAAGGAAATAAGTGCTGCACTCACCTTTTAAAAAAATTTTTCCTTTAAGTCCTGTCTTTCTACCTTCTGTTTTACTCTTATAATTGAACTTTCTCCCCATCCTGAAGCTGCTGTTTCATTCATGTTTTATAAATTCCTCTTCTGGACCACTGATTACGGTCCCTGAGTTACCTGGATGTCTAGGGTAGAAAAGACCCTTAAAATGAAATACTGAGTGCATCCCTCTCGGAATTTCTTCTGACCATGGCTTTCCTCCATCAAATCTGGCCTTTAACATTCTGATTGAGCCAATAGCAAATATAGTGAAGAATTTTAGGCAGGGAAAAGATGATTTTTAATAGTTTTGTGCCTCAGGTTAAAACTAGAGGAAATCAAAAGAAGCAAAAAGGAGACTTGATTCTTTGCCACCCATAATAGAAGACAGAGACTTTTAACAACTCAAGGTTTTAAAAAAGCCACAATGACAATGACTTGTGGCTATTTGACACGTTTCCAAGCCTCTGCCATAGCTTTCAAGCCCTATACTCTAAAAAATCAGTGTCCCCCTCTGGTTCCTGAGTGCCTCTTGCCTAAAAAAGCTGCTGATGCCCCCTAACACTAAACAACACTACCACCAACTTCCGGAATAATATGTCTCAGAAAATAACACTTATATCTAGATAAAATGTAATCAAGAGCTATCCAACAAGGGGGTGTCGCTCAGTGGTAGAGCACATACCTTGAAAGTATGAGGCCCCAGGTTCGATTGCCAGCACCTCCAGAGTTTTTCTCTCATCCAACACTATTTAAGACCAATCTTGAAGAAATACAGATTTAGTTCTCATAATCTTTTCCATGGAAACCCTGGTGGTGTAGTGGTTAAGTGCTGCAGGCTACTACCAGAAGGTTAGCAGTTCGAATCTACCAGGTGCTCCCTGCAAACTCTACGGGGCAGGTCTACCCTGTCCTCTAGGGTCACTGTGAGTTGGAATTGACTATTTTCCATGTTACTCCTGCACACATAGAAAGTAAAAACATAACCCGTTAGATTGCCTTGAATACTCTTCCATTCATAGGCTATGAGCCTTTACATTCCCTCAGGTGACTGGGACAACGGAAGGGAGACATTAAGAAAGAGGAGAAAAGAAAAAACAGATCCCAGCGGAATCACTTTAATCACCCTAACAAAAGCGTGCACGCAAATTAACGGGCGGTTCATCGTGGCTCCCGTTTGTACTATTATTAAAGAGACAGACAGAAAAAGGAAGGGCCCTGCGGACAGTTTTCTTTAGTGCCTTGTGTTCTGGGTGCCAAAGAACGAAGCAAAAGCAGAGGAGCCCATCTTATGCCCACCGATTTCTCTACCTTTGCTCGGTCTAAAAATGAGAGATAGACGGCTGTGGGTCTCGAGTCGTTTTAGGCGAGCGAGTAGCTTGGACACTGGGCAAGGGAACGACGACTGTCAGGGAATTACAAGTCTTCCTAATACGAAAGTAGAAGAAATAACTAGAATCAACACTTTCCCAATTGATATTGCATATTAATTTTCCTATATTTCCTCACTCATTCCATTTTTTCCCATTATTTTAAATCTTTAAATAAAACACTTACTGGAAACCTCAGTTAACATCAAAAGGAGGCAGACTCATGCGAAGAAGCAGGGAAAGGTTTTCTATCAAAATGGAAACAGATTCAGGTAGTTTCTGACTTACGTTTTATTTAGGTTACAATGAACCACACTTACCACCGGCCCTTGTTTTTGTTTTTTGTAAAACTTAACAGTTAGTAACATGTCCTATATACATACTATGTTGCTTATATTATCATTCTCATGCCAACCCTACAAAATAAATAAATATCACATTTATAAAAATATTGATAATAAATGGTAACAATAATGAAAACTAAAAAAAAAAAAAATAGTATTCGACTGACAGAAGAATTGACTTGGGACACCGTCGTTGGTCAGGGACTACTACAAATAAAAGGTGAGTGGATCACAGGTATACTGGATGCTTTCTTTGTAAAAAAAGAGCTGATGCCTCTGTTCCTTCATGGTCAATCTGATCACGTCTGCTTTGTATGACCAGTAAACTTCTAGGAATTTCTGTTCCACTGCTGGTAACTTTCTAATGCTTTATGGTTTCAAAACTGTCTGTATCTCTGTGTGTATTTCCTGTTGAATCAAAGTGTCTTTAAGAAGATACAGAATTTGATGTTTGTTCCCAGTACTCTCACCTGGGATGTCCTTCTCAATTTTCTTCTCCAACGAAAATACCCATAGTAGGTAGTCAGGAGAGAGACTGTCTGGCTTCCAAGTGTGATTGGCTGAAGATTGGTTGTGTTCCTGGGGTCAATTATTTATTTGTTTTAGGATGCATTTTATCAACAGAGATACTGTGGTCCTTTCATGTATTAGCTTTTTTTTCTCCCCTGTTGTCTACTTGATCTTTCTGGGCACTTTAAGCAAATAGTAAGAAAAACTGACAGACACGCAGGGGGAGAGTAGTACTAACTTCATAAAATGAATTAGAAAGTATTCCCTCCTCTTCTATTTTCTGGAAGAGATTCGGCATAGTTTGTGTTAACTCTTTAAATATTTGTTGGAATATTCCAATTAATCTTTCTGGACCTGGTGATTCTTTTTTGGGTGGTGTGAGTTTTAAAACTACTAAACTGATTTCCTTTGTAGTTACAGTGCTATTCAAAATGCATATTCATAATGGGTGAGCAGTGGCAGTTTGTTTTTTTTTGAGGAATTGATCCATTTCAACTAAGTTGTCAAATTTATGTGTGTAGCATTGTTTATAGTATGTCCGTATTATTCTTTTATTGTCTGCAGAGTCTATAGTGACATCCCGTTTCATTCCTGATATTGATATTTTGTTTTCTTCCTTTTTTGTTTTTCTTTGTTTTTGTCAGTCTTGCTAGAGGTTTGTTAATTTTATTCATGTTTTCAAAGAACCAACTTATTGTTCCATTGATTTTCTCTATTTTGTTTGTTTTCAATTTCATTTATTTCTACTCTTATTTTTACTATTTCGTTTCTTCTGCTTGATTTGGGTTGTGTTCTTTTTTTGTTTGTTTTCAGGTTCTTCACGTGAGAGTTTAGATAATTGATTTGAGACTGTTTTCTATTGCATGCATTTGATGCTATAAAATTCTTTCTCTTTACTGCGTTAGGGTGTCCCACAAATTTTGACATGTTGTGTTTTCCTTTTTATATCCTTGAGACTTCCTCTTCGATCTATAGATTATTATAGAAGTGTGTTGCTTAGTTTCCAAGTTGGAAGATTTGTTTTATCTTTCTGTCACTGATTTTTAGTTTGGTTTCATTGTGGTCAGAGACCTCACTCTGTATGAATCAATTCTTTTAAATTTGTTGAGGCTTGTTCGATAGCCCAGACTGTATGCTCTATCTTGGCACATGTTCCATGGGGACTTGAAAAGAATGTGTATTCTGCTCTTGTTTGGTGAAGAGTTATATAAATGTTGATTAGGGCTATTGGCTGCTGGAGTTTTTTAGTCCTTCTGTATCTTTGCTGATTTTCTGTTTAGTTGCTTTTCAATTATCTAGAGACAGGCATTGAAGTTTCCAACTATAATTGTGGATTTGTCTACATCTCCTTTCAATTCAATCAGTTTTTTCTTCACATATTTTGCAGCTCTGTTGTTTGGTGCATACAAATTTAGACTATTACGTTGCATTTGTTTTACAATGAACCACACGTACAATTTTTTTTTTTAAATCTTATCTTTGGTAATATGTAGTTCAGTTTGTAATTTGTTGTTATCATATCTGTAAGTTTATATGTAATGTTTCCAACCTCCAAAGACAAATAAAGATTGGATTTATAAAGATACCGATAATAAAAGTCAATAATAATGAAAACTAAAAAAAGAAAATGAGATATTCAACTTACTTCAGAACGGATTTACAGCAGAGTGGTCAAAACGGAACACTGTAGTAAGTTGGGGACTTCCTGTTCGTTTTTGGTGGATTGACCCTTTTATGGTTAAGTGATGTCCTTCTCTGTTACTTTTTTGTTCTGAATTTTACATTATTTGATATAAATATAGCCACTCCTGTTTTCTTTTGATTAATGTTTGCATGATATATCTTTTTAAAAAATTTCTTTAATTTCTATCTTACTATACAGTTATATGTATGAAATGAGTTCCTTGCAGGCGACTTACACAGGCAGTCCCTGGGTTACAAATGTCTGACTTACAGACAATTCCTTTTGCCCTTTAATGTTATGTAAATTTTCCCTCACTTTGAAATGATTGATTCAACCTCTACTCCAACAAATTCTTCATCACAATCACCATTACATGCTTCATGTGCAGCTTTTAAATCACTGAAAAGGCTTCCAGCCTTTTCTCACTCTAAATGAAGGCTAAATAAGAACCATATGCACCTGTTTTGACTTACCTACAAATTTGACTTAAAGACTTAAACACACAGTTGTGAATGGCTTTTGCTTGTAAACTGGGAACTGCATATAGTTGTGCCACGTTTTCTGATCCACTTTGCCAATCTCTGTATTTAATTGGTGTATTTAGACTGTTTACATTCAGTGTAATTATTGATTATTTCAGAGTGTAAGCCTGGCATTTTATTTTTTGTTTTCTGTTTGTTCTTTCTCTCTTTTTTTATTTCTATTTTCTTTTTATGGATTACTCAAACTTTCTTTTTCATTTTAATTTGCAGAGTTTTTGAGCGTATCTCTTTGCATAGATTCCTTTAGTGATACAACTATATATATGTATATATGTATATGTACATATTTATGTACACACACATTTATAAATCACAGTGTACTGGTGTCATCATTTTATCAGTTCAAGTTAAGCATAGCAAACTTACTTCCCTTTTTTTCCATTGTTGTTGTTGTAGTGCACCTACCAGTAGATTCTGACTCATAACAACCCTCCCTCATTTACAATATAATTGTTTTAACTACTTTCTCTACATACATTTAGAATCACATTAGATAGTGTTATACTTTTTGCTTCAACCATCATATATAATACAGGAAACTCAAGAGGAGAAGAAAAGCTTATATTTACTATTTTTGCTTACCATGCTCTTTTTACCTTCCTGATATTCCAAAATCCTTTCTTTTATTATTTCCTTTATTACTGGAGAACTTACTTTAGCCATTCTTTTAGGGTAGTTCCTCTAGTGGCAAATTCTCTTAACTCTCCTCTGAGAGTGTCTTGATTTCGCCTTCATTCCAAAATAATTTTTTTTTTTCTAGATTAACAATTCTTTTCTTTCAGTACTTGAAAAATGTACCTCTTCATTCTGGCCTCTATGGTTTCTGATAAGACATCCACTGTCATTCAGATTGTTTTTTCCAATGTAGGTAAGATGTCATTTCTCTCACTGCTTTCAAGATCTCTTTTGTTTTGGCTTGCTTTTTTTTTTTTTTTTTTTAATGTGCTTTAAGTGAAAGTTTACAGTTCAAGTGAATCTGTCATATAAAAATTTATACACACATTGTTATGTGACCCTAGTTGCTCTTACTATAATGTGACAGCACACTCCTCCTTTCCACTCTGGATTTCCTGTGTCCATTCAACCAGTGCCTTCTCATATCACCAATAGACAGGAGCTGCCCTTTTAGTCTCATATATTTACTTGAGCTAAGAAGTACTCTCTTCACAACTATCATTTTATGTCTTTTTTTAAAAAAAGATATCACAGATAGAGAATGCATAGTATATTCCATTGTATGTGTTTCTTTTTTTTGCATTTTTCTTAATTTCATTGTACTTCAGACGAAGGTTTATAGAACAACTAGTTTCTCATTAAACAATTAGTACACATATTGTTTTCTGACAATGGTTAACAACACCACAATATGTCAACACTGTCCCTCCTCAACCTTGGGTTCCCTATTACGAGCTTTCCTGTCCCCTCCTGCCTCCTAGTCCTTGTCTCTGGACTGTTGTGCTCCATTAGTCTCATTTTGTTTTATGGGGCTGTCTAATCTTTGGCTGAACAGTGAACCTCGGGAGTGACTTCATTACAGAGCTAAAAAGGTGTCCAGGGACTATACTCTTGGGGTTTCTCTAGTCTCTGTCAGGCCAATAAGTCTGGTCTTTTTTTGTGAGTTAGAATTCTGTCCTACATCCTTTTGCAGCTCTGTCCAGGACCCTCTATTGTGTTCCTGGTCAGAGAAGTCAGTGGTGGTAGCCGCGCACCATCTACCTGTACTGGACTCAGTCTGGTGGAGGCCTTGGTAGCTGTGGTCCATTAGTCCTTTGGACTAATCTTTTCCTTGTATCCTGTTCTCTTTATTCTCCCTTAATCCCGAAGGGGTGAGACCAGTGGAATATCTCAGAAGGCTGCTTACAGGCTTTTAAGACCCCAGATGCTACTTACCAAGGTAGAATGTAGAACACTGTCTTTATAAACTGTGTTATGCCAGTTGAGCTAGATGTTCCCTGAGGCCATGGTCCCCACAGCCCTCCACCCAGCAATTCAGTCCCTCAGGGAGTTTGGAAGTGTCTATGGAGCTTCCATGACCTTTTCTTGTACAAGTTGTGCTGGCTTCCCCAGTAATGTGTACTGTCTTACCCTTCACCAAAGTCACCACTTATCTATTTAACCCCCCAATTCCTCCCATCCTTTGTAACCAACAAAGGTTGTTTCTTTTTGTGTATAAACTTTTAGATAAGTTATACAGTATAGGTCTCATACAATATTTGTCCTTTTGTGATTGACTTATTTCACTCAGCATAATGTCCTCCAGTTTCATCCATGTAATGAGATGCTTCACAGATTCATCATTGCTCTGTGTCTTTGTATAATACTTCATTGTGTGTATGTACCACAATTTGTTTATCCATTCGTCTGTTGATGAGCATCTAGGTTGTTTCTATCTTTTTGCTATTGTGAACAGTGCTTCAGTGAATATGGGTGTGCATATGTCTATTCGTGTGACGGCTCTTATTTCTCTAGGATATATTCCTAGGAGTAGGATTGCATTTTGTAGTGCTTTTTCTAGTGGTGCTGATGTTTTCTTTGTTCCTCTTACTCTCCTGTGCTGAGTTCCTTTTATTTGTGGATTTTTTTTCATTTCTTTTCTTTTTGTAGGTTTTGTTTTTACTGAGACTTTATGTTTTTCTTCTTTATTTTGATGAATAGGTTTGTTAACTTTCTTTGTGGTTACCTTGAAATTTACCCTTATCTTCCTGGATTTGTACCAGTCTATTATTACTTGGTATCTCTTGACTTCCTCTCCACTAGAAGGTTTTATACCTACACTGTTTATTCCCTCTTTTATTGTTCTGATGCTGTTGTCATTTACAGATTAACTTCTCTAGTTCCCTTTTGTAATTCTTTTGGTTTTGCATAGTCCTTAAGAGTTCTCTCCTAGGTTGGTATCTGGCTAGTACAATCCTGTGTCCTATATGCAGCTTGTGGTCTAATATTGTTTGTTCTCAGATCCAAGGACTTCCTTTAATAAGTCTTGTAAGTTCGGTTTGGTTTTTACATAGTCCCTTAATTTCTGTTGATCTGGAAATGACCTCATTTCACCATCATATTTGAACAAGAGTTTTGCAGGATATAGTATTCCTGGCTGGAAGTTTTTTTCTTTCAGAGTTTTATATATGCCATCCCATTGTCTTCTTGCCTGCAGGGTTTCTGCTGAATAATCTGAGCTTACTCTTACTGTTTCACCTCTGTATGTGACTTTTTGTTTTTCTCGAGCCGCTCTCAGGATTTTTTGTGTTTGGTTTTAGTGAGTGTGATTATGATATGCCTTGGTGATTTTCTTTTGGGGTCTATCCTATATGGGGGTCGTTGAGCTTCTTGGATGGTCAACTTTTCATCTTTAATGATACTGGGGAAGTTTTCTGTCAGCAATTCTTCAATGATCCTCTCTGTGTTTTCTGTTTTCTCTCCCTGTTCTGGAACTCTGATCACTTGCAGATTTATGCTTCTGATTGTATCTTACATAATTCTCAGGGTTTCTTCATTTTTCTTCATTCTTTTTTTCTGATTTTTTCCTTCAACAGAGTTGTATGCAAGTGTTTGTCTTCAATTTTGCTGATCTTATCTTCCATCGTTTCAAACCTGCTTCTCAGCCCCTCTATGACACTGTTCATTTCTGAAATCTTGTTGTTATCTTTTGGATTTCCAATTGTTGTTTTTGTATGATTTCTAGTTGTGAATATATTTCAGCATTTTGTTCCTGTATTATTTTCTTGAATTCTTCCATTTTTTTGTCTGTATTTTCCATGAATTTGTCTATGTTTTTCTCATTTTTGTCTGTTTTTTGCTTCGACTCTTGGATAATTCTGAGTATTAGAGATTTGAATTCCCTATCAGTTAGGTCTAGTGCCTTTTCTTCTACTGAAAGTTCATCTGGTGTTTTATTATGGATGATTATTGGAAACATCCTGTCCTGTTTTTGTAAATATTTTGATAGTGTCTGCTGTCTTTGGGGCATTCAGTGTTTATTTTCCTCTTTTAGTGATTGTAGATTTGTTTGTTTTGTCCTGCTTTTTTGTTTTATTTGGTTATGTCTAACCAGGAGGGCTTTGAATTCTTTGTTGTTTCCTCGACTGTGAGCATGATACTTTTCTCCTTCTTCTCCAATGGGCAGGGTCAGGCACTCAGGTATGGTACAGCAGGGCAGGTCCAGCTGAAGGGGAGTTTCTGGGATAGGTTTTTTGTGGCATGTACCAGGGCTGATATTGTGGACTGGGAATCAGTGGAGGGCTGGTTCCAGTAGGCTGTGCCTCTATTGCTTGGGAGTGTGATGTTCAGCACACGGTGCAGTTAGTTAGGAAGGAGGGGGTAGATTGTGATGTGTGGAGCTAAGATGGGTATGGGAAAGATGAGAGAGGAACAGGAGCCAAAGACATACACACAAACAAAAAAGAATGCTAAGTGAGTTTGCTATTGGAGTGGAGAGATGAGAGACTGAGAAATGGGTAAAAACAAAAATGAAAAAAAAAAGAAAAATGGTAAAAGAAAAAAATGAATAAATCGAGAAACTGGAAATGGAGAAAGACAAAAAGGGAGTAAGAGAGAGAAGAAAGCTAAACAAAGAAATAAAAAAAAATACAAGAAACAAAAAAAAGCAGAAAAAGAAATGCCCCAGGAATGTCCCTGTGTGTCTGCACAGAGTAAGGGACTAGCTTCCAAGCCATGCTGTACTTCCCAGCTAGAAGGGGCTCCCAAGCCAAGAAAAGAAAAAGAAAACAAACAAACAAATCAAAACAGAACAAATCAAAGCAAACAAACAAAAAAGCCCCGTGGGTCCCACCAGCATGGTGGCAGGGGCCGGGAAGCAGTTTCACAGTTGAGCAGTGTTTCACAGCCTTTCAGGAAGAAACAAAGATAGTGCACGGAGCCAGGTATTTGAGAGAAAGGAGGGGGAGGTGGTGAGACGTAAGGAAGAAATCTAAAGAAGTAGAAAAAAGCTACACCAGCAGCCAACAAATGGTACTCAGGGAGCTGGCCAGTGGGGGTGGGTGGAATCCAAGTGCACTGGGGGGAAGCTCGTGCTTCCTAGCCAATAGATTCTGGCTGCAGGGAGCAGAGGAGGCTAAATGGGGGTGAAGAAGGGTGGGGGGTGTGAAAGCCTATATTGTGGGTTACTAGTTGTTCTGTCTCCTGCTGGAAGCTCTGTGAAGCTGCTTTCTCGTACCTCCTGTTTGCTGATCTCTGATAGGAGTCCAAGATGGTGCGGTAGCTGATAAGGGACCTCTGCATGTAGCTCTCTTTGTGCTCTATTCTCAGTCAGTTTCTTATTCCATTCGGTGCTTGGCTGAGTTCTTTATCTCTTCATTTGATACTTAGGGTTTCAGGATTGACATGTGACTCTGTTTGACTTAGTTTTTCTGATCTCTGCTGCAGAAGGATGGCATGGTGCTTCTGACTATAATGCCATGTTGCCCAGAAGTCCCGGAAGATTTCTTGAGTCTTTGTTTTGGGAGCTTACTGAAGCCATTGTGGTCTGCCTCTTTATGTGATTTGTTATTGACTGTTGTCTCTACGAGCCATCAATAAGTTATATTCATTTATTTTATGTTTGCTCACTGTGTCCGAGCTTCTTGTTTTGATATGCCTAAATAAGCTTCTCATGTGAACTAGTTAAATTATTGATGCCTTTGAAGCTCTAATGTCCTGTCACCAGGTGGTTAGATCTGTATTTTGGTTTGTGAGCCTAGGAGTCTGTTTACTTTTTTTGTATGGATTCAGCTTAGGTGTCCAGGTAGTTGGTCACCGAGTGTGTAGTGCAGGCTCTCACCTGCAGTCCTAGATGGGCAGGAGTGGTTGATGTAGGCACAGGTATCTAGCTGCAGTAGGGGGTCACACTCTGAGCAAGGCAGGGAGCTTATGGCTGCCTCTAGGTGTCTGAGAAGAAAGTGTGCCCCTGTTCCCTACAGGGCATAGGTGGTGGTTTTTTTTTTTGCAGGTTATTATTATTATTATTTTGTTTCTATTTTTTTTTATTGTACTTCAGGTGAAGACTTACAGAACAGTTTCTTATGAAACAGTAGTACACATATTGTTTTATGACATTGGTTAACAACCCCACAACATGTCAACCCTCTCCCTTCTCGACCTTTGTTTTTTTCTTTTTTTTTTGCTGAAAATATACATAGCCAAAGATACATCATTTCAAAAATTTCTACTTGTACAGTTCAGTGACATCGACTACGCTCTCCCAATTGTGCTGTTATTCTCACTTTAGATGAATGCTTACAGAACAAAATAGTTTCTCATTTAACAGTTAGTACACATGTTGCCCTATGACAATGGTTAACAACCTCACAACACATCAACACTATCCTTACTCAAGCTGGGGTTCCCTATCACCAGCTTTCCTGTCCCCTTCTGCCTTCTGGCCCTTGTCCCTGGACTGCTGTGCCTCATTAGTCCCATTTTGTTTTATTGGGCTGTCTGCTCCCTGGCTGAATGGTGAACCTCGGAAATGACTTCACCCATGAGCTAAAAGGGTGTCTGGGGGCCATACTCTCAGGGTTCCTCCTGTCTCCTTTACACCAGTAAATCTGGTCTTTTTTTGTGTGTGTGTGAATTAGAATTTTGTTCTACATCCTTCTCCAGCTCTGTCCAGAACCCTCTGTTGTGATCCCGGTGAGAGCAGTCAGTGGTGGTAGCTGGGCACCATCTAGCTGTACTGGACTCAGTCTGGTGGAGGCCTTGGTAGCTGTGGTCCATTAGACCTTTGGAATAATCTTTTCCTTGTATCCTGTTCTCTTTATTCTCCCTTGCTCCTGAAGGGATGAGACCAGTGGAGTATCTTAGATAGCCACTCACAGGCTTTTAAGACCCCAGACGCTACTCACCAAGGTAGAATGTAAAACATTGTCTTTATAAACTGTGTTATGCCAATTGAGCTATATGCTCCTGAAGACCATGGTCCCCACTGCCCTTCACCCAGCAATTCAGTCCCTCAGGGAGTTGAATATGTCTATGAAGCTTCCATTACCTTTCCTTGTACAAGTTGTGCTGGTTTCCCCTGTATTGTGTACTGTCTCACCCTTCACCCATGACACCACTTATCTATTGCCTATTTAGTATTTCCCCCCCACCCCTCCCATCCCTGGTAACCAACAGAGATTGTTACATTTTGTGTGTGAACTTTTTCATGGGTTTTTACAATAGAGGTCTCATACAATATTTGTCCTTTTGTGATTGACTTATTTCACTCAGCATAATGTCCTCCAGTTTCATCCATGTTATGAGATGCTTCACAGATTCATCATTGTTCTTTCTCGTTGCATAGTGCTCCATTGTGTGCATGTACCATAGTTTGTTTATCCATTCATCTGTTGATGGGCATCTAGGTTGTTTCCATCATTTTGCTATTGTGAACAATGCTGCCATGAACATAGGTGTGCTTATGTCTATTTGAGTGATGACTCTTATTTCTGTAGGATATATTCCTAGGAGTGGGATTGCTGGATCGAATGGTATGTCTATTTCTAGCTTTCTGAGGAAACGCCATATCATTTTCCAAAATGGTTGTATCATTTTGCATTCCCACCAGCAGTGCATAAGAGTTCCGATCTCCCCGCAGCCCCTCCAACATTTGTTATTTCCAGTGTTTTTGATTCCTGCCAGTAATGCCAGGGTGAGATGGTATCTCATGGTGGTTTTAATTTGCATTTCTCTAATGGCTAGTGATCATGAGCATTTCCTTATGTGTCTGTTGGCCATTTGAATATCTTCTTTGGTGAAGTGTCTGTTCATTTCCTTTGCCCACTTTTTAATAGGATTATCTGTCTTTTTGTTGTAGAGGTGTTGGATTTTCTTGTAGATTATGGAGATTGGACCTTTTTCTCACTTGTACTGTCCAAAAATTTTTTCCCAGTCTGTAGGTTCTCTTCTTACTCTTTTGGTGAAGTCTTTTGAAGAGCATAGGTGTTTGATTTTTAGAAGATCCCAGTTATCTAGCTTATCTTTTGGGGTTTATGCGTTGATGGTTATGGTTTGTATCCTGTTAATGCCGTGTATTAAGGCCTATAGTGTTGGTCCTACTTTTTCTTCTATGAACTTTATAGTTTTAGGTTTTATATTCAGGTCTTTGATCCATTTTGAAGTAGTTTTTGTATACGGCGTGAGGTATGGTGGGTGGGTTTTGCTGCCAGACGATGGGCACCCAGTGGTATTGGCTGTAAGGACTGGGAGGCACCACTTTTCCTTGGACCCCTGTCGGAAGTTTCTAAGGGGCATGGGTGGAACCACCTGTTTTCAGGCCCCTGATGTCGGTAGGTGAGGCCCTTGCTTAATGGGCAGAGCGATGTCAGTGTCACGAACCTGCCACACTCCACCTTACAGCTGATACAGTTGAAGTTAGGCTTCAGGTATATACCCTGTTGTATTGTGCTAATGAGAGCCTATGCTATTGAAATGGGCCCACACAGCCTATGCAGGGGTGAAAGGCATTCAAAGTCTGTTGACCTCATATGCCTGTGCCTAGGCAAAGGAGCTGTGCCTGCCCTGAGTTCCCTGCTTAGGGGAGCCAGCAGATTATTTTTTCCCTGTTTGTTAATTTTTTCCCTCTCCAAGGCTAGGAGAATGGCTCAGAGTGCGTGATGGGTCCTACTTCTGGCCCAGGGACACGGCAATTACTGAAGCTGGGCCCCGGAAACCAGTGCCGAGCAGGGAGGAGGCAGGTAAATGGGAGAGAGGTTCTTCCCAAGTGAGGTGTTCCCCCTCCTCCACCAAATGGGGTGTTTTTTGATCTGTGTGGTGGGTTAGGCACAGGTACTTATCTTTTCCTGATGGAGCGCTTCTTTTCACTGGTTCTGGAGGCTTGAGTAGACTTACTGCCGCTTGGTCTCTCACGATGTAGAAAAAGCGTCCCGAGTGCCACTGCTTGCCTCACTGCACATGCCAATCAATCCAGCCAGCAGGGTGCTGGTTTCTGCCGGGTCAAATCTGGCAAATCCTCACTGCTTCCAAACTGTCTCTCCCTCCTTCTGCTACTCAGTCCGATTCCTGAACTTTGCCTTAGATGTTTAGGGCTCCTAGATTGTCATATATAATCAGTTCACTTGTTTTTTCACGTCTTTGTTGTAAGAGGGACCACAGGAAGCATCTGACTACTCCGCCATCTTGGCCCAGCTTTCTGCTTTGCTTTTTAGAGTTCATAAGTTTTGATTGATGTTTCCCACACCCACTCCATGCCCACTCCACCCCCATTCAACTGACAGGACCTCTCCTCCAAAAACCACATAAAAATCCAAATCTCCAGGTCAGCAGTCTATAGTTTCAGATTTGACTATTCCAGCGGTTAGAAAACAAGTTCACAAGGGTGTCTCTTAGGGCTGGCAAATGTATCATCTAAACATTCCAGAAAGCAAGAAGTAAACAAAGTTTCAATCAACGTACAAGCAGAACTTGTACAAACCTCTTCCTGTTCTCAGTGAAATGCATTATATCTTTTCTAGCTTCCCAAATCCAAAATATACCTAAATCCTGACTTTGTTTCTCCTTGCTATCTCTGCTTTGTGCCATCTGTATCTTTTTCCTCTGAATTACTGTAAGGTTTGTATTTCGCCTACAGAGTGACAAAGCAGACTGTGGCTGGGCAAACTGCTACCATTTCTTTTTCCTTTCTGCTTCTTTTCAGACTCCTGTAGAGCAAAGAGTGGGAAGAGAGGAATGAAGAAGAGCTTCTAAGAGAAGCAACTAGGGTAGAATAAAGGGCCTCTCCCTAAGAGAAATAATTAAAGTGATACAACACCTGAACAGGGACTTGAACCCTAGACTCTCAGGTTAAAAACCTGATAGTTTACCAACTAAGCTACTCAGTTCCTATTTTGATACTTTTACTGAACTCCTCTTTTAGAGTCAATTATGGCAGTTCCAATCCACTGGCCACTCCTTGGAATCCCTACGGGACAGTTCTACTCTGTCCTATAGGTTCGCTATGAGTGGGAATCAACTCGATGGCAACAGGTTTGTTTTTTTGGTTCTATGTGGCCAGCTGGTTTCATATTTCGTGTTTTCAAATAGTTTTCCTTGAATTCTCTTCATTGCCACGAAGATTTTGTTTGAAAGAGACACTGCCATCCCTCAGAGCATTTCCCTTCATTCTCTCTTTGCCTTGTATCTGTTTAGATTTTCAGAAGCAGAGTGGAGAACCCTAAACAAAGCACTGCTGGGTTTCTGACCATACTACTAGACCCAGAAAACTTCTTTACTTGCCAAGTGTTGTGATTTTATCCCTTTGTTTCTTATTTCCCCACCTGCACCTATTTTTCTCGAAGTAACATTCATGCTACTCTTCTTCGTAGCCCTCTGCATTGTCTTGTACGTCTTTCTTGAAGCCTTGGGAGATGGAAGAGAAAAGAGTTGAAGGATAGAGAATTTGAAGACCACCGGAATGTTCCATAATGGTGAAGAAGCAAAGGAGCCTAGGTTTAATCTTCTGCAACACTATGCTTGCTTTTCTTTTTTTTTTTGGCAGGGGGGTTCTTTTTTCTTTTTTTCTTGTAGGTTTAGATGTATTTTAGATGAAGGTTTACAGAACAAGTAGTTTCTCGTTAAACAGAACACATATTGTTTTATAACATTGGTTAACAACCCCACGACATGTCAACACTCCCTTCTTGAGCTTGGGTTCCCTATAACCAGCTTTCCTGTCCCCTCCTGCCTTCTAGTCCTTGTCCCTGGGCTGCTGTACCCCAATTAGTCTCGTTTTGTTTTATGGGGATGTCTAATCTTTGGCTGAAGGGTGAACCTTGGAAGTGACTTCATCATTGAGCTAAAAGGGTGTCTGGGGGCCATATTCTCAGGGTTTCTCCAGTCTCTGTCAGGCTAGTAAGTCTAATCTTGTTTTGTGAGTTAGAATTTTATTCTACATTTTTCTCCAGCTCTGTCTGGGACCCTCTGTTGTGATCCCTTTCAGAACAGTCAGTGGTGGTAGCCCGGCACCATCTAGTTGTACTGGACTCAGTCTGGTGGAGGCCGTGGTAGTTGTGGTCCATTAGTCCTTTGGACTAATCTTTCCCTTGTATCTTGTTTTCTTCATTCTCCCTTGCTCCCGAAGGGGTGAGACCAGTGGAGTATCTTAGATGGCTGTATGCTTGCTTTTCTTAATGATGCGACTTAGCTATCAATGTGAGCCAGTCCTTCTTCTCATTTTCTTTCTCCTCCTCTTCCTCTTCCTTCTACTTCTCTTTCTTCATGTCTTTATTCATTGTTTCCTGCCCACATCTAAAGGAAAAGTATAATTATCATGATGAAATGTACATTAGGACATACTACTCAGAATATGATCCAAGATATTTCATTAGTTTTGACCTAAACCTGAAGAAAATACCGTACTGGGAATCTGGGAACTACTGGGCAAGTTTTGGTGTGAAGGAAAGGCTAACCTCCCTGGGGAGGAAAGACTAAGCTGGTCATGGGAACAGAGTATTGTTTATTTCTACAGAAAACTCGGCACTTCCAAGAAACCAAGACAATGTGAAAACTGAGAGAATTTGTATTTGCTGTACTTTAGGAATTTATGGATTTCTCCCCTATCCTATCACACGAATTGATAAGGCATAGTTAGAGGTGGGTCACACAAAATCACCTTGGATTGGTTTGTGGATCAATTCAACAGGGAGATGGGGAATGACTTTTAGCAAATACCTGGGAGGTTAGCATTTCAATGACTCAAGCACCTTTCCAAGCTATTTTGGCTCTCTCCTCCCTACTTGAAGAAGCTTGGAAGTTCCCAAATTGCACCTCAGACATCGGAACCACTCTTACAGGGAAATTTAGGACCTATGGCCCTGGCCCACCTGCATATTGAGTGATTCTTCTACTTGTTGGTAGAGGATTAAGTTATTAAAACCTATGTTATGAATGGATGATAATAAATATTTTCCTGGCATTAAAAGCAGGCATTTCCAACAAGAGGAACTCTTGTTTGAGCTTCCAGACCTTTCTCCCTCAAGCAATGCCATCTTATCTTTGAGACAGAAAAGATTCTAACATGCCAACCTATGGTGCTTCCTTTCCTCATGCTATCGTCTGCACCCCTTTATTGCAGAGTTTAGTTCTTGGCTCATGTTTCTGCACCGAAGTGTATCATTTTTATCAGTGACTTAGAGGAGAGTGCCCTTCAAGAAATATGTCATTTCTGATCATCTCACAATCTCACAGTTTATTAATTCTAAGTAATTGTGACCTTCACAAGTTTCAGCTGTTATTTGATTCCTTTTTTTAATGTTAAATTTTCTTCCAATTGCAAAGTGAAAAATTTGAAAACAGAAACTGAATACTCCCTAGCAACATTTTCACTTTCAGGTTTGGGCTACTTCTTCAGTGTATTGGTCTCGTGTCCCAGTGGGCAGGGCCTCTGATTCTGGATCAGAAGATTGAAAGTATGAGTCCCTTCTTGGTGCCTTGTTTCTGGTTTGGCGAGAAGTAGAAGCTTCTTGAATTGACTTCCCATGGCCACTGTTTATTTTAGGAAACATAAGCTATTGACATACATCTATCTATTCTTATCCTTCTCTGCCCTCCCTCTCCTCACCCCTACACATAGCCCTTTGGCTGCATCTCCCTCAGGAATCTGGTGTGGTTTAAATGACTACATTATGATTTTATTTAAAGTTCTAAAGACAAGAAACTGGAATTCTGTAGGTGAATGTAAGAAACGTACCCAGCAATACTCTTGTGATTTTAATTCAGCTATGAATGTGTGCGGTGTGGTTTGTTTTCTACGACATGGTGTTTGAAAACCTCCAGCAAAAGTCGTTTTATGATCAACCAGAATAGCTAGTCTGCCAAAACCCAGAGTCTCACAAGAAACCTTTAAAACCTCAAGGCTAATCCTCTCCCAAATTGTACTATTCTGGCCAGCTGATAGTGTTGGTCCCTCAAATTTCCAAATTCTACTTTCCATGTTCATGTTGAATGTCTCTGCATTTCTTGAGTGCTTTGTTTGAGTTGTCCAGTGTTCTCTAAATCACTCATCTGCCACTGACTGCTCTGATAGGGATCACAATAGAGGGTCCCAGGCAGAGCTGGAGAAAAATGTAGAACAAAATTCAAACTCACAAAAAGAAAGACCAGACTTATAGGTCTGACTGAGACTGGAGAAACTCCGAGAGTATGGCAAAAGGCACCCTTTTAACTTAGTACTGAAGTCACTTCTAAGGTTCACCCTTCAGCTAAAGATTAGACAGGCCTGTAAAACAAACAATAACACACATTTTCAACCATGATAAGAGATTAAATGGGCAATGAGCCCAGGGGCAAGGATGAGAAGGCAGGAGGGGACAGGAAAGCTGGACAAATGGAAATGAGGATCCCAAGTTTGAGAAGGGGGGAGTGTTTATATGTAGCAGGGTTGGCAACCAATGTCACGGAACACTATGTTTATTGTTTAATGAGAAACTAATTTGCCTGTAAACTTTCAGCTAAAGCACATATACAATAAAAACAAAAACAAAAACAAAAACAAAAACAAAAAACAACGCTAACCCAAACAGATTTGGGATCTGCTCCCTCTAATCAGCTGAATGGTTGAGAAGAGGAAGAAGGAAAAGAGAAGACAAAACAAACAAACAAAAAAACAGACAAACAACCCAAACTCGTTGCCATGGAGTAGATTCCAGCTCATAGTGGCCCTGTAGGATAGAGTAAAACTGCACTACAGGGTTTTCAAGGAGTGGCTGGTAGATTCAAACTGCCAACCTTTTGGTTAGCAGCTGAGCTCTTGAGCTTTAACAACTGTGCCACTTGTTGTTTGTAGTTAGGTGCCAATGAGTGGGTTCCAACTCATAGCAACCCTATGTACAGCAGAAGGAAATACTGCCCAGTCCTGTGCCATCCTCAGAATTGTTGCTATGCTTGAACCCATTGTTGCAGCTACTGTGTCAATCCACCTTGTTGAGGTTCTTCCTCTTTTTCGCTGACCCTCTACTTGACAAGCATGATGTCCTTCTCCAGGGACTCATCCCTCCTGACAACATGTCCAAAGTATATGAGACGTAGTCTCGCCGTACTGACTTCTAAGAGCATTCTGGTCGTACTTCTTCCAAGACAGATTTGTTCCTTCTCTTGGCAGTCCATGGTATATTCAATATTCTTCGCCAACACTACAATTTAAAGTTGTCAATTCTTCTTAGGTCTTCCTTATTCATTGACCAGCTTTCACATGCATACGAGGCGATTGAAAATACCATGGCTGGGTCAGCCACACCTTAGTCCTCAAGGTGACATCTTTGCTTTTCAACACTTTAAAGAGGTCTTTTGCAGCAGATTTGCCCAATGAAACGCGTCTTTTGATTTCTTGACTGTTGCTTCCGTGGGTGTGGATTGTGGATTCAAGTAAAATGAAATCTTTGACAACTTCAATCTTTTCTCCATTTATAACAATGTTGCTTTTTGGTCCAGTTGTGAGGATTTTTTTTTTTTCTTTATGTTGAGGTGTAATCCATACTGAAGGCTGTGGTCTTTAATCTTCATCAGTAAGTGCTTCAAGTTCTCTTCACTTTCAGCAAGCAAGGTTGTGTCATCCGCATATTGTAGGTTGTTAATGAGTCCTCCTCCAATTCTAATGTCCCGCTCTTCTTCATATAGTCCTGCTTCTTGGATTATTTGCTTAACATACAGATTGAATATGTATGGTAAAAGGATACAACCCTGCTGTATACCTTTATGGAAGCTATTCTCTTGTCTATCTGAGCAGATATGACTGTTAAGACAGCTGAAAGAATTAAGAGTTTCCATAAGGCCATTTCGTTTTCTCCTTTCTCTCCATCCCTCTTTTTCTGTCCTGATTTTCCATGCTATGCTAACTAAAACCCAAAATTAATGGGCTACTTGTTGTGGTGGCAGCCTTTTTGCATTGGAGTAGGAGCTGGTACCTTTTCTTTCACTTCCCTCTTGTCTTCCTTCTGCTGAGGCCTTGCTCTGGGAGATACTAAGCCCCAGCAAGTAGAAATGGAAGAACTCTAAAAGCAACTGGTCAGACCATTGACTTCCTTTTCCTGTGAGCAGAGAAAATATGAAAAAAAGAAAAATAATAGGAGGAGGGTTGGTTAAAAGTGGACTGGAAGTACCAGGGATTGAACCAGGGACCTCATACATGCAAAGCATGCCCTCTATCACTAAGCCACACCCTCTGATGAGGAACTAGCTTTGTGATGACTTTTCTTTTCATAGAAGAGTAGTGACATTTTTCCTGTGGGTTCCCCCTGCCCCTGAAAACCTAAGAGTTGGTTGGAGACAGATCACTGAGTTAAATTCCACACTTTCTGAAATCACTAAAGTGAATACTATCCAGCGGCTTTACGAGGAGGAAGGTAACTGGATTGTAGTCTGAATAACCATTTCTGGTTCTAGGATCTTCCCACTCTTGTATGCCTGCTCCAAAGTCCACTCACCAGCAGACAGTTTAGATGAAAGTTACTTGCCTCCACCAGGAAAGTCCCAAGAAAATCACACCTCTCCAATGTATATCGCAACGATAATGACTCTGAATGGAGTGCTCTTTCCACCACAAGCACCACTGGTTTTAGTCCAACTGGCTAATTGACCTTCACATCATGTTGGGTCAGTGCCCTGCCAGCATCCATTTTCCAGCTGACTCATTGTTTGTGCCACCTCACACCTTCTGAGCTTGTCCTTAGTTCTGGTTCCACACCTCCATCTCCATCCCTTGCTTGAGGATCATGTCCACAAAGGATTTTAGGGATGGAGGAGACTTCAAAACTCCATCAGCTTTAAATGAATTGACTTTTTTTTTTTTTTTCCCAGACTGGAGGAATCTACAGGTCAAAACCAGAGTCAGGAACGGCACATCAACAACTGAGCAAAGCTGTCAAACTCCCTTCCCTTTTAGAACCCACTGACATAATGATATAGCTTGCTATAGATACAGATGTTTGAAAGGATAAAGTCAAAGAGCCCTGGAAACAATCAAAAGGTGCCATTGGTGAATTTGGAATATATGCGGAGGTCCTGGGTAATACAGAACAGATAGGGTTGGATTGGCGAGGAAAGAGCTTAAGTAAGGGATGTTCTTCATCATGGTTTGAGTTATGTCCCCCCAAAAATGTGTGTATCAATTTGGCTGGGCCATGATCCCCAGAATTGTGTGGTTGGCCTCCATTTTGTAATTGTAATTTTATGTTAAAGAGGATAACGCTGCTATTGTAACACCACCCTTACCCAGGTCACATCTCTGATCCAATGTAAAGGGAGTTTCCCTAGGGTGTGGACTGCACCACCTTTTACCTTACAAGAGACAAAAGGAAAGGGAAGCAAGCAGAGAGTCAGGGAACCTCATACCACCAAGAAAGCAGCGCCAGGAGCAGAGCTCATCCTTTGGACCTGAGGTTCCTGCACAGAGAAGCTCCCAGACCAAGGGAAGACTGATGATATGGACCTTCCTGCAGAGCTGACCCAAAAAACGTTCCCTTGGAGCTGATGCCCTGAATTTGGACTTGTTCCTACTGGACTGTGAAGAAATAAACTTCTCTTTGTTAAAGCCATCCACTTGTGGTATTCCCGTTAGAGTAGCACCTGATGGCTAAGACATCTTTCACTGGAATGCTTTCGGCTTAGTGTGTATGGTCCATGATATCTACAGTGAGTCCAAAGCCTCTTTATCCAAGATTCTCCATATGATATTGAGGAAATTATTGCAGGCAGGTCTCTATTTAAAGACTTAAAATACTACACTTAAGTATTTACAGGTGTTAAAATTAAACAACTCCCCAGAAGCCTGGACAATGCTCCAAGACTTCTGGGCATTTATCATTAAATATCCCCCTGTAAACCAACCTCGTTAATCCCCCCAGAATACCCCTTCTTGTTTTCCTAAGGACCTTGCTTTGAAGTAATAGATGGTAGATGTCTAACCTAAAAGTGTCTTTTTCCCAAGACCTGTATCTCTAGGATTTGTGTATTCTGTGTGACCTGTGGAAACCCTGGTGGTGTAGTGGTGAAGTGCTACCGCTGCTAACCATAAAGGTTGGCAGTTTGAATCCACCAGGTGCTACTTGGAAACTCTAAGGGGCAGTCCTACTCCATCCTATAGGGTCGCTATGAGTCAGAATCTAGTTTCTCTAGAACTGACTGCCTGTTTGCAAACATCTCTGTCTCTCTCACTCACTTAATAAACAGTTGAGCTCTTTAGTCTTACCTGTTTTTAACACTGGTGAAGGCAAAAAAGATTGGAGGCAGGCAGTTCCAATTCTCCTCGTCTTAGATGTTTAGAAAATTTACTTGAGAAAGTGAGTGTGGAAGAGGCTGCACAAGCCTGGCTCACTATTCTTTACTCCCCATTGCTAACCGCCACATTGTCTCATGATCTTGTTTCTCCAGTCTCTACAAAAGGTTTAAGATTAACCGATGTTCCTCCTTGGAGGGTGGAAAACAAGTGATAATGATTTAAGGATAAAAACCAAACAAAACACCCATCTTGTGACAAGAAGAAACCAGGATGTCACCAGATAACTCCCAAGAATACCAGTAGAAGATTAACTCATCTAAGACATCACCACCTCAAGGGGAAACTAACACAGACTTCTAAGATACATAATCCTGTCCCTATAAAAGCCTTCAGACGACCTCCAGTGAGGGAGACGGGTTTTTTGGAGGAATATATTCCCCTCTGTCTCCTATATATCGGTATATAATAAACCTCTTGCTGCTCACCTCACCGCTGTCTTAGAATTGGCTATCGCGGCAGGCGGCTCTAATCCGCGTTATTGCGGTACCAAGTGCTGGAGGGTGTTTGTTGTCGGGTAACTTGGCGCAGGAAGGATACTTCGTTTTGACATAAATTGAGGAACTTTCCAATCCTGGGAAAGCTTCCGGGACTTTTAGACCTTTCGTCTAGGACTACTCCCAACAGAGGTATCTGTCACGCCTTTACTTTCACGTATTCTAATAATTTTCTCAGCTTTCTGTTTGGAAAGCATTCCTTGAGAGATGTCCTTCCCTATTTCCTCGCTCAGATGAATTTGGGAACCACGTGCAGCCACTTACCGTGATTGATCCTATTATTGCCAGCTGAGGCGGAGGTGGGGCGTCAGCCCGGAAGGAGTGGAGGGAATCAAAGGGTAGGTCCTCGGTCTTCTATCTTTTAATTGACACAGGCACAGCTAAGAATACAAAAGGATCTGTTAACGAATACTGTCCGAGTACGTCTTTTCTTAACTTTCAATCCTTCTATTTTTTCTGTTCCTCAGTTAACTACAAAATGAAACCAGTCAGCCAGATCTTTCCACTTTTTCTTATTCCATCTAATCTGGTTTATTCTGATGCAACCAGACTGGGAGGTACAGTGGGATTTGAAACGGTGGTGTTTCTTTCTGGCCAACATTTAGATCTTTGAAGACCCCTTAGAATAGGGCTAATATTTCAAGGAGGATCTTCATGACCTTTCTGTCGTGAGAGAGGTGTGGCTCAGTGGGAGTGTGTTCTTTCCTTGAAGTGTTCGAAACCATACAATTCATCTGCTTTTTACAATTCCCAACGTTTCTGTTCTTTTCTCCTTTTGAAAACTCGTTTTGTGTATTTATATGGAAATAAACACATTATTCGATGGATTGCCTTTAAATGTTTCCCCATTTCTACTCCAAAGCAAGAAGTCCGCCACCACATTAATGTGCTCAATAATCCTCTGTTCCTCTTTCCAGTGTCATGAAAGAGCAAGACAGAAAAAGAAAGGACTGAAAGAAGAGAGAAAGAACAGGCTAGATCATTTCATTTGGAATTCCCTTAGTTTTCTGAGCAGCGTTTGGAGCGTGGAACAGCCGGAGGTTACCAAGCAGAAAAGCTTCTTCCTGTTTTACTTATTCCTCGCCCTCCTTCTCCTCTACCAACCCATCCATGGTCCCCCAAAATTGGATCGGATTTTTCAGACATGAATGGCAACAGAGCCCACATAATTTTGGGTGAGTGAGTAGATAATATCGAATGAGATTTGTATTTAAAGAACACGAGTTTTGTAAATAAAAAGATTAAACAATACTTTAAGATAATAACTAAAAACTTTTTCTCTAAGCAGCCGAAATAGCTCAGCTGGGAGAGCGTTAGACTGAAGATCTAAAGGTCCCTGGTTCAATCCCGGGTTTCGGTAATCTTCGCATAATTATTATCATCCCTGCTTTTACTTTATATAACAGTTGTATTCCAAGACTTTGGGATTGTAACAGAACTAAGTGTAGTACATTTTCCAGCCAGAACTATTTTTTTTTATTAAAGATATATGTATTTCTATATATCTGACTATACTTTTTACTGATTTTAGCAAATCCGCCAGGTTGTGTACATACATATTTTTATCATCCTCGCCTTTATTTACATATTCCTATGGTCTCCTATGAAGTGGTAATTGATATTTTGCATAGTTTATTTAAAAATTAAAAGAAAAAAAAAAAACCACAGAAATTCAGACAAGAAGCCCTGGTGGCTCAGTGGTTACCAGCTAGGCTGCTAACCTAAAGGTTGGTGGTTCAACCTATCCAGGCGCTCCGCGGTGAAAGACCTGGCGATCTGCTATTGTAAAGATTACAGTCTAGAAAACCCTATGGGGTGGTTCTACTCTGGATATTGTGGAGTAAGAAATTCCAATATGGTACGGCGCAGTGGTTAAAGTGCTCGACTGCTAACCTAAAGGTCGGTAGTTTGAACTCAACAGCCGCTACCGGGGAGAAAGATGTGGCAGTCAGCTTCCATAAAGATTACAGCCTCGTTTTGGTTACTCTTATGATTCTTTTCTGTTTTCATGTTATGTACGGGGAAGTGGGGGAGAAGGAATGCTTTTGATAGCAAGAAATGTTTAAAAGTCCTGTAAGAAAAAGAATCACTATACGTTATGTGTGTAAATATGTGGGTGTGGTGTATGCAAGGATAATTTTGCAATAAAAAAATCTGGGTTTTTATCTTGAGTCCGCTCCATTATTAAACTGCTAGAATAAGGAAAATTGTTGAACATCATTGAACTTTTAAACAATTTTAGGAACATCTTGAATTTTCTTCCTGGTAAGACATCCCTGCAGCCTTGCATCCCTGTCTGAAATTTCCAAATCTCAGATTATTTCTGTTTGAGGAAAGGACAAAAATAAACATTTCTATATGAAAAATTCTGCTGAACATTTAAGAGGGGACCTAGAATTCTGAAAAAGGGGAGCAAATGGCAGTGAAATCATCAAGCCTCAAGCATGAATATTCCATATTTCCCACTCCAGCATCAACTTCTTTTTGACATTCTTTATTAGGGATAACAGGTACATTTTTTTGGTTATTTTGTATTTTTTTTCTTCTTTTCAAATGATTTAGTTTCACAGTGTCTGTTTTCCACTGGAAACTCCTGGACACTGACAGGAGAAAATAACCTACAGTACTCCAACATCAGAACTGCATCAAGTAGCAAAAGGAAAATTAGTACAAAGTGAGAAGCAACATTGGGATAGGGAAGTTGATTGTACAGAAACTGGGAACTAGACAATTTATCCATTAGGTCATACGGCCCACCTCAGCTCAGACACTTGCATTTTATTTCTTTAAGAAATATTTGATCAGACAAATGATATCATTGAGTATTTTATTGCCTGAGCAAAAATTCCTTTACATTCTATTGAGGTGGGAGACATAGGGCAATTACCAAAATGTAATTAGCCTTATCTTAAAAATGAAACCAATAACTACTATGTGAAAAAGGATACTGTAAAGATTGAAGGAGATCATGCATGTGTCCACATTTCCATGTCCATGCATGATATGAAACATAAATGTTGGTAGGTCTACTCCATCCTCTCTGCCTCTGTGGTTCTCCCAGGACAATACATAATCATATACCTCTATTGTATCCAGTGCTGTCTAACAGAAATACAATACAAGCCATAAACAATGGACATTTATGCAATTTTAAATTTTCCAGGACCCACATTAAACAAGTAAGAATGAGGATGTGAATTTAATTTTAACAATATACTTTACTAACCTGATATATCCAAAACATTATCAAGAAATCAATTTAAAAATTATGACTTTTGGTTACTAGTCTGGCATGTAAAAGAGCTTGGAAGTCATCTCTCCCATCCTCACAACATCTCTCCCATCCTACAAAACTAAAAATTAATAACTCTTGGTAGATACGTCAGAGAATTTAGATCACAGGGCAAACCACCACCCTGAAAACTGGAGAGAAAAAGGCTGATACAGAGAATCACTGCTTACTAGGAGCAGAAACCGTCACTGCAGCTGGAACCAGCATTGCTTAGAAACGTTTATTGCTGGAGACTGTGGACTGGCTTAAGAGGGAAAAACTCCTGGAGGCCCTGTATTAGGGGGCCCCTTACACTTTTGTGAGTTTTACTGTGGGGAGCAGCACCTGATTCTCATCGTGACATTCAGAGAAAAATCTCCTAGTCCTTCCTGCAAAGGGAGGGGGAAAAGCAATCATTTTGAAATAGTACTCTATTCTTAACCATGGCCTGCCCTCAAGGGAAACTACTTTATCAGAGCCTAACCAGCATGGATTTTATCAGATCCTAACCAACGTGGAGGAAGGGATATACTCAATCCCAGTCCCCTTTAGCCTTCCACATGAGGGAAGGAAAATATCCAACAAAGCCTCCTCTAACCTTGGAGGTGGGGGAGAGGAAATACCCAACTTCAGCTTCCTCAAGTCTCCCTGTTTCACCTAACGGGTGGGGTAAGGGTGGGGTGGGGGTGGGGGGAAGCTGAAGACTTGTGGCAGTCACAACTCCTGGGCTCACTAAAAGTTTTTGTTTTTGTTAGGTGCCATCGAGTTGATTCCAACTCATAGAGACCTTACATACAACAGAACGAAACACTGACAGGTCCTGTGCCATCATCACAACCATTGTTATGCTTAAGCCCATTGCTGCAGCCACTGTGTCAATCCATCTCGCTGAGGGTCATCCTCTTTTTCGCTGACCATCTACTTTACCAAGCATGATGCCCTTCTCCAGGGACTCATCCCTCCTTGTAACATGTCCAAAGTATGTGAGACGTAGTCTCGCCATTCTTGCTTCTAAGGAGCATTCTGGTCATACTTCTTCCAAGACAGATTTGTTCATTCTTTTGGCAGTCCATGGTATAATTAATATTCTTCTCCAACACCAAAATTCAAAGGCATCAATCCTTCTTTGGTCTTCCTAATTCATCATCCAGCTTTCACATGCATATGAAGCAATTGAAAACATCCTGGCTTGAGTCTGGTGCACCTTAGTCCTCAAGGTGACATCTTTTCTTCTCAACACTTTAAAGAGGCCTTTTGCAACAGATTTGCCCAACGCAATGTGTCTTTTGATTTCTTGACTGCTGCTTCTATGGGTGTTGACTGTGGATCCAAGTAAAATGAAATCCTTGACAACTTCAATCTTTTTTCCGTTTATCATGATGTTGCTTATTGGTCCAGTCACTAAAAGACTGAGATCTAATTATAGGATTATAGATTACTTCCCCTCTCCCAAAACTTTACCACCTATTGTGGTTAGTGACCATCATACTGGACAGTGCAGCATCACACATATATTTCATGTATTTGCAGGCTTTCTGAATTGGGTATATATGATATGAGTGTGTTCTGTCTTCAACCCCAGAGGAATTCTGTAATAAATGAACCCATCTTACGTCTTCTGTACAGATAGATATTCCCAATAGTGTCGCTGGTAGACAGTCTGAAGGTAGCTACAGGTACTTAAATTTTTTAATTTCCATTTTGTTTATGAGGTAAAAAAAAAAAAAAAGCACACCTGCTTATTATGAATTCTCAAGAATCTAAAAGACACATAGGTTTCTCCAGGTACAACACAACATAATGCATAACTACATAGCTATAGAACCAAGCAGTGTTTCTGTGAACTGTCCTAATATTGCTTTTACAGCATCAAACAGCTAAGATAGCACTCAGCATTTACACACACACAAACATACACACATACCGATCAGTTCTGTGTGTGACATTCTCCTGAAGTAAAACCTATCACTCACTGCTTGTTCTTTTTGTACAAATCCCATGAGCCATCTGAAAGAAGTCTGACAGACACATCATGTTCTGCCAGTTTCAAAAACGACTTGATGTTATTTTTATGAATGTTGGTAATGGCTCATATTTGGGCAAACCAGGATGAGAAAGAGCTAATAGACACTAGAAATCTGGTATGAGGAAATGGATTTTCTCTTAGTCCTTTTACATAGTTCAAAGAACACAGTTGAAACCATGATAAATCCCAGGATTCAAGAACAATGTGGGAGTAAGCTTTTTTTTCCCCTGCAAATATTAATAATGAATTTCTAATCCCCAAATCTCAAAGTACACTTTGCAGTCTTTATTCACCCTCCTCATGCTTGCATTTCCTGATTTCCCACAAATTCAAGACTGGACACCAGAGTACAGGCCTGAATTCACTGTGTAATATTCTCACAAGATTTTCGCATAGATATCTTAAATTCAACTTAAGCAAAGCCAGCTTATCTTCTCCCTCTACCAATCTTTCTCTCATTCCCTCCCCCCCAACCCAAATTTAAAAATCCTTTTTTTATACTGCCTTCTGTTTGGGTAATAACTTTTTTTTTTTTTAAAATAAACAAATGTTTCACCCATTTTGTTCCTTTCCTGTAAGTCTTGTATATTTATCTTATGTCTTACTCTTGTAATTGGCCTTTCTCTCCATCCTGAAGTTGGTGTTTCATTCATGGTTTATGAATTTCTCTTCTGGATCATTGGTAGGGCCCTGAATTACATGGATGTCTAGAATAGAGAACCCTTATATTGAAATACTGAGTGCATTGCTCTCGAAATTTCTTCTGACCTTGGGTTTCCTCCATCAAACCTGGCCTTTAACATTCTGATTGAGCAAACAGCAAATAGAGGGAAGAGTTTAACAAAAAAAAAAAAAAAACCAAAAACTCATTGCCATCAACTGACCCTCTAGGACAGAGTAGAACTGCCCAGCTGCGTTTTCGGAAACGCCTGGTGGATTCGAAGTATCCACCTTCTGGTTAGCTGCTGTAGTTCCTAAACGCTACGTCACCACGGTTTCCTGAGTAGTCTCGAGCAAGGAAAATTCCTTGCCTCGGGTTGAGACGTACCTAGAGGAATTCAAAAGAAGGGAAATGGAGACTTGACTTCTGCCACCCATAAAAGAGACAAACTTTTAACAACTCAAGATTTTTTTAAAAAGCCAGAATGCAAAAGTCTTGGGGCTATTTATCTGACACTTTTCCAATCCTGTACCTTCACTTTCAAGCCCTATACCGTAAACGATCAGTATCCTGCACTGATTCCTGAGCTCTTCCTGCCCGAAGCAGCTGCTGATGCCCCTTAACACTGAACACTACTGTAAATATTTGGCATGGAGTGGCTCAGAAAATAATACTTATATCTAGATCAAGGTTAGCTAGGCTCTAAACGGTGTGGCTCAGCGGTAGAGCCCATGCCTTGCATATATGTAGGCCTCAGGTTCAATCCGCAGCGCCCCTTACTCTGATATATCACTGTTTAAACTCAATCTTGAAGAAGTACCGATTTAGTTCCCTTAATATTTTCCATGCTATTTCTGCGCACATAGAAAGTAAAAACTAAGTGTAGATAAAGTTTAACAGCATATTTTACACGCGGGGAGTGTAGCTCAGTGGTAGAGCGCATGCTCTGCACGTATGAGGCCTCGGGTTCGATCCCCAACACCTCCAGAGTTCTTTTCTGATCCAACACTATTTAAACCCATTTTTTAAGAAATGGAGCCCCGGGGTAAGCACAGTAGTTAACAACTAGGCTGCTAACCAAAAGAGCACCGGCAGGTTCTTGGAAACGCTATGGGGCCTTTCTATAGTGTCCTATAGTGTCACTATGAGTCAGAATCCACTCGACAGCCACAACTGTTTGTTTCTTTCTTTCCTTGAAGGAATACAGATTTAGTTCTAATATTTTCCATACTATTCAGGTTACATCGAAAGTAAAAACATAACCCAGTGGACTGCTTGAATGCGCTTCCATTCAGAGGCTGTGAGCGTCTACAATCCCTAAGGTGACTGTAACAACGGAAGGAAGACATTAAGAAAGGCGAGAAAATAAGAACCGGATCCCAATGGAATCACTTGAATCATCCGAAATAAAAGCGTGCACATTAATGGGCGGTTCACCTTGACTCCCATTCTGCACTATTATTAAAGAGATAAAAAGACAGAAAAAGGGATGAGGGAAGGGCCCAGTGGACAGTTTCTTTAATGCCTTGTGTTTTCTGGGCCAAAGGACCGAGCAAAAGCAGAGGAGCCCATCATATGCCCACCGATTTCTCTACCGGTGCTCGGTCTAAAAATGAGAGATGGGCAGCTGTGGGTCTCAAGTATCGTTAGTAATATGTCCTACATACAATGTTGTTTATGTTATCATTTTCATGCTAACCCCCCAAAATAAAGAAAAAATTTATAAAAATATTGATAATAAAAGGCAATAATAATGAAAACTAAAAAAAGAAAAGAAAAGAAGAAGTATTCGACTTGTAAGAATTGACTTGGGACACTGTCGTTAGTCCGGGACTACTGCAAATAAAAGGTGAATGGATCATACGTATGCTGGATGCTTCCTTTGTAAAGAATAGTGGCTGCCTCTGTTCCTTCATGGTCAATCCGATCACATCTGCTTTGTATGACCAGTAAACTTCTAGGAATTTCTGGTCTACTGCTGGTAACTTTCTAATGCTTTATGGTTTCAAAACTGTCTATCTCTGTATCTATTTCCTGTTGAATCAAGGTGCCTTTAGGAAGACACAGAATTTGATGTTTGTTCCCAGCACTCTTATCTGGGAGGTCCTTACTTCTCAGTTCTCTTCTCCAACAAAAATATCCATAGCAGGTAGTCAGCAGAGACTGTCTGGCTTCCAAATGCGACTGTCTGGCTTCCAGGTTGGTTGTGTTCCTGGCGTCAATTATTTATTTGTTTTAGGATGTATTTTATCAACAGCGGTAGTGTGGTCCTTTCATGTATTAGCTCTTTTTTTCCTTTTGTGCACTTATTCTCTTCAGGCACTTTAAGTAAACAGTACGAAAAACTGACAGGCTTGCATAAAATACTAGCTTCATAAAATGAATTAGGAAGTGTTCCTTCCTCTTATATTTTCTGGAAAAGATTGTGCATAGTTTGTGTTATCTCTTTAAATATTTGTTGGAATATTCCAATTAATCTTTCTGGACCTGGAGCTTCCTTTTTTGGGTGGATGAGTTTTAAAATTATTAAATCAATTTCCTTAATAGTTACAGTGCTGTTCAAAATACATATTCATTCCTATCAAGTGAGCAGTGGCAGTTTGTGTTTTTTGAGGAACTGATCCATTTCAATTAAGTAGTAAAATGTATGTGTATAGCATTGTTTGTAGTATTTCCTTACTATTCTTTTGTTGTCTGCAGAGTCTATAGTGATATCCAGTTTCATTCCTGATATTGATACTTAGTGTTTTGTTCCTTTTTTGTTTTGTTTGTTGGTTTGTTTTTGTCAGTCTCACTAGAGGTTTGTTAATTTTATTCATGTTTTCAAAGAATCAACTTATTGTTTCACTGATTTTCTCTATTTTGTTTACTGTCAATGTAACTTATTTCTGCTCTTATTTTTACTGTTTCCTTCCTTCTGCTTGATTTGGGTTTACTGAGTTTTTTCTTTTTTCTTTTTAGGTTCTTCAAGAAGGAAATTAGATAATTGATTTGAGTTTTTTTTTTCTTTTCTACTGTATGTGTTGAGTGTTATAAAATTCTTTCTCAGTACTGCTTTAGTGTGTCCCACAAATTTTGACATGTTGTGTTTTCATTTTTATATCCTTGAGACTTCCTCTTCAACCCGTAGATTACACAGAAGTGTGTTACATAGTTTCTAAGTTGGAAGATTTGTTTTATCTTTCTGTGACTGATTTTTAGTTTGATTCCATTGTGATCAGAGAACCCACTCTGTATGATTCAATTATTTTAAATTTGTTGAGTTTTGTTTGATGACCCAGACTATATGATCTATCTTAGTACGTGTTCCATGGGAACTTAAAAAGAATGTGCATTCTGCTCTTGTTTGGTGGAGTGTTATATAAATGTTGATTAGAGCTGTTGGCTGGTGGAGTTTTTTAGCCTTTCTATATCTTTGCTGATTTTCTGTTTAACTGCTTTTCAGTTATTTAGAGACTGGTGTTAAAGTCTCCAATTATAACTGTGGTTTTGTCTACATCTCTTTTCAATTCAGTTTTATTGTCACATATTTTGAAGCTCTGTTGTTTGGTGCATACACAGTTAACATTGCTATTCAGGTAGTCCCAGCTTATCTTGTATTCTTGTTACAACGAACCACATTTACAACTGCTTTTTTTGTTTTAATCTTATCATTAGTAATATGTAGTACAGTGTGTAATTGTAATGTCATCCTATCTGTAAGTTTATATGTAATGTTTCCAACCTCTGAGGACAAATAAAGATCAGATTTATAAAGATACTGATAATAAAAGCCAATAATAATGGAAAATTAAAAAAATGATATATTCAACTTACGTCAGAACCGACTTACGACTGAGTCCTTAGAACGGAATGTTGTTGTAAGTTGCAGACTACCTATACCTTTTTGGTGGCTTGACTCTTTGTTGTTAAGAGATGTCCTTCTCTGCCTCTGTTAATTTTTTTGTTCTAAAGTTTACATTATTTGATGTAAATACAGCCATTTCTGTTTTCTTTTCATTAATGTTTGCATGATACATCTTTTTAAAAATTCTCTTTAATTTCTACCTTACTATATAGTCATATATATGAAACTTATACAAGCAGTCCCTGGGTTATGAATACCTGACTTATGGACAACTCCTTTTACCCTTTAACGTTAGATAAATTTGCACTTACTTTGAAATGATTGAACCAACCCTACTCCAACAAATTCTTCACCACAATCACCGTTACACGCTTCATGTGCAGCTCTTAAATCACTGTAAATGCTTCCAGCCTTTTCTCGCTCTAAATGAAGGCTAAATAAGAACCATATGCACCTGTTTTGACTTAGCTACAAATTTGACTTAAAGACTTAAACACATAGTTAGGAATGGCTCTCACTCATAACCTGGGACTGCCTATAGTTGTGGAAAATTTTCTAATCCACTTTGCCAATCTTTTTATTTTAATTCGCATATTTAGATCATTTACATTCAATGTAATTATTGATTATTTCAGAGCTTAAGTCTGGAATTTTATTTTTTGTTTTCTGTTTGTTCTCTCTCTTTTTTATTTCTCTGTTTTCTTTTTTCCTGAGTTTTTATGGATTACTCAAACATTTTTTTTCCATTTTAATTTACAGAGTTTCTGAGTGTATGCCTTTGCATAAATTTATTTAGAGGTATAACTATATATATGTATAGGTACATATATATGTATAGGTACATATATATGTACATACACACATTTATAAATCATAGTGTACTGGTGTCATCATTTTACCAGTTCAAGTTAAGTGTAGCAAACTTACCTCCCTTTTTTCCATTGTTGTTGTGTGCCAAGGAGTCCATTCTGACTCATAGCAACCCTCCCTCATTTATAATTGTTGTAACTACTTTCTCTACATTCATTCGGAATCACATTAGATAGCATTATACTTTTTGCTTCAACCATCAAAAGTAATATGGGAAACTCAAGAGGAGAAGAAAAGCTTACTGTATTTACTCATATTTTTGCTTACTGTGCTCCTTTTTTCCTTCCTGATATTCCAAAACTCCATCTTTTATTATTTCCTTTATTTCTGGAAAACTTACTTTAGCCATTCTTTTAAGGTAGTTCTTCTGGTAGCAAGCTCTCTTAACTTTCCTCTGACTGAGAATGTCTTGATTTCTCCTTCATTCCGAAAGATTTTTTTTTCTGGATTAACAATTCTTGTCTTTGAGCACTTGAAAAATGTGCCTCTTCAGTCTGGCCTCCATGGTTTCTGATAAGATATCCACTGTCATTCAACTGTTTTTTCCCAAAAGGTAAGGTGTCATTTTTCTCACTGCTTTCAAAATCTCTTTTTGTTTTGCTTTGCTTTTAGAGTTCATTATTTTTGATTGACATTTCCAAACCCCACCCCTACCCCCATTCAACTGACAGGAGCTTCTTCTTCAAAAAACACATAAAAATCCAAATCTGCAGATGAGCAGTCTATAGAGTTTCAGACGTGGGTATTCCACTGATTAGAAAACAACTTAACAAGGCTGTCTCTTCGGGCTGGCAAATTCATCATCTAAACATTCCATAAAGCAAAAAGTAAACAAAGTTTCAATTAATGTACAAGCAGAACTATACAAACCTCTTTCTGTGCTCAGTGAAAGGCACTACATCTTTTCTAGCTCCCCAAATCCAAAATATCCCTAAATCTTGACTTTATCTTTCTCTTTGCTATCTCTACTTTTTGTCATCCTTATCTTTTTCCTCTGAATTACTGAAAAGTTTGTATTTCTGCCTAGAGTGTGACAAAACAGACTGTGGCTGGGCAAAGTGTTACCATTCTTTTTCCACTCTGGGTCTCTTCAGATTCCTGTAGAGCAAGGAGCTGTAAAAGAGGAGTGAAGAAGCGAAGCTTCTAAGAGAAGTAACTAGGGTAAAATGAAGGGCTTCTATCTAAAAGAAATAATAAAGATGCTTTACCGACTGAGCTACCAAGGCCTCTTTTTGAAATTTTCCCTGAGCTCCTCTTTATGTTCATTTATGGCAGTTCTAACTCACCAGCTGCTCCTTGAAAACCCTGTGGGGCAGTTCTACTTTGTTCTATAGATTCTCTATGAGTGGGAATCGACTCCATGGCAACAGGTTTGGTGTTTTGGTTATATGTGGCCGATTAGTTTCATATTTCATGTTTTCAAACAGCTTTCCTTGAATTTTCTTCATTTCTTCATTTGAAAGAGATATTGTCATCCCTCGGAGCATTTCCCTTTTTCTCTCTCTGCCTTGTATCACTTTAGATTTTCAGAACCGTAATGGCATCCCCTAGACAAAGCACTGCTGGGTTTCTGACCATACTGCTAGACCTAAGGACTTCACTACTTGCCAAGTGTTGTGATTTTTATCTGTTTGTTTCTCATTTCCCCACCTGCACCTATTTTTCTCTGAGCAACACTCATACTACTCCTCTTATCCCTCATCATTGTCTTATACATCTTTCTTGCAGCCTTGGGAGACAGAGGAGAAAAGAGCTGAAGGAGAGAGAATTTGAAGACCGACATGAGCATTCCATAATGATGGGCAAGCAAAGGAGCCTGAGTTTAATCTTCTGCATCTCTGTGCTTGCTTTTCTTCATGAAACACTTCTCTACCTAGTGTAAGCCACTCCTCCTTCTTCTCATTTTGTTTCTCCTCCTCCTCTTCCTCTTCTTTGTCCTTCTTCTTTTCTTCATGTCTTTATTCACTGTTTGCTACCCACATCCAAAGGAAAAGATTGTCTTGATGAATAAATGTACATTAGGACATACTACCCAGAATATGATCCAAGATTGTTCGTTAGTTTTGACCTAAACCTGGAGAAAATACTGTATGGGCAATTTTGATGTGAAGGAAAGATTAACCTCTCTGGGGAGGAAAGACTAAGTAGGTCATGGGAAAAGAGTATTGTTTATTTCTACCGAAAACTCGGCATGTCCAAGAAACTAATAATATGTGAAAACTGAGGGATTTTGTAATTGCTTTATTTTAGGAATTTATGAATTTCTCATCTCTCCTGCCTACGAATATATAAGGCATAGTTGAACGTGGGTCACACAAAATCACCTTGGATTGGTTTGTGGATCAATTCAACAGGGAGTTAGGGAAGGACTTCTAGCAAATACCTGGGAGGTTAGCATTTCAATGACCCAAGCACCTCTCCAAGCTATTTTGGCTCTCTCCTCCCTACTTGAAGAAGCTTGGAAGTCACCAAATTGCACCTCAGACATTAGAACCACTCTTACAGGGAAATTTAGGACCTATAACCGTGGCCCATCTGCATATTGAGTGATTCTTCTACTTGTTGGTAGAGGATCAAGTTATTAAAACCTATGTTATGAATGGATTATAATAAAATATTTTCCTGGCATTAAAAGCAGGCATTTCCAACAAGAGGAACTCTTGTTTGAGCTTCCAGACCTTTCTCCCTCAAGCAATGCCATCTTATCTTTGAGACAGAAGAGTCTAACATGCCAACCTATGGTGCTTCCCTTCCTCATGCTATCGTCTGCACCCCTTTATTGCAGAGTTTAGTTCCTGGCTCATGTTTCTTCACCGAAGTGTATCATTTTTATCAGTGACTTAGAGGAGAGTGCCCTTCAAGAAATATGTCATTTCTGATCATCTCACAATCTCACAGTTTATTAATTCTAAATAATTGTGACCTTCACGAGTTTCAGCTGTTATTTGATTCCTTTTTTTAATGTTAAATTTTCTTCCAATTGCAAAGTGAAAAATTTGAAAACAGAAGCCGAATGTTCCCTAGCAACACTTTTACTTTCAGGTTTGGACTACTTCTTCAGTGTATTGCTACGTTGGCCCTGTGGAAAATGCCTCTGATTCTGGATCAGAAGATTGAAAGTTTGAATCCCTTCTTGTGCTTTGTTTCTGGTTTGGCGAGAAGTAGAAGCTTCTTGAATTGACTTCCCATGGCCAGTGTTTATTTTAGGAAACATAAGCAATTGAGATGCATCTATCTGTTCTTACCCTTCTCTGCCCTGCCTTTCCTCACCCCACACATAGCCCTTTGGCTGCATCTCCCTCAGGAATCTGGTGTGGTTTAAATGACCACATTATGACTGTATTTAAAGTTCTAAAGACAGGAAACTGGAATTCTGTAGGCAAATGTAAGAAATGTACTTGCCAATACTATTGTTATTTTAATTCAGCTAGGCATGTGTGCGGTGTGGGATGTTTTCTACAACATGGCGTTTGAAAATCTCCAATGAAAGTTGTTTTATGATCAACAGAATGATCACTCTGCCAAAACCCGGAGTCTCACAAGAAACCTTTAAGACCTTAAGACTAATTCCCTTCCAAATCAAACTGTTCTGGCCAGCTAATAGCGTTGGTCCCTCAAATTTCTAAATTCTAGTTTCAATATCCGTGCTGAACGTCTCCAGGTTTCTCAAGTGCTGCGGTTTGGGTTGTCCAGCATTCTCTAAATCACTCATCTGCCACAATTGCTCTGATATGGATCACATTAGAGGGTGCCAGGCAGAGCTGGATAAAATTGGAGAACAAAATTCAAACTCACAAACACAAACACACACACACACAAAAAAACAAGACCAGGACAGCAGGTCTGACTGAGCCTGGAGAAACCCAGAGAGTATGGCCCATGACACCATTTTAACTTAGTACTGAAGTCACTCCTGAGGTTCACCCTTCAGCCAAAGATTAAACAGGCCTATAAAACAATAACACACTCAGTTTAACCATGATAAGAGACTAAATGGGCAACCAGCCCAGGGGCAAGGACAAGAAGGCAAGAGGGGACAGGAAGGCTGGATGAATGGAAATGGGGAACCCAAAGTCGAGAAGGTGAGAGTGTTGACAAGTCGTGGAGTTGGCAGCCAATGTCACAAAACAATATGTGTATTAATTGTTTAATGAGAAACTAATTTGCTCTGTAAACTTCTACCTAAAGCACAATTAAATCAACACCCAAACAGATTTGGGATCTGCTCCCTCTAAACAGCTGAATGGGTAAGAAGAGGAAGAGGGAAAGAGAAGGTCAAAACAACAGACAAACAAACAACCCAAAATCATTGCCATGGAGTCCATTCCAACTCATAGTGGCCCTATAGGACAGAGTGGAACTGCACTATAGGGTTTCCAAGGAGCGACTGGTGGATTGGAACTGCTGACCTTTTGGTTAGCAGCTGAGCCCTTAACCAGTGTGCCACTAGGGGCAGGGAAATCAGTTGGAAGATTTTCTCTGGTCTAACTGAGCAGATCTGAAGGCTAACATAGTTGAAAGAACTAAATGAGTTTCCATAAGGCTGTTTCATTTTCTCCTGTCTCTCCATCTTATTTTTCGGTCCTGATCTTCCATGATATGCTAAATAAAACCCAAAATTAATGAGCTAGTTGTGGTGGTGGCAGCCTTCTTGCTTTGGAGTAAGGACTGGTTCCTTTTCTTTCTCTTCCCTCTTGTCTTCCTTCCTCTGATGCCCTGCCCTGGGAGATGCTAAGACCCAACAGGTAGAAATGGAAGAACATTAAAGGCAACTGGTTGTACCAGTGGCTTTCTTTTCCCATGAAAAAAGAAATGAGAGGGTGAGGGCTGGTAAAAAGTGAAGTGGAGGTGTCAAGGATTGAACCAGGGACCCCGTACAAGTGAAGCATGCACTCTACCACTTAGCTACACCCCCTGACTCGCTTCATGATGGCAGCTCTTTTCATAAAAGAAGAGAGACATTTTTCCTGTGGGTTTCCCTCCTCCCCAGAAAACCTAAGACTTAGTTGGAGAGAGAACACTAGGTAAAATTCCACTCTTTCTGAAATCACTAAAGTAGGTACTGTCCAGAGGCTTCTGGAGGAGAAGGGCAACGGGATTGTAATCTGAATAACCATTTCTGGTTCTAGGATCTTCCCACTCTGGTATGCCTGCTCCAAGGTCCACTCTCCAGCAGGTGGTTTAGATGAAAGTTACTTGCCTCCACCAGGAAAGTCCCAAGAAAATCACACCTCTGGAACTTATATCACAGTGCTAATGACTCTGAATGGAGTGGTCCTTCCAGGACAGGCAGCCGCTGGCTTTAGTCACACTGGCTAATTGATCTTCACATTATGTGGGTCAGTGCCCTGCCAGCATCCATTTTCCAGCTGAATCTCATTGTTCGTATCATGTCACACCTTCTGAGCTTGTCTTTAGTTCTGGTTCCACACCTATATTTCTCTCCCTTGCTTGAAGATCATGTCCACAAATGATTTTAGGAGTGGTGGAAGCTTCAAAACTCCATCAGCTTTAAATGAACTGACTTTTTTTTCCAGACTGGAGGAATTTACAGATCAAAAGCAGAGTCAGGATGGTAAAGCAACGACTGAGCAAAACTGTCAAACTCCCTTCCCTCTGAGAATCCACTGGCATAACAATAAAATTTGCTATAGATATAGATGTTTGAAAGAACAAAGCCAAAGAGCCCTGGAAACCATCAAAATATGCCATTGGTGCACTTGAAAACATGAAGAAGTCCTGGATAATACAAAACAGATAGGATTGGACTGGAGAGGAAAGAACTGAAGTTAGGGCTGTTCTCTCACTGGGATGCTTTCAGCTTAGTGTATATGGCCAATGATCTCTAGACTGAGTCCAAATCCTCTTTATTCAAGATCCTCTGTATGCTACTGAGGAAAGTATTGCAGGTAGGTCTCTATTTAGAGACTTAAAATGCAGAACTTAAGTATTCACTGGTGGTAAAATTAAACAACTCCCCAGAGGCCTGGACAGTGCTCCAAGACTTCTGGGCATTTTATCATTAAATATCCCCCTATAAACCAACCTCATTAATCCCTCCAAAATGCCCCTTCTTGTATTCCCAAGGACCTTGCTCACTTTGAAGTAACCGATGGTACATGTCTAACCTAAAAGTTTCTTTTTCCCAAGACCTGTATCTCTAGGATTTTGTGTATTCCATGTGACTTGTTCTTCTGCACTACTGTACCAAGTGTACATTCTTTCTTTTGTCACAAAACTGAAAACGGCTTTAGACAAAAAAGGCTTTGCGATAGTGGCAGCAGTTTCTGTAGAACTGACTGCCGGTTTGCAAACTCTGTCTCTCTCTAACTCACTCAATAAACAGTTGAACTCTTTGGGCTTATTATTATCATTTTTAACACTGGTGAAGGCAAGGAAGATAGGAAGCAAGCACTTCTAATTCTCCTCGTCTTAGACGTTTAGAAAATTTACTTGAGAAAGTGAGTGCTGGTGTTCGTTGTTGGGTGACTTCGTGCAGGAAGGATACATCGTTTTGACATAAATTGAGAACCTTTTCAATCCTGGCAAAGGATCCAGGACTGAGCTATGTCTGTCAGAACTTTACTTTCACTGACGCTAATAATTTTCTCAGCTTTCTGTTTAGAAAGCATTCCTTGAGAGATGTCGTTCCCCATTTCCTCCCTCAGATGAATTTGGAAACGATGAGTCACCACGTACAGTGATTGATCCTACCTATTACTGCCAGCTGAGGCCGAGGTGGGGAGTCAGACGAGGATAAGATGGAGGGAATAAATGGGTAGGTCCTCAGCCTTTTGTCTTTTAATTGACACAGGCACAGCTGAGAACACAAAAGGATTTGTTAACAAAGATCATTACTAGATTGTCCAAGGACGTCTTTTCTTTTCTTTCAATCCTTCTATTTTTTCTGTTCCTCAGTTAACTACAAAATGGAGTCCAAGTGAGCCTGATCTTTCCACTTTTTCTTACTCCTTCTTGTCTTGCTTCTTCTGATGCGACCAGATTGGGAGGTACAGTGGGATTTGAAACACGGAGTTTCTTTCTTGCTAACTCTCGGATCTGCGAAGAGGCTAATATTTCAAGGAGGGTCTTCAGGACCTTTCCGTCGAGAGAGAGGTGTGGCTCAATAGGAGTGTGTCCTTTTCCTTTAGAGGGTTCGAAAGCATACAACTCATGTGCTTTTTTTTTTTTTTTTTTACAATTTCCAACATTTTCATTCTTTTCTCCTTTTGAAAGCACATTTGGCATATTCATATGGAAATAAACACATTGTTCGATGAATTGCCTTTAAATGTTTCCCCGTATCTACTCCGAAGCAAGAAGCCCACCACCATATTAATGTGGTCAATTATCCTCTTTTCCTCTTTCCAGTGTCATTGAAGAGCAAGACAGAAAAAGAAGGACTGAAAGAAGAGAGAAAGAACAGACTCATCATTTCATTTGGAATTCCCATAGTTTTCTGAGCAGCATTTGGAGCGTGGAACAGCCAGAGGTTACCAAGCAGAAAAGCTTCTTCTTGTTTTACCTACTCCTCCTCTTCCGTGCCCTCCTCCTGCTTTACCAACCCATCCACGGTCTCCAAAAATTGGATCACATCTTTCAGACATGGATGGCAACATAGCCCATACAATTTTGGGTGAGTGAATAGATAATATTGAATGAAATTTGTATTTAAAAATATCCGAGTCTAGGAAATAAAAAGGTTAAACAGTACTTTAAGGTATAACTGAAACGGCACTTCTAGGAAACCGAAATAGTTCAGTTGGGAAAGCAATGCACTGATGATCTAAAGGTTCCCGGTTCAATTCCAGGTTTCGACAGTCTTGTTTAGCGTTGCGTAATTATTATCATCCCTCTTTTTACGTAACATGTGTATCCCACGACTTCAGGATTGTAACAGAGCTAACTGGAGATGAACTTTAGCAAAATGATGTCGAGACAGGGTATGTAGCTCTGTGGTAGAACACATGCTTTGTATGTTTGAGGCCCTGTACGAGGTTCTGGGTTCGATCTCCAGCACTCCTAGCTTTCCTGTGATCGAACACTATTTAAACCTGTTCTTTAGGGAATGGAGCCCTGCGGTAGTATAGTAGTTAAGAACTGGGCTACTAACCAAAAGGCTACTGGCAGGTTCTTGGAAACACTATGGGCAGTTCTATCGTGTCCTATAGTGTCACTATGAGTCGGAATCCCCTCGACTGAAACCTTTTTTTTTTTCCTTAAAAGAGTACAGATTTAGCTCTAATATTTTCCATGCTACTCCTGCGAACCAGCAAACTAAAAGATAACCCGGTGGATCGCCTTGAAATGCTGTTCTATTCATACGCTGTGAGCCTCTACATCACCTAAGGGGACTGTGACAACTGAAGGAAGGCTTTAAGAAAGGGGAAAGAAGTAGAACTGTATCCCAACGGAATCACTTGAATCACCTGAAACAAAAGCGTGCAGGTTAACCGGCGGTTCAGCTTGGCTCACATTTCTACTAATATTAAAGAGACAGAAAGACAAAAAAAGGTATAGGGAAGGGCCCTGCGGACAGTTTTCTTTAGTGCCTTGTGTTTTCTGGGCCAAAGGGCGGAGCAAAAGCAGAGGAGCCCGTCTTATGTACACCGATTGGCTTGGACGCTGGACAAGGGAACGAAGACTGTCAGGGAATTAGAGGCCATCCTAATACGAAAGTAGCAAAAATAACTAGAATCAACACATTCCCAATTGATATTCTATAATATCAATTTTCCTACATTTCCTCACTAACTCCATTTTCCTCGCTATTTTAAATCTTTAAATAAAACATTTACTGGAAACCAGGAGGCAGACCCATGTAAAGAAGCAGGGAGGGTTTTTCTGTCAAAATGGAAAATAGATACATGTAGCTTCCAACTTACATCTTATTTGAGTTACTAAGAACCACTGGCCCTTGTTTTTGTTTTTTTTCTTTTACATCTTATCGTTAGTAACATGTCCCACGCACAATGTTGCTTATGTTATCATTCTCATGTCAACCCAGCAAAATAAATATCAAATTTATAAAAATATTGATAATAAAAGGTGACAATAATGAAAACTAAAAAAAAAAAAAAAAGTATTCAACTTACATAATAATTGACTTGGAACACCTTCGTTAGTCCAGGACTATTACAAATAAAAGCTGAGTGGATCATAGGTATGCTGGATGCTTCCATTATAATGAAAAGTGGCTGCCTCTGTTCCTTCATCGTCAATCTGGTCACAACTGCTTTGTATGACCAGTAAACTTCTAGGAATTTCTGGTCCACTGCTGGTAACTTTCTAACGCTCTATGGTTTCAAAACTATCTCATCTCTGTATGTATTTCCTGTTGAATCAAAGTGTCTATAGGAAGACACAGAATCTGATGTTTGTTCCCAGCATTCCCATCTGGGGTGTCCTTACTTCTCAATTTTCTTCTCCAGTGAAAATATCCATAGCAAGTAGTCAGGAGAGAGACTGTCTGTCTTCCAAGTGTGATTGGCCAAAGGTTGGTTGTGTTCCTGGGGTTAATTATTTATTTGTTTTAGGATGCATTTTATCAACAGAGGTAATGTGGTCATTTCGTGTATTACCTCTTTTTTTTTTTTTTTTTTTTTTCCTGTTATCCACTTGTTCTCTCCAGGCACTTTAAGCAAACAGCACAAAAAACTGAGAGACGAACATGGGGAGAATAATACTAGATTCATAAAATGAATTAGGAAGTATTCCCTCTTCTTCTATTTTCTGTAAATGATTGTGCATAGTTTGTGTTAACTCTTTAAATACTTGTTGGAATATTCCAATTAATCTTTCTGGGCCTGGTGATTCTTTTTTTTGGGTGGAGGAATTTTAAAATTACAGAATCAATTTTCTTAACAGTTACTTGCTATATGAAATACACTTTCATATTGAGTGAGTAGTGGCATTTTGTGTTTTTTGAGGAATTAGTCCATTTCAATTAAGTTGTCAAATTTATGTGTGTAGCATTGTTTATAGTATTTCCTTACTATTCTTTTGTTGTCTGCAGAGTCTATAGTGATATCCCGTTTCATTCCTGATATTGATACTTTGTGTCTTCTTCCTTTTTTGTTTTGTTTGTTAATTAGTTTGTTTTTGTCAGTCTTGCTAGAGATTTGTTAATTTTATTCACCTTTTCAAAGAACCAACTTATTGTTTCATTGATTTTCTCTATTTTGTTTGTTTTCAATTTCATTTATTTCTACTCTTATTTTTACTATTTACTTCCTTCTGCTTGATTTAGGTTTATTTTTTAATTTTGTTTTTTTTCTTAGGTTCTTCAAGTGAGAGCTTAGATAATTGATTTGAGACTTTTTTCTTTTCTACTGTACTCATTTAGTGCTCTAAAATTCTTTCCTGACTTCCAGGCAACATGGCCCTATAGTCAGAAGCACCATGCTGTCCCTCTGCAGCAAAGATCAGAAAAACTAAGTCAAACAGAGTCACACATCAATCCTGAAACCCTAAGCATCAAATGATGAGATAAAGAACTCAGCCAAGCACAGAATGGAATAAGAAACTGACCCCAAACAGAGAGTGAGGAGAGATACATGCAGAGGTCCCCTATCAGCTACCACAGCACAGATCTTCCATCTTGGACTCCTATCAGAGATCAGTGAACAGGGGCTACAAGAAAGCAGCTTCACAGAGCTTCCAGCAGGAGACAGAACAACCAGTAACCAGCAATATATGCTTTCCCACCCCCCACCCTTCTTCACCCCCACTTAGCCACCTCTGCTTCCTACAGCCACAGTCTCTTAGCTGGAAGCACAAGCTTCACCCCAGTGTCGCTTGGATTCCACCCACCTGCGCTGGCTGGCTCCCTGAGTGCCATTTGTTGGCGCTGGTGTTGCTTTTTTCACTTCTTTAGATTTCTTCCTTACCTCTCACCACCTCCCCCTCCTTTCTCTAAAATACGTGGCTCTGTGTGCCATCGTTGCTTCATCCTGAAAGGCTGCGAAACATTGCTCGACTGTGAAACTGCTTCCTGGCCCCTGCTGGTATGCTGGTGGGACCCACAGGGCTTTTTTGTTTGTTTGCTCTAATTTGTTCTGTTTTGATTTTTTTTATCTTTTTCTTTTCTCAGCTTGGGAGCCCCATCTAGCTGGGCAGTAAAGCATGGCTTGGAAGCTACTCCCTTCCTCTGTGCAGATACACAGGGACATCCCTGGCGGCATTTCTTTTTTCTTTCTTTTTTTTGGTTTTAGTTTTTTTTTGTTCGTTTGTTTCTCTGTTTTGTTTTCTTCTCTCTCTTATTCCCTTTTTGTCTTTCTTCATTTCCAGTTGCTCAATTTATTCATTTTTTTCTTTTACCCTTTTTCATTTTTTGCTTTTTTGTTTTTCCCAATTTCTCAGTCTCTCATCTCTCCACCCCAACAGCAAGCTCCCTTAGCACTCTTTTATGCTTGTTTGTTTGTTTTTCGCTCCTGTTCCTCTCTCCCCTTTCTCATACCCATCTTAGCTGCACACATCACAATCTACCCCCTCCTTCCTTCCTGCCTTCACCTTGTGCTGAACATCACACTCCCAAGCAGCACAGGCATGGCCTACTGGAACCTGCCCTGAATTGATTCTCGGTCCACACTTTCAGCCCTGGTATGTGCCACAAAAAACCTATCCAAGCAACTCCCCTTCAGCTGGACCTGCCCTGCTGTACCATCCCTGAGTGACTGACTCTGGCCTTTGGAGAAGGAGGTGAAAAGTATTGTGCCCACAGATGAGCAAACAACAAAGAACACGCAGCCCACCTGCTCAGATATAAACAAATAAAACAAAAAGGCAGGATGAAACAAACAAATCTACAATCAATAAACAAGGAAAATAACCACTGAATGCCCTGAAGACAGCAGACAATATCAAAACATTTACAAAAACAGGACAGAATGGTTCCAGGAGGCCTCCAAAATAAAACACCAGATGACCTTCCAGTAGAAGAAAAGGCACTAGACCTAACTGATAGGGAATTCAAATTTCTAATATTTAGAATTATCCAAGAGTTGAAGCAAAAAGCAAACAAAAATGAGGAAAACATAGACAAATTCATGGAAAAGGCAGACAAATTCATGGAAAATACAGACAAAAAAATGGAAGAATTCAAGAAAATATTACAGGAACAAAATGCTGAAATATATTCACAACTAGAAATCATACAAAAACAACAATTAGAAATCCAAAAGATAAACAACAAGATTTCAGAAATGGACAGTGTCATAGAAGGGCTGAGGAGCAGGTTTGAAACGATGGAAGACAAGATCAGCTAAATTGAAGACAAACACTTGGATACAACTCTGTTTGAGGAAAAATCAGAAGAAAGAATGAAGAAAAATGAAGAAATCCTGAGAATTATGTGGGATACAATCAAAGGCAAAATTCTGCGAGTGATTGGAGTTCCAGAAGACAGGGAGAAAACAGAAAACACAGAGAGGATCATTGAAGAATTGCTGACAGAAAACTTTCCCAATATGATGAAAGATGAAAAGCTGACCATCCAAGAATCTCAACGAACCCCATGTAGGATACACCCCAAAAGAAAATCACCAAGGCATATCATAATCACACTCACCAAAACTAAAGACAAAGAATCCTGAGAGCAGCTCGAGAAAAACAAAAAGTCACATGCAAAGCAAAACAATAAGACTAATCTCGGATTATTAGGCAGAAACCATGCAGGCAAGAAAGCAATGAGATGACATACATAAAATCTTGTAAGAAAAAAATTGCCAGCCAAGAATAACATACCCTGCAAAACTCTCATTCAAATATGATGGTGAAATTAGATCATTTCCAGATAAACAGAAATTAAGGGACTGTGTAAAAACCAAACCAAACTTACAAGACTTATTGAAGGAAGTCCTTCAATCTGAGAACAAACAGTATCAGACCACAGGCTGAATATAGGGCACAGGACTGTACTAGCCAGATACCAACCTAGGAAATGAACTCTTAAGGACTATGCAAAACCAAAAGAATTACAACAGGGCATCAGAGAGATTAATCTGTAAATGACAACAGCATCAGAACAATAAAAGAATGAATAAATGGTGTAGGTATAGAACCTTCTAATGGAGAGGAAGGCAAGGTGATACCAAGTAATAATAGACTTGTTCAAATCTAGGAAGATAAGGGTAAATTTCGAGGTAACCACAAAGAAAGTTAACAAACCTACTCATCAAAATAAAGAAGAAAAACATAAAGTCTCAGTAAAAACAAAACCTACAAAAACAAAAGAAATGAAAAAAAAAACCCACAAACAAAAGTAACTCAGCACAGGAGAGTAAGAGGAAAAAGGAAAACATCAGCACCACAAAAAAAAAAAAAAAAAAAAATAGCACTACAAAATCCAATCCCACTCCTTCGAATATATCCTAGAGAACTGAGAGCCATCACACAAATAGACATATGCACACTCATGCTCATTTCAGCACTGTTCACAGTTGCAAAAAGATGGAAACAACCTAGATGCTCATCAACGTATGAATGGATAAACAAACTATGGTACATACACACAAAGGAGTATTATGCAACGATAAAGAACAATGATGAATCTGTGAAGCATCTCATAGCAATGGATGAAACTGGAGGACATTATGCTGAGTGAAATAAATCGATCACAAAAGGACAAACACTGCATGAGACCTCTACTGTAAAAACTCATGTAAAAGTTTACACACAAAAAGAAACAATCTTTGTTGGTTACGAGGGATGTGAGGGATGGGGGGCGGGGAACTAAATAGATAAGTGGTAACTTTGGTGAAGGGTAAGACAGTACACAATATTGGGGAAGCCAGCACAACTTGTACAAGGGAAGGCCATGGAAGTTCCACAGACACTTCCAAACTCCCTGAGGGACTGAATTGCTGGGAGGAGGGTTGTGGGATCCATGCTCTTGGGAAACATTTAACATCTGTATAACACAGTTTATAAAGACAGTGTTCTACATTCTACCTTGGTGAGTAGAATCTGGGGTCTTAAAATCCAGTAAGTAGCCATCTAAGATACTCCACTGGTCTCACCCCTTTGGGAGCAAGGGAGAATGAAGAGAACAAGATATAAGGAAAATATTTTCCAAAGGATTAATGGACCACAGCTACCACAGCCTCCACCAGACTGAGTCCGGTACAGCTAGATGGTGCCCGGCTACCACCACTGACTGCTCTGACCTGGATCGCAATAGAGGGGCCTGGACAGAGCTTGGAAAGGAGGTAGAACAAAATTCTAACTCACAAAAAAAAAAAAAAAAAAAAAAAAAAGACCAGATTTACTGGTCTGACAGACTGGAGAAACCCCGAGAGTATGTTCCCCAGACACCCTTTTAGCTCAGTGGTGAGGTCACTCCTGAAGTTCACTGTGCAGCTGGGGATTGGACAGCTTTATAAAACAAAATGGGACTAATGAGGCACAGCAGTCCAGGGACAAGGACTAGAAGGCAGGAGGGGACAGGACAGCTGTGATAGGGAACCCAAGGTTGAGAAGGGACAATGTTGACATGTTGTGGGGTTGTTAATCATTGTCATAGGGCAATATGTGTACTAACTGTTTAATGAGAAACTATTCTGCAAACCTTCTTCTAAGGTACCAAAAAAAAAAAAAAAAAAAAAAGAATTATCTATGTGAGATCAAATTGACAATAGCAACTCAAAAGTTTTGATGGGAAGCCTACGCGGCATGAGTTGAAGATAATCGTGATGGAATAATTTGGAAAAGGAAAGTGAGAGTAGCAACACAACTGAAAGATCTGTAATTAATGTCACTGAATTGTACACGTAGAAACTTTTGAAATGGTGCAACTTTGGCTATGAATATTTTCACCAAAAAAAGGTCCTCCAAGGTCACAAAGGGAGAGTGTTGACATGTCATGTGGTTGTTAACCAATGTCCTAAAACAATATGTGTACTGACTCTTTAATGAGAAACTATTTGTTCTCTAAACCTTCATGTAAAGTACAATAAAAAAATAAAAAAAAAATTCTTTCTTTAGTGTGTCCCACAAATTTTGGCATGTTGTATTTTCATTTTTATATCCTTGAGACATCCTCTTCCACCCATAGATTATATAGAAGTGTGCTACTTAGTTTCCAGGTTGGAAGATTTGTTCTATCTTTCTGTGACTGATTTTTAGTTTGATTCCACTGTAGTCAGAGAACCCACTCTATCTGAGTCAATTCGTTTAAATTTGTTTAGGTTTGTTTGATGGCCCAGACTATATGTCCTGTCTTAGTACATGTTCCATGGGGATGTGAAAAGAATGTGTATTCTGTTTTTGTTTGGTGAAGGATTATATAAATGTTGATCAGGGCTGTTGGCTGATGGAGTTTTTTAGTCCTTCTATATCTCTGCTGATTTTCTGTTTAGTTGATTTTCAATTATTTAGAGACAGATGTTGAAGTTTCCAGTTATAATTGTGGATTTGTCTACCTCTCCTTTAAATTAAATTAGTTTTTTCTTCTCATATTTTGCAGCTCTGTTGTTTGGTGCATGCACATTTAGCACTGCTCTTGCGGTAGTCCCAACTTATCTTGTATTCGAGTTACAACGAACCACACTTAGAACTTTTTTTAATCTTATCATTGATAATATGTATTACAGTGTGTAACTTGTCAATGTCATCATATCTGTAAGTTTTTGTATAATGTTTCCAATCTCCAAAGACAAATAAAGATCAGATTCATAAAAATACTGATAATAGAAAGCAATATTATGGAAAACTAAAAAAAAAAAAAAAAGAAGAGAGATATTTGACTTATGTCAGCACTGACATGAAGGAGTCGTCAAAATGGAACCCTGTTGTAACTTGGGGACTTCCTGTTCCTTTTTGGTGAATTGACCCTTTTATTATTAAGTGATATCCATCTCTGTCTCTGTTTTTTGTTCTGAAGTTTACATTATTTGATATAAATATAGCTACTCCTGTTTTCCTTTGATTAATGTTTGCATGACATGTCTTTTTAAAAATTCTCTTTAGTTTTTACGCTACTATATATTTATATACCTATATGAAATTATTTCCTTGTAGACAACTTACACAGGCAGTCCCCGGGTTATGAATATCTGACTTAGGGACAACTCCTTTGGCCCTTTAATGTTAGGTAAATTCGCCATCACTTTAAAATGAGATGGAAACCATTGTGGTGTAGTGGTTAAGAGTTGTGGCTGCTAGTTCGAATCCACCAGGATGCTACTTGGAAAGTGTTTAGGGCAGTTCTACTCTGTCCTCTAGGGTCACTAAGAGTTGGAATCGACTCAAAGGCAATGAGTTTGGTTCAGTTTTTTTCTGAAATGATTAAACCAATCCTACTCTAACACATTCTTCATCACAATCACATTTATGTGCTACATGTGCAGCTTTTAAAGCATTGAAAAGGTTCCAGCCTTTCCTTGCATTAAAGGAAGGCTGAGTAAGAACCATATGAACCTGTTTTGACTTACCTACAAATTTGACTTGAAGACTTAAACACAGAGGAATGGTTCTCACTTGTAACCCCAGGACTGACTATAGTTGCGTCATATTTTCTGATCCACTTTGCCAATCTCTGTATTTTAATTGGTGTATTTAGACCATTTACATTCAGTGTAGTTATTGATTATTCCAGAGCTTAAGTCTGGCATTTTATTTTTTATTTTATTTTTGTTCTCTTTCTTTTTTATTTTATTCTTTTTTCCCTGTCTTTTTATGGATTACTCATACATTTTTTTCCATTTTAATTTACAGAGTTTTTGAGTGTATCTCTTTGCATAGATTTCTTTAGTGGTATAACTATATATATGTGCATGCACACATATTTATAAATCACAGTGTACTGGTATCATTTTACCAGTTCAAGTTAAGTGTAGCAATTTTACCTCCTGTTTTTTCCACTGTTGTGTGCTGTGGAGTGGATTCTGACTCATAGCAACCCTCCCTCATTTATAATTGTTTTAACTACTTTCTCTACATTCGTTGAGAATCACGTTAGTGTTTTACTTTTTGCTTCAACCATCAAACATAATACAGGAAACTCAAAAGGAGAAGAAAAGTTTGCTGTATTTACTTATATTTTTACTTACCATGCTCTTTTTTTCCCTCCTAATATTCCAAAATTCCATCTTTTATTATTTCCTTTATTTCTGGAAAACTTACTTTAGCCATTCTTTTAAGGTAGTTCTTCTGGCAGCAAACTCTCTTAACCTTTCTCTGACTGAGAATGCCTTGATTTCTCCTTCATTCCAAAAGAATTTTCTTTTGTCCTGGATTGACAATTCTTTTCTTTCAGCGCTTGAAAAATGTGCCTCTTCAGTCTGGCCTCTATGTTTTCAGATAAGATATCCACTGTCATTCAACTTGTTTTTTCCCAAAAGGTAAGGTATCATTTCTCTCACTGCTTTCAAGATCTCTTTTTGTTTTGCTTTGCTTTTAGAGTTCGTAAGTTTTGATCAATGCTTCCAATCCCTACCCCCACCTCCAGTCAACTGTCAGGACCTCTCCTCCAAAAAACTCATAAAAATCCAAATCTGCAGGTCAGTAGTCCATAGAGTTTCAGACTTGGGTATTCCGGTGGTTAGAAAACAACTTCACAAGTCTGTCTCTTAGGGCTGGAAAATTCATCATCCAAACATTCCATAAAGCAAAAAGTAAACAATGTTTCAGTCAATGTACAAGCAGAACTACACAAACCACTTTCTGTGCTCAGTGAAAGGCATTACATCTTTTCTAGCTTCCCAAATCCAAAATAACCCTAAATCCTGATTTTGTCTTTCTCCTTGCTATCTCTACTTTTTGTCATCCCTATCTTTTTCCTCTGAATTACTAAAAGGTTTGTATTTCTGCCTAGAGTGTGCCAAAACAGACTGTGGCTGGGCAAAGTGCTACCATTCTTTTTCCATTCTGGTTCTCTTCAGATTCCTGTAGAGCAAAGAGCAGGAAGAGAGGAGTGAAGAAACAGAGCTTCTAAGAGAAGTAACTAGGGTAAAATGAAGGGCTTCCACCTAAGAGAAATAATTAAAGTGAAAGATCACCTGAACAGGGACTTGAACCCTGGACTCTCAGAATAAAAACATCATCTTCTACTAACTGAGCAACTCAGGCCACATGTTGGTATTGGTCCTGAGTTTCTCTTTTAGGATTTATGGCAGTTCAATCCATCAACTGCTCCTTGGAAACTCTATGGGGCAGTTCTATTCTGTCCTATAGTTCGCTATGTGTTGGAATTGCCTCAATGGCAACAGGTTTGGTTTTCTGGTTATATGTGGCCAGTTGGTTTCATATTTAATGTTTTCAAACAGTTTTCCTTGAATGCTCTTCACTGCCAAGAAGACTTTGTTTGAAAGAGATGTTGTCATCCCTCAGAGCATTTCCCTTTTTTTCTCTTTGTCTTATATCTCTTTAGATTTTCAGAACGAGAGCAGTGACCCCTAGACAAAGCACTGCCGGGTTTCTGACTATCCTGCTAGACCCAGAGGACTTCATTACTTGCCAAGTCTTGTGACTTTATCCCTTTGTTTCTTATTTCCCCACCTGTACCTATTTTTCTCAAAGCAACACTCACGCTACTCTTCTTCATATCTCTCTGCACTGTCTTGTACATCTTTCTTGCAGCCTTGGGAAGCAGAGGAGAAAAGAGTTCAAGGAGAGAGAATTTGAAGACCCATGAGAACGTTCCATACTGGTGGGGAAGCAAAGGAGCCTGGATGTAATCTTGTGCATCTCTATGCTTGCTTTTACTAATGATGCATCTTGTCTACCAATGTGAGCCACTCCTTCTCATTTTCTTTCTCCTCTTCCTCTTCCTTCTTCATGTCTTTATTCACTGTTTGCTGCCACATCTAAAGGAAAAGTATAGTTATCTTGATGAATTAATGTACATTAGGACATACCATCCAGAATATGGTCCAAGATAGTTTGTGAGTTTTGACTTAAACCTGGAGAAAATGTGAAAGCAAATGGGGAAGTTTTTTTTTTTTTAATTGTACTTCAGGTGAAGGCTTACAGAAAAAATAGTTTCTCATGAAACAGTAGTACGCATATTGTTTTATGACATTGGTTAACAACCCCACAACATGTCAACCCTCTAACTTCTCAACCTTTATTTTTAGTGAAAATACACATAGCCAAAGATACACCATTTCAAAAATTTCTACATTCACAGTTCAGTGACATTGACTACGCTCTTCCAATTGTGCTGCTATTCTCACTTAAGATGAAGGCTTACAGAACAAAATAGTTTCTCATTTAACAGTTACTACAAATGTTGCCCTATGACAATGGTTAACAATCTCACAACACATCAACAATATCCTTACTCAACCTTGGGTTCCCTATCACCAGCTTCCTTGTTCCCTTCTGCCTTCTGGCCCTTGTCACTGGACTACTGTACCTTGTTAGTCTCATTTGGTTTTACGGGGCTGTCCACTCCCAGGCTGAATGGTGATAACTTCACCATTGAGCTAAAAGGGTGTCTGGGGGCCATACTCTCGGGGTTTCTCCAGTCACCTTTAGTCCAATAAATCTGGTCTTTTTTTTTTTTTTTTTTTGTGAGTTAGAATTATGTTCTACATCCTTCTCCAGCTCTGTCCAGAACCCTCTGTTGTGATCCTGGTCAGAGCAGTCAGTGGTGGTAGCCGGGCACCATCTAGCTGTACTGGACTCCGTCCAGTGGAGGCCTGGGTAGCTGTGGACAATTAGTCCTTCGGACTAATCTTTTCCTTGTATCCTGTTCTCTTCATTCTCCCTTGCTCCCGAAGGGTTGAGACCAGTGGAGTATCTTAGATGGCCGCTCACAGACTTTTAAGACCCCAGACACTACTCACCAAGGTAGAATGTAGAGCATTGTCTTCATAAGCTGTGTCACGCCAATTGAGCTAGATGTTCCCCGAGACCATGGTCCCCACAGCCCTCCGCCCAGCAATTCAGTCCCTCAGGGAGTTTGGATGTGTCTATGGGGCTTCCATGACCTTTCCCTGTACAAGTTGTGCTAGTTTCCCCTGTATTGTGTACTGTCTCACCCTTCACCCAAGATACCACTTATCTATTGCCTATGCAAATGGGGAAGTTTTGATGTGAAGGAAAGGCTAAATTCTCTGGGTGGAAAGACAGAGTATTTCCTCTGAGAAAAGAGTATTGTTCATTTCTACAAAATCTTGGCATTTCCAAGAAACCAAAGGCTATTTGAAAACTGAGAGAATTTGTAATTACTGTACTAGGAATTTGTGGATTTCTCTTCTCTCCTACCCTAAGAATATATATGGCATAGTTGGGGGTGGGTCACACAAAATCTCCTTGGATTCCTTTGTGGGTCAATACAAAGAGAGTTCCGGAAGAACTTCTAAGCAAAATACCTGAGGGGTTGGTTAGCATTTTAAGAGACAAGCACCCCTCAAAGCTATTTTGGCTCTCTTTTCCCCACTTGAAGTAGCTTGGAAGTCACCAGATTGCACGTCAGACGTCTGGACCACTCACCTAGTGAGGTTGGGAACCCACTACCTCATCCCACCTCCGTATCAAGTGATTCTTCTACTTTTTGATAGAGGATCAAGTTGTTAAAACCTACATTATGAATGGATTATAATAAAATATTTTCCTGTCATTAAAATCAGGCATTTCCAACAAGAAGAATTCTTGTTTGAGCTTCCAGACCTTTCTTCTTGGAGGAAAGCCATCTTATCTTTGAGATGGAAAATGTCCAAACATACCAACCTATGGTGCTCCCTCTCCTCATGGTATCATCTGCACCCCTTTATTGAAGAGTTTAGTTCTTGGCTCATATTTCTCTACTCAAACACATTCTTATTATCAGTGACTTAAAGGAGAAAGCCCTCAAAGAAATATGTCTCTTCTGATCATCTTACAATCTCACAGTTTATTAATTCTATGTAATTGTTCTCAGGGGTTTCAGCTGCTACTTGATTCCTTTTTGAATGTTGTTAAATTTTCTTCCAATTGCAAAGTGAAAAATCTGAAAACAGAAACCAATGCTCCCTAGCAACACTTTCACTTTCAGCTTTGGACCACTTCTTTAGTGTATTGGTCTGTGGATGCATGAATGGATAAGACCTCTGATTCTCATTCAGAAGACTGAAGGTTGGAATCCCTTCTTGGTGCCTTGTTTCTGGTTTGGCAAGAAGCAGAAGCTTCTTGAACTGACTTCAAATGGCCATTGTTTATTTTAGGAAATGTAAGCAATTGAGATGCATCTATCTATTCTTACCCTTCTTTGCCCTCCTCTCCTCATCCTCGCACATGGTCTTTTGGCTCCATCTCCCTCAGAAATCTTTGGTGTGGTTTAAATGACCATGTTATGATTCTATTTAAAGTTCTGTAGAGGAGAAACCGGAAATCTGTAGGCAAATATAAGAAATGTACAAGGGAAGGAATTTTAATCGTGTACTCGCCAATACTCTTGTTATTTTAATTCAGCTAGGTGTGTGTGTGGTGTGGGATGTTTTCTACAACAAGGTGTTTGAAAATCTGCAGTGAAAGTCATTTTACGATCAATTAGAATAACCGCTCTGCCAAAACCGGGAGTCACACAAGAAACCTTTAGACCTCAAGGTGAATGCCCTCCCAAAATGAACTGTTTTGGCTAGCTGATAGTGTAGGTCCCCCAAATTCCAAATTATACTTTCAATGTTCCTGTTGAAAGTCTCCACGTTTCTTGAGTGCTGCGGTTTGGGTTGTCCAGCGTCCTACAATCACTCACCCGCCTCGACTGCTCTGACGGGGATCACAAAAGAGATTCCAGACAGAGCTGGAGAAAAATGTAGAAGAAAATTCAAACACACAAAGAAAAAGAAAAAAAGACCAGGCTTACTGGCCAGACAGAGACTGGAGAAACCCCGAGAGTACCCACCCCCAACACCTTTTAGTACTGAAGTCACTAATGAGGTTCACCTTTCAGCCAAAGATTAGACAGGGTATAAAACAAAAGGAGTCCTGGTGGCGCATTTGTTAAGAGCTCAGCTGCTTACCAAAAGGTCGGCAGTTGCAATCTGTCAGCCGCTCATTGGAAACACTAAGGGGCAGTCCTCCTCTGTCCTATAGAGTTGCGGCAATGAGTATGGGTTTATAGGTTTATAAAACTAACAATAACACAGGTAGTTGAATCACGTATATAAGACTAAATGGGCACACCAGCCCAGGGGCAGGGACTAGAAGGCAGGAAGGGACAGGAAAGCTGCATGAATGGAAATGGGGAACCCAAGGTAGAGAAGGGGAGAGTGTTGACACTTCGCGGGGTTGACAACCAATGTCACGAAACAATGTATTAATTGTTTAACGAGAAAATAATTTCCTCTGTAAACTTTCATATAAAGCACACTAATAATAATAAAAAAAATCACTCACCCAAACAGATTCGGGGTCCATTCCCTCTTGTTTGCGGGGAGTAGATACTGACTCACAGGGCCCGGTAGCGCAGAGTAGAACTGCTCTATAGGGTTTCCAAGGAGCGGATGTTGGATTGGAACTGCCGACCTTTTCGTTAGCAGCTGAGCTCTTAAACACTGAGCCACTAGGGTCAGGGAAAACTAGTGGAAGCTTTTCTCTCGTCTGACAAAGCAGATATGACTGCTTAGATAACTGAAAGAGTTTCCCTAAGGCCGTTTTGTTTTCTCCTTTCTGTCTGTCCTTCTTTTTCTGTCCTGAATCCATGATATGCTAATAAAACTCAGTATTAATGGGCTAGTTGTTGTGGTGGCAGCCTTCTAGCTTTGGATTACAGGTTGGTTCCTTTTCTTTCTCTTCTCTCGTCTTCCTTCTGCTGACTCCCTGTCCTGGGGTATACTAAGCCCCAAAAAGTAGAAATGGAGGAAAATAAAAGTAACCCCTTGGACCATCGGCTTCTTTTTCTTGTAGACAGAACATGAAAAAAGAACTGGGAGGATGAGATTGATAAAAGGTGAACTGGAGGTGCCAGGAATCGAACCAGGGACCTCGTACGCGCAAAGCACGTGCTCTACCACTGAGCTACACCCCCCTGACAACCGAACGATTTCGTGATGACCAGTGTTTGCATAAAAGAATACTGACATTTTACTTGTGGGTTCCCCTCCCCTAACCCCCGCCCCAGAAAACCTAAGAGTTGGCTAGAGCAAGACCACTTGGTTAAATTCCACTCTTTCTAAAGTAACTAAAGTGGATAGTGTCTAGCGGCTTCACGAGGAGAAGGGTAACTGGATTGTAGCCTGAATAACCTTTTCTGATTCCAGGCTTCCCACTCCGGAACGCCTGCTCCAGCAGACTGTTTAACTGAAAGTTACTTGCCTTTACCAGGAAAGTCGCAAGAAAATTACACCTTTCCAATGTATATCGCAGCGATAATGACTCCGAAAGGAGTGCTCCTTCGACTACAGGCAGCCACCGGCTTTAGTCAAACTGGCTAATTGAACTTCACATCATGTTGGGTCAGTGCCCCACCAGCATCTATTTTCCAGCTGACTCTCATTGCTCATGCCACCTCAGATCTTCTGAGCTTGTCCTTAGTCCTGGTTCCACACCTACATCTCTAACCCTTGCTTGAGGATCATGTTACAAAGTATTTTAATAGTGGGGGAAATTTCAAAACTCCGTCAGTTTTAAATGACCTGACTTTTTTCTAGACTGGAGAACTCTATAGGTCAAAAGCAGAGTCAGGATGGTGGAGCAACAACTGAGCAAAGCTGTCAAACTCCCTTCCCTCTAAGAATTCACTGATACAACGATAAAGCTTGCTATAGCTATAGATGCTTGAAAGAGAGTCAAAGAGCCCTGGAAATCATCAAAAGGTGCCATCGGTGAATCAGAAAATACCAAGAGGTCCGGGGTTAATACAAATCAGATAGAGTTGGATTGGCGAGGAAAGAGCCGAAGTAAGGGCTGTTCTCTCACTGGGATGCTTTAGCTTAGTGTGTGTGGTTGATGATCTCCACAGTGAGTCCAGAACCTCTTTATCCAAAATCCTCCGTATGATATTGAGGAAAGTATTTCAGGTGGATCTTTATTTAAAGCCTTAAAATACTGAAATACTTGTTTCAAAATTAAATAACTCCCCAGAAGCCTGGACAATACTCCAAGACTTCTGGGCATTTTGCCATTAAATATCCCCCTGTAAAGTAACCTCATTAATCTCTTAAGAGTGTCCCTTCTTGTTTTCCCAAGGACTTTGCTCACTTTGAAGTAACAGATGGTAGATGTCTAGCCTAAAAGTTTATTTTTCCCAAGACCATTGTATCACTAGGATTTTGTGTATTCCATATGACTTGTTCTTCTGCACTACCATACCAGCTGTACTTTCTTTGTTTTATCACACATTGTAAATGGCATGTAAGCAAAAAACGGCTTTGTGATAGTCTCAGCAGTTTCTCTAGAACTGACTGCCTGTTTGCAAATGTCTCTCTCTTTCTCTCTCACTTAATAAATAGTTGAGCTCTTTAGTTGTTAGTCTTATTGTTTTTAACACTGGTGAAGGCAAGAAAGATTGGAAGTACTCATTTCCGATTCTCCCCGTCTTAGACGTTTAGAAAATTTACTAGAGAAAGTGAGTGCTGGAGGGTGTTTGTTGTTGAGTGACTTGGCGCCGGCAGGAGACATCATTTTGACGTAAATTGAGGACCTTTCCAACCTTAGTAAAGCATCTGGGACTTTTAGACCTTTGGTTTAGGACTGCCAAATGACCAATGTCTGTCACACCTTACTTTCACTGACGCTAATAATTTTCTCAGCTTTCTTGTTTGGAAAGCATTCCTTGGAGACGTCGTTCCCCTTTATCCTCACTCAGATGAAGTTGGGAACGATGTGCCGCCACGGACCAAGATTGATCCTATTACTGGCAACTGAAGGGGAAGGGGGAAGGCAGACAGGGAAGGGGTGGAGGGAATCAATGGTAGGTCCTCAGCCTTCTGTCTTAATTGACACAGGCACGGCAGAGAACCCAAAAGGATCTGTTAACAAAGACTTGTTAACATGATTATCTGTTAACAAGTCTTTGTTAACAGATAATCAGAGGTCGTCTTTTCCTTTCTTTCAACCTTCTATTTTTTTCTGTTCCTCAGTTAACTACAAAATGGAGCCAAAGTGAGCCAGATCTTTCCACTTTTTCTTATTCCTTCTTTTGCTTGTCCTGATACAACAAGATTGAGAGGTACAGTGGGATTTGAAATAGTGGAGTGTCTCTCTGGCCAACTATCAGATCTGTGAAGACCCCTTAGAAATATGGCTAATATTTCAAGGAGGATCTTTTTTTTCTATTATTTCCTCTTTTTAAATTGTATTTTAGATTAGGGTTTACAGAGCAAACAGTTTCTCACTAAACAGTTAGTACACATATTGTTTTATGACATTGGTTAACCACCCCCCAACACGTCAACACTCTCCCTTCTCAACATTGGGTGCCCTATTGCCAGCTTTCCTGTCCCCTCCTGCTGTCTAGTCCTTGTCCCTGGGCTATTGTGCTCCATTAGTCTCATTTTATTTTATGGGGCTGTCTAATCTTTGGCCGAAGGGTGAACCTCAGGAGTGACTTCATTAATGAGCTAAAAGAGTATCTGGAGGGCCATAATGGAGTTTCTCAAGTCTCTGTCAGGCCAGTAAGTCTGGTCTTTTTTTGTGAGTTAGAATCTTTTTCTACATTTTTCTCCAGCTCTGTCTGGGACCCTCTATTGTGATCCCTGTCAGAGTAGTCAGTGGTGGTAGCTGGACACCATCTAGTTGTACTGGACTGTCTGGTGGACGCCATGGTAGATGTGGTCCATTAGTCCTTTGGACTAATCTTCTCCTTGTATCTTGTTTTCTTCATTCCTCCTTGCTCCCAAAGGTGTGAGACCAGTGTAGGATCTTAGATGACTGCTCACAGGCTTTTAAGAACCCAGATGTTACTCATCAAGGTAGAATGTAGAACATTTCCTTTATAAACTATGCTATGCCAATTGAGCTAGATGTTCCCTGAGACCATGGTCCTCACAGCCCTCAGCCCAGCAATTTGGCCCATCAGGGAGTTTGGACGTGTCTACGGAGCTTCCACGACCTTGCCTTGTACAAGTTGTGCTGGCTTCCCCAATATTGTGTACTGTCTCACCCTTCACCAAAGTTACCACTTATCTGTTGTCTATTTAGTATTCCCCCCCACCTCTCCCATCCCTCTTAACCAACTAAGATTCTTTCTTTTTTGAGTAAACCTTTTCAAGAGTTTTTACAGTAGTGGTCTCATACAATATTTGTCCTTTTGTGATTGACTTATTTCACTCAGCATAATGTCCTCCAGTTTCATCCATGTTACAAGATGCTTTGCAGACTCATCATTGTTCTTCCTTGTTGCATACTACTCCATTGTGTGTATGTACCACAATTTGTTTATCCATTCGTCTGTTGATGAGCATCTAGGTTGTTTCCATCTTTTTGCAATTGTGAACAGTGCTGCAATGAACATGGGTGTGCATATGTCTATTCGTGTGATGGCTCTTATTTCTCTAAGATATATTCCTAGGAGTGGGATTGCTGGATCATATGATATTTCTATTTTTAGCTTTCTACGTAAGTGTCATATCATTTTTCAAAATGGTTGTATCATTTTGTATTCCCACCAGCAGTGCATAAGAGTTCCTATCTCCCCATAGCTTCTCCAGCATTTGTTATTTCCAGTGTTTTTGATTCGTGCCGGTAATTCTGGGGTGAGATGGTATCTTATTGAGGTTTTGATTTGCATTTCTCTAAAGGCTAGTGATCACGAGCATTTTTTCCTCATGTGTTTGCAGGCCACTTGAGTGTCTTCTCTGGTGAAGTGTCTGTTCATTTCCTTTACCCATTTTTTAATTGGATTATTTGTCTTTTTATTGTAGAGGCATTGGATTTTCTTGTAGATTTTAGAGATTAGACCTTTGTCTGACTTGTGATGTCCAAAACTTTGTTCCCAGTCTGTAGGTTCTGTTTTTACTCTTTTGGTGAAGTCTTTTGATGAGCATAAGTGTTTAATTTTTAGAAGATCCCCGTTATCTATCTTACCTTTTGGAGTTTGTGTGTTATAGGCAATGGTTTGTATCTCAAGGAGGATCTTCATGACCTTTCTGTCTTGGGAGAGGTGTGGCTCAATGGGAGTGTGTCCCTTCCTTGAGATGGCTGGAAACCAAACGACTCATGTGCTTTTTACAATTTCCAGCATTTCTCCTTTTGAAAACACGTTTTGCGTATTCATGTGGAAATAAACACGTTACTGGATGGATTGCCTTTAAATGTTTCCCCATTTCTACTCGGAAGCAAGAAGCCTGCCACCACATTAATGTGCTCAATAATCCTCTGTTGCCCTTTCCAGTGTCATTGAAGAGCAAGACAGAAAAAGAAGGACTGAAAGAAGAAAGAACAGGCTAGATAATTTCATTTGAAATTCCCTTAGTTTTCTGATCAGCGTTTGGAGCGTGGAACAGCCAGAGGTCACCAAGAAGAAAAGCTTCTTCCTGTTTTACCTTTTTCTTCCTTTCTTCGCCCTCCTCCTCCTCTACCAACCCATCCATAGTCTGCAAATACTGGGTTGCATTTTTCAGACATGAAAGGCAATACAGCCCATATAATTTTAGGTGAGTGAGTAGGCAATTCTGAATAAGACTAAGTATTTTAAAACACACGAAATCTTGTAAATAGAAAGGTTAAGAAATACTTTGAAGGTATAACTGAGGTCGTGTTAGGAAGCGGCTGAGATAGCTCAGTTAGGAGAGCGTTAGACTGAAGATCTAAAGGTACTGGTTTTCAGCAGACTTATTTAGCTTTGAATAATTATTAGCATCCTGCTTTTTATATAATAGTTGCATCCCAAGACTTTAGGATTTTAATAGAACTAAGTGTAGATAAAATTTAACAACCAGTTCTTAACGTGGGGGTGTAGCTCAGTGGTAGAGCGCATGCTTTGCATGTATGAGGCTCCGGGTTCGATCCCCGGCACTTCCAGCGCTTTTTTTTTTTTTTTTTTTTTATTTCCTCCCTCTAACCCAACACTATTTAAACCCATCCTTTAAGGAATGGAGCCCGGGGGTAGTACAGTAGTTAAGAACTCTGCTGCTAACCAAAAGGCCATTGGCAGGTTCTTGGAAACACTATGAGGAAGTTCTACCGTGCCCTATAGTGTCACTATGAGTCAGAAGCCACTCGACGGCAACCGTTTTTTTTTTCTTGAAGGAATACAGATTTAGTTTCCTAATATTTTCAATACTATTCCTGCACACATAGAAAGTAAACATAATCCAGTAGCTTGCCTTGAATGCTCATCCATTCATATGCTGTGAGCCTTTACATTCCCTTAGGCGACTGTGACAGCAGAAGGAAGCTGATTAGAAAGGGAAGAAAAGAAGAACCCGGTCCCAGCCGAATCACTTGAATCACCCGAAACAAAGGCGTGCACATTAACGGGCACCTCACCTTGGCTCCTATTTTGCACTATTAAAGAGACAGAAAGACAGAAAAAGGGGTGGGGTAAGGGCTCTGCGCACAGTTTTCTTTAGTGTTTTGTGTTTTCTGGGCCAAAGGACGGAACAAAAGCAGAAGAGCCCATTATGTCCACCGATTTCTCTCTACCGGTGCTCGTTCTAAAAATGAGAGATGGCTGTAGGTCCCGAGTATTTTTAGGTGAGCGAGTGGCTTGGACGCTGGACAAGGAAAAGAAAACTGTCAGGGAATTAGAAGACTTCTCAGTGCCAAAGTAGAAGATATAACTAGAAATCAACACATTCCCAGTTAATATTCCACAATATCAAGTTTCCTCTATTTCCGTCCTCATTCCATTTTCCCAGTTGTTTTAAATCTTTAAATAAAACATTCACTGGAAACCTCAGTTAATATCAAAAGGAGGCAGACCCATGTGAAGAAGCAGGGAAATGTTTTTCTGTCACAATGGAAAATAAGTACAGATAGTTTCCGGACTTACCACGTACTCAAGTTGAAGGAACGGTACTTAGCATTCGTTCCTCCCCCCATTTTTTGTACATTGTATCGTTAGTAATACGTACTATATACAATGTTGCAGTGCACCACTTGCTAATGTTATCATTTTCATGACAGCATTCAAAGCCAAGTAAAGATCGAATTTATAAAGATACTGATAATAAAAGGCAATAATAATGAAAACTAAAAAAAAAAAAAAAAAAAAAAAGTGGTATTTTACTTACATCAGAACTGACAACGTAGTTTTAAGTAGAAATTACTACAAATAAAAGGTGAATGGATCACAGGTATGCCTGATGCTTCTGTTGTAAAGAATAGTCACTTCCTCTGTTCCTTCAAGGTCAATCTGTTCACATCTGCTCTGTATGACTAGGTAACTTCTGGGAATTTCTGGTCCACTGATGGCACCTTTTGTAGGTTTCTAATGCTTAATGGATTCAAAACTTTCGTATTTCCTGTTGAATCAAAGCATCTTTGGGAAGACACAGAATTAGATGTTTGTTCCCAGCCCTCCAATCTGACCTGTCAAGTTGGGATGCCCTTACTTCTCGATTTTTTTCCTGCAACACAAATATCCATAGCAGGTACTCAGGAGAGAGGCCTTCTGGCTTCTAAGTCTAACTGGCCGCTTGTTTTCTGTGTTCCTGGGGTCAAATATTTATGTTTTAGGATGCATTTTATGGACAGAGACAATGCAGTCATTCCATGTATCTGCTCTTTTTTTTTTCTTGTTATCCACGTGTTCTCTCCAGGCCCTTTAAGCAACAGTAGCACATTTGCTACAGTCAACCTTGCACAGGGGAACAAGAAGTAGGGAGAAATTAGGGTGCTGTGGGCAGAATTCTAAATTCAAGGCCCATCCCTAGATCCACTAAATCACGAGCTCTGTAGTTCAAGCCCTCCAAGTGATATAGATGCTAAAGCTTGAAAAGCACTGCTCTGTACATTTGAGAAGGAGAGGCTAAGTGCCAGGTGTGTGCTGAGGAGGAAGAGTGGCTCCAGGGGTTTGCCACCCACTCTCAAGTGATAGCTGTATTTGCTTTACCTGCAGGATGTGTCATCTCTTCAAGACCTCCAACAGTTTAGATGACTTTGGAGGTCACACTAAAGATCCAGCTTTCTTTCTATGAAGGAATTCACAATGGAAGCAAAGTGACACTCTCTAGTCAAAATACCTGGAATCCAGTCAAGCTATTTGGGTGTATGTTATGGATTGAATTGTGTCCCCCAAAAATATGTGTTGTAAATCCTAACCTCTATGCCTGTGGTTAAATCACACTGGGAAATGGGTTGTCTTTGTTATGTTCATGAGGCAGGATTAGTGTTGGATAAGTCTTGAGTCAATCATTTACAAGATATGAAAGAAGCGGTTAAGCAAATAGAGATGGGGGAAGATAGATGTCATGCCACGTGGATATCTCCAAGGAACCAGGAAACAGAAGCCGAAGAGACAAGGAACTTCCCCCAGAGCTGACACAGAGAGGAAGGCATCCTCTAGAGCCAGTGTCCTAAATTCGGACTTCTAGCCTCCTAAACTGTGAGAAAATAAATTTCTGTTTGTTAAAGCCATCCAGTTGTGGTATTTCTGTTATAGCAGCACTAGATAACTAAGACAGCATACAACGCTCTCAATTCGAAATCCAAGCTTAAAAGACTGCAAGTTTCAAAACAGGGACTGGAATAATTACCTCTATCCTCATAGGAGGAGTTGGAACTCTGGACCTGGCTGCCTCTCCAGACCTTATCTAGTGATTTGGCCAATCCTCTGGTCTAGGACCAAGTTGTTAAACCTACAAAATGAGGGAATTGTGATTGAAAATCTTCTTGGTGTTAGGCAGGCTTGTGCTCTGAAAGAGACTGCTTTGTGGATAACAGACTGTTCCTCTTCCTCCCTGGAGGAAATCCTACCCCATCCACTTTCCACTTTGCACTCCCATGTGCATTCTTCTTTCCTAAGCCACTGCTTTATTTTTCTTTGACTCTCATAAGGGGTTTTTACTGTATGGCAACCTTGGCTTTCTTGGTTCTTCACTCTTCCAAGAACCAGATATAGGTAGTATAGAAGTCCACTACAAAAGTATGGGTGAGGTTTGTTCTAGGGTAAAAACACCACAAAGTTTAGAGAGGAAAAAAGAAAGTTTTATTCGACATATATTCAAAAAGGCAAAAGTAGGAAATGGACAAGCATGCAGCCAGAACCATGTCTGTTAGACTTCAAGGAATGTTATAGAATGACCTGTATATATTAACATTACAAAATGGGCAAAACCATTGAAAGCTTCACCTTTTCACAGATTGGCTAGAAACTGCTAAATCACTGTGATTCTACGTTTTGGATTGTCTTTCTTAATTATCATTGGTACAGGTTCCAGTAAAACAGTCAGAAGAGTCTTTGTTCTTCCAACAAATCTTACTATTCACTAAATACTAATAGAAGAAGAGAAGAGTGGAAAGTATAGTGGGTCTTTTGTGCTCTGTTTTATTAGTTTATATGAAACTTTCCCTAAAAGATGTTTTCCAGGATTGTCCTAGCTACTGTCTTTATACCTCAGGGCCTGGTTGATGTGTCCTTGTGAGTCCAGGTCCAACTGGGTCACATTGTAGAACAGGGAATAATGGCTCCAATATTATCTCCTAAATCAATTTCTCCAGAAAAAACATGGATTTTACCAGGTTAGGATTATGCAGAATAAAGCACAGAACACCACTGCCTTATAAGAACTTGAACCCACTACCTTCAGGTTAAGAGCCTGGTGCTCTACCAAGTAAGGTATCCAGGCTCCTGATAAGGAAGTTTCTGAAAACCATATCTAATTTAAAATATTGAGTTCCCTATTCCTATTTTTCTGAAAGTTTTTTTTTAAATATCATGATTGGGTGTTAAATTTTGTCAAATGCTTTTTCTGCTTGAGATCGATGTGATCATGTGATTTTTTTTCCTTTGCCTGTTTATAAGGTGGATTGATTGATTTTATTATATTGGACCAGTCTTGCATTCCTGGAATAAACTCCAATAGGTCCTGGTATACAACTCTTTTTATGTGTTACTGAACCCTATTTGCTAATATTTTATTAAGAAGCTTTTGCAATTAGGTTTATTTTTTGGACTGTCTTTGTCTGGTTTTGGTATCAGAGTAATACCAGCTTCCTAAAATGCATTAGGAAGTATTCCCTCCTTTCCTCTTCTATTTTCTGGAAAAGACTGTGCAGACTTTGTGATAATTCTTTGAATATTTGTTGGAATATTCCAATTAATCTTTCTGGACCTGGACTTTTTTTTTGAGTGGGGGGAGTTTTAAAATTACTGAAATTACTAAATCAATTTCCTTAATAGTTATAGTGCTATTCAAAATACATATTCATATTGAGTGAGTAGTGGCAGTTTGTGTTTTTTGAGGAATTGATCCATTTCAACTAAGTTGTCAAATTTATGTGAGTAACATTGTTCATTGTATTTCCTTGTTATTCTTTTGTTATCTGCAGAGTGTATAGTGATATCCCTTGTTTCATTCCTGATATCGATGCTTTATGTTTTCTTCCTTCTTTATATTTTTTCTCAGTCTTGCTAGAAGTTTCTCAATTTCATTGATCTTTTCAAAGAACCAGCTTATTGTTTCATTGATTTTTCTCTATTTTGTTTGTTTTTTATTTCATTTATTTCTGCTCTTATTTTTACTATTTGTTTCCTTCTGCTTGATTTGGGTTTATTTTGCTCTTCTCTTACCTTTTCTTTTTTTTAGGTTCTTCAAGTGAGAGCTTACATAATTGATTTGAGACTTTTTTCTTTTCTGCTGTATGCATTTAATGCTATAAAATTTTTTCTCAGTACTGCTTTAGTGTGTCCCACAGATTTGGACATGTTGTATTTTCATTTTTATATCCTCAAGACTTCCTCTTCAATCCACAGATTATATAAAAGTGTGTTGCTTAGTTTCCAAGTTGGGAGATTTGTTTCATCTTTCTGTGACTAATTTTTAGTTTGATTCCACTGTGGTCAGAGAACCCACTCTGTATGATTCAATTCTTTTAATTTTGTTGAGGTTTGTTTGATGGCCCAGACTATACGCTCTATCTTGGTACATGTTCCATGGGGATTTGAAAAGAATATGTATTCTACTCTTGTTTGGTGAAGGGTTATATAAATGTTGATCAGGGCTGTTGGCTGATGGAGTTTTTTAGTCTTTCTATATCTTTGCTGATTTTTTGTTTAGATGCTCTATCAATTATTAAGAGACAGGTGTTGAAATATCCAATTACAATTGGGGATTCATCTAGTTCTCCTTTCAGTTCAATTTTTGCTTCACATATTTTGCAGCTCTATTGTTTGGTGCATACATATTTAAGATTGCTATTCAGATAGTCCCTAACTTATGTCGTATTAGTGATACAACAGACCACACTTATGAGTTGCTTTTTTCACATCTTATCATTAGTAATATGTAGTACATACAATGTTGCAGTGCATAATTTGCTGATGTCATCGTATCTGTAAGTTTATATGTAATGTTTCAAACCCCAAAGACAAAGATTGAATTTATAAAGATATTGATAATAAAAGACAATAATAATGAAATAAAAAATAAATGAGGTGTTTGACTTACGTCAGAACTGATTTACCATGGAGTCATTGGAATGGAACCCTGTTGTAAGTTGGGGACTACCTGTAACTTTTTGGTGGATTGACCCTTTTATCATTGCATTATATCCCTCTTTGTCTTTGTTAATTTTTTTATTCTGAAGTTTATATTGGTTGATATAAATATAGCCACTCCTGTTTTCTTTTGATTAATGTTTGCTTGATCTATCTTTTCAAAAATTCTCTTTAATTTCTACCTGACTATATTGCTATATATTTGAAATGAGTTCCTTGTAGACAACATATACAAGCAGTCCAGGGTTATGACCATCAGACTTACAACCTATTTCACCCTCACCTTGAAATGCTTGACCCAAACCCTACTCAAAAGAAAATCTTTATTGCAATCACCTTTACTTACTGCATATGCAGCTTTAAAATCATTGAAAAGGCTTCCAGCTTTTCTTGCACTAAAGGAAGGCTAATAAGAACCATATGCATGTGTTTTGATTTACCTGCAAAGTCAACTTAAAGACAGTTAGGAACAGATCTGTTTCATACACTGGGGACTGCCTATAGTCATGTTTTCCAATTCACTGTGCCAATTTCTGTATTTTAATTAGTATATTTAGACCATTTACATTCAATGTAATTATTGATTATTCCAGACCTTAAGTTTGGCATTTTATTTTTTGTTTTCTGTTTGTACTTTCTCTCTCTTTTTTATTTCTTTTCTGCTGTCTTTTTATGGGTTATTTAATTTTTTTAAAATTCCATTTTAATTTATAGAATTTTTGAGTATATCTCTTTGCATAGATTTTTTTAGTGGTATAATAGTATATACAGTATATATATATTTATGTATGTCTGTAAGTATGTATGTATATGTAGATCACAGTGTACTGGTGTCATCATATTACTAGTTCAAGTTAAGCGTAGCAACCTGTTAAGACCTAAGGGTTGGGTTCTCTAGAAAAGCAAAACCACTAAAGCATATAAACATAAAACCAAATCCATTGCCATTGAGTTGATTCCTACTCGTAGTGACCCTATAGTACAGAGTAAAACTGCCCCATAGAGTTTCTAAGGAGCTCCTGGTGGATTTGAACATGCCAATATTTTGGTTAACAGCTGTAGCACTTAACCATTATGCCACCAGGGTTTCCAGTATATGTGTAGACAGAGTTATATCAAGGAAATGCCTCATGTGGTTGTAGAGGCTGGAAATTCCCAAGTCCGTGGGTCAGGCTGGAGGTTTCTCCTGATTCATGTAGCCATGGGCTGGCAAACTCAAGATTGGCAGGTCAGACAGCAGGGCTCTTGCTCACAGGCTTTGAAGACCAACAAATCCCAAGATCGGCAGGCAAGATGGCGGGTAAACTGCTAGCTCAAGTCTGAAGAACCAGAGGTCAGACAAACAGGAGCCAGCTGCAGGATCCAGATGGAGCAAAAGCTTAAGAGCCTTGCTAGAGAGTCCACCTATATTGGATGCAGACCACATCCCCAAGGAAATTCCCTTTCAACTGATTGGCTACTCACAGCAGATCCCATCATGGAGGTGATCACATTATATCAAATCTCATCATGAAAGTGATCACATCATCATACAACTGCCAAACTACATCATAACTGCCAAACCACTGAGAATCATGGCTCAGCCAAGTTAACACACAACCTTAATGATCACACAACCTCACCTCCCTTTTTTTTCCTTTACCCTGACTCATTTATAATATAATTGTTCTACTTTATATACATTTAGAGCCACATTAGATAGTTGTCTTAGTCATCTAGTGCTGCTGTAACAGAAATACCACAAGTGGATGGTTTTAACAAAGAGAAGTTTATTTCCTCACAGTCAAAGTAGGCTAAAAGCCCAAATTCAGGGTGTCAGCTCCAGGGGAAGTCTTTCTCTCTCCGTCGGCCTTCTCATCAGTATTCCCCCAGACTAGGAGCTTCTCGGTGCAGGGATCCCTGTCCAAAGGACATGCTCTGCTCCTGGCACTGCTTTCTTGATGGTATGAGGCTCCCCTGTCTCACTGCTCACTTCTGTCTTTTATATCTCAAGAGATTGCCTCAGGACACAATCCAGTCTTGTAGATCAGGTCCTGCCTTACTAACACAACTGCCACCCATCCTCCCTCATTAACGTCATAGAGGCAGGTTTACAACATACAGGAAAATCACACATACCAGGAATCATGGCCTAGCCAAATTGTTACACACATTTTTGGGGGGACATAATTCAAACCATGACAATAGTATTATACTTTTTACCTCAACAATCAAATATAATTTAGGGAATTCAAGAGGAAAAGAAAAGCTTACTGTATCTACTGATACTTTTGCTTATTGTCCTCTTTTTTTTTTTCTTTTTGGATGTTCCAATTTTTTCTTTTAATATTTCCTTTATTTCTGGAGAACTTACTTTAGCCATTCTTTTAGTGTAGTTCTGCAGGTGGCAAATTTTCTTAGCTTTCCTTTTTCTGAGAATGCCTTGATTTCTCCTTCATTCCAAAAGAATTTTTTTTTTCTCGGTTCACAATTCTTTTCTTTCAGCATTTGAAAAATGTGCCTCTTAATTATTTCCTGCATGGTTTCTGATGAGACATTCACTGTCATTCAAATTGTTCTTTCCCATATAGGTAAGGTGTCATTTCTCTCACTGCTTTCAAGATCTCTTTTTGCTTTGCTTTGCTTTTAGAGTTCATATGTTTTGACATTCACCCACCCCATTCAACTGACAGAGGAACCTCTCCTCCAAAAACCACATAAAGATCCAAATCTCCAGGTCAGCAGCCTATAGAGTTTCAGACTTGGGTATTCCAGTGGTTAGAAAACAACTTCTTCACAAGTCTGTCTCTTAGGGCTGGCAAATTCATCATCTAAACTTTCCAGAAAGCAAAAAGTAAACAAAGTTTCAATCAATGTACAAGCAGAACTATACAAACCTCTTTCTGTGCTCAGTGAAAGGCACTACATCTTTTCTAGCTCCCCAAATCCAAAATATCTCTAAATCCTGACTTTATCTTTTTCCTTGCTATTTCTACTTTTTGGCTTCCCTGTCTTTTTCCTCTGCATTACTGCAAGGTTTGTCTTTCTGCCTAGGGTGTGAGAAAAAAGACTGTGGCTGGGCAAAGTGCTACCATTTCCTTTTCTGTTCTGGCTCTCTTCAGATTTCTAGAGCTAAGAGTGGGAAGACAGGAGTGAAGGAGAGCTTGTAAGAGAAGTAACTAGGGCAAAATGAAAGTCTTCTACCTAACAGAACTAATTAGAGTAAAATGAAAAACTGCCCCAATGGGGCCTTGAACCCTGGACCCTCAGATTAAAAATCTGATGCCCCACAGACTGCACTACCTCGTCCCCTCTCTCGTATATTCCCTGAGTACTTAATTTAGAATCATTTATGTGGCTAATTAGTTTGTAGTTCACAGTCTCAAATAGTCTTCCTTGAATTCTCTACACTGCCAAAAGATTTCGTTTAACAGATACGTTATAATCGCTCTGAGCATTTCCCTTTCTCTCTCTTAGCCTTGTATCTCTTTAGCGTTTCAGAACCATAGCGACGACCCCTAGATAAAACACTGCCGAGTTTCAGACGACATGGCTAGACCCAGACAACTTCATTTCTTGCCAAGTGTTGTGATTTTTATCACTTTTTTTCTTATTTCGCCACTACATCTATTTTTCTCAAAGCAACACTCACTACTCTTCTTCGTATCTCTCTGCACCGTCTTGTACATCTTTCTTGCAGCCTTGGAAGGCAGAGGAGAAAAGAGTTGAAGGAGAGAGAATCTGAAGACCCACGAGAATGTTCCATAATGGTGGGCAAGCAAAGAAGCCTGGGTTTAATCTTCTGCGTCTCTATGCTTCCTTTTCTTAATGATGCAAATTGTCTACCATGAGTGAATCACTCCTCCTTCTTTTCATGTTCTTTCTAATCCTCCTCTTTCTTCTCCTTCTTCTCTTCCTTTTTCATGTCTTTATTCAGGGTTTTTTTTTTGCCACATCCAAAGGAAAAGGATAATTATCTTGATATTTTGTACATTAGGACATCCATCCATAATATAACCTAAGATAGTCTGTGACTTTGACCTAAACCTGGAAAAAAAAAAAAAAAAACTGTACAAGGAATCCAGGAACAAAAGGGGAAGTTTTGGTGTGAAGGAAAGTCTAAGCTCTCTGGGGAGGAAAGACAGCATGGGACATGGGAAAATAATACTGTTTACTTCTTCCAAATAATTTGGCACTTCTAAGAAACCAAGACTACGTGAAAACTGAGAGAATTGGTAGTTGCTTTACTTTAGGAATTTGTGGATTTCTCATCTCTCCTACCCTATGAATACGTAAGGCATCTTTGGGGGTGGGTCACACGAAATTACCTTGGATTGGTTTATGTGTCAATCCACAAGGAAGCTAGAGAAAACTTTAAAGGAATATATCTGGGGGTTAGCATTTCAATGAGACAAGCGCCCCTCCAATCTATTTTGAATCTCTTCTCCGCACTTGAAGTAGCTTGGAAGTCACCAAACTGCACCTCAGCCATCAGGACCACTCTCCCAGGAAGGTATGGGACCCACAGGCCTGGTCCACCTGCATATCAGGTGATTCTTCTACTTGTTGGTAGAAGATCAAGTTCTTAAAACTTATGTTCTGAATGCATTATAATAAAATATTTCCCTAATGTTAAAAGCTGACATTTCTGACAAGGAGAGCTTTTGTTTGAGACTTCAAACTTTTATCCCTGGAGCAACACCATCCAATCTTTGATACAGAAAAGGTCCCAACATACCAACCTATGGCACTCCTTCTCATGCTGTCATCTGTACCCTTTTATTGCAGAGTTTAGTTCTTGGCTCATATTTCTCCACCCAAGGGCCTCCTTATTATCAATAACTTAGACCAGCAAGCCCTAGAAGAAATATGTCACTTCTGATCATCTCACAGTCTCACAGTTTATTAATTCTAAGTACTGAATTTTCAGAGCTTTCAGGTGATATTTGATTCCTTTTTTGAATGTTGTTACATTTTCTTCCAATTGCAAGGTTAAAAGTTTGAAAACAGAAACTGAATGCTCCCTAGCAACTCTTTCACTTTCAGATTGGATTATTCTTTTTTAGGGTATTGGTCATGAGGCCTGATGGATAAGGCCTCTGATTCCAGATCAGAAGATTGAAGTTTCCAGTCCCTACTTGGTCCCTTGTTTATTGTTGGGCAAGAAGTGGAAGCTTCTTGAATTGACTTCCAATGGCTGACTGCAGAGTTGTTGCAGGAGGTGGGAGTGGTGGTGGTGGTGGTGGTGGGGGTGGGGGTGGAATTTGGGTTAAATATCTCCTGTGAATAAACAAACCAAAAACTTACACCAAACCCTTTGCCAATGAGGTTGAGTAGATTCCGTAAAGATTAAACCTGCTGTGGTCCAGTGCATTCTACCCTATAGTACAGAGTAGAACTACCCCATATATATGGTTTCTAAGGCTGTAAATCTTTACGGAAGCCAACTGCCACATCTTTCTCCCTCAGAGTGGCTGGTGGGTTCGAACTGCAAAGCACTTAACCACTGCACCACCAAGGCTTCTCAAAGATCTATAGTTAACATTAAAGAGTTTTGAAAACCTAAAATCAGCGGAGTCTCAAGAAGACAGTGAGCAAACCTATGTACCCACTAATTGTCATCATACTAGGTTTGATCAATAACTTGCATTTTGTCATTGGCAGCAAACCACTAAAAGTACTGTGTAAAGAGTTGTTACTAATATTATAGACCTTGGTTTTCCTGGCTCACAGTCTTGCTCTAGGACTGGTGGCCAACAAAAAGATGTGAGGAGTAGAAGAGCCCACTGTAAATGATGGGTTAAGTTTCTCTGGAGAAAGCTAGGTTTCAAATGGCTTCTAACGAAAAGTTAGAAATACGCGTGTGCGTGGTGGTGATGGCGTTATTAATCCTGAATCTATACTCACACTAAGAGTATAATGCATACCGACTGAGCTATCCGAGCTCAGGGATCCAACTTTTCCTGAGGATTACGGCCGACTACTGCCTATGCGCGGTGGTTAAGAGCTGGACTGCTTAACGAAAATGTCAGCACTTTCGATTCACCAGCCGCTCCCTGGAAACCCTGCGGGGCAGGTGGCTGCGAGTCGGAATCGACTCGACCGCAACGGGGTTGGTTTTTCGGTATTATAACCATTCTTTCTGTTATTTGCCTCACTTTGTAAGCACAACACACGAATATTTGAGAAGCTCAAGACAAAAACTGCAGGCGGATCCCCTTCCTACATTCAACGTTGCTCTCTATCACCACCAACGGAATTCTTCCGGCTTTTTCAGAAGTTCCCAGTATCCGGGCTTCTGCACCGCAAACAAAAACAATCTCATATGCGCGCTGTAAAGTGCGCAGTTTGTCAATCCTGTGACTGCAAGACCAGCTCCAAATTCTAATAGCCACAGTCTCGGATGAAACGAGCTGGAGTTTTCTGCAGAATAAATGATCTCAGCTCACTTTCCTTAGAGAGAGACTTGCTACCTGTGGACTTAAAGGAAGCACGAGAGAGCTCAGAAACGTTCTACCTCCTCCACGATCCAGAATCCTTTGCATCCACAGAGATCTAGGTCCAAGCCCTCTTTCACCCACTTCTCTTCTTTTTTCTCATTTTTGCAGCAGCCATCTTACTTCCCAGCATCTGCAGCCTCCCTTTCCTCATGACTCGACAGATCACTCTGCCCCCTCCTACTCATCTTTCCCTTCTCATTTTCTTTGTGTCCACTGCCCCTCTTCCTGGATGAAGTTCCCCCAGGTTCCTTATTCCTCGTTAAAATTTCTAGGCCAGTGGTTCCCAAACCTACCTGATGATAAGAATTACCTGGGGACAATTCTAAACTATATGAATTTATGCCCCTACCTTATTTCAATCCAATCAGGAGCTGGGCAGTGGACCTAGGAACCCATAGTTTTGTAGCATTCTCAGCTATTATTCCCAAGCTTTGGAGCCGCTGAAATTCACCCTATAGCATTTATGACCCATATGTCTTTGTGTTGGAGGATCATTAGTGTTTATTATATTACCTTTTGATATCTTTCTGCCCTTGACGGCCAGGTTTATCTACTTGCCCTGCACGAGCTGAGCCTCAGTCAGGTTTTGCTGAGCTGGAAGAGAGATTATCTATGTCATGAAGGAACCAGAGAGCTGATATAAGTGTTTTTCCTTTCTTCAAGAAGGTATGGACCTCACACAGGCAAGTAAGAACCAGAATAAAACTTATAAGAGAGAAGATAAAATGATTCAGGACTACAGGCAGTCCCAGGGTTATGAATTACGAACCCATAATTACGAACCAACCCCTGTAAAGACTGTTGCATTAAAATTTTGATGCACATAATAACAAACGGACTGTACTTTGCAATGTGCATCAAAACATTTTATTATTACAGTATTACTATGTTTAAGATGTTTTAGTGCATCTGGAAATGTTTCTGTAATTTTTTTATGCATAGAAAGCTACACTACATACTGTGCTATATACTAAGAGAAACATTTGACTAACAGACATTAGATATGAAGGTACCTAACTGTTCCAATGTATGTACATATTAGATTAAAAGATATTTTTAGGAACTGAACTCATTCGTAATCTGAGGACTGCCTGTATGTAATAAGACATTTGCACAACGTCCAAATCACATAAGGTCCTATTTCACCGAATGTATTGTGGACAATAAGCAATGCATGACTGTACCACAAAGTAGGTGACTTTAAACAACAGATATTTATTATCTCACAGTTCCAAAGGCTTGTAGTCCAAATTCAGGGTGTCAAAAAACTCATTGCCATCAAATGGATTCTGATTCATAGCTGACTAAAAGAGACCCTATAGGAGAGAGTAGAACTGCCCCATAGGGTTTCCAAGGCTGTAGTCTTTACAGAAGGAACCCAGGTGGCGCAGTGGTTAAGAGCTCAGCTGGTTGTTCAAACCCACAGGCAGCTCAGCTGGATAAAGATGTGGCAGTTTGCTTCCATATATATTTACAGCCTTGGAAACCCCGTGGGGCAGTTCTACTCTGTCCTATAAGGTCGCTGTGAGTCAGAATCCTCTTGACTGCAGTGGGAGTTTTAATCTTTTTTTTGTTTTTGTTTTTTATTGTTGTACTTTAAGTGAAAATTTACAATTCAAGTTAGTCTCTCATACAAAAATTTATACATACATTGTTATGTGACCCTCATTGCTCTCCCGATACTGTGACAGCACATTCCTCCTTTCCACCCTGGATTTCCTGTGTCCATTCATCCAGCTCCTGACCCTCTCTGCCTTCTCATCTCACCTGCAGACAGGAGCTGCCCATTTAGTCTCATGTATCTACTTGAGCTAAGAAGTACAGTCTTCACGAGTATGATTTTATGTCCCATAGTCCAGTCTAATCATTGTCTAAAGAGTTGGCCTCAGGAATGGTTTTAGTTCTGGGTTGACAGAGGGCCTGGGAGCCATGCTTTCTGGGGATCCTCCAGTCTCAGTCAGACCATTAAATCTGGTCTTCTTACTAGAATTTGAGTTCTGCACCCAACTTTTCTCCTTCTCCATTGGAGACTCTCTGTTGTGTTCCCTGTCAGGGCGGTCATTGGTCATGGCTGGGCACCATCTAGTTCTTCTGGTCTTAGGCTGACGCAGTCTCTGGTTTTTATGTGGCCCTTTCTCTCTCTAGGGCTAATACTTTCCTTGACTTTGGAGTTCTTCATTCTCCCTTACTCCAGGTGAGTTGGGACAAATTGATGCATCTTAGATGGCTGCTCGCTAACTTTTAAGACCCCAGATGCCACTCACCAAAGTGGGGTGCACGAGATTTTTGTAATAAATTTTGTTATGCCAATTGAACTAGATGTCCCCTGAAACCATGGTCCCCAGACCCTTGCCCCTGCTACTCTGTCCCTCATAGTGTTTGGTTGTATTTAGGAAACTTCTTAGCTTTGGTTTAGTCCAGTTGTGCTGACTTCCCCTGTAGTGTGTGCTGTCTTTCACTTCACCTGAGATAACTCCTGTCTACTATCTAGTTAGTGAATAACCCTCTCCATCCCTCCCCACCCTAGTAACCATCAAAGAATGTTTTCTTCTGTGTTTAGACCTTTTCTTGAGTTCTTATAATAGTGGTATTATACAATATTTGTCCTTTTGTGACTGAATTCACTCAGTGTAATGCCTTCCAGATTCCTCCATGTTATGTTTCACAGATTCATTGTCATTCTTTATTGTTGTGTAGTATGCCATTGTGTCAATATAGGAAGTTTTAATCTTTATGGAAGCAAACTGTCACATCTTTCTCCCCCAGAGTGGCTGGTGGGTTCCAACCACCGACCTTTTGGTTAACAGCTGAGTGCTTAACCACTGTACCACCAAGGCTCCTTTCAGGGTGTCATCAAGACTATGTTTTTATAGAGGCTCTAGGAGAAGATCCTTTTTTGTTTCTTCCAGGTTCTGGTAGTCCCAGGTGTTACTTGGGTTACAACTGCAGCATAACTCCATGGCCATCTTCCCTCTGTCTATGTCTCTGCCTTTTCTCTTCTTTTATAAGGATACCACTCAGATGGGATTAGGACCCACCTTAATCCAATATGACGTCTTGTTAGTTTATCTGATAACATCTTCAAAGACCCTACTTGCAAACAAGATCACATTCACAGATACTGGGAGTTAAGGCTTCAACATATCTTTTTTGGGGTACCCAATTCATTCCATAACACTACTGTATGTATATACCATAGATTATTCAAACAATCCCTGATTAATGGCCATGTGGTTTATTTTTAGACTTTTTCTATTAAAATTTTAAAAAGATTAGCCATAATCATATTTCATTTTCTATTTTTACCCATATGTTTTGAAGTTGATTGCTGGATGCTAGAATAAATTAAAATAACATTTTCTAGCTACACCTGTGTAAGTTTTGAATCTGTGCATATCACATAGTAGAAGCTCAATAAATACATGTTGGAGAAAAAGAACTGGCATAATTTAATGCAAAAACTTACATAAAAAGTTAGTTAGGGCATATCACTTTTCTTTTGGGAATGAGAATTCAGCAGCCACAACTGCTTTTGATTAATAGAACTAGAACTTACAGTGCAGCAAGTGCGGTAGAGAATTTAGGGGTAGTGGGGGATAGAGAGGAGATTGGTTTTCCATAGAGCAGAAAAAAACCAAGGCCCCACTAGGACTGGAACGTACGATCTGCTATTTGTAAGACAAGCGTTTTAACCATCTAAGCCATGACGCTCATACAGATGCGTGGCTTAGTACTGCTTCCGTACTGTCGGATTAGATGAAATTTTCTTGCTACAAAATCTAAAGGATCCAGGGCAGTTTACCGTGAGAATACCGGCAAACTCCAAGAAGACGTTTTGCTAACTCACATGTGCTGTGAAACTAATAAAGCAGGAAAAGTTTTGGGCAGCTTGAGTGTCAGGGCCAATAATTCAGTTAGTCCAAGGATAACCCTTAGTAGAAGTCGAAGTAGCCCAATCATTCCAAATGGGATTTAGGTTTCTAAGAACAAATTTGCTGTTACTGCTCCTCATCTTTTGTAACTTAGATTCTTCATTTGAATGCCCTAAGGGAAGGCCCCTAACAAAGGAATTCCACTGAGAGACTCAGACTGCCAAGCAAGCATCACTTGCACCCACAGCAAGCAGTGATTTGTAGGGGAGGGAACAGGAGAGAAGGCTGGAAAGGTATAATTCAGCTACAGAGTCTCCCTTAAAACCCTCACTCCCTTAAAATCCCACAATACCAAAATCGAGCGCGATAATGACTCTAATCAGAAAACAAGAGGTGTAGAGCCTCTTGGGGGAAGGGGGAGGCAAAGTGGGGCCTGCTGGCCACATGGGATTCCTGGATCCAACTACAGTCTTCCTAAGGTAAAGAGACTTATGGCTCCAGCGAAACCCCGCTGTTTCCTCTAGTCACTAAAGGCTGGTTTCAAGCATAGGTCATCAACTCACAAAGAAAGTAACGTCTTCTCATCACTAACTTGGCCCTTGCACCCTGTAGTGACCCTCGCCCTCGCCCCCTGTTGCATCCCCGAGCTGGCTGGCTATGAACCTGACCGTGCGCCCCGAGAAGGTCCCGAGTGGGATTGTAGAAGGGCTGTGGGAGTCGAGGTGAGGCTACGGGCCTCCTGGCCCCGAGGACACGCAGGGACTGAAACGCCTGAGGGGATGAGCGCGGGAGGCAGACAGGGGAGGGGAGACCCAGAGACCCCGCCCAGACCTTGTTGAGGGTGTGAGAGCTGGTAGGACACGTCCTCTCAGGGCCGGGGAAGACTCCAAGACACGCGTCAATTGCAAACTGATGCTGGCTCTGAGATCTGGGAATTAAGACAGTCCACACATTGAGCAAAAACTGGAAGATCTGTTTGCACAACAAGGAAACTCTCTCACACGCATACATATACACACAACACATGCACTCACACACAACCATGACTCGATTTCCAGGTGAGTGAGGAGGGAGATCCTCTGTTCTCTGGTTGTGGACATAAAGAATAACTTCCTGCTGCCCACCCCGACCCCAGACGCAGCTAATGAGAGACTTCACCTCCCCCTGATCAGGGTCCTTGCGCTGCATCTGCCGTGTGATTTTTAATAATTTTCTGAAGATGAATTTTTTTCTCTCTTTTTGAGTTTAATGGATTTTATTATATAGCTGTCTTTACACTTTATATCTCGGTATCATAAAGAGACAGCAAAGGAGGCAAACTCAGGTCTCCAGTGTCCCTGCTTGACAAACCAAAACCCAAACTGTTTGCCTCCTGGAAAACTGTAAAAGTCTCATTCCTGACTCTCCCACAACCTTCCCAGTCCCCCAATTCCTCCTTGCACAGCAAACATAGTTTCTTGGGGATAGTATTTGCTCCATTTTTTATACAAATAAGGAAATTGCAAACCATTCTAGGGTGTCTTGGCTTTTTCACTTCGGGTATCTTGTAGTGATTTCCAAATCAGTAGAGAAAAAGCTTCTTCTTTCTTTGCATGACAGCATAGAATTCATTTTATGGATATGTCATAATATGTATCTTGCCCATACAAACATGCTGCAATAGGTAATACTCCGTATCTTAAACATTTCAAATGTGTGTGAGCAGTTTCTATATGTGGAATTGCTAAAGCATGGTATGTGATGTGCAATGGTAATTCTGTTGGATCTTGCCTAATAATCGTTCCCATCAGCATGCCACAATGGTCTGGCTTCTCACACTATTGCAACCACTTTGTATTCTAATTCAATAATGACAAGAACAATAATAACAAACCCATTGTCTTCTAGTGGGTTAATTCTGACTCATGGTGACCTCAGGTGTTACAGAGTAGAACTGCTCCACAGGGTTTTCTTGGATGTAATGTTCATGGAGGCAGATTGTCAGGCCTTTCTTCAGCAGTGCCACCGTGTGTGTTCAAACCACTAACCTTTAGGTTAGTAGTCGAGCGCAAAACATTTTTGTCACCAAGAGGCCTTTATATCAACAAAAACAAAAACAAACAAAAAATCCAAAAAAATTAAGTCAATTCCGTGGGTAAACAACACTTTCAGATATTAACAGAGAGTAAACAAGCCATTGTTAGGCCACCTGGATCCTATTAGATCCAGTGGAGCCACCTAGAAATTGGAAATAAATAACTATTTAAGACTCCACTTAAAACTGATGTAGCAACATGAAAAGTTCATGTTGGGCAAACTGGGTAGCCATCTAGGAAAATAAAAGCTTACATCAATATGCCTCCAGTGATAAATAAATTCTAAATAGAAATAAAATTTAAAAGTAAAAAATGAAAAATAAAACCAAATATAATTACTGGGAATGTGAGGACAGAAAGTTTACATAACTTTGGGGTAGAGAAGCACTTTTTACACAAACCTTAAAAACAATGAAATTTTGACATAATTCACTACATTAGAAAAATTCCTCCTGCATACAGCTCCATTCTCTTAAAAAAACAAGACGAGGCAAAACAAAACAACAACAACCAAAAACCCAAACAAACAAAAAACGCACAAGTGAAGTGAAAAAAATAAATAAAATATGGAGAAAATATTTGTAATTTCCCTAATAGGTAACTGGAAAATATTAATTTCCCTAATATGTAATATGCAGTAGAGTAGATTTGGAAAGTACGAAATGTGGAAAAAATAATAGATTCCTATTGGCTTATTTGTCCCTGGGTGGCGCAAATGGTTAATTGGCTGAGCTGTTAACCAGAAGAATGGAAGTTGGAGTCTACCCATAGGCACCTCAGAAGAAAAGCCTGGTAATCTACTTCTGAAAAATCAGTCATTGAAAATCCTATGGAATACTCGCCTCCTCTGCTATACACAACATTGAAAAGTGAGACGAGTTGTTCATTTCGGCTTAGCGTTAGGTAATGAAGTGAATCTGGCATTGAAACGGACTTGGGTTTTTATCAATGGGCTTAGATTCTGAAAAGAAGTGCTATGTCACATGATTCCATTTTCAGATTAAGCAAGAAAGCCAGAGGGGAAAGATCATCCGCGGTTCTCTTGGTCAAGGGGCGAGACCCACGTTGCCTCAGAGGCTTCCAGTAGAGGAAAAAGAAGGGGAAACTGAAACCCAGCCCAGTCGCCCTACTTGTTTTATTATGTGGAGGCTGTTTCAGAGGCTCTGACTGTGTGATTAAAACCTTAGCAATGGGTAGTTCGTATTCATTGGTGTTTTAAACTGGAACCTTGCAACCCAGCTATTCCAACCACAGAGCCTATTAAAAGAACCCTGCAAAAAGAAACAAGAAAAAGAAACCCTATGGAGCACAGTTCAACTTTGACACACACGAAGTCTCCATGAGTCAGAGTTTACTCCACGGCAATTGGATGGATGTGGGCTTGTTTATGCAAATAATATTCCTTGCAGGTAACCCCAGACTAATACAGTTGCCCGGGTAGGCAGAATCCGGTGCAGGTGGGATGGGGAGGGGAGGTGGTTGGAAGGGGAAGATTTTCACTGTGTATAAAATCTTATGTTTCTGTAATTTGGAAATATATGAGTTATATTTGTTTCAATATAAACATTTTGAAAAACAAAGATTTACCTTTGGACACGAAATACTGTTCTTAGATATAAAGAATAGACAGAAATGGCAATAATTTCATTTTCTTAAAAAAAAAAAAACAACAAAAAAACCTTAATTCATATTCAAAGGGCGCCCTGGTTGAGAGCTTGGCTGCCAACCAGCAGGTCGAATCCACCGGCCTCTCCTTGGAAACTCTGGGGCAGTTCCACTCTGTCCTATATAGGCTCTCTACGAGTAAGGATTCGACTCGACGGCTACTGGTTAGGTTTTTGCGAAATCCGTTCTCGGATTAATTTACAATAAAGCTGACAGCAGTAGGACTCGAACCCGAGCCCAATAGAAACTAGAGCTTTAATTCAGCACCTTAGACCGCTCTGCCACACTACTGTACACACTGGTTTGTTTTAAATCATAATGTTTACAAAGATACAAGATTGTTTTCCACCACGTTATTCTTTTCCTAGAACATTTCTACACAGTGGTTGTCCGAAACACCGTTAAATAACAACTAAAATTTATTACGTGCCAGGCACTGTCCTTACATTTACTATCATTCAGTCCTCTAAACTGCCTCAAAGATAGGAACTTTTAGTATGATGTCCATTTTCTTGATGGAGATTTTGAGGCACAGAGATGATAAGTAACTTTCTGAATGTCACCCAGCAGTAAGTGATGTTTAAAGAGGTGGTGGAAAACTTTACTCTGTTGTATATTTATTTACTCAAGGGTAAAATCCTGAAATGATTTTGATCAAGGCTAGCGTGACAAAGAGCAACAGCAAACTTATGTATGACACAGCACCAATTCCTTTTAGGGTATGGAGGCGTATATATATATATATATATATAAAAACCCAAACCCTTTGCCATCGAGTCGATTCCGACTCATAGCGACCCTATACGACAGAGTAGAATTGCCCCGTAGGGTTCCTCAGGCGGAGCTGATGGATGGGAACTGCCGGCCTTTTGGTTACCAACCGAGCTCTTAACCACTGTGCCACCAGGACTCCACCGGAGGCGTACAGTATATAAAAACCGAATATTACAGAAACTTCACTTATGCTTGAAATCTTTCCAATTTAGAAATGTATTAAAAGTCATTTGCTGAATTGCCTTCTTAGCGCAGTAGGCAGCGCGTCAGTCTCATAATCTGAAGGTCCTGAGTTCGAGCCTCAGAGAAGGCACAGAAGTTTTTTTTTTTCTCTCCTCTACATAAGTTCACTTGAAAAAGAAACATAACAGTATGGAAAATTATAACACTGATCAAGTTTTTGAGTACGAAACACAGATTCCAGAACTAACTCCCAGTAATCTTGAGTGATGTGATGTGATTATAGGTGGGGTGTAGGATCTGTAATTTTTAACACTCTGCCAAGGAATCCTTAAAGAACTTTATCAGTTTCTTCTGGTAGCAAGTTTTTCAATACACTGAGTACAGTACAACCTAATATCAAACTCTGAATTAGTTGCCTATTGCTACTGTAGTAAATTACTACAAATTTAATGACTTCAAAAAACAAATTTATTATCTTCATTTCTGGAGGTCAGAAGCCTGAAATGGGTCCTAGGGGACTAAACTCAAAATGTTGGCAGAATTGCGTTCTTTCTGGAGATTGGTGGAGAATTCATTCCTTGATTTTTTCTGGCTTCTAGAGACTACCCACATTCTTTGACTCATAGGTGCATCACTCTGACCTTTGCTTCTACTGTCTCATTTTCTTTTCTGACTCTGACACACCTGTCTCCCTCTTACAAGGATCTTGTAATTACATTGGCTCCACCCAGAAAATGCAGAAAAAAATTTCCATGGCAAGATCCTTAATCAAGTCTGCAAAATCTCTTTTGCCATGTAAGGTAACATATTCACAGTTTTGGGATATTAGGACATGGATCGCTTTGGGGGGGACATTATTACACAGTCTTCCCCCTGGTCTACAAAGATTCACAATTGTTCTGTTTGCAAAAACATTGACTTCATCCCAACATCCCCCAAATCTCAACCCATTACAACAGTAACTCAAAAACCCAAATTCTCATCTAAATCTTGTCAGCTTAAAAGTCCCCAAATCTTATATCATCTAAATCCTCTAAATTAGGTATGGGTAAGGCTCTGGGTATAATCCATCCTGATACAATTCCTGTCTATCTGTGAATTTGTGAAATTCAAGAAACAAATTATCTGTTCCCCAAAATACAATGGTGAGACAGGCATAAGATAACAGTTACAGACATTCTAATTAAAGAAGGGATGAAATTTAAAGGAAAAAATGGAGTCACTGATCCCAAGAAATGTCTAAACCCAGCCAGGCGTACAACATTAGGTTTCAAGGTCTGGAATTAATTCTCTGTGGTTTGAGGCTCTGCCTCAGGCTAGTGGCTCTGCCTTTAAAGTCATCCTTTTGGAGTCATCCTTCCATTTTCATGAAGGGTAGCATGTGCTTTTACCAACTTCTGCAGTCTGAAACTGATCAAACATGCAATCAAGATGCCTTGATAATTACTGGTGATTGGAATGAAAAGTTGGAAACAAAGAAAATATAGCCTTGGTGATAGAAACAACACCGGAGATGACACGATAGAATTTTGCAAGACCAATGAAGTCTTCATGGCAAATAGCTTTTTTCAACAACGTAAACAGCTACTACACACGTGGACCTCAACGAATGGAATACACAGGAATCAAATAGGCTACATCTGTGGAAAGAGATGATGGAAAAGCTCAATATCATCAGTCAGCACAAAGCCGGGACCAACCGCACAACAGATCATCAATTGCTTATATGTAAGTTCAAGTTGAAGAAAATTAAAATAGTTTCACAAGACCAAAATATGACCTTCAGTATATCCCATCTGAATTTAGAAACCATCTCCAGTATAGATTTGACCCACTGAACACTAATGATGGAAGAAGACCAGATAAACTGTGGGATGGCATCAAGGAAGGACATTGTACATGAAGAAAGCAAAAGGTCAATTAAAAAGACAGGAAAGAAGGAAAAGACCAAAACAGATGTCAGAAGAGACTCTGAAACTTGCTCTTGAATGTAACGGAGCTAAAGCAGTTGAACAAATGACGAAGAAAAGAGCTGAACAGAAGATTTCAAAGGGCGGCTTAAGAAGACAAAGCATTATAATGAAATGTACAAAGATCTGAAGTTAGAAAACCTAAAGAGAAGAACGTGCTTGGCATTTCTCAAGCTGAAAGAACTGAAGAAAAAATTCAAGCCTCAGGTTGCAATATTGAGGGAGTCTATGAGCAAAATAATGAATGACACAAGAAGCATGGAAAGAAGATGGAAGGAATATACAAAGTCACTGTACCAAACAGAATTGATTGACATTCAAACATTTTAGGAGGTAGCACATGATCAAGAACCGATGGTACTGAGGGAAGAAGTCCAAGCTGCACTGAAGGTATTGGCAAAAAAAGGAATTGATGGTATACAAATTGACATGTTCAATGAATCGATGCAACGATGGAAGCACTTACTAGTCTATGCCAAGAAAATTGGAAGACAGCTACCTGGCCAACTGACTAGAAGAGATACATATTTATGTCCATTCCAAAGAAAGGTTATCCAGAAGAATGTGGAAATTACTGAACAATATCATTAATACGACATGCAAGTAATATTATGCTGAAAATAGTTTTAAAATGGTTGCAGCAGTACCTCAACCTAGAATTTCCAGAAATTCAAGCTGGATTCAGAAGAAGATATGGAACACAGGATATTTTTGCTGTTGTCAGTTGATTCTTGGCTGAAAGTGGAGAACACCAGAAAGATGTTTACCTGTGTTTTGTTGACTATGCAAAGGCATTTGACTTTGTGGATCATAACACATTTTGGATAACATTGTGAAGAATGGGAATCCAAGAACACTTAATTGTGCTCATGAGGAACCTGTACATAGACCAAGAGGCAGCTGTTTGAACTAAACAATGGGATACTTCGTTGTTTAAAATCAGGAAAGGTATGAGTCAGTGTTGTATCCTTCCACCATATTTATTCAAACTGCATGCTGGGCAGATAATCCTAGAAGCTGGACAATATGAAGAAGAACGTGGCATCAGGATTGGAGGAAGACTCATTAACAACTTTCGATATGCAGATGACACAACCTTGCTTGCTGAAAGTGAAGAGGACTTGAAGCACTTACTGATCAAAGACTACAGCCTTCAGTATGGATTACACCTCAACACAAAGAAAACAAAAATCCTCACAACTGGACCAATAAGCAGCATCTTGATAAATGGAGAAAAGATGGAAGTTGTTAAGGATTTCATTTTACCTGGATCCACAATCAACACCCAGGGAAGCAGCGATCAAGAAATCAAAGGATGTACTGTACTAGGCAAGTCCGCTGCAAAAGACTTCGCTAAAGTGTTACAAAGCAAAATTGTCACTTTGAGGACTAAGGTGAGCCTGACCCAAACCATGGTATTTTCGGTCACCTCATATGCATGCGAAAGCTGGACAATGTATAAGGAAGATCAAAAAAGAACTGATGCCTTTAAATTATGATGTTGGTGAAGAATATTGAATATACCTTGGACTGCCAGAAGAATGAACAAATCTGTCTTGGAAGAAGTAGTCAGAATGATCCTTAGAAGTGATGATGTCGAGAGTTCATCTCATGTACTTTGGGCAGTTATGAAGAGGGATCAGTCCCTGAAGAAGGACATCATGCTTGCTAAAGTAAAGGGTCAATGAAAAAGAGAAAGACCCTCTACAAGATGGATTGATTCAGTGGCTGCAACAATGGGCTCAAACATAGCATTGTGAGGATGATGCAGGACAAGACAGTGTTTCATTCTCTTGTACTTGGGGTCACTATGAGTCGGAACCAACTTGAGGGCACCTAACAACAATGACTATTCGCAACATTATTGAAGAGAAAGAAAGACAGAAAGGAGGAGGAAAAAAAGACAACAATGACCATGGACAGAAAATATAGCACCCTTTTCTGATTTCCCTCTCCCTCCTCGCTATCATTCTCCATTTTCATCTACACAAACTTTTTTGCAGCATTTAGTTTTTGGATCAGGCATCTCCACCCCAAGTCCTGTCATCACGGTGGACACTACATGGCAGAACCATGCCACTTATGTTCATTTTAGAGACTACTATTTATTATTGAATATACCATAGATGAATAGATCTGAATGTTCCTTAGAAGGGAGGATGGGGAGACTTCATCTCATGTACTTTGGAAATATTATCAGGAGGGACCAGTCCCTGGAGAAGGACATCATGCTTGGTAAAGTGGAGGGTCAGCAAAAAAGAGGAAGACCCTCAATTAGAAGATTGACATAGTGTCTGCAACAATGAGCTCAAATATAACAACAGTTGTGAGAATGGTGCAGGTCTGGGCAGTGTTTCTTTCTGTTATACATTGATTGCTATCAGTCAGAACTGACTGGATGGCACCAAACGAGAACAACAACAAAGCACGTGTTTGCTATTGAGTAGTTTTATCATCCTATTTCCCATCTGTAGAATATTAGGAGTGTGAGACTGGGAATCAGGGGTACGTGATTTATTGAGGGAGTGGTCTTCAGGATGGGAAAGGGAAAGTAGTCAAGCAATAATGTGTTCTCAGGTAAAGTCTGGATCTGGCCTGACCCATGTGACAGGGGCACTGGAGTGTAAATCAAACAGCAGAGTTGTCCTTGGGGGTTAGTGTTAGACTTTTGCACCTTCCACCCCCTCCAGATGATCATTGGCTGCTGCTCGGATTGGAGTGGTGGCATAATCTACTAGGTGTCTCCAAACCAAGGGCAGTTCACTGAGAAGGTCAGAGGGAAAAACTGTTGGGGGATTGGGTGCAGTAGCTGTAACAACAAAGTGGGAAAATTAAAGAAGTTGGTAGAGGTACCAAGATCATAAAACAATTAGACGAGTAGAAGATATGCTAGGCTTGTGATTTTACAACTGAAGTGTGAAATGTTCCATATGTCATCTCTTAATTTAGGAAAAATAACAGATTTCATTTACTTGATGGTATAAATCACTTATTTTATGTTAGTGCTTGGAACTTTTATCTGTAGATTTTGGATAATAGAGTGATATTGAAAGGATTAAGTACTTGGCATCAAACAATTGTTCAATAATAAGAGTAACGAGAAAAATGATAAAAAACGTGGGCCCTAGGTGGCACAATTTGTCTATGCTTGACTGCTAACCTAAAGGTTGGCAGTTTCAGCCCACCCAGTGGTACCTCAGAAGACAGGCCTGGTGATCTGCTTTCATAAAGATTACAGCCAAGAAAACCCTATGGAGTAGTTCTACTCTGTAACATATGGGGTCACCATTAGTTGGAATCAACTCTATGGCAGCTAACAACAACAACAATGATTAAAAACAACAATGATAGTGAACTTTAATGATTGCTTATTTATGTGCCAGATATCTTCCTAAAGTATTTTATGTATAATTACTCATAAAGTCCTCCCATCAACTCTACTAGATAGACTTGTTACTATTTCCGTTTTACGTATATGAACATTGAGGCCTCTGAGCTAAAGCAATTTCCAAAGTTCCCTTAGCTATTAAGAGGAGCAGCAGAGGGTTGAATTGAGGCGGTATGACCTAGTTCAACAGGGTCCCATTCAAAATGAACAGAGGTGAAGTCTAGACATAGCTGGGGGACAATTTTCTAATTATAGGCAGTCCTTGGGCTGTGAACGTCCTACTTACTTATAACCCAGAGTTATTAACCAGCCCCTGTAAAGCCTATTATATTAAAAATTCGAGGTACATATAATGGTTTGTAATTTCAAACAGTGCTACTTTGCAACATGCATCAAGTCATTATTACCATATTATTATGTTAAAGATGTTTTAGTGTATCTGGAAGTGTTTCCTTAGTGTTTTTATGCATAGAAAAGTACACTATATACTGTACTATACACTAAGACAAATGTTTGAGGAACTGATGATAGATATGAACCATACCTAACTGTTCTGATTTATGTACAAATTAGACTTGAAGACAGATTTAGGAATATAACTCATTCGTAATCTGGGGACTGCTTGTGCCTTAAAAAAAGAAGAAAGAGAGAAAGTAGTCAGGTTTACTGACATGCTGGAAGACCTGTGCAGGTGCACAAAAGGTTTTACAAAATCTTACTTTGTTCAGCAGGTCTTGCCCCAGTCCATACCTTCTGCCTCTCATTTTCCTCACTCAGGAGGGGATTCTGATTGGAAATGGTGCAATAATCAATGGGAAGGTTCTCTGTCTTTGAGGTCTTCAGAATAAGAGTGGCACCGTCTTCTTTCTTCTTTCTCCATCTGAACCTGTATTTCCCAAGGCAAATCTTCAGGTTCTTCCCTTTGAGGTTCTAGCGTTTTCCACTGCAGTGTTGACAGCCAGGAGCAGTGGAAGGGCAAGCATCCCAGTGTAATGATGTGGGAAACACCTGGTATCATAAGGCCTCCTCTGGAGAAGGAGCACCCAACCTAGACGTCCTCACTGAAGCTCATGACCTTTTGCTCTTCTGCATCGGGCAGCTTGCCCATGAAGATGAGGTAACCCTGGCCATGCAGGAAACAGGTAGAGAGTTCAAAAGCCCTTAGGATTTTGCTATTTTCTTCCACTGGGAATATGGTCTAGCATATTGACGCCCTCACAGATTACCTTGGTTAGTATCTCAGTGCTCTCTGAAGCAGTCTGAACAAAGACTTCTTCCTTTTATCTTGTGTTAAGAGGCATAAGTGAAGCTCCAAGCCCAATGCAGTAAGGTTATGCAGAGCCAGATGAGAAAGATGGCTGGGAAATCAGTGCTTGGGACAATGTTACGTCAATGCCATTGAAAACCCTATGGAGCATAGTTCTACTCATATACACAAGAAGTCTCTATGAGTTTGAATCCACTCAAAGGCTATTGGTTTGATTTTTGGTTTTATTTTAGCTATTAATGGTAAAATATAAATTTAGAAAGCAGGCTTGAGTAAAATTAATAATATCTTTGTAAAATAACAAATTATAAAAATAAATATTTCCTCAAATTTGTATATTCGCCTAGGTTCTAGCTGTCAAACTAACTTTTCAATATCATAAGTGGAAACAAAGTTCTGCAGTTTGACCATTAAGTGGCTAGCACCACTTTTCACTTACCCAACCCCTGAAATTGTTTCTACTTTATTTAGTAAGAGGAGTCCAATGTACTGGCATGTCAAATTGATATAAAAGTTTCTAATGTTCACAGTCAGGCAAAAAACAGTTCTTAGACAGGCACCAATCTATGGACCACAATTTGAACAGCGCTAATGGGATGGTACCTAACAACAACTATGAAGATATGGGATGTACTAGAAGTGAGAAGATAACCGAGGAAATCCTTCTTCCTTCCCTTTTCTGTTTGTTTAAATTTGAGGTTTAGTTCACATAGACTGAGATGCATAAAACTTAATTACTCAGTTTGATTAATAATCCTTATGTATACACCATGGAACAAACATCCAGACTAAGATAAAGAAATTTTCACCTATCAGGAGCTCCCTTGTACCTCATTTCAAGCAATTCCAATCTTCTGACCTCTACTAGCAAATATTAGTTTTTCCTGTGTTTTGAAATACTATAAATGAAATCATATAATACGTGCTCATTTGAGTATGGATTATTTCATGCAATATATTTTTTATTAGATGCTCCATAATGTTTCTACTATTAGTACTTCTTTCTTATTGATCTGTCATATTCCATTGTATAAATACTGGACATCTGACTTTTTTCATTCATTTTACTGTTGGTATACATTTGAAATGGCTAATGCTGCCATTAACATTCTTTTTTTAAAAATTTTTTTTTATTGTACTTTAGATGAAGGTTTACAGAACAAAGTTTCTCATTAAACAGTCAGTACACATATTGTTTTATGACATTGGTTAACAACCCCATGACACATCAACACTGTCCCTTCTCAACCTTGGATTCCCTATCACCAGCTTTCCTGTCCCCTCCTGCCTTCTAGTCCTTGTCCCTGGACTGCTGTGCCTTATTAGTACTGTTTTGTTTTATAAGGCTGTCCAATCCCTGGCTGAACGGTGAACTTCGGGAAGGGCTTTACCACTGAGCTAGAAGGGTGTCCGGGGGCCATACTCTTGGGGTTTCTCCAGTCTGCCAGGCCAGTAAATCTGATCTTTTTTTTTATAAGTTAGAATTCTGTTCTACATCCTTTCCCAGCTCTGTCCAGGACTGTCTATTGTGATCCTGGTCAGAGCAGTCAGTGGTGGTAGCCAGGCACCATCTAGCTGTACTTGACTCAGTCTGGTGGAGGCCGTGGTAGCTGTGGTCCATTAGTCCTATGGTCTAATCTTTTCCTTGTATCCTGTTCTCTTCATTCTCCCTTGCTCCCGAAGGGGTGAGACCAGTGGAGTATCTTAGATGGCTGCTAACAGGCTTTTAAGACCCCAAACACTACTCACCAAGGTAGAATGTAGAACATTGTCTTTACAAGCTGTGTTATGCCAACTGAGCTAGATGTTCCCCTAGACCATTGTCCCCATAGCCCTCTGCCAAGCAATTCAGTCCCTCAGGGTGTTTGGAAGTGTCTATGGAGCTTCCATGACTTTTCCTTCTACAAGTTGTGCTGGCTTTCCCGGTAATGTGTACTGTCTTACCCTTCACCAAAGTTACCATTTATCTATTTAGTTCCCGCCCCCATCCCTCCCATCCCTCATAACCAACAAATATTATTTCTTTTTGTGTGTAAACTTTTACATGAGTTATACAGTATAGGTCTCATACAATATTTGTCCTTTTGTGATTGACTTATTTCACTCAGCATAATGTCCTCCAGTTTCATCCATGTTATGAGAAGCTTCACAGATTCATTATTGTTCTTTATCTTTGTATAATACACCATTGTGTGTATGTATCATAGTTTGTTTATTCATTCTTCTGTTGATGGGCATCTAGGTTGTTTCCATCTTTTTGCTATTGTGAACAGTGCTTTATGAATATGGGTGTGCATGTGTCTATTTGTGTGATGGCTCTTATTTCTCTAGAATATATTCCTAGGAGTGGGATTGCATTTTGTAGAGCTTTTTTTTGTGGTGCTGATGTTTTCTTTGTTCCTCTTATTCTCCTGTGCTGAGTTCCTTTTGTTTGTAGATTTTTTTTTTAAATTTCTTTTGTTTTTGTAGGTTTTGTTTTTACTGAGACTTTATGTTTTTCTTCTTTATTTTGATAAGTAGGTTTGTTAACTTTCTTTGTGGTTACCTTGAAATTTGACCTTATCTTCCTGGATTTGTAGCAGTCTGTTATTACTTGGTATCGCTTGACTTTGTCTCCTCTATACCTACACCATTTATTCCCTCTTGTATTGTTCTGATGTCGTTGTCATTTACAGATTAAACTCTCTGGTTCCCCTTTGTAATTCTTTTGGTTTTGCATAGTCCTTAAGAGTTCATTTCTTAGGTTGGTATCTGGCTAGTACAGTCCTGTGCCCTATCTTCAGCCTGTGGTCTGATACTGTTTGTTCTCAGATTGAAGGACTTCCTTTAATAAGTCTTGTAAGTTCAGTTTGGTTTTTACATAGTCCCTTAATTTCTGTCTATCTGGAAATGACCTAATTTCTCCATCATATTTGACAAGAGTTTTGCAGGATATATTATTCTTGGCTGGCCATTTTTTTCTTTCAGAACTTTATGTATGTCCTCCCATTGCCTTCTTGCCTGCATGGTTTCTGCCAAATAATCCGAGCTTAGTTTCTCGTTTCTTCTCTGTATGTGACTTTTTGTTTTTCTCGAGTTGCTCTCAGGATTCTTTGTCTTTGGTTTTAGCAAGTGTAATTATGATATGCCTTGGTGGTTTTCTTTTGGGGTCTATCCTATATGGTGTTCATTGAGCTTCTTGGATGGTCAGCTTTTCATCTTTCATGATATTGGGGAAGTTTTCTGTCAACAACTCTTCAATGTTTCTCTCTGTGTTTTCTGTTTTCTCCCCCTGTTCTGGAACTCCGATCACTCGCAGATTTTTGCTTTTGATCGTATCCCACGTAATTCTCAGGGTTTCTTCATTTTTCTTTGTTCTTTTTTCTGATTCTTCCTCAAACAGAGTTGTATCTAATTGTTTGTCTTCAGTTTCGCTGATCCTGTCTTCCATCATTTCAAACCTGTTCCTCAGCCCTTTTATGACACTGTCCATTTCTGAAATCTTGTTTATCTTTTGGATTTTTAATTGTTGTTTTTGTATGATTTCTAGTTGTTAATTTATTTTAGCATTTTGTTCCTGTATTATTTTCTTGAATTCTTCCTTTTTTTTGTCTGTATTTTCCATGAATTTGTCTATGTTTTTCTCATTTTTGTCTGCTTTTTGCTTCATCTCTTGGATAATTCTGAATACTAGAGATTTGAATTCCCTATCAGTTAGTTCTAGTGCTTTTTCTTCTACTGGAATGTCATCTGGTGTTTTATTTTGGAGGCCTCCTAGAACCATTCTGTCCTGTTTTTGCAAATGTTTTGATATTGTCTGCTGTCTTTGGGGCATTCAGTGGTTATTTTCCTCATTTATTGATTGTAGATTTCTTTGTTTCATCCTGCTTTTTTGTTTTATTTGGTTATGTCTGAGCAGGCGGGCTGCATGTTGTTTGTTGTTTGCTCATTTGTGGGCATGATACTTTTCACCTCCTTCTCCAAAGGCCAGAGTCAGTTACTCAGGGATGGTACAGCAGGGCAGGTCCAGCTGAAGGGGAGTTGCTGGGATATGTTTTTTGTGGCGCATACCAGGGCTGACAATGTGGACTGGGAATCAGTGCAGGGCAGGTTCCAGTAGGCCATGCCTGTGCTGCTTGGGAGTGTGATGTTCAGTGCACGATGCAGGTAGGCAAGAAGGAGGGGGTAGATTGTGATGTGTGGAGCTAAGATGGTATGGGAAAGATGAGAGCGAGGAGAGAGGAACAGGAGCCAAAAACATACACACAAACAAAAAAGAGTGCTAAGTGAGATTGCTACTGGAGAGGAGAGATGAGAGACCGAGAAATGTGGAAAAACAAAAATGAAAAACAAAACAAAAAGTATAAAAGAAAAAAATTAATAAATTGAGAAACTGGAAATGAAGAAAGACAAAAAGGAAATAAGAGAGAGAAGAAAACTAAACAAAGAAATAAAAAAAAAAAAACCCAAAAAACAAACAGAAAAAAGAAAAAACCAAGATAAAAGAATGCCCCCAGGGATGTCCCTGTGCATCTGCACAGAGTAAGGGACTAGCTTCCCAGCCACGTGGTACTGCCTAAGTAGAAGGGGCTTCAATCTGAGAAAAGGAAAAGAAAAGAAACAAACAAATCAAAACAGAACAAATCAGAGCAAACAAACAAACAAACAAAAGCCCCACAGGTCCCACCAGCTTGGTAGCATGGGCCGGGAAGCAGTTTCACAGTTGAGTGGTGTTTCGCAGCCTTTCAGGAAGAAGCAAAGATGGCGCACGGAGCCAGGTATTTGAGAGAAAGGAGGGGGAGGTTGTGAGAGGTAATAAAGAAATCTAAAGAAGGGGAAAAAAGCAACACCAGCAGCCAACAAATGGCACTCAGGGAGCTGGCCAGTGGGGGCAGGTGGAATCCAAGCAGCACTGGGGGGAAGCTCCTGCTTCCTGGCCAATAAACTGTGTCTGTAGGGAGCAGAGGAGGCTAAGTGGGGGTGAAGAAGGGTACAGGGCAGGAAAGCCTATATCGTGGGTTGCTGGTTGTTCTATCTCCTGGTGGAAGCTCAGTGAAGCTGCTTTCTCCTACCTCCTGTTTGCTGATCTCCAATAGGAGTTCAAGATGGTAGATCCGTGCTGGGGTAGTTGATAGGGGACCTCTGCAATGTATCTCTCCTTGGGCTCTGCTGTTCTCGGTCAGTTTCATATTCCATTCAGTGCTTGGCTGAGTTCTTCATCTCTTCATTTGATGCTTAGGGTTTCAGGATTGACGTGTGACTCTGTTTGACTCAGTTTTTCTGATCTTTGCTGCGGAGGGACTGCGTGGTTCTTCTGACTATAGCGCCATGTTGCTCAGAAGTCCTCGCCATGAAATTCTTGTACATGTCTTTCAAGGGCAATGATAATGCATTTTTCTTGGGGCTAAATGCAACTGTGGAGTTTCTGGGTTGTAGGTTATAAGTATACTTTGTTTGAGGCAATATTTCCTAACAGTGTACCACTGTGGATGTACCAATTGACAGTCTCATCAGCAATGTATGAAAGTTTCAGTTGTTCCATATGGTCAACAACACTTGATATCATCAGTTCTTTTTGCTTAAGCAGTTTTGGTGAAGGTTAGTGTTATTTTGTTGTGTTTTTAATTTGCATTTCAGCGTACTCTTTTGTGAAGTACATGTTTAGTCTTTGCTCTTTCTCACTGAGTTTCAGTAATTTTTCTTAGTGTATTGTAGGAGTTCCACATAAGGGTCCTTTGTCAAATGTAACTATTGAAATATCTTATGCCAGACTGTGGCTAATCCTGTCTTCTTAAGGAGACCAAACCAAACCAAACCAAACCAAACCTGTTGCCATCGAGTTGATTCTGACTCATAGTGACCCCATAGAATACAGTAGAACAGCCCCATAGAATTTCCAAGGAAACCTTGAAATGTTTCCCCATTTCTACTCCTAGGGTCTCGTCAGCACCCAGGGCGCCTGCATCAGCACAAGGAAGACAAGGAAAAGGAGGGAAATAAAGAAAACAGAATTGGCTTGCTCAAGATTTCCTCAATTGGAAGCAAGAAGTCCTCCACCACATTAATGTGCTCAATAATTCTTTGGTTCCTTTTCCAGTGTCATTCAAGAGCAAGACAGAAAAAGAAGGACTGAAAGAAGAAAGAACAGGTTCGATCATTTCAATGGGAATTCCCCTAGTTTTCTGAGCAGTGTTTGGAGCATGGAACAGCCTGTGGTTACCAAGCAGAAAAGCTCTGCCCTGTTTTACTTATTCCTCCTCCTCCTCGCCCTCCTCCTCCTATACCAACCCATCCACGTCTCCGAAAACTGGATCCCATTTTCAGACGTGGATAGCAACTGAGCCCATATTATTTTGTCTGAGTGAGTGGATAATATAGAATAAGTTAAATCTAAATATTTGAAAACACCGGAGTCTTGATAATATTTTGAAGGAAGGTCTAAAAAGGGAGTTTATAGGTAGTTGAAATAGTCCTGCTGAGAGAGCATTAGACTGATGATTACGCGGTCTCCGGTTCGATCCTGGGTTTTGGCAGCTTCTATTAGTTCTGCGTAATTACTTTTTCATAAAACAGTTGCAGTCCAAGACTTTGTATTCTAATAGGTTTCAGTAGTACATCTATCCAACACAGAACTATGTTTAAAAAAAAAAAAAAAACTACGTCTATGTCTAGGAGCCCTGGTGGCCCAGTTGTTAAGCGCTCTACTACTAACCAAAAGATCAGTGTTTCGAACCCACCAGCCTCTTCGCGGGAGAAAGATGTGGCAGTCGGTTTCCAGTGAAAGATTAAAAAAACAAAACCGAACATACTGCCCTCAAGTCTAACTCACAGCGACCCCACAGGGTTTCCACTGCTGTGAATCTTTACGGAAGGAGAGTGCTAACATTTTTCTCCAGCGCAGCGTCTGGCGATTTTGAACCGCCGACATTGCAGTTAGCAGTCTATAGCTTTAACCACTGCACCAGCCTTGAAAACCGTATGAGGCATTTCTTCCCTGTCCTTGTTGTTAGATGCCATTGAGTAGATTCCGACTCATAGCGATCCTATGTACAGCAGAAGAAAACACTGCCCGGTGCCGTGCCATCCTCACAATCGTTGTTATGCTCCAGCCCATTGTTGCAGCCACTGTGTCAGTCCATCTCTTGGAGGGTCTTCCTCTTTTTCGCTGACACTCTACCAAGCATGATGTCTTTCTCCAGGGACTAGTCCCTCCTGATAATATGTTCAAAGTATGTAAGATGAAGTTTCTCCATCCTTGCTTCTAATGAGCATTGTGGTTGTGCTTCTTCCAAGAGATTTGTTCTTCTTCTGGCAGTCCATGGTATATTTCAATATTCTTGCCAACACCGTACTCAAAAGCTTCAATTCTTCTTCAGTCTTCCTTATTCATTGTCCAGCTTTCACATGCATATGAGGGATTGAAAATACCATGGCTTGAAAATTCTAACTCACACACAAAAAAAACACCAGACTTACTGGCTTGACAGAGACTGGAGAAACCCATAGAATATGCCTACCCCTCAACCCCCCACAACATTTTAGCTCAGTAATGAAGTCACTCCTGAGGTTCACTCTTCAGCCAAAGATTAGAGAGCCCCATAAAACAAAAAGAGACTAAAGAGGCATGACAGCCCAGGGACAAGGACTAGAAGGCAGGAAGGGACAGGAAAAGTGGTAATAGGGAACACAGGGTCAAGAACGCAGAGTGTTGACATGTTGTGGGGTTGTTAACCAATGACGTAAAAAATATGTGCACTAACTGTTTAATGAGAAATTATTTGTTCTGTAAACCTTCAACTAAAGTACAATAAAAATAAAAAAAAAAGAAAACACCATGGCTTGGGGCAGGCTTACTTTAGTCCTTAAAGTGACATCTTTGCTTTTTAACACTTTAAAAACTTTTTTGCAGCATATTTGCCCAATGTGATGCGTCTTTTGATTTCTTGACTGCCACTACCATGGGCATTGATTGTGGATCCAAGTGAAATGAAATCCTTGACAACTTCAATCTTTTCTCCTTTTGTCATGTTGTTTATTGGTCCAGTTGTGAAAATTGTTGTTTTATGTTGAGGAGTAATCCACAATGAAGACTGTGGTATTTGATCTTCATAAGTAAGTGCTTCAAGTCCTCTTCACTTTCAGCAAGCAAGGTTGTGTCATCTGCATATCGCAGACTGTTAATGAGTCTTCCTCGAATCCTGATGCCCCGTTCTTCTTCATATAGTCCAGCTTCTTGGATTATTGGTTCAGCATACAGATTGAATAGGTATTGTGCAAGGATACAACCCCGACACACACTTTTCCTAACTTCAAACCATGCAGTATCCGAACGATTACTTCTTGGTCTACGTACAAATTCCTCATGAGCACGTAAAAGTATTCGGGAACTCCCATTCTTCATAATGTTATCTATAATTTATTATGATCCTGTCCCATACGGTGGCTATGAGTTGGAATCGTCTTGATGACACTGGGTTTGGTTTGGTTTTCAGATCTTCCATGAAGTACTAACAGACATATTGCATATTTTATTTAAAATAAAAAAATAAGGAACTGAAATTCAGTGAGGAAATCTAGGAATTGACGGAGTAAGAAATTCCTATATGCTACATGCTGTTGCACTTATGATTCATTTCTACTCTGATATTACATATTGTGTGTGTGTGTTGAGAGGGAAGGGATGTTTTTAATCATAAGAAATGTTTAAAAGTCCTGTAGAAAAAGTCACTGCACTATATGAGGAAGGTTTTGAGTTGCACAAAAAGTTTTGGTTTGGTAACCTAATGTTAATCGAAAGCTTGGCGGTTCGAACTTATTCAGCCACACCATGGAAGAAAAGGCCTGGCAATCCGCTTCCTTAAAAATTGTCGTTTGCTATAGAGGGGATTCCAATTCAAAGTAACCCCTTATACCGGCAGTAATCTTATCAGGAGCAGATGGCCGGCACTTTTCTTCCGCTGGAACCAGCGTTCTAGGTCAGCAGTCGAGAACAATTAACTAAACTCACTACCCTGGAGTCGAATTGGACCCATAGATGTAATCTTTACAGAAGCAGACTGCCAAATCTTTCTCCCGCAGAGCGGGTGGTGAGTTCAAACATCCGACCTTTTGGTTGGCAACTTGGTACTTAACCACTGTGCCACCAGGCTTCCTCCCTAAAGATTCCAAAACCAAAACCAAACCTGCTGCGGTCAAGTCAATTCCGACTCATAGCGACTCTGTGAGGCAGATTAAACTGCCTCCTAGTTTCCAAGGAGCGGCCAGTGGATTCGAGCAGTCCATCTCTCGGTTAGCAGCCCAGCGAGCCATCAACGACTGCGCCACCAGATCTCCCCGTAAAGATTATAGCCTCGGAAACGCTATGGAGCAGTTCTACTCTGTTGCACATGGAGTCTCCATGAGTTGGAATCAACTAGACTGCAATGGGAACACCCATTCAGCACCAACAGAGAATTTCTTAAACCTTCCCCTATTCCAGTTCCGTGTTTTCCTTCTATCTCACACAGTGAGAGCTCTGGTTTCCAGCAACCCCAATATATGTACTCATTTACTCAAGCCTAAAATTTACACAAAATAATATCAGAATTGCTATATTCATAGCACTATTTAAAAAAAAAAACTCTGCTATGTAGAGTTTAATATTTGTTTGCCATTCTTTTCGTTTTACAGTGTGGAGAAAGCACTGTGTAAAATATTTACTTGTTATTCTTTTGAAATATGTTAGATTTATTTGTTTCTGTTTGTATTTAATTTTAGAATATTTTCAGACACAGTTGAATTAGTTTTATTTATTTATTGGCCTCTGTAAAACATTAATATTTTTCCAAGCTTCAAAAGAATACAGAAAGTTATATTCAGACAAGTTACAAGAGAATGTCGTATCCCGGGATTCACCCAGGTGATGGAATGGAAGTAGGCTCCGGGCAATGTGGGGGAAGATCATCCACCAGGAGCAATACTTTTCTTTCTAGCGCTAAAGTATCCTTCTCTTGGTGTATCCGTGTCCTAAACAGTACAGTGTAGGGAGTTTGGGAAGAGCAGAATTGAACATAAAATTATTTTAGCTTGATGACTTAGTTTGCAAATACTAGAACTAAGTCATGAAGTTTGCTCTGAAAACACAAGATGGCTAGGGTGTATAGCTTAGGGGTAGAGTGTGTGCCTGGCACGTTCTAGGCCTTGGGCTCAAACCCCAGTACTTCCTCCACTTTTTTTTCCTCACAAAGCACACCGATAGATCTCTTACTCTCAGAAACTTAGTTCTTTCTTGAGTTGTTTCGGCCTTGATGTTTCTTTCTAACTGACTTGTTGGGACATTGGTGTTCAAGTAAAGTTATTTGTTGTCATTTCTATTATCCATAATTTTCTCCAAGCACGCTCAACAATTACTGGTACATGGGCCACCGTCTGCATCCCCCATAGACTAAGCAGTCTGTTTAGCGTGGTCTGGGGAAAAGTTGAGTGTTAAGAGGCTAGGGAATCTGAAAGAAAAGAAAATAACAAAACAAAAAACCTGCTCTAGCCCTTGGGAAAAATCAGTGCTCCCTCTTTGGATGAAGAACACAGGATTTTCAAAGAATGTTGGGCAAAAAAGAATTCATTCCTGCTAGAGAGGAGAGCAATCTCCTTGTCTCATCTCCTCTTCTGGCATGTTCTAAAACATTGAGAAATAGATATTCAGCCCAGGTTTGGGTGGAGGATGCAAAGACTAGCTGCCATGTCTTGTCTACCTCTCATTCACTGACAAGAATATGGAGCAGAAAGAAGTGATTGAACTGCATAGTAACTTCTTTGTCTATCTGCCATAAACTCAGTCTCTGGGTGTTTAGGAGAGTCCAGCCTCTTGAAGAGGCTGCCAAAGAAGAAATGGAGCACAAATCCTAAACACTCATGGGTCAAAAGTGGAGAGCACAGACACATCAACACGAAGACCTCTGATAAGGTCTACATTGTTTCCGGACAGTTGTCACATCCTTGTGGAATGATTCTATGTTTTCCTATGAGTATTTTCAATTATTGATCCTGAGAATAAAAATAACAAACTTGATGAATCAATGTGGATTTGATCATACAATCCAGAATATGAACTGAAAAGTTTTTTGTGTGTTTTAACCTAAACCAGGAGAAAATCTTGTAGAGGGACCTTGTAGAGGAAGGCTTGAAAGCAAGGAAAAGGCTATTTCTCTGAGGAAAAGGGAAGATCAGTTATGGTAGAGGAAGTGAGAAGCCAAGAGACCTGGAGGTCTTTCTTCATGCATCATCCGCTTTTCTCTTCTGTCTAAAAGCTGTAACTATTCACCTTCTACCAGTCTGCCACAGGCTATCTCTAAGTCAGTTTTGAGGTCACTACTCCACTTGTGAGGGACTCACCTATACTGCCTCTGCAACTGTAGTAGGACTGAGGAAAAAGTGGCTGAAAATGTAGTTATTACTGATTGTACAGAGTCTCTGACTTTCTGTGGTCATAGTTCCCCTCTTTAGACTCCTTTTGAGCTAAGAGCAGGATGTGAAGAGTAGAGGAGCCAGATAGAATTTCTTTAGGAAAAAGTTGGGTTTCAGTAGGTTTCATCTAAGGGTTAGTAATACGTAAAGCAAGCAAACGGGAAATTTCTTTTTGTTCTTTGCATTTCCCAGTAGCAGTGGTGCCTAATCTCAAAGCTGCTGACCCATTCCCCTTCTACTCTCAACACTGCTCCCACCGTATCCATGGAAATTGGGAAATCTCTTCTAGTGCAATTTCTTCACTCATTCCAGAGAGGTCGATTCTGAAAGATGAGCTGTTATCCAGAGGGAACATTTCTTCTTTATTTTCCATTCTCTTCTTTATTTCCAGTCATACCCAGGGCCTGTTTTTCAGATCACAACTCTCTGGAACATACACTAGTTGTCTTCTGGCTTCTCCAACCCTTTTAACATTGTTTCACTGCATGTAAATTAGAGTTACAAGCAAATAATACTGATTTTACTTCCCTCTTTAGCTAATGGGGTCACTGAGTGGTGCAAATGGTTAAAACGTTGGTCTAATAACTAAAGGGTTGGAAGTAGAAGTCCACCCAGAAGCCCTAGGAAGAAAGGCTGAGCCATCTGCATCTGGAAACAGTTAGCCATTGTAAACCCTAAAGGAGCACAAGTTTACTCTGACACACGTGAGGTCACAGTTTGTCAGAATCACCTCAAAAGCAACTGGCTTTTTGTTTTGCTTTTAGCTAGTAATGGTAAAGTATAAATATATTAAGCAAGCTTGATTAAGATTAATATCATTTTAAAATAACAAATTTTAAAAATAAATAATAGTATTTCCTCAGATTTGTATATTCTCTTGGGTTTTAGGTGTCATATCAATCTTACTGTTTCATAAGCTGCAATACAGTTCTACTGCTTGATGATTAAGTCGCCAGCACCACATTCCACTCACCTAACCCCTGAAATTGTTTCCACTTTATTTAATAAAAGGAGTCCAATATCCTGGCAGAGTTAAATTGTATAAAATTTTCTAATGCTCACAGTTTTTAGAAGGCATCAGTCTGCAGACCACAATTTGAACAGCACTAATGAAGAGACAGGATGTACTGGAGGTGAGAAGATATCCAAAGAAATCCTTCTTTCTTCTTTTTGTTTAAATTGAAGCTTAGTTCACAAAGAGTAAAACGCATAAAACTTAATTATTCAGCTTGAAGAGTTATTATGTATGTATATCTCATATAACCAACATCCAGACCAAGATAAAGAATTTTTCAGCACTCAGAAGCTCTCTTTTATCTATCCCAATCAATTCCAATTGTCTGAACTCTACCACTGTTTTCCTGTGTATTGAAATACTGAAAATGGAATCATACATTATGTGCTGTTTTGAGTATAGATTCTTTAACTTAATATGTTTTATATTAGATGCATCCATATTGTTTCTAGAAGCAGAAGTTCTTTTTTTATTGCTGTCATACTCTATTGTGTTAATGTTGTTGCTGATGTTAGGTGCCTTAGAGTTGGTTCTAACTCATAGCAACCCTATGTACAACAGAACAAAACACCGCCCAGTCCTGCACCATCCGCACAATCATTGCTATGTTTAAGTCCATTGTTGCAGTCATTGTGTTAATCCATCTCATCAAGGGTCTTTCTCTTTTTCACTGACCGTCTTCCTTACTAAACATGATGTCCCTCTTGATAACATGTGCAAAGTACATGAAATAAAGTCTTGCCACCTTCACTTCCAAGGAGCCCTCTGGCTGTACCTCTTCTAAGACAGATTTGTTCATTTTTCTGGAAGTCCATGGTATATTCAATATTCTTCACAAACACCAGAATTCAAAGACATCAATTCTTCTTCTTTCTTCCTTATCTGTTGTCCAGTTCTCCCATACATATGAGGTGATTGAAAATACCACGGCTTGGGTCAGGTGCACCTTAGTCCCCAAAATGACATCTTTGCTTTTTAATACTTTAAAGAGGTCTTTTGCAGCAGATTTGTCCAATGCAATACGTAGTTTGGTTTCTTGACTGTTGCTTCCGTTAACACTTTTTTCATTCATTTTGCTGTTGATGTACATATGAAACAACTAATACTGCTATGAACATTTTTGTACATGTCTTTCAAGGGCAGCTAGCATGCATTTTTCTTGGGTCTAAATACAGCTGTGGAGTTTCAGGGTTATAGGTTATATATATTTTTTGTTTTAGGCAATATTTCTAAATAGTGTATCAGTGTGTATGTGCCATTTGACAGTCTCATCAGTAATGTATGAATGTTTAAGTTGTTCCATATCATCACCAACATTTGATATTGTCGGTTCTTTTAACTTAGGCAATTTTGATGAAAGGGAGTATTATTTCATTGTGTTTTTATTTTACATTTTCTTTATAGTTAATGATGTTCTACTGTTGCATTCCGCCAGAATTTTGGCAAGAGTGGCTCGGTGGGGCACAGATCATTTTCAGAAAAATGATCCATGAAAGCCATGTTGATCAGACAAAACATTATTAGGAAACTTACATACTGAGGCTGACACGAAGATTCTCAGGACAGAAGGTGAAGTCATGGTGGTGCAGTGGTTAAGAGCTGTGGTGTGCTATGTCTGCTAACCAAAAGATTGGCAGTCCAAAATCCACCAGCCACTCCTTGGAAACCCTATGGAGCAATTCTACTCAAAACCATAGGGTCGCTATCAGTTGCAATCGACTCCACAGCAGTGGGTTTTGTTTTGTTTGTTTGTTTTTACATACAGAAGCCAACATTAAGGTTCTCAGGACAGACAGCGAAGCATTGAATGTCACTCAGATAGGGAGGTCCATGGAGGGCAGTGTGGAATGTTGGCTTATACACCTAGTCCTTCTGTGCAAGGCTACATGGAGGAGGACCAGGAAAAAACATACCTAATCTATGACGGATGGAGTTGTGCTTGTACTGGTTAATGGGTTCTCATTACGTTACCATGAAGTCAGGTGTTTGGTTTGTTTCTTCCTGGTCCAAGGCACTGCTCAGCCAGGTATTCTGGTTTTTCCTCAGAGCCCTTTGCAGGCAGGACCCATCTTGTATAGTTTGTGGCCCTCACACCAGTATCTTCTAAAATTGCTTATTAGGCAGTTGAGTATACTCTTCTGTGAAGCACATGTTTAATCTCTGCTCTTTCTCATTAATTTTTCAGTTTTTTTCTTATTGTTTTGTAGGATTTCCCCATATATGCCACATAACGGCCCTTTGTCAAATCTAAGTATTGAAATATCATCTCCCAGATTGTGACAATCCCCTTTCTCTTTCAGATGTTCCCCTTGAAAAACTTTGTAAGAAGAGAAAAAAAGAAAGGTAGAGAAAGAGAGGAGAAGTTGAAAATACAAAAATTGTGTTATAGATCTTTCCTGGTGGTTGTGAAAAAATGTCCCCAGGCAGTTTACTAAGGAGGGAAATTTGGAGCCTGCTGATGGGATGAAATGCCCTAACAGCAGAAACAGTGTTATTTGGTCTGTGATCCCCTTAAGTATTTCCTGGTGTAGCTTTGTAAGAGAATATAGTTTAGAGGCTTAAGCAATAGTGGGATTTGAAACAGTGGATCTTCTCTCTGCACAACTATCGAATCTTCGAAGATCCCTAACAAATATGGGTAATATTTGAACGAGGATCTTCATGACGTCTTTGTTGTGAGAGAGGTGTGGCCCAATGGGAGTGTGTTCTAACCTTGAAAGGGTTAGAAACCATACACACTGATCTGCTTTTTACAATTTTAAAAAATTCTCTTTTTCTCCTTTTTAAAACACATTTTGCATACTCATGTGGAAATAAACACATTGAAATGTTTCCCTGTTTCTACTCCCTGTGTCTCCTCACCACCCAGGGCAGCTGTGTTAGCACAAGGAAGACAAGGAAAAAGGAAGGAAAAGGAGAACACAGAATTGGCTTGCTCAGGATTTCTCAGTCAGAAGCAAACATCTCACTCCCACATTAATGTGCCCAATAATTCTCTGTTCCCTTTTCCAGTGTCATTGAAAAACATGACAGAAAAGAAGGACTGAAAGAAGAGAGAAAGAACAGGCTCAATCATTTTATTTGGAATTCCCTTAACTGTCGGAGCAGTGTTTGGAGCGTGAAATAGCCAAAGGTTACCAAGCAGAAAAGCTGCTTTCTGTTTTATCTATTCCTCCCCTTTTTTGTCCCCTTCTTCCTGTACCAAGCCATCCACTGTTTTCAAAAATTGAATCCTATTTTTAGACTGGACAACAAATGAGGCCATACAATTTTGGGTGAGCGAGTGGATAATATTGGATAAGGTAAGATTCGGTATTTTAAAACACAAGGGCCTTACAAATAAAAAGTTAACTAATATTTTGAAAGAATGGCTAAATTAGGTACATTCAGGCAGCTGAAATAGCTTAGTTAGGAGAGCAATTGACTGAAGATACAGAGGTCCATGTTTCAGTCCTGGGTTTGGCAGTTATGTCTAATTTTCCAGAATTACTATCATCCCCTTTCTTATATAATGGTTGCATCCCAAGACTTTGGGATTCTTATAGAACTGAGTACAGTACAGTAAAACCTACGAAGGCCAAAATCTGTGTAAGGTGGAAAACCATCAGAGAAGGAAAACTAAAATATTTTCTACTAAAAGGAGTGATAATAAAGGGGTAACACTGTACACTGTCAAAGGCAGAAAACTTGTGAAACATGGGAAAACATGGCAGTCTTGCTGAATTGTGTGTGTCATAGGTTTCACTGTACATACATCCAAGAGAAAGATGTTAAAACAGTTCCACTAATATCTGTATCATCTCTTATTACAATTTTTACTGATTTTCCCAACTCCAATCAAGTGGTGTACATACATATTTCTATCATCCTCTCCTTTATTTACATATTCCTGAGGTCTTTCATGAAGTGTTGACATTTTGCATGTTTTATTTTCCCTTTGGTTAATTCTACTAACAGATAACAATTTGTTTAAAATAATAATAGCAATGATATATTGGTTAATTATAGCTTAAGGGTAAGTGAAAAGTATGACAGCAATGTTATAAGTGATAGGAGGGAAGATTTCAGAATACTCTTATAAGGTATCTGTACTACTCGTGAAGTGATACAGTGTTATTTGGAAGTGGACTTAGATTTGTTGTAGAGATATATTGCAAACTCTAGGACAACCACTAACAAAATTTTAAAACAAAATGTAATTGTTGTGCTAAGAGAGGAGGTAAAATGCAGTTATATAAAATGCCCAACTAAACTAGAGAAGGCAAAAAAAAGAAAGAGACAAAGAAGCAAATAACAAGGGCAATGAATAGAAAGCAGTTGCCAATATGGTAGATATTAATTAAACTATATTGATATCCCTTTAAATGCAAATGGTTTAAATATATGTATCTTAGTATGGGTTCTCTAGAGGAGCAAGACCAGTGAAACATATATGTAAATATATATATAGAGGTTTATTTCAAGGAAATGGTTCATGCAACTGTGGGGACCTTTAAGTCCCAAATCCATGGATCTGGTGGCAGGCTGAAGATCTCTGCTGGCTCATGGGGTTGCAGGGGCTGGTAAATCCAAAATCTGCAGGTCAGGTGGCAGGATGGGGACCCCTGCTGACTCGTGGGGTTGCAGGGGCTTGTAAATCCAAAATCTGTAGGTCAAGTGGCAGGATGGGGACCCCAGCTGACTTGTAGGGTTGAAGGGGCTGGTAAATCCAAGATCTCTAGTTCAGGTGGCAGGCTAGAGACTTCTGCAGGCTTATGTCCCAAGAATCAGAGATTGGATGTTGAGAAGAATGCAGGGTCAAGACACACCAAGCTTTGCCAAAACACCCCTTTGTATACTGCAGACAGACCACATCCCCAAGGAAATTTTTCTTTCAACTGATTTGTTGCTCACATCAGATCACAAAATGGAAAGTGATTACATTATGGAAGAGCACATGCCAAACCATTGACAATCATGGCCTAGCTAAGATGACACTAACATTAAGCATTACAATATCACTTAAAAGACAGTGACTATCAGAGTGGATTAAAAAAACAACAGACCAAACTACATGTTGTTTTCAAGAAACCCACTTTAAATATAAAGACACTGAGAGATTAAAAGTGAAAAGATGGAGAAAGATATACCATGAGTTATGATTGAATTGTGCCCCCCCCCCAAAATGTGTGCCAACTTGGCTAGGCCATGACTCCCAGTATTGTGTGATTGTCCACCATTTTACCATCTGATGTGATTTTCCTATGTGTTGTAAATCCTACCACTATGATGTTAATGAGGTGGGATTAGCAGCAGTTACGTTAATGAGACAGGATTCAATCTACAAGATTAGGATGTATCTTAAATCAATCTCTTCTGAGATATAAAAGAGAGAAGTGAGCACAAAGACATGGGGACCTTATACCACCGAGAAACAAGAGCCAACGGAATAGTGCATCCTTTGAAACTGGGGTTCCTAAGAACAGAAGGGAAGATTGATGACAAGGACCTTCTCCCAGAGCCGACAAAAAGAGAAAGCCTTTCCCTAGAGCTGGTACCCTGAATTTAGACTTCTAGCTTTCTAGACTGTGAGAGAATACACTTCTCTTTGTTAAGCCACCTACTAGTAGTATTTCTGTTGTAGCAGCACTAGATAATTAAGACACCACACTAACACAAATCAAAAGAAAGTTGGAGTTGCTATATTAATTTCAGACAAGATGGATTTCAGAGCAAGGAAAATTATCAAAAGTACAGAGGGCATTGCATAATGATTAAGGGATCAATTCTCCAAGAAGACCTAACAATCCTGAATGTGTATGCACCTAACAACAGAGCATCAAAATATATAAGGCAAAACTCATATCTGATAAATGACTTGCGTTCAAGTTGTACTCTGCAACACATGGGTCGCCATGAGTCAGAATCAACTCCATGGCAACTTCTGCTGCTGGTGGATCTAAGATATGCAATGAACTCTTAAAACACTTAATAAAAACACAAGCAAGCCAATTAAAAAGTGAGTAAAATATTTGAACAGACACCTCAGCAAAGAAGATATACAGATGACAAGTGCCATTAAAAAAAACAATAACCAGTTGCCCCATTAGTAGAATTGTGCTTCACAGAGTTTTTAATGGAAGCAGATCACCAGGTCTTTCCTCTGAGGAATCTCTACCTGTTGCCATCAAGTTGATTCCGACTCAATTAGAACTGTCGCACAGAGTTTCCAAGGAGCGACTGGCTGGTGGATTCGAACTGCCAACCTTTTGGTTAGCAGCCGGTGTATCCAAACCACTAGTCTTTCAGTAAATAGCCAAGCACTTAACTGTTTGCACCGGCCAGGGACTCCCCTATGCCACTGTTGTTGTTTGTTGTTGTTAGGTGCCATCTAGTCCATTCCCACTCATAGTGACCCTACATACAACAGAAAGAAATATTGCCCAGTCCTGCTCCATTCTCCCAGTCATTGTTATGCTTGAGTCCATTGTTGCAGCCACTGTGTCAATCCGTCTCCTTGAGAATCTTCCTCTCTTTCACTGACCCTCTAATTTACCAAGCATGATGTCCTTCTCCAGGAAGTGGTCCCTCCTGATAACATGTCCAAATTACATGAGACGAAGTCTTGCCATCCTTGCTTCTAAGGAGCACTCTGGCTGTACTTCCAAGACAGATTTGTTCATTCTTTTGGCAGTCCGTGGTATATTCAATATTCTTCACCAACACCACAATTCAAAGGCATCAATTTTTCTTCAGTCTTCCTTATTCATTGTCCAGCTTTCGCATGCATATGAGGTGATTGAAAACACCATGGCTTGGGTCAGGAGTACCTTAGTCCTCTAACTGATATCTTTGCTTTTTAACACTTTAAAGAGTTCTTTTGCAGCACATTTGCCCAATGCAATACATCGTTTGACTTCTTGACTGCTGCTGCCATGGGCCTTGATTGTGGATCCAAGTAAAATGAAATCCTTTACAACTTCAATATTTTCTCCCTTTATCTTGATGTTGCTTAGGTCCACTTGGGAGAATTTTTGTTTTCTTTATGTTGAGGTGCAATCCATACTGAAGGCTGCAGTCTTTGATCTTCATTAGTAAATGCTTCAAGCCCTCTTTCAGCAAGCAAGTTTGTGTCATTTGCATACTGCAGACTGTTAATGAACTTTCCTCTAATCTTGATGCCCCATTCTTCTTCATAAATTTCAGCTTCTCAGATTATTTGTTCAGCATACATACTGAATAAGTAAGGTGAACTGATACAACCTTGGCAGACACCTTTCACGACTTTAAATGATGCAGTATCCCCTTGTTCTGTTTCTACAACTGCCTCTTGGTCTATGTACAGGTTCCTCACCAGAACAATTAAGTGTTCTGGAATTCCCATTCTTCATAATGTTATCCATAATTTGTTACGATCCACACAATCAAATGCCTTTGTGTAGTCAACAAAACATAGGTAAAAATCTTTCTAGTATTCTATCTTCAGCCAAGATCCATCTGACATCAGCAGTGATATCCCTCATTCCAAGTCCTCTTCTGAATATAGCTTGAATTTCTGGCAGTTCCCAGTCGATGTACTGCTGCAACCACCTTTCAATGATCTTCAGCAAAATTTTCCTTGGATGTGATTTTAATCATATTGTTTGAAAATTTCTTCATTCTGTTGGATCAACTTTCTTTGGAATGGGCACAAATATGGATCTCTTCCAATCTGTTGGCCAGGTAGCTGTCTTCCAAATTTCTTGGCATAGGAGAGTGAACACATCCATTGTTGGCATCCATGTGTTGAAACATCTTAATTGGTATTCAGTCAATTCCTGAAGTCTTGTTTCTCACCAATGCCTTCGGTGCATCTTGGACTTCTTCCTTCAAAACCATTGGTTCTTGATCATATGCTACCTTCTGAAATGGGGCAGTGTTTTATTCTGTTGCATATAGGATTGCTATGTTGAAACCTAACAACAAACAATCTTTATGAAGGGAACTCTGGTGGTGCAGTGGTTAATAGCTTGGCTATTGGTTCTACCGCTCAGTGAGTGAATGATGTGGCAGTCTGCTGCTATAAAGACGTACAATCTTGGAAACCCAGTGGGGCATTTCTGCTCTGACCTATAGGGTCACTGTGAGTCGGAATCCACTCGACTGCGATGGGTTTAATCTTTATGGAAGCAGATTGCCACATTTTTCCTCCCTAGAGTGGCTGGCAGGCTCCAATCACTGATCATTTGGTTAGAAGCCGAGCACTTCATCACTGTGCCACCAGGGCTCCTTCCAGGGTGTCACCAGGGCCATGTTTTTGCGGAGGCTCTAGGGGAAGACCTTTTTTTTTGTGTCTCTTCCAGGTTCTGGTAGCTATAGGTGTTCTTGCCTTAATCCTGCAGCATAACTCCATAACCATCTTTCCTCTATCTGGTCTCTGTGTCTTTTCTCTTTTATAAGGATACCGCTCAGATGAGATTAGGACCCACCCTATTCCAGTATGAGTTCATGTTGATTTAACTGGTAACAACTTCAGAGACACTATTTCCAAAGAAGCTCACATTCACAGATAACTGGGTGTTAGAACTTCAACATATCTTTTTGGGGTACACAGTTCAATCCATAACACAGCTGTAAGTATATACCATGGATTATTCAATCAGTCCTCAGTTAATGGACATGTGAGTTATTTTGTCTTTTTCTATTGTAAATTTTAAACAGATGAGAGATGTTAATATTTCATCTTGTATTTTTATCCGTGTGTGTTTGGAATTGATTGGTAACAAAGTGTTTTCTGGATGGGAGGATAAATGAAAATAACATTTTTCTAGCTACAGCTGTGTACGTTTTGAATCTGTGCATATCTTATAGAAGAAGCTCACTAAAATTTTGTTGGGGGAAAAGAACTGGCATTATTTAATACAAAATCTTATGTGAAGAGTTACTTCAGGCATATCACTTTTCCTTTGGGAGTGGGAATTCTGCAGCCACAACTGCTTAAGATTAATAGAATCAGAATTTATCATACAGTAAGCACGGTAGAGAATTTAGGAGTAGCTGAGGATAGAGAGATTGGTTTTCTATGGAGCAGAGAAAACTAAGGCTCTACTAGGACTCGAACCCAGGATCTCCTGTGCTACAAGACCGGCACTTTAACCAAGTAAGCCATAGAACCCACACAGATGTGTGAGTTACTTCTGGCTGTGTCCTGTTGGATTAAATGAAATATTCTTGCTACAAAGTCTACACTATCACGTGCAGTTTACAGTGAGAAGATGGACAAACTCCAAGAAGAGGTTTTGCTTACTCAGATGTGCTGGAGAACTAATTAAAACAGGAAATGTTTCCGGCAGCTCGAGTGTCAGGGCCAACAACACTTCAATTAATCCAAGGATAACACTCAGTAAAAGTCTAGGCAACGCCGTAGTTCAAATGGGATGAAGTTTTCTAAAAACAAACTTTGCTGTTACTGCTCCTCATCTTTTTTGTAATTTAGATTCTTCTTTTGAATGCCCTAAGTGAGGATCTCTAACAAAGGAACTCCATGGAGAGACTCAAACCTCCAGGTTACCTATCACTTGCACTCAGAGCAAGCAGTAATTTAGAGGGGAGGAAACCAGAGAGAAGAGAAGGCTGGAGTCGGATTCAGCTACAGAGTCTCCCTTAAAACCGTCGTTCCCTTAAAATCCCACAATGCCAACGTTGAGAGATACAATGACTCTAATTAGACAACCAGAGGTATAGAGCTTCTTGGCGACAAGGCGAGGCGAGGTACAGTCCTAAACTGAAAAGCTTTACGGCTCCAGCGAAACCTCGCTGTGCCCTGTACTCCCGCAAGGCCTGGTTTCAAGCCCGGTAGGTCATCGACTCACAAATACAGTAACTAATCTGGCCTTTGCACCCTGCAGTGGTCCCCCGCCCTCGCCGCCCTCCCCTCCCTTCCGTTGCATCTCCCTCCTCCGGGCAAGCTCACACGGCCGGACTGGCTGGCTCTGAACCTGACCGTAGCTCCTGCTCCCCGGAGAAGGTCCTGCATGGGACGGTAGAAATGCCATGGGAGTTGGAGGCTGCAGGGCACAAGGCCTCTAGGACAAGCGGGGATTGAAAAGACTGAAGGGACGAGTGGGGGAGGCGGGGCAGGGGAAGGGAGATCCAGGGACCCCGCCCAGACCGCTTTGGTGAGGTGAGAGCGTCCAGGACTGTCTTCTCACCGCCCCGGGAGGATGCAAAGACACGTGTCAATTGCAAACTGGTGTCCGCTCTGAAGTTTAGGAATTAAGACCATCAACACATTCGGTAAAAGTGGAAGATCTCTTTCCACAGCAAGGAAACTCTTTCTCACACAAGCACACATATACACACAACACACACACACAACGATGACTCGATTTCCAGGTGGGTGAGGCGGGAGCTCCTCTGTCCTCTGGTTGCGGACGTAAAGAATAATTTCCAGCTGCCCACTCCCGACCCCCAGACGCAGCTGACGAGAGACTTCACCTCCGCCTTGCCACAGTCCTGGCATCGCGTCCGCCGCGGTGATTTTTAGTCATTTTCTCAAGATTAATTATTTCCTGTCCTAGAGCTTAATGGATTTTATTCTCTGGCTCATAAAGAGACAGCAAAGAAGGGAAACTTACGTCTCCAGTGTCCCTCCTTGATGAATCTGAAGACCAAACTCGCTGCCGCCGAAAAAGTGTAGAAGTGTAAAAGTCTCATCTCTGACTCTCCCCCAACCTTCCATCCCCCAGTTCCTCCTTGCACGGGCAAACACAGTTTCTTGGGAATCCTCTCGTGAATATTATTTGCTCTACTGTTTTATACAAATAAGGATATTCCAAACACATTCTGCTGCATCTTAGTGTTTTCACTTCATGTATGTTGTAGTGATTTCCAAAACAATAAGGAGCTTCTTCCTCCTTTCGTAAAAAGGAAAAAAAAAAAAAAAATGCCATCGAGTCAGATTACAACTCATAGTGACCCGACAGAGCAGAGTAAAACTGCCCCATAGGGTTTCTAAGCCCAGGCTGGTGGATTTGAACTGCTGACAATTTTTGGCTAGCAACCAAGCTCTTAACCACTATACCACCAGGGCTCCCTTTCTTGCTTGGTAGCATAGAATTCCATTGTATGGATATATCATAATATATGACTTGACCATACAAACAATGCTGCAATAAGTAATGTTGCCTATCTGAGATTTCAAATGGATGTGAATACTTTCTATACATGGAATTGCTGAAGTAGTGTATGTGACGGTTACTCTGATTTTACCTAATAAACATTCCCACCAGCATGCCACAATGGTCTAATTTGCCAGACTATTGCAACTACTTTGCATTACAATGAAATAATGACAATAACAATAATAACAAACTCATTGCCTTCTAGTCCATTCTGACTCATGGTGAGCCCATGTGTTACAGAGTAGAACTGTTCCACCAGGTTTTCTTGGCTGTAGTCTTCACAGAGGCAGATTGCAAGGCTTTTTTCTTCCACAGTGCCACTGTGTGAGTTCAAACCACTAACCTTTAGGTTAACACTAGGGCACAAACCCTTTTTGTCTCCAATGGACCTTTGTATCAGCATAGGCCTTGGGTAAATGACACATTCAGATATTAACATACAGTAAACAAGCTATTGTTAGGCTTCGCCAGTGGTACTTGGTCCAATGGAACCACTCAGAAACTGGAAAATAAATAGCTATTTAAGACTCCACTTATAAACGACGGGAGCCCTGGTGGCGCAGTGGTTAAGAGTTCGGCTGCTAACCAAAGGTTGGCAGTTCAAATCTACCAGCTCCTCCTTGGAAACCCTATGGAGTAGTTCTACTCTGTCCTGTAGGGGGGCAGTTCTACTCTGTCCTATAGGGTTGCTATGAGTCAGAAGTGACTCAACAGGGGCAGTGGGGTTTATAATGTAGCAAAATGAAAAGTTCAGATATGGGGGAAAATGAATATATAAACAAATGTATGATAAAGATGATGTTATGGATTGAATTCTGTCTTCCAAAAATGTATGTCAGCTTGGCTAGGCCATGATTCCCAGTATTGTGTGTTGTTGTTACGTGCTGTCAAGTCTGTCCTGACCCTATGTAAAACAGAACGAAACACTGCCTGATCCTGCGCCATGCCCACAATCTTTTTTATGCTTGAGCCCACTGTTGCAGCCACTGTGTCAATCCATCTTGTTGGGGGGTCTTCCTCTTTTCACTGACCCTGTACTTTACCAAGCACGATGTCCTTCTCCAGGGACTGATCTTTCCTGACAACATGTCCAAAGTATATAAGACGTAGTTTCACCATCCTTGCTTCTAAGGAGCATTCTGGTTGTACTTCTTCCAAGACAGATTTGTTCGTTCTTTTGGCAGTCTGTGGTATGTCCAATATTCTTTGCCAATACCACAATTCAAAGGCATCAATTCTTCTTTGCAGTCTTTCTTAGTCATTGTCCAGCTTTCAAATGTATATGATGGGATTGAAAATACTATGGCTTGGGTCAGGCACACCTTAGTCTTCAAGGCGACATCTTCGCTTTTCAATACTTTACAGAGGTCTCTTGCAGCAGATTTGCCCAATCCAATGTGTCTTTTGATTTCTTGACTGCTGCTTCCATGAGTGTTGATTGTGGATCCAGGTAAAATGAAATCCTTGACAACTTCAATCTTTTCTCCATTTATCGTGATGTTGCTTATTGGTCCAGTTGTGAGAATTTTTGTTTTCTTTATGTTGAGGTGTAATCCATATTGAAGGCTGTCGTCTTTGATCTTCATCAGTAAGTGCTTCAAGTCTTCTTCACTTTCAGCAAACGAGGTTGTGTCATCTGCATGTCGCAGACTGTTAATGAGTCTTCCTCCAATCCTGGTGCCCTGTTCTTCTTCATATAGTCTGGCTTCTTGGATTATTTGATCAACATACAGATTGAATAGGTATTGTGAAAGGATTCGACCCTGATGCACACTTTTCCTGACTTTAAACCACATAGTATTCCCTTGTTCTGTCTGAACAACTGCCTCTTGATCTGTGTACAGGTTCCGCAAGAGCACAATTAAGTGTTCTGGAATTCTGTTCTTCCCAATGTTATCCATAATTTGTATGATCCACACAGTCAAATGCCTTTGCATAGTCAGTAGAACACAGGTAAACATCTTTCCGGTAGTCTCTGCTTTAGCCAGGATCCATCTGACATCAGCCATAATATCCCTGGTTCCACATCCTCTTCTGAATTTGACCTGAATTTCTGGCAGTTCCCTGTTAATATACTGCTGCAGCCACTTTTGAATGAGCTTCAGCAAAATTTTATTTGTGTCTGAAATTAATGATACTGTTGATAATTTGCATATTCTGTTGGATCACCTTTCTAGGGAATAGGCATAAATACGGATCTCTTCCAGTAAGTTGCCCAGTAGCTGTCTTCCAAATTTCTTGGCATAGAGGAGTGAGAACTTCCAGTGCTGCATCTGTTTGTTGAAACATCTCATTCGGTATTCCATCAATTCCTGGAGCCTTGTTTTTCTGCCAATGCCTTCAGTGCAGCTTGCACTTCTTCCTTCAGTACCATTGGTTCCTGATCATATGGTACCTCTTGCAATGGTTGAACATCGATCAATTCTTTTTGGTATAATGATGCTGTGTATTCCTTTTATCTTCTTTTGATGCTTCTTACATTGTTTAATGTTTTCCTCATAGAAACCCTCACTACTGCATCTCGAAGCTTGAAGTTTTTCTTCAGTTCTTTCAGTTTGAGAAATGCTGAGAGTGTTCTTCCCTTTTGGTTTTCTATCTCCAGCTCTTTGCACATGCCATTATAACACTTTGTCTTCTCGAGATGCCCTTTGAAATCTTCTGTTCAGTTCTTATACTTCATCTTGTATTCCTTTTCCTTAGCTAGTATCGTGTGGTTGTCCTCTATTTTGTGATTTGATGTAACTGTCCTACGTGTTTTAAATCCTAATCTCAGGCAGTGATCAATGAGGCAAGATTAGGTTATGTTAAAGAGGATTAGGGTGAGATACAACACCCTTACTGAGGTCCCTGCCCTGATCGGATATAAGGGGAGTTTCCCTGGGGTGTGGCCTGCATCGGCTTTTATCTTATAAGAGATAAAAGAAGAGAGAAGCAAGCAGAGAGATAGGGATTTCAAACCACCAAAAAAGAAGTGCCAGAAGCACACCGCATCCTTTGGACCCAGGGTGCTTGTGCTGAGAAGCTCCTAGACCAGGGGAGAATTGATAACGAAGACCTCCTTTCAGAGCCTGTGGAGAGAGAAAACCTTCCCTGGGAGCTGGCACCCTGAATTCGGACTTCTACCCTCCTAGAATGTGAGAGAATACATTTCTGTTTGTTAAAGCCATCCACTTGTGGTATTTCTGTTATAGCAGAACTAGATAACTAAGATAGTGGCAACTCAAGTCAATGGAAATGGGTGGATTATTTGATAAATGATGTTGGGCTAACTGGGTAGCCATCTAGGAAAGCAAAACTTAGATCAATATATCACCTGTGATAACCTAATTAAATTCCAAATAGATATAAAATTTAAAAGCAAAAATTAAAAAATAAAACCAAATATAATTACTGAAATGCCAAGACAGAAATTTCACATAACTTTGGAGTGCAAAGCCAATTTTTTACACAAAACTTAGAATAATGAAAGTTTGACATAATTCACTACATTAAAAAAACTCTACCTGTAACACACAAAAAAAAGACATGACAAAACAAAACAACAACCAAAAACCCAAACAAATAAAAAACACACAGATGCAAAGTGGAAAAAGAAAAAAAAAAAAAAAGAACAAACTATGGAGAAAATATTTGTGATTTCTCTAATATGTAATATGCAATAGGGTAGGTTTGAAAAGTATGAAATGTGGGAAAAATAATAGATTTCTATTGATTTATTTGTCTCTGGGTAGTGCAAAAGGGCTGGTAACCAGAAGATTGGAAGTTGGAGTCCACCCATAGGCACCTCAGAAGAAAAGCCTGGTAATCTACTTCCGAAAAACCAGCCAACAAAAACCCTATGGAGCACAGATCTACTCTGACACACATGGAGTCTCCATGAGTCAGAGGTGACTCCATGGCAACTGGTTATTGACTTGTTTATGCAAATAATATTCCTTGCAGGTAACCTCAGATTAATATAGTTGCCTAGGTAGGCAGAATATGGTGCAGGTGGAATGGGGAGGGGAGGTTTTGGAAGGGAAAGATTTTCGCTGTATATAGACTCTCATGTTTTTGTAGTTTGGAAATATGCGAGTTATATTTATTTCAATACAAATTTTAAAAAATATTTGTCCCTTTGGACACAAAATACTGTTCTTAGATATAAAGATCAGACAGAAATGACAATAGTACCATAACTGGTCTTAGCCTACCACTAGGGCGTAAATACCTTCCTTACCTTCCTTATGTTATCTAGCCTCAGGGAGCTGTTCCAACTGAGATAATAGAGTTGGCAGTGGTGGGATTCAAACCCAAGCCCCCAACAGAGACTGAAGCCTTAATCCAGTGCCTTAGACCGCTTGGCCACACTACCACACATTCTTACACATTTTAGATTCTAATGTTTGCAAGGAAACAATAACGTTTTCCAACACACTATTCTTTTCCTAGAATAGTTCTACACTCTAGTTGTCCAAAACACTGATAAATAACAACTAAAAATTAGAAACTTATTATGTATCATGCACTGTCCTTACATTTACTGTCATTCAGTCCTCCTAACTACCTCAAGAGGTAGGTACTTTTACTATGATTTCCATTTTCCTGATGGACAATATGAGGCACAGAGATGATAAGTTACTTGCTGGATGTCACCCAGCAGTTACATCTGAAGTGGTAGTGGAAAACTTCACTCTGTTGCATATTTATTTACTCAAGGGTAAAATCCTGAAATAATTTTGTTCAAGGCTATTGTGACAAAGTCAGAACGACAACAAACTTACGTCTGACGTCAGACGTAGCACCAATTCCTTTTAGGGCATAAAAAGCCAAGACCAATTGCTGCCAAATTGATTCCGACTCATAGCAACCCTACAGAACAGAATAGAACTTCCCCATAGGGTTTTGGTGGATTTGAGCTACTGACCTATTGGTTAGTAGCCGAGCTCTTAACCACTACACCACCAGGGCTCCCGTGGTGGTGTGTAGTATATAAAAACTTAATTTTTCTGAAATTTCATTGTCGCTTGAAATCTTTCCAACTGAAAACTTTTCTACTATATGTTTACTGGTGTGTCTTCTTAGCGCAGTAGGCAGCGCCTCAGTCTCATAATCTGAAGGTCCTAAATTCAAGCCTTAGAGAGGGCACAGTGGATTTTTTATTTTTTCTTTTTTCTGTTTTTGGTCTCTTCTACATACACTTATTTGAAAAAGAAACATGATAGTAGGGAAAATTATATCCCTGGTCATGTTTTTGAGTATGAGATGCAGATTTCAGAACTAACTCCCAGTCAATCTCATGTGATGTTATTACAAGTAGGGCTGTATTATCTGTAACTTTTAACACTCTGCCAAGGCATACTTCAAGAACTTTATCAGTTTCCATGGGTAGCAAGATAGTTTTTCAATACATTGACTACAATACAATCTAATGCCAAACTCTGAATTAGTTTCCTATTACTAATGTAGCAAATTACCACAAATTTAATGGCTTAAAAAACACAATTTATTATCTTACAGTTCTGGAGGTCAGAAGTCTGAATGGAGTTCTATGGGACTAATCTCATTTCCTTTGCTGACTCTGGCACTACTGTCTCCCTCTTATAAGGACCTTGTGATTACATTCATTCCACCCAAAAAATCCAGGAAAAAAGTTCTATCGCAATATACTTCACGTAATCAAATCTTCAAAATCCCTTTTGCCATGTAAGGTAACATATTCACAGCTTTTGGATATTAGGACACGGATATATTTGGGAGGGCATTATTATACGTACCACAGGTTGCCCTCTGGTCTCCAAAGAGTAATCTCTGTCCCAATACAAAAACATTCACTTCATCTCAACATCCCCCAAATCTCATCCCATTACAGCATGAACTCAAAGACCAAAATTCTCATCTAAATCTCATCAGCTTAAAGTTCCTTATTATCTTATCATCTAAATCCTCTAAATTATGTATAGGTGAGGCTCTGAACATAATCTATCCTGAGATACAACTCTTCTCTATCTGTGAATCTATGAAATTCAAGAAACAAGTTATCTTTTCCCCAAAATACAATGGTGGGACAAACATAGGATAGCAGTTACAGACTCCAATTAATGAAAGGATGAAACTGAAAGGAGAAAAAGGAGTCACTGGTACCAAGGAATGTCTAAATCCAGCTAGCCAAGCAACATTAGGTTTCAAAGCCTGGAATTAATGCTCTACGGTTTGAGGCTCTGCCTCTGCTAGTGGCTCTGCCATGGGAGTCATCCTCTCGAACTCATCCTTAAATTTTCAGGAAGGGTAGTATGTGCTTTTACCAACTTCTGCAGTCTGAAATTGATAAAACACCCAATGAAGATGCACTTATAATTACTGGTGATTGGAATGAGAAAGGTGGAAATGAAGAGGTAATGGTAGTTGAAACATACAGTCTTGGTGATAGAAACAATGTTGGAGATCACACGGTAGAATTTTGCAAGACCAACAACTTATTCATTGCAAATACCTTTTTCAACAATATAAACAACTACTATACACATGGACTTCCCTGGATGAAATACATAAGAATTTAATCAATTACATATGTGTAAAGAGACAATGGAGACGCTCAATATCAACAATCAGAACTAGGTCAGGGGCCATTTCGGAAGAGTCCATCAATTACTCATATGCAAGTTCAAGTTGAAACTGAAGAAAATTAAAACAAGTCCACAAGCGCCAAAGTACAGGCTTGAGTATATCCCATCTGAATTTAGAGACCATCTCACAAATAGGTTTAATGCATGGAACACTAATGACAGAAGAAGACAAGGCAAGTTGTGGGATGACATCAAGGACATCATACATGAAGAAAGGAAAAGGTCATTAAAAAGACAGAAAAAAAAAGAAAAGACCAAAATGGAGGTCAGAAGAGACTCTGAAACTTGCTCTTGAACATAGAGGAGCTAAAGGGAATGGAAGAAATGATGAAGTGAAAGAGCTGAACAGAAGATTTGTCCAGACGACAAAGTAAAGTATAATGAAATGTGCTCAGACCTGGAGTTAGAAAACCAAAAGAGAAGAACACATTTGACATTTCTCAAGCTGAAAGAACCAAAGAAAAAAAATTAAGCCTCAAGATGGAACATTGAAGGATTATATGGGCAACATATTGAATGATGCAGGAAGCATCAAAAGAATATGGAAGGAATAAAGAGTGGCTGTACCAAAAAGAATTGGTCAACGTTTTAACTACTTCAGGAGGTAGCATATGATCAAGAACCAATTGTACTGAAGAAAGAAGTCCAAGCTGCACTGAAGGCAAAACCAAAAAACCAAACCCATTGCCAGTGAGTCGATTCTGACTCATAGCAACCCTATAAGACAGAGTAGAACTTCTGCATAGGGTTTCCAAGGAGCGGTTGGTGGATTCGAACTGTTGACCTTTTTGTTAGCAGCTGATGTCTTACTGAAGGCATTGGTGAAAAACAAGACTGCAGGAATTGACAATACCAATTGAGATGTTTCAATAAATTAAAGCAAAGCTGGAAGTTTACTCGTCTGTGCCAAGAAATTTGGAAGACAGCTACTTGGCTAACGGATTTGAAGAAATCCATGTTTGTGCCCATTCCAAAGAAAGGCGATTCAACAGGATGCAGAAATTATTGAACAATATCATTAATATCACATGCAAGTAAAATTTTGCTGGAGATAATTCAAAAACAGTTGCAGTAATACATTGACAAGGAGCCGCCAGAAATTCAAGCCAGATTCAGAACAGGACGTGTGATGAGGGATATCATTGTTAATGCCAGATGGATCTTGGCTGAAAGCAGAGAATACCAGAAAGATGTTTACCTGCGTTTTATTGACTATGGAAAGGCATTCGACTGTATGGATCATAACAAATTATGGATAACATTGTGAAGAATGTGAACTCCAGAACACTAATTCTGCTCATGAGGAATCTGTACATAGGCTAAGAGGCAGTTAGTTGTTCAAACAGAAGAAGGGGATATCGTGTGCTTTAAAATCGGGAAAGGTTTGTATCAGGGTTGTATCCTTACACCATACTGATTCAGTCTATATGCTGAACAAATAATCTGAGAAGCGGCAGTATATGAAGAAGAACACGGCATCAGAATTGGGGGAAGACTCATTAACAACCTGTGATATGCAGGTGACACGATTTTGTTTGCTGAAAGGGAAGAGGACTTGAAGCACTTACTAATGAAGATCAAAAACCATAGCCTTCAGTATGGATTACAGCTCAACACAAAGAAACAAAAATCCTCACAACTGGACCAATAAGCAACATCATGATAAATGGAGAAAATAATGAAACTGTTAAGGATTTCATTTTATCTGGATCCCCAATCAATGCCCATGGAAGCAGCAGTCAAGAAATCAAATGACATATTGCATTGGGCAAATATGCTGCAGAAGATCTCTTTAAAGTATTAAAAAGCAAAGATGTCACTTTAAGGACTAAGGAGCTCCTGACCCAAGCCTCGGTGTTTTTAATCACCTCATATGCATGCAAAAACTGGACAATGGATAAGGAAGACAGAAGAGGAATTGATGCTCTTGAATTATGATGTTGGTGAAAAATATTGAATATATCCTTGACTGCAAGAATAACAACAAATCTGTCTTGGAAGAAGTACAGCCAGAGTGCTACTTAGAAGTGAGGATGGCGAGACTTTGTCTTACATACTTTGCACATGTTATCAGGAGGAACCAGTCTCCGGAGAATGGCATCATGCTTGATAAAGTTAAGGGTCAGTGAAAAAGAGGAAGACCCTCAACAAGATGGATTGACACAGTGGCTGCAACAATAGGCTCAAATATAGCAAGGATTGTGAGGATGGTGCAGGCTTGGGCAATGTTTCTTTCTGCCATACATATGAGTCGGAACCAACTGGAAGGCACCTAACAACAACAACAAAGCATGTGCTTGCAGCTGAGTAGTTTTATCAGCCTGCTTTCTGTCTGTAGAATATTAGGAGTGTGAGACAGGGATTCAGGGGTATGTGATTTATTGAAGGAGTGGTCTTCAGGATGGAAAAGGGAAAGTAGTCAAGCAACAATGTGTTCTCTGATAAAGTCTAGATTTGGCCTGACCCATGTGACAGGGATGCTGGAGTGTAAATCACATAAGAGAGTTGTCCTTGAGTCAAGGGGTTTGGACTTTTGTACCTCCCATCCCCTCCAGTCAGTCATCGCCTCCTGTTGGGAATGGAGTGATGGCATAATTTACTAGGCATCTCCAAACAAAGGGCAATTCACTGGAGAAGATCACAGGGAAAAACCATTCAGGGGTTGGGTGCAGTGGCTGTAAAAAGACAGTGGGGAAAATAAAAGAAGTTGATAGGGGTATTAAGATCATATACTACTGTAAAACAGTTAGCTGAGTCTAAGATATGCCAGTTTTGTAATTTTACAGCTGAAGTGTGAGTGTCCCATATGTCATTTCTTAATTTAGGAAAAAGAACAGATTTTATTTCCTTGCTAGTAGAAATCACTTATTTTATTTTAGTGCTTGCAACTTTTATCTGTAGATTTTGTATACTACACAGTGTTGTCGAAAGGATTAAGTATTTGGCACAAAACAATTGTTCAGTAATAAGAGCAATGAGAATAATGTTAAAAACATGGTCTCTAGGTGGAGCAATTGGTTTGCAGTCAACTGCTAACCTATAGGTTGGCGGTTCCAACCCACACACTGGTACCTCAGAAGATGGGCCTGGTGATCTGCTTTCATAAAGATTACAGCCAAGAAAACCCTATGGAGCAGTTCTGCTCTGTAACACGTAGTGTCACCAAGAGTTGGAATCCACTCCATGGCAAATAACAACAATGATAGTGAAATTTAATGATAGGTTATTTGTGTGCCAGATATCTTTCTGAAGTATTTTATGTATAATTACTCATGAAGTCCTCCCATCAACTCTATTAGACAGGCATATTACTATTTCCGTTTCACATATGTGGAAGTTGAGGCCCATTATGCTAAAGCAATTTGCCAAAGTTCCCTTAGCTATCAACAGGAGAAGCAGAGACGGTTGAATACAGGCAGAGTGACCCAGTTCCACAGTTCTTAGACAGGCACCAATCTGCAGACCACAATTTCAAGAGCATTAACGTTCGAATCCACCAGCTATTCCCTGGAAACCCTATGGGGCAGTTCTTCTTTGTGCTATAGGGTCACTATGAATCAGAACTGACTCAATGACAACGGGTTTTTGGGTTTAGTTTTAATGGGGTCGCTGTGAGTCGGAATCGATTTGATGGCACCTAACAATAACAACAATGAGGACATAGGATGTACTGGAGGTGAGAAGATATCCAAGGAAATCCTTCTTTCTTCTCTTTTCTGTTTGTTTAAATTGAGGCTTAGCTCACATAGAAGAAATGCATAAAACTTAATTATTCAGCTTGATCAGTTATTACATATGTATACACCATGTAATCAACATTCAGACCAAGATAAAGAAATTTTCAGTTCCCAGGACCTTCCTTATACCTCATCCAAATCAATCCCAATCTTCTGACCTCTGCTAGCATAGATTAGTTTTTCCTTTTTTGAAATATTATAAATGAAATCATATAATATGTACTCATTTGAGTATAAATTCTTTCACTCAATATTTTTTTATTAGATGTATCCATACTGTTTCTAGTGGCAATATTTATTTCTTATTGCTGTCATATTCCATTGTAAGAATACTAGACATCAGACTTTTTCCCATTCATTTTACTGTTGGTATACATTTGAAATGGCTAGTGCTGCTATGAACATTCTTGTACATGTCTTTCAAGGGCAATATGCATGCATTTTTCTTGGATCTAAATACAGCTGTGGAGTTTCTGGGTTGTAGGTTATATGTATATTTTTTAAGGCAGTATTTCCTAATTGTGTACCAACGTGGATGCACCAATTGTCAGTCTCATTAGCAAAGTATAAAAGTTTCAATTCCATATCTTCAACACTTGTTATGGTCAGTTCTTTTAACTTAAGCAGTTTTGGTGAAAGATAGTATTATTTCACCGCATTTTAATTTGTGTTTACGTATACTCTTTAGAGAAGTACATGTTTAATATTTGCTTTTTCTCATTGAGTTTCAACCTTTTTTCTTAGTGTTTTGTAGGAGTTCTTCTTATATACCATATAAGGGTCCTTTGTCAAATGTAAGTATTGAAATATCTTCTCCTAGACTGTGGTTAATCCTTTCTTCTTAAGGAGGAGGGACCTTGAAAACTTTGTAAGAAGAGAAAAAAGAAAAAGTGGATATATAGAGAAGCTGAAAAAACAAGACAAAATTTCATCATAGATCTGTCCTGGTGGTTGCAGGAAAAAATGGGCAAGGCATTTTAGTAGGGTGGGAAACATGGAGTGGGATAATAGGGTGGAATGTCCTAGAAGCAGGAAGTGTTTTTTCGTCTGCAATCTCTTTACTTATTTCCTGCTGTAGTTTAGAGGTTTAGAGATAGTGAAATTAGAAACAGTGGATTTCCTTTCTGGTCAACCTTCAGATCTGCCAAGACCCCTTATGGCTAATATTTCAAGGACGATCTTCATGACATTTCTGTCATGAGAGAGGTGTGGTTTAACAGGAGTGTGTCCTTTCCTTGAGAGGGTTTGAAACCATACACACTGATATGCCTTTTACAGTTCCCAACAATTCTGTACTTTTCTTTTTCTTTAAAAACAAGTTTTGCTTACTGTTAGTTATTAAAAACATTATCTGATAGATTGCCTTGAAATGTTTCCTCATTTCTACTCCCTGGGTCTCTTCACCCCCAAGGGTGCCTGTGCCAACAAAAGGAAAAGGAAAAAAGAAGGAAATAGAGAAAACAGAATTGGCATGCCCAGGGCTTCCTCACTTCAAAGCAAGAATCCCTCCACCACATTAATGTGCTCAGTAATCCTCTGTTCCCTTTCCAGTGTCAATGAATAGCAAGACAGAAAAAGAAGGACTGAAAGAAGGAAGAAAGAACAGACTCGATCATGTCATTTGAAATTCCCTTAATTTTCTTATCAGTGTTTGGAGTGTAGAACAGCCTCTGGTTACCAAGCAGAAAAGCTTCCCGTTTTACCTACTCAGCTTACTCTCCTCCTCCTTCTCTACAAACTCATCCGCAGTCTCGGAAAACTGGATCCTTTTGCAGACATGGACAGCAATGGAGGCCTTATAATTTTGGCTGAGTGAATGGATAATATAGAAGAAATTAAGACTAAATATTTGAAAACACCAGAGCCTTGATAATATTTTGGAGGAACATCTAAAAAGGACCTTTTCAATTTGCCAAAATAGCCAGTTGGGAGAGCATTAGACTGAAGATCTAAACGTCCCTAGTTCAGTCCCGGGTCTCGGCAGGTTCAGTTAGTTTTGTATAATTGTCGTCGTTGTTAGGTGCCGTCGAGTGGGTTCGGACTCATATGTACAACAGAATGTCACAGTGCCCTGTCCTGTGCCATCCTCATAATGGTTGCTATGCTTGAGTCCATCATTGCAGCCACTGTGTCAATCCATCTTCCTAAAGGTTTTCCTCTCTTTCGCTGACCCTCTTCCAAGCTTGATGTCCTTCTCCATGGACTGGTCCCTCCTGATAACATGTCCAAACTACCATGAGAGGAAGTTTTGACATCTTCCCTTCTAAGGAGCATTCTGGCTGTACTTCTTCCAAGACAGATTTGTTCATTCTGGCAGTCCATGGCATATTCAATATTCTTCTCCAACACCGTAATTCAAAGACATCAATTCTCTTGGTCTAACTTATTCATTATCTAGCTTTTGCCTGGATATGAGGCAACTGAAAATACCATGGCTTGGGTCATGCACACCTTAATCCTCAAGTGACATCACTGTTTTTTAACAGTTGAAAGTGGTCTTGTACAGCAGATCTGCCCAGTGCGGTCCATCGTTTGATTTTTTGACTGCTGTTTCCATGGATGTTGATTGTGGATCAAAGTAAAATGAAATCCTTGTCAAGTTCAATATTTTCAACATTTATCATGATGTTGCCTATTGCTCCAGTTGTGAAGATTTTTTGTATTCTTTGTATTTAATCTATACTGAAGACTGTAGTCTTTGATCTTCATCAGTTACATTCCAAGGCTTTGAATTCTAATAGAATTGAGTAGTATATCCAACCAACATGGAACTATGAAAAGAAAAGCTGTATGTACGTGTAGCAGCCCTGGTGGTGTAGTGGTTAACCCTTTGGCTACTAACCAAGAGATCATGGTTTGAACCCACCAGCCATTCTGCTTTGAGAGTGATTTGGTAGTCAGCATCCCTAAAGATTTACAGCTTTGGAAATCCTATAGGGTCTCAACTGGGTTGGTTTTTACACTTTTTACTAATATTAGTAAATCCAATCATGTTGTATACATGCATATTTTAATCATATTCTTATTCATTTACATATTCGTAAGGTCCCTATGAATCAGAATCGAATCAACCACAATGGTTTTGGTTTGGTTTGGTTTGAGGTCTTCCATGAAGTGTTAACCAACATTTTGCATATTTAATTTAAAATTAAAAAAATAAGGAACTGAAACTCAGTGAGGAAACCTAGGAATTGATGCAGTGAGAAATTTCATTATGCTACATGGTGTTGTCCTCATGATTCATTTCTGCTTTGATATTGTGTGTGTGTTGGGGGAAGAGATTTTTTTAATCACAAGAAATATTAAAAAAATAAAAAACCTGTAGAAAAAGTCATTACACTGTATGTGGGATGTTTCTGGGGGGCGCAAATGGTTTGCGCTTAGCAAGCTAACACTAACCGAAAGGTTGGTGGTTTGAACTTACCCAGCAGCACTGTGGAAGAAAAGGCCTGGCAATCTCCTTCCTTAAAAACTGTTACTGGTTGCTATCAAGAGGATTCTGACTCAAGGTGACCCCATGTGTGACTTCATTTGTTGGTCCTAATCTTTTTTATTTATTTATTTTATTGTACTTTAGATGAAGGTTTATAGAACAAACTAGTTTCTCATTAAGGAATTAGTACACATGTTGCTTTATGACATTGGTTAACAACCTCACGACATGTCAACACTCTCACTTCTCTACCTTGGTTTCCCTATTACCAGCTTTCTTGCCCCTTCTGCCTTCTAGTCCTTGTCCCTGGGCTGTTGTGCCCCTTTAGTCTCATTTTGTTTTATGGGCCTATCTAATCTTTGCCTGAAGGTTGAACCACGGGTGTGACTTCATTACTGAGCTAAAAGGGTGTCCAGGGGCCATAGTCTTGGGGTTTCTCCAGTCTCTGCCAGGCCAGTAAGTCTGGTCTTTTTTTTTTTTGTGAGTTAGAATTTTGTTCTACATCCTTTTCCAACTCTGTCCAGGACCCTCTATTGTGATCCCAGTCAGAACAGTCAGTGGTGGTAGCTGGGCACCATCTAGCTGTACTTGACTCAGTTTGCTGGAGGCTGTGGTAGTTGTGGTCCATTAGTCCTTTGGACTAATCTTTCCCTTGTGTCTTGTTTTCTTCATTCTCCCTTGCTCCCAAAGGGGTGAGACCAGTGGTGTGTCTTAGATGTCCACTCACAGGCTTTTAAGACCCCAAATGCTACTCAGCAAGGTAGAATATAGAACATTTTCTTTATAAACTATGTTATGGCAATTGAGCTAGATGTTCCCCAAGACCGTGGTCACCACAGCTCTCAGCCCAGAAATTCGGTCCCTCGGGGAGTTTGGATGTGTCTATGGAGCTTCCATGACCTTGCCTTGTACAAGTTGTGCTGGCTTCCCCAGTACTGTGTACTGTCTTACCCTTCACCAAAGTTACCACTTACCTATTGTCTATTTAGTGTTCCCCCCACAACCTCCCTCGTAAACATCAAAGATTGTTTCTTTTTGTGTGTAAACCTTTTCATGAATTTTTACAGTAGTGGTCTCATACAATATTTGTCCTTTTTAATTGACTGAATTCACTCAGCATAATGTCCTCCACTTTCATCCATGTTATGAGATGCTTCGCAGATTCATCAGTGTTCTTTATCATTGTGTAATACTCCATTGTGTGTATGTACCATAGTTTGTTTATCCATTCATCTGTTGATAGGCATCTAGGTTGTTTCCATCTTTCTGTTATTGTGAACAACGCTGCAATGAACATGGACATGCATATGCCTACTCATGTGGATATATTCCAAGGAGTGGGATTGCTGGATCATGTAGTATTTCTATTTCTAGCTTTCTAAGGAAGCCCCATATCGTTTTCCAAAATGCTTGTATCATTTTACATTCCCACCAGCAGTGCATAAGCATTCCCATCTCCCCTCAGCCTCCCCAATATTTGTTATTTCCTTTTTTTTTTGATTCGTGTCAGTAATGCTGGGGTGAGATGGTATCTTATTGTGGTTTTGATTTGCATTTCTTTAATGGCTAGTGATTGCGAGCATTTCCTTATGTGTCTGTTAGCCACTTGAATGTCTTCTTTGGTGAAGTGTCTGTTCATTTCCTTTGCCCATTTTTTAATTGGATTATTTGTCTTTTCATTGTAGAGGTATTGGAATTTCTTGTAGATTTTAGAGATTAGATCTTTGTCTGATTTGTAATGGCCAAATTTTTTTTTCCCAGTGTGTAGGTTCTCTTTTTACTCTTTTGGTGAAGTTTTTTGATGAGCATGATTGTTTAATTTTTAGAAGATATCAGTTATCTGTCTTATCTTCTGGAGTTTGTGTGTTGTTGGTTATGGTTTGTATCCTGCTAATGCTGTATACTAGGGCCTCTAGCATTGACCCTATTTTTTCTTCTATGAACTTTATAGGTTTGGACTTCATATTTAGGTCTTTGATCCATTTTGAATTAGTTTTTGTGTATGGTGTCAGGTATGGGCCCTGTTTCATTTTTTTTGCAGACGGACATCCAGTTTTGCCAGCACCATTTGTTAAAAAGACTGTCTTTTCCCCATCTGATGGACTTTAGGCCCTTGTCGAAAATCAGATGACCATAGGTGGATGGCCTTGCATCTGGGTTCTCAGTTCTGTTCTGTTGGTCAGTATGTCTGTCATTGTACCAGTACCAGGCTATTTTGACTACTGTAGCTGTATAGTAGGTTCTGAAGTCAGGTGGTGCGAGTCCTCCTACTTTATTCTTCTTCTTCAATAGTGCTTTACATATCTGGGGCTTCTTCCCTTTTCATATAAAATTAATGGTTAGTTTTTCCATCTCTTTAAAGACTGTTGTTGGATCAGGATTGCATTGTATTTGTAAATCGCTTTGGGTAGAATTGTCATTTTCACAATGTTGAGTACTTATCCATGAGCATGGTATGATTTTCCGATTAAGTAGATCTCTTTTGATTTCTTGCAGTAGTGTTTTGTAGTTTCTATTGTATAGATCTTTTACATCCCTGGTTAGATTTTATTCCTAAGTATTTTATGTTTTTTAGGGGCTACTATAAATGGTATTGTTTTCCTGATTTCCTTTTCATCATTCTCTTTATTGGTGTATAGGAATCCAAGTGATTTTTGTATGTTTATATTTTATTCTGCTACTCTGCTGAATCTTTCTATTAGTTCCAGTAGTTTTCTCATGGAGTCTTTTGGGTTTTCTATGTATAGTATCATATCATCGGCAAATAGGGATAGTTTCACTTCTTCATTACCAGTTTAGATTTCCTTTATTTTTCTCCCTTGCTTTATTCCTCTAGTTGGGACTTTCAGCACAATGTTAAATAGGAGTGGTGATAAAGGGCATCCTTGCCTTGTTTCTTTTCTCAAGGGGAATGTTTTCAGCCTCACCCCATTAAGAATGATGTTGGCTGTTGGTTTTGCATAGATGCCCTTTATTATGTTGAGAAATTTCCCTTCTATACCAATTTTATTGAGAGTTTTTGTCAGGAGTGGTTGTTGGACTTTGTCGAACGTGTTTTCTGTGTCAATTGAGATGATCATGTGATTCTTTTCTTTCCTTTCCTTTTATTTATGTGGTGGATTACATTGATTGATATTCTAATGTTGAACCACTCTTGCATACCTGGTATGAATCCTACTTGGTCATGGTGTATTATTTTTTTGATATGATGCTGAATTATATTGGCTAGAATTTTGTTGAGAATTTTTGCATCTATATTCATGAGAGATATTTGTCTGTAATTTTCTTTTTTTTGTGTGGCATCTTTGCCTGGTTTCCTATTAGGGTTATGTTGGCTTCATAGAATGAATTCAGAAGTGTCACTTCCTTTTGTATGTTCTGAAATAGTTTGAGTAGTACTGGTATAAGCACTTCTCTGAATGTTTGGTAGAATTCTCCAGTGAAGCCATCTGGGCCAGGGTTTTTTTGGGGGGAGTTTTTAATTATCTTTTGAATCTTTTTTGTTGTTATTGGTCTGTTTAGATTTTCAACATCATTTTGTGTTAGTTTGGGTAGGTAGTGTGTTTCTAGAAATGTACCCATTTCCTCTAGGTTTTCAAATTTGTTTGAGTATAGTTTTTCATAATTGTCTGTTATGATTCTTTTTATTTCAGTTGGGTCTGTTGTAATGTCCCCCATTTCATTTCTTATTTGGGTTATTTGTGTCCTCTCCTGTTTCTCTTTTGTCAGTTTGGCCAGTAGTTTGTCCATTTTATTGATCCTTTCAAAGAACCAACTTTTGGTTTTGTTGATTCTATTGTTTTTTATATTCTCTATTTGGTTTATTTCTGCTCTGATCTTTTTTATTTTCTTTCTTTGGGTGACTGTGGGCTTTTTATTTATTTTTTGCCATTTTCTTTCTATTTGTTCAAGTTGTGTAGTTAATGTTTTGATTTTGTCCTTTTCTTCTTTTTTGATGTGTGCATCTATCGCTGTAAATTGTCCTCTGAGGACTGCCTTTGCTGTGTCCCAAAGGTTTTGGTGTGTTGAGTTTTTATTCTTGTTAAATTCTAGAAATTTTTTGATTTCATCTATTACCCAGTGGTTTGTAAGCAGAATGTTACTCAGTTTCCATGTAATTGATTTTTTTGCTTGCTCTTCTTGTTCTTAATTTCTACCTTGATGGTGTTGTGGTCAGAGAAGATACTTTGTACTATCTCAATGTTTTGGATTGTTTTGAGGGTTCCTCTGTGGCCTAAGATGTGGTCTATTGTGCAGAACGTTCCATGTGAGTTGGAAAAGAATGTGTACTTTGCAGCTGTTGGGTGGAGTGTTCTATATATGTCTATGAGGTCAAGTTGGCTGATTGTGCCCTTTAGGTCTTCTGTATCTTTGTTGAGTTTCTTTCTAGATGTTCTGTACTTTACGGAGAGTGGTGTGTTGAAGTGTCTTGCTGTTATTGTGGAACTGTCAATTTCTCTTTTTGGTGCTGTTAGAGTTTGTTTTAGTATTTTGGAGCCTTGTCATTGAGTATGTAGATGTTTATTATGGTTAAATCTTCATGACGGATCATCCCTTTACTCATTAGATAGTGCCCTTCTTTGCCTTTCATGGTGGATTTTGTTGTAAAGTCTATTTTATCTGCAATTAGTATTGCCACTCCTGCTCTTTTTCGGTCGCTGTTTCCTTGATATATTTTTTCCATCCTTCAATTTTTTATAAATTTATGTCTCTGTTTCTAAGATGTGTCTCTTGTAGACAGCATATTGATGGATCCTGTTTTTATTTTTATCCGTTCTGTCACTCTCTGTCTCTTTATGGGTGATGTAGGCTATTTACATTCAGTGTAATCATTGATAGGTGTGAGTTTATTGCTGTCATTTTGTAGTGCTTTTTTTAGTGGTGCTGACGTTTTCTTTGTTCCTCTTATTCTCCTGTGCTGAATTGCTTTTGTTTGTGGATATTTTTTCATTTCTTTTGTTTTTGTAGATTTTGTTTTTACTGAGACTCTGTGTTTTTTGATGAGTAGGTTTGTTAACTTTTTTTGTGGTTACCTTGAAATTTATCCTTATCTTCCTAGGTTTGAAGCAGTCTATTATTACTTGGTATTGCCTTGCCTTCCTTTCTATTAGAACGTTCTATACCTACACCATTTATTCCCTCTTTTATTGTTCTGATGTTTTTGTCATTGACAGGTTAACCTCTCTGGTTCCCTGTTGTAGTTTTTTCTGATTTTCGATAGTCTTCAAGAGTTCATTTCCTACGTTGGTATCTGGCTGGTACAATTTGGGTGAGAGATTCAGGCTGTGGTCTGATGTTCTTTGTTCTCAGATCAAAGAACTCTCTTTAATAATTCTTGTAAGTTTGGTATGGTTTTTACATATTCCCTTAGTTTATCTGGAATTGTCCTAATTTCAACATCATATTTGAATGAGTTTTGTAGGATATATTATTCTTGGCTGGCAATTTTTTTCTTTCAGTGACTTCCCATTGTCTTCTTGCTTGCATGGTTTCTGCCGAATAATCCGAGCTTAGTCTTATGGTTTCTCCTCTGCATGTGACTTTTTGTTTTCTTTGAGCTGCTCTCAGGATTCTTTGTCTTTGGTTTTAGCAAGTGTGATTATGGTATGCCTTGGTGATTTTCTTTTGGAGTGTATCCTATATAGGATTCCTCAAGCTTCTTGGATGATCAGCTTTTCATCTTTCATGATATTGGGGAAGTTTTCTGTCAGCAAGTCTTCAATGATCTTATCTGTGTTTTCTGTTTTCTCCCCCGTTCTGGAGCTCCTATCACTCGAAAATTTTTGCTTTTGATTGTATCTCACATAATTCTCAGGGTTTCTTAATTTTTCTTTGTTCTTTTTTCTGATTTTTCCTCAAACAGAGTTGTATCCAAGTGTTTGTCTTCAGTTTCACTGATCCTATCTTCCATCGTTTCAGAGCTGCTCCTCAGCCCTTCTATGATGCTGTCCATTTCTGAAATCTTGTTTATATTTTGGATTTCTAATCATTGTTTTGGTATGATTCCTAGCTGTGAAGTTATTTAGACATTTTGCTCCTGTATTGTTTCCTGAATTTTTCCATTTTTTGTCTGTATTTTCTTTTAATTTGTCTGCCTTTTCCATGAATTTGTCTATTTTTCCTCATTTTTTATTTGCTTTTTGCTTTAACTCTTGGATAGCTCTAAATATTAGAGATTTGAATTTCCTATCAAGTAATTCTAGTGTTTTCATCTACTGGAAAGTCATCTGGTGTTTTATTTTGGATGCCTACTGGAACCATCATGTCCTTTTTTTTTTTTTTATGTTTTGATATTGTCTGCTCTCTTCAGGACATTCAATAGTTATTTTCTTAGTTTATTAATTGTAGATTTGTTTGTTTTGTCCCGCTTTTTTCTTTTATTTGGTTATGTCTGAGCAGGCAGGCTGTACATTCTTTGTTTTTTGCTCATCTGTAGACATGATACTTTTCATCTCTTTGTCCAATGGGCAGGCCAGTTTCTCAGCTATGATGCAGCAGGGCAGGTCCAGCTGAAGGGGAGTTGCTGGGAGGGGTTGTTTGTGACACCTACTAGGCTCAACAGGGTAGGCCAGAAACCAGTGCAGGGCAGGTTCTGGTGGGCTGTGTTTGTGGTGGTTGGGATGTGGTGTTCGGTGCACAGTGTACGTAGGCAGGAAGAACTGGGGAGATTGTGATGTGTGGTGCTAAGGTGGGTTTGGAAAAGAGGAGAGAGAAACAGAAGCCAAAACAAACAAACAAAGTGTTCTAAGAGAACTTGCCATTGGAGTAGAGAGATGAGAAACAGAGAAGTGGAGAAAAACAAAGAGAAAAAAAATAGAGGGAAAGGAAAAATAAATAAAAAGAGAAAAAAAGAAAAGCTCCTGGGGATCCCACTGGAGAGGCTGCAAAGACTGGGGAAGTGGCTCCCAGGCCTTGAAGTACAGCCTGGCTAGAAAGGGTAGAGATGTCACACAGTGCCAGGTATTCAGGAGACAGGAAGAGAAGGTAAATATAGAGAAACAAGAAAATGAGAAATGAAGAAAGACAAAAAGGAAACAAGAGAGAAGAGAAAAATGAAAAAAAGAAAAAGAAGAATTAAATGCCCCCAGGGATCTCACTGTGCAGCTTCACAGACCCAGCATGTAGCTCCCAAGCTGAGCAGTACAGTGTGGCTAGAAGGGCTCCCAAGCTGAGAAAAGAAAAAGAAAACAAACAAACAAAACAAAACAGAACCAATCCAAACAAAAATCCTGGGGGATGCCATTGGCCAGGAAGCCATTGCATAGTTGAGTGATGGTTCACATTCTTTAAAGAAGAAACAAAGATGGCACAGGGAGCCATGTGTTAGAGAGAAAGAAGGGGAAGGTGGTGAGAGGTATGAAAAAACCAAAAGAAGTGGACAAAAGCAACACCAGCAACAAGCAAATGCCACTCAGGGAGCTGGACAGTGTGGGCAGTTTGAATCCAAGTGGCACAGGGTTGAAGCTTGTGTCTCCTGGACAAGAGACTGTGGCCGCAGGAAGTAGAGGAGGCGAAGTGGGGGTGAAGAAGGATGGGGGGTGGGAAAGCATATATCGCTGGTTACTGGTTGTTTTGTCTCCTGCTGGGAGCTCCGAGAAGCTTCTTTCCTGTACTCCCTGTCTGCCAATCTCTGATGTGGGCAGGGTGAATCCAAGTGGCAGGAACCCTGCACTTCCCTGCTGGCTGTGCTACTGCAGCCAGCTATGAAGTGGCCGAGGTTGAGCAGGCGGGACAAAGATGGGAGGTGGGAAGGAGTATATTGCTTGTTACTGGTGCTCTGTCTCCTGCTGGGATCTCCGTGAAACTGCTTCCCTGTACTCTCTGTTTGTCGATCTCCGACAAGAGTACAAGATGGCGAATCTGTGCTGTGATAGCTGATAAGGGACCTCCACACATATTTCTCCTTGCTCCCTGTTCTCTGTCAGTTTCTTAGTCCATTCAATGCTTGACTGAGTTTTTTATCTCTTCATTTGACGCTTAGGATTCCAGGAGTGACGTTTTTCTCTGTTTTACTTAGTTTTTTGGGTCTTTGCTCTGGAGAGATGGCGTGGTGCTTCTGTCTATAGTGTCATGTTGGCTTCGCATTCTTTTTTTACTTTGCTTTAAGTGAAAGTTTACAGTTCAAGTTAATTTCTCATACAAAAACTTATACACATGTTCTTACGTGACCCTAGTTGCTCTCCCTATAACATGACAGCACACTCCTTTTCAAATACTCGGAGAACAGTCAAGAATTTTCTCTGAAAATGAAGGTGCACCAGGGAGTATAGCTCAGTGGTAGAGCGTATGCTTAGCAAGCATGAGGCCCTGGGTTCTATCTCCAGTACCACCACTTTTTTTTCCTCACAAAGCACAGCAATAGATCCTCTTGCTCTCAGAAACTTAGTTCTTTCTTAAGTTGAGTTGCTTTAACCTGGTGTTTCTTAACTGACTCGTGGGATATGGGTGCTCACTTAAAGTTATTTATTGTCATTTCTATTATCTATACATTCTCTCCAGGCACTCTCAACAATCACTGGTACATAGGCCACCATCTGACCACCCCAAAGACTAAGCAGTCCATTTAAGACAGTTTGAGGGAAAAGTTGAGTGTTAAGAGGCTAGAGAGTCTGAAAGAAGAAAAACGTGCTTTAGCACTTGGGAAAAATCAATATTCCTTCTTTGAAATGGATTCTCAAATAATGTCAGGCGAAGAAGAATTTATTCCTACCAAAGAGGACAGCCATTTTCTTGTCTCATCTCCTCCTCTGGAAGTTCTAAAAAGTTGAGAAATAGATGTTCATTCCAGATTTGGGCTGAGGATGCAAAGACTCACCCCCCTATCTTGTCTACCTTTCATTCACTGACATGGATATGGAGCAGAAAGAAGTGATCGAAGTGCATAGCAACTTCTTTGTCTATCTGTCCTAAACTCAGTGCCTGGGTGTGGCTAGGACAGTCTCACCAGTTGAACAGGCTACCAAAGAAGAAATGGAGCATGAATCATAAACACTCATGGGTCAAAAGAGGAGGGCACAGACACATTAACCCAAAGACCTCAGGTGAGGGTTACATTGTCTCTAGATAGTTGCCACATCCTTGTGGATCTAGTCTCTATTTCCCTATAAATATTTTCAATCATTGATCCTGAGAACAAAAATAACAACCCTGATTAGTCAATGTGGATTTGATCATACAATCCAGAATACGAGCTAAAAGAGTTTTTGTGTTTTGACCTAAATCAGGAGAAAATCTTGTACAGGGACCTTGTAGAGGAAGGCTTGAAGAGGAGGAAAAGGCTTGTTTCTCCATAGGGTGAGAAGCCAAGAGATGTGATAGTCTTTCATAATGCATCATCCCTTTTTCTCTTCTCTCCAAAAGCTGTAACTATCCACTTTCTATCCGTCTGTCACAGGCCATCCCTAAGCCAGTTTTGAGGTCACCAACTAGACTTGCAAGGGATTAATCCACATTGCCTCTGTGCTTATACTAAGACTGAGGAAAATGTGGCTGAGTATATACTTATTACAGATTGTACAGAGTCTCTGATTTTCTGTGGTCACAAGTCTAAGGAGGGGTCCTTAGACTCCTTTTGAGCTAAGAGCAGGATGTGAAGATTAGAGGAGCCAGACAGAATTTCTTTAGGGAAAAAGTTTGGTTTCAACAAGTTTCTTCTAAGAGTTAGAAATATGTAGAGCAAACAAACGGGAACTTTCTTGTTTATTCTTTGCTTTTCAAACAAAACAGTAAACTTCCCCAGTAGTAGCAAACTTCATTGGTCAGAATCAACTGGAAGGCAACTGGTTTAGTTATTTTTTTTTAATTTTAGCTAATAATGGTAAAATATAAATACAGTAAGCAGGCTTGATTAATATCATTTAAAATGGTAAATTATAAAAATAAACAGTAATATTTCCTCAGATTTATATATTCTCTTGGGTTCTAGGTGTCAAAGCAATCTAATGATATTATTAGCCGCAACACAGTTCTACTGCTTGATGATTAAGTGGCCAGCACCACATTCCACTCAACCAACCCTTGAAATTGTTTTTACTTTATTTAATAAGAGGAATCCCATATCCTGGCACAGTCATATTGATACAATCTGATGCTCACAGACAGATGAAACATAGTTTTTAGAAGGCATCAATCTGCAGAGCACAATTTGAATAGCACTAATGAAGAGAAAGGATGTACTGGAGGTGACGAGATATACAAGGAAATTCTTTCATCTTCTTTTTGTTTAAATTGAGGTTTAGTACACAAATAGTAAAATGCATAAAACTTAATTATTCATCTTGATGATTTATTACATATGTATAACTCATATAACCAACAGCCAGACCAAGATAAACAATTTTCCAGCTCTCAGAAGTCTTCTTGCGCTTATCCCAATCAATTCCAATCTTCTGAATTTTACCACCAATTTCCTGTGTTTTAAAATACTACAAATGGAATCATATAACATGTGTTCTTTTGAGTATAGATTCTTTCATTCAATGTTTTTTTATTAGATGCATCCATGTTTTTTCTAGTACAGAAGTTCTTTTTTATTGCTGTCATGTTCCATTGTATTAGTACTGTACATCACACTTTTTTAATTCGTTTGTTGTTGATGTAAGCATGAAACAACTAATACTGCTATGAACATTTTTATACAAGTCTTTCAAGGGCAATAATCATGCATTTTTCTTGGATTTAAATACAGCTGTGGAGTTTCAGAATTATATATTATATGTATATTTTATTTTAGGCAATATTTCTAAATAATGTACCAGTGTGGATGTGCCAGTTGACAGTCTCATCGGCAATGTACAAAAGTTTCAGTTGTTCCATATTATCAGCAACACTTCATTATTTTCAGTTCTTTTAACTTAAGTAATTTTGGTGACGGGGAGTATAGTTTCATGGTGTTTTTAATTTGCATTTTTCATATTGTTACTGATGTCCATCTGTTGCACCCCACTAGACCAGCAGCAGGATAGACTCTGAGTGGCACAGGTCATTTTCAGAAAAAAAAGGTGGTAAAAGCCATGTTGATCAGACAAGGCATTATTAGGAAACTTACATACAGAAGTTGACACTAAGATTCTTGCGACCAACAGCAAAGCATCGAATGTCGTCAGTAGCAGTCCATACAGGGCAGTGCAGGGTGTGGGCTTACATACCTAGTCCTTATGTGCAACGATTTGTGCAGGAGGATCAGGAAACAATGTGTCTAATCTATGACAGATGGGGTTGTTCTTGCACTAGTTAATGATTTTGAATTGACATTACCACAAAGTCAGGTATTTGGTGTGTTTTTTCCTTGTCCAGGGCACTGCTCAGTCAGGTACTTTGGTTCTTCCCCAGAGTCTTTTGCAGGCAGGACCCATCTTATATTGTTCATGGCCCTCACATCAGAACCTTTTAAAATTACTTACTGGGGAGTTGAGTACATTCATTTGTGAAGTACATGTTTAATCTTTGCTCTTTCTCCTTAATATTTTCTTATTGTTTTGTAGGATTTCCCTATACATTCCACATAAGGGTCCTTTATCAAATATAAGTATTGAAATATCTTCTCCCAGACTGTGTCTGTCCCCTCTTTTAAAGAGAAGAGGGCTTGAAAAACTTTGTAAGAAGACAAAAAAAAGAAAAGGTGGGGAAAAAGAGGAGAAGTCGAAAATACAAACGTTCCACTATAGATCTTTCCTGATTATTGTGAAAAAATTTCCTCAGGCAGTTTACTGAAATTTTGGGAAGGGCTTATGGGATGAAATGTCCTAGGAGAAGAAACAGTGTTATTTGTTCTGCAATCCCCTTACATATTTCCTCGTGTAGCAAAGTAAGAGAATACATTTTAGAGGCTTAAATAGTGGGATTTCAAAGAGTGGATTTTCTTTCTGGTGAACTATTGAATCTTCAAAGACCCCTTACAAATATGAGTAATATTTCAAGGAGGATCTTCATGGCATTTATGTTGTGACAGGGTCCAATAAAAGTGTGTTCTTTCCTTGGGAGGATTCAAAACAATACACACTCATCTGCTTTTTACAGTTTCCAAAAACTCTGTAATTTTCTACTTTTTAAAACACATTTTGCAAACACGTGGAAATAAACACATTTTCCAGTGGATTTCCTTGAAATGTTTCCCTGTTTCTATACCCTGGGTCTCCTCACCACCCAGTGTGGCTGTTTCAGCTCAAAGAACTCAAGGAAAAAACAAGGAAATGGAGAAAATAGAATTGACTTGCTCAGGATTTCTCAATCAGAAGCAAAAAGCTTGGCACCACGTTAATATGGTCAATAATCCTCTCTTCCCTTTTCCAGTGTCATTGAAGAGCATGACATAAAAAGAAGGACTGAAAGAAGAAAGAACAGGCTTGATCATTTCATTTGGAATTCCCTTAGTTATCTGAGCAGTGCTTGGAGTGTAGAACAGCCCAAAGTTACCAAACAGAAAAGCTTCTGTTATAGATTGAAATGCATTCCCCAAAAATGTGTGTCAACTTGGCTAGGCCATGATTCCCAGTATTGTGTGATTGTCCACCATTTTGTGTTCTAATATGATTTTCTTATATGTTGTAAATCTTACCTCTATGATGTTAATGAGGCAGGATTAGAGGTGGTTATGTTAATGAGATAGGACTCAATCAACAAGATTATGTTGTATCTTGAGTCAATCTCTTTTGAGATATAAAAGAGAGAAGCTAGCAGAGAGACAGGGACCTCCCGCTACCAAGAAAGCAGAGCTGGGAGTGGAGCTTGTCCTTTGGACCCCAGGCCCCTGTACAGAGATGCTCCCAGACCAGGGGAAGATTGATGACAAGGACTTTCCCCAGAACCAACAGAGAGAGAAAGCTTTCCTCTCGAGATGGCACCCTGAATTCGGACTTCTAGTCCCCTAAACTGTGGGGGAATACATTTCTCTTTGTTATAGCGATCCACATGTGGTATTTCTGTTATAGCAGCACTATTTAACTAAGACATCTGCTCTCTGTCAAAGGTGAAAACCTTGAAAGACCAAGAAAAACTAGACAGTCCCATCAAAGTGTGGCTCTCACAGTTTCACTGTATACCCATTCAACAGAGAATTATGTGAAAAAAGTTACATTAATATCTATATAATCTCTCACTACAAGTTTTACTGATTTTTTCAACTTCAACAAAATCATGTACTGCCATGATTTTATCATCCTCTCCTTTGTTTATATATTCCTGAGGTCTTCCAAGAATTGTTAATTGACATTTTGAATGTTTTATTTTTCTTATGTTTAACTGGTCTAATGGATAACACTTTGTTTAAAATAATAATTAAAAAAAAAAAAAAAACAGGCCCACTGCCATCAAGTCGATTCCAACTCATAGCGACCCTATAGGACATAGTAGAACTGCCCCATAGAGTTTCCAAGCAGCAGCTGGTGGATTTGAACTGCTGACCTTTTGGTTAGCAGCTGCACTTTTAACCACTGTGCAACCAGGCCTCCAAAATAATAATAGCAATGATATATTGGTTGATTATAGCTTAAGGATAAGTGACATGTATGACAGCAATGCTATAAGTGATGGGAGAGAAGAATCCAGTCTCCTCTGTTGCAAGATATCTGTACTATTCGTGAAATGATATAATGTTGTTTGGAAGTGGACTTAGATTAGCTGTAGATGTATACTGAAAACTCTAGGGCAACCATTGACAACATTTTAAAATGAAGTGTAATCGATATGCCAGGAGAGGAGAGAAAATTTAGTCATACATAACGCTCAATTAAAGTAGAGAAGGCAAAAGATAGAAAGAAAGAACAAGGGCAATGAATAGAGAGCAGTTACCAGTATGGTAGATATTAATTAAACTATACTGGCAATCACTTTACATGTGAATGGTCTAAATATACATATCTTCATCTGTGTTCTCTAGAGGAGCAAAATCAGTGAAACATATATATAAATATCTATGGATAGATTTACTTCAAGGAAATGGCTCATGCAATTGCGGCAGGTGGCAAGTCCCATATCTGTGGGTCTGGCAGCAGACTGAAGATCTCTGCTGGCTCATGGGGCTGCAGAGGCTGGTGAATCCAAAATCTACAGGTCAAGTGGTAGGATGGGGAATGCTGCTGGCTCATGGGGTTGGAGGGGCTGGTGAATCCAAAATCTCTAGTTCAGGTGGCAGGCTAGAGACTTCTGCAGGCTTATGTCCCAAGAATCAGAGATTGGATGTTGAGAAGAGTGCAGGGTCAAGACAGAGCAAACTTTGCAAGAACATCCTTTAATATACTGGAGACATACCACATCCCCAAGGAAATACTTTCAACTGATTTGCTGCTCACATCAGATCACAAAATGGAAGGTGACTACATTATAGAAGAGCACATGCCAAACCACAGAGAGTCATAGCCTAGCCATGTTGACACATAATATTAACCATTTCAAACGAATTAAAAGACAGAGATTATGAGAGGGGATTAAAAAAAAAAAAAAAAGACCCAATTACATGTTGTTTTCAAGAAACTCTTTAAATATATAGACACTAATAGATTAAAAGTGAAGAGATGGAGAAAGTTATACTATGCTAACACTAATCAAAAGAAAGCTGGAGCTGCTATGTTAATTTCAGACAAGTCAGATTTCAGAGCAAGGAAAATTATAAAAAAATACAGAAGGGTATCACATAATGATTAAAGGGTAAGTTCTCCAAGGAGACATAATAATCTTGAATGTGTATGCACCTAACAGCAGAGAATCAAAAGATATGAGGGAAAGCTCATATCTGAGAAAAGACTTGTGTCCAAGTTGTACTCTGCAATGCGTGGGGTTGCCATGAGTTGGAATCAGCTCAATGGCAACTGCTGGTGGTGGCGGATCCAAGATATACAAAGAACCCTTAAAACTCAACAATAAAAACACTAGCAACACAATTAAAAAGGGAGTAATATATCTGAACAGATACCTCAGCAAAGAAGTTATATAGATGACATGTGCCATTAAAGAAAACAACATCCAGTTGCCCCATGAGTAGAACTGTGCTTTATAGGATTCTTAATGGAACTAGATTACCAGGTATTCTGAGGTACCTCAGGGTGGACTCAAACCACCAGTCTCTCAGTTAGTATCCAAACACTTAACCCTTTGCACCACGCGGGAATCCTATATGCTACTAGGGATTACTGTTTAAAACAACCATGTGGTACTGTCTTAGGTTGAGTTCTCTACAGAAGCAAAACCAGTGAAGCATCTGTCTGTCTATCTATCTATCTGTCTATCTATCTGTCTATCTATCTACCTACCTACCTACCTATCCACCTATCTATCTATCTATCTATATCTGTCTGTCTGTCTATCTAAAGGGGAGAAAGAGACTGGAAAGTCCCAAGTCTGTGGGTCAGACTGGAGGCTTCTCCTGACTCACTAGCTGCAGGGGCTGGTGAACCCAAGATCGGCAAGTCACCTGCTAGCTCATGTACCAAGAACCAGAGGTCATATAAACAGGAGCCAGCTGCAGGATCCAGAGCCAGCAAAAGCCTGAAAGCCTTGTCACATCCTGAAGGAACCTTCTTACAACTGATTGGCTACTCACAGCAGATCCCATCATGCAGGTGATCATATTATATCTCATCCTGGAAGTCATTACATCATTATACGACTGCTAAACTACTTCATAACTGACAAACCACTGAGAATCGTGGCCCTGCCAAGTTGACTCAGACTTAACCATCACAGATACCGTTACACGTGTACTAGAATGGCTAAAATCCTAAATACTGACAACACCACTTGCTGGCAAGGATGTAGAGCAACAGGAATTCTCACTCATTGCTGGTGGAAATGCAAATTAGTACAGCCACACTGGAAGACAGTCTAGCAGTATCTTACAAAGCTAAACTTAGGCTTACAAATACATGTTTATGTTGTTAGGTGCAATTGAGTCAGTTCTGACTCAGTGATCCCATGTACAACAGAAGGAAACACTGCTGGATCCTGAGCCATCCTCTCAAACATTGCTATGTTTGCAGCCATTGTTGCAGCTACTGTGTCAATCCATCTTGTTAAGGATCTTCCTCTTTTTCGTTGGCCCACTACTTTACCAAGCAGGAAGTCCTTCTGTTATCAGGACTGATCTCTCCTGATAACACATCCAAAGTTCATAAGACCAAGTCTGGTTATCCTCCTTTCTAAGGAGCATTCTGGCTGTACATCTTCCAAGACAGATTTGTTTGTTCTTCTGGCAGTCCATGGTATATTCAGTATTTTTCACCAGTACCATAATTCAAAAGCAGTCTAACTCGAATTGCCAGAATCAAGAGACACGGCTGCTCAACTAGTTCCCAGACTTGAGCTAGTTTACAGACCCACAACCCTGTGAAAGAAGAGGAGGCCAGGTCCCCTTGAGGAAGGACCCCACTGCACACCCAAAATTTTATACTATTGATCTTTCTCCTAGCCTTCCACAAAGGGATCTTGACATTTTATGAGAGTGAATGTTCATTGGGGAAAAGGAAATAGACTTTCTGGGGATTGCTGGACACTGGCTCTGAACTGACACTAATTCCAGGGGACATAAAATGTCACTGTGGCACACTAGTCAGCGTGAGAGTGTACAGAGGTCAAGTTATTAATGGAGTCTTATTTCAGGTCCATCTCATGGTGGGTCCTCGAACCCATCCTTTAGTGATTTTCCCAGTTCCAAAATGTATAATTGGAATAGATATACTCAGCAACTGTCAGAATACCCACATTGGATTTCGGACATGTGGAGTATGGGGCTAGTATGGTAGGAAAAGCCAAGTGGAAGCCATTAGAACTGCTTCTACCTAGGAAAATAGTAAATCAAATACAATACAGTATTACTAGAAAAATTGTGTAGATTACTGCCACCATCAAGGACTTGAAAGAGGCAGGGGTGGTGATTCCTGCCACTTACCCATTCAACTTGCATATTTGGCCTGTGCAAAAAAAAGATGGATTTTGGAGAATGACAGTGGATTATTGAAAATTTAACCAGGTGATGACTCTAATTGCAGCTACGGTTCAAGATGCGGTTTCATTGTTTGAACAAACTAATATATCTCCTGGTACCTGGTATTTAGCTATTGATCCATCCAATGCTTTTTTCTCAGTTCTGGCTTTGAAGCAGTTTGCCTTCAGCTGACAAGGCCAGCAATACACCTTCACTGTCCTGCCTCACATATTTATCAACTCTCCAGCCCTATGTAATAATTCAGTCCACAGGGACCTTGATGGCCTATCCTTTCTACAAGACATCACTTGTCTATTACATTGATGACATTATACTGATTGGACCCGGTAAGGAAGAAATACCAATGACTCTAGACTTACTGGTAAAACATTTACATGCTAGAGGGTGGGAAATGAACCTGGAAAAGATTCAGGTGCCTTCCACCTCAGTGAAATTTCTAGGGGTCCAGTGGTGAGAGGTGTATCCAGGAGGATAAGTTGTTGCATCTGGCTCCTCCTATAACTAAAAAAGAGGCATAACACCTGGTGGGCCTTTTTGGATTTTAGAGGCAACATATCCCTCATTTGGATATGCTACTCCGGCCTACTAATCAAGTGACTTGAAAAGCTGCTAGTCTTGAGTGGGGCCCAGAACAAGTGAAGGCTCTGCAACAGGTTCAGGCTGCCATGCAAGCCACTCTGTCACTTGGACCATATGATTTGACTGATCCAAGAGTTCTTGAAGTGTCAGTGGCAGACAGAGATGCTGTTCACAGTCTCTAATAGGTCCTCATTTGTGACTCACAGCAAAGACTCTTACGATTTTGGAGCAAAGCCCTGCCATCCTCTGCAGATAACTACTTTCCTTTTGAGAGAAAAACATTTGGCTTGTTACTGGGCCTTAGTAGAGACTGAATGCTTAACCATGGGCCACCAAGTAGCCATGTGACCTGAGCTGCCATTCATAATGTGGTTGTTGTCTGACTTATAGAGTCATAAAGTTGGACATGCACAGCAGCACTCCGTCATTAAATAGAAGCAGTATATGTGAGATTGGGCCCAATTGGGATCTGAAGGCACAAGTAAGTTGCACAAGGAAGTTGCCCAAATGCCCATGGCCCCCACTCCTGTCACATTGTCTGCCTTTCCCAGTTTGTACCTATGGCTTCATGGGGAGTTTCTTATGATCAGTTGACTGAGGAAGAGAAAACTTGTGCTTGGTTTGCAGACGGTTTGTGTGGTATGGGAGTACCACTCGAAAGTGGACATCAGAAGCATTACAGCCCCTTTCTGGGACCTCCCTGAAGGACAGTATTGAAGGGAAATCCTCTCAATGGGTAGAACTTCAAGCAGTGTACCTACTTGTTAACTTTGCTTGGAAGGAGAAAAGGCCAGATGTGAAATTGTACACTGATGCATAGGCTGTGGCCAATGGTTTGGCTGGATGGTCAGGAACTTGGAAGGAACATGATAGGAAAACTGATGACAAGAAGGTATGGGGAAGAAGTATCTGAATCGCCCTGTGTGACCGGGCCAAAGAAGTGAAGATATTTGTGTCTCACGTGAATGCTCACCAAAGGGTGATCTTGGCAGAGAAAGACTTTAGCAATTAAGTGGATAGAATGACATGTTCTGTGGAAACCAGTCATCCTCCTTCCTTAGCATGTCATTGCCCAATGGGCTTGTGAAAAAAGTGGCCATGGTGGCAGGGATTGGAGGTTATTCATAGGTTCAACAACATGACTTCCACTCACCAAGGCTGACTTGACTGCAGCCATTGCTGAGTGCTTCATCTGCCAGGAGCAGAGACCAACACTGAGTCCCCGATATGGCACCATTACTTGAGGCAATCAGCCAGAAACTTGGTGGGAGGTTGATTACACTAGAAAGCGTTCATCCTGGAAAGGGCAGCGTTTTGGCCTCACTGGGATAGATAATTACTCTGGATACAGATTTTCCTTCCCTGTGTGCACTGCTTCTGCCAAACCTAACTTCTGTGGACTTAGAGAATGCCTTATCCACCATCATGGTATCCCACACAGCATCATCTTGGATCAAGGGACTCACTTCACAGTAAATGAAGTGCAGTAATGGGCCCATGCTCATGGAATTCACTGGACTTACCATGTTCCCCTTTGTACTGAAGCGGCTGGCTTGATAGAATGATGGAATGGCCTTCTAAAGATACGATTACAGTGCCATCTAGGTGACAATACCTTGCAGGATTGGGGCAATGTTTTCCAGGAGGCTCCATATACTCTAAACCAGCACCCAATATATGGTGCTGTTTCTCCCATAGCCAGGATTCATGGGTCAAGGAATCAAGGGGTGGAAATGGGAGTAGCACCACTCACTATTTTTTAAAAATCTTTTTTATTGTACTTTAGAGAAAGGTTTACAGAACAATAGTTTCTCATTAAACAGTCAGTAGACATATTGTTTTATGACATTGGTTAAGAACTGCACAATGTGTCAACATTGTCCCTTCTTGACCTTTAGGATCTTTTTTTGGTGAAAATAAACATAGCCAAATTTACACCATTTCAAAAGTTTCTACATGTACAATTCAGTGACATCAATTACATTCTTCCAGCTGTGCTTCTATTCTCACTATCCTTTTCCAAATTATTCTATCACCATTATCTTCAACTCATTGCCCCCTAGGCTTTCCATCAAACCTTTTGAGTTGCTGTTGTCAATCTGATCTCACATAGATAATTCTTTTTTTTTGTACCTTTGATGAAGGTTTACAGAACAAATAGTTTCTCATTAAACAGTACACATATCGCCCTATGACAATGGTTAACAACCCCATGACATGTCGACACTGTACCTTCTCAACCTTGGGTTCCCTATAGCTAGCTTTCTTGTCCCCTCCTGCTTTCTGGTCCTTGTCCCTGGACAGCTGTGCCTCATTAGTCCTGTTTTGTTTTATGAGGCTGTCCAATCCCCGGCTGAATGGTGAACTTCAGGAGGGGCTTCATCACTGAGCTAAAAGGGTGTCCAGGGGCCATACTCTCAGGTTTCTCCAGTCTGTCAAGACAGTAAATCTGGTCTTTTTTTGTGAGTTAGAATTATGTTCTACATGCTTTTCCAGCTCTGTCCAGGTACCTGTATTGTGATCCCAGTCAGAGCAGTAGTGGTGGTAGCCGGGCACCATCTACCTGTACTGGAGTCAGTCTGGTGGAGGCCATGGCAGCTGTAGTCCATTCGTCCTTTGGACTAATCTTTTCCTTGTATCTTGTTATCTTCATTCTCCCTTGCTCCTGAAGGGGTGAGACCAGTGGAGTATCTTAGATGGCTGTTCACAGGCTTTTAAGACACCAGACACTACTCACCAAGGTAGAATGTAGAACATTGTCTTTACAAACTGTGTTATGCCAATTGAGCTAGATGTTCCCCTAGACCATGGTCCCCACAGCCCTCTACCCAGCAGTTCAGTCCCTCAGGAGGTTTAGAAGTGTCAATGGAGCTTCCATGACCTTTCCTTGTACAAGTTGTGCTGGCTTCCCCAGTAATGTGTACTGTCTTACCCTTCACCAAAGTTACCACTTATCTATTTAGTTCCCCCCATCCCTCCCATCCCTCATAACCAGCAAAGATTGTTTCTTTCCATGTGTAAGATTTTACATGAGTTATACAGTAGAGGACTCATACAATATTTGCCTTTTTGTGATTGACTTATTTCACTCAGCATAATGTCCTCCAGTTTCATCTATGTCTATGTTATGAGTTGCTTCACAGATTCATCATTGTTCTTTCTTGTTGCATAGTAATCCACTGTGTGTACTTACCATAGTTTGTTTACCCATTCATCTGTTGATGGGCATCTAGGTTGTTTCCACCTTTTTGCTATTGTGAATAGTGCTTCAATGAATATGGGTGTGCATATGTCTATTCATGTGACAGCTCTTATTTCTCTAGAATATATTCCTAGGAGTGGGATTGCATTTTCTAGTGCTTTTTTTTTGTGGTGCTGACGTTTTCTTTGTTCCTCTTACTCTTCTGTGCTGAGTTTCTTTTGTTTGTGGATTTTTAAAATTTCTTTTGTTTTTGTAGGTTTTGTTTTAATGAGACTTTATGTTTTTCTTCTTTATTTTGATGAGTTGCTTTGTTAACTTTCTTTGTGGTTACGTTGAAATTTACCCTTATCTTCCTAGATTTGTACCAGTCTATTATTACTTGGTATCTCTTGACTTCCTCTCCACTAGAAAGTTCTATACCTACACCGTTTATTCCCTCTTTTATTGTTCTGATGCTGTTGTCATTTACAGATTAACCTCTCTGGTTCCCTTTTGTAATTCTTTTGGTTTTGCATAGTCCTTAAGAGTTCATTTTCTAGGTTGGTATCTGGTTAGTACAATCCTGTTTCCTATATTCAGCCTGTGGTCTAATATTGTTTGTTCTCAGATCAAAGGACTTCTTTTAATAAGTCTTGTAAGTTCCGTTTGGTTTTTACATAGTCCCTTAATTTCTGTTGATCTGGAAATGACCTAATTTCACCATCATATTTGAATGAGAGTTTTGCAGGATATATTTGGCTGGCAATTTTTTTCTTTCAAGGCTTTATATATGTCATCCCATTGCCTTCTTGCCTGCATGGTTTCTGACAAATAATCCGAGCTTAGTCTTATTGTTTCTCCTTTGTACGTGACTTTTTGTTTTTCTCTAGCTGCTCTCAGGATTCTTTGTTTGTCTTTGATTTTAGCAAGAGTGATTATGATAGGCCTTGGTGATATTCTTTTGGGGTCTATACTATATGGCGTTCATTGAGCTTCTTGGATGGTCAGCTTTTCATCTTTCATGATATTGGGAAAGTTTTCTGTCAACAATTCTTCAGTGATCCTCTCTGTATTTTCTGTTTCCCCCCCCTGTTCTGGAACTCCAGTCACTCGAAGATTTTTGCGTTTGATTGTATCCCACATAATTCTCAGGGTTTCTTCATTTTTCTTCATTCTTTTTTCTGATTTTTCCTCAAACAGCATTGTATCCAAGTGTTTGTCTTCAATTTCACTGATCCTATCTTCCATCATTTCAAACCTGTTCCTCAGCCCTTCTATGATGCTGTCCATTTCTGAAATCTTGTTGTTTATCTTTTGGATTTCTAATTTTTGTTTTTGTATGATTTCTAGTTGTTAATTTATTTTAGCATTTTGTTCCTGTATTATTTTCTTGAATCTTCCATTTTTTTGTCTGTATTTTCCATGAATTTGTCTATGTTTTCCTCATTTTTGTCTGCTTTTTGCTTCATCTCTTGGATAATTCTGAATACTAGAGATTTGAATTCCCTATCAGTTAGTTCTAGTGCCTTTTCTTCTACTGGAATGTCATCTGGTCTTTTATTTTGGAGGCCTCCTAGAACCATTCTGTCCTGTTTTTGTAAATGTTTTGATATTGTCTGCTGTCTTCAGGGCATTCAGTGGTTATTTTCCCATTTATTGATTGTAGATTTCTTTGTTTCATCCTGCTTTTTTGTTTTATTTGGTTATGTCTGAGCAGGCGGGCTGCATGTTGTTTGTTGTTTGCTCATTTGTGGGCATGATACTTTTCACCTCCTTCTCCAAAGGGCAGAGTCAGTCACTCAGGGATGGTACAGCAGGGCAGGTCCAGCTGAAGGGAAGTTGCTGAGATATGTTTTTTGTGGCACGTACCAGGGCTGACAGTGTGGACCGGGAATCAGTGCAGGGCAGGTTCCAGTAGGCTGTGTCTCTGTTGCTTGGGAGTGTGATGTTCAGCACACAGTGCAGTTAAGCAAGAAGGAGGGGATAGATTGTGAAGTGTTGAGCTAAGATGGGTACGGGAAAGATGAGAGAGAGGAGAGAGGAACAGGAGCCAAAGACATACACACAAACAAAAAAGAGTGCTAAGGCAGCTTGCTACTGGAGAGGAGAGATGAGAGACTGAGAAATAGGGAAAAACAAAAATGAAAAAAAAAAAGAAAAAGGATTAAAGAAAAAAATGAATAAATTGAGAAACTGGAAATGAAGAAAGACAAAAAGGGGATAAGAGAGAGAGGAAAGCTAAACAAAGACATGAAAAAAATAAAGAAAGAAAGAAACAAACAAACAAAAAACAAGAAAAAGAAAAGCCCCCAGGGATGTCCCTGTGTGTCTGCGCAGAGTAAGGGACTAGCTTCCAAGCCACGCAGTACTGCCTGGCTAGAAGAGGCTCCTGAGCCAAGAAAAGAAAAAGAAAACAAACAAACTAATCAGAGCAAAAAAAAGCCCTGGGGGGTCCCACCAGCATGGTGGCATGGGCCGGGAAGCAGTTTCACAGTAGAGCAGTGTTTTGCAGCCTTTCAGGAAGAAGCAAAGATGGTGCATGGAGCCAGGTATTTGAGAGAAAGGATGGGGAGGAGGTGAGAGGTAAGGAAGAAATCTAAAAAAGTGGAAAAAAGCAACACCACAGCCAACAAATGGCACTCAGGGAGCTGGCCAGTGTGGGCGGGTGGAATCCAAGCAGCACTGGGGGGAAACTCAAACTCGTGCTTCCTGTCCAACAGACTGTGGCTCCAGGAAGCAGAGGAGGCTAAATGCGGGTGAAGAAGGGTGGGGGGGTGGGAAAGCCTATATTGTCGGTTTCCGGTTGTTCTGTCTCCTGCTGGAAGCTCTGTGAAGCTGCTTTTGTGTACCTCCTGTTTGCTGATCTCTGATAGGAGTCCAAGATGGCGGATCTGTGCTGTGGTAGCTGATAGGGGACCTCTGCATATGTCTCTCTTCATGCTCTGTTCTCAGTAAGTTTCTTATTCCATTTGGTGTTTGGCTGAGTTCTTTATCTCTTCAGTTGATGCTTAGGGTTTCAGAATTGACGTGTGACTCGTTTGACTTAGTTTTTCTGATCTTTGCTGTGGAGGGACGGAGTGGTGCTTCTGACTACAGCGCCATGTTGCCCAGAAGTAGCACCACTCACTATTACCCCTTGTGACCCACATGCAAAATTTTTCCTTCCTGTCCCTGTGACCATATCCAAGATGTCCTTCAACAGATGAATAAACAAACTGTGGCACATGCATATGATGGAGTATTATCCAGCAACAAAAAGAAGTGCACTTTTAAGCTATGAAAAGCCATCGAGGAAACTTAAATGAATCCTGTTCAGTAAGTCAGTCTGAAAACACTACATACTGTATGATGCCAAGTATATGACATTCTAGAAAAGGCAAAATTATAGACAATAGAAGGATCAATGGCTGTCAGCAACTCAGGGGAAGTGGGGAGTGATGAATAAGTGGACCACAAAACATTTTTAGGACAGTGAAACTATTCTGAATGATACTGTAATGGTGAACACTTGACATTACACATTTAGCAAAACCCATAAAAGCGTACAACACAAAGCATAAAAAATGTATCAATACTGTTCCATCAATTGTAACAAAGTACTACAGTAATGCAAGAAATTAATAATCAGAGAAAAAGCATACAGAAAGGAGAGTGAGTATACGGGAACTGTTTTATCTGCACAATTTTTTGTAAACCTAAAATTACTCTAAAAACTAAAGTCTCCTTAAAAATTGCTAGTGATATATTTGCATTGGGCAAATCTGCTGCAAAATATCTCTTTAAATTTTTAAACAGCAAAGATGTCACTTTAAGGACTAAGGTGCGCCTGACCCAAGCCATGGTGTTTTCAATCACATCATATGCATGCAAAAGGTGGACAATGAATAAGGAAGACCAAAGAATAATTGATGTCTTTGAATTATGGTGTTGCTGAAGAATATTGAATATCCTGTGGACTGCCAGAAGAACAAACAAATCTGTCTTGGAAGAAGTACAGCCAGAATGCTCCTTAGAAGGGAGAATGGTGAGACTTCATCTCAGTTAGCACATGTTACCACTCGTGACCAGTCCATGGAGAAGGACATCACATTTGGTAAAGTAGAGGATCATCAAAAGAGAGGAAAACACTCAGGAAAATGGACTGACACAGAGGCTGCAATGATGGGCTCAAGCATAACAATGATTGTGAGGAGGGTGCAGGATCAGAGAGTGTTTTGTTCTGTTGTACATGAGGTAGCTATGAGTTGAAACTGACTTGATGACATCTAACAACAACAGTGATATATTTTACATTTTTTATATCATAGTAAATATTTGATATCTGGTATGTATTTTACACATACTACATCTCAGTGTGGACTAGGCATATTTCAAGTGCTCAATATCCAGATGTGGCTAGTGGCAATCATATTGGAGAATGCAGCATTAAACATACACTTAATATAGTAGCAATTTTTTCTGTGTCAGCATATATGGCATAAGTGTGTGTTTCCAAAATTAAATTTTTATTTATTTCCTCAGACGAATTCTGCATTAAATGAACCCATCGTGCAGATTCAGCACAAACAGATGTTACCAATAATGTTGTTGGTAGATAGTCTGAAGATTGCTACAGATAAATATTACTAATTCCATTTTGTTTACAAGACAAATTAAAAAAAAAAATCCTTCTTATTGTGAATTCCCAAGAATGCAATAGACATCTCACATCAGCATTACTGGCATGGACTGCTGTGTCGCATTAGTCAGTTTTGTTTTATGTGGCTGTCCAATCCCCAGCTGAACGGTGAACCTCTGGAGTGACTTCACCACTGAGCTAAAAGGGTGTCTGGGGGGCCATACTCTCGGGGTTTCTCCAGTCTCTGTCAGGCCAATAAATCTGGTATTTTTTTTTTGTGTTAGAATTTTATTCTACATCCTTCTCCAGCTCTGTCCAGAACCCTCTGTTGTGATCCTGGTCAGAGCAGTCAGTGGTGGTAGCCGGGCACCATCTAGCTGTATTGGACCCAGTCTGATGGAGGCCTTGGTAGCTGTGGTTCATTAGTCCTTTGGACTAATCTTTTCCTTGTATCCTGAAAGAACAGAGTTTTAACCATGATAAATCCCAGGGTTCAAGAAGAATCTAGGAGCAAGCTTACTTGTTTTCCACAAATATCAGGAATGAATTTCTAATCCCCAATTCTCAAAACACATTTTTCAGATTTATCCACCTCCCACATGCTTATACTTACTGATCACTCACAAACCCAAGGCTGGAGACCAGAGTACTACCCTGAGTTCACTGTGTAACATTCTCACAAGTGTGTTCCAATATATCTTGAAATCCATATATCTTCTCCCTTTTCAAGGGTTCCTCCCATTCCCCCCACCCCCAACTTTTCAAAACTCCCTTTTATGTACCTCCTTATGTTTAAAAATGACTTAAATGTTTTAAAAAATGAATAAATGCTTCACTCACATTTTTTCTTGACCTTTAAATCCTGTCTGTTTACCGTCTATCTTACTCTTATAATTCAGCTTTTCTAAATCCTGAAGCTGCTGTTTCATTCATGTCCTGTGATTTCCTCTTCTGGACTGCTGGTAGGGCCCCTGAGTTACCTGATATCTTGAGTAGAAGAGAAAAGACCATTATAATGAAATGCAGAGTGCATAACTATCGGATTTTCTTCTGCCTGTTGCTTTCCGCCATCAAATCTGGCTCATACATTCTGATTGTGCAAACAGCAAATATAGCGAAGACTTTTAGGCAGCCAAAAGATTAATTTCTTCAGCTTTGTGCCTCAGATTAAGACAACTATAGAGGAAATCAAAGGAGCTGAAAATGGGGACTTGATTCTTTGCCACCCATAGTAGAAGACAGAGACTTTTAACAACTCAAGGTTGTAAAAAAAGCCCACAGTGGAAACCTCCTGTGGCTATTTATCCAACACATGTTTCCAGTCCTCTGCCTTCGCTTTCAAGCTCTATAAAGAATCAATATCCTCCACTGGTTCCTGAGCACCTCCTACCAAAAGCAGCTGCTGATGCCTCTTAACAGTGAGAAACACTACCACAGTGCTCAAAGAGCGTGAATCTCAGGAAATAACACTTAGTTCTAGCTAAAACTAGCCAGCAGCACTTCAGGAACCAGGCTTATGCAGGTCAGTGGTAGAGTACATGCTTTGCATGTATGAGGCCCTGGCTTCGATCCTCGACACCTTTATACTTTTTCTCTGCTCCAGCACTATTTAAATCCAAATCTTGAAGGAATACAAATTCACTTCTCCTAATATTTTCCATTCAATTCTTGCACACATAGACAGCAAAAACATAACCCAACGGACTTCCTTGAATGCTCTTCCATTTCTGTGCTTTGAGCTTCTTTATCCCTTAAGCTGATTGTGACAGCAAAGGAAAATGACAAGAAAGGGTAGAAAAGAAGAATCAGACGCTAACAGAATCTTTTCAATCACCGAAAACAAAAGCGTGCACATTAAGCTCCCGTTTTGTACTATTATTAAAGAGACAGAAAGATGGAGGAGGGTTGAAGGTCCCTGCAGATAGGTTTTTCTTTTTTTTTAACCAACTAAACCGAAAAGCTGCCAGGTGAGGCTCCCTGCTGGGATACCTCAGGTTATGCTGATGTCTAAATTATTTCAGGGCAAAACTGAGTAAATAAGCTTTCCTTCTCTTTGATTCTCTTTCCGTTTATTCCTGATGAGGTGGCCGAATGGTTAAGGCGATGGATTGCTAATCCATTGTGCAATGCATGCATGGGTTCAAATCCCATCCTCATTGTTCCTTCCTTTCCCCACTGTGTTGTGAGAGTGATATTTGGATCCCTAGTGGCACAGTGGTTTTTTGGTAACTAAAAAGTAGGCCGTTGGAATCCACCAGTCACTCTTTCAAAACCCAATGGGGTAGTTGTACTCTGTCCTGTAGGGTTGCTGTGAGTTGGGATTGACTCTATGGCAACGGGTTTGGTTTTTCTCTTTTTGACTCCTGACAGGTGCACAGCATCGCCCAAGTAGTGAAACACAGCTTTGGACTATCATCTTCCATTTGGCCAAGCACAGATTCTCCAGACAGACATTGTTTTCCTCTTGCTCTTCATAAACTCACTGTATTTGTCTTGGAGCCCTGATATTGTCTTAGAGAAACTTTCAGGCAGAAGGCAAAAACCATAAGAGATAAGAAGTCTCCATAAGCAATGGGAATGCATATTTGGACACGTTTCCCAAGAAAAACCGGAAGTCGTCGAGTTGCTTTTGACTCATGATAACCCCATATGTGTCAGAGTAGAACTGTCCTCTACAGCGTTTTCAAAGGCTGATTTTTTTGGCAGTAGATCACCAGGTGCGTCTAGGTGACTGAAACCTCCAATCTTTCATTTAGCAGCAAGGAAGTGTTAACTAAGTACACCTAGGGACTCTTTTCCCAGGGAAAAACCAAAATCCAACTGCCCATTGGGTTTCTAGAGAGGGGCTGATGGATTGGAACCGTGGACCTTTTGCTTAGCAGCTAGGCTTTTAACCACCAGGACTCTTTCCAGGGACAGTGAGCAGTTAAACCCTAAGACATCAAAGTCTCAGGCAAGCGCATGCATAAAACCCCAAGGGTCCTGCACTTCCACTACTTCTGGCTATCAGAGCCACAAAGAATAATTCTAGGCCAAGGATACAAAAGAGCAGAACCCGAAAAGTTGGCTTGGGAAACTTAGATCCAGATGGAACGAAAAAACAGATCCTAAGTGAAAAACAATAATTATATGGTGTCATGGACAGTCACTGTTCTAGCAAACCCTGGAGTCCAAAACCTTGGTCAGGAAATCCAGCAGTGGCTTTGTCTTGTGAAGCTACAGCTAGGATTGTGAGAACGACACAGAGGCATGCGGGAGGCATGATGGGGGCTGAGCAAAAACTGCAAGCATATTGACCTTTTGTAACAGCCCTCTCCTGTTCCTGGACAGACACTCAAACGTCAGCCATCACAGAAGCTAAAAGAATAGAGGCTTCATTCTCTTGCCAAAATTTGTGATGTTGGTCAACCCACATGAGTTTTAGGAGATAATCCTTAATCATTGTGTCTTCTCTTTCTTTTAGTTTTCATTCTGGTATTTTCCCCCCATGAGAGGTTTGTATCTTCTTGCATATTGGAATACATTATATATTAACTCCTCAGTTCCTCCACAGCACTAGTCAACTCCCTTACTGTAACCTCCTTCAAATAACTGACTGAGGCTTAGTTGGTGCTGGGAAGTAGCTGACATGTGCGCTTAGAGGCTGGAAGACATTATAAGGTAACATGCTGAGTAACAAATTCCAGTACAGAGTTAAAAGGGAAATAAATGTCTTAGATCAGAATGCAGTGGTTCCCAAACCTGGGGAACTGCCTGAGAACTTTGTGAATATATGTATTCCTGATTCCACTGCTATAGATCCTGAATGGACTGAGAATCATGGGATAGGGAGTGGATGGGATCTATATCATTGAAAAGTCTCCACAGATGTTTCCATTTTTCAGCCATTTTTGAGAACTGCTAGCCTAGGAAGTGGTGTTGAGTGAACTGAGCTGCTGGGAAATTTTTGCTACAAGGAAGCAATGGAGACAAGATTAAAGAGGGCTGGGAGAGGGAAACTGAAGGTGAGACATTATGTGATGAAGAAAATGAAGGGGAAGATAGGAGGAGAGAGGTGGATGTGGGTATGGATAAACTAGAAGAGAAGGTGAAAGCTGGTTTGGAAGTAGGTCTTTAGGATGGGTTGAATTTGGATGGCAGGAGGTAGTTTGAACCTGTCAGGGTTGTCTATGTCTCCTCTGTTCTCTCTACAATGCAGGAAGTCAGAAAGTTCCCTTCCTCCTAAGGAAAATAGACTAAAGATGTTTTTCCCATCGGAAGATGCAGCTCTTTTTGCCCAAGACTTTTTTTTTTTTGGCTTTAAGAGAGCTTAGCAGATCTTTCCATCTCTAGAAATAATTTTCTCAACTGCATGCTGGAAGACTCAAGGTTTCCTGAGAAATGCCTTTCCTCTGGATAGCATCCTAACACTTCTTCACCATTAGTAAAGAGTTAGGATCACAGATGTCCATGGTTGGGATCACAGATCTCCATGACTAGCAATTGGACCTACCTTTTGTGGACCAAGATTAAGTGGGTGGCAGTGGAAGTTTAGGAGAAATGGGATAAAGAAAATTGGAAGGAAACTTTTCTCCTAAACCTGCTATCTATCCGCTGACACAGGCACAGGTGAGGGGAAAAAAAGAAGACTCAAAAGGAATTTGTCCAACAGTCATTTTCCCCTCCTTCTTTGCATCTTTTTCTTCTCTACTTCTTAATAATAATGCAAAATTGTAGTAAAGGACAACAGGCTGTCTATGACATGGTGGAATGTTGTTGCTTCACCATCAGCAAATCCTGAGTGAGCACCTTCTTTTACTCCAGTTCCTCCTGACTTTATTGTGCTTAAGCAGTCAGGTTGGGAGGCCCAAGGAGTGTCAAGGACAAGTGAGTAATTATCCAACTGAGTAACTAGCAAATGATTTATCCTTTCTGTGAATAGGAAAAACAGAAGAAAAAGTATTCACAAAGAGAAGAAAGGGGAAAGTGTGGGGGAAAAAATTGCCAATATTCAACTGTGAGTTGGTGAGAAAAAAAAAAAAAAAACAACATATGGAAGTGGTGGGGATTGAACCCTGCTCCTTATGTATGCTAAGCACTGGCTCTACCACTGAACTACACCCCCACATAACCTGTAACACTGACCTTCACCTTAGTCTACAGGTGTTTTAAAACGTAAGTTTTCACAAGTCAAAATCCATTATGTTCAATTACTGTGTTGTTGGATTGGATCCTACCTCGTAGCTATGTCAGGAGAAGGAAAAAAAACGCATTCCGGATCAAAGGACTCTGAGATCTTCCATCGAGCATTGGCTTCTTCAGGGAGTCTTTTAGCCAACTGCTTGAGTGGCAGTCAGTTCCAGTCCACCACGAGGAGAGTCGCCAGATTGAACATTCTGTTAAGTCTTCTGATTGTGTTCCTGAAAAGTCCTTCGTCCCTGTGTATGAAGCTTGCAGAAAGACAGAAAAGATAGTACATGGGAATACAAAGATGAGTTCCGTGAGTGCTGCGAAGGAATGAAGATCCAGGTGGGGAGATTGGACTAGAGGTTAATTAATTCACAGTATTTGACGGAAACCGGAGCCCTGATGGTGAGCTGGTTAGGCACTATGGCTGCTAACCATAAAGGTTAGCAGTTCGAATGTACCAGCTCTCATTGGGAACCTCATGGGGTCGGATCGGCTCTATAGCAAAGGGTTAATTAGACTGCAGGGAAGAGCGACAAGTACAATCATAGCTCCTGTAAATGGCTGCTTCCTATACCTGAGTTTGGAAACGTGGTTTTGCCTCCACGATGCTGTAGCTCTGATTTTGAGAGAGGATAAAGATGGACACCCCTGTCGTTAAAGAGTCCATTTTAGACCTAATTATTTCCTTAACAAGAAAAGCACAAGAGAAGCACAAATTCGCTCTTTATAAATTCTCCCGACGCCTGGAGGACTAGGCAAACTCCTGACGTGGTGCGACTGTTAATCCAGATATGATGGAGAAAATCCAAATCTTCTTGGATGGAAGGGACGGGTGCCAGTAATCTATAGATTAAGTTACTACTATATTAGAAGGACACCTGTCTGGGAACTGGAAGGCAAGAAGGGGTGGGCACGAGGAAGGGAATGAATAGGAGAGAGTGGCAGGGTTTATGGCGGGAAAAAGGCGAACGCTGAGCAGAGGAGAGAAGCAACAGCAGAGGAGTAGATGGCAGAGAGAAGAGGAATAGGGTTTGGAGAAGGGTCTTTAAGAATGGATAAGATAGGGACTATCACGGAAGTAGAAAGGGACCAAGCTCCCATCTTTACTATGCTTTCTGCAGGCCCTGGGGAAGAGAGAGGCTAAAGTAAATGCTTTCAACCTCACAAAAAAATACTACTCGTTTTGCCCAAAATTTGGTGACTGAGAGACTCGCTTCTCTTTCTATCGCTGAGCATTTTGGAAAGTGTGCGTGTGGTTGAGTGTTTGTGGAATAACAGTTGCTGGTATTGGAGGATTTGGAAAAAAACAAGGGAGGGCAGCGTTGTCCCGATCCCACGTGCAAGCACAGTAGCCTGGAATTTAGAAGCAGAATTCCTCCATGGCTTTGGGCTAGAATATCTTGTATTTCCAGTCACTTATTTTTAGTTTGTTTGAACTTAACATTCAAGGGAAAGAATGAGAAAGAAAGGTCAAGCAGTGACCCAGACTTTGTGATTTGAATAGACTCTTACTGAACCCATCAAACTGCTGGAGAGCTCAGTGCACTAGGCCTCTAGTCTGAAGATCTAGGATTCACCACCGTTCTGGTGTAGATACTTTCAGTTTTCCCATATTTCTAACTCGTATGCAAAAGGCTGCTGAGCTCCGCTTTCTCCTTGAGCAGCTCTGGGAATATTTACAGCCCATTTTACTACTCACATAATGTCTTTCCTTAATGGGAATCTGAAGAGCAAGATTTCAAATGTGGAAAGTCAGATTTGCAGTATCATTTGAGAGTTACACATTCAATGTGTGCAGCAACCTCGTTCTCTGTCCTACTGTCAAATAGATGGGCAAAATAGTGACTTAAGGAATGAAGAGGAAGGCACAGTGTTGAGACGTCAAGGTTGATGATGCAACTTAACTTTGGAAATTTTTAGGAAGATTCCCAAGTCTCTGGATTGTGAAGATGCTATATCCTTTCACTTTGGGAAAGGAGGAATGGGCTTTACTGCTTGTTGTTAGGTTCTTTTCTTTTTCTTTTGGGGCATTGGATAGGACTGGAAAGGGGAGAGAAGGAGTGTGATTTGAGACTTCACATATTTAGGATACTTATGAATTTAAGGTGCAAATTCACGTTAATGTTTTATAATCATGATGTGATTCCTCAGACTAGAATGTTACAAAGATCTCTTACCTGGAGATTTTTATAGAGGACGTGGCTGTAAAAGAGAGGATCTCTGCACAGAGGTAGAGTGAGTCCTGATAAGAATTCATCATAATTTGAAGATTTGGAGCTCTTCCAAGATATTCATTGAAAACCAAGGGATAAACTCTTCCTGTAGAGTGATCTTGAACTCTGGAGTTCATACTGATTAACATTATCTTCTTGGAATTTCTTAGAAGACCTAAGAAACAGCAACCTCCAGGTGAGATGACCTGTGTCTCTTCTTTGCCAACTTCTAGCCCAATAAGAATCTTCTCCAAGTTCACAGGAATTGCATGAAGTCCCCTTATAACTTGGGAGGCCTCCATTTTTCTAACAGAACTTGCCTCCCAGCTGACCCAGAAGGTAGCTCGTCAGAGCAACTGAATGTGAGAGGAGTAAAGGTCTCCTTGAAAGAGACCATTAGACAGACATCAGACACAAAGATATGCAGTCACTTGAGTACAGGCAGAGAGATACAGTAGGAATTAATGTGGCTCTGAGTCTTGTGAAGCACAATTAGGATAATTTTTGGGGTAACTGCGAAGTTAATAGTTAATATTGCAGCTACAGAAACCTGAATTCCAAATGTACCCTTGTAAGTTCCTGACATGAAGGGATGCAGGGATACATTCTTGTTAAATCAAGTTGTACTTGAAAGTCTCAAAAGGGCATTTTATGTATTATTTGTGACAAGTTCCAATCTATTGTATACGGCACTCTTTGAACATCTCCTCAAAGGAAAGACTTTGCTAAAAATTAGTAAATTATAAGATTTTATGAGATATTAAAGTTGGACTTAGTAGAAGAAGCATACATATGCTCTCTGTGTTCTATTTAGGAAATCCAAAACCTTTAAATTGTACATATAATCCACATAGGTCCTGGGAAGAATAAAAGTCAAATTGTTTTGCAAGACTCCTCAAAAGTGAGGGTCTGGAAAAATGTTTTGAATGTAAAGAGTTATATATTAAGTTCTGAATTTTACAGACTGTGTTTTCATATGTGGTCTAGCATCCATGTAGAATCTTTGGCAGAAGAACCATAACCATCATATCATGAGTTAGTTTCTAGAAGTTAAATCAGATTGCTCCTATGATTCCTTCAAAATGAAATAGGAAGATACCAGGGTGGGGGGGTGGGGAAGAAATGTAACCGGGAAGGGCCTGGAATTGTTGGAGAAGATAAGGCATCTATACAAAGAAAAGAAAAAGGAACATAGTAAGAACTTGTGATTAGAAGTTTCTTCCAGTTGGGGTAAGATTCACTAATATCTTGAAGAGAAGAAATAAACACCCATTGAAATCTTGAAAATCATTATAAAAATAATGATAATAGACTTAGAGGACAAGATGATGATCGTTAGTGGGTACACAGATTTGCTCTCGTATCTTTTTGTGGCTCAGCCCATTTTAGATTTCCAAAGTCTCTTTAATGTTAATTATTAGTTTGTGAAAGAAGAAAATTCCCCTATATCACTTCTCCCTTCCATCAACATTTCAGGAATTAGTCACTGGAAGACTCTTCTAGTTACTGTGCCAAAATAAATAAACCACCATGAAGGGACTTGAACCTTCAGTCCTCTAGATCTGGAATCAGACATCTTATCCATTAGACCACACAGCCAGCGTTGTGAGGCTACTGTACAAACATACAAGTGAAAGTATTGATAAGGGAATATTAAGTTTTGTTTCAAATTTTTAACTTTGCAATTGGACGAATTTTTTTTTTGGAAGGTAACTTTTTTTTTTATTGTTGTAGTTAAATGAAGTTTACATTTCAAGTTAGTCTCCTATACAAAATTTTTTACATACATTGTTAGGTGACCTTAATTTCTCACCCCATTCTGCGACAGCACACTCTTCCTTTCTGCCCCTGATTCCCCATGACCATTCAACCAGCTCCTAACCCTCTCTGCCTTCCCATCTCATCTCTGGACAGAAGCTGCCCAATTTGGTCTCTTGTATCTGCTTGACTAAGAGGCACACTCTTCACGAGTATCACTTTATGTCCCAAAGTCCAGTCCAATCCCTGTCTGAAGAGTTGGCCTCAGAAATTGTTTTAGTTCTGGGCTGATGGAGAGTCCAGGGGCCATGCTTTCTGGGGTATCTCCAGTCTCAGTCAGACCATTAAGTCTGATCTTCTTACTAGAATTTGAGTTTTGCACCCCATCTTTCTGCTGCTCCATCAGGGACTCTCTGTTGTGTTCCTTCTCAGGACGTTCATTGATGGTACCTGGGCACCATCTAGTTCTTCTGGTCTTAGGCTGATGAGGTCTCTGGTTTATGTGACCCATTCTGTCTCTTGGGCTAATACTTTCCTTGTGTCTTTGGTGCAATTGAAGGTAATTTTGACAACATTCAAAAAAAAAGAATCAAACATCATCTGAAACCTCTGTTAACAATTACTTAGAATTAGTAAACTGAGATTGTGAGATAATCATAAGTGACACATTTCTCTAAGGGTCCTCTCGTCTTATGTCACTTATAATGATGGGCAGAGAATTATAAGCCAAGAACTAAACTCTGCAATGAAGGGGTGCAGATGAAAGCGTGAAGAGAGGGATCGTCAATAGTTGGTATGTTCGGACCCTTTGATCTCAAAGATAAAATTGCCTTGCTCCTGGGAGAAAAGTCTTGAAGCTCAAACAAGAGCTCCTTTTGTTGGAAATGCCTGCTTTTAATCCCAGGAAAGTATTTTATTATAATCCATTCATAACATAGTTTTAAAAACTTGATCCTACCAACAAGTAGAAGAATCACCTGATATGGAGATGGGATGAGGTAGTAGGTCCCAATCTCTCTGGGAGAACAGTCCAGATGTGTGAGGTGCAGTTTGGTGACTTCCAAGCCACATCAAATGGAGAGAAGCGGACCAAAATAGCTTGGAGGGACACTTCTCTCATTGAAATGCTAACTAACGCCAAGTTAGTTTGTCTAAAAATCTTTCCCTAGTTTCCTTGCAGACAGAGGCACAAAACAATTCAAAGCATTTTTGTGTGACCCATCCCCAACACTGCCTTATATATTGGTAGGGTAGAAGAGATGCAAAATCCACAAATTCCTGAAGTTAAGTAATCACAAATTCTCTCAGTTTCCACATAGTGTTCTTTCTGGGAAGTGCTGAATTATTTGGAAGAAATAAAAATAGACTTTTCCCATTACCAGCCTTGTCTTTCCTCTCAAGAGAAGTTAATCTTTCCTTCACTCCAAAACTTTCCCATTTGTTCCCAGATCCCTTGAACAGTATTTTCTCCAGGTTTAGGTCAAAAGTCAGAAACCATCTTAGGTCATATACTGGATGGTACATCCTAAAGTACACTAATTCATCAAGATAATTATCATTTTCCTTTGGATGTGAACAAAACAGTATTAACGATACGAAGACCTGAAGGAGGAAGAGAAAAAGGAGATAAAAGAGAAAGAGGAAGATGAGGAGGAGGAGGAGAAATAAAATGAAAAGAAGGAGGAGTGGCTCACAGATGGTAGAGAAGTTGCCTCATGAAAAAAAGCAAGCATAGGGATGCAGAAGATTAAACCCATGCGCCTTTGCTTGCCCACTGTCTTAGTCATCTAGTGCTGCCATGACAGAAACACCCCAGTGGATGGTTTTAATGAAGTGAAGTTTATTACCTTACAGTAAAGCAGGCTAAAAGTCCAAATTCAGGGCATCAGTTCCAGGGGAAGTCTTTTTCTCTCTGTCGGCCTTCTTCTCTTCGGTGTTCCCCTGGACTAGGAGCTTCTCTGCTCAGGGACCCCAGTCCAAAGGACGCGCTCTGCTCCCAGAACTGCTTTCTTGATGGTATGAGGTCCCCAACTCTCTGCTTGCTTCTGTCTTTTATATCTCAAGAGATTACCTCAGGACACAGCTCAGTCTTGTAGATCCAGTCCTGCCTTACTAACACAACCGCCATCCATCCTCCCTCATTAACATCATAGAGGCAGGATTTACAACATATAGGAAACTCACACAGTACCAGGAATCACGGCCCAGCCAAACTGATACACACATTTTTTGACGGATATAATTCAAACCATGACACCCACCATTATGGAACATTCTCACTGGTCTTCAATTTTTCTCTCCTTTAAGTCTTTTCTCCTCTGTCTCCCAAGGCTGCAAGAAAGATGTACAAAACAAGGCAGATAGATACGAAGAAGAGTAACGTGAGTGTTGCTTGGAGAAAAATAGATGCAGGTGGATATGAAGCCCTCTGGGTGTAGCAATGTGGTCTGAAACCTGGCAGTGCTTTGCCTAGATGACCAAGTCTGTTTCTGAAAGTTTAAAGAGAGAGAAGACAAGATAAAAGGAAGGGAAATTCTCCTAGCGATTATAATATGTGTTTGAAACAAAATCTTCTTGGCAAGCAGGAGTATTACAAAGAAGGTATTTGGGAACCAGGACATGAAACATAAAACCAGTTGGACTGCATAAAGCCTGCATTAGGTACTCATGAAAAGTGGAACACAGGAGCCTAGGTAACTAGGTCGGTAGAGTACCAGACTTTTAATCTGAGGGTCCAGATCTCAAGAGTCTGTTCAGACTACATGCTTATTTTACTCTAGTTATTTCTCTTAGGAGTCTATTGACATTCCTCTTCCTTTTAGAGAAACCCATTCTGACATTTACTAGGGGCATTTTGACTTCTCTTTTCCTGCTTTTTGCTCAACAAGAATCGGAATAGAGCAAGGAGAGCAGAGAAAGGGCAAAGAGTTAACTGCTCAATTATTAGCCAAAGGGTTGGAGGTTTGAGCCCACCCAGAGGTGCATCAGAAGACAGGCCTGGCAATCTGCTCCTGTAAGGTGAAAGCCTTGAAAACATTATGGAGCAGTTCTACACTGCACACATGAGGTCAGTATAAGTCTAGGCAGTCTAATCCTTCCAAATGAGGTGAAGATTTCTAAAAATAAACTTTGCTGTTACTGAGCCTCATCTTTTGTAACTTAGATTCTTCTTTGGAATGACCTAAGTGAGGGTTTTTAACAAAATAACTCCATTAAGAGACTCTGGCCATCAAGCATGCATCACTTCCACTTACAGCAAATAGTCACTTGGAGGGGAGGGAAGGGAAAGGAGAAGAGAGGGCTAGGAGGGTCGAATTCAGCTACAGAGTCTCCCTTAAAATCGTCACTACCTTAAAATCTCACAATGACAATGTCCAGGGCTGTAATGACTCTAATCATACAACCAGAGGTGCAGAGCTTCTTGGGGGAAGGGAGAGGCGAAATAGGTCTGGCTGGGCACACTAGGTCCCTGATTAAGGCATACTGCTTCTAACGTGAAGAGCCTTATGGCTCCAGCGAACGGCTGCTGTGCCCTCTACTCACCCAAGGCTTGGTTTCAAGCGTAGTATCTCAAAGACAGTAAAGTCTTCTCTTCTCTAACGCAGCCTTTGCACCCTGAGGTGACCCCCGGATTCCTCCCTCCTCCCCCCATGCATCTCCTCGGGTCACTCAAAGAGCCAGACCACCTGGCTGTGAACCTGAACCCAGCTCTGCACCCCAGAAGGTCCCGCGTGGGACTGTAGAAGGGTCGAGGGAGTTGGAGTGAGGCAGCAGGGCCCAGGTCCCCTAGGACACAAGGTGACTGAAACGCCTGAGTGGATGGGTAGGGGGCAGCCAGAGCAGGGGAGACGAGACCCAAGGACCCCTCCCAAAATGCTTTGGTGAGATGAGAGCAGGCAGAATGCGTGGTCTCTAATAGGTTTTATTCCTTGGCTGTCTTTACACTTTATGATATCCGGGTATCATAAAGAGACAGCCAAAAAGTGAAACTTAGCTCTCTAGCATCCCTGCTTGATGGACCAAAAACTAAACTTGTTGGCCCCGAAAAAGTGTAAAGATCTCATCCCTGACTCTCTCACAACCTTCCCAGTGACCCAGTGGCTTGCACTGGCAAGCATAGTTTCTGGGGTATCCTCTCAGGGATGTTATTTACTCCACTTTGAATACAAATAAGAAAATTTCAAATACATTCCACTGCATCTTGGATTTTTCACTTCATGCATGTTGCATTGATTTCCAAATCAATACAGAAAGAGGTTCTTCCTTCTTTGCTTGGCAGCAAAGAATTCCATTGTATGGATATGTCATAACATATATCTTGCCCTTACAAATAATGTTGCAATAAGTAATATCCCTATCTGACATTTCAAAAGGGTGTGAGTACTTTCTATACATGGAATTGCTGAAGCAGTGTATGTAATGTGCGATGATAATTCCGATGAATCTTGCTTAGTATACATTTTCACCAGCATGCCACAATGATCTGCCTTCCCATAATACTGCAACCACTTTGTATTATAATGCAATAATGACAATAACAAAAATAACAAACCCATTGCCTTCTAGTGGATTGATTCTGACTCATGGTGACCATACGTGTTACAGAGTACAACTGCTCCACAGGGTTTACTTGGTTGTAATCATCATGGAAACAGATTACTAGGCCTTTCTTCTGCAGTGTCATTGTGTCAGTTTGAACCACCTACCTTTAGGTTACCAGTCGAGTGCAAACCATATTGGCCACCCAGACCTTTATGTCAACGCAAGCCTTGGGTAAATGACACATTCAGATATTAACATAGAGTTAACAAGTTGTTGTTGGTCCGCCCAAATCATATTTAGTCCAATGGATCCACTCAGAATTTGGAAAATAAATAGCTATTTAAGACTCCACTTATAATTGATGCAACACAATTAATACTTCAGATATGAGAGAAAACAAATACATAAATGAAAATATGATAAAGGCAGTGTGATGGTTAAGATTGTGTGTCACCTTGGCTGGGCCATGAATCTCAGTGTTTTAATGTGATCACTCCTATGATTGAATATACTGTAAGTAACCAATCAGATAAAAGGGAGTCTCCTTGGGGGTGTTGCTTGTATTTGAATATAAACAGGCATTCTGGCTTTTTGCTCTCTCTGGATCCTGCAGCTGTCTCCTGTTGTCTTATCTCCGTTTCTTGGGACTGGAGCTGTCAGTTTCTTTGCCAAACTTGGGATTCGTCAATCTGCATAGCCTGTGGGTGAGAGCCCTGCTCTCCGACTTGCCAATCTTGGACTTGCCAGAGTCTGTGGCTGCACGACTTGGGAGAGGCCTCTACCCTGATCCATGGACTTGGGACATTCTATCTAGCCTGTACAATCACGTGAGTTGTTTCCTTGATATGTCTCTCTCTCTATATATATATTTATACACTTTAGTGGCTTTGCTTCTCTAGAGAACCCAGCCTAAGACATTTGGTACCGGGAGTTGTTCTAGAGAAACAAAATTGTAAGGATGAGTTTTCTAAATTGGTTCTCAAATCTGGTTAGTCTTAAAGACGTTGATGACTCTGCTTCCAGCAGTAAAGAGGTCACTGCTAGTGTCCATGGAGCGAAGTGGCAATACAAATACGCAAAATATCACCACTGGTAGATCAGGTGTTTGTGAAAGGCGAGGCTCAGGGTGAACACATATGTGATATCTTTTTACAGCTTTGTCAGAAGGAGAAGTATAAGGAAGCTGGTTGGTTTGTCCTACTTTTGCTAGACAAACTGGTGAAAGAAAGAGATACGCTCAGGGCTTCAGATTCAAGGCTCAAGTGTCGCATATGTGACCTCAAGGCTTCCACTTGCTCTTTGAAAAAAAGCCTTATTTCTTGTAGTAACGGAGCTGAAATTGCTGAAAACCAAACCCAGAGTCTTATTGTAAGAGTGGCTGAATTACAATGCCAGCTCAATTGCAAACTGCGAGAGGTGCCTGAAGTTAAGGTAAGAGCATTGATTGGGAAGAAGTGGGATCCTGAGACTTGGGATGGGGACATATGGGCAGATAATCTGGAAGCTGGGGATGCTGAGCCCGTAAATTCTGTTGAATCACTCCTGCCAGCAGAACCAGTCCCATCTGAAGAGATTACTTCGTGTTTTGTCTGCTAAACCACCCTGCCCAGAAAAACCATTAGCCCCTCCACTCCCATCTAATGAGATTAGACTTAACCCAGCTGTCTCTAAAGAGCCCTTGCCTGAGTCACTGCCTGGAGCATCACCTGAAGCAGATGCTTTACAAGATAATGCTGAATGTTCTCAAAACAATTCTACACCACTGATTCTGGCTTCCAGACCTGTAACTAGGCTTAAGTCCCAGCGAGCCCCAAAAGATGAACTACAAGGTGTGACCCAGGAGGAGATACGCTACACTCCAAAAGAACTACTTGACTTTTCTAATATGTACAGAAAACTGGGGAATATGTGTGGGAATGGCTATTAAGGCTGTGGGATAATGGTGCAAGGAACATAAAGATGGATCAGTCTGAGTTTATTGACATGGGTCCACTAAGCACAGATTGTTCCTTCAATGTTTCAGCTAGAGAAGTTAGGAAAGGATCTAATAGTTTATTTGGTTGGGTTGCTGAAGCATGGATTACGAGGTAGCCTACACTAAATCAAGTTGAAGTACCAGACCTGCCTTGGTATACTGTAGAAGAAGGTACCTAAAGGCTTAGGGACATTGGCATGCTAGAGTGGATTTATCAAGTTAAACCCATGGACTCACACATGGAATGTCCAGAGGACACACCTTTTACCACAACTGTGAGGAACAAATTTGAGAAGGGAGCTCCAACATCTTTGAAGACTTCTGTGATTGCTATTTTATGTAAGTCAGATTTGACAGTGGGAAATGCCCTAACTGAATTAAGACACCTAACTACAGTGGGGCTGAGTGGACCCCATGGTAGTAGGTGCCAAGTGGCTGCACTCAGTCGACAAAGACAAGGTGAGCATGGTTACGGTAACGGACAGAGGAGTCAAAGCAGTGATCAGAACAGTCTGACTCATATGGACTTATGGCATTGACTACTTAGTCATTGTGTCCCTAGGAGTGAAATAGAGAGGAAATCTACTAAATATTTACTTGATCTATACAAACGGATGAATTCCAGGTCAGGTGAACATCAGTCTAACTCAAATCACCAGAATAGAGAGCCACGGTCCCTCAATCAATTCCCAGATGTGAGAGAGTTTAAAGACCCACAACCCCTTGAATGAAGGGGAGGCCGAGTCCCCTTGAGGGAGAACTCCAATACACTGCCCAAAATTTTTACTGTTAATCCTTCTCCCAGTCTTCCCCAAAGGGATCTACCACCTTTTACAAGACTAACTGTTGGGGAAACGGAAATAATCAAACTTTTTGAGGATTACTGGATACTGGCTCTGAGCTGACACTAATTCCAGGAGACCCAAAACACTACTGTGGCCCACCAGTCAGAGTAGGGGCATATGGAGGTCAGGTTATTAATGGAGTCTTGGCTCATGTCCATCTCACAGTAGGTCCAGTGGGTCCCCAAACCCATCCTGTAGTGATTGCCCCAGTTCCAGAATGCATAATTGGAATAGATATACTCAGCAACTGGCAGACCCCCACATTGTTTCCCTGACAAATAGAGTAAGGGCTATTAGAGTAGAAAAAGCCAAAGGGAAGCCATTAGAACTTCCCCTACCTACGAAAATAGTAAACCAAAAGAAATACTGCATTCCTGGAGGGATTGCAGAGATTACTGCCACCATCAAGGACTTGAAGGATGCAGTGGTGGTGATTCCCACCACATCCCCATTCAACTTGCCTATTTGGCTTGTGCAAAAAATAGATGGACCTTGGAGAATGACAGTAGATTATTGAAAACTTAACCAGGTGGTGACTCCAATTGCAGCTGCTGTTCCAGATGTAATTTCATTGCTTGAGCAAATTAATACTTCTCCTTGTACCTGGTATGCAGCTATTAATCTGGCTAATGCCTTTTTTTCCATACCTGTTTCAAAGGACCACCAGAGGCAGTTTGCCTTCAGCTGGCAAGGCCAACAACACATCTTCACTTGCCTACCTCAGGGCTACATTAACTCTCCAGCCCTATGTCATAATTTAGTCCACAGGGAACTTGAACGCCTTTGCCTTCCACAAGACGTCACGCTGGTCCATTACATTGATGATGTTATGCTGATTAGACCTAGTAAGGAAGAAGTGTCAATGACTCTGGGCTTATTGGTAAAATATTTGCGTGCTAGAGGGTGGGAGATTAATCCCACAAAAATTCAGGCACCTTTCACTTCAGTGAAATTTCTAGGGGTTCAGTGGTGTGGGGCATAGCAAGACATTCCTTCTAAGGTGAAGGATAAGTTATTTCATCTTGCCGGTCCCACAACTAAAAAGGAGGCACAACACCTAGTGGGCCTCTTTGGATTTTGGAGACAACATATTCCCCATTTGGGTGTGCTACTCTGGCCTATTTATCAAGTGACTCAAAAAGCTGCTAGTTTTGAGTGGGGACCAGAACAAGAGAAGGCTCTGCAACAGGCTCAGGCTGCTGTGCAAGCCACTCTGACACTGGGACCATATGATCCAGCTGATCCAATGCTGCTTGAAGTGTCAATGGCAGATACAGATGCTGTATGGAGCCTTTGGCAGGCCCCTATCAGTGAATCACCGTGCAGACCCTTAGGATTTTGGAGCAAAGCTCTGCCATCCTCTGCAGATAACTACTCTCCTTTTGAGAAACCACTTTTGGCTTGTTACTGGGCCTTAGTAGAGACTGAACACTTAACCATGGGACACCAGGTCACCATGAGGCTTGAGTTGCCTATCATGAACTGGATGTTGTCTGACCCACAGAACCATAAATTTGGGCATGCAGATCTTCACTCCATCATTAAATGGAAGTGGTATATTTGAGATAGGGCCCGAGCAGAACCCAAAGGCACAAGTATGTTGCATGAGGAAGTGGCCCAAATGCCCATGATCTTCACTCCTGTCACATTACCTTCCATCTCCCAGTCTGCACCTATGACTTCAAGGGGAGTTCCTTATGATCAGTCAACTGAGGAAGAGAAAATTTGTGCCTGGTTTACAAATGGTTCTGCGCGATATGCAGACGCCAGTCGAAAGTGGACAGGGGCAGCACTACAGCCCCTTTCTGGGACCTCCCTGAAGGACAGTGGTGAAGGGAAATCCTCTCAATGAGCAGAACTTCGAGCAGTGCACCTGGTTGTTCACTTTGCTTGGAAGGAGCAATGGCCAGATGTGTGATTATATACTGATTCATGGGCTGTTGCCAATGGTTTGGCTGGATGGTCAAGGACTTGGAAGGAACATGATTGGAAAATTGGAGACAAGGATTTATGGGGAAGAAGCATGTGGATAGACCTCTCCTAACGGGCCAAAGAAGTGAAGATATTCATGAATCATGTGAATGCTCACCAAAGGGTGACCTAAGCAGAGGATGATTTTAACAAATCAAGTGGATACCATGACAGGTTCTGTGGAAACCAGTCATCCTCTTTCCCCAGCTACTCCCATCATTGCTCAATGGGCTAATGAACAAAGTGGCCATGGTGGCAGGGATGGAGGTTACGCATAGGCCCAGCAACATGGACTTCCACTCACCAAGGCTGAATTGGCTACAGCCACTGCTGAGTGCCTAATCTGCCAGCAGCAGAGACCAACACTCAGTCCCCGATAAGGCACCATCCCTCAAGGTGATCAGCCAGCAACCTGGTGGCAAGTTGATTACATTGGACCACTTCCATCATGGAAAGGGCAGTGTTTTGTCCTTACTGGAATAGACACTTACTCTGGATATGGATTTGTCTTCTCTGCATGCAATGCTTCTGCCAAAACTACCATCGGTGGACTTACGGAATGCCTTATCCACCATCATGGTATCCCACACAGCATTGCCTTAGATCAAGGGACTCACTTCACAGCAAATGAAGTGCAGCAGTGGGCCCATACTTATGGAATTCACTGGTCTTACCATCATCCTGAAGCAGCTGGCTTGATAAGATGATGGAATGGCCTTCTAAAGACACAATTAAGGCACCAGCTAGGTGGCAATACCTTGCAGGGTTAGGGAAAAGTTCTCCAGGGGGCTGTATATGCTTTAAACCAGGGTCCAATATATGGTGCTGTTTCTCCCGTAGTCAGGATTCACGGGTCCAGGAATCAAGGGATGGAAATGGGAGTGGCACCACTCATTATTATCCCTAGTGACCCAATTGCAAGATTTTTGCTTCCTGTACCCTCGATCTTATGCTCTGCAGGCCTACAGGTCTTAGTTCCAAAGGGAGGAATGCTCCCACCTGGAGACACATCACTGATTCCATTGAACTGGAAGTTAAGAATGTCACCTGGCCACTTTGGGCTCCTTACGCCCCTGGATAAACAGGCAAAGAAGAGTGTTACCATACTGGCTGGTGTGATTGATCCTGATTACCAAGAGGAAATTGGATTGATATTACCTAATGGAGGTAAAAAAGAGTATGTTTGGAATGCAGGAGATTCCTTAGGGCACCTCTCAGTACTACTATGCCCTGCGGTTAAAGTCAATGGAAAACTACAGCAAACTAATTCCGACATGACTACTAATGACCCAGACCCTTCAGGAATGAAGGTTTGGGTCACCCCACCAGGCAAAGAACCATGACCAGCCAAGGTGCTTGCTGAGGGCAAAGGTAATACAGAATGGGTGATGGAAGAAGATAGTTCTAAATACCAGTTACGGCCGTATGACCAGTTGCAGAAATGGGGACTGTAAGTGTTATGAGTGTTTCTGCTTTGTATGTGTGCATCAAACATTTTTATTTCCTTCACATATAAAATATAACCTGTAAACAGGGCTAGTTTCTTTTCGATTGTATGTGTGTTAGTTGTATCATTTTAGGCACAAGTATGACTTCTAACTGTTTTTATTCAGAGATTATGTACGGTTTAAGGAGATGTGTACATGTGCCAAGTTGACAAGGGATGGACTGTCATGGTTAAGACTGTGCGTCAACTTGACTCGGCAATGATTCTGAGTGTTTTGATGTGATCACTCCCATGATTGAATATACTCTGAGTAGCCAATCAGATGAAAGGGAGTCTCCTTGGGGTGTTGCCCGCATCTGAATATAAACAGACATTCTAGCTTTTTGCTCTCTCTGGATCCTTCAGTTGTCTCCTGTCCTCTCATCTCTGGTTCTTGAGACTGGAGCTGTCAGCTTATCTGCCCAACTTGGGATTCATCAATTTGCACAGCCTGTGAGTGAGAGTTGCCAATCTTGGGCTTGCCAGCTTCTTTGGCTGCGTGACTTGGAAGAGGCCTCTACCCTGATCCATGGACTTGGGACGTTCTAGCCTGTACAATCGTGTGAGCTGTTTCCTTGATATAAATCTCTCTGTATATATATATTTATACACTTTACTGGTTTTGCTTCTCTAGAGAACCCAGCTTAAGACAGGCAGCAACTCAAATCAACTGCAGTGGGTGGATTATTTGATAAATGGTGTTGGGATTACTAGGTGGCTACCTAGGAAAATGAAAGCTTAGATCAGTATATCACCTGAGATACTAAATTTCAAATAGATATAAAATTTAAAAGGAAAATAAAACCAAATATAATTACTGGAAATGCTGAAACAGAAAGTCTGTATAACTTTGGGGTAGAAAACCAATTGTTACACAAAACTTAGAAACAATGAAAGTTTAACATAATTCACTACATTAAAAAAGTTCTTCCTGGGCATACTTACATTCTCTTTATAAAAAGCAAGACTTACCCACCTATGGTCATTTGATATTTGACAAAGAACCAAAGTCCATTAAATAGGGAAAAGATAGTCTTTTTAACAAATTATGCTGGCAAAACTGGATGTCCATCGGTAAAAACATGAAACAAGACTCATACTTTACCCGGACAGAAAAATTTATTCAAAATGGACCAAAGACCTAAATATAAAACCGAAAACTATAAAGATCATGGAAGAAAAAATAAGGTCAATGCTAGGGGCCCTAATATACAGCATCATAGGATACAAACAATAATTAACAATACACAAACACCAGAAGACAAGCTAGATAACTGGGATATTCTAAAAATTAAACACTTACGTTCATCAAAAGACTTCACCAAAAGAGTAAAAAGAGATCCTACAGACTGGGGAAAAAATTTTGGCTATGACATACTTGTATGTCTACAACAAAAAGACAAATAAGCCTATTAAAAAATGGGTAAAGGATATGAACAGACACTTCACCAAAGATGACATTCAGGCAGCCAACAGACACAGAAGAAAATGCTCGTGACCACTAGCCATTAGAGAAATGCAAGTCAAAACTACAATGAGATACTATCTCACCCCAACATTACTTGGTACGAATCAAAAAAACAAAAGATAACAAATGTTGGAGAGGCTGCGGAAAGACAGTAGCTCTAATGCACTGCTAGTGGGAATGCAAAATGGTACAACCATTTTCAAACAATATGGTGCTTCCTTAAAAAGGTAGAAATAGAAATACCGTATGATCCAGCAACCCCACTCCTAGGAATATTTCCTAGAGAAATAAGAACTGTCACAGGAATAGACATATGCACACACACGTTCATTGCAGCATTATTCAAAATAGCAAAGAGATGGAAACAACCTAAGTGCCCTTCAACAGACGAATGGATAAACAATCTATGGTACATACACACAATGGAATACTATGTAACAATAAAGAACAGTGATGTCTCTGTGAAACATCTCTCAACATGGATGAATCTGGAGGGCATTATGCTGAGTGAAATAAGTCAATCACAAAAGGACAAATATTGTATGAGGCCACTATTATAAAAACTCATGAAAAAGTTTTCACACAGAGAAAGTCTTTGTTGGTTACAAGGGAGGGGAAGAGTGGAGAGGGAAAAACACTAACTAGAAAATAGGTAAGTAGTAACTTTGGTGAAGGGTAAGACAGTGCACAATACCTGGGAAGTCAGCAAAACTTGCCCAAGATAAAGTCATAGAAGATTCATAGACACATCCAAATTCCCTGAGGGACTGAATTACTGGGCTGAGGGCTAGGGTTCATGGTCTTGAAGGATGTCTAGCTTGACTGGCATCGCATAGTTTATAAAGAAAATGTTCTAGATCCTACTTTAGTGAGTAGCATCTGGGGTCTTAAAAGCTTGTGAGTGGCCATCTAATATATGTCTCCACTGGTCCCAACCTTCAGGAGCAAGGGAGAATGAAGAAAACCATAGACACAAGGGAAAAGATTGGTCCAAAGGACTAATGGATCACAACTACCACAGCCTCCAGTAGACTGAATCCAGCACAGCTAAATGGTGCCTGGCTACCACCACTCACTGGTCTGACAGAGATTGGAGAATCCCTGAGCGTAGGGCCCTCAGACACCTTTTAACTCTACCGATGTCACTCCTGAGGCTCACCCTTCAGCCAAAGATTAGACAGGCCTATACACACGTCCCAGTACTATTGGGAAGATAAATATTTTCTTTATGTTATCAGACTCAGGCAGCTATTCCAAATGACATCTGTAAATTCTGTTCTTAAGATGAATTCAATTTATAATAGGACTGGCAGCAGTGGAATTCAAACTCATGTCCCCTCAGAGACTGGAGCTTAAATCCAGCCCTTTAGACCGCTTAGCAGCATTATCACACATGCTGGCTGGTTTTAAGTTCTAATATTCACAAAGAAAAAACGAATGTTTTCCAACACATTATTCTTTTCTTACAACACTTCTACATGCTACTTGTCCAAAATACCGTTAAATAACAACTAAAATTTACTAGGAACTTACATGCCATGTACTCTCCTTACATTTACTGTCATTCAATTCTCCTAACTGCCTCAAAATAGGTACTTTTACTATGATCTCCATTTCCCTGATAGAGATTATGAGACACAGAGATGATAAGTTACTTGTTGGATATTACCCAGCAGAAACACGTTTAAAGTGCAGTGGAAAACCTTACTCTGTTGTATATTTATTTACTCCAAGGTAAAATCCTGAAATAATTTTGATCAAGGTTATTGTGACAAACTCAGAGCAACAGCAAACTTATGTATGAAGTAGCATCAATTCATTTTGGGGCACGGAGGTGTATAGCATATAAAAACTTAATGCTTTAGACATATAACTGAAGCTTGAAATCATTGGAATCGAGAGTTTTGCTAAAAGATGTTGGCGTAAGTGCCTTCTTCGCACAGTAGACAGTGCGCTAGTCTCATAATCTGAAGGTCCTGAGTTGGAGCCTCAGAGAGGGCACTGAAGATTTCTGTCTCTTCTACATACACTCACTTGAAAAAGAAACCTGGTAGTAGGGAATATTATTCCACTGATCAAGTTTTTGAGTATGAAAGGCAGATTCCAGAACTAACTCCTGAACAATTTCAGGTGATGAGATTATAAATGGTCTGTACAAACCATGATTTTTTGACAGTCTTCCAAGAAATCCTTCAAGAACTTTATCCATAATCCTTGGTAACAATACAGCTTTCAATACACTGACTACAGTACAACCGAATACCAAACTCTGGATTAATTACCTATTGCTACTGCACCAAATTACCACAAATTTAATGGTTTAAAAAAAACACACAGACAAATTTACTGTTTCACAGTTGTGGAGGTCAGAAGTCCAAAATGGGTTCTGTGCAGGGCTGGATAAAGGCATGTGAGGACCCTAAACACTGACAATCTGTGGTGCCCCCTCCTCTGCTGACTCAGGCATTCCAACAGGGCATGTGAGTTACATGTATACATGTGTGTATATATGTGTGTGTGTGTCTTAACTATCCATAATGGAACTTCTTTTTAAATGTGACTACAGTATCAGCAATTGAACACAAAAGTGACATATGCCTTTTTAGTAGAATGAGATGAACCGGACTATAAAAATTTTAGTGGATGTGGCGTACTAAGATTTTTACTATATAACTAATTTTCTACAAAAAAAATTCTCCATATTCTACTACAAAGAAAATGAGTCAGTGAACTTACTTGTTTCAACAATCAGTGTAAAATTCTGTTGATCTCCCACAACAAATAATTGTCTTTCACTATTTTTGCTTTAAATGGTTCATACTACAATTTTGATGCTTGTTTCATAATACTTAGTATAATTATAAATTAACAAATGAAAAGATGTCTTAAAAGAAAATTTAATGATCAGAAAACAAATATCACAACAAATTATTATATTTTATTTTTAGGTAGATCTTTTTGTCTTTAACATGTTATAATTAAAAAGATTTTTTCTATTTTTTGCTCTTACAAATTCTTCAATGATTTAATGACAATGAAGCTGCCTAACAATATCTACTTCCATACATAATAAGGATAATGGATAGAGTCTTTCTTGAACCATTGTTGTCTGCTGAGGGTTTTTGAGTCTCTTTAGGAAGGAAAAGAGCGTTCTGTTGTGCATTTTGTGATCATTAAAGTTAGGAATATGCCTAAAGCCATTTCAACATTGGGAAATACACATTTATCTTCTATTATGGAATCATACATGCCTACATGAGTAAAACTTGTCTTTCCTGAATCTTCCAACTTAGTTCTCATGTAAGAATGAAATTGTGGCACTTCTCCATAAAAGTCTGTATTTAAGTCATGGGGATGAGCCTGCATTAATTTCTTGGGTGCCTTCATGCATTCTTCATTAGGTATATCCACATTGTTTAAGAAAGAAAATCTATTTGAAAGAACTTCATACACATTTGCCCTTCTTTTCAGGCAAGATTCAAGTGTGTCAATTATGGTGTATTATGTGGTTAGGAGAAATTGACCTCTGGCACCCAAAGATATTTCTGGAGCACTTCCATCATTTTACTTGTTTCTTTCTAATGCATCTGCAGTGGAGAACTGCTTGATAATCAGTATTTGGTAGCGTTTGTATTGTGTTTTCAAAGTTTTCAAAAATCTCTTAAATTATGTAAATACGCTGTTAATGACTGGTAGAGATCTGTGCATGCCTTCAACTTGCTTCTGAATCTTGGAGAGCTTGACTCATCTGATGAAAATGCTGCAATATGTTATTCCACATAATCAACTTAAGTACATACTCTAGTGTTTGCAGTTTGTTGGTGATGTTTTCAGTTTCTTTTTTGGTATTTCCTTTTTGTGTCTGGTCTTCAGCAATGTTTTCTAAGACATCTAGAATCTGAGTGTAGGATTCCCGGATTGTACTCATTGCTGCAGCATATGCTTCCCAACGTGTATTAGAAAGACAATTTAATACTCGGTCATTGCCTACGTATGTTTTAAGAACTGCCCATTGGTGAGCAGAAGCGGCAAAAACTGTGCAGAGTAACTGAACAGTAGAAAAAAAATCAGCTGCTTCCAGACAACAATCTACTGCAGCTACATCTTTGAAGATGAAATGAATGTGCAGCACATAGTATGAAAAGCACATATTCATTACGTTCTAAAATTTTCTGCCTTTATAAATTTGCATGCCATTATAACGCCCTGATACGTTGGCAGCATTGTCATAGGACTGGCCTCTGTACTTAGAAAAATCAATTTTGCACACTTCACATAAATAATGAAACACTTGAATTTCAATTTCTTCATTGGACATGACTTTTAAAGTTAGTAAATGCAATAAATTGCTCCACAGGTTTTCCATCTGTTGGAGCTATGTATCTTAAAACGATACTTGGTTGATCTGTATGAAAAAGATCAGGATTGGAATCTATAGATAAACTGAAATATCGAGTTATACTTATTTCACTGAAAATAATTGATCAAACTTTATCATTTATCAAGTTTATTAATTCTTCATATGTTTTTTAGACACATATGATGGGTCGCGCTTTCTTGTGTTACCATATTTTGAGATGTGACCTGCTAAAAATGAATCAAACTGAGAAACAAGTTCAGGTAAACCCTAAAAATTTCCTTTTTGTGGGGACCCAAACACTTCATTTCTTCCTGGAGAAGACAGTCCATGTTCAGTCACTGTTATAATGACAGCACTAATGCATTGCAAAACGGCTTTCCAGTACTGATGTTCTTCATTAATTTGTGTTTCCAGTTCATGAGTTAAGCAAAAACCACGTCTTCAGTTTAATTATGATAACATACAATATCTGTGAATTGAACTGTTTTCATGTTTATCAATCGTATTCAAATTGCTAAATCCATCCATAGTAAATTGAGAATTAAATGATTTAAGACTGAAGAGTTTGCAAACAAAACAATATACAGAGCCAACTGACGGAGAATCCCTCTTATAACTTTCACCATTAGCTTTGCACCCTAGAAATATATTCTCGCTACAGAACCTTGTTTGTCTACCATCCAGAAAATTTTGACATGAATTTTCAAATGGTCTACTGTGATGCTGACAATCACTTGAGCCTCTCTTGATCCAGTATAGAAAAATTATTCCATAAAGCAGGATCTATAATTCTGTTATTTATGGGGTCTGCAGTTGTGACAATTTCAGATTCTAAAACAGTTTCACTTTCTACACCATTATTGATTTCTTTTTTTACTACAGCAAAGAATAGATGCAGAATTTGGAACAAATTCTGTTATATTCATATTGCTATTAGTAATTTCAGCACTAGCAGTACCAGTACAACGATTTGCACCCATTAAAATCGAGCATTCAATGGAAGAAGTCTCTTCTGATTCATTACTTTTTAAAAAGGAAGTTAATTTTGGAATTGTCTTTAGGAATTCACAAACGTTTTTCTTTTTATCTTCTGTAAGCTTTCATTTTTGCACTTAGTTTAAATTTAATTTTTTAATTTGGTTGTACTGTAGCAAATAAATTTGAATAATTGAAAATAAAATTAATAAAACAAGTAAACTCTATAAAACAAATTTACATTCAAACTTGGACTTTAACACAAGAATTTATATTTGAAAATTAGTAAGTAAAAAAAAACATTTAGAACATGTAGTTTTGTTCTTAGGTCTGAGATAGTCAAAAGACATAGTACTTACAAGGTAGTCAAAAATAATTCCATTCATTTGTGTATGAAGTATGTTGGTGGGCCCTTTGCATAGCTCCAAGAGTGTTTTTTGTCTTGAAATAATACTTAAAAACTTGCATGCTCACTTTCCATACTTTGATGTTGCATCTTCACAGTTCATTGGACTACTGTTGTTACCGGACATGGCTGAGAATGATGGCAAAAAGCATAATACAAATACAAGAGTATTCTCAATATGAAGATGTGTTTTGGTTTGCTTTGGGCAGGATCAGATATGTCATGAGTCACATAATTTGAGTGCTGTGGCATGTTCTTATGTGATCTACAAGAGAGAACTAAATGTGAGCTAATACCCTGTCTGAAATGAAAAGGAAAATATGATTATTACTGTATACAAAATGTATAAAATGGCATCAGTTTTATTTAGTTCCTTGCCAATTCTCTTCTAGTGTGGTGCTTGCTTTTCCTTGTGTCCAGTCTGCTTGGGATCTACTGGTCTTTGCTTAGGAAACTGGTGTCCCGGTTTTGTTGATCCCCTAAGCGCATGCTTACCATGTTTATTAGGTAATCCATCCCAGATCCTATAACTCTAAACTCAAGATATTGGCAGAGATGCATTCTTTCTGGAGACTCTGGTGGAGAATTCATTCCTCAATTTTTCTGGCTTCTAGAGGCCACCCACATTCTTGGACTCATGGCTGCATCTCTTTGACCTCTGTTGTGTTGTCTCATTTCCTTTTCTACCTGTAGTCCTCCTGTCTCCCTCTTATAAGGACCTTGTGACTATATTGGGTCCACCCAGAAAATCTAGATTAATTTTTCGACCACAGTATCCTTAACTTAATCAATTCTGCAAAGTCCCTTTTCCCATGCAAGGTATCATATTCCCGGCTTTTGGATATTACTACGTGGATATATTTGCTGGGACATTATTACACCTGCCACAGGTGCCCTCTGGTCTCCAAAGATTCACGTCTGACCTAAGTACAAAAACATTCATTTCATCCCAACTTTCTCCCAAATCTCAACCGATTACAATATCAACTCAAAGTCCAAAATCTCATCAACTCAAAACTCCCAAATCTTTTCATTTAAATTGTCTCAATTAGGTATGGGTGAGGCTCTGGGTATAATCCATCCTGAGATACAGTTCCCCTCTATCTGTGAATCTGTGAAATTCAAGAAACAAGTTATCTGCTCACAAAAATACAATGGCAGGACAAGTATAAGATAACAGTTAAAGACATTCCAATTAAAAAAGGGATGAAATTGGAAGAAAAAAAGGAATCCCTGTCCAAGAACTGACTAAATCCAGCTAGGCAAACAACATTAGGTTTCAAGCCCTGGAATTAATGTTCTGTGGTTTGATGGCTCTGCCATCGGTATCATCCCTTCATAGTCATTCTTCCATTTTTGTGAAGTGTAGCGAGTGTTTGCAGCTGAGTAGTTTTATCAGCATGTTTCCTGTCTGTAGAATATTAGGAGTGTGAGACAGGGATTTGTTGAGGGAGTTATCTTCAGGAAGGGAAGGGGAAAGTAGCCAAGTAATCATGTGTTCTCAGGTAGTCTAGATTTGGCCTAACCCATGTGACGGGGACACTGGGGTGTAAATCGCATAGCAGACTTTTCCTTGAGGCAAGGTGTTCAGACTCTTGCACCTTCCACCTCCTCTAGTCACTGGCTGCTGCTGGGAATGGAGTGGTGGCATAATCTACTAGGTGTCTCCAAACCAAGGACAATTCACTGAAAAGGTCACAGGAATAAACCTTTGGGGGGTTGGGTGCAGTGGCTGTAAAAGGAAAGTGGGAAAAGTAAAGAAGTTAGCAGGGGTACCAAGATCATGTATTATTGTAAAACAACTAGATGAGTGGAAGGTACTCTAGGTTTGTAATTTTACAACTGAAGTGTGAATGTCCCATGTAGCATCTCTTAATATAGGAAAAAGAACAGGTTTTATTTACTTGCTAGTATAAATCACTTATGTTATTTTAATGCTCGGGACTTTTATCTGTAGATTTTAGATAATACTCAGTGTTGTCGAAAGGTTAAGCACTTGGCACAAAACAACTGTTCAGTAATAAGAATAATGACAATAATGATAAAAATGTCTTTCCTAGGTGGAGCATTTGGTTTGTGCTGGACTGCTAGCCTAAAGGTTGGAGGTTCCAGCTCACCCAGTGGTACCTCAAAAAATAGGCCTGGTGATCTGCTTTCGTACAGATTACAGCCAAGAAAACCCTATGGAGCAGTTCTACTCTGTATTACACGGGGTCCCCATGAGTTGGAATCCACTCCCTGGCAACTGACAACAGCAACAATGATAAAAACAACAGTGATAGTGAACTTTAACGATTGGTTATTTATGTGCCAGATATCTTCTAAAGTATCTTATGTATATTTACTCATTAAGTCTTCCCATGAGCTCTGTTAGATAGGCTTATTAATATCTCCACTTCACATATTGGAAATTGAGGCCCAGTGAGCTAAAGCAGTTTTTCCAAAGTTCCCTTAGCTATTAAGACGAGCAGAGGAGGAATGAATACAGGTAGTGTGATCTAGTTCAACATGGTCTCACTCAAAATGAACAGAGGTGAGATCTAGATATAGTTAGGGGACAATTTTCTAATTACAGCAGCCCCAGGTTATGAAAGTCCAACTTACATTCAACCTGTAGTTAAGAACTATCCCCAATAAAGCCTATTATATTTAAAAATTTAGGTATATAAAATGGTTCATGATAACAAAGGGCGCTACTTTGCGATTTGCATCAAAATATTGTAACTAGTACTGTATTATTATGTTAAAGATGTTTTAGTGTATCTAGAAGTGTTTCACGCTTTTTACACATAGAAGGGTACCCTAGATACTGTACTGTATACTAAGACAAACATTTGACATTTGACATACTGTATACTAAGACAAACATTGAACCATACCTAACTGTTCCAATTTACATACAAATTTGTTTATACCTTAGTTAATAGGAGTAGTCCAATCTACTGGCATGTCTAATTGATACAAAAGTTTCTAATGCTCACAGTCAGGTAAAAAAGTTCCTAGTCAGACACCAGTCTGCAGACAACAATTTGAACGGCACTAATGGGATCACTATAGGTGCCTTCTTAGCGCAGTAGGCAGTGCATCAATCTCATGATCCAGAAGTCCTGAGTTCGAGTCTCAGAGAGGGCAGTGGAGGTTTTGGAAACCCTGGTGGTGTAGTGGTTAAGCACTACAGCTCCTAACCAAAAGGTTGGCAGTTTGAATACACCAGGGGCTCTTTGGAAACTATATGGGGCAGTTCTACTCTGGTCCTATGGGGTCACTATGAGTCAGAATTGAGTCGGCAGTGGGTTTTTTCTTTTTTTAAATGGTATCACCATGAGTCAGAATGAACTTGAGGGCACATAACAACAACAACAATAAGGACATAGGATGTACTGGAGGTGGAGCCCTAATGGTGCAGTGGTTAAGAGATCAGCTGCTATCCAAAATGTTGGTTGTTCAAATCTACCAGCTGCTCCTTGGAAACTTTGGGGCAGTTCTACTCTGTCCCATAAAGTCACTGTAAGTCAGAATTTACTTTATGGCAATGGGTTTTTTTTTTTTTTTTTTGGAAGTGAGAAGATATCTGAGGAAATTCTTCTTCCTCATCTTCTCTGTTTAAATTAAGGCTAGATTCAAGTAGACTGAAATGCATAAAACTTAATTATTCCGTTTGATGAATAATACGTATATATGCACCATGGAACCAACATCCAGACCAAGATAAAGAAATTTTCACCTCCCAGGAGCTTCCTTATACCGTATCCCAATCAGTTCCAGTCTTCTGACCTCTACTAGCATACATTAGTTTTTCCTGTGCTTTGAAATATAATAAATGAAATCATATAGTATGTGCTCATTTGAGTATGAATTCTTTCACTCAATATGTTTTTTATTAGATGCATCCATACTGTCTCTAGTAGCAGTATTTCTTTCTTATTGCTCTGTCATACTCCATTGTATGAATACTGGACATCAGACCGTTTTCATTCATTTTACTGTTGGTATACATTTGAAATGGTTAATGCTGCTATGAACATTCTTGTACAAGTCTTTCAAGGGCAATAAGCATGCATTTTTCTTGGATCTAATTGTAGCTATGCACTTTCTGGGTTGTAGATGTATGTATATTTTGACTGAGGCAATATTTCCAAATAGTGTACCCATGTGGATATACCAGTTGACAGTCTCATCGACAATGTGTGAAAGCTTCAGTTCCATATCGTCAGAGACACTTGATATTGTCAGTTATTTTTACTAAAGAAATTTTGGTGAAAGTAGTAGTATTTCATTGTGTGTATAAATTTGCATTTAAGTATATTCTTTAGTGAATATATGTTTAGTCTTTACTCTTTCTTACTGAGTTTCAGTCTTTTCTTCTTAGTATTTCATATATTCTACATAAGGGTCCTTTGTCAAATATAAGTATTGAATTATCTTCTCCTAGACTGTGGTTAATCCTATCTTCTTAAGGAGAAGGGGGCTTGAAAAACTTTGTAAGAAGAGAAAAAAAGAAAAAATGGACAGAGAGAAGTTGAAAAAACAATGGAAAGTTCCATCATAGATCTTTCCTAGTGGTTGCAGAAAAAAATGGGCAAGAACCTTGAAGTGAGATAATGGGGTGGAATGTCCTAGGAGTAGAAAGTGTTTTTTTGGTCTCCAATCTCTTTACTTCAAACCTGTTACTGTCGAGTCGTTTCCGATTCATAGCAACCCTATGGAATGGAGTAGAACTGCCCCATAGAGTTTCTAAAGGGCACTTGGTGGATTTGAAGTGCTGACCTTTTGGTTAGCAGACATAGCACTTAACCACTATGTCACCAGGGTTTCCTGGTGTAGTTTAGAGGTTTAGAAATAGTGAGTTTTGAAACAGTGAATTTTGTCTCTGGTCAACTATCAAATCTGCCATAACCTCTTAGAAATATGGCTAATATTTCAAGAAGGAGCTTCATGACATTTCTGTCTTGAGAAAAGTGTGACTCAATAGGAGAACGTCCTTTCCTTGAGAGGGTTCAAAACTGTACACTCATCTGCTTTTTACAATTCCCAACAGTTCTGTACTTTTCTTCTTTTAAAAATACGTTTTGCTTACTCATAGTTATTCAACACATTATCCAGTGGATTGCCTTGAAATGTTTACCTGTTTATACTCCCTGGGTCTCCTCACCACCCAGGCCTCCTGTGTCAACACAAGGATTTCAAGGAAAAAGGAAGGAAATAGAGAAAACAAAATTGGCTTGCTCAGGTTTCCTCAATTTGAAGCAAGAAGCCCCCTACCACATTAATGTGCTCACTAATTCTCCGTTCCCTTTTCCAGTGTCACTGAAGAGCAGGACGGAAAAAAGAAGGACTAAAAGATACGAAACAGAACTGGCTTGATCACTGCATTTGAAATTTAGTTTTCCGAACAGTGTTTGGAGCGTGAAAGAGCCAGACGTTACCAATCATAAAAAGCTTTGCCTAGATTTTACCTGTTGCTCCCCTTTGTCTTCCTCCTCGTCCTCTACCAATGTATCCACGATCTCCGAAAATTGGATCCCATTTTCAGACATGGACTGCAACAGGGCCCTTATATTTTCTCTGAGTGAGTGCATAATATAGAATAAGCTAACACTAAATATTTGAAAACAGCAGCCATGAAACTTTGAAAGAACGACTAAAGCAAACTTTTCTAAGTTGCAGAAATAGTTCAGTTGGGAGAGCGTTAGACTGAAGATTTAAACGTCCCTGGTACAGGGTCGCTATGAGTCGGAATCAACTGGGCGGCAAGGGAGATGTGTGTGTCTGTGGTCCGATCCCGATTTCGACAACTTAAGTCTCTTTTGCATAATTACTTTCCTAAAAAAACGCTTGCATTCTTACGCTTTGGATTCTAGTAGAACTGAATAGCACAGTTATCCAATGCAGAACTTTTTCAATTTTGTTTTAATCCTGTAGTCGTCTACAAGCCTTGACGATGCAGTGGTTAAGCATTTGGTTACTAACAAAAGGTCGGTGGTTAGAACCCACTAGCCGCTCAAGGAGAGAAAGACGTGGCAGTCAGCTTCAGTAAAGATTTACCGCCTTGAAAATCGCGAGAGGCAGTTCTACGCTGTCCTACTGGGTCTCTATGAGTCCGAAGCGACTTGACGGCAATGAATTTGATTCTGTTTGGGTTTGAGGTCTTCCATGAAATGCTAACCGACATGTTGCATATTTTATTTAAAATTTTAAAAACACGGAACAGAAATTCAGTGAGGAAACCTAGGAACTGAGGGAGCAAGGAATCCAATATGCTACATGCTGTTGCACTTATGATTCATTTCTGTTCTGATATTACGTATTATGTGTGTGGGGGTGATGGGGGGGGAAGGGATGTTTTTAATCACAAAAAATGTTTAAAAATCCTGTAGAAGAAGAATCACTACACAATATGAGGAAGGTTCCCGGGTGGCGCAAACGGTTTGCGCTCGGTAACTGAAAGGTAACGGAAAGATTGGTGGTTGGAATTTACCCAGCGGCACTGTGGAAGAAAAGTCCTGCCAATTCACTTCCTTAAAAATTGTTGGTTGCTATCCAGGCGATTCTGACTCATGTTGATCCCATGGGTTGACCCCATGTGGTGACCCCATGTGTGGGCTGGAATCTTAAATAAAGCCAGGCCTTTTCTTCTGATAGAACCACCAGTCTTTAGGTTAGCAGTCAAGTGCAATTGTGCCCTGGCCATCTGTAAACATTAAACCCAAAACCATTGCGATGGAGTTGATGCTGACTCACAGCTGTATCTTCCCGGTAGACTGACTGCCTCTTTTCTCCCTCCTAGCTACTGGTGGGTTGGAACCACCAATCTTTTGGTTAGCAGTCCAGCACTTAACCACCAGGGCAGATCCCTACATGCTACAGCGAAAGAAACCTTATGGAGCAGTTCTGCCCTGTAACACATGAGGTCTCCACGAGTTGAAATTGATTTAACCGCAATGAAGAAATACCCATCCCGCACCAACAGGGAATTTCTTACGCTTCCCCATTCCAAGTTCATGTTTTCCTTCTGTCTCCCACAGTGAGAGTCCTGGTTTCCAACAGCCCCAGTATGTGTGCTCATATTCTCAGCCTAAAATTTACACAAAATAATATCAGAATTGCTACACTCATAGCATTATTTTAAAAAAAAACAACAAAAGCAAAAAACTGCTACGTGGAGTTTAATTTTGTCTTGCCATTTTTTTTTCTATTACAATGAAGAAAACACTTGAATCTATTCTTTTTTTTTTTCCTCTGTGGATATGTTATTCTTTTGAATATGTTTGATTTGTCTCTATTTGTATTTAATTTTAGAGTATTTTCACAAACACTTCAGTTAGTTTTATTTATTTATTTGCCTCTGTAAAAAATGAAAATGTTTCCAAGAGTCAAAAGAATACAGAAAGTTATATTTAGTCAAATTCCAAGAGAACGTTGTATCCTGGGATTCACCCAGGTGATGGAATGAAAGCAGGCTCCAGGCAATCTGATGGAAGAGCATTGATGAAGAATGATACTTTTCTTTCTAGCACTAAGGTATCCTTCTTTACATGTGTCCATATCTGAGAGCGTACAGTGTATGGAGTTTGGAAACAACAGAATTGAGCATAAAGTGATTTTATCTCCACTTAGTCCTCAAAGATTCGGAGAATCGTCATGAAGATTTCTGTGAAACACTAGGCTTACTCGGGGTATAGCTCAGTGTTATTAGCTCGCCATACAGATTGAATTAGTATGGTGAGAGGTACAACCCTGACACAGACATTTCTTGACTTTAAACCATGCAGTATCCCCCTGTTTTGTTCAAATGACTGCTTCTTGGTCTACGTACAGGTTCCTCAAGAACATAATTAAGTGTTCTGGAATTCCCATTCCTCACAATGTTATCCATAATTTGTTATGATTCACACACTTAAATGCCTTTGAATAGTCAATGAAACACAGGTAAACATCTTTCTTTACCTTCGGTAAAGTTCTATCTGACATTAGCAATGATATTCCTCTTTCCATGTCCTCTCCTGAATCCATCTTGAACTTCTGACAGTTCCCTGTTGATGTGTTGCTGCAACCACTTTTGAATGAATGATCTTCAGCAAAGTTTTACTTTTGTGTTATGTTAATAATATTGTTCCACAATTTCTGCATTCTATTGGATAACGTTTCTTTGGAATGGGCACAAATTTGGATTTATTCCAGTTGGTTAGCCGGGTAGCTGTCTTCCAAATTTCTTGGCATAGATGAGTGAGCAACTCCAGTGCTGTATCCTTTTGTTGAAACATCTCAATTGGTATTCCATCAACATCTGGACCCTTGTTTTTTGCCAATGCCTTCAGTGCAGCTTGGATTTCTTCCTTCAGTACTATCAGTTCTTGATCATATGCTACCTCCTGAAATGGTTGGACATTGACCAATTTTTTTTGGTACAGTGACTCTGTGTATTCTTTCCACCTTCTTTTGATGCTTCCTGCACCATTTAATATTTTCCTGGTAGAATCTTTCAGTATTACAGCTCGAAGCTTGAATTTCTTCTTCCATTCTTTCAGCTTTAGAAACTCTGTGAGTCTGTCCTGTTCTTACCTTTTGGTTTTCTAACTCCAGGTCTTTGGACATTTCATTATAATACTTTACTTTGTCTTCTCGAGCCACCATTTGAAATCTTCTGTTCACTTCCTTTACTTCCTTTTGCTTTAACTAGTCCACGTTCAAAAGCAAGTTTTAGATTCTCTTCTGATATCTATTTTGGTCTTTTCTTTCTTTCCTGTCTTTTTAATATCCTTTTGCTATCTTCATGTATGATGTCATTGATGTCATTCCATAACTTCTTTAGTCTTCTGTCATTAATGTTCAAAGTGTCAAATCTATTCTTGAAATGGTATGTCATGTATCTGTCAGTTTGTCATACTATGGTGGCTTGCATGTTGCTATGATACTGGAAGCTTTGCCACCCGTATTTCCTATACCAGCAGAGTCACCCTTAGTGGACAGGTTTCAGCGGAGCTTCCAGACTAAGACAGACTAGGAAGAAGAAACTGGCAGTCTACTTCTGGAAAAAATTAGCCATAGAAAACCTTATGAATAACAGCAGAGCATTGTCTGATATAGTGCCAGAAGATGAGCCTCTCAGGTTGGAAGGCATCCAAAATATCAAGGGGGAAGAGCTGCCTCTTCAAAGTAGAGTCGACTGTAAGGAGGTGAATGGAGTCATGCTTTCGAACTTTCATATGCTGATATGGGACTACTCAAAACAAGAAGAAATAGTTGCAAACATCCATTAATAGTAGGAATGTGGAATGTACGAAGTATGAATTTAGGAAAATTGGAAGACGCCAAAAATGAAATGGAATGCATAAAGATCGATATTCTAGGCATTAGTGAGCTGAAATGGGCTGGTATTGGCCATTTGAATCAGACAATCATATGGTCTACTACGTCAAGTATGACAAATTGAAGAGGAATGATGTTGCTCTCATTGACAAAAAGAATATTTCAAGATCTATACCGAGGTACAGCGCTGTCAGTGATAGGATAATATCTGTATGCTTACAAGGAAGACCAATTAATAAGACTAATATTCAGATTTATGCACAAACCACTAAGGCCAAAGAAGAAGAAACTGAGGATTTTTATCAACTTTTGCAGTCTGAAATTGATTGAACATGCAGTCAAGATGCATTGATAATTACTGGCAATTGAAATGCTAAAGTTGGAAACAAACAAGGATTGGTTGTTGGAAACTATGGCTTTAGTGATAGAAACAATGACAGAGATCACGTGATAGAATTTGGAAGACCAATGACCTCTTCACTGAAGATACTTTTTTCAGCAACATAAGAGACAACTCTACACGTTGACCTCACCAGGCAGAATACACAGGAATCAAATCGACTATATCTGTGGAAAGAGACAATGGAAAAGCTCAATGTCATCAGTCAGAACAAGGCTGGGGGCCAACTGTGAACAGATCAATCGCTCATATGAAAGTTCAAGATGAATTTGAAGAAAATTAGAACAAGTCCACTAGGACCAAAGTACTACCCATACATAAACATAGGCATACATAAACATATGATCCTGCCATTGTGCTGCTAGGTATTTACTCACATGAAGTGAAAGCTTATGTGCACCAAAAACCTGCACAGAAATGTTTATAGCAGCGTTAATGATGATTGCCAAAAATTGGAAACCATCAAGGTGTCCCTCAATAGATGAATAAACAAGCTGTGGCACATCTGTATAATGGAATATTATTCAGCAGGAAAATAAGTGAGCTTTCAAGCTATGAAAAGCCATGGAGGAAACAAATGCATATTGCTAAGTGAAAGAAGCTAGTCTGAAAAAGCTACATATTCTATGATTCCAAATATATGACATTCTAGAAAAGGCAAAATTTTAGGCAGTAAAAAGATCAGTGGCTGCCAGCAACTCAGGGAAGGTTGAGAGGGATGAATAGGTGGAACACAGGGCGTTTTTAGGACAGTGAAACTATTCTGAATGATCCTGTAATGGTGGATACTTTGGCATTACACATACTACTTTTACAGCATCGAACAGCCAAGATATCACCCAGCATTTACACACACATACACAGACAAACATAAACACATACCTATCAGTTTTGTGTGTGACATTTAGTTTTCTCCTTAAGTGAAACCTACCACACACTGTTTCTTGTTCTTATTGTACAAATCCCATGAGCGAACTGAAAGCATAAATCTGACAGACAATCATGGTCTGCCAATTTCAAAAAAGACTCCATGTTATTTTTATGAATACTGGGAAAGGCTCACATATGTGCAAACTAGGATGAGAAAAAGCTATCAGGCACCGGAAATTTGGTACCAGGAAATGAATTTTCTCTTAGCCTTTTTTGTTCAAAGAAATGAGTATTAACCATGATAAATCTCAGGGTTCTAGAAGAGTCTTGGAGCAAGTTTATTTGTTTCCCATAAATATCACAATACACATTTTTCAGTCTTTATCCACCCTCCACATGCCTGTACTTACTGATCATTCACAAGTCCAAGGGTGGAGACCAGAGTTCTACCCTGAGTTCACTGTGTAACATTCTCACAAGTGTGTTCTAAAATATCTTGAATTCCATATGAGTTTATCTTCTCCCTCTTCCAGGCTTCCTCCCATTTCCACCAACATGCAGTTTTTCAAACCTCCCCTTTCTGTATCTCCTTCTGTTTGGAAATGACTTAAATTTTTTTTTAAATGAATAAATGCTTACTTACTTTTGTTCTTGTCCTTTAAATCCTGTCTATTTACCTTCTATCTTCTGCTTATAATTCACCTTTTATAAATCTGGAAGGAGCTGTTTCATTCATTCCTTATGAATTCCTGTTCTGGACTATTGGTAGGGCCTTGAGTTACCTGATATCTTGAGTAGAAGAGAAAAGACCCTTATAATGAAATGCAGAGTTCATCACTATCAGGTTTTCTTCTGCTGTTGATGTCCTTCATCACATCTCGGGCATACATTCTGATTAAGCAAATAGTAAATATAGTGAAGACTTTTGGGCAGCCAAAAGATTAATTTCTTTAGCTTTGGGCCTCAGGTTAAGACAACTATAGAGGAAATAAAAGAGCTGAAAATAAGAACTTGAAACTTTGCCACTCATAATAGAAGACAGAGACTTTTAACAACTCAAGGTTGTAAAAAAAAAGAAGGCCACAGTGGAAACCTCTTGTGGCTATTTATCTGACATATGTTTCCAGTCCTCTGCCTTCACTTTCAAGCCCTATAAAGAGTCAGTATCCTCCAACAGTTCCTGAGCATTGCCTAAAGCAACTGCTGATGCCTCTTAACACGAAGCAACACTACCACACTCTCAAGGAGCTTGAATTTCAGGAAATAACACTTAGTTCTAGATAAAAGTTAGCCAGCAGCATCTTCAGGAGCGAGATGTATGTAGTTCAGTGGCAGAGCACATGCTTCGCATGTATGAGGCCCTGACTTTGATCCTCCGAACCTCTACACTTTTTCTCTGCTCCAACACTAATCCCAATCTTGAAGGAGTACAAATTGACTTCTCCTAATATTTTCCTTTAAACTCCTGCACACATAGACAGCAAAAGCATAACCCAATGGACTTCCTTGAATGCTCTTCCATTTCTGTGGTTTGAGCTTCTATATCCCTTAAGTTGACCTCAGGAGGAAAAATGACAAGAAAGGGGAGAATAGAAGAACCAGATGCTAACAAAATCTCTTCAATCACCTAAAACAAAAGCATGCAGGTTAAGCTCCCATTCAGTACTATTATTAAAGAGACAGAAAGGCAAATAAAAGGCGGGGGGCGGTTGAAAGGACCCTGTTGACAGTTTTTTTTTTTAACCAACGAAACCACAAAGCCCCCTAGTGAGGCTCCCTGCTGGGCTACCTCCAAATATGCTGATGTCTAAATTATTTCAGGCAAAATTGAGTGCAGAAGCTTTCCTTCTCTTTGATTCTCTTTCCCTTGATTCCTGATGAGGTGATAGAGGAGGTGATCCAGTGGTTAAGGCAATGGGCTGCTAATCCATTGTGCATTGCACTCGTGGGTTCGAATCCTTTCCACGTTATTCCTTCCTATTCCCACTGTGTCTTGGGAATGAGATTTAGAACCTTGGTGGAACACTGGTTTTCTGCTAACTAAGAAGTAGGCAGTTGGAATCCACCAGCTGGTCCCTGGAAACCCTATGGGGCAGTTCTACTCTGTCCTATAGGGTAGCTGTGAGTTGAGATCGAATCGACGGCAATGGATTTGGGTTTTTTTTGTTTTTGACTCTGACAGGTGCACACAGCTTTGGACTATCATCTTCCGTTCGGCCACGCACAGATTCTCAAGACAGACATCGTTTTCCTCTTGCTCTTCATAATCTCACTACATTTGGCTTGGAGCCACGATATTGTCTCAGAGAAACTTTGAGGCGGCAGGCAAAAACCGTAAGAGATAAGAAGTTTCCATAAAGCAACAGGAATCCATATTCGGATGTATTTCCCAGTAAAAACCAGTTGTCATCGAGTTGATTCTGACTCTTGGAGACTCCATGTGTGCCAGAGTAGAACTATCCACTATAGGGTTCTCAATGGCTGGTTTTTTGGAAGTAGATCGCCAGGCCCCTCTGGGTGACTGGAACCTCCAGTCTTTCAGTTAACGACAAGGAAGTGTTAACTATTTAAGTTAACCTAGGAACTATTTAAGTTCCTTTTCCAGGGAAAAACCAAAATAACTGCCCCACAGGTTTTCCAGAGAGCAGCTATAGATTGGAATTGCTGACCTTTTGCTTAGCAGCTAAGCTTTTAACCACTTGTGCCACCAGGACTCCTCTCAGGGATAGGGAGCCGTTAAACCCTAGGACATTGAAGGCATGCATAAAAACCCAAAAAACCCACTGCCTTAGAGTCAGTTATGATTCGTAGCAACCCCATAGGGTTTCCAAGGCTGTAAATCTATGGAAGCCAACTACTACATCTTTCTCTGGTGGAGCCACTGGTAGTTTCAAACCACCAACCTTTTGGTGAGCAGTAGATCGTCTTTACCGCTGAGTAATAGCCAGCATTAATTCAAGTGGCTTCAGCTTGAAACTCTAAATTAGATGCTCCTTCTCCACATGGTCTTCGTGGTATTGAGCATTTTCCAAACATCAAACCAGGGTCCTGCACCTCCACTACTTCTGGCTATCAGAGCCACACCAGATAATTCTAGGCAAAGGATACAAAAGAGCAGAACTTGAAAAGTTGGCTAGGGAAACTTAGATCCAGATGGAAAGAAAAAGCAGATCCTAACAGAAAAACAGTAAGTATATGACGTCACAGACAGTCACTGTTCTAGCAAACCGTGGAGTCCAAAACTCTGGTCGGGAAATCGAGCCGTGGCTTTGTTTCGTGAAGCTGCAGCTAGGATTCTGAGAACTACACAGAAGCATGAGGGAGGCATGTTGGGGGCTGAGCAAGTACCTACAAGCATATTAACATTTTGTAACAGCCCATCATGTTCCTGGACAGGCATTCAAACCTCAGACATCACAGAGGCTAAAATAATAGACACTTGAGCCTCTTGCTAAAATCTGTGGTGTCAGTCAACCCACATCCAAGTTTTAGGAGGTAATCCTTAATCATCTTGTCTTCTCTTGCTTTTAGTTTTCATTCTGATAATTTTTCCTCTGTGAGAGGTTTGTATCTACCTGAATATTTGAATACATTATATATCAACTCTTCAGATCCTCCCCAGCACTAATCTTCTCCCCTACACTAACCTCCTTCGAATAACTGACTGTGACTTTGTTGGCACTGGGAAATAGCTGACATGGGTGCTTAGAGGCAGGAAGACATTGCAAGGTAACATGGTGAGTAACAAAGTCTAGTACGGACTTAAAAGGGAAATAAATGTCTTAGATCAGAATGCAGTGGTTCTGAAACCCGGGGAACTGCCTGAGAACTTTGTGAATATATGTATTCTTGATTACACCTCTACAAATCCTGAACAGACTGAGAATCATGGGACAGGGAGAGGATGGGATCTATATCGTTGAAAAGTCTCCATAGATGTTTCCAATTTTCAGCCATGTTTGAGAAATGCTAGCCTAGTAAGTGGTGCTGAGGGAACTGGAGTGAACTGAGCTGCTGGGAAATTTTCACTAGGTGGAAGCACTAGAGATGAGATAAAAGGGGGCTGGGAGAGGAAAAGTGAAAGTGACACGTTATACAATGAGGAAAATGAAGGAGAAGATAGGAGGAGGGAGATGGGTGTGGGTGTGGATGAACTAGAAGAGAAGGTGAAAAAAGGTTTAGAAGTAGGTCTTTAGGATGCATAGAATTTTGATGGCCCAGGAGGTAGTTTGAGCCTGTCAGGGTTGCCTATGTCTTCTCTGCTCTCTGTACAATGCAGGAAGTCAGAAGGTTCCCTTCTTCTTAAGGAAAATGGACTTCCCATAGGAAGATGCAGCTGTTTTTGCCCAGGACTTTTGTGGTTTTAAGGGAGCTTAGCAGCTCTTTCCATCTCTGCAAATAATTTTCTCAATGGTGGATGCTGGAAGACTCAAGGTTTCCTGAGAAATGCCTTTCTTCTGGATAGCATACAAACACTTCTTCACCATTGACAAAGAATTAAGATCACAGATCTCTGTGGTTGGGATCATAGATCTCCATGACTGGTGACTGGACGGAATTTTGCTGACCAAAATTAAGTAGGTGGGCATGGAAGTGTAGGAGGAATGAGAAAAAAAAAATCAGAAGGAAATTTTTCTCCTGAAACTTCTAAATGTTCATTGACACAGGTACAGTTGAGGGAAAAAAGAAGACTCAAAAGGAATGTGTCCAACAGTCACTTCCCCCTCCCTCTTTGCATCTTTTTCTTCCCTACTTCTTAATAATAATGAGAAATTATAGTAAAGAAGAACAGGTAATCTATGATGTGGTGGAATGTGTTGCTTCACAGTCAGCAGATCCTAAGTGGGCACCTTCTTTAATTCCAGTTCCTCCTGACTTTATTGTGCTTAAGCAGTCAGATTGGGAGCCCCAAGGAGTGTCAAGGACAAGTGAGTAAGTATCAAATGATTTTTCCTTTCTATAAAAACCTCATAGCTATGCCAGGAGGAGGAAAAAAATGCATTCCAGACTAAAGACTCTGAGATCTTCTGGCAGTCATTGGCTTCTTTTTTTTAAATTTTTTTTTATTGTACTTCAGGTGAAGGCTTACAGAACAAATAGTTTCTCATGAAACAGTAGTACACATATTGTTTTATGACATTGGTTAACAACCCTACAACATGTCAACCCTCTAACTTCTCAACCTTTTTTTTTTTTTGGTGAAAATACACATAGCCAAAGATACACCATTTCAAAAATTTTTACATGCACAGTTCAGTGACATTGACTATGCTCTTCGAATTGTGCTGTTATTCTCACTTAAGATGAAGGCTTACAGAACAAAATAGTTTCCCATTTAACAGTTACTACAAATGTTGCCCTATGACAATGGTTAACAATCTCACAACACATCAACAATATCCTTAGTCAACCTTGGGGTCCCTATCGCCAGCTTCCTTGTCCCCTTCTGTTTTCTGGCCCTTATCACTGGACTCCTGTGCCTCGTTAGTCTCATTTGGTTTTACGGGGATGTCCACTCCCAGGATGAATGAAGAACCTCAGAGACAACTTCACCACTGAGCTAAAAGGGTGTCTGGGGGCCATACTCTTGGGGTTTCTCCAGTCTCCTTTAGGCCAGTAAATCTGGTCTTTTTTTTGTGAGTTAGAATTATGCTCTGCATCCTTCTCCAGCTCTGTCCAGAACCCTGTGTTGTGATCCTGATCAGAGCTGTGAGTGGTGGTAGCCGGGCACCATCTAGCTGTACTGGACCCCGTCCGGTGGAGGCCTTGGTAGCTGTGGACAACTAGTCCTTTGGACTATCTTTTCCTTGTATCCTGTTCTCTTCATTCTCCCTTGCTCCTGAAGGGATGAGACCAGTGGAGTATCCTAGATGGCCACTCACAGGCTTTTAAGACCCCAGACACTACTCACCAAGGTAGAATGTAGAGCATTGTGTTTATAAGCTGTGTCATACCAATTGGGCTAGATGTTCCCCGAGACCATGGTCCCCACAGCCCTCCACCCAGCAATTCAGTTCCTCAGGGAGTTTGGATGTGTCTGTGGGGCTTCCATAACCTTTCCTAGTACAAGTTGTGCTAGTTTCTCCTGTATTGTGCACTGTCTCACCCTTCATCCAAGATACCACTTATCTATTGCCTATTTAGTATTTCCCCCCCACACCTCCCATCCCTGGTAACCAACAAAGATTGTTACATTTTGTGTGTGAACTTTTTCATGGGTTTTTACAATAGAGGCCTCATACAATATCTGTCCTTTTGTGATTACTTATTTCACTCAGCATAATGTCCTCCAGTTTCATCCATGTTATGAGATGCTTCATAGATTCATTGTTGTTCTTTCTCGTTGCATAGTACTCCATTGTGTGTATGTACCATAGTTTGTTTATCCATTCATCTGTTGATGGGCATCTAGGTTGTTTTCATCATTTTGCTGTTGTGAACAATGCTGCCATGAACATAGGTGTGCATATGTCTATTCGAGTGATGACTCTTATTTCTCTAGGATATAGTCCTAGGAGTGGGATTCCTGGATCGAATGGTATGTCTATTTCTAGCTTTCTGAGGAAGTGCCATATCATTTTCCAAAATGGTTGTATCATTTTGCATTCCCACCAGCAGTGCATAAGAGTTCCGATCTCCCCGCAGCCCCTCCAATGTTTGTTATTTCCAGTGTTTTTGATTCGTGCCAGTAATGCTGGGATGAGATGGTATCTCATTGTGGTTTTAATTTGCATTTCTCTAATGGCTAGTGATTGTGAGCATTTCCTCATGTGTCTGTTGGCCATTTGAATGTCTTCTTTGGTGAAGTGTCTGTCATCCTGTCTTGTTTTTGTAAATGTTTTGATATTGTCTGATGTCTTCAGGGCATTCAGTAGTTATTTTTCTCATTTATTGATTGTAGATTTGTTTGTCCCCCCCCCCCCTTTTTTTAAAAATTTGACCATGTCTGAGCAGGCAGACTGTGTGTTCTTTGTTGTTTGCTTGTCTGTGGGCGCAATACTTTTCTCCTCCTTCTCCAATTGGCAGGGTCAGTCACTCAGATATGGTATGGCGGGGCAGGTCTAGCTGAAGAGGAGTTACTGGGACGGGTTGTTTGTGGCACTGACTACAGCCACCAGAGCCGGTCGGTAATCAGTGCAGGGCAGGTTCCAGTAGGCTGTGCCTGTGCTGCTTGGTGGTGTGATGTCAAGAGCACAGTGCAGGTAGGCAGGATGGAGCAGGGAGATTGTTACATGTGGAACTAAGATGGATATGGGAGACAGGAGAGAGGAACAGGAGCCAAAAACATCCAAACAAACAAAAAAGGATGCTAGGGTAGTTTGCCATTGGAGTGGAGAGATGAGAGACTATGAAATAGAGAAAAACAGAAAGGGGAAGAGAAAGAAAAGAAAAGAATGAGTAAATAAAAATTGGAAAAGTTAAAGAACCGCAAAGTTCCCAGGGATCCCACCAGTGCAGCTATGAGGTCTGGGGAAGTTGCTCTCAGCTGTTGCAGTACAGCCTGGCTAGAAGGCGTAGAGGTATACAATGCCAGGTATTCAGGGAAGAGAAAGAGAAGGAAGATATAGAGAGATGAGAAACTGAGAAATGAGGAAAGACAAAAAGGGAATAAGAGGGAAAAGAAAACAAAACAAGTTAAAAAAAAAAAACAAGAAAGGCCGCCCAAAAAACAGAAAAAAAATCCAACGAAAAAAGAAATGCACTCAGGGATGCCTCTGCATGTGTTTGCAAGCCAAGGGGGATGTCTTGTTGCCACATAGCACTGCCTGGCCAGAAAGGCCTCCCAACTCAAGAAAAGGAGAAGAAAACAAACAATTCAAAACAAACAAATGAACAAAAGCCCCAGGATCCCACCAGCGTGGCAGCCCAGACAGGGAAGAAGCTCCACACTCGAAAACGGAGATCCACAGCCCCTCAGGAAGAAGCAAAGATGGTACATGGAGCCAGGTATTTGAGTGAAAGGAGGGGGAGGTGGTGAGAGGTAAGGAAGAAATCAAAAGAAGCAGATAAAAAAGCAACACTAGCAGCAAACAAATGGCACTCAGAGCCAACTAGTGCGGGCTGGTGTTTCTTGGACAAGAGACTGTGTCCGCAGGAAGCAGAGGGGGCCAAGTGTGGGTGAAGAAGAGTAGGGAGTGGGAAAGCGTATATCACAAATTACTGGAGCTCTGCAGCCTCTCAGGAAGAAGCAAAGATGGAGCACAGAGCCAGGTATTTGAGCAAAAGGAGGGGGAGGTGGTGAGAGGTAAGGAAGAAATCAAAGAAGCGGAAAAAAGCAACACCAGCAGCCCACAAACGGCACTCAGAGAGCCGGCCCATTGGGGTGTGTGGAATGCAAGCAGCTGGCGATTCCGGGTCAAGAGATTGTGGCTGTGGGAAGCAGAGGAGGCCGAGTTGGGGTGAAGAAGTGTGGGGGGTGGGAAAGCGTATATCACAAATTACCAGTTCTTTTGTCTCCCCCTGGACGCTCCCTGAGGCTGCTATCTCCTACCGGTTTGCTGGTCTCCAATAGGAGTCCAAGATGGTGGATCTGCGCTGCGTTAGCTGGTAGGGGACCTCTGCATGAATCTCTCCTTGCTCTCCATTCTATGTCAGTTTTCTCACTCCATTTGGTGCTTGGCTGAGTTTTTTATCTGTTCATTTGATGTTTTAGGGTTTCAGGATTGTTTTTTTCTCTGTTTGGCTTAGTTTTTCATATCTTTGCTCTGGAGGGACGGTGTGGTGCTTCTGCCTAGAGCGCCATTTTGCCGGAACTCTCAGTCATTGGCTTCTCGAAGAAGGAGTCTTCTAGCCATCTGCCTGAATGGCAGTCAGTTCCAGTCCATCACTAGGGAGAGTCCCGGGACGGAACATTCTGTTAAGTCTTTTGATTGTATTCCTGAAAAGTCCTTCTTCTCTGCATATGAAGATTTCAGAAAGAAACAAAAGATAGTACAGGGGAGTACAAAGACGAGTTCTGAGAGAGCTAGGAAGGAATGAAGATCCAGGTGGAGAGATAAGACTAGAGAGTAATTGATTCACGGTATTTGAAGGAAACCGGAGCCCTGATGGTGCGCTGGTTAGACGCTGTGGCTGCTAACCGTAAAGGATAGCCATTCGAATGCAACAGCCTTCATTGGAAAAGTTATGGGGTCGGATGGGCTCCATAGCAACTGGTTAATTAAACCGAAGCGAGGAGCGACAAGTACAATCATGGCTCTTACAAAAGGCTGCGTCCAACACCTGGATTTGAAAACTTTGTTTTGTCTCTGGGATACTGTAGCTCTGATTTTGAGAGAGGAGAAAGACGGACTCTCCTGTCGTTAAAGAGTCCCTTTTAGACCTAATTACTTCCTTAAAGAGGAAAGCACAAGAGAAGCGCCTTATGGGCTGGGCACAACCTTCAAAACAAATTCACTTTTTATAAACTTTCCCTACTCCTGGAGAAGTCTGCAAATTCCTGATGTAGTGCGACTGTTAATCCAGATATGATGGAGAAAATCCGAATCTTATCCGGTGGAAGGGACAGGTGCACATAATCTACAGATTAAGTTACTACCATATTAGAAAGACACTTGTCTAGGAACTGGAATGCAAGAAGGGAGTGAATACGAAACAGTGGAGGGATTTATGACGGGGGGAAAGGAGGTCGCTGAGCGGAGGGGAGAAACAGCAGCAGATGAGTACATGGCAGAGAGAAGAGGAATAGGATTTGGAAATGGGTCTCTAAGAACGGATAGGATATGGACCCTCACGGATGTAGAAAGAAACCAAGTTCTCATCTTTACTATGCTTTCTGGAGGCCCTCCGCAGGAGAGAGGCTCAAGTAAGTGCTTTCAGAGCGTATGTCCCACAAAGAGATATGACTCATTTTGCCTAAAATTTCGTGACTGAGAGAGCCTTGCTCCTGTTTCCATTGCTGAGCCTTTGGCAAAGCGCGCTTGTGGTTCTGTGTTTGTGGAATAGCAGTTGTTGGTATTGGAGGCTTTGGAAAATGCCACAGGGAGGCGGCATTGTCCGATCCCACGTGCAAGCACAGTAGCCTGTAGTTTAGAAGCATAATCCGCCCTCCCTCCTCCCCACGGCTTTGGGCTAGAATATCTTGTATTTGCATGAACTTAGTTTTAGCGTGTTTGGTCTTAACATTCAAGGGAAAGAATCAGAAAGAAAGGTCACGCAGTGACCAACTGTTTTGGGTTAGAATAGGCTGTTACTGAACCCATCAAACTGCTGGAAAGATCAGGGCACCAGGTCTCTAGTCTGAGGATCTAGGATTCTCCACCCTGTTGTGGTGTAGATAATTTCAGTTTTCCCATACTTCTTTGTAACTCATACACAAAAGGCTAAAGAGCTCAGCTTTCTCCTGAAACAGTTCTGGGAATATTTGCGGCGCATTTTAGTACTCACATACTCTCTTTTCTTAATGGGAATCTGAAAAGCAAGATTTCAAATGTAGAAAGACAGATTTGCAGTATCATTTGAGAGTTATACATTCAGTGTGTGCAGCAACCTCATTCTCTGTCTTACTGTCAAACAAATGAGCAAAATTGTGACTTCAGGAACGAAGAGGATGGCACAGTGTTGAAAGGCCAAGGTTGATGATGCAAATTAAATTTGGAAATTTTTAGGAAGATTCCCAAGATTCTGGATTGTGGAAATGCTATGTCCTTTCACTTTGGGGAAGGAGTGGGCTTTACCACCTGTTGTTAGGTAGTTTTCTTTTTCTTTTGGGACATTGGATAGGACTGGAAAGGGAAGAGAAGGAGTTTGATTTGGGACTTCATTTATTTAGGATACTTATGAATTTAAGGCTCAAATTCACATTAATGTTTTATAAGCATGGTGATTCCTGAGACTAGAATGTTTTAAAGATCTCTTACCAGGAGATTTGTATAAAGCATGTGGCTATAGAGGAGTGGGTCTCTGCACAGAGTAGAGTGAGCCCTGATAAGAGTCCATCATAATTTGAAGATTTGGAGTTTATTAATAGTATTAATTGAAAACCAAGGGATAAGCTTTGCCTCTAGAGTGATCTTGGACTGTAGAGTTCATACTGATTACCATTATCTTCTTGGTATTTCTTAGAAGACCTAAGAAGCAGCAATCTCCAGGTGAGATGACTTGTATCTCTTCTTTGCCAACTTCAGCCCCAAAAAGAATCTTCTCCATGATCACAGGAATCGCATGAAGTCCCCTTATAACTTGGGAGGCCTCCATTTTTTAACAGAACTTGCCTCCCAGCTGACCCAGAAGGTAGCTCATCAGAGCAATCAAATGTTAGAGGAGTAAACAGAAGCAAAGGTCTCCTTGAAAGAGATCATGAGATAGACATCAGACAAAAAGATAGGCAGTCATTTGAGTACCTGTAGAATGATAGAGCAGGGATTAAGGTGGCTGTGAGTCTTGTGAAGCACAATTAGGATAGTTTGGGGGTTACTGTGAAGTTATTGGTTGATATTGTGGCTACAGAAACCTAAATTCAAAACGTACCCTTGTAAGTTCCTGATATGGAGGGATGCAGGGATGCGTTCTTGTTAAATCAAGTTGTACTTGAAAGTCTCAAAAGTGTGTTTTATGTATTAATAACCTACAATCTACTGTGCATAGCACTTCTTGAACATCTCCTCAAAGCAGGGACTTTGGTAAGAATTCTTAGATTATAGGATTTTATGAGATATTAAAGTTGAACTTAGTAGAAAAAACATACATATGCTCTCTGTGTTCTATTCAGGAAGTCCAAAACTTTTAAATTGTTTGTATAATCCACATAGGTCCTGAGAAGAATAGAAGTCAGTCTTTTTTGGAAAGATTCTCAAAAGTGAGGATATGGAAAAATGTTTTGAAGGTAAAGAGTTATTATGTTCTGCATTTTACAGACTACATTTTCATACATGATCTAGCATCCATGTAAAATCTTTGGCAGAAGAACTATAACCAGCATATCACGAGTTAGTTTCCAGAAGTTAAATCAAGGTTGTTCCTATCATTCCTGTAAACTGAAATAGGAGGAGATGGAAGGGGAGGAAGGGGAGGGGGAAAAGAAGAGTAACCATGAAGGGTGTGGAGCTGATAGAGAAGATAAGGCATCTATTCTAAGTAAAGGGAAAGGAACATAGAGTAAGAACTTGTGATATGAAGTTCCTTGCAGTTAGAATTAGATTCACTAATATCTTGCAGAAATAAACACCCATTGAAATCTTGAAAAATCATTACAAAAAAGTAATAAACTGAGAGAACAGGATGATGATTATTAGTGGATATACAGATTTGCTCCCATATCTTTCAGAGGCTCAGCCTATTTTAGATTTCCAAAGCCTCTTTAATCTTAATTATTGATTTGTGAAAGAAGAAACTTCACCTATATCACTCCTCCCTTCCAGCAACACCTCAGGAATTAGTCACTGGAAGTCTATTCAAGAATCTTCTAGTTGTTGCGCCAAAATAAATAAACCACCACGAAGGGAATTGAACCCTCAGTCCTCTAAATCTGGACTCAGGTACCTTATCCGTAAGACCACTCAGCCAATGCTGTAAGGATACTGTATAAGCATATAAGTGAAACTGTTGATGAGGGAACATTAGGTTTCTGTTTACAAATTTTTAACTTTGCAAATAGAGGAAATTATAACAACATTCAAAAAAGGAGTCAAATATCATCTGAAACTTTGGAAACAATTACTTAGAATTAGTAAACTGAGATTGTTAGATAATCAGAAGTGACATATTTCTCCCAGGTGCTCTCTTCTAAGTCACCTATAATAATGAATGTGTTTAGGTGGAGAATTATGAACCACGAACTGAACTCTGCAATTAAGGGGTGCAGATGACAACATGAAGAAAGCGATTGCCAGAAGCTGGTACGTTCAGACATTTTAGTCTCAGAGATAATATATCATTGCTCCAGGGAAAAATATCTGGAAGCTCAAACAAGAGCTCTCTTTGTTGAAAGTGTCTGCTGTTAATGCCAAGGAAAAATTTTAATTATAATCAATTCACAACATAGGTTTTAAAAAAGTGTTCCTCTACCAACAAGTAGAAGAGTCACCTAATATGGAGGTGGAATGAAGTAGTGGGTCCTATACCTTACCGAGAGAGTGTTCCAGATGTGTGAGGTATAGTTTGGTGACTTCCATGCCACATCAAATGGAGAGAAGAGGGCAAAAAATAGCATGGAGGAATGCTTGTCTCATTGAAATGCTAACTAAACCCAAGCTATTTTGCCTAAAATTCTTTCCCTAGTTTCCTTGTGGATAGATCCACAAAACAATTCAATGCAGTTTTGTGTGACCCACTCCCAACTCTGTCTTATATATTGGTAGGGTAGGAGAGATGAGAAATCCACAAATTCCTAAAGTTAAGTAATCATAAATTCTCTCAGTTTTCACATACTCTAGGTTTCTTGGAAGTGCAAAGCTATTTGGAAGAAATAAGCAATAGTCTTTTCACATTTCCTGCCCAGAGAGGTTAATCTTTCATTCACTCTAAAACTTCTCCATTTGTTCCCAGATCCCTTGTACAGTGTTTTCCCCAGGTTTAGGTCAAAATTAAAAAACTATCTTAGGTCATATTCTGGTTAGTATGTTTTAATGTACACTAAGTCAACACGATAATTATCATTTTCCTTTGGATGTGAACAACAAATAGTATTCATGACATGAAGACCTGAAAGAGGAATGGAAAAAGGAGACCTAAGAGAAGGAGCAGGAAGAGGAGAAATAAGATGAAAAGAAGGAGTGGTGGCACACAGATGGTAGAGAAGCTGCATCATGAAGAACACCAAGCATGAAGGTGCAGAAGATTAAGCCCAGGCACCTTTGCTTGCCCACCATTATGGAATGTTCTCATCAGTCTTCAATTTTTCTCTCCTTCAACTCTTTTCTCCTCTGCCTCCCAAGGCTGCAAGAAAAATGTACAAGGCAAGACAGAGGGATGCAAAGTAGAGTAGCATGAGTGTTGGTTGGAGAAAAATAGATGCAGGTGGACATGAAGCCCTCTGAGTCTAGCAATGTGATCTGAAAACTAGTAGTGCTTTGTCTAGATGAACAAGTCTGTTTCTGAAAGTCTAAATAAACAGCAGATAAGATAGAACGAAGGGAAATTCTCCTAGCGATTATAACATCCGTCTGAAACAGAGTCTTCTTAACAAGCAGGAGAATTACAAGGAAGCTCTTTGGGAACAAGGACATGAAAAATAAAACCAATTGGCTTACATAAAACCAACATTAGGTACTCAGGAGAAGTTTAAAATCGGAGCCTGTGAGGTGGGGCCAAGATGGAGGAGTATTCAGATGCTTCTGGAGGACCCTGTTAAAACAAAAACCCCAAAAAACAAGTAATTCAATTATATATGGCCATATGGAAGCCCTGAACATCAAAGGGAGAGTTGAGGAACTGGAGTGAGTGGCAGGGGGAGTGAGAGATGGTTCAGAAGCAGCAAGGAGTTGCCAGACCTGACCTGGCCAGAGCCAGAGCCTTTCAGGCCTGATCAGCTCATGGATGAGCAGTGAGGCAGGCAAGAAACCATCCTCAGGAGGCGCGTTTTCTGCGCCGGAAGAGACCCAGCACCAGAGACTCTACACAGCCACCCAGAACCATGAGAAGCAGCCCTCAATGAAAGGTAAGTTCTTGCGTATGGCTTACTGTGAGGATCAAAAACACCCCCCTTAGGGAAAAACCTCTCTCCCATTTACCTCCATGCTCCCTGCTCTGCTCTGGGTCCCGAACTGGCTTCAGCAATTGCTGAGTCCCCAGGGCTGGAAGTAGGATCTGTCACACACCCGGACCCATTCTCCCTGCCTTGGAGAGTGAACAAATTAACAAACAGGGGAAAAAATAAACTGCCAGCTCCCCTAAACCAGAAACCCAGGGTAGGCACAGCTCCTTTGCATAGACACAAGCATAAGACATCCACAGACTCTGAGAGTCTTTCCCCCTGCATAGACTTGTGTGCGCCATCTCAACAGCATAGGCCCTCATTACCTCAATACAACAGGTTAGATACCCCAACTCTAACTTCAGCAGTTTCAGCTGCGAAGTGGCAGGTTCTTGACATTTGACGCTGCTCTGCCCATTAAGCAGGGTCTTCACCTACCCACATCAGAGGCCTGAGGACTGGTGGCTCTACCCATGCCACCTAGCCACCTGCAAGAGGAGCCCACGAAGAAGAGGTGTCCTGCAGTCCTTACAGCCAACAGTATTGTGTCTCATGCGGCCTACCAGAGACACACCTCAGACTTAAAGACACAAACAAACTAAAACGTAAAGGATGGAAAAAAATATATCAAGCAAACAACACTTAAAAAAGAGAAGGAATGGCAATATTAATCTCTGACAAAATAGGCTTTAAAGTAACATCCACCACAAAGGATAAAGAAGGACACTATATAATGATTAAAGGGTCAATACACCAGGAGGGCATAACTATAATAAATATTTACACACCCAATGACAGGACTCTCAAATACAGAAAACAAACTCTAACAGCACTGACAAAAGAGGTAGACAGCTCTACAATAGTAGTAGGAGACTTCAACACACCACTTTTGGTGAAGGACAAAACATCTAGAAAGTAGCTCAGCAAAGACAAGGAAGAGCTAAATGCTACAATCAAACAACTTGATCTCATAGACATATACCAAACACTCCACCCAACAGCAGCCAAGTATACTTTCTTTTCCAACGCACATGGAACATTCTCCAGAATAGAACACATATTAGGCCATAAAGCAAGCCTTAACAAAATCCAAAGCATTGAAATATTACATAACATCTTTTCTGAACATAAAGCCATAAAAGTAGAAATCAACAACAGAAAAAAAACAAGGAAAAAAAATCAAACACAAGGAAACTGAACAAGACTTTGCTCAAAAACTACTGAGTTACAGAAGAAATTAAGAATGGAATAAAGAAATTCATAGAATCAAACAAGAATGAAAGCACATCCTACCAGAATCTTTGGGATACAGCAAAAGCAATGCTCAGAGGTTAGTTTATAGCAATAAATGCACACATTGAAAAAGAAGAAAGGGCCATAATCAAAACATTAACCCTACAACTGGAACAAGTAGAAAGAGAGCAGCAAAAAAATGCTCTCAGGCACCAGAAGGAAGGAAATAATAAGAATTAGAGCAGAATTAAATGAAATAGAGAATAGAAAAACAATTGAAAGAATTAACAAGACCAAAAGCTTGTTCTTTGAAAAGATCAGCAAAATTGATACACCATTGGCCAAACTGACAAAAGAAAAACACGAGAGGAAGCAGATAACCCGTATAAGAAATGAGATGGGTGGTATCACAACAGACCCAACGGAAATTAGAAGAATCATAACAGAATACTATCAAACAGAGTACAATCAAAACTGTACTCTAACAAATTTGAAAACCCAGAAGAAATGGACAAATTTCTAGAAACTCACTACCTACCTAAACTAACACAAGCAGAGGGAGAACAACTAAATAAACCCATAACAAAAGAAGAGATTGAAAAGGTAATTAAAAAACTCCCAACAAAAAAAGTCCTGTCCCGGATGGCTTCACTGGAGAATTCTACCAAACTTTCAAAGAGTTAACACCACTACTCCTAAAGGTATTTCAGAGCATAGAAAAGGACGGAATACTCCCAAACTCATTCTATGAAGCCAACATAACCCTGATACGAAAACCAGGTAAAGACACCACAAAAAAAGAAAATTACAGACCAATATCCCTCATGAACATTAATGCAAAAATCCTCAACAAAATTCTAGCCAATTGAATTCAACAACATATCAAAAAAATAATTCACAATGTTCAAGTGGGATTTATACCAGGTGTGCAGGGACGGTTCAACATTAGAAAAACAGTCAATGTAATCCATCACATAAATAAAACAAAAGACAAGAACCACATAATCTTATCAATCGAGGCAGAAAAGGCATTTGACAAAGTCCAACACCATTCGCGATAAAAACTCTCAACAAAATAGGAACAGAAGGGAAATTCCTCAATTTAATTAAGGGCATTTATACAAAGCCAACAGCCAACATAATCCTTAATGGACAGACTTTGAAAGCATTCCCTTGAGAATGGGAACAAGACAAGGATGCCCTTTATTACCACTCTTATTCAACATCGTGCAGGAGGTCCTAGCCAGAGCAATTAGGCTACAAAAAGAAACAAAGGACATCCATATTGGTAAGGAAGAAGTAAAACTATCTCTATTTGCAGATGATATGATTTTATACACAGAAAACCCCAAAGAATCCAAAAGAAAACTACTGGAACCAATAGAAGATTTCAGCAAAGTTTCAGGATACAAGATAAACATACAAAAATCAGTTGATTCCTTTACACCAACAAAGAGAACCTTGAAGAGGAAATCACCAAACCAATACCATTTACAATAGCCCCCAAGAAGATAAAATACTTAGGAATAAATGTAACCAGAGATGTAAAAGATCTATAGAATGAAAACTACAAGACACTACTGCAAGAAACTGAAATAGACCTGCATAAGTGGAAAAACTTACCTTGCTCATGGATAGGTAGACTCAACATTATGAAAATGTCAGTTCTACTCAAAGCAATCTACAGATACAATGCAATCCCGATCCAAATTCCACCGGCATTTTTTAGTGAGATGGAGAAACAAATCACCAACTTCATATGGAAATGGAAGAGGCCCCAAATAAGTAAAGCATTACTGACGAAGAAGAACAAAGTGGGAGGCCTCACACTACCTGACTTTAGAACCTATTATACTGCCATGGTAGTCAAAACAGCCTAGTACTGGTACAACAACAGATACATAGACCAATGGAACAGAATTGAGAATCCAGACATAAATTCATCCATCTATGAGCAGCTGGTATTTGACAAAGGCCCAAAGTCTGTTAACTGGGGAAAAGACAGTCTCTTTAACAAATGGTGCTGGCATAACTGGATATCCATTTGCAAAAAAACTGAAACAAGACCCATACTTTACACCATGTACAAAAACTAACTAAAATGGATCAAAGACTTAAATACAAAATTGAAAACAATAAAGATCATGGAAGAAAAAATAGGTACAATGCTTGGAGCCCTAATAGATGGCATAAACACAATACGAACCATAAGTAACAGTGCACAAGCACCAGAAGAGAGACTAGATAAATGGGAGCTCCTAAAAATCAAACACTTATGCTCATCAAAAGACTTCACCAAAAGAGTAAAAAGACAACCTACAGACTGGGAAAAATTTTTTGACTATGACAAATCCAATCAGGGTCTAATCTCTAAAATCTACAAGACACTACAAAACCTCAACAACAAAAAGACAAATAACTCTCTTAAAAGATGGGCAAAGGATATGAACAGGTACTTCACCAGAGCAGATATTCAGGCGGCTAACAGACACATGAAGAAATGCTCACGATCATTAGCCATTAGACAAATGCAAATCAAATCTACAACTAGATATCATCTCACCCCAACAAGGCTAGCATTAATCCAAAAAAACACAAAATAATAAATGTTGGAGAGGTTGGGGAGAAACTGGAACACTTACATCCTGTTGGTGGGAATGTAAAATGGTACAAGTACTTTGGAAATTGATTTGTTGCTTCCTTAAAAAGCTATATAGAAGTACCATAAGATCCAGCTATCCTGCTCCTTGGAATATATCCTAGAGAAATAAGAACCGTCACATGAATAGATATGTGCACACCCATGTTCATTGCAGCACTGTTCACAATAGCAGAAAGATGGAAACAACCTAAGTGCCCATCAATGGACCAGTGGATAAACAAATTGTGGTATATCCACACAATGGAATACTACACAATGATAAAGAACAACGATGAAGCTGTAAAACATAACATGGAGGAAGCTGGAGGTCATTATGCTGAGTGAATTTAGTCAGTCACAGAAGGACAAATATTGTATAAGACCACTAATATAAGTAGTCAAGAAAGGGTTTAAACATGGAAGAAAACATTCTTTGATGGTTACGAGGGTGGGGACAGAGGGTGAGGGTTATTTACTAACTAGATAGTAGATAAGAATTATTTTAGGTGAAGGAAAGGACAGCACACACTACAGGGGATGTCAGCACAACTGGACTAAACCAAAGCTAAGAAGTTTCCTGAATACAGTAAAACAGTTTGAGGGACAGAGTAGCGGGGGTAGGTGTCTGGGGACCATGCTTTCAGTGGACAACTTGGTCAACTGGCATATCAAAGTTTATTAAGCAAATGTTCTGCATCCTATTTTGGCGAGTGGCGTCTGGAGTCTTAAAAGCTTGCAAGCGGCCATCTAAGATGCATCAATTGGTCCCAACCACCTGGACTAAAAGAAGAATGAAGAACACCAAAGACACAAGGAAAGTATTAGCCCAAGAGACAGAAAGGGCCACATAAACCAGAGACTTCATCAGCCTGAGACTAGAAGAACTAGATGGTGCCCAACTACCACCAATGACTGCTCTGACAGGGAACACAACAGAGAGTCCCAGATGGAGCAGGAGAAAGATGGGGTGCAGTACTCAAATTCTAGTAAGAAGACCAGACTTAATGGTCTGACTGAGACTGGAGAACCCCAGAAAGCATGGCCCCTGGATTCTCTATCAGCCCAGAACTAACACAATTTCTGAGGCCAACTGTTTAGACAGGGATTGGACTAGAGTGTTGGACACAAATTGATACTTCCGTGGAGTGTGCCTCTTAGCTCAAGTAGATACAAGAGACTAAATGGGCAGCTTCTGTCCGGAGGTGAGATGGGAATTGCAGAGATGTTGCATGGACATGGGGAATCAGGGGTGTAAAGGAGGAGTGTGCTGTCACAGTATGGGGAGATCAATTAACATCACATAACAATGTATGTGTAAATTTTTGTATGGGAAAAAATAAAAAAATTAAAACAAAATCAAAAGGCATGTTACTTTGGGCAAATCTGAGCAAAAGATCTCTTTAAAGTGTTGAAAAGCAAAGATGTCACCTTGAGGACTAAGGTGTGCCTGACCCAAGCCATGGTGTTTTCAATTGCCTCATAGGTGTGCGAAAGCTGAACAATGAATATGAAAGACCAAAGAAGAATTGACGCCTTTGAATTGTGGTGTTGACAAAGAATATTGAGTATACTGTGGATTGCCAAAAGAACAAACAAGTCTGTCTTGGAAGAATTACAACCAGAATGCTCCTAAGAAGTAAGAATGGTGAGACTATGTCTCACATATTTTGGACATTTTATCAGGAGAGATAGTTCCTGGAGTAGGACACCATGCTTGGTAAAGTAGTGGGTCATCGAAAAAGAGGAAGACCCTCAACGAGATGAACTGACACAGTGGCTGCAACAATGGGTTCAACCATAGCAACAATTGTGAGGATGGTGCAGGATGCAGCAGTGTTTCGTTCTGTTGTGCATAGGGTCACTATGAGCGGGAACTGAATAGACCACACCTAACAACAATAACATAATCAACACTCATGGAAGCAGCAGTTAAGAAATCAAAGGATGCATTGCATTGGGCAAAGCTGCTGCAAAAGACCTCTTTAAAGTGTTAAAAAGCAAAGATGTCGCCTTGAAGACTAAGATGCGCCTGACCCTAGCCATGGTATTTTTGGCCTCATATGCATGCAGAAAGTTGGACAATAAATATGGAATACCAAAATAGAATTGATGCCTTTGAGTTGTGGTGTTGGCGAAGAATATTGAATATACAATGGACTGCCACAAGAACAAACAAATCTGTCTTGGTAGAAGTACAACCAGAATGCTCCTTAGAACAAAGATGTTGAGACTAGGATTCATATACTTTGGACATGTTATCAGGAGGGACCAGTCTCTGGAGAAGGACAACATGCTTGGTAAAGGAGAGGGTCAGTGAAAAAGAGGAAGACTCTCAATGAGTTGGACTGACACCGTGGCTGCAACAATGGGCTCAATCATGACAAAGATCATGAGGATGAGGCAGGACCAGAAATTTTCTTCTTCTATTGCCCATAGAGTGTCTATGAGTCAGAATCAACTTACTGGCACCTAACAACAACAACACACACACGTAGTTCAGCTATGTGTACGAGATTAGAGTACCATCTCAGGGGCACGTATGAGAAAGCAGAAGGGGACAGGAAAGCTGGATGAATGGAAATGAGGAACCCAAGGTTGAGAAGGAGAGAGTGTTGACACCTCACGGGGTTGTCAACCAATGTCACAAAACAATATGTGTATTAATTGTTCAATGAGAAAGTAATTTACTCTGTAAACTTTCACCTAAAGCACAATAAAAAAGTAAAAGACAAGACAAAACAAAACGACAACCAAAATGGCAAACAAAAACATGTGAATGAAGTGAAAAAAAAAAAGAATAAATTATGGCGAAAATGTTTGTAATTTCTGTAATCTGTAAAAGGGAAATATTAATTCCTCTAATATGTAATATACAATAGAATAGAGTAGATTTGGAAAGTGTAAAATGTGGGGAAAGTAATAGATTCCTACTGGCTTTTTTGTCCCTGTGTGGAAGTTGTAGTCCACCCAGAGGCACCTCAGAAGAAAAGCCTGGCAATCTACTACGAAAAATCAGCCATTGAAAACCCTACGGAGCACAGCTCTACTCTAATACACATGAAGTCTCCATGAGTCAGAGTTGAGTCCATGGCAACTGGTTCTTTGTTTATGCAAAAAATGTTACTTGTAGGTAACCCCATACTAATATAGTTGCTTGGGTAGGCAGAATCTGGTGCAGGTGGAATGGGAAAGAGAGGCAGTGGAATGGGAAGATTTTCACTGTATATAAACTCTTCTGTTTTTGGAATTTGTAAATATGTGAGTTATATTTATTTCAACATAAACATTTTAAAAACCTGAAAAAATTGTGCCCTTGGGCACAAAATGCTATTCTTAGATTATAAAGAACAGACAGAAATGACAATAATCTGATATTCTTTATAACTCTGTAATTGGTCTTAACCTACTGTTAAAGCAAAAGCCAAATACGCTGCAGTGTGGCCGCTGGTGTTTTGGAACTGCCGCCCTTTCAGTTAGTAGTCGACCGCTTTCAATACTGTGCCACCAGTGCTCCAACAAACTGTTAAGAAAATAAATACCTTCTTTAAATTACTAGCCCCAGGTAACTGTTGCGCCCATGACCTACTAATTCTGTTCTTAGACGGATTCAATTTACTATAGAGTTGTCAGTGGTGGGATTCGACCCCCCGACCCCTGAAAGACTGTAGCCTCAATCCAGCGCATAAAGCCGCTAGTTCACATGACCACACGTCCTGAGAGTCTTTGCATCTTATTATTTGCAAAGAATCAAGAAAATTTTCCAACACGTTACTTTTTTCTTACAACAGTTCTACACGCTAGTTATCCAAAACACCGATAAATAACAACTAAAATTTATTAGGAACTTATTGTGTGCTATGCACTCGCCTTACATTTACTGTCATTCAGTCCTCCTAACTGCCTCAAAAGATACGTACTTTTACTATGATCTCTATTTTCCCGATGGACAATATGAGGCACAGAGATGATAAATAACTTGCTGGATGTCACCCAGCAGAAACTAACATTTAAAGCGCAGCGGAAATCTTCACTCTTGTATGCTTATTTATTCCAGGGTAAAATCCTGAAATAATTTTAATCAAGGTTATTGTGACAAACTCAGAGCAATGGTAAACATATATGACGTAGCATCAGTTTCTCTTGGGACATGGAGGTGCATAGCATATAAAAACCTAATGCTTCAGAAATTTCGCTGAGAATTTTGTTAAAAGATGTTGAGGTAAGTGTCGTAGGCAGCGTGTCAGTCTCATAATCTGAGGGTCTTGAGTTTGAGTCCCGGAAAAGGCACTGGACGTTTTTGTCTCTTCTACCTACACTCACTTGAAAAAGAAACCTGGTACTGGAAAAATTAGTTCACCGATCAAGTTTTTGAGAATGAAGCACAAATTCCAGAACTAACTCCCAATCAATTTCATGTGATGCAGTTCTAAATGGAGCTGTCCAAACAGTGTGTGTGTGTGTGTGTGTGTGTGTTTTATTTATTTTTTTAACTCATTGCTATTAAATCATTCAAGAACTTTATTTGTCTCCCTTGGTAACAAGACAGCTTTTCAGTACATTGACTAAGTACAACCTAAAACCAAACTCTGGATTAGTTACCTAAAGCTACTGTACCAAATTACCACAAATTTAATGGCTTCAAGAAACCCACAAATTTATTATCTTACAATTCTGGAGGTCAGAAGTCTGAAGTGGGTTCTGTTCAGGGCCGGATTAAGGTATATGTGATCCCTAAACATTGATAATCTGTGGAGTCCCCTCCTCTACTGACTCAGTCGTTTCAATGCCACATGTGAGTTATATATATAAGTGTGTATATATATATGTGAGTGTTAACTATCCATGAAGTAACTTATTTTTAAATCAGACTATAATACTAGCAATTGAACAAAAAAATGGCATATGCCCTTTTAGCAGGATGAGATGAACTGAACTATAAAAATTTTAGTGGATGAGGGGTACTAAGATTTTTACTAACTAATTTTCTACAAAAAGAATATTCTCCATATTCCACTACAAAGAAAATGAGTCAGTGAGCTTAGTTGTTTCAACAATCCATGTAAAATTCTGCTGATCTCCCACAACAAATATTGACTTGCACCATTTTTGCTTTAAATGGCTCATACTTCAGTTTGGATGCTTGTGTCATAATAAATGAATGAATGAAAAGATGTCTTAAAAGAAAAATTAATGATAAGAAAATGACTATTACAACAAATTACTGTATTTTATTTTTAGGTAGATCTTTCATATCTAACAAGTTATAGTTAAAATATTTCTATTTTTTGCTCTTCCGTATTTTTCAATGATTTAATCACAATTAAGCTGCTGAACAATAAGTACTTCCATACATAATAAGGATAATGGATAGACTCTTTCTGGAATCGTTGTATGCTGAGAGTTTTTGCATCTGGGTAGGAATAAACATGAGCATTCTGTTGTGCAGTTTGTGATCATTAAAGTTAGGAATATGAGTAAAGCAATTTCAACATTGGGAAATAAAATTGTATTTTATGTTCTATTACGGATTCATACATGCCTACATGAGTAAAATTTGTGTTTCCTGAATCTTGAAACTTAGTTCTCATGTAAGAATGAGATTGTGGCACTTCTTGATAAAAGTTTGTACTTAAGTCATGGGGATGAGCTTGCACTCATTTCTTGGATGCCTTCATTCATTCTTCATCAGGTATATTCACATTGTTTAAGAAGAAAAATCTATTTGAGAGAATTCCATACATGTTCACCCTTTTTTTCATGTAAGGTTCAAGTGTGTCAATGATGATGTGTTATGTGGTTAGTGGCACTCAATGATAGTTCAGGAGTACTTCCGTCGTTTTACTTGTTTCTTTCTAATGCATCTGCGGTGGAGACCTGCTTGTTAGTTAGCATTCGGCAGCATTTGTATTGTTGTGTTTTCAAAATCATCTCTTAAATTATGTAAATACCCTGTTAATGACTGGTAGAGATCTGGGAATGCCTTCAATTTACTTATGAATCTTGGAGAGCTTGACTTGTCCGATAAAAAATGCTGCAATATGTTATTCTACATAACCAACATAAATACATACTCTAGTGTTTGCAGTTTGTTGCCAATGTTTTCAGTTTCTCTTTTGGTATCTCCTTTTAGTGTCTGGTCTTCAGCAATATTTTCTAAGACATTTAGAATCTGAGTGTAGGATTCCAGGATTGCACTCATTGCTGCAGCATGCGCTGCCCAACGTATATTAGAAAGACAATTTAATACTTGATCATTGCCTAAGTATGTTTTAAGAATTGCCCATTGGTGAGCAGAGGCAGTAAAACTTGTAAAATAACTGAACAGTAGAAAAAAATGAACTGCTTCTAGACAACAATCTACTGCAACTACATCCTTCAAGATGAAGTGAATGTGCAGCATGTGGTATGAAAATGTCATATTCATTACGTTCTAAAATTTTCTGCCTTTGTAAATTTGCATGCCTTTATAACGTCCTGGCATATTGGCAGCATTGTTATAGGTCTAGCCTCTGCACTTAGAAAAATCAATTTTGCAAACTTCACGTAAATAATGAAACACTTGATTTGCAATTTCTTCTCTGGTATGACTTTCTAAGCTAGTAACTGTGATAAATTGCTCAACAGGTTTTCCGTCTGTTAGAGATATGTATCTTAAAGCGATACTTAGCTAATCTGTATCAGAAAGATCAGGAGCGGAATCTACAGACAAACTGAAATATCAAGCTCTACTTATTTCACTGAAACTAATTGATCAAACTTTGTCACTTATAAGTTTATTAATTCTTCACATGTTGTTTTAGACATATATGATAGGTTGCCCTTTCTTGTGTTACCATATTTTGAGATATGACCTGATAAAAATGAATCAAACTGAGAAACAAGTTCAAGTAAACCCTAAAAATTTCCATTTTGTGGAAACCCAAACATTTCATTTCTTTCTCAAAACGATATTCCATGTTCAGTGATTGTTATAATGACAACACCAGCGCATTGCAAAATGGCTTTCCAATACTGATGCTCTTCATTAATTTGTTTTTCCAGTTCATGAGTTAAGCAAAAACCATGTCTTCAGTCTAATTATGGTAATATACAATGTCTGTGAATTGAACTATTTTCATGTTTATCAGTCATATTCAAGTTGCTAAATCCATCCATAGCAAATCAAGAATTAAATTATTTAGGAGTGAGTGGTTTGCAAACAAAACAATATACAGAGCCAACTGATGGAGAATCCCTCTTATAATTTTCACCATTAGCTTTGCACCTTAGAAGTGTATTCTGGCTACAAAATCTTGTTTGTTTACCACCCAGAATATTCCGACATAAATTTTCAAACAGTCCACTGTGATATTGACAATCACTTGGCCCTCTTTCCACCCAGTAATTTACGTCATTAGAAAAAAAAAATTATTCCACAAAGCAAGATCTGTCTTTCTGTTATTTATGGGGTTCGCAGATGCAACAATTTCAGATTCTAAAACAGTTTCACTTTCTACATCATCATTATTATTTTTTTTACTGCAGCAAGGAATGGACGCAGAATTTGAAAAAAAATCTGTTATATTCATATTGCTATTAGTAATTTCAGCACTAGTGGTACCAGTACAATGATTTGCACCCATTAAAACCAAGCATTCAATGGAAGAAGTCTCTTCTGATTCATCATGTTTTGAAAAAGAAGTTAATTTTGGAATTGTCTTTAGGAATTCACAAATCTTTTTCTTTTTCTCTTCGGCAAGGTTTTGCACTCCACTTAGTTTAAACTTAATTTTCAAATTTGGTTGTACCTTAGTAAATAAAGTTGAATAATTGAAAGGAAAATTTATAAAACAAGTAAAAATTATAAAATGAAATTCACATTCAAATTTGGACTTTAACACAAAAATTTGTATTTTAAAATTGGTAAGTAAAAAAAATCATTTAGAACATGGAATTTTGTTCTTTAGGACTGAGATAGTCAAATAGTACTTACAAGGTAGTAAAAAATAATTTAATTAATTTGTGTACGATGTTTGTTGGTAGGCCCTTTGCATACCTCCACAAGTGTTTTTGATCTTGAAATTATACTTAAAAACTTGCACACTCACTTTTCATGCCTTGATGCTGAATCTTCACAGTTCATCGGACTACTGTTGATACTGGACAGGGATGAGAATGATGGGAAAAAGCATGATACAAATACAAGAGTATGCTCAATCTGATGATATGTTTTGGTTTGCTTTGGGCAGGACCAGATACATCAGGAGTCACATGATTATAATGCTGCTGGCACGTTCTTACGTGATCTACAAGAGAGAACTAAATGTGAAGTTATACCCTATCTGTCTGAAATGAAAAGGAAAACATAATTGTTATTGTATACAAAATTTACAAAATGGCATCAGTTTCCTTTAGTGTCTTGCCAGTTCCCTTCCACCATGGTGCTTGCTTTTCCTTGTGTCCTGTCTACTTGGCATCTATGGGTCTTTGCTTTGGAAACTGGTTCCCGCCTTTTGTTGATGTTTACTGGGTAATGCATCCCTGGTGGTATAGGTCTGAATTCAAGATGTTGGCAGAGATGCATATTTTCTGGAGACTCTGGTGGAGAATTCATTCCTTGATGTTTCTGGCTTCTAGAGGCCACCCACGTTCTTTGACGCACGGCTACATCACTCTGACCTCCGCTTCCTATGTCTCCTTTTCTGACTCTGGCCCTCTTGTCTCCTTCTTATAAGGACCTTGTGATTGTATTGGGCCCACCCAGAAAATCTAGATTAATTTTTTCACTGCAACATCCTTAACTAAAGCAAATATGCAAAGTCCCTTTTGCCATATAAGGTAGCATATTAACAGCTTTTGGATATTACGAAATGGATATCTTTGCTGGGGCATTATTACATTTACCACAGTTTGCCCTCTGGCCTCCAAAGGTTCACATATGACTCATGTGCAAAAACATTTATTTCATCCCAACATTGCCTTAAATCTCAACCCATTACAGCATCAACTCAAACTCCAAAATCTCATCAGCTCAAAAGTCCCAAATTTTATCATCTAAAATTAGGTATGAGGGAGGCTCTGTGTATAACCCATCCTGAGATACAATTCCCCTCTATATGTGAATCTGTGAAATTCAAGAAATAAGTTATCTGCTCCCCAAAATACAATGGTGGGACAGGTGTAAGATAATAGTTACAGACATTCCAATTAAAAAAGGAATGAAATTGAAAGAAAGGAGTCATTGGTCCCAAGAAATGTCTAAATCCAGCCAGGCAAACATTAGCTTTCAAGGCCTGGAATTAATGCTCTGTGGTTTGATGGCTCTGCCATGAGTCATCCTCTCAGAGTCATCCTTCTATTTCCATGAAAGGTAGCATGTGTTTGCAGCTGAGTAGTTTTTGCAGCCTGTTTCCTGTCTATAGAATATGAGGAGTGTAAGACAGGGATTGAGGGGTACGATTTATTGAGGGAGTCATCTTCATGAAGGGAGAGGGAAAGTAGCCAAGCAATAATGTGTTCTCAGGTGAAGTCTAGATTTGGCCTGACCCATGTGACAGAGGTCCTGGGATGTAAATCACATAGCAGGGTTGTCCTTAAGTCAAGGGTTTTGGACATTTGCACCTTCCACCTCCTCCAGCCAGACATTGGCTGCTGCTGGGAATGGAGTGGTGGCATAATCTACTAGGTATTTTCAAACCAAGGGAAAATCACTGGAGAAGGTCACAGGGATAATCCATTGGGGGGCTGAGTTCAGTGGCTGTAAAAAGAAAGTGAGAAATAAAAGAAGTTGGTAGGGGTACTAAGATCATGTAATATTGTAAAACAATTAAATGAGTGGAAGATATTCTAGAGAATGTTTGTAATTTTACAACTGAAGTGTGAATGTCCCATATAGCATCTCTTAATTTAGGGAAAAGGACAGACTTGATTTACTTGCTAGTATAAATCACTTATTTTATTTTAATGCTTGGGACTTTTATCTGTAGATTTTGGATAATACTCAGTGTTGTTGAAAGGGCTGAGTATGTGGCACAAAATAATTGTTCAATAATAAGAATAATGAGAATAAGGATAAAAATTTGGACACTGTGTGGCGCATTTGGTTTGTGATGGACTGCTAGCCTAAAGGTTGGAGGATCCAACCCACCCAGCGGTACCTCAGAAGATAGGCCCAGAGATCTGCTTTCATAAAGATTACAGCCAAGAAAACCCTATGGAGCTGTTCTACTCTGAAACACATGGGGTGGCTATGAGTTGGAATCAACTCCTTGGCAACTAACAGCAACAACAACAACAATGATAATAACAATAATGATAGTTGTCTTAGTTATATAGTGGTACTGTAACAGAAATACCACATGAGGATGGCTTTAACAAATAGAGGTTTATTCTTTCACAGTCTAGTAGGCTAAAAGTCCAGATCTGAGGCATCAGCTCCAGGGCTTGGCTTTCTCCGTCAGCTCTGGAGGAAGGTCTTTGTCATCAATCTTCCCCTGGACTAGATGCTTCTCAGCACAGGAATGCTTGGTCCAAAGGACACACTATGCTTCTGGCACTGCTTTCTTGGTGGTATGAGGGCCCCCTGTCTCTCTACTCACTTCTCTCTCCTGTATCTCAAAAGAGATTGGCTCAAGACACAGTCCAATCTTGTAGATAGAGTTCTGTCTTGTTAACATGAGTGCTGCCCATCCCACCTTATTAATATCATAGAGGTAGGATTTATAACACTTAGAAAAATCCCATCAGATGACAAAATGGTAGACAATCACAGAATACTGGGAATCATGGCCTTGCCAAAGTGATACCTGTATTTGTGGGGGACACAATTCAATCCATGACAATAGTGAACATTAATGATTGTTGGTTTATGTGCCAGATATCTTTCTAAAGTATTTTATGTGTATTTACTTATTAAGTCCTCTCTTCAACTCTGTTAGATAGGCTTATTACTATTTCCTTTTCACATTTGGGTACTGAGGCCCAGTGAGCTAAAGCAGTTTTTCCAAAGTTCCCTTAGATATTAAGGACAGCAGCTGAGGGATGAATACAGGTGGTGTGACCTAGTTCAACAAGGTCTCTCTCAAAATGTACAAGGTGAGGTCTAGACACAGTTGGGGGACAATTTTCTAATTACAAGCAACCTCAGGTTACCAAAATCCAACTTACATACAACCTGTAGTTACGAACTTTCCCCTGTATAGCTTATTGTATTTAAAATTTGAGGTATACACAATGGTTCATAATAACAAACATGCACTACTTTTTGATTTGCATCAAAATATTATTATTATTACTGTATTATTATGTTAAAGATATTTTAGTGTATCTGGAAGAGTTTAATGTGTTTTACACATAGAAAAGTATACTATATACTGTACTATATACAAAGAGAAACATTTTACTAACTGACATTGGATATGAACCATATCTGACTGTTCAGATTTACATACATATTTGTTTCTACCTTAATTAATAAGTGAAGTCCAATATACTGGTATGTCAAACTGATACAAAAGTTTGTAATGCTCAGGTAAAAAAACAGTTCTTAGATAGCCACCAGTCTGCAGACCACAATTTGAACAGCAGTAATGGGATCGTCATGAGTCGAAATCAATTTGATGGCACCTAACAACAACAACGAGGACATAGGATGTACTGGAGGTGGAGCCCTGGTAGTGCGGTGGTTAAGAGATCAGCTGCTATCAAAAAGGCTGGCTCTTCAAATCTACCAACTGCTCCTTGGAAATCCTATGGGGCAGTTCTACTCTGTCTCATAAGTTCACTATGAGTCAAAATTCACTTGATGGCAAAGGATTTGGCTTTGTTTTGTGGAGGTGAGATGATATCCAAGGAAATCTTTCTCCTGTTATCTGTTTAAACAGAGGCTAGATTCACACAGAGTGAAAGGCATAAAACTTAATTATTCAGTTTGATGAATAGTACATATGTATACACCTTGGAACAAATACCCAGACCAAGATAAAGAAATTTTCACCTCCCAGGAACAACCTTGTAACTCATCCTAATTAATTCCAATCCTCTGATCTCTACTAACATAGATTAGTTCTTCCTGTGCTTTGAAATATAATAAATGACATTGTATAGTATGTGCTGCTCATTTGAGTATGGATACTTTCACTCAATTTGTTTTTATTAGATGAATCCATACTGTTTTTAGTAGCAGTATCTCTTATTGCTCTGCCATATTCCATTGTATGAATCCTGAACATCAGACTTTTTCACTCATTTTACTTTTGGTACACATTTGAAGTGGCTAATGCTGCTATGAACATTCTTGTACATGTCTTTTAAGGGCAGTAAACATGCATTTTTATAGGGTCTAATTGCAGCTGTGCACTTTCTGGGTTGTAGATTGTGTGTATATTTTTTTTGAGGCAATATTTCCAAATATTGTACCAATGTGGATGTAGCAGTTGACAGTCTCATCAGCAAGGTGTTAAAGTTTCAGTTCCGTATTGTCAGAGACACTTGATATTGTCAGTTATTTTAACTAAAGCAATGTTGGTGAAAGGTAATATTATTTCATTGTGTTTATTAATTTGCATTTAAGTGTATTCTTTGGTGAGGTATACGTTTAGTGTTTACCCTTCCTCTTTGAGTGTCAGTCTTTTTTCTTAGTGTTTCATAGGAGTTCATATATTCTACATAGAAGTCCTTTGTCACATGTAAGTATTAAACCATCTTCTCCTAGACTGTGATTAATCCCCTCTTCTTAAGGAGAAGAGGGCTTAAAAAAACCTTGTAAGAAGAGAAAAAAGACAAAGTAGACAGAGAAGTTGAAATAACAAGAGAAAGTTCCGTCATACATCTTTCCTGGTGGTTGCAGGAGAAAATGGACAAGGCAGTTTACTAAGGCGGAAACCTTGGAGGGGGATAATGGGGTGTAATGTCCTAGGAGCAGAAAGTGGCTTTGTTTTTTTTTTTTTTTTTTGATCAGCAATCTCTTTACATATTTCCTGCTGTAGTTTAGAGGTTTAGAAACAGTGAGATTTGAAACAGTGGATTTTCTGTCTGGTCAACTGTTGGACCTGTCAAACCCCCTTAGAAATATGTCTAATATTTCAAGGAGGATCTTCATGACGTTTCTGTTGTGAGAGAGGTGTGGCTCAGTAGGAGAGTGTCCTTTCCTTGAGAGGGTTCGAAACCATACACATTCATCTGCTTTTTACAATTCCCAACAGTTCTGTACTTTTCTCCTTTTTAAAACACTTTTTGTATGCTCATAGTTATTAAACACATTATCCAACGGATTGCTTCGGAATATTTCCCCATTAATTCTCCCTGCTTCACCTCACCACCCAGGGCGCCTGTGTCAATAGAAGGAAGACAAACTAAAAGGAAGGAAATAGAGAAAACAGAACTGGCTTGCTCAGGATTTCCTCAATTCGAAGCAAGCCAGCCACCACATAACCTGCTTACTAATCCTGTTCCCTCTTCCAGTGTCGTTGAAGAGCAGGACAGAAAAAGGACTGAAAGAAGAAAAAAAGAACAGACTTGATCGTTTCATTTGAAATTCCCTTAGTTTTCCGAGCAGTGTTTGGAGCGAGAAAGAGCCAGAGATTACCAAGCAGAAAAGCATCGCCGTATTTTACCTATTGCTGCCCTTTGTCGCCCTCCTCCTCCTTTATCAACCCATCCACGGTCTCCGAAAATTAGATCCCATTTTCAGAAATGGACGGCAGTGGAGCCTTTTAAATTTTATCTGAATGAGTGCATAATGTAGAGTAAATTAATACTAAATATTTGAGAACACAGCAGCCATGATAATATTTTGAAGGAACGACTAAAATGAACATTTTCAGGTTGTTGAAATAACCCAGTTGGGATAGCATTATCTTGAAGATCTAAAGGTCCGTGGTTCGATCCCGGGTTTCGGCAACCGGAGTTAATTTTGCATAATTACTTTCTGAAAAAACATTTGCATTGCCAGGCTTTGGATTCTAATAGAAAAAAGCAAAACGAACAAACAAAGAGCCTTGGTGGCGCAGTCGTTAAACTTTCGGCTGGTACAAAAAGTCGGTGGTTCCAACCCATAGGCTGCTCAGGGAGACAAAGATGTGGCAGTCAGCTTCCACAAAGATTTACATACAGCCTAGGGAACTGCAAAGCGCACTTCTACCCTGTCCTACAGGGTCTCTATGAGTCGGAATCGAGTGGATCGCAATGGGTTTGATTTGGTTTGGTTTTGAGGCCTTCCATGAAGTGTTAACAGACACTTCGCATATTTTATTTAAAATTTTAACAATAAGGAACTGAAATTTAGTGAGGAAACCTAGGAACTAATGGAGAAAGGAATTCCAATATGCTACATATTCTTGCACATATGATTCGTTTCTGTTCTGATATTACACATTATGTGTGTAGGAACAATGGAGGAATGGGATGTTTTTAATCACAAGAAATGTTTAAAAATCCTGTAGAAAAAGAATCACTACACTATAAGAGGAAGGTCCCCGCGTGGGCATATGGTTGCGCTCGCTAACCTAATGCTAACCGAAAGGTTGGCGGTTGGAACTTACCCAGCGGCGCCGTGGAAGAAAAGGCCTGGCAATCTGTTTCCTTAAAAATTGTTGTTGGTTGCTATCCAGGCAATTCTAACTCATGTTGACCCCATATGGTGACCCCGCGTGTGGGCTGGAATCTTAAATGAAGCATCTTTAGGTTAGCAGTCAAATACAATTGTGCCCCTGGTCATGCGTAAAGATTATAAACCGAAGCCCAAAACCGCTGAGGTGGCGTCCATGCCGACTCATAGTACTCTTTCCCTGTAGACTAACTGCCTTTTTTTTCCCCGCAGAGCCAGCCGCTGGTAGGTTCGAACCACCAATCTTTTGGTTAGCAGTCCAGTGCTTAACAATCAGGGCTGCTCTAGACAGATTACTGCCAAAGAACCTTATGAAGCAGTCTACTCTTTAACACACGGGCTCTCCATCCATGAGTTGGAATCGATTTGACTGCAATGAAGGAATACCCATCTAGCATCAACAGGGAACTTCTTACCTTCCCCCATTCCGATTTCTTGTTTTCCTTCTATCTCCCTCAGAGCGAGGCGTGGTTTCAACAGCCTCAATAAATGTACTTATTTTCTCAAGCCTAGAATTTACACGAAATAATATCAGAATTACTACGTCCACAGCGTTATTTAGGGGAAAAAAATGTTACCTAGAGTTTAATATTTTCTTGCCATTCTTTTATAATGAGGACAAAGCACTATGGAAAACATTTGAATCTGTTCTTTTTTTCTCCAGTGTGGATACGTTAGTCTTTGGAAATCTGTCCAATTTATTTGTTTCTATTTGTATTAATTTTAAACTATTTTCACAATCACTTGAGCTAGTTTTATTTAATTATTTGCCTCTGTAAGATAATATGTTTCCAAGAGTCAAAAGAGTACAGAAAGTTATATCCAGACAAGTTCCAGGAGAATGTTTCATGCCGGGATTCACCCAGGTGATGGAATGGAGGCAGGCTCCGGGAAATCTGGTGAAAACCATCGACCAGGAACAATACGTTTCTTTTTCTAGTACTGAAGTATCCTCTAGGTGTGTCCGTGTCTGAGAGAGGGTAGTGTAGGGAGTTTGGAAACAGTGGAATTGAGCATAAAATGATTTTATCTTGACCTAGTCCTCAAAAACTCGGAGAATAGTCATGACATTTCCTCTGAGAAAGTAGACTTACCTGGGGCTACACCTCAGTGGTAGAGCACGTGCTTAGCATGCACAAAACCTTCAGTTCAATCCCCCCGATCATCATTTTTCTTGCCTCGCAAAGCAGGCCCAAAGATCTTCTAAGTCTCAGAAACTTACTTCATTCCTAAGTTGTTTTGGCTTTGGTGTTACTTTATAACTAACTGTTTGGGACAATGGTGCTCATTTAAAGTTGTTTGTTGTCATTTCTATTATCCGCACATTGCTCCAAGAACTCTCAACAATCACTGGTATATGGGCCACCATAGGCACCGCCCAAAGACTAAGCAGTCTGTTTAAGAGGGTTTAGGGGAAAGTTGAGTGTTAAGAGGCTAGAGAACTTGAAAGAAGAAAAATCTATTCTAGCATTTGGGAAAAATCAATCTTCCTTCTCTCGGATGGAAAACCCATGACTCTCAAATAATGTCAGGGAAAGAAGAATTCATTCCTGCCAAAGAAGAGAGCCATTTCTTTGTCTTATCTCCTCCTTTGGCATGTTCTAAAACATTGAGAAGTAGACGTTTAACTCAGGTTTAGGCTGAGGAGGCAAAGACTTGCTGCCAAGTCTTTTCTACCTTTCATTCATGCACATGGGTATCAAGGAGCTAGAAGTCACTGAAGTGCATAGAAACGTCTCTGTCCATCTGTCCTGAACTCAGTCTCTGGGTGATTGGGAGAGTTCCACCTCTTGAAGAGGCTGCCAAAGAAGAAATGGAGCACAAATGGGTTTAGCACAGACACATTAACTGAAAGACCTCCAGTAAGGTCTACACTGTTTCAGGACAGTTGCCACATCCTTCTGGAGTGATTCTACATTTCCTTATGAACATTTTCAATTATTGACGCTGAGAGTAATAATAGCAATCTTGATGAATCAATGTGGACTTGATCATACAATCCAGAATATGAACTAAAGAGTTTTTGTGTTTTGACCTAAAGTAGGAGAAAATCTTTTAGAGCGATCTTGTAGAGGAAGGCTTGAAGGAGAGGAAAAGGCTGGTTTCTCCGTAGGATAGGAGTTATCAGTTATCAGTTATGGTAGATGACGTGAGAAGCCAAAAGACCTAGAGGTCTTTTGTCATGCGTCATCCCCTTTTCTCTTCTCTCCAAAAACTATAATTATCCGCCTTCTACAAGTCTGTCACAGACCATTCCTAAGCCAATTTTGAGGTCACCTGCTTGACTTGCGGGGACTAACCTACATTTCCTCTGGGGGTATACTAGGACTAAGGAAAATGTGGCTGAGTAGGTAGTTATTACCAATTGTATGGAATCTCTGAATTTCTGTGGTCACATTTCCCCTCTTTAGACTCTTTTTGAGCTAAGGGCTGAATGTGAAGAGTAGAGAAGCCAGATAGAATTTCTTTAGGAAAAACCTGGGTTTCAATAGGCTTCATTAAAGAGTTAGAAATACATGGAGCAAACAAACAAGAACTTTGTTTTTTTTGTTATTTACATTTCAAGCAAAGCCTAGTAAACTTTCCCAAACGCAGTGGTGCTTAATCTCAAAGCTGACTGCCCATCCCCCTTGTACTTTCAACACCGCTCCCATCATATCCACGCACGAAAATCGGGAAATCCCGGCAGCTCCCAATGAAGCCGCCAATACCAATGACGTGTGAATTGCAAATAAAAACACAACTTCACATGCGCCCTCCACATTGCTCAGACTCTACTCTGTGAAGGAAAGCAGCGAATCGCTCTCACAGGCATGGCAGTTTGGGCAAAACGAACCGAATCCTCTTCCGGGAAAAGCCTGCTTCTCTTTTCCTTGCACTTTTCCTCTCTCTCTCCTTTTTCTCCTTCTCTTCCTTCATTTCACCACACCCCACCTCTTTTATCTCTCTTTTAGCTGATGCTCCCCTGTCTCCTTCCTCTTGCCTCCTGTGCACTCCAGGATGAAGTTTTCACAGTAGTTCAGCACATTTCTAGTCCCATACTTGCCCATTTTAATTTCTGTATTGAGATTCACAAGTAGTCGATACATTTATTTACCATATCACTTGATAATTTCTTCCCTCCCCTAATACCCCCAGCATAGCATCTACCCAGCATAGGCTGAACGGAGCATTTCTTCTTTTTTTTCTGTCCTCTTTATTTTTTCAGTCTCTCCTGAGACCTGTTTTTAGACCACAACTCTCTGGCGCATATACTACTTCTCTCCTGGCTTCTCTAGCCTTCTTAATTAACCTTGTTTCCCTCATGTAAATTAGAGTTACAAATAAATAATACGAATTTTACTTCCCTGTTTAGCTAATGGAGTCCCTGGTTGGTGCAAATGGTTAACACGTTGGTCTGATAACCAAAGAATTGGATGTAGGTATCTACCCAGAAGTCCTGGGAAGAAAGACTGGACCATCTACAGCTGAAAAAAATCAGCCATTGAAAACTCTACAGAGCACAACTCTGGAGTCACCATTCATCAGAATCAACTTGAAGGCAACTGGTTTGTTTGTTTGTTTATTGGTTTTATTTTAGCTAGTAACTGTAAATTATAAATACAGAAAGCCTGCTTAAGATAATATCATTTTGAAATAACAAATTATAAAAGTAAATAATCATATTTCCTCAGATTTGTATATTCTCTCAGGTTCTAGGTATCAAATCAATCTTACTGTATCATAAACAGGAACACAGTTCTAGTGCTTGACAATTAAGTGGCCACCACATTCCACCCGCCCAATTCCTGAAATTGTTTCTTCTTTATTTAATAGGAAGAGTCCAATGTCCCAGTACAGTCAAATTGACACAAAATTTTCTAATACCCACAGACAGGTAAAACACAGTTCTTAGAAGGCACCAATCTGCAGACCACATTTTGAACGCACTAAGGATGAGACAGGATGTACTGGAGGTGAGAAAATATCCGAGGAAATCCTTCTTTCTCTTTTTTGTTTAAATTGGGGCTTAGTTCATAGAGTAAAATACATAAAACTTAATTATTCAGCTTGATGAGTTATTACATATGTATAGCTCATATAATCAACTTCCAGACTAAGAAAAATAATTTTTCAGCTCTCAGAAGCTCTCTTGTATCTATCCCAATCAATTCCAATCTTCTGACCTCTACCACCATTTTCTTGTATTTTGAAGTACTATAAATGGAATCATATAATATGTGCTCTTTTAAGAATAGATTATTTAACTTAATATGTTTTTTATTATATACATCCATATTGTTTCTAGTAGCAGTAGTTCTTTTTTTATTGCTGTTATATTTCATTGTATTAATAAGGTACATCACAATTTTTCGTTCGTTTTGCTGTTGGTGTACACACAGAACAACTAAAGCTGCCATCTACATTTTTGTATGTACCTTTCAAGAGCAATACTCATTCCTTTTTCTTGGGACTAAATGCAGCTGTGGAGAGTCAGGATTATAGGTTTTATATATATATATATATGTATAGTTTTAGGCCATATTTCTAAATAGTGTACAAGTGTGAATGTGCCAGTTGACAATGTCATCAGCAACCTATGAAAGTTTCAGTTGTTCCATATCATCAGCAACACTTGATATTTTCAGTTCTTTTATCTTAAGCCATTTTGGTGAAGGGGAGTATTATTTCATTGTGTTTTTAATTTGCATTTTCCTTGTAATTAATGACATCCAGCTGTTGCACCCTACCAGACCAGTTGCTGCAAGAGGCACAGGTCAGATTTCGGGGTGTGGGGGTTGGGAAGAAAAGACGGTAAGGAAGTCAGCTGTAGTCGTGGCCGAGTGGTTAAGGCGATGGACTAGAAATCCATTGGGGTGTTCCTGCGCAGGTTCGAATCCTGCCGACTACGGAGTATTTGGAGCTCTGGTGTTGGCGTTCGTTGGGAGCGGCTCCTTGGACGCCCGAAGAGGCAGTTTTATCCTGCTCTATAGGGTCGCTGGTCGCTATGCCTCGGGGTCGATTTTGTTTTTATTTTTTTTAATACCCCATGCGGCGCCCCCAGCCGGGAGAAGCCGAGGTCTTTGACTGAGCTGCTTGGTCCTTCATGCTGAGAGATTTTTGAGGCACTTCTCTCTCCCCGTGTAGTTCATAGTTTGGGCGGTGATGAAATGGCCGACAGTGTCAAAACCCTTCTCCAGGACCTTGCCAGGGGAATCATGGGCTCCATCTGGGTTATCTGTACCATCTCAAAGCTGGAGACTCGAATACTGCAACAGACGGAGGAACAGCGCAGAGAACGGCAAGTAGTCTCCTGACGCAGAGAAAAGCGCAGAGCATAGAGCCAAAGCAAGACAGTGAGCTGCGTATTACTGGTAGAATGGAGCTGTGGGAGGTGAACAAGCAGAAAACGTCTTCCTGTTTTATCTGTTCCTCCCCTTTGTCGCCCTCCTGCTCTACCTACCCATCCGCTGTGTCAAAAAATTGAAATTTATTTTCAGACATGGACAGTAAAAAGCCCATATAATTTTGATGCGTGAGTGGATAATATTGATATGTTAAGATTAGGTATTTACAAACACAAGGGCCTTGCAAATAAAAAGTTAAGTAATATTTTGACAGACTGGATAAAATAGGTACTTTCAGGCAGTTTAAAAAGTTTAGCCAGGATAGCGTTAGCCTGAGTATCTAGAGCTCTGTGTTTCAATCCTGGGTTTTGGTAGTTGTGCCTAGTTTTCTAAAATTACTATGACCCTCCTTATTATAGAACCGTTACATCCCAAGGCTTTGGGATTCTAACAGAACTGAATATAGTAGTGTAAAACCTGCAAAAACAAGAACCTGTGTAAGGCAGAAACCTGTCGGAGGAGGAACACTCAAATATTTTCCACTAAAAGGAGGCATAGAAAAGCGGTAAGACCGCACACTGTCAAAGGCAGAAAACTTGCCAGACCGAGAAAAACAAGACAGTCCTGTCAAGGCCAGCTCTCACTAGTTTCACTCTACATCTGTTCAACAGAGAAGTATGTGAACAAAGTTACATTAGTATCTATATCATCTCTCACTACAATTTTTACTGATTTTTCACCTCCAATCAAGTTGTCCACATATATATTTTTATCATTCTCTCCTTTATTTACACATCCCTGAGGTCTTCCATGAAATATTAACTGACATTTTGCATCTTTTGTTTTTATTATTTTTAAATGACAACAGATAACAATTTAAAATAATAATAATAATTTTAAAAAACCAAATCCATTACCATCGAGTCCATTCTGAATCATACCACCTAATAGGACGGAGTAAAACTGCCGCATAGGGTTTCCAAGGAGCAACTGGTGAATTCTCAGTTGGCAGCCGAGCTCTTAACCACTAGGCTACCAGACTCAGATAATAATAGCAATTATATATTGGTTGATTATAGCTTAAGGGTAAGTGAAATGTATGACAGCAATGCTGTAAATGATGGGAGGGAAGAATCCGGAATACTCTGTTATTAGTATCTGTTCTGCTCGTGGACTTGGATTAGTTGCAGATGTATATTGCAAACTCTAGGGCAACCACTAACGAAATTTTAAAATGAAGTGTAATTGATAAGCTAAGAGAGGAGAAAAAATGCAGTCTGTCCTTTTGGTCCCTACTTCTTAATAACAACGAAAAATTGTAGCAAAGGAGAACAGGCCGTCTATGGCGTGGTGGAATGTTGTTGCTTCGGTATGAGCCGATCTTGAGTGAGTGCTTTGTTTTACTCCAGTTCGTTCCTGACTCTACTGTGCTTAAGCAGTCAGGGTGGGAGGCCCAAGGAATGTCAAGGACCATGGTCCAAGTGAGTAAGTATAAAGCTATTTACCCTCTCTGTGAATAGGAAAAACACACAAGTAAAGATATTCACAAAGAGAAAAAAGGGAAAAGTCTGAAACAAACTTGCCAATATTCTACTGCAAGTGGATAAAGAAAAGACATGGAGGTGCTGGGAATTGAACCCAGGGCCTCGTGCATGCAAAGCACGCACTCTACCACTGAGCTGCACCCCCATTATGAAGCGCTGTTTGAGTTACATAATACACACACAATTGTCCGCAGGCGGTTTAAATCTTAAGTTTTGACAGGTCAAAATTCATTATATTCAGTTCTTGTGTTCCTGGATCGAATCCTGCCTCGCATCGCCGCCTGCCAGGAGAAGGGAAAAAAAAAAAACAAAAAACAAAAAACAAACAAACACGTTTTAGACCAAATGACTCTCAGATCTCCTAGAAGTCATTAGCTTTTTTAAGGACTGCTTTTAGCCAACTGCCTGAGTGTCAGTCAGTTCCAGTGCACCACGAGGGAGAGTCCCAGGATTGAACATTGTGTTCTGCTTTTTCTCTTGAAAAGTCTTCTCTGCCTATGAAGCTTGCAGAAAGACACCAAAGTGCCGGCGAATACGAAGATGAGTTCTGTGAGTGCTGCGAGAGAATCAAGGTCCAGGTGGGAGATAAGACTAGAGGTTAATTAATTCACAGTATTTAACCGAATCGAAGAGCGACTAGTACGTGTCTCAAACAGTCACGCTCATGCAAACGACTGGGTCCAGCACCTGGATTTGGAAAAGTGGCGATAGCTTTGTCTCCGCGTTGCTGTAGCGCTGGTTTTGAAGAGGTGGAAGTCGGAAGAGAGAGGAGAAAGGTGAACGCCCCTGTCGTTAAAACGTCTCTTTTAGACAAAATTATTTCCTTAATGAAGAAAGCATAGGAGAAGTGCTTTATGGGCTAGGCACAGCCTTCAAAACGGATTCACTCTTTACAAACTTTTCCCTAAGCCTGCAGAAGTCGGCCAATCTATAAGGTCGCTATGAGTCGGAATCCACTCAGTTGCAAAGGGTTTTTTTACCTGGAGGCACACAAAGTAGACGCTTCCCACGTTAAGCAAATATGTGGTGCAACGGTTAATCCAGATATGATGGAGAAAATCCAAATAATTTTGGATGGAAGGAATGGGTGCTCGGAATCTATCGTTTAAGTTATTACTACATTAGAAAGACACCTGTCTGGGAACTAAAATGCGTGGAGGAGGGAGCGGAAGGGAGGGCGTGAATAGGAGAGAGTGGCAGGTTTTATGGTAGGGGACATGAGGACGCGGAGTGCAGGAGAGACGCAGCAGCAGAGGAGTAGATGGCAGAGAGAAGAGAAATACGGTTTGGAAATGGGTCTCTAAGGACGGGAAGGATAGGGAGGAGCGCGCAGGTCGGAAGTGACCAAGTTCCCAACTTTACTGTGCTTTCTGCAGGCCCTGGAGAAGAGGGAGGCTAAAGTAAGTGCTTTCAAAACATATGTCCTGCAAAACAATACGACTCGTTTTGTACAAAATTTCGTGACTGGGAGCGCCTTGCTGCTCTTTCCATCACCGACCATTTTGGAAAGGGGGCGTGTGGTTCAGTGTTTGTGGAATAGCAGTTGTTAGTATTGGAGGCTTTGGAAAAAGCCACAGGGAGGCCGAATTGTCCAGATCCCTCCTGCTAGCACAGCAGCATTGAATTTAGAAGCAAAACCCCTTGATGGCTTTGGGCAAGAATATCTTGTATTTGCAGCAATTGGTTTTTAGGGTCTTTGGGCTTAATATTCAAGAAAAAGAATGAGAAAGATTAAGCAGTGACTGAGCGTGTTGGATTTGAATAGACTCTTACCAAACAGATCAAACTCCCTGAGTACTCAGTACACCAGATCCCTAGTCTGAAGATCTAGGATTCATGACCTTGTCCTGGAATAGATACTTCCAATTTTCCCATACTTCTAATTCATACACAAAAGGCTACTGAGCCCAACTTTCCCCTGGAGCAGCTCTGGGAATATTTATGGTGCATTTTTGTACTCATATACTCTCTTTTCTCCAGGGGCATCTGAAGTGGAAAGTTAGATTTGCAACATTATTTGAGAGCTGTTCATTCAATGTGCCCAGCAACATTATTCTCTGTCCTACCATCAAATGAATGAGCAGAATAGGGGCTTAAGGGTTGAAGAAGATGGCACAGGGTAGAGAGTTCAAGGTCGATGATGCAATTTAGATTTGGAAATTTGGAGAGCAGGATAGAAGGTGGAATGTGTTTAGGAAGATTTCCGTGTCTCTGGATTGTGCAAATGCCATGTCCTTTAACTTTGGGAAAGGAGGAGTAGTCTTTAGCACTTGTTGTTAAGTTGTTTTCTTTTTCTTTGGGGGCATTGGATAGGGTTTAAAAGGGGGGAGAAGGACTTTGATCTGGGACTTCGTTTATTTAGGATACTTATGAATTTAAGGTGCAAATTCATGTTAATATTTGATAAGTACAGTGATTCCTGAGACTAGAATGTTACAAAGATCTCTCTTACCTAGAGGTTTTTATAAAGCATCTGGCTGTAGAGGACAGGGTCTCTGCCCAGAGGTAGAGTGAGCCCTGAAGAGAGTCCATTGTAATTTGAAAAAATTTGGAGCTGCTTAAAGGTATTCCTTGAAAACCAAGGGAAAAGCTTTGCCTCTAGAGTGATGTTGGACTCTGGAGTTCATACTGATTACCACTATCTTCTTGGAATTTATAAGAAGATCTAAGAAGCCACAACCTCCAGGTGAGATGACTTGTATCTCTTCTTTGCCAACTTCTGCCCCAGTAAGAATCTTCTCCATGTTCACAGGAATCGCATGAAGTCCCCTTATACCTTGGGAAGACTCCATTTTTCTAATAGAACTTGCCTCCCAGCTGACCCAGAAGGCAGCTCATCACAGCAATCAAATGTGAGAAAAGTAAAGGGAAGTGAAGGGTTCCTTGAAGGAGAGCATTAGACAGATGTCAGACTCAAAGATATGCAGTCACTTGAGTACGGGCAGAATGATAGAGCAGCGATTAATTTGGCTATGGGTCTGGAGAAGCACAATTAGGACAGATTTGCGGTAACTGTGAAGTCACTGGTTTATATTGTGGCTAGAGTAATCTGGATTCCAAATGTACCCTTGTAAGCTCCCAATATGGAGGGATGCAGGGATGCTTTCTCGTTAAATCAAGTTGTACTTGAAAGTCTCAAAAGTGTATTTTATGTATTATTTGTGAGAAGGTCCAATCCGCTATGTGAAGCAGAACTTGAGTATCTCTTCAAAGGAGGGACTGTGGTAAGAGTTCTTAAAGTATAGGATTTTATGAGGTATTAAAGGTTGAACTTAGTAGGAAAAAAATACATATGGTCTTTGTGTTCTATTCAGGAAATCTAAAACATTTAAATTGTGGGTATAATCCATGTAGCTCCTGCGAAGTATATAAGTCGATCTGTTTTGGAAGGTTTCTCAGAAGTGAGGGTATGGAGAACTGTTTTGAAGGTAAAGAGTTATATATTATATTCTGCATTTTATAGGCTTTATTTGCGTAAATGATCTCCTTTGATTTTTATGAAAGCTTTTTAATATAGTCATTATTTATCTTGCTTTACAGGTGTGGAGAGGATACACAATTTGCCCTATTTCACTAATTTATTAATGGATGGACTTTAAGACCCAAACCAAGATTGTGTGTCTGCAAATCTTGAGTTCTTTCCTTATAATTCCATACCACATCTTTCTCTCTCTCTCTCTTTCACACACACACACACAGACATTTAGTATTTCCCTCTTGTGTCAGGCCCTGTATCCATCATATGACAAAATCATAAATGTAATTAGACAGTAACTAAATCAATAAGATTATTATCAATTACCTAGTTTTGCTCCCAACTCTTCTTAGTCCAGGACTCTTGTTAGGAATTCAGTTGTTTTTGGCTTAATGAAGTTCTAGCATCAGTGCAGGATCTTTGGCAGAAGAACCATAACCATCACGTCATGGGTCAGCTTCCAGAAGTTATATCATACAGTTCCTATCATTCCTGTAATTTGGAATAGGAAGAGATCGGGTGGGGCAGAATAGGAGTAACTATGAAGGGCCTGTAATTGATGGATATAATATAAAAAGTAAAGAGAAAGGAACATAGTGAGAACTTGTGATTCAAAATTGTTTGCAATTAGAGTAAGATTCATTAGTATCTTGAAGAAAAGAAACAAACACCCAATGAAACCTTGAAAACTCATTACAAAGAAGTAATAAACTGAGAGGACAGGATGATAATCAGTAGTGGGTATCAGGTTTTCTCTCCTGCCTTTGTGCGACTTGGCCCATTTTAGGTTTCCAAAACCTCTTTAATGCTAATTACTGATCTGAGAAATAAGAAATTTGGTCTACATCACTTCTCCCCTCCAGCAACACCTCAGGAACCATCTCTTGGAAGTCAGTTCAAAAAGTTTCTACTTGTTGTGCAACAGGAAATAATTGACCACAAAGGGATTCGCACTCTCAATCTTCCGATTTGGAATCAGACTTGTTATCCATTAGGCCATGTGGACACTCTGCTCTTTTTGTTGTACAAGAATGTAAGTGAAAGTACTCGTAAGAGAGCATTAGATTTTTGTTTTCCAAGTTTTAACTTTGTAATTGGAAGAAATTTTAACAACATTCAGAAAAAAGGAATCAAATATCAACTGAAACCTCTGAAAATAATTACTTAGAATCCATAAACTGTGAGATTGTGACAAGTGTGAACTATTTCTTCAAGCGCACTTTTCCACTAAGTTACTGATAGTGATGACTTGTATGTTTGGAGAAATATGAGCCAAGAAGTGAACTTTGCAATGAAGGCGTGCAGATGACAGCATGAGGAGAAGGAGCTCCAGAAGTTGGTATGTTCGGCCCTTTTTCGTCTCAAAGATAAGATTGCACTTGCTCCCGGGAGAAAGATCTGGAAGCTCAAACAAGAGCTCCTCTTGTCAGAAATGCTTGCTTTTAACTCCAGGAAAATATTTTATTATAATATATTCATAACATAGTTTTTAACAACTTGACATCTACCAAGAAGGAAAAGAATCACCTGATATGGAAGTGGAAAGATGGAGTGGGTTCCAAAAGTTCCTGGGAGAGTGGTCCCAATATCTGAGGTGCAGTTTGGTGACCTACAGGCTACCTCAAACGGAGAGAAGAGGGACATAAAAAGCTTGGAGGGACGCTTGTCTCATTGAAATGCCAACTAACCCCCAGATATTTTGCCTAAAATTCGTTCTCTAGTTTCCCTGCAGACTGATCCACAAAACAATCCAAGGCGATTGCTTTTAGAAAGATAAATACATGGGGGGAAATAATAAACAAAAGGATAGAATCACAAAAATTGGCAAAAATGAAGCTTTCTGGGTCTAGCAATATGGTCTGAAACCTGGCAGTGCTTTGTCTAGGGGGCCCATATATATTACTGAAACTCTAAAGAGACAGAACCAGAGACAGAAGGAAGCGAAATTCTCCTAGCGATTATAAGATACCTTTAAAAGAGAAAGTTCTCGGCAAGGAGAATAATTAAAAGGGAGCCATTTGGGATGTGAAGGCCTGTTGGCATTATGGTTAAGAATTCAGCTGGTAAACAAAAGGGCAGCAGTCTGAACAAACCAGCCTCTCTCTGGAGACTCTACGGGTTATTTCTACTCTGTTCTATAGACATGCAATGTGCAGCATCGACTAGACAGGAAAGGTTTACTTTTCTTTGGTTATTTGGGAAACACCATATGAAAGGTGAAACCAGTTGGCTTACATAAAATCTATGTTAGGCACTAGTAGCTACCAAGAGGAAGCCTGGGTAGCTCAGTAGATAGAACATTAGATCTTCAATCTGAGGGTTGAGGGTTCAAGTCTCCATTCTGCGGTAATCCTCCTTTTTCCCATATCATGTCTCTTAGAAGTCTATTGAGACTCAGCTTCTGCTTAGAGAAACTCATCCTGACATTTACTACAGGTTTCTTCTTATTTTTTAATTTTATTTTATTGTAGTTTAGGTGAAAGTTTATAGCTCAAGTTAGTTTCTCATTCAAAAATTTATACGCATTGTTTTGTGACATTCATAGCAGTCCCCACAATGTGACAGCATTCTTCCCCTTTATACCCAGGTTTCCTGTGTCCATTCTCCTGTTCCTGTCCCTTCCTGTCTTCTCATCTTGCTTTTGGGCAGGAGTTGCCCATTTGGTCTGTGTATTTGATTGAACTAAAAAGCACCGTCCTCACATGCGTTATTGTTTGTTTTATAGGCCCGCCTAATCTTTGAAATGTGGGCTTCCGAAGTGGTTTGGGTAGTTCTGAGTTAGCAGGGTGTCCAGAGACCATAGTCTCTGTGTTCCTCCAGTCTCTGTCAGACATACACAGAGATACACTCAAAAGTTCTATAAATTGAAGTGGAATTGTAAAAACAATGTTTAAGTAATATATACAAAATTTCTAGTAAGTCAGAGATCTCCATTTGTGTCCAGTTGAAAGCTGAGCTTGTGATTGATCTCTATTCCCTGTTATGTTTCTTGAGGGAATTAAAATGAGGATACTTTAGTTTCTCCTAAGGTTAGAAATATGAGCTCATCTTTTAAATATTGTCTTCATATTGCTAAGCCTTTTCTAATATAAGTGGTAGTATGCAAAGACTTTGGGGGATGAGAGAATGGAACTGATTTTGGTACATTCCCCAAAAACATGACTTCCACAGTGAGCAAAGTGTAGAACAATGAGTGTAGAACAATGGTAGACTATAGTTTCTACTGACTTCTTAACAGGTGTTTCTTTTTGGTAATACTAGCAATTTATATAACTATTCTTATTCCACATTCTCTTAGTTGGAAACCCTGGTGGCGTAGTGGTTAAGAGCTATGGCTGCTAACCAAAAGGTTGGCAGTTTGAGTTCAACAGGGCTCCTTGGAAACCCTATGGGGCACTTCTACCCTGTCCTATAGGGTCACTATGAGTTGGAATCGACTTGACAGCAACAGGTTTGGGTTTTGTTGTTGTTGTTTTTTACTGTCTTAATTATCTAGTGCTGCTGTAACAGACATACCACAAGTGGATGGCTTTAACAAACCACAATTTATTCTCTCACAGTCTAGGAGGCTGGAAGTCTGAATTCAGGGTGCCAGCTCCAGGGGAAGACTTTCTCTCTCTGTCAGTTCTGGGGGAAGGTCCTTGTCATCAATCATTCCCTGGTCTAGAAGCTTCTCATCACAGGGACCCAGCATCCAAAGAATGCGCTCTGCTCCATTGCATCTTTCTTGGTGGTATGAGTTCCCTCTCCTCTCTGCTTGCTTCTTTCTCAAGACATCGACTCAAAATACAAACTAATCCTGTAGATTGTGTCCTGCCTTATTAACATAACTGCCTCTAATCCTGCCTCATTAACATCATAGAAGTTAGGATTACAACACATAAGGTAATCATATCATCTCACAAAAAGATAAAGAGCTACCCAATACTGGGAATCATGGCCTAGACAAGTTGACACACTTTTTGGGGGGACATAATTCAATCCATAACATTCCAGCCTTTGCCCCCCTAAATTAAAGTCCTTGCTAAATGTAAAACACATTCATCACATGACATCACCACGAAAGTCTTAACTCCAACTCCAAGTTCCAAAAATTCCTCTTCATCTCTGAAATGTAGAATACTAGTTTTCTGCTTCCAAAGTACAATGGAATGGTGGGACAGGCACAAGATAGACATTTACATTACAAATGGGAGAAAATGGAGGAAAGAAGAGATAAGAGGCACCAAGCAAGTCAGCAGAATACATTACTTTATCTCTCAGGTCTTGAAAACAATCTTCTATTCTCTGAGACCATTTAGGCAATGGCCCTGTCCTCCAGAATCTGGGTCTTAGCCACACTCTCTGGATTCTGGGTGGAGGCCTCTCAGCCCTGGACTTCAGTTCCACTGTCTGGGCCAACTGGAACAGCAGCTTTGCTCCCTCATATTTGGGAGGCCCCATTTTCCTAGTCCTTCTGAGTGGCAACCCTACCCCTTCAGGCCCGGCAGGCCTCATTCTTCCACCCCCTGGGCACAGCAACACTTCCCTGTCAGTTTTGGGCAGCTGATCTGTTTACTAGCTGAATTCTTTTGTTTACTAGCCAAATTCTTAACCACCATGCCAACAGGCCTCCATTTCCCAAATGGCTTCCTTTTAATTCTTCTCCTTGCCAAGTCCTGTCCTTCTGGCTCTCTCGAACGGCAACCCCACACTCTGGAACTGAGTTGGTGAAGATCTGACTCTTTGAATCCTAAGAGGCCATGGCCCCAGCCTTTGAGACCTCATGGTGGTAGCCCTACCCTTTGAGACTGAGGCAGATCTGCTTTCTGAGTTGCTTGTCTATTCAATGTCTGCTTCCTAGTTCCTTGGCCCTTCAGCCTCTTGTGTCTCTTGGGCCAGCCTGGAGTCTGCCCTGCTTGGGCAAGTGTTACAAAGCTGTTTAGCTCTACCAGTATGCACCTGGAGGTACCCTGCTCTTGATACCAAATGTCTTAGGCTATGTTCTCCAGATAGGCAAAACCAGCAAAGCATATATATATATACATATACATGAGTGTATATACATAGGCATGTATATAGAAAGAGACTTATCTCAAGAAAATGGCTCACGTGGTTGTAGAGGCTGACAAAGCCCAAGTCCGAGGGTCAGGAGTCAGGTTGAAGGCTTCTCCTGACTCACCTAGTTGCAGGGACTGACGAACTCAACAACGGCAGGTCAGATGGCAGGCTGCTGGCCCAAGTCCCAAGAACTGGAGTTGAGATGCTGACAAGCCAAGTGCAGTATCCAGAGAAGAGCAAAAGCCAGCAAGCTTAGCCAGAAAATCCACATATATTAGATGTAGGCCACACCCTCAAGAAACTCCCTTTCTGTTGATTGGCTATTCACAGGAGATCCCATCATGGAGGTGATCACATTTTATCAGATCTCACCATGGAGATGATTGCATCATACCACTGCCAAACTACTTCATAACTGCCAAACCACTAAGAATCACAGCCCTGCCAAGTTGACACACAACTTTAATGATCACACCCACCCAAACACCTTTAGCCCCATCTCCCTATGGGACCTTCGGTGAGGTGTTACCTTGTCATTGTTGTTGTTACCTCCCTAATCCTTCGATTTGACTCTGATTCATGGTTTCCTTTATACAACTGAAGGTAATGTTTCTGGCCCTGCATCATCTTCGAAATCACCATCAGGTTCAAGCTCATTATTGAGTCTACTGTCCCAATCCATCTGATCAAGGATCTCCCCTACCTTCAATGGCCCTCTAGTTTACTAAACATGATGTCCTCCCCCAGCAATTGATTCCTCCTGATGGCATGTCCAAAGCAAGCGTGTAGGACAATATTCTGTTCTGATTCATAAGGTCTTCTTTTATTGGGTAATTTTTGGCAGTAGATCGCCAAGCCTTTCTTCTTAGTCTGTCTTAGTCTGGAAGCTCGGCTGAAACCTGTCCGCAACGGTTCACCCTGGTGATATTTGAAATACCGGTGGCATAGCTTCCAGCATAATAGCAATACACAAGACACCACGGTAGGACAAACTGAGAGACAGTGGTGTTACTTAAAAAAAAAAAAAACAAAAACTGTTGCCATCTAGTTGATTCCAGCTCATAGCAACCCTATTGGACAGAGAACTGCCCCACAGGGTTTCTAAGGAGTGACTGGTGGGTTCTAACTGCAAACTCTTTGGTTTGCTGCCAAGCTCTTAAAACCACTGTGCCACCAGGCGTTCAAAACCTTAAGGTCCTACTGGGAGTCAAACCCAGGGTCTCCAGCTTACAAGACAGGCACTTTAACCAACTAAGCCATAGAGTTGTGTTACATTAAAATAGCCCTTGCCATTGAAATCCACTGTGACTCATAGCCCCATAGGGTTTCCAAGGAGTGACTAGTGGATTTGAACTGCTGATCTTTTGGTTAGCAGCAAAGCCCTTCAACCAGATTGCCATCAGGGTTCCACATTACTTTAACTGTTATGAATTCAGTTAAAGATTTTAGAACAAAAACTGAAGTTTAGTGAGGAAATGTAGAAGGTAAGAAATTTAAACCCTCTGTTGAAATCGACTTGGTGGCATTGCTCTTGTGATTTTACTTCAGCTTGGTGTTTTGGCTTAGAGGGTAGTGGGGAGTTGGTGGGATGTATTGTGTGTAAACCTCCTGTGAACTTCGAGTATATGAACCAAAATTACCTGTGCTTCGGACACTCAGGATTGAACCTTGAAAAGCTGTTGGTGGAATGCTCCCTTATGTAAGCTATTCTGGCAAACCTGAGAGCTGGCTCCCTACAGTCTTCCAAATTATGTTTTAAATGTTCACGTGGCAAAGGTTTAGCTAAGTGCCACTGTACTTTTGTCCAACGTCTAGCCACTAACTTACTCAGAAAAACTTGGGACCTAAGGCTCAGCACCTCTGCTTCTTGGATCCAATTCTCGAGGTGGCAGCTGAGGAAGAGCAGACAAGAGAGGCATTAGGAAACCAGTGTTCTTCCACTTTAGACGACCCAGTGCTCATAAGACTAAGGAAACACATGAAGTTTTCTCTCGGAACTGCTAATTTTTTCCCATCTCCAGTCTTCTTTTTCTGTCTTGCACTTTAATGATACTGCCAAATGGAACTCAGGTTAATGGGTCCATTTATGTGGTTGCAGACTTCATACTTCCAGTGAACAAGATTCTGATGGGTGTGGTTCCTTCTTTTCTTTTCTTCCATCCTTCTTCCCTCTTTCGATGCCTGTTCTTTGGGTGACACTAACGCCCTTGGGAGGGGAATGGAACACTGTTAACAGCAACTCATTGTACTTTTGTTTTTTTTTTAATGTAAGCAGGAAAAAAGTGTCAAAATGTACAAAAGAATAGGAGAAGGGATAGATGAGAAGAACGGGAGGGGGAATGAGATGGTTGAGGAAAACCCAGCTAGAGGTGCCAAAGATTGAACTCAGGACTTCCTACAAAGGAAAGCACATGCTCTGCCACTGAGCTGCACTCCCCAACCACCAAGGTGATTGCTCAGAATCATTTATAAAGTTTTAGTTGGGTTTTCTTTTCTGGTGTTTGGAGAAAATCCGCTGGGTTATATTCCACTCTCTGTGAAATTTCTAAATTGGATACTCTCTAGCGGCTTCACGAAGAGAAAGGCAACTGGATTGTAGTCCGAATGACACCTTTTATAATCCTGGGACCTTCTCACTCCTGTTAGTCTGCTCGCAAGTCCACTCACCAGCAAACTGGGTGAAAGTTACTTGACTCCACCAGGAAAAGCACCAGAAAAATCACAGATTTCCAACACAAATCTGCAGCCATACTAGCTCAAATGAGGTGCTCCTTAGTCCAGAGGAAGCTGCCAGCTTTCGCTGAACCGAAGGATTCAACTCCATATCACGTTGCGTCAGACGCCCCGCCACCATCCATTTTCCAGCTGACTCTCGACCCGGTCCACGGGTCACACGTTCTGCGATTGCCCTCAGTTCTGATTTCACACTTGCATGTTTAGTCCTCGTTTGAGGATGGTGTCCACAAAGGAATTTAGGAAAAAGCAAAGCAAACGAACAACCAAAAACGTTTCAACAGTCCATCAATTTTAGATAACTGATTTTTTTCCCAGGTAGGAGAATGAATAGGGTAAGTGCAAACTCAGTGCGCTGAAGCAAGGATGCAGGGAACCCAGTAAAGCCGTCAAACTGCCTGCCTTCCAACAACCCATTATCACAATGGGAAAGGCTGCTATAGACTGCTATAGATCTAGATATTTCAAAGAGTATTGCCAAAGAACCCTGGAAACCTTCAAAGAGTGCCTGCTATCAATGAATTGATAAACCGAAGGAAGTCCCTCATACTGCAAAGAAAACTGGGTTGGATTGGCCAGGAAAGAGCAGAGGTAATGGTTGTTCTCTTACTGGGATACCTTTAGATCAGCATGTAGGACTGAAGAGCTCCATACTGAGTCCAAAGCCTCATGCTGCTTCTTTATCAGGATCCTCCGTATGATACTGATGGAAGTATTCTAGGCAGGTTTTCATTTAAAGGCTAAACAAAATACTGAACAAAAGTGTTTACTGGTGAAGACAAGGAAGACTGAAGATATGTAATTCCAATTTTCTTTGCTTTAGACTCCTAGAAAATCTCCTTGAGAAAGTGAGTGCAGGAGGGTGTTTGTTGTTGGGTGACTTGCTGCAGGAACAAGAATTGTTTTGACAAAACTTACAGACCTTTCGTATTGACTTTTTCTCGAGAGCTCTCCCAAATGTCCACCACATCTTTACTTTCACTGGCACTTTGGTGTTTGGAAAACACTTCATTCCTTGAGCGATATCCTTCTCTTAGATTCTTAATTTTTCTTTTTTTTTTTTCTATCCTTCTTTTTCTTTCTTGTTCCTTAGTAAACTGTGAAGTGGAACTAAAGAAGCATGGGCTCACTTACACTGTGGTGGCACACGTGTTCCTCCCCTTTTTGGAGATCTTGAGTGAGCCAGATCTTTCTGTCTTTCTCATTTCTCCTTACCTCACTTGGGCTGATGCAGTCATGTTGGTAGTTGCCAGGTCAGGGAGTTGAAATAGATCAATTCTAGGGGCAATCAGTTGGATGATGGAATTACTTTGGATGTGAGCAGGGAATAAAAGTGATTAAAGAAATTTTAATAATGAAGGGAAGTTAGATATGTTATTAAAGTACAGCACTGAAGGGGAAAGAGAAAACAATAATGAAGGAGCCTGGGATTACCTGGCCTTTCCTTTATGCTTAGGCTGTGCTCTACCACCAAACTATACCAACCAGGAAATCCTCTATACTTCAGTAATTTCTCTGTAACTGGTCACCATTCTGGTTTCTGGGTATTCTAGGATTTAATAGTTAGTAGGACAAAGTCTACCCTACAGTATTTAAGTTCACTATTTCAGAAAATCCTTGACTAGATTCTTTTTTTTTTTTTTTTTGCAGCTAGGCCATGAGAAAAATAACTGAATTGCTAGACCAAAAGGTCCCATTCCTGTTTACCAATCCAGTCAGCCCACTCAAAGTTCTGCTCATCTACAGCCTACTCAAGTGGTTTCATTTCTCCACAAGGGCGAGTCCCAGGTTGGACTATTCTGTCTCCAGTTCTCTTTCTTTCAACTTCTTTCTCTCTACCTACAAAACTGCTAGCAAGACACAAGAGATAGAAAAACACAAAGAGTGGCATGTGCACTACCTCGGAAAATTTAGATCATAGTGGGGAGAAAAGATAAAAAAGAATCAATTAACCATATTTGATGGGAAATGAAGTACGATAAGATGAGTAACTTTAGAGCTGGCCTGGAAATTCAGGCATGTATTTACCTTGATTAGATTTCAGGAAGTGCCCTTGCTGTAATTGCTAAATTGGTGGAGTATTATTTCTCCTTTGCCTGTTTGTCCCCTTTGCTAATTGGGGACTGTTTAAGTTATCTAATGCTGTATATCAAACTATTCCAAAATTTAATGACTTTAAAAACCTACCCATTTCATTTGCTCACAATTTCCTGGGTCAGAAATTTGGGCAGGGCATGGCTGGACATTTCATCTGCTCCTCAGGTATCAACTGGGATTGCTTACTGCTCTACATTCAGCTAGTAGCTGAGTTAGTTTCAAAGGTTCAAGAAGGCTTCACTCATGTGACTAGTGTTATCAGTGCCATTCTATGTGGCTTTCTCTCTCCATGGTGATAGTTTGGGCTTTCTCATAGCATGGTAATCCCATAATAGTTGGATTTCTCATAAGGTAGTTTCCAAGGTGGAGTTTTCTAAGAGAAGAAAAAGCAGCAACTGCAGATCTCTTAAGGCTATCTATGAAAGGAAATAGCATCAATGACAGCAGCCCCTCAGAGGACAATTACTTCCACTATTTTTGTACCTCACAGCACTCTTTTCTCCAGTGAATAGTGTCTTCTGCATTAATTGTTATGACTAAAGAAATGGTACATGCATTTCTTTTTGATTGTATCTTCTTTCTTTTCAGTAATATTGCAAAATGGTAGTCTAGGTGAAAAATGTGGCTAGCTTGATGGCATTTGGGGATGTGGGTAGGATTGTTCTTTTAATTTCTTTTCTTATTTTTTCCTTTTGCAGCAGCCATATTTATATTCCATGTGAGCAAGAAATTAGTGTGGGGTGGCAGGAAATAACAAAAAGTGGAAAAGTAGGCGAACCGATGTTATGCTCAGGTAGAAAGAGTGTTGGAGATCAAAAAGGTGAAGCAGCTGTGGAAGTGTCCAGGAATGAGCCTGGGACCTCATACATGCAAAGCATGAACTCTACCACTGAGCTACACCCCCAGGCAATGCTTGCAGTTGTTTTGTGATTCAGTGGGAAATATGATACTCATTTTCTGTAGTTCTTTGAGAAAAGTTTTTTTTTTTTTTTTGGTCAGTAGAAAGTCCATTCTGTTAACTCCATTATTTCTATAATCTTTAAACTGGATCCTTTTCTTTTCCTGAAGCTCTGCTCAAGAAAGTTAACTGAATTCTAAGCTAAATGTTTCAGCTCCCAGGTTCTTTCTATCCCCATCAGTTCTGTCCAAGTCTACTCCCCATCCAAATGCCTGCTTTTCTTTTCTTTCTTTCTTTTTAAACCACTTCCATGGAAAGTCCTAGGATGGAATTTTCTTTTGTCTTCATTCTCTTCCTTTCTACATTTCTTTCTTGCGTAGACCACTCTACACAGTCTGTCTCACAGATCTTGTTCTACTCATGTTTTTAAGTATAATCCATCTGCAGTTAGTCAGCCTCTCTTTTCACTTTCTATACTCAGCGTGCCTTTCTCACCATCAGTCTCTAAGTGTTGTTAGGTGCCATCGAGTCTGTTCCAACTCATAGTAACTCTGGGTATGACAGAATGAAACACTGCCCAGTCCTGACCCATCCTAACAATCATTGCTATGCTTGAGCCCATCGTTGCAACTACTGTGTCAATCCATCTCGTTCAGTGTCTTCCTCTCTTTTGCTCACCATCTACTTTACCAAACATGATGTCTTGCTCCATGCACTGGTCTCTCCTGCTAACATGTCCAAAGCACATGAGACAAAGTCTCACCATTCTCCCTTCTAAGAAACACTCTGGCTGTACTTGTTCCAAGACAGATTTGTTCGTTCTTCTGGGAGTCCATGGTATGTTTAGTATTCTTCACCAACACCATAATTCAAAGGCATCAATTTGTTTTGTCTTTCTTATTCATTGTTCAGCTTTGGCACGGATATGAGGTGATTGGAAATACCATGGCTTGGGTCAGGCGCACCTTAGTCCTCAAAGTGACATCTTTCATTTTTAGCACTTGAAAGGTCTTTTTTTGTTGTTGTTGTACTTTAGATGAAGGTTTACAGAACAAACAGTTTCTCATTAAACAGTACACATATCATTTCATGAGAATGGTTAACAACCCTATGACAAGTCAACACTGTTTGTTCTCAACCTTAGGTTCCCTATTACCAGCTTTACTGTCCCCTCCTGCCTTCTAGTCCTTGTCCCTGGACTGTTGTGCCACATTAGTCTCGTTTTGTTTTATGGGGTTGTCTAATCCTTGGCTGAAGGGTGAACCTTGAAAGTGACTTCATTAGTGAGCTAAAAGGGTGTCTGGGGGCTATACTCTGAGAGTTTCTCCAGTCTCTGTCAGGCCAGTAAGTCTGATCTTTTTTGTGACTTAGAATTTTGTTCTACATTTTTCTCCGGCTCTGTCCGGGATCATCTGTTGTGATCCCGGTCAGAGCAGTCAGTGGTGGTAGCTGGACACCATCTAGTTATACTGGACTCAGTCTGGTGGGGGCCATGGTAGTTGTGGGCCATTAGTCCTTTGGACTACTCTTTTTCTTGTATCTTGTGCTGCAGATTTGCCCAATGCAATATGTCATTTGATTTCTTGACTGCTGCTTCCATGGGCTTTGATTGTGGACCCAAGTAAAATGAAATCCTCGACTGCAATATTTCCTCCGTTTATTGTGCTGTTGCTTATTGGTCCAGTTGTGAAGATTTTTGTTTTCTTTATGTTGAAGTGTAATCTGTACTGAAGGCTGTAGTCTTTGATCTTCATCAGTAAGTGCTTACAGTTCTGTTCACTTTCAGCAAGTAAGGTTGTGTCATCTGCATATTGCAAGTGGTATCTGTAAGTAAAGTCCAGGATACCTTCTCCCTGAAAAATCCAGAAAGCACCTTGTTATCAGTATGTGCAAAGTGAAAATCATTATATATTTTTTTCTATTGTGCTGTTTCCCTAAATTCCATATCTTGAAAAATGGCAAGGCCAGAGAAGAGTTAGTGTTTCTCCCAGTTAGCAGGTAGTCTTCTGGATTTTGATGCACTTACCTTCTGACCTCCTCCAGTCTCAACTCCTTCCGATCAGGGACCACATCATCTTTGCCTTTAATCAAGTGATGATCTAATGACAATAAATGGTCAATAGTTACCCTTCATTGAATGAATGGAAGTCAATGTGTGCAGATAATTTTAATCTTCTTGAAGGGAAAGAATGACTGTATCTGATTCCTTTCAAGTGTGGCAGTAGAACCCCCACCCCTTACTTGTTTTGCTTCTTCCTTAGGGACCGAAAGATCACCATTTTGAATCTCAAGGGTACTTGTATGCGTTTCCTTATGTAGGGGTTTTTCTCTTCTGTCTTGATAGGTTCACCACTATTATCTAGCTCTGTACAAATCAGTGATCTCTTTCTTTTCAGTGGTAAACATTTTTTCCTCTTTATATTAAGGAATTCTCCCTTTTTTCCCTCTTCCTTTTTTTTCTCCATTTTCTTCTCAGTTTTCTCGTCCTCCTCTCTTTCCAAAGTATTCTTGCATCTGCAATCCTTTTTCCCACCCATTGTCTATGTTAAGGAAGATTTTTGTTTTTTCAATATCAGATTTGAAAACTATTTAGCACTGCTGTAGTAGCTCTTTTTATTTTCGTAATTTGATAGTTGTCAAGTTTTAGGCCCCTTATGAGTTAAATGAATATTTCTTTGTGTTTATACATTCATTTAATGGAGATACTGAGTGACTACTGTGGACCTGGCACTTTGCATGCAATGACAATCAAGATATTCATGAATGCTGCCCTCATAGGGCTTATATTAAAGACATATAAAAATATGTTAAATAGAAATCGAGAGATTGAAAAAAGTGTGGGATGTGGGTGGGGGAAGGGAGAGAGAGAAAGAGAGAGAATGTATTGTTTTGATTCTTGCCTCTTTTACTTAACATACTATTATAATGTTTTTGAGATTCATCCACATTGTAGTTTGTATCACTATTTCTTACTTTGTGAGTAGAATTTCAGTGTATTATCATACAATGTTTAGTCGATGGGCATTTGGGTTGTTACCAGTCTTTGACTATTATCAGTAAAGCTTCTATTAATATCCTTTCACTAGCTTTCTTCTTGCGAATTAATTACTGGGTTGTAGTGTAGATATGTGTTTAATGTTATAAGAAATTGGCATATTGTTTTCCAAAGTAGTAGTATCACTCTGCATTCACATCAGCATTATATGAGGGTTCCAGCCAGTTCACATCCTCACCAACACTTATTGTTATCAGTCTTTAGTATTAGAAATTTTAGTAGAGTGAAGTGGTATTTCTTTTTTTTAATTTAAAATTTATTGTAGTGTAATTGACATTCAAGTGTAAATTTCCCCGACTATTGATACAAAACCCTTCGAAGTACTCTATCCAATGCCCCTACGGTTATAAGATTTTCCAGTCTGACTGGTAGGAACAGGCATATTTCCAGACCTGTCTGATTGTTGGTCACTGCTCCCTCTGATCCTCTTTGATGGTCCTGCTCTTTCCCAGAACTCAGATTGTTTTTTCATGTTGATCAGTATTCTGTGGCTAATCAAGGGGCACCCTCCACAGACCTGCAGAGTTCTGTCTTCGGATAGCTCTCTGCTCTCTACTGCTCTGTCCTGTAAACTCTAGCTGCTGTTTTCTCCCAGTACCTCAACTCCATCTCCTTATCTCAGCAAGTCAGCCAAGCTCTGCTTTGTTTCTATCTCCTTGTGATACATTCTGGAAACTTTCTCAAGGAGTTAAGCTGGACAATCATAGGGATCACCTCATTTGCTTCCTGTGTTTTTAGGAATATTCTGCTTCATTGTCTAATATGCAGTGTCTTGAAAACCTTTATTTCACGTATTTTGTCTGCATTTTGGTTGTTTCAGGTGGGAGGGTCAACCCAGTCCCTGTTGTTATCTTCATGATTCTTGTGCTTTGGGATGCATTAGTTTTCTTGGATCTGTGTATTTGCTGTTTTCAACAGATTTGGAAAAATTTCAGCCTTTATTTTGTCAAATATTTTGTCTATCCTATCCTTTTTCTCCTCTCCTTCAGTGACTGTAATTATATATACATTAAGCTGCATGGTTCACCGACACTTTGTTCTTTTTGTTTAAAAATAAAAATCTTGTTTATCTTTGTGTTTCATTTTGGATAGCTTTTATTTTATGTCTTCAAGTTCACTTATCTTTTATTCTGTAGCATCTCATTTGCTGGTAAATATATCCAGTATATTTTTTCATATCAGACATCATAATTTTCATTTAAAAATTGAATTGGATCTTTGTTAGGGATTGAGTTTATAATAAATATGTATTGAATTCCTGGCCTCTAAGCCTGTAGATATGATCCTGTTTAGAAATAGAGTTTTCTTTGTTATTGTAACTAGAGCATACCCAATAAGGTGAGCCAAAAACCTAATCACTCTTGAGCTATAAAAAAGAGAAGAACAGACACAGAGACACACATATAGCAAGGAAAGATGTTAAGGAATGCAAGAAACACCTAGGAACTCATGGGGATACAACAAGGCAAGACTTCCCCCTAGAGCCATGCCTTGAATTCAGACCACCAGTCAGCCTCCAGAACTGCTGACTTGTAGTATTTACATTATGGCAGTTATCTTAGTTATCTAGTGCTGCTAAAACAGAAATATCACAAGTGGATGGCTTTAACAAACAGACATTTATTTTCTCACAGTATAGGAGGCTAGAAGTCCAAATTTAGGGTGGTGGCTCTTGGCGAAGGCTTTCTCTCTCTGTTGGCTCTGGAGGAAGATCACTATCTCTTGTAGCTTCTGCTCCTAGACAATCTTCATGTAACTTGGCATCTCTCTTCACCTATCTCCACTTGTAGCTTGCTCTTTTCATCTGTTTATATCTCAAAAGAGATTGACTCACGACATTCCTTACCCTAATTCTTCCTCATTAACATAACAAACACAACCCATTCCTAAATCAGATTATAACCACAATCATAAGGTTAGGATTTACAGCACATATTTTTCAGGGACACAATTCAATCGATAACTTTCCATATTTTAGCCCTCCCCCCCAAATTTATTTCCTTACCACATGGAAAACTATTCACCTTATGACATCATCCCAAAAGTCTTAAGTCAACTCCAGGTCCAAATCTCATCTTCTGAACCATTTATATCAAATATGGGTGAGACTTTAGGCGTATTCCATCCTGGGGCAAAATTCTTCGTCTGTGAACCTGTGAAAGCTAGAATACAAGTTATCTGTTTCCAAAGTACAGTGGTGGAACAGGAGCAAGGTAAACATTTCAATTACAAATGGAAGAAATTGGAGGGAAAGAAGGGATAACAGGCACTAAGTAAGTCCAAAACCCAGCAGAAGAGTTTACGTTAGCTCTCAAGGCTTGAAAATACTCCTCTGTTCTTTTGGGCCATCTGGGCATAGGCCCTGCCCTCCAGACTCTGGGTGTTAGAGATGTCCGCTGAATTTTGCGTGGAGGTTCCTCCGCCCTGGGCTTCAGCTCCTCCTTCCAGGCCCACTGGGATGGCAACTCTACTCCCTCGGCTTTGGGTGACACCATTCTCCTAGTCTGAGTGTAATCCCACTCTTTCAGCCCTGAAAGTTCCCATCTTTTTGCCCCTTGGCCATGACAGCCCTGCCACCTCAGGTTTGGAGAGCTGGCCCCATCCTCTAGGCCAAAGTGAATGGCAGCCTGATACTCTGGAACAGAGTATCTGATTCTTTGAAACATAGGAGGCCATGGCTCTACCCTTCGACACTACAGAGGCCATGACCCCACACAATGAGACCCCAGAAGCTGTGACCCCATCTTTTGAAACCGAGGCACCTCTGTTTCCTGTACTCCTTCCGATAGTTCTTTTGATCTAACAGTTCTCCGAGGATGGTCCTTTTCTTTTCTTGGAGGACAACAGATGTAGCTCCTTTGGCCTCTTTCCTGCCTGCAGAATTCCAAGAGGCAGATAGCTGTCTTTCCTTTCCTTCTTTCTCTATCCCCTTCAGACTAAATCGATGGGTTTTCTGCTGTGGTAGTTGGTTAGATCCATCAGTCACAGGCTTAATCTCTTTAACAAAAGATTGTATATACAAGTCCTTGATGAAAATTCTAGAACATGGGTCCTTAGCTTGTACAACAGGATTTTTAAAATCTTTAAGATTTGTTTTCATTTTGCACAGTTCATTTTTAAATCCATCTATTTCCTCTAGCATTTTACTGTAAGTGGCAAGGAGAAACCATGCCACTCCTTTGAGATCTTGTTTAGAAATTTCCTCAGCCAGATATCCAAATTCATCATTTTCAAGTTCTACCTTCCAACAAACATTTGAACATGATGTAGACAAGTTCTTTGCCACTGCATAAAAAGCATGACCCTTCCTTCATTGTCCAATCACATGGTCATCATTTTCTTTTAAAGCCTCACCAGAAGCACATTTAACATTCACATTCTGGTGCTGGTGCCATATATATTAACCAAGACAACAGAGAATTTCTTTATATTGTTCCTTCTGAGCCCTCACCAGAACTGCCTTTGACGTCCATGATTCTACCAAGAGTCTTTTCAAGGCAATCTAGGCTTTTATTATTAAGCACCTTAAATCTCTCCAGCCTCTACCCATTACCCAATCCCAAAACCACTTCCACATTTTAGGTATCTGCTAGAGCAGCACCCCATTTTTTGGTACCAAATTCTGTCCTAGTTATCTAGTGCTGCTATAACAGAAATACCAGAAGTAGATGGCTTTAACAAACAGAAATTCATTTTCTCATGGTTTAGGAGGCTGGAAGTCCAAATTCAATGTGCCAATACTAGAGGAAGGATTTCTGTCTCTGTCATCTCTGTAAGAAGGTCCTTGCCTCCTTTAGCTTCTACCCCTGGGTGATCTTCATGTATCTTGGCATCTCTCCTCCCCTATCTGTACCTCTTGCTTGCTTGTGGAATCTCTTTATATCTCAAAAGAGATTGACTCAAGATGCACCCTACACTAATCTTGCCTCATTAACATGCCAAACACAAGCCATTCCCATGTGAGATTACAACCACAGGCATCAAACAGAAAACCAAATCTGTTGCCATTGAACAGAGGTTAGGATTTACAACACATGTTTTAGGGGGACACAATTCAATCTACAACAGCAGCACTAGCAAATTAAGGCAGTCTTTTAAAAGTATAATATTCCATGTCTCTCTATAACATGCTCATGCTTTCCTCTTCCTTCTTGAACATATGAAATAAATTTATAATAGCTGTTTTAATATTCTTGTTTTCTGATCCTATATATGTTATTTCTTGGTCTGTTTTGTTATCTGATTTTTATATTTAATTTGGGTCATATTTTCCTGCTTCTTTAAAGCCTGGTAGTTTTTGTTTAATGCCAAGCAATGTGAATTTTACATTACTAAGGGCTGTATTTACATTACAGTATTTACATTACTAACAGCCAGAGTACTACCTTGAGTATATTCCATCTATATGTACAGACCATTTCAAGAATAAATTTGACTCACTGAATGCTAATGACCGAAGACAGATGAGTTGTGGAATGACATCAAGGACATAGATGAAGAAAGCAAAAGGTAATTAAAAGAACACAAAAGAAAGAAAAGAGCAAATGTCAGAAGTGACTCTGAAGCTTGCTTTTGAACACAGAGTAGCTAAAGTGACTAGAAGAAATTACAACATAAAAGAGGTGACCAGAAAATTTCAAGGAACAGCTCTAGATAACAAAGTAGTATTATAATTAAATGTCCAAAGATCTGGACTTAGAACACTAAAAGGGGTGAACACATTCAGCATTTCTCAGGCTAAAAGAACTGAAGAAAAAATTTCAAGCCTGAGTTGCAATTTTGAAGGATTCTATGGGCAAAATATAGAATGATGCAGGAAGCATCAAAAAGAAGGTGGAAGGAATAATAGAGTCACTGTATCAAAAAAGAATTAGTCAGGGTTGAAACATTTCAGGAGGTAGCATATGATCAAGAATCAATGATACTGAAGGAAGTCCAAGTGGCACTGAAGGCATTGTTGAAAAACAAGGCTCTGGGGATTGACAAGATATCAACTGAGATGTTTCAACAAATGGGTACAATGCTGGAAACGCCCAATCATCTATGCCAAGAAATTTGGAAGACACCTACCTGAACAACCTACTGGAGGAGATCCATATTTGTGCCCATTCCAAAGAAATGTGATCCAACAGAAAGCAGGAATTATTGAACAATATTATTAATGTCAAACACAAGTAAAATTTTATTGAAGATAATTAAAAAATGATTACAGCTGTACATCGACAGGGAACTGCCAGATATAACACTGGATTCAGAAGAGGACGTGGAACTAGGTATGCCACTCCTGATGTCAGAGGAATCTTGGCTGACAGCAGAGAATACTAGAAGGATGTTTACCTCTGTTTTATTGACTATGCAAAGGCATTCGACATCATGATAAATGCAAAAAATATTGAAGTTGTTAAGGATTTCATTTTACTTGGATCCATAATCAATGCCCTCGGAAGTAGCAGTCAAGAAATCAAAGAACTTATTATTGCATTAGGCAAATCTGCTACAAAAGACCTCTTTAAAGTGTTAGAAAGCAAAGATGTCACTTTGAGGACAAAGGTGCTCCTGACACAAGCCATGATATTTTCAATCACCTCATATTATGAGAAATCAGGACGGTGAATAAGGAAGACTGAAGAAGAATTGATGTCTTTGAATTATGATGTCGGTGAAGAATATTGTACATACCATGGACTGCCAGAAGAAAGAACAAATCTGTCTTGTAAGAAATACAGCCAGGATACTCCTAAGAACCATGGATGGTGAGACTTTGTCTCACTTATTTTGGACATGTTATTAGGAGGGACAGGTCCCCTGAGAAGGACATCATGCTTGGTAAAGTAGAGGGTTAGCGAAAAAGAGAATGACACAGTGGCTGCAACAGTTGGCTCAAACATAGCGATGATTGTGAGGATGGCACATGATACAGCACTGTTTCATTCTGTTGTACATAAGGTCACTATTAGTTGGAACGATGGCACCTAACAACAACAACAAGGGCTATATTATTTTGTGTATTGCTTAAAATGATTTTGAGGTTTTTTTCCCCCTGGGAAACAGTTAAATTACTTGACAATAGTTCATTCCTTCTTAGGTTTCATTTAAAATCTTGCTAGGTAGGACCAGAGTAGCCTTTAGTCTAGTGTTAATTTGGCCCCACTAATGAGATAACCTTCTTTCCCTCTACTTGATGCTCCATGTTATTAGAGATTCTACACTCTGTTGGGAATGTGAACTACTCCTAGTACCAATGGAACTCTTGGAGTTGCTTTACATGCTCTTTTCAGTAAATTTTTTTTCTTTAATATGGCTTTTGGTAGTTTCCTCACATCCATATGCAAATCATTACTCTGCCAAAGATTTATTTATTTATTTATTTGTGAAATAGACTCTACCTCTATTACAT